>CP126895.1:78870845-84078345 GCA_030440675.1 Furcifer pardalis
GTAATGCGTGGATTCAGCCCCTGCAGACTGAAAGAGTTAGCACTGTATACTTCTCCTTTGGAAAGGATTACACCCACATTTCCTGTTCTAGTATTTGTTAGAGAAGTATGTTGAGGTGGAAAATCAATAAGAATTCTAAACCTAGTCATTCCTGTCTCCTCATCTCTTGAGAACAAAGGCAAGATATCTCTTCTATCCTCTCCAAGAAAGGGCAAAAAGGAAAAGTGAGCAAGAAGAAAATGTCATCAGCAACCCTATGACTGTAAGTAGGGCATGTCAAAAGAGGATTCACTTGAGACAGCCTTGATGCTGGGAAAGGTGGAGGGCAAAAGAAAAAGGGGGTGGCCAAAAAATGAGATGGCTAGATGGTATTGTGGACACAATGGGCACAGAACTGAGCGAGTTGAGGAGGATGGTGGAGGACCGGAGTGCCTGGCGGACAGTGGTCCATGGGGTCGTAAAGGGTCAGAATCGACTGTGCGACTGAACAACAACAAAATGTGCCCCCCCCCAGTTAGTCTATCCTGAGCTGATAGCCCCTGCTGGTGAAAAAGGCAGAAGCATCTGCATAATGTATGTCATCTGCTGAAGCAAAGCACTCAGCAATGCCCGTGTCACTGAACAGTTGTCGCTATCTCCTTTGAATGTTGCCTCCTAGCAGAGGAGGTCCCCAGGCCAAAGATGTGCCAAGAAGAGCTGTCTCTCAAGTCATCTGTACTCCAAACAGACAACCTCAGAGATTAGTCTTCCTTTCATCATGCCTTGGGTTGGTTCTGAGGATCAGTCCACAGCAGTGGCACAATTGAAGGAAAGATGCTGGTATTTCCAAGAGCAAGCACTCTCCCTCACTGTTCAAGGGTGGGTGGGTGGGAAACCACAACAGGATTCTGGAAATAATGATAAACTCTAAGCAAGGCCATGGTTTGCCAATGAAATAGCAATTGCATGTAGCAAACCCTAAGCAGATGTATTCAGAAAAAAAATGCAGGCTGGATGTTTTAATTAAGGTCACGCAGAGGTTGGTTAAGTAATTGAATACTTCATAGTTCTTTGGGCTGCTTTTTGCATTCCCACAATGCTGAGTCAACAGTATTATTTTGTCATCCTTCCTTTGATCTAATTCTATATTAACATTCAGTCTTTGTTTTGGCCCTCTTTGCCTCTCTGTTAGCAGGCCCCAAGGATTTGGGGTAGATTCCCCCCCCCCCAGATGTACTTGTTTTACTTTGATGTGAAATTATGTTTTCTTAATGACTAATATCTTTCATGTTCTATCTCAACTGGCTGAAAAGATGACTCTGCGACACGTATTTCCCCCTTTTTATAGTTTGTTGCGTTCTCTCTAATCTTAGGTGGCGGCTGCAGAGGGAGAGGAAGAACAGAAGCAAATAAATGGACTGTGAACAGTAGTTATCTGACTTTTGTCCTTTTTCAATGGCAGTGTTAATACTGGTGCACTGATAGTCACACTTCAGCAAGAAATGACATGCAAAACTTGGAAGAGCATAAAGGCAAATCTCAGACAATCCACAAGTTCAGGGATTCTCAACCTGCGGCCCATGGGCTGAATGTGGCCCACGGTGCCATTTCATGTGGCCCCTCCACTGCCTCCACCACACCAGAAAGTTCCATGTGGTGGAAGAAGGGCAAAATGGCCATCCAGCCCCTGAAGCTGTCTGAGGGAGCGTGACCTGACCCCTGGCTTTAAAAGGTCGAGAACTCCTGCACTCGTTCCACTAGAAACAGTGTTTACTTCAATGACATTATCATCGTGTTATTGGATTTGTTTTAACCTTTCAGACTGTGTGTGGGAAACAATATCTCTGGAAATAATGAACTAATAGTGATCAGTATACATATTACAATAGCAATTACACTTATATACTGCCCCATAGCACTTAGTGCACTCTCTGGGCAGTTCACAAGTTAATTAGCATTTTGCCCCATCTTGCTGGGTACTCATCTTACTGACCTTGGAAGGATGGAAGGCTGAGTCAATCTATTACAATCTTGTATTAATCAATGCAACTGCTGTCTATTTTGAGTCTATAGCTGCTGCCTTGGAGTGGGAAGCACAACCAACCCACACAACCTTGCTCTGTACTGTAGTTCAAGTACACATTGACTTGATAATAAACCCAGGTGTCATGCAAATACACAGGAGACATGAAGAGTAATGATTGTTTTAGGCTCTAGTCATACACACAGTGTGGATCTCCTGTAATCACATGCATGTTGTATTCAGATAATATAGGGGTAGGAAAGAGAAAATCTGGTGGGTGGGTGGACCCTTTCACTCTAAGTAGCAATCATATGCTGGTTGAATGTTAAGTTCTCTGCTGAAATAATAGGTGGACTTTTGTTGCCTGCCATTTCAAGCAGGGGCCCAGCTACACTCTACCCACCACTTCACTCCGTTATAGGGGAAAGTGATTATAGGAATGATCCACTCTCATTTGGTGCTCACAAGAAGGACACTATAGGTCTGCTACGTCCAGAGACCCTCCTGCTCATGCGGCTAAGTGCTGCCCTTACATATGCCTCAAAGTTGTGCCGGGAGCAATGAGGGCTTTGTGGGTCGGCTGAATTAGCATTGGGGGCTGGATCTGGCCTACGGGCTGTAATGACTGACCCCTTGAGCTACGTACTGGCCCACGGCTTGAAAAGTTTGGGCACCCCTGCCCTATTGTGTCACAGCTGTCTTCGCACACAATGACAAATATTCCATTTATTACCAGATGTAAACTGAACCCCATCATCTTTATTAAAATCCTGAGCACAACAGGGAAATAGTTTTTAAAACCCTGCAATTAGTATCTTACTGGAACCACAGCAAATGAGGTAGCATAGTGGTGATTCATAGATGGTGTGAGGTGGTTCCACAGTTTAGACTTTTTTTTAACCCTATCACAATTTTGGATAAAGGCTTATCATTCACTAGTACATTATATTGATGCTGATGCTGATACAACTACTGTTACTACTACTAATAAATCATGGTTACTTACCAATCTTAGTTACAACAAGATTGATTTCTGAGCTGCTTGTTCCAGCTGGAAACGTAGTAAAACTACATTCATATGTGCCTGAAATGTCAGCACTCACATTCTTCAGCCGAAGAATCCACTGATCACATTCTGTAAAGTTTGCTGTAAAACTGCTATGACTGACGTCTGGAACGCAATGTTGGATATTGTTACTAAAGTTTACAGAATACCTGTAAACATCTTCAGCGTATTGTGTGCCATAGCGAGGATTGTATACAGCTATTCTTCTTGTTGGGCCATTAGAAACTTTTGACCACTGTGTTTGTGTTACCTTGATTCCTTTTGCTTTCAGGATGCTACATGTTAGACTCACATCTTCACCGGGCAAAACATAGACCATTTTCTCGTTCTTAATGATGATTCTTGACTGGCCTAGAAGCCAATAAAACGCATGTGTTGTAATTTATATACATTCTAATTATTGCTCTATCCCCATTTATTTATTTTTATAGTGCAAAACAGATACTGTACAGACATTTTCAATATAGATCTAAATCCAATTGCCATACTAACAGGCATCTGATACAGCATTACATTTTTTCCTGCTCCCCGTTCCTCTGCAGCTTTTCGTATCTTCTGAAACATGAGTCAACAGTTGTTGAAATATCACTGAGTCAAAGGTTTACTTTAGTTGGCAGTACCAGTTGGATCCAAGTCTCATAGTCTATACCAGTGGTGGTGAACCTTGGCACTCCAGGTGTTCTGAAACTTCAATTCTCAGAAGCCCTGATCAGCAGGAGTGCTGATGTGGGCTTCTGATAATTGAAGTCCAAGAACACCTGGAGTCCCAAGCTTTGCCATCACAGGTCTATACTCTTTCTAAGTATTTTACACTATAGTCAATGAAACGGAACATCAGAAAACAAAAGAATAAAACAAGAAATTTTTTTTAAAGCCCCAAGCTTGGAAAGGTTACTTTCTTCTGTTCAACTTTTCAGTAGCTATAGTTGTAGTCCAAATATTAACTATTCCATTCACTGAAAAAATATGGACCTAGATTCAATTGTGGGAGGTAGACTCACACAACTCCTTTTGCAGATGTGTATAAGAAGACATCTAATCTCTCTCTCTCTTTGTTCCCCTGCTCTGGAAGAGGCTTCTTTTCATTTCTCTTCAACCAGCTGTGAAGTCCCCCTCCTACTAATGTACCAATCTTGCAAGTGGCCAGTGAGCTTTTAAACACGATAGGTGCTTAAAAATAAGATAGCCAATTGAAATGGTTGGTACTTCTGCAAAGAAGGAAACCAAACAACCTTGATTACAGTAATGGCCAACCTTGGCTCTCAAGCTGTTCTTGGACTTCAATTCCCAGAAGCCCTGATCAGCAGGAATGCTGACTTGGACTTCTAGTAATTGAAGTCCAAGGACACCTGGAGTGACACGGTTCTCCATCACTGGCCTATAAGGACAACAGACAGCTTCCAGATTATGCACATGTTGAAGCAGGGAGAATAAAATTTAACATAACTGGATGGATGGGGCTTTTTAAGTGAAATTGACCCAGGCAAAGGATAATAAAAATTTCTTCCTCTTTAAGTGTTGCATCCAGTGGTGGGATTCAGCAGGCTCACACCAGTTCACCAGAACCGGTAGCAGAAATTCTGACTGGCCCCGCTCATCCAAGTTTTGAAACAAAGTAGTCCTAATTTGAGTGCAATGCAGGGCTTTCCTCCTGGCCATGCCCAACCTGCCACATCCACATAGTAGGTAGTAAAAGTTTTTGAATCCCACCACTGGTTGAATCCGATTCCAAATATTGGCTATCCTCATAGCAATCAGCCGTGAAGATTGTCCTGGGGTCAATATAAGGCAGTGGTCTTCCTTTACCTTCCACATCACAGTGTGCCCTGTACCACTGATCCAGTTCCGCAAGTCACTTTCTGTTCCTGAGCCCTTTTGGCACACAAAGTCCTCATCAGCCCCAGGTCAGGATTGCTGCTGCTGTTCCCCTCCACCACGATGGATTCAAGTGGGATTTAATCCACTTGGGGACCATCACTCTTCCCTGTGGACTTCAGCACCCAAGTCTGTTAGTCTTAAGGGTTGTCAGGTTAGTTAACCACTGCCTGACACTCGGCGTTGAGTTGCTGGTAGTATGGTCTACTCTATTACCATAGCAAGATAATCTGGCCAGATTGTTTATTATAATGCTATTATAAAAAAATATATTAAAAAGCTGGCCAACAAAAAAAATCATCTCATGTGGGGGAAAAATGGCAACAAAGCAATTGTCTATGTAGAACAAGTTATAAAAGTAGAGTTTCACAGTAATGGAAAATTAATTGTAGGTCATCTCCTGCCTTAATTCTGGTATAATAATCACCCCCGAGAGGCCCTTTCTATGTCTGAGTTGTGTAGCTGTGTGTTGCAGACAAGTTGCCAGACAGGAATTTGCTATTCGCTTTTTTGTTTTAGCTAAATGTCTATGTTTCTTATTATAAAATAAAGTTTAAGGGCGCTACAAATAGGTGGTAATTTCAGTAAGTGTTTAAAACATGTATGGTATGAGAAGGATATTTTTAATATTCTACATGATAGAAAAATGCTCATATCTGGTGCTAGATACAAACTTGAGAAAGAGATGGTGATTAAAGCAGGGATGTCTTTCACAAATGAATGCAGAAGAAAGGTGATGCCTTTATTGGATCACTTTTAAAAAAATCAAACATTGCATGAGATTTTGTGATTCAAGATTACTTCTTCAGGCATGCATAAATTTCTTGTGGATAAGGTGGGGGAGGGGGTCACAATTCAACTCCAAGCAGCAAAGCCTGGTAGAACATCTTGCCATGAACCTTTGTGATTGTCATTTATAATTTTCCTACCTTACCCACAAGAAATTGATACATAAGAATTTTTTGGCATAGTAACCATGTTAGTCTGTGTTTCAGACATCTCAGAGAATGAACAAAACCAAACAAAAATGCTGTAGCACTTTAAAGACTAACTGTTATTTCAATGTGAACTTTCGTGGATCAAGTCCACTGTCTGATGAAAGCTCACATTGAAATATAACAGTTAGTCTTTAAAGCGCTACATTGTTTTTGTTTTGTTTATTCTCTGATATGTCATGACTGAAGAAGTCATCTTGAATCACAAAAGTTCAGGCCCAAACATTTTGGGCCACAGGCTGGTCACGTGGTTCCTCCCACCAGAAGTGGAAGTAAAAAATGCCTTGCAATCTGTTTTGCAACAGAATGAGATAGATTTTAAGCTGCAATTTTTCTTCTTAAACAAGATGCACCCAAACTACGGCCCGTAAGCCAGATCTGGCCCCTGACACCGATTCATCTAGCCCAAGCCACCCTCGTCACATCTGTACAGGCACATTTTACTTCCACGTTTGGGTGCGATGAGGGTAGCGTGGGCCAGATGAATTAGCATCAGGGGCTGGATTTGGCCCCTGGGCTGTAGTTTGGATACCCCTGCTATAAAGGTATCATCTTTCTCCTTCGTTTGTTTTGTGTATGGATTACATGACTGTCTTTGGGATACACAAAAATAATATCCTCAAAGACTGGTATTTTTTGAACCAAAGTCAGGCGTACCCTGGTAATCGCAACCTTGTATTGCTGGCTAATCTTTCTCATACTAGGTCAAGCGAAAGGAACTGCAGAATGAACTCCCCAAAAGGTGCCTTCACTTTGGCAGTTTCACATTTGGCCTAGACAAAGAAGAAGAAGGTACACTAGTACCCCGAATAACGTTATGACTTGGTTCCACAAGTCCCGTCGTTATCCGGTTTTTAACGTTGTACGATACATTGAACACACAATGTTAAAAAAAGCCCTGTTTCCCTGGAGGCTGCAGGAAGCGAGAACGTCGGGATTTGAATCCTGACATTTTGGCTTGCTGCTGCCTCCAGGGAGGTGGGAGAACTTTGGAAACAGCTTGGAGCGGGTTTCCCCACCTCCCTGGACCCGGCGGGGGGGTCAGAGACCCCAAAATTGGTAAAAAAAACATCCATTTTTTAAACCAATTTTGGGGTTTCTGACCCCCCCCCCGCCGGGTCCAGGGAGGTGGGCAGACCTGATCCAAGGTGTTTCTGGGCTTCCCCGACGTCCTGAGCCAGTGCAGCCAGCCAGAATGTCGGGATTCGAACTCTGACATTCTGGCTTGCTGCACTGGCTCAGGACGTCGGGGAAGCCCAGAAACACCTCCAGAGAGATCAGAGGACCCGATCTACAGCTGCAGGGTGGCTGGGGAAGCTGACGGGGACTCCCTGTCGGCTTCCCTAGCCACCCGCCCATGCCTCCGCAGCTGTGGGGTGGCTGGGGATGCCGACGGGGGAGCCCCCGTCAGCTTTCCAGCCTCCCCACCCCTGCCTCCGTAGCTGCAGGGTGGCTGGGAAGCTGAACGGAGAACCCCGTTCAGCTTTCCAGCCACCCTGCTGCTAAGAACGACTGTATTGTATAACGTTAAAAATCACGTCATTCGATACAAGATTTTTCTGAAAATCTTGTAACGTTATGCGGTTTTAACGCTATATGATACTCGCTTTATACGGGGTATTACTGTATATATATTTTTTTATGAAACCACTTCACAATTGAGTTTCTCTCATCTTACACCAATTAGCTCACATTGTTTGGCAACTGATCTCCAGCTTTAAGCTAAAATCTGGTTTCACAAGTGCAGAAAGGCTGCTTTAGCCATCTCTTTGCAACAGTGACATGTATCCTGCTCTAAGTATGGGCTAGCTTTAACATCTGCTTCTTCCTGGATCACTGCAATGTTAGACCATTGTTCTTGGACTTCGATGAACCTTAGCCAGGAATGACAGGATTTGCAGACCAAAATTAGCAGGAACATCAAAGGTTCATTACCTTAATCTTTGCCCTACACTTTAGGCATACTGACTTCAGAAAGTTGTGTGAACAAACCCTGAGGGACCAATCAAAATTAGGAAGCAAGAGAACATGAGGAAAATGGAAAGCAGCCAAAACAGCCCAGTATCTCAAAGGACAGTATTCAGCATCTTGCTTTCAGGAGCTGCTTCACTCTTGACAGACCTTTATAAAGAAAATTCCTCCTGAGAATTGTGCTTCAGAGCATGCAAGAAGATCAATGTGCAATGTCAACAGGGAGTTAGACATGATTTTTTTTTTAAAAAAATAGTTAATTATTATTAATAGCAGTTTTATCTCAAAAAGTGTTCTAACTCTTGAGTGTTTGTACCTTTCACGTTGTCCTGAGGGGTCTCTCAACAGGTCAAATTTGTTAGGTGTAGCTGACTAAAGTTTCTCTGTTTCATCTGTATTTCAGTTTGATATCCTGTACAGAGACACAGCTGCTTGCTTTATCTGGTAGGGCCAAGATCTCTCAAGAGACTTAATTGCATGAATGCACCAGCACTTCGTAGGAGAACTAATACTTAGAACTGTGGTAGTATCACTGTCATTTTGTGTATACTGACTTTAGCAGAATCTCACCAGGAGCTATTCCTGCTCATGCCCCATGGAAATGCAGAGCACTGTATAAGATAACTACAACTCAGTAACAAAGTTGATAGTTACTGCTCATTACTGGCTAATTTACTGGCTAATTTAAGGGACAGCCTCCCTTTCTGTTCAGTTTTATCCTGTGGGGCTGTTTTATTTTCTATTTTATGAACTTTTAAAGTTTTTAAAAGTTTTTAATTATTAGTACTCCATTGGTTTAACTTATGGTCACATTTTATTTTGTAAGCTGCCCAGAGTCGGGTATGCCCGATTGGGGCGGGAAAGCAAATGTGAGTAAATAAATAAATAAATAAATAATTTACCTGATGCTGTGTTCAAAGTGAAGACACCAAGTGTCAAAATAATAAACCAACTGGTAAGACTACCTAGTGGCGATGGGGGCGGTGAAACGCCAATATTTCACCGCCCTCATTGCCTCTGCAGATAACCGCCCAGCGGCCCTGTTCCGGGTGACCAGGTCCCTCCTTGGCAAAGAGGGGCCGGGCCCTGGCTGGCAGGGATCTGCTGATGCTTTTGCGGATTATCTAGCGGAGAAAGTCGCTCAGATCCGCTCGAAGTTTAATCCCGGCGTGGAAGGTACCGAACTGGGGTTGACCAGGGCGCAGTCTAGCCATGTTATCTGGGATCAGTTCGAGCCAGTTGGCCCTGAGGAAGTGGACAGGCTTCTTGTATCTGTTCGCGCCACGACCTGTGCACTGGACCCATGCCCTGCCTGGTTAGTTAAAACTGCCAAGACTGTGGCAGGTGGCTGGGTCGAGGCGATTATTAATGCTTCATTAAAAGAGGGGCATTTCCCAGCACCATTTAAACATGCTTTGGTGCTCCCCCTCTTAAAAAAGCCGTCCCTCGACCCTATGGTAATTTCCAACTACCGTCCAGTGTCTAACCTACCTTTTTTAGGTAAGGTCCTGGAGAAAGCTGTGGCGCAGCAGTTACGGGATGTCCTGGATGAAGCGGATTATCTGGACCCGTTTCAGTCAGGATTCAGGCCCGGATATGGTACCGAAACTGCACTAGTCGCATTGGTAGATGATCTCTGGAGAGAGCGGGACGGAGGGGAACCGTCTGTCCTTGCTCTCCTCGACCTCTCAGCGGCTTTTGACACTGTCGATCATGGCATCCTTCTGGGAAGGCTCCGGGGCTTGGGGATCCAGGGCACAGTGCTGTCCTGGTTTTCCTCATTCCTGAGGGACAGGACCCAGTCGGTGTGCCTGGAGAAGGAGATGTCCAGCCCTAGGCCCCTGCAGTATGGGGTGCCTCAGGGCTCGGTACTTTCTCCTCTCCTATTTAACATCTATATGAAGCCGCTGGGTGAGATCATCCGTTCCCACGGGGTAAGGTATCATCAGTATGCTGATGATACCCAGTTGTACATCTCAGCCCGTGGGGACCCAGGCGGTGCAGTGGAAGTCCTTTCCAGGTGCCTGGAGGCTGTTAAGGTCTGGATGGGGGAAAACGGGCTACAGCTGAATCCCGGCAAGACTGAGTGGCTATGGGTAAGGGGCCCTGCGCTAACACGGGAGTTACCAGCTTTGGTTCTGGATGGGGCAGTTTTGCCCCAAACAGACCCGGTGCGTAATCTGGGGGTCCTCCTGGACTCACGGCTACTGTTCAATGAGCAGGTGGCAGCCGTGGCCAGGAGGGCTTTTGCACAACTTCGTGTAATACGCCAGTTACGCCCCCTCCTAGGCCGGGACGCCTTGCTCATGGTCACGCATGCTTTGGTCACCTCCAGACTTGATTACTGTAATGCGCTCTACATGGGGCTGCCCTTGGCGACCATTCGGAGGCTTCAGCTGGTCCAGAATGCGGCAGCCCGGGTAGTGATGGGGTGCGGGCGTTATGCTCGGGCCTCACCACTGCTCCGGGAGCTGCACTGGTTGCCAGTTTGCCTCCGGGTGCAATTCAAGGTGCTGGTCATTACCTTTAAAGCCCTATATGGTAGTGGGCCAGGATACCTAAGAGACCGCGTCACCCTAAGAATGTCTGCCCGTCCCACCAGGGCGGACCGGAGGGGCTCTCTTGTTACTCCATCGGCCAGGGAGGCTCGCCTCACGAGCACCAGGAAGAGAGCCTTCTCTGTGTTCGCCCCGGCCCTTTGGAACCTCCTTCCGACAGAGCTGCGCCTGCAGACGGAGCTTCTGCCCTTTCGAAAGGGCCTGAAGACATGGCTGGCGGGTCAAGTGTGGGGACATAGCAATGCAGGTTCCCATACGGGATGGCTAATTTAAGAGCAGCCATCCGCCCCCATCTGGTAGCTGTTATTATGGGTTTCTATCCGTTTTTACTGTTTAACGTTTTAAATTTTTTATGAATTCTTATGAATTTTATGAATTTTAAGGCCATATATATTATGAGCTATGCTGTAAGCCGCCCAGAGTCGGGTCCGCCCGATTGGGGCGGGATATTAAATGCAAATAAATAAATAAAATAAATAAATTTTGCTTTGAGAAATGATTTTTTTTTTGCTTTATCATTTTATTCTTCATGAATAAATGCTAAGATGTCCTTCTCTGTGGCAGGTCCCATGGGAGGCAAGGCTGGCTCCCTCTTTCCTGTCCTTCCATCGGCAAGCAAAACTTTTCTCTTCAGGGAAGCTTTTCCTCAGTGACTGGCTGCCTAAGAGCTGGGCTGCTCTTTTTGTTTTAGCTTTGCATTGCTTGTTGTTTATTTTCCCTCCCTTTCCAGTTTTTGTAGTGTTTTTAATATTGTACGCAACTTGCAGTCCTCTTAAGGAGAAGGAAAAGATAGAACATACATACATATCTTGAAATAAACTAGTTTGTTTTGTCTTCAAGACAGGGCCATAGCCAGGATTCTAGATGGGGGGTGGGATCAGGAGGGGCAAAAAATCTCCAGGAAGGCCAACAATGTTACACTTACATATATAACATTGGCATCGTGGGGTGGTCTGTTAGCTCAGAAGGGTTTTTACCGCCCCTGCCCCCCCTCTGGCTACAGCCCTGCTTTAAGACCGTAAGAACTCCCGGTGCAGCAAAGAGCCAATGAGATCAGGTCACCATTTCAGGGCAAGATGGAGCATTGGGCAGCGAGGCAGTTGCCTCTGACAGCAGATGCTGGGTGTTTTTGATGGGGCAGTAATGGCAGCTGCTGCCTTCTGTTGGCAGACAAAGCTGTGTGGTGCAGGCAAGTCACTGTACAGTCACTCTGATGCAGAGAATAATGGTTTTCCAGCATCAGTACTGATGTAAGATTCAATTGCCAATCTTCTTGGCTTATGTAAGTGGAATGTGGATGTGTGATTGCATCTGCTCCATTGCCTCAGGAGACAAAATGTCTAGGGCTTGCTCCAGCAAAAAGTGGCCAACCACAACCCTCCACAATATGCAACTTAATCATTTAATGCTCTCAGAAACCAATTGCCAGCACACTGCATTGAGTTCTAATACTTAGTTCAGAGCTATGTCAAGCTTAACAAGATAGCAGATATATCACGGTTGAAAGAAAACAAACTTACCACCAATAAGATTTGCATGGAAGAAGTGTATTAGAATAAAATAATATATCTGCAATGGCCGCCTTATTTCCATCTTCAGGTTATGTTGCTAAGGAATGCTTTAAACAAACATCCTAACTCTCTCACAGTTAGCAGGCAACAGAAAGAGTCTTTTCTTAGAAGAGTAGACTGTACCCCTCATACTTTCTTTTTCACATCACAGACAGGAAATGTATGTTGACAGGAAACCAGTGTCTGTCATTGAGGTCTTTTTATATGCATGTGAAATTTGTCTTAACCTGAGGTAAGGATGGAAGGACTACTGCACATAATTAGAAAAACTTGTTCTAAGTGTAAAACTTTACTTTACTTTACTTTACTTTACTTTACTTTACTACTCACATTTACAATCCTGCCCCAATCAGGTGAACCCGACTCTGGGCGGCTTACAGCATAAATTAAGAACATATCAATATTTAAAAATTATTAAAAATTCATAAAAATTAAAACAGTATTGGGGGTATGATCAGAAGGGTGGATTATCTCTAGACTAGCCACCCCACATGGGATCCCCCATTCCTGGATCCCGACACTTGTCCTGCCAGCCAGGTTTTTAAGCTCTTCCGGAAGGGCAGGAGCTCTGTCTGCAGGCGCAGCTCAGTTGGAAGGAGGTTCCAAAGGGCCGGGGCGAACACAGAGAAGGCCCTCTTCCTAGTGCTAGCGAGGCGAGCCTCCCTAGCCAATGGAATAACAAGAGAGCCCCTCCGATCCGCCCTGGTGGGACGGACAGATGTTCTTAGGGTGACGCAGTCTCTTAGGTATCCTAAGAACACAGCTATAACATTTTAACTTGGGTTTCTCTCTAGCACTGAATGACAAGCGACAGTAAAACATCGGTTTCCTGAGAAAACATACATTGATTAGCAAGGTACACACAATTACATGTAAAGTTAACATTAAATTCCTGTCTTTTGTCTTTTTTATAATCTAACTTCAGAATCAGACATCTAAATCTAGCAATATCAATCCCATGTTGTGACTAAGAATTCATAATATAAAGAATTGGGTTCAAATTTTGTTTTAAGCCACAAATCTATGTGTGGCTTTTCAGGCTTTCCTCCTGATACCCCACAAAATATTTTGTGCTGAAAGTGCATAGTTAAACCCCAGAAATGTGATAAAAGGAACTAAGGCCAGAGACATACACTAGGGATAGCCCACAAATGAAGAAAATCATTAATCAGTGAAAGCATCTGAGGACCACAAGCAGAAATGCTTCTCACCTTTGAATATCTGCAAATTAAAATGCTCTGTTTGGGGCTTGGGTTTCAGAACTTAGGCAAAGGATTCTTCTAGACCAGTGATTGCAAACCTTGGCACTCCAGCTGTTCTTGAACTTCAATTCCCAGAAGTCCTGATCAGCAGGTGTGCTGACTTGGGTTTCTGGTAATTAAAGTTTAAAAACACCTGGTATCCATGAGTGCGGATTAAAATTGAAAGGGGACAAGCAGTGAGTGGGACCCAGCCTGGAAGGAAAAAGTAGAGTGCAGAGGACTTAAAACCCCTGTCTACAAAATTAGAAATATGTTCCAGAATTGCACTACTAATGGATATAGGAAGCATTATTGATGATGATGATCATGATCATGATCATGATGATGATGAGGGAAATGATCATAACAATGATGAGAGCTACGAGGCTATTTATTGTGAAAAATGGAAAATACATTGTGAAATAGAGCTGGATGATTGGTATGGAGAACTTTAGAGTTTTGCAATGAATGATAGATTAACTTGTGAATTAAAGTTTAAGAAAGGACTAACAAAGAGAAATGACTTTACAGACATTTGGGTAGAATGTACAGAATATGTACTAATCAAAGCAAAAGGAACAAAACCAAGACAATAGTATACAACTTGCTAGGAAACAGGCATGAACTTGTAGAACATTGTAGATAGAAATGAAATAATTACAAATTGAAAGCATGTCCCATGTGGTGGTGGTGGATTTAATGATGTTTTTGTGTGTTTAAATGTTGTTAAGTATATATATATAACAAAATAAACCCCCTGTCTTGATGGGACCCACATTTATCAATATGCTGCTTTGTTTTCTTCTCTCTCTCTCTCTCTCTCTTGTTCTCTTCCCCACTTTGCTCTGACAGGTGAGGAGAAAAAAGAGCCAAAGGTCAGCATATTCAGCTCTCTGTGTGACACACTAGAAAAATAACAGAGCAGCAGTTTTATTGATCTCATAACTATTCATCACAATTGGACAGGACAAGCACAACATGATCTATGCCTTTTGCACAAGAAGGTCACTCGGTAGTTCCTAGGTTAGCAGGTCCAATCCTGTGAGAAGTATGCTAACAGCCATTATTCTTCGGCTTCAGCTTTCATTGCACCAGGTTCGCTGACATTTGTCATACCAATGGGATTGCACGAGTCAAGGAAGATAAAACAGGAGATTGTTCCTTGGCTGTGTAACTTAATTTATCCTGCTCAGGCTGAAGCACCCAGGAACAGTAGCCACTTGCAGCTGAGATAAAATAAAATATCACACACAAAAAATGTGAAATTGGGCCTCCGATACATAACATCTCGTCTTGCCAATAATATCCTTATGTTTCAAATATTCTCTTGCAATGTCCGCAAATGTTTCGCACTCTCTCCCACGGAAGATAAATGGACAACTTTTAAAGGCATGTCTTCCTCTTCTTTTATGTACATCAGAATCATTTAATCTTCTTCTCGTAATAGTTATTTAAAAGGCCCTCAGTACAAACATATATGAAGAAATCAGACAACAAAGATAATTAATAAAATCAGAAGTATCAAAATGAAAACAGTTGCTAAAAAAATCCCAAGCAAAACAAAAAAGTGGAAAAAATGCAAAAGCGGGGAAACTGTGCTAATAAGAGACAGCAATAAAACAGTAAGATCACTGTAGACTTTACGGGTGCTACAAAGGCTGAGCATGTTCTGGCAAAAAAGCTAGTGGCAAAACAAAGAAACAAAGCAATTGAGGACTCACCAAGAGACACTTCCTTGTAATAACAAGTGTCTCCTCCCACTCTGCTGGAAAGGTATTCACCAGTGGAGCTTGGAGGAGTCACCTTTTGAGTCACATCTACCTAAATACCCCAGACCAGAAATGACTAATCCAGTGCAGCAAGCAAAGCCTTGCTCCTTTCGGTCTCTGGCCATTTTCAACCATCCCGTAGGTAGAATGCTTTTGTATTTCTGTATATGTGAACCCTAGTTTACCTTATGCTGCCTTACTACTGTTGAGTATTTTAGTGCAACCCTAGCATTTAGTAACCAGAGAGAGACAGGAAAGACTAGCCTAAGCTAAAGGAAGTTGTTTTACAATGTTTGCCTGTAATTACAATTCAAAAGGTTCTTTCCTGCCTCAGGGATCACCTGACCCTATTTGCATGTTTTAAGGCCATTGTTTGCTCTGGCCTTCTCCCTCTTGTTTTCTGCCTTGGAAGAGGAAAGATGTCCTTTTGTGCTCCTCCATTTTCCAGGCTACAGGGCTGGAAGAAAGACTTTACTTCACTTCTTTCAAAGCCAACTTCATCAAGACTCCTGAGCACATGTATCATCTGACCTCATTTTATAATATTTTTCTTTCTCTCAAGTATCTAGTCCAATTGTATTTATTCATTGGGCTATAAAGGGGAGAACTGTGAGACTTGCATCCAAACATTAAATTGCCTAAAACCTGTTCCGCTTTGCTATGCTGGTTCTATAAATAACCGAACAGCTGTTGTATTTCTGCAGATTTGCTCCCATACACATGTACGCATAGGTGGGTATGCATTCCCACTTCTCCTTCTAGCTCCACCTCAGTGGGCACCACTCCCCACTGCCCCATTTAGCAGCCATGTTGAATAAGAGAGTGATGGCTAGATCTGGGAGTTACCGGGAGAAATAACTGTTTAAAACTCTTCCCCCTCCTCACTGTTGCAAATGTCATTGTTAGAATATGAGGGAACGAGGAGCTTTTGCAGTGCTATCTACACCTAGAGCAGTGGCTCAAGTGGTTAAGACGCTGACTGGAAGGTAGGAGGTCAGCAGTGCGATTTCTGAGTACTGCAGGATGGAATGAGGTCCGTTCTTTGTCCCAGCTCCTGCCAACCTAGCAGTTTGAAAGTAAGAAGTTGCAAGTAGATAAATAGGGACCACTTTGGTGGGAAGGTAAACTGTGTTCCATGTGCTCCATTGTCTAGTCATGCCTGCCACATGACCACGGAAACGTCTGCAGAAGCAGACAGCGTTGGCTCTTCAGCTTTGAAACAGAGATGAGCACTGAACCCTAGAGTCGGATATGACTGGCTTTCGAGCAAGGAAAACCTTTACCTTTACTACACAATGACACATGCTCACTGTTTGCACAGCATTCATAGCCCAGATAAGTTTCCGCGAATGCCTATTTATGTAAAAATATTTCAGACAATCAATTAAATATCTGAACAGGGGCCCAGGGCCAGGAAAAGCCATGTGCCACCAAGGACAGAATTATAAGCACATTTTCAGGGCCTCTTCTTATAGCATTTGTGCAAATAACATGGGAAGAGACCTCTGTCATTGGCAAATTGTCTGTGCAGCCATATGAGATGGACAGCAAGACTGGGCTAATAAATGGAATCCTCCTCCCTTAATTTACCAGCTCAATGGAGTTCATGTTACAGGATTTTGAGAGCTCTAGTGCAAAAGGTAACTTTTCAAAATTCTGTAACTATCTGTGAGGACGGTGTTTTGACATTGCTCAGGGGAGGGGGAAGGAAGTCTATTAAATTCAGGCCCATTAGGCAAATAATATTTCTTCCACCGAAAAGCAAAGCAAGGGTGGAGTAGAACAACTCGAAGCTCCAGTGACTTTATAGTATCACTTAAGGAAGAGTGTCTTTCTGGATTTGCATTTGGAACAATGCTATATAGTCATAGGTTTTGGTCTTAGCAACCTATGTTCCATTCCTCTGTTTTCTCACCACACTGCTCTCCAAAGCCTCCAATAGTAGTTTGGTAATAACTGGCATGAGGAGTGCAGTAGCTTAGTGGTTAAGATGCTAAACTTCATGATTGGGAGATTGGCAGGTCAGCAGTTCGAGACCCGAGTGCTGCATGAAGGAGTGAGTTTCTATCATCTGTCCCAGCTCCTGCCTACCTAGCAGTTCAAAAGCAAGAGATTACAAGTCGATAAATAGGTACCACTTTGGTGGAAAAGGTAACAGCATTCCTTGCACTGTAGTCGTGCCTGGCACTTGTCCACAGAAACATCTGCAGACTGGCTCTTTGGCTATAAACAGAGATGAGCACCGAACCCTAGAGTCAGATATACCTGGCATTTGAGCAAGGGCGACCTAATAATTGACTTAAAGGGCAAAACATTTTAAAAATAAACAATTGGCAATAAATAGTAGTCTATGCATGTTCTCTTGAAATATTACTAATCCACAGTAATGGTGCTGGTAGCATCACAGGTGTTTAAAGAGATTTATATACAAGTCAATTGCAGGCTACTTCAATATAGGCTTGCAGCAAAATTCTCCTATGCCAGGGATGGGAAAATGTGTCCTTTCCCTTCTTCACTGTTACTAAACTCCATTTATCAGCCGCCTCAATATCATAATCAATTATGAGAGGTGATGGAATTAGTAATTCTTGAACTTGTGCACTGTCAAGTGAAATGTTCCACTGCAAATTTTAATTCAAGGAGACATGAGGAAAATAGAGACAGGATTGTAGCTTCTTCTTCTTCTTTTTTTGCATGACAACTCCTCAGTTAATTGTGTAATATCTAAAAGTGCTGTGCAAAGAGACCATGTATGTTCCTGATTCAATCTATATTTTATCATCAGTATAGGGAACATGGTACTTTGGAGAAGCAAAATAATCATCTAAATCCCAAGGAAACAATTTGCTGTTGGCTTTTTTAAAAAAGAAGAAATCTACAAAACACAATGTTCCATTTAAAATATTTATTAATCTGTGAAAATAGAATTCTGATGTTTGGAGTGTCACACATGCCTTCATGGTTCAACACCAACTTTCCCTTGAGATTTTTGATGGGGTAGCCATGCTGGTCTGTCCAAGTGTATCAGATAGTAAATAATACAAAACAAAAAGACACAATAGAGTTGTGGCACCTTAAAGACTAACTACTGTATTTTAATGTTAGCTTTCATGGATCAAGCTGTGAGAGCGCAGAAGAATAGATACCTTTGAACTGTGGTGCTGGAGAAGACTCTTCAGAGTCTCCTGCACTGGAAGGAGATCAAATCAGACAATCCTAAAGGAAATCCACCCTGACTGCTCCTTGGAAGGACAAAAACTGAAGCTCAAGCTCAAGTACTTTGGCCACCAAATGAGAAGAGAGGACTCACTGGAGAAGGTCCCAATGCTGGGAAAGACTGAAGGCAAAAGGAGAAGGGGCAGCAGACAATAAGATGGCTAGATAGTATCATTGATGCAGTGGGCGTAGATCTGGGCAGACTACGGAGGATGGCAGATGACAGAGGAGCCAGACATGCGGTGATCCATGGGGTCTCAAAGGGTCATACTCGGCTGTGTGACTGAACAACAGTTAGTCTTTGAGGGATTCTCAACCTGTGGCCAGTGGGCCAGCTGTGGCCCATGGCACAATTTCATGTGGCCCCCTCACTGCCTCCACCACACTAAGAAGTGCCATGGGGTGGAGGAAGGGCAAAATGGCCACCTGCCCCCCGAAAATGTCTGAGTCTGACCCAGGCCCCCGCCTTAAAAAGATTGAGAACTGCTTTAAGGTGCCACAGCATTTGTCACCCTTGAGAGTAATTTTGAAGAACGGGCAGTAGGTGGCGCTAGAATCTCATCTGCCAGTTTCCAATAGCCTTGCATTGAGGTTTTTCTAGACAAGGGTTTCCAATCCCATCTGAAATGCCATTTATCCTTCCCATTTAAAAGCGGTAAAAAGAGAGTGCCCTGATCACTGACAATGCGATCCTTCTGTCACAACTTAAGTGAAGTGGCTCCGGAGCAGGAAGCAGGCACGCAGGCAGCCACAGAGTCCAAGACTTCTTGAGTGCTAGGGACAGTCAGTGATTCACAAAGAGAGGCTTTTTTTCCCTGTCCCTGTTATAATAATAATTTCGTGTCAGAAATTATTCTGGGTTGAAAGGATTTTTGCAAGGAACGTCCAAATGAGGCTCCTTTCATGTCCCCAAGAGCTGGGACAGAGACGGGTGCTCAATCCATCATGCAGTACTGGGGTCTCGAACTGACAACTTGCCAGCCTTCCAGCTAACAAGGCGAGCTTCTTAACCACTGAGCCCCTGGAAGTGAGCAATGGTCGCCCAGCACAGCAGTGGAGTTTCCTCTAAAACCCACAGGAGGGGAAAGGGCCAGAAGAAAGGACCCTTTGAAGCAGGAAAGCTATTAAATCAGGGGTGGCCAAACTACAGCCTATGGCCTGGATCCAGCCCCCAATGCCAATTTATCCGGCCCATGCTGCCCTCGTTGCTCCCGGAAGTGGAAGTAAAACATGCTGTATGGGTGTGTTTTACTTCTGCTTCCAGAAGTGACAAGGGTGGTGCGGGCGAGATGAATTAGCGTCAGGGTCTGGATCCATCCCATGGGCCATAATTTGGGCACCCCTGGTTTAAACAGAGAAAATGGCAGCTTAAAATCTATCTCATCCTGTTGCAAAACAGATTGCAAGGTGCATTTTACTTCCGCTTCTGGTGGGAGGAACTGTATGACCTGCCCAATGATCCACTTGATCAGCCCATGGCCTGAAAAGTTTGGGCACACCGGTATTAAATGATAAAGTAACTCACCATCATCACAGGTATTAATATTTTTATTGTTAAAATAAAACTATATTAGGAACTGTGATAAAGTATTTTAGGAATACTTTATATTTAACTTCATTATTTCCTTTATTTCCTTAAATGCTTTTTGCCAAAATTTCAATGTATTTTCACACTTATTAAAATACATGCTAAATGTCTAACATCCTTTCCAACACCATCTAGAGAGCGGCGGTTCCCAATGTGGGGCCCCACAGGGGGTCTTCAATTCCTAGAAGCCTAAGTCAGTGCATTGGTTGATCAATGCTTTGGGGAATTGACTTGGGCTTCTGGGAATTGAAGCCCAAAAACCAAATGCTGGAAAACAATGATATAGAGTGACATTTTCAAGCCATGGGCTGGTCCACGCTCTCTCAGACAGCTGAGCAAGCTGGTCTGATGCCGTAAAACGCATCCGCGGCTGTCATAAATGCATTTATGATGGCCACGGACTCATTTACAGTTGTAGTAAACATGTTTATGACAGCTGTGGACTCCTTTACGGCTGTGTAAACATGTTTATGCAGCTGTAAATGAGTCTGCAGTCGATTCTGGCAGCAGCAGCTGGAGCAAGGTTGGGGGCTGGATTATTTGGCACTGGGGGCCGTAGGTTGTGGACCACTGATCCAGAATCATTAAAATAAGTGATTTTATTTAACTGGTGTTAAATACTATATTCAGACTAATTTATAAAAAATTCTCCTTTCTTTGAATAGATGCTGACTTCCATATTCTTATGATCCATATATTTACCACATCTCAATACTTATTTTCTCCCCCAAATCATATTCCCACAATTCCTTGAGATTATTGTTGAATCTGTTTCTAGTAATAATACATATATACAGTGGGACCTTGGTTAATGTAATTAATGCATTCTCTGAGACATTTCTTACAGCGAAAATTACTTTAACTGAATCTCCCATAAGAATGCATTGAAAAACAATTAATCCATTCATGAAAAAATTCCATAAACCGAGCCACTATTGTCTATGGATTTTCTTATGTTATGAGATTTTTATGTTAACCAAGCCTTTTATTAATTGAGGTTCCACTGTAGTATTTATTATCCCTTTTATCATTTAACTTTTATCTACCTTTTCCTTCTGTACCTTTTCTTTCTTCAAATTTTGTATGCTCCCTACATTTGCCATTTCTTGTAACCCAAAGTGTTATCTACCACTTCAACTGAATAAAATTGACTGTTTTATTGTTGAAAACATACCACAGAAAATCATTGAGTGTGGCATTACATCAAGGCACTGGAGGTTTTGGTATTTTTAACTCCAACCTCCATAATTTGAGCAGGAGATTCTGCAGTCAGAATTCTGGAAAATGGTTCCTGCTGAGGAGACAATCTTGCTTACACAGGCAGGCATAGTTATGCAAACTGGATTACAACCCGTGATTTATGCTGGTTTTTGTTTGTAAATTGACATTCATCCAAATTCTCAGAAACAGGATAAAATAAAATGGGGGGGGGGACAATTTGGTTTTAAGACCAGTTGGGAAGCTTCTTCAGGACATGTTTGTAGAACCTAGAATACTTGGAGACACTTAATATATGTATTAAGATTTTAAACATCAACATTTTGAGGGCATCTAGCTAGGGGTGCTGGTCAGTGATGCCATTTTGGGCAGATGCTGTGAATTCACCCTGGATATCAGTCTGACTTTTACAGCAGTTTCCCACAGTTCTTAATTTTATTCCCAGACTAGGCTCAGCACCTTGGATATCTTTTGCAAAGTGCAGACTTAAACCCAGAAGGGATTTGCAGGTCCCAGCAATGTTACATGCTGATACGGCTCCCCTTTAACTAAGGAGCCATGTCACTTTGTCCATTTTCTGTTTCACTTCCTGGTTGATTGGGAGGGGAGGGGGCATATATCTCAATTATGACAGAGGCTCCTGCCTTTCATGAACATCACAAAGGCTGACCTGATGACCTCACAGAGAACCACCCCATGGTATTCTTCCTGTGAAATTCCAGGTAATGAGGATCTTCCCCTTGACATCACAAGGGCCCACCTGATGACCTCACAGAGAACCACCCCATGGTATTCTTCCTGTGAAATTCCAGGTAATGAGGATCTTCCCCTTGATATCACAAAGGTCGACCTCATGACCTCACAGAGAACCACCCCATGGTATTCTTCCTGTGAAATTCCGGGTAATGAGGATCTTCCCCTTGACATCACAAGGGCCCACCTGATGACCTCACAGAGAACCACCCCATGGTATTCTTCCTGTAAAATTCCAGGTAATGAGGATCTTCCCCTTGACATCACAAGGGCCCACCTGATGACCTCACAGAGAACCATCCCATGGTATTCTTCCTGTGAAATTCCGGGTAATGAGGATATTCCCCTTGACATCACAAAGGCCCACCTGATGACCTCACAGAGAACCACCCCACGGTATTCTTCCTCTAAAATCCACCCTCCTTCATGGAATAGAAAGACCTTAAAAACTTTTGAAAAATACACTTTTATTGGTTTTTGAAAAGGAGTTAAGCAGGGATCTTGGCTTTCAGCAGGCACAGCCTGGTTGAGTTTCAGCAAGAGGACTGTGTTGCAGTTCCCCACATCATTTGGGCAGTAAAAGAAGCTCTTCTCTCTCCTGCAATACAGAAATGGAGGAAAACAAAACTAAGCGAGAGTGCTCGTCCGATGCCGTCAGCCAACCGTGACCAGGACCATCCACCGGTCTCTGCGGCAACATCATCCCGGGCTTCCACTTTCATTCACTTCGCTTCTGAGACCAGCCTCCGCCAGCCCCTGAGATGCTTGGGTCACATTCACTCCCCCAACCGCGTCCCCACAGAACAGCAAGTCAGGCATTCACTCTCACACTCACGCACACTCACTCACACATTTGCTCACATTCACTCACACACACACTCACACATTCACTCACACACTCATTAACACATTCACTTATACACTCACTCACACATTCGCTCACATTCACTCACACAAACACTCACATATTCACTCACACACTCACTCAAACATTCACTCACACACTCACTCAAACATTCACTCGCACAGTCATCGCCCATTCATACAGCATCCACCCGGTCCGTCAGCCAGCATTAACTAGCTTCAAGCCACCAGCCTTAGCAGCATCTGGTTTACGAACTCACTACCCACTTAGCAAGAGAACTTGCCTGCTTCCTTTCCTGGGGGTCCCTGGCAGCCTCTCTCCTTTCTTCCTTCTGTCCTTCTCCTGGGCTGACCTCTGTCTACTGGACACCTGCCCTGCCCTGCCAGCTCCTTTTATCCACTGGCCAAGGGGTGGGCCCCTGTGATGTCACAAAGCCCCAGAACTAGTCAGCCCTTGGAATGCTTGAGCTCTGGTGATGACATCACAATCCCCCTCTTGTTGGCTTCAGGACATTATTATTATTTATTTTACTTATACTCTGCCCATCTAGGTGATTTTCCTACTCTGGGAGGCTAACAACATGAAACTCACATATTAAAAACATATCAGAAAACAAAAACAAAATAATAATAAAATAATAAAACAAGAACACTGCAGTACTTTAAAGACTAACTGCAATATTTTTACTGTTAGCTTTCATGGATCAAGTCCACTTCTTCAGATGGGAGTAAAACTTCCAGGCATGGTTTATATAAAGTGCTGCAATGGTTTTGTTTTTATTTTATGTTTTTATGTTATTATTTTTTGCTTTTTTTCTGATATGCCTGAATCACAGACTAACATGGCTACTATTCCAAAATATTAAAAACAGTCACACATTTTTTAAAAAATACAAAAAAAAACCCCTATTGGTGAGAGAAGGAGACAATAAAATACCGAACGCTCAGCAGTTGGCAAGACATCATTCCAGTTGCTTGCAAAAGATCTTCACACTTGACATGAATCTGAGAGAACCAAAATAAGGCAAGCATGAAATTGCTGATTTTATTTATTTATTAATCACACTTGTTTATGACCCCCCCCCGACTGATGTAATTAGGGTGATTTACAACAAGTCATCAATAACAATTAAAAACCACTTTAAAAATATTAAATTAAAATTAAAACTGATTAAAATATTAAAAGGTTAAAACTAGGAGTTACAGCTAAAAGATGAGGACCAGGACAAGGGGGTCAGATTATCCAACCATCTGGGGTCATTGTTCCATCCATCCCCCAGAGCTGACCCGCCAGCCAGTTTTTCACTCCTTTTCTAAAGGACAGCAACTCTGTCTGCAAGCGTAGCTCAATTGGCAGGAGGTTCCATAGGGCTGGGGTGGTCACAGAGATGGCCCTCCTTCTAGTGCCAGAGAGGTGCACCTCTCTGGCCAATGGCACAACCAGAGAGCCTCTCCGGTCCGCTCTGGTGGGATGGACAGCTGTCCTCGGGGTGATGCAGTCTCTTAAGTATCCTGGCCCACTACATGTAGGGCTTTAAAGGTGATAACCAGCACCTTGAATTGCACCTGGAGACACACAGAGAGCCAGTTCAGCTCTCTCAGCAGCGGTGAGGCTTGGGCATAAAGCCCGCATCCCATCACTACCCGTGCTGCCGCATTCTGGACCAGCTGTAGCCTCCGAATGGTCACCAAGGGCAGCCCCATGTAGAGCGCATTACAATAATCAAGTCTGGAGGTGACCAAAGCATGTGTGATCGTGAGCAAGGAGTCCTGATCTAGGAGCGGGCATAACTGGAGCATAACACGAAGCTGTGCAAAGGCCCTCCTTGCCACCTGCTCTTCGAGCAGTAGTTGTGAGTCCAGGAGGACTCCCAGATTACATACCGGGTATGTTTGGGGCAAAACTGCCCCATCCAGAACCAAAGATGGTAGCTCCCGAGATAACACAGGACTCCTAAGCCACAACCACGCAGTCTTGCCAGGATTCAGTTGTAGCCCGTTGTCCCCCATCCAGAGCCTAACAGTCTCCAGGCACCTGGAAAGGACTTCCATTGCTAGGTCAGCCTTTGTGATGTTCATGAAAGGCAGGAGCCTCTGTCATAATTGACATATATGCCCCCTCCCCTCCCAATCAACCAGGAAGTGAAACAGAAAATGGACAAAGTGACATGGCTCCTTAGTTAAAGGAGAGCCTTATCAGCTTTTGACGTTGCATGTAACATTGTTGGGATCTGCATCGCTAGGGCTTCCATGGGCCGAGATATACAACTGGGTATCTGCGTACTGATGATACCTCACATGGGAGCGGATGATCTCACCCAGTGGTTTCATGTAGATGTTAAATAGGAGAGGTGAGAGCACCGAGCCCTGAGGTACCCCATATTGGAGCAACCTAGGACTGAATTTCTCACCCTCCAACCAAACTGACTGGGTCCAGCCCTTCAGAAATGAGGAAAACCAGGACCACACAGTGTCCTGGATCCCCAGTCTTTGGAGCCTTCCCAGAAGGATACCATGGTCGATGGTATCAAAAGCCGCTGAGAGGGCAAGAAGAGTCCACCATCCCGTTCCCTTTAAAATAGGCCCAGCCTGCTAAGGCACAAAGCTTCCTTGGGTTTCCTTAAGACAGTCTCTTTTAATAAGATTATTTTTGAAGTTGTCATGTGAACAAATGCAGGGGGTGGGGAACATGTGAAGTCTGCATATACTGTATAGATTGTTCCTGAACAGAAGGAAATGAAAAACATTTTGCGATGAGCAGAGGCTTCAAGTGACATTCTCATCACATCACCTTCATTGTTTGGCATCATTTTGTGCTGAAGGAAAAGAAAAGCTTGAAATGCATTAGATAATTTATGCAGGGTGGTACAGCAAGAATGACCCAAAGGATTAAAACTGAATATTTTGAAATGCATGCCCTGCTTAGTTCCCCTTTCCTTCTTAATTCTTATTATACAACTGTTCAGACACAGTTTTAGCAGAAAGGAGTGTTTACTTAAAAGGCTTGTGTTCAAATAAAGTTGTCAGGTTAAAGGGAAAAATACAATAAAGCAGTTCACTTCACCTCTGTTGCAATGAACAGGAAGAACAATTACTCACCCAAATGATGGTTGCAAAAGGGTACTGAATTACATTTTGTGTCAGAGAAAAGTACTCTGAACAACAGAACCCAGAAAGAAAGACAGTACTAAACTAGTATACACCCAGACACAGAGTTCAGAGTAGAAAGACATGAATATTTTTGAGGAAAGAAACATTTAGCCTCTTTGAGGGTTGAGCACCTGTAGCCATCCCCGGGTAGACTTAAAATCACCATCCTTCTAGTTAATATTCTGAGTTTCATTCAGAAGGTGCTTAGATTCTCTGACCCAGCACTGCCTACTGAAAGTCTTGTTTATTATTATTATTATTATTATTATTATTATTATTATTATTATTATTATTATTATTATTATTATTATTATTATTATTATTATTATTATTATTATTATTATTATTATTATTATTATTATTATTATTATTTATTTATTTATTTATTTATTTATTTATTTATTTATTTATTAATTATTTCAATGTCTGTACTGCCCTACTCGGTAGGATTGACTCAGGGTGGTTCACAACACATGTAAAATTACGTGTTCATACACAATAAATCAATACACAATGACTAAAAGTGCCTCATGTCTATCAATACACAACATAACTATCCAGGGGACGTTGGACGAAAGTCTGGTAAAGGCAAAGGCGCGGATTTTATCAGCCTGCCGCCTCCTACAGCTGAAGTCCATTCTTCCTCCCGGCCAGAGGACGTTCGTCTTATCCTTCTCTGGGCAGGTAGAGCCCAGGGTTAGGAAGTGGAAGCTTCCAGCTAAAACCCTTAAAACTGTTAAAATTTAAAATTAACATCTAAAAAAGATTAAAAACACACCAAATGCTACAACTTACTAATTAAAAAGGTAGAGATATTGTAAGAATAAGAGCAGGATAAGTTACAAGGGGCTGTGTTTATTTATTGATTTTCTTCTCAACAAAGCAAAAGTTTAGAGAGCAGATGCACCAGCTAGGACTTGAACCTAGGTCACATGTTTGGGAAGCTCGCATGATACTTCTATACCACTAGTGCAGTTAAAGTGGGTCTTTTACTTCTGCAGTAGGAAGGTTGTGTAGAAACCACACAATGCCCCCAAAGAAGCATTGAGCCATATAAAGATTTGAACTTGGGCCTCTTTTAAATCGAGCAATTTCATGCTTGCCTTATATTGGCTTTCTTAGATTCATGCCAGGTATATAAAAATTGCCAAGGTCTTCTGCAAGCAACTGGAATGTGGTCTCAAAGTCAGTTGAAGCCAACAATGGGAGGATTGTTGATGTCATCGCCAGAGCTCAACCATTCCAAGGGCTGACTAGTTCCTGGGCTTTGTGACATCACAGGGCCCCACCCCTTGGCCAGTGGATAAAAGGAGCTGGCAGGGCAGGGCAGGTGTCCAGTAGACAGAGGTCAGCCCAGGAGAAGGACAGAAGGAAGAAAGGAGAGAGGCTGCCAGGGGCCCCCAGGAAAGGAAGCAGGCAAGTTCTCTTGCTAAGTGGGTAGTGAGTTCGTAAACCAGATGCTGCTAAGGCTGGTGGCTTGAAGCTAGTTAATGCTGGCTGACGGACCGGGTGGATGCTGTCTGAATGGGCGATGACTGTGGGAGTGAATGTTTGAGTGAGTGTGTGAGTGAATGTTTGAGTGAGTGTGTGAGTGAATATGTGAGTGTGTGTGTGAGTGAATGTGAGCGAATGTGTGAGTGTGTGTGTGAGTGAATGTGTGAATGAGTGTGTGAGTGAATGTGTGAGTGTGTGTGTGTGTGAATGCGAGCGAATGTGTGAGTGAGTGTGCGTGAGTGTGAGAGTGAATGCCTGACTTGCTGTTCCGTGGGGACGCGGTTGGGGGTGTGAATGTGACCCAAGCATCTCAGGGGCTGGCGGAGGCTGGTCTCAGAAGCGAAGTGAATGAAAGTGGAAGCCCGGGATGATGTTGCCGCAGAGACCGGTGGATGGTCCTGGTCATGGCCGGCTGACGGCATGGACCAGCACGCTCGCTTAGTTTTGTTTTCCTCCATTTCTGTGTTGCAGGAGAGAGAGGAGCTTCTTTTACTGCCCAAGTGACGTGGGGAACTGCAACACAGTCCTCTTGCTGAAACTCAACCAGGCTGTGCCTGCTGAAAGCCAAGATCCCTGCTTAACCCCTTTTCAAAAACCAATAAAAGTGTATTTTCAAAAGTTTTTAAGGTCTTTCTATTTCATGAAGGAGGGTGGATTTTAGAGGAAGAATACCATGGGGTGGTTGTCTGTGAGGTCATCAGGAGGGCCCTTTGTGATGTCAAGGGGAAGAAGATCCTCCTTACCAGGAATTTCACAGGAAGAATACCATGTGGTGGTTCTCTGTGAGGTCATCAGGTGGGCCTTTGTGATGTCAAGGGAAATATCCTCATTACCCGGAATTTCACAGGAAGAATACCATGGGGTGGTTCTCTGTGAGGTCATCAGGTGGGCCTTTGTGATGTCAAGGGGAATATCCTCATTACCCGGAATTTCACAGGAAGAATACCATGGGATGGTTGTGAGGTCATCAGGTGGGCCTTTGTGATCCTCATGTAAGGTAGGAGCCTCTTGTCATAATTGACAATACTGTATTTTGGTTTTCCCCTTTTCTGTCTTGCAGGAGAGAAAAGCTTCCCTTGCTGCCTGTGTGTGTATTTTTCAAAAGTTCTTAAGGTGTTTCTCTTGTAATACAGAGGTAAACCCTTGCATGGATCCTCAGCACCTCAGAATCGTTTGCCAGGCCTTCCAGTAATATTAGTTCTTTGTCTATAGGATTAAAAGATATTGAGAGTGAGAGAGATACTGTCCCTCGCTAGGTGAGAGCCAGGGCTTGAGTGGTCTAACTAGGCTAGGGGTTCCCAACCTTTTCAATCTGGGGGCCAGATCATGCTCTCTCAATCAGCTTTGAGGGCCAGGGCGGCCATTTGGCCCTGCTTCATTTTGAGGTGGCCATTTTCTCCCAACAGCTTCAAAGGAGTAGCCATTTTGTTTCTCAAATGCCCTTCAATGGGTGGTAGGCCACATGAAATGGTGCAGGGGCCAGATCTGGCCCATGGGCCTTAGGTTGGTAACCCCTGAACTAGGCAGAGTTGCCCATATATCTTGTCATTGATGCTGGCCGGGAATAAAACTCGTCCTTCAGAAGATCAAGGGGTAATTTGAAAAACTGGGGTTTCCCTGTAGATGGTAGCATGTGTGAATGTGGAGAACAGCAAACAATCATATGATACAATGTACACTATGCCCTACAATGTGCACTGAGGAGACTGAACAACAAAATTGTCAGCCAATCTCCTTGCATGACTAAACACATTTTAAGGAATACAATTAAATAACAACAAAATAGAGTCCTATCCTGGTTCAGAAGGGCACTGTTATTTTGATAAAAAATAATTAGGCAAATCAGCCATTAATAGAGACCTATTTGTGTCCTTTTCCTGTGGTGACACCAGTATAGAACATGATCTTTCCCAGCTTCTGTTAGTACAGAAACAGAGAGGGGTTCACCAAAATCTCAGAAGAACAAGGCCATAGGGATGCAAGGTTGATCGTTAGCAGCAGCACATTCACACAATCTGACCAAACCTCTGACCGAACCTCTGTGAAGGAGGCAGGAGTACAGGCCAAAGGGAGCAGGTTTAGGTAGGAGAAGGAAAAGAGAAACCACCCAGTTTGGTTTCTGTAGTGTAGTAGTTATCACATTTGCCTAACATGTGAAAGGTCCCTGGTTCGAAACCAGGCAGAAACAGCTTCCTCTTTTAATGGGATGCTCAGTGGCATCGCGTACGGGGGGCTAGGGGGGCAGCCGGTCCCAGGCTGTGCTTTTTGGGCTATGTGTGTTCTTGGACTACAATTTCCAGAAGCCCTAGTGGGAGCGGGCGCCAACGTTCACCAGGGGGTGGGAAATTTGGCTTCAGCCCCAGGGTGGCTGAAATCCACACAACATTACTGGGGATGATACCCTCCTTCTCCATTTTGAGGCCATAGGGAACATCCCTGGTATTGGGACATCCTAAGACCATGATGGCCAACCTTGGCACCCCAGGTGTTCTTGGGTTTCAATTACCAGAAGTCCAAGTCAGCACTCCTGCAGATCAGGGCTTCTGGGAATTGAAGTTCAAGAACAGCTGTAGTGCCAGGGTTCACTATCACTGTCCTAAGAGCTTCAGTGCCAAAGATTTAGATAGAAGACTAGGGAGAAGATCTAATATCCATCCCCACCCTTAGGGGTAGCTATACTTTCCCTCTGCTTTCTGAACGCTCTTGCCTGGGTCAAAAAAAGAAGAGGAGGAGGACTCACCTCCATGAACTTTGGGGCCAGCTCTGTTCCATAGTTCCTCTTGGTCCACTGTATTCTAGGCAATGTCACTGGTGACTTCTACCCAACAAGGACTTTGGAAAAAAACCTACCTAGCCAAGGGTCAGTTTTCTATAAGTCTTCTGAAAGGAAAGAAAAAAGTCATTTGCATCCATGGTGCAGAGCAGTTAAGTGAGGTTCCCTGTCTCACGACCTGGTCTTGAATCTGGGCTGCCACAGATCTTTTGTTTCCTTTAAAGGTAAAGGTAAAGGTTTCCCTTGCTCAAAAGCCAGTCATATCTGACTCTAGGGTTCAGTGCTCATCTCTCTTTCAAAGCAGAAGAGCCAGCGCTGTCTGCTTCTGCAGATGTTTCCATGGTCATGTGGCAGGCATGACTAGACATGGAGTGCACAGAACGCTGTTTACCTTCCCACCAAAGTGGTCCCTATTTATCTACTTGCAGTTTCTTGCTTTTGAACTGCTAGGTTGGCAGGAGCTGGGACAAAGAAGTAATAATAGACAAAGTCCAAAATTAACATGCACCAGAGTCTCCATCGTTTGGAGGAAAATGCTAATAAAGGTATGATTGGAAACCCACGTGTGCAAATCCATTAGCATCACTCCTGCCTTGTCACAGATGAATCATTCACAATCATCCCTGGGTGGGCTCAAACCACCATCCTTCTGGTTAACAGTCAGATGGGCTAACCCATTGAGCCACAGAGACGTGCATTGAGGGTGCATCGCTGCTGACCATTGAGCTGAAGTTGCAATGCGAGGGACAGCACAGTGAGAAATGAGTGAGGCACTCATGCCAGCTGATTCCCTTCCCATCCAGCAGCGTGGCACAGCAGAGTCCTGGGCCCATAACCCAGAGGTCGATGGATCGAAGCCATCCTCTGCTAAGAGGCTGAGACTTTATGCTTTGGGTGTCAGCCTAAACAATGGGGATCCTTTCCCCTTCTGACGTAACATTTTCCAGTAAGCATTTGCAAGCATTTTCCTCTCTCTGGCAATAGGCCTGGAGGAGGGAAATGATTTTCTCAGCATGCACTGGCTCCTAGCCAGGTGGTATCAAAATGGCTCTTTCTCCCTCACAACAAAGCAACCGTCACTGTGAAATGATTCGTGAGAAAACCGGCAAAACTGCCTCCACAGGGCGGCTTCCCTCCAGTCTTTGAGTAAAGGAAATAAAAGGCTCACATCAGCTGTACCAGTGGTGTAGACAGGTGTGTGCTGGTATATTGGGCAATTGGGCTTTGTCCCACCCCGCCGTCACCTCTGGCACCCTGGGGCGCCAATAGCACAATACTAATCCTACTGGCAAGCCTCAATACATTGGACTTCTTAGGGGGTGTGAAAACACTCATAATTCATTTAGTGCAACGTTGTTGTTGTTTTTTGCCATTCTAGAGGATGAAGGTTAAATATTTATGCAGTTGTTTAGAGTATTGCTGATACACTAAGAGTATGATAACACAGATTTGAATGAAAAAATTATCCCCTTCTGCGCAATAAAAGTTTGCTAAGATTTCTGAAAGAGATTTGGCAGGTCAAGTTTTAACTCTGCAGATGGAGTACACAGAAAGAGTCTCCTCAAGGATTGTGGTATTTTTGAACCACAACTTGACATAAACTGGTAATGTCATCCTTGTGTTGCTGGCTAATCTTTCTCACACTAGGTCAGGTGAAAGGAACTGCGGAATGAACTCACGGAAAGGTGCCTTCATTTTGGCAGTTTCACGTCCAGCCTAGACACAAGAGAAGACGAAGAACTTTACAGATGCCTCCTAGTCCAATGACAACCATTTTACATCAATAGCTGCTGCTCTCTGTACCTCCTGAAAAAATGCAATAAATAATCTGTAACTGGTAGAGGCATGCCCAATGTCAGTTAGTAGATTAGTAATTGATTTTCAGATTTCTATTCTCCCATCATGTTATAAATTGTTGTTTAGGTAACATGAAAGTGTATAATTATATAATTGTTCCGAATTGTCAAAGCCATCTCCTGCCCCTTGAAAAATCAATGATAAACTAAATTAATTTCAGTCTCCTTCTGTAATTGGATTTTGAAAATAAAACTTGCATTTTTTTTATTAAAACCTGTAGGAAAGCAATGTTAACCTATACAGAAAAAAGTGTGGTGTTTAATTTTTTATTTTATTAATCCTAAAACATACATACATACATACATACATACATACATACATACATACATACATACATACATACATACATACATACATACATACATACATACAAATATTGATAACTCTTACTACAGTTACAAAATAAAAGTACCTATACAATGTGCACCCTCCACTCTGGGACCCTTCTTTTTTGTCTATACCTTTTATAACGTAATAATCTGTTCATTTATATATATACTCTATCCCCCTATTGTTGTTTAATTGTAATTTCCCCATTTTAAAGCAAAGAAAGAAATAGGTCTCATAGAAATATGCAAACTCCCCTATCTGCAAACCTAAGGAGAGTTAACCATTTATTTCACCGAAGTAGGTAGGTTTACATGGCTGCTTTGCTTCTTTTCCAGCTGTTTCTTGATTTGGATGAGAAACTTCAAGGCCCCTAGTCTTATTTCTTAAATGAGTTGTGATTACATCATCAAATACTAAGGGTTTGTTCTGGTTATAAAATAGATGCATTTGATTTTTTAAAAACTGATCGCGAAGTCCACATCTCATGTCTACATTGTGAGATGTGATAACAGGCTAAAATTATGGATTGCTGGCCAATAAATAAAAAGATGCTTACTTCTTGGGAGGCAAGCTATGGCAAACCTAGGCAGCATAGTAAAAAGTAGAGAAATCAGCCTGCCAACAAAAGTAGTGATGTATGACTGTGAGAGCTGGACCATAAGGAAGACTGAGTGCAGAAGAATAGAAGCCTTTGAACTGTGGTGTTGGAGGTGACTCTTGAAAGTCCCCTGGACTGCAGGGAGATCAAATCAGTCAATCCTGAAGGAAATCAACCCTGCCTGCTCCTTGGAAAGACGAATACTAAAGCTGAAGTACCTTGGCCACCAAATGAGAGAATGTTTAAAAAGTCAATGACCTGCACACTGCACAAGAATGGACAGCAGCAGCAACCATTAGATGATAGTCTATTTTTCAAAAGACTAGATCAGCCCATGTATATAATTGGTAGAATGGGTATGAGACTGTTACAAGACTCTTATTAAGAGCAGGGGGTGAATTTACAATGGTACGTTAGAGCATAATACAGTAGCTGAATAGATTTTGGCAATAGGGTGCTTAACTAGATTCATATAATGCTAACTGTACTGATTTTACTGAAATTACTGTGCATAAATTGGCCTAGGCACTTACTTTTGCAGGCTTTTTAAAAGGTGGTAGGGGGAAAAAACAGTTCAGTTACAGACCAATTGAGCATTCTAGTCACTCCTCACACAGATAATAGAATTACAATCATCATATTTTCTACATTCCCAATAAAGCTTTTGACAAAGGAAGGAAGGAATTTTTAAAATGTATTCTTATTAAATTTGAGCAATGCCCTCATATCCCATTCTGATATTTGAACATCTTGAGCAACTTCCTCCACTGCTTTCAGATAATGACTTCCTAGGGAATGAACATTCTGAGGTAATGGTGCCTTTTTGGGCCCATGAAATTCAAATAATTTTACTGTTGGCTCATCCAATGCACAATTCACGAAGAGCAGATTGATATTGTGTAAGAGTAGCATCTTCAATCTATGTAACAAGGAAGAATAGATTTAAAGAGATGGGAACAAGTAACACAATTTACATTGTCTACCACTGCTTCAATGAAGTATTCATTTAGTACTGAAGATTTAAAAACAAAACAAAGGAGTTTTGGAGTAAAAGCTGTTGAAAGCAGAGTATTGGAAGTTACTTTCAGGAAAAAAAAAGTAGAATGACATGTTGAAGCCATGCATGACTAAGCAGGAATGTGCTGATGCTCAAAGGCCCATGACAGCTGAAGGATGTTATGAAGTTACTCATAGCAACAGTACAGGGGGACAAAGTTATTAATTGCTTTCCTGCCCATTGGAGAAAAAGAAAAGAGGTGGGTGATTTTGCTTTCAAAAAACAGCTTGAAGTATTAATTCCCTCTCATCTCCAGATGTCACTGGTGCAGTTTTGAAAGCCCGCCCACTTACAGCCCAAGCATATTTGCTTTTTTAAAAAAATACTCTAAAAATACACATCGTTTTTTGAGCTGTGGGACTGCTGAGAAGTACTTACAAATTCTAAAGATGTCATAACCACCAGTCCCACATAGATAATTTTCTCAGTAATAATAGAAATAATAATTGTGTGCCTCCAAGTCAGATCTGACTTATGGTGACCTTTTCTACAGTTTTCTAGGTAGAGTCAGTGGTGGGATTCAGCAGGTTCGCACCATTTCTCCAGAAACGGTAGCAGAAATTCTGGCTGACCCCGCCCATTCAAATTTTGAAATAAAGTAGTCCTAATCTGGGTGCAACATATGGCTTTCCCCGTGGCCAAGCTCACCATACTACACCCACAGAGTAGGTAGTAATAAAAATTGAATCCCACCACTGGGTAGAGAATACACAGTGGTGGTTTACCACTCTCTTCTTCTAGACTCTTCTAGAGCAGTGGTTCCCACAGGGAGACTTCAATTCCCAGAACCCTAAATTAGTACTTTGGCTGGTCACTGCTTTGGGGAATTGAGTTAGGCTTCTGGGAAATAAAGTCCAAAATCCAAAGGTTGGGAAACACTGCTCTAGAGTCATCTTGGGACAGTGCAGCTTGTCCATGACTACACACACTGGCACAGTAGGGTATCAAAGTCCCAACCTCTGGCTCTGCAGAGTGAATGAGCTATCCAATTTTGTTGTTGTTCAGTCACAGTCGCACAGTCAATTCCAACCCTTTGCGACACTATGGACCATTGCCTACCAGGCACCTCCATCCTCCACCATCCTCCTCAACCCGCCCAGCTCTGTGCCCATTGCATCTACAATACCATCTAGCCATCTCATTCTCAGGCGCCCCCTTCTTCATTTGCCCTCCTCTGTTCAATTCAGTGGGACTACTCTGGTTGGCCCAAACAATTGGATTTAGCCCTTCCTATTTAGAATGTTGTAAACCTATAGAAACAATTCTGATGATTTTTAACACACTCAACTGCACAATTAATTGCATCACCTCTTGCATGACCAGGAGCATAATGAGCAGTTGGAACCAGGACAACCATCTGTGGAACTGCCCTTCTCTGTGTTGGAAGGCACACATTCAGGGGTATTGCTTGTTGTATCCAGTCACTTCCAACACTGCACACAGTAAAACACAGCAGGATTCTGGTCATAAAGATATAACACCACAATGCAATGAAATTACTTAAACCCTTTATTTTAAAAATGGCACATATTCCCTATCACTGCTAAAATGGCCATGACCAAAAACATTCTGAATCAACGGTTTCTTTAAAAATCTGCATTATTAGTATTATTTTGTTACAGTGTTGCAATATGGAAGTTAACATTGATGCAATGAGTTCTTAGTTCCAACAACCAAGAAGCACTATGGAGCTAGTGCCAAGCAGGGGCGTAGCTACCGCCGTATCTGCCGTATCAATTATACGGGGCCCCCGGGCCACGGGGGGCCCCCAACGTGTGTAAGCAAAACAAATCTTTACCCTTCCTAAGGGCCCCCAAACAAATTTTTATACGGGGCCCTGCCAAGGCACGCTACGCTTCTGGTGCCAAGGTTCGCCATTACCGAGTTATCCAATTTCCCCCCTTATTCATTGACCTCTTTTCCAAAGAAAGAAAGTAAGAAAGTACATAACTTCAGGATTGGCAATTGATCAACTGGGTTTTTGCTAGCGAGTTTATGTTGGCAATCCCATAATCAGACACAAGGAAAGTGTTTTGTCTGCCTTCAGCATCCAGACCCCCAAATGTGATGTACTTTGAGAAACTTACAAGATGAGGCAAAGGGGATTATTATTTCATTTCCAGAGACCAAAACCAATCCATCATGCCTTGTTCTGCAGCTCAGGGTACGGAAGATTAGGACTCTCAAGGCAGCTTATAAACACAAACCTTTCAATTAACTTCTTCAGGATCAGCAACAGCCTGTTAGATCTTCATTAAGTCAATTATTAACCCAGATGGTCAATGTGCATTGTATGACAATGCTTATTACTGTCATTATGAAGAGGTAAAAACTGAGAGGGGGAGAATTGGGAACTTGTGAAAGGATATATTGCATTGTCCTTTTCCCTTTTGGAGAGTTAACTGGTCAGGGAAAGAAGTTAATGTGACAGTGAGACTCACCTGAGTTTAACATTCTTTGCTCTTCCCATAATCCAACAGGAATAGAAGCTGGACTCTGTGTTGTTTTATCTACAGTCTAGAAATGTTTTGCTTCTGGCTACAATTCCCAGGCTTCTCCGGCACACACTGTTTGGGGCAGTCTGGTACATTTCCACAAAGGTATCCTGGGACTTTGGCGGCTTAGTGGTTAAAATGCTGAACTTGATAACTGGAAGGTCAGCAGTTCGAGACCCAAGTGCTGCACAATGGAGCTCCCATCTCTGTCCTAGCTCCTGCCAACCTAGGAGTTTGAAAACAAGAAATTGCAAGTCGATAAATAGGTACCACTTTGGTGGGAAGGTAAACAGCATTCCATGCACTCCAGCGTCTAGTCATGCCTGCCACGTGTCTACAGAAATGCTCTTTAGCTATAAGCAGAGATAAGCACTGAACCCTAGAGTAGGCTATGACTGGCTTATCTGGAGAATTAGTCTATTATGCTAGATACATAAAACCCAGAGCACAGGAACATTAATGAACTCAAAGGGTACAGAATATTTCCTTGGGGCACATTGCAATTTAAAATATTGTCAGCTGTAGAACATAGGCTTCTGAGATTCCTCTGGCAGTCTAATACTCAAATAAAGTACTCCAAAGAATTATGCTCAGAGTATCCTTTAAGGCAGGGATGCAGTGATGGGATGTAACAGGTTCTCACCAGTTCTCCAGAACCGGTAGTAACTTTCCCCAGTGTCCTGGAGAACCGGTAGCAGTTTTGGGGGGGAACCACCTTCGGGGCTTACCTTTTCACTGGTTGCCCCACTACGCATGTGCACCAAGCACTTGGTGTGCATGCACGCCTACCAAGTGGGGAGGAGGAAGAGACGCTGCTAGCCTGAAGCTCCCTATAGCCTGCTCCCCAGGGTAAGTGACTCACCTTTGGATGTGATGTGTCTGTGTGTATTTTAATGTGTATTTAATACCTTTACCTATATTGACATGCTACCACAGTTCCTAAAAAGGCCTGGTGGCCTGGCTTGGGGTTTTCAAGCAAAGTCTTGGAGTTACCTCATCAATAAGCTACACCTGTACTGTTCCAATTGCTGTTCCAATTGGAGAATCCTTAAGGAGGTACAGCTGTTTTACATTTACATTAAAGCATATTATCCTAGAGAACTGGTTAGGCAAAGACTTAGTACCTAACTTCTTTAACTGTTGAAAAGTTGAAAAGTGCCAAAATGAAGCCATCTTGTGGTGAGTTCATTCTGTAGTTCCTTTCAACCTAGTATTTTATTTTCAATTACCGTATTTTTATTTTTGGCCCTGCCCACATCATGATGTCATGATGTTAGCTCCACCCACACTGTGATGATGTCACGGTGGGGTAGTAAAATTTTTGACATCCCACCACTGCAGGGATGTATTTATTTATTTATGTTTACACTTGTATGCTGTCCACTCGCAGGGCGACTCAGGGCGGCTAACAAAGTATCACACAAACATCAAATATAATAAAGTCCACAAACCACACAGAAAAAGTTCACAAACAAATGACCAGCAAGAAAGTCCAAGGCCCAGGCTGGCCAGGGGGGAGTGTACAGGCCCCCAACCTGAGGCTTGTAGGCTGAATCTGGCCCATAGCATCATTTCATGTGGACCCCCACCCCTCCATTGGCGTTCGAGAAACAAAATGTGCACCCCTTTGAAGCTGGTGGGACAAAATGGCCAACCTCATCATGCAGGCAGGGCAAAATGGCCATCTGGCCCTCGAAACTAACTGAGAGACCGTCTCACACACACACACACACACACACACACACACACACACACACAGAGAGAGAGAGAGAGAGAGAGAGCATGAAAAGGATGGAAACCCCTGCTTTAAGGATTCTGACAGTATTCCCAAAAAGTTTTGCTTTCAGGCTCTACTCTGATTTATTTTTTTTTTTGGTACCCTTAAAACTTCTACTGTGGGCACCAACACAAAACTTACTGAGCTTGCATGGAAGCTGCCCTAGTGCTGGTGACACTCTAAGTGAATTAATTAGCATATTTTTAGTTTGTTGACATAGTCATTTACAAAGCAATGTATACACAATGTATGCAATTAGATGAACATAAGCAGAACCATCTCGGAATAATGAAACCCTCTCTAGTTAAAAGTTGTCTACAGCTAGCTTTGTTGAGGAACACACCCAAAAGGGTCTTCTCTGAAGTAAGCAGAAATGTTTACCACTGAACATGTTAGAATGTAGGTGACAAGCAAAGAAAACAGGGTAAATGTACATCATAGAATAGGCTAGTTGAATATGTAACATCAAGATAAAGTATGAAACGTCTACTGCCCATGGGGCCCCATCTGGACTGAAGAACACGTGTGTGAAGCTTTGTGAAGGGTATAAAAGGCTGGCTAAATCACTTGATGGAGGTCCTGGATCTAAATATGGACCCAAGACCATGCACACATTCATTATGATATACCATGATCATGTGTTAACTGTGTTATGTTATGCTACGATTGAAAAACTTAGATAAAATACTCTTTTTCCATTTCAAAATCTCTCTGGCTGATTTATTTACTTAAAAGCTGTTCATCTTTTTGAGAGTTCAAGTGGCACTGGAAACAAAATAGGCATGATATACATTCTCATCAGGACTCCTCAAAGAACAGGGTCAGTTTAATATGCAGTATGTATTGTGCCTACAAGGTCCGTGTGATTTATGGAGGAGTTTTTCTGATTGACAAATGAAGGCAAGGAAATCACCACCAAAGGAAAGAAGAGAAATGAAACTATAATGCTACACGCCAATGAAACAGCCCTGTGGAACTTTGGAACAGGAAATCAGTATCAAAACTGTCACAATGTCTCTCACCCACCCCTGCTATTAAATAATGTTTAAGCAAAGGTGATTAAATATATTTGCTATCCTGAGTCCACCTAGAAGGTAAAATGGTGCCAGGCCACTGCTTACCTATTTGTAAGGTTCATATACTATGGATAGTTAATCATGTCACCCATAAATAATTGGTGGTACCATTAATCTTCTTGGAAAAAAGCATTTTAATATGGGCCCTTAATGTACATTACCAGATGCATTGGGTTCCTGCCTTGAGTCATAGGGAAAGTAAACAAATGGCATAGCTTGATGAATGGATAGAAGAGACAGAAGAAGCCTAAAAAAAAGAACAGACCATCAAGATAAGAATAATTGTGAAGCCTCCCCACTATAAAACAGCTTGTCATGGAACAGCTGAGGAACTGAAGTAGGGGTTCTTCTTAACCTTTACAGCTTAAGATCCAAGCTCATTTCTTCTTTTGTCCATCTAAAACGTTACGCAGGGTGATGATAATCTACCCTACTCATTGGAACAAATGATCAATTGAAGATTTAGATCCATAGCGTTTTTTTCACTGTCTCATTTCACATTTCCTCTTTGGGTTAAAAACGAACTTGGAAATATTACATTTAAATATTAAATTACAATATTAAATTTTACATTACAATATTAAATATTACATTTTGGACTACAGCTGCCAAGAAAATGTAGATTTCGAACACAGTAAACATAGAAACAACCTGTGTGATAAATTAGTATTTCTCAGTTCAAACACCTCCACTTGAAAAATGTAAATAGCAATCATACATATTTGGGGGAAAACTTAAAGAGAATTTGCACTTGAACACTCAGTAGTGCTCACAAGGGCTTGTGGGGCCAAGATAAGGTGTCAACAGAGTTAAAGCCAGCTGTTGTCAGCCAAAGATCACTGCAGATGATGATTGCAGCCATGAAATAAAAAGTGACTGATTCTTGGGAGACAAGCTATGAGAAACCTGGGGAACATAGTTAAAAGTAGAGACATCACCTTGCAAACAAAAGTCCACATAGTCAAAGCAATGATTCCAGGTAGTAATGTATGTTGTGAGAGCTGGACCATTAGGAAAGCTGAGCACAGAAGAATAGAGGCCTTTGAAATGTGGTGTTGGAGGAGAGTTTCGAGAGTACCCTGGACAGTGAGCAGAACAAATAGGTCGTTTTTAGAAGAAATCAACCCTGACTGCTCCTTAGAAGGTCAAATAGTAAAGATGAAGCTAAAGTGCTTTGGACATCAAATGAGAAGAGTGGATTCACTTGAGAAAGCCTTGATGCTGGGAAAGGTAAAGGGCAAAAGAAGGTAAAGGTAAAGGTCACCATTGCTCGAAAGCCAGTCATACCTGACTCTAGTGTTCATCATCTTTTTCATACCTGCCAGTGCTGTCTGCTTCTGCAAACATTTCCATGGTCATGTGGCAGTCATGACTAGACACCGGAGCACACAGAACGTTGTTTGCCTTCCCACCAAAGTGGTCCCTATTTATCTACTTGCAATTTCTTGCTTTCAAACTGCTGGGTTTGCAGGAGCTGGGACATATTCCATCCTGCAGTGTTCAGATATCGAACTGCTGACCTGCCGCCTTCCAGTCAGCATCTTAGTCACTTGAGCCACTGCAGTAAAATTAGTTAAACAACATGTCATCTAAGGCTGCTCTGTGGGCATGGAAAAAGTAGGCTGTGTGATGGCTGGAAGGGGGGGAATGAAGAGTCTGGATAAAGTTGGCAGGTATTATACTGGAAAATAGGAGGATCATATCTGACTTGCTTGAAATCACTTCTTTACATCAACATCCTTACTGTAATTATCCTACTGCACATTTATTCTCTTAATTAAATCAAAATCCAGGAACAAGGGAATACAGTACAGTGTAAATCTGTAGAACAATAAAGGCACAGAACAATGGAAGTCTGCTCATCTTTAAACTAAGCTCAGTAGCATGTAACTTTGGCTAAGTGTCCTTAGGATCAATTTATCTATGTCTCATCTCACCTTTCCCCCCTTTATTAACATTTCTCTGTAGTGAGTTTAATAGTGAACATTGCAACTCAGAAGTAAGTCCCAAAGATTTCTGTTTCCAGGTAATCGTGTGTGGGATTGCTGCTTGATTCACCCATTCTCTTCCTTGCCAGAAAGCAGACATTATAGAACTAGGAACCAATATCATTCACGAGTGATGAATAGTGAGATGTAGCCCAGAGTCATCTGCATATTGATGGCACTGTAAACCCTAAGGAGAAGTTACTTTTCATAAACCCCAGGAGGCTCCATTTACATGTAGCCCTGCAGATGTCTGAAATAGGATGTTCTAACTAGATAGCCCACGATAAAGACACAATTTACATGTAAAAGAACTCTCAAAGAACAGGAGAGAAGCAGTCTTTTTTATTTCAACCAAATGTATCTGAAACCCTGCTGAATGCCATTGGTATTCCACTCTCAAACAGCAAGGAGCGCAATGCAGGGCTATCTCTATGAAGCAAAGTAGGCTTGTTGAAATTACTAATATTAACATGACAGAGAAAATAAAGTCTATAACAAGGTAGGTTTACAGTTCAAAGAAATGTATGAACTCAAATATTTAATGTACTCATTAATTCATTTGTGCAGTTCCCCCTAACCAGCTGTAGTAGGATAAAACTATGTTCTGTGCCAACTGGGATAGCTCAAGGAACAGAGAGGCGGAGGGTACCTCATCCAACCTGTTGGAGCCATCTTCTCTCTGCCATGGTCACAATCATTCACATCTTGTCAGGTAAGTTGGAAAGTGCTGTCTGGCTGATGTGGGGAAGGAAACAAAGGTTTGGTAAAAGGGGTCAAAGCTGAAATGCTATCAGGATGCCCCCCCCCCCCCAATAAAATGAAAATGAATAATTGGGAATTGTGCTGAGAAAGCTTTGGTTGCTCAGTTTCTGTGATCACTAACAGAGCTTCAGAGCAAAAGAAATTTTGGGGACTTCAGATGTTTGGAAAGGTGCAGATGTTACTTGCAAAGATTTTCTTCGTACAGCTATTTGTTTCTCATAACTTCTTGGCTGGCTGCAGTGTTCTGTTCCTCTTGGGATCTACAAATCTTGCTCTCTCACTTCTTTCTTCATTATCTTTACGATCTCATATCCTTTTTCATTTGTAGTAGACTAGCTGTAATCCTGTTTTTATCAGGTTCATCTCATATTCACCTCTGGCCTTACAGATTTTCCTGTCTGAGGTACAACAAGAAATACTGCTCCACAATCCTGCAAATTTTATAGTTCATACAAAGACTGGTGAAAATTATTTTGATACCTGTGAGAAAATTCTGCAAGTAACTTGCCCTGGGAATAAAATCTATTCTGAAATTGATTTCAAGTATATTGAAGTTAATAGGGCTGAACTTAAGTCTTATTCTTTTGTGTCCTGATCAAACACTTAACTGCCAAAATGAAGCCACTTTCTTTGCTTTGTCATTGCCCAAACCCAAATCACCATTCCTGCATGTCTCTGGCAGCAATTGACAGACCAGTAAATGAACTGAACTCTGTGCCTCTCCACATTCACACTGTTTGTTGTTGTCTGCCAGCAGCTCCTACTTGAGCATGTTGGTCTTGTATTTAGGGACTCCAACCCTCAGCCTATTCAGGGTCCTCCAAGTGACATAGGGGAGATTGAGATCTTCAGCTGTATCCTCCTTCAATTGTACCTTCCTCCATCTTCAGATTTGGTTTTGCCATAAAGCTCTTTCTGGATCTGAGCCAGCGAACTTGAGGTTCATATCCATTCAGAGGGTGTCATGGGCAGTGGTGGGATGTCAAAAAATTTACTACCACACTGTGATGTCATCACAGTGTGGGCAGAGCTAACATCATGACATCATGATGTGGGTGGGGCCAAAAAAATTAAAATTAAAAACTAATAAAATAAATAAAATAAAAACCAGAGCTTAAAGCTTATTCTGGCTAATCTTTCTCACACTAGGTCAGATGGAACTACAGAATGAACTCAACACAAGATGGCTTCATTTTGGCACTTTTCAACTTTTCAACAGTTATAGAAGTTAGGTACTAAGTCTTTGCCTAACCAGTTCTCTAGGATAATATGCCTTAATGCAAATGTAAAACAGCTTTACCTCCTTAAGGGTTCTCCAATTGGAACAGCACTTGGAACAGCACAGGTGTAGCTTATTGATGAGGTAACTCCAAGACTTTGCTTAAAAACCCCAAGCCAGGCCGCTAGGCCCTTTTAGGAACTGTGCTAGCACATCAATATAGGTAAAGGTATTAAATACACATTAAAATACACACAACACAACACATCCAAAGGTGAGTCACTTACCCTGGGGAGCAGGCTATAGGGAGCTTCAGGCTAGCAGCTTCTCTTCCTCCTCCCCACTTGGGAGGACAGCAAGGAGGCCGTGCATATGTGCCAAGCACTGTAGGCGTGCATGCACACCAAGTGAAAAGTGAACCAGTGAAAATGTAAGCCCCGAAGGTGGTTCCCCCCAAAGCTGCTACCGGTTCTCCAGGACACTGGGAAAAGTTACTACCGGTTCTGGCAAACTGGTGAGAACCTGTTACATCCCATCACTGGTCATGGGTCATACTCTTGCTTAGTTGTCTCAGTGTCCACCACTACTTCTCTCCTGACCTTAGGTGGAGTAATACCAACAAGAGGATATACTTTCTCAACTGGTGTAGGTGTGGTGCATCCTGTCACTATATGCATGGCTTCATTACCAGCAATGTCAACTTGTTTTGCATGTGTGGATGTGCTCCATACTGGAGCAGCATACTCTTCTGCAAAGATGCTCAGCGCCAAAATGGATGGGTGCAGTGTGGATGGTTAAATTTCCCATTTATAGCTGAACTTAGGTAAGATGACTAATATACGTCTCACTGAGTCCAGTGGATCCACTTTAAATATGATTAACTATGCAATCTGAAATCTTCCAAAATTGCCAACAGACATCTGAGCCAACCTTAAGGCAACGAAGCGGTGGGGTATCCAAACCATCCCCACCCTATAGAGGTCTAAAATTATACCCCTTCTGTGGTCTAACATTTTGTTGCAGTTGTGTCTGTGAACCTGGCAGCTTTGGATGTGGAATGACTTGATTCTCCCCTCAATCTGTTGCTTCTCCATCAACTTTTATGACTTCTTTGTCAGCAGAATGTATCCAACAGAGCAGTCCCTTAGGTAGATAATTTTGTCAGCAAATTTCTGAGATCTGCTGGCAGAAGAGGACACAGCTAGCATAAAGGCATTTTGGCCAAGATAAGAAGATTCTGCCTAATCCTAAATCACCACAGCCACCATTTATACAAGATTTATTCTGCATAAATTGCTGCTAAACTTGAAGCCTCATAATACTGTCTTTCAAGAAATGCTTCAGAAAGACATAATTAATAAACTCCCAGATCATTATGCATATTCAAAGGCTCAGCTAAGCAAATTTTCTTGTCGAACTTCATTGTCCTCAGCATACACATAAATGATCTTCTCTATTTACTTACTGCATCTAATGAAGCAAGGTGTCTGTCTATGAAAACTCATAGCACAACAAGCTTGTTAGTAGACAAGACACAGAGTGCTGCTACAGACAGCTTCTATTTCGTGAAATGTTCACTTGACCATGTACTTAACCTTCTCTTTCTTTGAAACAAAAGTTGAGCTTGTCCTTAACCTTTTGTCAGTACAGGTGAGCCCCCTGGCACTATGAGTTATGACTTTAGGCCTTAGATTGGAGCCACATTCTGAATATCAAGACTTGTGAAAGAACAAACAGTACATTTCTGAAATGCTCTGGTATATTCATCTTTTCCAGCATCTGTCTAGTGTTTTGCATGGGTGGTGCAATATGTTTACACTCTATTGCTGTCAACGGGATCATTTGCAACATTATCTCAACTTTCTGCCCAGAAGCGTAGCATGCCTTAACGGGGCCCCGTATAAAAATTTGTTTGGGGGGCCCTTGTGAAATAAAAAAAATTGGGAAGTTTTTATTAATTTTTGCTGTAGGGGGCCCCCGTGGCCTGGGGGCCCCGTATAATTGATACGGCAGATACGGCGGTAGCTACGCCCCTGTTTCTGCCCTTTGGCTTCAAAAGCAACATTTAGAGTAGCTTGTCTTTAGTCATTGCTTTCTTCCTTTTTTATTGATGGATTTCCTGGACTTTTCACTGCATGTTTTATTCTATTAGGCTTCTGTAATGACTCCTTATTTCCTCAGCATAGCCAGCCACAGAGACATCCAAGGGTGCATATCACAGAAACAGGTGCAAATGTTGCTGCTCACCTGCCGTGCAAGGGGATGGGTGTGCAAATGAAGCACATTTTATGAACGCATTCAAGAAGTGATTTAATAATTTACTAAGTAGAATTTGGCTTTTGCATGCTTTTGAAACTCTGAGTAAAATGGATTATACTTTCCTTTCCACCACCTCATTTCTGATGTTCCTTTTTCAGATAAACCTTCTTCTTTTTAATGGAAACTGGTACGGTGTGTGCGTGCGTGCGTGCGTGTGCGCACTCCTGAAGTCATCTTTTTGCCAACTTCAGTGTAAGACTTTGAAATGCAGATCTAAAATGAAGCTGTATCAACAAAGACCTACTGGACAAAATCTTATTGGTGGTTTACATGTGTTTAAATAGTGCTGTGGTTTAGTGGTTAAAGATGCTGAACTTGATGGCTGGAAGGTTGTCAGCTCAGCAGTTTGAGACCCGAGTGCTGTGCAATGGAGTGAGTGCCTGTTATCTGTCCCAGCTCCTGCCAACCTAGCAGTTCAAAAGCAAGAAATTGCAAGTAGATAAATAGGTACTGGCTCAGTGGGAAAGGTAACAGAATTGCATCTACTCCAGCATGTAGTGATGCCTACCACATGACCACAGAAATGTCTTCAGACATAGATGGCGCTGGCTCTTTGCCTGTAAATGGAGATGAGCACCTAACCCTAGAGTCAGATGCGATTGGATTTCGAGCAAGGGTGGCCGTCTTCTATTGGGGTGGAAACAGTGGTGGGATTCAGCAGGTTCGCCCCAGTTCACCAGAACTGGTAGCAGAAATTCCAGCTGCCCCCACCCATCCTAGTTTTGAAATAAAGTACAGTAATACCTCGGATAACATTTACCTCGGATAATGCTAAAATCGCATAACGTTAAGTAATCTGGGGAGGAGAATTGGAGTGAATAACGTTAAGGTCCTATGGAATGGATCGGATAACAACCGCTAAAGCCTGTGTGGTTACAATGTATCTCTATGGAGCTTTAACATTATCCGATACATCCCATAGGATTTTAACATGTATCGGATAACACTAAAAATCGGATAACACCAAGACTTGTGGAACCAAGTCTTAGCGTTATCCGAGGTATTACTGTAGTCCTAATTCAGGTGCAATACAGGGCTTTCCTCCTGGCCATGCCCACCATACCACGCCCACAGAGCAGGTAGTAAAAACATTTGAATCCCAATACTGGGTGGAAACTTGACCTTTCAGTCATACACTGGGGAGAGGGAGAGGTAACTTATTGAGCACTTGAGAGTTCTGTTAGTGGTCAATCACCCCGATTCTTCTCTTTCCCTTCCATGAAGATTTAGAATAGGTCTAGAACAGTGGTGGTGAATCTATGGCAACAGGGGAAGTTGAAATTCTGGCTGGGAGGCTGCAGCTGGGTGAGGTAAGGCACCTCAAACCACTCCTCCTTGGAATCGGGTTCACCTGTGGGGGTGGGGAACACCAGCGGGTGGGGTGATGGGGAACACCTATGGGGAGAGTGCTGGCAAGGATAATGAGCACCACAAAGCATTCTGGAACCCACCCAGGAGCAGCACACCTGTGTGGAAAACATGACATTAATGTGATATAATTGTTTATGGAAAAAGATCTGTGAGGGGATATCATACCCACATAACTCTCATTCCAAAAGGCAGGGGGTAGGCAAATATTGTATTTAAGACCCCAAAATTGGGAGCCAAAAAAAGAGGAAAGGAGGACCTTCTCCAGGACAGCAGAGCTCTGTCATGATGGAAATCAGCTAAGAAAGGCAGGGGGCGGGGGGATTTGGCCCAACTTATTTTCTATGTCTTTGCTGAAACCAGCCGAGCAAAGATCTTAGTCTCTGAGAAGAAATGTTTTTTTCTTAGAAAGATCTTTTCTGATTTTATTAGTTTGTTAAAGTATAGTTTAGGATAGGGGTCCTACCAATTGACATTGATAGTGCAGCCAGGGCAAAAGTAATTTTAGCTAGATTCTGTGTATCTATTCGACTGTTATTGTGTATCTGGATTTTGAATATATTTCTGCAAATAAAGCTTTGAAAGGACATCACAAGCCTCGTTCCTGGAGATGAAAGGTAGAGTGGCGGAGCCATTGCAGAGATACCAGCGAGGGGAGTAACCTAGCCTTGAGGCTATACTTCACACGGATACAACCTTGAGGCAATCGAGACTAAGGGGTATAGAGATGGAGTGAGAGACATAATAGAACTTCTTGCTTTGGAGCAAGATTAGGTTGCCAGCGTGACTTCCGGGGAGGAGGCGCACCTGCAACTAGAGAAAGGCTTTGGGAAGAATAAACCGCTTGTGTTTCCCAGGACTTTGAAAGTGAAAATAACTTTGTTGCAGTTTGCCTTATGCCTGTTCCACTCCATGTCTCTATTTGGATGGTGGCTTTTTAAGGACTGTTCATGCCAGCCAACTACCATACCATAGTGAATAGCTTCTGTAGAAGCACAGCCACCTCTCCAAACCTTGGGGGCCCTAGGGGTCACCCCTGAAGCCCCTAAAAGAACCCTACAACCCTCAGGTCTACCAGGACAAATGTGGCTGAAGATCTATACTCCAGGGCTTGTTCTCATCCAAATTTATTTATTAATTTATCATTCTTATGTTACCTTTCTCCTAAAAAATAAGGAACTCCACTTGGTTCACAAAAATTAAAAATATGCTTTAATCAACAGATTAAAGCAGGGGGTTGCAACCTACAGCCTGTGGACTGGACTCAGCCTGTGGCACCATTTCATGCGGCCCACCACGCTCACTGCCGCTGCCACTGCTGGAAGTGGCAGAAGTGGAGAAAACAATTGAAAATGCACCGTAAATGCACCTGCGGCTGTTGTAAACACGTTTACGACAGCCATGGACACATTTTACGGCAGTGTTTACAGTGGGGGCAACCAGCTGCCTGAGAGGGCATGGTCTGGCCTACAGCTGGAAAAGGTTGAGAACCCCTGGTTTAAAATAGAAACTGTATTCGAATAGAATTAAACCAAGATGTAAAACAATTTAAAAAAATTTAAAAAACATTTAAAATATCTTAAGTGTAATAAATATAGAATTCCTGAGGCCCTTATAATTTATAAAAGCCTGCCTGGAAAGGATAGTCTTGGCCTGGCAACAGAAGGAAAAGAGGGAGGAGGCTTGGTCCAAACAAGACGGGTTGTAATAAGAGAGTTATATGCTCCCTGAAACCCTATAGTATTACAGTCTGGCTTTATAATGATGTCTACTGACTAAATTTCTTCTTCAAAGGGAATTAAACTTTTTTTGTATTTTAGAAGAGCAATCAAAAAAAGGAGGGTAATTAATAGGGAATAGACAATTCATTAGGCAATCACAGGCTTAAAATTACTGCTCTTTTCATTGTAAATGTAAAATAAGTCAAGACAAAGAAGCAAGGATGTCAAAGATTTCAACACCCTGTTCAAAAAGAGTCAGAGAGAGATATGCCTTTAAGCATGTTCAGATTTATTAATAGAGGTGAATGGGAACTAGCAGTATAAAATATTTTACTTTCATTTGAGAGTATAGCTTTTTAAAGTACTCAACCTATCCACTTTCTGTTTCATTGCATGCATACATACGATGTACATATCTCTAAAGCAAGGGTGCCCAAACTCTGGCCTGTGGGCTGGATCTGGCTCCCCACACCAATTCATCCAGCCCACGCTGCCCTTGCCACACTTGGAAGCAGAAGTAAAACATGCCCATGTGGGGGCAGATGAATTGGGGAAAGGTCTGCTCGTTAAGTGAGTTTTTTGCTATGCGAGATGCTCGCTATGCGAGGTGTTACTGTATAGAAAGAACAAAATCAAACAATATTTTCAAATTGCTGCTTGGGAGTGAGAAGAACACAATGTAAAAATTCCTGTCAAAATGCCTTCTAAAAATATCTTTTATAAAGAATGTTAGGAAAGAAATTGGGAGAAGCTGCTCATTATACAAAATGGAACTTTATAGTTACTCATCACATAACTTTTGAAATGTAGCTCTGTTACTCTCCCATTACCCAGAAAAGTAACTTGTTAAGGTAAATATGTTATTTATAATTAAAAATTGAGGCTTTCTACATAAAAAGATGCTTTCTTTTCCCTGGCATGATGTAACTGGAGCCAATCACAGCTTATGAGGACCACCTCATGTGGGAGGTGTGTTCTTTGCCATCATTACAAGTGGTTTATGCTTCTCATGCTATATTTCTGCCCAATTAGAATCCTGGAACCAGATATATCCTCTTCATTTCAAGAGCCAAGAGGTGCTTGGGTTATTACCTACAAAGGAATTATTTTGTTGTTGTTCAGTTGCATAATCGAGTCCAACCCTTTGCAACCCCATGGATCATTGCACGCCAGGCACCCCTATCTTCCACCATCCTCCTCAACCCTCCCAGCTCTGTGTCCATTGCGTCAACAATACCATCTAGCCATCTCATTAAAAGGAATTATTATATACCTACAAATGTTTGAAAGCAATAAAATGCAAGTGGATAAATAGGGACCACTTCGGTGTGGAGGTAAACAGCGTTCTGTGTGCTCTGGTGTCTAGTCATGCCTACCACATGACCATGGAAATGTCTGCAGAAGCAGACATTGCTGGCTCATCAGCTTTGAAACAGAGATGAGCACTGAACCCTAGAGTCAAATACTACTGGCTTTCCAATAAGGGAAACCTTTACCTTTACAAATGAGAAAGGGGTGTAAGAACTCCATAGGCATGTTTCTTCCTTGTGATGGTGTGAGAAGCTTAAGCAGACCTTATAACTATTATATTTTGAATATATACCTCACAGAAAACCCCAGCCAGCATGACCCAGCCATGTGGGTTTTTGAGGTTCTAGAAAAGATACTGTACTCCCCTTCCCCAAACACACACACACACACACACACACACACACACACACACACACACACACATGCATAAATAGAATAGAATAAATAATAGCTCACGTAAAGTCATGCTCACAATTATTTTACACAATGGGATGACAATATTTTACTAGCCCTGTTCAATAATTCAGAAAAGTATCTTGAATTAAGCAAGCTGCGTCCTGCACCATCCTGCATCCTCCATCCTGGACTATCATTTCTTCATGTATGAAGCTGAGCAATCCAGGATTTGGCCTGCCTTCTTACAGATCCTGACCTGAGCCAGGCAGTTAGAAAGGTAGCAGATGGAAAATTAAACAACTCGTCACTTTGTCTTTTAACAATATATTTTAGCAAAATTAGGTTACAATTCAAAGTTTCAGGAAGCAAAAAATAATTCTAGGCAAATGAAGCATCTTCAGTTGAGAAATCAAATTAAAACAATGGAAACCTTTCTAAGTTTGGAAGCCCTAAGGCCCTCCTCCTCTAGTTCAAAAGACTACATGATTGCTGAGGTTGAAGAACCCCAAAGAACTAATTATGAAACATGGTGAAAAGACAAAGAGACCACTCCTTTCTCTCCCCCTTCTTTTATCTCCTCAGACAATTTGGCCTTTCCTCTGAAAGACTCCAGCCAATCGCTACACAGTACTCAAAACTTAAGTTTTGTTTCCCTGACAGAACACAAGATTGTTTTGTCCAGAACACAATTCTTGCCCAGCAACAACCCAGAATGCAACATAATTCCTCCCCTTCAGAGAACAGTTTTCAGAAATCTCCAATACAGATCGAAAAAACACAAGCTTGCATTTCTATCCATCACAGTCCCAACTTAAACTAGTGGATTTATATATCAACTGGCCACATCACTTGATATATGAGAACTGGAGTCCAAAGAAGTTACATTTCTATTGAAATGTAATAGATATCAGCAATTGATATCTGGAAACTATAGTTCAAAGAAGTTACATTTCTATTCTGTGACTACTAGGCTGAACAGCAAAGTGAAGGGAAAAATATTTAAAAATAGCATGTTTGTAATACATATGTAGGAAATTTTCAAGAAGAACAGGTTCACAATATATATCTCTTAGGGCTGGAGGAAAAGATGTAGCACTGGAGCCCGGGGAGCAAGTAATAGGTTTTTAACATGGGCAAAGATAGGTACATTTATTAGTACAGTGGTACCTCGCTTAAAGAGCATAATGTGTTCCATGGGATTGCTCTTTAAGCGAGTTTGCTCTTTAAGTGAAACACCATTGTAAGTGATCATTTGTGACTTCTGGTGGTGGTGGTGGGGAATTGCGAACCCCAATTTAGTTGTTAAGCGAGTTTTTGGTTGGTTTTAGTTGTTAAGAGAGGCGACCATTCAGAGAAAATTCTGCTGTTTAAACAAGTTACTCTCTAAGCAAGGCACTCTTTATGCAAGGTTTTACTGTATTATATTCTTTTAAATTATCTCATGCATTTCTTTGAGAAAGAATTTACACATGTTTGTGTGCAACCATATCATCACCTTCTTCTTCTTCTTCTTCTTCTTCTTCTTCTTCTTCTTCTTCTACAGAGGAATGCATTATGCTTTTTAATGTACTTTCAAGGGGAACGCTTTCTTCCAGTTACATTTTTTCAATAAGTCCTTAATTTGCCTTGCTCTATAAGGTTTCATATTGTCATTTAATATCGTAATAAAAACCAGTGGAGCAACTAAAGTCCTCAACGTTATCCTCACTCTTGATTTATCTAATGGCAGCCACAATATCATTGGTCTGTATAATTGAAAGTCATCCAGTTCTACAATTAACTACAGGAGCCAGCTTTGAAACGGAGATTCAATTGATGAATAAATAGTTATCTTATATGAAATAGTAATAGACGTATAAAGATTCTGCCACAATAGAATTATTCCCTAGGAGCTGCCATATCAGTAGCAAACATTGCAGAGTTTATTGTTCATTTCTAATGTGTTCATTCCTATAAATCAGAAGGTCCAGGATGTGAAATGAACAACTAGATCTGTGCAATGTAGGTTTAGGCCTCCAAAATATACAGGAGATTGTAGTTGTCATTGCTGTTCTTATAATTATTATTAATTGCATTTCAGTTTCCCATTTCTATTATGCAGTGGCACTTCAGGCAGCATCTTAAAGCATCGTGAAAACAAACAAATGCAATCGTAAAAATCATAAAAACATTGAAATCAGGTTAGTCTTAAAATACTTCAAGCCACATCAATAAATTCCAAATGATTTTAAAAAGATGTGTCTGCACATCCTTCAGTGTGAACTGACTGAAATGCCAGGGAAAACACATTCTACAGTCTGGGAGGCACAAAACAGAACACCCTTCTCCATGTCCCATCAAATGTTCCACCCCAACTTCTTAAGTGGATCTCATGAGCCACTGTGGAACCCATTGATGCAAATGTACTGATGGTGTGGCACTGTAGATATCCTGAAGAAATAAATTATACCTAGAAAAGCCATATTACTTGTATTTCTGCCTTTGCTATGTTGTACCACCATGTTGGATTAAGTCCAAATGTGTATTGCTATTACAGTATTGCCTTTAATGGGATGGCTCTGGTGGTCTAATGTATAATGACTGAATTTATAGTATGCTCATGGGGATAAATATAAAAACAGTGCTGAACTGCCATATAGATTGGTGTGATTAAGGATAGAGATGGGTGTAAGCATAGTGCCTCAATACTCCAAATCTAAGTTTCTGAACAATTTGAGATCTCTGTTTTAGATCATTACATATTGCCTGAACAAATATTGTTGCCTATAATTGGTATGGGCTTATAGTCATTTCTTACAATACCATTTATACATATGATACAGAATACAGAATGCATGGCTCTTGCATCAGCCATACAAGACACATACTTTTCATTTTGTTTTTCCCTTGGCAAAATATATGGGGGAAAGGCGATGTATTACAATGCTTTAAGAAATTTAAGTCCTTGACTATAGCATTATATACGTAAGTAAAACAAAGTAGCAAAACATTTGCATATCTTTCCATGAGTACACAATTCACAGCTAGCACTTATTACTTATAAATGCTGGGTTACTAAGTTAGCATATTATGTTAGCTGATTGACAAGCTTGGTATTTTCTGCAATGAATAAGATGAAATGATATCAGCATTCAACAAGATACTTATTCTACAATAAAACCTCCTGGCAGATAATCAGAGCTACAAAGAAAATGTGTCCAGAGTTTGTACAATGTATACTGATGTATGATATAGTCCTGTCATGGTGAACCTTGGCACTTCAGCTTCCTTGAACTTCAATTCCCAGAAGCCCAAGCCTCTGTAAATCCACATGTATGTGCAGTAAGCCCATTCATGTGGGTTCACAGAGACTTGGGCTTCTGGGAATTGAAGTCCAAGAACAGCTGGGGTGCCAAGATTCACCATCACAGATATAGTCTGTCATGAGCAATCCAAGATCAATCAGGAACACCAGAAAATGTACCCACAATCTTATACTGGAATCTACTTTTGAACTCTATGTTCAGGTTGTAGAGCAGACCAAAGAAGCTATATAATTTAAAAAATATACATTTTCAATTGCTACCTTGTAAGTTATATTTTTTGCAGAAGCCTGTGACATCCATTGAGTATGAAATAGAATGAAATTAGATGCAAAGGTTTTGTTGTTGTTTACTTCTTCCAACATGTAATTCCTATTTGTTCTGTAACCAAAATGTGTGTATTTCCTGTTACTTTTGTGGTAATTCAGATAGGCAGAGTTCTCCTTGCTCATTTCAGAAACTGTGTTGCTGAAATTTGTAGCCTCAAAACATTGCAATGCATTTCATATATACGTATTCTCACTTACATATCACTGTATCACTGTGTTCAATGGCGCATATTACTGTTGTTGCTATTGTTTTTCTGTTGTTATTTAAGCTTGATATATGCTTTCTCCTCCTCCCCCCCTTAAAAAATTACTCCATGCATTGCTTTGAGAAAATTGTTGCTATATTGCTACATAAATGAGTAAAACATTCACAGTTGGCATAAATTACTTGTATCTCTTGTTCAGGGCACTTACAAGAATTAAAGTATACAACAGTTAAAAACAAAATAAATAAATAAATATATCAATAACAAAAACTATACTTCTCCTCAGGAACAAAAAAAATCAGAGGGATAATTTATTGATACCTTATCAGTTCAGTACCCACCAACTTACTTGGTTACTTGGTTGATCATTGTTTCAGACGTCAAGTTGACATCTGGTCCCATGCCAGTCTCATCCAGAGCCTCGAGAGCTTTGCCCTGAACTTGTCTTCCCATCTGGTTGCTGGCCTTCCTAGTGGTTACCTTACGTCAAGTGGTATCCATTCTGTGATAGTTTTCACCACCTACCATCTTTGAAGTGGCACACATGCCCGGCCCACCGATGCTTTGCAAACTCAATCAACGTTGGTGCTTGTTTTGCACCTGATCTTATATGCAGTTCTTCATTTGATATTTGGTCAACCTATTGTATGTGTAGCATTCTTTGCTCGATTGCTCTTTGTGTTACATTGATTTTTGTGATGACAACTTTTGTAGGTGCCCATGTTTCACTGCTGCATAATAAAGCAGGCAGAATGGTGCTGTTGATGAGTTCTGCTCATAATTTTCTTGTTTTTGCTTCACTAAGCACACCCTTTATGATGTTAAAAGCTGCCCGTGCTGCCTGCCTTCTCAAAATTTCTTTTGTTAAATCATGCCTTAGGTTAATCTCTTGCCCAAGGTATACATATGAATCAACTTCTTCAACTACCTCGTTTCCACATCTCATATCTATGGCATTTGTGGAGGCACTCCGCATATATTTCATTTTTGGTATATTTATCTTCAAGACCATCACCCCACCTAAAGGGACTTATCCACCCATAGCTGTTGGCCCCTTTAGGGAGTCAGGTTATTTGCCATCGTTGATTCGGCATCGAGTTGCTGGCTGTACAGTCTATTGAATTACTATAGTGGGATGTCTGGCCAGACATGCACCTCCATTCACACGTGCAGATATGTAACTCCTTTGATTCATATCTTCTAAATATACATGAAATCACACATCCAGAAGATGTGCAGTAAGACCTTTTTCAAAAAGGTTAAAAGGGAACCAGGAGCAAGGCATGATAATCCAACCCCCAACATACCTCACCCCTAACACATCCACAGTGATAATCTGGCATATTCATACTCACGTTGTGTTAAAACAAAGGAGAAGTCGTCTTCTAATTTGGGCATTGTGAGAAGCGTCACTTCTCTTTGCAGCATACCTGCAGAACACACACTCCCTCAAATGTATCACATACTGTATGTGTAATTCCAGCCATAGCCTCAGATTTCAAGCCTATTTCAAATAATACTTTTCTTCACTTCAGTGAAAAATCAGTTTGTCTGCCTTTTCCCTGGTTCACATCCATCCATTCTCATTTCAGTCCCTTTGGAGAATAAATGAAACCATTTTATATGTGTGGCATTGCATCTTGTTAACATGAACAACATTCCCATCATGCTGAATTCTAAAGAACAGAATTAAAATGAGTAAATGAATTAAAGATTTAATTGTATATTATACATATATTGCAACAATCATCACCATCGTGCATAATAAATAATGATGGAAGAATCAAGAGTACAGAAGTTCAGTACGTATAAGCAAATGAGATTGAAGGGTGAGGGCTGAAGCACTCGCCGTAATTATTCCCAGGATGAGGCGAGCTTTCAGGGGCCATTCACATCCAATTATTTCTTTAGCGCTTCCATCAAGTCATTAGTGTTGGATAAACATTGAGTCAAACAAACATTAAAAAACAAAGCGCCAAACTCCTACTTGCTTATGTGTTAAAAAAATCACCAGCTTTTTCTTACCATTTCCCTAATTCAGGGGTGTCCAAACTTTTTTGGGCCATAGGCCGGTCATGTGGTCCAGGGAGCTGGTCATTATGGCCTGGGGGCCGGACCCAGGCCTGACACCAATTCTTCCGGCCCACAAAGCGCTCATCACTCCCAGAAGTGGAAGTAAAATGCGCTTGTAAGTTTTACTTCCACTTCCAGGAATGACAAGGGCTTTGTGGACTGGATGAATTGGTGTCAGGGGCCGGATCCAGCCCCCGGGCCATAGTTTGGGCACCTCTGCTCTAATTTACAGACAGTACAGTTCAAACATGTATTGAAAAATAGAGCAGGAATCTATTTCTCCTGATTCTGAACAAAGCCTGAATCAGCGTCTTACATTATTGCGATGGAGTATGTATATGAGGAATTCTGGTCCTAAAATGTCACTTGAAAATTGAGGTTTGAAAACCTTTGTGTAGAAATTCTGATAAGTAAGTTGCTTATTACAGTTCAAACCTCTCTGAGGAACAAACTGACCCTGTAAATCAATAACAGGCAGATACAACTCTCCAAATATTCTAAGGCTGTGGCTCATATGCCAAAGACCTTTGAAAAAAGATTTTTCCTTTCTTGAGATTTCTGCCCAAGAGTTCCCTTCTGTTACATGGCTCTCATGAGAATCACAATGCTCCCGAACATTTCTTCAAGACAGTCTAATGAGATTATGCAGGTAATATCTATCATAAACTGTGAGGCTGTTGTAGCTTAGTGGTTTGAGACCTGAGTGTTCCATGATGGAGCAAGCTCCCATCTCTGTCTCAGTTCCTGCCAACCTAGCAGTTTGAAAGGAAGAAATTGCAAGTAGGTAAACAGGTACCACTTCGGTGGAACGGTAAACAGCATTCCGTGCACTCCAGTGTTTAGTCATGCCTGCCATACAGTGGTGGGCAGCAAAAAAATTCTCTACCACACCGTGAGCGGAGCCTACATCATGGGTGGAGCCTACGTCGTGGGTGATCTAGTCAATCCTGCCATATGACCATGTATACATGTATGCCATGTATACCATGTATACATTTGTTTAGTCTTGCCTGCCATACAGTGGTGGGCAGCAAAAAAATTCTCTACCACACCATGAGCGGAGCCTAGGTCATGGGCAGAGCCTACATCATGGGCGGAGCCTACATCATGGGTGGAGCCTACTGGCTCTTTGGCTATAAATGGAGATGAGCACTGCACCCTAGAGTCGGATATGACTGGCTTTTGAGCAAGGGAGACCGTGAACTACATGCAGGGACAAAACCTGACATCAAATTTGAATATCAAATAGGGATCTTCTGTTATTAGATAAAGGTTGCCCTTGCTCGAAAGCCAGTCATTACCAACTCTAGGGTACAGTGCTCATCTCTGTTTATAGCCAAAGAGCCAGTGGACTTGATCCACAAAAGCTCACATTAAAATATAGCAGTTAGTCTTTAAGGTGCCACAACATTTTTATCTTTTTGTTTTGATTACTCTCTGATATGCTTGCACAGAATAAAACTTTTTAAATGGTAGCTGTATTAGTCTGGGCAGGGCAGGGAGGTGGGCGTGGCCACCCAATTTCGCTACACCCCCCCCCGCCGCCCAAAGGCCACCCAGTTTTGCTACAACCCCCCACCCCCACCAGAGGGTGCGAACCTGTGCCCACCACTGCTGCCACATATCCACGGAAATGTCTGCAAACACAGATAGCGCTAGCTCTTTTGCTATAAACAGAGATGAGCACTGAACTCTAGAGTCGGATATGACTGGCTTTCGAGCAAGGGTGACCTTTACCTTTACTAATATCTATCACCGTTAAATCTATCTATGAGAGATATTTTACTCACATAGTAACAGCTCTCACATTTTCTTTGAGACATGTGTGAACCTTAGGGAAAGATTCTCTCTTTCTGTCCCTTCTCTTTGAAGTAACATCTACACCTATTTGCTTAGCCCCAAAGTCTACAACATCTTTGGATTTGTATCCATCTCTCTGTAGCTTACCCAGGCTTGCAATCTTAGAAATCTGTCAGCTTTTCAACTTCACTTCTACTCAGTGGCGTAGCGTGGGGGGGGCGGGGGGCGGATGCCCCGGGCAGCGCCTTTCAGGGGGCGGCAAAATGTCCCCTCCCCACCCTTTTGCTGGTGAGCGCCCCACGTGCACTTCGCCGCTTGCCACACACCTCCGTCCGCTCGCACCTCCATCCGCTCGCTCGCCCGGCTGGCCGCCGGGGGCTCTCCGCCGCCTGTTGCCCCTGGCAGCGGCTTTCAGGGGGAGGCAAAATGTCCCCTCCCCACCCTTTTGCTGGCGAGGAGGAGAAAAAGGTTGTTTTTTTAGACGGACAATTCAAGGAGGGGCACGCCCGGTCACCCGCCCAGCTGGCCGTCGGGGGCTCTCCTGGCGGGCGGCCCGCATGCGCGCGGACGCTGCTCGCCTCCGCCCGCCCAGCCACCCACCCAACTTGCCGTGAGATGGGACGCTCATCGGGGGTGGGTGGCGCCGTGGCGGGGAGCCCCTGGGGGCTGGCTGGGCAGGAGGAGGTGGGCAGCGTGCGCGCGCACGCGGGCCGCCCGCCAGGAGAGCCCCCGACCAACAGCCAGCCCGGCGGGCGGGCCCCTCCTTGAATTGTCCGCCTAAAAAAAACACTTTTTCTCCTCTTCGCCAACAAAAGGGTGGGGAGGGGACATTTTGCCGCCCCCTGAAAGCCGCTGCCAGGGGCAACAGGCGGTGGAGAGCCCCCGACGGCCAGCCGGGCGGGTGAGCGGACGGAGGTGCGAGCGGACGGAGGCGCGTGGTGGGCGAGCGGACGGAGGTGCGTTGTGGGCGAGCGGAGGGAGGTGTGTGGTGCGCGCGCGATTGCGCGCGTGCCTAGTCAGCAGGGGGCCGGCTTCTACCTGGGTCGGGGGGAGGGGGCGGCGGCAGCGGCGAGCTGGGGGGGTGGCGGCGAGTTTGTTCTTCGCCCCAGACGGCTGAAGACTGCGCGACGCCACTGCTTCTACTGAGTATTTTCTCACATATTTTTAAGGGGGAGGGGGGAGTTAATATTTAGTTACCTGATGTTTTACTCACTGTCTGTCATTAATGTAGCTCTGCTGCAGTTTTTATTATACTCCAGTTAAAATATTGTACATATACATTTATTTGTGTGTCCAGTAAAATCGCCTCTCAGATAGCTGTATGTGCATGTTAAAATAACTCATAAGTATTAAGTTTCACTGCTGCCATGGTTCAATCTTCTTCCTCCTTTTTACTTCCTTTTTACCACCTTGTGTAGTGCATTTTATTCTCATAAAAATTCAAAATACATTTTGTCTTAATATCTAGTCAGTGTTAATTGATGTTGTTGTAATATGTCTTTAATGTTATTCATCCATCTTCTTCTGGGTCTCCCTTGTGCATTTTGTCTTTCTCTTATTTTCATATATGCCTTGTATGGTTCAGAACCCCAAAACATTCTCTCCAAATACGCAAATCACTCTACTTGCTATCTTTCTTTGTAGTTTAAGTCTGGTTCTATCCCAATTCTTTCCCTTATAATTTCATTCCTGATTTTATCTGTTCTAGTTACTCTAGTGGCTTATTGGTTAAGATGCTGAACTTGATGACTGGAAGGTTGACATTATCAGCAGTTTGTCACCTGAGTGCTGCATGATGGAGCGAGCTCCCATCTCTGTCCCTGCTCCTGCCAACCTAGCAGTTCAAAAGCAAGAAATTGCAAGTGGATAAATAGATACTGCTTCAATGGGAAATGTAACAATGTTCTGTCCACTTCGGCATCTAGTCATGGCTGCCACATGACCACAGAAACATCTGCAGGTGCAGGCAGCATTGGCTCTTTATATGAAATATTTATTTGAAGTGGTTTGTATTTCCTTATGTTGTAAGAGTGGAGTTAACTGTCCCAATATTTAGTTTGCCTTACTACACTATATGTTAATCTCTTCATCTATTTTACCATCTTCAGTGAATGTTGTTCCTAGGTATTTGAACTCTCTCATTTGTTCCCTCTGTTATGATATTTAAAGTATGCTGTTTCCTTCAAATTACCATGGTTCAATGGCCCTGCAGAAGTGTGCACAATTAGAACATGCATGAGTTCATATGTGTTCTGAGTCTATAGTAAGTAACATGGAAACAGATATTTTTAATATTTTCTGCATCTTGGAAATTTCCCTGGTTGGGGTAATGTGTATCTTGATTTGTGGGCAGTAGTGCCAGCAACTGCATGCTGCCTCAGCCAGCAAAGTGAGTTTGGGCATCCCTGACCATGCTCGCCCTCTAGAAGAACATCATATGTTGGGTTGCTCACATTGCTTATCATCTTCAAATTGGAAATTCAAAGAATAGGCACTTGAACAGCACTGTCCAAAGACTTGAATATGAGTCATCAAAATACCCTATCTCTTTCTCACCACCACCACCACCCGTCTCTCTCACATATGCAAGCATTATTATACGGAACCGCTAAAGTTAATCTATCCAGATGTTGGGGCATCTTTTTTCCCCCTGGACTTTTTTTACTGGAAGCCAGATTCAAATGGTAGGTTCTTCTATCAGTAGAGATACTTTTTAAAAGTAAATGGCTCATATAGCTTCACTCAAGGGGCTGCGGTGGCTCAGTGGTTAAGAAGCTTGCCTTGTTAGCTGGAAGGCTGGCAAGTTGGCAGTTCAAGACCCAGGTACTGCATGACGGATGGAGAACCCATCTCTGTCCCAGCTCTTGAGGACATGAAAGGAGCCTCATTCAGGTGTCCCCTGAGTGGAGTTTTTTCCAGAAAAAAACCCTTTCAACCCAGAATAATTTCTGACACAAAATTATTATTATATCTTCACTCCAAAATAAAAGCCATTAATGACAGAAAAGCACCCAGTATGTATGGACAATTGGAGCTGTAGTGCTGAAAAGCAGTGAATATTTCTTGCAGTCACTAAAGCAGCCTCCCAAACAATAGATGTCATGTTTGAAATACTCAATCCAATTTCCCCTGGAATTGTTAACATAGATATAAGCCCAATTTCTTCAACTTCTCTGCCAAAAACCCATCAGTGGGACATTAAGAAACAAGTGTAAGCTTAGGTTTTCTTTCTCTTTTTCTATTGTTGCAAACCAAATGCCCCTCCTGGGCACTGCTCAACATCCTCAGCATTGGGGACTATTACCAATGGATCAGCAACAGAATAATACCTCCTGCTAGGGAAATAGGAGCTTGGAAAATATAGGTTTTGGACTTCAACTCCCAAAGTATAGCCACTTCACAGACTGACTGGGGGACCTTGGGAGTTGTAGTCCATGCAAGTGGATAAAGAACTCTAGGAACTGCTGTCCAATTCAGGGGTGCCCAAACTACAGCCCAGGGGCCAGATCCAGCCCCTGACACCAATTCATCCAGCCTGTGCCACCCTTGTCGTTCCTGGAAGCCCACTAGCAACGTGACCAGCCCATGGCCCAAAAAGTTTGGGTACCCCTGGTCTAAATGCTAATTTCTCAAAGCTCTGCATTAAGTTCCACTGTAAATTTCAAAACTGATGCACTCAGAAGAGAAATGGCTCGACTCAGGCAGATGTTCCTTGTGTTTCGATTCCCTTGGAACAAATTAAGCACAACTAAAGTCTCATTTACATCAGTGGGGCAGGTGCATGGCTGATTTTATCTGGATTATGACTTTCTTAGGCACACATAAATTTAGAGGCAAGGTGAATGAAGCTGGGATGGAGAAATAGTCTCTGCTAGAAACCCCACTGAACACTGAATTGTTAGCACATAGTCTGAGATCACGCACATTCCTTTCACACTCGACCTTCCCTCATTTGGAGGCCATCTTGCTTTGGGTCAACCAGATTCATTCCAACGATCTGGAGGTCATGAAGCTGGGAAAGTCTGCTCTATGCTGACACTAAAGAACTTACCATTTAGACTACTTAGGAAGCTGCACGGGTGCTTGCCTTTATCAATGTTCTAGGCAATAAATCAAGATAACTCTCAAGCAGTCAGATAACGGTGAATATTCGTCCTAATTAGATTGAGTAATAACATGAATCAGAAAACAGATCGAGGCATGGAAGCAAGCAGGGTTCCAACTGATATCACACAAGCTCTGCTAGCCAGAGAAAATAAACTCTGAAAAAATTCATATTAGGAGAGCCATTTCACTGGCCAGCAGTTAAGGTGCCTCTTGCTTCTGAATCTTGAAATTGTATCTACTAAAGCAGTCTGCTACAATTCTTTCTGCTTTTTCCTAACTATTTTTTCCCTATCAAAACATTGTTTTCAAAGATACCACAAAAGAGATGCAAACTTTCATTTCTTCCCTTTTTTGATTTAAAATCATTAACACACATATTCCTGCTGTCTGACAATTAAGCCACTTACAACCATCTATGCAAAAGGAGTAGAAAAGTGTGAGGAAGCACTACAGAGAATGACATATAAAACCGCCCTGAGTCGGCCCAATCTGAGTAGGGCGGTATAAAAATTGGAATAATAATAATAATACCACTCATTTTCCTACAGTTTATGGTTGCTTAACTATCATGGCAAGACTAAGAATTTCTGAAGAGTCATACAAAAGGTAATCTATTACATACAAATGTGCAGGCTCAGTTGTGGTAAATTCAGCTGTTGGGCTCTATATGAATGTATGATGTGTCTCAAAATGAACATCTTGTGCAAGTCTACTGACAAAAATAGGGAAAGCAACAAAACCATAATCCTCCAGTGTCTTCATCTCAGCCTCTTAGGAGCCTCAAAGCAATTTATGTACAGCAAAAAACGTGGATGGGTGGGGTCATCTAATAAAATCATTCCAGGGAGTGAAATTCTCCCAGAACATATTTGTAGCATGCACACTCAGTTTACCAAGTAAAAGTTGAACGTCAGAAGACAAGAAACAAGATCCCTTTCAGTGTCCATGGTTAGAAGGCTATGGGAGATAGGCGTATGTTAAGCTGATAGATATAGCTGATAAAATATAATTAGTTGCTTCATTAATAGTCAGTCATATTTGTTTAGTTAGATTCAAGGCTTCAGACAATCACTAGGTATTTGTTGTTACCTTCCCAGGCTTGACACATTTTAAACTATGTCATGAATAACTGTGAAAGCTCTTTGCTGTCAACAAGCCAAGATGCAATTGTGATACTATGACAAGGGTAATCCATTTGCACAATGTAACTTATGCAGTGAATGGAAACAGCTGAAGCAGAGAGATTAAACATATATTAAAGCAGCTCAGCTGTTCAACCAGCCAGGAAATACACAGGAACATTAATGCTCTGAGCTCCATGATGCCATGTCTCAGTGTGAGTCACATGAATTTCATTGGATTAGCCTACTCAAATTTTGAGATGTGTTGGACTACAGCTCCCAACATTCTCAGGAAATATAGTAATGTGTGTCTAGGAATGATAAGATTTGCAGACTAGCATGTCAGTGAGAAAATATGCTAAGGAAGGATGCATAAGCTGATCTCAGGGATGTTTATATAGAAGAGCAAGAGAACTAAGCAAGCATGCCACATTTTCTGTTGGATATGAAAATACCAATTTTGGCAACTCCCATGTGACTGTTTAACTCTGTTTCTATCCTCAGGGTACATGGAAGATAAATAAATGTCTTCCCCAATTTGTTTTCCATTCTATTTTTCTATCACATTGGTACATGGCACTAATTAATGGCATATGTTGCCCCCAGTCACTGTCTCATTTTGTTCAGGATTTAGAATTTAGATTAACCACTATGAATTGGTGGAAGCCTCATTTGATTGATTGATTGATTGATATACTATATTAACCTGGTCAACCAAGAGGTTAAAAAAAGAGAATCAACTTACTCTTGGTCTTCATAATATTAGTATTTTCCACTTTGTTCTGAGTTTATAATCTTGAAGTATGTTTCATGAATTTCTTTCCTCCATATTCCATGATTAATCTCTTTCTGATCCCTTCAGGGAGTTCATTCTGTAGTTCCTTTCACCTGACCTAGAGTGATGAAGATTAGATGTCACAGGATAGCCATTGCCCAGGGTATGCCTGATTCTGGTTCAAAAATACAGTGGTACCTCGCTTAAAGAGCAAATGCGTTCCACAGGATTGCTCTTTAAGCGAGTTTGCTCTTTAAGCGAAACACCCTTTGTAAGTGACCAATTGTGGGGGGGGGGATTGCAAACCCCGATTTATTTGTTAAGTGAGTTTTTGGTTGGTTTTTTTGTTAACCAAAGCGAACATTCAGAGAAAATTCTGCTCTTTAAGCGAGTTACTCTTTAAGCGAGGCACTCTTTATGTGAGGTTTGATTGTACCACAATCTTCAAGGAAGCTCTTTCTGTGTACCCCATACACATAGCTAAAATCTCAGGAGTGAAACCTGTAACCAGGATTTCACCTTATGGCTTGTGAGTTCATTGTACAAGGTTAGGAAGAAGTAGTTGAGAAAATACTCTCAGAACTTTTAGTAGAGCAAACAGCACCAAGCAGTAGCTAAAATAGCTTGTTATTTAGCTCTTTAAAATTGATTGGTTAGACCAGTATGCTTCTCTGAATGGAAAGGAACCTGAATAAGTTTTAGTTGTTTCAGAAATGTGTTTATTAGTGTTGAGTTCCAAATTTTATTTGGCACTGAATCAGAGGCGTAGCTACTGCCGTATCTGCCGTATCAATTATACGGGGCCCCCGGGCCACAGGGGCCCCCAACGTGTGTAAGCAAAACAAATCTTTAACCTTCCTAAGGGCCCCCAAACAAATTTTTATACGGGGCCCAGCCAAGGCACGCTACTCTTCTGCACTGAATGTTTATTTTATATTTGTGTAGAAACAAACTTTCAGAGTATAACAAAAATGGGTTGAATAAAATATTTTGGAGTGCATACTTTAGTACATTCATTAAGGAGGATATCTGTCAGCTTGGTGGAAAAATCCTGTTTACAGAGGATATCTACCTATGCAAATGGAGTGCGCCTTTGAAATATATGTCGAGACACTGAGAAAATCACATTGTTTTACTGGAGGAAGAGACTGAAGCAATCCTGTAAATCAAGTTTACCCTTCATTACAGTGCTTAATCCTCAGTACTAGAAGAATCAAATTATGTCAGGATTTCAGCAGAAGCTTAGGCTCATATTGGTAAATCAACACAGCAAAGGCAGCTCCCCAAGTGGCTTAGTGAAGATGCTAGCTTGGAGACTGGAAGATCGGGTTCTGATACCTGAGGGCTGCACTTGGGAACATGAAAGGAGCCTCATTCGGGCATCGCCTGAGTGGAGTTTCTCCAGCAAAAATCCTTTCAACCCAGAGTAACATCTGGCATGAAATTATTATTATAACACAGCAGAGGGAAAGAAAAAAACTGCATTATATAAAATACAACAAATACAGTACAGGATAACATAAAAGAATAGTTTAGATCAGGATCGTAAACACAAGTCCAAGAGACAAGGCCAGTCTTACCACTGATAATGGTGATAATAATAGTTGCTTGCTACAAGTCTATTCAGACTTATTGTGACCATTGCTGGGGTATTTAAGGCAGAGAACTTCTGGGGGGTCTTCTGGGGTGTCCCCTGCGATAGTGCAACTTGTCCATGCCTACACAGGCTAGCTCTTCTCCCAGGAGGCACAGTGGAAAATCAAACTCCTAAACTCTGGCTTTTTAACTAGATTCCTAACCCACTCAGTTAATTCTAGCAGTAGATGGAGTGCAATAGTCATCTCTGAATCCTCTGATGGCAAATGCTGAGAGGACAGCAACTGAAGCTCCTGAGCCCCAGAGCCCTTCCTTTCTTCTAGAGCGGTGATGGTGAACCTATGGCACACATGCCAGAGAAGGCACTCAGAGCCCTGTGGGCACATGTGTTGTTGCCCCAGCACAGTTTGCCCCACACCTCAGACGAGCAGCTTAATAGGAGCAAACACTTCAAGAGTGTCACAAAGGAAGTCCTGTCCTCTCTACTGTATAAATTGAGGCACCCAAACTATGCCCTATGGGCTGGATCTGGCCCCCGATGCCAGTTCATCTGGCCCATGAAACCAGATGCATTGGCATGAATTTTGTGGGCTGGATGAATTGGCATTGGAGCCAGATCTGGCCCACAGGTCATAGTGAATGGCCCCCTGAACCACATGACTGGCCCATGGCCCGAAAAGTTTGGACACCCCTGGCATAAATGGAGACCTTGTCTCAGAATATTCTGCACTGTCACAGAAGATTCTTGGTTGCATTCTCCACAACTAGACCTTCATCCACCCCCACTGAACAAAAAATACCCTTGGATTGGCCTTGGTAACTATCAGCGGTCAGTGATGCATGGCATGTCCGTTTGCAAAGGGCAGTCAAAGATATCCTATGTCAAGACACTCCTGGATCAAAGCACTTACCCTTTTGAGGCATCTCTGGAAGTGGGTCACTCCAGGCAATTAGTTAAGTGCTGGAAGCTAGAAATGAAACACAGTAGGGGGGTTGGAGAAGAATTACAAACATTAAATACAGCATAATTTGTTATTCATATTAATACATTAGTTCCATTGATATTCTTTAGATGACATTCTCCTGTAGCAGATTAAATCACAGTACACAGCATATTCTCTGGAGGATAAAGGAGGTACAGTTTTTCCTATCTCAAGAACTTATTTTGATGTATATTAGAGTCAAAAGGAAATTGTCTATGCTAAGCACCAAAGTTATTTGGATTTTTTTTCAAGTCTCTAAACCACAATGCATACAAAATTAATAAGGAAGTCATCACCCTCTCCTTCTGATTAGTACAAAACTAGGCCAACAATAAGAAGTTACATCAGATCCCATGAGGATCTGTGGGATGGAAGGAGATAGGGGCAAGAAGATGTTTATACCCTTTGCCCCCTTCCCTATAAATTCCTTACTCAGCTGATGAGTGTTCCCTGAAGAATCTAGTAACATCTCTCTCTAAAACTCTAGTGTTAGTTTTCTGAGTATTTCCTTTGGGCCTTTTCTCTCAGAGCTCAGCAGCTGAAACTGAGCAGGTTCCTCCTTTCCATGACCCCAAATGTGGGGGTCTTCAGCAAAGAGGAGAAATGAAAGAAAATAACCTCAAGATATTCTAGCAGCTAGGGGCTGCGGTGGCTTAGTGGTTATGACACTGAACTTGATGACTAGAAGGTTGGCAGTTCAACAGTTTGAGACCTGAGATGAGATGAGCACTGAACCCTAAAGTCAGATACAACTAGCTTTCGAGCAAGGGCGACCTTTACCCAGTGATGGGCAGCCAAAATTTTTACTACCATACTGTGGGTGGAGCCAACATCATGGGTAGAGCCAATGTCATGATGTCATGGGCGGAGCCAAAGTTTAAAAAAACATAAAATACAGTATACATAAAAATACAAATTAAATACACATAAAAACATAAAAATATACATTAAAATACACATAAAACACATAAAAATACACATTAAATACACGTCAAAATACACATTAAAATACACATTAAATAGACATAAAAACACATACAAATACACAAAAATACATTGGCTAATCAGTGCTTTGGGGAATTGACTTAGGTTTCTGGGAACTGAAGTCCAAAAACCAAAGTTTGGGGAACATAAATCTAGAGTGATTAGGTGTGGCTTCCCTTCAGTTCATTGTGTTTTGGCAGCATCTTCATTAGTTTGTTCCTGAAAACCCAGACATACTGTACTTTTATTTCCACAAGGCAAGCTTCCAGGAATATTCATCTGTTGACCTATCACAGATAAAATGATTGGAAATCTTTTGCCAGCATCTTTAGCCCTGGCCTGATAAAAGGCTTTATTTTGTATAATAATGCAAGGGGAAATCTTAAAAGCCTCTTATGTTAACTTAATGGAAGTACTGTATTTGCTTTCAAGAGAGGCACTGATCCAGAAAGTCTTATAAATACCTGTCTGAACTTATATATATAAATAAAAAGGCGACTGATTCTTGGGAGACAAGCTATGAGAAACCTGGGGAGCATAGTGAAAAGCAGAGACATCAAATTGCAAACAAAAATTCGTATAGTCAAAGCAATGGTATTCCCTGTGGCAATGTATGGTTGTGAGAACTGGACCATTAGGAAAGCTGAGCGCAGAAGAATAGATGCCTTTGAGATGTGGTGTTGGAGGAGAGTTTTGAGAGTCCCCTGGACAGCAAGGAGAACAAATAGGTCAATCTTAGAAGAAATCAACCCTGACTGCTCCTTAGAAGGGCAAATAGTAAAGATGAAGCTAAAGTACTTTAGACATCAAATAAGAAGAGAAGACTCACTTGAGAAGGCCTTGATGCTTGGAAAGGCTGAAGACAAAAGAAGAAGGGGGCGGCCAAGGATGAGATGGCTAGATGGTATTGTGGATGCAATGGGCACAGAGCTGAGCAAGTTGAGGGGGATGGTGGAGGACAGGAGTGCCTGGAGGACAGTGGTCCATGGGGTCGCAAAGGGTCAGAATTGACTGTGCGACTAAACAACAACAATATATAATGAAATATATAATTCTGGATTATGAATCTAGTTTTCTAGCACGCTAGATCCTAATTGCAGTAAAACAGATACAATATTCATTGAACCAGCAATGTTAAATAATGATACCAATGATAGTCCTTACCAACCACAAAACAGTCAGTCTTAATGCCACTTGTCACTGATATGCTCACACCAAAAGAGAGATAATGAGAGATGTAGATAACAAACTCCATGAGGTCAGAAAAATCTCAGGAAATATCTAATTTTCTTCCTCCCTTTCTTCAATAGTCTCTCTCCCTTCCAGGCACCAAGGTAACTTACAACATAAATTTTAAAACAGATCTAGGAAAAACAGAGTAAATTACAATATTAAAACAGGTCTTTGGTTCTTTCTTTGATTCAAATGGTCACAAAGGCAGTGGGGGAAAATTCTTCTAACTGCAGTTCTATCTGAAGTGCAGGTAGGTGGGATGATTCAAAGGAAATACCTTAAGAGCACATTACTTTTCAGTTCCTTCCTCAGTCATTCATTTCCTCATCTTATCTTGCAAGCCACAGGTCTCATTATGCTACAAAATAAATACATCTGTAGAAATAGGAGCTATGTGCAGGAGAAGTTGTAAAAAAAAATATGAAGGGCTTTGGGAGCGAGGCTTTGTGGAGATACATGAATCCTGGCACGGCCTGTGTATGTGTGTGCTCCCCTAGTCCTCCCTCCTGAGTCAGGAGGTGAGGGGAAAGGTGCTTTGCTAAAGCATCGATCTACATGTGTGTGCATGTGTTCGACTTGCCTGTTCTTTCTGCATTGATTCAGAGGGATCACATGCAAAAGGCTTCAGTTGTTAAAAAATGATGAAGGGTCTTTGGCGGGAAGGAAAAACTATTGACTGGGTCTGTGGGACTCTAGGCTGATTCACATTTTGCATATGATTTGCATTATATAGTCAATGGTAAATATGTGACTCAGCCAGCCCAAAACCCATAATATCCCCCCTTCTCCCCCCCCCTGCATAGTCAGGCTCTGATTTGATGACAAGCTATTATTATTGAAAATGTGTGCTGCTTTTCAGCTCTAGATAGCGTCTATGATTTAAGCATGCTCCTTCCATGCTAAGACTTACTGGATGTTTGCATATAACTGACACAAAAATAAATCACAGTGCACAAGCAACACAATCCAGGCAGAAGAAAATATAAAGGAAAATAAAAGGCATAAAACAATTCAGAACAAAGAGCTTAAAATAAAGCATTATCCTCAGAGAATGCTAGGGAGATTCTTGTTCCAGATTGAAAATTAGAGTTTTGCTTCTTGCTCCTCCCTGTTCTCCCCCTTTGTCTTTCTTCCTTATCTGGTATGGTTTTGGACCCTCTTAGCCTCATCCTGATGTTCAGCTTTAAAGTGGATAGGGCTCACAAAGTGGTAAGTATAAGGATGTGAATGTAAGGTTTCCCTCCACTTCCTCACCCCCACCCACCCAGAGATCCTGCATTCTTCTGGGTGTTTAGTGCAAAGGTCCTTGTAGGCTGAGTAAGACACTGCACAGGCCTTCCTCATCAAAGTTGTGGACCACAGAAGCACTGCAACTGTGTCCGGTTGAACATGCTTATAGCATTTTTGCTGGTCTTCATGTATGAGAAGACCTGCAGGACATCCAGGCAGAGAAATGGAGGGCAAGGCTGAACATCCTGCTACAGTAATGGAGTAGACTGTACAGCTAGCGACTCAACTCCGAGTGTTGGGTGATGGTAAATAACCTGATTCCCTAAAGGGGCCAATGGCTACAGATGGATGAGCCCCTTTAGGTGTGGTGATTGCCCCCTCAGTGGAGGAAATGCCACTGGAAATCATCATATTAGGCCCAACAGTAAAATGAGCAGGATAGGAACCACTTTATTATTCTGATTCCCAACAGTCATGGAGGTGGAAGAGGACATGCCAGATGGACTGGTTGTGAAGGTGCACCTTGTTAATATCCTCAGGGCTGCGGCAGTCCATTGCAGTCTGGGTGTTAAATCCTGCATGTCTCATTTCATATTTGCCACAGGAGATGGCTCTGTGATCACAGTGTGTGGGTCACTTCATGGCAAGCTGGGATCCACCTTAAACAAATTTATGCTAGTGGCATTTTCCCTGTTTGTCCCAGGGGGGAAATCTATACCAGGGGTGGCCAACCGGTCGATCACGATCGACCGGTCGATCGCGACTATTAGCCCAGTTGATCGTGGCAAGGCACACCACCACCACCACCTCCCCACAGGACCCAGGCAGAAGGTGGCCCTTTTGCTGATGAGCACCCTACGTGCGCGCACGCTGCTCACCTCCGCCTGCCCAGCCACCCAGCTAGCCATCAGGGGCTCTCCGCCACCTACCCCTGACGAGCATCGCGCACGCGCGCTGCTCACCTCTGCCCACCCACCCAGCTAGCCGTCTGACGGCTAGCTGGGTGGCTGGCTAGGCGGGCGGAGGTGAGCAGCGCGCGCGCGCACGCGGGGCGCTTGTCAGGGGTAGGTGGTGGAGAGCCCCTGATGGCTAGCTGGGTGGGTGGGCGGGCGAAGGTGAGCAGCACTCACACGCGCGCGCACGCAGGGCGCTTGTCAGCAAAAGGGCTGTCTTCTGCCTGGGAAGTCCTGCTTCCTAAGCCCAGGCAGAGGGAGGCCAAAGCGGTGGGGACATTTTGCCGTCCCCTGAAAGCTGCTGCCCGGGGCATCCGCCCCCCCCCCCACGCTATGCCACTGAAATTCCAGAGGTATGTGATTGGTAGATCGCACAGAGTTTCGTCAGTAAACAGTAGATCTTGGGTCTAATTATGTTGGCCACCCCTGATCTATACAGTCAAACCTCGCATAAAGAGCACCTTGCTTAAAGAGTAACTTGCTTAAAGAGCAGAATTTTCTCTGAATGTTCGCTTCTCTTAACAAATAAAACCAACCAAAAACTCGCTTAACAAATAAATCGGGGTTCACAGCCCCCCCCCCCACACACACACAATTGGTCATTTACAATGGTGTTTCGCTTAAAGAGCAAACTCGCTTAAAGAGCAATCCTGTGGAACGTATTATGCTCTTTAAGCGAGGTACAACTGTACTTGGATACAAGTAGCAGCCAGCAACAACGACTCTTAAGACCAGAACACTTTCAGGCTGATATTTTTGAAATGAGCTTATCACTCTTGCTAAATGCTAGCTAAGTCATACTAAGTGTTGTAGAAATAAATTCAGATCATCATTCTAATAGCATGTTGGTTTGGAGTCCTTCTGTGGCCTTTAGTAGAAGACTGAGTATTACTGTATCCATTATCCATCTCCACTCATGCTCTTGGAAACTGCCCTATTGAAGAGGATATTATTTACTAAAAATCTCAACTGAGTCTCTTAAAAATCTGTTAGAACAATACGTACCTTCTTTAGCTTTTGACATATTTCATCGCCCACTAGCAATGAAATATAATAAAGTGACAGGTTTGTTATAACATAATAATGTGGGGTTTTTCTGAAAAAGAAGAAGTTCCTACACAATTCTATCTCCAGATGAGTTTTGTGCTATTCAGATTTAAATAAAGGAATCTATATAATAAAAAGGCGAGTGACTCTAAATTATTTTTTAAAGGTAATCATTACAAGAATATCCCACCTCAGGGTAAAGAATGACTCCATCGGATATTAGCCTCTTAAACAAAAGATTAATCTTTTATAGTTGAACAGGTAGCTAAACTGGGTGAACTGTCTAAGATATTTATATGGAAATTGCACAATAAATGTTTCAATTTCCGCATTTTGCATAATGTAGATGCTAATGCAATGAATAGCTTCACTGTCCAAGGATCGTATAACTATGAGGTGAAGTCTAGGAAAAAAGTACATGACGAAATATCAGCCAGTGCCTGATACAAGGGAGTAAAATTATTCCTGCTTTGCTGAAGAAGTTTGAAGGAATACATTCAAGCAGTTCCATGTAAAATTGTGTTAGGTGAATGCTGCTAATTGTGTCTGGTAAAATAGCAAACAGAGATCATCAAAGTACTGCAAATGGAATCCTCATAGATCATTCTGTTTGAATCTATTTGAAATACATGTATATTGACATAAACATCTGTTGGGAAATACATTCAAGCAGTTCCATATAAACTGCAATTACTTGGGATTATAGATGTATGTATGCTGCTTTCCTTATTGTATGCATGCTACCAACCAACCAACCAACCAACCAACCAACCAACCAACCAACCAACCAACCAAACAAACAAACAAACAAACAAACAAACAAACAAACAAACAAACAAACAAACAAACAAACAAACAAACAAACAAACAAACAAACAAATGACACCAACCAACAAAGAGAGGGACAGAACACAGCAGAGAGAGAGAGAGAGAGGCAGGGCTGTCTTTCAATTTGATGGTGGAAATAATGATTGATTAATGCTGGATAGAAAGATAGTCACTCCAACCCAGAAAAGTCTCTACCAGCCACTCCAATTGACAAAGAAACTGGTAGCTATTTGTTACAATAATATGAAAATCATATGAATAATCTCTGTGCAGTTATCCTAAGGTAGCTGTGATAGATGCTCCCAATCATTCTGGAGTTTTGGGGTCCAGAGAGTTGACATCATTTCTGGACTGATTTTCTTCATAGGTATCTAGAGTCCCACTTTTTCCTCTCTGGTCTTTAGAATGTTGGGTAAGCATAAAAAACACCTTCATTCCTGTGAAAGGTGAGGTATCTTGCTTTCCTCTAGCCACACAATTTGTACCACATCTTTCTCCTATTCTCACCATCTTCCCATATGTTTACAACATTTAGGACAAGTGGGTTGTGATTAGAGAATTGGTTTTATCCAGTGATGGCTTGTGCTGACAATACTGTACACACCTGTTCATGCACAACAAGGCCTATTATTCATTCTTGGTTTCTCCATTCTTTGCAATGCCTCAATCCAGTATGAGATACAGGGTGAAGGGCTGCAGTTTGTAAGGAGATTTGATGGATGGAAGGAAGGAATCAAGCTTTCCACTAGTGTAAAACCAATACTGCATAGAGCCCCCTCTTGTCACTCAAAGGCATGCTTAAACATTGCAATGAGAAAAGATATAAAGAGAACTGAAACTATGAAGTGTTATTGTCTCCTGAGCCTCTAGAATGGGGTTGGCCAAACTACGGCCTGTGGGACGGCCCCGGCCCACAGCACCATTTCATGTGGCCTGCCGCTGCCCTCACGGAAGTGGTGGCGGGCACGTTTATGGCAGCTGTAAAATGCACTCATTCATACATGAAGGCACCTGTGCCTGCCATAAACACTGCCGTAAATGCACCCACATTTATGACACTGTTTTATGGCAGCATTTATGGTGGGAGGAACCACGTGACTGGCCCACTTAACCATGTGACTGTTCTGTAGCGCGAAAAGTTTGGGAACCCCTGCTCTAGAAAATAATAAGTAGGCATAAGATTTTCTTTTTTTTTTTTTTATTTTATTTTTAAAATTTTGTTAGGTATGAAAAGAATTACAAATCGAGAAAAATACATAGAGCAAAAAAGAAAAGAAAAACATTACATAAATCCAAGTATATATAGAGAAAAAACCAAAAAGAAGATACAAATTCCCATGGTTAACAAGACTACATTATATCAACATTCAAATATTATTACCTCATAATAAAACTTCAAACTGTAAATTTTATCTCCCCATATCACCTCAAAACCAATATATTTAAATCTCTAACTCTACTATCATTCTTTACTTTAGAAACACCCTCGTGATATATACATTGTCCGGAGATTAATGTTTCCTTATTTTTTCCAAAAATCATTTTGCTCAGAATCAGGGAATATGCCTTTATTTTTGTCTATTACATATTCAATGAAAGGTTTCCAAATCCTCCAGAACTTATTGCCCGTTACTTTACCCTTACTAAAATTTAACTCCCAGGTGAGCTTTTCATTTAATGCCAAATCCCACATTTCCTTGTACCAGTCCCTTCTTTGTAAATTTTCATTATTTTTCCAGTTTCTCGCTATACATTGTCTGGCCGCTGATAACATTATTGCCATCAATTCGTTGTTATCCTCACTCATTTTATATTCATCCACCTCAGTTAACAAGACTGTATTTGACCCCAGTTTAACCTGCAATTCCAATATATTCTTAATTTCCTCCTCAATATCTCCCCAAAAATTCTTCAGAACGTCGCAAGACCACCACATATGCTCATATGTACCTCTAGCTTTTTTACATCTCCAACATTTCTCACTCACAGTTTCATACATTAAATGCAGTCTTACTGGGGTTCTATACCATCTCCAGATTAGTTTATAATTGTGTTCCTTCACTCTTACCGACATAGATCTCATAATACGTCTTCTCCACATTTTCCCCCATGTTTTCTCAGTAATTTTTGTATTCAATTCCTGTTCCCAGCTGTCTTTCAATATTTGTTGAACTTTCCCCCCTTTATTTAATATTTTATATATTTTACTAACTATCCCTTTTATACCTATGTCTCCTTTTCTTAATTTGACCAGCAATTTTTCAAATTCTGTAAGCTCCCTGTCTGAACCCAATTCCAAAAAAAACCTCTTGTTCCAATTGTTCATCTGGAGGATTTTGAACCAATCCAACTCCAATTGCCGATAAAGCTCCTTTCTCCTCTCTAAATCCCTACAACTTTTGATCCAATCTTTCAACATAGAGACCCCATTTTCTAATAAGATATCCCTAATCCTACCGTCTATTTTCATCGGGAAGTTACTAAAATCTTCCAATTCTGTAACCAATGAGATCCCTGGGATAAGATCCTTTCTTGCTTTATTCCATTCCTCTATTGTAGCTCCTATCATCTTACCCTGAATTCTCATTTTTTTATCCTTATCCCCACATAAAAAAAATGCCTTCCCTTTTCTCGAAAACTCTTTTGATTCTAATTTTCCCCATATTGATTCTTCTCTAATTAATAATTTGATAACATTTCGTAATTGAAAGGCTCTATAATACTTGCTAACATTCGGGATACCCAGTCCCCCTTCTTTTTGCGATACGTACCACAAAAACTTAGATATTCTAGCTCTTCGGTTCCCATTGCAAAATCTGTTTATAATATTTTGATATTTTTCCAATTCTTTGTCTGTGTGTTTTATTGGCAGAGCATCGAATAGAAAATTTAATTTCGGTAACAACATCATTTTACACAGTGCGACCCTGCCAAACCACGATAAATTCAACTTGTTATACTGTAGTATTTTTTTGTCTATCTCTTTCATTTGTTTTCCATAATTCAGTTCCTTAAGTTCCCCAATTTTTTTAGCAAGTATTACCCCTAAATATCTTAATTTGTTCGGAGTTTGAATATTAAATTTTTGCTTTATTTCTTCTTCGTCCTTCTTGCTCCCATTAACTAAAATCATCTCGGATTTATCCCAGTTCACCCTTAATCCTGTCATTTCCTCAAAATTTTTCAAATGTTCATTAATCTTTGGTATTGCCCATGCTGGTTGTTTAATTGTAATTAGTGTATCATCGGCATATAAACTTATTTTATTCCCTTCTATTCCAATTAATTCTTTATCATGCCGTATTAAATTCGCCAATAGTTCCATAGCCAATACAAACAATGTGGGCGACAAAGGGCACCCCTGCCGAGTTCCAGCCTCCAATTTAATTTCTCCTGTATAACTATCATTGAATTTCACTGTCGCTATCCCCTGTTTATATAAGTTCTTAATAACTTTTTGGAATTTATCTCCAAATCCGTACAATTTGATTACCTCATGTATTGTTACCCATTGCAGAGAATCAAATGCTTTAAAAATATCCAATGCTAAAAAACCTACTTTATCCTTTTGCTTTTCAGCTATATCCAATAAATCCACTACCCTCCTTGTGAGATCTGACATATACCTGCCCTTTATGAACCCTGCTTGATCATCTCTTATGTATTTGGCCATGAAACTATTTAGCCTAATCACCATTATTGTAGAAAAAATTTTAGCGTCTTGGTTAATTAGAGATATCGGCCTATATGATTCAATTTTCTGTAAATCCTTACCCGGCTTAGGGATCAATGCAATAATAGATCTATTCCAAGATTCCGGTGTCGATTCTCCCTCTAAAATCCCATTAAACAATTTCTGTAATCTTGGAACTATCCAGGGCTTAAAATCCTTATAAAATTCAGCAGGAAGCCCATCTTCTCCTGGTGCTTTATTCAATTTTAATTTGTTAATTACTTCCTCAATTTCTTTTACCGATATTTGTTCCTCCATCCTATTTCTATGCTCTTCTGTTATTGATGATATGTTATACTTTTTAAAATAATCCTCCAATTTATTCAAATTTACCTGCTTCTTTGAGTATAGTTCTTTATAAAAGGCCTCTATTATTTCTGCTTTCTCTTTCCTTTTATTACATCTCTTCCCCTTCTCATCTACCAATACTTCTACGTGACCTTTGTTCTTTTTATCCCTCGCTGCTTTTGCTAATAACTTAGAATTTCTGTTACTATACTCGAAATATTCTCTTTTTAAAAATATCAAATCTTTTTTTACCCTTTCCATATCTTGGGCTTCCAGTTCTTTCTTTGCTTTCTGTATCTGATGTAATACCTTCTGATCTTTACCCTTTATATGTTCCCGGTGAAGTTGTTTTAATTGTGTTTCCAATTCCTGAGTTCTGTTGATGTTCCGTTTCTTTTTCCAACTACTTATTTTTATTGATTCTCCTCTAAAAATCGCTTTCATTGTGTCCCATACCCCTCCTGAGCTGACCTCATTATTATCATTCCATGTCCAATATTCGTCCCATTTCTCCATAATTTGTTTTTTCATGCTATCCTCTTTGTATAATTTTGGATCATATCTCCAAACATATCTTTTCCTATCATCTTCATCCAATTTTATATCTATACTTATCTTGGCATGATCTGATTCTCTAAATGTCCCTATTTTAATATCCTCTGTGTTTTTCAGTAACCCTTGCGTTACAAATATGTAATCAATCCTTGAATACATATCATAAACTTGGGAATAGTAAGTATAGTCCCTTTCCTGTCCTTTAAGTTCCCTCCATACATCTTTTATATTCATTAATTTTGCCCAATCACTTAGAATATATTTATTACTTCTCTTCTTAGTACTTGTGGTATCAATCTCGGAACTTAACAAGTTGAAATCCCCCCCAACAATCATATTCCTCGTTCCTTCTTTCTGCAAAATTATTCTTAATTTTTCTAAAAATTCTGCCTGATTGGTGTTCGGGGCGTATATATTTGCAAGAGTTATCTCTTCATCTTCTATCCTCCCCTTAATTATTAAATATCTCCCCTCTGGATCAGCTATCGATTTTATCGCAGTAAAACCCAGTTTTTCCGAAATAAGGGTTGCAACACCTCTCGCTTTTGATGTCCCATAAGCCATTTCATAGATATCAATTCCTCTTACAACTAATTTATTAGTATCTGCCGATTTTTGGTGGGTCTCCTGTAGAAAGATGACATCAGATTTAGTTTTATTGAGCGCTATCTGCAACCTCCTCCTCTTCACGGCATTCCCTGTCCCTTTCACATTCCATGTTAACAGTCTTAATGTCTTAACCATTTATATTTACTAATCTCTCCCCTCCATTACATTCATCCCCGGACGTGTCAACCCCTTCCCCTACTAAGAATCTAAAAAAAAAACTAAAAAAACTGAGAAAAAATACGAATAAATGAATACAATATACTTGAAAAAAATTACTTACTACAGCTACCAGAAAAAAAAGAAAAAAGAACTTACCTACTCTTCCATTTTCTGTTACCCTCCCCACACCTTGTTCCAAGATGTCGCCTCTATCATTCAAAGAGGGGAGGGGGGGACCGGGGGAAAAAAGCATTATGTTCTTCTATGACCCCCCTCCCTCCACCATTGTAATTTTATTCTACAAACTATTCATTCAAAAAGCTCCGCACTTGATGTTCCTGACACTTCCGCTCCTCCCACTGCACCCTCCACCTCCCCTTCCTTATTCAGTACCGGGCCCATCACCCCAACTGCATACAAGTCAGTTCTCATAGCAATCCATTCTGAACTAGCCACCTTCATGAACCCTAATTGAGTCAAGTACTCCAAGACATCTGTTCTATCATCCAAAATATGCCATCTTTTTTCATAAAAAAATCTCAACTGTTGTGGAAATCTCCAATTATACTTAATGTCTTTTGAAGCCAAAAATTTCGTCACAGGTTTCATCATGTATTTCCATTTTCTTTCCTCCGGCGCGATGTCATTGTAGATTTCCACATCAACCCCCTCAATCTTTAGAACGCCAGACCCCGCTTGTTTGATGTAAGCCATCACTTTTAACTTATCCGCCCAATTTGCAAACTTAACCAAAACATTCCTTGGTGATCTCCTATCTCGCCTTCCCCCCACTCTATACACAGCTCCAATATCTTCTGGCACAAAATCTTTTCCCATTTTCAAGGAGTTCAGCCAATCCACTACTCTATCTCTAAGCTTGTCTGGCGTTCGTTCGGCCATTTTGCGTATCACAATATTCTGTTTTCTCTGCCCCTCCTCCACCATCATCATCCTTTTCTCCTGAACAGATACTCTTGAAGCAATCACATGTTCTTGAATCAACATCTCATTCATAGAAATCTTTGCTTGCTCTAAATCCTTTTGCATTGTTTCAGTAATCATATTGATTTTTTTTGTATTCTCAGTAACCTCCTTCTGCACATCTGTCAGAGTCCTGGCCAGGCTCTCATGTTGTAGCCTGGCCAGTTCTCTGTCTTTTTTCATTTCTTCACAATTATTCTCCACCATTTTATTCAATTTTTGCATTGCAACCTGATTTTCATTTCCATTTTTAACCAATTGTTGTAATATAGCAAACATATTGTCCATTTTATCCGGTGCATCCACTGATCGTCCTCCAACGCCTGCTTGAGAGTCCATTGCTGCCGTTGTGGTCTCCATTGTTGGTGAGGGTGTGTGCCTTTCCTTTTCTTTTTGATCTTTCTCTTTTTTCTCTCTCCTTCCCTTTGGTCTACCTGACTCCTCCCCTTCCTGCATAGCCTATCTATTTAGTTCTGCCTTTCAATTTTGTAAATTTATCTATCCCCTCAAGTTAACTCAAGCCCTATTATGTAATTTAATCAACTACTGCCAGTCCAGATCTGTATGCCTAATCAATATCTGTAATGTGTTAATATAATTTGTATTAATATAATAACAATTTTGAATCTATTTCATATGTTTGCATAAAACAATTAGTTATTTACTGCTGGCCACCACTTTGATTTAAAACTTATTATTGCCTGTCTACATTAACTGTTGGATAATATCTTTCAAAGAGTAATCGAGGGGGGGGGGACACAATTCAATATAATTTCCCACCAAAGTTCAGTTCAGTGTAATTCCCCACAAAAAACCTATAACACCAGACAGTTAATAGCCATCAGGAAGGAGACCAGTTGTGAAGGAAGGGGGAGATAGAAGAGAGAGGGGTGGCAGTCTGCAAAATTCAGTACGAGGGCAACTATAATGGTCTTACATAAAGAAATGCAGAATACAAAAAATATTAACTAAACCAATTAAAAGCAAATGACCCAAAGAGAAAATTTCATGTCAATTGTTAAGTGCCAGTAGCAGCTTCTCTTCCGATCCAAGACCTATAGCAGTTGAATTAAGTTAAGTTTCGTTTCGATCTTAAGTTTCGCTTTCCGTTGCCATCTTTACTTCCAAAGCCAGTCTGTTTCGTTTTTATAACTCTTTAAAAGTCAACTTTAACAGTTCAACTCTTCCATTTAAGAGCGCTACTGCAAGCAGTTTAAAATTAATAAAAGTAAAGTTTTTTATTACCACCTTCTCTCCCCCACTGTCTCTTTCCGATCTTCGCACTTCTCTGCTTTCTTTTCCCAAACAGTTCAAAGATCCGCCATTACTCCATTTCGCGACTCCCCGTCTGCCCCACAAAGTGTCCTCCAACTCAGTTTATTTTAAAGCAGAAAGGACAGACTCTGGAACCGCAACCCTCCAGCACAGCAATTCCTCCTTCTTCTTACCGCGGCGCCCCGTCTAATCGAACCTTCAATACTCGCTGACCTCCAAGATCGACAAACTCCGGCGCCGCGATCTCCAGCCGCAGTCTCAGCCAGCAATCTCCAGCCGCAATCTCCAGCCGCGATCTCAGCCCGCTCTTCTCTGCACCGCTTCTTCTTCAAAGCTCCACTTTGGCTTCGAGAATCGGCTCAACGGGTTACCGGCGGGTCCAGAAGCCTCTTCCGAGGTTCCGGAGCCCCCCCCAACCCGGAGCTCGAACTTCTCGTGCCCCGCTTGCCTCAGGATTCCACCCTTTTTTTATCTCAAATATCTTGGGCGGATCAATTCACCTATTAGCTGCCAATATCCACAGGTAGCCACCGAAAAAAATTTTTTTTTTTATCTAAATCTCATTGATGTCCCCATTTAATGGCGGAGAAAGGGAAAGCTGCTGCTTCTCCTACTCCATCCAAACCACGCCCCCGGCATAAGATTTTCAAATAGAAACTTCCTTTGGATTGTCTGTGCTCTGGCTACAGTTTTGCCACAGATAAACAAAAGTGCCATGCCAATTTGATATACCTTTTAATGTTATCTTGGGTTAATATGAAACTTATTTTCACTGTAGAGAACCTGTCTGTTCTTAACACAAGCTTTCAAGCATGCTGATAAAAAGTATCTGGATACAAAAGCCACTAACCTTATCAAAAGGACCCCTTTTAGACAAAATTAACTGAAAAGGGTCACAGTGAGTTCACATATACATAATGGTATCACATTCCCTTAGAAGCAGAGTAATAAGTAGATTAGATAAGCCTCATTGGTTGCCCCTTGATGAGGCTTACAAGTCTTCCACTGGTCATGAAGGTTCCTCTCTTCCTATTTTAAAACAAATTTCCTTCTTTCTTTTATATTTCAATATGCTTATTTTTCTGCTTTGATCTAGCATCAGGACTTCTAACCAAACCTAGAAAACCAACTATGTTGTGGCTTAAGTCGACTGTGGTATTCTACAGAGCAAATATCTGTTTTACTTTGTGTCCGGGTTATTTTATTTAAAACAGTAGACTTTTAAGGAATGAGTGAGGAATTTAGTAATGCTGTATTTATTGACTTTAGAGATTTAAAAAAATTAATTAAGAATTTTTTAAATGGTGGCTTTAATATTGATAAATGCTTGTTTTTAGTATAGTTCTTACGTTACTCTGAATTGTGATCATTGTATAATTTTAATAGTTTGTGAGCTGCCGTGGTTCCTTATAGGGAGAAATGTAACATTAAAATAGCATAAATTGATACTTAAAATAAAATAAACAAGTAGGGTTATTACTAATGACAATCGCATGTGACTGTTTGAATTCCTGATCTAGAAATCCACAGGTAGATTTGTACTGAAGTATGTAAGCCAAAGAAATCACAGTTTCTTAGTGGTTCAAATGCTGAGCTTGATGACCAGAAAATCAGCAGGTCAGCAGTTCAAGACCTGAGTACTAGCAGTTTGAAAGCAAGAAATTGCAAGCTGAATAATAGGCACTGCTTCAGTGGGAAAGGTAACAGCACTCTGTGCACTCCGGCATCTAGTCATACCTGCCACATGACCACGGAAATATCTTCAGACGTAGTCACAGACTCTTTGTCTGTAAACAGAAATGAAACTGCACCCTAGAGTCAGACACAACTGGCTTTCAAGAAAGGGAGACCTTTAATTATGTAAGCCCTTTGTTGTATGACTCTTTGGCATTCATTCAGCAATGGGCCCTGTTTTGGGTCACCATTTTGCATTTGGTTCATGTTGATAGAACTCACATTTCTCTTAAAACCTGAAGTATGCCCCACAAACCTGTCATTCTTGTGACAGTTCCCTGGAGTGGAGCTTTAATGGACAGATTGTGCACTTCCCTTCACTGAACACAATAGGAGCTGCTTCTTACTCTCTCAGAGATCACCCGAAGAAATGTTGAAAATGCTAATCTGTTAATCAAATGCATATCTTGATAGAGTTTTAGTAAGGGAGTTGGCATGACAATTGTCTGCCAACTCTGCTCAGGCTGCTTATCTGGCAAACACATCTTTTCAGTAGCTAGAACGAGTGGCTTACTAAAGGCAAAGAGAGCTTAATAATAATACCGTTAAGTCAAAGTCTGGCTTATATAGAACCTTCTTAGGGTTTTCCAGGTAGTGAGTACAGTACTCAAAATTGGTTTACTTTCTCCTTCTTCTGAAGGTGCCTTGGGATATAGCGGCCAACCGTCACGGATTCTCCGGGACAGTCCCGATTTGAGAGGGGGAATCCCGAGTTACCATTTTTAGGAAAATGGTCACGGAATTCCCCCATGACGTCCCGGCTGTCCCGATTTCTCTTCGGCAGCAGGCATTTTTAAAAAAAAAAGGAGCAAAAAATGGCTCCAAAAATTCAGCGATGTGATTGGCTCTCTATGTCAGCTGACATAGAGATCCAATCACATCGCTGAATAGGGGAAACACCAATTCAGCAATGTGATTGGCTCTCTATGTCAGCTGACATAGAGATCCAATCACATCGCTGAATAGGGGAAAAACCTATTCAGCGATGTGATTGGCTCTCTATGTCAGCTGACATAGAGAGCCAATCACATCGCTGAATAGGGGAAACACCTATTCAGCGATGTGATTGGATCTCTATGTCAGCTGACATAGAGAGCCAATCAAATCGCTGAATTTTTCCCCCTTCCCTACCGGAGTTTTAAAAAAAGCCTCTTTAGTCTCATCAGCTGTTAGTCGGGAGAGAAAATAAGCAGAGCTTCAAGGTAAGCAGAGTTGGGGGGTGTATTCTCTGTGTCCGAGCAGGCTGCCTGCTTATTTTCGGGGGGTGGCTTATATTTCTATATGAGTATATAGAAATATAAGCCACCCCCCGAAAATAAGCCATCAGGCCATTTTTGGCCATTTTGGGGGGGAAAAAAGAATATAAGCCATGCCATGGCTTATATTCTTTTTTCCCCCCCAAAATGGCCAAAAATGGCCTGATGGCTTATTTTCGGGGGGTGGCTTATATTTTTAGAGCCCCCCGAAAATCGGCACATGGCTTATTTTCCAATAAACTGTGCATGCGCAGAAACTCAATCTGATGCATGCGCAATGCATCAGATTGAGTTTCTGCGCATGCACAGTTTATTGGAGCCATTTTTTGCTCCTTTATTTTTTGGCCCCGCCCATGACGTCGTGACGTTGGCCCCGCCCATGACATCATGACGTTGGCCCCGCCCCACTATCCCGGATTCAGTTTTGTAAGGTGTTGGACGCCTTACCTTGGGATGGTGCAGCTTGTCCAAGACTACACAGTCTGGCTCTTCTCTCTGGAGCAGGGTCCTAGCCAGGATTCTAGATGTGGGTGGGTGAATATTTTTCCAGGATGGGCAACAATGGCATATATAGAAACAGCTGGGAGTTTGAGGGTGGGCAAACTGCTAACTCAGGGTGGGCCACACCCACCCTGGCCACCCCCTGGCTACAGCCCTACTCTGGAGGCACAACAGGGAACTGAACTCCCAAACTTTGGCTCCACAGCCAGATACCGAAACCACTGAACTATCCAACCATTCAAATCTATGTAAATAGGCTTGAAACTAAGAGCTCAGTCCTGGTTCCACTTTACCCTACGTAGGCTTCATACAGAGCTATAACACCAGAAATAGGTTTAAGTTAAGATGCATATACTGTACAAAATAATCCAAGTCCAGAAATGAACTTTCATTGTAAGAAAAAGGTAAGAGATTTAGATGCCAATAATAATTTCGTGTCAGAGGTTACTCTGGGCTGGAAGGATTTCAATGATGCCAATGATGGTGTCTATTCAATGACAACTATAAAATAAGAAGAAGATGACAAGTACTGGATCGTATTCAATACTGAACCTCCCCTGAAGGAACAGTGGAATCAAGAGGGATTGGATAGGGTTGAATCCTGCTTCCTACGTCAACAAGCTGTGTTCCCTAAAAACTGCTCCAAAAAGCTAGGAAACACTCAGCAACCATTTTTCAAATAATCCAAAGGGCTGCAGGAGATCCGTCATTTACTAGATCTTCTTTTATGCACATGATAGGGGATGTGTTTCATGTACATTACTGGTGCATTAATTGTATTTCCCCACATTCACAGAAAATTAGTTTCTTGTCCAAGTAGCTACACTTTCTTTTATTATCTTTAATCTAAGTCTATTAAATTGTCCAGACAGAATCTTGTCTGGTGAGATGTGTTGTTTTTGCTGTCCATAGGTTCAGCCTAGTCTCTTCCAATATATTAATATCAAGAAGTGTGCAGAAAAATCCTTGACTGTAGCCATTGTCTAGGGCAGTGGTTCCCAACATGGGGCCCACACCTGACAGGTGGACTTCAATTACCAGAAGCCTAAATCAGTACATTGACAGATCAGTGCTTTGGGGAATTGACTTAGGCTTCTGGGAACTGACGTCCAAAAACCAAAGGTTGGGAAATACTGGTCTAGGGGGTTGGGGTCCAGGACTGAAAATAGACTGAAAATGTCTATTATTTGTCTGGCATTGCCCTTCCAGTAGTAGGTCAAGAGATGCTAGCATAATACAGGAATGGGATACAGGAAAGTTCCAAAAAGCTGCCCTTCTCAGCTAACTCTGAGCTTTTCTCTGTTTCTCTGTTCTTCAAGTGGAAGGCATGAACCAAGGTTTGGTTTCAGCTGCTTGTTTTTATAATATATACAATGATCTTCCAATGCAAACATTAGTTGGTGCTCAGTGGACTCAGACTATTCTCTTTGGATTGTCAAGGCAAGATCATCGGTGTAGATGTAACTCTTGGTGTATGGAAATGTTGGATGATGGTTTGTGTAAATGTTAAAAAGCAATGGTGTCAGGACAGTACCCTGTGGAGAGACTGCTTCTTTGACTTTTCCAGCAATCATGTTCTCCTTTGATATTGAACAAAAAGATTAGTTTTAGACCTATATCAAAAGAAACAGGATTTTCACAAGTGCCATCAATATTTTATATGATGTCTAACTGGAATGGTAATTTTTTGTAGAGGTCTGTCTTACAGGATCCACAGGGAACAAATCAGTGGCGTAGCATGGGGGGGCGGGGGGGGCCGGATGCCCCGGGCAGCGCCTTTCAGGGGGCGGCAAAATGTCCCCTCCCCACCCTTTTGCTGGCGAGCGCCCCACGTGCGCTTCGCCGCTTGCCACACACCTCCGTCCGCTCGCACCTCCATCCGCTCGCTCGCCCGGCTGGCCGTCGGGGGCTCTCCGCCGCCTGTTGCCCCTGGCAGCGGCTTTCAGGGGGAGGCAAAATGTCCCCTCCCCACCCTTTTGCTGGCGAGGAGGAGAAAAAGGGGTTTTTTTTAGGCGGACAATTCAAGGAGGCTCCTTGAATTGTCCGCCTTAAAAAAACCCCTTTTTCTCCTCCTCGCCAGCAAAAGGGTGGGGAGGGAAGGAGGGGCACGCCCGGTCGCCCGCCCAGCTGGCTGTCGGGGGCTCTCCTGGCGGGCGGCCCGCGTGCGCGCGGACGCTGCTCGCCTCCGCCCGCCCAGCCACCCACCCAACTTGCCGTGAGATGGGGCGCTCGTCGGGGGTGGGTGGCGCCGTGGCGGGGAGCCCCTGGGGGCTGGCTGGGCAGGAGGAGGTGGGCAGCGTGCGCGCGCACACGGGCCGCCCGCCAGGAGAGCCCCCGACCGACAGCCAGCCCGGCGGGCGGGCCCCTCCTTGAATTGTCCGCCTAAAAAAAACACTTTTTCTCCTCCTCGCCAGCAAAAGGGTGGGGAGGGGACATTTTGCCGCCCCCTGAAAGCCGCTGCCAGGGGCAACAGGCGGCGGAGAGCCCCCGACGGCCAGCCGAGCGGGCGAGCGGACGGAGGTGCGAGCGGACGGAGGTGTGTGGTGGGCGAGCGGACGGAGGTGTGTGGTGCGCGCGCGCCGCTAGTCAGCAGGGGGCCGGCTTCTACCTGGGTCGGGGGAGGGGGCGGCGGCAGCGGCGAGCTGGGGGCGGCGGCGGCGAGTTTGTTCTTCGCCCCAGGCGGCTGAAGACTGCGTGACGCCACTGGAACAAATTCATAATGGGAGAGAAGATTTTATGTCAATGATTTAAGCCTACTTGATGTAATTATTTCCATTTTGTCCTGTAAATTGTTTCCCCCATTGAAAATTCAAAAGACTTCCAGAGTAATTTATAAAATACCTATAAGAACTCCAGTTATTAGGGTGGAAGGAGAACAGATTAAGAAACCTAGTTTGCCAACATGAAAGCTGACATATTCAGAAATATTCAGTGACAGATGTGAGAATCGGGGAAAATATGTTTCCAGCTGCTGTGCACTCTGCACTGTAATCACTTAATCACATTTGTTTCATTTACCTGGCATGCAGGAGACAAGACTAAAGAACAAAGCATAAATTATAAGATTAGGCTTGATAAGCAGCAGGTGATATGTAGGCCTCTGGCATTCATTCTTCATAGACAGTTCCCTGGAATTTTTCAGTATCTTCTTGGTATTATAAAGGTGCATCCAAAGACGAAATGGACTCACATCAATAGCTAGTGGTGGCAGTCACAGGGTGCTTCATAATAACGTAAAGGTTGCTCTTGTTTGAAAGCCAGCTGTGTCCAACTCAAGGATTTGGTGTTCATCTCCATTTATAGCGAAAGAGCAAGCACTGTCTGTGTCTGCAGATGTTCCCATGGACATGTGGCAGGTATGACTAGACACCAGAGTGCACAGAATGCTATTTACCTTCCCACCGAAGTCGTACCTCTTTATCTACTTGCAATTTCTTGCTTCCAGATTGCTAGGTTGGCAGTTGCTAGGACAGAGACAGGAGCTCACTCTGTCATGCAGCACTTGGGTCTTGGACTGCTGGCCCTGCCAACCTTCCAGTCTTCAAGTTCAGCATCTTAACCACTAAGCCACTGCAGTCCCGCATAGTAAGTACCTACATTTTAATTGCAGAGCAAAAGGCAACTGAATTATGATAGACAGTGCCAAAAGAAATGCAGTAAGCAGGAAACTACTGCTCAAAAGAGGAAAGCCAAGCAAATAACTGAGCTCCAGCCTGCAAAACAGGGGATCATGGCTGGGTAAGTGGAATTTATCGATACACAAAAGCAGGCTTTTGGATTCACAGCTGCACAAAAGAAACAAATGGCAGCAAATGAATGTCAAAATCAAGAGTTCAAAGGGGAGAAGGAAGAGATCCAAAGCCATTCCACATTTCTCTCTTCCACCAAATTCTTCCTTTCCCAATTGCACAGAACAGGAGCAGGCAAGTGACGTTAACTATTCAGTGAAAAGCAGAAGATGCCATTGGCATAGCAATGACAGAACATTCTATTAACACTCTGAATAGCAATGGGCAAATGAAGGGATAACAGTTACCTTTAATGTCAAGGCAGGAACTGCAGCAAAGGTTTGGAAATGCCCCTGAGACTGACCCTAGCAACAAGTGTGTGCGTGTGCATGTGCGTGCGCATGTGTGCACCTGTACTTGTGAGTGTGAGGGGGGGAAGAGAGACAACAATCCCTCATAGTCATCTTCTATAGCTCTTTGATTCCCTGATTGCCTTGAGGAACTAGCCATGAACTACATGGTAACCAAGCCATGGTAGCCTTGAACACTCTTCATTGGTGTGTCTCCTCTGGGTCTCAGCTGCTGTGTTTGTGCCTGTTTGGTGTGGGCTGAGGAGGAGGAGGAGAAAGGGGCATGACATTGTCTCAGCTTCTCTCTTTTGCAAATGTGCAATATAGAGAGAGATGATGACTACGCAAGTATTGCTCCATTAATTTGTCAATGTGCATGGAACCATGTGCAAGGCTGACTACTGGTAAGGACTCCTTCATTAAACACTGTTTATTTTAGTTTTCTGATGAGGTTATCAGATGTGTCAGATGTATCACTCACTTATTGATAGCCTACAGTGACAGCTTCTCTCTGCACATTTGCTCATTTCTTTCGTTCACTGCAGAATTAAACAGCTTCTTCCATAAATAGTATATGGGGTACAGATAAAGAACTTTCTTGAAGATTGTGGTATTTTTGAACCACAATCGACCGAACCCTGGTAACGGAAACCTTGTGTTGCCAGCTAATATTTCTCACACTAGGTCAGGCAAAAGGAACTCCTGAATGAACGCACCAAAAGGCCAGTACATGCTTGGGACAGGTTAAACACCAGCTATAATAATTTTTGCCTTGCACTTGCAATCTTATTTTATACCCTACTGATGTATACTCTATACTGTATTGAACATTTTATATATTTGCGAGCCTTGTGCTGGTCAATGACCGTAATAAAGTGATTTATTTATTTATTTAATAGTACACTATATGCTCAATTTTGTGGGGGAGTCTTATTTAAAGATCAGAATTGTTTAAAGACCAGTTTATAAATATTTAAATCAATTCCTATTGTGTGGCGACAGCTGGGATGGCAGCAATTGCTGTTGATGTTGTTATTATTTCACTGAATATTCAATCCTTGTTTGGCTGGACATCCCACTACGGTAATAGAGTAGACCGTACAGCCAGGAACTCATCGCTGACTCCCTAAAGGGGGCCAATGGCTGTAGGCGGATGAGCCCCTTTAGTTGGGGTGATAGCCCCCCTCAGTGGAGGAAATGACATGAGAAATCATCATTTTGGAACAAACAGCAAAATGAGTGGAGGATGAGCTCTGATTCCCAACAGTCATGAAGGCAGAAGAGGCCTTGCCAGATGGATTGGCTGTGAAGGTGCACCTTGATAATATCCTCAAGGCTGCGGCAGTCCCATTTCAGTCCCAGTGTTGAATCCTGCTTGGCTCATTTCATGTGTGCCATGGGTGATGGCTCCATGATCATAGTGTGTGGGTTACTTCATGACAAGCTGGGATCTGCCTTAAACAAATTCATGCCAATGACATTTTTCCTGCTTCTGGGGAAAATGTATACTCAGATACAAGTTGCAGTTGACAATGACGAATATGCAATTGTGACCATTTCTTTTTAAAAACTGTTCATCCATCTTTTCCTTTTCACGCTGATCCCTATTCAAATCCAAAAGTACCCTCACAACAATCCTGTGTGGTCAGTTAATGTGAGAAGTGAGGACTATGGCAGAGTCATATCTGAGCACATGTTGGAACTCAGGTCTCTCCTCTTCTAGTCTAATGCTCAGGCTTTCCTTTCCTGAGTCTCATCTTCCATCCAGTGAACATGGGACACACCAGCTTGCATGTGGTCAGCAGGCACGGCTCTTCTCTGTTGCCCCATACAGTGTTAATTATGGTCATACTAGAATACAGTTCAAACAAACTCTGTTGCTGCTGTCATCTGCTGTAGATTACAAAGATGGTTGTGTCTCAGTAACTGGTTTGCTTCTGAGAGCACTTGGGGGTCCAGCCTTCAAACAAAGTGGAGATGGCCCTTGGAAAACAAGACTTAGATTTTGAAAGATAAAGGACAGAATACGGAATGACAGAGTGGTTTGGAATAGGAAAAGGAGTAAGACAAGGATGCATTTTGTCACCCTGCTTATTCAACTTATACACAGAGCACATAATGCGCAATGCAGGGATGGAGGAATCACAATTTGGGATCAAAATTGCTGGGAGAAACATCAACAATTTGAGATATGCAGATGATACCACCCTAATGGCTGAAAGTGAGGAGGACCTAAAGAAGCTCCTGATTAGGTTGAAAGAAGAGAGTGAAAAAGCTGGCTTGAGACTCAATATAAAGAAAACCAAGATCATGGCAACAGGCCCTATCAGTCCCTGGAAAATAGATGGGGAAGAAGTAGAAGCAGTGACAGATTTTACTTTCTTAGGATCAAAGTTCACTGCAGATGGTGATTGCAGCCATGAAATAAAAAGGCGACTGATTCTTGGGAGGCAAGCGATGAGAAACCTGGGGAACATAGTGAAAAGTAGAGACATTACATTGCAAACAAAAATTCGTATAGTGAAAGCAATGGTATTCCCTGTGGCAAAGTATGGTTGTGAGAGCTAGACCATTAGGAAAGCTGAGCGCAGAAGAATAGATGCCTTTGAGATGTGGTGTTGGAGGAGAGTTTTGAGAGTCCCCTGGACAGCGAGGAGAACAAATAGGTCAATCTTAGAAGAAATCAACCCTGACTGCTCCTTAGAAGAGCAAATTGTAAAGATGAAGCTAAGGTACTTTGGACATCAAATGAGAAAAGATGATTCGCTTGAGAAAGCCTTGATACTGGGAAAGGTGGAGGGCAAAGAAAAAGGGGGCGGCCAAAAATGAGATGGTGGGATGGCATTGTAGACACAATGGGCACAGAGCTGAGCGAGTTGAGGAGGATGGTGGAGGACAGCGGTGCCTGGCGGACAGTGGTCCATGGGGTCGCAGAGGGTTGGAATCGACTGTGCGACATAACAACAAAAATTGTCCTTTGGTTTTAAACTGGTTTGAGGCTTGGCAGGCCTTGGAACTAAAAAACCTTCCTCTGACAGTCCTTCACAAAGATACTGTTTCTGTGTAGTAAGATAATTGGCCGCCCACTTCCCTATACAGAAGCAGTTTGTTTACCCTATAGGTGGAGGAAACCCAGCATTCCAGCTGATGTTGAGCTGTCACTCCCAGCATTCTTTTCTGTTGACAGTGCTGGATAGTGTTGGAAGAATTTGCTATCTGGCAACATCTGGAATGCTTCACTTTGACCTCTCCTTATTTACACAGCTTACTGTAGCAGTATAGGTTGGAGTTTGGGCAAAACAATATAATCATATAATCATTTATTTACCTCACCTGACTGGAAAATGCTACAGTAAATCACTTCAGAAAAAGTTATGGAGGTTTCTTAGGGTTGTCTTGCTAGTGCTTCTGTGGCTGCATTTTGCTTTTCTTGGACACAGGGATACTCCCTCTCTCTCTCTTGAGCTAAGAAATCATGAAGGCCATTTAAAGAACCATTTCTTAAGGAGTGAAAAGTTTTGGCACGCTCAAGAAGTTTTGTACTTTTAACATCCATAAATGCAAATCATTGGCCGTGGTGAGGTTAGTGGAAGCTGTAGATCAAAACATTTTGAGGATCCAAAGTTCACTCCCTGCATTTTTTTGTAGATCTTTCGTGTATGAAGAACTGCTCTCCTCTTGGTTAAGTGTAACTATACCTATTCATGACTATTTCTTTAGGGACAAAATGGGTTGTCTCCATTAATGGAGGAAGTAAAAGGCTGTCTGGTAATCCAAGATGGACAGAATACAACAGTCGCCGTGGCAAAATGCCTGATGTTTCCACTAAAACCGATTATGCAATGACCAAATTACCATCTTCTGTAAGATTATTAAATGCCTGAAACAGCTAATAAACAGCTGCTCAAAAATAGTCACAACAACAAGAGCTAAGCAGCAGAATGATTAAACAACAAGCTCCAGTAACGTTTCCAATCAATCATATGATATGAAGACAAAGCTGTACACTAGCAAAGAATCAATCATGAGTGTGCAGGGAACCTGGGGGGTGGGGGAATCAATTCTTACCAAGTTCTCATTCCACAATAATAATTCAGTCACAAGAAATAAAATTTGTTTACTCATTGAATCCCATTGCATTTGGATGAGCATAGTAAGTAAGGTAAAGGTTTCAACCTTGCTTGAAAGCCAGTTGTATCTGACTCTAGGGTTCGGTGCTCATCTCCATTTACAGCCAAAGAGCCAGCGCTGTATGTGTCTGAGAATGTTTCCATGGACATGTGGCAGGCATGACTAGACACTGGAGTGCACGGAATGCTGTTTACCTTCCCACCAAAGAGGTACCCATTTATCTACAGTATTTGCAATCTCTTGCTTTCAAACTGCTCAGTTAGTAGGCGCTGGGACAGAGACGGGAGCTCACTCTTTTGTGCAGCACTCGGGTCTCGAACTGCTGACCTTCCAGTCATCAAGTTCAGCATCTTAACCACTAAGCCATCTCAGCTCGCATAGTAAGTACCTAAATTTTAATTGCAGAGCAAAAGGTGACTGAATTACAGACAGTTAAAAATAGCTTTAGAAAAATAAAGCTAACAAGATAATAAGTGTTGAGATAATGAAGACCTTGCATGCTTACAAACATTTGGTGTAAGGGTGGGATTTCCTGCAAGCACAAGTGAATTTTTAGCAGAGTCCTTTTTTCTCACCTCAGCCTCTTTAGGTGAGCTCACAAAATTCCACTCCTCCTCTTCCTATTTGTGGTTCACATCTTCCATTACTCTTTGTCTCTTTTCTCTTTCCAGCATGTATGCAAAGAAATAGGTACCATGACTATCTCTCTTTTGATCTTTGATCATGCAGCTGCATGGAAACATGTCTGCTCTACATAAAGACTGCATTATTCCTTTTTAATATATTTGTACTGTAACTGAACAACAGAACTTTTCGTAAAATGCCTTTTTTCTGTTTGAGCTACTGTTAAACTGGTTTTTACTATTTTAATTTCTGGTTAATAAAGGGACAATATTAAGGGAATTCATGTCACTCTCTCTCTCATGCTTTCCCCCTGGTATTGTTATGGTTTTTTGCTTTCTCTTCTGCTAATTTAGAAAGGAATACAGTAATACCTCGGATAACGCTAAGACTTGGTTCCACAAGTCTTGGTGTTATCCAATTTTTAGTGTTATCTGATGCATGTTAAAATCCTATGGGATGTATCGGATAACGTTAACGCTCCATAGAGATACATTGTAACCACACAGGCTTTAGCAGTTGTTATCTGATCCATCCTATAGGACCTTAACGTTATTCAATTCAATTCTCCTCCCCAGATTACTTAACGTTATGCGATTTTAGCGTTTCTGAGGTAAATGTTATCTGAGGTATTACTGTAATTAGATTCCAAAAGATAGATTCTGCAGGGTATGGGCTCGGGTTTAGTGGAATGAATACCCTAAGCAGACAAAGAGGTAACTTACAAATATTTGTTATTTTCTAAGTGTAATGAACCTCCCCAACAAAATCACGTAGCTCCGTGAAAAGAGTTTGGGGTTTTGCTCTAAGTGATGTTTGTATGCTCCTGGGTTACAGAAAACCCCAAAAGTCATGATTTTGTGAACTGTAGCCCACAGTGAGCTATGGTCTATGAAAGCTAAACCAAATGAAACTTGTTAGTGTCTTTCAGATCTTATCTGTAATAACTGGAGAGAAGCAGATAAAGGTAACCAGAGAATTTTCTGTGTTTGGCCATACAATCATTGCTACACAACATGATTAATGTCAGGAGATTATAAAGAGTGTAATCCAAAGTAGCTGGAGGTAGAAATGGTCCCTACCTTTGTCTTAGGTAGGAAATGAATTTTGATATTTAAATTAATCCATCAAATCCAGACTTCCGATTTACAGATCGTTTTTTCACTTTACTGTCATGCATATAGCATACGTTAATGAACATTGCTAAAGATCTTCCAACAGAGGTTACAACTGTTTAAAAGCACCTAGGTAGTTTATAACTAATGTGAAGGCTGGCCTCGTTTTCTGTCTAGAAGAGTAATTATTAGAGCAGCAGGATCACATGGGAAAGGTCCTAGTACAGCACTGTAAACAGAACCACAACTGGATCCTCATTAAAAAAAATTCACATGGAAAGTTCAAGGGAGAACTGGAAGAAGTCAAACTGTTTCAAACCCCTGTCCAAAAACATTTAATGACCACCTCCAAGGGTGATGGAAACTTTTAGATGAAAATAATCCGAATAAGATCACAGTTCTGAAAAAGCTGAAACTAAAACATCAGAAGCAGACAACTCCTCAAGTAAGATTTAGAGTTGTAATCTGTCTGGCCGTTTCACATGCTGGGAACAAATGAACAGTCACTGAAGTTACAGTAATTAGAGCATCCATGCAGCATTTGAATTAATAGAAGATTTGAAAACAAGAAATTAAAATACAGTAATACCTCATATAACATTAGTATCGAATAACATGAAAATCGCATAACATCAAGGAATCTGGGGGGAAGAATTGCATCAGATAACATTAAGATCCTATGGGATGCTTCAGATAACAACCGTGAAAGCCTGTGTGGTTACAATGTATCTCTATGGATCCCATAGAGGATCAGATAACACTAAAAATCATATAACACGAAGACTTGTGGAACCAGGTTTTAGTGTTATATGAGGTTTTACTGTATCCTTATTCACCATAATATCTGGAGAAGAGAAAGTTCACTACTGCACTACTCAGCTACTGCTTGTATCTGGGGATGGGCAACCTAGGCTGGATTTTGGTGACAAAGTATAATGTATTCCGGTTTCCCTTATATGGTATCACTTGCTTTCCAAACATTTTATTGTCATGATGGCATCCTTCTTAACATCTTGTAAAGTATGCAGTCAGAGACATCTTCCTACTGCCATAGAAGACTAATACTCAGATTCTGAAATGGCAGCCCTGTGTTAGGCTTTTGTTCCACCCTGTTATTTCTGTCTTATGACTACTATATCTTGAGGGCCACAGTTTCCCATCCTTGTGTTACTTCTTCAACATACTGCAAGATGAGACAAGGGCAGCTTTTCTCATGACAACAACAGGCACGACACTGAAATAAGTTGCAAAGTTTGACTTAACTGCTCCTATAAACAACAATCTGCTCCTTACAGTCCTTGAGCTATGAGTTTGAAACCCTCTAAAAATAATCAGTACAAATGGCGTTAGCATTGGGTCAAATTCAGTGGTGGGAATCAGCAGGTTCGCACCAGTTTGCCAGAACCGGTTGCAGAAATTCTGGCTGGCCCTGCCCATCCAAGTTTTGAAATAAAGTAGTCCTAATCTGAGTGCAACACAGGGCTTTCCCTCTGGCCACGCCCACCATACCACACCCACAGTGTGGTAGTAAAAAAAATATTGCAGCCCACCACTGGTCAAATTATATTTTAATGCTACCTTTAAGAATACCACGTTTTCACGGTAGTAACTGGGTTTTTCAACTCCTGCAAAATTCTTACCTTCTAAGAAATACTAATGCAGGAAGCACTGTTTTTCTCATCAAAGTCTCTGTAACATTCACAAACTCCATACACAAAATGTGTGTGTTCTCCTTTTGAGAAGCAAAGCCAGGTCATCACCACCTAGATATTCATAATCACTGTGAAAGAGTCTTATTAGCAGCCATCCATGTGGATGAAAAACCTGGTTTTGTCTAGGATGACTTTCATCTTCCTTGGGATGTATGTTAGTATGAACAGAGATCCTCTTTACATACTTTTTTGGGGGATAAATTAGTGTGCATGTAAAACTTAGGCACACAGTCTGGCCAGGTTATCTTGCTATGGTAATAGACCATACTGCCAGTGACTCAACACTGAGTGTCAGGCGATGGTTAACTAATCTGTCAACCCTGAGGGCTAGCAGCCTTGACGACATGCACAGGGAAGGATGATGGTCCCCAAGTAGATTAAATCCCACTTGAATCCATCTTGATGGAGGGCAGCAGCTTCGTCAATAATGACCTGGGGCTGATGAGGACTTTGTGTGCCAAAAGGGCTCGGGACCAGAAAGTGACTCGTGGAGCTGGATTAGTGTTATGGGTGTCACACTGAAGGCAGATGAAAAGCCACGGCATTATATTCACAGGACAATCATCATGGCTGATTGCCATGATGATCACCAATATTCGGAATCGGATATGGCACAGCAAGAAGAAGAAGAAGAAAACTTGGACCGAATGAATCCACTTGAGAGAGAAATCTCTTATGTTCCTACATAATGGCAACAGCTGTTTCTTAGAACACTGCCCACAATAGGCTCTTTTAGGCTTAAATATAGAAAACCTCCATCCTTTTAAACTCGCATTGTTAATTATTCAAAGCAAAATTTCCCCCAAGCCCGCAAATAAAGAGACAACACATAGATTAGATTCAAAATTGGACCATAACTTTATTTAATTATTTAATCCCCTCATCTGTGATGAGGCATAAGGTAGTTCATGATACCTTGTGCTTGAACAGGTGGTCACTTCCGCCCCACCCCCCATTCAACATGGATGGACAATCCCAAGCCCTGATCAATGTTGGATAATGTAAGCCTAACACTGGTCTGCTCAACTGGGAAGGAATCCTGGCTCTGTCTCCAACCTGATGCACTTGAATCTAGGCTGGATGAGTCTGGGAGTGCCTCCAAAAGCCTATCCACTTTGGTCCCCAAATCCCACATTCTAAACAGGAGCCTGAATGCCAGATGATAGCCTGTAGGACTCACAGCTACAATCCTCTCCCTGCACTACCTGTCAGATGATGTCCGATTCTGACCTATTTAAAAGTTCACTACCTGATTAGCCCAATATTAATTTGCCTGGCACTGAAATAGGATTTTTTAAAAAAGGCTTCCTTCAGATATGGCATTCTATGGGGAAGAAAAACATTTTCCCCCAGCACCAGAGATATATCTGTCATCAGTCTCTCTGGCCTTTCTAGGAATTTCCTGAGAATTGTGTCTGAGAAGGACCTTTTAACTTTGTATTAAAGATTGTTTTAAGGGACATCTCCTGTTAACTGAAGTGTTAATAGAATCTTTTAAGATTATATATTATCACACATATTGTGTGGGGTACACAGAAAGAGCCTCCTCAAAAATTGTGGTATTTTTGAACCACAATCGGGCGTACACTGGTAACGTCAACCTTGTGTTGCCAACTACTCTTTCTCACACTGGGTCAGGCCCTCAGGTGCCTTCATTTTGGCAGTTTCACGTCTGGCCTCTAGACACGGAAAAAGAAAAACACATATTGTGTGAACTAATTCTCTAGGTGCCTATTATGAAGCTGAAACATCGCCATCCTTGTAACAAAAGAAAATCCAAGGTTTGCCAAAGGACAAAAGCTTCAAATGGAAAAACCTGAGGGCAAGAGAAAAGTCATCACAAACTGCCCAGAATGCTGGTAGATTATTGAGGAGAGAACTCAGAATCCCCACCCCCACACCCATTTTGTTGTATGCTCCTATTTGTTCTTGTGGAAATTCGTTTGTACTGAATGAAATATGTTAGAGCTTTCTCTTGAGGGGACCTTCACTTGTGCCATTGTTTTTGTTACAAATTAGGCAAGCAAATCATAATTCATATTTGTATTTTGCACTCTGGTATCTTTGTCAGATTACAATAGTGGTGTAAAATACTACTTGACACTGATAGGTAAACATACTCAGCTCCCTTTCAATTCGAAGCAATCTATTCACATCCTTCTCTGCAAAAAACAAAAAACAAACCACAGTTCATAAGATTGTATTCTTAAAGATCCATTGATGAAGAAAAGTTTGAGATTTTGACTAGGTTCAGCCCATTATTGTCCATACTGGCTATTTCGGGAAGATTCTGGGAGTTGTAATCAAAATGCTAAATTTCCCTTGTTCTGATACTGTAGTAATAGACATCTATCACCAGAAGCAGCTAGTTTATAATAATTTATCAATGTGCTGTGCTGTGGATTGAAATAATAAAGCAAATATAATCAGGTGGATATTAATAAAATAGCATCAAATATCAGGGTGCAATCACCTTGCACTTCTTGTCTCAAACATTAGTAACTCTGATTTTGTTAATGGCTATGTTAATTCCAAAATGTGTGGTCTAACTAACGTTCTGCAACTGCCAAACTAGTCTGATTTAATCCTGACTTCAATAGTTATCCATATATACTTGACTACAAGTCGTCCTGAATATAAGTCGAGGTACCTAATTTGGACTTCTAAAACTAGGAAAATAGATTGACCCGAGTATAAGTCGGGGGTGGAAAATGCAGTAGCTGCTAGTGAGCTTCAATAATTAAAATACATGAATATACAGTAAAATTAATTAATTCAGACATTTGTGTGGGTATGTTTTTGAGTTTTTATGGTCGTGTTAGTGCTTTTTAAAAAATGTTTGAATTTGCACCACCTCATTTAGGGACCCGGGGTCATTGACCCGAGTATAAGTCAAGTCTCCTTTTTGGTCCCTATTTTGGGGGCTAAAAAACTAGACTTATACTTGAGTATATACAGTACTATAAATTGGATATGAGTGTGAGGATGATGTGAACATAGTGGTTCTGTGTAATTGGATTTTGATAGGAATACTATTTGGGTCAGGGACTGTGGTGGTTTAGTGGTTAAGACACTGAACTTTATGACTGGAAGGTTGGCAGGTCAGCAGTTTGAGATCTGAGTGCTGCATGACAGAATGAACTCCTGTTTCTGTCCCAGCTCCTACCAACTTAACAGTTTGAAAACAAGAAATTACAAGTAGATAAATAGGTACCACTTTGGTGGGAAGGTAAACAGCGTTCTGTGCACTCTGGTGTCTAGTCATGCCTGCTTTATGTCCATGGAAACATCTGCAGATGCAGACAACTCTGGCTCTTTCACTATAAACAGAGATGAGCACTGAACCCTAGAGTCAGATATGACTGGCTTTCGAACAAGGACAACTTTACTGCTTGGGTCTTGATTTTGTGTTTTAAAAGCAGCAGCTTCTTTTTTGTTTCTCCATCTGGGTTGGAGTTTCTGACAAATGCAAAAAAATTAAAATAAAGTAAAAATGGAAATTTTTACCATCTCTCAGAAAAATGGCAAGCCGTATCTTTTAAGTGAAAAAAATTGCAAAACTATCACCTGTTTGTATGTGGGTGCAAATTGCAAAGGAACACATAAAAGTTGAAGGAGTTCTGTGATAATTTACTCAGAACTTTATACACATGCACTTTAGAAGGAACAACTATCCACAGATCTAGAGTTTAATCTTTTAAATGTTTGTTTTCCGCAAAAGGCAGTAGAGAAACAGAACTGTCATAGCTGGTGGGAAATAGCTTATTTGTCAAATTGGAAAAGTCTTCTATCAAATGGATACTACTTGTAAGACAGGTACTTTAGGAAATTCTCAAGGTGAACAATTTAGATGGGACTTGGAATTCAGAAAAATAGATTTTCTTTCTCAATTTCAAGGAGTCTGGCGTACTGCATTCACTTGTGCCCTCTTTAAATGACATTAAGGATCTGTACATAGACAGAGTGCTTCCTCAAGTAGCGAAACAAGTGTACACATTAAAACAAGAAGTACTGTATGTGTTGTGTGTATTATCTCTTGAGTGAATTTAATAAGTCTTTAAGAATATGAATATAGCTTGTGAACTAAATTTGCACGTCTAATTCTAGAGTCATACATAACAATGGAGAGAAAGTTGCTAGGGAGAACTCATACTATGAGCAGGAAAGAACTACATTACACAGATATTCATTTCCCCCAAAATGTATTTGATTCCAATTATTTCTAGCTAATATTGCTTTAGTGTTACCTCTTCCCCTGCTGCTGTTTCTTTGTCCTTTCAGCATCAGTCATGTGAGCAAAGCAAACAAAGGGATCAAATAAGCCCTATTCAGATCCAACTAACTGTAAAGGGCTCTGGTTTTTATGAAAACCACTACATGCAGAGATATGTATGAGAAGGTCCATTCTCTGTACTGACATTTATGCTGTATGTGCAGACATCTGAGCAGCGACAATGGGATTCATCTATTGTCAGGGGAACTGTACCACTATTTATTCTAACCCCAGTTCTCACATGTGTGTTTCAATGAGCCCTTTAAGTAATGTTTGAATAAGGCTACTGGAAATTGGATGATACTAAATAGGCCATCAACTCTGGACATATAGTGGCCAAATATGGTTTTGAGGTTCTTGTGCAAAGTCCAAACACAAGGCTGGGTATCAGCTTTATTGGACCACTAAAAAAGGAGATCTCAACCTTTTCAACCCGAGGGCTGGGTAATGCTTCCTCAGATAGCTTTGGGAGCCTGACGGACATTTTGTCTTGCCTGCCACATATGGTACCTGGTGTGGAAGAGGTGGTGGTGGGCCACATGAAATGGTGTCATGGGCCACATCTGACCCCTGGGCCATAGGTTGAGAATCCCTGAATTAAAGTATTAGAAACAGGTGGAATTCTTGCCTCTTTCTCATATTTTAGTCATCTAATAAAGATTACCCAGCCTTCTTTGTAGATTCACAAAAAAAGGAGGATATAAGTTTTCTGAATTGTGTGCATTCATGTGTGCATGAGAAAGAGAAATTGAAAGTTCTATCTATCTATCTATCTATCTATCTATCTATCTATCTATCTATCTATCTATCTATCTATCTATCTCCTAATTTCTGTAATGCATCTCTAATCTGAAATTGGCCCATGGCTGATATCTCCAAAGCATGTTGTTTGGTCATTGGAAAAATTAATAAATTTTCAGAAAAGAAAAGCAAGTAGTGATTTTTTTTTTTGGGGGGGGGTGTTAAACATATTTAAATGAATAGTCAAAATATAAATATTGTGGATGCTGCAGTGCTCAGCAGTTTAAACCATATTCTCTCTGTTGCAGTGACAAAACAAAAGCAGTTATATAAGGAATTTATTTACAACTGTGTCTGCCTGGAATATCTCAAGAGCCATTTTCCATCAATGGAATTTAGCATAAGAGAAGATAAGGTGACTTGCTCGAGATTGCTTTAAGTATAGTGGTTGCAGCAATATATTAATAAGTCAAAAGTTTGCTTCCATGTTTTGGTGGTCAATACCAGTTACTAAAGTGGTGTGTGTCCTCATTGTCTTATGCCAGGGGTTCTCAATCTATGACCTATGGGGCGGATGCAGCCCATGATATCATTTCATGTGCCCCCGCTGCCTTGGACCAAGGGCCGTAGCCAGGGTGGGATTGGCCCACCCTGAGTTAGCACTTTACCCACCCTGGCAAAGTGTAGGTTCCCATAGGAATGCATTGAAAAGAGGCTTTGTTGCCCATCCTGAAAAAATATTCACCCACCCACATCTAAATCCTGGCTATGGACTTGCCTCCACCACACCAGGAAGTGCCAAGTGTGGCAGGCTGGCCAAAATGGCCATCTGGCCCATGAAGCTGTCTGAGGGAGCATGACCCGGCCCTCAGCTTGAAAAGGTTGAGAACCCTGCCTTATGATACGGTCAACTCTGCCAGCCGTATCACTTAAGTGATTGTTTCTCTTGACAGGAGATACTAATTTGTTTCCTTGGCAGCGTGTTTTTTGGATTTTGGTAGAGCTGGTGGGTTTTCCACCCACTCTAATATGATATTCTGAGAACAGAGAAGTACTGGGAAAGGATCAAGAATAGATTTAAAAACCCTACCCTTCTCTTCATTAGCAGCCTAGTTTCTAGCTTCTAAAGTTGTCATTAAAGGATTTACCTCATGCATGTAAGGCTAGTATACAGTGCCCAGATGCAGTATTTAATTAGTGTTTCAATTATCTTTTAAATATTTGCACATCAAGTTCAATAAAGAGCAGGCAGTTGAGTTTTCAGACAAGTGGCTAAGGCATTGGCGATTTCTCAAGGGAGAGGTGATTTGAAGGTTAACAATTCAAGCAAAAGCTGTTAATCAGTGTAAATACTTTTGGCTGGAGACGTCTACGCTGAGAACTAACCTCTGGCTCCTTTGATTTTAATGAACTAAGATGTGTTTTGCACATCACAGCTGCTGGCAGGTCCTACATGGGATCAGGTGCGAAAGGCATGGAAATCACATGCCTCGGAACAGCATTCTGGATTGGCTGAATTTAATTTAATTTAATTTAATTCTCACACTTGTATGCTGCCCAATCAAGAAACCCGACTCAAGGCGGCTCACACAATAATTATACAGTAAACACAATAGTACAATATAGACAATAATTGCTCTTGTGTGGCAGATGCACCCAAAAATAATTCAGCAGACCTGAAATTATGTTAGTCTCACTTCTGCCACAGGGTATAAGTCTCAACCCACTTGCAATACATCCAGGTGCCTTTTTATTCTTCTGCATGGTGTTGCCCTCTGCATGCAGCCATGGTGTTCTAAGGAAAATTCTATTCTACAGCACCCTTCACTGGCAAAATAGATATTTCTGCAAGAAGTTTAACAAAGTTATGGAGATTATACCCTTCCCAATGTGACAGCTGTTGGACTGAATGGGGTAACAGGCAAATGAAGGGGCAAAAATGGGTATTCATACATATAGACACACTTATACAGCAGTGGTGGGCTCCAAAAAATTTTTACTACCACACTATGGGTATGGCCAGGGAGAAAGCCCTGTATTGCACCCAAATTAGGACTACTTTATTTCTAAATTTGGATGGGCAGGACCAGCCAAAATTTCTGCTACTGGTTCTGGCAAACTGGTGCGAACCTGCTGATGCCCACCACTGTTATAAAGGCATTTCTATCACCCACCCCACCAGTTGATGACCAAAGACTCATGCTCTCTCTCTCTCTCTTTTACATATAATTTCAGGGATTCTATAAACTAATTCAGCTACATATGCTTATAAAATCCTTGTCTGTGTTCTAAATAACAAAGATTTTAAACAATGCTGAATATGTGTGAGTGCTTATGTGTTAATTAAATTGGATTGCATTGCATTTTTAGCTATACTTGATTTAGTTGATTTTGGTTTCAGTCATTTGAAATACTGTTTGGTTGTACTTGCAAGAAAGTCTACAAAGCTATGGATGGATGGATGGATGAATAGGAAAAAAATGTTTCCAAACAGAAGGGATACGGGAAATAAGTGGCTGGTTGGCTAGCACAGTGGTTTAGGTATTTGGAGAAGTTGGAAGTTTGGTTCTGCAATGTGGTTCCTACAAGTAGAGCCAGTCTGTGTGGCCTTGGGCAAGTTGTGCAGTCCCTGGTTGCCCTTAGAAGAAGGGGATGGTAAACTAGTTCTAGAGTATTCTCTATCTTAGAAAACACTTTAAAGTGTTATCATAAATCAAAACTGACTTGACAGCATATGCTAATGATAGAAAGATTAGGGGGAAAAGTAAGGCGACTATGGCTTAGATCCCAAACTTTCCCAAACTTTGATTTTTGGACTTCAATTCCCAGAAGCCTAAATTAATTCCCCAAAGCACTGATCAGCCAATGTACTGATTTAGGCTTCTGGGAATTCAAGTCCACCAGTGTTCCGTGGAACATAGCTTGCAAAATGGTGGCTTAGATCATTTTTTGGGGCCCCTGTAACCTGTCATAATTGTGTTGGCCTTCCAATGGTAGAATGGAAATCCTTATTAGGTCCACAGAGAATTATATATGAAAGGTTCACATTTTTTTCTGATCAATCCATCCACAAGTCAAATTATATTGCAATACATCCAGGCTGCACTCAACTGAGCCATTTCTTTTACAGAATGCAAAGCATGATAGCTGTCATTATTATTCTTATACATGTCCACTGTGTCGTGGCCTTTACAATTCTCATGTACTTTTTTTTATCCCCTTTATAGCCTGAGGGGTTCAGGGCAGCATACTTAAGATTCACTGTATTTTCTTTTACATCTAGGGAACTGATGAGAATTTGAAGCAGTGCAAGTATTCCTGCAGGAGACCTTAGGTGGCCACAAATGACTTGGGCAAGGCCCCTTCCCTTAATTTTATTGGTGTCTCCCAGCTGCCTGCCTACAGCAATGTCATCACTTTCCCCCAAAGATTTAAAAATGTTCATGTTAAGGAATAGGTATGAGCTTCCAACCAAGAATTTACAGACTATTGATTAAATAGATGATAATAGATTTATTCAAATGATATTTTTATATCTCTGATCCTGTAGATCAGGGATTCTCAACCAATGGCCCATGGGCCAGATGCGGCCCATGGCACCATTTCATATGGCTCCCCACCACTTCCACCACACCAGGAAGTACCATGTGGTGGAGGAAAGGCAAAATGGCCATCCAGCCCCTGAAACTGTCTGAGGGAGCATGACCCAGCCCAGAGCTTTAAAAGGTTGAGAACTTTACATATAAGTCTCCATGTTTTTCTTTAATGTTTTTATGTTTTTTGGTATTATAGGTAAAGTTTACCCTTGCTTGTTGCCCAAACATTTCAATATGACTTTCGTAATGCTGGAATATTTCTTTATCTTTTTCCAACAGCACACACAAACGATGGTTTTTTCCATTGATTTTTGATGTACCAGATTAATGTACCGGTTCATTTGAATTTCTAACCCCAAATTTACACAATTTATTACTAAGTCAGAGAGACCTACAGAAAAAAGGAAATATGCCACTATTATGCTAGAAACAGGGATATGATAAATTCAATATTGGATAGCTTTTTGGTCCATTGACTCTGAACGCTTTCACATAACCATTGAACTGAATAGGTTTTTCCAGTATAAAAAGAAACAGATAATGGAGGGCAGGCAGAAGCAGAGCTTGAAAGCATTATCTTTTAGTCTTCAGCTCCCAGAAATATCCACTATAGGAACTGTAGTCTGGCAAAGGTAATATTTTCAGGCTTTGGGTAGAAGAAGCAAAACAAGTTGCTTCTGCTTCCTAAGATTTGACAATGCAGCTTTCAAACAGGACTTATATATCCTCCAGGAAATATTTCCAAATGGCTGTTGCTTTACTCTTCTGCTAATTAATCATTAGTTATCTGAGTTTGAACAAGTTACATTTTGGATTGCAGTTTCCAGAATGTCTCAGCCAGCTTGGCCGGACGGAGAGAATCACCACAGCTGTGGGCGCCCAGGCCACTCCATCGCTGGTATCCTACCCCACCTGCCCAGCTCAAAAGGGCGCCGTGGCAGTGGGTGGCAGGACGTCTTCACCCCAGACTCTCCCCAGCTGGATGGAGAGAATCACCACAGCTGTGGGCATCTGAGCCACTCCATCGCCAGCACCCTGCCCCGCCCGGCTGACTCAAAAGGATACCATGGCGGTGGGCAGCAGGACTTCTCTGCCTCCACCCTGGACTCTCCCCGGCTAGGCGGAGAGAATCAACACACTTCTGTGGGTGCCCGGGCCACTCCATTGCTGGTTCCCTGGCTGGCCAGCTCAAAAGGATGCCGTGGTGGCAGGTGGTAGGACTTCTCCGCCTCCCCCCCCAGACTCTCCCCAGCCAGCCAGAGAGCATCATCAAAGCTGAGGGGGCCCAGGCCACTCCATTGCTGGTGCCCCGCCTGCTGTACTTAAGGGTAACTCTATGGTGGCAGGCGGCAGGATATTGCCACCCTACTCTCTGGACTTGCTTTTTGCCAAGGTCGAGTGGCCGCTGTGTTATAGAGTTATATATTATTAGTATTGTTATGGGTTGTTTCTGTAGTATATGTATGGTATAATTTTTTGTGCATATTGTTACTATATATTGGATATTGGTTTATTATTATTACTGTTATGTGCTGTTTTTGTAGGACGTGTATTGTATAATTTTTGTGTGTGTATATTGCATTTCTGTATTTTCGATAGTTACCATGTGAGGCACCCTGAGTCGGGTTTCTGATTGGGTGGGATATAAGTGTGAAATAAAATAAAATAATAATAATATGTGTCAGAGATTACTCTGGATTGAAAGGATTTTTGCTGGAGAAACTCTGCTCAGGGGTTGCCTGAATGAAGCTCCTTTCATATCTTCAAGTGCAGCCAGTGGGCATCAAAACCCGACCTTCCAGTATCCTAGCTCAGTATCTTAACCACTAAGCCACCGGGCGTGCTGCAGAAAAATAACAGAAAATATGTTTTCCAATCTTCCAGTTCAATCTTCATTCAGCAACACATCCAGGTTTATTTTAATAAAGGAAAAACCTAGAAATGACCACAGACTGGACTGAAAGTGCAAAGCCTTCCTGCCAAACACACCATCATCCTTAAATGACTTCCCTATATGCCATCCTTAGATGACTTTGGTACACAAATTGCACAGAAAGCACCAAGAAAGGGATACACAGAAAGCACTAAAAAGGTATAAATTTGCTGGTGCTGACAACACTAATTTTTCTTTACCTTTTTCCTGCAGCACTCTTTAGGCTTGTGCCTACAAAATATTATATGTCATGGCTGAAAAACCTGAGATATTGGTGTGGCATGACTTTGGAAGAACTGTTCCAAAGAGTTAAGAACAGGAAGACTATTGCCATGATGAAAGCTAAAATCTGGAATGGAAGCAGCAGCAGCAGCAGCAGGAAGAGGAGGAGGAAGAGGAAGAAATCATGCACGTGTTTTCTGTATTTTGCAGACACTCCATCATCCAGTGGTTGTGCAATTGATTGTGCAATTGATTGTGCAACCAGAGTATGACTGAGCTCCAAAAACAGTGGACACTGCTTATGTGATTGTGCTTGTATGTAGGATCCTGGCAAAAACATTTAACCACTACAAGACTTTCTTAATTTAGTATACTAGACCTCTCTCCTGAAAATAAAAATTGGTAAATTAACTGCATTAATTTCATTAGTCAATACAGGGTTATTGTTAACAAAGATCACCCTCCTCTTTCCTGCTGAAAAATGGGGCAAATGAAACATTTTCAGAAATAAACTAAAAATATGATTTAAACTGTGAAAGAGAATTTTTGATTCACATTATTTGACATAAGTGCAGCCATATTAATTAAAAATAGAATAAAAATGATATAAAGGGAGTCATCACGTGGGTAAGAATGTTCTTTGTGGTTAGGTCACTGTGACCTGACAGAAAAGAGGAACCTCAGCAGGTGCCTCAAGACAGGGTCACATGTGCCTCACACTGACCACAAAACATGACCAATGCTAGCTGCAAAACGTGACATGACCTAATGTACTAGAAAAAAAGCAGTTTCAGAAGGTATATAAGGGAGGAGAAAAGACAGGCCATTGGGCATTGCCAACACTGGATAATTTGTGAACCTGTTCCTATATTATTGGTCAATCTTAATATTACTGTACAGTACTTGCATATCTTTATTATTAAGGTATTTTATTTTATATAATGTGTTCTGATTTTATTTAGCTTTTGCTTACAATAAATTACTTAATAATATTTTAAGATATTTTGCCTAGAGTCCTTTTGTGTGTAGAAGCTGGAGAAAATAGAAATAAAATTTCCCTGACAAAAATATTAATTCCTTTCTTCCCTGTAATGCTAGTCTGAACAGTTTCTCATATCATGAAATTCTAATACAACTATGTAGTCACCATTCAAGGAAAAACTTCATTCCAACAGAGAACTAAACATGAGGGGAAAGTTACAATGAAACAGTAACTTGGAAAGATTTGTTCAGTTTCTCATTCAAGTGGAATTGAGGAGAGCAACTTGTTTAATTAACAAAGGCTTTTGTTTAGATTAGAGGAAGTAAATCAAGAAGAAATAATCCTCAAAATTTATGTGAAACTTGATGCACCTGAAAATGAGAATACAGTATTTGACTTTATCCATTTATTCATTGTTTGCTTAGCCCCCTGCTATTCACCTTTAGGGTTTAAAATACAGCATTACCTTGGAGGATTTGTCTATCATACTACAGCATGTTACCGATGTGCTTATGAAATGCCAGTTTCAGACCAATACATAGTCTGCCTAATTATAACTTCTGAAACATGCTGCTGAGAGAATCTTTCTCTAGGTTTCTAGAGTAGTTTAACTCATTATTTATTTATTTAAATTTCTATACCGCCCTCCTCGACGAAGGCGACCCAGAGCAGTTTAACACATCCTAAAAAACATAAAAACAGTACAGGCTAAAATTCTAAAAGTTCTCAAAAACCACAGTTAAAACCAATTAAAACTATGACTAAAACTTTGTATGATTTAAAAACTTAAGAACTTAAGGGAGCAGGGGAGGAGGTCAAACCAGCCAGCAGGCTGAGGTCGATGTGGCTACCCTGCCAGCCAGGTTTTTACACCCTTCCGAAAGGGAAGCAACTCTGCCTGGAGGTGCAGCTCAGTTGGCAAGAGGTTCCACAGGGCCGGAGCAGATACTGAGAAGGCCCTCTTTCTGGTGCTAGAGAGATTAGCCTCTCTAGCTGATGGTACAACCAGAGAGCCTCTCCGGTCTGCTCTAGTGGGATGGGCAGATGTCCTTAGGACAATGCAGTATCCTGGCCCACTACCATGTAGGGCTTTAAAGGTAATAACCAGCACCTTGAATTGCACCCGGAAGCACACTGGCAGCCAGTGCAGCTCCCGAAGCAATGGTGAGGCACAAGCATAAAGCCCGCACCCCATCACGACCCAGGCAGCCGCATTCTGAACTAGTTGACGTTTCACCACCCTCATCGCCACAAGGTAGGCTTTAATAGCAGTCTAGCAAGTGTTTGGTCGGACTCACTCCAAGTCTTCACCCAGCGGCGCTCTAGGCGTCTCTTTGCCCATTTGAGCACCCTCAACTGTTCTGTGAACCACGGGGATGAGCACATAGATGGGAGAAAAAAGTTGCATGTAGAGTCTAAGGACACTACCGTCAGGGATTTAGTGTGTGAATTCGATGTGTTGAATTATGCTCATTAGTTCATTTATTTCTTTTATTTCATTCATTAGTTAAGGGTGATGTTTCAAATGGGGGAAAAATAAAGACATTATGTTCATAAAATTAAGGTTTTTCATAAAATATTCATAAAATCTAAGCTTTCCTGAGCTAAGGTAAAGGTCATCCTTGATCGAAAGCCAGTCATATCCGACTCTAGGTTTCAGTGCTCATCTCTGTTTATACCAAAGAACCAGCGCTGTCTGTGTCTGCAGACATTTCCATGGACATGTGGCAGGCATGGAATGCTGTTTACCTTCCCACCAAAGTGGTCCATATTTATCTTCTTGCAATTTCTTGCTTTTGAACTGCTACATTGTGTTAACCCAAAACCATAAATCCCAATTTCATTTGTGTTTATTATTATTTTTTATATTTTATTTTTCAATAAAGATGCTTTTAACCTTTATTTTCCATTCTCCCAGACTCTACCCACTATGCACACGTGTCCATAAGCACACGTGTCCATAAGGTCGAAAGACTAATCAATTAATAAATATTCATTCATTCATAAGCAGCCCACTGTACACACAATAATTCACCACTGGTGAATAACTGCAAAGGATCTATTTTTAATCAATATTTCAATAGTCAAACGGCAAAGAAAAAGAGTTTTTCCTTCACGATTCCTTGAAAGCAGTTTTTCAATAAGAGGGAAAGCCAAAAAGGAAACTAGTTTTGACTTCAAAGGAGAAACGTCCTACAGTGTATCCATTCTCACACCAATTTATCTATTCTGGTGTGGAGAGATACTTTTTTTGAAGGAAAGAAGGTTAGAAAGAAAGTGATTTTTCTGTTTTAAACCTTCATAGAAAATGTTTCTGAAGTCCAATCCAAATTGCATAAGTGTCAAAAGAAAGGTTATTCTGTCCTCTTTCAAGCGCACTTTGGATCACTTTGATTGGTCAATCAGTTTTTGCTGGATCACCGCCAAACACCCCCCACCCATGAAGAAATGTCATTTTTACAAGTCACGTTTTCCCTCAATATCTTTTTTGTGGATTCCTGCTATGGTGTCATTTTACTCCACATGTTGTATGCAAACTGTATCCACCTTGGGAAGTTGTCATTTTCAATTTCTAAATTGGTTTTCCTTCCATTTATTGGGGTTTTTTTTACCTCTTTTGAGTTTTTTTTGTAAAATGCTTCATAGATTATTTTTCTAAAGCCCAATTCCAAATCTGAAAGTGTCCCCACAAAGGTTAATATTTTCTCTTTCAAACACACTTTGGATCATCTGAATTGGTTAGGTAGTTTTCTCATTCCCCCCCCCCAACAACCAACCCCCCCAGCACAACTGTCACTTCTCCGATGCTACTTCCAAAAGCGATGACGTCATCACTTTGAATGTTTGGCTTTTGTGTTCTACCAATTCTTAAAGTTGCTGAGATGATCTTTCAAATGACATAACCCTTATTTTTGTGGGTGCCTTAGTTTTGGTGTTGCAGCTTCCCAAAAGTACATGATTTTCGTTACACTGCAAAAGCTGCCAGACCACCCAACAGAAACTTAAGACGTTCATAGAATTCACGTCAAAAATACTTTTTGAATTACTTTTTCCACTAGATGGTGTTCAAGATGGTAGTGTTAAAGCGCCCTTGAACACTACCAAGCAGTGGGAAAGAAGAGGTAGGATGTAAATTGTAATCATATCATAGTATACAGTACTGTGCAAAAGACTTAGACCACCTCCAGGTGGTTTGGAGGAAATTCAGTGAGTGATAGGGGTGTGTGCATAACTGAGAAACCCTAATATCAAACTTCACCAAAGCTGGAGAAGATTGAGAGAAGAATCAGGAGAAGACGGTTTCTAATTTTGTTGTGTCTAGGTGGCTCAGGAGCTGAGGTATGCCTCCTCAAATTCACTCATTGAATTTCCCCCAAACCAGCTGGTAGTGGCCTAAGAATTTTGCACAGTACTACAGATCTAGGACGCTTTTATTAATGGAGCTTCTCATGGGTTGCTGTCCAACTATGCCATCCTCAATGCCATTCTTCACTGCAAGGAGGTCTTTAGTACCAATCTCCATTCAGTAAGCTCAAATACCTGAAAGGAAGACTGAGATTCAAAAGATTTCTGGAACCCCTGAGCTTACACAGATGACATTAGGATCATCACTAGGTCTGAAGGTCTCATTATTCCAAGGTGCTGTAGGCACTGACTTTCCTTTCTCTGAAATTAGAGAGGCAAAACATGAAGACCAGGCTGTAATCTGTTACAAAATTACAGGATCAGGGGTACAAAATAGAAGGTATTGATGCTCTACTTGCTGCCTTGCCCCAAATGATATGAGGAGGACCGAGCCTCAAAGTTTGGAAGAAATTAGTCTCAAGCAGCGTAGTTACTTGCAATCAGTTATTTTTTGAATAACAATCTGTTACAAAGTCAGGTTAAAGATAACAACAAATAATTACATTTTTTTGTTTGTTGAGTATAATGTGCAACACTTTCTAGTTACTTTAAAGAGTTTCTTTTAAAGGACTTTTTAAAAGCATTTTAGCTTAATTTCTTCAAACATACATTATCTTATCAATCCTAAAGGGTAAGGGAAGTATTCTTTAATATTTTTTTATTTGTAGTACTGTGCAAAAGTCTTAGGTTACCATCAGCTGATTTAGGGAAAATTCAGTGAGTGATTTGGAAGGGCATAATCAGCTTTGATCCACCCAGACACACCAGAATTGGAGAAAGTCTTCTGATAACTGTCCTCCTATAGCTCTCCAAATTTGGTGGAGTTTAGATTTAGGGTGTCTGAGTAGGCCCCTTCCCCCTCCTCAGACCATATGTTCCAGTCTAGCACAAGAACAGCTATTTAAATTAGAAATCAACCTTTCCTATCAATGTATTTTCTAAATAAATATTGAAAACTTTTTTAAACTTTAAACTCAGCTTTTGTTTGTTTTACTGCTCCAGAGAATAAAGGAACAAAGTGAACAAAATTTCCCTACAGGAAATGCTGCTGCAAGTGATTTTTTTCCCTTGCTAATTCAAAGAGTTCTCCTAACAGGGCTCTTCAACAAGCAAAACCTACAGAAATCTCAGAATTAGACACTGAATGCGACTGGAGTGTATTTACCTGTGCTGTTTTGGCCTGCTGGTAATGACAATCCATTATTTTAATAGCGCACAACAAACTATCTGCATGATGAGAGCAGCAATAAGGATCATTGGGCTGCCAAGAAGTAATGAGCACACCAACAGGATTCGTTTAAAAATACAATTCCAAGCTTTGTGCAGGCTTCAAAGTCGTCTCATTGACAAACAAAAAATAGTTTCCCCTTCCAATAATGTTTACCCTGAGATTTGCTTCTCTTTCCAACCAAGAATAGCAGTTCCCTGAGAATTCAGCAGGTGTTCTGAGACTTGTCAGCCTCCACATTGCCTTTGCATTTCGCAGCATGAAACCCCAGTTGCCTTCATGAACCAATCCAACTAGGAAAAGAGCTTTGGCAAGCTTTGTAACCTACAGTGTGTTGGAAGTGTAACTTAGGTTACACTTGAGAAGCTGAAGTGTTTGGATGTAGAAGAGTAGAGAGAGAAGTCCTCTTCAGATTTTCTAGACCAGGGGTCCTCAACCTTTTTTGCACCACGGACCAGTTTCATGCTAAATAAATATTCCACGGACTGGCCTTAGTTAAGCAATGTGGAGGAGGGGCCTGACCACCTGCCCATCTGTTGTGCCTGAATCCCATGCTCTTGATCCATTCGCCGGGCAGACCTGACAGAGGTCATTGAGGGCAGAAGGCTACCATCAGGGCTCCCAGTGCCAACCCCCCCTGTGGCCTGGTTCAGGACAGCCCGCCGGTGGTTCTAGACTATTCTTTACCTGCTTTCTTTCAACCTTCAATTACTCATACCTCTCTCTTAACCTCTAAGGGTGCATTTTACTTCTGTTTCTGGGAGTAATGAGGGCAGCAGGGCCAGATGAATCACAGTAAACCCATTCATGTGGATTCACAGCGTGCTTGGGCTTCTGGGAATTGAAGTTCAAGAACATCTGGAGTGTCAAAGTTTGCCATCATGGGGCTACACAGATCAATGGATTAGGTAAAGGTAAGGTCATCCTTGCTCAAAAGCCAGTCATATCTGACTCTAGGGTTCAGTGTTCATCTCTGTATTTATTTATTTCATTTTTTAACTGCCCACTTTGATGATATCCCACTCTGGGCAGTGTACAATCAAATATCAAATAACATGATAGTACATACAACAAATCAAAACAGACAACTGACAAATACGTACCAAAATAAAATAAAATAGCCAAAGAGCCAGTGCTATCTGTGTCTGCAGACATTTCCGTGGACATGAGGCAAGCATGACTAGACACCAGAGTGCATGGAACACTGTTACCTTTGACACCAAAGTGGTATCTATTTATTTACTTGCAATTTCTTGCTTTCAAACTGCTTGTTTAGCAGAGGCAGAAGCTCACTCCATCATGCAGCATTCAGGTCTTTAACTGCTGACCTGCAGTCTTCAAGCTCAGCATCTTAGCCACTAAGCCACTGTAGTCCCTTTTCAATTGATTACATGAGTTTTTAAATAGCCTTTTTTAGAAATACTGAGGAGAACTTTTTATCCTGTAACAAAAGTAGCACAACTTTTACACTTACCCAGCAACATTTGTGTCTAATTCCTCACTTTGCTTATAGAAAATAATTTCAATTCCATTCATATTTTAAACATTCTGCCTTTGATATGCATCAGCTGAATGGATGGAATACAATTTAAAGGGAAAAATTAAAAATGTGTTTTAAAAACCAGGACTATCAAATTGAATTACCAAAGTTTCATTTGTCTAACATTTGGAGTGGAAGTCTTTGCTCATCCCCCACCCCCTAAAACCAGCTTCTTACATTGATAGGTTTCTCTTGATCAGGAATAGATGTGTGCAAATTAAATGAAGAAAAGTAAAGTAAGGTAATAGGAAATGAACTAGTGAATTATCAGGTAGATATATTCATTTAGCAGAGTAGCTACAAGAAGCTATTCTACAAATGTAGTGATGGGATGCAACAGGTTTGGACCAGTTTACCAGAACAGGTAGTAACTTTTCCCAGTGTCCCAGAGAACTGGTAGCTGCTTTTGGGGGGAACCACCTTCAGGGCTTACCTTTTCACTGGTTCCCCCACTGTGCATGTGCACCAAGCATTTGGTGTGCATGCACGCCTACAGTGCTTAGTGCGTATGCACGGCCTCCTTGTTGTCCTCCCAAGCGGGGAGGAGGAAGAGAAGCTGCTAGCCTGAAGCTCCCAATAGCTGCTCCCCAGAGTAAGTGACTCACCTTTGGATGTGGCGTGTCTGTGTGTATTTTAATGTGTATTTAATACCTTTACCTATATTGATGTACTACCACAGTTCCTAAAAAGGCCTGGCGGCCTGGCTTGGGGTTTTCAAGCAAAGTCTTGGAGTTACCTCATCAGTAAGCTACACCTGTGCTGTTCTAATTGCTGTTCCAATTGGAGAACCCTTAAGGAGGTACAGCTGTTTTACATTTACATTAAGGCTTATTATTATCCTACAGAACTGGTTAGGCAAAGACTTAGTACCTAAATTCTTTAACTGTTGAAAAGTTGAAAAGTGCCAAAATGAAGCCATCTTGTGGTGAGTTCATTCTGTAGTTCCTTCCATCTGACCTAGTGTGAGAAAGATTAGCCAGAATAAGCTTTAAACTCTGGTTAAAAGCTCTGGTTGATTTGTGTTTGGGGGGTTGTTTAGGTGGGTGTGTATTTTAATGTATTTTTATTTATTTATTTATTTATTTATTTATTTTATTTACAGGTTTGTGTTGTGGGTAGGTGGGTGGGTGGGTTGGTGTGTGTGTGTGTGTGTGTGTATTTTATTTTGTATTATTTTTCTTTGGCCCCGCCCACAACATCATGATGTCATGATGTTGGCTCCGCCCATGATGTCATGACATCATGACATTAGCTCCACCCACACTGTGATGACATCACAGTGGGGTAGTAAAAAATTTGACATCCCACCACTGTACAAATGGTAAACCTCTCATATGTTAGTGAATGAAATTATTTGGGCTAAGTCTCCCCTTCAGTTCTGGCCAGGTTATCCTGCTATAGTAATAGAGTAGACCATTCTGCCAGTGATTCAACACTGAATGTCAGGTGGTGGTTAATTAACCTGACAACCCTGATGACTAACAGCCCTGGGCAGAGGGAAGGGTGATGGTCCTCAAGTGGATTAAATCCCACTTGATGATGGAGGACGGCAGCTTCATCAATACTGGCCTGGGGCCGATGAGGGCTTTGTGTGCCAAAAGGGCTCAGGACCAGAAAGTGACTCATGGAACCTGAGGATCATACTGCGATACGGAAGGCATATAAAAGGCCACTGCATTATATTTTCAGGACAGTCTTCATGGCCAGTTGCCATGATGGTCACCAGTATTCGGATATGGCAGAAGAAGAATTCTCCCCTTCCCCAGCAGCTCCCATTGCATCCAATCAAAGGAAAGACCTATACAATTATTACAAATTTGTATATGTTGCTCAGAATCTGCCACTCCAGAGAGATGAAGCTGTGCGTACCTTCATATGTTTGGTTTCTTTCTTTCATTCAAGAAATCTCTGCACTGGAAAGAGGGATAGAGAAGTTAGAGGGAAGGGTTACTGGTTGCACAGTCCTCCTCTGCAGGAACTATGTCACCAATCAGTGCCCTTAGCCACAAAGGAGCTATGCATGGTCTGAACCAGGAGTTCACAACCTTGTCAAGCCAGGAGCTGGGCAGTGGCGTAGCGTGGGGGGGGGCGGGGGGGGCGGATGCCCCGGGCAGCGCCTTTCAGGGGGCGGCAAAATGTCCCCTCCCCACCCTTTTGCTGGCGAGCGCCCCACGTGCGCTTCGCCGCTTGCCACACACCTCCGTCCGCTCACACCTCCGTCCGCTCGCCCGCCCGGCTGGCCGTCGGGGGCTCTCCGCCGCCTGTTGCCCCTGGCAGCGGCTTTCAGGGGGAGGCAAAATGTCCCCTCCCCACCCTTTTGCTGGCGAGGAAGAGAAAAAGGGGTTTTTTTTAGGCGGACAATTCAAGGAGGCTCCTTGAATTGTCCGCCTAAAAAAAACCCCTTTTTCTCCTCCTCGCCAGCAAAAGGGTGGGGAGGGAAGGAGGGGCACGCCCAGTCGCCCGCCCAGCTGGCCGTCGGGGGCTCTCCTGGCGGGCGGCCCGCATGCGCGCGGACGCTGCTCGCCTCCGCCCGCCCAGCCACCCACCCAACTTGCCGTGAGACGGGGCGCTCGTCGGGGGTGGGTGGCGCCGTGGCGGGGAGCCCCTGGGGGCTGGCTGGGCAGGAGGAGGTGGGCAGGAGGAGGTGGGCAGGAGAGCCCCCGACCGACAGCCAGCCCGGCGGGCGGGCCCCTCCTTGAATTGTCCGCCTAAAAAAAAACACTTTTTCTCCTCCTCGCCAGCAAAAGGGTGGGGAGGGGACATTTTGCCGCCCCCTGAAAGCCGCTGCCAGGGGCAACAGGCGGCGGAGAGCCCCCGACAGCCAGCCGGGCGGGCAAGCGGACGGAGGTGTGAGCGGACGGAGGTGTGTGGCGGGCGAGCGGACGGAGGTGTGTGGCGCGCGTGCGCGCGCGCTGTGCGCGCGCACGCCGCTAGTCACCAGGGGGCCGGCTTCTACCTGGGTCAGGGGGAGGGGGGCGGCGGCAGCGGCGAGCTGGGGGGGGGGGCGGCGAGTTTGTTCTTCGCCCCAGGCGGCTGAAGACTGCGCGACGCCACTGGAGCTGGGTCATGCTTTCTCAGTCAGCTTTGAGGGCTAGAAGGCCATTTTGTCCTGCCTGCACGATGGGGGTAGCCATTTTTCCCAACAGCTTCAAAGGGTTGATCATTTTTCTTGAATGCTCATGGAGGGGTGGGAGCCACATGAAATGGTGCCATGGACTGGATCCAGCCCATGGGCCTTAAATTGGGAACCCCTGGTCTGAACTATAGTTAGATATATACCTGCATTGCATAGTCATTTCCAAAAGAAGGGGGCCACACTCAACATGTTAACAACTCAAGAGCAAAAGGAGATAATTATTGAACAACGATGAACCAGTACAGTACAGTAATACCTCATATAACATTAGTATCGAATAACACTAAAATCGCATAACATTAAGGAATCTGGGGGGAAGAATTGCATCAGATAACATTAAGATCCTATGGGATGCTTCAGATAACAACCGCTAAAGCCCGTGTGGTTACAATGTATCTCTATGGATCCCATAGAGGATCAGATAACACTAAAAATCATATAACACCAAGACTTGTGGAACCAGGTTTTAGTGTTATATGAGGTTTTACTGTATATGTTTTCAGAACAACTCCCCTAGTCCCTGTCTGAGCAGATTTAGCATTCTGTTGGTTCATTGCTTTTGCTTTTAAGCTACAGTAACTTTTGTTTAGATCTTGAAGGTCACAGCTTCAAAGCATGGAGCTCGAATCACAGTAAGAGAAAAGGCTTAAGCAAGTTCAAATATTGAAAAGGCAAATATAAAGCAAGGAAGGAAAGGGGGACTTTAGTTCTCTCTCTCTCTTTTTCTTGCCTTCTCTTCATTGCAATACATGTGAATTCTTTGAACAAAAGGTGTCAAAGGCCAAGAAGATGCAAGCTCAAGTACCTTCCAAACAGAACATTTGCCGTCTATAGTGTACCAAATTCAAGGTTGATTTTACCAGTATCCACCCCTCTTCTCTCCAGATGACTCAAGATTTATAACAATTCTAACACTGACAATATTCATGATTGTTCCTCTTTTGAAGCATGGTTTGTTTGTTTTTATCTTGGTTGATTCCCAGGGGGTGTAATTTAGCACTGTGGTGTTTCCCAGTGGAAGTTCATTTTGCAGTCACAACCCTCTGGTGGGAAGTTTTCAATTAAGCTTCCGATTTAACTACCAAATAAACAGCTACATAAACAAATTCACCTCCCCAAAAGAAGATGCAGCAGGGAACTAGATTTCTGTCAAAGTTATTTTTTAAAAAAAGAATTACTATATTTTCCTGAGCAGAAGCTATCCAACAGAGATGAGCAGAAATGAACTGGGAGAAAGCAGGGCTGATTGTAGCCCTTATCTGCAAAAATCTGCAGAGATTCTGGCCAAGGCACCACCATCAGTACAGTTTCTAGTCCCCCTGCCATGGCAAAGTGGCATTTACAGGGCAAACACCAGTTCTGGAAAGTAGATTTTACTGCCATCGGCCTTTGTGTCCAACTGGATCTGGGTCAGAATATTCCCGGAACTTTACTCACTAGCAATGAGTCAAATGGTCAGTAATCTATGCAAACTAGAATCATAGAATAAGGAATTTAGAAGAAGCCTATGAATCCATTGAATTTAACCCAATACTCAGTGCAAGAATCCAAGTTAAAATATATCTGATAGATTGCTGAATGTCTTGAATGTCTCTAGTGCTGGAATGGTCACAGCCACCCAAGGTTATTCTGGATCCTAGATGTTAGTAACAACCATCACACAAAATCTCTCAAAGGAGAAGTTTTATTGTGGTTCAAAAGAAAACTGAAAGTTCAGGGAAAAGTGCCACAAGTAAACATAAGAAGGCATTACTAGATTCTCTCTTCTTCTTCTTCTTCTTCTTCTTCTTCTCCTCCTCCTTCTCCTCCTCCTCCTCCTCCTCCTCCTTCTGAATATAAGCTATACTTATGGCGATCAGCCATTAAGACAGTGACCTTTCATCTGCTTCCACATTGCAGTGTGACACCTGTACCACAGATCCAGTTCTGTGAGTCACTTTCTGGTCCAGAGCCCTTTTGGTACGCAAAGTCCTCCTCAGCCTCAAGCCAATATTGATGAAACTGGTGTCCTTCATCAAGATGGATTCAAGTGGAATTTAATCCACTTGGGGACCATCACCTTTCCTTGTGGACTTTGGCACTCAAGGCCATTAGTACTCAAGGTTGTCAGGTTAGTTAACCACTGCCTGACAGTCAGAGTTGAGTCGCTGACAGTATGGTCTACTCTATTACCATAGCAGGATAATCTGGCCAGACTGCAAACCAAATATGGCTTTAATTTAAAATAAGATTTGGGATTGGAATAATAATACAAACAGAGAGTGATAATTCAAGAAACAGGTTTCATAGCTCATCTTAGTGGACTCCACCCAGTGCCTGCAAGAGGCTCTAATGCACAGGGAATGGAGTTATTTCATAGAGCTGTTTGAAACACAAAACTTAGTATCACAAGCAGATCTGGATTTAATCTTATAATAATAATCTTAAAGCAGTAGAGATGGAAGAGATCATTGAGTCCTCCTGTGAAAGGGGCCCTGTGGGGAATTGAACTCACAACCTTTGACTCCATGGACAGATACCTAAACCACTGAACCATCCTTCAGTTGCCAAAAGAAACACCTGTTGCCTAAGCATCCAATTAGAAGAAAAATCTCAAGACGCCCCAGCCTTCTACAAATATCAAAAGCTCACACATGTATAAGTGCCAAATATTTCAGGAACAAAACGGCTGGTCCTTGGAAGAGTTTTAAGAAGATTTACTCTTCCATTTGCTCAACAAGCATTTCCTACAATTCCAGTAGTGCTGCAGGAGCAATTTCACACTTTACCCTCTGTTTCTGAGATGTTCTCAATGACTTTGAGTTTTGAAAAAAAAAGTGCCATCTCAGCTTAAAACAGTGGTGGTGTGTTTACATGGCAAGATTTTAACTTGCATTCATTAGAAAATGCACAAGGACTTTTAAAGCATTATTATTTTGGGGTGTCTGTGGAGGTTGGAGTACTTGTGTTTGTGTGTGTGTGTGTGTGTGTGGGGGGGGAGGCATATGTAACCATAGGGGAGATTTGGTCCACCTCATCTTGAAAGCACACTAGAGCCACAGAAATTAAAGGAGCTGGTTGCTTGGTGATTAAGACTAAGCTTGACAACTGGAAGGTCATCAAGACAACAGTTCAGGACCCGAGTGCTACACAACAGAGTGAGCTCCCATCATCTATCCCAGCTTCTGCCAACCTAGCAGTTCAAAAGCAAGAAATTGCAAGTAGATAAACAGGTGCTGCTTCAAGGTAACAGCATTCTGTGTACACCTGTGTCTTGTCATGCCTGCCACATGGCCACAGAAACATCTACAGATGCAGACAGTGATGGTTCTTTGGCTGCAAACAGAGATGAGCATCACCCCCTGCAGTTGGAGACAAGTGGCTTTTAAGCAAGGGAGAACTTTACCTTTACTACTGAAGTCAGAGGCTTGGAAAGTTACATTTTTGAGCTACAGTTCAGCCATTATAGTTGTAGTCAAAACAAAGCTGTACTCTCTCGTCCTATAGTTCTTCTTTATCATCTCTATGAAATATTTTGTGGTCCCCTTACACCAGGGGTGTCCAAGCTATGGCCCAGGGGCTGGATGCGGGCCCTAATGCCAATTCATCCGGCCCACAAAGCCCTTATTGCTCCTGGAAGTGGAAGTAAAATTTGTCCGTACTTAGTCAGAAGTTTAAATGCAACCTAGACGCTAGTATCACTGGATGCTTGGGTTTTTTCCCCCTAACATAATTCAGCCATCATTGCCACTGTGAGAATGGATCCTGAGATTATACTCAATTAAGAATGCATGATTTAAGTGCAAATCCACATACACCTGTGAGCTAGTGGCAAAAACAAACAAACAAACAAACAATGGATCTTCTGACACCTTAAAGACTAAGAAATAAAATACAAATTATGGCCAGAGTAAACTTGTCTGGCTTCTAAGTGCCACAAGACTCTTTGTTATAAACCTTTGAATGTGATGAACGTACAGTACTTGGTCTCATTTAACAGATTTATATGCTGGCTTTTAAGGTAAACCTTTACCTTTTGCAAAGCACCACATTTAAGATCAAGAATATGCCCTGCCTTAGAGCAAATGTCCAAAAACAGATCAAATCAGGTGTCTCCCCTCCTCCAGGAAATCCTAGAGTGATTATGGGACAGAGCAAAGAGGTACAGGCCATTCACAGGGCAAAGATATACTCTGCTGGATCATGTACGGTCCATCTGGAATTTGGGGATTCAAAGGTTTTTAACCAAAGACACTCCATGATTTCATCTGAGTAAATTGACGTAAAGTTGCTATTGCCAGTGGAGAAGGCGAGTGACAGCTGAATAGTCCCAAAAGCCCAAGAACATCCGTGGGAAAACCCAGGGATATTTCCCCCTCAGTCCTGGGCAGGATTCACATACACTTCTCTCCCTACTCCTTTTGGCTCTTTGCTTATAAACTAAATGTTAGTCTAGGGCAGGGGTGCCCAAACGTTTCAGGCCATGGGCCGATCACATGGTTCAGCAGGCCGGTCATGTGGTTCCTGCCACCGGAAACAGAAGTAAAACGTGTCTCGCAATCTGTTTTGCAACAGGATGAGATAGATTTTAAGCTGCTATTTTCTCTGCTTAAACCAGGGGTGCCCAAACTACAGCCCATGGGCCAGATCCGCCCCTGATGCCAATGCATCTGGCCCATGCTGGCTTCGTCACTCCTGGAAGTGGAAGTAAAACACGCATGTATGGGCACATTTTGCGTCCACTTCCGGGAGTGATGAGGCCAGCACAGGCTGGATGAGTTGGCATCGGGGCCGGATCTGGCCCATGGGCCATAGTTTGGGCAACCCTGGCATAGGGTTTTCCAGAATGGCAGCATTTTTAAGACAAAGAGCCAACCCTTCCTCCTCCCTCCCTTCCAACAGGTCACTAACTAGAATTTCAAACCTTACTCAGATCAAGTAAGACAGAGTAGCAATAGCAAGAAAGCCATTCATTTGCAGCATAATCAAACTGTAGAAGTGAAAAGTGGGCAAACAACAAATCTCAGTCATCTACCCACTAATTAGTACCATTCTGAGATCTAAAGAAAAGGCCTTCAAGGCAATAATGCCTTTGCTAAATTCTGAAGATGACTTTCCCCCCTATAGCTGGGGAGTTTGAGCGGAAATGCTGAACCAAAGCTTGAGGCTTCAAAGCTGAACTGTGCATTAATTACCATGAATGAAAAACATCTTCCGAAAATTATGCCAGTTTACTGACCACATTCAAAGAAAGTGAGTCGGAAGGGTGGGGAGAGACAGCTAGACTCTTCATTTGAGGTCAGTTTAGAAGAAATTCCCATAGCAGCAAAACTCTGCTTTGCAGTTTTGCTGTGCTGGAGTTTACTTGTCAGACTTTCTTTAAAAAGCAAAACAGCATAATAAGTTTTGAAAGACCAATATATTTTAACTACAGCAGACTACTACTGGTAAATATACCAAGACACAAGAAATGTTGCTTATTGAATGCTCATACCTGAGTTTAATAATTGGTCTGGCTTTGATCACTAGCACCTGGTATGCACTGGGGTTAAGGGGAATTGTGCCATCATACAAAACTGTGGTGGTGGTGGTGGTGAAAAAAGGGAAGCAGTTTGTGGTACCCCTAACCAACTTCTACCCATACCCAAAATCTATTCCATCGTATGCCCTTCAAAATGCATTCCCCAAACCCTCTGGATGTTTACTAAGAATCAACAATACAAAATCCCAGCATCTCTTATCTATCTCTTTGTATTACATCACACTAGTGTTGTTGGTGGTGGTGGTGGTGATGATAAGATGCCACATAACAAAAGCACTCCTTTGGAGCCACATTCAAGAACAAACTATAGTGAAACCCCACTTTATGGAATTACAGTAATACCTCAGATAACGCTAAGACTTGGTTCCACAAGTCTTAGTGTTATTCGATTTTTAGTGTTATCCGATCCATGTTAAAATCCTATGGGATGGATCAGATAACGTTAAAGCTCCATAGAGATACATTGTAACCGCACAGGCTTTAGCGGTTGTTATCCAATCCATCCCATAGGATCTTAATGTTATTCGATGCAATTCTCCACCCCCCAAGATTGCTTAACGTTATGTGATTTTAGCATTATCTGATGCAAACATTATCCGAGGTATTACTGTAATCCATTCCACTGGTTTGTCCTTAAAGCGATTTGTCCTTAAAGCAAACTGCAGTTTCCCATAGGAATATATTGGGGGGAACCATTCTGGAGCTCAGGGGGAAAAAGCCAAACATAATGGTCTAAATGTTCAAAACTCTTTATAAAGTGGCAAAAAAAATTTTCAAAGTGCATTTTATGAAGAATTTTGAACAGAAAAAATAGAGTGGTTTTTTTTGTTTTGTTTTTTGCTTTTTTCTAACCTTCAGAACAGAAGAAAATGATTTTCAATGTATTCCTATGGGAAACTGCACTTTGGGCCTTCTAGTGGCTAGCTGTGATAATGACCCAACAATCAGCTGTTTTCCCCACCACCACCCCAGAAGTGCCGAACCCTACTTTTAAGCTGTCGAATTGCACCAAAAACACAATGAAAAATTCAAGAAACAGAGTGGAAATGCTCCAAATACCCTCCCGCCTCTGTGTAAAGTGACAGGAGGTGGTCAAGCAGCCCCAAAAAGCTTTGCACCCTGGGGAAACCTGGTCCATATCACAATTTTGTCCATGAAGAGGACCTTCATTTCCTATGGATTTCTGTCTGTGAAGCGATTTGTCCGGTAAGCAAGCCATCTGTAAAGTGGGGGTTCACTGTATATTGAACAGAAAAAGTAATCAAATCAAATGACTTCACATCTACAATTTGAAAAGCTACACAACAGCAGTCCTTTGTATCCACAATCTCCTGTGTGAGCAGTAAGTCAGTTTTGCACAGAGAAGGTTTTTTAACAGTTCTGGGTTTATAGACTAATTGGAAAAGAAGGACATTCTCCATCTGCATCTTCTCCTAGAGTGCAGTCCCTATCCACATTTTCTTTAACCACTGAACACACACACACACTTACTGCTGACCTGCTCCTCAGGTCTATTTTGGAAACAGGTACAGTATGTGTATGGATGACTTTTTGAAATACAGTAATACCTCGGATAATGGGATGGATCGGATAACATTAAAGATCCATAGAGATACATTATAACCGCACAGGCTTTAGCGGTTGTTATCCGATCCATCCCATAGGACCTTAATGTTATTCGATCCAATTCTCCTCCCCAGATTACTTAACGTTATGAGATTTTAACCAAGGTAAACGTTATCCGAGGTATTACTGTATAGCCACGTGGGAAGGTCCTTTGCAAGGCTAACCATTTGAGCCAAATGGCTGACCTGTGATTCCAGCCATCACCATCTCTCAGGATTTGTAGCTTATGGATTGTAAGCAAGTGGTCAAAACCCTATTGGTCCTTTACAGTATGAGGACATAAATGTGCAAATGAGCCTATTTGTTGTGCTGGTTGTTGGTTGCCCTCCTCAACTCCCGCAGGCCAAGGAAGCAGTAGCACCTTCAATTGTGCAATGAAATGAAAGGGATTGTCTGCATGCTTTAAAAAAATATATTGAGAAGCAAGGAAAATTGCCTTAGGATAAATGCTAAGAAATTGAAGGTCACACATGTGAACTCCAGGACAGGGAATCACACTCAGGTCATAGCAGCTAGAAAAAGTGGAGCAGTTTACTATCTTGGGCAGTGTGATAGCCCAAAATGAAGATGCAGAGGTAGACGTTAAATGCTGCCTTGGAAAAGCAAAAATGAATAAGATCTGGTCCTTGCCATCTATATCGCTGAAAATTTAACTCAGTATGCTCACCACCATAGTGATCCTGACAGCCATCTATGCCCGTGAGATTTGTAAGCAGTGGTGGGCACCAGCAGGTTCGCACCAGTTCGCCAGAACAGGAAGCAGAAATTCTGGCTGGCCCCATCCATCCAAGTTTTGCACAGCACAGTTAAGTGTTCTATTTAAGATGTTTTAAATCCTGCCCTTTGGTTCATTTTTGGATGTCACTAAAGTGCTGGGTAGTCTGTTTTCTTCACAGACCTCTAAATTAAGCAGAGCTACCACGGGTGCAGGGAGGCATGGAAACAGCTGAGCGACAGAAAATAGCAACACCATGATAATAATAATACACCCAGTGCAGATACAGAGGCCCTGACAAAAAGATTGGATTGCTTGGTGCTTTGCAGCCTCAGAAACAATAACTAAATCAAGACAGTTGGGAAGAGGTAATTTTAAAAGTTCCCAACAACTTATTCAGCAAGCCATTTTCCTAACAAAGCGGAAGATGGGGCAAATGCAGGGCATGGAGTTAAGTGGGTTTTATTATAATAATCTAAAATTAAAAGCAAATAAGGCAGCAATTGACGCTGGGATTTCAAGTGTCAATTTATCAAACTCTGTGATATAATGAAGACTGGGAGAGAACAAAATAAAGACCTTCTTTCTATAGTCAGGCTATAGAATGTGCTCTTTCTGAAAAGAAAAAGTCAGAAGAATGTCTTCAGTACACAAATATTAACATTACAGGACCAAATTCATTAGCATTTACTATGGGAATGTCCTTTTTTGGCTTAGAGTTGCTAAGGCAATGATGGTGAACCTTGGCACTCCAGGTGTTCTTGGACTTCAATTCTCAGAATCCCTGATCAGCAGGAATTGCAATCCAAGAACACCTGGAGTGCCAAGGTTCGCCATCACTATGCTAAGGCATCTGGCTGTGGAGCCAGAGGTTGGGAATTAAGATCCCCACTGTGCCTCCTGGGAGAAGAGCCAGGTTGTGTGGGTTTTGGCAAACTGCATGGTCCCAGAATGCCCCCTGAAGAAGGAATGGTCAACTCTGAAGAAGCTTGCCATTAATCAGAATTGACTTGGTAGCAAATGATTTTCATCTAGCTTAAGATGTTGGTGTCTTGAAGATTGGTATAAAGAACTATGGGATATGACTATCAATGATAAATTGACATGCAAGTTAAAAAAAAGGTTTGGTAAGTGTAAATGATTTTAAAGCTATTTGGGGTGAGTTCATGGATTATTTATTGGTTATGAGAAAAGGTATGAAAACAGGTCAAGAAGCATATAGTTTTTGGAAATAGGAGGCAAGATAAACTACAGTAATACCTCGGATAACGCTAAGACTTGGTTCCACAAGTCTTGGTGTTATCCGATTTTTAGTGTTATCCTATGGGATGGATCGGATAACGTTAAAGCTCCATAAAGATACATTGTAACCGCACAGGCTTTAGCGGTTGTTATCCGATCCATCCCATAGGACCTTAACGTTATTCGATCCAATTCTCCTCCCCAGATTACTTAATGTTATACGATTTTAGCATTATCCGAGGTAAATGTTATCCGAGGTATTACTGCATGTGGATTTTATGAAAAATTTGAAAGGCCCCCAGTATTTGTATTTGTATTGTCGTAGAATTTGTATTGGTATTATATATTGCACTTTCCTTTTTCTTTTTTGTTTTGCTATTTTAGTACAGTATTAGAATAAAACTTATTAAAAAACCAAGATGCTGGTGTCTAGTGTGATAGTGGACAGAGTGACAATGAATTAGTAGACCTAGTTTCAAATCCATGCATTGCCTTGGAGACTTACAGGGGTCGGGGACTGCTTAGATTGTTGCTTAACTATCGCATTATCTTGAAAGCCCTGTTAGGGTTGGTATAAATCAGTTCCAGCATGATGACACATAGCACACATAATCTAGAGCCCAGAAAGCCAGGTGAAATAAAGGTGAAAATTGTGAGCATAATGCGTTCCACGGATTGCTCTTTAAGCAAGTTTGCTCTTTAAGTGAAACACCACTGTAAGTGACCAACTGTGACTTCTGGCGGAGGGGAGGGAATTGAGAACCCCGATTTAGTTGCTAAGCGAGTTTTTGGTTGGTTTTAGTTGTTAAGCGAGGTGATCATTCAGAGAAAATTCTGCTCTTTAAGCGAGTTACTCTCTAAGTGAGGCGTTCTTTATGCAAGGTTTTTACTGTACTCCTGCCCTTGATAAGGCTGTGCTCTGAGCACCATTGAATCTAATTACCTGGAAAGCAGCCATATGGAAAAATATCTCATTGACTGATGTGAGAGACTGGACAATGGCAGAAAATACTCTGTATTAGGAAAATGATATTTACTTGGAACATGCAAAAAAGGAATTCAAATTTGGAAGCCACTAAATCAGGGGTGCCCAAACTACAGCCCAGGGGCTGGCCCCGGTCCCCGATGCCAGTTCATCTGGCCCACAAAGCCCTCATCGCTCCTGGAAGCGGAAGTAAAATGCACTCATATGGGTGCATTTTACTTCCGTTTCCAGGAGCGATGAAGGCTTTGAAGGCCAGATGAATTGGTGTCAGGGGCCAGGGCTGGCCCTGGCTTGTAGTTTGGGCTCCCTGAACCACATGACTCAGTAGCATAGTAGGGGGGGGGCAGCACCTTTTGGTTGTATAGGTGTTCTTGGACTACAATTCCCAGAAGCCCTAGCGGGAGCGGGCGCCAACATCCTAGGCCCCGACCAGGGGTCAGCAAATTTGATTTATGCCCCAAGTGGTTGAATCCCACACTATGCTACTGACATGACTGGCCCACACCCCAAAAATTTTGGGCACCCTTGCACTAAATAATACAACACAGATTGGAAAAGTTATCCTTCTGGTATACAGTTCCCAGCATTCCCCTCAAACCACATCTAAAAATTAACCTTTTGAAAAGCTCTGAGACTAGGCAGAGTTGCCGTTTCATAAAAACTTCCAGTTTTGTTCACAATTCCTTTCATTACTGAGAAATTAGCATGTGAAAGTACATTTTAGGACAACGCTTTAATCTTAATAAATGATCAGCACAGCTAAATGAGATTCAAGTCTACTTGTTAATATTTCTGCACTCAGCACCACTGCTTTTATGTCCTCCTCCCACGCAGCCTCTGCATTATGTCGTCCTTGATAATGTGTCATTTAATTACTGTTTATTCTTACTTCTTCTTCCCTTTACCTCTTTCTTTCTGTCTTTCCTTCTTCTGGAATAACATTTCAAACAACCATAGACAGACAGATTCATGGGGCCTATTGTTTAAAATATGGGAGTAGAGGAATTAAAATAGTACAATTCTTCCTTACATCCCATAACCTATTGGGTGCCATGGGGCAGGGGTCTCCAAACACTGGTAATGGGCTGCTGGCTGTCCCAAACTGGGCTGTGCGGATGGTGGCACTTGAAACCCTGATGGCAGCCTTTTGCCCTCAATGTGCTCTGCTGGGTCGTCTGCCCAGTGAACAAAACGAGAGCACAGCAGATAGGCAGAGGGCTGGGGGTCCTCCTCATTGTTTAACTATGGCAGGGTTCTGCACACACACGTGCATACACATACACATGTGCAGAGTGATACCTCACTTTCTGAGTCAAATGGTGTGGCTGGCAGGTGACCTCTTACCAGTCTGTGGAAAAATTGTTTAGCATGAAAAATAGTTCAAAAAAGGTTGGTGAACCCTGCCATAGGGGACAAATTGCACTTCCTCTTCACTTTGTCCCGTTGGTTTAAAGCTCAGTTTTAGTGCTAGAAACACAGATTAGTTAATTATTTTATTTAAAATTCTCCAGTGTGTTGCTGGCATTACATTTGTCCTCAACTACCAGAGAACAAAATTAAATGGTGGCTCCTTATGTCATCCTTTAAAACACGAAAGCTTTTATCTGCCATCAACATGAATATTGGCCTCATGTTGCCAAGTGAGGATTGCTGCATTAGCAGTGTCCCCATTGGCTAAGATGCAGAATCAACCCCTGATCCTTGTGGTACCTGAGAGGCATGCCAAACAAAGAACGTAAGGAGAATGGATTAACTTCAGGGCCAGGTAGAAATAGGCAATGAGGGAATCATGAGTTGTGACACTGGGTACAAATGGTATAGTGGGCCCAAGTGTATGTGACCATTGAATCTCTCCTCAGTTCCCTACCTTTATTTCTGGTTGTGTGTGCATTTTTGGTGCAGTGAGGTTGCACAAGTACAATGCACATACAAACACCTTTGTTTTGAGCTGGTGAGCCCTGGTTGCCACCTGAGAATGGGTGGGGATGGGAGCCCAAGCAAACAACTAAACAAACTCTTAACTTCCTCCTCCTGAAGTGACACTCACCCTTTCTTTCCCCACCTGAAGACCTGGGAGCCTGAAAACCCTGAGACTTCAGCTGGTGCCTTAAAATCTGGCAGCCCTTTATTGCATGTTGGTATTGTGGAAAATGAGAACAACCAATAAAGTTCTGTGAAGCTGACAATCTGTTTATTGCAAATACGTGCTTCAAGCAACCGAACAGATGGCTGTTTCAATTATCAATCCCAATGGAAACTGCTGCCAGGAAATTAGAAAAAGATTGAGACTTGGAAGGGTTGAATGAAGGAATTAGAAAAGATGAACAAGTGTAGGGATGTGTCATTGAAGGCTAAGGCCAAGGTCATGTACACTCTTGTATTCTTGATCACTATGTACAGGTGTGAAAGCTGAACAGTAAAGAAAGATGATAAGAAAAAATATTTGCTTGAAATATGTATGAGAGTTTTGTAGATGCTGTGGATTGGAAAGACGAACAAATGGGTCCAAGAGCAAATCAAGCCTGTTATCTCTGGGAAAGGTAGAAGGCAGCAGGAAAAGTGGAAGACCAGTTGTGAGATGGATTGACTCCCTAAAAGACCCACAGATTTACAATAGATAAGCAGGGTTTTTGAGAACAGGACAATTTAGAGATCTCTCATTTATAATTAAGGTAAATGTCACCCTTGCTCAAAAGCCAATTGTATCTGACTCGGGTTCAGTGCTCATCTCTGTTTACAGCCAAAGAAACAGTCCTGTCTGCATTTGCATTTGCATGGACATGTGGCAGGCATGCCTAGACACTGGAGTGCATGGAACACTATTATCTTCCCACTGAAGTGGTACCTATTTATCTACTTGCAATTTCTTGCTTTCGAACTGCTAGGTTGGCAGAGCTAGGACAAAGATGGCAGCTCATTCTATTGTGTATTACTCTGGTCTCGAACTGCTGAGTTCACCATAGGTCAAAGACGACTTGAAGGCATGTGACATCAAGATGCACAACATGTAGGTTTTCTTGTTTTTTTAAAAAAGTAAATACATCGAGTGCATTTAAGTCATGAAATAAATGACTCCTCTCCTTGCAATCTGTGGTAACCTATCAGAGACAAAAACATAGTGTCACTTTAATGACTAGCTACTGTAGTTTAATTTTAGCTTTCATGGATCAAGTCCACTGCGTCAGATATAAGAGTGAGTCAGACATAAGAGTGGTAGCAGAATCCATGTAACCAATTATAAAGACCAGGCCTTATGATCATCTTGGTCTGGGGTGGGTCAGTATCAGAAGGGCTATTTATTTTCATGAAGTTTTGAAAATTTAAAGAGAGATAGTGAACGCCTCACTCCAGATGTTTCAGGTTTGTTAGCAGTTTAACAAAATACCAAATATCTTCTAGCATCCTAAACACTTTCTCCATTATGCTTAGCAAGCCAAGACGAGATGATTTTAAAAGTAGAGGGAAGCCTTGTAATGTGAAAGCCACACAAGCTTGTTACTCACAAGCTTTTGTATAGCAATGAGTAGGATCCTGGGAAGGCTCATTGGCCTGCCAAGTCTCCAGTGGGCACCAGGGTCAGTCAGCCATCCCTGAGTTGGGAAGAGGAGAAGGCCACTGATGCAAGCCATCTAATGGAGAAGGCAGTGATGTGGCTCTGCTAACAGCTGCCCTTGATCCCGCCACCGCCACCGCAAGTGCCAGGAACATCCAAAAATGCACCTTGCTCCTGATGCTGCCGCCTGAAATGGCAAAAACAGGCAAAAATGTGCTGTAAATGCACCCGCAGCTGTTGTTTATGACAGCCATGGATATGTTTTACATCAGCATTTATGGCGGGGGAACCATGTGTCTGGCGCACTCAGGTATCTGAGGGTGCATAGACTGGCCACCACTGGGAAAACGTTGAGAATTCACTCTCTAAGGGGTGCAAAGGGCTGTGGTGGCTTAGTAATTAAGATGCTGAGTTTTATAACCAGAAGGTGGGCAGGTCATCAGTTTGAGACCTGAGTGCTGTGTGATAGAGTGAGGCTTGTCTGTCCCAGGTCATGCCAACCTAGCAGTTTGAAAGCAAGAAATTGCAGGTAGATTTTCTTCTTCTGCGTCTAGGTCTAGGCTAGATGTGAAACTGCCAAAATGAAGGCACGCTTGGTTAATTCATTCTGTAGTTCCTTTCACCTGACCTGGTGTGAGAAAGATTAGCTGGCAACACAAGGTTGCCGTTACCCAGGGTACACTCAATTGTGGTTCAAAAATACCACAATTTTTGAGGAAAGGTAACCGCATTCCTTGCACTCCAGCATCTAGGCATGCCTGCCACATAACCACAGAAATATCTGCAAAGACAGATGGTGCAGGCTCTTTGAATGTAAACAGAGAGGAGCACTGCTCCCTAGAGTCGAACATAACTGGCTTCCAAGCAAGGGAGACCTTTATCTAAGATTGGTGAGCTGGTCCAGATGGAGTTTGAGACTGTGGACTGTGCCAGACCAAATGACATTAACCAAAGACTTCACTACAATGATGGGAAAGGCTGTGAAGTAGTGATTGGAACTGAATCTGGGGATGGAGCAGAGGAGGGTGAAGGTTCTGGTTCTGTAATAAAAACCAAGGGGCCCAAGACTATGGATGTCACATCAGCCAAAACTTCCCCCCAGTGCACCAGCCCTGGGTGGGATCAGTGAACATACACATATATTGCTTCTGTATCCATGTTTCAGAACAGCAAGAAATAGCCTAATGCTGACCTTGTCTTCGACTGCAACTTGTATCTCAGAATGCATTTTTTCCTGAAGCAGGAAAAATGTCACTGGCGTGAATTTGTTTAAGGTGGATCCCATCTTGCCATGAAGTGACCCATACACTATGATCATGGAGCCATCTCCTGCGGGACACATGAAATAAGACATGTAGGATTTAACACCAGGACTGCAATGGACTGCTGCAGCCTTGAGGATATTATCAAGGTGCACCTTCTCAGCCAGTCCATCTGGCATGGCCTCCTCCACCTCCATGATGGTTGGGAATCCGAGTTCCTCCTCTGCTCATTTTGCTGTTGGGCCTAATATGATGATTTCCAGTGGCATTTCCTCCACTGAGGGAACCATCACCCCAACCAAAGGGGCTCATTTGCCTATAGCTGTTGGCCCCTTTAGGGAGTCAGGTTATTTAGGACTGCCCAACAGTACATGGATAACTTAGTACCACACTGTATTGCAACCCCACTGATCGATATACCTACCTGCATACCTCGTTTCATCCAGAACTCACAACAAAATCCATTGTCTTCAGCCAAGCTCTCAGGTAAAACCACATATGTTCAGATCCACAAGACAGAGATTCCAAACTCAAGGATCTACAAAATGCATTCATCAGACTACAATACCCATCCAACATGGTCAAAGAACAGATAACAGGTGTTAGTCTTTAAGGTGCCCCAACACTTTTTGTTTTTTTTTTTTTGCTGTTGTTTTATTTGCTCTCCGATATTCTTGCACAGACTAACACAGGTACCACTTCAAACATATATACTGTATCACATATCTCCTTTGAGCTTTTCTCTAAAAGAAGCCAAACTTGGGTAGCATTCCTGGTCAAGTAGATAGTACATAAGACTCTTGTAAAACATATAAGGAACTGAGATTGAGAAGTTAACAAATTGGCAACAGTCGAAATCCCATCCCAAATCTCTCTTTCATGCGACTGCACAGGCCATCTTGCAGGGATGTCATAGAAGGAAGGAAGTATGAACTAAATCAGACAGAGTTCATATTTAATGAAGGAACACCTCTAAAAATGGACTGAGGCAGATGAAGCTGGAAAGTTTTATCAGTTCCCCACAATGGAAACTAAATAATGAAGTCTGACAGCTGCCTCATAATGAGGCAAAGCAGTGAGCATGATTAATAGTTATCTTTTATTGCTTACCATCTTTTGTTGCTCCCTAAAACAGCCATATGTATTCAAATTAACCTTTGTGGGGGAAAATGAGATTGCACACAGTGGAGAAAAATTAATAAAAATCAAATTGGCTTGGAGAATGTGTGTTCTGCAATGCTATGTTGTGTCAACTCTACTGAAAATTTAGAATAATGGACTTTAAAACAGGTTGTTATAAAAGAAAGATAGAAGCATTTGAAATGCTCATTTATCACAGGATGCTGATTTTTTTTTGAGAGGCTGACCAATAAACAAGTACTATAGCAGTGATGGTGAACCTTGACACTCCAGGTGTTCATGGACTTCAATTCCCAGAAGCCCAAGTCTCTGTGAATCACAGTGTGAATCACAGAGACTTCGGCTTCTGGGAATTGAAGTCCAAAAACACCTGGAGTGCCAGTAACAACAACAACACAGAACAAAAAACATGAAGAAGGCTGGAGAATGTTGGTTAGGTAAACAGAAATGAAAGTACAAATTGTTACAGTTGAAATAAAATAAATGGGAAAGAAGTATGAGAAAAATAGGATAATATTGGCTAAATAATAAAGAATGGGAGATGATTTTGATGCGACACGACCAAATTGTGGTTACAATTGCTGTGCTTGTGAGAGGAAGCTGAAATTAAATGACACTTTTAATGGCCATTATTGCACTTCTTTCAAGTGGGATTAGTTTAGATGTTTCCTGTGAAAGATCTAAATTTCTGTGCAGTTAAATCTGCTTGTTCTGCCATGGAGCCTGCTGGCTGGTAATCAGTTCCATGAATCATCAGCATATGCCAGACACAAACAGAAACGACTAATCAGCATCTTTTCTTTTGCAGAATTAGGCTCTGGAGGATAGACTTTAATTGGCTGTTCTTCTGTACCAGATTTGCTGTTCCTTATATTGGAATTCATTTCCTGAACATGAACTGCAGTTTCACCAAATATTCCCGAGTCAGTTTGCCAACAGTAGCAAATACCAATTTGTGCTTGCAATATCACCAGATACTTATTGACAACTGTTACTACTGAGTCATTTGTATTTTTGTACATGTCTCTTCAGAAGGATTTGCTATTGCTTCCATTAGAACTGTTTGCAAAAATCGATGTCATCTGAATCAGATTTAATCAGAACAGACCTCTTACCTGTGTCATTCTCAGAGATAGAATTTGAACACTTTGCCATACCCATGCAACTGCTCTGAAGAACTCTTAAACTTCCTGTCAGTTCATTTATTTATTGAACAGGATAACAGAACGTACAATAAAATCTAAAAAAGCTGTCATTTTGCTTGATTACTCTTTACCTTGTAACCTCTTTACCTTGTAACTGCTTTACCTCAGTATCTGGTGTATATAAACAAGACCTGGAAATTTTACTCCTTTGTCTGAAGCAGTGGCCTTGATCCACGAAAGCTCACAGTAAAAATATAGCAGTTAGTTTTTAAAGTGCTGCGATGTTTTTATTTTATTTGTTTTCTGATATTGATGAATCCTGGTAACCTTTATTTTGTTAAAATGTGCAGGAAGTCCCTCCAACCTATTTAAAAATGTGAATCAGAGTATGAGTGATGGAAATTTATTTTGCACTAAATAAATGTTTCAAGCTAAAGGATTCAGAGTGTTTAAAACAACCTAAAGGACACACACAACCATGTTTTCCTCACAATTCCTTAAAAAACCTATTGAGAATAACCACAAATGCTCTAAATGTCCACCCAGTATATCATTTTATATTTGTGATACATTTGGCAAAATTCTGAGTTGCATAATACTTTATTGGATTATGACAACATTACAAAGATTTACTAAAAAGCATTATCATATACAATTGTATTCTTATTGTTTGACATTTTTGTTTGTTTGTTAACAGGCCTATAATAATCTGAGGTCCTAGTTTTCTTTATACACATTTCTCTTCTTTTTCAGGCTTACATGTTCACATGAGGCTGAAATGTTTTCCCGTGGGAGAGCCTGCCTGCTCATCTCACATAAGAACACAGCAACATTTAATTTAAATTTAATATTAATTTTAATTTTTAGATTTCTATGCCACCTCATTCGCGAAAGTGACTCTAGACGGCTTACAGAATATACAGCAGTACAATATATACAACAATTATACAATACACATCCAAAGAACAGGGGGGGAAACCCAGTGCTTAACAACAATAACGATACAATATCCAGTATGCACAAAAATTACACAATACACATCCTACAAAAACAGCCCATAACAGCAACAATAATCAATACACAATACAAAAATTATGCAATAATCCATTCAACAATATACAATACAATCAGATACCATTACAATCCTAAACAACCTCTCTACCCCAAATGCAATTGAGTTCAGTTCAGCTGCAGTTGTGGCAAAATCCTATAGCTCAGCCAGAGGTGGGGGCCAGGAACCAGATGGTGAAAGTGGTCCCAGTGCAGTTGCCATAGCGGTCTCCTGTCCCAGCCGCAGGTGATCCTTGGGCAATGGCGGTGGCAAAGTCCTGCTGTCACAGCAGCCTTGTCAAAGGGTGGGGTCCTGGGGTGGAGTCCCGGGAACCAGGTGGTGGAGGTGGTCCCAGTCAGGGGGGGCTCTGGTGGCAGCGACAGTGTTGTTTTCAAGACCCACCGAGCCGCGCAGGTATCTTGCATCCCCCTCTCTGCTGAGCTGGTCAGGGGATGGAATGGCTCTGGCACCCACAGCTGTGGTGGCATTTCCATGGCCAGCCGGCCAGCCTTGCAGCCACATCTCCTTCCCTCAGCCCGGCTAGCTGAGGGAGAGTCCAGCGATGGCTGTGGCAGCGGCGCTGGCATTTTTATGTTTTCTGCAGACATTACTCCAACAGCTTGCCTTCTTTGTGAAATTTTCATGATTCAGTAAAGATACTGCACAGTTTTGTCAAATGTATCACAAATATAAAAATTGGATTGGGTAGATTTTTTCAGAGCAAGGACACTTGGGGATCATAATCTGAACTCCAGTGCTTCATGGCATGCACTAGGGAGGAAAATGGCCATTCAAAAAGTAAAAATATGAGTCCAGTTCATTTTTCTTTTTAGGTTTTGTGGGTGTTGGGTGGGTCTTGGGGGACCACTAGCCCTTGTTGGGATAATAAAAGTCTTACATGGGAAGAAGCTTTGCAGTCTAATGTGGTTATCTTTTGCCACAAACCTGATTGGTAAGATTTCCCCACCACCACAGCTGTCATTTGAGGCATGTCTCTGCTCCTTGTTCCTGTTTGTTTCTGCTTCCATTGTTCTGTTGATAGTTCCATCTTTTTCCTCTTAGCAGACATAGGAAGCCCACTATATGGTAGAGACTCCATTTCATACACACACCAAGATTTATTTATTTATTTATATTTGTTTATCGCCCTCCTCCCCAAAGGGACCCAGGGCGATTTCCAACAATTTTAAAAATGGTAACTATGATTGTAACTATAGGTGTTAATTGTAAGTAAAGGTCACCCTTGCTCAAAAGCCAGTCATATCTGACTGTAGGGTTCAGTAACTATGCCTTTTTCTACTTTAAATGTTTCTAGAGTGATTTTATCATGCAACATGCTAGTTTGGGGAGGCAGTGATGAGACTGGGCAAATCTCTCCATGTTTTCTGTGCTGTTGTTCTTCTTCTAACTCATGGATGCCCAAACTTTCTGGGCTGGGGGCCTGACCATTCCCCAGGAACAACTGAGGAGGCCAGATCATGCCCACAGAACAGAATGTGTTTGCGCATGCAGGGCTTCTTCTGCGCGTGTGCAAAAGCAGACATTTTACTTCCTGGTTTGGTGCAGCCACTTCTGTGCATGTGCGAAAGTGGACATTTCACTTACTGCACCAAACCAGGAAGTAAAATGGCTGCTTTTCACGCATGCACAGAAGCAGCTGTATTTACTTCCTGGTTTGCTGAGAACATCGCAGGCCAGATGGAATGGTTTTGGGGGCCATATTGAGCCCATGGGCCTTAGTTTGTGCATGCCTGCTATAACTCATACTTTCTGGGTGTTTTGCTAGCCAGCAGAGTTCAAGTAAATTAGCATTTCATTGGCCTCTGAATGCTTAGGTAAAGATAAAGGTCGCCCTTGCTCGAAAGCCAGTCGTATCCAACTTTAGGGTTCAGTGCTCATTTCTGTTTATAGCCAAAGAGCCAGCACTGTCTGCGTCTGCAGACGTTTCCATGGCCATGTGGCAGGCATGCCTAAACACGGAACAAGGTTTACCTTCCCACCGAAGTGGTCCCTATTTATCTACTTGCAATTTCTTGTTTTCAAACTGCTAGGTTGGCAGGAGCTGGGACAGAGATGGGAGCTCACTTCATCATGCAGTACCCAGGAATCAAACTCCAACCTTTCAGTGTCTTAACCACTTGAGCCACCGCAGTCTGAATGTTTATCTTTAATCTAAATCAGTAGGTTAATAGTTGTATCACATTTTAATTTAAGATGTGGCCTCTTTAGGCACTGGGCACTCTAATATTGCCCCCATGTCTCAGAAGGTTGGTGACCACAGCTGTATAGCAACTAGATTTCTAGGCACCCACTGACATACTGCAAATCAGCAACAGAGGTTGCAAAAGCTACTTTGCTATAGTTCCTAGGACCCCCCAACCTTTTCCCTGGATAGTTGCTGGCATTAAAGTCAGGCTAAATGCATGAATAAGAAAGGCAGGGAATTGACAAACCCTTTAATTCCATAGCCATGCTTTCTCTATAAAGCATGGAAATTGCACACAGACCAGTACAAGAGTCAAGAGGTTTTTTACAAACTAACAATAAAGGTCATTTCCTTGAAGAATAACAGGGGATTTCAAATGAGGAAATAAAGACTAGGGGGCAAATAAATAATTCAAAAAGGGAGGTTGCAAATCCTGTGTACCTTTGCCAAGATTTACATCACTCTGAATAAGTGGTAAAGTAATCACAGTAGGCTACGGAACATGGCAAGGATTTTTGCACCATCACCCATACTGCAAGAAGTGGCACCAAACAAATGCAATTGGTATTTCACAAACAGCATTTTCAAAGGTGTTAATAGAGACCAAAATGAGCACTCCAGTTAATTTACATGCTGAGCTGCAGGTTAGCATTTACAAGGAATTAGGCCATCATTATGAACAAGACTCGCAGGGGTCCTTCCTATTTTATATGCCTGCTACTATGTCCATAACTGCAAGAAAGCCTTTGAGAGAACCACTTGTTTGGGGTATTGCTCTATAGACTCTTCTCTTTTAAGACCAGTTTCATACAGTATATTACAGTAAAACCTTGCATAAAGAGTGCCTCGCTTAAAGAGTAACTTGCTTAAAGATAGGAATTTTCTCTCGCTTAACAACTAAAACCAACCAAAAACTTGCTTAACAACTAAATCAGGGTTCACAATCCTCCTTGCCAGAAGTCACAATTGGTCATTTACAATGGTGTTTTGCTTAAAGAGCAATCCTGTGGAGTGCATTATGCTCTTTAAGCAAGGTACCACTGTACTTGTGCATATCATGTGTGCATCTCTGTGTTTGTCTGTGTGGGTAAAACAGAAACAGATAATTAGTGATGGGGAAGATTTTTCTTTTATTACTCCATTTGGTTTTGTTCTAAAATTATTTGTTTTTTTTATTAGTCTGAAAGCCATTCTTTTGAATTTCATCTCTTTGCAGTATTTCTATATATTTTGTATTTGTATTTTGTATTTGTATGCCGCTCTATTCGCCAAAGCGAATAGATCACAAAATATCACATATTAAAATATATCAAAGTATCACATATCAATAACATATCAAAGTAAGGCAAAGGTAAATGTTTCCCTTGCTCGAAAGCCAGTCGTATCTGACTCTAGGGGTCAGTGCTCATCTCTGTTTCTAAGCCGAAGAGCCAGCTCTGTCTGCTTCTGCAGACGTTTCCATGGTCATGTGGCAGGCATGACTAGACACTGCAGCCCACAGAACACTTGTTACCTTCCCACCGAACTGGTCCCTATTTATCTACTTGCAATCGTAAAGGTAAAGGTTTCCCTTGCTCGAAAGCCAGTCTTATCCGACTCTAGGGGTCAGTGCTCATCTCTGTTTCAAATCCAAAGAGCTAGCGCTGTCTGCTTCTGCAGACATTTCTGTGGTCATGTGGCAGGCATGACTAGACACTGCAGCCCACAGAACGCTGTTACCTTCCCACTGAAGTGGTCCTTATTTATCTACTTGCAATTTCTTGCTTTCGAACTACTAGGTTGGCAGGAGCTGGGACAGAGACGGGAGCTCATTCCGTCCCGCAGTACTCGGGAATTGAACTGCTGACCTTCCACCTCCTAGTCAGCGTCTTAGTGACTTGAGCCACTGCAGTCCCTCAAAGTATCACATATCAAAGTATCACATATCAAATATCAATATCAAAGTATCACATACATTTCAAAAAAAAAAAATCCCCCATCACAACTACAAAATTAAGACACCATAAAAACATTTCAGAAACACTTGCAGGTGGGTCTTAAACAAAAACAAAGTATCAAAGTATCAACTCCAAATTTCAGTTACAAAAAAAAATCATAACAATACAGTATCAACACAATATAACATAACAATTTTTACTGCCAGGCAACTACGCCACACAGCTATGTTCCACTCTCTTGAGGCCAGAGCCTGCTGAGAGAAGCAATCCAGACACTCCCGGCCAGAGTCCTCCTCACCCAGCTAGTCTGACATCTGGGGCAGCGGGGAAGCTTCCCACTGCAGTGGTCTTTTAAAGCCTGGTGTGAGCGGGGCTCGGGAGCGCCAGCAGGTGAAACAGTCCAGGCGCTCCCAGCCACCTCCTCACCCGGCTGGTCCATAAAGTAATATCCGCTTTGTATTCTATGGAATGCAGCACACTGAAAGGGTTACTTTATCTGTATGGAGGACTAGCATGGCAGGGATCCATATCACGGGTAGTACCATATGTACAGGTCACAATGCTTGAAGTCTTGCCCATAACTACATTGGATGGAACTGAATTTACAGCCAGGATGGGAGGATTCACTACCCCATCAGAAAAATAAAACAACTACACCTAAGTATATCTGTTTTTGAATCAAAAACATGACTTTTAAAAAAGAAACAAAAACGTATAATTCAGGGGTTTTGTTACAGCAATTTGCGGTTGACTAATTAATATTTCTGACTTATTCAGTTCTGTCTACTCAAGATTTTCTGCTTTGAGTCAGGTTTTGGAAGACAAATGCCATGTTCAATCATATGTGATGGTAAATGTAGAGATGCCGAAAGTGTCTTGAAACAGACCAATTAGTTCCATCAGTCTCCTGAATAGATCTAAGAAAACTCATTTTTAAAGGGATTCAAGGGAATTGAGCAATGCTATTTGGATTGCAGACAAGAAGTGAATTACAGCTGTACAGTATTCCATATCAACTGGTTTGGTAAGTGTGGTTTCAGTTATTCACTGGTCCAAAAATATGCAGTGAAAAATCCCAGAAATACATAATACTGTATACATATATTTCCAAGGTGCATTATCTGAGATGGCCACTAGAGGTAATTTTTGTTGTTCCGTCGCACAGTGGATTCGGACCCTCTGCGACCCCATGGACCATTGTCCGCCAGGCACTCCTGTCGTCCACCATCCCCCTCAACTCGCTCAGCTCTGTGCCCATTATCTCTACAATACCATCTAGCCATCTCATTTTGGGCCGCCCCCTTCTTCTTTTGCCCTCGACCTTTCCAAGCATCAAGGCTTTCTCAAGTAAATCCTCTCTTCTCATTTGATGTCCAAAATACTTTAGCTTCATCTTTACTATTTACCCTTCTAAGGAGCAGTCAGGGTTGATTTCCTCCAAGATTGACCTATTTGTTCTCCTCACTGTCCAGGGGACTCTCAAAACTCTCCTTCAACACCACATCTCAAAGGCGTCTATTCTTCTGCGCTTAGCTTTCCTACATTATCTACAATGTAATGTTGAGAAGGAACAGATTGTGTTTTCAGAGGAGTCATTTCATGAGCACATATGAAAGATCGATGGAGGCATTTACACACACTCTTCACTTGTAAGACCTATTTATATTTATTTATTTATATTTCATACTTGCTAACCCGCCCCAATCGGGCAAGCCCGACTCTGGGCGGCTTACAACCCAAGTTAAAACACATCAATAAAAAATTTAAAAAATATGTGTGTGTAATTCAGGATTCACTGTTTTCTGCATTTTTAGGCATTCACAGATTAACTTACAACATATTCCCCTTGGATACAGAGGGCTTACTGAATATTCTACTATACATCCTCTTCAAGCCCTGTTGGAATGCTTTCATTGGTGATGGCACATTATTGCCTTTTTCCATGTTGGAGTGTGTGTGACTTTATGAGCTGTACAAGCCCTGAAATCAAAAGAGAAACTCTTTAATTAGCAGCAACATGTCACTACCTGTGACCTCATTCCTGGTATGGCAACAGAGCTCTGCAAGATCATACTGGCCACTGACATTATTGGTTATGCTTATTTCCCTCCATTGCTTACTGTATTTTAGCTAATCCTTAGGCTGTTTGTGAAAAATTCTATACAAAGAAAATAGCCTAACATTTTTAAACATACAAATCATTTAGCTCTCACAAGAAAAACAGAGTAATTGTTACTTGTCATATGAAAACATCACATTATCATGTATTATGTTATAAAGACAGTGGTCCAAATCCTGTTGCTTTGCATAATAAATCACACCAGAGTAGACCCACTGAATCAATGGGAATTTAATGAGTCACAACTACTCTAGTTGCAACTTTAGCATAGTAAATTGCAGGTAGAATAGCCCCCTTTCAATCAATGGAACTTAAGACAGAGTTGACTTACCAAATTTCAATTGAATCAGTGGGTCTACTTTAGTGTGATCTGTGAAACTAAACAACAAGATGTTGGCCAGTGTATTAAAAACAACTTGCACACAATAATAAGGTATCATTTAGCTGAGAATTAGGAAACAACTACCCATTCTCATATGAACAAACTTGGTCACTAACATCTATGTTCTCCTCTTCTAGAATGATGTATTGAGATGATGAAAGACAAGACCATCATAGTGGTGGCTCTTCTGTTCAAGGCCATTCAGCCAACAACACTAGCCATGGCTTTACAATGAACAGTAATTTTCAGACTTTTTGTTTGTTGTTGTTGTTCAGTCGCAGTCGATTTCTACCTTTTGCGACCCCATGGACCACTGTCCTCCAGGCACCTCTCTCCTCCACCATTCTCCTCAGCCTGCCCAGCTCTGTGCCCACTGCATCCACAATATCATCTAGCCATCTCATTTTTGGCTGCCCCCTTCTTCTTTTGCCCTCCATTCCCAGCATCAAGGCCTTCTCAAGCAAATCCTCTCTTCTCATTTAATGTCCAAAGTACTTCAGCTTCATCTTTACTGTTTGACCTTCTAGGGAGCAGTCAGGGTTGATTTCTTCTAAGACCGACCTATTTGTTCTCCTCGCTGTCCAGGGGACTCTCAAAACTCTCCTCCAACACCACATCTCAAAGACATCTATTCTTCTGCACTCAGCTTTCCTAATGGTTGTTTCTAAGCATTCTGTTGACAGGGTTTGTATAATGTGTGTTTGCTTTCAGGTCACCATTGAACAATGAAATTCACTTCGTGACTTTGGACAAGTACTTTCTGTGTCTCAGCTTGTCCTACCTTAAACAGTGATTTGTTTTAGAGAGGATGAAGCAGAGAGGAAGAGAGCCAAGTATACTGATTTCAGCTCATTGGAAGAACATGGGATGTAAATGTAACAGGCAAGGATATAAATAAGTTGACAGTGATTGTCCCAGATGGACTCAAGTTACTATCTAGAAACCAACAACTACAACTACTTTTAAAGTTGTTTGTTTTAATATAGTCCAAAGTCCAAATGCTAGTTCCAGTGGCACTAGAACCGGGGTGGCCAACCTTTTTATGCTACAGGCCTGACCACATCCCTGGACAGCTGAGCAGGCCAGACCACACATCCCTGAAGCAGAAGCAGGTGGATTTACGGCTGTCATAAATGTACCCACTTCCACGTTTACTATAGCTGTGGGTGTGTTTGTACATGTGCAAGAGCATTTTACAGCTGACATAAATGTGCCCACTTCCACTTCCAGGTGCAGTGGAGGCGGGGACAGGCCGGGATGGAATGGTGGGCCATAGGTTGGAAACCCCTGCACTAGAATGTAAGTGCTAAGTCAGTGATGGTGAACTGTGGCACTCCAGCTGTTCTTGAACTTCAATTCCCAGAAGCCCTAATCAGCAGGAGTGCTGACTTGGGCTTCTGGTAATTGAAGTCCAAGAACACCTGGAGTTCCGAGGTTCACTATCACGGTGGTAAGTCAACACATAAATGCCATTGGTTCAATGGTCTACTTTTAGTTGTGACTAGCAAATGGATTTAGGCTACATTTTTAAGGTATGTTATATTTGTTTGCCATTTTGAATGTGAATAAACATCAAAGATCAATACAGTAAAATAATAACACAAAAACACAACATACCAACTTTATAAGGGACTTTGTTCAAAATATGGACTAACTCACCCCCACAGTGAAGGACAAGGCAAGAGAAATCTATCCAAGTAGCAAATAATTAGATAAGGATTGGATTTCAATACAGAAAAGACATAGAAGCACATTAGGAGTCATTAAACATATTGCCAAAATAAGATCACATACTGTTACTGCAGGGAAGGGGGAAATGATAAGTTTTGAAAAAGCTTTGTACTTATGGTTAGCAGAGTGCCAACACAGTTACATATAGAGAAGAGGCACAACATTCCATGAGTTCTCAGCAGGGCAAGGAAAAGAAGACTCCTCTCTGCAGGATCTCTCTGGCCATTCTGGTGGCATTAATTTAATCTTAATGCCTCAGTGTTTTAATTATGTAGCTTCCTTGCACAAACAACTATCATGTAATTAAAGCCAGGTTAATTAGAGGACCAGTCAGTGGGAAGACGAGGGAGAAGCAACCCATGTTGTGAAGGACACAGCATGCTTGTGATTTATTGCACCTGGAACTGAGAGGTGGTAAAGCATAATCCACACAACGCCAAAAGTGAACATTGGAAAGTGTGTCAATTTTGCATTAACTTTTAAAGCATAAATAATCTTCATGGCAAATATGAGGAAATTTACAATTCTAGGTAAAGTCATAAAGAAAAGAAACCGACCTGGAATTTGCTGCCTTCTGCATCAGCCAAATTCAGTGGATGCGACGATACCACAGCAGTGAGTGGTCAATTTTGTCTGCATCAGCCACATAGCAATTAAATGTCCGCATGCAATTGGGTTGCCATATCAGCAGCCGCCTATTCCCTGAAATGCCAGGACTGAAACCTGAGATCTAGCAGTGTGCCCTTGTGATGTCATTGAGAGTGGACACTTTTGCAACAGTAACAAAAATAATGTGATAAGATAGAAGGGCATGCCAATTTCTCCTTTGTACATGGGGGAGGAGGGGGAAGAGAAGAGGTAGAGCTTTTCTTCAAATCCAGGAACGCATAATCAGCAAGGCAGCTAGGAAATTCTGGCCATTTTAGTTTTCCAAGGTCAGGGGAAAGATGCCCTTCCATAATACCTAAAAAACCCCCTACCTATACAGTACTTGTAAAACATAATGTCTGATTTAAATAGTGGTCTGTAAATCACAAATTGGGGTCAATAGCTGGGAGAAACATTAACAATTTGAGATATGCAGATGATACCACCCTAATGGCAGAAAGTGAGGAGGACCTAAAGAAGCTCCTGATTAGGTTGAAAGAAGAGAATGAAAAAGCTGGCTTGAGACTAAACATCAAGAAAACCAAGATCATGGCAACAGGCCCTATCAGTCCCTGGAAAATAGATGGGGAAGAAGTAGAAGCAGTGACAGATTTTACTTTCTTAGGATCTAAGCTCACTGCAGATGGTGATTGTAGCCATGAAATAAAAAGGCGAGTGATTCTTGGGAGGCAAGCGATGAGAAACCTGAGGAGAATAGTGAAAAGTAGAGACATCAAATTGTAAACAAAAATTCGCATAGTCAAAGCAATTGTATTTCCGGTGGCAATGTATGGTTGTGAGAGCTGGACCATTAGGAAAGCTGAGTGCAGAAGAATAGATGCCTTTGAGATGTGGTGTTGGAGGAGTGTTTTGAGAGTCCCCTGGACAGCGAGGAGAACAAATAGGTCAATCTTAGAAGAAATCAACCCTGACTGCTCCTTAGAAGGTCAAATTGTAAAGATGAAGCTATAGTACTTTGGACATCAAATGAGAAGAGAAGATTCACTTGAGAAAGCCTTGATGCTGGGAAAAGTGGAGTGCAAAAGAAGAAGGGGGCGGCCAAAAATGAGATGGCTAGATGGTATTGTGGACACAATGGGCACAGAGCTGAGTGAGTTGAGGAGGATGGTGGAGGACAGAAGTGCCTGGTGGACAGTGGTCTATGGGGTCGCAGAGGGTCGGAATCGACTGTGCGACTGAACAACTGTAACTAGTAGTTCTTCCCAATGGAGGTTGATCATACTGATTTCATGAATGTGGTTAATCCATTATGGTTGCCAAATGTATTTAGGAGATAAATTTCAGCACCTTGGATTGTAAATTCCAATGGCATTTCCTCCACTGATGGGGCCATTACCCCACCTAAAGGGGCTCATCCATCTGTAGCCGTTGGCCCCTTTAGGAAGTCAGGTTATTTACCACTGCCCAACACTCGATGTTGAGTCACTGGCTGTACGGTCTACTCCATTACCATAGCAGGATGTAATAGATATATCTATGTTGCCTTTTAGGATGAGAGGAAGTATGGATCTTTTCTAAAACTTGTCTCATAATATGTTTTTTAAAAGCTATTTTAGATACAATAAATATGTTAGATTTTGAAATACTGATATCAACGTAGACTTGCTTTCAAGGAAGGGGGGAAAAGCCTTCAGCCTAATAAACATGCGCTATGAATATCTTATGCTTTTCATTTCCCAAATCTTGCCTGAACTATGACAAAATAAGTCTATAAAGGCCATTTGCATTTAAATTTACAAAATAAATGGTATGGGTCATTCCAGGAACCATCTTTTTAATGATGTCTCCAAATAGACAATGCAAGGTAATGATCTGCTATATTTTAAAGAGAGTATTTTTCTTAGCTTTTCCCTGAGCACTTTTTCTCTTGGTAGACAGGTAAGATAATTTGAGTAAATCAAGATCTATGCCTGAACTAGAGCATTCCAGTATCTGGCACAAAATAACAATTTAATCTTACAGTTATATATTCTGAGGTAAGCATTACAGAGTTCAGTAAATTTCTTCATTGGAGCCTGTCAGCTTTTATGTAATATGACACCTGTACAACTGGGAACTGACCTAATCTTTAATGGGATCGGCTGGGAGCTCTATTAATTCTCTTGTCAGAAACCTCTAAAGGCACAACACAACTGTACTGTATTATAAAAGTTCAGACATTTGGGGGACAAGGGCTGGTCTAAGGTAATCTTTAATTTCCAAGGTGATTTTACAGCCTTTCAGGGTGCTATTTGGGGGGAAAAGCACACACCCTTCTCTCTCTCTCTCTCTCTCTCTCTCACACACACACACATACACACACAGAGAGAAATGTTAAACCATATTGACAGTTCACTAGTTGTGAAGAAATAAATATAGCATTCCATCTCTGGTGCCTTTCCAGTAACCCAAAAGAGCTTTTACTTTGCAGACATAACGGGCATCTATCAATTCAGCACCACCCTAGGAGTTACTTACTGTCAAACATTGCAGAACTGGAGACAGCTACCAGATATACATCCTATGATAAATCTGAATTCCTGAACTAAACTAAGCCTACTGACATTAGAGGTCAACAGGTGTCATTACAATTCCAGAAAATTATGGTGATTGTAGGTTTCCTGTAAACCACCTGGACAACAAGTGCACATAAGCTAGTAAATTATTTTCAAACTCCTGGTATTCAATTCAGATTACCAAAAGGCGAGAGCTCATTTAACAGCACCTCTCAACCATCATTCTGTCTTACTGATCACACTGAATGATCAGTAGAGGGCTGGGATACAGAGAGCCTCCTTGAAAATTATGGTATTTTTGAACCACAATCAGGCATACCCTGGCAACGACAACCTTATGTTGCCGGCTAATCTTTCTCATATTGGGTCTGGCGAAAGGAACTGCAGAATGAACTCACCAGAAGGTGCCTTCATTTTGGCAGTTTCATGTCTGGCTTAGACACAGACGTAGTGAGAAGCCTGAACAGAAAGTTGCTTTAGACTGTGCAATACAATTGGTCCATCTACCCTAGCACCATCAACTCTTATGGGCAGCAGGTTTCCAGTCAGGATTAATTCCTAGTGTTATCGGAGGTTCCTTTGATAACCATATTCAGGTGATCTGTAATTCTGAATTGTAAATAGGGTTAGAGAGAGGAGTCTGGCCTCTCCCCTTCATTCGCACTTTGCTTAATAAGCAGCCCATCAGCAGCAGAGGGGACTCCGTGTGTATGCAGTCTCTATATGAAAGTAATAACCCAGATTTTCCAGCACACTACCTTGTGTGTTGAGCCTACACATAAGGACCTCTCCTTTTCATATCAATCTTGCCTGCATGAACAAACCAATGAGGCAGCTTTGGAGGTAGCCTTTCCCCCTCTGTTTTCACTATTCTGGATTATAGATCAACTGAGCAAGACCAATGTGGTTTCCCATCAAAGACCTAATTCTGCTTAAATCAAAGGAGACGCATGAGGTCAGGACAATATGGACCAAAACCATTTTAAATTCAAACAAGGTGTTTCACATTAGGATAAAATGAGCAGTAAACAACACAAAATAACTGAGTTGGAAGGGGTCTATGAGGCCATCGAGTCCAACTTCCTGCTCAATGCAAGAATCCAAATCAAAGTAGATGACAGATGGTTGTCTAACTTTTTTTTGAACATATCCAGAGCCACTACAAACTCAGTCTACAATGTGGCTAAAAACATATTCCCCCACGCCCCCAAGAGATAGGAATACTGTATTGGTAAAGGTGAATGTGGAAGAGATTAGATCACGGGTGCCCAAACTACAGCCCATGGGCCGTATCAGGCCCCTGTGCCAATTCATCCTGGCCCAGACACCTTGGACAGGGGATGCACCTACCAATGCGCAGACATCCAGAGCCACTTCTGGGAGTGGCAGAACCACTTCCGTGAGTGGCTGGGATGCATTTGGACATGCAGAGGTCCAGAACCACTTCTAGGAGTGGTTCCTGACATGCATGTGCAAACATGCCCACTTCTGGGGGCATGGCCAGGCCCACTCAGCTGTTCTAGGGGCATGGTCAGGCCCCCGGCCTAAAAAGTTTGGCACCCCTGGCTTACATTTTTCTTGACTGGACTGCAGAATGGAATGCTTATTTTCAGAAACAAACCTTTAGGTGAAGTGGTGTCAACTACCTAAAGATAATCTGAAGAGTTTAGAACACTGTGGTAGTATACCAATATCCTGTGCTGGCATATGCTTCCTATGCAGAGCAGTGACAAAATCAATCTAGTATCATATTGGGTGACCATCTGGATCCTCTGATTCAATGCTGGTTCAAAGTGCCAAAGCATATGGCTATTATGAACTCCATCCATTGTACAATTATTGTTAATGTCATGAAACAAGGCAGCAGAACTGTGGAAGTACAGTTGTGGTCTATATTTTAGTTTTCCAATCGTATGCTAACGGAGAAAATCCCTTCCATTTTGTTTTTTGAACAGAGGAAGAAATATTGTTTTAGGAAAACTAGACTTGTCTGTAGATTACAATGAGGAACTTCTTTCTCTCATAGTCTGCACAAACTGGAATTTATATGTGGAGCAAATTTAGGTGTAAATGTATATGGAATATACACAGTGGTGGGATGTCAAAAAATTTACTACCCCACCGTGATGTCATCACAGTATGGGTGGAGCTAATTTCATGACATCATGGGCGGAGCCAACATCATGACATTGTGGGTGGGGCCAAAGAAAAAATAAAATTAAAAAAATAAAAATAAAAAATAAAAAAAATAAGCCAGGCCATCAGGCCTTTTTAGGAACTGTGGTAGTACATCAATATAGGTAAAGGTATTAAATACACATTAAAATACACACAGACACACCACATCCAAAGGTGAGTCACTTACCCTTGGGAGTAGGCTATAAGGAGCTTCAGGCTAGCAGATTCTCTTCCTCCTCCCCACTTGGGAGGATAGCAAGGAGGCCATGCATACGTGCCAGGCACTGTAGGCATGCACACACACCAAGTGCTTGGCGTGCATGCGCAGTGAAAAGGTAAGCCCCAAAGGTGGTCCCCCCCCCCCCAAGCTGCTACCGGTTCTCTGGGACACTGGGGAAAGTTACTACCGGTTCTGGCGAACTGGTGAGAACCTGTTACATCCCATCACTGAATATACATCACTTAATTCACCTAGTGTTCCCATGCACTAGACTGCCATCTAAACATGTGAACAAAAGCCACTGAAAAGACCTGTTTTATTTGTGCTATGATGGTCTCTGCAAATTTGCTAATTATACTACATTACATTGTTCCTGTGATGAATATGAGCACATGAAATCACCCATGGAGTATTTGCAAAGATCATGGGTTATGTAAGTTCAAAAAGCTAGCAGAGCTATTAGGCCAACCCCTGCCCCATCCAGAACAAAATCATGTGCCTGCTTTTGATACTGCCATTTTTCTCCAGAAGGAAATATGTTGCAGATGATGAGAAAGAGGAATAAAGAAGAAACATTAAAAAGGGAGGAAACCAAAATGTGAGCTGAACATAGGGTTGCCATAATTCTTTCCCACCAAACCGGGACAGCTATGTGACGTCACTGCATTACTCAAACTGTGCATGCATCAGATGGGGCTGTCAAAGAGCTCTAAAACCCCGCTGAATCCCCATCTGGGGTGGGCAGCCTTTGTCCTTCTCCCCCCCTTTTCAGTGGTTCCATAAGCTGGAGCTCTTTGGGCTGGTGTTCCAACGTGCCTCTTGCCTGCGCCGTTGCTGAAGGTGAACCAATTACCCCGCTTGCAAGTATCTCCCCTCCCCAGTGGACTTCTCAGGGTGCTGTTTTGCCTTCGCTGCTTGCAAGCAAGATAACTGAAAGAATGGCAGGGAGGCAGTGAATTAACTCTTTTGCAAAAATCCCTTGGTGGGGAGTGATCTTGCTTCTTTTTGTTCAAATTTAAAAACCCGGGATTTTTACATGTTTGTTCTTGAACTGGCCGGGACAATTTTCCCAAGCTTGAATCTGGGAAAATCCTGGAAAAATGGGACATATGGCAACCCTACCTCAACATCTTTCTTTTCAAAGGAATCTTCAGTTGTGATGAACAAGAGTCTCCTGACATTTTAAATATGGTTGTATCAGAAAATGAAGCATTTCAGTTTGCAGTTGTTTGCCGCTATGTTTGCTGACAACAAAGAAGCAAACCCTGGTCCTCTGTTATTGTGAATATGGAACTGTCTAACTCTGGAGCTCTATCAGACCCCCTTGATGAATGGACTTTAGAAACAACTAAAGAATGAACTGTACAGAGAGCTTCTGCTTCTTGGTCTCTTAACTTTAATTATTATTAGTTTCTGACCCATTTCCTGTTGGGAGTCTTTTATAAGTTATTATTTTTGCATGCTACTGCTGTTGGGGAAAATTATATTATATGCATTTTCAATGGTTGCCTTTTCTTCTATGTTGTAGACTGCCCAGAGTGGGAATTTTGTCCCAGATGGGTAGCATAAAAGTGGCATAAACAAACAAGAAATCAGTTATAAACTTAAGCCTGCGTCTATCCCAGAGATTCCCAATGTGGGGCACACACCCTACAGGGGGACTTGAATTCCCAGAAGCCTAAGTCAGTACACTGGCTGATCAGTGCTTTGGGTAATTGATTTAGGCTTCTTGGAATTGAAGTCCAAAAACCAAAGGTTGGGAAACACTGGTCTACCCTAAACCCAATCTACTGTTGCTTACTTTATGTTATTAGTTAGGTATTAAAACAACAGTAACATATACTCCAAGCCAAATATATATATATATCACTTATTTTTGGTGAACCACTTTATCTCCATTAGCAGCTTTTATTCCAAATTGCATCCAACTTAGATGTATATTCAAAGATACATCTATGTCTATTGCCAGGTATTCTGGGCAGGAACTCACAAATTAACACTGTGTCAAACTGCATTGTCATGGGCCAAACTTTGGGAAATAGTATGTGCCTGCTGTAAACCTATGTTTCTGAATGTTAGAAAAGTATAAGTGATTTTTGAATGTAACAACAAAAATAATCTGGAGTCTTCTTCCTTTATCATGAATTGAAGTATTCTACAGAGAAACCTAAAAAATCATGGCAAAAACAATTTTGACCTGCCAAGTTTTAGTTATTTTTACTTTATCAGTGTGATGACATTCAACATAATGCCAACTACAGTATCTTCTAAAGAACAACCATGCTCATGGCTAGGTAAGTAATCTGAGAACAAGCATGAAACATTTAGATACTTCTGAACTAAAAGTACTACACAAAAACAGATATAACAGTTTGCATGGACGCCTGAACTTGACATAGTTGTAGTAACAAGATGTTACACAATCACCAATAGAGAAGATTTATGTTGTTTGCTTTGGAATCAGCAAGAGTAAAAACAGTTCAGATGCCATTTTTGCAAAGATTAAACTGTACCATAACTTTTTAATGCTAAAAAACTTTAAACATTATTTGTAAAAGCAATTGGCTTGGTTAAGAGCTGACCAGTTAGCCTTGAAAAAAATATGAACAGTTGCCCCCCCCCCTTTTTTTTTTTTTTTTGCATACTACCAGATACTTGTAAAATGACTAGAATGGGCATTGGCAATCTCTACATTTTTCCTAAGGCAAAGTTGAAGGAAAAATTCCTGGACTGTTACCTAGTCTTTGTAGTACCTTATTTTTTACTCAATGATGAAAAGCAACTTTTCGGTATACAGTATTGCCATGTCCTTTGTGACTGAGAAAGCAGTGTCTTCCCTTTCAAAAGTGTTTCAAGACCCCATACCTGAAGGATTCATCTGAATGATTCAACTACAAATACAGTTCAATGAAAACAATTTGAACCAAAGCCTGCTAAGAGCCAGAGGAAAGCGTTTTATTTCCACTCATTTCTACCACTTGGAAGCAAAAGGAACACATAACTTTCTCCACTGTAAGCAATCATATTACGGTATTTACTTTGTTGCCATGCTTTCTCCCCAAAAGAGATAATGCCTGTACAATTTTGATTTCTCTTAGATTAGGTTACCCCACAGCACTGTTTTTACCTTATTGTATGTGGTTCACAAAAAGAAGAGAAAAAAAAGACAGACACGAGACCTTTGTTGGTCCCAATGTTATTTTGGCTGTGAACAAAAGTATCCCAATTGCAAAAATATCACTATGAAGAAACCCGATTTACTTCACTGTTGCTCATCAATACTAATTATGACTAAGTTTAGCACTGAGTTTAATTCTCAGTGGCTTAAATTCAGTAGTAAATTAGAACTAGAATAGGTCCACTGAATCAACAGGGAATTGGTGAACTGCATAACTTCTATCGGTTCAGTGGGCTACTCTAGTTGTAACTTACTACTGGATTTCAATCAGCATTAATTTTAAAACTGATCAAGTTATCAAGTTGAAACCAACATTCTGAAGATTCATTAATACCTAACGCTTCCTATAGTTGGACTCTGCAGTAATGAAGTAATTTAACGTGGTTCATGAAACAGTAATTTATTTCTAAATCTTCAGCCTATATTGATTTATTTCTTCTAAAATTAACCATATGAAAAGACTATATTAAATATACTAAACAAAATGTAATTCACACATTGCATGAGTAACACTCCTTTTTCGAGATAACCATTACATAGACATTTTTGTATTTCCTACCTTATATTCTAAACTGCCTTGGGGAATTGTTGTTAGGCAGAAAGCAAAAATGCAATAAACAGAATATTTATGAATTAAAAAGGCAGCATTGACAGAAAAGCTTCAAATGCTATTTAATGCTCTAGAAGAAAAAGAAACAATATCAATTAATGAAATTTATTGCTATGGATATATTGCAATAGCTAACTGAATTAAAATAGGGTAAAATAAATTTTGTTCCTACAAAAAACAAGCTGTAATTGTCACTACAAATATGATGAACAGATACAGATATACATGCAAAGTCTTGTAAAACACCGGAAACCAAACATTAATGTAGGAACAATTGTTGCATATGATTGGGGCAACAGCAATCTTTCAAACATTAGGTATCAGTAAGCTGGAGCTTTACAGCCTTATGTGAATGCCCTTTGCCATTAAGGTAAAGTTCTTTTTCTACCGCTGACATTTGAGGCAAACTTTCCTCTTACAGTAAAACCTCGCATAAAGAGCACCTCGCTTAGAGAGTAACTTGCTTAAAGAGCAGAATTTTCTGAATGTTCACTTTGCTTAACAAATAAAACCAACCAAAAACTCACTTAACAAATAAATCGGGGTTCACAATCCCCCCCACAATTGGTCACTTACAATGGTGTTTCACTTAAAGAGCAAACTTGCTTAACGAGCAATCCTGTGTAACGCATTATGCAGTGATGGGATGTAACAGGTTCTCACCAGTATGCCAGTACCAGTAGTAACTTTTCCCAGTGTTCCGGAGAACCGGTAGCAGCTTTTGGGGGGAACCACCTTGGGGCTTACCTTTTCACTGCCAAGCACTTGGTGTGCATGCACACCTACAGTGCTTGGCGCATATGCACGGCCTCCTTGCTGTCCTCCCAATTGGAGAGGAGGAAGAGAAGCTGCTAGCCTGAAGCTCCCTATAGCTTGGTCCCCAGGGTAAGTGACTCACCTTTGGATGTGGTGTGTCTGTGTGTATTTAATACCTTTACCTATACTATAGTGACGTACTACCACAGTTCCTAAAAAGGCCTGGTGGCCTGCCTTGGGGTTTTTAAGCAAAGTTTTGGAGTTACCTCATCAATAAGCTACATCTGTGCTGTTCCAATTGGAGAACTCTTAAGGAGGTACAGCTGTTTTACATTTACATTAAGGCATATTATCCTAGAGAACTGGTTAGGCAAAGACTTAGTATCTAACTTCTTTAACTGTTGAAAAGTGCCAAAATGAAGCCATCTTGTGGTGAGTTCATTCTGTAGTTCCTTCCATCTGACTTAGTGTGAGAAAGATTAGCCAGAATAAGCTTTAAGCTCTGGTTTAAAAGCTCTGGTTGATTTGTGTTTGGGGTGGGTGGGTGTTTGGGTGTATTTTAATTTTATTTTATTTACAGGTTTGTGTTGTGGGTGCGTGGATTGAGGGGTGTGTGTGTGCTTATTTTTTATATTTTTTTATTTTTTATTTGGCCACGGCCACAATGTCATAGTCATGATGTTTGCTCTGCCCACACTGTGATGACATTACGGTGGGGTAGTAAAATTTTTGACATCCCACCACTGATTATGCTCTTTAAGCAAGGTACAACTGTATTTTTTTTCTTGCTTCTTGTTGTTGTCTCTTCCTGGAACCTGTCAGAGCAGTGGTGGCAAACCCATGGCACTTGTCCCAGAGGTGGCTCTCAGAGCCCTCTCTGTGAGCACCCGTGCAATCACCCCAGCAATTTGCCCCACCCCTTTGCCATGCAGCCCAATGGGAACATTTCCTCCCTCCCTACAGCATAGAGTTCACCCTGCCCTTCTCCCCAGCAGCCCAATGGGAGCATTTCCTTCCTCTCCTGTTGCTGTGTTGGCACTTTGCAATAAATAAGTGGGCTTTGATTTGCAATTTGAGCACTCGGTTTCAAAAAGGTTCGCCATCATTGTGTTAGAACAACAAGATGGAGGTTCTCGCCACATGCTGGAGACTCCATTTCCCCTATTTTTTGACTGTAACTACACATGGTAATTGTAATATACTTACTTGTTTTCTATTTTAAAATGTTTCTAAACAAATATGCTTTTGTCATGCAATGTGCTAGTTTGCATGACAAAAGCATATTATGGGAAAACTTCAGAAGGGAGTTCAAGGTGCGCTGTTGGCTAGCAAACTTGAGCTAAAGATTAGAGATGTACTGAAAAGTAATCTGCTATCCTCTGATGCTTGTGTAACTAACTTGCCTAATTTTAAAATCTTGAAAAATTAAATTTTTATTGTTGGGATTCTGAAGCTCTGGGATGAGGGGTTTGGACTGTATTATGTAGTTTTTTGTGTGATGATGTAAACAACCCTGGGTCGCCCTGGCGAAGAGGGCGGTATAGAAGTATGAAAAATAAATATAAAAAAATAAATCAACTATTGCCCTTTTTTTTCAGGTCTGCATGGTCCAAAGAGATTTTCTTTGCTTTGTTGCAGATCTAGCCTTTTCTTTGTATTGTTGGCTCTCTGTAAATACTGTTATGAGCCCATTGATTATCTGATAGAAATTGGAAAGCACAATTTTAAACCACCATCTAAAGTTGAATCCAGTGTTGGAGGAAAGAACAAATAGAACTTTCAACAGTGGGATGGCATGCTAAGAACACAAATTGCCAATAAAAACACTTGCTGGACCTTTTACTTCAAATACAGTACAGTACTGTAAAACATTTGCTGGGACAGATTAGCCAAATTCATTGCTCTCGGAAATTGTAAAATTGGAGTGGGGCTATGTAGTATATATGGCGGCAGCGATACGGCTGGTCCATCCAGGAAGCCTTGGATATTGCTGGGGCTCCAGTACAGCAAGAATCCCTCCAGCCAAATTGATGTTTTACAAAATGGTTCCTAAGTGGTCCGACTCACATAACAAATTTTTTGCATAGCGAGCATCGCGGAATGCATTAAATTCGTTATGTGAGGTATGACTGTATAGCAAGCTCTTAACAGGACTGTTATTATTCTGGCACCGTTAGCCAGTCATTCCCTTTTCCAAGGATACCAATACTATTAACAATTCAAACAAATCACTCTACTCTCTTCCCCAGTTTTCCTTTTCGCTTTGTGCGAAATTTGACGAATATGCCTTGGAAATAAAAAATCAGCTCCAAACCTCACTAAAAAGCCCAAAACACTTGTTTTTTCCTGTTCCAAACTCTTTCTAAAGTTTGGAATTTTTCACTCTGCTTTTGCCACTTTAGAGTTTGGAAAAGAAAAATTAAGGGTTTTCCTCCCCCTTTTCTAACCTCTGGAACATTTTTTTAGTTTTCAATGGGAAATTGTGCTTTGTATTACAGAAAAATTGCTTTACAGAAAACGTCCTGGCATGGATTGATTCTGTAACCCATAGTTTCACTGTACTTATGCAATTCTAAGGCTTAGCTTGTCCTGAGCATGTTATCATGTCTCCTTTTTTTAAAAAATTTTTTTTTGCCTTGTTTTATTTAGCATTAGATTATGGCTTTCACAGTTAAAGGCAGTGATATGAGATCAATACATTTATGAACAGGAATAACTTTATTGCCTCCTAAAAAAACAACAGAACAACTTTGAAGGTTTCAATTGTTTATTTACAAAGTAGACAATATTGTCTAAAACTGTTGAAAATGCAAAAAACTAACAAAATAGGTAACTAAAGCCTCAGGCTTGAAAGGAGTGATATACATTTAATGAATTTATTAAATAAAGCTTACCTCCAATGGAATTGGCATTAAATATTTTGTAATCCTTGCCAAAAATATTCTATAACACATGGTAATAACTGAAGAGAAAGCTAACCCTTAACAAAATAGTAGTCTTGCACCATGTTCTACTATGTTTGGAAAGGGGGAAAGTGAGGATGAGACCTGCAAAGGTTCCAGCCCAAAAGGAACGAAGGAACAGATTCAAAATGTCCACTAGGAAAGGAAAGGCTATTAAGTCATTGTCCAAACCTTTTAAAACAAATTCAACTTCTCTCTTCTAAATTTAATCAGTTCCCTTCTAAAGGTATCACTGAGATGTCTTCCTACTTTTTAGAATGATTGATTTATCCACCCTAACTTATATTTCTTAGTTCTTACACATTTATTCATCTACTTATCTTGAGGAATACTGTATACTCAAAAGTTAAAGGCTTAATTACATTTCTATGAAACCCATGGCATAGTGCCACACAGTCAGGGAAAAAACCTAGCCCAATGTAGGCTCTGGGAACTCTCTGTTTATTTCACTCATCTGTTACTGGCAGCAGAAAAGTAACTGTCTGCATTTGTGTCTGCAGCTCTACAAACACAAAGACCCATCAGAGGAAGATAACATTGAGCATCACTCAAGATGCAACGAAATGAAATAATCATCGTGATATATCACTCTTGCTACTATATTGCTTTTATAGTAATATAAATATTACTATGACACGTAGCCACTCCTTCATCAACATTCTGTTATTTATGAAATGGTAAATTAAAAGATAACTAAGACAATCTGATTCAAGTGGAATTCCATTCTTATAAAGAATTGTGAAACCTGTGCAGCATACAATCCAGTTACTAAAAATTTATGTTTTCTGAACGTGAAATGTGGAACAGATCAGTTAAAAAAACAGGACTTGTTATGTACAATTAGGATGCAGACTACACAGTAAAAAATAATAACAACAATAATGATGGATACAACATGTTTAGGGCAGTCTGATTCACATTTTATCCTGTTGATCATATGGCACAATGGGAAACACAAATCAGCCCCGAGTTCCACACCCCAATTCTGTAGTTCTTCCTTCCTGTGGGAGACACTTCCCAGTTTTTAAGAAGTCGAATCCTTTTGCTTTGGCTCAATGCATATGATTACTTTGAATAAATGCAGAAGAGACCAACTAGCGCATGCACACACAAAGTTGTGCTTTAGCAAAACACCTTCTCCTTCACCTCTTGACTCACAAAGGAAGACTACATGAACACACACATACCATTCACCTTTCTCTGCAAAGCTTCTGTCCCAAAAACTTAAAAAACAACAACCCAGATTGTCCTGGGCAGGCTTAACCAGCTCTACTCCAGGCAAGATAAGCTAATGAAACAAATAGCTCTTGAGGCAATTCTTCTAAACATGACACCTGCAGTTGTTTTAAATAGAACTGCGGTTACAAGAAGTTTTCTCTCATCTGCCTGTGAAACTAATGTTGGATTTATCTCATTACAAATAAGTGTGGCTGCCACCAAAAGTAGAAGTGTATGTGCTCCCCTTCTCTAGACATTTCAGTAATATCTACTGAACATTATGCAATAATAACACACTGTGACTATCTGCACCTCTGCAAGCAGTAACCAGGAGGTGGGATAAATTTGACAGTAAAAGGAGGAGACTGTCAGTAGTCAGACATGAACATTCAGCACATGTTTTGGGAAGAACTGTTAGAATGTCTAAATTCATTAATAACTGCCTATCTAAACTACAGATACATAAACTCACTTGATTCACTTACAACAGGAAATTAAAATAATAATTGAATATAAAGAACCACGGTTCTGCAAACACTTGATTTTTGCCATTATCACTATTTCTTTTTGCTCTTCTTTCACAAAGAGAAAAAAACACACAAAATGAACCTAGAATGCATATTCTATTAACCTGAAACCCATGTGATATAAGACAGTGATTAGACAAAGCCATGTTACTTTCATCAGTTCATAAGTGAGAAGTCAAATCACACATAATGTTCCCTGGGATTGATATATATTCTTCCACTGCCTGGATTTGGCTTATTCTTGTTGCTCCAATCATTGAAATTAGTTTGTTTGAAAGCTGGATAGATTTGCTGGCAGCTGTCTTGAGTCAAGCCATTTTCATCTTCACAGCTCAACTGCCTGCAGTTTACCATTTTCTATAAAAATACATATTTGATTGACAATGTGATAAATTATTTGATTTGTTCATTATATTGCTTTCATTTAAAAAGAGGAACTCTTGCACAACAACCGTAACTAAATGTGCAAAAGGTTAGAAAACCATGTAACATTAACAATCATACAATTACAATTCAGATCTGGCCCACAGGCCATTGTATTATTAATGTTGTTAGCTGCTCTGAGTCTCTTCGGCAAATAGAGCGGCATACAAATCCAAATAACAACATCTATTTCATTCCATAAACATTCTGTTATTGTACTGTCATTAAAAATACCTCAAACCAACAGCAAACAAGGACACACTTTAATCTGATCAATGACTTTTAAATAATATGTCACATCTCACTATTGGAAGTGAAAAGTTTCATTTTTATAACTGCATTTATTCTGCTATATGAATTTAGGCCTTCCTTCTAAATGGTGTCGTTCCATTTTTTAAAAAGTGGAAGGAAAGCAGGATTCTATTCAGTTAGTAGGCTGACAATGCCACACAGGAATTTCGTTCTGCTGAGAAACCTTTTGGGGATAGAGCTCTCAGGTCTAAGTTACACACCTTGATTTGTAAGTCCTTTATCCTTAGACCCTGATAAGGGGAAAAAGAATGCTACTGAGTAATAAGAATAATTTACTAGCCCAACATGTCTAAACATACACAACTGTGCTTTAGACCCAAACTGTTTAACCCATTCAAAGATAACGAAAGCACTATTTCAGAGAGGTTTTCTGTTACACAGTGAACAATATTACTTACTTTTTGTTCCCAATTTCCAACATCCTTTCCCCTGTATTGATTTTCTCTGTACTGATTTTGCACAGGGAAGTGTTCTTTCTGTAGGGAAAGAAATCTGTTTTGGATCTTCTTAAGAAAATTGAACTGTAACATATGTATATTTCTTCAGAATTAGTTTTGCCCAATTTTCAAAGAGACAGTCATGTTGGTCTGTTTCAGCAAATATAAAAACAGACAAACATACATGAAGAAATATTGTGGCCCTTTTAAAACAGAAGAAAGATTCATTTCAGGTCCCCCCCCCCCCCGCAAAAGCTATCACTGCAATAAATCTGCTAGTCTTTAAAGTTCCACAAAAGGGTTTTTTTTTTTGTTTCATTTTTCTTACACAAGCTTCACAGGTAATTCCTTCAGTGAGCAATAAGACATGTATTCCTAAATATTTGATGGTTTACAGCAGGGATGCCCAAACTTTTTAGGCCATGGGCCGGTCACGTGGTTGGCCAGTCAAATGATTCAGCAGGCCGGTCATGTGGCTCCTCCCACCAGAAGCAGAAGTAAAACACGCCTTGCAATCTGTTTTGCAACGTGATGAGATAGATTTTAGGCTGCCATTTTCTCTGCTTAAACTAGGGGTGCCCAAACTACGGCCCATGGGCCGGATGTGGCCCTGACGCCAATTCACCTGGTGTGAGCTGCCCTCAGCACTTCCAGGAGCAAAGTGGGCTGGATGAATTGGCAACAGGGTGCAGATCTGGCCCACAGACCATAGTTTGGGCATCCCTGATTTACAGCCACCCACTCCAGACCTACAATTCCAAAGCCCAGCAACACAGATCCCTTCATATTTTGTTACATATACTCAGGTAAAATCTGAAAGATTCACCCAGTCACAAATTGTAAATCAGCTCTAAACAATCATTAGAATAATGAGATCATTACACCTGTATTTGATTTTGCACATATTCAATATTATTTTGAATTTCAAATCTGACAAATTATGTACTTTTGTTTAAATAAAGGAAAAATAAATATACACATTTTGTTAGTTTTACTTCATTAAATTCAGGCTATCCAAAAAATAATAATAATAGAATAAGTCTGCAGAACATGGGCACATGTTCTCTTAATCCTTCATTTGGGTTCTTGAGTCTGGCCTCTATACTGCATTGTTTAACACAATCTGTTCCTTACTAAATTACACTATAATCCTTTTATGGATACTGAGTCTGTCTAACACAGGGGTGCCCAAACATTTTGGCCTGGGGGCCGGTCACATGGTTCAGGGAGCCAGTCACTACAGCCCAGGGGCCGGATTTGGCCCCCAACGCCAATTCATCCGGCCCCCGAAGCCCTTGTCGCTCCTGGAAGCGGAAGTAAAACATGCCTGCACAGATCTGCCCCCTGAGCTGTAGTTTGGGCACCCCTGGTCTAGCAGAATACTGCAGAACTTACTGGCAGCTGAGCTTCCATCTCTTCCTATTCTATGGTTCCAATTTTCTAACTTGCTGGGAAATCAATCATCACATCCCAGGGTTTTTTTAGGGATAAGATAAAATTACATATTAAGGCAGCATCCCGTTTACATCATTATACTTTGTATAAAATCATTCTGAATTCATTGTACATGATGTACAAGACTAGGGCTAGCAAATAAGAGATATACAGGAGTGTGAGTCTGCCATTATAAAAAACCTGATGTGTGTGTGTGTGCACGCGCGCACAGTGTTGAAGATCAAAACTAGTGCCCTGCAGGATTTGGGGAGTTCATTTGAGAAACAGCCTTATATTCGTGTACAGATTCAAAACTGTAATAGTGCATTACATTATTTTTAATTGAAATATAAGACAAAATGGATTTGCAACAGTTATTGTAATTTTATACAATTTTTCAGAATCTTATTGCCTATAAATGTCAAAACTATCAGTTTCTACAACAGAATCATGGAGTAATGTCTCATTTTAAACACTATGCATATTTTCCAGTTTATTCGAATTACTTCTTTTGACAATACAATCATTCAAATCACATTTCACTTCATAATATACTAAACAAACACCATCACTTCCATGATACTGCATGACTACGTTTGAATGGGCTATGCAGGGAAATGCCTAGACTAAATATAGTAACTATTAGATCATGTCTAGAAAGTTTAGCTAGGCAGTTAAATCCACAGACCAAATTATTTCAAGTTAACCAAGTATTTCAATTAATTTCAGGGGGACTACAGTGGTTTACAGCAATCTGGACTAGCCTGTACAGTACTTTTTCTGGCATGACTGATATTTCTGACAACCCAATCACATTATAGGCAGAACCATATTACAAAGAGAAGCAACACAGCTGAAAGATTCTTTGTATTAGCATGGGATTAACAATACTAAAAACATTAAGGTTCCCATACTGTTGGCTACGTGCATGAAGACTACGATGCAGGCATAATAGGAGCACCCTACAAGGAAAAGGTGATCAGAATTAGACACAGTGGCATTATTCCTGTAAACATCCATGACCAAAGTTTTGCTGCAGGCCATTGATTTATATTAACAGGCAGATTCCAACGATTCCTGGAATTCAGGAGTCGTAACTGTGTATAATAAACATATGCATAAACAGACTCTAATATACGAGTACAGAGAATGGAGATTTCATCCATCATGTTATGGTCTGAACTAGCTACTAAGAAAAAAATCCACATTAAGATTAGTGTTAATATTATATACTTACACATGTTATTGCAGTACTGGTCTACAACCATTAAAATCATTTCAATATACTGTTTTGTAGGTACTATACAAACTGTGATGCAGTTTTAGAAGTAGTAAATCATTTATGATGGTCTTTAGAAAAGCCACAGTATGAGAACAGTCATTTCACTCTTCTTGGACAATAACCTGAAAAGCTAGTCCTATGACCATAATAAGTAGCACTTGACTGGATAATTACTCTCAGTTCATGCAGTGGAGGTGAGGAAAAAGTTTTCCTCAGACCGGATTAATTAGAGCTGAGAATAAGAAGAGCAAAGTAGAAATGGGTAGGCATCAAAATGGGAGAGTAAGCTGTTCTCTCTCTATTGATGCAATGTGTTTGTTATAATCCAGAAGACATGTAATTCTCCTTCTGTTGAACTGACACTGCCTATTATGCATCATTCAATTTCAATATACAGTAATACCCCGGATAACGTGAGTACCGTATAGTGTGAAAATCGCATAACGTTACAAGATTTTTGGAAAAATCTTGTATCGAATAACGCAATTTTTAACATTATCCGATACAGTCGTTCTTAGCAGCAGGGGGGCTGGAAAGCTGAACGGGGTTCTCCGTTCAGCTTCCCAGCCACCCTGCAGCTACAGAGGCAGGGGTGGGGAGGCTGGAAAGCTGACGGGGGGCTCCCCCCCTCGGCTTCCCCAGCCACCCCACAGCTGCGGAGGCAAGGGCGGGTGGCTAGGGAAACCGACAGGGAGTCCCCGTCAGCTTCCCCAGCCACTCTGCAGCTGTAGATCGGGTCTTCTGATCTCTCTGGAGCAGGCAGGGGACCCGATCTACAGCTGTTACTGGGCTTCCCCAACGTCCTCAGCCAGTGGAGCAAGCCAGAACGTCAGGGTTCGAATCCCGACATTCTGGCTTGCTGCACTGGCTCAGGACGTCAGGGAAGCCCAGAAACAGCTTGGTTCGGGTCTCCCCACCTCCCTGGACCCGGCAGGGGGGTCAGAGACACCAAAATTGGTAAAAAAAAGTCCGTTTTTTTTTTACCAATTTTGGGGCTTCTGACTCCCTCCTCCCCCCCCCCCCGGGTCCAGGGAGGTGCGGAGACCCGATCCAAGCTGTTTCCAAAGTTCCCCCACCTCCCTGGAGGCTGCAGCAAGCCAAAATGTCAGGATTCAAAACCTCGATGTTCTGGCTTGCTGCAGCCTCCAGGGAAACAGGGCTTTTTTTAACTTTGTGTGATCAATGTATCGCACAACATTAAAAACCGGATAACGATGGGACTTGTGGAACCAAGTCATGTTATCCGGGGTACCAATGTATTGTATATGCTAGCTACAGCTGATAGGAGGTGGAGCCTAACATCATAAAGAAAGCACATATTTTCCACTCTTGACTTTTTTTTTTAAATGGCTCTTTGATATTTAGAAGAGCATTTTGTCAACTTATTTTTGTCAAACATGAATCAACAATAGCCCATGTAAGAATAAGACACACATTCATGTTAGGCAGGGGATAATTGTATACAGGTATGCTTCCTTTCTTATAGTTAACAACTTACTGGTAGAATCACTTCTTTATGGGAGAGGGAAAGAGCATTATCTTCATGTGAAGATGGTGGCTTATGTGTTGGTGGAAGATCAATCCTAAATTAGAAAAATATACAGTTTATTTTACCACTAGAATGAACGTTTAGTGCATCAGAAAAATAAATAAGTAAATCTTACATTTCTGCCATATAATAAATGGTATAATTTCACATTCATAGCATTATGTGACATTGAACATTACCAAGACTACTTTCAAATAATATCACAAACGTAACTCCAAACATCAAAATAGACAAGTAATCCACAGTTTACATGGAATGATGAATGAACTCTAGTGCCAATTTTACTTCTTTCCTTTAAATCAGAAATAATTCTTTTTGTTGTTGTTCAGTCGCACAGTCGATTCCGACCCTCTGCGACCCCATGGACCATTGCCCGCCAGGCACTCCTGTTCTCCACCATCCCCCTCAACTCACTGAGCTCTGTGCCCATTGTCTCCACAATACCATCTAACCATCTCATCTTGGGCCGTCCCCTTCTTCTTTTGCCCTCGACCCTTCCAAGCATCAAGGCTTTCTCAAGTGAATCCTCTCTTCTCATTTGATGTCCAAAGTACTTTAGCTTCATCTTTACAATTTGACTTTCTAAGGAGCATTCTGGGTTTATTTCTTCTAAGATTGACCTATTTGTTCTCCTCGCTGTCCAGGGGACTCTCAAAACTCTCCTCCAACACCACATCTCAAAGGCATCTATTCTTCTGCACTCAGCTTTCCTAATGGTCCAGCTCTCACAACCATACATTGCCACAGGGAATACCATTGCTTTGACAATACGAATTTTTGTTTTCAATATGATGTCTCTACTTTTCATTATGCTCCCCAGGTTTCTCATTGCTTGCCTCCCAAGAATCAATCGCCTTTTTATTTCATGGCTGCAATCCCCATCTGCAGTGAGTTTTGATCCCAAGAAAGTAAAACCTGTCACGGCTTCTACTTCTTCCCCATTTATTTTCCATGGACTGATAATTCTACTAAGCATATATTCAGTATACATCTCACCTCAAAGTTTCTTAATACAGTAAAAACTCAAAAGGAAAAAAGAAACATTTATAACAGTATTGTCTTTCAGCTTCATACAGTTGAAGGCATAGTCATCAACAACTCCCCAAACTTACATTTTGTCCAGATAAGTAGATCTTTTCTTTCTAGGAGTAAGCAGTACTGTTATAAAGATGGTAATTATAAAGAGAGCAAGTACTGCGCCAATTACAGCCCCAGCTACTGCTACTGACGATGATTGCTTAAATGGACCATCTGAAATGTAATTCAACATGTATTATGATTTCAAGGAATGTAATCAAAGCTCCTCTCCAATTCCAGGGTGGGGGAGTGGGTTTGAAGTTGGCTAACTTTGAGAACATTGTTAAACATTCTATGCAATCTACATTTTCCTAGATCCAGTGCATATGAGTCATCAATAGCTGTACAATACCAAAACATGACTGTGTGAGGCCGTTTGAAATACACATTTAGGCTTTCAAAATATTGACAGGAAGTGGGGGAAAAACATTGACAAGAAAATGCTTTACAACTTCTGAGTCACAAGTTATTAACTGTGGCAACTGCCTTTAAGAATCTCTGGGGAAAGGTTTTAGTATAGCAAAAGATTTGTAATTTGTTCTCAACATGGACCCATTTGTTAGAACTATGCACAGACAGGTCATAGAAAAATGAATGAATAAATAAATACATTTTGTGTCAGAAAGTGTCTGGGTTGAAAGGATTTTTGCTGGAGAACACTCAGGGGACACCCAAATGAGGCTCCTTTCATGTCAAGATCCATTGTGCAGCACAAAAATGTTCAGTATTTAATGAAAATTAAATACTGAAAATCATACTGTTTTTGAAACATTATCTAGACCCACAAAAATATAAAATATTTTAACAAATGATGCTAGTTTTTATTTTGTTTATTCTCTGATATGTACTTACTAAAGTATTCATCCCTGAATTAAATTGTTTGTACCCTAAATTAACCATTTTGCAATGATCTGAGAGTTCTGTGCAAGCTATATTTTAAATATAAATTAACAGATTTTATTTTCCACAAACATTCTCTAGGTTAAATTTCTATACACTTTTGAAGAGTTAAAGCTTTCAACAGGCTGGATAGCTCATTAAACTAGATATCTGGCTTCAGAACCATAAGTTGGGGGTATAATTCCCCACTGTGTATCCCAAAAGAGCCAACCTAAGGATGGTCCGAAAAAAGAGAATGGGAAACCACTTCTGAGTAAACTCTAAATAGAAAACCCTGGAAAAAGGGCCAACATAAATCAGAATAGCTCACAATTGTTATTAAGACTTTTTAGTGACACAGGAACTAATAATTGCATGACACCAATGGCCACAATTTCCAGTGCTTTTTTTGTTGTCGCAGTCGATTCCGACCCTTTGCAACCCCATGGACCATTGTCGGCCAGGCACTCCTGTCCTCCACCATCTCCCTCAACTCGCTCGTCTCTGTGCCCAATGTGTCCACAATACCATCTAGCCATCTCATTTTTGGCCGCCCTTCTTCTTTTGCCCTCAACCCCATCAAGGCTCTCTCAAGTGAGTCTTCTCTTCTCATTTGATGTCCAAAGTACCTTAGCTTCATCTTTACTATTTGCCCTTTTAAGGAGCAGTCAGGGTTGATTTCTTCTAAGATTGACCTATTTGTTCCCCTTCCTGTCCAGGGGACTCTCAAAACTCTCCTCCAACACCCTATCTCAAAGGCATCTATTCTTCTGCGCTCAGCTTTCCTAATGGTCCAGCGCTTACAACCATACATTGCCACAGGGAATACCATTGCTTTGACTATATGAATTTTTGTTTGCAATTTGATTCTCTGCTTTTCACTATGCTCCCCAGGTTTCTCATCGCTTGCCTCTCAAGAATCAGTCGCCTTTTTATTTCATGGCTGCAATCACCATCTGCAGTGAGCTTTGATCCTAAGAAAGTGAAATCTGTCACTGCTTCTACTTCTTCCCCATCTATTTTCCAGGGACTGATAGGCCTGTTGCCATGATCTTGGGTTTCTTGATATTGAGTCTCAAGCCAGCTTTTGCACTTTCTTCTTTCAACCTAATCAGCTTTTTAAAGTCCTCCTCACTTTCTGCCATTAGGGTGGTATCATCTGCATATCTCAAGTTGTTGTTTCTCCCAGCAATTTTGATCCCAAATTGTGATTTCCCCCATCCCTGCATTGCGCATTATATGCTCTGTGTATAAGTTGAATAAGCAGGGTGACAAAATGCAGCCTTGTCTTACTCCTTTTCCTATTCCAAACCACTCCATCATTCCATATCCTGTCCTAACTGTTGCTTCTTGACTCTTGTACAGATTTCTCACGAGGCATATAAGGTGTTCTGGGATTCCCATCTCTTTAATTACTTGCCACATTTTGTTGTGGTCAACACAGTCAAAGGCCTTAGTGTAATCAATGAAACAGAAGTATACTTTTTTCTTATACAGTAATACCTCATATAACATTAGTATCGAATAACACGAAAATCGCATAACATCAAGGAATCTGGGGGGAAGAATTGCATCAGATAACATTAAGATCCTATGGGATGCTTCAGATAACAACCGCGAAAGCCTGTGTGGTTACAATGTATCTCTATGGATCCCATAGAGGATCAGATAACACTAAAAATCATATAACACGAAGACTTGTGGAACCAGGTTTTAGTGTTATATGAGGTTTTACTGTATTTCTATGTTTTTTCCATGATCCATCTTATGGTGGCAATGTGGTCTCTAGTTCCCCTGCCTCTTCTGAACCCTGCCTGCACTCTGGTAATTCTTTCCACATGCTGTTGCAGTCTATCCTGTATTATCTTGAGCATCACCTTGCTAGCGTGTGGGATGAGCGCAATTGTTCGATAATTTGAACATTATTTGGCATTACCCTTTTTGGGGATTGGAATGTATACTGATCTTTTCCAATCCTGTGGCCATTGTTGTGTTTTCCAAATCTGCTGGCATAAAGAATGTAATAATTTGATTCCATCATCTTTTAGGGCTTTGAAAAGTTCAACTTGGATACCATCATCTCCACTGGCTTTGTTGTTTGCAGTGCTTTTTAGGGCCTTTCTGACTTCACTCTCTAGGATGTCTGGCTCAAGTTCAATTTCCTCATCATTGAAATTATAAGGGGTGCTTTATCATGACACAAATGAATCATAGCAATAGATCAATATCATAGTGTTAGTGAGGGCTTTTTACAAGTCACTAATTACTTCTATGTGCAAATAATATACTATATGCATTAGATTTACTTACACATTATTTTAAGAAATGATTCCCTTTTCTTCCTCTCTGCTGTAGCTCAGATGATTTCAATTCCAAATCATTGAAACAGATTGCTACTCATACAAACATCTCTGACCAACTTTAATTGTGGCAAAGACCAATATTCTGGCAATATCCTTTAAAAGACATACATTTTGACAGTGGTTCTAAGAAGACACGTTCTTTGGAGGACCCAATTCAACTAGAACATCATTTACTCAAGGCCACACAACACACATAGATCTAAACCCCTATGTAGCTATGCAACCTTCGCAGGGAACTCACTTAAGTTAAACAATCATCATAGACACTGTAATTTGCTTGCTAAAGGTAACCCTTGCTTGAAAGCCAGTCATATCCAACTATAAGGGCTGGTGCTCATCTCAATTTACAGCCAAAGAACCAGCGCTGTCTGCGTTTGAAGACATTTTTGTGGACATGTGGCAGGCATGACTAGACACAGAATGCTGTTTACCTTCCCACCAAATTGGTACCTATTTATCTACTTGCAATTTCTTTTTTTCGAACTGCTAGGTTGGCAAGAGGTGGGACAGAGACGGGAGCTAAGTCTGTTGTGCAGCACTCGGGTCTTGAACTGCTGACCTGCTGACTTTCCAATCATAAAGTTCAGTATCTTAACCACTAAGCCACCACAGTCCCTTGCTTGCTAAGTCACAGATAACGTCTACAGTGATTTCTTAAGACAAAAGTACACCAGCTGTGTTAAACTACTGCAACCAGCCAAGAGAATTTTGGCTGCTGAATTTCCCTCCAGCTTTATAAAATGCTGCCAATGAGGATGCAATCAAATTCAAACGGCTTGGACAGGAAGCATTTTAAGACACAACTACCAGAATTAATGGTCTAAAGCAGTTTTTCCTAGCCTTTGGATTTTGGACCTGTTCCCAGAAGCATAAATCAATTTCCCAAAGCACTGATCAGCCAATGTACTGACTTAGGCTTCTGGGAATTGAAGTCCCCCTGTGGGGTGTGGGCCCCATATTGGGAAACCCTGGTTTAAAGGTACAGTACACAATTCTACTGAGGCTAAATAAACCTGACTAGCTAGAAACTACATGCAAGCTTAATCCATTTGAAAAAGAATGAGTGATACCTGAATACAAAGACTGGTAAAGAATGGATATCTACAAATGTATGACTGCATATCAACACACAGTCCAAGAATATTCTCTAAAACAAGTTGTAAAGAAAAACTCAATTATATTATACAAGCAGCTATCAACAGCAGCTAGTCTCGCTTGGCACCCCTCCCCCCAGAAGCACACAAAGGTACTTTCTGGGTTGAAAGGATTTTTGTTGGAGGAACTCCGCTCAGGGGACAGCTGAATGAGGCCCCTTTCATGTCCCCAAGATCTTTTCCCACCAAAGTGGACCCTATTTCTCTACTTGCAATTTCTTGCTTTCTAACTGCTAGGTTGGCAGGAGCTGGGATAGAGACAGACGTTCATTCTGTTGTGCAGTACTCAGGTCTTGAACTGCTGACTTGCTGAACTTCCAGCTAACAAGGTGAGCTTCTTAACCATTAAGACACTACAGTCCCTCTCTTGATGGTTATGCCACTTGAAAAATTATTTCCGAACACATTCATTGTTGCAAGATGCTGTGCTGAAGTATTTCACAGAATTTTTATAGTGAGCTGTTTCGTCTTTTAGCTTACAACTGCCTATCTACATCAATTTAGCATTTGTTTCATTTTATATACCTTTAAAATAATTTATGTATATGACCTGCATTCAAGAAATTAATTTAACAAAAGATTTATTTCACATAACAGCTATTCATACTTACAATCAATTCTCTATTTACACCAAACATACATTAGGTAAGAAACACTGCAATACTGAACACCTTTCGCCTACTGTGAATTTCATATTCAACTGTAAAACTCTCAATAAATGTAATAAACTTATAATAAGTAACACAGAATAGTAGGTACTTGCTTTTAGATTTGATTGTTACATAGAAGTTTTACAGAGGGCTTCCAGACAGTATACCATTATGGAATACAATGGAGATCTTCTTAAGACCACAAGCTACACTTAAAAAGAAATAAAAAATCCAAAACAGTTCAGGACCTGTTGTTAAGACCTAATCAAAAGCTAACTGAAGTAAGCAGTTCAGTTAGTAATGGATCAGATCCATGAGTTACAGAAACTCACCTGAGTTCACAAACAAGCATGGTTTAATAACTATACTTCCAAATGTATTGAAGAGACTTTGGTCAAGTAAATTAATGTGACCAGATTAATTATCAATGTGATAGAGACATGTAGAAAATCAGTTTCATGAACTTATAATATTAAACTGCAGTCACATACTGAAGACATACAACCAAGTCACAGTGTACTGTCAAAACTGTACCTTGATACAGATACTGTACTCAGTAAGAAGCTCTGAAAACTGTAGATCTTCTGGTAATGTGTTCATATTACTTTAAAACATAATATTGGGAAATGGTAGCTAAATAGCATTGCTGTTGTGTATACTCATGCTGCCAAGTTTATTTTGTACTTCGTATGCAGCATTGTTCCTTCAATCTCCAGATTGTTGAAACACACACTCATAGTTTCAGCTTTCAACATGTTTAATCAGAAGAAAGTCTCCCATCAATTTCAACTTGACATGCTTCTAAGCAAGCATCATTAAAAAATACAGTTGAGTTCTTACATTCACTTTCTAAGCCTGTATGTGTGACATCTTTTTAATACAACCCAATCTCTTCCAACAGAGAAAAATCTCTTTCTTACAGTATTTGTTTCTCAATCTTAACCAGATCCTTAATTTGACAATTATCTTCTTTTTTGCCACTACAAATCCTTAAAGCAGCAGGATTTTTTCATAAGATCTCCTGGGAGACAAATGATTAGCTGCTATATTTCTAAAGAGACGTGTTTTTTTAACATGCACATCATCTTTCCATCTCAAAATATGCATTGTTTTTCAAATAGACATATGTTTACAAAACACAGTTTCGCAATATGGGTAAAGATAAAATTTCTCTGTTCTTTAGTCCACGTACAGCACACACCTTTCTTGCAAATTACCAAACTCTGAATAAAATTCAAATATTTATTTCTTAAAATGCATCTTCACTCAAATAAAGAAGTTGCATCTGATTTTCAACTTAACACATTCCTAACCTTGTGCTTAATGAACATTCTGTAGAGTGTTTAGGGACATTTTTATTATTTTCTCAATGCTGCTATTTTTAAAGGCAAAATAAACCATTTGTTATTGAAGCAGTCTTTAATAAATCTTCTGGAAATGAAACTAATTTTTTTTTGAATCTAGTATTTCAGTGTTTGTAAATAAAATGTAAAAATATAGTATCCCTGTTCCATTGCAAGATCTATTCACCGTAAAGACCATTGAAGCAGTTCAGTGCAATATGGATCTGTAAAAGGTACCACCCACTACAGCATCTAATTATGGCAATGCTAAAAAAATGTAGAGGTATTAATATTTCTGCAGAAACCTATGAATAAAGCTTTGAAAAACCGTGCCACCAGAATATTTCACATCATAAAAATATTTTTGTAAACAAAATGTGCCTTAGATCAGCTCTGTTTCTGAATCAGTTTCATGTTACCTTTTAACAGAATTATGGTTCAAGTTCTATCAAAATCATTCTCAACCATAAATTTGTACTCAAAATGAAAGACAGTTGCTTCATTTCAAATTTTTATATTTCCATTTTTTTCTCTTAGCACTTTGTTCTTATCTTGTGCTATAGGCCAAATAAAGCACTATATTCAATGTATTAACTTCTGAAAGACAGTAGTACAGCATTGAAAAAAAATCATAAAGCAGCTTCAATACATTTAAATGAGGTTTTTACATTTCACTTGTCAAGTCAGAATATAAAAAGCTTGAAAATCAACTTCAAAAAGCTTATTCCTCAAGAAAAAGTATAAACAATCTGAAAGTGATCAACTAACGAAGGAGCTTTATGTAGAGTCAGGACTTGAATGTGGTCATTACACATACCACTCCTTTCGAGAAATTACAGAGCCATCTACATGTGAAACTAAGTCGTCTTCGTTTTCATCATAACATTCATCACCCAAGTACTTCATCCCCAGTGTTCCACCTTCATAGTAATCCATTGGTCTTTCATATCTGTCCTGGTACCTGTTAATAGTGTTTACTTTGTTCCAGTCTGTTTTCTCAGTATCTCCCAAGAAGTCTTTCGTTATTAGACTATCCACTGGATGGTTTATTTCTTTTTTCATACTGTCAGGGTAAGAATCCACTTCCTCTACCTGAACAGTATCTATCTGTGACTCCTTTTGCATATCTGATGGTGGAATGTAGTTCTTGGCAAAGTAGTCACCACGGAACGTCCTCCTCCTCCTATACCAGATAACTCCAACCAAGACACAGATAAGTATCAGGAAAAGAACCCCGCCCACTGCACCACCGATGATGGAGCCCCAATTGTCTTCCCGCATTGCTGGCTTTGGTGGTGTTGGAAAAAGCCTTAATTTGGGTTGAGTTGCTAAACCTGTGAAGCCATCAGTTGAAGGAAGCCATGGAATCGTGGGTGGTGAGGTGGTGGTAGTAGGAGGATCTAATGAAAGAGCAAAGATACAGAAGACACAGAAAAGGCAAAGAATGTCAATGCAACTAAGTTAAGAGCTGATAAGGCACAGTTGATGAGTAAGTAAGTGCACTTTAACATAGTTTTTCATTCTTCACTTAATTCCTAAATTGTTCATTACTTCTGACAGAAAGAACTCACAACTTCTAGGTAACTTTGAATGCATGAAAAATATTATTCTAATCCAATTATTTCCATATTGTCTTAAAAGTAAACATGAATCAGTTCTGTCAACTGAGAAGCTTAACCCCTCCTTTTCAAGTCAGAGTTAAAAATGAATGAAAGAAACAATACATAAGACATTTTAATTTCCTGCATGGTTAAAGAATGAAAAACTATCAGTTGCATGCCAAAGTTAGTCAGATATATTAACTTCTCCCCCCAAATAAATGACAGAATGATTATGTCTGATAGCTAATGTTTGAAAACCAAATCATCAACCGAATATTGCGCATTTCAATGTTTTTGCAAGCTATACTAACACTGGGGAACATTTAATCTGCATAATTATTAGTAACAAAAAGTAAGGAATAAATATATATGAAAAATAAAGGTTTCTTATCCTCCCACCTGCACAAATTTCACAGATGGTGTGAAAACCATGTTTCCTGCTTTGTAGTGTATATAGTAGTACCTTGTATAACGAAAAAGCTCTGTTCCATGGAGCATTTCATGAATTTGTTTGTTGTGCGAATCATATTGGCGATACCCTGCATAACAAAAAAATTCCCATTATACGAGGTATACCCCGTATAACAACCCCCCCCCCCCCCGTTATGCAAGGTATCACCAATAGCACCAAAACGCTTCATTATATGAATTTTTCATTATACGGGGTACCACTGTACTTAAATATATAACCTACGGGCCTGTGAAGTTCACCCAAGGCCATAGAAACTGGCTTTTTTGGGATTACACAATGGGAAACTGAATTCCCAACCTCTGGTTCAGCAGGCCAAAAATCGTCTCAATACAACATAAAAATTAATTTGAAATTTTGCTGAGTTTTTAAATTATGACATGGCCCCTGGTCAGCCCATGTAAAAAGCATGAGAAAAACCAAAAGCCAATGGCTATGCCTAACACAGTTCTTAGGACCTTGGCCATTATGATGGCATATAATAAAAAATACGAATCATGTTTAATATAAAATATCTTCAGAGTATAATGTAATGTATACCCAGAATGTTAAAATTAAAAGTTAGGAACACTCAGTTCAGAGTATCCAAATACTACATTTTCACCCCTAGTAGGACATGCCAGATACAAAAATGTTCAGGGCATGCAACCCTTACTCGCCTCCCCCCAAAACCTCACACACCCAGAAGTGAACCATCATCTGCTTCACTTCTGAATGGGGGACTCTGTGAATAAACCTTTCCAAAACCTGAACCCTGGAGGCTTCCAGGAGAGACCAAATCTTTGGCTGGAGGGAGGATAGCTTTTTACAGTAATATCCCGGATAACGATTGCACCAAATAACGCTAAAACCGCATAACGACGACAAATTTGGGGGGGGGGGGAGATTTGCACCGGAGAACGTTCATTTTAGCATTATCCGATGCAGTTGTTTAAAAGCAAGAAAATCCGGAGGAAAGAGACATTGTCTCTTTCCTCCTGATTTTTTTGTTTTTAATGCTAGCGTGGGGGTGGGGGGGGATTTCCCTCACCCCTTCTTCATTCACAGCTTTAAAAGCAAGAAAATCAGGATTTTCTTGCTTTTAAAACTCGCTGCTGGGTTTGGGGTGGGGGTTGGGGGAAAAATACCCACCCACCCCCGCAAGGGCAGTAACTGCCCTTGCTGGTGGTGGTGGGTATTCCCCCCAACCCCCCCAACCCAATGTTAATTTAAAAGCAAGAAAATCCTGATTTTCATGCTTTTAAAGTTGTGAATGAAGAAGGGGTGAGGGAAATCCCAAGCGTGTACGCTCAGGATTCACCTTACCCCTTCTTCTTTCACAGCGATTCAGAGAGCGCTGCGCTTGGGGAGGGGGGAAATACACACCCCACCTCACAAGCGCAGCGTTCCATCACTGTGCATGGGGGTGGGTGGGTATGCCCCGCCCCCCCCAAGCACAGCAATGACTTCAGGGACAAATGATTGGTTTGTCCCCGAAGTCAAGCTGACCCTAGGCTAGCAGTCAGGGCTTTTTTTTTAGCGCTGTTCGATGTATGCATCGGACAACGCTAAAAACCGGATAACGTTAAGACTTGTAGAATCAAGTCATAACGTTATCCGGGGTATTACTGTACAATAGAACCCCGAATAACGTTATGACTTGGTTCCACAAGTCCCGTCGTTATCCGGTTTTTAACGTTGTGCGATACATTGATCACACAATGTTAAAAAAAGCCCTGTTTCCCTGGAGGCTGCAGGAAGCCAGAACGTCAGGATTTGACATTCTGGCTTGCTGCAGCCTCCAGGGAAGTGGGGGAACTTTGGAAACAGCTTGGAGCGGGTTTCCCCACCTCCCTGGACCCGGCGTTGTCAGAGTTCGAATCCCGACATTCTGGCTTGCTGCACTGGCTCAGGACGTCGGGGAAGCCCAGAAACAGCTTGGATCGGGTCCCCACACCTCCCTGGACCCGGCAGGGGGGTCAGAGACCCCAAAATTGGTTAAAAAAATGGACTTTTTTTTACCAATTTTGGGGGCTCTGACCTCCCTGCCGGGTCCAGGGAGGTGGGCAGACCCGATCCAAGCTGTTTCCAAAGTTCTCCCACCTCCCTGGAGGCTGCAGCAAGCCAGAATGTCAGGATTCAAAACCTCGATGTTCTGGCTTGCTGCAGCCTCCAGGGAAACAGGGCTTTTTTTAACTTTGTGCGATCAATGTATCGCACAACATTAAAAACCGGATAACGACGGGACTTGTGGAACCAAGTCATAATGTTGTCCGGGGTACCAATGTATTGTATATACTAGCTACAGCTGATAGGAGGTGGAGCCTAACATCATAAAGAAAGCACATATTTTCCACTCTTGACTTTTTTTTAAAAAAAAAAATGGCTCTTTGATATTTAGAAGAGCATTTTGTCAACTTATTTTTGTCAAACATGAATCAACAATAGCCCAGGGAGGTGTGGGGACCCGATCCAAGCTGTTTCTGGGCTTCCCTGACGTCCTGAGCCAGTGCAGCAAGCCAGAATGTCGGGATTCGAACTCTGACATTCTGGCCTGCTGCACTGGCTGAGGACGTCGGGGAAGCCCAGAAACAGCTTGGATCGGGTCCCCTGCCTGCTCCAGAGAGATCAGAGGACCTGATCTACAGCTGCAGGGTGGCTGGGGAAGCTGACGGGGACTCCCTGTTGGCTTCCCTAGCCACCCTAGCTTCCCTAGCCAACCCCTGCGGAGGCAAGGGTTGCCTCCGCAGCTGTGGGGTGGCTGCGTAAGCCGACGGGGGAGCCCCCCGTCAGCTTTCCAGCCTCCCCACCCCTGCCTCTGTAGCTGCAAGGTGACTGGGAAGCTGAACGGAGAACCCCGTTCAGCTTTCCACCCACCCTGCTGCTAAGAACGACACGTTATACGGTTTTAGCGCTATATGATACTCACGTTGTACGGGGTATTACTGTATTTGCATGGATGATAATGGGGGCCTCAAAAACAAACTTGGTGGTGCACTAACATATACCCATGTTAAATATAATCAATTGGAGGGAGCTGCTAATAAACTGTTAGCGTAACATTTACATTGTTCTCTAACATTAACTGAGTAGGCAAGATAAATTTAGCATGAGTTAGCTGTATGTACTGATAAAATCTGTCTTTTTAATCACTTGTTTGATTATAATTGAATGGCTACATTTCAAATAATTCAATTAACTCAAATTGTTTTATATAGTAAATATCATTTTGTAACTTGTAAAGACTTCATTTGCAATGCCTTGCCTACCAAGTTAAAAAAACTAGATTTCACAAGGTGCTACTCTTGTTAGATCTATATTATTTGTCATAGCAGTTTATGTTATTTACTTCCATTGGGTGATTTGTTAAATTCTTTATGGACATGTTGAAGTGTATTACATTAAACAAAGAAGAGATCAGAGAAACAGAGAAAGATAATATATAGATGAATATATGAATCTATAGCAAGCATATTTTACGTAAAAACCTTAGTGTAGTCCACTGAAATAATTCAAACAATGAATTTAGATTTTACACTTAGCAAAAATAAATGTATTATCAGGACATACACACCACGTTGCATGGAGAGCAGGGAAATTATACACCTAAAGATCACAACCAATTGGAATTGCTGTTTTCTCTTTATGCCTACTGTGTGAAATTCATGCCTACCAACTAAGGATAAATTTCCATAAATCTGACACTCTCAAATCCATAATATCTTGAACATCTGTTCTCCTCCCATTCTGCTCAGCTAACACTTAATCCCTACAATTTTCTTCTTTTGACCCACCAGTACAGAATTTTCTTCCTTGAATACTAATTTTCAATACTATGAAAATCCACTCTTTTATATAATAGTTTTCACCACTGACTTTACTTCTGCTTTAACAGCGAAGCGTATAAGTGATGGCAAACCTTGGCACTCCAGCTGTTCTTGAACTTCAATTCCCAGAAGCCCTGATCAGCAGGAGTGCTGACTTGGGTTTCTGGGAATTGAAGTCCAAGAACAAATGGAGTGCCAAGGTCTACCACTACTGGTCTATAATGTCTCCATTTTCTAAATTAAATGAACAGCAAAATGATAACATTTTTATATCATAGATTATAGCTATGTAAAAACATTCTATAAGCAAATGAAAGCATCTAAAGACATCAAAAGGAAAGAAAATTATTCAAATAATCAATATACAGTAATACCCCGGATAACGATTGCACCGGATAACGCTAAAACCGCATAATGACGACAAATTTGGGGGGAAGATTTGCACCAGAGAACCTTCATTTTAGCGTTATCCCATCCATCATATTAAAGAAGTAAAGGAGGCCAAAGCTCCTCTCCCTACCACTTCCCTCCTTCCTCCCACCCCCGCAGTTTGTGGACTCCCCACCCCCACCCCACTGCCTGCTCGGGAGAATCCTGGCCATTTACCTTCAAGCCACCAGCAAGCTTCTCTTGCTGAGCTGCATGCTCCGACGATCGCTTGAGGCTTGTGTTTTTCTCCTTCACTTCCTGCATTGACAATACAGGGAGGGGGAAAGAGAGAGAGGTGATTGGTTCTCTAGAGAACCAATCACATTTCTCTCTTTCCCCCTTCCCTGCAGTTTAAATACAGGGAGGGGAGGGAACGAAGGGAGCGGAAAAAAAAACAAGCCTCGAGTGATCGGAGCGTGCAGGTCAGCAAGAGAAGCTTGCTGGTGGCTTGAAGGTAAACGGCCAGGGCTGGGCTGGATTCTCCCGAGCAGGCAGTGGGGTGGGTGTGCAGTCAGAGCGGTGGGGGGTGGCTTTAAAGGCACCCCACTGCCTGCTCGGTTTATCCCTGAAGTCAGGGCTTTTTTTTTAAGCATTGTTCGATGCATGCATCGGACAACGCTAAAAATCGGATAACGTCATGACTTGTGGAACCAAGTCATAACGTTATCCGGGGTATTATTGTACCTCTAAATGTGAGGAGCACAAGGGAAAAGGAGATAAATATTTATACTATTATCAATTAGCTAATAATTATTTAAATTTCTTCTTCAAGAGATCACCATGGCATGTACAGACATTAATTTTTTTTATTCTAAAAATCTTGTCAGGAGGCTAGGTTTTGATTGTGGGACATACACTTGAGCCTTCTCTTAGTTACACTGCAACAGTATCCAGTACATAATCACTAAATACACTTACCTCTACGCAAGTTCTGTGCTCTTTCTTTGTAAATCCATTATTTGGCACTAATATCTTAAACAGCATTATAGCTCTGCAGCACTTACAGTATTTACATTTAATATTTGATTCTATATGCCACCTTTGAAGTCACCAAAATTCCCAGAGTAGGTTACAAACAAAAATGAAACAGAATCTTCTTTAACATGAACATCTTTGAAAATATATACCACTACATATTTATTTGAAAAGTTTTAATATTTTGTCAAATTATAAATCTATGCTACAGTATACAAACAATGTAAAGTGAAGAAATGAAATTTAGATTTTACTATAACTGTGTAATACATGCTATATTTGTAATATAAACATGATCAGTTAACAGCTTAATAAAAATAAGATTAGAACTCAGTGTAAATTATCAGGCTAAATATTTCTTCATGATTTTGAATAATATTTATGTATTTATGGAATTTCTACTGCACTCTTCAAATAAATTCCCATGACAGAATCATAAGAGTTAGAATCATTCTTAAAATACATAAGAATGATTCATAAAATGCACAACATAACAAACATGGGGGGGGGGGAATGGAAAAACAAGAAAACAATAAAAACAAACCGGATATTAAAGCAGATAAAATTAAAATTCCCAGGAAAACACAAAACATCTCCTGAAACGGTATTTAAATGGCACCCTTCTCCCCGAACTGGGACTCAAGGTGGTTTAAAATGACATCAAAATAGGCAGGAGGCACCCATTATCCTTCTGGGACAGAGCATACCAAAGCTGAGACAGCTATACTAAACAGGTCCCTCCTTAGTCATAATGAATAGTTAAAGTCACTCACCAAACGGAATTAATGGTATGTATCCAATCTTGAGTTCGGAAGCTAAAATTAATGCACCAGCTCCAACATTTCTTTGGAAGAATGCATGCTGCTTTTACCTATGCTTACTCATACTGTATTTAGTTATATCTCCTCTCCTCTTAAGATTGGCATGTGTACGCTTTTTCTTAATATTTACAACATAGAATCATGACGTGTTCCCCTGCCACATTTGAAATATAAAGCAGAATATGCTTAACACATCATATTTTAGAGATGTCAACAATTTTCATAATTCCATGGCTGAAAATATGTGAGCAATTCTCTCATGGTGTAGGGAAAGCTGGTACAACAACAACAAATATCAGGAACCCCTTGTAACTATGAATTTGGATTCTGAAAGAATGTTTTAGTCAAGCATCCTTTTATCAAGAATTTCTGAACTGGGAAATGGTTTTAATAGTGGTTCTGTTCCAATCTGGATGGAAGATTTCAGAAGGTGGTACTGAAGACTGTTCTGCTCAATAAAAATTCCATTACAACATCCATCAGAGTTCTCTTGTTTCTTTCTCACTCTTTAAATATCTACATAAAGCTATTGGTAGAGGTTGTCTGAAAATTTAATGAGATGTGATCTGTTTGTTGATGACATATTTTTCCTTTTCATCAAAATAATATGAGGCAATATGTGAGGCAATTTGGTATTCAAATAAAAGTGTTGGTTTGAAAACCTGTGACCAGAGGGATCTGCTTAGCCTTATTCTCTCCTTTCTAGCTCCAGCATTTGGAGAACACAGAAAAAGTGAGTCATCCAACAGAAGCTATGAAAAATCAAGATCCTAATAGCATTGATATCTCTCACTCACAATTGGTCACTTACAATGATGTTTTTCTTAAAGAGCAAACTCACTTAAAGAGCAATCCTGTGGAACACATTATGCTCTTTAAGCAAGGTACAACTGTACTATAAAGCCTTTCTTACAGCTTGAATGCCTGAGTTGCTCCCTGATCTTCTTCTTCAAGTGCCATATCTGATTCTGAATCAGCTATCATCATGGAGATCAGTCATCAAGATTATCCTGGGAACCATGTAATGTAGTGGTCTTCCATTTGACTTCAGCACTAGAGTGTGACACCCATATCACTAGCTACAGACATCCCTATATGTTAGTTTATGTAAAACAGTTTTCATGCAATACAAAAGTATAAATTGGTCATTCAAGCTACCAGCTGAAAGGTAAATAGAAGTAACATTTTATAAGAACTGTAAGAACTATAAAATGACACTAACTACTTAAACTTTATGTGTTGGGATAATGAAAAAGTAAAACCGAAAACATATGACTTACCTAAGATGTAGATAGTCTTCTGATCACTTCTTTGGCCAAGTGAATTAGTTACTTTACAAACATAGGTTCCAGTATAATTGTAGGTCAATGGACTGTTGAAATGTAGAGTATTATTTAAAGGCTTCAAACCTTCAGGCCAACTGCCATCCAATCTGCATTGCAAAAAGTTTATAAGCTGTTTGAGAAGGTGGTTTTCTTGCCCATTTTTTAAATACTAAGAAGTTTTCTCTAGAGGCAAAATAAGTTAATTTATGAAAAGGTTCAATGGTGCATATTCCTAAATTTCAGTTAAATTTTACATGAACACTGTAGTTCAATAGTTATTTTAATTATGTGTCACAAAATACAAGACACTATTACCATTTTGAAATATTATTCACTGCTCTTTCCTGTTCCCATAACAGTACTGCTGCAAAACAACATTTTTTTTTACAATTTTACCGTATATACTTGAGTATAAGCTGAGTTTTTTTAGTCCCAAAAATGAGCCCCTAAAAGGGGACTTGGCTTATACTCGGGTCAATGACCATGAAGGTCCCACAACTGCGTCAGATTGAGATGTACTAACAATTTAATTGATTTTACCATATTTTCATGTATTTTGATTCTGAAACTCACTAGCAGCTGCTGCATTTACCAACCTTGGCTTATACTTTGGCCAATCTAATTTCCTGGGTTTTCAGGTCAAAATTAAGAATCTCAGTTTTTCATCAGGTCGGTTTATACTCTACATACAGTAATCCAAAACAGGCTATTTAAAGGGTCATGTGGAAAGCAAAAAATGTGGATGAGGAACTATCCCAAATATTGACCTATGAAAATTTTGTCACATAGTTTTGAGACTTCATTACATCTCTAAGAACTAATAATCTGCTATTATTGCAAAGATGCGGAGGAAGTTGCATTCCTGCCCTCAAATAATCAATTTCCTCAATAAGATCAAAACTGAGAACAGGAGAAATCTCCAAATGGCTTTAGAAACCAGCCAATGGCCACAGAGTCCAATCTAATTAATCTAAATTAAATGATCATCACCTATATCAGTGGTGGCGAACCTATGGCATGCGTGCCAGAGGTGGCACTTGCAGCCCTCTCTGTGGGCATCCATGCAATCACCCTAACACCGAGTTTACCCTGCCCCTCTGCCCAGCAGCCCAATAGGAGCGCTTTCTCCCTCCTCCCAGCACAGAGGTAGCCCCACCCCTCTGCCCAGCAGCCCAATGGGAGCACTTCCTCCCTCTCCCCAGCACAGAGTTCGCCCCACTCCTCTGCCAGCAACCCAATGGTTGCTGTGTTGGCACTTTGTGATAAATAAGTAGTTTTTGGTTGCAGTTTGGGCACTTGGTCTCTAAAAGTTTTGCCATCACTGACCTATATCTTTCAAAGCATTAATAAATATGAAGATTCACCTTAGCTCATATTAAGTTATTTAAATGAACAATCAATCATTTAATTATATTATACAATGGAAAAACAAAACAACGTATGCTAGACCTCTTAAATAAATCTTCAGATAATGCTGTTACCAACTGAAAGTATACTGTACAGTAAAACACTGGATAACGATTGGATCGGATAACGCTAAAATCACATAACGTTAAGTAATCTGGGGAGGAGAATTGGATCGAACAACGTTAAGGTCCTATGGGATGGATCGGATAACAACCGCTAAAGCCTGTGCAGTTACAATGTATCTCTATGGAGCTTTAACGTTATCCGATCTATCCCATAGGATTTTAAAATGGATCGGATAACACTAAAAATTGGATAACACCAAGACTTGTGGAACCAAGTTTTAGCGTTATCCGGTGTTTTACTGTATCTATATCAGTTGTAAGACTTATAAAGCTCCTTATTCCAGCCAGGACTGGTTCTAGGTTTGAAAAGACTTTGACAGAGTTCCCCAGAGTAATTCCTCTTCTACTTCAGCAACTGAGAAACCATGGACCTAGTCCAGTGTTTCCCAAATGCTGGTGTTTGGACTTCAATTCCCAGAAGCCTAAGTCATTTTCCCAAAGCACTGATCAGCCAATGTACTGACTTAGGCTTCTGGGAATTGAAGTCAACCTGTGGGCTGTGTACCCCTTGTTGGGAACCACTGACCTAGTCAATTGTATCTGTGAGAGACGATGAGCTGCCATTTAAATATTCTGCAATGCAGACCTTAGGGCTTTACGAGCTATTTAGAATGGTGGCAGCCCGAATGACGTATCAATTCCAGTAGATCTTGTTTGGTTAGTGTTACACCAGAAACTGCCCAAGGAGGCCAGGAACAGACCACGTTACAGCTGATCTGCACATAGTAACTTCTAGTTACCATTTAAATTTAAAAATAAACCATACCCAATTAATCTGAACTAACTATTCTAGAAGTATACTGGTAGTTCTCTGCCAAGGTCAGCAAATCTGAGCTTTATTGATATCAAGCCCACTACATTAAGAAAACTAAAAGGTCACAAAGAAATCATAGCATTAAATCAACTCTCTAAGGATCAGAGTGTTAGCTGTAGCTGGAAAAAAAAGGCATTTGATGATCTATTTTCACTGGGTAAATTTTCATGAAGGCATCATGAAAATTCAAGCAGAATGTCGAAACAGATACCAGGCCAATGAACATTTCACTCTTAATTCTTGGGTACGAATTATTTTATACAACCCAAAATATAGTTGAAATCATGTTTCATATTTATGTATGCAGAAGGCAAATGGTTCAACATGCAGTCAATTAACAGGTTGCCACTGGGATTCTCAGGGTTGTCCACACCCATTGGCTTGATACATACCGCACTTGAAAATCCCAACAAGGACTTAACTGCTATCTAGAAGTGACTGCATGTTATTAAATCCCTTCTCAAGACATACCTACACAACCAGGTTTCAGATGGTACAATAATTCAATTTTAAAGTTTAGAATTGTACAATGATTAACTGATTTTTAAAAGAACTGAATAGTAACCTTGGATAAAAAGATACATGACAATTCTAACTAATAAAATGAAGTGCAAACAATCAATTAAACACTTCAAATTACAGTAAAACCTCATATAACACTAAAACCTGGTTCCACAAGTCTTCGTGTTATATGATTTTTCATGTTATCTGATCCTCTATGGGATCCATAGAGATACATTGTAACCACACAGGCTTTCGCGGTTGTTATCTGAAGCATCCCATAGGATCTTAATGTTATCTGATGCAATTCTTCCCCCCAGATTCCTTGATGTTATGCGATTTTCGTGTTATTCGATACTAATGTTATATGAGGTATTACTGTATATTTTCCTTGAACTACAAGTTATACACCACATAAAAGTACAGGTTTATTAAAGTAAAATCTCTGAACAAGATCTTCTCTCATGTTAATCTGTTATTAAGAAAAGGAGAAATATCTGGCTAGAAGTAATGTGAAATATAGGATCTGTTGGCAGTAAAAATACACCTTAACACACACACACACACACACACACACACACACACACACCAACTGACCAGCAGTTATACACTAGGGGACAGCAGAATGTCAGAAAGTTCCTATTACAGTTGTACCTCACTTAAAGAGCATAATGCATTCCACAGGATTGCTCTTTAAGCGAGTTTGCTCTTTAAGCGAAACACCATTGTAAATGACCAATTGTGTGTGTGGGGGGGGGGATTGTGAACCCAATTTATTTGTTAAATGAGTTTTTGGTTGGTTTTATTTGTTAAGCGAAGCAAACATTCAGAGAAAATTCTGCTCTTTAAGCGAGTTACACTTTAAGCGAGGCGCTCTTTATTTGAGGTTTGACTGTACTTAATTATTTTTACAAATAGGATATCTCAACTACCTCATGCAAAGGTGAGCAATCTCAAAGCTCGGGCACCATTCATTCGTTCTAAAATTACATAGGCACTGCACCTACCACTGCAAATGGAACTGGAAGTATACAGAATGTTACTTCTTTAGAAAAAACATATTCAGATTGAGAAAGAGATTTACTGTAATAAAACAAGAAGGGTTCACACCTTGTTTTAGAGAAGAATTATACACAAGACTTTTTAAAAGTGAATTTTTTTCCAGTAAAAAGTGCAAACAAACAGAAAAATACTTAGATGGCTTTGAGGGCTACAAAAAAAGGCATGGGGATGCATAAGGCCCCAGGCTACATGATTCTTACACCTTTCTTGAGTAATATGTAAACTACAGTTGCATCTATTAAAATAGAAATGACATAAAACAGCACTGGAAATGGGAGGGGCCATTCCTATTCCACAGTTTCAGTTTTCTATGGGTCTAAAAATATTCAATAAAAGTATTAAAATCCTGAAATGCATTATGTATATGTAGATCCATGGCACATTATTAGAGCTGGCCACTAGAGGCTACTGTATGTAAAATAATGTTTAGAAGGAACAGAAGCAAATATTTCGGTAGATATTTGTGTAGAATGACAGAGGCATTCAACACCCACACACACTTGTACAACACAATGTATGTGCTTAAATATGGGGTTCACTGTTTTCTGCAGAAGGCTTTAGAACATATCCCCTGTGGATAAGGAGTGACCGGTATTTATAAAGGAAAGAGGTCTCTTCTCTCATTTGGTCATCCTCTAAAAAAATCCTTTCAACCCAGAGTAATCTCTGACATGAAATTATTATTCTCTTGCTCTAATATCTATGATCTATTTTTACTTTTTTTTGGGGGGTGGGGGGGACTAATCCTACATTCTGCACTACATATCAGTTTCACTCCATAAATATGAAGGGTAGGGATGCAAAAAACGAACTCTCAGCCTCATAATCTGAGATACACCCTACCCCCCCAAAAATTATGTAACTGGGAGTCATTAAAATGGCAGAAGGTAGTCTTTGTCAGAATTCAATTTCCTATGTATATCTTGTGATTTGCAAATGTGCCCAAAGCACTTTTCAGTGGGTACAAAGCAGCAATGTAGGAATGGCATTTATATAACAGGGCTTCTCTACCTATGGCTGCTTTGATGGTGCCAAGTCCTCAAATTATGAGACTCAAAAGCCCCCCCCCCCTAAAAATTAATATCCCTAATTAAGGCTGCAGTCCTAAAACATCCAATGGGTGTAAATCAGTGAGATAGGCAGGTTGTACTTACCAGTAACTGTTGTTCTCCAAGTATGTTGTTTGTGAATTCACACTAATGGGTTCTGCGCCTGTGCTGAGCCGTTATCGGAGCTGAAAAGCTGATTGGATAAAAAGATTTGAAGTTAGGACCGCCCTCCATCCTCACCCGCCTCAGGCGCCATTTCACACTCTTTCCCTCAGTTCAATACTAAAGCTGCCCGCTAGGCCAAGAGAATCTCATCCCGGCAGCCTAGAGGGGAGGCAGGGTGGGTCGTGTGAATTCACAAAAAACATACTCGGAGAACGACAGTTACTGGTAAGTATAACCTGTCTTTCTCCATCATGTTGTTTGTGAATGCACACTAATGGGTGACTAGCAAGCTCACTTACTTGGATGGTGGGCAGCCGGCGAGATGTGATGAAGGAGAGCAAAGTCAATCAGGGATAGGCGGTCATCACCGAAGAGGATTGGAGACCCACTGTCAGGATGGCTCTCCCATGTCTGGTGTCAGCAGCAGACCTGGTATCCACTCTGTAGTGAGTGATAAATGTGGAGGACCTAGACCAGGTGGCAGCCTTGCAGATGTCCTCCATAGGAATGCCTTCCAGGAAGGCAGTGGAAGAGGCCAAAGTCCTGGTGGAATGAGCCTGGACATGAGGCGGAGGTGGCAGTGATGACAGCTCATAGGCCAGGTAGATGGTACCTGAAATCCACTTGGAAAGTCTCTGAGCAGACAAAGGCTGCCCCTGTGACTTGCCATCATAGGCAATGAAAAGATGCTGTGCTCTCCTAAAAGACGCAGTTCTTTGGGTGTAGAACAACAAGGCCCTCCGGACATCCAGGGAGTGCCACGCTTTCTCTTGTAGTGATGATGGATGTGGGAAGAAGGCAGGCAGCGTGGTGGATTGGGCCAAGTGAAACTCAGTGAGGATCTTCGGGAGGAAAGAAAGGTCCAGATGCAACACAACCCTGTCAGGGTAGAACTTCAGAAATGGTGGGTCAGACCTCAGGGCTGCAAGTTCACCTGCCCTTCTGGCAGAGATGATAGCTACCAAGACTGCAGTCTTCCAAAAGACAAGTTTGATGTCCACTGTAGCCATAGGCTCAAAGGACGCCTTCATGAACGCATTGAGGACAGTAGACAATGACCACTGTGGTGGTGATACCTTGAGAGGTGGAAAGACATTTCACAAGCCCTGGAGAAACTGTTTGACAGTCCTGTCCTTGAGGACAACGCAGAGGAAGGTGGAGCATGGGCAACCACCGCAGCAAGATGGACTTTAAGAGAAGAATGCGCGGATCCTGACTCAGCCAGATGCAGGAGGTAGGACATGACGTCCTGCAGAGACGCAGAGGCAACAGTACGGTCGATTGAGGTTAAAAAGTCAGCAAAACGACGGTACTTAGATGCATAAGACCTCCGCATGGAGGGCTTCCGAGACATTTGTGGGGACTGGGCAAGCCAGAGTGGAGAATCCGGCCGTCCCCCATACGGAGGAGGTCTGGACTGGTGGGCAGTCGAAGCGAATCGGCCACCAGAGTCTGCAGCAGGGGAAACCACGGCTGTCTCGGCCATGACGAGGCAATCAAAATTGTCAATGCGTTCTCTGCACGGATCCGAACAAGGACCCATTGGATGAGAGGGATCGGTGGAAACATGTAAAGGAAGTCCTGGTGCCACGGAACCATGAAGGCATCCTCTTCTGATCCATGGCCGATCCCCACTTGGGAGCAGTAACAGTGGCATTTGGCATTCGTCCATGTCGTGAACAAGTCCAGGACAAGCATCCCCCAGCGGCGGCAAAGTCTGTCGAACACCAATCCGTCCAGCTCCCATTCGTGCATCGCCGTCCCCTTGCAGCTGAGCAAGTCTGCAGTCGTGTTCAGGGCCCCTTGGATGTGTACCTTCAGGCACAATTCCCAGACCATCACAGCGAGATGAAGAATGGAGAGAGACCTTGTTCCCCCTTGCTTATTGAGGTAGGCCAAGGTCGTGGTGTTGTCGGAGGCCACCTGCACCACGCGGCCCGCAATCGAAAGTCTGAAGGACCGCACCGCCTTCCACACTGCTAACAGTTCTAAAAAGTTTATGTGATGTCTGGCTTCCACAGGAGTCCAAACCAGGTGGATCCACAGGCTGCTGCAGCACGCTCCCCATCTGTGAGTACTCGCATCGGTGGTGATCTGAACTGTAGGCAGAGGAAGGACGAAGAGCTTCCCCACGGCAAAGTTCTGATGCAGCACCCACCATTCCAGCTGCTCTCGCAATTCGGGAGTGGGAGTGAGCAGTTTTCTGGGGTGGTCTGTGACCAGATCGAAAGATATGAGGAACCAAGACTGAAGGGACCGCATCTTTAGTTTGGCGTGGGAGATCACTGCAGTGGTCGACAACATGAGTCCCAGCAAGCGGAGGGCTTCCCTCGCCATGACGCGACGTTTGTTTTGAATCCATTCCACCACCGAACGGATGTCTAGAAGACGTTTTGGAAGAATGTAGGCTCTCAAAGCAAGTGAGTCCAGTACCGCTCCTATGTAAGTCACGCGCTGACTCGGAGACAACTGTGACTTTTTGAAATTGACTCTCAGACCAAGGCTCTCCATGAGGACAAGGCAATAAGAAACATCGTCCATGGCCCTCTGTTTGGTCGGGGAGCCAACCAACCAGTCGTCAATGTATGGGAACACCTGGATTCCTTGTAGCCGAAGATGTGCGGCTACCGGCGCCATGCACTTTGTGAATACCCTCGGCGCGGTGGAAAGGCCGAACGGTAGGCACTTGTACTGGTAATCTGTGCTGCCCACTTGGAAGCGGAGGAATCGGTGATGTTCCCTCCTGATGGATATGTGAAAATACGCATCCTTCAGGTCGATGACTGTGAACCAGTCTCCATGGTTGATTAGTGGGAGGATGGATTGGAGGGTCACCATCCGGAACTTCCTTGTGTCTATGTGCCTGTTGAGAAGGCGGAGGTCAAGGATGGGACAGAAACGTCAGTCCTTCTTGTCCACGATAAAGTACCGGGAGAAGAACCCGTCGTGAGACTCTGACGGAGCGACCGGTTCTATGATGCCCTTCTCTAGGAGAGCTGACAATTCCTCCTGGAGCGGTGGAGACGGATCAGTGACATGGATCTGTCCGACAGTAGGGCATCTCGTGAACTCTATTGCATAGCCAGAGTCTAAGATAGAAAGTTCCACAGGGGATGGTACTGTACGGGAGTGGGAGAGTCCTCGGTCAGAGAGGAGTCAAATGCGCTGCTTGCCCCTCCGATCGGTACGCTTACCAGTCTGTTGAGTCTGCTGCTGGTAACGCGGCTGGGCAGACTGATGGCGAGGGCGGTAAAAGGTTTGCCAAGGATAGTCCTGCTGCCTCTGCTGTTGTTGCTGCCTAGGCTGGTAAGAGGACTGGGCCTGGTACGGTTGGTACTGCCTAGAACCTCTGCGAGGAAGACGGAGTTTGCTGCTGGTGGCAATGTCTTTTTGAAGCTCACCCAGAGAAGAGTCCGTCTCTTTGGCAAACAGGCCCTTGCCATCGAAGGGCATTTCCTCAATAAGTTTCTTTACCTCATCCTGGAGGTCCGCCGACCGCAACCAGGAGTGGCGACGAATCTGAATAGCCGAGCCCAAATTCTTGGCCTTTGACTCGGGGATGTGCCGACCCGTACGAATCTGCTGGAGGGAGATATGGTTACCCTCCTGGCAGAGTGCACTGAAATCAGCACGGAGCTCCTCCGGCAGCTTCCCCATGAATGACTCCGCCTTCTCCCACAACTTGCAATTGTAGCCGCCCATGGCCGTAGCATAGTTGGTGGCACGGAAGGACAGAGAGGCGTTGGCGTAAACCTTCCTGCAAAGGGAGTTGAGCTTCTTGCCCTCCTTGAAGGAATGGGGACGCTGCTGGCTGGTGTCCGGTGCTGAGCGCCCTTGATGACTCTGGAGTTGGGCACCAGGTGGACATGAAGGAAGCTGGCATCATCCCCCAACAGTTTGTACATGCCGTCCACCCGATTGGACATGGAATGGACGGAGACAGGTTTCTGCCAGACTTCCATGGCGGCCTTGGAGATCTTCAGGAGGCCCAGATGGACAGGGACCAGCTCCTTCTTGTCCGCCAATCCGCATACCGCATCGTCGCACTGATCCAGAGGAGCCTCCGCCTTGATATTTAGCGTGGAACCAAGGTGGATAAGCAGCGCCGTAAAAGTTCTCTGCTCCTTGGGTTGGGACCCACAAGAACTGCCGATCTGGTTGTCCAGCAACTTGTCAGCATCCACCGGCGGCAGCTCCTCCTCCTCATTGAACTACACATCGGAGCCTTCTGACCTTCCTGAGACAGTGGGAGGTGAGAAGAAGGCCTTGAGGTCCGAGTCAGACCAGTACAGCCTGGCTGAGCTCGGATTGGCCCCCGGCAAAAGCAACGGTTGAGGAGAAAGAGATACCGTCCGGCGCCTCTTCAATGGAGCATGGCCTTCATCACGGAGTGGTGGAGCCTCGAGCACAACCGAAGGCTGGGGCAGAGTGGCCCGAACCTGATCGGAGATTTTCTGTGCCATGGCCTCGAAAATAGGGGCAAGCAGACTGATCTGGACTGACGGCTCGGTGGACGGAGCAGCACGAGGATCCATCAACGACGAAGTCCGTCTCGGTGGAGGCGGTGGTGGAGTCGTCTGGCGAGGAGGAATACTCGGGGCTTTCTCCGGGGAGACGACTGCCGGAGAAGCCCAAGAGGAAGTCCCTGAGGAGATGGTCGCCATAAATATGGCTGAAGCCGGAGACCGAGGAGGGGAAGGACACCCTGGACCGGGGGAGGGGTCGGCGGCAGCAAAGCCGAAGAAGAGCGGTGGTGCTTCTTCTTCTTTTTCTCCTCCTTCTTCCTTTCTTCCTCCTTCTTCCTTTGAAACAACACCGCTGTAGTGAGCCACGGAGCAGCAGAAGATGATGAGGTAAAGGTGGCTGGGACTTCTCGGGGATGTGCGGTTGGCTGAGGCGCCAAGGCAGCCGCCATGAGGTGAACCTTAAGTCTGTTCTGGTGGTTCTTCAAGGCGACCTTTGAGAACCCCTTACAGACCGCATAGGAGTGGACTGGATGATCCTCCCCGAGGCAAAGCAGACACTTTTCGTGACCGTCGGTACTCGGAAACTTCGTGTTACACGACGGGCACTGCTTGAAAGCCACAGAGGCCATCCACCGGAGTAGATGGCTGACGACAAAAAAAAATTATCCCGGCCGGGAGGACCCGGCGCGAGATCGTGAGGTAATTATTATTTTTTAAACGGCTGAGGGAAAAACCCCTCACCCGCGGGTGGACCAAGAGGTTGCGAGCCTCCTGGTCCCAGAAAAATTGTACAAGTAGTCAACGACTAGAAAAATTGTTTAAAGAAGCAAAATACTACAAGCTCTCTAATATGGCTCCTGCTACCGCAGCAAAAAAGAGAGAATTGAGGGAAAGAGCGCGAAATGGCGCCTGATGCAGGTGGGGATGGTGGGCGGTCCTAACTTCAAATCTTTTTATCCAATCAGCTTTTCAGCTCCGGTAACGGCTCAGCGCAGGCTCAGAACCTATTAGTGTGCATTCACAAACAACACGATGGAGAACAAATGATTTATTTCTGAGTAAGCACATATTGGACAAAATTCTGCTGCTTAACATGCCAAGTCACAGATAGAGCAGGCCAACTAAATCAATGAAATGTAATGAGGAGTTGATTCATTAACCTCCCACTGATTTAATAAGTCACCTCTAGTTAAGTACAGTGAAACCTGGACTTAATCCATTCCACCAGTTTGTCCTTAAAGTGATTTGTCCTTAAAGTGAACTGTGGTTTCCCATAGGAATGTATTGTAGAAGAAAACTGTTCCGGAGGTTTTAAAAAAAAAAACCTGACCTAACCCAAAAATAATGGTTTAAATGTTTAAAAGTCTTTATAAGGTGGTGAAAAATTCCAAAATACAGCTTATGAAGAATTCTGAACAGAAAAAAATGGGTTGGGGTTTTTTTTCTAACCCTCAGAACAGAAGATATGGATTTTCAATGCATTCCTAAGGGAAACTGCACTTTGTGCCCTCTAGTGGCCAGCTGTGGTAATGGGCCAACAGTCAGCTATTTTCCTACCACCACCCCTGAAGTGCCAAATGCTACTTTTAAGCTACTGTAGCACACTAAAAACACAATGAAAAATTCAAGAACAGAGCAGAAATGCTCTGAATACTCTCCCGCCGCTGTGGAAAGTGGCAGGGGGTGGCCAAGCAGCCCAAAAAAGCTTTGCAAAATCAGTCTGTATCGTGATTTTTGTCCATGAAGCGGACCATCATTTTCTATGGATTTCCATCCATGAAGCGAGTTTTCCAGTAAGTGGACCATCCGTAAAGCGGGGTTCCACTATATTACTTTTTGCTATGCCAAGAAATAGGATTCCAGCCAATGGCCTGTACCACAAAGGTATATAAATTTCAAGAATATAATTTCAAATAAAGCTGCAATACATTCAGATAAAACTGTATTTAGTAAATATAGTAAAATTACAATAGCATTACTAATTGATATACTTAAAAGACAACTTTCAACTAGTAACAAACATATGAATAGTAATGTTTTAAATTGAAAACCTTCATTCATTATTCTAGTGTTTCATATTTATAATGATATTGATTTTTGTGAGCTTTTCCAGTTTTCTAGATACAGTTGTACCTCGCTTAAAGAGTACAATGCGTTCCACAGGGTTGCTCTTTAAGCGAAACACAATTGAAAGTGACCAATTGTGGGAGGGATTGTGAACCCCGATTTATTTGTTAAGCGAGTTTTTGGTTGGTTTTGTTAAACGAAGCGAACATTCAGAGAAAGTTCTGCTCTTTAAGCAAGTTACTCTTTAAGCGAAGCGCTCTTTATGTGAGGTTTGACTGTATAGAATAATTAGATACAGTTTTCCACTTCCCTTCTTCTGGGTCATTTTGGGGCTGTGTAGCTTGGGCAGGTCATCTCAGGATGATTCACAGCTGGTTCAACAACATATAGTGCAGGGGTGGGAAACCTGTGTAGCCCTAAGGCCATATGCCACCTTCTAGGTCCATAAGTGAGACCATTTGCCTAAATCCACATTTTACAGGGCAAACCCTTTTATTTTTATCAATACATTTTTGGTAGTCTTTTATACTTTTATTTTAGTAACTTTAACATTATTAAGGGAAAGGTTCCCCACAACTGACCTAGTGGGCCAAAGCCTGCCCTTCCTCACCAGCACAGATTGATAGATAGATAAGGAATACATGAGCAGTATTCTGGAAATAAAACTCCTAGGATTCAAAAACATTTCAAGTACTTCCCCTAAGAAAATACACTAATTATCATTAACAGATTTATTTAGACAAGAGCTTACCTACTCCATGTAAATTCCATTGGCAGTGGATTTGCATCAGCATTACACCTGAGTAAAACATTTTCTCTTCCAATATACCAATTTCCATCGTACCCAGTAACTGTAACCTCCGGTGAATCTACAAACATACATATATATATAAACTACCATACAAGACATAAGAATTTCAAATTCACAGACCAAGAACAAGCTTGTGAACTCTGGCAACTTTAAAAACTCATACACACCTAAAAGTATTCATCATTTTACGCCACTGTACTTAATAACATTATCTGGCAATTCATCATGCTTCTCCTATACTAATCTGTAGGGATTATACACGTTACATTTGATTCCACCAATAAACTTTTGGGAAGTTGTTGTGGAATCTTTCACACAGAAAGTAAACAACTAGGCCTTTCAACATCTAGAACATTTTATAGTTATTAACCAAATCAAATACTAATAACTAAATTTCTTCTAAACAACAGGCAATATATACAAATGAAGAATGTCATCTTTTGGAACTAGGCTGCAGGCAACATCTATGAAACAGCTGGAACTATCTTGCAGGTTATCAGCATTCTTAGAGTAAACAGATTATCATTTTGCCTTTTAAAAACCCTGCCTCTTATTCCAAACTCCAGACACTTATTCCAGTTTTGACAGATCAAAACTTAACACTATTAATTTTTATTAGGAAAGGCATGCATTATATATAATTAATGTTAGAATTCAGATGTTAATAGGAGCTAATAAATCAAAATGCAAATGTCTTCATTTTCTAATACTATTAAACATCCTGACCAGAATTAATCTTAAAATTGCTTCTTGGAGTAACCATACTACTATAGTACAGTGGTGCCTCGCTTAAAGAGCATAATGCGTTCCACAGGATTGCTCTTTAAGCGAGTTTGCTCTTTAAGCGAAACACCATTGTAAATGACCAATTATGGGGGGTACTGCAAACCCCAATTTATTTGTTAAGCAATTTTTTGGTTGGTTTTATTTGTTAAGCGAAGCGAACATTCAGAGAAAATTCTGCTCTTTAAGCGAATTATTCTTTAAGCGAAACGCTCTTTATTTGAGGTTTGACTGTATATTATTTATATGACAGAACAAATGCCAGAATCAGTCTTGGTATGTTGTTATGTCCACTAGAATGAAAGCAGCCATGTGATTTTCTTTTAAAAAATTAATAAAACTACAGAGAAATAAAATAACACTTCTAGTAAACATTTAAACATCTAATGAAAAGAAAATATACAAACTCATCATTGGGACTATTGGTATTAACTACCTATGCCATTTACTCTTACACAGCCCCATTTTCATTTCAGAATTGTATGGGCGCTTGTATTCCCTTTTCCTTTATTACTATAAAATCGACAAATTCTCCCCACTTGTCTATAAATACAGCTGTTACCACCACCCTTGACTTTCATATTACATGTGAGTTTAATGTTATATCCCTGACTTCCTTATACCAATCACTTAAAATAGTCTAAGGTGTTTTCTATTTCCTAACAATATTCAATCTTACAGCTGTTAGCAAACTAAAAACTAATTCTCGAGTGACCAATACCTGCCTCCTTTTCAAATATTGATATAAGCACTATTTTCAATATTCTAATAATCCATGTATTAGAGCTTTTCTTATCTGATATTAGGTTCCCATGACAATGAGTCTTCTTGATCTGCTTCCAATATTATATTATATATTTTACTTGTTATATCCTTCACTGCCCTATAATCAACTTCTTTACTTTTGCAATATAATTCTTTCATTTTTGGTGAGTTCTCTGCATTTATAATCTTTTTATCAAAGCCTTTGTCCACTGTTCTAACTAAATAATATTATACAATACTTCATTTTTACCTTTGCACTTCTTTTATTTGGTTTTCTCTTTTTTCCTCCTGAACAATCCTTTATTTTAATAACATCGCTTTGTTAATAAATTTTTCACCATATTAGTTTATTTAACAAAAAGAGAAGTCATAGCACTCGACTCCACTACTGTTGCTGCTGCCTTCTCACTCAAGAGTAAACCTGGTAAAATTTACTTGTTGAAAAAAAAACTTGAGAAGTAACTGGCAGGAGCAGCCTCCTGGCTTCCATTATATGCAGATGCCAATCCTTTATCTCTCTCTGACAAACACACAGCAGCTGTGATGGATGTATAGGGTTGTAACATTAAAATAGTAAAGGTGGGAAAGGAAAGGGAGTGACAATAGGGGACTTTCCTTCCTTTGCTTGTTCCATTATATCTTTAATATCTTTCTTCATTTCATTCACTTTAACATTTCATTTTTTAAAAATAACGGTTGTGACCCCTCTTGATCTTAAATTTTTGTATCTTTTTTTATAAATACAAAAGCAATTTAGTTTAACTTTATGAACACTTTTTGCTTGATGAATTTCTTGTCGAATTATATTAGCATTATCCATGTTAAATAATGTTTCTGTTATTTTCCTCTTCAGAACCCTCCCCAGTCCTTTCTTGTTTAAAATTAATATTCTAAATATGTGAACCATAATTATTTATTTTCATTTTACCCTTCTGGTCTTTAATAGTAAAGGAAGCAACAGGTTCATATGTATCTTCTACGCTTATAGTTTAAAAGTCTTCTACAGTTGGATCGTTTAAAGCAGAGACGGTAAGCAATTTCTAAATGTTCACTTTACAGCTTGTACTTTTAAGAAGACTTTCAATGAACTTTCATACACATTTCAAAATATCAAAACAAACAAAAAATTATAACACTGTATACCAGAAGGTCATCCTATTATATATCACTTTGTCTACAGGCATGAGATTACAGAGGATTCAGCAGCTACTTACACTGAATATCCAGCACATGCTGCAATCTTATCTCGTTCTCCAAAGCTGGATGTTTTACAACACAAGTTATAGGTCTTCCTCTAGCAAACCTTGTGGGAACAAGCTTGTACTGACTTTCCACTGTAATTGTTTCATTTGGATATGCAGTGGAAGTGGTTTCCATTTCACCAAGATCACCTTCCCAGGTGACCACTGCAGCTGGTTTTCCAGTGGCTGCTGTGCAAATGGCTGCAACTGTCTGATTGGCTCCATCTATTAAATCTTTTGGTCCCTTTGTTAGACTCACGATTGGTTCAACTATAGAAAAAAAGTCTTGATCAGTAGGCACAATGATACAGTACACATGTCTAAATAAAGTTTCAGGCCCAGAGAATTAAATGTCTTGCTTCAAACTGTCATGAGTTCTAAGTAAAGGTGAATGCAATCGGCTTTGATTTTGGTTTTTGCATTGAACACGGGATAGGAAATGCCATTCAGGCTAAAAGGGAAAAGGAAGTATTGGTGAATATCACCGACCATATTCTTCCACTATTGTTTCTGCCTGAAAATGTACAAGCCTGCATATAAATTGATTACAAAGTTACCATTTTTATTGTTTTCTTCAAATATGTTGATGAAATACCTACATAAAATAAAAGTTTAAAAAGCATACCTAAAACAGATACAGTTGTTGTTGACTGTTTGTTTCCTAGAGGGAATGTAGCTGCTTTGCACACATAGTCACCAGAATCAGAGAATGTAACGTTTACTAGGATGATTGAGGCATCATTACGTGATGTGTTTTTAAGCAATACCCTTCCTTGATATTCTCCTTGAACGGAAAATCCATATTGAGGATGATGAACAGCAACTGCCTGCGTATTCTTTCCATGAATCTTCTCCCACGTAATTTGTGTTAAAGTTTCATTTATTTCAATTATGCATTTCAGTGTAACATTCTTCCCCCATACTGCTCTCACATGTGGATCAACTACTGGTCCAGCTAAGGCACCTGAAAAAGGAAAACAAAATGCAATCAACTGTTAGTTGAGCTGTACTACTTAAGTATTTTTCTTTCAAGGAATCTTGTTGTTCTAAAGCAGGGTTCCTCAAACTTGGTTCTTCAGATGTTCTTGGACTTCAATTCCCAGAAGCCCTGATTAGCAGATGTACTGACTTGGGCTTCTGGTAATTGATGGCCAAGAAGACCTGCAGAGCCAAGTTTGAGGAACCCTGTTCTAAAGTATCCTTCACCACACATGTACTCTATAACTGCACAAATTTATCTCTCATTAAATGCTACTACATCTAGCTACAGACTATTATGCTCATGGAACAAGCCCTTGTGGAGCACACACAATTTGACCTGACATAATTTAAATGAGCTAAAATAACTGTTTCCAACAAAAATTCTAAATCTATTCTACTGGACACCAAACTGCTATCTATCCATTAGAATATTTACTAGGGCTAACCTTAAAAGAAAGCATGTTTTTCCAACACACCATATCACCACATGCATAACATTAAATTGTTTAGTCAGCATAGCACAGTGTTCTCATAAAGTACATGGTCAGCAACAGAGACCAGACCACAGCTTCTCCAAAAACTGAGATTTATGGAAACATATAACAGAAAAAATTATTAATTATTGATTAATAATTAATCTCAGGGGTAGGAGAGAAGCACGGTAAGGAGTTACAGTAGAAAAGGCACCACAAAATGACTAGGCTTTCAGGAAAAAGCTGGGCTGTCTACAGTAGAAAATTGAATCCCTGACAAATTAAAATATATTCTTCCTTCCTTAAATGCATTGAAATGTAGGACAGAAAAGTAGCAATCCTTATCATCACAGCATATCCAAGAAGGCAAGGGAACATGGACATTCTTCAGCTAAAATGGTAACCACCAGAAAATGAAAAACAAAAATAGTTCATTCTCCGATTCTTAGAGTTTTTCTAAGGAAATTCTAAAATCTCAGGACTGGTCTTTGCCAAGTAATCGATTATATAAATTATCTTTGATTAGATTAGCAAATCCAATTAGCTATTTCTAGTGAGATCAATAAATCTCCTACTTAGTCTAAAATCCAGACAAATGCACACTATTCATTACTTCATAATTATTTTCTGGAATTATCCATAGTTGGTTGTCTAGACATATAACAGCGGAGAACCAACCAAAAGCTCTTGGCAAATTGTATTTAAGAGACAAAGAGACAGATTTCAGCGTAGGCGCAGAACCCATCAGTGTGAATTCACAAACAACACGATGGAGAATTTGGCACAACTGGACCCTAGCACTGGCATGCTGCTGACAAGAGTCCTGCCCCTCCCCAGCTTCTTAGAACAAGCAGGTATAGGCGCACCCATTCCAGTCAAAGTCCTCCTGGAAACACTAATGCCAGCATGATTACACCCCCTAGTTTTAATCTTTCCCTAAACTTCTGACTTGTAGAGTTGTTTTTTAATCAAGAAATGTGCACAAAGCCATCATGTAGCTACTAACCTTGCTTAGCAATATAATTCTAGCAGCTAACCTAGCTTACCCAGTTACCTACACAGCTGGGTAGATGGCAGTATCTACCTACTTATTTAGATGGGTACCCGGTAATCATTGCACTGCCTGCCAGGCACCCAGCCACAGGATTTTTTTTTTTTTTTGGGGGGGGGATCTAAAGTTCCAAGCTAAGAAGATTACGCAGCAACTGCCACCATGCAGGTAGACCAGGCCTATCTCACTGGCTTACCTATACCCAGTTAGGCTCTCTTTCAGGCCATGCCACGGTGCCACTAGGCCCATTGGTACAGCAAATTGAGTCCAACTCCAACTAGAAAATAACATTTCCATACCATAGTAGGAAAACAGCTGTCCATGTACACCTCTAAATGCATATTACAGTAAAACCTCAGGTTACAACGGAGGCCCGTTCCATCAGCCTCTGTCGTAATTCAAAACAAACATAACCTCAAGCACGTTTTCCTACAGGAATGCACTGAAAATTAAAATAGTCATCACCAGAATAAAAAAAATTAAAAATACAAAAAAGCAAACAAAAAATGCCAGACACAATTGTCCCCCATCCCCACAAAAGCAACAGAGCAATCTCCCTACCTTTTCCATGCCGTTTGGGGACCTTATCCGACAATGACGATGGCACTTCCGCTGCAAAAAGCACTGTATTGTGACTTCGGGTAGAGGGGATGGCCATTTTGAATCCTAACATGGTGGTGGCCATTTTGAACTCCAAAGTACTTGCCAAGATTTCTGGGAGATGTAGTCCTTAACTACAAAATGGCCACCGGCACCATGTTAGGATTCAAAATGGCCACCTCCACCTGAAGTCACAATGCAATGCTTACTGCTGTGGAGGTGCCGTTGTTGGATAAGGTCTCCAAACAGTGTGGAAAAGGTAGGGAGATTGCTACCATCTTAAGAGTTTAAAATATTATAGCACAATTTTTGGTCATAAATTGAAAAATGGTCATAACCCAGGGAATTTTTAAAATTAAATGTGAGATCTTAACCTGCGGCAAACGTAACCCAGGGCAGTCATATGCCAGGGTTTTACTATATCATCATAGGTCACACAAAGATGTTCCTTAAGCCAAGATATCCCAGTCATACAAATAAAGTAAAATTATACTTCAGTTACTCAATAATCAATTTAAAATGCAATAAAGCACCTAAAAATGAAATGAAATACTATGCATTCAGAACTATTCATGCAGCAGAACAGAAGCCCTCTGTGTCTAGGTAGCACTACAAAAAACAGGCTAAAGATGTCAGAACAGGCAGCAACAGCAAAAACAATAAATGGGATGAAATCCCTCTAAAAATCTAGAAGAAAAGATCCAAAATGAAGGCAAAGCAGGGAATAATCCAAGATGGAAGATATGAGGAATCTAGCACAGTAATCCCAGGAAGAAACAGCTAAAGAAACAGTTCTCCTCATTGGGTTCTAGACCTTTCTATAGGTTCAAAACTCCTGCTACCTTGGCCCTAACATTTTGATTGGATACTGACATCCTTTGTGTGACGCTATCTGATGAAAAATGATCTGGTGGTTTGAGATACTCAGAGTAAAACAAAGATCACACAAAAGAGAAACACAAAAGAACATGGAGTATTTATTTGTGTGACCCTTTCATTAATATGAATTATTTGTGTTTTAGAGGCTCTGCTTCAGCGATTGACAGAACATTAAAAAGAGCTTTTCTCTCTCTCTTTCTTTCATGCAAACACAGAAATCTCATCCCTACCATTTGCACAGATAGACCTATATAAGATAAATCCTTTAGAAATCTCTGCCATGTGTACAGTATTTTCATTCCATAAAAACAAGCAATTTGAGTACCAAGTTAAGAAATGTTAAAGGGCTTGTTTCTATATGACACTTTAGATACTGTATATGCAACTAACCATATTAATAACATCTAATTATTAGCCATAAATGACTGATGGTTATGGGACAAAGATTAAAACAGAAACCCTATCAATAGGCTATGATCTAAGATAAGCAATGATCAAGTGATGCAATTTAAGAAAAAGCCTGAAAACATGAGCTAGCCAGTTGTGTCTGAAAGTTACAAAATAAACATTGTGTAGCAGCCATCTTTAAAGTCAAATGGTATCACAGTTAACAGTGGACCTACTTCCAAGTAAGATGCTTAGGTTTCACTATCCTCCCAAAGCTGTATTGAAGCATCTAGTCCTGCTTTTAGTACAATCCTATAAGGCTCCCTTTTCAGGTAAACTGGTATTCTCTAAGCTGAATTACGAGAGTAAAAGCCAAAAAAATCCATCCATCCAAGTTTATTTTATTTGTACAATAAAACCCCGACTTACATATGCCTCGAGTTACATAAAATTCGACTTACATAATGATTTTGTGCTAAAACCATGTCCCGATTTACACAATTTCCTATGGGTTTGCTTTGAGTTACATAAAGATTCTTTTTCCTATGGGTTTGCTGCAAGATATGTAAAAATTCATTTCCCTATGGGTTTGCTTTGATTGACATAAAAAAACAATTTAAGCAAAAGGCTACGGAATGGACTTTTTTCGTAAGTAGGGGTTTTACTGTATACTGCTGGTTAATGTTAACGTAATGTATACATACAATAATAACAGTAATCCACAAACATGCACAAAACAGAAAATTACAATATGTACACTTAAAACAACAAAAATGTACATAGTGTTGTTGGCAATCTAAATGCACACTATAGGCCAGGAGGAAACAAATAAAACCCTAGCATAAACTTTCCATCCCTAAGGGAGAAACTCTGCAAAACCTTATTTGTATAAATGGGTTTTTAACAATTTCTTGAAGACCTGGAGGGAGGAAGCTAAACAGGTTTTGCTCACGTCATTCCAAGTGGAGGAAACCACCATTGAGAAACCATTCTCCAAGTGTCACATCAAATGATAAAATAGTCCTTTTATCTCTATTTGGTTCCCTCATTATTCCTCCAGTTAGCAATGAGAAAAGTACTCCACTGCTATATGGAAATAATTAAATTCCTAAAACTTGCAAATGGGAGACAAAGATCAGTGATCTTGCAAACATATAATCTCACACATATATTTTTAGAACTTGATCTTTAATGTTTAGGATTGACCCCTTAGTCTACCCCAGAAAGCACCACCAAAATAATAATTAATATAACAGCAGCAGAAACAGTTCATAATTAAATTGCTTAGGAGATACCCAAATATGTCTTCTTTACACAATGAGCAATTTCTTTGCTGAGACATCAGCAACATAATGAAGAATCAACAGTATAGAAGATGAAAGATTGCTAGCATAATAAATACTATATATGCTGGCGTACTAGACGACTTTTTCACCCAGAAAAAAATGCCTCCAAGTGGGGGGGGGGTCTTGTATGCCGGGTGCACTTCAGTGAGCTCCACACCAGGCACTGGGAAGAAGCCAGCAGGGACGGGGTGGTGGAAGGAAAGGCAGCAAAGAGGAGGAGGATGCGGCTGAAGCTGGGCTTCCTTTTGTGCATCGGGCTGCTGCTCAGCTCTTTCCTGGGGTTGCTGCTGTTCTGGTCGTTGCTCTCGCCCCGCGCCAAGGAGGAGCAGCCCAGCCCAGGGCAGCAGGCGCGGGTGAGTCGAGGGGAGGGGAGAGGGAGGCGCGGACGTGTGTGCGTCATCTTTGTGTGCATGAGAGGGGGGAGGTTAATGCCGTGCACACCATTCGCCAGCACTCTCTCTGCTCCCACCTCTCCCCCTGCCCACATTCAAAGCTGGAGCTTCCCTTCTCTCTGTTCGACCCGGGTCGGGCCAGGAGGGGGTGGCTTGGATGGAGAAATCCCCAGCTGTGCATTCAGGGGAAGGCGGAGACACTCCTTGGGTCTCAGAGACGCTGCTTGTTCCCGTATGGAGCCCCCTCCCTCCCTGACCTGGCTTAGGGGCAGGACGTGGCCCTTCATAGCCCCACCACCCTCCCAAGGGCTTGGATCTGTCTGGGGGCAGAAGTTATGGCCCATGTTGAATTTTTAAAATCCCCCTGCTTCCTACACACCCCGTCTTTAATTGGAGAGTAAACAAAACCACAAAAGCCCTACACCTTAAAGACTAACTCCTGTATTTTAAATGTGAGCTTTCATGGATCAAGTCTATCAGGGATTCCCCTAGCGATATGTGTGGCTGGATAGCAGAGTAGCACTTTTAAGCTCTTACGCAGCAGAAGCCTTAGTGCAATAACACACACACATATGCCTTCAGTGGAAAGGTGCACTTTACTTACAGTGAGGGGAAGACAGACATACACAGGACTATATACAACAGTCTCTCTCTCTCTCCAAGCCCCACAGTAGGTAGACAGCTTGGATTCCTCTGTTGGTTCCAACTCCAGGAGCACTCAAAAGAGTCCTGGTGATCCTTTAGCAGTTCTTTCTTCTCAGTTGAAGAAAAGTTCTCAACAGCATCACCTCCTTCAGTGTCTCAGTCCTTCTCAGTATGACAGACTCCTTCAGAATAACAACCTCCTCAAAATAATAACCTCCTCCATAGACCCTTCCCAGAGGGCCACAGTTATACCCCAGTGTTGCTGGGCAGATTCTCTAATCAGCCACAGCTGGGCTGTTACAGGAGCACATGGACCAAGCATGCACAGCCTGGCAATCAGTTTGAGGCTCTATTATGGACACCTGTGTTCAAAACAAATGGTTGGCCTTAAAGTTGTACTATTCCACTGGGCAGTAATCTTTGTACAATACCCCCAAATGAAAAATGTCCTAACAAACTCCACTTCGTCAGACTCAACCAACGAAACCTCACATTTAAATACCGGAGTTGGTCTTGGAAGGTGCCACAGCGTTTTTATTTTGGTCTTTTTCTTTTCTTGCTTTGTTTACTCTCTGATATGCTTGCACAGAGTAACACAGCGACCATTTCCCAAATTTCATCCTGAATTAGAAGTGTTAAAACTTGAGAAAGAAGCGTCCCTTCCTTCCCCTCTTTTGAGACTGAGAGTCCATTGTCGCTTTCATGTCATCTCGCAATTTACTGGCACCCTCCATAATTTTTTATACCTAGCATCCAGGCTTTCTCAAGCAAATCCTCTCCTCATTCTTTTTAAAAAATTAACAATCTCATAACTGATGAAGTGGACTTGATCTACAAAAGCTCACATTTAAATACAAGAGTTAGTCTTTAAGGTGCCACAACTTTTTTAAATTTTATTTTTTGTTTTATTTATTCTCTGATGCTTGCACAAACTAACACAGCTACCGCTTCAAAAATGTCATCGCTGTTTGTTTGTTTTTTTGTTCAGTCACACAGTCGATTCCGATCCTTTCCGATCCCATGAGCCACTGTCCGCCAGGCAGTCCTGTCCTCCACCATCCTCCTCAACTCGCTCAACTCTGTGCCCATTGTGTCCACAATACCATCTAGTCATCTCATTTTTGGCCACCCCCTTCTTCTTTTGCCCTCAACCCTTCCAAGCATCAAGGCTTTCTCAAGTGTTTTATGTTTACTGTACATGTTTGATAACATACAGCCTTGCGACAGTTTTTCTGCATGTCATAAGCATTTGAATATAAATTACGGTAACATGTTGAAATCAAATCTGATGTTCTTTTACGTTTTATTTGGTGTGTGGAAGGTGTGCAGAAGAGGGGGTAGTCTTGTACGGTGAGTATATAACAAAAACTATATCTTGAGTGGAAATGTTGGGGGGGGGGTGTCGTCTTATAAGCCCAGTCATCTCGTATCCTGGCATATACGGTAATATGATTGGACACTAAAGCAGAAAGTGAACATTAATTGTTAAAAAGTTGACTGATAGAACTGCTCCTTTTTCATTCATCAATCTGGAACAGGGGTGCCCAAACTTTTTGGGCCATGGGCCAATCATGTGGTTCAGGGAGCCGGTCATTAAGGCCCGGGGGCCAGGTGCAGCCCCTGACGCCAATTCATCCAGCCTGCGAAGCCCTCATCGCTCCTGGAAGCGGAAGTAAAACGTGCCCATATGGGCACATTTTACTTCTGCTTCCAGGATCGACGAGGGCTTTGTGGGCCGGATGAATTTGCATCGGGGGCCGCACCCGGCACTTAGTTTGGGCACCACTGATCTGGAATATATTACTAAAATGACTCACAATTCCAAAGACATCTATGAATATGCCTAGCAAAACTTTTTTTTCCATTTCAAGTTCTTTGGAGAGTACTTCTTTCATATTTTGTATTTTTCATACTAACCTTTCATTTACACAAAAGGGAAAGAAACTTACTGGTTCTCAATTAGTGCTTCCTGGTACAAGTCCAAATTAAGCAAGGTAGCAGCCAGCCAACCTAGCATTGGTTTCTTAGCACAAAGACTCCCACTTAACAGAACAACCAACACAATGACAGTAATAAATGAAAGAAATGTCCCAAGCTGTACGTAACTGACCATAACCCCAACCCATGTAGCTCAGTCCTTTACTAGCACAATCAGGAGTCTACCACCACCACCACACATGCAACACCCACACACAAAGAAATGGAACAGCCCTTCCTAAAACATACACCTTTAGCAGAATACACAACAAATTAACAAAATACAAATATTTTTTAAAAATGAATGAAAGCGGGCGGGGGGTTTGAAATGAAAATAAAACACACATGCTGCAACCCCAGGAAAACAACCAACCAATTAAAGGCAACAAAATGCAATCAAGGCCCACACCTAAACCAAAACGGCTAGAATATGGGGAGACTTCTCTCCTCTTACCACTTGATAGCTTCTTCTCAATTCTTTTGAGTCCAGTACACAGTAATGGCTAGTCACTACTCCCACTACAGGCAGCAGCAAAAATCAGTCAATAACAGAAAATACTATTTTAAAAAAAGAGGGGGGAATGATCCCAAAAGAAGTTGGAGGGAACAATTGTGACCAATTGTGGGGGGGATTGGGAACCTTGATTTATTTGTTAAGCAAGTTTTTGGTTGGTTTTATTTGTTAAGTGAAACGAACATTAAGAGAAAATTCTGCTCTTTAAGCGAGTTACTCTTTAAGCAAGGCACTCTTTATGTGAGGTTTGACCGTAACCCCATACAGGAACAGGTGGAATGCCTTGTAGTAGCAAAAATAATACAAATAATTTTTTTCATGGAAAAAAGTCAAGAAACAAAAAAAAATACAATACAAGATGGAGGCTCAGGCAGGCAAGAAAATAAATTATTTGATGGACATTACCAGATGTGCAGCATACAGTAATTCCACTCATAAGGAACAAATTAAACAAAGAGTACTCCTCACTGACTTCCAGGCGCTTTTACAGATTCAAAATTCCCACTCCTTCCTGGATTTTCTAATTGGTTGATGATAGCAAAGCTTGCAATCCTACTGGCTGAAAAATTAAGGCATTTTGCAGGGGAAAAAAGCTTTAATACTACACAAAAGGAGCAGAAAAGAAACTGGGAACCTTTTTAAACAATTCATCCCTGTTTAATATGTTCTCATACAATAACTGATAAAGGAAGATAAAGTATGAGCAAGAGAAATTCTTTCATGTTTTGGGTCTTCTGTTTAAACCACAAAGTACTCATCCCTAATTATTATTCCTTGTCCCTAATCACTGTTTGGCAAACAGATGAACAAAACTCAGCACAATTAATCAGTAGAAAAATTTAGAGGCAGGAATTGCTTCACCATTGTTTTGTGTCATGTCTAAATAAAAAAACTGGAGTTCTTTTTGTACAAATAAAATTGATCTTAGGAAATCAAATGAGAGAACCAGAGCTCTAAAACTTTGTGATTCAAAATAATCTCCTAAATCAGCCTGCCAAAGTAACACTGGGAAGCTGGATTTATGATGGAAATGTAGTACTTCATGGAAGGTTAGATTTTGTCTTACTGAGTTCCAGAGATTATTCTTGCCCTCTTGACTTTTAACATCTACATAAAAACTACTGGGAAAGGTTATAGGGAGGTATGGACTCACATATCATCTTTATGATAATTATCGTTTTCTTCTCTTTTCTATACAGTATTCATATTCTAGGAAGGTATTAGAATCTCAAAGCATGTTTGGGGGGCAATCCAACTGACATGAAGACAATGTAAAGTTATCATTTAACCTTGAAGTTTAAAACCCTAACTATATGAGGTGGGCTGCAATCTTTTCAAATTTCACAATTCTCAAGGATACCACTTTAAAGTTAGCTGTTGCCTCCTGTGGTTTTTTCTTGTACTATTGGTCTTCCAGGTCTTTGCCTAAACTTCTTGCGCTGTACTGCCCTCTTGTGGACATAAATGTTTTCCGTCATCTACAATACAACTTATCTATCCTGGGCAACTTGAAACAGTGCATTCTTACCTACAAAGAGGAAGCAGGAGGAAATCTTCATTCTTTCCTCAGTCCCTTTCAGACTCTTTTTCCTTTTCAATCACACTTACTGCTCCCATGGCTTGCACAGCAAAGATAACTAGATGGAAACCTCAATGCTATGGCTTAAAATGTCTCACATCGTGTCCGAGTCCTATTGTTTTTAAAAACAAATGACCACAAAATGAATGCAAGCCTCTACCGTGACAAAATTGCCATTTTATAGCAATGTTGGGGGAGTCTGTCTATTCAATATTCTGCTAGGGTAGCAACATACAATTTGTTGGGGTTGCAATCTTCATGCAAGATCAAGTATAAACTTCAAGGTATAACAGGTCTAGAAACATCTCCACTATTCTTCATGCACTGCTCAGAGCTTTACAGGTAAAATTCAACACCTGAGGTCCAGGAAACAACTCACCCAGTGCCTATCAAACTGAACTAATATGCTCTAGTAAACCAACCATAGGCAGTCGTCTAGCAGTGCATTTTTTTTACCAACTAAAATCTGCATATTGTAAACTTCCCACATAGATTATTAGTGCATAAAAGATTGTCACAAGGTATGATTGTGGCAGCAATTATAACAGCCATACATAGACTAAAACTGGAAAAGGACACTGATGGCTTTTTATTGCTCAGAAGCTGTGCTGGAATGATACAGTACTACTGTACTTTCAATCTCCGAGCCTGGTATTTTGGATGAGCCAAACTAAGTTCAGAAAAAGTTGTAACACCTGAATTCAGTTTTAAAGGATTTCGTACACAATCACTCCATCTTGTAAGGATTAAGCCAGTGTGTTGCTTCCAAAATTAGTCAAAAGGGGGGTGGGGACACAGTGTAAGTTTTCCTTTGCCTCATTATACCTTATTGGTGTCATCTCCACACCAGTGATTTCTCTGCCAAAAAAATTTCAGGATGATTTTACTCAACAGTTTCAAGTAGCCCTTGAACAGCAAGGGGAGCAAGAACTAACTTTGTACCAAATTACTAGCTAGCAATAAAATCAGGCTAGTACTATATTAGCATCATTTCCACTCTCCAAAAATAAACAGAGTAATCAATATATGCTATAGTCACAGCATCCAGTACTTTGAAAAAGGTGGTAAATGATATTTAAATGTAGCTGAGACATCAATTAAAAAAATCTCAAGGCCATGATCCTTTATTTCCCTTTCCGCTAATATGATGAAAGTAGATTCTGGCTCATGGTTAGGCCACATGCTTGACTTAAAAGAACATACTGTATACAGATTTTAAGAAGTTGATTTAGAAACACCTGAAAGACAACACTACTCCTTGACTTTGTTTCTTCCTGTACTATTCTTCTTTCGTGTCCCAATTAAACTCTAGACTGCCAAAATAAAGCCACATTCTTGGCTTTCTCATTGAACAAACTTAAGTCCTGGTCAATGCATGTTTCTGGCAATAATTGACAGACCAGTAAATGAGCCAGATTCTGTATCTCTCTACAGTCACACAGTGTGTTGTTCTCTGCCAGCAGCCCTCACTGTAAACAGCCTGATAACTAAAAGGCTTCAGCAGGAGTTACTTCGTTTTGCCTGTTCTTGTAGCCTACATTATAATAAACAACATTAAGTTAAATGAACAAATAAAAAATTGGCACCGACTTAACTGCTCTTTGAAATCTTCCACGAATAAGCTTCAAAAACATGAATTTGGTTTTCCCTGACTTTTGTTTATTTCATCTTTAATTCAAAATGACGCCCAATAGTTTTACTTCAAAATTGTTGTCCATTGTGTAAGCCCATAGCAGTTATCATACAAAGAAATTAGTAACAAGATGAAAACAATTTAGCATTTGCATAACATACTTTTAATTATCAAAAATACTGCTGATTATTGTGAGGTAGGCCAGTTTTATTACTTATAGCTCAGATAATAACTATTTTGTGTCAGAAATTATTCTAGGTTGAAAGGATTTCTGTTGGAGAAACTCTGCTCAGGGGATGCCCGAATTAGGCTCCTTTCATGTCCCCAAGATTTTTTTCCTACCGAAGTGGTCCCTATTTATCTACTTGCTATTTCTTGCTTTTGAACTGCTAGGTTGGCAGAAGCTGGGACAGAGATAGGCTCTCAAACCGTCATGCAGTACCGGAGTCTTGAACTGCTGACTTGATTGCCTTCCAGCTAATAAGGTGAGCTTCTTAACCACTGAACTACCACAGTCCCTTATACTCCAGATAAATTGGTAACAGCTTCCCTAATTGTGTATCTATTAAGTTTGTGACTCAGACAAGATCTTCTAGATTAGAATCAGATCTTACTTGCTAATTTACAGCTCAATCTTGGCCACAATGTTGCAACAGATCCCACAATTGCAAACTTAAGGAAGTACTGAACTCTACTGCAATCTTCACATTTTTCCACTTAAGGAACACCTGCTTTTATTACTTTTACCTGAGCTTCTGTTTAAAGATGCCTGCAATTAGTCAACAGAAGATTTTATCTGTGGGGGTTCAGTGTGAAGTCATACAACAGAACACAGAATTATCTATAAGACTAAACAAGGTTATCTCAAGTGAATACTTCAAATTTAACTTCTGCCAAAAATTGAGACCAAGGGAAGTACCCCCAGCTTCTGAGTATTCATTGACAGTATCCAACTGTCACTCCAAATCTTTCATTTAATCAATATAAAGCCCTTCCTCTAAAAATTAGCAGGATGCTTCAAATAAACTACAAAAATGATCAAAGTCTAAAATAGGGACTGTGGTGGCTCAGTGGCTAAGAAGCCCACCTTGGTAGCTGGAAGGTTTGCATGTCTGCAGTTTGAGACCCAAGTACTGTATGACAGAATGAGCACCTGTCTCTGTTCCAGCTCCTGTCAACCTAGCAGTTCAAAAGCAAGAAATTCCAAGCAGATAACACACTTTGGTGGGAAAAGATCTTGGGGACATGAAAGGAGCAGAATTCCTCCAGAAAAAAAAAACTTTCAACCCAGGAAGCACCTTTGTGTGCTTCTGACACAATTAAAAACACTCTAAAATACTTAGAGACCAGATTTAATATTGAATATCCTCTTTCTCAGATTTTTAATTTATATTTTTTTATAATTTCACCTATGTTTTTAGCATCAGCATATAATAAACCAACTAAACCTATTTTCACATAGATATCCCCTGTGAAAACAAGAGAATATGACCATGGCTATGCAAACAATAAATTGGCTACCTTGCATGTTGGTAAATGTTGGAATCCATTTTGGGTCCTGCTTCTATCCCTATTAGCCAGGGGTGCCCAAAATATGGCCTACGGCCCAGATCCAGCCAATGACACCAGAAGCGGAAGTAAAACTCACCTAGCTTCTGCATCTGGGAGTAACGAGTCAAACGGGCCAGATGAATTGGTGTCAGGGCCAGATCTGGTGCATAGGCTGTAGTTTGGGCACCCATGAACCACGTGACTGGCCTGTGGCCTGAAAAGTTTGGGCACCCTTGCTGTTAGCTTTTAAAACCGATTCCTGTGCACATGGCTCCATATGGCAACTCTGCATGATGGTAAATGTTGTCATCCATTTGGAGCTTGCTTCTATCCCTCTTAGCTTTTAAAATGGAGTCAGGACATATTGAAAGAGTCCCCCCCCCCATGTCTTGGTGATCTTGGAAGGTCTTGTTTACCCTTTAAACCACCCATATATAAAGTTTAAACAAGTTTTTAAAAAGTGTATACTTTTGTTCCCATAAACTAATCAGGCTTGTTTGGCAAGCTTTTGTAATTAGACAAGGGTCTCCCAAGGAGGTATGCTGCCGAGGATCAGATGCTGGGATTGTTATTGAGATCTTGGAACCTTGAGATGAGAACAGGCAGCTCCCTCCCTTTCTCCCAAGACAAACTGGTGAGTCACAGCCACCCCTCATGGAATTTGAGGCAAACATTTGCATCAGAAATCGTTATCTGATGCATCAGATATCGTTAACATGTCATCTGATGCAAATGTTTGCCTCAAATTCCCCAACATTATCCGATGCAAAAGTTATCCGAGGTATCACTGTATAAGTAATACTAACAAAAGACAGAGCAGTCATTGAGCATAAGAATAGATATTGTTATTACTTTGAGTTCTGTCAATTATTGTTATATATAAAGGGCAGTAGTGGGCATTAGCCGGCTTGGACTGGTTTGGCAGAACCGGTAGTAACCATCCTGGTGGTCTCCCTGGGGGGGGGGCAGTAACCTTATTTATTTATTTATTTATTTCTCACACTTGCTAACCCGCCCCAATCGGGCAAGCCCGACTCTGGGCGGCTTACAGCACAGAATAAAACACATCAATATAAAAATTTAAAATTCATAAACTAAAAACAGTATCTGGGGGTGTCGTCAAGGGTAGTATCCCTAGACTAACCACCCCACATGGGATCCCCCATCCCTGGAACCCCACACTTGTCCTGCCAGCCAGGTCTTTAAGTTCTTCCGGAAGGACAGGAGCTCTGTCTGCATGCGCAGCTCAGTTGGAAGGAGGTTCCAGAGGGCCGGGGCGAACACAGAGAAGGCCCTCTTCCTGGTGCCAGTGAGGCGAGCCTCCCTAGCCGATGGAACAACAAGAGAGCCCCTCCGATCCGCCCTGGTGGGATGGACAGATGTTCTTAGGGTGACGCGGTCTCTTAGGTATCTGTGGGGGTTAACCTTCCTGGGAGACCACCCGGCGTGGTTACCACTTTTTTTAAGGCGGACTCTTCGGAGGTGCGGCGGTGGCAACCATCGCTCGAGTCGCCCCGCGCCACCAACCTGCACTGCCGTGCCGCCACCCTGCACCGACACCACTCACCACTGCTGGCTGCCGCTCACCGCTGCCGTGTCAGGACAGGCCACAGCGCACCGCTAGGCAGGGCCAGAACATGCAGCCACCTGCTCCCCAGGGTAAGTGACTCAGGTTTATGTTTGGGGTGGGTGGATGGGTGGAATATGTATTTAATGTGTGCTTTTATGTCTATTTAATGTGTATTTTAAAGTGTATTTATGTGTTTTATGTCTATTTAATGTGTATTTTAATTTGTATTTTTATGTGTTTTTATGTCTATTTAATGTGTATTTACTTTGTATTTTTATGTGTACTGTATTTTTATGTATTTTTTTAAACTTTGGCTCCGCCCACGTCATTGGCTCTGCCCATGATGTCATGATGTTGGCTCCGCCCATGACATCAGCTCCATCCACAGTGTGGTAGTAAAATTTTTGGCTGCCCATCACTGACCAGGGGTGCCCAAACAACGGTCATTGGGCGTGTGGGATGGTGCCACTGCCCTCACCACACCTGAAAGTGGACACGTTTACGCCAGATGTAAAATGTGCCTGCGCATGCGTAAACATGGAAGTGGGTGCATTTATAGCTGTCTCCTTCAACACATTTTAAACAAATCAATTTTTCCTGACAACTTTGCTCACAGCCGTTTTCACATTCGAAAATAGCAATCTTGCTACAATTTATATTTACTTACTGAACCCTTTCATTTAGTACTGTAAGTGACCAATTGTGACTTCTGGTGGGGTGGGATTGCAAACGCTGATTTATTTGTTAAGCGAGTTTTTGGTTGGTTTTATTTGTTAAGCGAGGCGAACATTCAGAGAAAGTTCTTTAAGCGAATTACTCTTTAAGTGAGGCGCTCTTTATGTGAGATTTGACTGTATCTTCAACAACCATATACAGACATATGTGAAAGACGAAAAAGCATAAAACCAAATATCTATGCCTACAGATTAACTAGAATCTATCGGACAGTAATAGCAAGGGTTAGACCAGTGGTTCCGAACCTTTTTTTTTGCCATGCCCCCACCTAAGAATCTCTAAAATCCTGACACACACGTACACCCATGACATAATTCTTATTATTAAAAAAAATGAACTATTCATGTGGATGAAGCCTAAAACGCCAACTGTTAATAATTCATTCTCAAATTGCCCCCTGTGGGGCATATGCCCCATGTTGGGTTAGGCTCAATAATCCATAACTTCCATTCCAGCTCAGTACTTCTAATATTATTGTTATAAACCATGTGGTGGATGAGTTGTGGTTCAATCTGAATATTATGTGAATAATTTCACAAAAGTCAAATCAAGGTGATCATTTTATCCTTAATAAGCTATAACTCAGCTATCATGGCTTTTATATATATTTTTCTGGCATCACCTTAGTACTTTTTCTAATTTTGTTGTTGTTCACTTACACAGTCGATTCTGACCCTTTGCGACCCTATGGACCATTGTGTGCCAGGCACCCCTGTCCTCCACCATCTTCCTCAGTCCACCCAGCTTTGTGCCCATTGCATCTACAATACCATCTAGCCATCTCATTTTTGGCCGCCCCCTTCTTCTTTTGCCCTCCACCTTTCCCAGCATCAAGGCTTTCTCAAGTGAATCATCTCTTCTCATTTGATGTCCAAAGTACTTTAGCTTCATCTTTACTATTTGACTTTCTAAGGAGCAGTTAGGGCTGATTTCTTTTAGGATCGACTTATTTGTTCTCCTTGCTGTCCAGGGGACTCTCAAAAGTCTCCTCCAACACCACATTTCAAAGGCGTCTATTCTTCTGCGCTCAGCTTTCCTAATGGTCCAGTTCTCACAACCATACATTACCACTGGGAATAACATTTCTTTGACTATGCAAATTTTTGTTTGCAAGGTGCTGTCTCTACTTTTAACTATGTTCCCCAGGTTTATCATAGCTTGTCTCCCAAGCATCAGTCGCTTTTTTATTTCATGGCTGCAATCACCCTCTGCAATGATCTTTGATCCTAAGAAAGTAAAATCTGTCACTGCTTCTACTTCTTTTTCTAATATGTTTTCATACATTGCAAAGTTTGCTTGGACAAAAGTCATGTGAGCTACCGTAGTAAACAAAAGCATCCCAGCAGTAATGTACAAGTTATTAAATGTGCTATATTTAAGACAATCACCCGTATAGTCTCCTAGGGAATGAATGTAAAAATGAGTGTATTCTAGGAACATGAACATATCTGGAAAAAACAGCATAAGGAATGCATATTTTGTTTTAAAGTAAGCCTTCCAAAAGCAAAATACTTTTTATGTCACTGAATTTCAGCAGTAAATGTTGCACAAGCCTCTTAGAAGAGTTTTAGGATCAAAACAAGTTGGTTATATGTATTCTGTACCCTGCATGTCCCTTTTTAGACTGAAATTTCTCCATTTTACATGAATAACCAGATGCACAGAAAACTTAAATAGCAGCACTCTGTGAATTTTTGATGACTATAAACATCTAAGTGAAAGCCTTCTAAGGAATTTCCCCTTCCTCTACCACATATCTGCTCAGACATTTCTCCTATTTTATATATTTATCTTGTTCATTATCCATTTCTTCTGATCTTTCATGAAATTAATGTTCCCCACAGTGTTTGTCTCCAAAAACCCACTTCTCTATTTCTCAAGTTCCTTGAAATTCGCTATTTAGCAACTAACTCCATTCTCTCCTTCTCTTTACCAATTATGTTCCAATGTAAATACTAGTGATAAAACATTTATGCTTTTAAACTTGCTATCTGACTGCAATCAAATAATAGTTTTATTATAGAATTGTCATGGAAATTTAAGGGGAACTACAATAAATAAATCTGTTTTCTGATAGCTGTTTTCATCCATTCTCACAGAAATAATGCTGAATTCTTCTGCAGAAAGATATGAGAGCCAAATGGTTCCACCAGGATATAATTTTTAGCCCTACTTTTCTTACTTTCTCTTTTCATAAAAATATTCCCCTTAACTTATGATAAACTAAATCATATAAAACATAATTAAATAACAATATTTCCACAATACTAATTAAAACAAACATTTTAAAAGTTTTTTAAAACTTTTAAAACAGTTTCTTTTACATAATCTATGGTAAAATGATAGTCATCAGGAACTCCCTCAATCATCCAATACATAATTTACTACAGAAGCCCTTACCAAGCTAGTATTCTTACTGTTTCGGACCACAACTCCCAACATTTTGATGACTGCCCATGGTTTTAATTCATTTGAATCTGAAGCACTGTAATTTAAAGCCAACAAAATTTTAAAATAACACAAATCATCTAAAAAGTATGCATACATAAACTATATGTTTACATATTCATATTCTACTTTTCTACTACAGTATTCAGCAGTTTAAATAGCGCTATCATTTGCTTCAAACAAATCCTCGATATCACACTGTTCAGGCAAGTTGCTGCAGACTGGCAGATGTTCAAAGTCTTATCTCTTTCCACATTTACATTGTTCACCATCATTAATATGGCTCACCTGTTTCAGGTTTGTTTTGCATTGTATCACCCCAGTTCTCAGCCTATTCAGCATCTTCCATATTTCATATTGGAGATGGTAACCTGCTGCTGGCTTCTCCTTCATTGCTTGTGACCCCCCAGTAATATTCTTTTTCATAGTTCCTGAGCGGTAGATGGAATTTGGTGGTGCCGTTTTTAAGAAAACTCTTCCTTGAGCTCAACCTTGATGATGTTGAAGTCCAAACATTGGATGCTCTGGTTCTGCTTCTTGCTTTTTCTTCTCAGCTTCTGCTGCTACTTGTCCTCTAACATCTGGAGGTGCTATACCCACAACTGAAAACATTTTATTAACAGACATCGATTGTAAACAACCTATAACTATATGGCCTGTTTCATAAACTGCCACATTAACATGACTAGCATGGGCAGAGTTTCTCCAGACTGGGGCAGCATACTCTACAGAAGAGAAACAAAGGGCAAGTGCAGATGTACAGGGAGCATTAGGCTACGTGCCCCATGTGGCATTTGTAAATTTGCGGATTAGATTGTTCCTGGTGCAAACCTTCTTCTTAATATCATGACATGATGTTTATAGTCCAGTTTTATTCCCAGGTATTTTGGAATGTCACAGTAGTTTAATTTGTGGCCTCTCCAGGTTATGTTCAGCTTCTTCCCTCTCTTTTTCATAAGTGAAATGCACGTATCTGTGGGTTTTTCAGATTAAGTTTCAGGTGATTGCTTTCATGGTAGGCAGCTAGTTCTTCAAGAGAAGATGGCAGGCTAGTCTGTACTTCCTCAAATGTTGCTTCCTGAGCAGTGTTTGCTGTGTCATCTGCATAAATAAAGGCCCTAGTTCCAGTATTGATCAGTTGATCTTTGGTATAGATATCATACAACATAGGGATCAATACATTTCCTTGGGGAATACCATTTTTCTGAACTCTCCAACAGCTCTTTTTGGCCTACAGGGTGACAAAAAGCTATCTGTTCTGCAAATGGTATCAGACAAGCTGTGTCAGTCAACAGTCCTTAGTAGTTGTGTACACCTTATCAATTTCTTATGGTTTACTGTATCATGCAGCTGTGAGATTAATAAAAACTACTCCTATAATCTGCTCTCTCATATCCGTCCTCTATTTGACCAGAGCATGACTTTCATGGTGCAAAGCCTGATTGTTCTTTAATGATCATTCCATCAACAAAATCATAAATTCTGTTAATAATAATTCTCTCCAGGACTTTGAAAAGATGGCAAAGGAGTGATACAAGTAAAAGTTCTTTGGATAGTCAGTTCTTTTCCTGCCTTAGGGTCACAACTTTCACTTTATACCAGAACTTTAGGATCACCATTCTATCCATACAAGTATTCATCAATGTTAGGATCCTAATAATGGTCATGGGGTTAAAACGTTTAATTTGTTCTGACCTTATTACATCCATGCCTACAGCCTTACTGATCTTCATCTATTAGATAGCAATTCTCAGTACTTCATATGTGAAAAGTGTAGAAAAATGCTCTTTCTTTTCTTTATACCTTTGGGATTTTGTTTCTTTTGGTCTTCCTGTAGTTTTCCCATTTATTAATAGTTGGTGTGCAATTGGATCAGGAGTGAATTTACTTGATTCCACCAGAGAGGGACTGTTAGACCACCCTGGAGGTTCTTTAATAATTTCCAAACTTGACAACTATTCTGTTTCATGTCCAAATTTCCCAAAAGGTTGGACCATCCTTTGGTTTTCGACTGTGATATGGCTTGGATAAGCTGTTCATCCATTTGTATTGTTTCCTCAGAGAAGGGTTCAATTTTAAAAAGTTGGGATAGTCAATTAAAGTTAAAAAGCTGTTTATACTTCAAGAGAAGAGCCTTTGAGTCCTTATCCAGTCCAAGTATATCAGATATTCTACATCCTCTTGGAATGCTCATGATAACAGCAGAGGGGAATTTCTTTCCAGAATATCTGATAAGCATCAAGTTGGGGAAGGCTGTTTCTTGCAAGTATAATGCTGTAAAATCCACTAATTAAAAGGCATTTCAAAATGTTAACAATTTTAAAATAACCAACACACTGTACAGTATTATTATTGTGTCATTGAGTTCATTTCAATCTGGAAATCCTTGCTAGGGTATCCTATGTATAAGACATTCAGAAATGCTTTACCTTTTCTTCTGGTGGTCCTCAGGGATCTGGAGCTTACGAAGGTTACTGAATGATAAAAACACCACCCACAAACTGCATTGCGCAGTAATAACTACAAAAAATGCATCTCAGAAAACTAAGCATGGCTTATAGACTTTTGCTGGGCTAATCAGAGGCCACTATCCATATCAAATACCAATTCTATTAAAATGATGAAAGAATGCCACTCCATGGAATCACTCAGGAAGTCATCCTAGTATTTAATTGTCTAGAAACTTCAAATCTGCTGTACATGTCTGTCAGCACATGTTAGTACAGTACTCATATAAAATGTAGTGGGTGCTCCCAAATTTGTAACAAGCTTGTTCCACTCAAATGACTGTATATATGCAACAGAAAAGCCTGTACTTCTCAGACTGCAAATCAAATGAAGGTGAATGGGCAACACTGCATGCTGAAAAAGTTATGCTTGGACAGGTCTAGTACAACCTCTGATATGTTTCCATCAGTGGACCCATCTGGAATTTGAAGGATGAGCACCAAGACAAAATGATTCATGAGATATGCAGCAGGCTCAGTAATAAAATACCCATTTCACACCAAGAAAACATGGTAAGATTAGAAGACAAATAAGCTGTTACAAGGAATGGACACATAACAAATGTGGAGTCTGAGCCCCCAAATATTAATTTCAATATATTCCTCTCACATTCAGTACAACTTTCCCCAAATGTACACCACCATAACATATCCCCACCACATAAAATCTACATAATCAAAGCACATTTCTCTTTTACGAGACTACAGCTCTTTCCCCAAAAAGAAAACTCACATCACAGACCACATCCTCTTTCTTGAGCAACAATTGATCTGTGTCTCAGGTCTCCAAATGCTGGTGTCCCCAAACTGTCAACTTGCCGGCCTTCCAGCTAGCAAGGCAAGCTTCTTAACCACTAAGCCACCACAGCCCCCTAAGTACTTATTCTGTTGTTTGGTGTCTACATAAACAAAGCAGAGCTGGGTGTCAGTTCACCACTGGAAATGAAGTGACAACATTCAAATAATCCTATAGAACAGGAGTCAGCAAACTTGGCTTTCCAGATGTTCTTGGACTTCAATTCCCAGAAGCCCTGATCAGCAGGTGTACTGACTTGAGCTTCTGGTAATTGAAGTCCAAGAACACCCAGAGAGTCAAGTCTTCTGACCCTTGCTGGATGGATGAAAAGATGCAGATATTCTATTTTGCAAATGCTTGGGGGGGGGGATGTTTACTTTAGACCAGTGTTTCCCAAACTTTGGTGTTTGGACTTCAATTACCAGAACCCTAAGTCAATTCCCCAAAGCAGTGATCAGGCACAATGTACAGACTTAGGCTTCTGGGAATTGAAGTCCCCCTGTGGGGAATGAGCTCCACGTTGGGAACCACTGCTTTAGACTGAGTGTTAGTACATTCAAGGTATCCAGTGGAAGGAATGTATAATATACAACTACGTATTAAAGAATAATACATTTAACAGTAAATTTGAAAAATGTGAGAAGTGTTGGGAGGCATTTCATGTCCTTAAGAATGTTACAAAGGTAACTGTAAGTCATAGACATAGAAATGAGCAGAAGGCAGGCTGGCAGGTGCAGCCTCAGAATTTATGGACACCATGACTTTCATGGGTCTCTCCCAGTGTATCAGCAGGCCCACTCACATGACTTGGAGAAGAGCCTTCTCGGTGGAGGCACAAACTTTGTGGAACTCCCTTCCAGTTGAGCTGTGCCAGGTCCCATGCCTGCTATGTTTAAAAAGCAGTTGAAATCATTTCTTTTAAAAGAAGCCTTTGAGAATGTTTTGCCAATGGCTGAGCATTAGATATTTAATTCTGTCTCTCTCCATTGCCAATAGGGTTTTTGTATTTTTAAAATGTGCTTTTAAATATGTGAGTTTTGTGTTGTTAACCACCTAGAGTAGGAAAACCTCCTAGATGGGTGGGGTATAAGTAAGCTAAATAAAAATAAATAAATAAATGAGCATCTCTATTTACAATCTATGGTGGCAATTTCCCTGCTACTCAATAATATTTTTCTGCACATAAATTTGAATATCAAACACAACAGATGTAACATACCTCATGTCTTACATAAAAATTAAAAAAGACATGTTAAATCTTATACAATCACTTAACATAGACTAGACATCCCCCCTCCAAAAAAAACCCCTGTATGTCTCAATAAAATAAAAACAGACTATGCTACTGAATTTGTATTGCTTCCTCCAAAGACATTCCCACACGAGAGAAATCTCGAGGTGCATCCAAACTTGCAGCTCATATACCACAAACATACAACAGACATCAAACCACCATTATAAATTGAAACTTGTGTTTTTTATATCTACAGTATATCTAGAGAGAGAGAGAGAGATTGAAAATGCTTTTTAGAAGTTGTATTATAAGGTAACCCATTCTGCCTTCAGCTCTTTTTTTACTTCTAGGGTCAAACATTTGTTCAGTATGATCAATCCAGCCAGAAGAAACTCAAAAGACACAGGATCAACAGCAGATGTGAAAGTTGATCCACTGTCTTCAGACCATGTGCTATCTTTCTATCATACTGAAGATTAACTTAACCTTTCCTTCACAACACATCTTTCTTCCTCAAGGTCACAAATAATACCTGCCACTATTAGAAATCAGCATACTAAAACAGTATATCGATTCTTTACCTCTTGAATTAAATTCATAATGCAGTTTTACAAACCATTTTCAATCTTCTTAACAAACTTCAAACATAAACCCCACAAACATGGATCTCTTACCCCTTTCAACTCCAGGGCATTACGAACTGTGGAGGAGAATATATTTATATGAAAGTGATTACACAACACCTGTAAACATTTCCCCATTTACAAGAGGAAACACAAATGAACTAAGCACTGCTTACCTCTAAGTAAGCATGTACAAAACCAGATGAGATCTGTCAAGCAGAAGTGCAGGAAACAATGATGCCACGGTACCATGTTTCCAGCAACCACACTTTTTAAAAAATGCACTCTTCCAAATCCTTCTAAAGTGGAATTACAATGTTTTTGTTTATTTTTCAGGTCTTCATCAGCTGCTTTGCATTCCCAAATGTAGCAGCAATTTCTTTTCTATGCAAGTCATTTGACAAAGCCCGGTACAAAGAAATAAAGAGAAAAACAAATATTAAAAATAATTAAACACAGAATTACTCAGCAAGACCACCAAGCAGACTTGGAACAGAACAGTCCAGCAGGTTGTTACACAAAAAATTCGATTGCTTCAGCACCTGCTGCTCAACATCAAACTGGCTAGTTGCCCATCCTAACCAGTTGTTTTTGGAGCCAGCCAGAGGGCTGCCCTCCTCCCTTCCCAAGTAGGCTTGCAAGCGACAAGGATGGAGTGCATTTTAAAAAAGGGCGTCGGCTAGCTTCATAATGATATCCGCCCGTCTCCCCCCACAAATCACAACTGCCCCGTCATCACCCCTAGACAGAGCGGAGACAAGTAAACGCAGCCTCCTCTCCAGCCAGCCCTGCCCATCACAGCTTCTAGAATGCCGGACTTTAACGGTCTCGGCGGCTCCTCCAAGTGACAAGTGGAATCCCAACCGCTCCAACTCCCAGCAACAGCGCCCACAACAAAACACAACAAGGCGGTGCGGGACGGAAGGATGGACACCGAGAACCTGGCGCTAGGTGGAGGCTGCACCCCAACACACAACCTCCCCTTGCTTCCTTGCTTGTAACGCTTCGGAGGAAGAGAGCGCTTCCTTACAGCGTTGCCCCCCTCCTTAGAAAAAAAGCGGCGTGACTCCGGATCCGCGCACGCCTCAACTCAAGTCTCAGCCTTCCCCCTTCCACACTCTTCCCCCCTCCACCGAGGAAAGCCGCCTCCGAAAGCCCCCCACGCCGATACTAAAACAATAAGAAACGACGGTGAAGGAGGGACGAGTCTTCCTCCGAACCACCTCAGCGTCTTTATTTGCTTTCCTGTCAGCAGCTCGCCTTTCTCACGAAGTTATGGAGGGTTTAAAGGACACGTGAAAGGGGGGGGGGAAGGGGGGATATAAAACTCGGTTCGAAAAACACACAGTCTTCTCGACGCCCCCAAACCACAGCGACGCCTCCTCGTTCTTCCTTCTGCCCGCCCACCCTTAAAAAAAGAAAAGCAACAGTCGTCGCTGCACATCCAGAATGATCCCCCAAACTCCCCTCAGAGTGACCCCTAAAACTGAACCACCTACCCCTTCCAGACTGACCCGCTCATACTGATCCCCCACCTCCCTCAAACTGACCACGTCAAACTGAACCACCTAACCCCCTCCCCGACTGACCCTTTCAGACTGCCCCCTCCCCTCAGACTGACCAACTCGAACTGAACAACCTAACACCCCCCCGAATGACCCCGTCATACTGACTCAGACTAGCCCCCTCAGACTGAACCACATACCCCCCCAACGACCCCTTCAAACTGAACCACCTAACCCCCCCGACTGACCCTTTCAGACTGCCCCCCTCCCCTCAGACTGACCCCCTCGAACTGACCAACCTAACCCCCCCGAACGACCCCGTCATACTGACCCCCTCCCTCTCCTCAAACTAGCCCCCTCAGACTGAACCACATACCCCCCCGAACGACCCCTTCAAACTGAACCACCTAACCCCCCCACTGACCCTTTCAGACGGCCCCCCTCCCCTCAAACTGACCAACCTACACCCCCCGAATGACCCCGTCATACTGACCCCCTCCCTCTCCTCAGACTAACCCCCTCAGACTGAACCACATACCCCAACGACCCCTTCAAACTGAACCACCTAACCCCCCCGAATGACCCTTTCAGACTGACCCCCTCCCCTCAAACTGACCACCTCGAACTGAACCACTTAACCCACCACAGACTTTCCCCCCGACCTACCCCCCCCAAAAAAAAACACACTCCAGCTCCTCATCTCAAGTCGGTGAACCCTCCGCCCCCGACCCAGCTTCGACATGGGGAGGAGGGTCAGAAAAAGTGTCCATGGGCGAGCGGTGTGTGGGCGGCCCTGAGTTCGCCCTTCCATTTTGGGGAACCCCCCCCCCCTCGTGAAGGGAAGAAAGCAGCGACTTTCTCTCTTGTCCGGCCTCCCTCTCCCGCCCCCCCCCAAAAAAAAAACCAAACCTAACGGTTTTTCTTCCGAGACCAACCGCCTTCGTCCAGCGACTGAGGGAAAGTTTCCCACAACTCCCGCCTTCTCGTTTCTCTCCCCATTTTTCCCTCCCCTCAGAAAAGAGCCACCGTCGCCTCTTCGACAGACTCTTGAGCGGGAAAACTGGTTCGGTTCGGTTCGGTTGAGGCGACGGCGACGACGCCCCCTTCCCGAAAAGGAGGGAGATAAAAAGTTTCTCCGCGACTCACCACAGCAGAGGCGAGAGAGGAACAAGCCCAAGGAGAGCAAGCCGGGCAAGGCGGGCATAACCAGCCGGCGGCAACAGCCGCGGCAACGCGGAGCGGCTCGGGAGTGGCGGCCAGGAGGAGCCGGCGGCGGAGCGGCCGACTCCGTAGACCCGGCCATGCTGGGGGGGTTGGGCTCCGCTCCCGGGCCGCCGCCGCCGCTACGACGCCGGAGCGCTGCCTTCACAACCGCCGCCGCCGCCGGGTCTGTGTGTCACTGAGCGGGGAGGCGCCGCGCCCTCCGCCCCTCCCTCCGAAGGAACGGGACGCACCATCCCTCCGGAGTACAGAGGGGGGGGGAAAGCCTCGAAAGACTCCCATACAAACACTGGCCCTCCCGCACCGAAGCTGCTTCTTACTGGCCGCGCCTATATAGCAACGGCCATCTCTTGAAAAGCCGGCATCTTGGAAGGAGAGAGCGATCACCATGTCTCCACCCCCCTCTCTTCGGAGAGTTATTGGTACGCCCCGCTCCGCCCCCTCCCCTTCCCCACTTGCGGCAGCCCAAAGAGGAGGGATAGGCAAAAGCAATCAGGGCTTTCCATTCGCGCCGCTTTGCTTCCACTTTAAGACATTTTTTTTTTTTGCTGCTTCGTGTTTCCACTGTCTCCTTCCCTTTGTTTCCAGCAGGGATTGATATATTTTCCCCTTGCCATCATCCCCCCCCTTTCTCCATCTTTCCTTCACACCTCTTTATTTCTCTGCCTTTTAATTTATGTTTGGCTTTATTAAACCTACCCCCCTGGATGGAGGAAACTAAGTAAAGCTGTTTTCCCAGACCCCCCCTTCCTTTTTTGTTTTGTTTCCCCGGCTCCTTGCACGCGAGGAGACCTCAGGGATCTTCGTGTCTTTCGATCGACCAGCTGGAAGAGACAACGCTCCGAAGTTGCAACTACTACAGAGAAAAAGGAAGAAGAGCAAGATTCCCCCCTAAAAAAAAACACCATCGGCATGCGTGCACCACACGCACACCCACCAGTGATGGGATGTAACAGGTTCTCACCAGTTCTCCAGGACCGGTAGTAACTTTTCCCAGTGTCCCGGAGAACCTGTAGCAGCTTTTGGGAGGAACCACCTTGGGGGCTTACCTTTTCACTGTGCGCATGCATGCCAAGCACTTGGTGTGCATGCACGCATAGTGCTTGGCACATATGCACGGCCTCTTTGCTGTCCTCCCAAACTGGGAGGAGGAAGAGAAGCTGCTAGCCTGAAGCTCCCTATAGCTCCCTATTTTTATTATTTTGTATTTTTTTCTTTGGCCCCACCCATGACATCATGATGTTAGCTCCGCCCACACTGTGATGACATCACGGTGGGGTAGTAAAAATTTTGACATCCCACCACTGACACCCACTTAACCACACGCACACCCCACTGCAAAACCGCCCGTCTGGCTGTTCACCGTCGCCTGCTAATCGTGACACGGCTTCAAATCAGGGGTGTTGCAGCGAGGGGGCCGTGAAGACCAGCAGGAAATTTCCTTCTCTTTCCTTGGAAATTGTTGCGAGCAAAAAAACAAAAAGCTGACGAGGACGAAATAAGGAAAAAAAAGATAATAGCGCTGGGATCACATGGGTTTTACAGTGGTGATCGCCGAGAAAGGACAAAACGCCTTGAAAGAAAACCAGTCGGTCTCTGACCAAAGATAAAGGAGGCGAGCGATCCCTGGACCTCGAAACGGCAGTTCATATGCAAAGTTTTAATTGCTTAGGAAAGAATTCCGAATTCCAGCAGTTTCGCAGGTCTTGCCGTCCACACGAGAGGAGCGAAGGGTGGGAGGGAGGAAATGAGACAATTTATGAGAGGGTTTGACTCCGTCAGGGAAGCCACAGGCTTGTTGGGGACAGGGCATTTTGGGGATCTCTCCTACTTAGGTCAAGGACGTGTTCGAAAGCCAGCCGTGTCCGACTCTAAAGTTCGGTGCTCATCTCCGTTTGTAACCAAAGAGCCAGCGCTGTCTGAGTGCAGACGTTTCTGCGGTCATGTGGCAGGGCATGACGATGCTGGAGCTCACAGAATGCTGTTACCTTTCTTGCCAAAGGTGGTCCCTATTTATCTACTTGCAATTTCTTGCTGTCGAACTGCTAGGAACTGGGACAGAGACGGGGGCTCACTCCGTTGTGCAGCACTCGGGTCTTGAACTTCTGGGTCTTCTTAACCACAAAGTTCAGCGTCTTAACCACCAAGCCACTGCAGTCCCTCCCTAGGGTCGCCCTAAGTCCGAGGCGACTTGACGACACAGAGGTGTAAGGAAAGCTTTCTTAGACATCTGTATTCTTGTCTGAATTCAAGGAGAGTTCTTTGCTATGGTCGCCTGCGCACAAACTGCTGTTCCTTTCTGCGGTTAAGTCTAGAGTGCTGGTTATTGCCCCCCGACTCACTCGCCTCGCCTGATCTGTCAAATTGCGACAGGACCTGTTTTTTCGCCCTGGCCCCTGTAAGATGTGGGATGGATGGACTCTTGCGCTGTGGAAAGAAATCAGCGCTGTCATTAGCGAAGAGTCGGATATCATGTTCCCAATCCTCTTAGCCAATCAGATCTCTTTGGCAAATAATGGGCTTGGAGATGAAGGGATGGAAAGGATGTTTATATACGAGGCTTGTGTGTGGTACAGAGTGGCTGGCACATATCAAGAACCCAATTCTGCCAAAATGACTTCATCCAGGGAGTTCGAAACCGTATTCAGATCCTCTGAAGGAAACTCTTGTCAGTGTTACACTTGATAGTCTTTGGTAAACCACTAGAGACTTTAGAGGACAAACCTCATACTTTTTGTTGTTCAGTCGCACAGTCGATTCTGACCCTTTGCTACCCTACAGACCATTGCCCGCCAGGCACCTCGGTCTTCCATCATCATCCTCAGCCCGCCCAGCTCTGTGCTCATTGCATAAGAGAATAATTCCAGTTCCTAATTTGAGTGTGGCAGGGCCGTAGCCAGGATTCTATATATATATATATATTGTGTGTGTGTCAGGAGGGGCAACAATGTCACACACATATATAACATTGGCATCCAAGGGTGGGTTTTGTGGGCGGGCTGTTAGCTCAGGAGGGTTCCTCCCCCCTCCCCCCCCCCGCTACTGCCCTGGAGGGTGGGATTTGTGCTGGAACTAGTAAGAGAGCGCAATCAGCTTTATTACCATAAATTAATTCATGCAAGACTTAACAAATTGGTCAAGTGTTGAATATGTATTTTTAAAAATGTTTTTAATTGAGGAATTTTTATATGTTTCTTAATTATATTTAATAAAGATGTATTTTGTTTTGCCTATTGCAACTTGAATCTCTGAAACACTGGAAACACACACTTGGCAGAGATCGAACAACTTTCACAAATGTATTTTAGGGACTTTCAGTGTAGCTTGTCATTTTCCTCTATTGCTTGATGGTCTTATCAGAATGCTGCAAATTGAGAATGTGATTTTTTTTAATGCAAAGAGGTAGCAAAGCATGTTACTTCCACATTTCTAGCTCATTGTTTCTGTGTGTTTACTAGAGAGTATGCCTCACTGATTTAGTTATAGTGCTTCATTTGGAACCTTACAAACTGGAGTTAATGTTTATGGATGATAACTCTCTCTATGGCTATTAGCCAGGAACCCTAAGTGGAAATTAAAGGTGAGGAGTATTTATTTCTTACATGATCTCACACTGCTACTGCAAGGAGCAAAAAGTACAGTATTTGGGCAACCTATTAGTTTTCATCATAATAACAGTGCTCTGAGACAGATTATGCTGAAAGATAGTATTTTATCCAAGGTCACTCAATGATATTCATAGCTTTGAACCTCAATGTTCCCAGTCCAGAAGCCTTAACTAACAATGCCTCTTTAGAGATGATAGGCCTGTATACAGTTAATAGTGAATGCTGGGAGTACCAGTAAATAATGGGAGCAGGGAATACTGTCTTTGTCTCTTGTTTGTGAGCTTACAAAATATATCCATCTGGCTACCTTTAAAGACAAAACACTGGACTAACACTTGGTGCTACAGGGCTCTTTGTCCCAAATATGCCAAAATCTACAGCTCCAGGCAATTTTGTCAAACTTTGGCTCAAAAACATGGTAGAGAACATAAAACAGCTGTGGGTATTCAGAGAAGAAAACACTCCTTAACAGAAGCAGCTGAAGGCCAAACTACATCATTCCATCTTGCCTATTTGCAACATGCTGAGTTTGAAGGGCAAAAGGTTGAGTATTAAACTAGAAGAGGAGTCTGTGGTGTGAAGTGCATGGGAGATTCCCAGTGATTTCAGACTGTAACCTAAGTTACAGACTTTAGGACAGCTGTAAATTGGAGTACTCCACCGCAACTAGTTTCCTAGAGGGTTCTTTTTCTTTCTACCCATCAATCCTGTTATGATGTAAATACACACCCTACTGTCGGACAAAGAAGGTTTTAAAAACCGTTTTTGTTTAACTGTTTCAGAGATTCTGATCATGGTCCAGCAGTGAGAAAAGCTTTGTTCCCTTTATCCTTTGGGAAACTATTGTAGAAAGAACTTACATGTGCAACATTATTAAATGATACAGCTCTCTAGGGGCTTTACTGGACTCCAGGTGAAAAATGCATATCTTCATGCACTTCTGTAAACCTACATAAACCTATATAGGTACATTGTCATTTATTTATTTTTTACTTTCTTCTTAACATACTAGTTTCCATAAGCAAGTTGGAGTGTTGTTCTGGCGTTGTTGTTTTTTTCAACAACAAAGAAGAGAGTGAAAAGAAGAGAGTGAAAAAGCTGGCTTGAGACTCAATATAAAGAAAACAAAGATCATGGCAACAGGCCCTATCAGTCCCTGGAAAATAGATGGGGAAGAAGTAGAAGCAGTGACAGATTTCACTTTCTTAGGATCAAAGCTCACTGCAGATGGTGATTGCAGCCATGAAATAAAAAGGCGACTGATTCTTGAGAGGCAAGCGATGAGAAACCTGGGGAGCATAGTGAAAAGTAGAGACATCAAATTGCAAATAAAAATTCATCTAGTCAAAGCAATGGTATTCCCTGTGGCAATGTATGGTTGTGAGAACTGGACCATAAGGAAAGCTGAGCGCAGAAGAATAGATGCCTTTGAAATGTGGTGTTGGAGGAGAGTTTTGAGAGTCCCCTGGACAGCGAGGAGAACAAATAGGTCAATCTTAGAAGAAATCAACCCTGACTGCTCCTTAGAAGGTCAAATAGTAAAGATGAAGCTAAAGTACTTTGGACATCAAATGAGAAGAGAAGATTCACTTGAGAAAGCCTTGATGCTGGGAAAAGTGGAGGGCAAAAGAAAAAGGGGATGGCCAAAAATGAGATGGCTAGATGGTATTGTAGACACAATGGACACAGAGCTGAGCAAGTTGAGGAGGATGGTGGAAGACAGAAGTGCCTGGCGGACTGTGGTCCATGGGGGCGCAGAGGGTCGGAATCGACTGTGCAACTGAACAACAACAACAAACAACAAACCCCTTTCTTCTGTTCAAATTGCTAATCTTTTTACTCCTCCAAATGCCAAATAAGATGTGAAGGCACCATTGTGGTTGAGTTTTGCCCTGAGGTAAGCAGGGGCTTCTTGACCCAACATGTAGACATTGTAGAATTGCACAAATAATCCTATCCTGGTCTGGTTCTACATATTATAATATAATGTATAACAGTGTGCAATGAATTGCTTGTAGGTCTACAGGAATAGTAATTACAACTTGACTACCAAGAAGTAATGAATAACTTGAGAAGTTCCCGTTGAAAGGTTCCGAACTCTGTTTTCTGTTACCTTTAATCTTATGATAGTGTCATTAGCATATAATAGTGTTCTAAGAAAGATTTTTGCCCTTGCAAATGTTTTGGAGGTTACATCTTTAGTAAACGTGAAGGTCATTCTTGCTTGAAAGCCAGTCACATCCAATGCTAGGGTTCAGTGTTCATCTCTGTTTACATCCAAAGAGCCAGCGGTGTCTACTTCTGCATATGTTTCCGTGGACATATGGCAGGCATGCCTTGACACCGAAGTGCATGGAATGCTGTTTGCGTTCCCACCGAAGTGGTACCTATTTATCTACTTGCAATTTCTTGTTTTCGAACTGCAAGGTTGGCAGAAGCTGGGACAGAGACAGGAGCTCATTCCATCAGGTCTTGACCTGCTGACCTTCCAGTCATCAAGTATAGCATTTTAACCACTTGAGCCACCGCAGCCCCTTAAATTATTTTGTATTTGTTAATTTTCTTATGAGCAACACTGAATCCTCTAGGACAAAACAGCAACACTTATTGTGTAATAGTGTGTATAATTTTAATTCTGTATGTCCACATCCACCCTCCAAGCATCTGGTGTTTATTTTCTTTCACTGTGGATTCAAGCTAGAGCATCAGCTTTAGCTGATTTTCTCACTTTGATGGCTTTGGAATGTTGGTTAAATATTGATTCAAAACAGCTTTGGTTTTGTAATATAAGTGACTTATTAAAAAAGGAAAAGAAAGAACATATAACTTCCTTCACCCTGTGGCAGTCTCTCTCTCTCTCTCTCTCTCGCATGTGCACATGTGCACGCACACACAGAGAGAGCTAAATTTGAGAAGTATGACAGATTATAATACAACTGTTCATGTTTCATAAATGAAAAAAACCGATTATTTCATTGGGAAAGAATAATTTCCAATAAGAATGATAGTGCATGGTCAATATATTAGGAAAATGGTTGTTGAAATTTTGGCATCATCATACATATGAGTATAACCCAGTGCTAAATGTAGTGGTGAGCATCAGCAGGTTCACACCAGTCTGCCAGAACCGGTAGCAGAAATTCTGGCTGGCCCCGCCCATCTAAGTTTTGAAATAAAGTACTGTACAGTAGTTCTAATTCGGGTGCAACACAGGGCTTTCCCCCTGGCCACGCCCACCATACCACGCCCACAGTGTGGCAGTAACATTTTTTTGGAGCCCACCACTGGCTAAATGTGCATATATTTAGATATTGTGTGATTCAAAATACTATTGGAGTGTACATCCATTAGTCTACCACTAAGAAATAATTGTTTAATCATATATTAATATTATACCTACCTTCGCTGTGGACTTTGGCACCCAAGGCCATTAGTACTTAAAGTTGTCAGGTTAGTTAACCACTGCCTGACATTCAGCTTTGAGTTGCTGGCAGTATGGTCTACTCTATTACCATAGCAGGATGACCTGGCCAGACTGGCACTTGTACTCCCCAGCACCTGATATTGAGAGCCATGCACTCTCCAGTATTGTGCATATAGCTTTTGTAAGGAAAAAAATGATTTCACAAACAAAATAAATTATCTTCTACCACGTTGCTCCATTGCTCAGCTTAGCTTAGCACTGACTATACGACTCTGTTTTGAATTGAAAATGTCTGTCAAAGTCAGGGATTCTCAACCTGTGGCCCATGGGCTGGATGCTGCCTATGGTGCCATTTCATGTGCCCCCCCCCCCATCACACCAAGAAGTGCCATGTGATGGACGAGGGGCAAAATGGCTGTCCAGCCCCCTGAAGCTGTCTGAGGAAGCATGACTCGGCCCCTGGCTTAAAAAGGTTGAGAACTCTTGCTCTAAGTCTTTAGGCAAGAGTCTTTTCTTGGCTAACAGAGAGAGGACAGGATTAAACCTGAAATATTCTACATACCAAGCATATGGCCTTCAATTTAAGGGCTCGCAGTCCTTCTCATGTTTACTAATGAGGAAGGGTTTACCAGCACTCTGCACATGTCTGTTATTTTAGAAATTCTTTCCCACTGCACTGATCCCAGCCAAGAATGGAGAAATAAATCATTTGATTGGGATCGAGAACCCAATGTGCTAGTCTCTTGAAATTTCGGGAGACACAAGTTGCAAAGGAATAAAGGCAATACATACAGTAAAAAGGTAAGAGAGAATTTCTCATATGTTCCTGAATTTATTAAAGCCAAGCACATTACAGAAATGCCTTTTCTCTTCTTTGTGGGCAATCTGATCCATTAGGATTATTCTTATCTTCCTACATTCTCATATTGCATTTCTAGTGTTGCTTCAGGGGATATTTTGTATTGTGTTTATTTGTGATAATGAGGTTTCTCAGTCATCAATTGGCAGTGTTATAAAAGAATACCACAGAATTATATATATTATTTCCTGCTTTTCCTTGATAGGATTTGCCTAAGATTTCTGCCAAACACAATCTGCAAATCCTCTTCAAACAATAGTGTAGAATTATGCTTACAGCAACCCTTCTAGTAATCCTCAAGAATAGACACATTTATGTAGTTTGGACATCAAGGCAAACTGTTCTTCAAACAAGTCAGACAAAGAGGAGGTGAATCCATTAATAAAGATTGCATATGTCTCTTTGTGGTCCTTCCTATCACCAAGCCATTGTTTCACAGAACAGTTACAGAGGACAGCAGGTGGCTTGTGTGTGCGTGCGTGCGTGCGTGCGTGTGTGTGCGTGCGTGTGTGTGTGTGCACGTGTGAGTGTGTGTGTGTGTGCATGTGTGTAAAAGGCTGAGAAGTAGATCTCTGGTTCCAAATGAATGGGCATCAATTACAAATAAAGCTAAGACATCAGAAAGCTGAATAGAATTAAATCAGATCATTAGATGATCTAGGCCAAAGGTAGACCACTGTGCCCAGTTCAATTTTTTTGTCCTCCAGTCCCAACCAACCCTATTCAACATTGCTAATGGTAAAGAATTCTGGGCATTGCATTCCAAAAATATCTGTAGATCCCTCAATTGCCAGCTTGATCTACCACTATATTCTCTACCCTAATACCAGATAGCTCTCCTAAGGTTTCATGGCAAGGTCTTCCTATCTTGCTGCCCAGCCTCTTCTCTTGAGATACTGGTGTTTACATATAACTTCAAAATGGCATTCCTAAGAGACTGGTTTGAAGACTCTACTACATGAATATCTACATCATGGATCAACAAGTTGCACCTTGTTTGCCTCCTATTCTATTCACATATGCAGCAGGTATGGTTGAACTACTGCTTCTGTGGTTTCATACTAAGACTGATAGATCTCAAGGCACCAGCTGCACTTTCAGAGAATTATTTTGCTTCTTCAGTTCTTGGGGAAGCATATTTCAGGTGTTAGAGAAAGTGAAAGTTTCCTTTTTTGTGTCTAACTGTCTTTGAAGTGTAATCTCTAACCAGTTCCAGATGTGATAGAACTAACTGAGCATCAAAGATGTTTCTTTCCTTGTTGATGCTGGCTCTCCATATTATCTATTTAGCTGAGTTTTATATAGATTTTAAAGCTGGCTACCTTGATGCCTTATTGCCTTTCTCCACAATCATCTAGGCCAGAAGAAATTCCAGCTCCAACCGGCATCCTTTACTCTCAAGACTCAAGACTGAAAGATAGGAATCTGCCTGTATCACATCACAAGAGTATTTACCACCATAAGGGCCTAGCCCTATCTACCCTTTAAGCATATCAAAGAGTACACAAAACAAAACAGAAAGACAAAAAGTTGTGGAACTTTAAAGACTAACTGCTGTACAGTAAAACCCTGACTTACATAAAAAGTCCGTTCCATAGGCTTTTACGTAAATTGTTTTTTTATGTAACTTGAAGCAAACCCATAGGGAAATGAATTTTTACGTAAATCAAAGCAAACTCATAGGAAAAATGAATTTTTTACATAACTCGAAGCAAACCAATAGGAAATTGTGTTAGGTAAATCAGGACATTTACATAAATCAGGACATGATTTTAGCACAAAATCATTATGCAAGTCGAATTTTATGTAACTCGAGGCATATGCAAGTCGAGGTTTTACTGTATTTTGATGTTAGGTTTTGTGGATCAATTCCACTTTGTCATACATAAGAGTGAGACTTCCTGGTATCAACTTATACACACCAGGTATGGAGGCACACAATGGTAGAGTAGATTAACAGATAAGTATACAAATCAATGTGATTTTTAAACACTGATCATAGCAAAACATTTCTTGTTGTTATTCAAATTAGTCATGAAAGTTCTCCATGTTGAATTGCAAATGTTAGTAGATGGATGCAAGATGGATGGATTTTGAAATGGCTACCATTTCAAAACATACCGTATATACTCAAATATAAATTGGGTTTTTAGCCCCCAAAATGAGGTACAAAAATGGGACTTGACTTATGCTTGGTTCAACATAAACACTCAAAAACATACCCACACAAATGTTTAAATTAATTAATTTTACCCTATTTTCATGAATTTTAATTATTGAAACTTGCTAGAAGCTGTTGCATTTTCTATCTCCAACTTATACCCAGGTCAATCTATTTTCCTAGTTTTGGAGATCCAAATTAGGTATCTTGACTTATATTCAGGATGACTTATAGTCAAGGATATATGATACCTATCCTTTAATAGCAGTTGTTGGCCCCGAAATCTGAGGGACTGGGATGTTGCTGAACTCACAACCCTCCTCAGAATATTAAATATAAAACCACCCAAAGGAAAAGGGTTCTGTACACAGAGTAGTATATACTAATGTGGCACTTCTACTTATGTAGTAATATTTGCTCAAGAGGCTGGCTACAGTGGGTCTATAACATTACTTCATTATACCTCATTATACTTCCAGAGAGCACATTAAGGTCTTGGTGGCATTGCAAGGGAAGATTCCAGCTTCCACCTGAAAGCCTAATTGCAATTCAAATGTCACTCTATTCTCAAGACTCAGAACTGAAATATAGGAATCTGAAATGCTGTTCAGTGGAACTTCCTTCACTTTACCATAACTGTCAGTGCTTGCAAGAGTGCTAAGATGTGATTCAATGAAGGCAAGGCATAAGGGTGTTAATAGCTAGAGGCTAGTCTAACAGATTTTCTTGTCTGAGGTAAAAGATGGAAGTGTGTCCCTTTCCCTTTCATAAACATAAATTGATTGGAGTGATAGATGAATCTTGCTGTGGGGGCAGAATCCTCCAGAACTCCCTGAGGCAGCTAGAATGATGGAGGACAGGTTAGACAGCACTCACAAGTCTGCCTTTTCTATGCAATGCAGTTATTCTAAACCCTTTTAAGAACACACCTTTTAAACTCTACCAATATATAAAAGCTACTTTCCCAGTCACTCTGGAATGTTTGAGCCATGAAGAGTTTATAATTTCATGCTGTTGTAATTTCTCCTTTATGCAATAATAGCATAGTGCTTAGAGTGGTCTCTGGGTAGTTCATAAGGTAATTAACATTTTGCCCCCAACAAGCTGGGTACTCATTTTACTGACCTCAGGAAGATGATAGGCTGAGTCAAGCTTGTCCTGAATGGGATTGAACTCACATTGTGAGCAGAGTTTTGGCTTTACCTTCACCATTGCGCCACGAGGGCTCTTGTTTTAAGTAACATCTCATGTGCCTTATTCTTTCAGGAACACTCTGCATGCAGAAGGATAACATACTGCCATTCTCGAGACATCATCTGCTTTATTTATTTGAGTCTGAAGTACTGCAGAGTACAGTCAGTGAAGACTGTAATTAACAGTCGGATGCATCTGAGGCAACGTTGAGGGAAACCAGAACTGCTGAGTCTTCCACTACTGAAGCAGATACTGAAGGCAAGAAGCCTGATTTGGAACCTTTACACCCAGCAATGAGGCAAGTATGTCACTGAATTGGTGCAACAGATTAAGATGAGCCATACTTATCCTAGCACAGAAATAATTTTTGGATTTGAGAATTACAGGGTCAGACCTGGGACAAGCAAAAAGTTGCTTGGAAGCTAGAAGGAGAAGTGGAAATCCACTAGTAACATGATTAAAAGTTCCACCTCAAAAAACCTTGAGTTTGCAAGTAAATGGCTTTTTAAAGGTTTCCCTTGTTCGAAAGCCAGTCGTATTCGACTCTAGGGTTCAGTGGTCATCTCTGTTTCAAAGCCGAAGAGCCAGCATTGTCTGCTTCTGCAGACGTTTCCGTGGTCATGTGGCAGGCATGACTAGACACCGGAGTGCACGGACTGCTGTTTACCTTCCCACCGAAGTGGTCCCTATTTATCTACAGTGGTATCTTGCTTTAAAGAGCATAATGTGTCCCATGGGATTGCTCTTTAAGTGAGTTTGCTCTTTAAGCGAAACACCATTGTAAGTGACCAATTTTGACTTCTAGCAGGGAGGGGATTGTGAAACCCGATTTATTTGTTAAGTGAGTTTTTGGTTGGTTTTATTTGTTAAGTGGGGCGGCCACTGAGAAAAAAAATTCTGCTCTTTAAGCGAGTTACTCTCTAAGCGAGATGCTCTTTACGTCAGGTTTTACTGTACAGTACTTGCAATTTCTTGCTTTCAAACTGCTAGTTAACAGGAGCTGGGACAAAGACAGGAGCTCATTCCATCCTGCAGTACTCAGGAATTGAACTGCTGACCTCCCTGCCTTAAAGCCAGTGTCTTAGCCACTTGAGCCACTGCAGTCCCAGCTTTTTAAAAGCAGTTGGGATTAAGGAACATTTTTCTTTACTTTCTTTGATGGTTTATCACAGGGCTGCTCAAACTACATTCCATAGGCCAGATCTAGCTTGCAGCTGCCTGCACCGCTCCCTGAAGCAGAAGTTAAACACTATCACACATGCAAAAAATGCTGCCATAAATGCACTGTTGCTGTCGTAAACATGTTTGCGACAACTGAAGGTGATTTATGGCAACATTATGTGCAGGTGCAGGTGCATTATGCGCATGCATGGGTGCATTTAGCCTCTGGTGGGATGAACCACGTGACCAGCCCACAGCACAAAAAGTTTGGGCACTCCTGGCCTATCAATTCGAGCACTTCCTTTCATATGTATATTTGTAACAAAGCTGATGTGAGAAGAACACTAGAACAGTAAAAAGGCTTTCCTCACCTAGTGAAAAGTCAACTGCCCAAGAACTCCCTAACTGCTCAGAAGTGGGGGGAATGTCAACTGTTCTGCTCTGGAGTTTTATTCTCTTTTGGGCTGTCATCTGATATCTCTACCTCCTTCCTGTAACAAATGCCATTCATTGCTCAAGAATGTCTTGATTTATATGTCAAGCCTGGAGAATGACAGCTTTTTGCATTGCATTTCAGAGGAACAATGGTAGAGATCTGCTCTTACTTTTTGCTTTGGGATGTTTGAGACACTTTCTGTAACTGATACTGAGAGGAAGGCTGTTTAAATTGTCTTGAGTTTCTTGACACATTTCCCTCCTTTCTTTTGGAGGGCTAGGAGTATGTTCTTGGTGTTTTTCATATTCAAGACACCCCTGACTCCATTCATATGTGAGTGGTAAGTACTGCAATATCTGTTACAGTGCTTGTTTTTGTTCACATAAGATTGTCATCTTATTCTCAAAGGAGTAACAAGCTCATAAACACACAATTAATGGTATTGCAGCAATGGCCTGAACTGGTTTCTTTTGCACTGCAGCCCCAGAAATAAGTTATTTTGGCAACTTGTGGTTTTTTTTAATTTGGCAAGATACTCTTTAGTCAGTCTCCTTTTATAAGTTCTACAACTTTTAATTTCTTTACATTTTTTGAAATGACTAGTTTTTAAAAAAATAAAGGCATAACTATAGATAAAGAAATCTTATATATTAGGGTGTGAACAAAGCTTAGGAAAGTTACTCTGGGTGTAAATCCTGTATGTATTGTGATGGGCATTGTAGACTGCATGCTCAACTAACTCTCTGGTGGCAGTGTTGCATCCACTAGATCAGTGATTACCAACTTTTTTTTTGGCTATGCCCCACTAAACATTTCTAAAATCCTGATCCATCTCAATCTCTGCAGTCCCCTTCTTCTTTTGCCCTTGACCTTTCCCAGCATCAAAGCCTTCTCAAGTGAATCCTCTCTTCTCATTTGATGTCCAAAGTACTTTAACTTCATCTTCAATATTTGACCTTCCAAGGAGCAGTTGAGGTTGATTTCTTTTAAGATTGACCTATTTGTTCTCTTTGCTGTCTAGGGTACTCTCAAAATTCTCCTCTAGCACCACATCTCAAAGGCGTCTATTCTTCTGCATTCAGCTTTCCTTATGGTCTAGAGCTCTTACAACCATACATTACTACTGGAAATACAATTTCTCTGACTATGTGAACTTTTGTTTGCAAGGTGAGTTCTCTACTTTTAATTATGTTCCCCAGGTTTCTCATCACTTGTCTCCCAAGAATCAGTCACCTTTTTATTTCATGGCTGCAATCACCATCTGCAGTGATCTTGGATCCTAAGAATGTAAAGTCTGTCACTCCTTCTATTTCTTCCCCATCTATTTTCCAAGAAGTGATAGGGCTTGTTGCCATTATCTTGGTTTTCTTGATGGTGAGTCTCAAGCCAGTCTCTAGATCAGGAATTCTCAACCTCTTAAAGCCAGGAGCCAAATCATGCTCCCTCAGACAGCTTTGGGGGCTGGATGGTCATTTTGCCTTTCCTGCACCATATGGCACTTCCTGGTGTTGTTGTGGTGGTGGGCCACATGAAATGGTGCCATGGGCTGCATCTGACCCATGGGCCGCAGGTTGAGAATCCCTGCTCTAGATAATAGGCAGTAGGATATAGTCCTTGGTCATTATACTCATCAACACTTATGATAGAGGGAAATATATTTTTAAATTTACATTTTTAGAGAGAACACCAGAACCATCATGTAAGCTTTCTCTGAAATGCCATCTGTTCTATGCACATGGCTAGTGAGAGAGGCAAAACTGAGGAATCTCAAAACATGGGTGAGATGGTGGTGAAGGGAGAATGTGTCTAGATTTGTTAAGTACTGTGCATCATGTAAAAATGAAATTAGACAAATTCGGGGGAGGGCCCCCCTAAAGCTGTCAGTTTTTACTAGCTATTCTAGTGATATGCACTATTTTCAGTATTAAAGACAGCATGCTTCTGAATATGGGTTCATGAAGAGCTTCTTGAGGAACTGAGAGGTAATATGATAGCTAGCTTCAAACATTTAAAGGGCTGTCATGTAGAAGATTGATCAAGCTTGTGTTCTCGGCTCCTTAGAGGAAAGGACATAAAATAATGGACGTAAATTCTGGGAAAGCTGGTTTCAGATTAACATAATGAAGAGTGGTTTGAGGGTGGAACTGACTACTTCAGAAAGTAGCAGATTCTTCATTGGAAGATGTCAGGAAATAGAGGGGTTAAGTTGTGGTCAGATGAAAAAGAAACAAACAAAAGCACAATAGTCTTTGCCATCTGTGTGTCCTTTAATAATTCTTCCTGTAGGAGTGAAGGAATATGGACAGGTGAGACAGACATTGGATAGCCAAGCCGAGTGGTAGGTTTTGTGACAGAGGTGGCCATCTGTCAGAAATGCTTTAGCTTGGTTCAACAGGACGTTTGACCCTATAGCTCTCCTCCAACTCTTCTTCTTCTTCTTCTTCTTCTTCTTCTTCTTCTTCTTCTTCTTCTTCTTCTTCTTCTTCTTCTTCTTCTTCTTCTTCTTCTTCTTCTTCTTCTTCTTCTTCTTCTTCTTCTTCTTCTTCTTCTTCTTCTTCTTCTTCTTCTTCTTCTTCTTCTTCTTCTTCTTCTTCTTCTTCTTCTTCTTCTTCTTCTTCTTCTTCTTCTTCTTCTTCTTCTTCTTCTTCTTCTTCTTCTTCTTCTTCTTCTTCTTCTTCTTCTTCTTCTTCTTCTTCTTCTTCTTCTTCTTCTTCTTCTTCTCCTCCTCCTCCTCCTTCTCCTCCTCCTCCTCCTCCTCCTCTCGGCCCTCTTTTCCTAGGTGCCTTTTTGGCCAATAACTTGAAACAGAAGACTAATGAGGGAGAATCTCGACCGATCGGTGTGCAAGGCGACCTATGGCAAAGCAGAAGATGGGGGAAACAGTGGTGGGAGGAGGAACTCCGTTCTCCCAAATTGACCAGTGCTTCAAAAACGGGAATGAGGCCGTACATTAGAGATATGGCGGAGGGAGTCCATCGTTGGCCGGTGAGGGCAAACACACTTAAGATTGCCGATACAGTGAGGGAGTCAAAGCGAGTTATTTACACTGAGGCTGTAGAGGAAAGAATCGCTAGGCCATTCAGGGAGAAGTGGGCTTCTAAGATTAATCTGCCGGAATATCTGCAGCCAGGGGAGGAGGATTTGTCTGTGTTTAAAGATGGGAATATACCCCTCTGTCTGTGGGAAACGAGGTGGAGGGCTTAATGTAGGAGCGACCTACCCATGGAAAAAGGAAGAGGAACAGCAGTGCAGGAGGATAAGATGCCAGAATGTTAGAGGTGGGATAACAGGCCAGAAAGATAAGACTGGAAATTCACTGTCTGCCTGTCCAGGATCTTCACTAGGATGATCTGGAACTCCTTGAAGTGATCATCCTGGAGGAGCAAGCTCTTCCACGGTCATGTTAGAGGACTGAGTAGTATCCTAACCCTTTAAGGGAGACATTAGAAGGGATACTCCCCCCCACACACACACACTCACCACATACATGACCACTCTCATTCCTCATTCTTGGACATTTCTGATCACATGCCTAATTCATGCCTACTCCTACCCTTTGTCCAGAGCTAATGTTTTCTTCTGGTGTAAATAGGAGTGATGTATTTTGGTTCGGTTCCAGAAGGTGTGATCACTGGGATCAAACCCAAACATATGGTTTAAATATTCTGCTTGAGCTGTTTTATGATCTTGGTAAAATGAAAGTTACTTCCCATTCTCCTATAGAACGAGGGAGAGAGGAAGCAAAAGTACGTGGTCTGCCTGCCTGCCTATTTTTCTTTCTTATAAGGAAGTGCTGATACACTACATCTTTTAGGATTTTTTAAAAAAATCTTTAAAAATCTTACTCCCAGAATGCAGATAAGACAGGAGTGTGCAATGAGGGGGATTTTTTTTGGTTCTGTATAGTCTGACACAGTCCATTGCAATTTTGCTGTCTGGTTACACTCCGACTCTCATAAGTGAAGTTCTAGAACTCAAGCTTCAAAAAAAAAATCATTGCTAGAACAACATCTGCTGTGCAGTTGTGAAACATATGTATAGTATTTCCTTGCTACCTTGGACTATGCTTCCTTTGATGAGACATAGTGAAAGTTCTTTTTCTGTAATCGAAAAAGTATTTTCCCCCTAGCTCTGTCTTTGTCTCCTGGATTACTTTCAGATCTTGCCCCTGAGAAAAGTCCAAACCAGAACTGTTTCTTTTTACCAGCTCTGAGCACCACAGTTTCAGATGCACTGAATCACATGCAACATGAACCATTCAGTCAGCATGAAAAATCAGATATAGCTCAACCTGACAGAGCAGAAAACAGCTCCACCATTCTTTGGGTAGCGACCATAGGTTTGTTAACCGCCTCTGAATTGCTGCAGTGCTACTCTTTCTAAACGTCTACTCCTACAGCCACAGACAAAAGCCCAGAATGACTACTATGTGCATGACACTAGTCCTCCCCTGCTGGTACTAATTATGGAGTATGTATAACTCCTTTTACCAATTACTATAGGAATTTTCCTTCATGTTTTAAACTTCTGCTAAAGAGCCACAAGCACCTTGGGCGAGCAATCTTTAAAACACAGAAATATCTAATAAAGCAAATATAATAGTAATTAGTTTCCCCCACTCTCTCCCTCCCCCCCAAAAAAACTCCAGCTGCTTCACAGAGATTAGCTCAGTATGTTCTCCTTTTACTTTCAATATTGATATTATATAACAGCAGTGCACAAGAACATTTTCAATCTGGAAATGCTTGATTTCTTTAATAGCAGAGAACAACGAACCATTCTACATGCTATATTGAATGCACATAAGGATAGAGAAATAATGGGGTATACAGAAAGGGTCCCCTCGAAGATTGTGGTACTTCTGAACTACACTCGGGCATACCCTGGTAATGCCAACTTTGTGTTGCCAGCTAATCTTTCTCACACTAGGTCAGGCAAAAGAAACTGCAGAATGAACTCACCAAAAGGTGCCTTCATTTGGCATTTTCATGTCTGGCCTAGGCATGGAAGAAGAAGAATCATGTCTGTTTGCACCTTCTTGCCCTGCCTGACGCTTCCTTTGTAATCATTTTATATGATCCATAAAAAAAAGAATATTTTGCAAAAAAAAAAAATCTGCTCTGGACCATTAGAGGACATAGACACAATTTAGCTGTGTTTTGAGGGTTAGTGGCACCCCAGGGACCCCAAAATCTGATTTTTAAAAACCCACCAATGATATTATTATTTTTAAAAGCCCTATTTAAAACCTATGTTTCAGATACTGAAACCCTACTGTGACAACCTTTGCAGCACATAACCCCTGGATTAATTTTATTTTAAATATTAAAAATCTAAAGTAGGGACTATGGTTTTCTGGTTACCTGCAGACTTGAAGAGTAACCACCAGTGCACCCCCCCCCCTCTGGAGACCCATTGTTAGTGTAGATCTCATTTATGTGATACAGAGGATCCTTCTACTTCAACTGCTCTAAAATCTCCTACAACTGTTCCATGTGTGTGCACTTGATCATGGTTCTCCTTGACCAGTCATTTCTGGAAGGAGAAAATATAACTTGCAGACAGAAGGGGCTACAAAGCTGCTCAGTAGTCCAGCTGATAGCACCTCAAAGAACTCTTGGGTAGAAGGGTTAAGGCCAGTTCTTCTAGTGTAGCACCAGTCATTGAGATAAGCATGACAAAATGACTCTTCATTTACTGAAGAGAAAGAAGCTCAGAAGGTTCAAGCAAAATCAGCTGTGAAAACACTGGAATGTCTAAGAAAGGCATGCTTCTTCTTCTGTGTCTAAGCCAGAGGAAAAACTGTCAAAATGAAGACACCTTTCAGGAAACTGATTATGTAGTTCCTTTTGCCTGACCTAGTGTGAGAAAGATTAGTTGGCAACAAGGTTGAGGTTATCAGGGTATGCACGCTTGTGGTTCAAAAATGCCACAATCTTCGAGGAGGCTCTTTCTGTGTACCCCAGAGAGGCATGCTGAGAGGTATACATGCTGAGAGTGTTAGGATTTATTTTGTGAAAGAAAACTTGTGAAAAGTCTCTGGCTTGTGCCCTTCCTTACTTTGCCTTGATTCCTTTGAATGATTCACAACCAGAACTGTTTGATGACTTACTTCTGCCTTCTCCCAGCAGTGTTAGATGATAAATTACTTACATCAAACATTCTGGCATGACCCATGGACACTGACGAAAGCTCCCTTGGAAGTGGACTTGCATACACAGGCATTTCCATCTGTTATGCTAAATTTTCATGAGGGCCAGGGATTGCCCACAGCTATGGTCTTTCTTCTTTGTCACTGAGAATAGCATGCAAAGAATACAAGGTTGGCTGCCTGCTTACTGCCATGGCAAAGCAGGAAGCAAAAGGCATGGTGCTGTTCCACAGAGGAAAATGGCTGTCCCTCATTAGCCAGTCCAAGTTGGTTGGCCTGGATGTGTGTGTGTGTTATGTGCTGCTATGAGTCTTGTAGGGGCATTTGAGTAGGCTGAACCTCTCTCTTTTCCTTTCCAGCTACCTTCACCATCTAAACTCCTTTCATCCTTTCCCTTCTATCGATCACTATTGGCTTAGATCAGGAGTTCTCAACATTTTAAAGCTGTGGGCCAGACCACACCCCCTCAGATAGATGAGTGGGCCGGACTGGTGGTTTCCCCCACTGTAAATGGTGCTGTAAAAAATGGGCCATAGGTTGAGAACCCTTGGTCTAGCTCCACCACCAATTTTCCTGGGGCTGGGAAGGGTTTAATCCATGGATATAACAGAGCTCTGATCTCATGGGAGTTTGTGTGGGGTGGGGCTTCCCCTTCATAATGCAGAATTTGGATGTATTGGATTTTCTGTTGATGCATGTCAATATAACAGAACTTTCTGTGATAGGAGGGAGGCATCAGGCAGCATCAATTTTTAATGTAAACGAGGAAAGTTTAATTGTTCCCCAGAGGACTCTTCTGTAAGTGATCTCAGAGCAGAGCACCAGCTTGGCTTGAGGGCTGGTGGAACAGCCATCTTTCGGGTGGCAAGTGGCATCTATGAATGGATCTGTACCTATGTAGGCTTTTTCTTCCTTCATCTTGCAGCTCCTCTGTGGGTTCCCTTGCTAAGCAAGCTAGAGACACAGAGATTGATCATCATCATCAGCAGATGGATTCTTGTTCTACGCTATGCCAAATGTTACCAGCTTCTTCTTTCATGTCCCAATCAAACCCTGGAATGCCAAAATGAAGCCACTTTCTTCACTTTGTTGGTTGCTCAAACCTCAGTCCTCATTGTTGTATGTTTCTGCTGGTAATCAGCAGACCAGTAAATGATCCAGATTCTGTATCTCTCCACTTTCACACAGTGTGTTGTTGTCTGCCAGCAGCCCCCACTTGAGCTTGTTGGTCTTGCACTTAGGGATTCTGACCCTCAGCCTATTCAGGGTCTTCCAAGCAACATAGGGGAGATTGAGTTCCTCAGCTATATCCTCTTTTAATGTTGTTCCTTGCCCAGTGAGCTCCTATTTTCCTAGCACATATGTTCATTTTTAGTGCTAGTCTCTGGTAACTTTAGCCATTGGAGTGCAATGTGTGAATAATGTGCTCAGAAGGAATATCAATTAAATAAACTGCAGCATTTTTCAAAGAGGCAGTCCTGTTGGTCTGTTTCAGCATGTATAGCATAAAATAAAAACAAAAGAATTGTGGTGCCTTGAAGAGAAATATTTCAGTGAGAATTTTCATGGAACACAGGAACAGGCGAAGAAGTAGAGCATTAATAACTAAACAGTTGTTCAGAGTGACTGAACATCAATAATAACAACTTTCTAAACTGTCCTCATGTTGGTTGGCTGATGGCAGTGTAAAGAGTCTCTCTGTTGAAGCTGTTCTTTACTCTTCTTTACTGGATGAAGATCCTCTTTGCTACTGCTGTGCACATTTGTGATTTAATACTACAACCTCCGATTGCAATGGGTTAGTGATTAAGATGCTGAACTTGATGACTGAAAGGCCAGCAGGCCAACAGGCCAGCAGGCCGAGACCTGAGTGCTAGACATTAGGGTGAGTTCCAATCTCTGTCCTAGTTACTTGCTTCTTCTTTCATGTCCTGATCAAACCCTGGACTCCCCACATTTACACTGCATGTTATTGTCCACCAGCAGCCCCCACTTGAGCATGTTGGTCTTACATTTAGAGATTCCAACCATCAGCCTATTCATGGTCCTCCAAATGACCTAGGGGAGGTTGGGTTCCTCAGCTATATCCTCCTTTAATGATGTTCCTTGCCCATTGAGCTCCTTCATCCATCTTTTAATTTGGTTTTGCTCTTGTGTACCTTCAAGAATAGGGAACTGTGATGGCTTTATGGTTAGGATGCTGAACTTGAAGAGTGGAAAGTCAGAGTACTATACTTGAGTACTGCACAATGGATTGAGCTCCCAGCTGTGTCCCAGTTCTTGCCAACCTAGCAGTTCCAAAGCAAGAAATTGCAAGTAGATAAATAGGGACCACTTTGGTAGGAAGGTAAACAGTATGCCATGCACGCCAGTGTCTAATGATGCTTGCCACATATCCATGGAAACATCTGCAGACACAGACTGCACTGGCTCTTTGGCTATAAATGGAGATGAGCACCAAACCTAGAGTTAGATACAACTGGCTTTCGAGCAAGGGTGACCTTTGCCTTTACTACAACTCCCAGATCCCCCATTGGTGCTCTATTCTCTGCCAGTCAGTGACTGCTTTTGCTGAAGGTCTGAATCACTGCCTCCTGTTCCTTCCTGTTGCTAATAGTCAACAAAGTGTCTGAGTTAGCAAACTCCTCCAAGAGCTCCAACACCAGCCAATGACATCTCCTTGACTTCCAGATGATCCACAGCAAATTTTAAATGTAGAGATTGGGAAGAAGTTGGGAGACTTGTGTGGCATGTCCTCAGAAGAACTATGCTGAGAAGTTAAGAACAGGAAGACTATCACCATGATGATAGCCAACATGTGGAATGGATATGGCACCCGAAAGAGAAGGTGATAGAGATGGAGAAGAATATGGAGAAGGAGAAGAAGGAGATGGATAAGGAGACAGGGATGGAGATGGAGACAGAGAAGGAGGAGAAGGAGAAGAAGAGAGTAGGAGCCTGGGCAAGTGCAAAATGCCTCCTGGTGCTTGCACCAAAAGAGTGGGATATAAATGTAAATGAATGAATGAATGAATGAATGAATGAATGAATGAATGAATGAATTCTTTTGGGCTGAGTGACAACTTGTTCATTAGGGCATGTGAGATGCTGCCCTACTTCAGTCTCAGGCTACCCTCAGCCCTTTCCTCCTTAGTAGATGCAGAAGACCTCTGACTATGTGTTAGGTGTGAATTTCTGCTTGCCTGTGTTTGTGTTTATGCAATACAAACTTTGTTCCTGGCTTTGCCCACTACTGGTTACTTTGACTTCCATCCCATAGCCCTGAATGGACATCCTCTGCTTCAACACACCCCACAGCAATAGCAACAGAGATTTACAAGATAAAAATAACAATAACGGATTACGGCAGCAAGGAGAATAACTTGACTTTCCCTTTTTCTTCTATGGCCTGCGTGGCAACTCAAAGCCAGACCAGTCTTACCCTCTATTGGTTGGCAAATGTACCTTTACTCCTTGTACTCGAGAAGTCAACTGTTTCCCCTTATGGACTAAATTTCTTTCCATTGTTAATTTTATACCTTGCATGTTTGTTTCCCTAGCTTTGGCCTCTCGGAGGTGGCACAGAGCCCTCTACGAGAAGTCTATCCCCAAAGCACATGCCAGTTTGCATTAGAAACATTCCCATATATATTCTGTCAGCCTTCTGTCATGATTTTTTTTGTTTCATTTTTGAAGGCTTTCCTGACAATGTTCTGCTTGAATGTCTCTGTTGCAGTAGCCTTTTGCTAAGGCCATAGCCTGGGAATTGTTTTACCTTCTTACTGGAACTAGATACAGAAAATGTGGATTGGGATCATGCTTTACACTGAGGAATGGCTCATACAAAGCCATCTTACCTGGCTAACTAGAATCGCAGCACCACACCAATATTGTAGTTCATTATTTCTGCATCAGGAACATGCACTTATTGGTAGAAACCTGTTCAAATGTTTGCGAATACTCTACTATTGTACTATTTTATATAGGAAGATTAAATTTAGGGCAGTGATGTTTCATTGTTGTTGTTGTTGTCGTCATCATCATCAAGTGGCAGAGTAGCAAGGGACCCTATGGATCATTTAAGCCCTGGTCAAGAAGGCATAGTGAGAAATCGAAATCTCAATCTCTGTACCTAAACCAGTGAGTTATCAGAACCATAAAGTATCCTTCAAAAGTATAATCCATATTGATGCACATAATCCTTACTTTGGACAAGAGCTGCATGTTCTAATATTTTTTGCTCTGACACATGCCTTTTGGGATCCATTCTGTAGATTTTTTGGAATAGTAGCTGTGTTAGTCTGTGGTTCAGGCATATCAGAAAACAAAACAAAATATAAATAAAAGTGCTACAGTGTTTTTTTATTTTGTTTTGTTTAGTTTATTCTGTAGATTGTAACCTTTTAACCTGAAGTCCTAACTACAGGATGCTGCTAGGTTGGCAATGCTAGATTGTGGGAATCACTGTTATGATTTCAGGACATGTTATTGAGGTACACAGAAAGAGCCTCCTCGAAGATTGTGTTATTTTTGAACCACAATCAGGTGTACCCCCGGGAATGGCAACCTCATTGTGCCAGCAAATCTTTCTCATACCAAAAGGTGGCTTCATTTTGGCAGTTCTTCGTTCATGTCATGATCTAGAAGGACATTATTTAGGCATATTCTGACATGTTCTTGTTTTTTCATTAGCTTGCATGTTCTAGACTTGTTGCAGCTAGAACAGACACCCTGTCCTTTGAATACACTTATTTGCAATTGTTGCATAAGAGCCAGCACACTGTGACATCATAAGAGTGTCGCCCCCTCCTTTGACATTACCATGAGCTCTGAATGGATATTAACCTCAAGCTCACCAGCTGATATCCAGGAAGAGCTTTATGGCAAGAACAAACATTCTTGATGGCATGCAAGAGCAAAACCAAATTAAAAGATGGGCATGGAACATCATTAAAGGAGGTTATAGCTGAGGAACACAACCTCCCCTACATTATTTGGAGGGCCCTGAATAGGCTGAGGCTGCCTATAATGTTGGACGAACATGCTCAAGTGGTGGCTTCTGATGGACAACAACATGCTGTGTGAATGTGGAGAGATTCAAAATCCAGCTCATTTACTGGTCTGCTGATTACTGCCAGAAACATGCACCGATGAGGACTTAAGCAAAGAAAGTGGCTTCATTTTGGCCATCCAAGGTTTGATCAAGACAAGAAAGAAGAAAAATCAGGAGCTGCTCTTAGATCTTGGAATGTAAAAGAATAAGATGCTTCTGACATGGCAATCCTAGTTTTCCATTATGGACTATGGCAGGAAATGAATGTAAGGCAGGAGTTGTTTCTCCAGCCTGACATTATAAATTCTCCCTTTAAGTCTCTCTGACTCTAGTAACTTCAGTTATCTATGGTAATAAGAGATTATTAAGAGCCCTAAAGCATAAAGTTTTTAGCAAATTAATTAAAAGATTTCATTTCTTATGAAACTCAAAATCCTATATTGTCTAATACTATAATCTTCTTTGCTATAACAAAAGTTCAACATACCAAATATAATCTACAGCTTCCCATAAGGATGAATATAATGTCCATATATAGATAGCTTAGTGGTTTAGGTATCTGTCTACAAAGCCAGAATTTTAGAGTTCGATTCCCCATTATGCCTTGTGGGGAAAGGCCATCTATGCAGTCCTGGGCAAGCTACACAATCCTAGGAAATGATAAATGACTAATGAGTATTCTTTATCAAGAAAATCCTGGAAAGGATAGCTATAAATCAGAATTAACTTGATGGCACACAGTTATTATATTTAATCCCATAAAGTGGAAAAATTGTGTCTATTTTTTAATTCTAAAGATAGCTAAACTGATTGGAATTATTAGGAGCATCAGACAGAAGGGCCTCTGAGTAGAGAAGTATGAATAAAATACTTTGGAGATAGAAGAGAGCTGATGAAATAGAGGGAGATCATAGTCTACCAGTGGCATGTGGTTAAATTTATAAATATCCTAGCAGCATAGTTCAGGTATGCTTAGCTACAATATGTAGAGTCAGGACTGATATGCATTATAAAAATACATTTTTACATTACTTGAAAGTGTTGGACTGCAACATCCAGAAACCTGTAGCCAGGAAAGGGAGTGTGATTCGGGAAGCTATAGCCCACAAAAGTAGCATTTCTGAGCTGTTTTTCAGGACCATCAATACCTTTCTAAGCTATGTGTAACTCATGTTACAGAATGGTTCTACAAAGACAAATGTAGCTCACCGTGGGCGATGTCTATTGGCCATTCTACTACTTCTTCCATGTCTAGGTCTGGATTTAAACGGCTGAAATGAAGCCACCTTTTGGTAACCTAATGTGACCTAATGTGAGAAAGATTAGCTGACACAAGGTTGCCATTGCTAGAGGTATGTCCAATTATGGTTCAAAACTACCACAGTCTTCTTTCTAGGTACGCCAATCATTCTACTAATGTTACATCTGTTAAAATTAACCTTGTTTGCTTTTGTTGTGGCTTATAGTATAACATAATAGCATCCCTGTTCTTTAGTGGGTCTAACACTGGATCACCAACAGCAGAAATGCCTGCCATGATCCAATGTGCAGCAGAAGTGTTTAAATGTTTGTCTTGTTATGTCTATTGGGCAAAAACCATCCATGGTTGCTTTGTAGTTGGGAGGCTATAGAACAAGAGTATAAAACAAAAAGTAAATGGAAGGTAAGCTAGGAAAACAACCTGTTGCTACTAGCCTTAGATCTCTTAGGATGATGTAGCTGCTTCTTGAAGTAAAACCTAGGCCAATTGGTTAATTGGGACAATGTAGACATAGGCAGAAAATCTAGGGCTGAGATAAAATAAATTTCGTGTCAGAAATTACTCTGGAGTGAAAGGATTTTTGCTGGAGAAACTCCATTTAGGGGACACCTGAATGAGGTTCTTTTCATGTCCTCAAGATCCGTCATGCAGCACTTGGGTATTGAAACCCGACCTTCCAGTCTCCATGCTCAGTGTCTTAACCACTAAGCCACCACATTGCTGTGAGAGCTAAGATATCAGGTTTTCATACCCAAGTTCTGCACGACAGATCTTGGGGACATGAAAGAAGCCTCATTCAGGCGTCTCTTGAGCAGAGTTTCTCCAGAAAAAATCCTTTCAACCCAGAGTAATTTCTTACATAAAATTTAGGGCTGAGATAAGGGCTTTTCTTTGGACATGATTTTTTGGGTGCAATTATTGTGGAGTGTTGTAGCAAAAGAAGAAAGTATGATTTTTAACATGTGAGGTGGCTTTATAACTTGGAAACTCAACTGTATAATTAATGTTTATTATTGATTTTATTTTGTTTGGATTGTTCTGTTTTTCTTAATGTTCTTGTTTTGTGGGTTGTCTATTTCATTGTTGTAAGCCGCACAGAGTGGTGCTTGGACCAATAAATAAATAAATAATTGGGGGGGGGATGTATTTCACTTTGTGAAATTATTTGATGGGTATATGCAAGGGAATTTTTCAAAGAACATACTGTATGTAATTTGGGGTATAATATTCATATTTACTATATGTATATTGCCTCAAAGAGACAAATGTAAAGATGCCATTTATCTAAATCCAATGGTATCTCCAAAATCAATTCAGTTAAATTCAATGCAATTATCTGTGAAATATCCCTGGGAATCCATATTCCAAAATAGATTATAACATCTGTACACAAACAGAACTGCCATTCAGAGGGAGGGGGACACTTTGTAATGGGTTGTCTCCCATTGGCAACAGTTTAGATTTTCTCCAGTAAATTGAATAACTGGACACATCTGCAAACATTTTAATCACTTTCAATAATTCTGGAATGGAAGACTTAGGTTCAGAAATAAACATTAAAATATCATCTGGATAAAGAGTACTTTTAAATTCATGAGAATTAAGAACCAAGCCACGGATATTATGTTTTTAGTTAATCATCAGCACAGGCAAATGGTTCAAAACACGAATCAAATAGAAGAAATGAAAGATTGCCCCATTGTTTGGTATCCCCTATCTGGTGAAATGGTGACATTTCTCATTTTTTTTAAAAAAAATAACCCAGTGTTACTATTTTAATCAAGTGACTTGAGCTTATTTTAATTTTAATTGCACTTTAATAATAAATTTAATTCCATTGTGATACATGCCACTTTCAATAGTTTTTTTTTACTATATTGCAAGCTTCTGTTCCAAAAGTAAGAGGGCATTTAAATAAAATAAATAAAGATTACTGCAGCAGATACTCATATAGTCTAACTTTTGAAGTGTTACTGGGATGGGGGGGGGGGATACTATTGGCCAGGGTATTTTGGAGCTGTAGTCCCAAAAGAGCCAAGAGCCTTGTTGAGGCATGGGAGCTTGAGCAGTCTAAGTAGGCAGTTTTGCCCATCTCTTGTCAATGATGTTAGGCTGGGACTAAAACTCAACAAAGCATCCTCCGTTGGATCCCTTTGGCCAGGTGAAAGTGGAGTGCACACGTCATGGTCTGCCTAGCCAGTGGGTGATGGGATATCCAAATGGCTAAAAAAAACGCATGCAAATGGACTTGATTTCTCAAATCCATTTGCATGTGCGGAATGTCATTGTGGAGACATCTACCAGTGCATGGTCTCCTCACTGAATAATGACTCCAAGGTGTCCAAGGCATGTCCAAAAATATAGTATATATCAACTTTTTGTCTACTAAGGGGAGCAGGACCTCTTTTTATTAGTGGCCTCACCTTATTTAGGATTACTCTTCCCCAGAAGAGGGATCCTAATTCCGGATCGTGTACATATTTGTATTGTCTGTAGCCTTTTCAACGTGTAAACTTTCAACTCTAAGATCTGTTAATATATTTATACTATATCACTTAAATTTTATTTGTAGTATTTTATTGCTCACTTGCTCTCATAAACTTCCCGATAACCTTTCTATTTTGTAATCTATCTGTTTGTTAATGAATAATAAATAGTGAATCAATGAATCAGATCTCTTAGGTACATTCAGTTGTTCTGATTTTGCTTTCCCGGTGTTGGAAATTCTGTGCTGCATTAGTATATAATGGAACAGCCGTGACAGTAGCCTCCATTAATGGACAATCTAACATGCATTCATTTGGTATTCCTATTAACTCCAGATCACTGTGCCTTTCTCCATCTCCTCCTTCTCCTCTGAATTTTAAACTGTCTAATAGTTTCGGATCTTCCTTTCAGCCACTCGCCTAAAAGATTTGCACTACAGATCTTTAAATAATGCACATGGCAAAATAACATCTCTAATAGTCTTAAAAGCAGCCACTGATTGGACATGGTCGAAGGAAATATGGCAAGTATAAGGAGGCGCACATGCAGTTTCTGGGAAAGTAATGCTGGGGAATGTTCAATTTTATCCATCTTTTTAAAAAAAGAATAGCAATAGCAATTACACGTCTGAAATAAAAAGGCGACTGATTCTTGGGAGGCAAGCGATGAGAAACCTGGGAAACATAGTGAAAAGTAGAGACATCACATTGAAAAGAAAAAATCGCAGTCAAAGCAATGATATTCCCTGTGGCAATGTATGGTTGTGAGAGCTGGACCATTAGGAAAGCTGAGCGCAGAAGAATAGATGCCTTTGAGATGTGGTGTTGGAGGAGAGTTTTGAGAGTCCCCTGGACACCGAGGAGGAGAACAAATAGGTCAATCTTGGAAGAAATCAACCATGACTGCTCCTTAGAAGGTCAAATAATGAAGATGAAGCTAAAGTACTTTGGACATCAAATGAGAAGAGAGGATTCACTTGAGAAATCCTTGATGTTTGGAAGGGTCGAGGGCAAAAGAAGAAGGGGACGGCCCAAGATGAGATGGCTAGATGGTATTGTGGAGACAATGGGCACAGAACTGAGCGAGTGAGGGGGATGGTGGAGGACAGGATTGCCTGGCGGACAGTGGTCCATGGGGTCGCAGAGGGTCGGAATCGACTGTGCGACTGAACAACAACAACAACAAACCACCCCATAGTGCTTAAAGCACTCTCTGGGAGGTTCACAAGGTAATTAGCATTTAGCAAAATAGACAGTATGATTATAAACAAATATTGCATAAGAAAAATAATGAAAATGTATACAACAGCAATAGCAATTATACTGGGGTACACAAAAATTGCCTTCTCAAAGACTGTGGAATTTTTAACCACAATTGGCACTGCAACTCAACACCTAGTGTCAGGTAGCAGTTAACTAACCTGACAACCCTGAGGACTAATGTCCTTGGGTGCCGAAGTCCACAGGGAAGAGTGATGGTCCCCAAGTGGATTAAATCCCACTTGAATCTATCTTGATGGAGGGCAGCAGCTTCATCAATACAGATGAAACACCATGGAATTATGTTCACAGGATAGTCTTCATGGCTGATCGCCATGATGATTGCCAATATTTGGAATCAAATACAGCACGAGAAGAATAAATTAATGGTGTCTTGAAAGTTCTGCAAATAACAGAATTCCTCAGATGTTGCAAATGCAAAATCATGATTTCCTTATTTGAGTCAACCCATCTCATATTTTATCCTCTTTCCCCGCCAGTATTATTGTCTTTTCCAGTGAATCTTATCTTTTCATGATGTGCCCTAAGCAGGACAAGCGAGACAGCTAGAAAAAGTTCAGACTGGATTTTCAGCTTTTTGATGGTGTCCCTATAGTGCTCTTACTGCAGCACATTTCACGTGAACTACTTTCTTCATTGTCCTGCTTTCACATCTGTATGTGATAATCAGGAATACCTTGCTGAAGGGGTTTGGAATGTGTTTCTTTCCCTTTTTTGCAGAGAAAAATATCGAATAATCTACCAGTCTCACTTCTCCCCTTGGAAAAGGAAAAAATATTCAGTCTCGGCACTTACTGGTTAAAGGAAACAAAGGTTATAGCAAATACAGGCAATTTGAGTTCAGTGTACATGAAGCCATACATATAGTGACAACATGCCTCAAGCCTACACCAGTTGAAAAAAATCCTCTTGTTTGTATCACTCTGCCTGAAATCAGGAGAGAAGTAGCAGCAGACACTGAGAGAACTAAACAAGAGAATGAACCTTGGCATCCTCTGAATGGATATGAGCCTCAAGTCTGCCAGCTCAGATCCAGGAAGAGTTTTATGGCAAGAACAAACATTCTTGAGGGTAGTAAAGGTAAATGTCACCCTTGCTTGAAAACCAGTTGTAGCCAACTCTAAGGTTCAATGCTCACCTCTGTTTATAGGCAAAGAGCCAGGACTGTCTGCATTCTGCAGACGTTTCCATGGACATGTGGCAGGCATGACTAGACACTGGAGTGCATGGAACACTGTTTACTTTCCCACCAAAGTGGTACCTATTTATCTACTTCCAATTTCTTGCTTTCAAACTGCTAGGCTGGCAGGAGCTAGGACAGAGGTGAGAACTCATTCCATTGTGCAGCACTCAGGTATTGTACTCTGACCTTCCAGTCTTCATGTTAAGATCTTAACCACAAAGCCATTGCAGTCCCCTATTCTTGAGGGTACACAAGAGCAAAACCAAATTAAAAGATGGAGGAAGGAGCACACTGGGCAAGGAACATCATTAAAGGAGAATATAGTTGAGGAACCCAACCTCCCCTACATCACTTGGAGGACCATGAATAGGCTGAGGGTTGGGATCTCTAAATGTAAGACCAACATACTCAAGTGGGGGCTGCTGGTGGACAATAACATATGGTGTAAATGTGGGGAGTCCAGGGTTTGATCAGGACATGAAAGAAGAATCAAGTACATGGGATGCTCCCCACTCCCATCCAGTCTTCCCTAAAAGAAGATTCCTCTGACCTTGGAGTCCCCTTTTTGTGTGTCTTGTTTTATTATGATTTTTCTCAGCATAGGGTTTTTGAGGGATAAAGTATTTCGAAATGGTTTATATCTGCTGGGCAGTACTTACAAAAATTAGCTTGAGTGTCACTGCCTTTTGTGAAAAAATTGCATACAAGTTCTATCTTCCATTACTGCAACTTCTTTGTGGCTGTAGTTCAAGAATTTCTCCAACTACATCATCATTGAAACTATCAATTCTCTTGTGACAGTGCTGCTGTTAGATCTTGGAGACAATGGACATATCTTATTCTGGTGTCTCAGCTTTTACAATTCCTGCTTGGGTAGCCCTAGTGGGAGTCTAGTCTAATAACAAAGTCTATACTCCAGACACGCTTGCTCTGAGTTTTCCTGGTACAGTATACTCAATCTACCTTACCATGTTAAGATGTGCTTCAAAGAAGCAGTGATACAAAGTATAACTGGATTAATATAAAAACTTGGTTTGACAGTCAAAGTTTTGTTTGTTTCCCCCCTTTTTATGTGACCATTGTTCTAATCTTCACATTTTAGAGAGCTATCAGTACTAGAACAATGTTTTCATTGTTCATTTAGCAGGCGACATGCCAATTTGTTTTCTAAAGTTAACACTTTTCTGTAGTTGAAATGAAGTTATCAAATTTGCAATTGGGTCTGAAGGCAGGAATCTGAGGACATCCATTACTTTTCAGCATTTCTTGGAGGTGGAACAAAAAACATTTTTAAGTCATGTGTGTGTGTGTGTGTGTGTGTGTGTGTGAGAGAGAGAGAGAGAGAGAGAGAGAGAGAGAGAGAGAGAGAGAGAGAGAGAGAGAAAGAGAGAGTTACTGATAGCACAGCTGAGAATGCGATGTCAGAATCCAAGAGGCTTTCACCTTGGAATAAACTTTGTAACAGGCATGCAAAACATTTTGAGTTGAAGTGGTAGACTCCCTATTTAAGTAGAATGGACAAAGTGGTTAATATCCTAATCCAAAGCGAGATCTAGAGAGAGAAATATTTCATAAAAGAATATGAGCAAAATGACACAGGCTGAAAGCAGTGGATCTTATAACTCAATGTGAGCAGAGCGCAAACTTTGAATAGGGGTTATCCAACAGTACCAAGTATGTCTGGTGCTTATGGAGAACTCAGTTGGGAATAGAAGTGCCAATGAAGCCAGAGAGCTGTCAACCTGTCAAAACTGCAATGATGAACATATCCTTTGTGCTTAAGATCCCCTTTTATATGTTAAAAGCCATGGGAAAGAGTAATATTCTTTAGTCAAAGAGTGTGGTAATTTACACAGAGATCACCTATTATGCTTCCATGGTTACAACCTTGCACATACTTTCACATATGTAATTCTGTCTGTAATCACTGGAATTAGTTTATGTATAATTAGGCACGACTACAGTCTATGAAAATAGCATTCTGAAGTATAATCTATATGAAAGTAACCTTGAATTGTAATGGCTGGGGGATGGGGTAGTTCCAATAAAACAATGTTAACTGCATCTTCATGGACCTGAATTATAATCTCTCATAATTTTTCTGTTATAGGCTGAACTCCTTTGGGATTCTCATGATAAATATCATCATTTCAAATCTTGTGCCCAGATTCCAAATGTCTCCATGAAGCAAATGAGATGAAAAGTGAGGCTATACTTTTATCTTAACCATATCCAATGAAGAAGAGCATCAAATGCTTTGCTTGCTTCGGTTATTCTTGGATGTAGAGAGTTTGGACTTTAATTGAGCCTTGCTGGGATATTTCAAATTTGTTTTGATTTTCTAGTTCAATAAGTGGTGATTTGCTATCCAGAGAACTACATAAATAACAATATAATAAATTTTCTTCAAGCAAATCCAATTACTCTTTGCACTTTTTATTTCCTTACAATGTTTTGATACAATTGATGTGGTACAGTTGTTATTTCAAACATTTAGATCCAATTATGTTTGGTGATTTCTGGAACATTTGTTTATTCCAAACACTTATACCCAATTATGTTTGGAGTCTGCCTTTTTGTGAAAAGTGAGCTCATTTTGAGAGTCCATCATGATCTGAAATGCTTATATCCAATCAGATTCCAGGACCCTTATTATTCAGCTTTTATATCCAGACAAGTTAAAGAAAGGAGGAGTGGATTCTTTTTTCCAAAACAGTCTGATTTTCCTGCCAGTCTGATTCAGTTATTGACAGTGAAAGAAATGAACATGTTCCTTGTGGTACAAGGGTCATAAACCAGAATGCTTTGAGCAGCAATAATTCTGACTCTACTGCAGTTCAAAGGTTTTAGATAAATCTCAAATTATACTTCTTAAATACCTTGTGAACAGGTGTGGCTTCCTGCTTTGGCTTATCTTACCTTTCCCTCCTGTATCATGTTTTGTGGTTGCATTTCTACACTTTGCTCCCTTTTTGCATATTCATTCTGTACTGCCTCTTTTTTGTCATAGAGTATGTCTATTAGCCTCTTGTCCTGACCTTTTCATGGCCCAGTCAAAAATCAGCCTTTTCCTTTTCTCTGAGTTGGGGTTAGCAGGTGAGGCATGTCACTCACATTGTTTCATGATGTATTTCCTATGCTCTTTGTGTACTATGCTATGGCTGTGGCCAGTTCAGGTAGTTCCTCATTCCTAAAAACTCCTTCTTGTGAGGGAAATCGGGTTGACAATGCTCCTGGCTCAACAGATCCCCAGCCTGTAGTATGGGTAGCCTGTATGAATGTGTAAATGCATCAGTGGCTGAATCATTGATGTTACCTGCATTTCAGAGAAGGAACACCATTGGCTCGCTGGGTCTGTGGGCCTCAATGTGCTTGGCTTTTCCTGAAAGAGGAGTGGTGGAAATGGATGAAATCGTCTACACAGCCAGATATGGGCAAAGTATGGCTCTTCAGACTTGGATTCACTGCAATTCCCAGCATTTACCATGAGCTATTCTGGCTGGGATTAATCCAAAAGGACACATGGGAACACAACCTTCACCTCAGGTGAGAATCTGAGTAAGGACATAAACAGCTAATAGATATGTTAGTCTAATGCAGACATACACAGAATTCATATATATGTTATGTGCAAAATGGGTTTGGATACTTTGTGCCTTTTAGATAAAAAGAAAGCTTTATTTTGCTCTTATTTTATCCATGCATGTGTGCTTAGTTTTTGTTTTCATTATGTATTAATGAAAGTGACATTTTAAAAATACAGGAAATGCACCAATTTTTTCTGCTACTTCATAGAGTTTGCATGTCTGCAATGTAGCCACAATTAAAAATAAAGACATAAACGATTTAACCTCACTATGCCATTCTTTAACAGTAAGGAAAGTTCCCCCTCTCTACCATGCACAGTCCAAAGCCACTAAAAGTTCCTGGACTGAGCATATAGTTTTTATTCAAGTTCAAGAAAAGCTTGCATCTTCTTACACCTGTCAAATATGATATCTGTCAATCTCACCCTACAGAATACAAACTATTGACTCAGAAATACCAAGAGGTAAAGAAAAACAGCAGAGCTGCTAGAAATCTTTAGCTGAGTTGTGGGGACACAGACAATCCCAGCAGGAAATTGGAGAATTCACAGGAGAGAGGGAGAGAAAGCAAAAGGGGTTCATTATGCATGCCAGCCCCAACTTCTCTGAAAATGTCAGCTTCGGTCATGTATGACTGAGTTCAACTCCTTATTCAGAAGCCATGAATCCTAAAAACCTTTCCAGACCCCAGATATAGGCCAGAATAACCTGACATGCCATGATTCAATAACGTCTGTTGGATTTTGCAAAGATGCAGAATTGTCAAGCACCTGACTACTCCTTTCATACCTCTTTACAATCTACTTGCATGCATAGGGAAGAGCAGCAGACAATTAAAGTGGAGCAGCTCTTCCTCTCCCCCTTGGCATGGTTTGTGTACTGTTAGGTAGAAGGAGGGTTGCCAGATCTCCCAGTGCCAGCTGAAGTCTCAAGGACTCACTAGGCTTCTGGGGAAGGAGGGCAAATCCTAGGGCGAAGAGTGCTGGATAAAGAGAAATGTTGATCATTGGGCATGAGGTAATTTTGAATCCTGGGAGTTCATCTTTGCCCATTCTGAGCCAGCATTAGGGCCCTGTGGGCAGCAATGTGAAAATATTTGTACATGCGGCATATTTGCTCAACACCAATAAATTCAGGGCCTATTGTTTCACTTCAGGCAAGAGAGAGAGTCGAATATCAAATGTTGCAGTGTTTGGTATTCCAGGCACATTCAGATGTTCACTTAGTCCTCTTGTTTCATAACCCCAGAGCAGCAGGATAGGGACTATAGGGAAAGAAAAACACTACCTTCCTGTAGACTTTTGATGAGCCTCCCATAAGTCCCAATGACAACACACAGCCTGGAAAAACTCGCCTTGTCTCATGTGTGTGGTGGATAAGGCTCTGTGTAATGAAGACTTAGCTGGAATGACAGCAACTGAATATTACTGCTAGGAACATTTTACTACCACTATATTATTGAGTTAGCAAAATGTTACCAAGATCCTGGCCCACTTACTGGGAAAAGTTCATGTTCCCCCAATCAACTGGCCAAACCCCCAATGCAGTTCCCCCCTGCTACTTGCTTATCCCAACCCAGTGGGATAAGAGCATTTCCTGTGACATAACAAAGACTCACTCTTTGGCCTCAGGTTTTTGCCCCACACCTCAGAGAATGGAGTAATGCTGATTTGGTATAACATCTAATGTAGCAAGAATGTTGCTGGTTCAGAAACTGAAGCTGCTGCTAATCAAAACTCACAAGAAAAGATAAAGAGTTTGTTTGCACCTTTAAGACTAACGGAAATGATTCTAATGAAAGATAGTCCATTTTTGTAAATGACTGCCTACTTTAGTTGAAATGCACTATGCGGTTAAGGAAATGAAATATTGACATTCACTCCTGTTTGGTCTTTAAAGGGACGTTGACTGATATTATGAATTTTGCATCAGAAAATTGAGGGTGTAGAATTAGAAAACCATTCCCTTGATTTTGTAATAGGTGAAGAAACCAGACTCTCTATTAAGCCACTGACTGACAACAGCTAGATTTTTAAATAAGTTCATGTTTTGCTATCATACACTCTTTTCATCAGTAATGGGAAATTTTTGATCCTCCAGATGTTTTGGGTTGCACCTCCCACAGTCTCTGGCTATGGTTATACTGTGGCTTTTGGGAGCTGAATATTTAAACATCTAGATAGGCAATGGTGCTTGATTTTCTTTGTTGACCTATTGGCTAACTAATTTTATTAAAAATAGATATTCCGAAGTTTCTGAAGGTATACACAGAAGCCTTCGGGTGTTCACTCAGCATCTCTAAAACATGTCTTTTGGATTGAGGTGGAAGGAATATCTCAACCCAAATTTAGAGGGAAGTGGCCACCCTTCTATGAGAAGCATACATGGTGCTTCTCAAGTCATGCTTCAAAACTAATTTTTCTAATTATTGGATATACAGATTTATGTCCATTCATTTTCTTCTTATGCTAATTACTGTCTGCCTAATGTGCATTGCTGGAATATTTTGTGGAATATTCTAGGTACATATTAGCAGTAATATGTGGTGGCCCGTGTTCATAAGCATGGGATCTTTGCATCTTTTTAGACTGCAACACCCAGAATTCTGCAGGAATCTCTCAAGCCATAATTTTGGGGGATTCAGACACACACAAAAAGTCAATGTCCTCTTGGTATTTTCAACTGCTTATAGTTGAGGAATAAAGGATCCATCTCTGACATAGTGGCTCTTCATGAAGATGGTGGGAGTGGCTGCAAGAGACTAAGATCTGTGGGAGCAGCAGGGTATTAGAGGTCTGATGCTATCTTAGCTCCTTGTGGTCGATACATGGTGCTTCTCAAGAAACTACCAGACTCCTTAATGCCTCACAACTCCCACATACCTTATGGGTACATTGAAGCTCTTCTCTGGGGCTGCATTGCAAGGCTAGAGTGAAACAGGGATTCTACAAAACATTTGTAGTATTTATTCATTAATTCAAGAAATTATTGTTTCATGTTCATCTCTGTCCACCAGAATAATAGCCCCCGTGACTAGCAAGAGAGGCAGCTTCATTTTAAAAAGGTGGGTGCCATTACAAAATACACCCTACTCTGAAGCTTCATAGGAATAAACTTACTTCCGATTTTCCTACTGGAAAATGAAAGCAAAGTGAATAAAGCAGTTGTGAATTACATTTAATGTCTCTGTGAGAGCTGGATCGTTTTAAGACAAGCTGTGGGTCATTGAGTACTGCAGTATTTTCTCTTAAGAACTGTGGGTGTTCATTTGACAGGTTGGGTTGTCAGACTCTTTAAGAGAAACTCTTCGTGTCACTCATGAAGAGACTTAAATGTTTTAGATCTCAGCAACCTAGGTTCTTTTCCAGTTGACAAAGCTATTTTATCAATGGGCTACACTCTGTGGGTTCTGTACCATTGCAGTTTAAACCATTTCGGTATTAACATTGAGATAATGCCAGGCCAAAGCAGCTTGACTGTTCTACAAGATTTATTCTTCTACAGTAGCTCCTGTTTTTAGGGTAGGGCCTGCATTGGATCAAGTGATTAAGACACAACTTGATGACTGGAAGGTCAGCAGTTAGAGACCCGAATGCTGCATGATGGAGTGAGCGCCTGTCTCTATCCCTGCTCCTACCAACTTAGCAGTTCAAAAGCAAGAAATTGTAAATAGAAAAATAGGAACCACTTTGGTGGGAAGGTAAACAGCATTCCATGCATTCCAGTTTCAAGGCATGCCTGCCACATCCACAGAAATGTCTGCAGACGCAAACAGTGCTGGCTCTTTGGCTGTAAGCAGTGATGAGTACTGAAACCTAGAGTTGGATATGACTGGCTTATGAGCAAGGGCAACCTTTACCTTTACCTATTTTTAGGGTATGAGGGTATACTGGGCAGAAGACCTGTAGACATATACCCTAAACTGGCCTACAAATATATGGCCAGTGGACTAGATTATTGACTTGTGGAATTGGCTGCCTATGGAACGGCATTCAATAAATCATTGGTTTGTTTCATAAACAGCATGATTGACTGTTTCCTGTTGGTAAGAAGTACTGATGAAATCTCTTAGCCTAGCTTTTTCACATTGGAATGTGCAAAATGAGAGATAAATGACTGTGGTGGCAATAAGGCTTCAGCTGAGCTGAAAGACAAGAGAACATTATGGACAAGGTGCAAAGCTCAATACTTCCAGGGACTCCAGGCCTGGAGTGTACCCTGACATGTTGTTAAGATCACATCGTATGCTTCAGGACAAAAGAATGATTTAGTCTCTGAAAATAAAGAACTTTTCCTCCCAAGTTGCCGTGTACCAATATAGAACTGAATGTTATAGGGGTGCAGGTAAAGAAGCCAACCTGAATGCAGGAAAATCAGAGGTTAGTAGAAAAAGTAGCAATTGCTGCTTGGGAGAAGGGACAGATTCAGAGTCACACTCATTCACAGTCACATGCTTTTCAGTTTAATTATTTTTACTCATGTAATTTTGCTGGTCTGCCCAGCCAGCAGGTGATGTGATCAGTGGTGGGCTCAAAAAAAATTACTACTACACTGTGGGTGTGGTATGGTGGGCATGGCCAGGGGAAAAGCCCTGTGTTGCAACTGAATTAGGACTATTTTATTTCAAAACTTGAATGGGCAGGGCCAGCCAGAATTTCTGCTACCGGTTCTGGCAAACTGGTGTGAACCTGCTGATGCCCACCACTGGACGTGATATCCAAATGGTTAAAAAACCGCATGCAAATGGACTTGATTTCTCAAGTCCGTTTGCATGTACAAAACATTGTTGCAGAACATCTACAAATGTGTGGACTCCTCGCTGAATAATGACTCCAAAGTATCCAAGGTAATTCTACTTTTGAAGATTTTGACCACTCTGAGACCTTTGAGCCTTTGTTTGCTGTGGTCTTAAAAGAAGTTTCAGTTTTTACAATGGAATAGGTTACCTCTATTGGAAAATTCTACATCTCTCTCACTGCCTTTTTCTCTCTTTCTCTCTCTCACAGACGCACACAGTGTGATTTCGCTACTTCATTAAAAAAAATTTCTTCTGATTTCCCCCATCTAGATTCTCCTGAATCAATTCACCTGCACATTCCCCATAATCTTCAGGAACATATTCCTTGGAATAAGAGGCTATATATCTTTCTTAATATTTAGGTCAAAGACTGCTGGAAATTGTGAGCTTAAACTACAGGACTGATGGAGGATTAGAAGCAAACATAGTGTTCTATAATAAAGGGGCTGATTGTGGCTAAATTTGCATAACTGTAATTTCCTCTGATACTTACTTTTCATTTTGACATTACATTATATTGTTAGAAATTCGTTGATTTACCTGTGATTTTTTTTTTAATACTGTGCCTTTATTTCATAGATCTTATTCTCTGGTTATCTGCTGTGATTTAAATAAACCTTCAAATTAATTGTACCTGCAAGTAACCTCAAATCATCTCTGGTTACATCTTTCACTTATTGAGGCAAATAAAGAATCTAATTTCTAAACATACAAGAAGCATATGGCTCAAAATGTACAGTACTTAAAAATATGAAGGCTGACTATAGGAATACAAACATCCAGAAAAGGCACTTATTAAAAGATTGAAAAAGCTTAAAAGTGAAAAGGTTAAATTAAAAACTTTTCTTAGCCTTTAAACAAGGGATTCCCAACCTAAGGCCCATGGGCTGGATCTGTCCTCAGGCACCATTTCATGTGCCCCCCCGACACCTCCAAGGACATTTAAGAAACAAAATGGCCACCTCTTTGAAGCTGTTGGGAAAAATAGCTACCCCCATTATGCAGGCAGGGCAAAATGGCTGTCAAGCCCTTGAAGCTGATTGAGATAGTGTGACCCGGCCCTTGGCTTAAAAAGATTGGGCTTTAAAGGTAATTACCAGCACCTTGAATTGCACCCAGAGGCAATTGCTTACAATGCTTACAATCTCACCCAAACTATGCCTACTTGAATCTACAAGTAGATTCTGTCCTCTCCTTCTCAAAATATCAAATAAGGGTTCTATATATATATTTCAAAGTAGATACCAATCACTTATCAAATGATCTCATACACAAATGTCATTTGTTTTTCTCATACTGTCAAACTGACATAACATAACAGACTTATATGGTCAAACCTCTGGTCACACAGGCCTTTTTGCTTTGCAGCTGGCGATTTATGTCATCCTGATCTGTGTTTGTCACTCACAAGAATTTTCCTCTGAGAAGAAAGACTTTCCTTCACCAACTCAGAATACCTGTACAATTTCTCAAATGAAAGCAAGCCTGGCTTTCCTAGTTCAGGGTTGTTTTCTTATGCTCTTCTCATAATAATTTGCTATTCCCAATTGAACGTCTTTTCCCATTTCTCTCATTTTAGCTATTAATTGCTCAATAAGGTATGACAGGGTTATGTTCCTTGGGTGTAGTAATCATTATTCTTTGAATGAATTTTTGCACTCATTATATTTTCCATCTTACAGCTGCATCTGATGTTTAGGTGCACTTGAATCAAATATTTCAAATGCTAGTACAATCTTGATTATCAGGACAGACAAGTTTAATGCGTGGCTCACCCATTACTATAGAACGTGTAAGTTGAAATCCTGTTGCCTAGCATAAAAAAATGTAACTTCCGTCCATTCCTAGCTGAAACATAAAGAATTGCTGTGGTGATTCTTGAGGGCATACAACATGCACTGTCTTGGTGTATGCAAACATACCCTCAAGAGCTGTGGGGGTGATTTTTTATTTACCATTTAGGAACAGGTTGACAGTTACAAATTTACTCATGCTAAGCAACAGCATTTCAGACAAAGTTGATATCTGGCTGCACAACTCCACCTATGCAGCAGGGATAATATCATTTACAGAGGAAAATCATGATTGATTTGTGGCTTCATTTACTGATTATGGGGTGCACTCAACTTGTACACAATAAAACAATGTCACGTGCACACCAAAATCCCCAAGGGAAGTCTTCCATCAGTGGTGATTTCCCATTGATGACATTATTCCATTTGTGCAGGCATAGCTGTGCAACAGGATTTCAACATTGTGTCTTATGAATGAAAGCTACTTGCATAGAGGTATATATAATGACCTTTCATGTTCATAATGAAAGTGAACATGTTCACTATTTTTTTTCTTCAATCTTTAATCCAATAGTCTGAAACAATTCTGTGAAGGGATGGATGACATTTCCAATGTGGTCTGGCAGCTCTTACAGATTACCTGTCAATTCTCAACTCTATTATGTTTCTTCATTGCAAATCTTAGGGGGCTGTGGTGGCTTAGTGGTTAAGAAGCTTGCCTTGCTAGCTGGAAGGCCGGCAAGTTGGCAGTTCGAGACCCAGGTACTGCATGATGGTTTGAGCACCCGTATCTGTCCCAGCTCCTGCCAAACTAGCAGTTCAAAGAGCAAGAAATTGCAAGTAGATAAATAGGGATCACTTCAGTGGGAAAAGATCTTGGGGACATGGATGGAGCCTCATTCAGGAGTCCCCTGAGCAGTTTTTCAGTAGAATAATTACTGGCACAAAATTATTATTATTATAAATCTTATTTTCAGTGGTAATAGAATAAGAAGTGCCTTTTCACAGAAATTGGCGGGGGCATGTATAGCGAGAGAAGATTCATGGCAAGGATCAAAGGCTTATAATAGGATATATTCAAGAACACATAGATAAATGTGCTAATCACAGAATGACTTGCTGGTGTTTTTTTTTTTTAAAACGTATTTTAAAACTGATAGCCATCCCTAGAATGACCGGGATGAAATGGGACTGTACAGTGGAAATCATGCCCTCAGAAAGTTGGGGGAAGGGGATTATTCTTGGTTCCTTAAGGGGTTAAATATAGCCACAAGCTGCACTTGGCCCAAGCCTACTTTAAGAATTTGGATAGTATATGTGTGCATGTGTATGTGGGCAAATTACAAAGCTGTTATGATATACAGCAGGGGTTATCAATGTTTTTCAGCTGTGGGCCAGAACACGCCCCCTCAGACAGTTGAGTGGGCCAGACTGGTGGTTCCCCCTGCCATAAATGCTGCCATAAAATACATCCACAGCTGTCATAAATGCATTTGCAATGGCCATGGACTCATTTACAGCTGTAGCAAATGCATTTACAATGGCCGTGGACTTATTTACGGTTGTAGTAAATGCATTTATGATGGCTGTACATTCATTTACTACTGTCATATATGTATTTACAGTGGTCATAAATGAGTCCGCAGCATCGGGGACAGCAGGGGCTGCTGGAGCAAGGTTGGGGTCAGGATAATTTGACACCGTAGGCCTTATTCAGCCCACGGCTTGTAGGTTGTGAACCCTTGGTATACAGTATCTGAGTTGTAATATTTGTTAAGGCAAGTGGCAACTAGCAATATAACAATGCGTTGGGATGCACAGTGTTCCATTCTGCCAGCCTGGCCTTTATCTATGATTGTCCAATCTACTTCCTTGCTTTTGCCCGTACCCCAGCATTCAGAGAGTTGAGTCTTCATCTTTTCTTTTAAAGATGTCCTATCAATGTGAATATTGGAACACCTCTACATTATTTAATATGGTTTTCATTTGTATGAAAATTTGTATGAAAGATGCATTTCTACTTTTGAGCTGCCTGAGAAGCACTCACAGCCTAAACCTAGAAAATTGAGAGAATGATTAGAACGGAATGGCATGAAGAATCCATTTACTTCCTCTGGCTTGTCTTAGTATGTTCTTTCTTGACACCATTCCTGTTATGTGCTATACATCAAAGATTTCTGATCCAGTTAACATCGCTTCAAAACAGAAATGTAAATCCTGAGGTGTTTCAGTTCATGCCATAAATTAACATGATTTCCCCACTCCTCACCAGAGTTTTTTTTAAAGGTTTCATAGAAATTTGCACAATTTGCACAATTGTGATTTCAGTGTTGGTTCTGCACATTTCTATAACTTTACAAAATTTGAAACATGGGTAATTGTTACTTATTTAATTGCACAATCAATTAAAATTAGTAGCACTGAGCAAGTTGTATTTATGTGCTTGATTAACTTTTCTTTTCTTTTTTGCTTATTGTGTACCTGCTTAATTTTAAAAAAGGGAAATGATGCTATTCGTGCATAGAGACATTTGGTGCAAATTGTGGGAAACAATGCGAAAAACTGATTGACATCTTGATCTTGCATACAATTCCTTTCACGGAACTGATAAATCCCTTGATAGAGTTTTACTATGTCAAGATAAGCTGTCTCAATGAAAAGCTTATAAAATGGGAGATTTTTCTATTTAAAAAAATCCTCATACAGGATTGCATTTTAATACATTTACTGAAAGAAACTGATTATTCCTTAAAACTTTCAATAGTATTCATTGGAGCTTTTCAAATGATCAGTCAGTTTTAATGAGTCATATTTTGATTTATCCCTGATTTCTTATTTTTCTTTGATTTTGTAACCTGACTCAGAAAGTGAAGCATGTAACTCTACATGAGCAAATGCTAGGATTCTCAACCTGCGGTCAATTGGCCAAATGCAGCCCACAACACCATTTCATGTCCTCCCCCACTGCCTCCACCATACCCGGAAGTGCCATGTGGTAGAGGAAGGGCAAAATGGCCATCTGGCCTCTGAAGCTGTCTGAGGGTATCTGACCCAGCCCCCAGCTTAAAAAGGTTGAGAACTCCTATGCTAGAAGCTAAACCTAACTTCCTTGAATTACTTATTTTGTATCCAATTTTCTGATTTTTTTCCATATTTACCAATCAGCAAAAAGCAAAGGAATAGAATGTGCCCATGAAGCTCTTTTTCCAACAAACAATTGCTGGAATGGGGTGATAGAAATTATGTTGTTAAAAACACCTAGCTCTCTGAGTATAACCTTGTTATAAGAGTTTCACATAAATACAGCAAGGAATATTCTGAGAGGAAATAATATTTACCTTTCACATCTGCAGTGTGAGAAAAGTATCATTTTCAAACATCTCATATTGTTTTATGTGTACAAGAGATGATAGCAGGAAGAAATTAGAAAGGTATCGTTTCTACCTTTCTGTGTTCCCCCCCCTGTTAAGATAGGAATGCACTTGAATTGTCAACATAGGAAGGCAAATATAATTGAATAGGCATTATTGAAAGCTGGTAGGATGAAACTCATGACTGAAGTGTAATAAATGATTAACTCAAAATCAATAGACTATACAGGAAGGGAAGTGAAATAACATAGTATACAAAGGAACTATATAATTATGAAGAGATCCATGACTATGAACATGATGTAGTTGAGAGAATTTGGATAAAAATCAAAGCAAAAGGAAGCAAGTGATGTCACTGCAGGAATCTGCTAAGGACTTCTGCAGGGGAGAACAGGGCAATTGAATGGAATTGGTGAGAACCTTTGGTAGAAGCAGTGGTGAGCATCAGCAGGTTCACACCAGTTTGCCAGAACCAGTAGCAGAAATCCTGGCTGGCCCTGCCCATCCAAGTTTTGAAATAAAGTCGTCCTAATTCGGGTGCAATGCTGGGCTTTCCCCCTGGCCACCATAACATGCCCCACCATAACATGCCCACAATGTGGTAGTAAAATGTTTTGGAGCCCACCACTTGGTAGAAGTCACCAAATTGTCTTGGGACTCACTATTGGAAAATGAGTGTTGACACAGAGACATTGGATTTTTAAGAAAACTGATTTCAACATGCTTAAGGAAATACTAGGTCGTACCCTGAAGTCATAAATACTCAAGGGAGTTCATGATGAATTTGAGTTTTTGAAAATAGTGATATTGAAAGCACACTTGGAAGCAACTCCAGTGACGAAGAAGTGTGAGGCATCCAAAAAAGCCAGGGTGGCTGCACAAGAAGATTTCACATGAGTTTAGATTTAAAAGGGAACATGTATAAAAATGAGTTAAGGAGCTATTAACCAAGGGCCAGTGCAAAGAGTTACTTATATTTGAACAGAAATACGCTACAGTTCAGAATGACTTCAGACTTGAAAGAGAGCTTTTAAATAATAAAAGTCAGGTGCTTCAATTTTCTTCAGAGCAAAATGAAGAAGGAAGTGGTAGGTACAATGTATGCAGAAGACAGATAAATGTCAGTGAATGACAGAGAGAAGGTGAAACTGGTCAGCCCCATTGTCTTCTAATGGCAAAAAATGATCAGCATGGTGGAAATGGAATCAATGATGTGATAGCTGGACTGCAGCCTAAATATGGAAAGGTGGTATGTGAATCCTTAGATATTTTAATTGAGAACATGTCTTCAGGGCCAGATGAACTGGGGTATCAAGGGAACTGTAGATAGAATATTAGAATCTGTGTAATCTATGCCAGTTCTTGGTGAACTGGTGAGGTTCCTGCAATGTGGAAATGAGGAAACATTGGTACCATCTTCAGAATTTTTAAAAAAAAATATCCTAGAAATGAATGACCCATAGGCTTGATGTCTAGATCAGAAAAATTCTAGAATAAATCTGTGATAATGTAGAAGAGAGTACCAAGATTACTAAGAAACATTATGGGCCTCTCAAAACATGTTATGCCAAAATAATAATATCTCACTCTTGCTCTCTTTGAAAAATAGATTTGCGGGCTCAGTAGCTGAGTAGAATATTGTGGAAATAATGAGTCTTGATTTCACTAAGGCTTTTGAGAAGACCAACCCCCTCATCCGTCCTGCCTTGTTTTTTCCAGATGAACTGGTGACGTGTAGCATATGCAATATTATTGTTAGGAAGATTTGTAGCTCTTTGAGGAACTGTACCCTCAAAACAAAAGGCAAAACAAATGGGGCAATTTAGATGTAATAGGATGCTTAGCACATCAGATCAGAAGAAGGGGAGGGACAGGAAAGGGGGAGGAGAAATACAGTGTTGCAAGGAACAATACTGTATAGGGACATGGAATGTAAGATCTATGAATCAAGGAAAACTGGAAGTGGTAAAAAAGGAAATGGAAAGAATAAGCATTGACATCTTGGGAATCAGTGAGTTAAAATGGTCAGGGATGGGTGAATTCAGCTCTGGAAACCATCATATCTACTACTGTGGACAAGAAAACCTCAGAAAAAACGGAGTAGCCATAATTGTCAATAAAAGGGTGAGAAAAGCAGTAATGGGATATAATCTCAAAAATGATAGAATGATGTCAGTCAGAATACAAGGCAAGCCATTCAATATACAGTAATACCCCGTATAACGTGAGTACCGTATAGCGCTAAAACCGCATAACGTTACAAGATTTTCGGAACAATCTTGTATCGAATAACACGGTTTTTAACGTTATACGATACAGTCGTTCTTAGCAGCAGGGTGGGTGGAAAGCTGAACGGGGTTCTCCGTTCAGCTTCCCAGCCACCCTGCAGCTACGGAGGCAGGGGTGGGGAGGCTGGAAAGCTGATGGGGGGCTCCCCCATCGGCTTACCCAGCCACCCCACAGCTGCGGAGGCATGGGCGGGTGGCTAGGGAAGCCGACAGGGAGTCCCCGTCAGCTTCCCCAGCCACCCTGCAGCTGTAGATCGGGTCCTCTGATCTCTCTGGAGGTGTTTCTGGGCTTCCCCGACATCCTGAGCCAGTGCAGCAAGCCAGAATGTCAGAGTTCGAATTCCGACATTCTGGCTTGCTGCATTGGCTCAGGACGTCGGGGAAGCCCAGAAACACCTTGGATCGGGTCCCCACACCTCCCTGGACCCAGCGGGGGGGTCAGACACCCCAAAATTGGTAAAAAAAAATGACATTTTTTTTACCAATTTTGGGGGCTCTGACCCCCCCGCCGGGTCCAGGGAGGTGGGCAGACACGATCCAAGCTTTTTCTGAGCTTCCCCGACATCCTGAGCCAGTGTAGCAAGCCAGAATGTCAGAGTTCGAATCCCAACATTCTGGCTTGCTGCACTGGCTCAGGACGTCGGGGAAGCGCAGAAACACCTTGGATCGGGTCCCCACACCTCCCTGGACCCAGCGGGGGGGGGGGGTCAGAAACCCCAAAATTGGTAAAAAAAACGGACTTTTTTTTTACCAATTTTGGGGGCTCTCACCCCCTCGCCGGGTCCAGGGAGGTGTGGGGACCCGATCCAAGCTGTTTCCAAAGTTCTCCCACCTCCCTGGAGGCTGCAGCAAGGCAAAATGTCAGGATTCGAATCCCGACATTCTGGCTTGCTGCAGCATAAAAGAGGGTGGGGGAAGTTCAAAATTAGCGCGCATCGGGTCTCCCGACCTCCCTAGAGCTGATGCGCGCTAATTTTGAACTTCCCCCACCCTCTTTTATGCTGCAGGAAGCGAGAACGTCGGGATTTGAATCCTGACATTTTGCCTTGCTGCAGCCTCCAGGGAGGTGGGAGAACTTTGGAAACAGCTTGGAGCGGGTCCCCACACCTCCCTGGACCCGGCGGGGGGGTCAGAGCCCCCAAAATTGGTAAAAAAAATGGATGTTTTATTTTACCAATTTTGGGGTGTCTGACCCCCCCGCTGGGTCCAGGGAGGTGTGGGGACCCGATCCAAGGTGTTTCTGGGCTTCCCCGACGTCCTGAGCCAGTGCAGCAAGTCAGAATGTCGGGATTCAAACTCTGACATTCTGGCTTGGTGCACTGGCTCAGGACGTCGGGGAAGCCCAGAAACACCTTGGATCAGGTCTGCCCACCTCCCTGGACCCGGCCGGGGGGTCAGAGCCCCCCAAATTGTTAAAATAACGGACTTTTTTTTACCAATTTTGGGGTCTCTGACCCCCCCGCCGGGTCCAGGGAGGTGGGGAAACCCGCTCCAAGCTGTTTCCAAAGTTCCCCCACCTCCCTGGAGGCAGCAGCAAGCCAAAATGTCAGGATTCAAATCCCGACTTCTCGCTTCCTGCAGCCTCCAGGGAAACAGGGCTTTTTTTAACATTGTGTGTTCAATGTATCGCACAACGTTAAAAACCGGATAACGACAGGACTTGTGGAACCAAGTCATAACGTTATTCGGGGTACTAGTGTAACTGTAATCCAAGTATACGCACCAACCACTAGTGCAGATGAAGCCACAATTGACCAGTTCTATGAAGACTTAGAACACCTCATAGAACAGACACCAAGAAATGATATTATCATAGGAGACTGGAATGCCAAAGTAGGAAATCAAAAAGTAAATGGAATAACAGGCAAGTTTGGTCTTGGAACACAGAATGAAGCAGGCCAAAGACTGATAGAGTTCTGCTAAAATAACGCACTGGTCATAGCAAACACTCTCTTCCAGCAACACAAGAGGAGACTTTACACATGGACATCACCAGATGGCCAACATCGAAACCAGATTGATTACATACTCTGCAGACAATGATGGAGAACTTCCATACAGTCAGCAAAAACAAGACCAGGAGCAGATTGTGGCTCAGATCACAACCTACTGATAGCAAAATTCAGGCTTAGACTAAAGAAAATAGGAAAAACAATTAAGCTAGACAGATATGACCTAGACAACATTCCTTGGGAATACACAGTGAAGGTGTGGAACAGATTTAATGGCTTGGACCAGATAGACAGAGTGCCAGAAGAATTATGGACAGAGATGCGGGACATCATGCAAATTTGGAAAACACAACAATGGCCACAGGATTGGAAAAGATCTGTATACATTCCACTCCCCAAAAAGGGTAATGCCAAAGAATGTTCAAATTATCGAACAATTACGCTCATCCCTCATGCTAGCAAGGTGATGCTCAAGATAATACAGGATAGACTGCAACAGTATGTGGAGAGAGAATTACCAGAAGTGCAGGCGGGTTTTAGAAGAGGCAGGGGGACTAGAGACCACATCGCCAACATAAGATAGATCATGGAAAAAACAAAGGAATATCAGAAACAAGTCTACTTCTGTTTCATTGATTACACTAAGGCTTTTGACTGTGTCGACCATAACAAAATGTGGCAAGTAATTAAAGAGATGGGAATACCGGAACACCTTATAGGCCTCATGAGAAATCTGTACATGAATCAAGAGGCAACAGTTAGGACAGAAAATGGAATGATGGAATGGTTTGGAATAGGAAAAGGAGTAAGACAAGGCTGCATTTTGTCACCCTGCTTATTCAACTTATACACAGAACACATAATGCGCAATGCAGGGATGAAGGAATCACAATTTGGGATCAAAATTGCTGGAAGAAACATCAACAATTTGAGATATGCAGATGATACCACCCTAATGGCAGAAAGTGAGGAGGACCTAAAGAAGCTCCTGATTAGGTTGAAAGAAGAAAGTGCAAAAGCTGGCTTGAGACTCAATATCAAGAAAACCAAGATCATGGCAACAGGCCCTATCAGTCCCTGGAAAATAGATGGGGAAGAAGTAGAAGCACTGACAAATTTTGCTTTCCTAGGATCAAAGCTCACTGCAGATGGTGATTGCAGCCATGAAATAAAAAGGCGACTGATTCTTGGGAGGCAAGCGATGAGAAACCTGGGGAGCATAGTGAAAAGTAGAGACATCACATTGCAAACAAAAATTCGCATAGTCAAAGCAATGGTATTCCCTGTGGCAATGTATGGTTGTGAGAGCTGGACCATTAGGAAAGCTGAGCGCAGAAGAATAGATGCCTTTGAGATGTGGTGTTGGAGGAGAGTTTTGAGAGTCCCCTGGACAGCGAGGAGAACAAATAGGTCAATCTTAGAAGAAATCAACCCTGACTGCTCCTTACCTTAGAAGGTCAAATAATAAAGATGAAGCTAAAGTACTTTGGACATCAAATGAGAAGAGAGGATTCACTTGAGAATGCCTTGATGCTTGGAAGGGTCGAGGGCAAAAGAAGAAGGGGACGGCCCAAGATGAAATGGCTAGATGGTATTGTAGAGACAATGGGCACAGAGCTGAGCGAGTTGAGGGGGATGGTGGAGGACAGGAGTGCCTGGCAGACAGTGGTCCATGGGGTCGCAGAGGGTCGGAATCGACTGTGCGACTGAACCCAAAAAAAAAAACCCCTCATGATATTTGTAGAACTATCCATATATGGAACATGTCTCTGTGCAAGCAAAAGTTCTGGCATTTGGCCTCCAGCTTTGAGCTCACATGCATGGGTCATTGCAGAAGAATGCAAAAGAGACCTATCATCATACTTGCTCCAGGTCCTGTAAACCTTCGGAGTGGCTCTGGAAAGCTGGCAATGGAAGGGGTGAGGCTGAAGGATCTCACTGTCTAGGACACTTCAGATTCTACAGTCACCTCTACATGAGGTGTGCCAAATGGTTTTAAGAAGTCTTCTATTCTATCCTGTTTATGAAATGTCTTCAATATGGGAACCTGATTGATGCAAACATTGGACTCACTTGGATGTGAGGATAAAAACCATGTTCTTTTAGTGACTAGGATTCATGTTTTGATTGGTCTTTGGAGTTTTCTTACTGTGCATGATATTTAAACTTCCTTTAATTAATTTGATATCATTTTTTAAGATTGTATTGTTCATTGTTTAAAATCATGTTATTATATGGGGTACACAGAAAGAGCCTTCTTGAAGATTGTGGTATTTTTGAACCACAATCTGGCATACCCTGGTATTGGCAACCTTGTGTTGCAGGCTAATCTTTCTCACACTAGGTTAGGTGAAAGGAATTGCAGAATGAACTCACCAGAAGGTGCCTTCATTTTGGCAGTTTCATGTCTGTCTAGACACAGACAAAGAAGAATGTTATTATATATAATCCATCCTGAGATCTTTTTGATACAGAGTAAAGATAGAAATATTTTAATGAATGAATAATAGTAAAATAAATTCAGTTATACTTTCTGGAAGGATAAGGATCACATCTATAATTCTGGTGCCCTTTATCCATTTTAAGAACAAAGCTTTTTATGAATTGTCTGGCTCACATCTTCACTGCATTCCAAATGTGATTTCAGCTCTTTAGCTTTGGCTGACTTTAATTAACAAGGTTAAATAAGCAAGGCATAGTTTTAATTCAATATTGTTCTCAAGTATTTTATTTGCAGCATAGTGTTATGAAGTATTTATTTGGTTAGTTGTATTACTGAAAACTTATCATCCCTTCTGAGCTTGTGGGATTAAGACTCTCTCTGTGTGTGTGTGGTTTGTGTTTGTAGAAATATTAATTAAATAATTCCCTCATACTAATTTGTTACCTTTCTGACAGTTTCACTACATAGGCTAACAATGAAGCAAACATGGAAAATGAATGATGCCATCTCCCTGGAAAATAGCCTTTGCAGGTCATGATTCCAATGCACTGGTAGGAAGAGTGAGAGAAAATTGATCTGTTATTGTATATGCTGTGTCTGATTTGTAAATATATAGGAGTGATTAATTCATAGGGGTTCAGACCTGACAAGCTTTACAACATTTGTTTCTGCCTCTTGCACATATACACATGCCCATATGTACACAGACAAATATACATACCTGTACTGATAAAATCCATGTGCATGTCTGGCCAGGTTATCCTGCTAATGTAATAGAGTAGACCACACTGCCAGCAACTCAATGCCAAGTGTCAGGTGGCAGTTAACTAAGGGTGATGGTCCCTAAGTGGATGAAATCCCACTTGAATCCATCTTGATGGAAGGCAGCAGCTTCATCAATTCTGGCCTGGGGCCGATGAGGACATTGTGTGTCAAAAGGGCTCAGAACCAGAAAGTGACTCACTGAACTGGATCAGTGATACATATGTCACAGTGCGATGTTGAAGGCAGATGAAAGGACACTGCATTATATTCTCAGGACAGTCTTAATGGCTGATTGCCATGAGGATTGCCAATTTTCAGATACAGCAGAACAAGGAGAAGAAGATAAAATCCATGTGCATGGAGAGAAACAAAAAATATACCAAGAGGGGATAAGAGAAGAACTTAGGTCTTAATGAAAATCAAGAACACTCATATCAGGATTTTCATTCTGGTATTATCTTGGTGCAGTAATGGGGAACCAAGACAGTAAATATGAAATAAAGGATACTAGGTTAAAATCACCATTCAGAAGACTGTAAATGTTACACAGACAGACAGACACAGAAAAATGAACACACACACACACACAGAATTGCTATTTTTTTCCATCCTCTACATGATGCGGTCTTCTCTATCCAGCTGTCATTCATATCTGTGATATCATATACCTTCCAGCAATGCAACTGTCAATGACATGGAACAGAGCACATTTTAATGAGTACATCATATTTAGTTAAACAGGAAAAAATGTACACAAAGCCAACAGTGGGCAATTCCCATTCCAGCATGGAGAGAAACAAAGAATATACCAAGAGGGGAGAAGAGAAGAATTTAGGTCTTAATGGTCTTCTCTGTCCAGCTATCATTAGTATCTGTGATATCATAAACCTTCCAGCAATGCAACTGCCAATGACATGGAACAGAGCACATTTTAATGAGTACATCATATTTAGTTAAACTGAAAAAAATCTACACAAAGCCAACAGTGGACAATTCCCATTCAAGCTCGATTGCCACAGCTAGGTCAAGAAAATGCAGTTTCCTGAAACTGCTGGGCCAAAATCTTGAAACTTGATATTATTGAAGTGGGAGAGGCAAGTGTCCGACATATGGACTGGAAATGCTTCTGGGCCAGCATGTTCTGGAAAGGGTTAGGAAAAGAGTGTGGGCACATAGCCCCAGAATCCAGGTGAAATCCAACTAGTCAGGAAACATGGAATGGAAGGGAGGATATTTCTGGAGAAGAGGTTGATGACATCATGTACCCAGTAGTTGCTGTGCTGTCAGTGTACATGCTTGGGTTCACGTTATACATAGGCTTCCTAGGAATGCATATGGCACACAGGTAGTTTTTCAGATGCTAAAAGCAAGAAGAATTTTGTTGTTTATTTTATTTTGTTGTTTGTTTTATTATGTTGCTGTTGTTTATTTGTTTGTACACCACCCACAGTGGGAAATATCCCAGATATCTGGTATAAAAATACAACCAACCAACCAACCAACCAACCAACCAACCAAACAAACAAACAAACAAACAAACAAACAAACAAACAAACAAACAAACAAACAAACAAACAAACAAACAAACAAACAAACAAAAACAGATTTGTTTGAAATATGGTGTTGGAGAAGAGGCTTGTGAGTGCCCTGGACTGCCAATAAAAATAACTAAGGCCTAGACCAGTGTTTTCCAACCTTTGGGTTTTGGACTTCAATTCCCAGAAGCCTAAGTCATTTATCCAAAGCACTCACCAACCAATGCACTGACTTAGGGTTCTGTGCTGGATGAATCAAAAGTTGGAATTAAAATGCTGGGAGAAACATCAACAATTAGAGATATACAGATGATACTACCCTAATGGCAGAAAGTGAAGAAGACCTAAAGAAGCTCTTACTTAAGTTGAAGAGAGTGCAAAAGCTGGCTTGAGACTCAACATCAAGAATACCAAGTTAATGGCAACAGGCCCTATCAGTCCTTGGAAAATAGATGGGGAAGAAGTAGGAGCAGTGACAGACTTTATATTCTTATGATCCAAGATCACTGCAGATAGTGACTGCAACCATGAAGTAAAAAGGCGACTAATTCTTGGGAGACAAGCTATAAGAAATTTGTGAAACAGTTAAAAGTAGAGACATCACTTTGCAAACAAAAGTCCACATAGTCAAAGCAATGGTATTTTTGGTAGTAATGTATGGTTGTGAGAGCTGGACCATAAGGAAAGCTGAACGCAGAAGAATAGATGCCTTTGAGATGTGGTGTTGGAGGAGAATTTTGAGAGTACCCTCAGATAGCAAAGAGAACAAATAGGTCAATCTTAAAAGAAATCAACCTCAACTGCTCCTTGGAAGCTCAAACATTGAAGATGAAGTTAAAGTACTTTGGACATCAAATGAGAAGAGAGGATTCACTTGAAAAGGCCTTGATGCTGGGAAAGGTCAGGGCAAAGAAGAAGGGGTCAGCAGAGAATGAGATGGCTAGATGGCATTGTTGACACAATGGGCACAAAGCTGGGCGGGCTGAGGAGAATGGTGGAGGATAGGGGTGCCTGGTCCATGGTTGGAATTGACTGCACAACAACATCAACAACAACAACAACAAGGTTTCTGGGAATTGAAGTCCCCTGATGTGGCATGGGCCCCACATTGGGAACCACTGCCCTAGACCAAATCTGTCTCTGGAGGTAAAAATGATGAAACTGTGGTTATCCTTCTTTGGGACATAACAAGAAAGCAAGATTCTCTGGAAATGCCAGTAATGCTGGGAAAGGTTGAAGGCAGCAGAAAAAGAGGAGACCAAACGTGGATGGATTGATGAAATGAAGGAAGCCACAGGCTTTCAAGAACTGTGCAGGACATTTTGGAGAGCTCTCATTCACAGAATTGCCATAGGTGGGTATCAACTTGACAGCAGAGCAACAACAACAGTACTGAAGAGACTTGTGGAAGCCATGCCATTAGGTCTTGGGCAGTATTTGTCAGGCCCACCATTGTTGTCACCAGGCCTATGCAAGAAAAAGATCTGTAAGGTCCAACACAGGCAAAGGACACTCCCTTCTATGTTTAAGATGATGTGATAAGACCACAAACATGCATTTACCAGTTTCCCCCCTTGTACCTGTCCTTCAAGCCTAGCTTTTTGGTGTACAAATCTTGTGCAAGCATCTCACCACCACCCAAACATATCTTTGCACTGAGTCAGTGAATCAAGGTATTAGTTGGGAATGATAGAAATGGGTATCTGTGCTTTACAACCATCTCACATACAAAACTCAAACTTTTTCTTCTTCCAGTGCTGCTCATTCTCGTATTTATCTCTCTATCTGGAGACATAGAGAAGCATAGCAATTCTTTGTGACTTCAGTTGGTGCCTTGAGACCTGGCCACTCTGTACACCATAGAGCCATGAAATGACAATGAACCTGTGGGAAAACTAACAGCAGAGACAGAGAGGCAAGCAAAGAATCCAAATACGTATCATGCCCACACATAGCACACAATACCACCAGCCTTCCTGTGGGATGGAACATGGGAGAGATGAAGGGAGATAAAAACAATGCCAGATGCCTGGTCCAAATAAGCTGGGTTCAGCTTGGTTTATTTGAAAACAGAAAATTGTTCATGTACCCAGATCTCATAGACATTGTAAACCACTGTAAAGATCCAAGCTAAAAAAAAAATAAGATACAAGTCAACTAATTAGTAAAGTAAGTTTGCAACACTATAAATGCTTGTCTGGGAGAAAGTCCAATTTAATTCAGTAGGCTTAGTTTCTGAGTATATATGCATGTGAAGCTCATCTTCATAATGCTATAATGTAGCTCATTTTTTTGGCTGACCACTATTTCTCAATCAAAATTTATTCGGAACAGGAAAACAACAGCCCAAATCAACAGAGACGAGATAATTAAGAAGTTAATTGTGTCTTTGTCTAGTTGGCCAAATTACATGGTCAATCTCAATGGAAATAGAGTCACTGAATCCATAGTTGGGTGGTGAGTCAATAGGACTATGTTATTTAGGATTGCCAACAAGATTGTGGTTATTGAAATCAATGGGACAACATTCAATCACATTATTTCAGATGAGGCTAAAGTATGGGGTTCTTTAGGATCCATCACATGCATGAAGTCCAGGATTACTTGGAGGAAAAGTGTGATACAAATTAGACAGACGAAGAGGAAATCAAACTAAACAGAATGCTGGTAGAACTACACTAAATAAATAAATGGCCACTTTACTATAGTAAAGGTAAAGGTCTCCCTTGCTTGAAAGCCATTCGTGTCTGACTCTGGGGGTCAGTGCTCATCTTCATTTACAGTCAAAGAGCAGTGCTGTCTGCATCTGCAGATATTTATGTGACCATGTAGCAGGCATGACTAGACACCAGAGTGCATGGAATACTGTTACCTTTCCAACCAAAGTGATACCTGTTCATCTACTTGCAATTTCTTGCTTTTGAATTACTAGGTTGGCAGGAGCTAGGACAGAGACAGGAGCTCACTCTGTCCCACAGCACTCGGGTCTTGAACTACTGGCCTGCCAGTCTTCCAGTCACCAATCTTGGTGTCTTAACCACTTTGTTATGATCATATCTAAAAGAACTGTTAAAATGTCTTGTAAATTTGTACATTATTTCTCCTCAGTTCTGGTGTACACAGACCCGCTAAACTGCAAGATGTTCATCAAACCAGGGAATAAATAGTGTGTTATCATTTTATCTGCAAAAGTCTGTTTACTAGGCTACCTCTTTGGAAATAAAGGCTATTAACTTGCAGCCAACCCATGAAATTATTACTGCAGACATTCATTATTTTATGAAACAACCTATTGACAGTCTTTTAGCCGACAGAAAGGATTATGTATTCATGGTACTGCAGAACTCTATAAATGGAGTTTAGATTCTAAATTCATCATTTTGTTCATAAACTCTCCACACTGCTTCATTTTTTAAAAAAGAAGCAAGACACATATCCTTTTTAAAAGTCATTACAGTGACTGCTAGGCAGAAATAATGATGCTGAAAAGACTAAACCCCACATTTCCTTCAATTCAGATATTGGAAGATTACTGTAAGATGAAGCATACAATTTTAATGTCTTGGAATTAGAGCATGGGAGAAGTTTTTTTAGACTGCATCTCCCAGAATTCCCGGCGAGCATGGGCAAACCTTTGGTCTGGAACCACTCTTGCTCAAACACATGAAGCTTCCTTACAAGGAATGAAATCATTGGCCCGTCTATCTGCCAATAATAATATCAAGTCAATTCTGACTCAGGACCATAGCCAGGGTATGGCCAGGATGGGCTCGGCTCACCCTGAGTTAGCACTTTGCTCACCCTGGCAAAGTGTGGTTTCCCATAGGAATGCATTGAAAAGAGGCTTTGTTGCCCATCCTGAAAAAATATTCACCCATCTACATCTAGAATCCTGGCTATGGCCCTGTTCTGACTTACGGCAATCCTTTTCAAGGGTTTTCTAGGTACAGAATACATGTAAGTGATTTATTGTTCCCTTCTTCTGGAAGAGTGGAGGTGTTCTGGGACTGTGCATCTTGCCCAGGTTTTCATAGGCTGATTTTTCCTCACACGAGGCACAGCGTTGAGTTGAGCTCCCAACCTTTGGTTCAGCAGCTAGATAGCTAAATCACTGAACTATCTAGCCAGCAAATATTGTCGATTTTATCTGATTCTGGTTTCCTGAAGTAAAGTACTGTACCTGAGATCTGTTTAACAATGTATGTCTGAAAAATGAACCCAGAAGATTCTGTGAGTTAAACATATGTTCCCTCTTAAATATGAACACCCTCCCACTGACCCAAGATGAATGATCTGCTGATGCAGAAGATTTTCGTTCAGTTCTCCTTTTTAATGCCTTTGTTCAGATATAGGGAAAGTTCCTCTTTCTGGAGCACAACTTACAGAATCAACAGCAGAATTGCTACTTGTCATGTTGCATTAAATAGAGGATAAAATAACCTATGTTCTGGCACTATTAGAATTTTGTTTGGGCTTTCCAAAAAGTTTTTATGACAAAGTTTATCCAAAAGTCCTTTACCAGAACCCCCCCCCCCAAAAAAAAAAAAAACCTCAGATAAAAGGAACAAATCTGTCTGAAATCGACCAAAACCACTTTCCATGGGTGATAGAGGTTGCTGATGAGGATGCTGGATGGTTTTGCTCAGTTTCCAACAGATTTGCCCCTTTCATTTGAGCGCTTTTGTGATGGCGTTTGAGGAATTTTTGGATCATAAAAACTGTTTCTGAAGTCTGACCAAAATTCTAATAGTGTCATAACAAAGGTTATTTTATCCTCTATTTAATGCACTTTGGATCACCTTGATTGGTTGCGTGGTTTGGTCGCAGGCTAACCGACAACGGGACACCCCTTGCAAAAATATCATTTTTCCCGAGGTACCTTCGAGTTTAATGAAATCATCATTTTGCATTCCTGGACTTTGGGTCCTAGAATTCCTGAAAGTCGCCGAGATGATCTTTCCTATGGCATAATCCTCATTTTAGTCAGTGCTGTAGTTTCATTATGGCAACTTGTCAAAAGTATACAATTTTTGTTACATGCCAAACACAGTCAGACCACCCTACTGAAATGTAAGACATTCATCGAATTCATGTCAAAAGTGTCCATTTAGTATGAAGAATCCTGCTAATTATGCCTATTGGTCCAACTCCATTGGCATAAATGTCAGCTGTGAATTGCCATAGGTTAAGACATCATTGTAGGCCCTTCCTATTGCACACCAGTAACAAGAGCAAATGAGCCATAGCAAATGCTTTAACCTGTGGCAATTTGCAGCTATACTTTACAGCAAAGGTTCCCAACCTTTTTTCACTTGGCAACCCATTTCCATAAATTGTACCCTCCATGTTGCCACAAAACAACAGGTCACAGATCCTTTACAAACCCACCCAAGTCTGTCAAATGAACCTTGTGGCACCAGTCTCATGTGCCTTCTATTGTGTATTGACTTATCGTGTATTGATTTATTGTGTGTATTGATTTATTATATGCTGATTACTGTATTTATTGCTCTGTTATATTTTATCCTAGTGTATTTTTGTTGTATTGTAACTTTGATATTGCTAGATTCTGTAAGCCGCCCTGAGTTGGTTTTTGCCAAGTAGGGCGGCATAGAAATCTAATATAATAATAATAAAAAAAATGCCACTCACCAGCAACTCATTATCACTTGTGTCTCACATAAAACAAACAACTCTGATTCAAACATCTGGGGCACACAGTCACAAATCCATTTCTTATGCCAGCCCTCCCCACTTCCCACCCCTAGGCTTCCATTAAGCCTGGGGCATTTCCCAGCCTGGCTCCCTCCCCAAACTACTCCACCTTCTTTCCTTTTGTGAAGTAAAAGGCACAACCCATGGAAGCTGCAATCTTGCCCCACTAGCCCATCTTCTGGAGATGGAATTGTTCCACCCATTAAGAGATATGGAGGGTTGCAGATGCTTCTCAGGAAGCTCTCCCCCCAAACACAAATCCATAATGTATACCTCCATTCTGCCTCCCTCTGCTTCCCTAGGGCACTGCAGGTCAACCTCTCTTCTTTTTAGAACCACAAAAATCTACCCAGAAATCCAGTTATGCCTGCAAATCTGTTGATGTACATCAACTATCCTAGGGCCTGATAGTAGCATTCCAGCAGCAGTGGTCCGAGTTGAAATAGGTATTTGTTCCACTCACAGTTTAACAGTAATTAAGAGTTTTAATTATTAGCAGAAAATCCTTTCAATGAAAACTGACAGACTGCCAAGGATGTGCCTCAAAGAACAGAAGGATATGTCCTCATCTTCCATATGGAGTAAACAACTCTTTCAATTCATTACACATCTTGGTTTCTCCATTCAATATTCAGCTAGCGAGAGGGCTAAGGCCACATTTAAAACAAAGAATCCTGGACTTTAACACTCAAACCGATATTTAGTCACTCACAAAGATTAGATCCTTGAAATGTTTGGCTGAAACAAAAAGTATTTTAAATTCGAGAAATACTTGACATTTACAAGAGCAAGATTTGAGTAGTTAGACTCTATGGTAAAATATGGGCAATTCCACATGTCCCATATTCTGAGAGAACATGTGTCTGTGGAACACCACAAATAGAAAATATTGCACATGTTCTGTTTAATTGTCAATTATATGCCACAATAAGAGCCCAGTATTTACAGGCATTACTAGATAGATTGAAATTCTGGGACCGTAGTAAAAGATTAACTTCTTTTCCTCAAGGCACAAATAAATATTTAAATATTAGAACTGTCAAGATTATAGTTGGGGCCATTCAAAAGAGATGTTTTATTGATTAGATAGGGGTTGCATGTAAAGGTGACGAATTTTATTGAGTAAATTTTGTATCTCACTTTATTGTAATTGTAACATTCTACTTTTAATCTGTTTTTATTCTGTTTTTTAAATCATATTTTATCTAACATATTTTATCACATTTTAAACTGATATGGTCAGATGACTAGTCAGTTAATAAAGGATACTGGATACTGTTGATGTATGTGCCTTTTCCTATCATTATACAATTTTTTTACATATCTCCAAATGTCCTGATTCATAACTCTGAGGGTACACAACACCATCAGCATAATGTTTACATTGGTTTCAGGCCACTGATTGTAATTCTGTAAATTTCATGGTTATCAAATCCCTTCCCCAACAAAGTGTACTAAAACTCATACTTTAGGAGGAAAGGCACACAGAAAGTCATTTATTCATGAAAGTGATATTAAAATATATTACAATGGTACCTCGCTTAAAGAGCATAATGCATTCCACGAGATTGTTCTTTAAGCAAGTTTGCTCTTTAAGCGAAACACCATTGTAAGTGACCAATTGTGACTTGGGGGGGGGGAATTGTGACCCCTGATTTAGCCATTAAGTGAGTTTTTGATTGGTTTTAGTTGCTAAGCAAGGCAACCATTCAGAGAAAATTCTGCTCTTTAAGCAAGTTAGTCTCTAAGTGAGGTGCTCTTTATGTGAGGTTTTACTGTACATTTCCCTCTGTTTTGAAGTGAAACAAAAATGATTCACGGACAAATGAACACTAAACCTTCAGGTGGGATCCTGTAACAAAATATTGTATTGTGATCTGCTTCTGTTCAGAGCTCTAGACTAACTTCACAAAGACAGATGATAATACATATACTGTATATAATATGAGAAAGGCACTTGAAAATGCATGTGCACATTAGACTTTTTTTTTAGAGAAAGTGCAAACTGATGAAGAAAGAGGATAAAATGAAAGTTGGAAGAATGAGAAACAGAGAAATCAGACTGACAATTTTATCCACAATCTGTTTGCTGTGCAGCTATGTAATCCCCAGACTACAGGCCTAGGATCTATTCTTGACATTTGGCTTTGAGTTATATCGCAAAATATTGTAGTGAACTTGAGGACTGTATCATTATTTCCAGCAGAGCAGGGTCAGAAGCTCTTGAAAAGCATGTGGTCAAGAACTTTTGAAATTACTGCCATCTTCTGAACAACCCAGTGGAAAGCCTGACAAGATACTAAACAAGAGAATATAGCTCATGAATCTTTCTTGTAGCCTTACAGCTACTCTAAATCTTATGACAAATAGAGGAAAAATATGTTGTTTCTTCTTTTATTAACCTAATGCCTTGATTACAATAAGCTATACATAGTTCAAGGAACATTGTCCTTTCTACAGAGTTATTCTTTTAACTATTCATGGGGGTTCAAAAAACAAGACATTTTATTGACGTATAATAAATAACATTCAATTCTGATATCAAAACCTCATTGTTCTGATGATTTTGTTTTTTTACTCCCCATTTTGGAAATTTTGCAATACAGAACATATTTTTATATTATAAGGAGAATAACAGTACTGTGCGAAAAAGTGCTGGAGACTTCCCTGAACTGAACTGATAAATCAGTCATAATTAGAACAAAGTGACATGAAGCTTAAATGGAAATATCCATTTATGTATGGTTTCCATTTGACAATACACTCTGGCAAATACATTTTACATGTTAGGAAAATGGAATTTGACACTACTTACAAGATCATAACCACAAATGGATTTTATATTTGTATTTTACACTTACTGGGTCAATACAAACCAAGTAATTTTTGAAAAATCTGTGCCTAGGAAGATCATTCATGTATATTTCAAATAGAGTCCTGCATATGACTCTAATAGGCTTCTAGAAATAGTGTTTGGGGGTGGGGGTGGGGAATGATTCATGGACAGATGAAAATATAAAATCTATTGCAGCTGAGTTGCTTCTGTTCATAACACCAAATGTTAAATTCCATTCACTCTTTTTTCATTCCCCACTCTTCACCTGGCCAATAGTCTATAAGATCATAGAATTGTTTTGAAGGAAGTTGGGGGGAGGGGACCCAATCCCAGCTAGGATTGCCATATGTCCCAATTTTCCAGGATTTTCCCGGATTCAAGCTGGCCTGGCTGGTTCAAGAAAAAACATGTAAAAGTCCCAGATTTTAAAATTTGAACAAAGGAAGCAAGATCACCCCTCACCAAGGGATTTTTGCAAAGAGTTACCGTATTTGCCGGCGTATAAGACGACTGGGCGTATAAGACGACCCCCAACATTTTCACTCAAAATATAGTTTTTGTTATATACTCGCTGTATAAGACGACCCCCTTTTCCGCACACCTTCCACACACCAAATAAAACGTAAAAGAACATCAGATTTGATTTCAACATGTTAATTTATATTCAAATGCTTATGACATGCATCTACGATTGTTGGAACCTTTGCAATGTGTCGATGGGGAAGGAGGTAGAATGGGCTTCTTAGACTATGCTCCCCCTCCTTCTCCTCCTCATGCTCCCCGCAGTCTGTACTCTGCACATGCCTAGGAGCCAGGTTGGAGCTCTGCACATGTTCTTAGCCACCCACCAAGTAGCAGAGGCTTTGGGCAGCAAAGGGACCCAGTGGAGGTTTTCTTTGCAAATATGGAGGTGGGGTGGTGTTTTATATCCAGTATTTCTGCACATGCTTAGGAGCCAGGAAAGGAAGTAAGGAAAGATGACAGAAATCAAAGCCCCCCCCCCAAATTGTGACCAAAAAGGACTGGTGGTTTAGCAGTTAAGATACTGAACTTGATAACTGGAAGGTCAGCAGTTCAAGACCTGAATACTGATGGAGTGAGCTCCTGGCATATCTCCAAGCTCCTAGCAGTTCAAAAGAAAGAAATTTGCAAGTAGATCAATAGGTATCCCTTTGGTGGTAAAGGTAAACAGCGTTCTGTACACTCTAGTGTCTAGTCGTGCCTGCCACAGAAACATTTGCAGACACAGACAGTGCTGGCTCTTTGGATGTAAACAGATATGAGCACCAAACCCTAGAGACAGATATGACAGGCTTTTGAGCAAGGGTGACCTTTACCTTTACTTTCCACTGTCTAGTTGTGCCTGCCACATGACCACGGAAACATATATAGACAGTGCTGGTTCTTTGGCTATAAACAGAGATGAGTACCAAACCCTAAAGTCAGATACGACTGGCTTTTGAACAAGGGCAACTTTTACCTTTACTTTATGGCATCTAGTCATGCCTGCCACATGACCATGGAAACATATGCAGACAGTGCTGGCTCTTTGGCTGTAAGCAGAGATGAGCACCAAAACCTACAGTCAGATACAACTGGCAAAGCAGACATCTTGACTGACCCTCCCTCAGTGACTCTCTTCTTGGCTCTGGCTCAGTCCCAGCCTCAGGACTTTCTAAATTACACTGGCCACCCATCTCACACCCTGCCTCTTTCTCTCACCCTGCCTCCCCCCTCCCCCAGTTTATGGCTTCAGCTGTTAATAGCCAGGATCAAACTAAAGAACGAGAGGAGGAATATGAGGCAGCCATTAATTGCAAACCCACACACCCCAACCTGGGATAGGAAGGGGGGGGGAGTGGCCTTAAGATATACCGGTAATTAGCTGTTTATTGAGAGTTTGGTTGGAGAGGCTAATGGGGGGGGGGGGAGAAAATAGGAGTTGCAGGTGGATGGACGGAGAGGGAAATCAGTAACGTTTTCTTTTTGCAAAACTTACTCTGCCTTGAGGACAGTTCAGGGAGAATCTTGGTAATAGCAAGAGACGATCTGAACAGCCAGGCGGGGGGGGGGGGGAGAGGAATCCCTTGGTTTCATCTCCCTCGGCAGAAATTTCCCTTTCGCCTCTTGGAGGAAGGAACCACCAGCAGCACAGCCCCTCCCATTCCTCCTCCTTCTCTGCTGCCGAGGGGAGGGGAGGGGAGGGGGAGGAAGAGATTGCCCTTGTTCAAAGGTAATCACAAAAGGCTGTACTCGCGCCTCTCTCTCTCATACACACACACGCACGCGCGCACGACTGTTGCTCAGCCACGCCGGGCAGCGCCCCCTCCTCACAGCCGTGCGAGCTCTGCCTCTCTTCCCCCCCCCTTCGCTCCTCCATGCCGGGGGAATGGAAGGCTGCCGACAGCATTTGATTCTCCCGCCCAGGAGCAGCGAGCGATTCGCTGCTCCTGGGTGGGAGAATCAAATGCTGTCGGCAGCCTTCCATTCCCCCGGCATGGAGGAGCGAAGGGGGAGGGAAGAGAGGCAGAGCCCGGGCCGGAGCTGCTGCCGACAGCCTTCAATTCCCCGGCATGGAGGAGCAAAGGGGGGGGGGAAGAGGCCATGCGGGCGGTTGCTCCACCCCTGCTTGAAAGGCCGATCCGAAGGCATCTCAGCCGGGGACAACAAGGGCGCTATGCGGGGACGAGACCCTCCCGGACCACAAGAACAGCGACGGGAGGGTGAGTCCAACTGAAGTGTACCCGGGGTATACGACGACCCCCCACTTGGAGGCATTTTTTCCAGGGGAAAAAAGTCATCTTATACGCCAGCAAATACGGTAATTCACTGCCTTCCTGACTTTCAATTATCCTGCTTGAAACTGGCGAAGGCATAACAGCACCCTGAGAAGCTCACTGGGGAGGGGAGACACTTGCAAGTGAGATAACTGAAAGAAAGGCACGGAGGCAGTGAAATAACTTTTTGCAAAAATCCTTTGGTTCACCTTGAAGTTTGGGGGACAAGGAGTCATCCTCAGCCCTTTTCCTCAAAAACCAGGAGGAAGCAAGAAATACCCATATCTAAGAAGCCAAACCTCCTACTACACTGGGACGGAGGATTCCTTCTTCACGTGACCGCAAAGGGTTAATTGCATAGGGTCAGTATTCCTAGAGAGGAAGGGAACAGGGTGGGCAGAAAGTTAAGAGTCCTCCTTTGCAAAGGTCTTTCTCCAAAATAAGTCCCTTCCTGTCTCCTGCTTTTCTCCTTCTGGAGAGAAACGGAGGCGCCATGGAATGCATTGCTGTTCCGGGCCCCTCTTTAGAACTTTCTTTCAAGGGATCCTCATGTGGGGTTTGAGGGTGATTCTACTTCTGTGGGGTGTGTGTGAAGGGGAGGGTGGGGTGACCTCAGGGGGAGGAAGGGTGGTTTCAAGAGTGGCCCAAGAAATTTTATTCAAAAAAATAAAATAAAATAAAAATAGAACCATCAAGAACAGTCTTTTGCAAGAAGAATCACACAAGGGGGAAAACCTCTTGACTACAGTTTATTTTAAACTGACGAAGGCTGTCCATCCCAGATGGAGCTTCTGCGGGTTCGTAGAGCCCATGGTCTCCCTGACAGCCCCATCTGATGCATACAATGTTTGAAGAATCCAATGACATCATGTGGCTGTCCCAGTTTGGCAGAAGAGAATTATGGCTACCCTAATCCCAGCAACTTTCAAATCTTACATTTCTTCACTGATCTCTACCACATAACTTTCAGTTTTGTTCTTGGGAGTATTTAAATATAGCTCTATGCAAAGAAATGATCCAGCTAGCTGCTAGATAATGATATGGCTATTTCTGTTCTTTCCACACCTACGTGTCTCTTCTTTTCCGTTCCGTTCCAGTTCAATTTTCAGCACCCCATCACTACATCAAATGCCAGTCAGAGTTTCTCAGGTACGGAATTCATGCTCATCAATGGACTGTTTTCTGCCTCCCCTTACCCTCTCCTCCATAGCTATTTGTATGCATGCCAACCTTAAAATTGCCCCAAGTCTGCTCACAGTTGATCCTGTGTGTCAGTTGTATGTTTTGGCTATGCAATAATGGATATTCAGTGAGGGGTATTGGCATATAAATATCATTGTGAAGATATGTATATTCCTGCCTGTATATTTCTGTCCCAGTTCTAGCTGAGAGCTTTCTTTCTGAATGGGAAGCTAGGAAGAACTAGGTCTAGTTCAGTGTTTTCTAACCCTTGGTTCTTGGACTTCAATTTCCAAAAACCTAAGTCAGTACATTGGCTGACCAGTGCTTTTGGGAAATGACTTAGGTTTCTGGGAACTGAAGTCAAGGAACCAAAGGTTGGGAAACACTGGTCGAGTTTATCCTCAGAATTTTCCTGTTGAGGCTTTTCTCTCAGGTGAGCCACATTTAGGTGTCTGTCTATGAGGTAGAACTCTTAGAATGGTGAATTGTGTGTATTTTGGTCCCAAAAGAGCAGAAAATTCCACCTATAAATGTAACATCTGAAAAGAGAATCAAAGCTTTTGGAATGTGGATCTACAGACGGCTGCTAAGTATATCATGGATAAAAGTATTGCGCCAGATAGATAAAGAACAAGAACTTTTTAAGACCATCAAGCGAAGAAAGCTCTAACACCATGGCCATATGAAGAAGAAAAAATAGAACTCTTAGGAAATCAGGGGTGGGGTGAGAATTATGCTTTACACTAGCTTAACCCTCTTCCTCAGTACTGCTCTCCTTCTCACCTTCTACAGGGCTTACAGAGAGGAGTCCTCACACGTTAGTGCTCTAGGATGACACAAGACAGGGAGTACTCAGGAGGAAAAATAATAATGGCCAGGCTGCCAACATAGCTATAATCACTTGTTTTTGTTGTTGTTCAGTTGCACAGTCGATTCCGACCCTTTGCGACCCCATGGACCACTGTCCGCCAGGCACCTCTGTCCTCCACCATCCTCCTCAACTTGCTCAGTTCTGTACCCATTGTCTCTACAATACCATTTAGCCATCTCAGTTTTGGCCGCCCCCTTTTTCTTTTGCCCTCCACCTTTCCCAGCATTAAGGCTTTCTCAAGTGAATCCTCTTTTCTCATTTGATGTCCAAAGTACCTTAGCTTCATCTTTACTATTTGAGGGGCCCTATTCTGATAAGTAGCTGGAGAGTTTATTTTTCCTCTGGAGAAATTCAGTGAGTGATCCACCTCATTTTTCTGGCTACAAACAGGGTGACAAGTTTAAAAGGTTGTTTGTGCAGAGCTATAACTTCTAAAGTCAACAGATTATTCGGAATGTTTTGGGAGCCCAACACTTCAGCTAGCTAATTATGTTGGACTGAATTTGGTGAACTTGTCTTATAAGTTTTTGCCACATTCAAACAGATGTCATTATATATCTTTGTACCCTGTTTAAAGGTATACCACAGAATTTTAAAGTACACACAAAAATCATAAAACATGACTGTGACTTCTTCTGATATCACTTTTATTTATTTTTAATTTTATTATTTAATTATAATATTTACACCATGCCTTTCTTCTCAATGGAACTGAAGGCAGTTTGCAATATTAAACAAACAACATTAAAAACTTTTTTAAAAAAGGAGTATATTTTGGACAGAAGGAGAAGCTATGGTACGAGGAAGGGAGAGGCTGGAATAACATTGCTTGGCATCCAGTGCTTTGGGTCTCAAGCCCTGGAGTTCACAAAAATGTGTCCCCTCATTAAGAAACTATTTATCATAGATTTTCAGGGCAAGAGGTTGGCAGGTTCTATTACAGTGATGTGATCTGACCTTCTATATTGCACAGTGTGTCTGTGTGTCATGTTTGAAATGAAACTTAATCTTAATTTAAAACTCTAAACAATGGTAATGTGATTATCTCTAAGAAGATTAAGTATTTAGTTGACTTCCCTGCCAGGGCATTTTGCCTTATTTGAAGCTGGACTTTGTCTGCCAGTTACATGGATGCTTCAGTTTTGTCCTGAAACTATCCTTCTCAGACATTTAATATTGCAGTTCGTGAGTAGAGATTACTGGGGGGGGGGGGGGGGGGACCAACAACTTGATATCGTAAATTTAAAAATGGCTCAGCTGGTGTCTGCCTTGATTTTGCCATACAGTGAACCCACATAACACATCTTGCCTCTAGAGAGGCATTCAGGAGAGAGTTCAGCCACTCTTGACTGCCTGTTATTCTAGCCATTATTTATGTGCTACATGTGTAGCTTGCCTTTCCTCTAGTTAGGTCCAGCTGGTGTACATAGAACTTATCTTTCTCATTCTGTCCTCAGAACAATCATGAGAGAGATTAAAAGGTCTAAGTGGCACACCTAGTTGAGCTTTGAACCCAACTTCTAAATCCTAGTCTAACATTCTAACCATGGTACCACACTTTGTTGAGCCCAGGAGAAAACTCCCTTTCCAGGATCCAATGCAAGTTGGATCCCATTCCTTATCAGTGCCAAGAAGCACCCCTGGCTAAGCTGGCTGTGTGACTGGGATCTTTAGCCCAAGAAGCAGTTTGGTTCCCTCTTTGCTCTGAACTAGGGCTATGTCAGGATCTTCAGTTTGTAGGTGAGCTTTGAACTCTGAGGCATCCCAACTTTTCTTTCTTTGGTGCCACTGTAATAATCACACCAATGCCAGTGAAAGGTCACAGTGTACCTGCACTTCTGCAAAAGTTGTTAAATTCCATAGTGAATTCTCACTTGGGCAGATTACCAGTTGCAGGGCTAAAACTGTTCAGGTGGCATATTACTTTGTGAAAATCTATTTTTTTTCCTTTGGAAGTGTTTGACTTGTGCTGGGGAAAATTTGTCAGACAACCAACTTCCAGTGACATAATTGTAATTATACTACTCTTTGTTTAAGACAACTGCCCCTTGATGTTTTCACTAGTTGTTTCCTACAAAGCATTCTTTTCTTCTGAGCTGTGATTTATTTTCAAGAGGAACATCAGCAACATAAAACAAACAAATAAGTTAAACTGCCAAGAAGATGGGTTTCATATTATGTACCTAGAAAAACAACAAAATGCATGAGGTATTGTACTGAACTGTACTTTGTGCTATCTTCCCTGTTTTGCTCAATATTTCTATTGATAAGTAATAATATGTGTCATGAAGCTGATTTTGACTTGGGTCCATCATTCCCAGGGGTTTCTCGCTTATCAGTTTCTTCTTCTAGGGTAACTCTGAGACTTTGCAGTTTGCCCATGGTTATACATAACTCTAACCCAGACCACAGGCCCTTGGCAGGTTCAAAATAAAGGTATGAAATGGGGAAACAGGGGCCAGATCAAACATACCTTCTTATAGTCCTGGGATAGCTCATTAAGGGGGAGCTTATCTCCAGTTTCAAGAAGTCATCTCCCTCCCGTGGTGATGAGTTCCCTCAGCTACAAAGACAGGGATTCCATAGACTGGCTTATGTAGAGTTTTGTAAATTATTTGCGGGACTATTGTTCCAAGAATCAGTCCTAGCCACTGGCCACCTTCTAATTTTAGTTTCAACCACCTTAGATCTGCATTAAAATTTTGACTTCTGGAGCTTTTAGGCTGAGATTTGTAATGTGCTTGGCATAATTTTTGTATACTAATAGACAAGAACATTTAGAGATCATCGTGGAGTTGAGAGGTGCATGCAACATTTCAGTTTCTCTATTCCTTCCCAGCTGCTTTTTCCCTGTGGCATATAAGATGAAATAGCTGTTTTCTCACAGACTCTCTAGATCAGTGTTTCCCAACGTGGGGCCCATGACCCACAGGGGGATTTCAATTCCCAGAAGTCTAAGTCAGTACATTGACTGATCAGTGCTTTGGGGAACTGACTTAGGCTTTTGGGAATTGAAGTCCAAAAGCCAAAGGTTGGGAAACACTGCTCTAGATGTTTAGTGCTAATAAAACTCACCTTACAGATGAGAGCAGGAAAGAAAAACATGCCTTCCAAATACTACAATGTGTCCCAACCCCTAGATGTTCTTGGACGTCAATTCCTAGAAATCCAATTCCCAGTGTTTGCCAAACTTAAATCCCCAGACTTTTCTTTATTTGGTGCCACTGTAACAATCACACTGATAAAGAACATCTGAGAATTAAAGGTTTGGAAACACTTAAATAATCTATAGCTGCTGAAGACAGAGAAAAGACAACATCAGGCAGAGTCAGATAGAAGTCTGATTTCCAAAAAACAAAGACTGGTTCAGATAGGTTTTCAATACCCTGGATAGGGAAGCTGTGTCCATAGTGATTCTCCTTTCTATCCTCTGAACCAGTTTTCCCAGGCTCCACTCCCTTGATGCTGAGTGGGTGACCAAACATGGCAGTACACTGTTGTGCCTCAGCGATTTCTTATTCGCTCTGCTTCTTCAGTGGAGGAGTAGGCCTCACTCAAAGGCAATGGGGCAAAATACTGATTAAGTGGTTTCTCTATTGCAGATCTCAATTTCTGTACTTCATATTTGAAGTACTTCCAGGTTTTGACCTCAGACTTCATTTAGAGCTCAAGTATCACACTTTCATCTTTCCCTTTGGCTTTCCTGACTTTGCTGCTTCATTTCCTTCTGTGTTTAGGTGTCAGGGCAGATCATTCTTTGTCGTGATACAGAACACAGCTTGAAAACCACAACCTTGGCACATACAATACTAGTTTTTATTATTATTTTTACAAATGTTTTGGAACATTTATAAAATGTCCATATTTTATCTTTGCACAGAACGTATCAGTTCTTTCATTTTTAAAACAAAATTCCTGTGGCAACATAAGATGAATTCTGTGCTTTCGTCATGAACTGAAAGCCCACCAATCCCGAGCAGTTAAATAGATACTCAGGGCTATCTCCATTACTATTTTGTTGGCACAAATGTCTGCAAATATAACAGAAGTAACAGTGGCTTATAATAGATCTGCCTCCTAATGCATTTAAACACCTCCTTATCTGGTATAAACTCTCCTATGAGAACAGCATAAGGACTTAAAGATGATCTTTTTGTGCTAAAAGGCATATTTTATTTATGCCTTGGAAGTAGTGGACAGATCATTTGAAGTTATGCCCAAACCAAAAGAGTCTGGTTTATTTCCCCTGTAACCCTGTTGTAAAGTTGAAAACAAATGCAATGTTTTACAGACTTGGACCCACCTAGCAAAAGCAGTTATAAGAGAAAAGGGGCAACAAGTAACTCTGATAGGTAATATCTAATGTTAGGTTGCCTCTCTCTTTAAGACTCTTTATCAACTTGTTCAGACAGTGGAACAGAGAAACAGAGGAAGTAATATCCAATAGTGTAGGGCAGGGGTGCCCAAACTCCGGCCTGTGGGCCTAATTGGGCCCCTGCATATAATTAATGCAGCCCATGGTGAGAACCCAGCTCATCCTGAGCGCGTCAGGGGGCTCTCTTAGTCCCGTGAAGTTTGACTTGCAGGAGGGTCCAAAAATTTGCGCGAGGCAGCGATCGGCTTCAGCACAGGCTGCTGAAGGGAAAGAAGTGAGTGAGAGGCTGCTCAGAGCAGCCTGGACGAAGTGCAGTCGCGGCCTCTGTCGCAACCACTGCTGACGTCAAAACTGTCAGCAGTGGGGACAGCCCGCCTCCGGCCCCCACAGCTGTGTGTCAGGGGTGGGACTGGTCTGCAGGAAAAAAAGTTTGGGCACCATTGGTGTAGGGGAACAGGATTCTAAGTTTGGGTACTGAAAATTATGACCAGACTAGAAAACTTGCATTCCTTATTCTAACCTCAGAGGGCAATAGCATTTTATGTGTACCAACCTTTCTGATCATGGTTGATTTCTATGACTTTGAAAGTTGCATGACAGGCATGTAACAAAAAAACACAGCGGTACCTCATGATGAGAACAACAGCTACACATTTGATTGCTTTTGCCCTATTGAATTCTTTTGAAAGGTGTAACTCCACTGCATTACTCTCTATAAGGCAGAGGCATTTGCTTTATGGAGAGTAATTTGCACAAAGAATGCTTCTAAAATGACTCAAAATGCTCTTAAAACTTAACTAAGTGTGTGTGTGTGTGTGTGTGTGTGTGACAGAGAGAGAGAGAGAGAGAGAGAGATGGGCTTTCAATTCTCATCTGACCTACGGTGACCTACAAATTAGTGATTTTTGAAAATGTCCTAACACTAACAATCCTGCTCAAGTCTTGCTAACTCAGGGATGCAGCTTCCTTTAGTGACTCCATCTATCTCATGTCCAGTCTTCCTTTTCCTCCCACTTTCATCTGAACTTAGAAAACCTTATTTGTTACACACAAAAATTAGCATCACTTCCAGTCACTGCATCTTTTTAAAAGGTTTGTTGCCAACATATAACTAATGAGATAGCCAGAAGTGAGGATTGATGAGAGCTATAGTCTCTCAGTATCTGGAAGTCATGTGTTACCTTGTTGTTGTTCAGTTGCACAGTTGATTCCGACCCTTTGCGACCCCATGGACCATTGCCTGCCAGGCATTTCTGTCCTCCACCATCCTCCTCAACCCACCCAGCTCTGTGCCTATTGTGTCTACAATACCATCTAGCCATCTCATGTTTGGCTCCATTCTTCTTTTGCCCTCTACCTTTCCCAGCATCAAGGCTTTCTCAAGTGAATCCTTTCTTCTCATTTGATGTCTAAAGTCCTTTAGCTTCATCTTTACTATTTTACCTTCTAAGGAGCAGTCAGGGTTGATTTCTTCTAAGATTGACCTATTTGTTCTCCTCCCTGTGTTCCCTACCCCATCATTAAGGAGAAGAGTAAGAGGAAATAAGACTTGGCTCTTTTCTGTTAGGTTTGCTTCTATAATTGTGACAAAGCTTTGGTTAGGGAAGCAATGAATGAGATAGGTGAAAAGGCAGGTGTGAAGGATTAGAGGGTTACCAGTATGAAGACAAGTGGGAGATAGGGATAAAGGAGGGATCAAATCCTTTGCTCTCCCTTTTTGGCTTAAGACTGACCTTTGAGTAAACCAAGCTACTGTTCTATATTGTTTCAGTTTGTCAAGCCAGCTGAGGCATCAAACCAGAGTGAGGAATGAAGGAGTGCCGGATAGAACTACCAACTACAGCTGTGTATTTTAATCCACCTGAACATGGCAGCTGTCTGGCTTTTAATTAAATGGCAGCATTCTTGGAATAACTGAAGGACATAATAGCAGAAAAATTAGATGAACAAATGTATGATTATAGTGAATGTGGAAAAGATTACGCTTTTCTATATAATAATGTACAATACTGTACTGAAAATATTCATTGCATGACAATGCAGTGATAATATTATGTGGCAAAGCAAATGAACAGTGTACAAGGCAATAAGAATGGGGGCAGCTCAAACCAACAGATCAGCACCAACTTGGGCAGATTAGATGTAATCAATCTGATGTTGCTCTGTGTCATGTTTGGTGGTTATTGGTCAACCAGTTTTAAAGATATGATTTTTTAAAAGTGTAAAAGTTTTTTTTATACGCACACCTTGTTCAGACACATGCAACCATTTTCACCAGCAGATAAGAAAGTACTGGAATATATTTCAGACAACTAATGTTTTACTATTAAAAATACAGTTGTACCTCGCTTAAAGAGCATAATGCGTTCCACAGGATTGCTCTTTAAGCGAGTTTGCTCTTTAAGTGAAACACCATTGTAAACGACCAATTGTGTGTGTGTGTGTGGGGATTGTGAACCCCGATTTATTTGTTAAGCGAGTTTTTGGTTGGTTTTATTTGTTAAGCGAAGCGAACATTCAGAGATAATTCTGTTCTTTAAGCGAGTTACTCTTTAAGCAAGGCACTCTTTATGTGAGGTTTGACTGTATATTAATGACCATAGCTCTTTTATCTACTTGCAGCAAATCCATCCTCTAGCCATGCAAATATTTTAAAGTTAAGTCAATCATTTTAAACCAAAAATCAGTAATTTTATAACTCTGGACTGTGCTCACTAGATGTTTTCCAGAAAGAACACAGGTTCACAGGAATCTGCTTACCTTTACTTTGTGCTACAGGAATTCAGGGATTAAATGAGGAAATCAAGACACAACTGGGCTTCAATGGGGTTTTTTGCTCTTAAACGGCCAGACAATGTTTAATAGTCTCCCAAATATCTTCTATCGTGGCTTTGAACAGACAGAAATCCAACCAGAGCACTTCTTGCTCCACCCAGCTGGAAGGCTTGATTTTCCTCCTGTCTCCTCTGGTTGGTTTTTCATTTAAAGTCCCTACATTTCTTTTTAAAAGATTTCCCCTTTCTAATTCTTCTCAGCCCCATGATGATCATATATAGCAGGGGTTCTCAACTGACAGCCCAGAGGCTGGATGCAGCCTGCAACACTATTTCATGAGCCCCTCCCTGCCTCTGCCACACCAGGAAGTGCCATGTGTGGCAGGCAGGGCAAAATGGCCGTCTGGCCCCCAAAGCTGTCTGTGGGAGCGTGACCCAGCCCTTGGCTTGAAAAGGTTGAGAACCCTTGATATATAGGATCATATAATTCTAGACTGTGTTGTTATTATTAATGCAATTTTAGCATTTTAGAATTAATAATTTCATATTTCTGGGTGAGTTGGCCAGATAGCTCTATTATTTCTTCTTCAAATGGAAGTGCATGCCAAAGAATATAGCACATAGTCAAGGGTCAGTCTAACAAAAGCCTTCTAGCTTAAGCTATAAAATGAAATGCACTCTGCCAACGGAGAGCTAGGCATGTACTCAAAAGAAAGTAATCACAACATAATAGCCTGAAACTGCATTTGCATTCCCTCAGCTATTTTCTAATTTGCATATAATTTTAAACAAGCACAACCAAAATCCTTTGCCTGGTCATTGGAATGGCAGAGATATACAGCAAAATGATCACATTATGGCCACCCTGCCAGCTGGTGATGTCCAAGAGTCTCTTGACTGAACTGTTCTGTGACCTAGTGGTTGGAGCAATGCCCCATGGGGTGGTTAAGGGAAACAGAAGGTGCCTTGGGAGAGGGTTTGGGTGTGCATCTGTAGTGTGAGACATGCATCATCACTCAGATTGAGAAACACTCTATTCAACAGAGGTAGCCTTATGCCTCTGTCACTGATTCACTGGCTGCCTTTTGACTTCGCATTTCTTCTTCTTCTTTCATGTCCAGATCAAATGTTGGACTGCCAAAATGAAGCAGCTTCACTGGCTTTATCATTGGTCAAAGTGGGGTGCACAGAAAGAGCCTCCTTAAAGATTGTGGATACAATTGTATGTACCCTGCTAATTGCAACCTTGTGTTGCCAACTAATCTTTCTCACACCAGATCAAACCAAAAGACATTCATCTTCTTGGTTGTAAGAGGAGAGCTAGAGAACTCCCCCCCCCCCCCAAATTGTAATTGAGTTCTCTCCCTATATAGCTTACCTCACAGAGTTATTATGAGGACATAAGTGCTGCCTGCAGAAACTTTGAGGAAAAGTAGAATATGAAACGAATTTTAAAAGGGGTATTTACTTTAATGTTATTCTGTGCTTCTTTTATTTTATCCTACCTCAGTTGGCACCTATCTTAGTGCAGATAGGACGAAAAGGTTAAGACTTCCATCTTCTGAATCTGCAAAAATCCAGGATCTGAAACCTGAAATCAAATCCATCTTTCTCCAAACAAAGTGACATGGGTTCAAGGGTAAATTCACACAGGAGTATGATTGATTAGATGGATAAATAAGCAGAGGTTTCATCACAGCTATTGATAATCGTCCAGGTAATAGATATCTGAGAACTTGTTGAAAAACAGCCATGACAATCGATTTCTGTTTGGGTGAGAAGTGATATAAAACTGATATAAAAAGGAATCAGGTTCTGCAGTTTCCCTTTACTTGATGTCTCTTTGTGAATGATATGGACTACAAGAGAGCATTCTGTAGATTAGCTCAACTGCTACTGTTGTTATCAACAATCAAGTTGGTCTTTGAGATGTAATGCTTGACATCCTTTTTCCTTCTGGCAATGTGGGCACAAAATTGCATGGCACTATTGGGCCATTTTCTGACATTTTAAATTAGGGGTGCCCAAACTTTTTGGGACATGGGCCAGTCATGTGGTCACGTGGTTCCTCCCACCGGAAGCAGAAGTAAAATGCACTTGGCAATCTGTTTTGCAACAGGATGAGATAGATTTTAAGCTACCATTTTCTCTGCTTAAATCACGGGTGCCCAAACTACTGCCTGAAGGCCAGATCTAGGCCCCAACACCAATTCATCCGGCCCACACTGTCCTTGTCATTCCTGGAAGCAGAAGTAAAATGTGCTCACTTTCAGGAGCGACAAGGGCGGTGCAGACTGTATGAATTGGTGTTGGGGTCCAGATCCAACCCCTGGTTTAGACTGTGGATAAAGAAACACAGTGTGCCACATTTTTAAACTAGAGTGTTAAGTTTTTGTTTTGCTGCCCCTGGCATTGTCAACATTCAGGTTTGCTTTCAAAACAACCAACCATATCAACATTTCCTGCAGTACAAGCCAGTTTCATTGGTATTTCCATTTCATCTGCCACAATAGCTAGCAGCTAACTACATGGAAAGCTACTTTTTTTTTAACTTTAATGAACCAAAACATCCAGATACTATAAACACATCCAGTGAAACTGTTATAATTAAGGAGTAGGAGGAAACACCACAGCAGCAGACATCATGATCAGAAACAGAAAATGTAACATGGCCAGAAAGCAGAACAAACAAGGAGATCATGGATTTCCCTTCATCAATTTCAGTTGAAAAATGGCTGGGTGAAAACATTGTTAAACAATTTTTTTGTGTAGCTGGATATGCAAAAAATATATTGTTAGGTTTCCCTTGCTCAAAAGTCAATCATATCCAACTCTAGGGTGCGGTGCTTATCTCTGTTTGCAGCCAGAAAGTCAGCATGTCTGTGTCTGCAGATGTTTCTGTGGTCATGTGGCAGGAATGCTGTTACCTTCCTACTGAAATGGTACCTATTTATGTACTTGCAATTTCTTATTTTCTAATTGCTAGGTTGGAAGGAGCTGGGACAGTGATGGTAGCTCATTCCATCGTGCAGCACTCAGATATCGAACTACTCACATGCTAACCTTTCAGTCGTCTCGTTCAACATCTTAACCACTAAGCCACCACATTCCCTATATGTTGTTACCTTCATCTATTTTTCTTTTTCAGAACTTTGATATATTAAGAGAAATATGTTTTCTAATTTATTTCTTTTAAAGCTAAATGCTCTTTAATTTTTCAAACATAGGCTTCTTGAAACATGATTATAACATGATTTAAACTTTTCCTGCAAAGATTTGCCTTTACATACCGTGGAGTATTTCTTGTTTTAACATTCCATAGCTGTAATACTTGTAGATGATTTTTACATGATTTAAGCAATTGTACTTATAACTTTCCAAAGCTGCAAGAATGGATTTCTGTTTAAGCATTTAAACCTGCAATTTCTTATAACGATTGCATAATTAGATTTCTGTGTAACTGCAATGTGCCTGTAACCTGTCAAAAGTTACATGTTTTCAATAATCATTGAATGATTAATTTATGGATTTTTATGCATGGAAGCAATTAGACAAATAAAGATTGAAAGCTGGGCAAATTGATGTTACATGGAATCTTTATTTCTGCTTTGAAAAAGTAAAATGAATAAGATGTGGATATTGAGGAAAACTTGTTTCATCCTAAGTGAAACAATGGGTTATTCTCATGCTCTGAAGAGAGATGGGTATTTATTTTTATCCTAATATCCAGATCAACTTAGATATGATTGAAATGGTTATCTGATCTCACAATGAAACTGACCTTATAATGGAAATATGTCAAATGTGACAAGCCCTCACTGACTGAAATTACTGAGGAATGTTATAAATCTTACAGTGTGCAGAGGACTTTGTTCAAGTGTCATACATTTGACCTTGACATTTGAGGTGTTTTGGAGAAATAAACGGAGCAGACAGTTTAAAATGTACATGGATAAAATGAAAAAATGAAAAAAGACACAAAACATGAATTAGTCAATAAGGGATGTGTAAATAAAACAAAATTAATAAATGACTAAACTAAGAAAATATAAATGAATATCTGCCCATCTGGGAAAAGCATGCAAAAATATGTGCAGATTTCAGGTTAGGAATTAGAAAACAACATCTTGCAACTCAGTAGGAAAAAGAAGAGCCATGAGAATATAAAATTAGAACTGGTAGAACTTGCAAAGTTCCAGTTGAAAGGAAATTCACATTATGGCTGCATAATAGAGTAACCGAGCAAGAGATGCAGATTTTTTAGGTGGTGGTAGTGGTGGATATGATCTACACTTTTATTGTATTTGCTTTTAAAAAAAGCTTTTTAAAAATAGAAAAGCTGCCATTGAGGTTCTGCTTTAGATATGTCAATACAATTTCCTAAATCTTTTACAAAGTACTAAGGCAAAACTCTTTAGATATTGCCTATCCAGGTGCTTTGTACAAGAAGGAAGGACAGAATGTGAAGCAGTTATTAAAGAGAGAAAATTAAAAATACCATTTTTTCTCATAGTTTTAATTTGCATGCTAATAAAAAAAGACAGACTAAGAATTGTTTTTGCTTATCTGCACTGTGCTGACAGAACTTTGCAGGGTGAAAAACAAATCACATCTACAATCAATGATGGGTGATTATATTCAACGAACTTACATTTCAGTAGCAATATAAACAGAGATCTGTGTTTAAGAAGCCCAAATAATACATGTTATTTGTATGCAAACAAAACTGATACACCTGTTTTTTCTCATTTGCTAAATTTTGTTCAGTATATATAATTTAAAAAAAATATATTTTTTAATTTTAGTCAGGGCTTTTTATGGGTTTTTAAAAACAATCATTATAATATTGAATTTTGTATTTAGTGTTTAATTATCATGTGAACTTCCCTGAGTTGGGTTCCTGAGTGGGCAGCATATAAGTGCAAAAATTATCATAAATTACAGTATTTGCTGGCGTATAAGACTACTTTTCCCCCCTGAAAAACATGCCTCCAAGTGGGGGGGGGGGTCATCTTATACGCCGGGTGCACTTCAGTTGTGATAGACATAGCTGCCCATAGTGGCCTCCTGATGCTCGCCCGGTGCCCATAGTGGCCTTCCGATGCCCGCCTGGTGCCCATAGTGGCCTCCCGATGACCACCCACCTCTTTCTACATACCATCCAGTATCGCGCGGTATCCAGCATGGCTGCGCCGAGCATCAGCAGTGAGACAGGGGTGCCAGCCTTTTCAGCGTGACTGGCCTGTTCTGCTCGGTGGGAAGCAGCGGCACTCTGCCCCGCCCCTTGTCTACGCAGACCTCGCACATGCGCACTTGCGCACTAGTGCCAGCCACAGGAAGATGTTGAAATCAAATCTGATGTTCTTTTATGTTTTATTTGGTGTGTGGAAGGTGTGCGGAAGAGGGGGTAGTCTTATACGGCGAGTATATAACAAACTCTATATTTTGAGTGGAAATGTTGGGGGGTCGTCTTATACGCCCAGTCGTCTTATACGCCGGCAAATACAGTAAATTAAATTTAAATTGTCTAAGGAAGTAGACTTGATCCACAAAAGCTAACATTAAAATACAGCAGTTAGTCTTTAAAGTGCTACAACTTTTTTGTTTTGTTTGGCTTATTCTTTGATATGCAATACATTCCACATATGTCCCTTCATCTTTCAAGTGGGGCTACAATGCATTGATTTAAAGGATTTGAAATCTATCCCATACATTCAATAAAACACAAGGAAAGTTCACAAAGTTTGAGTGTATAACTTTAGGATTTCACTTAGCAAATTTTACTTTCATTGAAATATTTAAAGCAATTTTCAGCTTTAATGGTTGTCTCTGTGTTTTCCCATCCCTGACAGCTGCTATTGACATCTTCTCTTCAGGATAAGCAGCAAGGAAGGCCATGCCTCACTTACTGTGAAACAAATGCATGGTGGGTCTCCTCTTGCTCACAGGTTTAACCTCAAGCAAAGACCTGCATTTCTGCTCATAGCTCATACAGATAGATTGGGATCCAGCTGGGACTCAGGTTCATGTTAAGGTTATAGCTACAAAACACTCAGCCAACTATTTGCCAAGAGAACAATACACAGCTATGGATTTCATCCAACTTCATGCAAGTAAACTTCTCTTGATTTTCTCCTCTGCACAGACTGAGACAGCAATAGGGGTTCCCCAATGCCCAGCTTGGAAAGTTACTTTTAGGAAGGATAGATATAATGACACACTGAAGTCACCAATAACTGAGACCCAGAGCATCGTACACTTTGTTTAGTTATGGATTACTTCAGCGTGTTATTATACTCATTTTGACATGAATTCTATGGACATCTTACGTTTCAGTTGTGTGGTCTGGCAGATTTTGCAGTGTAACAAATATAATGTACTTTTGAGAAGCTGCAACACCAAAACTAAGGCATCCACGAAAATAAGGGTTGTGTCATTTGAAAGATCATCTCAGCAACTTTAAGAATTGGTAGAACACAAAAGCTGAAAATGCAAAGCGATGATGTCATCGCTTTCAGAAGTAGCATTGGAAAAGTGACAGTTTTGCTAGCGGGGTCAGTTGTTGGGGGACCAGCGAAAAAACTACCAAACCAATTCAGATGATCCAAAGTGCGTTTGAAAGAGGAAGGATTAACCTTTGTGGGGACACTTTCAGACTTTGGAAAAATAATCTATGAAGCACTTTACAAAAAAATCACTCAAATGAGGTCACAAAAACCCAGTCAAAGGAGGGAAAACGAATTTAGAAATTGTATATGACAACTTCCCAATGTGGATACAGATACTACACTTGGTCTTAGCCAAAAGGCCGAGAAGCGATATGTCGATACAGTTCACATACAACATGTGGAGAAAAATGACACCATAGCAGGAATCCACAAAAAAATATATTGAGGAAAAACGTGACTAGTAAAAATGACATTTCCACTGGGAAGGGTGGATGTTTGGCAGTGATCGAGCAAAAAAAAAAAAAAAAAAAAAAAAAAACCTGACCAACCAATCGAAGTGATACAACATGTGCTTGAAAGAGGACAGAATAACCTTTCTTTTGACACTTATACAATTTGGTTCGGACTTCATTTTCTATGAAGTTTTAAAACAAAAAACAACACTTTCTTTCTAACCTCCTTTCCTTAAAAAAAAAAAAGAAAAGTATCTCTCCACACCAGAATAGATAAATTGGTGTTAGAATAGATACACTGTAGCTAGTTTCTCCTTTGAAGTCATAACCACTTTCCCTTTTGTCTTTCCCTCTTATTGAAAAACTGCTTTCAAGGAATCGTGAAGGAAAAACTCTTTTTCTTTGCCATTTGACTATTGAAATATTGATTAAAAATAGATCCTTTGCAGTTATTCACCAGTGGTGAATTATTGTGTGTACAGTGGGCTGCTTATGGACACGTGTGTATAGTGAGTAGAGTCAGGGAGAATAGAAAATAAAGGTTAAAAGCATCTTTATTGAAAAATAAAATATATAAAAAATAATAAATACAAATGAAATTGGTATTTATGGTTTTGGGTTAACACAACGTAGCAGTTCAAAAGCAAGAAATTGCAAGAAGATAAATAGGGACCACTTTGGTGGGAAGGTAAACAGCGTTCCATGCCTGCCACATGCCCATGAAAATGTCTGCAGACACAGACAGTGCTGGCTCTTTGGCTATAAACAGAGATGAGCACTGAAAGGGTCGGATATGACTAGCTTTCAATCATGGGTGACCTTTACCTTAGCTCAGAAAACCTTAGATTTTATGAACATTTTATGAAAACCTTAATTTTATTAACATAATGTCTTTATTTTTCCCCATTTGAAACATCACCCTTAACTAATGAATGAAATAAATGAAATAAATGAACTAATGAGCATAATTCAACACATCGAATTCACACACTAAATCCCTGATGGTAGTGTCCTTAGACTCTGCCTGCAACTTTTTCTTTAAAACAACTACCTGTGGTGGCAGGTGAATAGGACTGGATACAAGCCAAAAGAGGCAGTGGTCTCATCTTGAGCTTCACATTCCTTCTGACAACCCTGAATTTTCAAGACTAGATGCATGACTTCTCTTTTCTAATAGAAGCCTTATAAAGATAGCTTAAGTAAGAGAATCCATAGGATACTATTTGAATGGAAAATTCTTAAAAGAACATTTTATTGGGGAAAACGTATTTTTCCCTCCAAACAATGGAACTTTCTTCTTCCACATCAAATCCTCATTACAATTTGAGCAGTCTTCTGCTTCCAGTAATATACACTAAACCTTTCACTACCTTGTTATCACCTTCACTTTCCTTTAGTAGTAAAATTCTCTCACATTTTGTAAGTTCCCAACATTTACCATTTGTTTTTATCCCAATTCTTTGTCCAATATTCTAATTGAATAATATTATATCAATACAATTAATCTTTACCTAACACTCCTTTTATTTGTTTTTCATTCTCTAGTTTAACCAATCTTTTATTCTATTATTTTGTCTTGTTCTTGTAGTTAACAGATTCTTAAACAATCTTTTTAGGTTTTATGGGAACTGCTCCGACTCAGTCACCTGATGTAAGGGGGAAACAGGTGGGAAAAATAGTTTCTATATCTATTCGACATTGTTAGCATATTTCTAAGAAATTGATTGTCTATATTTCTACTTAATTTTTATAATAAAATTGTATAAATATAATATTTACCAGATTCAAATGTGATTCTTATGTTTCCATATTCAACCAAATTAGCCTTTTTGAAATTTATATCATCTGCTCTTGTTACTCTTTGACTTCTTGGCTCCACTACAAATTAATTAATTAATATCCCACTATAATTAATGTAAAAACACTATTCTGGGCATCTAACAATATACAAAAAAAATTATATATAAAACCCAAATGCAGTATAAACAATAATGCACCATGACTTAAAAACTAATCAATACCAAATAAAATACAATCAGTAGACAAAAAATATATACAAAGTATACATATCTAAATGGTGCTACTACTCTGCAACTCCAATTGTGGATAAGATTTATGTTAGAGAGCAAGACGAGACAGCACAAATTGTCAGAGTAACAATTTTTACTTCTTCTTCATTAATCTTTATTATGAACAAAAATTCATCTAAAGTAGTATCTTCATTTTACATGCTATAATTCTACCAAACCATGGCAATCCAATTTTATCTAAATCTTCAAATTTATTAATGTTTACCTAGTTCATTATTTTGAAATTCTCTTCTTTCAATCTTTTCAAATTATGTACTTGGGATATTCATACCTAAATAATTATTAGCTTTAAAAATATCAACATCCAATTATTTTCAAATTTCTTCCCTTTTCTTTTTATTATAAGTAAAAAAAACAATGTTTCTGATTTATGTTAATTTACCTGAAAATTTGTTATCCCTCCAAACACTTTGAAATATGATTTTATTCTCTCTGTAGCCTGTGAAGGATTTTCTATTGTTAATAGCATGTTGTCAGTGAATAAACTAATCTTAACTCAGTCTATAATGCCAGTAACTAAAATCTTTTTATCTTTTCTAATACCATTTACTAATAAGCCATACATGGTAGTGGGCCAGGATACTTAAGAGACCGCATCGCCCCTAGGTTATCTGTCCGTCCCACTAAAGCGTACCAGAGAGGCTCCTTAAAAGTACCATCCACTAGAGAGGCTAGCCTCTCTAGCACAAGAAGAAGAGCCTTTTCAGTATCCACCCGAGCCCTGTGGAACCTCCTGCCAGTTGAACTGCATCTCCAGATGGAGCTGCTGCCTTTCAGGAAAGAGCTAAAAACCTGGCTGACAGGGCAGGTATGGGGAGGTGAGGAAGAAGCAACCACCACCACCACCCACTGGCTCATTTAGAGGATGACCTCTCATATTTTTTATCAGTTTTTAATAAGATTTGTATTTGGTGCAGGTGGTGGTAGCCTTTCAGTGTTTTAGGAATTTTAAGGGAATTGCGTGGATTTTATGTATTTGTATTGAATTGCTGTATGCCACCCAGAGTTACCCATTGATTGGGTGGCTATACAAATCACACCAAATAAATAAATAAATAAATATATTATTAAAGCAAACAGTACAGGGGAAAGAGTAATCCCTGTCTAGTTTCCAGACTACAGATATCTGTTCTGTAATTTCATAATTTACTAATACTGCTCCCATATTCTGTTTGAGGGCACACTCCTAACTCCAAGTTAAGAATGACTGAAATGGGCTTGGATAGTACCTGCACAAGTGCCCTTAGGCCAGCCTAACACTTTCTGTTGGCTGTTAACTGCTGATTGGTCAAACGTCAACTCAGTTTCCATCGTGATTGTGCTGAGCTTCTAGTTTTTAATCTCCCCCCTTGTGCTCCCCCCTTTAGGCCAGTTGAAGTCCCTCCCCTCTTGATCTGGGAGGAGTTTGTTTGCCACTTTGTTTGCCACTTTGGATCTGGACCAGGGGGATACTGGCGTGTAGTTTGCACTGTTTTTACTTCAAATAATTTTAGATAATCTTTTAAACTTCATGATTTTATATGTTTTTATCTTTTACCTCTGTTTTATGACGATGTAGGCCGCCCAGAGTCAGGTTCTCCCGAGTGGGGCGGGGTAATAAATTCAATAAATAAATAAATAAATAAATAAATAAACATCGCCACAACCAACCTAAATTCATTCAGCTAGCCTACAGTCAGCCATGTTCATTAGGATTGTGTCCTAGTTAATGATCTCTGTCTGGGAGAATTGCATAGTGATGGAGCACACTTACATGGGGAAAAGTTTCAGACATAACTTTCACCTTCTTCAGGTAGGATTAGGAAAGATTCCTAGCAAAAACACAGGAGAATCCAGTCAGTCCTGTCTATTGAGCTGGGCAAAGGAAACAACCTGTCACAGTTAGGCAAGTTGCTACACAGAGTACCATTCATACCATGGCATAGTTTGCTCATTCAAGCAGTAAGAAAATGGTACCTTTTGCTAGCATTTCCTGCTTAGCCCTACAATGAGGTTAAGCACAGGTTTAACTAAGGGCAGCATGATGATGGATAAAGTGAAGTCTCATCATTGCAAAGACTGATGACGTGCATGCAAGTCCTATTCCAAAGGCTGAATCTAAATCAGTCAATTTATACCAAAACACATCTATTTAACAATAGTAAAGAACCATGAAGCCGCATGCCACAAAATCAGCAGCCAGCCAAATAATGATTTCACAGATGGAAGGATGAGCTTCTGCCAGGCAATTTCAGTGCATAACAAATAGGCAATAACGCACATAAAAGGCATTAAATTGTTCTTCCAGTGCAAGGACAGTGGCCCATTGTTCACTCTCAAAGGGGGCAGTAAACTAGAGACTGATGTGTATCCTTCCACAGGCCATAAAGTAAACACAGTATCCCCAACCTGTTGGAACTAATCTGTCAGGCTGTTGACAAGAAAACCTTCTTTCAAGCCACTAAATGGATTCTAATTAAAATGTGTCTTTTTCAGAAAGAAGAATCCTCATATTACCTCCTATTCACTCTCTACAGATATACTTTTAAGACAGCCTGACCCTGCTTCACAAACTACTTAATTTGTGATTATGAAAACAAAGACACTGAGTAGCATCATAAGTAAAAAAAATTTTATAATGGAATTGTTGTCTCTACTGCATCTCAATTTATCTTGCATTTATGTGTTTGAGATGTTCGATGGATTCAAACTCTGTGAATTCAGCCAAGAGCCAAATTTATCCTCACTTTCTAAACGGATGTGTGGCTTGGAATGTAGTTCTCCTGAGACAGGAAACATTTGTGGTTTCTGGACCACATTTCCAAGAATCTCAAAACCACCATAGCCTCTTCTTAAACATCTCCACAAATTTTATGATGCGGTTTTTGGTTCAATCCTTCATTCTCCCCCGCCTCCACCCCTGCAAAATTGTTTTAAATGCATATTTAAGGATAAAATAAATTTGGAAGTCCATTTTTTTTAAAGTCACACTTTAATCTGGAAACAAAATAGAAAAGAATTATCATTAAATACATGCATTCACTGCTACTTTCTGTTACACAACTGATTCTTAGAACTTCTATACTCATTGAAAGGTCCAGGGTTATGGTTTATCCTTGAAGGATTTTTAATGACAAATAATTGCAATCTGACAGAATGCTACCCTAATTATGGAAACATTGTTTATCTATCTTAAAAATGTTATGACACTATTTTTTATTTGCTATGTCTTTTATTCTATCCTTCCTCCAAATAACTCAAGATGGTGCATAGCCTTTTCATTTGAACACATAGGAGATTGCTGGACTAGGAATTTTAACTCAAATTTCTTGTAGGGATGGGATTTTTGGGATCAAAGAACATTCAGTCCCATAATTTGGAGGGAACCCCATAGACCAAATTATGGGGTTAGTAAAGGTAAAGGTCAGCCTTACTTGAAAGCCAGTCATATCTGACTCTAGGGTTCAGTGCTCATCTCTGTTTCATAGCTGAAGAGACAGCACTGACTGTGTCTGCAGACATTTCCTTGGACATATGACAGGCATGCCTAGACACCAGAGTGCACGGAACGCTATTTACCTTCCCACCAAAGTGGTCCCTATTTATCTACTTGCAATTTCTTGCTTTCAAACTGCTGGGTTGGCAGGAGCTTGGACAGAGATGGGCGCTCTAATCAACAGCAGCTAGAGCTGCCCCCTTATTCCCACATTGTTCTTGCACTGCTTCTTTAAACATTAGAAAAGTGTCATACTACCCTGTAGGAATCAGAAGGATTCCCTGTGACTGGCTAATGTACGTGGGGGAATGCGTTTCAGTGGAGACTACCTGCATAAACTGCAGGAACATTCCAACTCTATAGCAGTCATCCATCACTAAAATTTAAAGGATACATTATGAAATCTCACTGCTTTGCATCATACTGAGAAGGTCAATGCGAAATTTAGAGCACACTTTTGCCCTACTCTTAACCCTGCAACTCCGGAAAAAAATTAGTGATTCATACTTGGCTGTATGCTGCTGCTTCAAGTTAGTGGTGCTTCAAGTCTAGGTGCTTCTCATTATTTTTAAACCATGAAATGATGTCAGGAACAAGAACCTTCATTTTGACATGTCTTGGTGCTTTCATGTTTTTTCAGATTCCAGGATGACAGCCACAATAGACTCCACTCATCACGGCTCCCTTCCAAGATATGCAATAAGACTTATCCAAACATAGGATATGAATATAAAAAGGTTATCCTGGATCAGACCAAAGTCTAGCTAGTTCCTTGTATGGGTCTCACAATGGCTAGCTAGATTCTTGTAGGCAGCCTAATTAAAGAACAGGAATCTAATAATGCTCTTCTGCCTTTGATTTCTTATAAGTGATACTCAGAACCACAGTATGTCAGTAACATATATCCATCATGACCAATTTCCATTGATAGTTTTATCTGTAGGACACTGAATTACTTGAACAGTTTCATCTTCATGACTTTTGAAATGAAGTAACCTGATCTACACCAGCTAGCCAACAGCAGATATCTGGGTTTTGCTACCCACAGCATTTTACACATGTATGTATGTTCAGCCAGATTTAGTGCCAAGGCACTACTCTTGGTGGTAAACAAAATAAATACATAATCTTACAATAAGACAAAGTAAAAAACAACACAATAAAATTATTAAGTCCTTTTTGAATCAGAGAGACTTACATAAGTGTTGATTTAAGAAGTCCTATTCACACGGTCTTCTACTCTGGTGAGGATTAGCTCAAATTGTCCCAATATGTTTACAAATCTGCTTTTAAATATCTGTCTAACTATGAACATTTTAACCAGTTTTTTTTAAAAATTAATTAATTATTGTGCCAACAGGACAGAACCAACTGAACATATATGAGTATACATCTGAGACTAACAAAGGCTAGAAGTAGATTGATCAGTCATCTCTGAGTTTTTTGTACTGTAGTATCTTCATTGTCCCTGACAGTAATGAAAAAAATCGTAACTGTTAAGTTATGTTAACCTTATTTTTATCAAGTTGTGCTAACCTTACTTTTGTCAACCTGAAGTAGAAATTTTCATCTCGTAGTTCTTAATGTATAAGAACTTCATACGCTATTGAGCTTCAGCTAAAACCAAAAGATCTAACATCTTGAGGCAGTGACTTTCAAGCAACCTTGAACTTTGGAAGATGATATGGGTGTTCACACAGTTGTTGCATGATCTATTGCTTGACAAACAGCCAAGAGGTTTGCTCTCTGAACCTATTTCTTTTGAGGCGGAAACAGTGATCCACATCAGAAATTTTTAATTGACCTCTCAAGTTTCCATTAACTTCCTGCACAGGACAGGAGAACAGGCTCTTGTTTTACTTGAAAGAAATTTTTCAGACCTCCATTTTCTCCCTTGAAAAATAAGACACACACTTAGTAGCTTTCTGATGCTACTGCACCTTGATGCTTTTGAGTTCCTTGAAGACTTTTCTCTTCTTATCATTTCACTCCTTTTGTTGCTGACATGAAAAACAGATCATTAATGAAGCACTTGTTATGTGAAGTCCTGAATGCGGAGTAGAGCAGATATAGTGATAATGCTTAAATAAAACAGCATTTGCTCAAGACACAAGAGTTGCCATTATGAAGAAAAGCATTTCTGACACTTTATTTTGATGGCTGAGGGGTGGGTGGGTCTTGCTAAATGATATATCTTTTGTATTACAGTGGAAGAGACACTTCAGACAAGATGTTGAAGCAAAAGCAGTCATTTTGCATTAAGAATGCTGCCTACAGGAACATACTTTTATCAAATGTTACAAAGAGCTTTATATACTACGGCAGGGATTCTCAATGTTTTCCTGCCATGGGCCAGACCATGCCCCCTGAGATAGCTCAACAGGCTGAACATGTGGTTCCTCCCACTGTAAATGCTGCCATAAGCTGCATCCATGGCTGTTGTAAATGCATTTACAACAGCCATGGGTGCCTTTACAGCATGTTTCGGGCTGTTTTCTTTATTTACGCTGCTTCCAGTGGTGGTGTCAGTAGCAGGTACATTTACAGCACATTTTTTCTGTTTTTACCTCTTCCACCATAGGAACAAGGGCAGCAGGGCACATGAAATGGTGCTGCGGGCCGTAGGTTGTGAACCCCTGTACTAGGGGGCATACTCCCCTGGGAACACAACTTTTTGGAAATATAATCTCTCAAATTTCCAGTGTTGTTGGACTGCAACTCTTGTCAGGTCTAGCTACCAAAACTAGTGGTGAGAGATGATGGGGGGAAAAGTCTCACAGCATCTGGGGAACTACTCAGTTTCTATCCCTGGCACATCTGTTTTCAAAAACTTTGGATCACTAGAGCCCATTGTATCCCAACACGAAGAAATAGCCTGAGATCCATATTCTAGTCTTAGGACAGCAACTGAAATCTCAGGAAATTACTATGCTTCCTTGGCCTTGAGATGAGGAGCTGAATTTCAGGGTGAACAGTGACATCGCAAATGTCAGGTTTCAGGCTTAAATTGAATTGCTAGTCTGATTTTTAGTGTTATCCGATCCATGTTAAAATCCTATGGGATGGATCACATAACGTTAAAGCTCCATAGAGATACATTGTAACCGCACAGGCTTTAGCGGTTGTTATCCGATCCATCCCATAGGACCTCAACGTTATTCGATCCAATTCTCCTCCCCAGATTACTTAACGTTATACGATTTTAGCATTATCTGAGGTAAACATCCGAGGTATTACTGTACAAGGAAAAATATCTGTATCATGAAGGTGCTCCAGTAGTTCCCTGGGGTTGGTGGCCAAGGGCAAGAACTCTAAATCCACAATCATAAATACTTTTATTTATTGAGGTCTGGGAGAACACAAAAGGTAGAAAACTGGCTGAGCTGAGCAATTATCTCATACTTACACCACACTGAGAAAATATGAACAGAGCAGTCATAATGAAAATCTTGGAACTGCTCCCTATGAGTGGTTGGAAGGAGAGGGCAGCACAATTATCTGGGGAGATTAACGTTAATGCCACTCAGCGCTTGAACCATGGTAAGTGCTGCACTTAGACTGGCACAAAGCAATATTGACCAACATGTCCAGGAAGACATCTGCCTGTGGCATGCTCTAGAGCAGCGTGAAAGAAAGTTTTCCATTTCCTAGCTGTTGTCAACAGGGGTTAAGCCTTAATGTGACTGTAAACGGCTGGTGGTAATTCGGCGTGTGACTCAAAGGAATGATGAAAATAAATCATAAATGTGAATAGTAAACATTCTGGATCAAAGAGGGGCCATTTGCTGTAACTATTACAGTGTTTGCAGAGAATCACACACATATCTTTTGCAAATGAATGTGCTAGAAACTCAGTTGTTTAATAAAAATTACCACCACGTCTCAGCAGTCATCTTTATCATAGTGCAAGGAACAACACTTGATTCCCTTCTTTTCTTCTTTCCTCTGTGGCATTGAAATACTGTATTGCAGTGGTGGTTAACCTATGGCATGTGGGCCAGAGGGGGACACTCAGAACCCTCTCTGTGGGTGGGCATGCCCTCGCCCCAGCACAGAGTTTGCCCTGCCCCTCAGCCCAGAAGCCCAATGGGAGAACTTCCTCCCTCCCCCCCCCAGTATAGAGTTCACCCCACCCCTCTGTAGCATGGACAGCAGTCTGTTGAGTTTGGACACTAGGTCTCTAAAAGGTTTGCCATCCCTGCTGTATTGTTTAAAACGGTCCTTACATCTGAAAGCAATTTACGACACAACAGTGAAGACAAGGAGTGGTCCATGTGTAGCCTTGGGTCATGGCCCAATTTGCAAAGCTCACTCCAAGCAAGTAACACAGACCTTTAACAAGACAGATTGGTTTCCTCCCTTGGCAGCTCACTGGGTGGAGAGGAAGACAAGGGGGGGGGGAAAGGGAGACTGAAAAGGGTGGTCTTCTTCATCTTTAACTCTGCCTCTGTGTCCATTGATGGTTCTTGCCTTGCCAACAAACAGCAGTTTAAGGAGAAAAAAAGATGGAGGAGATGAGAGGAACATTCAGAAAATGTAAAGGAAAGCCCTCTCTAGCATATAACAACAGTGATGGGGTGTAACAGGTTCTCACCAGTTCGCCAGAACCGGTAGTAACTTTCCCCAGCATCCCAGAGAACTGGTAGCAGCTTTTTTTGGGGGGGGGGGAACCACCTTTGGGGCTTACCTTTTCACTGGTTTCCCCACTGCGCATGCACACCAAGCACTTGGTGTGCATGCACGCCTACAGTGGGTGGTAGGGTGGGTTGAGGGGTGTGTGTGTGCTTTTTATTATTTTTTATTATTTTGTATTTTTTCTTTGGCCCCACCCATGACATCATGATGTTAGCTCCGCCCACACTGTGATGACATCATGGTGGGGTAGTAAAATTTTTGACATGCCACCACTGTATAACAAGCTTCCCTCCTGCTTCTTCTAATCACACTGAGCAGTTTATTTTGTGAAATTGCTTCCCAAAGAAAAAAGTTAAAAGCAAAAACATAACTCTTCCAATACGTTATAAAGTAATGCCATTTTACGGTAATGAAAGTACACTTTATTTTATTTTTTACCTTACAAATCATAGGCCCTGGAATTGTTTCAATTATTTGAAGGGTCTTTGAAGTATTCTCCCAAGTAGTTTCAGGAATGCAGTTCCTGAAAATCTTCAGTTCAGCTGTATTATCTGCTAACTTAAAATGGCTCTAATCATAATTTGTTATTTCTTAAGGTGCTCTGAAATACAGGTGTTTGAACATTCTATTGAACCATTCAGCCTACTTGCTTAGGAGTAGTTTAATATTTTTTAAACAAAGTGAATGTATAGCAAGCAAAATCAGCTTACAGAACCCATTGTTATCAATAAATACATGTTAAGCATGTTAAGATTCCTTAGAATAGGTGAAGGGTAGGCATATGAATCTGTTTGGTCAAGTGTCCTACTAAACCAGTGTTTCCCAACTTTTGGTTCTTGGACTTCAATTCCCAGAAGCCTAAACCAGTACATTGATTGATCAGTGCTTTGGGGGAATTGACTTAGGCTTCTGTGAATTGAAGTCCAAGAACCAATGGTTGGGAACACTGTACTAAATATGGTTAGTCTTCAAATGACAGGACTGAAGAACAGTTCAGTAAAAGACTATATCAAACATGTTGCAATATGTTCTCAAGTCACTTCCAATTATCATTACGAGTCTTACTCAGATCTTACAAATAAATGGCCTTCTTATTTCTTCTACAAAATGATCAGCTAGTTTCTCTGCTACAGAAGAAACTTCATTAAAGTACAGTAATGCCTCGCATAGTGAGCATCTCGTATAGCGAGTAACGTGCTTAATGAGCAGACCATTCCCCAAAAGGTCTACTTCGTTGAACGAGCAAAAACTTGCTTAACAAGAAGATTCGCATTTGCGGGGGGCTTCAGAATGCGACGGGGGACTCACCCACCGTGTTCCAAAACACCTCGCAGACTACAGCGTGCCAGCTGGGTGTTTTGGAATGCAGGGGGGAGTCCCCCGTCCGTGTTCCAAAATGCCCAGCTGACAGGTGGCTCGGCTACAGGGTGTTTTGGAATGCAGACGGGCGGGGGGCTCCCCACTGCATTCTGAAACACCCTGAAGACGCACGGCGCGTGTCAGCTGGGCATTTGGGAAGGTTGCGGGGAGCTTTCCTGTACCCTGCCCAAAAGCTGCGCAGGCACGCGTGTGTCAGCGGAGGGTTGGGAAGGGTACAGAGAAGATCCCCGGACTCTTCTCAAATACCCCGCTGATGCGCATGCCGCAGCTGATGCGCGTGCCTGTTCAACCCATCACCCAAACCCCTATCGCAAACTGTGCGATGGGGGCTTGGGTGGCAGGTTAAACAGGTGCACACCTGTTCAACCCACCACCCAAGCCCCCATCGCTATGTGCGATGGGGGCTTGGGTGGTGGGTTGAACAGGCGCACACCCATTCAACCCACCACCCAAGCCCCCATCGCAAAGTGTGTGATGGGGGCTTGGGTGGTGGGATAAACAGGCATGTGCCCGTTCAACCCACCACCCAAGCCCCCATCGCTATGTGCCCCCATTGCAAAGTGTGGGCGCCCGTTCTTACCCCTGACCCAAGTGCAGATCACAATGTGTGGCTGGCACTTGGGTCAGGGGTTGTACTGGCGAAACACATTTCCCCATAGGAAATATGCACCTTCAATGCATTCCTATGGGGAAATGTGCTTTGCTGAATGAGCAACTCGCTGAATGAGCAAACACGTGGCACGCATTTTGCTCATTCAGCGAGGTATTACTGTATTCAAGATTTCCCCTTATTTTTTATAATTATAATTTTAACATGTTTGCAGCAACAAACAAAATCAGAAGACACTGAAACAGTGTACACTGTAAAAGAACAGTTTATTTAGTATAAGAAATAATATTATCCCCTGCTAGGTGAGACTTTTGTTGGGTGCAGGGGCTTGAGTGGTCTAACTAAACAGTGTTGCCCATCTTTTGTCAATGATGTCAGACTGGGACTAAAACTCACCAAAGCATCCTCTGCTGAATCCTTTGGGCAAGGTGAAAGCAGAGGGCACATGTCATGGTCTGCTTAGCCAGCAGTTGGTGTGATAACCAAATGGCTAAAAAACCTACATGCAAATGGACTTGATTTCTCAAGTCCATCTGCATGTGTGGAATCAGTGATGGGATGACCCTGGTTCCATCCGGTTCCCTGGAACCAGTAGGAACAATCCCGGAGGGTTCTTCGGGAGGGTAGTCAACTTTTGAGGTGTCTGGTTCCGGACGCCTCACCGAAAGAATTTTTTTTTAAATTGGAGCCAAAATGGCTCCAATTGACTGCGCATGCACAGAAACTCAATCTGATGCATTGCGCATGCGTCAGATTGAGTTTCTGCACATGCGCAGTCAATTTTGGCTCCAATTTTAATTTTTTTTCTTTTGGAGTCGGAGCCGCACCTTTCAGGGCGGTGGTGGTGGCGGCACCATCCCTCAGAGGAGGGCACCTCTCCTGGGACATGTTGAGGCCTGCCTGGGCCGTCCACTGCCACCGAGCCTCCCTGGGCCGTCTGCTGCCGACAAGCCCCCATGCCCTGGGGACGTCCAACGGGGTGTGCCGCCGCCGCCTGCAGCCTCCTCCTCCACCGGGCGCCTGTGGCCTCCTCCTTGGGCTGGTGCCTTTTTGGCCCGGCTCCAGCTCCAGCCAGGGGCAGCCAGGGGCTGTGGGGAGCAGTGGCTCTGGCGGTGGCTCCGGCCGCAGCCGCCAAGCCTCCCTGGGCCATCAGCTGCCAACAAGCCCCCATGCCCTGGGGACGCCCGGCGGGGCGCACCGCCACCGCCTGCAGCCTCCTCCTCCACCGGGCGCCTGTGGCCTCCTCCTCCTCCTCCTTGGGCCGGTGCCTTTTTGGCCCGGCTGCAGCCACGGCCAGGGGCGGCCAGGGGCTGCAGGCAGCAGTGGCTTCGGCAGTGGCTTTGGTCGCGGCCGCGTGGCCGGAGCTGCTGCCAGAGCCACTGCTGCCCGCATCCCCTGGCCGCCCCTGGCCATGGCCACAGGTGGAGCCGGGCTAAAAAGGCACCAGCCGAAGGAGGAGGAGGAGGCCACAGGGCTGCAGGCAGCGGCAGCTCTGGCGGCGGTGGCTGTGGACAGCGGTTGCAGGCGGTGGCTCCTGTGGCCACGACCTTTGGAGGAGGAGGCCGCAGTCAGGGGCGGCGTGCCTTGCCGGGTGGCCCCGGGCCATGGGGGTTCGTCGTCCCAAGGAAGGTAAGTAAGTGAGGGTTTTTTATTTGGGGTGGGTGGGTAATTTATTTGTGTTTTGGGTGGGTGGTTGTATTTTTATTTAATTTTTATTTTATTTATTTATTTATTTATTTTATTTAAGTTATTTACGGGTTTGTGTTGTAGCTGTCTGGCTGGGTGGGTGGGCTGAGGTGTGTGTGTGTGTGTGTGTGTGTGTGTGTGTGTGTGTGTGTGTGTGTTTATTTTTATTTTATTTATTTTTATTTTTGGGCCCGCCCACAATGTCATGATATCATGTCGTCGGCTCCGCCCATGACATCATGACATTGGCCATGCCCATGACCTCCGTGACGTCATGGCGTGGTAGTAGAATTTTTGTCATCCCATCACTGTGTGGAATGTCATCACGGAGCAATTGGAACAGCACAGGTGTAGCTTATTGATGAGGTAACTCCAAGACTTTGCTTAAAAACCCAAGCCAGGCCACCAGGCCTGCCAGCCGCCAGGCCTCAGGTCTTTTTAGGAACTGTGGTAGTATGTCAATATAGGTAAAGGTATTAAATACACATTAAAATACACACAGACACACCACATCCAAAGGTGAGTCACTTACCCTGGGGAGCAGGCTATAGGGAGCTTCAGGCTAGCAGCTTCTCTTCGTCCTCCCCGCTTGGGAATACAGCAAGGAGGCTGTGCATACGTGCCAAGCACTGTAGGCATGCATGCACACCAAGGTCTTGGTGCGCGCGCAGTGGGGGAACCAGTGAAAAGGTAAGTCCTGAAGGTGGTTCCCCCCAAAAGCTGCTACCGGTTCTCTGGGACACTGGGAAAAGTTACTACCGCTTCTGGCGAACTGGTGCAAACCTGTTACATCCCCATCCCATCACTGCGTGGACTCTTCACTGAACAACAACTCCAAGGTATCCAAAGTAAAGTAATATTATGAACTGCCTTGTTTCTACACAATGTAAAAATGGAAAAGCTTGTTGCGATGTTTCTTTTGTATCAGAGCTCAGCAAAATTTGTAAAGCTTGTCCCATTGGTGAAATCATTTTAACAAATTGAGCTAATGACTAATGACTTTCCAATCCATCCTGTCTCACAAAATTTGAGAATATTGTAGTGACTCACATCTGACTTTCTTTTACTGCATTTCTGAAGGCAGTTTTTCTTTGAAAAGTCTGGTGGAAAGAGCTGATAACTGATTTAACATTTCCAAGGCAATTTCATAGCACAGAGAATTCAGAGGAATGAATGATGGCTATATTGAAACTATGAGCTACATTATGTGCTTTAGGATATTTCTTGGAAATTATTGATCGGACTTTCCTGCATCTCCCGCTCATGACAGCAGCAGTATCATATCCTTGGCTGCAATCCCCCCCTCCCCCCCCAAATCTATACTGAAGTCTGGTAGAGTTGAGGTAATAATTGATGTTAGCCCAGGTGTCATAACATATTTAGCTGGTATAAATCTGAGGTATAAAACTCTGCAGTATTTGTTTACCATCACTTATTTTCATAGAACAACAACCACCACCTGCTCTTTCCTTGAGATGCCTTGTGTTTCATCAGCTAGTACAAAAATAGCCTGATGCATTTATTTTTTGGGGGGAAATTGTCCGGATAATTTTACCCACACAATCCAGTGACTTCATTCTGAATTATTAGAGGTGAACACAGCTCTTGTACCTGCAGCTTCTTTTAAGTGTTTCTTCAGAATATCATCTCGACTTCTAGCTTGAAAATGTAGAAGAATGTGATAAAATCCATCATTATTTCCCTTTCAGCCCAATAGCACTGAAGGCTATTTTCTGACATCCACAAAAGGTTGTGGTTTTTACAGTGGACACTAATCTGATCCACGCATATCATTAATGCAACCCATAGTGGCCACCCAGGAACCTCTAGACCTACCCCCCACCACCAGAAGTCGAAAAATGTCACTTACTGTGGCGGTGGCAGCAGCAGCTGCAGTGGGAATCGCACGGTTTTTGCTGCTTCATGCACAGCCTCTGCCGCATCCCAGAGTGGCAGGAGGCTTTTTGGAGCATGTTCGCTCCAGTTTGGCAATTTTTGAATGCTCCTCCGCTGCACTTCAGCAGCTAGAGCAGGACTGTGAGCTACTTCTGTTGCCAGGAGGAGCTTACGTAGGTGCCTGGGATCCCAGCATGGAACCAGGAAGTAGCTCGTGGTTCCACTTTAGCTGCCGAAGCGCAGTGGAGGAGCATCGGAAAATTACCAAACCAAGAGCGAACATGTTCTGGAAAGCCTCCTGCTGCCCTGGGAAGCATCAGAGGCTGTGCATGAAGTAGCAAAAACCACATGATTCCCACTGCTACCACTGAAGATGATGACGACGACAAAAACATAACTTGTGGGTGCAGCTGTGCCTCTGCCCCCCACAGCCGAGCATGGTGGCAGGAACTGGCCCCTAGCAGGAAAACATTGAGAACCCCTGCTCTAAAACAATTTGTTTTTCTATGTGGATTTAGTTGGGAGAAGGCATCAGTTTGCTTTCTTTCTATAATTTTGAAAAAGTTTCCTATAAAAATATTAGTATCAGTATGACAATATTTTCCCATGTTTCTCTTCATTTCTTTAGTATGCTTTCAGGCTTTGTATTCCTTTGTGACCAATCCTACTAATGTTTGATATTCTCTTCTGCCAAACGAACAGATGAACAAAACCATAGCATAATGCACTACCTAAACATTTTGAATTTACAAAATCTATAGCCACTGGGGCTAAAATAATAGCTTTATTCTCTCAGATGCGAAAAAATGTTCAAGTATTATTCACGTTGTTGCAAGGTTTTCTCTTTTATTGAGCCATCAGAAGGTGTTTAATTTCCATAAATACCTATACTATAAGTATCAACAACTTTAGGACTGTTACTAGTAGATCTAGTTGAACCACTGCCTTGTGCCTTCTTTACTCTTAAATTAGCTGAAACATTTTAGCCCTATGTTAATGGATTTGTTAAAATCTTGTTCCACTACTTTCAACTTCTTAACTACAAATACTAGTATTGATTGTTCAGGCTTCTTTATTTTTTTATTCTCAGAAAACACAATTAGGAACTAAAACACAGGGTTGACACTTCCTGGAAATGGAAATTTGTCAGAGGAAATGTCAGCTAACCGGCCATCCCATCGTAAGGGCTCCTCCCTCTATGTTCCTGGGACACCTTGTCCCATTCCTGGAACTCTCACCCTTACCTTACACACTTGGAAGACCCGGGCTGCCTAGAAAGGAACTCTTACTATGCTCAGGCAATAGAGCAACAGAGCAAAACAAGGGAGGATTCTGGTAGCGTAGCTTTGTGTGTGTGCCAATAAAAGAACAACAATCTTCAGAGTGAAACAGCTGCTTTATTCTTCAGGTTCATGTAGGAAAGTCCATGGAATAAACGTAGTTATTAAAAGGTCAGTAACAGATATCAGTCCAGGTAACAGTCCAGGTTTATTAGGTAATCATAGTGAAAGAAAAATAATAGTCCCACACCATAGCCAGGGTCTTAAGCTATTGAAATCCAAAAAAGAACTAACTAACTTCTCTGCAAAATGGAGATTCTGCAGTCAGGTGGGCTAACCTTGGCCAATCAGGGAACAGAGGAAAACTTTCTCAAAATAAGGAATTCTTTACACACATGCACAGTCAGTGTTCTAGCATGTAGACAAAACATGAAACTCAGCTAGCTAGTGAGATAAGGAATACTGGTAAACAGGGAGTCTTGTGATACGTAGTCTGTGAGACACAGAGAAGACAAAGGATTTTTTGAGGCCTAGGTAAAACTACAACCTCAAGCCTTGGGAAACATGAGGAAATATGTCGTTTCCTGACAGGAAATGAGAGAAATTGGCCAGAAATTAAGGAAAGTCAGGGAAATGGTGATTTTTTTATATGCTTGAAACCTGAGCACTGCAAGACGGAGTGAACTCCCATCTCTGTTCCAGCTCCTGCCAACATAGCAAATAAGAAATTGCAAGTAGATAAATAGGTACCACTTCAGTAGAAAGGTATCAGTGCTCTGTGCGCTCTAGTGTCTAGTCATGCCTGACACATATCAACGGAAACACCTGCAGATGCAGACAGTGCTGACTCTTTGGATATAAATGGAGATGAGTACTTCACCCTAGAGTTGGATATGAAAGGCTTTTGAACAAGGGTGACCTTAACCTCTACAACAAGACAATATTTTCCTGGCAGTTGGAGTAGAGAGGTAATACCCTTTGTGCAGCTTTTCCTACGTCCACCTTTGTTGTCTCAGCAATCAGTCACATGCTTTTGTTAAGCTGTGGCCCTGAATGATTGCAAGATCAGTTTACAGCTTCTGCAAATTTAAGCTAATTTAAATACAAACTCCAAAATTATAATTGTTTCCATCCATACAAGTAGGTACTACTCTGGGGGTGCCACTTCTGCTTTCACCTTGATCTCAGAGAACCTGTTGGGGCTGCAGTCCGCTGCATCCCAGGCAGGCACTGCGGCCAGCCAGAAGTAGAAGCCAGCAATGCGGGCCACCTGGGTGGTTGGATGAGGGGAGAGTGGAGCTATGTTCTCAGTTGACTGAAATACAAGTGGAAGACGAGCTGAGGAGAATAGGAATCCAGGAACTTGGAAGAGATGGGAAAGAAGATAGCAGGGTTGGAGGAAGAGATCACCTGGGAGAAATGCAAAAGGAAGCTCTCTGGGAGTGAGGGTCTTCAACTATACCTTTGTTGAAGGCTCCAGGACTTGTATATTGTTAGAGATGAAAAATCTGCACAGTCATGGACAGGGCAGACGTTTTGAACTCATACCATGGCAACCCTGAAGAGGTAACCAGAGCAGTTGAGGAAGGAAGACCATGGTCCACTCACCCACCAGTCCTGATGCCAACACAGAAGTGGCACCTGAGAAGCAAGCCTCAGAAGACAGAGCAGCAGAAACTCTTAGAAGTCTCAGGTGGACCTGTACCACAAAGGCTGCCTACCAGTACAAGCTCTCCTCAAAGAAAAGTAACCTAAACAGCTCAAATAGTTGGATTGTGGAATATGCAGCCCTGGTGCATTTAGTCAAAGACTGTCAGATGGACAGCAAGACGTGAATGATAGGGAAGGGAACTGAGCTTGAGAATGGCCGGGAGAAGGTGAAGTGAACCCTGTTTTGGAGTCTGCTGATCCAACTACTGAGTCTATGGATATCACTGTTGCAGATCCCTGCCCCACGACCCTCACCCCAGGTGGGGAGATTAAGGACATACAACTACATTTATGTTACAAAGAAAGATAAACATGTTGCGGCCATGCTTATGTATTGAATTGAGGCTTTGTTTAAGCTGGAACTGAGTTGCAGATAAGTTTTACTGCTGTTGAATTTCACAGACAATGAATACTTTCTGTGCATCATACAAGTAATGTTTACAAACAGGATTGTTTTGCTCCTGCCAAAATCTATAGAGAACTAACTCTCTTGGCCTGTTTCCTGACTTCTCTCCTGCACCAAGCTTATAGATGAGAATTGTCTGTTTCTTTTGGACTGCAGAAATGATCTGCAAAGGATTATAGTCCAACTTCTTCCCTGCTGTCGATCTGCTCGTTACATTTGCTAAAAACCCAAAAAATTCATCCCAACTTTGGAAAGATCCTGCTTGCAAGATGAACGCATCTGCTATGTTTTAGTTTCAGGCAGGTGCTTCTTTGCAAGGTTGTATCTGGCTCACTGGTTAAGAAGCTCACCTTGTTAGCAGGAAGGCTGGCAAGTCAGCAGTTCAAGACTCAGGTACTACATGACGGATTGAGCACCTGTCTCTGTCTCTTGGGGACATGAAAGGAGCCTCATTTGGGTGTTCCCTGAGCAGATTTTCTTCTGCAAAAAAAAAAAAAATCCTTTCAACCCAGAATAATTTCTGACATAAAATTATCATTACTATTCTGATCTTCATGTTGAAAATGACATTTACGAGGACAGATTTTAATATGCAATGACTGGATATCAAAATTTGTGCTTTATTCATCCTATGGTTGCTGGAGGCAAGTGCAAAGATGACTATAAACTTAAAGTATACTACCAAAATTTTGTACTAACTAATATGGAAATTAGGGTTATGTAGTTTCATGTACAAAGACATTGGAACATTAAATCAAGTCAACAGTCCACTATAATGTATTTAGATTCAAAGACAACTACAATCTCAGAAACCCCCCCCCCCCAATTTAACTAAACCAGGGGAGAGAAGGGTTGAACAATTTGACAGGCATGCTTCCCAGAAGTCCTATCACTAACAGGCTTCCTTTATTGAGTCAATCTACCTCATTTTAGTCTCCCTTTTCCTGCTATTTTATTTGTCTTTGGTTATTGAGTCCCTAGAGATCTGGAGGGGGAAAAGAGAAAGTAAAGAAGAAGGTTATTGAATGTCAATTCTTGGCATAAAGGCAGGGTAGAAAGCTAAGTAAATTCTATTAGTTTAATAAGTAAAACAAAATTATCCACAAGAGTGGTACTTTTCAAAATGGCTCAAAATGCTCAAAAAAATGCAGTGAATATTTTTGGTTCAACCCTTTTCCAGAAATGAATTGTGGGATCCATCACTGCATTTATTTATTTTTATTTATTTTTATTCATATTTATCCACCACCCTGCTCACCGAGGTGACCCAGGGCGGCTCACAAATCACAAAAGCACCACAACAAACACAAACATTCCTAAAACCCTCAGATATAAAACTGTGCAAGATTAAAATTTAAAATCTAAAATCTAAAAAGTATAGAAAATGCCAAATTACTACATCTTGAGGGAGGAAGGGGCTTAAATCATCCAGCGGGCTGAGGTCACTATACCTCCCACACCCCCTACCTGCCCTGCCAGCCATTTTTAAAAATCCTTCCTACAGGGCAGCAACTCCGTCTGGAGACGTAGCTCGGTTGGCAGGAGGTTCCACCACGCCAGAGCAGACACCGAGAAGGCCCTCCTCCTAGTGCTAGAGAGATGCGCCTCTCTGGCCAATGGAACAACTAGAGAGCCTCTCCGATCCGCTCTGGTGGGACGGACAGATGTTCTTGGGGTTAGCCAGTCGCTTAAGTATCCACTTTCATCTTTTTGTCTTTTATATTAATTGGCAAAGGAATTCACCTAAGCCTTCAGTTAAATCTAACAGTTACACTGTAGGGAAAAACTTAGTTATTGTGAAGAAATTAAATGAGGAGGAGGAAAGGCATGTATTTCGCAGAATGGCATGAAACATGTGCAAAAATAATAATCAAATAAATGTATAGTTATTAGGAACACAAATGGGCACTTTGCCCAGTTTTATATCTGCATTGTAAACCAACATAAGCAAAATATGAACTGTGTGGAAAAGCCACCTCAGCTTCAAGAGAAGGTTGGACTGATGACACTTGGGGCCCCTTCCAGCAATACAGTCTTGTGATTCTGCCAGTTTCCGATGGAATCTTCCCCAGCCAATACAAACAGCCGTGGACCACAGTGTCTGCATCCAGAAAACGAGCCTGTGTTCGTTAGCAAGGTTTCCACTAACAATAGGAGATTTGTGGACATTTTGGCATTAGGAAAATTGGTCAGCAGAGGCAGAACAACCTGTCCATTTTCATTGCATCAGAAAATAATTAAGGGAATAAATTCAGAGAGTTCCATTGCTGCTGGGGGAGGGGGATAGCTGTCAATACAATCACTTCAATTCTTTAGTTGTGTTCATAACACTGTGAGAAACTTGTTTTCCTATGCGAAGATACACCAGATCAGTGATGGTGAACCTTTTAGAAACCGAGTGCTCAACCTGCCATCCATATCATACTCTCACGTTGCATGTAAACCGCCTGCCTTACCCCAGACAGTAGAGGGAGGAAGCACTCCCATTGGGCTGCTGGGTAGAGGGAGTAAGCCCACAGAGAGGGCTCTGAGTGCCCCCTCTGACACACGTCCCATACGTTCACCACCATTGCACTATATTATTACAGTTAAGGACACTTTTAATTTGTGTTTCCAGTTAAATAATCCAGCACAAAGTAATTTTCCATCACAGCTAGATAAGCAGCATTCCCTCTTAATAATGTTAACGGATTCCCTCTGTGCCAAGACAATCAAGCTCACCTCTATAAAACACATGAGTGAGTACAATGTGTGGTCAAGAGAGAGATGCACGCAGACCAAAAGCAAGAGAAGCTGGTTGGCCAGCTTGGCAACAGAAAGATAGAATTTGGCTGTTATAGGACATCACTGCCTTCAAATTTTCCATAGTTTTCCAGTCTCTTGTTTTGAATACAAAGAAAATCTCATCAGGAAGCTGAGAACAGAAAGAGGCTGACTGTTCATTCTAATTAGATGAAGCCTTTAGATCTGTTTGGTGGCAATTAGCACATTGTTTGTGTTCCTTTTAGTGAAACCAACAGTAGCTTTTCTGACATAGCAAGCCCAAAAACACATTTTCATGGTACACTGACAGGGCTGTAGCCAGGATTCTAGATGGGGGGGGGGGAGTTTCAGGAGGGGCAAAAAATTTCCAAGATGGGCAACAATGTCACATTTACATATATAACATTGGCACCATGATGGGGGGAATTGGGGGGACGCACACGGCCTGTTAGCTCAGGAGGGTCCCCCCCCCAGCTCCCCTGGCTACAGCCCTGTACACTGACAAACTGTTGGTGCTTTCTCTGTACGAAGACCTCCTCTGCTCCAGGAGACTGTGATATGAAGGGTTGTGTAGGGCAATGGCTGTTGCCATCACCTCTTCTCTAGCTTCACTCCTGCTCATTACATGTGGAAGGGAGTATTCTAAACTGGGAATCTAGCTCTGCATGTGCAGCTAACAAACATATCCCTCATCTTTTCCTTCATGTAATTCAATATATTATAACCTTACAACCATCTGAATGCACTGAATGAAGTAGTTTGAACACATGTTTAATCTACACATATAATTCAGTACACATAAATACCCCTACCATAACATTGGGAGTTATACCAGTATTCCACAGAGAAACAAAACAGTGTAGTGTGAGAGAATTGTCAGCTTTGCAGATGGTATAATAATTTCGTGTAAGAAATTATTCCGGGTTAAATTGTTTTTTCCTGGAGAAACTCACCTCTGGGGATGCCCAAATGATCTTCCTTTCATGTCCCCAAGATCTTTTCCCCACAGAATTGGTCCCTATTTATCTACTTGAAATTTCTTGCTTTTGAACTACTAGGTTGGCAGGAGCTGGACAGAGATAGGCGCTCAAACTGCTATGCAGTACCCAGGTCTCAAACTGCTGACTTGCTGACCATCTAGACGACAAAATGAGCTTCTTAATCACTGAGTCACTGCAGCCCCTTTTGCAGATGGTAAAGGTCTCCCTTGTTCCAAAGCCAGTCATATCTGACTCTAGGGTTTGCTGCTCATCTCCATTTATAGCCAAGGAGCCAGCATTGACTGTCTCTGCAGACATTTCCGTGGTCATCTGGCAGGCATGACTAGACCCAAGGAATGCTGTTTACCTTCCCACCAAAGTGGTAACTATTTATATACTTGCAATTTCTTGCTTTCAAACTGCTAGGTTGGCAGGAACTAGGACAGAAATTGAAACTCATTCCATCGTGTAGCACTCTGGTCTCGAACTGCTGAGCTGCCGACCTTCGTGTCCTCAAGTTCAATGTCTTAACCACTAAACCACTGCATTCCCTTGCAGATGATCTTGTACTCCAATTTTCCATCAGCCACAGCGGACCTGGCTACAGCGGAGAGCTGTAGTTGATGAACATCTAAGAGCCACATTTCAAGGATGCAGTAGGTAAGTGCTAGACTGAATGGGGCTATTTAGCTTGTAATTATTACATATCTTAAACACAATATTCTCAGGGACAGAGAAGGTCATTCCTGTAAGTGGACTATTCGATTAATACTTCATGGTTAGTTATTTTATTTCTTATAAATTATCAAAGGATTAACTGCCATACTTAAGCAGAATATTTCACATTTACAAGAATGCATTAAGGACAGCCAATTAAATTTGCTTAATCAGGCTGAACAATGTGGCATGCTGTTACTCCTCAGAAAGTAAGCTGTATAAAAACATTCCCAAGGTATTTAACACAATTAGTCATATATTTTTTTCAAGATGGACAACTATCCACTATTTTGTTGCAGCAATTGCCTTCTGAACATATCCCTTGCCAGATATTATTGAATTGTCTCTGATTTATGATTCCTTTTCATCCTTTTCATCTTTCAAATTGTAAATCTGCAGAGTGAAAGAAGTAATGGAAGTAACTTTAAAAAAATAAGTGTGGAATCTAAATGCTTTTCAGAAATTATCAATGATTTCAGTGAGGTTCATTATTCAGCATGTGCTTAACTGTTTCTAATGGAAAGCTTTGGGAAGGGTTCTGTTATTTGTCTTAATCCTAAATATGCATCACAGAACACTGTCAAATAATCTCACTGATTACATTTGGTAGCTTTGTGTATCGTTTTTAAAAAGGCAGAATGCTTCACCTTCTCTCTTCAAGTCACTTACTAGCAAGCTGCCCTGTTTGGGTTAGTAAGTTATTCGTGGGAGATGTTTCGAAAATATAAGCTGCTCTGCTTTCTTATCAGAGTTAAACAATGGAATCTGTGGCTGAATACAGTAATACCTCGGATAACGCTAAGACTTGGTTCCACAAGTCTTGGTGTTATCCGGATTTTAGTGTTATCTGATCCATGTTAAAATCCTGTGGGATGGATCGGATAACGTTAAAGCTCCATAGAGATACATTGTAACCGCACAGGCTTTAGCGGTTGTTATCCGATCCATCCCATAGGACCTTAACATTATTCGATCCAACTCTCCTCCCCAGATTACTTAACGTTATGCCATTTTAGCGTTATCCGAGGTAAACGTTATCTGAGGTATTACTGTACAGTATATCCCAAATGTACCACAAATAGAAGACACATACATCATCATAAATAGGTTGAGGTGAATTCTAGAGCCTGAAATGCAAGGCAAACACAATAGTGCTGTTCCATTGGCCAAGGAAAAACAGAAGACCAGTGGCCAATCCAGAGCCTGATACAATAATTAATAGCAAATAATGGTGCTGAACAACCTGTTTTATATTGTACCTTAAGAAGGTAAAAGTAAATATAGTCTACAGTAGAACACTAAATTTGATTTTAAGCCACAGTTAATAACACAGTTGAAGTCCCAGAGTATGTGATACTTCTGATGAGAGCACTTGGCTTAGGGTTGTGCTAAGTATTGAAACCCAAACACAGGGCTTCCCAAACTTTGCATGCTACAAGCCTGACCACGCTCCCCCCGGCAGCTGAGCAAGCCAATCACATGGCTCTTCCTGCCATAAATGCTGTCATAAAATGTGTCCACGGCTGTCATAAATGTGTTTACGGCAGATGCGGGTGCATTTACAGCAGTGTTTACGGCAGGCACAGGCACATTTACACATGCACAGGTGCATTTTATGGCTGTCATAAATGCACCTGCTTCTACTTCTGCTTCCACTTCCGATAGTGCTGAGGGTGGCAGTGGGCTACATGCAATGGTGCCATAGGGTGAGGTTAGCCTGTGGGCTGTAGTTTGGCCACCCTTGCTCAAACACATAGCAGAGAACCTAAAAAAGGAACAACTAACAGAAAAACAAGGGTGCAGTGCTCATCTCCATTTATAGCCAAAGAGCCAGTGCTGCCTGTGTTTGCAGATGTATACATGGACATATGGCAGGCATTACTATATCACCCACAATGTAGGCTCTGCCCATGACATAGGCTCCACCCATGGTGTGGTAGCAAAAATTTTTGCTGCCCAAAACTGCTTGGGTCCTCTTGAGGAGGTGTATAAACAAACAATCAAACAAAAAACAAAAAACAAAACAAAACAAAAAGGTAGGCCATTATGGACAAAGAAGAAATTACACCTGGTAAAAATCCAACCACATTGCTAGAAATGTTTTCATGAAGGGTGGAACAGCAGACAAAATGTTTAGTGTCATGGTGTTTGGGGGGTTCTGGGATTTGTAGTCTAAATTAATTTGTTCAAGTTCTAGTCTAACCTTGTATCAATGATTTATTATAAATTTGGCATTGTACACAGTGGTGGGCATCAGCATGTTCACACCAATTCGCCAGAACCGGTAGCAGAAATTCTGGCTGTTCCCGCCTATCCAAGGTTTGAAATAAAAGTAGTCCTAATTTGGGTGCAACACAGGGCTTTACCTAGGGTGGGCTGTCAAAATTTTTACTACCACACTGTGAGCAGAGCCAACATCATGATGTCATGACATCATGACATTGTGGGCGGAGCCAAAGTAAAAAAAGAAAAAGAAAAAATTAAATAAAAATACAGTACACGTAAAAATAGAAATAAAAAACACATTAAAATACAAGTTAAAATAGGCTTTAATTAGAAATAAAAACACACTACATAAAACACACACACACCTCAACCCATCCACCCACCCCAAACACAAACCCGTCACTTACTCTGGGGTTGGGGAGCGGCAGCATGGCGGCACGGTGGCAAAGCAGTGTGGTGGCGCAGCTGCACAGTGGACTGGTGGTGCAGCCTAGCCTGGCCTGGCCTGGCCGCACAGCGCAGCCCGGCCTGGCCCGGTGATGCATCGAGGAAAGGCCACCACCGCTGCAGCTCCTACAGCCGCTGAGCCCTTTGTTGGCAGGCCAAAATGCCATGTGCACTTCCGAGCAGCCATTTTGGGCTGCCCGGAAAAGTAATCTGGAGGGTGGCTGGAGGTCACCCAGGGGTTTACTACCACCACCACCCCCAGCGATCCCCTCCGGATTGCTGCTACCAGTTTGGGTGAACCGGTCCAAACCGGCAGCAGCCCACCACCGGCTTTGCCCCTGGCCATGCCCACCATACCACGCCCACAGTGTGGTAGTAACTTTTTTTAGCCCACCACTGATTGAACACCACTGTAGCTCTGCTCAGTAAAATTTACATGAAACTGTTTAAGGGGTTGGGGGTGAGGGAATGACTATTTTATGTGTCAAAACTGAAATTCATCAGAGTATTTTGGCCAACCTCTAGCTAGACTAGCATAAAAGGATTTCTGCTGACATAATGGCAGGGAAAATTGTACTCTACAATCATTTTCCAGATGTAATTATGTTGGTTAAATGTAGCAGTGGCCTCAGTAACTATTCTAGAGGAAACAAAGGGTAAGAATAAGTCAAATGATTTGTGTAATGTATCTAATTCATATTAAATCCAAGAGTATTGTACTTTCTGAAGGCTATTTTTTGCATCTGTGAAACTTTGCCATTTGATTTATGATGGCAGTCTTGGTTCTAAATTTGTGAGGAACTGCAATATCAGTTCCTTGCCTATTATTAACCAGGATGGTTCAGCAAGGGTACAAGAATAGAAAAAGACAAAGTAGGCACAATTCCTAGCAAATGTTTTTCCCCAGATGAGTTACCCACTGCTTTTGTTTCACATTCTTAGCCATTATAAAGGAATGCAAAAATCCTGCTTGATCATAGTGTACTCTCATCTGTATGATTCAGTGCCTCGTGTCTTAAAAAGTCCACCTGCTTTTGCTTCTCCAACAAATGACATTTATCTGAACATAGAGTTCCATATATCCATGATGGCAAAATGATATTATAGTTGAATAATGATGAGAAAAACTACAGTAATAGCTGAAATAGAAAGAAAGAAAGAAATTATTTGTTTCTGTGAGGCAGGTAATATGGAAATGTCTCATCAATGATAACTATTTGCAAAAGAGAAAGTTATCGTTGAAGCTTTATTTCCAAAGCAAAGAAATGTGGGCACAAATAACCCCCTTTACATTGGCTGTGATCCCACATCACAGCTTAGAAGTAGCTCATACATGAAACATTAACGATAACATTACAATTTTTAAAAATGACAACTGGTACCCTCATAACATTCTAGTGGCATGAGTTGTGTTTAGTTGTTACTCACAGAACATCACTTTAGTGGGTCATCATTGAAGATTTTGGCCTCTCTTTTTAAAAGAAAAAGACATATAAAATAAAAAGCTTGCCTATAATAGTAATAATTTTGTATTAGAAATTATTCTTGGTTGAAAGGATTTTTGTGGAAGAGACTTCACTCAGGGAACACCCAAATGAACCTCCTTTCATGTCCCCAAGAGCTGGGGCAGAGATGGGCACTCAATCTGTCATGCATTACCTCGGTTTCAAATTGCTGACTTGCCAGACTTCCAGCCAACAAGGCCAGTTTCTTAACCACTGAGTCACCTCACCAAATAATATTCTAGCAGTGAGAAATGTTAACAAGTTACTTTTTAATGCAGCAAGCCACACATATTTTTAAAAGTGATTTTCATTTATATATGCTTGAGTACATATGAGAGGAGAGGTAGAGTCCTTGCAGAGTCATGTTTCTAGACTTTTCTTGCCTGTCTTTCTATCAGGTGCCTCACACTGACCAAGGAAGCTGTTAGTTTAGGGCAGGATTCAAACTTACCCATACTGATAGATGAAATATACCGGTATATAGTAAATAATAGGGCTTTAGTTAGTCATTATGACTTTCAGTCTCATTGATTTAAATAAAGGGTGCCCAAACTTTTCGGCCCGGGGGCCGGATAACATTTTATCAGAGGCTCAGAGGGCCGAACTATCTCTCCATGGTACATACATCCACCCAGCCTTGCCGCCGCCGCCTCCTCCGCCACCACTAACGCCTTTGCCGCCGGCTCCTCTTTCACCGGCTCCTCCTTCGCCGCCTTCGCGGTGTCCTTTAAAAATGTCCTTTTAAAAAAATATGACAGATCCTAGAAACTCACATCCAGCTTGGTCATTGTGGCATCCAAGGAGCTGTTGTTGTGTTTCAAAGCTTCAGGTAGGTGGGATTTTAATTAGCAATGAAAAGTCATTAGCCTTAGAAAAGATCCGCTTCCTGACATGATGTCAGGAAGCGGATCTTTTCTAAGGCTAATGACTTTTCATTGCAAATTAAAACCCCACCTACCTGAAACTTTGGATTTTAGTTAGCAATGAAAAGTCATTAGCCTTAGAAAAGATCCGCTTCTGACATCATGTCAGGAAGCAGATCTTTCATAAGGCTAATGACTTTTCATTGCCAATTAAAACCCCACATACCTGGAACTTTGGATTTTAATTAGCAATGAAAAGTCATTAGCCTTATAAAAGATCCGCTTCCTGACATCATGTCAGGAAGCGGATCTTTTTTAAGGCTAATGACTTTTCATTGCCAATTAAAACCCCACCTACCTGAAACTTTGGATTTTAATTGGCAATGAAAAGTCATTAGCCTTAGAAAAGATCCGCTTCCTGAAGCAGATCTTTTCTAAAGCTAATGACTTTTCATTGCCAATTAAAACCCCACCTACCTGAAACTTTGGATTTTAATTAGCAATGAAAAGTCATTAGCCTTAGAAAAGATCTGCTTCTGACATCATGTCAGGAAGCAGATCTTTTATAAGGCTAATGACTTTTCATTGCCAATTAAAACCCCACATACCTGGAACTCTGGATTTTAATTAGCAATGAAAAGTCATTAGCCTTATAAAAGATCCGCTTCCTGACAGGAAGCGGATCTTTTCTAAGGCTAATGACTTTTCATTGCCAATTAAAACCCCACCTACCTGAAACTTTAGATTTTAATTAGCAATGAAAAGTCATTAGCCTTAGAAAAGATCTGCTTCCTGACATCATGTCCTGCCTGGCTTCCTGCAGCTTCAGAGGGTGGGGGAACTTCAAAATTAGCGCGCATTGGGTCTCCCAATCAATTTAAAATCAGGAATTACACAATGCACAGCCATAATACTGTAAATCAATTTTGACTTCCAACTTATACCAATACAGTAATACCTCGTATAACGTGAGTATCATATAGCGCTAAAACCGTATAACGTTACAAGATTTTCGGAAAAATCTTGTATCGAATAACACGATTTTAACGTTATCCGATACAGTCGTTCTTAGCAGCAGGGTGGGTGGAAAGCTGAACGGGGTTCTCCGTTCAGCTTCCCAGCCACCCTGCAGCTACGGAGGCAAGGGCGGGTGGCTAGGGAAGCCGACAGGGAGTCCCCGTCAGCTTTCCCAGCCACCCTGCAGCTGTAGATCGGGTCCTCTGATCTCTCTGGAGCAGGCAGGGGACACGATCCAAGCTGTTTCTGGGATTCCCCGACGTCCTGAGCCAGTGCAGCAAGCCAGAATGTCAGGGTTCGAATCCCGACATTCTGGCTTGCTGCACTGGTTGAGGACATCGGGGATGCCCACAAACAGCTTGTATCGGGTCCCCACACCTCCCTGGACCCAGCCGGGGGGGGGGGTCAGAAACCCCAAAATTGGTAAAAAAACGGACTTTTTTTTTTTTTTACCAATTTTGGGGTTTCTGACCCACCCACCCACCCCCGCGGGTCCAGGGAGGTGGGCAGACACGATCCAAGCTGTTTCTGGTCTTCCCCGACGTCCTGAGCCAGTGCAGCAAGCCAGAATGTCAGAGTTCGAATCCCAACATTCTGGCTTGCTGCTCTGGCTCAGGACGTCGGGGAAGCCCAGAAACAGCTTGGATCGGGTCCCCACACCTCCCTGGACCCGGCGGGGGGCTCAGAAACCCCAAAATTGGTAAAAAAAAAACGGATGTTTTTTTTACCAATTTTGGGGTCTCTGACCCCCCAGCCGGGTCCAGGGAGGTGTGGGGACCCGATCCAAGCTGTTTCCAAAGTTCTCCCACCTCCCTGGAGGCTGCAGCAAGGCAAAATGTCAGGATTCGAATCCCGACATTCTGGCTTGCTGCAGCATAAAAGAGGGTGGGGGAAGTTCAAAAGTAGCGCGCATCAGCTCTAGGGAGGTCGGGAGACACACACACACACACCTCTTTCTCTCCCCCCCCACACCTCTTTCTCTCCCCCCCCACACCTCTTTCTCCCTCTCCCAGAAGAAACTGCTTGTAATCCTGGACACACACACACACACATCTCTCTCTCTCTCTCTCTCTCTCTCTCTCTCTCTCTCTCTCTCACACACACACACACACACACACACACACACCTCTTTCTCCCTTTCCCAGAAGAAACCATTCTCCCCCCCCCCTCAGCCCTGAATAAGCGGAAGGCTAAGACAAAATGGTGGACGCTTACTTTTAGCTCCCGGATGGCCTCAGGCTCAGTCTCTCTCTCCACTCTTAACAGCCAAATCAGCTAGGCGGAGGGATTCAGCAATTCTAAATTAGATTCGGCAGAAGTCCTAGTACTAAGCAGCAGAAGGAAGGAACTAGGCACTGATTTGTGATCCCTCCGCAAAAAAAAAAGTCTGCAAAAAAATTTTTTTAAAAAAATAAAATAAAATAATAAGAGTTCCTATACCATGTCGGGGGCCGGATGAAATGGCCTGGCGGGCCTGATTTAAATGGATCAATCTAAGTATGACAAAGTCAATATTCAAATTTGGTTCTTATGCTATTTGTTCTCCCTCAGTTTAGCAATAGATGAGGTTACATTATGCCTACTCTAGTAGTGAAAACCCTATTGCTGCTGCTGTTGTTGTTCAGTCACACAGTCAAGTCCAGCCCTTTGTGATCCCATGGATCACAGCACGGCAGGTTCCTCTGTCATCTGCCATCCTCCGTAGTCTACCCAGATCTGCGCCCACTGCATCAATGATGCCATCTTGCCATCTCATCCTCTGCCACCCCCTTCTTTTGCTTTCGATCCTTCTCAGCATCAGGGCCTTCTCCAGTGAATCCTCTTTTCTCATTTGATGGCCCAAGTACTTGGGCTTCAGTTTCAGTATTTGTCTTTCCAAGGAGCAGTCAGGCTTGATTTCCTTTAGGATTGACTGATTTGATATACTTGCAGTCCAGGGGACTCTCAAGAGTCTTCTCCAGCACCACAGTTCAAGATAACCTTATAATTATCCTTTAATTAAAATAGTATGTTATTAAATGAATTCTGACTTATGGCAACCCTTTCTAGTCTTTTCTAGGTAGAAAATATACAGAAATAGTAAACCATTCCCTTTTTCTGGAGTACCCCAGGACTGTGCAGCTTGCCCACAAATACAAAGGCTGGCTTTTCTCCTGAGAGACACAGTGGAGAATCAAATTCGCAATCTCTAGCTTTGCAGCCAGATACCTAAACCACTGAGCTATCCAGCTATCTTATATTTACCCTTTAGCCAGTCTTTTTACCCTAAGCTATAAAAAGTTGAATAGTTGTCAAAATGTACTCCAATTAGCCAGCCTGATCTCCATTTTATGTTTGTCAACCGTATGGAACAGCAAGGTCTTGCATGAAAAGCTTTGTACACTCAAGCATAAGGACTGGATTATTTGGACTGAGTACTCAACTTCCAGGTGATTAAAATCACTAGTAACTCTGCATAATTGATCATAATAAGCTATTGCTAATTAGCATTTAATTTAATGCATAAGTGCTGGCAAATGTAGCTCTGACATCCCCAATTTTCAAGGGAAAATTAGCAAATATGAAGGAATGGGCAAATTTTCCCCTGTCTAAATGTTTGTTCTTTGGGCAGCTATGACAGCTAACTCTTTGAGCTCACATATGAGTGCCTCTCAATGCTGGTGCAGTTGTTGCTCTTATTTTGATTCTTCACCATGCTATTGGCCAAATGAGTTTCACATTTGCCAGGCTTTCTTCATCGATGGATGCTTCTCTGGCAGAACTAGTACCAGCCTTTCTCCCCAAAGCTACTGACAGTTACTGAGATGGTGCTGTCAGCTCTGCCAAGATCATGTTCCTTTTTTCAAGATAACTCAGCAAGATAAGGCATGACTGATCCATCCATTTCGAAGTGTTGAGATCATGTCTGGAATTCTAAGGTTCGAACCAAGGATTTATCCAGTAAACCGTTTACCTTGTTAAACAAGCAGCAGAAAGAAGTGTTGTTATAAATGAAATAGGGTTGCCGTGGAGTTCCAAAAGGTTAGACAGGCTGAAATGGTGTCAGACGTGGGTCATTGAAGATTGCTGGCTTCAGGGTGCAAGTCAACTGTTCTCAGCATGCCTCTCAGTGTGTTTCCAATTAATTATCAGTTGCCTGTTTGACCTCGAATTGGTGTTTGTAGGGTTCTGCTCTAAAAGTCAATGCTGCTGTTTTGAACAAAAGCCCCACACATCTGCCAGGTTCCCTTCATCCGACTAGTATTCTCTGGCAGGATTTTCTTATGCTCTCCTTGCCTGATCTTCTGATGAGGTGATGCCAAGAAAGCCACAAGCCTCCTCTACTGACCTGGCATTCCATGGTTCAGATCATTTCCCACTTCTGAAGACAATTCTGTTGGGTGATACCAACATGGTTTTGTCTTGTACACTTCTTCTCCACTGTTAGTACAGTAAGTCCCATTTTTCACTGTTACTGATGAACCTGAATCCCAACATGATAAAAACAAAAATTCCAGAGTTTGTTTCCATGAACAGAACTGATTTTATTAATCATTTATTGAAAATTGGTGGGCAAATGGGGCAGCAGAGTAGGAAAAAAATGCTACCCAAACATATTACTAGAATACCAAAAAGTCACAGGTGACTCATGTGTGATAGGGTTGAGTCAGGCACCACATCACACTTGCAGGAGACATGGGGATTCGGAGAGAGCTTATTTTTAATAATCGTTATGAAAACTCATATGGCTTTTCATGTATATACAGGAAATGCAAAAGACAGCTTTTAAAAAGCCATCATGTATACATGGGAAATTATGGCTTTGTTCATTTATTAAAATACTGTAAAACCCTGAGTTACGGATGCCCTGTTTTACAGAAAACTTGACTTATGGAAGGAAATTCTGGGGAAATCATGTCCCGGTTTATGGAAAACTCAAGTTATGGAACGGGTTTCCCCAGAATTAATGGCATCTGGGAGAGTCTAAAATGGCATACAAAGCAAATATTTGATCCAAAAGGTAACTGTGGTGACTGGGATAGTCTGGAGTTTGCATTCAGAAAAAAAAGTTACATTCCAAGTTCTACAACTAGGGGTATGATTGTTGCCACAAGACAGAAGAAGCCACATTCAAAATCCAGTTGTCTAAAATTCCCTGCAATGTCTAATTTTATCCTAAACAACAAAATTGTGTTTTTAAAATCATAACAATTTTGTTTTAGAATAGATGATGATGATGATGATTATTATTATTATTATTATTACCACCACCACCACCACCACCACCACCATCATCATCATCATCATCGCCGCCACCGCCGTTGTTGTTCAGTCGCACAGTCAATTCCAACCCTTTGCAACCCTATAGACCATTGCCTGCCAGGCACCTCTGTCTTCCACCATCCTCTTCAGCCTGCCCAGCTTTATGTCCATTGCATCTACAATACCATCTAGCCATCTCATTTTTTGCCTCCCCCTTCTTCTTTTGCCCTCCACCTTTCCTAGAATCAAGGCTTTCTCAAGTGAATCCTCTCTTCTCATTTGATGTCCAAAGTACTTTAACTTCATCTTTACTATTTGACCTTCGAAGGAGCAGTCAGGGTTGATTTCTTCTAGGATTGAGCTATTTGTTCTCCTCGCTGTCCAGGGGACTCTCAAAACTCTCCTCCAATACCACATTTCAAAGGCATCTATTCTTCTGCACTCAGCTTTCCTAATACAAAAGCCCATATTACCTATAGTTTCAGTGTGTGTTTAGCCAACCTAGCAAGATTTCTGAAGTGAGGTATTTAAGAAGTAGTTTCACCATTGCCACCGATCATGCAAGAAATCTCAGTATATATGTTCTTTCTATGACCAGAGAGTAAATGGAATCATACTTAATCTTTAAAAAGGTAAGTTTGTTGTTGCTCTCAGTAGTTTGGAAAGATTTTTAGCCAAGAAAATGTTCCACAGATTGTGGCAGAAGAGTGTAGCTGAATGGTAAATTTCTACCATGATAAACATAGTTTAGTAAGACCAGACCTATCTTTTTCATTCTAGTATTTTGAGACTGTATTTCCTTTTTTCTAGTTAGCTTCTTGTCCAAGCCTTGAATGCCTCAGAATAGACCAACAACAGAATAGATTGGGGAATATTTTAAAAATGTCTCAATGGCTAGTTTTATTTTAGTTTTTGGTACAATTTATCTCCCTTTACAGGTTTGCTATTAGATAAAGAGCTATAAAAGCATTAGGCTTCATTAGTATGCATCATATCTGCTCACAAAGAATGATTATACTGCTTAATGAACACTGAAAAATGGAAATTGGCCATTCATATTTCAATTGCTCATATACAGCATGAAGCATTCTTAAATGTTTTAGAATGTTTAAATTAGGAAAGTTTGAACGATAGTACTGTACTTGAGTCCATATTTGATCGTCAGTGAAATCAGAACAGACTTGAATATAGTATGTCTGCCAACGTCCCAAAAATCCCTATTTATTTTCTCTCTGTGTGTGGGGAAGCTATAAAATCTAGGCATTGCACAAGAATGTAGTAGGTGTACACAGTTAATGCACAAATTCCGATTACATGCCTTCCCCTTTAAAAGTGAATTTTCCTTCAGTTTTTGTGATTTCAACATTGAATACCCAATTCTCCATCTTGATGCAATTAGTTTGATACATTAAACTTGTTGCTATCCAGTATAATGAGTACAAACAGAGGTAACAAAACAAACATCAATATCATGCAATATGAGGTTCCACAACTCTTCAGTTTTCAGATCTGAGATATAAAATACAAAAACTCATATGTATACCTTACCATGAGCACAGGTGGTCAAAAGACACTTTCTTTTTTCTTTTTTTTTAGCAATATTAAAAAAGTAACAAAACATACAAACAACAGAACAGAAAAAGAAAAAAAAACAGTTACATACAAAAAAAAAAGAAAAAGAAATAGTTCCCAAGTACTGTACATCTTACAGCCTTAAAGATGAAGAGAAAGAAAGAAAGAAAAGAGAAGAAAAATGCAAATCAATATAGTATAATATAATCTCATATTACATTAGTTGTTTTCTATACAATTACTATACTATATATTTTCACCTTTGTATCAACTATCCTCTTTCACCACAATGTTACTACTTTATTGTTTTATACATGGAAACTATCACCCAGTGCACTAAAGTCCTTGAGTCTACCAGCCACTCCTTTTACAGCTCATTCATTCTGCCAAAAATACATTGTATTCGGTGCAGGTTTTTCTCCTTTATTATCCATCAATGTGTGTTGCAAAAAAGGTTTCCAAATGTCCCAAAATCTATTTTGTTTTATTAACCCCCTTTTTATATTTAATTCCCATGTTAGTTTTTCATTTAATGCCATGTCCCAAGCATCAGCATACCATTTACCAATTTCTAAATTCATGTCACCTTTCCAATTTCTGGCTACTTGTTGTCTCGCCAGTGTTAAGAAAATGGACAATAACTCTTTCATCTTTTCCTCTAAATTCAATTCCTCTAAATCCGTTAGTAAAACAATTTTTTCGTTCAACTTTAAGCTAATATTTAAAATTTTTGCTATTTCTTGTTCCATTTTATGCCAGAAATTGGAAATGATTTTACAATCCCACCACATATGTTTGTATGTCCCAGTTTCCTGATGACATCTCCAACATTTTTTTGAGTTGCTACTATTTATTTGATTTAGCCGAACTGGCGTCATATACCACCGCCACAAAAACTTATAGTTATGTTCTTTAATTTTTGTAGACAAGTTCCGCATAATCCTACACTTTCTAAATTCTAGCTTTTAATAGTTACATTGCAGTTCATTGTGGCTCAATGGACATACACAAAACAGGCTTCCAGTGTCCCAAGAAATGAAATACACTCTACCATGAAATCAAAAACAGCTCTGGCCAAGAGAAACCCTGATCCTTCCACTGACTCCATGGATATGTTCTTTCTTCAGGACTGCCTATTCTCCAATCCTGTATGCTCACAATCTGCAACAATTCCAAACAGATTTGCCTCAGAACTGAATGTTTTCCTGCATGCTGAGGTTCCTGGCTTAAACTGGAGCACACTTTTGGAAGATCCAGTTATTCATTTCAACTAAAACAGATTTGAGATTAAAGGCGACCAGTCCTAACTGAGTGTTAGACTGGTTGGGTAACATAGCACAGAACATACTTTTAATTGCAGTGTGTGTGTGTGTGTGTGTGTGTGTCATTTTTTGGGGTTGCTATTTATAATTTATTTAGTTCATTTATTATTTATGTCTAATTTTCTATCGTAAATTTTTTTAAATATCATGTAAGCCACCCAGAGTGGGAAAATATCCCACATGGGCAGGATATAAACAGACAGACAGACAGACAGACAGACAGACAGACAGATAGATAGATAGATAGATAGATAGATAGATAGATAGAGAGAGAGAGAGAGAGAGAGAGAGAGAGAGAGAGAGAGAGAGAGAGAGAGAGAGAGAGAGATAAAAGTACTTTGTTTGTTTGTTTGATAATGATTGAATTTCTGGGTCTTTCTTAAATCTGGTGATGAGTATTGGACAGAGTTAATGAATTTGGAGGGATTCAGAGAACTGTAGGTCCAGAAAATATCTTTCTCAGCTTCTGATTTTGTGCACCATTATCAGTCTTCTCCTGTAATATACAGCTGTTTGACAATAGTGAATTGCTACTATTTGTTCAATCTGGGCTGCAGTCTGGCCCAATAGTATGCTGAGGTTACTGATGTTAAACATGTAGACAGGCTTTCTGGGAGTTAGCAGATGAGAGCACCCTTAGTGTAGGTCATGGGCTCGCAGAGATGATTCCCAGTGTCTTTCCAGTTCTGTTAACTGCTTTGTGTTTACTAATTTCATGCCAGCTATAATATATTAGTGGTCTTAATCTAAACATATTTTTTTTAAAAAAAAATCTGTTTCATGACTTACTCCTTACCATTTTTATATAATTAATTAATAATTGTATGCCATCAAGTCGATTCTGAGTTCTAACATTTTTCAGGGTTTTCAGGGGGCGGGTTCTCAAAAAATAACTCATCATTCTGTTATTTTGGCAGCATCAATGGACAGTGCAGTTTGCCTGATGCTACACAGGCTCGCTCTTCTGGGATATACAATGGGGAACTGAACTCCCAATTTTGGGCTTTGCAGCCAGATACTAGTGTCATGGAGCATTCTAGCCTAGAAATGAGAGCTGCCATCTAAAATGTCTGTTTGCTTGTATCTGAATAAATAAAGCCCAGGTAAACACATGCACACACATAATTGGATCTCTGACATTGTGGACATTGTTCCTAGAATAAACATATGGAACTGAAGAATACAAATTACTGTATAAGTAGAAGGGCTTTGTATGCAACGACTCACAACTAATCTCATACACCTCATCGTATAGCAACCCTTATTTTGGGTAAAATTGTATAGTACAGTAAAACACCGGATAACGCTAAAACTTGGTTCCACAAGTCTTGGTGTTATCCGATTTTTAATGTTATCCGATGCATGTTAAAATCCTATGGGATGGATCGGATAACGTTAAAGCTCCATAGAGATACATTGTAACCGCACAGGCTTTAGCAGTTGTTATCCGATCCATCCCATAGGACCTTAACGTTATTCGATTCAATTCTCCTCCCCAGATTACTTAACGTTATGCGATTCTAGCTTTATCGGATCCAATCGTTATCCAGTGTTTTACTGTATATGCTTTGAACCTTAGATATGACAATGACATAGCAGTATCTCTGCAAAGTGTGTATATTTCATTCTCTGCAATATGAGAATACTAATATGCTGTCAACAGCCAATAACTCCCCTCCCATCTGTTTGCTTATTTTCTTTGTTATCTGAGTGATGTGTGTTTTAAGGAAACAAAAAAAATGGTATGAAACTTGCTTATATAAATACAAGGAAAACAGCTTTAATAGGGTTAATCTCAATTCTCTTATGCAGTATGCAACATTCTTCCATGCAATATGTGTCAATCAGCACTTTGATATTCTCAGGGAGAAAAGCTATTTTAATTCCCACTGCAAGGACATCTAATAATGTAAATGGAAACATTCCACCGAATGACAGTGTTTGCTAGCCTTTCTTCTGCATATTAAAGAAACTTCTTTAAAAATGTATTATGCTTGGCATGTATTACTTGAAAATGGAATCATCAATCATATTCAAAATGTCTGAAAAAGGCAGTACTGTCCAACCTCATTCATTACATATAAACCAAATATTTTCAGAGCATGTTCGTCATGACACACATTCTGCTGTCCATTTTGATTCGAAACATTAAAAACTCAACAAAAAGAAGTGTGTTTTGTATTCCTTCTCTAAACGTCCAGATGCAGCATCAACACCACACTCGTATTGACCAATAATGAGCCTATTTTACTTGCCACATGTACATCACACTGACACAAAGGTACCCTATAGCAGCCACTATTCATTTACTCAGAGATCTCCCACAACTAACCATAAGGCCAAATGTAAAAACTATTAGATAAAACTATGGCCCAACCAATACCATTAGAAAGTACGATGGCAACAATTTTGATCATTTTTGTATCCTTCTTCTTCTTTCATGTCCTGATCAAATCTTGGACTGCCAAAACGAAGCCACTTTCTTTGTTTTGTCATTGTCGAAACAAAAGTCCTCATCGGTGCATGTCTCTGGCAGCAATGGGCAGACCAGTAAATGAGCCGGGCTCTGTGTCTCTCCACATTCACACTGTGTAGTGTTGTCTGCCAGCAGTTCCCACTTGAGTATGTTGGTATTGCAAGTGATGTAGGGGAAATTGAGATCTTTAGCTGTATCCTCCTTTGATGATGTTACTTGCCCAGTGAACTCCTTTCTCCATCTTCTAATTTGGTGTTGCTCTTGTGTACACTCAAGAATGTTTTCTCTTGCCATAAAACTGTTCCTGGATCTGAGCCTGGTGGACTTGAGGCTCATAACTGTTGAGATGATTTCATGGGTCATTCTCTTGCTTAGTTTTCTCAGTACCCGCTGCTACTTCTCTCCTGATCTTAGGTGGGTCAATTCCAGCAAGAGGGTGCATTTTCTCAACAGGTGTATTATTCTGAGTTATACAGTCTTCATCCCATCTAGATATTGTGGCCAGAGATTGGAAAAGCAACTGTTCCTTATTATACCTCTTCTGAGATTATGGGAGTTGTAGTCCAATACCAAACATTTCCAAACTATAATCATGGCTCTTGCCTGTCCTTCACAACCTGTAAAATCAACGTGTAAAACCATTTGCTCCACTGGCTATCACCAAGCTGTGTTCTACATAAACCAATATATTAATTAACTCTGCAACGACCCTTCAAATCCACAACAGTAATGGGTTTCTAACAGTCTGTGGTTCAGGCTTGAAATAATCTCTGGCATACCACATTCTGGTGACCCACATGTATGTCAGTTACATGAATTCTGAAGAAAATGCTTATAGGTGGATAGACATATTCCTATGAACTTTGGTTAGCTTGCAGACACTATTTCTTATAGCTGCATGAGAATGCATCAACAATATTGTGAAACAGAACAAATCAACATTATACAAAGCAGTTCTAAATGGGGGTAGTCCAAACCTACTTCCTGCTACCTCTACTTCTACTTATGCAAAGTAGGATAGTCTCAGTTTACTTAAGTTTTTGCTCCAGTGAGAGTTCAGCCATGATTTGATTGAAGACCCACTTATCTGTCTTTCTGGTCATCTGTGGTTGTCTGCAAGGCTCTCCTCCAATACCACATTCCAAATGAGTTGGATTTCCCCCTGTCTTTCTTCATTGTCTACCATTGACTTAGTATGTGTGATTTTTTTTTACCTTGGTTTCCAGTGACAATCTTTACTAACTTCCAGCTCTCCCTCTTCTTTCATTTCAAAAGAAAAGGGAACATATATTGGAAAATGTGCACACAACATGTGCATAGAGCTTTTGGTCTAATGTAGCTTTTCTTGCTTAGGTTGCCTAATCCAAGAAAGGGGTTTGGAAACTGAAAGAATGCTTTGTAGTCTATTCTGTAGGTGGGCTTGGCAACATTCATTTACTTGAGAGATTATAGGGTGTTTCTCTTTTTCTGTTGTATGTTTTGCACTTACATATTAGCTTCACCATTTCACTAAGTCTAAAGTAGCCCTCCAAACTGTTTTGGCATGGAGGAAATGTAGCCACATCCCAGTTGTACTTGCTTTTCTCCTCTACCAGCAACCATTGTACATATCATGTACTAATCTTCTAGGATTCTCTAGTGCTACATTAAGGTGTTTTTATTGGAATTTTTGTGTAGTATAAACTTAAACTTCCATTTTTAAAAGCCAGGAAAATCATTTAAAAAAAAAACACCTCCATCTTATGAATGTGAGATATTGTGATTCTCTACCTAAGATTCAAAACATCAGGAAATGGTCCAATATTGTTGTGCAATATTGCACATCTGATGCCGGAAGAGAAAAAAAGATGCCAAATGTGACGTTACCCAGCTCAAGGCATTTCTTGTTTAGCCATTTAGCCACACTACTCTTCTTATCTTGAGATGGGTTAGTCCTAGGAAGAAGTACTTGAGGATAATTCTGTGGAACCAACCTGATGCTAGATGTTCTCCCAACATGCCAGTCTAACCAGACTTGGTGATGCTTCCAGGGAGTTTAACAAAAATTCACAAGGCTGGGCACTTAGAGCAACTGTGTCCACCTTGATAGGTAATGCTGGCACCATACCTAAACACCAAAATACAGTCTATGGAATTCAAGTGTTCACACCAGAAAACAAAATTTTTTTTACCTACCTGATACTCACACTTTAGCATAGAGTCAACACTAGTTATTTAACATGCACAGAATATGTTCTTCCAGGTATCAAGGACAGCAGGTGGACATAGCCTTCCCCTTAGAGATAATTTAGGCCCTAAGGCAAAGAATCATCCTCACAATGAGCCTCATAGAACAGCAGTAGGATAGAGTCTTATTTTTAGAGACAGACTGAGTCATCTAATTAACTTTCTAATCCCTTTTTTATACCTTAAATAACCAAATTCAGACCTTCCTAATCAACATCTTAATCCATTCCAATATTTACCATGACAAAAAAAGTACTATCTACCCCTCTCCTTTACACTGCTGTAATCCCTTTTTCATTTACATAACTCCAGGGAAAGAAGCAGACTGGCTTCATAAAGATGTCCCATTTTATAAGAGATATGTTTGATGTAACAGTTTCCATTGGCACTCATTTGAAATCCTTTCTAAAAGGAGATGAGTTGAAGGAATTACTGTACCCTTTGTTTGTTGTTGATGTTTTTTTTTTTGCTAATACTGTACTGGTTCCTGCCTTCTAACCCAGTATTTCTAGGCACTCCCAACATTTCTAGCTGGATTTCACATTCCCCCACTTTCTCATTTTCCTCATGCCAAACCTAAAGAAACAAAGGGCATCCTGAATGTTGACAAACATCCATATCAACAGTTAAGAGAGTCTATAGGATAACATCCTGTGCTCATTACTATACACAAAGAGACACCAAGCACAGCGAAATCCCCGAACCTTAAGGGTTTTTCTTCTCATCAGTTACTTCTCACCCAAATATAAAGTGATTGTCGGGATAGTTTTTATGAATTAAATGTTTCCTACAATACTAAAAGCATGTTTAAATCAGCCCCATGCAATGTCATCACGAGAAGTTAACCTTCGGGTTCCACTTTATCACAGTGCTGGAAAAGCTGGTCCCAGAATTAGCATCATCATTTGGAACCTCCTGAGGACTGGGCCTTGAAAGCTGTGCAAGAATGAGGGTGCTGAATGATCAATACTGACAAATACCAATGCCAGTTGTTACACCAAAGATAGGTAACTGTGGTTGTCTAGCTGTTGTTGGATTGATTGGGTGATTGATTTGATTCATATAATGCCTGATTAGTGAAACTACTACTCTGGCTGGCTTACAATAGGATTAAAATTGAAGTACTGTAAGACAAACAACACATAAATGGTAAAATAAAGATATAACCTGCAGGTGCCCATTAAATAAACTAGATAGCTCTACCACAATGGTATTAACACTGATGTTTCTTTACCATGAAAAAGTTTGCTGAAATAAAAATGTTTTCAGGAATTTCTGGAAAGTCAATAAAGTGGGGGGTAGTTCTGATTTAAGTCAGTAGTTCATTCTAGAGACAGGGAGGCATAGTTGAGAATGCACAATTTCTGGTGCAAGTTTTTATTTTCCCTCTTTGGCATGGCCACCCTCAGTTTCACCATTTGGGTGATCTAGGTATTGTTTTGTAGAAAGAGGTGCCCCCAAAAGTAACATGGTCCTAAACCACATAGGGCTTTATATGTCCAGCTGCGTCTGGAAAGCATCTAGCTTACATGTCCAACCTAGCATTTCCCCTTTCTTGTGTACTTTTTGAACCATACCTGACTGCTCATGATTTTATGACAAAAAGCAGAAGAAGATCTTGAAATGGAATGAACTGAGCTTTTCATTTCAGTTTGTATTATTTATGAATAGACCTTTGAAGCAAAGATGTGCATTTAGAAGAATACACATTGGAAGGTGTTATCAAACATATGCCTCTGTGTACAAACTTTAATTTCCTCTGGGAAACTTATTTCATCATATCATTTTTCATCCCCTTTAGCTAAACATTTAATATCTTGCAACCAACTACTTCAGCTGAAACTAAGGCTGCCATCCTATACTTCCTGGGTTGAGAGTAAGTCAATCTGAACTCACTGGGACAAATATCTGTGTAGACAGGTATCTAATTATATTTTAAGAATGGGAGAGGCAGTCCAGTTGAAGAATATCATAATGGTACTAATATAAACAAATATCTGTATATCTGAATCAGTATTTGTGAAGAATGTGTAGAGCATGATGGAGAATAGCAACAGCAATTACACTTACAATTACACAGCAATTGCTCCATAGTGATTAGTGCACTCCCTGGGTGGTTAACAAGTTAATTAGCATTGACTATAGTTGACAGAATATGATTTTTCCAAATGCAACTGAATTTTCTTCAGTAAAGCAGAGTTAAGATGGGATGTAGTTCAATAACATTTAGAGAATTGCATGTTCCTACTAGTGGAACTGATGTTGAGTAACTGCAAAACGGTAAGTGCAAAAATTCTTCAACTCTTCAAAAGTAATCCTTTCAGCACAGAAAGCAGTGAGTAGAAATGAGGTGTGAGAAATCTACATTGTATCTTACTCTTAAAAACAAAAAACAAAATCAGCAAATCTTCTAACAGATACCCAATTAATGCCTTTGCAGCAGTAAACAATTGTGGCATGACAGCAAGATCCAGATGTTATACATCCTATGGATATCTGAGATCATGTGGGTACTTCAAGGCTTCTTCCTTGTATTGTAACCACTCATGACAGGTAATATGAGAAGTATACAAATGCCTGGAGACACCTGTTGCATGTGAAACATCCATAAATTAGTGCTGTTAGAAAACAGTCACAGCAGAGCAGTTTTATGCCTGTATTCACAGCCCTCAAAGGAAGCACAATTTATTTTACAAGTCATGTTGCCTTACTCTTAAACTTTTAATCCTGTCATACATATTGAGTCTATGTAGGTGGCCAGTTTGGCACTATAATAATTGCTTTTCATCAATTCATCAGCTGCCCAGAGTAGGAAAATCCCCTAGATGGGCAGTGTATAAATATAATAAATAAAAATAAATAAAATAAAGTTCAATAAAGTGTTAATTAGTCCTGTGGGATTTTTAAAAGGAATCTATAGGAACTGGATGGGCTGCAGAAAGTGATATTCAATATCGCATACACCTTTATGGAAAATGGTAAGAGTCTTATGGAAGCACCACTGTATTTATCATATCTTCTTAGAGTCTGGAGACATCCTTTTTAAAAGTGAAGACTTTCAGAGTTTCTCCTCCTGTGTGCTAAAAACTCTAGTCCCAAAAAGGAAGGTTCTAAGCTGTGCACCAAGTACATTGTATGTTGTGTTCCCTCTGATGTCAGCTAGGTCCTTTTTCGTAAATCTTCTGCTACTGCTGCCTGGCAGCTCACCAGAACAGTCCATTGATCTCTATAACCACTCAAAGATAATGTTTGCCTAGTCTACTATGGACATCAGCATCTTTTTATCCTGTAAATCAGGGATTCTCAACCTGCGGCCTGTGGGCAGGATGCGGCCCACGGCACCATTTCATATGCTTCCCACCTCCTCTACCACACCAGGAAGTGCCATGTGGTGGAGGAAAGGCAAAATGGCCATCTGGCCTCTGAAACTGTCTGTGGGAGCATGACCTGGCCCCTGCTTAAAAAGGTTGAGACGTCCTGCTGTAAATAAAGAGAGGTCCATCAAGGCCAACTATGGCAGAATTTTGAGGGAAGAGAGCTGCTCTGGTGAAGCCTTTCTCAGCTGCGCTAGCTGATCCTGGGAGGTACTTTCAGCATGTAGTCATAAAAATAAAGTTGAATTTGTATTATAGTAATCTTGTTAGAAAGAACTGCTAAAATGTGATGTTTAGTTTTGAAGGCACATCTATCCACAGGGGTATTTTCTGGGTAGTATTATTGCTCTCAGTGAATCACCTGTGCTGTCTTCATATATACTGAAAATGGTTATTGAAAAGTCCATTAAATGTAGTCAGAACAAGAAATATGTCAAGATTACTGCAGTGATTTCATCAGGTTGTATACGGAAACTTCTAACTTGCATAAAAAGATTTTTGTAGCTTATCAACTCTTGCTGACGCATGCCATATAGTTGAAACCTTTGTCCTTGGGTTGGAGGTGTGTCAGGATCAAGAACTTGTGTAGTACATTCAGTCTGATTAAATATGTGTAGGTAAATAATACGGTCCTTGCATACAAGTTAGTAATGTGAATGTGAAGGGTACTCATGAAAATTTCATTTTTTCAGTGATTTTCTACTTTAAGGAGACATTCCCCTGCACCAGTCAGATTTTCCAGCTTCCTGCAAAACTGAGATGCCCTCTCAATCTTTTTTCCTGATTTCTCCTCCATTGCCCCTTTTCATATCTTTTTTTCACAAAAAACTGCTAACTTCTATATAGCTTCAAAGCAATTTTGGGTGAATCTTGTGCAGAAAAATTGCTATTGTATGTAGGAGTTGCAATTATTCTTCAATAAGACTGCTATTTCTCTTAGGTGGAAAAAAAATTGACAACCCCCCCCCCCCACCAACATCTGAGAAATTCTGCAAAAATTTTCATGGGAAAAAATTTCCTTGCTGTCAGGAGGAATCCCAAGGGGTTAATGGCCTGGCCTCTATGACCCAATGCTTGGAGTGCCAGACATTGAGCTCACCTATGGACTGTGGGATAGACGATGCTGAGGGAGTGGGAGGAATATATAGGAGAAGGAAATGAGGGGAGGGAAATTATTTTAGGGGAAGAGAAGATTCAGAAACAGAACAGAACAGAACTTTCTAAAAGTCATGGAGCTAAGGGAGCTAGCTGGAATTAAAATTGCTGGGAGAAACATCAACAACTTGAGATATGCAGATGACACTACCCTAATGGTAGAAAGTGAAGAAGACCTAAAGAACCTCTTGATTAGGGTGAAATAAGAGAGTGCAAAAGCTGGCCTGAGACTCAACATAAAAAAAACCCAAGATAATGGCAACCATAGAGGCTCTCAGGGTCTGGATGGGGGACAATGGGCTTCAACTGAATCCTGGCAAGACTGAGTGGCTGTGGGTAGGGGGTCATGCGTTATCTCAGGAGCTACCATCCTTAGTTCTGGATGGGACGGTTCTGCCCCAAACAGACCCGGTGTGTAATTTGGGGGTCCTCCTGGACTCACGACTACTGCTCGAAGAGCAGGTGGCAGTCGTGGCCAGGAGGGCCTTTGCACAACTTTGTGTTGTGCACCAGTTATGCCTGCTCCTAGATCGGGACTCCTTGCTCATGATCACACATGCTCTGGTCACCTCCAGACTTGATTACTGTAATGCGTTCTATATGGGGCTGCCCTTGATGACCATTTGGAAGCTTCAACAGGTCCAGAAAGCAGGTGCCCAGGTGGTGATGGGCTGTGGGCGGTATGCACATGCCTCGCCTCTGCTCTGGGAGCTGCACTGGTTGCCAATATGTCTCCGGGGCCCTATATAATAGTGGGCCAGGATACTAAAGAGACCGCCTCACCCCAACAACATCTGTCTGTCCCACCAGAGTGGACCGGAGAGGCTCTCTAGTTGTTCTATCAGCCAGAGAGGCACATCTCTCTGGCACTAGAAGGAGGGCCTTCTCTGTGTCCTCTCCGGCGTTATGGAACCTCCTACCAACTGAGCTACGTCTACAGATGGACTTGCTGCCTTTTAGGAAGAACTTAAAAACATGGCTGACGGGACAGGTATGGGGTCCTGGTGGTACCATGACCCCAGCTCACTGGTTAGTTTGAGCTCCTTCTCTCCCCATGTCTTTTAATTTAATTTTTAATCTTATCTTTGGGACTTAGTTTTTAATCTTTTAATTATGATAGTTAACAGATTTTTAAAAATTTTAAAATCTTGAAAATTTAAATTTTTATAGTTGGGATCCTAGGATGATGGGATTGTATTGTATTGTGTGGTTTTTTATGGTGTTGTAGACCACCCTGGGTCACCCTGGCGAGGAGGGCAGTATAGAAGTATGGAAAATAAATAAATTAAATAAATAAACCAGCCCTATCAGTCCCTGGCAAACAGAAGGGGAAGAAATGGAAGGAGTGACTGACTTTACCTTCTTAGGATCCAAGATCACTGCAGATGGTGACTGCAGTCATGAAATAAAAAGAAGATTAATTCTTGAGAGGCAAGCTATGAGAAACCTAGGGAACATAATAAAAATTAGAGACATCACCCTGCCAACAAAAGTACACATAGTCAAAGCAATGGTATTCCTAGTAGTCATGTATGGTTATGAGAGCTGGACCATAAGTGAGGCTGGCAAAGAAGAATGGATGCATCTGAAATGTGGTGCTGGAGTAGAATTTTGAGAGTACCCTGGACAGCAAGGAGATCAAATAAGTGGATTCTGAAGGAAATGAACCCTGACTGCTCCTTGGTAGGTCAGATATTGATGATGAAGCTAAAGTACTTTGGCCACCAAATAAGAAGAGAGGACTCACTCGAGAATGCCTTGATGTTGGGAAATAGCGAAGGTGAAAGGAGAAGGGGGCGGGAGAGGATGAGATGGTTAGATGGCATTGTTGACACAATTGGTGTAGAGCTGAGTGGGGCTGCAGAGGATAGTGGAGGATAAGGGTGCAGTGGTCCATGGGTTCAAAAAGGGTCGGACTCAACTGCGCGACCGAACAACAAAAGGGAGCTAGAGAGAGAGAGAGTTTAAAAAGCCTTGAGTGACATTGTGGTGGAGGAGATATGGGAGAAAAAGTGACAGACAAGGAGGCCAGGGCCAAGGAAGGAAAACTCAACCCTGATGCAAGTTTTACATCACTAGCAATAAGTAAACTGTAGTTAATAAAATAAATCACTAATACGTTACCTGATTAAAGTGATGGGAAACTTCTCTGCAACGTAAGGTCTAATGCTTCCAAGCTACTCAACTGGCCCTGTGCTTGTAAGAATTTCCCAAGCTCAAAATAATCAGTTTGCATTGCAAATCATGCTCCCTGGTGATGGGGTGTCTGGTCCCAACTCAAGTCCCAGAGGGAGTAGCCCATCTCACCATAGCCTACGTTCCAGGGAGATTAAACCAACCAGCAAGGTGAAAAATGCAAATGGAGAAACTTATGGCCTAGACAGCAAGACAGACTGAATCATTGCCTGCAAATGTATTGACAGAAATCCCTGCCAGGACACAGTGACCCCTAGAGAAGGAAGAGGAGACAGATGGCTGCTTGGCTGGAGACTATGACATCCTAGTGGCAGTAGTGATAGAGGAGAAATGAGTAAAGGGAGATCTAGGCGAAGTACATGAGACAAATTAGGAGAAAAAGGAGAAGAAGAGAGGTGGACAAGAAAGAAGGGGGAAAAGTTGAGTATGGAAGGGTAGCTGAATGAGAGAAAGCCTTAGGAACACGCAACTACGTCTTTCCTCTTCAAGGAAGGACCCCTGGATTATTGAGATGGTCTGCTTATGGGTCGCCATAGAAGAGAACAAAAGGCCGGCATATGAAAAGACAACCCCCAAGCCCTGTTATGAAGAAGAGAGGTAGTGGCATTGGACACAGAGGGAAACCAATGATTGATGTTGGGACACTTTGGGGATAGTGTCTAGTGATGTGCTTGTAGGGCCACCTGCCCACAGTACAAGAGACTGGTGAAGCTGGTTTAAGAATGATAAGACTCAAGGTTTCAGAGTGGACTGAAATAATAGAGTCCTGTGAAATAACGAGGACCAGGAAGGTTAAACTGAGCCACATGAAAAGTGTTTCATTTGCTCATCAGCTTGTTCATCATATGGGCAAAGATTGTTTGCATTGTTTGGATGGGTAGAGCAGGCAAAATGTGATTTAGTCCCTTCCTTATCCTAAAGTGACCACCATAACACAATCCCATAAGGGGCAGTCCCCTAAATAATCATTTCAATCCAGAGTAATCTCTGACACGAAATTATTATTTAGGGGCAGTTTTGAAATCCTCATTGTAAACCAATTTAGAACAATCAAGTCATGATTTATTTACAAGCATTTGATAATGCTCCATGTTTCCTTCTAGTTGCATTCCAGAAAGATTGCATAATGGTAGAACAAGATTTTGAACAATTGGCTGTTGGTACTACAAATTCCAGAATCTCTCAGCCAGTTTGTGGGAAGCTGTAATCCAAACAGCCAACATAATCATCCTATACTATTTTCTGTAGTTGTCTTAAAACACTAGGTTGTTTCACCTCTTCTCTATTTCTCATCTAAATATAAACAATCACTAATTTAAAAAGTAAAGATAAAAAGATTTGTTGGCATAGAAGACACCAATGTTCCATGGAAGGTTATGCAGGAAAATGTCACCATAATTCAGTGCTGGTAATAGTGCCCAATTAAACTGAGTAGTTCTCTCTGTACTTAGACTCACAGCATTTGTTCTTTAATCATAAGCAACCAGATTGTGCATTTATTTTCTTTTTTTCAGGTTGCATCTGGATTAGAAACTCACCACAGGTATTAATGATGGTTTCTTCTAGGAACAAGTAATTGCAGCATATAATAGTTTTTCCCCCCAGTTAAATGTTTTTAAAATGTGTGTGTTTTTTACATCTAGACTTAAGTTACTCATATGATCTGATTATTGCTCTGCTTGTTCTTTAATTCCTCATTCAGATAAATTTCAGTCCCATTTTCATGTCTTTATTCAATCTGACTATAGAAAAAACTTTGAATTGCCCCCAAAACTGGAAAAGTTTTGTTTCATCATGTTTTTGCTCCCATGTTCACTTGTACTTTAGTTGCTAAAATGAAAGAAACCAGGCTAATGTAATTTGCTTGACAAGAAGATCTAAATGCTTTGACTAGGGCAAATAATAATGCAGATTTCATTCTATTGTTGTATCCTTTTAATAAGTGTTATTTTGAATTTTGCTTTTATTCATTTAAAGCAGGGGTGGCCAACCTATGGCTTGTGGGCCAGACCAGGCCTGCAATACCATTTCATGTGGCCTGCTGCCACCCTTGCTGCTAGCAGAAGCAGATGCATTTATGACAGCCAAAAAACATGCCTGCGCATGCATAAATTTGTATGTGCTTGCTGTAAACAGTGCCGTAAATGCACTCGTGGCTGTTGTAAATGCATTTACGATGGCTGCAGATGCGTTTTACAGCAGTGTATACAGTAGGAGGAACCATGTGGCCAGCCCACTCAGCTGTCCGGGGGGGTGCATGGTCTGGCCCACAGCACAAAAAAATTGGGAACTCCTGGTTTAAAGTCACAGCAATGGGGGAGGGGGGAGAGAGAAATGAAAGAGAAAGCAGGATTCAGATGGCTGTGAATAAGGCTGGAGACTTTCAGGAAAGATTCTCAGAAAATTGTTGGACTTGATCTGATTTGATTTATTGGATTTGTATGCTGCCCACTCAAATGTGCAACTCAGGATGGCTTACAGACACCACAAAGCATTTAATATTACAGTACTGTGTAATAAAATATGCAATGCAGGATACATAATAGAATACCATACAGTCAATATACGTAATAAGACATTAGAAAAAAAACATTGGAAACATAATGTCCTCTGCTGGCCCCGTGGCCAGGTGTTGGTGGGGCCCAGAGGTTGGAGCCCAAAGCTCAACAACTTCAACAGAGCTTTGCTTCTGACTTCATGGTTTGGTTCAGCCTTTCCCAAAGTGGAGTTCTTTAGATGATCACTAACTGTGCCAACTGACTGTACTTGCAACAAGTGAAATAATTTAAGCAGGCAGGCCCACTGTGTCTTCCAGCTTCACCCCAAACCTTGCTATCTTTCACCCAATGCTGCCCTTCAACACCATACTCCCTTTCCCCAATGTTCAGCTGTAATCTTTAGGGCAAATGTGAAGATTAAAGACTGAACTTTCTGTCACACTCATGTACTGCACTGGTAAAAAAAAGACATTATTTAGATTATTCCTGTACACTTCTCAAAGATTTAAAAAAATATTGACATGGTTTATTATGCATGCAATGGAATAATATCTAGACATACATTTTTAATATATATAAAATCTTTAAAATCCATTAATAACTAATAATAAAAAAGGATGGGCACATGATAATGTTGACAATCAGAGGAACAATCAGGAGAATATGTGGCTAAACAGATGGGTTTTTATTTGAGAGCAGAAATATCTACCTTTTGGAATGTTGATGTCTTTTAATTGTGCAGCAAATCATGTGTGATCTCACCCTTTGAGGGCAGTTCTTCACTTTTCATAAGCTACATTGTGTATGAATCAGAGTATATGTGTTCATTCATACATGGTGGATAATATTTATTTATTATTTATGTATTATTTACACTTATATCATACCCCTCTAGGGAAAAATCATCCCTAGCTGGCTCACATCATAAAACCAGTCATAAAGTTTAAAATTACATGCAATAAAACTCCCAATAAAATAATCACCACAGATTACAATACCGCAATCCAGGACCCTTAAAAAGCAACCTATTTAAAATGAAAAGGAGCCGGGCAGCATGTCTAATGACCAGAAATAGGCAACATATTCCCAAAGGCCTCCTCAAAGAGAAGTGTTTTAATTTGTTTTTTAAAAGACTGCAGGGATGTAGCCTGGTGTAGTTCAACTGGAACGGCATTCCACAGCATTGATGCCACCACAGAAAAGGCCCTTCTCCTCGTCACGGCCTTTCTAGCCAGTCTCGGGGTTGGCACCTCAAGCTGTGGTGACATTGAGGAGCCAGTGATGTGGGCTGCTGTCCTGAAGGGAAGATGATCCACTAGGTAAGAAGGTCCCAAACTGTTTAGGGCTTTAAATTTAGCACTAACACCTTGTACCTGATACGAAAAGGGACAGGTAGCCACTGCAGGCCTGACAAGGCTGGGGAGATATGCTCAAATTTTCTCACTCCCGTAATCAGCCTAGCTGCTGCATTCTGGACTCACTGAAGTCTCAGTAGCAGGGACAAGGGAAGCCCCACGTAGAGAGCATTACAGTAGTCAATACGAGAGACTACCAGTAAGATGACTAACATATTGCAGAAATAATGGTACATTGCTCTATTTTCTAAAGAGGTGGCAGGCCATCGAGTCCAATCCCCTGGTCATTCCTGCTACTTCTTGCCATGTCAAACCCTGTTATAGTGTCTCTCAAGGGAGAGTTCTTTTTGTTTCTGCAAGGATCGAAATCAAATTTCTCCCAGTTTTTATTGTATGTTCATTAAAAGGTGTGTGTTGACAGAGAACAAGAGAGAGTGAGAGAGTTGGGATATAGCTGGTCCAGAGCCCTCTTTGGCTAGAGGCATAAGAACATTTCAAAATAGAAGTTACAAACAGATTATAGTTAATTGGTTGAGGGGCAATCTGAAGCTTAGCTGCATTTAGCAGTGTTATAAACTTTTCCATTTGGCTTTTTTGAAATTATATCTCTTACAGAATGGTATATATTCAGGTTGGATGGTGGAGTAGTTCTGACATAGAATGGGTCTGTGCTGTTTGAATGAACTTTGTTTTTAATACACTGTTGAGCTATAGACTCACTAACAAAAATAAGTTCTGGATTCTAGCTGTCTACCACCTGCCACTCTTAAATGAACTGGATAGGTTAGGATCATGTATAAAGCACACTATATGGGACTGTCCTCATTTCATAATGGCATTGTTATTGTCATCATTGTGCTCGATCTCCAAATGTGTGTTTTGGTGTTCCATATTAGATAGCTTGTCATTTATAAATCAATGTTGCCCCCTTTATCTGCAGTTCCAAGACCTTCTGTGGATACCTGAAACCACAGAAATCAGTAAACCACATATTAAACATACCTACCTTTGTCATAGAAGTAGGGTGTGTGCTTGCAAAACCTTCCATCTGTTCTAAGTAGTAAACACAATGTGTTCCTTCTAAACATTATGTTGCAGGCACCGGCCTCTAGCGGCCTGTTCTGGTAATGCAACATAGAAATACAGATATATTCTGTATTTCATGGCTTTTTTATTAAATGTTTTTAGACCCTAACTAAAACAGCAGAAATGGAACACCTGCATGGGGGGGGGGGGGGGGGGGCTGGCCTGTACATACAGTTCAATGTAAAGATTTTTGTCATTCTCAGTATAACCTGAGAGGACTATCATACCTGTTCCTACAAAAATCTTTGATTGATGCTGATCAGTTCCTCTGTGTGTTTCTTGGATAGAAATTACATCACATTTCTCTTCACAGCCCAAATTTTCTCTTTCGATGAAGAGATGCCCTCTATATTAACAGACATTATTGTCACTTGTGGTCCTAAAACAGACCATTGGGTTATTTTGCTCATCAGCAAATTTACAGTGCAATGCTTCTGAATAGGAGAGATTAGGCAGTTGCACTTTGTTGCACATGGGTTGCCTGTGTGTATTTGCAATGCTTTCTAGTCTTCTGGGAAGACCTTTCTATCGCCCCCCAAGGCTACTGTAAAAATTAACAATTGTTCAAATGACTTTTGAGTCAGGATGATTGTTTTCTTACAACTCAGTTGGATTTTGTCCAAGGCCTTCTCAAATGCTATTATGTGCATCAGTAACAGAAGCATGCATACCCATGTTCAGAGCATGGAATCTTATCCCAGTAAATATATGCAGAATGTTGCTTCCCTGGTTACAAGTCTGATTGTGATCCAAATTGAGTATCCTTACTCATCTTTTTAATTTCTTGTGAATTCTGCTATGTATAATCTTTCAAAAAGCCTAAAGCAAATGATTTAATAATCTTATTATTCTGTCATCATTGCAGGTTTTGGCATTTCCTTTCTGGTTAATATAATGAAGATCAATCTGAGCTAAATTTCTGGAATGGTTCCTTTCCTATGCTATAAACTTGATTGAAAAGATTCACTAAAACAACTACTGCTTCATCTGCTATTAATTTTCTGCCAAAATATCATCAAGTCTAGGGGCACTGTCATTTCCCACCCTTACCAATATTGACTTTCAAATTTCTGTATCTCCAGTGTCAAACTGACAGCAGCTACAATAAAACCAGTCTTTAAACAGCTCTCTGATATACTTACTCCACACCATATCCAGTATACTAGACCCATGGACACACTGCTGAATGGTAAATAATTCTTCTTCTTCTTCTTCTTCTTCTTCTTCTTCTTCTTCTTCTTCTTCTTCTTCTTCTTCTTCTTCTTCTTCTTCTTCTTCTTCTTCTTCTTCTTCTTCTTCTTCTTCTTCTTCTTCTTCTTCTTCTTCTTCTTCTTCTTCTTCTTCTTCTTCTTCTTCTTCTTCTTCTTCTTCTTCTTCTTCTTCTTCTTCTTCTTCTTCTTCTTCTTCTTCTTCTTCTTCTTCTTCTTCTTCTTCTTCTTCTTCTTCTTCTTCTTCTTCTTCTTCTTCGATCTTTCTGTGTACTCCAATGGTAAGTTAAAATGTAAACAACACTGAATCAATAGCTCTAGTCTAGTCAAGATTACCACTAGAATACTAGCTAATGACTTTACCCTTGACATCAAATATCAGAAAACTATTACTATTAATCATTAGTAGCTTGTTGAAGTAGTAATGACTCTTCTGTACCTTTTCTGCTCACTTTTTGGAACTCCATTTGTTGTGAGCATCCCTAATTTTCTGTTGGATCTGTTCATATAATTCTATGTACTTAATGTTGTCATTATTTTTCAACTTTTTATTCTATTCAGTTAATATTTTTTCTACCATCCATATTTTAAAAAAAGCTTTCTCTCTCTCTCTCTCTCTCTTAAACTGTTTACAATAAAATGGTCAATTTAGAATAAGTACCCTTTGGATTTGAATTTTCCATGTGCATGTGTGCATGCGTGTGTTCGTGCGTGCATGCATGCGCATGCAAGCATGTGCTCCAGCAGAAGCAATGATATACCTTGTGAAAATTAGACAACAGTGAATTTATTGACTATATTGTTTTGAGAAAGGCAAGACTTGACATTGTGCTGACCAGCTTCAAAATGCAGAGAACCAACAGTTAGGCCTTTTTCTATAGCAAGGAGCTATAAAACCAGAGAAAGTATGGTTGTGAGATTCAGCAATATTAAAAATCTGGCTAATGTCACAGCCCAAACCTCCTATTTGTTGCCTAGTGGTGTATCACAAACTTGGATTAGGAGCCTGGAATGGATGAATGATCAGTGATGGGATGTAACAGGTTCGCACCAGTTCGCCAGAACCGGTAGTAACTTTCCCCAGTGTCCCAGAGAACCAGCTTTTGGGGGGAACCACCTTCGGGGCTTACTTTTTCACTGGTTCCCCCACTGCGCATGCGCGCCAAGCACTTGGTGTGCATGCACGCCTACAGTGCTTGGCATGTATGCACAGCCTCCTTACTGTCCTCCCAAGCGGGGAGGAGGAAGAGAAGCTGCTAGCCTGAAGCTCCCTATAGCCTGCTCCCCAGGTAAGTGACTCACCTTTGGATGTGGTGTGTCTGTGTGTATTTTAATGTGTATTTAATACCTTTACCTATATTGACGTACTACCACAGTTCCTAAAAAGGCCTGATTGCCGGCAGGCCTGGCTTAGGGTTTTTAAGCAAAGTCTTGGAGTTACCTCATCAATAAGCTACACCTGTGCTGTTCCAATTGCTGTTCTAATTGGAGAACCCTTAAGGAGGTACAGCTGTTTTACATTTACATTAAGGCATATTATCCTAGAGAACTGGTACGATGACCATATCCATCTTGCTACATGGTGCTGCCCAGGCACTTATACTTACAGGTAAGTAACGGGTTTGAGGTGGGTGGGTTGATTTATGTTTGGGGTGGGTGTTTGAGTGGGTGTGTGTATTTTAATGTAATTTTTATTTTATTTATTTGTTTATTTAATTTATTAATGGGTTTGTGTTGTGGGTGGGTGGGTGTGTTGAGGGGTGTGTGTGCTTATTTTTATTTTATTATTTTATTTCATTTGGCCCTGCCCACAATGTCATGATGTCATGACATTAGCTCCACTCACTGTGATGACATCACGGTGGGGTAGTAAATTTTTTTACATCCCACCACAGTGAATTATGTATTAATATCACTAATAAAATACAAAGAAATGAAGACAGTGAACATTTAAAATAAATGAAGATTGTTGGGCAGAATTTGGTAAAAAGTAGAGATATGGAAGGCATACTATATTTTATTCAGAGACTAATAATGAACAGCATCATTATATTTTGTTTGTTTTGTTTTGTTTTCTGATATGCCTGAACCACAGACTAACACGGCTACTATTCCAAAAAATTCAAGTATGAAGAGCACTACATTTAGCCGAATGGAGTGGAAATCCATCAACCTCCTGAAGAAACTCACAAGTGCAAACAGACATCATCTTATAAAGAGCATGCCTGTAAGTTTCATTCTTTGTCTGATGAAGTGCCCTTGATCCACGAAAGCTAACAATAAAAATATAGCAGTTAGTCTCTAAAGTGCTACTGTGTTTTTTGTTTTATTTTATTTTATTTATTTTGTTTTGTTTTGTTTTCTGAGAAGCATCATTATGGACTTCCAACTGTGATAAGAAAAACATTGAAGTGTGCTATTACTTTGGCTTGTCCAACAAAAGGGATAGCTAAAATATAACCAAATATGCCCCCAAATATTTGGCAAAAATGAGACAATCATAGAAAAATACAAGATTTTGGTCAATGATCAATAGACAGAGGTTGCAAAATAATGGACTGCTACAAGGAAGTGTATTGTCTCCAACACTATATAATATATACACAAATGGTCAACCAGTTCCCAACAATACAAAATTGTTGATCTATGCGGACGACAAAGCAATGGTCATACAAGGCTCAAGCTTTGGTGAGATAGCTGGAAAACAGACTGGAGCACTTGCAGAATTAGGACAGTATTACACCATCAACCATTTGAAGCCTAACCAAACAAGACTCAAGTGTGCTCTTTCTACCTTCAAAATTGAGAGGCAAGGGTTGAGTTGAATGTTACATGGCAAGGGAATCAATCACAGCATTGTTCAGCACCGAAATACCTTGGAGTGAAATTTGACAGGACGCTCTCTTTTAAGCAACACTGCCTGAATACCAAGGCTAAAGTTAGTTCAAGGAACAATATATTCAGGAAACTGACAAACTATACATCAGGAACTCAACCATCCACGCTGTATACACAAGCTTTGACATTGAGCATTTCTGCAGGAGAGTATGCTGGTTCACTATGGAGTGCAGCCACACACACAAAACAAGTTGACATCGCTGTGAATGAAGCCATGCATATAGTGCCAGGATGCATCAAACCTACACCATTGAGAAAATCTATCTTCTTGTTGGTATTGCTCCACCTAAAATAAGGAAGGAATTAGCAATGGACACTGAGAAGACAAAACAAGAGAATGACTCTTGACATCCTCTGAATGGATATGTGCCTCAAGTCCTCTGGCTCAGATCCAGGAAGAGCTTTATAAGAAGAACGAACATTCTTGAGGGTATGCAAGTGTAAAACCAAAGTAGAAGATGGAGGTAGGAGCTCACTGGACAAGGAACATTATTAAAGGTAGGCCTGTGGTGGCTATTTTGGACACCGGAACAAGTCCCGGTGTGCCACAGGGTCTGGCACACACATACCCAGAGGCAGGCAGAAGTATGACGCTGGGTGGCTACAAAACAGCGCAAGTCAATTTCTGCCCAAACCAGAATCTTTGAAGCAGCAGGATGCTGTTTCCATGGGGTGGATATCGCAGTGCACCAACCAGCCCAACTCCCCACTATGGCTGATTGGTGCAAAGCACCAGCCCTGCCCCCTGCCATGACCTCTTACGTTGACGAAGCGCCCACCTCTTCCTCCAAGGCAGTGCCTGGTGCTGGAGCTGCGGTGAGAGGAGGTGAAACCCCGCTGGAGGGAAGGGAAAGCCGAGTGACCTGGGCCAGAATGGGCTGTTTCAGGGAATGCCCCGAGGAAATGGGCTCCTGAGCTGCATGGGCAGTGATGTCATGCACTGCCCCCATAGGATTTGCCACCTCCTCCCCATCCACCACCCTTTTAGCATAGCCAGCACACCCACGATTAAAGGAGGATATGGCTAAGGAACTCAATCTCCACTACATCACTTGGAGGACCATGAATTGGGTTGGAATTCCTAAATGCAAAACTAACATGCTCAACTGGGGGCTGCTGGTGGACAACAACATACTGTGTGAATCTGGAGATATACAGAATCCAACTCACTTACTGATCTGCCGATTGCTGCCAAAGGCATGCACCAATTATGATTTAATTTTGGCAGTCCAAAGTTTGATCAGGACATGAAAGAAGAAGAACCACCACTCAAGTAAGGACTAGAGCTCTGTTTAAACCAAGACTCACAGACACTGCCTGCTTTCAGTGTTGTGGAACAGCTTCAAGCAGTAATAAACAAATCCATTATTCGACAGTGACTTTGTGCATGTACAGAGGACATCACTCTTTCCAGCTGAGCTTTTATGATCAGCTGCACCCTTGTGCCATTGCTTCTTGGAAACCCGCTGCTACAACTCCCCCCCCCTTCTCTTTAGCAATAACAATAATACAGTTGCACTGCTGAGATGAAAGCTGTGAAAGAAATGCATTTCAATGACTTCTGCAATTTTACAATAATTAATAGGATGGTGTCAAATGGGGGAAACAGATCAGCATACCAACTAGATCAGTCTAGCAATGGTTAGTGCTGCTTTTTCTCTAAAGTACAGTTCCTAAAGAGGAGATCATGGGGTGGGAGTGGAGAAAGAAACAAAGACTAAAAAGGTATAAAGAAAACAAAGGTAAATTATAGCTGGCACTTGCAAATTGTTCATAAGTATCTGGGAACTGCATGCTGACATTTAACTTCACTGTCAGTATTAGGCAATTTGCATGTGTAAAAGTTGTGCATAATGAGTTTACAATGTGAATTGATCTGCTTTCCTTCTTATAAAGAGTGCAAGAAAGCACTCTAACCACCTACATGCCCATAAATCACACACAATAGACAAAATGACTGATGTTATTAAGGAGTCTTTTGATGAAATGCCAGCAGCCCCAGCCCCCACTCCTTGGCTATTCTCATTGTTGTATTACATTCATTAATAATAGCACTAACTTTAATCCAAAGGTTAAGCACTAACGCAGAGCCCACAACACAACTTGATGAGAGAGTTACCAGTACAGTGCTGGTTTTATGGGATCTTCCCACATTCTCTGTGTAATTTTGCATCTCCCATAAACTATGTTTATTGCCAGTTCCATATCTTGCTTTTTCCTACAGAAGTCTCCATTATGCTTCACAGAGCCTTGTTTAATTGAAATATCAACTAAAGTTTTATAATTGGCATTATTTACTGCAATGCTTTAGTAAGTCCATGCATGGAAAAGTGCTCTTAAGTATGTTGAGGTTCCCTTGGGGATCAACCCTTTCCTTAGGTACTTAGAAGTAAGTCCTAATGAGAGCTTTCCCCTCAAATAATGGATATATAACTGCAGCCTTAGTCTCTTCAGTGAGGTAGTCTTGAAACTACTGAGAAGGAAATAGAAATACTGTACAGTAAAACTCTACTTACGTAAAAAGTCTGTTCTATAGGCTTTTATGTAAATTGGGTTTTTACTTAACTTGAAGCAAACCCATAGAAAAAATGAATTTTTACATAACTTGAAGTAAACCCATAGGAAAAATGAATTTTTTACTTAACTCGAAGCAAACTCATAGAAAAATGATATTTATGTAAATCAAAGCAACCCCACAGGAAAAACATTTTTTTACGTAACTCGAAGCAAACCTATTGGAAATTGTGTTATGTAAATTGGGACATTTATGTAAATCGGGACATGCTTTTAGAGCAAAAATCATTATGTAAATTGAATTTTATGTAACTCGAGGCAGATGTAAATCAGGGTTTTACTGTAAGGGTTAAAACTTAATGCATTGGAGTGCCTGATGCCAAGGTTTTCCAGTATTGACGGAGCGGTATTTATTATTATATAAAAACTTAAGTATGACTCCACAAATATTTTATCACTGCCTTTCATTAGCACCTTATGTTTGAGTACTTCTTTTACCTCACCAGAGAGAAATAGGTCATAAAGCCCTCCAGTGATCTGACTTTTACAACACTATGTTCACATTCTTAATAATGTTTAACAATGTATATCTGCACATTGTGAAAAGTAGACTTGGGCAATATCTTTACTGGGGCACCAAAATACTTTACAAATGGCGTATTTTGAAGTGTTCAGAATTCTTCATCATGTCGGGCTTTACAAAATTTAGGATCAGAAAGCTTGTCATTTGAAATACAGTATTTTGTTGTCTCAATTCTGCATTTTGATTTCAGTTATAGACGACATAGCTACATAGCTAACTGCAAATAAGATGACAGCGGGGCCACGATTTGACTTCATATGCAATGTCCTACTGTCATTCTAGTTAATTGTGATAGCAGTGGCAGAGAAACACCACTGCACACAAGCAAACAAACAAATAAATAAAATATAAACGAAGGTGGTGAACTTTTTGAAATAATTCTGCTTGGAAAGTAAGCAAAAATTAATAATAATAATAAATCTTAGAAAGTTTGTTGGAAAAGTATATTCTGAGAAATTAGGATTCTACACTTTCATCCACCAAGGAACAACGTCTTCTTCAAGTGTTCCAAATGCAACATTTCAAAAGATCATTACAGGTACATTTTGTTTCCACTGCAGATGTTTTAAAGATTGCAGACTGCAGTGGCTCAGGTGGCTAAGATGCGGCCTGGAAGGCGGCAGGTCAGTGGCGTAGCGTGGGGGGGCGGGGGGGGGCGGATGCCCCGGGCAGCGCCTTTCAGGGGGCGGCAAAATGTCCCCTCCCCACCCTTTTGCTGGCGAGCGCCCCACGTGCGCTTCGCCGCTTGCCACACACCTCCGTCCGCTCACACCTCCGTCCGCTCGCCCGCCCGGCTGGCCGTCGGGGGCTCTCCGCCGCCTGTTGCCCCTGGCAGCGGCTTTCAGGGGGAGGCAAAATGTCCCCTCCCCACCCTTTTGCTGGCGAGGAAGAGAAAAAGGGGTTTTTTTTAGGCGGACAATTCAAGGAGGCTCCTTGAATTGTCCGCCTAAAAAAAACCCCTTTTTCTCCTCCTCGCCAGCAAAAGGGTGGGGAGGGAAGGAGGGGCACGCCCAGTCGCCCGCCCAGCTGGCCGTCGGGGGCTCTCCTGGCGGGCGGCCCGCATGCGCGCGGACGCTGCTCGCCTCCGCCCGCCCAGCCACCCACCCAACTTGCCGTGAGACGGGGCGCTCGTCGGGGGTGGGTGGCGCCGTGGCGGGGAGCCCCTGGGGGCTGGCTGGGCAGGAGGAGGTGGGCAGGAGGAGGTGGGCAGGAGAGCCCCCGACCGACAGCCAGCCCGGCGGGCGGGCCCCTCCTTGAATTGTCCGCCTAAAAAAAAACACTTTTTCTCCTCCTCGCCAGCAAAAGGGTGGGGAGGGGACATTTTGCCGCCCCCTGAAAGCCGCTGCCAGGGGCAACAGGCGGCGGAGAGCCCCCGACAGCCAGCCGGGCGGGCAAGCGGACGGAGGTGTGAGCGGACGGAGGTGTGTGGCGGGCGAGCGGACGGAGGTGTGTGGCGCGCGCACACGCGCGCACGCGCGCGCGCACGCATGCCGCTAGTCACCAGGGGGGCGGCTTCTACCTGGGTCAGGGGGAGGGGGCGGCGGCAGCGGCGAGCTGGGGGGGGGGGCGAGTTTGTTCTTCGCCCCAGGCGGCTGAAGACTGCGCGACGCCACTGCGGCAGGTCAGCAGTTCAAGACACAAATAATGCAGGGCGGAATGAGCTCCCGTCTTTGTCCCAGTTCCTACCAACCTAGCAGTTTAAAAGCAAGAAATTGCAAGTAGATAAATAGGGACCATTTCAGTGGGAAGGTAAACAGCGCTCCGTGCACTCGGGTGTCTAGTCATGCCTGTCACATGACCACGGAAATGTCTGCAGAAGCAGATAGTGCTGGGTCTTCGGCTATGAAACAGAGATGAGCACTGAACCCTAGAGTGGGCTATGACTGGCTTTCGAGCAAGGGTGGCCTTTACCTTTACCTTACCTTCCTTATAAACGTGTTTTAGGTATAAGAGAGAATAGTATTGTGTCCATCTCCAAAAAAATGGAAAGTTACTGGTTTCTCTGGTTTCTCTTCAGATCATATAAATCTTTCACATTTTACTAAAGATTGATGACTACTGTGCCATAATTTGTCCTCCAGTTTACAAAAAAAAAATGCATTCCATACTGAGAATTCGGTTTTTCTGCTTTATCCTCAAGGGTTTTTGACAACCTGCTTTGATTGCATTTTTGAGTTTATGTTAAGATCTCAAGGCTGCTACATTCCCCCTTGTCTTCAGCAGCTTCACTCCTGCCCTTCTTTCCTAATCTAAACATCCCTATGGGACAAACTATTTTACAACTTCTTTCCCTGGGGTTCACATGAGGTATGAGAAACTAAAGTATCTGTGGAGGGAGGGATTCTGGTTGCCACAATGATGATTGTGCAATAACAAACTCAACAGCCACCTAAAAAAATAAAGTAAACACAAAAGAATTACAACAGGTAATATAATACAAGATGATATTCATTGGTGAAAACTATGTTCAAAAACTGATCTTCCTACTAACATGTTAAAATTACTCTGTGTCTGATTTCCACTTTGTGTTGACTGGAAGTTTGTTTTCTTCTTAAGTCTTGCTTAAAAGGTGATCTAATAGGGCTATATGATAACAGTAGATTTTCCTGTGAGATGATATATTTTGTATGTGCGCAGTGGCTCAAGTGGGTAAGATGCTGACTGGAAGCCAGAAGGTCACCAGTTTGATACCTGAGTACTGCACGACAGAGTGAGCTCCCGTCTCTGTCCCAGCTCCTGCCAACCTAGCCGTTTGAAAGGAAGAAATTGCAAGTAGATAAATAGGTAACACTTTGGTGAGAAGGTAAACAGTGTTCTGTGCATTCCAGTGTCTAGGCATGCCTGCCACATGTCCATGGAAACGTCTGCAGATGCAGACAGTTCTGGCTATTTAGCTATAAACAGAAATTAGCGCTGAATCCTAGAGTTGGATATGACTGGCTTTTGAGCAAGGGTGACCTTTACCTTTACCTTACCACTGCATTGTACAGTAATACATCGGATAACGTTAAGACTTGGTTCCACAAGTCTTAACGTTATGTGATTTTCAGCCTTATCCGATGCATGCGTCTCTTGCTGCCTTGGCAACCATTCCTCTCCATTTTCTGATCTCTTGCATCAGTGCTCGGCTGCCTCTGCCTGCCATGAGGCATAGCTCTGTGCTCTGCAATCGGCTGGTCAAGCCTGGCTTAGTCGGAGCAAAGAGCAACTTAATCGTGCACGCTACCCTTGCCTGGGCCAGCCATGAGTTCCAGTGCAAAGGGCTCCCTGGGGAACCTGGTGGGAGCAGCAGCTGTGGTGGCTTGAAGGTAAGCAGGGCCAGGATTCTCTCGGCAGTACAGCACCCCATTGCTGGGGGGGGGGGAGGAGGGAAGTGGCAGGGAGAGGAGCTTTGGCCTCCTTTACTTCTTTATTACGATGCATCGGATAACGCTAGAAAGAACGTTCGGTGCAAATCTTCCCCACAAATTTGTCGTCATTATGCGGTTTTAGCGTTATCCGGTGCAATCATTATCCGGGGTATTACTGTACATTGATTTAGACAAGCATCTTGACACTTTTTAAAAATCAAATTGGGTCACAACCTTTTCATCACTAAATTCAATTTAAAATGAGGTTATTGGCCCTTGCTTTATTTGCCTTTCCACCTACCTGAAAAATAAATGCAAAAAATGCAAATGCTTCTCCTCCTCCTCCTCCTCCTCCTCCTCCTCCTCCTCCTGAAAGTCAAAAAAGTCACTGAAAGCCAACACATAAATATTATTAATACAAAAAACTGTTATAATCATTTTTCTTTCCCTCATCCATATACCCCTCATTTTTATACCTCTCCCAGGATTTTGGATGTAACAAAAAGGAAGTTGACAGCTTTCAAGGAAGAATGCTCCTTTCTTTATGCACCTGATTGTCTTGGCTGAATGCATGGGTGATAACGGCAAGACACATCAGTTGATGCACTGTTGTGAGGAATATGGCAGATGGCAATCTCCAATTTCAAGTGGGGACACGAATAAAGCATTTGTTTTCTTCAAAGTCTGTATCATCTCCATGGAAGGGTTGGTTAAAATATTACATTATTTATAAGATGACACACATGCAACAGCATGATTCCATGTGGTAATATTCTCTTGAACATTGAAATCACTCAGTAGACCAAATATACCATCTCATAGAACATTGTAGAGGAACAACTCATCTGCATAGGATTTATGATATTAATGTCATGCAGAATTTTTTTTTTGCCTTATTCATTGAACACATGGAGGGGGCAGGATCATTCTAACTAATGATGCCCGGGATTCCAGGGACACTTTTCAATTGGCAGAAGACAATTAAGCTTCAATGATGTGCCCTTCCACCCTGCATTTGTTAGTGTTAGGTGCTGTCAAGTCAGACCTGACCAATAATGACCCTAATAGGGCTGTCAAAGTAAAGGAGGTTTTAAAGGGGTGCCTTTACCAGTTTGATACTCCAGTGAGTTTCCATGGCTTCACACAGGGACTCCTCACACTTTTAAAAAATATCTGTACCAACCTACACTATGTAGATGACTGTTGTTATGTGCTTTCAAGTATTTTCTAACTTACAAAAGTCTATGACAGGAGTTCCCAAATTAAGGCCTATGGGCTGGATCTGGCCCACAGGCTGGTTCTGCCCCCGGTGCCATTTCATGTGCCCCCCTCCAAGGGCATTCAAGAAACAAAATGGCCATCCCTTTGAAGTTGTTAGTACAAAATGGCCACCTCCATTGTGTAGGCAGGGCAAAATGGCCATCCAGCCCATGAAGCTGACTGAGAGAGCATGACCTGGCCCCCAGCTTGAAAAGGTTGGAAACCCCTGGTCTATGAAGTAGTGATAGTAATGGTAAAAGTTTTCCCTTGCTCAAAAGCCAGTTGTATCCAACTCTTGGGTTCAGTGCTCATCTCTGTTTCAAAGTCAAAGAGCCAGTGCTGTCTGCTTCTGCAGACATTTCTGTGGTCATGTGGCAGGCATGACTAGACACTGGAGTGCACGGAATGCTGTTTTACCTTCCCACCAAGGTGGTCCCTATTTATCTACTTGCAATTTCTTGCTTTTGAACTGCTAGGTTGGCAGAAGCTGGGACAAAGATGTGGTATCATTAACGACCTTCTAAAGACAAACAACACAAGATTTCAGGCAGAAATCTTTCCTTTCACATGGTTAGTATATTAGTGTGTACTGCAGGCTGGGGTTGTCTGAAATAATCAATAGCACGGTTCCAGGGTGCCACCAGAAGCAAGGAATGGAAAACCACTTCTGAATACCCCCTACCTAGAGAACCCTGAAAAGGATCACTATAAGTCAGAATTAATTTGACAGCACATGATAATTATTATTATTTGGCAATGACTTAATTGGTTCCAAGAAATCCATTAGCATGATAACATTTGGAATGGAACACAAAATCCTCTAAATGGGCTTGTAAGTAAGCAAATGTAAGGAAAGGGGGTACCTTTATTAGGCCACTAAAAATCAATTAATCAACAAGCGTTTATGGTTGAAATACCATTTCTTCAGACTATGCACCACCAATATCTTGTGAACAGTGAAGAGAAATTATAGATGAATAAACCAAAAATCCATGTGCCTCTTTAACAGAAGCTGGCCTCAATGATTTATAGTACAGAGATTGCCCACCCCTCTGCCGAGCAGCCCAATGGGAGTGATTCCTCCCTCCCCCAGCACAGAGTTCACCCCTCCCCTCTGTTTGGGCACTCTGCCTCTAAATGGTTAGCCATCACTTATTTATAGGATCTTTTCCAGTTTCAAGATGATGATGTTGACAATGACTTTCTTGAAGAAGTCGGGAGTGCCCTCTGGATGAAACAATCCATGACAGATGTCAGGACAGATACCGGATAGCAGCCTACCATCTTCACAGTAGTTACATCAAATACAACATTGCTGCACTTATTTTAACAGGCAGGATGGGAGCTGTAATCCAAGACATCTGGGTATCCCCCTGGTTGTAAACATTTCAGCCCAATGGTCTCCAAAGGCTCCCCTTCAGAACTATGATTTTAGAACTATATAAACTTTTGCTTTCCATGGTGGGTGGTGATGAGAATAAATCTTTTTATGGGAAACAACCAGGTGCCAAAAACACATTGTCACAAAACACTTGAGGAAGTGATTTGAAATAAAGGAAGTAATCATAACAAATGGAGATCCACTAAGTGCATTTTTTTCTCCTACAGTTATGTCTGGCACAAGAGGAAACATAAGGTGGGAAACTTTAGAACAGCACAGCAAGGTTATTTAAAAGGAAGCCAGCCACCCCCGCCCCCCAACTCAAAACAAGAACCTGCATGGTAGATATGATCTCCTTAATGCAGCAAGACAATCCAGCGAACAAACTAGTAAACATTGTAGTACTTAATCCTCTTTGGAAATCTGGAGGGCTCAGCAGGCAACAATACCACTGTGCCTTTTTGTGTTGAAGTGTTTTGCACAAAATTGCATCACAAATGCCTGCTTGGGAAAGCTGATTATTGGCATGGCTCCAAACAGTCGCAGGAAAAATATTGTACTGGGAAAGATACAACAGCCCATTGCCAGGAGGTGATAATATACACAAAATGATCGCATAGACATATCTTCAGACTTGGATTCAAAGGGGGGGGGGGAATGGGGAATCACCCATCATTTTTCTTCTGCATGTTTACTGAGATGTTTCTTCAGTACTTACTCTCAGGTAGACACAGCCAAGAGGGGAACCTGTTGGTTCCATAACATATTACAGTTTGAGCACCTTGTTTTTCAAGAATGCCTCTCACGAAACTGCTTCGCAGTACTACAGACAGATAAACCTGTCTATTCCTCTTCCATGGCTACTTGTATATTCAGCCTCTTCACTTCAGTGCCCATATCTGACTGTGATTTATTTTTAAAGCATGAAATAGTATGTTAGCTTTTATAGTTAATTTCCCAGAACATAGACTTTTTAAAATCACAAGTTCTCCTAATACACACAAAATATATTTCTGTATACAGTTTGTCCTAAATATTATTTTGTCTTAACAAATTTATTTAACCTATACAACCTCCTCCAATATACTCATTTTATACTCAGTTTGAAACCTGAAAACAATATCATAAAATTCAGGTAAATGTCAGAGCTTGGAAAAGCTACATTTTGGACTCCTAGACATTATTTTGTAGTAATGTCTGAAGCTCCCAAATTATCTCAGCCAGCAGTCACAAAACCCTCAGTAAGAGGCTGACTATACCCTCAAATACATCAGGATCGGCTCTGCTTATAAAATGGGTGAATGTGATTTTTATGTGTCCCAACATGTTGCTGAATCAAATCCATCCATGTTTTTTTTCCCTGCACTGCTGGAGTTCTTCTACCATTTCATATCAGAGTGATTTAAAGGGCTTTCCCCCCTTCGTGGATGCATTAATGATGGGGGTATATTTGTAGGTAGCATTTGGGTAACGGAAGCAGTTGGGTGTGATGCACAAAATCATGTAACATGCCTCCACATTGTCTCCTCTGTCTCAACCATCCTTCTTATTTAAATGTATTAAAAATATGTGAATAGTGCTAAATCAATCTATCATCTTATTGTGAGGTCTTTATTCTTTTGGGAAAAGATACATTTCTGCGATGTGTTTGCCACCTTTCCAGGAACACTGTGTAACCTAGTCAAAATCAAGCGGTAGTATGTTTCAGTTTGTCTCAATTGCTTCTTCTACAGATGCTGTTTGTGGAAGGAATGGGGAAATAAATATGGGAAATAATCATAAGAATGAAGACCCAGCAATGTGGTAACTAGGTGATATAGCGCTATTCTTATCTGTTTTATTTTTTAAAACATGAAAGGGGGATCTTATAAAGGAAATATGGGCATAGGAGGGATCGAACTCACAACCTTTTGCTTGCAGTACAGCAGTTTAACCACAGCACCACCAGGGCTCCTGATGGCCAAGCTGATATCTTAAAAGCACATTTGTATAATGAAGATGTATAAGGTTCAGGCTTGGATGTAGCCAAGCCAGAGAAACTCTATGAACAAAACTAAGCAAATTCAGATCTTATATCAGGCACACATAGAAGTTTGAACTTTCAGTGCTGTGAAAATGCAACAATTTGCTCTAACCATACGTTATGTCAGTTTTCTTATTCTTTTCTATGTCTTGGGAGTCACTGCCATTTCTGTAAACCATATATTCATTTGAACTTTGTACTAGTCTAACTTGTTGCAGTTGCTGATCAAGCCTTTGGAATTAAGAAATTATTATTTTTAAAGAGCCAGCTGGCTTTGAATGCTTTTTCTTCCTTTGATATCTCTTAATCCCTTTCCCCAATGCTTTTTCGGGCCTGACTCCTTGTTCTCCCAAAACACAGTTGGAGTCTTTTGAATTAACGTCTACTGTCTTTTTGAATTACCATTACCATTAACATGGTCCTATTTAAAATAAGTGAAAATAGCTTTATCCTGCACCTTGCTGTAATTCTCCTTCTGTCTACTTCATGGCAGCCTTCCAGTTTTTCAGCCTTTTATCTCATGGACTCAACATTTTTCCCAGACAAAGTGCAGCTTGTTTCTGCACAGACACCACCACTGCATGTTTTATTAACACCCTGTAGAAATTTGCTTCTGAACAGATTTCTACAGTACAGTGAATGTGGACACTTCCACATCTCCAAACCTGTCTCTTGCACTGGGCCTTTAGGTTACAGAATCTGACACTACAGCTTCTTTTCAATATGTGACTGAACCAGTGATGGGATGTAACAGGTTCTCACCAGTTCGCCAGAACCGGTAGTAACTTTTCCCAGTGTCCCGGAGAACTGGTAGCAGATTTTGGGGGGAACCACCTTCAGGGCTTACCTTTTCACTGGTTCCTCCACTGGGTGGGTGTATTTTAATGTATTTATTTATTTAATTTATTTACAGGTTCGTGTTATGGGTGGGTGGGTGGGTGGGTGGGATGAGGTGTGTGTGTGTGTGTGTGCCTATTTTTATTTTATTATTTTATATTTTTAAATTATTTTTCTTTGGTCCCACCCACATCGTCATGACATCATGATGTTAGCTCCGCCCACACTGATGACATTACGGTGGGGTAGTAAAAATTTTGATGTCCCACCACTGGACTGAACAACAACAAAACAAAGGGAACCTATGTTGGAGGACTGAGGTGATGGAGTAGTTAAGATGATGAACTTGACGACTGGAAGATCGGGAAGTCAGCAGTTCAAGACCCAAGTACTGCATGACAGAGTGAGTGCCTGTCTCTGTCACAGCTCCTAGACATTTGAAAGCAAGAAATTTTAAGTAGATAAATAGGGACTGCTTCGGTGGGAAGGTAAATAGTGTTCTGTGCACTCCGATGTCTAGTCATGCCTGCCACATGTCCACAGAAACATCTGCAGACACAGACAGTGTCTCTTTGGCTATAAATGGAGATGAGCACTGAGTTGAACACAACTGGCTTCCAAACAAGGGAAACTTTACAATCTGCATGGCTGAAGATTCCCTCACTCTACTCTGTATTGTTTCTGTGTGGAATACTAGTATGACTCCCCATGTTATAGTAGAGGTGTTTATGTGTACTGAATTATATGTGTACAGTAAACATATGTTCAGATGACATATACATTTTCCGGCGTATAAGACGACTGGGCGTATAAGACGACCCCCCAACATTTCCACTCAAAATATAGAGTTTGTTATATACTCGCCGTATAAGACTACCCCCTCTTCCGCACACCTTCCACACACCAAATAAAACATAAAAGAACATCAGATTTGATTTCAACATCTCCCTGTAGCCGGTACTAGTGCGCAAGTGTGCATGTGCGAGCTGTGCGTAGACAAGGGGAGGGGCAGAGCGCCGCTGCTTCCCACCGAGCAGAACAGGCTGGTCATGCCGAAAAGGCTGGCACCCCTGTCTCACTGCTGATGCTCGGCGTAGCCATGCTGGATACCGCACAATACTGGATGGTATGTAGAATGAGGTGGGTAGGCATCGGGAGGCCACTATGGGCACCAGGCGGGCATCGGGAGGCCACTATGGGCAGCTATGTCTATCCCAACTGAAGTGCACCCAGCGTATAAGACGACCCCCCCCCCACTTGGAGGCGTTTTTCAGGGGAAAAAAGTAGTCTTATACTCCAGCAAATACTGTATGTGCATTCAAATGATTGTAAAGTTATAGCCATATTGAGTCACAAGAGGGAAAAGGGGAGGGATATGTTTGCAAGCTACACGTACAGAGCTAGATTCCCAGTTTAGAATCCCCTCTTCCACATGTACTGAACAGGAGTGAAACTACAGAAGAGGTGACACCAACAGCCATTGTCCTACTCAGCCCTTCATATCACAGTCTCCTGGGGTAGAGGAGGTCTTTATACAGAGAAAGCACCCATAGTTTGACTGTGTACCATGAACTGGCTTTCGAGCAAGGGCAACCTTTACCTTTACTAAACAATGTTGGCAAGTCTGGAAAGGAGCTCTTTTCTGCCCCATGGCACTCTGATGAGCACATAGGATGCCAAAATGATAGATGGAAACAAACAAACAAACAAACAAACAAACAAACTGGCCTGAACAGTGCAGGGAGGGCACAACCTATTTAAAGATTTCCAAGAGGAGAAATCCAACTTTTCTGACATAAAAAGTGGAGACAGGAAGTGGGAGCAAAAAAAAAAGACTAGGAGTTCTGTTGCTGCCCTTTGCCCATACCTTGTTTAAAAGTCTCTCTGATTCCAATGGGAATTTTGAGAAGCTGAAGGTTGACCTTTTGTCCACTACCAGACATAACCTAACCTGGGCAGTAGACACAGGATGTTAGGGACATTTATAACAATGTCAAAAAACAAAGTCATGTGGCACCTTGAAGACTATTATTGAGATTATTTCAGCGGGAGCTTTAATGGATTGCAATGCAGTTGTTACCCAAACAATTGTGTGAATTTTAAGGGCACCACAAGGCTTTGTTTTTATTTTATTTTTGTTTTATGTTTTAAATGGAACAATTTAGCATGGCTACCTCTGAGAAGATAATTACTAGGAGTGTTACTACTGGGAAGAAAACAGCAATTTAGGATGATTAAAGTGCTGTTTTTACAATCAGCAGTTTCTGTTTATTTGATGCTCAAAATCTTCCCATAATGTACTTTTGTTGACCTTCTGCATCAAATACTGTGATGCTAAGGTTAGTGCCGATATCATTGACCAGGAGACTCTGATTTCTCAGAGTAGCACCACCATTGACAGACCTCTGGGTACGAATTAAAGTGCCCAGTCCCACTGCTCTGGATCTCTCTTGGAGGATCTTCTACATAGTGTGTATATGGAGGGGCAATCATCCACACTCTGACAAGCCTATTGCTCTACCCCCCCCCCCCCAGCCCAAGAGCATGGCTGGAGCACCCATTCTGTGGTTCTCAAGCAGACTAGGAGGGAGGAAGCACAGATGTTTCAAAGGAACCAAGAGATGAAGAAGGAAGACCCCACAGCAGGGGGAAAGGAGGGCAAGGGTGAAGGTTTGGGGTCCTCCTCAGAGCCTGAACCTTCTGGTGAAGGTTCAGCTGGGAAAGAGGAGTCCTGAAGATCTGTGGCAGGGGAAATGGAGTATAACCTATGTTCTACTGGGGAGCTGATTTGGAGGCAGAACTATGCCCCTTGGTAAGAGCCTGCCAGCAGATCCCACTGGATTGTGGCTGAGACCAAGGAAGAGGGACATCCATAATCTAAATCCCAAAGGACGTTCCAGGCCCAACAGCTCTGATTGTAAGTTTATTTGTCTAACACAGTTTGTCACATTGCAGCCCAATTACTAAACCCTGAAGGGAAACTACTTTTCTGGATAAATCGCCCACAAACCTCCCAGGTAGTATTTCTACTGATCCTAATTATGAAAGAGGGGACCACAATGGATGCCCCATTAGCCATACAAATCCAATTCCTTCCCAAAATCTCTCAGTGATCCCTGCAGATTAGAGAACATCCATTGGAAATGTATCTTACACTGGTGAGAATTCTGTTGTTTAATTATTTGGATGTAGCTTGATGTTACACCTGTGGTAGCTACAACAATGCCAAAGCAGAAGTACTTCCACCAGCCCACTGCACAATTGTTCAGAAGGGAAATCACATGACCTATTGAGCCATCTGTGTTACCAGGGCATAATGCCTTGCAAAATATGCCTGGGTAACTTTTATGTTTCATAGTGACAAGTTAGATTCCAGCCGCGGTATAGCATGAGCTCCAAACTTCCTCTTATCAGGTGTGGCTTAGCAGTTTGATTTATTTTACTAGTTAGAAATGGCTCTGAATATAATCCTTGTACACAGAGTAGAGAGAAACAGATGTAGACATGCTGCTTTGTATTTATCACATCCTACTTAATGGTTGCCGTGACTGTTTCCTTGACATGTGCAGTGAGCCCTGTAAGTAGTTTGTTTACGCGGCTGTGTTAAGTGACAGCATTTTTACATGGAGAAGTTCAAGATGGTTCTCTTGAACAAAAAAAGGTATGGGGGGAAAGGTTGCTAAGGAAGAGAAGCTACCTGCCCCAACAAAGGACATGAAAGATGTGCTAAATAATTTTTCTACAATTTCTTCCTTTCTCCCTCCTTCTTTCCTTTGAGTTTCCACTGCTGTCATGGGAAAAATGTTAGAAACATCCAGAGTATGCTGTCACTATTTATATATGGTCTCAGTTCTCAAGAGAATACATTCCTTGGGATGAATCTAAAACCTTAAACCAGGCCAACATATGCTGATATATGTGATGGCATCAAGCAGCAAAAGAAACCCAAAGGCACAAAGTTCTCCTGAAGAAAGGAAAGAAATGGGTCTTCTTTGCAAGTATAGGGCAATCTCATTCATCCAAGTGGCTTGAGAAAAGACTTTGGTGCTAAGCAGAATGCTGTTTATTTAAACAGGTGAACATTGCATTTGAGTAACAATGTGACTGAATATCAAATAACTGATCCTTGGACAATAGAAGAGGCTCCAGTAGCAAAACCCCCCCCCCATTTAAAATGTATGAAAATCTTACAAACACTGCCTCTACCAGAATTTAGGGAATTTTATATATATATATGTCCCAAATTCCTCAGCCAGCATGCTCATTCTGCCTGGGGGCAGACAGGGGTGTGCTGGTGACATTAAAAGGGCTCTGGACAGGGAGTGATGAGGGCATCTAACCTCTAGCAAAGTATACACATTCCTCTGGGGATTCAAACCAACAACCTCCTGCTTACAAGGCATAATTGCAACCTCTAAGCCACAGGGGCTACACTGTCAATGAAGCTGCTTTTGTACTCTTATCTTTGGTGGCACAGGAGGAACAAGGCAGATAGAGGAACATGGAGCCCTGCTCATTTTCTCATTTTCAGGCATCACAGCTTGGCTCAGCTATTTGGCTTGGCATTCAAGCGGGGGTGCCACGGTATTGGAGGCCTGAGGGTGCCCCAGGCTGAGTCCCAGTAGCCCAATGGGCCAGCCCACCACTGAAGGCAGAGATGTATTTCTGGTTCTGACATCTTATACAAACTAGGCTGGGGGTTGACTGGAACATGAAACACTTTTGTTGATTGTTTAAAGTACAAGAACACCAAAGGAGTATACTTTTTTTTGGTAGTGCTTCGCAGGCAGAGTACTTAGAGAGTATTAGTTTATGGCAGAAATGCAAACAGTTATTCCTTTTCAGTGCAACTCCCAGAATCTCTTTATAATTTTTTTCATCCAATAATGTCACAGAAACATAATAGGGTGAACAATGTAGACCATCAGCACTCAGTCAGAAAGTTCCCTGGGTGGGTGGGGAGGGACTGGCATTTTGAACATGTAGAAGGGTCTACCAGTCTAGCCAAGTTATCCTGCTATGGTAATAGAGTAGACTATACTGCAAGCAACTCAATGCTGAGTGTCAGGTGGCAGTTAACTAACCTGACAACCCTGAGGACTATGATCCTGGGTACTGAAGTTCACAGGTAAGGGTGATGGTCTCCAAGTGGATTAAATCCCACTTGAATCCATCTTGATGGAGGGCAGCAGCTTCATCTATACTGGCCTGAGGCTGAATGGGACTTTGCATGCCAAAAGGGCTCAGGACCAGAATGTGACTTGTGGATCTGGATCAGTGGTACGAGGATCATGCTGCAATGCAGAAGCCAGATGAAAGACCACTACATTATATTCTCAGGACAGTCTTCATGGCTGATCGCCATGATGATTGCCTATATTCAGATTTGGATATGGAAGAAGAAGAAGAAGAAGAAGAAGAAGAAGAAGAAGAAGAAGAAGAAGAAGAAGAAGAAGAAGAAGAAGAAGAAGAAGAAGAAGAAGAAGAAGAAGAAGAAGAAGAAGAAGAAGAAGAAGAAGAAGAAGAAGAAGAAGAAGAAGAAGAAGAAGAAGAACCACTTCCTATTTAGTTGTTTCTTGTGGAGGGGATTACTGTGTGCTGAGCTCCGCTCTATCTTGCCAGCATGTCTTCTTGGTGTATTTTTTTGGATTTTTATTTGTTTTTAACTCTCTATCCTTCTGATTTCTGTAGAAATCCCCCCTCCTGCTTTATGGCTTTCTTCCCTCTCCTTTCCAGTTTTGCTGCTGCTAAGGCCTGGCCTTATTGCTGTTGCCTGCTGAACTCAAAGAAGATAAGACAAGGTGTCAAGCAGTAGAGTGCAGAGAAATAGTCTCATATTCTAGTAGTTTTCTTTTGAGGAGACTTCGATTGTATATATTTGCCTTCATCTGCTTGCTTGTTTTCCTTATTTTTGGGAGGGAGCTGAGCATGGTGAGGTGTTTTCCAAACTTTATAAATTGGTAGTTGTTTAATTTACTGTGTGTTTATTCTGTTAAATGTGTGTATTTTTTTAAAAAATATTTCTTTCTCATGTACTCTTGTCTTCTTTTAAAATAAGCTGATTCGCTGTTGCCCCCCTTTCTCTATCACGATCATGCACACACCCCAACCCTGAGAACAAAGGAGGCACATTCCAAAAGAACTGGACATGTAAGAAAACATTTCATTGTACTGATTCAGTTCTAAGACTTTCTGTTGCCTGAGACAGGGAAAAGAGCAATAGCCCTCTTACTCAATTCAAAGAGCAGAATACATAAATTGAGCCATCTTATTGTGCCACATGAAATAGAAACTTGTGTAATCACATATCCACAAACCTAGGATTCTTCTTCTTCCATGTCTAGGCCAGACATGAAACTGCCAAAATGAAGCCACCTTTGGGGAGTTCATTCTGTGGTTCTTTTCACCTGACCTAGTGTGAGAAAGAGTAGCTGGCATAAGATGGCTATTGCCCGGACTTTGTCCGATTGTGGTTCAAAAGTACTGCAATTTTCAAGGAGGCTATTTCTGTGTACCCTGAACCTAGTATATTTATTTATTTATTTAGATTTGTTATCCTGCCCCAATTAGGCGAACCTGACTCTAGGCGGCTTATAGAAAAAGAGAAAGATTATACATCATGAGTACAAAACAAACTAAACAATCCCACTATACCCCTACAAATTCAGAAATTGAAACCCTAAGGTTCAAAATTAATTTTAAAAAAATTAAACTATAAATTTACAAAAAACTCAAAAAATTAAAAGATTCAAAAGGTTAAAAAGGTTTAAAAGAGACAGTATGAAAGGATACTAACAAATTATCAACCTCCTAGTCCCGTGATGGTGACCCTTAGCACTCCAGCTGTTCTTTGACTTCAATTCCCAGAGACCCTAATGTGTATGCACAGTAAACCCCTTCGTGTGAATTCACAGGGGCTTCTGGGAATTGGAGTCCAAGAATAGCTGAAGTGCCAAGGTTCACCATCACTGTCCTAGTCTCACTTATTTGTCATAATCTGCTCTCAGATGTATTTTTGTTTCCCATAGTTGTCTGGAAAGTACTGTAGTGGCCCAGTTCTTATCTGTGTCTGTGTAGTGTAACATGGGGTGCAGAACACATCTCCAACTTTGATTTTGAAGATTATGTGATTTTTTAAGGACCATCCAGTGTTTAGACACAGTGGCACTTGCGTTGTTATTGGTGGGAAAGCTGAATACAACTCAAACAAAATTGCACGACAGTGTGCCTGGTATTTCAGGTTGATGCAACGTATTAGATGTGTAAGTGTCAAAGAAGATATTTTTATACACCAAATAGGTAGATGACACTTACAGCTTGGGGGAGAATCCCATTTGTTTCTCCAGGATTTTCATGACCGGAATGAAAACTCTTCTCTTGTAGCAATTTTGTCAATACTGTTCTATAAGATAATCCAACAAAGCAGGACTGAAAGTCAGTGGGATCATGCCACAGGGAATTCTGAAATCCAAGTAGAGTTTCTGGTGGGTTTAGAGCTGCTGATCTTGCTGTGTAAGGAACGGAGTCCAGGTCATGTTGTCATGGGTTTGTTTAAGCAATGTACCTAGTATACAAATTATTTTTTGGTAATTACTTAGGCACATAGTTTACATTTTTGCTCCTTTTAATAACCATAAACAAGGTTTCCCATGGTTGAAATGGTGTATCTGAACAATAGCTGGTTATATTAGAATAATATCTGTTTACAGGATAAAAATAGTGCACTGCTTTCTCTGTCTCTCTCCCTTTTGCTAATCCTGGAGGTGTGCCTGTAACCTGGCCACCACACACCTGTTGTTGGAATGTTTTGTTTTGTGGAAAGGTCAGAGGAGAAGGAAGAACAAACACAAAAGAGGTAGGAGGCACAAAGCTAGCTTTGTGAAGATATCAGATGCCTGGACACAAACAGTGTATGGGTAGGCTCTGTGTTGGCTTTGTTGCTCTTAGCCTGAGCTTGCGATATGGCACATTTTTCAAGAGTACGCTGATCTGCATTATGTGCAGCAATTGCTCAGCACAATGTGTGAGACCTTTGAGAACCAAATTTCATGTGTTTTAAAATGGGTTGTGTAATATACAGTACAGTCTGATGCATGTAAATCTCATGATGTTCAAGGGGTCTATTCCCAAATAAGGGTATAGCTGTACAGAGCAGGAGCCTTGTAAGTTTCATTTCCTTTTGAAGCATTCACATGACATAATTATTTCCTACCTGAGTAATTTCCCATTTTCCTTGGGAATGAGACATAGTTTAGTGGCAGGTACAATGTAGGTTTTAGATGTAGGGTTTCAGATCTAGTCCCTGGTATCCTCAGTTAAAAAGAGATCAGCTGGAAGACATTTGTCTGAGATCTAAAGACTTCTTGCCAGTCAAAACATATACTTCTAGCCAGAAAGACTTGTAGCACAGTAGTCAAACTACACTACTGTAGCCAAAAGGCTGTGAGTTCAGTCCTGATGGAATCCAGGTTGAATCAGCTTTCCATCCTTCAGTAAAATGTGTACCCAGTAGGTTTGGGCAAAATGCTAATTATATTGTGAGTGCACTAAGCACTATGGAGTGGTATATAAGTATAATTGTTATTATTATTGCTATTCTAACATAAAAGCCTCTCTAGGGTGTGAAATCTGTTGTTGTTATCATTGCTGCTGTTCTTGCAGGTACTGTTGCTATCACAGTTAATGAGAACAGCTATTACTACTGTTATTATTGTTATTTAAAGGTAAAGGTCCCCCTTGCTCAAAAGCCAGTCGTATCCAACTCTCGGGTTCAGTGCTCATCTCTGTTTCTTAGCTGAAGAGCCAGTGCTATCTGCATCTGTAGACATTTCCGAGGTCATGTGGCAGGCATGACTAGACACCAGAGTGCATAGAATGCTGTTTACCTTCCCACCAAAGTGGTTCATATTTTTCTACTTGCAATTTCTTGCTTTCAAACTGCTAGGTTGGCAGGAGCTGGGACAGAAACAGGAGCTCATTCCATCATGCAGTACCAGGGTATCGAACTACTGACCTGCCGCCTTCCAGTCAGCATCTTAGCCACTTGAGCTACTGCAGTTATTTACTGAGCTTGAAATACAGTAAATTTGAAATACTGTGGCAAGCCACAATGGGAAGACTGAGGCCATGTAGCTATTGTGCCCACTTAATAGCTGAGGTCAATAATGCCACCTTTAAGGCACCTGCTGTCTCTTATGTTCCTTGTCTGTAAACTTAACTTAAATTGGACAACTCTTGAATGACCATAGCTTCAAATAGTTCCAAATAGATGATTACCCTTTCAGCTTTTTAGATGGCTGCCATCTATGAGGAAAAGCACATAGCCAGGCCACTCTATTAACCATGATTCTAGAAGAAGGTGCTGTAAATGATTCACTCAAAGAAACGGTGTTTAGATTCATTACCATGGAGCTATGAGTGACCTTCAACAGCTCTTTTGTGTTGTACAAAGAAAGAAAATAAACAGCAGGTACTATACCTGAAATAGTTTCAGTAGGCTAGTCATCTCTAGGGGAAAACACAAGGTATTTTGAGTCAGCCTGGGCTTTTGTTTAAAAGGGAAGGACCATTTTTGAACTATGAGAGCTTTGGGGGAATAAGGAAGGTAGGAGGTCACACCTGTTGCTTTTGGACATGTTAGAATATTTATTGATCTATAGCCTCAAGGAGTGAATCACAGAGATTCTTGATGGCCAAAACAGAGAAGAGAAGCCCTTTCATCTGAATAGTTGTCAGCACTCATCCTGTCAGCAGCAAAAATTTAGCAAAACACAGTCTAAAAGGGACAAGCAGAGGGGAGATATTTGTTTGATAAATACCAAGATAGTTTGTCTGTACAATCCATAGCTACTCCGTGGAAAGCGAACAGACAGAAATGTGGATTTGTAACCATTGCAGTGCAGCAAAAGGGAGGGAAACTGGTGACTGTTGGTGGATTAACTGAAATCACAAAGTGATGAGAACAGCATTCTTGAAACAGTTGGATATTTGTGTAGAAATCATTTCAAAGATAGGTATGATTACTGGATGCTCTGTAGGAGACACAAAAGTGACCAAGAACAGAAGTCAGATTTGACATGACCTAGAAACCCTGTTTTTTTCAGTATCTACAGAATGAAGGGCAACTCACGCTTTCTATGGCGTATTTTCTCATTACATTTCCTTGAGGTTCAAGACAGCTGTCATGTCTTGAAAATGCAAATGCTCTCAGACCAAATGTATATTCCCTCCTCTTACAAGCATTATCTGTCCAGCTATGCATATCTTTCAGGGTAACATGTCTAAGACATCAGCTATTCGGACAAAGCTGTACTTGTATGCCAATTGACCAATTATTGGGGGGGAAAGTATGGATTGAGCCAAGCTCATGTTAATAATAACAACAAGGCACCGTAAGTCAATTTAAATTAATTTGTAGATACACATTCTCTTAGCATTCACTTCTTCTGGGGCTGCTGTGGGAAGTTGCCGCTCGGCCCAAGTCTACACAGGCTGGCTCTTCACCAGCAAAGAATTGGATTCCTGACCTTTGATTCTTCAATACTCAGCTGAATAAGAATCCACCCAGCTTCAATTGGGTATTCCAAATTTACCTTTGAAACAATGGCGATAGAGAACATCTAGAGTTCTTCTCATTTTTTAAATTTTTATTTATATATCATCATACTTCTATGCCGCCCTCCTCACAAATGACTCAGGGTGGCTGACAACAAATAAAACATACCAATTATACAATCCCACAATATAAACCCACCCATCACAAAAGATAATAAAAAGTTAAAAATTTAAAACAGCAAAAATTAAAAATTAAAATACAGCTAAAAACATAGCTAAGAACACAGAGGGGGGTTTAATAGGGAGTCAAATGAGCCAACCAGCCTGAGTGACCGTCTGGCCCAGACCCCATACCTGCCCAGCCAGCCAGGTCTTAAAGCCCTTACTAAAGGGCAGCAACTCCATCTGGAGATGCAATTCTGTTGGCAGAATGTTCCATAGGGCCGGAGTGGACACCAAGAAGGCTCTTCTTCTAGTGCTAGAGAGGTGCACCTCTCTAGTTGATGTTACCACCAAAGAACCTCTCTGGTCTGCTCTGGTGGAATGGACAGATACTCTTGGGGTGATGCGGTCTCTTAATTATCCTGGCCCACTACCATGTAGGGCTTTAAAGGTAATAACCAGCACCTTGAATTGCACTCGGAGGCAAACTGGCAACCAGTGCAACTCCTGGAGCAATGGTGAGGCACAAGCATAACGCCCGCACCCCATCACAATCCGGGCAGCTGCATTCTGGACCAGTTGCAGCCTCTGAATGGTCACCAAGGGCAGCCCCATGAAGAGTGCATTACAATAGTCAAGTCTGGAGGTGACCAAGGCATGTGTGATCATGAGCAAGGAGTCCTGGTCTAGGATTGGGCGTAATTGACATATCACACAAAGTTGTGCAAAAGCCCTCCTGGCCATGACTGCCACCTGCTCTTTGAGCAGTAGTCGCGAGGCCAGGAGGACCCCCAGATTATGCACCGGGTCTGTTTGGGGCAGAAGCGCCTCATCCAGAACCAAAGATGGTAACTCCCGAGATAATGCAAGCCCCCTGCTTTGCTGGGAGATAATGTATTATGGTCAGTTGAAGATACAAAATACAAAATCAAATTATATTCCATGAAGACTGAGTATATGTGTTGATTTTATAATTTCCTTGTGTCATGTGTATATCACCGTGCCTTGGAAATCCTCCATCAAAATAAATAGATGTCTGTGTCATGACATATAGAATGCAGTTCTTTATTTTACTTCAGTTTAATGTATAACTCTGGAAAAAGATGAATCCCTTTTGAAATATCATGCTGGAAGAGAACTCTGAAGATACCTTGGACTGCCACATAGATGAACAAGTGGGTTCTAGAGCAAATCAACCGTAAACTGTCTTTGAAGGCAAAGATGTTGAAGATAAGGTTGTTCTCCTTTGGCCATGCATGAGAAGGAAAGGCTCTCTGGAAAATACAATAATGCTGAGAAAAGTGGAAGGCAGAAGGAAAAGAAGAAAATTAAACATTAGATGGCTGGATTCCACGCTATGGTCACCTCGAGACTTGACTATTGTAATGCGCTCTACAGGGGGTTGCCCTTGATGACCATTTGGAGGCTGCAACTAGTCCAGAATGCAGCTGCTCTGGTGGCTATGCTGCGGGAGTTATGCCCGAGCCTTGCAACTGCTTCGAGAGCTGGACTGGCTGCTAATATGCCTCTGGGTGCAATTCAAGGTGCTGGTTATAATCTTTAAAGCCATACATGGTAGTGGGCCAGGATACTAAAGAGACCGTGTCACCCTAAGAACATCTGTCCGTCCCACCAGAGTGGACAGGAGAGGCTCTCTTGTGGTTCCATCCACCATAGAGGCTTGTCTCTTAGGCAGAAGGAAGAGGGCCTTCTCTGTGTCTGCTCCGGCCCTATGGAACCTCCTGCCAATTGAATTACACCTCCAGACAGAGCAGCTGCCTTTCAAAAAGGGACTAAAGACATGGCTGGCAGGGCAGGTATGGGGCAACAGTGGCATATTGATCCCATCCTCCTGGTTAGTTAAGTAAATATTCTATCTCCTTTTTAATCTTTTAATCTTTGATCTTTTAATATGTAACCTTTTAATTTTTTTGATTCTTGTTAGTTTTAGTTTTAATGGGGTTTTTAAGATGATTTTATGATGCTGTAGTTTTTATATGTCATTATTTTTGTACTTTTGTATGTTGCTTGATTGTCGTGTGAGCTGCCCTGAGTCGGGCTAAGCTTGCAAGAGCTAAGCAGAACAACTGAGGACAGGACATTTTGGAGATCTCTCGTTCATAGGGTTGACATAAGTTAGAGATGACCTGACAGCACATAACAACAGATACAAATACAACTACAGATTCAGATACAAACATTGGACTTAGTTGAGTATTTCCTAGCACCACCACAATATCTCCTAATCCCAATATGGAAACAGAAGAACAGTTCTTGTTCAGTTTTCTGCAATTTCCACAAAATCTTTTTGCACAAAATTATTTTTTTGGATTTTTTTCTCTTTCTGACCAAACTACATATACCAAGGAAGTACTAGTTGATCAAACAAACATACACATGATGCAGTGCTTAAAAGTCAATTTTAAAAAGGCAGCTATTATCACAGTCTGCTGTAATTATATGATTTGTGCAACAGCTGTCCTATACATATGCAAGTTCTTAGCATGACCAACTAAAATATTTAATCATCTTGCAGGAGAAGACAAAAGTATGTGACTTTTTTCATTCATACATATGAAAATAAGACACTCAAGGGTTTACATTTCCTAGGTGAGGAACACTATTTTTTGCATAAGCCAGTTGCTGCCTAAGGCTATGAGAAGCCTTGTATTTATACATTGAAGTGTGTGACATATTTCATCCACCCACTCTTATCTGAGCCATTTAGCTTCTGCTTATCTAGGTGTACCAATTGCAGGGCTGTTGGGCACTTTCTGGTCAGGATGGGTTATCTTTCCCCTCCTTTCTCCAACTTCCTGGTTAAGAAGCACATTTCTATGTCTAGGTCTATAAATAAAACTTCATGCAGTACTTTTAGAGAATAAATGATTTCATGCCACTTTTTATTAATTTATACACCCTTCCTCCAAATTGAGCTACTTAAACACAATTTCTTCTAAAACAGAATTTAAAAAGCTATCTGATTAGGGTTGCGTTATCTGCATTTTCATGAGCTGATCTGTTCATAGAACTTTGGGGGTGTAACTGATCCTTAGGGTGCTATATGTTGGAGGTGAATTGAAGGCACATAATGGCACATAACAATGACATAACTATCAGTTCACTAACCTATCGTTTAAAAGCTATTCTTTTGAGTAATTTGAGTTTCTTCATCAGATGGAGAATTATAGAATTTGGGCTGGAAGAGAAGGACAAATTTAAAAGTAAAAAAAATAATCATGAGCTTTACCTTAACCATAGAGTCTATATCTCCAACAACTAGCCTGGACGATTGTTGTACTTTTCTATCCCCTCATCCCAAACTTTGCAATGGCCAGCCTCATTAGGAATCCAATAACATCTGTCCGTCCCACCAGGGCGGATCGGAGAGGCTCTCTTATCATTCCATTGGCTAGAGAGGCGCATCTCTCTAGCACCAGAAGGAGGGCCTTCTCCGTGGCTGCCCCGGCCCTTTGGAACCTCCTGCCAACTGAGTTACATCTACAGACAGAGCTCCTGCCCTTTCAGAAGGGCCTAAAAACCTGGCTTTTAGATTTTTGTAAATTCATAGTTTAATTCTTTTAAAATTGATTTTTAAGTGATTTTGAACCTTAAGGTTTTAATTTCTGAATTTGCAGGAGGATTGTTTAATTGTTTTGCATTTTATGTATATAGTCTTTTCCCCCTTTTCTGTAAGCCACCTAGAGTCAGGTTCACCTGATTGGGGCGGGATAATAAATCTAAATAAATAAATAAAATAAATAATAGAGGTCACAAAAGCTTGCTGTTTGTTATTGTTTGAGTGGTATGATAAAGATACCACCAAAAATTTCTTTTTGTAAATTAGAAGTTATTTCTATCTGCAATTATTATGGATGTTTAATCTATTCAGTGTTGCCTTTTGTTTGAATGACTATTTCTTCTGATTTTTCTGGTTCAATTTCTTCCAGAAATTATCAGATAAGTTCTGCAAATCATTAAGATGTAAATCACAATATGCTTTCTTCTTCAGCTGTTGACACAGAGATAAAGCCTGCTTGAAATCCGGTTTGCACATTGGAGATATTTTCTCATTGAAATAGATCAAATAGCATATCATATTGATGTGTCCTCCTATGTTTCACACATTTTCCAGGTTCGTCTTTTAAACAGGATATTTAAAAATATGTGGGATTACATCTACCCCATTTTTAGCTAGCCTTGCTGAGCACAAAGAAAACATCAATGCATACTGTTTTAGAGGTGGCACATGGCAGCTTCTGCAGTTGTCCCAACTCACAATGGTATTGCTGCCATCAGCAGAAGTTTAGATTTTGGCTTCCCTGTATCTCTAATGAATGTAGGGAAAAACTCAATTTAACTCTGAAGTAGCTGGAATGAATAATATCATAGATTTAACTCAGAACTATGGCTTCAGGTTAATAATCCCTACGTGATTACTTTATTTTTGTTTTTGGAGAGAAAAGTACTGTATAGAAACAGAATTATTGTTTTTATTTGATATTGTTTTTATTTGTGTGTTGTTGCTTGTAGATTTTTGCTTTTCTTTCACACATCCTCGTTGTGAGTAAGGGAGAGTGAAATAGTACTTCTATTGACATTTTAATGTCAACCAACATACCCACTTCACAGTTCCCAAACCAATACTGTATGCAAAGCAAGATGCAGATATCTTTTGACATATATTCTCTTTTAAATTTAATTAATTATCAGCCCTGACTGCAGTTGGTGTAATTCACACTTCCCCTAACCTCACTTGGAGTTGGGCCATAATACAGACTGTTGTAATTAGAGCATAGGGACCTTATCAATCAGTGTGGTGTAGTAGTTATAGGACTGGACTGCTTCTAGTCCCCACTGAGCTAAGAAACTCCCTGGAGGGCCTCAGAGTCATTGTCTCCTAAACTGACTTATCTCACAGGGTGGGAAAAAGCCATGGACAACAACTCAAGGTCTTTGAAGGAAGGGAGGAGGAGGAGGAGGAGGAGGAGAAGGAGGAGGAGGAGGAGGAGGAGGAGAAGAAGAAGAAGAAGAAGAAGAAGAAGAAGAAGAAGAAGAAGAAGAAGAAGAAGAAGAAGAAGAAGAAGAAGAAGAAGAAGAAGAAGAAGAAGAAGAAGAAGAAGAAGAAGAAGAAGAAGAAAGCTGTCTCATTCTGTACACCCAGTGTGGTTTAATGGGTACAGTAATAGACTAGGACTCAGAAGTCCTAGTTTTGAATAATCATACATCCATGGAAGCTCACTGGAAGTATAGAACTGGTAAAACCACACCTTAAATAGCTCACTTTCCTTGAAAGCCATCTTAGGGCCATCATCAGTTGGTTATGACTTAAAGACATAGAACAACAACAAATCTCAACTCATAGCAAAAGTAGATCGTATAAAATAAATAATCCATTTGAAAGGAATGACAAGGTTAGGGTCTAGATTGCCTACTGATGTTGTTAGACTGCAACTTCCATCACCCTCGCCATTGACTATGCTTCCTCAGACTGTTGGAAGTCACAGTCCAATAACACCTGAAGGACCAAATGATCCCCACCCCTACTTTGTCCTTCCTATTACTGTTATGTGCAATAACGTTTCTTCGAATACTGTATATGGCAATGCTAACAGGGTTTGGGGAGTATTTGTTCAAGAAATGGTATACCACTAGCAAAAACCCAGCCCCTGGTAAATTCCCGTGGCCAAGCAGCGATTTGAACCCAGGTATCTTAATGTGGTAAAAATGATTACTCCCTGCCTCTTCAGCTACTGACTACAGAGTGTTTCTTCCTTGCCCCTATAATAAAAGCAGTGTGGTTTGTCTATAAATTGTCTTTGACTGGGTTTGCTGACAACCTTGACTTTTCAGTAAAAAGGATATGTATTTCTGTTGGCTTGTTTTCCACCCTAGAACAATAGTCAGAAGAAATCCTTTCAATGTTGTCTCCTCTTATAAGACGTCCTTGTCATGTACCTTGCAGTGACATGAGACAGCTACAAAGAAACAAAACAATCCTTGCAAACCTGGAAAGTGTCCTTGAGGGACTATCGAAACCTTCCAAAGAGACAGGAACATCAGAAATCTGGTCCAGAAAGTGGTAATCTCCAAAATTTAATTGTTGCAACAGTATGGCTTTACAATTTGCAACATTGTATGAGGTGTTTTCTCTGGAATTGTCTGAACAAGTATTTGTGACAGATGTAGCCATTTCTAGCATTCTTTAAACTAAAAAGGAAAGATGATGCCAATTTGGGTACAGCTGAATACTGAGGAAGCTTAATTTACACTGAGAGTTTTGGCAGTTAATTCTTCAGGCTGGATAAGATAATTTTTTAGAATTTAATTTGTAGGCAGGACTAATAAGGCCTGTATATTTCATTCCGTTGGAATGTATTCCTAGGAACCAGGATACAGAATTATAAAACAAAAAACTACATCTCAAAGTTTTGAGTAGAAGATTCCAAATGTTGCCTAAGAAAAACATCCAGCTATTTCTACAGCTGTGGTGACTAAATTTTCTTTGCCTGCAACATTGAAGCAGAAAGGAAAATCTTTTTTAAAAATACAGTACTCTGATGAAGGTGGCAATTTTTTTACTACTGAAGCAAAACATAGTGAGATCTTAGATGAGAGCCAACTGTGACGTAAAAAGAGAGCTCATTATTAGAAGTAACCATTCTCAAGTGCCAAAAGACATTTGATTCTCTACACAAGTCTCAAATCTCAAGACAGCTATATCTTTCAGTCTTTCTTTTGTATAAGGCTCAAAGAAAGTAGCTCTGGTGAGAAAATCTTCAATATTACAAGGGCCTAATTCCTGCCCATAGAAATAGAAGCTCATTTTTAGTCCAACAATCCTACTTTTTAAACAGAAATATTACAATCACAGCCGGTTCCTCAGGATTTCACCACCCATTTGGTGGAATCAAAGAGTCTATAAGGCAGGGGTGGACAACCTTTTTATGTCGCAGGCCTGACCACTCCCTCAGACAGCTGAGTGGGCTGGACCACAACCCCTGGAAGTGGAAGTGAGTGCATTTACGGCTGTCATAAATGCACCCACTTCCATGTTTAGAACAGCATGGGCACATTTGCACATGTGCGGGCGTGTGTTTATGGCTGATGTAAATGTGCTTGCTTCCACTTCTGGGTGCAGTGGAGGCAGCGATGGGCCAGATCGGATGGCATCAGGGGCTGTGGCCAGCCCACGGGCGGTAGGTTGGAAACCCTTGCTATAAGGAGTACACAAACTCATTTGGATATGGATATCCAAAAGAAAAGTAAAGAAAAAACAAAATTGGGCAATCAGTTATTCAAATCAGATTTTGACATTGGTATGTATAGATTTCAATCTTTTGCAATGAAAATGAATTATATACTGTATATTTTTTGTTTCATACATATCCCTCCTTTTCTCCAGCAAGTTCAAGGAAGCATATGTGGCTCTTTCTTTCACTTTATCCTCACAACAACCCTGTGAAGTAGGTAAGTTTGAGGAAATGTGGTTGGCCAATGGTCAACCATTCCTCTAATTTGCTGAGTGCTGATTTGAATGCAGGTCTTCTGAGTTTTAGTCCAATATTCCAATTACTTCACCACGTTCTATTTAAATCAATTTAGAACAAGGTTTTCCTTTTAAAATGTAGATTAATTGAAGCTATTAATTGATTAATTAAAAAGTCATATATATTAGTTATAATCATATATCTAAGGTATGTAAATACCATCTACTTAGAGTTACATAAGATTCTTTATCTTACAGATAGCAACTGATTTGTGCCATCAACTAATGCTCCAAGTCCAGTGTGAAGGCCAAATACCCATCAGTTACTTTCCTTCATTCCTTTCTTCCTTCCCTTCTGGGAACTGAGTAATTTACTCAACAAAAACACTTATTTAAAAGAAAAGGGATACTCCTGGTTAGTAGTTTCCCTAGCCTTGGGGGCAGAGTAAATCACTGCCTTGTGTGTCACATTTGCTTCTTATCCAACCTGAAGAACAAACAGGCACAGGGGGAGGGAGAGGGTTAAAGTAATGCAATAATAAAAGCTACCACAGGGTTTCCCAACCTACGGCGCACTGGCCGGCCCTGGCCCATGACGCCATTCCATCCATCCTATTGCCACCTCTGCCCACCCAGAAGTGGAAGTGGGCACATTTATATCAGCTATAAAATGTGCTTGCGCAAACATGCCCACAATTGTTGTAAATACAGAAGTGGGTACATTTATGACAGCCATAAATGTGCCCTCTTCCACAGGGTGTGGTGTGGCTCACTCAGCTGTCCAGGGGCATGGTCAGGCCCGCAGTGTAAAAAGGATGGCCACCCCAAGCTAGCAGAAGGCATCAAAAAGGTAACATATAAAATGGATGGCAGCGGAGAGGGGAATACTTTGCTCCTATTCCTAATGCTTATATGACCTACCCTTCTTATATCTAGCTAGAGAGGTTTAATACTTTCATGGCACATTGACACATTCAGTTGATCAAACTCTAAGGTGTAATGCAAAATGTGATCTGCAGCTGGCTAAAAGTGTGTGTGTGTGTGAGAGAGATAATTCAATGCACACCCATCTTACTGAAAATGAAAGCAACATAAGAAACAATATGCAACAGACTAATGGCAGAAAGTGAGGAGGACTTTAAAAAGCTCCTGATTAGGTTGATAGAAGAAAGTGCAAAAGCTGGCTTGAGACTCAATATAAAGAAAACCAAGATCATGGCAACAGGCCCTGTCAGTCCCGGAAAATAGATGGGGAAGAAGTAGAAGCAGTGACAGATTTTACTTTCTTAGGATCAAAGCTCACTGCAGATGGTGATTGCAGCCATGAAATAAAAAGGCGACTGATTCTTGGGAGGCAAGCGATGAGAAACCTGGGGAGCATAGTGAAAAGTAGAGACATCACATTGCATACAAAAATTCGCATAGTCAAAGCAATGGTATTTCTCGTGGCAATGAATGGTTGTGAGAGCTGGACCATTAGGAAAGCTGAGTGCAGAAGAATAGATGCCTTTGAGATGTGGTGTTGGAGGAGAGTTATGAGAGTCCCCTGAACAGCGAGGAGAACAAATAGATCAATCTTAGAAGAAATTAAACCTGACTGCTCCTTAGAAGGTCAAATAGTAAAGATGAAGCTAAAGTACTTGGGACATCAAATGAGAAGAGAGGATTCGCTTGAGAAAGCCTTGATGCTGGGAAGGGTAGAGGGCAAAAGAAGAAGGGGGCGGCCAAAAATGAGATGGCTAGATGGTATTGTAGACACAATGGGCACAGAGCTGAGCGAGTTGAGGAGGATGGTGGAGGACAGAAGTGCCTGGCGGACAGTGGTCCATGGGGTCGCAAAGGGTCGGAATTGACTGTGCGACTGAACAACAACAAAATATTCTTATCTCACCCTGCCCAGATATGAAATGGTCTTATTACAAAAAAGGAAATTTATCTGCCAGTATGAGCTTTTCTAGGGGATCCATGATTGGGGGTTCTTGGAGAACTTGGGCTTTTCATTGGTATTTAACCAATCTATATCCTTTTGCTTTGAGCTTTCTTGTTCCATTCAAGTATTATTTTAGTTTTCCAAGTGAGAATTGCTTGCACCAAGTGTTTCCCTGAACACCAAATTTTCAACTTTTTTTAAAAAAACAAGTCAAACCAATGTTCAGTAATTTGAAGGCCCTGATTCGATTTGAGTGTGACTGGGTTTTCTTCTGATCCATTCAAAAACAGAGAAATACTCCTGTTTCAATTGTGGGATTGTGGAATGGCAACTGGTTAAGTGTTTCTTCCTTTGTCTCACAATTTCTCCTTTGTGTGACCAGTTCTACAGTGCAGTATTTGCAAAATCAGGTGTACAATTAGTTGCATAATTATTCACAGAATAGTCCATGGAGGGGGAAACTGGCTTTGCATGCACATTTTTGATCAACAGGGATTTTCCATTTATAGCCATAATGATAATAATAAGAGTCAAATATTAATATTGAGTATTAGCTGCTAAGTCAGTTACTTACCAGGCTGAAAATGTGGATAAGAATATCCTGTTGCATGTGGTATTTTCTACATGATTTCTCTTTCTTGGAAACATATGGTGAATGTATTGTATAATTAATTTCTCTCAGGCTTGGGTGTTGTCAGAGGTATTATTTCTAGAATGGAGCCTAATTTAAGACATCTTGGCTGGTGGACAAAATAAGTACAGTAATGCCTTACAATCAAGACTCACACCCATCCCTGTTTTTCAAGATTCCTCCAATGTCCTATGTTGCTGATACCTTCTCAGGGGACAGGAAAAAAGTTCAGCAATTTCAGCAGCAATATATAATATTATGAGATTGTCAAGTCAGTAATTAATGACTCCATTTGTTAAAGTGCTTGAGACAGATTTCACCCTTCTTGGAAGACTTCTTTGAAGGTGTTAAAAGATTGTTGGTCACACAAAGCTTTAAATAGCAGCCAAGTATTAAGTTTTGTCTCCTGAACAGGAAGCATTATTAACAACAGAGTGAATTCTATGTGAACATAAGCAAATTCCAAAACCAAAAAGCATCTTGTATACAACTCCTTTTATCAATATCTGAAATCAAAGTATAAAGAGAAAATCATGTTTATCAGCTTGAAATTAGACAGATGAGAAAAAGGTTGGTAAATTGTTTCTCATGTTTGAACTGATCCAAATGTATCAAAATCTGCCACAGTAATCTTTCAACCTTTGCCAAATCATGTCTCTTTTGATAAGCATCAAGCCTATATTCCTCCCTTCAAATTTGCTTCCACCAATAATTTAATTAGAAATGTGAGATATTTCTTTTTCTTTTTCTGTGTCTAGGCCAGACATAAAACTGACAAACTGAAGGCACATTTTGGTGAGTTCATTCTGCAATTACTTTCATTTGACCTAGTGTGAGAAAGATTAGCCAGCAACACAAGGTTGCAGTTACCAAGGTACCCCTGATTGGGGTTCAAAAATACCACAATCAGGCTCTGTGTACCCCATGTGAGATACTATAACAATGTGAGAAAGTACACACATCAGCCAGAATCTTACTGTTAGATCTAACTGGAGAAGACCTTCTGAATCAATTATTGAATGGTCAGTCAGCACTTATGTAAATCCCATTAATTTAATAAGTTTACTCTACTTGGGAATATCAAGAAATTTTGTCCATTGATCCTCATTTTTATGTTGATTGTCAATACAGATTTTTGTTTCAAACTATGCACAGAATCATTGAACTGTAGAGCTGGAGTTTGAATTACAATTATTAAAAATTCATCAAAAATCATACATTTAAAAAAAAAACCCAATGTTGAGCCTAACATCACTCACAGGTCTGTAGCCCACAGTCGAGTACTCGCTCCTCTTCATCTGCGCAGCTTCAAGTGCCAACCCTGAGACTGGCTAGAAGTCTGGGACGAGGAGAAGGGCCTTCTCGGTGGCGGCATTAATGATGTGGAATGCCATCCCACTTGAGCTGTGCCAAACTTCTTTGCTCCAGTCCTTAAAAAAGCCACTGAAGACATTGCTTTTCAAGGAGCCCTTTGCAAATGTCTCGCAGATCCCTAGTTTTTAGATTGGGACTGGTGCATATTCCTTCCAATTTGGCTGTGTGGTCAGGTCTCTTGACCATGGTACTTTGGCCCATTATAATGGTTGGTTTTGATTGTAAGTTATTATTGTAAGTGTTATGGGTTGTAGGTTTTATGAGGTAAAATAGTTTTTAATAAGTTTTGTTTGTTGCACGAGGGATTTTACAATGTTAGCCACCTTGAGTAGGGATGTATTGTTCCCTAGTGGGGTGGGATACAAGTGTAAAATTCAATTCAATTCAATTCTAATTTAATTGATAAAACTGATTATTTTTTCCAAACTATAAGCTGGACAGAATCCTTGTTGCTTATCGTAGTAAGTCACAACTTGTTCTATTGAATCAATGGGGATTTCATGAGTCAACTTTTCTGTAAGTTCTGTTGATCCATTAGGTCAACTCTTTTTGCAACTTATTACTCTGAGCAACAGGATTTTAGCCAAAGAATAATAGAAAAGTAGAACTGGAATGGACTTGAGGGATCTTCTAGTTCAGGGTTCCCCAAACTTGGCTCTCCAGGTGTTCTTGGACTTCAATTCCTAGAACCCCTGATCAGCAGGTATATTGACTTGGGCTTCTGGTAATTGAAGTCCAAGAACACCTGGAGAGCCAAGTTTGAGGAAACTGTTCTATTCCAACCATCTGTCAAAGCAGGAAATTCACAGCTAAAGCATCCCTAACAGAGATACATCTGATGTCTGACAAAGGAAAATCCAGCAGCTTCTGGAGTTGTATGTTCCATTGTTGAACCACCATTGTTGTTAGGAAATTCTCCCCAGTAATTTGTTGGAAACTTCTTGTAATTTGAATTTATTGGTTTGAGTCCTAGTCTCTGTAGAAACAGGAAACAAGTTTGTTTCTTCTTCCATGTGACTGCACTGCAAATATTTCAAGATGGCATTTGGATGAACACTTAATCGTCTCTTTTATAGGATAAACACATTCAGATTTCTGTACTTTCTCCACAGGCCTTCTAGAACATATCTTATTTTGGTCCACTGTCTACTGGACACATTTTATCTTTTTAGTATGCTTCTTGAACTTGGATGCTCAAAATTGGACACAGTACTCCAGGTTTGACCAATGAAGCTCTTACTTTCATTCATCTGGACACCTATAGTTTTTTTTTTAAGTTAACATAAAACTGATTGATCTGTCAGACCCTCCTGGGTCCAGAAGACAGGGCAAGTCATAGACTCGCTGCTTATTAGGCTCTATAAAGGACACCTCCCAAATAGTTATGACTCCCGGAAAGCACCGTAGCTGGAAGGAGGAAATTAGAGGAAATGAAGTCAGTATCAGAGGTAAATAACCTTAAAGGCCTTCTTTCAGAGGGTAAAATCTTGATGTCTGAATATTTGTATTTGAGGACTGCAATTCCCAAAATTCTAGCAGGGGAATTTTTTGGAGAATTCTGAAAGTTGAACTCCAAAACATGAAAGACTGCATCTGAAGGAGTATATCATGGAGGCCAATTCCTCCTTAAAACTGCTGTTGGTTACCCTCTCTCCCAGCAGCTGTTGCACTGCTAAAATTAGGTGGTAAATCAGGAAAATATCTTTAATATTTTAAAAAAGTTTGCCACTCTATTCCTCACCCTGATCTAAAGCTAGTATTTGCTTTGCTTAGTTAAATACAGTGCACTCTTGGTCAAATGTCCATCACTGTGACATGCCCTGAAAACTCAGGTGACTGATCAGAAATTCATTTATTATTTATTTATTAGTTCAAATGTATATTGCTGCCCACTCACCTTAGTGACTCAGAGCGGCTTACAAACAATACAATACAATATAATATGTTAATGGGGGCTCAGGGGGAGGGGCGGCGAAGTCCTCAATCAGCCCTGGGTCAATCAGCCCTGGAAATACCTTTAGTGTGTTGGGGAGTTGTAAGGAAACTGAGCTCATCCTCTCATTGGTCCCCAAATAATTCTCTCACCCCAGTGTTCCCACTACAGCCTGGGATTACCTCTGATTAGTTCATTAAAAGCACTTCACTATTATTTTGTGGCTTCCATTAGAAACTACCTGTCTCTTTTACTAGTAATCAAGCCAACAGGTCTGGGGAAAGTTGTATATCAACAGTTAGTACCTTGACAGCAGAATGATCAGAGGCTGCTTAATGCTTCTTTTTCTGCACTGAATAAGTGACTATCCAATGCATGCCAACCAAAATACAGTCAAACCTCGAGATAAGAATGGCTCAACGTAAGAAAAACTCAAGATACATCTGGAAATCTCAGAAAAAAATCAAGTTTTAGATAAGAATTTTTAATAGGATTTTTTTGAGATAAGACATTAAATGCATTCCTATGGGAAATTAAAGATAAGAATTTTGTGAGATACAACCAACCTCGAGGAACAAATTCAATTCATATGTAGAGGTTTTACTGTACTATAAAATCAACAGTGTCACCTGGCTGTTTGCCTCCACTGTCTAGTGTCTTGTTTCATAATTGATTGTAACATTTCTAAAACAACTCTTCATCCCCATCCATATGTTGCATAAAAAATTGAAATAACCCAAACCATTAAAATTCCCAGGACAACATCAAGACACAGAAGATCAGCAAAAACAATAAAACCAAATGAGTAATGCAATTTTCAGTGCTTTAGCAAATTAAAAAAAGTTTTTGAACTTGTGCTGAAATAATTGAAGAATTGGAACAATATATGGGGCACAATAACTGAGAAAATTCTCCCACCTGTTGATGCATAATCTTCTTTGAATTATTTGGTGTTTCATGGCAATGCACATTGGCCTGGTGCAGAATTTGTGCCTATTAAAACTGAATAATCACTCAGGAGACAGCTAGTAAGGCAAAACAGAAACAAATGCATGTATTGTGTTTCTTTAAAATCCATTTATTCACGTGAAGGAATATTAAATCTCTAATTTACATAAAACCTCACTTCCATGTTTGCAGAACCTGCTAGCAACTATTATGGGAAGTCTAATTCAGGGATTCTCAACGCCGCAGCCGCTGAGCGCGGGAACGCTGCTGCCGCCGCCGCGCCCCTCCGTGTTGTTTTATACTATGTTGTTTGTGTACTGCTGTTTTATGTTCCATGGAAGCCGCCTTGAGTCAGGTTCGCCTGAGCAAGGCGGGGTATAAAAATAAATTTGAATTAAATTGAATTGAACCTGCAGTCGGTGGGCCAGATGTGGCCCACAACACCATTTCATGTGGCCCATCACCACCTCCACCACACCCGGAAGTGCCATGTGGTGGAGGAGGGGCTTAATAACTGTCCAGCCCCCAAAGCTGTCTGAGTGAGTGTGACCCGGCCCCTGCCTTTAAAAGATTTAGAACTCTTGGTCAAATTAAAGAAAAGAAACAGGAAGGAAGTCTACACCACCATTCTTCTTGGACATGCATGATTTTTTTCAGGAGCAGGAGACTACTGGATAGTTGTTTTATGCCATTAAGTTGCTTCAGATTTATGGCAACCATATTAATTAATTACCTCTAAAAAGTCCTACTGTCAAGAGTTCTTCTAAAGTCAAGGCGGTGGCTTTCCTTATGGAGCCAGTCTGTCTCTTACTAGATCTTTAGCTTTTCATGTTGCCTTCAACCTTTTAACCACCATTAACTTTTCCAGCATTTCACCTTCCCATGATGCATCCAAATTACAATGATCCCAGATTAGTCATTTTTGCTTCTAGGGAACAAAAATTGATTTGATTTAGAGCCTACTTATATATGTTTTTGGTGGTCTGTGGTATCTGGAAAGCTGTCCACCAGCAACATATTTCAAATGAATTAACTTTTACCCTAAGAAATTATTTTTTTTCTTAGTGGTAGAATACAACAGCATTAGCATAATTTGTGCCCATATCAGTACAACACTGGTGAAAATCCTCCTGTGTGGTTATGCAAATGGCATATTTTTGAGAAATGGGGTGCCATAAATTAAGACTTCTCCACAGGCATTACCTGTTGCATACTTATTTGTGTTACTCAGCATCCAACTGATAGTGACAATAGAAATAGCTTAACTTCCAGCAAACCATCTCTAAAAGTTATGCTGTTTGTGTGACTGCACAACAGGATTTTAGCCAGTGTTCCCTTGTATATGTGAAAAGAATTTATAAACTTAGGATCAGGGGGAGAAAGTGATCCTTGTCCCCCACAGATGCCAATAGAGGTGGAAAATATTTCTGGACTAGTTACATGTCTATTATCTCACTACCAGTGTGCACAGACACACACATAGCTGGTAAAGATAACTTGCAACCACTTATCTCAGCAGTTACACGTAACTTGTTTATACTTAACCACTTATTCCAACAGTTAAGTTCACCAGTAGGCTGACCCGGAAAGAAATGATCCTGTGAACACTATAACCTGAGGAAAGAGAGCTGGGTTAAATAGACCTATATTCTAGTATGAGTCTTGAGTCATAAGAATTCATAATTCATAAGAATCTTGTGTTCAGTTTCCTGTAATGTTGAAATAGAAACAGGGTGAAAAAAAAATATGAAATATGAAATCCTGAAATGATTAGGAAAAGTACTGAACAAAGTACTTAGCTATACAATCTTATAATTCTTTTTGTTTCTTATTTTTCCACAGCGTTCTACTTGCCCAAGGAATCAGTGAAAATACTGACTGGAGCAGCTAAGTATAGTAAATGAGACAACAGTCCTTAGGAAAATTGACTGTTGGTAGACATTCAGTTCAATTGAACGAGATCTGAAAAAGTTTGTGCTTGTGATTCATCAATATATATATATATATATACAGTGATTCATCAATATATGGAATTTATTCAGCATCTTTCCTGGTATGTCCATCTGGCTATCCAGAAAACAGTTCAAAAGAGAATAGCATGCAATTCATAACTGCAATCTTTCAAAATTGATCACTTAATGGCTGTCTTTACTGGCAAGAGCCTCTTTGCTTTCACTTGATACAGACATTCAAGATATTATTCCCCAGTTGCTCACTGAACAAACATTCCTCCCCCAGCTTCATCTACTTTCCCTTAAAACGGAAACAAACTTACGGTTTTTTGAAGCTTGGGGAATTGTGTTAGAAACTATTTTTAAGGGAATAACATTCTGTCAAGATAAATATGTATACCTAGTCATTGACAAGACTAACTCTGAGCAATTAGATAACATTTACTGACATTGGGGAAGAGGGGATTGTATCCAACGTCTGGCAAGTATTGACAAAAATTTAGCACTTTAACTAATGATATAAAATGTGTGCAGATACAACATAGCACTTTGCAAAAACCATAGGAAATGCCCCCCCCCAACAACAGCTTGGTTTATGGGGAAATGAGATTTAAAAGTTAAATTGATGTGTATGACATGATCCTTTTCAGTGTGCAAACTGAAATGTTTTTCTTTACATTGCAAGGGTGAGTATAAATAACACATAGCTTAGTGACCATCCTCCTGCTTTGAGTATAGACCAGTGATGGCGAACCTCGGCAGTCCAGATGTTCTTGACCTTCAATTCCCAGAAGCCCTGATGAGCACTCCTGGACTGCCAAGGTTCACCATCACTGGTATAGACCTATGAAGACTACATGGGAATTTGAACCACTGTTTGGTCTGCTCTGGACAGACCATTTAGCTTCTTTTCCTAGTGACCACACAATCTGTCGATGTGAACCAAACTTTTCAGATTACCTTCCAAGGGCTACTTTTTTTAATGTGCGGTAGGATTGTTCTGTTTTGGTTCAGCTCCAGCATATGCAAGCACTGAGACTGAACCAAAGTGGATGGATTCCTGCTTTCAATTTCCCTCTGCTTTCAGTTTCCAAATACTATACCATTCTTTAAAGGAAATTGGGACATTAAAAACTTCCTCTGCTCCTCTATGGAGGGAAAGAGGGAGGAAGCAAAGACTTTTTTTCTTTTAAAGCCTAGTTAGGATAAAGGTTGCCCTTGCTCGAAAGCCAGTTGTATCCAACTATAGGATTCAGTGCTCATCTCAATACAATACAACGTAACGTAACGTAATGTAACGTAACGTAACGTAATATAATGATAGCTGTGTTAGTTGTAGTAAAAAAAACTTTTATGGAGTGACACTCTGTCTGCAAGTGTCCTGTTTTGTTTTGTTTTGTTTTGTTGTGACTATAGAAACAGGACAAGGGATGCTTTGACTGCTTGGATGTCAAATCTATAGCCAGCCAGGTGGTCGGCCAGACTACTCCTAACTCAACCACCATTACCATTCCACTTAATTTTTTAATAGAATAGACATTTCAGAAGCCCCATTGAAACTATGCTTGCCTAAGTGGAAGAAACCTACAACATGGAGCAGCCCTAGTAAAGGCTGCATTTCTTTCATGCATTTTGTTACATTATTTCATAGAGAGTGTTCTGTTTTGATCCCAGAGAGATAAAGAGGATGAATGGTAGTGCAAAGTAAGTACCAGTCAGGTAAGCATAATTCACAGAACAATTTTCCCATGTTCCAGAGATCATTTTTGATGTTTCCCCATCATCACCATCATACAGCTGTGCATAAGAAGGCTCATAATATTAGTCTTCAGATATTATGTTGATTTTTACAAGTTTGATAAAGTCTAAACCCAGAAATAAAAGTACAGATGTTTCATCTAGGACACACATTTAATGACAAGATAACTGTTATGTGTGCGTGCATTTTCTGGACTTGCCTATAACAATATTGTATCAAAGAACAAAACTTGAAAGCATTTTGCTCCTCTTATTAAAATATCAAATTGTCCCTAATTATGAAAGGATTCAAGATCATGAAGACAATGTCCCTCTTTGATGCTTACTTTATAAAACTTTTTTTCATGTCAGGGAACTTTGAAGAATGCAATTATAGGACAACACCTCAACACAAGCTTCAGTTGAAGGTTTAATTAAGCTGCTGCTCTGACAGAAGTTAACACACACCTACCTGTTTATGTCATAATGGAGTTTAATTTTGGAATTTCTCTGCCAGAGAATGGAGACAGTCATATCATGATATGTCTCCAGGGAGATTGAAATGTAGTGGTGCAGTTGGTTAAGCTTGACTTTAGATGTAAGAGTTTCAGAGTCATCCCATACATTTTAGATGATAATAGGTACTACGTCACTTGCTTTAAGTTAAGTACAAATCTTTTTTCTACTCCTGTACAACATTCTCTGAATGTTTGCTTCGCTTAACAAATAAAACCAACCAAAACCTCGCTTAACAAATAAATCTGGGTTTGCAATCCCCCCACAATTGGTCATTTACAATGGTGTTTCGCTTAAAGAGCAAACTCGCTTAAAGAGCAATCCTGTGGAACGCATTATGCTCTTTAAGCGAGGTACAACTGTACAAACAAAAAAGAGAATGACAGACAGCAATAATAAAAACATGGGGTGACAATAGAAATAAATAGGTCAGCACAACATGACCAGAGGGAAAGGATGTTACTCAAGGTTTCTTCATAAAGTTTTGCCTTTGCTAACTTTTGAGAGGTTTGGAGGGAGTGGGCCTGGTGAACTTCAGGTTGAAGTGAAGTCCATGAAGATGGAGCTACCTCCAAGAAATTTTGGTTCCTAGTTAACATTTTCTGACAACCCCTAACATCAAGGCTTGAATGGAACAAGTTAATGATTGAAATGAGGAAGGACTGAAAGAAATGCACTTTCTGCATGTTTAAATTCACACTAAGATGATTAATTTACATAAAAATGGACTATTTTCTGATACTGAAAATAATTATTAGTGTTTAAATTATGGATATTATCAGGTACTATGTTATTTCCATGGATGAAAGTTTTCAACCATCCATTTAAAACCAGCAGAGATACTTATGCATGTTTTGTCATGAGTTGAATGAGTACCATCCCCATGACACCTTTGGGGGAAAAAAGTCGAACAGCTTTGCTTTCAAACCAGAGACAGGAAAATAACAGATAAACACATCCTTATCTATATTTATCTGGTCTTTGTGTAAAGACACATTCAGGAGTTATTTTATAAGCAGTTTCGATCAAGAGGCCTGATGTCTGAGCAAGGTGTCACCCAAGATTTCCACATTTATAGATCCTCCATCAATCAGAGTTATGCAGGAACAGTAAATTAACCTAGGCTCCTTGTGTAAATCTGGTTCAAGAGAAGGTATCTATGAGGTTCCTGATTTGTAGTTTAGATGTTTATGACCAACCTCTTAGGGTTTTGTACCTAGGACACAGTTTTGTTCCTTAATAGTGGTGTAACAGACTGAGAGGGGCTGCAGTAGCTCAAGTGGTTAAGATGCTGACTGGAAGACAGCAAGTCAGCAGTTCGATACCCAAGTACTGCATGATGGAGTGAGCTCCCATCTCTGTCCCAGCTCATGCCAATCTAGCAGTTCAAAAGCAAGAAATTGCAAGTAGATAAACAGGGACCACTTTGGTACAAAAGTAAACAGCATTCTGTGCACTCCAGATGCAGACAGTGCTGGCTCTTCAGTTACAAACAGAGATAAGCACTGCACCCTAGAGACAGATATGACTGGCTTTCAAGCAAGGGTGACCTTTACCTTTACCTAGCAGACTCAGACTCAACTAGCTCATCCTCCTCTGAATCAAATACATGACTGATACTCAACACTGGGTGATATTAAGTTATTACTAGTTTTAAGTAAAAAATGTGTGTTGACCACTCCTTACTTCAACTAACTCTTTTTTGGAGCTTGAAGGATCTCTACAGTTTGGATTTGGATTTCAGTCACCTTTTTAGCAGACTCACTGAAATCAAGGGAGCTTGTATTAGTCAGGCTGTGCTCTAAACATGACTGAGTCTTGCTGAACGTATGCCTTTGGATTTAAGTAATAAATGTAGAGTAGCTGAGATCAGGGATGTATTTTCTACCCATTCCCAGTTTAGATTGTAAAAATCATCTTAATCAGAACCCTGAAGAAGAGAAATGCATCCTTCCCAAGAACAACGATATGAGAACTCAAGCAGCAGTATTGATTTAATAAGGGCACAATCAGCTTCTTTCATTGGTGGTTTGTTAAAAAGTCCAAGTTGGTTAATGAAAAGGATTCTATCTCCAGTTCCCAAGATCTTTTCAGCCTAACCAGCAGCTTTGTTACTCTGTTACTGAAATCTCAGAATGGTGGTGGTAAGATTGCTGGATAGATACACAATTAAGGGTGATGGTCAATAAATTGCTAATTAATTTACTTAAAATATCTGGAAACTTATCAACAATTCAAGGCCCGTGTTTCACAGGAAACATGGTTTTACTAGCTGCTGGAAATAACAGGTGAAAAAACATCCGGGTGTTGTTGTTGTCATCGCTGTTGCCGTCGTCGTTGTTGTTATTTAGAAGAGTAAAATGTACAATTATTCTGTACAGCAACCAGAGCACATTGAAAACAGATTGGATTTGTCATTAAAGAAGGAATAAAAGTAGTTTTAGACTGGCCATCTGGGGGAAAACCCCTCTGCAAGTTGATTTCAGAGGGTAGTGCTTGTTAGTATGTAAGCAATCTTTTCAAGATTAAATAGTAAAACATTATAGAAATAAAAGAAAAGCTTAATCACAAGTCTAGATGATGAAATAGGAATAATAGTTAGATTTTACACAATTTTTCCTCAAAAAGTGCTGCTCGTATTGCAGTGATTCTCTGGAGTTTATGGACAGAAGACTCACTTAAGAATACTGTAGATATTTTGATTTCCTATTTCCCAGGTGTGACTCTACCAGGTAATGCAGAGGACTATACAACAGGGGGCTAAACTATATGAAGTGGCATCTTCATAATTAGCAGATCAGAAAGTAATATTCTGCAAATTAGCTTGGGCTAATTAATAAATAACATGTCTGAATTCAATCCCTACTGTGGGAGATCTTTTCAGGAGGTTTTTTTTAACCTGCAAAGGAAGAAATCAACTTCACATTGGCTTGATTGTTGCAATGGTTGAACAGCATACATATCCATCGACTGTTGCTATCCCCATTGCCCTTTGAGCAGTCAATGAGAGTAGGGCTACCCTCCTGCAGTTGATCATTGTAATTCCGGAATAGCTGCCTTTTTGAGTAAATTGCCTGTCATTACATATCTTCTCAATGAGAAGCCTGTAATAAGCTTTTTTTAAAAGCCCAATTTCCTGCAATACAGTTCCAAAAGTTTCTGTTTTAAGGGATCATAATACCTGACAATTTACATTGATTGTGTGTTGTATTTTACTCATTCTGGGAGTGTAATTGTCAATAGGGCTAGGGAAACACAGATTCTGGTGCAGAATCTACCCTATCTGTAGCCCCATTTGATTCCCCTGGGATTCCCCTGATGGCCACACCTCTTTTTACACAACATTAGTTAAGGCTGAAGTGTCTTTCCTAAGGAGAATTAGGCTGCCTGACTGTGGAGCCAGTGTCTCCCAGAAGAAGAGCCAGTCACTGTAGCCTTGAGCAAATAGCACAGTCCCAGAGCCCCCCAAAAGAAGGAAGTGATGACTTGCTTCTGTACATTTAGAACCTAGAAGACTCTGAAAAAGAGTCACCATGAGTTGGAATTGACTTGGCAAGTAAAGATGAGACACAATGGCTTAGTGGTTAAGATACTGAGCTTGATGGCTGGAAGGTAGGCAGGCCAATAGTTTGAGAGCTGAGTGTTGCCTGACAGAAGAAACTCCCATCATCTGTCTCAGCCCCTGCCAACCTAACAGTTTGAAAGTAAGAAATTGCAAGTAGATAAATATGTACAGTGTCAGTGGGGAAGGAAGCAGTGTTCTGTGCACTCCAGTGTCTAGTCATGCCTGCCACATGACCACGGAAATGTCTGGCTATAAATGGAGATGAGCACAACCCCCTAGAGTCAGACAAGACTGAGTTTCAAGCAAAGGAGACCTTTACCTTTACCTAATTATTATTGTATAAGTTTTTAAAGGTGGTAGAAGAATTAACATGACATATGTTGATATTTTGGGTCCTGCCCCTCATTGGAATATGAAGGTTGATGATTTCTTCAAAACTGAATTCATCCTTTTGGGTGAATCATATTCCTCACTTTTGCTGTAAAGAGTAATATGAACATCCAGGCCCAATGCCGCCTCCCATCAATTCAGCAAAGGGTGTTCTTAATTTCCCCCGCCTCTGCAATTATACTATTTCTACGCACATTAGAAATATCTAGAGGACAGCATCTTTTGGCTCTTAATCATACCCCTCCCATGTTAGTTTCTAAAACTGGAAACTCTATACACCTCTATGATTCTGCGTAAGAAATATAGTCATAATCAAAAAATTACCATGTTCATCTACAAGATCATTTTAAATGACAGAGCTGTGTCCTGAATTAAAAGGGCTACTGCTGCCCCTCTAAATTATATATTGCATCAGTAATGACTGCAAGGTCAAAACAAAACTGCATTAGAGCAGTGTTTTCTTATCATCAGTATTTGAATGGGGAACTTGTCATTTGTATGCCTTTAATGTTCAAGTACTGCTCTTTTCAATAGTGCTCAATAAACTAAACATACAGACTGGCTGGCTGAAACCCCTTTCATGCATTATTACTTGCATGAAGGAGCCATGCAAGTATTAAGGGGTAATAGCTTTGTCTAGCTACAACTTTGGTACCTCACATAAGGGACTGTGGTGGCTCAAGTGGTTAAGACTTGAAGGTCGGAGTATGATTCCTGGGCACTGCCTGACGGAGTGAACTCCCATCTCTGTCCCAGCTCCTGCCAACCTAGCAGTTCGAAAGCAAGAAATTGCAAGTTAAAAGGGGACCACTTCAATGGGAAGGTAAACAATATTCCACACAATTTGGGTCTAGCCATGCCTGCTACATGTCCATGAAAACAGTCAGATATGGCTGGTTTTTGAGCAAGGGCGACCTTTACCTTTACTATGTATACATCATGTTAACACTGGCAGGAATATAGGAAATTGCCTTAGATTAAATCAGACTACTACAGCTCCATTTATCTCCAAACTGGCCATTCTGACTCTCCAGTGTTTCAGGTAGAATTCCTTCCCAATCCTATCTAGAAATATTGAGGAATAGCTAGGGCTTTTTGCATGTGAAGCAAGAGCTCTATCACTAAGCTATGCCCATTCCACAGTTATAGACTTGGCACTTTCTGCTGATCCTCTATAATCAGGATAAAGGCTAGAGTTATGACCTTGCAATCATTTTCTGATGTTGCTTTTCAACCAGCTGACACATGAAGGGAGGGTGGGATTCAGTCTCCATGCAACTAACTTGACTTGAATTTATAAAGACTTTCAGACATCGAGAATGTCTGAGCCAGCTGGTGCTAGGGGAGAATATATTGATTTCCCTGTTGTCTAGGCTAGGAATTGTATGAGGGTCTTGGGGCAATTTTTCACAGCCACAGAAGACTCCAGGCAATGCATTATGTTTTCCCCCAAATGAAACCAGAAGTGATGAGAAGGTGACTGTCACCTCAGGGGGTGACTTTATTTCCACTTTGTGGGGGAAGAGGCCATTTTTTTCTAAAACAAAGTAGGTGGGAGTCTGCATGTTCCTGTAGGTATAATTCTGAAGAAAGGTGATAAAAGAATTTGGGCTGGAGGCCACATGATATCCACTCCTGAACTGGGGTCTACAGGTTCAGTAGAAGCTCTTAACATACATAGAAGAACCAAGAACAGGGCTCTCCTTAAAGACATGCCATGAACAACAGCAAATAATAAAACAACTAGGCAATCACCTCACCATGCATACTGAAGGGGATCTATCCCAAGCCTTACTACCTGAAAATATTCTTGCTAATTTCCATTAACCTAACAATTGTCTCCATGAGGGTCCCAGCCGCAGTAGTTGGTAAAGATGGGAATTGTAATCTAGATGACTTAGTTGACAACAAGTTGGGGAGACCTGTTTTAAGATTGAGAGAATCAGTCCACACTAACTTTGAAGGAGAATTTTGTTTCCTTAGCTTAACACTGATAAAAACTTGGCTCTCTAAGGTATTTTTGTTTCTAAAGGGGAAAGACAAAGAGGGGGGAACTGTACACATTGTAGACAATAAACAAAATTCACAATTTCATTTCAAAGAGCAAGGTCAGCAAATGGATTTTTAAGTAAACTGCTATAAGATTTGTGTCGCTATGAACCTGGGTGGCTAGGGCAGTGCTCTGCTTGTGCATTTGGCCTGAGGTGGGTACATGTTTGGGGGAAAAGAATAAATGTAGATTACTTGTTTTGCCCTTTATTCTCATGAGCAATAAAGCCAGTCTCAGCATTTTGATCCTGCGCTGCAAATCTGATACAGGGACCCACAGTTATTCTCAGAAAATGAGATTAAGGTTCGCCCATTTTCTATTCAGAGCTGATCCTGGCCTTTCTTCTATTTGCTAATGGTCATTCTTGCCACTCAACACCTTGGGGACTCAAGTGAGTAAAGCGGCGAGTCCTCCAAAATGTGTTTTTAATAAACCTCAGCTTGCCAGAAACCTGGCACATAAATTCAAGCAACTTTATACTGCAGACCAAGCAGCTTCAAACATCTAGCTGTGGCTCTTTGTGCTTTACACAATTGGGGAAAAACTGAGTGTTGCTCCAAAGTCGGCATCCACTGTGAATGCTTTAAGCTTTTGGCTCGTCCTTCCCGTGATGAAGTACCAGCTTCCATTTCCCAAGTTACATGTAATCCTGTTAATGAACAGGAAGGCATTTGGTCTGCTATGCTTCCCCGCTAACCCTCTGGATTTGACTTTCAAGTGGAAAAAGGCTCACTGAGTCAAGTGTGGTGTAAAAGGTTCTCCACAGTTAAGTTGCTGCTAGCTAGCAGAAGGAATTCCCCTGTGAAATGGAATTTGCTGCCACTAATTGCCACAATTTTGATTCCGGCTGCCTCCTTCATTGCAAAGTGATAGGCCATTATTTGCCTGGTTGTTTGGCCGCTACAGTCTAAAGCTTAAAGAATCTGATTCTTTTAATAATTCATTCTGTTGAAAAGCAGTTTAATTAAAATAGCTTCATTGTGTTAATAGAATTTATAGCTAAACATGACATATTGTGGTTCCCACTAGCCCCTTTTGTAGCAAACCTGTCAGCAGCTCCATTACTGCCCTTGTATTTAAAAGGGTTTCGTCCTAGATGATAAAAATTAGCTGCAGGTGTGCAACAGCTCCTCTGAGTCACAGTTATTTTCTTCTTGTTGTTTTTCAAAGGAGTAAGTTTAGCTGATACCCATTGACCTTTCAAGGCATTAGCAGAAGTAAAATAGCTAATGCCTCATAGTTTCAAATGTGGCTTTTATAAAGAAAAGTCCCACATGTCTTGTATTCAGATATGTTCCAGGGTAAGCCTGGTGATTCATTTTGAAGGTCAAGGAATAGGGACTTGAAGGGAACTTAATTGGGAACAGAGACATCTCAAGAACTTTGAAACATACGTAGGTACAATGCTATAAAAAGACAACTGACCCAATGGATTATCTCAGATAGATTGTGGAAGGAACTTGTTCTATAGAACTGATTACTTCAATTTCATTCCTTTCCAGGTTAACTGATGTACACTGAAATGATGTGACTTAACAGGGACAAACTGATCTTGCAGTGTAACAGAAACTTCGAGTTACTTTCAAAAGTTTGGTTTAACCTAAATGGCGAAGAATAGTTGCATAGTTGCAGTACAGGTTTGTACTGCTGCCTCATGGTCTGTTGTGAACTTTGATATAATGTTGAGGGAGAAGAATGTATTTTGTACCACAGGCTGGTGGCTTGTAGCATGGAGATGTTGTTTTAATAGTAATGTGCCATCAATGCACACCATGGTGATCTTCCCAAGGGCTCTTACTTCACCATTCCCTCCATATGATGCTTTGGGGATGCACTGATTGGTCACACAGATGGCAGGGCATGTAGTCCATCAACTACCCATATGTCTCATGATCTCACTTGATCAGGAATTGTCCTTTTATGTTTAAATGGCTTGGATCCATGCTATCTGAAGGACCATATCTTCCCATATGAGCCTATTTGGCTCTTACAATCTTCAGAGGAGACCCTCCTCTCAGTCCATCAGCTATCATAGGTACATTTGATAGGGACATTTATTTATTTTATCACATTTGTATGCCGCCCTACTCGCAAAGCAACTCAGGGCGGCTAACACAATATTGAAAGACGACAATCCAATGAACCCATCCATAAACCCAACTATACCCGTACAAATTCAAAGAGATTAAAAACTTAAGAGTTCAAAGTTGATTACAAATTTAAAACTATAAATTTAAAAGACTCAAAAATTTAAAAGGTTTAAAAAATTTAAAAGTTTTAAAAGAGAGAGAGGTGGCTGTCCAATAAAATCAACCACCCAACGTGGGACCCTGTATTACTGGAGCCCCACACCTGTCCTGTCAGCCAAGTTTTTAGGCCCTTCCGAAAGGGAGTGTGTAAGCATAACTCAGTTGGCAGGAGGTTCCAAAGGGCCAGGGAGGACACAGAGAAGGCCCGCCATTTTGGGCTCTCTGGTCCCCTTGCTGGCTCCAGGGAGGTCAGGGGACCCGATCCAAACTGTTTCCAAAGTTCCCCCACCTACCTGGAGGCTGCAGCAAGGCAAAACGTCAGCATTCAAATCCCAACATTCTGGTTTGCTGCAGCCTCCAGGGAAACAGGGCTTTTTTTAAATGTTGTGCGATCAATGCATCACACAATGTTAAAAACTGAATAACAACAAGACTTGAGGAACCAAGTTTCATCGTTATCCGAGGTACTAGTGTATTAAAGTATAATAATTAACTTTTTTATTATTATTAGTAAAGCATTAATAAAAAAATGTTAAAAGCTCTGCCAACGATCAGTTTTGGGACAAAAATACCCTACAATATTTAACAATCCTTTCCTTTTATGATTCTTAGAGATGCTCAGTGGTATATCTCAACTTTTAGTGAGGCTGTTTGGATAAAGGTTTGTGTGAGACGTTTATATTTTCTTTCTTAGGAGCGGGGTGCTATCTCAGTCTAGTTCAGGGTGCTCAAACTTTTTGGGCTGTAGGCTTGACCATGCCCCCTGGACAGCTGATTGGGCTGGTCATCTGGTTCCTCCCATTGGAAGTGGAAGTAAAACGTGCCCTCATGCATGCACAGAATTCATTTATGGTAGGATTCTGCACATGCGTGCATCATACTTCCACTTCTGGGAGTGGTGAGGGCGTTCAGGGGCCAGATGAATTGGCATTAGGGGACGGATCTGGCCTGCAGGCCATAGTTTGGGCACCCTTGGCCTAGATGATGAAGTTCACTGTTTTTGGGGATTCTCCTTTTTGTGGCCTCCTCAAGCTGCTTTTACTGGGGCAGACATTCATTGAGTTGATTCATTTCTTTTGGTTTTATCTATCATCTAGTGTCTGTTCACATTATTGTTGAGGATTTTTTAATCTCTCTGTGATTTGATTGAGTTTAACCTTTTCTTGATTATTGATTGTAGCTGCTGTGGGCACTTTCCTAAGTAGAAAGGCAAGCAGATTCTTAAAAACGCCCAGTTTTCTTCTCCATTTCAATCCAGATCCAAAGCATACCTCTCCTATTACTTCTATCTGCTACAGATAAGAAAACTAAACAGGAGAGATCATTTGATTTTGAAACAGAGTTTTTGTTTATCTGGTGAACGTCTGAATATGTTTTGCATATAATGACAATGTAAGAACTTTTGAGATGCTGGATCCATATTTTCTCAACTTCTTCTTCCACGTCTAGGCCAGATGTGAAACTGCCAAAATGAAGTCAACTTTGGGTGAATTTCAACCCAGAGTAATCTCTGATATGAAAACACACTGTATGGAACACATCCACACATACAAAACAAGTTGACAACCTAAACCTTTTGAAAAACAATATTGATAAATTGTTGTTGCAGAGAGAAGCATTTTATATTCAATATCTGAAGACTTTTGGTTCCATCAGATCTGAATAATGAGTTGGACCTTTCTTGTTTTTTATAATAATTTGTATAGTTTATAATTCTGAGCATGTTATCACTTTAAATAATTAAGCCATTTCTGCCTCCTTGTATCTCACTTAAAGAGCATAATGTGTTCCACAGGATTGCTTTTTAAGCAAGTTTTCTCTTTAAGCAAAACACCATTGTAAGTGACCAATTGTGACTTCTGGGGGGGGGGAGAGAGATTGTGAACCCTGATTTATTTGTTAAGTGAGTTTTTGGTTGGTTTTATTTGTTAAGCGAAGTGAACATTTAGAGAAAATTCTGCTCTTTAAGCGAGTTACTCTTTAAGCGAGGTGCTCTTTATGCGAGGTTTGATGATCTTTAAAAGGAAGAAAAATATTTCTCATGAATACGTCACTTGACACACAATATATTTTGCAAACATTGTACCATATGTTTTAAGGTCTTTAAGTTCATCATGATAGGATGTTTTCCTCCCTGAAGCTAGTAGATACTTACAGATCAAATAAATAGGGAGATAAAATACAACCTTATCTGACCACTCGGCCAGTCGGAACAGGTTGTTGCCTGGTTCTTGTTAGCACCTGATATAAATTAAACTAACTTCAAAAAAAGAGAGAGAGAAAGAAAAAATAGCAAGGAATGCACTGCTGTAAAACAAAATATCAAACTGACGGCTGCAGGAAAACAATTATTTTACAATGCTACATTGTCATCTAAAAATATGAAAACTATTTGGTGTCTGGCATCCATTTTTACATATTTGCAGCTATACTTTGGATTTTAATAAAGCGTGATTGTAGTTCTTCAGTTAAAATGGCAGCCTTTAATTCTAAACTCCACTTCTGGACATCATGTTGCTGAGGAGGTCACATATGTAGACAAAATGTTCTAATTGTTACTATTATTATTATGACTTTGAGCTGGGAAGAAGAACAAAAGGAGTCAAAACACATTGTGTCTATGATTAAGCTCTAAACAGATGGCCAGAGTTGAGGAAATAATTAAATAAATTCACTCATGTATCTTTATAAACCATTTTAAAGAAGTGTAGGAGATTTGGAACAAAACAAAAAGAGAGAGACCCGTTTCTCCGGAGTCTAAAAAAAGTATTTGATGAAATTATGATTCTACAGTCATATCTGTAAATCATACTATACAAGATGCTCAGTATGTTTTTAGAAGTGATTTTCTTGAGTAGAAAAATGACTTTTTTTTTATTCTCTTGCTTTTTTAATGGCTTGGTGCCATTGCACTACGGCACAGGTGTGTGCTGGTATTTTGGGTAATCAGGCTTTGTCCCACTCTGCCCTCATCTCTGGTGCCCTGGGGTGCCAATAGCAATGTATGGAATCCCCCCAGCCCCCCCAATAGATTTCCCTACCACTCCCTGTCCAGCGCCTTCCCATGGTGCCCTGCACACCCCTGCTAGGGCACCAAGGGGATCAAATTGAAGGGGGGGGGAGAGCAATATGTCCCAGGGAATGAGGAGGAAATTGGCAATGAACCCTTGTTTGCAGCTTGTTAAAGTAGCTCTGCTGAAGCTGTGCCTTTTGTAAACTTAGATAGCCACCACAAAGCTACATTAACAAACTGCAATCAAAGCCAATTGCCACATTTCTCCTTACTCTTTGATTACTCCAGTGTGGTCGACTAAAGCAAATTCCCCCAATAGAACCCAACTTTCTTGGTATGATTTCCCAGAAGATCTATTCACATTTCACCTCATGTCTAATGGCAGCCTAACCCTCCATCTGGATTAGCCCTGATTCTCCTTTAAAAGGAGGTGTGCATTCTCTATACAACTTATTTTACTGCAAAAATGGGACTGTGCATGTGTGTATTTATCATGACACTGAATTTTGCAAAACTGGTCACAAATGCAAGAGAGAGAGCCCACATACAGTTTGTGGGCTGCATATTGCCCATCTGTGCTCCAAGATCACCTGTCCTCCTGTGTGTGCTTCCCCCATCAATAAGGGCAGACTCACTCTGTATCATCATTTCTGTCTTTTGAGGCAGCTGGCCTTTCTTTAATTTACCTACATAGCTTAATAGTATGCAAATGATATTCTCCTTTTATGTTTCTATATTATTTTGGATCTGCCTGAGAATTCAGTGAAACAAAGGGTGGATCTTGAACTTTCTTTAGTCCACAGAGCTTGTCTTACCATTTGTCGACTGCAACTTGTATCCAAGAATGCATTTTTTCCTCAAGCGGGAAAAATGCAATTGGTGTGGATTTGTTTAAGGTGGATCCCAGCTTGCCATGAAGGGACCCACATACTATGATCTCAGAGCCATCCCCTGCTGCATACATGAAATGAGATGTGCAGGATTCAACACTGAGATTGCAATAAACTGCTGCAGCCTTGAGGATATGGACAAGGTGCACCTTCACACCCAATCCATTTGGCATGGCCTCTTCCGCCTCCATCACCATTGAGAATCAAAGTTCCTCCTCTGCTCATTTTGCCATTGGTCCCAATATGGTGATTTCCAGTGGCATTTCCTCCACTGAGAGGAACCATCACCCCACCTAAAAGGGCTCATCCTTACCATTAATTTATGACCAATTTCAAGTCATTTTGCAAGTTTTAGCCACAACTCTATTTTATTTTTTCTAAAATTTGGTATTGGGAAGAGGTTTTCTTGAAGAGGGATCATGAACTCAGCTTTATTTCCAGTTTAGGAAGAAGGGTTTTGTTTTTACAACTCTTGTGGTAAAGAAGGAATATAAAAGCAACATAAGGCACTTTCAGGGAATTAATCAAAGCCCAGGTTTGCTCAGTGTGAGGTGGTTGCAGGCTTCCTTCCCTTCATGCCTCCATTATGCTAACAACTTCCTGGCTTATGTACAGTGATGGGATGTCAAAAATTCTACTACCACGCCATGACGTCACGGACGTCATGGGCGTGGCCAATGTCATGACGTCATGACGTCATGGGCGGAGCCAACGTCATGACGTCATGACGTTGTGGGCAAGGCCAAAAATAAAAAATAAATAAATAAACATGCACACAGACCCGTATATAACTTAAAGAAATAAAATAAAGAAATAAATAAAATAAAATTTAAATTAAAGTACAACCACCCACCGAAAACACAAATAAATCACCCACCCACCCTAAATATAAAAGCCTCACTTACCTTCCTTGGCACTGACGAACCTTCATGTGGCCCGGGGCCACCCGGCAAGGCACGCTGCCCCTGACTGCCACGGCCGCCACAGCCGCCTGCAGCCCCTGCCTGGCCACCGAACTCCCACGGGCACGTTGGTGCCTGCCCGCGCCGTCCGCCCACGCTGCGCCGTCCTAGGGACTTGGGCCGGACAAACCCCCATGCCCTGGGTAAGCGCGGCGGGGCTCGCCACCGCCGCATCATCTTCCGCTGGCCGCCGGCAGCTTCCTCGGGCATGGGGGTTTCTCGGGCCCAAGTCCCTAGGACGGCGCGGGCGGGCGGCGCGGCGCAGGCGGACGGCACGGGCGGCGCGGCGCAGGCGGACGGCACGGGCGGCGCGGCGCAGGCGGACGGCACGGGCGGCGCGGCGCAGGCGGACGGCGCGGCCAGGCACCAACGTCCCCGTGGGAGCTCGGTGGCCGGCTAGGGGAGGTGCCCTTCTCTTAGGGCTGCCGCCGCTGCTGCCGGAGCCACTCTAAAAAGAGGCGGCTCCAGCTTCGGAAGATTTTTTTTTTTTAAATTGGATCCATTTGGCTCCAATTGACTGCGCATGTCCAGAAACTCCATTTGACGCATGCGCAATGCGTCAGATTGAGTTTCTGCGCATGCGCAGTCAATTGGAGCCATTTTATCTCTGATTTTAATTTTTTTTTTCCTTTCGGTCAGGCGTCCGGAACCGGACGCCCCAAAAGTGGACTTCCCCTCACGGAGAACCCTCCGGGATTCATCTTACCGGTTCCAGAGATCCGTCTAGAACCGGTGACATCCCATCACTGCTTATGTAGCATAATCAGATTTTCACACAAATGATTACTTCTCCTCCTTCCCCATCTTCTTGTGTGTGTGTGTGTGTGCTCCATCTAAAGCAGAGTGCCTACCGATCAGATTAAATTCCATCAGTTTACTCATAAAATGCTTAATTGATTCTTTTAAATTTATAATTTGGACTATAATTATACTTTTTTTTTGAACAACTGAAATTCAGATTGATGGCATTAGATATTTGTTTCAAGACTATATATAAAAGATTTCAAAACTGTCACCTATAATTTGTTGATCTGCATCAAAACAAGCTATTTTCCAAATGGCACTAATAAGGTAATCTTTTCATATCGATGCTATCAATTTTGCCTATTTTTCCAGTTTTTTAAAATAAAAAAGCACACTCAGCATTTATATAATGAGCCTCTTGAAGCTTCCATTTTGTAAAATACCTACTTGGAAGTTTTTAAACTGGCAGGATCTGAGTAGGATTGCTTGTGGTTTAGTGAAACTTTAAATCAAGAGTTCACAAACTTTTTCATCTGGGGGCCTGATGAAGCTCCCTCAGACAGCTTCAGGGGCCAGATGGCCATTTTGCCCTTCCTCCCCCACATGACACTTCCTGGTGTGGTGGAGGGGGGACGGACGGACATGAAATGGTGCCATGGGCAACAGGTTGAGAATCCCTGCTTTAAATGAATAACAGCCCAAAAATGGAGGGTTTGGAATGAAATCATGTTGAGCTTTACCTTGCAGTGTCTCAACTTGAGAATGAAAGCTACATGAACATGCGTTTTCCCCTCCTCATCTCCTCCATCCTGCTCAGGCTGTCTACACTACAAGAATACAGATAAGTGCCTAGTTGATAAATGCCATATTTATGCTGCCATAGAAAAGGCCAATCCTGACATTAGGCACAGTGAAGCAACTGCCCTCAAGTAACAGATGGCAGATGAAAGGAGTGTAGATTGATAGCTCTTTAATTTGCTGTGTTTTTGCTCTCAGGGATGTGAAGTTATGTTTGTCTGAGTTTCTGTCCCATGTGCTAAAGTAACTTGCCTGATTTTGTGAAGGGGTAGGGAGAAATCTCAATCACTGCTGTGCCTCAGGAAGCAAAATATATTATAATGGCCTTGATCCAGAAAATAATTAATAACAAATATGTTTCTTACAATTAATTCATTTCCCCAGTAACTGAGGTATAACTCCTAGTACACTACAATTGAGTCAAATCCCAAATTGAGTTTGGGTAAATCTGATCAGAGTCAAGCCCTGATCAGACTGATCAGAATCAAGCCCAAGTCAGATTGGATCAGACCAAGTTGCGTCTGAACTGAGTTTGAGTCAGTCCACTGTGATTCAGACAGATTCAGCAAAGGTAAAGGTAAAGGTCAACCTTGCTTGAAAGCCAGTCGTATCCAACCCTAGGTACAGTGCTCATATCTGTTTGTAGCAGGCATGCCTAGACACCAAAGTGCACGGAACACTGTTCAGTGAATGTGTCTATAAAAGAAAGTCTTTTAAGGTGTTCCCAATATATTTCAAAAACATTTCTACAAAAAGGAAAATGCTGGGCTACGGGGTAGAGCAGGGGTTCTCAACCTTTTCAAGTCAAGGTCAGATCACGCTAACTAAGACAGTTGAGAGGGCCCAGACTGGTGGTCCATTTACGGCTGTCGTAAACATCCCCATGGCTGATTTTGGTGGCAGCAGCGGCTGCTGGAGCGAGGTGAGAGGCTGGATTATTTGGTGCCATGGGCCGGATCCAACCCACGGGCCATAGGTTGATAACCCCTGGGGTATAGAGTTGGACTTTGGTCAGTGATAGATTGAACTCTCAAGGCAGAGCAAAAATCTTAGCAGAAGCCTGTAGCCACAGTGCATTGGGGTGATGGTAAAGCATTAAGATGCTATTCTACTAGTTCTTTTATCAGGATAAAGGTTTCCCTACAATTTTGTTGGAATTTTTGGGAATGTGACAATTCTACATGCAGAGTGTTAACACATAATCCTTGAGAGGAGGGAGTTCCTATTACCAGGACTAACTTGCCTGCATGCTTGTTTCCTAACTAATTGGAAAAGCTCCGTCTTCTTGCCTGAAATTTGATTGCCTGACTCTAATTCCTTGTTTCATTGTTTCCTCTGTGTGATGATGGCCATTTTGCTCTTGAGGCAGCTATTTTGAGTGATTTCTTTATTACTGGTTTTTCAGTCATATGGATATAATGGAGGAAAATCCTCCACATGTTTTCTTAAAACTAAACTAAAATAACCTTCCTATTCTAATGAACCTGATAACAAATCCTGTTAAGAACTTCTGAGCACAGAGTAAGCAAAGAATTTTTTTTTAAAAAAACAACCCCTCAATGTATTGGTCTGAGTAATCATTTGTCCACTCTAGGAAGTCTACTGAGTGTGAAACTTGCAAACAATTCAAACCTTAATAATTGCCTCACTCTCCACAACAGGAAACTGGTGTTAATGCTAGGGAATACACCGTTGAACAGTCAGTGCTGTGCATGGTTCCTTGCTGGCCGCTGCTTGCATGAAGGAGAATCCAGCAACCACTTATGTGAGTGAAAAGCCTTATGAAAAGCAACAAACTAGTCCTCCAGTTTACATACATGCAAGCTGAAGATCAGCAGAGTTCAAACACAGTTGTGGAGATGTTTGCCTCATTCTTTTTCTAATCGTCTCCCTGACCATCACCATCTTTTTAAATTCTATTTTTATTGTTTATCTTAGTGAATCTGTAGAGTGGCCACAATATTATTTTAGCGGCAGCAATAATTGGACTTCCATTATTTTGGTCCTGGTGGTTTTGAAGGTTAGGGGTGGGTGCTATTACAGTCTGTGTTTTTATCACATTTGCTATTACTCTTATAATTTTCCTGCTTTGTCCATTTGTCTGCTCTCTCTCTCTGTACGGTCAAACCTCGCATAAAGAGCTCCTCGCTTAAAGAGTAACTCGCTTAAGAGCAGAATTTGTCTCTGAATGTTTGCTTTGCTTAACAAATAAAACCAACCAAAAACTTGCTTAACAAATAAATTGGTGTTCACAATTCCCCACCAGAAGTCACAATTGGTCACTTACAATGGTGTTTTGCTACCGGAGGCTCCTCTGGCCAGCCCAGCTGAGGAGGGAAGAAATCCCTGCGTGGCTCAGCGGCCTTTAAAAACAGCACCACTGGTGCTGCTAACGGAGGCTCCTCTGGCCAGCCCAGCTGAGGAGGGGAGGAGAAACACCTGCATGGCTCATCAGCCTTTAAAAACAGCACCACTGTCACTGCTACCAGAGGCTCCTCTGGCGGGCCTGGCTGAGGAGGGGAGGAGAAACACTTGCATGGCTCAGCAGGCTTTAAAAACAACCCCAGCACCACCGGTGGCACCGGTGCCACTACCAGAGGCTCCTCTGGCCAGCCTGGCTGAGGAGGGGAGGAGAAACACCTGCGCGGTCCAGTGGGCTTTAAAAACTGTGCCTCAGCCTGCCTCCTCACGGGAAACAATGCCACCACTAGACATTTCATCTGCCCAGTTTGGCCTTGAGGGAAATGGACATAGTGGGTGGGGTTGAGTTTGTGAGGTTTCTGTGTATTGTTTTTGAAGTAGTTTTAAAATGTTTTTATGATGATTTTATATTTTGTAACTGTGATTGGGGTTGTTTTGAAATGTTTCCGAAATGTTTTTTTTTAACGTGACATCTTGTCATTGTGTTATATTGGGATTATTTTTGGGGGGGCTATTGTATATTTTGTATCTTTGTTAGCTGTAGACACAATGGGCACAGAGCTGAGCGAGTTGAGGAGAATGGTGGAGGACAGAAGTGCCTGGCGGACAGTGGTCCATGGGGTCGCAAAGGGTCGGAATCGACTGTGTGACTAAACAACAACAACAACAAAAAGCTGCCCAGAGTCGCTTGGCAAGTGGGGCGGCATACAAGTCGAACAACAACAGCAACAGCAACAACTTCCTCCACTGAGGGGATCATCACCCCCACCTAAAGTGGCGCGTAGCCACTGGCCCCTTTAGGGTGTCAGGTTATTTACCACCACCCAACACTTGGCGTTGAGTCTCTGGCTGTACAGTCTATTCTATTACCGTAATGGGGTATCCAGCTAGACATGCTTATAGAAGTATAGCCTCACTAAATTAAAGGCACCACTGTTGAAGGTGGGCAGGACAGAGCTGGTTAATTCTCAAGAAGGCATGTATTCTTGATTTGAAGAGCAGTTTTAAACCTTTTTAAGCCAGGGGCTGGGTCACGCTCCCTCAGAAAGCTTTGGGGACTGGATGGCCATAGCCATTTTGCCCTTCCTCCACCACATGGCACTTCCTGGTGTGGTGGAGGTGGTGGGGGCATATGAAATGGTGTCATGGGCTGCATCTGGTACACAGGCCACAGGTTGAGAATCCCTGACCTACAGGGACATGCAGACTCCTACCTACTTTGTTTTAGAAAAAAATATGGGCTCTTCCACTCAGTGATGGGATGACAAAATTTTTATTACCAAACCGTGTTGTCATGGACATTGTGGGTGTGGCCAACGTCATGATGTCATGATGTCATGGGCGGAGCTGATGTCATGACGTGGGCGGGGCCAAAAAATAATTAAATTAAATTAAATTAAATTAAATTAAATTAAATTAAATTAAATTAAATTAAATTAAAATAAACACACACACACACCTCAAACCACCCACTCACCCAAACAACCACAACACAAACCCGTTAATAAAATAAAATAAATAAATAAATAAAATAAAAATAAACCCACCCACCCCAAACACAAATAAAAACCCCAAACACAAACCCTGGGTCATTTACCCTGGGTCGGTCGACTTCTCCGGGAGCAGAAGACTCGTTTGCAGTGGCGTGGCGTAGTGGCGCAGCGGCAAACTGTTTCAGTGGCCTGCCGCCACGCCTCGCCAAGGAAACGCGGCTGCTGCCACTTTAAGCACTGCCTGCGCTTCCTTTCCAGGCAGCCAAAATGGCTGCCCGTAACTGTGCATGCGTCAAACCTCTATTTGACACATGCACAGCTCTATTTCTTACTGCACATGCATCAAAAATTTAAGAAAGGGGTTCGGCCCAAACTGGAGAGGTGACTGAACCGGTCGCCTGGGATTCTACGAACCCCCTTGGCGAACCCCTCATGATGGACGCTACAGGTTTGGGCAAACCAGCCCAAACTGGTAACATCCCATCACTGCTTCCACCCCAAAGTGGAAATGAAGTCACCCCTGAAGTTACAATCACCTTCTCATTACTTCTGGTTTCATTTGGGAAAGAATTTAGTGCATTGCCTGGAGCCTGTGTTAGAGACTTCAGTTATACTGGTGAGCCAAATCAGAGTTATTCAGCTTTTCTGTGGCTTTATTTGCAGCCTTTTTAATGCTTTTATTTAAATTATCCAAAGTTCTCCATAACAAAAACTCACTCATATACCACATAAAGATAGCAATACATTATAGTTAATTGGAGTTGTGACTATTTTATAGCATTTTAAAATCTATTTTTGTCTGTACAGAGGTGATCTACTGCTCAACTAGTCTACCAATGTAGAGATAAGTTGGTCTACTGCTAACACTGAATATTTGTTTAAAAAAATACTTTGGGGTTACTAGGGTTAAAGATTATTGGGATAAGTGTCCCCACTATCCGAAAAAAATCATGTCTAACTTAGTATGTGGCCAGAATACCACCTACAGTCATGCCCACAATCCTTTTTTGAAGAGTAAAACAACTGATCATACAGGGAATGTCCATTTGAATCATTCTGGCCAGCAAAGGATTCAGGAGAATTAGATGGAAATTTCTCTTTAGACATCACATAATTCTTCTTGTTACTTGTCTCCTACTGGAAGTTGGTGATCACTGACTGTTTCAGTTTGGGATTTTGGCAGATTTAAGCAATCACTGTGTTGGATTTAGCCATTAAATTCTCCTCCTTGCACTTCTTTTCTCATTTATGATGTTCTGTAACAAGCTGTATTTTTCATTCCTTCATGTCTCATTTAATGACCAAAGTGTTCCAGGTTTCTTCATTTTATGCATTTTGTAATTTCTTGGTCTTTGCTACTTATTTGTTGTTCAGTCATTCCAAAAAATGGTTAGCATTCTATCCTAAACCCACATGTGAAATGTTGGTATACTTTGCCTATGCTGAAGTCTCTTATTCTGTTCCATGCAGTAGAACTGAAAATATACTATGCACTACAAAGTGTGTAATTAGCAAATGAAATTGACCACTGCAAGATGTAGAGATGGGCATTAGTTTCAGAATGGTAGGGTGGCTTTAAAAACCAATGAAATCAGGGGGAATTGATCTATTTGTACCATATCCAGAACACCCAACCAGTATGTCCAGGGACAAATGTATGGTCATTAGCAATAAGGTATCAAAATGTATTTGCCATGGAAAATGCAAATGCAAGATTTAGGATGGGGCACTGTGATCCCTGAGAATTACTTCTACCTACAAACTTGACAAAGTAAACTCACATCTCATTTTGGGTGCATACTTATTTAAATGGGAAACAATGCATGTAGGCAGGTCTTGGTCTGAGTGCTAAAATGGGTCAATATCTTGAAATGGTATATGTGGGGCAGAGTTAATAGCATGATCTGTTAGTAAATCCTTGAAGAAATAATCTGAATTATAGCTCAGTCAACAGGTCTCCACCAAAAGGAGGTTTGGTGACTTTCAATTCAAGCTAATTAGCAATAGAAGTTGCACATATATACCATTCCATAGTGCTTAGTGGATTCTCTAGACCAGGGGTTTTCAACCTAAGGCCCGTGGGCTGGATCCAGCCAACAGAGCCATTTCATGTGGCCCCCACCTCTCCAAGAGCATTCGAGAAACAAAATGGCCACCCCTTTGAAGAGGTTGGAACAAAATGGCCACATCCAGCATGCAGGCAGGACAAAATGGCTGTCCGTCCTTCAAAGCCAACTTAGAGAGAGTGATCGGCCCCTGGCATTAAAAGGTTGGGAACCCCTGCTCTAGGCAATTTACAAGGTAATTAGCATTTATACCCCCAACATGCTGGGTACTCATTTTAGCAATCGCGGAAGGATGGCTGAGTCAACCTTGATCTCTGTCAGGATCAAACTCACAATCTCAGCAGTAGTTTTAGCTGCTGTACAGCATTTGAACCACTGTGCCACAAGGACTCATTAGCAAACTTACTAGCTGATCTCTTTTGGGTCCTTGGCAGGCAGCACCCTATGACGAAAGACAAAACAGAACCCACCCACCTGCCCACACAAAATTCTCACCCAGCAACCACCAGCAACCAAGAGAGAATGGTTCCTCAGAGAAAGTGAGAGAATGGGATGGCCTGTCAATGGAGTAAAGTATTTATTGACTGTCTTGGGTTTGTGTGTTTGGGGCCCGTAGCACTGAAATTATTTTATCCTGGCAAAAAGGCAATGACCTCTTTAATCAGCTTAAAGTATTTGGCTGCACAGAAGCATCAAAAGAGGGCCCCCAGCCCTCCTAAATCATTCCAGCAGTGCAATTTCTGGTCTAGCGTCTTAATCTGAGTCTGTAGGCTACAATTCCATTATTTGAAAAGCCAGAGCAGCTTTCACTTCCAAACACTTATATCAATAAGAGTCTTGCCCCTCGCTGTCCATATGCCATGGATCATGTGTGTATATGAGAAAAAGAGTGTGTGTATTTAATTGTCAGGAGCGAAAATAAATTTACAGTGTGATTCCCTCTATGTGTCATCGCAGTATGTTTATAATACCATTCAGTGTCTTCAGAGTATTGCCTCGAGACATTAGCATGTACACAGAGTCGAGTCTGGAGAGGCTTTATTATTAATATTATTATCCTCTCACATCAATGGCAATGCTCTCTTATTGGAGATGACAGTGCTTATGTGAAGCGATCCTTGATGTGGAAGAGAAACAGGGAACATATTGTGTCCCCCTCCACATATATAGATTAGATAATCTCCACGTATTGAGTCCAAGAGCATAAAACTAATTAACCAGACATTTCCGAAGAGTCATGTCGAAATAAAGAGAGGTTTCACTAGGCCATGTGTCAGAAATGTTTCTAAGTTACAGCACAAACCTAACTGGTTGAGTTAACCAAGGGCCAGCTGAACTGACAACTAGGCCTGTTGCAGTCTTTTTGAATATGGTCCTCTTGGCTTAGTCTAGGACTGGCAAGTCATAAGTAGCACAGCCACTGACAATGCAGAATGAAAAGTTTGAGGCCAGGGAGTCGGTGCTTACAGCACCACAAGGATGTGTCTTTGTGTGATGTCACAGAGATAGGGCAGGCAGGGAGTGACAGAAAAGCAAGGACAATAGTCTGAGCAAATGAGACCTGAAAGTAGCTGGGAATGAGTGAAGACAGATGGCTAGACATTGAAGGCCTCTTGTGCATAAAAATATCACTTTCTCCTCCTTCAGTGCAATTGACCCTGAGACTCAAAGTACTGCAGCAATTCCTTCAAACTTCAACTGGTACCTAGAGAACCCAGCAACCTACAGTGTTGGTATTTACTTAGGACTATTCTTGCCCTAGTGTAAATTCAATGCCAAGTGTCAGGTGGCAGTTAACTAACCTGACCACTCCAAAGACTAATGGTCTTGGGTGCCAAAGTCCATAGGGAAGGGTGATGGTCCCCAAGTAGATTAAATCCCACTTGAATCCATCTTGATGGAGGGCAGCAGCTTCATCAATACTGGCCTGGGGCTGATGAGGACTTTGTGTGCCAAAAGGGCCCAGGACCAGAAAGTGACTTGTGGAACTGGATCAGTGGTATGGGTATCAAGCTCCGATGTGGAAGGCAGATGAAAGGTCACTGCATTATATTCTCAGGACAATTGTCTTGGCTGATCGCCATGAGGATCACCAATATTTGGAATTGGTTATGGAACAACAACAACAACAACAAGTGTAAATTTGTTCTAGTGTTGTAGATATTTCCCAGGGCTGGAGGACGTTTGGCTCAAGTGTCCACGTTCTCCATCATGTTTTTTGCTTCTCTGATAGTAGATCAAAGCAGTGGCAACTCATGGACTGCGATGGGGTACCTTCCTCAAAAAATTCAGTGCCACCCTTTAATCCAAGTCAATAAAGTGGCCCTGCCAATAGAGTGCTCTGTTGGTAGAAAACTGTGGTGACTGCCAAAAGGGAATTTCTCTCAGCAGATTTGTGCTGGATCCTAGTCTCCAGCAGATACCAAATTTGTAAGTTAGAACCACACAGAAAGTGTGGACCAAGTTAATTTTATAAAAGTTCAAGCAGATGGCCGGGAACCAAGATCAATGTTTTTAAATTTAAAGTGTCCTCTCAATTTTTCCTCTTCTCTTTTAAAAAAGAAATGTACTGCAGTGTATTTGAGAAGAAGCTTTGAAATATCTCAAGAACACATCATATCAGTCTATTCTTCCCCAATTGAATAGAAATGGCAGAAAGCATAAAGAATGGAAATGGGTAAAATGTGCACACAAACAAAACTTTCTCATAGATCTCTAGCTTGGAGAAAAATGCAATAGGTAATCATTCTTTCAACCTCGATGTAAGTAGCAGATTCTTGCACTGAATCATAATACAATGAGCGGAGGCAATTGCTCGGGGAAACAAAGGAACCATCATTTTATTCAGTGGTTAGTCATGTAGAATCACACAGTACAAACGGTTTTTTGGGGAAGACGGAACAAATTTGCCAAATGTAGTTGGATTGAAATAGAAAGTATAACAAACAGAATTGAAAAATCTGGGTTTGGCAACCTGGTGTTTTTTTTCCTGTGGTAGCTCTGTGTAATTTTTGAGCCCTTGTTTTGTGCATCTGTTCTCAGTTTGAACAGGGACTGTGATGACTTAGTGGGTAAGGTGCTGAGCTGTATGACTGGAAGGTCAGCAGGTCAGCAGGTTGATACCAAAGTGCTGCATGATGGAATGAGCTCCCGCCTCTGTCCCAGCTCCTACCACCCTAGCAGTTCAAAAGCAAGAAATTGCAAGTAGATAAATAGGTACCACTTCACCAGGAAAGATGACAGCATTCCATGGACTCTGGCATCTGTCATGCTTGCCACATGACCACAGAAACGTCTGTAGGTGCAGATAAGTGCTGGCTCTTTGGCTATAAGTAGAGATGAGCACCGTACCCTAGAGTCAGATTCGACTGGCTTTTGAGCAATGGTGACCTCTACCTTTACTCTTATCACAGATTGAATTGGAAGCTTCTTACAACCAGGCCTTCCTTAAAAGATCTATAGCTAGCTGCAGATGCTTCTTTTGAACGGTGTTTACTTTATTAGACATGCTGCCTCCATTCCCCCTCCCCCCAATACAATTAGCAGGGCTTGTGGAAATGTTCCATCTATTGGGCACATTTAATTGCCAGCTAAGATTAATTAAATCCGTACAGAGGCACAGACACACCCTTTCCCTCAACCATTTTATCATATAGATTAGAAGTGGTGATGTCCTCTTCAACACCATCTGCATCTGCAGATGCTTCTGTGGTCACATGACTAGACACTGGAGTATACAGAACATGGTTACCTTCCCACAGAAGCTGTACCTTTTTATCTACTAGCAATCTCTTACTTTCAAACTGCTAGGTTGGCAGGAGCTGGGACAGGCGACAGGAGCTCACTCCATTGTGCAGTACTCAGGTCTTGAACTGCTGGCCTTCCAGTCATCAAGTTCAGCATCTTAACCACTAAGCCACTGTAGTCCCTCATATGCCCATGTAATCACACCCAAACATTTATAATGAGAGGAATGAAGCATAAGAAAGGGCTCTTTTTCGAGTGTGCTACTGATACTTGTAGATTTCATTGAGGCTTTGTCATAATTTCTGTGGGTGCTTTCTCTGGCTGGTCCCAGACATTTTGCTATGGGAGCTAATGATACCTTAGCCCCCAGTCATCATAGTAACACCTCAAGTCAACCATGCACTTTTGATAACTGAAGCAGCCAGTCCCACCATTATCTCTCCTCTCCCATGGCCATAGGGACACAGTAAAACAACTTGATTTCCGTAAGTATTTTTTTTAAGTCACATCATATGACTTGGCTTAATTTATGCTTTCTCCAAAAATTCTGTGGACTGGCTGCCGTCTCTATCTCCTTTTCCGAAACTAGTCACCCAGTACAGTAAAACAATCAGGAGCGACTTCATGCTAGCAAATAAACATGTTTATTAAACACATCAATCTCTTCCACTGCCCCACTTATTATTTTGTAGTGGTGTGAGGATAAAATATTTATTAACTTACACAGATACCAGTAAGAACTTCTCTTCTTACATGGATGCCGTGATGGGAGCAGAAGTGGGAGAAACCAGGAGTGGGCTTTTATTTTGCACACAAGGGCTTCTCTGTCATGGGATAAACATCATAGTTTTCAAAACACACCTCCAAAAGCATTTTCCTTCTACATTACTATAGACCTAACTTGGATACCTTGGGTGTCGTTATTCAATGAGGAGTCCACGCATTGGTAGACATCTCTGTGACAACATTCCACACATGCAAATGGACTTGATGAATCCATTTGTATGTGGGTTTTTTTAGCCATTAGGATATCTTGTCACCTGCTGGCTAGGCAGACCATGACCTGTGCCCTCCACTTTTACCTTTCCAAAGGGATCTGACAGAGGAACCTTTTACTATAGAAGTCCACTAAAATACAGCCTTTTCCAATTCTGATACTGTGGTGGCTCAAGTGGTTAAGACGCTGAACTCACTGACTGGAAGGTCGGAGTTGAATTCCTAGGTTTGACATAGTGAACTCGTGTCTCTCTCCCAGCTCCTGCCAATCTAGCAGTTTGAAAGCAAGAAATTGCAAGTAGATAAACAGAGACCACTTTGATGGGAAGGTAAACAGTATTCCAGGTACTCTGGCTTCGAGGCATTCCTGCCACATGTCCACAGAAATGTCTGCAGACGCAGACAGCTCTGGCTGTTTGGCTAGAAACAGAGATGAGTAGTGAAGTCTAGAGTTGGATACGATGGGCTTTCAAATAAGGGAGACATTTAGCTTTACTTTTAATTCTGATGCTCCCTCTCTCTCTCTCTCTCTCTCTCAAAGCAAAAACACCCCCCCCCAAAAAAAACCCCACTGTTTTACATATGGAAATCTGTAAATCCATGTTTTATATTCTTTATCTATGAATGCTAGTTCATTCCTTCCCACTCAACAAAGTCAAGCACAGTGAATCAGAGTCTGATATTTCATATGCATATGTTTTTTTAAAAAAAATCATTTAAATTGCAGTTTCTGGACAGGAAAAAGAACAACCCTGCAGGAACTCTAAGTTGTAACACTGAGGACATATTTCTCTCCTATTAAGGGCTCTGCTTTGGGAAGAAAATAGGCATTGCTTCTACAGAGATCGAATTAACTTTCTTGAAAGCCACATAATGATTCCTTTTTTGCAGCATAAGTCACATTAGTCTGCAAATGTGAGCAGAGCAGCATATGTGCAATTATGAGTTGCATATTAAGTATCAGTTTAAATTGTAAAAGTCATGATCAGTCTAGACATAGTCCAGCACAGTGGTCTTTCTCAGTATGGCTGACAGCATGAAGCACAGATATGTAATCTGTGTTGAAAAAGAGCATATATTTCATGAGAGAGATTAAATTTCAGATTCTTTTTACCATTCTTACTTAATAGAGTTTATTTAATTTTACACAGTGATATATCTAGCTGCTTCTTTCAGTCCTCCCATTCATGTTGTCAATAATAATTATTATTATTATCCTTTAACCAATGTAGAAGACCATGTGTAGAAAAGGTCCACCCTTGAAAAACCAATAGTCCATAGAATGTTATTCAGTATTAACTGACACATTTAGATGCGAAGTTGTCTTAGCCAATTAGCAATTCCTAAATTACAAGAGTTCGTTCAGTGTACTTTTCTACTGGGCAGTTTTTAAAAATTGTCATTTAAACTGTAACACACTAATCTGGTGAAAATGACTAGAGCTGACTGGAAAGCTCTTGTCCTGAGGAAACATAATCTAATTGCAACACACTCTGAGATGAATAAAGAAAGAAGTCATAAATAACAGAACTACCATGTGAGTGTTGCATACAAGTGATATAAAGGTTGAAATCTTCCTTGGCCTTCCAGATTGACTGTTTAATTTGTTTGTTTGTTTATTTATTTGATTTCAATCTAATCTTTATGCTAGCAAAGAAGAGCCAGGGTAAAGATCGGGAAGCTTACTACTTCCAACCTTAGCCTACCACTTACTCAGCATGTGTTTTGAGGATCATGTATAACCTATACCTATTTAAATGAACTGATGAGAAAAAGAGTGAGTGAGAGAGAGCAACTTTCTGACTTACTATGGTGAAATCAAGGATATCAGGTCTGGCTTCCATGAGCACATCTCTCTTAATTGTCTGAAAGAGCTTAAACAGTAAATTGTGACTAAATCAATTTTGCTAGAATACTAATTCAGATTCAGTCCTTTTGTAGTAGGAAACTGTTCATACATCAAGCATCAATGAATGTTAGGCAACAATAACTCAAGTGATGACCATGTTGCATGTAGCTGTGTGTTGTGCCTAGGAAAAGATTATAGTAGGGGTTCTCAACCCTTTCAAGCCTGGTCAGATCCCTCAGGCAGCTTTCGGGGCCAGACAGCCATTTTGCCCTGCCTGCCACACATGGCACTTCTGGATGTGGCAGACGCAGTGGGGGGAGGTACATAAAATGGTGTCACGAGCCGCAACTGGCCCCCGGGCCATAGATTGAGAGCCCATGGATTATAGTAAAACTGCAGACTGTAAAAGTCAACTCTTTCAGATGTTTGCAGAAGTAGCATATTTCTGACTATCAATCTCTTGGAGGAGGTGAGGCACCAAGTTCAGGACAAACTGAATCTTTGAATTCAAGGAACAGTCCTTGGAAAAGCTATTCCTAGGGGACTACACCTTCCAGGCAACATTTGTCATGGGCTATGTTAGTAAGGATTCTAGGAACTGTGATGAAAGAAAAAAGGAAAATGCTTTGCCACAACCAGTCCTGTGTAGAGCTCACTTCTATCAGTCATGTCTAACGACTAGTCTTGCGCTATAACAACAACAACCTCTTAATGTTTTAATTTTCTTTTTTTTACAAGATAAGCTTCCATACAGTTCACTATAGGGAGGAAAAGTTAGATTATTATTTTTTGGGTGGGGTGGGGTGGAAGGTTAATTAATTGCTCAGAAAATACTGCACTAGCCATGTTGGCTGGGGTACTCTGGAAGTGGTAACCTCAAAAGCAACTTTTCCCATCCCAGGTCCAGCAGGTCCACTTTATCTTTACTCATCCGACAGTCCCATTATGTTCGTTCAGTCTCAGATGCAAACATATGCGTGCAGAACTGGTGTCTTTGATTGTTGTCTCTTTTTAGATGTGGAAGTGCAAAGTGTTTTTAATTATCTCCTTCTGTTATCCAGCATCTGTTGTGCAGATCACCCTACTATTTCAAAGGTGTCCTCTGTTGTCAGCCTACAGAAACCTCTTACTAGAAAAAGTAGATGCTGAGCCCGGAGGGCATCATTGTATGCTTTTGGAAATTGACACTGGTGTATTCTCTTGGCATCATTTTCAGTGTCTCGTAACATTGTGGCAGCTCTGACATAAAGTGTGTCTGATCCCTTTTACCTTTCAGTGCTGGAAATGTTCAATTTATGCCTTTGCGCATTCCCTGCTCCCAGACTGTTATGCTGTCTTTTCTTTCACCTGCACACAAAAGTGACCCTACCAGATAGGGTTTTTATTAGCAGACTTGAATATCACAGCTCTCACTGTGGCTTTAGCTGTTTTGACCCTAAACAAGATTAGTAAAGGAAACATTTGGAATAACTTTTGCATATAACAGAAGGCACCAATGCTGTGTGTGGCTGCTTTTGTTACTGTGAATATGTTGAATGTGGATGGGTATGACAGCAGTTAGAAAGACAGTCTGAGGGTTTACTTGTACTTAGGCTACAGTTCTACCAAAATGCCCAGTCACAATTCAGAAAACTGGGTGAATGGCCAATAATATTAATAATAATAATTTCATGTCAGAGATTACTCTGAGTTGATAGGATCTTTGCTGAAGAAACTCCACTCAGGGGATGCCCGAATGAGGCTCCTTTCATGTCCCCATATCCTCATACATATGTATCTTTGGCAGTGCTTGTAGTTCACCTGCTGGTTGCTGCAACAGATGGACTGCATTTCTGTGCTTTTCTTTAAAATGTAAAACTATTTTAGGCATCCTTTGTAGGTCTCTCAAAGAGGAACTGTAGAAAAGCCAGTCAGAAACATGTGGATTCCCTGCTTTCCTGATGAACTGAGATATATGTATATGTATATTTATGTGCATGTGCATGTGCATGTGCATGTGCATGTGCATGTGCATGTGCATGTGTACAGTATATGTATATGTATAAAGGGGGTGTTATGAAGATGATGCCAGTAGTCCAGGGCCATTAGTGGTAACAACCTTTCATCTTTACTCACTAGAAGAGCTGCAGTTAGGAAGGAACTGGATTACTGGTAGTCTGGTATGTGAAAAGGTAAATCCCATAAATAATTTGGATCCAAGCCATTTTTGGCTTCAGAACAGGCTGAACTTCCAACATCCCTCTTCCAAGAAGCAACTTCCAACATCCTTCATTGTTGGCTATGACTGTGTAGGTCTGAGGGGAGTTGCAGACCAAAATATCAGGAGGGCTGCACTTTGCCCAACACTGCTTTAGAGGTTAAAACTAGTAGTTTAAATTTAACTGAGAAATAGACTTGGACATAATGTAGCTGACTTAATATTATTGTCACATGAGCAGGCTGCCTGATTTGCCCCCAGCCTCAGGATCTGAGCAACCATATTCTTCATGCCTAAAGTTTCTGAATATCTATATTTGTGCTTGATGAAGAACTCCTGTGAGCCCAAACCTTGCTTCCAAGCTGCACTCTATTAAGGAGGATTTTGTGAAGTATAAATAGCCTTGGGTTTTTGGTTTAGCTCGCTGCCCCCATCTCCACACCTCTGTAATTAACAACAAGGCAACCCTGCCATGTTCTGTTTGCTACATTGTTTGAAATATAGACATAGCAACCTTGGAAACTGTTCTGCACCTCATACTACAGTTTGTGAACACTATGGATGCATGAGAATTTCAGTTCGGTTCCTTTATATAAATAATTTACCAAATTTACATATTTCTTCTGGATAAAAGAATTTGCAATTAAAATAATCTGAACGTGGTAGAAATTGAAAATTACAGTTATGTCTGTACACAACAAGGCTATTAGAAGTCTGGCTTTAACTCCCTGGGTATTCAGCTGTATTAATACTGAATTAGGGTCTCCATCCCAATTCTCTGAGAGGCTGATCACCTTCCCTCAACACCCATGTGGCAGGAAAGCACATTACAGTTCTGTTTTTGGTAGGATAATAACTGTACTAGCTAGTACAAAAGGGGGAGAATATTTGTTTAAGCTTTTTTTCTAGAAGAATTTAGTGAAATTTACAAATTTCTTCCTATTTGGGATGGGAAGAATGAGAGGTAGACAAGCAAACAAATAAATCAAGTGTATCCTTTACGATGTGTCAAACTAAATAGCATCTCTATGAGCTTTTTATAAGATGTCTGCTAATTTGAGCATGTTCTTTTCCTCACCTACTTGTCCTTCATTTTATGGATGGCCACTGAAAGGGGAAACACATGGTTAATTTGCATATCTGATGGCTAAGACACATATTGCTGAGGAAATCCTGTTGTTGGAGGGAGTATAATGTAATCAAAAGGAATATACATTCCCCTCTATCATTCTTGAATAGACAGTCACTTCTGAGATGCTTAAATCTTGTACAACAGGAACAAAATGGGATTTAGAGAATGAATGGACTGGTGAATGAAATCAAAACATCAAGGTAACCCCAAAATACTATGCTGGGATAGTTACATGTGCCATCCTAGATGGCAATATTACAGATGGAAATGATAGCTTCAGAATAGTTGCAGGAGGGCCTCTCATGTCCATTGCTAAAAGTAAGAAGTGTTCCTCACTGGCACCCCACTTGTGCCTCTGCTTATGACTAAAAATAAGAAAATGACTGAGCATGGATACCCAGTATATATATCTTAACTATAATTATTCAACAACATAATGCTGCCACATCACTTGCATAAAATTGTGAGTACAAGAATAGCACAAGGAAGCCTGGTCAGGTACAGGAGCATATCATGTTTCCTAGCAAAAGCCAAGCTATTCAAACATATTGTGTTTGAATATTATGGACAGAGGGAGGGCAGTCGTGGAGAAGCAGCACTCTGCCACCCCTGCTAGAGGATTGTTTTCTAGATCACTATGATATCACTAAATTCCCTCCACTAGGAAGCTTACCAATCACTTAAATGGTCAGCATTTTTCCTTTCTATCCTTTCAAATTTTTCACCATCATTTGTTGTTTTGTACTTCTAGATGTAAAGATAGCATATTGCATTGTCCCATACAGGCGCCCCTACGAAAGGTGGAGGTACACCTGGCAGTCAAAGTCAGGATGCATTGTTGATACAAGAATGAAGTGATAGAGCTGTTAATAACTTAAAATTGTATCCCATAGCTAGGGTAATAAACTGCATGCCAGGGGTATCCAGCTGCCATAGAAGTGCTAGGGGTTGTATAAATACAGAGGACATGGTATGAGTATTCCATGTACAATATTTGAAGAAACTGATTTTGATCCAAGAAAACTCACATTGAAGCATGTTACCCTTTAAAGTACTAGAATATATTCTTCCTAGTTTTGTTTTGTTTTTTTGCCTTGTTTTGTTTTTAAATTTGCTTGCATCTCAGAAGCCTGCACTTGTCATCGTCATGTTTTGGCTGTAACTTGAGATGGAGAGGGTATCATTAACTTAATTATGATATCCTTCCATACATTCCACTCCACAAACATCGTCCTGTAGTTTGAAAATGACTACATTGGTATAAACACATATTTCCTGATGCTGTGATTCTCTGCAGGAGAGAGGATTATACATGGAGCAGTTTATTCCTTTTTTTTCTCCTTGAAGATTCACAGTGGATTTCTTAATGCCTAGTCATTCAGAAGTATTTGGCATTGCTGTCTAGAACTACTATGTTAATGAAATGATACACTTTCTTCTAAGATAAGGAAATAAAAGGGTTAGATTGTGAGGATGTCTTATCCTTTTATTTCAGTGGAATGTTTATTAAGTGATGTCTAGTTGCAGTAGCCAAGAGTCTTCAATATTCTTTGTGTTTTGGTGGGGTTTTTGTTTTGCATCTGCAGTTTTCTTCTTGGAAAGCCAATTAATATGTACAGTGCCTGCTGTTCAATTTATATTGTCTTTGTACTTGCTTGCAATACATAAACATGGATGTCAAAAATTTTTCTTTCCCTATTACTCAGAGTGTTACTACTGCTGAAAAAGCATTTATCTATACAACTGCCCATCCCTGATTTATATGGGTGTGCCTGTGTATCTGCTAGCAATACAAATCAGCATCCTGAATATTTTAAGTGGAATTCAGTGTAACAATTAATTGACACAATATGCCTTAATTGTATAATTATTCATAACTGCTTCTAGAGCAAGATGAGCAGACTCAATCTTTCTTTTCATAGCCATCATGGAAAGAGAAAGGATAAATCAAATAATGTCTGTCTGTCTGTCTGTCTTTTGTCTTTCTATTTGTTGAACTATTGAGCTATCGAGCTATCTATTGAGCTATCGAGCTATCGAGCTTTTGATTTATCATCTAATGTCATATCTAATTTGACTCTTATTTTAATTTAGAAAAATACATAATTGCCAGTCTTTACCTGTTTATATCAAGCAGCTACCACATTCTGCAGAAGAAGGCAGTCTAACCTTCATTATAATTAAGATGACCTTAGTAAGTCTAATCAGTGCTTGAAGATCTTTTTAAACTCGTGCTCCCAGAATCCCCCTGCCAAAAGTGACGTTTGCAAACTCTGCAATAAATCACCTTGAAAGTATTTTAATTCAAGGATAGAAAGAGCTGAAGACATGCAGCTCTGCCCCTGATTCTAGGGTTAGGATGTGTAAAGGAACTGTACACAGATCCACCAGAACATTCTTACAAGGCGGTTATATGCAGTCACTTGAATGTGGTTAAAGCTCATCCACAGATCTTTCCCTTCAACACAGAGGGAGACCAGGAGTGAAAGGGCCAACCTGGAATATTTCCATCAAAACACTGATAGAAACAAAACCACAGTACAGTAAAACCTCTACATATGATTTTTTTCCTGTTCCACGAGGTTATTTGTATGTTGAAAAATTTGTATCTCAAAAACACATTGGATTACCAGAAGAGGCCACTAGATGTCACCATATATATTTTTGTATGTTGAATTTTTTTCTATTAAAAATGTGTATGTCAATTTTTTTGCCAGGATTTCTATTTATATGTCAACTGTTTTGTAAGTCAAACCATTTGTATGTTGAGGTACCACTGTATTTAAATAGGTAGTGCTATTTAAGAAGAAGTGATTTTAAAATTTGTATATACAGTTGTACCTCTCTTAAAGAGCATAATGCGTTCCACAGGATTGCTCTTTAAGTGAGCTTGCTCTTCAAGTGAAACACCATTGTAAGTGACCAATTATGATTTCTGGTGGGGGGGATTATGAACCCGGATTTATTTGTTAAGTGAGTTTTTGGTTTGTTTTATTTGTTAAGCGAAGCGACCATTCAGAGAAAATTCTGCTCTTTAAGCGAATTACTCTCTAAGTGAGACACTCTTTATGTGAGGTTTTACTGTATGTGATAAATGGCTCGGGAAAAATAACTAATGGGAAAGGAGAAACCTATTGAATTAAACTGTAAAATCAGAGCAAAAGGAGAAAACCTGTTCTATTTTTCCCCAAGCTTTTTCTGGCATACAGAACTCTGTTGAGTGTATACATTTGATTTGCTCCAATACTGAAAATTACTCAAGTTACCACAAAAATCTGAAGAGGGTAACTTGCTAAGGAGATCTGAAATGGTGTTGAAAACTAAATTGCATAGCAATAGAAAATTTCCATTGAACATACCGCAGCCTGCATGGGAATAATTATGAAGAACATGGCAGTGTAAGACTTCATTTGGAATTCCATCTTCCTTTCAACTGTAATTCCAAAGAATTTTTACCAGTGCTAAAGCTCATAGTTGCATGAGATTAAGAACTAAGTCAAATTCTTAAGGGGATGAGCCATACTCAGTGATAAATCACATTTTTCATGCAGAAGCTTCCAGTTTTGAGCCTGGACATCTTTGTGTAAAAGGTTAACCAGGCAATTGATTTGAGATGGAGCACATTCAAATTTCAAGAGCTGCTTCGGGTCAAAACAGACAGTTCAGAACAAAGCTTTGAAATGTTGGGTTTTTTTGCAATAGAGTTCCCAGAATCTCTTGCCCAGTGTGGCAATTGGGTATGCAAAGCTTCAGGGACAGAAGAACTAGAGTCCAAATTGTATCTTTTCAGAAGCTAAATCAGGGATTTTCAACCTGTGGACCGAATGCAGCCCACAGCACTGTTCCATGTGGACCCCCACTGCCTCCACCATACCAGGAAGTGCCATGTATTGAGGAAGGACAAAATAGCCACCCAGCCTCTGAAACTGTCTGAGGAAGTGTGATCGAGCCCCTGAGCTATATTATTATTATTATTATTATTATTATTATTATTATTATTATTATTATTATTATTATTATTATTATTATTATTATTATTATTATTACATAAGCCACTGTGGCCCTACTGTGGATGGTACATCTCATTTAATATAAGGTAGCTACTATATGTTCATAATAATAATTTAGTGTCAGAGATTAGTCTGGGTTGAAAGGATTTTAAGGGGATACCCGAATGAGGCTCCTTTCATGTCCACAAGTGCAACTCTCAGGTATCGAACCCCGACCTTCCAGTCTCCAGCTCAGTGTGTTAACCACTAAGCCACCAGGGGAACTGTGGGTACTATTTGGGTATTACAACCCAGTGTAGCATGAAAACACAAGGGGAGTGGGCATGGCAGTACTATATCCCACATCCACATTTTCATTGCTGTTTGTAGGTGAAAGATGATACAGAGGGGAGAGCTTCATTTTCTCCTGTGAGGTTCTTGATATCATATAAAATGTTAATCTACCAGGAGCACCCCAGATAGTGTGGGCAGTCCCTGTGAAGATGTGAGCCCGTCCCCTTCAGAAAGAGACCAACGTCATGTGGAGTGTGAGAGAAAGAGAGACAGATAGAAAGAGGATGATGCTGATCGCCCTGCCCTGGTCAAGGATTCAATTTAGATGGATTCCTAACACTTAGACAAGACTATTGATTTTAATATCTATTAATGGGTTACTTTAATTTTTGCTCCAGACAGGTTTGTTATTACTTTAAATTGCATTGGTAAATTCTTTTATAAATGGAAATCAATAAATTGTTTTGTTATAAAGGGAGTATGAAAAATGTATGCTACTGAGGGTCACAATCTCCTTACATTGCAATTCTATACCCAGTGCTAAGACACGCTGAGTTCTGTGGGGCTTACTCACATGTAAGTGTGCAGTGGCTCAAGTGGCTAAGACGCTGACTGGGAGGCGGAAGGTCAGCAGTTCGATTCCCAAGTACTGCAGGACGGAATGAGCTCCCATCTTTGCCCCAGCTCCTGCCAACCTAGCAGTTTGAAAGCAAGAAATTGCAAGTAGATCAATAGGGACCACTTCAGTGGGAAGGTAAACAGCGTTCTGTGTGCTCCGGTGTCTAGTCATGCCCGCCACATGACCATGAAAATGTCTGTAGAAGCAGACACCATTGGCTCTTCACTTTGAAACAGAGATGAGCACTGAACCCCAGAGTCAAATACAACTGGCTTTCGAGCAAGGGAAACCTTCACCTTTAAGTGTGCCTAGCATTGCACAGCTTTATCTATTACACATTATTTTTGCAAAAGAAAGCTATTGGCATGTTTCTCCTTGTTTGCTGTGATCTTTCATGAAATGGAAAATTCATGTAAAGGAAACACATTTCAGTGATTCTGGAAGCCCTAAGATCAGTCTTCTGTAAATCAATGGATACTTTAATGAGCTTGTAAGGAAGCTGATTCAGACCAGCCAGCCTTGAAAGAGTTGGATTTGGGGAACATTTCAAGGGATAATGATTTATGACTAAATTTTTCAGCAAAGGGTGCTTTTCTGAGAGAGAGAGCAAAGATGTGAAATCCTATCCTTAAGCAACCAAAACAAACAGGATCATTCCAGTTGCAGGACAGTCTTCTGTGCCATTTTTATCATCTGTCTTCCTGCCAATAATGTCGTATTGAAAGAAGAGCTCAATATTGCAAGGCCCTTTTCAGGCTTAGCTCCATCAAGCGCTCTTTTTTGCCCTTTCAGAAATATCTTGTTGAAATGATCTAATGGAGACAGTGTTTAATCATCAAGACGGACAGTTTAGAATGGAGAATTTGATAAAAACTAATAAACAACCTGGGCTCTTTTTCTTTCTTTTTTGTTATGAGCTAAAAGTAAAAGTCCAAAATCAGTTAGCTTTCAGCAGTGTTTGCAGTCAGCGCAATGTTGCTTCCCACCAGACATCTGTTCAAGATTTAATTTTCCTTCTTTTCTTTCACACTGGTAAATATGGTGCCTCACACGTTTCTTGCTTGCCCTTTTCTTCAAGGAAAAAAAGGCAATTCGAGCATTTTTTCTAAGAATCTTTATTGAGTATCTTCTCTTCTTCCACACTCACAGTGTCTCCATTCTGTCTTTTCTGTCACTTACCCTTTTCTCTTCCCTTCCTCAGCCCCAGCCCAATATATCTACATAGTCTAATTTCAGGCAAACATTATAGGACCAAGTACATCATCTTACCACTGTCTAATTATATATCACTTTGACATGAAACTCAAAGCAATGTATAATCAGCCTTGAGAGTTACCCCATCCAAGTTTGGCACTAGGATGAAGAATACCCAACACAAGAAGGACCTTCATCATCCCTTCATTCCTAGGGATACGTTTGTAAGGCCACTCAGAGGCTTTACAGAATCTGGAGTCAGTGTGATATTGGGGAGCCTGTTGCTTCCATTAAAAAGGACCCATGCATGTCCACACAAAGCTCTATTCCACTGATGTTTGGTGCTAATGAGATCAAGCTGGAAGTGGGAAAAGGAAAGACATTTTCATGTTAATTAAAGGAAGATCATGTATTTGGTTATGGCAAAGTAATTGATAGAACCCTGGAAATGGTTGCAGACACCTGTTTTTTATCAGCCTCATTGACAGCAATCAGTTCATTAAAACAAATGGCTTTAAAGTTTCTCAGCTTGCCACTGGGAATGGTCACACAGTTTACTCTGGTTGTGGATGGGAGGGGAAGGAACATGACAAGACAGTATTAAGATGGATGTGAATGCAGCATACGGGGTGGGGTATTATGAATACACAGATGATACTCAGTTATACGTCTCGGCCCCTTGGTGATCCAAGCAATGCAATTGAATTCCCATCCAGGTGTCTGGAGGCTGTCAGGGTCTGGATGGGGGACAACGGGCTACAGCTGAATCCTGGCAAGACTGAGAGGCTGTGGGTCAAGGGCCCTGCGTTATCTCGGGAGCTACCATCTTTGGTCCTGGATGGGGCTATTTTGCCCCAAACAGACCTAATGTATAATCTGGGGGTCCTCCTGGACTCAAGACTCCTGCTCGGTGAGCAGGTGGCAGTTGTGGCCAGAAGGGATTTTGTACAACTTCGTGTTATATGCCAGTGACACCTGCTCCTAGATTGGGACTCCTTGCTCATGGTCATGCATGCTCTGCTCACCTCCAGACTTGACTATTGTAATGCACTCTACATGGGACTGCCCTTGGTGACCATTTGGAGGCTGCAACTGGACCAGAACGCAGCTGCTCAGGTAGTGATGGGGTGCGGGTGTTATGCCCGTGCCTCGCCACTGCTTCAGGAGCTGCACTGGTTGCCAGTGTGCCTCTGGGTGCAATTCAAGGTGGTGGTGGTTACCTTTAAAGCCCTACATAATAGTGGGCCAGGATACTTAAGAGATCGTGTCACCCCAAGAACATCTGTCTGTCCTACCAGAGCAGACCGGAGACGCTCTCTCATTTTTCCATCTGCTAGAAGAGCACATCTCTCTAGCACCAGAAAGAGGGCCTTCTCAGTATCTGCTCCGGCCCTATGGAACCTCCTGCCAATTGAGCTGTGTCTCCAGACAGAGTTGCTGCCCTTCAGGAAAGGGTTATAAACCTGGCTGGCAGGGCAGGTGTGGGGCACCTGCGACATGATGACCCCGACCTGCTGGCTAATTTAGTAAAACACACACTCTCTCTCTTTTAATCTTATAATCTTTTAAAAGTTTTTGTTAGTAGTTTTTTAAATGTGTTTTTATTGCTTTTTAAACTGCCATTGGTTTTATTTTCTGTGAGCCACCCAGAGTCTTCGGAGTTGGGCGGCAATACAAATTAGAAAATAAAAAAATAAATAAAGGTCTCCCTTGATCAAAAGCCAGTCATATCTAACTCTAGGGTGTGGTGCTTATCTCTGTTTACAGCCAAAGAGGCAGCACTGTCTGTGTCTGCAGACTTTCCCTGGTCATGTGGCAGGCATGACTAGACACTGGAGTGTTATCTTTCCCGCCAATGTGGTGCCTATTTATCGACTTGCAATTTTATTGCTTTCAAACTGCTAGATTTGTAGGAGCTGGGATAGAGATGGAAGATCACTCCATCATGTAGCCCTCTGTCTCGAATTGCTGACCTGCTGACCTTCCTGTCATCAAGCTCATCATCTTAACCACTAAGCCACCTCAACCCTTCTCTCAACTGTAGGTTCTCACAAAACTGCCTGGCAGATGCAGCAGATCACTATGTTTTTCCTACCAAAAGTAACTCCCCAAACCTTCTAAACTCTGATCTGCCTCTAGAAGGAAATGCTTTACTGCATTCTGGGCATTTTTCAGCAGGACCTCTGGATTGTAGCCCCATGGCACAATCCAGGCGAACGTTGAGATGCTAGAAGGGATAAACAGTTGTTTAATGACTTTTACATTGGAATCAATGGGATTTCTAAAATATGATTTGCTGATTTATTCAAATAATTATCAAATGCACTTATACATGATTTACAGTCATTGGCTTCAGGCTGAAACGAGAACAGCATTTTTCAGACACAAATCCACAGTGTGACAACCACTGTTTTTGTTCAAGATTAGCCACGTGCTGCATGCCAAGCAGATTAAGAAAATTAAATATCAGGTAAGAAGCTTTCCCCAGCCTGGTGAACTCTACAGGTATCAGACTGCAGCTCCTAGAGACAGCACCAGTGCTGTGCCCTATTACTACCAGAGGGCTTCTGGGCATTGTAGGGCAAGATATTTAGAACCCATTGTATTATGTTGGAATGAATGAATAAGCAACATGGGTCTATTCAGTGATGGGATGTAACAGGTCCTCAACAGTTCGCCAGAACCGGTAGTAACTTTTCCCAGTGTCCTGGAGAACCGGTAGCAGGTTTGCGGGGGAACCACCTTCGGTGCTTACCTTTTCACTGGTTCCCCCACTGCGCATTCGTGCCAAGCACTTGGTGTGCATCCATGCCTACAGTGCTTGGCGTGTATGCATGGCCTCCTTTCTGTCCTCCTTGCTGTCCTTGTGTTGTGTGTGTGTGTGTGCTTATTTTTATTTTATTTTTATTATTTTTCTTTGGCTCTGCCCATGGTGTCATGATGTCATTATGTTAGCTCCGCCCACACTGTGATGACATCACGGTGGGGTAGTAAAATTTTTGACATCACACCACTGGGTCTATTAAGTCTGCATGTAAGCATCCTCAGCTGAACTATTTTGTTGCTAGTAGAATGGTGTTACCCAAATGGTGGGTAGAGGTACAGATATATGGACATATAGCTGTACTATGTCCAGACATGTAGCTGTAAGCCAGCCCACATTTCCCTTCTCTTCTTTCTCTCTTTCTGTGCTGGCTAGGGGTGATGGGACTTCAAATTTAGTAGCATCTAGACCAGGGGGTTGTCAACCTACAGCCTGTGGGTCAACCCTGGCCCTGGCCCATGGCACCATTTTACGTGGCCTATGTTGCCACCACTGGAAGCAGACACATTTAAGACAGCTGTAAAAGTGCCCCCGGCTGTTGTAAATGTGTTCATGGCAGCTGTGGATGTGTCTTACGGCAGCATTTATGGTGGGGAGAATCACCAGTCAGGCCCACTCATCTGTCTGAGGGAGTGTGGTCCGGCCCATGGTTTTAAACAGTTGGGAACCTCTGATCTAGACAGTTACACAATCCCATGCACAGATGAAGATTGGGCCGCCTGACAATTGTCTCATCCTTTATGATCTCAATTCTCTGCATCCTTCATCATTGAATTCACAATGATGAGTTGACTTGTTATCAGATATCAAGTCTTACAGAAACATCTTGTTCATGTTCCCACCCATGCTCAGTAGTGTCTGGAGTACTGTCAGAATGCATAGGCTCATATATTTTTACTAACTGACTCCCTTAATTAATCTAATAACATCAGCTTCATTTTTGCATGTATGTGTCAAGAGGTTTAGGGCCTTCTCCATATGAACAAACCCTTACATTGGGGGGTGGGGGGGTGGAGGCCAGAAGAGAGAGCTCATTGCTCATTATTCTTTAGCCCAGTGGTTCCCAACAAGGGGTACATAGCCCACTGCTGGACTTCAGTTCCCAGAAACCTAAGTCAGTACATTGGCTGATCAGTGCTTTGGGGAAATGACTTAAGCTTCTGGGAATTGAAGTCCAAAAACCAGCATTTGGGAAACACTGCTTTAGTCTGTCAAAGAGTAAACAAAACAAAACAGCAAAAAGAAAAGAAAAAAGAAGACAAAAATGTTGTGGCACCTTAAAGTCTAAATCCTGTATTTAAATGTGAGCTTTTGTGGACCAAGTCCACTTCATCAGACATTTAAAAAAAACCCAAATGTCTTGAAATCAGATGTCTTGGAAAACTATAGTCCCATGGCTAATATCTCTTTTGAGCCTAAGGTCATCGAGAAGGTTGTAGCAGACCAACTGAAGGGGTTCTTGGATGAATCCAACTGCTTGGACCCATTCTAGTCAGGCTTTAGGCCGCACCATGGCAACAAAAACACTCTCGCTGCACTGTAAGATGACTTGCTCCAGGAGATTGACCAAGGGGCTTCATCAATCCTGGTACTCCTGGACCCTTCAGCAGTTTTTGATACCATTGACCATTGTATCTTCTTAGAATGATTGTCAGAGTTGGGGGTCCGAGGCCCTGTTTTACAGTGGTTTTGTACCTTCCTTGAGGATTGTACCCAGAGACATCGTGTTACGAGGGACTGCCTCTCCAAGTAGGGACACAACTGATCTATTTGGTAAAGATGGAAAAAAGCAGCTTTACACACTGCTGCAATTTGTGCTTCCAGGGTCAGATCACCCCAAGTTGTGTACCATATTTTAATCCTTACATGAGAAGAGTGGAATAAGAAGGGAAAGAGCATCTGATGAGCCAAAGAAGAAGCACAACACACAAGGGACCATCATCTTATATACTGATTATTTATTGCAGCACACTGAATACAAAATATAAACAATCGTACACCAACCTTCCATGTTAAAGAACCTTTACAATAGCTTCCCTAATGTGCTCACTTTTGTGGTGCAATGATAAGCTTGAGTTTTCAGAGAAGTCAGGGTCAGGTCTGACTATCAATTCCCCTGGAATATCCATATCCCCAATTAAACATAGCCTTTAGCCTCAGAGATGTTATGGAAGACAACACAGGAGGCAATTACAGAATTAAAAATTTCCAATGTAACTGGCAGCTGGTCAGCCACACATTTCCAGCATGCCTTGAAACAATCAAACACCCACTCCACAGAATTGAGGCTGTGGTTAAGCACTTTGTTGAACATTGTTTTCCTTGCTGTTCTATGGTGTTGCATAAAGTGACACAAAACACTTTTGTGCGAGATAGGTATGATCTACAAGTACTAGGGTGGAAGTATCACATTTCCTATAGTGATTAGAGGATTGCCTGAAATGAAGGAACCCTCATCCATTGTTCTACACAGGAAGCGTAGAAAACAAATGCATGCAATACCAGGCCACCCATTTTGGTCATTGGTAAGCCTTCCATAGTGAGGCCAAAGTGGCTTAGTGGTTAAGAAAAACTGAGATTGACAACAGGAAGGTTGGCAGGTCAGCAGTTCAAGACCCAAATACTGCATGAGGGAGTGAGTTCCTGTCATCTGTCCCAGCTTCTGCCAACCTAGCAGTTCAAAAATAAGAAATTGCAAGTAGATAAATAGGTGCTGCTTACACAGAAAAGGTAGCAGCAATCTGTGTGCTCTGCCAGCTAGTCATGCCTGCCACATGACACAGAGACATCTGGAGATGCAGACAGTGCTGGCTCTTTGGCTATAAATGGAGATGAGCTCTGCCCACTAGAGTCAGATGCAACTGGCTTTTGAGCAAAGGAGACGTTTAACTAAATGCTCCATGGTGCATGAAAAGCAAATGGAGAAGATGCATAAATGATGTTCCATGTTGTTTCTCCCATCACAAATAAGACCAAGGCATGAAGAGTAGCTGGGAATAAGAGGAAGTGGAGGTACCAAGGAGACATTACTTCTTTGATGCCATTTAGTCCAACTTGTCCCTTCCATATCTGCTTCCACCTGCCCCCTTTTTAATTCATGTACCCCCCCTTGTGCTCCATTACGTAGCCTTACCCAGGATTGCTGCCTTCTGTCGTGATGAGCCAAAAGGGGGGTTTGTTTAATAAAAAGAAACTCCCTTTGCAAATGTTTGGAAAAACATAAACTCAAAGCAAGACATTTTTAGATGAGGATAGAATGCGGGCAGAGTCAGGACAGACCCATGCGCAGATCAGAGTGCCAGCCCAGTTCTATTTAAGGCAACTTAAACGACAGTGTGGTCCCCTGCATCAAATCAACACTGATCAATTGCGGCTGCCCCATGGGGATAAGAACAATGGCACCATGAGCACATGACAGGATCGATACAATCATACCCTGAGACAACTCTCGGATTTATTAGGCAATGTAGTCACATCCCAGGTCAGAGTTTTTTTCCAGTGGAAGTACTTTGTCTGATTCACCATTCCTGAGGTTATGAGATACTCTTTGTATCATTCCTAGTAATTACCCCCACTGAAATAAACATATTTACTAATTGATAGAATTATAGCTACACCCTGTCTTCCTTATGTTAGCTGGCAAAAGAGAGGTCCAAGCTGCAAGCCTGTCAATTAGTAACTATGCTTCTTTAGTAAAAGTAATTAAGAACGTGTTTTCTTCTGTTCCTGATTTTAAAAGGCAGGATCATTTGCGAATATATTTTCCAGCCTATTTAATTGCCTCCTCTGAGAGAACTGATTAGCCTTTTCTGACAGTTTAAATACTAGGTGGGTGAAATGTGTCACCCACAGTTGTGACAGAGCTTAACTGAGGGGTGTTATTTGGTGTTCACCAGGATGGTTTCACATGCATTTATTTCTCCCCAGGGTCTTTTGACTGTTCCACTAGAATATGGTGCAAGGTTTCAGCAGCATGGAAATAAAAATCCTCAAGAAATTAGCTAAACATTGGTCAGCATAATAGACATTCAGTCACAAACAGTTTTCAAATAGTAAGGCTGCTGCTTCTAGCAAATCCATATTTATCACTATGTTGCCTCACAGGATTCAACAAAAGTATAAATGCTCTCAAACAGATCCTTTTTCCTAAGAGAAAGCACCATGCTCTAAAATGTTTCTAATGAAAGTAATTGTGTTTTCCTATCTCAGCTGCAGTTTCATGGGAAATTCCCAAGGCTTCCCTTAGGAGTTGGATCAGAACCTTATTTGAAATATTTGAGCTGCTTCCATGCTCCTAAACTAGCATAATCCTTAGGAAAGGTTTTGAATGACACAAAACATATTTTCCATATTTGGGAAACTGGAGAGGAATAAGTCTGATTCTTATTAGACTAGAGCATTGTTATCTTTTTCCACCTAGTTGTAGGGATGCAGCTTGAGGTGAGCAAATAAGTGGAGGAGAAAAGAATATTGAGTGGACCGTGAAGTTGGGGGAATGGCAAGGGAGATGAAGTAGCAACACTAGGACACACACACACACACACTGCAGATACAAAGTGCTTTTTTCACCATTATACAAACATTTTGCTGTTGTTCAGTCGAACAACAAACATAGTCCAACACACAGAGAAAGCTGGTTTATGGTAATCTCCACTTGGTATTGTCACCTTTGAAAGTACTTCTACATAGTTTCACGCAGGATTCTTTTCCTGTCCCTATCTGAAGATCCCCATTGGACATCCATTCAAGTTCTGACTAGGCTAGACTCAACCTATTTTCATGCAAGACTGGGTGTGTTCAAGTGTCCATGATGTCTTGCTTCCTGAGGTAGCAGATACACTCTGCCAAATGATAGAGATGGCCCCAGGTTATAGGAGAATGGTCTATACCTTTTGCTAAAGTTACTGTTTTGATACTGTTCTCAGAATCCTACAGCAAATATGTTTTGTTCTAACTCTACAAAGTAATTTCTAGATTCCATTCTCTACAGCAGAGAGCCTCCGCTCTCTTTGAGGACTCTCTGCCTAATTCAGACATCTGGTCTTCTTCGTTGCTAGAGCTGTCTCCTGCCATTACCACTCTACCTGATTATTGTGCTAACTTTATTATGTGTGGAAGAGCTGACACACAAATTGAATTATTCACGTCTTCTATACCATTTCTGTCCTTCTTTTTGTGTCATGATTTTTTACAATATAATCTTATCCCTACCTACTTAGAAGTCCCACTTGAGTTCAGCAAGGCTTTTTCCTAGGGAACCATATATGAGATCCAAATCTCAGGTTTTGACTGTGGCAAAAATGGAGTATGTAAAGTAGTAAATAAACTGAGGAAATTACACATGGCCTAAACCTAACTGCTATTCCAAACATAACCAGACCCATTGAATCATTACTGCACATGCATAAACCCTGTGGACTGGTCGTCCTTGTAGAACAACCAAAAACTTGCTTAACAACTAAATAGTAGTTTGCAATCCCCACCCGCCCACCAGAAATCACAATTGGTCACTTACCATGGCTGCAGTGCATTCCCCAAATGTTATGGACAACTTCTGCCATGTCCCAAGGTGGTGGGAGGCTTGTCCAACCACAATCCCTTTGTTTTTAAATTTTTCCGCTGCTTCCCTGCTTTGCCTGACAAGCTAATCCTCAGCACTTTGAGAGCTCACACTTCAGCACCCGGCAATGAGTTGAAGATGCAATTGTCACATGCCAAAGAAGCTCTCAAAGCTCATTGGACAAAGCAGGGGAGCAGCGAGAAAATTTAGAAGCAAAGTAATCTTGGTTGGACAAAGCTCCCACCACCTTGGGACTTGGCAGAGGTTGTGGCCCTAAGTCCAGGGAGCAACCCTGGCTGGAGGTTTTGGGGGCGTGTCCAGCCACTGGTTGAGAAAACCTAGACTACAACTTTTCCCATGCTGTATTGAACAGGTACTCTTTTTAAAAAACTTTATTCTTGATGTGTGATGTTTTGAAAGTTGATGTTTGATGTTTGAAATGTTATTGTTTGATTTACATGTCCTGCACACTATTTATACCATTAAAGTGCACTTTATAAAGAATTTTGAACTAAAAAAAAAGGTTTTTGGGCTTTTTTTCCCCGAGGTTCAGAACGGAATATAGTAAAACCTTGGTTTATGACCTAGGTCCATTCTGAAGCGTGTTTGCCCATACAAATGCACTGACACTAAAAAAAAATGGTCACGAACCTCCGAAAAATAACACAAAAAATAGAAAAAATAATCAAAAAATTCCAAAAGAAGAAAAAAAAGCAGAAAATGCAGTAAAATGGAATAGAAGAAGAAGCTAAGCTCCTTACCTTTTTCACCATTTGAAAAATCCACCACCAGCACCACTGTCCTGGGCTCTGAGCAGGGCCCCATAGCGAGGGCTTTCTTCAGAGCTGACTTTTTTCCCAAGGCATATCCATCACATTTCCATCACCGCCATCTAGTGGCCAGCCCTGGTAATTGCAGGAAAAATCTCCGATCTACAGCTGACCAGGGCCAGGGGAAATTCTAGCACTTCCTGGTTCCTGGTAAAAAGGCAAAAAAATAAAAATAAAAAGTCGTACACCAGGATGTTATTTTAAAGGAATTTGCCATCATAATCCACAGGAAACGTAATCCAGGGCAGTCGTAAACCAAGGTTTTACTGTATTTAGTTTTCAATGCATTTCTATGGGAAAATGAATTTTGCTTAAAGAGCAACTCATTTAAAGAGCAATCTAGTGGAACGCATTATGCTCTTTAAGCAAGGTACCACTGTAGTATCATACTGCATCTTATTCCGTCATCGGTTTTCTGCCTTCTTCTACTATTGCTAAATGTTTATTGGCTATGCATGCATAATTTTCTGAACTGAGATTAAGTACAGGAAAAAATATTAGGAATACAATGAGAATTTATCCAGATTGGGCCAGTAGGGAGTGGGCTTGCCAATGATAACAAATTCAGACTGTCTAGAAGTTTATTTGTTTATTTCATATTGATTTAATTTATCATGTTGGTCTAACAGGGGGCAAACCTCATTTTAAATTTACAGGACTGAGGGGTAAAAAGAATGCAGTAATGTCTACAAAAATAAAGGAGGCAGCAAAATTAGGGCAGGACAGTGTACTTGCCAGTTTGTTGCTATGACTCTCAGACCATAAAGTTTCTTTTAACCAAATAATATCATACTATAAAACCAGGTGATGTGAAGTTCTCCTTTGGAAATAACAAATGATTTGAGCCTTCCAACTCTCTCTCTGCAAGGCCAGCCATTAAAACAACAACTATGTTATGCTGCAGAAAACAGAAAGAAGCATAAAAACAAAGCCCAAAATAATGAGGTGTGGGAACTCTGCATGTCTGATTATACTAGGAAGCAGAGCTGCAAAGTTACGCTCTGTTTTCCTAATTATCATGCTAATGTCTCTAGCATGAGTACAAGAATGTAGAAAGATGTAGAAGGTGATGGTTTCCCAGCAGATAGCTTTCACTATCTCAATGCTGAGTGCTAACTAAAGAGGTGGTTGCTAATCCTGTTCCATTGAATTGTTTTTCTAAACCACTTTCGAACTTTGATTATTTCACTTTAATAGCTTTGGACAACAGTGTCTCATTTCTGAGACTGCCCCTGGAATGCTTATTTATCTGATTGGACCATTTGTAATGGTGAGCCGTAACTGCAGTTGACCAGAGCATACATTAGAACCATTGGTTTTGGGGCGGAGTCAAGATGGCGTAGGGGAGACAGTGGACTTCTTCCCCTCTGCCGAGAAATGCGAGAGTTTAAAGTGACGGAGGAGTTTTGGTGAGAAAAAAAAGTAAAAAATAAAGAGGATTACCGCGTTCCTGTTTGCAAGGAAAAAGGTGGAGAAGAACGGAGGTCAAGGGAGCAGAAAGCGCGAGAGTGTGTGCTCCGGACGGCGCGGCGGCTAAGATCCTCGGAAGGGGATCGTGGTCCCGAAAGTCGTCCGTTGAGCCGACCGAGGGGCAAGAGATCCTGACAGCGGCTGGCTGACGGCGGAGAAAATCGCGGCACCGGAGTTACCCCCAAATAAAGGCTCAGAAGACTGGTGAGGAGAAGAGAGGCGGAACTGAGAAGGGGGGTTGGACGGGGTGCCGGCGAGAGAAGAGATTGAAGGGAGGCCCCTCGGCGTGGAGGGGACGACGGGGAGAGATTTCAGTGGTTCCGGAGGCTCCGGAAGGTGGTGGCGGTGGATGGATGTCGTTGTGGAGCTGTATTGCAGGGGCCATTTTTGATCGCCTTTGATCATTAGCGGTTGGACTGCGGGAGCGGAGCACAGCGGCGGGTGATCGAGAGTCGGAGGGAGCCGAAGAAGTCGGAGAACAGGCTAGATTTGTGTTATTTGTATTTTAATGAGTGGATTGACAGTGGATTACAGAAAGAGTTGATTGTCTGCTCATATAACTTTGCCGGTTCTAAGAGCAGTAATGGCGGAGGAAAGTTTTTGTTAAAGGGGCGGAGACGAACTGCTTCTTCTTTGTTTGGCGAAACACGCACAAAGAAATACTGTGTAAAGTAGTTTTGGGAAGACGATTGGCAGATTCGCTCCTCTTGATTTACTTTCGGCAGCTGCACAGTTTGCAACTCTTTCCCTCACCTACCCACTTTAATAACTTTGACTGAGACGACTTGAATAAAAGTGCTGGGTTGTTTGTTGGGTAGGGAGGGAGGGGGAATGGAGGAAGTCGTTAAACCAAAGGGTCGGAAAGGGAAGAAGGGGAAAGAACAAGATGAGGAGGAGAGACACACTCCATCACCGAATCTGGAGCCTCAAACGACAGCAGAGACTTCCACAGTCACGGAGCAAGGAAGCTCCCTCGATCTGGCCCAAAAAATGGAAAATATGACAACAATTCTTCAACAAATGGCCAAGAACTTGTCAGATACTCAAGTAACATTGCAGAAATTAGAAAAAGCTGTTGAGTCTAATAGTGAGGAAATGAAAAAAGATAGGGAACTGGCCAGGCTACAGTATGAAAACCTGGCTAAGACCATTACAGATGTGAAGAAAGATGTGGCAGTTAATACACAAAGGATTGATGAGATTTCAAAGACAATGGACAAAGAAGTTAAACATGCCATCATATCTGTGAATGAGTTATACATTCAAGAGCATGTCTTGGAAGACAGGATGGCGGAGCAAGAGAGAAGAATGATGATGTTGGAAGAGGGGTGGAGGAAAGCTAACATACTGATTCGTCATGTGCCGGAAAAGTCGCCAGATCAGCTGAAAGAGAGAGTTTTGGAATGGTTGAATTCACTCAAAATGGGAAAAGATTTTGGATTAGATGATATTGGTGCTGTGTACAGGGTGGGTGGAAGGAGAGATAAGAAGACACCTAGGAATGTTTTAGTTAAATTTGCAAATTGGGCTGACAAATTGAAAGTTATGTCTTTTATTAGGCAAGCTGGGTCTGGCGCCCTAAAAATAGAAGGGCTGGATGTGGAGGTCTACAATGATATCGCGCCTATGGAGAGGAAATGGAAATTTACAATGAAACCAGTAACAAGATTGTTGATGGCAAAAGGTGTCAAATATGGTTGGCGATTTCCACAACAGCTAAGATTTTTTTATGATAAAAAATGGCATGTGATAGATGTGAATACTGATGCATTGTTGTATTTGACACAAATTGGCCTGATCAAGGAAGCTGATAACGACTGGATCTTGCTGCGAACGGAGTTGTTCAAAGCGGGGGTGATGGGACCATTGGTGGGTCGGGAGGAAGAGGGTGCAGTGGGAGGAGCAGAGGTATCAGGGGCAGGCGCGGAGTAGATGGGATGCATATTCTCAGTAACCAAAGAATAAATTTAGATAGAGGCAGAGGGAGGAAGATCTTATGGGAGGAATTATATGCCATTTTTCCCCGCTCCCCCCCTCCCCTCTTTGAAGAACAAAGGTAGCATTAGAAAGGAAGATGCGGGGGGGGTCGAAGATGGGTGGAGTATAGGTAAGTTTTTCGTTTTTGTTTTTGTGTTTATCTCTTTTCCTAATTATTATTTTTTGTTTAAGGGTTCTTATACTCATGTTAGCTTATATAATGTTTTTAGTAGGGGAATAGGTTGGATATTAGTAGGGAACACGTCCGGGGGGAAAAATGAACAAAGGGGTGGAAATACATATAAATGGTTAAGTCTTTGAAATTAATAACATGGAATGTGAAGGGGACAGGGAACGCCCTGAAGAGAAATAGACTGCAAGTGTCGCTCAATAAAGATAGGGCGGATATAATTTTTCTGCAAGAGACCCATCAAAAATCAGGGGAAGTGAACAATTTGAAGGTAAGGGGAATTGAAATATACGAAAAGGCATATGGGACGTCCAAAGCCAGGGGAGTTGCAACCCTGATTTCGGAAAAATTGGGATTTACTGTGAATAAAACTATAGCGGATCCAGAAGGGAGATATTTAATAGTCATAGGAAAAATAGAAGAAGAAGAGATAACGCTGGTTAATATTTATGCCCCAAATGATAAACAGCAAGAATTTTTTGATAGAGTGGGAAAAATTTTGCAAAAGGAAGGGACTAGATGCATGGTCTTAGGAGGAGATTTTAATATGATATGCTCGGATATAGATAGTACAAGTGTAAAAAAGAGAGGTAAAAGATATATATTAGAGGAGTGGAGGAAGACCATGGAAATAAAGGATGTTTGGAGAGAGATTAAAGCCCAGGAAAGAGGATATACATATTTCTCACAGGTACATGACATGTATTCAAGGATAGATTACATATTTGTAACAGAGGATTTAGTTACATTAATAGAGGATATAAAGATTGGGACATTTAGGGAATCTGACCATGCTAAAGTCACCGTAGATATGAATTTTAAAGAAATTGAAAAAAGAGGTTATATTTGGAGATATGATGGGAAGATATACCAGGAAGAATCAATGAGAAAGCAGATTATGGAAAAATGGGATGAAAGCTGGAAATTTAATGAAAATAACGAGGTCAGCCGAGGGGGAGTCTGGGATACAATGAAGGCAATTTTTAGAGGGGAGTCGATAAAATTAGGTAGTATTAGAAAGAGACTAAATAGAAATAGAACTCAGGAGCTTGAAACTCAATTAATAAACCTACATAAGGGTTATGCAAAAAAGAAGGATCAGAAAACATTGCAGGAGATAAAAAGAATTAAGAAAGAGTTAGATGGGAAAGATATTGAGAAAATAAAGAGAGATTTGATATTTTTAAAAAGGGAATATTTCGAATTTGGTAATAAAAACTCTAAATTATTAGCGAAAGCAGCTAGAGATAAAAAGAACAAACGACAGATGGGGGTGCTGACAGATAAAAATGGGAAGAGATGTAACAAAAGCAAAGATAAAGCACTCCTAATTGAGAGCTTTTTTAAAAATTTGTATTCTAAAAAGGAGATAAATAGGAACAAATTGCGAGAACTTTTCGAGAATCAAAAATTTAAAAAAATTACAGAGGAACATAAGAATAAAATGGAGCAAGCAATATCTATAAAAGAAATTGAAGAGGCAATAAAAAAATTGAAAAGAGATAAAGCTCCTGGGGAGGATGGATTACCTGCTGAGTTTTATAAAGATTTCATGCCCTGGGTTACCCCGAGATTGCAGGACGTGTATAATGGGATTTTAGAGGGAGATGCAACTCCAAATTCCTGGAATAGGTCGATTATAGTTTTGATTCCCAAGCCTGGTAAAAATTTAGAGAATGTTGAATCTTACAGGCCAATTTCCCTGATCAATCAAGACGCGAAAATTTTCACAACAATTTTGGCAAATAGACTAAACGGATTCATAGCCAACTATATTAAGGAGGACCAAGCCGGTTTTGTTAAAAATAGGCATATGGCAGACTTAATAAGAAGAGTGATTGATATAATGGACTTAGCAGAAAAAAGAAAGGAAAAAATGGGTTTTTTAGCATTAGATATTTTCAAAGCTTTTGACTCTTTACAATGGGACACGATCCACGAGATGATTAAAAATTATGGATTTGGAATAAAATTTCAAGGAGTTATTGGAAGGCTATATGAACAAGGGACAGCAAGAATTAGATTTAACGAAAATTATACAAAGGATATTAGATTAGAGGCGGGAACGAGACAGGGCTGTCCACTGTCACCATTGTTGTTTATTATGGCTATGGAACTACTGGCAAATATGATTCGTCAAGATAAGGAAATAATAGGCAGTGAAGGAACTAAAGTAAGCCTTTATGCAGATGACACATTGATAATGGCAAAGCACCCAACAAAAAGTTTGGCTAGAATAAATAAACATCTGGAAGATTTTGAGGAAGTAACGGGACTGAAAGTTAATTGGAATAAAACAGAAATGATTTTAGTAAATGGAAATAAAGAAGATGAAGAGATAATAAAAAAGAATTACAATGTGCAGATTACACAAGAAATGAGATATTTGGGAGTGATAATATCACGCACAACGGGAAAACTAAAAGAACTGAACTATGGCAGACAAAAGAAGGAATTGGAGAAGAAAATTGCACAATATAATAAATTAAATCTGTCATGGTTTGGTAGGATTGCTATGTGTAAAATGATGTTGATACCAAAATTGAATTTCTTGTTTGATGTTTTGCCATTAGGACATACTGATAAGGAGCTAAAAGTGTATCAAAACATGATCAATAGGTACTGCAACGGGAACCGAGGAGCAAGAATAGTTAAATCATTGTGGTATGCCCCACAAAAAGAGGGCGGATTGGGAATTCCAGATGTTAGTAAATATTATAGGGCCTTTCAAATAAGAAACATCATAAAGATCTTAATTAGACAAGAAATAATATGGGAAAAAATTGAAAGGAAAGGTCTTATGAGGATGGGGAACGCACAACTTTTAGGGGGAGGAAAGGAAAGAGGGGAGAGGAAATTACAGGGACTGATGCTAAAAGCAACATTAGATACATGGAACAAAGTGAGAAAAGAGCATGCTTTAGGGATTTCACCAATACTAGAGGTGGAAGACTTTCAGGACTTTCCAATTAAAATGGATAAAAGGATCAGGGATATATTGGCAGAAAAGAAGATAAAATTACTAAAAGATTGGGTCAATATTTGCAGAGATCAGGAGAGAAGGGAGGAGTTGTACACACAATTACGGTTGGACTGGTTCAAGATCCTCCAGATAAACAACTGGAACAAAAAGTTTTTAAGGGAAAATGGTTTAAATAGAGAATGCACAGAACTTGAGATACTTCTGGGCAAAGTTAGAAATGAAGAATTGGGAGTCAAAGGAGTAGTTAGTAAAATTTATAAGATCTTGAATAAAAGTCAAAAAATACAAGATGTGTTAAGACAAAGTTGGGAACAAGATTTAGATATAAATATAACAGCAGCAAAATGGAAAAAGATGTGGGAAAGAAGGATAATGAAGACAATGTCGGTTAGAATTAAAGAGCATAACTATAAAATGATATGGAAATGGTATAGGACCCCAGTCAGCCTGCATCGAATGTATAGTAACCTGAGTGATAATTGTTGGAGGTGTAAAAAAGTAAAGGGAACATACGAACACATGTGGTACAGCTGTGATGTATTAAAAACTTTTTGGGGAAAAATCGAAAAAGAAATAGGGAAAATACTAAGTATGCAGGTAAGACTGGGGTCAGATACAATCTTGCTAACCGACATAGAAGATTTTGATATGAAAAAGGATAACAAAGAACTTTTGGCTGCAATGTTGACTGTCGCGAGACAATGTATAGGAAAAAATTGGAAAAGTAATGAACAGGCAACTATTCAAGATTGGTATAAGCAAATGTGGGACTTGGCCTTAAATGAAAAACTTACATGGGATTTAAATTGTAGGAAAGGAAAAGTGCAAAATAATAATTTCTGGAGGATTTGGGAACCTTTTGTAGACTACACTTTGGAAAAAAAAAAGGGCATACTCCCTGCACAAGATCAGTATGACTTTTGGAAACATTGATGGTATAGATCCCCCCTGGACATTATATATAGCACAAGGGTGATGTTAATGGTGTTGTAGAATATAAAGTGGAGAAGAACATGTTTAAAGTAGTGATGTAAAAGTAATATCATTGAGTAGAACAACAAGTTATAGGTCTTCTCAATTTAATACATTTTTCTTTGTAATAGTTTTGTTTTGTATTTTCATAGTTTTGTATTTTTGTATCTTTTGTATTTTCCTGTATTTCTTTTTTATAATACCTAATAAAAATTTAAAAATTTTTAAAAAAAAAAAAGAAAAAAAAAAAAAAAAAAAAGAACCATTGGTTTTAAATAGGGATGTATTTGTGTTAAAATACCCGTGTTCCTGTGCAGCTGGTTGTCCCCCGCCCCCGCTGCCTCCCAAAAGCTGATGGTCTGTGTTGTGATGTGATTTGAGCTCTCTCTTGTCTTAGCTGCCGGCTTCTGAAAGTTGCTCTTGAAAGCTCTTTTTTGAGTTACAGCATAAAAAGCTGACCGAGTGTCTTAAAACTGTCTAGGAGACAAAGCAGGTGACAGCTGAGACGAACTTGGTGCTTAGCCCTGGACTGCAGAATTTGGCAAGGTCGTTTTGCTTTTGAAACTGTTGCATCAAATCCGGAAAATATACAGTGAACGGGAAGGAATAAACCAATTTCATAGACCTTGATATCAAAAGTATTTGCTCAGGGAAGCTGTATTCAGTACTGCTGTACGTGTGAGTACTAAAAGAAGTGGTGTCATGGCACTTTGGTGATCACCTGATTGTCTGAAACATTTGAAGCAACAGATGATATTATCAGATGGACTGAAAGAAGGAGTTAGACATATGTGTATATATACTGCTCTGCAGGTATTTGATATTTCAGCTTTCTTGGAGCTGAAAGGTTGTCATTTTGATCAATTCACAGATGGAAGAAGATGAGGGACCTCAAATAAGCTTGTCTGATTTTTCCACTCTACAGGATAAGGCATTATAAATAAAGTAAAATAAGTACAAGGTGCTCTGGAGAATAAACAAAGTTAATAAGATAGCAAGATGTAATGAGAATGCAAAACTACCAAGCCTATAAAAACAGCAATGACACATGAATGCAACACATCATTTAAATATTTGTTGGAAGATCAAAGCATGAATATTAAACAGTTGCAGCAGTAAGGGGCAGGGGGAAACATAGCCAGACAATATTTTTTTTGTAGTGCAATACTACTGTATCTAGACATAATAGTTATGTTTCATAGAACTTAACTGGTGATGGTGGTAATGGTGGTGGAACAACGATTATGTCAATTTTCTAGACACCTTTTTCGAAATGACTCAGATAGCAAAGCATCCACACTTTAACTTAAATAATCAGGTACACATAAGCCTATGTTATACACATGCTTTAAAAAGTACCTCACAAATTACAGCCATTGACAATCAAATGCCACAATTTAGTGGATTAATTAAAATTGCCCAGCATATAGTCTTGAATATCTGAGAGTAAAGTCTTGACCTTGAACCAGAAGGACAATATGGTAAACACCAGATGGGTCTTGATGGAGACAACATCACATCATTGAGTAACACCACCAAAAAGTCCCTATTTTTCCTGCAATCCTGTAAACTTACCTCTGAGAAGGTTCCTATAGCAATGGAATATATGCTGGCAGATCTAAATGATATTACAGTAATACCTCAGATAATGTTTACCTCGGATAACGCTAAAATCACATAACGTTAAGTAATCTGGGGAGGAGAATTGGATCGAATAACATTAAGGTCCTATGGGATGGATCGGATAACAACTGCTAAAGCCTCTGTGGTTACAATGTATCTCTATGGAGCTTTAACGTTATCCGATCCATCCCATAGGATTTTAACATGCATCGGATAACACTAAAAATCGAATAACACAAAGACTCGTGGAACCAAGTCTTAGCGTTATCCGAGGTATTACTGTATTCAGAAAGTTGCTAGCAAAATTTTCATACTGAACATCTGAGGTACAATTTTCTGAGGACTAGCACATAATAGGCACCAAACTAGTAAGCATGTCTACTGGATACCATAAAAAGAATAGAATAGAGGTGAATAATTGTGCACACTTCTCAGCTTTCACAACCAGAAGAGTAGCGTGCTTTGGCTGGGCCCCGTATAAAAATTTGTTTGGGGGCCCTTAGGAAGGGTAAAGATTTGTTTTGCTTACGCACATTGGGGGCCCCCGTGGCCCGGGCCCCCCGTATAATTGATACTGCAGATACGGCGGTAGCTACGCCTCTGTTCACAACTCTGAGCAAGCTTGAATATGGGCACATAATAGTAATTGATCACATTAATTGGGAGGTTTCCTCTGCCTATGGTCAAGTCAACTCCCATAATGTTTCATTGTCTCAGCTGTCTGGGCACTACTAAATAATTACTTCGTTTGCTTGGAATTATTCCTTATTTCATGAGTTGACAAGGATTTTGACAATGAAGCCAAACATATCAGCCAGAACGCACACATTTGGAACACTCTAAAACCATCTGGATATGTTAGCTTCAAAGGATGGACTCTTAATTGGTGCTCTACACATGAAGAGAATAAAAGCAATAAATCTAAATCCCACTTTAAAAATATATAAATTTAACAAACACTCACCCACCCACCAATCTTTAGCTTTCTCCAACAACCATTGAAAAGACAAGTCTAGAATGAGCCCTGCAGAAGTTGTAACATGTTGGGACTGTCTCATGGTATTCATGGCTCCATGACATTTTAAATCACCCTATGTCAATATGCAGGACTGAAGTGGCTCAAGTGGTTAAGACACTGAACTTCATGACTGGAAGTTTGATTTCTGAGTACTGCATGATGGAGTGAGCTCCCGTCTCTGTCCCAGCTCCTGCCAACTAGTTCAAAAGCAAGAAATTGCAAGTAGATAAATAGGTACCACTTTGGTGGAAAGGTAAAGAGTGTTCCGTGCAATCCAGTGTTGAGGTATGCCTGCCACATGTCCACATAAATGTCTGCAGATACAGACAACACTGGCTCTTTGGCTATAAACAAAGATGAGCACTGAACCCTACAGTTGGATACGACTTGCTTTCAACAGTTCGAGACTCGAGTACTGAATGACAGAGTGAGCTCTTGTCTCTCTCCCAGCTTCTGCCAAACTAGCAGTTCAAAAGCAAGAAATTGCAAGTAGATAAACAGGTACCTTTTCCCTCTCATCTGGGGTCGATCGGGGGGGGGGACTAGGAGGTCCATTCTGCAAGGGGGATTGCTATTCCTCCATAGAGAGATGGACCCCGTGGCACCTGCCCTGGAGGACCCTGGTCTCACGTGCCATGGGGAAGAGGGAGACTCATGGCAGGCGGTGACTTGGGGCTCAGAGGCAAAGGAATGGCCACAGCTTGCCAGAGACGGGTTGGAGTCCTGCAAAGTCCGGGGTGCCACCGAAGGCCTATTTATTGTGAAATTTTGCCACCCCCAAAAAAGTGCTGCCCGGGAGTGCCCCCATACTACGCCACTGATTTAAAGCACAACTGATGACAAACAATTGTTCACTAGTATCTTCCTACCAAATGTGGATATTAGGGGTGATGGAATCCGCAGTCCAACAACATCTGGATGGTGTACATCCTGGTTTAGATGGCTAAGAGGTGGCAAAGGCACAGCAAAGGCACATTTTGGTCAAGTTCACTCTGTCCCAACCCACTTTCAAAAATATCCCAAGATCCAGTGAACACAATACTTTAGCTCCATAAAATATGGATCTTGCTAGTGTTTATTTTGCAATAAAAGTAGAACCTGTCGACTTTGGCTTGTTTTTCTTGTCACTTTGAGTCGTTTGTACACTAAATGTAAATGAAATTATAAACACCGAACTAGCTAAAAATCCATGTAGCAGGATCCTTCAGGGGACTGTGCTTTTTTTTAAAAAGCCTTTTATGTCTGCATCACAGCCAGGACACCAGCTTGGGCTCATTTATTCAATTTTCATCCTTTCCCCATTGGCAAGTCTTATTTTTAGAAAACACTGATTGAACTTCAGAGGCACAAAACTGTTTCTTTTGTAAGTCTTATCAAGGCTGTGTTTTGAAGAGGCAGGAAGGAGCCTCAAATCAGATGGATGCAGGCAGCTGTGTGTGTGTGTGTGGGGGGGTGGTAGTAGAGAGAACCTACGGTATGTATCTAGTTTGATGTAATGGGAGGGAGAAGTGTAAATGCAAACTCAAAGGAACGCTGTAGGTTTCCCTGTAAGACGAGAAATTCCTCGAGAACACCTTCTGTTCCCTGGCAAACAGCTGAGACATGGTCGGCCTGGGCTCCTGACAGGAATGTCTTTGCTTTCTGAAAGGCATTGTCTGCCTTTTATAATATAGACATACTGGTCTGCCTGCTCCTGTGGCTTCATAAAGGCTGCTAAATAGGCTTCCTTTATTGCAGGCTTGTATTTGAACTAGGCAAGACATTTTTGCGGTGACAAGAGGCTTCACAGAACTCTCTTGGTAATTGTCTAGACTAGAGAGGAACTCTTCTTCTTTTTTTCCGTCTCCAATGATGTTTTCTGAGATACCAAATAGTAAACATCATGACATAACCAGAAAAGCCACTTTTCAGAATTTGTCAGCAAAGGTTCCTCTCTGAAGCCAAAATAAAAGGGCTGTGATTTATTACCTTTTTTTAAAAAATACAGAAATGAATCTTTAGCATTGGGTTGTCATTGTTCCAACTTATCTATTATTTCTTATGGCATTTCATTTTCTCAGTACCCTTTTTATTGGCTTTCAAACTTCTCATGTGTGACAGTATATTTAAAATATTGAACTATTTGTTCCATTCACTTTTAATTAGGTGGGGCTTAGGTGATACCCTCTTATGCACTGAAAAAATGTGCAAAGGCTAGCCCAGCTCCTGATGGCCAAATCTCCTGCTGTCCCACAGATGGGGTAAGTTATTTCTTTTTCACTACAAGTTCAAAAAGCCTACAACCAACATGGCTACTGGTTGGCATACTCTGGGTCTGTATTAATAATTAACCTTTCCTAACTCTGTGCATTTGGAGCATCTCAGAAGGGACTCAACACATAAGTCAAAAATTCAAATAAGTTGATTCTTCACCTATTCTATAAGGTCTGAGTATCAACATCAGTATATGATTGGAGACTTTTTTCTGACAGACTATGGGAATCCCTATGATCTTTATTCTTTCAATATGTGTGTGGGGTACACAGAAACAGCCTCCTCAAAGTTTGTGGTATTTTTGAACCACAATCCGGCGTACCCTGGTAACTGTACCTTGCGCTGCTAATCTTTCTCACACTAGGTGAAGCAAAGGAACTGCAGGTTGAATTCATGAAAAGGTGCCTTCATTTTGGTAGCTTTATGTCTGGTCTAGACATGGATGAAGAAGAACATATGTGTGTAATCTGAATTCCCTAGTTGTTATAGTCCAGTGGTTACCAACTGGGCGACTTCAATTCCCAGAAGCCTAAGACAGTGATTTGGGGAATTGACTTACGCTTCTGGGAATTTTGTTGTTCAGTTGTGCAGTCAATTTTGACCCTTTGCGACCCCATGGACCATTGTCCGCCAGGCACCTCTGTCCTCCACCATCCTTCTCAACTCACTCAGCTCTGTGCCCATTGTGTCTACAATACCATCTAGCCATCTCATTTTTGGCTGCCCCCTTCTTCTTTTGCCCTCCACCCTTCCCAGCATCAAGGCTTTCTCAAGCGAATCCTCTCTTCTCATTTGATGTCTAAAGTATTTTAGCTTCATCTTTACTATTTGACCTTCTAAGGAGCAGTCAGAGTTAATTTCTTCTAAGATGGACCTATTTGTTCTCCTCGCTGTCCAGGGGACTCTCAAAACTCGCCTCCAACACCACATATCAAAGGCATCTATTCTTCTGCACTAAGCTTTCCTAATGATCCAGCTCTCGCAACCATACATTGCCACCGGAAATACCATTGCTTTGACTATACGAACTTTTGTTTGCAATGTGATGTCTCTACTTTTCATTATGTTCCCCAGATTTCTCATAGCTTGTCTTCCAAGAATCAGTTGCCGTTTTATTTCATGGCTGCAATCTCCATCTGCAGTGATCTTTGATCCAAAGAAAGTAAAATCTGTCACTGCTTCTACTTCTTCCCCATCTATTTTCCAGGGACTGATAGGGCCTGTTGCTATTATCTTGCTTTTCTTAACATTGAGTCTCAAGCCAGATTTTGCACTCTCTTTTTTCAACCTAATCTGGAGCTTCTTTAGGTCCTCCTCACTTTCTGCCATTAGGGTGGTATCATCTGCATATCTTAAATTGTTGATGTTTCTCCCAGCAATTTTGATCCCATATTGTGATTCCTCCATCCCTGCATTGCACATGATGTGCTCTCTGTATATGTTGAATAGGCAGGGTGACAAAATGCAGCCTTGTCTTACTCCTTTTCTTATTCCAAACCACTCTGTCATTCTGTATTCTGTCCTAACTGTTGCTTCTTGACTCTTGTAAGATTTCTCATGAGACATATAAGGTGCTCTGGTATTCCCATCTCTTTGATTACTTGCCACATTTTGTTGTGGTCTACACAGTCAAAGGGGTTGGTGTGGTCAATGAAACAGAAGTAGATTTGTTTCTGATATTCCTTTATTTTCTCCATGATCCAATGTATGTTGGCAACATGGTCTCTAGTCCCCCTGCCTCTTCGGAACCCAGCCTTCACTTCTGGTAATTCTCTCTCCACATACTGCTGCAGTCTATCCTGTGTTATCTTGAGCATCACCTTGCTAGCGTGTGGGTTGGGTGCAATTGTTCAGTAATTTGAGCATTCTTTGGCATTACCCTTTTTTGGGATTGGTATGTATACTGATCTTTTCCAATCCTGTGGCCATTGTTGTGTTTTCCAAATCTTTTGGCAAATAGAATGTAATACTTTGATTCCATCATCTTTTAAGGCTTTGAAGAATTCAATTTGGATACCATCATCTCCACTGGCTTTGTTGTTTGCAGTGCTTTTTAGAACCTTTCTGACTTCACTCTCTAGGTTGTCTCACCTGGGAACTGAAGTCCCAAAACCAAAGGTTGGGAAACACTGTTGTAGCCATTTTAACAAACAAGACTGAAATACTTTTATATTATATAAGAGGGAAATATGGATACAGTTGTGTAGAAAGAATAGGGTGACATTTTGATTGCATTGAAAATATGCTTTAAATTAAAGTGTAATTAGTGAAGAGTTCTCTGGCCTTGAAATAATATTTTTATACAAGCAACAATTGTGTGAGGCACATTTTCCAGGATGGGAGCAAATTTCTCAAGGCCACCTAGCAAGTTTCATAAATAAGCCATGGATAAACTTCAGTTTTTCTGCATCAAAGTTTATATTCTTCTCAGCAATGCAACAATTGGTTAAATTCACAGTCAGCTAGCAATGGACCAAGGCTTGGTAATCTCCTCCCCACCTGCTCTGGATCATATGACTTTTGGTAGCTATTAAATTGCTCTAAAGAAGGATGAACCAAGAGGAACCCAATAAGGATGCCATTAACAGCTCACTAATCCTAAGGTTCCTGAAGAAAGCTACTAAGGTAGCCTGAAACAACAGGGCTTTGAATCTCTCCCTGCACACCTTTGACCATGTTTTCCCCAACATAGCGAATATATTTGATGAAAATAGTATTTGCCACTCTGCTATGTTTTTTGCCCCAGCCCCCGGTCATCTTCTGAATTTGGAAACCATTAGTCCTTTCAGTCTGGACATTAGCCTGGTGTCATAGAAAGCCTCTTTTTAAACGGTGCTTTCTCTGTTATCCTTGCTACCCACTTAAATGTGTTTTAGTTCAGTACTTTTAAAATGGTGATTCCAGATATGTGGGAGAAAGAAAATATGTAAACAGCCTTGCCTCATGGTTTTAGTGAATATGTGATTGACATGCCTTGCTGTAAGATCATGGGCTAGAATCCCTAAGGGGGAGGGCCAAAGATGTAACCCAGGGACACAGACACACACACAGCATTTCCCTTCCCTGGGATGCTGTGCAGCCATTCTGCAAACTGTGAGACTTGTGAAAGCAGGGGCCCCCACATGCTTTCCCCAGAATCTTTAATGGTTAATTTCTGCTTTGAAATGCTTGCTGATCTTTTGATGAACTGTATTATTTATTTATTTATTTATTTATTTATTTATTGGATTTCTATACCGCCCTACTTGGTGTGACCAACATATCCTGTATGTTACAATGCTTTCAATATATTTCTTGAAGAAACTTGGAGTGGTTATTTGGCCCAATGCTACCTTTTCTACAGAAATCTGTCCCTGGGTTGTCCAGCTAAGAAGTGCAACCCAGAAGAACGTTGGGGCCTACCCAAGAGGCAGGTCCCTTCTGTTACACCTGGCTAAAATACTAAAGTTGACATAGATGATGATGATGATGATGATGATGATGATGATGATGATGATGATGATGATGATGATGATGATGATGATGATATTCAGACTTATAACCCGCCCTACTCGCATACAGCGACTCTGGGCGGCTTACAGGAATCCAAAATATACAGTTACACAATCATAATAACATCATACATAGATCACAGGTATGACTTGTATTGACTGTGTTGACTCTACTGTGAGGATCCACACCATATTGTAGTAAGTATTTCAAGCTTGTTCCACATCTTCCCTAGTCCTGAAGGCATGAAACCCATCTACAGGTGGCTGCAACACTTTGCAAGGTACTCTGCACCCCCCACCATTCTTAAAGTCCACTGGAAGGTAGAGATTTAATACCCAAGTACCACATGACAGAGTGAGCTCCTGTCTCTGTCTCAGCTCCTGCCAACCTAGCAGCTCGAAAACAAGAAATTGCTAGTAGATAAAAAGGTACAGCTTCTGTGGGAAGGTAACCATGTTCTGTACACTCTCCAGTGTCTTCTTCTTCCACATCCAAAATTGAATACTGTATTGGCAATCATCATGGTGATGGAGCCATGAAGTCTCTCCTGAGAATATAATGCAGTGATCTTTCAACTGCCTTCCGCATCGCAGTGTGACACCTGTACCACTGTTCAGTTCCACAAGTCACTTATTTATTTGTTCAGATTTATATTGCTGCCCACTCACTGAGGCAACTCAGGGCGGCTTACATTCAAAACAGCAACAGTACAGTAAAAATCATAAAATACAACATCACAAAACAACCAAAGCAGAACACAGACTAACTCCCCTCTGGTGGTTGTTGTGGGCCCAGAGGTTGGGGGGCGATGTCCTCAGCCACCTTCCAAGCCATGGAGTCTTCTCCCTCAGGCTGCTGTTGTGGGTCCAGAGGAGCGGGGGATGCCCCCAGCTGCCTGCCAGGCCATGAAATCTTCACCTTTCTGGTCCTGAGCCTTTTTGGCACTCAAAGTCCTCATTGGCCCCCAGGCCAGGACTGATGAAGCTCCTGCCCTCTGTCAAGATGGATTCAAATGGGATTTAATCCACTTGTGGAACATCACCCTTCCCTATGGACTTCCTCATGGTTGTCATGTTAGTTAACTGCTGGCTGACACTTGGCATTGAGTCATTGGTAGTACGGTCTACTCTATTACTATAGCAGATAACTTGGCCAGACATCTGCTGCTTTTCTGCCACTGGAAATTTCCCTATTTCCCGTGAGTCCCCCCCCCCCTCCAGTCCAATAAAACTGGGAGGCAGGATGCTCTTTGGCCACAACTGTTAACCCACCTGTGGAGACATCTTCTGTTTCATTTCATGCACTGAATTTTCAAGCCCTCAGACTAATGTTTACTTCTACACAATGAAAGGCTCCATGCAATCTCCTGAGATCCACGGAGAAAGAAAGGTCAAGGGACATTTCAGCAGGAAGCCTAAGCAAAGTTGCTTGTTCTAATATTGGATCACCATTTAAATAGTGTATGCACTGCGATGCTGAATTTGCTAATGACAAGGCAGTATTAATAATTCTGTGACTTGGGATGGAAGGATGTGTTCAGTAATAACACCTGCTTCTTTGTCAGAAAAAGCTATCAATGTTTAAACTACTTGCCATTAAAAATATTCAGCAGATTAATCTAAAAGCCACTTGGTAATAGCCACAATTTGACACGTAATGTGCTTATTATCACATGCATTTGGGAAAATCTGTTTAGGTATCATTACACAAGCAGAAAATGAGTAGTTGTAACAAAGTGCATAATAACAAAGGGGAATGAAAAGACGTGAGTCGTCAGATTATCTGTGTAGTTTTGTATTAGAACATGGGGTATCACAAACAAATCCTCACATTTTCCATTTTTTCCTGCTGTAAAGAGAAGCAAAAAAAAATACAACCTATTCCCTTTGGCTTTATGTGCAGAAGCAATGATCTACAAATATCAGATCAGTTTATTGTCTGCTTCTGTCCATCATCACTGCCAAATCCATTTCACTCTCAGCTCTCTGGCTTGTACAGAGGGCTCTCATAAAGGTACTGTATTGTGCAATCTCAGACTTTATGGGGAAATATGGGGCACTTCAATTCCTTCCTGAACTTGAGCATTGTGGGGGAATAAGGATAGTCTCTCCCAGAGCATTCAACAAATTTCTGAGCAGTCCCAGAAAAGGGGAATGGCAAAGCACTTCTATATATTTTCTACCTAGAAAACCCTGGAAATGGTTGCCATAAGTTGGACTTTACTTGATGGTGCACACACCGACCTGCACAAGGAAGGGAGGAATCTGTGACAGAGGTGGAATCTAGACCTGTTTTGGTTTCCTGGTGACAAGATTTGGAGGATAATTAAGAATGACTTTTGGGATGGAGTTAGATTTAAAACAAAAATCTGTGGACTTGGGGCAGGTTGAGGAAACTGTTTTGCAGCCTGATGCAAAACATATCTGTTGCAAAACAGATTGCAAGGCATGTTTTACTTCTGCTTCCAGTGGGAGGAACCATATGACTGGCCCACTGAACTATGTGACTAGCCCGCTGAGCCACATGAGCAGCCCACTGCCTGAAAATGTTGGGTACCCCTGCTCCAAGCCATTCTACTGACACAGAAGGTTCTGTGGTCCTCCCCACAGCCTTCAGAGGAATTTTATCTCATTGTTAGGGATAAAACAAAATTCTGATGTCAATCCATCAGGTTTCTCATACTTTATCAGAGGGCACTATATTGACCCTTACTTCAAGCAGCAAAATGTCTAGGCCTCACCCTGACATTAGGGCTTGAGCTTTCATTTCTTCATAACTTTTGGATTGGCATTAATCTTTAGACCTGTGATGGGCTTATGGGTGAAATAACCTGTAGAGGTTAATGACATAAAATAAACTGATTCATCATTCTGTGGCAGCTGGTGAATGAAATGGTCAACCAACTTTGATGATGTTATGTGTGACCCTTTGTTAAGAGGAAGGTTCATTTATCTTGTACAATGGCATTTAAGTATTAATAGTGTGTTGAAATGAAACATAATCATAGAAATGTCTAACATTAACATTTCCCACAAATGCCAGTGACTCTGTTATTTCCTGAGTCAGAAGGAATAATGAAAAATATTAGTCTAGAGTGACTCTGAGCATGAATCCAGTCACTGTCGTCCCTTGTGATGTTCCCTGCATTTTTGTGGGGAGAGAGTTTGTTGTGACCAGAGAGATGGCATCTATACCAGATGAGAATGTCACGCAGTCATTCTGAATAGCTCTGCACTGAAACTGGCTTTTCCCCATGGCATTCCTGAATGAAATGGCAAGTGCAGCAGTGAAATAAAGCTTCATAAAAAGAACTTAATGGTATGGTTTTATTTGTGATAAATGATAAAGGATATCAGTTCTTCTGCTTTAAAGCAAAGGCTAAGCCCCAGATGAGCCTTTAGAATGAAACGTTTTTGATGGTGTATGACAATTCTGGGATTTTGGTCTAATATAGAAGGTTTTAAACATTCTGGTATGCAAAAAATCTAACATCATTGCTTTGTTTATAATCAGGAGGATAGAAGTCCCTAGGAATGGACACAAGTTAGCCATCATGGATCCAGAGGGAACTGGGGTGTTGTCCTCTTGACCTGCAAAGCGGTTCGTCTGAAGCCCTTGTCGACTCCTGGAACAGGAGAGCGACTGCAGCTTTGGATGTAATTGCGCCACTACGGCCTCTCCATGCTCGTGGGGATCGATCTGCCCCTTGGTTTACAGAAGAGCTAAGGGAGCTGAAACGAGCTAAGAGACGCCGAGAGCGCCGCTGGGTGAAGACTCGGAGTGAGCCCGATCGAACACTGGTTAGAGCAGCTATTAAAGACTACCTAGTGGCGATGGGGAGGGTGAAACGCCAATATTTCACCACCCTCATTGCCTCCGCAGATAACCGCCCAGCGGCCCTGTTCCGGGTGACCAGGTCCCTCCTTGGCAGAGGGGGGCCGGGCCCCGGTTGGCAGGGATCTGCTGAAGCTTTTGCTGATTATCTAGCGGGGAAAGTCGCTCAGATTCGCTCAAAGTTTAATCCCGGCATGGAAGGTGCGGAGCTGGGGTTGACCGAAGTACAGTCTAGCCATGTTATCTGGGATCAGTTCGATCCAGTTGGCCCTGAGGAAGTGGACAGGCTTCTTGGATATATCCGCGCCACGACTAGTGCACTGGACCCATGCCCTGCCTGGTTGGTCAAAGCATCTAAGGCCGTGGCAGGTGGTTGGGTCGAGGCGATCATTAATTCATCATTAAAGGAGGGGTCTTTTCCAACATATTTTAAACATGCCATAGTGCGCCCCCTCCTTAAAAAGCCATCCCTCGACCCTACGGTATTGACTAACTACCGTCCAGTGTCCAACCTTCCCTTCTTGGGTAAGGTTTTGGAAAAGACTGTGGCGCGGCAGCTACAGGATGTCCTGGATGAAGCGGATTATCTGGACCCTTTCCAGTCAGGATTCAGGCCCAGATATGGTACGGAAACTGCACTAATCGCATTGGTGGATGATCTCTGGAGAGAGCGGGACAGAGGCCATCCGTCCGTTCTAGCTCTTCTCGATCTCTCAGTGGCCTTCGATACCATCGATCATGGTATCCTTCTGGGAAGGCTCCAAGGATTGGGGATCCGGGGCACTGTGTTGTCCTGGTTTTCCTCGTTTCTGAGGGGCAGGACCCAGTCGGTGTGGCTGGAGAAGGAGAAGTCCAGCCCTAGGCCCCTGCAATACGGGGTGCCTCAGGGCTCGGTGCTCTCTCCTCTCCTATTCAACATCTACATGAAGCCGCTGGGTGAGATCATCCGTTCCCACGGGGTGAGGTATCATCAATATGCAGATGATACCCAGTTGTACATCTCGGGACCCAAGCGGTGCAGTGGAAGTCCTCTCCAGGTGCCTGGAGGCTGTGAAGGTTTGGATGGGGGACAACGGGCTACAACTGAATCCCGGCAAGACTGAGTGGCTATGGGTGAGGGGTCCTGTGCTATCACAGGAGTTGCCAACTTTGGTTCTGGATGGGGCGGTTCTGCCCCAGAAGGACCCGGTGCGTAATCTGGGGGTCCTCCTAGACTCACGACTACTGTTCGAAGAACAGGTGGCAGCCGTGGCCAGGAGGGCTTTTGCACAACTTCGTGTAATACGCCAGTTACGCCCCCTCCTAGATTGGGACGCCTTGCTCATGGTCACACACGCTTTGGTCACCTCCAGACTTGATTATTGTAATGCGCTCTACATGGGACCTCCCTTGGTGACCATTCGGAGGCTTCAGCTGGTCCAGAATGCGGCGGCTCGGGTGGTGATGGGGTGCGGGCGCTATGCTCGGGCCTCACCACTGCTCCAGGAGCTGCACTGGCTGCCAGTATGCCTCCGGGTGCAATTCAAGGTGCTGGTTATTACCTTTAAAGCCCTATATGGTAGTGGGCCAGGATACCTAAGAGACCGCGTCACCCTAAGAACGTCTGCCCGTCCCACCAGGGCGGATCGGAGGGGCTCTCTTGTTACTCCATCAGCTAGGGATGCTCGCCTCACGAGCACTAGGAAGAGAGCCTTCTCTGTGTTCGCCCCGGCCCTTTGGAACCTCCTTCTGACAGAGCTGCGCCTGCAGACGGAGATCCTGCCCTTCCGAAAGAGCGTAAAGACCTGGCTGGCGGGTCAAGTGTGAGGACACAGTAATGCAGGTTCTCACCTAGGATGGCTGATTTAAGGGCAGCCATCCTTCCCCCCACTTGGCATCTGTATCTGTATTTGCATCGGTTTTTAGCTGTTTTATCTGTTTTAGTGTTTTAATTTTTATGAATTATTATGAACTTTTAAGGTTTTTATATATTGTTATGACCATTACCTATGACGGTAATGTATGTTGTAAGCCGCCCAGAGTCGGGTCTTCCCGATTGGGGCGGGATATTAAATGCGAATAATAATAATAATAATAATCATGCATCTTACGCACAAGGAATTGCAGTGGCCCAAGTGGTTAAGACGCTGACTGGAAGGCAGCAGGTCAGCAGTTCAATATCTGGGTACTGCACAACAGAATGAGCTCCTGTCCCTGTCCCAGCTCTTGCCAACCTATCAGTTCGAAAGCAAGAAATTGCAAGTACCATAGATAAATAGGGACCACTTCTGTGGCTCTTCGGCTATGAAACAGAGATGAGCACTGAACCCTAGAGTTGGATATGACTGGCTTTCGGGCAAGGGAGACCTTTACCTTTACTATCTTATGTACATATGTGTAAGGAAATGAATGTTCCAAATGATTCAAGAGAAAAGCTGAAATATTTTTGCCATTCAAGATTATTACTAAGCATAGTCTACAAGACATAGTCTCTTTTCTCTACACAGCCCACCCCTTAAAAATCAAATCGACCCCTTTAGAGCATGGGCCCCACATTGGGAACCACCAGTGTAGACAGTGTGGATGAATGTCTACCAAAACGTGTATGTACTTTCATATGGAAATACTGTAATATTTGGCAACCTGGCAAGAAAATCTGTAACTGAAATAGACTATGACAACTAACTTGCCCTTAACTTCCAATCTTTATGAAGGAATTCATGTCCTTCAATGGTAGCATGCTGAGCTCAAAGCTTCCTTTGTAAACTGGCAACCCCTGAGGGAGTGTGGTTCATTGTTGGAAAAAAATACTGTAGTAATGGAAGCAGGAGATAGCATAAAATTACATGTGTTAGATGTTCATTTTCTCTCTGCCAGTTGGCTAAGGGGAAGCCACAAAGATGTCTATAAGGGAAAGTTAACAGCTGCTCATTTCTCTCAGTGGACAAACTTATTAAGATGTATTCCTCCGGCACCCCTAATGAGTAAATGTAAAGAAAGAGTTTCAGGAAATGGTGGCATCTGTCATAGTTGATGCATAGCAGAGAACCTCCACATTCAAATTAGAATGGAATTGTTGAATTTTAATAAGGGTTTTCCTCCACCAGTATAAGTTATGCATGCACAAAAAGACCACAAATCCAGATGGAGATTGATAGGGCCTGTTTTTAATTCTCCCTCATGTCAGTTATCAAACTCCTTCATGACATTTAGAAAACTCATTCATCAGTGCATTTGTTCTCCAAGATGTCAACAAACATAAAAGTAGTTTGAGCTTTAAAAGTTTCAGGGGCAGAACAGTATACAGTATGTCATGAAAAATTAACTTCTTCTCGTGGGCTCATCTATGAATGTAATTCACTGTCTTTTTAAAAACTTGCTTATACATATTTGTGTGTAAAACAGTTCATTAAGCATCCTTCAGACTGACTAATTGTGCCAGATGGTATAATTTTTTTTTGCATAGTTGATTTCCCATTAATTACTTCATTCTAATACTCACCTGGAAAAGGGGGGGGGGGAACTGAGCAAGGTACATTTTCCCATTTAAAGTTGGCTAAAATTAAAAAGTTGAATGAAAGTTAATGTTTGTTTGTTTGCTTGCTTGCTTGCTTGCTTGTTTGTTTAATGCCTTTCTTCATCAAAAAGGACACAACATGGATTAACAAGAATTTTTAAATAGAAGTATTAGAACTGCTAAAAATGATACATGCCAGCTGGTTGCTTAAATTTACAAAATAAAAACTATGTGAAGTGTTCGAATGAATTATATTTAAATGTCTAGTCCCCAAAACTGAACCTTCAGAGGAGGCAGGTTTTAGAGCAGACCATACTGCTAGTGACTCAACATGCCTGAGGACTAATGGCTTTGGATGGTGAGGTCCTCAGGGAAATTTGATGGTCCCCAAGTGGATTAAATCCCACTTGAATCCATCTTGATGGAGGGCAGCAGCTTCATCAGTCCTGGCCTGGGGCCATTGAGGACTTTGTGTGCCAAAAGGGCTCAGGACCATAAACTGACTTGCAGAACTGGGTCAGTGGTATGGACGTCATATTGCTCCCAGGACAACCTTCCTGGCTGATTGCTATAATGGTAGCCAATATTCGGAAATGGATATGGCACCTAAAGAAGAAGAAATATTGGCCTTGGTAGTTATGCTCTTGCTTCAGTTGAAAGAAGAAAGTGCAAAAGCTAACTTGAGACTCAACATCAAGAAAACCAAGGTAATGGCAATGGGCCCTATCACTCCCTAAGATGGGGAAGAAATAGAAGCAGTGACAGACTTTACATTCTTAGGATCCAAGATCACTGCAGATGGTGATTGCAGCCATGAAATAAAAAGGCGACTGATTCTTGGGAAGCAAACTATGAGAAATTTGGGGAACATAGTGAAAAGCAGAGACATCACCTTGCAAACAAAAGTCTGCATATTCAAAGCAATGGCATTTCTGGTAGTAATGTATGGTTGTGACAGCTGGACCATAAGGAAGGTTGAGCACAGAAGAATTTGATGCCTTTTAGGAGTTGTTGTTATTGTTGCTGTTGCTGTTGTTGTTGCTGGTGTTTTTGTTGTTAGATTTGTATGCTGCCCCACTCACGGAGTGAATCTAGGCAGCTTACAGAGACACAAAATATACAGTTACAGGTTCCACATTATCATAATACAACATACAGTATCATTATCACAAATCATCACAGTTTCAAAAGTATCAATATCACAGTAACAAGATATTACAAAAAATAAAGCAAAAACAAAAACAGAAAACCACATTTGCTAAATCCTACAGCACTCATATGAGAAGTCCCACAGAAAGTGGTCAAGAAAAACATTCGAGGGAAGAGTCCGGTGGTGGTGGTAGTGGCAGTGGCAGTGGCAGGTGGCATTTTTATGGCTGGATGGCTGTGCCACTCAGCTGATCTCAATTCCCTCCAGGCAGCTGACCAAGAGAAGGGTCCGATGGAGGTGGCAGTGGTGAGGTGGCGCATCTATGGCTGGCCAGCTGCGTCGCTCAGCTGTTCTCGATTTCCTCCGGCTGGCTGGCTGAGAGATGAGTCCAGTGGTCGTGGTAGTGGCAGCGGTGTGTGGCATTTTTATGGCCAGCCAGCCGTGCCACTCAGCTGTTCTCGATTCCCTCTGGCCAGCTGGCTGAGAGAAGAGTCCAGTGGTGGAGGAGAATGTGGTGCTGCTGGAGGAAAATTTTGAGAGTTCTCTGGACAGCAAAGAGAACAAATAGGTCAATCTTAAGAGAAATCAACTCCGACTGCTCCTTGGAAGGTCAAATATTGAAGATGAAGTTAAGGTACTTTGGACATCAAATGAGAAGAGAGGATTTACTTGAGAAAGCCTTGATGCTGGGAAAGGTCAAGGGCAAAAGAATAAGGGGGCACCAAAGAATGAGATGGCTAGATGGCATTGTTGATAGAATGGGCACAAACCGGGGGAGGTTGAGGAAGATGGTGGAGAATAGGGGTGCCTGGCATGCGGTGGTCCATGGGGTTGCAGAGGGTCGGAATCGACTATGCAACTCGACAACGATGACGACGACGACGACGACGACGACAAAATTATTCTGATAATTGCCAGTCATGCAAGTGTGAAAGTTGGCCATCTTCTTAAAATATGTTTCTTTCATTAACTGAATAAAGTAAGATTTTCCACAGAAAGATGCCTGGCTAATAAGAAAAATACTGATATTGCAACTAGTGATGATCTCTGGAATCCATTTGCATCACTGTCCCTCATGCTGCTGCTTCTCACTATCCCTTCTATGCTTGTGTTCCATGTAGCACTTTCTCAATCATTGGCCCTTTGTATCCTCTTTTCTTCTACAAAGTATTCCTTTACTGCACAAGTTCCCAACATTTTTACGCTGTAGGACTGACCACTAATCGCCGGGCAGCTGTACCTCCCAGAAGTGGAAGTAAATGTGCCCACTTCCACATTTACAACAGCCATGGGCACATTTTTGGCTGACGTAACTGCATTTATGCATGCATAGCAGCATTTTACGGCTGTCGTAAATGTTTCTGCTTCCACTTCCGGGTGAGGCTGCAGCGTCGTTGGACCAGATAGAATGACTCTGTGGGCCAGGGGTGGGCCAGGGCTGTAGGTTGGGAACCCTTGCTATACTGCCTCTGGAGCTGACCCTTGGTTCTTAAAAGCTCTGCTATGGAATATACGGTAAGTTGTGGCAAGTGCTACCAAACATATAAGGCTTTTAGAGAGGTATCACCAGCACATGATATGTCTGTCATTCAAGAGTTAAATATCATTAACAGGAGGTTGAATGTATGAATGGGTTTCTCTTTGTTCGTATCAGAGTGTTGCAAAGTTTAGAATGATGGACATATATGAAATACAGATTAATGTACTGTATATGAAATATAAATAAAATGTAAAACAAATTAAAATGTAAAAATAGTTAAGTGTCAGGCTGTGTCAAGATCATCCATTTTACAATATTTCTGGTTATTCTGTGGCTGTGAAAGCTGGACAGTGAAGAAACCAATTGGGATGTGGAAATTCATTTAAACATGTTATTAGAGGAGAGTTCTGGATACTGTGAACACCAGAAAGACAAATAACTGTGTGTTAGATCAGATCAACCATGAACTGACTTTAACTTTAAAAAAGGCTAAACTGCAGCTGTTGTACTTTGGGCTCATCATAAGAAGCCAAGTCACTCTGGATAAGGTATTAATGTTGGGAAATGTTGAAGGTTGAAAAATGGAAGGTTGAACATGAAATGGGTTGACTCAGCAGACAAAGTGCCAGTTTGAACAATCTAAATGGGGCTATTAATGACAGAATATTTAAGATTTGCCATTAGATGGAAATGACATGACAGCACATAATAGCAATTGTTCAAATGAGATTCTGATAGGTGCTGCCCTTTTTCAGTTTGTACCTAGGACTGCAAAGATGAAGAAACGTATCATAGATGATCTCACATTTTTTTAAATAAATCACACTCAACTGTTTCATAGATAAGTTTCTATCCTTTAGAAAACCATGAAAGATCTTTGTATGTAAGATAGAAATTGACAGTTTTTATATTAGCAAATCTGGAGATTAATTTTATGTGTTGGGAAAAAGGTTTTTATAAAAATTCAAGGTTTTTTTGAGGGGGTACATAACAAACGTAAAAGTTAAGTCACAAATACCCATTGATTTCAGTCCTATTTGTCAGAAGAGTATAATTACACTGCTCATATCCTATCCTTCTTGTGTGACTCATCAGCAAATTACATAGCCCTTTATGCAGTGGTGGGCTGTCAAAAATTTTACTACCACACCATGGGCGGAGCCAATGTCATGGGCAGATCCAACATCATGGATCATGACATCATGATGTTGTGGGGAGAGCCAAAGTGAAATAAATAAATAAATAATAAAATAAAAATACACATTAAAATAAATACATATAAATTAAAATAAATACATATACACATAATACATAAATACATGAAATACACATTAAAACAAACTACATAAAACACACACTCCTCAACCCACCCACCCACCCCAAACACAAACCCATCACTTACCTTACCCTGGGGCCAGGGAGCAGCAAGCAGGCAGGCAGGCAGAGCGGTGGCTCTGCAGCACTGCGGTAAAGCAGCGCTGTGGCAAAGTGGCCTGGCAGCGCAGCGGCCTGGCAGCCTGGCCTAGCCTGGCCAGGCCTGGCAGCGCAGCGCAGCGCAGCCTAGCCCGGGAGCCCAGCCGGACCCAGCCCGGTGGTGTGCTGAGGAGAGGCCACTGCTGCTGCTCCTTCAGGCACTGCGTCACTTTTGGGCAGCCCAAAATGGCTGCTCAGAATTGCACATGCATCAAAACTCCATTTGATGCATGCACACTTCTATTTTTCAGTATGCATGCATCAAATGGAGTTTTGATGCATGTGAAGTTCCGAGCAGTCATTTTGGGCTGCCTGGAACTGTCATCCAGAGGGCGGCCAGTGAGGCGACCGAACTGGTCATCTGGGGGTTCACTACCCCTCCCAGCGATCCCCTCCGGATGGCTGCTACCGGTTTGGGCGAACCTGTCCGAACCGGGAGCAGCCCATCACTGCCTTTATGTTGTTGACAGAGTACAGCTTCCACTGTGTTCACACATTAGTTTTATGAAGGAGTGACATCAAAAGTAAGTTTTTCTTTTTAAAGTATTGCCAACTTGAGGTTTACAAACTTGTAGATTGAAAACATTAATTAAGGTGACAACTCCAGAAATCCATTGTTGTTGGCCTTCTTTCTTTCTTTCTTTCTTTCTCTCTTTGGTAATAAGAAAAGGAACATTTTCAAAGCTATGAAAAACACACCAACATAGACTGGGTACATTTCACCTGTGATTGTGTGATCCTATCAATGTACTTCTGGAAATATTTGCTTTAGTGCTTGACAAAAAAAGCGCCAAACACTGACATATAAATGAGAATTTGCTGAAAGCAGAATCTTATAGCTGCTCTTAATCCCCTTCACATTCTTGAGTCTTTGAAGAGTAAAAGTCCCTGGCTCTTTATTTTTTCAGCATTGTTAAGAAATCTAGCTAGCAATTCAAGTACCCAGAGATGCACAGAAATAAAAAGACAGGTAGGTTTGAAGAAGTGAACTTTAAAACAGTCTTTTTTTGCTACAATAGTCAGGCCTTTTGGTGTAAAATTGACAACCTTGGCCTCCTAACACCAAGGACGTCATGTCTTCTGCAGTAAATCACATGACCATCTCCCACCGAGCCCTGAGGCACCACTGTTGCCATAGCACTGAGAGGCAAACCTAGCAACAGGCACATCAACCGCCAAAGCATACAACTCCAAATGACATTTTTAAAATACAATTAGTTACCCAGACTTGGCTGTTCCAAAATCTATCATTCTGTTTCAAGAGGGATGTAAATGCTGTTAGGTGCCTTTTGTCACTGAAAAATATAGTGCATAAAATGGTTAATTGCTATTCAAATTAAGTAGAAAGGCTGTATAATATGAAGGAACGTCTTGCTAATCCAATTCCTTTTGATATGTTTACAGTGCAGGCTTGAACTCCCTGTTCTTGACTCAGGCACTTGGTGTGAAAGGAATAGTGAGGAATGAGACATTTGCTTGACCCCCTTGAAACCAGACCTTTCTACATGGACAGCTTTATTACAGCTCTAGCAACACATCCTCCTATCTCAATTTTTATATCGCCCAATCTGGTAACATTTGATTTCTGTATCCTTTGTTTGTTCTGAAACTAAGTTTGTAAAACATGTCAGGAATCCCGTTACTCACAAGTATGACTGTAGCCTACACGTCGTTAGGATTCCTCCTTCTGAATTGCTGTCCTCCTAGCTAAGCAACTCAGGATTTTAGCTTGCTGTAAGTACGGTAGCACATAGCCAAGTAAATACTCCAGTCATCTTCTGGTATTTTAAAAGTATTTTGTAGCAAAAGTAGTTTACAGACTAATTAAGCAGATGAAACAGTTTTCAGTCAGAAAGCACATCAAAACAAAGAAAACTTATCTAATTGTGGAAGCCCAGAGGGGCCCTGTTCTAGCTTAAGTCCCTACATGTTTTCTAAGTTTACAGCTTACCCTTGGCATGAAGAACCAGATCAAGAGAGTGTTCTGCTGCTTTCCTCTGGGTTTTATCTCCTCAAACATGTTCCATCCTCTTGCCATTCCCCTAAAGGAATCTAGCCAATGACCACACAGTATCACATGTCCATCAGACCTTAAGTTTCCTTTCTTCTGAACCACAAGGCTAGCATGTTTTGACTAAGAATCCTTCTATGGACTGTGCCATAGCTTACCACCATCACCACCATGCTTGGAAATCTGCATTTTGAAACTAGGCTAACTCAGGGCATAATCAATACCCTGACAAGTCAATTTTCAAAGCTGTATGTGTGTGTAGGGGATATCTGTTTGAGGTATATCAGACAAAAATAAAAGCAAAACAAGAAGAAAAGAAGTGTGCACTTTACAGACTAACTGCTAAATTTTAATGTGAGCTTTGGGGTACACAGAAAGAGCCCATTCAAAGATTGTGATATATTTGAACCATAATCAGGTATACCCCAGGCAACAGCAACCTTGTTGTGCTGGCTAATCTTTCTCATAGTAGGTCAGGCAAAAGGACCAAAAGGTGGCTTCATTTTGGCAGTTTAGAGTCTGACCTAGACATGAAAGAAGAAGAATGTGAGCTTTCATGGACTTGAACCACAATGATAATATAGGAGTTAGTCTTTAAAGTATATTTACAATTTGCTCAGTTTGTTTAATTTTTATTGTAAATATATTTTACTATGTTGTAAGCTTCCTAGAGTGGAAAAATAACCCAGATGGGTGGGATATAAATGTCATAAATACATAATTATAAATATAAATAAATAGATTGTAATGTTTCTCTCTCTCTCTGTTTTGTTTTGTTTTGTTGTTCGATGTGCTTGCACAGGTTAACACATCTATTCCTTTGAAACTTCATGTATTTGAGGTGATATCGTCAACATTTTCTACAAATAAATAGGATTACAGATTATTGATCTTGTCCAGCAGTTTCGGTATCCTTATTGTTTCTCTTGTAACAGAAGTTGCATGTCACACATCCCAATGGCTATTTCAATTTTGGATGCAGGTGTTATAAGCATCCAAACAAGCCAAGAATTCCCTTTCCTTCTTTTCTTATTTCTTTTTCCTTGAAAGATCAGCTGTAACAACCTACAGTGCTGTTCAAAAGATTTAGGCCACTACTAGATCATTTGGAGAAAATTTAAAAATCATTTGGACTGATAAAGACAATAGCATGTAACTTGAAAATGTTATGTCAAAAAGCTGTTAAAAGTATAACTTTTGAAAATAACCAGCTAAAATTACTTGTTTCACCAAATTTTATCTTTATAACTACTTGCTATGTTAAGTAGTAACTCTGTAACTAATTGCCGTAAATTCCCACCTGCTATTTAGTTAAAACTTCATTATCAAAATTAACCAGTTGGTAGTAACTATGCAGATGTAACTAGTGATTTTTGTACTCAGATTTAGACTGATTTCTAAAATGGGCATTGCATGTTGAATCAAGTGCTGATGAGAGGTGTAGAATCATGTTGTAACTAGCAATCCATGCTGGGAGAAGGAATCAGCGGCATTTCTTCTTTTCAGAAAATCTAAAGGATGGCTCCAGTTCAAAGGTCTTATTCCTTTCTGTGGGCAGAACATGCAACATCCTATGTACCTTTTAATGTTTCCCATCAAAATGCTAAAATGAACAAGATAAACCTAGCTACATCTGGAATTTAATAAACTTACTGTACATAAAACTGAGAGTAGCAAAAAGCCTTTTAAGAAGATTTTTTTTTGAATAAAAAAACCCCTGAATGATTACAATCTTTTTCTTTACACTAGCAGAAGCTGCTTTATAAGGAGAGTCATTTTAACACTGTCTAGTTTGTCTGTTTAAGAGTTAAATAAGTGCTGCAGGCTTAGATTTAAGTGTGAAGGACACATTTAATCTATATTTGGCTTGCCTAAATGAGTTTTTAGAAAGCCTCAAAAGTAAACTCATCTACATGTAATTAACTTGTATTTAGGGCTATGCGTTCACTAACCCTTATAATTGCATTCAAAACACACACTCTTCTTGAATCAAGATATATGTGTGAGTGGGGTTAATATCCCAGAACTGTTCTGTGTTCTTGTGTCCTTCAATTGAGTGTATACCTCTGCTCCCTTCTCTGTTTGTTGTACTTGCATATATTGAATAAGGTGTGCTCTTGTCTAGGAAAGAGCGTTCAAAATTCAAGAGGCTGTTCTTTAAAATTCCAGCACATGTTTTTCATCTTGCAGCATAATTTAGTGGCACTTGAAGGTTTTCCATCCCATTGTTCTCTACCATCTCCAGTTCATATGTCAAATGGCAGTCCAATGATTAATGCATTAATTAGCTTAGGAAACCAACTATCTTTCATTCCACTTTGAATAATATGCAATCCACAAGGGAACCATGCTTTTGACAGCTGTGCTGCAAGATCCATGTCAGATCTGATGCCATTCATTCAATTAGCAATTGCGTGAATGGTTTTAAAAAGCTGATTATAGCCAAGGTCTCTCTGATTTGAATCAGGCTGTGGTGGGCAGTATACTCCCCCCTCCCCAATTAAAAAGACTGGACATTATTGGAACAAAATGTGAAACAAATGTTTAAAGCCCCTTCCTCCTCCTCTAGCTCATACCTGTTATTTCAGAATGGGATTCTATCCTTGTTCCTGATTTTTTTTTTGAATAGTAGCCTTGTTAGTCTGTGGTTAGTAGCCATGTTAGTCTGTGTTTATTTTATTTTGTTTTCTGATATATCCTTGTTCCTGACTCCTGTTTCAGAAGACCTGTCCAGTTCTTGGTTTTTATGGACTGTTATTGTGCCTTACTGGAATCCTTACTCCTTGAACATTGTACTCACCTTGAAGATACAATTCCTCAGCAACAAAGGTCAGCAGACTTGCAGTTGCCTGGCTTCCAGATTCCTTGCCTTGTTCCTGGTTTCTTCTGTTGAAGACCTCTGCTTGGTCCTGATTCCTGCTCTAGAAAATCTGTTTTGCGCCTGCTCCTGAGGACTCCCTACCTTGTTCCTGTGGTCTGTAGACTTGTCTCCTATATTTCTTGCCTTATTCCTGGTTTCTGCTGTTAAAGATCATCTCTTTGCTCTTGGTCCTGGCTCCAGAAGATCACCTGCCTTCTTCTTGATTTCTGTTTCTGAAGACTTCTGCCCAGATCTTGGTTTGTGTAGACTCTTGGAATTCCATCCTTGCCTTGCTCCATCCCTAAGGATAGTCTGCCATGTCTGTTCTCCTCATAACCTGACTTCTGGTGACTTTCATAGTTTGGACCAATCCTGCATCTCTGGCTTCACTTAGACTTGGACTCTGGACTGAGATTTGGTTACTGTTTGGCCTGTTACTGGTTGCTTTGGGTCCTGGCATTTGTGTTGCCTGTCAGCCACCTATGACCTGGACCCTGACATAAATGAACTGATTCATTGCTTTTGCAAAGATCTCTAAAATGTAAAATGTAAAAAAATAATCTAAAATTATTTCACTTCTCAATATCCTGAAGAGGCTCATTAACCTCTTCGACATATCTGACTATACACAGGAAGCAGCCATATGACATCTGCAGAGCTCATTAAACATTTCAACCCATTCTCAGTGATCACACTTACTGTGAATAGGGTAAAAGTGAGCACACCAAAATAGAATTCCCTGACAAGATTTCAAAAAGAAGCATGAGGGGAGAGGGAGGGAGAAGTTGTGGAGCTCCAGCATCCACAAGATGTGGACATTATAATTAGGATCCACCCAGTGGTGGGATGTCAAAAATTTTACTACCCCACTGTGACATCATCACAGTGTGGGCGGAGCTAGCGTCATGATGTTGTGGGCGGGGCCAAAGAAAATAATAAAATAATAAAATAACCACACACACACAGACACAATAAAGGTCAAATAAATAGATTATATGCCCTGTTGGAACATGCTCATCATATTCTGATTAAACATTATTAAAGCCCTTGTTCAAGAACAAGAGGTATCATAACTGTAAAAGTAACAAAATGTCATCAGAACCTTAAAAAAAACCTTACTGGATAATTTCCAACACTTAGTGTTTACCGAAGTTATGGCTTTCTGTTCCTCTCATGTCCAAGTGGGGGAAGTTGGATTTTTTTGTGCTTAAAAGGTTTTTATATCTAGTGCGATCTCTGCTATTACTCACTTAAGCTATCTTTTCAATCACATTGATCGACATTTCTTCTCCTATGAGAAGGATCCAGATGAGTCTTTCAATTGCTCCCTCCTTTGATGAATGACATTCTCCTTCCCGCACCCTTCCTTCTCTTTTCCTGTGACACCATTCAGCAGTCCACAGTGATTTTCATTTTTGTGGTTGTTAAAAAGTAGCTAACATAGCACAACAGCAATGCATCTAACTAGCCTGATACATAAAATATGGCCAATGTATCTCATTCATCTAGAATACTGCTTCACCAACAGGACAGGGCTTCTTCATTGTCCCTTTCAAATCCATAGTCCACTATGGTTGTCACTGTAGATAACACTGCACACAGCTCTATTTGGGTACAAACTAATCATCCACACAGGCTGTACAACAAGATTATTAGAAGTGATCTGAACTAAGTCTAAAAGAACTTGTAGACCCGTGTTTCCCAACCTTTGGTTTTTGGACTTCATTTCCCAGAAGCCTAAGTCAATTCCCCAAAGCGCTGCTCAGCCAATGTACTGACTTAGGTTCATGAAATTGAAGTCCTCTTGTGGGGCATGGGCCCCACATTGGGAACTACTGATGTAGACCTAAAACTGTGCCAAGTAGAAGGTGGACAGATCTAAAAAGAGATGGGGAAAATGGCTCCATGTGGACACCATGTCTTGATCTGAACCAAACAGCACTAAAAGTTATACAAATAGCAAGCTACATGACCAGCTGGATGTGACCTTAGCTACAAAGGAATCCCCTTGCCACTAATGGGACTTTCAAATCATGTAATATTATATACTTTCCCCAATCTTGTTGATGCAAAATTATGTGGTAGTTTATTATAAAAGAAAAATAAATAAATGTTATACTAATAAAAAAGAAAGTTATTTGGAATTTTAAAAGCACAATTAATATTACATTTTGTTTTTGAAGAACAAAGTACTGTAAAAGGAGTTTGTACATTTGCAGGTGAAACAATATATTTCCTACTGCAATTCATAGGATATTGTGAAAATACACGCTTAGATTTTTCTTGACATGTAGTCTGAACAGTTTACTTTCTTTTTAATATCAGTGGCTCTTTGTTGCCACTGGGGGTGTTGTAGGACTTATTCTTACTGTCTTAAAGAACAGAAAAGGCAGCACATTGTGTTGTGCTTAAGACAGGGATGCCCAAACTACAGCCTGTGGGCCAAATTCGGCCCCAATGCCAATTCATCCAGCCCACACTGCCCTCGTCACTCCCAATGTCAATTCATCCTGACACCAATTCATTCAGCCGGCACTGCCCTCGTTACTCCATACAGGCATTTTTTACTTCCAGGAGGGATGAAGGCAGCGTGGGCCAGATGAATTGGCATCAGGGGCTGGATCTGGCCCACAGGCTAAAGTTTGGGCACCCCTTGTTTAAGTGGAGAAAAAGGCAGCTTAGAGTCTATATCTCATTCTGTTGCAAAAGAGATTTCAAAGTGTGTTTTACTTCTGTTTCTGGTGGGAGGAATCAAGTGACCGGCCCGCTGAACCACATGACTGGCCCATGGCTCAAAAAGTTTGGGTGCCCCTGGCTTAAGGCATATTATGGAAAACATGATTCTCCCCAAGTACTATTGAGCTGCTACTTATCAGCACTAATTGGAATAGTCAAAGGTGAAGAATGCTGGGAATTGCAGCCCCCAAACATCTTCAGGGCCCCACATTCTGCATCCCTGACTTAAACTAAAAGTGATGCAGCTGCATAGTAGCCTTTTATAGATGCATATTGTTAGTAACTGTGCATGGGCATGGCACTTGTTGCAACATGGACACATGGTGGACTATACCTTTAAGGACTGTTCTGGAATAGGAGCCAGCTGCACAGGATCTGCTACTAACAAGGAAGCCTTCTTGTGTATAAGAAGAGGCAAAACCCAAAAGCCAACTTGCTTCTTATGCCTGGCTGCCTCTTATGCCATTTTGCCTCCTGTTGCTTCTCTTGCCTTACCTTGCTGGACTACTCATCATGGAACTGACCTTATGGGCCAGTGGATTTGGGACCCTTGCCACATCATGGTAGTAAGGACTGCTCGTGTCAATAACTTAGTCTGTTGGTGTTTTTCTTCCTGGAGTATTGCTTCTACCAAGAACTTGCCTAACAGCTGTTCATGCCAAAGGTTTGGAAGCATCTGCCAGAAAACCAACAAGGACTTTGTGGTAAAGCTTACTAGGTAAGCAGAATAGAGTGAGCTGGGATCTCTCTATGAACTGTGAACTTCGTGTATATATGCCTTCCCTGTTATGCTGAAGATAAGCCTGTTATGTTTGTCACCACTGTAAATAGTTTGTCTGCCTGCACCTCACCTCGTGAGTAAAAGTTCTTTCAGTTTGCCTCACAAGAACTGTATGCCTGTGTTTTTCCTTTGGGCACGCAAGCTGCTAGTCACCAACACAGAAGGCAAGGGTGTAGCAGGGGCACATTCCGCTGTTAAATGCTCTGTCACATATTATATCAAAATAGGGGAATTCTTTTCTGAATCAGGTCTGCTGCTGCAGCCAAGATTTAAAATAACTCATTCGTCAAGAATAATCAGTATTTTGAGATTCAGAAGCAACAGGAATGTATGTTATTTTGCCCATAGTGATTATTCAACAGAGCAGTGCTTAAAAACAAGGTGATGTCATATTTGTCTTTCAAATGTTCTCTAACTAACCAGCACTTGGGGAAAAGTTACAGCCACCACGCCAAGGGATTGTGAGAGCTGGACCCCAAAGAAGTAACTTTTCCGAACTCTGCCTGGTATATTTCAATTGTGCTTATGACTTTACATGGTAGCGGGACACCATGAAATAGTATTTAGACATGCTGGCTTGACTCTGTTTTAGCACAGACTAGACTACAAGTGGACCACTGTTAGAAAGGAATGTGGCAATCAGCTCCTAGCCATGGGAAAGAGATTTTGTCATGATGAGCTGTGGCAGCAGCGTGCACTGCCCGACTGCATGAATGAACCACTTCAGATGCTGTTTTGCTGACAAGGCACTGCCTCCACTATCCCTGATTAAGTTCGTGAGGCAAAGAGCTGGGATATTTTTGTTTGCTTTGTTCTCGCCCATTTAATGACTCCTGCAAGCAGATGCACAGAGTAGATGTTTGAGTTTGTTTTTCCTATTTGTGTCATTGTTTATATTTTTTAAGACAGATCAACTGACCACATGCCCTAGCAATGTGTTTGTATTCAATTAAGCTCTCACTGCTCAAATTGGGACAACAGCCAAGAAGAGAATCTTTACCATCCTCTGACCCTTTTATTTTCAATGCACCTCACAGTCAATCAAGAGAGTAAAACCCAGCCACACATTGTATACTTAGGAGTCTTTCTTCCCATTTAAAAGTTTCTCCCTCCCTTTGTTCTTATGCATGAAGCAAAATGTGTGAGAAGAAATGAAATAATTCTTTAAGCCTGTCTATGGTAACCTGCTGATGCTGTTCATCTTTGCACAATTGTGGCTTCTGCTTTCTATATTTAACGTACCCATGGCAGTAGACTGCATTTCCTTGAGTTTACAATAGTCACCATATATAAATCAAGAGGCAGATGTGTGTGTGTGTGGCACAGGATATTTATGTTTCTCTACCTGTCATTCATCCAATAATTAATAATCATGTTTGCTGAGAACTTTTAACTTCTCAAGAATACTTTGTGTTCCGTTGCACCAAAAACAACAAGTGGCACTTTAAAGATTAACCTTGGTGAGTTTGATACTTGGCTCTGAAACCAAAGGTTGAGAGTTTGATTCCCCACTGTGCCTCTTGGGAAACAGCCAGCTTATGCACTCTTGGGGAAACTGGACCATCCAATAGAATACCCAGGGAAAAAAGAATGAGAAACCACCTCTAAGTACTCTACACCTAGAATCAATTTGATGGCATATAATTAATGATTAATTGGTTTTATTTGGCATAAACTTTACTGGATCCAGTTTGAATTTGGCATTCCTATTCCCTCTGGCCCTTCTGATTTCAGTCTTAGATCAGCTGTGCATACACTGTCTTGACCAGGGATTCTCAACCTGTGGCTCGTGGCCTGGATGTGGTCCACAGCACCATTTTATGTGGGGGGCCCACTGCCTCCACCACACCCAGAAGTGCCATGTGGTGGATGAAGGGCAAAATGGCCATCCGGCCCCTGAAGCTGTCTAAAGGAGCATGACACGCCCCCCGGATTAAAAAGGTTGGAAACTCCTGATCTTGACTATCAAAAGAATCAAGTTTCCAATCATTTTTTAAAAACCAGGTAATGGGATGATTATATAGGTTCATCTGTCCTTTGTGAAACCTTGCCCAAACACTACAGATGTTGTCACCAAGCAGCCTCTTAATTTCCGTCCCTGTCCCTGTAGGATTTTAAATTTTACTTATCCCTCCAGCCCCTATCACTACTGTCTTGTACCTGCCAGGGGCTGTCATTTTTAAAAAGTTATATAACTATAATTATCATAGAGAAGTATATTGTTTTGCTGCAAATAATAATGGTAATCCCACATGTTCTCATCTTCATGGCATAGTAAAATTCTCACATCAGCCACTGGAATATAGAGAAATTCTCATCATGTGGTCATTCCGCAGAACTTTCAGCAGTGCTTCAAAGTAACTTTTTTTTTTAAAAAAAGTTACTATTACATATTTGCCTGTTACTTGCTGATGCTACTTATTATTCAAATCTAAAGTAAGTCTCAGTGGAATGTTCACTCAGGTATTTGTGCATAGTTTTGCATCCCCCATCATATTTCCAAGTTACAAAAATGTAAATGTTTAAAAACAAGCTTGTAATGATTCAAGACAAAATGGATTTGAACATAGCAATGTTTATAAATGAAGCCAAGGATATTCTGCAAAGATCTGCCTCTTCAGCTTCCTCACAGTTGTTAAGCTTTTAGTTGTCATAATCCATCTGCGTGTAAGGCTTTCCTTAGGTCTAAAAGCCCTCCTAACAGAAAGTTCCTGGTGGTTTGATGTTGTGGTACCTCAGAACATCGAGGTAATTACATTCAGCTTCACAGACTAATCATTATAACGATAGCTATTTTCTAAAGGCTTCAGTGTTTCTCTGTCCTCCATCTGGTATTATGCATCGCAGGAATTATGCATAGAAATATCACAAGCGAAATACTTTTGTTGCCGTTGTTATTTTGCAGTAAATTTCCTGCATACATTATTCACTGGCAGAGATTGAATTTCTGAGCAGGGTCACTTAAGGGTCAGACATTCTTTTTGAAAGAAAAGTGCAAACTATTATCAGCAATATCATTAGACATTATGAAATAGACACCTCAGTTGGTAGATGTTGGCAGACAAGATGAAGATGAAAATTGATACTCATTTCCAGTGTTATTTTGTACTTTTACTGCCAAGGAGCAAAAGCGGTGGTTCTAAGGTTGTCTGCTTTGTGTATCAAAATAACATGGTGGAGTTTGAGCAGTGCTAAGCACTTTAACTTCAATGGGCAAAGGGCATTTGTTGCTCTGATTCAGGAAAAAGAAGTCTTGGGATGGCATTCAGTACTCAGATTTTACAAGGCTTAAAAGGCTGATGGTCTACGCCGAACAATAATAAGATGTAACAAACTGGCCACTTTCTTCTTTTTCTTTTGCCGTATCTGAATCCAAATATTAGTGATTATCATGGTGATCAGCCATGAAGACTGTCCTGAGAATATAATGCAGTGGCCTTTCATCTGCCTTCTGCATCGCAGCATGACACTTGTACCACTGATCCAGTTCCATGCGTCACTTTCTGGTCTTGAACCCTTGAAGATGGATTCAAGTCAGATTTAATCACCCTTCCTTGTGGACTTCGTCACCCAAGGCCATTTGTCTTCAGGGTTGTTAGGTTAATTAACCACCGCTTGGCACTCAGCATTGAGTCGTGGCAGCATGGTCTATTCTATTACCATAGCAGGATAACCTGGCCTGACTCTCAACAAGGTAATACAGTGGAACCTCATACAGCAATCACCAAGTATAGCAACAAAATCGCATAACAATTAGGTTGGGGGGGGGATGGTGTCCCACATAACAATTTTACCTATGGAAAAAATCATACAAGTTTTCAATGGGAAAAAACCACTTAGCAAAAAAAAAATCGTTGCGCGATGCATCCCATAGGGAAAATCGCTTTACGATGCATGCATCATATAGCAATTGTTTCGTACAACAACGAGCCCGATGGAACGTATTAAGATTGTTGTATGAGGTACCACTGTATTTGTTATGTTCTGAGTTATGTATACTGCAAACAATCAGACATGAAATATACTGTTTGATAGAAATACATTCAGAAGCAAACAAATATTGGAATTCTTTTTCCTTCAAAGACATGTCGAATAATTGTTGGCCTTTATGTCATATTTGACTTCACAGTTTTCTTGGTATAGAATACACTTAAAATATTAAGTATACACTTAAATATGTAAAAAAAAAAAAAAGGACAGAACAGGTTTTTGAAAGCACACATGGAGATACTCATCACTGAGCAGAAATCACTCCAGCTCCTTGCCAAACTGCAATTGTGGGTCTCTTGCTATACAGCCCCTAATCCGCCATTATTAAACTCCACATTCTTCTTCTTTCATGTCCTGATCAAACCATGGACTGCCAAAATGAAGCCACTTTCTTGGCTTTGTCACTGTCCAAACTTAAGTCTTCATCAGTGCATGTTTCTGGCAGTAATCAGCAGATCAGTAAATAAGTTGGATTCTGTATCTTTCCACATTCACACCACATGTTGTTGTCTGCCAGCAGCCCCCCCTTGAGCATCTTAGTTTTACATCTAGGCACTCTGACCCCCAGTCTATTCAGGGTCCTCCTAGTGATGCAGAGGAGGTTGGATTCCTCAGCAATATCCTCCTTTAAAGATGTTCCTTGCCCAGTGTGTACCCTCAAGAATGTTTGTTCTTGCCATAAAGCTCTTCCTGAATCTGAGCCAGTGGACTTGAGGCTCATATCCATTCAGAGAATGTTGAGAGTCATTCTCTTGCTTCGTTATCTTGGTTCTGCTGCTATTTTATCAACTGGTGTAGGGGTACACAGAAAGAGCTTCCACAAAGATTGTAAATACAATTGGGCATACCCTGAATGGCAACCTTGTCAGCTAATCTTTCTAACACCAGATCAAACCAATTCCACATTGCTAGCAGGTCTAAGCATGCTCCCTTCTATTTTTGTTTTCTTTGCACAAACAAAGAAAAGGTGAATGTGGAAATGTTCCTACTCACAAGTAGGCCCTTCATATAAGAAGCTGGGGCAGTATCACCATGAGGAAGATTATGTTTGGTTTGTTTCTTGCATCACTGCATTATCAGAACTGAGCTTGCGAGTTCTATTTTGAGGAATTCTCAACCTTCAGCCCACAGGCTGGATGCGACCCATGACACCATTTCATGTGGCCCCACCACCACCACAACCACACCAGGAAGTGCCATGTGGTGGAGGAAGGGCAAAATGGCCATCCGGCCCCCGAAGCTGTCTGAGGGAGCATGCCCCCCCCCCTGGCTAATTTTGCAATGTGCCCTTCGCAAAGATTTTCCATGAGGAAAATTTTCAGATAACTTTCTGCTTAATAAATGTTGAGCTGGGTTGCTCTCTGTCTCCCACCCTTCTCTAATTTTCCCTCAGACATGGTGTTGTGTTTGAATACTTGAGGAGAATTCAGCTGTCAGATAGTGATACATTCAGAACCAACCTATTTCTAAGCTTCCTGTGTATAATAATGAATCTGTAGACTGCAAATTGGATATCATATTGCATAGATCTGAAATTCCTATTTCTGGACTTTGAAGGCCCATAAGATCTAATCCTTTTATAATACCTGTGTCTCCAGTACCCATGCAAGGGTTTATTTTTGTCGTTCAAAAGTGTCATGTTGTTGACAGATGGAAATGTCCTATTTCCTCTGCTCCAGACTTCTTGTGTCTTTTATCTAGACAACTCTGTTAAAGAGATGTTAGTGATATTAGAGAGAAAAATATACCAATATATAAGACTCATGTCTCGGATGGAGGCTAGGTTTTTAGACCAGCTAAAAATACTAGCGATAATGATGTTTTGCGTAGGTTAATCAGATGAAAAATAAAGTTGTTCTTCTAATCCATTAAGGTAGAAGTATCTAAATCATAATGACAGTGTAGTTCAGCCAATTATGTATAATAAATGGATAGAGTCAGCCTGGAGTCTGAGGTCTTCATAGTCCATGATCCCATAAGAGGGGTGGTGGTGGAGGGGGTCACTATGCAAAGAGCTGGGAACAGATACAGACAGGCTCAGGAAACCATATGAGGGCAGCATCAAACAGGTCTAGCTTTCAATGTTTGCTTACACAGGAAAAACAAGGTTTATCAGAATGGTTCTGGTTTCCATATTTACTTACTTTCAAAAGTACAGTATTTCATAGTCAGTCACTAACAGGCTAAACACATGCTTATTTTATCACTTCTAGTATCCTTTTCTATAACAATATGATATTTACTCCTGGTTTAATATCAGGGAGTAAATTCCATCCTTTCTTGTTAATCATGATAGTGCTATGATTTAAGTGAGCTTAAAATGTGAAACTGCACATATGCAAGAATATTTATCAGGATTGGCAGGCACTTACTTGTGTGCTCAAATGGCCAAGATGCTTAACAACTCCTTCTCAGAAGCCAGCAATGATTATGTCAACTAGAAGTAAAGAGCAGGAGTGAAAAGTAGCACTAGCTTAAAAGGCTAGTGAGGCATAGAGCTATGCAGTACCAAGGGGTATAGAGTGTGACTTGGTTCATCCTGGTGCAAATGATGTGGAAGATGCAAGAACAAACTGGAGGGGAGAAACCACCCTTTCTCCTCTCTGTGAGTTTCTTGGATTATTATTTTTTGTTAGCGTCTTTGAGAATTTGCATTTTTCAGATCATTTTTGCACATTTCTATTTATGCACAACATTTTAAATTGCAAGGACTCCTGCTTATTAAAACTCTCCAACACTGGAAGCATTTTTTTTTGTCTTTGAAAGCAATCTGTCCCCTCTTTTTGCTGTATGTGTTTACCTTTCCAAAATAAAAATGATGTTAGTAATATTTAATGCAAATTACAAGAAATGAATGGAAAAAACCATGCTAGTTATCTCACTATTCAGGACGATATTTGTTTCTTGGGCTACAAATCTTGTAATTCCCCATTGTGGGAGTTCTCATTCTGGGATTTACACATAACTTAGGTAAATGTAAAAGTCTCCCTTCCTTGACAGCCAGTCGCATCTGACTCTAGGGTATGGAGCTCATCTCTGTTTACAACCAAAGAGCCAGTGCTGTGTGAGTCTGCAGACTTTTTGTGGTCATATGGCAGGCATGACTAGACACGAGACTGCACGAAATGCTGTTACTTTCCCACTGACGTGGTACCTATTTATCTACCGTATATGCTGGTGTACAAGACGACTGGGTGTATAAGATGACCCCCCAACATTTCCACTCAAAATATAGAGTTTGTTATATACTCGCTGTATAAGACTACCCCCTCTTCCGCACACCTTCCCAAACCAAATAAAATGTAAAAGAACATCAGATTTTATTTCAACATCTTAATTTATATTCAAATGCTTATGACATGCAGAAAAACTGTCACAAGGCTGTATGTTATCAAACATGTACAGTAAATATAAAACAGTGCAAGTGCAAAGTGGTACTTATTTATCTACCATATTTTTGTTGTTCAGTTGCACAGTCGATTCCGACCCTCTGCGACCCCATGGACCACTGTCCGCCAGGCACTCCTGTCCTCTACCATCCCCCTCAACTCGCTCAGCTCTGTGCCCATTGTCTCCATGATACCATCTAGCCATCTCATCTTGGGCCGTCCCCTTCTTCTTTTGCCCTCGACCCTTCCTAGCATCAAAACTTTCTCAAGTGAATCCTCTCATCTCATTTGATGTCCAAAGTACTTTAGCCTCATCTTTATTATTTGACCTTCTAAGGAACAGTCAGGGATGATTTCTTCTAAGATTGACCTATTTGTTCTCCTCGCTGTCCAGGGGACTCTCAAAACTCTCCTCCAACACCACATCTCAAAGGCGTCTATTCTTCTGCTTTCAGCTTTCCTAATGGTCCAACTCTCGCAACCATACATTGCCACAGGTAATACCATTGCCTTGACTATGCAAATTTTTGTTTTCAATGTGATGTCTCTACTTTTCACTATGCTCCCCAGGTTTCTCATTGCTTGCCTCCCAAGAATCAGTCGCCTTTTTATATCATGGCTGCAATCACCATCTGCAGTGAGCTTAGATCCTAAGAAAGTAAAATCTGTCACTGCTTCTACTTCTTCCCCATCTATTTTCCATGGACTGATAGGGCCTGTTGCCATTATCTTGGTTTTCTTTATATTGAGTCTCTACCATATATACATGAATATAAGCCAACCAGAATATAACCCAAGGTACCTAATTTTGACCTTGAAATCCAGGAAAATAGATTGACCTGAGTATAAGCCAAGAGTGGGAAATGTAGCAACTGCTAGTGAGTTTCAGTAATTAAAATACAATAATATTAATTATTTTATTGATTTTTAGAACTGTACTTGCACCACCCATCAGTGGTTGCGCTGCAGGTAAAGTGGGTGGGCAGATCAATTGCACTGAGGCAGGAAGTGTTACTCTAGCCTAGCCTCTTGCTTCCCCTGCAAGCATGGCTTTTTCCTCCATTTTGGGCAGAGCAGAGAGATAAGGGCAGAAGGTAACAGTAAGTGAAACCCTTTCTTTCCCCCCACTAGTTTGAAAGGGAGACACAATTGTAATGTAGAGCTTCTTTCTTCATCTGGATGGTATGTAGAATGAGGTGGGTGAGCATCAGGAGGCCACTATGGGCAGCTAAGTCTATCCCAACTGAAGTGCACCCAGTGTATAAGACGACCCCCCCCCCCAACTTGGAGGCATGTTTTTCATGGTGAAAAAGTCATCTTATACACCAGCAAATACGGTATTGGCAATTTCTGCTAGCTTGGCAGGAGCTTTGACAAAAAAGGGAGCTCACTCCGTTGTGTAGCACTCGGTTCTCAAACTGCTGACCTTACAACCTTCTAGTTGTCAAGTTCAGTGTCTTAACCACTAAGCCACTGCAGACTCCTAAATGTGGTTCACCAGGGAGAAGAGGCCTAAACAGGCTTAGCTAGAGCCAGCTCACTCAAGCTTTCTTTAACTGTTCCAGTGCTAGAAGAGAACTTTATTTCTGAACAGAGCAGCAAAGCCTCTCTGTTTATGTTTTTTATCCCAGGTGGCAGCTCCTCTGGTGGCTTATTAGTTAAGATGCTGAACTTGGAGACTGGAAGGTTGGGTTTTGATACCCAAAGGCTGCACTTGGGGACATGAGCCTATGCTTATAAACTCCTTCTACTTTTAAAATGCTTTTATAGGGCTGGAGTGGCTCAGTGTCAACTAGCTGGAAGGCCAGCAAGTCTACAGTACAAGACCTGAGTACTGCATGATGGTTTGAGCACCCATCTTTGTCCCAGCTCCTGCCAACCTAGCAGTTTGAAAGCAAGAAATTGCAAGTAGATAAACAGGGGCCACTTTGATGGGAAAAGATCTTGGGGACATGAAAAGAGCCTCATTTGGGCATCCCCAGAGCGGAGTTTCTCCAGAAAAAATCATTTCAACCTAATCTCTGACATGAAATTATGTATCCCAAGTGAGCCACATTTAGGTATCTGTAAGGTGTGCACAATTTAGAAGAATTCTTAAAATAGTCAATTAGGGATTTGTTTCCCAAGAATTCAAAAAAAATATCCATCCTTATTCACTATTGTGCCACAGGCTAACTTTCCTATGGGAGCTTAAGAATGTTGGACAGATAGTCCCATTGTGTAAAGGCAGCCCATCTCCACCATAAATGAGACATTGATAAACTTGATTCTTATCTCTAGGACATATGGTCTCTTTATATTCTAACTCTTATTCAGCAGGAAAAAAAGCATGTCACTATTTTTTGTGATTAAGGTAAAAAAAAGAGACACTTTTTTCCTCTTGATTTTAATTTATTGGATTGAAAAGGTAACCAATAAAGAAGTGCAATGATGAATCAGTAATCGTCAAATGAAGAAGGCTGGAATACTTAAGTTATATGTTGAAAAATGAAAAATACAGATTATTACAATTTATCATTCAAAGTATAATGAATGGGGAAGAAGAAGAATAATTTACCAGCTTAGAACCTTGGAAGATGGTCTGGATGCAACACAACTTCTTTGCTTAGGAGAACTAAGTAAAGCCATGAAACTGTCCAACTTCTGGTAGGAAAGGAATAAGAAGCAGAAGGAGAGAGAAAAAGGTCGAACATTATTTTGGAAATAATTCTGTAGTACTCTTCCTACTATTCTGTAGTGATATATTTTAGCTCAAACTTCCAGTTGTTTCTGTGTTTTGCTGTCAAGGTAATTGGAAGCAGGTAATATCTGGCCGGATTTCATGCTATGGTATGGAATAGACCAGTGACTCAATGCCGAGTGTTGGGCAGCGGTAAATAACCCGACTCCCTAAAGGGGCCAATGGCTATGGGCAGATGAACCCCTTTAGGTGAGGTGATGGTCCCCTCAGTGGAGGAAATACCACTAGAAGCCATCGTATTGGGAACAATGGCAAAATGAGCAGAGGAGGAATCACTTTACTATTCTGACTCCCAAAAGTCATGGAGGTGGAAGAAGCAATGCCAGATGGACTGGCTGTGAAAGCACACCTTTTTAATATCCTCAAGGCTGTGGCTGTCCATTGAAGTCCTGGTGTTAAATCCTGCATGTTTCATTTCATACGTGCCACAGGAGATGGTTCTGTGATCACAGCGTGTGAGTCACTTCATGGCAAGCTGCAATTCTACTTAAACAAATTCACACCAGTGGCATTTCTTCGTTTGTTGTGAAAATGATTTCTAGGAAAAATGTATACCTGTATCCGCCTTATACAAATTCATGTTAGTGACATTTTTCCTGCTTCAGGAAAAAAATGGATTCTCGGATATGAGTTGCAGCCAACAACGATGATACTTGGATATGAGTAGAAGCCAATGCTAAATTGGATGCAGTGGTAGTTGTGCTGTTAGATCTGTCACCCTTTTGCATCATTCACAATAGCTGAGGCTTTGTTCTTGGATCTTGTGGGTATGCAAATATGTGTGTTTGCAGAGGGTGACAAATAAAGTGTTTAAATAAGATTCTACAGCAGGGGTAGCAAAAATTTGGCTCTCCAGAAATTTAGACTTCATTTTCCAGCTGCCCATCCAGTGTGTCTCATGGTAAAAGACCATGGGTCAAAGATTCCCTATTTTGTTCTACAAAGTACTTTTCTTTCTCAAGGATGATGAGAACAAGAAAAATCTTCTAACTTTTCTGAAAGAATCTTCAGATAAATTTGGTCATTGTTTTTGTTTGGGGACCATAGGGCAAAAATAAAAGAACATTGGGAATATTTTTTCTCTTCTTTCTGTTTCCTCTCATTTGAACCATTCATATCCTAAATAAAGTGCAACCTATACCATGTAGCTGGATCTATCAATTAGAGTTCTTTAACTTTGTAATTTGGCCATAGAATGCCATGTTCTTTTCTTTTTCCAGTGATTGGACCATGGCCATCTTGTAATACTGATCAGATTCTGTCTATAAATCTCCTTGCATAGAGTGTTTCTATTTGTACTGGTTTTTTAAATCAAAAATTAAAGTAATTTTTTACTCCATCTAAAATTAAAACAGAGAAAATGCCGTTTTATGCCATTCAACACTTTATCACTGTTGGGATTATAAAATGACCCAGAAAAGAAGTTGTTCCTTTAAACTGGGGGTGGGGGAGAGAAATTGTTTGTTATTTATCTCTGAAATTTTGCATTCTAGTCTCTTGTCTTTATCCAGATAAGTTAAGAAGATAAGGTGAAAACTAAGGCAAAAGAGAAGCGAAAGATGGAATGGAAAAGCTGGCTGGGAAGTTGAATGCAATACTAAACATGTAGCAAGATGAATTCTTAGATGGTTCACCAAATCAATAAAATTGATGAAGTGGTCTAATGTTGATTTAAAAATATGTTTGCTAAAATATACTTTCATTGAAATAAGAAAGGTGAAACGATTTATGTTTATTTCTATTTATTTGCATTTATCTTTATCACAGATGAACACACAATGCTCTAGACATTTTAAAATCTAAATTGGAATGCCACTACAGGCACTTAATATTTAGTGTGAAGCATTTTGTACCTTAAGACAAAGGACACTGACAGCAGAAGATTAATGAGTGGTGGTTTTTTTTCCCCACTTGAAGGAATGGTTAAAAAGAAAAAGGGCAATATATCCAAATTAGGAGCGAGTGGGTCATGTTACCTGAAAAATCATTTCTCAACAGTCTGACAATGTCTATCTTTATCAAAATAAACTTTCATTAAATACTGACTATTGGATTGAGGAATGCGAGATTGAGCAGTAACAAATTGATCAGTAAGTATGCATTCTTGTGGTGACCACAAACAAGAAAGCTAATTAGAAAGAAAAATATTCATTATCATTTTCAGCTTGTGAAAAAAGTTACCAGTAGAACTGTTACCTATTGGTATGTGTGCTGATACAAGTGTATATGTCATACACCATTTCTTATATCAACCTTTGTAATTAATATGGCTCAAGTGGCTAAGATGCTGATTGCAACGCGGGAGGTCAGGAGTTCGATTCCCGAGTACTGCAGGATGGAATGAGCTCCCGTTTTTGTCCTAGCTTCTGCCAACCTAGCAGTTCAAAAGCAAGAATTTGCAAATAGATAAATAGGGACCACTTTGGTGGGAAGGTAAACAGTGTTGCATGCAGTGTCTAGTCATGCCTGCCATGTGTCCACATAAATGTCTGCAGAAGCAGACAGCGGTGGCTCCGGCTTTGAAACAGAGATGAGCACTGAACCCTAGAGCTGGATACAAATGGCTTTCAAGCAAGGGAAACCTTTACCTTTACCTTTACATCTTTTATTTCTATTCCAAATTGATGTTCTATAAAACTGCTAGCCAAAAAAAAAAACCAATTTAAGACATAAAATGGGAAAAATCTGTTACAATTTCTAACAAGTCTAATGCTCCCTCCTCACATTGTAAGTCAGAGACACCATAGCACATTACTCAGATGTTCTTTGATCTGACTAATACTCTCAGCTAGAGTACATACATATTGACTCACTGTTGATTCACAACTGATTCAACAGGTATGCTCTAGTTGGCAGTAGCAATTAGGCCAATGACGTTCATACATTGAATAAGGAGAGAGAACAATATAGTGCTTTTGAGGAGGATTTTTTTTTAAAAAACTTTTTTACATGTAAAATTAGACAAAAATGACATTCTACAGGGAGACAATGTAAAAATCAGCCAATAGAATGTCTGTGATCAGTGTCATGTTTGAGACAGAAAAATGGACAAAAGGCTGCTTTTGTACAAGAGTAAAATTGAATGGCTCCCTTAACTATCACATTTCCATTAAAACATCTCTAAACATTTACTATTGTAATTTTGGACCCTCTGCTGCATTCTCAGCTGTGCCTTTTGCATGCTTGTTCTCATCTTATGAAAGAAGCTGTTGGTTTTTCTCTCTCTCATCTTGAGACGTCCTGAGCATCGCTGAGGAATTGCTCCAGGGGAAGCATGTAGAGTAGTGGTGGGGAACCTATGGCATGTGTGCCAGAGGGTGTATTCCCAACTGTCTTTGTTGGCATATGTGCCATCGCCCCAGCACAGAGTTCATCCTGCCCATCTGCCCAACAGCCCAATGAGAGCGCTTCCCCCTCCCCAGCACAGAGTTTGCCCTGCACCTCTGCCCAGTAGCCCAATGGGAGCGCTTCCTCCCTCCCCCCAGTACCGAGGTCACCCCGCCCCTCTGTTTGGGCACTCAGTCTCTAAAAGGTTCACCATCACTGATGTAGAGCCTTGGTTTATAGTTCATTTTAGCAGTGTGTGTGAGGGAGCTGTGCAATCTGACATGGTGCATTCTCCTGTGCTTTCCAAACTTTGTGACTGCTTTTCCTAGAAAAGCTTATAAATGACTTTTTAGGATTTTTTTTTCTCTTGGTACATTCCATATCTACTGCCTTCTACATCCTTGAAAGACCAGCAGTTTTTGCTGTGAATAAAATCAACCGAGAAAGACACACAGTCAATTGTGACCATTAAAAGCAACAAAGCCCTACTCATGAGTACGCTGGTACTGCAACCTGGGATCGATGTAACTCATGGCTGAAACTGGTGTCAATGGAGTCGAAGCATAACAAATCCTGCTTTCTGGTGTTTTTAAATCCCACCACTGGGTGGTGGTAGTGTGTTTTATTTTTCTGTTTTCTCCAGGAGTGGATCTACTCATATGGATTCTACCACCACATAGTTCTGTGCAGATGTGGGTGAGTAATTTACAGGAGCTCTGCTTTATAATGATGTGCCAAAGTTATCATTTGTTCTTCTCTAAAGTCAACTTGCACTTGTGTCTTCTCTTTTTTTATTAGAATGTCACATGACACTTGTTTTCCCTTGATCTTTTCTAGAACTTTCCTTTCCTCGCACAATCAGTCTGTGCCCTGACATTCCTGCTGTTTATGTTGTCTGTTCTGTATCCCTCTTATATGTCTTTGCTAGGTTGAAGAACACCAATGAATACCACTAGACTTGAAGAAAGTGGAAGAGGCAGAACAGATCTTTTCCAGCCCAATACATTTTGAGTCCAAACCAATGAAATTTATAAAGTTGGGCCTGCAGGTCATTGCCTACTTTTGCATTTGAATTAGGGCTGTATATGGGTCCCTTGAACTGATTTGTGGGTCAGTTTTTGGGTGCCAAGTGTATCCCAATTCTGTAAGGAGTCATTTGTGCCTCATGTCATTAGATCTCAACAAATTTGTAAAATCAATATCTTGGGGAGATAAAATGGTTATAGGCTGTTGTTGTTTGTTGTTGTTATTGTTGTTGTTCTTTTTCTTCTTCTTCTTCTGCCATATCCAATTCTGAATATTGGCGATCAGTCATGGTGATCAGCCATGATGATTTTCCTAAGAATATAATGCCGTGACCTTTCATCTGCCTTCTGCATTGCAGCATAATATCCATACTACTGATCAAGCTCTGTGAGTCACTTTCTGGTCCTGAGCCCTTTTGGCATGCAAAGTCCTCCTCAACCACAGGCCACTATGGATGAAGCTGCTGTCCTCCATCAAGATTGGTTCAAGTGGGATTTAATCCACTTGGGGACTATTACCCTTCCCTGTGGACTTTGCCAAAGCTGCTAGTCCTCAGGGTTGTTAGGTTACTTCTGCTTCCAGGACTGACGAGGGCAGCATCGGCCGGATGGATCGCAGTAAACCCATTCATGGGGACTTCTGGGAATTGAAGTTCAAGAACATCTGGAGTGCCAAGGTTCGCCATCACAACTCTAGGCAAATATATTTTAGAAAGCTGTATTTTCCTGCTATTCTCCTGCTACTTCTTTGTAATGGAGTACAGTGGAACCTCATACAACAATAGTCCCATATAGCAACAAAATTGCATAACAATTCGGTTTTGGAGGGAAATGGCGTCCCGCATAACAATTTTCCCTATGGGAAAAATTTGTACAACAATTTTTCAATGGGAAAAATCACTTAGTGAAAAAAATCGTTGTACGATGCATCCCATAGGGAAAATTGCTATATGATGCATGTATCATATAACAATTGTTTTGTACAACAACAAGACCCGTGGAATGGATTAAAAACGTTGTATGAGGTACCACTGTATTTAGGTTTTCAGTCGTGGGACAGGGCATCTTTCTCCAAGACTTGGGCTTGGGCCTGGAAACCTAATCAGTCCTTGGTGTTGAGTCATATCTTCCTTAAATTTCAACCCATTTTACACTCCCCCCCTTGAGAATGAGAGAATTGTGAAGGGATTTCCTTTTCACTGACATTTTTCATTTCAACTTCTATTGTAAAAGTTGAGGAGGTTGGCTTAAGTGTCACTTCATTGTCCCTTACAACCTCTGGAACCATGGAAACACAAGCGTCATTGTGAGGATGATTCAAATTCTCTCCCCCACCCATTTGCATTGAAGAGAATTAAATTGGTTTTCTTTTTTTCTGTATACCTTTTCATCCCAGACATTCATTGAAGGTATCCAGCAGCTGAAAAAGATATGGATAAATGCCCCAAACAGTTCTACCACTCTGTGCTTGGATTATGCTTTGGTGATAGATACATATATTAATGGATAGTGCCTCTCCTCCCAACAATTGCAATGTTTTCATAAAATGCTTTGTCCTCATGAAGGAAGATTTCAACAAACATGTTATAACTATGTAAAGGCTCCTACAATCTGCACAATCTCATGAATTTGGTTCCACTTTAGAAGATAGAATTACTGTTTTTTAACCACCAACCATTAGTTTGGTTATGTATAGATGACTTCAAACTAGTACTTTATCACTCCCATTGAATAAAGCTTCATGGTAATATCTATGAATTCCCACTTGGGTTTGAACAAATACTTGCAATTATTTACAAAATTTCTGCCATATTGATGAACAGATTGGGAAAACATCATCTCATCTCTTATCTCAGTAGTCTTAACTAAACATTTCAGTTCCACGGCCATACTTTAACATTTGACGGTACAAAAAGAAAATTTATTTTAAGTTTAAACTACAGTTCTAAAGTTTTAGAACATAGAATAAATTGCTGAATGGGAAGTCAATAATTATGTATATTCTGCTGAAGTCTACATTTTAGCTGGAACTAGTGACTAGTTACTGGCACATGTTTGGGATTTTTTCTACATGTGAATTTCATGACATTTTCCTTTGTTTTGCCTATGACATTTTCAGTGTCTCATCATTTCAAACAATGTCTCTTACTTTGTCATTACTAGAAACAGCAGGGTATGGCCATCTCCCCTCACAACTCAGTAAGGAAGGACAAATAAGTTTTGTATGCTTCTGCTGAACTTATCATCCTTCTGCTAGGTAAAGGTAAGGGTAAAGGTAAAGGTCACCCTTGCTTGAAAGCCAGTCATATCCAACTCTAGGGTTCAGTGCTCATCTCTGTTTCATAGCCAAAGATCCAGCATTATCTGCTTCTGCAGACATTTCCATGGTCATGTGGCACGCATGATTAGACACTGGAGCACACGGAACACTGCTTACCTTCTCACCAAAGTGGTCCCTATTTATCTACTTGCAATTTCTTGCTTTCGAAATGCTAGGTTGGCAGGGGCTGGGACAGAGATAGGAGCTCATTCTGTCCTGCAGTATTCGGGTATCAAACTGCTGACCTGCTGCATTTTAGTCAGCTTCTTAGCCACTTGAGCCACTGCTAGAATCCACATAAATCTGAATAGGCCTCTTCAGGGTGGAAAGATGCTTTAGAGGGAAAGCCTAGAGGCAGAAAAGACTAATCTTCTTCTAGAGGAATAAGGAAATGTAACTTATAAAAACATACAGGGAACCAACATGAATGTGATGATTATAATGCAAAGCTTCACTGAGGTTCAGCTTAAGATGGATTCCTATTGTGAGGTAAAAACCTGTGTAGAGTTGTGTATTATAAACCTATTCAAAAAAAGTGTAGTGATTGGACTAAATTACTATTATTACACATTTAATTTTCTTCACAGCAGGAATGTACTGTCAGCTGACACTTCCAGGATGGTTTCAATTGAACTACATGTGCATCACAATAAAGTATGAAATCATTTTAAAAGTGCTTCCTATTGTTCAAAGGCCCTTTTACATTATCAGTGTCAAGGTTATGTGAAATACTGCCATTCCCAAATGCATTTAATTTTTTAAAAATTCATGTTAGCACCGAGATTTGAAATAAAACCCTTGTTGTTTCTAAAATAAAATTGGATTTAACAACACTTTGCATCACTCTCACAACAAATATTATTGTGACACCTGATAGTTAAATTGTGTGAATACCAAACATTCCATAGAATATATTCAACAATTCTATTCTGCAGCCCGTACATACAGGCACCTTAAATCTGATACATACTGATTATCCATCAGCCCAGCATAACGTATCCTTGAAGAAATAGAAAGAATTTGAATGAAGCTAGCAAGTACTGTATGTCCATGTGAGTAATGTATAATTACACACCAAGTACATTTACACATAGCGTAATTGTTAACAATGGGTTACTTAGGGTACCTCTTCTTTCCAATGTTTTAAAGTAAATGATTATGCCATAGGTATGGATTCCCCACTGTGCTCCTAGGAGAAAAGCCAGCTTATGTGGCCTTTGTACTACTAAGTCCAAGAGCAGGGGTTGGTAACCTACGGCCCACGGGCTGAATCCGGCCTGCGGTGGTCCAACCGCCACTGCAGCCAGAAGCATATGCATTTATGACAGCCATGGACATGTTTACAGCAGCTTTTACAGCAGGAGGACCACCAGTCCAGCCCCTTCAACTGTCTGAGGGATCATGACCCAGCCCCCAACCTAAAAAGGTTGCCAATTCCTGTCCTAGTGTGTCCTCAGAAGAAGGGAAATAGAAAATCACTTGAATTTTTGGAGTAGTGTCCGTGTTAGTCTGTGGATCAGGCATATCAGAAAACAAAATAAATAAATAAAAATAAAACACTGCAGCACTTTAAAGACTAACTGCTACATTTTTAGTGTGAGCTTTCATGGATCAAGTCCACTTCTTCAGACAAATGAGTGAAATTTCCAGTTATGGTTTATATATACCAGATACAGAGGTAAACAGGTTACAAGGAAAAGAGGTTACAAGGTAAAAAGGTAAAGAGTAATCAAGCAGAATGACAGATAGGGTTAGAGCATAACCCTCTACTTAGAAAGCTATCTTTCTTTTATGTACAGATTAAATAAATTGACCTTGATAATAAGGACATAAAAATATAAGAGAACTGCCTTGCTGAATCAGACTGGAATCCATCCAAAGCATTAACCTAACATGGTTTGATTTAACATTCATAAACACCACCAGAATAAGGCAAATAGTAAACCACTTGTGAATACTTTCTACCTAGAGAACTTTTGAAAGGGTCATTACAAGTCAGAACGTACTTGATGGCACACGATTGTTTTATTACTAGGTTCATTGGCACATGCATCTGAAATGTCAGTGCTGGCGAGCAACAGTGAAAACTATTGACCTTGTGACTTGCTTGAAGGTTTCCCGGCGGCAATAAAAAACATGTTAATCCCACAAGATTTCTCACCTCCAGCAGAGTTTGACAATGAATGTTCTTTTTAATGAGCTTTTTGTAATTTGCCCGAAATATCTCTTAAGTAAAACTAATGCCTTTTATCTTTGTGAAGCAAAGCATGCACAGAGAACAAGCATAGAACCAACTGGCTGATTGATCTTAAAGATGCAAACAACCTATCTGATACTTCTAATATTTAAAAAGTTCATGCATACAGAGAGTTTCTTGTTCTCACATGTGACACTAAGAACAAGTACTGTAGTCATTCCTTCTGCAATAGTGATGATTTGCTTCCAGAGTCAATCTAGTCTTGGTTCCAGCAGAAAAAGGATAATGACTGTTCCATCAGAATTTCATGGTCAGCAAGTTTTACCTTATTAATGCTATACTGCAAAACCAGGGAGCTGTTCCTTTGTTGTGTTATACTATAAAAATTGCATAATTTCCCCTTCAAACACCAGTGACTTATGAATAATATGTTAAATCTAACATATTATGTCAACGCTTTGGATGAAGCTTTGGATAAAGCTTAATGTGAAATGCAAGTGAATGCCATCATGCTTGGAGAATGGAAAATAGTAAAACTGGGAGGAAGACATAGCCATCTGATAGAGACAATTTTCTTTCTTTCTTTCTTTCTTTCTTTCTTTCTTTCTTTCTTTCTTTCTTTCTTTCTTTCTTTCTTTCTTTCTTTCTTTCTTTCTTTCTTTCTTTCTTTCTTTCTTTCTTTCTTTCTTCCTTCCTTCCTTCCTTCCTTCCTTCCTTCCTTCCTTCCTTCCTTCCTTCCTTCAGGGGTTGCCTATAGTGCCAGGAACATGGAGGTCCTGTTGCCCAAAAACTTTGTTCCGTTCCCAGATCAGCTGCTCCAGCTGCTGGTAATGCCTCTTTCTTCTCTGATGCCTCTTTTGGGTGAGTGTGGGCTTTCCAGTCATGGTTCAGCCCAAAACAGAGTGATTATACTCCCAAAAGCCTGCTGCTGCTGTGGGGAGCAGTGAAGGCTGTCCAAAACTCCAGAAAACCTGTGTGACTCCTGCCACCGCCATGGTAAGTAATGTATCGTGACTTCAGGTGGTGGGGGCAGGGGAAGCGGGTTTAGAGGTGGCTCGGTTCTCACTGAAGGCCAGATTAATGAGATGCATGGGCTGAATTAGGCCTGTGAGCCGGGGGTTGTGAAGCCCTGTTCTACTGCCTGAGAAAAAAGACATAATGGCATCACACTTTTTCCATTCTGTGTACAAAATTCTACCATTGGTCTGTATTTTCGTCCTGACAACAGGGCAACCTCCCCCCCTCCCGATCCTGTAACTCAGAGTACAGTGCAGTGTAACACACCTACTTGAGGTTTGCCTTCCCAATTCCTTGCCACTCATTCACTCACTGTCTGCTAAATTGCTATAACAGAGCCGTGATGGACTTCAGAAGGGAATAAATTAGCCCTCCAATGTAAGCACTGTATGGAATGCCTGATATTACCTTGCCATCTCTGAGCCTGCTTGAATTGCTGAAATGATGTCATAGAGGAGGGAAAACAAGAGGCTAATACTGTGTTCCATATTTGGGAGATGGAAACTGGGTGAGGCAGGCAGGCAGCTCAGGTCAACCACAGGCCAACATTACTGCCCATGGGTCATCTGCACAGGGAGACAAGAATAGTTAGAGAGGAGCAAGGCAGGGTCACGTTGGTTTTCACAGCTGTCTTTCAACAACTGCTCTCTTAGGTAGCTGTCCCATTTCTTTCTTGTGGTGGGACTATCCTTTTGTGCTTTGTGCCATCAGGTCAGAATCAACTTGTAATGACCATAATAGAGTTTTCAAAGTAAGTGAGATGTAGAACAAGTGGTTTTATCAGTACTACACTTACCCCAGCTACTTCCCAGTCTCTTCTAATCTTTCACTGTTTCACTGGAAGGTCAACAAATCAGTAGTTCAAGACTCGTGTACTGCATGATGGAATGAGCATCCGTCTCTGTCCCAGCTCCTGCCAACCTAGCAGTTCGAAAGCAAGACATTGCAAGTAGATAAATAGGGACCACTTCGGTGGGAAAAGATCCTGGGAACATGAAAGGAGCCTCATTCGGGCATCCCCTTTTCAACCCAGAAAGCATTTATGTGCGCGTCTGACACAATAAAAAATGTATCAATATATCACACTGGACATTCTGGACTATTTTAGCAGAGCACATCCAATGCTGTAATACAGTATTATATCTTCAAAATCTCCATGCCATGTCCTCAAAAAGGCCAGGTGTCCTGTTTAATTTTTACCCAAACTGAACTCCAGTTGTCCAATCGGGCATGTAACTGTACACACAAGTACTTGGACAGATCAACATGGCAGATTCCACAACTGGAGTTCAACACATGTTAGTATGGAACAGATACCTGATAAACTCCTCCAATGCCTTCCATTAGCATCCAGTTTAAAGTCACTTAACAGGTCATGATAAGATTTAAATCTGATGGCCCTAAACAATTTGGATAAAATGTGGCCCTAAATTGTATGGCAGAACACATCAAGCTATGGAGTAATTTCTGCCAGGTCCTCATCAGGAGTACCAAAAGGCTCAGGGCAAACTTTTTAACTTTAGTCATCAAAAAAATGTTGCCCTACTTACATATTTTATATATTGCTAAAAAGATTGCATGTAAAGAAGAGACATTAAGGTAGGATATACTGTGTGCAAGTAATGCAGGTTACAAATTGTAATCTTGAGTAATGTATCCCAAAACTATTAAGATGGACATTCTTATTTGCCTATATTTATATGTATGTGCTATACTTATAATTTGATTTTATTAATTCCTTCCCCTTGTGACTTCTATTCTTAAGAAGGAAGATATAAGTTCTTAATATGAAATACAAATCTTGATAATGGGGACAATAATCTAGATATGTCATATAATCAACATTCATAATTAAAACATGTCTGATTCCTGAGATCATTTGTAAGGCTTGTGAAAAACTGGGCTGGAAAGTCAAATTCAGTAATACTGTACTTTCAAACATATGCAAAGAGAATCTCTTCCTTGAAATTTCATTGATGAAATTAAGAATTTTGTTACCTTCTTCTCCCACACAGTAGTATTACGTTACTTGGTGAAATAATGTTTTCAAAAATAATACTTACTCCCCATATTAGCACCTCAAAGCTTACACTCACTGCCTCCATTTTGCTTTCGCTACTCTGGTTCTCATTGATTTAATCTGTTAATTCCTCCTTGGAAACATTGCTTTTAAAAAGTTTCTAGGCTTCCCAATAGGGTGGCTATGTTGCCCAAGTGATTCTGGGAGCTGTCGTTCAAAAATATAACTTTTTAAGCTCTGTGAATTGCTCACACACTTAGAACACACTCTATATATTTTTTTGTCTTACAAGCTATTTATTCTCTGTCACATCCTTTGGAATAACTTTGGGTAATTTATTTTTTTATCTTTAATATCTCCTATCCTCTTTTGGGATGCTAACTTCAACATGGTGACAAGGTTTGAGTGTATCAAAGAGGTTGAGAGCAATGTAGTCAGGATGCTAGATTCTGTTATGAGCCTGGACTCCTAGCAGGGATAAATTTCACAACTGAGGAACCAGACTAAGAAGCATCTTCAGGAGTAATTGCCTCAACAGAACAGAATGGACAGGTCCAATAGTGATGAAAGCAGATAAACTTTGGAAGGGCAGCTATTGGGTACCAGTGGTATCTGAAGGTGATGCTGGTGGATGATCTTTCAACAGACAATAGTTGTGACCCTCTAACTTCTGTTAATACTACATAGAAGGTAATAGTAAACCACTGCTGAACTTTTCTTACCTTGAAAACCTAAGATGAGATAGTAAAAAATGAGATATAGTATCAGATCACAACACATTCAATCAGCTACTGAAGAAAAGGAAAGGATGAGAACAAGGGTATCTAGTGGCTGGTGTGTACAAAATGAAAGAAAATGGTAAATGTGGACAAATATAGCCAATTTATGAGTGCCAGTGAACTAAAATGGACTGGGCTGGAACATTTTCATAGAGATAACTACAATGTGTATATCCTTGGAAATGAAAACTGAGAAGAAATGGAGTATTTCTCATACTGAGACAAGATGTAGCACTGACTGTGAGGGGCTTTATAAACAGCAGTAGATTCATATGAAAGAGGAGCAAAAATTAGGGGAATAAACATCAGTAATTAAAGATATATAGGCAGTGGTGGGCAGCCAAAAATTTTACTACCACACTATGGGTGGAGCTGATTTATGGGCAGAGCTGATGTCATGGGTGGAGCCTAATTTGTGGGTAGAGCCAACACCATGGGATGAGCCAATGTCATGGGTGGAGCCTAATTTGTGGGCGGAACTGACATAGTGGACAGAGCCAACTTTGTGGGCAAGAACTTATGACCGGCCACGGTTGCTCACATGACTTGCTGTTTTAAATATAACAATACAAAAAGGTAGTTAACTTTATGCATTTAATACTTAATACTTTAACAATAATACTTAATACTTTACCCCCTATTAATTTGAGAAGGAGCCATTAAGAAAAACAAGCTGAGTGCTATTCTGTAACTAACCATATATCCAACTGACACTTGTGCTATCCAAGCCACACCCAGTTAGCTTGATAATCAGAATATAATGAGGCACTTTGTCAAAGGCTCTACTGAAGTCAAGATATATTACATCAGCAGCATTCCCACTGTCCTCCTTGGAAGTTACCCAATCAATAAATGAAATCAGATTAGTCTGGCAGGATTTGTTTTTGACAAATCCATGTTGGCCTCTAGGTATTAAGAAATCACAACAGCAAAGAAAGCTGATAGGAAAAAAATTGATTTGTTTGAAATATGGTGTTGGGGGAAAGCTTTGTGGCTACCCTACACTGCCATAAAGGGAAACAAGTTTGTTTTAGAGCAAATCAAATCTGAACTATCTCTGGAGGCAAAAAGGACAAAAAAAAAGACGCAGTCCTACTTTGGGCACATTGTGAGAATGCAAGATTGTCTGGAAAAAATGTTAGGAAAGAAAATAAGACCAAATACAGGATGGATTGACTGCATAAGGGAAATCTTGAGTTGAAAGACCTGTTTAGGGCTATTGGGGATCACTCATTTGAAGGGTCACCATAAGTCAGCCAAGTACCTAATGACTTCTTGTTTAATGCCAGAGAAGCTTGGCTAGCAATAAAGTTAACCTATAATTCATAAATTTTTAATCTGATGGCTGGAAATGATGCTAGAAGCATTACTAATGAGGATTTTTATTCTTATCCATGGAGACAGTGGCTAATAGTCAAAATGCTTTCACAAGTAATATGTTTGCTTGACACAAAATTGTTCAAATGCATTATTTATGAAGATTAGCTTGCTAGATCTCTTTCCGGAAACAAGTTATCATACAGTTCCTGGGACAATCAAGAAGATATGAGTGTTCATAATTTGTTTTTTTTCCTATTACCCTTTAATGATCTTAAGCAATTTCTGCCCCCAAATCACTATTGGAATTTTAGGGGCACTTTTCAGCATGCTTTGAAATGTCACTATAGGTTGACTCTAATAGTCGTTATTTTAATTATTCTGAAATAAATCAACATAAAAACTTTTAGCATATATTGAGAAAGAAAGATTCGTAAAATGAAATATCAAGACTCAAGAAAGTATTCTAAGCCTGGGGATCTGTAGTGCAGAATTCTCTACTACAATTCCCACCTTAAGCCATTAATTTGAAACACTGTGAATAGCTGTCTTGTGGTACTTCCAGAGTGGAAGGATCAGCTTGAAGGAACCTGACATTGTCGAGGGAATGCTCAAATATGTACAAAATCTTTACATTTTTGACGAAGGCTCCTTCTTTGTCATCCTTTAATAAAGATATACCGGTGAGTTTTCTCAATACCTACTCCTAGAAAGTGGATTTCCCTTCTAAGCTCCTTCCCTTGTTGTACTTCCAAAAGAACGCCCCACCCCCACCCCGTTTTGGGCAATTGACTGCTGCAGAAGAGGCTTTTAGCAATTGTATGCTGTCCTTCATTAAATACATCCTTATTAATATATTTTAAACAGTTCTTAATTAAGTTAATATTTTAACTTATTTAATTTTTTGTGTTCCTATCAGTACCTTTCAGTTAATTTTTGTGTGTGTGAAATATCTTGCATGCCAGTTTTGGAAGAAAATTAGGATATAACAAAAGCAAGAAAGAAAGAAAGAGAGAGAGAGAGAGAGAGAGGATGCCATTATATTTAGAAGCTACTTAGAGCTCAGCTACCATCAACACCTGATGGGGTAAAAGAGGAAGCAAGGAAGAAGACTTAGAGCTGCATTGACCATGAAAGTAAGATAGGCTTAGCATTATTTTTGTAACAAAGTCATTTATTCCTCAAAATAATATATTTATTAAGTGTTATCATATCCTGAACATAGCTCTTTTTCTTTTCAAGCTTTAATCTCTACCCCAATCATCTCTTGGGCATCTACTGTATTCCGTAAACACCATTACTGTGCAGTGTAAACATTCCCATTCTGTAGAATTCTGATATTTTTATCCATGTCATCTACCAGCTCATGAATATACTTTACATTAGGGTCTTCAGTTTATAGGCACTGAAAAATGGCCCTATAAAGAATAGTTTTGTCACCCCACTTCCTTTATTCCAGAAAAATATTTTAAAAAAGTTATCTTCCTTGTTTCATAGCATGCCTACAACAAATATTCAGGTGACCATGAAATATGAGTTGGCATCATGCTGTATGTTCTGTATTCTCTCCCTCATTAAAAAGAGAGAGTTACACTTTTCTATTTCTGTTGCTAAGCAAAAATGGATTGTTGCCAAGTAACAAAAAAAAAATACTGTCCAGCACGTACCAATGTGTACTGTGTCGCATATCAAATGCGGCACCCCTCCCCCATAATAGTTCTCAAGGACAAGAGGAGCATCAGTGCTCTTTGCATACTGGATGGATAAAGAAATGCTAGGTGGGCCTTTTTGATTCTGTGGGACCTGGCAGGAATGTGATCGGCTACTGGGAGCATTTTTCTGACAGATACAAGTGATTAATATTTTGCTGCCTAAACTAAAACTTTTATTTTATTTTATTTTATTTTATTTTATTTAGATGATAGACAGCATCTTTGTTTATATGCCATAGTAGGTGAATGGGACATTCGTTTGCCTCTTCACATAACTGCAGCTGCTTATGCTCCCTTATGGGAGCAGCAACTGAACAAACCTAGGAACTCTTCAGCTGCAACTTGATCTGAGTATACTTTTTTTTCCTGCCCCAGGGCTCCTGCAGGCCTAGTCTTGGAGGCCAGCTGGTTCTTGGCCACTTCCACCCTCTGAGGCAAGCAGGAAAAATGCTACTGGCGTGAATTTGTTTAAGGTGGATCCCAGCTTGCCATGAAGTGACCCACATGCTATGATCACGGAGCCGTCCCCTGTGGCACATATGAAAAAGAGACATGCAGGATTTAACACCGGGACTGCAATGGACTGCCGCAGCCTTGAGGATATGGACAAGGTGGGCCTTCACAGCCAGTCTATCTGGTATAGCCTCTTCCGCCTCCATGACCATTGGGAATCAGAGTTCCTCCTCTGCTTCATTTTGTCGTTGGGCCCAATATAATGGTTTCTGGTAGCATTTCCTCCACTGAGGGGACCATCACCCCACCTAAAGGGGCTTATTCACCCATAGCTGTTGGCCCCTTTAGGAAGTCAGGTTATTTACTGCCGCCCAAAACTCAGCATTGAGTCGCTGGAACTAACCCAAGGAAAAGAAGGCAGCTTTTGCTCAGGAAATCCCCATTAAGATGAGAAAACTGAAATCTTGGGAAAGACTTTTAAAAACAGCAATTACAATCCCCCAAACCCTGGGAAGTAACCTAGGATGACCAATGGCCCAGCTGTCCACTGAGGGAGAGGAAATTCTACAGTTGTAGTCCTAAAGAGTAACCTTTTCAAGCTCTGAAAACCAGTCCAAGGAACTTTTCAAAGATCTGTGAACTAACTGTGCAGCATTGACAGATTGTGTTGACACTGTAAGAAATGGAACAGCTCCCAGGATTTTATACATTTTAATTGATTCCAATCCAAAAGACCCATATCCAAACCGGCCTGTTGGTTATGTGAATCAGAACTCGGGCATTTCTCTGAATACTCTCAGCAACGGAAAGGTATCAAAATACATATTTAAATATTTATGACAGCAAACTTGGGTTTAGCTGCACCTTTTGAGGTGAAAGGCACACCTGAATGCATATTTAGAGGAGACTGCTTAACACCGTATATTAATGAGGAAAATAAACAGGACATATTACAAGGAATGTGTGCTGATTTTGTGTATTTGTGGAACTAAGGACCTATTCAGAGCTATTTGTGCATTTTTGAAGTGGCCACAGGGCAGAAGAAATGATGCCAAAGGACTCACAAAACAGAACAGCCTCTACACATCCTTCATGTTAAATCCAGGATTATTGTGATTAATTCCTTTTTAAAAAAAGATGTAATGTGATTACAAGTAAGGAAAAAGAAATCTCGAGTGTTAATAGCTTGTAAGAAAGGCAGCTTAAACCCACAATGAAGCTCAAGACCTCTTCTGCATGGTGTGGACAGTTTGGGCTGATTCAGAGATTCAGATATCTAACAGGGAGCAGTGGTGTGAATGCAAAACGATGAAGTGATCAGGAAAGGAGCAAGCGGGATAAGACCTAGATTTTTCTCATTGGCAGCTCTAAGAAGCAATCTCTGGCAAGAGTTTCACCACAACTTTCCACTCGTAGTAATTGCAGGGAGGGATTGTTTGAGGTCATTAAAGATAATGATTACTGTAATGCGCTCTACATGGGGCTGCCCTTGGTGACCATTCGGAGACTGCAGCTGGTCCAAAATGCGGCAGCCCGGGTAGTGATGGGATGCGGGCGTTATGCTCGGGCCTCGCCACTGCTTCGGGAGCTGCATTGGTTGCCAGTTTGTCTCCGGGTGCAATTCAAGGTGCTGGTTATTACCTTTAAAGCCCTATATGGTAGTGGGCCAGGATACCTAAGAGACCGCGTCACCCTAAGAACATCTGTCCGTCCCACCAGGGCGGACCGGAGGGGCTCTCTTGTTGTTCCATCGGCTAGGGAGGCTCGCCTCGCTAGCACCAGGAAGAGGGCCTTTTCTGTGTTCGCCCCGGCCCTCTGGAACCTCCTTCCAACTGAGCTGCGCATGCAGACAGAGCTCCTGTCCTTCCGGAAGAACTTAAAGACCTGGCTGGCAGGACAAGTGTGGGGTTCCAGGGATGGGGGATCCCATGTGGGGTGGTTAGTCTAGGGATACTACCCTTGACGACACCCCCAGATGCTGTTTTTAGTTTATGAATTTTAAATTTTTATATTGATGTGTTTTATTCTGTGCTGTAAGCCGCCCAGAGTCGGGCTTGCCCGATTGGGGCGGGTTAGCAAGTGTGAGAAATAAATAAATAAATAAATAAATAAATAAATCTTCTATTACTTCATGCAGCTTGTTGTCTTTTAATGCTTAGTGCAGTTCGTCACAAGTCACAGATCTAGTAGGAATTGTTGATTGAGTCTCCATCTCTCTTCATTTCCGCTTTGACTTGTGAATTAAAATAGTTTAGCCTAAGCCTGTGTTTCCTAATTTGTTTACTATATGGGCATCTGTGCATGCTGTAGGTCGGCGTGCCCAAACTACGGCCCATGGGTGAGATCTAGAACACAGTGCCAATTAATCTGGCCCCTGCCACCCTCACTGCTCCCAGAAGTGGAAGCAAAATGTGCATGCGTGTGCACAGAACATTCCATGCATCCTTTTTTTACTTCTGCTTCCAGGTGGGAGAAATCACGTGACTGGCATGCTCAACCATGTGACTGGCACTAGAACTGAAAAGTTTTGGGTCTCCTGCTGTAGGTAGTGTCCTTTACCCCCTTCTCCCTTCAACAGTCTTAGGTTTCTGATTTGCATTCTTTATGAGGTTGCTTTTGAAGTCTCTTTCGCTTTCTCTTAAGCATGTGTAAAGGTAAAGCTAAAGGTCACCTTTGCTTGAAAGCCAGTCATATCCAACTCTAAGGTTCAGTGCTCATCTCTGTTTATAGCCAAGGATCCAGTGCTGTCTGCATTTGCAGACGTTTCTGTGGACATGTGGAAGCCATGTCTAAACACTGAAGTGCACAGTGCTGTTTACCTTCCCACTGAAGTGGTCCCTATTTATCTACTTGCAATTTCTTGCTTTTGAACTGCTAGGTTGGCAGGAGCTGGGACAGAGACGGGTGCTCATTCCGTCATGCAGTACTCAGGGTTTGAACTGCTGACCTTCCATCCCCCAGTCACAATTTTAACCACTTGAGCCACTGCAGTCCCTAAGTATGTGTACACCAGCAGTATGAATGGGCAAGAAGAAACAGAAGAAGCTGCAACAGAAGCAGCACCGCCGCCGCCGCCGCCGCTGCTGCTACATGTCAGCAAATCAATTATGACTTGTGTTGACATTTTCATGGGCTTTCTAGTCAAAGAATACACAGAAATGTTTTACATTCCTTGGTTGTTTCTTCTCCCTGGAGACACAATGGGAAATTGGACTCCCAACCTCTGGTTTTAAACCCCTGAGCCATCCAGAAAGCCTTTTGAAGAACTGTTAAATTTGAGCAAAATTTAAAGGTGATTAGCATGCAAATCCCTGAAACTAGGTGCCTAAAATGTGGCAAAGATAGCCTCTCATTTAGGCTTGATTCCCATCTACATTTACCAGGACAGAAACAAAAATATATAGCTGGTTTGGTTTTCTAGTCCAAATCAATGAGATACTGGAGATCCAAATGTGTACATCAGTTTAGTTCCAGGGCATAGATTGATTTAGATAGGGCCCAAACACTTCTGTTAGAACTAAGTGCAAAATCAGGATTCAAAATCATGTTCGAAGATTGGGGCCCAGCCACAGGAAAGAATATGTCATGATTCCATATGTTTCAGTTACATACTAAGCTCTGCTGGGGAGTATACCCTAATAACCAGAGTAAAGGAAGAATTCACTATGTAACCAGACTTTTCAGAAGAGACTGAAAGAAGTAAGGATACCTGAAACTAGTGGCAGCTCCAAGCATTGACACAGTCAGATATATTTCAGGAGCAGAAGACCTTCAGATGGTAGCAGGTGATGGAACTGGGTGAGTAAAATTATGGAGTATTAAAAGTGAAGCAGTGAGTGATCAGAGAATGAAAGCTGCAGAGTATATTTATTAAAAGCTTATGTTACTTAAAATTACACTCAGAGTGGTGCACAAATAAAAATAAAAATTTGAAGCAATACTTCAAAAAGCAATATTGAAAGGACCGAAAAAAGGGAAATGTTATCACATGACGATGCCTCTCTCTGCTTTGGTTTTAATTACAACATGCTTTTAATGTGTGGGAGCTCAGAAGTATTGTTACCTGTCACATGTGTCTTACAAAGTGGCATGTTCTCTGACCCTTTATTTTTAAAGAATCTCTGCATTATTTTTCTTTTTTGCCATCAGAAAACAGATTATTTTTTTTTGCTTCTTACAGCATGTGTTTGCCTATTATCAAAACAGTCCACCTGTTATGTCCAGATGGTGCACCCACTGTCACTGCCTGTTAATTAATAAGATTTTGCTGTTGGTGGAAATAGAAGAAGTAACCAAAATTGGCATTCTAAGTCCAGACACTGATATTATTATATTCTTTACTGCTATTATTATTTACATAGGGAAGATGGAGTTTGCTTCTTTCTGGCAAACACACAATTGAGTATGTTTTCTCATTTATATTTCCAAATTATTATGTTAGAAAAATTCCTACCTTTTTAGCCCCTCACTTCCACTATCGTTCATCTATTGCAGGGGTTGTCAAACTACAGCCTGTGGGCCATATCTGGTACATGGTAACATATAATCTGGCCCATGCCCTCACTGAGGCCGTGGGTGGCACCACAGGAAATGCCTCAATCCTTGTCCCCTACCTCCCTTGTCCCTGAGCTAGCAAGGCAGGAGTGTGTGTGGTGGTGGTGGTGGCGGTGGTGGTGGCAATGGCCATTCAACAGTCTGAGAGACTGTGAACCTCGCTGCTACAGAGCGCCGGTAGTGACATGCCAAGTGGAAGAAGGATGTGGTGGTGGTGGTGGCCGCCCCTTAGCAGTCTGAGGGACTGTGAATCGGCCCCTGGCTTTAAAAGTTTGAGGACCATTTATCTGTTATCTGGATGGTCATTGCATCATTGTGTTTAGTTTGCCATGCATTTTTCTTCCTTTCATCTATAAACGATGATGCAATTACTCTTGACTTGTGACATCACACTCTAATGAATTTTCCCTCTTCAACTAGTTGCAGCCAAAGATAACAATATAAAAGAAGAATAAAAATTATCCAGGTGCTACATAACTGATAAAATGATTTCCTTGGCAGCATCTACAGAGGTAGGAAATGAAAGCATTTTCTGGGCTGGGCTAGAATCCCTTAGCCAGTATTGCATTGTGATGTCCTTAGAGTCTGCATTTCCCCTTCTCCTAGGCCCCTTCCATATGGGGTGCCTCAGGGCTTGGTGCTCTCACCTCTCCTATTTAATATCTACATAAAGCCTCTGGGTGAGATCATCCGTTCCCATGGGATGAGGCATCATCAATATGCAGATGATACCCAGTTTTACATCTTGGCCCATGGAGATCCAAGCAATGCATGTGAAGTTCCATCCAGGTTCCTGGAGGCTGTTAGGGTCTGGATGGGGGACAACCGGCTACAGCTGAATCCTGGCAAAACTGAGTGGCTGTGGGTTGGGGGCCCTGCGTTATCTTGGAAGCTACCATCTTTGGTTCTGGATGGGGTGGTTTTGCCCCAAACAAACCCAGTGTGTAATCTGGGAGTCCTCCTGGACTCACGACTCCTGATCGAAGAGCAGGTGGCAGCCATGGCCAGGAGGGCTTTTGCACAGCTTTGTGTGATATGCCAGTTACGTCCGTTCCTGGATCAGGACTCCTTGCTCATGGTCACACACACTCTGGTCACCTCCAGACTTGATTATTGTAATGTGCTCTACATGGGCCTGTCCCTGATGACCATTTTGAGGCTACAACTGGTCCAGAATGCGGCTGCTCCGGTGGTGCTGGGGTGAGGACATTATGCTCGAGCCTCGCCACTGCTCCAGGAGTTGCACTGGCTGCCAGTATGCCTCTGGGTGCAATTCAAAGTGCTGGTTATTACCTTTAAAGCCCTACATGGTAGTGGGCCAGGATACTTAAGAGACCGTGTCACCCCAAGAACATATGTCCATTCCACCAGAGTGGAACGGAGAGGCTCTCTTGTGGTTCCATCTGCCAGAGGGGATGCCTCTCAAGCACAAGGAAGAGGGACTTCTCAGTGTCTGCTCCGGCCCTATGGAACCTCCTGCCAATTGAATTGTGCCTCCAGACAGAGTTGCTGCTCTTCAGGAAAGGATTAAAGACATGGCTGGCAGGGCAGGTGTGTGCAGTGGTGGATTCACACCAGTCTGCCAGAACTGGTAGCAGAAATTCTGGCTGGCCCCGCCCATCCAAGTTTTGAAATAAAGTAGTCCTAATTCGGATGCAATGCAGGGCTTTCCCCCTGACCACACCCACCATACCATGCCCACAGTGTGGTAGTAAATTTTTTGGAGCCTACCACTGGGTGTGGGGCATCTGTGGTACATTGACCACAGCCTGCTGGTTAATTTAGTAAATATTCTCTCTCCCTTTTAATCTTTAATTTTTTGATCTTAGATTTGTAATCTTTTAATTTTTTTAGCGCTTATCAGTGTTGATAGGGTTTTTTGAATTATCATTATAATGTTGAATTTTTCTATATTGCATTACTTGTAATTACAGTGATTATTTAACTGTCATGTGAGCCGCCCTGAGTCAGGTTTCCTGAGTGAGGGGCACACAAGTGCAAAAATTAAATTAAAAATTAAAATTCAACATCCATTGATGTCCAGCAGAGCTGAGGAGAAAACACAAAAGACAACACTTGCATATGTGGCACCTTCTACCTAGACATTTTAGACAGAAAGTGTTCCATGCCTACTTGCCATTTTTGATGGCAGCCATCTGTTTACTACCATATCTAGTTCAGCTTTATTCCAAAGTGCTAATAGGAACAGGCATTTGGCCCAGACCACAAAATAAATCCTGCAAGACAATCTGGCTATAGGTATTCTTTTGTTTGTCAGAATAGGATGAAATTTTCAGGTGTAGTAACACTTTCCAAGCATATTGTGTCTGCCAGCTTTCTGAAAGTAGGTAGTACAGAGTTTTACACACCTTTAAATTGCATTTTTTTTTAAAAAAAATGAGAGAATGCATAATAACTTTTAATTTCTTAGCCAAACCAGATGAAGTGTTTATCATAATAGCTGCTCCCTCTGAAAGGATCATTGCTGCCTAGTTTCAAAACAATAGGTGCAGAAGTTTTGTACATGATTAACTTTTCCTATTTGGGGCAGATTTATGTCCCTAGATTTTTATGGGGAGATTTTTAAAAAATAAAAAATAATTATAAAGAAAAGAGGTTCCAGAAAGTCAGGAGCAGAGAGCTAGGACATCCATAGATGCAAGAACCAAACAGAATCAACCTTTATCCACTTGAACCCTTAATAGGATAGATGATATCCAGGTAAAGGTAAAGGTTTCCCTTGCTTGAAACCCAGTCGTATCCGACTCTAGGGGTCAGTGCTCATCTCTGTTTCTAAGCCGAAGAGCCAGCGCTGTCTGCTTCTGCAGACATTTCCATGGTCATGTGGCAGGCATGACTAGACACCGGAGCGCATGGAACGCTGTTACCTTCCCACTGAAGTGGTCCCTATTTATCTACTTGCAATTTCTTGCTTTCGAACTGCTAGGTTGGCAGGAGCTGGGACAGAGACGGGAGCTCATTCCATCCTGCAGTACTCGGGAATCGAACTGCTGACCTTCCGCCTCCCAGTCAATGAAAACCCAGTCCAGGTATTCCAGAAGTCTGGCAAAGTTGCTCATCGGCCAAGTAATGGCAGCTGGATCTGATTAGTGGTTATGTTCCACTTAGGGCAGTCTTGATTATTGCACCCAAAAATAATGCAGGCTCTTTTCTCATGGGATAAAGCTTTCACAAGCTGCTGCAACACTTGTACTGTACCACAACAGGCCCTCAAACAGAATTCATTACGTAGTCTTCATTTCTTCTTTATGGACACATTCAGAAACCCTACTGATTTAGAGGGACTATTCTAGGAGAGACTAACCTTGGCATTCAAGTGCCTTTTGGCTGTGGGGACTACAGATGGAGAAGCCACTTTCTCTTCTGTCCCTTACATCAATCTCACCTTTCCTTCAGTTTGTCCTAACTCTCATCTTCTCAGTTTTACCCAGCACTGGGAAGCATTTCTATTAGAACTCTCATAATCCACAACCAGCATGACTAGTGGCCTTGCTAGCTTGGATTTGTGAGAACTGGAACTTTTCAAAGCTGTACTCTGATTCTTGTCACTGTTGTCATCTTTCAGTTACATAAGATTATGATACAGAATAGATTATAGATCCTGTAGCTATCTAGGTAGGTTGACAATTGATGGAGATTACTCAAACAATACTATTGACCCATTCAAACATAATGACAGTAGCCTGTGGTTGAAATCTTTTTTGTGCAGCTTCTTTACATAAAGCTAATTATATCATCAGTCACAGCAATTTTTCAAAATATAAAACACATTTCCTATCCGTACAAAAGTCATAAGGTTCACATGAGAAACATTTGTTTCTGGGGAAGCTATTGAGGACTGTGTGAAAAGAGGCACTCTTTAATTTCTGGAAGTTATTGCTGCTGAGATAAATTTATCAATATAATAACCATGATTTTTGGAAATGAAATACCCAAGCTGTCCCATGTCCCTAATGGCTTCCCAGTGACAAAGGGGATTCCATGGAAGCCTTGGGACTTTCAGAAATCAGAAATGTTTTATTTCAAAAAGTAAAATAAAAAAATACAGCATAGCTGCACAAACAGTATTTCTGTTTTTGCTTCAAGTTTTGTGCAAATTCTTAATATAAATGTGAGGTAAAGGTAGTTTCCCTTGTTTGAAACCCAGTTGTGTCTGACTCTATAGGTGATCATTTCCATTTACAGCCAAAGAGTCAGCGTTGTTTGCATCTGCAGACATTTTGTGGTCATGTGGCAGGCATGACTAGATACCAGAGCACACAGAACACTGTTACCTTTCCTGCTGAAGTGGTACCTATTTGTCTACTTGCAATTTCTTGCTTTTGAACTGCTAGGTTGATAGGATCTGGTGCAGACAATGAATGCTCATTCCATTGTGGAGCATTCTGGCCTCAAACTGCTTACTTGCCGACCTTCCAGTTGTCAAGCTCAGCATCTTAACCACTAAGCCACTGCAGCCCTTAATTAAAATGTGTAGTGAAATAAATATTTTCTTCTGCTTGTGTAAAATGCCAGGCAATCAAATGGAATTGTATACATGGGCCAAATCAAATGCACGTTTAATTATGGGTCCAAAATATGGGGCTTTCCATAACAAAACACATTTTTAACTGCTGGGTATATAACAGGATTGAAGGTTGTTGTTTATCTTCCCTCATATCTTTTCCCCCTTTTCTTCACTGAATGCACTTGAGATTTATACATCAAAAGGGCACCAGCTTGTTAAGAATTCTGAAACCTGTTAGCACAGCATCCCTGAACTCTATTTAGTCTTGCTCCCAGTGTTAAACCTTTCACCTGCAATAGTTACCTTCATTCTTGATCTCATCTAGCATTAGCCCAGTCTCGGGCATTTATGATGCTGTTGATGCACAGTGGTTTTATAAAAATATCCTACTTTGCCGTTTGTGAAAGCCAGGTTGTGCAGGTGGACTGATTTGATGGCTGCCTTGACGTAGAAGTGCATTATGCTCAAGGATTTTCCTCCCTCTGATGAGCTTCACCTCAGCTTACCTATTATTACAGTTTAACCCACAAAAGCTGAAGAAAGCTTAGTTGTTCATTCACTTGACTTCACAGTAGTTCATTTCCTTCAACCCATTCACTTTTTCTAACTATATTAGTACACTTCCTACCACCATTCCATGAGAAAACTCCTTCACGTTCAGGTTCTGCAGGCCATCATACGACATCAGGCTGTTGGTGTGTTGGATGTGGAGAGGAAGAAAGGGAGATAGAGACAAGGCATGAAAACCAAGTAGTTGATGCTAATTCTTGGGTGTTCTTCTACCCAAAAATAAGGTTCCAAATATGAGTAAATAACCATGTCCATTTAGATTTCACTATTAGGTAGAATTGTTCTGAGGAGTTAAGAACAGGAAGACAGGAAGACTATCACCATGATGATAGACATTGGTTTTTGGACTTCAATTCCCATAAGCCTAAGTCAATTCCCCAAATCACTGATCAGTCAATTACTGACTTAGGCTTCTGGGAATTGAAGTCTCCCTGTGGGGCATTAGGAACCACTGACTTACACAGTTGTCTGAAGAGTGTGGCGAATTTGGATTTTATGTTCCAAATATCTGATTGTTTATTTTAAAGCTAGGTTTTCCCCTCTTCTATCATTGCTTTTAACATGTGTTCTAATATTTTACTTATTATGTTATTATCACAATATAAACCTTGATTAGTTCTGTAATAGAGTGTATAAAAATAGTTAAACAATTCCTTATTTTTTGATAATTTTACTATGCCAAATTAAGTCAAATTTAGAATAGGCTCATTGTAATGAATTGAATTTATGAAGCAGTTGACACACTTAATCCCAATTGATTCAATCAGTATACAGTTGTACCTCGCTTAAAGAGCATAATGCGTTCCACGGAATTGCTTTTTAAGCGAGTTTGCTCTTTAAGCAAAACACCATTGTAAATGACCAATTGTGGGAGGGATTGTGAACCCCGATTTATTTATTAAGCGAGTTTTTGGTTGGTTTTATTTGTTAAGCGAAGCAAACATTAAGAGAAAATTCTGCTCTTTAAGCGAGTTATTCTTTAAGCGAAGCGCTCTTTCTGCGAGGTTTGACTGTACTCTAATGAAATTTACTATGCTAAGTAATAGGACTTTGGGCCATTATCTGGATAGCCCAATGCCCCTCCACAAGAATACACCAGCAGTTCCATTTGCTTCATGTTATTCTGCTTTCAAGCATACACACTACTCCGAGGGACAGTTTCAGACAATGAGTGTGAAAAACCTGTGGTAAGAATAACAGCATGCTGAGATATAGACCTTTCAACCTATTTTTTTTAAATAAATACCAATTAAAAATCAAAGCAGTGTTCATACATAAAGCCTCCATCTGTTCAAAGTTCTAAGTGTGAAACATTCCATATGGGCCATTCTACTTTGTGGGCAAAAGTCCTCATTTTTAGCCACTCCCATTCTTTTTCTAAGGGAAACATAAAGCATAAATAATACAAATTTATTGTGCTCATATGGAACATAATAGACATTATAAGAACATAGACATTGCTTTATAAGGACTTGAATAAGAAAACAGAAACTACAAGCATGGTACGCTTTCTCATTTTGATAATTACAGCATGCCAAAAATATATTTTCCTCAAATGTCAAAACATGCTTCCTGCTGGCTTCCCATGTATGAAAAATTGCACAGGCACTGAACATTCACTTGACTTTCATGAAAGAGGAGCAAAAATCCTCATTCATTTGCTTGGCAGAAGATAAAACTAATATTCCTGAGGTGAGTGAAACACTGGTCTGCTTCAGAGCAAGATACTGTTTTACAGTCCTCCATTTTCCTTCTCAGATAAAGTTCTGCACCAAGCAACAATACAAAGCAGTCTCCCTGTTCTCCAGGAGCCAAAAATATGTTTCTCCTTGGTTGATTCCACCTCCTCCTGAGTTTGCTGCTTATTTGCAGAAAAGAAAATGGAGGAAAGATTGGAATAATTAGTGAGATGACAGGAGGCTGGTTGCCCACCGTATGAGGGTTTCTTGAACTGTTTAGGAATAACTCTGACAATAGGTGGTAAGTTTAGTATCTGCCATCTATCCAACAATATCTAAAGCACGGGTTCCCAATCTATGGCCCACCGGCCAGAACTGGCCTGTGGCACTATTTCATGTGGCCCAGACCACCACTGCACTCAGAAGTGGAAGTGAGTGCATTTACACATGCACAAGTGCATCTTACATCACCCATTAAATATGTCCATGCATGCATAAATGCATCTGTGACTGTCATAAATTTAGAAGTGGCTTAAGGTTTTAATTTCTGAATTGGTAGGGGAATTATTTTCCATTTATTGTGTATAGTCTTTCCCCTTTTCTGTAAGCCACCTAGAGTCAGGTTTGTCTGATTGGGATGGGATAATAAAGCTAAATAAATAAATAAATAAATTTATGACAGCTGTAATGTGCCCGCTTCCACTTCCAGGGTGTGTGGTCTGGCCCACTCAGCTGTCTGGGGGGCATGATCAGGCCCGCAGCAGAAACAGGTTGGGAAACCTTGATCTAAAGGAAAACAGGTTTCTCACTTCTGATCTGCATCAAAACTCACACATTTGTTTCATGGTCTGTCTTCTTGCTCTTATTTGGATCCCTTCTTCTCACAAGTTAAGCAGGGAAGAGTGTGCATAAGCTGCAGTTGTTCAGTATAGACACTGGTGCACAGTAGGATCTGTGATGATGACACTTATCCAGACAATTAGGTGATCAGCAGGGGAACTCTGCACAAGACGGGCAGATAGCAGGCTGCTTCTAATGAGCAAAAACTGAAAAGCTGAAATCCTGTTCTTTAGAATAGTATGTCACACTAGAGTAGGCATATTGAATCAGTGTGGATTTGCAAAATAACTTCCAGCTAAAGTAGGCCCATTTGAATCAATAGAATTTATGGAGTAGTTGGGTCACCAAATCCCAACTAAGTCAATGGGCCTAAGAAAGCAAGATAAAAAATACGATATAATCCACAGTGATAACAGCATCATAAATCATAATGTACTAAATCCAATAAGAGGATATCTATAGAAAGAATCAGATTTATGCAACTGTTGACTTAACATATCCCAATCATTAATTGACTGATACTATTTGAGACTAATAATTGGATTTAATCAGGGGTGGGCACATTGCAACTCCCAGCAGTCTTCATCAGTAGTAAAAGTGCTACTACTAAAGGTACAGTACTGGAAGTGTGTCCAAAAGCTATCCAAAAGACTGCATGTTGATTTATTCTGATTTAGCCCAATATTATATACTGTGTTGCCATTAACTATGAAGTTGTAACAATCCTGCAATCAGATCTCTCACTCATTTAGCCAGAAGTTAAAACAGAAGTTACGTCCATTTACCGTAGTTTTTACAACTCTCTCTGCTCCTTGCCACAAAGCACAGTACTGTATATTCAAGTTAGTACAATCCCTTTGAGCATCAACTCATTTTGAAGCAAATAGGCTATGCCAATTTCATGTGTGTTCCTTGTCCCATTTCTGCACAAATCTGTAAAATTATTTTTCTGCAAGTACAAAAATCAGTATTTAAATGTTTGTTTTCTTACAAAAACACATTTCTGAATGTACTTTTGTCAAAAATTTGCATTTTCAGTGTATTTATCCTAAAATAGCCATTTTATATGCATTTGGGTATTTGGGAGGCAAAAAATTCATCTTAGCATTCATAGAAATGGGAACTCCAGTGGTTTTGATCTACATATTTGTCTGAAAATTGTGGAATAGGTCTATTTGCTTTGAAATGCAGACTAAGAATGACATGTATATGAAAATAACATATTGCCTTGGTGAGTATCAGGACTTAGTAGTAGGAAGGAACACAAAGTCATTTTTTGTGTTTATATGTATTTTACTGCAATCAGCCTAAACTTAGTGGTTGGTCCCAACTAGAGTATACCCATTGATTTAATGGCTTTTATATTAGTCTTGGTTTGACATTCAGGCTTTTAATTGGCTTGTTTGAGCTAGGACTTGCTGGCGCATTAAGGCCAAAATGAAAGAGTGGCATGACAAACTCTATAGAAAATGGCTTCCCACAACATAATTCAAATCCTGGTTTCATTTTACCACAGATGTTTCCCAGTTCTGGTAAATGGTATCTTTAATGACGTTCCTAGAATCTATCAGCTACATCATCTTAATCATAATCCATCTCCCCTTGTGACACTACCAAGTAGCATTCCCAGGAACTACAACTAGCAGGAGCACACACTGATTTTGAGTGATAGCTTCCCATGCCTACAGGTCAAGATTTACCATCAAAATTACCTCTTGGCAGTATTGTGCTTTCTGGCAATTCCTGTTCTTCTAAAACACAGTATAAACGGAGTGTATAAAAACCATGTGGTACTTGAATGAGAAGAGAGGATTCACTTGAGAAAGCCTTGATGCTTGGAAGGGTCGAGGGCAGAAGAAGAAGGGGACGGCCCAAGATGAGATGGCTGGATGGTGTTGTAGAGGCAATGGGCGCGGAGCTGGGCGAGTTGAGGGGGATGGTGGAGGACAGGAGTGCCTGGCGGACGGCGGTCCATGGGGTCGCAGAGGGTCGGAATCGACTGTGCGACTGAACAACAACAAAACTTGAAACTTGGTGCTGAGAAAGCTGATGTACATGTCACTGCCTGTCAGAAAAACCGTCATCCATTTTTAATAAGCAAGATTTAGATAACAAAGGAAAATACAATATGAGAAAATATAATAACCCCCCCCCCCAATGAAGAGTTAACCAGAATAACTACTGATTAGGCTCATGATTAAAATTCCAGAATTAAACAGAAACCATGGGACTGGCTACTGTAATGTCACATGGGCAACCTCTTGTGATATCACAGAGTTAGGACAGGTAAAACATAGGAGGGACCAGAAATGCTTCAGATTTTGGAAACAGGCACAAGGGGAATGTGAATGTCGGGGCCCAGAATCAAGAGCTGTGGTGAATATTCACAAAATGTCTGGTTCTTAGCCTTTTTTTTTACACACACACCTCCCCTTTGTTCAAAGGACTGTGGTAGCTTAGTGGTTAAATGCTGAACTTGATGAATGGAAGGCCGGCAGGTCAGCAGTTTGAGCCCCAACTGCAGCATGATGGGGTGAGTTCCTGTCTCTGTCCGAGCTCCTGCCAACATAGCAGTTCAAAAGCAAGAAATTGAAAGTAGATAAATAGGTATCTCTTCAATGGTAAGATAAACAGCATTCTGTGCACTTCTGATCCCACATCTCCACGGAAATGTCTGTAGATGCAGACCGCACTGGCTCTTTGGATATAAACAGTGATGAGCACTGAACCCTAGAGTTGGATATGACTGGATTTCAAGCAGAGCAAGAGCAACCTTTACCTTTACCCCTTTGGTCTGCAAAGAAAACTGCCAAATTGTGTGCCTTTTAATGCCCTATCTGGTAAATTCTAAGGAGTAAAGATTTTTCCCCCAATTTATATACCACCCTACTCGGTAAAACCCACTCAAGGCGGTTCACAGAACAAATATATAATTACAAGTTACACACAATCATAATAATACATAGTAAATAATACATAGTAAATGATACAGTGACATGTAACAGCAATACATAAAGTCACAATATCATGTCATCATAGAAACAATATACATCATACATCATTAAAGCCTAACAAAACATTACAAAGCAGCAGCGAAGTTCATAAAGCTGCCGAGCCCGAACAGCTGTGGCCACTTCTCCCTCCAGGCGGGTGGGCAGGGCAGGCGAAGCAATGCTTTTTTAAGCCAGCTGGGCCACACAGCTGGTCCCACTCTCCCTGGGGCGGGGCGGGGCGGGCAAGAACAGGCGTCCGTTGGGTGGTGGCAGCGCATTCTTTTAAGCCTGCCAGCCCTGGCACAGCTAAGTCCTCTCTCCCCTGGCCAGACAGGGAGAGAGAGAAAGTGAGGATCCATTGGGCGGCAATGGCTCATTCTTTTAAGATGCCATTCTGCATTGGATTGTAACAATTCCTGTGTATTTTGCCATTTCCATTTCTTTTGCACTTTTCAAATAAATCCTGCAAAGTGAGAAGCTGTGAGATTCGCATCCCTTGATTAGACCTTTCCATTTCTGCTCAGCTGTCTATACCATGGGCAGCAATGCGTTCCAAGATGTACCTTTATGGATTCAAAATGAAATGTTCAGAATTTAAATATGCATTTTAAAAGAAGGCAAACAATCTATCAAAACTGGAAAGCTTTTTCCTTCACCCTCACCTTTTGTTTTCTGCTTCTTTGAGAAATCAAATAATCTCTATTGTGCAAAATATAAAATAAACTCTGGAAAATAGTATCCAAAATACTGTGTTTCGATATAATTCATATTTATTTGTAAGTGATTTAGTTGCCCTATCATGGCACTGAAAATCGTTGACAAACAGACAATCGTGTCAATTGTCCCCTCTAAAAGGAAAAATAAGCAAGCTTTTCTCTAGTTAGTATGTTTTAATGAATATGGTAATACATAATGGCTTATTCCCACTCGGGGGGAAACCGCACACACAATGGGGAGATATTTCTCGTACTGTGAAGAACACATTCTCAATTGTGTAACAAATTAATTACTTTCCCAAATGTTTGTATTCTGCCATTCACTATCCCTATGAGCAGTTTTTATGCTTATTTATGGTCTCAAAATGAAAAATTATGAGCATTACTACACCTCATTTTACATAGTGCCTAAAATTTATGCTGATTTTTTTTTAAAAAAGCAGTCCATATGGAAGCCTCTCCAAACTGGTGCTGTCCAGTCCAATGGTACTGGAGTCCAGCTCCCACAGCCAATGCATCTCAATGGCAGTAGGTCACATATCTCAGCTCAAGGGTTAGATGAAAGGGATGCAGTAGCAAGAAGATAAATGGATAATTCTTCTCCCAATGCCATCCTTTCTATAAACAGCTGTTGAACATCAGTTTGAAAAGAGCTATAAAACCAGTGATGGGATGATAAAAATTTTAGTACCCCACCCTGACGTCATCACAGTGGGGGCGGAGCTAACGTCATGACGTCATGGGTAGAGCCAACGTCATGACGTCATGACGTTGTAGGCGGGGCCAAAAATAAAATAAATAAAATAAAAATAAAACACACACACCCCTCAACCCACACACACAAAACCGTTAATAAAATAAATAAATAAATAAAATAATAATTAAATAAAAATACACCCAAACACCCACCCACCCCAAACACAAACCCCACTTACAATGGGGACCGTTGGGGCTGGCCCCGAGCCTCGGCGCCCAGCGGCGGCGCGCCTAGCCGGGTGGCCGAGGGCCTCCCGGCCGCAACCCTCCATGGGAAGCCCTGAGCCTCGGCACCCATCGGCGGCACGCCTAGCCCGGTGGCCCAGGGCTTCCGGCCGCAACTCTCCACGGGCTGCCCCGAGCCTTGGCGCCTGGCGGCGCTCCTAGCCGGGCGGCCCAGGGCTTCCGGCCGCAACTCTCCACGGGCTGCCCCGAGCCTTGGCGCCCGGCGGCGCTCCTAGCCGGGCGGCCCAGGGCTTCCGGCCGCAACTCTCCACGGGCTGCCCTGAGCCTTGGCGCCCGGCGGCGCTCCTAGCCGGGCGGCCCAGGGCTTCCGGCCGCCCGGCCCACCCTGATCTCCATGGGCAGCCCGTGGAGAGTTGCGGCCAGGAGCCCTGGGCCGCCCGGCTAGGCGCGCCACCGGGCGCTGTGGCTCAGGGCTGCCCGTGGAGAGTTGCGGCCAGGAGCCCTGGGCCGCCCGGCTAGGCGCGCCACCGGCCGCTGTGGCTCAGGGCTGCCCGTGGAGAGTTGCGGCCAGGAGCCCTGGGCCGCCCGGCTAGGCGCGCCACCGGGCGCTGTGGCTCAGGGCTGCCCGTGGAGAGTTGCAGCCGGGAGCCCTGGGCCGCCCGGCTAGGAGCGCCGCCGGGCGCCAAGGCTTAGGGCGCCCGTGGAGAGTTGCGGCCGCCAAAGTCATCCCCGCTGCAATCTCCGCCGCCGCCATTATCGTTGCTGCCGCTGCTGGTGCCGTCATCGCCGCTCCCGTCATTGCCGCCACTGCCTGTGTTGCCGCCGCCGTCAGCGCCGCCACCGCCACTATCTCGTTCTTGATGACTGCCGGTGTTGCTGATTTTTAAAAAAAATTGGAGCTAAAATGGCTCTGATTTACTGCGCATGCGCAGAAACTCAATCTGCCGCATTGCGCATGTGTCAGATTGAGTTTCTAAGCATGCGCAGTAAAATTGGAGTAAAAATTGCTCCAATTTTATTGCGCATGTGCAGAAACTCAATCTGACGCATGCGCAATGCAGCAGATTGAGTTTCTGCACATGCGCAGTAAATCGGAGCCATTTTAGCTCCGATTTTTTTAAAAAAAAATTCTTTCAGTGAGGCGTCCGGAACCGGACGCCTCAAAAGTGGACTCCCCTCACGGAGAACCCTCCGGGATTGTTCTTACCGGTTCCAGGGAACCGTATAGAACCGGGGACATCCCATCACTGTATACAACCCAAAAGCACCTACATTATACAAAGAAGATCTTTCACACCAAAATCTTCTTTTAAAGCACCAGATAGCAGATAATAAGAAAGACCTCCAGGGGAGACCATGAAGAATTTAGCCAGACTAATAACCAGCAGTTTGCTATTTTTTAAACTACATCTCCCAGAATTCCCCAGCCAATAGAGCTACTAACTAAGGGGATTCTGTACTGGGATTTGGAGGGTTTCTGTGATTGGCATTTGCTAGGATACATCAGGGCTTGTTCGCTTTGCTGTAAAAAAATGAGAGCTTGTCTACAATGGAATATATCCCATTTTTCAATTATGTGTGTGTGTGTGGGGGTGTTAATTACAGGGTAATGTGTTGTTGTTGTTGTTGTTGTTGTTGTTGTTCAGTCACACAGTTGAGTCTGACCCTTTGTGACCCCATGGACCACCACACACCAGGCTCCTCTGTCATCTGCTGTCCTCCATAGCCCACCCTGATCTACAGCCACCACGTCAATGATGCCATCCAGCCATCTCATCCTCTGCCTTCCCTTCTCCTTTTGCCTTCAATCTTTCCCAACATCAGAGCCTTCTCCAGTGATTCCTCTCTTCTCATTTGCTGGCCAAAGTTCTTGAGCTTCAGCTTCAGTATTTGTTCTTCCAAAGAGCAGTCAGGGTTGATTTCCTTTAGGATTGATTCAATCGCCTTGAAGTCCAGGGGACTTTCAAGAGTCTCCTCCAGCACCACAGTTCAAAAGGCATCTATTATCTATTGAAACTTTAGTAGCATAACAAAATACACAATTATTAATACAAATAATAATGGTTGAAATATATAATGTTCCTTAGGTGGTGGGTGCACCAATTCGTTAATGTGATTATGTAATGTATTTTTAAGTGGCTTTTAATATAGTTGTTGTTGATGTTAGTTGTATGAGTAGTATGTTTATAGTTTATCCAGAATACTGTGCTTATATTTTATAATTTTGTTGTTTTAGAATTAATATTTTTTTTTTAAAAAAAGAACAAGATTAGTGTTTGATTGTCTCCTGCCAGTCACTTCTCTTTCTAGAAATCTATTTTGTCATGAAGTGATAATCTACCATCTCAAACAGCAGCAGCAGCAGTAGAGCTAAGAGGGCACTAGAAAATAAGTTTGCATTTTTCAAAAACTGCAGGAGGCATGCAGAATCAATTAACATAAAAATGCAAGTCAATTTTCTGTATAAGAAAGAGACACTGAGCTAGGAACATGGAATTTGGAGGATATTGCAGGGAATTCATTGCAATTTTATTTACTTACCTTTCCTATAACAGTAAATTGGGAGGAATGCTATCTACTAAGAGTTCTCCCCCATCCATTGGTTTCAGGGGAAATGGCCTATGTGTTGACATCTCCCTGCCTCCAGCAACATTCTTACTAATACTTGTTGGTATAGTAAGAATCACACAAACCATTAAGGGAAATTAGACTGGTCTGAAGTCACCTTGTGTAGTCTATGACGTAGGTCATTTAATATTAAATAATGGGTACAACCATGTTTTTGTTTGTTTGTTTGTTTGTCCATTTGTTCGTTTGTTCGTTTGTTCGTTTGTTTGTTTGTTTGTTCGTTCGTTCGTTCGTTCGTTCGTTCGTTCGTTCGTTCGTTCGTTCGTTCGTTCGTTCTAATAAGAGGAGGAGAGGAAAATACCTTTCTAAAGCTCTTGGTAGGGAGAGATATTTTCTCAGAAATCTCTTCTGAGAAACTTCAACACAGACTGCTAAACCTTGACCCTTGAGATCCTTGACTCCACTTTCCCTCAACCCCACTCACCTGGCCAACTGGAACACTTGATGGGACTAGTAGCTCTTCAACATCCGGAAGGTGACAAGTTCCCCAAGCCCTACCTTAAAGGACTACAAGAAAGGTATTCCACCATTTTACCTAATACACTTAGGAAATGAAATTCATTTTCATCTTAGTTCAATGTTGTATCAAGCTCTTTGAACACAACCATCCTTCTAACTTTACTTCACCTCATGATTCATTGAAGCCTCACTCCCATGTCTGATGAGGTGGACTTGATCCACGAAAGCTCACATTGAAATTTAACAGTTAGTCTTTAAAGTGCTACAGTGTTTTTGCTTTGCTTTGTTTATTTTCTGAATTGCCTTCAACTCATGAGTCACTAATATTTTTAACAGTTATTGCTTCAGAAGTGAGGCAACTCCAAAAACTCACTTACCTTTGTTGACTTTTTTAAAAAAAAATTCAAAAACAGGACTTCTAACAATTCTGCCAGAGAAAAAAGGGGGAAAATAGTGCTGGCCAAGATGTGTTGCTGCCTAAGGGTATGACTATACACCAAAGAAATGCAAATTCAGTTGCTTTGAAGTCAAACCAAGGAGTTTGGTTTTCCCTGCATCTGTTTGAATTAACTGGCTATACAGGAAGAGGAGGACACTAGCTAAACAGCCTTGTTTGCAGATTGTTAATGTAGCTCTCTTGTAGCTTTGCAGAAGGCACAGCTATAGAAGAGCTACTTAGTAAACTGTAAACAAGGGCTGAGTGCTGATTTCCTCCTTTCCTTTCCTTTTATTTTTTTCTGCCTAAGTTCCCTAGTACAACAATATTGGCATCAAACTATATGAAGAAAAAGAAAAGATATGGCATATTCTGCCCAGATGAGAACAGCAGAGAACAAGGTTGTTAACCTTTTTAAATGATATATTTCCAATCCAATATTTACATCATTTAAAAATTATATTTTAATGTCAACATTTTTGTAATACAATTTAAATGTACATAATTTGCGGGAAGATGGAACTTATTTTCTTTGGCTATCTCAGATACTGTATAACTGTTTTCAATACACAGAATAATAAACCTGTTACTACAACTGTATGCTTTTTGATCCAAGAGTTTCCCAGACTGTAGAGGTGAAGCTTGTGTTTTAGTCCTTTGGTGAGCTCCAGTTTGAATAAATCTGCTAACTCTGCTGTCTGAGATGACTGGTTTATTTTGTCTCATGGTAGGGCTAGCTCTAGTTGCAAAGTAGCTGCTGCGATAATAAAATTAAAGCAGAGTAATAGGATATCTATTAAAAATGGTGTCCCTCTGCCCTCATGTGCTCTAGCCCAGTCCACATCTTGAGGATTACTGTCTCAAGTAAACATTATCTCCGCATCTTCTCAAAAGTTCACTTGGAAGATGGTGATTAGGCAGCTGACTGCTGCTGATTCTTCTTTGAACCTTTCAGTTACAATTCACCACCATGTATTCTGTGGGAGACAAACAGTAGGTGAAAGGTAATAAATTATTAATGAATGGAGGAAGAACTACAGCAGTAGGAGAGGGTCAGGGTTAAATTAAGTTTGTGGCCTAAGACATTCTTGACATTTGAGAAAAGGTTACTCCACCCAGTCATCTGGTGCCATAAATGCACTCCATTGGGCTTTGTAGCTCCGCTACTGTCAACCTACTGTCCACCAGGCTGAAGGAGATGGAGACAAGGAAAAGCAGGCCTTGTCAACAGCCTTCTTGAGAATTACGCAGATGCCCTGTCATTTCATTTCCTGTGAAAGCTTTTAGTTTTATTTTAAGATTGTTTTCAGAGTCACTTTGAGAGTTCCTGAGAGCTATAAAAGGTATAACTGGAGAGATGTATCCTAAATAATTAAATAATCATCCACATACTCCAAACTGTAGCACTGTAGTAACAAGTCAAATTCTTCTCTGGAACTGGGATTTTGGGTGCCTAAACTGAATTATTGGCTGAATAGCTTTGCAAGTTGGCTACCTGGCTGTAGAACCAAGGGCTGGGATTTGAATCCCCACTGTATTCCCTGGGAAGAAAGACAACCTGCATAGACTTGGGTAAGTTACATGATTCCAAAAGACCAAAAGAAGAAGGGAATGATAAACCATATCTGAATAGTCTATACTACTGTACAACGCATGTTTAGCCTTGAGAAAGGAGACTAAGAGAGGATATGATAGATCTTCAAAAACTTGAAAGATAGTCATAAAGAAGCTGGACAGGATGTGTTCTTGATCATCTCAGAGTTCAGGAGGCTCAAGTTACAAAAACAAAACAAAACAGATAAAGACTGGATATTAGGCCACAACTTCTTAACTGTTAGAGTAGTACAACAATGGAGCCAATTGTTGAGTTTACAGGAGGTAATTCCATCACACATTGTGTTTATTTTGCATTCTAACATGGCAATGGGAAGGGCCAACATTTAACAGCCAATCTAAATGTTTCTTCCCTGCAAACATTACTGCTTTCCACTATGTTCAAGTTTTGTGTGTGAGTGGTGTAAAGTTTAATCTGTCTATCTCAGTTCTCAACCTTTTAAAGCCAGGGGCCGGGTCACACTCCCTCATACAGCTTTCAGGGGCTAGATGGCCATTTTGTCCCTCCACCACATGGCATTTCCTGGTGTGGTGGAGGTGGTGGTGGTCCACATGAAATGGTGCTGCAAGCTGCATATGGCCCACAGACCACAGGTTGAGAATCCCAGGTATCTCTGTTCTTTCTGACTGGTTCAGTTCTTCACCCGAGCTCAGTCTCTTCCTGACTCAAAATGTGTTAGTCTCAGAAACATAGTAACTCAGTACCCTCTTGGAATCTTAATTTGCTTGATTTTTCTTCCTGCTTCAAACTAAAATGAAGTGAACTGCTGTACTATGTTTTGCCATCTGCATGAGAACTTGATTTGAACACAAATCTTGTAAGTAAATATTTCTTTTTTGCTTCTGCTAAAGCTATGCCTGAGTATTTGTTCAATGACTGAATTAAGACAAAAGAAAAGGTGAATTGAGGAGGGATTGCATTCCAAAATATTCAGCCTTAATTCTTGGTTACAAGCTAGCTACATCAACCTGTAGAGACAATCCAACACCAATTGCCTCCAGAAGTAGCATTGAAGAAAAAAATTGGATAGCCATCTGTAAGATCTGCTTTGATTTGGATTTCTGCCTTGAGCAGGAGGTTGGACTCTGTGGTCTTATAGACCTTTCCAACTCAATTATTCTATGATTCTATGACCCTCTATACCATCTGTAAGCCTTGGCCTTACAGTACAATAAAAAAAGGAAAAGAATACAAGTTCCTGGTAAATTCATTTTGCAGTTTGCTTCACCAACAGGCAAATGGTCTAGTTTTCTGTTAGTTACTACAGCTGATTATTTTTTGCCAGCACAGAAATGTATGGCTAAACTTTGATGAACCTGTTCATGTCAATTGTTTCCCAAGTATTAGTACTCATTGTGTGCCATTTTACTAAAAATAACATGCTGTCCTGACCAAGATAGAATTGACCCTCCTAGATCTTTTCCTATACTGTACAGTCACATTTTTGGTCACACCATTGGCTAGGATCTTAATTCCATTTTTTACTGATTTAGTCAGAGAATTAAGAATGTTGAACTAGACAGGATCAGCCAGCAACACATTTATACGTTACTTGGTGATGTGTTCATTGGCATATAACCTTGTGCAATAATTTAATTAAGGAATAATTATAAGTAGGCAACATTTTAAAACCCTGTAATGAACAGTTTGCAGCATCCAGACCCAATTGTGCAAAAACAGAAAAAGAAACAAGGCAACCCTTTTATGATGAAAATATAATTCAGGCTCTTTTGAAACGAAGCTTATCTACACCTACAACATGTGCATATTTGGCTAAGCAAGACTCTTTCGAGGCTTCATCTCTATGTGCATGCATTGCAAATTGTCGGCATTATACTTTTCCTGTATGGGCTAGTTTAGCATTTCCTCCTCAAGCATGACGCCCTAAATATAGCAGCATTAAAACTGCTGATGTTGTTGCACAGCAACATTTAATTTTAGATCCGTGTGGCCAGTTACATCTACCAAAGAAGTGGAGTTGGTCATGTGTCTCTTGAACAGCTGCAACTAAAGCACTCCTCAGACCACTTTTGTATTCAGCAGGAATTTGTGATAAGAACATAAGAACAACCACACTGAATGAGACCAAGCACTCTTGACTGTAGCATTCTGTTTCCTATCGCAAGTAACTGAATGGTTGTTGGAAACCCACAAGCAGAGCACAAAGATGATAAATAATTATCTTCCAGTACTTTGCTCCAGAAAGTATTTATTTATTTATTTATTTATTTAGATTTATTATCCCGCCCCAATCAGGCGAACCTGACTCTAGGCGGCTTACAGAAATTCATAAATTAAAACCTTAAGGTTCATAAATTACTTAAAAGTCAATTAAAAAAGAATTAAACGCTGAATTTCCAAAAATCTAAAAGATTTAAAAAGGTTAAAAGGTTTAAAAAGATTTAAAAGTTTAAAAGAGTGAGGGAGGGGTGGCTGTCCCATCATATCAGCCACCCAACATGGGACCCCAAATTCCTGGAGCCCCACACCTGCCCTGCCAGCCAGGTTTTTAGGCCCTTCCGAAAGGACAGGAGCTCTGTCTGTAGACGTAACTCAGTTGGCAGGAGGTTCCAAAGGGCCGGGGCGGCCACGGAGAAGGCCCTCTTTCTGGTGCTAGAGAGATGCGCCTCTCTAGCCGATGGAATGATAAGAGAGCCTCTCCGATCCGCCCTGGTGGGACGGACAGATGTCCTTGGGACGATGCGGTCTCTTAAGTATCCTGGCCCACTACCATGTAGGGCTTTAAAGGTAATAACCAGCACCTTGAATTGCACCCGGAGACATACTGGCAACCAGTGCAGCTCCCGAAGCAGTGGTGAGGCACGAGCATAACGCCCGCACCCCATCACTACCCGAGCAGCCGCATTCTGGACCAGCTGCAGCCTCCGAATGGTCACCAAGGGCAGCCCCATGGAGAGCGCATTACAGTAATCAAGTCTGGAGGTGACCAAAGCATGTGTGATCATGAGCAAGGAATCCCGGTCTAGGAGTGGGCGTAGCTGGCGTATTACACGAAGTTGTGCAAAAGCCCTCCTGGCCACGGCTGCCACCTGCTCCACGAGCAGTAGTCGTGAGTCCAAGAGGACCCCCAGATTACGCACCAGGTCTGTTTGGGGCAAAACTGCCCCATCCAGAACCAAAGATGGTAACTCCCAAGATAGCGCAGGACCCCTTACCCATAGCCACTCAGTCTTGCCGGGATTCAGTTGTAGCCCATTGTCCCCCATCCAGACCCTGACAGCCTCCAGGCACCTGGATAGGACTTCCACTGCATCAATTGGATCTCCACGGGCTGAGATATACAGCTGGGTGTCATCTGCATATTGGTGATACCTCACCCCGTGGGAACGGATGATCTCACCCAGTGGCTTCATGTAGATGTTAAATAGGAGAGGCGAGAGTACCGAGCCCTGAGGCACCCCATATTGCAGGGGCCTAGGGCTGGACCTCTCGCCTTCCAGCCACACCGACTGGGTCCGGCCCCTCAGAAATGAAGAGAACCAGGCCAGCACAGTGCCCTGGATCCCCAATCCTTGGAGCCTTCCCAGAAGGATACCGTGGTCGACAGTATCGAAAGCCGCTGAGAGGTCAAGAAGAGCCAGGATGGTTGGATGACCTCCATCCCGTTCTCGCCAGAGATCATCCACCAATGCGACCAATGCAGTTTCAGTACCATATCCGGGCCTGAATCCTGACTGGAAAGGGTCCAGATAATCCGCTTCATCCAGGACTTCCTGTAGCTGCCACGCCACTGCCTTCTCCAAGACCTTACCCAAAAAGGGTAGGTTGGATACAGGTCGGTAGTTGGTAAGTACCGTAGGGTCGAGGGATGGCTTTTTCAGGAGGGGACGCACCAAAGCATGTTTTAAGGGTGCTGGAAAAAGCCCCTCCTGCAGAGATGAATTTATAATTGCCTCGACCCAACCGCCTGCCACAGCCTTAGATGCCTTGACTAGCCAAGCAGGGCATGGATCCAATTCACAGGCAGTGGCGCGAACAGATCCAAGAAGCCTGTCCACTTCCTCAGGGCCAACTGGATCGAACTGATCCCAGATAACATGGCCAGACTGTACTCTGGTCAACCCCAGCTCTGTCTCTTCCACGCCGGGATTAAACTTCAAGCGAATCTGAGCGATTTTCTCCGCCAGATAATCAGCAAAAGCCTCAGCCGATCCCTGCCAACCAGGGCCAGACCCCCCTCTTCCCAGGAGGGACCTGGTCACCCGGAACAAGGTCGCTGGGCGATTATCTGCGGAGGCAATAAGGGCGGTGAAATATTGTCGTTTCACCGCCCCCATCGCCACTAGATAGGCTTTAATGGCAGCTCTAACAAGTGTTCGATCAGACTCACTCCGGGTCTTCACCCAGCGGCGCTCTCGGCGTCTCTTTGCCCGTTTGAGCTCCCTCAGCTCTTCTGTGAACCAAGGGGATGATTGATGCCCGCGGGCAAGGAGAGGCCGTAGTGGAGCGATCACATCCAAGGCTACCGTTACTCTCTCGTTCCATGAGTTGACAAGAGCCTCAGACGAATCGCATTGCAGGTCAGGAGGAAAACACCCCAGTTCCCTCTGGAATCCTTCCGGATCCATTAGTCGCCGGGGGCGGGCCCATTTAACTGGCCCTACCTCCCTGCGGTGAAGCCTCGCCCCCAGGAAGTCTAGAGTCACCAGATAGTGATCTGACCATGGCACGGGGGTAATGTCTAATTTCTGTAGTTTCAGATCACTCTGCCACAGCTCCGATAAGAAAATTAAATCCGGGGTGTGACCACTGCTCCTGGTAGGGCCCTGAATTACCTGGGTCAGGCCCACAGCTGCCATGGAAGCCATGAACTCCCGAGCCGCCTCCGAGCCAGCCCCTAATGATGGCAAGTTGAAGTCCCCCAGAACCATAAGTCTGGGGAGCTCCAACGCCAACATCGAGACCGCCTCAAGGAGCTCAGGCAGGGAATCTGCTACCCTACAGGGAGGCAGGTATAGGAGTAGGATTCCCGACTGCCCTTTAGGGCCCAAACGCAGGAGCAGGGTCTCACAGCCCGGAATATGTGGAGCCGTGGCCCTGACGACTCCCAACGACTCCCTGGCTACTACGGCGACCCCACCGCCCCTCCCCTTCTCCCTAGGCTGGTGCCAAATACCGAACCCAGCTGGACACAGTTCGGATAGAGGAACCCCGTCCTCAGGTGCCAGCCAGGTTTCGGTGATGCATGCCAGGTCAGCCCGCACCCCCAATATGGAATCTGAAAGCAGGGGGGCCTTGTTACAGACTGACCTGGCATTCACCAGCAGCAGCCTAAGGGAAGGGTCACTCTTGACCGGCAGCTCAGGAACCAGAGGTGTAGCCGGGGGGCCAGAACAAGGGACAGCAACTAAACATCTGTCCCGTGTTCCCCGAGTGCGGCCCGCCCCTCGGTACCCGCCATACCGCCCCATGCCCGTCACAACACCAATTCGGGCCACAGGAAACCCCCTGCCCATACCAGACAGAGCCCAATCCCTATTCCCTAGCTGGCAGGCCTTTCTCTCCCTCCCCCCATCCACATTCCCCCAACCCCCATCCAATGTCCTCCTAGGAGGGTGGGGCCGGCTGCCCCACCACTGCCCATTCCTCAGAGGTGCTCCTGGGACCAGCCAAGATCCTGGTCATTCTCTCTCCTGCCAGGCAGCAACTGAGACACATCTCTTCCCCACCCGGCCCGGCGTGGGGGGTTGCAGGTGGAATTGCGAGGCTGAAGCAGTCTTGAAGGGCTTCCTTTTAACTCTCTCCTGCCAGGCAGCAACTGAGACACATCTCTTCCCCACCCGGCCCGGCGTGGGGGGTTGCAGGTGGAATTGCGAGGCTGAAGCAGTCTTGAAGGGCCTCCTTTTAACTCTCTCCTGCCAGGCAGCAACTGAGACACATCTCTTCCCCACCCGGCCCGGCGTGGGGGGTTGCAGGTGGAATTGCGAGTAGCACTCAACTATAGAGAGTAAAAACAACAAAAACATTGTGGCACTTTAAAGACTAACTGCTGTATTTTAATGTTAGCTTTCATGGATCAGGTCCACTAGCATAACAGATAAGTATACAAATCAATAGGCTTTTTACAAATGGTAAGAGATTATCTCTGGTTGTTATTCGGATTAGTTGTAAAGTTTTGTCCTGTTGGCATGCTAACCAATCACTCTGTACCTGATGTATATAAATTGATGCCATGAAGTTTCACTCCTATGTCTGACGAAGTGGACTAGATCCATGAAAGCTAACATTAAAATACAGCAGTTAGTTTTTAAAATGTCACAAAATTGTTTTTTCTCTTTACTCTCTGATATGCTTGAGACACGGTCTAACACGGCTACTATTTAAAAAAACCTCAACTATAGAATACAATTAACATGTTACTGAAACTGTAGTTTACAAAAGTGCTAAAAGATGCCTAAGCTTGCCTCCCTCAACAGCTTGCCTCACTTCCTGAAAATAAGACACTATCTTATATTTATTTTTCCTCAAGAAGACACACTATGGCTTATTTTCATGGGATGTCTTATTTTAATTACGCCACTGGCTGCCCGTCTTCTTTACTGCTCCACACAGGTACACTGCATAGCCATACCTATCACTATGTCTTATTTTGGGGGTATGGCTTACATTCTGCAACTGCTGAGAAATTATGCTATGGCTTATTTTATGGGTATGTCTTATTTTCAAGGAAACACGGTAGTTTGCTTTTATTTTGTGATTGGTCAAGCTGTGTTTTTTCAAGACTGGTTATGCTTTGAAGGAAGTTTAGATGACAAAATTTTAAAATAAAGTAATAATTATTGTTTTGGGAAATCATGTCCTGAATTCCATGCACTGATTCCCCCCCCCCCCCAAATCACAGAGCTTGCTAATGTAGGAAACCTACTAGGTGATTTATCTAGCACACTGTTAGAATGGTGTTCTCGCAAGGAGTAAAAAAAAAAAAACAACTTGCCATTGTATCTGATTTTTCTCACCTGCAGTTATCATACAATCCAGCAAGCTTTGTTTTCCGATTGGTCCTTGGAATTGAAACAAACAGTTTATTTGCATGTCTGATTGCCAAGAAAGTTGTCTTTGAGGAAATACCATTAAGGGATGGATTAAGTGGAAGAACACATTACCCTTCTGGATACCGCCATTCCTTAAGTACATTTGTAGATATATGTAGATATATATATACTGTATATATATTTCCCCAACAGAGTTGCAGACATATTATTTACTGGACTGCCTGCATCCACAAGACTGCATACATCCAGAGACATAATAAAGATAAATATGGATGGGGGCTGAAGACAGGATGCAGTGAGTGGCTGATTTCACTGAATGGAAGTAGTAGTGACCACAGGTTATTGGTGCTTTTGCGTATATCCTGGGTGCGTTCTGTGCCAGTTGCTTCTTTTGTGCTGACACAACCACTATGAAAGCAATTGTAAATCTGCTTGCACAGGGCAGCTGATTTATATGTGTAAGTCCTCAGAGGCTTCCTTTCAAAAGGTAGAGGAAAGTGAGTATATCATGAGGTGTCTTTTCACTGGCAACAACTGGGCCATGTATAATTTGTGCCTGAGGCTAAACTGTGATTTTGTCCTCTAAATTGGAACATTAGACCCAGGGAGAGGACTTGACAAGCCATAGCTATATTAGCTAATAGTCTTATGAAGGCAATAGATACATTGAACAAAATCTTTATAGTTTGCATGCCTTTATAGAAACTGAAAGGCAGAGGGGAAAAGTTAATACATAACCTTGGTAAAATAAAGATGAAAGACCGGTGTCCTACAAATAGTCTTTTGAATCCACTTATATGAGTGGTCTTAGGAGCTATGAATTATTTTTTCGGTGATAACTATTCCATTTTATGTGACTTTTACCCAAAGGATAAAATATTTCTAAGTCTCACACATTATGCACTGAAATTTCTATAAAGTTGCTGGTCAATACAGAGAGTCTAATGCCATATGGCTTTAAAAGAGACACAAAGAGTTAGTCAATATATTCTTAGATATTTCAACATCATGTTCTGGATCTAATTAGGGCTCTTTATTAACATAATCTCCAATTACATGACCATTGGTGCCTTTTCCACACAAAAAATGACTCCAGGCTTCCTTGCACAAGAGGTTATCTGATATTTTTACAGACTAAGTACAGTATATCCCATCCTGCAAGACCTGAGACGACCACTGATCAGCCTCAGGAATCATCAGAAGGTTCCAGATGGATAATGGAACAGCCCAGAAATGTTCTGCCCATTGCTAAAAACCTTGGAGCTGAAATCATGTCTAGTATTTTGGCAGAGCTTTTCATTTCACCAGCATCATAGATCTCAGCCAGTATTTTGGAAACAAAACAAAAATTTCTAAGAGAAATATGTTGCATTATAAGCCATGCCTGTGAAATTGAAGGGATGAAGCACTGAGGCTCATTTTATAAGAAAACAGATATGGCAACCATACAAATGTGAGTGGCTGAGTGGAACTGGACAGCAAAATACCCTGATGCAGAATACCTCCATTCACTCTGCCTGCCTGACAGCCATGTCCTCTGTCCATAGATGTAGAGTCATTTTACATTCCAGCAAGCCACATTCTGATGTTAATTTATCCAGTTTTAAATTCCAATTTCAAGACTATAGTCCTGCATATCCTTAATTGGAAGCCCCACTGAAATAAATGGGAGTTTCTTCTGAGTAGACTTTTAGAGGACTGCACTGGGAGTGCTACAACTAGCAGGCATTGAGGTGTCCCATTCAACCAATATATTTATTCATACTCAAGGCTCCCAACTGGTAGGTGTCATTCTTTGAAATTTCAGAGCCATAGCCTAAGTCATGGGCATGGATCCTTGTTAGGTTAGTAGGGAGTCACCCTTGTTATGTGAGAGGGGACAGACTTTTCAGGAACACTTGCAAATAGTCTGGCTGGAACAGACATAATAGGCAGATATCCAGTTAAGATGTGAAAGGCTAATGGCATAAGGTACTTCTGGGTATTTCTAAATTGCATGACCTGATGTCATGATAATGATCTCTAAAATTTGGTCTTGCTGGCTTGGCAGCATCTCTCCAAAACCAGAGCGCGCCAAAGGGAAAGACAAAGCATGCAAGGTCTAAATGCACCTGCTCTTCCCCTTCAGTACCTGTTCCACATGACTGCTACTCTCTGACTGCCCCAAACGACTGAGAGCCAAGACCTCCAAATAAAGCTTCCCAGAATGAGCCAGTCAACATCTCAATATTTGGCTTGTGAATAAAGCTTTATTAGAAAGACCAAACAGGGTAGTAAAACAAAGCTTGATGGGGTGACACACATTCACACCAGAAAGAACAGGACCTACATGCAAATGAGGACTCGGGATAGAAAATAAAATGGGATAATTCCACAACCCAAAATAAAAGATGGAACAAACCTTTGGTTCACAAAAGATTCTTCCCTTCCAAAAAGGAGGGTGCCCTCCCAGTTCAGCACACCAATCTTTCCCCTTCTGCAAAGTAACTAAGTTTCCTTACACTCCACCGTTACAACCCTTGTGGGTAACTCCCAATGGATCAAATCAAGACAGCCATCCTGACCAACACAGCAATCTACATGGAAAGTTAGAGCCTGACCATCCTCCATTCTTTCCCAAGGGACAGTCCCAACTCATGATGTTACACAGACCAATGGGATTTGAGGTACAGAGTCACAGGGCTATTATTCTGCCCAGCTACAGCCCACCCTGTGGTGAGTTCATCCCTGCTCATATGTCCACCACTAGTATGTCCTTAGCTGAAGTGATTACTGTCAAGGCTAGAAGGGGGACAGAAGGGAGATAAGGAGATTGCATGCCCAAACTCTTAGCCAGCTAAAATCTTACACCTTCAAGGCCATCTGGATGCACTCTTTATGCTCCTATATCAGTGGTGGCGAACCTTGGCACTCCAGGTGTTCTTGAACTTCAATTCCCAGAAGCTCTGATCAGCAGGAGTGTTGACTTGGACTTCTGGTAATTGAAAGTCCAAAAACACCTGTAATGCCAAGGTTCACCACCACTACTATAAATTGAGAAAGCAATCATTTTGCCATGAAATGATGTAAGCGTACTTTGTGAAGAACTTGTCCCAAAGAGATTAAAAACTAATAATATAGTTTTTAATCTCTTTGGGGCAAGTTCTTCACAAAGTACGCTTGCATCATTTCATGGCCAAATGATTACTTTCTCAACTTATAGCAATAGCAATTATAGTTATAAACCACCCCATAGCACTTAATGCACTCTGGACAATTCACAAGTTAATTAGCATTTTGCTCCCAACATGCTGGATACTTACAAGGTTTTGGTAAGGTAAAGGTAAAGGTCACCCTTGCTTGAAAGCCAGCCGTATCCAACTCTAGGATTCAGTGCTAATCTCTGTTTATAGCCAAAGATCCAGTGCTGTCTGCTTCTGCAGAGATTTATGTGGATATGTGGCAGGCATGCCTAGACACCGGAGTGCACTGAATGCTGTTTACCTTCCCACCAAAGTGGTACCTATTTATCTACTTGCAATTTCTTGCTTTTAAACTGCTAGGTTGGCAGGAGCTAGGACAGAGAGGGGAGCTGACTCAGTCATGCAGTACTGGGATCTTGATCTGGTGACCTTTCAGTTGTCAAGTTCTACATCTTAACCACTAAGCTACTGTAGTTTCTAAGGTTGTGGTAGAGTAGGCTAATTTATGTCAAAATAGCCTTTTTATGTCCCACAGACAGCAGAAAGTGACTGACTGAGTAAGTTCTCAAGGGAAAAATATTTTGAGCCTAGGGCTGCCCTGAGAGTTGCATTTTGGTCTCTCTGGGCTGCCTGTAGCCCAAGAGGAGTCACAATTTGCCCATTCCTGCCAAATTCTTCCATTCTTTGCTGATGAGGGGCAACCTTGTTAAGAAGAAAGAGTAACAGCTACAGTAAAATTGACACTGCTTTTGTTTCACTATAGGGAATGGTTTCAGGGAACTTTATCTGTGGCCTTAATAGGGCCTCAAAGGGCAGTCATATTCACCTTCCTTCTCTACCAGCATATCTTCAAGCCATGAGCCACTCTTTTCCTCCTACAAACTACCAGTGTTTCCCAAATGCTGGTTTGTGGACTTCAATTCTCAGAAGCCTAAGTAATTTCCCCAAAGCACTGATCAGCCAATGTACTGACTTAGGTTTCTGGGAATTGGAGTCCACTTGTGGGCTATGTACCCCCTGTTGGGAACCACTGGTCTAGACCAAGAAGGTTTTCTGCCTTTGGCCTCAGGAAGGTTGCCACAGTGTCATATCAGAATGACTCTTTGATATTGTGACATCATTGATCATAATACAGTCTCTAATGAGGTATGGGGACTGTGGAGTCTCATGTGGTTAAGACGCTGACTGGATGGTTGGCAGGTCAGCAGTTCAAGACCCAAATGTTGCATGAAGGAGTGAGCTTCTGCCTCTGTCCCAGCTCCTGCCATCCTAACAGTTCAAAAGCAAGAAATTGCAAGTAGATAAATAGGTACCACTTTGGTGGGAAGGAAACAGCATTCAGTGTCTAGGCATGCCTGCCACATATCCACAGAAATGTCTGCAGAAGCAGACAGTACTGGCTCTTTGGGTATAAACATAGATGAGCACTGAATCCTAGAGTTGGATACGGCTAGCTTTCAAGCAAGGATAACCTTTACCTTTACCTAATGAGATATAAATAAAGGTAATTGATTCATTCGTTCATTCATTCATTCATTTCGATTTATATGCCGCCCTACTTGGTGTAAAACAACTCAGGGCGGCTCACAACATACAATAAAATACAATGTAACCGTTCAATAATACAATATCACAGTATCAGGAAATATTGTTGTTGTTCAGTCGCACAGTCGATTCCGACCCTCTGCGACCCCATGGACCACTGACCGCCAGGCACTCCTATCCTCCACCATCCCCCTCAACTCGCTCAGCTCTGTGCCCATTGTCTCCACAATACTATCTAGCCATCTCATCTTGGGCCGTCCCCTTCTTCTTTTGCCCTCGACCCTTCCAAGCATCAAAGCTTTCTCAAGTGAATCCTCTCTTCTCATTTGATGTCCAAAGTACTTTAGCCTCATCTTTATTATTTGACCTTCTAAGGAACAGTCAGGGATGATTTCTTCTAAGATTGACCTATTTGTTCTCCTCGCTGTCCATGGGACTCTCAAAACTCTCCTCCAACACCACGTCTCAAAGGCGTCTATTCTTCTCCGTTCAGCTTTCCTAATGGTCCAACTCTCGCAACCATACATTGCAACAGGGAATACCATTGCCTTGACTATGCGAATTTTTGTTTTCAATGTGATGTCTCTACTTTTCACTATGCTCCCCAGGTTTCTCATTGCTTGCCTCCCAAGAATCAGTCGCCTTTTTATTTCATGGCTGCAATCACCATCTGCAGTGAGCTTAGATCCTAAGAAAGTAAAATCTGTCACTGCTTCTACTTCTTCCCCATCTATTTTCCAGGGACTGATAGGGCCTGTTGCCATTATCTTGGTTTTCTTGATATTGAGTCTCAAGCCAGCTTTTTCACTTTCTTCTTTCAACCTAATTAGGAGCTTCTTTAGGTCCTCCTCACTTTCTGCCATGAGGGTGGTATCATCTGCATATCTCAAATTGTTGATGTTTCTTCCAGCAATTTTGATCCCAAATTGTGATTCCTCCATTCCTGCATTGCGCATTATGTGCTCTGTGTATAAATTGAATAAGCATGGTGACAAAATGCAGCCTTGTCTTACTGCTTTTCCTATTCCAAACCACTCCGTCATTCCATTTTCTGTCCTAACTGTTGCTTCTTGATTCATGTACAGATTTCTCATGAGGCATATAAGGTGTTCTGGTATTCCCATCTCCTTAATTATTTGCCACATTTTGTTGTGGTCGACACAATCAAAAGCCTTCGTGTAATCAATGAAACAGAAGTAGACTTGTTTCTGATATTCCTTTGTTTTTTCCATGATCCATCTTATGTTGGCGATGTGATCTCTAGTCCCCCTGCCTCTTCTGAAACCCGCCTGCACTTCTGGTAATTCTCTCTCCACATACTGTTGCAGTCTATCCTGTATTATCTTGAGCATCACCTTGCTAGCGTGAGGGATGAGCGCAATTGTTCGATAATTTGAACATTCTTTGGCATTACCCTTTTTGGGGAGTGGAACGTATACAGATCTTTTCCAATCCTGTGGCCATTGTTTTGTTTTCCAAATCTGCTGGCATATAGAATGCAATAATTTGATTCCATCATCTTGTAGTGCTTTGAAAAGTTCAACTTGGATACCATCAACTCCACTGGCTTTGTTGTTTGCAGTGTTTTTTAGGGCCTTTCTGACTTCACTCTCTAGAATGTCTGGCTCATGTTCAATGTTCTCATCATTGTGATTATCAGGGGTGTTGAGGTCCTTTTTGTATAGTTCCTCTGTGTACTCTTTCCATCTTTTCTTAATCTCTTCTGCATCTGCTAACTCCTTGCCAATAAATATAAACACAATATAATCAGAATACCATTCATAAACAATACCCAGTACAGAATAGACAATAAACAATATAATCACAATACATTCACTACCCAATACAAAAATTACACAGTAATCGATTTAACAATATCTGTCTGTTTGGGCCGGCTCCAGGAGCTTCTGTTGGCGGCAGCAGCGAAGGCGATGAAACTGTCCGAGTTTTAAAGCTCCCACCCTGCCGCCCAGATGTTCCTGCTCCTCATCAACAAGCCGGGCCGGCTCCAGGAACCTCTGTTGGCGGCGGCGGCGGCGGCAGCGAGGGCAGCCCAGGCGGAGCCCCCGGTGGCAGGTGGGAAGAGTCCCGGGGCTGGACACTGAGGCAGCCTCTCTGCCTGGCTGCAGGTGTTCTTGGAAGGGCAAAAAGTTCTGCCTCCGTTGCAGCTTTTAAGCCCCCAGCCCAGACGGAGCAGTCTAAATGGCAGTCCAAAACCATTGCTCAGGGGGAAAAAATTGGATTTATCTCCGAGAACACCCCAATTATACAAGCATTGTATAGTCCAAACAAGTAATTTCCCCAGGTTTGTTCCTGAAGGTCAATCAAATTCACTATTCCGATTCTGAAAGATTTCTAGCTTTGGGGACGGGGGGGGGGGTAGCTTTTATCACTTCCTATCAGAAGCTTCTTTTCCCCTCCCAACATAATTACTATGTCCAACACAACCACTGAAGCTGTACTGGCATGGTTTGGGATTAATGTGTTAGCCAAGCCAAAATGGAATTGGCAGCATTCATCCCATGTTGAGAAGCAATCCTCGATAACAGAAATGAATTGATACTGACTTATCAGCCATTTTTACAAATAAAAATTGTGTCAGTCAGAATTATTATGCATTCAGTTTCTGAGTCATTGAGATTACAGCCATTTGTTCTATTTTTCCCTCTCTTGTCAACAGCCACATTTCTTATAAATATATATATTTATGTACACATACATACAACCACTTGAAATTATGAAAATTGCAGATTGGTTTCATCCTGCATGCCTGTCTTTAATCATTGTGACATCTGCAAAATGCTCTCCTGGTACGTGTTTCTCAGTACATGTTTCAAAGGTCATTAATGATTCATTGGTGTTTTCTGTTTGTTTCTAGTGTGCAGTGATTTCTGAAAAAGGGCCCCCACCTTTTCTCTACTGAATATAGCTTTGTCTGCCTCAGATCAGATGCATGCAGAAAACTGCTATGGCTAAAGAAGTGACTAAAGGACTCTAGAATAAATGAAGAGTTGTCCGTCCAGTTGGTGGAAGACAACCAGAGCTGCATCAGACTGTCACAGAGTGTGAGAAGAGGAATGTATGCATCAAACACATTGCCATGAAATAACATTGGTGTGTGACCTGACCGAGAAAGGCACCATCCAGATGATCACCTGTCCCACTGCAAAGATGACAACAGATAGCTTGACAAAGCCTGTACCAAAAGATTGCTTCTGGGAATTGAAGTCCAAAAACCAAAGGTTGGGAAACACCAGTATACAGGAAAGCCATCTCTACTTGACTTGGTTGCTCTGAGGATAAAAAGAAAGTACAGCAAGTTTGGATAAATAATAATCATTGTATACTATCAAGTCAATTCTGACTTATAGTAACTATTTTCAGCTTTTTGACGTGAATTCTATGAATGTCTTACGTTTCGGTTGGGTGGTCTGGCAGCTTTTGCAATGTAACGAAAATCATGTACTTTTGACAATCTGCAACACCAAAACTAAGGCACCCACGAAAATAAGGATTATGTCATTTGAAAGATCGTCTTGGTGACTTTCAGAATTGGTAGAACCCAAAAGCCAAAAATTCAAAGCGATGACATCATCACTTTGGAAGTAGCATCGGAAAAGTGGCAGTTTTGTCAGTTGTTGGGGGGCCAGCAAAAAAAAAACAACCCAACCAATTCAGATGATCCAAAGTGTGTTTGAAAGAGGAAATATTAACCTTTGTGGGGACACTTTAAGATTTGGAATTGGACTTCGGAAAAATAATCTATGAAGCATTTTACAAAAAACCACTCAAATGAGGTCACAAAAACGCAAAAAAAGGTGGGAAAACCAATTTAGAAACTGAATATGACAACTTCCCGAGGTCGATACAGTTCACATACAACATGTGGAGAAAAATTATGCCAAAGCAGGCATCCACAAAAAATATAAGGACACTACCGTCAGGGATTTAGTTCATGAATTTGATGTGATAAACGGGTGAAGGACATCGAAATTGACAAAATGAGTCAATTTCGCAAACAAAGACCAACAATCATGTTCTTTTTGTCCATGTAGCAAATCAAATTCATGAAATAAATCCCTGATGGTAGTGTTCTTAGGCTCTACCTGCAACATTTTTTTAGATTCAAAGAACGCAAATGGTTTATCAGTCCATTATTCAGAGGCATGAAGCGGAGGGGAGAAGACTTCATATGTGTGTGTAGAAAAAGGTTTTGAACATGTAGCATAGCGTTTCCCAAACTATGTGTCACAGAACACAGGTGGACTTCAATTCCCAGAAGCCTAAGTCAATACATTGGCTGATCATCCTTTGGGGAATTGACTTGGGCGTCTGGGAATTGAAGTCCAAAAACCTTGGGCACTGATGTAGAGAAAGCTTTGTAAATATTTTGTAAAAAAATGAATAGTTTGCACATAAAGGTATGTTTAGCTATATTTTCCCAGTATGTGGCAACTTTTGGGATACCCTGCATTGAAGGAATGGTTTTATCAATAGCAATAGAAATCATCCCATAGCACTGAATGGTTCACAAGCATTTTGCCTCCAACATGCTGGGTTCTCATTTTACTGACCTCAGAAGGATGGAAGGCTGAGTCAACCTTGAACCCCATCAGTACTGAACTCACAATGTCAGCAGTTTTGGATGCAGTAGAGCAGTTTAGCCCCTGTGCCATCAGGGCTCATACCTGTGCCATGCATGCTCCAGTGAGTTCAATGGCCAAGTTAGGATTTAAACCCCGAACTCACAATTCAAAATCTGGCATTATACCACATTGAGTCTCCAATATACTCATTTTAAAAATGTACCTCCACTTAACAAGCATGCTTTTAGTAAACCCCTTGAACTTAGAATTCAGATAGGTGAACATTCGAAAAGATTTTTTTTTCCAGATCTGAATTAGTCTGGGAAGTGCAAATCTAGTTTATTCACTCAATATTGTAGTTGGCACCAACTCTTTCCCATCTCTAGTTCCTCATTTTAGATAAGGTACAGAAATCCAATTTTGGGGAGATAATGTTGTTATTTTAATGTGGGAAGTGGTATACTATGTGGGAAGCTGATTTTGTTGGATTTGTGTAACAAAAAAACCAACCCAAAAGAAAAGAAAACCTGTGTTGTTAACACTCATCTCAGAGACTGAGTCTTTAGGGGGAAAGTATGGATGAAGTTGAGAAAACTCTAGAGTCACATTCCAAAATAACTGAGAAGAAGATGGGTCTGGGAGGGGGAGTGTTGATATGGATGACTTCCAGGCAGGTTGTGACAAAGAGAAAGAAAAGATGGAATAGAAGGCAATGGAAATAAGTAGATAAGGAGTAAAAGTAGAGGACTGTAAGTAAAATGAATACAGACTATTTTCCTCAGCTAACATCGCTAAGTGTGGCTATCACGATTGGTGGGTATTATTTTTCCCTTTTGTTTGAGGATGAGAAATAGATGGAAATTTCCATTATAATTTTGTGTTGAAAGGATTTTTGCTGGAGAAACTCCACTCAGGGGACGCCAAATAAGGCTCCTTTCATACACTCAAGATCTTTTCCCAATGAAGTGGTGCCTATTTATCTACTTGCAATTTCTTGCTTTTGAACTGCTAGGTTGGCAGGAGCTGGGACAGAGATGGGCACTCAATCCGCCATGCAGTACTCAAGTCTCAAACTGCTGACTTGCCGCCCTTCCAGCTAACAAGGTGAGCTTCTTAACCACTGCAGCCCCTATTTCCATTAAAGTTCCTGAATGAATGGCTTAGCATGGACTACTCATCTTCTGTTCCTTCTATTCTCTGACCTTACATTGCTACAGATACAATTATCACAACACAGAAACTCCTGTGTTAAGTTTTAACACTTGAGAGTTTCTATGTATTTATCTAAAGAGCATGAGCAGAAGAGACTACTCTTGTAGTGGTAGCAGTAATTTGTTTTCTACAACAAAAACTTCATTAAAGTGTTATGTTTCCTGTTTTCTCTTGTTTCCATTCTGACTCCTAGTTTTTTAAATTAATTTTATTGCAAATTTAAAAAGAAATACAAATAAGAATGCAGATGTTTGAGTCAGTAAGAATTCTGTACCACTGTAACCTTTTATCATATAAAACAGTTATGGACACTTTGTTGAGTAAAAAAAATGCAACTTTGATTAACAAATAAAAATAAGGAAAACCAAACAAAAGAAAAAGAAGAACATAAGAATAATACACCCAAGTGCAACCAACACCTAAAAGGGGCACTCTTAAATTTGAAAGTTACCCTACCACACTCTAGCATCATTTTCAAATGTATAAGCATCGTAAGTCAATCCCAAAAATATTGAAATGAAACTATTTTTGCATGAATTGAAGACCTTTCAAGTGTCATAAAATATAGTCCATGCTGTTTTCATCATTTCATCAGTAGGGACCCATTTAATATTCTGAGGCCCTCGGGACGATGAAATACTGTTGCAGCATAGAATTCATGGCAAGTATGACTGATAAAGACTTCAGATTTGCTTCACTGATCATGCAGCAAGGGTATCCTTCCCCCCAAATTTTGTTGCCGACTTTGCATCTGCAGTCTGTAAGGTCATCAGAGAAAGACCTTCTAAATCTGAGAGTATATATTCAGGAGTTATTACTTAGTGTAAAAAGTAGTAGGCTAGGAATTTGGCTGCAGAGCCAGAGGTTGGTAGTTTGAGTCCTCACTGTGCATCCCAGGAGAAATCAGACTAGACTGGACAACTGAACACTCAGGTAGACAGACTTAACTAAACTATATGAAACACACACACACCACTGGTTCATATGAATGCCATCTGGGTTTTAGTTTTTAACTGTTGTGAATGTGGAGGGGTATTTTAATGGTTTTAAATGCGTTTATGGTTTTAATTGTTATTGTGGGGATACTTTTATATTTTAGTATTCTCATTGGTTAGAGTGTAAGCTGCCCGGAGTCGCCTTGGTGAGGGAGCAGTGTTAAAAGTTGAACAAAATAAATAAATAAATAAACTAGCACACACATAGCTCATAGTGGAAAGAAGTTACATTTGGAAGGATGAAATATTTAGTCTGCTAATTGGTTGTTAAAATTCAAGAACAGGTAATGACTATAGAGTCACACCTCGCATAAAGAGCGTCTCGCTTAAAGAGTAACTCGCTTAAAGAGCAGAATTTTATCTGAATGTTCGCTTCGCTTAACAAATAAAACCAACCAAAAACTCGCTTAACAAATAAATCGGGGTTCGCAATCCACACACACACACACACACACACACACACACACACACACACACACACACACACACACACACAATTGGTCATTTACAATGGTGTTTCGCTTAAAGCGCAAACTCGCTTAAAGAGCAATCCTGTGGAACGCATTATGCTCTTTAAGAGAGGTATAACTGTATTTGTTAAATGCTGGCCCTTCACATCTCCATGCAAAACAAACACCAAGCATGAGGGGCTTTCCTCGTGTAAGCTGAAAACATGTACCAATGAGGACTTAAGTTTGGTCAACAATAAAGCCAAGGAAGTGGCTCCATTTTGGCAGTCCAGGGTTTGATCGAGCCATGAAAGAAGAACACGAATAGCACTATTTCTGAACTCAAGACTGTGGTTTCCCTTATTGAATCAATCTATTTCATATTCAACCTACTATTTCTCTGCTGGCTTCTACTTTTTTCTGCAATATTGTCTTTTTAAGAGAATCTTGACTTCTAAGGAGATGTCCAAATTGTGATCTCAGTTTTGTCATTTTAAACTTTGTTATTTTAAGATTAGGTAAAAGAATTGAAGAAAAAATAGCTTAGTTTTCTTGCAAAGTACAATATCATTTTCAAGGAATGTAATATGTTTTAACCTTCCTTTTCCACATACTTGGGCATTTTTGCTGAAATATGTTCTTTTTGGTGGTTTTAAAGAAAACAGAAACTAGCCTTCAGTGAAGAATGCTACCACACACCTTTAAAGTATTCCAGCATTGTCTGATCAAATACCTTTAACTGCGAAAGTTGTTGCTGTGATCTGACACTATGAAAAATTACATCATGGAACATTACACAGATGGGTGGGAGTTATTTGGTAGCAAAGCCATTAGAGCGAAATAAAAATATTGATTGTGGAGTGAAATCCCAAATTGGTTTTGCTGGTAACCCATGAGCTCAAATGCATAATGAGGACTTTGTATATGAGAAAAATCTTGAGGCATAATTGCCTCTGGCCCTCGTGGTATAAAGGAGACGGTTGGTAAGGGAATGAATAGCTTAATAATGGACCCTAAGATATGGAGCCACAGTAAATATCATTATTATGGGTGATTAGGGATCAGGATTAAAACACTTTGCACATAATGGAAAAGTGATATGTTTTAGGGGCACCCTGCCAATTTTGCAAATAGGATGCTTTGTCTGTAGAACAAGTAAGCCTGGCTTTTCCATGGCTTTAACATTCTATTTAATGGTATATAAGAAATGTTGGCAGGTGTTCAAGTGCAGGCACAGGAGAGCGGGCACGACAATTAATGTCACTGCTGTTGAATGCATTTGTTGCATAGTATTGTCCTGCCATGAAAATGAATACTGTGATGCCGTGGAAATTCAGATTTACAGTTGGCATGTCAAGGCTCCAGTTTTACCTGAAAAGGTTTGGTTTCAACACAATGGCCATGATCTGTCTCCTTGCCATGTTCCTTTATGAGTTCAGATCTTACAGAAAAACACCAGCCAGCCTTTACTAACCAAGAATGTGGTTTTGCTCCAGGTCGCCTCAGAAGGAGTGACTAAAATATTCATCATTGGGGCTGATGATCCAAGGGATTTTGTTGCCTGAGATTCACCAACAAACAGTGCCCCTCTCCCCAAAATCAAGACACCTAGTAGAACCCTAAGTCAGTGAGATAATTTTGGCAACCCCGTCTGACAAATACTTCACCTCAAGCACCAATGAAAATCCGAAGATTAAATAATAATTTTCAGTCTTTCTTTATAACTTCCTCTTTCTATCTGAGGGGCTGCAGGGGTTTAGTGATTAAGATATTGAACTTGATGGTTGGCCTGTCAATAGTTTGAAACCTTGTTAGTGCATGATCGAGTGAGTTCCCATCTCTGTCCCAGTTCATGCCAACTTAGCAATTCGAAGAAGTTGCATGTAGATAAATAAATATGGCAGGAAAGGCAATAGCCTCCCGCATATAGCCAGGCCTCCCACATGACCACAGAAACATCTGCAGACTAAGACAGTGCTGGCTTTTTGGCTGTAAACAAAGAAGAGCACCACCCACTAGAGTCCAATACAACAGGCTTTCAAGCAAGGCATACCTTTACAATCTGCTTCACTCTGGATGTTAACAGGGCTGGCCCTATCATTCACACTAATCCATGAAACACAGCAGTGTCACACTGAAGAGGCAAGGGGCAAGGAATCTGTTGTAGGAAGGCACTTTAGGATTATAGGTCCCTTTTTAAAAATCATTCATTTTTCACATAGTGGTTGGGAATTGCTGGCCCAGCCCATAAGAGTACTTATTCTGAGTGGTTTCACAGGCAACTGGCCGAGCCATTCCCCTAACTAAGACAGTTACTTGAGCCAGTGGAGTGCTGGAGAGCAGGGTGGAAGACCTGCCACTACCATTTACTCTCTGCTGCCTGAGGCAAGCCCTGCTGCAAGTGGTGATGGTGCTGTTATCTGCACCTCGTCATCATATGCCACTCACCTCCATACCCTGGGAGCACTTCAGCCAGCTCAGCCCGCAGGGTTCTCCAAGTGATGTATTATGGGAAAGAGCGTGTAGGCATGTTTTTGGCCACCGGTCCCCAAAATTCTTCTCCTAGAATCCTTGGGTTATTATCAGAACTGGCCAAAGAGATGGATAGTAACAGTCTTGAGAAGCATGTGGAGGGAGGCGCTGCTGCTACTGCTGCTTTCACTGTATAAGCTAGTAAAAGTAAAGGTCTCCCTTGCTTGAAAGCCAATTGTATCTGACTCTAAAGTGCAGTGCTCATCTCTGTTTGCAGCCAAAGAGCTAGCACTATCTGCATCTGCAGATGTTTCCATGGTCATCTGGAAGGCATGACTAGATGCTGAAGTGTATGGAACACTGTTACCTTTCCCCAGAAGCGTAGCGTGCCTTGGCAGGGGCCCGTATAAAAATTTGTTTGGGGGCCCTTAGGAAGGGTAAAGATTTGTTTTGCTTACGCACGTTGGGGGCCCCCGTGGCCCGGGGCCCCCGTATAATTGATACGGCAGATATGGCAGTAGCTACGCCCCTGCCTTTCCCTCTGAAGCAGTACATATTTATCGACTTGCAATTTCTTGCTTTCAAACTTCTAGGTTAGCAGGAGCTGGGGCAGTCAATTGGAACTCACTCTGGTGCACAGCACCCAGGTCTCAAACTACTGACCTGCTGACCTTCCAGTTGTCAAGTTCAGCATCTTAACCACTAAAGTACTGTGGCCCTCTTCATTGGGCTAGCATTGACCATTTCCCTCTTCTTCCTTCTTTCTCACTGAGTGCTGCATGATTAGAGACCATTCCATATGGTTGGGGACAAGAGTTGTGCAGCAGGACTGCTTCTATTCCTGCCTAGGTGGTGGGGAAACCTGCCATGACAATCATACACCATCACTTAAGAGAGTTGTATAAGCTAGTGGCCCAGGCAAATATTTCCCTTTTATCCTTACACCTCCCGTCCAACTCTACAATTCTGTGATTCCATATTTAGCTGTGGGTCAAATTAGATCCTCTTTAGCATCATTTCCAGTGCTACACTAATAAGATTCTATCATTTCAGCGTGGCATCATTGGTGGATTGTGTCATAGACATTATGGAGAGACTGGTGCTGAGAGAAAGAATGGGCAGCTTTGTATCGTCATAGAAGACTGATTCTATGTTGCAGCTGAAGCAGGAGGTAGATCTTACAATCAGTGACCATTTTGCCCTATCTGATGAAAAAAATGTATGGAATATTTCCATCTGGCTTTACTTTCAGTGAAGTTAGTGTTCGATATTTCATTGCTCTTGTACTTTCAATAGCCTGATATATAGTAAAGAGTAAAGGTCACCCTTGCTTGAAATCCAGTCATATCTGACTCTAGGGTTCAGTGCTCATCTCTGTTTCATAGCTGAAGAGCCAGCGCTGTCTGCTTCTGCAGATGTTTCCGTGGTCATGTGGCAGGCACTACTAGACACCGGAGCGCACAGAACGCTGTTTGCCTTCCCACCGAAGTGGCCCCTGTTTATCTACTCGCAATTTCTTGCTTTTGAACTGCTAGGTTGGCAGGAGCTGGGACAAAAATGGGAGCTCATTCTGTCCTGCAGTATTCGGGTATCAAACAGCTGACCTCCTGCCTTCCAGTCAGTGTCTTAGCCACTTGAGCCACTGCAGTATAGCAGTATGGTATTAGCAGCCAGAGTGAGAGGTACTGTAAAGGTGATTTTTTTTCCCACATTACCGTTGGTTTCAATATTTTTTCTTCTGCCTACCAAACAATATAAGGCTTAACCCACTGTGCTCTGGGAGTTTTCATCTGCTTTCCATGCTTTTTGTTGTTTTTGAAATGAGTGGATTATTTTGTTTTTCTATTTGTTTGGGGGGGGGGTTAGAATTCAGTGGCACAGTGCTTCCTAGTGAGAAACCTTTAATTAACTCTTAAAACTAATTTTAAAATAGTTCTAGAAGCAAATTTGCATCAGGGATACAGATTTACAAGGATTTCTTTCATAGGTTCAAAGAGACAGATTTCTGTGGCTTTTGTAGTGCAATATAGATACAGATACTCTTTATGGGGAACTATTCTTTATAGGGAATTCTGTATGGGGAATTTAGCTCCAGAACAAGACCTCGGGAGCTCCTTTGAAGTGTTATAAGGACCAGCTGAAACAAACCATGAAGGTGTCAGGTATAAACCCACAGACTTGGGAAACAGTGACCATAGACCACCCACTTTGGTGCCAAACCATCTCTGCTGCTACCGGTCACTTCGAAGGACAACACCACAGACATGAAGAGGCTAAGCAACAAACATGAAAGCTTCATCAAACTCAACTACGCCCTCCACCATATATTCAGTGTAATGTGTGTGGTCGCATGTTTCATACCAGGATCGGTTTATTGAATCACCAGAGACACATCCATCAACTGAGAAAATGACTTCCAGGAAAAATGTATGCTCAGATACGAGTAGCAGACGACGACAGATGCAGTTATTGGTAAACCCCAGTTTCTTTTAGGATGAACCCATTTGGGGTATGATTTTGTTTGTCTGGACAAGTTCTGTCTTGAATGCCCATTTTTAATGTCTTACTAAGCCATATAGCTTACCACCAGTTTCACAGACAAGACAGTCAATTTCCTCCTCTGTATCCTATAACAGATCACTCTGGGGTTAATTGGGGCCAGTCAGTGTCACCATAATTGTAATCAAATCTTTCTTCAACATAAGATCCCAAAACTAGGGGGAAAGAAAAAAAAGGCAGTTAATGGCTCTTAAAGATTCCCCCACCACAACCCCACCATAGTCCAACAGTTGAGAAAAACAGGAAAAGCAGCTGGGTGTGACAATTATAGACTGATACTTATTTTATAGAGCTAATGACACTGAATGATGAGCAAAAACTATCTGTGGCGAATCCTTTGAGTTTGTCTGCTGGCAAGTTAACAAGACCAGCTGAAGCATCAGCAGGATAGATAAGACAAGGAATGTATGCATACACATCAGGTTTTTTGTTGTGCAACAACACATCCTCAAGATTGATGTCTTATTTATACCAGCCTGAAATTATAGCTCTACAAACATTATAGGAAAGTGACAGTGAAACACACAACAATGTTTTCTCTCCTCTGTTTTCTCAGACCTTTGTTACAGCAACTGCTAGCTGATCACAGGCTGGTTGAATACAAAGCATTTTGTTCTAATTTGCTGCGTATTGCACATTCTATTTTCAAAAACAATTCACCTTCCCAGTACCCTTCAAAGGTGAATCACATTGTCACTATCGATTTGTCAACAGAAGGGGGGGGGAGGATACACAGGGGCTTGAAATGTTTTGCCCCAAGCCATGAACCAAGTATGATTCCACCACAGACCAAGCCTAATTATATTACTATCATTAATTAAATCTTCATGGCTGTTTCTAATCACACAAAGAAGGTCAACTGGAAGTTGGTACTGTATTTCATTTATGCATTTGTTTATTTTCAGTATTTGTAGCCCTGCTCCAAGGGATGAAACTCTAAGTCAACTGAGAGAGTTGGAAACCAGATAAAACAATGAGCAATATAAGATTACCAACATCAATATGGAAGTTTCTGTATAAATCCCTTTATCTGGTACCAGCCTCTTTACTGCTACAGTCCAAATGCTCAACTGAAGAGCCAGATTTTCACCCACCATGATAAAATTAACAAGCATCAGGACAGACTGTCCCTTCTTTCCCACTCCATTTACCTAATTTCTGAAGACAGTGGTAATGGAGAAAGATCTTAGTTGTCTACTTGAGAACATAGAGAGATACAGATGGGATGACATGATTTTTCTGGCATCCTGATCCCAACCTTCTTGGCCTAATGACCGAATATGGAGAAACACTGCTTATTTGCCATTTAAATTTATGAATCTCACTATGCATTGTATTAAAGAGGTCTGTTCTGGTTTCTAGTTTATTTGGCCCAATTTTCACCACAAGGGGTTCATTTTGATTATTTGATTTCCAGACAAATAGCCGTACATATATCCCACCAAACTGAATGGAGCTTCACAAGAGCATTTTAATGTGATTTAGACCTAATAGGGAGGCTATGGTGGTTTAGTGGTTAAAGATGCTGAACTTAATGACTGGAAAGGTCAACAGGTCAGCAGGTCAAGACTCAAGTGTTGCAAGATGGAGTGAGCTCCTGTCTCTGTCCCAGCTCCTGCCAACCTAGCCGTTTGAAAGCAAGATACTGTAATTGCAAATAGATAAATAGGTACCACTTTGGAGGGAAGGTAAACAGTGTTTTGGTCTTGTCCTGCCTGCCACATGTCCATGAAAATGTCTGCAGATGCAGACAACACTGGCTCTTTGGCTATAAATGGAGATGAGCACTGAACCCAAGTCCGATACAGCTATCTTTCAAGCAAGGGTGACCTAGACCTAATAGGTAGTGCCAACTGAAAATGAGAGAGAATGAGAGAGTCCTTAATTAATGTTCTATTTTACTACTTTGAATAAGCTATCTGTCATGGTTTTGTTATTATTTGAGAATGGTATTAAAGTTTCTTCAAAAATGATCTAAGCTTAGGAAAGGCTGAAATACCTAATACCAATCTTGATTGATCAAATAGTCTGATCAGTATTGTATAAAAGAGCTTCCAGTTTACGGCCTCCTTGCTGTCCTCCCAAGCGGGGAGGAGGAAGAGAAGCTGCTAGCCTGAAGCTCCCTATAGCCTTTCCCCCCATGGTAAGTGACTCACCTTTGGATGTGGTGTGTCTGTGTGTACTTTAATGTGTATTTAATACCTTTACCTATATTGCTGTACTACCACAGTTCCTAAAAAGGCCTGGTGGCCGGCAGGCCTGGTGGCCTGGGTTGGGGTTTTTAAGCAAAGTTTTGGAGTTGCCTCATCAATAAGCTACACCTGTACTGTTCCAATTGATGTTCCAATTGGAGAACCCTTAAGGAGGTACAGCTGTTTTACATTTACATTAAGGCATATTATCCTAGAGAACCAGTATGATGACCATATCCATCTTGCAACATGGTGCTGCCCAGGCACTTGTACTAACAGGTAAGTGACGGTTTTGTGTTTGGGGTGTGTGGGTGGGTTGATTTGTGTTTGGAGTGGGTGTGTGGGTGTATTTTAATGTAATTTTTATTTTATTTTATTTTATTTCTTTATTTACGGGTTTGTCTTGTGGGTGGGAGGGTGGGTTGAGGTGTGTGTGCTTATTTTAATTTTTTTTTTAATTTTATTTGGCCCCGCCCATGACATCATGACATCAGTTCCGGCCACACTGTGATGACATCACGGTGGGGTAGTAAAATTTTGACAACCCACAACTGCTCGTGTCTTGAACTGGTGACCTGCTGACCTTCCAGTTGTCAAGCTCAGCATCTTAACCACTAAGCCACTGCAGTCCCAAAACATGTCTTACTCCAGCGTAATCATGTTTCAGGTTGCATCCTTAGTTCAACTACTGAATCTGAGGGGAAAAAGTGGCTGTTAGGAGAGTCTTCGCTGCAAAGAAAAACCACAGGCTCTGTTTTCTGTTAACATTTCATCTCTGCCCAATTAAATGAACCGGGCCAACAATGCGTATGACCTTGGTTGACACAGCAGCAGGAACAATAATAACCAAGGAATGAATTTCTAAAGCCAAGGACAACTAATGCCAGGGGTGCCCAAACTACAGCCCATGGGCCAGATCTGGCCCCCAACGCCAATTCATCCAGCCTGTGCCTCCCTTTTTGCTCCTGGAAGTGGAAACAAAACACGCCCATATGGGGGCATCTGGAAGTAAAATGTGCTCCCATATGGGCATGCTTTACTTCCTCTTCTGGGAGCAATGAGGGAGGTGTAGGCTGGATAAATTGGTGTTGGGGGCCAGATCAGGCCCAATGGCCATAGTATGGGTACCCATGGCTTAAGCAGAGAAAATGGCAGCCTTAAATCTCATCCTATTGCAAAACATATATTTTTGCAAAACAGATTGCAAGGCATGTTTTACTTCCGCTTCCAGTGGGAGGAACTACATGGCCAGCCCACTGAACCACATGACCGGCCCATGGCCCAAAAAGTTTAGGCATCCCTGATTTAAGTGGACAGTCACCAGACAATGCTGGTGTTAACAGTTGGGGGAGGGGGAAGAGAGATATAACATCCCTCCTGGTCCAAAAGGGATAATATTGAAAACAGTTAAACAAGATGTAATCTTCCATCCCTCTGGCAACTCCACTATTAGAACAAGCTGTATGCGATTGATTTTTTGTTAAGGCAGCTTATATGCATAATTAAAAACAAAATAAGTGAAAAAATGATACACCAGACATAATCCTATTAGTGATTTAGATGTGCATAAGTAGAATTGCATGAGTCACACTGGTGAACTGCCACAAATGAACAAGATGCTGTTGTTATTTTGGAGGGGGAGGGTTTTTTTTATGGCAAATGGAATATGATTGATCAAAATTCTCACAGTCAGCATAGCACTAATTTCAGTCCCGTATTCCCATGTGTCTCAAGCCCTATTAGGGAAATTTTCTAATTTTAAATAAAACATAATAACTCCACCCTCTTTCAGTACTGACACATGATTGTCTGAAGAAGAGCATCTAATTAACCTATCCATGTCAACTCCTTCCAATCCCCACAAAAAAACAAGGAGAGCTACCCAGATGTATCACTGCTTAGGGTAGTTCTGCTTCCACATCAAAAACACTGTTGAAGAGGTAGGGCTAGTGTGTTCCCCACAATGTATTTGGCTTTAAATCTTGACTGGCTAGATCAGCGATTCTCAACCTGTGGCCCATGGGCCGTATGTGGCCCATTACACCATTTCATGTGCTTCCCACTGCCTCCACCACACCCGGAAGTGCCATGTGGTAGAGGAAGGACAAAATGGCTGTCCAGCCCCAAAAGCTGTCTGTCTGGGGGAGCATGACCCGGGCCCTGGCTTTAAAAGGTTGAGAACTCCTGGACTAGACCTTCATTCTATCGCACTGTTTGGGGACTAATGCAAATCAAGACAGAAATGAGCATAACATTTGTGTCTATCCAGTGGTGGGCTGTCAAAATTTTTACTACCATACTGTGGGCGGAGTTGATGTCATGGGCGGAGCCAACATCATGATGTCATGATGTCATGGATGGAGCCAAAGTAAAAAAATTAAAAAATATTAAAAATATTAAAAAATTAAATAAAAATACAGCACACATAAAAATAGACATAAAAACACATTAAAATACAAATTAAAATAGACATTAAACACACTACATAAAACACCCACCCACCCACCCCAAACACAAACCCGTCACTTACCTTGGGTCGGGGAGCAACAGGCAGGCAGGAACAGTGGTGCGGTGGCAAAGCGGTGCACGCAGCAAAGTGGCATGGTGGCGCGGCGGCATGGCCTAGCCCGGCCAGGCCCGGCAGCGCAGCTTAGCCCGGCAGCATGGCCTGGCCCAGCCCAGCAGTGCGCTGGGGAAAGGCCGCCACCGCTGCCACTCCCCCATCTGCTGCGCCCTTTGTGGGCAGCCCAAAATGGCTGCTCGGAAGTGTGCATGCACCAAAACTCCATTTGACACATGCACACTTCTATTTTTCAGTGTGCATGCGTCAAATGGAGTTTTGATGCATGCGGACTTCCAAGCAGCCATTTTGGGCTGCCCGGAAGAGACATCCAGAAGGCAGCCCCCAGCAATCCCCTCCGGAGTGCTGCTACCGGTTCGGGCGAACCAGTCCGAACCGGGAACAGCCCACCACTGTGTCTATCCCAGTTATAGACTGAATGTCAAGAAGGCTGCATTAACTAGGATAGCTGATGCTTCGATGTATCTCAAGGTACAATATGACTTACTCAGCAAAAAAAATCATGTTTAGTATGTATTGGATACTGCAACACCAAATTAGGAAAGGTCTGAGTAACTTGCTAGCACTGCATGATGCATTTATCAAATGTATGCTATGGTCATATCCAGTAATAGATTCAACTTTGGGGAAAGTTGTTATGCATATTAATTCTGTATTGAGCCACTCTTTCATGTCAATGTCTATGTCCTCCTAAATCATCCGCCTGCTTCCCGGAGACAAGCCACTGGTCAGCCTAATGGACTCTCTGTGTCCTTACTGCTGCCAAAAGATTCATACTACAACACTGGAAAGATAAATGCCCCTCCTCTATGTGGCATGCAGATGACAAAAACATATGGATATATTTTTAGATATTTGGAAGTATCTCATAGAAACTAGTATAGACATTTTATCAATTTTCACTCTTGTTCGCTGTCCCCCACGACACACACACACACACACACACACACACACACACACACACACACACACACACACACACACACACACACACACACACACACACACAGTTATTATATTTCTAGTTCTACTGTACATGCTTCTCAATTATTGAGTTTCTTTATTTGTTCTTACTAATAAAATATTTGGTTGGGGAAGTAAACAAAACAAAAGCAAAGCATTTCCAGACAATTTTAAACAAATATGGAATGTATCCAAAATAAATCACAGTGAATGCTTTTGAACACAAAGGAAAAAAATTATTTTCTAGTGCATGCTTTGTCTTCACCAGAGAAGGTGGAATTTGGTGGTGGGAGAGGTGGTTAAGGCATCTGCAGTGAATTGCACTGAAGGGCTCCCTCTATCACATGTGGTTCTAAAAGGAAACTATACAGGTAGGTAATTTTCTTAACTGGTGTAATGACCGGAAGTGCCACAAGAGCTGTGAATGAAGTTAAATGCACAACCCTGCATCCTCTTTCTGTCTATACTGGCTGTTAACATCTACTTACAATAAGAATAATTTAGTGTCAGAAATTATTATTATTGTAAGTAGATGTTAACAGCTAGTATAGGTAAAGGTAAAGGTCACCCTTGCTCGAAAGCCAATCATATCTGACTCTAGGGTTCAGTGCTCATCTCTGTTTCATAGCCGAAAAGCCAACACTATCTGCTTTTGCAGACATTTCTGTGGTCATGTGGCAGGGATGGCCAGTATAGATAATAATAATTGAGTGCCTTCGAGTCATTTCTGACTTATGGCAATTCTTTCCAGGTTTTCTAGGTAGCGAATACACAGATTACTTTCTTCTGTGCTGCTTGACCATGACTACACAAGGTGGCTCTTCTCCTTGGAGAAGAATCAAAGAGAAGAGTAGAGAATCAAACTCCCAGCCTCTGGCTCCACAGCCAGATACCTAAATCACTGAGCTATTCAGCCAGTTTTAATATAGGTATCTGGTAGAGGAGGGGTGCCAAAACTATGGCTTGTGGGACAGATCCAGCCCCAGACACCAATTCATCTGGCCCACACCACCCTTGATACTCCAAGAAGCAGAAGTAAAATGTGGCTTTATGGGAATGTTTTACTTCCACTTCTGGGAGCAACAAAGGAGGCGTGGGCTGGATGAATTAGTGTCGGGGGCTGGATCTGGCCCACAGACCATAGTTTGGGCACCTCTGGTTTAAGCAGAGAAAATGGCAACTTAAAATCTATCTCATCCTGTTGCAAAACAGATTGCAAGGTGAATTTTACTTCTGCTTCTGGCCCGCTAAACCACGTGACCAGCCCACTGAACCACATGACTGGCCCACAGTCTGAAAAGTTTGGGCACCCTTGGCTAAATTGCATCCAACCTCCAAGTTGCAAAATTGCTAGTTCAGTCAGGATATTAAAATGTGAGCCAGAGTCCAGAGTGTCCCACAATATTTCTGGAAGTGTGGTGTCTGTGTTGAAAAGCTTTCATGGCAGCTGATAAGACCCAAGGAGCATGGCCTGCATCTCATATTGTATTACAAGTTGGCTCCCAGCTGTGGATTTCTTAGTGAGTGTATAACTGTTGTCTAGATTATTTATGCCTTGTCCATCGGTATTTCTATTTTCAGGGTCTGCACAAAATAAACACATAGCCACCAGCTTGTAAGCCCCCTGCTGTCTATGACCTTGCTCACTTTCACCACCAGCTTTCTCTCCCCCAACCAAATAAATATCATTCTTGTCTAGATTATGGCCCAGGGTATCAACTTACTATTCACTATGTTCTTTCCACTGGTGTAACCTACTTTTGTTTGGCTTCAACAAATCTGGTAAAATAAAACTCTATTCATTTCATATTCTTCTTCTTCTTCTTCAGGTACCGTATCCATTTCGGATACTGGCTATCATCATGGCAATAGTCTTCCTGTTCTTAACTCCTTGGAACAGTTCTTCCTAGGATATGCCACACCAGTCTCTCAGGTTCTTCAGCCATGAAGTCTATATGTCCAGGGCCTCTCTTCCCAGGAATCTTTCCTTGCAGAGCAAGTTGGAGTACTCTATACTTTATGTTGTTCCTCATGATATGTCCAGGGTATTGGAGCTTTCTTTGCTTAATGGTCTTTAAGAGTTCTTGTTCTTTATCCATCGGGCACAACACTTCTACATTAGTCTCATGTTCAACCCATTATATTCTTAGCAGCCATCTGTAGATCCACATTTCAAAAGCTTCGATTCTCTTTTCAGATGCTTTAGTCCAGGGGTTCCCAACCTTTTCAAGCCAGGGGCTGGGTCACACTCTCTCAGTCACCTTTGAGGGCCGAACAGCCATTTTGCCCTGCCTGCGCAACAGGGGTGGCCATTTTGTCCCAACAGCTTCAAAGGGATGGCCATTTTGTTTCTCAAACGCCCTTGGAGGAGTGAGGGGGCCTTAGGCTGGGAACCCTTGCTTTAGTCAGTGTCTAAGCTTTGCCTCCATACAGCAACACTGGGAATACTCCTCTGAGCCCACAACAACGGCCTGATAGGAGTTAGTCTGTGTTCTGCTTTGGTGTGGTTTTTTTTTTAGTGAGGTTGTATTTTATAATTTTTACTGTACTGTTGCTGTTTTGACTGTAAGCCACCCTGAGTTGCCTCGGTGAGTGGGCAGCAATATAAATAAATAAATAAATAAATAAATAAATAAATAAATAAATAAATAAATAAATAAATAATACTGTACATAACATCTCTCTATTCTATGCCTTCTAGTGTAATGTAGTAATCATCAGTGCATGGAAGTGTTACTATGTCTCCCAGAATCCCCAGCCTGTAGCCATGCTCTCTGGAGAATCTGGGAGATGTAGTTCAAAAAAGTAATGGCTGAAATCTTCACAGTCAATTAAATATTAATCAAGGGTTTTTAAACCATGATCAAACATAAATTGCTACAGACTGTTGTTAACCTGCTGTTATTTTTCTCAAAGTATATTCCTTCCCATCAAACCATTGTCTTGTTTTCTGAACAAACTTCCAAGAATTAAGCCTAATTGGAAAAGAACTGGATATCATACAAGGGTATTGAGATACGGCTAGAGGAGAAGTGCCACATTGATTTACACAATTTGCATCTGTGTCCCTGCACCCACTTACCATGGTTTCTTGAACGAATCTCTGGAAAAGGAATGAATATCAAACAGGGGTCTTACATCATCCATCTGCAACCCATGTCCAACCAGTCCCTGTCTCCTTATCTTGAGGCCATGTATAAATTATCCCTATGTAGTCCCACTCTTATGTCTGAGGAGGTGAATTTGCTCCATGAATTCTCATATTAAAACACAGCAGGTAGTCCTTAAAGGTACCACAACATTCTTGTCTTTAATTGTTTTTCTTTTTGCTTTGTTTCTCATCTAACAAGCCATTTCATGACACTCATTCTGTTGAAATGGGCTGCAATTCACAACAGCCTGTGTCAAACAAAAAGTTATAGCCAACATGCCTTCTTCTCTCCCTTCATGCATGGTCTCTTCCACTGTTTTATCCTTGCTGCTATTTTGCTCCTGCCTCTAAACTAAAAAGCCATTAATGCCTACATTTTTCTGCCTGTAGGGAAGTGTAGGTGAAAAATCTTTTAAATGAATGAAATAAACTGTCTTTTCGGAGTGCACAGCAAAAGAACACGTGATGTCGTTATTATAGCTTAGGTGTGTACAAATAATTGGCAAAGACAGATGTTTAAAAGATATGGAGCAGCTGCCACGGAAAGGATGTGGATGCTCTCTTTTGCGATGGTGTCAATGTGGATTGCTTTTGACGTCTGATTTGGCCACTGTGTAATGCATCACTTCACATTAATACTCACAGCGTAGTGCCATTTCACTGTTGTGATTGCTTTGTTCCTGCCATGTTATTTTCCTACAGCTCTCTTCACATTTTCCTCACGTAACAAAATTGCCTTCATTTGATTTTGCCGAGTGCCTGCCTCACGAAAAACAGCTTGGTTCTCCTTTCAGCTTCCTTAAAGCTTCCTACTGAGTCTGGTAGAAGCTAGAGTTGAAATGGGCACTTCCAGACTTACAGCTCACCTAGGGTAAATTAAGTCATGGTGAATTAATTGATCATAAAGCAATCAATTGGGGGTATTATTTGCTGTTGTGGCAACTCACATCCAAAAGGTATATTATTTGCTCAATTGAACAAGATAATTTCAGAACTTGCATATTTTACTTTTCTAAATTACTCTCAGAGAGTTTCCAGCCATCCTGGCCACTGTCTAGCCTGGCTGAGTGTGTCTGGGAACTATAGTCAAAAAAGGTAACTACTACTATATTGGTTAAGATAGTTTCCTGTCGTCAGATCAGATCTGATCCATTTGGTCATTTCTCAAACAGAGAGATAAAATAAATATTGATTCCTATTATAATATTCTTTTTTCCAGCATATGCTGATTTCTTTGACTTGAGGTTCATGCCATAACTTAACACACACACCTTCCACACTAGTATTACTTTCCCACCTTCTGCATTTGTTTTCATCTGAATTAAAAGCCTTCAAAAGTTTTAATAACATTTCACTTTTGTTTTAAACTCCGATATTTCCAAATAATTTATTAAAATGCAAATCATTTCCAAAGTAAGATTAGGCAGATTAACATTGAGAGGCCAAAAGAACGACCATTAAAATCGACAGCATGATTCCATAAATCATGTTAATGGTTGATTTCATAATATCTGAGCATATTTTTAAAAATTAAAATGATATGTGTCTGGTCAGATCCAGGATTATTTGTACATTGAGCAGACCCACTGAAAGCACTGGAATTAAACTGTGACTAACTTAAGTCTGATTAATCACAGTGGATCTAACTCTAGAGACAATTAAGTTTGTACCAAACCCACAGCTACCTGTACTCATGGGTTCATCTATACCCTGAATTATTGCTAAACACTGATAGGCATTATACAGTTATTTTATCTTGGCTTCTTTCATACTTTTCCCAAAGGAGTTTATTACTGTTCTTACAAGGTAAAAACTGGATCTTGATCAGTGTTTCCGAATGTGGGCCCCATGCTCCACAGAGGGACTTCAATTCCGAGAAGCCTAAGTCAGTACATTGGCTGATCAGTGCCTTTGGGAAATTGACAGGCTTCTGGGAATTGAGGTCCAGAACCAAAGATTGGGAAACACTGATCTAGAAAGAATGCAGAAACTTGTGAACTAGCATGAATTCATCCATTCAAGAACCCAGAAAATTGCCCAAGGGTAGCCTAATTCTGTGAGGGTAAACCTTGGCACTCCAGCTGTTCTTGGACTGCAATTACCTGAAGTTTAAGTCAGCACTGCTGCTGATCAGGGCTTCTGGGAATTGAAGTTCCAGAACACCTGGAGTGCTAAGGATTGCCATCATGGTAAGTTTGTCAATGGCTATATCATCCCCTGACAAATGTATGACAGATCCCTTTGTAATACAGAAGGGTTTTCTGAAGAAGATTTTCAATGGAGATGCATTCCTTGCAGCAAAGACTGTCCACTGGAGGAAATGGGATGTTGTTTTACCCCTGGCTAACCCAGTCAGACTCTTCTCACTTATTTCCTTAGCAGAGGCACAGGACCAGGATCTTACCTGCGCTTCCTTCCTACTGAACTCACTAGGATACACAGAAAGAGCCTCCTCAAAGATTGTGGTATTTTTGAACCAAAATCAGCTGCACCTTGGTAACGGCAACCTTGTGTTTCCAGCTAATCTTTCTCATACTGGGTCAGGCAAAAGGAACTGCAGAATGAACTCACCAAAGGGTGCCTTCATTTTGGCAGTTTCATGTCTGGCCTAGACATGGAAGAAGAAGAACTGAACTCCTGAACTTGTCACTCACTGCATGAGAGAGAAAGAAAGGGAGAAAAAGGGAAGGGAATGAGGGGAGGCTTCTTAGGTATAAAAGGGCTTAAGAAGAATCAGATGAGGGGGAAAAGAAAGGTATCAGAAGAAGTGATGAGCCCTGAAGTTTACCTGATCCTTTTTAATAATCTATTCACTAAATAGCCAGTTTTAATGAGGAATACTTGTAGACGTCTAATTTGCTGCTTTCTGCCTACCCTACATTTCCTGGAAAGCCAAACTGAAGTCCCTAAAGCAATTGCTTTTAATTATTAACAAAAGCTGAGTGTTTTAGAATCTTATTAACATACAGCCCATTTCCACACACTCTTGTCTCCATCTAAAGTCATGAACACAGAAGCAATGTATCTTTTCCCAGTTCTAAATTGTTCTTTGATTCAGGCGATCAGGAAAGAATAATTAGTAAAAGTAGGTACAATATACGTGCCGTCTTTGTGCAAAAGCTAAGTCAATAAGGATGTTTATTTGATTTTGAGCTGACTAGGGGGGCAGACTAAAGAGCTGTTATTCACTTCCAAGGCAGAGGAACACCCCAATGAATCTTTATTATCCTATTTGACATCCAAGCGCAGAGTTCTTTATTTTACCCATTTTCATTATTTGGAAAAATATAAATATGTACAACTGGATAAAAATTGAACAGGAGAGCCTACAAGCTAAATTGGTGGTAAATTGTAAAACAAGTAATTTCAGACCCAATCGATGTGATGGCATTTGCACAAAACTGATGTGCAAATGGAAACGCCATAGCACAGTGGCACAGCACAATTGACGGGGACAGCTTCTCCCTGAGAACCTGGAAAATTGATAGCAATCCAAGTAGACAAGTCTAAGCTGGATGGACAACTACTTTGCCCAGTAATTTTATCCTATTTTATCCCTCGAAACTGAGACAACCAGTTCTTCTGTCGCTCAGTCCCATTCTGTGTCTCGATATGCTTCTCCTGTCTGTTGTGTCCTTGCTTTGGTCCGTTGGATGATTACCCATGCCAGCATGGGCTCTAGGTATAAAACAAGCCAGGCTCAAAGGCAAAGAGAACCTATGTCCAGGGAGGGAGGCAACCCCAGAATTTAGGAGCAATGAACTCTTTTTGGGGTGCCTACACCACAAAGCCTACAACCTCCCATCAGGGAGAACACATTATTCTTTTATCACCATTTTCTTTTTGTCACCTCACCCTCTCCTGATACTTTCTGAGCAACGTTTAACCCTCATGAGATTCCTGTCTGACAGACAAAAGTGAGAAAAGGGATGTGTTACTTTCTAGTCAAGGTTTACATATTTCTGCAAAGTCTCTGTACAAAACCTGTATCCTTTCCTTTGGGAAAGCAAAGTGCACATAAGTGCATGAACACATGCGTGCACGTGCACATACACTCAAATGAGAGGACCAGTGTTGCTTGAACTAATGATACTTTCCATGTACACATGGCTCTGAACCAGGAAAGGGCACCTCACATTTCTATTCACCCATCTATCCGTCCACTGCTTTTCCATACATCTATGGGATGGTGGTGGCTCAAGTGGTTAAGAAACACTGAACTCACTGGCTGGAAGGTTGGAGTTCGATTCCCAAGTACTGCATGACGGAGTGAGCTTCCGTCTTTGTCCCAGCTTCTGCCAACCTAGTAGTTTTAAAGCAAGAAATTGCAAGTAAATAAATAGGGAGCACTTCGGTGGGAATGCAAACAACATTCCGTGTGCTCCAGTGTTGTGGCATGCCTGCCACATATCCACAGAAATATCTGCAGATGCAGACAATGCAGACTATTTTGCTATAAACAAAGATGAGCACTGAACCCTAGAGTCAGATACATGTTGCTGTCAGGTATCCTGGCTTTTGAGCAAGGGCAACCTTTACCTATCCATGCATCAACTGGTCTTAAGGTAAGAACTGGGAAGGCTCCGGGGCCTGGGGATCCAGGGCACAGTGTTGTCCTGGTTTTCCTCATTCCTGAGGGACAGGACCCAGTCGGTGTGCCTGGAGAAGGAGAAGTCCAGCCCTAGGCCCCTGCAATATGGGGTGCCGCAGGGCTCGGTACTTTCTCCTCTCCTATTTAACATCTATATGAAGCCGCTGGGTGAGATCATCCGTTCCCACGGGGTAAGGTATCATCAGTATGCTGACGATACCCAGTTGTACATCTCAGCCCGTGGGGACCCAGGCGGTGCAGTGGAGGTCCTCTCCAGGTGCCTGGAGGCTGTTAAGGTCTGGATGGGGGAAAACGGGCTACAGCTGAATCCCGGCAAGACTGAGTGGCTATGGGTGAGGGGCCCTGCGTTGTCACGGGAGTTGCCAGCTTTGGTCCTGGATGGGGCAGCTTTGCCCCAGACAGACCCGGTGCGTAATCTGGGGGTCCTCCTGGACTCACGGCTACTGTTCGAAGAGCAGGTGGCAGCCGTGGCCAGGAGGGCTTTTGCACAACTTCGTGTAATACGCCAGTTACGCCCGCTCCTAGACCGGGACGCCTTGCTCATGGTCACGCACGCTTTGGTCACCTCCAGACTTGATTACTGTAATGCGCTCTACATGGGGCTGCCCTTGGTGACCATTCGGAGACTGCAGCTGGTCCAAAACGCGGCAGCCCGGGTAGTGATGGAACGCGGGCGTTATGCTCGGGCCTCACCACTGCTTCGGGAGGTGCACTGGTTGCCAGTATGTCTCCGGGTGCAATTCAAGGTGCTGGTCATTACCTTTAAAGCCCTATATGGTAGTGGGCCAGGATACCTAAGAGACCGCATCACCCTAAGAACATCGGTCTGTCCCACCAGGGCGGATCGGAGGGGCTCTCTTGTTGTTCCATCGGCTAGGGAGGCTCGCCTCGCTAGCACCAGGAAGAGGGCCTTCTCCGTGTTCGCCCCGGCCCTCTGGAACCTCCTCCCAACTGAGCTGCGCCTGCGGACAGAGCTCCTGTCCTTCCAGAAGAGCTTAAAGACCTGGCTGGCAGGACAAGTGTGGGGTTCCAGGGATGGGGGAACCCATGTGGGGTGGTTAGTCTAGGGATAACCATCCTTCTGAAATACCCAGATAATGTTTTAGTTTATGAATTTTTAAATTTTAATACTGATATGTTTTTAAATCTATGCTGTTAGCCGCCCAGAGTCGGGCTTGCCTGATTGGGGCGGGATAGCAAGTATGAGAAATAAATAAATAAAATAAATAAATAAATAAGAACTCCTGGTGGGTTACATTCAGTCCCAAGTACTGAATGTGAGGACTTCCTCACACATAGTTCTACATGCAGCTTGCCCTTGCTGTATTGTGCCACATAAGCTCTGCCTTGAAGCCGTGGACCATATTTTTAACATATTGTAATTGAAAATACTAATTGAGAAATGATTATGGGCAAACTTCATCTCTCAGGTTTGTAACCATGCAAATGACGTGCAGGACAGGTAAACTTATCTGTTTCTCAACAATGAACTCATCAAATGAAAGGCTCTCAATTGCAAATTAACCTAAGAGAAAATTCGACATCAGCCTTGGCTATAGTCTTTAATGGAAATATAATCAGCCATATATCTTTATGAAATGTGTATTGCCATCACATAATACACAGTTAGAGGTGAGGCTGGGGTTAGAAGCAATAGTCCAAAGGCATTAATATCCCCAGGTGGACTTAATAGGATGATAAATGCTCACTGGGATTACATTTATTTTACTTTTCAAACGGTTTAGGAAGTAAAACAGAAAGTCATTTTATATTAATTTGGTCAGCTCAGTAACCTGATTCAATAATGACAGTACTACTGTCCATCTAGATTGTATCTGCAATGTCATAATTAAAGTAAGCCAAGGATTTCATTAATATACACTGGTAGAGGGCAACAAAAGGGAAAAGAATTAATTTATGTGGTAAGAAGGATGGATTCAATTGTTAAATTGTGGCTTGAATTGGTTAAGCATTTTCATCAGGATGAAATGAACATGTCTGACAAGGAAAGAGCATTAAAGTATTCTTGCAGATCTAAGCAGACTCTGAGCCACTTTTATTGGAAAATTAGATTGAGAAGGCTTTCCACTGGGTTTTTATGCAAGGGATCTCCTTGCTGGTTCATTCTTCTCATACATGGCAGGTTTTGAGCAATTAAGGCTGGAGTCCTACACTCACTGAACCAGGGATAAACCTCCATGAACTTCATGTCTAAGTAGACATACTTTTGTGATTGTACTGCAATGCTGCAATCATATGCACACTTCCATTGGAACAGGTGCCACACACATACACAAGGCAACCAGCAGTAAAAAGTAAAGGCTGTCTTTGTTTGAAAGCCAGTCGTATCTGACTCTAGGGTTTGGTGTTCATCTCCATATACAGCCAAAGAGTCAATGCTGTCTGCATCTGCAGACATTTCCATGGACATGGGGAAGGCATGACTACACACTGACATGCACGGAACACTGTTTACCTTCCCACCAAAGTGGTCCCTAATTATCTACTTGCAATTTATTGCTTTCAAACTGCTAGGTTGGCAGGAGCTGGGACAGAGACAGAAGCTTACTCAGTCAAGAAATACTTGGGTCTCAAACTAAGGCAGCCTACTTTACTTCAAATAACCATGCAGAGGCTTATCCTGACAAGTTGGCTTTCTATAATGCTAGAAATGTTGTTCCAACACACACTTTAAATGTGCCAATGAGCTAGTAGTCCCACCATACAGGACAAGGGGATCCTCCAATCAGCAATAACAGTAAGGGAACAGATAAGAAGGGACGGATCACACACACACACACACAGCTGAGGGCTGGGAGAAGACCCTAATCATTATCCTTGATGTTATTTGAATACACAGGAATTTCAGCACAAACTTTAAAGGGCTAAATATGCAGAGCTCTTTCCCTGCATAAACAAACATGTAAATTTTGTTTTCTCTCAAATGCACTTTAACTGCTTTTCTAAAGTGTTTCTTACTGAATTCATGGTGGGGGGGGGGAATAGGTTCCATCCCCAGGAACAGATTGAGAATCAAGAGTCATGGATCCCCTTCTTGACCCTGCCAAGATCTGGCAGTGACTACTTGAAAAGTGTTATCATCTCCCATCTGTTGCTGTCAGGTATCCTGCATGCCAACTGGAAGACCTGAGAGCACCCTTAATCTATCATCTCTCCCTTATTCACATCAACTCCTTATTTATATTGTTGTTCATGTGTTTGAAATTTGTGCCTGGATTGGAATACAAGCTATATATGGAGAGTGGACCCATTCTCCAGATGTGGATCCAAATGTAACATCCACAAATGAGAGGGAAGTATCAACAGGCTGGGGAAAATTAATCAATCCATTTGTCCATCCATCCATCAATATTTAACAAATTAAAAATAGTGAGAAAAACCCTAAAAAGATATTTACTGCAATACTGTAGTTTAACCACTGTGCCATAATATTTGATAATCTGGTATCCTAAAGGGCTAGCCCTGAATGAAATAAAACACAAAACAGCAGTGCCAAAAATTAAAAAAAGGAAACTAGAAGAAGGTTAAGCAGCCAAGACAAACAGATATTTGACAACAGTGAATACACTTCTTTCCTTATTTCATGATGATTAATATTCTGTAATTACTGCAGTATGAAAGAATAAATGTTCAAGAAAAGGATCTTAATAAATCCATTTACTCTTGTCAGGCTTGGCAAATTGGGATTAATTTTCTACTAATGATTCTAGGCAGAAATTGTTTGCTGGTTTACCTTGAAACATTCACAGCATCTTTCATTTTGAAATATCCAGCATACTTAATAACAACCAGGAAAAAACCTGAAATTCAGCATAAATATCTTTAGTGGTAATTATAAGTGACACCACCATCAATAATACTAACATGAAATAGGGATGTGAGGAGTGCTGACAAAATTTCTTGGCAGTTTTCTAACTCTCTCCAAGCCAAGACTACCTACCAAGTCTTAATCCCTGTTACACCTGTGAAATATTTCTGCTTTCAATGAAAACAGGACTTGAGATCAATTTTAACTCTACTCCCTTTCACTGTAACAGCATTGTTCTGCACAAGAAAATCCCACACACTACGCAGCTTACTACCCTTTTTAGTGAACCCTGTGCAAGAAAAAAGCCATTCTGTGATGAACTGTAAGAATCCTGGAGAACATGACATTTTTCCTGTACAGGAAACACATCATTCTGCCCAGAGATTACAGCAATCCACAGATTGGTATTTTCTTCAGGAAAAAATTACCATGAAACTTCTGAAAAATCTCATGAGATTGCTTTTGTGCAGAGAAATCTCACTAAGAGCATGTCTTAACTGGATGAAAAACACTGTGCTGAAATCAGAGTTTTAAAAAGCACCCTGATTTCAGTCACATGCTGTTGAGTCAAGTGTATGTTTGCATATTGTGAAAGACAGACAGACAGACAGACAGACAGACAGAGTCAAAAGGGGCAGGGAGGCAGCAGTGGAACAGAAATGAACCCAGAACAACTGAGCATCCCTCCCTCCTGTTGGGGCAGCACAAGTAGGAGAGGAAGGCAGGAAAGACTGTGGACCCATCAAACATCTCCTCTCCACTCATGTTGCTGCCTTGTCACTTTTTCCATGTTCCTGCCTGTTGGCTCCTCTCCCGAATGCTGGTCTCTACCATGTCCCTTGCATCTGCTGCTACTATCACCATGGCATACCCAAGAGATTCAATGTGCACCATGACATGTGATGATTCGCTAAAGCCAGCTTTGGTCCACCGAAACAGATAGTTGAACTTCCTAAACAAAACTTTCAATTGGTTGAAGATATGGGGGAAGGACTGTCTTGTGATAGGTTCTCAAGCTAAGAAAAATTCAGATGTGGTTTATCATTGCTACCTTCTATGCAGTATTGACCAAGGTTAGCTTGAGTATCATCCACCAGTGTAACCTTCAGCTACAGTTGCTGCTCAGTAGCTTCTTCCCCATCATAACTGGAATGATCCATTGTCTTCTTCTGCTGTTGTGGCCTTTGCCTTGAAGAGGGTCTTAGTCTGGTATCTTAGTCTAGTATCTCAGCTGTGACCATTCTGCCTTGAGTTGCCCTGCTAGGATTCCAGATTTGTACTGGAGTCTACCCTTCTGATGGCATTGCTCTTATTACATGAGATGGATTGCCTCCATGGGCTTAGAAGATCTGAGCAAGGCTGTTGAGGGCAGGAAATTTGGAGATTGCTTATTCATTCAGGGGCCAGCATGCAACAACAATGGAGAAGAAGGGAGAGCTGAAATGTCTAACATTGTCTGCAAGAGGGACAAAGACAATTTAATCTATTTTCCTTGCACGTACCCCATCCTAAGGTGAAACCTGATAGCTCTAGCTGTTTGTAATACTTTGTAGCCTCCACTCCAGACTTGACTTTATTCAGGTAAAGGAAAAAGTCACCCTTGCTCGAAAGCCAGTAGTATTTGACTCTAGGGTTCAGTGCTCATCTCTGTTTATAGCCAAAAAGCCAGTGCTGTCTTCATTTGCAGATGTTTCTGTGGACATGTGGCAGGCATGCTTAGACACCTAGGTGCAAAGAACACCGTTTACCTTCCCACTGAAGTGGTACCTTTTTATCTACTTGCAATTTCTTGATTTCGAACTGCTAGGTTGGCAGGAGCTGGGACAGAGACAAGAGCTCACTCCATTGTCCAGTACTTAGACATCAACTTTGACCTTCCAGTCATCAAGTTCAGCGACTTAACCACTAATCCACCACAGTCCTGACTTTATACAATGAGACCTCAAAATCTTAACATATGTCTAGTCTAGTGCAATTTCTGGAATCCTTTTGGTTTCTTACTCATCCACCTGCAATGAAGAGTCCTGCAGGATTCCAAAGTTGACCTATGGTAAAGTTTTTAGTGCTCTGAAATGGTATCATCCACTCTTGCTTTGAGAATGTATTAAGATCACGTGCTCTTTTCTTGTGTGTGTGTGTGTGTGTGTAAAATAAGCTGGGCAGTATTTACCACCAGACATGTAGATTTAACATCACTCAGGAATGGACTGCCCCACACAAAAGATTACACCTTTTTTCACCTAGTGTGTTATCCATTCAGACTGTCTCTTTGCCACTTCCAAAATGATGTACTCATGAGCTCCAATGATTTCAGACACTTGACTCTTCTCCATTAGGTGAATGGAATGGAAAAGTGCTAAACCTTTACTGAAATGGGACTCAAGAAGTATGTAGACATTTATAAAAAAAAAAGCTGTTAACTGTCTTTTATAATTGTCACTATCATGCATAATATAAAAGATACTAAGGAGGATGTAGAAAGCTAAAATAGAGACAAAGAGAGAAGAGAAAGAGACAAAGAGAGATGGAATAGATATGGCTGGCTTTTTAAGAGAGCAATTACAAAATGTACTTAGTTTCACATTAGAAGAGATATTAGGCTCAATCTATGTAATTGAAATATTATCTAAATTACACTAATTACAGACCCTTAGCATAAGAGAAAATGGGGTCTCACTAATGTGAGCAGCTAATTACAGTCGCCCAGAATATTGACAGTGTAATTGCTTCCTTTTTTGCATATCTTTAGATACATGTCAATTTTGGAATAAATCATATTTGGTCTGTTATACGTTTCATAGATAGGTTCAGCTGATCAAAAATTGCTTAATTAATTAAAGATAAATTATTTACTTGATGCCCAATTAGTAAATTGGGCCAGCAGTGTTTGGTTTTTGTGTGTTTGCTGCTTGTTTTGTATATGCATAAAATGTTGTATTTATAACATGCAGTTATTCTATTTGGAAAGTAAACAATGAAATTTGTATTACTGAGTAAGGTACTGTGGTCTTCACCCTCTCACACTTGAGGAAGTGCAAAGTGATCTTATTTTTCTGTTCTCTGCTTTTCAAGTTCATATTTGGGATAGAGCAGCTTTTTGATAGTGAATAAAAACCATGAAGATCCATTTACATTAATTAGGCTCATAGATGGAGATAAGTACAGATACTACTATTCTCAGATACATCTGCTTTCCAGACAGCTGGCAAGAAAACATACATTTACTGTATATGATCTGTTGTAATGACATGGAACAAATTAGAAGATTTGGAAGAGCTTCTGAAAAGAAAAGAGTGAGCCAAAAGATTAGAGAACTATGCTATTGCCCGAGGTAACAGAAGGGAGGACCTCTACAGTATATAAAAGTTGACCAGACTAGAAACTGGAACAGTGGAGTAAGCTGAGCTATTTTATGAAATGCAAGGCAGGCCACATTGCACTGAATTATCTCCTCCAAAACTTTGGTGATTTCTCCCAGCCTATGGACCCAACCACCAAATATCAAAAAGAATTGGAAAACCTTCTAAAACTGTTCCTGGAAATATATGTGACCAAATATTGACCAACACACCTCAAGAACCTCAAACAGCAACCTTTTACCTACTACATAAAATCCACAAACCTTCAGACCAAGCCCCCAACACCAGCTGGGTCCAAAAGAAGCCTCTGTAGCCTGGCCAGCTCTAGCTCAGCCTCGAGGGATATGGACATAGTGGGTGGGGTTGAGTCTGGGGTTTTTTTGTGTATTATTTATGAAGTATTGTTGAAGTGTTTTATAATGATTTGTTATTGTAATTGTGATTAGTGGTGCTTTGAAATGTTTTTGTGATGCAATATCTTGTAATCTTATAACTCTGATATATTGTTTTTTTCCCTCTCTTATACTTCCCTCTCTATACTTTGTTAGCTACCCAGGGTCGCTTGGCGAGTGGGGTGACATACAAGTCGAACAATAAAATAAATAAATAAATAAACCCCAGGAGACCCATTATTTCAAGGATCAACACTGTCACTGCTGGAGTATCTGGATATGTGGACTCTATTCTCAAACCATGCTACCAATGTACCCAGTTACATAAGAGATACCACAGACTTTCTAAGAAAACTTCAAAACACACACGACCTCCCAGATAACACCATGGATAACACTATTTTAGCTACAATGGATGTGGAAGCTCTGTACACCAACATCCCACACAGAGATGGATTACAAGCTAACAGGAACACCATTCAAAACAAAGATGAAGCCCACACAATCACCACATTGTGCAACTTTGTACTTACACATACTTCACTTTTAATAATAAAACCTTGGACCAGTCTATACAACAAGTAATAAAAATTCCACCAGGATTTCAATAATTGTCATCCAAATATTAAACTCAGCTTGGACCAGTCTATACAACAAGTAAATTTCCTAGACACCACTGTGAAATTGCAAAATGGACATCTCAGTACTACATTATATCACAAACCCACAGACAGATACACCTACCTGCATGCCTCCATTTTCCATCCAGAACACACAACAAAATCCATTGTCTTCAGCCATGCCCTCAGGTAAAACCACATCTGCTCAGACCCACAAGACAGGGACTCCAAGCTCAAGGACATACAAAATACATTTCTCAAACTAAAATACCCATCCAATATGGTTAAAGAACAAATCAACTGGGCGAGATGAATACCCAGAAGTAACTTATTGCAAGACAGACCCAGGAGATAAAGCAATTGAACACCGCTGGTTGTCACTTTCAGTCCTCAACTTAAACCCTCACACACATAATGAAAGATCTCCAACCCACCTTGGACAATAATACTTCACTCTCCAAAGCCTTTGATGACTGACCTCCACTTGCTTATAGACAACCCTTCAATCTTAAACAACCATTGACACACAACAGACTAAACAAAAGTGAAACAGAAATGGGAACTAAACCCTGCTACAAACCGAGATGTCAGTTCCCCCCCCCCCCCACATTCACTTTGGAAACAGTACTGCTGGACCCAACGGCGCGACATATAGCATTAAGGGCAATTTTACTTGTTCTTCTGACAATGTGATTTATGCCATCTCTTGCCAAAAATGCCCTTCTGTGCTATACAAACAGGACAATCTTTGTGCAAAAGAGTTAATGGACATAAATCAGACTTCTGGAATGGCGACAGAAAGAAACCTGTCTCAAACCATTTCAATCCATCTGAAGACTCTATCCAAAACTTGAAAGTTGTGATTCTGGAACAGAGAAATTACAAGACTAGGATCCAGAGAGAGACAGCAGAAATAAAATACATCCATCTGTTGCAAAGGTTTGAATATTAGCCATGGGTTCCTGGGACATTATCATATTTGATGCAGATTGTTATGCTGCTATATATGTTGTATATTATATTTTTTTTATATTTTACCTCTTCACAAACTTTCCTGTAAAATTCTCTTTCATAACATAGGCTGTCACACACAAAGGATGTGCTCACACAATAACACAAAGGTTAAACTCATTAGCAAATTTTCAATGCCAGATGATTGTTTTGCGTCTTCACAATTTTGCAACTGAAATAGTATCTTCCCATTCTCCCTACATTTGCAATTGGAAAATAGGGGATTTACAGCTAATCTGAATAACAACCAGAGATCATCTGCTGTTACCAATTGTATGAAGCCACACTGATTTGTATGCTAATCTCTACCTGATGTGTATGCATTGATGCCATGAAGCTTCACGCCCATGTCGGATGAAGTGGACTTGACCCACAAAAGCTCACACTGAAATATAACAGTCTTTAAAGTGCTACAGCGTTTTTGTTTTGTTTTGTTTATTCTCTGATATGCCTGAAACACAAACTAATATGGCTACTATTCAAAAAAAAATTATCACAGCCTATCACTCTTGAAGTTACTTCCTCACTGCACCAAGTGACAGAACCAGCACAATCGAGTCCTTTTAGAAGTACATAAGAATATATTTGTTAGTCTAAGGCAGGGGTGCCCAAACTACAGCCCGGGTACCAGATGCAGCCCCTAACACTAATTCATTCGGCCCATGAAGCCCTTGTTGCTACTGGAAGCAGAAGTAAAACACGCCCGTATGGGCATGTTTTACTTCCGCTTCCAGTAGCGATGAGGGCTTTGTGGGCTGGATGAATTGGCGTCAGGTGCTGCATCCGGCCCCCAAACCTTAGTGACTGGCTCTCTGAACCACATGATCGTCCCGTGGCCTGAAAAGTTTGGGCACCCTTGGTCTAAGGGTTCCACATAAGTCTTCTAGTATGAAATCACTTTTTGTCATGAACTTTCTTTCCATAAGCAAAAGTTAGGAAAATGAAGGGCACCACAGTTGATGTTAATGAGGTGGCAGAACCAAGTAAATCAAAGCAAGATTATCAAGATGGTAAGTTGTGGGTCTTCAACATCCTGCTCCAGCTATTGTGTCACAATACAGAAGGAAAGAAGAACTCTACCATGGAAGGCTGTTCAGAGAATATTCTTGTGGTAAAAAATTACAATAAAACAACAATAAGATAATCATAGTTGTCATTACAGGAGCTGGGAAAATAGAATAAAACTAGATGAATCCATGTATTACAAGATTTTTAAAATCCTTTAATATTTCTCCTGTGAAATTATGCTACAATATTTATAAAGTAATATTGCAATACAATAAAGCCATTTTCATTTGCTATCTCTGCAGGAGTCTCCATGAACTGTGAAGTGTTTACATGTCATAATTATGAAGACATTATTAGACTCCTACTTAACGGTTGCATTTTTTTAATGTTCCAGTGGTTGAAACTGGGTAAAGTAAACTCACAAATACATTCATTCACAGAACCTAAACATATGGTGTCAGGGCTGGATTGTTTTAGAGTCTCTGCAGTAGTAGAACACATAGATTCACTGATAATAAAAGACAAATAAGTGGCCTGTAGAAGAAATCAAGTCTGAAATCTCTAGAAGCAAAAGAAGAAGATTAAGCTGAGTGTATTGCATTTTGGGCACACCATGAGAAGGCAGAACACATTGGAAAAGACAGCATGCTGGGGTAAATCTGAATGTCTCGGGAAAAGAGGAAGACTAAACATGAAAGGGATTGCCTGAACAAAAGAAGCTATGGCTTTGAGTTTGGAAGAGTCGAGCAGGAATCCAATGAATTCCCCCCCCCCCACTCATTCATAGAGTTGCCACAAGTTGGGGGCAATTTAACAGTGCATAACAACTAACCAGGGACTGCAGTGGCTCAAGTAGTTGAGACTCTGAACTCACTGACTGGAAGGTCGGAGTTCAATTCCCAGGTACTGCATGACAGAGTGAGCTCCCGTCTCTGTCCAAGCTCCTGCCAACCTAGCAGTTTGAAAGCAAGAAATTGCAAGTAGATAAATAGGGATGGTAAACAGCGTTCTGTGCACTTGGTGTTTAGTCATGCCTGCCACATGTCCATGGAGACATCTGCAAAAGCAGACAGCGTTGGCTCTTTCACTATAAACAGAGATGAGCACTGAACCTTAGAGTCAGATACGACTGGCCGCAGTGGATAGAACCTTCTGGTGAAATCCAGCCAAAACATCAAAAGAGTCAAGAATATTTCTGTCACTTTCCAAAAGTAATCTAAGATAACTTTATATATTGAATATAAACAATATAAATATGCAAACAGACAGTAAAGGGAATATAAATATGCCTATTTGGGTCCCTTCTGAATATAAAGCTCTTGTACTATTCAAACTTTTCCTGCAAATCCCTTTGGATCATTCTTATTGCTGCTAATAGCAATTTTACCCATTTAGACTGCTTCTCTTCTCATTCTATCACTATGACAACAGAGTAAAACATCAGTTGTAAATGTTAGTGATATTAAGTGTTTGTACACAACATTTTGCTGTTCAAACACAATATTCTGTGTATGTTGTGCATAAGATCACTAAATACAGTATATCAGTGTTGAAAATCAGTAAATTAATAAAGAGAAACATATGCAGAGCTGGAAGAACATGTAACACTATCTAGCTATCCATCGATTGATTGATTGATTGACTGACTGATTGATCTTTAGATAAAATGAATACTGCAAACAGAAACTTCACAAAATATTTTTATCTAACACCTGCAACATAGTGTTTGAAGAATTGAATAAGCATTCAAATGTCTCTTTGAAACCAAGTGAGAACAAGATTAAAGATCTATCTCTCAACTGCAGTAGGATATCCACAGTGTAGAGCAGGGGTGGCCAACCTTGGCGCTCCAGGTGTTCTTGAACTTCAATTCCCAGAAACCCATGTCAGCACACCTGCTGATCAGGGCTTCTTGGAATTGAAGTTCAAGAACACCTGGAACACCAAGGTTGGCCACCCCTGGTGTAGAGCAACCAGATCCACATATACCAGGGATTCTCAACCTGCAGCCCATGATGCCATTTCATGTGTCCCCCCCCCCCATCACCTTCCACCACATCAGGAAGTGCCATGTGCTGGAGGAAGGGCAAAATAGCTGTCCAGCCCCCAAAGCTGTCGGTTTTAGCACTAGGAAGGCCTTCCTACTAACACTAAAACAAGACTTGCTGGATGATGATTCTAGGCCTTAGCTTGGAAGGATGCTCAGAGAGGCCAGAAAACCAAGTGAAATATATATATATATTTCCATATAGATATATATATATATGGATTTAGATAACAGGTGGATATACTGTATAGAACCTAGATTCCTGCCACTGAATATAAAGGGTGGGTTATCTACACTGGCAGATAGAAAAGGTCCAGTGGAGCATACCTAGACACACTGGTGACCCCTATATTCTATACTGAGTTGTACAACTGAGTATAGATTTGTGTGTCATTAACAGTATTTTGTCACTATTGTCATTTCCTCTGCATCTGAGGAGGGAATTTTGATCCACAAAAGCTCACACTGAAAGAAATTTGTTAATCTTTAAGGCACCGTCTGTAACCCCACCACTTCTTATCTGAGGAAAGAAACAATCATGTTAGATAATTTGCCATCGGAGCTGAAAGCACTTGATTCAGGAACACTGTCTGAAACTAAACTTCAAAGAAATCTCACACTTGAGTCTGAAGACCAATCGCTAGACAAAGCAAGATAATTTACAAACTTGAGATGAGAGAAGTTCCTGCTGTGACATTCACACAGAAACAACCCCCAAAGATTTTTTCCCCTGTTTTAACAAAAGGCTGCCTATAATTTGTCAGGCTTCTGTCCTGAATGTGTTTTTGTTTTCTGTTTTTGCTTTATTGCGAAAGAAAAGCTTGTTTTTTCAAGGTCTTTAATTTGGGCGACTTCATGAATACATTTTGTCAGCTTCTTAATAACCTCATTTTGCAATTGTGGCAGGTGAAATTCCTCATCCAGTTCCACCAAGATTCCCAACACTTCTCTCACAGCATTGATGATCTATGCGTATTGCACTTGCAGTCAGCTAATTTAAGAGTTACGGATAATTGCATTTTTCTGTATTTATGTTTTTTAATACTCATATAGCACAGTCAGAATAAAGTCGTGCATTTTTAATAAACTGGCTTGTTCTATTCCAGAACATTTTGTTGGCACAGGAAAACATCTTAAATTTAGGAGGAAACATTTGTGCCAGATCCAGCCACTTACGTGGATGAGCCACATCCAACAGGTCTCTGTGACATTTATTTAATCAGTCTGCATACAGTAATTGCCAAAGGAATGGCTTGACTAGCTGGAATAAACACTGGAGGCTCAAAAATGCAATGTTGATTTAATCCAGAGTTAGACACATACAGTACAAGAAGATATATATATGTTTTTAAAAATTGCATTTGTTACTAATACAGTATTGGAATTACTGCTTGAATATGTGGGGAAATAGACTGGTAACAGTTTCACAGTATGCATTGTTATCCACTAGCTGAATTTTTGAAAATAAATAATAACATGCTTTTCAATATATCCATATACTCCATTAAATACTAAGAATTATACACTGTCTCTGTGCCTTCATTAGCCATTCTTCTTTGTCTTCCTCTGTGTCTAGGCCAGACCTGAAACTGACAAAATGAAGGCACCTTTGGGTAAGTTCATTCTGCAGTGCCTTTCACCTGACCTAGTGTGAGAAAGATTAGCCAACAACACAAAGTTGTCGTTACCAGGGTATGCCTGATTGTGGTTCAAAGATACCACAATCTTCAAGGAGGCTCTTTCTGTGTACCCCACTACCTCCATTATAAAGTGGTCATGTACCATGTACTATGTGATCATTCTCAGCTTTAGAGCGTGTGAAAATGGTCTGGGAAAGGGTTTCACTATGTTGGCTACTATGATCACTCCCTTCCATTCCAAATTTCCCACTATTATCACTGTATATCATTTACCAAAAGAATTGGAATTATTGCACAACCAATTGCGAAAAATGACAATGTATACAAATATGACCAAGAACTGTTTTTGCAAAGAATGGAAATGGTGCTACTAAGAACAGTGTTGAAACAACCCCCATGTCCTTGCAAAAGTTCAGAAACACTGAAATTTGGTGACACTTCCTAAAAGACAAAAGAAAAGAAACCAAAATAAGTCACTGTGATTCCATCAAAGTTAACAGACAGTCATTTCGTTTGGCATGCTGTTCTATGTGCAGCTTCTTCTATTTACACAAATAGTTAATTGAGTAATTAAGACTGCAGTGTTCCTCCTAGTAGGGTCAAAGCAATTAAGGGTAAGATGCTGGAATCCATTAACCTTATTCAAAATTTAAATGGCTCATAGGCATTATTTGAACATATTTCTTCCCAAGAGTAGTTAATTACTGATTCATCCCTTCATTTCTAAGTGTTTACATTTTTATGTTAAAATAATTACAATGACAAAATAACAAATGAGAAGTGAAGGAACACACACACACACACACACACACACAATCCCAATCCATTTAAAGGAATGAAGTGCTTTCAGGCATTTTAAATAATATTTCTTCCATGTCTGGGTACTGATTTTTTTAAATGCACCATTGAATTTATATTAAGTAAAAGTCAATTGTTATATTAACCTCAGCAAAATAACAATGGAAGGGGTTGGGAGTCCTTCTTAATAAAAGAAAGACACTAGGGATTTTCCAAGCCACATAGCAATCTGAAAGAAGAGGGAGAGGATATGTATCAGAAGAACCACCACTTTCTTTACTGTGCTTTTTGATGCACAATAAATTATTCACATGATATACCCAGAAAGGCTATATTATGTAAGAGCCAGGTGTTTTATCTTAATGGAGGAATACTGTTGCATGATATGAGCTACCTTGTGTCTTGTCCTTAAGACATCTAAGGCTCAAGACTGCTGTAGCTTCAGACGGTATCCAGATGAATTTATACGTAGCATTGTTCTCAGTACCCAATCTGTTGCTGTTGTTCTGTGCTGTCAAGTTGTTTCCCCTTATGGTGTCCCAAATACAGTTTCCAAAGAATATGAGATAACAGTATTCAAGATATAGTTTACTACTGCCAAGGAGGTGTCCTAATTCATTGAGCTATACTAGCTAAAACCTGACAAAATTGCTCCACGGGCCACATAGAGGATGTAACTTTATGGAAAGCAAAAACAACACATTTTTCTAAATGAATAAGTGTTCACATGTGCCTCCCATCAGGACAAGATTCTGGATGAACTACCTGGAAGTTGCTTAACAGACTTCTATATGAATTAGAAATTTCAAAAAATAATTAGGTAAAATGAGGCCAAACAGGATAAATTTGCTGTGAATGTGGAGAAATCCAATTAATGCAACATTCACATACAGTACATGCAATTTATGCCCTGCCACACATACAAAAGACAACTTAGTAAATGGTTGAGATAATGCTGTTGAAGTAGCCTGCTTCTGGTAAAAAATAGTAAGAACAAACATTCTTGAGGGTACGCAAAAGCAGAAGCAAATTAGAAGATGGAGCAAGGAGCTCATTGGAAAAGGAACAACATTAAAGGAGGATATAGCTGAGGAACTCAACCTTCCTTCTGTCACTTGGATGATTCTGAATAGGCTGAGAATTGGAGAGTCTATATGTAAGACTAACATGCTCAAGTGGGGTCTGTTAGTAGACAACAACAAGCTGTGTGAATGTGGAAAGATACAGAATCCAGCTAATTTACTGATCTGCCAATTACTGCCAGAAACATGCACAGATAAGGATTTAACTTTGGCTAAGGGGGAAACCAAAAAAAGGGCTTCATTTTGGCAGTCCATAGTTGATTAGGACATGATAGAAGAAGTCAAAAATAGTGTAATCATTTTAACGTTTTGTTTGAATCTTATCTATACCTCATTTGTTGTTGTTCAGTTGCACAGTCGATTCCGACCTTCTGCAACCCCACGGACCACTGTCTGCCAGGCACTTCTGTCCTCCACCATCCTCCTCAACTCGCTCAGCTCTGTGCCCATTGTGTCTACAATACCATCTAGCCATCTCATTTTTGGCCGCCCCCTTTGTCTTTTGCCCTCCACCTTTCGCAGCATCAAGGCTTTCTCGAGTGAATCTTCTCATTTGATGTCCAAAGTACTTTAGCTTCATCTTTACAATTTGACCTTCTAAGGAGCAGCCAGAGTTGATTTCTTCTAAGATTGACCTATTTGTTCTCCTCACTGTCCAGGGGACTCTCAAAACTCTCCTCCAACACCACATCTCAAAGGCATCTATTCTTCTGCGCTCAGCTTTCCTAATGGTCCAGCTCTCACAACCATACATTGCCACAGGGAATACCATTGCTTTGACTATATGAAATTTTTTTTTGCAATTTGATGTCTCTACTTTTCACTATGCTCCCCAAGTTTCTCATCGCTTGCCTCCCAAGAATCAGTTGCCTTTTTATTTCATGGCTGCAATCCCCATCTGCAGTGAGCTTTAATCCTAAGAAAGTAAAATCTGTCACTGCTTCTACTTCTTCCCGATCTATTTTTCAGGGACTGATAGGGCCTGTTGCCATTATCTTGGTTTTCTTTATATTGAGTCTCAGGCCAGCTTTTTCACTCTCTTCTTTCAACCTAACCAGGAGCTTCTTTAGGTCCTCCTCACTTTCTGCCATTAGGGTGGTATCATCTGCATATCTCAAATTGTTGATGTTTCTCCCAGCAATTTTGATCCCAAATTGTGATTCCTCCATCCCTGCATTGTGCATTATGTGCTCTGTGTATAAGTTGAATAAGCAGGGTGACAAAATGCAGCCTTGTCTTACTCCTTTTCCTATTCCAAACCACTCCGTCATTCCATATTCTGTCCTAACTGTTGCTTCTTGATTCATGTACAGATTTCTCATGAGGCATATAAGGTGTTCTGATATTCCCATCTTTTTAATTACTTGACACATTTTGTTGTGGTCTACATAGTCAAAGACCTTAGTGTAATCAATGAAACAGAAGTAGACTTGTTTCTGATATTCCTTTGTTTTTTCCATGATCCAACATATGTTGGCAATGTGGTCTCTAGTCCCCCTGCCTCTTCTGAACCCCACCTCCACTTCTGGTAATTCTCTCTCCACATGCTGTTGCAGTCTATCCTGTATCATCTTGAGCATCACCTTGCTAGCGTGTGGGATGAGCGCAATTGTTCGATAATTTGAACATTCTTTGGCATTTCCCTTTTTGGGGATTAGAACATATACTGATCTTTTCCAATCCTGTGGCCATTGTTGTGTTTTCCAAATTTGCTGGAATATAGAATGTAATAATTTGATTCCATCATCTTATACATCCATAATTTAAAAATGTGTATTGCTTTGATACAAATAAACAAAGATTCTTAGATGAAATGGGTCTGGTTTAACATTTGGAATTGTTCGTTCATCTAGCTAGAGAAGAAATGAACAGCTATAGAGATGCCAATGAGAAATGTCCAGGCATCCTTTTATCAGCAGGAATATTTTACATAAATGTGCACAATAATTTTGCTCTAATTATGGATTTTGCCATTTTAATGAGAACCTAATGGCATGCTTTTGAACTAATTAACTAAATTACTTAAGGCACCACACTGTGCATTATTTTACAACAATGTAGAAGCTTTACTAGGGCTTTAGTTTAACTTTGACATTGTGAATGAGCTGGCTGTGCCTTAACAATCTCACTCAAATTAACAAAACAATCAGCTGCCCTATCTCTGACATTTTGTGTGCTTGACTCAAAGAGGTTGTAATGTTTGTTAATTATTAGTAATCAAGTGTAGGAGAGAAGAGCTCTTGTTAGTATTCAACATCTGTTACCCTCAGCCCTAAAACAAATCTTTTGCTCAAGTCTAACATTAACAATGTAGAAATGTTCCAAAGCAGAAGTGCCCATATGAAAGCCTTTTATAAATAGACGTTGTTAACTATGCTGATTTTTTAAAAATCCATTCAGAGCATACAGAATATTACCTCTTATTGTTATTTCTGAAACAACTGGCAGCATTCTCCAGTATTTTAGAACATCAGTTTCTTTCTTCTTCTTCTTATAAAATGCATCCCCTTTATAAATGTTGATTCCTCCTCAAATATTTCCTCCTTACCATCCTGTAGACCCCAAAGCCGACAATAACATACCATAGCTATTGCTTTCCTCCTACCAACACATGCTGTTTCTCTGAAAATGGTTTGAGAGAAAGACACACAAAGGGTTAAGTACCATGATGTTAATTCTGCCAACCTTTGAAAGATCCACCACCCTCCCAAGGGATATAGGTCTAATAGAGGCTTCTCTATTATGGATCAAAGTTACTGACTCTCGAAACTAGGACATCCATCCACCCCCCACAGCCATATACAGTATACCAGAGCCAATCCCCTTCTTATACCAACTTATTTGCTGGTGTGTGTCAGGGCACTATAGTTGTCACCTCCCAGTTCTGGCAGATTTCTTGCTACTCTATTGCTGCTGCTAGATATAGCTTTCCCTAACAGGTTCTTCCTAAGCATGATTTGTCATCTCCTCTTCCTCCTTCTGGAGAAGGGGCACCAGGAACTTCCTTGGTCTTCCTTGTCGATGTGGTATGCTTACAGCCGGCTTTCTCAAGGTTTTGGGGTCACGGGCCTGACCATGCCTCCTGGACTGCTGATCATGCTGGTCACATGGTTCCTTCCACCTGGAAGTAGAAGTAAAATGCGCACCACATATGTGCAGAACAATCTGCTCATGTGCAGAATGTGTTTTAATTCTGCTTCTGGGATCAGCAAGGGCGTTGGGGGCCAGATGAATTGGCATTGGGGACCAGGTTTGGCCTGCAGGCTGTAGGTTGAAAATACCTGGTTTACAGTATTGTTGTCCGTCATCCAGGGCCATAGCCAGGATTCTAGATGTGGGTGGAGAAATATTTTTTTTCAAGATGGCCAACAATCAGTGATGGGATGTCACCGGTTCTAGACGGATCTCTGGAACCGGTAAGATGAATCCCGGAGGGTTCTCCGTGAGGGGAAGTCCACTTTTGGGGCGTCCGGTTCCGGACGCCTGACCGAAAGGAAAAAAAAAATTAAAATCAGAGATAAAATGGCTCCAATTGACTGCGCATGCGCAGAAACTCAATCTGACGCATTGCGCATGCGTCAAATTGAGTTTCTGGACATGCGCAGTCAATTGGAGCCAAATGGATCCAATTTAAAAAAAAAAAATCTTCCGAAGCTGGAGCCGCCTCTTTTTAGAGTGGCTCCGGCAGCAGCGGCGGCAGCCCTAAGAGAAGGGCACCTCCCCTAGCCGGCCACCGAGCTCCCACGGGGACGTTGGTGCCTGGCCGCGCCGTCCGCCTGCGCCGCGCCGCCCGCGCTGTCCGCCTGCGCCGCGCCGCCCGCGCTGTCCGCCTGCGCCGCGCCGCCCGCGCCGTCCGCCTGCGCCGCGCCGCCCGTGCCGTCCGCCTGCGCCGCGCCGCCCGTGCCGTCCGCCTGCGCCGCGCCGCCCGTGCCGTCCGCCTGCGCCGCGCCGCCCGCCCGCGCCGTCCTAGGGACTTGGGCCCGAGAAACCCCCATGCCCGAGGAAGCTGCCGGCGGCCGGCGGAAGATGATGCGGCGGTGGCGAGCCCCGCCGCGCTTACCCAGGGCATGGGGGTTTGTCCGGCCCAAGTCCCTAGGACGGCGCAGCGTGGGCGGACGGCGCGGGCAGGCACCAACGTGCCCGTGGGAGTTCGGTGGCCAGGCAGGGGCTGCAGGCGGCTGTGGCGGCCGTGGCAGTCAGGGGCAGCGTGCCTTGCCGGGTGGCCCCGGGCCACATGAAGGTTCGTCAGTGCCAAGGAAGGTAAGTGAGGCTTTTATATTTAGGGTGGGTGGGTGATTTATTTGTGTTTTCGGTGGGTGGTTGTACTTTAATTTAAATTTTATTTTATTTATTTCTTTATTTTATTTCTTTAAGTTATATACGGGTCTGTGTGCATGTTTATTTATTTATTTTTTATTTTTGGCCTTGCCCACAACGTCATGACGTCATGACGTTGGCTCCGCCCATGACGTCATGACGTCATGACATTGGCCACGCCCATGACGTCCGTGACGTCATGGCGTGGTATTAGAATTTTTGACATCCCATCACTGCCAACAATGTCATAGGAGTTTGAGGGTGGGCAAACTGCAAACTCAGGGTGGGCAATGCCCACCCTGGCTACCCCCTGGCTACGATCCTGCCATCATCCTATCTGGAGGGAACATAACTGCCTTTGTCTTTTGCCTACTATCACCGCTTTTCTCCTTCTCTCTGTGGAAGTATGCTTGTACAACAGTGGCAGTGACATTTTGCTTTCCATGTGAAAACACTTTCCTATAAAAACACTTCAGCCAGACATTCTAAAGTTAGTCCTGTTACCTGCAATGGGACTAGGAAGGACAAGAGTTTGTTCACTCATCACCTTTTTAGAAGCTGTGCTCCCTCTAGCGGTGGAAAACATCTCAGAAAGAGACTTCTTAGCTATATGAAGCTTTGTGTCATGTACATACCGTAATTTGGATCCCACATCCTACTTTGTTGTGTGATTAGTCATCTGAAGGTAAACACAAAATATTGAAGTTAAGTCAAAAAATATTTTCTGGGTGGGAAAAAGACAACAGTGTAGGCTGCAGGTGAGCCTCTGCAGTCATATGTCACCAATGGGATGCTGTAACTCAGAAAGCCCTCTCTCTTGTAAACACGTACTTATCCCACTCACAAAGGAACACCAGTAGGAAGACCTCCAAGAATTACAGTATCTATAGCTCTAGAGCGGTTAATCGAGGAGGGATTGTTCCTTGAGAATAGGAGGAGATGACTTATTGTGTCTGGGCACTGCATTCTTCTGTCATCAGTGCTGAAGATGCCATTGAAATTCAATGGTAAATATGTTGGCTCTGTGGTCCAGGGGAATGATGAGTATCCTCCCATATGTATCACTTCAAATGTTTTTGTGGAAGCTAATGGAAAGGCAGCAGTGGGAGAGGGTGGAAAGCTTAAAGGTCAGCATGGCCTGTAGAACAAGGTTACAGGAACTGCAGCCCATAAATCGAGAGGGTCAGCGTCTCCTCTACCCTGTTTTAGAAGAGTCTTGTGTGTCATATAGTTGCAAGCCTCACTTCCCACCACATCCTTTAAGGGTTTATTCTCCCATTCTGTTGCTAGTCTGTTAGAAACAACACTCCAGAGGCCACACTGCTTAAGTGCTAATAACTTTCTGCATTGATATTATGGGGCAGATTGATCAAAGATCAACATTTTCAGAGGAAGCTGTGGTTATTTGTCTTTCAAGAGGGCTGCTCAGCTCTCTGAAGTCACTCTTTGCTCTTGGTTTCCCTAAGCAGATGTAATTGCTAATGAGACTGGAGTGGTGCTTTGGCAAGAAATAATGCCAGGCGTTAATGACATTGAAAGATACTTCATTGGTATTACAAGGCAGGCAAGTGTTGCCCATGGTGGAGAGATCAGACCCTTCATATAGTTGCCCCAAAATGGTGAAAGGACTTGTCAGCCCATCCAGATGTTCCATTTCTTTGTCCCTTCCTATCCATTATTAATCCCATGGTAGGTGGCTATGTAGGATAATGCCAACTATACCACCATATTTCTCTCTCTCTTTTCACTTTAGGGATAAGGGGCAATTTAGCTCATGCAAAATTTCCCAGATGCGTGTAATTTTAGCACCTGCTCTTATCAAGCACTAAATTACCTTATCCGAGAGCTATTTATAACTATCAAAGCTTAACTGACAGGCATAATGTGTTTCATTGCTTCAAAGTCGATGAGAGGGAAGAGAGATGAAGAGTATGAAAGCAGGCCAGTCCAGATGTTCTGGTCCCCAAGATAGGGCAGGAATTAGTATGCACATAGACACGTGCCCTGCTCAAGTCAAAGAGCACAGTACTCAAAGCCAGCCAAGCACATCTCTGTTTCTCTGTCAAGAAAAATGTGGCTGAGAAACCAAAATAAATGATACAATGTAAAACACCACTGACTAGAACTATAACGTGGGTTGGGGATGCCCTTCTGCATTTAGTGCATTGTCTAACCTGTTCTGGAAGTCACTGAGCTCTTCCTAAAACACCAAATTCATGATTAGAGAATGCTCATTCATCTAGCACTGACAAAGGCACAGGTAGTCTCAGCAGCATAGAGCAGGGGTGACCAAACTATGGCCTATGTGCTGGATCTGGCCCTTGACGCCAATTCATCCACCCCCACACTATCCTCATCACTCCCGGAAGTGGAAGTAAAATGCACCCATATGGCAGTTGCAACAAGGGTGCCAAAGGCCAGATGAATTGGCATCGGAGACAGATCTGGCCCATGGGCCATATTTTGGACCACCACCACCCCTGGTTTAAGCAGAGAAAATGGCAGCCTAAAAATCTATCTCATCCTGTTGCAAAACATATCTGTTGCAAAACAGATTGCAAGGCCTCTTTTACTTCCACTTCTGGTGGGAGGAAGCACATGACCTGCCCACTAAACAACATGACCTGCCCCCTGAACCATGTGACCAGCCCACAGCCTGAAAAGTTTGGGCACCCCTGGCATAGAGTATCTTTAAAATTCTGGAGATGTGCTGAGGCAGGTACCTACCAAGGAGAGTTCCCTTCTCCTGCCCTAACATTAGGTTGCCTCCCCTAAAGAAGCTGGTCAGGCACCAGATCGTGGTCTTTTTAAGTAGCAACAAGCAATACGGATGTACAGATCTGTAAAACTCAAATTTGTAATTCTTTGGAGGAAAAGTGGAGGTCTAGCAGTCATGGAGAGCAGCTTTGTCATGTTTTGAGGTCCTCCAGTGTCATTTGAATACTTTACATGCCAAATATTTTTTTAATGTTTTTAAAGTCAGCCACTAGGCAACATAAGGGTATTTTTATTTTAAAATCAAAATTAAAAAATTAAAAAAAGGGGGGGTTGGAGAGTCAAAAGTGCAGCCCCTGGTCTCTGGCAGTTGCCAGCCACTGTCTTCAAGGGTACAAACAACACTCATTATGTTCCTTATTTTGGACAGTTTTTAAGAGGATGAAAACCTTGGTGAGCAATTTTGAAGTGTTGTAGAATCCCTTGCTTCTAGCTGAGAATATTAATAATTTTTAGAAAGAGTTCTTCTTACTCTTTAGGCTTTTGCAATTTGCATGAAGTATTCCTAGCATATTCAAATACAAAGAAAGCATGGAGGGACTTGCTGATTGTTTTAAAAGATGCCAAAAACATTTAAAACTTCACATTCTGAAATACATCAACAGCCTAGTTTTGAACAACTTCCATAGATTCCATTCAATGTGCAACGTTGAAAAAAATTAACAATTTTATGCAAAATTGCTTAATGCTTGCGCAAATGAGTGTTCTCATCAATGCAAGAGTATCAGAAAATTCCTCAACATCTTCGCTAGTTAGATAACCTGCCTGTAACTTGAACAATGAAATTGAATCTCTCTACCTTCTTGAATCTCTCTACCTACAAGGACATGATAATCCAAGGAGGTTATGTTGGTCCTCTCTGGTCTTTTCAGCAAGAGATGAAAAACATCCCTTTTACACAGACTTTCAACAAATAACGGAGCAGGCTATCATCTTATGTTCTGGACATTATTAACATTTATGTATATTTTCCTAATCTGTTTTAATGGAATATATATTGACTGGTTTAATTAATTGTTTTAATGTGAATGAATGTTCATTTGTTTTCAATGCCATAATTTATTGTGGTTTTCGTTGGTTTGTTGTTGTTTTTATAATAACTTGTGAGCTTCCTTGGACCTTGTGATTGGGAGAAAGGCAGCAAAGAAGTGCCAAATAAATAAATAAATAAACAGAGGGAATAAGCAAGCATTTACCTCCTTAGGCTCCTTAACTCCCAGTTGTCAGTCAACCAGGTCTCTCAGAAATTTCTTGAAGAGGATATGTTTTTCTCAATCTCGCATGACTATCCAGTACAATACAGGCCAAGTCAAAGTACAGTAATACCTCAGATAACGTTTACCTCGGATAACGCTAAAATCGCATAATGTTAAGTAATCTGGGGAGGAGAATTGGATCAAATAACGTTAAGGTCCTATGGGACGTATCGGATAACAACCGCTAAAGCCTGTGCGGTTACAATGTATCTCTATGGAGCTTTAACGTTATCCAATACATCCCATAGGATTTTAACATGCATCAGATAACACTAAAAATCGGATAACACCAAGACTTGTGGAACCAAGTCTTAGCGTTATCCGAGGTATTACTGTATTCTAAGACATGCTTGCACCTTCCTTGGGATTTATGTTTGCAACTCACAATTTGGCAGGAACAGAGAAGGAGTATCAATGCTGCACAGGTTGTGGGCTGCTCTGACAGGACCGCAATCAGCTGACTCATCTTGCAGCTTAATTTTACCAAAGACATTCATTCTTTTCTGCAGTAAAAGTTCAGAAAACTGCTGAATGCCATTTACATTGCACTTTCAGGACAAACACATAAATAGATGAGCTGGGTACATCTAACTTTATAAATAGTCATATTTTATCACTCCAGTAAATTCTGAAGACTCTAAACCTTGTGTTCTTCAGAATTTATTTGACTCAAGGTTCCCCACTGTCACTTTGTGCAATTTCAGGAGGAGACAATGTGAATATTAGTCTAATAAAATTTGTAACAAAACTAATTGATGGGACTTTGTCAAAGAGTAGTATTGAAAAGGTCTGTTTTGGTTTCAGGAAGTGAATTAACCAATGCTTTGGGACAGATTTTCTTTCTTTTGTTGCTTGTATAAACCAAAGCTAGGAATACTTTAGATTTATGGAATCTGCTTTCTCTTGAATTAGAAATTCTAGACCCCACCTGGGCATATGGCTCCATTTGGTGGACTGAAGGCATAGATCCTATAATTGGAGCCATGGACAAAAGATACAAACTTAGAATTAACTAATTCAGAGCCTAGCCCAATTTTGCACTTCTTCCAAACATCACAGTCACACGAACCCCACATTCCTTTCAGAGAAAATACTACCCCAAGCTTTCATCAATTTAGCACTATGATATGGAGGTGTGGAATTACTAAACCTACCATGTTTTCCCAAAAATAAGACACTGACTTATATTTTTAAAAACTCCAAAATATGCACGAGGTCTTATTTTCAGGGGATGTCTTATTTTTCCATGACGAAGAATACAGTACACATTTATTGCTGATACAGCGGATTGCCAGGGCAAGATTTAGGTGAGTGCCTTATTTTCAGGGGGGCCTTATATTTCCGAGGTGGGGAAAAATAGGGGGTGCCTTACTATCTGAGGAGGTCCTATTTTCGGGGAAAGAGGGTAGCCACCAGTTACCTAATACTTGCTATCAATATGATGTAAAGAACAGTGACTAGCCCCTCCTTTCCCTTTCTCTACTTTTCCCACATAAATTGTGTGCTGCCAAATCAATTCAGATTTCTGGAGACCCTTTCCAGAGTTTTCTACAGAGTATACTCATATGTGGTTTAACATTCCCTTCTTCTGGAGCAACTCTGGGGCTGTGCATCTTGACTGTACAGGCTGACTCTTCTCCTTGAAGGCACAGTATAGATGAACTTTCTAAGGAGAAATAAGGAGGGTTTTTTTTTTGGGGGGGGGTGTAGGCATGGGCAAAACCATGGGTTTCCCAGCATTTATGTGTGCAAGCAGGGGTGGCTATACTACGGCCTATAGGCAGGCTCTGTCCCACAGCACCAAATCACCCAACCCATGTCCCCATGCCCCTCCCAGAAGTGGAAGTAAAACATGCCCATATATGTGCAAAATGCTGCCATAAATGCACCCGTGGCTATCATAAATTTGTCTACAACAGCCACAGGTGCATTTACAGCAGTGTTTTGTGCATGTGCAGGTGCATTTTACTTCCACTTCCAGTGGGAGGAACCATGTGACCTCCCCGCTGAGCCATGTGACCAGTGTGAAAAGTATGGGAACCCCTGGTGTAGAGAATACATATAAACAAAGTTTGCAGACACATTGCTTCCTACATGAAGAATAAAATTATGAGAAGGGTCAGTTGCGTCTCTAAGCATGTTGATAACAACTCATAGGTTTGCAACTGGATAGAGCTAAATTCTTTTATAGCTAAATATATTAGAAATTCTTGTTGATTTATCTGCTTGAGATCTCCCAAAGATCTGTCAGCTAATATTAATTTATCTTTCGTGCATCCCTGCTTTAAGACCATAGGATTCACACTCAGAGCATGCAAAAGTTACTTCTCTGAAACACAGATCCCAGAAATCCTCAGCCACTGCTCCTGCTGACTGGTGATTTGGTGAGCTTTTCTTCAAAAACAGAACTTTCTGAATCTTGGGTATCTCAACCACAGCATCAGTTTTTCAGGAGTTCCTAATTCCTGGCCAAGAAATATTTGGCCCAAAATGGATTTCTATGTTGTGATGGTTTGTCAGAAGTGCCTCTATGGATTATTTGGTATTTCTTCTAATAATATTTATAGGAAAGAAGGTAAAATGAATAGATAATAAAATAAAATATAAATAATGAAATATATAACAAACATTGTGAAAGTCTTGAACAAAATACATTGAAATGCAACCATATACTACCTAGTGAGATCTATCTAGCCATTACTTTACTGGTTCAATTTTACAAAACCATTCCTCAAACTGCTGTATCAAATTCCAGTGACTCTTGAGGGTAACAGAAGCATTGTGTTTTACTTGAACAGATCTTAGATCACTCGGGAAGTGTCATAAATGATGTGATGTTATGACACTCAAGTAGGTAAAGAGTTTTAAGTTGATCATTCTAGTACTGATACTCATCTTGTCTGCTATCAAAAAGAGTTATAACACTGTACACTCTTCTACTTGACACAATAATTTCATGTTTGTCATCATTATTTTAAGTGTTATAGATTATTTTAAGTGTTATAGTTACCTTTATCACCTGGACAAAGAAATCCATTATTGGTGACAGGTTGTTTAAAATATACCAGTAAAATGTCTCAAAACAGTCAGGACATTGAATCAGCCATGAAACTTTGTTAGATCTTACATGGTCTGTTTCTAAGAAAAACCTATTTATCCTTCAGTTCTCCTATAAATGGCATGCTTTCTGTTAAGGTTACTAAGTGTGAAGTCAACTAGAATTAAATTAAACTTTCAGCACTTTGGATAATACAATATTTATGTGTACTCAACTTCTTCATTTGTGTGTGTTCCAAAAGCACGTCAAGAGGATGGAAAAGTAAAATCATGTCAATCAGAGATCTGGGACTGTAGGGAAGACATTATCAGCTGAAACCAGTGGTGGGCATCAGCAGGTTTGCACCAGTTCACCAGAACCGGTAGCAGAAATTCTGGCTGGCCCCGCCCATCCAAGTTTTGAAATAAAGTAGTCCTAATTTTGATGCGACACAGGACTTTCCCCCTGGCCATGCCCACCATACTGCACCCACAGTGTGGTAGTAAATTTTTTTGAGCCCACCACTGACTGAAATATAATATGATACATTTCCATGCTTTTTCAAAAGAATTTCTTATTACTTAATTGGTGTCAATGGCTAACTTTCTCATTGTCTCTTTTTGAAAGACCTCCTATTTTATAATATCATGCCACAAAAAAAATGTGTAAACAGACCAGGCCCTAACAATGTCAAAATTCTAAATGTTCCTATTCAAAGAGTCAGACAGTGATTCAGGATTCAGTTTTGGAGATTCTCCATGTGGATGTGAACCTTCAGTTTCTATTTTTTTTAAAAAATGGAACATAAATGTCAATATGTGTCATGCCCTGTTGAAAAGTATGTGATAAAAGAAAATTGGAAGCCTTTAGTTATTCTTTGGTATACATTGTGTACAATTCCTTTCGGATAAGGTTGATTCTCAACTTCAAGTGAAGTTGGAAGTTTCTGTTCAGTGAAACATCTGGAAACCATAAGGGAGTTGGGAAATTATGGTAGTCAAATTTCTTACAAGCTCTTTTGTTGTTGTTCTCTGTCACATAGTCGAATCCATCCCTTTGTGACCCGATGGACCACTGCACGCCAGGCTCCTCTGTCATCTGCCATCCTCTGTAGTCTGCCTAGCTCTACATCAACCATGTCAATGATGCCATCTAGCCATCTCTGCCGTCCCCTTCTCCTTTTGCCTTCAATCTTTCCCAGCATCTGGCCCTCCTCCAGTGAGTCCTCTCTTCTCATTTGGTGGCCAAAGTACTTGAGCTTCAGCTTCAGTATTTGTCCTTTCAAGGAGCAGTCAAGATTTATTTCCTTTAGGATGGACTGATTTGATCTCTTTGCAGTCCAAGGGACTCTCAAGAATCTCCTCCAGTACCACAGTTCAAAGGCGTCTATTCTTCTGCACCCAGCCTTCCTTGTGGTACAGCTCTCACAGCCATACATTACTACTGGGAAGACCATTGCTTCAACGATGCGGACTTTTGTTGCCAGTGTGATGCCTCTACTTTTTTTATGCTGCCTAGATTTGCCATAGCTTGCCTCCCAAGAAGTGTCTTTTTATTTCATTGCTGCAGTCTGCATTTATCTTAGATCCCAAAAAGCTGAAGTCTGTCACTGCTTCCATTTCCTCCTCTACTATTTGCCAGGGAGTGATGGAGCCGGATGCCATAATCTTGGGGGGGGGGGGGGTTATGTTAAGTTTCAGGCCAGCTTTTGCACTCTTTCACCCTCATCAAAAGGCTCTTTAGGTCTTCTTCACTTCTGCCATTAGGATAGTATCATTTGCATATCTCAGGTTGTTGATATTTCTCCCCGCAATCTTAATTCCAGCCTGTGCTTCTTTCAGCTCTGCATTACGCATGATGTCCTCTGCATATAAGTTAAATAAGCAGGGTGACAACATTCAGCTTTGTATGTATTTGAGGATGTATGTATTTTGTCAGAGTTGGTTACTGTTATTTCCATGTCAGTCTTTGGGGTCAAATCCAACAGAGAAAATCCTACAAGGTTAGGGGAAAGAGAAACCATGGCAGAGGAAGTACCAAACCCAAAGCTCTTGGAGTAGAGATAGAAGGTGTTTGCTGGTCAACTGCTTGTTCTTTCCTTTGTTTGCCAAATGCTCTTTTTTTCTTTCATAACATTTTTCTCTCATTGGGAAGGAAAATTAATAACTCAACTCCAGAGCTTGTGTCCCTCCCTCTGTTTCCGAGGCATCCAGGAGGAGCAAGAGATCTTCTGATCTATGGATCCCAAATTCCCCCACACCTTCTTGGACACAACTCCTGCAAACCTCAACAGCAGTAGCACTGAAAGGTAAGGTTCTTGGACTAGTTGACTTTCCCCCATGGTCTTGAGTGTGTGCAAAATGGGAAGTGAGATTAAATGTCTTATTCTTATTATAGCAGGCCATAAAGTACAGGTATGAGCTGATGAATCATCCTACTACAGTATTATAAAGTAGGAAGTAGGAAGATGACTTTTATTTTATTTATTTATTTATTTATTTATTTCCAACTTGTTATCCCGCCCCAATCGGGTCGAAACCCAACTCTGGGCGGCTTACATAAACAAATTTAAGAAATACATAGTTAAAGAATACAACTCAGTATACAGTATCCTCTTAATAGATTAAAAAAATATATAAATTAATACAATGTTCACAGATTAAGCTAAAAAGATTAAACAATTCCCAGTTATTTCCAAGATATAAAATTACCAAGGTTATTAAAATGACAAAGGTTATTAAAAACAAGGACCGGGTGAGGAGGTAAGAACAAGGGTGGCTGACTCATCGGATAAGCCACCCAACATGAGATCCGGTGTTTTTGGATCCCCAAACTTGTCCTGCCAGCCAGGTTTTAAGACCTTTCCGGAAGGGCAGGAGCTCTGTCTGTTGACGTAAATCAATAGGCAGGAGGTTCCACAGGGCCGGGGCGGTCACGGAGAAGGCCCTCCTTCTGGTGCTAGAGAGGCGAGCCTCTCTAGCTGATGGCGTTACAAGAGAGCCTCTCCGATCTGCCCTGGTGGGACGGACAGACGTTCTTGGGGTGACACGGTCTCTGAGGTATCCTGGCCCACTACCATATAGGGCTTTAAAGGTAATGACCAGCACCTTGAATTGCACCCGGAGACATACTGGCAGCCAATGCAGCTGCCGAAGCAGTGGCGAGGCACGAGCGTAACGCCCGCACCCCATCACTACCCTAGCAGCCGCATTCTGGGCCAGCTGGAGTTTCCGAATGGTCACCAAGGGCAGCCCCATGTAGAGCGCATTACAGTAATCAAGTCTGGAGGTGACCAGTGCATGTGTGACCCTGAGCAAGGAGTCCCGATCCAGGAGTGGGCGTAACTGGTATATTACACGAAGTTGTGCAAAAACCCTCCTGGCCACGCCTGCCACCTGTTCTTCGAACAGTAGCCGTGAGTCCAGGAGGACCCCCAGATTACACACCGGATCTGTCTGGGGCAAACAGCCCCATCCAGAACCAAAGCTGGAAGTTCCCGGGATAACACAGGGCCCCTCACTCATAGCCACTCAGTCTTGCCGGGATTCAGTTGTAGCCCGTTTTCCCCCATCCAGACCCTAACAGCCTCCAGGCACCTGGTCAGGACTTCTACTGCACCGCTTGGGTCCCCACGGGCTGAGATGTACAGTTGGGTATCATCAGCATATTGATGGTACCTTACCCCGTGGGAACGGATGATCTCACCCAGCGGCTTCATATAGATGTTGAACAGGAGAGGTGAGAGTACCGAGCCCTGAGGCACCCCATATTGGAGGAGCCTAGGGCTGGACCTCTCATTCTCCAGACATACCGTCTGGGTCCTGCCCCTCAGAAATGAGGAAAACCAGGCCAACACAGTGCCCTGGATCCCCAATCCTTGGAGCCTACCCAAAAGAATGTCATGATCGACGGTATCGAAAGCCGCTGAGAGATCGAGAAGAGCAAGGATGGAAGGATGGCCTCCATCCCGCTCTCTCCAGAGATCATCCACCAAAGCGACCAGTGCAGTTTCAGTACCATGTCCGGGCCTGAATCCTGACTGAAAAGGGTCCAGATAATCCGCTTCATCCAGAACTTCCTGCAACTGCTGTGCCACAGCCTTTTCCAACACCTTGCCCAGACCACAGAAAGAACCCCCTCAAAGATTGTAGTATTTTTGAAGCACGCTTGGGGGTACAACAGGCAATGGCAATCTTGCTGTACCAACTAATCTTTTTCACATTAGGTCAGGAAAAATGAACTACAGAATGAATTCACCAAAATTGGCTTTGTTTTGGCAGTTTAAATTCTGATTTCGTCATCGTTCTTGGCTGCTACTTGCGTCTGAGTATACATCCCCCCTCCCAAGAATTAATGACATAGATGAACATTTTTGTGTTGTCAGGAAGTGGCTGATCATTCATATATATATTATACAATGTTGGAGACAATACACTTACTTGTAGCAGTCCATTCTTTTGCAACCTCCATCTACTGTTCTTGCCATTTATCACCCCACAGAATTTTCAGTTCTGGAGGAAGATGCCAATGCCCCTAGTAAGCTTGTTATCTCTGGTGAGGTTATTTATTTTACAGAGCTGTATTCTATGACTGACAATATCATATGCTGCAGTTAGGTCAATGAAAGTCACTCCTGTAACTATCTTTCCAACGTGTTGTGTAAGGTTAAAATTTTGACCACAACATGAGCTGAAGCCTGTGTGTTCCTTCATGATCTTTCTATAAATAAATTTTAAAATATGATTGTAAATCATCCATCCCAGTGCCTTATAAAGAAGGCAAAGGAGTGATACTGGTTGGTAGTTTCAGGTCATCTGAATCTTTGCCTGGTTTCCATTGCTGAAAGAGAAGGAATCAGTGGAGGTGCACAAAAGGCTGAAGGCAGTAATGAGTCCAGCACTTGTATTAAAAAAAATCCAGAGCACATGTAATATGACTTTTAAAATCAAAATCAACCCACTAAATTTTGTTGTCATGCCCTTAGAGCTTGGAAAAATTACTTTTTAGACTATAGTTCCTTGCAACAGTTTGCATACTGGCTGAACATGCTGAGAATTGTATTCCAGATACTGTACACATTTTCTGGTTAAAATCCCTCTTCTTTTTCCAAGGAGAAAAAACAACCTACGGTGCATTAAAGATAATGATAAAACTAATAAATGACAAAAGCACCTTCCATGTAAATTCCTTACATTTTGTTTGCTTGTTTCTTTATTTTGGGATTGGCAGGTATCCAAAGACTTGAGCAGAAATTTGTCTGCTAAAGGATGTAGACAAAACTGCCTAAATCAAATTAAGTTTTTCTCCTCTTGTTATTATTAATTTTAAAACCCAGGTTATTATGTTCCACGGACTAGCCAAATATAATGCTCAAGAGCCTCTTTCTGGGAATGAAACTATTAAAATACGCAATCCATAATGAACTTAACTGTAATTGGATTATTTGTTCAAGATCCGGTGGGTCTTTTTGTTGACTTTATAATAAGCTCCCGAAGCTGATTTCTCTCTACTGCATTGAATAAGAGTGGCCGTTTTAAATGATACTGTACCTGAATGAGACATGAGAAACATCAATATCTAACAGAAAACAGGTGTATGTGTTGTGTCGCTCTATGTGTCTGGTGGACTATATGAAATATAATTTTGTCTTTGTTGGGAGAATGGGGAGGCAATTAATAATTGCAGAGAAAATGAAAGAATGGACATGGAAACATGCTTTATGTTGAGAAAAATCTATACAGCAAAAGGTATCATCTTCCTCCTACGTGAAAAGTACATGAAGATGTTATCCCAACAAAGTCTGTATCCAGGTGGCTTCCAGAGTGTAGTGGAGTTTTTTCCAATTGACTTGGTTGGCACTCCTGTGGAAGTTAAATATGTCAGGGAGATTACTTTGATGACCCAAATGGTTGGCATGTTCACACTCAAGTGCTCTCTCCATTGTAGAGCTTCTCCCTCATCTTGGCATACAGATGAATGACGAGCAACGAAGCAAAAAAAGGAGAAGGCTTAGAGAGCAGATGGAGGAAAGCTGCCATGGATTTTAATTTAGCTGCAGTTGAAAAGATGCCCAATGAGTGTTGATGTAAAAGAAACTAGAAGGGTTTATGTCAACAAGCATAAGTGAAGCTTATGCACCTCTGGTGAGTTGTCCACAACCTCACAAGCACTGGAAAAAAGAGGACAGTATTTATTTATTTATTTATATCCCACCCATCTATGATATTTTCCCACTCTGAGTAGACTTCATTCTGATATTGAATTGTGTGATCAATTTGCAGGACACTTTCAATCTAAAATTTAAGCCTTTCCTAGTGACCTGGATTCCATTAGTGGGGAGCTAATTGAAAAGAGATGTCCAGTCCACCTTCTTTCTTGATTGTACTGGATCTGTTTCAATCTGTGAGTCCTGGTGAGTTGGTCAAGGCACTTGCATACTGTAAAACCTCTACCTCGCCCTTGCCCTTCATGGCTATTAAAATCTGCTAATGATCTCCCCATGGAATGGTCCAGACAGATTGTCAAAACATCTTTGCAGGAAGGTCATATGCCTTCCCACTTGAAGGAGACAATTGTGCAACCCATCCTTAAAAATCAGATTTGCCACCATTAGGCTGGTTGTCACTATTCAATTCATATATATAAGGTGATTGAGAGCCTGGTGGTGGGTCAATTGCAGGCCTTCTTAGAGGATACTCAATCAAGGTTCAGGCCACAGTACAGGACTGAGACAGCACTGGTCTCTCTCTAAATGACTTTTTAAGGGAAGCAGACAGGAGATCTGGAGATTTGCCTGTGTTGCAATTTTTGGCTTTTAATACTAAGTTTTTTTAAAGTTTTTAGAATTTTTAATTTTTTAAAATGATTATAATTGTTGTAAATTGCCCTGGGTCCCTTTTGGGAGGAGGGCGAGAAACAAATTTAAATAAATAAATAATAAATTTGGTGTGCTTTGTTTCCAATATGCAGATGACACACAACTCTTATCTCTTCTTCTCACCACCAACAGATGATGCAGTTCCGGGGCTGGAACACTGCTTGGCTGTGATAACAGACTGAATGAGATTGACATTAAGTCTAGCCAAGACAGAGATGATGTTGTGGATTGGATATGTCTCTGGATAGGTTGTGGCTAATCGATATTGTTTGGGTGGGGTTGCACTTCCCCTGAAAGATTAGGTCCATGATCTGGGTGTTATACTAGACCCAGTTATCACAATGAAGAAACAAATATCTACCATGGCCAAGTCTGCCTATTTATTATGTTAGGCATATTGTTCAGCTGCATCCATTCCTGGACAAGAAGGCCATAAAGACACTTGTTCATGTAGTGGTAATCTCAACAATTGATACCTGTAATGTTCTCTGTGTAAAGCTGCCCTTGAAAACAGTACAGCTGCAACAGGTGGAAAATGCAACAGTATGGCTGGTATTGTCAAGGTCGAGATTTGACCATCTTTCCCTGACTCTAGTCCACCTGCATTGGCTCCCTGTAAACTTCCATGCCAGATTAAAGGCTTTAGTACTTACATACAAAGCATGACACACCTTCAGACCTCAGTACCCATCTAGGCATCTTCTTCAGCTAAATACTGCCCAGGCTACGAGCTCCTCTCAGGCCTTGGGGCTGAGAGTTCCTATCCTGATGGAGGCTTAAACGATTTCTACAAGAAACCTTGTATTTTGCTGTCAGGTTTTAGTTTCCATTTTATGAGTGGGTTGGGTATGCTTTTTTTCCTCTTGTATTTTCTATGTTTGTGTTTATATTATGCTTCTATGCAGTCCAAAGTAGCTTAGGCTTCATGAGTGGGGTATAAATATAGCAATCAAATAAATAAACATGTATGCATTTGACTGAGATTTCTGGAAAGAGTGCTGTTGCATAATTTTAGGAACAAAAATCATATAATTCCTCCATAAAACATCTGGCTGACATTTCCAAATATGCATAGACTTCAAGTGATATACTTTCAAAATCGTGCCAATCAAGTCTGAATTGATTTGTTGTTAGAAACATAGGAAATAATAGAAATTCTATAAAGGAAGATCATGTTTCTGAGGATAATGAAAAGGCACAGAATAAAGGTTTTCCTTTCTTGATTCTAAAGATGTGAATGATACACAATAGTTAGAGAAATGCATAATTATGTACAGTGTTCACAGAGGCAATTATATTTATGGAGCTTTAGAATACTTTGTCAGCCATAATGTGACAGAGGAGACAGTCAGGTTTACATAGGTTATTCTAGATATGATTATTGTCTTTGAGAAAATGTGAAAACATGCAGCAGAAATGGGACTTTGGGGATTTATTTTGGATTGCAACTTTCAGAATTTGTCCAAAATTACCCTTGGAGAATCCTGAGAGATGTATCCAAAACCATGGAACACTAGACTTGCTGCCCATTAGCCTCTAGATAAGGAGCCATTCAGTGGTGGGCAAGAGTTGGTTCACACCAGTCCATGTGGACTGGTGGTAACTTTTTGGGGTATCCATGTGGACTAGTGGCAAGTTTCTGAGGCAACCATGCAGGTGGGTTACTTTTTTTGGTGGTGGAAACGCCAACTTCACCTGCACATGCATGCCTCCAGTGCTTGCTGTGCATGCACGCCTCCAGCACTTAGTGTGCATGTGTGCCTCCAGTGCTCAGCATGCATGCGCCAATTGATACATTAACGTATAAGCGCTGAGCCAAGCAGCCACCTCCTCCTCCTCTCTGGCGACCAGTTCAGAAGGGGAAGTTGCGTGTGAGCGTTCCTGTCTCCCTCCGTGGGCCTGGGGGTCAGGAGGAAGAGGAAGCTGCATGTGAGCGTTCCTGCCTCCCTCCTGGGCCCAGGGGTGAGGAGGAAGGAGAAGAAAAAGCAGCCACAACTGGACCCCAACACGGCCACGGCACCGCTCAGCTGCTGATGCTCCCCTTGTTGTTGTCCTGAGCGGGAAAGAGCAGTTGCTGAAGCTTACCCCAGGGTAAGTGACTCGCCTTTGGTGTGTGTGTGTGTGTCTGTGTCTGTCTGTGTGTGTGCGTGTGTGTGTGTGCCTTTTTGTTTTGTTTACTCTCTGATATGCTTGAAAGATAGACTAACATGGCTACCATTCCAAAAGTCTTATTATGTGCAAGCATATCAGAGGGTAAACAAAACAGAAAGACAAACATTGTGACACCTTAAAGACTAACTACTGTATTTTAATGTGAGCTTTTGTGGATTGAGTCCACTGGCTCTTTGGCTATAAACAGAGATGAGCACTGACCCATAGAGATGGCAACAACTAGCTTTCGAGCAAGGGGAACCTTTACCTAATTGGTATTCCTGATTGGTATTCAAATTTGACGTCAGGTTTTGTCCCTGCAAGTGGTTCAAGGTCTCCCTTGCTCAAAAGACAGTCATATCCAACTCAAGGGTGCAGTGCTCATCTCCATTTTTAGCCAAAGAGCCAGTGCTATCTGTGCTTGCAAATGTATACATGGTCATGTGGCAGGCATGACTAGACTGCCCACAACGTTGGCTCTGCCCATGACATAGGCTCCACCCATGACATAGGCTCCACCCACGGTGTTGGCTCCGCCCACAGTGTGGTAGTAAAAAATTTAGCTGCCCATCACTGGAGCCATTTCCAAGGTATGTGCAGCTCCTGTGGACTTTTGTCACCCTATGAGTTTCCTTGTTGAAAGGCTAATAATGGAGATGAAGACCCACAATTAGTAATGAAAGCTGTTCTGTAAACTTCTGTTTTTGGCTGCATCTCTTAGAATTACCAAAGGAAACTCTGGAGAAATTCCAGGAACTGCATTCCAAAAAAATCTGGAAGACCAGATCTCTAACATGGACTATGTAAGGGCATTTTTATGATCAATGTGCAACAAAGCAAGAAGCCACTCTTTATGTTTATGCATTGCAGCACCACAGCAGATCATCTGTATGGTCAAAAGATGGCCAGTCATTCTAACTGTAGGAAGGGGAAATCAGTAGGATCCAGTAGACTGATCTGTTTGTGACAAAGAAGAAAACATGTGACACCAAGAACTGAACTCACTGGGTGTACATATCCTGTTACAGCTGCTCTGCTATAAAGTAACTTTGTTGTGTTCTGGATTAATCTTTTCCTTTGTTTAGTTGGCTTACTTTACTAACTTTACTGAAATATTATTACAAAGTTAATGTTTCATGTCATTGTGGAAGGATGGTTGTTCCATAGTTTTAGCAGTCATATAATTAGGATGCTTCTTCTTGCAGACATTTGAATTTCTGGTAAAATTCCCATTAGGTATGCAGTAGAAGCAAAAAGAAGAGAATAGCTTCATGTCTACCAGAGTCCACTGCTTTCTCATTAACTGGCACTCATGGTTTCTGTAACTCATTCTGAGGCATTTGTAGAAAAAAGAATAAAAGACATTTCTTTGCTTACAGTAACTTGAAACTACAGAAGTATGCATGCATGCTGCTTTCTTTACTGCATGCATAAGTAGCAACCAACCAAACAGATCAACAGCAACAAAACAACTGACACCAATTAACAAAAGAAAGGGAAACAACACAAAGCAAAAAGAGCTTGAATTCAGAGGTGGGAAGGAAGAACTGGTTGATGCCAGATAGATAGACAGTCACAACAACCCATTAAAGTACCTCCCAGTCACTCTAACTATAGGCAGCATGCAAGGTTGTAAAAAAAACCTTCAACACCGCATAGCCATCCTCAGTTCTAGCTATTGGTGTGTTTGCCATTTTTTTAAAAAAAATTTTTTTACTGGAAATCAGGAAACATGCAGATATGGTCATGGATCTGAAATTGAGTGATTTGGAGTGCTTCCTAAAGGATTCATGGCAAGTTAGTCCTGATCTGTAAGCAGAGCCGGATTTCCCTATAGGCCAACTAGGCTTCAGGCTAGGGCCTGAAGATCAAGAGGGGCCTATATATTGATATATATCACAGTAATGATGTATTTTATTATCTCTCATGTAATTTACAAACTTAAAAATGGGAGGTGAAAGGGCAACATAAGTGCAATAGCCTAGGGTCTCTTTTCATGTAAATCTGGCCCTGTCTGTAAGGTACAGAGTGCACGCACTCCTAGTTTGAACATACAGTAAAACACCGGATAACGTTTGGACTGGATAGCACTAGAATCGGATAACGATGCAAGATTTTTGGAAAAACCTTGCATCAGATAACGATCTTTTTAGCGTTATGCGAGCCAATCGTGTGTGGGGGGGTGTTGGATTGGGTAGAACATCTACCCAATCCACCCCCCGACCCAGCGATGGATCGCTGCTACTGAACTAAGGTCAGAGGAAAGTCACGCGGGTGCCTGCCTTTCCCCCGACCCTAGTTCAGCCTGATCGATCGTTGGATGAAGTGATCGCTGGATTGATTAGCCCAGGAGGAGGGAGGAGATCTGGAGGGAGAGAGTCACAAGAGGCTCCTTGACAGCCCTTTTCTTGTCTGGAATGAGGGGCGAGCTGGGAGAACAGATGGAAGACAATAAACAGCCGCAGCCACCTCCTTCTTTCGCCCCCCACCCCACCCCGTACCTTTTGGCTCCTTCTGGACTTTTGCAAGACACAGTCTGCAAGAACCTTAAACTTCTCCTAATCCACAATTTCACCTCTTCCCTCCACCAGTTGCAAACAGAAATTTTCCCCACTTTTCAAGGCTTGCCTTCCCACGGCACACATTCACCTGAACGTAAGGCAACGGAGCCAATGGGTTTCGTCAGGAGCAAGGGCTGGATGCCTCACGAGAGGTGACGGGACAGGGTCGGGACGAGGGGAAGGATGATGTCCCCGGGGAGGGGGCACTCAACACCTTCTTGGCAACTCCCCAAGCTTTGCTGCCCAAGCCAGTGCCACGCAATGTAGACCTGGCTCCCGGAAGCTCCCTCAAAATGAAGGGGGGTGTGTGCTCTGATTGCAGGCGGATCATCCCCAGCGCTCCCCCCTTTCACGTGTTTTCAAGAGTGAAAGCACCAATCTCTCCTATTTCCCCCGTCCCAAAGGATCCTGCCCTTGGAGCTGCCGTCTGAATGGAGATCCTGCCACATGCAACCCCATTCCCCGATCACATCCTCCTTCTTTGATAAGAGGGGGGAGCTCTGTTCCAGCCCCAGCCCCTTCCCAGCGCCAAAGGTGCTGTGATGGGACTTGTAGTCCAGCCTTTCTGCAGAGAGCACTGCTAGGGCAAGGAAAACTTTCCTAAAATGCAAATGATGATGAAGCAGGCAGGATTCGAACTCACCTCTCTTCTGAAGCGGCGCCGGGGCACTTTGCCTTCCCGCTAGGCATGGAGAAGAGAGAGAGAGCACTCCGCCACCAGCTCCGCTCGGCTCGGGCGCCGCCACCTGCGCTCTCATTCAAACTCACGACAAGCCGTTCCCCGACGGCGCTGCGACGTGAGGAGGAAATCCCGGACCAGATTCCTGAGGACAGGAGTGGCCGGCATAGCTTGCCCAGAGCTACGTAGCGCGCCAGCGGGTGCCTCTTCCCCCGATCCAACTGGCCTCTTAGCACTTGCTAAGGGGCCAGTGGGGTGGATGGAACAGGCACCCGCTGGCACGCTACAAAGAGGTTTGCCCCCAAAGTCAAGCTGATCCTAGGCTAGCAATCGCTAGTCTAGGATCAGTTTGACTTCAGGGACAAACCGGGTGGTTTGTCCCTGACGTCAGGGCTTTTTTTTTTTTTTAGCGTTGTTCGATGCATGCATCGGACAACGCTAAAACCGGATAACGACATGACTTGTGGAACCAAGTCATAACGTTATCCGGTGTATTACTGTACTGACTAAAATCCAGTTTCCTTAATTTATGTCACATAAGGCTGATGACTAATTACATTAGTTGAAAAAGTGAAAAAGTTCTGGTTTCTACCACCTCCAAAGGTCCGGCATGTCTTGTAATATTCCTTTCATTGCAGAGAAGCTGTTGATGGCTGCGGAATATTGGAAGTCTTTAATTTCTGAAAATCAGAACAGCCAGTAAAATTGTCCTTCCAGAAGCAATTGTTTGAAATTAAAGACTTCGCACCTAATCTACAACCTCCAATTGCTTCTCCATGATTAAAGGGATTCTGTGAAAGCCTCCTTAACTTCAGCTGTTTCCTCACCCCTCAGAAGCTCGCCTTGTTAGCTGGAAGGCTGGCAAGTCTGCAGTTCTGCATGACAGATTGAGCATCCATCTTTGTTCCAGCTCTTGGGGACTTGAAAGGAGACTCATTTGGGCATTCCCTAAGTGGAGTTTCTTCCGCAAAAATCCTTTCAACTCAGAATAATTTCTGACACTGAATTATTATTATCCCCACATGTATGCTGGGCTTTGGGGTTAGGATTGAAAAACAATATGGAGCAATCATTTTCTATTAACAGTACTCAAATCTATTTTTAGATCACTGGGCAGAAATTGTTAGATGTTGGCTATCTCTCTTCTTGGAGAAAAAGGAAGACAAAAAGAATCCCATCTACAGAGCCATTTAAGTCAAAGTTTTTTTGTTGTTGTTGTCCGACCCTCTGCAACCCCATGGACCACTGTCCGCCAGGCACTCCTGTTCTCCACCATCCTCCTCAACTCGCTCAGCTCTGTGCCCATTGTCTCTACAATACCATCTAGCCATCTCATCTTGGGCCGTCCCCTTCTTCTTTTGCCCTCGACCCTTCCAAGCATCAAGGCATTCTCAAGTGAATCCTCTCTTCTCATTTGATGTCCAAAGTACTTTAGCTTCATCTTTATTATTTGACCTTATAAGGAGCAGTCAGGGTTGATTTCTTCTAAGATTGACCTATTTGTTCTCCTCGCTGTCCAGGGGACTCTCAAAACTCTCCTCCAACACCACATCTCAAAGGCGTCTATTCTTCTGTGCTCAGCTTTCCTAATGGTCCAGCTCTCACAACCATACATTGCCACAGGGAATACCATTGCTTTGACTATGTGAATTTTTGTTTGCAATGTGATGTCTCTACTTTTCACTATGCTCCCCAAGTTTCTCATTGCTTGCCTCGCAAGAATCAGTCGCCTTTTTATTTCATGGCTGCAATCACCATCTGCAGTGAGCTTTGATCCTAGGAAAGTAAAATCTGTCACTGCTTCTACTTCTTCCCCATCTATTTTCCAGGGACTGATAGGGCCTGTTGCCATGATCTTGGTTTTCTTGATATTGAGTCTCAAGCCAGCTTTTTCACTTTCTTCTTTCAACCTAATCAGGAGCTTCCTTAGGTCCTCCTCACTTTCTGCCATTAGGGTGGTGTCATCTGCATATCTCAAATTGTTGATGTTTCTCCCAGCAATTTTGATCCCAAATTGTGATTCCTCCATCCCTGCATTGCACATTATGTGTTCTGTGTATAAGTTGAAGAAGCAGGGTGACAAAATGCAGCCTTGTCTTACTCCTTTTCCTATTCCTTTTTTTTACTTTTTTTTTAATTAGGTATATATATAAAAAAGACGAATACAAATATACATAAAATCATAGAAATCAGATGATAAAGTTTCTAGAGTAACAATACAACTATAACAGTCTTTCCTAATACATAATATTCTCCTACACTGTTACATTTTACATCATTATTATCACCCTTGTGTTATATACACTGTCAGGGGAATTATGTATCCTCACAAATTCCAAAAGTCGTTCTGTTCTTGTACAGGGAGTATGCCTTTCTTCTTAACCAATGTGTGATCTATAAATGGTTTCCAGATCCTCCAGAAATTGTTCCCTTGCAATTTACCTTTTCTAAGATTTAATTCCCAAGTAAGTTTTTCATTAAGGGCCAAATCCCACATTTGTTTATACCAGTCCTGAATACTTATCTTATCATTATTCTTCCAATTTTTTGCTATACACTGTCTGGCCACTGATAACATAACAGCCATCAATTCTTTATTGTCATTACTCATTTCGTATTTATCTACTTCCGTTAGCAAAATTGTCTCTGACCCCAGTTTGAGTCGCAAATTCAATATTTTCTTAATCTCATTTTCTATTTTTCCCCAGAAGCTTTTTAAACATTCACAACTCCACCACATATGCTCATATGTTCCTCTTACTTTTTTGCATCTCCAACATATGTCACTCAGACTATTTTTTCCTTTCTCCTTGGCATTTTGCATTCCTTCTGTCCTCTGCTATTTTAAGTCAAAGTGCAATGCAATCAAAATAGTTCAGAAAATCTGATTTCTCATTGATGTAACTCTGCAATGCTTTCATAGTAGTTCATAGTGCTCATGTTGGTCAGAGAAATGTGTACACCATAACAAAAAGGGCAGGTTGGAGGATCCACTTACCTATGACAGGATATCCTTGTTACCTTCCAACCCAACTGCAATTTGCTATAAATAGCCACCACTAAGAAAATCATTACTGTTTTGCATTTCTCTACTTTATATTCCCATTCTACCCAAGCATGTGCATCATCAATCATGTGCCAAGTAAGGCTCCACTCCATGCATACAATGAAGTGGGCTATAATCCATGAAGATTTATAGTGCCACTTGACCCTTCCTTGTTTCTGCAGCAATAAATTAATATAATTTGCATAATAAAAGATCTTCAGCCTATTTTGAACAATAATACCTTCACTCTCCAAAGCTCATAGTGAGAGACCTTTACTTTCTTACAGGCAACCCCTCAATCTCAAGCAACTGTTGACATAAAACAGGCTACACAACCAAACCTTCTAGAAAAGGATTAACTTGGTTGGGACACTTTCCAACCAATGGAAAAAAAGCTTTGCCAGCACCAGATTCTGTTTATTTCAGTTAAAATATTACCACCAATGGTGAATGTATCAGGAGTTGCAAGCAGAAGATGGAATGGATCTCTGTTACCTATGGATCAGAGAACTCTAGTACACTAGCCATTGTTTTTACATTTCAGAATTTATATGTATTCTATACCAGAACACATATAAAATACATTAATAAAATAAAATTACGTATGTAATCCATTTTTAAAAAATGCTTTCCTTTTATGAAATTTTCCCCATGCTGTTTGCATATTATCTGAATCAAATTTGATTCTCTTTTCTGTTGGAAAACTAATCTTGAGCAAGAATGTAATTCCTCCATTCCCTCAGGCTGGCTCTGGCTAGGTATACAGCTGGCTGTCTTTCGCCTTATAACTGCACCAAAGAATATGTGCAGCTGTGCTAACTTGTGGCCACCTGCCTCCCTTTGTGCACTGGAGTTCATGTTGTTGTTTCAATATGTAAAACAGGGGTGGCCAGTGTGCAGAGATTAACATGGTTGCGTATGTCATGCTTCAGCCCTTTCATCACCACAAAGATGATATATTCAACTTTGAGAAAGCAAGGTCATGCCTAGGATAAGTACTAGAAGTAGAAGGGTGGGGGCAGAGCCCCTGTAATTTTCATAAAGTTCGAAAATGTTATTTTATACAATTCCCAGCATGGTGAGCAGCCATTATGGTTGACGATTCTGGAATGTGTAGTTCAATAAAATAATATTCCTGAGCTTGAGTTTCATATGCCATTTCTTTGGAATTATGCAAAAAACTAAGATGGACAAGAACAGGAAATGTTTGTTTTTTGAACTCGTCATCATTACTACTCATATCCAAATATACATTTTTCCTGGAAGTCATTTTCAAGTTGATGGATGTGTCTCTGGTGACTCAATAAAGCAATCCTGGCATGAAACATGCGACCACACACGTTACATTACACTGAATAGATGGTGGAAAGCATAGTTGAGTTTGACGAAGTTTCCATGCTTTTTGCGTAGCCTCTTCATGTCTGTGGCTAGGGTTGCTATATGTCCTGGTTTTCCAGGATTTTCCAGGATTCAAGCTGTCCCGGCCGGTACAAGAAAAAGCATGTAAAAGTCCGGGATTTTTAAATTTGAACCAAAGAAGCGAGATCACCCCTCACCAAGGGATTTTTGCAAAGAGTTAAATCACTGCCTCCCTGCCTTTCTTTCAATTATCCTGCTTGAAAGTGGCAAAGGCAAAACAGCATCCTGAGAAGCCTGCCGGGGAGGGGAGACACTTGCAAGTGAGATAATTGAAAGAAAGGGATGGAAGCAGTGAAATAACTTTTTTGCAAAAATCCCTTGGTTCACCATGAAGTTTGGAGGACAAGGAGTTATCCTCAGCCCTTTTCCTTGAAAGCCAGGAGGGAGCAAGAAATACCCATATCCAAGAAACAAAACCTCCACTATACAGTGGGACGGAGGATTCCTTCTTCCCAAAGGGTTAATTGCATAGGGTCAGTATTCCGAGAGAGGGAGGGAATAGGGTGGGCAGAAAGTGAAGAGTCCTCCATTGCGAAGGGGTCCTCCTCCAAAATAAGTCCATTCCTGTCTCCTGCTTTTCTCCTTCCGGAGGGAAACAGAGGCGCTATGGACTGCATTGCTGTTCCAGGCCCCTCTTTAGAACTTTCTTCCAAGGGATTTTCATGTGGCATTTGAGGGTGAAACTACTTCAGTGGGGTATGTGTGAAGGGGAGAAAGAGTGGTTTCAAGAGTAGCCCAAGAAATTTTATTCAAAAAAATAAAAATAGAACCATCAAGAAAAGTCTTTTGCAAGAAGAATCACATGGGGGGAAACCTCTTGACTACAGTTTATTTTAAAATGACAAAGGCTGTCCACCCCAGATGGCGATTCCGTGGGATCTTAGAGCCGCAGTCTCCCTGACAGCCCCATCTGACGCATGTACAGTTTGAACAATGCAACAATGTCACGTGGCTGTCCTGGTTTGGCAGGAGAGAATTATGGCAACCCTATCTGTGGCATTCCCCTTCAAAGTGGTTGGTAACAGCAGAGATGGTTTGGTGGCAAAGTGGGTGATGTATGACCACTGCAGCCACCATTATAGTTGGTCAAAACTGGATTCTGAGAGTTGTCCCATCCTTGAAGACAGAAAATATAGTTTTATATCAGTGCTTGTATGACAAATATTTCCACCTGTCCTGCTCCTTTGAACAATGCCCGGGACACAAATCTGCTTGTGCTTTATGATCAGCTACTGTGCCTCTCTTATATTTAGCTTTGCCTTGAAATCTTACAGGCATAGATTATGATCGATAACAAGAGATCTTTTTTCTGTGGTAACACTATCTGCACAAAAGCCTGTGATCCATGAGGCAAGACCACCTTCCTTTGTGACCTGCTATCCACATTTGACTCCATCCCACCATCGATTGGTTTTATTCACTCACTCTTAGAATTGGTTTACTGTGACAGCTTTTAGTTGATTAATACCGTATGTGTTTACTGTTAATTTTTAATTTTAATGCATATTTTCCTGCAATATTTTGAAAGATTCCTTTCTGGAGAGGAAAAGTTAGGTTAATTTTTAATTGAATGGATGAATAAAGCAAGAACTCTGCTAGTTTCAACATCTCTCAGCACTGCTTATCTCACAAATTTGCTGTAAACCTATATAACACTGTCTACATGTGGCTGCCCTTGAAGATTACATGGAAACTGCAACAGATGCAAAACCCAACAGCATGGCTGGTGTTCTCAACCTTTTAAAGCTGGGGGTGGGGTCACACTCCCTCAGACAGCTTTGGGGGCCGGATGGCCATTTTGCCCTTCTTCCACCACATGGCACTTCCTGGTGTGGTGGAGGCGGTGGGGGGGGGCACATGAAATGGTGCCGTGGGCTGCAGGTTGAGAATCCCTAATTTAACCATATATATTCAACTTTAGCCTGCCTACATTTGGCTACCTTAAGCTTCCAGGCAAGAGTCAATGTTTTAGTACTTACATACAAAATCCTACATGGCTTAGGATCTCAGTACCTGTTGGGATATTTTCTCTGGCTAAATACTGCCTGGACCACTAGATCATCTCAGGCTTTGGGGCTGCAGGTTTCTACCCCAAAAAAGGCTTAAAAGACTTCTACAAGAAACTAGGACTTCTCAGCAGTGGCCCCATCAACCTGGAATTCATAACCAGCTGAGGTTTGCCAGGCCTCCTCACTACTAACATTCTGAAAATTGGTAAAGGCAGAACTCTTGTGGGAGATCTTTGAAGATATCCTGTCTTCTGGATAAAATTTTGCCTTCGTGTGTTTTAAACTTTGTCATGACACGATGTGTTGCTCTTTGTGGTCTTGCCATGACAGGGTTTAATTTCTTATTTTATGGATGGGTTGGGTATGTTTTCTTTTTATTTCTTTTTCACATGAATTTTCTGTATTTCGGTTTGTATTATACCTGTATGCAGCCCAGAGCAGTTCATGCTAGATGGGTGTGATATAAATATAGCAAACAAACAAAGATAAAATGAAAGCACAGAAAGAATCACAAGCTTCTTAGATATAAAAAAATAGGAGATACCTTTTAATAATAATAAGGGTTAGGAGATACATGTTTTTAATAACAACAGTAAATGAAAGGCCACACTCATTTGTTACATGCTTAATAATGATCTGTTACATGCTTACATCTATAACTGGTGTTTGCAAACCTTTTTGGACCATGGGCCAGAACATGCCGCCTTGGACAGTTGTGAAGGCTGGAAGCATGGCTCCTCCCGCCGCTTCTGACACTTCCAGTGATGGCAGGTGAATTCATGGTGCATTTTCAGATGCTTTTGCCACTTCTGGTGGCAGGAGCGAGGACTGTGCGTTTCCGGCAGTTTGGGGCATGTTTTCAGCAGTTTTTAGTGTGTTTTCTTCACTTCCAGTGGTTTTTTTTTTTTTTTTTTTGTGCTTCTGGCAGTGGCAACATGGTCCTCACCATGGGACAGATTAAATGATGCTGTCACTCTCCAGCCGGCCCCCACACTTCTGGAAAACCCCTGGAAACCAAAATCAAAACAACCGAGGCGGGCTGGACGGCTAATTAGAACAGAGATACAACTCTCAGCTGCTTATCAGCTCTTAAGGGGTTTTTAATTTGGTAGCGTTCAAATGTTGGTGTGTGAAATGCAATGGTGCTCTTACCCTATTAGTCCAATGAAGACACGTTGTTCAGAAGAAAATGATGAAGATTTATTGATCAGGTTCATAAGCATAAAAGTCAGTAGCACAGGTCAGTCCAATAAAGTCCACAGGTAAATCTAGGTAACCATTTTTAAGGAGCAAAAATGCATAGCTCCTAGGCTAAAGAATGTTAGCCCATAGAGAACCAGAAACAAAAGCTCTCTAATCAAAAACAGGTCTTAACTCATGGAGAAGCAGAGACGAACTCCTTCTCTCCAAAATGGAGAATTTGCAGTCAGGTGGTTTAGCTTAGCCAATCACGTAACAAAGAAAACTTTCTCACAACAATAGTTGTTTACATTTATGTAAAGACACAACATGGCTAGGTTCTGCTGGCTAGGCCGGCTAGAAAGATAACACGGGTACACTTACACTGAAAACATGGTTGAAAAACATGCTGTTACACAGCCTTGAGGCTCAGAGAGAAAAATGGATTTTTTTTTCCTGAGGCCTATTTCAAACTAGTATTTAATCAAGGTTTGTGAGCATTAGGAAAATGATGCCATTTCCTGACAGATGCTAAGTGCCAGACTCAGCCCATGTGCTGTTGATTGCAAATCCCTGATCTATAAGCATAAGCATGTCCTCTTTCTAAATTTGGATAATTTCTGAGTGTGAGATGTATATCCATTAATCAGTGCTTCTGTCACTATCGTCTACTTTCAGCATTATAATAGACTGGTTTACTGAAGAGTGAGTAAATTGAACTTTTTCAGACAACATGTCAAAAGGGGGAAAAATCTTGCCAATCACAAGCCATTAAGAGTCACTTATTATAATCCCTCATCTGGGAGCTTTCTTACTATTAATACTGTCATGAAATGAAACTATGAATTAGACTATCATTTATACATTTTAGGCTAAAACCAGTTGTTCATCCTAAGAAACTATTACTTGGTACTTGGTAAAACAATGCATAATCAGCTCCATGTGCTTAATGGTTGAAATCTTGGTGGGAAATTTACACTTGTAGAAGAGTGATGATAGTATGGGCAAGGGAATTTAAAACTTTCTACTTCTTTGGTTTTTCTAACTCTTACGCAATCCCTTGCTTCACTGGGAAACTATGGGAGCTATGGGACGAACAATTTTTAATTGTCAAATATCTCCCCCTAATAGTATTGTAATGTCATTTGGTGATGACAGTTTTCCCCCAGAGGCAGTGAATATTTTATTATAACTATTTATAATGATATCCTACCTTTGTCATAGTGTGCTTTTCATTACTATCAAGACAGGTATCTCTCAATGTGGCATCTCCTTTATTTTGCTTCAGTTTCTTCTGAACTGAAATCCTTCTTAAGTTACCCCACCCCACTAGATACTCTTCTGTTTTCACTACTAATATGTACAAATATCAAACATATTTACTAAGGTGTTTGACCAATTGATCCCAGCAGGGAATATATTTGAGTAACAGTAGTCAAAAGAGCTATACCACATGTCTAAGACAAATACAGGTAGAGTTCGTTCTTGAGGAAAGATATGATCCTTTCTGGAAATTAAAAATTTATAGCAACCATAAACTACGTAAGTTTAACAACAGCAGCAAGCAGAATCTTCAAGTGGTTCCCAACAAGGGGTACACAGCCCACAAGTGGACTTCAATTCCCAGAAGCCTAAGTCAATACATTGGCTGATCAGTGCTTTGGAGAAATGACTTAGGCTTCTGGGAATTGAAGTCCAAACACCAGCATTTGGGAAACCTTCCTTCTCTCTTCCTCTTTCCCCCCCTCTCCTCTTTCTCTCTTAGCTAATCTAGGAATTTCATTATTCTGGAAAACTGGTAAGATGTATAATACCAGAGCTTGAAAAATTCAATTTTTAAACAACAGCTTCTATATCCCCCAACTAATATTCAAACAGCTCTGAAAATCATTTTGGGAAACCAGCTAAGACCAGGCTTTCTCACAATCACAGCACCCTCCCTCAATTTAGGAGAGGATTAGTTTTCAGTTTACGCATCTGTAGAATAATGCTCTGAGATGTACATCTGTCATGCCTACTTCTCTGTAGATCTCTTTGGACACTTAACATATTCAACACTCCACATATTTCAGTCTTTTCCTTCTCCACTGCATAGCCACCACTCCCAAATCCATGTCTTTCCCCCCTCTTCATTATCTTGAAAATCAGCCATTTCATTACTCTTCTGAAGACAAACAACATCACTGTTAGAATACTGGCAAGGTGAGTTGTCCATCTTCCTCTTACAACCAACATTTATTCCTATCATCTTGCTCCATTTCAATCAGCTGTAACTGCCTTTTGTAAAATTATTTTTATTTCCTGTTACCTTAATTATGTCATATTGCTCCTTAAATCTTTGTCTTTTTTACTTTTTTCCACTCTTAACTCCTCTTATGCCTGGAAAAACCTGTTATATCAAAGGCAATTCTTTAATAACATCACTTTTCAATACTTCAGTCTTTCTTTTTGAAATTTAGAAACAGTTGGTATTGTTCTCTTATCAAAATATGATTAAATCTGTCACTCTTTTAGTATGACTATTGTATAAGCAGGGTCTAACCATTGTTTGGAAAAGGGACTGGTACAAACGTAACACCTTCTTACATGTCTATACTACAATTCCTCGTCCTATAAGGCATGGTCTTCAGGGGGGCAATTTTATTTTTAAGGGGGCAATTCAAGAATGTGTTATTAACAGTGAATGGCCTTTTAGGCTTTCTCCAGGTGAATAGGAGCTCACTTTTTGAATAATAAGAATTATGTGTCACAGGGATTTTAGAGATGCTTAGGTGGGGCATGGCCAAAATAAGTTTGAGAACCGCTGGTCTACATCTTACCTTCTTTATCATTTTATCTCACTAATGTGGGTTGCAACCTCAATTTGAGTAATCTGGATTTATTAAAGAATACTCCTCTCCCCATGTGGTGGCTCTGTGTATAACAATGTAACAGTAAAGAAGAGTACAGTAAAACGTCAGATAACACTAAAACTTGGTTCGAAAAGTCTTGGTGTTATCCGATTTTTAGTGTTATCCGATGCATATTAAAATACTATGGGATGCATTGGATAATGTTAAAGCACCATAGAGATACATTGTAACTGCATAGGCTTTAGCAGTTGTTATCCGATGCATCCCATAGGATCTTAACGTTATTCGATGCAATTCTCCCGCGGCCCCCCAGATTGCTTAACATTATGCGATTTTAGCATTATCTGATGCAAACGTTATCAGAGGTATTATTGTATGGTATAGTGAGTGAAATAGCTCAACACAATGACATGCAAGTTAAAGGACTGGTGTTTACCTTTTTTTATATGCAGAGCACTGGCTCTATCTCCCCACAAAATGTAGGGGCCTAAATTACATGGTCTAAACCTATTTAGGTAACAATGTCTGAAATCCTGCTTAGTATAGGAAGCCACAGCTAAAGTAGGCTCACTGATTCAAATGGAGTGTGCAAAGGAATTGAATCACCAAATCCTCAATGATTTAGTGGGCCTACTATAGTTTCAACTTGCAACAGGGTTTCAGCCAATTTGTGCACATAGGATCTGCATATAAATTGCAATCAATGTGTGGAAGTTAGAGGCAGGGAGGGAAAGTGTGATCCTACCTCACATTACTCCTTGATCCTTCATTATTCATGGAATTTGAAGGCTACATATCCCAGCTGTTAAAGTTAAAAAGTCATCAGGTCACAGGGAGGTTAAGCAAAGCCTTTCTACAGGCAGAAAGCAAAACTGTGTTCAGCTGAGGTTAACATTCCATGCAGTGTGTCATTTAATTAACCTTAACGATTCATTTGTAAATGTCACCATTACACATTTGTACTTTAAGGTCAGGAATTCTAATCCTTGGGTTTGGCGTTTGGCTGTTGCTGATGCAAGTGTTCAGTGAGAAAATAACGGAGTTATGGGTTTGGCTGTTGTCCACAGAGTGTAGTTGGGCTGCTAATCACATTAAAAAATGAAATTGTTTTGCTCAGGAAGTTCAATCTGTGCCTTTGTTATCAACCCTGATTCTTGTTTGAATGACTGGGGCACTAAGAATCTCCATTTGTTAAGCATTAGGAGTTGCCAAATCAAAGAAAAAGCAAGAGACCAGAGACACCAGAGAGAAAGATAATGGGGGCAGAACAGTGTGTGTGGCTGTGGTTACTCTATATCCGTGATGGCAAACTTTGGCACTCCAGGTGTTCTTGGACTTTGATTCCCAGAAGCCCAAGTCTCTGTTAATGGGTTTACTGCATGTACACATATTTTTTATGCCAATAATGTTAACCATATGCATGGAATATAAGTATAAGCGATCAGAAACTCAAATTCTATATGACATCTATAGATAATAATAATAATTTTGTGTAAGAAATTATTCTGGGTTGAAAGGATTTTTGCGGAAAAAACTCCGCTCGGGGAATGTCCAAATGAAGCTCCTTTCATGTCCCCAAGAGCTGGGACAGAAACAGGCACTCAATCCATCATGCAGTACCCGGGTCTTGAATTGCCGACTTGCCAGCCTTCCCGCTAACCACTTAGCCACTGCAGCCCTCTGACATCTACAGATAATGTAAGCCAAAGAATGCTTCACACCTATGTCTGTTCAAGTAACTGGAATGCAGTGGAAGTGACAACTAATCTCAAGGTCCATGAGGATTCATGTGGATGCACCATTTTTGAGGACTCTGAATGATATATCAGTTATTAGGCTGTTGACCCAAACATTGTAATTAGTGCGGCTGTGTTAGGCTGATTTCTCATTACTATTTTATCACACATTTAATAAAAGAGAAAAAGAAACATCAACTTCATGTCAAAAAAATCAGTCATTCTTGATGTATTTTTATGAGGATTTCTCCTTGGAAACTTCCTTTCTTAGGAATAAAAAGAGTATGCCATCTGCGTTTGAAGATTTGAAGATCTGCATTTGATATCTGATGAAGTGGACTTGATCCATGAAAGCTCACATTAAAAATGCAGCAGTTACTCTTTAAAGTGCCGTAGAGTTTTTGTTTTTGCTTTCTGATATGCATTTGAAGAGAATACATACATCTTTTTTAACATGTCTGCATTTTCTGCATACACTGCTGAGTTGAAAGCAGGGATAGTCCATTAGAGTTCCTTCTTTGTGAAGTTGATGGTGTATAAACTGTACACAGATGCATATGAAATGGAAGTTTCACGCGCACACCATGTTACATGATCTTCTAGCATGTTCATGACTTACCTCCTTTCCATACATGATGCACTGTAAGAATTCTCTTTGACTCCAGAAATAATCATAGGAAAGCATGCATTGTCGATGAGAGGGTGAAAACTATCATCATCAAACCTATAAAGCTCAACATATTTCCTTTTTTCTAGTATTTCATAAATGATTCACAAACTGGGAGGAGGTTTATGGTATATGTTTGAGAAAGACAGAGAGCTGAAGCTACATGCTAGAATTGACTTCATGTTCCTTTTAAAATAATTATTCAGATGTCTCCAGCTGTTAAGCTAAAAACCTAGTTTCTTTGGAAATATAAATCCTTTCAGATTTACACAGCAGATGGAAAAAGAAAACTTTGAATCCATTATGAAGGTCATGTTGTTCTTTTAGACATCATGGGTCCTGTGTATTACATTGACTGGCCCATGTGTCTCTCTTTGTTGGGTTGAAAGCAATATTCTCTGCACACATTTATAGTAGCTGTTGAGGCTTATTTGCATTTGAACAAAAAGCAAAGCCTTCTGTCTTCACTTTACTTACCATGCCCCCCCTTGCCAGATTTGATCCTCTTTAATGTCAATTAAACAGTCAGAAGAACATTTTAAAACTTTGAGCTTAACTGAGACTATTGGCCAGTGGTGTCTCACACAAGATGTTCAGAAGACTTGCTTCCAGATATGGGAAGAAATATATTTATTTTATATATAAAAAAGGATAGAAGTCTGAACAGATCAGAAATTTAAAATTTGAACAAGGGTGAGGAAAATTATTTCAGAATTGGCTTGCAGAATTTTTGCATGATTTGAGAATGAATAATCTCTTTGTACCAATCCTAGAAGCACACATTTCTTGAACAATAACTATTTATTTTCAAGACTTCTATCTATTCTTGTGTATGAAACCAAGGTGTTCAATCCCAAGTCGAAAGCAACCAATAATGGAATATAGGAATAAACCAGATTAGTTTTAATCAGAACCAAACTCACTTTGCTCTTTTCTTTAAAATGAGTCACTGAGATGAGGATAGGAGGACACGTGGTTTTCTAGATGCAGATGGGCTGAACTCTCATAATCATTGCCCTCAACACAATCTCTGTCCATGGTAGTTTTAATATTGTGCATGCTGGAGTTATTCTTAAAAGATGGATTAGACAAAGGAGGTCATAGAATCTAGATTGTGCACATTTACCTACAATTTCCTCCCTATATATGCCTGGTGGCTCTCTGTTTTCTGCTGACCATTAAACCTTTCAAATGAATCTTATAATAACATGGACAAAGTGATGGTGAGAATGTTAGAAAAAAGGTCTTTTTCTTATATGGAGGGAGAAATGCCTGAAGTTCAGTCTGGAAAAGGAATAGGCACTCAGTCCTTCTGCAAATATCCACTGGTTATTGAACTGCAGATGGGAAGATTTTCTCAAGAAAAATGTTGGACCAACATGGAGAAGAACTGCCAGGGACATATCATTATGGACAGAAGCTGTGTGGAATGCCATCATAGAGACATCTACTCATACAGGGACTCCTCGCTGAATATTGACTCCAAGGTATCCAAGGTACTGGACTGCTCCAAAGAATTTTAGAATAAAATCTGCCTGTGCTTTATAGATTATAGCAAAGTCTTTGATCATGTAGATACCTGGATTGTTCTTAAAGAAATGGGTGTCCTGAGGCATATCTATATTGTGGAAAAGAAGCTACTGTTAAGATAGAATTGAAGAGGCATATAGGCAAACATGTCAGACAAGGATGTATTTTATATCTGTACTTGTTCAATTTGCTTGGAGAACAGATCATACAGAAAGCCAAACTAGAATCAAATAAAGCAAAATTGAAAATTAATGGAAGGAATATCTGTAGTTTAATATATGCAGGTGCCACCATCTTTCTGGCAGAAAATAGTATGACTTGAATCAACATTTAGTGAAAGAATAAAGTGCCAAGGCAGGGCTGCAGTTAAGTAACAAGGAGACAAAAATTGTGACTGTCGAAGAACTAAGGTACTTTAATGTTGACAACTAAGAAACTGAAATAGTAAGTTTTTATATACCTTGGTTCAGTCATCAATTCAAATAGAGACTGAAGCAAGAAATAGGAGGAGTAAAACTTTAAAGTGAACCTATGAAGAAGTTAAAAAGGATCTTAAAGTGTAAAGATGTGTTACTGGAGACCAAGACCCTCCAAATTCTTGTACTCCCTATCACCAAGTATGAATGTGAAATCTGGGCTTGAAAGAGAGCTAACAGGGGAAAGAATTTGGTTGAAATTGGTGCTGGAACAAATTTTTACACATACAGTACCTATCTTTGCAGATAAAGAAGTTGTTCCTGTAGCAAATGAAGCCTAAATTATCTTTGTTAGGACATTTTTCTTTTGTGGGGTATTGTACAAAGATTGCTGCCCAGTGGAATAGTACAACTTTAAGGCCCTGCAAGTGTTCTAAACACAGGTGTTCACAATAGAGCCTCAAACTGATTGCCCGGCTGTGCATGCCTCGTCTACATGCCCCATTAACAGCCCAGGTGTGGCTGATTAGAGAATCTGCCCAGCAACACCAGGGTATAACTTTGGCCCTCTGGGAAGGGTCTATGGAGGAGGTTACCATTCGGATGAGGTTGTCATTCGGAGGAGGTCATCATACTGAGGAGGCTGTCATACTGAAGAGAAGGACTGAGCTACTGAGAGACTACAGAGAGAGACTGCTGAAGGAGGTCGTGCTGTTGATGAGAGTCTCCAACTGAGGAGAAAGAACTGCTGAAGATTACCTGGACTCTGTGGATGCTCTTGGCATTGGAGCCAACAGAGGAAACCAAGCTGTGTACCAACTGAGGGGCTTGGAGAGAGAGAGGACTGTTGTATATAGACCTGTGTTTGTCTGTCTTCCTCTCACTGTTAAGTAAAGCGCACCTTTCACTGAAGGCATGTGTGTGTGTCATTGCACTAAAAGCTTTTGCTGCGTAACAGCTTAAAAGTGCTACTCTGCTATCGAGACACACATATTGCTAGGGGAATCCCTGACAATCTTTGAAACCAAAAACGATGAAGGTGAGACTGCTATACACATCGAGAGAAGACAAGACTCACTTGGACAAGAATGCTGGGAAAGACTAAAGGCAGCATGGAAAGTGGAAAACCAAATACAGTTGTACCTCGCTTAAAGAGCATAATGTGTTCCACAGGATTGCTCTTTAACCTAGTTTGCTCTTTCAGCGAAATACCATTGTAAGTGACCAATTGTGACTTGTGGTGGTGGGGGATTGTGAACCCCGATATATTTGTTAAGTGAATTTTTGGTTGGTTTTAGTTGTTAAGCTAAGCAAACATTCAGAGAAAATTCTGATCTTTAAGCGAGTTACTCTTTAAGCGAGGCACACTTTATGTGAAGTTTGACTGTATGCGATAATTTACACTCTAAATGAAGCCACACCTTGAGTTTACAATAATTGAATGGGACTTAATGTCATGAAACAACAACAGCAGCAACAACAACAATCTGGGCTTAACTTCCAACTCCTTCCTTTTTTTCCTTTCTTTCCCCTTTCTTTCTGTCTTTTGTGTCAGGAAAAGACCTATTTCCTAATGCTTCTCAAGCCTTGAAATTGCTATTCATTTAGCTAGGCCTCATAAAAATCCTTTCCCATCCCTGTGTGTCTCGCAAGACTGTCACGAGATGGTTGTTTTCAGCCAGTGTTCCTGCTGTTATCTCTTTAGAGTGTTATGTCTTTACATGGATGTAAATAATCCATTGTTTTGAGAAAGTTTTCTCTGTTACCTGATTGGCCAAAGCTAAATCACCTGACCAGGAATTCTCCATTTTGGAGAACAGTTAGTTAGTTCGTCTTTGTTTCTCAATGGACTAAGACCTCAGTTTGGCTTGTGGGATTTTCTCTTCTTTTCAAAATGGTTACCTAAGGATACTGGACTGTAACTCTGTTTGCTGGACTGACTTATGCTACTGACCTATGCTTTATGAACTTGATCAATTTACCTGATCAATAAACCTTCTTTGCTTGAGCAATGTGTCTTCATTGGACTAAAAGGGTAAGAGAAGCATTGCATTCACACACAAGCCTCTGAACGCGCTACCAGTTTAAACCTCCTAGTGGATTGAAACAGCTAAGGGCTGTAAAGCTTTATTGCCGGCCAGTCTGCCCTCTGGGGGCTTTGTTTAAGGAGGTTTCCAGAGCAGAGGGGGCCGGCTGGTACGTGACAAAAAATAGAGCAATGGTGGCAAACCTATGACATGTGTGCCAGAGCCCAATCTGTGGGTACAGGCGCTGTCACCCCACCACAGAGTTTGCCCTGCTTCTTTGTCCCTCAGCCCAATGGGAGCACTTCCTCCCTCCCCCAGCACAGAGTTCACCCAGCCCAATGGGAGTGCTTCCTCCCTTCCCCAAGCACAGAGTTTACCCTGCCCCTCTTCAGTGCAGATGGCAGCCTGTTGAGTTTGGGCACTTGATCTCTAAAAGGTCCACAATCACTGAAATAGAGTATTCTTTTGAAAGTTTGAACACTTGTGTTCTTGCACACTTTTTGTGCCTTCTTGGTTGGCCTAATGAAGGTATCACCTCTTAGAATGGATTAGGGGATTGATTTCCTGCCAACATAGATATCCCTGCTATTGCTTGCTTGCTTTCTATCTAGTTGGTTCAAATATTGGTTCTTAGCTGCCATAGGCTGGGATATAAATCTATGAAACAGCAATTGATAAACACATAAAAATGTAGCAGTCCAGGACACACTAGTCAGTAGTAAAGCAGATTTTGTTGTCCTTTTTCAGAGGGCAGGTACAAATATTCATGTCCTAAAAACACAATGAAAGTAAGAGCCAGAATGAAAATACAAATAGTAAAGGTCACCCTTGCTCGAAAGCCAGTCATATCCAACTCTAGGGTTTGGTGCTCATCTCCATTTGTAGCCAAAGAGCCAGTGCTGTCTGAGTCTGAAGACAAATAGCACAAGGCAAGTGTGTCATCTAGAGCATTTAGATTCCCCATACTGAGAAGATTGTATTTTTATTCAAGTTTTGCTATTTCAGAGCCTTACTCCTATTCATCATTAATAACCTCACAGCTCCTGGTAGTCCATTGGGAACAATGATTCCAAAACATTTGGCATCATGCCCCGTTTTTCATTTCTGAGAAGCCCTCATACCATTTCTCCCTTTCCAACATCCAACACCCTTTTAATTTTTTAAAAAAACTTTATAATTAAAATTTAAATAAATGCAAATAGTTTTTCTGTCCCTTCTTTAAAAAAAAAAGTAAACTTGCTATAAGAAACAGCACAAGCTAAATTAATTTCAAAATAACACTTGTTAGAGCTAATTAAACTTTTTTAAAATTATGATGAAACTCTCACAATCTTGTGTTCTCTTTGGGACTTCTTTATGCTCCCCTATCCCACCCAGGTAGGGTTGCCATAATTCTCTCCCACCAAACCAGAGCAGCAATGCGACATCATTGCATTCTTCAAATTGTGCATGTGTCCAAATTGTGCATGTATCAAGGAAACCGCAGGTCAAAGACCCCACAGAATCCCCATCCAGGGCAGGCAGGCACCATCAGTTTAAAATAAGCTGTAGTCAAAAGGTTGTTTCCCATATGATTCTTCTTGCAAAAGATGATTCTTGATGGTTCTATTTTTATTTCTTTTCCCGTCTCTGTCCCAGCTCCTGCCAACATAGCCATTTGAAAGCAAGAATCTGCAAGTACTGTAGATAAATAGGGACCACTTTGGTGGGAAGTAAATAGTGTTCTGTGCACTCCGATGTCTAGTCATGCCTGCCACATGACCATAGAAACATCTGCAGATGCAGACAGCACTGGCTCTTCAGCTATGAAGCAGAGATGAACACTGAACCCTAGAATTGGATATGCCTGGCTTTTGAGCAAGGGTGACCTTTACTATGTTAAAATTTCTTGGGCCACTCTTGAAACCATCCTTTCTTCCCCTGAGGTCACCACCTCCCCTTCACCCCCTCCCCCTTGAAGTAGACTCACCCTCAAACCCCACATGAGATCCCTTGGAAGAAAGTTCTAAGGAGGGGCCCAGAATGGCAATGCAGTCCATGGCTCATTTAATGGACTGCCACCCTTTTGAGTCTGAATTTTTATATAATTCTGTGTGCAGCTTGTACACTGTTTTAACTTTTTTTATGGTTTTTAAGAGTTGATATTAAGTTTTAATTTAAAAATGGCATTGATGTAGATTGTTCTATGTTTTAACCTTGATGTAAGCCGCTCAGAGTCGGTTTCACCCGATTGGGGCGGGGTAGCAAATGTAATAAATAATAATAATAATAATAATGGAGCCTCTGTTTCCCTCTGGAATGAGAAAAGCAGGAGACAGCAAGGGACTTATTTTGGAGGAGGACCTTTGCAATGGATGACACTTCACTTTTGTCCTCTCTGTTCCCTTCCTCTCTAGGAATAGTGACGCTATGCAATTAACCCTTTGTTTCTGGGATTTTTACATGTTTTTTTTTTTCTTGAACTGGCCAGGACTGCTTCAGTCCGGGAAAATCCCGGGAAAATGGGACATATAGCAACTCTACACCTAGGAGACCCTTCCAGATTCAGGAACCTATGTTTTAAAGTGTCATATAGAAATTCTGTAAACCCATTGAACAAAATGAGACTTAAGCACCCTTTAACGTGAGACAAAGAGAATAATGATCTGATTTATTTTTCTACTCTTCATATATTGCTGAAAAGTTATTGTCCTTTCACACATGGATTTAGGGTGAGGGTGATAGGCGGTGAGAAGGAAGGGGTTACACAACCAATTTGGCCATGTAGCTGCCTCTCAATATTGACTTGTCTAAATGGAGATAGAAGTTAGGCTTCAGGCACTCAGCAAATCCAATTAAAAGAGATTGCTGAGTAACTGTTTTGCAGGAATCCTAATCTGCAAACGTTTTTCTAATCAATACTTGCTGCTATTCAGTGTAACCACAAGGTGACTGCTGACTATCAGAAGTAAGAAACTAAAGAAGAATGTACTGTTCATACAACAACCTTTGGAGGAAGTGGCCACATTTAAACATATGGCAATGTCACAGTGACAACAGATTGACCAAACCCTTACTTGGGACACCCAGTGTTGTGCCAATACATTCATCAGTGAAGGAGCTCATTTTAAATATCCTCACAGTTAAGTCCTCCAAGAAAAATTTTAAAAAGCACCCATGTGTCTTGATTCATAACCAAACAGTCTGAACCATTTTTATTTCCAAGTGGAATAGGTCTTCTATATAGCTCATGATCCTAATTATCCCTTCAAGAGAAAGACATTCCAATGTTCTTTGCATTTCTGCAGAAAGGAAAAATCCTCCAGGTATTGGGAAGACTGGAGATAAACACAACAGAGAATGGACAACCTGGCAAATGATGTCATCATTTCAACTAGCCAAAACATCTCAGCATCCTAGACTTAGGTGCTCTGGTTCCAATACAAGATTATTAGCAACCATTTTTAGCCAACCAATATTGACATCAATCCATGGCAGCTCATGGGGATGAAGTCATATGCATGGCAAATGACAACACAGAGACTGAGAGTGTGTCAGTCTTGTAACACATTTTTTTAAAGCTGCTTGAGAGTCCAGGTGGAGGAGAAAAGTGTTGTTTCGCGTGAACTCAGCATCCATACAGCATTTTGCTTCTCTGATAGGGCTGCAAAAAGACTATCCAACCCCGCTGACCAGAGTCCAATCATCAGTGGGAGGAGGAAGAGACTCCAGATCAGTTGAGATGCGACTCCTTCAGCTAGGATTTTATTTTGCCCTCTATTTTATCCTGCCCCCAGGGTGGACAGATGCTGGGGACAGGGCAATATGCATTGGGCTAATTTAGTCCAACTCCTGATGCGGCTTCAAAATGGGATGGGTTGTGGGCACATTGGCCTGATTGAAGTGTGGATACCATTGGGCCAATCCATCCCATCCACCCCAACCTTCCCCAAAGGCCAGGTTATATGCCCATGTAGATAGCCTCTAAATTTCTGTATCTAAAAACTCAAGAGTAATTATCTGTGACACAAATCCAGAGAAAATTAAGTCCTATTTCAGCAATCATTCAGAGGGAAGCCGCACACTCAGAAATTAGGTCTAGAAAGGAAAGTATTTCTTTTGGGGAGGGTTGGGGGCTCTCCATATATTACGCTCCTTTTTCAGGATTTTATTCATTAATGGAGTCCCCACAGATAATGGAAGATTTTCATTTCAGAGGGTCAACCTTAAAATACAACCAGGCATCAGAAACATTTATTAGAGTGAGGAGCTCTTAGGCCCTCACTTTCCTGTTTCTTCAGCACACTGATTGGTTGCTTGAATAGGGCTTGAGTCATGATTAATTATTTTCTCACTTAAATATTTGTAAATGCAGTGTAGTTTAGTGGATAGAGTGGTGGACTAAGAATCTGGAGACCAGGATTCAAATCCTCACTTGGCCACGGGAACTCACTGGGGGAGTGGAACTGGTAAAACCAGTCTTCAAAAGCCCTATTAGGGCCTCTATAAGTCAGTTCCTTTTTTTTTTTTTTTTTTGAATTTTTAAATTTTTATTAGGTATATAAAACAAGAAAAGGAAAGTACAAATATACATGAAAACAATACATAACATAAAAGAAAATAACATAAGTAACCATAATAAATTGAAAACTTTGCTCTTGAAATAGGTATAAACAAAAATCACTCCATGTAAATAAGAAAAAAGGATGAGAGAAACTAAATATACCAGATCCTACATAATATGTTTAACCTCCTGTTCACTAATACATATTGTTTTCCTACCCTAATACAATTTAACTCTTTTAAAATCACCCTGGTGTTATATACAATGTCCGGGGAATTATGTATCCTCATGATTTCCAAAAATCATTTTGTTCTGATACAGGGACCATGCCTTTCTTCTTAACCATGACATAATCAATAAATGGTTTCCAGATCTTCCAGAATCTATTCCCTTGCCATTTGCCCTTTCTGATATTTAAATCACAAGCGAGCTTTTCATTGAGTGCTAAGTCCCACATTTCTTTGTACCAATCCTGTATTCTTAACTTTTCGTTGTTCTTCCAATTTTTTGCTATACACTGCCTGGCCACAGATAACATCACAGCCATCAATTCCTTGTTATCTTTACTCATTTTATATTCATCCACCTCCGTTAGCAAGATTGTATCTGGCCCCAATTTGAGCTGCATATCCAATACAGTATCTCCTAATCTCATTTTCTATTTCCCCCCAGAAACTTTTAAGGTAATCACAGCTCCACCACATATGTTCATATGTTCCTCTTGTCTTTTTACATCTCCAACAGTTATCACTTAAATTACTATACATTTGGTGCAGCCCGATTGGAGGGCCTCTATAAGTCAGTTCCAACTTGATGGCACATAACTAACTTACCAGGGGATAACTCTTGTTCACATCTTTGCAGGAGTAATTACTGAGTTAATTTGCATCCCATTGAACTGTAAATAATGTTGACCTCAATAATGTTGATTCCCAGCCAATGTAATATGTGAGACAAAAAAAAACCCCAATCTCTTGCTGTTTTTCAACTACAGTAATTGTAATACCAAGAAGCAGAAGTGATGTAACTCATGTTGACAATAGGGTGGCTGTGTTCAAGAGGAGGGCATTAGAATTCTTGGTGACCTCAAGGTACACAGGAAATAAGTTCAACATAAGGAGTGTGATTTAGCAGTTAAGACACTGAACTTGACAACTAGAAGGTCGGTAGGTTAGCAGTTCGAAACCCAAGTGAGCTTCCACCTCTGTCCCAACTCCTGCCAACCTAACAGTTTGAAAGTAAGAAATTGCAAGTAGAAAAATAGGTACTGCTTTGGTGGGAAGGTAAACAGCATTCCATGCACTCTGGTGTCTAGTCATGCCTGCCACATGTCCATAGAAACATCTGCGGATCCAGACAATGCTGGCTCTGTGGCTATAAATAAGATAAGTGCTGAACCCTAGAGTTACGTACGACTTGCTTTTGAGCAAGGGTGACCTTTACCTTTACCTTTACCTTTACCTTTACCTTTACCTTTACCTTTACCTTTACCTAAGGAGTAAATATGAAGGAAGTGACAGTGTCTCAAATCAAGGGTGGGCAAAGTGAGCTCCTCAGGTAACATGCAGCCCCCATGAGTTTAAATGTATCCCCCAAGACCTCTGCCCTTCTTCATACCCCTGTACACACTGAAAAGTTTCTATTCAGAAAATTTCTTGGGGTCCTTTCATGAGCAGGTGGATATTTGCAATGCTTTGGCCCCAGTGCACCAAAACATTTTAATAAATCAAACATTTTGTGTGTCTTTGTGTGTCATTTAATTGGCTTTTTTAATTTCAAACAAAATTTAGGAATATTATTTGGGGGGGTGGGAGCATGGGGAGAGCGGGAATCTCAGCAAGGTCAAGGAACCCCCGTATATGACCACTGGACATCTAGAAGTTGTCTCTTGCTGCAATAAAACGTGACATCCCCGTAAACCCTCACTATATTAAAAACCTTAATACGCAATACTTGTAGGGTCATAAAATAATTCTCAGGTCAGTCCATAATTCCCAGAATGCAAGTGTTTTGAAAAGAATCCTGCTGTATGGGGGATGATGACACTACAGTAGTAGCCTATCTAGCTGTGCATAATAATTCCTGCTGCTGTTTACTTTTCCGATGTGAAACACTGTTCAGATGTTATAAATCAAGATCCTCTGTATAGTATATGCTATTTTGCATTTGATTGTAGGATTCTCTTTCCTTGCCCTTGATCCTGAAATGGAAAGGAAACTCATAAAAATCTTGCAATGCATTCTTCTTCCTAGAATGTATGTCTTAAAATAACATCTGGTAATGTGGAAGAGCCAGGGGAGGGAAGGTTAAGTAAGGATCAAAGCACAGTTTGATGAAAATAGAAGGTCAATTTTAGCAGCTTTGAAGAAATATGTCAGTAAAGGCCAGAGGTTTTGTGGCCTTGAGACTAGGCAGCAAAGCAGAACATGCCTATTCATGTATGGCAAATTTCATCAACCCTGTTGTGTGAGGAAGAGGACGTGATCAACAAAAGCTCACATTTTAAATATAGCAGTTAGTCTTTAAGGTGCCAAAACATTTTTGTCTTTTTATTTTTGTAGTTATTTTATCTTTTTTCTTTGTTTATTTCTTGTCTAATTTGCAGACTAATGAAGCTTTTGTTGTTGTTCAGTCGCACAGTCGATTCCAACCGTTTGCGATCCTATGGACCATTAACTTCCAGGCACCCCTGTCCTCCACCATCCTCCTCAGCCCACCCAGCTCTGTGCCCATATATGATGACGATGATGACGACAATGACAATTTTAATTTAGCACATTTTGAGAGCAGCACATTGGAGCAGCCTTCCAGATAATGATAACCTGTTCCTTGGATTATAGTTCATTACCTAACTTGATGTCAACATTGGGAGGGCCAGAGGCTCTGTTGCCTTATCTAATGCATAAAGGAAGACACTAAGAAGCATAATGCAGCCTCAATCCTTGCATTTCTCAGAAAGAAAGGGAGGGAGGGAGGGAAGGAAGGGAGGCAGAAAGGAAAAAAGGAAGGAAGGAATTGAATTTGAGAACAGTGGTGGGATTCAAAAAAAATTACTACCTACTCTGTGGGCATGGTATGGTGAGCATGGCCAGGCGAAAGCCCTGCATTGCACCCAAATTTTGTTGTTGTTCAGTCGCACAGTCGATTCCGACCCTCTGCGACCCCATGAACCACTGTCCGCCAGGCACTCCTGTCCTCCACCATCCCCCTCAACTCGCTCAGCTCTGTGCCCATTGTCTCTACAATACCATCTAGCCATCTCATCTTGGGCCGTCCCCTTCTTCTTTTGCCCTCGACCCTTCCAAGCATCAAGGCTTTCTCAAGTGAATCCTCTCTTCTCATTTGATGTCCAAAGTACTTTAGCTTCATCTTTATTATTTGACCTTCTAAGGAGCAGTCAGGGTTGATTTCTTCTAAGATTGACCTATTTGTTCTCCTCGCTGTCCAGGGGACTCTCAAAACTCTCCTCCAACACCACATCTCAAAGGCGTCTATTCTTCTGCGCTCAGCTTTGCTAATGGTCCAGCTCTCACAACCATACATTGCCATAGGGAATACCATTGCTTTGACTATGCGAATTTTTGTTTTCAATATGCTCTACTTTTCACTATGTTCCCCAGGTTTCTCATTGCTTGCCTCCCAAATTAGGACTACTTTATTTCAAAACTTGGATGAGCGGGGCCAGCCAGAATTTCTGCTACTGGTTCTGGTGAACTGGGACGAACCTGCTGAATACCACCACTGGATGAGAAAGTTCATTAGTAAACCAATAGGTTGCTGATTAATCTAGTCCTTCTGCCTTTTCCCCTTCTTTTAGATACATACATATGCTCAAACATACATTAGTTAGTTACGCCTTGTCAAATCAGAACTGACTTAAAACGCCTTAAAAATGGCCTACCCTCTCGGAGAACCCTCCGAGATTGTTCCTACCAGTTCCGGGGAACCGGATGGAACCGGGGTCATCCCATCACTGACTACTGCATTATGTGAAGTAGTATGGCTAAAGAGATCTGTTATGCCTTTGCTTTTTACTGGTCTACCAGCCCAACATACCCTTGTACCCCATCATCTTAAATTCCTCCAGTGTGCCAGGGGCTTCTGACTGGAAACCCAGATACTGAGAACAGGCCTTGTTCATCTGCAAGATAGACTTCACAGGTCCTCTGGACAGTATGAGAAGCAATTTGCAAATGCAGGAGAAGGGGTAGGAAGAATATATTTCTTTTCTGGTGCTTTGTGGGAACACCTGCACTCTTGTCATCAAATCTGGAAAAAAAAATAGGCATCCTCTTTAGACTGCTCCCTTGAGCAGAAACTGGCTGTGGAAGGCATTGCTACCACTCACTCCAGACAGAGAGACTACTAGATGCATTAGCATCTTGTTTTCCTTGTCAAAGTCCATAAAAGTCTGAAAGGAAACCATGTGGCCTTTCTGCATGCAAATATATTAAGTCAGTGACAGTCTCTAATTTCATACAACTTTGCTGCCAAGCATCTCTCACTGTGTAATTAAGAAAATTGCACAGAGTTTATTGCTTATCTAATGCTGTCTGACAAAGGCTACAAAATTCTCCTAAAAATGATTTCCTTCATGAAAATCATTTCACAAGTATATATTCATCACCCATTAATTGCAGCATCCAATGACATGCAAGTGTGAGTCATCTCCCCAGCTTGTCTTGGTTGGGTTTGAGAGATCTGTGGCCCCCAAGTTTATGTTGGCTTCCTATTGGCTGCATTGGCTGTGGCTGATAAGATTGGGACCCCACAAACAATCTGTAGCCAGGGTCCCCTTTACTTCTGAGATTTTACATCTTGCTATTATAATTACAGGGATTGCTGTGGCTCAACTGGTTAAGACGCTGACTGGGAGGCAGAAGGTTGGCAGTTCAAAATGTGAGTGCTGCATGAAGTAATGAGTGCCCATCTCTATCCCAGCTCCTGCTGATTTAGCAATTCAAAAGCAAGAAACTGCAAGTAGATAAATAGGTACCACTTAAGTGTTCCGTAAACAGTGTTCCGTGAACTTCGATATCTAGGCATACCTGCCACATGTCCACAGAAATCTCTGCAAATGCAGACAGCGCTGCCTCTTTGGTTATAAACAGAGATGAGCACTGAACCCTAGAGTTGAATACAACTGGATTTCAAGCAAGGGTGACCTTTACCTTTACTATTACAATTACATCTTGCTAATACAATTTTGGAAGATCCATCAGTGGAACACTAGATATGTCAACACTGTGCTGTAACTAAAAAAAGCAGAGTGTGGAGTACTGTAGACAATATGGGTTAAACATGCTAAGTATAGAAAAGGAATGGCATAAAACAAGATAAAGCTAAAGGGTATGTGGAAGCAGGTTTCAGCAACAAGTAAAAAATGTAGAGTAAGAAAAATGCCTGAACTTCCTTTGGGAGCAGGTAGGAGAGTTTATACTTGAAGACCACTATGTGGGACTTTGCTTGATCTCGAAAACAGGGGTGTCCAATGTGTGGTCCTCCCCATGGTTTCTGGACAGCATCACTTATCATCCTCTCCATTGGCAATGGTAGCTATGGTAGCCAACAATATTTGGACAGCTGCTTACTGTAAACCTCTCCTTCAGCTTGTAGGATTCCAGTCCATCTGCCTAACAGTGTCTTATGGTTTAAGAATTAATTTGGGCCAGTTAATGTTCTTTCATATAAAGCCCACTGTGAAATATGTTTTGATAGCATGGAGATGGCTAAGGCAGAGCAATGCCAGAGGACAAGGGCATTATCACTAGCAATTTGGGCACCAAGGCAAGCAGCACAAAAGGTGTTCCCAAATCATAACTCATGATTTGATAATGATACAAGAAGTAATTACAGCACTGAACATCTTCCCAGCATCTCACCTCCACAGGAAATCAGAAGCACTGCCAAGGATATAAGAATAAAACATTATATACATATACATATGTGCATGTTTGACTCTGTATATGTGTGTGCATGTGAATGCACACATATACAAACTGTTTAGCATATTATCATTTTTCACCTATCCCTAGGTATATTTCTACTGACTCCTGGATAGACCCATCCTCCGACAGAGAAGCCCTGTCCACAACATGTGTAGATTAGCCATCCATCTGGATGATGTCACCACCTGCTTCTATGGTCTGGACTAGAGTTCTGGTCTATGAAACTGCAGATGAGCATGTCCTTGATAGTCTCAGCAAGGCTTTGTCTACTATCTACTGGCTTCTGTTCTCACCTCCTCCGCATTGACCTGCCAACCATGTCTGCCCTAGAGGTCTGAATTGCCTTTTCTGTTCTAGAGACAGAACAAACCAGAAGGAAATGTTTTGTAAGAGGTGCACCTACTAAATTTGGTGCCCTGTGATAGTGCCCCGTTATCCTACCCTAGCCATGGGGCAAAATAAGCAGAACAAAATAACAGGTATAGTATGGGCAAGATCAGTATCTTCTTCCTTCTTGCTATCTTTCTTATTTTTTATAGGCCTTGGCTCATGACAGAGGCTCTCTTTGCCAAGAAAGCATCTTACCTGCCTTCCAAGATATGATGGAGCTCAGAGAAAAAGACTTCACCAAAAACTCAAAGGAAACATTTTGTGGTTACTGCCTTTACATTATAAACATAACATTATAAAGAGGGGATTAAGATGGCTGTTTAAGATGGTCTGCTCTGTTTTGTTTTTATTATCTCAGTTACTGCAACATAACAAAAACAAATAAGCAAAGGTCACTAAGGTAGTTTGCTATGAAAACCTAGAATTACTAGAGGATGAAAAAGAGGGGCACCTAATTATTGGTTGGTTGGTTGGTTGGTTGGTTGGTTGGTTGGTTGGTTGGTTGGTTGGTTGGTTGGTTGGTTGGTTGGTTGGTTGGTTGGTTGGTTGGTTGGTTGGTTGTCACCACCACCACCACCACCACCACCACCACCACCGTTGTCGTCGAGGCATAGTGCTGGCTGCAGCAATGCCTGTGGCAATGCCACCACTTCAGTCACTTTTATCTAGCAAATAACTTCCCAAGCACTGATGCTTACTAAAAGAGGTAGGGAGCCTTTGGCACTTCAAATTTTCTGAACAACAACTCCCAGAATCCCCTGACATAAGCTATACTGACTGCCTCTGGGAGATGAACCCAAAACATCTGGAAAGCCAAACATTTGCTGCTCCTGTACTTGTAAAGGGACTCCTTTAGTTCTTTATCCTGGTAGGAGGTCACTGATTCGGCAAAAAACACTGGTGTTTAATCACAAGCAATCCAGAAGGTAGGGGGGAAAGAGCCATGCCACCTTCCTTCCCTGAACAGGTGGCAAGTTAAATGTTTGCAAAATTGATTATTTACCACCCCTGTACCACCTAGGGAGAAAAGTCTAGTCAACTGTCCCAGAGAACATCCAGAACTGCTTCCTTCTTTCCTTTCTGTGCTCTACATCCTTCTCAGGCACACAGCGTCTGCTGGTCTGTATATCTTCTTCTCATTAAGCTTCCTGTGAGTCAGACATCTACCCAGGGAAAGCACCTTTATGCAGCTCAGCTGTGCTAAGCTATGTTTGTCGCTGCATCTGTTGTCACTGGGAACCAAAGCTAGCAAAGATGACAAACTCAGGACAGGAGCAGCTGGAGCTTCATCTCATTAAAGGCTAACTCTCTTATCTGAAGCTCCTTTTTTGTCATTTTTCTCTTTCATTTTCTCTGGCAGCCTTTTGCTGTTTTAGAACAGTTTTGTAAAAGAGGAGACGTTTGTCATAGGCAAGGAAATTGTTTCCAGAGAAAATGCTGGACAGTCCATAGATGGGAAATAATTTGTGGTAAAATAAGTGGGGCTGCAGTGGCTCAAGTGGCTAAGACGCTGAGTGGAAGGCGGGAGGTCAGCAGTTTGATTCCTGAGTACTGCAGGACAGAATGAGCTCTTGTCTCTGTCCCAGCTCCAGCCAACCTGGCAGTTTGAAAGGAAGAAATTGCAAATACATAAATAGGGACCACTTTGGTGGAAAGGTAAACAGAGTTCCGTGCACTCTGGTGTCTAGTCATGTCTGCCACATGACCACAGAAACGTCTGCAGAAGACGTTTGGCTCAGAAACAGAGATGAGCACTGAACCCTAGAGTCAGATATGACTGTCTTTCGAGCAAGAGAAACCTTTACCTTTACTAATGAAGTGGAAGATGCTTTCACCCATGATTTTCATTATGTAATAGTCCTTCTTTCATGTCTAAAAAGATGCAATAGCCCTGACTCTGACGAGTTTCACCGGATTCCAGACTTAAGATAGGAAAGAATGTTACTGGCTTTAAGATTCTTGGCAAAAGTACCCATCTCAATCCTTCCCAAGACCTGTGGTGAGGTGAACTACACCTCGTCTCACAAATCTGCGTTGTGGGGCTTTTCAGAGAAATCAACTATGCTGGAAACCAAGATGTATTTTTTTTCAAATCCAGAATGCTACAACGCTGCAACTTATAAAAGAATACAGATAAACTTTAAATCCATAAGGAAAATATATACAAATACTGAATACATTTTTAAAAAATGTCTATAAATTATCCACATTAGGGGAAATGTTTACAGATTTCCACACAAAGTTTTTCAATTTGATATGAATAAATGGTGTGAGAAGAACACAGATTTAGAGAAATGCAGTAAAGTTTAGATCAGGTGTTTTTCATCACTAATTCAGAGCAGCTCCAGAGTAAGTTTCACTTGATAATTTTAGGAGACCATCAGCTGGATGGACCCTGAGCAAGGTGTCTTGCTCTTCTGAACTCCTCAAAGTCCTGAACAACTCCAGGCTTACTCCATCGCTGTCTATATTGAGACAGTTTGTGACAGTTTTGTGACTCGTTGTCCTATAGATAGGAAAAATGTTTCATTGGCTTGGTTGGGGAATCTGAACAAAATACTGTATCCCTTTATTGACACTCAAAAAAAGAAGTCTATGTTGCCTCCAAAATCCTGACACTTACATACAAACATGCTTCAATCAATGGAAGACATACTTAAGTGAGGCAATACATGTAAATAATTGTGTACATTAGGGGGAAAGTGTTTTAAAATGCACATTAATTTTCAAAGTGAAATCCCTATCAAATAAAGTCTAACAACCCCATATGAAGAGCATGTAGAATTCAGAAAAGTAATAAAATTCAGGTGAAAACATTTCCACATCGCTACTTGGCTCTAATAAAAAGATTGTTCAACTCTGAGTCCTGGAGGGCTTTTTCTTCCTCCTGCAACAGCGCAGCTATCTTTCCTCATTACATCTACAAGAAACTGTTTTGCACTACCACCCCAGCTAAATCTTGCATAATCTATGCAATAATCTACATCTGGTTTTACAGCAAACTATGTGATTACCTTGAACACAAGCCAGTGTTCAAATTGTCTCTGTACAGGATGATCAAAAAGAAAGGAACAGATGTTTGTATTGCTGCAGTTTAAGTTTTTTTTCCCTCCAGTTACAAACAAAACAAAAACTTCTGTGCCACCACAGCTGCCTTTTGGCTTGAATTTAAACTTCTGTTTGGGGAAGAGCAAGTTACACTCATGAAAGGGCCTCATCCAAGACCTCTTCCATTAACAAAGGACACTTTAGCACAGGGGTTCCTAACCTGCGGCGCACACGCCGGACTCAGCGTGCAACACCATTCCATCTGGCCCATTGCCGCCTCTGCTTCACCTGGAAGTAGAAGTAGGCACATTTATGTCAGCGGTAAAATGCATTCATTTATAATCTTTGTCTTCTGTGTCTAGGCCAGACATGAAACTGCCAAAATGAAAGCACCTTTTGGTGAGTTCATTCTGCAATTCCTTTTGCCTGACCTAGTGTGAGAAAGTTTAGCCGGGAACACAAAGTTGCCATTACCAGGGTATGCTCGATTGTGGTTCAAAAATACCACAGTCGTCGAGGAGGCTCTTTCTGTGCAGTTAGTGATGGGATGTAACAGGTTCTCACCAGTTCTCCAGAACCGGTAGTAACTTTTTCCAGTGTCCCGGAGAACCAGTAGCAGCTTTTGGGGGAAACCACCTTCAGGGCTTACTTTTTCACCTACAGTGCTTGGCACATATGCACGGCCTCCTTGCCGTTCTCCCAAGTGGGAAGGAGGAAGAGAAGCTGCTAGCCTGAAGCTCCCTATAGCCTGCTCCCCAGGGTAAGTGACTCACCTTTGGATGTGGTGTGTCTGTGTGTATTTTAATGTGTATTTAATACCTTTACCTATATTGATGTACTACCACAGTTCCTAAAAAGGCCTAGTGGCCTGGCTTGGGGTTTTTAAGCAAAGCCTTGGAATTAACTCATCAATAAGCTACACCTGTGCTGTTCCAATTGCTGTTCCAATTGGAGAACCTTTAAGGAGGTACAGCTGTTTTACATTTATATTAAGGCATGTTATCCTAGAGAACTGGTTAGGCAAAGACTTAGTACCTAACTTCTTTAACTATTGAAAAGTGCCAAAATGAAGCCATCTTGTGGTGAGTTCATTCTGTAGTTCCTTCCATCTGACCTAGTGTGAGAAAGATTAGCCAGAATAAGCTTTAAGCTCTGGCTTAAAAGCTCTAGTTGATTTGTGTTTGGGGTGGGTGGGTGGATGTTTGGGTGGGTGGGTGTATTTTAAAGTACTGTATTTTTATTTTTATTTTTATTTTATTTAATTTATTTATTTACGGGTTTGTGTTGTGGGTGGGTGGGTGGGTTGAGGGGGGTTTGTGTGCTTATTTTTTATTTTATTTTTATTATTTTTTATTTTTTATTTGGCCCCACCCATGACATCATGATGTTAGCTCCGCCTACACTGTGATGACATCATGGTGGGGTAGTAAAATTTTTGACATCCCACCACTGTGTGTACCTCATTCATTTATAATAATATCATGGAACAGAATAATAAACAATAATTGGATATGCATGACATACACCCTTCATTACCCAAGGCAAGCACAATAGGCTATACAAATATCATATGGAAGAAGAAAATTTTCTTTCTCTGCAAATTTGAAGGACCCTTGCTGAACTGAACAAGCAAGAAAAACAGACACCAATCAACTAAAATGGTGTGGTGCTTTAAAACAGGGGTTCCCAACCTATGGCCCATGGGCCAAATTGCCGCCAACGCCGGAAGTGTCCTGATGTCACTGGAAGTGCTGAAATCACTGCATTTTCACACCAAAACACTGAAAATTCATCAAAAGAATTCAAAAATGGCACAAAAATGTTCCTCACTCACTCACTCTTCCAAGGAAAGCGGCAGAGGAGGGGAAAATGCCTGGGAATGCAGCACAAATGCACGCGCTGCCACCGCTGCCACCAGGAAGAACCATGTGACTGGCTGGGCCCTCAGCTGATGGAGGGGGCATCGTCAGGCCACCAGCACGACAATGTTGGGAAACTCTGCTTTAAAAGTTCTGTCGTGGTTGTTCAGTGTCCAGTCTCTGAGTCTGACATCTTCTGGGCTCCAAATACAAACACAGGCCATGATACAGCCAAACAAATACAGAGTTGGAATGTAGAACACCTCGTTGTAGAATATATCTTCAAAGTAGTTCCCAGGTGCTTGTGCCAACCATCAAAAGAAGCAGTTATCTTTCTGGGAAGCATTAGGTAGCCCTTGCTCAAACGCCAGTTCATACTCGACTCTTGGGGACAGTGCCCATCTCCATTGACAGGCAAAGAGCCAGGGCTGTATGTGTCTGCAGATTTTTCCATGGTCATGACTAGACAACAGAGTACATGGAACATTGGTACCTTTTTATCTACTTGCAATTTCTTGACTGCTAGGTCGAGAGGAGCTGGGACAGATGACGAGAGCTCACTCTGTCACACAGTACTCGAGTCTCGAACTGCTGACCCGCCAACCTGCGGGGCGGCAAGCTCAGTGTCTTAACCACTAAGCCACCATGGCCCCTCTGGGAAACATTACCAGTATCTAAACACTCACTGTGCTTGACAACGGGAAGGTCGACAAGTCAGCAGTTTGAGACTCAAGTACTATGTGACGTATAAATAGTGAGTGGCAGCACTGCAGTGGTTTAGTGATTAAAACACTGAGCTTGGAGACTGGAAGGTCAGGGTTCGATACCCGAGTGCTGCATGATGGATCTTGGGGACATGAAAGGGGCCTCATTTGGGCGTCTCCTGAGCGGTGTTTCTCCAACAAAAATCCTTTCAACCCATAGTAATTTCTGACATGACATTTATTTAACACTGAGTGAACCATTCTAAAAGCAGGCAGACAGGAACCTAATGTAATTTGCCTTCGTCCATGTGAATGTGTCATTAGTCACCAATTTTCACACCTTTTAAAATAAAGGTAAGAATGAGCAACTGTGTATTAATGTAGCATTTCTGAAAGCAAAATACTGGGAGGTATAGGAGCATTTAAAAAGCTGTTTTATAATTTACAAAAAAATGTAGTTCTTTTAATGTACTTTTTAAAAAGCCACATCAAACGAATAAGTTGAGTTTTCATATTTAATCAGAGCTTCTAGAAATAATCCATTCCCTCCAACCTAAACTGTAATTAAATATCTTAATATGCAATCTGTTGTCTTCACTGTAAATGTTAATAGTCATGACTGCGTATGAATGTCAAACAACAAGATATGGTTGAATGAGAAATGGTTAAAACTGGCAGCCTGACAACAAAATGTAAAATACACACACAACCTACTGATATTGAAAAGAGCAGAAAAGAGATTAAAAACTTAACATTTGCTTATTTGTTTCTTCCCCTTCCCTTCCTTTATCACATTCCAGTTGAGGGCTGGGAAGAAAACCTGCAGTCCTGAGACAATAGAACAAAGATATAGAAGAGAGACAGCTGAGATAAAATATACAGTACAGTATATCCATTTCAATGGATTAAATCTTAATCAAGGGTTTTTAAGCTGTTGTTGTTGATATGTGGTGGGAGGAACCATACCTCTAGCCTGCACATCTGTCTAAGGATGCAGGGTCCAGCCCCTTGTCCAAAAAGGTTGGCCACCCCTGCTACAGACTAAAAATCACCATCCTGGAACAATGATACATTGATGACATTGTGAGAAATTTAAAATGGCAATTCATGGCCATTCTTCATTGCCACCAGGTAAGGCCAGGTAATAGCTTGGGACTGCAGGCAGTGGTGGGATGTCAAAATTTTTACTACCCTACCGTGATGTCATCATAGTGTGGGCAGAGCTAACGTCATGACATCATGGCGTTGTGGGTGGGGCCAAAGAAAATAAAATAAATAATAAAATAATAAAATATAATAAAAATAAGCACACACAGATAAGCACACATACCCCTCAACCCACCCACCCACCCGCAACACAAACCTGTAAATAAAATAAATAAATAAATAAATAAAATAAAAATTACACTAAAATACATACCCCAAACATAAGTCAACCCACCCACCCCAAACACAAACCTGTCACTTACCTGTTAGTATAAGTGCCTGGGCAGCACCATGTTCCAAGATGGATATGGTCATCGTACCAATTCTCTAGGATAATATGCCTTAAAGTAAATGTAAAACAGCTGTATCTCCTTAAGGGTTATCCAATTGGAACAGCAATTGGAACAGCACAGGTGTAGCTTATTGATGAGGTAACTCCAAGACTTTGCTTAAAAACCCCAAGCCAGGCTGCCAGGCCTGCCGGCCGCCAGGCCTTTTTAGGAACTGTGGTAGTATGTCAATATAGGTAAAGGACAGGTATTAAATGCACATTAAAATACACATAGACACACCACATCCAAAGGTGAGTCACTTACCCTGGGGTGCAGGCTATAGGGAGCTTCAGGCTAGCAGCTTATCTTCTTCCTCCCCACTTGGGAGGACAGCAAGGAGGCCGTGCATACACGCCAAGCACTGTGGGCATGCATGCATACCAAGTGCTTGACACGCATGTGCAGTAGGGGAACCAGTGAAAAGGTAAGCCCCGAAGGTGGTTCCCCCCAAAAGCTGCTACCAGTTCTCCGGGACACTGGGGAAAGTTACTACCAGTTCTGGAGAACTGGTGAGAACCCGTTACATCCCATCACTGACTGCAGGGTGGTTAAAATGCTGAATTTGACAACTGGAAGGGTGTAAAGTCAGTAGTTCAAGACTTGAGTGTTGCATAGCAGAGTAAGCATCCCAGCTCCTGACAACCTAACAGTTCAAAAGCAAAAAAATTTGCAAGTAGATAAATAGGTTGCATTTTGTTGAGAAGGTAGCAGCATTCCATGCACTCTGGTGTCTTGTCATGCCTGCCAGATAACCATGGAAATGTCTGCAGACACAGACAGCTCTGGCTCTTTGGTTGTAAATGGAGATGAGCACTGTACTCTAAAGTTGTACAGTCTATGATTATTAGCTTTCGAGCAAGGGAGACCCCTACCTCTACCTAAGGCCATGGTTGGTAGTTATTTCACTTGGGAGACAGCCAACAGGAAACCTGCATCCAGCTTTAATTCAATCCCTTATAACGCACCTTTTTGTGTGGCTGAAACTCTCTGGCTAACCAAGAATGGCAATACCCCAGGACATCCCAAACAAGAGTGCTTTCGAATCTTTGTCCTAGCTGTTTCCAACTGTTGTACTGTATTCCATTATTGGATCTGCTCCATGACGCCTGTGTAATCCCAGTGTAATTCTTCCAAGACGTCCAACCTCGCCCCCTTTTAGGTTACGTGCAAACAATGATAAGTAAATTTGACAAGACAGCAGAGTGACAGTTGTTGGCAAGAGATGCTTTCTGTGATTTTAAAATAAATCTGTCCTATTTCATTTTGCCTGCCACTTATTGCATCACATCATCACGACTTGGCTGCTGCAGGTTTCTGGCACTGCAACTGCACTGTGCCACAGAAAGTCTTCACTCATCAGAATAAAGAAGACTATTTTGTCAAGCTTTCTCTCATACACTCCATAGAGAATAGCACAAAACAAAAAGACACAGCCTAGCCAGTTACTTCGCTCATAATACGAAGAAACAGGCAATCCCCCATCTTGTAACTTTGCATTTGTCTCATCCCTGTCTCCTCACCCCCACCCTGGCTAGGTGTTAAACCAGGGGTGCCCAAACTTTTTGGGCCGTGGGCCAGTCACATGGTTCAGGGAGCCAGTCACTATGGCCTGGGGGCCAGATCCAGCCCTGATGCCAATTCATCCGACCCACGAAGCCCTCATCACTCCTGGAAGTGGAAGTAAAATGTGCCCATACAGGCGCATTTTACTTCCACTTCCAGGAGCGATGAAGATTTCATAGGCTGGATGAATTGGCATTAGGGGCGAGATCTGGCCCCCAGGCCATAGTTTGGGCACCCCTGTGTTAAACTTTGCACTTCCCCGTATTAAATTTCATACTGTTGTTTTCAGCCCAGTGTTCAAGACTAACAAGATCTTTTTAAATTCTGTTCCTGTCTTCCAAGGTATTCGCTATTCCACCCAATGTTTTGTCTTCCACAAATTTGATAAGTGTTCCCTACATGCTCTCATCCAAATCATTAATGAAAATATTGAAGAGCACCAGGCCCAGGATTGAGTCTTGTCGTACTTGTTACCCGTTCTCAGTTCCAGAAGGCATCATTAATAAGCACGCTCTGAATAAGATTCTGTAACCAACTGTGTATCCACCTGACACTTGTATTATCCAGCCCATACCTAGTTAGCTTGCTTGTCAGAATATCATGGAACACTTTGTCAAAGACTGCTGAAGTCAAGATATGTTTTCATCTACAGCAGTGTTTCCCAACCTTCAGTTGTCAGAAGCCTAAGTCAATTCCCAAAGCACTGATCAGCCAATGTACTGACTTAGGCTTTTGGGGATTGAGGTCCCGCTGCGTGGTGTGGGCCCCACATTGGGAACCACTGATTTACAGCATTCCCACCACTTACCAAGGAAGTTATTCAATTGAAAAATTAATTTGGCAGGATTTGTTCTTGATATTTCTACATTGGCTCCTAGTTATTACTGTATTGTTTTCAAGGCGATTGCTAAGTGACTGCCTTATAATCTGCTCCAAAAAATTTCCCTGGGATTGATGTCATTCTTGAGTTCCTCCTTTTTGAAGAAAGGGACAAAGTTAGCCCTCCCCCAATTGTCTGGAACTTCATCCATCCTCTATGATTTCAAGAAAATGATAGACAGTGGTTCTTTTTTTTTTTTAATTAATATTTTTAATAAATTTTAAATTTACACAATACAAAAGAAAAAACAGTAACATATATTAACATAAAAGTAGATCCATACTGTACAAAAAGAAAGAAAAATAAGAAAAGAAAAAGCAATATCATTTCTCTTACTTTGCTTACTTAATTAAACCCACTTAATTTTATGTGATATTAGCAGAAAAGAAAAAGAAAGGGGGGAAAAAAGAAGAAAAAAGAAAAATAGAAAAAGCATGAATTACACCAGGTGTTATATACAATGTCCAGGAATACCATAGCTCAGTTTTTCCAAAAACAGATTTGATCCGGTACAGGCCTGACCCCTTGGTTTTTCACTATTACATATTCAACAAACTTTTCCCAAATTCTCCAAAATTTGTCGCCCAGGACTGTTCCTTTTCTGACCTTTAGTTCCCATGTCAGTTTGTCATTTAATGCCAGTTGCCACATCTCTTTGTACCAATCTTCTACTTTCACATTAGACTCACTTTTCCATTTCCTTGCTATACATTGTCTAGCAGCTGACATCATAATTAGCATCAATTCTTTGTCATCTTTGTTCATCTTAGCATCCTCAGTAAGTGTCAATAGTGCTGGTTCTGGCCCCAGTATAAGCTTCCGTTCAAATATACAACTGATTTCATTTTCTATGTTACCCCAAAAATTTCGTACCTCGTTGCAGTTCCACCACATGTGTAAATACGTCCCTTTCTCTTGTTTGCATCTCCAACAGTTGTCATTTTTCTTGTTATCTATTTGGTGCAGCCTAACCGGTGTCAGGTATCAGCGCCATAACAGCTTAAAATTATGTTCTTTGACACGAACTGACAGGGTCCTCATTACCCTCCTTTGCCAAATTTCTTGCCATTTTTTATCGGGAATTGTTACATTTAGGTCTTGCTCCCAGTTATTTTTAAGTATCACTTGTATATTTCCTGCCTTGTTAAACATTTTGTATAGTTTGCTAATCCCTTTTATACCTTTCTTCTCTTTTCTTAATTTATCCAACATCTTCTCAAAGTCTGTCAGCTCTCTTTCTAACTCTCTTCCCTGAACGTTCTCCTTATTCCATTTGTTTATCTGATGAATTTGAAGCCAATTTAATTTCATCTTTTGAAAGAGATCCTTCCTTTTATCGTTATCTGTACAAACTCTTATCCAATCCCTTATTGACTGTATTTTTTCATTTGATAACATATTTCTAGTCTTTTGATCCATTTTTATCGGAAAATTATTAAAATCGCCTAATTCTAAAATTGGTGAATTGCCCGGGGCTATATAGTTTTTAACTTTCTTCCACTCCTCCATTGTTGTCTTTAAAAACCTATTTTGTATTCCCTTATTATATGGTTTTCCCTTTTCTTCACTCAAGAATGATGCTTTGCCCAATTGTGACAGTTCCTTCATTTCTATTCCTTCCCAACTTGCTTCTTCATCCAATAAGATCTTTACTACGTTCCTAATCTGAAATGCTTTATAATAATTTTGAATATTTGGTAACCCCATTCCTCCCTCCTTTTGGGATAAATACCACATTGCTTTGGCAATCCTTGACCTCTTCCCTCCGTTAGAGAATCTATTTATCAATTTTTGATATTCTTGAAGTTCACTAATACTATGTTTGATTGGTAGAGCATCAAACAAGAAATTAAGTCTCGGTAAAAGCATCATTTTTGAGAGCGCTATTCTTCCAAACCAGGAAAGGTTTAAACTTTTATATTTCTTTATTTTCTCTTCAATTTCTTTTCTCACTTTTCCATAATTTAACCTTTTAAGCTCTTTATGATTCCCCGTTATCATTATTCCTAAATATCTAATTGTAAATTTTACTTGGATTTTAAATCTTACCCTAATTTCTTCTTGTTCAACTGTATTCATATTACATGTTATCATTTTTGATTTTTCCCAATTAACTTTTAATCCGGTAATTTCCTCGAACTCCTTTAGGTGTTGCAAAATTTTTCCCAATATTTGCTTTGGTTGTTTGACTATCAGTAAAGTGTCATCAGCATATAGGTTTATTTTACTTTCTTCTAACCCTGATATTTCTTTATCTTGTCGTATCATATTGGCTAGTAATTCCATTGCTATAATAAATATTACTGGAGACAATGGGCATCCTTGTCTTGTGCCTGCTTGTAACTTTATCTCCGCCGTGTATTCCTCATTAACTTTAATCTTGGCAGTACTCTGTTGGTACAATTTAGTCATTATCCCTAAAAAAATTTCCCCGAATCCATATAACCGCATCATTTCCTGTATTGTACCCCACTGTAGAGAGTCAAAAGCTTTGAATATGTCTAGTGCTAAAAATCCAATTTTTTCTTTCTTCCGCTCCGCTATTTCCATTAAGTCCAATACTTTCCTAGTTAGATCCGTCATATGTCTATTCTTCAAAAACCCTACCTGGTCTTTATTAATATATTCTCCAATAAAGGTGTTCATTCTTTTTGCCATTATCATTGTAAGTATTTTAGCATCCTGATTTATTAGAGAGATTGGCCTATATGATTCGATTTTTTCTACATTTTTCCCTGGTTTCAGTATTAATGTTATTATTGTTCTGTTCCATGAATCTGGGATTTTTCCTCCATCTAATATTTTATTACACAATTTTACCAATTTCCCTGTCAACATTTCTTTAAAGTCCTTATAAAAGTTTGTAGATAAACCGTCCTCACCTGGGGCTTTATCTGATTTTAGTCTTCCAATCGCTTCACTAATTTCCTTCCGGTAATTACCGCCTCCATTATATTTTTGTGGTCTTCTTTAATTTTACTTATCCCTTGTTTTTCAAATTGTGTCCTAAGCTTGCTTAAATCTACCTTTTTTTTCTGAATATAACTCTCCGTAGAATTTTCCCACTATTTTTAATTTTTCTATGTTTTTATTGCATCTCCTTCCCAAATTATCTACTAATATGCTTATCTGGCTTTTTGTTTTCCGTTCTTTGGCTGCCCTTGCTAACAATTTTGAATTCTTATTGCCATATTCAAAATATTCCCTCTTTAAGAAAATAATATCTTTCCTAACTTTTTCCATATCTCTTCCGTCCAATTCTTTCTTTATTCTCATTATTTTCCCCAATAACCTCGAGTCTTTGCTTTCCGCATGTTTTGTTTGAATATCTTTCAATTGTGATTCTAGCTCTTGATATCTTTTTATCCCTTGTTTTTTCCTTATACTTGCTAATTTTATAGATTCTCCCCTAAATATTCCTTTCATAGTATCCCAGACTGTACTATAATTAACGTCATCATTATCGTTCCACTCCCAATATTTTTCCCATTCTTTTATCATCTGATCTTTAGTAGCCTGATTCCTAAATAGACTAGGGTCATACCTCCACTTAAAGACTTTTTTCTTGGGCCCACCCAGTTTAATTTCCATATTTATTTTTGCATGATCCGATTCCTTGAAAATACCCGTTTCAATTTTTTCTACTTTGTCTATTAGATTCGTTGTAACTAAGAAATAATCTAGTCTGGAGTACATGTTATATGTTTGTGAATAAAAGGTATATGTTCTTTCTTCACCCTTGACTTCCCTCCAGACATCCTTCAGCCCTGTTATTTTTAGCCAATCTGATAATACTTCTTTATTTTTGTCTCTTTTTACTCTGGTGCTGTCTATTTCTGATCGAATCAAATTAAAATCGCCTGCTACTATCAAATTATGCATGTTTTCTTTCTTTATTATGTCTGCTATTTTATTCAAAAATTCCAATTGATGTTCATTTGGTGCATATATATTTATTAATGTTAATTCTTCTTCTTCAATGGTCCCCTTTATAACTAGATACCTTCCATTTGGATCAGCGATACTCTGTGTGAGGTTGAATCCCAGTCTATCCGATATCAGTGTTGCCACCCCTCTGGCTTTAGATGATCCTGGTGCTATTTCCTATTTTTGCCTTCCCTTAACAAATTATTTATTTACCTCTGACGATTTCTGATGAGTTTCTTGCAGAAAAATAATATCCGAATTATCTTGCTTAAGTGCTAGTTGTATTTTCTTTCTCTTCAATACACAGCCTGTACCCTTCACATTCCAAGATAATATTTTAATTGCATTTGACATTACAAACTCTTATATCTCTGAACCTGTGTTTCCTGGACGTGCAGACCTCCACCCTACAAAAAAAGTCATATAAAAAGCCACTAACAACATCTACTACAAAACATATACCTACACGAACTTCCGAAGCCTTCCTCCCCGCTCTTCTTCTTCGAGCATTGCCTTTGGTTCCCAAAGAGGGGAGGGGGGGACAGTGGTACATGGCATAATATCCCAGTCTTTTTTTTCCTTTCTTTCACCTTTCCTCCCCTCTCTCCACCTTGTCCCTTTTAATTTTTTATTCCAACAGCACCAGGCTTCCCACATCCAATGAATCCGATCCCCCTGCCGCCCCCTCCAACTCTTCCACTATAAGCGAACTCTTCTTCAAACCTCCAACCTCCTGCAGACCTTTTTTGAAGTCAGTCCATTCCTTAGATGCAAACTTGATCAGACCAATTTGAGCTAGATAATAAAACACATCTGTTTTGTCATCAATTTCATGCATTTTCTTATAAAAAAAAAAATCTCAATTTCCACGAAAATCTCCAGCTGTACGTTATTCTTTTTGACATCAGTAATTTTGTTACTGGCTTCATCTTATACCTCCAATTTCTTTCCATTGGTGAGATGTCATTATATACTTCCACCACGTCTCCATCTATCTGTAGGGCACCAGACCCAGCTTGTTTGATAAAGGCCATAATTTTCAGCTTGTCCCCCCAATTTGCAAATTTGATTAATACATTTCTATTCCCTTTTTTTCCCCTTTTGCTTCCAATTCTATAAATGCTCACAATGTCCTCTACCACGAACTCTTTACCCATTCCCAAATTATTTAGCCAATTAATTACTCGTTCTTTGAGCCTGTCTGGTGTCCTCTCCTCCATCTTTCTAATCACAATATTCCTTTTTCTATTCTCTTCCTCCAGCAGATCCAATCTCTTGCCCTGCGCAATTATCTTCACATTTGTTGATTGATCTGCATGAAACAGTCCAGTAACTTCTGTCTTGACATCATCTAGTTGCTTGTAAACATCTGCCATCATTGCATTTATTTTCGACGTGTTGTCCTTCACTTCTTTAGTAATTTCATTTAGCGCTGTTTTCAAAGTCTGATAATTGTTTTTTGCTACTTCTCTTTCCTTTTTTGTCTCCTCTCTGCATTTCCTCATCTCCTCCACAATTACTTGGAATTCTTTTTTCCTCTCTTGCATCCCATCTACCATTGTTCTCTCTATTAGATCCACCTTCTTAATGAATTTTCCAAATTCCACAAACATATGGAGATTCTCTATTGCTGAAACCTCTACTACAGGTGGAGGTGTTTGCGCTTCTTGTCTCTCTTTCTGGTCCTTCTGGTCTTTCTGGTCTTTCTGTTCTTTTTTCTCTCTTCTCGTCTTTGGTTCCATTTTGTTATTTCTAATTATACCAATTGAATTATGGGACTTGTACTTTATTTCAAATCAAACTACGATGTTTTGTTATTTTTATTGTTTTATATTATCTCAGTACTAAAGCTAAATCTGTATTAATTACTTCAACCAATATAATTATTTTGCGTCCCAGGATTCAATTATTTTCTTTACACCATGCTCGATTCTGCTTGATTAGTTCGTCAATAAATTATTGATAAACCAATCAAGCATTGAACCAATCAATCAATCAATTACTCAAAAAATTAATTACAGATTAAATTGCTCAATCAATTATATAGTACTTCAAAATCTACCACTGTTTTGCCTTATTATTATACTTAAGAACTGTTTTTACTTAATTTCAAACTTAAATCACTCAATCAATTATACAATCAATTATGCAATACTTCAAAATCTACCACTGTTTTACCTTATTATTATACTTAAAAGTTGTTTTTACTTAATTTCAAACTTAAGCATCAATCAATTTATCTTATTATAACCCCAATTATTTGTAACAATTATCACCCCTGATTAATTGCCCCTAATATTATTTATTCTTAACTAAAAATCAGAAAAATATAAAAGCAATTTATATATAGATGAATTAGATGATCCCAGATAGGAAACCAGCAAGGAGACAATCTAAGAGGGACCAGGGAGGAGAGAAGGGCGGGAAAGCAGGAAGCAGGAAGCAGGAGGAGAGGAGAAGAAAGGGGAAAAAAAGGGAAAAGTGAAATAAAATAAAATGAAGGCAAGGTAAAATAAGAATAAAATAGAAAAGAAAAAGCCAAGAAAGAAAGAAAAAGAGAAAAGGGGGGGGGGAGATATTGATTTATTTATTTTCTGTCTTCAAAAACAGTCCAATGATAGTCCAAAAGTAATGTTCAATATCCAAAATAATGCAAAAGTAGAATCCCGTTTCGAATCTGCTCTTTTGGTTTGAAAGCTATATTTCCATTCCAGCTCCTTCTTCTCCCTATCAAGTTCCAATTTAAGGCTCTAAATTTCACTTACGCCTGCCATTTTCTCCTTTCAAGACCTCGTTAGCTTGTTTCAATTATTGTCTTTAATTTAAGGAAATGCGTAAATAACTATATAGCTATCTATCAGAAAACACTTATGCCTGTATAGCTTGAGTAATCCCAGTAAAGAGGTGGAAGGGGGGGCGGGGGGAGGATCGCCGGAATAAAGGAGCCTGCGTTCCGTGTAAATCCGATGGAGAAAAATTCTAACACATTAAAACCTTCAGCAAAAGTCAGATTTTATATTTAAATATCTTCAACGGAGGTTGTATCTAAGTGTTTTAAATTCTAAAAGGTAGCTGCAACGCGGAGAGAAAGAGAGGAATAGTATCCGGAGCCGAATCTGCTCCTTTGGCTTGGGGGCTATGTTTCTCTTGCTGTGCCTTCTTTGTTCTATAAGGTCCCGTTTTAAAAGTTCCAAGTTTCGAACAAGTCCGCCATCTTACCACCTCCTATAATGCAAACTTCCACTCCCTGTTGTTATTCAATCTGAAAACCTAACAACCCAACAAATTCACAGTTCGTGGCAGGACTGGTCTCGTGTCCTCCTTCTATCTCTTTTGATGTCCACCACTTCGGCCCCTCCAAACTCTCACAATCAAGTGCTCTCCCCTCCGTCTCTTCTTCCCTCTTTCCGTTCTCTCCGCTCCAATTCCCCCACTTACAGTCTCTTCTCTCCGCTCTTCACTCCTCCTCCTTTACCACACAGTTCTCACTCTGCTTTTGCCTTCAAAAATACAACCGGTCCGCCACTCACACACTGCTCTGCAGCACCCCGTCTGTCCCTGAAGATTCCGTTTCCTTCACTTCAAAAAGCCCCGAATTCAGTCTGGGACAGATCCCGGTGCCGCACTCCACTCCGACGTTTGATCTTCCCAAAACTTTCCAGCTCTGGCACACCGGCCGGCTCAACAATTAGTGGCGCGAGCCAGGAGTCTCTTACAAGACCCCCCACTCTCACCACTTCCCGGAGCCCACCCTTCTGCGCCTCGCTCTCAAACAAATTTCACTTTCGATAAACAGACTTTCAGCTCTCTTTTGCCGCTCAATTTTCCCCAAAATCACAGTCTAAAATCGCATTGGTACCACGTTGAAGTAGCGGAGAGAGAAGAAAACGTTGTTCACTCTACGCCATCTTGGCCACGCCCCTCCCATAGACAGTGGTTCTGAGACTGAGATCTCTTCAGCCAGTTCCTTCAATATCTTTGTATGGAGTTCACCTGGCCCTGGGGATTTTGAATTCACTCAGAGTGATAAGGTAGTCCTTGATATTTATTTACCAGCGCTCTCTCCCTTTCTAGTTCACATTTGCTTGAGGGATGTAGGCTACTTTTTGGGGAAAGATGGAACTGAAGTAGAATTGAGCACTTCTACCTTTGTCATTTGTTGTCATTTCCCCTTCTCCTCTGAGTAGCTGGCTGACTCTTTTCTTTTGCTAAACACCTGCCTGAAGAATGCTTTTTTATTGCTTTTAACGCCTCTTGCTAACCTTAGCTCATCCTCAGATTTGCCTTCCTAACACCATCCACACATTTCTTTTCTAATTGTCTGTACTCTTCCTTTGTAGCCAGACCTTCCTATATGAGTTCTTTATTTTAACTCATCCTGAGATGTTGTGGAACCACATTGGTGGTGGTCTTCTTCTTCTTTTCTGTTTTCCACCTTTCTTTCTTGTAAGTGCACCCTTATTCTCGATGGCAGTGAGCCTTTGGTGTTCAGATGATGAACACAATTGCAAAGTTTTCTTCAGACCTTTAAATTGTGGATGGCCTTGCTGGCTGCATGGGACATTCAGAATGGGGATTTGTCTATAAGTTTCACCCCTCACCATGCATTTAGGCCTTCATGTATTCAAGCAAAAACCTTTGTACTGATCAAAGTAAGCAGTGATCTCTATTGTAGGTCTTTGGGAGGAACATTTCAAGCTTATTTGGAAAGTATTGTCATATTTATGTACTTTTAGCAATAATCCTCATCTTTTATTCCCAATAAAATGGTGGAAACTTTTCAAGTCATCCTTTATAGCTCAAACAATGGCTGAAGGAAGTAGAATCCATAAGGCTTTCTCTTAGTACACACATTAGGTGGCAATTTTAAGAACTGTGAAATTCTATAATGAAAGAGTTCAAAGCTGTAAATCACAGGAATTAGTAACTTAAAGGGTCTATTTCCACCTCTACTCTCACAGTGGGCATTCAGCAATAAATCTGCTCTTATCCTTTGTCTTTTCAGGTTGTAAATATCCTCAGAAAAAAAGTGATTCCATCACTTCTCCGAAAGTCTGGCCACTAGTTCAATAATTACCATTGTCATTCATTTTGCTTCTGATATTCAGTATAATATTCATTGTTATATATCCACAACACTGCTTCTCATATGCCACAAGCCTCCGAGAGATCCTGATCAGAGGCTGAATAGGATATCACTGCCATTATGCTGCTAGAGGACGTGTAATTATGTACTTTTCAAATAAGCTGGACCTTTCTGATAATCAGCTCTAACATATGTTTTTAGTTCAAAGAATTTCTCCACAAAAGATCAGAAAGAGCAAGACAAGAATATTTCTATTCTGGAGCTAATCCTTCATTTTATGTAAAATGGTAGACGAAGAAAATAAATGACCCAAAGACAGAGGGATGTAGGATCAGATATGCCAGCCTGGGTCAGATTAATGTCTAATTCTCATGGGGACAGATCACAGGTTAAGGCAAAAACGTTATTTCTTCTTCTTACAGCATTATCCCTTCAGGAAATAAATATCTTTGCTACATGGCATCATGTCCATTGAGGTCCAGAATTAACTGTAGTTGTAGTAAACTTCAGAAAATTACTAAAGCATGATGATTTTTATGTAGATTCCCTAGTACTCATAGCTGAATATTGGGACAGAACAGAACATAGACATGTGTTCAGTTCAGCACATGTGTTCACTGCAGCACTTTAAAGACTAATTGTTATATTTTTACTCTGAGCTTTCATGGATCAAGTCCACTTCTTCAGACTTATAGATCAGTATCCAATACCTGGATATACTTGCTTTTCAATCAGAAATTCTTAAAAACCTGAAACACAGTACACTGTCTACTTTAAAGAAACATAGGACACAGCCTTTTCATTCATTAATCATTTAGTTATTTTATATTTTATCATTCTCCTTTGCAATACTGTACAAATATATGGCAATTTGTAGTATTAAAATAATAGTCCAAATCCTGTTGTATCCATTGCATTTCAAGGGAAATCACAAAGTTGCTTCAACTATTTGAAGCTCACGGTGCAGTACCAAGCATATGACAAGCTCACAACCTATGTACAACCAGCACCCTATCTAAATTACTGGTCAATTAGGTGTGGCAAATTCCATAATTCTTCTTGTGATTGTGTAAAGATACAGTAGGATTCTGGCCAGTGCAAAAATAAAACAATCACTAAATTAATATAGTTCAAAGGTACTGTACTTGAAAACACATGAGAAATAAGAACACCTCCCACCATTAAAAGGTCCTTCCTCATCAGCCATAGGCCTGCCTATATAAAAGTATTAATTTGACATTTATAGAGCTTATCAGAAAACAAAAATAAAAAATAAAAACACTGCAGCACTTTAAAGACGAATTGCTATATTTTTACTGTGAGCTTTCATGGATCAAGTCCACTTCTTCAGACTTATAGAGCAGTGTCCAATATCTGGATATACTTGCTTTTCAGTCAGAAATTTGCACAGTTTAAAAACATGTTTAGTAAAATTAATGAAGAATCTAGTTGTGCAGTTAACTCATCCATTTAGCTGATGATTCTCTGGAAGGTCAAATACTGAAGAAGAAGCTAAAATACTTTGGACATCAAATGAGGATTCACTTGAGAAAACCTTGATGCTGGGAAAGGTTGAGGGCAAAGCAAGAAGCGGGTGGCAGAGCATGAGATGGATAGATGGCATTGTTGATGCAAAGGGCACAGAGCAAGGTGAGTCGAGGAGGATGGTGGAGAATAGGGGTGCCTGGCATGCAGTGATCCATGGGGCTGCAAAAGGTTGGACTTGACTATGCGACTGACTGAATAACAACAATGACTCCATGAATACTTATTTCCCTTTCAGTTCAGAAAATTCCCTTTTCTTAAATAATAATGATAAACAACTTAGTAGCTATGATGAGAAACATTACCAGAAAAGATTGTTTTGACAACTATCACTAATTCTATTAACTATATTATATATTGTACTGGTATTCCTGTTGTAATTCCAGAGAGGCTTATATGGGAGGAAGTGGCTACTGTGAAGAAAAGAAACAGAAAAGAAATTAAGAGGCACTGCAATGAAAAAAATTATAGAAAGAATGGATAGAAGAAAGTAGAAGTTTTAAGTCTGCAAATTCTGTATTTTGGAAGCTGCATTACAATTGCCTCTTTAGGAAGATGGCATGTTTATCTAGGATATGATTTCTCAACTAAGAGAGTCACTGAAAATATGTCCTGGATCAACTGCTGGAGAAATAAATGAATTAATTAATCAGGTTTTTTTTTTAAGAGGGGGAAAATGCTTATTCAGAAGGACACAAAATTTGCTTCCAAACTGGAGTGGAGATCAATATGTGACCAATATGTGACCTGGGTAATGAATTATGCTACTCTATGTCTGGCCAGGTTATCCTACTATGGTAATAGAGTAGACCATGCTGCCAGCGACTCAATGCTGAGTGCCAGGTGGCAGTTAACTAATCTGACAACCCTGAGGACTAAGGGCTAGGGTGCCAAAGTCTAGAGAGAAGGGTGATGGTCCCCAAGTGGATTAAATCCCACTTGAATTCATCTTGATTCAGAGCAGCAGTTTCATCAATACTGGCCTGAGGCCGATGAGGACTTTGTGTACCAAAAGGGCTCAGAACCAGAAAGTGACTCTGAGAACTAAGTCAGTGGTATGGGTGTCATGCTACGATGCAGATTAAACACCACTGAATTATATTCTCAGGATAGTCTTCAAGGCCATGAGTATCACCAATATTTGGATTCAGATATGGCAGAACAACAACAGCAATAATAATAATAATAATAATAATAATAATAATAATAATAATAATAATAATAATAATAATAATAATAATAATAATAATAATAATAATAATAATAATAATAATAATAATAATAATAATAATAATAATAATACAGTTGTAAGTCGCTTAAAGAGCATAGTGTGTTCCACAGGATTGCTCTTTAAGCGAGTTTGCGCTTTAAGCGAAACACCATTGCAAGTGACCAATTGTGGGGGGATTGCGAACCCCGATTTATTTGTTAAGCGAGTTTTTAGTTGGTTTTATTTGTTAAGCGAAGCAAACATAAAGAGAAAATTCTGCTCTTTAAGCGAGTTACCCTTTAAGCGAGGCACTCTTTATGTGAGGTTTGACTACATATTCTTGTTCTTTAAATCATTTTATTCCTCCCATGTGATGAGTTTTATTATGATAGTCTCAGTGGACCTCCATGCTAGGTACTCCAGTTACACTATAGACAGCAAAACATGAGGTTCGCATTGCAAAATTGTGTCAAATAATTGTAGAACATTGTCCAAACTCAGGATTGGAAGAGCTAGTGTTGGTTTTGAGGTATTCAGGAGGACACTGCACTGGATATCCCAGAAACATCATTTTAGTAAACACTGCAAAATGGAGACTTTGTGCTGCAAATAGCAGCTATACGATCACAAAATTTTCTTTCTTTGGTCTTGAAACAAAAAGGGCAGTGTTAGGTTTGTCAGTGATAATAAGGAAGCCTGATTTAATCTATCAGCAAAAATGCCTCAAAAAGATTGAGAAAGTTTAGCATTTTGAAGTATAGTATTACTTGTTCATTAGACTTTATTTGCTCTATTATTTACAATGTTTCCTACTAACAAATAATTAAATGCTATAATAGTACATCTAAATCAGGGGTTCTCAATCTTTTTAAGCCGGGGGCTGAATCATGCCCCTTCAGACTGTTGGTGGGCCAGAATGGTGTGTCCCCCTGCTGCCAGGATCACTCAACCCCCCCACCATTCTCCCCCATACTGATGCTATCAGCACTCCCACACACAACACCAGTGTGGGCCGCAAACACTCCCACACACACTGCCACTGCTGCCACTTGGCTGTTTACTGTGGGTGAAGGAGGGGTCCTGCCTGTCCTTGTCCATGCACAACCAGAGTGGCACCCAGGAAAGATACAGGTGGCCACATGCATCTGCTACTTCCACTTCTGCTTCTGCCACCAGTGCGGCTGTCCTTTCTCCCTCCACCAGGCTTGGCATGTTCCTAATACTGATCCATAGTATGGAAGATGTTGCAAGCCTTCTTACAACATCCCCCCCCCCCGCTATGGAGCGGCATTAGGGACACGCCAAGCCAGGCAGACGGGGAAACAATGGCAGTGGTGATGCTGGTGGTGGTGGTAGCAGCGGTGGGAGAAAGGGTGCAGGCTGGATGGAATGGCGCCACAGGCCAGATTCGGGTTACATGCTGTAGGTTGAGAACCTCTTATCTAATTTGAGAATTACACGCAGTGAGTTGCCCTATTTCTAATTTAGGCTGAGGAAAAATAATCCTTAATTCACCCTCCTTGTGTCAACACAAAAAGTGTGGGGGCATGAGTGAAAAAGAAAGAGAGAAAGTGACAGGGCAACAACTTAACTATGTAGGTTTATTTGTGTACAGTGCAATTTATTTTTGAAATTAATGCAGCAACAATACCTCAAATCACTGTCCATGGGAGAACTGCATTGAGAGATAAGTCTCTGCGTAGGTGATAAATAGGACTGTTGATATTCTATTAAAAGAGCTAACCTTTAAAAAGAAAGCTTGGTGCAATGTTCTTGTGATTCTCGTGTTAAAAACTGAGCAGCAGATTCTGTTCCAGGAGGGCCTTTTTCTTTAGTCTCTTTGAATAAGGGTGATAATAATGTTTTCTTATTTGTGATGATTCTCTATAAATGCTACTGGTTCCTCATATCTACATTAAGTATTCTCGGATTGTTTAGGACACAGGTATCTCAATACATTTCTAATTTATTTCTCTTAATCAAGGAATATTTAGATAGAGACACAAATAATTAGGAGATATTTTATTTAGTAAAGGAAGAACTTTGCCCATTGTGGATTTGACTCAATTGTGTTGTGGAGAGCCTTCTATTTATTTATTTATTTATTTACTTAGATTTGTATCCCGCTCTCCTCGGTAGACTTCTATCAGTCTCATGCAGCTAGCCCAAGACATATTTCATTTGCCACAATGTAAAAAAGTATTACAACATGTACATGGTTAGGGACTCAAACCCTGTCAACAAGTTGGTCCATTGGAAACAAGGTGCACTTTGGTCCATTGGAAACAAGGTCATAGCAGTAAAGGGGTGATATGCCATTGGCACAACCCTAGCATTCAGATGATATATTGAAGTCAAACAGCTCCTCAGTTCCTTACTCTGTTAAATAAACACAACCCTTGCACATTCATGGAGGAGCAGGGGAAGTGATTTTTTTTAAAAAATAATAATTTCATGTAGTAGTAGATCATCATTAGATGAAGCATTGAACCAGGTGGATTATTTTTTTCTTTCCTTTTGTCAGTTGTAACCTCTGCCACAGGATAGGTTAGAGCAAGGGTTCCCAACCTTTTCAAGCCAGGGGCCGGGTCATGCTCTCTCAGTCAGCTTTGAGGGCTGGACTGACATTTTGCCATGCCTGCACAATGGGGAGGAGGGCTTTTTGTCCCAACAGCTTCAAAGGGGTGGTCGTTTTGTTTCTCAAATGCCCTTGGAGGGGTGGGGCCACATGAAATGGCACCAGGGACTGGATCTGGCCCGTGAGCCTTAGGTTGGGAACCCCTGGGTTAGAGTGTGGGTGCAACATGAAATGGTTAAAAAAATTATCAGAGCACAGTATTTATTAGACTATACAGTAAAACCTCGGACAACGCTAAAACTTGGTTCCACAAGTCTTGGTGTTATCCGATTTCTAGTGTTATCTGATCCATGTTAAAATCCTATGGGATGGATTGGATAACGTTAAAGCTCCATATAGATACATTGTAACTGCACAGGCTTTAGAGGTTATTATCCGATCCATCCCATAGAACCTTAACTTTATTCGATCCAATTCTCCTCCCCAGATTACTTAATGTTATGCGATTTTAGCATTATCCGATCCAATCGTTATCTGGTGTTTTACTGTATCCCAAAAATATACAGAGTGTCTCAGAGTTTGGTTCTGAGATAAGTCAAGATAAAGTCAAGAGAGATTCTCTGGTTTAGGAGTTGTTGTTTTTCTTTGCTTTCAAAAATGTTTATGCATATTGTAAATTTCTTCCACCAAGAGAGCTTTGCATTCAACATGTTAAAAATGTAAACAATTGTCTCTCAAATAACTTCAGAATTTCTTCAGGCTAATCTAGAAAGTGTGGGGGGGGGGGAACCTTGCTTTCTTCTCACAATTTTGCAACTGGAAGAGCCTACTTGAAGATTATGGTATTTTTGAACTGCAATCTAGTGTACCCTGGTAACAGCAACCTTGTGTTGCCAGCTAATCTTTCTCATACTAGGTGTTAGGTCCTAAGTATCTGCCTAGTCAATTGGGTAGTATAATATACCTTGCTCACTTTCTCTTTAGGAACACTGTATGTATGCGGTAACAGCTTTACTGCATTGGCTCATCAGGGCTTGTACAATTTGTTTAAAACCAAAGCTTTAGGCACCCTTTGGTAAGATTTGTGTTTGGAGGATATCGCTCTTGACATCAGCACAAAGGAAAGCAGTATGTTGTTGGACTGTCTATACATCTAACTGCTTGAAGGGCTGGAAAGCTGCCAAAAGGGACTGCCAAGGAACTACAGTACTTACTGGAGACTACAAACTGAAGCCTGTAAGCTAAACTGCTAACAACTGTTGCTTTGCAAGCTTGCAAACTGTTATCTTTGTTTTACTTGACTAATGGACTTTTGCATACTTGAACTATAAATACCTGATACCAAACTGAACAGTACCAATGGAGAAGTTATCCTATTTACTTTTGTGACTTTTGCTGTAAATACCTTTGAAACCTTGAACTTTATTTTGCACATACAGTAAAACAACTATTTGCACCAAACCTTCTCTGACTTGCTTTGACTACCGTGCTTGTCAATGTGTACTCAGACTCCTGCTGCAGCCTTCTAACCAAAGGTTGCTCTGCAAAACTTAACACTACGTCAGGCTAAGGGAACTGCAGAATGGACTCACCAAAAGGTGGCTTCATTTTGGCAGTTTCACATCTGGCCTAAACATGGAAGAAGAAGAACTGGAGAGTGAGGCTGAGAAATCAAGAGACACCTTTAGATCATCCAGAGAACCCAACAACAACAAAACACAGACTTTCCTTTTCAAAGAAACAAATATTAAATGATATTTTTCTAAACCTAAAGGGTATTTTATACAACTTCGATTTTTCTATTGACTGGTGTGAGATTACAGGAAAAATGAACCCCATTTACCATTTGTTAAGGATTCATTATGGCCATGTAATAACTAGCCATTTTACAAAAGGGAATAAAGTGCTAGATAACAACCCTTTTCCCTTTGCTGCCTTTGGAGGATGTCATGAAAAATTCTCATGGATCAAAACAGAGTGAGATAGTTTTATATATATCATAAAAGTCACAAAGTGACAAAGTGGTATTATTCAATGGTAAACCTCTACCAGTGTAAGAAAATGTTCTAGCAGTACAATTGCAGATAAATAGCAGAGAAAATGAGAAAACAGTTTAGCTTCCAGCTTCTAAGTCTTGCATTTCTCTCCTTAACCAAGAGAGAGATTTTTCCTAGTTGCCTCCTCTCCTATTCAACATTGTCTTACCAAAAAAATGGAAGAAAACCTAAAGGACAGGTCTTCCTTCCTTCCTTCCTTCCTTCCTTTCTTGATCTTGAATGTTCACCTTAAAGATAAGGCTGGCAGCCACCTGCTGAAATCAATATATTATTTTTGTGTATAATAGCACCAATTTTGCTTTTCTTTTTTAAAAAAATGAGTAGTAGACACCTCAATTTAGTCTATACATTATCAAACACTCTAGACCAGGGTTACCAACAAGGGGCCCATGCCCCACAGGAAGACTTCAATTCCCAGAAGCGTAAATCAGTACATTGGTTGATCAGTGCTTTGGGGAATTAATTTAGGCTTCTGGGAATTGAAGTCTAAAAACCAAAGATTAGGAAACACTACTCTAGAGACAATGATCATTGGAAAACAGCATATTCATCTAGTTTTGTGTTCACAGTTTATTAGATGTATACATATGGAATGTAATATTCAGCTGTCAGTAAATGAGGCTGATATTTAGAAGTACAGTACTGTAGTGCATTTTTAAGTGGAAAAGACTATCTATTCTCCCATGAGTTTGCCTTAAGCAGCATTTGGCAAATTAGCTCTCTGTCATTTTGTAATTGGTCAGTTGGGAGATAGCACTGCATATTTCCTCCTCTTACAAAGTTATCGCTCCAGGCAATGCAAATCAAAACCTTATTGTCTTCCAGTGAATCAGTTGCAAAACAAAAGCAAGCTCATTTGCAAAGTAGAGATTGAGAGACGTTTATATTAAAATAAACAAACTTTTCCACTTAAGAAAATGTATTGCTGTATTGAAATCTGTGTATCCTTTAGTGAGAACCTTGGATTATTTAGTGAGAACCTTGGATTACATCGGCTAAAATGTGGGGTTGGTGAAGCTGAGCTGTGCAGTAAGGATGGCATCATCCACAGGTGTCAACCAGTCATTTTGTAGCAATAAAAAGCTCCCTTGAGGTCCCTACAGGCTTTTGAGTTCCCTAGAGATCTCCTTCACCTTGGAGCAGCCTTTGGTAGTCACAGAATAGTGGAAATTGTCAATATGAGTCCTAATCCTGAGGCATTTTTATGATCTGACCTTAAAACAACAGCTTTAGTAACAAACTTTGGGAAGCTGCTCTGCCTGCAAGCTGTTTCTAGGAGAACAAAGTTTTCACAGCACAATTATTTTAAAAAAATCAATGGTGCATTATATGAGTGGTACAATATCTGGACACTCAAAAAAGAAAAGAAAAGAAGACTTCTACCTTGGCTTCTATATGCATCCAGAGTTGTTGATTCTATATATATTTATGTATAATGGCTTCAAAGTCCAGTTTCACAGCTCCATAAATAAAAGACAGGCTGGTAAAAATCCTCTTACATCTGAGACAGTTTCTGACACTTCTTAATATAGATATACAGAAATTCCTGGCCCTTCCTGCATCCCCCGAAAGCCACACATATTGTAGCCACTTCTTCCTTGTGTTTTTGCATTTCTGAATATTTGTTAAACAATGAACAAGTAAACAAGAAATTCTTGCAAGTGGGGGACAAATCGAAACACCTCTCAGTTGAGGGCAGAAGCGTAGTGAGGGGGTGAGGGGGCAGCCCGCCCCGGGTGCTACTTTGCGGGGGTGAGGCCACTGCCACCCTGGATTTCCTGGTGGCTGGGGCGGGTGCCAGGACCCTCTGCCACCGCTGGGCTGGAGGCATGGGCCCTCTGAGCCCAGCGGCGGAAGCTCGTCTGCCTTCGGCAGCAGCGGCGCCCAGGAAGATGGAAAGTGAGACCAGTAGTCACCGCAGCCCAGTCTACTTGGTTACCTCAATTTCAGCTGCTGACAATGTTACTCTACAAATGCCAAATTGACCAAAGGATCCATTATGATAGTGCTACCCCTTGTGAGAAACAGTACCTCCTTGTTCCACTCCATAAAAATCACAGAATTGCACAATAACCCAGTCCGTCTCTTGTTTGCAGAGTTGTCTGAAGACAGAGCACATGAGTAGTTTATCTGTGTGTCGTAAAAATAATAATCACAAAGATAGCAACAGCCCCTGCTAAGACTACACCACTTCAGTATGTGGGTGACAGGAGATTAATTCAGTAAACTAAGAAGAAAACCACAAGAAAGAGACTACCTTCCAATCAATTTAGCTTTTTATACATAGAAGAAAGTACTGTAGTTGGAAGTACAAGGAACAAAGAAGTCCAAAATTTAAGCCATATCTGGCCATGAAGTCTATAGTTTATACACCATGTAGCAACAAACATTACAAATAGGCTGTGATTAGAGGGTAGAATTCCTTTATTCCGGAAGGCATCTGATTGCATAGCAGAAGGTTTCTCACCTCCTGTAATTTGCAGGTTATTTGCTATTCTTAATGATTGGCTTTTATGACATAAGCATAGCATTCCCTTCAATTCTGGGTTTTCAAGCTTGGAGACTCTCTCAGTCATCAGCTCTCTGACGTTACCATGCTTTCAGCGCTAATGATGGGATTCCTATAACTCCAAATCAGTACAAAGGCAAACTCTTCTGCATGTTGAACTCATACCTGTTTTCTTCTACTCAGCCCATAAATAAGGGCTAAGCATTTAGGAGACACTCCTAAAGCTTTCTGTCCCAGATGACCTTGAAGTTAGATTAAGCAGATTTAGTAGCTTCACTGTGCATGCACCCTTCAGTCTTTTAGTCCAGTTTCCAAATATCTCAGCAAACACATATAACTCATTTTCATAATCTGTCTCCCTCTTGAAGCTTCTCCTCTCTGTGTTATTTTTGTGGTAGTTGTCTGTGGTGCACATGATGCAAAAGAGCCTTCTCAATGGAAAGCACCCCAACCCTCAGGAATAAACTGAGACTGCAGATAAACCCTACTGGTAAGAAGAACTGAAAGACACAGAAAGTCAAGGGAGGGGAAAGCACAGACCTAAAGAAGTCAAGCCATATTTCATGTGAGTGGAAGTAAAAAAATACGAATAAAGCCAGTGGAACTAGAGACCACATTGCCAACATACGTTGGATCATGAAGAAAACAAAGGAATATCAGAAACAAGTCTACTTCTGTTTCATTGACTACATCAAGGCCATTGACTGTGTGGACCACAACAAAATGTAGCAAATAATTTAATAGCTGGGAATAACAGACACCTTATATGCCTCATGAGAAATCTGTATATGAGTCAAGAAGCAACAGTTAGAACAGAATACGGAATGGCTGAGTGGTTAAGAATAGGAAAAGAAGTAAGACAAGGCTGCATTTTATCGCTCTGCTTATTCACCTTATACACAGAGCACATAATGTGCAATGCATGGATGGAGGAATCACGATATGGGATCAAAATTGCTTGGAGAAACATCAGCAACTTGAGATATGCAGATGACACCACCCTAATGGCAGAAAGTGAGGAAGACCTAAAAAACTCCTGATTAGGTTGAAAGAAGAAAGTGCAAAAGCTGGCTTGAGGCTCAATATAAAGAAAACCAATATAATGGCAACAGGCCCCATCAGTCCCTAGAAAATAGATAGGGAAGAAGTAGAAGCAGTGACAGATTTTACTTTCTTAGGATCCAAGATCACTGCAGATGGTGATTGTAGTCATGAAATAAAAAGGCAACTGATTCTTGGGAGACAAGCGATGAGAAACCTGGGGAACATAGTGAAAAGTAAAGACATCAGATTGCAAACAAAAATTTGTATAGTCAAAGCAAGGGTATACCGGTGGTAATGTGTGGTTGTGAGAGCTGGACCATTAGGAAAGCTGCGTGCAGAAGAATAGATGCCTTTGAGATGTGGTGTTAGAGGAGAGTTTTGAAAGTCCCCTGGACAGCGAAGAGAACAAATAGATCAATCATAAAAGAAATCAGCCCTGACTGCTCCTTAGAAGGTCAAATAGTAAAGATGAATATGAAGTACTTTGGACATCAAATGAGAAGAGAGGATTCACTTGAGAAAGCCTTGATGGTGGGAAAGGTGGAGGGCAAAAGAAGAAGGGGGTGACCAAACGTGAGATGGCTAGATGGTATTGTAAACACAATGGGCACAGAGCTGGGTGGGTTGAGGAGGATGGTGGAGGTCAGAGGTGCCTGGAAGACGATGGTCCATGGGGTCACAAAGGGTCAGAATCGACTGTGCGACTGAACAAAATTTGAACCTAGCAATATATTCTGCAACAAAGTCTTTAAGAATATAAAGATATAAATATAAATATAAATAAATAAATAAATAAGAATGTCATACCTTTGCCAATAAGTTAGCTGGTTAGATTTGAGCTTCCTTGCCCTCAAACGCCATGAGGTATTTATTTTGTCATTTATTTTATTTTCTTGTTTACTGTATTATGTTGCTGTTGTTTATTTAATTGTGTGTATACCACCCAAAGTGGGAAATACCCAAGATGGGTGGTATAAAAATGTAGAATATAAATAAAATAAATAAAGGAGCAATAGCAGGTTTCCATTTCTTTCATCAGATGTTAGACAAGCTCAAGAAGAACTGATTTGGAGAGTGGCATACCATGTCTGTGCTCAAGCTACAGAATGCTGACCTATTTAGTCTTGGACCTTGACAGTCACCTTTGATCTTTGCGCTTGTTGTGTTTTTTTTTCTGTACATTTTGCTCAACTCCTGAACTCTTTGATATAGTGCTAGTCATTTTTTTCCTTTTCTTTTTTGTGGAACTAGGAGCCATTCCACTCCAGCTCACCCCTTAATTATAAGTGTGATTTTTTTACTTTGATAATGAGAAGTCCACTCAACCATTTTCTAGCCTCCTGACCTTGTCCTCAGTGTAAAATAGCCAAAACTGCCATCCCACTAAAGCAGAGCATGGTAGTGAGCTGTGCCTAATCATGACTGATGTACAATTATGATTGCTATTCTAACATTCAGCACCTCACCCCACCCCACCCCACCCAAAAAAACCTAGAGTATGAGTTTTAAAGGAACTCATTAATTTTCATCCTTTTGCCTTTCTTGAAGTAATTGTTATTAGTGGGCTAAAACACAATCTTCATTCACTGGTGCTAAATTTACCTGACACTAATGCCTACAAGTGACCTATGTTCTAGTCCTTTAACTGCTTTATATAAAGATAGATTTATGCCAGACTGAGATTCAGTTTTATGCTGTTTGCCTTTCTTAGGCATATTAACCTTGTGATTTATATACTCTTGCTTCCTTGATGCCTTTTTGTCTAATTCATCAATATCTTTCCCTTGGAGGTCACAACTTGCAATCCAGTGTCAGTGTCATTGTTTCAGTAAGAGAAGAAACATTGTTGTTAATATCACTGTAGTGAAATATCATGCTTCCTCGCATATAACAGATCTAATTTTCCTATGTTGGACAATCTGATAGATATTATATTTCCACGGTGATCAGAGGCTAAAGTCAATAAATGTCTCAATAATTTTTGGCAATAACCTTCTTGAGACCAACTCATCCCAGAAAAGGTGGGTGGCTCCTCTTCATATACACATCCCATCCCATGAACCTACTAGCTTTTGACGACCTCGTTCAAGGAAGGACAGGAATTTGGTCCAATATAAAACAAGTGTGTTCTGATTATGACTGGATTGTTCTTTGCATGCTTGTTAGTGTAGGCTGCATTTTAAAATTGATAAGCAAGTCATTCAATGTGAGAGGCATTCTGCTTTGAGCAGTAGATTTAGGCACACTGATAATTCCTCAAATGGCCGTACCAGTATCTTATTTCAGGTATATTATCTAAAATTTAGAAAAATATGCTTGCACATATAACAGATGTGAACCTGCTATGATAATGACAGCAATAAAGGCTTTGGCAAGAAAATTTGGGGTATAGCCTGCTTTTACTAGAAACAAAACAGTCTAGGAATAAAAAAAATTAAAAATGTTTTGCACTATTTGCCAAGAGAGCCATCCAGAGATAGGATTTTTCAATTCCTCATAATTTCAACAGTGATTTCAATCTCTTTATTCTTATGGGAACAGCCAGAACTTCCTTGTATTGTGCATCCAACTGTGACAAGGTTCAATCCTGTAAAACTTATTTGAATTCTGTTGTTTAAGATCTTTATCTTTTGAATTACATTTTTTAAAATTCCACTTCAGTCTTCTTTGATGTAATATAGATATTATTCTGTGTATCATTAATCAGTGGAATATAATATAATCTAGTTTCATTTTTACATTTTTCTAATCTGTTGGTGGAGGACAGAGGTGCCTGGAGGGCAATGGTCCATGGGGTCGCAAAGGGTCAGAATCGACTGTGCAACTCAACAACAACAACAACAACAACAACAACAACAACAACAACAACAACAACAACAACAACAACAACAACAACAACAACAACAACAACAACAACAACAACAACAACAACAACAACTGATCAGATCTCTTTTGTAGATTACAATAAATTGCTAATAATTCGATGGTGCTTTCTTTTCATGAAAAAAATTCTAAGAAAGAATGAGTTGCAGATTTACTCAATATGTTTTACCTCCAGCTTCCAGATCTGCCTCTTGCTGCATTTATTACTTCCTTTCATAAAACCATATGCTATTATCTTCCTTCTCTTGGGTGTTTTACATGCATCCTATTCAATAGCACCTGATCTAATAGAATACTTGTTATTTGTACAATAACCCAAGAGTTCAGAAACCAATTTATGACTGCAACATTTTTTTGGTACCCATATTTGGACTATCATCCTTGAAGCCTCAGCAGTCCTGCTGATTTGGAAATATTATAAATGCATCTTTGGAGAAAATCGAAGCCAACAGCCATAATTTAGGAAAACATGTTAGAATGACCTGAATCTATGTTAATGAAATGAGAGTCTAGTGGAGCAAATAATGAATTGTCCAGTGAAAACTAATCAATTGAATTCTGTCCTCCCTTAAGCATCAAAAATATCTTTAGATTTAAGGATCAACAATGTTGATGTTTAAAATATACTAGAACCACCTTATTTTAAAGAAAGAAATTGGCCACTTCAACTAAATGTTGGCAATGCAGTATAACAATGGTTCTTTGAGGCACATAATGATGTAGTTTGATGGTAGTCACTTTCTTTTTGAAAACATAAACATTTCACATTTTCATCATCGTTGGTTGCTACTTATGTCCAAATATACATTTCCTCCCCCTGAAAATCATTTTCAGGAAAAATGCCACCTGCATAAATTTGTTTAAGGTGGATCCCAGCTTGCCATGAAGTTACCTAGATACTATAATCACGGAACCATCTCCTATGGCACATATGAAATGAGACATTAAGGAATTGACACCAGGACTGCAATGGACTGCTGCAGCCTTGAGGATATTGACAAGGTGCACCTTCACTGCCAGTCCATCTGGCATGGCCTCTTCTGCCTCCATGACTGTTGGGAATCAGAATGGTGAAGTGGTTCCTCTTCCACTCATTTCACCGTTGGGTCCAATATAATGGTTTCCAGTGGTGTTTCCTCCACTGAGGGGGACCATCACCCCACCTAAAGGGGCTCATCCACCCACAGCCATTGGCCCCTTTATGGAGTAGGTTACTGGCTTTCGAGCAAGGGAAACCTTTACCTTTAACTCTCACCGTTGACTTGCTGGCTATATGGTCTACTCCAATACTGTAGCAGGATGTCTGGCCAGACATCCACATTTCACATTTTGGATACATAATAAACATACAGGTTAACAGGTGTCAACAAGAAGCCCCAGTGTTGTAGGCTGAGATGAGAAAAGCTAATTCCACCCTCATTTAATTAATGTTGAATTCTCTTCATTGAGATTTGTGGTGGTGAAGAATCCCATATAAACTTTCCAAATACAGTATTGTGTTAAATGTTTCCCCAAAGAACATTAATTATCTGAGACAGTATATTCATTTCAAGTATTGAGCTTACCCTACAATGTCAACAGTGCTCATATATTGAAATTTACAGATATCTTTGTAATCAATTTATTCAATTTATTTATTTATTTATTTATTTATTTATTTATCACACTTGCTATCCCGCCCCAATCAAGCAAGCCCGACTTCTTTACGTGATTTCTTTACGTGCCATGTAGAATCAGTGAGACAATGATATAAAACTTTAAAAATTTCCTGCCAATATGCTTCAAAAATGTTTTTAAAAACATCTTTTGAAGTAACTTTTGAAGTAACTAAAATGTGAATCATTCTACTAAAACTACTGGTTACATTACATTTGAAGTACATTATAATTTAGTTATAACCTTATTAGTCCCACACACAAAAAGAAATACCTGTACTGTAACTACTTCTATATAATGCCTTCCATCTACTGTATTTATCTCTCACACATATTCAGGCATAACAGGTGAATAGAACTAGAATGATAGCTGTAGGCCAGTACTAGTTTATTTATTTAAAACATTTATATTCCATCTTTTAAAATAATGGAGTTTTTCCCCTACCATTGACCATCATGGTGCCTTCCAGGCAGTCATCAGATCCACCTCTCCTTAGCTTCACCAAACTATTTCCCTAGCACTTAGGTGCCAAGCCTAACAATAGTATTGTTGCAGGGTTTCCAATGCAGATGCATTGGCTTGTGGCTCTCAGAGTCTTAGATGGCATTTCTTAGCTAAATTAATTAGCATCATCAGCATATTTCGACCAATGTTTAATTGTAGTCTTTTCCAACTCATTAGATGATGATGATGATGATGATGATGATGATGATGATGATGATGATGATGATGATGATGATGATGATGATGATTATTATTATTATTATTATTATTATTATTATTATTATTATTATTATTATTATTATTATTATTATTATTATTATTATTATTATTATTATTATTATTATTATACTTCTATGCCACCCAATCAACAAACATGGCTCTGGGAAGCTCCCAACAGTACACAATACACAATAAAATCACAACAAAAAAACTTGCAATAAAATATCGATCATCAAAGTACAAAGTTCAAAAATGATCACAGACAGTCCAGGGGCTAGGTTGGCCAGGCTGGGCTGGGGGGCAATGTCTGGCCCCCACCCCAATGGCCAAGTCCTGGCACCAAAAAAGCACAATTCTGGCCATTGGCGTGGTCCGGGGTTGTGGCAGCGTTCCTGCCACCCGGAGTGGTGGCTTTTTAACTCTGGCCATAGGTGTGGTGCAGGGTCGCAGCAGGAGTCCTGCTGCCCAGAGTGGCGGCTCTTCAACCCCGGCCATGGGCATGGTCTGGGGTCACAGCGGTGCTCCTGCCGCCCGTAGCAGGAACTCTTCAACCCTGGCCATGGGCTTGGCCTGGGGATGCAGTGGCACTCCTGCCTCCTGAAGCAGCGGTTCTTCAACCCCGGCCATGGACATGGCCTGGGGTCGCGACGGCATTCCTGCCACCCGGAGTGGCGGCTCTTCAACCCCAGCCATTATATCTTTAATTAGCAGCTTATTTATTTATTATTTGTCCTTTACCTCTTGGCTGCTCACATCTCTTTCATTATCTCTTTCCACAATATTTTAAAGCAGAATGAAGTATCTAAGAATCGAAGATATCTCTCTGCTACATCACAGGGCATCAAGTCTGATTTTCCAGCACCTAGAGGCAAATAGCATGTGGTATGAAAATCCACATAGTACAGCAATAGCAGTATTAAAATGAAAAATAGCATTGGGACACTCCAGTTCTGAGCAACGCAGCAGGCAGGGAAGGGAGAAGACCCTTCACCCTTTTTTTCATTTTAGCCATGTTACCACTCAGCACAATCTGATCTCATGCAGAGCTCAGGTGAGACCTAAACCATTTCACATTGTAAGACCCATCATCATTTGGGGAAATGAGGAAAAAAGTATTTCAATATAAAATAGCAAGCAATGTTGATGGCTCTAAGGGCAAAATTTCCACCCCTAGCAACTGACTGCACCAAGCCTTAAAATGGTGAAAAAGAGCAAGATGGGGGTGGAATAAAAACAAGAAGTCTTTTGGGTGGTCACACTTTGCTCATTCTTGATGTGATAATATTGTACCTCACAGCATGGCCTTGGGCTTTAAGGAAAATGTCTTAGTAAGCTTGATGTGGTGTAGCAGGTGGTGAAGGTTACAGAACCAGCACCTGGAGTCAAGAAGCTGAGTCATGGTCTGATTTTCCCTGTAAAGTAGTGAAGGGGAGAGCTTTCAAAGTGGTGGGAAGAAGCTAGTGGTGAAGGTACAAGGAGTGGGAGCTGATCCCAGTCTTTGGACAGGAAATAGGGTATGTTAGATAGTTTTTGTTATGTTTGGGGAAAGGGCAATGTTTTGTCTCTGGGGTATATTTTTTATGTCAATAAATGAAACTATGTTTTTATAAAGACAGTTGTGTTTATTGGAAAGGGTGAGTGTTGCCAGGCTTTATGAAGCCTTTTTCATTAATACTCTTTTGACCGAGGAGGCTTAAAGACAAAACTATCCTCAGGGGATTGGAGGGTTTGTTTGGTCCACCCTGGTACAAATCCAGGGCAGATTTCCCAAGTCTGGATGCTTTTGACCTTAGCCTTGGAGTAACTATAGCTATCAAGGAGCGAGCACAAGAGAGCCTGCAGGGTGGTGTATCTCCCACTGAGCAGATGTAGAGCGTTGAAGGGGCTCACTGACACTTGATTCAAAGTCTGCTACTGATACCCCTTATGGAACATATTGCTTGGGAATTTATATGTTTTGAGTGTTAACTGGATTATTACTCAAAACATATCAACTCCAAAGCAATATGTTCCATAAGGGGTATCAGTAGCAGTCTTTGAATCAAGGATTATAAGGGGCTGTGGTGGCTCAGTGGTTAAAAAGCTCACCTTGTTAGCTGGAAGGCTGGCAAGTTGGCAGTTCGAGACCTGGATATTGCATGATGGGTTGAGCTCCCATCTCTGTCTCAGCTCTTGGGGACATGAAAGGAGCCTCATTTGGGCCTTCCCTGAGTGGAATTTCTTCTGCAAAAATATTTTCAACCCATAATAATTTCTGACATGAAATGATTATCATTATTACTGGAATTATATTGGTATGGTGCTGGTAACAGTGACATTCTCTCACAGTCTTCCTTCACCAACAACATTATTCTAGTAACTGGAAATACAAAGTGCAGAGCATTTTGCCTACTGTTTTAATAAATGCAGTTTTTTAATAAATTAAACTGAATTCCAACATAGTACTGCTTATATGGAAAGCTCACTCATGTGTGTGAAAACTGGAGCTGAAGCAGTTCTAACAGATGGCTGTTCAGTTGACAGTCCCATAGATAATTAATTCCATTTTCCATTTTCAAACTGCATTTATATCTAGCAGAAGATTGTAAACAATGGCCATGCTCTGTTCAAAACCACACAGAGCTGCAGCTGCAGAAGCTGCCATGAAGATCTGAAAAGGTGCTGGTTGTGTGTGCAATCATCCTTCACGTATCCAAAGAAATGTAAACCTATCCCTGTGATGCCACAGAATCTTGCTATTATAACATTTCCAAAAAATAACATCTTGACAGTCCTTCTAGGTATTTGAAATGAACACCCCCAAGGTTATTCAAGTGAAGAAGCAGGATTTTGCCAGTTGAAATGCGATTGAAAGAGTAAGTTTTCAACAAATGAATTAAGCCAATAAACATGTCATAGAGCATGTCAGAGTTCAGTATCTGTTCTGATGGAGGAAACACACTCCTTTTTGTGTGTCTGTGATTTGGGAGGGGATTTAAAACGCTTCTGTTGATCAATATTTGGTCAATAATTTTTACTGAAGGAAAATGTCGGGCACCAAGGTGAGGTTTGAAAAGAGATTCAAGATAAGAAGTGTATTAAAAAGCCTATCATTTCTTGCTAACAGTTTGGTATTATGTTCCTTTGACATGATTAGCCGTCTTGCTCTGGGATATAGCATCTTGCATTGTGTGTGAATTATGGGGTATTTTCTGACCTCAGTGAGAATTCTAGTGTTGGATACTAAAATACTTTATGCCCAAAGGAGTATCTGTCTACTCAAAATCACGAGTGTTCCATTCGAATACACAGAGACAAAATACACACAGTCAAATGAAAATAATACAAATACAATATGAATATAGATACAATATATAAATGCAATCTAATCCTATACTTTTTCTCTTTGGGATATTTCAATGTATCCCAAATAAGATATTTTCAGTCTTCATGACTTATAGACAATCGGAGATTTGCTACATCTTTGTTCACCACAAAATGATGTTGGGTGGGACAAAAGTAACCTTCTCATCATGCTTCTAGCACCAAAACTCATATTCTATTTTATTATACCAACCAAAAGACAGAAGCTCACCAATCTCTTGAGCAAAAAAGATGCTAGAAATACATTGGGGTTGGGGTGGGGATATGGGACAGGCAAAGTTAGGCAATGTTGATCCTTTATCCCACATGACACAAGCCCCCACAGAAAACCTAGTGCTGATTAAACAGTGCGGTAAACAGTGCGGTAAACAGAGTAAAAAGAAACAACTTTTCCAACCAGCAAGTCTTCAAGCTACTTGAAGTGAAATCTAGCAATGCATCATTTTACTGGTCTTATCTGATTGTTTATACCGTATAACCCTCTTCCACTGTCTCTCATACAAGATGGATTTCAGATCAAGCCCTCTCCCCCATCCTTACCTACAACTTACTTTGTAATATCTTGCCTGACATAGAGATTCCTGATCTTGAGTTGTGGCACCCTGTTTGTGCTTCTTAGCTGGCCTAATAAAGGTTATCCCCCAGTGCAGATTTTGGAATTTGTTTTATGAACCACATAGCCAGCTCTGCTTTTTCATAATATATCTGTATGTCAGAACTATTTGCTCACTATGGCTTGTATCCAAAGTTGTTCTTCTGTACAAAGAAAGCCACAAAATCTACACCAGCCGCATGCATGCATGCATACACACACCTTATTTAAATTCTCAAGAACCATCCATATTCTGCAGGGTACAAAAGGCTGAAAAGAAAAGGCAGAGGCAGGGATGCCTATGTATTCTGTTCTGTTCATGCAAAGGATAACACTGCAAAAGCAAACTTATAAAATCCAAACCATCTGTAGACACACCATATCCATGAATACATCTCAATACCAGGAGAGGCTTGATTTTAAGTCCTTTAAACAAGTTAGATCAATTCTAGAGTCTACAGTCCAGGTTTTCTGGAAGCAGATGGCATCATGTTTTCTTCATTATACCATTCTCCACATGTCCCACGCCAGGGTTTGTGCAGATCCCAGATAAGAGCCCAACTACTCAGTGAAATATTGCAAGATTAGCTCCTCTTATGAAATGGGTGAATTCAATTCATTTCTTAGTGCCCAAATGATGCAAAGGCTGAATTCTATCTATATGGCCCTTTTTTCTTTCAACCCAGCCTTTTCTTTCTTTCTTTTTAAGGGGGGGGGGTGTTCTACTTTTTCAAGCTGGAACAATCCGAATGGGGTTTTACTCTTGTAAACATTAAGGACTGTGTCTGTAAGTAGTGTTTGGTGATGGAGGCATTTGGGGTATGATGTTTAGAACCAGGAGAATGTGTCATTGTGTTCTTTCCTCTCCCTTAATTGTCCTCTCCTTTTAGATAGATAGATAGATAGATAGATAGATAGATAGATAGATAGATAGATAGATAGATAGATAGATAGATAGATAGATAGATATGTGCTACAGCACCCTATCACCGTACCGCTGGGTCACTGTAATTAGTCTTTCTCATATATATGACCCCATTCTGTGTACATGCATTATAGAAAGAGAGTAAGGTTGAATAACAGATAATGAAAAAATGTTGTTGCCAAGTGTCAAGGAAAGGAAACTGAGTTCTGCTATTGCCCAGATGGTAGGAAGGAGAAACAAGTTGAACATTTAGCAATACCATTGGCAGAGGTTTCGATGGCAACATCATCTTGCCATGTGAGAAATCTAAGGGACTCAGCCTGGAAATAAGGAGAAAGATGGGGAAGGGGATCTTGGAGGCCTGCTGGTTCTGGGACACCTTCACCCTCTGAGACAAGCAGGAAAAATGCTGCTGGCATGAATTTGTTTAAGGTGGATCCCAGCTTGACATTAATTGACCTACACACTATGATCTCAGAGCCCTCTCTTGTGGCATGTGTGAAATGTGACATGCAGGATTTAAAACCAGGACTACAATGGACTACCACAGCCTTGAGGATATTGACAAGGTGCCTATTCTGCCTCCATGACTGTTGGGAATCAGAGTTCCTCCTCTGCTCATTTTGCTGTTTGGCCCAATATGATGGTTTCCAGTGGCATTTCCTCCACTGAAGGGGACCATCACCCAACCTAAAGGGGCTATTCTGCCCATAGCCATTGGCCTCTTTAGGGAGTCAGGTTATTTACTGGCACCTAACACTCGGCATTGAGTTGCTGGCTATACAGTCTACTCCATTACCGTAACAGGATGTCTGGTCAGACACAACACCAGCTGGCCTCCAAGACCAGGCCTCTTGGTGCCCTGGGGCAGAAAAAAACATATACTCAGATCAAGTTGTGGCAACAACAAGGACAAGTGTTGTGTGTGTGCATATTCACATGCATTTCAAAGTCCTGACTGTTTTTCCTTAGTGGGACATTTTCTAACATTCTGAGGCTGGTATAAGATTGCCAAGGAAGTTCCTTTTGTGATTTCAATTAGATCAGCTCTAAAACTGTTTTCTTTAACTCCACACAGAAAACCAGCAAGATAACAATCCATAAAATGATTGGCAAAGGCAGGACCAGAGGAAGGAAGGAAAGAAGGAGGGACTGTGAGCTGGAACTGTATCCACTGTGAATAATGAACTCATGAATCAATCTCCTTTGTGAACACTGGTTGTGATTTTAGAAGTAATAGGTTGTGACACAAATTGCAACAAAGCCAAAATACTCTGAATTGACTTTCCAGTATAGTCACACCTTAACTAAATTTAGAATAGAGTTGAAAGACACCAGCTGTGCATTGGACACTGGAGAAAAGCAATTTGTCAATTGGACATTACTCTCAGCATAATGATATTTGCTCAGAGCAACAAAATATTCTTCTCCATAAATATCAAAACTAAAGGTTGAACCTAACTTGAAAGGCAGTTATATCTGTAGATGAGCATTAATTTTAGATAGCAGGCAAAGTTTAGGCAACAGACAAACAGAAAGATAAAGGAACTGAAGTACTGTACTTTGAACAGTAGAAAATCTTCATGTTACAGTGATGATGGTGATGATGGCGACAACAACAATGGTGCAGAAATCTTCGTTTTGACTGGTCTGGTTGAGGAAGGAACCACTCATTTCTTCTTAAGGCAGTTCTTTTGAACCACACAACCCTACAGGCACCTCAAATAGAATTGCAGGTAAAAGGGATATTTTTCTGCTCTGCCCATGTGGCAACTGAAATCAAAGCACATTGAATCCTCCAGTGTGACTTCACAGTGAAAGAAACACTGTTAGTCACACTGTCAAGAAACATTCTTTTTTGATATATATTAGTCTCCATTGTGCTCAATTTGTCCTTATTCTCAACATGATATAGCTACCTTGGCTCTTAGTAACAGCAAGATTATCATATCACTTCTTTAATAACAGACTGGAATGAATGCCAGACAAGTTTAGATTAATGGCAAAATGAGAGCCATCTAATCTTTCATGATGTCCAACAGACATCCTTAATCAGTTTTAGAGTTTCAGCACCCCTGCTAAATTAATTTGATGTCATGATATTAATCTTTGGGTTCCATCATTAGCCTCAACAGTTAAAAAGATGTACAAACTTATTCCTCAAGAAGAAGAAATAGGTACAGTGCTGGATGGGATTATTTGTAGACTGGCAACAAAAGATATTTCATGATAAGAAAAATACGTCTGAACAAATGCAGCTGATTTCTGGGGAAAATGTTTATTTTACATCTTCTATGTGGTTGACTCACTGTGCTGAATTTATTTGTAAAAGGAATATGATGCTATTTTAATACAGGAAATGGAAATAATGTTTGATTATTGCATTTTTATCATTTTTAATCCATTGCATTTATATACTTCCATTATGCCACTGTACTCAAGGTGGTTTACAATTTTAAAAACTAAACAATAAAATTAAAAGCTTAAGTTTTTAAGCTTTTTAAAGTTTTTAATTTTTAAGTGTTTTTAAAATTGTTGGAAATCGCCCTGGGTCCCTTCGGGAAGGAGGACGATAAACAAATATGAATGAATAAATAAATAAATAAATAGTTTCTATCATCCTCAGTTCTTCCTTATAACCACTGGTTTCTTCTGCTTTTTTGTCAATTGAAGGAGCTGTCAAGTAGGGCACAATTTTCTTCTCCTACTTGTTCCCTTTTGATCCTTGAGGAATGTGGGGCTTCACAAGTTCTCAGCCAGACTACAATTTCAAATGTCATTTGTTTATTTATTTATTTTGGAATCTTCTTCTGACAAAGAAAATATTGTAAAAAGCCCATATTCCTTTCACAACATTTTAAAAATACTTTTAGGGAACCAATTTCTCATCAGTGCTTTTTCTTTGTTTAATTTCATTTTGTTACTTGTGTACTTAATCAAAAAATTCCAAACAGGAACTCTGATCAGATAGTACAATATGTTTCATGTTGGGACTTCTCTGAAGCTGTTTGTTTGTTTAGTTTATATTATTTGCACTATAAGAAATATATTGAAATCTTAGAACTAGGAAGCTGCAATAGTACTAAACTCTGACCCAAAACAAGCTGTGTGAAAAAGAACCATGCCTCATATGGTTAAAAAAATTACAACCAAGATAGAAAGTAAAGGATTTTGTTATTCTTTGTCACTTGTTGAATCAATATATTGATCACACTACATATCAGAATTCCCCAGCAAAGAGAAAACATCCACCAGTCCCTTACCCCATTAGGAACTACTATACAGTAATACCTCGGATAACACTAAGACTTGGTTCTACAAGTCTTGGTGTTATCCGATTTTTAGTGTTATCCGATCCATGTTAAAATCCTATGGGATGGATCGGATAACGTTAAAGCTCCATAGAGATACATTGTAACCGCACAGGCTTTAGCGGTTGTTATCCGATCCATTCCATAGGACCTTAACGTTATTCGATCCAATTCATCACCCCAGAATTATGCCATTACGTTATGCCATTTTAGCGTTATCTGAGGTAAATGTTATCCGAGGTATTACTGTATAACATTCTTACCGGATTATGCCCTAAAATCAATTACAGTACTAGTGTTAACCAGAATAGACCCTTCCAATCAATTGTTGAATGTTAAGTCAACACTTATACACAGAAGAGTAGCGTGCCTTGGCGGGGCCCCGTATAAAATTTGTTTGGGGGCCCTTAGGAAGGGTAAAGATTTGTTTTGCTTACGCACGTTGGGGGCCCCTATGGCCCGGGGGCCCCGTATAATTGATACGGCAGATACGGCGGTAGCTACGCCTCTGCTTATACAAATCCCATTCATTCAATAGATCTTGTCTAGCTTGGGGTTTGGATTCAGGCCAATTTGAGTGAACAAAACTGTTTTGATCCTATAGTTGTAGCAGATAATTTAATCCCAAAAATAAAAAACTGTCTCAAAACCAATATTTTCAGAATAATTTATGATAATGTATTAAAAGGTAAGGAGATTGCAGATATAAGATGGCTGATGTCAACAAATAAAAAGGAGGATAAAACAAGCAATCTCTTTTAAATCACCCAATAAATCAAAAGGAAATTTAAACCTAGATTAGACAAACAGGGAAACATCCTGTCTGATTAGAATAAAATAAAAGAAGATGGAAACAACGTATTGAACTGTTCAGAAGAGGTACAAGAATGACAGATTTATTTGAAGAGAAATCCTATGACAAAGAACCTGCAATTTTAGAAAATGAAGTGAAATCTGCTCTGATGATAAAACAAATCACCAGGAATAGATGGGATACAGCATGAACTATTTCAAGCTCCAGGGACAGAAGTTGTCAAAAACCTAAAAAGGATATGCCAAATATGGAACAAAACAACAACACACAGACAGGAAGTGTTCAATATATATTCCATTCCCCAGAGAGGTGACACTGCAGAGTTCAGTAACTATAGGACCATTGCACTTATTCCCCAGATGATACTCAAGGTGTGGCAACATGTGTCTCCGTACTTGATAGTCCTGATGTATAACTTACATTACAGACAAGAAACTATTTTTAGGGAAGAAAATGGAGAAACATAGGCAAAGGAGTCAGATAGGGATGTATTTCATCTCTCATATGTATTCAATCCCTATGTGGAACCTATAAAATGAAAAGATGGAGCAGATTCAGATGAAGGAGGAGTGAAAATTGATTGGGGGAAGACACCAATAATAATAATAATGCACAAATTTCCTTATCTTGCTGGCAGAAAACAGCAATGACTTGAAATGACCAATAATGAAGGCAAAACAATGGAAGATTAAAAACAATACAGCTAATTTTTTTATTATTTTTAATTGATTTTTAAAACATACAAAAAAAGAAACCAAACTAAGAATACAATATAAAATAAAACAGTAATGACAAAAACAACAAAAAAAGAAGGGAAAAAATACAAAAATATTATTATAATTCCCTGTTACGTATTGTTGCTCATGTCCTCAAAGTAATTAAAAACACCCTGTGATATATACAAAGTCCTGGTAACCACAATTTTGTCACAACTTCTCTATTGTTTCTAAAAACCCATATACAGTAATACCTCATATAACATTAGTATCGAATAACACGAAAATCGCATAACATTAAGGAATCTGGGGGGAAGAATTGCATCGGATAACATTAAGATCCTATGGGATGCTTCAGATAACAACCGCTAAAGCCTGTGTGGTTACAATGTATCTCTATGGATCCCATAGAGGATCAGATAACACTAAAAATCATATAACACCAAGACTTGTGGAACCAGGTTTTAGTGTTATATGAGGTTTTACTGTAATCTGATACTGGTTTAACACCTTTACATTCTACCAAAGTATACTCTACAAAGGATCTCCATATCTCCCAAAACTTATTTTCCACAATTACACCTTTCTTTTTTTATTTCCCATGTAAGTTTATCGTTCAATATATATGAAAGTGAGAATTAATATGCAGCGCTTTAGTTAGAAATGTATGCTAGCTGTTAGGGATTTTTTTTTTTTTTTGGGTGGGAGGGAATGTCCTGAATTCAAATTATTTTGTGATCTACTTTCTAACCTGATATTTCATGCTTTTTTATAGGTCAGCATTGCTGAAAAGAATATGTATATATTCTAATTCTGCATTTGCTCTTGAGTAGTTTAAATTACATTTGCCCAACTTTGCATCCAACCTACTGTAAAAAAAGCTAACAAGTTGAATTTGGGATAAATAAATAAGGTTGAAACTAGAACTGGTCAAAGAGATTTGGTGCTCAAAACGATGAACAAGATGACATCCTGTCTTCATTTGCCCTTACAAAAGCAGGTTGAATCATGTTTCAATGCTGGTGATATAGGATACAGTTGTTTATCATGTCTGAAGCAGATCTTACACTTTATCAGGGGGTTCACTATCACCCACCTCCCTTTTGGCATGGGCAGCTGAGTCAACTATGATATAGTACTTGCAATTTTTTCTTTTCTCAAATCAAATCCCTAGCCATCTTTTTAACTCTACAAATGCTAAATGCATCCTCCAGTCCCCCAGAATTATGCATATACCCTTGATACATTCTGATTTTTCACATTTGTCTGAAGATATGCCTATATTATATTCTAAATCACAAACAAAATCTCCCTGCCAATTGGGTCAACAGGCTTGAGGCTATACAGACAACTCTGCTGCCTTCTTAAACTTCTCTGTATTTACAAAGGGGCTCCCAGTGGCACCCTCCATTCATCAACAAAGGGAAGATACAGTCAAACCTCACATAAAGAGCACCTCACTTAAAGAGTCACTCACTTAAAGAGCAGAATTTTCTCTGAATGTTCGCTTCGCTTAACAAATAAATCGGGGTTCGCAATCCCTCCCACAATTGGTCATTTACAATAGTGTTTCACTTAAAGAGCAAACTCACTTAAAGAGCAATCCTGTGGAACACATTATGCTCTTTAAGTGAGGTACAACTGTAGTTGATATTTCCTCATCAGCCTCTACTTGCTTTTTACATTGTTCTGGAGGCCCTGCCAACCTATCTATGACCAAAGCAAAATGACAGACATATTTTGAAAAAGGCAAAATCTCCAGACATTTTTCATGGACAATGGTAGGCATTTCATCTAGAAGTTATCAACACACACACAATGAGAACAGCTAATTCTCTTCCAGTGGTAGGTATTGCCAATACACCAGCCAAAGTTAGTAAAAGGCCAAATCTGTTCCCCTAATACCCAGAGTTGGGGGCAGGATCTAAGAATTTTCCCAAGCAGCAGATTTTATAGTAAAGGTAGACTATGACTTTGTGCAAAAAATGTCTCTCTGAAGCCAACCAGCATTTCTTTCTTATTTAAATTCACATTTTGTGAAGTGCATGATAGTATCAGACACTCAGTCACAGAGAGAACTCTTCCATATACATGGATCAGAAAATGGTTTGAGAGAGGGGACAGAGAAGAGTCATTACCATACAGAGCATGAAGCAAGATGTTATAGGTAACAACATTGCCTAATGCAGAGTAATGAGGGTGTGATAACATACCTTTGCAAAGCAATGTAATAAGTGGAAATGCAGTTGCTGTTTGGCTATGGAAAGTAATATTTATGTACAGCTTAAAAATGCTAGGTTTTTGGCAGCTGTGAGGGGAATGCTCCATGCTCCCCTAGCAGACCATCTGTGTCCCTAGTGTAGATGCCAGCCAAGAGGCCATAGAAAGGCCTAGAATCCTAGAGTCGGATACGACTGGCTTTTGAGCAAGGGAAACCTTTACCTTTACCTTAATGACAAAGCTGAGAAAGTGGCTTCATTTTTGTCAGTCCAAAATTTGATCAGGACACGAAAGAAGATCTCAATGACCCCATGGAGACCACACTGACCAATGTGGCTCCTGGACCATACTCTATCCCCATGTGGCCCTGCAAGAGAAAACACCAGAAGGAATACCTGAGGCATCAATGACAGGGCTTGGGGGAGGGAGGCAGTGGTGAGCCTTCAACAAGAAGCTTTCCTTGAAGGACGTTGGTTGCTTCTGGGTGATGTGAAAGACCTGGCACCATCTACAAACTGTGGACAGCCCAAACCTAATCAGTAGAACTCAATTTTAGCTAGAATCTGGACCAAATGGATACACTCAGTCACTCGGTGAACTGGTGGGACAGAGTGTGGTGGGTGTCCAATATTTTGCATAAACCATTTCCCCAATGTGAATAAAACTTAGTTCTAGCAGCTTTGAGTTTCTCAACTTCATGGAAGCCATGGCCAAGGAGAGCTTCCCCATTTGCCCCCTCCTCAATGGGGTCAGTACAAATTATAAATTAACTTACCAATGGTATGCTGAAAACATAGCAGTTAATTAGTAATGTGGTGATTTTGAAAACAATGTAAGAATGCACTAAGTACATTAAAGAGTCTGTGACAAGAGAAGTTTCAGAGAAACATTCTCCAAGATATATTTCCTAGCTCAAATATACATGGGGACAATAATAGCCAGAATCCTAGTGCAAATACATTGATAAGGTAAGGGAAATTGCACAAACAGTCTTTGCAATTTTCCGTCTATGTGTCATATGCCAAAAGCACATCTAACTGCTTGACATGCTCAAGCACATGATACTGCCAAAACGATCACATATATCAGTTATTCAGCTTTGGGTTTATTGGGAGTAAGCCCTATTAAATCCACTAAGATTACTTTTGAGTAGACCTCCCCATATTGTGATGCACAGCATTAACTTTCCTTGGATTGTGCTCATAGTAAATATTTTCCACTGGGGTTGGTTAGTTAGTCCCTTATGTATCCTTACTGAAACTGCCTGCATGCTTAATGCGACATTTTTCCCTAATCAAAAAAGTTTATCTGTTTTCAAAGCTTAGCATGCACAGACTTTAAAATTCAAACTGCGACAAAGCATATGTAATACAGCCCCAGGAGCAGCAGTCCTGGACCATGTGACTCTCGTTGTGATCCAAATGCAGATTGAATTTATAACTTAATGTAAACAGCACCCCCATTTATCCTCCTGACATCTTCCAGGCCATTCAGATAAATGAGGCTCTCCTGTGCCCAGAAGCATAGCATAAAAACAGTATCAAAGATAGCTGACCTTTTCAGTGAATAGCTTGTCTTCCTGTAATCGTTCTCTGAATATCTATTCCAGGATAAGCCTGAACAAGGCAATGTGGGTATGATTTGATCTGGAAAGTCAGCTTACCTCCTGAATAAATATTTCCTGATATATGAAAGTGGTACTTAGGTGGAACATTGCCTGTTTATGTGTGTAGATTACCCTTATTTGGATTTCAGAATACTGATGTTGCACAATGAGGAGAATGTAGTATATATAGCTGTTGTTGGGCTGACTGAACTATTATTGCAAAGTCTATTTTTGACACATTTAATATGCAGTTAGATGCTAAATTTGATGACTGGAAGGTCAGCAAGTCAACAGTTTGAGACCCAAGTACTGTGTGACAGAGTGTGTTCTTGTCTTCTGGCCCAGCTCCTGCCAACCTAGTAGTTTGAAAGCAAGAAATTGCAAGTAGATAATAGGTACCCCTTCAGTAGGAAGGTAAACAGTGTTCTGTGTATTCTGACATGTTGTCATGCCTGCTACATGGCCATGGAAATGTCTACAGATGCAGACAAGGCTGGCTATTTGGCTTTAAATAGAGATGAGCACTGAATTCTAGAGTCGGATATGACTGGCTTTTGAGCAAGGGTGACCTTTACCTTACCTTTACCTCAGCATGCCCACAATGATAAAATCTGAGCTTTACTCATTCATTCAAAGAAGGATTAAATACAAGCTCAAAAATGCCACAGTAGTAACAGGAAACCAGAATCCATAAAATAAAATTTCCAGGAATTCTTTTATTCTTTCGCTTTTGCTTTTCTTTTTTAAAGTGGGGTTTGTGTCATCCATCATTCCCTCCACACCAAGATTTTCTGTTCCCTCTAAGGGTCAGTCTGTATAAGATGCCAGTTTCTGCAATTAGAAGCAGAGTTTGCTGAAAAGATACAGGCTGTCTGATTATTCCAGTCCAAGCTTTCCATGGGTCTTCAAATGGCAAATTAGCTTCCTTTTGCTTGATGATTGGTGGCTGGGAGATAATCACAGGCATCATTTACAAGTTAATGGGGCAGACATGGTAATTTTGAAGTAATGCATTTCTAGGGAACAGAGCTTAGAAATAATGTGCTAAATTTAATACATCAATATTAAAATCATTATTTTTGCCATAAGGAAAAATGCATCTAATTTCAATAAACATTCTGAAAGCAAATATTTAAAAATATTACTTTTAAAATCTTATTCTTTAGATACATGTGTTGGCTGGTTCTCTTTAAACCAAAAATAGCAATGCTGAGGTTAATGTATTAAATTAACATGTTATTTCAAAACAGCCTTTAATTCAGGAGCAATTCTCATAGAAATTGGAGGAAGAATGAGATTATCTTAGCAACACTACAATGACAGGAACCCTTTTGCTTAGGATATGCTTTTGTGCTAAAATAGACCCATTGATTCCATGGGAATTTGGTAAGTCAACTCCTCCATAAGGTTCATTGATTCTAATAGATCTAATCTAATTGCAATTTACTATGCCAAATCATGATTGATTCAAAGGGCTGATTCTAATGCAATGTACAGTACTACACTCAGCAACAGTATTTCAGCAAGTATGGGCTAAATCCAGCTGTTAGTTCTAGCAGACTCATTGGCTTAGTGGAGTTCACAATAATATTGACTAAACATGTCCCGTTCCTTCAATAGTTATATTTTGGATGGTACTAATAAATGGTACAGTGCTGGCAGTGAAATAATTATATTCACAAGGGGTCCTCATCATATGTTACAAATTTCAGACAATGACCTTATCCCTGCCCTCTTTGTCACTAAAATCCCCCTCTTCTGCTTACAACTGAATTCCCTCAAAGGCAATTTGCAAGGTGCTAATTCAAAAGCAAAAAACTGCAAGTAGATAAATAGTTACCGTTTCAATGGGAAGATAACAGTGTTCTGTGCATTCTGGTGTCTAGTCATACCTACCACATGAGCATGGAAACATCTGCAGATGCAGACAGTGCTGGCTGTTTGGCTGTAAAAGGAGATGAGCACCAGTTTTCTGCTGGCAGAAACAACATACTGTGAGAATGTGGAGAGATACAGAATCCAGCTCATTTACTGGTCTGCCGATGACCACCAGAAACATGCACCGAAGAGGACTTAAGTTTGGCCAGTGACAAAGCCAAGATAGTGGCTTAATTTTGGCAGTCCAGGATTGGATCAGGACATGAAAGAAGAAGAAAAACCATAAAAGAGACATCAGCGATTTTATTAAGTCCTCCAGTACAGTATGTCACATTAAGCAAGCACAGTTTTCTATCTAAGGCAGAGCCATTGGCTGCAAGAGCTGTACCTGAAACACTGATTTACAGCAGTTAAAGTTTTTTTTTAAACAGACCAGAATATATAATTTATGATTTGCTAGCTTCTATTTAATAATGCAAGCATGGTTTTAGATAAGTTAAAATCCTGACCAAAATGCAAAGAAGGCCTAGCTACCAGTTCCTCCAAAACAGTGTTGGTCTATACCAGGGGTCCTCAAATTTGGCTTTCCAGATGTTCTTGGACTTTAATTTCCAGAAGCCCTGATCATCAGGTATGCTGATTTGAGCTTCTGGTCACTGAAGAACACCTGGAGAGACACTTTTGAAGACCCCTGATGTATACTCAATTGGCCCAGAGAATTTTCTCACTGAAGATTTTCCTTGGATCTGGGTGGATTTTTCAATAGCAGTATCACCCAAAATTTTGAGGAAATGACTTTTCTGCACTCCATCCCACAGAGTCCAACAACCAGCATGTTCTGCTATCAGTGCTTTTATGTTAGAACAAAAACATCAAAACCCAAAACACTTTAGCGCATGTAAATAGATGCACAGAATATCAATAGCAATTACATTTATATACTGCCCCATAGCTCTTGGTGCACTTTCTGGGTGGTTCACAAAGTAATCAGCATCCCCCCCCCCCAACATGATAGGTACTTATTTTACCAACCTCGAAAGGATGGAAGGATGAGTCGATCTTGATCCCCTTCAGGATCAAACTCACAACATTTTATCTGCAGTATAGCAGCTTAGCCACTGGACCACAAGGGCAAGTGCTTAAAATACATTCAGTGGGATGATCTCTAGCTTGCAGTACTACAAGCCAGAGAATGCACTGGGTGGTATAGCTGTGCCAATGTTCCACTCTGGGATTCCTAACAGCATTTTGCCTTCATTGTTTATTTAATTACTTTTAATACAACTAAGTACAAGACTTAAAAGAATGGTTTGGTTCCAGAAGTTCTTTGTGAAGAATGGGCATGATTTCTCTCACAAAAAACCACCAAAGCACATTATTCCTGAGAGTTCAATATCTCTGGCTTCAGCCAACAGTCTAACAGAAGGAAAGAGATGCTCCCTTGATCCAGCATAATTAATGTGATTAATTGAAATGAAGAAGTAGTAAACCATGTTTCTGCAGGTTACAGTCTGCGAGTATTAAATAGAAACAGACCCTTGACCTTAAAAGTGATGCAACTGAAGTAACTCTTAGTTGTCAGGAAACTGCTGATACACACATTTCTTGACTCCCATGTGAAAATGTAATGGCTCCATCTTAAATGGTGGTTAGCAACAGTCTAGCCATGTGGTTGATCATGATTCTAGCATTATTAATCTGTGGAATATGGAGGGTGAGAGACCCCCCCAGCTTCTACAACCTCAGCATTAACACAGCTTTTGCTTTGTTTCGTAGATTGATAATTCCTGAAGCCAGTAAAAATGAAATAAGTGAGAGATAGAGCTCAACTGTATACAGGTATTACAGACATCAGAAGCTAAAATTCACCAGGCTTCCAGAGAAGAGACTTGGGCAGATCTTCATGAATTGGGCAGGTCTTCATGAAGCCTGTGCTTATCCCTCCTCCTCCTCCTCCTTCAACTGCCATATCTGTTCCACATATTGGCTATCATCATGGCAATAGTCTTCCTGTTCTTAACTCCTCCGAACAATTCTTCCTAGGACATGCCACACCATTATCTCAGGGTCTTCAGCCATGAAGTCTGTCTATGTCCAGGGCTTCTCTTCCCAGGGATCTTTTCTTGCAGAGTGAGTTGGAGTATTCTGTATTTTATGTTGCTCCTCATGATATGGCAAAGCTTTCTTTGCTTAATGGTCTTAAAGATTCTTTTACTTTATTCACCCAGTTCAATACTTCTACATTAGTCACATGAGCAACCCATGATATCCTTAGCAGCCATCTGTAGATCAACATTTCAAAAGCTTCAATTCTCTTTTCAGATGCTTTAGTCAATGTCCAAGCTTTAACTCCATATAGCAACTCTGGGAATACATAACATCTCACTATTCTCACTATTCTCACTATTTTAGTGAGAATTAGATCTCTACTGCATAACAAGTGTTGCATTTTTATGAAGGTGGGTTTTACTTTTTCTATTCATATTTTAATTTCTACCAATTTTCATTTAACGTACTCCCCAAATAGACAATTTAATCCACTCTTTCAATTTCTTGTGTTCCTGCCATTAGCTTGCCTTGAGTAAGTAAGTTAATATGCAAAGAACAGGATGGTTCTGTTTTTAAAATCTGACATTTTCAGCATTCAAAAAAAACCTCTATTATCATGACCGACAGTCTGAAAACTATGGAAACTATGTTTTTTGCCCTTATTACATATACACAGAATTGCACTCTTAAATATTGTATCCCTACTTTCTCAGCTTTCATAGCATAGCTCTTTAATGGAATTATATTGCTCAGTTTCCCTTTTCTATGCCTTGATGTTCCATGAAAGGAGATGATATCTTCACTACCGTGTGAGGTGTGTTTAATGCATAAGCATTCCAGCTTCTCCAACAGTTACCTGCTGACTGAAATTTTCTAGATTTCTCTCTATCAGAGACTAAAATATCATGATGCTCATGACCTTCATTCCATCAAGTAACATTTAAAGAAACTCATCAGTTGGAACATCTGTTTTGTCCCAGAGGACAGATGTTCCTGTACAGCTTAAAACATTTTTTACATTTTGAATGATAAGCAAAGATAAGATGGAAAGCTATTATAAATTATGATGTGGAGAAAGTCAACTTCCTTTTGACAAGGCAGAAACCTTTATTATGCTGTGGTGTGACAATTAATTTCTGACAATTGTTCACTTGAGCAGCATGAGGGAAATTAAATTTTACTTCATTTGAGGGTGAGGACTCTTAGGTGTTCTGAAGCATGTTATGTTAAGCTTTGATATCATTTCCTATATAGATAAATACGATCTAGTCCCTATGTTACGCTGCCTTGAGAGGTTATGTTCATGAAAACATTTCAAATATTTATTTATATATTTTATTTTTTCCAACTTGTATCAAAAGAAAGGAAATATCTAGATGTAAGTAATATCATTTCACCTAATATGAGAAAAGGATCATGGAATATGTTTAGCTAAAATGGATACACAGACCAATTATAAATATAAATAAAGTGGACCAATCGATGATGATGGTTGTGGTTGTTGTTGTTGTTGTCATAAGAAAAATGCTAATAAATTTCAAAATGGTGTAAGGTTACCAAAAGTATGAACAAAACAAACTTTAGTCAATGCATGCATTTATACAGAGTTGTACACATTTGAAAAGTATGCACAAAATGCCTAGAAAGCTCTGTGCATAGAAAAACAGTGATGGAACTATCTTCAAGACAGGAATTGAAACCTCAAAAAACTCAACATTTACAAATATTCACATCCCCAGACCTGAACGTGATTTTTTTGCATCAATAAAACTCTCTTAAATTGTTAAAGACTAGTTTTATTCAGTAGAATTTTAATTTTCTTCTCTTTCTTTGCTTCCATGGTGCCAAAAATCTGCTTGAGAAGATTTAAAATAGCAAATATAAATTGAAAATACCAGTCTTGAGTATCCTGAAAGAGAATAGTTAACCCCACGCACATCTTTTATTTGGACAGAATCCAGACTGCAGAGACTGAAATATTGTTCTTCAAAAAAGATTCCTTTCAATAGGGAAAACAGCCACTTTGTTACATGCATATACAGGTTTTCCAGCAGGAATTTCACAAAATGAAAGGAAGGGAGACATTTAGAGAATTACAGGAGGATTAAAGGTCTCCGGAACAAACTAAAAGATAGCTCTTGCCAGCAGGAGCTTTTGTGAAATGAAATATTCCATACATTTTTAAGCAAGGTAGGGAGATATTTAGAGTTGTAGGACAACTAAAGGTCACAGAAGCAAACAAAAGACAAGTGTTCATTAAAGAATAAAGAAACCAGATTTGGTTTTTAAAAAGTACTGTATATACTCGAGTATAAGCCTAGTTTTTTAGTCCCAAAAATGAGCCCTAAAACAGTGAAACAGCTTATACTCGGGTCAATGACCGGGAGAATCCCAAGACTGCATCAGATTGAGACACACCAACAATTTAATTAATTATACCACATTTTCATTTATTTTGATTATTGAAACTCACTAGCAGCTACTGCATTTCCCACCCTCGGCTTATACTCGGGTCAATCTATTTTCCTGGGGTTTCAGGTCAAAATTAGGTACCTCGGCTTATATTTGGGTCAGCTTGTACTCGAGTATATATGGTAATAGAAGGATAGTCCTCCAGAAAATGAGACACTTTACCATGTGTTTTCAGAGAATTAGCATACAATCCATCGGATCGGGAAGAGCGGGAACAGTTGTGCCGGGGCTGGAGGCATTGAAAAGAGTCGCTGCCACCCCACCGGATTCCATGCCTCTCCCGCCCGGCCTCAGACCAGGGAGAGTAAGAAAAGCTGCTCCGGGGCTGGCAGCATTGAAAAGAGCCACTGCCGCCCACTGGACTCCATGCCTCTCCTGCCTGGCCTCAGACTGGGGAGAGCGGAAACAGCTCCGCCGGGGCTGGCGGCATTGAAAAGAGCCGCCGCCACCACACCAGACTCCGCACCTCTCCCGCCCGGCCTCGGACCAGGGAGAGCCGGGGAGGGACCACCTTCAGGGCTTACCTTTTTACTTGTTCCCCCACTGTGCATGTGCGCCAAGCACTTGGTGTGCATGCATGCCTACAGTGCTTGGCACGTATGCACGGCCTCCTTGCTGTCCTACCAAGTGGGGAGGAGGAAGAGAAGCTGCTAGCCTGAAGCTCCCTATAGCCTGCTCCCCAGGGTAAGTAAATCACCTTTGGATGTGGTGTGTCTGTGTGTATTTTAATGTGTATTTAATACCTTTACCTGTATTGACGTACTACCACAGTTCCTAAAAAGACCTGGCGGCCTGGCTTGTGGTTTTTAAGCAAAATCTTGGAGTTACCTCATCAATAGGCTACACCTATGCTGTTCCAATTGCTGTTCCAATTGGAGAGCCCTTAAGGAGGTACAGCTGTTTTACATTTACATTAAGACTTATTATCCTAGAGAACTGGTTAGGCAAAGACTTAGTACCTAACTTCTTTAACTGTTGAAAAGTTGAAAAGTGCCAAAATGAAGCCATCTTAAGCTTTAAGCTCTGGTTTAAAAGCTCTGGTTGATTTGTGTTTGGGGTGGGTGGGTGGGTGTATTTTAATGTATTTTTATTTATTTATTTATTTACTGGTTTGTGTTGTGGGTGGATAGGTGGGTTGAGGGGTGTGGTTGTGTGCCCGCGCTTATTTTTATTTTTTATTATTATTTTGTATTTTTTTTCCTTTGGCCCTGCCCATGACATCATGACATCATGATGTTAGCTCCGCCCACACTGTGATGACATCACAGTGGGGTAGTAAAATTTTTGACATACCACCACTGGTCTTAATTTTGTAATTGTGATGGGGGATTTTCTGAAATGTATGTGATATGTGATGCTTTGATATGTTACCAAGGCACTCGACCACACAGTCTTTTATTTCTTTTCCCTTTGTTATCGAAGTGAGGGAGGAACGTATCTCTCTTAAACCACCTTTTTAACCTCCTTTGTTTGTCACAAATTCTCCAGAGCTTGCTCACACACATTTGCTCTCGCCGCCAGCCCACCGGAAGTCCAATTACATTTTTATCTCCTTCCTGGCTAAAAAGGGATTCATGCCAGAGAAATATTTGGAGTAGCTTGGTCTCCATGGAGCTATACACCTAGACCAACTTAAATGGAATATCCAACAATAGCAGTCCTCATGGATTGTAATACCCTAACTTTATTTTCCACTACAGCAGTAATATAGTTTTATAGATAACTATTGACAATGCAGAAAATATGCCAATGAAATGAAAAGCTCTCCTTAAAGAAATAAAACCATCGTAGCAGCAAAAAAGAAAAGTTCTTAGAACCTTCAACCCCTCAATTCTCTATATAAAACTAATTTGAATTATTCATCTGTATACATAATTTAAAGAGCCCTTGCCAGCTACATACTAAATACACACATATGTGCACAAATCTCAGAAATAAGAAGACTGAATGCTCTAAGACAGAGGTTCTCTAAAAGCTCCTAACATGCAGTTCATTGAATTTAACATCATGGACATGACAAAGTGCAGGTGTATATTTCTATTTTTTAATTTCTCAAGTGTCCTAAAGTTGTCAAAGTTTGCTTGTTTGCTTGTTAGATAACTAAGGGGGGAAATGATGGAAATCACCTGAACAGATTATTCTATGACTATAACTTGAATTTCTGACATGGAAACAAAGCAAGATGCAAATGAAATAAAATAAACATAGGATCATAGAATAATGGAATTGGAAGGGCCTATAAGGGCATCAAACCCAATCACCTGCTCAGAGCATAAATCCAAATCAAAGTACTATCTATCTGACAGATGATTGCCTAGCTTTCTCTTGAATGACTCCAGTGCTGGAGAGCTCATCATTTCCTTAGGTAACTGGTTCCATTGTCTTATTGCTGTAATAGGAGGTCCCCTCCCCCTCATATTAAGCCAAAATCTGCCTCCCTGTAGCTTGAGCCCGATTATTACATGTCCTTTACTCTGGAATGATTGAGAACAGATCCTGCCTGTCGTTGTTAAAATCACATTTCAATTATTTGAAGAGTGTTACGTTTCCCCTCAATGAGCAGAAATTCTCCCACAAACATCCTTTCAACCCAGAATAATTTATCACATGAAATTATTATTAATGCTAAACATGCTCAGATTTTTCATTCTTTCCTCCTAGGGAAGAAAGTTGCCAGTCCACTGATCACCCTCCTCAGAACCTGTTCTTGTTTGTTGGCAGCCTTCTTGAAGAGCAGTGTCCAGGACTAGTCAAGATGAGGCCTAGCCTGTGCTGAATAAATAAAAAAGTAGTATTTCACATGATTTGGAGGCTATACAGAACTTGTGTTAATGCTATATATACAGTACAGTATAGCAAAACATATTGCAGTCGCATTACAATGTTGGCTCCTATTCAGCTTGTGAACAAATTCCACAATTCCTCTTGCACATAGTAATGCTGGTCCATGTATCGTTTAACTGTCCCTTTTTCCTAGCTGTAAAAATTCCACTCATCCGTCCTAAGTGCTATTCTGCTGTTTTCAGTCCAGTGCTCAAGCCTATAAAGATCTTTGGGGAGTTTGTTTATGTCTTCCAGAGTATTCATTAGCCCACCCAATTTTATGTCATTTACACATTTGTTAAGTATTCCCTGCACCTCTTATTCAAATGATTAATAAAATTATCAAAGAGGGTGCAACATGTATGGATAACAGTCCTTTGTCAGATGGCAAAGCGTCTAGGTTTCCTTGGTGGTCTTCCCAAAAGCAAGATTCCTAAAGGAATCAGAACATCCGCTCTTTTATCTTACGATCTAATGAATAGCATCACAAAGATTACCTGCAAAAACATGATGGTGTGGCCAACAAGGGCTGTCAACAGCCAATCAGAATGTTTGGGCTTTTGTTTTTGCTTTAATATTTGTTTGCTTGCTTCACATGCTTTTGCTCTCTGATCGTCCCTCTATTTCAGATCTCAGTTACTTTTTCAGACTATAGTTGCCAGAAACTTCCAGCCAGCGCAGCTGCTGGTCATGACAGCTGAGGGTTACTGAAAGCTCTTTCCACCAAAACTTACTTTTACAAGCTCCCCCTGGGAAGCATTTCTCAGGTTAGGTCAAGGTCACCCTTGCTCAAAAGCCAGTTGTATTTGACTCTAGGGTGCAGTGCTCATCTCTGTTTACAGCCAAACAGGCAGCGTTACTTGCATGTGCAGATGTTTCTGTGATCATGGGCAAGGCAAGGCTAGATGCCAGAATGCATGGACCGCTATTACCTTCCCACCAAAGCGGCACCTATTTATCTACTTGCAATTTCTTGCTTTTGAACTACTAGGTTGGCAGGGCAGAAACGGGAGCTCACTGTACCATGCAGCACTTGGGATTATGAAGGACCTCTTAATAGAAACAAACTTAATAACTGTCACCTTCAAGTTTTTGCACTGCTGTATGCCCTTTATATCCAGTTTCAGAAATCATCACTTGAAATGCAAACTGAAGGTTAAAATTAAAGGTAATCTTCAATATAAATCTTAAACTTAAATCTCAGCATGCTTTAATCCGACCTTGGGTACTACTGTTGCTTGTTTAAAAAAACAGATATGTAATTAATGGGATATGGAATTAAACAAATAAGTGGCTGCCTGATGAAGGATTACTTGTCCCTAAAATAATTTTTACGTCTACCAATACTAAATTTAGTTTAGCATGCTTTTTATTGCCAAGTTGCCATTAAGCTACTAATTGTGCATACCTGTGGACACCATACAGTTTAAGAGTGTGAAATGATGAATGTCTCTATTCTAGGTCATTAAGAGCCTAGGCAATTTTGTTGCCTTGTGTTTGTCACTGTGTAGCTGGGAAACAATTAAAATAAGATGAATGGGAGAAAAATGAATAGGCATAATTGGAACAATAGATGGTTACACTCTTGAATTTGCAATATTAACCTGTAATGATCTGCACCAGATGTGAAAAAGCTATTACTGACATTCTAGTACATAATGTGCTGAGTGGATAGGTTTTCTCCTGATTCATATTTCTTCTCATTCAGTTCAAATCTTTGTATCTAACACCAGGGCATCTTGAAACTATATGATCACAATCTAAGCCCTCTTTCTCAAATCACAATCTTTGTTTCCTTAAAACACACTCATACACATGCATCATGGTAATGTCAACAACTGCAAACCTCGAGTTTCTCTTACAGTGTAGAGCCCATTCTTGATTAGGATGATTGTGCTGGCATATATGTTTATGCATCAGCCTGAATGTTAGTAATTTGGCTTTCACAGAACCCGTCTGACAAACATTCTTGTAAGCCAACAATACCTTGAAAAGGGTGTTTTAAAAATACTGACAGCCAGAACAAGACATTTTTTAAAAAGCAACAGCATGGGGGGAGCACTCTTTGCTATTAAGTGTATTCAAACCTACTTGGAAATCTACTTGGGTTTCAAACACTTGCATGCAAAACAGGTGTTTGGTATACTGACAGGTACTGTATTTGGCAAACTTATTATTTAGCATGCACTGGAAGTCATTGCTAAAGAAACAATTTTTTCCCTCTCTTCTTAGACTCAGTATACAGATTTTACTGTGCCTCTGTCTTAACTGATGACAAAATTTTAAAATAACTATACCTGAAGTGGGATATGAGCTTTAAAAATAGCATGCCCTATAGAAGTTGGCTAATTACTTATGCTGACAAAAGTTTAGCCTTTTTACTTGTTTGGTGTTTTAAAATCTGTTACATGAGTCAGTGTCCCAGAGATGCTACTTTTCAATTTGTCAACTAAATGTAAAGGAAGGGTTCTCAACCTTTGCAAGCCGAGGTCATGCTCCCTCAGACAGCTACGGGGGCAGGATGGCCATTTTGCCTTGCCTGCAATACATGGAACTTCCGGGGGCAGTGGAGAGCCACATGAAATGGTGTCACAGGCCGCTTCCGCCCCCCTGGCCATAGATTGAGAACCCCAGGTATAAAACATCATCTTTTCTTGCTTCCCTCAAATGTGAAATGTGCACAATATACCTGGAATAGCATGCAACTAAAATCAAGGAGACATGTTCAAACTCCTATGTGTACATGAAGCTGGCATTTCAGCCTAGATGTCGGCACTGACTCTAACCCACCTTACTGTGCAGGGATCTCAATATGATGTAACGGGACTTATGGCTCTTGAAGACAAAAAGTATAATAGCAATTATACTTATATACCACCCCGTAGTGCTTAGTGCACTCTCTGGGAAGGTCACAAGGTAATTAGCATTTTGCCCCCATTTTACCAACCTTGGAAGGATGGAAAGCTGAGTCAACCTGGATCCCCATTAGGATCGAACTCATGTTTTGGCTGCAGTGCAGCAGTTTCACTACTGCGCCACCAGGGTTATTTTATTACATGGTTCTATTATAGCAGGAATGCCCAAACTATGGCCCATGGGCCGGATCCGGCCCTGATGCCAATTCATCCAGCCCGCAATGCCCACGTCGCTCGTGGAAGTAAAATGCATCCATCTGGGCGCATTTTACTTCCACTTCCGAGAGCGGTAAGGGCATCATGGGCAGGATGAATTGGCATTGGGGACTAGATCTGGCCTGCAGGCTGTAGTGACCCGCCCCCTGAACCACGTGACCTGCCCACAGCCCAAAAAAAAATTGGGCACCCCTGTATTACGGGGTTCTATTACAGGGTTTTATTACAGTGTTCTGTAATAAACAGAGACAGCATGTTCTTTTAGCATTGTAGCCACAGAAAATGGTGGGGAAGCTTCTTGTACAGACCACTTAATCAGTCATGAAGCTCACCAGATAATTAAAGCTGAGCATTTTACCTTAACCTAAGGAATCACACAGTAGTGTAGCGCAAAGGTAAAATGTGGAGATGGAAAGAACCACGTATGCCACCTTGAACTCATTGCAGGGGGACCTTGAATGTACATGTTATGAATAAAGAAATCCCTTGCCATCATCTTCCTTGGTGAAAAACAAGTACAAAACACTTGCTCTGTTGTTGCATGTTTGCTCTTCCAAGATTGTTCTGCACCTCACCGTTCAATGACCTTAACTATGTATTTATTTATTACTGCTTGTTTATTGTGGCACAGTGGTTAAACTGTAGTCAAAAACTATTGCTGACATTGTGAGTTCGATCCTGGCAGGAATCAAGGTTGACTCAGCCTTCCATTCTTCTGAGGTTGGTAAACTGAGTATCCAGCATGTTGGGGGTATGCTAAGTTTGCTAAGCATTATGGGGCAGTAATATCTGGTTATAAGCCGAACACCAATTCAAGACAAGCTAAGGCAGGAACACAAGAAATTGAAAGAATGGATAAAATTGTCTATTTGAGGAGTATGTTAAATGAAAATTGGGATCCCAAGGTAGAGATTAAAATACGAATAGAAAAAACAAGATCCACCTTCATAAACATGTGGCATTTGTTATGCAGTAGAGATCTAATTCTCACTACAAAGATCTGAGTAGCGAGATGTTATATAGTCCCAGAATTTTATATGGAGTTGAAGCTTGGACATTGACTAATTCTCACTACAAAGATCTGAATAGCGAGATGTTATATAGTCCCAGAATTTTATATGGAGTTGAAGCTTGGACATTGACTAAAGCATCTGAAAAGAAAATCGAAGCTTTTGAAATGTGGATCTACAGACAGCTGCTAAGGATACCATGGGTTGACCGTATGACTAATGTAGAATTATTGTGCTGGATGGATAAAGAAAAAGAACTCTTTGAGACTATTAAGCAAAGAAAGCTCCAATACCTTGGCCATATTATGAGGAACAGAGTAATGTATAGAATACTCCAACTCGCTATGCAGGAAAAGCTCCCTGGGAAAAGAGGCTTCATGGCTGAAGAACCTGAGAGACTGGTGTGGCATGTCCTTGGAAGAACTGTTCTGAGGAGTTAAGAACAGGAAGACTATCACCATGATTATAGCCAATATCTATTACAGATATGGCACAAGAAGAAGAAGAAGAAGAAGAAGAAGAAGAAGAAGAAGAAGAAGAAGAAGAAGAAGAAGAAGAAGAAGAAGAAGAAGAAGAAGAAGAAGAAGAAGAAGAAGAAGAAGAAGAAGAAGAAGAAGAAGAAGAAGAAGAAGAAGAAGAAGAAGAAGAAGAAGAAGAAGAAGAAGAAGAAGAAGAAGAAGATGAAGATGAAGATGAAGATGAAGATGAAGATGAAGATGAAGATGAAGATGAAGATGAAGAAGAGGAGGAAGAGGAGGAAGTGCTATGAGCACACATGAAAGATCAACGGATGCAGATTCAGAAACCACTTCTCACATGACTCGGGCATGTGTGCTATAATACAAGATTCACTTGTTTCCATGGTTTCAGCTATCCACAGATCTTGAAACATATCCCTTGTGGATAAGGAGGAGGGAATCTGTATAATCAAATTGATAACCAACCTTCTCTGCCTATGCTGATAGAAACCCATCTTCTTCGGGAAGAATCAGTATTGCTATAACATTATTGAGTCTATTAGTAAGTATTTTGACATCAGCATCTGGCAAGGAGATAAACTATTGCTTGCACAGATAACAGATGTGAACATGCTTTGATAATGATAGCAATAAAAACTTTGGCAAAAAACCTTGGGGATATAGCCTGCTTCAAAACATTTTTACTAGAAACAAAATAGTCCATGAATCAAAATTTTAAAAAAATGTTTTGTACTATTTGACAGGAGAGCTATCCAGTAATTTCAATCTCTTTGTTCTTATGGGGACAGCCAGAACTTCCTTATATTGTACATCCAATTATGACCATGTTCAATCTGGTAAAAATTATTTAAATTCTGTTGTTTAAGAGCATTATGTTTTGAATGTAATGTGAATAAATTTTTTGAAATTCCACATCAGTCTTTGTTACATTTTTACATTGTTCTAAACTATGTTTAATCTTAGGTCACTTTAAAGGTAAAGGTCACCCTTGCTCGAAAGCCAGTCATATCTGACTATAGAGTTCAGTGCTCATCTCTGTTTCAAAGCCAAAGAGCCAGCGCTGCTTGATTAAGCAGATGTTTCTGTGGTCATGAGGCAGGCATGACTAGACACCGGAGCATATGGAACACTGTTTACCTTCCCACCGAAGTGGCCCCTATTTATCTACATGAAATTTCTTACAGTTTTGAACTGCTAGGTTGGCAGGAGCTGGGACAGACGACAGGAGCTCATTCCATCCTGCAGTACTCAGGAATCGAACTGCTGACTTTCTGCCTTCCAGTCAGTGTCTTAGCCATTTGAGCCACTGCAGTCCCAGGTCACTTTAGAAGATAACAATTAATTGCGTAGGTTAGATCAGGGCTTTTTCAACCTACAGCCCGTGGCACCATTTCACATGGCCTGCCACCCTTGTTCCCGCCACTGCCAGAAGTGGCGGAAGCAGCTGCATTTGCATTTATGGCTGTCACAAATGCATTTACAACAGCTGTAAATACACCTATGGCTGTTGTAAATGCATTTATGACAGCCACAGACATGTTTTATGGAGGGGGGAACCACCAGTCCTGCCCACTCAGCTATCTGAGGGAGGGTGTCCTGGGCCGCATCTTGAAAAAGTTGAGTACTCCTGGCTTAGATGATGCTTGCTTTTCATGAAAAATCACAAGGAGGGATGAGTTGCAGATTCACTCAGTGTGTTTTATCTCCAGCTTCCAGATTTGCCTCTTGCTTCATTGATATTGCCTTTCATAAGAATGGAAGCGATATTTATATGGGACAGTATTGAAGTGTAATTGCTATTGCTCCAGATTCCATGTTTCAAGAATGGCATTCATACTTCAAAAGCCACTGTATCGGCAGGACTTCCTCGCCTACGCCTATGCCTGGGAGACATCTGCGGCAGGGTGGAGAAGCCGCCACAGCAACTGGTCCCAGGACACTCTCCACTTGCATTCGGGGGCCCGCCTATGTTTGGGGCTTCAAAAGTTGCCATAGCAGCAGGATTTCCTTGCCTCCTCTGCTGCCTGGGAGACATCTGAGGCTGGGCGTAGAAGCTGCCATGGTAACTGGTCCTGGGACTCTCTCCACCTGCTCCCAGGATGCCGCCCCTGGTTGGGGCTTCAAAAGCTGCCATGGCGGCAAGATTTCCTCTCCACCGCTGCCCGGGAACCTTAGCAGCCAGTCCCATAGCATCTGGTGGTGGGATTTTTCCCGCAGCCGCCCCTGGACTAATTTGTGGCTAGGGTAGATAGGCTGCTGAATTAGTATTGTTGGACTAGTATTGTAATACTGTATGGTACTTTTTTGTAGGGATGAGATAAGGACTCTCTTGACTCACCTGCTCTTCTCAGCAGCAGGGAGTTGACTTTTTAAAATGGTATATTGTTATAGGGATTGTATTCCCTGACTGTATTGTATTTTCATTTTTTATGCTAGATTTATTGATTGTACTAATTGTGTTACATTATGTGTTATATTTATACCATATTGTTGCATATATATTTGAGACTGTAAGACTGTAATGTATGTTACCCATGTCATGTTAGCCGCTCTGAGTCGCTTCGGCGAATAGAGCGGCATACAAGTCTAAATACAAATACAAATTATTGAATCTTGGCTTCCCTTTCTGCCTACAGTCTCCTCGCAGCCAAGAAAGTCAGCTCTGGAGGGGTGAGTAGCCCTCCAAAATATTGCTGTTATTGGTCTACAGCAGTGGTGCCCAAACTAAGGCCAGCATGGGCATGTTTTCCTTCTGCTTCCAGGAGCGGCGAGAGCTTTGCTGGATGAATTGGCATCGGGGGCTGCACCCGGCCCCAGGGCCTTAGTGACTGGTTCCCTGAACCACATGATTGGCCCATGGCCCAAAATTTTTCGGCACCCCTGGTATAGACACTAAAGAAAGAAGACGAAATAAGGAGAGGGGAGGTCTCCATTTATTTATTTATTTATTTATTTATTTATTTATTTATTTATTTATTTGCTGACCATGTACCAGGCTGGACAGCTTATCCAACGCCAACTCTTACAGGTCTTTGATGTTTATATGCTAGACATCCTTAGCCTCAGTGAAGTTAGATGGAAAGAGATTGGACAAATTAACAACAATGGTAAAGCCATCCTATATTGAAGCCACATAGAGCGGCATGAGCTTGGGGTTGAGCTTGTGTTGGGAGAGTGAACAACAAAGATGCTTATTTGAAGCAAAGTGGTCAGCAACCAAATAATCACAACTAAATATATCTATGATTATATGGTAATTTACCTCCTTCAAATTGTATTTTGCCCTATTGAGCTTTTCATACACCTTCCCTTTTCTCTTGTTCTCAGATTACTTCTTCTGCTGTATCCAAATCCAAACAGTAGCCTTTCATCTGTCCTTCTGGCATGCAAAGTCCTCATCGGCCCCAGGCCAGTATTGATGAAGCTGCTGTCCTACATCAAGATGAATTCAAGTGGGATTTAATCCACTTGGGAATCATCACCCTTCCCTGTGGACTTCAGTACCCAAGGCCATTAGTCCTTAGGGTGGTCAGGTTAGTTAACCACTGCCTGACACTTAGCATTGAGTCACTGGCAGTATGGTCTATTCTATTACCAGAGCAAGATAATCTGGCCAGACAAATTACTACTGCCTTAAATAATTTTTTTCGATTTGTCTATCCTAATGCTATCACCTTGTTACTGGTTGCTTGTTTTCTCTTATTATGTGATAATATGTTCAGTGCTTTGAGACTTCTTGCTTGGATGCCGAATGAAAGATTTTACTTTTAAGAACATCTACATTTTAGCCAAAGCAACAATAGCAGCAACAATTACTAGAATACATGAAATGCAGAAGAGTTAAAAGTATACATGAAATATATCTTCTATACTTTCCTGCTACATTCTGCTGATTGCAAGTAAGTGCAGGTCACATTACTGCCAAATATTTGCCTAGTATTTGTTCAAACCCCATGCACAACCCATTTTTGTCAGACTAACATCATTCTCACTTACTTCTTATCATTTCTTAGAGGTGAGGTGAACTTTGTAATCTGATTGAAAGAAGTCCAGGACAGCACAACCTTTAATTGCCAACAGAACAAATCCCATCTATGCAGACCTTTCTTGGTCATGATTACTTCCCCAAGCATTCAGGGCCAAAGTTTACAGAGGTACCTCCATTATTTAAGTTGGTGCGGTTTTGAATGATTATACTGACTGACAGCAATGCCAAGGTGCCAAGATGGTAGCAAGCTGGGTAGAACAGACCATCTGATGTGATATAGTGGTGCCTTGGGGGGGGGGGAGTGCTCTTGAATGCAGATGGATGTTCTTGCCTGCCAGAAGATAAAGAAAAGTAATGTGCAGCTATTTGACATAATGGGAGCAGTGAGCCGCTTTGAAATATTGGCAGCATGGCTGCACTCCAAGAAGCTCCCTGAGGTGCCAAGAAGGAAACAAACTGGTCCTAAACATTTGCAACCACGGACGCACAAAAAAGCTGCCTTCCCAAAAGGAAAAGTTAATTGCTGTGAGCAGAGGCCCTGATTACCAGATACTCTGTCAATATTTCAAAAAACAGCCAGCCATATAATTGCATCAGCTTTCTCCACCTGATGTCTTCCATTTGTATTGGAAGGACTACAAATCCCATCAACTTGCTGGCAGCCTCTTTTGCACTGAACATTCATCGGCTGCTTCAGTTCACAAACGACCATTCACATTTTATAAGCCAACAACATGAGGAACTGGTTTCTAGACTGATTTTGAGACCAATCTCATGTGTCAAGTAAACTAATTAATGTATTATTTGCCTATAAGAGAACAGCACAAAAAGAGACAGGAAGGAAATACAGATTGAAGCAAATGATTTAACATAATTGTAGTTTTCAAGCATGGGTGAACTGGTCAATCTTCTCTACCCTATTTTAAACTCTTTTCTCTTTCTTCTGCCATATCCGATTCTAAATATTGCCAATCCTCGTAGTGATCAGCCATGAAAATTGTCCTAGGAGCAATATAAAGCAGTGGCCTTCCATTCGTCTGCATTGCACTAATCCATTTCCATTAGTCACTTTCTAGTCCTGAGCCCTTTTGGTACACAAAGTCCTCATCAGCCTCAGGCCAGTATTGATGAAGCTGCTGCCCTCCATCAAGACGGATTCAAGTGAGGTTTAATCCATTTGGAGATCATCACCCTTTCCTGTTGACTTTGGCACCCAAGGCCATTAGTCCTCAGGGTTGTCATGTTATTCAACTGCCACCTGATGATCAGCCCTGAGTTGCTGGCAGTATTGTCTACTCTATTACCATAGCAGGATAACCTGGCCAGACGTAAAATCTATGCTTTTCTTGTAGCTCCATGAGAGTCTATCTGTGTTATTGTGGTGCAGAGTAACTGAATATTTGACAAGGCAATTCTTAACTATGGAGGCAGCTCAAACAAAAAATTATAATTTTAAAAGTCAGCTTTGGATCAGCAATGAATTTGGCTCAGGTGTAACAGACAGTTTGCTCTGGGACATTTGAACAAAAGATCTTCAAGTTATGATTTTTTAAATAATAAAATAAAACTTTTATCCCCTGTTCAGAAATAAGTGACCCCAAATGACCCTAGATTTTTAAAAGATCAAATAATTTTAACAAACCAATCTTGCGGCTCTTGAAAGAGAATGGTTGACCCTGCTGACTTGTTTTCTTTGGAAAGAGTCCAGGCTGCTGAGCTGAAATATTGTTCCTAAAACAGTCTTTCAAAAGGAAAATCAGCCACTTTGTTATAAGGTGGAGCATATGTGTACAGGCTTGCCAGCAGGAGCTTCACAAGATAAAACCTTGTATACATTCATAGGCAGGGGAGGAAGAGAAAGGTCACAGAAACAGACTGAAAAAGCAGGTTTTTCTAAAGAATAAAACCAGGCTTACTTTAAAGCAGGGACTGGCAACCTTCAGCCCACAGGCCTAATTCAACCCACAGCGCCAATTTATCAGGCCCATGGTGGGGACCTCACCACTGCTGGAAGCTCCTTGCCACCTCCAGAAGTGCTGAAAACACGGCATTTTGGCATTTCCAGTTTCCAAAGCGGCAGCATGGTGGGTTTTTTGTTTTGTTTTTTGTGCTTTTACAGCCTCCGCTGCTTCCCATGAAAGGGAGAGGGTGTGCTCCATTTTTGCAATTTTTCAACGTGTTTTCGCTGCATTTTCACCATGGTTTTGCTGCGTTTTTGCAATTCTGGTTTCTGCAAGGTTCACCACCGTGGATCTATGGCAGTGATAGTGAACCTTGGCTCTCCAGCTGTTCTTGAATTTCAATTCCCAGAAGCCCTGATCATCAGGAGTTCTGACTTGGGATTCTAGTAACTGAAGTCCAAGAACAGCTGGAGTGCCAAGGTTCACCATCACTGCTATAGTCTGTCATAGCATACTGTCAAAGTCTCCATTCCACCCATCTTGTCACTATACAATTGTTGGGTAATTAATATGGCAAATAGATGCTTGGAAATATAGAGTATTACTAGTAGTCGTGTTCAGAATGGTTGCAGTATTATGTTTGTGCAGATATATCAGGTAAGAAACAAAAAGTAAAAACAAACTAAAAAAGACAAAAACATTTGTGGCACCTGATCAAGTCCATCTTGTCAGACATAAGAGTGGGACTACATGGTGACCATTTATACATTGCCACAAGATGCAATAATTGGTTGAGTCGATGGGGAATTACTTGCCTTGGGATAACATAAGACTCCTGTTTAGTTTTCAGTCCTTTAACCAATGGAGATTAGTTCAGTAACCAAGGTAAGTGGGTTCAAGAACCTCAGAATATCGATAACAACAAAGGTACAAATTGAGTGAGTCAACATGGCAATAGACACCTAAGGGTACTCAGGACTTTAGCAGTAATATGAGTTTAACAGTGAGTTTCTAAATAATTTGTAGGCAAGCCTGACACTGTCACTATATTACTGTATCACAAGTGAACAATGCCTTACCCAGGGTCTACATGCAGCCCCCCCTCCAACTTCCATTACTTATATTTACTCTAGAATCAGCCACATACCAACAAAGCGGCAGAATCTGCTTCCCTTTTCTTCATTTCTTGTCAGGAAAATATGACACCATGTACAGTGGTACCTCATTCAATGATTTTAATCCATTCCATTGGGCTCATTTTTTGTACGAAACAATTGCTATGCATCGTATAGTGATTTTCCCTGTGGGATGCATCATACAACGATTTTTTTCGCTAAGTGGTTTTTCCCACTAAAAAATTGTTGTACGATTTTTTCCATAGGGAAAATTGCTATGTGGGACACCCCCAAAAAACCTAATTGTTCTGTGATTTTGTTGCTATATGGGGCAATTGTTGTATGAGGTTCCACTGTAATCTGTAATGTGGGAGAATCCACTAGTACCCTCCTGCACCATGGAAAGCCATCATATCTGCTGCCAAATTTATTTAGGTAGAAAATGACCGGTTTCATATAGGTTTTCTTGGTGGCCATTCCCATGCTTTATAGCAACTTTCTATGGGAACCCTCTGTTAGCCTTTTTTGTTTTTGTTCACTCAAGCATTTGTCATTTAAGCATTTTTTTCTGTTTATAAGGGTCTTACTTTGTGGAGTGTTGGGTTTTTTAAAAATTAATCTTTAAAAAAGAAATTTAAAATTATTTCCTGATCTAATTGTATTTGTTTCTATTTAAAAAAATTTAATGTTAGTTCTCCCGAATGTGAGTTGATGTTGTTTTTTGCCAGAAAACACAAAAGTAAACAATCCCATTTTATTGTATGTTATTGGATTGTTACCCAAATTTATGGGGCCCTGGTAAGTTCCTCTGGCAGATGGATAGAAAACCCTAAGAACTCAATAACGAGATGGTATTTCAATCAAAACAACAGTGATTTATTGGGAATGTAAATCAACAGAGAACCTATCTATATTATAGTCTGGCCAGGCCTATAATTAAATAGTCCCCTTTCCCTCAATCGTTTTGAAGAAATAAACCTGCTCGTGATCTCAATCCACGCTATTCTGTGGACTAAGATAATTCCCACCCACTCTAAACAGGTATATATTCTTTTCCTAAACTAAGACTACGTGCAAGGGGGGAGGTACAGAAACTGGGGTAGGAGGAAAGGCAATTAACATATTTTAATTACATGTAAACATAAAACACAAAGCAAGGTATGAGGTAAGGGGCTTAAATGTATAGAAACAACAGAGTGCAGATATTGCGGAAAGACCGGTTTTTCAGAGAGGTTACATTGTGTCAATAGGCATAGCTGTGGTTAACAGGAATTTACAAGGGGAAATGATGTATCTTTTGTTCTTTTGTTGAATGAAACAGAGGCTGCGGGAAGGCGGGACCAGCTAGCGCGTCTCTTCCAATCAGAGGCTTCCTAGTAGGATCGACAGCCAATGGCGTTTAGCGGCGGGAAACTTGCAGACCCAACGTGGGTTGCTGCTCCGGACATGAGCGGATTACAGCGTTTGGCTTATTCTTAAGTGGAAAAATAAAGAGAGACATTAGAATCTTTGTGTCTTAGTTAATTATTCAAGTAGGGAACCCTGGGGGGGATAATCCAATCATTTTAACTTTAATGTACTTTTCCAATCTGCCTGTTGCGTATGTGAGAGACGAGATGTACGCTTGTCTCTCGCAGCCTTCCGCTGATAGTTTATTGTTGCGCAAAGGCTTTTCCTTATTTCTCCTCTTGTTTGCCCCCTCCCTTCTCTGATTTTGTGGTGTCACAGTTCCTGTGTTCTGCACAGGTTTTGGTTACGTTGGCTTCTCCCCCCCTTTGCCTTGACTTTTAGGGGTTTGTGCGTGTGTGCTGTGATATGTGGTGCCTTTAATGAACGCTGTGATTAATTATGATATTTTATTCAAAATTTTGGTAACAGGATCGTAGTCAATTCCACTCATTGTATCATAAAGCCATTATTGAACAGTGGAGTACTTTTATGAGGCCTAGAGAAATAGGAGAAAATGGTATCAGATGATCATTCAGGAAGGCCTGGTGGATTTATTAATCAACAGGCATGCTACACAAGAGAAATTTCTAGCATGCAGATGAATCTTATTTTAGAATATAGTGTCAGCCATCATGGGAACACTAATTTCCTGCCGATCAGAATGAAGTATCTTACACTAAAAGGTAGGGCTCAATTGCTCATCTGTGATATCTGCAAACAAGAGAGGGAAGGAGTATTCCCATTAAATTTCATTTTGAGTCACAGACTGGAAAGCTGAGCAAATGACATTCATGGCACATGTATTGCTTTACACTTGTGGAGCTCAAGCAGAAATTGAAATCATGATTAATATTCACCTTGGGTCTCCTTTCTCCAGTTGGGTCGCCACACTGGACATTGATGACTATTGTGCACTCCTTACATATGCAAGGAGTTTCACCTTGTTCAAGGGAGAAAGGATATATATTACAAATAAAAAAATAGAGGAATGCTGTGTAGGCCCATTCTGTGAAAAGTATTTATATTTGAGCTTTAACTAATACATCAAGGTCATCACTTCGGAAGGAAGGATCAAGCTAAAGGGGGAACGAATATATTTTATTAATCTTAGGAATGCAGACCACAGCAAAACCAAAAGGAAAAAGCACAAGAGAACTAGAAATGATGTGAAAGCACAGTGGGGAAATGAAACTTGTTCCACACATGCAAAATTAATGGTCATCTTCTAGCAATAAATATACTTGAAGTCACTACAGAAGCAGTACTTAGAAAAAATGTTTAATCTGTCTAGGTTTTAAGAAAGCCACAGGTTTTGAAAGAAGACTCTGGCTATTTGCTAACACTATTTGAGCTAGTTAGGCTAAAGTAATCCTACTAAGGAATGAACAGGTAATTGCCCAGGTTTCAGCTGTGGAAAACTAGATTCTTCCCCGCACCTTACTTTGCATGATGGCATATTGACTATAAATCCCAAACCTTTGCTTTCCTTTTAAACATCATGTTGCAACAAGAAAATGTAAATATTACAGTTTGGTTGGTAGTCTATTACCAAAATGGAGAGCAGAAGGGCAGTTGAGTAAGCATCCCTCCCCTACTTCAGTAGACTCCCTGTTGCATGGTGCTTCTGGTGGTCATACAGTCTAGCCATACAACTGAATGCATAACAGGAATCATGGCAGGGTAGGGGATACACAGAGTTGTGCTTCAATTCTGCATTTAAGCAATAGGATACTGGTCTATTTATTTCATCAGCCCCAGGCCAGTATTGATGAAGCTACTGTCCTCCATCAAGATGGATTCAAGTGGGATTTAATTCACTAGGGGATCATCACCCTTCCCTGTGGACTTGGACACCCAAGACCATTAGTCCTCAGAGTGGTCTGGTTAGTTAACCGCTGCCTGACACTTAACTTTGAGTCACTGACAGTATGTTCTACTCTATAACCATAGCAGGATAACCTGGCCAGACTGGAATAATGAGCAGCAATAAAGGTTGTGATTTAATTTATCCTGTCCTCGGGTTGAAACTGAAGGATTCATATGTTCTATCAAAGACCAGGTTATTTGCACCAGATACTCTCCAACAATAATCATGAAGCAAGGTATAAGTGATATATGTAGGGCTCATCATGAATCTAAAAAAACCATTCATCATGTCATAGCTGAATGCTCTAAACCAGCATCTGTATAAGCATGCATAACCAAGTTGCAAAGATCATTTTTCAGCAGTTAGCTAAATCTTTTAGATTTCTCACATCTTTTCTTCCATATTATAAATTCCAACCACCTCCAGTTTTTGAAAACAGGACAAGCAGCTTATCACAGATTTTAAAAAGTGATTTTAATAAATTGGATATTATACTGTGGATAATCAACAACAAAAAGCATATCTTCTAGAAGTTGGAGTTCCATCAACAGGCAGCTGCAAAAGTACAGATTTGCAAAGTAGTAAATATTAAAGCAGGAAGTTAAAAGAATAAGGACACAAAGATCAATTCATCCCCATACTAATTAAAGCAATTATTCCATTTATTTTTATTCATTATTCCCTTGAATATATATATGTATAGGGAAGCAAATTAGCAGGAATTGGCAATTGTTTTAAAGAGAATTCAAGGGAATAATTAATAAAATATATAGGGAAGATATATATATATAAGGGGATAGATAGATAGAGATAAAAAAGGGGATAAATTAAGGGAATAGATTGGGATATATGGGTAAAGGTCTCCCTTTATCGAAATTGGGTCGTATCCAACTCTAGGGTTCAATGCTCATCTCTGTTTATAGCCAAAGAGCCAGCGCTGTCCGCATCTACAGATGTTTCTATAGACACATGGCAGGCATGGTTAAGCACTGGAGTGCACAGAACACTGTTTACCTTCCCACCAAAGTGGTACCTATTTATCTACTAGCAATTTCTTGCTTTTGAACTGCTAGGTTGGCAGAAGCTGAGACAGAGACAGGAGCTCACTCCATCGTGCAATACTCAGGTCCCGAACTGCTGATCTACAGACCTTCCAGTCATCAAAATATAAACCCTGGGTACAAGTCAACATATGGATTTGCTAAGCTAACACAAACTATATAATCAAGAAAACTCAGTTTTAAATTACAATTGTGAGCCATTGGTATGGACGGTTATGCCACAAATATATTTGACCCCAAGACTATTGCCATGCAGCATTTTTCAACACCTTTGCTCACATAGGTGAAGGCAAAGTTTTCCCTTGCTCAAAAGAACTCTAGGGGTCAGTGTTTATCTCTGTTTGCAGCCAGAGTAAGCACCATCTGCATTTGCAGACTTTTCCATGGAGCTGTGGCAGGCATGGCTAGACACCAAGCAGATAGAACACTGTTACCTTTGCCACTGAAGCAATACCTATTTATATACTGTACCTGCAATTTCTTGCTTTCAAACTGTTAGATTGGCAGGAGCTGAGACAGATGACACAGATGATGGGAGCTCACTACATCATGCAGCGCTCAGGTCTCGAACTGCTGACTTGCCAACCTTCCAGTCATCAAGTTCAGTGTCTTAATCACTAAGCCACTGCAGTCCCCTTTTGCTCACGTACTGTAACCCTAATCACAAACAGAGGTTATCAAACAATGATGACCCAATGCAACCCATTTTCAGCAAAGGGGATGGCCTCCCATCCTAGGGTTTAAGTGAATTCATAATATTTCTAGTCAGTTCAGAACAAGTACTGAAAGACTTAATAAGCATAACATTGAGTCCTTCAATCAAATGTACCATCTTTAAAAGCTTAGAAGTTTGTCTTCAGTCAACACATCTGGAGCTAATTGTTCAATGTAGTGCTTGCTTGCTCAGCTTCTTCTTCCTCTCATCCAAACCTTCATACTTCAACTATCTTTGTGTTACATCTTGTCCATCTTCCATTCTAATTAACCTTGATGAATGACCTCATTATATCTTTGTGTATTTTTAATTCAGTTTTATAATCATTATACAGTATCAGATAAGCAATAAATACATAAATGTCTATATTAATATCCGTGTGAAAGAAGAAGCCTTTCCAAAATTGGGTATGAAGGCCATAGTGTTAATTTCAATTATTGTTTAAATGGGACACTATGCCATCTGTGCTAATATTTCCCCATCAGCCTTTATGCATTACCCTTCACCATGATCCCTCTCTCTCTATCCCTGCCTCTCTCCATCCACCCTCCTTCCTTCCAAATTCTTTCAACTCTGCATAGCCCATTTTTAGTTCAAACTAATTCCAGCTTGTCAGTAGTAGATTGAGGTTAAATGCAGGTCACAATATATGATGTATCACCATATCTTTATTTTTGTCAAATGCGAGTGTTCAAATTTAGAGCAGTTGCCTCATTTAACACCATTCCAGTATTCTGACCAACCCATCAAATCCTTCACACATCATGTCTAAAAATAATATGAAATTATAGTTGTGAAGAGCCTTGTTATGTCTTATGATCCATCTACTTCAGCATCCTGCTTCTCCCAACAGCCATAAAGATGGCAATATGAAGCCCGCAAAACAGAGTTAAGTAGGGATGGAAAGGATGTGAACTTCCAGGTGACCAGTGGATATATGTTAAACTTAGGGTGTTGAATTAGGAGTTGAGAGATGCAAGTTCTATTCTTCATTCAAGCACAAAACTCACTGGATGAACTTCAAATAGTTACTCCCTTTCACCTTTACCTATGTTAGGTTATGACCATTTGGAAGTTTAATGTGAACTACCCTATATTGCACTTTGTGCAGTTTAAATTTCTGCTCTAATTCAGAAGTTTGCCTTCACTTTTCTCTGTGCCATGATTATTATTATGTGCTTCTCTTTTTCATTTGCTAAATATTTGAAAAGTTGCCAAACTGGCAAGACATGCTAAGCATTTGAATTAGTGTATCAATGTTGTGTTATAGCACCAAGTTCTAGAGAAAAACATTTTGCAAAATAGGGTTTACAAATTCCATTGTAGTTGTAGTTTTACCAGTGCAAGTAAAACACTGACAAAAGGAGTAATGTTCCCTCATCCAGTTATGCATAACAAAAGCAACCATACAAGCCAAAAGCAAGACAAAATAATAGTATGTGGAAATGCTATTTTACAAAGGCCTGGTGGCCAAACAAAATATATTGCGTAGGCATGCCAAAAATCTATCAGATCTACTTGCAATCAGTGCTAATGTTGTGCAATTAGCAAAATAAATAGTCAAAGGAGAAATATGGCACAAAAAGTGGGATAAGTATCTAGTTGCTTTCTTGTGGGATTATTGTGTAGGTAATGTTACGAGGTCATTAGGGCCTCAAGTGGTTAAGACGCTGAACTCACTGACTGGAAGGTTGGAGTCTGATTCTCAGATACTGCATGATGGAGTGAGCTCCCACCTCTGTCCCACCTCCTGCCAACCTAACAGTTCAAAAGCAAGAAATTACAAGTAGCTAGACCACTTTGGTGGGAAGATAAACAGCATTCCGTGCACTCTGGTGCTGAGGCATGCCTGCCAAAGTACTTTGGACTTTCTCCCACAGGGCCAAAGGGAATCCTGCAAGAGGAGACGAAGTGGAAACTGCTGAGGTGGTGTAGCCCTTTAAGTTATGGGTTCTCAGTAGAAGCATGCAGCTGCCCATCCCAGTAGTTTGGCACCCCAGCACAGGCCTGGTCGTGCCAAATGGACTGGCTGTGAAGGCACACCTTGTTAATATCCGCAAGGCTGCAACAGTCCATTGCAGTCCTGGTGTTAATCCAGCATGCCTCATTTCATACGTGCCTCAGGAGATGGCTCCGCGATCATATTGTGTGGGTTACTTCATGGCAAGCTGGGATCCACCTTAAACAAATTCACACCAATGACATTTTCCCTGAAAATGGTTTCAAGGTGGAAATGTATACAGTACTTGGATGCAAGTAGCAGCTGATGACGACAATGATTCCCTTAAGTTATTTTCTGAGCTAGGAAATCTCAAATAGTTTTACTTTCCTTTAAGAATAAGTTATATAAACATTTAAAACACAGACTAAAGAGCAAGGCTGATATGCCACAAATCAATTTAGTAATATGCACAACAACGATCATTCACAGATTGCAAGGACTGAAGAAAAATAGAGCAATATTGTGGCTTAGGGGTCCCCTTTCCATTTTCTTGTTTGTAACAAATGCTTGTATTCACATATTAGCTAAATCTGATTTTGTTGTTTGATTACATTTCCATCTGAGCTCCCTTACTGACTCCTTGGGCAATTTATTATAACCCTATATTCTGAACAAACAAACCATGCCTGCTAGAGCACTTATAATCAGATCAATTCTCTGGGTGTCTGCAATAGATCAATAGCATAGGCTTTAATCCTCAAGTATACATCCTTAGGACAGTCCCTTTTCCAAAGTAGCCTATTTGGTAAGTCATTTGTGATAGAGAAGAATCATTAAGAAGCTAGAGGCAAGTCAGTTTCTTATCATTCACATGAACTGTTGACATCCATAATGGAGCTGCTCTCAATGTTTAAGGAGGAAACAGAGAAGGAGATGAAGAAGGTGGCAAACTACCTACTCTTCAAAAGGAACCTGCTGTTTAATGGTATTAAATGTTCCATGAGCAGGTGACAATTCAGCTCAGAGCTTGTGCAGTGATGGGATGTAACAGGTTCTCACCAGTTCACCAGAATCGGTAGTAACTTTCCCCAGTGTCCCAGAGAACCGCTAGCAGCTTTTGGCGGGAACCACCTTTGGGGCTTACCTTTTCACTGGTTCCCCCGCTGTGCATGCACACCAAGCACTTGGTGTGCATGCACACCTGCAGGGATGTGTGTGTGTGCTTATTTTTATTTTATTATTTGGCCCCGCCTATGATGCCATGTTAGCTCCGCCCACACTGTGATAACATCACGGTGGGGTTGTAAAATTTTTGACATCCCACCACTGAGCTTGTGTCTCACAAAACAATATCTGTGCTGATTCTCAGACCATCTGCTCAGAACGGAACATTGGATCTCATCTGAAACAAGAGTTTGAAAATTATTTTTCAACAAGATTTCCCAAAGGCCCAAGTTTTTAAGGAAAAATAACTTTTTCCAAGCTCTATCTGGAGCCGGGGTTCCCAAACTTTTTGCACTGTGGGCCAGTCACCTGGTTGAGCAGGCTGGTCATGTGGTTCCTCCCACCATAAACACTGCCGCAAGATGCATCAGTGGCTGTCATAAACGCGTTTACAACAACCTTGTGGCATGGGCTGGATGATTTGGCACCATGATCCTGGTCCAGCCCACGGGCCATAGTTTGGTCACCCCTGATCTGGGCAAGTTAAACTGGCTGCAATGTCATTTCAAGTCGCCAAGTGTGATTTGCTGCCTTCTTTCCATTCCATTTGTTTCCTCTCAAAATAAACATGATTTTATACCTTGACATTTGGCTGCATTGGTTTGAAAGGGAAGGTCTCATTTAAAAAAATTCCAACTATGTGGTTGGTAAAATACTCTTGTGCTTTGACTTGGACTTTTGTTCTTCAAAATTTGGGGGTCTCTAAAGTCCTTTCATTTTTATTTCTTTTTTAGAGCTAGAATGAGGATCAGAGGAAGAAAAGCCTACAAATAATACTGAGGCAAATAGGAGGAATCCTAAAGAAAGGTGATCTGTCACAGAGCCTGGTACTCTTGATTTGAACGCTGATTAGTCTGTGTTAATTATAAGCAAATCAAAAAATAATTCATTGTGCTATCATTTGAAAATGAAACAATTTAACTTGTTGAAATAGTCTTTTTTAACTCATTACAGTAATACCTCATATAACATTAGTATCGAATAACACTAAAATCGCATAACATTAAGCAATCTGGGGGGGAGAATTGCATCGGATAACATTAAGATCCTATGGGATGCATCGGATAACAACCGCTAAAGCCTGTGTGGTTACAATGTATCTCTATGGATCCCATAGGATTTTAACATGCATCGGATAACACTAAAAATCGTATAACACCAAGACTTGTGGAACCAGGTTTTAACGTTATCTGAGGTTTTACTGTACTTCAATTGTTATACCATGGTCTGCCTAGCCACCGGTGATGTGATATCTGAAGGTGGAGGGAAGAAGCATGCAAATGGGGTTGATTTCTCTGGTCCATTTCCATGTGCAGAATGTCATCATGGAGATGTCTACCAACGCATGAACTCCTCACTGAATAACAACTCCAAGGTATCCAAGGTAAGCTACTTCAATTGTTAGTTCAGAAATAACTAATAAAATAAACTGAAATAGTTAATTTTTGTACAGGGCTAATTTGGCATCATTTTCTGGAGCCTAGCTGTGCAGTCTTTTCACCACAAACACATTTCAGACAATTTTTCAGTAGTATTGCAAACAATGGTTGAACTGTTCAATAGCTCAGTGGTTTACAGGGGTTAGGAGTTCATTTTCCCACTGTGTCCCTTTGACAGGGCTGGACTCAATGATCAATAAGGTCCCTTCCAGCTCTGCAGTTTTCAGGTGGTGATGGTGGTGGTGGTGGTGGTCAGATAACTAAAAGTGACCATACAGAAGCAATGCACTACTGCCTGCAATCAATGTTAAATTATTATTCTAATTTGTTGGTAAAGTGCATATTCTCATTTGCAGGCAGCTTCAATATTATATAATTAATATCTAAGTGCATTTTCTTTGTATAACTCCCTTTTGCTGTTTATTGGGGAAAGTAACAAAAGCAACAAAACAAAACAACAACATAAAAACTTGCAGTCACTTCCTATTTTCAGGATAGCAAGTGTTACTGTTGAACAACAAATCAACAAGGGATATAAGCACAATGGATGCAAAATCAAGTACATAATGCAGCTGTACCATTAATTGTGTCCTGGTCTCTCCGTTTATTCTGGTGTCTTTCCCTTGTCCTGGAAAATGAATCTAATAAAATAATAAGCTGGAAGAAAACTTTCAGTTGGCCAAATACCTAAGCTGAGGGCTACTGCTACCATCCCATATGCTTTAATTAAATCTTTCTGGGTTCCACACACACACACACACACACACCATTAATATGTGCTGCTTGATCTGCAAATACCATCACATCTGTTAGGCTTTATTTTGGGAATGTGATAAACAAAGTAAATGCTAATGAAAAACCTGTGTATGTTTTTCTGTTCAACCATTCATGTGATAGAGTTATATAATCTTGATGATGAATAGACTTTCCTCTGTTCTTCGCCTTCTTTGTATGAGTAAAGCCCTTTTACTACTTGTTTAACACTTTGAGAATGAGGGATGAGCAGACATTGCATGGAATCCTATTCACTTAAGCAAATGTGACAAAGTTTAAAATTTATTCCCTCACCTTCATGAGTAGGAAGCATAGGGAATGTTAACAAACATTTCCATCAATGTTCACTGGTATTTGCCCCCATTTTTACTCCTTTAGATCCAGAGATTAGAAAAGTGACCTTTTTTGAGTACAGTTTCTCAGAGTCTAGAAGTTGTAGTGCTCCTTCACCTCCTTCTCCTCCTTCACCACCACCATCACTTTAGATGACAAGGGAAATACAAGGTTCTTGGTCTTCTAGCAGCCTCCACCATCGTTATTTGGTGTTGTAATATATCTTTGACGTTATCTCTCCACCTTCCTCTGGGTCTTCCTTGTGGTCTTTGTCCTTTTTTACAACGCCTTGTATAGTATGGAATTCCAAGACATTTTATCCAAATGGGCAAACTACTTAAATTGTTGTCTCTGAATATAGCTTAACATTGGTTCTATTCCAATTCTTTCACTTATAATCTTATTCTTGATTTTATCCCTTCTAGTCATTCCAGCAGCCTTCCTGTTGGACATCTCATTTTCAAGGTGACCAACTTTTGTTTATGTTTTCTTATTAGTAACATAAGTTGGGAATGAATATTCTTTGTATGAGGTGTATCTTTGTGGTGGGCCCTATGTTTAGAGATTTAATTGGAAGTGTCATAGACAATTCCTAACTATTCTTCTTGGATTGAGCAACCTTAGGTGCTCATAGACCAGTTCTCCCTTTGGAGATCCTGTCATGGGCTATACTCGTCTCCCTGCTTTCACATGTCAGGAGAATGGTGAGTGGGCTACAAGCTACAAAAAGGACCTCAGGAAGCTGCATGTGGCTCATGGGACGTGGGTTGTCCACTGCTGATGGAAAGAATGTGCGTTTGCAAAGTTACAGCCCTTTATTCCATCTTATAATGCTTTAAAAAGATACAAGAAATAAATATAGTATACTTCAATACTTGCCATAATCATAAAAATACGTGTATAAATGGCACAATAGGGTCGCTATAAAACAGGGAAGTCTCTGGGCTGAATCGATGGTTTATCTTCTGGGAATGGAAAAGTTCCTTCTGTCTACAGTAAGTTTTTGAATAATTCCAGGGGTGGAAAGATTTTTTTAATTTATTCATCATCCCTTTGAGATTGCCCTGGTGGGCACAGAAGCAACAAATAAATCCTTCCAATAAATAATAAGAAAAACTAGAAAGGGCTTCTGGTAATGTTCTGTTCTCCCTGCAGCGTCTAGTGCTGTTTTTCAACCGTTCCTGAGGGCCTGGAGCAGATTTTCCAGAACACACAAAGGGCTCTAGACAAAGTGAGCATTCTCACATTAACTCACCACCACCACCACCACCACCACTTGTGGAAGCAATGCCTGGCTCAATGCCTATTTATCTGGCCATATTTTGCTGATATATATTAAATATATGTTGAAACCCAGCATGTTTTATATAAGAGAAATGTTTTATACATAAGAAATATATTGTTAATGTATTCTTATTAAATAAATGGAAAACTAACAGGCTAGTACACTTGTACGCTTGAAGCAGCCATTCAGAAAGTGCTACATATTCCTATCATGTCTGTCCCTGAATTTTTAATTTTAATTTTAATTTCTCATTTGTATGCCACCCAATCAGGAAACCTGACTCAGGGTGGCTCACACAATAACTATACAATATACACAATAATATAATATACACAATAATTATGCAAGATACAACCTACAACAACAACACACAATAATATACAATAATACAATACTGCAGTGTCCTCTCCACCCCGGCCACAGGCAAAGTCCAAGGGCAGCGGTGGCAAAGTCCTGCTGCCTGCCCGCCGCAGTAGTGGCCTTTCCAAGCCCCAGCCAAGGGCGGGGCCCAGGGGTGCTGGTGATGGAGGGGTCCTGGCATCCATTGCTGCAGTGGCCTCTCTGCCCCAGTCACAGGCAAAGTCCAGGGGAGGGGACAGCGAAGTCCTGCCACCCGTCGCCATAGTGGCCTTTTTAAGTTCTGGCCAAGGGTGGAGTCCAGAGTGCTGGGGATGGAGGGGTCCTGGTGCCCGTTGCTGCTGCAGCCTCTCTGCCCCAGCCACAGGCAAAGTCCAGGGGCAGTGGAATTTCTTGAATTATTGCTACAAACTGACCCACCCCAGACACATGGGAAATTTATTCTTTCATATTATAACTCCTTAAACACTTTAGCTAATCTTTCCCCATTTTAGGAAGTAACAGAAAACTAGTAAGGGAATCTTTGGCTACTCTAAATTTGATCACTTCTAGCCTTGCTAGATTATCGGGCTGGGCTCATACAGAAATCATGTGCCTCCGTATGTTGACTTTATGTTAGCTCATGCATCTACCAGTCCCATTGAACTTTTTGTCAGTGCTTTAATGTCCATAAAGATGCAACTTGCAGCAGCTACATCTATAGTACACAAGAACATACACAAAGGAGTTTTGTAATTGCAGAAGTGAGCTACTGTATCTTGAATATCCATATGAATGGGAAGCAATAATTAAACAGCGAATAAAGATTGGTAGTTAATGGTTTCTGCAGTAGTAGATAAAATAATAATGAGGGGATAGGCGTAGGATCTTCCTAGGAAGACCCAAAGGAAAGGGGATGTGTAAAAGCAGATCCTTCACTGTTTGGATGACATGCATTTTTGCTGACTGCACTTTCCATTTGGAACTGTGAAAGTATGGAAAGTTTTATAGGATTTGTTAGAGGACAGTGATATAATATTATTCCATGTTCTCCACTGTAACAAGAGGTAAGAAATCCTAGGGTTACAGCTCAGCTCTCTATATGTCAATTTAGGAATAAATTGCATTAAGTCAACTGAGATTTAACTAGCTAGTTAACATGAATAGGCAAGGCTACAATCCTACAAACACTTAGCCAAGAGTTAAGTTGAGCTCTGAGTGAGAAAATAAAGGATAAGTTTCTGTTAGATGACAGAGCACTAGAGATTTATGGTGTCTCTATCATTTTTATTGTTGTTGTTCAGTCGCACAGTCGATTCTGATCCTTTGTGACCCTATGGACCATTGTCCTCCAAGCACCTCTGTCCTCCACCATCCTCCTCAACCCACCCAGCTCTGTGCCCATCTAGCCATCTCATCATTGGCCGCACCTTTCTCCTTTTGCCCTCCACCTTTCCCAGCATCAAGGCTTTCTCAAGTGAATCCTCTCTTCTCATTTGATGTCCAAAATACTTCAGTTTCATATTTACTATTTGACCTTCTAGGGAGCAGTCAGGTTTGATTTCTTTTAGGATCAATTTATTTGTTCTCCTTGCTGTCCAGGGTACTCTCAAAACTCTCCTCCAGTACCACATCTCAAAGGCTATTCTTCTGTGCTCAAATTTCCTAATGGTCCAGCTATCACAACCAAGGTTTCCTCACAAGAGCCCCAAGCACAGTTAAGGAAAAATGAACACAAAGTGTTGGCTCTTTTTGAGTCAGGCCTCTAGTCCATCTTTCCTGCTATTGTTGGCTTTCTCTGGCACCCTACAGAATCCTGTCTGTTACCTGGTGGCCTTCCATCCACTTGATAACCTGGCCCAAGACTTCTCAGCTTCTAAAATGTAGAAAATCAGGTGCATCCAGAGTGCTAAGGTGATATTTCTATGCAATTCATTAGAAAAATTACAGATCTCTTGCTTTTGACTAATTTTCTCTGCCATACAGTCCAAGCTGCAAACTGCCATTCTTCTCTTTTCCTTCACCTCTAGTATGCCCAGGCCAGAGGTTCTCAACCTATGGCCCATGGGCCGAATTCATCCCATGGCGCCAAATAGTCCAGCCCCTGTCCGAGCTCAAGCTGCTGTGCTACTGCCGGAATCAGCCATGGACTAATTTATGGCAGTCATAAATGGCAAGGGGACAACCAGTTTGAGGGAGCATGACCTGGCCCCTGAATTGAAATAGTTGAGAACCCCTGGTCTAGAGAGACAGGTGTTCCTTTTCATGAAGGTACATTAGCTTTACTTTAGGGCAGTTCCTGGACTCATTCTTCCTAAAATACAACCAAGACAATAGCTTAGTCATACAGCAGGTGCTTTGAATGCAGACATCAAGGTTCAATGTCTGCCATCCCCAGGTAGGGCTGGAAAGACCTTGGAAAAACCTTGCTGATAATATTGAACTATATGGACCAGTGGTTTGATTCTATATACTGTAATCCTATATTACTGAGTTGAACTACTTCTTCTTGTTGTGATGATGGTGCCAAAAATTGGCGATCATCATGGTGATCAGCCATGAACATTGTCCTGAGAATATAATGCAGTTGCCTTTTATCTGCCTTCCACATTGCAGCGTGACATCTGTATCACTGATCCAGCTCCATGAGTCATTTTCTGCTCTTGAGCCCCTTTGGCACGCAAAGTTCTCCTCAAACCCAGGTCAGTATTGATCAAGCTGCTGCCCTCCATCAAGATGGGTTGAAGTGGGATTTAATCCACTTGAGAACCATCACCCTTCCCTGTGGACTTCACCAAGGTTGCTAGTTCTCAGGGTTGTCAGATTAGTTAACTGCTGCTTGAAGCTCAGCGTTGAGTTGCTGGTGGTATAGTCTAGTCTATTACCATAGCAGGATAACCTGGCCAGATTGGTTATCTGAGTTTAACTATTGAGTAAATATATCAGGTGACAACTTTTCTAAAACATGATCAACCAGAAACCACAACTTTGTTCTCCATTGAAGAAGTGCAGTGATCCAGATACAGTACTTACATTACTTTTTGTATTTTATTTTTAAGGGGGAAAACTTCATCCTGTTATAATAAGGTGATTTTCTGCCTATTTACTATTGCCATTTAGCTGAAAGCCAGTTCTGTGTAACAATTATACAGTACTTTTGAGGGGAAAATAAACCAACCTTCTTATTGAGAAGGAAGTAGGGCTAGTGCTCCCTCTAGCGAAAGGTAGAGACACAAAACTACAGTCCTTGTTTATCCTTCTTGATGCTTTTTCATTCATTCCCCCCCCCCATCACAAAGAAGATAATTCGAGATCAATGCTTTTATATGTCAGAGATATTCCTAGAAAAGAAATTGGACATTCAAGTTATGTTCACTGAAGCTATGGGCATATAAACAAACTTCTAACATTTTCTTTGCTTAGCACCTTTTTCCTCTAATGAACCTGTGCTCTGCCTTCACATGAGACAGCCACCTTGATGTTAAGTAGGCTTGAGTCTGGTTAGATTCTAAGTGGGAGACTACCTCACACCTTCATATACATCATCTTCAGTCCCACAATGGCAGAAAAGTGGTATAAGACTGTGTTGGCTTAGTGGTTAAGACGCTGAATGTGATGACTGGATGGTCGGCAGGTCAAGACCTGTGTGATGGTGGTGTCTGCGGTGATGTTGGCAGCGTCTTTATGGCCGGCCAGCTGTGTCACTCAGCAGATCTTCGTTCCCTCCAGCCAGGCTGGCCAAGAGAGGAATCCAATGGTGATGGCTGTGGCAGCATTGGCTGTGTCTTTATGGCCGGCTGTGCCGTTCAGCTGATCCTCATTCCCTCCAGCTGGACCAGCCAAGGGAGGAGTCTGATGGTGGTGGATAAATAGGAACCACTTTGGTGGGAAGCATCCTGTGCAATCTGGTGTCTAATAATGGCTGCCACATGTCCATGGAAATGTCTGCAGACGCAGACAGTGCTGGATTTTTGGCTATAAATGGAGATGACCACTGAACCCTAGAGTTGGATATGACTGGCTTTCGAGCAATGATAACCTTTACCTTTACCTAAAGGTGAAGCTAAAGGAAACAAATTTAGCTACTCAGTAAATCCACAAACATCTCACCTTGATCAGAAACCAACAACCCTGAGCTTGATTCAGAATTCTGCTTAGATAACTTAACTACATATCTTAAAAGAAGAGAAAGGGCTCAGTTATTTTTAACTCAATTACTAACCAACATGAGATCACCAGATGTGCAACAGGTCTGAATCCTTTCCTTGTGCTTTTGGTTGTTTCTGATCTCTATTTCCCAAACATCTTTACTTGACTATAGTGGTAGTTTAAACAGCACTAGAAAAATTATTAGGTGTCTGGCCAGGTTATCCTGGTATGGTAAGCCGGGGGTGGCCAAACTAGGGTCCCTGGGTAGGATCCGGCTCACAGTGCCAAATAATCTGGCCTGCATCACCCTCATGACTCCTGGAAGTGGAAGTAAAATGCACCTGTAAATGCACAAAATGCTGCCATAAATGCACCCATAGCTGTCATAAACACATTTACAATAGCCGCAGGTGAATTTACGGCAGCATTTTGCACATGCGCTGGTGCACTTCACTTCCACTTAGGTGGGAGGAACCACGTGACCAGCTCACTCAACCACATGACCAGCCCATGGCGTGAAAATTTTGGGAACCCCTGGTATAGACCACACTGCCAGTGATTCAATGACTAGTATCAAGTGGCATTTAACTAACCTGACAACCCTGAGGACTAATGGCTTGGATGCTGAAGTCCACAAGGAAGGGTGATGGTTCCCAAGTGGATTAAATCCCACTTGAATACATCTTGATGGAGGGCAGCAGCTTCATCAATACTGGCCTGGGGCTAAGGAGGATTTTGTGTGCCAAAAGGGTTCAGGAACAGAAAGTGACTTGTGGAACTGGATCAGTGGTATGGGGTTCATGCTGTGATGCACAAGGCAGATGAAAGCCCACTGCATTTTATTCTCAGGACAGTCTTCATGGTATGGCTACACAGAGCCTCCTCGAACATTGTGTTATGTCTGAACCACAACTAGGCATACCCTGGTAATGGTAACCTTGTGTTGCCAGCTAATCTTTCTCATACTAGGTAAGGCCAAAGGAACTGCAGAATGGACTCACCAAAAGATGGCTTCATTTTGGCAGTTTCACATCTAGCCTAGACCAGGCACGTGCTGCTATATCAGGCAATCAGGCTTTGTCCCGTCCCACTCTTGCCTCTGGTCCCCTGGGGCGCCAATAGCAATGTATGGGTTTTTTCCCCAACCCCCCAATAGGCGCCCCCAACACTCCCTGTCCAGTGCCTTCTCATGGTGACCTGCACACCCCTGGCCTAGACACAGAAGAAAAAAAGCCCACCTAACATGACTGACTGTAGTACAACAGCCCAGACAACTCTGGATAAATCTAAGTGCATATGATCATGCTAAGCTGCAGGATGAAAGGCCACTGTGTTATATTCTTAGGACAGTTTTCATGGCCGATCACCATGAGGATCACCAATATTTGGATTCAGATACCACAGAACAACAACAAGAAGAAAAACTATTAGCCCTCAGGTATTCCATACTTCTTATCCTTTGTCATAATATGACTATAATTGTGAAGTCCTTCCCTCCTTCTCTCCCAGGCATACGTCTGAGGAGTGGCCTTCCAGTGGCACAGAAGAGGACTTCCCTGCTAAATCTCCACTATCCTCCAGAGTGGTTCATGGTTTGGGTAAGGGAGGCAACTCTCTCTAAATCAGGGCCCTCTCTTGACTTGGAACACAGATTGCCTCATAAGGACCTCAATCCGATAAAGAGAAAGGAGAGTAAAGGGTCGTGTTTCTGACTTATGTACAGAATTTCATCAAGTCAGTTGTGGTTTAATGGAAGCATGTTCTTTGGTGGCATATGCTGTAATCGTTGCAAAAGCTAAAAGCTTTCATTGGTTTACAGGCAATGAAAGATGAGTAACCCTGGATGCTGAGCAGTTTTGTCTAGAATTTCACACTGAAATTGTAATAAAGCGTTATTTCCAAAATTGCTTTCACACGTTTCCAAGCAGCCTCTTAGAAAAGGTATTTGTGGAGACTTTAACTTAGAGATTTCTCCAGCCATACTAGCTGGGGGTAAGAGTCTGAAGGCTTTTGTTTCAAAAGTCACATTTACAAGCTTTGTTGGCTTCTGTGCAGTCTCAGAAGACTATGGCTGGTTTGCTTGGTTCTGTTACAAACAGACTAACGGAACAGATGGGCCATGATTTGATCCAGCAGGGCTCTAGGCTGCTCAGATTAAGCACAGTTTAGATGTCATATGAAACATGCGACCACACACATTACACTGAATAGAGGGTTTAGTGAGTTACCAGAGACACATCCATCAACTGAGACAATGACTTCCAGGAAAAATGTATGCTCAGATACGAGTAGCAGATAATGACGAGACGCAAGGACACATGAACTTAAATCAAACTTTGAGTCTACTAAGTCAATATTAAACTGTTGTTTACTGTTATTTACTATTAATGAATCCCCTTGTCCAGTGAATGGCAGAAGGACTGTTGAGTCCTTTAGTCAGAATAGAATGCCTTAGTCAGGGGCGTAGCTACCGCCGTATCTGCCGTATCAATTATACGGGGCCCCCGGGCCACGGGGGCCCCCTACAGCAAAAATTAATAAAAACTTCCTAATTTTTTTTATTTCACAAGGGCCCCCCAAACAAATTTTTATACGGGGCCCCGTTAAGGCATGCTACACTTCTGACTTTAGTGAAGAAGCTTTTGCACAGGATACTGTTAAGTTATTTGCTGTAGCTGCACAGCAAAGCAGGGCAGGTTATAAGCAATTTTATGTTCTAGTGCAATTTTATTAGCCCAGCTAATAAGCACAAATGGACTAGATACCTGAAAGAAATAAAATATAATTTCTGTGGTCATGTGGCAGGCATGACTAGATACCGGATCGCACAGAGCGCTGTTTACCTTCCCAGGGAAGTGGTCCCTATTTATCTACTTGCAATTTCCTGCTTTTGAACTGCTAAGTTGGCAGGAGCTGGGACAAAGATGGGAGCTCATTGCATCCTGCAGTACTCGGGAATCAAACTGCTGACCTCCCACCTTCCAGTCAGCATCTTAGCCACTTGAGCCACTGCAGTCCCTGGCTTTCCTTTAGCAACAGTAAGTATACCTATATGACACTCCATAGCTCTTAGTGCCCTCCCTGGAGGTTTACAGGTAATTAGCATTTTGCCCCCAACATGCTAGGAACTTGTTTTACTGACTTCAGAAGGATGGGAGGCAGAGTCAGCCTTGATCCCCATCAGGATCAAACTCACAACATTTTGGCTGCAGTACAGCAGTTTAACCACTGCACCACCAGGGGTTTCTTTTGCCTTTTCATCCTTTTTTCCTTTGGCATTTAGTAAAGGATGACTTCCTCCCTAACCAACCCTTATAAACAATTGTTCAAAATTTTCTTACTTCAGAGAAATAGTATTTCTAGCTGGTCTGCTCAGAAATAAGTCTGGTAGTTTTAAGAGATGGCATTTACATACCACTTTTGGGAGGGGGGACTTAATTGCAGAAACTTCCTCAAAAATGTCATTTAAAAACTTTCCAATCAATCAATCCAATCAGACAGTTTTAATCCCTGTGGATCATCTGTTCCATTATCATTCCTTTCTAGCAGAACATTATATACAAAGTAAATCAGTACAAGCATATTTTCTGTTTCTACCAATTTCTCAGAAAAAAGGATTAGAAGCAAAGCCCTAAATTTGCCTGTTTCAGTGATTGCTCAATAACGTCTTTGTTTGGTTTATAGAAATCCTTGTTTATTTTATTACATATGTAGTTAAATGCTATTTTGAATTTAGAAATGCTTTTAAAATTACTTTACTATATCCATTATGTGTTTTTTAAAAATCATGATGTTTCCGGAAGGTTTAATTGCATTTTTACAAGGTGACAAACACTGCTGCCTTGCTTGATGAAACCGTGCTGCTGGTGAGAAACAAATGTTTTGAATATGTGATATTTATTTTAGTCTTATTGGTTGATTCAATTCAAGCTGCTCATGTTAACTCTCATTCATTAGGATAAAAAATGATTTCTTGATAAACTGGGGCAATTTCATAGTTAAAATTCAACGGTACTGTGGTCTATTAAAATGTCCCATGTCCAATGCAGTTTTTGGTGCAGAATCAAATACGCTCTTCTAAGCACCCACAGCTGACAAATAAAATCAAAACCAAATAAGAGCAAATAAAACATAATCTTGTGTTATGGGGTGTTTCTCTATCTTGATGAATGCCAGTATCCTCTAGTTTCAATTACTCCAGATAGGACGAACTTACTGACCAGAACACATCCTTCTTGCTTCACCACCTCTCCTCAATAATGATGGAATATTACTTAGTCCTCTTCTGCTCTATTTTAGTTTAAATATTTCCAGGACTTTTGTTTGTTTGTTTGCTTGCTTGCTTGTTAGAGCTGCATGCAACTAACTCACTAAGTAATGATGACATTTCCTTTAATCCTCTCTATAAATGCTCACATGTTCTACTCACGCACCCAACTGCTTTGCATACACAGATATTAACCATTACAAAGAAAAAATTGTAGCCTTTCATTGGAATATGATGATTCCTTCAAATATTTTGGTAGTCTGTAAGTATAAAAATAAAAACACTGCAACAGCACTTTAAGGTCTAACTACTACAGTTTTACTGTGAGATTTCGTGGATCAAGTCCACTTCTTCAGACAAAGGAGTAAAACTTCCAGGCATGGTTTACACACACCAGATCCAGGGGTCAAGATGTCACAAGGCAAATGGATCACAAAGCAATGAGGTAAAGAGTAATCAAGCAGAACGACAGACAAGCATGCATATCAATACAGCTTCCTACAACTAGCAGTAACAAATGATTATTCAGATTGGTTTTAAATGTCCCCCTTTCAATCTTAAAAGTGTGAAGTTGCCAAGCAAAGCAGTAAGAGTTTAACCTCTTACTTGTTTAACCTCTTACTTGTATGGGCACATCCTGTTGTGCTCACATTTTAAAAGAGAATTTGCAGGAAGATTAGTGAAGGTGGTATAATACACCAAAATATAGTACACTGATGTAGACAAAGACTTTCCTTTGTTGTTGTTGTTCAATCGTACAGTCGATTCTGACCCTTTGCGACCCCATGGACCACTGGCCACCAGGCATTAAACAGCTTATCTATACTTGGATTTATTTGATATAAATGACGCTTTGCATGATCTTAATGGCTACCATTAAAATCTGTACCCATCACTATCTTCGAGAACTATTTATTATTCTCAATACTACCATGACCATGGATTTTTTTGCTTTTTCATTTGCCTCCCTACTATATATAAATATATGTTTATTGAAGATACCCAATGTAGTGTAGTGAATACAATGATACACTAGGGCAGAAGAGTTATGGATTCATATCCCCATGCAGCCATAGAAACTCACAAGGAACTGGTAAAATCACTTCAGAAATATCTCACTTATCTTGAAAGTCCTCTTAGGCTTTCTTCCTATAGTTGACAGTTGTGGATTTACTGACAGGCTTTCTTCCTATAAGTCAATTCTAGTTTATGGCTAAAATACTTTGGACATCAAAGGAGAAGAGAGGATTCACTTGAGAAAGCCTTGATGCTGGGAAAGGTGGAGGGCAAAAGAAGAAGGGAGTGGCCAAAAATGAGATGGCTAGATTGTAGTGTAGATGCAATGGGCACAAAGTTGGGCGGGCTGATGAGGATGGTGAAAGACAGAGGTCCTGGTGGGCAATGGTCCATAGGGATGCAAAGGGTTGGAATTGACTGTGTGACTGAACAGCAAAAAAGTTGTTGGCATGTAACACGGTGAGGCTGCAGCCTATGAAACTGAATAAGTGGGCCACATTCAAGAAGTGGGCCACATTCCTCAGAAAGCTCATGTCCAATAACACCATACTACAAACTCTTCTTTATATTTGCTCCAACGGCTACAGTTCAATGCGGCTGTTACATGTCATCATATCGCAGCCAACATATGGTGACCCAATGAATTAGTGACCTCTAAAAATTACTTGACATCAACAGCTGTACTCACCTCTTAAAAACTTAACATTATGACTTCCTTTATTGAGCCAATTCATCTGACATATTGTACTGTATTGTATTGTAATGTAATGTATTGTCTGTAAGCCGCCCTGAGTCGCCACGGTGAGTGGGCGGCAACTAAAACAACTAAAAACAACTAAAAACTCACATAACTAAATCAGGGTGTGCAATCCCCACCCCCACCCAGAAGTCACAATTGGTCACTTACAATGGCAGCTACCACACTTTCCCCAAATGTTTCACTTAAAGAACAACTTGCTTAAAGAGCAATCCCATGGAACGCATTCTGCTCTTTAAGCAAGGTAGCACTGTATTAACATGCCTAGTATTGTTGCTAAAATTTGCCATCAACTTGGCTATAACTTAGGGAAACCCTAAAAACATGGTGGAGGATATGGGACCTAGTGTGCAGTGGCCCGTGGGATTGCAAAGGGTCAGACTTAACTGTGCAACTGAACGGTCACAAGAACATGGTTATACCTCTGGAAATGTATGCCACAAAAGTTTTGGGAAATAAGCATATCTGCAATACGCGCCTAAAAATTGAAATTGTAAGAAATTGTATGATATCACCAGGAAAGCATTGTTCAAATAGTTGCCCCCATGCTGAATGCTTTTGTCTCAGTGACTACGACAAAGATCTTAGGAGCATGTGGCAATATCAGGTGGTTCACTTCAGATGACCTTAAGCATCAAATTTATTTATTTATTTATTTATTTATTTATTTATTTATTTATTAGTCAAATTTATTCATTGCCCTTCTCACCAAAGTGACCCAGGTTGATTTCACAACTGTAAAAACATCAATAACAGATAAAAACCATTTAATAGATCTAAAGAATAGCCAGCGAAGCACCAGGTTTTTGATACCATTGTTATACTAAAGGAAAGCAATCACACTTATATACCGCCCTATAGCACTTAGTGTACTCTCTGGGCAGTTCACAAGCTAATTAGGATTTTACTGACCTCAAAAGGATGGAAGACTGAGTCAACCTTGATTCCTGGTCAGGATCAAACTCACAACCTTTTGGTTGCAGTACAGCAGCTTTTAACCACTGCATCACCAGGGATCCTAGCAGCAAAACCTTCAATATTAAATAGGTCACTGTGGCATTCCCTTTACAGAAATGTTCTATGCTGCAGGGGGGACACGACACTTTAAAAAATCTAGGAAAAACATTCTTCAGTAGCTGCAGTTTCTGCAACAGCCTTAAGGGCAGCCACACATAATACTCATTGCAATGTGAAACACAGATGTAAATGCTCCCTTCCAAACAAACACGTAGATGTGAGCCTATGTATTCAGCAAATGTCTCTTATTACCCTTAAATGGGAAGCATGCAACTACACAGTGCCAATCACACTTATTTTCCTCATTGGATTTTATGAGCAAGGCTCTCTAAACTGCTATTGCCTCCATTTGCCTTGCTCTTTAAATGGTCAGCCTAAATGAGACACAATTATGCCTAATTGGACTAGCTAGGAAATAATAGTATTGAATGTAACTCTTTCCTTGTCCCCCAGGGTGTAGTGAGGATTAATTAGTTAATGCTTGTAAAAGAGGGTGGGGGGAGCTTTAAAGATGAACGAGCTAAGCATCTTTAAGTAGAAAAGACAATACCTGTAGTTGTTTCCCTGCTGGCTTTTGCTAGTGGGCAGCTCTCTTTTTCATTGTTGTTAGCAGTGACATTCTTGCTATGTAACAATGGTTCCTATCTTGGAGGGAACAGCAAGCATGAAGCTGTTTCATAGTTTATCACAGGTGGCAAAAGCCTGGCATCATTGGCTCTTTAAAATGAAAGTCAAACACAATTATTTGGTGCAATAGTTGAATCGCAATTCCGGGAATTTGCCAGCCGGCATAACCAGTGCAAGTATGAATAAGAATATTTCTCCAGTTCATTCTGAGACCTACCATGGAAGCCTGAAAACATGGATAACAACAAACCTATATTTACTGTACATTTTAGACAAGTGGCCTCTAGTGGCCAGCTCTTGTGATGCACTATAGAAATATATACTATTTGCCGGCATATAAGACGACTGGGCGTATAAGACGACCCCCAACATTTCCACTCAAAATATAGAATTTGTTATATACTCGCCCTATAAGACTACCCCTCTTCCGCACACCTTCCACACACCAAATAAAACATAAAAAATCATCAGATTTGATTTCAACATCTCCCTGTGGCCTGCACTAGTGCACAAGTGTGCATGTGCAAGCTCTGCGTAGACAAGGGGCAGGGCAGAGTGCCACTGCTTCCCGCCGAGCAGAATGGGCCGGTCACGCCAAAAAAGCTGGCACCCCTGTCTCGCTGCTGATGCTCAGCGCAGCCACGCTGGATACCGCGCGATACTGGATGGTATGTAGAATGAGGTGGGCGGGCATCGGGAGGCCATTATGGGCACCGGGTGGACATTGGGAGGCCACTATGGGCACCGGGCGAGCATCGGGAGGCCACTATGGCCAGCTAGGTCTATCCCAACTGAAGTGCACCCGGCGTATAAGACGACCCCCCCCCCCACTTGGAGGCATGTTTTTCGGGGGGGGGAAGTAGTCTTATACGCCAGCAAATACAGCACTATATAGCCATGATGGTGAACCTATGGCAGGAGTTCTCAACCTTTTTAAGCTGGGGACCAGATCACACTCCCTCAGACAGCTTCAGTGGTCAGACAGCCATTTTGCCCTTCCTCCACTACATGGAACTTCCTGGTGTGGTGGAGGTGATGGTGGTGCCACATGAAATAGTGCTGTGGGCCATGGCATGTGTACCAGATGGGGCACTCAGAGTCATCTCTGTGGGCACATGCACCATTGTCCCTGCACAGAGTTCACCCCACCCCTCTGCCCAGCAACCCAATGGGAGCACTTCCTCCTTCCCCCCAGCACAGAGTGGGGTTTGCGTAGCTGTTTGGGCACTCGATCTCTAAAAGGTTCACCATCACTGCTATATACAATGTATTCTTCTTCTTCTGCCATATCCGATTCCAAATACAATATTGGCAAGCCTCATGGCAATCAGCCGTGAAGACTGTCTTGAGAATATAATGCAGCGGCCTTTCATCTGTCTTCCACATCGCATGACCTCTGTACCACTGTTCCAGAGGTCCACAAGTCACTTTCTGTGCCCTTTTGGCGTGCAAAGTCTTCATCAGCCCCAGGCCAGTATTGATGAAGCTGCTACCCTCCATCAAGATGGATTCAAGTAGGATTTAATCCACTTGGGGACCCTCACCCTTCCCTGTAGACTCCACTACCCAAGGCCGTTAATCTTCAGAGTTGTCAGGTTTGTTAACCACCATCTGACATTCGGTGTTGAGTTACTGGCAGTATGGTCTACTCTATTACCATAGTGGGATAACCTAACCAGACTTGAACAATTTATTTCCAGGGTTTTTTAAAAAAAATTGAATATTTTTAGACCTGTGGATAACTGAAATCACAGATACTGTGTCTGCAGATATGGGAGATGAGCTGTATTGGTAACTAGGGTACCACCCCCTTTATTCATCTAAATCAAAATGCATAGACAGAAATTCCCAAAATGCTTCTCCCTTTCTTGGAGGATAAAAATTCTTCCTACTTGTCTTATTGTTGCTTCAGAGTCCATAAATGAGGCAGAAGCATGATGTACTGTGCTTGAGCCATGTGATATTCCTCTTCCAAAATATTGTGATGCCACATTGCCATAATTGCACAAGTAACTAACAATTACAATTATATTGCAAAAGGAATTATATTATCCCTTGCTGAGTTACTCGTGAGGTAAAATAGTTATATTTCATTTATTCCACAGAAGTATTAATGGCACGTAACTACATAGCTGTTTGTAATTATTTTTTCCTGAATTGTGTAGAATAACTCCTAACATAAACGTTATTTCTGGCCCCACCTTGCTGTCTTCCACTTGCATTTCTAGCAGCATGAGTTATTTCAGGCTCATTTCACACTTGTTCTTTTCCCAAAAATACCTCTGTAAAAAGACCACAGAGAGGTCATTAATCACTCACCCTCTGATTTGCCTTTACCACTGAGAGACAGTGATTATCTGGTATAACTTTTGTTGAGGTTTTTTGTTTAAGGGTAGCTTAATTCTGTGCCAGATGCTTCCTAGTTAGAAAACTGTTTTGTTAAGACCTAAGATCGATTCTTTAGGGCAGGCAGCTGGCAAAAGGCTGGAAGATGTTTTCAGAAGAGGTGAATGAGACTGAGATTTTCATTACTGTTTTTATTGTTTCTGCTATTTCGCAAGACAAATTACATTTTAATTAACTTCATAAGAAAAACTACTTGGTCAAAATCCTGTTGTGGAAAACTGTGTGCATAAGGGGAATTGCATACATGGTTTTTGCGCTTTGTTGGCTGTTGGTGGCACACCAAATTGCAGAACCTGACAAAGGAGTGTGTGGCAGACAAACAAATGCTTTTTGGTCCTCTTCCAGTAGTCGTAGTCGTAGTCGTAGTCGTAGTCGTACGTAGTCGTAGTCGTAGTCGTTCGATTTATTATAGTTCAATTTATTTGCTGCCCCACTCACCTATGGCGACTCTGGGCGGCTCACAACAAAACAATACAAAACAATTACAGCATCAAATAGCAGCGTATTAAATAACAAGAACAATTCAATAAATCCCCAGTCAAAGTTACAAAATGAGCGGGAGTCACAATGAAACAATGTATCACAGTTACAGATATAATGTAACAAAATATCAAGAGACAAGCAATTACAAGATCTGTATCAATACATCTTACAAAACATTCCAAAAATACATAAACAAAACATCAGAATATCACCACAACAATACCCCAGCCTCTCCATCCCATAGCGAAGTCCTGCCGCGCGCAACTGCAGCAGTCTTCTGAGTCCTGATGCTGAGGTGGGCCTGTGACGCCGGAGCTGGTGGGAGTCTCAGAGCAGGTGGGAGTCCCAGCGTCCAGCCTCCCCGCCCTGTTCGCAGGGGAGACCCATGGCAGGCAAAGAGTCCTGCCACCTCCGCGGATTTTAAGCGATGGTCCTGGGGCGGGTCCTTGTCACTGGAGCAGGTGAAAATCTCGGCATCCGGCCTCCCCGCCCCGTCTGCAGTGGCCTTAAGTGACCATGCAAGGGACAGGATTGTGGTTTTTCTGTTTATGTTCATTTTTGTTTATTTTTAATTTATAAAATTTGCACCAAATTATTGCACCAAATAATTGTGTTTGACTTTCATTTTAACTTTTAAATTGAACTTGCACCAAATTACACTAGTACATCGGATAACGTTATGACTTGGTTCCACAAGTCATGATGTTATCCAATTTTTAGCGTTGTCCGATGCATGAATTGAACAACGCTAAAAAAAGCCCTGACTTCAGGGACAAACCGCGCGGTTTGTCCCTGAAGTCAGCTTGACTTCGGGGACAAACCAAGGGTTTTTTCCCTGAAGTCATCGTTGCACATGGTGGATGGGTTGGGTATTTCCCCCCACTGTGCAGCGATAGCTTGGAATGCAGGAAGGTCGGGAAGGAAAAAGGAGCAATCTTGTGCCTCTTTCCCTCCCTCCCTCCCTGCATTCCAAGCTATTGCTGCACAGTGGGGGGAATACCCAACCCACCCCCAAGCGCAACGATGGATCGAACACAGCCCGGGCAGGCTGCAGAAGAAGCCTAGTGCAGCCCATATTCTTTATGGGTAGCTTTTTTTGGTCCAAAAGGAGCACAAATGTAAGACTATAAAATAAAAGAGCAACAGAAAAGGATTGATCAAGGCTTGCCTGGTCCCAGAGTATCATCAGAAGTCTCCTAAACTGTGTTCCCACCAAACTAGCCCTTTTTTCTATATAGCAGTGGTGGCAAACCTATGACACGCATGCTAGAGGTGGCACTCACAGCCCTCTTTATGGGCATGCATGCCGTCACCCCAGCACAGAGTTCAACCCATCCTTCTGCCCAGCAGCCCAATGTAAGCACTTCCTCTCCCCCAGCACAGAGTTATTCCTGCCCCTTTGCCCAGCAGCTAATGGGAGCACTTCCTCCCTCCCCCAGCACAAAGTTTACTCTGCCCAGCAGACCAATGGGAGCGCTTCCTCCCTCCTCCCAGCACAGAGTGGGTTTGGAGTAGTAGTTTGGGCACTCAATCTGTAAAAGGTTCCTTGTTAGGTCTGAGGAAGTAAACTTGATCCATGAAAGCTCACATTAAAATATAGCAGCTTCCTTTTTTAAGGTGCCACAATGTACATACCTATTGGATGCTTTTGCATTGTTTCTTGTTTGATATTCTGCAATTGAGTGTTTCACACCACTAGCAAGAACATCCTGTTTTCTAGAGGGCCCTGCTGAGTGGGAAAGATGTGTTATCTTATTTGGTACTGTATTTACAAGCAGTGGCTAACACCCTGGTGCTGAGCTGTGATTAAAGGAAATAAATAAGAGATCAGGAGACTGTAGCTCCCTAGGTACCCTCAGCCAATACACTGAGACCTGTGAATTCTTCCTTAGCACATTTTGATGCTTCTAACATGGAATTCAACTAGGCTGTAGAGTGGTTCAAATATACCGCACTAATAATAATAATAATAATAATAATAATAATAATAATAATAATAATAATAATAATAATAATAATAATAATAATAATAATAATAATAATAATAATAATAATAATAAATTTTGTGTCAGAAATTAAGCAGCAACAGGCCCAAAGACCTAATGTTTATGTCACAGATTACAAGGTTTACATGGAAAGAATGGCAAGAATTAGCACTCAGAGAAAGGTACCGGTAGTTCATGACATCTGGTTGAGGGATTTCTTAAAATTAGCAGCAAGAACTCTCTTTATCTTTCTTACCTTCCTTTCTTCAGTTGGCTATAAGAAAAGTCTGCTTCCACGATGCTGAGGAAGGAGAAGCAACTAGATACAGTAAAACCTCAGGTTACGATGGACGTCCATTCCAACAGCCTCCATCGTAACCTAAAATGGTCATAAACTATTTCCCATAGGGATGCACTGAATTTTTTTTTAAACCCAACCAGAACAAATATATATATATTTTTTTAAAAGCACACAAAAATGCCAGATGCGATCATCCCCCACCCCCACAAAAACCAACAGAGCCATCTTCCTACCTTTTTTATGCCATTTGGGGACTTTATCAGACAATGGCGATGGGACCTTCAGAGCAGCAAACACTGCATTATGAATTTGGGTGGGGTGGAAGGGAGCCATCCTATGTCGTAAAATGGTGGTGTTGGCCATTTTTGTTGTTCAGGACTACATTTCCCAGAAATCTTTGCAGAACAAAATGGCCAACACCAACATTTTTTGATTGTCTTCCACCCCACCTGAACTCATAGTGCAGTGTTTACTGCTCCAAAGGTCCCATTGTCATCGTCGTGTAAGGTCCCCAAATGGCGTAGAAAATGTAGGGAGATTGCTTCTTTGGTTTTGTGGGGAATGATCGTATCCCGGAAATCAGTCATAATCCATGAATTTTTTTAATTAAATGTAAGTTCATAACCCACAGCAAACATAACCCAGGGCTATTGTATGCCAGGCTTTTACCGTACTGTGATTTAGTGCAGGGCACTACTCTGGGCAGTTGACAATATATACATGCACGTAAAATCACTACCGCTTTGGTATTTAGGTGTCACGTAGAGGTATTCAGGTGCTGAACAATGCTGTAGTCAATTCCCTTGCCATATAAAATCCAATTCAACCCCTGCCTTTTGGTTTTGAGGTTTTAGCTTTGGTTTTAGAGCTTTCTGATGTTGGAGGAGTCACCTCACCCTCAAACTGGAGGGGATTGCCCCATGTACAGTCCATAAGCTGTATATATCTGTTGTTTTTGAGACTTGCATACCAGGAGAGATGTTAAGTCAACCTGCTCTATATAAAAAGTATTCACAATAGTCGCAAATATGCAATTTATTTATTTATTATTTATTTATTTAGATTTATATTGCCACCCACTCGCCGAGACGACTCAGGGCAGCTTACAGTCAAAACAATAACAGTACAATAAAAAGTATAAAATGCAACCACATAAAACAACCAAACAAGAACACAAACTAACTTCCGTCAGGCCGTTGTTGTGGGCCCACAGGAGGGGGCGATGTTCTCAGCCACTGCTAGGCCTTGGCATCTTCTTCCACAGGCCATTGTTGTGGGCCCAGAGGAGGGGGCAATACTTGAGAAGAGTGGGTTCGAGGAAACTAGTGCAAACAACAGATGTCGCATTCCTCCTAGATCTCCCTTCTGTAATTTTTTTTTCTTATAGGAACATCACCTGATTTTTACTGTTTGTATACAAGTTCATAGCAGAACACAAATTTCTTGGTTTTAGTCACACTATACCAGCAGGTGTATTCCAGCAGGAAAACACTGCTGGAATATGCCTGGTGGTTTTGTCTGATACAGTACCTCTTTAAGAACCAGTGTGGTGTTTGCATTAGAAAGAGAGACACTGCTTCTTACTATGTGCATATTGTGGTCCAAGAAACTACATGGTTTGGTTTCCTCATTAATTGCTCTTTTCTGTTCACCCTTAGATTAGCACATTTAGCTCATCAAATCTGAAGAAATTGTTTTTCAAAGCACAAACCATTTTGCTTTGATACTGAACACCAAAGCCACTTGCAAATCCTTAAGATGTCTTTCTCATCTCCAGGGACACATTTTTGGCACAATTGCTAATCTTGTTTTTTTTTTTTAAATAACAACACTAAACCTTACTTATGTGTTCAATCCAGTGATGTTGGAATGTATTTCATTCAGTGGGCAAAGGAAGTTCTAAAAATGTTCTGTCACTGGTTGCGAGGAAGTAGACATTAACTTTATTTTCAAATCTACAGGGTGACCCGTATGTCCCTACCCATCCATATATCTTATGTATCCAAGATGTCACCAATATTCTTGTGCTCATGCACCCACATACTTGTCACAATACGCTCTTCAAGTATAAATGGGCTTAAATCAACCCTATTTCTCTGGGGGGAAAGGAAAATAATAATAGATGAATATAACATAATGACATATGAACGGATAGGGACTTATGGGCTACCCTGTATTTCCTTAGACCTGAGGCTTTGAGGAATTCAGTTGCCTATGGACAATCCATGCTAGGAGCTTCCATTTACCAGCTCATTTAATAATTTTGACCATTACATACAAGATCATCTGCTAATGGGAAAACAGGTGACTAGCACTGAAACAAGTGGGATTTGATATTTTAAAATGAGCAAAAACAACCTTGTTTTTTCTCCATTTTACAGCAATTCACATAAGAATGTAGGTCTTGTATATTTTGTAAAGGTCACAGGTTTGTCAAATATTAATTGCAGGAAATAGGATAGAGCAACAACGTCTATGGGCTAAACTGCTTGTGAAACTGAGTAAGTATTGCGAGATTTTAGACTTCTAAAGTTGTGTGCAAATTAATTGAAGGGCACCAGGCTAAGCAAAGAGCAATTAATTCTTCAAAGCCTCTCCTGTTTAAGAATGTAGGATATTGTGCTTCTCTATCCACTGAATGCCTAGAATTCAATTAAATTCCTTTATTACTATCAACTGTTTAGATATGAAATGCTGCCCAATATCATTGCCCACAGGAAAAGGGGCATCTTTAATGTTGACTGGGTAAATAGTAGATGAGGGAAGCTGCTGTTGGAATTTGTGTGTGCTGTATGTACACATAAGCGTCCATTTTAAAAAGCCAAAAAATTTAATTCTTCCAACTTCTTATAAATGTAGGCTATTGTGCTTCTCTATCTACCGTTCAAAATGCCAAGATATGGCCCAGTATTGGTGCACAATATCATGCCCGCATTGCCAGCAGGAAAAATAATACCAAGCTTTACATAGCAAATGGGAACCTGACTGCTGATGACACCAATATCAGCAATCAAAATGGTCCAGCAGTTGTGGCGACCCTTCGCACTGCAGGTGTTCTTGGACTCCTGCTTCGCAAACAGACATCAAATGGAGGGAAAGCCCAGAACCTAGTAATTATTTTCATCAGTTAATTCTCACCAAAACACAAAGCAAATTGTCAAGGCCTGTCAATTATAATTTGGCTGGATAGCTTGCACCATGTATGGTCAGCTTGGATTCTTTCCAAGAAAAGAAAAGTGGGTGCGCCCAGCAATTCTCTTTCAAGATAAAGCAAAACTAGTCTTTTCAACTTAAATGAGCTGTTGCCAGTTTGAGGTAGTTTGGGATTCATGTACAGTAAAACGTCGCATAAAGTGTACCTCGCTTAGAGACTAACTTGCTTAAAGTCACTAACTTGCCAGAAGTCACAATCAGTCACTTACAATGGTGTTTCACTTAAAGAGCAAACTCACTTAAAGAGCAATCCTGTGGAACGCAAAGATCAGTTTAAAAATTATGAATTTTGGTTTGGGCCTCCCCCATTTCTAGAATTGCCTTGTAGACTATTGTCTCCCCCCCACCTCCTGCCAGAAAATAGTACTTGCGCTTTAGATTCAGTATTTGTCCTTCTAAGAAGCAATCAGGGTTTCCTTTAGGATTGATTGATATGATTTCCTTGCAGTCCAGGGGAGTCTCAATAGTCTCCTCCAGCACCATTGAATTAGGGCTACTTAAATTTTCCTTATGATGCAATAAGCAAATAAACAGGGTATAATGACCATAAATATTGTACCGGTAATTAGAAATGTGAAAAAAATAATTGAAATATTTAACATTCAGTAGAGCTGGGAAGTCCTGAGACAATATCAACAAGACCTTTAGTCCTCCCTTCGTAAGCCAGAAAATTAAGGAAGCATAACAGTAATGTAATGTAAATAGAGGCAGGAATAGAATGACGATGCCAAGAGCCGGCACTGTTGACGAATTGGGCACCTTTGTAATTTGGCACGGGCTACAGCTTAGAAACCTGCACTTTCCTTGTGAAGCTTGGCTGATAAATTTTTAAATGTATAATTAAGGTGCCAATGAAGCAAGCTATATCTATATACCATTAAATTTTCTCAAGGTATTACTTGTAAAAATGGCTTCCTCACAAGTTACGACCCATGCTGTAAAGATTAGGTTTTCTGCAACAAGCCCTATAATAAAAAGCGTGTGATTTATCTCTTCAATGTTTTATTAGCAAGTTTTAATTGCTGTGGCAGATAAGTAGCTATGGGTACAATCTTGGCAAAATATTTGCATTAATAATCTCACATCAGTTGCAGAAATTACTACAGAATATTTCAGCCTATTTTTCCTGTGTTGCACATACCACAGAAAAAGTTATAATATTGTGTTTTTCCTACCAGACCTTTTGGTAGAAGTAATACTCTTTGGTCAAGTTCATCTGAAGAAGGGTCACCACATGGTGGCTTTCTGTGTCATCTATATATAAGAAAATGTTCCCTCCTGCCACCCTATGTGAACGTACAGAGACACTCAAGGCTGAATTATATGTTACAAATTAGCTGCCATTAGAGGAAGGGATTTCTTATGTACAAAATATGAGTGATTGTCATAGCAAGAGATTCCCTCGCTTTCTTTATTAAATGCCTGAATCACATCTCCAAAATGCTAGCAGGATTTCAATGCTAATGATACATTAGCTTCACTGTACAATTTGCCTTTCACGTTCAGGTATATCTTCTCTTTGAGGAGCCATTACCTCAAGCAGGGGAAGGCAACCTTTTAAAGCCAGGGGCTGGGTCACACTCCCTCAGAAGGTTGAGGGTGCTGGACTGGTGGTTCCCCTGCCATAAATGCTGCCGTAAACGCATCCACGGCTGTTGTTACCCATCTCTTGTCAATGATGTTAGGCCAGAACTAAGACCAGTAGTGGGATGTCAAAAAATTTACTACCCCACCGTGACATCATCACAGTGTCGGCGGAGCTAACATCATGACGTCATGGGCAGGGCCAAAGGGGGGAAAAAATGCAAAAATTTACAAAAAGATAAAATAAAAATAAGCACACACACACCCCTCAACGCACCCACCCATCCACAACACAAACCCGTAAATAAATTAAATAATAAAAAATACATTAAAATACAGCCACCCACCCACCCCAAACACAAATCAACCAGAGCTTTTAAACCAGAGTTTAAAGCTTATTCTGGCTAATCTTTCTCACACTAGGTCAGATGGAAGGAACTACAGAATGAACTCACCACAAGATGGCTTCATTTTGGCACTTTTCAACTTTTCAACAGTTAAAGAAGTTAGGTAGTAACTCTTTGCCTAACCAGTTATCTAGGATAATATGCCTTAATGTAAACATAAAACAGCTGTACCTCCTGAAGGGTTCTCCAATTGGAACAGCACTTGGAACAGCACAGGTGTAGCTTATTGATGAGGTAAATCCAAGACTTTGCTTAAAAACCCCAAGCCAGGCTGCTAGGCCTTTTTAGGAACTGTGGTAGTACGTCAATATAGGTAAAGGTATTAAATACAAATTAAAATACACACAGACACACCACTTCCAAAGGTGAGTCACTTACCCTGGGGAACAGGCTATAGGGAGGTTCAGGCTAGCAGCTTCTCTTTCTCCTCCCCGCTTGGGAGGACAGCAAGGAGGCTGTGCATACGCGCCAAGCACTGTAGGCATGCATGCACACCAAGTGCTTGGCGTGCATGTGCAGTGAGGGAACCAGTGAAAAGTTAAGCCCTGAAGATGGTTCCCCACAAAAGCTGCTACCGGTTCTCCGGGACACTGGGAAAAGTTACTACCGGTTTTGGCTAACTGGTGATAACCTGTTACATCCCATCACTGACTAAGACTCACCATAGCATCCTCAGTCGGATCCCTTAGGCAAGGTGAAAGCGGAGGGCACATATCATGGTCTGCCTAGCCACCATATGACATTTGTGACATACAGTATGGCTAAAAATCCACACACAGATGGACCTGGTTTCCCAGGTTAATTTGCATGGGTGGAATGTGACCACAGAGATGCCTACCACTGTGCATACTCTTAGCTGATTAACGGCTCCATAGTATCTAAAGAATGTAGCTTTCTTTTTTCCATTATCTGAATGATCATTTGGATTGAGACGGTTTGAATTTGCTCTTGATGTGTGGTGGAAAATAATTCTAATCAAATTCAGATTGCAGCTATTTTTCCTGAAAATAGGCAGGGAAGTGCTGGGAAATGAGATTTGTATAACTCTAAAAGCCAATTATGTCTTGGATTTGTGGATTGTGGTAGAACGATCAGTAAAATGATCCTGGAGAGAGAGAGAATGGGAGGCAAACTCTGACAAAAAAATAGACAAAATTGTTACTGATATTGTTTTTTAAATTTGAGGTATTGCATGTAAAAGTGCTATATATCAATAGCAATTATATACTTTGTCATTGTACTTTTATTTTATTTAATAACCGTGCATCAGACCTGAAAAAATTACGTTTTTCAGTCCACAGCTAAAAATCATAAATATTAGTCAAACTAAGTATTGTACATGTAAAAGAAATGAAAGAAATACTGACTTCATAAAAGGTGAAGCTTTTATCCAGCAGTTAGAAGGTTTCCCCTTGAACAATCCTATTACCCTTGTTATGTTTTGTGTGCTTTTACAATCAAATGTCTTTGACCACTAGGGAGAGCACTTCTTCCAGATATAAGATCAATGTCTGAGGGAAGCTCAGCCTTGAGTCTGATGTATATGTGCTTTGGTCACATTTTCTGTAAATTCTATCGATTCAAATAGGCCTACTTCAATAGCAATTTTTTATACTCAAGTAAGTCACAGTTATGGGGGACTTACACAGGAGGTGACTCATCAAATCTTCATAGGTTCTGTGAGCCTACAGTAGTGTGATTTACTAAGATAAGCAACAGGATTTTGGCCATTATATTAGAACATCTATAGACAAACTATAAGTCATATATACATTTCTCTCCCTTCTTTCATTGCTGGGAGAACACCATGCCTCTCTAAGGAGGAAGAATGGACTGATTTGGATAAAGGTAGATGTCAGGAACAGGAGGTGGGTTGGCGTGGAGCCCTCGCTAATATCACATGGCTCACCAGTTTGGTCCTGACCCATGAAAGCATTACCATCCAATGTTTCCCCAGATACACATTTCTGTACAGAATTAAGACACCATGAGTTCTATAAAGTTTATTCTGAATTGGAGTCCCAGGAAAAAAACATTTCAGCCTTGAAGGCAATATCTGTGGTTGACTATGCAGGAATACAGGAATTTATGCATGGACTGTATTTTGCACAAACACTGTTTTACTCAAATGTAAGCATATGGTCACACACCATTAGCTAATGCCTAGGTTTGAATATAGGATAGGAAGTCTCTCACTGGTGCACGCTTTGGTAATCTCATGGCCTTATTTCTGCAATGCAGGCTACATGGGGCTACCTTTGAAAATGGTCCAGAAGCTGCAGCAGGTACAGAATTCAGCTGCTCAGCTTGCACAGCAGGTGCAGAGATTCTACATCTCTCCAATCCTGGCTGCATTGGTTGCCTGTAGACTTCTATGCCACATTCTGGGTTCTCATTTTAACATACAAAGTGCTAAATGGCACAGGACCAGTATTTTTATATATATATTTCCCCTGATGCCCCCCTCAGTAGAGGAGATGCCACTGGAAGCCATCATATTGTGCCCATCGGCAAAATGAGCAAAGGAGAAACCACTTCACTATTCTGATTCCCAATGGTCATGGAGGTGGAAGAGGCCATGCTAGATTGACAGGCTGTGAAGGTGCACCTGTTAATATTCTCAAGGCTGTGGCAATCCATTGCAGTCCCAGTGTTAACTCCTGGCATGTCTCATTTCACAAGTGGTGCAGGAGATGGCTCCATGATCACTGTGTCTGGGTCACTTCATGGCAAGCTGGGATCCACCATAAACAAATTCACGCAAGTGGCACTTTTCCTAAAAATGAGTTCCAGGAAATTATGTATACTCGGATATGAGTAGCAGCCGCCACCACAGCCGATTTGACATAACATCTCTCTCTGAGGGATTTGGTCCAGACAATACGGTCGTCCCAGGGAAAGGAAGATCCAGATGGTGTCAACCACAGATAGAACTTTCTCTGTGGGACCCTTGCATTCAGGAATGGTCTTCTATCACAGGTCCACCAAGCTCCTTCCCTTATTATTATTATTATTATTATTATTATTATTATTATTATTATTATTATTATTATTATTATTATTATTATTATTATTATTATTATTATTATTATTATTATTATTATTATTATTATTATTCTGTAAATTAGTCAAGGTCACGCCTGATAAGGAAGCATTTTGTAACATCTTGCACCTGTAATAACCCACCCTTGTTAACTTATTTCCTGTGTATCTGCTATGATTTGAAGCAATCTTCAAATTAGTTGCATCTATGAATAGCCTCAGATCATTCTGGTTACACATCTCAAACCACTACCACCACCACCCCTGAGCTAATACTGAGCCTCATTTTCACTTCGTATTATTTAAACCAAGGCAAGACAACAACATTTCTGTTGGATCAATTGAATTTTTCCCATTTTAATAACAGATATCTTATCCAGATACAAGGTCTATGAAATTATATGGGGAAGTGCCACAAAGAGCCAGTGAGATCCAGAATTACAACTGTGCATTATTTCTCAGCACTTAAAAAAACCATTCAGGTATCCTTCCCTGTCACTGTAGGACAGCAGCGAATATGTTGGGTTTTATTTTTTTTTTGACCAATCAGAGCTGTGACCAGCAAGTCCTTCCATTCTACTGTGACTAGATTGGCCTTTTCAGTGTCCACATTGGCATTTCTGGTGTCTCCTGTTACTCAGAAGGAAACAAGAGACTATCCGGATGAGTTTGGAAGCAGAGTGAGAGGAGATACAACAAACGGCAATGATGAGAGGCAGACCGGCAATGAAAGCCAATGAAATACAAAAAGGATAAACAGTGTGGTTTGATTTCCATGCTGTTTGCTCCAAGGAGCAATATTCCAGGAATCATCTAGCTGAAGAAAGTAGTGACCTTCATGGGCTGTCTGGACAATAAATATCTGTGTCTGATTCTGAAGTTTTGCTATTGACCGTACGTTTTCTTCTTTGTTTTTCAACATATTCTCCGGATTGCTGCAACATATCCATGTAAGAGCTAATGCTGTTCCTGTAAATAAGCAAAATAATTGCTTTGGCTGAATTCTGCAAAAAGCAAACATGGAAACATCTTTCTTTCTTTTGTTTTGTTTTTAACTGAGGAATGAAATAGTTACAGAGCTCAATATTTTATTTGCAGCCTTTAAAAATAATGCCAACCAAGAAAGAGAAGGGTACCTTCGCTGGAGTGGCTACTGCTAGCGAGGGGTCTTTGCCGCCCCGCCCCACCTCTGGAGGCGGTCGGGTGACAGCAGCGTGGAAGGAGCCTATTTGCTGGGGGTATTGGGGGACGTGGTTTCATGTTTTGTATGGGAGGAAAGTTACAGCATTGCCTTGTGGGTTTGGGTTTTTGGAGAGTCAAGTTTGCTGACCTCTGCACTAGATGAAGAACATCCATCCTCTACTCTTCCATTGCACAGAAGCCAACTTGATGGATTCAAATTACATGAAAGGAGACATCTGTTAAAGATTAGCAAGAACTTCCTAACAGTGGCAGCGGTACTAATGCATACCACAATCTGGCCACTACACTTCTGCCAATGCAATCAAGTACTTTTTTCCCTCACTTATGTTTAGCTTGATACCTGGATCCTTTTCACGTGCACTTCTACCAAGCCAACTGTCACCCATCTTATTGTTACATATGAGTTACCTGGCTGTGTCAGTATTGAATACAGAAGATCCCAGATCCATATAATCCTGTGCTGTATTTTTCATTGCAGTCCATGTTTCAGAAATCTGTTCAGGACATAAAATGCTTTTGTTTAGCCAAAAATATGTTCTTTACAACATTTATATAGGATATGTATGTATGAAGTTAAGGTAAAGGTAAAGGTTTCCCTTGCTCGAGTAGCCAACTCTAGGGGGTCAGTGCTCATCTCTGTTTCTAAGCCAAAGAGCCAGTGCTGTCTGCTTCTGCAGACGTTTCCATGGTCATGTGGCAGGCATGACTAGACACCGGAGCACACAGAACGCTGTTACCTTCCCACCGAAGTGGTACCTATTTATCTACTTGCAATTTCTTGCTTTTGAACTGCTAGGTTGGCAGGAGCTGGGACAGAGACGGGAGCTCATTCCATCCTGAAGTTAGGTGACGATAAACTTAAAAGCCTTCCAGTTGAGGCCTTTCTCCCAGATAAACCAAATTTGGGTGTCTATAAGGTATCTGTCTGTCAGGTAAATTCCCAGACTGGAAAACTATGGGATTTGTAGTCCAAAAATACAGAATCCCATCCCTAGTATTCATTGCTCTGAATTCCCTAAGCCTGCTTCAACTCCTCCTTCACAGAAAGTGTCTTTCATCTAAGTAAGGGACCTGAGTCCTCTATTGTAGGGGTTGCCAACCTTTTTAAGTCAGGGACCGGGTCATGCTCCCTCAGACAGTTGAGTGGGCCAGACTGGTGGTTTCCCTCTGCCATAAACACTGCTGTAAAACACATCCATGGCTGCCATAAATTCATTTACAACAGCCATGGGCATGTTTGCAGCTGTCATAAATGTGTCCACTTCCAGTGGTGTCAGCAATGGTGGTGGCAGCATGGGTCAGATTATTTGGTGCCACTGGCTGGGTTTGGCCCATGGGCCATAGGTTGCCCACCCCTGCTCTATTGGCATACAGTTGTACCTCGCTTAAAGAGCGTAATGTGTTCCACAGGATTGCTCTTTAAGTGAGTTTGCTCTTTAAGTGAAACACCATTGTAAATGACCAATTTGGGGAGGGGGGATTGCAAGCCCCGATTTATTTGTTAAACGAGTTTTTGGTTGGTTTTATTTGTTAAGCGAAGCGAACATTCAGAGAAAATTCTGCTCTTTAAGCGAGTTACTCTTTAAGCGAGACACTCTTTATGTGAGGTTTGACTGTATATTGATGTTATGCTTAAGAATACATAGTTACAAATAATTAGTTCCATTTCTCATTTAATGATGCAAAGCAGTGATGGGCAGCAGCTGGTTTGCCAGAACCGGTAGTAGCTTTCCCCGGTGTCCCGGCAAACTGGTAGCGGCTTTTGGGGGGGAATGACCTCAGGGGAGATGTCTTTTCGCTGGTTCCCCCACTGTGCATGCGCGTCTACAGTGCTTGGCACGCCTACAGAGCTTGGCGTGCCTACAGTCCTTGGTGCGCGTTCGTGCCTACAGTGCTCTGCCTGCCGAGCCAAGCAGCCATTTGCTGCTTGGAGTGTGGCAGCACAGAGCGTCGGGAGGCCACGTGCAGCCACGGTGGAACCGGTGGCTGCTACTGAGGCCCTCAGCAGCCTCCTTGCTGTCCTCCAAAACGGGGAGGAGGAAGAGCAGCTGCTAGCCTGAAGCTTCCTACAGGGTAAGTGACTTCCTTTTGGGTGTGGGGTGGGTGGGTGTATTTTAATGTGTATTTATTTTTATGTGTATGTAATTTGTATTTTAATGTATTTTTATGTCTATTTAATTTGTATGTTTTTTTTTAACTTTGGCTCTGCCCATGACATTGGCTCCACCCATAACGTCATGACAGTGGCTCTGCCTATGATGTTGGCTCTGCCCACAGTGTGGTAGTAAAAAAATTGGCTGCCCACCACTGATGCAAAGTGCTTTGCCATTTATTTAATTCATCGTCAAAATGGCATTCTAAAGTGAATTCTTGGCTCCTTTCAACTGTTCAGAACATAGGTACGAGACATACTTTCAGTGATGGGATATAACAGGTTCGCACCAGTTCTCCAGAACTGGTAGTAACTATTCCCAATGTCCCAGAGAACCAGTAGCAGCTTTTGGAGGGAACCACCTTCGGGGCTTACCTTTTCACTAATTCCCCCACTGCGCATGTGCGCCAAGCACTTGTTGTGCATGCACACCTACAGTGCTTGGCATGTATGCATGGCCTCCTTGCTGTCCTCCCAAGTGGGAAGGAGGAAGAGAAGCTGCTAGCCTGAAGCTCCCTATAGTCTGCTCCCCCAGGGTAAGTGACTCACCTTTGGATGTGGTGTGTCTGTGTTTATTTTAATGTGTATTTAATACTTTACCTATATTGACGTACTACCACAATTCCTAAAAAGGCTTGGCGGCCTGGCTTGGGGTTTTTAAGCAAAGTCTTGGAGTTACCTCATCAATAAGCTACACCTGTGCTGTTCCATTTGCTGTTCCAATTGGAGAACCCTTAAGGAGATACAGCTGTTTTACATTTTACATTAAGGCATATTATCCTAGAGAACTTGTATGATGACCATATCCATCTTGCAACATGGTGCTGCCCAGGCACTTGTACAAACATGTAAGTGACGGGTTTATGTTTGGGGTGGGTGGGTTGATTTGTGTTTCGGGTGGGTGGGTGTATTTTAATAAATTTTTTAAATTTTTTTTATTTACGGGTTTGTGTTGTGAGTGGGTGGGTGGGTGGGTTGAGGGATGTGTCTGCTTATTTTTATTTTATTTTATATTTTGCCCCGCCCACGTATCATGATGTCATGATGTTAGCTCCACCCACACTGTGATGACATCACGGTGGGGTAGTAAAATTTTTGACAACCCCCCACTGCATACTTTGGAAGGAGATATGAAAGATTTGAATAGCTATGTTTGGACTACAGTTTCCAGAATCCTCAGTCACTATGGATAGATTCTAGAGTCTGAGGAAATAGACTTCAATCCAGGAAAGTTTATAATGAAATAAAATTATTACTCTTTAAAGTACTACAATATTTCTTTTGGCTTTTCCTATCTCTTCGATTTTCTTTTACCAACCAAGGCATACTAATACAGCTCCTTCTTCATAAATTTGCTAGACTACTGTTATTAATTTAATCAGAAAAAAAAATCCAAGCTGACTCAAAGCCAACCAATACATCTAGGAAAACAAAAGTAAATCTTCTTCCTTTCAGATCACAGTAGTTCTTTCCAAGCTTCACAGCAATATCTTACAAAATGATGGATACCTGTTCACCCAAAGTACTTTGGCTGCTAGTTAGTTGCCAGTAGTCTGAATAAGGTGCTTGTCTCTTAAGACCTAAAAATTGATTGGCCTCTTCTTCTGAGAAAAATGGTAGTCCCAAGACTCCTGAAACGAGAAAGGCACATAAAATAATTACATCCAGAGATATAGAGGTTACCATAAACAAAATCCTAACAAATTTAAAAGCTACTCTGATGCTATGCTTTAATGCACTTTTCACGTGATACTACAAGGTAAGATTATGAAGTGTGTTAAAAACCTTTGAAAAACCAAGGTGTTGTAAAACACTCCATTGAAGTGCTGCATTATAAAATCATTTGCTAAATGAAGGCTAAATTACTTCTTGGCTGAACAGCCTCTTAAAGCCACGTTTCAGTCATTCACTGTTTAGCAAAGAGGCAACCAGTCAGTGGAGAGTGGAAGATTTGATAAGATGGTGATGACAGATAAAAGCCCCTGTGGAAGATGTTAAGATCTGGCAAAGAGGTATAACCTTAGACTTCTTCAGGGTGAGCTGGTAAAAAAAAAACAATGCTAGATTTTTCCAAAGAATGTTTTCTACACAATATATACATCTTGATTTATCTAGAGTTATCCGGGCTGTTGTACTACAGTCAGCCATGTTAGGTGGGATTTCTTTTTTAATTCCATGTCTAGGCCAGATGTGAAACTGCCAAAAATGAAGTCACCTCTTGGTGAGTCCATTCCACAGTACCTTGGCCTGACCTAATGTGAGAAAGATTAGCCGGCAGGCAACACAAGGTTACCATTACCAGGGTAGCCCGATTATGGTTCAAAAACACAATCTTCGCGGAGGCACTTTCTGTGTACCCGTACCGTGAAGACTATTCTGAGAATATAATGCAGTGGCCCTTCATCTGCCTTCCGCATCACAGCATGACCCCCATACTAGTGATCTAGTTCGGCGAGTCACTTTCTGGTCCTGAACCCTTTTGGCACACAAAGTCCTCCTCAACCCCAAGCCAGTATTGAGGAAGCTGCTGCCCTCCATCAAGATGAATTCAAGTGGGATTTAATCCACTTTGGGACCATCACCCTTCCCTGTGGACTTTGGCACCCAAGGCTGTTAGTTCTCAGGGTTGTCAGGTTAGTTAACAGCCGACTGACACTCAGTGTTGAGTCGCTGGCAGTATGGTCTACTACTCTATTATGATAGCAGGATAACCTGGCCAGTTAGGTGGGCTAATAATAAATGTGTGTCCAGAAGCGTAGCGTGCCTTGGCGTGGCCCCGTATAAAAATTTGTTTGGGGGCCCTTAGGAAGGGTAAAGATTTCTCGCAAAAGAAAAAAAATTGCATAAAATTAAAAGAAATATTTATTCATCATAATTATCTATCTGTCATTTTTTCCAAAATTTTTACAAACGCGTCAATAAACACTGCTCTCCGTCCGTAGTTTATCATCATATCATCGTATCGTATGTACATCGATTATTGTGGGATTCCCCCGTTGAAGTAAATGATTTAAATGGGGAAATCCCGCAGCCCGCGATAACCGATGTAGGGTATTGCCAACTTTTGAATGCACGCTTTATGCGGGGAAAAAAGAAATTGCTTTTTTTGACTTTTGTCATTTGTGAAATAAAAAAAAATTGGGGGCACATTGGGGGGGCCCGGGGGCCCGTATAATTGATACGGCAAATACGGCGGTAGCTACGCCCCTGTGTGTGTCAGAAATTATTCTGGGTTGAAAGGATTTATGCTGGAGAAACTCAGGGGACACCCCAGAAGAGTAGCGTGCCTTGGCGGGGCCCCGTATAAAAATCTTTTGGGGGCCCTTAGGAAGGGTAAAGATTTGTTTTGTTTACGCACGTTGGGGGCCCCTGTGACCCGGGGGCCCCGTATAATTGATACGGCAGATACAGCGATAGCTACGCCTCTGGGACACCCGAATGAGGCTCTTTTCATGTCCCCAAGATCTTTTCCCACTAAGGTGGTCTCTATTTACCTATTTGCAATTTCTTATTTTTGAACTGCTAGGTTGGCAGTCTCTAGGACAGAGATGGGTGCTCAATTCTTCATGCAGTACCCAGGTCTCAAACGACCTACTTGCCGGCCTTCCAGATAACAAGGCTTAACCAGTGAAGGCTAAATATATGTTATTCATTGTTTAAGTTATTCTTCCAAATAGACAAATATTGTGAAACCCAAGTGCTCAGCTGCCCAAAAAGAAACTGAAAAATACTGTAATATATAACAACCTGCAGATGCATTTGACATCTTACTGAGGTTGGGCAAAACTTAGACCTGGTTCTTGCAGATTAACAAATGAATGCACTGCTAAACTCTGGTTCCTATTTCATCAGATCACTTGCTTCTCAGTCAGTCTCAAGTATAGGACACCCTTGCTCAGTGGCCAATCATATTCGACTCTAGGGTTCAGTGCTCATCTTTATAGCAAAGAGCAGGTGCTGTCTGCATCTGCAGACGTTTCCAAGGACATGTGGCAGGCATGACTAGACACTGGAGTACATGGAACACTGTTTACCTTCCCACCGAAGTGGTACCTATTTATCTACTTGTAATTTCTTGCTTTTGAACTGCTAGGTTGGCAAGGAGCTGGGACAGAGACTGAAGCTCACACCATTGTGCAGCATTCATGTCTCGAACTTCTGACCTGCTCACCTTCTAGTCATCAAGTTCAGTGTCTTAACCACTAAGTCACCACAATCCCTATACCATGGGTAGGGTGGATTAAATAGTTGTTGCAAGATATATCAGGCATAACTGTTTGGTTATATGTCTAAAAATAGTGTCCTTTCAAATGTAGTCATTTTTGTCAAATATAAAGCATGTATACACTATTCTCTTTACAAGTGTTATTACAAGTATTACAATAAAATAAAACCCATATAAAGCTTTGAATGTGTCTAGATATAACATTTAAACCAAGCATGCCAAATTAGATAACATCATTTAGAGCAGTTATCTACAAACCCAACATCCCTGAGGGTGAGTAGAAAGGACGTTGAAAGATTAGAGAGGAAATCTTGAATCAGGATCAGTACGTAGTAAACTGCCCAAAAGCTATTACTTTGAGTTCTTGAACAGCTTATGATAGCCTAAGACTTTTGCACGGTACTGTATTTCACTCCCTGTTAAAGGTTGTGATTGTTTATATAAATATTACTGGTGATGATATAAGGAACTCTCTTTATTTCATAGCTCTTTTGCCTGTCCTGCAGTATAAGCCAGAACAGTTTAAATGTACTTCCAATATCCTCCAGAAATCAGATCTGAGATAAGTTAAGTTGATTTCACTGTGTCTTCAGTTATGAACCTAGGCATTTAGTTGACCACAATGCATTATTCAATAGGAAAAGCAGATGATTAGTCATAGATCAGTTTTATTATAGGCCTCCAAAAATCTTACCTGTCAGGAATGCAACACACAAAGAAAGTCGAAGAATTGTTGTATCCATGGTGTGTTCTCTGAGTATAAAATGTTGCACAGAAAAAGCAGCAAAAATGGGGTGCTTTTTGTACTTTAGATTCCCTTTGCTTCGTAAATCATTTACTACAGCCAGATAGACGTGGAGCGGGCAAAATCCAGAACTGCATCGACATGTTTCATCAACCTCTTTGTACCCTTTGGACTTTTGACATGGACTTTTTGATATATTCCAGACATGTTTTCCCCCTAGATAAAGAGATGAACTTTTAATTGATCAAAATATCAAACATTCTTCTATTTAGGCAGGAGAAGGTGTGAAAATGAGCAATGATGTTACTTTATACTTCACAATCTCCTTCTATGGCTTCAGACACACATCAGCAATAATTGAATAAGCAACCATGTCAAGTATTTATTGTATTAATTAATTTAGAGACTCCATTTTTGCTATACAAAAAGAGGGGGGAGAGGGAGAGAGCCTGAGAACCTACAGTACTTTTAAAAAATAGAATTAAAAGCAAAATGTCATAACACTTAAATCAATAAGGGTATGACTACACAGAGAGGGAATTGAGAATTAACTCATATTTAACTCATTGTGAAGCTGCACCAGGACATTCAATTTTGTTCAATGTAAGTGGCCAGTGAATGTAGGACAACCTGCATGTGAAGCCAGAGTCTGGCCAAGTTATCCTGCTACGATAATAGAGTAAACCATACTACCAGTGACTCAACGCTGAGCATCAGGCGGCGGTTAGCTAACATGAAAACCTTGAGGACTCATGGTTTTGGGCGGTGAAGTTCACAGGGAAGGGTGATGGTCCCCAAGTGGATTAAATCCCACTTGAATCTACAGTATCTTGATGGAGAACAGTAGCTTGATCAATACCGGACTGAGGCTGAGGAGGACTTTATGTGCCAAAAGGGCTCAGGACCAGAAAGTGACTTGCGGAACTGGATCAGTGGTCATGCTGTGATGCGGTAGGCAGATGAAAGACCACTGCATTATATTCTCAGGACAATCATAATGGCTGGTCGCCATGATGAGTGCCAATATTCTGAATTGGATACAGCACAAGAAGCATGCAAAGCATGTGTTCTTTTCCAGAGAAACTGCTATTATGGCTCTCTTTCTCTATGTCTCTTGCAAATGGCACTGTTTTTCCAGATGTTTTCTGTTTAGCATGTCATTGATGCAACATGTCCGTCAATCTTTGTTCCACCTTGCTAGCTGAGAAACACAGTGAAACAAAGAAAATATAATAGTTAAAAATGAGGGAGAAGGCGTGGAAGGGGAGAAGATGGTGGACTGTGAATGGATGGATTTAGGCAACGAAGAAATGGCCAAGGGAAGATGAGCAGCTCAACCAAGCGTCTTTGGATCGAATGACCATGAGGGAAAGAGCTCAAAGACAAAGAAAAGGTTTTTTAAAATAACTGACATATCATATCACCAATATGCTTAAACCAAGGTACTGATAGAGAGTGCATTGAGTGCTATGGGGCAGTATATAAGTGTCATTGCTATTACTATTGATGCCATGGGGTCTCAGTCTTATGCCTGACAAAATGGACTTGATCCACGGAAGGTTCACATTTAAAAATACAGGAGTCAGTCTTTAAGGTGCCACAACTTTTTGTTTTGTTTTGTTTCTTGTTTGGTTTGGTTTATTCTCTCATATGGTCAGTGGTGGGATGTCAAAATTTTTACTACCGCACTGTGATGTCAACACAGTGAGGGCGGAGCTAACGTCATGACATCATGGGCGGAGCCAAATAAAAAAATAAAAAATAATTAAAAATAAAATAAAAATAAGCACACACACACCCTCAACCCACCCACCCACAACACAAACCCGTAAATAAAATAAATAAATAAATAAATAAATAAAATATACATTAAAATACACCCACCCACCTCAAACACAAATCAACCAGAGCTTTTAAACCAGAGCTTAAAGCTTATTCTGGCTAATCTTTCTCACACTAGGTCAGATGGAACTTCAGAATGAACTCATCACAAGATGGCTTCATTTTGGCACTTTTCAACTTTTCAACAGTTAAAGAAGTTAGGTACTAAGTCTTTGCCTAACCAGTTCTCTAGGATAATATGCCTTAATGTAAATGTAAAACAGCTGTACCTCCTTAAGGGTTCTCCAATTGGAACAGCAATGGTGTAGCTTATTGATGAGGTAACTCCAAGAGTTTGCTTAAAAACCCCAAGCCTCCTCCCCACTTGGGAGAACAGCAAGGAGGCCATGCATACGTGCCAAGCACTGTAGGTGTGCATGCTGCACACCAAGTGCTTGGCATGCATGCTCAGTGGGGGAACCAGTGAAAAGGTAAGCCCCAAAGGTGGTTCCCCCTAAAAGCTGCTACCGGTTCTCCATGACACTAGGGTAAGTTGCTACCGGTTCTGGTGAACTGGTGAGAACCTGTTACATCCCATCACTGCATATGGCATTGCTAGCTCAAGCTCTCCGCACAATGGCGCCTCCTGTGGTCGGTTTCGGCAATCGCGCCCGAGAGTGCTTGACCGCCCAACGGCCACTAGGAGGCGTTTTGGGACCGAGTCTCTGCTGACCATTGGGCTCAAAGCTCCGGGCGCGGCGATGTCCGAAGCCGCTTATGGGGCGCTCCGTAGGGCGGGCTTAAGGCTGGAGTATCTGCATGCCAACTCGTGAGTAGGCGCATCTTTGGGGAAGGGGAGACGGAGGGCTTTTCTCTCCCCCGCCCCACCTCTTTTGCCTGCGGTCTTCAGGGTCCGGATAACAATGCAAGAGGAGCAAAGGGCTCCACCAAACCCCACCCCACCCCCGATCCTGTAGCATAGGATCCCCTATTTCGTCCTGGTGCAAAACAAAATCACTGTAGCACTTTTAAGACTAACTGTTCTATTTTAATGTGAGCTTTCGTGGATGAAGGAAGTCACTTTGTACCTTAGGTGTATAAATTGGTGCCATGAAGTCCCACTCCCATGTCTGATGAAGTGGACTTGATCCACGAAAGCTCACATTCAGTGATGGGATGTAACAGGTGCTCACCCGTTCTCCAGAACCGGTAGTAACTTTCCCCAGTGTCCTGGAGAACTGGTAGCAGCTTTTGGGGGGAACCACCTTCAGGGCTTACCTTTTCACTGGTTCCCCCACTGCACATGTGCGCCAAGCACTTGGTGTGCATGCATACCTACAGTGCTTGGTGCGTATGCACGGCCTCCTTGCTGTCCTTCCAAGCGTGGAGGGGGAAGAGAAGCTGCTAGCCTGAAGCTTCCTATAGCATGCTCCCCAGGGTAAGTGACTCACCTTTGGATGTGGTGTGTCTGTGTATTTAATACCTTTACCTATACTGTATTGACATACTACCACAGTTCTTAAAAAGGCCTGGCGGCCGGCAGGCCTGGGGTTTTTAAGCAAAGTCTTGGAGTTACCTCATCAATAAGCTACACCTGTGGAGAACCCTTAAGGAGGTACAGCTGTTTTACATTTACATTAATCCATATTATCCTAGAGAACCAGTACAATGACCATATCCATCTTGTACCATGGTGCTGCCCAGGCACTTATACTAACAGGTAAGTGACGGGTTTTTGTTTGGGGTGGGTGGATGGGTGGGTTGATTTGTGTTTGGGGTGGGTGTGTTTTAATGTAATTTTTATTTATTTATTTAATTTATTTACAGGTTTGTGGTGTGGGTGGGTTGAGGGTGTGGGTGGGTGGGTGGTTATTTTTATTTTATTTCTTTGGCCCCGCCCACATCATTACATCATGATGTTAGCTCCGCGCATACTGTGATGACGTCATGGTGGGGGTAGTAAAAATTTTGACATCCCACCACTGCTCACATTGAAATATAACAGGTAGTCTTAAATGCTACAGCGCTTTGGCTTTGATACGCTTGAAACACGGACGAACACAGCTACTATTCCCGAAAATTGTTCTTATAAAACCAAAGCCGATCGTCCCATTTCAAGTGATGCCCTAGCAGTGATCCACGGGAAGAGCGGCGATCCAAGAGAGAGGATGGGTTTTCCCCCCTTGAAATCCATGGGGAAAAAGTTCCAATGGGAAGGAAACAAAGTTTCTGCCATCCTATTAATGCTTGACTGGGACCCAGTTTCTCCTGCACATGCTGCGGCTGGGGTACTGAATACATGGCGCGCTCTGATCCTGCGTTGGTTTGCCTTTAAGGTGCCCCACAGGATCTCCATTAACGGTCCTTGTGTGCATCTTCCTCGCGAGTAAGCCTCGTTATGTTCAGCCAGGGCTCCCGCCGAAGCGTGCCCAGGATTACAGCCCTGCACGGGAAGTCAGCCACATTGTACTCCATGGGACCTGCTAATTTATGGCAACCAGGATTGCTGCCTTGCATGGGAAGTCAGCTCCGCACTCAATGAGACCTGCAAATTTTAGGCATCTCACAAAACAAAACAAAATAAAGTAAAATAAAAATAAAAAACACAGTAGCACTTTAAAGACTAACTGCTATATTTTCACTGTTAGCTTTCGTGGATCAAGTCCACTTCATCAGTCCACTTCATCGGACTTGATCCATGAAAGCTAACAGTGAAAATATAGCAGTTAGTCTTTAAAGTGCTACTGTGTTTTTTATTTTACTTTATTTTGTTTGTTTTGTTTTCTGAGATGCCTGAACCAAGACTAACACGGCTACTATTCCAAAAAATGCAAATTTTAGGGCAACCAGGATTGTCGTCTCGCATGGAAGTCAGTCCCTTTGCATTCCATAGGACCTTATTTAAGACAACCAGGATTGCCACCTTGTACGGAAGTCCGTCCCTTTGTACTCCATGGGGCCTGCTGATTTAAGCAGTCAGGAATGGCACCTTGTGCGGACATCAGCCCCGTTGCACTCCATGGGACTTGCTAACATTAGGGCTACTAGGATAGTCGCCTTCCACGGAAGTTAGCGACGTTGCACTCAATGGGACATGCTAACTTTAGGGATTGCCACCTTGCATGGACATTAGTCCCGTTGTACTCCATGGGGGCTGCTAATTTAAGGTAACCAGGATTGCTGCTTTGCATGGGACGTGAGCCCCGTTGTATTCCATGGGACCTGGTAACTTTAGGGCAACCAGGATTGCCACCTTGCATGGAAGTCTGCCCCGTTGCACTCCATGGGACCTACAAACCTAGGGCAACCATGCAAATGATAAATTGCAGAAGAATTACTGTCTAAACATGATTAGAAGCAATTGACTTCATTCTGTAGTTCCTTTAGCCTGACCTGGTGTGAGAAAGGTTAGATGGCAACATATGGTTGCTGTGACCAGGGCACGTCGGATTATGGTTCAAAAATACCACGATCTTCGAGGAGGCTCTTTTAATTGCTATTGCTTTCTGTGCACGCATGTCACCCCCCATGCCATGCCCCGTGAGTTGCACGATGGAAGAAATGTTTGAAGCGGTAGCCCTCTTGGTCTGCAAGCATATCTGAGAGTAAACAAAACAACAGCAAAAAATAAGTTGTAGTACCTTAAAGACTAACTCCTGTATTTTATGATAAATGAAGAAGCACTGAAACATTCCTGATTTTTTACTACAACTCCCAGAATCCCCGTGACTGTTATTCCTGCTTGGAGCAGAGTATTCCAAACCCCAACCTCTTTCTGCTTTATATTTTAAAGAGAGGTTGTTTCTCACCAGCTACTACTTTAGTATTCAATTTGTTGCTATTTCTGGCATCTTTTAAAATAACAATCGCAATTACACTTCTATACCGCCCCATAGCACTTAGTGCACTCTGAGCAGTTCACAAAGTAATTAGTATTAAATGGTCTTAATGTGTGTGTGTTTTCCCCCTCCAGCACAACACACGACTTTCTCTTTGGAGCAATTGCAGAACTGATTGACAACTCCCGGTAAATATTACACTTTGCCCGAGTGACATTTCACGCTGGTTAAGATGTTTGTGGCTGGGAAGGGCCCTGCAGCAGCTGCGTTTTGTTCCTTTTTATCAATTGATCCAATTTGCAGTTACTTCAATTTTTCCGAATTTAGAAAACGAATTTAGAAAACGGCACTCAAGCCATCTGTCCTTTGTCCTAAAATCGCCACACAGGATTTTCCGTTGCCTGCTGAATCCACTCCCCCACTTGGCTGGTGCTGTGTAAATATCTATGATGAGAAAGCTTATTACAGTCAAACCTCGCATAAAGAGCGTTTCGCTTAAAGAGTAACTCGCTTAAAGAGCAGCATTTTCTCTAAATGTTCGCTTCGCTTAACAAATAAATCGGGGTTTGCAATCCCCCCCATAATTGGTCATTTACAATGGTGTTTCACTTAAAGAGCAAACTTGCTTAAAGAGCAATCCCGTGGAACGCATTATGCTCTTTAAGTGAGGCACCACTGTATTCCCATCTGTGGAAGCGAAAGGGGGCGATGTGGTCCCACACGTGTTGAGGGCAGCAAGTTTGGGTGACTGCTTGACATAGCTATAAGTGCTTTAATGTGACAGAGACCAACTGTTTTGGCCCAAGTGGCTGAAAGCTCTTACCAGGTCCATATCTCATAAAATCATGATTTTCCCCATGAAAGGAGGATACAATTTCAGAAAGATGGCCAGGATGCTTCTTGTCCTCTCAACCTGTCCTGATGTCTGATTTTTCTATTTCTTGATGGGAGGGCTTGGCTAGATAGCTCAATAGAAGTGAGGTGGATCCAGTCTTTGTCTTCCATGTCTAGGCCAGAGGTGAAATAGCCAAAATGAAGCCACCTTTTGGTGAGTTCATTCTGCAGTTCCTTTCGCCTGACCCAGTGTGAGAAAGATTAGCCAGCAAAACAAGGTTACTGTTACCAAAGTACGCCTGACTGGTTCAAAAATACAACAGTCTTCTAGGAGGCTCTTTCTGCGTAACCCTGCTGGATCCAGTTAAATAGGGTCACTTAAGGTCCTAGCAGTTTGAAAGCTAGAAATTGCAAGTATATAAATAGGTACAGCTTTGGTTGGAAAGGTAATGGTGTTCTATGTGCTCCAGTGTCTTGTCATGCTTGCCACATGACCATGGAAATGTCTGCAGACACAGACACCTCTTTGAATTGAAGTCCAAAGACCAAAAGTTGGGAAACACTGCTGTAAACGGAGTCAGATAGGACTGTTTTTTTTGAGCAAGGGAGACATTGGTCCTAAGGTCCAGTATGCCATTTGGTGCATTCATTTGTCATATGCAGTTTAAATGACCCTGTTTGGACCAATTCTCTTAAGGGGGAGCAAACAAAACAACAACAAAAACTCCTCAAGATTCCTCCTCCTTCACAAAGAAAATTATTCTTTAAATATTTTTGGAAAAGGTACAGTGCATCAGCTTAATAGGCTTCTTTTAAAAACCCATTTGCTTCCTCTTCCCATTTCCTGTTTTGATTTCAAAATATTAAGCTTAGCCACTTAATGTTATTGGGAAAGCAGAGGAAGTTTTTAACTTCCCAGTAGTCAGTAGGCAAGTGGAAAACATGTTACATTGATGCTCTAGTCCAGGGGTGGCCAACCTATGGCCCGTGGACCTGCCCACAGCATCATTTCATGTGGGGCCCCCCGCCGTCCTTGCTGCTAACAGAAGCGGGTGCGTTTACAACAGCCATAAAACGCACCTGCGTAAACGCACACGCGCCTGCCATAGATGCTACCATAAGTGCAGCTGCAGCTGTTGTACACCCATTTATGACAGCCGCAGATACATTTTATGACGGGAGGAACCACGTGACTGGCCCACTCAACTGTCCGGGAACCCCTGCTCTAGTCATTGGAGTATTTGTTAAAGTGGGATTTGAAAGAACTTAGTCCCCTCTGATCCTTGAAACAAGCTGTCAGGCTAGTCACTGTCAGTCTGAAATTTATTCATATGTTTCCTGTATGTTCATATGTGGACATTACTTTAAAAGCTATTAGTGTTCAGTAATGTGAGCTGGTGCTGATTGAAACAGCAGAAATTACGGGTATGGTATTTTGAATTTTTGGCTGACATAGAGTCTTCTTATTTGTAATTGTAGTTAATTGGTTTTTATATGTACAGTACAGTCAAACCTCGCATAAAGAGCGCCTCGCTTAAAGAGTAACTCGCTTAAGGAGCAGAATTTTCTCTGAATGTTTGCTTCGCTTAACAAAGAAAACCAACCAAAAACCCGCTTAACAAATAAATTGGGGTTCGCAATTCCCCCCACAATTGGTCACTTTCAGTGGTGTTTCGCTTAAAGAGCAAACTCTCTTAAAGAGCAATCCTGTGGAACGCATTATTCTTTTTAAGCGAGGTACTGTATATGCTTGCACAACTCTTATTCTGGTTTGTGTCCTTTTTTAACCTTTAAACAATGTTTTCAGCGATGCTGACGCCACAAGACTGGACATATTTACTGGTGAGTTCTGCCTAAATGGATGCCCATGAAAGCATTGCTTGCTTGCTTGTTTTGAGAAGAAATAACATATTTCCTCACATGTGGAAGTACTGTACAATACAGTACGTATCTAAAAGTTTAGATAACTGTTGCAAAAAACAAACAAACAGATTTTGATCTTTTTGAAAGTTTATAGGGGAATACACTGGGATAGATATCACAAAAATTTTTTTTGTCAACTTACCTAAAGGCAATCATTCTGTAACAGAATCCCTTTTAAAAGAAATTGCATGCCTCCTCTACAAATCCTTTCGTGCTCGTTGGCTCTACTAATTGGCTGCTAGCATGTTACATAATAGTCTGCTGTTGTTTGACTCTTGCTGTGTCGCTGTCTTACTTGTATGTGTGTGAGAGAGATCTCCTGAAACTCAATAAGCTTTATTTTCTAGTAAGCATGCCTTCTTAGACTTTGCATTACAAACTTGGATGTTGCTGCTACATAGATAAAGGTAGCTGGATTTGCCCAGATTTAATTTTACTGCTCGAAACACATTAGTCTTGTCTAATTTCAGCAGCTAAGGAGAATCAAGGCTTGGTGGTACTAGATGGAAGACTACCTTGAAGTACTGATTAGAGCTTGGAAGAAAAACCTGTTTGATACCTGAGGGAAATGCTGCCAGTCAGAGTTGATAATACTAGGCTAGGGAGACCAGTGATCTTTCTCAGTGTAATACCATCTTCACATCACACTGCTTTTGCAAATGTCTCCCTCATAAAGTTTGCTAAATTTTGCCTAGCACCGTATACAACAATAAATTATAAACTACATCAGAGTTTCCAGCATATACAATGTTTTGTTACTAACAAGTTGGACATACACTGTGGTATGTCACCACTACATCAGTGGTGGCGAACCTATGGAATGCGTGCCAGAGGGGACACTCAGGGTCCTCTTTGTGGGCACGTGTGCTGTCACCCCAGCACAGAGTTTGCTCTGCCCAGCAACCCAATGGGAGCGTTTCCTCCTTCTCCCCAGTACAGAGTTGACCTCACCCCTCTGTGGTGCAGATGGCAGACTGTTGAGTTTGGGCACTAGGTGTCTAAAAGGTTTGCCGTCACTGCCCTGCATGATGATTTTTTCCTGAGGTTGCTGATCCTGTTATCCAGTGGTATGCATTTTCTGGAGAATTGTGCTGTGAAGATGAAAAATTGTATTTAAATGTGGAGAGCCCGCCACTACTAGTGCAGCTCTGGTCACATATTTCAGCTCAATCAGTTACGATTGCAGTGCTCCAAATGTGGTAAGCTGCAGTTATAGCTGCCATTTTAGAGATAATTCTTTGTTTTTCATTATTCATACGATGTGGTAGGCTTTTACTTTAAAAAAAACCCATCAAAATGCTGTCCTGTGGTACAAAACTCAGCTTATTAGTGAGACCATCTATATATACAGTAATACCCCGTATAACGCGAGTACCGTATATCGTTAAAACCGCATAACGTTACAAGATTTTCGGAAACATCTTGTATCGAGTAACGCGATTTTAACGTTACACGATACAGTCATTCTTAGCAGCAGGGTGGGTGGAAAGCTGAACGGGTTTCTCCGTTCAGCTTCCCAGCCACCCTGCAGCTACGGAGGCAGGGGTGGGGAGGCTGGAAAGCTGACGGGGGGCTCCCCCATCGGCTTACCCAGCCACCCCACAGCTGCGGAGGCATGGGCGGGTGGCTAGGGAAGCCGACAGGGAGTCCCCGTCAGCTTCCCCAGCCACCCTGCAGCTGTAGATCGGGTCCTCTGATCTCTCTGGAGGTGTTTCTGGGCTTCCCCGACGTCCAGAGCCGGTGCAGCAAGCCAGAATGTCAGAGTTCGAATCCCGACGTTCTGGCTTCCTGCACTGGCTCAGGACGTCGGGGAAGCCCAGAAACACCTTGGATCGGGTCCCCACACCTCCCTGGACCCGGCGGGGGGGTCAGACCCCCCAAAATTGGTAAAAAAAGGACGTTTTTTTTACCAATTTGGGGGTTTCTGACCCCCCCCCCGCCGGGTCCAGGGAGGTGGGCAGACACGATCCAAGCTTTTTCTGAGCTTCCCCGACGTCCTGAGCCAGTGTAGCAAGCCAGGATGTCAGAGTTCGAATCCCGACGTTCTGGGTTGCTGCACTGGCTCAGGACGTCGGGGAAGCCCAGAAACACCTTGGATCGGGTCCCCACACCTCCCAGGACCCAGCGGGGGGGTCAGAAACCCCAAAATTGGTAAAAAAAACGGACTTTTTTTTACCAATTTTGGGGTCTCTGACCCCCCCGCCGGGTCCAGGGAGGTGGGCAGACACGATCCAAGCTTTTTCTGGGCTTCCCCGATGTCCTGAGCCAGTGCAGCGACCCAGAATGTCAGGATTCGAATCCCGACATTCTGGCTTCCTGCAGCATAAAAGAGGGTGGGGGAAGTTCAAAATTAGCGCGCATCGGGTCTCCCGACCTCCCTAGAGCTGATGTGCGCTAATTTTGAACTTCCCCCACCCTCTTTTATGCTGCAGGAAGCGAGAACGTCGGGATTCGAATCCTGACATTCTGGCTTGCTGCACTGGCTCAGGACGTCGGGGAAGCCCAGAAACACCTTGGATCGGGTCCCCACACCTCCCTGGACCCGGCGGGGGGGTCAGAGCCCCCAAAATTGGTAAAAAAAACGTCCGTTTTTTTTTACCAATTTTGGGGTTTCTGACCCCCCCGCTGGGTCCAGGGAGATGTGGGGACCCGATCCAAGGTGTTTCTGGGCTTCCCCGACGTCCTGAGCCAGTGCAGGAAGCCAGAACATCGGGATTCGAACTCTGACATTCTGGCTTGCTGCACTGGCTCAGGACGTCGGGGAAGCCCAGAAACACCTTGGATCGGGTCTGCCCACCTCCCTGGACCCGGCGGGGGGGTCAGAAACCCCAAAATTGGTAAAAAAAAAAACGGACGTTTTTTTTACCAATTTTGGGGTCTCTGACCCCCCCGCCGGGTCCAGGGAGGTGGGGAAACCCGCTCCAAGCTGTTTCCAAAGTTCTCCCACCTCCCTGGAGGCAGCAGCAAGCCAAAATGTCAGGATTCAAATCCCGATGTTCTCGCTTCCTGCAGCCTCCAGGGAAACAGGGCTTTTTTTAACATTGTGTGTTCAATGTATCGCACAACGTTAAAAACCGAATAACGACGGGACTTGTGGAACCAAGTCATAACGTTATTCGGGGTACTAGTGTATATGTATTGCCATAATTTTATGTGTTTTTAAAGTTTGTTAGCCGCCCTGGGTCTTTGTGAGGAGGGCAGCATAAAAGTTTGATTAAATAAATAAATAAAGGTAATTTTAAATTAAGCAAGCTCAGTTAACATCTCTCACTGGCTGAAATCCTGTTGCATAGTTATACAAATGGCATAACTTTCATCTTCTGGGGCTCCCTAGTGACCACTTTTGTGCCAGAGAAGCCTCTGAGAGGGTGAATTTTCAATAATTAAAAACCATTGCTGGATCATTGCAGCTAGGATTGTTATTAGGCTTATTAAAGTTTCCCCACATTTTCTTCAGGGCAAAAGGGAGCCCTAGGGAGGCTTGGAAGATAACACAGGGAGTTAGGAAGCTTCAAACTAATTTAAATAAATCGTCTCCAGCACCCTCATCCAGTTTATGCCAATGGAACTGTGCCAAAAGGAGTTTATCCTATATCTGTGGAAATGTCTTAATTTATTGCAATTTGCTTCCAAAAGTTAAACCATATGCGTAAAGTAGCAGTATTTTAGCCATTATGTTACACCCATATGGCATCTTAGTTGTTGCAAAAGAAAATTAATTAGAAGTGTCTGGCTTCTGTAACTAATTACTTCAAGGCTCTATTGGTCCTCTCGCATATGAATTTCAAGCGCTTGGTGAAATCTGTTGGCTAAGTCTTTTCCCATTCTTTATTTCTGCAGTTAATAAAGAGAATGTGCAAGGAGGATTCCTGTTGTGCTTTTTGGATAATGGGTGCGGCATGACCCCTCGTAAGCTATATTTCTGTTATTCATTTTGCTATGTATCCATTTTAAAAAATAAGTTTGGAGTCTTGAACTAATACTGAGGAAATGGAGGTTCAAATCCCCCATGAAGTCTTGAAGCTCAGACTAGTGTAGGGCTCATCTGTCGACTGGTGTTACCTCACAGAATTGTGGTGTGTGTGAAATGAGGCAAAATAGGACAACAAACCAGCAGGAGGGGCAAAGAGTTAAAGCAAGAGGGAAAGGATCTTTGGTCTGCCAGGTATTTGAAACCACAACTCTTGCTATCTAGGAGGCCTGGTGGCACAGATTGAACTGCTGTGCTGCAACCAAAAGGTTGTGAGTTCAATCCTAATGGGTACACATTGACTCAGCCTTCCATCCATTGGAAGTGATTAAAATGAGTACCCAGCATGGTGATGGGAAAATGCTAATTGTGAACTGCCCAGAGAGCGTACTGATCACTATGGGGTGGTATATAAATGTGATGGCTTTGTTTTCCCCTGTTATTGGCTGTGCTGGATAGAAATTCTGGGAGTTGAAATCCCGATTTTCCCATCCTTCAAACAAAATTTGTGCTGCACCTCCTTGTAAAGCTTTTTAAAAAGAAAATATAAACAAAAGGCATTGGCTAGCGCCAGAGTGGGGAAACCTTTCCTTTTGGAAGGCCACATTAATTTAGTTTGCAATCAAATACGGCCATATTGAAAGGCCACATTAATTTCTTTTTGTGCCATATCTGATACTGAATATTGGCAATCATCATTTCATGGCGATCATATAACCATATATTGCAGTGGTCTTCCATTTGCCTTCTCATACCACTGATCCAGTTCCGTGCGTCACTTTCTGGTCCTAATTTAATTTAGCTGCAATGAAATAAGGCCACATTTGAGAAACTTCAATTAGATATACTTTAAAATGTACATTATTTTGTAAAAATAATAATAATAATCTAACTACTATGTAGTTAATAATTTCAAAAAATTGGAAACTATTTCTTAATTTTAAAGTCGCTAAAATATAAATATAAAAGACAAACAAAAATGTATTAATAAAAAAAAAGAGTTTGTTCCGTAAAATCTGGATTCAGTCAAAAGGCCACACTTAAGGATTAGATTCCCACATGTGACGCTTCTGTATCATACGTGTCAGTCCATTCATTGCTTTCAGCTGATCAGATCAGTAGAACCTTTTTTTTTTTAATGGAGAACGGGTGTTTTTCCCCCACGGTGAAAGTAAATTGGTCCAGTGCTTCCCTCCGTAGATAGAGCGCTTTCCTTTTGCCAGGAGGAGTGAAACTTTTCCCCCCTTTGGTGTTAAGTACAAACAGCTTAACGGGTAAAACAGGATCATGTTTGCTCAGAGCGAGGGCCAAGAAGATAACGGCAGAATCCATCTCCGGCAGCTTAGGTGAACCGGTGCTTAAAATAGCCTCTTCCTCGAATGTGTGCATCAGGTGTTCTGAGAATCTCCTGTGCCAAGCGGAGGCTTTGAAACTTGGCGTGCCAGCTCCCCTTGCAAGAGGGTGGCTTGACGTGCGTGTGCGGCAGCTTGATCAGCTGTGTGCAGGAGGTTGATATTTTTCCCTATGTCAAAATGCCACTTATGGCTGAGGCGAGCGAGGTGGGAGTTGGCAGTTTGGATGAACAGAGGAGGGTTCTGTTTCAGGCTCTGGCAATGAGACACTTCAGTCCTGAGCAAAAGATTTTCATTGCTTCACTTGTCTCTCTGGATACAGGGAGGTAGTTGGTGACACACAGCATAAGATGGCTTCTGCTGAAGTACTGTGGAATGGGGGAGAGGTTGAAATATAAAACAGAACCTGGACAGACCTTTAAACTGCCTGTGCTTTCCCCTCTCCCTTGAAGCAGAATGGACAATGTGTGGCACTCCAGATGTTTGCCACTGCCACCAGCCCTAGACAGTGGCAAGGGGTTATGCAAACTGCAATGCAGCAACATTTGGAGAACCACAAGTCACCCTTTCTTGTTTTGTTTTTAAAACAAGATTTGGAATACGTAGTTAATTTTCTGAATTAAAGGTCACAGAATCCTGCAGCTCAGGGGTCGGGCCAACCTTGGCACACCAGCTGTTATTGGACTTCAATTCTTAGAAGCCCTGATCAGCAGGTGTGCTGACTTGGGCTTCTGGGAATTGAAGTTCAAGAATAGCTGGAGCACCAAGGTTGCCCACCCCTAATCTGCAAATACGTGGTTAAACTTCCAAATTATATGACATGATTTGGTGTGGAAAGGGCAGTTTGTACCTACTGTGTGTTTCCCACTATATCAAAATGTCCAAGACTGCCCTGATTGATCTATAACAGATTGTGTTTTTGATTGGTGGATCACAACTCCTGATGTAATGTATAGATTTTTTCCCCAATAGCTTCCCCAACTACAGTTTGATGCCATGCTTATTGTCATGGTCCACCCTGTGGAATCCTGGAGTCTCTAGTTTGTTGAAGTGCTCAATTCTCTGCAAGGCAGCTGTGGTTCATTGCCTTTCAGATGTTTTGGACTTCAGCTTCCAAAAGGCCCATGGCTAGCAGCCAGGAATTTGATGATATCTAAGACAACCAAAGGGCCAAGAGGTTAAGTGCTGCTATTCTAGTATATTCCCCTGAATTGCAACAGGGGAATTCTAGTACCTCCCCAAACTACATCTCCCAGGTTCCATAGGACGAAACTGTAACAGACTAGTATCATGTTAAATGTCATAAAAGAGTTACTGTATGAAGTGGTAAATTGGTTTCATACATGAGTGATAAATATTTTAGTTCAAAGACTTGTCTTGTAGAGGACAGTGTGCTCAGAAGGAGTGCTCAGAATGCTTTTTCCATCACAGTTAAGAATAAATGGGGGGAGAGTGTTCATGGGTATAGATGTTCCTCTCCAAGTTTCACAGACAAGGCTGTGCATTTTGATGTCTGCAGTTGACCTCTGGGGGCCTCTTACGATAATTTCACACTATAGGAAGGCAGTTACCCCCAGCTGTAAACAAATCAGTGAAGTTATTTAGTATTTATTGAATGTTTACAGTGTTTCAGGTTGTTCAGTTTAGAGCAAATGCTGGCACAGTGGGGTTATGATAATTTATCTGTGTTTTGGAAACATTGGATAAGCAGTCAGTCATCCGCTGGAAATGAATAAAGGGAAATTCTGGACAGAGGAGGGAAGCACTTCAGACATCACCTAGTCAACATGAGATTGATGGTCAACATGGGACTGACCACCTCCATAACCTACTTGGAGAGCTCTTAGCATATCTAACTGATTTGTTGTTACTGATTGTGGTGTTGACTATGTAATGTTGCCAGTACTGGACACAAAATCATCTTTTTTAATAGATGCTGTTGGGGAGGAGAAGTGAGAGGGTCTTGTGCTTATGTCCTACTTGTGGCTTCTCAGATTCATCTCTTTGGCCTCTGTGAGAACAGATGGCTGGACTTGGTTTGTCTTCCTCTTGTGCAGCAATGACACCAGCCTTCTTTATGTTCACTGACTACAGAAAGGGTATGGAATGTGGGCAATCAGGATAGTTGTGTTTGGGAAAGAGTAAGAAGGGCTGATCGGCTGGACTGAACAGGTACACGTCATACTTCTGCATTTTGTCACCAGTTAACTTATTTAAATAGATGTGAAATAACAAACAGTGTTCTATAGGATTCCATTGCTGGTTGCTAGTTGCCTAGTTCTTGATACATGACTGCGATGGCTTAGTGATTAAGACGCTGAACTTGATGACTGGAAGGTCGGCAGGTCAGCAGTTCGAGACCCGAGTACTGCACAACAGCGTGAGTTCCCATCTCTTTCCCACCTCCTGCCAACCTAGCAGTTCGAAATCAAGAAATTGCAAGTAGATAAATAGGTACCACTTTTGTGGGAAGGTAAACAGTGTCCTGTGGACTCCAGTGTCTAGTCATGCCTGCCACATGTCCACTGAAATGTCTGCAGACGCAGACAGCACTGGTTCTTTGGCTATAATCAGATGAGCACTGAACCCTAGAGTCAGATATGACTGACTTTCAAGCAAGGGCGACCTTTACTAGTTCTTGATATATCCAGTAGTAAATAAATAAATAAAATGTAGTGGGTAGACCATGGTTGGACGAAGAGATTGAGCCTGGAACCAGCATGTCCTGTGTTTCAGAGCTCATCTCTGCCACATATTATAGCTAGGCAATCTGCCCACCATGCCCCATTAATAATGATAATGACACCTATCTTTAAAGTTAGTCATAAGGAAAAAGCAAGATAATGTTGACAAGGCTCTGATTGGTCTGAAACAGTGGTGCCCAAATTAGGGGCCGGGCGCGGCTCCCGGGCCTTCGTGACCGGCTCCCTGACCACATGATCAGCCCACGGCCCAAAGAGTTTGGGCACCCCTGCTCTAAAACTATTAAAATATGTTTTTAAAAAACCAATCCTTTTATATCCTATAATAATGAATTCTAACAATTTATCCAGAAAGAAGCCTCATTACAAATCTCTTGTAGGTGAAGCTACAGATCTCATATACTTTGGAAGATCTTCTAAGCGGGGAAATCCTAAGAAGATTGGACATTTTGGCAATGGTCTTAAATCGTAAGTGTGTCTTTGATATGTATGCGATTCAGATAGTTCCTGCCTGGTGGCAAGGAAGAAGCCTCTTGATTCCTTACATGATTCTTAAGAAAAAGTTTGTCTCAGCACTTATATGCTTCAATATTGGTTAAATTTCTATTCTGTTTTATTTATTTATTTATTTATTTATTTATTAAATTTGATACCCCGCCCCAATCGGGAGGACCCGACTCTGGGCGGCTTACATCCTGATAAAAACAGAAATAAAACCTAAACACTCAATATCAATAAAAGCGTCAAAATTAAAAAATCATCAGAAGTTAAAACAGCACAGAACTACACACCAGTATTCCCACATTCCAACATTTTTCTACTAAGTGCAGTGGCTCAAGTGGCTAAGATGCTGACTGGAAGGCGGGAGGTCAGCAGTTCGATTTCCAAGTACTGCAGGACAGAATGAGCTCCCATCTCTGTCCTAGCTCTTGCCAACCTAGCAGTTCGAAAGCAAGAAATTGCAAGTAGATAAAGAGGGATCACTTTGGTGGGAAGGTAAACAGCGTTCCGTGCACTCCAGTGTCTAGTCATGCCTGCCACATGACCATGGAAAAGTCTGCAGAAGTGGACAGCGCTGGCTCTTCGGCTTTGAAACAGAGATGAGCACTGAAGCCTATAGTCAGATACAACTCGCTTTTGAGCAAGGGAAACCTTTACCTAGTGCTGGAGGCAGCTGAGTGTAATGCTAAAAACAATAAAATAATGGCATAAAATAAAACAGAAATTAAATATGGTCCTAAGAAAAGGCATGTAAAGCAAATCAGAACATTCAGTGACCAAAGTTTTGCTGGTATTCATATAGGGTTTTGATAATTTTCTGCGAATGGTTGACAGGGTGCTGCAGTGTGGTTCAGTCATGTGCCTCAGATGTTTCCCAACACCTCATTAGTTTGCCACAATTAGCCACAGCATATTATGCATACCTTATGAGAACATGGATTCTGGCCAGTAAAGGTGTGTCAATCCAGCAGTAGTCATGTTGGGGTACACAAAAAGCCTCCTTGAAAATTGTGGTATTCTTGAACCACAATCAGGCATGTCCTGGTAATAGCAGCCTTGTGTTGCCAGCTAATCTTTCTCACACTAGATCTTGTGAAAAAACTGCAGAATGAACTGACCAAAGAGAAGAAGTAGTAATGTTAGAAGATCAGATCCTCTCTGGATAGAGATATCTCTGCCTGCCCATACAAGGTTGTCAGAAATAAGACTGAAGAGGCCATCCCTGACAAAATATTCTAGAAAATTGAAAATGGGAGCAGTACTCATAAAGAAAGTCCTCTCAAGGCTGCCCCCCCTCCATTTTAAACTTGCTACCAAATATAGACCATTAGGAAAGCTGAGTGCAGAAGAATAGATGCCTTTGAGATGTGGTGTTGGAGGAGAGTTTTGAGAGTCCCCTGGACAGCGAGGAGAACAAATAGGTCAATCTTAGAAGAAATCAACCCAGAATGCTCCTTAGAAAGTCAAATTGTAAAGATGAAGCTAAAGTACTTTGGACATCAAATGAGAAGAGAGGATTCACTTGAGAAAGCCTTGATGCTTGGAAGGGTCGAGGGCAAAAGAAGAAGGGGACGGCCCAAGATGAGATGGTTAGATGGTTAGATGGTATTGTGGAGACAATGGGCACAGAGCTCAGTGAGTTGAGGGGGATGGTGGAGAACAGGAGTGCCTGGCGGGCAATGGTCCATGGGGTTGCAGAGGGTCGGAATCGACTGTGCGACTGAACAACAACAAAAACCAAATATAGATATGAATGGGACAAGAAAACCAATCTTCTGTCTCCTGCTGGAGAATACAGTCTACGAGGGTCAGCAAACACATTAAAACAAATGAATATTTCTTCTTCAGTATGATGATCTCTTGAAGCACTTAGATCTTTCAAATCTATGTGTGTCAGAAATCAGACATAAAACCAAAGGCGTGCTTATCTCCAAATGACCAATTACAAAACAAAGGCAGGCTAATTTGGTAAATACATATTGAGTCATGGTTGTGCTACAATAAAGGAACAATCTTCTTCACTTAAGAGAGTTTTGTCTGTGGTGATGTTCACTGTATTAAGTAATTCAGGTAACCTAGTCGCAGATCATGGAGTTTATACTTCAAAACCAACACTTGGAGTTGTGTCCAGAAATAAGTTGTTAGCCAGTAAAGCAATTATGATATAAGACTTAAATACTTTCTTAACCAAGATCAATCAAGATTTCTGCTGGCATTGTTCACATTTTATTTAGCTACCTTCATTTGTTCTCATTTAACTTCATAATTTTGTAACTAAGTGGGGAAAAAAGATAATCTCCTTCATGTAGTTTGTGAATCCACACTTTTGGGATCTGCGCCTGCGTGGAGCCGTTAATGGAGCCTCAAAGCTAATTGAATTAAAGATTTGACGTCAGGACCACGCACCGTACTGCCTACCCTTAGGCACCATTTCGCGCTCTTTCCTCAGTCCTTTTTTTTCTCTGCTGTAGCAGCAGGAGTCCATTAGAGACCTCTCTTAATTTTTCTAGTGCTTCACCAGAAAGCAGTTCTTCAGTTTTTTTGGGTGATCTTGTCTCTGGCCAGGATTACCCACCCCTGGTCTGTTCCTCTTCGGGGAGGAACAGATCCAGTTTCAAATAAGTTTTTTCGCTGTTTTTCCCTTTGGGGAGAAGCGGCACCTATTCAGAAAATTTCGTCCCTTATCCCTTGCGGGTCAAGCGGCATACTATTCAATTTTTGACTGCCAGTCTTTTCCTCAGACAGGACTGGCATCCTCCTAACCTTCTATTTTGCAGTGGACGGTCAGGTTCCTCGTCAATTTTTTCCCTCTTATTTGATGGCCTCTACAGCAGCCTTTAAGTACTGTACTGGCTGCTGGAAGAAACTACCCTCCACAGACGGCCACATCGAGTGCCTCATCTGCCTTGGATAGAATCACCAGACTCAAATTTTCACTAACTGCAAGAAATTCATTCATCTGATGATAAAGAATAGACAAAATCATCTCAAAGACCACCTCATGTCCCAGGCCTTGTCGCCACCATTGATGAGCCAGCCCACAAAAGTTTCCACTCAAATTTCTCAAGCCAAGATGGCAACAAAGGGCAGGGAGATGACAAAGATGGCGGAGGAAGCGACCAAGAAGAAGAAGGACAAAATGGGAGACAAGAAGAAAAATAAGACAAGGGAACATGGAAGGGACCACCATTCCCTTCCTCCCACACCGAGGCCAAACCATTCCCCTTGTCCTTCTGCCTCTTTCTTTCCGTCTTCTGCCATTGTCCTTTGTCACCCTTCTCCCAATCAGGACTCTAGATCATCCATTTTTGAGGGTCCCCTGTCTACTGTTTCCCCATACAAGTCTCGTGGATGCTCATCAATTTCTCTGTTGCCACCTCCAGTGCTTCACCATTCACCATCTCCACCACCCCCACCACCTCGAGGCAGGTCTCTATTCTACTGACAGTTGATTTCGTCTCCCAACTCGATAAACGCAAGGAGACCCTTTACCACCTGCACAGCCGGAGGCCACCGTTTCGTCTCGTAAAATCCAACTTGACTTTATCACACCACTTATCCAGTTCATGGTGAGCCCATTACACCACAAAGATTCTCCAAATGGGTCTCAGCAGAAATAATAATAATAATAATAATAATAATAATAATAATAATAATAATAATAATAATAATAATAATAATAATAATAATAATAATAATAATAATAATAATAATAATAATAATAATAATAATAATAATTCACCTGGCCTACCAGATATCCTCTTTACCACACCTCTTCACGTCAGAGCACATTGTGCAAGGGCAATGGCTACGTCCACTGCCTTCTTGGAGGGCACATCCCTTGAAGACATTTGTAAGGCTGCCACTTGGTCCAGACCTTCCACTTCTGTCAAGTACTACAGAATGAAAACTATAGCCACAGCAGACACCAGACTGGGTCAGGTCATCTTTACCAGAGAGCTTCAGTCCTCGTGCCGGTGATGGTCCATCCTGTTCCTTCCTGACATGACCGTGTATGTGATTGTGGATTCATCTCATCCAGCTGCCCACGGCTTCCAAGTAAGTGTGAGTTTGCTAATCTCCGAAAAGTGGGGATTCACAAACTACACAAAGGAGAAAGTTAAGTTGTACTTACCAGTAACAACTTTCGTTCTTCGAGTATGTAGTTTGTGAATTCACACTTTCCTATCCTTCCTTCCTGCTTGCATTGCGTGGATAAGATACTTTATTTTATCCTGTGTACAACTTAAGTATTAACCGAGGAAAGAGTGTGAAATGGCGCCTAAAGGTGGGCGGTCCTAACATCAAATCTTTAATCCAATTAGCTTTGAAGCTCCGTTAACGGCTCCGTGCAGGCGCAGATTGCAAAAGTGTGAATTCACAAACTACATACTCGAAGAACAAAAGTTATTACTGTACTGGTAAGTACAACTTAACTTTTTGGCTTTTAGCTGATTGAAAAGTTGTATCCTCACCCTAAAATAGTACATAAAACTAATTTTGTATTTGTTTTTTCCATACTACTATAAATGCATTGCAGTTGCATGCAAAACTTTCAGCTAGTTTTAAACAGGTAATCATATCTGTTTCAACGTGTATTAAATAAACCAAAACAAGAGTTACTGTATCTTAAAGGCTGACAGATCTATTTCAATGTGCGATTTTGTGAGTTACAGGCCATGGTTTGGCTAAAAATAGAAAAACAATTTTAATATGGTATTTTCTTTTGTCTTTTCTACAGAGGGTCCATGCGTGTGGGGAAAGACTTCATATTATTCACAAAGAAAGAGAATACAATGACATGTCTCCTTTTCTCTCAGACCTTTTGTGAAACAGAAGGTCTTACTGAGGTATATTTGCCATTATTTGGTTATTTATTTTTAACCCAGAGCAGAGCCCAAAAGCTTATATGCCAAATAAATCTTTTTTCAGTTTTTAAGGTACCACAACACTGTGACACCAGGAGCTCCACTCTATGTATGTGAAAAATTCATTTTACATCACGGGTGCCCAAACTTTTCAGGTCGAGGGCCAGTCACATGGTTCAGGGGTGCCCATACCAGCACCACCCTCGTCGTTCCCAAAAGTTGAAGTAAAATGTGCCTGTATGGGTACATTTTACTTCTGCTTTTGGGAGTTACAAGGGTGGCGTGGGCCAGATGAATTGACATTGGGGGCCAGCTCCGGCTCCCGGGCCGTAGTTTGGTAACCCCTGCTCAACATCATGGCAAGAAAGAAAAACTAAAATGCAGGGATTTTTTGGGTGGTGGTGGTGGTGTCACTGAATGCTGAAAGAGAAGCAGTTGCCTATAGCTAATTCTGAAATACTTTTTCTGACTTCTTTTTCCTTCATCCAAAGAAGAGTTTCTTCTCCTCTTCCTGCCGAATCTGAATATAGGCGATCATGGCAATAAGCCATGGTCTGTCCTGAGAATATAATGCAGTGGCCTTTCATCTGCCTTCCACATTGCACAATGACACGTACCACCGATTCAGTTCATTGAGTCACTTTCTGGTCCTGAACCCTTTTGGCACACAAAGGACATCTGTCCGTCTCACCAGAGCGGACCGGAGAGGCTCTCTGGTTGTGCCATCAGCCAGAGAGGCGCACCTCTCTAGCACTAGAAGGAGGGCCTTCTCTGTGTCCGCTCTGGCCCTATGGAACCTCCTCCCAATAGAACTACGCCTGCAAACGGAGCTGCTGTCCTTCAGGAAAGGATTGAAAACCTGGCTGGCAGGTCAGCTCTGAGTCACTGGCAGTATGGTCTACTCTATTACCATAGCAGGATAACCTGGCCAGACTGGAAGAGTTCCTTAGTTAGTATTAAAATGAATATTACAAAGCCTGCAGTTATGTGGTCCTAGAAGGGTATTCCAAGACCCACAGAGTTTCTAAACTCTCTAGTAGTCCTTTCTTGGTGTAAAGCTCTGACATCCTTGCTTCCCATGTCACTCTTTGTTTTCAGCAATGGTAGAAAGAATGTTTCCTGGAAGAGACAACTAGCTTGAAAGCATTATATTTTTGAACTTCCGTTTCAAGAATCTTCCAGTTAATATCTGATCAGCCAATCATAATATTGAAATATACCAGCTACTATTACCACATCATCTTTTTTTAAAATTGTGAGGATAAGATCTCCATAACTTACCAAAACAAGACTGTAAGCAGACAAACAAGCAATGATTACACAATAACAATAATAACTATATTTGTAATATAGTGGAAAAAGTATTGGAGTTTCATTCAGAAGATTTTAGTTGAAATCCCTGCTTGGGTGTGAAAAGCCACAGGGAAGGCAATGGCATTGGTAAATCTCATCCTTAAATGTCTCACCCGAAAGCCCTATTATGGTCACTCTTAAATTGGTTTCAATTGGAGGGCACATTATACATACACAGCAGCCAAGATGTCACCCAAAGGGAATAACCTTAACAACAGCTTTAATTAGATTTCAGCTTTGCTAGGTGACAGGACACATCTCTTTTTTGCAGTCCTTAATAAGTATAGCTGTCCTCACTGGATTGCTCAAGAAAATGCTAATTGTATAGCTTGGAAAACAATAACTTCCATAATTAATCCATCAGTATTTCTGCCATGCTGGCTGTAGATTCTTGGAGTTGTCATCTATGAAGAATGGTGGAGGATAGGGATGCCTGGTGTTCAGTGGTCCATGGGGTCGCAAAAGGTCAGACTCGACTGCTCGACTGAGCAACAAAAATTTTGCCTTTGGTCAGCAAATTTCAGGATAGATTTCCTGGCATTGTTAGAACAAAGATGAGTTCTTGACCATAGAAGGCAGGAAAGGTCTCTGTGTCATAAAACATTATTAGCCAGAATCCTTTCAGCTACTTACCTGTCAGGGTGGTTGCCACAAGTTAAGAAGTTGGTCTGAGACCCAGTGTAGTATAGTGGATATACTGACAGGTTAAGGGTCCAGAGACCATTGTTCAGGTCCCAGAACAGCCATAGAAACATTTTGGGGGTTGGCACTGATAGAACCATTCTTCAGATATCTTGCTTAGAAAACTCCGTGAAAGTTACCATATTTCAAATGTGGCTTTACAGCCTGTTTGTTGTTCAGTCGCACAATCAATTTCAACCCTCTGTGACCCCATGGACCATTGCACGCCAGGCTCCTCTGTCATTCTCCACAGCCCACTTAGGTCTACGCCCATTGCATCTATAATGCCATCCAGCCACCTCATCTTCTGCCGCCCCCTTCTCCTTTTGCCTTTGATCTTTCCCAGCAACAAGACCTCTCAAGTAAGTCCTCTCTTCTCATTTGGTGGCCAAAGTACTTGAGCTTAAGCTTCAGTATTTGTTCTGCCAATGAGCAGTCAGGGTTGATTTCATAGGTTGATTTTACAGCATAGGTGTTCCACTTGCACACCAAGTCACACATTTTCAGCTCACAAACCCAATTCTAATGGATGAAGTCTGCCCTACCCTTTTCAGCTCAGCAGATGTCTGAGGATGAGATTGGAAAATTCTTCTCACCTTAAAAGAAACTTAAAAAATAATTGTTTGAATTATTGTTATTTTGGACTACGGAATAACACAGTGTAACCAGTGTAGAATCAAGAAATGAGTTTGGCATGTTTTGTTTTACGGCACATGACTTTGCATTTTATTGTGTCTTTTATTGTCATCTTTTTCTCTCTTTGTAGGTTGTAGTCCCAATACCCTCATGGTCAGCTCAGACAAAAACCCCTATAATAAATGATTCTGAGAAATTTGCTACACAATTGTCCATAATTTGTGAATATTCTCCTTTTAAGAGTGAAGCAGAACTGATGAAACAGTTTGACACTATCTATGCAAAAACAGGTAAAGTCATTATCCCTAAAATATTAGCTACCCTATCCTATCTGAGATTATCCATATTTATTGGAAGAGGAAGGCTCCTTATGTGACTATAATGGCATCATAGGGGCTGCAGTGACTCAGTGGTTAAGAAGCTCACCTTGTTAGCTGGAAGCCTAGCAAGTCGGCAGTTCGAGACCAGGGTACTGCACGATGGATCGAGTGCTCGTCTCTGTCCTAGCTCTTGGGGATGTGAAAGGAGTCTCATTTGGGCATTCCCTGAGCGGAGTTTCTTCCGCAAAAATCCTTTCAACTCAGAATAATTTCTGACACTAAATTATTATAATGGCATCATCCCCACAAAGACAGAAATATTGACTTCAGAGAATGCCAAGATCTGCATAACAAAAGGCACACAAAAGTTCAGGCTGAGCATGCCCAACACCCCACTAGGGGTCAATTTGATGCAATTAAAAATGAGTTAGACCAAGTTAATGGCCTTTTAGGTTTCCTCCACAGTAAGAAATCACTTTTTGAATAAGAATTATGTCATGGTGGGAGAAGGGGATATCAGGGTTTTAGAGATGCTTAGGTGGGGCATGGCCAAAAAAAAAAGGTTGGGAACCACTGACGTACAGCTATGGGCGGGGGAGGGGGGAACAGGAAAAAGGGAGGTAGACTTGTGTGTCTAGATCCCTGAAGGGAATCCTATTTTAATTGGTATTTTTGAGAACTGGGAAAATGACAAATTTAGTACAGTAGGTGTTTTTACTCTTCCCATCTAGGAACGTTGTTGGTGATATATAATGTGAAGCTCATGGTCACAGGTGAAACGGAGCTTGATATTCAGACTGATAAAGTGGACTTATTGATTGCTGGGGCAACTGAGAAGTAAGCTTGTTGGCCTTCATAATGAATAAGGAATATGACCAAATATTGGGAGACGGGGCTATTTTCTATGGTCTGGTTGCCTTGGCGACTGAAAACTGACATGCCCATACTTAACAGACGTTGGCAGATAGAAGCTGAGCCCCAAAATAATTTTGCACAAGATACTTACACCCCCATGTTCTTTCTTTAAATCTACATTTTTATCACTGGCTGCACCAGACCAGTGTTTGAAAATAAGTGGTTTAGATTCCAGGTTTGGTGAGCCCAATATGCAACTCTGCCATTTTTTTATGCATTAATACCTCCGATAACGTTTACCTCGGATAACGCTAAAATCGCATAACATTAAGTAACCTGGGGAGGAGAATTGGATCGAATAACGTTAAGGTCCTATGGGATGGATCGGATAACAACCGCTAAAGCCTGTGCGGTTACAATGTATCTCTATGGAGCTTTAACATTATCCGATCCATCCCATAGGATTTTAACATGCATCGGATAACACTAAAAATCGGGTAACACCAAGACTTGTGGAACCAAGTCTTAGCGTTATCCGAGGTATTACTGTACTGTACTTTGTATAGAATTGGATATTTCAGTACTTTGGAATTAAGATCAGAAATCATGTGCTAATTGTTGCATCCTGTCGCTCCTTTAGAAGCATTAAAGTGGTTTGTGCAGGGTTGCCCCTAACCAACTGTCTTACCTGAGTCAGGTGGAGGGGCCATTTAGCTCAGTGTTAAAAAACTGCCCCAGCAGATGCAGGGTATTAGCAATACGCTATGTTTTAACAAGTTTATTTTCAAGGTTTTACCAGATAAATATTTATATCAGTGGTGACCAAATTAAGGCCCGGAGACCAGGTGCGGCCCCCGACGCCAATTCATCTGGCCCGCGAAGCCCTTGTCGCTCCTGGAAGAGGGCATACGGGCACGTTTTACTTCCGCTTCCAGGAGTGACGAGGGCTTTGCAGGCCGGATGAATTGGCGTCGGGGGCCGCTCCGGGCCTTCGTGACCGGCTTCCTGAACCACATGATCAGCCCACGGCCCAAAAAGTTTGGGCACCCCTGATTTATATGTTCAGGCCTGGGAAAGAATTACAGCACCATTTATAGGGACTCAAGAATGCTTTCAGTAGGGACTCAGGTTTTTCTTTCTTTCTTTTTGTTCAAGTTGATTATGCACCTAATTTCCTGTAGCGAGTAGAGTTTTCCCTTTATGGTCTTTAAATTATTCTGCCTTAAACATTTTTCTGAGCCAGCCTTCCAGAACAATGGTCACTGAGAGCCTACACAGCTATATTGTACCTTCACCCACGAATGAGGATATTCATTCAAGGCCAGAAAGTAGAAACCAAACGCTTGCCTTATTGCTTTTATAGACCAAGGTGAGTCGACCTCTCTTATGACTACAGAGCCAGGTATTTACATTTTCAAAGCAAAGTGCTCAAAAGCATTAGCTTTTGTCTTGGTGAGAAATTGGTTTTGATGGCAAAGTAATTTATATTCTAAGCTGAGTTCACATCTCACTGGCTGGCTAGACTGCTAAAACGTAAATGAGCTGTGACCAAAAATTTGACCTAGGGTGAGAAACAATTTGGATAAGATAATCACCAAACAGCAAGGGGCTGTGTGTGTGCGTGTGCGTGTGCGTGTGTGTTTATTCTGTGTGTTAGTGCTTGAGCAAAAAAGTTGCTCAGGCAGTTCTGGAAATCTTACAACACATAGTGTGAATTGGGAGTATGTTTTAGCAAGCCAAATGAATGACCAGCTTTAAGTCCTGATCAAGCTGGAAACAGATCCTGTTGTAACTCAACGCAGTGGTAAAAGGGCTTTTATATGGTTGTGTGAGAAGGAGGTAATCTGAGTAGCAATCAAGTTGATGGCACCAAATTGTGTTGAGAAATATACAGAAGATTGGGAGTTTTGTGAATTCAAGTGACCTAGTGATCAAAACACAGAAGAACACAAAATGAAGGTAAAGTTCTCCCTTGTTTGAATGCCAGTTGTATCCGACTCTAGGGTTCAGTACTCATCTCTGTTTATAGCCAAAGAGCCAGCGCTGTCTGTGTCTGCAGATGTTTCTGTGGACATGTGGCAGGCATGGCTAGATGCTGGAGTTCACGGAATGTTGTTACCTTCCCACCAAAATGGTATCTGTTTATCTACTTGCAATTTCTTACTTTCAAACTGCTAGGTTAGCGAGACCTAGGACAGGTGGGAGCTCATTCCATTGGGCAGCACTTGGGTCTCGATCTGCTGACCTTCCAGTCATCAAGATCAGTGTTTTAGCCACTAAGCCACCACAGTCCCATGCACAAAATGAACAGCATAATAAAAGCTATAGAGTCAGATACAGTTTGGGATCTTGATATTTAGTAGGGCAGCTCTCCTATAGAACTCCGAATGGTAATATCCTGTTCTCCCAGGTTGCATTGTTATGGGTGGCCACCCCAAGAAAAGCCAGAGACTTGATGGACATTCCTGTCCCTTTGGAGTAGAAGAGCAAAGCATATTCTATTCCAATTTCCTTTTTTTGCATCTGATATACTGTGTAGATCTGCCATTTAGAGAGTAAGCGAAATAGCTGCAAGCATTAAGGCAGGGGTGGCCAACCTACAGCCCACAGGTCGGCCCGCAGCACCATTTCATGTGGCTCGCCCTCACCTTTACCAGAAGTGGATGCGTTTACAACAGCCACAGATACATTTTATGGCAGCATTTACAGCAGGAGAAACCATGTGACCGGCCTGCTCAGCTGTCTGGGGCGTGGCCCGGCCCATGGTGCAAAAAGGTTGGGAACCTCTGTGTTAATGGGTCAACGGGAAAGAAATTATCTAGAGCTCTGAATGTTCCAGATGTTCCTTAGATATTCCTACCTGCAAAATGGGAATATTAGAGGCTTGTTTTATCTAGTTGTTATGACAGTCAACCATGCTGCATATGCATTACACAATCGTAATTCATGCTTGTTTGTTTTCTGTTTCCATAGGATGTATCCATATATTTCATCTTCATTCAAACAGGTTGCTATGTACAAATTACAGGACGCTGAAATGAAAGTGAAGTGTGGTATGTCCTAAAACTTAACAATACAATCTGTTTATACACTGAAGTATTATATGACACTTCATCTGATTTCACCTGCCACATAACTACATGCAGGTCTTACACATCACTCCTTATTTTAGCTTCACTTAATTAACAAATTGTATCTTCTACCTTAAATAGAGAATTGAGCAGGTCAGTTTTCATCTTTTTTGGAACTGCAGGAAAGTCACCTATTGAGAAGACTGTGTCAGGGTGTCCATCACACAGTGCATTGGCTATAAACAGTAGTTTGTTGCAAGCATGGTAGTTTGCTATGTTTGGTTTCCTTCCCAACAGCCCCCCTTTGTAACATGTGCAGAATACAAACATTGTTGTAGCTTAAAGGAGGAAAGGGGTAATTAATTCCCTCATTACACTGAAATATAGGAACATAAATTTGGGGATTGTCTTGAATTCAACTGGGGGTGATGGACTTGTGTTTGTAGAACAGTGACATCTCACAAAATTCACAAACATTTAAACTCTAGATTTCTTCCATGACCCCAGCTAACCTGCCTCCACACAAATCCCATTGGAATGGGCTTAGCCCAGATTAGGTTGAAAGAAGAAAGTGCAAAAGCTGGATTGAGACTCAATATAAAGAAAACCAAGATCATGGCAACAGGGCCTATCAGTCCCTGGAAAATAGATGGGGAAGAAGTAGAAGCAGTGACAGATTTTACTTTCTTAGGATCAAAGCTCACTGCAGATGGTGATTGCAGCCATGAAATAAAAAGGCAACTGATTCTTGGGAGACAAGCTATGAGAAACCTGGGGAGCATAGTGAAAAGCAGGGACATCAAATTGCAAACAAAAATTCATATAGTCAAAGCAATGGTATTCCCGGTCGCAATGTATGGTTGTGAGAACTGGACCATAAGGAAAGCTGAGCGCAGAAGAATAGATGCCTTTGAGATGTGGTGTTGGAAGAGAGTTTTGAGAGTCCCCTGGACAGCGAGGAGAACAAATAGGTCAATCTTAGAAGAAATCACCCCTGAATGCTCCTTAAGGGCAAATAGTGAAGATTAAGCTAAAGTACTTTGGACATCAAATGAGAAGAGAGGATTCACTTGAGAAAGCCTTGATGCTGGGAAGGGTGGAGGGCAAAGGAAGAAGGGGGCGGCCCAAAATGAGATGACTAGATGGTATTGTAGACACAGTGGGCACAAAGCTGAGCGAGCTGAGGAGAATGGTGGAGGACAGAAGTGCCTGGCGCACAGTGGCCCATGGGGTCGCAAAGGGTCGGAATCGACTGCGCGACTGAAGTACAACAACTACCAGTACTAGAATACCTAGCTGAGGCCCACTTGAAACGTAGACTTCAATTCAAAGGGAATTCTGTTTTACAATCCTTTCCATATGCTTTCTGAAACCTCCTTTGGTGATAAGTAGCAGCAACTTAAGCTCTGATCAGCAGGAGGTTTTCAAGTCTATTATATGGATTTTGATGAAGGTCAGGGTGCTGTCTGGAGTTTATCTTCATAGTTTTGCTTATCTAGACACTGATTGGGAGGCAGAATGTCAGCAGTTCAATTCCCGAGTACTATAGGACAGAATGAGCATCCGTCTTTGTCCCACCTCCTGCCAATCTTCGGTGGGAAGCAGTGGTGGGCAGCAAAAAATTTCACTACCGCACCATGGGTGGAGCCTATGTTGAGGGTGGAGCCTGCATCATGGGCGGAGCCTACGTCATAAGCGATCTAGTCATTCCTACCATATCGCCATGTGTACATCTTCAAACACAGGCAGCGCTGGCTCTTTGGCTGTAAATGGAGGTGTGCACTGCACCCTAGATTGAGATATTACTGGCTTTTGTGCAAGGGAGACCTTGAACCACTTGCAGGGACAAAACGTGACGTCAAATTTGAATATCAATTGACTCCGTTGCGCAAGGCCGCCCGGACTTGGAGGAGGAGGAGGTGGGCAGGGCCCCCCAATTTTGCCACCCCCCTGCTTGAAGGCCCCCCAATTTTGCTACCCCTCTGCCCAAGCGGTACAAACTTGTTGCTGCCCACCACTGGTGGGAAGGTAACAGTGCTCAGTGCGCTTCAGTGTCTAGTCATGCCTGTCACATGACCATGGAAACATCTGCAGAAGCAGGCAGCACTGGCTCTTCGGCTTTGAAACAGAGATGAGCACTGAACCCTAGAGTCGGATACAACTGGCTTTTGAGCAAGGGAAACCTTTACCTTTATGGAGAGAATTGAGCAGATCTGTCTCTTATCCTCTGACCTATGTTTTTATTTCCATTTGTAGCTGAAGATGCTGTGAAAGAAGCAAAGAGCTTGCAAGACTCCCCGCTGTATGGAGGCAGTGAGGTATTTTAACAAGCAACAAATATTTACTGAGGTGGGGTGGGGGTAACTGTTAGTTCCAGCAAAAACAACAGGGCAGAATTGTTCCTAATCATTTTAGTGGCCTCTGGTAGGTGACTTTCCCAGTGAATTGTTCCCAGAGCATGCCCTTTAGATAACACACCACCCCTTCTGCTGCCCCCCCCCCAGCTGTCAGCATGGAGAGTCAACATTTGCCATGTTTCTCCTTGCTACCTGATTAGACTTATAAATTAATTGCTTGAAAATATAGGCCACGAACATTGTTAATGCTGGGCTTTTGACAGTTGTACCCAGTGTGACCTTTAAACAGTAGGAAAGATTTTCAGGTTCTCCTAATTGCCTATTTACTATTACCAAGGATTCTTAAATGGTATTATTAAGCTGCTTTGGCTTCAGTTTCAGATATTTCCTGAAGTTTGTTTAGGGAGGCACTTTTCACTGTAGAGGATATACAATGTGGTAATTATAACTGTACTTGCACTATGACTTTACTAATAGAGGTACCAGATCAATATTGCCATACTGCCAATAGCATACTGGGTGCCGTGCCTAAGCTGAGCCAAAGCAGTACAAGTCAAGGCAGCTTAAATTGTTATGTTGGTGGCCAAATAATGAATTAGAAGCCACCTACACATTTGGAAATGTGTTCTGGTGATCAGATTACAAAAATTAAGAAAGAAATTAAACATGAAGCAGGTAAGAACCCTAGAGATGGGACGTGTTTTGCTTTCTTAGAAAATAGTTGCCACAGTGTCCAAAAGAAGATGGCTCATAGGCCTCCATAGATATTGGTGTATTGAAGAAGCTCTTTCCTGAAGTTCTTAACATCTCTAGGCAAGTTCATAATAAGATAGACAGTCCAAACCATGAAAAGCTTAAAACTAACCCCTTGAACTGGCCCTGGAAAGCAGTTAACAACCCACATAGGTCTTTCAGTATCATATCATCTAATGCAGGGGTTCCCAATCTTTTCAAGCTGGGGGCTGGGTCACACTCTCTCAGTCAGCTTCAAGGGCCAGATGGCCATTTTGCCCTGCCTGCACGATTTAGAGATCTGTGTGTGTGGCCATTTTGTCCCAACAGCTTCAAAGGGGTGGACATTTTGTTTCTTGAATGTCCTTGGAGGGGCGGGGGCACATGAAGTGGTGCCACAGGCCAGATCTGGCCTGTGGGCCTTAGGTTAGGAACCCCTGATCTAATACCATGTACCAGTTAGCAGCACAATTGTAGGTTTTCATGAATGGAGTGCAAGTTCTGATAAATAAAATTGTAGCATGTCATTTGTATTAAATGAATGATAAAATACTCTCTCTCTCTTTTTTCCACTGCTCTTTTTGCGGGGGGAAAGTTTGCTCAGCTTGTACTACATGATGCTCTGGAGAATGAAAGGAAAATGAGAGAGAACTTGGAAGACAAAGAAAGGCAAGTGGAGACATGGAGTGGTGTTAGTCTGTTAACAGAGTTGTATACAATAATGTAATCCATAGAAACTTCATTCAATTCAATTTTATTTACAGTCCATGACCAGCATAACAAGAACACAAAAGCATAAACACCACATCCTAAGCTAGACTGGACAGAGGTAATAAAAGGAAACTATGCTACTGAAAACCTACTGGGAATTGACATACAGCAGCAGGCCGCCTATCTAAAAAACAATATTACTAAAATCCCTCAATAAACTTCACTCTAATATCAGTTTAAAAAAACACTCTTGTAATTGCAGTAGGTGTCAAAATAAGTACAAAATCTTAGTGAAATATACACATAGTTAATTGTAAATAAGTTTGATTATGTTCAGGGAGACTGACCCTAAAATAAGTGAGGCTGAGATTGCTATCTAAGGCTGCAATTTTGTGCATACTTTCCTGGGAGTTGGTTCAAGTGAGTTCAGAGCAGTTTACTGACATATGGATACATTCCTGACAGGCATGTTTAAAATATTTTATGAGCCACATGGCTGAAATCTATAATTAAATGTTAATAATTGTGGGAAGAGCAGGTTACTGTTTGAATCAAAATTTTCCTTTTTCCTAATGTTTCCCATGTTTAAGTTAGTTTTTTTTAAAAAAAATCTGCAGTTGTATAGCTGAGTTACTTACGATTGTAACTAATTAGTTCCATAAGGAAGTTATCTGGCAGCCCTAAAACATCTTTAAAAAGATTTTCCCCTCCTTTCTTTCAGAAACCTGAGAAAGCCAAAAAAGCTCTTCTTAACATTTGGACTTAACATTCAAAACAGAAGTCAAGATGGTATGCTTATCTATAGCAATAACCGCTTGATCCGAATGTTCGAGAAAGTGGGACCACAGAAGAATATGGGATCTCGGTAATATATCATTGCTTTGTAACATTTGCCTAGCCAATATTCAGGGTTAGGTAAAGGTCTCCCTTGCTCGAAAGCCAGTCATATCTTAATAGGGTGCTCATCCAGTAGTGGGCTCCAGAAAAATTTACTACTACACTGTGGGAGTGTTATGGTGGGCATGGACAGGGCAAAAGCTCTGCGTTGCACCCGAAGTAGGACTACTTTATTTCAAAACTTGGATGTGCAGGGCCAGCCATAATTTCTGCTACCGGTTCTAGGGAACTGGTGTGAACCTGCTGATGTCCACTACTGTGCTCATCTCTGTTTACAGCAGTGTTTCCCCAACCTAGAAGCCTAAGTCAGTACGTTGGCTGATCAGTGGTTCTGGGAATTGAAGTCCAAAAACCAAATGTTGGAAAACACTGGTTTACAGCCAAAGAGCTGTATGTCATCTGCAGACACTTCCATCTTCATGTTGCAGGCAGGACTAGATGCCAGAGTGCATGGAACGCTGTTGCCTTTCCTGCTGAAGTGGTACCTATTTATCTATTTGCAATTTCTTGCGTTCAGACTGCTAGGTTGTCATGAGCTAGGACAGAGACAGGAGGTCACTCCATTGTACAGCACTTGGTTCTTGAACTGCTGATATGCCATCCTTCCAGGTCGTGAAGTTCAGCATTTTAACCACTAAGCCACCAATGTAATTTAGATGAAAGCAACCTGTATAAATTTATTTGTTTATATTATAGCTAGCTGTTGTTTTTGCTGAGCTTTAAGGGCCTAAATTACCTGCCCAAACTAGAGTTGACTTTAGATCAGTGGAATTTATATTAATGCTCCTTTACCATTCAGCAATTAATTCAGAGGATGTACTGTAGCTTTGACTAGCCATTTGGTTTAGGACAAAATAACTCAAGAGTTTGAGGGAAACTCAGCATCACAACAAGGAAGAGATTCCTGTACAACAAAAATCCTGATCAGTAACACGTTGGATAAAGCTACATGCTGTTCAGATCTGAGGTATAAATCCACTGTTTGTCTCTAGTGTCAGATCCAGAGTCAATGCTGAACTGCCTGCAGAATTCTGCCATAGAACTTTTCATTCCAAAATGGGGGCATCTCAAGCATAAGGCAGGAACTTTTCTTTCTCCCTACACTTTCCCATTTTATCCTGCCTCTGAAACTCTATAGAAGGGTTCTCCAACCAGATACTTTCCATCTTCAGTCACCATAGTAATTGCTCGTGCTACCTGGCTTTATGTGAATTGGTAGTTCCACAACTGAAGGGGAAGCCTGACATATGGAGAAGTTCTGCTGAGAAATCATATGTGTCGTGTTCTGGTTCAAATCAGGAGTCCATAGAGCACTAGGAAGCAAAGGAGGCTGTTGTTTCAAATACCTATCACAGCAATAGGTGAGCAGTTTGCCTTGATCACATCTGAGACCTATATATGCTTTAGTTTAGAAACCCCACCACTCCACACCTCCAGATGTGAAAATAAAATATGGGAAAGGCTTATGTTTCTATAAGAGCTGTCTTTGCAAGCACTCATTCCAGGTCTAGGTCAGACATTGAAGATGCCAAAATGAAGCCACTTTTGGTGAATTCGTTCCGTAGTTCCTTTTGCCTGATCTTCTCCTGCCAGAGTTTTCTGCTATGGTAATAGAGTAGACCATACTCCCAGCAACTCAATGCTGAGTGTCCAGCAGTGGTTAACTAACCTGACCATCCTGAGGACTAATGGCCTGGGTGGCAAAGTCCACAGGGAAGGATGATGGTCCCCAAGTGGATTAAATTGCACTTGAATCCATCTCGATGGAGGGCAGCAGCTTCATCAATACTGGACTAGGGCTGAGAAGGAATTTGCGTGCCAAACGGGCTCAGGACCAGAAAGTGTCTTGCGGAACTGGATCAGTGGTACGGGTGTCACTCTGCGATGCGGATGGCAGATGAAAGGCCACTGCATTATATTCTCGGGAGGGTCTTCATGGCTGATCGCACTGATGATTGCCAATATTCAGATTTAGATATGGCAGAAGAAAAAGAAGTTGGCCTTAGGCCCCCGCCCTCCTGTGGTTGATGTGGGGAAAAAACCGTAGATGTTGCCTGGGCTGTAGGAATTCTTTACAGCCGTATTTGGAATTAATAGGGTTTACTTTGTTGTTTGCTCTTTCCTGTATTGTATATTGTACACTGATGAATCGTTTATTGTATATTGAGGATTGTGCTGTGATAATATTTATTTATTGTATTTTGATTACACTATAATATTGTATATCTGTATAGTATTTACTGTATTTAATTGTTTTGTTATATTATATGCTAGTGTATTTTGGTTTGCACTGTAATATTGTTATTTGTGAATGTTGTGAGCCGCTCTGAGTCAGTTTTTACTGAGTAGAGCGGCATACAAGTCTAAATAATAATAATAATAATAATAATAATAATAATAATAATAATAATAATAATAATAATAATAATAATAATAATAATAATAATAATAATAAGTGTGAGAAAGATTAGCTGGCACAACAAGGTTGCTGCTGGCATCACTAAACTATCTCTATTAAATATTGTGGAGCTGTTGGAGATTGGTTTGCTGGCCTAGGCCTGGAGCTGAGATTGAAGCCTACAGGCTCAAGAGTCGTTGGCATGAGTGTGATGCAATATTTCTGGCTTGAGGCTTCTGTAGTGTAATGGGCTTCATGGTTGCTATTTCTATGGAGATGTTCAGCTCTGGCACCACCTCCGTTAGTACAGCTGGTTCCTCAGCTCCAGAGTGTTTCTTCAGGCTGGTGCTGCTGGGCCCCAAATTCAAGATAAAACTCTGAACATGTGGTACCAAATCACTGTTCATTTATTAGCAGTGCCCCAGGGCACACAGAAAGTGCCTCCTCGAAAATTGTGGTAATTTTGAACCACAATCGGGCATACAGTACCTTGGTAATGGCAACCTCATATTGCCAGCTAATCTTTCTCACACTGGGTCAGGCAAAGGAACTGCAGAATGAACTTGGCAAACGGTGCCTTCATTTGGGCAGTTTCACATTTGGCCTAGACACAGAAGAAGCAGTGCCCCAAGTGAAAATGGTGTGAGATCAGCAAGTAGTTTAATTTGCTTTGGGCTTTTGTAATTGGAAAGATTATCAGTCCGTGTCCTTCGTTATCCAGATGAAAAATCCAAAGGATAATGTTGAGGATAAAACCCGACCATATCATAAGTTTAAGAATAACCCTGTTTGTGATATGTATGAAAGAATAATTATGGCCTGTCTTTTGCATGCCAAGTTAACGTTTTTGTAATTGCAGTATTGGTGCCGGAGCTGTAGGAATTGTGGACGTACCCACAGAAATCATGGAGCCAACACACAACAAGCAGGCCTTTGCAAATGTCAAAGAATATAACTGTTTGTCGAAAGCAATGGGAAACTGTCTTGGTCGGTACTGGAAAGACATAGGAATAAGTAAGTACTGTACTCAGGTTTCTGAGAGGTGATTCTTGCCACCAGGCTGCTTTATTATGGTCCTATTCAGCCATTAAATAATAATAATAATAATAATAATAATAATAATAATAATAATAATAATAATAATAATAATAATAATAATAATAATAATAATAATAATAATAATAATAATAAAGCTGGAACCAAACCCTACAATTAAAATCCTCCAACCAGCATAAGTACTATCTGTGTGCTGTCTGGAGGATCCTCAGAGTTGTGTTTTTTAAAAACAGCATTTCCAAATTCTCCCTCTGACATGTTTTCTGCAATGGACCTTTAAGCATGAGAGCTCTTGCATGGATGAAAGGGCTGGACCAGGAAGATGGTCCAAGAGGTATATAGAATGAGTATGTAAACAAGTAACGTAGAGGGCTTGTATTATCTAACAGAGAATGGTGTGGAAAATACAACAGTCATAGACACCAGATCTATTGTCATGCTTATTTGCTGGAACAGTAATGTTGCTTGATTGGTCATAGGTGAGATGGCCGCATCCTCCCAACTTTCACCATGAGCTGCCAGGTACTGTCGGACTGAAATGGTGGCTATTTCAAAATGGAGAGCAAGGTTGCCAACCCATTGTCTGCTAGCTTTATTGGAGTGCAGTTCCCATCAATTCCCAAAGCATGTGATCTTTGAATTACGTGCTAAGAATGATGGGAGATGTAGCCCAATGTATCTGGGCAGGATAGCAATAACACTTCTATACTGCCCCATAGCACTTAGTGCTCTCTGTGGGTAATTCACCATTTTATTAGCTTTTTGTCCCTGATGTGCTGGGTACTCACTTTACTGACCTCATAAGGATGGAAGGCTGAGTCAGCCTTGATCCCCATCAGGATCAAACTCACAATGTTTTGGCTGCTGCATAGCATTTTAACCGCTGCCACCAGGGCCCCAGGATGGAGTTGGAGAAATCCTTTCTGGTTCAATTTCCTGGTCCTGGAGGTTTATGACTGCTATTAGAATTAAATAAAACTATCAAATACTTGGGGCTTCAAGATTGGGAGAGGTCTACAACTGAGAGAAGAGAGTTGATTTTAATGGCAAAGGGCAATTCAGATGTCCTAATACAGTGCTGTCCTTGGTTGGAGAGCTATGAATGTTTATTCGTATGAACATCCTCAAAAAGGAAACAAACATTGTACCTTGTGAACAGGAGAGAATACAAAAAAAGCTACTTATTGCTTATAAAATCTGAGAAATAATTGCCATTCACTGGTAGAAAGGCTGGAAGAACAAGCAAACATATTTGCACATTCTTTTTGCATCTGTGTGCATATGCAAACATTGCCAGCAGCCTGCATTTTAAAATTTGAATCCCATTGCTCTAATGCACACTTTAAAAACCTGCTTTTAATCATTAATATTTATGGGAACTTCAACTACTTCAAGCAAGATGCTGAAGTGTTTTTCAGTTCTTGCTTTCCAAATAGTTTAAACCCCCACCCTCTCTCTCTCTCTCTGGACAAGCTTTGAAAATAGCACGCAGGCTGTGTTTGTTCATGCCAAGTATGGTTATGGTGGGCTTTCATTTAAAAAACAACAACTGTGCATATGGTTGTGCAGTCCTACAAACGCAACAAAAATAAAATTGTGAACTCTGGCAGTCGCATGTGGCTGCTAATCATGGAATCTCAAGAACACATTTGGATGTCCTAACAAGTCACTGTGTCATTCAGGTAACCTTTTCAAGACGGGAGTCGGGTCATGCTCTCTCAGTCAGCTTCAAGGACCAGATGGCCATTTTGCCCTGCCTGCTCGATGGGGATGGCCATTTTTGTCCCAACAACTTCAAAGGGGTGGTCATTTTGTTTCTCAATTGCCCTTGGATGGGTGGGGTGCCACATGAAATAGTGCCAGGGACAGATCCACCTGCAGGCCTTAGGTTGGGAATCCCTGGTGTAATTCGTTGAAATGTTGCACAAGGGCCTCATTTCCTGTTATGTGCCATCAAGTCATGTTTCTACTTAGGGCAACCCTATGAACGAGTTACCTCCAAAATGTCCTGCCTTCAGCAGTCCTGATTAGTTCTTGTAAATTCAAGTTACGAACATGCCCTGACTTACAAATTAATTCTTTTTCCTCTGCGTAGCCTCCAGTGAAGCAAAAAACGCCATTTCCTATGGGTTTGCTTCAGGCTACATAATCTGATTCCGCAGAGTGCATTGTGCACATGCAGCCTTTCTGAGCCCTGTAGGAGGCAGTAGAGTGTTTGAAATGATTTCAAATGGCTGCCCGTTGCTGTTTCTTGCTGAATTTTTCTGAGTTTTCTGTCCATTTTCAAAGCTTCTTTAAGGTAAGGAAGAACATTTTTGCTTATGCATGCTTTCCTTTCAATGCTGCTGTTGTTTTTGGGTGGTTTGATTGATTTTTGGAAGGTGGGGAGCATTTTGATTTTTGGAAGGGGGGCGTTTTCTTTATCCAAATGGAGATGCCTCGAGGTACGAACAAATTCAACTTACGAACAAGGCCATGGAACTGATTTTATTTGTAACTCAAGGTTTTACTGTATCTGCAGAGCTCTCTTCTAGCATGATATTTAAAATCTCAGCTGTTTTTTCAGCATTAAAGTTGTGTCATTTTTCTGTAATCGTTATTTTTGTCATCTTAATGACCTGTGGCAGTCCTGTCTTGCCACTTTCTTCTTTCACTTTGCCTAAAAGTTGCTCCAAGTCATTGCTGCTCTCTACCAGTACACTCATCTGCATCTCTTAAGTTACTCATTTTTCTGCCACCAATTTTTACTCATTCATTTGAATAATAACTTTCCCTATGATATATTCTGCATACAGATTGAAGAGATAAGCAAATAAAATGAACCCTTGTCTGACATCTTTACCTAAAAGAAACCATTCTGCTTCTCCAAATTCTGTCCTGACATTAGCTTCTTGTTGACAATACAGTTTCTTCATCAGGACAATCAAGTGTTGAGGCACCCTCATTTCCTTCAGGATAACCCATTATTTCTCATGGTCCACACAGTCAAAGACTTTGTTGTAGTCTAATAAAGTACAGTAGAACACCACATAATGAAAAAACTCCATTCAACAGAGCTCTTCGCTATGCAGTTTTTATTGTTATGCGAAGCTAATGGGAGATGACTCGGATGGTGCTTTGAAAGTTGGGGAGGTCTGTCAGGCTCTGGGAAAGCCATGTGTGGGTTTTCCTCCCCCAACCTTAGGTCAGGAAGTAGTATTGTAATTATTTGTCCTCCAAGGTCAAAAGGGAGAAACCATGTTTTGGAGTGATCTTGGGTATCTGAGCAACCAGTGGTGTGAAAGACCTTCTGAGACACTTCAGTACAGGAGAAGACGGGCAGTGGAAATTCCTGAAGTTGTTCAGTGTGGTGAGTTTATACTTCTTCCTGTTGTGCCATATCTGTTTCCAAATATTGGTGATCAACCATGAAGATTGTCCTGGGAACAATATAACACAGTGGCCTTCCATTTGCCTTCTACATCGCAGCTTGACACATGTACCACTGATCCAGTTCTGCGAGTAATTTTCTGGTCCTGACCCTTTTGGGATGCAATGTCCTCCTCAGCCCCAAGCCAGTATTGATGAAAATGCTGGAAGATGGATTCAAGTAGGATTTAATCTACTTGGGTACCATCAACCTCCCCTGTGACTTTGCACCCAAGGCCTTTAGTTGTTGGGTTAACCACTGCCTAATGATCAAGTGTTGAGTCACTGCCAGTATGGTCTAGTCCAGTGATGGCAAACATTTTAGAGACTGAGTGCCCAAACTGGGACTCAAAACCACTTATTTATCACAAAGTGCCAACACAGCAACAGGGGAGGAAAGAAACACTCCCATTGGGCTGCTGGGCAGAGGTGTGGGGTGAACTCTGTGCTGGGGGGAGGGAGGAAGTGCTCCCATTGGGTTGCTAGGCAGAGGGGCAGGGTAAACTGTGCTAGGGTGATTGCTCGGGTGCCCACAGAGAGAGCTCCGAGTGCCACCTCTGGCACACATGCCATAGGTTGACCACCACTAGTCTACTCTATTACCATAGCAGGATAACCCAGACTTTATACAGGGGGGAAATAAAAATTGAATGGAGAAAAAGTAGGATTCAATAGGATTAAAAAATAGGCTTCTCCCCTTTTGCTTCAGACTTGTTACTTTGATTTTCTTGCACAGTATTGTACACTGTTTCTTCATTTATTAAAAACAATCCTTTAATTTTCTCCTCTTAAAATATTGCCCTTCTATAAACAACTCTTCATTTTTTGCTACTCTGAAAAGCTAGCTGTGAAGCAGCTAACGAAACAGGTCTATTATAAAGACTGCCAGTGCCTGCATATAACTTAAGTAGCCTTGTGGACCTCAGTGTGTGATAAAGAGGATTATAGGGAAATTGCTTGCTTTTTGCTTCTGTGTTTATGCAAGGCATTTTCTTTTTAATAAAAGGAAATTCTTGTTTTTAAAATATTCTTTGGCATGAGGGTGTCAGTGCCGAGCAGTGTGGTAAGATGGTGTGAGGCCACCAATGCTAAAATGACCTCTTGAAGAAGCTTGTGTTTCGTCTTCCACAGGACATATACATTACTTGCCTATCAGTCAAAAACACAGGTTTGACACTTTAATAGATGTTGCTTTTCCTGTTCAAACTTCATACAGTTGAATCTTCTGAACTATATTCAGAAAGAAATTATATTTCTTTTAAGAAAAAAAGCTATTGCTAAAACCATCCCAACTCATTAGCCAGCCCAACTGTCAACAAGGAGTGGATAATTTTAAAAAATGAAGCAGGCAATCAGTCAGCAGTGCCCCATGAAATCAATTGTGTCGTTATGATTTGTAGTAATTAATTCTGATTTAACTCTCTGCATTTCATTAGATATATGCCTCAAATGGAGACTCGTGTCCCTTGACACTGATACAAGTCAAGAAGGAAGTCGTGGCACCTGGACTTGCACAGAAAGCCCTAACCCTGTGGAGAATAAGTAAGCTTTGACATTTCATAATGATCATCAACACTGAGCACCCAACACAGGTTTTCCACCCCATTTATCAGTAATGTTTGAGTGGGCAACTTGTGGACCCCTAGAAATTGTCAGATTTTGGCTTGCACCAGCCCCAATTAGCTCAATAGGGAATTGTGAGAGATGTTGTCTTGGAGCATCAGTAAAACATCCCATAGTTTATACTGGTTTTCAACATGTTTCCATTCGCAGTAATGATGTCCAAGCCCAACTTGAAGTTTTGTGCAATCTAGCATTCTGTTCCCAGTGTGACTAATTGGATGCCATTGCAACTGGGGAATTCTGGGAATTGGCATTAAGAAATCAAACAATGCTTCCGGGATCTGATAAATTCCACAAGGAGCATTTGAGCACAATAATATTCACCTGTGTCCCAGCATCTAATAGACAGCTTTCTGCAATGGTGGGGTCCAAAAAAATTTACTACCATACTGTGGGTGTGGCCAGGGGAAAGCCCTGTGTTGCACCCGAATTAACACTATTTTATTTCAAAACTTGGACAGGCAGGGCCAGCCAGAATTTCTGCTACCGGTTCTGGCAAACTGGTGTGAACTTGCTGATGCCCACCACTGGCTTTCTGTCTCTGAAACTGGAAAAAATATTCTGCTTTCCATTTGCCCTCTATCCTTTTAGGCACTTTCAAAACCAATTCCGTCAATTAATGAAAACTACTCATAGATTACATTCTCCAGTAGCCATCAGTAGCTTTATCCCTCAAGAGGCTTTCCTGCATCTGCATGTTAATATAACTTAAAATGCAATATTAGAAATGTAGCCATGCTGGCCTGTTTACAAGAGAATAGGCAGGCTTTGCAGATACATATAATGGGTTTCGGTATCTAGAGAGGGTGCCAAAAATGTATACACATTTTAAGAAAGGAAAAAAACTGTATTAAAATTGTAGTAATATATACTGGTAAGAAAAGATGAATACATGTCACAAGTCTGCAATTATGAGAGGTGCTCAAATTGGTTACCATCAGCGTCCAGACACTTCTCATTACACTTGAACAACATTGATCAAAGTGTGCTGTTTCAGTTCCTTCCTGAAGTACCACCACTGTAGCTGGCTTTGTAAGGCACACCACATCATTTAAGGTCCCCCATAGGCAGAAGTCAAGGGGTGACTATAACCAGTGTTTTAAAAAATGGCAAATCTGTGGTATTTTCTTGGAGATAGCTTACAGCAAGGGTTCCTAACCTATGTCCCATGGGCTGCATCCGGCTCATGGCACCATTTCATGTGATCTGCCAACCTCGCTGCCACTGGAGTGGCAGAAACAGCCGTAAATGTGTCCATGGCTGTTGTAAATGTGTTTGCGACAGCTGCGGACACATTTTACAGCAGGGGAAACCACCAGTCCAACCTGCTCAACTGTCTGAGGTATTGTGACCTGACCCATGGCTTCAAAAGGTTGAGAACCCCTGGTTCACAGTCTTGGTATGGAGAAGGATCAGCAAAGAAAAATCCACATGTATAGGGAAGAACTCTCAGTAGCCTTTAGGCATAGCTGAGCTTATCCGTACAGAGTATTTTCTCTTGTTAAAGAGGTGGTTCTGTTGCTCTAACAGTTCTTCATTGTTGGCAATTCAAATTGATCCCTCCTGTTTCCCCTTTACTTCAGGATTATTTTCCTTCACTTGGGAATTGGTGTGTTTTGTTTCTGTTTTTCCATTTGTGGGGGGTTTTTTTGGCAGCTCCATTTGTTCCACATGTTTAAGCCCTGTATGATTTTGTTTGTTTGTTGTTTGCTTTGGTCCTGGGCAAGCCCAGATCCTATGGGATGTGCATAATTCAAACTAGCTTGACATCAGCTGTGATGTCATTTGTGAGAGGGAAAGAAGCAAGAGGTGGAGACACAATGGAGAGACAGAAGGAGCAAAAGGGGGAGGGGTCACTTTTTTAACTCATCCAAATCTGAGCCGCACACCTCACGTGGATGTGGCAGCAAAGGATTTCCCATTTTTGAAGGTCCTGTGCCTGCCAGCCTTTGTATTGTTTAACATATGAATAGTTTTCTTTGCATTTAGGGAAACCATACAGACAGACATTCAGAATAATTTCCTTTTTCTTGCGTTGGTCAATTTCACTTGGTAGATGTAGTGCACCAGAGCATTTGCCTTCTATCCCTATGGGCAGTTTCAAACCAACCCTGTCCGTGAATCACAGACAGAAGAAACTCATAGATTCCATTCAGGAACATAAAAGAAAGCTGGAAGATGTACAATCCCAGGTGAGTTCTTTTGCAGACATCCACCGGACTTTATATTTTTCAACAGCCAACTAAATAACTTAAGTATGGGGTGTTTTCTTCTTTTTAAATGGAATACATTTGGCCCAGGCCAAAATGTAAATTATTAAACTGTAGATGCATTCTGTTGGAATTTGTGCAGTATTCTTCCCCACACAAGAGCCAAGCCTAGCTGATATTATTCCTATTTTGAAAAGCATAGCGAAAATCCTTTCTTTCCATCTAGGCAAGTCTCAGTCCCACGGATACTTATATCTTGTATGCTTTAAAGTTGAGTGTGGTTTCTTAATGAAAACTTGGAACTATGCTGCCTTTGAAAGTAGTAAGTCGCCTGCTGGACCTCTTGAATGAAAAGTACTACTTCTCAAGTTTGAATCCACACTGAAGGTCATGGTCTCTCAAACTGTGCAGATAGTGTGCCACACATTATACTGTGTCAAAGAAAGGATTGTATATCATTGGGGGTGTGGAGAATGGCTATAACAAGGGGAAAGTTTGTATTTGTATTTCAGTCAATTTTTTAAATTCTTGGGCACTAAATTTCCATGTTGTTCATTAGGGCTCCTCCTATTTATTGTTCATACTTGTATGCCACCCTCCTCGCAGAGCAATTCAGGATGCATCATAAAAACATCACAAATATCAAACTCAACAAATCCCAGTGAATAGATACAAACAATTAAAACAATGAACTATACAACAAGACATTTAAATTAAAAAGATTAAAAAATGTAGGAGAGGGAAGGATATTATCAAATCAACCAACAGGCTGGGTCACCATATTAGTGGTGCCTCACACCTGCCCTGCCAGCCAAGTCTTTAAACCTTTTCTAAAGGGCAGCAGCTCTGTCTGGAGACGCAACTCAGTTGGCAGGAGGTTCCATAGGGCCAGAGTGGACACTGAGAAGGTCCTGCTTCTGGTACTATTGAGATATGCCTCTCTAGTTGATGGGACAATTAGAGAGCCTCTCCGGTCCGCTCTAGTGGGGCAAACAGATATCCTTGGGGTGACGCGGTCTCTTAAGTATCCTTTATAAAAATTCATTATTTTATACATACATACCAGCAAAGAAATTATTTTTGTCGCTTACATAAGTAAACAATGGGAGGGGGTTAATAAAAATGACTTATGTTTGCAAACTAAGGGAATTCTCTGAAACAAGAGCAAGATTTCTTTTTCTTTTCTGAAAATGTGTTGTGGAGCGATACCTACCCCCAGATTTTAATCTAAACAGTTTAGTTTTGCTTAGTGTTTTTCTATCATTTATTCACCTCAGATAAATGTTAACATAATGACTTACAATATTTGCTTACATATGCTTACATATGCTTACAATATTTGCTGGTATGGTGAGAAAATATTGATGCTCAGAGCAGTTTTCTGAATTCTTAAAGATCACTTCAGTTTTAATATTCCTCATGCTGATTGATGAAGGAAGCAGTGAGCTAGCAAAGTATGGAAAACTAGAATGATAGTACAATAATACCTCGGATAACGGTAAGACTTGGTTCCACAAGTCTTGGTGTTATCTGATTTTTAGTGTTGTCCGATGCATGTTAAAATCCTATGGGATGGATTGGATAACGTTAAAGCTCCATAGAGATACATTGTAACCGCACAGGCTTTAGCGGTTGTTATCCGATCCATCCCATAGGACCTTAACCTTATTCGATCCAATTCTCCTCTCCAGATTACTTAATTTTATGTGATTTTAGCGTTATCAGAGGTAAACGTTATCCGAGGTATTACTGTACCCAAAATTCTTTATGTAATCTGCAAATGAAATGAGGTGGATTCGCTGAATATCTTCTAGGAATAGAAGAAAGAGCCAACATTTTGGAAACTTGAGCCCAATAGCTGTGATCCGGTTTTATTCAAGAAATGTATGTATATTTAAAGGAGCAGAACCCCTGTTTAGAAGAATAGTGAACAGATAAAGATAAATACCTTTCAAACTCCTCTTTTTCAAAACCCTTACAGAAAGTTCGCTTGATATTACCACACACAGTTGTTCAGCGTATTGTTAATACCAGAACTTGTCAGGAGGTGAGTAACCTAGACTACAATATATACTTTCCAGTAAACTTCCCTTGCAAGAGCATTTACGGAAAACATTTCACAAGCATTTGCAGAGCAATATTAGCTCTATTTATTTGTACTCCGAGTTCTTTAGATCAACATTTTAATGTTTGAAGAGCTTGATCGGAATAGCTGAAGAGTAAGCCAATATACCCATTTTACAGATGAGACTGAGACAATGAGCACTAAACAGGATTGTGACTGTAAAATGAAGTTTCTTGGTCCTACTACCTTATGTGTGATTTTCTCCCTCTGTTCTTCCCTCCCCTAGAATTTCCTGGCCAACAAACTATCTTCACTTTACTTCTTCAAATTCTAGGGTACAATTCTTTACATAATGCACAGAAATTAAACCATTCTTCACAGGATTCCTTACCAGCACTTAGACAAATCGTATCTATTTCTGTGCAAGCAAACAATGAATGATTGCTTCCAGTCATTATGTGTCATTAGCAAGCAAGGGAAGCTTCAGTTTCCTTCCACTTCCAGGAACAACGAGGGTGGTGCGGGCCGGATGAATCTCAGTAAACCCATTCGTGCGGATTAATGGGGGCTTGGGCTTCTGGGAATTGAGGCTCAAGAACATCTGGAGTGCCAAGGTTCGCCATCACAGGCATAGACCAATTGCAAATGTTTGAGGGAAGCAGGACATGATACACTAAAGAGATTAAGGGCTGGATTGATGTATGATATAAACCAACTCTGGGGGAAAATATAGTGGTTTACTTCAGAAAATACTTCTGTTTTGAAATCCAGAGAGCAGGAAAGACAGATAACATAATCATAAATTAAAAATGTTATGTAATGTAACTTCATTACATGACATAACAGCAAACTGAATCCTACATTGCTGGAAGATTCAAAGGAGGAAAGAGAACTGATGACCTTACAGGTGGCTTTTCATCTGCAAAATGAGAGTCTTTGTAGCCTTGATTGCTTGCTGTTCTGTTCTTTTAATTGGTCAAGTAATGCCTATAAAGACTTGAGCTCAGATGCAATCTAATTAACATTCATGGGCAGAAATCCTGTTGCGAAGCTCTGGCATATCGCTGCTGATTAAAACCTTTGGCAATTTCAGAGTGCATCCATGTAGTTTTGTTACATTGTGTAAGATTCATGTGCACGCCAGTGTTGCCAAAGGAAGCTTTTAATCAGCTTTGATTTATCCCTGCTGATGATATCATTACTGTTCTACACTTGCAACTAAGCAATGTGATTTCAGTCATTGTTTGCTTGCGCTAAGCACTAGTAGTGCTGCTGCATTGAAATGAAAGAGAAAACAGTAACAAAATGCTCAACATAATTATGAATTTATTTATTTATTTATTTAGATTTATATTGCCGCCCACTCACCGAGGCGACTCAGGGCGGCTTACAGTCAAAACAACAACAGTACAATAAAAATTATAAAATGCAACCACATAAAACAACCAAACCAGAACACAAACTTAACTCCCGTCAGGCCGTTGATGTGGGCCCAGAGGAGTGGGCAAGGTCCCCAGCCACTGCTAAGCCTTGGCTCTTCTTGTGGATACACAACTGTACCATTCAAATCCCACATTTAAAACCATATTTCCAAACCCAGATGACACACAACTGGTAAATCGATACACAAAGGCAGCACTAATTTTTTTTAAAAAAAAGATGAAACCACCTAAAATCTGCTAGGGGGCAGAATATTATCAACAGAGGCCATTTTAAAATGTTCTGCTTTAGCTAACTTGAGGAATATAGAGAAGGAAGGGGCCTATCTTGTGCAGTGGGAAAAAGTTCCATTTGCTTTTCTTAAATACATGAGGGATAATACGCAAGAGGGGGACATAAAGGAGGGTATGCTTCTGACTGTGCTTACAGTAGGAAAATAGATTTTTTTTTTCTTGTCTTATCATCACAAGCTAGGAAGTGTGAGATCCCCTTTGCCCTGTAAGAAGACAAAATACTCTATTGATGCTTACAATTCATTTTTTTCCCCTCAGATTGCATAAGGTAAAGGTTTCCCTTGCTCGAAAGCCAGTCGTATCCGACTCTAGGGGTCAGTGCTCATCTCTGTTTCTAAGCCGAAGAGCCAGCGCTGTCTGCTTCTGCAGACGTTTCCATGGTCATGTGGCAGGCATGACTAGACACCGGAGCGCATGGAACGCTGTTACCTTCCCACCTAAGTGGTCCCTATTTATCTACTTGCAATGTCTTTCGAACTGCTAGGTTGGCAGGAGCTGGGACAGAGACGGGAGCTCATTCCGTCCTGCAGTACTCGGGAATCGAACTGCTGACCTTCCGCCTCTGCACAAAATTAGTAACCCCTGCCTTGTTGGATGGACTTTGTAAAATCTAGCAGTCAATGGCTTGTTTGTGGGGCTTTTAAAAAACAATTAGCCTTGTGCTTTCTGTGTATGTGCTTAGCTTCACAAAGCGAGAGATGCTTATAAAAATAAATTATTTGATCAATTCTGGGCATAATGAGGCTTGCATCTAAGAATATCAGTGTGTTTCAGACTTGTCCTTGAGCGACTCATACTTCATGTTCTCTCATGAAGCAATCACTAGGCAGATAACTCCAATGGGATGCTATCCTTGTTCAAAAAGTCATGCCAATCTTGCTCTTTCCTGGCCCAAATAAAATGAAAACATGGAGAAGACAACAGGGAAAACCTTTTGTAAAGATCCATCTTCAGCCTGCGAACGTCGGATTAAGCGGAGAAGAAATGAACACCCCATGCAACAGCGGAGCCGTGAAAAACTTCCACCCGCAAAGGGAAAGTATTCTGTCACGAGACAGCGTCCTGGTCCAGAAGAAGACTGTTTCCTTTTGATGCCAGAAGAGAGTAAGGATCACAGTTTTCCAAAGGTACAATAGTGTTCTACAGAGTATACTGAAAACTATTAGTCTCACACAGCATTGGGTGCTGAATCCAAGCAAACTTAAGTAGTCCGTCATTCCCAGTTAATATTTCCATCTTGGGAGTGGGTTCATAGCAGACAGAAGGATTACTCTCCTCATTGACAATAAGCTACAGTACTTGATGATAGGTTATCAATTATATTCAGTTATCCTGTGAACTACTAAAAAAAACTGGGCCGTATACGTGGTGACTAATTTGTATTTCTTCACACCTTTACATCATTGTTTAAATCCCATCATATTAATTCAGATCAGTATTCTTAGACTGTTGGCGTAGGTATAGTGGCACAACCACCCAGGTTGAAAGTTGTTTCCAAGCCAGACTGAACCCAGGCCTTCAGTACTTCTCTTTCAAGTGGGTGGGGAAGCAATTTATCCATAACCACTTTTAAGAGGAAGCAATATGAGGTCATAATATTAGGAAGTTGTAGTTAAGTATGTATAAAAGTCCACTGATAAGGGATGGAGGCAAGTCTAAATTTAGAAAAGAGCATGCAAGTCAAAGGGGGGGGGAGGATAATTAAGAATGGTTTGAGCTGATTGGCAAATGCATGTTTTTGTGACTAAACAATGCCATCATTGTCAATGAGTTATAATTAACTACAGTCATTCTAAATTTTTGATGCAGGTGCAGTGTTTTGAAGTACAGGCCCATGATGGACGACCATACAGTGAAGAGCCTGAGGTCATCAAAATTGAATCAGACAGTGAGCCAGAAATAATTTCTGTAAGAGCCAGCTTGTTGAGGGATTTTGTACAAAGCAAACATATGTTATTCAAACCCCGATCATTTACAAAAAGTTTTAGGATGTGTCTACATAGCAAAGGAAATGTGAATTAATTTTATCGGGAGCCCTGGTGACACTGGATAAACTGTTGTACTGCAGTCAGAATGTTGCGAGTTCAATCCTGACCTAGGATCAAGGTTGACTCAGCCTTTAGCCTTCCGATATCAGTAAAATGAGTACCCAGCATGTTGAGGGGAAAATGCTAATAACTTGTGAACTATCCAGAGAGTGCACTAAGCGCTATGGGATGATAAAGGTCGCCCTTGCTTGAAAGCCAATCATATCTGACTCTAGGGTTCAGTGGTCATCTCTGTTTATAGCCAAAGAGCCAGCGCTGTCTGTGTCTGCAGACATTTCCATGGACATGTGGCAGGCATGACTAGACACTGGAGTGCATGGAATGCTTTTTACCTTCCCACCAGAGTAGTCCCTATTTATCTACTTGCAATTTCTTGCTGTCAAACTGCTAGGCTGGCAGGAGCTGGGACTCCATTGTGCAGTACTCGGGTCTCGAACTGCTGATCTACCAGTCATGAAGTTCAGCGTCTTAACCACTAAGCCAGCGCAGTCCATAATGGGGTGGCATATAAGTGTAATTGCTAATATTATTCTCTTGCTATTAATTCACACTTGGGCTGTTTGGCGCTGCTTCGTGAACGCACACAGATGGGTTAATTCTGCAGCCATTTAAGCATCTTTGGAATCTTCCAGAGCTAAAAGAGCCGTTAGGCCCATTCCCTTCCCAACTGCCATAGGGACAGGAAAAAGAGCAGTCAATGGTGCCACCTGAAACAGGAAGAACCGTATGGATCTGAGTGAAAATACCTTGAGGCTAATAGCAGTAAACAGGCAGATTGGAGGGCTGCATAGAAAGAGTTCAGGGGCATTAATTATGTGGTCAATGGGCCACAGGTCAGGGAACCCTTGCGTCAGCAATACTTTTTTAAAAAATCAAAGGAAATGCATTTTTCTACCTGTTTTCAAAAACAATGCTTACCACTAAAAATTTAGCACAGATGAGGATTAAATTACTTTAAATTCCTGATACTCAGCTGGCTCCTTTGAGCACTCTAAAGCCTCAACTTTGAAATGCTCCTTTCGTTAATTACTCGCGGCTCATCTGCTTGACTTGTTTGGTTTGTCTGGAAATGTACTGTGCTTTTGACAAAGAAAAAAGCAGTCAGTGAGCGAGACTGCTGTTGTAATTAGCACATATTTTAAAGAGTTTGCAATTTTAAGCTAATTATGTTCCTGCCATTTTCTGTAAATAGCAGGTGGTCTATCTAAAGCAAAAAGAACGCCAACAAGTAGGATTAAACATAACATATGTCAGATCTTAGTGTTTTTAGTGTTTTCATTATTCCTCTGTGGAGCTGGTGGTGATACCAAGTAGCAGAATTTGGGGGTGGGGGGTCAGCAAACGTAGGAAATGGTTTCCTGAAAGTAATCCAAAATAAACATCTCAGATTCACTAAAGATTAGTTTAAGCCATTGAGGCCCCTAGAGTCTAATTATGAAATTCAAGACAATTTTGAGTTGTAAAGGCAGTAGATCTTTCATTAGTTTCTGTACATAATACATCCCAGGAAGTCGTCTCTGTTGAGTGAAGAGCTCCAAGAATTCTCAGCAAGCATAATTATTAGTTGCTCAAATATCACAATAGGAGGGGCGTTACAAGACATAAGTAATGCCTCTTGAATTTATGTTGTATGGTTTCATGAGGTCAAGGAGTAGGAAAGATTCCTTGTCAAAATACGCACATGGCATTCTGGCAAGGCAACTGTCCTCCTTTTCCTTTTATTAGGTAATGATATCATAAGCAGACATTACATAACCTGTCATTAGAGCTGCTTCTTTCATGTCCTGATCAGACCCTGGACTGCCAAAATGAAGCCACTTTCTTTGCTTTGTCATTGTTCAAACCCAAGTCTTCATTGGTGCATGTCACTGGCAGCAATCAGCATACCAGTAAATGAGCCGAATTCGGTGTCTCCATAGTCACACCATGTGTTATTGTCTGCCAGCAGCCCCCACTTGAGCATGTTAGTCCAGCATTTAGGGATGCCAACCCTCAGCCTATTCAGGGTCCTCCAAGTGATGTAGGGCAGGTTGAGATCTTCAGCTATATCCTTCTTTAATTTTGTTTCTTGTCCAACAAGCTCCTTCCTCCATCTTCTTTGTTTCTGCTCCTCTATACCCTCAAGAATGTTTGTTCTTGCCATAAAGCTCTTCCTGGATGCGAGCCAGGGAACTTGAGGCTCATTAGAGCTGAAAAGATGGTAATGTGAAAAAGACATTGATGAGCAGGGAGGGATAAGAATTTTTTGAAAAAAATACTTTTGCTCCCATCATCCAGTGAAATCTGATTACCACCACCTAACCAATTTCCCCATGCATGCTGTTTCTGCTCAGTAGGAGGCAAACACTGCCGTGCATTATGTGAGTGGTGAGGATTTCTTGCCATTTGCAAAGGTTCATGGGAGGGCAAGTTTCTTATGGAATTTGTACACATTTTGCACATTTCCCATAATACATGCATTTATTTGCATTTTTTACCCAAGTTGTGTGTTTCTTCACATTTATAAAGCATGTTTATCATTTGCATCATAACACTTATGTATACAGTAATAGCCTCCTCAAAGATTGTAGTATTTTTGAACCACAATTGGACATACCCTGGTAACGGCAACCTTGTTGCCGGTTAATCACACTAGGTCAGGCAAAGGGAACTGCAGAATGAATTCACCAAAAGGTACCTTCATTTTGGCAGTTTCACATCAGGTCTAGCCATGGAAGATGAAGAAAAACACGCATTGATTTGGCACAGTGTACTTTCCCAAAACACTGTAAATTTCATATATGTTCAAAATTTTGAAGCAAAGTCTCCTTCCTTATAAGACTATCATTATTCTTCACCTGAGAACCTTTAAGTTCAGAGTGATTCTCTGCAGATTCAAGATAGCAAACCAGCAATGTGAGCAAATCAGGCTTGCTGCTTGATTCTACGTGTGCTTACTTGTCAGACAGATTTATATCCCACTTCTCTCCTAGATGTTAGTCTTACTTTGCATATTTATACAGGAGCCAACTCTGAATAAGACCTACTTGTAGTACTTGGCATTGGTAATCACAAAACAATACTTGTGTTGACTTTGTTGTTGTTGTTACATACTGTCAAGTTGTCTCCAACCTATAGCAATCCATAAATTAGAGATTTCCAAAACTCAAGCCTGTGGGTACTTTTAGAGAATCAATCCATCTCATGTTGGTCTTTCTCTTTTTCTGCTGCCTTCCACATTTCCCAGAATTATTGTCTTTTCCAGAGAGTCTTGCCTTCTCAGAATATGCCCAAGGTAGAAAAACCCTCAGCTTCGTCATTTTTGCCTCCAAAGACAGTTCAGGTCTAATTTTCTCCAGGATCTACTTGTTTTGTCTTTCTTGCAATCTGGGTTATCTACAAAGCTCTTCTCCAGCACTATATCTCAAATGGGTCAAGTCATTATTAGATAAAATGGCTTACCCCAACCTTAAAAGAAAAGACACAAGTAGCTTTGGTTGGAACCATAGCTTCAGATGTCAACAACTTGCAGAGTGAATTGAGCAAGGTGTGAGTTTAAAAAGAGGAGGATTGATAAAAGGCTAAGTTGAAGCTATGTAGCTATTGGAACTGAAGGAGTATTTTAAATATTGTATTGTTGACAATCAGAATGTTACATTACAGCTTATACTGTCTGAGAGTGAGACTGAAGATTTGCCAGCGTCTGAAGGGCATAAAGACACTTTTTCCATGCACAAAGGTAACTCATTATTACTCTTGTTCCCCTTATTCATGGATCAAGGTCAATATTGCTTCTTGTGATCATGATTTGAAATAGATACTAAAGATGGATTTCTGAGGACCTACATATAATTGTAACAGAAGATAGCTAATGAAGTGCAGAATTTAGAGATTAGGTTGTTACTTTTTGCAGAACATCTTTACTTTTGTCTTAAGTCAGGAGGACAAGCCAACAGATACATCTAAAGAATAATATTTTAGATGTAACATAATGAGTTAGTTTTATATTTAAATTTTTATTTTCTTAAGATTACATTTAATCTGGAAGTAATAATTATAACAATATTGCATTAAATATAATGTGTTATTCCAAGGCTAATACATTGTTAAAAGTATAATACTGTGCTGTTATCTTCTCATGGGAGATAATAGCACAAGAGAGGTACCTTCAGTGATGATGGTTTATTGTCATGGATGTGCTATATGTAGGAACTGCTGTCTCTTCATCCTGACGGAAAAGCTAAGTGTAAGGCTAACATACCCTGAGTGTGCAGAGTTATAAATGTTAATACAAAAGGCCTAATTCATTAAGGTTTTAATTAGAGGACCAAAAAATCTATCCTAGTTCATATTAACCTTAGTAAAGTTTTTAAATTTAAGTTTAAAGTTCATAAACATAAATACCAAGTAAAATGTAAACCATAATTGTGCTGCATTGTTACATCACCAGGAGGGAAGTTGTGTAATTTTCATCATCAAGTTGTGGCTAATTCACAAATCTCATAGGCTTCTTGTGTTCCCAATAATCCAAAAGGGACTAATTAATGGTAATTAACCTTCAGAAGCTATGCCTTTTCCTTTCTGTGCAGCGTAGTTACACAACAGGATTTTGGCCGTGAAGTTATTCGTTTTAACGAAAAGCATAGGAGGATGTTACTGAACAACAACAACAACAACATAGGAGAATGTCAAAAAATTTTTTGAGGTGGTAGCCATGTTAGTCTGTGCAAGCATATCAGAGAGGAAACAAAGCAAAAAAAAAAAACTGCTGTGGCACTTAAAGACTAACTCCTGTATTTTAATGTTAGTTTTCATGGACCAAGACATCTGATGAAGTGGACTTGGTCCACAAAAACTAACATTAAAATTTATTTATTTATTTATTACTCATATTTACTATCCCGCCCCAATCGGGTAAACCCGACTCTGGGCGGCTTACAGCATGGATTAAAATCACAGGTTAAAACTAGTATAATAGTTATGTTTAAAATCATAAAAATTCATAAGAAAAATTAAAACAGCGCACAGGTAAAAAACCGGAGCAGGAAGAGATGGCAGTCCCCTAAACTAACCAACCTGCATGGGATCCCACGTTACTGGGTCCCCATACATGCTCCGCCAGCCAGGTCTTTAAGCCTCGACAGAAAGACAGGAGCTCTACCTGTAGGCGCAGCTCAGTTGGGAGAAGGTTCCACAGGGCCGGGGTGAACACAGAGAAGGCCCTCTTCCTAGTGCTAGTGAGGCGAGCCTCCCCACCTGATGGAATAACAAGAGAGCCCCTCCGATCCGCCCTGGTGGGACGGACAGACGTTCTTAGGGTGATGTGGTCTCTTAGGCATCCTGGCCCACTACCATATAGGGCTTTAAAGGTAATAACCAGTACCTTGAATTGCACCCGGAGACATACTGGCAACCAATGCAGCTCCCGAAGCAGTGATGCGGCACGAGCATATCGCCCACACCCCATCACTACCCGGGCCACCGCATTTTGGACCAGTTGCAGTCTCCGAATGGTCACCAAGGGCAGCCCCATGTAGAGCGCATTACAGTAGTCAAGTCTGGAGGTGACCAAAGCATGTGTGACCATGAGCAAGGCGTCCCGGTCCAGGAGTGGGCGTAACTGGCGGATTACACGAAGTTGTGCAAAAGCCCTCCTGGCCACGGCTGCCTCCTGGAGTTAGTCTTTAAGGTGGCACAGCGTTTTTTTGTCTTTTTTGTTTTGTTTTGTTTTCTCTCTGATACAGGAGAATGTATGTGTTACTATGGTCCTCTTGTGCCAATTTGTCTACTTCTTCAAATTCTATAATTTAATTGGTACTCCCAATGTGGAACCTCCCAACATCTAGGATTACAAATCTCATAGTTCTGAAAACTAAAATTATGGACACCCCAAAATTGGGTGCTGCTGCTCATCTGTCCCATCAAAGAGAGGTGCAGTGGTTACAGAAACATACTCAATTGAGACCTTTGGCATTTTCAAATCATATTTTAATTTAGGTTCCTCTGGCAGAGAGAATTAAGACCAGAGATTCATGAGTGTGCTCAAAAACAGATGGTCTATTTTCAGTGGGAGCCTTTATTGAAGATAAAGCATGTGTGGGAGATATATAGCACTCCTCCTTAACCACGGAATGAGCTCTGAATTAAAGCAAAAGGGAACAGTTATACACTTACATTTCAAAGAGAGAATTTACAGCTCAAAGCAAGCATGTAATGCTGGGGTTCTCAACCTTTTCAAGCCTAGGGCCGGGTCATGCTCTGTCAGACAGCTTCAGGGGCTGTACGGCCATTTTGCCCTGCCTGCCACACATGGCACTTCCAGGTGTGTCGGAGGCAGTGGGGGCCCTCATGAAATGGTGTCGTGGGTTACATTTGGGCCCCGGGCCATAGGTTGAGAACCCCTGATGTAGGAGTCTCATTCGGATGTCCCCTGAGTGGAGTTTCTCCAGCAAAAATCCTTTCAACCCAGAATAATTTCTGACAAAATTTTATTTTATTACAGACCAACTTGAATTCTAAGGTATTGTAGTTGAAATAATATTGGCCATGTACACAAATTTTGCTTTCTCACTTATTTTTAGGAGTTTCACAGCAACTTGCATAGTGGCCATCTGCTAAAATCTGTGGACTAATAACTTTTTGTGTTACTCTTTTTTAACATTGAATGTGTGTGAAGACAACCAAGAACCATACAGCGAAAAAGGAAATGGTCTCCATAGCCTATCAAGCTGTGTAAATGTTGAGAAAAACTTGGCAAAAAAGGGTTACGAAAGGTGAGCGGGGCTGCAGCACAAACATCTCGAGTTCTACCACATTTTGTACTATATTTTAATGACAAGAAAATCACAAAGAACAACTTTGTTGATTAAGTACTGTTTTAATAAAGAGACACTGACCAAGTCTTATTAGTTATACTCACCAGTGATATAATGGGTGTAAATCTCATTGGTGAATTGCTGCAGGGTAAGAAGTTAGAGTGTGCATTGCTGCTGTTGTGCATTGAGTTGGATATTTAAGTGCTAACATCTTAAAAATTGGAGCAATTCACCCAAAAGATTTACACCAACCTTGTTACGCTGGTATAAAAACTAAGTGGGACAGAGTTGTTCTCATCACTGAGAAGTAAATTAACTGCCATATAACTAGACCAGGGGTTCACAATCTATGGCCTGTGGGCTGGGGCCAGGATTGGCCCACGGTTGAAATCATCTGACCCACGGTGACAGAAGTGGACATGTTTACGACAGCCGTAAACGCCTGCTCAAATGCGCTTGTCGTGGTTTACAGCAGCTTTTATAGAAGAGGGGTACCTACGTGATCATCCTGCTCAACTGTCTGAGGGGAGCATGGTCCGGCCTGTGGCACAAAAATGTTGAGAACCCCTGAGCTAGACTATCTGATTTGCAGGAAAGCATGCAGTTCCATTACATGAAGAGTTAAGTTATTTTGAATTATAGCTTGTACATTAGATCTGAAAATTAATTTTTCAATGTTAAATATTATAAATTGGAAGGCATCTTTGTTTTAAGCTGAAGCTGTTTTAAGCTTTGTTTCAAACATTGTCATGTTGATTAAAACACAGATTTGTGAGACCCCATACTCACCTTATGCAAAAGAATAAATATCTATTTTTAAAGACTAGATTTATACTAAATAGCTTCAACCTTGCTCCTATAGATGCATTTGGACTACACTACTTAGAAGATTTAACTTAGTATGGCCAATAGTTATGGTATTTCTCACAGCACGTGGGAGTTCAAGAGACCTGAACCTTGGAGTCATAGCTTTCTCTTGTGGGACTCCTGTGGCTTAGTGGTTAAGATGCTGGATTGATGAGTTGAAAGTCAGCAGCTCAAGATCTGAATGCTGCATGATTGAGTGAGTTCCTGTCTCTATCCATGCTCTTGCCAACCTAGCAGTTCTAAAGCAAATTAGAAGTAGATAAATAGGTACTGGTCGGCAGGAAAGGTAACAGATCTCCCTTGCTGGAAAGCCAGTTGTATCCAACTCTAGGTTCAGTGCTCATCTCCGTTTATAGCCAAAGAGCCAGTGCTGTCTGCATCTGCATATGTTTCTGTGGTCATGTGGCAAGCATGACCTCGACATCGGAGTACATGGAACTTTGTTTACCTTCTCACTGAAGTGGTATCTATTTATCTACTTGCAATTTCTTGCTTTTAAAATGCTAGGTTGGCAGGAAGTGAGCGCTCACTCCATCATGCAGCAGTTGGGTCTCAAACTGCTGACTTGCCAACATTCCAGTCCTCAAGTTCAGTGTCATTAACCACTGAGCCACTGCAGTGTTGGTGAATTATTACTCCTCACAATCATTAAGGCTGATTGGAATGGAAGTTCAGAAACATCTGAAGTCCACAAAGTTATCTGCCTAATATTCTTTTGGTGTAATACTGGAACTAAACTTTATGGTATCTCCTTTCAGTGGCTATCCAGAGACTTCACAGGAAGATTATAAAGGGCCTGTCGTCCCTGCAGAAGAGTCTAAGTTTGCAGCTTTGCATAGGCAGAAGCAGATAGAAACATTAACATCCCACATCAAGTAAGTTTGCATAAAAGTACAGCCGTGCAGCAAAACATGTGCTCTTGTATTCTAAAAAGGACTTTCTACAAGGCCAATTTCATGCCGAACAGAAATCAGGCCAGCAGCTAAGTGATGGATTTCTTCAACTGTGAAATATTAAATGAATCATATACACTTTTGGAGAATCCGCATTGAAATGAGCCATTGTGAAGTTTCAGAGACAAGAATAGGGCATAGAAAAATGTGGGGAGAGTGGAATGCCACCTTTAGTATGGATTTTTTAACATTCTTTTTTCAGATATCAAAGTGATAATTTGTTGCTGTTGTTCAGTTGCACAGTCGATTCCGACCCTTTGTGACCCCATGCACCGTTGCCCTCCAGGCACCCCTGTCCTCCACCATCCCCCTCAACTCGCTCAGCTCTGTGCCCATTGTCTCTAGAATACCATCTAGCCATCTCATCTTGGGCCATCCCCTTCTTCTTTTGCCCTCGACCCTTCCAAGCATCAAGGCTTTCTCAAGTGAATCCTTTCTTCTCATTTGATTTTGAAAGTAGTTTAGCTTCATCTTTACTATTTGACCTTCTAAGGAGCACTTAGGATTGATTTCTACTAAGATTGACCTATTTGTTCTCTTCGCTGTCCAGGGGAGTCTCAAAACTCCCCTCCAACACCACATTTCAAAGGCGTCTTTTCTTCTGCGCTCAGCTTTCCTAATGGCCCAGCTCTCACAACCATACATTACAACAGGGAATACCATTGCTTTGACTATGCGAATTTTTGTTTGCAATGTGATGTCTCTATTTTTAACTATGTTCCCCAAGTTTCTCATAGCTTGTCTTCCAAGAATCAGTTGCTTTTTTTTATTTCATGGCTGCAATCACCATCTGCAGTGAGCTTTGATCCTAAGAAAGTAAAAGCTGTCACTGCTTCTACTTTTCCCCCATCTATTTTCCAGGGACTGATAGGGCCTGTTGCCATTATCTTGATTTTCTTGATGTTGAATCTCAAGCCAGCTTTTGCACTCTCTTCTTTCAACCTAAGCACAGCTTCTTTAGGTCTTCCTCACTTTCTGCCATTAGGGTGATATCATCTGCATATCTCAAATTGTTGATTTTTCACCCAGCAATTTTGATTCCAAATTGTGATTCCTCCATCCCTGCACTGCGCATTATGTGCTCTGTGTATGAGTTGAATAAGCAGGGTGACAAAATGCAGCCTTGTCTTACTCCTTTTCCTATTCCAAACCACTCTGTCCTTCCATATTCTGTCCTAACTGTTGCTTCTTGATTCATGTACAGATTTCTCATGAGGTATATAAGGTGTTCTGGTATTCCCATCTCTTTAATTACTTGCCACATTTTGTTGTGGTCCACACAGTCAAAGGCCTTAGTGTAGTCAATGAAACAGAAGTAGACTTGTTTCTGATATTCCTTTGTTTTTTCCATGATCCATCTTATGTTGGCAATGTGGTCTCTAGTCCCCCTGCCTCTTCTGAAACCCGCCTGCACTTCTGGTAATTCTCTCTCTACGTGCTGCTGCAGTCTATCGTGTATTATCTTGAGCATCACCTTGCTAGCGTGTGGGATGAGCTCAATTGTTCTATAATTTGAACATTCTTTGGCATTACCCTTTTTAGGGATTGGAACATATACAGTAATACCCCGTATAACGCGAGTACCGTATATCGTTAAAACCGCATAACGTTACAAGATTTTCGGAAACATCTTGTATCGAGTAACGCAATTTTAACGTTACACGATACAGTCGTTCTTAGCAGCAGGGTGGGTGGAAACCTGAACGGGGTTCTCCGTTCAGCGTCCCAGCCACCCTGCAGCTACGGAGGCAGGGGTGGGGAGGCTGGAAAGCTGACGGGGGGCTCCCCCATCGGCTTACCCAGCCACCCCACAGCTGCGGAGGCATGGGCGGGTGGCTAGGGAAGCCGACAGGGAGTCCCCGTCAGCTTCCCCAGCCACCCTGCAGCTGTAGATCGGGTCCTCTGATCTCTCTGGAGGTGTTTCTGGGCTTCCCCGACGTCCAGAGCCGGTGCAGCAAGCCAGAATGTCAGAGTTCGAATCCCGACGTTCTGGCTTCCTGCACTGGCTCAGGACGTCGGGGAAGCCCAGAAACACCTTGGATCGGGTCCAGTGATGGGATGTTACCGGTTCTGAACGGATCCACAGAACCGTTATAAGGATTTCCGGAGGGGTCTCCGGGAGGGTAATATCGGTTTTGAGGCGTCCGGATCGGACGCCTCACCGGCAGAAAAAAAAAAATTTAATTTGAGCCAAAATGGCTCCAATTCAGTGCGCATGCGTCAGTGGCGTCGCGCAGCGTTGAGCCGCCTGGGGCGAAGAAGAAAATCGCCGCCCGCCCCCGCCCCCGCTCGCTGGCCCCCCCCCACCGCTGGCCCCCCCCCCCAGGCAGAAGGCGCTCCCTCCCCTGCTGAATAGTGGGCACCCCCCCCCTGCCAGCCCGCCGCCAGAAGTTCGAAAAAGGTAAAGATCGCGGCTCGACTGCGGGGGTTAGCTGGGATCCCGAGGGTTCCCCCCATCCTCGCCTAATCCCCGCAGAGCCGTCCGCGTGCACGCCCGAGGATTCAAAAGGGTAGGAATACCCTTTCGAATCCTCGGGCGTGCGCGTGGGCAGCTCTGCGGGGGTTAGGCGACGATGGGGAAAACCCTCGGGATCCCAGCTAACCCCCGCAGTCGAGCCGCGATCTTTACCTTTTTCGAACTTCTGGCGGCGGGCTGGCAGGGGGGGGTGCCGACCCACCCACCCAGCCAGCTTGCCGTCAGACTGGGCGCTCGTCGGGGGGGGGGTGGCGCCATAGCGGGGAGCCCCTGGCTGCTGGCTGGGTGGCTGGGGGGGAGGAGGTGGGCAGCGCGCGCGTGCAGGACTTCCCAGGTGGAGGGCGAGCCTTTTGCTGGTGATCGCTGCTCGCCTCCGTGGCCGTCCCATTGGCTTGGGTACTCCTTTAACCGGCCTCGGTCGCCAGCAACCGGCTAGGCATGCCTCCTCTTCCTGTGGCCGTTGCCGAGCGCCGAGGCCCAGGGCCGCCCGCTGAGGGTTCCAGCCGGAAGGCCCTGGGCTGCCCGGCTAGCTGCGCCGCCTCCTCCTGCAGGTCGCTTCCAAGGGTAAGTACTGTTTTGTATTGTTTTACTTTTAAGTGAGGGGTTTGTGTTTGGGGTGGGTTGGTGGGTGTTTGGGTGGGTGGGTGTATTTTTATTTAATTTTTATTTTATATCTTTCTTTTATTTATTTATGGTTTTGTGTTGTGGTGGGTGGATAGGTGTGTGCGTGTGTACGTGTGTGTTTTATTTTAATTTTTTAAATTAATTTTTTATTTTTAGGCTCCGCCCACAACGTCATGACGTCATGACGGTGTCTCCGCCCATGATGTCATGACGTTGGCCACACCCACGACGTCTGTGACGTCAGGGAGTGGTATAAGATTTTTTATCATCCCATCACTGATCGGGTCCCCACACCTCCCTGGACCCGGCGGGGGGGTCAGACCCCCCAAAATTGGTAAAAAAAAGGACGTTTTTTTACCAATTTGGGGGTTTCTGACCCCCCCGCCGGGTCCAGGGAGGTGGGCAGACACGATCCAAGCTTTTTCTGAGCTTCCCCGACGTCCTGAGCCAGTGTAGCAAGCCAGGATGTCAGAGTTCGAATCCCGACGTTCTGGGTTGCTGCACTGGCTCAGGACGTCGGGGAAGCCCAGAAACACCTTGGATCGGGTCCCCACACCTCCCAGGACCCAGCGGGGGGGTCAGAAACCCCAAAATTGGTAAAAAAAAAAAAGGACGTTTTTTTTACCAATTTTGGGGTCTCTGACCCCCCCGCCGGGTCCAGGGAGGTGGGGAAACCCGCTCCAAGCTGTTTCCAAAGTTCTCCCACCTCCCTGGAGGCAGCAGCAAGCCAAAATGTCAGGATTCAAATCCCGATGTTCTCGCTTCCTGCAGCCTCCAGGGAAACAGGGCTTTTTTTAACATTGTGTGTTCAATGTATCGCACAACGTTAAAAACCGAATAACGACGGGACTTGTGGAACCAAGTCATAACGTTATTCGGGGTACTAGTGTACTGATCTTTTCCAATCCTGTGGCCATTGTTGTGTTTTCCAAATCTGCTGGCATATAGAATGCAATAGCTTGAGTCCATCATCTTTTAGGGCTTTGAAAAATTCAACTGGGATACCATCATCTCCACTAGCTTTGTTGTTTGCAGTGCTTTTTAGGGCCTTTCTGACTTCACTCTCTAGGATGTCTGGCTCAAGTTCAATGTTCTCATCATTGTGATTATCAGGGGTGGTGAGGTCCTTTTTGTAAAGTTCCTCCATGTACTCTTGCCGCCTTTTCTTTATCTCTTCTGCATCAGTATGTAATCATGTAATCAGGCTGCAGAGTATGTAATCAATCTGGTTTCGATGTTGGTCATCTGGTGATGTCCATTTGTAAATTTACCTCTTGTGTTACTGGAAGAGGGTGTTTGCTATGACCAGTGTGTTATCTTGGCAGAACTCTTATCAGTCTTTGACCTGCTTCATTCTGTGTTCCAAGACCAAAATTGCCTGTCATTCCATTTACTTTTTGATTTCCTACTTTGGCATTCCAATCTCCTATGATAATGTGGACATCATTTCTTGGTGTCTGTTCTATGAGGTGTTGTAGGTCCTCATAGTACTGGTCAACTGCGGCTTCATCTGCACCAGTGGTTGGTGTGTAGACTAGAATTACAGTGATACTGAATGGATTTCTTCGGATTCGGACTGAAATCATTCTGTCATTTTTAAGATTGTATCCCATTACTGCTTTTCTCACTCGTTATTAACTATTATCGCCACTCCATTTTTTCTAAGATTTTCTTGTCCACAGTTGTAGATATGATGGTTTTCAGAGCTGAATTCACCCATCCCTGTCCATTTTAACTCACTGATTCCCAAGATGTCAATGCTTATTCTTTCCATTTCATTTTTTACCACTTCCAGCTTGCCTTGATTCATAGATCTTACATTCCAAGTTCCTATACAGTATTGTTCTTTGCAACATCGTATTTCTCTTCCCACTATCCTATCCCCTCCCCCATCTTCCGAACTGATGGGCTCAACATCCTGTTCCATCTATTTTGCCTTTTTGTCCCTGTCCATTGAGTTTGCTTGGCAAAATTCCCGGTTTCTACACCAGTATTTTCCTATCATACATTTTATCACAATTTAACACAAAGTAACAGACTAAAAACTTAAGTTGGTTAGTACTGGATATATAAAATAAGAAGTTATATATTTAGTCAGAAGTTTAAAAGGATTTCATTTATCAATTTCAAAAATATGACAAGGAAAACCTTGGTATGAAAAGAACAGTCCACTATATCAAGTCAATTCTAAAGAATTCAACTAACTAGTGATGCGGTAATTTTTTTTAAAGGGGGTGCCCTTAGTATTAAAATCACGAACATGGATGCCTGGCACCGTTAAGCTTGACAAATAGTCTTTTAGTATCTTAATGACAATGACATTTTTCCCAACATAAACTATTGTAGATGGGGTTCCAGTAAAGCTATGGTATAATTCTTATGTTTGGAGCATAAATCCAAAGGGTGGAACTCCTTTCATTGGACTTACCCACAGCTAGGGGATGTCATTTTCATCAATTCTCCCTTCCCTCTGTAACTCTTTGGAAATCTGCTCCAAAAGGATTCAGGGTGGGTTCAAACAGTTGAGAAGATGATATCACATGGATGGAAGTGTTTTGGCACAATGTTTTTCTTCTCTTTTCCCAGGGAGGTGCTGCTATATTTTTTACCTGAAAGTAGTATTTCAAGAGAACGGCTTGTATCAATGGATCCTGAAGATATTCTCCTTATGTTTAAGGCAAGTGGGCAACTAAAGCAAATTAAAATTATGGTGTGATTACGTGCCAAAGTCAGTTCTTTTTTATTTTTAATAACAACTATACATTAAAACAACAGAAACACAACTGCTACAATATACAATAATTACTCAATTGTAAGTAAGCAACGAGGACTGTGGTGGCTTAGTGGTTAAGCTGCTGAAGTCAATGACTGGAAGGTCAGCAGTCCAAGACCTGAATGCTGCATGATGGAGTGAACTCCTATCTCTGTCCCAGCTCCTGCCAACTTGGCAGTTCAAAAGCAAGAAATTGCAGATAGATAAATAGGTACTACTTTGGTGGGAAGGTAACAGAGTTTCCATGTTCACCGATGTCTAGTCATGCCTCTACATGACCACAGAAATGTCTGCAGATGCAGACAGCAGTCAACTGTGCGACTGAACAACAACAGACAAGTGGGGGGCTATTATCTGGATTTTGCCTTATCCCTTTTCTTTTAATGTTAAGATCAGGATTGTTGTGTTATTTTTATGGGCTAAATCTCATAATTATCTAAAAAAAAAAAACTCAAGAATTCAGGAAAATAAAACTCAAGTGAGAAGCACTCAGTTATCCACAAGAAAGGCAACAGAAAAATACTAAAAGTGCTGCTACTAATGAAGCAACTGGGTTAAAACAAAAGGAAATGTCTGATATTATATAATTGGAATATAAAATATGGAAGATATAAATCAAGATAAACTCAAAATTGTGAAACAAGAAATAGCATGTTCAAACTTTGTAATACTGGAGGTGAATGAAGTGAAGTAAACTGGACTAAGAGATTGACAATCAGAAGTGTTTCACTGTGAAAATTATGAGCTCAGAAGAAATCATGTGGCTGTGAGATAAGATGTAGCATTTGTAGTCTGAGGCTATAATACAAAGTTTGACCAAAAGTATCAGACAGACCTCATGATTGCACCTAACAGTTACAAGTGACCTCCATACCCTGTTGAAAGTTGGAGTAGAGGTCCAACAGCTGATTAATTAACTGCAAACCCAACTATTTCCAGTGAAAATCCATGTTCTTTGCCTATCCACTCCTAAACCTATTTTCAGAGATGTGGGATTTAGACTTTTGTTTGTAGTTTTAGATGAAACCTTTAGGAAACTTAATTCTGGTTCCAGGACTAAAGTCTGTTTTCACTTTATATGAGAGTTAAAAGAGGTCCTACACTACACTTTTAAAAAATGGATGCTAAGTAAGTACAGTTGTACCTCCCTTAAAGAGCATAATGTGTTCCATAGGATTGCTCTTTAAGCGAGTTTGCTCTTTAAGCGAAACACCATTGTAAATGACCAATTGTGGGGGGGATTGTGAACCCCGATTTATTTGTTAAGCGAGTTTTTGGTTGGTTTTATTTGTTAAGCGAAGCGAACATTCAGGGAAAATTCTGCTCTTTAAACGAATTATTCTTTAAGCGAGGCACTCTTTATGCGAGGTTTAACTGTATATACATGTGGCCCTGATCCAAAGTATCAAGATCATAACCAAAATGCAAGGAGATACGCTTAGGTCGCCCTAGTTTCATTTAGAAATTAACAGGCCCATACATTTAAAAAAATTTGCACTAGTTAATTTAGTTAAGCCCTGATATGGAAGTGTCAAATGTGTAAATACAATCAAGAGGGCAGACAGTTATAGTTATCTCCTCCCCACCCCCCAATCTGGATTTGGGCTACACACAGTTAATCCAAGGTAAAAGAAGATAGGAATTACTAAGTACACAGGAGATAACCCTAACATTATACAAACAACCTTGTTTACTATTATTTCCCAGTTGCCTGTTTCAACAGATTTCAGGACCTTTCTGGGCAATGTGTATTTGCAGGTACCTAAACTGGAATGGCACCAAGGCAAAAGGGGAAAGGTTCAGCCTGTCCTCACCTGCAAAGACCCAGTCTACATTGGGCATTATATGCTGACAATTCATTGAAAACAATATATAATCCGGAGCAAAATTATGTAATGAAAATCACTTGTAGTTAGTATGTATCTCATAGTACATGTTTCTTATGTCATGCAACTTTCTAAAACTGCATTGTGTTTTATTTGTGAAAAACAGCTGAAAGGACATGTGGAAGAGAAAAAAGCTGACTCTTTATATATTGATAAGGTAAAGCATATTTAATATGGCTAATGAATGTTACCTGTACTGTTTCCCCATTAAATTTTCAATAAGCAGGATACAGGTGAAATTACATGTTTAAGAGCTTTTAACTAGAAATGCCAAGAAATAGACTTTATGTATTCAAATAAATATCGTAGCATTGTTCTGTTCCACCTCCCAAAGGGGTGCTGTTTTTATGGAAGAGTTCCACTGTCCCCATGTAAAAAAAACCACTTAGGGACTCAACAGAGGTGCCTGGAGGACAATGGACCATAGGGTCGCAAAGGGTCGGAATTGACTGTGTCACTGAACAACAACAAAAAAGGGACTCAACAATTCCATAGTTCAAGGCAGATTTTTAAATTAATTTTTAAATTTTAAAATTAATTTTTAAATTAATTTTAAACTAAAGTGTAATATGCCTAGGTGTGAGGGGATTGCTCAGTTTGTTTTACAACTATAGGATTCTGTATTGTTGATTTGTGTTTTTAACACCAATGTTTGTAAGCCGCCCAGAGTCGTGTTCGCCTGATTGGGGCGGGATATTAAATTTGAATAAATAAATAAATAAAATTGTTGTAAGTGTCCATGTATGGCACTGGTAACGTAAGGTAGGAATGAATATGCTTTGTATGATGTGTTTCTTCATGCTTGTCAATATTGCCTTATGTTGAAAGAGTGGAACTAACTATCCCAATATTTTTTTGGAAATAGGAGAATTAATTACATAGAAAGGCGAAACCAAAACCTTAAACAAGAAATGGCACCGTTTGTTTTGTCTGTTGGCCTGAAAATAGATTGAATTTTATAGGGTAGTTAAAATTCTGCAGAAAATTTCAAGAGTGTTAATGTATGCTTCAGCTGTTTTTACAGTATGAACAGCACCTTTCCCAAAAAATGCAGTCTTTAGAACAATCTGGTCTTCAAGCCCTACGTGCCACTGAAGCAGAGATAAACCTGTGTGAATTACAAATAAAGGCTACAGAGGAAAAGCTTGAGCATCTTCGTGGGAAAGCTGCACTACAGCTATTGAAAATTCATCCTGTAAGTGCTGCGAGTAAATTTAGTGTTAAGAAATAATTGTCTTCTCAAAGAATGAACAGTTGCATTGTCAATGGTCCTGTTTGAAATTCTTGCCCACTTATCTTCATGAACCTTAATGAAATTTCTTTGGACGTGCTATTTTTGTTTAACACATAATTTCAAAACTACAGAACTATGTGACATGAAGGCCTAAATATCATGCCATTTTCCTCTTGTTCCCTGTAGATGCTTCCTCTTTTGTGATTTCTAACATGCGTTTGCATTTAATGCTTGAACAAATCTCTTGGGCTTCCTTCACATTTCTACTTCTGGGTTGAAAGGGTTAACAAAACAACCCCCCGTATGATACAAAGCACACAATACCCTTCAACATGCACTGAGAAGGACATTATATTGGCAAGAGGAAATGTTGTTGAGGTGGTCCAATATAGGGTGGATGTCATCTAGTCCTTTTAATTCCTTTTTGTTTTAGATATGTTAACTTTAGCTTTGTATGTTATTGTATACTGGTGGTTCCTCTGACATGAATATAGAAAGGCTTCCTTCACATACAGTTGCAGCTTAGCAGTGAATCCTGACAACGAAAGGATGAGTTGGCTGCTGGTTCTGGGTAATGCTCTCTGGAGCCGGCTCATGTTGCACTAATGCCTGTTGGTTGCTTTCTGTTTCAGAATCTTCCTATAAGCAACCTGGAAGACATTGATAGCCTTCTGGAGGAGACTTTGAACATGTGCAAGGAAAGCATGCCTGAATGTGCCACTCCCTGAAATAAGTCTGCTTCCTTGAAGTGATTGGAAACCTTTTAAATACATCATAACGTAGCAGATAATAAATAACTCGCCAAGAATTTCCCTGCAAATGTTTCATAGGTTAAAAAGGGAGGTTGCAGAAGAATTACTACAGATAAAGGATAAAGTTACAGATACATTTTACCTGTTTTGTCCTAGTGATATCAGAACCAATCGAACCCCTACGGTTCCTGTTCAACATTCCTTCATTTTATGGAAATGTTCCATTCTAGTCCTGTTGAAATGCATGAATCTGGTTCAGAAAATGGTCTCTCTGTTTTTGTAACTATTCTGTTCCTGAATTACTAGCATGTTTAAATTGAACTTTTTAAAAAGTATTTTCTGTTTGTTTGGCAGCATTAGCGTTGCTAAACATAATGTGTTAACTAACACCATTATAAATGCTGGACCTTTTATCTGGAAATAAAAGCTTTTCAAGCTATGTTATTGTTGCAACAAATTACCTTGTATAATAAAGATGGATAATTTAGAGTTTGGTTCACTAGCCAAGTGTTTTGATTGAAGTTAATTAACATAAATTAAAACATTGAATTCATAGGGATTAGTTCAAGTACTTTTCCCCTTATTAATTGATTCATTTGTAGAAAGTAGCAATTCTTACCTAAGATAATTTGTTATAAACAAGTAAGTGCTTAGAATGAGGCATACCAAGTGCTACAGCAGAACATGGTGTTCTTATGCTGGTGTTTTAACAATGCTATTTTTTCAAATTGCAGATATATCAATGTGACCATTCAGAGTATGGTGTACCTGTTTTGCACCATGCTAAGAAAACATCTATTCCCACTCTGAATGCTAATGGCAGACCACTCCCACGATCTCTTTTGAAAGCCTTCTAGAGAACTCCCAGTTTGGGGAAACAGATTTCTGCCCAAAACAGATCTGTTCCAAGGTCTTTGTGTCATGTTGAAGTGGAGGGGTAATGGGGAGGGGGGAGGGAGGGTTATGGGGGGGAAAACCGAGAATGTACACTTTTGGTAAAACTCTTTAAATAAAAATAAAATAAAATAAAAACAAGATGTGCAACATATGAGGACAAAGGAAAAATAAAGGCCCACGAGCATGTTTCCTAGTTGTGACCCCTAGTAAAACTCCTCCTGCTCCCAAGTTCCAGGAATGGCCAGCATGATGACTCAGATAGTGAGCAATAAAACTGATAAACAGAAGAAATCCTAACCAGCCATAAGACCAGACCACATGGTGGGTCAAATATAATCCCAAGAGTAAGATTACATCTGTCCCTTGCCACTGGTTTCCCTCACAGTTCAGCCCCACACATCACATCCCTGTCACTTCACATCAGACAATGTAGTTGCACCACCATCCAAACAGTAGTCAGCGGGTACAGGTGCCTTTCTATATTCCACAGCTCTTCAGGTGGCACATAGGTGGGCCCAGCTTCTCTGAGTCCTAGAAGCAAATTATTCTACCTCCAGATTTTTAGGCAGGGATCAAGAAGCCAGGGGTCGGTGGTTTGCCATTTAGAATAGATGCATTTCTGCTAGGTCTCTTTTAAGCCAGAAATGCCTTTTTTCTTTTAAAAAATAAAATTTACCGTATATAAGAGTATAAGTCAAGTTTTTTAGCCCCCAAGAGGGGACATGGCTTATACACGGGTCAACAACCATGAGGGTTCCAAAACTGCGCTGGATTGAGATGCGCCAACAATTTAATTAATTTTATCATATTTTCATGTATTTTGATTATTGAAACTCACTATCAGCTGCTGCATTTCCCCCCCTTGGATTATACTCCGGTCAATCTATTTTCCTGGGTTTTCAGGTTAAAATTAGGTACCTCAGCTTATATTCAGGTTGGCTTATACTCAAGTATATACTGTAATAAATCAGTCAATTCTAGCTTCTTGAAGAGGACCTTACTTGAGAACACAATTTACTTACCCCAATAGGACACTGACTGGCAGCAATTCACACTCATCACACAGCTTCATCTTCTATAAGTCTGGATGTTTCCTTAAAATTGGTCCTGTGTTGATTTAAATCAACAGTAGTGCTAATCTAAGTGTGCTTCCTTAAGAATAAGCTCATGAAAAATCTGCTTAGCATTGCAACTCAAATAACATTCAAAGACAAGATGCAGAGATAACACACGTGGCAAGTTAGGATCTCAGATAAAGAGTACCTAACTTTCTACCATGCATGGTCCATTCTTTCATTGTCAGCCATAACTGTGATTCTGAATTAGATCTGTGCCATTCCTAGCCATGTGGTTTATACCAACTTTGTTTCCATCTGAACAAAAGTGTAAAACCTATGTTTAAAACAGATGTGAATGCCTTGGGTAAGAATAAATATGGCTGACATCACTACAGATGTTAATAGTGCCGTCATGTTTAACCTTAACAACGGGAGGGTGGCGTGAATTTATGTGGGGGCAGGGGAGGACAAGCGAGCACGGATTATTCTCACTTGATAAACCACGTTTGGCATAGAGCCAGTGTTGGCATGAAGCCAGTCTTGTGGCTGCAACAGACAAGTTCTATCCTTAGGTTAATCACTTGCCTTGTGTTTGAAATCTTGTCTGATGAAGTCTACAAAACATGCTTCTGAGTTTCTTCAGCATTCTTTACCCTGGCCATGAGTTTGTGACTTCTTGTTTTTCGTTCACTACTGCAGTTCTTTGTTAATCACTGGATTTGCTTAAAATCATCAAAATACTCCCATTTAGGAGCATTTTGAAAATCATAAATTCTCAAGAATACGAGGCTACAATTGTTGCTGCCTTAATATTCATGCGTGTATCTCCTCCTTGAGGACATTCAGCTGTTTTTAATCTGTCTTATAGGCTTATGATCTGTTAAAACCACATGGCGCTTGCTCCCGACTTCTGTTTTCAAAATTATTTTCAGTCAAGTCCCTTCCCTTCTTTTGGCAGTTTAGCTCCCCAAAGGGAAAGTGGAGGCAGGAATTCTGCTTGATGCATAATTCAGCAAGTTAATTTCACCTGAACCTCTCTTTTAAAGGTTAAGCCCTACTTAAACACAAGGAAGAGCTTCATTTATTTTTTGCCATGCATGGCTAGCCTGAGTGGGAAAATATATTATAGTGGTACTTTGTTCTGTTTATAAGAGAGGCTAGAGATTATGCAATGATAGGACCTACTGGAATTCTGACTATGTCTGCTTCAGGCTATATAAATGGCTTGTAAAGCTGGGGTGGGAGAATGGATGGATATTGCTTATTGACATCTTAAATCCACTTATTCATTCAAATATTTGTCTCTTGCCTTTGACATTTAATATAGTCTAAGGCAGCAAAACTGAATAAAGCTGTTGGAGAATTAATCTCAATCAAATGAACAGACTTGCACTAAAACAAGAAGACATGGGGGGGGGGGGGGAATAGTACAGTAACAAGCCAACAGCCCCTTTCAAGGATCTTAATATCTGCTTAAGCAACAAAGCATTTGTATTAGCCATTATCAAAGGTTTGGGGGTGGCGGGGAAATACATTTCCCCAAGATAGAGTTGTAAAGTCAGGGATGGGAAATGTTTGGCTAGCCCAAAGTTTTGCACTACATGCCTCATGATTTCTTGTCATTGGGTACTTGTGAGAGGTCAGATTTAAAATATATACAGTACCAACAGATTGCCACCAGTCTCAAAAGCACTGGTGTACTATAGGATATGTAAATATGCTTCCGCTGTTCTTAATATAGGAGGTGGAGGTTGTTATCTATATATTTATGTCTGTAGAAGAGACGTGGACACTAAACTATGTATTCTTTCAGATAGAGGCCAATATTGACTTGCTAGTCTAAACTAGAATAGGCTCACTCAGTGGGGTTTATGCAAGTACTGTATTGACTTCTCTCCATCCATTGATTAAATAGGTCTCCTTTCTAGTTGCAACATGCAAAAGCAGTTTTTCCTAATATTGTGGCCCCTGATGATCCTGGGCTAAAACTTCCAGAAACCTGCATCATTGGTAGTGCAGGCCCAGATTTTTGGGAGTTGTAGTCCAAGAATGTTTGGAGCCTCAATCTTATAAATCATTGTATTATAAGATGTTGAGAAGCAGATTCATAGTTACTTTCTTGTGCAAAAATGCAAAACCATGTCTGGCTAAAAGAAGTCAATTTTTATAAATCTCTACAAGAGTTCTCACATTTGCACGAATGAGTAGCATTGAATGATTTGTTTGCATCTGTTTGACTAATCACCCAGTGTTTTTAATGCTTTCCATGTGAATGCTTTTGAGGACAGGGGCCTAGTTTTATTAATTTCATTTTTAAAACTTCCATTTTCACCAGTGAATGGTTAATTTAGTTCACCCCTGGCTTAAAAGTGGCAAAATAAAATCTAGAAGGGAGAGATTTCTATCTCCCTCCCATCTGTATACTTATTTCAAAGTAAAAGAGGATAGGATTATTATGTACTTGAGAGATAGCCCTGAAATTATACAAACTGCACCGTTAACTATTATTTCTCTTCTGGACAATCTGTAGTGCAGGTTCCTGAACTGGAATGGAACCATAGCAAATGGGCTGGTGGTGTATTAAAAGTAGTTTGAAACACTTGCTGGCATTTTGGCAGAAAAAGGAGAGGTTATTCTTGTGTTGGAGACAATAAATCTTTTGGACTGCCAAAATTGAGAGAACCAGGAATTTTATGCAGCAAAAAACCTTTATCTAGAAGCCATGATGTTCATGAAAACCTGAATTCTGAAAAAGCAAACTTCATATAATCTCCTAGATATTTAAAGTAGAACAATTGTTAAGCACCATCCTCAAAAGCACCCCTAAGATTGTCATAAATTGCAGTAAGTAACATCCAGAGGTATCACTGTGTTTTATCCTAGTAGAGGAGAGACTGTCGCTCACAGATAAAACCCTGCTGCATTTAAACCCCTCCCGGAAGGTAATCTTGCTAGGTAGCTATATATACTTAGCCTATCTTTGCAGTGATCTTTAAAGAGGTTTACAGCAGTTCTATCTTTATACAGCAAGCTAGCGTTTTGAATGACAGATACAATGCAAAGCCATCACACCTGGGCAGAACAATCATTTTGGATGAAAATGCACTAAAAAAAAAGTTAAGGATTTCAGGAATGGTAATCATTATGGGTGCCAATGGATCAGCAGATGACATCAATGCTATGGAAATCCATCACTGGTATACCAAATTTATGAGAGAATGCCCATCTGGACAAATTTGTTTACACGAGTTTAAATCACTCTTGGGCCTACAAGGACTCACCCCAGAAGCCAATAAGTATGTTGATCAAGTGTTTGAAACATTTGACATGAATAAGGTAAGGAATGATTCACTTCTGTGTTTATGCTGTGTGTATGCTATTAATGTAGGACTTTGGAAAGCAATAGATAAATTCACCTTTAACACACTATACATGTATATGTCAGGTGATAACTCATTTAATGCTAAAATTGGAATGAATAGACAAAATATCAATTTATAGTCTTATCTCTTTTTTGAAGAGTACAATTGCATACTTGTCACTTGTATTCTGTGGCTCTCTGTTACGGCTTTTTAACTAGATCACTACAACTATGTTAAGTTTATCGATGTACTACAGAATGTACGTGGTTTGATGGGGGGGGAGTTGAAATTGTGAGCAGAGGATTCATGATTTTCTGTTTACTGTGATACTTTTATCATTGTTTAGTTTTTGCAGCCATTAAAGTAAGAATAATTTTCTGGTATTCTTGACCTGTGTAGCAGTAGAACTTTTATCTGGCCAGTATTTGAGAGGCAGTTTTTATAATGGTTAGGACACAATCAAGCTTGAATTCCTTTGAGGAAAGGTCCCATAATAATCCAGTAAATAAATGTGTTCAATATAGAAGTCAGTTGACATAAATGTTATATGAGAACTACGTATGCACTTTTAGTAAAAACAAGTTACCTTTGTAACTAATTGCTATGGTAGCAGTGGTAGATATGTGTTGATCCTGTAATATGCAAAGGATTATAGAGGTACATTGTTTGGACGTTTTAAATAGTAGCTCTGTTTGTCTGTGTTTCAAGCATATCAGAATAAACAAGACAAAAATGCTTATATATTAATGTTAGCTTTCCTGGATCAAGTCTGCTATGTTGGACATGGGAGTGAGATTTCATGGCATCAATTTATACACATCAAGTACAAAGTGATTGGTTAGCATAACAGATAAGTCTACACAACAATATGGCTTTATACAACTGGTAATGACAGATAATCTCTGGTTGTTATTCAGATTAGTTGTAAATTACCCCTTTTTTCAATTGCAGTAGGAGGAGGATACAAAACAAACACCTGGCATTGAACATTTCCTAATGAGTTTAACCTTCATCATATACTTGCAATTGTGTGAATTCATCCTTCTGTGAGACAGCCTACGTTGTGAATGAGAATTTTACTGAAAAAAATTATGTGAAAGTGATATAACATATAACATACAACATATATAGCAGCATATAACAACCTGTGTATCAAATTTGATAATTCCCAGAAACCCTTGACTAATGTTCCACCCTTTGTGATGGGTGTCCAACAAATGGATGTATTTTATTCCTGCTGTATGTCTCTGGATCTTTGTCTTATAATTTGTCTGTTCCAGAATGGCAACTTTCAAGCCTTGGATGGCGTGTCCAGGTAGATTGAAATGGTTTGAAATTGGTTTCTGTGTTGCCATTCTGGATGTCTGATTTATGTCCTTTTGCACAAAGATTGTCTAGTTTGTCCTATATAGAAGGGCTTTTTTGGTGAAAGATGGCATAAATCACATTGGTAGAAGATCAACTAAAACTCCTTAAAGTTGTGTGTCACATTGTTGGGTCCAGTAATACCGTTGCCAGAGTGAATGTGGGATCATAGCTGACATCTGGGTTTACAGGAGAGTTTGGTTCCCATCTCTGTCTCACTTTTGTGTAGTTTGCTGTGTGTCAATAGTTGATTGCAATTGGAGAGTTGTCTATAAGCAAATAAAGTTCTGTCACAAAGGGTTTTGGAGAGTGAAGTATTCTTGTCTAAGATGGATTGGAGATCTTTCATTATGTGTGTGAAGGGTTTAAGTTGAGAGCTGAAAGTGACAACCAGCGGTGTTCGATTGCTTTCTCTTCTGGGCCTGTCTTGCAGTAAGTTGCTTCTGGGTATTTGTCTAGTCTGGTTGATTTGTTCTTTAATCATATTGGATGGGTATTGTAGTTTGGGAAATGTATTTTGTAGGTGCTCGGTGTTCCTGTCTTATCGGTCTGAACAGATGTGGATGTATCCGAGGGCTTGACTGAAGATTTTGTTTGTGTTCTGGATGGAAGTTGGAGGCATGCAGGTTAATACATCTATCCGTTAGTTTGCGATAAAGTGTAGTATTGAGATGTCCATTTTGTAATTTCACTATGGTATCTAGGAAATTTACTTGTCTTATAGACTGGTCCAAGTTGAGTTTAGTATTTGGATGAAAATTATTGAAATCCTGGTGGAATTTCTCTAGGTTTTCTTTTCCATGCATCCAGATCAAAAATATGTCATCAATATACTTCAAATAGATAAGTAGTTTATGGGGACAGCAATTAAGAAAACATTGTTCTAGATCAGCCATGAATATATTAGCATATTGTGTAGCCATGCGAGTATCCATGGCACTTCCATTGATCTGGAGGTAAGTTTTATTGTCGAAGGTGAAGTAATTGTATGTAAATACAAAGATGCACATGGTGATGATTGTGTGGGCTTCATCTTCATTTTGAATGGTGTTCCTGATGGCTTGTAATCCATCTTTTTGTGGGATGTTGGTGTACAGAGCTTCCACATCCATTATGGCTAAGATGTTGTTATCAGAGAGGTCATGTGTGTGTTGAGCTTTTCTTAGAAAGTCTGTGGTATCTCTTACATAGCTGGGTACATTGGTGGCATATGGTTTGAGAATGAAGTCCACATATACAGATACTCCAACAGTGACGATGTTGATGCTTGAAATAATGGGTATTCCAGAGTTTCCAGATTTGAGAATTTTCGGTAGTCGGTAAAAGGTAGATGTTTGAGGTTCTTGTGACGTGTTGGTCAAGATTTGGTCACTTATATTTCCAGGAACAGTTTTTAGAAGGTTTTGCAATTCTTTTTTCTATTTGGTAGTCCATATTTAGGGGCTGGTAAAAAGTATAGTCAAACCTCGCATAAAGAGCGCTTCGCTTAAAGAGTAACTCGCTTAAAGAGCAGAATTTTCTCTGAATGTTCGCTTCGCTTAACAAATAAAACCAATCAAAAACTTGCTTAACAAATAAATCAGGGTTCGCAATCCCCACCACAATTGGTCATTTACAATGGTGTTTCGCTTAAAGAGCAAACTCGCTTAAAGAGCAAGCCTGTGGAATGCATTATGCTCTTTAAGCGAGGTACAACTGTAGAGTTGGATAGTTATCTGTCATCTTCTGTGAAGCTGAATTTGTCCATGACAACTACAGCACCACCCTTGTCTTCCTCTTTGATGATGATGTTGGGATTATTTTTGAGGTTGTTTATAGCCTCACATTCTGTTCGGCTGAGATTGTAAATTGAATCATATTCCTGGCTGATGATGTTTGCTTGAGCACGGTGGCGGAAACATTCAATGCAGAAGTCTAATTCCTTGTTCCAACTCCCTGGAGGTGTCCACGTGGAATTCTTCTTTCTATGTTGCTGGGAATAAGATGGTTGTGAATCTGTGCATGGTTCCTTCTCATGTTGTAGCGGGTGAGGAACAGCTTCTGAATTGTCATGTTGGTTGTTCTCCATGTTGTGGAAATAGTCTTTGAATTGTAATTGGTGGAAGATGGCTTCCAGGTACCCACAAAATTCTATAATTTGTGTGGGCTTGGTGGGACAGAAGAACAGGCCCCGTGATGGGACCTACTCTTCTGCTTGGCTGAGCGAGTGGCTTGAAAGATTTATGATCTTGTTCTGTAAGTCCATGTTGCTCTTGTTGTAGGGTAAGTGTTTCTGTAGTAAACAGGATAATTTGTTTTCTTTCTTTTTCTTCAGGGAGGAAAGGAGTGTGTCATAGATTTTCTTTCTTGAGGTGGGGAATGCTTGTGTAGTATCACGCCTATTGAGAATTTAATGGGAAAACAGTACAGGTAACGTTCATTAGCCATATTAAATATGTTTTACCTTATCAATATATAATGTGTCCGTTTTTTTCTCTTCCACTTTTCCTTTCAGCTGTTTTTCACAAATAAAACAATGCAGTTTTAGAAAGTTGCATGACATAAAGAACATGTACTATGAGATACATACTAACTAGAAGTGATTTTCATTACATAATTTCACTCCTGATTATAAGGTTGTTTTGAATGAATTGTCAGCATGTCATATTCAATCTAGACTGAGTCTTTGGAGGTGAGGACAGGCCGAACCTTTTTCATTTTGCCACGAGTCATTCCAGTTCAGGTACCTGCAATGCATATTGCCAGAACAGGCCCTGCAATCTGTAGAAACTGGCAACTGGAAAATAATAGTAAACGAAGTTGTTTGTATAAAATTGCAAGGTTATCTCCTGTGTACTTAGTAACTCCTATCTTCTTTTAATTTTGAATTAAGTGCATGTAACCTAAATCCACCTTGTGGGGTGGGGTGGAGATGTATATAATTGTCTCCCATCTAGATTGTATTTAAACATTTAACACATGCAATTTTGACCCTGGATTCTTTTTAATTAATATTATCCAAATCTTACTGCTGTTGACAGTGTTTTAATTTGAATATTGTTGTGGTTTTAAGATTTTTTATGCCATCTGGCTGTTTTCTGTGTGTGTGTGTGGGGAGGGTTTCCTTGTGTTTTAATTACGAGAATTTTTAAAAGCAAAAAAAGTTTTTAAAATGCATGGGTCTGTTAATTTCCTTGCATGCTGGTTTTGATCTGGATCAGGGCCACATATATATACCTATTTAGGTGATCTTTTTTAAAAGTGTAGTGTAGTGTCTCTTTTAGCTCTCATATAAAGTGAAAATAGACTTTAGTACTTGGACCAGAATTCAGTTTTCTAAAGGACAAACACATTAGGCTGTAAAGCCTCTTCCTACTGACACCCAGTGCTAGCACATGCAAGTTTGATATTTTCCCTTTCTCAAACTTGCATGGAATGCCCTTCAAGTCCCATCTTGCATTGTGGGTTTTTGAAACAATCTCTTGATAGGATATATTCTGTCATCTCTGCAGTAGGAGAATAGGTCATTTGGATGACTCATGTCAATGTACTGTGGGAGGTGTATACATTTTCTCACTGTGATAGTTTGATGCAGCTTTGATGTCTTCTATCATCTGGATTGGCATCTTTTTATCTATTCCAAAGACTTTAAGCAGTTTCTCTAGCTGTAACAGTTCTCTGCATACTTCAGCTGTGGGAATGATCCCTGATTCTTAATTATGACTAGCCCATGAGATGGGCTCATCTCTATACATGAGGAAAAATTAAATTCACTTATAGTCTGTGCCATCCTCTGCTTAATCTACATCTGTTGTATCATACATCTGTGGTGTTCTGCTAGTCAGCAGTCTTACCTTAAAGTCCATAGTTCTTTTCAAGTATCTACCTACTATTTTGATAGATATGCAGTCACCTTGTATTGGTGACCTAACTTTTCTGCCCAATATCCGTACAGCAGTAGCTACGTAATATTTAATAGTGGTTGCTAGGTACAAAAGGTTTCCTATAACTCAGGGATCCTCAACCTTTTTTGCACCACAATTTTTCCATGGATTGGTAAGTGGGAATTGTGGGATTGGATGTTGCAAGCACATAATAAAATACAATAAATGTTCCATATACCTTATAGTTTATTACTTGGTTCAACTCAGGCAGTGAGGTATCACACTGCACACAGGCAGAGGGCGGAACCCCACCGTAGTTATCTGCTGTGTCTGAAACCTGTGCTCTTGCTTCATTCACCAGGCAGACTCAGTGGAGTGCATTGAGGGGAGAAGGCTGCCATAAGGTCTGCCAGTGCCACCCACCCCCATGACCTGGTTTGGGACATCCTGTGGTCCAGTACTGGTCCATAATCTGGTAGTTGGGGACCCCTGCTGCAACTGATTGTTGCCATGGTTGTTGTAACAGAATGGGCATCTTGGAGAGCTAATGTCACCACAAGTTCAGTCTTTTCTGGTTCTGTAAATAGAAGCCATCTACCTCCCTTTCCCTTTGAATTACTAAATAACATGTTGCATCCCCATACTCTTTAATTTCTTCCTCTCTTTTAAAATAGCATATAATCCTGTTTCCTTTGGCCAGCTACTATTAAGTCATCCATATAGGACATATACAGGACAGAAGTGTCTGGCGGACAGTGGCCCATGGTGTCACAAAGGGTCGGAATCGACTGTGCGACTGAACAACACCAAATAGGCAAAAATAAAAGTAAAATGTCAATTTCTGCCTCTCATATATAGGCACTGGTCAACATCACTTTGCTTGGAATTTGTTGCAACAGCATCTTCATTTTCTCGTTCTAGGCCCAAGCAGTTTGCTTCGTTCCAAACAGGCTTTTCCTTACTTTACAGACAAAATCAGGATGTTTCTGGTTCATGAAGCAAGATGGCTTTTCCATGTACAGCTCTATAGTCTTGACATCTAGTCTTGACATCTTGGTGCTTGGCTTGCATCTGTTAGGAGGCTGCCACGCTCAGGGCCATTCTTATAGTGCGGTTCTTGAGAATAGGAGCAAAGTTTTCATTGAGGTCTTCTCTATTTCTGTAGAACCAACTTTTTCTGTCGCCTTATAGCATTTCATTTCTCCTTCTACACCCTATTTTACCTTCTTATATAGTTCTTCTTTGCAGGTTTTCTGCATCTGATGACATCAGTTGCTGGCAACTGTTCAGTTTCCTCCCAAATCACTCTCATTAATCAATGATAGATTTGCAAGTAAGGTGAGGCAAGAAGGCCTTGTTAGGTCATGATGAACATCTAATGGCTGGCTTTGGAGCATGTTGTGGCATCATTGCCTCTCCCAATTCAATCACTTGGATATTTCCATCTCTACCCCCTTCTCTTGATGTACTGCTCTCATCCTGTGTACCATCATCTTCCTGGTCTTTGTTTGACTCAGGCTGTGAAGACGTTGACATTACTATACATAGCAGAGGTTCAACATAGTGGTCCATCTCTCTTTTGTCAGCTCCTCTTTGTTCATCAAAGTGAACCACACGTCTTACATTGGCTTCAGCTGTTTGTAAGTTGATTACATTACTTTATACTTTTTGTCAGGGGCATAACCAAGAAAAATAGTCCTGATCTGTTCTAGAATCCAGTTTGTACTTTTCTGTTTTGGTTTGTAGGCATAACTCAGGTTTCTAATGTGTTCCATACCTGGCAATCTACCATGCTATGATTCAGATAATGTTTTTATGGTGTCTTTGTTGTGATTGTATCACCCCCAACATCTGTTGAGCAACTCTTCATCTGCAGGCACTCATTTTGTCATCTCCAAAAGAGATTCGGATTCCATTCTGATCAGCAGTATTGTAAAGCTCCTCCTGTGCAAAATGCCTTGTTTCTCCAGTAAAATTTATGTGTGGTGCAAATATCTATATAAATGCCTTATGTTTCCTTTCAAACAAATTGTTCACTATGGTCACATACTTCTTGAGTATCTCATGTGTCTTACTCATCTCCTTCAGTAGGTAGATGATGATGTTGATAGACAGAGTACCTCAAATAAATCATCTACAAAGCAGCTCCCCCCGGGGGCTTAGTGGTTAAGATGCTGAGCTGGAGACTGGAAGGTTGGGGTTTGATACCTGAGAGCTGCACTTAGGGACATGAAAGGAGCCTCTTTCAAGCGTCCCCTAAAATCCTTTCAACCCAGAGTAATCTCTGACACGAAATTATTATATCATCCACAAATATTAAAATACAGTACAGTATAGTATATTTGTTGGGTCCTAATGATAGCACATTAAGTGGCCTACACAATTCAGTGTGTATTACATTCAGCACCTTTATGCTCCTTCTCTCAGCCGTTAGTTGGAATACCTTTTTTTCTGTGGTACAGTTTATACACCTGGCTGTGCTATTTCCATCATGTGGGTTTACCTTGATACTTGTGGTAAGGTTGTAGTTCTACAACTCAAGAATCAAATTTGAATATCTCTGAACAAAATGCTCCTTGCTGGTTGTGTCCTTTTTCTGGCTTTGTGCTTTGTTACCTTTGTGAACTAAGAGACTCAGATTATAGACAACTTTAGATTGAAGAGCTCGGAAACATACTTCATAATTTTTTTAACCATGTATTCTCAGTTTTCAGTGTATATAGGGAAACCTTTGTCATCCAAGGGGTTGTTGCATTACAAATAAAGAACAAATCAATCAATCAAATCTTTATTTGCATTAGCCAAATGCCTTAGCAATATAAATATAAAATTTACAAGGGTATAAAATCTTCAAATCAACATGTTAAAATCTAGTTTAGTCAGTATAAATCAGATACCTGTGTTGGAGATTAAACAAGTAAATTGATAGAAGAATACTATTTTAAAATTACGTTGGGCCTGATCTTGATTGCTGTTTCTAAATATTTAGCTGACTGTATAGTTACCTGTTTGTCTTTGGTCTACAAGGAAAAGGGTTCATAAAAATCAAAGGAACTAACAAGGGGCAAATTATCGTAGATCTTTTTTCCTCCCTGTATTTAAACTATAGGGAGAGAGAAACTGCTTCTCTCTCTTTCTCTCCCTGTATTTAAACTACAGGGAGGGGGAAAGAGAGAGACGTGATTGTCACGTCTCTCTCTTTCCCCCTCCCTGTAGTTTAAATACAGGGAGGGAAAGAGAGACAAGTAGTCTCTGCGACTGCAGTAGGGTCGGGGGAAAGGCGCGTGCTTTTCCGTGAGCCTACTGCAGTCACAGAGACCGCTGCAGGTGGGGGGTGGATTGGGTAGTTCTACCCAAACCACCCCACACCCACAGACTATTGCCTTAGATAATGCTAAGAATCATTATCCAGAATCGTTATCCAATGCAAGTTTTTTCCCAAAAAACTTGCATCGTTATCCGATTCTAGCGTTATCCGATGCAATCGTTATCCTGGGTATTGCTGTATTGGGATTCTATACAGCAACCTAGCCAATTGCCTGACTCTGTAAACCTCCAGTGCTGCTCATATGAAAAATCAAGCATATATAGAACATCATTTAGAGCTGTGGTTTCCAATGTGGGGAACATACACTATAGAGGGGCAAATTTATTTTTAAAGGGGGCAATTTGAGAATGACTTATTAACATTTAATGGCCTTTTAGACTTCCTCCATGTGAATAGGAATTCACTTTTTGAATAATAAGAATTATATGTCACAGGATGTGTGTGTGTGTAATCAGGACTTTACAGCTGCTTAGGTGGGGCATGGCCAAAATAAGTTTGAGAACCACTGATTTATCAGTGTTTTCTAACTTTTGGTTTTCTGACTTCAATTCCCCAAAGTCTAGGTGATTTCCCCAAAGCACTGTTCAGCCAATGTACCGGCTTAGGCTTCTGGGAATTGAAGCCCCCCCCCCTTTCCCGGTGGTGCGACCACTGGTATAGATGCTGATTTCATTGAACAATTCACATTGTGAAACAAAAGTTCTAAATCCTGTGTTCGTAGAATCATGATTGGTTATTTGAATATTTTCACCAGAATTCCCATCTAGAATAATAAAGAATTGTCTCATATGGGTGGAGTGGCTGATGAATCAAAGATCTAGTCAGCTGATTTCCCCCCAGAATTACAAGTCATAAAAGCTCTATTTTTGAAATCCTTGCTGTTTTTTTCTTTCCTCTCTCTCATAAAATCAGTTTTCACATGCTTCCTCCAATCTTTTGTCTCAGAACTGATTGTTCTATTTCTGGCTGAAAATTCAGGGGTGGGTTGGGGGTTTGTGTGGACATTCTTTGACTAGAAGGCCCATCCCACCACAATTCCTGCAGGAACGACTTTGGCTCTGGGATGTGGCTTTTCTGTTGTCCTTTCTATACACCTGGTAATAAGAACCAGGTTGTTGCAGGAAAATTTCTTGTTTTGTGTGTTTTTGTTATTATCTAGTTGATAAATTGAGAAAACCTTTTCTGTTTTGCTCCAATTTATTTTTAAACCTGTTACCTCTTTTTAAAAAAATTCCAGATGATCCTGAATTATATTTAAAGCATCCACTAGTGCTTTTATAGTTAATATGGTGTCATCAGTAATCTTTATGTTACTTTATCTTTATATCCTATTTATCTTTATATCCTATTATTTCTATACAGGTACCTCGCTTAAAGAGCATAATGCGTTCCACAGGATTGCTCTTTAAGCGAAACACCATTGTAAATGACTAAATTGTGTGGGGGATTGCGAACCCCAATTTATTTTTAAAGCAAGTTTTTGGTTGGTTTTATTTGTTAAGCGAAGCAAACATTCAGAGAAAATTCTGCTGTTTAAGGGAGTTACTCATTAAGCGAAACACTCTTTATGCGAAGTTTGGTTGTACAGTAATACCTCGGATAACACTAAGACTTGGTTCCACAAGTCTTGGTGTTACCCGATTTTTAGTGTTATCCGATGCATGTTAAAATTCTATGGGATGGATCGGATAACGTTAAAACTCCATACAGATACATTGTAACCGCACTGGCTTTAGCGGTTGTTATCCGATACATCCCATAGGACTTTAACGTTATTCGATCCAATTCTCCTCCCCAGATTATTTAACGTTATGCTATTTTAGCGTTATCTGAGGTAAACGTTATCCGAGGTATTACTGTACTACAGTATTATGGTATATTGTCTTATCACATTTGCCTGATTCTCCATCATTGATATAAACAATATTGGAGACCAAGGTAATCTTGTCTAGTTACTCATTTAGGTTGATTTAATCTGTTACACCATCATTAACTAATACAGTAAAACCTCACATAAAGAACGCCTCGCTTAGAGACTAACTCGCTTAAAGAGCAAACTTTTATCTGTATGGTCACCTCGCTTAACAACTAAAACCAACCAAAAACTCACTTAACAACTAAATTAGGGTTCGCAACACACACACACCTCCCAAGAAGTCACAATTGGTCACTTACAATAGTGTTTTGCTTAAAGAGCAAACTCGCTTAAAAAGCAATCCTGTGGAACACATTATGCTCTTTAAGCAAGGTACAACTGTATTGAGACCTGATTCTTTGAATTATTCTTTGAATTTTTTGATAAATTAATATGTCTATTATAGGCAAAAAATGGATTAGTAAATAAATACCAGATTTTAGAAAAATATGGGGGAAATCAGATTATGTATTAGTAAAAGAGAAAGGAGTAAGACAAAGTAAGGTGTATTATCTTTTTTGCAATGGGATCAATATATTAAAGATGTAATGATATTAAAAATAGTTCTGTATTTGCTGGCCAATAAGAGGCACTTCCCACACACACCTTAAAATCGGCATCAGCGGCAGCAACTCATATCCGAGCATACATTTTTCCTGGAAGTCATTTCCTCAGATGATGGATGTGTGTCTGGTGACTCCATAAACCGATCCTGGCATGAAACATGCAGCCATACACATTACACTTAATAGATGGTAGAGGGTGTGGTTGAGTTTGACAAAGCTTTTGTGTTTGTCACTTAGGCTCTTCATGTTTACAGTGTTCTTATTTATTTATGTGTTTGTTTATTTGTTTATTTATTTAGATTTATTATCCCGCCCCAATCAGGCGAACCTGAGTCTAGGCAGCTTACAAAAAAGAAAAAGATCACACATGAGTGCAAAACAAACTAAACAATCCCACCATACCCCTACAAATTTTACTTGTGCTTCTGCCAATGTGATTTATGCCATCTCTTGCCAGAAATGTCCATCCGTGCTTTATGTAGGACAAACAGGACAATCTTTATGCAAAAGGATTAATGGACACAAATCAGATATCCGGAATGGCAACACGGAGAGACCTGTCTCAAACCACTTCAATCTAACTGGACACTCTATCCAAGACCTGAAAGTTGCCATTCTGGAACAGAGAAATTACAAAACTAGGATTGAAAGGGAGACAGCAGAAATCAAATACATCCATCTGTTAGATACCCATCACAGGAGGCTAAATATTAGTGAAGGGTTTCTGGGACCTTATCAAATTTGATACAGAGATTGTTATATGATTTTATATTACAACTTTCCTGCCAATTCTCTTTAGTAAAACAGAAAGAAACCAGGTACAGGTGTTTGTCCCCCCCCCCCCCCCGACATGCAGATCACAAGTTGATCAGATACCATAGTGGGCTTACTCAGCAACCTTGAGATTGAAAGGGAGTCATTTAGAGTTTATCTGAATCTATTGTTGCTAATGGCTGGATGAAACTGCTTTCTTGTGCTTGCTTGTCTGTCATCTTGTTTGACACCAACCCTTCTCCCGTGGAGCCCCTGAATTTGGTATATAAACAACATGCCTGTAAGTTTCATTCTTTGTCTGATGAAGTGGACTTGATCCACGAAAGCTAACAATTAAAATATAGCAGTTAGTATTTAAAGTGCTACTGTGTTATTTTATTTTATTTTATTTTGTTTTCTGAGATGCCTACAAATTCGGACATTAAAACCTTAAGGTTCAAAATTAATTTTAAAAAATTAAACTATAAATTTACAAAATACTAAAAAATATTTAAAAGTTTAAAAGGTTTGCAAAGTTTAAAAGAGTGAGAGAGGGGTGGCTTTCCCATCAGATCAGCCACCCAACATGGGACCCCATATTGCTGGAGCCCCACACCTGCCCTGCCAGCCAGGTTTTTGGCCCTTCTGAAAGGGCAGGAGCTCTGTCTGTAGACGTAACTCAGTTAGCAGGAGGTTCCAAAGGGCCGGGGCGAACACGGAGAAGGCCCTCCTTCTGGTGCTAGAGAGATGCGCCTCTCCAGCTGATGGAATGATAAGAGAGCCTCTCCGATCCGCCCTGGTGGTATGGACAGATGTTCTTGGGGTGACGCGGTCTCTTAAGTATCCTGGCCCACTACCATGTAGGGCTTTAAAGGTAATGACCAGCACCTTGAATTGCCCCCGGAGACATACTGGCAACCAGTGCAGCTCCTGAAGTAGTGGTGAGGCACGAGCATAACGCCCACACCCCATCACTACCCGAGCGGCTGCATTCTGGACCAGCTGCAGCCTCCGAATGGTCACCAAGGACAGCCCCATGTAGAGCGCATTACAGTAATCAAGTCTGGAGGTGACTAAAGCATGTGTGATCATAAGCAAGGAGTCCCGATCTAGGAGTGGGCGCAACTGGTGTATTACACGAAGTTGTGCAAAAGCCCTCCTGGCCATGACTGCCACCTGCTCTTCGAGCAGTAGTCGTGAGTCCAAGAGGACACCCAAATTACGCACCGGGTCTGTTTGGAGCAAAGCTGCCCCATCCAGAACCAAAGATGGCAACTCCTGTGATAGCGCAGGACCCCTTACCCATAACCACTCAGTCTTGCCGGGATTCTGTTGTAGCCCGTTGTCTCCCATCCAGACCTTGACCACTTCTTCAAAGTGATCAGTAGCAGCAGATACAGTTTGGCAGCCACTGTCTCCCAAGTTGTGGGTTTATACCTGATACCTTCATGGTTTGTTTCAACTGGTCTTTATAGCACTTCAAATGAGCCCTGCAAGGTCTTGTACCGGAGTTAAGTTCCCCATAGATAATTTGAAGAGGAAGCCTAGAGCCATCCATATGGCAGATGTGCCCTATCCATCTAAGACAGTGGCCTATGATGGAAGCTTCAATGTTATTTACATGTGCCTTCTCAAGAACTGCAGTGTTGATGACATAGGCATCCACTTGATGTTCAAGATGGACCTTCGCTTCTGTTGGTGAAAGTGCTTTGATGTCTTGATGATAGAGGGTTCATGTTTCACAGCATTGAGATAACAACAGCTTGGTGAGCTTGGGTCTGGATTGTTAAATCTTTGTTCATGAAGACCTGGTGTGATAAACGACCCCTCTTAAAATACACTGGGAAACTTGAGTGTGTCTTGTGAGCCAGTAATCGAAATTACGTTGAAAATTCAGTTAACCTACCTTTCTCAAGTTTAAAAGACCCTCTCCCTTGGCTCCAGCCATCACCATGAGCCGGGGTAGGGCAGCTTTAAAAATACCCCTCTCCTTGGTTCGTGGGGATCTGCAGTGGAAGAGGGGTCTTTTTTAAAGCCACCCTTCCCCTGGCTCCAGCTGCTGCTGATCACCCTCCTGCCCCCAAATTTTCATTCTCTCAATCTCCTCGGCCAGTTTGCCTCATGCCTAGAGGGATGGCAGCCACACAGCTGCAAGAGCATGCAGATGTTTGCATGCAGGGAGAGGTGGGATGGGCTCTCCTCTCCTCTAGGTCATCTCCTGCAGGCTGTCACAAAAGGTCCTGAGCAGCCAGCTCTTTTTGTGGTTCCTTTCTCAGATTGGTGAGCACCCTCCTGAGGACTCAAGGAACGAAACCCGCTCTTCAGGGTCACTGTCTGGGCTGTTAAAGCTGACATCTGGACCCCGGTGGTCAGGAGCTGGGGGAGGGAAAAAGCTGGATAGTCTTAAAAACACATACCCAAAGAGAGGAGGAAATTAATGGGAAAATGTAGAATATTACAATTTTTCTCTTTTAAAAATGTGTATTAAAAACGAGGTGTGTCTTATACTCCAGTGAATCGTATACACTGGAAAATAGGGTAATCAAGAAGGTTTATACGTCTCACTAGTGAAGGCTGCACTGGAGATATTTAAGGGGTAGCAGTTATATGTAATTTTGTTAAGATTTTTGTTTTGGGTTTTCCTGTAGTTGTTGTGATGGCTTTTTTGTTTTTTGTATTTTAATCAAAGAAAACAAGGGGGATTAGAAAAACTTTTCAATCACTTCTAAACAGAAAACCTCTCAAATACAGTATATGGAGAGAAATGATAACTAAGCCTGGCATTCCAGCCTGGGGAGTGGTCTTTCAGACAGAGCGTTTGTACTGCCATGTTCTGCTCCACCCCCTTTTTGTTGCTTTGTTTTGAAAGCATGGTATTTTCTGGTGTGCACATTCAATTTGTTGTGCCCCATTAAAATACTTCAGCATCAGGTGCATCAGCTGTGGCCGGGGGGGGGGGGGGCTTCCTGCCAAGAAAGTTCAAAGAGAAGAGGTTTAAGAGTATCTGCCTTGGTGGAAGTAAAAGCCAGATTTCTAAGAAGAGAAGGGAAAGAGAATGAGACTTGGCTCCTCTCCCCTTGTGACCCGTCCCTGCTGGGCAGCTGAACAGTCACCTGCTGTCAAGGCATTATTTTGCCCTCATTAGGAGCTCATTAGGAAACAAGCAGGCAGGCATGCATCTTGGATTAGTATCTTGCATGGCTCTCTGTGGTGTATGCACAGTGAGGTGTTTTCACTGTTTCCTCCTCTTCCCATCTTAGATAGATAGATAGATAGATAGATAGATAGATAGATAGATAGATAGATAGATAGATAGATAGATAGATAGATAGATAGATAGATAGATAGATAGATAATTGAGGCTAGCTGAACAACCCAACTTTCCACTATCCTTAAATTCTCTTTGTCTATGATGTGCCACATCACTGAACTTCCTGGATTCTTCTTCTTTCGTGTTGTGACCAGATCAAACTTTGAACTACCAAAATGAAACCACTTTCTTGGCTATGTCATTGGCCAAAATTATGTCTTCATCGGTATATGTTTCTGTTAGTAATCTGCAGACCAGTAAATGAGCCAGATTCTGGATCTCCACATTCACACAGCGTGTTGTTGTCTTACAGCAGCCCCCAGATGAGCATGTTGGTCTTACATTTAGGTGCTCTGACCCTCAGCCTATTCAGGGTCCTCCAAATGACATAGGGGAGGTTGAGTTTGTCACCTATAGCCTCCTTTAATGTTACATCTTTCTCAGCATTACTGTCTATTTCTGATAATTTTGTTTTTCATGATGTGCCCAATATAGGACAGCTTCATTTTCACCTCCAGAGGCTTGATATCCTCTAGCACCCACTTGGCAGTCAGGTTATCTGCAGATCTCTCCTATAGCACCTTATTTCAAATGAATCAAGTTTTTTTCCTGTTAGGTTTTGTTATTGTCTAGCTTTCATCTTCCTCTGTGGTGATCGGGAATACAATAGTGCAATTGTCTTGGTCTTTGTCTCCAGTGAAACACCCTTACACTTGAATATCTTTTCTAATTCCTTCATTGCTATTCTTCCAAGTCTCAGGCTTCCTCTGATTTCTAGGCTGCTGTCCTCATATGGGTTGATGATTAAACCAAGGTATTAAAAAATATTTCACTATCTTATTTTGTTTGTTGTCAATATACTTAAACATACTTATTTTCTATACCACCTGGTCAATTTACACATCAGGTACAAATTTATTTATATTATTATTTATTTATTTTTCCAATTTTTATACCGCCCTACTCGGTTGCGCCGACTCAGAGCGGTTTACATACAAAGAAAAACAGCGAGTTCATAAATACAACATATAAATATCAAAGTAATCAATGTAAATACCAAAAAACATCTCAACATCATTACAGCATCACTACAGCATCAAAAAATTCAGTAAACATCAGTTTTAAACAACAATCCAAATTTACAAAGTCATCAAATTCAGAGAAAAATTACAACAGTACCAAAAGACCTGACGCCACTGCGGCTTTTTAAGCCCCGGCCGGGTGGAGCCTCTGGGAGCAGGTGGAAGCGTCCCGGGCTGGATGGGGGGGGTGGCCTCCTCCCCGACCCGCAGGTGTTGCTAGCGGCGGCTCCAAAGTCCTGCCGCCGCTCCGGCTTTTAAGCCCCGGCCGGGCGGAGCCTCTGGGAGCAGGTGGAAGCGTCCCGGGCTGGATGGGGGGGTGGCCTCCTCCCCGACCCGCAGGTGTTGCTAGCGGCGGCTCCGAAGTCCTGGCGCCGCTCCGGCTTTTAAGCCCCGGCCGGGCGGAGCCTCTGGGAGCAGGTGGAAGTGTCCCGGGCTGGATGGGGGGGTGGCCTCCTCCCCGACCCGCAGGTGTTGCTAGCGGCGGCTCCGAAGTCCTGCCGCCGCTCCGGCTTTTAAGCCCCGTCCGGGCGGAGCCTCTGGGAGCAGGTGGAAGCATCCCGGGCTGGATGGGGGGGGGGTCAGATAACAGGAATGAAATCCCCTCAATGGCAGTAGAAATATTCCTGCTATAAAATCAGATTTTGAACCCAATAACACGTATTATAGGTTCTGTGTTCAGACTGAACTGGTGATCTTCTGAAATTTTTTTATGTGTTCCAGTATCTAATGGATATAGGCAAGATAATTTTGGGAGTCTCTTTTCAGAATCTAGCTTAACACCAGGCATTTCTTATTCTATATAAGGTATAAGTCTTTTTTGCAGCACCTTGAGTACCACCTTGCTTGCATGGAAAATTAAAGCAGTGGTTCTATAGTTACTGCACTTCTTGGCATTTCCTTTATTGGGGATTGGAATGTGTAGTGATTATTGCCAGTCTGTGGGACACTGCATTTGTTTTCCTGACTTGTTGGCATATTCTTGTTAGAATATTGACATCTGTGGCTTAAAATAATTCTTTCAGTATTCCATCTGCATCTAGTGATTTATTTCTTCCTAGTGCTTTCAGAGTAGATTTCACTTTCTTTTTAGAACTACAGGTTCTTCATCGTTTATTTCTTTAAGGGAGTATGTTATCCTTTTATCTCTGTTACATAAGTGTTCAGTATACTTCCACCTTTTTATTTATTTCTGATTAGATAGAGTACTTACTTCCCTGTTGGTTGTTCAGCTTTCCTAGTCAATGCTTACATTTCCCTTTTATTCCCTTCTGGGATATATCTCTTGCTTTCCACTTTTTGTTATCTTTTATTTCTTTGCATAAGTTAATGTAATAGTTCTCTTTGTCTCTGCGTGCCAGGTGCTGAAATGCATCATTTGGGGTTCTGACCCTATTTCTGCCACCTTTTCTTTTTGTTTATTTCTATTGCAATTTTAAGTGTTTCTACCTTTATCAATCCAAATTTTTCTTTTCAGTAGAGAAATTGTCTTTTTGCATTCTTTACTAACAATTTTTGAAATGGTAGCTGTGTTAGTCTGTGTTTCAAGCATATCAGAGAGTAAACAAAACAAAAAGACAAAAAAGGCACTTTAAAGACTAACTGCTGTATTTTAATGTTAGCTTTCATGGCTCAAGTCAATGGTTAAAAAAAAACCCACCATATTGCCTTGTTATGGTAACGATTCTGTGACTCTGTTTTGTTGTTGTTGTTCAGTCGCACAGTCGATTCCAACCCTCTGTGACCCCATGGACCACTGCCCGCCAGGCACTCCTGTCCTCCACCATCCCCCTCAACTTGCTCAGCTCTGTGCCCATTGTCTCCACAATACCATCTAGCCATCTCATCTTGGGCCGTCCCCTTCTTCTTTTGCCCTCGACCCTTCCAAGCATCAAGGCTTTCTCAAGTGAATCCTCTCTTCTCATTTGATGTCCAAAGTACTTTAGCTTCATCTTTATTATTTGACCTTCTAAGGAGCAGTCAGGGGTGATTTCTTCTAAGATTGACCTATTTGTTCTCCTCGCTGTCCAGGGGACTCTCAAAACTGTCCTCCAACACCACATCTCAAAGGCGTCTATTCTTCTGCGCTCAGCTTTCCTAATGGTCCAGCTCTCACAACCATACATTGCCACAGGGAAAACCGTTGCTTTGACTATGCGAATTTTTGTTTGTAATGTGATGTCTCTACTTTTCACTATGTTCCCCAGGTTTCTCATCGCTTGCCTCCCAAGAATCAGTCGCCTTTTTATTTCATGGCTGCAATCACCATCTGCAGTCAGCTTAGATCCTAAGAAAGTAAAATCTGTCGCTGCTTCTACTTCTTCCCCATCTATTTTCCAGGGACTGATAGGGCCTGTTGCCATGATCTTGGTTTTCTTGATATTGAGTCTCAAGCCAGCTTTTTCACTTTCTTCCTTCAGCCTAATCAGGAGTTTCTTTAGGTCCTCCTCACTTTCTGCCATTAGGGTGGTATCATCTGCATATCTCAAATTGTTGATGTTTCTTCCACCAATATTGATCCCAAATTGTGATTCCTCCATCCCTGCATTGCGCATTATGTCTTCTGTGTATAAGTTGAATAAGCAGTGTGACAAAATGCAGCCTTGTCTTACTCCTTTTCCTATTCCAAACCACTCAGTCATTCCATTTTCTGTCCTAACTGTTGCCTCTTGATTCATGTACAGATTTATCATGAGGCCTATAAGGTGTTCCGGTATTCCCATCTCTTTAATTACTTGCCACATTTTGTTGTGGTCGACACAGTCAAAAGCCTTAGTGTAATCAATGAAACAGAAGTAGACTTCTTTCTGATATTCCTTTGTTTTTTCCATGATCCATCTTATGTTGGCGATGTGGTCTCTAGTCCCCCTGCCTCTTCTGAAACCTGCCTGCACTTCTGGTAATTCTCTCTCCACATACTGTTGCAGTCTATCCTGTATTATCTTGAGCATCACCTTGCTAGCGTGAGGGATGAGCGCAATTGTTCGATAATTTGAACATTCTTTGGCATTACCCTTTTTGGGGAGTGGAACGTATACAGATCTTTTCCAATCCTGTGGCCATTGATGTGTTTTCCAAATCTGCTGATTCCATCATCTTGTAGGGCTTTGAAAAGTTCAACTTGGATACCATCAACTCCACTGGCTTTGTTGTTTGCAGTGTTTTTTAGGGCCTTTCTGACTTCACTCTCTAGAATGTCTGGCTCATGTTCAATGTTCTCATCATTGTGATTATCAGGGATGTTGAGGTCCTTTTGTAGAGTTCCTCTGTGTACTCTTTCCTCTGTACTTGATGTATATAAATTGATGTATATAAATTGATGCCATGAAGTCTCACTCTTACATCTGACGAAGTGGACTTGATCCATGAAAGCTAACATTAAAATACAGCAATTTGTCTTTAAACTACCATGATGTTTTCTGTCTTTTTGTTTTGTTTACTTTCTGATATTCCCTAACAATGTATCTGGTTTCAACCCACAGTTCTTTTGGTTCCTGGTCGATTGAGTTTAGTTCTCCAAATGTGTTTCTTATAATGACTCTAAATTCTTTAGGAATATTGTTTAAATTTTATTTTGGCAATACAATACTTCTAGAGCTCTTTTTCAGCTTTAGTGTTGGCTATTAGTAGTTCATGAACTGTGCCACAATCTACTTTTCTTTTCATTCTGGCAGATAGAATACAGCTTCTCTGTCTCCTGCTTCCTGTTATGTAGTCTATTTGATTTGTGTACTGACCATTTTGGTGACTTCCACATATACAGCCGTCTGTTCAGTTGCAATAAGCAGATTATTAGCCTTACAGAATCCTATGAGTCATTCTCCTGCTTCATTTCTGTTTCCAGGCCACATTTTCCAACAACATTTGTCTCTGTTTTGTTCCTCACTTTTGCAATCCAGTCGCCCATGATTATAAGAATGTCTTGTTTTGATGTCTGATCAAATTCTTCCTGGATGGTTGCATAAAAGGTTTCAGTTTCCTCTTCTTCAGCATCTAGGGTTGGAGCATAGACCAGAATAATAATTATACTGATAGGTTTTTCCCCCACAGTCTGATTGATATTATTTGGTCATATATTGCATTAAAGCCCCTATTCCAATTGGTAATCTTGAAACAAGGCAAGCCTTTGCTCCATAACCTTTGATGGAAACTTAGTGATATTTCATTTTTCAGAATGATGCAATATGGTTCTCTAGCCAAAAAGGTATGGAAATTTGGCAACTTTTTAGAAAAACCTAAATGCATTATATATAAGAAAGCAAGACTTTTTGGCATGGTCAAAAGGTTCATCTTGATGGCTTGGAAGAATTGTGGTATCAAAATGTCAAAGTGGGAGGTTAGAATTGAGTGTGCTGCAGCACTTTAAAGATTAACTGCTATATTTTTACTGTGAGCTTTCATGGATCAAGTCCATTTCTTCAGACATAGGAGTGAAATTTCCAGGCATGACTTATAAGCATGGGTAAAATGATCTGCAAGACATCTGAAAAGTTGGCAAGGTCATGGCTATGATGTTCATAAAATTTAATCTCAGAATCCAAGGAAGCATGAACAATGTTTAAAAATCACTACCTTTATGATGCAGGGTTTTTAGAATTTCAGAGTTAAATTTCTGTACAATAATACCTCGGATAACGTTTACCTCAGATAACGCTAAAATCACATAACTTTAAGTAATCTGGGGAGGAGAATTGGATCAAATAACGTTAAGGTCCTATGGGATGTATCGGATAACAACTGCTAAAGCCTGTGTGGTTACAATGTACGTATCTCTATGGAGCTTTAATGTTATCTGATCCATCCCATAGGATTTTAGCATGCATCGGATAACACTAAAAATCGGATAACATCAAAACTTGTGGAACCAAGTCTTAGCGTTATCCGAGGTATTACTGTATTTTTAACAGTTGCAATTACTTTGCTTAAGTAAGTAAAATTGTGTTGATAACACACAGTGACCAAACAAAAATTGTTATAGTTTCATATTTAAATAGTTTGTTGTGTTTCAAAAATTAAAAAAAAAATTATTATTATTATTAACATTGTTGTGTTGTACACAACTCAGAGATCTCATGTTGTAGTATGAAATATGTATGGGCTGGGTTTTATTTTGTTGAAAAATTAATAATTAAATAATACAACACATATATTGTTATGAAAAGGTCAGCATAAAATGTAATTTGAGAGACCATTGACATGGTAATTTTTATTACTTGAATAAAGGAGTAGAAATAGGCAAACAGAGATAAGGGGGGAATTTTCTTTATGTGTGGAGCTACCATTCAAGTCTGTGCTAATGATCACAATAACTGGTAAAGTGCAGGAATTATGAGATGGAAATTATTTTCATTCAATCCAAAATAAAGAGACACAGGTCTGATGTAAGCACCTATTGTTGCTGCAAGATCAGCAGAGAGTAATGAAGATTCTTTATTGGCATCAGCCTTTGCAGGTAGTACATAAATCATTACTACAGTACAAGGCCAATATACCAAAAAATAATAGAAATCAGTACATCATTAGTTAGAAATACATATACTGTATCCTCAGCAAGATTTTATCTCTCTTAAGTGGAGAGATATTTTGTCCTTTTTTTAAAAAAGATGAATTTTTAAGCTGCAATATTAGAATAGAGCACTAGAGGGAACCAGTGTCTATTTCCCTGTATTTTCTTAACCTGTCCATAAGGCCGAAGGGTTAATGTCTGGCCATACATCCTGTTACGGTAATGGAGTAGACCGTATAGCCAGTGACTGAACGCTGAGTGTTGGATGGTGGTAAATAATCTGACTCCCTTAAGGGGCCAATGGCAATGGGTGGATGAGCCCCTTTAGGTTGGATGATGGTCCCCTCAGTGGAGGAAATGCCACTGGAAACCATCATATTGGGCACAATGGCAAAATGAGTGGAGGAGGAACTCTTGATTCCCAATGGTAATGGAGACGGAAGAGGCAATGCCAGATGGACTGGCTGTGAAGGTGCACCTTGTCCATATCCTCAAGGCTGCGGCAGTCCATTGTAGTCCCGGTGTTAAATCCTGCATGTCTCATTTCATATGTGCCGCAGGAGATGACTCCGTGATCATAGTGTGTGAGTCACTTCATAGCAAGCTGGGATCCACCTTAAACAAATCCACACCAGCGGCATTTTTCCTGCTTCAGGGAAAATGCATCCTCAGATACGAGTTGCAGATGACAACGATGACAAAGAGTGTGACTGCACTGGAAAGCTAAATCAGAATGATTCAGCTTTGATGTACTTTGATCACAGCCTATGTTATATTTGAAACCGGACTAATTGGGAAGTTTACTGTTCATACTGAATGTGATCAAAGCCACTTTACAGACCAGAGCTTCCCTTTCTTTCATTCTCTGGCCCTGCTTCTGATGATCCTTCTTTCCTCTGCCAAACTTTTTATTAATAATGATGACCCAGGGTAGGGTAGGGTAATCACTAATCTCATACATGTAAGATTTTTTTAAGTTACAAAAATTGGAGGACAATCATAGGCGAAGAAAGACCAGGCATGTTTCCATGTTCCTGAGCATCACACTCCAATTGCTTGTGTCATTGCAACATCATCTACAGACATCCCACACCTTTACAAGAATACGTCATAACTAACCACATTGGGGGGGGGGGGACGATTTGGATCGTTCCATTCAATCACCTTGAAAAAGTAGAAGCCCCTCAGCAGCAGAAGGCGTTTAATGAAAAAAGAATATAGCTGAGGAACTTGACCTTCCCATTATCATTTGGAAGACACTGAATAGGCTGAGTGTCAGAGGACCTAAATGTAAGACCAATATGCTCAAGTGGGGACTGCTGGCAGACAACAACATGCTGTGTGAATGCAGGGAGATACAGAATCCGGCTCCTTTGCTAGTTTGCTGATTACTACCAGAAACATGCACCAATAAGGACTTACCATAAGTTTGGCCAATGACAAAGCCAAGAAAGTGGCTTCATCTTGGAAGTCCAGGTTTTGATTGAAACACAAAAGAAAGAAAGCAGCAGAGAGAGAAAAGGTGTGCTACGAGTAAAAAGGGCTTGGCCAATTATGTGGTCAGTATTACAGTAATACACTGGATAACGTTATGACTTGGTTCCACAAGTCGTGACATTATCCGATTTTTAGTGTTGTCCGATGCATGCATCGAACAACACTAAAAAAAAAAAAAGCCCTGACTTCAGGGACAAACCGCTTTAAAGGCAGGCAGGGAAAGAAAGAGACCTCCCTGCCTTTAAAGCCACCTCCCACGAGCAGCAGTCTCTGCGACTGCAGTAGGGTCGGGAAAGCGCCTTTCCCCTGAACCTACTTCAGTTGCAGAGTCTCTTTGTCTCTTTATTTCCCTCCCTGTATTTAAACTACGGGGAGAGAGAGAAGTGCTTCCGTCTTTCTTTCCCTCCCTCAGTGGCGTAGCATGGGTTTCAGCTGCCCGGGGCGGGGGCCAAATTTGCCGCCCCCCTCAGAGGAAGAGCACCTCTTTAACACTTTTCCTGCACGCATCCAAGGACAAGAAAGGTACAGGTGGCAGCAGCAGGGGGGGAGGAATGGTGGTGGTGGGGTACACTTAGGAGCGCTGCCCATGCGGCGGACCTTCAGGGTCTCGAAGTCCCCTCCACAGAGGCAGACAGGCCAATCCCCAGGCTGGCCATTTTGGTTTGCGGAGGGTGGGAGCTCCAGGCCCCCACCTCCAGGGGCAAGCCACCTGTAGCCCCTCCAAGGTGGGGGGCTGGAGCCCCCCCACCTTATGCAGACCAAAACAGCTGGCCCGGGAGCTGGACACAATGGTGAGCGGGCATCCATTAGGGGCTGAGGTGCCCCATGACTGTCTGCCCCTGTGCGGGGGATTTGAGGCTCCAAAGGACTGCCAGAAGGGAAGCGCTGCTAAGCGCACACCACCACCACCATTCCTCCCCTGCCCGCTGCAGCTGCCGCTGCCACCACCACCACCCATACCTTTCTTGCCCTCTCTGAAGGGGTCCAGGTGGGCTATGAATTACTCTCCAGAGTCCAGAGGGTTATGAATGAATGTGGATAGGTATGGGAGGAAGTCTATGGGACCTCGTGATGAACTGTGTGGAGGGGAGAAGCCTACCGGTATTTTGTTAGGTTTAGGAACGAGCATACATTCTTCTGAGCACCAAGAAGACCCAGGGCTGGTTTTGACCTGCCAAGAAAGCCTTTTGGGGCAAGACCTGAACAGCAATCTTCAAGGCTGGGATCTGAAAGGGGAACCTCGCTGGAGCTGCTCACTGTGGAGACTCAGGTTTTGGGAGAAGAGAGCGGCGGGGAGAGGCATTGCAGGAGAGCTTGACCTTGGGGTGCAAGGGTGAAAGCCAGAAGCAGCAGCTGTTTGTTTTCTGTCTTTGTTGTTGTTCAGTCGCACAGTTGATTCAGACCCTTTGCAACCCCATGGACCACTGTTTGCCAGGCACTTCTGTCCTCCACCATCTTCCTCAACTAACTCAGTTCTGTGCCCATTGCGTCTACAATACCATCTAGCCATCTCATTTTGCCCGCCCCTTCTTCTTTTGCCCTCCACTTTTCCCAGCATCAAGGCCTTCTCAAGTGGAACATCTCCTCTCATTTGATGTCCAAAGTACTTTAGCTTCATCTTTACTATTTGACCTTCTAAGGAGCAGTCAGGGTTGATTTCTTCTAAGATTGACCTATTTGTTCTCCTCACTATCCTGGGTACTCTCAAAACTCTCCTCCAACACCACATCTCAAAGGCATCTATTCTTCTGCGCTCAGCTTTCCTAATGGTCCAGTTTTCACAACCATTCATTACCACCGGGAATACCATTGCTTTGACTATGCGAATTTTGGCTTGCAAGGTGATGTCTCTACTTTTCACTATGTTCCCCAGGTTTCTCATAGCTTGTCTCCCAAGAATCAGTTGCTTTTTTATTTCCATGGCTGCAATCACCATCTGCAGGTCTTAGGAAATGAGGCAGAGAGAGAGAGAGAGAGAAATCCCCCAAGTTTTATGCTGGATCCTTTCCTCCTCCTCCTCCTCCTTCAATAGCCTGTGACCAGCTAAGGGAAAGCTGGGGACTAGGCACAGGTAAGGAAGGAGGAGGAAAAGATCAAACATAGAACTTCCGGGTAAAACAAGAACTCTGCACATGCCTAGGAGCCAGGTTGGAACTCTGCACATGTTCTTACCCACTCACCAAGTAGCAGAGGCGTTGGGCAGCAAAGGGACCCAGTTTGAGATTTTCTTTGCAAAGATGGAGGTGGGGTGGTGTTTTATATCCAGTATTTCTGCACATGCCCAGGAGCCAGGAAAGGAAGTAAGGAAGGATGACGGAAATCAAAGTCCTCCCCCCCCCCCCAATTGTGACCAAAAAAGACTGGTGGTTTAGCAGTTAAGATACTGAACTTGATAACTGGAAGGTCAGCAGTTCAAGACCTGAATACTGATGGAGTGAGCTCCTGGCATCTCTCCCAGCTCCTAGCAGTTCAAAAGAAAGAAATTTGCAAGTGGATAAATAGGTATCCCTTTGGTGGTAAAGGTAAACAGTGTTCTGTATACTCTAGTGTCTAGTCGTGCCTGCCACATGACCACAGAAACATTTGCAGACACAGACAGTGCTGGCTCTTTGGATGTAAACAGATATGAGCACCAAACCCTAGAGTCAGATATGACAGGCTTTTGAGCAAGGGCGACCTTTACCTTTACTTTCCAGTGTCTAGTTGTGCCTGCCACATTGCACCTCCCCCCTCCCCCAATTTATGGCTTCGGCTGATAGTTGCCAAGATCAAACTAAACAGCGAGGGGAGGGAAATGAGCCAGCCATTAATTGCAAACCCACCCACCCCAACCCGGGATAGGAAGTGTTTGTGTGTGTGTGTGGGGGGGGTGGCCTTGAGAGTTTGGTTGGAGGAGACTAATTGGGGGCAGGAGATTGCTCCCTCAGTAAAAAGTAGGAGTTGCAGGTGGATGGACGGAGGAGGAAATAAGTTATGTTTTCTTTTTGCAGAACTTACTGTGTCTTGAGGGAGAATCTTGGTAATAGCAACAGACGATCTGAGCAGCAGGCAGACGTGGGGGGGGGAGGAATCCCTCTTGGTCCCATCTCCCTCTCCCTGTGACGACGAGCAGAAACTTCCCTTTCGCCCAATCAGTGTTTCCGAAATGCTGGTTTGTGGACTTCAATTCCCAGAATCCTAAGTCATTTCCCCAAAGCACTGATCAGCCAATGTACTGACTGAGGCTTCTGGGAATTGAAGTCCACATGGCTGTGAACCCCCTGTTGGGAACAGGAACTACCAGCACCACCTCCCTCCTCCTTCTCTGCTGCGAGGGAGGAGGGGAGGGGGAAGAGGAGAGATCGCCCTTAGTCAAAGGGTTTCATAAAAGGCTGCATCGCGCCTCTCTCTCTCTCATACACACACGCACGCGCAGACTCACACATGCCTGTGCCCTCCTCCTCCTCTGTCTCCCCCGGGGATGCCGCCCCCTTGAAAGTGCCGCTGGGGGCGGGGGGGCCCCCTGCCCCCCCCTGGCGACGCCACTGCCCTCCCTGTATGTAAACTACAGGGAGGGGGAAGGAGAGATGTGATTGGTTCTCTAGAGAACCAATCACCTCTCTCTCTTTCCCCTTCCCTGTAGTTTAAATACAGGGAGGGAAATAAAGAGACAAAGAGTGTCTGCTACTGCAGTAGGGTCGGGGAAAAGGTGGGTGCTTTTCCCCGAGCCTACTGCAGTCGCAGAGACCGCTGCGGGTGGGGGGTGGATTGGGTAGTTCTACCCAAACCACCCCACACCCGCAGACCATTGCATCGGATAACGCTAAGAATCATTATCCAGAATCGTTATCCGATGCAAGTTTTTTCCAAAAAACTTGCATCGTTCTCCAATTCTAGTGTCATCCGATGCAATCGTTATCCGGGGTATTACTGTACTTAAAATCCACCCATTTTATAAACCGAGCAAATCCCATTGTATTTGACTATGTGGTTATAGTCATATTCTTGTTTAGTTGGCGCAATGACAACGTTAAAGGAAACCTTTGCTGCTGTAAAGTAACATATGTTCTAAATGCTGGCCTTTTTATGTTTCTTAGTTACAAGATGATGTGTGTGAGAGAGAGAGAGAGAGAGAAGGAGAGACTATGTGTGTGAGAAAAGGAGAGACTCGCTCTCTGGCAGTCTGCAGCATCTCTAGCTTCTACACTTTCATTGATTCACAGACTAAGTTAATTCCTCTTAAGGGGTGTTTTTAGATGAAGAGACAGCTCATGGGGGGAGTGGAAAGAACCAACACTGAAAGAAAATCTTAAACATCCTAAGAATGAGATTTTTACAGGATAAAACAACTTTTGGGAAACGGGGAATGATTTTGACATAGATTTTTCTGGTGGTCAATGATCCAACTTTCTGTTAGGCAAAAGGAATTCTTCCTCTTTCTGCTTCTGGTTTTTTTTTTAAGCCCATTGGCATCCAGTGTTTGAGATAGATCTCCCATTTTATCTTCCACAAATTATTTTTTGCTGTATTCTAATCACACTAGTCCTCCTGTTTTAATATCAGCAAATCCATCTAGCTTGTGGTCTCCCTTTACCCTTTGTTCTGATCAAAAGTTGCCATTGATAGTGGGGTTTTTTAAAATTCCAAGACTCTTCTAGTTATTTCATGATATGGTCTACCGGATAACTTGATTTGTTCTTTTACGTCTATTACTGTATTTTTGTTTTTCTCAGATAACTTGATTTCTTGCCTTATCTATTAGTCTGGTATTTAGCATTTGTCTTTCCATTATTATTTTATTTTACTATTATTTTTCAAGCTTTTCTATTATGGATTTAGTTTAAGTTAAGGTCTATGCAGCATGAGTCAGTAATGGCAATGGACATTGGTTACAAATGGATCTTAATTTTATAAATTGTTTAGTTTTTAAGAATTTTACATTGTTCATGCATAGCTGATCATGCAAGTCTTAACTATCTCTCCACTTGTCTCTGATTAGATTTCCCACACTTTATTACTTGCTCCAAATAAATTCAAGGACCTCTAAAAACTAGCAATTAAAAAAAGACTGAGTAGATTTATGACATAACATCAAGGAACCTTTCAAATTATTGCTCTCATATCTTTGGCCCTTGAACATCATTCAGAGAAAAGTATGGAGTGAAATATCTGTAACTTTGAAGCAGCACAAAGGTGATTTAAAAAACAAATACTGTACCAAGTTTTTAAATATAAAAACCCAATAATAATAATAAAGTACAAAAGTTACATAGTAGTGAAAAAAAACAATACATATGGTATTCCAATTTTCTCATAATACACACCGTACATAAAACACCCTAGTGTGCTAACCCTATGTCTTTGAATCTGCCAATTGTCTTCTATTAACCTGTTTATTCTGCCAAAAACTCATTACCTCCATTACAGGTTTGTCTCCTTTATTTTTTCCCCAATGTGTGTTGCAGAAATGGCTTCCATATGTCTCAAAATCTGTTTTGTTTTAAAATCCCCTTTTTTATATTTAAATCCCATGTAAGTTTTTCATTGAGTGCCATATCCCAAACATCAGTACAGTATACCATTTACAGTAATACCTCGGATAGCCCTAAGACTTGGTTCCACAAGTCTTGGTGTGATCCGATTTTTAGTGTTATCCGATCCATGTTAAAATCCTATGGGATGGATTGGATAACATTAAAGCTCCATAGAGATACATTGTAACCGCACAGGCTTTAGCGGTTGTTATCCAGTCCATCCCATAGGACCTTAACGTTATTCAATCCAATTCTCCTCCCCAGATTACTTAACGTTATGCGATTTTAGCGTTATCCAAGGTAAACGTTATCCGAGGTATTACTGTACTCAAATCTAAATTCAAACCACCTTTCCAATTTCTGGCAACCTGTTGTCTTGCTAATGTTAAGAAAATAGCAAATAAATCCTGTTTATTTTCATCTAAATTCAAATCCTCTAAGTCAGCCAATAATACAATTTTCCCATTCAATTTTAAATTTATATCCAGAATTTTGGCTATTTCTTGCTTAATTTTGTGCCAGAAATCGGAGACAATTTCATAACCCCACCACATATGTTTATATGTCCCTGTTTCCCATTGACATCTCCAACATACTTTTGAGTTACTATTATCTATTTGATTTAGTCAAACTGGCGTCATATACCATCACCACAAAATTGTATAATTGTGTTCTTTAACCTTTGTGGACAGGCTTCGCATAATTCTTTTTTTTTTTCACTTTTTCTTCCAGTTTTCTTCAGAAATGCTTATATCTAAATGTTTCCCACATTCTTGATGATGATGATGATGATGATGATGATGATGATGTTCAATTTATATACTGCCCTACTCACGAAGTGCAACTCTGGGTGGCTTACAAACATATCCTCAACACAATATAAAAACATTCAATCAATACAATATACATCAACAATAAAAATATCATAAAACACACTAAAATAGCACATGACACATAGCAATATAATACAGTGGTACCTCGAGTTACAAATGGTTCGAGTTACAAAATTTTCACAATACGAATGAAAATTAATTGAAAATAATGACTTGAGTTACAAATTTTTCTAGAACAGAATAATTTGTTTTCAATGCATTCCTATGGGAAACCATGTTTTAAGTTATGAATTTTGGTTTTCAATGCATTCCATTTGAGTTACAATTTTTTCATAACATGAAAAATGCCTTGGAACGCATTATTTATTTATTTATTTATTTATTTGATTTATATACCTCCCTACTTGGTACAACCGACTCAGGGCGGTTAACAGAAACCATACATATAACACAATCAAAAGTAATATAACATGTAGCATAATCAAAGGTCATACGGTATAATACAATAAATATAACAATACAATACAGCAGTGCAATAAAACAAAACCACACTGCAAAACAAGGTTACAAAAATACAATTCTGGTTACATATACATGACAGTCTCAGTAATGCAATACAATATAAAAATACAATAATAAGAAAGAAAGAAAAATACAGTACATGATCCAAAAAATGTCAGGGCTCTCACCCTAAACACAAGCATGCTCTGGAAGCCATGGCAGCAAACCTGCCGCAGCGGTCTTTTAAGCCAGGCGTGGGGCGAGGCTCGGGAGCGCCGGCAGGTGAGACAGGTCCAGGCGTTCCTGACGAGAGTCCTCCTCGCACAGCTCTTCCAACATCTAGGTGGCGGGGAAACATCCCGCCGCAGCGGTCTTTAAAACCCAGCGTGGGGCGAGGCTCGGGAGCGCTGGCAGGTGAGACAGATCCAGTACAATACATTAAACAATCTCGAAACTAGTCCTCTCAGCTCCAGGTGTCTGGGGGGCGGGGGCGGCGGCAGGTCTTATAGCCACCCGCACCGGGCCACAGCTGGGCTCGCTCTCTCCGGGCCAGACCGGACGAGGCTGGAAGTCTGTTGGGGGGGAGGCAGGTCTTATAGCCACCTGCACCGGGCCACAGCTGGGCTCGCTCTCTCTGGGCCTGACCAGACGAGGCTGGAAGTCTGTTGGGGGGCAACTGCAGGTCTTATAGCCACCCGCACCGGGCCACAGCTGGGCTCGCTCTCTCCGGGCCGGACCGGACGAGGCTGGAAGTCTGTTGGGGGGGAGGCAGGTCTTATAGCTACCCGCACCGGGCCACAGCTGGGCTCGCTCTCTCTGGGCCGGACCGGATGAGGCTGGAAGTCTGTTAGGGGGGGAGGCAGGTCTTATAGCCACCTGCACCGGGCCACAGCCGGGCTCGCTCTCTCCGGGCCGGACCGGACGAGGCTGGAAGTCTGTTGGGGAGCGGCGGCAGGTCTTATAGCCACCTGCACCGGGCCACAGCTGGGCTTGCTCTCTCCGGGCCGGACCGGACGAGGCATTAAATTTGTAACTCAATTAAATATCACATAGCAATTAAATAACAGTAATTAAGTAACAAAAGTCCTTGCTGCTCAAACGTCCTCAATGAGACCCAGGCTCAACATCCTTTACTGCATCGGTGCATCTTAAAGCCCTCCAACTCCAGCAGGTGGCAAGGGTGTGGAGGAGGGGGTCGGCGTCCCAAGTTTCAGCTGCCTGCTCTTACAGCTCTTAAAGCCATCCAACTCCGGCCAGTGGTGAGGGCGCAGAGGAGGGTGTCAGCGTCCCGAGCTTCAACCACCGGCTCTGGTGGCTCTTAAAGCCCTCCGACTCTGACCCGTGGCGAGGATGCAGAGGAGGGAGTTGGCATCCCGAGCTTCAACCACTGGCTTTGGCGACTCTTAAAGCCCTCCAACTCCAGCCAGTGCTAAGGGCGCAGAGGAAGGGGTCGGCGTCCTTTAAAGGGCATTCTGGGGTTCTTTAATATAACTTATCATTTTATACAACTTGTTCACTACTCCCTTTATCCCCATTAAGCCTCTTCTTACCTTCTATATCATTTCTTCAAAATCTGTCACTTGTTTTACAAACTGTAATTTCTCTTTATATCCTTTATCCCACCTGTCCACCGACAGTATTTGAAGCCAGTTCAACCTTAATTCTTTATAAAACACCATTCTAGTTTTTTCGTCCTCACACACCCTCAACCAGTTTTTTAAATAAGACTATATCATATTTATGCAGGATACCTTTTAGTAACTCTACATTTTTAATCAGGAATGTCTTTATATCTTGCAACTCTATGACTGGCGAAATGTTTGGGCAGCACAAAGGTTTATGTGGGCTTCTGGAAGGGGTACAGATGTCTGGAAGGTGGAATGAGTCATATGATATTGGGATAACTATCAGCCTTATCCTTACAATATCCTCAGGTACAGAGGAACAAGGTAGAAAAGAAGACGGATTTGGGTATAATTTTCATCGACCTATTCCAGTGTTTTGTTAACATAAGGCCTGTGAGCCAGATCCAGCCTGCAGCACCAAATAGTCTGGCCTCCGCCCTCGTTCCAGCTGCCCTTGCAGCCGGTGATGGTGGGTGCGAAGGTGTCTGGAGTGGGCCCAGGGGCCATAAATGAGTCCACGGCCATCGTAAATGTGTTTATGACAGCTGTGGATGCGTTTTTCAGCACCAATGTAGCCCAGTCAGCTGTCTGAAGGGGTGTGGTCCAGCCTACGACTGAAAAATGTTGAAAACCCCTGACCTATTCACTCCAGATGGATATTTCTTCTTTTTCTTCTTTGGTGAATTCATTCGGCAGTACCTTTCGCTTGACCTAGTGTGACAAATATTAGCTGGCACAACCAGGTTGCTGTTGCCCAGGGTGCGCCTGATTTTGATTGAAAAACACCACAATACTTGAAGAGGCTCTTTTTGTGTACCCTGTTCCTTCTACTAGGATCTATTGATTGCTCTTTCTCCTGCACTCCACCAAACCCTTAAAAACATTTTCATGGAGAATTGAAGAGATAACATATACATATACTGAACACCCATCTCAAAGGTATGAATATTAGTCAAGGGTTTCTGGGACATTATCAGATTTAATATGCCACAACTAATAGGTTGTTATATGCTGCAATTTCCTATACCACCTTTACAGAACAAACTACACAAAGTTGGTCAGTGTCTCTCATCTGTAGCCTCTGGCCACTTCACAGAACAAAAGATGGGCTTGGTACTCTGCCTGGGTTACTCATGACATTGTCTATTTTCATTGGGACAGAATTGTCAATAGATACTAAGTCTGAAGGGTTAACCAATTAGCAAATCAGAGACTAAACAAAACAAAAATACTGTAGCACTTTAAAGACTACCTTATATTTCAGTGTGAGCTTTGGCAGGTCCATATTCTGACAAGTGGGCTTGATCCATGAAAGCTAACATTAAAACACACCAGCTAGTCTTCAAGGTGCTACAATCTTTTTGTCTTTGTTTCTGATATGAGGAATCAGGAAATTGTCTGGAACAGGTTTTTGGTCCCATGGAAGACTACAGGAGAAAAGGAAGAGCAAAAAATGTTTGGTATCAAGTATACGATTGGATCTTGGTCAATATTCTCCATGAGATTCCACCATAGATTTGTATTTAGCATAAAGATTCTCAGCCATAGATACTATTATCCTGTATCTAGAATGACTAAGACCCTGGATGTTTTTGTTTTGGGTTCTTTTAAATATATTTATATGGCTTAGAAGCTTTTTAGTTAATGACTGAATTTTTAACTATTATTATATGTCCAATTATTTTTGACCTACAATTTACTGTTCTTTTAGTGTCGCTTGTTTTAACATTGTGAGTAAAAGAAAATAGATTTTAAAATATTTGAGGAATGTTCCTGGATTATGTATTATTGAAAGGGAAAGGTATAAAGCCAATGTAGGAAATATTGTCTTTTTAGCAATGAACAGGGGTAGCTAATATATATGTAATATAAAATACAATACTCCCCTCTCCCACTATATCTCTCACAGTTCCACAGCGAATCCAGCAAATAGTGATATCACTGTACCCCCCCTCCCCAAAAAAAAGTAACTTTTAGAAACTAAAAAAAAATGGCCACATAGAATTCTTCTTTCTGGGAGTTCCATATTGAAACTAGAATTTCTTACGACTGAAAGTTTTCTTATACAAAAAGATTTTTGATTATATGCAAGGAAAAAAATCCAATGATCTATGAGTTGGATCTCACATAGTCATACAGGTCCATTGGAATCACTGAGACAAAATTTAGCAATGACTCATTTAAGATCTATTGCTTTGAATGGGTCTTTTCTCTGTAAGGGACTGTGGTGATTTAGTGTTTAAGACACAAGTTGAAGACAGGAATGTTGGCAGGTCAGCAGTTCAAGACCCAAGTGCTGCAAAATGGAGTGAGTTTCCATCTTTGTCCCAGCTCCTGCCAACCTAGCAATTTTAAAGCAAGAAATTGCAAGTAGATAAATAGGTACAATTTTGTGGGAAGGTAAACAGTATTCCACGCACTCTGATGCTTAGTCATGTCTGCCACATGTCCATGGAAATGTCTGCAGATGCAGATAGTGCTGTCTCTTTGGCTATAAACAGAGATGAGCACTGAACCCTAGAGACGGATACGACTGGCTTTCGAGCAAGGCGACCCTTTCTCTGTAAATATGGATCCAATCTTGTACCTTTAGTCAATTTAAGCAGATTCTTATCACTTTGGCTTTTAGTAATTTGTGTTCTGTTGCCCGCTCAGGTCTTCACTCTGTAAATTGTAATAGATAAAGCATTTGACCTTAGAACATGATATTTTGTAAGAAGTTAAATATTAAGAGGAGCAGAATGACATCAGCAGATGTGTAAGTAGAAGTAAGCCCTTCATGAAATGTCAAAACAATGTGACACGTCAGATCCCTGATGGGATTTCACAACTTATTTTAACTTCAACACAGCAGTAGGGTGACTTATTTTAACTTCAAAGCAGCACTGAGGAAATAAAGCTTTAACACTTAACATGTCTCATAATTAACCTGCTGTGAAGTCCCACACCGAAGATGCTATTTCTTGTCCCTCCCATAGAAATAAAATGTACTGTATCTGCTTTTTCAGCATGTGAAATAAGGAAATTTAAATCAAGAAAATAACTGAACATCTCTTGTCAGTTACTTTTTGGGCTATAATTTCCAGAATCTTCCAGGGATTTAGACCATGATAGCCAAAAAGTAATGTCCCCATACTGTAGATCAGGGATTCTCAACCATCCAGCTAGATGGTATTGTAGACACAATGGGCACAAAGCTGAGCGAGTTGAGGAGGATGGTGGAGGACAGAAGTGCCTGGCGGACAGTGGTCCATGGGGTCGCAAAGGGTCGGAATCGACTGTGCGACTGAACAACAACAAACAAGCATGCCATAAACCTGCTGAGGATAGATTTTAACACATAATCATCATCATCATCATGCAACCAGGTCCAGAGGCCTGTGTGATGTCACAAATAGGGCTCTCCATCAACCCATCCTCTGCAATCTGCTGCCAGTTCTCCCAGACTTCCAGCTGCACCATCCATCCTTCAATTCATCCATCCATCTCTTCCTAGGTCTTCTCACTGGTATCCTACACAATGGATTCATATCCATTATTATCTTCAGCCACTGCTCCATTCCCATCACTTGTCCCACTCATTCAAGTCTTTAATTTTTTAAATTAGTCCAGCGATGTTAGGCTCCCTGTAGAGTTGTTCCAGCCCTATATTATGTTTTCTCCATTCCCTAGGAGATTGATCTTGGACTGGTTCATAGATTTTCCTGAGTACCTTACACTCAAAAACAAGGAACCGAGCAAGGTCTCTTCCAAGTACAGTACTCCAAGTTTGATGGTAATAAAGCACTACGGGTATTGTTAACGTTTTACACAACCTGAGTTTGAGCTCTCATGACACATTTCTGGATTTTAATAAGGGGTCTAATGAATGGGACACATCTATTCCTGGCCTGGATTCTTGACTTTATATCTTCACTTGATGTATCCTCTTTGAGCATGATGCCAAGATATTTAAATTCTTTTACAGTACTCATTTGTACTTCCCTACTGTCTGTTCATAGGTGTCCCACCAAAAACTCCAGTGTTTACATCTATGAATATACATGGTATTTAGGTAAAGGCAAAGGTTGTCCTTGCTTGAAAGCCAGTTGTATCCAACTCAAGGGTTCAGTGCTCATCTTTGTTTATAGTCTGCATCTGCAGATGTTTCCATGAACATGTGGCAGGCATGCCTCCATGCAGAGTGCACAGAACACGGTTTACCATCCCACCAAGGTGGTACCTATTTCTCTACTTGCAATTTCTTGTTTTTGAGCTGCTAGGTTGCCAGGAACTAGGACAGAGACAGGAGTTCATTCTGTCATGCAGTACTTGGGTATCAAACCCCGACCTTCCAGTCATCAAGTTCAGCGTCTTAACCACTTGAACCACGCCAGTACCCTGCTTAAATTCATCACTTACCAGGTGGCCTTCCAAAATTGCAATTTAACTGAAAACAAGGTGCATGTTCCAACTTACCTTGTTTAACTGGACAATGTTGTTGATGTTGCTGCCGCTGCTCCACTATCATATTCATCAACCAGGTTAGAGGTGGCCCCATGCCTTAGTGAGTTTGGTGGGCAATGGAACCCACCTGCAGACTTCTCGTGCTCTCTATGAGGTCCTGTTAAAACAAAGTCTAGTTTAAAGACAAAAAAGCAGAAAAAGAAAAATAGGAGCCTTGACATTGTCCATTGGCAGTCAATACTCCTACACTATATTGAGCAAGCTCATACTGTATCAAGTCAAGTTTTAGCCAATATAGGAATATGTACTGGATATCTTCAAAAACTACAGTACTGTAATTATTTCTAAATTTATATCTCTTGATATACTTACCTACCTACTTGATCATGTATTATGGATATATTTTATTTAAACCTTTAGCTCCTCTTTCTCTCTAGCAGCTGTTTTTTGTTGGGTGTTACATGCTATCAAATTGTCCCCAATTTATGGTGACCCTATAAATGAAGAATTTCCAAAATATTATGTTCAGAACAGCCCTGTTCAGCTCTGACATCTGACTCAAAGTGTCACTGCCATTGCCCCTTCCAGTCCATCCCATATTAATTCAAATAGCTCTGGTTTGGATCAAATTCAAGGTTTGGCCAAAGCAAGCACACAGTTTTAATTCATCCCTTTCCTTACCTGCTCATAGTTTGATGTCACAGACAGTAACACTTGCAACTTTTAATAACTGACCATTTGTTTGAACATCATGTCATGATGTTTTGCTCTGTTAAGTGTGTTACTACTGGCAATTGAAGGGTTTGATCTTTAAGCAGCATTTTGTTTCTGAGGTTTCGTAGATTAAAATTCATTTATTCATGTTGTATTTAATCTCTGCTGCTGCTTGTGTGTTTGTTGCACATGAGTTTTTTAAAGAGTGAAAATTAGTTTTGATTTTTGTTTATATTTCTTAAGCTACATTTAGCACCAGCTTTTGTGGGGTGGGGAGAAAAAAAAGATACTAGTTTTTCAAAACACAAAAATTTGGGGTTACTAAGTCTTAGAACAGGGGCTGTAATTGTGATGCATCTCTAGGTAGAAGGACAATCTCAAAGCTTTGAGGAGTAGAAAGTTTGGTTTTTTGGGTAGCTTTAAATCTTGGCCATAAAGACACCTCTACCCACTCTCGGCTGGTGTGAAGACTCACATATTCAGGGCAAAGGGCTGTGTGTGTCCTTTCAGGGTCAGCACAACAAAAAGGCAGGAGCAAAGGAAGGAGAGGGGGGAAGGCATCTGACAGATGAGAGTGACAGTGCTATTTGGGGCAAGGAGGAGCCAGCACTGAAATTTCAGGAGTTTTTTTTTTTGTTGTTGTTGTGCTGACAGCAGTGGTGCAATACCTGGAGAATAACCTTCCTTACGTTATGAGCAGTAGTATATAAGGGCAGATAGGATGCAAGCCTTAGGAGGAATAGCCATAAGTGTCAAATGCATTTTGGTACCTGCCTGGCTGCCAAAAGAGTGATCAGGAGTTCTCAAGGTTTTTGCACCATGGGCCAGACCACTCATGCTCAGATAGCTAAGCGGGCCAGATACATGGTTTCCCCACGTCATAAATGCTGCCACAAACCATGGTGGATGTGTTTGCATGGGTGTGGGCACATTTACTTCCTCTTCCAGGGTCAATGCCATAGGCTGGATGGAATGGCATCGGGGGCCAGGGCTGGCCCACAGGCCATAGGTTGTGAATCCCAGTGGATGCTCTGGGTTGCCCTGTAACAACATAATTGCATGGGAAATAGATAACAATTTGGACTGCTTGTGGGATTTATTTCCCAATGATCACATGATGTGCATGGAAATGCACTCCAGCCCAAACTTAATCTGTACCAAGATGGACATTTCTACTTTGGAGAGGCCAAGCTGGACTGATTCTATGGTGGATGAAAGGGTCACTTTGAGAGAAATTGCTGCCAATAATGTGACACTATTAAGTGAGATCTGGAGCACATCTTTGCAGCCATCTGAACTCACGCCTAGGTAGCTATGTTTTATCTGATTTCTAAGCTCATGTACCCAGATTAGCCTGGTGACCAGAAGCAGTTCCCCTCTAGAACCCTTCAAAAGGACCTCCATTGATCTCAATTCTGATCTTGAATTAAAGGGAACGGATCACTGCTGATCAACATGCAATACATCTTACAGACATACAGTGATGGGATGTAACAGGTTCTCACCAGTTCGCCAGAACTGGTAGTAACTTTCCCCAGTGTCCTGGAGAACCATTAGCAGCTTTTGGGGGGAACCACCTTCGGGGCTTACCTTTTCACTGGTTCACTGCGCATGCGCGCCAAGCACTTGATGTGCATGCACGCCTACAGTGCTTGGCGCATATGCACAGCCTCCTTGCTGTCCTCCCAAGTGGGAAGGAGGAAGAGAAGCTGCTAGCCTAAATCTCCCTATAGCCTGCTCCCCAGGGTAAGTGACTCACCTTTGGATGTGGTGTGTCTGTGTATTTTTAATGTGTATTTAATACCTTTACCTATATTGACGTACTACCACAGTTCTTAAAAAGGCCTGGCGGCCGGCAGGCCTCACGGCCTGGCTTGGGGTTTTTAAGCAAAGCCTTGGGGTTACCTCATCAATAAGCTACACCTGTGCTGTTCCAATTGCTGTTCCAATTGGAGAACCCTTAAGGAGGTACAGCTGTTTTACATTTACATTAAGACATATTATCCTAGAGAACCGGTACAATGACCATATCCATCTCGCAACATGGTGCTGCCCAGGCACTTATACTAACAGGTAAGTGATGGGGTTGTGTTTGGGGTGGGTGGGTGGGTGGATTTATGTTTGGGGTGGGTGGGTGTTTTTTAATGTAATTTTTATTTTATTTATTTGTTTTATTTATTTATTTTATTTACGGGTTTGTGTTGTGGGTGGGCGGGCTGAGGGGTGTGTGTGTGTGTGTGCGTGCTTATTTTTATTTTATTTTTTTAATTTTGCCCCACCTATGTCATGATGTCATGACGTTAGCTCCGCCCACACTGTGATGGCATCACAGTGGGGTAGTAAAAACTTTGACATCCCACCACTGCATATTTACCTTAGAGCCAATTTAAGTCTTTAGGGAGGGGGTCTAACCCAGACAGTATTTTGCTAAATTTTTATTCTCATAATTCCAGAAATCTAAAATACTGCTTTTTAAAATGCCATTGGGATCATCTTTGCAGCTCACTGTTACAAGCAGACCCTGTAGTCTTTCTCAAGCTTCCATTTTCTTCCTTAAATGGCATTTTCCTCTTGCCTGTACAACCTTCCTTTGTTTATTTTTGAAGTCACCAAAGGTCATTCCCTATACTTTCAGTGTGACTGGAAGGTGTGTGGGCTGAGTGGACTCCTTCCAACGCCTCCCCCCCCCCCCCACAGTCTTGGGAATGGGATTAAACCTGTATACTGCTGCTGCCTAACCATGATCTACCACTGAGCTCATCAGAAGATAAAGATACATTTCACAGCTTCGTGAAAGTCAGAAGAGTCAAAGAGAAATAACCAACAGAGGCTGGTAGTCTTGCTCTTTGGGAACGAGGCTCATGAGCAGTATGCAGGTTTCCAGGACCAAAGGAATGAGTACCAGGATAGGGGAATTGTCCTTGTCAAACACCTTAATCTTTTCACCCAGCAAAATTATTTGTCTCCTCTTAACAGCCTTCATAGGCTGTCTTGAGCTCATCTGTTCTGGTAATAAGATTTCAGTGAAACATAGGATTACTAACCCCATCTGGAGCTTCTCGAAAAATGGTTCTCTGAGAAATCTGGTGTTTCAATTTGTGAAGGAAAGAGCATGGGGGGGGGGGGAAGCCTCCACAAAAACTTTTGCTGGAACATCCTATTAATTCTCCTTCATACACCTCTTTCTGCTGCACCCTGCAGTCAGTCATAGTGTTTTAGATTATAATAACCTGTAGAAAGATCTCTGAATGTTAACCTTTGGCTGCCTTTCAATACAATACCTATGAGCAGTGAAGCTTGAACAGTCTTTATGGGAACAAAATGGAGATTACCTAAAAACAAGATACTGATTTCACCAAATCAATGTCAGTCATCCATTTATGTAAGTTTCAAACATCACACACAAATCTGGATCTCACCACTGTAGAAGTAAAACATTCCCTTATCCTACACAGGGTATCTAAGGGTTCATGGGCATTCTGTAATTTTGTTTATCATTTATAATAAGATGTAATCACATAAAATAAATTATTTTGCTTCAAACAAGACTATTAGTGCAACTTGCTATGCAAATCAGGAGGATTTCAGAAAATAAAATTCCTCTTCGCAACCTGGGTAGTTCATCAGCTCTTAATATTTTGCTGCCTGAAGCAAAGAATAAGATCTTGCCTCCCTCAGTCTGTAAACAAAAGCCAGGTAGTGAATCTTTCTTCAACAGTAAAGATGGGACAGATTCTTACATCACTCACAAAGGTGACAAGGTAGGTTTGGAGATATGCGAGAGGCTGTATGGCACATAGTCCTCTCCACTCAACCATCTATGGCCATGATGGCGAATCTTGGCACTCCAGATGTTCTTGGACTTCAATTCCCAGAAGCCCAAGCCCCCATGAATATGCACAAATGGGTTTACTGCGATTCATCCGGCCCACACCACCCTCGTCACTCCTGGAAGTGGAAGTAAAATGTTCCCGTACATGGATTGTTGATTGTTTTTTAATTGCTGTTCACCGCCCTGAGTCATTCGTGAGGAGGACGGCATAAGAGTGTGAAAATAAATTAAATAAATAGGGCAATTACTTCATTTTGCCCCATATTAGGGCCTGACCTTTCTACCAAAAATCCAGCTCAATCTTTCAGAATCTGTATGTGTGGAACACCTCATGCATTGCTTTTCTGTACTGGTTGGTTTTCAGAGAGATGTAGCTGTGACAATCTGTTTCATCATGTGCTAAAAATAAAAGCAAAAACATTAGTGTTGTGACCCCTTAAACAACAATGTCTTATGTCTGATGAAGTGGACTTGGTCCATGAAAGCTAACATCAAAATACTGTACAGCAGTTAGTCTTTAAGGTGCCACAACAGTTTTTTGTCTTTTTGTTTTCGTTGACTTTCTCATAAACAACAAAACTTTTGTTTCTGTAGAAACTTTCATGATCTACAATCTTTGTCCCAGGGAGTAACTTGTACTTCAAGAAAGCTCACTGTTATTAAATCTGTAAAGTCGTTAAAATGCCACAGTTCTTTTGTTTTAATAGGATACAGCTGTATTCTCCTTTTCGTTGGTAGCTTATACAATTCAGTTGCAATGATAGAGTTGGACCTTTGAGTGGTAGCATAGCTTCAGCAGCGGACAATGCTGTCTTAATCTGCATCATCTTTTCTCTTTCCCTTCTTAGTTACCACAATCTTGGTAGCTATCATTTGCAAATGCTTAGACATCAGACTTCACCATGAACCCTTTATTTATTTTTATAGTACCTCTTTGATGCTGAAAGCATGTTTACTTCAGGATAGGTGAGTGAAGAAATGCATCCACTAATGTTGCAAAGCTCCATTTGAGGATCCTTCAAAAATGAAGACTGACTTTCTATTTGTTCCCAGGCTGATTCTGTTTGCTTTAGACGTGTTATAAAACGCCTTCATTTTAAAACAGGGAGGTTGAAGGTAATCTCTCACTTAAGAATCTATTCTTACTTAGCCTGTCTCTGCCCTCATTCTCTAAGAGGTTTAGAGCTGTCGTTAGCATAGCACAGTCTGTGTGTAGCTAGAAGCCACTGAAGATGAAACACCTGGTGCATGAGTAAAACGCTTGAATCAAGGATAATTGCTGTGCAGAACCATGGGTATTACTCAATCAGCATTTGGGGATATCACCAACCAAGACACTCACCAGTTGTATACCAAATTCATGAAGGAGTGTCCGTCCGGGCAATTGAGCCTATATGAATTCAAAGGTCTTCTGGGTCTGCAGGGTCTGAATCCAGAGGCAAATCACTATGTAGAACAAGTGTTCACTACCTTTGACTTGAACAAGGTAAGCCTAGTTTTTATTCATTGCTTTTGCTACAACAGTTCACACTGAATAATATTCCAAAACCAGTATTTGAATTTGGATGGTTCACATACCTATTTGGCATAGATAGAGCATTGTTGTGCTTAGTCTGTAAGGCGATTACAAGTAGCTTTGTTTTTCCAATCTGTGAAAAATTTGCTTGACTTGGAAAAAAATGTTTTTGATTGTCAGTTTTTGGATTAGTGTCACTAGAATCCATGCCTTTGACATTGAAATTTGCTTATTTTTAACAGAAATATGAGCAAACAAAAAAAAACTAGCCTAAAAGTTACACCACCATTTCCCCCAGCAATTTATCACTTCATTTTCTGGCATTTGCAAAGGCAGGTCAGTCATTTTTAGAGAAGGCCCAGTGATGTCGTTGAGATACTATCAAAATTTTAATCAAATAAAAGAGCAAATCCAAATTAGAAGATGGATGAAGGAGCTCACTGAACAAGAAATAACATTAAAGGAAGATATTGTTGAAGAACTAGGCTTCCCCTAAGTCACTTGGAGAACCCTGAAAAACCTGAGGGTTGGAATCCCTAAATGTAAGACGAACATGTTCAATCAGGTGGTGGATAACAACACACTGTGAATGTGGAGAGATACAGAATCCACCTTATTTGCTGGTCTCCCGTTTACTACTGGAAACGTACTGATGAGGATTTAAGTTTGACCAATGGCAAAACCAAGAAGGTGGCTTCCTTTTGGCGGTTTAAAGTCTGACCTAGATGTGAAAGAAGAAGAAAAATCAAGTGGTAGAATGTTCATTGAAATGCCACTAGCTTTGAAATACTTTGCCATGATAATAATAGAACTGTACCTGCCTTCACAAGAAATATGTATGTGCAGCATACATACCAAGAACATCTAATCACTTTTATTTTTATTTATTTATCATCATACTTCTATGCCGCCTTCCTCATCAATGACTCAGGGCGGCTGACAACAAACCAAAACATACCAATTATACAATCCCACAATATAAACCCACCCATCACAAAAACTACTAAAAAGTTAAAATTTAAAAACAGCAAAAAGCAAAAATTAAAATACAGCTAAAAACACAGATTATAGATTAGTCTACTAACTTTGGGAACTAACTAAGGTGATTAGAGGATACAGTCAGACTCAGATTTAGGAGACCTTAGTTCAGAACCTTTGCTTGGCCTTGGAAACTCACTGAATGGTGGTGACTATGGCAAACCACTCCTTAAACATACTACACACCTTATTAAGATTAATGATAGGATTAATTGATAACAAACTTTTGAAATCTGACTCATGTCTATGTACATAAATCTGGTCATAGAACTAAATGTAAGACCCTTAACCAAACACTACTCCTACGGCCCAACTGACACCTCCTTGTGCATGGATGATGCCATTTCTAACTATGTAGCCAATAGCACTCACACCTGAACACTGGACAGAGATTGTCCAGGATATTTTGCTGCCAGAGTCAAAAGACAAATAGTACCCTACTCCATTTCATGAACAAAAGCAAACTGGCTTGGCAGCTGAATCTAACTCTGTCCACAGGCCATCAGCTAGTGTGTCCTCACCATTTGTGAAAAGAGGATCCTAGTTTATAGCATGGGGACAGAGGCACCCATTATTCTGTTCTCCTAGAAGAGGAAATGTCCCAGAGGGAGGAAAAATTACTAGGCCAGGGTAGATCCTACTGTCACTCCCATGGTCTACTACTGGAGCCAACTAACTCACTCACAGAAGCACTGATAGAAGCGATGGCCTTGACACTAGCATTAGAAAGAATGATACTCGGCTCAGCAAATGGAAACAAAAAGCAATTAAAATATTCAGTAGTCCACATATTGAATGCTTTGTATGCTTGATTATGAAGTAAATTGTGGTCTAATGCAGTAGCTTTGTTTAACGTGTAACCCTGGGGGTGCCCATGACTTTCTAATGCTTACTAAATTAGATGTGACATTGAAGCCCACGGTATGCTTTCACCTTTTAAAATGGTTTAGAAGGTTTCAACAGTGATTCATCAGAGCATATGTTTCCATTTAGGGCAATCCACTTATCGCCATGTACTAGCAGTTTACTGTTGTTCAAAGTGCTATTTCAACTCAGTCACAGTTTGAAGAGAGCCCAATCATTCCTCCCTCCAAATAAATCCAGGATAAAAATACAAGAGAAATTATATGGGGGTCGGGTTTTGTTTTTTTTGTTTTTTTTTTGGGGGGGGGGGGAACAAGCCTGTAGATCAAGCTAGAATACACTCAAAGTGTCAATTTGAAAATTGCTTAAAGACATACACCAATTTAATTCAATGGGACTGCATTAGAACAGGTGATAGAAGAAGTACTTCATTGATTTTAGAAGCTAAGGATTTTTGCCATGTTTGTGCCAAACAGAACACTGGGACCACATGGCTGGGTCATTAAACAGAGAAAACTAATATCTAGGAACATGTTCTGGAAGTTTCAATGTCTTGGTTCAAATTTAGCCTCAGCTATGAACTCACCAGTTGAACTGAACAATTAGATATCTGGCCAGATATTGGAATTTTATTTTATTTAGGGAGGTATTCGCACTTTGGAAATATTATAATTCAATTAAAAAACAAAAGAAATAAACAATTAAAAATAAAAAAAACATAAACATAATAATATAATAGACCTGTACTCTAGTGGTGCCAGATTAAACTTTTATTTGTAAGTATAAATTTGAGCTCAAATATCATATAAATAAAACCAAATAAACTCAAGAACAAGTATAACCCAAAAGAAAACTGAACTAGACTAAACTCATTGAGTGTTAACAATATAAAGGCTGCCTTGAACAGGAAGGTTTTTAGATTTTTCTTAAATCTATGTAGAGATAAGGCCTGGCACAACTCTAAAAATGGCATTCCACATTACTAGAACTAACCTGTCAGCACAGAATTATATATTATGAATTCACTCAGATACCTAGTGTGATGTAGTGATAGGGAGACCTGGATCTGAATATTCACCCAGCCATGAAAACTAACTGGGAACTGGTAAAAACCACTCCTTAAATATTTCACTTATATTGAAAGCCCTTTTAGGGCTGCAATAAGTTGGTTCCAGGGACTGCAGTAGCCCAAGTGGTTAAGATACTGGACTCGCTGATTGGAAGGTCAGAGTTTGATTCTCAGGTACTGCATGACAGAGTGAGCTCCTGTCTCTGTCCCAGCTCCTGCCAACCTAGCAGTTTGAAAGCAAAAAATTGCAAGTAGATAAATAGGAACCACTTCGGTGGGAAGGTAAACAGCATTCCATGCACTCAGGTGCCTAGTCCTGTTTGCCATATGACCACAGAAACGTCTACAGACGCAGACAGTGCTGGCTCTGTGGCTATACACAGAGATGAGCGCTGAACCCTAGATTAAGATACAACTGGCTTTTAAACAAGGGCGACCTTTACCTAAATTGGTTCCTACTTGATAACACCTAACACATATTTACTCACTAGGCAGCAGATATGGAAAACATCACTACAGTAAAACCTCAATTTATGGGAAAGTCCGTTCCGTAGCTGTTTCCTTAACTTGATTTCCCCCCCTGTAAAACGAATTGGAGAGAAAAGCCGTTCCCGACCACTACCCAAAAAAATAATAATTAAAATTAAAAAACACTCTAACTCCTCTCCAGACCACTCTACTGCCACCCACAGGGCCCAGAATGGCTGTGGGTGGTCTTTTATAGCCCATCAGGCGCAATGTGCTCTGGGAAATCACATTCTGTAAAACAAGGTTTTTCTGGAAAACGGGACACGTTTTCATCAAAAACAAAAAAACAAACCCTTCTGTAAAACGGTGTTTCTGTAAAATGGGGTTTTACTGTATCTTTAATCACTTCCAGATTAAGGCTAGCAGAAATACAGGGTGAATCATGGTCTTTCACAGACTTGCCCCTCACAGAATACTGCAGCCAACATAACCAGTGGTTATACAGGTGGAAACTTTGATAAGTGGTCTTCAAAAAAACCTAATTTCCAAGTTCTAGATGTGAAGGAGAATAGGTGATGGTCCAGCTTGCATTGTATTGTGAAATGACAGATATATTAAAACTTCAGGGAAGGCATGTGTAGCTGTTAAAGCTGTATTGTATAGATCAACAGATAATTTGATTAATGAAGGGAAAATTAATACAGTTGTACCTTGCTTAAGGAGCATAATGTGTTCCATGGGATTGTTCTTTAAGCAAGTTTGCTCTTTAAGCGAAACACCATTGTAAGTGACCAATTGTGACTTCTGACGGGGGAGATTGCAAACACCAATTTATTTGTTAAGTGAGTTTTTGGGTGGTTTTATTTGTTAAGCGAAGCGAACATTCAGAGAAAATTCTGCTTTTTAAGCGAGTCACTCTCCAAGCAAGGCGCTCTTTATGCAAGGTTTTACTGTACATCCAAATACATATTACAATGCATAATTGCGTATCTATTTTCTCTGAGTTGTAATGTCATGTAGAATTCATTCTGAATGCATGATACCACACCACCTTCCCCATCAAACATTCAATTCGTCCAAAATTAAACATGAATAATTCCCAGTGTCACCCCACTTACTGGTCATGCTAGAGCCCTCTTTCTACTTCAACTCAACACACACATGAACTATGAAGGGAAGTATGAAATCTTTATATTTTTCAGAAAGGGAAATAGTTTTTTTAAAAGTTGAGAAACACTTGTCTTATACTATCTGACTATTTAAACCAACTTCCAATCTGATGTTTCAATCTTAAAGGAAGCTATTGTATTTATTTATTTCTTACATAAAACAACAACAAAATTATTAATTTACAATATAAAACACAATAAACAAGCAAATAATAAATAAATACAGTATTTTCCTTTAACGTTGAAGCATCTCTGAAGTTGGTTTGTAGATTGCAATGTGTTTTTAGTGGGGTCATAAGTAGAAGGTATTTATTTATGACTGACTGACTGAATGAATGAATGAATGAAGGGGTGTATTGGACTGGCATCTTCAATTAAAAGGAAATATGACTACCCAAAACTCTGAAAAGTTTGTTTGTCTGTTTATTGGAAGCTCTATGCCAGTCCTCTCTGTTTATCGCCAAAGAGCAAGCACTGCCTGTGTTTTCAGACATTTCTGCAGCCATGTGGAAGGCATGACTAGACACCAGAGTGCACAAATTTCTGTTTACCTTCCCACCGAAGTGGTACCTATTTCTCTACTTGCAATTTCTTGCTTTTGAACTGCTAGGTTGGCTGGAGCTGGGGCAGAAGCAGAAGCTCACACCAACATGCAGTACTCAGGTTTCAAACAGCTATGGTGATAAACTATTTTCAGACTACGACTCAAAGAATCCACAAGCTGTTCCTCTCCTGCTACAACATGTGGAGGAACCAGGCATTGATTCCACAAAGATCTTACTCCCGGCAACACAGAAAGAAGAATTCTACGTTGACACCTTCAGAGGGTTGGAACAAGGAATTGGAGTTCTACATTGAATGCTTCTGCCACCGTGCCCAAGTAGAGCTCATCAGCCGTCCAATTTACAATCTCAGCCAAGCAGAACGTGAGGACATAAACAACCTCAGAAATAATTCCAACATCATCATCAAAGAGGCAGACAAGGGTGGTGATGTTGTTGTCATGGACAAATCGAGCTACACACAGGAAGCGGACAGACAACTTTCCAATTTTACATTTTACCAGCCTCTAACTATGGACCCAACCACCAAATATCAAAAAGAATTACAAAACCTTCTAAAAAAATGTACCTGCAGATGTATGTGATCAAATCTTGACCAAGACACCACAAGAACCTCAACCAGCTACCTTTTATCTAATACCTAAAATTCACAAACGTGGAAACCCTGGGAGACCCATTGTTTCAAGCATCAACACTGTCACTGTTGGAGTATCTGGTTATGTGGACTCCATTTTCAAACCATATGCTACCAATGTACCCAGCTATGTAAGAGATACCACGGACTTTCTAAGAAAACTTCAATACACACATGACCTCCCAGATAACACCATCTTAGCTACAATGGACGTGGAAGCTCTGTACACCAACATTCCAGACAAAGATGGATTACAAACCATAAGGAACATCATTCAAAACAAAAATGAAGCCCACACAGTTACCTCCCTGTGCAACTTTGTACTTACACACAATTACTTCACCTTCAACAATGAAACCTACCTCCAGATCAATGGAACTGCCATGGGTACTCGCATGGCTCCTCAGTATGCTAATATATTCATGGCTGATCTAGAACAATGTTTTCTTTACTGCTGTACCTACAAACCACTTGTCTATCTGAGGTACATTGATGACATATTTTTGATCTGGACATGTGGAAAAGAAACCCTAGAGAAATTCCACCAAGACTTCATTAATTTTCATCCCAATATTAAACTCAGTTCGGACCAGTCTACACAACAAGTAAATTTCCTGGACACCACCGTGAAACTACAAAATGGGCATCTTAGTACCACACTATATCACAAACCCACGGACAGATGTACCCACCTGCATGCCTCCAGCTTCCATCCAGAACAAACAACAAATTACATCGTCTTCAGTCAAGCCCTCAGGTACAATTGCATCTGCTCAGACCCATGCGACAGGGATGCCAAGCTCAAGGACTTACAAGATGCATTTCTCAAACTACAGTACCCATCCAATATGGTTAAAGAACAAATCAACCAGGCTAGATGAATACCCAGGAGTGATCTACTACAAGACAGGCCAAGAAGGGAAAGCAACTGAACACCATCGGTTTTCAGCCCTCAGTTTAAACCCCTCACATGCATAATGAGGGATCTTCAACCCATCTTGGACAAGAGTGCTTCGCTTTCCAAAGCCCTTAGTGACAGACCCCTGCTTTCTTGTAGACAACCCTTCAATCTCAAACAACTATTGACACACAATAGACTATACAAAAGTGAAACAGAGAGGGGAACTAAACCCTGCTGCAAACTCAAATGTCTATTCTGCCTCCACATTTGTTCTGGAAACAGTATTACTGGACCCAACGGCACCACACACAACATTAAAGGCAGTTTTACTTGTGTTTCTGCCAATGTCATTTATGCCATCTCTTGCCAAAAATGCCCTTCTGTGCTTTATGTAGGACAAACAGGACAATCTTTACGCAAAAGAATTAATGGACTCAAATCAGACATACGGAATGGCAACACAGAGAAACCTGTTTCAAACCACTTCAATTTACCTGGACACCCTATCCAAGATCTGGAAGTTACAATTCTGGAACAGAGAAATTACAAGACTAGGATTGAAAGAGAGACAGCAGAAATAAAATACAGCCAACTGTTGGACACCCATCACAGAGGCTTAAATATTAGCCGAGGGTTTCTGGGACATTATCAAATTTAATACACAGATTGCTATGTGCTGATAGCACATATGATACACTATATTTTTGTGTATTATACAACCTTCCTGCCAATTCTCTTTTACAACTTGAGCAGAACAGGAAATAGCCAGGCGGCAGTAAACAAGTGAGAGGTTAAATCAGAAACCAGAGAGGGCTTTACTCCATACCTTTGAGATTGAAAGGGAGACATTTAAAACTAATCTGAATAATCTATTGTTACGGATAGTTGTAGGAAGCTGTATTGTTATGCTTGCTTGTCTGTCATTCTGCTTGAGCAAACCCTTCTTCCTTAAACCCCTGCATTTGGTGTATATAAACCATGCCTGTAAGTTTTATTCCTTGTCTGAAGAAGTGGACTTGATCCACAAAAACTAACAATAAAAAATATAGCAGTTAGTCTTTAAAATGCTACAGTTTTTGTTTTATTACTTTTTTGTTTTTGTTATCTGATATGCCTATACCAGACTAGAAGGCTTTCTAACTAGTTACCACCTCGTTTGTCATCCTCTTGTGATGATGTGACTATTACATGATTAATTATTATTTGATTGAGCACTTCTCTGCCCCTTCCCCTGAATCCACACCAATGGCTGGCCAGGGGGTACAAAGGCAGGGCAGATTGAGGACTTCACCACCCCTCCCCCTGAGCCCCCATCAACATATTGTACTGTAATATATTGTTTGTAAGCCGCCCTGAGTCGCTACAGTGAGTGGGCGGCAATATAAATTTGAACTAATAATAATTAATTAATAATTTCTGCAGTTTAAAGAAAATGATACTGCCTAAATTACAGGACTATTTCTGGAACTATACATTATCAAGAACATAACATCATTTTATCCTTCATTCTGTTTAACTTCTTGGCTGAAAGGGGATTCAGGTTCTACTTGGCCTTAATAAAGTATTATCCTGTTATCTGAATAAGGTTCTATAATCTGATTCCTCAGTACAAAAGAAATATGGTGTTGCAACTTCATCTCTTACTTTTTTCATTAGCATTTTGCTTCTGTCTCACTGTTTCTATTAAGTGTGGCATTTCATCTCCTTGTAGAACATATTAATTTTTTTATACATTTGCTCTTCCTAAAATCTTATTAATTTTACTCTAGTGTGTTCAGTGGCCATGGTCACACAATTGAGCATGATATTTTACAATAGGTTGCAATCAAATCTTTCCTGATCATTACTTAGCCTTTTTTTTTTTTTGCATACTGCTCATTTTGTCATTTTCCCCACTTACCTAATAATTTTTCATTGTACTGTATTATCAACCTGCCTACATTTTCAAATTGCATGACCCTCCCCCCTCCATCTTGCTTGGCACTTACATGATTTTATAAGATCTTTTTTCAGTTTTATTAATATTTATTTATTAATACACTGACACTGAATCCCAATCTTTTGTTCTTTGCTTTAAAATGGCTGGTCTAATTAGGCTTTTTTTGCACATGATTAACAATTATTTGATAGGAAAAGTGATAAAACTTTGAAGTGCAGAAATTTTTCACGGCCATCCCCTTGATTTTTTCCCCAAGAGAGAATGTGTGAGAGAGAGGGAGGGAGAGGGAGAGTGGGGTGGGGGTGGGGAGAGGATACATCATCTCTGCTAATCAAAATCTCCTGGTGTTTTGATCCTCTGACATCTGACCTATAGACATCTCCTTATTGAGCAAGTAGTATAAGCTTGTTCTATGCGTGGAGACTCACAGTGTGTTTTTCTGCACAGCACAAAATTGGGGGAATGGGAGAGGATACATGCTTAAAGCTAAGTTTTCTGCACAGATGTTTTGCCCTAGCAATGCTGGAGCCACAACAGTAAGGCTGGGGTTGGTTGATTCACCTCTGCTTTTCCCTCCACATAGTTGCTAATAATAATAATTTCATGTCAGAAATTATCCTGGGTTGAAAGGATTTTCCCTTGAGGGACTCCACTCAGGGGACACCCGAATGAGGCTCCTTTCATATCCCCAAGATCTTCTCCCACTGAAGTGGTCCCTATTTATCTACTTGCAATTTCTTGCTTTCGATCTGCTAGGTTGGCAGGAGCAGGGACAGACGGGTGCTCAATCCATCATGTAGTACCCGGGTTTCGAACTGTCAACTTGCTGGCCTTCCAGCTAACAAGGCGAGCTACTTAACCATTGAGCCCCACATAATTACTAATAATGTGAGTAGGAAGCACCTCAATGGGGCTTTGGAATTCCAATTTTAAACACTTTCCCTGTGGGTACCAATGTTAGGAATAATTCAGGTTTTATGCACAGAGTTCAGAAAAAAGTTACCTTTATGAACTATAAGTTCCACAGTGCCTGAGAGATACTGAGGTTGTAATTTGCTACTTGACCACTGTCTACCATATAGACAGTCTCATGTCGAAGGGTGGGTTCAAACTCCTTCTAAGCCATCAAAATAAAATAATCACCATGCATTTTGCAGAAAAGTGACCTGAAACACTTCAGGTGCCAGGTGATTCTTCTGGTGAACTGCCTCAAGGACCCTCAGGGTGTAGACCAATGGTTCACAACACACACACCCTTTTTTTTACCATGCCCCACCTAAGCAGCTATAAAATCCTGATGCTTCCCCACCCTCTGTGACATATAATTCTTATGATTCAAAAAGTGAACTCCTATTCATGTGGAGGAAACCTAAAAGGCCATTGACTGTTAATAACTCATTCTCTAATAGCCCCCTTAAAAATCACATTGCCACCCCCTGTAGGGCGTATACCCCACCTGGGGAACCACAGGCGTAGATGTTATAGGAGAGCCAGCCCAAAGGAGGAGGGAGGAGGAAGAAAGACAACATCCCCTAACTCAGAGGTTCTCAACCTAGAGCCCATGGGCCGGTCCCAGCCCACAGCACCATTCCATGTGGCCCACACCACCTCCATTGCATCCGTAAGGTTTACATCAGCCGTAAAATGTCCCCGCACATGTGTAAACATGCAGAAGTGGCCACATTTACAAAAGCCATAAATGTGCCTGCTTCTGGATGTGTGGTCCTGCCCACCCAGCTGTCCAGGGGGTGTGGTCTGGCCTACACTATAAAAAGGTTGGGAACCCCGGTCCTAACTACTTGTTCCTCCCCCTCCTAGTGAATGCTGAGGGACCCGAGGGAGGGACAGTGATGCTTACTGCCCCCTCCTGTGGGTGGGGAACTTGTGCCAGCACTGGTTGGTGCACGTGATAGCTACTTATTCTATCTGCAAGGTCTGAGGCCCTCCCTAAATAAAACTACAGCCTTCCCTATTTAAAACTTCCTGCTGCTTTGTATCATTAACAAGTCAGATCAAGAGTAGAATAGAAACTTTGTACAGTACTTCATTTAGTGTCTGGTATCTCCAGGTAAAAGGGAAAACTGTTGTCTGAGACTCTGGAAACCTGCCAACAATTGAAGTAGACAGCTTTCCATGGCTTGTTTATTTCCAAACATCTCCCATAATCCTAGACACCACTAACACTGGCATACTGGAATCACAGTTGAATTTTTTGTGTTAGTCTGTATTCCAAGCTTATCAGAGAGTAAACAAAACAGAACAAAAAGACAAAAATGTTGTGGCACTTTAAAGACTAACTGCTGTATTTTAATGTTAGCTTTTGTGGATCAGGAACATTTTTGTCTTTTTGTTTTGTTTTCTTTCTGATACGGAATCACAATCCAACTCATCTAAGACGCAGCGGTGGGCATCAGTAGGCTTGCACCAGTTCGCCAGAACCAGTAGCAGAAATTCCGGCTGGCCCTGCCCATCCAAGTTTTGAAATAAAGTAGTCCTAATTTGGGTGCAATGCAGGGCTTTCCTCCTGGCCACGCCCACATACCACACCCACAGTGTGGTAGTAAAATTTTTCAGATCCCACCGCTGTCTAAGAGGAGTTGATTGAGCAAAGAAAAAAAAACAATGATGGCCTATGTATGCCGGGGGGGGGGGGGTGTTCTGCTTCAGGTATAGTGTGGCCTCTGAGCAGAAATAGGTTCAACAACAACAAAATATTGTAATTTGCAAATTGAAGTTGAGCATTTATGGAGAAGAACTTTGATCGGGGCCCTTGGAGTATTACCTAAAGTCCTAAAGGACTCCCACCTAGATATGTATTTGGAAATTTTGGATCTATTGGACCTGAACATCATAACTCTACAATTATTTTTACTAGGAATGTCTATATATTTAGATGTTATTTTCATAGTTCTTGGGACCTTGGTTAGGTCTTGAACTGTTAATTTTATACCAATCTTCAACTGTGATTCTAATGATGTTTTTTATTATAATTATAATTATAATAATGAGGAGGAGGAGCATGTCTAGGTGACAATGATAATAGCATAAAATATCCACTGGTAAATAAATAAATAAATACTTCTTAAAACTTGGTGGGATCCATTTCGTGCTGAATTTAATCATTAATTCATGCTTAAAGCCAGATGGATAGATCTTTGATCTGTTGCTGTCTTGTATTTTTCCCCTCTGTGATTGTAAAGTGAGGAGCAAAAAAAAAAAAAAACCAACAACCCAAAAGTTTAGGATGCAGTCTTTGATTGAAGAAATCAGGCCTCCTTCTCCTGTGTCTCAGAGAAAATGAGACTCCCTCCCTCCCCCTCCTTCATGGCGATCAGACATGAAGACTATCCTGATAATAAAATACAGTGGCCTTTTATTAGCCTTCTACATTGCAGCATGACACCTGTATCATTGATTCAGTTCAACAGTCACTTTCTGGTCTTTAGCCCTTTTGGCATGCAAAGTCCTCCTTGGTCCCAGGGCAGTATTGATGAAGCTGCTGCCCTCCATCAAGTTGGATTCAAGTGGGATTTAATCCACTTGGAGACCATCAACCTTCCCTGTGGACCTCAGAACCCAAAGCCATTAGTCCTCATGCTAGTTAACAGCCACCTGACACTCGGTGGGTGGTTGGCAGTATGGTCTACTCTATTACCATAGTAGGATAACTTGGCCAGACAGGAGAGAGAGATCTGACCTGCGATGATCCTTCCCAACCTCTGGGGAATGTTCATCTCCTTGATATGAAAGGTAAGGTAAAGCTCACCCTTGCTTGAAAGCCAGTCTTATCTGACTCTAAGGTTCAGTGCTCATCTGTTTCATAGCTAGAGTCTGCTTCTGCAGACTGCTTCTTCAGAAGTGTTTGTGGTCAAGTGGCAGGCATGACTAGACATGAAACACTGTTTACCTTCTCACCGATGTGGTCCCTATTTATCTACAGTTCAGTACTTGCAATTTCTTTGCTTTCAAACTGCTAGGTTGGCAGTAGCTGGGACAGAGACCGGAGCTCATTCTGTCCTGTCATATTCAGGTATTGAACTGCTGACCTCCCACCTTTCAGTCAGCATCTTAGCCACTTGAGCCACTGCAGTCCAATGTCAAAAAGGTCAAAACTGGGGAAGTTGTAGGCATGTAGAGGAAGATTTAGATCTATGAGATCCAAAGTGATCCCAGTCCTGGCCCAAATCTCAAGATGCAGGAGTTTCAAAGGAAGATTTCCTACCTTTACCTGTTTGCACCAGGCACCTCCTACACCACCTAGAGGTTTCATGGCAGGAGTATAATTTGAAAAGGCAACTTCCAATTTATCACTGAAGCATCTTCTCACTAGCAATTAAGGTAATTATTTGTTGGAGTTTAATACACTACCAGAAGAAACCACTTTCAGGAAAGGAAACAATAAAATGAGTTTATAAATGAAAAATCAAATAAACTGGAATATATATAACAAACATTAATTTAGAAGCTGTCAAGCTGCACTCATAGAAATTATGAAACTATCTTAATCAAACAATTTTGCATAACAATGCTTTCCCCATTTATTTCAATTAGCATGTTGCTGTGTTGCTGCAATTACATGAAACCACTCTGGGGCAATTTCCACTTAAATTACCTGCCAACTACAATTATAGCAGTACTTAGTACAGTACAAAACGTCCTGAACACCTCATGAGCTGTACTGTCTACTGCACCGCAACAGTCTGCAGCTTCCTTAAACTCCCCAACCAGCTGCCAATGTTCAAAATGTCACCTATATTGACAATTTCCAGAACTTAAATCAGTTCTCACTATGGAAATTTACACAGCTACAACTCTAAAGGTGACCTAATTTGCATCGCATGTTGTGCTATTTATTTGATTTATGTTGTGTTATTAGAGAAATCGTGCTCATTGAAGGATCCAGAGAGGGGAGCTTTGCCGTTTGTAACATGAATGAGTTTACAGTTGTACCTCGCTTAAAGAGCATAATGCATTCCACAGGATTGGTCTTTAAGCGAGTTTGCTCTTTAAGTGAAACACCATTGTAAGTGACCAATTGTGGGGGGACTGCAAACCCCGATTTATTTGTTAAGCGGTTTTTGTTTGGTTTTATTTGTTAAGCGAAGCGAACATTCAGAGAAAATTCTGCTCTTTAAGCGAGTTACTCTTTAAGCGAGGCGCTCTTTATGCAAGGTTTGACTGTACTTTTACTACCTGTCTGCACATGTTACTTAGACCCACTGCAGACATTGATGGTCTTCTACAGGCATCTTCTCCAGATGAATGTGAGAGCTCAGAAATATCAGAAAACAAAAACACTATAGCACTTTAAAGACTAACTGCTATATTTTTATTGTTAGCTTTCATGGATCAAGTCCACTTCTTCAAACAAGGAGTGAAACTTACAGGCATGGTTTATATACGCTAAGTTCAGGGGTCAAAGGGAGAAGGGCCTGCTCAAGCAGGATGACAAACAAGCAAGCACAACAATACAACTCAACGGTGTAGGAAGGGGGCAAGGGGAGCGGCTAGCCCCGGGCGGCGTGTTTTGGGCTATGCGTATTCTTGGACTACAATTCCCAGAAGCCCTAGTGGGAGCAGGAGCCAGCATCCACCAGGGAGCGGCAAATTTGGCTTATGCCCTGGGTGGCTGAAATCAATGCTACACTACTGATACAGCTTCCCACAGCCAGAAAATTATGTTTTTGAACTACAGTTCCCAGAACCTTTCAATAAGCATGGGCAGTGGTTGTGCCAAGCTATAACTCCCACCACCCCCAGGCACCCCATCCAGCTGAAATTTGTAGTTAACCTGTAAGAGGCTAAAATTCTCGTTTCACCTGTAGGACTCTACAAGTCCAGCTTCTAGGTTTGTTGTACTGTTCAATTTACAGTACCTCAGTGTGCCTTACTTTCCATGGGAAGTACCCGGAGATTTCTCTTCTCTTCTAGGGTATGGCAGGATTATTTCTATTTTTTTTTATTTCCTTGGATCAAAATTGGGATGCTTAGGATTCTTTGCCTTCTGTGTTTTTACAGTGTTTGACTGTATCATATAAATTAGCTCTGTAAGTTGGGTATCTGGTTATGCAGCCACTACCTTGGGCAAGCTGCACAGCCCCAGAGCATCACCAGAAGAAGGGGAGAATGAACCATATCTGAGTACCCATCTCTGTGGGCACCGGTGCAGTCACCCCAGCACAGAGTTTGTCCCACCCCTCTGCCCAGCAGCCCAATGAGAGCACTTCCTCCCTCCCCCCAGCATAGAGTTCTCCCCTCCATGCCCAGCAGTCCAATGGGAACATTTCCTTTATTGAATCACTAAGAAAAACAAAACATTGTGTGAGCTTTCGTGGTTCAAGACCACTTCTTCAGGCATTTGTTAAAATGTTCATTGCGTGCTGGTCTGCCAGACTCTCTTCTTAAGAACAGCAAAATATTTTATGGAGTTAGGATGCCACTCCCACAAGAAGCTCGGTGTCTGCTCCCAGCCCATTTGACCCTCTCTGGAGCATAGCTTCTTTTTGTGGCCAGACAAAGGAATACAGATGCCATGTGCTTCCCAGCAGGGGGCAAGGCTTCAATTTGGTATACATACTAGGCAAGCCAATTCCAGTCAAAGTCAATCAAAATTATTACCTAGTGATTATTACCTAGTTCCTTCAATTTTGGTGCCTGGCAGACCACCATGCCATGAACATTTTAATAAAAACTGAATAAGTGGTCTTGAACCATGAAAGATCACACAATATTTTGTTTTTCTTAGTGATCCAATAAAGGTATGATCTGCCTCCTGCATCTTTTGCATTATCCATCTATTCTAGTGGTTTTTTTTAAGCACATATCTCTTTTCTATTACTTTATCCATTCAAACAGTCTTTTAAAAGTGCAAAGCACCAGAGCAAAGGAGAAGGTTTTTTAGTGATAATCATGTGTGCCAGCTACTTAATCCCAGTGACCAGTTAGCAGATGCCAGCCAACAGGTTGGTTGCTGTTATACACTTGATCAAATGCTTCTTCAGAAACCAACCCTGGAGTGGAAAGGTAGATTTCTAACCAATGCAATATGGTTGTTTCTAAATTGCTCTTTCATGCTATTACTATACAGAAGATGTTTAATAAAATCTGTATTCCAGGGCTGTGGATAATATATTTTGCACAATGATTGGGTAACACAACAAACTGGAATTCAAGAGAACAGCAGAATGAACTGAAAAACCACTCTTGTTTTGCTGTGTGAGTGAGTGAGAGAGGGATGTGAATCAGCAGAAAGCAACTACAGTGGAACCTCGGTTAATGTAATTACGTAATACATTCTCCGGGATGTTTCTTACAGCAAAAAATTACTTTAACTGAATTTCCCATAGGAATGCATTGAAAACCAAAATACACTGTACTTTAACCAAAATGAGATTTTCCATAGGAATGCATTGAAAACCAATTAACCCATTCATAAAAAAAATTCTGTAAACCAAGGCACTATTTTCTATGGATTTCCTTTTGTTATGCGATTGTTATGTTAACCGAGCCGTTTGTTAACTAAGGATCCACTGTATTTGGCTTGTCTTTCCATTATTTGGGGCTAATGATCGGACTTGTTGTGGTAGCTGGCCAAAGCCAAGGTGCTGGCTCCCTGCCAGGTTTGCACTTCATGATAAACAACCACAAGCAATCAGGCAGTGTGTATATTGCACATGACAGCCCACAGAACCTTGGCTTGCCATGATTTGTTCACTGGTCCTCTTTGTTTAGGATTTGATTTCAATTTAGCACACTGGACATGTATCAGATTTCAACACTGGATAAAAATGTTTGATTCTCTAGAGTTTGCATTGTGTCACTGACAACTGGCATCCCCTGAATTAAAGTTCCATCTTCCTTTTGCCACTTTAGCAGTTGCCTTTTCTTGACAGTTTCAAATGCATTTCAGATCCCCTTTCCAATTGCTGAACTGGTGCAACAGCAGCAACAACAGGAAAAAATCTCAACCAAAAAAACCCCCTTGATCACAGCTACCAGTTTGGGAGAAGTAGACTAATCTCTGCACCCGTAGAACTCCAAAACCTGCTGTTGTGTGTAGCCATCAAAGACAGCCATGCCCACGAAATGCTAAATGTGACAGGCAAGGCATTAGGACATTATGCAAAGGTCAGGTAATTAGCTAACTGGAAGCTTAATAAAACCATTATCCTTGTATATTTAGAATAGTGTTGATAATCCCCAGAACACTTTAAAAGGATCCAGTCACCAGTCAGTTCAGGCATCCCTTTCCAAAAACAGTCTCAAGATGTTCCTCTTGTGATGGCAACACCCAAATACCAATGATTTATTTTGTAAATCAGTGGCTATGTGTAGACTAGGTATACAGTTCTTATGTTAGTAACAATTGCCTCTATCCCTCATTCTGGGATGAGCACAGAATTTGTAGATAGTGATATGGAAACTATTTTCAAAAATTCAAAGAGGGAAACTCATACACACTTACCAGAGATAAAATACATCAAATGCAGTGGAACTTCAACTAACAAATGGCTCGGTTAACATAAAAAATGCATAACAAAAGGAAATCCACAGAAAATAGTGGCTCTGTTTACAGATTATTATTTTTTTTGGAACTGATTAATTGGTTTTCAATGCATTCCAATAGGAAACCGCATTTTGGTTAAAGTATTTTGGTTTCCAATGCATTCCTATGGGAAATTTGATTGACTGATTTATTTATTTGATTTATACCACACCCCACTCGCATACAGCGATTCTGGGCATCTTACAGGAATGCAAAAAATACAGTTACACAATCATAATAACATCATACATAGATCACAGGTAAACACCCCAAATACAATAAATGCACAGTAATACAATATATATAATTTAGTACAATATATCTAAATCAAATGGATGATTCAATGCATTCCTATGGGAAATTCAGTTAAAGTAATTTTTCCTGTAAGAAACCTACCAGAGAATGCATTAATTACGTTAATTGAGGTTCCACAATGAGAAAGTAGCTATGTCTGCAACTGTTCACCACTTACATTGTTATAAATTGGGGATTCCTAACCTTTTTTATGCTGTGGAACAGACCATGTCTCCTTGACAGCTGAGCGAGCAGGACCATGCCTCCAGAAAGCGGAAGTAAATGTGCCCGCTTCTGCATTTATGACAGCCATGGGTGCATTTATGGCTGACTTAAGGGCATTTATGCATGTACAGGTGCATTTTACGGTTGTCATAAACGTGCCCACTTCCACTTCCAGGTGCAACAGCGGTGGGCCACATTAAACAGTGCTGCTGGCCAGGTCTGACCTGCGGGCCATATGTTGGGAACCCGTGCTATAAATACAACAATTTGTTACATTTTTATCCCATCTTGGCTTTCCCCTTCCTGCTTTATCTTAACCAACAATGCTGTGAGGCTAAGAGAATTTGACTGTCCCCAGGGCAGCTGTTTCATTTCATGGTGAAAGCTTCTCTCCAATGCTAATCCTGTGCTCTAGCCAGCATTCCACACTGCTTCTGAGCATAGAGAGAGCATTCAGAACATATTCCTCTAAACATAGTTGGATAGATTTCTGTCTGAACGAACACACACAGATCCTAAATACTAACACAAAGTACCTTGTTCACTAGATGCTGGCAATTCAAGAATTGAAGCAGAGCATTGTTTTGCTTTTAATTTGCCTCATTATATATTTATATGTAGCTATTAAACTCTTATCTCCTTTCATTTTGGCTGTTGTAAGGCAGAAAAGGGCAACACTTGTAATAAGCTTACTCACAAAGCTGATCTGTGATGCTATATCCCTTTGCAGGAATGGAGTCCTAACTGACTCAGATTATCAACTGTAGTCTGGAGTACTGACATGAACAAGTTTAAAAGCCAGAGGTTAAAAAACTCAAAAAGGAAAAAGGAACTTCAAATACAAGAAGACACTCCCCAACAGGACCAATAGATAAATTACACTGGGGAACAAAAAAAAATTTTTTTCTTGGTGCCTACAATTTTTCAACTGATTTTGGGCATTTTTGTGCGTCTGATTCTGAAAATGCCATCCATTTTGTTCTAGCAGCTCTAGTTCATGAGATATCGATGATGTCATTATACATTGCTCTTATGACTACACTTGTATTTGCATCACCATTCGTAAATTGATTGTTTTAATAATACTTACTTTTGGGGTGGAAAAATATTTGGGTGGGCCAAAAAAAAGTTTTGGTGGGTGAAAAAAATTGGGGGGGGGGAGCAAAATTTCACTCTGCCCTGGGTGGCTTACACCCTTGCTACGCCTCTGGTTATATATGCAACCAGTATGGTTAGATTGGCCTAATGTGAATAAGCCATATCTAAAAAACTAGAGCTGATGGGGCATAACTGAAAGCATTTTTGGAATCAGTGACCCAAATATAGCCAGAAATAGGTGAAAATTATGAGGCACCAAAATCACTGTTCCCCATTGTTATCTACTTTTACTTTAGTTGTTATGATGGCCCATAACCATTCCTTCCTTTACATCTTGAACGAGTAATTGACCTTTCCCATTTGCCAATATATAATCTGAGAAATTTCCCCAATATCATTAAAATTATTTTCCTTTCAATCCCTTTTCTATTTTAATATCACAAGTCAAAGTCCCCAAATTCATCATACCACTCATCCACTTGGAATTCATATTTAACTTTCCAGGTTTTTTACAATCAGGAGTTTTGCTGCCATTACTAAGTTATTAATTAACTCCTTCTTTGCCCAACTTTACAGAACATCCTTGTATCAAAGTGAAAATTTGGGGACATATCACCCTTTTTCATTGCAGTATTTTGTTCATTTCTTCGCTATTTCCATGTGATTGTATGACATACATGTGTTCATGAACAAGCCTGACCATGATATGTGCCAAATTAGACCATTCAGTCCAGTAGCAGGGCTACTCTTTTGGGAGAAAGAGGTGCTGGAACAACTCCTCCGTGGATGGAAAGGTCAATTTATGCAATGGAGATCAGGATGTTACATCCCAGAGCTGGATTTCTATAGAAACAAAAAATCCTAAAGCATATCAGACAGCAAACAAAACAAAAAGACAAAAATCTTGTGGCACTTCGTCAGACATAAGAGTGAGACTTCATAGCTTCAATTTATACACATCAGGTGTACATCTGATGAAGTGGACTTGATCCACGAAAGCTAACATTGAAATACAGCTGTTAGTCTTTAGAATGCCACAACATTTTTGTCTTTTTGTTTTGTTTACTCTCTGGTATGCTGTAGTATTTTTGTTTCTATAGAAATCGAGTTCTGAGATGTAACTCCCAACTGTCCAGTGCATAATATTTAGTCCCAAGACTATATATATTGTGTGAGCACATGGCATTTGTTCCCTTCCTTTTCACTCATGAGGGTTGGAACCAAAAGAACACATTCAGATTGGCCAATTACCAACTGTTGCACATTCAGAAATCACAGTACAGTACAATGGTACCTTGGTTAACGTAATTAATGTGTTCTCTGGGACATTTCTTACAGCAAAAATTACTTTAACTGAATTTCCCATATGAATGCATTGAATGCAATTTTCTGTAGGAATGCATTGAAAACCAAAATACATTAACTGAAACAGTGTTTCCCATAGGAATGCATTGAAAACCAATTAATCTGTTCCAAAAAAAATTCCTGTAACCTGAGCCACTATTTTCTATGGATTTTGTTTTGTTATGCAATTTTTATGTTAACCGAGCCGTTTGTTAACAGAGGTTCCTGTAGACATTTCCCACCACACACTGAATCACACTGCTTCATAGTTTGCCACAGTTTGTTACTGAAGGTTACTCTGATGGTATTATGCCAGCAGGGATAACAGACAGCATTTGTGCCATCAGTATATTAGCAAGAATGACCTGGCACATTTAGAGTGAAATTATGATCCAACCAGAAAACATGAAATTGAGTCAGTAATTTGTGAATCTTCCAGCATTGTGTTTTGTTTTGTTAAACCACTTTTACTGATTCTTCAGCTTGTAATTTCAATTGAATGTGGTTACACATGCATATTAATGCCCACTCTAACCTTAGAACACATCATATGGGACACTTAAAAACAGCAGGTTTTGTTTGAGGTATAGCATCTCTGTGAGGTTTATATGACATTCTAGGATTTTTTAAACATGAAAGCCAAAAGAAAACAGTGTCTCTAATAGTTCACATTTAAAAGAAGGGTGACATGGAATGGCACACTATGGCTTTATATTTTTAACACATCTGCTTCAGTCAAAGTATATCTAGAAGTAAAAATTGTTACATTGAAAGCCAGTCATATCTGACTCCAGGGTGCGGTGCTCATCTCCATTTACATACAAAGAGCCAGCACAGTCTGTGTCTGCAAATGTTTCCATGGTCATGTGGCAGATATGACTAGACACCAGAGCACATAGAATGTTAATTACCTTCCCACTGAAGCAGGAGCTATTTATCTACTTGTAATTTCTTCCTTTGGAACTGCTATGTTGGCAAGAGCTGGGGGAGAAATGGGGAGCTTACTCCATTGTGCAGCACTTGAGTCTCGAAGAACTGCTAATCTGCTGACCTTCCAGTTGTCAAGTTCAGCATCTTAACCACTAAGCTACCACAGTCCTCACATTGTGTAGTCACTGACAAACAGATTGGACTGTGTCAACAACAGTCCAAAGTCAGTGTAGTTGCCCCATCATGTATGACTTCACTGGTTAAAATGCTGATTCTGTGTATAGAAGCAGTGCACATATTGGAAAAAGGGCAGGCTATGTATCCTAACACAGACTGGTTAATACTAATTGGTCAATGCCAAATTAGCTTGCTTTTGTTTTGCAACTAGTCTCCTGGGGGATAGTACAGCTTTGTACCATGTCTTGATGTTTCAGATACAAAAACCTGCATGCTTGGAAGAACAACATTGTAAGAAAAAGAAATACTGTACATATTTGCTTTACTATACAACCTGAACCCTAAAGAAATGTAGATAGAGCTTGTTGTAAATTACTCTCCGATACAAGTGAAACCCCAAAATGTGAACAAACACTCAGGAGAGGCCTGTTTCATACCTGTGAAATTTATGTGCCTATGTCTAAGACAGAACTATCATATACATATTTTTAAATGTTTTTTTATTTACACTAGAGGACTGTAGTTTTTAGATGTTCTGTTATCACTCTAAAAATTTAACCCATATATATATATATAAAGGGTGAGAACACCACTGCAGCATTATGTAATATATACAGTATATTAAAATGCAGATAAACACATTTTTAGAGGGATAACAGAACACCTAAAAACTAGAGTCCTGAAGCTACATATTTCTTCTCAAACTAAAATAGAAAGTGGATAGGACCTTTGAGAGAAGGAATATAATTTTATTTATTTTACGTATTTATTTATTTATATTTGTTTATCGCCCTCCTGCCCAAAGGGACCCAGGGCGATTTACAACAATTATAAAACCATTTAAAAGATTAAAAACTTAATATTAAAAGCTAGAAATTGTAACATAGGCACACTGGGGTCAAACCAACCAATTGACTGGGGAAATTGAACCATCCACTCCCCAGACCAAACCTGCCAGCCAGGTTTTTACTCCTTTCCTAAAGGGCAGCAACTCCATCTGCAGGTGTAGTTCTATTGGGAGGAGGTTCCAGAGGGTCGGAGCGGACACCGAGAAGGCCCTCCTTCTCGTGCCAGTGAGGTGCGCCTCTCTGGCCGATGGCACAACCAGAGAGCCCCTCCGGTCCGCTCTAGTGGGACAGGCAGATGTCCTTGGGACGATGCGGTCTCTTAAGTATCCTGGTCCACTACCATGTAGAGCTTTAAAGGTAATAACCAGCACCTTGAATTGCACCCGGAGGCACACTGGGAAACAGTGCAGCTCCTTCAGCAGCGATGAAGCAAGGGCGTAATGCCCGCATCCCACCACTACTCGTGCAGCCGCATTCTGGACCAGCTAAAGCCTCCAAATGGTCACCAAGGGCAGCCCCATGTAGAGCACATTACAATAATCAAGTCTGGAGGTGACCAAGGCATGTGTGACCATGAGCAAGGGGTCTTGGTCTAGGAATGGCCGTAACTGGCGAATCACACGAAATTGTGCAAAGGCCCTCCTGGCCACGACTGCCACCTGTTCTTTGAGCAGTAGTCACGAGTCCAGGAGGACCCCCAGATTACGTACCGGGTCTGATTGGGGCAGAACTGCCCCATCCAGAACTAAAAGTGGTAGTTCCTGAGATAACACAGGACTCCCAACCCACAGGTACTCAGTCTTGCCAGGATTCAGTTGTAGCCCGTAATCTCTAGATCAGGAATTCTCAACCTGCGGCCCATGGGCAGGATGTGGCCTGCAGCACCATTTCATGTGGCCCACCACCACCTCCACCACACCAGGAAGTGCCATGTGGTGGATGAAGGGCAAAATGGCCATCTGGTCTCTGAAGATGTCTGAGGGAGTGTGATCCAGCCCCTGGCTTAAAAAAGTTGAGAACTCCTCCTGCTCTAGATAGATGTTTTAAATTGTTAGGTGAAAATAGTTTCCCACCAGGCCTATGAATGAGTTAATCTGGAAGCCAGTTTACGGCACTAGCACATATAGTGTAATTCAGTGGTGGGAAGCAACAAGTTCGCACCCTCTTGGGAGGGGGGGGGAAGCAAAATTGGGTGGCCTCTGAGCAGGGGGGTGGCAAAATTGGGTGGCCTTTGGGCAGGGCAGGTAGCGAAATTGGGTGGCCATGCCCACCTTCCTGCCCTGCCCCATCAGGTTTTGTCCCTGCAAGTAGTTCATTGTCTTCCTTGCTTAAAAGCCAGTCATATGTGACTCCAGGGTTCAGCCAAAGAGCCAGTGCTGCCTGTGTTTGCAGATGTATACATGGCCATATGGCAGGCATTACTAGATCACCCATGACGTAGGCTCTGCCCATGACATAGCCTCCACTCATGACATAGGCTCTGCCCATGGTGTGGTAGCGAATTTTTTTGCTGCCCACCAATGGTGTAATTGGTACATATTCTGTTAAGCTTAAGTATGATTTGTGCTTCATCCAATTCAGCTGGTGCCCTGGATCTGGTTTGATATCTATGTATCCCTTGGACTTTCATTGTAGGTGGGGTGTATAACCTTTTTGATTTTGCACAGACTTACATGAAATATGAGGACATCTTTTATAGAAAATGCAAATTTCAGACAACTAGCTTCAGAGATTTTGATATTAGTTACCTTTGAAGTTTGTTTTCTTTAAAATATATATTGTATCCCAGTCAGTTTGCATTGAGCTCCAGATAGAAATCAGGTTCCAATTTTCTCACTTGAACCACATGTAGCTATTCCATGTCTAAATGGTCAAAAAGCTGTTTTGTATTTTTTTCTCTCTCTATTTGAAAAGCAATACTTTGGTGTTGACTCAATCCATCAGCTTATATGAAATTAACCCAGAACCCATCCATTCTCTAGTTCAGCCTTTGGTGTAAGATGGTTTAATTATTAATTGATTACCACAATAAGTGAAAAATTATACATGTTACAAACATATCTTTCTTCTGCTTCTTCTTTTTCTTCAGGATGGATTTATAGACTTCTTGGAGTTTATAGCTGCAATAAATCTAGTAATGCGAGGGAAAATCGACCAGAAATTGAAATGGTATTTTAAATTATATGATGCTGATGGGAGTGGAACGATTGACAAAAAGGAACTTTTAAGCATATTCTCGGTAAGAAAATTGCATATATTAGCATGTATTTATCATAAACCAGTCTAGAGAAACACTGGTATTAAAATTAGATGGCAATTCCATTATTTAAAGGTAACAGTGTTTTGACTTCAGTTCATTCACTATCTGTGTAAACAAGATACAGTACTGTGCCTATTCCTTTCTTGCTCTATGGATTCAACTGCAGACCTAGAAGAGTAACATTGTAAGAGAAGTAATTGCACATAGGGGAGCTTGGGCTTCCCATTTGTAGTTCATGGGCATGAGATTTCCCCACTCCCAGTGAGAGTGAAAGGAAACTATGTAGGGGAAAAATATTAGCAGCTGGTATCCAGTGCAAGGTCCACCAGTCCATAGCTGTAGATCAGTTTCCCAACCTTTGGGTTTTGGAAGTCAGTTCCCAGAAGCCTAAGTCAATTCCCCAAAGCACTGATCATCCAATGTACTGACTTAGGGTTCTGAGAATTGAAATCCCCTGTGGGGCATGTGCCTCACATTGGGAACCACTGCTGTGGACTGATTTCCAGTCGAACATTTTGGTACAATAAGAATGGTGAAACCTCTCATCTGAAGATCAAAATGGAGGTCATGAAATATTTGGGCAGGGGCAAAATTCTAGGGAAGGTAATTTTTAAAATTAAAGTTAGATAGCCTTTGTTTCCTCCCTTTAAATAAAGAGGAAATAAGACAACCACCTTTTCCTTCACACAACACCATGGCCATGGCAAAATTGTCATTGGACAGTGTCATGTTGGGAAAAGTGGAGAATTTATCTAGCCGTTTTCAAAGCATTTGGCCATCCAACAGACCTGGAGCCAAGTTGTTTGGCGCTTCAAAAAGGGGTAAACTGAGACTTCACGATTAAGGGCGCCTACTCCAAAGGAGGCTTAAAAATCAACAAGAAATTTGGCCTTTTCAGTGGTGGCATCCTCATTATGGAACAAGCTGCCACTGGACGTCTGCAAAGCCCCATCACTCCTTGCCTTCAGGAAATAAATTAAAACTTTGTTATACACAGAAACTATCAGAGTGAACTATTCATATGCTTTTTAAGCTACTTCTTTTGCCACCATATTATTATTATGGTCTACTTTGGTTTATTTTTGTTTATTCTGTATTAATGTTTTATCTGTGGTTTATGATGTTTTAGATTTTAACCATGTTCACTGCTCAGAAAACCACAGAGTTGCCTTTGTGTTAGATAGGTGGTATAGAAATTCATTCATTCGATTGAGCAATCAATTAATTAATCAATCAAATCTTTTAAAAATAAGAAATGAAGGCATTCTAAATTACCCAGTCTAATTGTAAGCTATTGATTCTCTATCTGCTATAAATAAATAATATTCACACCCTTCCTGTCACAGTGTCAGAATTTACCCCAAACTATCTTCATTGTGAAGGTAGAGCAGGGACCTGTGCTCAGCTTTTCACTGGCAACTCCAAGCAAAACCACATAAGTGGCATCTGCCATCCTTTGGACTTTCCAGAATACTCCTCGCCTAATATCTTTCTGGGGCATTTGCAGAAATTGAAAGGGTGGCTAGAATGAGCTGCCAGGTGCTCATTGCAGCAATTTAGTAAATCTGCCAGAGATTACTGTCAAAGTAAGATACTTTTTAATATCTGTTTATGTCCTTTAGAAATATCTATGCCAGAGGTACCCAAACTTTTCAGACTGTGGGCTGATCACATGGTCGAGCATGCAGGTCATGTGGTTCCTCCCACCTGGAAGCGAAAGTAAAACGCACATGTGCGGACACTGAATGTGCCTGCGCATGCACAGAATGTTGCTGTAAATGACCCGTGGCTGTGGTAAATGTCTTTATGACAGTTGCAGGTCATTTACCACAGCATTCTGCACATGTGTGTTTTACTTCCACTTCCAAGATCAGAGAGGGCTGCTCAGGCTAAATTAATTGGCACGATCGGCCGGATCCGGTCCGTGGGCTGTAATTTGGGCACCCCTGATCTATGCAAACATTCAGATATAGTGCATAAAATAGATCTTGTTGGATGATGGTACTACTTCAGAGTAGCCTTCTTCCTAATATCCTGGTTTACTGGGTGCGTGACTTGACACAATGCAGGTTCAAACCTAAAACCTACAATGAAGAGAATGCAATCTTGTTCTCAAATTACATCTGTCTACTTTCTCCCATTCCAAGATACTTTCAATCTGCTGCATTTACCTTAGTAAAATGATCACTTCATTAGGAGGATTAAGGTAAATATAATTTTATTTGTGATGAGATAAGTTGCTAAAACGTCTCACCTGTATAAAATAATCCTGAATTTAAACAGCAGAGAACATAGCACACATTCTACAAATCAAATTTTCTTGGGCATGATAAAAGTATAGCTATTAAAATAAATCACACAGAATGATACAGCCTTCTGTAATATGCAAATTAAAATGATAATCCCTTAAACTCTGTTACATTAATTTAATTTCCATTTATCACTATTGGAGATTTAAATTCCCCATTACCCACCCCCACCCCCAAATTGACTAGGGGGAAACACTGACTGGTACAACTACTACCAATTACATTTATAATGTGAAGACAAGTTGATATGTTTGTGTTGTTATTTCTTCAGGCAATTCAAGCGATCAATGGCAACCAAGAGATGTCACCTGAAGAATTCACAAACATAGTCTTCCAGAAGATAGACGTAAACTGTGACGGTAAGATCACTTAGATCCATGGTTCATAATGTGGGGCACATGCCCCACAGGTGGGCAATTTAATTTTTAAGTGGGGCAATTAGACCACATTAATAGCTTTTTAGGCTTTCTCCATGTTAATAGGAGTTCACTTTTTGAATTACTGTATAAGAATTATAAGTTGGGGGGGGGGGTCAGGATTTTAGAGATGCTTAGGTGGAGCATGGCCCAAAAAAGTTTGAGAACCAATAATATAGATCTGCTAATGACTTTCCATTCCTCTCATGAAACAAAGATAAGTCACTTTCAACTTAGAGCAGGGTCTTTGAGGTATGTAAGATAGACTGGAAGTATTTAATCAATTGCCATTTCCAGTCAGTATCCATGGCTGAGCATCATTTAAACACAGGCCTCCTGAGTCTGGCACTCTATTCATTAAATTGCACTCAGGTTTACTTGAGAATATTTAATATTTTGAAATATGTATTAATTTATTTGGAAATAAGTTAATCTTTTGTTGAAGATTTATCATGAATGTCACCTAAAGTAGACGTTTGGCAAACACACAGAAATAGCCCCTCTTACAGTGTCTGTGTGTTTTGTCATTATGTATAATTTTATCTGGCTGAGTTTATTGTTTACATTTAATTTTTCATTGATACTGGGGGGGGGGGGGAAATCTGTTGTATGCTGCCCAGAGTGGAAGAATATCCCAGATAGGTCGGATATAAATGTAATAAATATATTAATATTATGTTGAGAATATATAGCCAATTCCAACATCTGACTGATCTGAACTCTTTCTGTGGTAAGAGGGATGAGACGTACAGATAATTAATCCTTACAGTAGTTTTTTGTGGGTTCATTTGTTTGCAGGGCAGGGGCATAATTTGAACTCTCTTCACATTACAGTAATACCCCGTATAACGCGAGTACCGTATATCGTTAAAACCGCATAACGTTACAAGATTTTCGGAAACATCTTGTATCGAGTAACGCGATTTTAACGTTACACGATACAGTCGTTCTTAGCAGCAGGGTGGGTGGAAAGCTGAACGGGGTTCTCCGTTCAGCTTCCCAGCCACCCTGCAGCTACGGAGGCAGGGGTGGGGAGGCTGGAAAGCTGACGGGGGGCTCCCCCATCGGCTTACCCAGCCACCCCACAGCTGCGGAGGCATGGGCGGGTGGCTAGGGAAGCCGACAGGGAGTCCCCGTCAGCTTCCCCAGCCACCCTGCAGCTGTAGATCGGGTCCTCTGATCTCTCTGGAGGTGTTTCTGGGCTTCCCCGACGTCCAGAGCCGGTGCAGCAAGCCAGAATGTCAGAGTTCGAATCCCGACGTTCTGGCTTCCTGCACTGGCTCAGGACGTCGGGGAAGCCCAGAAACACCTTGGATCGGGTCCCCACACCTCCCTGGACCCGGCGGGGGGGTCAGAGCCCCCAAAATTGGTAAAAAAAGTCCATTTTTTTTACCAATTTTGGGGTTTCTGACCCCCCCGCTGGGTCCAGGGAGGTGTGGGGACCCGATCCAAGGTGTTTCTGGGCTTCCCCGACGTCCTGAGCCAGTGCAGCAAGCCAGAATGTCAGAGTTCGAATCCCGATGTTCTGGCTTCCTGCACTGGCTCAGGACGTCGGGGAAGCCCAGAAACACCTTGGATCGGGTCTGCCCACCTCCCTGGACCCGGCGGGGGGGGTCAGAAACCCCAAAATTGGTACCAATTTTGGGGTCTCTGACCCCCCCCCCCGCCGGGTCCAGGGAGGTGGGGAAACCCGCTCCAAGCTGTTTCCAAAGTTCTCCCACCTCCCTGGAGGCAGCAGCAAGCCAAAATGTCAGGATTCAAATCCCGATGTTCTCGCTTCCTGCAGCCTCCAGGGAAACAGGGCTTTTTTTTAACATTGTGTGTTCAATGTATCGCACAACGTTAAAAACCGAATAACGACGGGACTTGTGGAACCAAGTCATAACGTTATTCGGGGTACTAGTGTAATTATAACATGTGTTTTACCTCACATTTTAGATCAAACCTAATAATAGGCTCTGTTGTCATCTTTGTTGTTGAGGCATTAACTAGATCAGTAGTGGCGAACCTATGGCATGCATGCCAGAGGCGGTGCTCAGAGCCCTCTCTGTGCGCGCACACGCCATCACCCCAGCACAGAGTTCGCCAGAGTTTGTTACTAGAAATCCAGGACTGCCCCCTCCATGAGCGCTTGAGAATATTTCTCACATTACTCACCCCTCTTCCCAGCAGCCCAATGGGAGCCTTTCCTCCCTCCCCTATCTGGGGTAAGGCGGACGGCTCACATGCAGCATGATGGTGTGGCGCAAAAGGCAGGCTGGTCACTCAGTCTCTAAAAGGTTCGCCATCACTGACCTACATTAACCAAAAGAACATAGGTTTTATTAATAACCTATTAATGGATTTTATTGACTGTGATATTTTGTGGGGTGTTTTTGCTGCTGCTGCTTAAAAGCAGGGTATAAATATCAAATAAATACAAATAGGTTGATCTTAGAAGAAATCAACCCTGACTGCTCCTTGGAAGGTTAAATAGTGAAGATGAAGCTAAAGTACTTTGGACATCAAATGAGAAGAGAGGATTCATTTGAGAAAAACTTGACGCTTGGGAAAGGTTGAGGGCCAGAGAAGAAGGGAGCAGCAGAAAATGAGATGGTTAGATGGTATTGTGGATGCAATGGGCACAGAGTTGGACAGGTTGAGAAGGATGGTGGAGGATGTGGTTCCTGCTGTGCAGTGGTCCATGGGATTGCAGGTAGTGGTGGAATTCAAAAAATTTTTACTACCAACTCTGTGGGCGTGGCCAGGGGAAAGCCCTGCGTTATTTCAAAACTTGGATGGGTGGGGGCAGACAAAATTTCTGCTACCGGTTCTGGCAAACTGGGGCGAACCTGCTGAATCCCACTAATAGTCACAAGGAGTTGGAGTCGACTGTGCAACTGAACAACAAAATATTTGAATTCCATTATTCCTCCTACTTGATAATAATAGCAATTACATGTTGTTAAGGTGATTCTGATTTATAGAAACCTCTTCCAAGGTTTTCATGTAAATAATATTCAGAAGTGGTTTATCATTCCTTTCTTCTGGGGCTGTGCTGCCTGCCAAAGGTGACACACTATTTCCTGAGCCGAGTGTGGCTTAGTGAACGCAGCAGTTTAAAATACAGATTAAATTCAAACAATTTAAAACGTTAGAACAATTAGACTCAGAAGTGATCTATTTCAATAGCATTAATCAATTCCTTATAAATATTTTGGGTATGAAACATTTCCCCTAATTTTGGCGGTTGTCTCTTTTATTTAAGAGTTGGGGAAATTTGAAAGTAGAGTGTTTCAAAACAATTTTGCCTACAGGCCCTTGCACTGATTCTTCTATGCCTTTATTCTAGGGGAACTGTCGTTAGAAGAATTCATTAGCGGAGTAGAAAGTGATCAAAATCTTCTGGAGATAATTTCAAAAAGCTTTGACCTTTCCAATGTACTGAAAATTATACAAAGTGGCAGAAGACACAGCATTTGAGACTTTTGCATTGTGAAACGAACTTGTTATAAGAAGAACAATGCAAGAAAACTGTTAATTAACAAACACAGAACGTTGTTTCCCATCTACCATTCGGGAATGCTACTTCAGAGCTCTTTCTGTGTTGTTTTCTCTTTTCCACGGATGTGGCGGTTGACAGCGAGAACAGAAAACTGTTTCTTTGTTCATCACAGAAGCTGCTGTTCAGCCTGATTCAAATAAACACAGTCTATCCGCACTTGGAATGGAAAAGCAACTGTGCATTATTATTTTTGTAATGGACCTCTTCAGAAGAGACAGAGCTGAAAAAATGCTCTTTTTATATCTCGGTTTGTTTAACCTGCAAGTTACAATGTGGTGGTAAATCACTTGATAGGATTGACTTCCTTCTAGATCAATTAAGGATGAAGCATAGTTTGCATTAACTTAACAGTTGCACTAATCAGTGCTTAAAATAGGAATGGATTATCTGGAAAACACCTCAATCAGCTTATGGCTCCAAAGATAAATATCCACTTGGGAAAGCTGTTTACCACTGTGGTTTTATTATATCTGTAACTTAATATAACATATATTTCAATGGATTTCCCCCCCTTTTTAAAAAAAACCCCACAATTTACTGTAATGTTTTTATTTAAAGGATTAACATTTGTATTCATCATGGAGTGACACCATTTTGGGAAAAATAATTAAAACATCAGCAGAGACATTTCAAAACAATGGATTTAGTGACCAAATATTAATTCCAATTAAAAGAAACTTAACATTTATCAGATTCAAAATAACCAGATTCAGACAACTCCAGCCCCCATAGTTAACATCAATAAACATTATTTTTGAGAATAACCAATTCATCTAAATTATTTTCCCAGGCTGTCAAGGAAATTGGAATTTTTTAGTAGATTTGGTTGGAAGTCCACAAATGTCATTAAAGCAATATTTTGCTTAAACACAATGCAGAAAACAAATATCTGTCTTCCTAATATCTATGAAAAATAATCTTTGTCTAAACCTATAGGTTCTATGATAATGTGTGGGAAAATTTGCACAGACATGAGATACGACTGAATTTTGAACAAATCTCATTTTAAACAAGAGTCCAATAGAAATAATTATTTTTAGAGAGCTGAAAAATACAAAGTTGGAAAGATCTTTAAGGTTTGACAATGCCAAATCCAAGGACCCCACTACCGCATATGTTTTTGAGTCCCGTGTAAGCAACATCACAATTTGAAACCACACTTAGAATCCCTATTAATAAGTACAGTACTGTACTTGAATGTTATTTCAAATAGCTGAGGTGGATATGTTTTTGCAAGCTGTTTTGCACCACAGATTGTCAAACCTGAAGAATACAAGGGGAAAAGAACACAGTCCAATTACTCAAATTGCTATTTTTTTTTTCAGATTCACCTGACAATGCATGTGTACTTGCATATGAAATGTGCCACATTATTACTAATTATCTTACAAGTACTTGATCAGTTCTGCAGACAACCAGTATATGTACTTTATCAGTTCACATTATAAACAGTTTTAACATAAACGTTCTGGTATTTCAGTCTTTTACTATTTTCCCCTTCAAACAATGGACAATGGATTGGAACTTTTGTACTCTTTTCCTTATTCAGCATTAGTTCACTGTCAGCCATAGAATATTTCATATAAGTAACAAACCCAGGTTAAGAAAAGAAAGTTACCAAAGGAACAAAATAAGTGGAAGCTATACAACTAAAATGCTTATTTCATTGGAAAGCTTGGAGATTGCTTAGTTAGTTATGATTTGCAAGATAGTCCAGACTACTAACAGTTCTGTTATTGGCATAGACCAGGGGGGCCCATTTTTTTCCTGTGAGGGGCCTGACCATGCCCCCTCAGACAGCTAAGTGGGTTAGTCACATGATTCCTCCTGGTGGCAGCAGTGCTTGAATTCATGATGCATTGTGCCACCTCCGCCACTTCCCATGGCAGCGGGAGCAAGGGCGGCACATTTTTGCTGCATTTTGGCAACGTTTTGGCACATTCTTGGTGCAATTTCACAACTTCTGGCAGTGGCAGGGGTGTCATTTCTGGGGTTGGCAGCAATCTGGCCCATGGGCCTGATGAATTCAGCCCATGGCCATAGTTTGGGCACCCCTGAAATAGACAATTTAAATAAAATGAAATTATATTATTATTTTTTTATTTCTACAAAATTCATACAAATGTATAGAACTGAACATTAGATAAGGGAAAATACAGCTGATGGCCAGTTGGTAGAAAGTTCTTTACTTATCAATTAAATTACTAATGTACTGTATTTCAAGTTTTTATATCACTTTTTACATGTAAAGGTAAAGGTTTCCCTTGCTCGAAAGCCAGTCGTATCCGACTCTAGGGGTCAGTGCTCATCTCTGTTTCTAAGCCGAAGAGCCAGCGCTGTCTGCTTCTGCAGACGTTTCCATGGTCATGTGGCAGGCATGACTAGACACCGGAGCACATGGAACGCTGTTACCTTCCCACCGAAGTGGTCCCTATTTATCTACTTGCAATTTCTTGCTTTCGAACTGCTAGGTTGGCAGGAGCTGGGACAGCGACGGGAGCTCATTCCGTCCTGCAGTACTCGGGAATCGAACTGCTGACCTTCCGCCTCCCAGTCAGCCTCTTAGTGACTTGAGCCACTGCAGATAAGGGAAAATACAGCTGATGGCCAGTTGGTAGAAAGTTCTTTACTTATCAATTAAATTACTAATGTACTGTATTTCAAGTTTTTATATCACTTTTTACATGTGCAACCTTCCAAAATCCTGTTGCCCAGCTTCTGCCTGAGTAATGGGTATAATGTCATCATCATTTGCAGATTGTCACTAATTTAAAACTTCCTTTTTTTAACTTTAGGGTGCATTCAGCCTGCATGCAATGAGACAAAGTGGCATGTGCCCAAAATTGAAAAATGAAGTCTTTAATCAGCAGCAACTTGCTGTTAATGATGACACCATTCCTCTTGAGTGGGTGGAACATGCCCAACAGGTTTCGGCATACGGAATAAGATCGCAGCATTTTAAAAGCAAGAGAAAATAATTCGTCAAAACTAACTGTCCTTAACATCTCAAGTAAAATAGAATTTACTTGGCATCTCCCCAAAAGTCACCACCTGGTGATATATAGTGAACAGTGATGGAACAGGGAATGTTGCCTGGTGATTGGCCACAAATTGACCACTGATGTGCAGTGGATGCTATTTTCAATATTAATTTTATAGCATGTAAGTTGAAATAAGAACATTCATCCCACCATGAGCAAGTTTCATCTGCAGACATTCTCTGATGAGTTCAGCAGCAAGAAATGCTTTCAAACAGTATTGAGAGAAATTATATACATTATCTTTGTGAATGTAATACAGTACTGTGGATGCTACAAATGCAAAATCAAATACTGCACGTACTGAGCTGAGCCTGCAATTCTATCCACACTTACCTGTTCCATTGATCACGATGGTCAGAATCCCTCTGGTTTTTTAAATGGGTACAGAAGCTGCCATGACTCACTGCAATTGCTCTTTTGAGCGTGGTAGCAAGCAACAGGATTCTGGCCGTGGAGCTTATTTCTCAGTTAACGTATATAAGATTTCAATGCATCTTTCTTGGCAAAGACAACTGGAGTCGTGTACTCTGGATCAGATAGAAGCCCATGGTGGCAATTAATTAAAAACAAAACAGCAAACTGGACTCTAGCCCCCTCACCCCACCCGGCTATACAGCTAATGTTCTTCTTCTTGTGCCATATCCAATTCGAAATATTGGTCATCATCATGATGGTCATCATATTCCAAATATTGGTCATCATCATGGCAACCAGGCATGAAGATTGTCCTGGGGACAATATAATACAGTGGCCTTCCATTCACCTTCTACATCGCATTGTGACATGCGTACTACTGATCCAGTTCCACGAGTCACTTTCTGATCCTGAGCCCTTTTGGCATGCAAAGTCCTCTTCGGCCCCAGGCCAGTATTGATGAAGCTGCTGCTCTCCATCAGGATGGATTCAAGTAGGATCTAATCCACTTGGGGACCATCACCCTTCCCTGTGGACTTCATAAGGCCATTAGTCATCAGGGTTGTCAGGTTAGTTAACTGCTACCTGACGATCAGCATTGAGTTGCTGGCAGTATGGTTTATTCTATAACTATAGCAGGATAATAATTTTGTGTCGCAATTATTCTGGTTTGAAAGGATTTTTGTGGGGGAAACTCCACTCAGGAGACACCCGAATGAGGCTTCTTTCATGTCCCCAAGAGCTGGGACAGAGACAGGTGCTCAATTTTGTCATGGAGTACCTGGGTCTTGAACTGCTGAACTACCAACTTGTCAGCCTTCCAACTAACAAGATTAGCTTCTTACCCACTGAAACCCCTACCATAGCAGGATAATCTGGACAGACTCCTCCAGCTAAAGTTACGTGTGATTTTGCAAAGCCCAAATTATTTTGAGAAACCTTTAATAAATTAAGACTCTTTCTGTATCTTCTTTTTTTTAGCATTGTTCTCAAGTTACTTTTTTATTTTTGTTTTCATAATGTTTAATGCAAGTATTTTGTTTGGCACAAATGAAAAGCAGCTAAATTCGGGAGAAAGGTGACTGCTGTTGAATGCTCATTCGTCCTTGTTTTTAATAATCCAGTAACCTCATTGTTGTTTAACTGAGTTGGGGGAAAATAAATTTACTATTCTCTTATATATTCATAATGAAAAATCTCACTCAGACATTGCATTTTATTTTGATAGTCATGAATTATTGGGGACAGATTGTGGTCCAAGCAGGGGGTGGTATCTTACTCCCCAAATGTTCAGGGCAGATTAGCACCCTGCACCAGTTACAAGCTGCTTAGGTGCGATACATAATAATAAATTACAAGGATAGAAAAAGAAATGATTTTCAACACTAGATAGAAAAGTACATTGTCAAAACAGGGGCTGGATCTGTGAATACCAGCTAACACTTTAAGTCAGTAGTACTCAACCTTTTAAAGCCAGGGGGTCGGGTCAAACTCCCTCAGACAGCTTTGGGGGCTGGACAGCCATTTTGTCCTTCCTCCACCACATGGCACTTCCTGGTGTGGCAGTGGCCACATGAAATAGCACCATGGGCCACATCCGGCTCATGGGTCACAGGTTGAGAATCCCTGCATTAAGTGAATGTGTACTCATTTTAATTCTTATTTCCAAATATCCTTCTAGATCAGTGGTCTGCAAATGTGGCTCTCCAGATGTTCTTGGACTTCTATTCCCAGAAGCCCCAATCAGCAGGAGTGCTGACTTGGGCTCCTGGTAATTCAAGTCCAAGAACATCTGGAGAGCCACATTTGCAGACCACTGCTCTAGATGCATAATAATTACCTCTGCCTTCCCAGTCAGATACCTAATTCAACTGTTCCTGTTAAAAGGTACCAATCTAAAGTTATTATGGAGCTCTTCTAGCCTTCTGTTATTTTCAGGGAAATGATCGGAAAACATTCCCGGGTTATAAATGGAAGATGTTGTTATCTTCTTTGCCACTGGGGATGTTTTGGATTTCAACCCTCAAATACCTCAGTCAGACTGACCAATGGTTAGGGATCTAAAAGATTAAATCCAAAATACTAAAGGAACAACGGATGAGAACCATTAATCTTGGGACACCACTGCCTTCAAATTCTGTGAATGTGTCAGGGCGATTGTGCAGTAAAACCTTCATCTGGAAGCACCTCCAAACCACGGAACTGTTTTAAAAATGCATATGTTCAATTCTATACATTTTTCATATTGCCCAGCTAGCCAGATGAAAATCCCAGAAACTGTGTTTTCATGTAACAATCGACCACATCAGTCAGAAGAGGGGGAAACCCCTCTTTCAAAGGTTTTAACTGTCTATAGCAGGAGTTCTCAATCTTTTAAAGCCGGGGGCCAGGTCATGCTCCCTCAGACACCTTCAGGGGCTGGATGGCCATTTTGCCCTTTCTCCACCATATGGCACTTCCTGGTATGGTGGAGGCAGGGGGGCGCATGAAATGTGCATTGGCATTGAAGGCTGCATCTGGCCCCCAGGCCATAGTGACCGGCTCCCTAAACCACAGCCTGAAATGTTTGGTCACCCCTGCTCTAGAATGGTAGAACTTGCCACAAGACAAAGATGGTATAAAATCTGGGTTTAACAGTTCAAATTTTGGCCCAAGTATAACATTCATGACTCCATGTGGGGCTGAGGTGATGAAGATAATAGTTTGGCATAGAATACTGCAGGATGGAATGAGCTCCCATCTTTGTCCCAGCTACTGCCAACCTAGCAATTCGAAATTGCAAGTAGATAAATAGGGACCACTTAGGTAGGAAGGTAATAGTGTTCTGTGTGCTCCGGTGTCTAGTCATGCCTGCCACAAGACCACAGAAATGTCTGCAGAAGCAGACTTTGGCTTTGAAACAGAGATGAGCACTGAACCCTAGAGTCGGATATAACTGGCTTTATTGCAAGGGAAACCTTTACCTTTACCTATAGAATAGTGTGGCCTTCCTGGTATGTATTGGCAGTGGTAGGGTGAAATCCTATTGCTCTTAAAGTTATTCCCATAGACGTTCACAGGGAGCTCTTCTTCTTCTTCCATAATAATAATTTCCTGTCAGAAATTATTCTGAATTGAAAGGAGCCAGATGTGAAACTTCTAAAATAAAGCCACCTTTTGGTGAGTCCATTCTGCAATTCTTTTTGCCCAACCTAGTGTGAGAAAGATTAGCTCTGTGCAACTGGCATTTCAGAATTACTTGTTGAATGTGACTTCCACATTGGCATAATTTTCACTACTATTTGCACAACTTCAATTTATGCAGGTATAACTACACAACTGGATTTCAGCAATAATATAATTAATTATAATTATCGTAATGATAATTACATAATGATATGATACCCGCATAATCCATTTTTACTATGCAGCCTGAAGAAGAGATCTGGAGAACTCAGAAGCTCAAAAACTTGATGTTTGAAGTAGAAATAGACTGAAAAATCTTAAATAAAGGTGAATATGAACCAGTAATGAAATCAGTTTTTAAGCAAGTTTTCTAATCTCTGCCTCCCCACCTACATTTCTTTTGCTACAGAATTTGAAAGCTTTCAATTTTTTTGTCAGTTAATGACTTTCTGTGGAATTCACTTTGTCCTGTGCATCAACAGAACTACGGTATCTTCTTTACTGCAGTTTTAAGATTTTTTTTAAAAGCAGGCTCATATTCTCCGACCACAAGATGATTGCAAGAGATATCGTTCTGTCCCTACAGCCTTTTGTTCAACTTTAGATCTTTTTGAATGGAGTGATTATTTGCACAACATTCCTGCATTTTGCCATAGTCAATCACATTTTCCAGGGAGCGACTTTGACTTGTCACTGCCCTCTGTCCTTTTTTTTTGATTTTCATGCTTAATCTCAGTCCTGATTTTAAAAAACTGATGAAAATGCATGTTTGCTCATGTCTTTGTGACCTTTATTTACTAGAATATTTATTTCTTCTTATTATGTAACATTAAGTCACCTCTGACTTATGGCAATCTTGTGGATGGATGACCTCCAAAATGTCCTATCATTAACAATCCTGCTCAGTATTTCTACCTCAACATTTATCTATTGATCCACAAAACAGCTTACAAGATATGTACAAATGACAAATCAATAAAACCAAATATCAACCAGACACACAAGCAGTGCAATTAATTAGAAAACTTCAACAGTAGAAATCAGTTTCCGTCGACAAAATTCTGAAACATGCAGAAGAAATTTTTTTTTACTGATAAACTGACCATAAGAAAACAACTCAGATGCTTCAGGAAAAAGTGCCCCACAATGTCAGCATCACTATCCTGTGTAATGTAAATGTCACCCTTGCTCAAAAGCTACTCATATCTGACTCTAGGCTCATCTCTGTTTACAGCAAAAGAGCTCAACATATCTGCAGACATTTCTGTGGTCATGTGGCAGGCATGACTAGACACTGGAGCACACAGAATGCTGTTACCTTCCCAACAAAGTGATACCTATTTATCTAATTGCAATTTCTTGCTTACAACCTGCTACGTTGGAAGGAGACTACTATCTACACACTATCCTATGTAGCCAAGATCCTTTTCTCAACAGAGCTGTGAGGTCCACCACCACCAAGGAGCTGGCAGCCTTAGGGTTTTGTACCAAAAACTCCAGGTTCCTGGTCCAGGTTGTCTTTATAATTTATTTCAAAACACTATCACTATTCTCCCAGGAACTGATAGGCAATCTACATGGGCATATAGTCTGTTGTTTGGGGTGGTAGATTGGGATCACAGTGGGGCATAATGGCCCGATTGCATCTACACTGCAGCTAATTACTTGTCATTATACATAGGTAAAGATCTCCCTTGCTAAAGGCAGGTGTCTGACTCTAGGGGTGGTGCTCATCTCCATTGACAGCCAAAGAGCCAGGACTGTCTGCACCTGAAGGTGTTTCCATAGTCATAAGGCAGGCATTAGATGAATGAAAAGCTGTTAACTTTGCTGCCAAATTGATACCTATTTATCTACTTTTACTTTCTTTCTTTCAAACCACTAGGTTGGCAGGAGCTGGGACAGATGATAAGTGCTCACTGTCATACAGCACTCGGGTCTTGAACTGCTGACTTGTCAAGCTCAGCATCTTAATCACTAAGCCACCAATGCTCTCCCCAATTTAAATTTGACAATTAAGAAACCGAGATAGTGAAAGATTGTGTTTAGTTTGCTTGGTTCAATCATCAACCCAAATGGGGACTGCAGCGAATAAATCAGAAGACTGAGACTCAAAAGGATCAGCAATGAAGAAATTAGGGGGGGAAAATCATCAAGTGGAAGGATGAGTCACAAGAGACCAGGACCAAGACCATCCACGCTCTTGTGTTCCTGATCACAATGTACAGGTGTGAAATCTGGACAGTACAGCCGAGAGGACAAATTTATTCCATTTAGATTGTGGTCCAGGAGGAAAGCTTTGTGGATGGACAGGAAAACAAACAAGTGGGTCCTGTATCAAATGAACCCTAGCAGCATTAACCCTAAATTAACCCTAAACTGTCTCTGGAGGAAAAATAATAAAGCAGAAATTATCTGAATTTGGGTGAGAAGGCAGGATTTTCTGGAAGGAACAACAATGCTGGGAAAAGAGGAAGACCCAAAGAAAGATGGACTGATTTCCTAAGGAAAGCCACTTGCGTTACATTTGCAAGAGCTGAACAGGGTTGATGAGGACAGGACATTTTGGAGATCACCCATTCATAGGGCCCCCACAAACTGGAGACGTTTTGACAGCATGTGAGATATACATATATTCCAGTACACCTGATTTTTAGGCTGGCAAAAATAATTGTTTATTATTTCCTTATAAATTACCCTGCTTTTTAAAAGAAAAAAAAAGTGCCTCTTCAGCTAGGAACACTTTAATAATAATAATAATAATAATAATAATAATAATAATAATAATAATAATAATAATAATAAATTACATATATAATTATATAATTATTATATTATAATAATTATTAAAATATTATTATAAAATAATAATTATTATATAATAATTATATAATTATTTTCATATCAGAAATTATTCTGGGTTGAAAGGTTTTTTTTGTTGGAGAAACTCCGTTCAGGGAAAGCTCCTATCATGTCCCCAGTATCTTTTCTCCCTATTTACTTGCAACTTCTTCCTTTTCGATCTGCTAAGGCGGGCGCGCAATTCATCATGCAATACCAGGGTCTCGAACTGTTGACTTGCCAGCCTTCCAGCTTACAAGGCGGCGAGCTTCTTAACAAGTGAACCACCCCAGCCTCTAGAGGCACACTGAACAACTGCCATAAACAATTCAACTGGCCTATTAATACCCCCACATTCAATAGACCCCTGTCGGGATCGAACTCCCAACGCTAAACATCGCAGTACAGCAGCGTAACCACTGCGCCACGAGAGCCTCCGTCTTACTCTTCTGGTTCATTCCACTAATGTCAAAGCGCGTCAACGGAGCTGCGTCTACGAACCCTTGATTTGTCACCCAATAGAAATGCTTCTTGTGCCCGCACGGAAATCCCTTAAGGAGCGGTTATTGCAGCCCCGCCGTTCCTCGTGATCCCGTTTCAAATACCGAGCTCGGGAGGCGGGACCCTGGCCCTTCGTGAAATCTGCCCGTCGAATCGAACCTCTCTCTCTCTCACACACACGCACTGATTGGACGCCGGGCAGGAGAGCGGCGCGAGCCTCCGCCTATCGGAGGGCGCCGAAAGCGACAGGGCTCCCCCCCTCCCGCGGAGGTTGGGACCGCGCTGGATTTGAATTGGGCGACGACGGGAGCAACCAATGTGGCCTTTTGGGTAGGGGTGCGCCGGAAGGCCCAAGGCCGCAGGCGCCATGGGAGGTGTCAGGCGCTGAGGCGAAGCACGAAAGTTGGGGTTTTGAGGCGGTGGGGTTTTTTGAGGGCGCCATGGACCGGCGGCTGAGGCGCAGCAGCCTCCGCTTCGCCTCCGTCATGAGCGATATTGTGGAGAAGGTGAGCCCCATGTGGGGAAGGGGGGCTCCGGAAGGGACGAGGGCGGTGAGGCCTCCTTTTTGAGACCCCTGAAGGGACCCCTGCCCGCTGCCTTTTCTTCTTTCGGGGCCTTGGGCTGGTTTGGGGGTCGTCATTCCTTCACCCTTGGAGGGAGAAGGTGACTTTGGGGGCCGGTTGACAGACGTTTCCCTTCAGCCTTAGGCGTTGAGAGAAATGACTTCCGGTGCGGGGTGAAAACTCTGGGTTTTTTTCCTGAAAGCGTTTTCCCCTGTGCTTTTTTTTTTATAGCAATTACACTTTTATACTGCCCCCAAAGTGCTTAGTGCATTCTCTGAGTGGTTTACAGATCATTAGCATTCCTATACCTTTACCTATAGTAATAGCAATTGCACCTTTATACTGCAGTGGCTCAAGTGGCTAAGACGCTGACTGGGAGGCGGAAGGTCAGCAGTTCGATTCTTCAGTACTACAGGACGGAGTGAGCTCCCGTCTTTGTCCCAGCTCCTGCCAACCTAGCAGTTCGAAAGCAAGAAATTGCAAGTAGATAAATAGGGACCACTTCGGTGGGAAGGTAACAGCGTTCCATGTGCTCCGGTGTCTAGTCATGCCTGCCACATGACCATGGAAACGTCTGCAGAAGCAGACAGCGCTGGCTCTTCGGCTTAGAAACAGAGATGAGCACTGACCCCTAGAGTCGGATACGACTGGCTTTCAAGCAAGGGAAACCTTTACCTTACCGCCCCATAGTGCTTAGTGCACTCTCTGGGTAGTTTACATTCCTATAGCATTCCTATATTTGCTTCCTATATTTTTTTCCCTATAGTAATACCAATTACTGTACACTTATACACTGCCCAGTAGTGCTTAGTCAGTGCACTATCTGGGTGGTTTACAGGTAATGAGCATTCTTATACAGTACTTGCTTCCTATACTTTTTCCCATTCTTGCTTCCTATATTTCCTATACAATGCTCATCCCTTTAGGTTTTTGCATGGACTTTATACGTGCTTAGTCTTTAAATACAATTTGTATCTCTTCAATGCTGTATTTATAATCAGCTTTCAGTGAGGAAGTCCTGGCTGGAGAGGGAGAAGATTGCATTGTCAGCTCAGTTTCTTCCTCTAGGACAGGGGTCCGCAAACTTGGCTCTCCAGGTGTTCTTGGACTTCAATTCCCAGAAGCCCAAGTCAGCACTCCTGCTGATCAAGGCTTCTGGGAACTGAAGTCCAAGAACAGCTGGAGAGCCAAGTTTGCTGATCACTGCTCTAGGAAAAAAAAAATCAGAAACCTGTGTTCATAGCTGACATTTAACCCAAAAGTGCGAATCAGAAAAATATCTTCCACCCGGTACAATTCACTTCTTTGCTCCTTACAAGACAGGTGAACTGAATGTCCAAAATTTCCTCCCACCTTTTCTTCCTTTTATTGAGCAGGCACATGCAAGGAGATATATACAGTAGAACCCCACATAATGAAAAAGCTCAATTCCACGAAGCTCTTTGTTATGTGGGTTTTTTCACTATGCGAATCAAATGGGCAATGCCCTGCATAACGGAAATTTATTTTCATTATACGGCGTTTATGTTAAGCAAGGTATATCCCACTTAACAAAAATGCTGTATAATGAAAAAAATATTTTGTTATGCAGGGTATCGCACAGAGCACACAAACGCTTTGTTGAACGATTTTTTGTTATACAAAGCGTTCATTATGTGGGGTTCCACTGTATGTATTTTTTTCTGTTTACTAGAACTTATAACTGCAAAAATATAATATATTTTAGGAATATAGCTAAGAACCTAATGCAGGGGTTCCCAAAATTTTCCTGCCCCAGGCCTGACCATGCCCCCCCCCCGACAGCTGAGCAGGCCAATCATGTGGTTCCTCCCACCATAAATGCTGCCATAAAACATGTCTGGGCTGTCGTAAACGCATTTACAAGAGCCATAGGTGCATTTACAGCAGGCAGGAGCACATTTTACGGCTGTTGTAAATGCTTCTGCTTCCAGTAGCAGCGAGGATGGCGAGCTACATGAAATGGTGCTGTGGGCCGTAGTTTGGCCAGCCCTGACCTAATGAAATACTGTAAATGGAAGAAATAAATACTCTCGGCAAAAATGCTGTAATGACCTGATAGGGTGCTTAAGAGTGACATGATTAGACTGCAACTAAAATGTTGCAATTACGTAGGAATGAAAATGTTTTACAAAACAAACTTTCTGAGTTATGGGAAATTGATTCTTAATTAAGTCACATCTCCATGACTGCCATATGATCATGGAAACGTCTGCAAACGCAAACAGTGCTGGCTCTTTGGCTGTAAACAAAGATGAAAACTGCGCCCTAGAGTCGGACACGACTGGCTTTCAAGCAGGGGCGACCTTTACCTTCACTAAGTATCTTAATGTGTAATTAACAGGCTAGGTTATAAAGTCACATCAGTATGTACAAAAAAATTACCACCACCACCCAGGTGTTTTCTTCTTTGTAAAGATAAGTCCTTTCCTCCATACTCTCTTTTCTGGTGGTTATTTCGACCACTAAATCCTCTTCATCAGCTATGTACAATCCTTTCTTGTTAGTACAGTAATACCCTGGGTAACGTGAGTACCGTATAGCATGAAAACCGCATAACGTGACAAGATTTTCGCCCGCCCCCACGATTTTTGGAAAGGGTACAGGGATCCTTACCCTTTTGAAACTTCGGGTGAGCGGCGCGTGTCGGTGGGGGTTAGCGCAGGATACGGGGGGGGCGTCCGTGTCCTGAGCTAACCCCCACCGACACGCGCACGCCTGCAAGCCACCCGAGGTTCCGAAAAGATAAGGATCTTTACCCTTTCGGAACTTCGGGAGAGAAGAGGCGCCTTTCCGCAGGGTCTCCCTGGCTTGGGAAAGAGGCGGCTTGGCCGAAATTCCCTCCCCCTGCGCGGGGGTGAGGATTTCGACCAAGCCGCCTCTTTCCCGGCACGCTATAACAACGCGGATCGCACGTCAAGGCAATTGCCTTGACGTGGGATCCCCGTTTCGCTTGCCTAAACAAGGGTCGGCTTTTCCGAATTCCCCCCTCCCCCCGGGGAGGGGGGAATTCGGAAAAGCCGACCCTTGTTTGGGCGCTTTGCGATGGGAGTTTGGGCACCCAAACTCCCATCGCAAAGCGCCTAAACGGGCATCACACGTCAAGGCAAGGTATCAAAGCGGGAGGGGGGGCACCCCCCCCCCGCTTTGATCCCTTACCCTAACGTGGGATCCCCGTTTCACATGCCTAAAGAAGGGTCAGCTTTTCCGAGTTCCCCCTCCCCCAGGGGAGTGGGGAATTCGGAAATGCCGACCCTTGCCCAGGCGTGCAAAATGGGGATCCCACGTTAAGGTAAGGGATCAAAGTGGGGGTCCCCCCGCTTTGATACCTTGCCTTGACGTGCAATCCCCGTTGCTATACCCGTTTGGTAGAAGAGGCTCCCGCTGGTGCGCCTTTTCACGTGTGTGCGAGCGCCTCTTCTCAGGTTTTTTTTAGTGTTGTTCGATCAGTGTATCGAACAACGTTAAAAACCGGACAACGTCATGACTTGTGGAACCATGTCATAACGTCCGGGGTTCTAGTGTATATAGGTACCGGAGTAGTGTAGTTAAAATCATTAGGAATTCACCCGATGGGGTAAAAGAGGAAACAAAGAAAAAGAAGCTTTCCAATGTAACATTGTTTGTTTCTGGTTAAGGCAACCCACCACTATGTGGGAAAAGACTAAGATAACTTTCAAACCCTTGTTCTGATTAAATCCATCTAGACTAGCGATTTATATCTAGATTAGCACCTTGAAATTATAATTTCAGTGTAATATTTCATATTGCCTCTTGAAGAATTATTTCTATTTAAAGTTGTCACAGTAAAGTAGCTTCTAACAATGGGTCTGTCTTTGTCTCTCCTGAAACTAGTATAATTTTCCCTTTGATGATGATATGATTATCTCTATTAAATCATTGACATACAGCACTCCTGATGGTAAGTTGTATTTACTAACTACTATATTTTAATTTTAATTTAATTTTTTGAAAGCGTAGATGTTTTGAAAAATATGTGGGCAATGATATTTGCTTGTTCAGATGAAAATTCACTAAGTTTTTTTTAAAAAAATTGTTGTTCAGTCGCAAAATCTTTGATATCTGTGACATTTGTGCAAAAATACTAGCTGAAGAGTTGAAAAGAAATGAATGGTATTGGAACAGAGAAATTACAAGACTAGGATCCAGAGAGAGACAGCAGAAATAAAATAAATCCATCTGTTGGGCACCCATCACAAAGGTTTGGATATTAGCCAAGTGTTTCTGGGACATTATAAAATTTAATTCACAGATTGTTATATGCTGCTATATATGTTGTATATTATATTTTGTTATATTATATCAACTTCACAAATTTTCATGTAAAATTTTCATTCACAACATAGGTTGTCCACAGAACAAAGGATGTACTCATACATTAACAAAAAGGTTAAACTCATTAGTAAATGTTTTCAAGGTACAGGTATATTGACAGAGTCTGCATGTGTCCCACTATTTTGTTGTAAATTCTGTCTGGATCGCTTACATCCAGCACAGGTCCTGTTTTATGTTATATGAAACTTCATAGTATATGAGTACCAAGTTATGCAGTAAAGCCACCAGTTGTGTTCAAATTAAGTGACTTGTCTGTTTGTTTTATTGGAACAGTCAAAGGTTGTTGGACAGCCAACTGTTCATTTAACTACCTGAGACTGGCTTTCATCTCTCTTCAGTAATTTGGTGGTCTCCTTCCTGGAGAGCTGGTATCAAAAAAATTCAGGGGAGGCAATGTCCAACCTTAGGTACTTCTGCTGTTGGATCTCTCAGGGGTCAGCCATCTCCCAATATTCTTCAAGATCTACATGAAGCCGCTAGGAGAAGGCATATGGAGATTTAGAGTTTGTGGTCACCAATATGTGGTTGACACACAACTCTCTCACTCCTTTTCTCCATCTGCAGGTAATGTGGTAAAGATCCTTGAGCACTCCCTGGCTGCAATACTGGAGTGAATGAGGGTAAAAAAACTGAAAACCAATCCAGATAAGGCCAATATCATACTGTTGATAAGATAGACTAGCTGGAGAGATATCTACCAGGCTTGGATGGAGTCACACTCCCCCTGAAGTACCAGGTTTGCAGCTTGAGAGTATTTCTGGAAAGACCCACTCTGTACCAGTTTTAGTATCTTATGTGGCCAGAAGTGCCTTTGCCAGTTGCATCCCTATCTAGATAAGAAAAGCCTAACAACAGTAATTCATGTGTTGGTAATCTATTAAAAAAAACATTACTGCACAGCTCTTTGTATAGGGTTCTCCTTGAAGAAGCATAGAAACCTCAGTAGGTCCAAAATATGACCAAACCGATTACTGGGATGAGCAAATTTTTCCATGCCTTAACTGGCTCCTGGTTAATTTTCATACACAATTCAAGATGCTGTTTATGACCTATAACCCTTAATGGTTTAGGAGTTTGGAATGCCCCTCCTGCAAAACACCTACACATCCCAACTAAGTTTAGAATTGTGACATCAAGGGAGGCCAGAAGAGTGAACACATGGAAACGTGCTTTGTCAATATTGGCCCTGTCTCTTTGAAATATACTCTCAGTTGTGGTTTGCCAGACTCCTCTCAGTCTTTAAGAAGCTGGTGAAAACAGAACTTTTTAGAGCTGCTTTTTAATGTTGTGGACCTGTTGGATGTTTTAATGTTTAATATATTTAAAGTTGAGCAGATCTATGCCAGTGGACCATTTACTGCCGTTTTTTGTTGTTTCTGTTGTGAACTATATATTTTATTGAATTTACTGCTGTAAGCTGCCCAAAGAGTGCTGTGCAGTATGGGGAGGTATTTTATTCAATAATAAAAAAGTTTTCCTGAGTTGCCATTTCTGTCTTCCCATATGACTATCACAAGACTACAACCTCTATATATTTTAATACATGTTATATGTACATGTCTAACAAAAATGTTTGCACGTGGCATTTCAATAATAATCCTTTGTAATTTCTAGGACCAAAAGTTTGGGGAGAAGAATCAAGCTTAGAAAGTAAAGATACATCATGCCAGGTATTAAAAATACATAATGTTGTGAATGTGTTCCTATGTTTTCAGTAGTAATGTAATGTTGCTTTTTTCCATTTGTTGTGAAGAATGTTTTAAATGTCGAATTACATTTGGGAGGATACAGACATCATATTTTTGAATAGGGTTTATAACTTGTAATTACGTTGAAAGATATTGCTTTTATGCCATTCTTCTGTTATGCCAATTCTGGACGAATAACATTTGATAAAAACAAACAACAAAATGACTGATTAAAATGATCCAAATGATAATTGATAGGTCAATGTGTGTCCAGGAAGGCTTCTTTTAATGAGTCTTGGAATTTCATGTAGATTCCCTTCTACTCTTGCTAGTGATACACAAGCCTTAATTGGTAACCTTCATTTTTCCAGGTTAACCTGCAATGGTTTGAAATATTTACTGTTTCACAACACAGGGGTCATAATGGAGAACAATACCCCCCCCCCCCCAAAAGAAACTGTGTTGGATAATGTTCATGATTGTTAACAACTGAAAATTATTACTAAATACCTTTTGCCTCTACCTAACTAATGTACCCAATGTAAAACAAGGCTGTTATCATTCAATAATTGTTTCAGATTATGAAGATTAGTGTATTTGAAAAATAATGTTATCCTTTTTGGTCTGTGTTCAGTAAATAATTAACTAGATTCTCTGACATTTTTCTGCTTATAACAGAATCTCAACAAAGCTTCAGAATCTCAAAGCACAGGTAAGGATAGTTGAGGAATCTTCTGTAATAGCTGTCTCATCAAGTTAAGTGATGGTTTTATCTCTAGGTTTTCTTCTGCTAGGGGAAAAAGTAAGTTCCAAATTTGATGTTTCTTGTAGTTTATTTAGAATGGTTACATGAGCTTGGTTTGTCAGTTATCATGGAATTCTCTTTAAATGAATTGTATTAATTAACAGGATGTTCTTAAATTGATTCAAATGTTATCCTGTTGCAAGAATACCAATAAAAAACTTCATATGTGGTACATTTAAGATTACAAGGTTTATTTGGCATTACATTTTGTGAACCACAGCATCTGCAGAAGTGAGCAGATGCTGATAGCTTCTGTGGAAAGCTTTTTTAAATTATTTACTGCACATCTGTGCTGCCTTTTGACAATGAGAGTTATGTCAAATAAAATTTGTTAATTTTAAAGATGCCATAGGACTCTATTGTTTTAATCAACAATGCTATCCCCCCCCCCCTCAAAAGATGACGCAGGAACATTTGGAATTAACTTTGAAAAATAAGGTTTGGCAAATAGTTAATGTTATATGATTAGTTGAAAGCAAAACTTAAACCAGCAACCATTTCCTCAGAATAATGTCAATAATTTCCCAATTCATTACAATAGCCAAAATGGTGGTGGCAGGAGATTATACAGGTTTGTAAACTGATTTAAGTAGAGACTTCCAGTATAATGTATTACAAAAGAGGGCTTACTTAGAGAAAACAGCTAATTTACATTTGTGAACTGACTTTAACCTACCACTAAGGAAATCTATCTTTCACTTTATGACTAATTATTAATTCTCTTCTTTAATTAAGAAATACAAAGGCAGCAGACCTCTGAAAATGAGGATGATACAGCATATGAGGTAAAAATTTGTAAATGGTTTAGGAGCAGTCAAATAGGTTCCCTTTCTTCAGCCTGCAAGTGAAAAATCATAATTTGGAGTAAACATTACTGTTTTAGCCTGTCATTTCTAATAATAATTTTGTTTAATCAAGCCATTTCTATGTACCATACTAGAAAGACAAGGTACTGTATTTGCTGGTTTATAAGACACATCGGGTTATAAGATACACCCCTTTTTGTTAGATACATTTTAAAGGAAAAATAATTTTCTACATTTTAACAACAGGAGGTGGGAAGGGAGGGTTTGACTGGGCAAGAGAGCTCATTTGGAAGCCTCTTGCCCAGTGGATCCTATCACCACTGGCCGTCAGGAGGTGGGGACGAAAAGCGGACAAGTTCACTCCTTGGCCAGCAGACTTGCTCGGGTGAGGCCTCCCTTCCCTGCTTGCCTCCCTATCTGGGGCTCGTGGAAGACTGAGATGAATGGTTTCAGCATGGAGGAAGACAGCCAGGATGGGGCTCTTTTCACCCCTTTCTATGGACAGTGTTGCTGCCTCACCCAGCCTGGCGATGGGTAAAGGATTGCTCTTCCCTGTGGATCCTGCCAGGGGGCTTGAAAAAGCCCTTTCCATTCGGATCCTGACCTCCCTATCAGGATCCGTGGGCAATGGAAATCCTTCCCCCGTTGCCCCCTGGCAGCCAGCAGTGGGAGCTGGTGGGTGAATCGCTCCTTTTGGAGCAATTTTGCTCATCCCATCCCACTTCTTTCAAATTATGGCAGCCAGCAGCATTGGGGCGAGTGGAAATGGACCTTAAAGGGTCCTTCTTTCTCACTCCTTAGCTTATGGCAGCTGGCGGGGGTGGTGTGGTGGTGGGGAAACACCCATAAGGAGGTGACGGGGGGAGGCCTTGCCTGGGCAAGTTTGCTCGCAAAGTCGATCTCTTCCCTCCCTGCCTCCTGATGGCCATCGGGCCAAGAGAGAAGGCCCTGATCCCATGCTGCCATGGTTTTTAAAAATTTGCTTGCTACTTTTTTCAGAAGCAAACTTAATTAAACTGGATATATAAAATGTCCACAGTATTATACATCTTACCTATGATGTTTCAGTGGCAAAAAATGATGTTGCTTATTTATCTCTTTATGCATGATTTTTATTCTTAGTTTCAATCTTCGCTAAATTCTGTTAAATATGCCCTTTCTGTGTTCTGCAGAATATTTATCTGATCACAACATCCTTTAAAATTTTTGTTATGTTATTATGGCAACATATGCTCCTTGTTTATACAGCATTTTATGACCTAAAAATGTGTGAAATTGCTGCAATTCTGTAAAAAAAAAATCTGCAAGCAAACTCTTCATAGTTGTAGTTTGAAGTAGTCAGAGAGTGTGTCATATCTAAATAAGTTTTAAAGCAATCTTGTAAGGTAAATCACTTTTACTCATGGCTTAAAAGTAATGTCATACCAAATTCTAGTTTAATTCTTAGTTATTTTATCTATTTTTTCTTACCTACTTAAATTTTATTGTATTTATTTATATCTAATGTCAATAAAATATTATAGATAATTAATATAATCAGTTTCATTGTGTGCAAGCTAACAGATCCTTGTGATAGAAGTAGTAAGTCCTTAATTACCAGAAGTCTTTCTCTGCCAGTGACATTATCACCCATCTGTGAGTGTAAATTACAGTACACTAGTACCCCGGATAACGTTATGACTTGGTTTCACAAGTCGTGTTGTTATCCGGTTTTTAGCGTTGTCCGGGGTATACACCAAACAATGCTAAAAAACATCGGGCGTGGTGCGCCAAACGCGGTTTGGGGAGGATACGGAGATTTTCTCCGTATCCTCCCCAAGCCGCGCTTGACAGGCGCGCGCTTGCATGATGTTTGGAAAGGGTATGGGGGACCATACCCTTTACAAACATAAGGGGGCGTTGGTGCGCGCGTGCCAAATGCGGTTTGGGGAGGATATGATTTTCTCCGTATCCTCCCCAGGCTGTGCTTGACAGGCGCGCGCTTGCACGATGTTTGGAAAGGGTATGAGGGACCATACCTTTTCCAAACATCGGGCGCATTGGCGCGCGCGCGTCAAACGCGGTTTGGGGAGGATAGGGAGATTTTCTCTGTATGCTCCCCAAGCCGCGTTTGATAGGCGTGAGCTTGCACGATGTTTGGAAAGGGTATGGGGACCCATACCCTTTCCAAACATCGTGCGGGCGGGCCCGGGGAGGGGTTGGATAGGTTAGATGTTCTACCCAATCTAACACACACACACACACCACGATTGTTCTGGATAACGCTAAAAATCGCGTTATTCGATACAAGATTTTTCCAAAAATCTTGTAACGTTATGCAGTTTTAGCACTATACGGTACAATCATTATCCGGGGTATTACTGTACTCAGTATAGTTTTGGTCAGTGCTTTTATATGTATATTGGAGGAATGTATGCATTGTGAAAGGTTAGGTTAATAATATGGTTGAACAGATTTCTATCAATAAATAACAGAATAGAATACTGTATAAACTCGAGTATAAGCCTCATTTTTTAGTCCCAAAAATGAGCCCCAAAAAAGGGGAAAAGGTTTATACTCGGGTCAGTGACCATGAGGATCCCAAGACTGCATCAGATTGAGACACACCAACAATTTAATTATATCATATTTTCATGTATTTTGATGATTGAAACTCACTAGCAGTTGCTGCATTTCCCACTCTCATCTTATATTTGGATCAGTCTAATTTCCTGGGTTTTCAGGTCAAAGTTAGGTACCTAGGCTTATATTCAGGTCAGCTTATATTCAAGTACCTGTATTTACGATAGCTATTAAGTAAGTAACAACTATGATACCATAAAAAATTGAAATGTTTTTCTTCATGAAATAACTATCTTATAGTCTAATTTCTTTGGTTGTGATATTAAACTAGATTTTTTAGTCCATATTTAGCTAATCTAATACTGTATTTGTTTTTGGGTATTCTTACAAGTCATTTGAGGAAGAGCAGTTCACAGACTCTTCTGTAGACAATCAGCTTAATGCAGGTAAGAAAACGGAAGAAATATATGAAACTCATATTTATAGCACTATCTAAGCAGTTATGGCAATTGGTGTGATTTGAGAAGTTGGTCAAATACAATTTTAAGTTATTAAACTGATCCTAGCAATAAACAGAAGGAATATAACTTCCCTCTTCCCCCTTCACTTGGTTATATTTTCCAAATTTTCCTTTTATTATCCTATAACATCTTCATTTTTCATTTAATTCCTGTGTACCTTTGTTGTTGTTCAATCACACAGTCAATTCCAACCCTTCATGATCCCATGGCATATAACGGCATATGAAAACTTAGTTGGAAAATGATAATTCCCCCCCCCCATTTATTACATTATTATTGTTCAAACAAGCTCTTCTTCAGAAGTCTTTTTAAACAAATGATATAAGTAAAGTAATGGCACTCAAATGGCTTGATCCAGGGAACTTTCTAGGCTCAGTAACTCAAGTGCCATATCAAACATCTCTCCCATTATTTGTACAGTTCTTATATCTTGTCATGTTGTATGTTCTTTGTTCGTTAATGTTATTTAAACAATCATAAACCAGTAGCTTCTGCTTGAATAGAACATGACTAGTCTTTCTTTTGGTGATTTAAAGGGGAAAAAATGACTGTCTTTTATTTCTTGAAGCTGATTCTCTTTTGCATGTCATATTCATGATCCCACTACCCTTCATTAGCATGTTTAGATGTCTTCTGTCCTAAACTTGAGGTGGTAGAAGGAGCTTTAGAATTAATTCTAACATACTCTTGATGGTTTGTTAAGCAGTTATGTACTGAGGAAGAGTCTGCATTTCTCTTTACTCACATATGAAATTAACATCATGCAGAGATTGGTGTGAGTTTATACTGTACTTGTGGAATAAGCCTACAGAGAGAAAATCGTATTATGCAAAAGTCACTGCCTTGGTTTCTTTTAGAGAATTGTTTCTCCTTAAAAGTAGAATTGTTTGCAAAAGCAAAAACAGACTCACATGAGAAAGGACTGGCATTGTTTGCTGTTATTTTGTGTTTAATTTTGAATTGCAGATCACAAAAGCAATGCTGCGTTGACTTGCATTAAAAGACATTTGGAAAATATACACATCAAGGTAACACTTCAACATACCTGTGACTTTAACTTGCACTGTTTGAACATTTGAAAATGTAACATGTATCTGATAAGATGAGACAAAAGTTAAGGAAAGAGGTTAACGGAATAAGGCTATATGAATAGATTCATGAATTGTATGAAGATGTGCTTTCTGATAATTTAAAGATGCAAACTTTCAGATTACTTATAACCTATAGATTCTTGTGCATTCAGTAATCTGAAAGCATATTATTGCATGATAGTGCAAAGCTTGCTTCGTGGAATACAAAGATGGGTCAGATGCATGGAAAATGGAGAGACTCTTTTGCATCTTGGAAATTAAGCTTTTATTATGGATTTTATTCAGCATAACATTCTTATTGGTCATTATCATCCATAGCAAATAGAATTATGTTGTTAAGTGTGAGTTATTGTTCACAAAAAGTAAAAGTGAATGTGGGTAAAATAAGAAAGACCTTTAAAAGAGGAGAGAGAGTAATAAGTGAAATATAGTACAGTAATACCCCGGATAACGATTGCATCGGATAACGCTAGAATCAGATAACGATTCTGGATAATGATTCTTAGCGTTATCCGATGCAATGGTTTGCGGATGTGGGGTGGTTTGGGTAGAACTACCCAATCCACCCCCCACCCGCAGCAGTCTCTGCGACTGCAGTAGGGTCGGGGAAAAGACCCGCCTTTTCCCCCGACCCTACTACAGTCGCAAAGACTGCTTTTTTCTTTCTATCCCTCCCTGTATTTAAACTACAGGGAAGGGGGAAATAGACGTGATTGGTTCTCTAGAGAACCAATCACATCTCTCTTTCCCCCTCCCTGTAGTTTAAATACAGGGAGGGAAAGAAAGAAGAAAGCAGTTCTCTCTCTCCCTGTAGTTTAAATGCAGGGAGGAAAAAAGACGTGATCGGATAACGCCATGACTTGTGGAACCAAGTCATAACGTTATCCGGTGTATTACTGTACTAATTTGAAACACAATAGTCTGTCTTTGAATTTCCCCAACAATCTCTGTGTGACTTATATATGTTCACTGAACACAGAAAGATTTCCTTATACACTAGTGGGCGAGATAGTTCCAAAACATTCACAATTGTTTATACAACTTGCTATATAGTTTTCTGCTATAAAATTAAAAAATAAACCTGTGTTGAAGGTAAATTTATTGGCAATCTATAAAAATGATTAGTAATTTTTTGTTGCTGCTTATAATTCGTTTTAATAATTTCCTTTGTTTTACCAAATAAGTGTTGTTTTTATCAAGGCTGAACCTTTACTCAATATTACAACTTAACCAGTAGAGAGGGCCAAGTGAATCATGGAATACCCATAAGCGCCTATATATTTGCTCCTCTCTCCAGCTTAAAAGCCACTCAGACCTTCACAGGGAGCCCCGACAAGATAAAATTATTGATCATGGGAGCACTGTATAGCTGAACACATATGTAAAAGCTGCTCTGCAGACCTTATTGCTAAATACAAGGTTTTGTGCGCATGGAAACAGGCTTTGCATGCTCACATTTGTCATGACCATCTATTTAGACCTCTCCATAGTGTTAGGCATTGGTTCCTTCAATTTGTACTTTGCTGAAATCAGTATAAGTTAGTCACAACTTAAGTTATTACTCTTTGGTGGAATGTAACTTAGTGTACTAATCTAACTTTGTTTGCTACAAACAGCTAAATAAATATAACCTTATTTATTTTTTAACAAAAGGAGAATATTCCTCTTGTATGTTATTCTGAGACACCAGTGAAGAATAATTACAGAGTTCCAGTGGACATGCTGTTGGAGGATTGTACCACTTCCATTCCAAAAGTGCATACGGTAACAAAATTGTTAAGAGATCCTGTTAAAAATGTTTTTTCTCTAATAACTGCTCACACCTCTTCATACTTTCATGTGTTCATTGCACAATTTCAGTCTATAACTCCAGTAGATCTTCAGATATTTCGGCTGCAGAGATCACATCTCTTGAAATGTATGAAGATGTCTTAATTATACAGTCAAACCTTGAGATAAGAATAGCTCGACTTAAGAAAATCTCAAGATACATCCGGAACTCTCAGAAAAAAACAGGTTCTAGATATTAATTTTTAATAGGATTTTTTCGAGATACAAAATTCGATGCATTCCTATGGGAAATTCAAGATAAGAATTTTTCGAGATACAACCAACTTTGAGGAACGAATTAAATTAGTATGTATTTTATTGTAATTGGTAAGGATGGCCACAGAAGCTCCCCAGGAGGAATTACAGTTGCTCAACTGGAATTAGTACGATCTGTTTTGGTCTGTTCACAATAGTTTCTTTTGATTTGATTTAAATGGAAATGTATTTTATTATTATTTAATCTTAGTCAGTTCACTGGATAGCTCAGTGGTTTAGGTATCTGGTTGCAGAGCCAGATATTGGAAGTTTAATTCCCCACTAGCCTTCAGGGCAAATAGCCAGCCTATATAGTAATAGGCAAGCTGCAAAATTAGGATGCCCCGAGGAGGGAATGGTAAGCCAGGTCTATGGATTCTCTACCTAGACATCTTGCAAAGGGTTGGTGGTTGCATGCTAGCTAAAATGCTAGTACATCAACAAGCATCCAGTCAAATAAAATGATACTAAAAGGATATGTATTTCAAGTTAAAATTCTCTGTGCATGAATAAAAATTTGCCCCCACAATTCTCTGTCTTGTATTTTCTTCTGGGATTTGGATTTAGGTAACAAGAATAAGAACAAGGAACATTCATCAGTCTCCTTTGCAACAGTTGGATAATAACTCTTCAACAGGTGGGCATCACAACAAGTCATAAATATTTTGCTGAAAAGAAGTACTTGAGATAAGGATCCTTAGGTCCTGGAGCTAAATCTGATAACTTCTAAAATTCCAGTTCACCCCTCTGGATTTCCCAAAAGGTCATTTCTCCTTTTAACATAATACTATCATTAGTTGTTTTCAGCTTTTATTTTGGTCCTCATTTTGAAGTGCTGCTCCTGTAGCTTAATTACTGAGACTAGAACCTTTCAGCTAACATATGTTAGTATTTTTGGCCTTTGTGTTTGTGCTAATTACTACTAAAGTGAAGCATATTTTCTCATGTGGGAAAGACTCAGAGCCCTGACTTCTTTGGGTAGGAGCCACAGCTGGTTTGGGCCAACATCCAACAATTTATTATTTAAAAACTTTTCTTTAAACAACTAGACTCTAAGAGACTTTCACAAGACTCAATATAAAAAAAAAACCAAGATAATGGCAACAGGCCCTATCAGTCCCTGGAAAATAGATGGAGAAGTAGAAGCAGTGACAGATTTTACTCTTAGAATCAAAGGTCACTGCAGATGGTGATTGCAGCCATGAAATAAAAAGGTGACTGATGCTTGAGAAGCAAGCTATGAGAAACCTGGGGAACATAGTTAAAAGTAGAGACATCACCTTGCAAACAAAAATTCTCGTAGTCAAAGCAATGGTGTTCCTGGTGGTAATGTATGGTTGTGAAAGTTGGACCATTGGGAAAGCTGTGCAGAAGAATAGATGCCTTTGAAATGTGTTGGAGGAGAGTTTTGAGAGTCCCTGGACAGTGAAGAGAACAAATAGGTCGATCCTAGAAGAAATCAACCCTGACATCATTAGAAGGTCAAATAGTAAAGATGAAGTACTTTGGACATCAAATGAGAAGAGAGGATTCTCTTGAGAAAGCCTTGATGCTGGGAAAGGTGGAGGGCAAAAGAAGGGGGAGGCCAAAAATGAGATACAGTTGTACCTCGCTTAAAGAGCATAATGCGTTCCACAGGATTGCTCTTTAAGCAAAACACCATTGTAAGTGACCAATTGTGACTTCTGGCAGGAGGAATTGTGAACCCCGATTTATTTGTTAAGCGAGTGTTTGGTTGGTTTTGTTAAGCGAAGCGACCATTCAGAGAAAATTCTGCTCTTTAAGCGAGTTACTCTCTAAGCAAGGTGCTCTTTATGTGAGGTTTTACTGTAGCTGAATGGTATTGTAGATGCAATGGGCACAGAGCTGGGCAGGCTGAGGAGGATAGTGGAAGACAGGTGCCTGGCGGGCAATGGTCCAAAAGGTCGGAATCAACTGTGTGACTGAACAACAAAAAATTGATAAGTCAGCTTTTATACTGATAGCAACTGGATAATTTAAAATGATTGTGCATACAAGTGTGTTAATAAATCTATATAACACATTAAAGGATTGTTGGGAACAGATTAGTAGAATAGTGAATACAGTTTTTCATCATTTAAATGATACTTTATCTCACAAGCAGTAACTTTCAGTCTTGTCTGATTTATCACTTTCCACTATGTTCTTAGGAATATATATTCAAATTACAAGGTAAAGGTTCCCCTTGCTCGGAAGCCAGTCGTATCCGACTCTAGGGGTCAGCGCTCATCTCTATTTCAAAGCCGAAGAGCCAGCGCTGTCTGCTTCTGCAGACTTTTCCATGGTCATGTGGCAGGCAGAGCGGACAGAACACTGTTACCTTCCCACTGAAGTGATCCCTATTTATCTACTTGCAATTTCTTGTTTTCGAACTGCTAGGTTGGCAAGAGTTGGGACAAAGACGGGAGCTCATTCCTTCCTGCAGTCCTCGGGAATTGAACTGCTGACCTTCTGCCTCCCAGTCAGCGTCTTAGTGACTTGAGCCACTGCTTAGGTTAATATTAATCTGAACCGGATAGAGTAAGGAATTCAGTTTGGATATAACAACTTCATATTCCTATTTACTTATGAATCTTATAAAAGACCTTTAGACAAATTAGAGTTCTATTTAAGTTTATTTTTTAGAATATTTGGGATGAAGATTCCAAGCCACTTCATATGTAGCTTCCCATGTTGAATTTTAATTTCCCCATAGTTTAATTTTGTTAGATAATTAGAACAAAATGTTTTTGAACAACTATGAAAATTCTTTCTAATTCAGGAATTCTTTGTGTATTTTTGTGTACATGTATAAACAGCATACTTACTGAGTGTTTTCATTGCTGGAGAGGGTTACGACTTTGCATCTCAGTTACCTGTATGGGTATACACATAACATCAAAGTCAATGGGGGAAGTGGACAAGTTTAGAAGTTAGTTTTAACTCACTATAATTTGCTTTCTTACTATAAATTGAAATTTATGTAGATCAACAGTTTTCAAGCCAGGGGCTGGGTCACGTTCTCTTGGTCAGCTTTGAGGGCCGGATGGCCATTTTGCCCTGCCTGCACAATGGGGTGGCCATTTTGTCCCAACAGCTTCAAAGGGATGGTCATTTTGTTTCTCAAATGCCTTAGAGGGGTGGGGACACATGAAATGGAGGCATGGGCTAGTTCTGGCCCATGAGCCTTTGGTTGAAAAACCCTGGTGAGGATTCTGCTAATTTTAATCCAGATACAATCAAGGCAGTGTCCTCTATTTGAAACATAGAAAATATCTTGCTTCACAATGAGAACCTAAGGAACTGATAATAGTTACTATTTCTTCATTTCAATTAAAAAGTTATTAATATATAGAGTATGGTTAGTGTTAATAAAAAGTAGAACCTAATATACATCCCTTTTATTTTGTCTAGGAGATCACCATGATGTCTTCAGGAAACGAATGTCATCTATAGATGAACCACCTACTCTACTCTCTCTGCAGCTATCCAACTCCAGTGCTTCGAGTTCTGTCAGTGGCAGAGTTGAACGTGGAAACAGCTCCCATTGGGGAGGCAATGAAAAAGACTTAAGTAGCTTTCTGGAAATGTATGAATCTGCAGATGAGCATTGTTCTTGGAGTAATGTCACAATAGCAGACTTGTATCCAGGGATGGTGAAGGCACTTAGCAGACTGTTGCACAAAGCCTCTTCCAGTTCATTAATCAGACAGTATAAATATGGGTATTGGCATACAAAGAAAACAAAGCTTAATACCACTACAGAGAGAATAAGGAACTACATACGATTAAAATCGAAATCTAGTTCAACAGTTACAGAAGGTGATCAGAAGAAGCATAAATTATCCGTGGCAACTGATGGAAGTGGCAAACATCAAATAGAATGTTCAGCAAGCAACTTAACTAGAACAGTATCTTCGATATGTTGTGATGGAGATGTCATGGAGATTGACTCCCCTGGTATTGTAGAAGATATTTCATACACTGAGAAAGTCAGACAAGGAGGCATGGAGACCACCACTCATCACTATGGTTCTACAGGAGAAACTTTTCTAACAGAAACTCCAACTTGTATTAATTTGCCTTCAGACTATGTAGAAGAGAGTCACACTTCTGAAGATTGCTCTCCTACAGATTGCACTGTGGATTCACACAAAACTTGTAACTTAACAACAGAAGACAAGCATGAAGAAATAAACAATGTGACATTAAAGAGTACATATTTATGTTTGTCCTTGAATAGCACAAAAACCTATTTACAAAAGAACAAGTCTCCAATAAAAGTGACAAACAGATTCATGGAAAAACATGAAATTAAAATGTTCACTGACACTGTACCACTACAGCGGAGTCACTCATTTTCAGCCCTTCCTGTGAATGAAAGACCCACCAATGTTCACCAGAATTGTGAAGATGCCTTTGAAAAAATGTATACAGAATTGTGTTCTCCAAAGATGCAGAAATCATTTAAATTTTCAAATATATGCAAAAGCCCTAGGAAGTCTTCAGAATTGCACACATCTGGTTTTAGCACATCTTCCAAATTTCATGAAAGACCTAAAGATGCATTTGAAAGTATGTACCAAAAATTGTGTTCTGAAGGGTTTCCAAAAATCCCCACATTTCTAAGAGCAGAAAACTTAAAAAAGAAATATGAAGGAGTATATATGTCTGACACTGTCAATGCCTTAGTTAATTCCCCTTTAAGAACTGTACCTGCAGTTGACAGAATTAAAAGAGCAGCAAACTTCTGCAGTGAAGACTTTCAGTCCTCGCCCATAAAAAGATTTAAAAACATATCTGAGAACTCTTCTTATAGAATATGTCAGAAACTGCCATGCTGGAAAAACCTAAACCTTCAGAAAACAGACGTGACTTTCACATTATACACGCCTAGCAAAAATGATTGGCCCTCAGATGAGGTATGTGAACCAGTGACCTGTATGCAAAGTATTTCAACTTATAATTATTTTACAGTAGCTGGTAGTATTCTTCAACAATATGACATGAGTTATCAAAGTTACCTGGAAATAAGATTGAATAAACCCAATGGGACTTCTTTCCAAGCAGTCATAGTTTTGAGCTAGAAGTGTAATTGGTATGCCAGTTAATGTCCCCCCCCCCCCCCAATAATTGTAAAAGATACCATAGAGCAGCATAAGTATTTGGTTATCAGTGCTTATACTAAAAAAATGGATAACAGCCAGGGACTAAACAGAATTTAGCAACACGCCTAATAAAATGGGCACTTGTTTTTGTCCTGGCTATGTATTTGCTTTACAATCTGCTGGAAGAACTATGGCCACACTTACCACACTGTTCATATGTGCTGTCAAGTCATCTTGGACTTAGGGCAACCCTATGAATGAGATCTCCAAAATGTCCTGTCCTTAATAACCCTGCTAAGCTCTTGAAAACTCACACCTGTAGTCAACCTGTTGTATGTTTGGTCTTCTTTTCCCACTGCATTCAATCTTTCCTAGCATTTGTCTTTTACAGAGACTTCCTGTCTTACCGTGATGTACCTGAAGTATGACTGCTTCAGTTTCATTATTTTTACCTTCAGATATAATTCAGGCTTGATCTGTTCTAGGACCCACTTGTCTTTCTGGCAGTCTAGGGTATCTACAGAGTTCTCCTCTAGCAGCATATTTCAAATGTATCAATTTTTTTCTTGTCAGCCTTCGTTAGCTTTCGCATCCTTACATGGTGATGGAGAATAGAATAGTGTGAATGATCTCGTTATTCACTAACATCCTTATACTTGATGATCTTTTCTAATTCCTTCATTCTTGCCCTTTTGAATCTGTCATCTTGACTGCACCTCTAAAGCAGGGGTGCCCAAACTATGGCCTGTGGGCCGGATCCGGCCTCCGGACCATAGTGACAGTCTCCCTGAACCACATGATCAGCCCATGGCCCAAAATGTTTGGGCATCCCTTCTCTTAAGCAATGCAATTTCAAAGGAAAGGAATAAGAGTTTGTTAACAGCAAAAACAATAATCCCTGGATAAGATGATTCATAGTAAAATTTCATCCTTTCATGAAAATTTATTTTTCAGGATTCTGGTTTTTCTGTTTCAAATAACAACTTTCTGATTGCTCCAGCCACTGGCATGAAAGGTAGGGGTTACTGATGCTGTATAAATTTTCCATGAAATCATGTTGGTGCAAGTTATGCTTGTGGAAGGATGACATTGTTACTGGCAGGGCAGTGTAAGATTTTTCCTTCTTTCCCTCAACTTGTCCAACATCTAGGTAATCAGTTTTAGTGGCAAGAGGTGAGAGACAAAGGGTGAAAGTCACTCCCCAGTAATATAATCTGGTGGAGCTGAATTTTGGTAATTGAAGACTTCATCCATCCTATGACTCCTATGCAATTAAACAGATTACTCATGAGTTGTCAATGAAAGGAAGTAAGAAGTTTTTAAACACCCAAAGTCTTCCCCTGCTAATGTAATCCTGCAGATGTACCTTACACAACAAGATACAGTATCACCCTTTGTCTCAAAGCGAAATGAAGCAATTTTTGGTGCATCTTTTAATAGTTGGGTATAATTTTTAATGTGCATGTTAATTTTAAGAATCATACAAACTAGGGTTTTTTTTAAATCAACATTTTAAAATGGGTTCCCAACCTTTTCAACCCGGGGGCTGGGTCATGCTCTCCTAGTCAGCTTTGAGGGCTGGGCAGTCATTTTGCCATGCTTGCACAATGGGGGTGGCCATTTTGTCCCAACAACTTCAAAGGGGAAGACATTTTTCTTCTCAAATGCCCTTGGAAGGGGGCACATGAAATGGTGCTGTGGGCCAGATTTGGCCCATAGGCCTTAGGTTGGGGACCCCTGTTTTAAAACCTTAAAATATCAACTTGCCTTCCTCATTTATGTTGTATATAGAAGAATTATAGAACCAGAATTGTGTGGATGTTTTTTCCACAGCACAAGTTAAGTGGTTAATTGAATATTCGTGCTCGATTTCTTACATCTTTTTCATGGGCATAAGATTCATTTGCAACAACTGCAGAAGTCATCATTGTCTGATAGGGCAGAAGATGGACATGGTGATGTCCTGATTCCCTTTATTGAAAGGGTAAACTTGTGGGAAGGGGGTCAGTTCTGTTGTGGCACACTTTGCCTCTGATCTCTATTTAGCTTTGGATACCTTGGAGTCGTTATTCAGCGAGGAGTCTGCGCATTTGTAGACGTCTCCGCGATGACAGTCCGCACATGCAAATGGACCTGAGAAATTAAGTCCATCTGTAGGCAGGTTTTTTAGACATTTGAATACCATGTCACCCTCTGGCTAAACAGACCATGATGTGTGATCTTTGCCCTGGGATCTGATGAAGGACACTTTGGTGAGTTTTAGCTCCTCTCCAACATCATTGACAAGAGATGGGCAACACTGCCTAGTTAGACCCCTCAAGACCCCATGCCTCAACAAGGCTCTCACCTAGCGGGAAAACTAGAACTAAATAATTTTAGATGTTGTTGTTATTTTTTTGACACTCCACTGGACTCACCTAAATTTGGTACCCTTTAGACCACTGTTTCCTAACATGAGGACCACACCCCACAGGGGAGTTTAATTCTCAGAAGCCTAAGTACATTGGCTGATCAGTGCTTTGTGGAATTGACTTAGGCTTTTGAGAATCGAAGTCCAAAAACCAAAGGTTGGGGAACACTGCTCTAGATTTTGATGCAATGTTGAGGGTACACATTTTTTGTTTTTTAATGAATTTTTACTTTAACTTACTAACCTTGTTGAGATGCAAATTCTTCATATGCTTTGTATTGTTTGCCCTTTGTGAGTTAGTCTAGTTTTCTTGTTTTAGCTTTTTAATACTTTGCATCCAAAGTCCTTAATAGACTATACAGCTTACCCCATCTGATCTTTCCACAGAATCCAGACTTGCAGATGTGGATGAAAATTTTCCTAAGTGTTTACACCATTGTATCTCTGTTAGAAAATCACAAAACTCTAAAACAGAGTAAGTGGTATTTCTCTTTCTGTTTTCCATTGTCTTTCTCTATGGAATAGTATGGCAGTGGAGAAAACAATTTCCTTGGATCTCTTTTAGCAATTCTTCTTGTTCAGTCGCACAGTCGAGTCCAACCTTTTGTGACCCCATGGAACACAGCATGGCAGGCTCCCCTGTCATCTGCCATCCTCCATAGTTTGCCCAGATCTATGCCCACTGTGCCAACAAAACCATCTAGCCACCTCATCCCCTGTCAACCCCTTCTCCTTTTGCCTTCAATTTTTCCCCGCATCACAGCCTTCTCCAGTGAGTCCACTCTTCTCATTTGGTGGCCACAGTACTTGAGCTTCAGCTTCAGTATTTGTCCTTCCAAGGAGCAGTCAGAGTTGATTTCCTTTAGGATTGACTGATTTGATCTCCTTGCAGTCCAGGAGACTCTCAAGAGTCTTCTCCAGCACCACAGTTCAAAAGGTATCTATTCTCTTGCACTTCTTAGGACAGGTTTATTAGAAGTATAAACTTTGTCCCTGTTGCGATTTAATGCTGAGGCTTATTTTAAAATACAGTATTTTTGCAGAGGTGGTAAGGGAATCATTTGTGGTTTTTTTTGTTCATTGATATGTATAACAAACTGAAGTTCTATGAATAACTCAAGGGTGGGGTAAGAATCCTTTTTTTAGGCTAAGCCCAATTTATTTATTTATTTCATGAACATGTAAATGTGTTGCACACCACACAAAATTATGCTGATGGTTTAGACATGAGTAGACCGCATCGGCTCACCAAAAAGCAAGTATGTGTCTGCAAAAGGCGAACAGGAATGATACAATATGAAATATTGCCAAAATAGAGTAATATTTTCTTTGTATACCCCACTGTTTTCTTTTTAAGAAAAATAGTTGCGAGCGTGATGGTTTGGGAGCTGAAGAAGTATTCAAACAGATTGCAGAAAATCAGTTACACTAATACCTCATATAACATTAGTATCGAATAACACTAAAATCGCATAACATCAAGGAATCTGGGGGGAAGAATTGCATCAGATAACATTAAGATCCTATGGGATGTTTCAGATAACAACCGCGAAAGCCTGTGTGGTTACAATGTATCTCTAAGGATCCCATAGAGGATCAGATAACACTAAAAATCATATAACACGAAGACTTGTGGAACCAGGTTTTAGTGTTATATGAGGTTTTACTGTATAAGCATTATCTTGGTATAAAGAATGAGTGAAGAGCTATGTTATGTAGATGGAATACTGTATATCATTTTGAGAGGCATTTCAAAATGGCTTCTAGATATAGAAATCATTTATCTTACCCACATCCAAAAGTATGTAGTTACTAAGAGTCAAAGACCCTATAATCAATTAAAAGACATGTTGCATTCATTTGCTCTAGCTACAGCTGTTTAAAGGGGTCTGGGAATTCTGGGATTATAATTTTACATTTTGTTGAAGCGGTAATGGTTTAACATTAGTCACTTTGATGTTATGCTTGTACAGTAATATCTCGGACAACGTTTACCTTGGATAACACTAAAATCGCATAACGTTCAGTAATCTGGGGAGGAGAATTGGATCGAATAACGTTAAGGTCCTATGGGATGGATCAGATAACAACCGCTAAAGCCTATGCGGTTACAATGTATCTCTATGGAGCTTTAACGTTATCCGATCCATCCCATAGGATTTTAACATGCATCGGATAACACTAAAAATCGGATAACACCAAGACTTATGGAACCAAGTCTTAGCGTTATCCGAGGTATTACTGTATGTGTTTATTATACTCTGTGTGATGCATGTTGGATCTTTTGCTTATGGATTTCTTTGAAGTGCCAAACTGGTGTGTTAATTACGTATAGAGTTAAAGAGTCTTTGCAGAAGAAGTTTATTTGATTTTTTTCTTTCTTTCTTTGAAAGCCTGAAAAAAATCATAGTTTTCGGGGGGGGGGGGGGATGTACCTTTAGATACCTGCACTCAAGGTTTTTGGCTACAAATGTTTCCAGATTCTCTTTTCTTTTTCAGGGTTTCCAGAAATCCCAGTTATAATGATGGAAGAATGAGAGGCAAAAATGATAGTGGGGAAGAACTTTTATACAAAGGTTACCAAACATTTTTGAAGGGACATGAAGGGAAAATATTTGATTTTTAAGGGAAAAGGCATTAGGAGATTTTGCCATGAATGGATATAAGAAAATAATTTACATCAATTCCCTTTACCGCTGTAACACACCAAATCCACCTCCAATGCCAGAAGAACAAACTTCAGGAGATGGGTAATCAATCTGGCCCTCCAGATGTTGTTGGATTACAGCACCAAACATTCCTCATAAATGCTTACACTAGCTAATGTGATTTGCAGTCCCAACAGTTTTTGGAGAATACTGCCCTCTACATTCCAGTTCTAGGTATGTTGGGGCCTGCAGCAGAAAAGGAATTCTGAGAGCACTCAGTTGTATGAGCAGAACTGTGCTCATGCAACTTTAAATGAAACTAACTCGTTTTTATGTTTTGTTATTTGAGAATTGCATAGTCTTTATCAGCAGCTGAGAAAAGCCATGACTCTAGAATCCAAGTTACTTGGACCCAAGAGACCATTTGGCTTTTTAGGAGACAACATTGGTCCTTCCTAAAAGCTCATTCGGTGTGAATGTGTCTTTTTGGGAACATTTCATTTTATGATGTATATAATTTCTGCTATTTCTAAGCTATTTTACTTTGGCTAATTAAGATCCATTCTCAATGCATAATTTTCTAACAGGCTATTCAAAAGCATTTTATATACTGCTCAGTACTTATAGAGTTTCTGCTTTTGCAATCGATGATACATCTTTGCAGGATTTGAGAAATCCATTTTGTATATTTCACATTTGATTTTAATATGTTAAAATGTAAACATCTAGTGCTTGACACTTGTATATCATTACTGCCTAATAAACCTTTATATATGGTAGTGTTTCAGTTGATTAACTGTGAGTGTTTAAGTTGTTATAAAATTAGTCTGTTAGTGAAATGTACTTGGGAATTTTCTATTTAACAGTAATAGTTGGACTGCTATGTGCTCTCTTACTGGTTTTACTGATTCCCTACTTTGTGGATATTTCTCAACACTTGACTTTTTAACTTCTTCTCTGGAATAAGTAGACAGGTTAATAAGAGAAAGGAAAAAACAAGCTCATTTACAAAGGCCAAAACCCTGTTGTTTGATGTAGCAAGTTCCACTAAAATAGGTCTCTTTGAACCAGTGGGAATTTGGAAAGTCAATTCTTCCATTAATTACATTGATTCATTTGGCATAATCTAACTGTGGCTTGCTTTAGCACAGTTAGAGTTGGCCCATTTGAATCAATGGAACTTACAAAGGAGTTGATTTGCTAGATCCCTGTTGATCTAATGGGGCTACTCTAGTGCAATTTGCCACACTAAGAAACGAGATTTTGGCCTGTGAGTAGTAACTTGTATATGAAGATATATAATGAATCAAGATGCATGGTCCCAGCACCCCACCCGCCAAGAAGAAGAAAATGACGACGCATTTCTGTGTATGTTAACCTGGAAAATACTGGAAAACGGATGCATAAGTTAGAATTTTTTGACAACACATTATTATACTGAGTCAATCAAGATGTACTTGTGTTTAATATGTCAGCGATGGTTGCTTTGTATAAATTGGGAGGTGGGAGATATGTGTATTGGGAAATGGATAGAAAAAGGAAAGGATGTCTTGCTTTTTTACTATTTATTTATTTTGTCAAATTTCTACTGCTGCCCAACAGCGACTCTGGCCAGCTAACAGCATTAAAAACAAACATTACAATCTTAACTATAACCCTTAAAACCCCATTAAAAGTACCTACAAATTACCCATCCCATCAGTTAAAATAGACAGGGAGTGATCTTGTTATATGAGCCAGGAGGCAGGGGTCACCACGCCCCCAGTGCCCCACACCTGCTTTGCCAACCAGATTTTTAGCAATTCCTGAAGGGCAGCAACTCCGTCTGTAGCCGTAACTCAGTTGGCAAGAGGTTCCATAGGGCCAGTGCAGACGCCGAGAAGGCCCTCCTTGTGCTACAGAGATAAGCCTCTCTAGCTGATGGCACAATTAGAGAGTCCCTCCGGTCTGCTCAAGTGGGACGGACAGATGTTATTGGGGTGATACTCTTAAGTATCCTGGCCCACTACTATGTAGGGCTTTAAAGTTAATTACCAGCACCTTGAATTGCACCTGGAGGCACACTGGTAACCAGTGCAGCTCCTGGACCAGTGGTGAGGCACGGGTATAACGCCTGCACCCCATCACCACCCAGGCAGCCGCATTCTGGACCAGTTGCAGCCTCCGAATGGTCATCAAGGGCAGCCCCATGTAGAGCGCATTACAATAGTCCAGTCTGGAGGTGACCAGAGCATGCGTGACTATGCGCAAGGCATCCCAGTCTATGAGCGGGCCTAATTGGGATATGACACAAAGTTGTGCAAAAGCCCTCCTAGCACGACTGCCACCTGTTCATCAAGCATGAATCGTGAGTCCAGAAGGACCCCCAAATTATGCACCAGGTCTGTCTGGGGCAAAATACCAAAGTACCAAGGAGGGAAATGCCAGTACCAAAGAGGAAAAAATTGCTTACGTAAAATGTGATAATATGACATTGTTTACTTGGGCCTTAACTTTCAACCAATGTGTTGACAAAGAATCTTTAAATTTTTGCATTAAAATAGTAGGGATGGATCAGTGTGTAAAAACAAAATAAAGTATGTGATATGTTTCATAGAAGGATATTAGTATCTGCTTATAATAAAAGCACTAAACTCCCTGACTACAAAAAAAGTTATGTTAACTATCCTGGTGCATTTTTAAACCATGATCTGCACAGTGATGGGCATCGGCAGGTTCACACCAGTTTGCCAGAACTTTCAGCAGAAATTATGGCTGGCTGCGCCCATCCAAGTTTTGAAATAAAGTAGTCCTAATCTGGGTGCAACACAGGGCTTTCCCCTGGCCATGCCCACAGTGTGGCAGTAGAAATTTTTGGAGCCCACCATTGGATGTGGAGCACCTTTATAAAAAGAATTCCATACTTTAAAATGTAATCTAGTTCTGTGGTAATGGTTCTTTAATCATTAGTTGGATAGGAACTGGTAGAACAAATAAAGATTACTTAATTATATCAGCTTAGTGTTCTGGCTTTACATAAAATATTGTATGAACTTCTGACCCAAATAAATCTCCAGTCTGAAACTTAACTAAGAAAACCTGGTTTACTTTGGCTGTGTTACTATTTACAAAAGGCAAAATGTACTAAAACTTTTAAGTCTTGGATAAAATATTCATTGTGGTTCAGGCAGAAGATAATATTTCTGTGAAAACTCTTCAGAAGTCTTGTGTTTCTTTGTTACCACTATATTTTTTAAAGAAATGCCAAGCTTAAAAATTCAATGTTATTTGATTACATTTCAGTACAGCTTTTAAATCTGCTGTTTCCAAAATCCTCTTTGCTCACTTCCTGTGGAAGTAGGTAATGATTTTCCAAATATATTGTACAAAAATGATACAAAATCTTCAGTTAGCATTCGGCTGTTGCTGCATATCCAAAGCCTACCTGACACTTCTTTATGGCATAGTGGTGGGGAAAAACAGTTTCCACCAAAGAAATGCCAGGCATAAAGTGGGCACAAAACTTCAATCCTCGATATATCACTCCAGCTGGCACTTCATGTGAACTTTCACAGGAAGGCCCTGTTGAGGGAAAATATGCCAGCACCAGAAGTGTGAAGGTTCTGCCTCTGAAACGGTACACTTCCAAGAAATACAATAGAAAGCGGAACTCATATTTCTGTTGTAGGACTGGTCCTTTGTCAATTGACTGCAAATAGAGAAGTTTTCAATGGACATTAACAAACATACGCTAGGAAAGAGCATTATGTTAAGCTTAGCATCTCATCTATTTTTCAGTACTGCTTCAGTAGAAATGGAGAGGTTCACAAGCTCTCACAATTATAATGAGAACTTTGAGCACTTAAGGGCAGAGACTGGGTTGTATCAAAGGCTTTCTCCCCATAGGTACCTCATTCAGGCTGCTCAGTAATAGATACCCTTCTTACTATGTTCTGATAAGTCTCTCCTTATGCTGACTATATAAATTAATGACTACTGATATTAATATTTTTGCTCAGATTTTGCAAACTAAAGGCCACAGCTGCCTTTATTTAGTCAATACATCTTCCTCATTTCTTACTCCTCCAGCTTTTTCTGGCATTATTTTCAACTTTTCCTAGCATTAGGATTTTCTGCCTTCCCATGATATGTCCAAAGTATGTTAGCCTCAGGTTTACCATTTTACCATTGGAAGATTAACAGAAGAAAATTCTGCTGAGTCAAAATTCACTTGTGCAATGTTGAATATCCCCCTATATAAATAGTTGCTGAAATCTTGCTGCTTCATTATGCAAGCTCACAGCATAAAATTCAGTTTCTCCTAGTTAGCAGTTAATGAGTCACTAGTAGGGATAAATGATCTGGGATTATTCAGTTTCAACCCCTCCATCATAAAATGCTAGAGATTCGTTCAAATTGAGAATTGATGGGAGGTAGCCTTATGATTTTTACTGTTAGCACATTTGCATATAAAATTTCTTGCTGTTTTAATTTGGAAGTCAGTTACAGATTTGAAACTATTGGGTTATAGTTATAATACATTCAGTCAAGTGCAGATTTTACATGAGCTTTCAGAAATCACTGTTGGCTGCACACATTTGTCTAGTTCTGCAGCTCAAGAAAAAAAGCACCGTTGTACCTTGCCTACAGAGCATAATGTGTTCCACAGGATTGCTCTTTAAGCGAAACACCATTGTAAGTGACCAGTTGGGGGGGGGGGATTGTGAACCCCGATTTATTTGTTAAGTGAGTTTTTGGTTGGTTTTATTTGTTAAGCGAAGCGAACATTCAGAGAAAGCTCTGCTCTTTAAGCAAGTTACTCTTTAAGCGAGGCGCTCTTTATGCAAGGTTTGACTGTACTCATTTTGATCACCAGGCATTGGTTACTTTCAATTAATATATTGGCACTAGATGTTTGCTTTACAGCAAAACCAGATTTCATGTCATCACTAATGCTCTAGCATTGCATAAATTGAAGGGTCTTGACATATGTATGTTAGTGAAAGATGTCTGAAATCATTCTGTTGTTTCTTTGTGTTAGTTACTAGGATCTCAAGGCTATTAATCATAGTTCAAAGAAGATTAAAAGCCAGATTTTGTTTTTTAATGGTTCACTGATTTCAACAGGGTTAACATTTGCTTAATGCAAATACTTTTTTTTATAGGACTGGATTTTAAATCCAAGACCTTGGCCTGGATTAAGTGGGTACATCCAAGTGAGTAACAATAGGATATACTGCATAATCTTGAACAGATTATGAAACACTTATGTAAAAGCCAGAAGCAATCTTTTAAATACACAAAGAATGTAAAATTATTCCTTGAAGGTTTATTTTATACTCCTTTACAAATTGAATTCATGTTTATAAGATGTTATAAACAGTGAGTAAACTAAAAGTTGGTCACCATGGATATGAAATCTCTGCAGAAGTCTGCTGGAGTGCCTAGAAGAGATAAAACCAAGAATGCGATTATAAGGGAAACACACTGGATAGGCAATGCTTACCTCCTATATTAGCAACAATGATAGCTGTTCAAATGTTCTAACTCTACTGATAAAAGCATGTAACATTTGATAGCCTTGTTACTTAATTTGGTCCACAAAGACTGACTTCCAGCTCCTTTACCCGGGTGAATAGGAGATTAATCCCTGTTGTTTTATCTGGTGGTGAGGTAACCGTCCATGCGTGCTTTCCCTTCCAACTAGAAAGGTAAGTGCTAAGCGGAATCCCCACTCTTAATTTTTTATTAATTTATTTACATTTACACTCCACCCTTTTGAGACAAGCACCCCTCAAAGTGGATTAAGGTAAAGGTAAAGGTTTCCCTTGCTCGAAAGCCAGTCGTATCCGACTCTAGGGGTCAGTGCTCATCTCTGTTTCTAAGCCGAAGAGCCAGCGCTGTCTGCTTCTGCAGACGTTTCCATGGTCATGTGGCAGGCATGACTAGACACCGGAGCGCATGGAACGCTGTTACCTTCCCACCGAAGTCCCTATTTATCTACTTGCAATTTCTTGCTTTCAAACTGCTAGGTTGGCAGGAGCTGGGACAGAAACGGGAGCTCATTCCGTCCTGCAGTACTCGGATTACAAAACAAAAAAATGCAACACATACAAAGAGATGAGTAAAATCATCCAATAATAACCCAATGAGACAAAACCAGATGGCGTCAGAAAACCTTAAAACCATAACAATATTCATAATAAGCACTTACTGATAACTGGGCACTTGAAGATAACTGGGAATTATCCAGCATGCTGGTCACTGTCTTGTATGGGAAGAACAACCAATGTGCTAAATGTTTTGCATGCCCCACATCCTCCTACAAGAAGTGCAGCCCAGGCAAAGCTTCCCCAATCCAGGTGTCATTTTCGACAAGTCTCCTCCAGCCATTGTTTTGGTCAGGGACCTGATATTACAGGATTCCTCTCACTTCAGCAAGGACCCCAAGTATGACAGGAAATCTTTGATGTCATTTGGTCTGTTGTTAAAGCAGGGTTGCCCAAACTATTGCCTGGGGGCCAGATCTGGCTCCCAATGCCAATTCATCCGGCCCATGAAACCCTTGTCGCTCCTGGAAGCGGAAGTAAAATGCACACGTATGGGTGTGTTTTACTTCCGCTTCCAGGAGTGACAAGGGCTTCGCAGGCCAGATGAATTGTTGGGGGCCCTGCATCCAGCCCCCAGGCCATAGTGACAATCTCCCAGAACCATGTGACCGACCCACGGTCTGAAAGGTTTGGGCACCCCTGTGTTAAAGGATCCATAGTAGGATGTTGACAGGGTTCTCCATCCTGTTGCATGCCTGAATAAGGATCCCACAGATCAGGAAGGGCAAGTTGCCCTGTGCCCTTTTGATGACATGCAACTTTATCCTTGTTGCTATTTGTCTATTCCCAGGTCTTTATCAAGACCTACTTCCTATAAATGGGGAAGTCAAACAACAAGGCTAGATCATAGATTTATTTTTATTATTTATTATTTATTAGTTCAAATTTATATTGCCGCCCACTCACACATGGTGACTCAGGGTGGCTGACAATACATTACATTACATTACAATATGTTGGTATGGGCGCAGGGGGAGGGGCGGCGAGGTCCTCAACCCGCCATGGCTTCCTCTTCCCCTGGCAGTTAGTGTAGGCGCAGGTTTGTTTCTCTTCATAATTGCTTGTACCATTCAGAGGCAGTGTGCCTAGCTGGGTGCCGTATTTTATTTACATTTTTCCTCCTTGGAAAACTGGCATGCCAAATTTACTTTTTACAGTGGCAACCCCCCCCCCCCCGGTCAAACAGGGAGCTTTGGCTGTAACTGTTCCCAACCAGGCAAATCTCAGCAGGCAGGTCCTCACTGGAGGGGGGGGGGGTGTCATTATGACGGTGGCTAACTTCTGCTGGGGACCGATCATGAGCAGTATAACCCTAACAGCTGCGGATCCTGAGGAAGCAATAGTCTTTGCTTCAGGGAGTAAGGAATGCACCCGAAGCAGCGGCAGCCCCTGCATGGAGGCACTTAGAAGACAACCCCTTCACTGTGCTCCCAAAGGGCCAATCACCCACATACCTGAATTTAATCAATTAAAAGAACACAAAAAAAAAGAACTAAGAGAGATTCTAACGGAGATCTTTTGTGGAATCTTCTACACCGAAAGGTAGAAGGAGGCAGTTAAGTAAGTAGTAAGTAACTACAGTGGCAATTGAAGGCATTTGCTATTTTATCTCCCCCCATCCCCCGCCTTTCCTGTTTCTGGACTTGAAATTAGTTGTGTCACAAACAAACTGGTGATTTAAGCAATTATTTTTTGCAGCTGAAAGGCATAGGTCAGGGATGGCGAACCTTGGCACATCCAATTCTTTATATGGTGAGCTGTTTGATTACAGAAAGTTTTTCTGTCTTGGGAAGAGGAGAGGAAGGTATCTCAATCCATCACTGAATTTTTGAACTGGGACATTTGACCAAGGTTTCCTTCACATTAACTTCTTTGTTTTAGAGTGACTCAGCAGTTCACATTAAGCACATGACCACTACACCTCTGTAGCACCTAGAGATACTTATATTACCACAGCAGACTTGGGTTAAGTTATGTGAGATATCCAGATATATCCATGAGTACCAGACAAACAGCTGTTGATGTCATCTCAAGATCCATGCCCAATCAAATACTGTACTTTTTTTTAATTGCCAAATTCAAACCCTACATAGTTATTTAGTTATTTTCCTAGTAGAAGATAATCCATTCCATTCACTACAATTCCTCGGCTGGCTAAGCCCCTACTAAAATATGCCATCATCTGCCGTGGGACTGAGTCCAAATATGTCAAAGGACTCTTCCTGAGCAGCATCTTTAGAGAGTCTATTTTCAGCGTTCAGTTGTGCACTGTTGATATAAATGCAAGTGTCTGAGGGCATCAAACTCCTTCCAGTATGGTGATCTTTATCCACTTCTAGTGGAGGATGTTCCTTTTGTTGAATTTTTTTCTTTTTTCTTTTGATGCTGTGATCCAGGGAAGCATAGCACATCTGGCACTCAGCAGTCTCCTATAAATGGGGGGGAAATCATATTATTGGTTATGGGATAGCTCTTTATTCATATACAGTATGAGACTTTTCATAGTTGTTAACTGTTGGGGGGGAGATTCTTACTTGCATGAAACAACAAAATGAATTGGTGAGCACTATACAATCACTTTCCATTATAGTTTTATTTCCTTTAAAAACAAATACATATTGGCTGAAATCTTGGCATAACTACACCTACAGAAGGATGATAATATCATCAGCAGATGAGTTTTGGTAATTAAAAATTAATCCCTTGTCTCTTCTGGCTTGTCTAACTGTCAATACAGTAAAACCCCTACTTATGTAAACAGTCTGTTCCGTAGGCTTTTATGTAACTCAGTTTTTTACTTAACTTGAAGCAAACCCATAGGAAAAATGATTTTTTTTCATAACTTGAAGCAAAACCATAGGGGAAATGAATTTTTTACTTAACTCAAAACAAACCCATAGGAAAATGATATTTATGTAAATTGAAGCAACCCCATAGGAAAAATGATTTTTTTACGTAACATGAAGCAAATCCATAGGAAAAATGAAATTTTTAATGTAGCTTGAAGCAAACCCATAGGAAATTGTGTTATGTAAATCAGCACATTTGTGTAAATCAGGACATGATTTTAGTGCAAAAATCATTATATAAGTCAAATTTTATGTAACTCGAGGCATATGTAAGTTGGGGTTTTACTGTAATTTATTACATCTTGTGGAAACTGTGGGACAACAAGAGGAAGTCTTTCATTACCAAACATTCTAACTTACTGGTAATAGCAATAGTAATTACACTTATACACTGTCTCATAATGGTCAGTGTAATCTAATATCATCTGGTAATAGTGATGCTCAGTAATGAAAGACTTCTTAATAGGAATCTCCAGGCTGACGTTGATAATTTGCACAGACACTATGATCAAGGTGGATAGAAAAAAAACAGAAAACAAACAAAATAAAATAAAATAAAAAACACTTCATCGTGGACTTGATCCACGAAAGCTAACAATAAAAATATAGCAGTTAGTCTTTAAAGTGCTACAGTGTTTTTTATTTTATTTTATTTTATTTATTTTGTTTTGTTTTGTTTTCTGATATGCCCGAACCACAGACTAACGCTCCTCCCCCTGTGCCTATACCAACTGCCAGGGGAAGAAGAAGCCAGGGCAGGATGAGGACCTTGCCGCCGCCGCCCCCTGTGCCCACCCCAACATATTGTATTGTAATGTAACGTGATGTATTGTCTGTAAGCCGCCCTGAGTCGCCACGGTGAGTGGGCGGCAATATTTACTGAATTTATTGAACTAATAAATAAATAAATAATAAATAAATAAAACACAGCTACTATTCCAAGAAAAAAAAAATAAGATTCTGATACAGATTAAACTTGATACAAAATGTCCCCCCAGTACAGAAATAATAGAGAAGCAAAGATAATTTATTAAAAGCAATACCTGTCCTACACTGGTGGGTATATGAGGCTGAACCTGGGCATTCATTTGTTCATAGCAGCTTTCATCTGGATATTGTTGGGGGGGGGGGGGAATTTAAAAAAGAGTTATTGCTAAGGTGCTATCCTGCACACACATTAATGTGCAGCATCACAGTTTTAACTATATATTGCACAGTATGAATATATTTAAAGATATATCCTTCAACTATAAAAAAAGATTATTATAGAATCACATTCTGCTGTCAGAGCTGTATGCTACTCAAGGGAACAAAGGTTTAATGTTGGGGATATTTGCATACAGCCTATGGCCACCTCAAATCCTACTGTTGCCACCTAGGCATTACCCTGGTCTCAAACGGTTCGGTACCACAGTTCAAGCAGGTTGTACCAACCTTTGAGTCCACCCCTCAGCAAACATCAAATCTGTAATCCAAAATCAGTCATGCTGACTACAGAAGACTTTTTGACAGAGCGTCAGCTGCTAGTTAATAAGGTGGCTACAGCAAATACAAACAATGACAATGTAGAATACATATGATCTTCATCATTAAAAGGTAGCCAAGAAATATTGTAAGTAAGAAAATGATGCTGAATACACTAAAATGGCAACATACTCATTTTCAAAATAAAGATTAAATTGATTCTTTGCCTGACTAGCACAAAAAAAAAAGTTTACTACTGGCTTATACACTGAGCTGGGAGTCCCCCCACAGCATTGTTTAAAAAAGAATACAGTTGTACCTCGCTTAAAGAGCATAATATGTTCCACAGGATTGCTCTTTAAGTGAGTTTGCTCTTTAAGCGAAACACCATTGTAAGTTACCAATTGGGGGGGATTGTGAACCCCGATTTATTTGTTAAGCGAGTTTTTGGTTGGTTTTATTTGTTAAGTGAAGCGAACTTTCAGATAAAATTCTGCTGTTTACGTGAGTTACTCTTTAAGCGAGGCGCTCTGTATGCGAGTTTTGACTGTACTCCTCTTCTTAAGTCCACATATTGCCCATGATTTAGTTTGGTAAAGGCCGCCCTTGCTCAAAGGCCAGTTGTATCCAACTCCAGGTTTCAGTGCTGATCTCTGTTTACAGCCAAAGAGCTAGTGCTGTCTGCACCTGCAGACGTTTCTATGGACATATGGCAGGCATGACTAAGCACCGGAGTGCATGGAACGTTGTTTACCTTCCCACTGAAGCGATACCTATTTATCTACTTGCAATTTCTTGTTTTCAAACTGCTAACTTAGCAGAAGCTGGGGCAGACAGAAGCCCACTCTGTCGTGCAAGCACTCAAACTGCTGACCTGTCAACCTTGCAGTTGTCAAGTTCAGCATCTTAACCACTAACCCATATAAATGGGCAATCTTAAATGCTACTTACTTAGTATATCTAAAGGATAGTGACTGAGGTTGTCATAAATAGGACATTCTTCAGAATAAAATTCATCACTGCTGTGAAAAAAGAATGAAGGAAGAAAAGTTACATTTAAATTCATTGGAACATTATATCCCAGAATGCACTGTATATTAAAAGGCCCACAATATATACACAGTGTAGTGGAAAGAGTGATGGACTAGGATTCTGGAGATGCAAGTTCAAATCCCTGCTTGAAATTAATAAAATTGCTCCTTAAACATCTCACTTACCTTGAAACCCATAGTAGGCCTTAACACATAACAGCAAAATCCCATAATATGCTTAGAAGGAAATGTCATGCCAAATAAATTGAGTCTTCTGCCAAATCTTTTTTGTTAGCACCATGGAATGGGAGCGTGAATTGAATCACCAGTCCATTAGTGCCTTAGGATATGACCTCATGTATCCATGGGAAATAAACACAAAACAAAGCAATATACTGTACCAATCTTTTACATGAGAGAGCAAATAAGTGAAGGAGAACATTTGACATACCGTGATTTCTGATAGAGCTCACGTGTTTTACCTGGAAAACAATAAGGAAAGGGTTAGAAAAACAAATAGGAATTTTGTATCCTCACATAATTCATGTTGGAAAATGTTGTCAAATTGTTTAAAAAAAAGCTATATTCTGCTTTACTACTTGCTCCTAATGATAAATCAGGGACTGCGGTAGTTTAGTGGTTAAGATGCTGAATTTGATTACTGGAAGGTTGGCAAGTGAGCAGGTTGAGATCCGAATACTGCGGGACAGAGTGAGCTCCCATCTTTGTCCCAGATCCTGCCAACCTAGCAGTTTGAAAGCCAGAAATTGCAAGTAGATAAATAGGGACCACTTTGGTGGGAAGGCAAACAGTGTTCTGTGCACTCGGGTGTCTAGTCATGCCTGCCACCTGACCACGGAAACGTCTGCTGATGCAGAAAGGGCTGGCTCTTTAGCTATAATCAGAGTTGAACACTGAACCCTAGAGTCAGATATGACTGGGTTTCAAGCAAGGGTGACCTTTACCTTTGCTTAATAATAAATCAATGCAATAAGTAGCTATTGCAATAAGCTATTGCAATAAGTAGCTATCTTAAATACTGTATTCTTGTAAAGTTCCCATTAATCCACAAAGACTTGATAAGAAAAATGCCTCAGCAGGCTACACTCCATATAAGTGAATGGGAGTGGCATTTATTTTTTATAACACTTTAAACTTTTTGTTTCTACAGTAGAATGCTTTGGGTTGATGCATACTGGTGGTATATTGGGGTTTTTTTTTAAAAAAAAATCTTGAATATTTCCTGCAATATCTGAAGGCATTTACACTTTTAAAAAATACGCTCAGTAATTTCTGGCCAAACAAATGAGGCTATGACAAGAGGAAGCAGCTGAAAATCACAATTTCATTGCAAAGGGCATTAAGGATAGAGTTTAGAACTATCAAACTGAGTTAGGTCTGTCATTAAGTGGTTTAGGTATCTGGCTGTGGAGCCAGATGCTGGTACGTTGATTCCTCATTATGCCTTCTCAGTAAGAGACAGCCTGAGTTACCATGAGCAAGTTGGCAGTCTCAGAGTAATCCCATGAGAAAAAAAGGGTACATTATTGCTGTGTATTCTCTACCTAGTCCTAGAAACTCCTGAAAAGAGTCACCATAAGTTGCAATTTACTTGATGATATACAGTTACTGTATATCATAATCACATTACCAACTGAAGCTAGACTCAATTGTCAGTCTGTTCTGTTCATGAAATGGAGCACTACAGCATCTCGTTCTTTGCCTCCAATAGCAAAGTGGCTTGGGTTGTGTCAGGTTAAACAATTTTATTGATAACCTGTTCTCGCTTGTAGGAGTTCATCCTGGACAATATACAGAGGGTGCCATGTATTTTCGTCTCCTTCTACCATACATGATTCCGAATTTTTAAATTTTAATTTAATTTCCAATTTATATGGCCACCCAACTCAAAATGACTCAGGAGGCTCACAACATTAAAAACAATACAACATTACAAAAAACATTAAAGCCACACCCATAAAAACCCAATTTAAAATACGGTACTAAAAAAATTAAAAGACCAAGAATTAAAGAAAGAGGAATATAGGTTATCATCATGGTGATCAGCCATGAAGATTGTCCTGGGAACAATACAATGCAGTGACTTTCCATTTGCCATCCACATCGCAATGTGACCCCCAATTCCGTGAGTCACTTTCTGGTCCTGAACCCTTTTGGCACGCGAAGTCCTCCTCAGCCCAAGGCCAGTATTGATGAAGCTGCTGCCTTCAATCAAGATCAGTGATGGGATGTCAAAAATTCTACTACCACGCCATGACGTCATGGACGTCATGGGCGTGGCCAATGTCATGACGTCATGACGTCATGGGCGGAGCCAACGTCATGACGTCATGACGTTGTGGGCAAGGCCAAAAATAAAAAAAATAATAAAAAAAATAAACATGCACACAGACCCGTAAATAACTTAAAGAAATAAAATAAATAAATAAATAAAATAAAAATTAAATAAAAGTACACCCACCCACCCAAAACACCATAAACCACCCACCCACCCCAAACACAAAACCCTCACTTACCCTTTTTGGGGCCGATGACCCCCATGGCCCGGGGCCACACGGCAAGGCACGCCCCATCGCCGCCGGAACCGAGGAGGAGGCGGGGCGCTCCATGTTGGCTCCAATTTTTAAAAAACCGGACCCGGAGCCACTGCCTGCTGCTGCTACTGTCGCCGCTGCTGCCGCCTCCCGCCATCGCCATCGCCGGGGGGGTGGAAGGAGGAGAGGGAGGGGACTGGAGTGCCGGACCCGGGAGCGTTTCTGTAATTGATCCGGGTAGATGCATTTGCTTTTTTCCCTCCTTCCTTTTCGTTCCGGAGCTGTCTTCCCCGCCTTGCCCGTTGATCGGCTCCCATCCCGTCTTCTTCGTTGCCGCCGCCGCTGCTGGAACCGGAGGAGGAGGAGGCGCGCTCCGCTGGCCTGGGGCGACGGCGGCAACGGCGGCGATGGCGATGGCGGGAGGCGGCAGCAGCGGCGACAGTAGCAGCAGGCAGTGGCTCCGGGTCCGGTTTTTTAAAAATTGGAGCCAACATGGACATGGAGCGCCCCGCCTCCTCCTCGGTTCCGGCGGCAATGGGGACGGCAACAGCAGCAGTGATGGCAGGAGGTGGCAGTGGTGAGAGCACCAGGCAGCAGCAAACGGCGGCAAGCGGCTCCACAGGAGGCTCCAGTCAGGGGTGGCCGGATCCAATTTTTTTTAAATCGGAGAAAAAAATGGCTCCAATTTAGTGCGCATGTGTCAGATTGAGTTTCTGCGCATGCGCACTAAATTGGAGCCATTTTTGCTCCAAATTTTTTTTAAATTTTCCTCCCGGTGAGGCGTCCGATCCGGACGCCTCAAAAACGGTTTTACCCCCACGGAGAGCCCTCCGGAAATCCTTAAAACGGTTCTGTGGATCCGGTCAGAACCGGTGTCATCCCATCACTGATCAAGATGGTATATATACTGGGGTACTTTGTCAAATGTTTTGCTGAAGTCAATTCAGCTTCAAAAAATAAATATATATACACACATTTTAAGAGATTTTTTTTTGAATAGTAGCCGTGTTAGTCTTTTAAGAGATGTTATCTATGTATTACTTTTCAAAGTTGAATTGAATTCAACAATAATTGACAAAGTACCCCACGGTGGTTACATGATCATAAAAAGAGATAAGATTACTCTGGAAGGATTTGTTCGTGACATATGAAAATATCCTTTCTTAGGATTTGTATACTCCCCCCCCTCCCCCGTATATTTTTGACCACAGATGAAGTAGAGCAAACAGAATAGATGTTTTAGATAAGACCAAGACAAGAGAAAAGAAAATAACACATTCTGTCTAATCAGGTCAGAGATACTAGTTCATACTTTCAAAACAAATTACGACTTGCCCCAGATACACATCCCACATCCTTTGTGCTCTTTTCATAAAAGGTTTTGTAAACAAACAGTGGAATATAGTGAAGAGATTGTTGGACTCCATGGGGATGGCCACAGTAGGTAACCAAAAAGGGTGTTTTCTGACCAGTATTAAGAAAAGTAATAACCTAATTTAAAATCTCTGGATCTGGTCTGCTAGGGCTCTTTTTATGACAGATTAAAATGGAAAATGAAATGTCTCAATTTGCATGAGCACCTACAGCCATTCATAATTTCATAAAGAAGTTGACAGTGTTAGTCTGTTCTCTGCCTGCAAACTGCTAAAGAGTTAATCCTCCTCCACAGCCTTGTTAACCAAGCATGCATTCTCCTCTCCATCCCCAAGTTAGTCTAATATTCTGCTGCTTTTCATAATGTACAAAGCTGACTTATGTTCAGCCATCTAGCCCAATATGTGTTCCACTGCAATAATGGGGAATCTGTGGACCTCTACAATCTAGGTCAGTGGTTCCCAACCTTTTTTTTTTTTTTTTTGGCCATGGGCACTATGGGACTGCAGTGGCTCAAGTGGCTAAGATGCTGACTGGAAGGTAGGAGGTCAGTACTGTAGTTCGATTTCCAAATACTGCAGGACAGAATGAGCTCCCCTCTTTGTCCCAGCTTCTCCCAACCTAGCAGTTTGAAAGCAAGAAATTGCAAGTAGATAAATAGGGACCACTTTGGTGGGAAGGTAAACAGCGTCTAGTCATGCCTGCCACATGACCATGGAAACGTCTGAAGAGGCAGACAGCAGTGGCTCTTCGGCTTTGAAATAGAGATGAGCACTGAACCCTAGAGTCGGATACGACTGGCTTTTGAGCAAGGGAAACCTTTACCTTTACCACCTAAGCATCTTTAAAATCCTGATGTCTCCCCCTCGTCCCCCCCAGTGGTATATTATTCTTATTATTTAAAAAGTGAACTCCTGTTCACATGGAATAAGCTTAAAAGGCCATTAAATTGGTCTAACTCATTTTTGAATTGTCCCCCTTGAAAATCAAATTGCCCCCTGTGGGACATGTACCACACATTGGGAACCACTGATTTAGATCCTAGATGTTGTATAGCTTAATTTGAACTAGGCCCAACCAGTATATAGTCCAACATCAGAGCAGGCTTTCTCAAGGTTTTCAGGTTGCGGGCCTGCCGATCAGGCTGGTCACATGGTTCCTCCCACCCAGAAGCAGAAGTAAAATGCACCGCGGATGCACAGAACGTTCTGTGCATGCACAGAATGCGTTTTAATTCCGTTTCTGGGATCGGCGATGGCATTGGAGGCCAGATGAATTGGTGTCAGGGACCAGGTTTGGGTCATGGGCTGCAAGTTGAGAATACCCGATCTACAGTTCCTGCCTTTCTGATCTACAGTTGTGGCTAAGTAACACACTGAATACATTGTTCACTAGTGATGCCAAAAGTTAAGTCAGTGACCACGTATATAAGCAAAACATGTACAGTAAAACACCGGATAACGTTTACGTCAGATAATGCTAAAATCGCATAACGTTAAGTAATCTGGGGAGGAGAATTGTATCGAATAACATCAAGGTCCTATGGGATGGATCAGATAACAACTGCTAAAGCCTGTGCAGTTACAATGTATCTCTATGGAGCTTTAACGTTATCCGATCCATCCCATAGGATTTTAACATGGATCAGATAACACTAAAAATCGGATAACACCAAGACTTGTGGAACCAAGTTTTAGCGTTATCCAATGTTTTACTGTACATCCATACTTGTGTATTATTGACCTATCACAGGTCACCACAATATCCACAGGGGATATCGGAAATAGCAGAAAGCAGTGGCCCTCCTATTATTGCCACTTACCAGATTCATACTAAAAAATTCCTCTATCTGCTTCAGATCTGCTTAGGAAATGATTCCCCTCGAAAAATTCCTTCCTTCTTAAAATTACATTGTAAATATTCCAAAAAAATATAAAATAAATAGTGGTCTCTAGTGGCCAGGTCTGATAATGTGCCTTGGAAATATATATGTCATGTACAGTATTTGGGGAATTTTGTTTGCTAAATATTTTTGAACCTATGGATAGCTGAAACAGCACCTACTGAACCTTGGATACAGGGGGCAATCTATACTATGAGGTTTAGATGCATATTGATTTCACCTATGAAAAACAAATACAAGTCAATTAAATGCTGTAAACACATATAGCATTTTTAATATAAACAATCTTCACATCTAGATTATGCTGGTCACTATGCTTGCTATTTCTCCCACAGCTTGTATTGAATTTGGCACAGATAAAAACTGGTGGCCATATGAGATAAGAGCTCTAGTTTGGGTGGCACTGGCTTTTTTTAGCTTGCCAATGATAGTGCTGTACCAGGTAAGTGTTACGTTACTTTTGAAAAATAAAAACAAAGGGTGAAGGGAGGCAAGCTCATTGGAAATTACATATCTCAGAGGAAATGGCTCTTTTCATCATTTTCTGCCTCTGCCCCTTATGGATTCCTGCAACATGATTATTGATCATACTAATATAGATGGCAACTTTATAGGTGGAATCCAACAGGTACCTGGTTCGAAAAATCTCAAAGCAAATTACTCCACCCCACCCCGAATTGTCACTTCATAACTCAATAATATTAAAATAATGCTGGAGAATTACATTGGTACCTCATACAATGGTTTTAATCCGTTCCATGGGGCTTGTTGTTGTACAAAACAATTGCTATACAATGCATACATCGTATAGACATCGTATAGCGATTTTCCCTATGGGATGCATCGTTCAACGATTTTTTCCCCGCTAAGTTGTTTTTCCCATTGAAAAACTGTATGATTTTTTTTGCATAGGAAAAATTGTTATGCTGGACACCATTTTTTTCAAAGTTAATTGTTATGCGATTTCGTTGCTATACGGGGCGATTATTGTATGAGCTTCCACTGTACTTGTAGTTTTATTTCTTGTGTAATTCTGATATTTTAGTTAATATACCACATAAATGGACTATGATTGTATGGAAGAACATTTGACAAGTTACAAAGAATAACTTTTCTGCAAGCGCAAGCTTGCAGCATCTCTTACCTTTTTGTTTCTTTTCTTTCAAGTAGTATGAAATATTTTTCAACAAAGAAATAATCATGACTGCAGTTATCAAAGCAAGTGGTATCCAACAATAGATACACTGATCACTTTTCATTTCTGCAATAAAAACATTTATACACATATAAAATTCACATTTTAATTAATTCTTCAATTTTATGGTATGGCAGTATTTAAGCTTACTTATGCTCCAAGAATTATGTACAGACAGAAAATAGGTATTGTCAACTTAATCCAGCATCAAATTGTTTCAACATTTTCCAGTGGGGAGAAGATGGTGCCTGGATTAGAGTAAGAAAAATGTAGATGGATGTTGAAATTGCAAATCTGCATTCAGTCCCAGTCTTCAGGGGATATGTTGGGGCAAACAGAAGACTTAACAGCAGAATGTTGTGCATGTCTACTCAGAAGAAGATTAAGCATTTAAAGGGATCTGGAATACAGTGAGTGTAAGACTGTTTCTTCATCCTATATTCCAAGGTACAACTACTTAAGGTCATATCACATCTAATACAAATGCTTATTTCTTTTTCTACAATACAAGTATGCAGTGTAGCATACTCAATATGTCAACCAGGGAACCAAAGCTCAACTATCTTTCAATAGAACCGTTACAACATGAATGTGGATTAATTTGCCATATGTGGATTGAATCATCTTAATGCTATTGAGTTCACAGTAGGCAATCCCATCATGCTTTGTGTTTGTTTTGCTTATTAACATGGAAATGAGATAGGCCAGCATTTTACAAACATAGTTGTTGTCTGTTTTTAATCTAAACAGCCAAATCAGCCGGCTAAATATTTCTTATCCCCCAAGGCTCAACTTGTTAGCTGGAAGGTTGGTAAGTCAGCAGTTCAAGACCCGAGTACTGCATGACAAAATGAGCACCCATCTCTGTCCTAGCTCCTGCCAACCTAGCAGTTCGAAAGAAAGAAACTGCAAGTAAATACTGTAAATAGGGACCACTTCAGTGGGAAAAGATCTTGCCACATGAAAGAAGCCTCATTCAGGCAACCCCTAAATGGAGTCCATGCAGCAAAAATCCTTTCAACCCAGAATTATTTCTGACACAAAATTATTATTATTATATCTCCAAAAGTAACTGCTTTCCACTCTGAGCTCTGTGTCTGAAGTAACTTAGTTTACTCTGTCTGAGTTATCAGTTGTTCAACCTAATTCTTTCTGACTCAAAATATTTTAACCTCAGAGAGCTGGTAATTTAGTACCGTCTTGCAACCATAGCTTGCTTGAGAAATTTTCTTCCTATTTTATTCCAACTAGGGCTGCCATACATCCCGGAAAACAGGGACTGTCCCGGATTCAAGGTCAGAAAAATTGTCCCGGCCAGTTCAATAACAATCATGTTAAAGTCCCGGATTTTAAAAAACTTACTGATTGTGTGTTATAACACACCATTAAAATAAATTCGAACTCTTGCCATCAAACAAGTGATTTCCTGCCACATTGGAGTTGGAGTATACCTGGAGACAAATCTTAACATCCTCGTCTCACACCACCACCCAATAAGTGTGACCAGTGTGTTTTCTGGAACTGAGGACATTAAGAGTTGACCATGACACGACTTCTCAGAAGTACAACTGATCATCTTACAGTAAAAATTAACTGTTGTAAATAAATTCATTTATGTATTGATATATTTAATGTGAGAGTCTTTTGTAGTTGTCATTATATTATGTTTGTTTTTTAAAAAGGCTATTTTGTAAATAACCCTCCAATTTTTGTCAAGTATACTTCTGTCCAGGTTTTGTGGGAGAGAATTATGGCAACTCTAATTGCAACCAAGTTGAAGTGAATGGCTATATTATATATTTAACATCTACATAACAACTTTAATTGAACATAAGCCTTGTAAGTAAACACACTTTTTCTTTTTCTGCTAAAGCTCTGCTTGAGTATTTGTTCAAAGAAGAAATAAAGGAGAATTCAGGAGGGCTTGTATTTCAAAGCATTCTGTCGTAATCATTGAGAACATGTTAGTAGCACCACTCTGCAAATATTATCCAAGAAAAACAAACACAGTTCAGTAATCTGTTCTGCATTTATACACATGGACATCCAATTGCAGAAGCTTCCATAATAATCTGACCAGGTGTTAATCAGGGCAAGTGACCATTGCCTTATCAAAATATCCAAGAAGCTTTCACAACTGGAATTCTACGCTTGTAAATATAAAATAAGATACTGGGTACTATTTTATTTCCCTTTTGAGGTTGCCTGGTTCTAGGTGAGAATCAATGTCTCATCTAGCCAGGGCCTCAGGCAACTAAAGAAAAAGCTCCCTACACATCTCAGGCTGGACCTAATGTTCTTGAGATAAAGAAAACTACAATGGCCAATATTCCTTTTTAGAAAATATAAAATCTTTATTATTGTATCATTCCTATTTAAGAACTCTGTCCTCTTATTATTTTTAATTTCATTATGACTCTGCATGAGGTAGATGGGTGGTGCGTATATTTTTCTATGTACCAACCAACCAACCAACCAAATAAATAAATAAATAATGCTAGAGCCAGCTAAATAATGTATTGACTTGAAAAGCATTCATCACCCTAAAAGAGAAAATCACAAACAGACTTTTAAGTAAATAAAAAATATTTCCAAATTTATTTGCATTTATTTATAGACCTGGGAGCACTGATGCAATAACCCTTATTCTCTTCCACTCCCTCAAACCACGTACTATCAATGGCATTGAAACCCTGACCTCTAACCACTGGAAATCCTGTTTAGCAGCGCCTCATTTGGACTTCTAAGATTTTTACAAACGCTGACCACACATTTAAAGGCTTCGCAAAGAGTGGTTTTTTTATTTATTTAGGTTGTGGGGTTAAAATTGAAGGGAAACATTTCTGATTCATACAATACCACACTGATTGTATTTTCACAATATTTTAGCTGGGAAGGAATAAGATGCCTGCAAAATCCTTGTAAGGGCTAAGGTATCTTTAGGGCCAAGCTACATGTGACAATATATCTTTTCTTTCCTTGCACATAGGGTTATAGAAATTTGCCATCTGTTGAGTTACACCAAGGATTCTCAATGTTTTCCCACCGTGGGCCGGACCATGCCCCCCCCCCCAGACAGCTGAACAGGCTGGACTCGTGGTCCCCACCCCAGCTGAAAATGCTGCCGTAAACTGTGGAGGGCATGTATGCACAGGTGCAAGTGGATTTACGGCTGTTGTAAATACATCCACTGCTGCTTGTGTGGTCATCACAGCAGGCTGGATGATTTGCCACAACAGGCCGGGTCCGGCCCACGGGTCATAGGTTGTGAATCCCCAAGTTACACTATTGGCATTGTTGATGCTGATGGGTGGTGGCTCTTCTGCATTTCAGACAAGGGCCTTTCCTACCCCAAAGAATAGATGTGGGTATTGATCCTGGAACATCATACATACGTTCAAAGCCAGTGAGCTACAAGCAAATGACAACAGAGAAAGGAAGATTTGTGCAGAATGGTAAAGGCTGCACAGCTTAAATGACATTCTCTGCACAATCAGTTGTTGTCTTCCACTTTAGTTTCCAGCCTCTTCATCTCTAATTGCAGGGATAGTACTACTACTACTACTACTACTACTACTACTACTACTACTACTACTACTAACAACAACAACAACAACAACAACAACAACAACAACAACAACAACAACAACAACAACAACGAACTATGTCTACTCTAGACCATTCTGTGAAATGTAGTAAAATGAAATAAGAGAAGAAACACTTTCCCACACTATACATATTCCATATGCTCACACCCCCAGGTCAAATCTGTATTGGATTAACAGATCAAATCATTTTAGATTAAGCTAAACTACACACCAAAATTAGCCATATATTTACAATCCCACGACATGGGGACGTATGACCCAATTTATCTACTTGCAATTTCTTGCTTTCAAACTGATGATTTACACAGAAAGAGCCTCCTCAAAGATTGTGGTATTTTTGAATCATAATTGGGCATACCCTGGTAATGGCAACCTTGTGTTGCCAGCTAATCTTTCTCAAACTAGGTCAGGCGAAAGGAACTGCAGAATGAACTCATTAAAAGGTGCTTTCATTCTGGCAGTTTCACGTCTGGCCTAGACATGGAAGAAGAAGAAGACTGATGATTTATACTCTGTCTAGAAACAAAGAAAATATTCTTTCTTAATGTGTCTATGATGTAAATAATATTTTGTAATACTGACCTCCACCAAAAGCAAATGTATTAAGTGGCTGGATAATCTTACATTAGCATAAATAAAGCTAAACCTAAACCTTCATGAGGACTGCAATGGCTCAAGTGGCTAAGATGCTGACTGGAAGGCGGGAGGTCAGCAGTTTGATTCTCTAGCACTGCAAGATGGAACGAGTGCCTGTCTTTGTCCCAGCTCCTGCCAACCTAGCAGCTCGAAAGCAAGAAATTGAAAGTAGATAAATAGGGACCACTTCGGTGGGAAGGTAACCAGTGTTCCATTTGCTCTGGTGTCTAGTCATGCCTGCCACATGACCACGGAAACATCTACAGAAGCAGACAGCACTGGCTCTTTGGCTTTGAAACAGAGGTGAGCACTGAACCCTAAAGTCGGATACGACTTGCTTTTGAGCAAGGGAAACCTCTACCTTTACTAAACCTCCATGGCCTCTTACGTTATGGCTGAATTTTTTGAAGGGCATCCCTAAATGGATTTTTAATATTCAAATCACATGCTTTGGAGAGCAATAGGTATTGGAAAGCCCCGATTCCTTGAATAAGATAACAATATAAAGCGTGAACATTAGTTCTACCTAACAAATATTAATGAAAACGTCTCTTTTCTTCAGTCGGTTATGAGATCTGTAGCCCTTTGAAAGTTGCTATTAGAAAATAAAGAGTGCCCAAAATTACCAGTACAAAAGAATACTACATACCTTTCAATTTCCTGCAGAAAGCTCTGCAATTTTCTGCCAAAAAAAGTACAGTTGAGAATCTCAGAGACTACAAAAACTAGCTTCCCTTAGCCTAGTTTAGAATTTGTCTGGGCACTTAAACTGCAAGTTTAAATCTTTTGCAGTTGCAAACAGGAAACAAGATAGACGTAGCTACTATAAGAACCACAGGGCCAAACTCAGATCTAAGATTCTCTTGTTCCAGATCTTCTTCACAAGGAGATAGTAAAAAATTATGCATTCAGTAGTTTTGAAATATGATATCCAAGCATCTTTCAGGGATAATTTAAAGATATAAAACCCTTTGCATAATGAGATAGAAACAGAATAACATCATATATATATTCCTCCAATGTTTAAAATTGAAAAGATCTACCAGCTGGTGATTGTGTCCTCCTTGAAATTCAATTGTACACTCTAGTCTTAATGGAGCAGATGGTGATTGCTGCCATGAAATAAAAAGGTGATTGATTCTTGGGAGACGAGCTATGAGAAACCTGGGGAACATAGTTAAAAGTAGAGACATCACCTTACAAACAAAAGTCTGCATATCAGAAAACAAAACAAAACAAAGTAAAAAACACCGCAGCACATTAAGGACTATCTGCTATATTTTTATTGTTAGCTTCGGTGGATCAAAAAGTCTGCATAGTCAAGGTAATTGTATTCCTGCTGATAATGTATGGTTGTGAGAGCTGGACCATGAAGAAAGCTGAGTGCAGAAGAATAGACACCTTAGAAATGTGGTGTTGGAGGAGAATTTTGAGAGTCCCCTGGACAGCGAGGAGAACAAACAGGTCAATCTTAGAAGAAATTAACCTGACTGCTCCTTGGAAGGTCAAATAGTGAAGATAAAGATGAAGTACTTTGGACATCAAATGAAAAGAGAGGATTCACGTGAGAAAGCCTTGATGCTGAGAAAGGTGGAGGGCAAAAGAAGAAGGGGGTGGCCAAAAATGAGATGGCTAGATGGCATTGTTGATGCCATTTGACATTGCAGAAGCCCAGGGGGAGCTATGTTTGAACCATGGTTTAAGAATAATTATATGATTCTCACAACTTTTCAAGATACTCCGGGCACCCACCAACAGCCAGAGGGGAGAGAGAAATCTAAATAATAAATAAATAAACAGGCACAGAGTTGGGCGGGTTGAGAAGGATGGTGGAGGATGGGGTGCCTAGCGGACAATGGTCCATGGGGTCGCAGGGGATTGGAATCGACTGTGCAACTGAAGAAGAAGAAGAACAACAGCAGCAGCAGCAACAGCAGCAGCATGGGAAGGGATCTCCATGAGTTCCCAAACCCCTTTTAAGTAACTTTCAGGAGTTATACCTGAAGCACCCAGGTATGTAAGCTCCAAGTGGTTACATCTAGAGACAAACAAAGCAATAACCATATCGAGAGCTTTCTCTGCTGTAGCCCCAATTTTCTGGAACAAACTGCCAGTGAAGACTAGAACTGCTTCTACATTATTGACATTTTGTAAGTTGCTAAAGACTTACCTGTGTCAGCATGCCTATCACTGGAAATGTGTAGTATTGTCCCTGGATTTTTAAAAATTGTTATTACTTTCTCTTACTGCTGCTGATAGTGTTTACTATGAATATCCTTATGGTTGTAAGATTTTCTGCCACTTTCTGGTTTTGTCTCTTTGGGTTATTTTTGGATGATTATTTTGATTTTTACATATATTTTATAATTTTTGAGGTATGTTTTATATATTGTGAGCTGCCCTGGGTGGTGCTTGAATCAATAGGGTAGGGTAAGTAAGTAAGTAAGTAAGTAAGTACGTAAGTAAGTTACTTCTTGGTTTGCTTTGTGCTGCTTTATTTCCAAGGCCAAAGCGTGTCTCCCTTGCTTTAAATTTTTTAATTAATCTATTAATAGATTGAAAATCTATTTTAAATTTTCATGTTATTGGTTTCCACTTTAATCAATTGTTAAATAAGGGGCCCTTCAGATAGAGATAAAGTCCACTTGCTGGGGCATTTTAGGAACAGGCTGGCCTACTTTTTTAAAGCATTTTTTGACAGTCCCAGACCCAATAATGTATGCTTTTTGATCCCCCATCAGGGGCTTCTACAGTTTTGGCACATTCTCCAAGATATTGTTCCCAGCACCTGTGGATGCAGGGGATGGCGTATGTGACAGTTTTGCAGGTGTCCATGTTTCTCAATCAGCAATACATACAGACAAATAAAATAATATTTTTATTTTAAAGGAAGTGATGTATTCAATCAGTGATGAACTAGCAGATGTTAACAAAATATATATTTCGCCTCCCTTGACCACGTGCAAATGAATTGGACTGAAAGGTTTGGTTCAGATATGGATGGAAGAAGTGTGCTAAATGGCAATCCTCCTTCTGAACTGGAACGATGCTTTTCCAGCCAGTCCAGGTGCACCTAAATGGCAGTCTGGATAGACTCAAAGTAATATGGTTTAACTTGCAGGCGCAGGAAGCACATGTGGCGAGTGCTGGACAGGATTCCCAGGGAGGAAGCATTTAAAACCTCAGCTCAGCTCAACCATGATACCTGTCCCTGCAGGATCTCTGGACATCTCTGATTGGATGACCAGTAGTGCTGCACCAAACCTGTCCACAGAAGCAATTTGAAACTGGGAAAAAGAAAGGGGCCTGGGCAGCAACCATCTCTAGTGCTCCATCTTGCAAGGCAGCAAACTTGGCCCCCAAGTTGAGTAGGGTAGGTGGCTGACTTCTGATAAGAAAAGCCCATGGTTCTGGTTCAAGTAGAGAGAGTGTCTCATCAGAGTCCTCTGAACGGATATGAGACTCAAGTCTGCCAGATCAGATTCAGGAAGAACTTTATGGCAAGAACAAACTTTGGTACAAGACAAATGTTACCTTAAAAGGGACACGTGTCTTTCTTTTTCACACAGGAGACACAATGTCTTCTGAGATCATGCCAGTTACAACAAATTTATATCTCTTTTCAAAAACAACGGAAACATATTTTGCTTCAGTAAGATTATTAATATTTTAATCAGCCCTGATGGTGCTGTAGCTAAACTGCTGTGCTGCAGCCAAAATGTTGTGAGTTTGATCCTGGGATCAAGGTTAACTCAGACTTCCATCCTTCCAAGGTCGGTAAAATGAGTACCCAACATGTTGGGGACAAAATTTTAATTACCTTGTGAACTGCCCAGAGAGTGCACTAAGAGTGATGGGGTGGCAGATAAGTGTACAGTAATTGCAAACAGCTAATCAAGTAATTGAGGACCTTGTCTCTCACCAAGTGAAAACGGTGTTTGTATTGTGGATGCTACATTTTGGGGTTTTCTTAAAATAGTACATAATTTCAACTGTTGTAGTAACACTAGCAGCTGAAAGAATGTTCTTGCTATAAGCAGCACTGTAGACTTCCTGTGAAGAAACCACTACTTTTCCTCTCAGAACTTTGAACAATGCTTGCATCAAAGCAATTTTGCACACATACATTTTCCATTAACCGTAACCTTGCCTACCTTTGTTATATGTATTCAAGACTTGGAGTATTCTAATGATACAAGGAAGTCAAACTGGTTCATTCTAAATCAATTAGATAATCCAGACTGTAGAGGGTCTGTTTCTGAAACAGGAACTATAGGCAGAGGTATGACCCTGGACGGGACTGTATGAATGGAAAAAGCAGATCCCTGTGTTTTGTCATGATTACTATTTAGGGAAGCTGGCTGCCTAGAATTAACACACTGCACAATGATTTTGCTACTGGAAATAACACATGTGATTTACATGATATTAAGGGTGCTGATTCCAAATCTGAACTCAGAATTTGCCTATCACGTACAGATTTTAAGGTGTGCTATAGCTGTTTAAATGGTCGGTAATTGGGTCGAATAACATGGGAACATTATAACCAGTGGTGGGATGTCAAATTTTTTACTACCCCACCGTGATGTCATCAGTGTGGGCGGAGCCAATGTCATGACATCATGACATTGTGGGTGGAGCCAAATAATAATAAATAATAATAATAATAATAATAAAATAAAAATAAGCACACACACACACCCCTCTCAACCCACCCACCCACCCACCCACAACACAAGGACAGCAAGGAGGACAGTAAGGAGGCCGTGCATACACACCAAGCACTGTAGACATGCATGCCCACCAAGACAGTGCTTGGTGCACATGTGCAGTGGGGGAACCAGTGAAAAGGTAAGCCCCGAAGGTGGTTCCCCCTAAAAGCTGCTACCGGTTCTCCGAGACACTGGGGAAAGTTACTGCCGGTTCTGGCGAACTGGTGCGAACCTGTTACATCCCATCACTGGACTAGTCGGTCGGCAGGTCAGCAGTTCGAGACCGGGATGCTGCGTGCGCGAAGGAGTGAGCCCCTGTCCTCTGCCCCAGCTCCTGCCAGCCCAGCAGTTCGAAAGCTAGAAATTGCAAGTAGATCAATGGATACCACTTCGGAAGGAAAGGTAGCAGCATTCCAGCACCTAGTCATGCCTGACACATGGCGACGGAAAGATTTGCAGACGCAGATAGCGCTGGCTCTTTGGCTGTAAGGAGCACCGCCCTCTAGATTCTGACACGACTGGCCTTTTATTATTATTATTATTATTATTATTATTATTATTATTATTATTATTATTATTATTATTATTATTATTATTATTATTATTATTATTATTAAACTTATATGCCGCCCTACTCAGCGAAAACCGACTCAGGGCGGCTCACAACACAATCAAATACAATGCAACAATTCAATAAAACAATAAAATGTCACAACACAATGAAATATCATACATCGATAATGCAAAAAATAGAATATCATAAAATACAGTACAGTAAGATAAAACCCCAAGCAAGGGAGACCTTTGATGGAGAGAACCAGTCCGGGTTTTCCCTTCAGCCCTTCTTCTGGGGAGGAACCAGTCCACTGGGCGAAACAATACCTGACAGTAGCCGGTTTTACTGGGGAGGAGGGGGTGGAGTCAGTGATGGGATGTAACAGGTTCTCACCAGTTCGCCAGAACCGGGTTATAACTTTTCCCAGTGTCCCAGAGAACCAGTAGCAGCTTTTGGGGGGAACCACCTTCAGGGCTTACCTTTTCACTGGTTCCCCCCACTGTGCATGCGCACCAAGCACTTGGTGTGCATGCATGCCTACAGTGCTTGGTGCGTATGGACGGCCTCCTTGCTGTCCTCCCAAGCGGGGAGGAGGAAGAGAAGCTGCTAGCCTGAAGCTCCCCAGGGTAAGTGACTCACCTTTGGATGTGGTGTGTCTGTGTGTGTTTTAATGTGTATTTAATACCTTTACCTATATTGACGTACTACCACAGTTCCCAGTGATGGGATGATAAAAATTTTAGTACCCCACCCTGACGTCATCACAGTGGGGGCGGAGCTAACGTCATGACATCATGGGTGGAGCCAACGTCATGATGTCATGACGTTGTAGGCGGGGCCAAAAATAAAATAAATAAAATAAAAATAAAACACCCACACCCCTCAACCCACACACACAAAACCGTTAATAAAATAAATAAAAAAAATAATAATTAAATAAAAATACACCCAAACACCCACCCACCCCAAACACAAACCCCACTTACAATGGGGACCGTTGGGGCTGGCCCTGAGCCTCGGCGCCCAGCGGCGGCGTGCCTAGCCAGGTGGCCGAGGGCCTCCCGACCGCAACCCTCCATGGGCAGCCCTGAGCCTCGGCACCCATCGGCGGCACGCCTAGCTGGGCGGCCCAGGGCTCCCGACCGCAACTCTCCACGGGTGCCCCAAGCCTCGCTGCCCGGCGGCGCGCCTAGCCGGGCGGCCCAGGGCTCCCGGCCGCAACTCTCCATGGGCGCCCCAAGCCTCGCTGCCCGGCGGCGCGCCTAGCCCGGTGGCCCAAGGCTCCCGGCCGCAACTCTCCATGGGCTGCCCCGAGCCTCGGCACCCGGCGGCGCTCCTAGCCGGGCGGCCCAGGGCTCCCGGCCGCAACTCTCCACGGGCTGCCCGTGGAGAGTTGCGGCCAGGAGCCCTGGGCCGCCCGGCTAGGCGTGCCACCGGGCGCTGTGGCTCGGGGCTGCCCGTTGAGAGTTGCGGCTGGGAGCCCTGGGCCGCCCGGCTAGGCGCGCCGCCGGGCAGCGAGGCTTGGGGCGCCCGTGGAGAGTTGCGGCTGGGAGCCCTGGGCCGCCCGGCTAGGCCCGCCGCCGGGCAGCGAGGCTTGGGGCACCCGTGGAGAGTTGCGGCCGGGAGCCCTGGGCCACCCGGCTAGGCCCACCGCCGGGCAGCGACGCTTGGGGCGCTCGTGGAGAGTTGCAGCCGGGAGGCCCTTGGCCACCCGGCTAGGCACGGCTCCTCCTCCTAAGCCCTCCGCCACTGCCGGAGCCACTCCAAAATGGTCCGGCTCTGGCAAAAACAAGTGCGCATGCGCAGAAACGGAATCTGACGCATGCGCAATTCAAAATTGCAGTACGCATGCATCAGATTGACTTCTGCGCATGCGCACTAAATTGGAGCCATTTTGGCTCCAATTTTTTAAAAAAAATTCTTTTTTTCAGGCGTCCGGAACCGGACGCCTTAAAAATGGACTACCCTCTCGGAGAACCCTCCGAAATTGTTCTTACCGGTTCCAGGGAACCGGATGGAACCGGGGTCATCCCATCACTGATTATAACAGTTGCAGCTACCACTATGCCTGCTGCCACCTCAGCTGAGTCATATGCCCTGGTGGCATGCATGTTCCAGCAACAGCCGGGCATGTCTGGGTAAGTCAGTGAACTGATGTCAGAAATAGGTATATAAGGTGAGATGGACCAAGTGCTTGTCTCTAGTGTGGAACCATCTTATGGGATAGTACAGCTAGGCCATAGTAAATCTGTTTTAAGCCAAAAACTAGTAGGCATAGCTGTGTTAATAAACTGGACCATTTTTGCTACATTTGTGGCAAATATACCCTGCGTGATTGACGTAAAATCCTAACCAAGAGGGTGATATTTGCTAACTTAAGATCCTGATGTCCTAGGCAGAATTGGACTTCAGATTTGGATTCAGTGCACTTGATTTAGTATAGGACACATGGATTAGAACAAATAGCAGACAATATATATTTTGTGATGCAGTGATCAACTGCTATCTTAAGTGAAGTGAAACTACAGTATTAAGGATCAAAGTCCTGGCTGATTACTATCCTTTTTGGATAACTAAACAGTTACAGAACATTTGTAAGTTATTTCAGAATTCTTCCTCAGGTTCTTCTACTTTTGTGTCCAGATCAAACACTGGACTGCCAAAATGTAGTCACTTTCTTGGCTTTGTAATTGGCCAAACTTAAGTCCTCATTGGTTCATGTTTACCTTCTTCAGGTAAAAATGGCATAAAATTAGGGGACACGGGTGAAAGGACATAGTCCAAAAATCAGAAATTGATTTGATGGCTTATAATTATTATTGTTGGAGAATCTGGTGGTTTAGTGGTTAAGAAGCTGAACTCAATGATTGGAAGGTCAGCAAATCAGCAATTCGAGACCTGAGCGCCGCATGACAGAGTGAGATCCCCTGTCTGTCCCAGCTCCTGCCAACCTAGCAGTTTGAAAGCAAATTGCAAGTAGATAAATAGGTACTGATTTGGTGGGAAGATAACAGTGTTCCATGTTTGCCACATGACCACAAAAATTTCTGCAGACATGTTTTACTTCCACTTCCGGGAGTGACGAGGGCAGCACGGGCCGGATGAATCACAGTAAACCCATTCGTGTGGATTCACAGGGTGCTTGGGCTTCTAGGAATTAAAGTTCAAGAACATCTGGAGTGCCAAGGTTCGCCATCACAGCTTTATTTTGTTTAGATGTGTTAATTTTAGCTTTGTATGTTATTATATGCTGGTGGTGCCTCTGACACGAATAAAGAAAAAGCATGCAAAGACTTAACACATAATTCTTGAGAGGAAGGATCTTTTGTTACCAGGACTAACGGCTTGCAAGTTTTGTTTGGTAGCCAATTAAAAAAAAACCTCCTGCCTTCCTGTCTGGAATTTGATTCCCTAATCATAATTTCTTGTTCCCTCTTTGTTGTTCCCTCTTTGTTGGGATCAGTTAGCTGTTAGTTCTTGAGGGAGATGCAGCTATTTTGAACTCTCTGTATTTCTCTTAGCTGAATGGCTGTAATGGATACAAAATCTCTTCATTTTCCATTTAAATAATTGAAATCTTCCTCCTCTTCTTACAAACCTGAACCAACCTGCTAAGATTTCTGAGCATATAGTGAACACATATCTTTTCTCTCTTTTCTCTCAAATGTTTGTTGTGAATATTATTATTTTTTGGCCTGGGAAGCATGCTGAGCTTGAGAGAAACTTTGGGGGAACTTGTGAAGAATTCAAATCTTAATATTCACCCCACTTTTGCTATGCAACTATATACACCAACAATGATAAGTAAACAGCACATAAGCACACAGTTCATTAATAGTTTTGAAATATCAATCTATGGTGTTTGTAATTCTCTAATAAATTTGTGCATGTTCTGGGCATGTTTTCTCCAAAACACATTCCACTGTATCTCATGGAGCTTACTCTTAGGTTATGTTTTGCAACCTCAAACATAAACAGATTTCTTTGCAGGCCATCCTTAAATCAATTACAGCACAAGTTCATCTCTTTTCCAGTCCTGTTCACTGTTCAACAAGGAGGGCTGGAAACATTTCGTTGCTGGAGGCAAATATTTTTTTTAAAAAAACACCAGCTTTTCCAGATTTGAGATTTACCAGAGAAACCAAAAGGATTTACAAATGAAGCCATTATTTGTTGCCTCAATGGCTGCCCACTGTGTCTAAAGATACAAATGGCTCTTTAGTCTGTCTACCACATGGAGCTATATTCTCAACATGTTGCCAATATTTCAGATACAAGTAAAACACCGGATAACGCTAAAACTTGGTTCCGCAAGTCTTGGTGTTATCCGATTTTTAGTGCTATCCAATGCATGTTAAAATCCTATGGGATGGATCGGATAACGTTAAAGCTCCATAGAGATACATTGTAACCGCATAGGCTTTAGCGGTTGTTATCCGATCCATCCCATAGGACCTTAACGTTATTCGAGCCAATTCTCCTCCCCAGATTACTTAACATGCGATTTTAGCGTTATCCGATCCAATCGTTATCCGGTGTTTTACTTGTACCTTCTCCCAAAAATGATTGTCTGACATGGATGATATTCTCTAGTGGAGAATTTCCTTCAGAGGAACAATGGACGCACCCGCCTACCTCATGGAAATTCCTCCTAGTGCAAACCCATATTTCAGAGGAAGGGTTTTGCTCAGAACACAAGGAAGAGCATAATGTTAGATTTATCTACCCTACCCACTGCATTCTTGATCATTACCGGCCCTTGCAACCCGCTGGGGAGACCATGCATACTCAGTGCAAAAACATTGCATCTAGTTTTGCTGCTGGAAAATATCTGAAGGGAGAAACTGGAACATGCTTCTGTTTTACTAGCGCCCAACTTCCTTCCAGTGTTATCAGACACTTCTGTGAGCAGCCTTGCATTCCCCCACACATATCAGTGTTTCCGCTGCCTCCCTTCTGATGTCAGAGCAATATGACCCACTTTGAAATGCAAATGTTATGGGTTTAAAGATGGACACCTGCCATCTTTTGGAGAACCAAGGAAGTATATTGGCAGAGTGAAAGTGCTGCTAGCATATCTAAGGAGAGACAGTAGAGAAAAGCCTCCTCTCTCACACACACACCAGCTCTGCCTACAGGACAGGGACTTACCTTTCATGGCATAGCTTTACACATTTAGAGGTAAAAAAAGTTTGAAGTCACATACCATCCCAGTCTTCATTGGCATTTCCTGTCTGAAAGTGACTTTCCAGAGCCAAGTGTATTTTCAACACAAAGGAACAAAAGATGAGACAGAAATATATATTGTATACTGTATATGCTTAGCACAAATGCAGGAGCTGTTTGCATAAAAGTCCCATGAAATCTCTTTTTTTCCCCAGTCAGGTAATTACTCAGAGTTCCAGGCCTTCCTTCGTAAAATGCAAACCATGAAGACCACTACTGTATTTCCAATATGTAATATCTTTACATTCCTAAAATGAAATGGCAAAAAAGTACCTTTCTCTTCCCTTCCCATCCTCATGTCCATTTGTAACTTGAAGCATGTTATTTAAAACAAGTTTATTGGGTCCTGCAGAACAGCAGCTCTGTAGATTTATAGATTACTAGAGAAACCATGGGCTTTGGGGTTCCTCATTACCTGAGCTAGAGTTGCATTCTTTTCATTAGAATAGTTTTTTCAAGGCCTGCCTAAGATATTTTCCCACCTGAATCAAAGGACCAGGTGGCTCTTCTCATTCCATCTACACAAGTCAACAAGACTAACTGTTGAGTATTACTTGTGTGTCTGTGTGTAAACAAAAATCCCACCACCAGTGGGACATTATAAACTTCCATTTAACTATTCTCTATAGCAGGGATTCTCAAGGTTTTCACGGCACAGATCAGACAACGCACCCTCAGACAGCTAAGCGGGCCAGACACAACCATAGTGGGTGTTTCTGGGATCATCGCCATGGGCCAGATGGAATGGGGTCTGGCTCTGGGTCAGGCCCGGGGGGCGTAACTTGCAGACTACTGCTCTACATCATTACAACTCTGCCATTGCCTGTCCCAAGCCCGGATAAGAAAGGAGGAGGGTTGGGCGTCAGATTAGTATCTCGGCCATGTAAATCTTTATTGCTGGAGAAGCAATGAGGAGCCTCGTTGCCCAATATGTTGTAGTGGTGGAGATGAACACTTCACAACAGGAGAAGGAACTATTACTACTATAGTATTACATTTTATTTATATATTTGTCCCATCTACTTCCTTGCTGTAGAGACAGCAATATGCAGGAGCTAGGACTAAAACTCTCTCCCTGCTCAAGTTTTCCAATTACAGTCAAACCTCGCATAACGAGTGTTTCACTTAGCGAAAAACTCACATAACGAGCAAGTTTTTTGCTAAGCGGTCTGACTTGCATAACAAAAATTTTCACTATGCGAGTCAGACTTTCCCTATGGAAAAACTCGCATAACGAGCGTTTCTATGGGGAAAACTCGTATAGCGAATTTTTTCGCTATGCGAGTTTTCCCCCTTGAAATGCTCGTTATGCGAGTTTTTCCATAGGAATTTTGTTTGTTTCACATAGCAAGCAACCTCGCATAGCGAGCAACCTTGGACAACGAATTAAATTTGTTATGCGTGGTATTACTGTAACTCTTTTTAGAACACCGAAATAGTGCTAAAAGATGGCATGGGGGGGCACCAAATGCTCTTTCCAACATAGGTCTCTCAGCATCTTTTTTTTAAAAAAATTATTTATAAGATTTTAAAACATAACAAGAAAACAGAAAAAATACAATGCTGAATTTCCATATAAACATACACATTAATATATAAAAGAAAAAAGTAGTACAAAATACATTTTTGCTGTTAATAAATCTTTACAGTATATTTCTACCACAGCTGTTAATTTTTCTACATTTATTTTCTATTGCTTTATTCACCTCTGTGCTATGTACAATGTCCAGGGGTTGTATCATTTAATAATTTCCAAAAATTAATTTGTTCTGGTACAGGGTTAACGCTTTTTTTTAACTATCACATATTCCACAAATTTTCTCCATATTCCCCAAAATCTGTTAACATGAACCATGCCTTTCTTAACATTTATTTCCCAAGTGAGCTTATCATTAAGAGCCAATTCCCACATTTCCCTATACCAGTCTTGTATATTTAACAAAACATCGTTTTTCCAATTTTTTGCAACACATTTCCTTGCTGCAGACAACATTATTGCCATCAACTCTTTACAATCCTTACTCAGTTTAAATTTATCCAACTCCGTTAACAGCACGGTATCTGGTCCCAATTCCAACCGCATATCTAGTATATCATTAATTTCCTTTTCAATCTTCCCCCAAAATTCTCTTAACACGTTGCAACTCCACCACATGTGGGTGTATGTCCCCTTTGATTGTTTACACCTCCAGCATTTATCACTTCTTTGACTATTCACCTGATGCAGTCTAATTGGAGTCAGATACCATCGCCAAAGCATCTTATAATTATGCTCTTTGACTCTTACAGACATGGTTCGCATGATTCTTCTTTTCCACTTTTTCTGCCAATTTTCTTCCGATATTATCACATTCAAATCTTGTTCCCAGATATTCTTCAAAACTTCCTGTGTTTTTCCTTTTTTATTTAAGATTTTATTAAAGATTTTTTATTTAAGATCTTATAAATCTTGCTAACTATCCCTTTGATTCCTATATCTCCCTTTCTGCTGTCTTTTCAACAGCAAGACTGGGCCACACAGGGTTTCTTTCACTACGTCTTACAAGAAAAGCTTGTTATGCCTTCTGCTGTCATGGCATGTTAAGTTATATGACAGCTGTTAAAGGCAAAGAGCCTCATTGAAGGAACGATCTGGCAGCTGCTTTAATGTAGGATACGCAGGCAGGACATGCTGGTTTCTTAAAAGAAGTCAGAAGGCCAGCCTTTGTCACTGGATTTTCTACTCTGTCTTATGCACAATCAAACTGGGAAAAGTTAACCTTGTTCACCGATACTGGCGGCGGCGGTGGCAGCGGCGGTGGCAGCATAATGTTCAGATGACCTATTTGCTTAACCCCAATTGTCTTTCTCGATGCTAAGCCAATTTAAATGTTCATTATTCTTCATTGAAGAATGGATGTTTGCTTTTATACTATCTTGCAAAGTTGGCGTAGGCATGACTGAAAATGTTTCACTCTTAAAATGATACCCGGGGGGGGGGGGGATTAAAACTACTGGTACCTTGCAAGAAAGATGCTGAGATGGCATGAAAGGAGAATACAATTGAGAGGTTCAGACCCTTCGCCAACGAAACTCCAGATCTCTCCTACACTCTCCAACTATGGAGAAGTTGTGAAGGGTCTCTATGTGTCACCATTAAAAAATGAACTGTATATATATCCATGTTGCTGGTCTTGGCAACATTTTACCTAGTGGCAGTATGAAATAAGGGGTTTATGTTAGTAGAGCACATGGACTTTGCTTTCTGTAGTTTCTCTCTCTCTGAAACCCCCCCCCCCTTTTAGTAGTTATTGCTTATAGGATCATGTTTTTACATGTATGTCTAGATTCCAGTAAGCTTTTTAGAGGGACGTGTGGAAAGGTTTATTTAGGATATTAGGGTCTCCCCCCTCCATCCTCTGGCTTTTATTTGTTTATTTGATTTATATACTCATTTATATACTCATCTAGGAGGTGTTCCCATTTTATTTTATTTTTTGGTAGATGCTGTGGTGTCACTGCCAGAGATCATCCAAATTATCTCCTGCTCCATTTCCCCCTTGTGTTCTTTGTGCTGGCAAGTGAAACAACTGTGGTGGCCCTGTCATTTTAAGGCAATCCTTATTCATGAAGCAGGAGGTCGGTACTGTTTCCAAGTTCAGCCCAAGTAGACCAGTCACAACAAAAGTGGGAGAAGACAGAGTTACTGGCAATCAGTTTGTCGGTAGTTCCAATAATTTGAACAGTCAGCACAGAATAACTAGCAGCAGATAAATTTTCCACATTGTCACCCACTAATGAGTTGCTAGAAGCATGTAGAATTCATAGCTCCCAGTCAGCTTCTCACTCGTGTCCAACTGTTTCCAATAAGAACTCAGAAATGCTGGTTGTACTTTTGCTTTAATCTTTTCAGTCTGCATCTTTCCCTTAGAAAAATAGGCCTCACATTTACTGCACTTCTCATCTTCCTCTGATACTTCCCTTTTAGTTGTGCTGCTTTCCAGAACAACACTGATGACTAAGGCACTTAATTCGCCTTCCACACCAGGCCCTTTAGTTGTACGAGTGCTTCCTATCTTCTACGACAGGAGTTTTCATCCTTTTTAAGCCGGGGGCTGGGTCACGCTCCCTCAGACAGCTTGGGGGGTCTGAACGGCTATTTTGCCCTTCCTCTACCACATGGCACTTCCTAGTGTGGTGGAGGTGGTGGACCACATGAAATGGCACTGTGGGCCGCATCTGGTCTGTGGGCTGCAGGTTGAGAATCCCTGCTCTAGGATGAATCAGCAAGGTGAGGCATGACTATCCCAGTTACAACTACAGTATCTGCATTTCCATTTTCACTTGAATAGTGTATTTCTGGAGACCCTGCAACATAAATCTGGCACTGACATGGATAAAGGTCAAGGTCACCCTTGCTTGAAAGCCAGTTGTATCCAACTCTAGGGCTCAGTGCTCATCTCTGTTTACAGGCAAAAAGCCAGCGCTGTCTGTATCTGCAAACGTTTCCGTGGACATCTGGCAGGCATTCCTCAACACTGGGGTGCATGGAACACTGTATATCTTCCCACCGAAGTGGTCCCTATTTATCTACTTGCAATTTCTTGCTTTTGAACTGCAAGGTTGGTAGGAGGATGGGACAGAGATGGGCACTCATTCCATCATGCAGTACTCATGTCTTGAACTGCTGACCTTCCAGTCATCAAGTTCAGCGCCTTAACCACTTGAGCCACCACAGTCCCTCAGACATGGATAGGTTAGGAGTATTCTTTGAAAAAAAAAAGGGTTCTGATTTATGCTCCTTTCTACAGACATCGAGTAAATCAGGGTGGCAGTACACAGCCCTAGTAGTATTTGTTTTTCAAGGAGTGAAGGAAGAATTCATTTTCAAAGAAGAGATGTCATTCAGTGTCTTGTATCAAAATCCCATTGTGATTGGAGACTGCATGCTACTTTAATCCCATACATTCATGTTGTCAAAATTCATTAGAAAGAAAACAGATTTGCTTGCAGTAACCAGATTAAGAAGAGAAGCACTGCAGAAGGTCTGGGCAGCTCAGAGAATTGGTAACAGGATACAATTCACTGGCTTCAATATCAGCTTATGCTGATAGCTACTCAGTGTGGTTGCTCCTGTGGAGGAGATTTGGAAGTTTTATGCATGGAGCTTCACTCAGATTTGTTCCCAGACATGTATATCTCTTGAATTTACAATCACAGAAGAAGACACTCTATAACAGTGATGGCAGACCTTTTAGAGAGTGCCCAAACTGCAATCCAAAACCCACTTAAGTGCCAACACAGGAACAGGGGAGCGAGGAAGTGGGCTCCTGGGCAGAGGAGTGGGGCGAATTCTGTGCTGGGGTGACTGTACAGGTGTCCACAGAGATGGCTCCGAGTGCCAACTCTGGGATGCATGCCATAGGTTCACCACCACTGCTCTATAACCATTCCAGTGTTTTTTCCCCTTGTAATTTCTTTCACTGGATTGGATTCAGATATCAAGGAAGAATTATTATAGCAGACCTATTATATCACGATACCACATAAAGGGTTGGGAAAATAATGTTCTGGTATGCACTAACAGTAGGTATCAGTGAGAGGGAGCTATACAGCCTAATGTGATTGTCTTTTACCATTAACTTGATTGGTAAGAGTGCTCTTTCCACTTCTGACATTTGAGGCAAGCTTATGGTCTCTTCTTCTCTGACTGTGCTCCAAGCAGCAAAGCATGGGAGATTTTACTGAATGTAACTACAGATGGCAACTGTATGTAAAGATACATTTTTCTATTTTAAATGATTTTACAGTATTTTTAACCATACAAAGTGTTAGTCAGTTGAGAGTAGGAAGGGGCTGTACAGACTGAGGTAATCTCTCCAAATTCATCTCTGCTGTTGTTTTTGTACCTTGTTCTCTGCTAATTAAGAGGCATAACCAAAAATCCTCCAAGAAAAACCACAATACTTTTCTGGTAATGAAAATATGAAATCTCCTCCTCCCACAACCTCTGATTTTGTTGCTATGATCATGATATACCGGTATGTTTGATGTTTCACCACAAATGTCACAAGCCTTATGGGATAGTGCTTACAACATCTCTCTGCCAATGAGCAATAAAGTGCTACTTTCTCATTACTCAACATACTTTTACTGCTTCTTTTATGAGTTTGTAGCAATAATCATTAACATAACTTCCACATATTACTTTCTACAGCCATGTTACCTGGGAGTTCTGGAGAGTAATAATGAAAAAGTCATTTTTGCATGCCTGGTTGTGTGACAGGAAAAGAGAATTTTTGACCTAAAAATGTTGTTGGAAAGCACCTCTCACATAGACATAGATCAGGGGTGCCAGAAAGTGACTTGCGGAACTTGATCAATGGTACAGGTGTCATGCTACAATGCAGAAGGCAGATGATGGGCCACTGCATTATATTCTCAGGACAGTCTTCATGGCTGATTGCCATGTGGATCGCCAATATTCAGATTTGGTTACAGCAGAACAAGTAGAAGAAGTAGAGTACCAGAGTGTGAAGGGCGGGGCAATATATACCAATTAAGTAATTTAATCCCATCACTAGACATAGAGTTTGAAAAGCAACCAACTTTTGTTACTTGTTATAAAGTTGAACAGTAACTTCTGTAACTGCTGTGCTTCTCATCACTTTTAAAAACTACTTTCTACTAAATTGTTAGAAGAAAATAGTATTGATTTTAAAAAATGGCATAAAATTTGAAAAGACATACCAGAATGCTTTAACAATGGCTGAAAATGGTGATAAGATGTAACTCTTGGAATTAAAAACATTACTCTCAATGTCAGTAAAATGTCTTTGATTCTGCTTGTTATATTGTGTGTAAAAGGTAACTGTTATTTTGCTTAAATGTTGCTTATAACTCATTCCTTCAACCCTAGTCACGTTGTGGTAGAAATTTCATATTTCATGCTCAATAATACATGTGATCTGCCATCAGAGTTTCAAAGTGTAATATGATTGCCCCATTCAGATCCTTTTTAAAAGATGCTAGGACAGTTACTGATTCAGTCGAGGGTTCCTTGCCAATGTCCACCATTTTAGTGTGATGGGTTGTTTTGCTTGGAATAAAAATATCGGAGTCATTCAGAGAATTAAACTGAGTATGTTTTCTACTGAGGAACCATTGCTCAAATTTAATTAGGTAGGATTGTGAATTGATATCAGTCTACATTAGCATAATGCTATTCCCAAGAAAGTATGTTTGGGATTCTTGAATTTAAATCATTTCTTTTCAGAATATCCAGCTTCTATTCATCAAAGAACAGCTTCAGCAGCAGCAATGTTCACTTCAAGAAAACATTTCTGATTTACATATATATTCTCAAGTCATGACATGAGTTTTATAAATCATTTTGTCAATCCGAAAGATTCCTTCTGTTGAGATTATGAAGCCCTTGTGACAAGAGAACCTTTATTTGAAATGGAAAGGTGATAAAAACTCCAGCTCCTCTGATATGAACTTGATCTATTTTATAATAATGTTTTGAGTGGAACTTTGGACTCCATTTATCAACCATATGTCTGTGATCACTTTGCTTTCTCAATAGTAATGAAGTTTAATACATTTTGATTTCACTGAAAATTTAGAAGCTGAAACTAACTTAAAGGAGGACAAAAAAGAAAAGATTTATATGTCTGAAGTTAAATTTTAGTCGTGATCAGTACAACAGCAGTAAAAGTTAAATTTTGTACAAAATGTCTACCAATGATATTTCCACACAAGGTGGAGTGACTATTTTTAGCCATTATTGATAGGCTCAGAAACAGTAACTGAAATGTGGCTAAATATAATGCACTTGTGGACACAAAGAAATAATGTTCATATCTAAAAGAAAATAGGCATTTTTTCATAAATAGAAACGATCTAGTCAGTGCAAAGAAGGAATGGTAAAAAGTCAGGATTTAAAATCTAGATAAAAAATTACTGTGGGTGGTGCTCCACAACCTGTGTGGGGAATTTTTGTGTGTAAATCATATTTAAAGTGCATTTCCTCGTTTCCCTCATTCTTCCCAAGCAAGCATTTGAAATGCATCTTGGTTAATTTTTAATTGTTCAGTGCTAGTTTGTATTTTAAAAAAAAAAACCTGTTTCAGTATTTAGTTTACAAATGTGTATCATTTATTATTGGCCAGAATCCTGTTGGTCTCTGGATAAAGATTCTGTAACATGCTATAGCTAATTACAGGAAATTGACAGGATTTGGTTTTGTTCCTGGTCACATGTTTATGCAATTAGCTATGCAATTAGCCATGGCACAAATGTTACACAAACACCAACAGGATTCTGCCCATTGTTTTAACGGTTTTATTTATTTTTAAGCCATTTGCTGTGTCTGCAAAAAATAAAAATAAAAAATGTGTTTTGTGCATGTGCAGGTGCATTTAACTTCCATTTCCAGGAGTGGTGCAGGCAGTGTGGGTCGGATTATTAGGTGGCACAGGCCAGTGGGCCATAGTTTGGGTCCCCCTGGTCTAAAAGGACAAGGATAAGTCAGCACCAATTTGTCTGTCCTGTTTTGGGCATGAATGGGCCAAGACACCATTACATAGCTAAGTATGAAGGTTCCAGAGAAAGAGCACTCAGAAACATGCTGGAGAAAAAAAGATCTGTCTATCAGCAATGTGATCTGTTTTTAAACTTTCCAGTGACATCTGACTGGCTGCTTTTGGCAGCTGAATGGTGGAACAAAAATTAATCTGGAACCAAGAGTAGTGGTGGGCAGCCAAAAAAATTACTACCACACTGTGGACGGAGCCAACATCATGGGTGGAGTCAACATCATCACATCATGGGCAGAGCCAACGTCATGATGTCATGGACGGAACCAATGATGTGGGTGGAGCCAACTTAAAAAATCCATAAAAATAAGTACACATAAAAATACAAATTAAATAAACATAAAAATACATAAAAATACACATAAAACACATAAAATGCACATTAAACAAATACACATTAAATAGACATAAAAACACGTAAAAATACAAATTAAATACACATAAAACACATAAAAATAGACATTAAAAATAAATACACATTAAATACACATTAAAATACATACCCACACCCCACACCCAAAGGTGAGTCACTTACCCTAGGGAGCAGGCTATAGGGAGTTTCAGGCTAGCAGCTTCTCTTCCTCCTCCCTGCTTGGGAGGACAGCAAGGTCACGCATGCGCCCCAAGTGCTGTAGGTGCACATGCACACCAAGTTCTTGGTGCACATGCGTAGTGGGGGAACTGGCAAAAAGGTAAGCCCCCAAGGTGGTCCCTCCCCAAAAAAAGCCGCTACCGGTTCTCTGGGACACTGGGAAAAGTTACTACTGGTTCTGTGTTGAAGAACCAGCTCCAACAATTGGCGTGAAGGAATTGAGTCTGCAATATTTTGATCCAAATGCAAAAGCCTTTATTAGCTTCTTGATGTCTCAAGAAGCCTATGAAGTATCGGCTCTGATCTGCTATGCTAGCTAGCTTGCTGCAGACTGCTTGGCATATATTGTTTAATACAGTCACACACACAAAGAGAGTATACATATTCATTGGCCAGGAGAAAAAAGGAGGGGGAAGGAGGAGGGAGGAGAGGGGGTGTGAGGGGGTGAGATAAACACAACTATATAGTGTTCTTGTAACAACTGGAGAGGCCCCTTCTTATCTCTAAAGCCAGCCAGGGCTAGGAGAGCCAGGCATCTCAAGGACGCATGCATTCTTTCAGGGGCCCAGTTCCAGCAGTACACACAGAAAATGAAATCTAGCATCTAGTATCAAAACCTAATACAAGTCTATGATCTATAACACAAGTATATAAAAGGGGTACAATCTTAATTAAGGCTATAAATGAATCCCTACAGTTCTGGCGAACCAGTGCGAACCTGTTGCTGCCCATCACTGACCAAGAGGATATCTTCTTTGGATCTGCTCTACCATTTGGCACTTAAGATCAGAGGGCAGCAAACCTAGCTCTCCAGGTGTTCTTGGATTTAAATTACCAGAAGCTCAAGTCAGTATATCTGCTGATCAGGGCTTCTGGAAATTGAAGTCCAAGAACACCTGGAGAGCCAATTTTGCTGACCCCTGCTAGAGATAAAAGTATAGAGACAAAATAAGTAGATTGAGGTGTTAAACTAGTTAGAAGTATATCCATCACAAGCTTGGGGTTGTCTTACTTATGCATTAGCTCAGGTTGCAAGAAAATACTGTTTATGATTTCCTTCATAAAGCATTCAGGATAGTGATAATAGTTTGAACAAAAGCATCATATGTGTGCATTTTCTACATGGGAAAAAAAAACCTCTGTCACTACAAAGTTCATTTTATGGATAAAATCAACATATCTGTATAATTCCAAAGATCATATTGCAAAGTACAGCAATTACACTCTTTGGGTTGTAGTAAGTCTTTTTAATTAGATTGATTTATAGGATAATGACATTCCAATTTGCCTTGTGTAAATACCATGCACACAAATATGTTTGTTACAGGCACACAAAAGATTATCAGTGCTAACAGACTAGCTAATTAGGTAATGGACCTAACAATCATTTGTACGGTGATGATCTATAGCAGGTCTCCAGCAGGAGGCTTTGTCAATATCAGATGTAGCCATGAGAATTATATAATTCAGAGGATGTCCTGGTGGAAGTATACCACACAGTGGTGGGATGTCAAACATTTTACTACCCCACCATGATGTCATCACAGTGTGGGCAGAGCCGACATCATGACATTGTGGATGGAGCCAAAAAGAATAATAATAATAATAAAATAAAATAAAAATAAGCACACACACACCTCAACCCACCCACCCACCCACAACACAAGGACAGCAAGGAGGACAGCAAGAAGGCCATGCATATGCGCCAAGCACTGTAGGCATGCATGCACACCAAGTGCTTGGTGCGCATGCACAGTGGGGGAACCAGTAAAAAGGTAAGCCCCGAAGGTGGTTCCCCCCAAAAGCTGCTACCGGTTCTCCCTGACACTGGGAAAAGTTACTACCAGTTCTGGAGAACTGGTGAGAACCTGTTACATCCCATCACTGATACCACACCATCCAAGCAGTCTTCAAGTTGTTCATTAAGGAAACGGCCAGCATTCTGTTGTTGTTAAACAAGTTCTCTGCCTGGCACTGCAATACCAGCAAATAATGCTATACAAGTTTCTTGGATGTGTTGTTGTAATAACATTGACACAAAAATATGAATTGCCCCCAGTTCTTATAAATGAGGGGTGGTGAGTGTGTTGGACTGCAATTCCCATTAGCCTGAGTGATCATAGACAATGGAAAGGGTTAAGAGGAGCTGTGGTCCAATTCCTGGAAGGTCATCTAGATCAGCAAAAAGATCATACATTGCCCTTCCATCCTACACATGGTTGATCATTTATAACATCTGTATAGTAAAGTAATACTTCAGGGCCAAAGAAGATAGAGCACTAATTATGTGAAAGCGACAATGTGTATTTTGAGGCACCGGGAGAAGGGGATTACAGGGCGAGCAATGGAAGCTTCTCTGCTGATGCAAAGAGGAAACAAAGGAACTGTATTGCTTGTCATGAATGATGGTTTTAGCACAGTGACAGCAGATAAACTCATTTTACACAGCAGTCACAGCTAGGGGTTTCCTGAAGGTCAATTCAATATTAAGGGAAGAAAAAGCCCATGAAGTTCACCTGTTGCCACTCTTACAAAAATGTGCAACTGAAGCTCACCTTTACCATTCAATGAGTAGTCACAAAACAAAGGACACTAAATAAGCATAGATAAGTGAGAAAAATCCCATGCTCTGACAAACAGATGACCTTCACCTGCTCAAGCCCTTTCTCTGGCTTTGACTGATTAGACCAGGGGTGCTCAAACATTTTGCACCCGGGGCCTGACCATGTCCCCAGAACAGCTAAGCGGGTCTAACCACGCCCCTGGAAGCAGGCACATTTGTGCATGCGCATCTGCAACCACTTCTGGGTGTGGTGTGGGCACATTTGTACATGCGCAAATGCACCCACACCCCTCCCAGAAGTGGTCACAGATGTGGACGAACATGCACAAACATGTCCTCAACCACTTGTGGGTGCGGCATGGGTGCATGCACAGGCACTTCCCCCTCCACTTCCAGGATTGGTGTGGGCACATTTGCACATGCATGGGCACATCAACGACCACTTTGGGGTGCAGTGCCAGCATGCATGCAAATTGGCAGGGACATTTCCATCCACTTCTGGGAGTGTCATGGGCTGTGTGGGCCTGAAGGATTAGTGCCATGGGCCATATCTGGCCCACGGGCTATAGTTTGGGCACCCCTGGATAATAAAGCCCACTCTCTCTATCGCTGGAGCTTTTCTGGTGTTAAATAAATCTTCTTCTTCTTCTTCTTCTTCTTCTTCTTCTTCTTCTTCTTCTTCTTCTTCTTCTTCTTCTTCTTCTTCTTCTTCCGCTTCCGCTTCCGCTTCTTCTGCTTCTGTGTCTATCTACTATATTAATGTTGGTCATAAAGCTTTAGTGCAATCCTTTTATAATATACTTAATTATATATCCCATAGATTACTTTTTTGCTTTTTCTCACTTATTCATAAAGTTTTGGCAGTAACTTTCAGAGCTCGTTATTCATGTCTCAATCAATTATTCGTGATCTCCTTTTTTCCAGAAAGTGTTGAAATTGCTCTGTAATGGTTGATTAAAGAAAGTGGTATGAAACCTGACTGTATTTTTATTTGTGAGAAATAATTCAATTGGAGTGGAATCAGTCAAATTCTGGAATATATACGTACAGTATCTGCAAACAGCACACCACTTACAGACAGAAAAGAATATCACACATAAAATAAAATATGATTTTAGATCCTAGCTGCAATACTGTGTTTTACTGTGGTTATTTGATAGGGCTTTTTGTTATGAGGATTAAAAAAAAGATTTGTCTTATCTTTCTTTAAGTTGCTCTGGGACCCTTTGTTGTTGGAAAAAAGGCATGAAGAATATCTAACAGTTTGTCTTAACCATCAAGAGAATTGGGTTTATATTCAGGTTTTTAAAAACTGAGTTACTGTACTGTCACATGGTGTTTGTGTTGATTTGTGTGTCCTTAGTGAAACCTTGCCCTATCATTTTGTTTTAACCATTGCAGCTGCCAACACCAAGCAGCCGCCCAATTTTCCCCTTTCCCTCAGGTTCTCCATAGGGTTTTCTTTCATTCGTTTTTCAAATTTATCCCCATCAATGCATTCCACTGTTAGGCAGCTGGCCTCATCCCAAAGGGTGAGGGGAGTTAGGCTGGTTCTGCCACAGCTGACACCTCTATGTCTGCTTCTGCTGTAGAGATGTTCATGACTGTAGTGCCCTTGGGCATAGCCCCCTTCACCACTGCTCTATACCCGCCAGCTGGCACAAATTATTAATTTTTAAAATGATATTTAACTTTTGCAGCACTGTGATGGATCTTTGGTGTGACTATAAACCAGGCATTCTCAACTTATGGCCCACAGGCCGGGTCTAGCCTCTAGTGCCAAATCATACCACCCGTACCCTCACCCCAGCTGCTGCCACTGCTGGAAGCAGACACATTTACGGCAGCCATGGATGCATTTATGGCAGCCACGGCTGCATTTACGAAAGCCTTGGATGCGTTTATGGCAACCGTGAACACATTTACGGCAGCCGTAGATGCATTTACCACAACCATGGATGCATTTACAGCAGCCATGGATGCATTTACAGCAGCCATGGATGCATTTACAGCAGCCATAAATGGTGGGGGGGGGGGACCAGTCCGGCACCCTCAACTATCTACGGGAGCGTGACCTGGCCCTACTTAAAAAGGTTGAGGACCCCTGCTGTAAACAAACTGCTGAGCTGTCATAGCATTACAACTGTAAGGATTGGGGGGGGGCATTTTTATCAGTGAGAAATCATGTCAACTTTATGGGGACCTTCAGGAGTAAATGACAAAAAGCAAACCAAATCACAAAGTGAGGTTGTCTCTTCAAGACTAATACATGAATGTCATTGTATCTTCTTCAGTCAGAACCTTGTGTTTACAGACAATGTTTAAAAATGCATGTGTAAGTCAGACAGTGAATAACGACAGCTGTAGACTCTCTCACCGACAATTTGAGCAGAAGAAATGAAAAGAAGCATAAAGTCCAAAGGGTATTATCTCGTGTTGTCTCATTCTAAAGATGAGGGCATCTAGGCATTAAACATCCTGATGATGTATCATGCAACCTCCTTGCAATCCCTTTCAGAAATAAGATTTTGGCAATCTTTCAGGACCTGGATTCCTCTTTTAATGCAATGAGTCAGGTTGACATGTCTGGTGTTCTGCCCTGCCCTGCTGTTTTGGATCAATTCAGTCTTGTTACACTATCAGAGGTCAACAAGGCATTTGTACGCTAAAGAGCCATCTCCTCCTTGCTTGACCCCTGTCTGGCTTGGCTTTTAAAAGCTGCTAAGTCAGTCACAGTTGAATGGGCCACTTACATTGCTAGTGCCACCTTAGTAGATGATTGTTTTACTTTTATGTTGAAGGAGACTATTATCAGGCTCGCCCACCCCCACCCCTAAATCTAACTTGCCAGTGGATGATGGAAATGACTTTCATCCCACTGGGAACATCCCATTCATCGGCAAACTGACTGAGAGGATGGTGGTGGATTAGCTGCAGGTAATCATGGATGAGACTGACACCTTCCTTCCTTTCCAGACCAGGTTTAGGCTGTAACATGGTACAGAGGCAGCATTGTTTGTGCTCCAATATGACCTGTTGAGAGAGACCAGTCATGAGAATGTTTCTCTTTTGGTTCTCCTCAACCTCCCAGTAGCCTTTGGTATCATTGACCAGGTATCCTCAAGGGTTGGGCACTGGAGGTTTAGTCTTGTGCCAGCTTCAGTCCTTTCTTGTTGACTCATCTCATGGGTTACACAGAAAGAGCCTCCTCAAAGACTGTGGTATTTTTGAACCACAATCAGGCAATCTTGTGTTGCCGGCTAATCTTTCTCATACTGCATCAAGTGAAAGCAACTGCAGAACGAACTCACCAATGGGTGCCTTCGTTTTGGCAGTTTCATGTTTGACCTAGACATGGAAGATAAATAGGGTATGTCTTGTGGAGACTATCTCAGTCTTGTGGTGTTCCACAGGGGGACGAGCATTTCCCCACTGCTGTCTTCATCTATATGAGGTCATTGGGTTCAGTCCTCAGGAGATTTAGGTAAACCTGTGTGAGAAGAAAGCATGAAACTGATTCTTAGGCAAATCATTTTTCCTGCTTATTTTAGCCTTATATTAATTATAATATCTAGTCCCTGATGGACAGAAATAAAACAAGATCACATCTGAACTTCAAAATTTAAAATAGCTATAGAAGATGGATAGGAAACCTTTAACCATCCAGATATTTTAGATTAGCAATAGCAATTACACTTATATACTGCCTGGTCACTGCTTGGCAGTTCACAGGGCAATTCATATTTCTGCCCCCAGCATGCTGGGTACTCATTATACTGATCTTGGAAGGATCAAAAACCAAGTTAACATTGAGCCTGTCAGGACTGAACTCACAATGTGAGTATTTTGGGTACTACAGTTTTAACCACTCTATTCATCTGTAGCTTATTTCAGCAAAACCAAAAACATTCCCCAAAACAGATTATTGTAGCACTATAAAGACTAAGAAATCGTAGTTGCCCCAAACTTTCATGGCCTATAGCCATGGTTCCCAATGTGGGGCACATGCCCCATGGGGTCTGTGTATTGATTTTTAAGGGGGGGAGGCTCTTTGAGAATGAGTTATTAACAGTTAATGGCCTGTTAGGCTTCCTCCACATGAATAGGAGTTCATTTTTGAATAATAAGAATTATATTTCAAGGGGGTGGGGGCATCAGGATTTTAGAGATGCTTAGGTGGGGCATGGCCAAAAATGGTTGGGAACCACTGGCTTATCGTCATGAAATTTTATCCCAAATAAAACATGTGAGTTTTCAAAGTGTGTGTTTGCAGCAATAGTTCAAAAATAGCAATTGCAATATCAATGACCTAAAACCAGGTTATCTGAAAATATACTGGCTCAAATCTTCTATCTCCCAACCTAGTTGGTTTAGCAAAAATAGCATTTAACTTCTGAATGTGAATTCCTGAGAAACTCCTTCCTGACTTTTTAGATAGCCATTGTCAGTCAGGAGTAGATATGTCTGGCTGACTGAACCTATGTTACTTTTTGGTCCCAGACCACATTATATGCAAGATACCATTACCTGTTTCCAGGGCAGATTTCTTAGCAGGTTCTCAATAAAGAAACAGCAAATTGACATGTCAGAACCTGTGATACTTCTTGAAATTTGAATTACAGTAAAACCCCTACTTACATAAAATCAGTATCAACATTATCAGGTGCATACTGAAATTTGTGGCAATAGCAATTACATTTATATACCACCCCATAGCACTTAGTGCACTCTCTGGGTGACTCACAAGTTAATTAGCATTTTATTCAATTTTACCAATCTAGGAAGGATGGAAGGCTGAGTCAACCTTGATCCCCGTCAGGATCGAACTCACAACTTTTGGCTGCAGTATAGCAGTTTAACCACCGCACCACCAGGGCTCTTGAAGAAAAACATTCTTTCCCATTTCTGGGTTTTACCCACGAGCCTCATTTGGGCATCCCCTGAGCTGAGTTTCTCCAGCAAAAATCCTTTCAACCCAAAGTAATCTCTGACATGAAATTATTATTATTACCTACTAAAAGAAAGCTGCCTTTGGAAGTCTCTCTCTGGTAGATTATACCATTCCTAAAATGCAGCCTATTAAATCCCTCCTTCTGGACTCTTTCTACCTGGGCCATTAAAATAATTCAGGAGGATAACATGCTGAGCAGATAGATAACCTTATAAATAGAGAACTTGATGTTAAGAGATGCTCTGGAATGTGAAGAATGCCCTTTCCTCCTATACTTTGAGTCAGAAGACAGGCCAACCAATATCCTGACTCAGGCATATGGCTATAAAATCCCACTGCTCAGCATTGCTAACTTTAGATATTTAGATTTCTGGTAAGCAAAAATAAAACATTAATTATGTCCTTTGTATATGCCCTTGAATAGAACTGCTCATTTATTTATGCATCAAGGAGTATGGCATTGTCCATCACACATGCGCCTCACAAATTATCCATCAAGCATACAGAAATGAATGGTCGTGACAGAGTATGTTATCAAAAATATATAGATAAAACAATTACAGATCTTTCAAAATAAGCAAGAGCCTGAAGAACTAGAGGTGTTTCACTGAATGGCTTTCATTCTTTTAGTTATTGTACTCATGAAAGAAAGAAAGAAATCCCTGGTACTGTATTTCAAGCTTAAATCTTTGCTATAGGCAGAGTTACAGCACCATCTAGGGATAAGCATTGATTTCATCAACAGAGAAGCAATATGTATGCCAGAAATGAATTAAACGCTATTAAACAGAAAGAATAGTCACATACTAACAAAGTGATATTTTTAACACTGCTATTGGACAGAACTTTGAAATAATACATTTTTGTACTACAACTCCCAGAATCCTTCCATTTAACATTTTCCAAGCACAGAATGAATTAAAGTACATAGCAGGGACTTTTGAACAACGTCCCTGTCATGGAAAAATAACTTTTTTGGAGGGACCATGATGGCTGGAGTATTCAGGGCAAGGTAGTCCAACCTCCTTCTTCCCAAACTCTTTTATTTGATACTAAGAGAGGTAATATGGTGTAGTGGTTATAGTATCAGATGCTGACTTGGAAGGTACCAGAGTAAGTCCTCACTGAGCCAGCTTTGGTGACTTGGGGCCAGTTATCTTCGATTCTGTAATTTCACACTGTCATCCCCCTTTGCAATTTCTCTATCAGAACATTACACCTACAGTATTAGGTAATTAATGTCACATATAGAACATTATAATAATAATAATTTTGTGTCAGAAATAATTCTGGGTTGAAAAGATTTTTACTGGAGAAACTCTGCTCAGGGGATGCCCAAATGAGGTTCCTTTCATGTCTCCAAGATATTTTCCCACCAAAATGGTCCCTATTTATCTACTCGCAATTGCTTGCTTTCGAACTGCTAGGCTGGCAGGAGCTGGGATAGAGACAGGCACTGAAACTGTCATGTAGTACCCAGGTCTTGAACTGCCGACTTACTGGCCTTCCAGTTAACAAGGTGAATTTCTTAACCACTGAGCCACCACTCCATAGGTTGGAAGATGTGATCTGTTAACCAAATTTCAAATTTTGTATGCCAGCAATTGCAACTAAATATCACATCTGGCCCAGATGGCACGATATCCCAAAGTTCTGTTACATATACAGGTCAAACCCCACCCCCTAATATCTGTGGGTTCAATATCCACAGTTTCAGTTATCCATAGGTCTAAGTTTAAAATAATAATAATCCTGAAATACATATGTATTTCTATGGTGCAGTACCAGAGCTGGCTGCTAGAGGCTACTGTCTGCAATGTAAAAGAGGGTTTGCTGTTATCCACTGTTTCAGGTATCTGCGGTAGGTCTCAAGACATGTTACCCAAGGATAAATGAGATGACCTGTATTGTCTTTTTCTTTTCTTTTCTTTTTTTTTTGGGGGGAAGACTAATTATGGTTTCTTTCTCTCTGCTAGTGTCCCTTCATATTGTACATACTGTAAAGAAAGGAACTGTGACAATGTCAGCCAGACATTGTACAGTGCTTGTGACATGATGAAATATTGCTTGTTGTCATCTTCCCAATAAAGTCAGCACACTGCATGTTTAAACAAACTTGTTTTAACCACATCATTTTTATTTCAGAGAAAAAGCAGCTGTTGGTCCCAGATCTGGAACAGGGCCTAATCCAGAGTTAGGAGGCCTTCACTAGTTTTTGGTAGAAATGCTTTCTAGGAATAGCTTTTGTATCACAATGTGTGTTTTACTGTAAGCAGACCAACATTCTCAAGTGGTGACTGCTGGCGGACAACAACACACGGCGTGAATGTGGAGAGACACAGAGTCCGGCTCATTTACTGCTCTGACGATTACTCCCAGAGACATTCACCAATGAGGTCTTGGGTTTGGGGAACAACAAAGCAAAGAAAGTGACTTCATTTTGTCAGTCCAGGGTTTGATCAGGACATGAAAGGAGAAGACTGTAAGCACCATCTTCAGAAGTAACAAAATCCCATCCAGGTAATGGAGATGGGGGACAGTTTTCATTGATGTGCCTGCAGGAACCATTAAAAAAAGAAATGAAAAGTGTGTTCTGGATCCTCCTTATGGTAATGCACAATTGATCCTTAACAGTCTTCTTCCCACTTTTATGGGAAGCAAAAACAAAGGCATAATTTAATTGCTTCAGTTTTTCAGATTCCCTACAACTTTGGTCTTGTTTCCTCCAAAGGATTTTAATTCTGACACTGTCAACAACAGCAATTCTTTGGATGACCTGACGACACCTTTTTGCCTCCTCCACACAGTCCTCTACCTAGTGTTTCCAGAACGCTATAATCATGGTGGAAGTTAGGCAATCCAAAAAAGAATGGGAAAATGTTGGAGAAAAGTCTGGTAACTGACCTTTGATTTCAAGTGAATAAGAAAATCTCAGAATAATGTTGCTCAGCCTTTTTAAAATTCAAGACTCACAATCTTCCCCAGACCTTCTAAATGTCATATTTCTGAGGGATTTTTCTAAGTACATTTTGTCTGTGCTGTAGATATTTATAGTATAGCTCCTTTCTTATAACTTCTGTAGTCAAAACGAGAGCTTCACCAGCTGCTCAGACCTCCTGATGGGAGGGGGGGGCTGGAGAATATATATATGATAGATTCTCCTGGAATTTAAATGAATTTAGTAGAGGCAATACCAGCTGGCATTCAGATGATTGTAGAATGAAAGGAAAAAACATGCTACACATTTTCCTGGCACTTCTTACATAAGCACAAGAATTTTGAAACTCACTCATTAGAATTTCATCAAAACATGGAATATCATTAAGATTCTCATCGGTGACATTTCCAACAAAACACAAGTCCTCACATATTAACACAGCTTGTGAAGGCCCAGAAGTCCAAGGAGATTAGTCAATCCCATGTGACAACTCCAAGGGAGAATATACCGTATTTGCCGGCGTATAAGATGCATAAGAGTATAAGACGCACCCCATTATTACCAAAATAGATCACTATAGGCCACTATATACAGTTCAAGATGCACTCAATTTTTCCAGTGTGTTTTAATGGGGGAAAGTGGGTCTTATATGTCAGCAAATTCGGTAATTTTCTAATTTAACTCTCAGCCTCAAAATTAGATAGTCATGATTTTTTTTAAAAAAATCTCTTCCTCCTCATTATTATTATTGGATACAAATCTACCATTTGATTCACAGTTGAGGACTGGAATAAAATTAATAGTTCAAGGCCTAGCCAAGGAACTAAGACAGTGATGGCGAAACTTGCCACTCCAGGTGTTCTTGGACTTCAATTCCCAGAAGCCCAAGTGAATCCACACGAAGGGGTTTACTGCCCATTCGTACATGCAGTAAACCCATTTGTGTGGATTGCTCTGCCTGCACAATGTGTGTGTGTTCAACCTGGCACCCAAGTCCCCATCGCAAAGAGTGCGATGGGGGTTTGGGTGCCGGGTTGAACGGGGGGGCGCGCGCCTGTTTAGCCCAGCACCCAAGTCCCCATTGCACATTTTGCGATGGAGGTTTGGGTGCCGGGTTGAACGGGCGTGCGCCTGTTTAACCCGGCACCCAAGCCCCCATCGCACACTTTGTGATGGGGGTTTGGGTGCCGGGTTGAATGGGCGCGCGCCTGTTTAACCCGGCACCCAAGCCCCCATCGCAGACTAGAGTGTGCTGGCTAGGTGTTTTGGAATGCAGTGGGGAGCCCCCGTCCGCGTTCCAAAACACCCTGTAGCTGAGCCACCTGTCAGCTGGGCGTTTTGGAACGCGGACTGGGGACTCCCTGCTGCGTTCCAAAACACCCAGCCAGCATGCTCTAGTCTGCGGGGTGTTTTGGAATGCGGCGGGGGAGTCCCCCGTTGCATTCCGAAACATCCTGCAAATGCGAAGCTTCTCGTTAAGCGAATTTTTGTTCGTTCAACAAAGCAGACCTTTTGGGGAAGGGTCTGATCATTAAGCGAGTTTTTCGCTATGTGAGATGCTCGCTATGCGAGGCATTACTGTATAGTATAGTATCGTATCGTATAGTATAGTATCATATCATATATCTTATAGTATCGTATCGTATTATGCTATCATACCAACATTCATGATTATATCTCTGTACATATCAAAAGGTTATCTCCACATTTCCCCAAAGTATGATGAAAGCTGAGGATAAAAGTATACCATATATACTCAACTATAATTCATCCCAAATCTAAGTCGAGCTACCTAATTTGGACCTCTAAAACTAGGAAAGTAGGTTGACCCGAGTATAAGTCGGGCGTGGAAAATGCAGCAGCTGCTAGTGAGTTTCAATAATTAACATCCATGAAAATATGGTAAATTAATTAATTTAGACATTTGTGTGGGTTTGTTTTTGAGTTTTTATGGTAGTGTTAGTGCTTTTTTTTAAAAAAATGTATGTTTGAATTTACACCACCTCATTTTGGGACGCTCGGGGTCATTGACCCGAGTATAAGTCGAGTCCCTTTTTTGGACCTCATTTTGGAGGTTAAAAAACTAGACTTATATTCGAGTATATACAGTACTGTATTTTTAAAAAGCCACTCTCCTCTTAAAAGATCCCTAAGGAGAGATACGACCGTATAAGCACATTGAGAAGACATCTTACGACAATAGGTGAAGCTATGCACATTTTTACTTGCTCATTGTTTTGTTTTTTAAAAGAGTTCTGATATTATTTCAAGGGGTGAGTAGCAGCTTGAATGACACTTTGTTCTACAAAAGATTACAAATGAGCCTGTAGCAGCACTTTCTGAGCTAGACGAAAGCAATTTGCTGAATCATTTCAGCATGAAGAACTGATGTGACAGGCTTTGCTTATATTTCACCAGGCAGCAAAACAACTTCCAGCTTCTGCTTCATGTAGGTGCCCAGCATGGAGTAAAACAGGCATGGATGAACTTTAAGGACTTAATCAGACTCTCGGGGATGGGAAACTATACAACGAGGTTGTTAACAGCTCAGCGATAGAAATAGCTTTGACAGCTAACAGAGGGGATGCATTCTCTATGCAAAACTGCGCTTCCTCTCAAAAGCTAGCACATTTTAAAGAAATTAGCTCAAGAACTGAGCCATCAGATTGATAAATGAGTCTCCAAAATATCCCACAAAGACCCTGAAGCAGAGGGGTGCCATTTTTCAATAGAATTATTTCTAACTGATGTCCTAGATTTGTACTGTTGCCTTTTTTTTAAAAAAAAGCCTAGTCCTATGGCTAATGGGTTTTCCCCCAACTCACTAAAGCATGGGTTCCTAATCTAAGGCCCATTGGCCGGATCTGGCCCCAGCACCATTTCATGTGGCCCCCACCCCTCCAAGGAGATTTAAGAAACAAAATGGCTGCCCTTTTGAAGCTGTTGGGACAAAATGCCCCCAACACACACATTGTGCAGGCAGAGCAAAATGGCTATTCAGCCCTCAAAGCTGTCTGAGAGAGTGTGTCCCGGCCCCTGGCTTGAAAAGTTTGGGAATTCCTGCACTAAAGTGTTAGTAATTTAAAAAGTATCCAACAACACAGTTATGTTTCCAATCTGTTCTGAAAATTCACCTAACCAGAAGTGCAAAATCTTACTTAAGATAGCTCAGAATTTTGGAAAACCCGAGAAAAAAAATGTTGGACTACAATTAGCAGAAATTGCCAGTTAAAGTACATGTGTCATATAGCTTTGAACAAAATGAGTTCCAGTCTTGAGTTTTGTTTTAGCATTGAACCTAGAGATTGGTATTATAACTTTTCTGAAGCCCAACTCCCTATTGTCTGGAACATTCTGGGAGTTGTAATTCAAATAGGCTACTTGGCCAAGATCTAGTTTAAAACTGACTCTGTCCTTTTACGTGTGGATATGTACTTGGACATGTAGTTCATATCAACATATGGTACAAGGATACAGGTACAATACTCTACCTTGTGAGCTATTCTTCTACAACAGCCTCTGCCCTGCCTGTCGCTCTACTGCACATAGCTCCATGTGGGATTCTAGCTGTTGTTGCTTTCAAAGTGCAGGTCTAACAACTAGGCTAGACAGTATTGTTCTGGATGCACCAATGGGAAGCCTTTACATTATTTCTATTTCTCTCCAGGTGCAGTGTGTTGTTGTCACGATAAGAGTTTGACTTTTCTTCCCACGTAAAAAATAACAGAAAGCTGCAGTAGCTGTTGTTAAGGACATAGGATGCCGTCTCTGACAAAGCAGAGTCGACAGCTGGAAGGATGACCTGACAAGTTTTTAAATTGCCAGGCAGCTGGTGCTCTGTGAAATATTTCAAGAGTGTGTGGGAGTCACCAAGGCAGCAGTTACCAATAAAGATATGTACAGTACTAGGTAACGAAGACCCACGTATTCTAGCCTTAAAAATATATCTCTGTGTTTGAAGGCAGCTGCTATGTGCCGTTGTACAGAAAGCTAGCAGGAATACATTCCTGCTGTTTCATACAGTGTAGTTGCTATTGACACAAGAAGAAGTAATTGGAGAAATATATATATTTATATTCCCTCTGGTTAGAACAAATATATTATGTGAAAGGTGCACGTTAAAGATGTTAGTAAAAAAAGGGCAACAGGAAACCAGAACAGGAAGTAGGCAGCTGAAGAGAAGAATGAATGCTAGCGTCACCATGCAACAGGCAGAACAGTCAAATAAAATGGTGGAAGCACAATAGTCACCCAAGGAGCACAAGACCATTTTGAAATGGTATTTGAAATTCGAAAACGTTGTGAAAACAGAACAACTGTGGAGATGTGAGGATGCAACAGAACCTCCAACACGTCTAACAGTTGAACACATTTGTGATAAGTTTTTAGACACAAGGTGTGATAAAATGGGTCACAAGTTACTCAACATGGAGTGTCTTTGGTTTCTACACTGTATTAGAAGAATGTGTCTTTGCTTCTTGCAAAGGCCTCATAATTCTCTCTGCTTCGCTTATCAAGCAGATGTGCTTAGAAGAAGCTTCTAAAAGCTTCAGGCCTATGTTATGTCTTTTCCTCCAGGTCTGGAATGTCAACACCTGGAGCCTGGGAACGGCATTCTCTTGTTATGGGAACCAGTGGTTGTTTATACAAACCCTGGGTTCTAATTGGCTGTATGCTAATTAGGTGGGCCAAGCTCATGTTCTTTCATGGGTTTTGGAGTTAGTTGTTAGTTGGAGTTCAAGTGGGGGGCTTCTGAGACTGCCCTCTCAGAAGGGAGAGGGGGACCCTACCATCAAGCCCCTTACTCTAACCCAAGCTTAGTCATGGTTACCTAGATTAGTCAGGTTTTTCCTTTTGTTTCTGTGGGAAAGGGCTGAATGTGAATTTCCCTAACTGTACTTTTTGCTTAGCATTTTTGTATGCTGAACTTCTGTATCCTGAAACAACGAATGAACTGTTATTTCTTCAACATGCTTCGAGAACAATAAACATCTTTACTTCATCAACAAGTCTGTTCATTGGGAGAGGGGGTAAGACAAGAGTTAACCCATAAGCCACACGCTACCACATTTAATACAATACTCTCCATAATACTTGCTGGGCACTGTAAATACAGACAAGCCTCAGATTGCTACAGCTTCGGATGAACGGCAGTAGGCCTCTTGGACTTGGGAGTCTTGGGGAGTTCCACAGAGCTGGTCAGGTCGAAGCCTATCTATCATACACGGTACGGTGTATGTGTACAAGGGAAGATCCGGGACACTTTGGTCAACGTTGCCCAAGCAGTAGTTCACCATCTGGATCCTGATGCTAGTCACTTTGAGCACCTCTTGTAATTGCAAAAGTCAAACGTGACTTCTGTTCATCTTTTATCGGTATATATTGAGTATTACAACTTCCAGGAAAAAAAATGTATGCTCGGATACGAGTATCGAACGTTTGGAACCTCCTGCCAATTGACCTACGACTCCAGATGGAGTTGCTGCCCTTCAGAAAAGAACAAAAAACCTGGCTGGCAAAGCAGATGTGGGGCACTGGAGATGTGGTGACCTCCACCTGCTGGCTGATATAGTAATATCGCTCCTTTGCTCTTTTTAGTTGTTGGGCTATTTTTTTATTGTATTTTTTAATTGGGGTTTTTACTGGTTTTAGGGTTTTTTAATAGTTCTCTGGTGGGATTTATGTAGTTCATGATGTAATTGTTGTACACCACCTGGGGTTCCTTGCCGAGTGGGCAGCAATACAAATGTGTCTAATAAATGAATAAATAATAGTAGCAGACAATGACAATTTTAATTCAAAAAAATTTCCTTTCTTAAAATGTCTATATATTTTTGGCATCCTCTGTATTTACTTCATTAACATCAATCGAGCAAGCAGAGGAATCAGAATCTAGTGCACGCTGAAAACAATGTCCCTTCAAATTCTTCTGTAACTCAACTTTTGCATCTACTGACTCCTGAGCCAGAATGATAGCCTAAGGAGGGGAATACTGTATTGGGGAAGATTGGTCATAGACATTTTGCTATTTTATGTAGGACAGCAAATGGCATTTCCTTGAATTCAGGCAGCACAGTCTACTGTCAGTTTGCTTGATGTCAAAATACACATTTGTTTTCCATTACTCCAGGGGTACCCAAATTTTTTGGGCTATGGACTGGTCATGTGGTTCAGCAGGCCTGTCACATGGTTTCTCCTACTGGAAGTAGAAGTAAAACATGCCTTGCAATCTGTTTTGCAATAGACATGTTTTGCAACAGGATGATTTTAGGCTGCTATTTTCTCTGCTTAAACCAGGGGTGCCCAAACTATGGCCTACAGGCCAGATCCAGCCCCAGCACCAATTCATCCAGCCTGCACTGCCCTCATTGCTCCCGAAAGCATGGTTTGCTTCCATTTCCAGGAGCAACGAAGGTGACGTGGTCCAGATGAATTGGTGTTGGGGGCTGGATCTGGCCCACAGACCATAGTTTGGGCATTCCTGCATTAGTCTTTCGGGGTTTTTAAGTGATGCAGCACATGTTCACTGAGCATTATCACTGTTAATCATTAATGAACAAATGATTTTCTAAGGATTAAATGACTGAATTACAATGTATCTAGAGGTTCAGTAGTATCATGAACAGCCTGAATTGAGATATAGGTGACCTCTCCCTTCTTTGAGGGTTCAGAATCTGTAGGTTCAGTCATCCACGGGTCTAAAAATATTAAATAAGAAACTCCTAAGAAATATATGCATTTCTCTGTATAATTAGAAGAGCTGACCACTAGAGGCCACTGCCTGCAAAGTAATGTTTACAAGGAATAGAGGCAGATACTTTGGTAGCTCTTATGTACAACAATAGAAGCATTTGAATTCCTCCCCCATTCTATAAATATAGGGTTTGCTGTTATCTGCAGTTTCATGTATCCACAGAAAGTATTGGAACATATCCCCTGTGGATACAAGGGGAGATCTGTAATTGGTTTTTATCTTACTATAGTTGTTTATTAGTTTACCAGTAACAGGAAGATACCATTACTAGGATTGTTTTCAAAAGAATGCAGGAAGATGACAATACCTTTATAGTATCACTTAAAAAAAAACACACACACACACACACCCAACATTGTGCAAGCTTTCATGACTCAAGATCACTTCTTCAATCATGCATCAATTTATAGCAGGCTGCATCTTTTATAACCACCATTAAACAAACACAGGAAACCAGGTATTTGCATATTACCTTCCCAGGGAAGATAATATGCAGGGAAGATAGTATGCAAAAGTTTTCCTACCTTATCCACAAGAAATTGATACATTTCTAAAGAAGTGATCTTGAATCACGAAAGCTCGTACAATGTTGGAATTTTAAGTGATCCTATAAAGGGGCTGCAGTGGCTCAAGCGGCTAAGATGCTGACTGGGAGGCAGAAGGTCAACAGTTCGATTCCCGAGTACTGTAGGACAGAATGAGCTCCCGTCTTTGTCCCAGCTCCTGCCAACCTAGCAGTTCGAAAGCAAGAAATTGCAAGTAGATAAATAGGGACCACTTCAGTGGGAAGGTAACAGCGGCCCATGCACTCCGGTGTCTAGTCATGCCTGCCACATGACCATGGAAACGTCTGCAGAAGCAGACAGCGCTGGCTCTTCGGCTTTGAACAGAGATGAGCTCTGACCCCTAGAGTCAGATACGACTGGCTTTCGAGCAAGGGAAACCTATAAAGGTATCACCTTCCCCCTGCATTTATTTGATTCTGTGTATGGATCACACGGTTGTCTTTGTTTGTTAAGATTGCTTTGTGAATGTTCATGTACATTTAAACTTTAATCTAATTGTACCTGACTATAGTTTTCCTACCTCATTTCTTCCAGTTTCTCTGGTTACATTCCCTACCCTCTTAATACCAGCATGTATGAACACATCTAACAATTTAGGGTAGAATTCAGGAGTGTTCGATCCTCCTGGGACTCTCGACCAACAATGATTAATATTAAAGGGTTACGGGCGTTGTAAGCCAAAAGATTAAGAGGCAATTTATTCCTCATTTTTTACTAGTAAAAATATTTTGTATATCTGATGAAATGACCTGAATTTTACAAAAGCTTACATCCCATGTAATAATTGTTATATTTAGTTTATAGGGCAGCATAAGAATCGTACTGCCATTTATAGCATGTCAGCCTGGTAGCAGAAACTAGACCAAATGACATCAAACCATGAAACTGAAAGGGAAACCTTATTTAAAACTAATTTTGTAGTTTGTATCCAAATCTTATAGCTGGCTGCTTTTTCAGCCTTAATTTACTGCATGCCACTACCACAGCTTAACTTGATGCCTCCTCAGTTAAGCATCCTGGGGAATCATTGAGTGTGTCCATCAGTCAGGCTGGTCTGGTTTACTGTATTCTTAATACACAACAGAAGAGTAAAGAAAATGATAATTAAACACCTTTCTGCTTCAGGAAATACAAGTTGCATGGAATGATGGAAAGGACCTTCTGATTGTTATTGTCCTTAACTGCCTGTGTTGTTTTAGATGTGGCACTCTCCAGGATGAGGGTGACAATCCATTCCTGAGATTTCAAGGCCAGAACCTGAGATTAGGAGACTTTGGTAATGTCATAGGATAGGTCCTTTTGATAACACATGTAAGGCTCTGGAAGGGATCAAAACTGCTCCTGGTTAAGCTATTTATAAAAACTTTCATGAGGACACACTTGGCAAACTAGTCCAGAATCCAGGTAAAACTGTATCTAAAACCAGAGCCAAAAATAACACTTTCTAGCATCAAACCAAGTGATAAAGGTTATGTGATAGTGTATTTTGTGATTATGCTATTAGCCGCTCTGAGTAGCTTCGGCGAACAGAGTGGCATACAAATCCCAAAATCCAAAATAATAATAATAATTTCGTGTCTGAAATTATTCTGGGTTTAAAGGATTTTTTCTGGAGAAACCCCGCTTAGGGGACGTCCGACTGAGGTTCCTTTCAAGTACCCAAGATCTTTTCCCACTGAAGTGGTATCTATTTATCTGCTTGCAATTTCTTGTTTTCAAACTGCTATGTTGGCAGGAGCTGGGATAGAGGTGGGCGTTCATTTCCAGCACCCGGGTCTCAAACTGCCAACTTGCTGGCCTTCCAGGTAACAAGGCAAGCTTCTTAACCACTGAGCCACCTCAGTGATGAAAGGTGCCAACCAGGGGGCAGCAGTTGCCACCATTCTTACTTGGCCTAACATTTTGTATGGCCTTACTTGCAGCACACATGCAAGTAGGGGTTTTTTTGAGCTTGTTGCCAACCTGCTAGAAGGGTCCCCCCCCTCGCAAGCTGTTGTTGCTTGGGCATGTGCAACAAGGTTTGCAAGTCATGACAGTGGTAGATCACTTTCTGCTAAGCTCCAAAGGATATACTTGGCCTAAGTGCATGGGTATGCCAGTTCTCCCTGTGCTTTCTTATGCTTTTTTTGGATTTGAGGGTCAGACAAGGACATTTGCATGAACTCTTTCAGCCTGAGGTAATGTGTGTGTGAATGTGAGAACATGGACGCCCAGGCTATAAGCCCACCTTATACAAAAAAAAAAATTACTAACTCCTCCTCCAGTGCTGCTTGGTCTAGGATTCTCTGCTTAGAGACCTGAGAAAGTGTAACAATGCCCCAAGTCTTCAGCAAATGGTTTGAGACCTGCCTATGACCTAGCCTTCATAAGACAGCTGTCCTCCCTCACCAACAGAGTAGTGTTTTATACTAAGTGGGGTAGGATAAAAATCTAATAAAGCAAATCAATGAAGTTGCTGTGACTAATTGCTGAGGATTTGATTGTGTGCCTGATAGAGAGATCAACTGCACATCCCATACCTTGTCAGTTAGTTGTAGCAACTTCTACAATCCTTCTTTTGCATGCATACATTTCCAGTATGATTTTGGCATGTCTATTTGAACATGTCCCTTCCCACATCCACACACATACTCCTCCCAAAATGTTCTGCCCTTATTTGAATGGAAAATGTGAGTTGGATTTTGACTTTAAAATTTAAGAGAAAGGACACAATCTGGCCCATACAGCTTTGTTTGAAAGGGATGTCAAAGATTTCCTAGAGATCATATATTACAGTGGTGGCAAACCTATGACATGCATGCCAGAGGTGACACTTGGAGCCCTCTCTTTGGGCACCCGTGTGGTCACCCCAGTACAGACTTTGCTCGCTCCTCTGCCCAGCAGCCCAATGGGAGTGCTTGCTCCCTTCCCAGCAGAGTTTGCCCCACCCCTCTGTCCAGTAGTCCAACGGGAATGCTTCCTCCCTCCCCCTAGCACAGAGTTCACCCCGCCCTTTTGCCCAGCAGCCCAATGGGAGCGTTTTCTCCCTCCCCTGTTCCCATGTTGGCACTTTGTGATAAATAAGTGGGCTTTGGGTTGCAGTTTGAGCACTTGGTCTCTCAAAAATTTGCCATCATTGATCTATTAGCATCCTTCATCTCAACCTGTACCACCTTTAACTCTCTCTCTCATTCACGCCTACAAATGTATTCAGACTGAAAAGGTCAAAATATGGGATATTATATATTAGAGATGGGACCAAATGAAAGACTGCTATTTTAAAAACTACTGTGTTACAGTGACACCTTTTGAATACCCAGCACAAAAATCTAATATCCTTGCTTTAGCTGAATTAAGAAATTTAAGACTACATTCTTCTGCATTTTAATGGAAAATTAAAAGCAATACCAACCGGTCTTTTTAACACTTTGGATTTTAAATGAAATACACCTTGAACATATTTATTTCAGTATTTGGACCATTGCACACAAAAGGGTAATGAAGGTTAGTTCTTTCTCCTTAATTCCAAGGCTCCTACAGTCCAGTGTAGAATTTGTCTGCACTTACAAGACCATACATCTGACAGTTATGTATTTAATACCAAATGACTACATATGCATTGTGATGAAAGAAAATGAGTTGCAATTGCTTAGCTGGGTTTAGCTTCTCTCTTCTGCCTCAACAACTGAAAAACAAATTCCACCGCCCTGCACTCTTGATGTTGATGACGACTAATCCATACATCTGTTTGTATTTCCTGTGCTGTCTTCCGAGGCTTCATATAGGGCAGAAAAACAATTAGACAACCACAATACCAAACTGACACAATACTGTTGAAAACCATCCTGTTGGCATCCTCCTCCTTTGCTTAACAGTTTAAGTTCAATAGAGAATAGGTCCTCTAGTGACCCAAATTGTAAGACATAATCTAGGAACAACTGCACAGGTAAATGGAACTCCAGTTCTTCCATGGGAATATAACTAAAGAACGTTGTGAAGAACTACTAAGCAAGAATGGAGAAAATGGAGGGTTTTTAATACGTACCAGTGAGAGCATACCAGGAGCTTTGTGCCTTTGTGTTTTGTAAGTATTTCTCTTTAATGCAAACAAGTTGTTTCCTATGAAGTGACTGGTTTCTGATATATAGGGACCATAAGCATGACTTTTCATGAATTAGGACCAGTCTTTTTTTTTTTTTTTAGAGTTGAGCGAAAGAACTGCAATTTTTGAAAACCAGAAGTATTTCTTATCCTTAGCATGTATAGATATCATCCTAGGTGTAAATGAATATGCATGCATAAGATTGATTTTGCTTTTATAAAAAACAATTACTCTGGGAATCTGGCCTAGACTGAAGGGTCGGATAAAGAATAATATATTTTTTCCCTGAGTTTTAGTACAATCCTATTAAAAATGCTTCAGGTTAGAGAACCTGATAAATCTAAAGGCTCCTTACATATTCATGGTCAATGGTACTTAAACTTGTTCGAGTAAATTTGGGTGAAAATCTTAAAAGCAACATGTTTTCCATTAAGGGATACTTGACCTGTCCCATCGATATGAATTACACCATTATTTACCATCTGTTTGCCAAACACACTGAAGGAGAAGCACTTTTTTGGATGTGCATGATGATATTCAGAAGCATGATGTACATGTTGTCACCAGTTCCCATATATGAATTATGTTCCTTCAAACATTAATAAAAGGTCAGGATACATCACTGAAGTAGCCTGATTCTGGTAAAAAAATAATCTCATTGTGCAAATCTCTGATACAAAGAAACAAACAAATATATTGGACTGTGGCAATTGTTAGTGGCACAGATTTTAATGGATCATCAGCCAGAAGTGGTATAAATTTTATGTATAAACATTTCTAGAATTTAAACCTTTCTGAATTCCTGTTGCTTAGCATAGCAAGTCACACTAGTGAACCCATTCACTAGTGGAGATTTTGGTCAGTTAACTCCTCCGTAAATTCCATTGATATTTACTATGCTAAACGGCAGGATCTCTACCTGTGTCAGTGATTGTGAACCTTGGCACTCCAGATGTTCTTGAACTTCAATTCCCAGATGCCCCAATCAGCAGGAGTGCTGTCTTGGGCTTCTGGGAATTGAACTCCAAGAACACCTGGAGTGGCAAGGTTCGCCATCACTGGCCTATGTGTAGTTTCTGCTGTACCAAATTATGATTTCTATTCAACACCTGTTCTAATCTCACAGTATAATTTTGTTCAGGCTCAAGAGAAACAATATTGTTTGCTTGATGCTTATATCCTAATGCATATCTGCAGACAAACGTACAAAGTTAACATTAACTTACATCAGAGGTCTTTCTTACTCTGTTCAGAACTCTTTATCTGGTTCATCAAAGGACATTAAGAACTGCTGCCATTGCCAGCCAGCTTCAGAGGAAGGCTCATGAGTCTGTTAACAGAAAACTACATAGAGTACCTAATTATAGCAGTGGTTATATATTGTTCACTAGAGAAACAGAGAATTTATCAGCAACTATAATTCACCTCTAGCTTAGTGAAGACATGTGGCAAATATTTACCTAGTAGGCTACGGAATCTATATGAACTGGGTGGTTTTATATGCCATACAAAACAAATCTGAATTTGTTTTGATTCCCTAATATGAATGACTATCTAAGTGACCTCACAAATTATCTGTTACGTATTTCCCATTTTTAAATATTAGCTACGACCAGCTTATCTACACTTATCGGATTTTCAGAAAATATAATGGACATTTCATGATTCAGGTAAGAAAATATCTTTATATCAATATGGTAAAGTATTTTGATAAATATATTCTTATTAACGTATCCCTTATCTAGTATTCAATAATGCATGGGCAACTATATATAACTACTTCCAAATGACTAGCATGTTACCTTTAAAAATGTGTTTAACATTTCAAAACAAACTCTGAAATGTCTTTGGGTAACTTTATTTTGGGGGGGTCTAATTATGCTCAGTTATGATGGCATCACATCTCTGCTAGTCTAGAATCCTTGTGAATGCAGAAAACATCTGTCAAGCTCAACATGTATTTATTTGTTTAAAGAAAAATACTTACTGAATATATTTACAATGTTGTGCCAATCATACATATCTCTGAAATTAATCTGCTACTATGGGTGAGCATTTTTAGGGGTCCAAGAAATTACCCCTATACAGATATAGTAACAAGAATCTACTCCTTTTTGCAGACTTCGGAAGGTGCTCCAAAACAGGACTACAAGAATTTAAAGGATTTAATAGCTGCCTTTGAAAAACCAAATCAAGGCCTAATAATCAATCTACGCTACCCTGTAAACAGATCTGTATTGGAGCAAAACCCCCAGAATTTCTCTGTTTCTAATGTAGGACATTTGATTCCTGGTAAGAAATGTACGTGCAAATAAACATGTCATATGACAAATATTCTATTCTACAGTAATTACCTCATACAAAAAAAAAAGATTCTAAAATCAACATAAGCAGACACTAGGACAGTAGTCATAGTCAGTTATGCGATGGAGTTGACTGAAAACTGAAATATGGGCTTCATCGCCAATTAAACTGCCTTTAAGGGGTGGTGGTAGATTAAACAATAGTAGAATGATTAATTGCATTTAGAAGTGCTCTATCACAATTAGGGAAACCCAGGTAGAAATCTTCCTTCAAACAGCAAATTTGCACATTTGCCTTTCAGTTTAATATTCTTTGGAGATGTGTGGTAAAAATAAAATTAGAGGGACAGAAGGAGAAAGAATCACATGATTTCTCAAAGTAGTGCGGTATTAAAAGTAGAGTACATCACATATACAGTACTCCTATTAGCTTTTACAGTGGAACGGCCAGATATTTAGGAACCATTTTACAACAGAGAAGAGAAACAAAAGGAAGGAATGCATTCATCTGAAAAAGTAATAAGTAGATACTTATTACTGCACTTTGGTGGGAAGGGAAACAGCATTGTGTGCACTCGGGTGTTGAGGTATGCTTGCCACATGTCCACGGAAATGTCTGCAGACGTAGACAGTGCTGGCTCTTTGGCTATAAACAGAGATGAGTACTGAACCTTAGAGTCAAATATGACTGGTTTTCAAGCAAGGGTGACCTTTACCTTTACCTAACTGCTGGAGGGGAGAGAAAACACTGCTAGCCGACTGGTCAGAAAGTCATCAGGATGGGAATTGATTCCAGATGTGTGGTGCCTGGCTGGAAATAAACTTCTTCCATATCTTCTGCTCTCCAATACCAGTGGCTCTTCAAAATAGCATCAGGAGGAACTTACGAGTGTGAAAGTTGGGGTGGTGGGATACACATTTCATCCACTACTTTGTCTCCTACTGCTGTTTTGCAGAAAAGTGACCATAGGCCTCAAAGGAATTCAGGAATTACGTTTGTTTATTTCACTATTTTCCTCACTTAGAAGCTCACTGTCTCCTGATGCGGAAACTCAAGGTAGCTTCCAAGTTGCCAGTTACCAGTACCTTTCTTTTCACTCTTATGTCTGATGAAGTTAGTCTTTTATGGCTGACCTGGAGATTCTTATGACCCTCTGCACACTGAAGAGCTGTGTTTGACTTTCAGCCATGATGATGCAGTAGAGATCTAACTCTCACTACAAAGATCAGAATACTGAGATGCTACGTATGTCCAGTGTTGCTATATGGAGTTGAAGCTTGGACATTGACTAAAGCATCTGAAAAGAGAATCGAAGCTTCTGAAATGTGGATCCAAAGGTGGCTGCTAAGGATATCATGGGCTGATTTTGTGACTAATGTAGAAGTACTGTGCTGGCTGGATAAAGAAAAATAACTCTTTAAGACCATTAAGGAAAGAAAACTCCAATAACTTGGACATATCATGAGGAACAACATAAAATATAGATTACTCCAACTCGCTCTGCAAGGAAAGATCCCTGGGAAGAGCGGCCTTGGACATAGAGGGATTTCATGGTTGAAGAACCTGAGATACTGGTGTGGTATGTCTTTGGAAGAATTGTACCAGGGAGTTAAGAACAGGATGACTATCGCCATGATGACAGCCAATATCTGGAATGGATATGGCAGCTGAAAAAGTAGTTAGTCTTTAAAGTGCCACAAAATGTTTTGTCTACTCTCTGATGTCTCGATTCACTGGATGTAACATTTCACTGTGTTCAATTCAGTCATCTTTAGCTAATCCAGCCATCCCATAATTTTAAATCACACATCTCCAAACCTTGCACCAATCCAGTGCTTAGAAATTATTTTAAACTATTGCATCTCTAGATTCCCCTAGTCAGCATGGCCAGTGCACATTCTAGAAGTTTTAGTCTAAAAAGTAAATTTTCCAAGGGTGTAAATCATTGGTTTATTTTTTTCTATTCCACAGGGACTGAAGACTCTGACTATCTTGACGTTTTGCCTGACTAATCAGACTGAGAGACCTTTTCTTGTGACTGGCTTCCTCTCTACTTGCTCAATTTCACAAAGACGTTAGTCTTGAGTAAATCACATCAATGCTGAGTAGTTTTTCATTCCATTGATTGGATTTTGTATTTATTTGCATACACCTAAAAGTATTGCCTACTTGATGCTTTTACTTGAATTTCTAAAAAAAGAGAAATATATATGGTAAAATGTCAAAACTTGTATTTGGAATAGTAAAGATTGCTCTTGCTTGAAAGTCAGTCATATCCGACTCTAGGGTTCCGTGCTCATCTCCGTTAATAGCCAAAGAGCCAGCACTGTCTCCACTGCAGACATTTCCATGGACATGTGGCAGGCATGACTAGACACCAGAGCACATGAAGTGGTATTACCTTTCCCACCTATTTATCTACTTGCAATTTTTTGCTTTCGAACAGCTAGGTTGTCAGGAGATGGGAGCTTACTCTGTCATGCAGTATTCTTGGGCAAGCTGCACAGTCCCGGGATGCTCTCAGAAGAAGTGAATGATAAATCACTTCTGTTGTCATAAGTCACAATTGACTTGACAGCACACAACTATTAGCACTACTAGACTGATAAAAACAGAAAGCTCTTGAAGAACACAAATTACTGTATGTGAATTATTTACATTTAAGCTGCTGGGTTATAGTAGACTGGGTATGCCTCTGCATTTGATTGACCTAAATGTAGGACTGATTATTAAGAACAAAGCAAAGCAATCATACTTATATACCACCCCATAGTGCTTAGTACACTCTCTGGTTGGTTCACAAGTTAATTAGCATTTGGCCCCCAACATGCTGGGTACTCATTTTACCGACCTTGGAAGGATGGAAGGCCGAGTCAACCTTGAGACCTGGTCAGGATCAAACTTACAACCTCTTGGTTGCAGTACAGCAGTTTAACCACTGCGCCACCAAGACTACAGAAGTACATAGCGCTAATGCTGACAAGAATGAAACTTAAATAATACTGAGACTTAGAAGGGCAGAAATGAAGGAGCCAGAATGATAATCAAGTGTAAGAACATGTCACTGGCAACCAAAATCAAGAATACACTGCTGTATTCCTGGTTATATATGTAAAAACTGAACAGTAAAGAAAGTCAATAGAAAAAAATCATGTGTTTGAAATATAGTGCTGAAGGAGTGCTTTATGAATACCCTGGACTACCAGAAACACAAGCAAGTGGGTCTTAGATCAAATCAAGCTTGTACTATCTCTGGAGACATAACTGATGAAATTGAGGCTGTATTATTTCCAGAACATCATGAAGAGGCAAGATTCTCTTGACAAGATAAGAATGCTGGGAAAGGTAGAAGACAACAGAAAAAGAAGACGACCAAATACGAATGGGATTAACTTCCTAAAGGCTTAAATTTGCAGAAGCTGACCTATTGAGGACAGAACATTTTGGAGATCTCTCACGCATAGGGTCACACATACATTAGAAGTGACTTGATGGCGCAAGGCAACAACAAATAAAAGTATGGATTAATATACTAATTTGGGGGATTAATAAAGGTTGTATGTTTTATTGATATGAACACAGGAGTGGCAATTACAGATAAACAACACAGATTTCTATTGGAATGTTTCTCACAGTATCTACAAATGCTTTCAAATACTGTAGTTGCTTTCTAAAGGACTATTTTTTTCAGTCCATTGACCCAAATATAGATGAACTATAATCATTTTACCAGAGGCGTAGCTACCGCCGTATCTGCCGTATCAATTATACGGGGCCCCCGGGCCACGGGGGCCCCCAACGTGCGTAAGCAAAACAAATCTTTACCCTTCCTAGGGCCCCCCAAACAAATTTTTATACGGGGCCCTGCCAAGGCACGCTACTCTTCTGCATTTTACATAAAGAGCTAAACACCTCTTTTTTTAAAAAAAAAATCTATTGAGAGTGAGAATCTCTAATCTGTTACAGACCTCTCAGAGATTTAAAAGTAGATCTGAATCTATTTTCTGTTCCACTTTTGTTTAATCTGTTCTACTGTAAAAAGTTAAGCCATTAGTTCAGGCCCTAATTAATGGTTTTAATTATGTTTTCATTAACTGATGGGTTTAAAATATCACTATACAGTAGTTTATTATTTTTAACATAGAATTTATTTTTATTTTTAAACATTGTGAGCTGCCTTGAGCCCCCATCAGAAGAAAGACAGCCTATACATCTTCTTATGTGTCTAGGCCAGACATGAAACTGTCAAAATGAAGGCACCTTTTGGTGAGTTCATTCTACAGTTCCTTTCACCTGACCTAGTGTTATAAAGATTAGCCAGCAACACTAGGTTGCCATTACCAGGGTATGCCCAATTGTGGCTCAAAAATACAACAATCTTCGAGGCAGCTCTTTCTATGTATCCTATACATGTGACAAAAAGAGATACAAGCAAACATTAAAGCAGTAGGCTACAAATTTGCTCTATCTCTTAACAGTCCTATCACTGAAAATCCCTTTTCAATTTACTGTATATACTCAACTATAAGTCATCTCCGAATAGAGGTCGAGCTACCTAATTTGGACCTCCAAAATTAGGAAAATAGATTGACCCGTGTATAAGTCGGGGATGGAAAATGCAGCAGCTGCTAGTGAGTTTCAGTAATTAAAATACAAGAAAATGCGGTACAATTAATTTATTCAGACATTTGTGTGGGTATGTTTTCAAATTTTAATGGTAGTGTTAGTGCTTTTAAAAACATGTATGTTTGAATTTGCACCACCACGGTTTTGGGACCTGAGTATAAGTCGAGTCCCTTTTTTGGATCTCATTTTGGAGGCTAAAAAACTAGACTTATACTCGAGTATATACAGTACTCAAACTTGATGCATAAAACAGCATGTTAGAAGCTGATGAAAAATATGGTAGAACCATTTACACAGGATTTAACACCTTGATGTTGGTTGAGCATATTAACACAATTATATGCCTATAAGAACACAACTGCGACCACAAGAAATAGCAGTTATTTAATTGTTTATTCCAGAGCAGTCTTACCACAGTCATATGATCTAAGACATGGGGAGGGAAAGGACAGACGTAGTGATACACAAAACAATCCTCTACTTCTGTGGTTCCTGATGTGGGGCACAATTTGATTTTTAAGAGAGGGGGGCAATTCAAGAATGAGTTATTAACAGCTACTGACTGCCCTTTTAGGCTTCCTCCATGCAAATAGGAGTTCACTTTTTGAATAATAATTATATGTCACAAGGGGATGGAGCATCAGGATTTTAGAGATACTTAGGTGGGCCATGCCCGGAAAAAATGGTTGGAAACTATTGCTCTACTCCGGGGGTGCCCAAACTTTTCAGGCCATGGGTCAGTCATGTGGTTCTGCTTCAATTGGGAAGAACCACGTGACCAGCCTGCTGAACCACATGCAATCTCTTTTGCAATAGATATGTTTTGCAACAGGATGACATAGATTTTAAGCTGCCATTTTCTCTGCTTAAACCAAGGGTGCCCAAACTATGACCCACAGGGAAGATCCAGCCCCCAACACCAATTTATCTGGCCTGCGCTGCCCTCATCGCTCCCGGAAGTGGAAGTAAAATGTTGCCCACATGGGTGCATTTTACTTCCCCTTCAGGGAGCAACAAGGGCGGTGTGGGTCAGATGGAATTGGTGATGGGCACCAGATTTGGCCCACAGGGCATAGTTTGGGCATCCCTGCTCTACTCCATCTAGCCTCCAAGGATGTTTTTGTGGGTCTCCTGGGTCTCTCCTTTTCTGGCAATCTGTTTTTTAGATGTCATATCGTCACTTCACACTTTTTTCAAAGTGGGAAGTAAAGCTCTTTCTCTTTGCATTTTTCAAGCATTTTTGGCAGTAAGTACAGTCCCTAAAAGTCACCCTGATCTAAGACAATGCAATGCAGACCAAATACTTAAAATGAGCAATATCACACGTAGTAACCATAGTTAGTTACAGAAGAGTCGCGTGCCTTGGCGGGGCCCCGTATAAAAAATTGTTTGGGGGCCCTTAGGAAGGGTAAAGATTTGTTTTGCTTACGCACGTTGGGGGGCCCCATGGCCCGGGCCCCCCGTATAATTGATACGGCAGATACGGCGGTAGCTACGCCTCTGGCTAGTTAACACTTCATCTAGGAATTGTTTTCTCAAATACAAACAGTAACAAAATATCATGGAGTTTCCAAGCACAATCAAACAGATGTAAAGGTTCCACACAACCAGAAATCATGAACACATGACTCCACATGGGCATGTTTTACTTCCGCTTCCAGCAGCGACAAGGGCGGTCCCGCGGGCCGGATGAATCGCAGCAAACCCTTTCGTGTAGTAGATTCACGGGGGCTTGGACTTCTGGGAACTGAAGTCCAAGAAGACCTGGAGTGCCAAGGTTCGCCATCACGGGTCTAGAGACTAACATGAAAATACAGGAGTTGTTCTTTAAAATACCACAACAGATTTTTTAAAAAAATATTTCTGTTTTCTTTACTCTCTGATATGCTTGCACAGACTAACAAGGCTACCACTTCTAAAAAGTTCTACAAAGAAATTTATGGCATCTTTAATACATGATGTGGTAGCATCCCCTTTTGTGGACTAGAACGCTTCTCCGAAGGATCAAGCAGTTTCTTAAAATACCAATAAACATCACTATGGGATTGTGGCTTCATTTTGGCAGTTTAAAGGTTTAATTTGGACACGAAAGAAAAAGACCACCGCTTCCTTCCGCGGCGGGAGAGCGAGAGAAGTGTTTTCAGCCACCTCTCCACGGTTTCATCACCCAGAGATGCAGTGGTTGGTGTGGCGGAAGCATCTTGGTTGCTTCCCAAGGTACCTATTTTTCACCACGGACGAACACAGCTGCCGTCCAGCCACACGGATTTTCACTTCCTTCCCCGCCTTTGGTAAAGGTCACCATTGCACAAAAGCCAGTCGTATCCGCCTCTAGGGTTTGGTGCTCATCTCCGTTTATGGCCAAAGAGCCAGCGGTGTCTGCGCCTGCAGATCTTTCCATTCTCATGTGGCAGCCAGGGGCTACGGTGGCTCAGTGGTTAAGAAGCTCGCCTTGTTAGCTGGAAGGCTGGCAAGTCGGCAGTTCCGAGACTGAGGTACTGCGCGACGGACTGAGTGGCCGTCTCTGTCCCAGCTCTTGGGGACATGAAAGGATCCTCAACAACTGGGCGTCCCTTGAGCGGAGTTTCTCCCGCAAAAAAAATCCTTTCAACCCAGAATAATTTCTGACACGAAATAAAGCAGTTAGTCTTTAAAGTGCTAGTGTTTTTTTTATTTTATTTTCTGATATGCCTGAACCGCAGACTTAACACGGCTACTATTCCAAAAAATGACACTAAAGTATTTATTATTATTATTATTATTATTATTATTATTATTATTATGATGATGATGATGATGATGATGATGCAGGTTCTGCGTAATTAAGCCACTGCATAGTACAATCCCATAAGTACTTCTCCTGGCTCTCAGTTGCATTATAAGTGCCTTGCCATAAACAGTACTGAAAGTGGAAAATATCAGATGGGATCAATGGCAGGATTTAAAAATGTATATCAACAGTAACTACAGTTCCAAGGATCAGAACAGCAATTACAATTATAAAAGGTAAAAAGGTCTCTTTTGCTCGAAAGCCAGTCATATCCAACTTAGTGCTCATTTCTGCTTCAAAGCGGAAGAGCCAGCGCTGTATGCGTCTGCAGATATTTCTGTGGTCATGTGGCAGGCATGACTAGACGCCGAAGTGCACGGAACGCTGTTTACCTTTCCACCCAAAACGGTCCCTATTTATCTATTTGCAGTTGCTTGCTTTTCGAACTGCTAGGTTGTCAAGAGATGGGAGTTTACTCCGTCATGCAATACTCTTGGGCAAGCTGCACAATCCCAGGATGCTCGCAGAAGAAGCGAATAATTAAAACTATGTGGCAACTCAGGTCTCGAACTCCGAGTGTCTACGACGCCAAGCTCAGCGCCTTAACCGCTAAGCTATTAGGGACGTTTTATTTCCGCGCAGATCAAATGCTTCAAACCCTTCACGCCGCCTCCCGGGCTCCCGGCATGCACCAGGCCTCGCCGGCGGCCGGCAAACCGGGCAGGAGGTGACAGCGTCAAAATGGCGGCCAGGGCGCCAAATACGATTGTGTGAGAAGGACGGTAGTTAGGGCGGAGAAGGACGGTGCCTGCCCTTCCTCGCCCGGTTTTGAACGCGGCCCCGAGCCCCGGCCATGGACGCCTCGGCGTGTATGAAGTCGCTGCTCCTGGCGGCGTCTCAGTATCGCGCTGCCCGCACCCAGCCCAACGCAGCGCTGCTGCAGCGGAGCCTGGAGGTGAGAGGAGAAGAAGAGTCGCCTCCAGAGTCCAGACGCTTCTCGCCTCCCGTCTTTTTGGCCCTTCGTGGTATAATTTAGGAGCCCGAGGGAAGGGGGGGGGGTGAGAGGCGTTAAATTTGGCATGGTTGAGGAGCCCTGGAGGTGGCTGAACCGCAACCAAAAGGTTGTGAGTTCGATCTTGACAGGCTTAAGGTTTCTACCAAGATAAGTACCCAGCATGTTGTGGGCAAAAATGCTAATTCACGTGGGAACCGCCCAGAAAGCGCACTAAAGCGCTATGGGGCGGCATATAAGTGTAACTGGTTTGTATTGTATCAGCAGTAGCTCCTGTGAATTGCTTTGGTTTTATGTTTCTCTCAGGTTTTCTTCTTAGCACACTTCTGTGATGAGTTATTTGGAAAGTAACGGGTATGGAGGGTGCAGATTAAGCCCTTTAGGTTTCCCTTGCTCGAAAGCCAGCCGTATCTGACTTTAGGGTTCAGTGCTCATCTGTGTCAAAGCCGCAGTCAGCGCTGTCTGCTTCGGCAGACGTTTCCGTGGTCATGCGGCAGGCATGACTAGACACATGACTATCTACTTGCAATTTCTTGCTTTCGAACTGCTAGGTTGTCAGGGGCTGGGACAAAGACAGGAACTCATTCCGTACTCTGGAATCGAACTGCCGACTTCCCGCCTTCCAGTCAGTGTCTTAGCTACTTGAGTCACTGCAGTTCTTAGGAGCCCTGTTTTCACAGCTGGCTGGTGCCAATAGGACATGATCAGACTTCCTCCTGAGCAAAGGTATCAGAAAGTAAACAAGACAAAAAAAAGTTGTGGCCTCTTAAAGACTAACTGTTGTATTTTTATGTTAGCTTTCATAGAATACTTTGTCAGATGTAAGAGTGAGACTTTATGACATCCATCGATCAGGGGTGCCCAAACTTTTTGGACCGGGGGCTGATCATGTGGTTCAGGAGTCGGTCACTAAGGCCTGGGGGCCAGGTGCGGCCCCCAATGTCAATTCATCCGGCCCATGAAGCCCTCATCGCTCCTGAAAGCGGAAGTAAAACGCGCCCATACGGGTGTGTTTTACTTCCGCTTCCAGGAGCGATGAGGGCTTCGCGGGCCGGATGAATTGGCGTCGGGGGCCGCCCCCGGCCCCTGGGCCTTAATTTGGGCACCACTGATCAAGATACATCAGTTACAGAAACACATCAGGGTTGGCTAGTATAACATAACTTTACGAAGCAGTGTGACTTTTTACAATTGGTAATAACAGCTCTCTGTGGCTTAGTGGTTGAGATACTGAACTTGACAACTGGAAGGTCTGTAGGTCAGCAATTCAAGGCCCCAAGTGCTGCACATTGAGTGAGCTCCCATCTCTGTCCCAGTTCCTGCCAACCTAGCAGTTCAAAAGCAAAAAAATTACAAGTTGATAAATAGGTACTGCTTCAGTGGGAAAGGTAACAGCATTCCGTGCGCTCCAGTATCTAGTCATGCCTGCCATATGATCATGGTAATGTCTGCAGATTCAGACAGTGCTGGCTCTTTGGCTATAAACGGAGATGATCACTGCTCTCTAGAGTCAGACACAACTGGTTTTCGAGCAAGGATGACCTTTACCTTTAATAACAGAAGATCCCTGATTGGTATTTATATTTGCTGTGAAATTTGGCCCTGTTGATTTATAAGTGGTTAGTAGATGGATGCAAAACTAACCATGGCTACCAGTTCAAAAGCTTGCTGAGCAAGGATGTATTTTATGTTATATGCCCTAAAGCAAGGATTCTCAGCCTGTGGCACCATTCCATGTGGGCCCCACACTGCCTGCACCACACCAGGAAGTGCCATGTGGTGGAGGATGGGCAAAATAGCCATCCAGTCCCTGAAGCTATTTGAAGGAGCATGACCCAGCCCCCATTAAAAAGGTTGAGAACTTCTACCTTAAAGTCACATCTGGCTTACAGTGGCCCTAATAAGTTTGACAGGGCATTTGAGAGTGTTGTATAAGAGCTATACACTCACCTCCCAAGTTTCCATGGTTCAGTGGGGATTTAGTTCATGGTCCATCAGTTTAATTCACTACTCCAAACTATATACAGTAATACCTCATATAACATTAGTATCGAATAACACGAAAATCGCATAACATCAAGGAATCTGGGGGGAAGAATTGCATCAGATAACATTAAGATCCTATGGGATGCTTCAGATAACAACCGCGAAAGCCTGTGTGGTTACAATGTATCTCTATGGATCCCATAGAGGATCAGATAACACTAAAAATCATATAACACGAAGACTTGTGGAACCAGGTTTTAGTGTTATATGAGGTTTTACTGTATCAAGTACTGTATACACATTTGACAGCCAGGTGCTATTTAGAAGTGCAAAGTTACAACAAGATGCAGCAGGGATTCAATATGTGCTGCATATGGTTGATTCTGTGTCTGAGGGGCAGACAACAGGCCTGCTAATAAATAGCTAGACGCCCTCACTTGCAACATATCTGTAATTCTAGGATGTAAAGTAATGCCTATACTGTACAGTAATATTTTACAGGCTATATTATTGTATTGCACAGTTTAAAGAAGTTGCTATGTGTGTGCTTTGTTTTGGGTTACCCTTGGAAAACTGCCTGGAAACTGCACAGATCTGTGGACAATTTAATGCCACAGTGCTTGATTGGGCATCATCATTGCACTATCTTCCTTCGTGTTTAGGCCAGATGTGAAACTGCCAAAATGAAGGCACCTTTTGGTGAGTTCATTCTGCAGTTCCTTTTGCCTGACCTAGTGTGAGAAAGATTACCCAGCAACACAAGGTTGCCATTACCAGGGTATGCCTGATTGTGATTCAAAAATATCACAATCTTCGAGGAGGTTTTTTCTTTGTACCCCATCCTTATGATGAATAACCTTTGGCCTGTAATGTATTTTAAATAGAAAATGATCTTTAGATAGATTTTTTCCTTTAAAAATTATTTTGAAAATCTGATTTACATTTGAAAAACCCAGCAACCATGCAAAATGCCAGTTGCTTGCCTGCCTTTGTATGCCTGTTTCGGTGACCCTGTCACATAATTGATTTTTATCCTCCCTATTCATGATAATTATATTATTTTTATGTCAGTGTTGCAATTATACATGTCAATGGCATGGTATTCTACCTGTGGGTAACGACCCAGACACAAGTTTTGTGGTTATATACACTAGCTAGATAGACAATTGTTCCTGATAACTTATTTACTGACAAAAGAAAGTTCTAAATGATGTTTTAAAATGGGCTTTCTTTAGATTCATTCAGAAGGTCAGCATATTGTCCAGTTGTGGTTTTGGAAGATATTTATCATGATCTGTAGTCCAGTGTGTTTGTCATTTGGAAGGCGCTGTTTTCAGAACAATGATAAAAAAACAGTACTGTATCTGGCTATATTTTAAATGTATGTACAGTACTGTACTGTACAAAAGAAAATCCTATTTTAGTTTTAAAGCACACATTGTTTCAATTGTACACTACTCTTTCTTAAGGAAATACAGTACACTAGTAACTCGGATAATGATGAGACTTGGTTCCATTTATCCCACAACGTTAAAAAAAATTCTGTTCCCTTTCCAAAGAGGAAAGGGAAGAGGGGGCCAATCAGCCTGCCTCTTTGGAAAGGGCAGTGGGGATTCCATAAGTGGAATCTCCCCCTCCCCTTTCCAAGGGGGTCAGAGAGCCCGAAATGGGTGAAAAAAAACATCCTTTTTTCTCACCCATTTCGGGCTCCCTGACCCCCCTGCCGGCTCCGGGGGGGGGTGTCGGGGACCCGATCTGCACTATTCGAATCCCGACATTTTGGCTTGCTGCAGCAGCCAGAGAGGTGGGGAAACTTCGTAAATAGTGTAGATCAGGTCCCCCAACCTCCTTGGAGCCAGCAGGGGGGTCACGGAGCCCAAAATTGGTGGGGAAAAAACAGATGTTTTTTTCGCCCATTTTGGGCTTCCTGCCCCCCGGCTCCGGGGGGGGGGTGTCGGAGCACCCAATCCACAGCTGCCGGGGGGGCTGGGAAAGCCAATGGGGACTCCCCGTTGGGTTCCCTAGCCACCCGCCCCTGCCTCCGCAGCGGCGGGGTGGCTGGGAAGCTAAACGGAGAACCCCGTTCAGCTTTCAAGCCACCCTGCTGCTACGAATGACTGCATCAGATAACACTAACAAATCATTATCCAATGCAAAATTTCTTTAGAAATGTTGCATCGTTATCCGATTTTAGCGTTATACGATGCAGTCATTATCCAAGGTATTACTGTACACAGTAATTTCATCCTTCAGCAAAGGCAAGCAGACTAGTTTTCAACATGTTTTAACAACTGTAATATTAACATAGCTGTCTGAAAAAGGCAACAATATAGCTTAGCACAGGTGTACTGACTTGGTCTTTCCTTTAAAAAGGTAAAAGAAAAGTAAAAGATGCACTCAAGAGCTGTCTATCTAAGAGCATTGTGCAGCTGTTCCATCTTTTCTATCTCAGTGAGGCTTTGTGGGAAAACAAGAAAAAAATTAGGGGCTGCAGTGGCTCAGTGGTTAGGAAGCTCACCTTGTTAGCTGGAAGGCTGGCAAGTTGGCAGTTCGAGACCCAGCTACTGCATGATGGATTAAACACCCATCTCTGTCACAGCTATTGGGGACATGAAAGGAACCTCATTTGGGCATTACCTGAGTGGAGTTTCTTCCTCAATAATCCTTTCAACCCAGGTTAATTTCTGACACAAAATTATTATAAGAAAAAATTACAAATGGAAAATGACAATGTCTGGATCTCTTATAAAATTATTGTAAAAATATATTCCAAAGAATGACTGTTTGAGGCAGCATGATTGCATAATAAATCTCCCCCGGGAAGCAACCAATATTTTCATATAGAGCTTTCAAATGAAGTAAATCATTACACTGTTAATTAGGTAAGAGCATTGTATATTCGGTGGAGTGTCTATGTACTTAGGGAATGTTTTGGCTTAATTTGTGTGCTACTGTTAAGTTTCTGCTAAATGTGTTTTTCTTCTTTTAGATTATTGCAGGATTGAAACTTGAGAAATTATTTGCATCAAACCAGATTTTACCAAGTGAATGTCTGAATTGTTTAGTAGAACTCATTGAAGACCCAAATATAAGTGCCCCATTGGCCCTTAATGTAATAAGCTTGCTGTCTCAACTAGGTGAGCTTCAAAATAGTTGAACTGCATAGTCAACTTCCTTCATGGCTAAAGGGTGAATGTAATATATTTCATATGGTTGGGAGGGAATTTTATATACAGTAGAACCCCACATAACGAAAAAACTCCATTCCACAGAGCTCTTTGCTATGCAGGTTTTTTCGTTATGCCCAGCATAACGAAAAAAATGTTCGTTAACCGGAGTTCCCATTAAGCTGGTATACCCCGGTTACCAAAAACCCCACATAACAAAAAAAATTGTTCATTATGTGGGGTATCGCCAATGCATAACGAACGCTTTGTTGTGCAAATTTTTCGCTATACGATGTGTTTGTTATGTGAGGTACCACTGTACTTTTCTAAATTTGATTGGGGGGGGGGTCACACTAGATTGTAGTGTGTCTTGGAAATTAAAATTTATTGCAATTTTTCTGATTAGCATTTGGACCTAGAAATTTAGCTCTTCCTTGAATTGTAATGGTCATTCGAAAGACTGTGTTTTTAACCGGAGAATTTCTTGACCAGTTTTAATTCAACATAGGTACAGATCAGTCTGTGTGTAAAGGCCAGGAATAGGTAATAGAGGGCTTCAGCATTTGGGGATGAATTTCTGCATACACCTACATCACAATATACAGCCTATAAGTAGGCAAAGGTCAAGAATAAATTAATTTGTTTCAAATGCATGTGGCCTGGCATGCTGGATTAGTCAGTTGACTTTCTTTTTCCATTTGATGGATGTAGTTATGTCCATGCAAATTTTCAAAAACATCAAAAAGACTGAGTTCAAATATTCTGATTAAAATTTAATTGGATTATTGGTATGTTACTGTTCATTATCAATTTCTGATTCTTTGTGTTATTCTTAGTATACTGTGTATTGTATGAATAGTTCCATGTATTTTTGACCAGATATCTTTATGTTTTAGTTCTAGATAATGAAACCAGAGAAGCCCTTCAGAATACTTACAATTTATGTAGTGTTCTGGCAGGTGCGATTCTTCGAAGTTATGTTAATTATAGTGATCCAATATTACTCCAGGTAAGGCAACATAATGCTTAATGACTTCTATAATAAAAACTCTTTCTTATAAAGGTTTCTTATTCCTTCCTGGTAACGTCTACCCACTTGCCTTCCTTTACATGCAGAATGATAGATGTAGTATTTCTAGGTAGACTCTGCTTTAACTACTGTTAACATTCAAACTTTCATAGCTTTAGAGAGGATGCTGGTGTATATACCTTCTGATTATGTTAAAAACTAAATGTTGTGGCCAAAACATTGTGCAATAACATCCATGCAGCGACTGGAAGGTCAGTAGGTCAGCAGTTTGAGACTCAAGTGCTGTACAACGGAGTGAGCTCCCATCTCTGCCCCCCAGCTTGAATGATAACAATAAAGAAGAGAGGTAGGATCTGTTCTTGATCATCCTAGAGTGCAGGACACATAATAATGTGCTCAAGTTTCAATCCAGATATAGGTTGAATATCAGAAAAAGCTTCTTAACTGAGAGTAGTACAACATTGGAATCAGTTACCTTGGGAAGTGGTGAGCACTCTAATTCTGGAGATATTAAAAAAATGGATAATTGCTTGTCAAATCTGCTTTGATTTCAATCCCTACATTGAATTTACATTGGGATAATTCTATCTATCCCATTTACTTTCCTGGTGACCTGTTTCTTGCAAATGAAAAGATCATCCTGGTTGTCCATACTCCAAGGAAGAAAAACCAACTACAGAACCTCCAAGGCCTAATATTGTAACTAGTTGCCCAAATGAATAATTATTTTTTACAATTTGAAGGAAATCCTTTAAAAATCATTTTAGCTGGACAGTGATTAGTTTCTTTGATTTAAAAAACTAAGAAATATAATTGTATAAAATTCATGGAAGAAAGAAACATTTCAAGAAACAGCCGAAAGGCCTAGACAGAGATTATTAAATTGGTTCAATAGTGGCCCTGTTAATGCATGCAAACATTTTAGCAAATCAAAGTACTCATCAACTCCTCATTGATGGCAGATTGAACATTGCTGTAGGAAATCAAAATGAAAGAAACAAGCAGCTATGGAGCCCTTACAAAGCTAATCATCTTAAGAAAATGATTATTGCCTCTATGTGATAGTTGCTGAAAAGTTGCATTTAGTATTCTGTCTTTGATTCCACCATATTTTGATTTTGTTTCTTGCTGTTCTTAATAATTTTAAGTGTCTTCCATCATCTTTCTTTTGTTGTTCAGTCGCACAGTCGATTCCAACCTTTTGCGACCCTATGGACCATTTATCTCTTCTAGACTATCCTTTTCTTCTGATTAACAAAATTGTCATTTTGCATTCTTTCCTGGAATATCTTTGGGTTCAGTCCAGAGATCTTCTGGTTCACCATCAGTTGAATTTATTAATGCAAATCTATTATTTTTGTGTACTTTAAATTGATCAAATGTTACTGAAATTATGTTTTGCATTAAGATTATTTCCCTCCACTTTGAACATTAATAATTTGTAGTCAGTACCACAATCTGCCTCTGGTCTTGTTTTAGGAAGATACAGTTTCTCAATCTATGGCTTCTAATTATTATTATTATTATTATTATTATTATTATTATTATTATTATTATTATTATTATTATTATTATTATTATTATTATTATTATTATTATTATTAAATTAGATTAATATGCCACTCTACTCACCTCGCCAAGGCGACTCAGAGCGGCTCACATAACATAGGCAACATATAAAGTATTACAATCTCAAATATAAATACAGTAATACCTCATATAACATTAGTATCGAATAACACTAAAATCGCATAACATTAAGGAATCTGGGGGGAAGAATTGCATCAGATAACATTAAGATCCTATGGGATGCTTCAGATAACAACCGCTAAAGCCTGTGTGGTTACAATGTATCTCTATGGATCCCATAGGATTTTAACATGCATCAGATAACACTAAAAATCATATAACACCAAGACTTGTGGAACCAGGTTTTAGTGTTATATGAGGTTTTACTGTACAGCATAATATGAAAATATTAGGTAGTCTTTTTATTTCTGTATTGATAATTTGATGATTTCCAAGCATTCAGTCATCTGTTTAGTTGTCAAAAGCATGTATAGTACTGTACAGTAAAACCTCACATAAAGAGTGCCTCGCTTAGAGACTAACTCACTTAAAGAGCAGAATTTTATCTGAATGGTCACCTTGCTTAACAACTAAAACCAACTAAAAACTCGCTTAACAACGAAATTGGGGTTCACAGTCCCCATCCTCCGCTAGAAGTCACAATTGGTCACTTACAATGGTGTTTCCTTAAAGAGCAAACTCCCTTAAAGAGCAATCCTGTGGAACGCATTGTGCTCTTTAAGCGAGGTACCATTATAGTATACAGTAATACCCCGTATAACGTGAGTATCATATAGCGCTAAAACCGTATAACGTGACAAGATTTTTGGAAAAATCTTGTTTCAAATAACACGATTTTCACGTTATACGATACAGTCGTTCTTAGCAGCAGGGTGGGTGGAAAGCTGAACGGGGTTCTCCGTTCAGCTTCCCAGCCACCCTGCAGCTACGGAGGCAGGGGTGGGGAGGCTGGAAAGCTGATGGGGGGCTCCCCCGTCGGCGTCCCCAGCCACCCCACAGCTGCGGAGGCATGGGCGGGTGGCTAGGGAAGCCGACAGGGAGTCCCCGTCAGCTTCCCCAGCCACCCTGCAGCTGTAGATCGGGTCCTCTGATCTCTCTGGAGCAGGTAGGGGACACGATCCAAGGTGTTTCTGGGCTTCCCCGACGTCCTGAGCCAGTGCAGCAAGCCAGAATGTCAGGGTTCGAATCCCGACATTCTGGCTTGCTGCACTGGTTGAGGACATCGGGGAAGCCCAGAAACACCTTGGATCGTGTCTGCCCACCTCCCTGGACCCGGCGGGGGGGTCCAGACACCCCAAAATTGGTAAAAAAACCCGGATGTTTTTTTACCAATTTTGGGCGCTCTGACCCCCCCGCCGGGTCTAGGGAGGTGGGCAGACAGGATCCAAGCTTTTTCTGGGCTTCCCCAACGTCCTGAGTCAGTGTAGCAAGCCAGAATGTCAGAGTTCGAATCCCGACATTCTGGCTTGCTGCACTGGCTCAGGACGTCGGGGAAGCCCAGAAACACCTTGGATCGGGTCCCCACACCTCCCTGGACCCAGTGGGGGGGGGGGGTCAGAAACCCCAAAATTGGTAAAAAAAATTGACTTTTTTTTTACCAATTTTGGGGTCTCTGACCCCCCCCCCCCCGCTGGGTCCAGGGAGGTGTGGGGACCCGATCCAAGCTGTTTCCAAAGTTCTCCCACCTCCCTGGAGGCTGCAGCAAGGTAAAATGTCAGGATTCGAATCCCGACATTCTGGCTTGCTGCAGCCTAAAAGAGGGTGGGGGAAGTTCAAAATTAGCGCGCATCGGGTCTCCCGACCTCCCTAGAGCTGATGCGCGCTAATTTTGAACTTCCCCCACCCTCTTTTATGCTGTAGCAAGCCAGAATGTTGGGATTCGAATCCTGACATTTTGGCTTGCTGCAGCCTCCAGGGAGGTGGGAGAACTTTGGAAACAGCTTGGAGCGGGTCCCCACACCTCCCTGGACCCGGCGGGGGGGGGGGGGTCAGAGCCCCCAAAATTGGTAAAAAAAACATCTGTTTTTTTTTTTACCAATTTTGGGGTTTCTGACCCCCCCGCTGGGTCCAGGGAGGTGTGGGGACCCGATCCATGCTGTTTCTGGGCTTCCCCGATGTCCTGAGCCAGTGCAGCAAGCCAGAATGTCGGGATTCGAACTCTGACATTCTGGCTTGCTGCACTGGCTCAGGACGTCGGGGAAGCCCAGAAACACCTTGGATCGTGTCTGCCCACCTCCCTGGACCCGGCAGGGGGGTCAGAAACCCCAAAATTGGTTTAAAAAATGACATTTTTTTTACCAATTTTGGGGGCTCTGACCCCCCCCCCGGGTCCAAGGAGGTGGGGAAACCCGCTCCAAGCTGTTTCCAAAGTTCCCCCACTTCCCTGGAGGCAGCAGCAAGCCAAAATATCAGGATTCAAATGCCGACGTTCTGGCTTCCTGCAGCCTCCAGGGAAACAGGGCTTTTTTAAACATTGTGTGTTCAATGTATCGCACAACGTTAATAACCGGATAACGACGGGACTTGTGGAACCAAGTCATAACGTTATTCGGGGTACTAGTGTATTTTCAATATTGTTAATTTTACATAATTCTACAAATCTTTCCCCCCTTCATTTCTGATTTCTAGACTAGATTCTTCAGCAACATGTGATTCTGCTTTGTTTTCAACCTTTACATTCCAATCCCATGTGATTATCAGCACATCTCATTGTGGTGTGACCAGTTTCCTCCTCCTTGCATAAAGGCTTTTGATTTTTCTTCTTTAGCTTCTGTTGTTGAAGCATAGAGATGAATTACATTTATGTTAATAAATACTCTTAGATGTCTGATTGAGATTATTCATTGAAACTGTGTATTTCTACAAATCTTGCTGTTATAATAGATCCACTCTGTTTCTTCCAATGTTGTCCTTTCCAGAATAAAACACTTTGTCATTGTCTGACAGAAAATCTATTCCAGCATATTTTAATTAGCTCACACCAAGTACTGCAGTGTTTAAAATCTCATTTCTTGCTTTATGATTTCCAGTTTACTGTGGTTCATACTTCTCATGTTCCATGGTCCAATATGTCATGCAGCACTGGATTTTTCTTTCATGTCTCTGTATATTGGCCTCTAGGTATCCTTATGGTTTTAAGTCAAGTTGTTTCATGAGCAACAACACTATTTGGACTTGTTCTTTGTGCCAATTGAGTGCCTTCTGACTTAGGAGCCTCGTTTTCCAGTAGTATCTCTTTCTTCATTTTGGATTATCTCATTGTACAGTTTTCAAAATAAATATCCAGACATGATTTCCTATTGCCATCTTCTGCAGCATACTAGCAAAATTTAGCTTGAGTGTTACTGCCATTGTCTGTGAAAGATCCTCCATTATTACCTTCCACTACTGCTGCCGTCCAGGAATTGCAGTGATTAAGAGGCTGAACTTAACTACTGGAAGGTCAGCAGGTCAGCAGTTCAACAATTCAATACTGCACAATGGAGTGAGCTCCCGTCTCTGTCTCAGTTTCTGCCACTCTAGCAAGTCAAAAGCAAGTAATTCCAAGTACAGTAAAACCTCGAGTTACAAATAAAATCAGTTTCATGGCCTTGTTCGTAAGTCAAATTTGTTTGTAACTGGAGGCATCCCCATAGTGATAAAGAAGAAGCCCCACCCACCCCCTCCAAAAATCAAAACAGTCACTCCCCCACTCTCTAAAAATCAATCAAATCACCCAAAAACAACGGCAGCATTGAAAGGAAAGCATGCATAAGCAAAACCACTGTTCCTTACCTTAAAGAAGCTTTGAAAATGGACAGAAAACTCAGAAAAATTCAGCAAGAAACAGCAACCGGCAGCGATTTTGGTTCTGAAACTCCAGACAAAGAAATCACTCCAAATACTCTACTGCCACCAACAGGGCTCAGAAAGGCTGCATGTGCGGAATGCATTCTGGGGAATCGGATTATGTAGCCTGAAGCAAACCCATAGGGGAAATGGTGTTTTTTGCTTTGCTGGAGGCAACACAGAGGAAAAAGAATTAATTTGCAAATCAGGGCATGTTCATAACTTGAGGCAAGGATTTCAGTGCAGAACCAATTCGTAAGTTGAATTATTCGTAAGTAGGGGCATTCGTAAATTAGGGTTTTACTGTAGATAAATAGTTACCACTTCGGTAAGAAGGTAAACAGCATTCTGTGTCTAGTCAGCCTGCCACATGACCATGGCTATAAGCAGGGATGAGCACTGAACCCTAGAGGTGGATATTACTGGCTTTCGAGCAAGGGCGACCTTTACTGCTTCTTCCCAGTAACAGCCCTCCTACAATTTCTTCACCTTCATCACAATTGAAACTACAGTAATACCTCCGATAACATTTACCTCAGATAATGCTAAAATCGCATAACGTTAAGTAATCTGGGGGGTAGAATTGGATCGAATAACGTTAAGGTCCTATGGGATGGATCGGATAACAACCGCTAAAGCCTGTGGAGTTACAATGTATCTCTATGGAGCTTTAACGTTATCCGATCCATCGCATAGGATTTTAACATGCATCGGATAACACTAAAAATCGGATAACACCAAAACTTGTGGAACCAAGTTTTAACGTTATCCGAGGTTTTACTGTATTTTCTTCTACTGATGTGATGGCAGATCCTGAAGAGGATACCTCAGTGGTTTAGATATCTGGCTACAGATCCAGAAGTTGGGAGTTTGATTACTTCCTTGACATGAGTCAGACTCAGTGGTCCCTGGGGTGTCCTCCACCTCTGTAGTTCTAAGATATTTGATCTGGTTTCTCAGCTTTGACCTTTCCATTTTGACTAGCCTTGCTAGAGCTCCACATTGAGAATGGCATCTAGCCAAATTTCCTGACACACTCAGATCTCCTCACCATGTAAAGCTGTACTACCAGGAGAGATGGCTTAATTAAATTATACTGAAGATGTGTCTCAGTGGCTGCCTAGAACTGCATCTATATAGTCAGCCTATGATTATTTAGGCTGTATATTCTATATGGTTTCACATAATGGATTTTTTTAAAATGAATAATAGATATGTAGTGACTGTGTTTTCTCTTTCACATTCTTCATGGTGTGAAATAATGTTTTATAAGTGTCAGCTGCATAATGACTATTTTTCAGCTTCACTAAAAATAAAACTGATGAGGCATACTGAAAGAAACATATTGTCTAATCAACCAAGATTTATTCCTATCCCTCCCTCTGTTTTTAATTACTGTACTCATATATGAGCTTGAGTCGTTTAACATCCCAATGTGACTTATTTGTTTGATAATCTCAGCAAAAACAGAATAGCTTATTATTTTAATACAGTTTAGAAATGGTGGGGTTCTGGATTTGAAACTAATAAAACTGGATGTAAAGAAGTAATTTTCTCATAACTGGAGTCTCAATAAGCTATGACATTTTAGTTATTTAAATTATTTTTCTTATTTCTAAGAGTATCCAGCTGCTACAGAAATTGACCTACAATTCAAGGGTATTCCATGCCAGTGCTAATATTGATGATTTAATTTCATTCCTTATGAATCGTATGTAAGTATTTCATAATCTTGTATGTGGAAATAAATATTTAAATCTTCATCCCTATGACCTTTTGCTAAAGAGTTAGTGTCACTAAATACAGAGGGTTAACATTTATCTTTTGAAATTAATAATAACAATCAAGTGGTAAATACATTCATTATTGGAGTTCTGTTTACATGGCACCATTCATGTATGCAGACTGCAAGAGAAGAGGGTTTTCAGGGACAATGGAAGAAGTAGAGGAGGAAAAAGAGGCAAGAGTAATAGCTATTTGTTGTTACATAGCTTTGATTGTAGTAGTACATTCATGGCTTACCTTTGCACTCCAGCAGTTTTTGGACTTCAATTCCCAGAATTCCTGATCAGCAGGTGTGCTGGCTTGGGCTTCTGGGAATTGAAGTCCAAGAACACCTGGAGTGCTTAGGTTAGCCACCACTGTAGTAGTATATGGTGACAAAGAAACTGTCAGAGACTTTATGGAAAGGCTATGTTATAATGAATTTTAAAGGAGGAATTGAGTACTCTGAAAGGCAGAAGGAACAGCAAAGGAAAAGGGATGTAATGATTTACTTATTTATTTAACTTGAGACTTATCTATAGCCAAAATTCTCAGGTCAACATATATAATAGCCTTTTAATATTTACTACAATAAAAAAAAAGCACATAGGTATCAAATAAATGTCAGAGCAGCACCAAAAAAGTGACATCAGATCCCTCACAATTCTTGTAATCTTTGGCTGATAATCTATTCTTTACTGGCATAAGGGTTTTCACTCAGAACATCTACAATCTGCAGTCTTTGTCTTTTGATGGAATGGTTGACCCTATGATTTATTTTTTGGAAAGGTGTGTTGTCGATAAATGCCGTTTAAAACTTGTATTGCTAGTGAGAAGTGAAAGCCTCTTTGTGAAAGCCCTCTTATACTTCTGAAGGTTGCTTAGTATTTTTTAGCTATCATAGTTCTGGAGAAAATACTTTCCACATGTTTTTCAGCAGTGGCTGAAATTCTGTTATGCAGCTCTTTATGCATAGTGGGGATATCCCACCGTGAATGGCAAATCACTGCTGATGAAAGTGATTTTAGAATGCATGAACCTTGTACACAGTGTGACAGGGTACCAAATTTGCCAAAAGAAACTTTTAATCTATGATAATGCTGCCACTGGTGATTTTTTCACTGTTGTGCACTCAGAGCTGCACAACAGGATTTCAGTACTTTGTATTTTGGAAGGAGTATTTGTCATACATCACTGAATTATATAGGAAGATGGTTTATCTTGATATAAGTTGATATTTTCTTCTGCAAAACATTAAAGCATTTTGGTCACTTTAGTAATTTCTGGCTTTTACTTTAGTCAGTCTACAGAAGATGAGTTAACTATACCATGCCTAGGACTTATGGCAAATCTCAGTCGGCACAATCTTTCTATTCAGGCACACATCAAATCATTGGTAAGACATTTCATTTATCAAATATTTCTAATTAAACATAAAAATAGGGAAATTATGTGATCCTTCGAAGTTTTGGCATTTTAAGTGAACAAGTAGGAGTTGATTATTTTGTGTTGTTTCTGGTGTGGTTGTATAAACGCCAAATTTCCTTCAAAACATGGAAGAAAATGGAATTTGGTAAAAGTATGTGAGCACTCCCCCCCTTTTTTCCCTTTTTTTAGTGTATATGGTAATGGAAGCTCATGTCTATCTTTCCTGGATTGTTTAATTTCCTGTTAATGAAACTTGAAAGAGAGATTCAATAATTCCAAATAAAAGAAATCTAGAGAAGAAGAATTGTATCAGCAGAGGCTTCTCTGAAGCACTTTTAGGTAAAGCTTCTCTTGGGTTTGGCTGTTTCAACAAATAGTTCAGACAACTGGACATTAGATGGATGAGGAGAAGAAAGCGTAGCAACATAGAAATGCCATTCCATTATTGCAAGCCTGAGATTGTTCTTTCTTATAATAAAATAAACGGGGAAGACAACACCCGTGACCAGGAGGTTTCTGCATTCTTTGCCAAGTAATGTTCTATTGTGATACATACAAGGTGGTTTGATATTGCTTATTTTAATGTCTCTTAAATGGAAGCTGAATATCCTAATATTTTCCTAACAGTTGAATTTAGAAACATTTGTCGTTCAGTTGCATAACTGAATGACAAATGTTTCCAAATTCAATAATTGAATTTGGAAACATAGCAGACTGAAAAGATTGGGATATTAAGAGATATCAGTTCAGCATCTGTGGGGACTTCACAATGATACCCTTAGGGATCTTCTCTGTTTTTGCATGTATTCCATGTCAAACGGTTGAAAATGCACTTCACCAAATAATTTATTATGCATGAGTGTTTTGTGTGTATTTCACTGGGAAAAAAAAATCAATATATGCAGTCATTGTTTCTGCTGGCAAAGGATTAATATTTTTGCCTAAATTATATTTAAAATGTATTGATTATGATGCAGTGCTGTTGTAAGATGTAATTTTTCCATGAATGTTTTTCCCTTCTCTTTATTAGACTAATGTGAAAGGCTTCTATCGCACTCTGATCAGTTTCTTGGCACACAGTAGCCTAACGGTGGTGATATTTGCACTTTCTATATTAGCAAGTCTTACATTAAATGAAGAAGTTGGAGAAAAGGTATGGATCTTCTAAAAGAAGCATCTACATTATGTGTTATTCTTGTAGTTAAGCCTCTTTGTGTCAGTATATAGAATTATGACAATACAATATGCTTTTGTAGTCTGGTCCTGTTTATTATGCACAATGAGTTTTTGTTCTGCATGTTTTAGAGGTTTATTCTGATGCAAGTGGATATGTTACAGCTGTAAAACACATATGATTGTTCAACTGTTTGTTTAGCTTTTTCATTCCAGAAACATTCATCAGACTTTCCAGTTAATATTCAACATTCTTGTGAATGGTGATGGAACACTAACAAGAAAATACTCTGTTGATCTGCTCATGGATCTCCTGATGAATCCCAAGATTGCAGATTATCTTATGAAGTACGATTTACAGAGTAAAACTTTTTTACAAATAAAATTGTAGGGACCTATTTTTTAAAAGAAACTTGATATATTTTCCACTTCACAGGTCAATTGTGTTTACTTACCCAACCTTTTCTTCAATACTTCATTTTAACAGTGACAGGATTTACATTCTGTATTGCTTTACACAGTTTTTTCCTTTAGTTCTGTACATATGTTCTTGCTGTATATAGTGAAAAGACTCAGATTGCAGCTGTCTCACTCATTGTTTGACCTCCTGCTCTCTGGCTACAATTAGTAAAGTATAGTAAAGGTAAAGGTCTCCCTTGTTTAAAAGCCCATCATTACCCACTCTAGTGGGCAGTCCTCATCTCCATTTATAGCCAAAGAGCCAGCGCTGTCTGTATCTGCAGACATTTCTGTGGTCATCGGCAGGCATGACTAGATGCCAGAGTGCATGGAACACTTGTATTTCCTGCCAAAGCGGTACCTATTTATCTACTTGCAATTTTTTGCTTTCAAACTGCTTGGTTGGCAGGAGCTGGGGCAGAGATGGAGGCTCACTCCATCATGCAGCAGGGTCTTGAACTGTTGACCTGGCGACCTTCTAGTCATCAAGTTCAGCATCTTAACCACTAAGCCGCCGCAGTCTTTTTTAAAGTATTCAGGTGACAATCTTACCATTTTGCTCACCTAGATCAGGGCCTAGCTCCAAATGGCATGGCCTTCTGAGGTCTTCACTTCCTGTTATTAATGTTAAAGAAAGCTAAAGATGCAGTCATGCTTCCTGGGAGTTGTTCAGGAGAGAGCCCTCATAATCTAATGGGAAGTGAGACAATTTTTCTCAGGAAGCACTGTTCTAATAATGGCTTCATTCTGTGATGCTAGAACTGATGGTGTTCTCTTACTGTATTCAAAGGCAGCAGAACTGAGATTTTAAAATTCAGATTAACATAGATATAAATAGATATTATAATATTTATTTATTTATTCAGATTTATATTGCCGCCCACTCGCCAAGGCTGGAATCCTGTTGCTTAGTTTAGTACAGTGATGGCGAACTTATGGCACGTGTGCCAGTGGTGGCACTTGGAGCCCTCTCTGTGGGCACCTGTGCAGTCACCCCAGCAAAGCATTTGCCTCGCCCTTCTGCCCAGCAGCCCAATGGGAATGTCTCCTTCCTCCCCTGTTGCTGTGTTGGCACTTTGAGATAAATAAGTGGGTTTTGGGTTGTAGTGTGGGCACTTGATCTCTAAAAGGTTTGCCATCACTGGTCTAGTAAGTCACAACTAGAGTGCCCCCATTAAATCCACAGAAATTATGGAACAGGTGACTTACCAAATCCCAATTGATTCATTGTTGTTGTTGTTCAGTCACAAAGTCGATTCTGACCCGCTGTGACACCAGAAATTCATTTTTAAAAAAATGAATACAGAATAAATCAGATCACTGGGGTTTAGATGAAATGGAAAAGTATGTGGTTAATTAGACATTTTTTGGTTAAAATATGGCACTACACAAAGGAAAGAATGACATGGTTGCTTGTGTTGGCAAAATGGATTGTTTGCATCTTTATAGCTCAGATATACAGTAATACCCCGGATAACGATTGTACCGGATAGCGCTAGAATCGGATAACGATGCAAGATTTTTGGAAAAACCTTGCATCAGATAACACGATTTTTAGCGTTATCCGGTACAATCGTGTGTGTGTTGGATTGGGTAGACCATCTACCCAATCAACCCCCCCAGCGATGGATCGCTGCTGCTGAACTAGGGTCGGGGGAAAGGCACGCGGGTACCTGCCTTTCCCCCTGACCCTAGTTCAGCCTGAGGGATCGCTGGACAAAGCCTAGCGGTGCCTGGTCTAGCTAGCCCGAGCGCCGCTAGGCTTTGTCAACAGCCCATTTGGGCTGTGTTTGAAGCCTAGTGGCTTCGGACACAGCCCGCACGGGCTGTGGAAGAAGGCTAGCCCGGCTGGGCTGGGCTAGCCTTTTCCTGAAGCCCTTCCGCGCTGTGTCCGAAGCCCAGGGCTGGTATCTCATGCTGTGATCAGTCTTTGGGTTGAGGGAAAGAAAGAGAACTTGTTCCACCCCTTACCCTTGTGCTGATCCCAGCATGGGATCCCAGCTTGGGTATGAGGGGGGGGGAATGGGTGTGCGCGTGCCTGTTCAACCCCCTACCCTTCAGAAGGAGGGGGATGAACAGATCACCCTCCTCCTTCCGAAGTGACTTCTTTCAGAAGGAGGGGGAAGAACAGATCGACTCTTCCCTCCTTTTGAAAAAATCCGGGCTTGAGAGACTCTGAGCCAGCTTCTTTCAGAAGGAGGGGAAAGAACAGATCGCTTCTTCCCTCCTTCTGAAGGAAGCTGGGGGGGCCTGCACTGATAGCGAGAGGGATTCTCGCTGGGCCCCTTGCGGAAACAGCAGGTGCCCCAGAGAGAATCCCTTTCACTAACCGGTGGCTTGAGTCTCAAGCTTCCTTGAGCTGAGAGTATGCACACTCTCAGCACAAGGAAGCCTGCAGCCCCAGGCTCAGACCCGAGTCTCAGTTTTCCTAGGGAGGAAAAGCGCCCTCCCTCCCCAAGCAAACCAGATCACCCTTTGCTTATGAAGGGAACACAAGTTCCCTTTGTAAGCAAAGGGCAATCCCACGCTGGGACCTCAGGTTTGCTTGGGGAGAGATGGCGCTTTCCCTCTCTAAGCAAACCAGATTGCTCCCCCCCCCCGAGGGCTTTTTTTAACATTGTGGAATCAATGCATCGCACAACGTTAAAAACCAGATAACGTTATGACTTGTGGAACCAAGTCATAACGTTATCCAAGGTACTAGTGTAATTATCTTTACATCAACTGTGTTTTCTTGAGCTATTGAGATCAGTCTGCCTCTGTTGTTAGTTATTGCCCTGGTGGTGCAGTGGTTAAACTGCTATACTGTAACCAAAAGGTTGTGAGTTCGATTCTGAGCAGGGTTCAAGGTTGACTATTCCTTCCGAGATCAGTAAAATGAGTACCCAGCATGTTGGGGGCAAAATGCTAATTAAACTGTGAACCGCCCAGAGAGTGCACTAAACGCTATTGGGCAGTATATAAGTGTGATTGTTTTGCCTTGCTTTGTAAAATATAAATTAGAACTTTACTTTTAAAACTTAAAAAGAAAATATGAACAATCCTTATTTCAGATCTCATGAAATCTTCATTTTATTTTTCTTTTGTCAGTATGCAAAATCACTTCTTGAAATTGAAATAACAGTTGAAATAAGCAGTTGCCTTCCCCTATATTCATTTTGTATTTCTTTTAACACTATAGATACGAACATTTTACATCCTGCCTCAATCAAGTGTTGAGCCTCCTTCATCGAAGGGACCCAGATTCTTCAGCAAAGGTATAAATTTAAATTTTCTAAAAATTTAAATTCCAAGTATTCTGATTTTTAGTTCTATTTCTGTCTTTGGCTCAAATCTAATCTAATGTCCTATCAGTTCTTTTCTTTCGCAATTAATATTTAATCTAATTAGTGAATGATAACATAAAATATATGTAAAACGTATTTTACATGGTTAATGGTAAATTAAAATATATGTAAAACTGAGTCAACTTTAGCTGTGTGTAGTATTTGGATCTAGGCCTCTAATTTTATGAATTAAATTAAATGCTTCTGAAAGTGCCAGAATATTGATTTCAGGATCAATACTTGAAGGAACTTGATAGTTAGGTTTGAGTTTCATCAAGTTGTGCTCCCATTGCTGTGATGAGAATAAATGTAATTGCAGATTTCTTGGCATGGCTTACCTAGCAGTATGTTATGGCAATTCTTATTTTCCCTTTTCTATATTCTACATATATATGCGGTTGAGCAAATAACTGCATTTATTCTGAATCATGTACAAAAATATATGTAACATTAGTCATCTATTATTTATTTTTATTGGTTTATTGTTTGCATAGTATTTGATGTTCAGCTGGAAAAATCTTGTTAAGTTTCTTTGTCATAATTAATATATAGTGGCCAAAATCCTCTTTTGTAGCTATGTAAATGGCAAATTTCACCAAAATAAGAAATCACCACATACATTATCATTTGCATGCTAAGCCATAAATGTAATTAACTTGTGAACTGCCCAGAGAGTGCACTAAGCACTATGGGGCCGTATATAAATGTAATTGCTATTGCCACAATTTTCAGTATGCACCTGATAATGTTGATACTGATTTCTTAACTTGGAGGAATTCACATTCAGAAGTTAGGCTGGGACATAGAAGATTTGAGCCAGTATATTTTCAAATAACCTGGTTTTAGGTCATTGATACAGTACATGTTTTCCTATGAAGGGTTTCAGATTGAAATCGTGGTGTCTTCAATACAAGCATCTTAGCTGAACTGCCTGAGAAACTCCTTCCTGACTTTTTAGATAGCCATTGTCATTCAGGAGTAGATATGTCTGGCTGACTGAACCTATGTTACTTTTTGGTCCCAGACCACTTTATATGCAAGATACCATTACCTGTTTCCAGGGCAGATTTCTTAGCAGGTTCTCAATAAAGAAACAGCAAATTGACATGTCAGAACCTGTGATACTTCTTGAAATTTGAATTGCAGTAAAACCCCTACTTACATAAAAAGTCTGTTCCGTAGGCAACCCCATAGGAAAAATGATTTTTTTACATACTGTAACTCGAAGCAAACCCATAGGAAATTGTGTTATGTAAATCGGGACATAGTTTTAGTGCAAAAATCATTATGTAAGTTGAATTTTATATAACTGAAGGCATATGTAAGTCAGGGTTTTACTGTATAGGTTTTAACTATGTAATACAGGGGTACCCAAACTTTTTGCACTGGGGGCCTTACCACACCCCAGAACAGTTGAGCGGGCCTGACATGCCCCCAGAAGGAGGCATGTTTATGCATGCACATCCGGAACCACTTCTGGAAGTTCACACACAGGCGCAAACACATCTATGCCACTCCTGGAAGTGGTGCATGCGTGTTTATGCCTGCGTGGGGGCATCACCATCCACTTCCAGGAGTATTCTGGAGTGTTCCCCGTCCACCTCTGGGAGCAGCAAGGACACCACAGGCCAGATGGAATGGCATTGGGGGCCAGATCTGGCCCACAGGCCATAGTTTGGGCAACCCCCGGTGTAATATATAATTCCTAAAATGAATCTTCACAGTAAATATTTTTAAAGGTGTATTTTACTGTGACAACATGACTTTTGTTCTCTCCTTAGGTGTTAGAGTTACTACTTGCATTCTGTTCAGTACCAGAACTCCGTCATGTTTTGTGTCAAGCGATATTAGAACAAAATGTGGCAAATTGTACTAGACTTGCAACTAGATCTAAGCCGTCAGAGCCATCTGTTGTCTTAATACATTGGTCAAACCAACCTTTGGAAGAATCTGAAAATTGCTCAATTCTTGCCTTGGAGCTTTTTAAAGAAATACTTGAGGTACCTAATTCTTCTACAATTACAGTTGTACCTTGCTTAAAGAGCATAATGCATTCCACAGGATTGCTCTTTAAGCGAGTTTTCTCTTTAAGCGAACCACCATTGAAAGTGACCAATTGTGTGTGTGTGTGGGGGGGATTGCGAGGTTTGACTGTACAGTGGTACCTTGCTTAAAGAGCATAATGCATTCCATGGGATTGCTCTTTAAGTGAGTTTGCTCTTTAAGTAAAACACCATTATAAGTGACTAATTGTGACTTCTGATTTGTGGGGGCGGGGGGGATTCCTAAGCAAGTTTTTGATTGGTTTTAGTTGTTAAGCAAGGCGATCATTCAGAGAAAATTCTCCTCTTTAAGCTAGTTAGTCTCTAAGTGAGGCGCTCTTTATGTGAGGTTTTACTGTAGCTGTAAACAGTTTCTCAAACAATAGCTTGTTTACTGCCCTGTTTCCAAAAACAAAGTGATTTGCATCACTTCCACCTCTAGCTGTTATATAGTAGATAAGCATCTGTCTTTTAAGTACAGTAGAACCTCGAGTTACGAATAAAATCAGTTCCATGGCATTGTTTGTAAGTTGAATTTGTTCGTAAGTCAAAGCATCCCCATAGTGGTAAAGAAAAAGCCCCGATCCCACCTTCCAAAACTCAGTGAAACCATCGAAAAACAGCAGCATTGAAAGGAAAGCATGCATAAGCAAAAACGCGGTTCTTTAACTTAAAGAAGCTTTGAAAATTGACAGAAAACTCAGAAAAATACAGCTAGAAACTGTAACCGGCAGCCATTTTGGTGCTGAAACTCCAGACAAAGAACTCTTCTTAAGCACTCTAGTGGAACCTACAGGGCTCTCAGAGGCTGCATGTGTATAAAATATAAACCCATAGGGGAAATGATGTTTTTTGCTTCACTCGAGGCAACACAGAGGAAAAATAATTAATTTGTAAATCAGGGCATGTTCGTAACTCAAGGCAAGGATTTCAGTGCAGAACCAATTTGTAAGTCAAATTATTCATAAGTAGGGGCATTCGTAAATCAGGGTTTTTCCGTAGTCTGGTCTTGCTAGCTGTCTTGTTAAAAAGCACCAGCTAAATGTTACCTAGTGCAAACATTATTTCCATATTTTATGGGTAAAATCCTGTTGCTTGTACAGTAGAATGTCGCATAACGAAAAAACTCCGTTCCACAGAGTGCTTTGTTATGCAGATTTTTTTGTTATGTGAAACACTATTGGCAGTACCCCACATAACAAAAAACAGTTCATTAACTGGGGTTCCCATTGAGCAGGTATACCCCGGCTACTGAAAACCTCGCATAATGAATGTTTTTTTCCGCTATGCGGGATATTGCCCTTGTGTAACAAACACTTTGTTATGTGAATTTTTTGTTATAGCGAAGCATTCCTTATGTGAGGTACCACTGTATCTCTCTTGACAAGTGAAGTGGTAAATGAAGTGAAGAAAAAGATGAATCCTGTGGTTTACCATAGTAAATTGCAACTATAATAGGTTTACTGAGGAGTTAATTCACCAAATCCCCACTGTTTCAATTTTGTTCAATCGCTTTGCATCCCCATGGGCCACATTATGACAAACTTCTCTGTCATCTGCCATCCTTTGGAGTCCACCCAGATTCACAACCACTGCATCAACCATCTTAAAATAACTGGTTAAAATCACTGTTTAACCATCTTAACCTCTGCTATCCCTTCTCCTTTTGCCTTGGTCTTTCCTAGCATCAGGGCCTTCTCAAGAGAGTCGTTTCTTCTCTTTTGGTGTCCAATGTATTTGAGCTTCAGCTTTGAGCTGGACCATTAGGAAAGCTGAGCGCAGAAGAATAGATGCATTTGAGATGTGGTGTTGGAGGAGAGTTTTGAGAGTCCCCTGGACAGCGAGGAGAACAAATAGGTCAATCTTAGAAGAAATCATCCCTGACTGCTCCTTAGAAGGTCAAATAGTAAAGATGAAGTTAAAGTACTTTGGACATCAAATGAGAAGAGAGGATTCACTTCAGAAAGCCTTGATGCTGGGAAAGGTGGAGGGCAAAAGACTTCCCCTATGGAAACGCTCGTATAGCGAAAAACTCACATAACGAAAACTCACATAACGAAATTTTTTTGCTATGTGAGTCTGACTCGCATAGCGACAAGATTTGCTATGCGAGTCGGACTTTCCCAATAGAAAACTTGCATAATGAGCGTTTCTATGGGGAAAACTCGCATAACGAAAAAGTTTTGCTATGCGAGTTTTTCCCCTAAAAAAGCTCGTTATGCGAGTTTTTCCATTGGAATTTTTACTACACGAGTCTGACTCACATAGCGAAAAACTTGCATAGCGAGCAGCCTCACAGAATGAATTAAATTAGTTATGTGAGGTATTACTGTAATTTCTTAAATGGCGTATGAATTACATTACTTTGTTTTGTGTCTATTTCATGTCTGAAATATTTAGGTTAATTATATTGTAAACTGCATGGGCAACATTCTGTACCTTTTGCAAGGATAAAATAAAACAGTGGAAGATCATATCTTCCTTAGTATTTGAATTTTGCGTGTGAGTGGCCTAGATAGTAGGTTTAATGGAAGCAGTTGGATAATGTTTTTATTTGTTAACTTGCATTGTAGTATTTTTCTCTTACAGGATGTTATTGATACAGGCAATAGTGCTGTGGCTGTGCGCTTCGTGGATCTTCTTCTGCCTGTTCTTCTCGACCATCTTCGTTTTTCAGATAATATACCAGAAGATGTGTTGGCAAAAAAGAAATGTGAAAGAATGATCAAAGCTCTTGAAATCTTGATAAATATCCTTGAATAAATATTTAGTTTAGTTTACCATGAAATTGCACATGTGTGAAATTAAGCAGATTCAATACATTTCATTTTAAAAATATTTGGAATCTATATCTGGGTCTGAGAAACATGCAACCTATAGACAATTTGTTCTCTTCAAATTCTTTTGGGTAAAATTAACTTGTGAGCTGCCAAGAGAGTGCACTAAGCATTATGGGGTGGTATATAAGTGTGTTTGCTTTCCTTTAAAATATGGTGTTTCCTGTACAGTAATTGAAAAGGCTATCCTAAGTTTAGGTGACTCTTTCAACTCACTTCAACAAGTAAAAATAATAAACCAATCAGATTGAATGCAAGAGTGCCCTAGACGAACATGTCCATGTCAGTCTAGTTTTTGCCTGCATTTTGAGCAGATTGTTTCTCTTGCCTTTTATTTTGCTGCCAGTTTCCTTCCTTCCTTCCTTTCCTTTCCTTTCCTTTCTTTCACCTGAGATAGAAGGGAGCCCAAGAGCTTTAGGAGATTGCTTGACACTGGTTGCCAGAGCAACTGCAAAGTAGAAAGAAGCATAGGCTTGATCCTGTTCCAATTTGAGCAGAAATTGCTTGCCATCTGGCAGCCCATTAGGACTGAGGGAGATCCAGCATGCAAATTTGGGGTATCAGGAACAAAACTAGGGAAAACAGCAAAGAAGTTAGTGCTATAGACATAGGATCTATGTCTCTTCTGAGATACTCCCTTTTCATTGAATTCTTATGATTAACCAGAAGACCATGGTGTGTGAATGTTAAATGTCAGGGCTCGTGTTTGGGACTGAGGTATTGGAGAAAACAGGATGAGTAAAACAGACCACATTTACTAATATGGCTGCTACTGCTATTTTCAGAAGCACACACCAGCTGAGTCATGCTAAAGTCAGTATTTGTGAGTTCACTAGTTTTATTTCAACAAAATAGTGAGATGAATCAAGTTGATGCTATATGCGGAAACAATTCCTGTAACTTAAGACTCTTCCAAACTGGGGGGAAATCCTCCTGTCTGCTAGGATCATCCCTGTTTGAATGATGTCCACAAATGGTAGTTTTAAGAGTCATTTCTCTGGAAACCTCTATTAGAAAAAAAAATTGAAATATTTTTGAAAAAAATCACAACTTTAAAATGGTGTTTTTAAATTTTATTTCTGCTAAGGAATTTGAGATTTTTGGGAAAGATTGATTTTGTTTCTGACTGAAAGGTTCAGTTGGGCAACTGCAACTCCTTTGAAAACCATCTTGGGAGGGTTTTTTTAGCTGAAAAATTCTGTTTGGGATTAATGCTCTGGACCTCTTTTTTAGGTGTTTCCACTTGAATTTGGTGAAATGCAATTGAAATCTTTAGACTGGAAAGTTGTCATACTAATACGCTCTGCTCCTGTACCGGGGGGGGGGGGGATCAGATACTTTTTAGAGAATAAAAGCTCCATCTGAAAGAACCCTTAGATCGGGGGTGCCCAAACCTTTTGGGCCTCAGGCCAGTCACGTGTTTTCTCTCACCAGAAGTGGAAGTAAAACACACATGCATGTGTGTGTTTAACTTCCACTTCTGGGAGTGGTGAGAGCAGTGCAAGATGGATTAATTGGCACCCTAGGCCGGATCCGGCCTGTGGGCTATAGTTTGGCCACTCCTGGCTTAGATAGTTGTATACAGTAGAACCCCGTAGAACAAAAAAAAATCTGTTCCGAGGAGCTCTTCGCTATATTTTTTTTCGGTATACAGATCCCTATGAGCGATGTATAACAAAAAGAAAATGTTCGTTATATGAATCACTATTGGGGATACTCCATACAACGAAATCCCCCCCCCCCCGGTTGTACGGGGTATTGCCAATAGCGATTTGCATAATTAACATTTTCTTTTTGTTACACAGTACATCAGCAATAGCGCAAAAACACTTTATTGTACGGATTTTTTGTTATACAAACCATTCGTTATACGGGGTTCCACTGTATAGCTTTTTGGATTACTGTACTTTGAAAAATTGTAATGCTCGGCATCTTTTGATTTGCTGAAAAGGGATTACAGAATAACCTTTAGTTATGAACTATTATTAACATTGCTTGGAGTTTCCAAGTTTTTACCACACTGATTCAAAACCTAAATATTTTCCACCTCAATAAGCTCTTTCTGTTCTATCTTTAAAGAGTTTTAGTCATTTCCATAGGTAAGCATGCATTTGTTTGTGAAGTTATTAATAATCTGAAATTATAAATTAGGTACTATCCTTAACATGAAAATACTGCTTTGTACAGATGATGTTTTAAAAACTCATGTCACTAAAGTTCTAACAACTAGCAAATGCACGTCTCTGATAGAACAACAATTTACATACAGTGGTATTGACTTTGGCTTTGGAGTAAAGATAATAAATTCTGAATTGAGGTAAGCAAAAAAAAACCAAAAAAAAAAAAACCAACCAAAGGTAGAATCTGTTATGTTCATGATTGTTTTAAATGATGAACATTTCCTACAAAAACAATTTAACTCTGGTATATAACTTGATGGTATTGTAGATGCAGTGGGCACAGAGCTTGGCAAGCTGAGGAGTATGGTAGAGGACAGAGGTGCCTGGAGGACAATAGTCCATAGGGTTGCAAAGGGTTGGAATTGACTGTGCCACTAAACAACAAAACAAATACAGTATACTGGTAGCCTCTAATAGCTTACACTCTATCTTTGAAGACAAATTTGTATATTTATATTATAATATTCTGAAATGTTCTTTTGTATGAAAATGTACGTGCACAGAATTAAGCTGTTTTGTTTCATCTATTGGATGTCAGCAAGTGGATTCCAATTTATGGCAACCCTTTCCAGGGTTTTCTAGATTCTGAATACATAAAAGTGGTTTTCCATTTTCTTGTGGGGGTGCCCTGGGACGTGCAGCTTGTCCAAGGCTGCGCAGGGTGGTTCTTGTTGTAGGAGGCACCATGGTGAATTGAATTCCCAACCTCTAGCTCTACAACCAGATACCTAAACCACCAAGTTATTTATATTACTGGAAGCATTATCACAGTAGTAATTTGGAAAGAAGGAAGTAACACAGAAGCATTTTAAAGAAACAAGTAATATGGCCACATGCCCACAGAAACGTCTGCAGAAGCAGACAGCACTGGCTCTATTCGACTTTGAAACAGAGATGAGCACTGAACCCTGGAGTCAGATATGACTGGCTTTCGAGCAAGGGAAACCTTTACCTAATATGGTTTCTAAGTACAGTAATACCTCGGATAACGCTAACATCGCATAACGTTAAGTAATCTGGGGAGGAGAATTGGATCGAATAACGTTAAGGTCCAATGGGATGGATCGGATAACAACCGCTAAAGCCTGTGCAGTTACAATGTATTTCTATGGAGCTTTAACGTTATCTGATCCATCCCATAGGATTTTAACATGGATCAGATAAGACTAAAAATCGGATAACACCAAGACTTGTGGAACCAAGTCTTAGCGTTATCTGAGGTATTACTGTATATCCTGTATATCAAGAGTTTAATTGTTCAAGAAAACCAATGGTCGTTTATCAGAGAATAAACAAACAAAAAAATAACAACCAATGTCTGATGAAGTGGACTTGAGCCACAAAAGCTAACATTAAAATATAGCAGTTAGTCTTTAAAATGCCACAACGTTTTTGGTTTTTTTAATTTGTTTTGTTTTCTCTCTCATACTTTGAACACAGACTAACAGCTACAATTCTAAAAATAAAAGTAGTTTAGTGTAGCCACCACCGAGTCTCCTGTGTTGAAAGTTGAAAAGGGAGTTAGACTGCTTGTGATAAATTCATGCTACAATTTCAGGGTGGCAATAATGATATTTAAAAGCCCTAAGAGGCCTGTGCCTTTTTCTATATGTACAAGGAGTGAGGTCTGCAGGAAGACCCTTCTTATGACCCACCAATTGGGGCAAGGGGCACATTATACGGAGAGGCAAGAGAGGGCCTCTTGTGCTGTGGCATCCCAGTTGTGTAATGCACAATTGCTGGCAATATTGGCCAGTTCTGAGGACTAGAGGTCATTTAATGGCCAGGTTTGAAGCTCTGTTACAGTGTTTTAAATGTTGATTGGGTACAATAGACCAGTTTTAAATGTTGATTTAAATTGTTATAATATCTGTAACTGTCCCTGAGATATTTTGAGGTAAGAAACAGTATAAATATTTTAATAACTAAAGTAATATTTACCTGAATGGGAATAAAAGCTTCAATGTTTGGGGATGTCCTGCTTTATCTCTCTCATCCATGTTAGCAGGTTGATCTGTTATCCCTTTAAGCCATCATGCTGACAAGAGAAGGGCATTTACTTTGTGGCTAGCATAGATATCTCAGTGCTTCTTGAACACATTGCTATTCCATGTTCAGGGTTAACACATAAATTGTTCTATTGGCAGTTCGTTATATAATTTTTTAACTTTGTTCCTGTCCTTGAAGGTGACTCAGTTTAAATGAAAGATGCAGTGTTGCATGTTTTTGCTGCAAATGTTGGAAGAAAGAGCTTTGGAAAATATAACTGGGAATTCCAGTGATACTCAATGTAAAATTAGGTTCTTGCTGTCATTTCAATTTTGAATTATGGCAACCTTTTTCAGAATTTTCAAGGAATAGAATAATGAAATGGTTACCAATCTCTTCTTGAGGGGTTGCCCTGTGACTGTGTAATCTGTCCAAGGCAACACAGGATGGCTGTTTTTTTTTAGATGCATAATGGGGAATTGAATTCCCAACTTTTGGTTCCATAGCCAGATACTGATCTCGTTAAACTACCCAGCCAATGTAGAATTACATTAGTTTATTAATTTAATAGTTGCTTTTAATTTAAAATATATTCAAGCTAGTTTTAGCAGAACCAATGAATTGTTTGTTTTGATATGTTATTTTTTGTTAGAACATTGACTTTATTTATAAGTAATTTTTATACAGCTTTATATCCATAAATGCAGAATGCTAGTAATAAATACAGAAATAATTCATAACATGCCACTTAGGGTAAAACAGAATCACTGGTTTCAGTAGCTCAGGTAGCTGCTAGAAAACAATCTTCACTTAATGGCAGAATAAGAATAAAAATGTACTTAAGTGGATTTTCCTGTATAGAAAGTTAAAGCATGGGAGCTGCAACAGAAAACATCATGAAACTTGGGGATAGAGGTTAGGATATACCAACATTGTTGTAATCTGTTCCTTCTTTGGCATGTTTTTAAGAAGCCATAGCATGGTTGTAGTTGTCTGACCCTGTCCACATACAGAGAATAGGGTTGGGGTATTCAGCCCTTTCTTAATAACTGATGTGACTAAATGTTCCCCAAAATCCATTGGAAAGTAGGAGGTCTTGAAGCTTGATTACCTAGATAGTTATTGTACCCAAATCTGCTATCTATGAATTTGATATTTTGCTATTAGTTATTTAATAGCTGGCAGGACAAGTGTGGGGTTCCAGGGATGGGGGATCCCATGTGGGGTGGTTAGTCTAGGGATACTACCCTTGACGACACCCCCAGATACTGTTTTTAGTTTATGAATTTTAAATTTTTATATTGATGTGTTTTATTCTGTGCTGTAAGCCGCCCAGAGTCGGGCTTGCCCGATTGGGGCGGGTTAGCAAATGTGAGAAATAAATAAATAAATAAATAAATAAAGATCACAGTTTAATAAAAACCAGTAATATGTTTTCTTTCCATTTTTAAAATGATTTTTTTCAGAGTTGTAGTTTGAACAGAATTGTGCAATGTTAGAAGTTTCAGTATGTGTATGCTAACTGCAAATTTCTTTCCATTGATCTTTCTTTTTCCAGCAAACTTGCTGCTGATCTTATCTTAAAAGCCCTGGATCTCATGAGCAAGCTTAAGCAACTTGTTTCTAACATGGAAGTCAGTTTTTACAAGATTCTTCAAGTAAGTTTTGTTGCATATACATTTATTGGTTTTTGTCACAGTTAAAAGAAGATGTCCAGAAACCATTCATTTCTGCAAGTTATTAATCTTATGAAAACATGCAAGTAATTACTGTTAGAACCAAGTAAAATTTATTTAACTTTCCTAATGCTTGTTATCAGCAGTTCACAAATCTGATATTGTCACACATCCTCTAGTCATACCTAAGATATGACTGTGATTTAGATTAGCCTTGGTTTGTGGCTTAAGCAATCTTGCAGATAAACTAATTTCAGTGTTTATCCCCATTTCTGGTTTCTTTTCTCATGCCCTTTTTAGTAGTAATTGTTTTCAGTGTTGACAGCTGAGCCTAAGTTTTGGTTCTGGTTAAGTTATACAGGGTGCAGCAGCATAACTTCCTGTTTTCAAAACTTAATAAAACCCATTGTATGAATCAGAAAAATTTTATTTGTTTTTTATAATGTAGGCGCATACCTAAAGTTTTGTTTTACACAGTTTTGAAGATCAAATCAGGTAGGTGACGTCCCCTATTCTCCATACACTGAGTAAACCGATTTCTGGCGTTTGTCATGAGACTTTCCAGCATAGCAGGCTGTATGCTGGGTTGCGATCACTGAACAACCGCTCGAAAAGTAGGCCTCAACGGCAAACTCATGCTCCACACTATTCCAACGCATGATGGTGACTGAACTGTGTCGAGACAAAACTTTATAGTCCCACTTCTCGAACGAGACCACTAGCGCTCTGCTACGACATCAACCGACTGAATTGCACACATTTTAAAAAAAGGAAGTTATGCTGCTGCACCCAGTAGAAGCAAACTATGACTTACAAACCTTGGCTTGTTTAAACCACCAACAACCATGCCTTCAAATCATAATTTGTAACTCATTGGTAAGCTGTTTTGTGTAAATAGGTTCAAATACAAATGTAAGCCAGAATTCAGTGAACTCCAACCTTGTTTAAGTGTCAAGTAAGACCAGTTGCTTGCATCCAAAGGTGTTATGTCTTAAAGTAAAGCATCTTGCTCCTATATTCTGCTCATTCTCCAATCCTGTTGAAGCTACACCTACCTTATACCATATTACAGACTTTTTCAGCCTTCCTGTGTCACTTTAGAGAAGTACATTTAGCTGTAGTTGCAAGGAAGAGATCAGAAAGTGCTGCATGTCAGCTTCTCTGATTCCAATGCATTTTTCCCCATTTATGTTTTTAAAATGAAATACTGTAGTATTAAAAATAATTTTTCATAGTGCAGCGACAAGGGGTGCTATCTCAAGCTTAATTCCTGTGAGATCTAGCCAGTCTAGTTGCAGATAATTCATCATCTCAAATATTTGCTGTGACATTTCACTTACTAAAGTTTTTAGTTGCATTCCATTTATATACTTCAGTATCATAAGACAAGACTACAGCAAATATAACAGTTTGTGCATATACAGTATTGCCAAAATGCAAGATTACATAGTTCAATTAACAAGTATTTTGTGTTTAGGATCACCGTTTGGTTACACCTTTGGCATTTGCTTTAACATCAGACCACAGAGAACAAGTCCAGGCAGGGCTCAGAATATTGTTTGAAGCAGCACCATTGCCAGATTTTCCTGCCATAATGTAAGTTTCTTATCAATATTTTAAAATTGGTTTTCAAGTTAATGTTTTTAATATTCTTTTCTGGGGCTCTTGCTCCTAGTTCATAAAAAGTATTGCAACCGAATAATTTATTTGCAGTTCCTTACTGTTGATTTAATCTTTTGTTTTGTTTTTCATATAGGCTTGGTGAAAGTATTGCAGCCAATAACTCTTACAGACAACAGGAAGTAGAGCATTTATCTAAAAGAAATCACATGCAGTCATCTGTTACCTGTGTTAACCCAATGAAATGCACTGTTGTTAGTCCTCCAAATGACGACATTGAAACCCACAACATTCAGGACTTAATACAGAAACTTCAAACTGGCTTAGAGGTTAATAAATTTAACATATGCCCTTTTGAAATACTGTATAAGCATCTTCATCCTAATCTTTATAAAGTGATGTAGTCCATTCTAGTCCTGGACCTTTTAGGATTTAAGGTTAACTTCTTGCCAGTTTTTATAGACAGCATTGCACGAATAAGTATCAAGACAGCTCTAGAAAGAGTAGAGGTGATTCAGTATGGTACTTGAATGTGCTCAAGATTTGATAAAAGCTGTTTGAAATCAGTGAGATGTATTTGCAAATGAATGAAGTACACTTTTGAATATTATGGCCAAATATGGTCTTTACTTGGGACTATCAGCTGGATCCAGTTCTGTCCTAATTAATTCTTTGAAGTCAACATGAATGTCATAGAAAAGATAAGTATGTAATATAAATAAATATTAAATATCTTGTTCTCAGTAATCTAAACATGGGCAATTTATTTATAGTGTCATAATAATATGGATTTCATTAATACCTTCCATGAATGATGTTATGCTCTTTGTTAATGCAGGAATTCTAACAAATGTCTGGCATTTGCCAACACTGCTGTCATTACCTTTCTTAAGTTTTTAGCTTGTCTGCATAGGGAAGGGGTTATCTTAAGCTTTGCATATTGTTGTAGCTCATGCTGTCAGCATTTCCCACAGATGAATGAAGCAATCACAGATGTAAGAATATCTGAAATAATGGATGTGTATGAGCAGAAACTAACTGCATTAGCTGTAAGTACTGTTTCTTTGTAATCTGTCCTTTTATTATACAATCATGTGCGGCTTATGCCTCATTCTCAAAGTATTGTTTCTGATTTCTTGTCAGTCTAAAGAAACTAGATTGCAAGACCTTTTGGAAGCAAAAGCATTAGCCCTTGCTCAAGCTGATAGACTTATTGCCCAATATCGTTGTCAGAGAGCTCAAGCAGAAACAGAGGTGGGTAAAATTGAAATGTTGATATAATTAATTTGATACAAGTTAACATCAATCATTGCAACTTTATTTGTAACAATGTGTATTATTAGGTATCTGCAAAATTAAAATATTTGGATTATTTTTTTGGGGGGGGAGGGGGGTGTCTTTCTGGATGCCTCTTTCAATTTCATGATTTTTCTGCCCTGGTCCTTTTGTTTAACATGAAAAAGAATCTTCTTGTGGCCCATTTTGTTTATTTTTTCCTTATTTGTGTTTTGAGTGCTAGTTCAAAAATAGTCCATAAAAACTAACAAAAAAGTAGATATGAGGCAGCAAAGAGTCTGTCAATCCAGAAGTAGGTGACAGTAAAATCAACAACAGTAACTACAAAACAAAAAACTCCCAAAATTCTGCACCAGAATACTGCAAATAATGGGGAAAAAACCGAATCAATGCTCCTGCAAATCAAAGTGACCAGAATATGGGCAAATAGCTCTCCCTATTGCCTCTTGATGCATTTTTTTCTTTTCAGCAAAAATAATCCAAGAAAGGAGATGATTAAATTGGGAGGGGGGGGGGGTCACCAAACAATTTGCAGTGTGGCCAGGGTTCAAAAAATAATCCTAAGGAGACATACTGTTTGCAAGCAGGAAAAATGGTCCAAAGATATGGGAGGAAATCAGCCCAAAAATCAAGTAGAAAAAGAAGAGTCCAAGAGAGGCACAGACAGAGCAGCACAAGAAGATGGGTGTTATACCAACATGCCATAAGTGAAACATATAGCTCTCTCATAGTGTTCTAACCACTCCAGCCCATTTTTCAGATTCAGAACACTTGCTCCTCATAGGTATTCTGATTGGCTCCTGCTAGCAGCCCTTGTGACTTTATTGGATGAAGAATTTCCTGGATAATTTGACAAAGGAAGAAAAAAGAGTAGCTTAAAAAGAGTGTTACATTTTTGTGTTGTCCTCTTTCATTAGTATAAATCATCCATGTTTTAGGATGTGAATCAACAAAAGAATATGAAAATGAGAGGAGAAAGAACTCTTGTGTTTTTGTCTTTCCTTGAAGCATGAAACTCCCATACCCAATTATTTTTTTAACTAAAAACAATTTATTTTTATTCCTTATTGGAATAAAAAATGAATACTTTTGGCACACTTTTCAAGACTGGATAATTGCCCAGCAGTAATGTTTATTTTTGAGACTAATTTGCACTCAAGAGTGTTTGAGGTTTCTAAAGCCTTTTTAACTTGCACTATTTTGAAAAATCAGTGTCCTGTGAAAATTGCTATTGTAATGTGGGGCTCTCATAAAGCAAAAAGGGATCCTTAGGCATTTGTATATGTGCCTTTTATTCACTTGAACTAGATGGTCACAAGTCTACAGAGTACCGTTGAAGAGTATGTCCGGTATTGTAGTGGAGGTGGGGGAGGAAATCTGATGTGTCAGCCGGATCCATTTCACTAGTGGAAGGATCCCATTGAAGACCTCACTCCTCTGCATATTGTGAACTGAAAGATCATACACTGACCTTTAATGTATTCATTTCTATGTAATTCCAAAAGGCTAGGACACTTGCCTCAATGCTGAAGGATGCCGAGCGAAAAAATGAAGATCTTCAGGCATTATTGAAAGCACAACAGATAGAGTCTGAACGAGCACAGAGTGATATACAACAACTCTTTCAACACAATCGGAAGCTGGAGACAATTGCAGAAGAGCACACTGACCTTATTCAAAAGTATGCTTTTGCACCATTCTGAAATGTGTTTAAGGAGGTAGATTTGTAGAAAATCTTTCCCTGCAGAAAACAGCAAACAACCAAAAGATCTCACATCTGCACTTAGAACATATTAAGCAAGTGTACATTAGAAAAAGGCATGGATAAATTGCAATGGTAAAAACAGCTTTTGGATGCCAAGCTCAAAACATTGTGTCTGCTGTTAGAAGGACTCTAGGAATAAGCACAATGTTGGATCAGTCTGACTGCTGCATGATGAGTTTCTGGTGGAGAACTTTGTTGCTCAATATGATAGTTGGTGTTATTGCCACATCTCATATTCCAGAAGCAACAGCTGACTTCTGGAACCCTGGTCCGCAGTTTGGCAGCTTTATCTACGTGTATAGGAATTTGGCATAATTTTCAAAATAAGACTTTACCCAAATAAAAATGAAAAGTTTATTTCATATGAGCCAATTGCTCATAGCCTAAATTCTGTAGAATTCAGAAGTAGGTTCAGTGATTGATGTGAGCCATGAGACATAGCAATTTGGATTATCTTATTTGTTCATGGAATACAATATTATCACTCCTATTTATTTATTTATTTATTTGTCCAATTTATGTAGCCTCCCAACTCGAAATGATTCTGGGCGGCTCACCAAAGTTAAAATCATACATCACACTCTAAGCATAAAACCCATAAAAACCCAATTAAAAGTACTACAAAAATTACCCCAACAGCTAACAGAGCGAGGGAGCAATATTGCTATATCAGCCAGCAGGCAGGAGTCACCACATCACCTGCTTTGCCAGCCAGGTTTTTAGCTCTTTCCTGAAGGGCAGCAACTCCATCTGGAGTTGTAAATCGATTGGCAGGAGGTTCCATAGGGCCGGAGTAGACACAGAGAAGGCCCTTTTTCTGGTGCTAGGGAGACAAACCTCTTTAGTGGATGGCACAATGAGAGGGCCTCTCCGATCTGGTGGGATGGACAGATGTTCTTGGGATGATGCGGTCTCTTAATTGTAAGGTGGTGGTGGAAAGAAGCTTATGCACAGAGTGGGGTGGGTGGTGGGTACCATGCCCTGAAATATCATGGGGTGTAGAAAAAGTCAGGCTGAGTCCTGGGATTCATGATAGACTGTCACTACTAGAATGTTAGATTATATTTAGTTGTGCAAATAGCAAAGTAAGTTAAAAGAAAGCTAGGTTTCAATAAAATGTACCAGTTTCTGTGTAATTAACTAGTACATGGAAAAGTTGCCATATTTTGCTAGGCACTGATGGATTAAAACTGAGTCAATGTTGTTTTCAGACTGATCTGACTTACATTGAGTAAAGTGTCACTTTAGAAGCTGTTAAAAGAACACCAATATGTAATCAAAAATCCTGATTTATGAAATTTGACACAATATAAATTCTGTTTTCTAAGAATACCTTAATCTTTTAGGCATGAAACAATTGAAAAACTCTATAATGATCTGCAACTAATGTATAATTCCCTGAATAAACAACATGAAAACATAAAAATGCAGAATGAATTACTCAGTCAGCAGCAAGACAAGTAAGTTCTTTTTTAAAATCAAATTAAAAGAATGTCATATTTCAGTGAAGTGTTTTGGTTTCAGTCAAAACTGCTTAAAGTAGCTTTTAATGTACTTGGAAAGATGGTGAAGCGTGTTCCTTCACAATTCTCAGTTTTTTCAATGGTTGTAGACTAGTCCCCCCCCCCCCCCTTGAACAATAAAATTGTAAAATCCAAGAGAGCCAAATGACTGCACTACAATGAACATGGAATTATTTGACCAGAATCCCATTGGGAGGGAATCATTGTGAATACAGTTGTACCTCGCTTAAAGAGCATAATGCGTTCCACAGGATTGCTCTTTAAGCAAGTTTGCTCTCTAAGCGAAACAGCATTGTAAAGGAGCAATTGTGGAGGAGATTGCAAACCCCGATTTATTTGTTAAGCGAGTTTTTGGTTGGTTTTATTTGTTAAGTGAGGCGACCATTCTGAGAAAATTCTGCTCTTTAAGCGAGGCACTCTTTAAGCGAGGCACTCTTTATGTGAGGTTTTACTGTAGTGGTAATTGTACAAGCAGGTTGCGCTCTTTGACATAATATGTATCATGTGACCAATTTGGCAACTCATGCACAATCAGTCACAGCCGATACTTCACCACAGAGCACAAACTGCTGGTGGAATTATTGTTGCATAAATGGGATTCCGTTCAAAAAACCAGTAGACTTAATTATTGAAATACAGTGAAACCCAGTATAATGAAAACTTTGTATACTGAAAAATTAGTACAATGAAGCGTTTGTGCGCTATTTGCGATACCCCGCATAACAAAAAATTTTCATTGTACGGTGTTTTCGTTAAGCAAGGTATACCTCGCTTAATGAAACCTCGTGTAACGAACATTTTCTTTGTTATGTGGGGTATCACCAATTTGCTTTGCATAACCAAAAAAAAAAAAACCCCACCACACAGTGACGAGCTCTGTGGAACAGAGTTTTTCATTATGCAGGGTTCTACTGTACTGTAAAATGTTACTTAGATTAGTAAGCACACTCTTACCTTTACAAGCTCCTAGTCAAAGAAATAAGAATTAGACAGCGTGCATGGGGGTTGTCGGCCAAGCCAAGCCTTGCCCCAGCGGACGATCACCAGCCTGGGCTCGACTTGGCCGACAACCCGCGCGCGGGGGGAGGGTTTGTTGGCCAGGCCAAGCCTTGCCCCGGGTGGGCAATCGCAGCCCGGGCTTGGCTTGGCCAACAAACCTTGTGCATGCACGGGGGTTCTCGGCCAAGCCAAGCCTTGCCCCGGGATCACCCGCCTGGGCTTGGCTTGGCCGACAACCCCCATGCACACGTGGGTTGTAAGCCGAGCCCGAGCTGACAATCGCCTGCTGGAGTAAGGCTTGGCTTGGCCGAAAACCCTCCCGCACACTGGGGGGTTGTCGGCCAAGCCAAGCCTTGCCCGGGCAGGCAATCCCGGGGCAAGGCTTGGCTTGGCCGACAACCCGCGCGTGGGGGGGATGTCGGCCAAGCCTTGCCCCGGCGGGTGATCGCCAGCCTGGGCTCAGCTTGGCTTGGCTGACAACCTGCACACGGGGGGGGGGGGGGTTGTCAGCCCAGCCTTGCCCGGGCGGCCGATCACCAGCCTGGGCTCGGCTTGGCTTGGCTGACAACCTCCCCCCCCCCACGGGTTGTTGGCTAAGCGAAGCCTTGCCCTGGCGGGTGATCACCAGCCCGGGCTCGGCTTGACTTCGGGGAGAACCCGCATGCCCACGTTGGTTGTTCCCGAAGTCAAGCTCAGCCCTGGCTAGTGATTGCAGGGGCTGAGCTTTACTTTGGGGACAAACTGCGTAGCTGCGGGGTTTATCCCCTGAAGCCCTCCCCCCTCAGCCCCATGGACCCCCGGTTTGCTTGGGGAGGAAGGGTGCTCCCCCCCCAGACAACCTGATCTCCCCCCTGTTAACTTTCCTCTTAGGAAAAGGAACTGGGCTTTTTAAAAAATGTTATTTGATCGATGCATTGGACAACGCTAAAAATTGGATAACGTCATGACTTGAAGAACCAAGTCATAACGTTATCCGAGGTATTACTGTACTTTCAAAATTAGGTTAATTTATTGTTTTCTCGCATGAGTTTTGGAAGGGGGAAAACCCAGATGACGTTAATGGTATGAAAGAACAATGCCTTATTCTTATCTTTCAGCAAAATTGTAAGATAAGATCTGTGATTTTATGAGACTGTCTAATGTATAATTTTTAAATGTCAAGTAAGATAAAGAAAAGTTGTGCATCTACAGGAAGATCTAAATAGAATTATCAAAAACAATATTTCTACAATGTTTACATAGCAGTTTCTAGTGGAAGACTATAAATTGCAAATTTTAATGGTGGATACATTGCTGCTTTTGTTTATTTCATAAAACATTTTCTAATAATTGGCAATGTGAAAAAATAATTGAATAATATGGGTAAGGGATAATAAATGTAGGAAATGGATAACTGAAAATTGTTTTTAAGTGGTAAGGCTGAGTAATATGTAAATGTTTATGAAAGACTTCTTGTGTTAATTTTAAAAAAATAATTACGTGTCAAATCTGACTTAATGGTGACCCTTTGCAATTATTTTTCTAGATACCAAGTACTAGGAAATAATTTATTACTCCTTTCCTCTGATATGAGTTTGGGACTTTGTAGCTTGCCAAGGGTACAAAACCTGGTTCCTGGAAAAACCGATAATATTGCATCTTTCAATTTTTCAGAACTGTTGCTAAGTTGCAAGAAGCAGAAGAACATAGAAAAGAATTACTGAAACAGGTGCAAGATAAAGATATTAAAATATCAAGTAAGTGCTAAAATGCTGCTTTCCTATTTTGGCTTCATTCGGTGTCTTGCTTTACAGTTCAAACTTTCAAATTGTACAGTTTTTGAAACCCTTGAAAAGTAACATTCTGTTCTACCTCTGAAAGGAACTATATCTCAGAAGCTGTAAGATTTTCTTCATTTCCTCCTGTAAGGGTAGCACCACAAGCTTCTAAAGCAATGATGGCTAACCTTGGCACTCCAGGTGTTCTTGGACTTCAGGTGCCAGAAGCCCAGTTCAGCACTCCTGCTTCTGGGAATTGAAGTCCAGGAACACTTGGAGTACCAAGGTTAGCCATCACTGTTCTAAAGTCTCCTGTGTGAGCTATGAACTTCCAGAAAAATCTTCAGCTGTTTTCTTGATGTCAGGGAGCACAAAAAGAAAGCCTGTGCATGGTGTGTGTGTGTATTTTGCCAGATTCAATGGAAGGAGGAGGAACAATGCCAACAGTGGAGCTGGCATAATTAACCTCTTAGGCATCAGTAGAAGGAAATCTTTAGAACAGCTGAATTGAGTGATGGGCATGTGAAGTCTTGGACCCATGTCCTACACCTCATAGAAGTCACTCAGACCTTCATTTCATTAGCATGAATGTCTGAGACAGAGTGTGTAAGAACATTTACCTGATAAGTCATGGCTTTTGAAGGTCTGAGTGACTTCTGGGGGTGCTGAGCTGGTAGAGGCAAAGTTCACCTGTGTCTCCACAATCTATGCAGCATTTTCACTGAATAGAGCTGATATATTTAAGGATTAAGGAGGGGAAACAACAAAGCTTAGAAAATATTATTTCTCTTTTTCAACTTCTCTAATGGAATAAGCTTATCAGAAGGATCAGCAAACCACTTCTAACTTGCAGGTTGTAACTGCTTCTCTGCAACATCATTGATCGTATAGTTGGCCAGAATCTCTGTTGTATAGAATGTTCTTGCTTTTTTGAATAACAGCGTGTTCTGTAGCATTCTGTGAAGATGAAGGGATATTGTTTGTATTGATTAATAGGAGTTCCCCAGTAGAAAAATTTAGTGTATGTCATAATTTGTACTGCTATCATCAATGACTGGTTCATCTCTCTGAAGAATGGCAGTTCATGGTTGAAGAGGCGGCAATAACTGTAACAGTTACAGTCAATATTGTTCGTGTAGTGAACAAATGTGGCTACAGTAGTTAATCTGATTTTTTTCCAGGCTCACATAGCAATATTCAAAATATACAATAAATAAGCTTTGACAGCAGGAAAACTCTTAAGTGATCCCTTTTGGGATCAAATGTCTCAACACATTTTGACAATTGACTGCAAAATATATCTTTCCTTAGACAGGCAAATATGAAAAAGATACAAATGACCACCATTCAGTAGGTGGCAGTGCTGTCTAGCAAATTTAACAGAAGCCTTGTACAAATGTTGTTCTTTCATTGTGCTTTTCTGAAGTCTGGCAAAGAATGTGAGGCTTTTTCCTCCAAATTCTTCAAAAGGTTTACAACAGAAGGCAAAAGTTCAGGAAGAAAAATTGAAAGCCGGGCAGAAGGAAAAAGCAGATATGGAGGAGACTATAGACATTCTTAGAAAAGAATTGAGCAAAACGGAGCAGACAAGAAAAGAACTGAGCATCAAGGTACGTTTTCTTAAGGAGTTAATGCCATATTTAGAAAAAGAAATTAAAGTACTGAATGGTTAGACATCAGTATTGTAAATAGTACTGTGTGAATGGTGTAGATGGAAGCTGTAATCTTATTCAGTGCAACTTTTATTTTGACTTATGTTATAAGTAGACTAGCAAGGAATTGATGGAATAAGTTTTCATTGTTCTATGCTTGGAAGGTAGATACTGCTGATGCAGGAAAAAGTAACAAACTCTTCTCCTAAATGTAGTAAATATTTTATTCATCTAGAAATGATCTCTTCCCAGAATATTCTTATTTCTTTAGACTGCAGCTTGCAAGGTGTTTTCCTTCCCTTTGACAGGAGTACTCAATTTTTTTTAAAGTGGACGGCCGGGCCACGCTCCTTCAGACAGCTTCAGGGGCCGGACAGCCATTTTGCCCTTCCTCCACCATATGGCACTTCCTGGTGCGGTGGAGGCAGTGGGGCCATATGGCGCTGCGGGTTGTGAATCCCTACCTTATGAGTTAGCATTATAAGAATTACTGGCAGAAGCAAGCCTTTATTGAAGCAAGTGGCACTCATCCTCAGATTTGGAGATCTTGATTTCCACTTCCTGAATGATTTTTATGGAGTGAAAAATCAACCAAATCTATTTCTTTGATTATATCAGACCATTGCACAGTTACATTATTGTGAGGCATTATCTCAGCCACTTACTAGATCTTCTTTTGTATACATGGTCAGTCATTAATTTCATGCACACAAATGCTTCATTGGGTGAATTTCTCCACATTCAGGGAAAATTTGTCCTGTATCTAAGTCAGGGTTCCCAACATTTTCAAGCCAGGGGCTGGGTCACACACTCTCAGTCAGCTTTGAGGGCCAGATGGCCATTTTGCCCTGCCTGAATGGTGGGGGTGGCCATTTTGTCTCAACAACTTCAAAGGGGCTACCATTTTGTTTCTCAAATTCCCTTGGAGGGGTGGGGAGGGGCACATGAAATGGTGCAGCAGGCTTTAGGTTGGGAACCCCTGATCTAAGTAGTCCAATTTTACTTGATCTTCCTACAACCCTACGTAGTGCCTCGTCTAGCTGATGTTATTATTAGTACTCAAGGGCAGGTTCATGTTCATCAACAGTTTAATTAAACATTAGTTCTGTGGTGTGTGTTTTCTCCTTAAATCAGTTATATGGGTGTAGACTTAATTTATGAATCACTGTAATCCTGGACTGGATTATATTCCACCAATTCCTTGCTAGCCTACTTACAGCACTATAATAAAATCAGCTCATCCAAAAGGAAATCAACCCTGACTGCTCCTTGGAAGGACAAATACTGAAGCTGAAGCTGAAGTATTTTGGCCACCAAATGAGAAGAGAGGACTCACCGGAGAAGGCCCTGATGCTGGGAAAGATGGAAGGCAAAAGGAGCAGGGGACAGCAGAGGATGAGATGGCTAGATGGCATCGTTGACACAGTGGGTGTAGATCTGGGTGGGCTGAAGATAGTTGTGGGCTGCAAAAAATTTTACTACCACACTGTGGGCGTGGTATGGTGGGCGTGGCCAGGGGGAAGCCCTGTGTTGCACCTGAATTAGGACTACCTTTTTCAAAATTTGGATAGGCGGGGCCAGCTGGAATTTCTGCTACCGGTTCTGGCGAACTGGTGCGAACCTGCTGATGCCCACCACTGGCTACAAAGGAGGGCAGATGACAGAGGAGCCTGGTGTGTGGGGGTTCATGGGGTCGCAATGGGTCAAACTCAACTGTGCGACTGAACAACAACAAAATAATCCATGGTTTATAAACCAGACATACAACAAGCAAGTAATTGTTTGAAGATGCTTGTTTTTTGTATTTCTTCCTCTCAACAGCCTAGTTCATAAATTCAGCCTCTGGAGGAGAAGTGGTGGTTACAACTATAGTTTGCCTATTTAGATGTCATATCAAGATATATTGAACAGAAACACTAGGTATTGAACAGATCAAACCTTTCCTCCAAGAAAATCAAGGGTTCAGGCTGTTGTTCTCACTTCTTTAACCTTATGGCAACCTTGTAACACAGGTCAGGCTGAGACAACAACTAATTGACCAGAATTACTCAGCCTTGTGGCCAGGTAGTAACATCAACACAGGTCTCCAGAGTCTTATTCCAGTACTTTAAACACTGTATTTCACTGGCTCTCAGTACAGCACAATTGTTGGCTGTGGTTTTTTCAATTTAGATGTTACATTTATCAACCTCCCTTAACTGTGTGTTGATGTGATGCAGGAATAAAATCTGAATTCCCCTCAGTTTACTAAGTAACAAGTATGCATGTTGGAGCGATGACTGAACAGTATGTAATATATATCTGTAGGCATCTTCTTTGGAAGTTCAAAAGTCACAGCTGGAAGGACGACTTGAAGAAAAGGAGGCCTTAATCAAACTACAGCAAGAAGAACTGAATAAACATTCCCATATGATAGCAATGATACACAGTTTGAGTAGTGGTAAATTAAGTGCAGAAGCTGTGAATCTCAGTTTGTAGAATATGATTGTCTAATGCTGTGTTTCATGTAAAAGAACTAACCAAAGTTATTGCATACTTTAAGTACTGTGATGTAAAAGAAATCCCATTTTTTGTATAGAGCTACTTTTTCTTTATGAAAAATATTACTTAATGTCCATGACGGTGAACCTTAGCACTCCTGGTGTTATTGGACTTCAGTTCCCAGAAGCCCAAGTCTCTGTGAATCCACATGATTGGGTTACTCATTCGTGTGGATGCACAGAGACTTGGGCATCTGGGAATTGAAGTCCAAGAGCACCAGGAGTGCCAAGGTTTGCCATCACTGTTTTATTTGTTTCTTCACAAAGCAAACCAATTTCTTTGCATGCTGACAGTAGTTACCTCCATAGCTGTCGGCTACTATGGAGGCCTTGTTTCTCGGTTGAACAAGAATTAATTTGACTCATTTTGAAAAAGAGGAGATTTTCCAGATGCACAGCATTTATTACTGGCAAATTTTAAGCTATTTTGTGAGTATTGAATTTTATGAATTCAATGTATGTAGAATATTGTACAGTAGAATCCAGTTGCCTAACACATAAACCCAGAGATTAAAGGGGAAATTCATAGAAATTGTATACCAAAATATTTTTAAAGTAGTATACCAGGAAGATTGGAACTCACTATAATAAGTATTAAATTAAATGAGCAATTATTATTTTTCTGTCCTGTTGGAGTATCCAGTTACAAATGATGTGTCCACAAGAAAAACCATGGGTATACGTAATCAGCTGTTTCATCTTCTAATGTTAACTGCTATTAGTTCTACACTCTGTCTTTTAGTTATTTAGATTTCTGATTATATCTCTATTTTCTCTGGAACTCCTACACTGTTACTATTCTTTATATCAAATATCTATAGAGCATGTTTGAATCTTTATTATACAGCCACATTTTGCTACATTTGAGAAAATTCTGTACATTTTTAAATTCTATACATTTGTAAACAAATACATGACTATTTTTAGAGTAATGAATTTTAATAAGTATTTGAATATAAACGTATGTAAGGTAAAGGCATGTATTTAGTAAAGTATATCATTTTAATGCATGATACCTGATGACGATTAACATTCTGAAATAATTTCACTTAGAGGACACTGATGTTTAGCCAAAATATCAAAAAAGTATATTTAAACTTTATCAAAGAATTTCTGTTAACGTCTTTGGTTTAGCACATGCAACCAATATTTTCAATTACATTTTGAAAGTCCTTTTATTTTCTCCAACTCAGTAATGGTGTTTTGCATTTTAAATGAAATATTTATTACAATCTTATTTTTGCCATTGTCATTTTATACTTGTACTTTATTGTAAATGTCATTGTTTGTGTCTGGGAAGGAAAATTTAAAAAATCAACCTCAGATCTGTGTGTTTGCACTGTATAAATGTAAATCCTTGATTTAACACCTGGTATGAAGGGATGATTTTAAAAATCATTTGCTCTTAAGCAGTGTTTGTTACATATCAATGAAAAAAAATCACCTTTTTCAAAACTGATAAAAAAGATATTTGATTGCCCTGGATATCCAGGTCTCATCTCATAAAGATGGTAAATTGTTTTCAGACAGTACTTTAGACAAGCGAGGTTTGAGCTGATTGTTCCCACAAATAAAAGTTTTTTAAATTATCCAAAATAAAGGATTGTTCAGCTATTTATGTTGCCTCAAGGAAAATTTAAAAAGAGAGAGTCTAACATTTCCCGTTCTCTGCTAAACATGCTAAATTCTTATTAGTGCTTTTTCCCCAGTGAAAGTATGGATGTTCAACCATGGCAGTCTTTACCTGAAGTTTGGTTTTAATAAACAAGTGGGAGGGGGCTGTAATTATAGACGAATAAAATCTTTACTGCAAATGCTATTCTAATAGCCTTTCAAACACACAGCGTCTTTTGGCATTGTGTGGAAGTAACCGTACACAGGGCATGTGTCAATTAATATGTACTTCTGTTTGGCTGCAAATTTTAAGTTGCACCTCTAGTAGCTAGAATCAGGGCAATCTTTCTGCTAGTTAAGACAGGTTCCAAAAAAGCAGACAAAGGACTTGTAGATATTGTTAGGTTATGCAAACAGTGTTTTACTGTTGTATATTGATTGCAATCTATGAAAAAGTTTCAGAGCCCCGGGTTAAACTGCTGTACTGCAACCAAAAGATTGTGAGTTCAGTCTTGACCAGGGTTCAATGTTGACTCAGCCTTCCATCCTTCCGAGGTTGGGAAAATGAGTACCCAGCATATTGGAGACAAAATGCTAATTATCTTGTGAACTGCCCAGAAAGTGCACTAAGCGCTATGGGGCAGTATGTAAGTGTAATTGCTAATGTTATGTGAAATTGTTTGCAGTAACCTAGGGCATTTTCTACTTTTACTTTCTGACTGCCACACAGCAAATTGCTGATGACATTCTCATCAGTTGCAACATGGGAGCTGCTGTTCAGAGAAACAGACGCAAAACTTTCCTGGGTTCATAATCTTGTCTGTTGTTGAGCAAACGTCTTCTTAGTTTCTTCTCATGCTGTGCGGTGCCCATCTTCACCACTTATAACATATCGGGCAAAGAAAACCGTCTCATTGCTTCTTCGGCAACAATGTTTTACGGGGCCAAGGTTCTAACCCAACACCCAACCCTCTTCCTTTCTCATTCATGGTTGGGACTGCAAAGATGGAGTTGTTGAACAAACACATCCTGTTGAATATAAAACATTGACATTTTAAACAAAGACAATATTGTCTTACTGATTTCCAACTTCAGCTGATATCTGCTTTTTAAAAAAAGCTGTTGACAATGACACTCAGGTTTCTTCCTTACTATTAGTGACATCGTAAATACTCTTCCTGAAGATATACTTCATTAATTTCAAGGCAAGAAATCCAATTCTATCCACAACCGCCAAACTAGATTTTCCTGAGATCCAGGATCCTGAGAAATTTGCTCAGAGGATTGGGATCCTCTCAAGCAGATTTGGTAAGTTCATAGATGGAATTTATTGTGTAAGCAGAATATTGGATTTTATTCAGTATGATCTGCTTCAAAATAGTTTGGAGCCAGATTTGTATCTCCCTTTTTGCTGCTCAGAAATATATTACTCTAGAAACACGTTAAGTAGAAAAATCCCTGCTATTGTAATCAATAAGCAGTTCTTCCTTGAACACAGTTCCAGTCCATACCATCCTGGCACAAGGCTACAAAATACTTCTTATAATAATTAAACTCAATAGAACTTATAGAATTTCAGCTTAGTTTAGATACAATCTATTGAATTAAATGGATATAAAAATAGCTCAACCTTCATTTTAAAGGTTGCATCAAACTCTAATTCACCTTTTAGGGAGGGGAAGCAAGTGATTACAGTTGAGCAGTGGGACCTTAATGGATACACCAGTGGTGGCGAACCTATGGCATGTGTGCCAGAGGTGGCACGCGGAGCCCTCTCTGTGGGCACCTGTGCAGTCACCCCAGCACAGATTTTGCCCCACCCCTTTTCCCAGCAGCCCAATGGGAATGCTTCCTACCCCAGCACAGAGTTCACCCCACCTCTCTGCCCAGCAGCCCAGTGGGAGTGCTTCCTCCCTTCCCCAGCACAGAGTTTGCCTCACCCCTTTGCCCAGCAGCCCAATGGAAACATTTCATTCCTCATTGCTGTGTTGGCACTTTGTGATAAATAAGTGGGTTTGAGGTTTCAGTTTGGGCACTAGGTCTCTAAAAGGTTTGCCATCACTGGGATACACAGTTGACTAACAAGCCCAATATAAATATCTGAGGGTACACAAACAGTAGGAGCAGATTAGCTGATTTAAGAGGGGCTGTGGTGGCTCAGTGGTTAAGAAGCTCATCTTGTTAGCTGGAAGGCCAGCAAGTCAGCAGTTCGAGACCCGGGTAGTGCATGACGATTTGAGCACCCGTCTCTTTCCCAGCTTCTCCCAACCTAGCAGTTCGAAAGCAAGAAATTGCAAGTATATAAATAGGAACCACTTTGGTGGGAAAGATCTTGGGGACATGAAAGGAGCCTCATTTGGGTGTCCCCTGAGTGGAATTTCTCCAGCAAATAACCTTTTAACCAAGAATAATTTCTGACACAAAATTATTATTATTAGTTGATCCTAGGTTTGTTGGCCTATTAAAGATGTTAAATCCTTGTTTTCTCACTTTTCTCTTTGTGCATCCATAATTCTTTTTATTTTGAATTCTTTAGCCCCTTGTTTGACAGTGTTTTGTCAAGCTCTTCAGTTTTGGCATAGTCAATATTCAATTATTTCAATGTTGACTTCAGTAAATCCTTAAACTGTTTCTTTTGTCCACCCAGTTAAGCATCTGCAACAAGCTCTCAATTGAAAAAGTATTTAGAGAGAAGGTCAGCTGACATTTTGGCCACATGGCCAGTCTAGTGAATTTGTTTCTAGATTGTGAAAATTCTTGCCGTGTGTGTTTTCTCCAAAACTTCAGTGTCAGGGAGTTATTTTGCCATTTAATGCTGAAGACACTTCCAGTGACAATGACTGAACTTTCCAGGTCTCTACTGCATAATGTAGAATGGGTAGAACAACATCTTTGTACATCTTCAACTTAAGAGGGAGATGAATTCCATGTCTGTTCAACACAGAGAATTGAATTCTTCCAGTGGCAGTGCTGCCGTAGTGATTCATAAGATCACTTTTTCATCAGTTGGGAGGTAACGCAACCCAGATACATGAACTTATCCATTAGAATAAGCTATTTATATATCTTAGATGTAGTTCCTTATTTTAAAAAAAGAGACATGGTGGCACAGTGATTAAACTGCTGTACTGCAGCCATAACATTGTGAGTTCAGTTCTGAAGGGGATCAAGGTTGACTCAGCCTTCTGAGGCTTGTAAAATGAGTACCAAGCATATTGTGGGCAAGATGCTAATTACCCTGTAAATCACTCAATTAGTGCACTAAGAACGCAGTCCTTGGTAAATAAAATTTCATGTACTGTTCAAACTAAGATTTTAGTTATTGCCTCTCACTGTTTGCAATGGGGCTATGGTGGCCCAGTGGTTAAGAAGCTTGCCTTGTTAGCTGGAAGGCTGGCAAGTCAGCAGTTCGAGACCTGGGTACTGCATGACAGACTGAGCACCTGTCTCTGTCCCAGCTCCTGCCACCTAGCAGAGCGAAAGCAAGAAATTGCAAGTAGATAAATAGGGACCACTTCAGTGGGAAAAGATCTTGGGGACATGAAAGGAGCCTCATTTGGGCGTCCCCTGAGTGGAGTTTCTCCAGCAAATATCCTTTCAACCCAGAATAATTTCTGACATGAAATTATTATTATTACTGTTTGCAACTTCATGCCAGTGAATCAGTTAGCTCTAGAGCTTTTCCCTGCAACACTGAGGGACAGTTTCTCATCAGTGTGTTACTGAAAGTCAACATCAGCATTTTCTTCCCTATAAACATCCTTGAGCCTCACAGAAGACATAAGGCTGAAATGAGCTGGAACAAGGACACCACTTTGCTTTACACAGCTTATGATAGAAAGGGGATCAAAGAAGATTCAGTTATCAATGACATGAGATATATGCCATCACGAGTTCGCAAAAGCTATGTGTGAATTTCTCAGGATGTCCAATTTTTTCATGATTTTTCAGAGTCTCCCACTGCACACTACATCAAAGGCTTTCATCAGATCTATGAATGTTTTTGTAAAGGTTGACATGCTCTTGATCCTTTTTTTTCCTAGTAGCTGCTGAATGGCAAAGATCATGCCAACAGTCTGTCATTCCTTATGGAAGCCATATTGAGTCTCTGGTAAGAGAACTCTTCAAATGTTTTATGAGGCTATGAGAGTCAGGATTTTGCCAAAGCCTTAGGATGGGCACTGTGTCTTCTATGCAAATGCACAGCTGACACCTGCTCTTGACCCTATAAAGCAGATTCCAAGTTCTTATGTCAAAAATCCTAAGCCATCTAGAAAATTAAACTACAGTACAGTTATATAATGGACACCCATCTCAAAGGTTTGAACAGAAGCGTAGCGTGCCTTGGCGGGGCCCCGTATAAAAATTTGTTTGGGGGCCCTTAGGAAGGGTAAAGATTTCTCACAAAAGAAAAAAATGCATAAAATTACTTAAACGGGGAAATCCCGCAGCCTGCGATAACCGATGTAGGGTGTTGCCAACTTTTGAACGCACACTTTACAAAGCTGGCTTGAGACTAAATATCAAGAAAACCAAGATAATGGCAACAGGCCCTATCAATCCCTGGAAAATAGATGGGGAAGAAGTAGAGGCAGTTACAGATTTTACTTTCCTAGGATCAAAGCTCACTGCAGATGGGGATTGCAGCCATGAAATAAAAAGGCGACTGATTCTCGGGAGGCAAGCAATGAGAAACCTGGGGAACATAGTGAAAAGTAGAGACATTAAATTGCAAACAAAGATTCGCATAGTCAGGGCAATGGTATTCCCTGTGGCAATGTATGGTTGTGAGAGCTGGACCATTAGGAAAGCGGAGTGCAGAAAAATAGACGCCTTTGAGATGTGGTGTTGGAGGAGAGTTTTGAGAGTACCCTGGACAGCGAGGAGAACAAATGGGTCAATCTTAGAAGAAATCAAGCCTGACTGCTCCTTAGAAGGTCAAATAATAAAGATGAAGCTAAAGTACTTTGGACATCAAATGAGAAGAGAGGATTCACTTGAGAAAGCCTTGATGCTTGGAAGGGTAGAGGGCAAAAGAAGAAGGGGACGGCCCAAGAAGGGATGGCTAGATGGTATTGTGGAGATAATGGGCACAGAGCTGAGTGAGTTGAGGGGGATGGTGGAGGACAGGAATGCCTGGAGGACAGTGGTCCATGGGGTCGCAGAGGGTCGGAATCGACTGTGCGACTGAACAACAACAACATTTGTTTTGCTTACGCTCGTTGGGGGCCCCATGGCCCTCCTCCCACCTTTGGTCCAACTTTCCTCCCCTTTGCGTTATCTCTTTGCTTCCCGTTAGAAAACCTGTCCAGGGCGGGCAGGCAGGTGCTGAAGAGCAGCGCCACCCTTTTGCGGGTAACGGGCAGGAGGAATTGGGGGTTGGGGGGGGCACCAAAGGAGACCGTCCCTTCTCAGGCCTTCCCACAATGACGTTGGCTTCGGCAGAAACAGGAGAGGTGGGAACCGCTGCAACCCGCGCTGCTGGCTGCTGCCCGTGGCCTTTGCCACCATTGGCAGGGCGGGTCCACGGCCGACAGTGGCGTAGCGTGGGGGGGCGGGGGGGCGGATGCCCCGGGCAGCGGCTTTCAGGGGGCGGCAAAATGTCCCCTCCCCACCCTTTTGCTGGCGAGCACCCCGCGTGCGCTTCGCCGCTTGCAGGCGAGGAGGAGAAAAAGGGTTTTTTTTAGGCGGACAATTCAAGGAGGGGCCTGCTCGCCTCTGCCCGCCCAGCCACCCACCCAGCTTGTCGTGAGATGGGGCGCTCGTCGGGGGTGGGTGGCACCGTGGCGGGGAGCCCCTGGTGGGTGGCTGGGCAGGAGGAGGTGGGCAGCGTGCGCGCGCACGCGGGCCGCCCGCCAGGAGAGCCCCCGACGGCCAGCTGGGCGGGCGGGCCCCTCTTTGAATTGTCCGCCTAAAAAAAACCCCTTTTTCTCCTCCTCGCCTGCAAGCGGCGAAGCGCACGCAGGTTGCTGCCCTCGCGGGCTGAGGGCAACCTGGGGTGATCCTTCCCCACGGAGGGATTCAGCCGCCCGCCGGTTTCCCGCTCCCAACCCGGGCCCCGTTGTGGGCAGCCGGCCAAGCGCCTTCCTCCCAGCTCCTCCTCCTCCTCCTCCCGCTAGCCAAGGCGACCCTTCTCCATAGGCTGTTGGCTGGCAGGCCGCGAAGCCTCTGGTGGGGCGCTGGGCTCCCCTCGGCTGTTTGGACCCGAGCGGGCTTCCCGGTTTAGCCCTCTGGGCTTCGCCTAGGCCGCCCCGGAGGCCCGCCGCCGCTGCCTCGCCCACTCCACCCGGGCGCGCTCCGTCCCTTGGGGAGGCGTGGGGCTCCTCTGGCTCCCGTTAACCTCCGGCCCGGCCCGGGCCTCCTCCGCCTCCTCCTCCGCCTCGGGCTTCCTGGGAGGGCTGCTTGGGCGTTGAGCAGCCGGAGAGGCGAAGAAGGACTGGGCCGGTGGGTCCCGCCTTGGCACCGCGCGTAATGGCCCTGCCTGCGCGCCCTCGAGGGGAAGGCGAAGAGGCGGCTTGCTTTCGGAGGTAAGATGGGGGGGAATCCCCGGGGGCTCTCCGGGGGCGGCAAACATCCCCCGGGGATTCCCCCCATCTTACCTCCGAAAGCAAGCCGCCTCTTCGCCTTCCCCTTGAGGGCGCGCAGGCAGGGCCATTACGCGCGGTGCCAAGGCGGGACCCGCCAGCCCAGTCCTTCTTCGCCTCTCCGGCTGCTCAATGCCCAAGCACTGCGCAGCCCTCCCAGCCAGGCGAGCGATCTGCCGAGGTGCGAGCGGACGGAGATGTGTGGCGCGCGCGAGATTTCGCGCGCACCGCTAGTCAGCAGGGGGCTGACTTCTGCCTGGGTCGGGGGGAGGGGGCGGCGGCAGCGGCGAGCTGGGGGGGGCGGTGGCGAGTTTGTTCTTCGCCCCAGGTGGCTGAAGACTGCGTGACGCCACTGACGGCCCGGGAAGCGGGAGAGACCGTCAAAGCCCTCCCAGCCTCTTCCCGGGCCAGAGTGCCCTCCGCTGCTGTTGCTACGGTCCCGCCGGAGGCATCGCCAGCGCTCGGCGGCCTCTCCCCGTGCCGCCCCCTCCCCAGTGAAGGTTCCAGAGCGTCCGGCGGTCCGAGTGTCCCTGGTTCATCAGGGGCCGCGCGCGCACCCCCGCTCTCTCGCGTGAGTGGAGGCGACAGAAGCAGCGGAGAAAGGAGAGCCCTGCCCTCCCTTCTTTGTCCTGGGCAGGTGGGAGGGGGCAGCCCAAGGCCTCCCAGAAAGGCACCCGCCCCCAGCCCACTTCCGGCGCCCTCTCCCAAGGCTCCCTGGCCGTCGCCTCCCTCCCGCTCTGCATTTGTTTTGCTTACGCACGTTGGGGGCCCCCGTGACCCGGGGGCCCCGTATAATTGATATGGCTGATACGGCGGTAGCTACGCCCCTGGGTTTGAATATTAATCAAGGGTTTCTGGGACATAAAATTTGATACACCACAACTAACAGGTTATAGGTTGCTATATATGTTGTATGTTATACAGTATGTTATACCATTTTCACAGAAACTACTTCAGTAGAATTCTCATCCACAGCATAGGCTACCTCACAGATCAAAGGATGAGCTCAAACGATTGTCAATAGATGCTGAAGGTTAAACTCATTAGATGTTTAATGCCAGGTATTTTTCTTGCATCCATTTACGAACCATTTGCAGTTCAACAGGTCACAACTAATCTGAATAACAACCAGAAATATTCTGGTATTACCAGTTGCAAAAAACTATTGGTTTGTATACTTCTCTATTATGCTAACCAACCATTCTGTGCCTCTACCTGATGTGTATAAATTGATGCCATGAAGCTTCCTATGTCTGATGAAGTGGACTTGATCCAAGAAAGCTAACATTAAAATACATTAAAATACAGCAGTTAGTCTTTAAAGTGCCACAATGTTTGTTACTCTCTGATATGCTTGAGAAACAGACTTAACATGGCCACCATTTCAAGAAAATTTATGTCACACCATACATGCATAAGATATCCTATAAATGTACACTCTTGTACAATGGCTTGCAAGAGGCAATGACAAAATGACAAAGTTCTTTTTTTCATTTATTTAACTACAGGCATGAATGCAAGCATATATCAACACAAGATATAGATCTTAGATAGATAACAAAAACAATATCAGAAAGAACTTCTGACATATCAGCAATTAATTGAGAAATTATGAATATTGAATTACTTCATAGTTAAACCTGGTAACAGGCAGAAATACTCAAAAGTGTTTATTGCATAATAATGAATAATGCAAACTTAACCTTACATATTTTAGCAAGAATATATACGGTAACCTTGTGTGGACCAAATTAAGACCATTGCTTCCCAATGGTGGAACATGGAGTTTTATGCTCCCTGTATCTGGTCACGAAAAGCTGATGTTTTATTGAGGGCCATGTGGGATGAACAAACGCCTGGTTTCCTGTGGGGGTTGGGGTAGGGTGGTACACCAAAAAGCTTTTGCTGTTGTTCTATATGCATTTCTAAGATTTGTACCTGGCAAGAAGACATCATGCCATACCTGAAGAAGAAATATTGGATTTTGAAAGCTTGCAACGTTTTAATTTTCAACTACCCAATAAAGGTATTGCTTTCCTCCTGAAATTTTAGCTTTTCTTTTTTTTTTTTTTTGCAAGCTTATAAAGTAATTATGAACTTCATAAAATGTAACTGTGTAATTTAATAGTTCTATATGATTAAATGCAACTGATCAATTTAATACATTTATTTCAAGATAGCGGTACCTCACTTAAAGAGCATAATACGTTCCATGGGGTTGCTCTTTAAGTGAGTTGCTCTTTAAGGAAACACTTGGAAAAAGCCCTGCTTTGTGACTGATTGTGACTGGTTGTGACTTCTGGGGTGGGGGGAATTGCAAACCCCGATTTAGCAGTTCAGTGAGTTTTGGGTTGTTTTTAGTTGTTAAGTGAGAGTGACCATTCAGAGAAAATTCTGCTCTTTAAGTGAGTTAGTCTCTAAGTAAGATGCTCTTTATGCAAGGTTTGGAGGGACTGCAGTGGCTCAAGTGGCTAAGACCCTGACTGGAAGGCAGGAGGTCAGCAGTTCAATTCCTGAGTACTGCAGGGCGGAATGAGTGCCCATCTTTGTACCAGCTCATGCCAACCTAGCAGTTCGAAAGCAAGAAATAGCAAGTAGATAAATAGGGACCACTTTGGTGGGAAGGTAAACAGCGTTCCATTCGCTCCAGTGTCTAGTCATGTCTGGCACATGACCACAAAAACATCTGCAGTATGAAAGGGTTAACAGGTTTGAGCTTTATCTCCCAAATAGGGGCTGTGGTGGCTCCATGGTTAAGAAGCTCACTGTTAGTTGGAAGGCCAACATTTCAAGACCCAAGTACTGCATGACAGAATGAGCACCAGTTTCTGTCCCAGCTCCTGCCAACCTAGCAGATTGAAAGCAAGGAACTGCAAGTAGGTAAATATGGAAAAGATCTTGGGTACATGAAAGGAGCCTCATTCAGGCATCCTGAACAGAGTTCCTCCAGCAAAAATCCTTTCAACCCAGAATAATTTCTGATACATCATCATCATCATCATCAGTGGCTGATGGTGAGCTGAGAGCAAACCTAAAATATTTTAGAGTGGAGAACTAACTTTAAAATAATTGGTTACAACACAGTGGAAACCCATATAATGAATGCTTTGTATAATGAAAAATCCGTACAACGAAGCATTTTTGCGCTATTGCTGATGCACCATGTAACCGGGGGTGGGGGGGAGTTTGATACACGAATCGCTATTGGCAATACCCCGTACAACAACAAAAATTCCCCACTGTATGGGGTATTGCCAATAGTGATTCATATAACGAACATTTTCTTTTTGTTTTACGGTACATTGCCCATAGGGATCCGTATAAGGCGAGGGGAGTATAATGGAGTTTTTTTCGATATACAGGTTTCTACTGCATTTCTTAATGAGAAAGAGAAAAAGCATTAAAACAGATACTGGTTCTTATCTGCTCACTTGATTTATTACATTAACAAGGGGAAAGACCAGGAAGGCAGCTTGTACATTTTCATCAGCACCCTCTTAATTTTTATTCCACCCGAAAGCTCTGTGTGCCCTTTAATCACAAATAAAAGAAACTTTCTAATAGAAGGTTAATATTTAAAATGTTTAAACATCAAAGCAGACCCTTCATTATTTCAGAGAAACAAAAGTACAGAGAAATGCTAGCTAAATTGAAATTGCAAAGTCTAGGAGCATAACAACAACAACAAAAAAAACCACCTCTGTTTATAAGGCAACCTCCCAAATACTGTAAGCAGATCATGTCACAAAGCAGGACATTAAGTATATCTACATCCAGCTTTTTATACACAAGAGGGGGAAATTTCACCCTCCTCTTCCTTGTTGGGGGGACCACTATGCTGACTTTCGCTAACTTGTTTTTTGATCCCCAGAGCAAGGGGAAAAGGGAATTATTCCCAATCAAAGACATCCCTTTCCTTAAGCCCTGCTTGGAGGCATTTTGTAGGTAGGTAGTGTACTCCAGTGTTTAATCATGGCTGCCACTTATCCATGGATTTTATTTATTTAATTATTTAGACACAGACAGCCCGGATCTTTGGCTATAAACAGATGAGCACTGAACCCTAGAGTCGGATACGACTGGCTTTTGAGCATGGGTGACCTTTACTTTCACCTAACCATTATTTAACCCATTTCTTTTTCAGAAATGGATTAAATCAATCAATGAAATCAATCAATAATGAAACATGGCACGGCTATTATCAATGCAAGACAACTATAATTTAGTAGGTCTTATTTTGTGGTCAGTCACTCCAAGGTAAATCGTTGGCTATTTTGGAAGGCTAATTGCTGAGGTTTGTACCTTTAAGGAAAACTTATCTGGTAGGTAAAATGTATAAATTTCAGCGAATACTTATTTTGACATCCAGTTTGATAAATACTGACTTCTTTGATGGGAAGGTAAACAGTGTTCCGTGTGCTTCGGTGTCTAGTCATGCCTTCCACATGACCTCGGAAACGTCTGCAGAAGCACACAGCGCTGGCTATGAAACAGAGATGAGCACTGAACTCTAGAGTCTGACACGACTGGCTTGTGAGCAAGGGTGACCTTTTTACCTGACCTTCATCCTGAATATTTACATGGTACACATGTGGAAGATTTGTCTGAATCAGCTTAAAAATCCTTGGATGAATGGACCAAAGGTCAAATTCAATGAAAGGCAGATTCCTGTGTTTTCAAACATTGATCCCCATACACAGGGTACTTGGAGAACTGGCAAATGCAAAGGAAGAAAAAAAAATGAAGTACCTGTACAAGATTTGATTATAGAGATAAACATTTTAATGGAAAGCAGAGGAGATAGGTAAAGGTTGCTCTTTGCTCGAAAGCCCGTCGTATCCAACTCTAGGGTTCAGTGCTTGTCTGTATTTATAGGCATAGAGCCAGCACTGTCCGCATCTGCAGACATTTCCATGGACATGTGGCAGGCATGACTAAACAATGGAGTGCGTGGAACACTGTTTACCTTCCCACCGAAGTGGTACTAAAACTCACCAAAGCAACCTCTGTTGGATCCCTTGGGCAAGGTGAAAGCAGTGGACAGGCATCATGGTCCACCTAGCCAGAGGGTGACGTGATACCCAAATGGCTAAAAAACCACATGCAGATAGACTTGATTTCTCAAGTCAATTTGCATGTGCGGAACATTGTTGCGGAGATGTATACCATTGTGCAGACTCTTCATTGAATAATGACTCCAAGGTATCCAAGATAAGGCCTCCTAAGAGAAGACCCAGCATGTGTAGTCATGGGCAAGCTACAAAGTCCCTGGATACAACTTCTGAGCACCCTCTACCTAGAAAACCCTGAAAAAGAGTTAGAATGGGCACACAGTTATTAAAGTAAGTCCAGCACTTTTTGTTTCCAGTTATCTAGATTAGAGGTACCCAAACTATGGCCCCGGGGGCCAGATGTGGCCCCCAACACCAATTCATCCAGCCCACAAAGCCCTCATCACTCCTGGAAGTGGAAGTAACATGTGCCCATACATATGGGCATGTTTTACTTCCGCTTCCAGGAGTGATGAGGGCTTTGTGGGCTAGATGAATTGTCGTTGGAGGCCGGATCTGGCCCCTGGGCCATAATGACCAGCTCCCTGAACCACACAACCAGCCCGTGGCCTGAAACGTTTGGCCACCCCTGATCTAGACTGTGATTCACATAATGTTATGCAGATTTCTAATGTAGTACTATACAAATGATATTGTTTTAGTCTAGTTCCTGTCTTTAAAATTATTTTTGCAAGCTTATTTTATTTTATCTTTTCTTCTAGTAAAGGAGCCTGTATGTCAAAATAGCTCTGAACATGTTCTTCATTTGCTCTGAACTTAGAAACCAGCAGCTTTGCCCCAGGATCCCTTTCATAGCAGAATTAAATGGTGAGGAACAAGGCATGCTTAAAATAAATCTTTGCAAAATAAGGTAAATCCGGTATGCCAAGATGATATCTTCAAAGTGATGACAGCTACAATGTGTTTTGGGCTCTCCCTCTCATCTGCATTATGTTATTAAAAACTAATTTTGTCAGGAAGCAGCTGTTGTCTTGGCTGGGCATTACTGGAAGATATCTGGGCATATTGTTTATGTTAAAATACATGGGTTATGTTTCAACTGTCTTATAAGACAGCCCAACTGCTTTGACATCTGAAAAGAAACAAAAGGGCATTGTAATTTCAGACTCTAAAGGCTTATATGATAAGCTCTGGAAAATACTTACCAGTTGCATTAGGCTCTAGCTAGCCCCACTGTAGGGAGACAAAAAGGTCAAGGGTCACTGCTGTTCCTCTATTTGTGTTGCATCAAGTGACCCTCTTTCCATTGTCTCCTGAGGATTTTGCTCGGAAATCCATTTTGATGTATTTTTAATTCATACTCAACAACTGAAACCAAGATTCTGCTGATTGTAAGTCTTATTCATAAGTTGAATGCCATTCATTCCTTGACTACCCCATGCAGCTAAGGAAGTGGGCTGTAAACCACAGCCATTCATACCACAATAAACATGTAATTTACTTACTTACCTGTGGCCTTTATAAACAATTTATCACCCATAGTCATAGCTTTCAGAGCCACCTTAAATACTTGGAACCAGGATCAGCCTTATAGGACTCATAATGTGAATTACAACACATGTAAGTTTTATTCTCAGTAGGTCTATTATCAACCCTATGTTTGTGCCACTTTTCATTCAGACATAAGTGAGAGGTCTTTAGAGAGGGGGAAAGTATTGGGAGTTTTGGACTGAGCAAGACCACATTGGTATAAAGCTTCCCAAGCAATATTACCCCAACCAGAAGAATCTGGCCCCTACATGGACTGCACTGGCTCAAGTGGCTAAGATGCTGACTGGAAGGTGGGAGGCCAGCAGTTCAATTCCCGAGTACTGCAGGACGGAATGAGCTCCCATCTTTGTCCCAGCTCCTGCCAACTTAGCAGTTCGAAAACAAAAAATTGCAAGTAGATAAACAGGGACCAATTCAGTGGGAAGGTAAACAGTGCTCCTTGTGCTCCGGTGTCTAGTCATGCCTACCACATGATCATGGAAACGTCTGCAGAAGCAGACAGCACTGGCTCTTCGGCTTTGAAACAGATGAGCAATGAACCCTAGAGTCAGATATGACTGGCTTTCGAGCAAGGGAAACCTTTATGTGGATACTGAAAAATATGGAGGATATTGTATGTATTTTGATAGTTTTTTGAGATGAGTGAGGAGAAATGTCTCTCTCTCCCCACAACCAAAATATTGCTGGACTACAACTTCCATCACTCTTTCCCACCAGTTATATTGTGCAACAACATCTGGAAAGCCCAGAGTTATCTATTTGTGTAGAAATCAAAAGCACTAAAGAGGTTTTGACACACTGTTTAATGTGCCAGCATCCCATCCCAGTTTCTATTGCAAACTGAACAGAGCAGATGTTCACTACCTCAGTGTACAGAAGTCACAAAGGTTGTGTTCCTGATCTGACATTCCACCTTGGGACTTTTCTCTCTGGAGATATTGGTGAGCAGCAGTACATTCTGCACCTGCAACCACATTTAGATGTTTTTTGAATCCAAACACCCTGAGGGAGAGTGTAGGAGCCCCATCCCTTCCTGCACATGGAGAAAAATAGTATGACTGCATGAGCTTCATTGTGGGAGCTCTCCACATGAACCCTTTTCTATTGTGCACATAGAGTCTACATACATGTCTGGGGGGCATGATAAGTCTCCCCTCCCTCTCTTGTCACTTTAATCACAGAAACAAGACAGTCTAAAGAGGAAGAGACTGCGATACCGAGATAGCCTCTCTAGGTAAAATAGACCCCCAATTTAGAAACAAGGGGATTGGGCTCACATAGAGAGGTTGCCCAGGTACAGCAGCCTCGTCAAATCCAGACACGAGGAAACAGGGTTGGACTGGGTTAGGATGCTCCACTCAACACATATGGGCTTCACATACTTTAAAGCACAATTCAAAGTGGCTTGAAAGGGTTGTCATTAGTCTGGAACATCGAATATGGAGAGTTTTTTGTTCAGACTGTTGTCTTCCACACAGAGGAGGGTGATGGAGCTGAAGCTGGAGGGAGTGGTAGCACAGGAGGACACTTCTTTCTTATGTATTTATTCAACCCATGCTCTCAAAATGGCATATCCGTGGACAGGCTTTCTTGTGAATAAATCCACATGCACAGACTCTGTCATGGAGGGCTTAAAGAACCCAGGTTTAGACAAGAAATTTAGATGAGTCAGGAACAGCAATTGCAATTACACTGGATTTACATTGGATGTCTAATTGCAATTAGAATTACACATGATGACTGAAAGGTCAGCAGATCAGCAGTTTGAGACCCAAGTGCTGCATGATGAAGTGAGCTCCTAGCTCTGTCCCAGCTCCCACCAACCTAGCAGTTCAAAAGCAAGAAATTGCAAATAGATAATTAGGTACCACTTTGGTGGGAAGGTAAGCAGTGTTCCATGCACTCCAGTGTCTTGTTATCCCTGTCACATGACCATGGAAATATCTGCAGACACAGACAGGCTGTAAACAGACATGAGCACTGAACCCTAGAGGCGAATATGACTGGCTTTCAAGGAAGGGTGACCTTTACCTTTACCTCACTGCCCCAAAGCGCATAGTGCACTCTCTGGGCAGTTCACAAGTTAATTAGCATTTTACCCACAACATGGTGGGTACTTATTTTACTGAACTCAGAAGGACGGAAGGCTGAGTCAACCTTGATCCCTGTCAGGATCAAACTTACAACCTTTTGGCTGCAGTGCAGCAGTTTAATCACAGCACTACCAGGACTCAGTCAGGAAGCTAGACACAATATGGTTTCAGATTACATTCATATGTTGACATCTCTTTGCTGTCTTGGCTGGTTTTTTGTGTGAAGCTTCAGTGCAACTCTAGAGTCATCAGCTTATTGGCAGAATGGCATTATTTCTCTGCCTTCTACCTTCCCTAAGCATAAACCATATGTGGGTGAGTGTTGTTTAGAAGGAAAAAAAGTATGCCTGTGTTAGAGTGACAGAGATAACACTGAGTCTCGGCTTGTTGGGAGTGGATCTGCAACATGATTTCCTATTTCTGAGCAGTGTTGTTTTGTTAGTTTTCATCAGGGAAGAAAAAAAAAGTACAGTAATGCCTTCAGCGACACCTACATATGTTTCAGAGCAAGGGGAAAAGTGGTAAGGGCTGCTTATGAGCAGCAGCTATCAGACCAAATCAGGGATAAAACTGCAGTCAAAGGAAGTACCTCTAAAATGGAACAAAAGGCAGCAAACTGCCCCCATCCCAGCTTTGTAGTGTTTCATTGGGGGGTGGGGAGAGCTTTTCTGGGATGTCTTCAAGATCATTAGGGAAGGGGAGGGAGGAAGTTCTTCACCATCCGCCAAATTCTGTAGCAATGCTTTGAAAAGAATCACAGGATATAAGACAGCAGAAATATGTAGAAGCTTCATTACAATTAGAGATGTGCAGATTTGTGGTTTTTGGATTATAGATCCCCAGACAGCATAGAAAAGAGATATTCACACAAGAACATCAGTTTCCATGGCACCCATACGCATTCAATATACACTTACATTCTTCCTTTGGAAAAGAATGAAAACTGGAATCTGTCATTTCTTGCAGCTCAAGTGGTGGAATTATTCTCAAAATAACACCCCTTCTTTGAGGTGCCTCTTAATGTTGTGAAAGGGTTTGCATGTACCACTGAGGTTGAGGGGGCTGTGGTGGCTCAGTGGTTAAGAAGCTTGTCTTGTTAGCTGGAAGGTTGACAAGTCAGCAGTTCGAGAACCAGGTACTACATGATGGATTGAGTACCTACTGGGTGGCCACTGTAGCTAAAGATGTCATTGGCAGAGGAGACGACAGCAGTAACACTCAAGCTAATTTTTGTTAGTATTGTAGAGAATGTGGCAATGGTAAACCAGATCTGAAGCTCTTTTTTAACCTTGAAAACCCTATGATGAGACAGTCCAAAGCAAAACAGGAGATAGTGCTGGAAGATGAGACTCCCAAGTTGGAAAGCACTCAGCAGCTTTGAGAACAGTAAAGAACAAGTACAAATAGTGCTGTTGTTAATGACACAACTAGATTAAAGCTGAAAGGCTGTGTAGAGGCTGCTATGCACAGAAATGAAAGTCTGATGCTCCAAAACACATGTGGAACATAGAATGTGAGAAATACTAATCAAGGCCAACTGTACAGCAAGAAAACTCACACTATCCTCAATTAACTCGATAGCACATGTGCAATGCCACAATGGTTTTTTTTTAAATCCAAATACTAACTATTTACAACTCAACAGAACCAAGCTTCACAGTAATAAATGTGAATATCAGTCAGGGATCTTTTGATATTATCAGTTGTAAAAAGCCACACTGATTTATATACAGTACCTATCTGTTATGCTAACCAATCACTCTATACTTCTGTACCTGATGTGTATAAATTGATACCATGAAGTCTCACTCTTATGTCTGATGAAGTATACTTGAGCCATGAAAGCTAACGTTAAAATACAGCAGTTAGTCTTTCAGGGGTCACAATGTTCTTTGTCATTTTGTTTTGTTTTATTTACTCTCTGATATACATAAACATTGTAATTCTTGATGTCAGTGAACTAAAATGGACTAGAATGGGATATTTTGAGTCAGACAAAATGTTCTTTGGAAATAATCAACTTGGGAGAAATGGAGTCACTCTAATACTGAGACAAGATATAACACATACAGTTAGGGACTATAATATAATATCTTAATAAATAATATATATCAGCATAACCATTATTCAAGTCTGTATTGCAACTACAGAGGCAAAGAAGATGACATTGAAAGCTTTGACCAAAAGCATCAAGGAGGATAACAGATCATATACTAAAACAAGACATAGTCGCTGTGCGAGTGGGGCGGCATAGAAGTCGAAATACAAATACAAAAAGACATGCTTATAATCATAGATGGTGGGAATGCAAACATAGGAAAGAAAGCAGAACCAAATGTTATTGGAAAATTTGGGCTAGGAGACAGAAACTATGCAGCAAAATGACTCAGAATTCTGCAAAATCTACAGTCTGTTTATTGTCAATGCATGCTTCAAGCTACTGACCAGATGACTGTACATGTGGATATTACCAGATTGTCAATATGGAAATCAAATAGACTATGTAATTGGAAGCAGGAGATGGAGAAGCTGCATTCTCCCTGCCAAAACAGGACCAGGAGCAAATTGTAGTAAGAATTATGAATTACAAATAACCAATATTAGAGTAAAGCTAAGAAAATGAATGAATTTTAGTTTTCATAGGCTAATCCAAAATGAAACAGTTATTCTATGAATAACATGTATGTACATTTATTTAGTTAGTTACACACATACACAAACACACACACAGCCCATCTGGCTCTGGGTCATTTACAACATTAAAATAATACATATACAAATATAATACAATCATAACCCACACTCCGAAGGCAGCATACAGAAGATAAATCAATCTAAATTAAATTTAAGTAAACTGCAAAAGGAAAAAAAGTATAGCTACTAGTTGACATTAGGGAGGATGTTTTGAAAGGTCTCTATAAAGAACTAGGTCTTTAAGTGTCTTAAATATGTCCAGGGATGGGGCCTGGTACAACTCCATTGACAATGTGTTCTACAGTTTGGTTGCCTCAACATGAAATATACCCTGTCCCCCATTGACTGTATCAGGAGCTAAATCTTGGGACAGCATTTTCCAGAGCCTCTGAGAGCAGAAACCTAGTTGAGGAAGCAATACTGGCTTAGTATCTTCATGTTGAAGATTTCAGCAGACTCCAAGCAAACCTCAATTTCATTATCAGCAACCTTTCTAACTAGGAAAATGTTGGCTGGCTGATAGAAACTCAAGAGGGTCAATTGATGGGTAATAGCTGCATGTGACACATGTAGTAGGGAAACACTATCTTGGCAACAATAGACAAGGTCACATTTGCTGAGATCTATGTGATAATTAATTCAATCCAGACACCCTCTTCCTCCCATACACCTGATTAGACCAACAGCAACAGTTTTCATAGGCTAATCCTAACCAGACAGGTTTCCAAAGCCTAACTAAAATGCATTTCATATGATAAAAAGTTTGGTTGCATAGAAGAGCCTTCTGGAAACCACAGTGCATATTGGGTTAGATCCAAACAAATTCACACTTAGAGCAGCCAAACTGATATTAATAGGATTTAGAGTAACCAAGTGAGTCTATCCTAAGCAATGCTGTGTTTGGAACTAACCCTTGCAAATAGCCAAGGCAATGTCCTAACTAAAGCAGAACTAAAAACAAGATCCAAACCAAAACACTCAAGGAAGCTGAGAACAGAATCTGTTTTTTTCAGAGGCCTGTGTCAATTCCATTTTGAACTTGTGTTCTGCTCTTTCCTAGCCATTTGCTTCTGATTTCCTTTGTCCTTTAAACATCACACACTGAGTTGTATCAAATACAATAATGTCAGCAACAATCAACCCTGACTGCTCCTTAGAAGGTCAAATAGTAAAGATGAAGCTAAACTACTTTGGACATCAAATGAGAAGAGAGGGTTCACTTGAGAAAGCCTTGATGCTGGGAAAGGTGGAGGGCAAAAGAAGAAGGGGACGACCAAAAATGAGATGGCTAGATGGAATTGTGGATGCAATGGGCACAGAGCTGGGCCGGTTGAGGAGGATGGTGGAGGGCAGGGGTGCCTGGTGGGCAGCGGCCCATGGGGTAGCAAAGGGTCGGAATTATTTATTTATTTATTTATTTATTTATTACAACCGATAACAGATCACAACCAATCAAGTAAAAGATATAAAATACAATTAAAAATCTAAAAACAATGTAAAACAACATCTGGTTCCTTTAGATAAAGGAGAGGGAGGATGGGTATAAGATGTTAAATAAGCCAGTGGGGAGGGGTCAATGAACCATCAATACCCCACACCATTCCCGCCAGCCAAGTCTTCACTCCCTTCCTAAAAGCCAGTTGACTGTGCGACTGAAGAAACAACAACAACAAAAGTAACAGTCATTTTTCTTCATTTTGTGTTGGAAGGTGTGTGGTTAATTTCAACAAACTTTGGTAAGGGTGGGCTATCTTATGTAAGAGCTGAGGGTTTGGGGATGCTGTTTTGTTCTGGCCTATTTCAAAACTTTAAAAGAGAACATGCACATGTATCAGGAGTGGCACAATGGTTTTCACAATTATATATTTGGCTACGAGGAGCCGCTGCCAATGCTGTGTATATGTGTGAAGTTTTTTCTTTCTTTTCCATTCCAGCTCTGGCACCAAAACTAGGCTACTTATGTTAATCTGTTCCAAGGCTCATTCTCTTGTCATGCAGATATTAACTATAATAATAATTTTGTGTTAGAAATTTTTTGGGGTTGAAAGGATTTTTGCGGGAGAAACTGCTCATGGAACACCCAAATTAGGCTCCTTTCATGTCCCCAAGAGCTGGGACAGAGACGAGTGCTCAATCCATCATGCAGTACCCAGGTTTTGAACTGCCGACTTGCCGGCCTTCCAGCTGACAAGGTGAGCTTATTAACCACTGAGCCACCACAACCCCCAGATATCAACTAATTAGGAACTAAATAAAACAGCATATTGTCTAGTTAGAAAGGCCAACTTCTGACTACTTCTCCCTATGAAGGACATGTATCCAAGCACCACAGGTTTTTACCCTATCCCAAATGCCACAAATGCCCAAGCTGACAAGTGAATATGTGAATCAGAAGGTAAACCACTGGATGTTGTTCAGAGAGTGAAATCAGTGATGGCTTTCCACCCTCTATATTCTGCTTAAAATTTACTTAGGAAGAAACAGAGAGTGGCACCTGGTTTTGGGATTTTGAGAATGGGAATGAAAAATGATTCCCATTTTTATGGGGGGGAATTCAAATATCCTTTGTGTTCAGCTACTGAGCTGCCCCCTCCCTTTCTGGAATATGGAACCCAACAGTATAATAATTTTGCATCAGAAATTATTCTGGGTTGAAAGGATTTTTGCTGGAAAAACTCCACTCAGGGGATGCCCGAATGAGGCTCCTTTCATGTCCCCAAAGATCTTTTCCCATCGAAGTGATCCCTATTTATATATTTGCAGTTTCTTGCTTTTGAACTGCTAGGTTGGCAGGAGCTGGGACAGAGATGGGTGCTCAAACCATTATGCAAAACTGGGTCTCAAAATGCCGACTTGCCAGCCTTCCAGCTGACAAGGCAATCTTCTTAACCACTGAGCCACCACAGCACCAGCAGTTGATTCCTGAGTGTTGATGAGGACTTTTAAAAGGTCCAAGAACTCTGTCAGTCTCACTTCCTAAAACAATTCTCCAACTAAAGGCTTGACCTGTTTAGAAGCTCTTAAGATACCGTAATGGTTGAATGTCAGCAGGGCTGAATGAGTAATGACAGCTTTGATATTTATCCCTACTTAGACAGGAATGGCTGAAGGTGGGAGGGGACCACTTGTGCATGGGTGTTTTAGCATGCAGCTGCATTACAGGCTGTCAGGCGCTCCCATCCACTCAAAAACACATTCAAGATTAGCTGTGCCTTTGTCTGCTCTGAAAACCATGAAGAATGCAACTTTATTTTCCTTTTGTGATCTGAGATTTTTCTTTTGATCTTTTCTTCTTCTCAACTTGTTAGCGACTATCCAAGCTGTAGACTTCTGAGCCAAGGAACAATAGGGTATTTTTCGCCTGGCACAAAACTGATCTAATTATTTTTACAAACACAGACCAAGCTGTCATTCATGTATTGGGTAGGTGCTTCGGTTTCCCCCCACCCCATAGAGTGAATTCACCCCTTTGTTAGCTAGGGACAGAATATTTCAATTTTCCATAGGCTACGTGTAGCACCCAGAGATCTTTCACAAGACGCTGTCTGGATTTCACAGCTAGGAGAAGAACTAATGATGATGGCTCCATTGTGAGCTCTGTGGGCAGAGTCTGCGTGAACACAATCCATGTTTCTCTGTTTTCAAATTTCCACCCTCTTAATTCATAACTATTTACAGCAGGAATGATCTACATTGGGATTGCAGCCAGTGGTTATGCTGGTTGGAAGTATCTAGGACTTGAAGCTTTGTAATTCATAATGTTCAATAATAAAAATAAGAAAAAGTAATAATAATCAAGAAAAAATCATAATAAGAGAGACTTATTCATCATAACCAGGTGTCTCTTTCAGTGGTGGGCTCCAAAAATTTTTTACTACCACACTATGGGTGTGGCATGGTGGGCGTGGCTAGGGGGAAACCTTGCATTGCGCCCAAATTAGGATTACTTTATTTCAAAACTTGGCTGGGCGGGGCCAGGCAGAATTTCTGCTACTGGTTCTGGGGAACTGGTGTGAACCTGCTGATGCTCACCACTGGTCTCTTTGTGGCCTAATAGTTTGGAATCTTGCAAAGTCATTCTTTGTTATCTCTGTACTTGTCAAAAGTTACTGCAGTGGCTTAGTGGTTAAGACACTGAATTTGACGACTGGAAGGCCAGCAGGTTGGCAGTGCAAGACCTGAGTGCTGAATGACTGAGTGAGCTTTCATCTGTGTCCCGGTTCTTGTCTGTGTCTGCAGACATTTCCGTGGACATGACTAAACACCGGAGTGCAGAGAACTCTGTTTACTCTGTTTACCTTCCCACTGAAGTGATATCTATTTATCTGCTTGCAATTTCTTGCTTTCGAACTGCTAAGTTGGCAAGAGCTGGGGAAGAGATGAGAACTCTATTGTACAGCACTCAGATCTCAAATTGTTGACCTGCCGACCTTCCAGTCATCAAGTTCAGCATCTTAACCACTAAGCCATTGCAGTCCCTTGATTGCACAGTACTGAAGATGAATTTTAAGGCTGTTTCCATAGTTTATTATATGGCAGGATTTTGTACTTCTTCTGACCTTGGAATGGACATTCTACATCTTAGGCATTACATCATATAACAGCACTGTTCATGTCAGTTATCATTTCAAGAATGCATCTAGTTCTTCATTTAGAAAGCCGCAAGATGCCATAAGTAGATTTTACACAACCCAGACAACCACTTGAAATTTTTGACACAACTTTTGACACTATCTGTGTGTCTAGAAAAGATAAGGCTTATTACATTCTTTCCCAAGAGGCAGCATTATTAAAAATAGACTGAAAGAGTCACAGGATACCTTATCAGAGTTCTTATATCTTTCTCTTTTAACGTGCAAACTGAAAAAATATAAAGTAATATTCCCCCCATAAGCAATTACTGTATTATATTATTTTTTTGATCCCAAAATAAAATAAATAAATAAACTGTTCTAGGAGAAATTTTTTCCATGTTAATGTGTTTATTTAATTTATTCATGCCTTTCCATAGAAAGGCACTCAAGGTCAAATGCTGAGAACCATGAGAAATAACCAGGACACACTTAGACAGAAAACAGCCAACGTTGAATTATGCTTGACAGATCTAGTACTGTACTTGAACTATTACATTAACAGGTAAACAGTATTTTTCCTGAATATAGACTTGCTATATACACCTTCCAATTCTGTTTTCCCAACTATAAACTAGGATATTTTTATGGTATCATTTTCAATATTCTGCTCATAAGAAGTCTAATATCTTTGCTGCTATATATCATGTTGAAGATTATATGTCCCATCTCTCTAAAAAAATATATGGAATCTAGTCAGCTTTCCAGAATTCTGAAGGGATCTTTTCTCTATCACCTGCCAAATTGAGTAAGTGTAAATATATGAAAGTTTATTTGTTTGTTTGTTTGTTAGATTTATCCAACCGCCCTTTTTGCCTAAGCAACCCAGGGGGGCTCAAACATCAGTTAAAACCTATACCCAACACTAAAACTAAAGACTGTAAAACTATTTAAAAGCATTTATAAAACCTCCCCAATCCCTTAAAAAGAAGGACTCCAGGGTAGGACTAAATAAGGAAAGTACAGATTGACTGCTGTTGTTGATGTAGCATCTGTCTCCCATTCATAATCTTTGCTATCTTCTTCTACTAGGTGAAAGGGATAGAATTATAAGACAAATGGCTCATGTCAAGGGCAGCAATAGCAGAATATTGTATGCCATGGTGATGGCAATTCATAGGGTCACCATAATTTAGAAGAGACTTGTTGGGGTACACAGAATGAGTATTCTGGCCCTTGAAGATTATGGTAGTTTTGCCCTACAATCGGGCATACTCCAGGGAACAAGTACATGTTTTGGGTACAAGGGATGCTATGATGAAGCAGAAATGAAATCCACAAACATAGTACTGTATATAACACAGACACTTTGGGCCATACTCCTTTCTTGTTTAGCATTTCCAATACCAATAACTAAGAGACTTATTATCAAACTGTGCATATGTATCAAAGTTTGGATGGCATGAATTTTTATGTTTCTAATTTTCCAAAATACTGTTAACTCCAAAGTTGTGTTGGACATTAACATAGGCTGGATACTTTGAACATCCAAGCGGGAGATGGATTTCCATGGCAAGACCACATTTGGTTAGAAAATGTAATGAAAACTTAACCTTATTTATTCACTTTGCATTTGTTTTTTGACGTCTTTAGCAGAGCTGCTCCTTTGATATAACTTTATTACTTTTGATATTCAAAGCATTTTTGCATGCAGTGGAAAAAATGCAATTTGTGGAGAAATGTTTTCAGTGGAGAAGGAAATACAACTGATCTGATGGACATATGAATGTTACATTTGATTGAAGATGGTAAAAGAAACAGAGAATCTGACTGTGTCTTCTTTTCTGTCCACAAGTGCATTCTGGCAAACAAGTTATTCCTTCTGGAGATTAGACGTATTAACTGTAGAGGCTGCATTTCTCTGAATTTCACAGGCAGCATGACGATTTGGGGAAAAAATATCATGTTTCAAAACTCTGATTCTACTACTGTGTCTATTGTTAAGCACACTTATCACTGATGCCCAGAGAGGAAAGAAAATAACTTCACCTAAATGATCCAGTCCCTTTTCTATTATTTAAGCTGAGAAATATTTCTTGAAGCCATAACAAGACTCAACACCTCTATTGCTTTATCTTTTGCAAGCCTTTCTTTTCTACCAAAGTTTCCCCTAAACACATTTTTCACTGGAATTGCTTACCAGGCAGGCTATTTACAAGTAGCATATTGAGAAGATATAATTGAACAGATATAATGTGTAAACAAGGGCTCTATACTTTGCTGTTTAAAAATAGCTAATTGCTTCTCTGGGTAGATACCACGGCATCAAACGTGTAATCTGCTGCTTTTCCTTTTCAAGTGTTAGTCGCTTCAGCTTCTGCACTAGCAGACTTTATGGAGCCTTCTTAGTACTTCTGTCTCCATTCAACTTAACATGACATGTGGTACAGTATTCCCATACCAAGAAGAACATGCATTCAGACTGTGCCTAAACCAAAAGGTATTTAAAGATGTGGTTTAAATACAGATCTTGAAAAGCAGTTCCAAAACATGTTAGGGTATGTCTGGGTGGGCACATATCTTGCTCTTTGGATTGCTTTTGGTACTGTTTGGTACATGATATGTGTTTTGACTTGTGCACAAAAGAAGCAAGACACCCCTGTTAGAGCTGTCTTGCTTCTTTTGTGCATAGTGCTTGGATTGTGGGTGGTGGTGGTGGTGGCCCAATTTGGATCACTCCTAATTACAAAGTTACTATGGTCAGCTGAATGACAGTTGATGGAAAAGGTGCAGAAGATGGCAGGAAGGGGGATATCATTAATTAAAAGTGGGACAAATCAGAGCAATACAAAAACTTATCTGGACCCTTCTAATGGAAGGAAAAAAATATCAATCAGTGTGAAAATGTAGATCCCTCAAGTGAGGGATAAAGAGAAGAATGTTTTAAACAAGAATCAGACCACTTCAAATTACCCAGTTTGGTTTACTGTACTGTATATTTCACAAGAGGTTTGTGACAGCTTTGGATCATCTTTGTGGTGGTGAACAAAGTCCATATGCTCATTCTTATTATTATTATGGTGCAAAAATAAACCCTCAGTGAAAATGTAGAGAATAGCATTTCCTAGGGGTTGCTCACAATTTGATATGCTGCTTATAACATAGAATTATGAATTGTAGAACTGTATAGTTGGAAATAACCTCAAGTAACCACAAGTTCACCTAGTTCAAGCCTTTGTTAATGCTGGAAATCCCGCTAAAGCATACCCAACAGATAGTCATTTGGGCTTTATTTAAAATCTTCTGTAAAGAAAATCGCATCACCTTCCAAAGCAGTCTATTCTAGTGTGTAAACAACCCTTACTCCTTTCTTTGAATTTGAATCCATTGGGGCCCTATCTTCTAAAACAGCAGAAAGCAAAATGTTTCCGTTTACTCCTTGATGACTCTTTGCCTGTTTGAGATGACTGTCATACCACCTTGCATTCTTCTCTTTTTCAGACTAAACATAGCCAGGTCCTTCAACTGTCCCTCCTAGGACTTGATTTCCAGACAATCTAACCTTGATTCCCACCCTCTGACATGTTCCAGCTTATTCTTAATCATATCCTTGAATTCTGGTGCTCAGAACTGGACATTGTACTTTAGGTGAAGTCTAATCAAAACAGAATAAAGTTATGCTGCTAGTTCTTTTTATGGGGACACTATACATCTGCTGATGCAGCAGATCAGAATTCAACAAGCTTTTTTTGCCACTTTATCACACTATTGGCTCATCCTTTAGCTTTTGCTATTTTACTGCGAAGACAAGTATCCCACCCGATATTTTTGAAATAAATACAGATGGGGGATTTTTATTTCATAATGTGATCTAATCCAATCCGCTATCGATTTTTTCATCACTTATCTATTTAAGCGCAAATCAACCAAACACCAAGATGTTCTATCCTTTGCCTTCTGCTTTCATCTCTGGCCGAGCAGCTTTACCAGTGACTCTTCCCATCATTTTTGGGGCCTGCCTGGTGGTCTTTTGTGACCCCCTTTGTATCCAGTCTCTTAGATGACAGGTCCATCTTTTTTCCTTTAGGTTCAATAATATGATTTTTAAAAAATGAATCAATTTGATCAAATCCTGGAGCGTTTCCTACATTTTTAATCAATCTGGTCACTCCCTCCATTACTTTCATTTTCCCCCTTTCACCTAGTTTGTTTCAGCTGTAGACTCTCCCTCCTCCTCCATCACCTTCTTCCCCTTCTTTTGAGGTTCAAATGGAAGACTTTCCTCTTTGCTACATTTGTGCTATATTTCGCATGCATCTGGCATGATTTTGATGTCTTTCTGTTTTTCTTTCTGGTAATTTCCTTCTTTTATCCTCAGGGATTTTAACATCCATGTAGATCAGGGGTGCCCAAACTATGGCCTTGGGCCGGATCCAGACACAATGCCAATTCATCCAGCCCTCAAAGTTCTTGTCACTCTTAGGAGAAGAAGTAAAATGCGCCCATATGGGTGCGTTTTACTTCTGCTTCCAGGAGCAATGAGGGCTTCGTAGGCCAGATGAATTAAATTCAGAGCTGGATCCGGCCCCTGGGCCATAGTGACCGGCCCCCTGAACCTCGTGACCGGTCCACGGCCCAAAAAGTTTAGGCGCCCCAATGTATGTGATCCCTCTGATTCTGTTGCTTCTTGGTTTTTTGCTTGTTTGTTAGTTTGTTTGTTTGTATCTAAAGTCTTGCATTAACTTTTCTACCCTTATTGATGGTCACTTGTTTTATCTCATAACTGTTCTGTTTCTAATCCTTCTGAGTTCTTGCCCCATCACTATGTTATCCCATTTAACATTTCTCATACCTTATCTCATCAGAGTTCTCATCAGAACAAGAGTTTCTCTTGTGATTTTCAGTCTATTGATTTTTAGAAGCTTTGTCAGAAGCATTTTCTTACTCTCTTTATTTTATTATCCCTGCTGGTTCTTCCATTTCATCATTTAATGCCATTCTCTCCTCCCCTCTCTTGATAGCTTTGCACCATTTCTTACACATAATGTTTGCTTTATACACTTTCAGCTCTTGTTTACTCCCCATAAGCACAGCCTTTTCTTGTGCTCAGGCCGTTCAGCACCTCCAGAAGAGAACTATAGAATGTGGTAATTATGTTCATTGTAAATGCGTGCTTTTTCATCTTCTCTTTCTTTTGCAAAACAGCAGTACAGTATTCAGTAATTCATACTAACTCTAGGAATCTTCAATATCTCTTTTCCACTTTCAACTCATTTTTGAGGCCAGCTCTGCCACCTCTTCCTCATTTCCTCCCAGCTTGGGATTTCTCTACTTAAAAAAAGAAAGAAAAAAAAGAACTTTATCATTAATTCTGATTTTGTTCTTGCTATTCCTCTTGCTCTAATGGCATTAAATAGTCCTTCTTTTTCAACTCTTTCAGGTTTTTTTATTCTGCTTCTATAGAAGAGTTTTCTTTACTGAATTCTTCAACTTGCTCCCTCAATCCAGTCCCAGCTTGTCTTCTTATTACTGTTGCTCTTGTAATCTTTACACAATATTATTATGTCTTGCTCTTCCTGCTTGTTCCTATCAGCATATAAACATGCTACAGTCCACCCTATCCTTAAAAAGCCACATCACTATCCTTTCTCTCTCTCTAATTAAACTATCATAAAGAGGAGGGGCAGGATCTGTTCTTGATCATCCCAGAGTGTAGGACACTTGATAAGGGGCCTCAAGTTATAGAAAGCCAGATACTGTATCGGCTGGACATCAGGAAAAACTTAACTGTTAGAGCAGTACAACAATGGAATCAATTACCTTGGGAGGTGGTGAGCATTCCAACACTGGAGGCATTCAAGAAACAATTGGACAACCACCTGTCAGATCTGCTTTCATTTTGAGTCCTGCATTTAGCCTCATAGGTCTCTTGCAACTCAATTATTCTCAAAGTCTGTCATTTCAGATTCTTTCTCTGATATTTCAGCTTGGATGCTCCATTGTGTTTCAGAACTTATTCTGATTAAGTTATTTTCCCAGATAAAAATTCTTTTCACTCACATTTTCCATTACTATCAACAATGTTACTATCCCCCCCCTGCAGACTATACACTCAGTTTTGGTTTCATTATTATTATTTTGTTTCTCTCATTCTCTGTTTCTAATACTTATTACTGAGACTTGTAGTTCTTCTCTTTACAGCAGGGGTTCCCAACCTATGGCCTGTGGGCCAGCCCTGGCCCACAATGCCATTCCATCCAGCCCATCACCTCCTCCACTGCACCTGGAAGTGAAAGTGGGCACATTTACATCAGCCGTAAAACATGCCTACGCCCACTCATGCGCTAACGCACCCTTTGGCTGTTGTAAGCATGGAAGTGGGTGCATTTACGACAGCCATAAATGTGCCCTCTTCTGCTTCTGGGGGCTTGGTCCAGCCTGCTCATAGCATGAAAAAGTTGGCTACCCCTGCTTTACACTGTTGCTAGATTTTATCCTTTTCCTACTGCATCTTCTGCAAACATTGGTGTCTGCCTCAGTTATTACTTGTCTAAAGTATTGTACTGCAAAATTATTTTGTCTGAGCTTCTGCAACTTCATGTTAATCCTCTTGCTTATGTGATAGGTCATGGCTTTTGCCCTTCATCTGGATGTTTCTTCTTTTTTGTAATCTCTTCACAGGCTTCCTTTCCATTCTTAGATTTGATATCAGGTTTTGACTTTTGCAGCACTTCATACCCTGCCTTCTTCCTATCTTTTGAGCTTGGCTTCTTAATGTCGGCCTAATCATTTCCTCCATTTCCCAATTTCTCTTGTTCTTTACTATTCCATTGCCTTTTTTCACTCAGTGGTCCTTAGGCTTGAAACCTTCTTCTTGAACATTTTCAGATTACCTAGTCAATAACTTTAAGCCAGTGACCAGCATGCAATTGAAGATTTACACCAGCATTAAATACAGTGATGTAATGTGGAGGAGTAAACAGTTGCTAATTTACAAATCCTTGACTGAATGTCTGTTAGCACGCCAGTTGTGTGACTTGGCGTGCAGCTAGGAAGTCAATAGGGGACTCATTAATTAATGGCCTTGCACTGCTCTAAGCTATACTTTTGCACTTATGCCAATGTAAACATTACTGGCTGTATCTTTTCTGAAGTGTTTAATTCTGTTTAAATATTACAACCATATGTAATGTTTTTGCTTTAATTTGAATTGTGCACCTTATATTAGTTTCATTTGTACTATTTTGTATTACAATAAGTAGCTGTCCTGTTGTATTAGATTATATGTGTCTTAACAAGGAGATTTCTTGTTTCATTTTAACATTTAATACAGACACATATAATATATAAATAGTTTATAGTAGAGATAGAGATGACGGTGATGACACTAGCAGGAACAATACAAATTATCTTAAAAGAGCATTTACTGATGCTTCAGAGCCATTTTGACAGAAGTTTGTCAGGTTTTATGCAATTTTCTATTGATTCTAAATGGGAAGAGGATTGTTTGGTTTTGTCTTTTGAATTTATATATGTATTTGTAAAGTGCGACATTAAAATTGGCCACTGGTGGTTATGAGAGAGATTGTGGCTTGTTGCTAATGGCAATACAACATATAAATAACACGCAACACAAGAAATTACTTGTGTGATTGGAGCAATGACAATAGCAGCAACCTGATGGCTGAGAAGTGAGAACAAATTATTTCTAAAATGTAACTACTGTATTTGCTGGCGTATAAGACTACTTTCCCCCCCCAGAAAAACATGCCTCCAAGTGGGGGGATCGTCTTATACGCCGGGCGCACTTCAGTTTGCATAGACATAGCTGCCCATAGTGGCCTCCCGATGCCCGCACACCTCATTCTACATACCATCCAGTATTGCGCGGTATACAGCATGGCTGCGGCGAGCATCAGCAGCGAGACAGGGGTGCCAGCCTTTTCGGCATGACCGGCCCGTTCTGCTCGGCGGAAAGCAGCGGCGCTCTGGCCTGCCCATTGTCTACGCAGAGCTCGCACATGCACACTTGTGCACTAGTGCTAGCCACAGGGAGATGTTGAAATCATATTTGATGTTCTTTTATGTTTTATTTGGTGTGTGGAAGAGGGAGTAGTCTTATATGCCGAGTATATAACAAACTCTATATTTTGAGTGGAAATGTTGGGGGGTCGTCTTATACGCCCAGTCGTCTTATACGCCGGCAAATACGGTATCTTGTCCGGCAAATACGGACACTGTTTGCTTTTGATATGTATATGTTGTATTTATGAACTCGCTGTTTTTTGTGTCTGTGAACCGCTCTGAGTCGGCCCCAACCGAGTAGGGCGGTATAAAAACTGGAAAAATAAATAAAATAAAATAAATCTTTGCTCTCCGTCATCTGCATCCATTCTTTCATTGAAACCATGCACACTTGCCACTTCTTTCCAGAATGATGGAACACTGTTGGCAAACTTTTTAAGGTGGGGTTCAGAAATCAGCTACAAAATAGACCTAGGAAATAGAGCTCTTCTTCTGTGTCCAAACCAGATGTGAAACTGCTAAAATGAAGCCACCTTTTGGTGAGTTCATTCTGCTGTTCCTTTCACCCAACCTAGGGTGAGAAATATTAGCCAGTACAAGGTGTCCATTGCCTGGGGTATGCCCGATTGTGGTTTCAAAATACAGTTGTACCTCGCTTAAAGATCATAATGCGTTCCACCGGATTGCTCTTTAAGTGAGTTTGGTCTTTAAGTGAAACACCATTGTAAATGACCAATTGGGGGGGTGGGTTGCGAACCCCGATTTATTTGTTAAGCGAGTTTTTAGTTGGTTTTATTTGTTAAGCGAAGCAAACATTCAGAGAAAATTCTGCTCTTTAAGCAAATTACTCTTTAAGCGAAGCGCTCTTTATGTGAGGTTTGACTGTACCACAATCTTCAAGGAGGCTCTTTCTGTGTACCCCAGAAAATGAGTTTAATGTAATGCAGAAGCCAAATAAATAAATAATCCAGCATACAGTGGGATTTTAAAACAAAGAACTGGGTTTACACATCTGACTGTGAATTCTGGAAATGTTATATTTTCCTACACCATTGCTGGCTTTGTAATGCCTAACCTGATGGACATTGGTGAGTAGCTGAAATCTAGCCTCTATGTGTGGCATTTTAGTAGTCTAATGAATGTATCACCCCCTGTGTGCCACATGCACACATGAATGCATGCACGCATGCACTAATGCACACACTAAATCAAGTGTACGCACACGCACACACATGTACACGTCTTCAGATACTGTACTGCTTGTGTTTAAAGGCAGGTGAATTTGTGGCAGGAGTCCAACCATCCGACCTGAGCATTCTGTGCTGTGTGAACTAATTTCCTTCAGGCATACGACATAGGAGCAGCTGGCAAACAAGAAGAAACAGCTTATTGGGATACATTTGATAATCATGTACTATGTTCAAGCAGTCTACACAGGGCTTGTATGTTGGATAGTCAGGTTTTCCACTGGATTGTTGCTCCCTTTTGCCTATTTCTCTCATAAAATTGTTTGCCCAAACAATGCTATAAACCAGGGGTGCCCAAACTATGGCCCAGGCCCAGGATCTGGCCCCGATGCCAATTCATCTGGTCTGTGAAGCCACTGTTGCTTCCATAAGTTTCTGGGAGCGATTAGAGCTTTACAGGTTGGATGAATTGGTGTTGGCAGCCAGATCCGGCCCCCAGCTGGATCTTGCCCTGATGCCAATTCATCTGGCCTGCAAAGCCATCATCGCTCCCATAAGCTTCTGGGAGGGATGAGGGCTTCACAGGCCAGACAAATTGGTGTTGGCAGCCAGCTCTGGCTCCCAGGCTATAGTGACCGGCCCCCGAACTACATGACCGGCCTGCGGCCCAAAAAGTTTGGGCACCCCTGCTATCAACTGTTTCTCCTGACAAGAAACATATGACTGGTGCCTCATATTTTATGCCTTGCTGATTGTACCCTTTGTGTCAAATTCAGCTGTAGTATTTTTGTTTGTTTGTTTTAGGTTGATGAGAAGTTGCTTTTGCCTTTGTTGGAATATCTGGATACTTGTGAGTCTTATATTGCTCCATGAAAGGGTATGTGAAAATTAGTTCCAAAATAATTAACATCCCCCCCGAATGCTGTACATGCTGAAGTGTTTCCTCCACCCCTTCTCTTTCTTGGAGCTAACAGACAAATATAGCAACAGGAGAAACAATGAATGCCTTTTACATCGTTATCATCAGTGACCTTGTGGAAGGTGTATAAAAGGTCTGGAGTACTGTAGGATCTCCTTACTCGGTCCTTTACTTTCCAGGGTAGGTATCAATTTATCTTACTTTTAAAGAAATTATATATATATATATACAGTTGCTGCATCACTTTTTCACATTGTATTTTATGTTGCTACTATGGAAGAGCTTTAGTTCTGATAGCTGCAAACACCAAGCATTGTTTTCATAGTTTTGAGGTGCTGCCAGTGAATGCATGGATCAGAAGTAGGTTTTTCTGCTGAGACCCACACAAAGCCAAAATGCTCAGGCACCTGGACAGACCAGGTTACTTTTTTGTTGAATCAATCCTATGCTGAAGGTATAATATTGTGAATTATCAAATCAAATCAAATCTTTATTACAGTCCAAGACCAGCATAGAATAGCAAACGATTGTGAATTATCTGCAAGATACATTTTTTCCAACTTTGCAAATATTTTAGGAAGCTTTTCATTTCCACAGCTTAAATGTCTTGTTGGATTAGTTATCCATCGCATGCTTAAATCCAAGCTGAGCTGAAATCCTCTAGGAAATACGTAGGCTAAGACAGTTCTCAGTGGTAACTAAAGATGAAAAAACATTGTCCAGTATTTCTGAGGTCAGTAATTTAGGTTCCCCATCCCTTACATGTCTGTTTGTTTTAAAACCTGGGGAAATCATTCATTTTAACTTCTCACTACATTTTATTTCTTAGACTGCACATCATCCCCCTTCACCTTCAAACAAGGCTGTGTAGACTCTGTGCTGTTCCCATAAATTAGAGACCATTTTATCCCACTTTCATCCTTATCCTATCATTACTAACACCTACTTAATCAAAATAGTACTGCCTTTTTGTCAAAGTGCCATCATTCATATAGTAAGAATAGTACATAATTCCCTGGGAAATTTGTGCAATTTGACTAGCATTTCGGAGAATTGGGTTTCAGTTTGGATTTTTTACAAAAATTTCCCAAAATTTGAAAATGTATTCACGTTTAGAATGGAAAGAAATGGGCGGGGGGAGAGGGGGAGGAAAATAGGATGTTTGAGAAATTGCACTTGAGAGATTTGTGCATACAAGGATCCTTAATTCTTATTCGTCTGAATTAAACCTTGTTATATTAATTTAGATTTGCCGTTTTTCTCCCCTGACATGCTCCTCACCTTTAGTACATATATAGCTGGCAGGCTCAGCAGTTCACTTTTATGCTGGGAATAAAGTGTAACTGAAGAAATAAATCCATGCAAATGATTGAGCCTTTTGTTTCAGAATTAGCTCACATTATCAAGTCACATGTTTGGGACAGAAAGAAGTTACAGGTTGGGCGAAAATGCATCTGAAAGAAAAACTGAAAGATTTCTCTATCCTTAATTGAAAATCTCAATGGATAAGGGGACCATAAGGGGACCACTTATTATGGATTCAGGTTTGAAAGGAATAAAACTGTAAATCATTGCATCTCAAAGTCTATAAACATTTTCCCAAAAGTAAGCCCCACTTTACTTCTTTATGACGGAATCTGTACAGGCTTGCACTGTCAATCTTTTTGAGACACTGTGGATGTGAGAAAGAAATCTTGACAAGTTTTCTTATTTGTTGGCAGTATGGAATTGTAAGCTTGACTCAATTGCAATTGATGTGATCTCAAGTTAATGAGACTCAGTCGTGCAAGGTGGCTGGCTTTCTGTCCTCTTGTGTTAACAAGGCTGTCTTGCTATAGCATCAGGATATGTCTTGTCAGAACATAGCATGTAAAATTAAAGAGAAACAGCAAAAACTCTCCTCAAGGCATTTCACCAGCACTGCAAAATGGAGAGATGGTCTTTTGATTGGACCAGAACAATATTCTGCCCAAGGTTTTCAGCAAATCTCAGCGTGAAGATTCCAAATGTCACCCTTGTCAAATCAGTACTCACCCCAGTACTTGGAAAAGTTACTTTGTTTGGACAGCTCCAAGAACCCCTTAGTCAGCCTGGACATCAGACTTTGTTAGAGTACATTTGTCTTGGTAGATTAGAATTTATTTATTTATTTACTATTTTATTTATTTAAATTTCTATACCACCTTCCTCGCCGAAGGTGACCCAGGGCGGTTTAACACAACATAAAAACATCAGAACAATATAGATTAAAATTAGCTAAAATTTGGAAAAATAATTTGTTTTATCTTATCTGGACTATAGTTTCCCTGTACTTCTAGGGAATTTTTAGGAGAACTGATCTACAAAGTAATGTTTGCATGATTAGCTAGCTGCTTGAATTTGTGGGATGGAACTGTACCTCAATATCGGAAATATTCTGTCTGAAGGATTCAGAGGGAGATTCTGAATTTAAGAGTGAAATGATAATTTCTTTTCTCTTGTTTTATGGCTCATTTCAATGTCATTTCAAACACTGGTAGTCTGGTGTTGTACCACTTTCAGAACTGGTATTATAAACAGAATCCATGCATGGGTTTAAACCAGGAGTTCTCAACCTTTTAAAGCCAGGGGCTGGGTCATGCTCCCTCAGACAGGTTCAGGGGCCGGACAGCCATTTTGACCTTCCTCCACCACATGGCACTTCCTGGTGTGGAGGAGGCAGTGGGGACCCCCACATGAAATGGTGCCACAGGCTGCATCCGACCTATGGGCCTCAGGTTGAGAATCCCTGGTGTAGACCCAGCTGGCCCATACTAATAAGAAAAGTGATTTGTTGCATCATTGAAGGCTACTCTGTCTATAAATGGATCCCTATGTTCACTGAAAGAGAAAGATAGTTTTGTTTCTCTAAGTTCCCTGGGGAAGTTCCATCCTTTCCTTGCCAAAACAGGAATGCAGGGAGAAAAAAAAATCCATGCTTGATCTTCAGCAGCTAAGTAATGTATTGTTTGGAAAAGAAAACATACAACAACCTTCCCCCTTCCTCTTGTGAATTGTTAAATATTTAAATTTTGCAATGAATTAGAACAAATATTGAATGGTTTGTCTTACACAGCGCAGGGAGTGAGCCTCACTGAACACAGTAGACCTCAGCTCTGAGTAAACAGGTTTAGGACTACACTGTTAGCATATTTAATACCATTTATCTGCCAGTTTTTACAGTTCTGCAAGGCCTTTTGTCCTTATGGTAATATTTCAGCTTTTGTATACGAAGGAAACTGTGTAGTCTTTCCACTAGCCGAACAGTCTAGTTTTCCTAATACTACTTTTTAATGTATTTTAATATGCATTTCATGTTTCCCCCCCAAGCACAGTTTGCTGTAATAGGTTTAAAGTTCTGCTCAGGGAAATTCAAAAATATACTTTTGTGGGCAATCTTTGCTGAATCTACTTTCAGGGTTTTAAAAACTGAACCACATGTAGATTCTTCATTAAGTAATGAATAGAATATTGAGTTGTGAGAGCAACTGGTGTTCAATTTGCACAAATCTGCCCCATGCCATGATTTATGGATCATGCTGTCAATTCAGCTTCTATATTGAGGAAGCCACTGCCAAACTAAATTAACAGTACTGAGGTGGATTTACAAGATGGACAATGGACTGACTTAGTATTAGTTTGTTTGTTTATGTTATTTGTATGCCACTTTTCTCACCACAGGAGACCCAAGATGTCTCACAAACAAAACTATGATAACCCACAGTTAGAACCATCATAAGAAATGATAGTAAAAAAATTAAATATGCTAGATTTCCATCAGTTAAGAAATGTATTATTTTTTAAAAGAAAAATACCTTCCCCACAACAACTTTCCCTCTTCCTGTCCTATAAATCATAGAGTTTTCAAGATTTGTGAATTTTTATTTACTTGAGTTCTGTTTAGTTTTTGTATGTTTTCTGAGTTGCCTTGGCTGCTTCATTATGAATTAGAATGGCTGGATATATAGATAATTTACTATGTAAATTCTTCCCCATGTGTGCATTCTTAAAGGTCAAATTACACAAAACAGCTTAGCTTGGTATTTAGAAGTAGGGTCCTTTAAGTAATAAAAACGTCTTCTTGCCTTGACACAAACCTTTAATCCCTCTATATCTTGTGGATTAGCTTGCCTTGTTTTTGTGTATGGTCATTGCTAGAATAGGTATGGTAATACGGTACTATATTTAAAGCAACCAGATGGAAGTGGGCAGATAAAACTGACAAACGTGATAGTGCATTTTGGCCTTTTTTGGCTTCCTGTGAGTGGCCACTTGTGAATTGTTGCCCTTCTTTAGATGATTTGTCAGTTCTTAAAGCAAGTGGTTTCTCTTGACCATCCCTTCTATCTGTACTGAAATGCCAGATATGAAGTTGCCTCTAATTTGGTCTTCAGCTAACTCTTGGGGCCTCTTTATCCAAGCCTACATTTTATACTGTTTTATTCTGAATGGATTTCATGGTACAATAAACATAAGTACAGTGGAACCTCATACAACAATCGCCCTGTATAGCAAAGAAATCGGATAACAATTGGCTTTTTTTTTTTTGGGGGGGGGGAATGGTGTCCTGCATAACAATTTTCCCGATGGAAAAATGCGTACAACAATTTTTCAATGGGAAAAACCACTTAGTGAAAAAAATATTCTATGGTGCATCCCATAGAGTAAATCGCTATACGATGCATACATCATATAGCAATTGTTTCATTCAACAATGAGCCCCATGGAATGGATTAAAATCATTGTACTTCCATTTGTCATACCATGAGCATTCTGATTGATTAGTCCCAGCTCATAGCCATAATCCCACTTTACTAGGCTGGTGAGCTCTGCTAACACAGTTACCACATATTCTTATGACTGGAAGATAAACACAGGTTTCATGTATCCTAAGAGTTTTGGCTTTTAAATATGAGTTTAGAGTCCAGTTTATTTTGTCTTAAAGGAAAAGTTTCCAGGTCATATAATGTTCATTTCTAACAGGTTTGAGTCTCACGTATCTTCCCGTTCCTACCTACTCTTTCTCTGACATTAAATAGTAGGTATATGAAGCAAATGTTGAAAAAGGTTTTTATTAAACTACAAATCCTCTGATTTAGCAGTGGATATTGATCAGGTAGCATGGGAGCGACCTATGTTGACCAGAATAGATTCTGAGACGTATAACTGGAAAAACAATAACAGAAAACTGCTTGAAGCTCTGGATTTAGCATCATAATATTAATCTTATTTTTCACTCTCCCCAACATTTTAATAATTATAGTTTATTCCTAGATGACATATAGTAAGTACTCTTGACATCTATAGAGACCAGAATGACTGGGCAATTATTTCAAAAATAAATGTGTTTGAAACTAAGGAACAATCTTTCAGGAAAGCCTGGGGACTAAAATTGCAGTTTTAGCTATTAACTGCAGCATAAAGTGGCCAGAGATTGCATGAGGCATGTATTTCTGTCATTGTTAAAAAAAGACCCAGAGAGAGTCACCGTAAAAATGTTGGCTGACGTCTTATTTTGATAGATAGTTGATGTCTGGAATGGATAAGCAGTGAAATGAACCTCTGCTACCAAGATTTCACATCAAAAGCTTTCAATGCTAGCTTTCAACAAACAAACTTCAGAAAAGTTTAAGCATTTCTTTAAGATTTCTGGAAAAGTTGTTAAGCAGCCAATATCACTGAGCTGAGACAGAAGCCTTTAGTTTTAGCACTAATGCTGAATTCGCTGACTGGAGGGTTGGAGTTTGATTCCTGGGTACTGCATGACGGAGCAAGCTCCCATCACTGTCCCAGCTCCTGCCAACCTAGAGGTTCAAAAGCAAGAAATTGCAAGTAGATAAGTAGGAGCCACTTCGGATGTCCCATCCAATACTACCTAGTAGTAAGCTCTGCTTAGCTTCTCTAGTCAAATGAATTTTAGCTTGTCGGAATGATATGGAGTCCATTCATTCCAATTCATCCTTTGGAAGTGTCTTATCTGCCCTGTAAGTAGCAATAATACATGATGTGATTTTGTCTGTGATTCCTCTACTGCAACAAAGTTGCATTCCTGTGCAAAATATATTGGGAGGACGCATGCTGTCCAGGTTCAACATTCTTTGGAAATATATGTTATCCAGAATGTCCTTCTACTTCTACCTATGAACTATTTTAAATTTTCTCATTTTTTACTGCAGGCTTGCTTGCTTCATTTCTCTTTTGAGAGTTCCCTCTTCAGTTTATCTGCCAAGATGATGGACATGTCAGAATTCGGAGAAGCTGCGCCTTTCCTGCGCAAAAGTGAGAAGGAGATTATGCTGTCGCAGACTGTGGCCTTTGATGGTAAGGCAGAATGTCTTTGTTTCTCCTAGTGACCAATTAACCGAAACAAGCAAATCCAAATTGTGTAATTCTGGTGCATAGGAGGCTAGGTATGATCATACAGCATACTATAATGGGAAGTGAAATAATGGTAAATTCTGAAATGCATATAGTATCATGATTCTTTCATGTCTACATTCTCAAAGAACCACTAATTGTCTGCAGAGAACAGTAGAACATGACATAAGACTAAATTTATTTGGATCAATTGATTGCCATAGTGAATTGGCAAAGGACAACATAATGCCTAGTAGTCTGGACTTGGACTGGTACAACATGAAGTAGAAAAAGGAAGCGGGACAAAATATGTCCCTTAAACCAGGGGTTCTCTAGGTTTTAATGCCATAGGCTGGACCACTCCCCCTCAGAGAGCTGAGCAGGTTGAACACGTGGTTACCCCCATTGTAAACATGTCCGTAAACTGTGGCAGACACACTTATGCATGCGCAGGAGCATTTATGGTTGTCGTAAATGTGTCCACTTACACTTCTGGGGTCATCATTGCAGGCTGGATGGAATAACATTGGGGGTTGGGCCCAGCCCATGGGCTACGGGTTGTGAACTCCTGCCCTAAACCCAGAAGACCACCATCTCTAGGTGGAATTTCTATCCATAGCAGCCAATAGGAAGACTGTTTCTAACAGTTTTGATTCCCATTAGGAGTTGGTCCGTTGTAAAGTTAACATCTAGCCAAGACTTAAGTCTAGCCATTCAAAACCATGCTCTCCAAATACCTTGCAGTGGATAAGTTCATAAGAATGGGGCCAGTGAGACAAACTGTTGTTTTTGATCAGTGTGGATTGACTGATGTAGTTCCTCTTTTCCCCATTGATCAGGATATACTTATGCTGAAGTTCCATATCTGTAGGAAATTTCCCTACAATATTCTATATATCGTTTCCACACCACAACACAACTCCTTCTTTCCTATCCCCCTCCTTTTCTCCTCATTCTCAATCTTGCCTTCGGCAATAGTATGTTTCCCTCTCTTAGCAGGGAAAGTTAATAATTTGTGGACAAGGTTATTTTGATTTCTTCTTAACATGGAGAAAAGGCTACACTGTTTAAAGAAGAGCTTAGATCCATTAGCACTCTTGGGGATAAAAAAGCAGAGTGTATTAATTTTGCTAGGAGTGAGACATGAAGTAGAAGGCAAGATGCAGCAGAGAAGAGCATTCCCACAGATGACATCAGGGGAAATCTAACACACACCTGCACAGGAGCCATGCTTATTTGAAGCAATGGGACAGAGGAAGATAACGGATATAGAAAAAACTGGGATGCAGTTAAAAAAATTCAATTTCCCCAGTAAGAGGGATTAATTTGAGAGTCTAGTAATGTCATGTGGACCTGTTTAACTAATCTGAATCAATGGACAGGAGCAAACATCAAGTTCATCTCCAGTGACAAGAGAGGATGGTAGCTAAACACAAACGGAATGATTAAGGGGGAGATAATAGCAGATGGCTTGGAAAGTTTTTTTTTGAACACTGCTATGAATGATAACTTGTAATATTCAAATTAAGAGGAGATTGTTGAACAAGAATAATGTTAGAGACATTTGGGAAGAGTTTATAGATTATGGTTTATTTTTTTCTAAAAAAACATCCTTTCTGTGTCTGAATATTTCTGAGAATTATTAATGTTAATATGTACTGATGAGGATTTAAATTTGGCCAAAGACAAAGCCAAGAAGGTGGCTTCTTTTGACAGTTTAAAGATTGACTTGGACAAGAAAGAAAAAGCATTGCAGAGTGAATACACAAACACACAAAGCTTTTAAAAAAATAAAACAAAGTGATACATCGCTTCAATGATGACCTACCAAATGTTTTTAAAAATTGTTTCACTTCCACTGACCATTTGTAGGTAATCAAGAGAAGAGCTCAGTTTCTGATATACTGAAGCAGCTCATAAGCCACTTTAGGATACTAGAGTTTTATTCCAGGAGCTGCCAACTAATAGCTGCAGGGAACGGACTAAAAGTGAGCATGCCAAAATAGTAGAATTCCTTGATGGAAGATCATAAAGCAGCATGTTGGGGAAAGGTAGAATGCTCCAGGTTCCAAAACATGTGGACACCATAACCTTGAACAAACTTCAGGAGTTTCAGCTAACAAGCTATAATCTCTGTCTGGGATATTATCTTACACAGTAAAACCTTGCATAAAGAGCATCTCGCTTAGAGACTAACTCGCTCAAAGAGCAGAATTTTCTCTGAATGGTCACCCTCGCTTAACAACTAAAAACAACCAAAAGCTTGCTTAACAAATAAATTGGGTTTTGCAATCCCTCTGCTGGAAGTCACAATCAGTCATTTATAATGGTGGCGGCGCTTTTTGCAAGTGTTGTGCTAACTTGCTTAAAGAGCAACCCCATGGAATGCACTATGCCCATTAAATGGGGTACCACTGTATTGGGAGTCTAACGTATATTGGGCCCATCTGTCATTACTATGGCTTGTCTAGCTGTCTATTTCAACTTTAATTCTTGAATGGCACTGTTGGTTATTTAATTTGCAGGTTTAGTATTGCTAGCAGACAAAAAGTGGAAATGAAGAAACTTATCCTTCCAATTTTGTGGGTATTCTGACATCAAGATCTACCAAGAAAAATTATAAAGCCATAGCATGCATAGTCTTTAGGCATAGGAAGAGGCATAAAATTGTTTATATTGTGCTAGTCATAATGAGAATGCCTTTGCCCCCCAACCCCCGAGTAAAGAGACGGACACAGTGTTTTGGGTTAAAACTCAGGGCCACTTTTATTAACTTGTAATTTGTTAACCGCAATTCTGCCTAGCCTGCAGCAGGGAGTGAGTAGTGCTGTTCTCAGTGATGGAGCAAATGTAACCATCTTTCACCTTCTCCACTCACTTCTAGGTGACTACCAGCTCACCGGCACTGTCCTGTTCTTTAACAGTCCCCGACCCAGTTCACCATTCAGGTGTAATGACCACTTCTGTTCTCAGGCCTCAGGGATGTAGGCTAACAGCATAGTCAACAGGTCATGGGCATACCAACCAACTGGGAATGGAAGCATAGGTTTCTATATTCCTGCCTGTCTGCCACGCCCTGTCCCGATCCCGAATAATCCTAGGCCTTCACCTATCCTTTTTACTACCCACCACTGCTGGTGGCTAGCTCGCCTGCTGCCTGGGAAAGAGGGCGACAGTAGGGGGGAACCACCTCTCATGCAACCTGGCTCCTCCGTCCCTCACCCAGCATGCCAGATGCCTGCCAGGAACCATCTCTTCTGGGAGGAGGAGGCAAAGCCCCACCCTCCAGCATGAGCTGTCGGGCTTGGTTCCAAGATTGCCTACCAATATTCTGTGACGATCAAGAATCCTTGCATTATGTAGAAGCAGAGCTCTTAGCCTCCACAAAATGAGCTTCCTAATACACATACAGTATACCCTTATTAGTAAAGAGAATGTGCTGAACATGAATAGGCCTTCTACATACATAAGCAGTTCCCAGAGGATATTTGAGAAATGCAACTGCATTTACTATATCTAGATGAGGCTTGGTCATCTGATCGTAGCATATGCTTGTAGATAGTAAAAGGAAGAGACTTGGTTTCTGGTACTGTTCTGCAAGATCCAAATAGCTGCAGTCAGAATAATTGACTTGGACCCAAAAGCAACGAGATTTGGAATGTGATACCACCCTTTAGGGCAGCGATGGCCAACCATGGCACTTCATCTGTTCTTGGACTTCAATTCTCAGAAGTCCAAGTCAACACATCTGCTGATCGGGGCTTCTGGGAATTAAAGTTCAAGAACATCTGGAGTGCCAAAATTGGCCATCACTGCTTTAGGGTAACCAGAATGGCCAAGTGTTTTGCAGCTGGTCTCTGTACCAACTTTACTGCATACTTTGAATGAGATACTATGCATAAAACTGTGAAGTACATCCACCAAGGATGTTACAGTGTGATCTGTAGCATCAGCTTGACTTCTGAATGTTCAGCCTGAAGCTGTTTGGTTCCTTGGATTTATGCAGTTCAGAAAAAGAAGGTTGCATATGTGTATCCACTTGGTTGACAGCTTGTAAAACTACATTTTAAAAGTAACTAGTCACAAAATAGTTTGGGCTATTCTTATGCTAGTTGGCTAGATAGCCCAGTGGTTTAGGTATCTGACTGTGGAGTCAGAGGTTGAGAGTTTGAATCCCCAGTGTGCCTCTTGGAGGAGGAGTCAGTCTGTATAGCCATGGGCAAGTTGTACTGTCCCAGAATGCCCCCAGAAGAAGAGAATGGAAAACCACTTCTGAGTACTCTCTACCAAATAAACCCCGGAAAGGGCTGTCACACATTAGAATCTGCTTGATGGCACACGCAGCGGTAGGCATCAGCAGCTTCGCACCAGCTCGCCAGTACCGGTAGCAGAAAATCTGGCTGGCCCCACCCATCCAAGTTTTGAAATAAAGTAGTCCTAATTTGGGTGCAACACAAGGCTTTTCCCCTAGTCATGCCCACCATACCACACCCACACTGTGGTAGTAAAAATTTTTTGGAGTCCACCACTGGACACATGGATATGTTTTCTTACAGTAAATAGCTATTCTTTACTAGTCTGTTATTTAAAAATATCTGGAATTTTAGTTATTTTTCAAAAGCCATCAGGATGCTAAAAGTCTCCAGTCTGTGTTAGATAACACTCTTAATAATTAGCTGGTACAATTAAAGTCATACTGGATTGTAAAAAAAATAATAATGATGTTACCCAATTAGGTTACAATGGTCACATAACTTAGTTATACCTAGGTTATTGCCAATAAGTTATTTGTTCCTTATTATTTCCAAGATTTTTTTTTTATCTTTGAGGCTGAGCAAGATAAAATTGTAGCAGGCCTGCTTGCTGTTTAGACATGTGGGGAGCAGATGATGGGTGAGGAAGTCTCAGGATGCTCCTCTCCTGCATGTATGGGCCTATAGACATGAGCTATGAGCCAGGTAGTCTGGTTAAAATTCTCATGGAGCTGTTAAATTGCTGAGTGGTCTTTGTGGCTCAAGTCACTAAGACGCTGACTTGGAGGCGGAAGGTCAGCAATTCGATTCCCGAGTACTGCAGGACGGAATGAGCTCCTGTCTGTGTCCCAGCTCCTGCCAACCTAGCAGTTCGAAAGCAAGAAATTGCAAGTACGTAGATATATAGGTACCACTTCGGTGGGAAGGTAACAGCGTTCCATGCGCTCTGGTGTCTAGTCATGCCTGCCACATGACCATGGAAACGTCTGCAGAAGCAGATTGCGCTGGCTCTTCGGCTTAGAAACAGAGATGAGCACTGACCCCTAGAGTCAGATATGACTGGCTTTTGAACAAGGGAAACCTTTACCTTTACCTTAATTTGTTGGGCTCAGCATCTCTTCCACTTGTAATATGGAGATGACACTGTCATACCTGTCAAAGATGCCATAAATGTTACTTGAGTCTACAAAGTGCTTTAAGTATTTAGGGACATGCTGCAAAATGAATCTATTGTTATTACAATTATTACTACTGCTACCATGCTTATGACTACTACTGGTCCTGCTGCTACTAGGTAGTAACAGGCAATTGTAAGTGATAAATGTGTTTGCTTGACAGCAAAGGAATGGTTGTGTTTTCCAGGGAAGAAGAAATGCTGGATTCCAGATGAAAAGAATGCTTATATTGAAGCAGAGATCAAAGAGACGGCTGGTGGCAAAGTAACTGTTGAGACTACAGATGGGAGGGTAAGGAGTCCCACCCTGTTTGATTAGTCACAAGACAAGGCACTTCTAAAGCTGACCAGAGGGTTGCACCTTCAACAGTTGAAACTGCAGTAGGAAACACAGCTGACATATGTCATTCTCTTCCACAACCATATGTCTTTCTCTGAATCACTGGCATACATGTGCATAATATGCATCAAGCAACTTTTGAAGAAACATTTTAACTTATATCCTCCCCTTTCTCCTACGAAGGTGACACAAATCAGCAAACAACAACTAAAAACCACATACAGTCAAATCTCGCATAAAGAGCGTTTTGCTTAAAGAGTAACTCGCTTAAAGAGCAGAATTTTCTCTGAATGTTTGCTTCACATAACAAATAAAACCAACCAAAAACTTGCTTAACAAATAAATCGGGGTTTGCAGTCCCTCCCACAATTGGTCACTTGCAATGGTGTTTCGCTTAAAGAGCAAACTCGCTTAAAGAGCAATCCTGTGGAACGCATTATGTTCTTTAAGCGAGGTACAACTGTATATTTAAAATCACAATAAATTAAGACATTGTCATTAAAATAAAACTGACCAGAAGTCAATCAAAATAAGTTAGAATACCTGGTAGAAATATACTGCATCTCTCCCAAACAAAAGATTAAGGGGATTATTTTTTTTTTTTGGGGGGGGGGGAGGGGGGTTGTTGGTCCTGCAGATAGCCTGGATCCAAACCATATAGGGCTTTATAGGTCATAACTAGCACTTTCAGGGGTATTTGCAGAAACAGACTGGCAGGTTGTAACAAGGAAGTTATGTGATCCTGTAACCAGTTCTAGTCAGCAGTGTGGCTGTAGCATTTAGTTAGTACAGTATATTAATGTACAGTACTGAAACAACGAACACATTAAGGAGCAGCAGCGATGTCAGATGACAGTGCAGCCATTATCTCAACCCTTTGATAAGTCTTGTTAACTGTTTTTTTTAAGACTAGTCTTCTCTAATCTGAAGCACTCAAGATGCATTCAAGTTGAGAAATATTACCGGCTTAGACAGTTTCTGGATGCTATTTTTATTTGAGTGTGAAGTTCTTTCATGTAAACCCTTTGTTATGTCATTTGATGGGAAAATGTGATGGGTTTTAATTATAGATCTCAATGTTCTATCATGATTTGCTCCCCTCCCCAAGAAAGACATCATTATTGGGTTTGTCTGAAAACAATGGATGTTTTTGTGTACAATAGTGGGTAGCCCCAAGCAACACATTTGAGCAGTTATGAGACTTGTTTTCTTTTTCTATTTATAGTTGGTTTTCTCAAGGGTCTATAATTTGAATGTGGAGAATTATTCAGAGTTTCATTTCTCTGTGTTGGCAATCTGTTCTTGAAAATAGTCCTCAATATTGGTTTACCATATATACTCAAGTTTAAGCCAATTTTTTTAGCCCCAAAAATGGGACATGGCTTATACTTGGGTCAATGACCACGAGGGTTCCAAGACTGTGCCGGATTTAGACACTCCAACAATTTAATTAATTTTACCATATTTCCATGTATTTTGATTATTGAAACTCACTAGCAGATGCTGCATTTCCCACCCTTAGCTTATACTTGGGTCAATCTATTTTCCTGGGTTTTCAGGTCAAAATTAGGTACCTTGGCTTATATTCAGGGTAGCTTATACTTGAGTATATACTGTATATTTGCATTGTGGTTCCAGGTCACATTTAAATGGTGGAAGAGTGGAAAGCCTCTACTTTCATTCCTCTCCTTTTTCCTCCTTCCCAGACAATAACCGTGAAGGAAGATGATGTTCAATCTATGAACCCTCCAAAATTTGACATGATTGAAGATATGGCCATGCTGACCCACCTCAATGAGGCTTCTGTGTTACATAATTTGAATAGGCGCTACACTAACTGGATGATCTATGTAAGAATTATTTTCTACTTTTTAATTAAAAATTTGATTTAAATGTTAGTGTTAAAACATATAGGTTGGATTGTCTCTTCGCTAGCCAGGGAAAATGTCTACCACCCATCAGAATGCATTTCCCACAATAGTTACCCTTTTGAAAACTTTCTAATCTCTTTGTCTTTAGATGTTTTATTTATTTGTTTATTGAATTTATAACCCATCTTTATTCTCAAAATAGACCTCAGAGCAACTTGTGGTTTTCAAGGTGGACCACAGTAAAAAGAGAAAAAATACAAACAAAACACAAAACTAATAAAATATTAAGATATTGTTAAATTAGAAACACAATTCTGCACAATAACAAAGACAACAAAGTACCCTTTTCTTCAGTATGCAATCAAAAACACACTCATTTTTTAAAAAAAGTTATTTGCTTGCTGTCAGAAGAACAAACAGATAACAAGCAAGGACTTCCCGAGCCTAAGAGCATTCACTGGGAAGGTGTTCGCTAGGTGTCTGGCACTGCAAATATTCACAGAATGAAAATGAGTGCTTAGAGGCAAGATTCATCCTTAATCAATATGATTCATTTTATTATAAGTGTACTGGCCTAGGATATCAGACATTTTGTTCCTCAGCTTCCATTCTGAGACAATCCAGTTTTATGCTGCCATAATTTAAAGCATTTTTCTATTATTTGTTGATAAATTTTAAGAAAGTAACAAATGATAATTCTGAGGCAAAATTAAAATTTGTGGAAGGAAAGATCAAAAATATTTAAGGAAAAGGAAAAGACATAAGGATGGACAATTATTGATTCATTGCAATGGGTCACTATCAAAGAAATTATTTAAAAAGGTGAATTTGGGGGAAAATTTAAAAATGTAATTAATCAACTTTACAAAAGTAGCTATGCCAAGGTAAGAGTAAATGATTCTTTTACAGAGGATATTGAAATTAAAGCAGGAATGAGACAAGGATGTCCTCTTTCCCCCATTTTGTTTATAATGGCTATGGAATTATTGGCCAGAGCTATAAGGAGTGATATAAATGTAGAAGGGATAAATGGAACAAAAATAAGTTTGTATGCAGATGATACCTTGATTATAATGAAAGATCCTATAAAAATATGGAAAAGATTCAAAATCACATGCAAAAATTTGAAGAGGTAACAGGCCTGAAAATAAATTGGGGGAAATCGGAAGCAATTTTTAGTAATTTAAATAAGGAAGAGATAGGGAAAATTAAGGAAAAATTTAAAATTCAAATTAGGAAAAGTATAAAATACTTAGGAGTTAATATTGCAGATAATGTAGAGGATTTGAAGAAATTAAACTATGATAAAGTGAAAGAGGAAATCAAGAAGAAAATTGTTAGATATCGGGTGTTGGAGACCTCTTGGTTTGGAAGGATTGCTGTTTGTAAAATGAGTTTATTACCCAAGATTAATTTTTTATTTGAGGTCCTCCCAATTAAACAAACTGAAAAAGAATTAAGAGCTTTTCAAAATCTATTGAATAATTACTGCAATGGAGGGAAAAGAGCAAGAATACCTAAAAGTTTATGGTATAAGTCACAGAAAGAGGGTGGTTTAGGGTTACCTAACAATAAATCGTATTATAGGGCGTTCCAAATCAAAGGTTTGGTAAAACTTTTAACAATAAAAGATCTTATATGGAGGGAGATAGAAATGAAAGATAGTAATGTGAGTGCAAAGGGAGAATTTCTGGAAAATTCAGTTTTTCATTTAAAATCAAGAAATAATGTCCTAAAATCTATGATAAGTGTATGGGTAAAATTAAAAGAAAAATTGGCACCAAATACCTCTCCAATATTAGAATTGCAAGATCTTAAAACATTTCCGGTTAAAAATTCAGAATTACTGAAAAACATTATGTATAAATATGATATAATTTTACTAAAAGATTGGTTGAATCGAATTGAGAATGAAGATACTAAAAAAGAAATTTATAAGGAATTAAGGTTGAACTGGCTTCAGATACTAACGTTGGATAGGTGGAATAAACAATATAAAGCGAAACTACAACCTACAAGACAGTTGACAGACTTCAAAGAAGTGCTATATAAGATAAGAAAAGGTTCAATGGGGATAAAAGGAGTAGTAAGTAAGTTATACAAAATGATAAACAGTATCGAAGAAACTCAGGATGTTCTTAAAAGATTGTGGGAAACGGATTTAAGTATTAATATTTCGGACAATAATTGGAAGAAAAAATGGAAAAATAGGATTATGAGAAATCTGTCCACAAAAGTTAAAGAACACAACTACAAAATTTTGTGGCGGTGGTATATGATGCCAGTTTGGCTAAACCAAATAAATAGTAGCAACTCAAGAAAGTGTTGGAGATCTTATCAGGAAATTGGGACATATAAACATATGTGGTGGGATTGTAAAATTATTTCCAATTTCTGGCATAAAATGGAACAAGAAATAGCAAAAATTTTAAACTTCAACTTAAAGTTGAATGAAAAAATTGTTTTACTAACAGATTTAGAAGAATTGAACTTAGAGGAAAATAAAAAAGAGTTATTATCTATTTTCTTAACGTTGGCAAGACAACAAGTGGCCAGAAACTGGAAAGGTGATATGAACTTAGAAATTGGTAAATGGTATACCAATGTTTGGGACATGGCGCTAAACGAAAAACTTACATGGGAATTAAATATAAAAAGGAGGTTAATAAAACAAAATAGATTTTGGGACATTTGGAAACCTTGGTTGCAATATACATTGAGGGAAAATAAAGGTGAAAAACCTGCACCGAATACAATGTATTTTTGGCAGAATGACTGAGTTATAAAAGGGATGGCTGGTAGACTCAAGGAACTTAGTGCACTGGGTGTTATATGTATTATGTTTTAAAAAAAGAAAAAACATAACAAAAAAAGAATGGACAATTAAGAAAAAAAGAGATTGTATACGTTGGAGGTAGTGACGAGATAAAATAATGTGTTGACAAAAATAACATCAGAGGGAAGTTCAGATCGATTGAGGGAAAGATTTATTAAATGGCTGAATGAATTGAAGATGGGGAGGAATTTTTATACAGGAGGATATATTAGCAGCTTATAGATTGGGGAAGAGAAGAAAGGGGCCTTTTAAAATGCATGTTTGCTAATATTTGTAAAACGAAGTTTGGAGTAACACAGTTGATAGGAAAATTTGATAACTTAATTATTTTGTGGCATGCATTAAGTTAAGTTAATGTTTAAATTGCCATGAAGTGCCCATCATTCTTTCGTTGACCTAAAAGCTGAAGGAAAAATACATTTTTATAGTACAGAACATAAAAGAAGCAGGAAAATTAAGGGAGAAGGATAAGGGTAAAAGGGAATATCTATAAAAATGTTATGAAAATGTAAATAACTCTTGTCAAGGAAGGTTAAAGGTGGATAAGCATTGAAAATTTGAATAGAAATAATTTAAAGGAAAAGTAATAAAAAGAATAATGGTAAGACAACCACCAGTATGAGGAAAGGAGAAAGAGAAATAGCTGTATTGCTTTGAGCAATAAGATTTACTTGATGTCCTTAAACACCAGTAAGAACCTGCTCTAGTCCCGGTCTCCCTCCCCTTTTTTGGTACTCGGAGGTGGTCCTTTAATGGAAGGTTAAGGGGAGAGAAGAAGATAGAAAGGTGAAGGGTTGGGTGAGGGTGATTGGGGAATGTTATTATATGTTATATGTTATGTTATTGTGGGTTCTAGGAGGTGAAGGTTGGGTGAGGGTGAATGTATTTATTTTATTGTGTTGTGTTGTATTGTAATGTTATGTGTTTTTTTGTTGTTCCTTTTTATAATGTGGAGAACTATGTTGTAATTTTTTGCAGTGTTATGTTTGTATTTTTATTTGAATACTTAATTTAAATTAAAAAAAAAAGATTAAAAAAATGCTTGGACAAAATGGATTCTCTAACACCAGAGGTTTTACCAGTAGGAAAGATGGTGACATCTTCCCATTCAGAAATTAAAAACCAGCTAGTTATAAGTAACAGTTATCACATAGATCAAGCCTTTGCTTGTGGTACTCTTCCTACCATTGCCTTGAGCAAATGTGTAGGTGTTGCTAAGAGAGTCTTGTCTGGCCGGACATCCCGCTACAGTAATGGAGTAGACCATACAGCCAATGACTCAACACATATTGGGCTCAGCAGCAAAATCAGTGGAGAAGGTACTCTCCCAATGGTCATGGAGGCAGAAGAGGCCATGCCAAATGGACTGGTTGTGAAAGTGGACATGGATAATATCCTCAAAGCCATTGCAGTCCCGGTGTTAAATCCTGCATGTCTCATTTCATGCGTGCTGCAGGAGATGGCTCCGTAATCATAGTGTGTGGGTCACTTCATGGCAAGCTGGGATCCACCTTAAAAAAATCACACCAATGGCATTTTTCCTGCTTCAGGAAAAAAATGCATTCTTGGATAAGAGTTACAGTCATTAACAACAACGACTGCTAAGGGAATGGACAATTCAGTAGGTTATAGCATTCAGATTACTAAAGGGTAACTAGATAACAGTTTTAGCTACCTTTGAGGAATAGAAAACATTTGTGTGTATACTGCTAATGAACTAAACATAGACTAGCCCATTATATACATGGTTCCTTTCCCCATAACTCTTCCACAAACACAACAGGATCCAATAGCAAAATTCACCCTCTCATAAAGTCAGAAACAGAAATCCCTGTTGTTACTAAAGAAGTGATTTCCAGCTTTTATAGTGGCAAGCCAAAGAATGCCAATCAAATGTGGAATAATCTGGTTACAGAGTTTTTACACTCCATATTTGTCAATGGGATCCTGGTAGTTATTTTTTCCAAGTACTGTACAACAATAACTAGCTGAGTCTTGGAATCATAATTATAAGGAGTTAATGTTAAAAAGTTACTTTCTTCCCTTTTATCCCTTTCTTTATCAACTTTATGCAGTGGCCTTTTTGTATTCTTTCCAGACTTACTCCGGTCTTTTCTGTGTGACAATCAACCCTTACAAATGGCTTCCCGTCTACAAGACAGAAGTTGTTTCTGCTTATAAGGGCAAGAGACGCTCAGAAGCTCCTCCCCACATCTTTTCCATTGCGGATAATGCGTACCATGATATGCTACGCAGTAAGTCATGTTACATACCCCTCATTGTCTTTGTTTTAAACAAGTGAATCTTGCTTTCTTTAATAGAAATGGGGAAGGGGTGAGGAGAAACCTGTCAAAAGCTTGAGAAGAAAAGCTACTAGAACATATCTCTTTCACTAAAGAGCAAAAGGACTTCTGGAGACAGGGTGACCTTGTGATTTTTGGCATCCTTCCCATTTAGAATAAAGTCTACTTAAATAGTGCATTGTGAAAATATAATTGGTCTCTGAGGAAAAGGAAAAGAGAATAATGGCTAAGATGATTTTTATAAATCATGTTTTTTTATCAGAAAGAGTTCTAATGAGGGGCTGTCCTCAACTGGTAAGTAACTCTGAGGCGGTGGTGGGCATCAGCAGGTTTGCACCAGTTCCCCAGAACCGGTAGCAGAAATTCTGGCTGCCCCCACCCATTCAAGTTTTGAAATAAAGTAGTCCTAATTTGGGTGCAACGCAGGGCTTTCCCCCTGGCCACGCTCACCATACCACACCCACAGTGTGGTAGTAAATTTTTTTGCAGCCCGCCACTGCTCTGAGGTCATAGTTGGGTTTGGTTTCCTTTGGAAAGAGGTCACTTACTGTGAAGTTCTCATGATTTTTAAGACATTTGAATTTATTTACAAAGGCAGAGGACGGACACTGGTGATGGCACTCTCAGGCCCATTTTCAGTTTTGCATAGTATAAGATTTCCCCAGACAGAGAGAAAGAGAGAGAAAGATGCAGAGAAAACCATCCCCTGACACTGTTAGTTTATAGAGCTACCACAAATATACTTGTCTGTGTTTCCAAAATCCCAGTCAACCTCTGCTCCGGGGGCGGCGGGCGCGGCGGGGGGAGGTTATATTATCCTTATCTGGGGCTTGGAAAGTTCTGTTTTTCCCCCATTTCAAATACTTAAGAAAGATCAGGCTATTAAGGGCAATTAGCTAGTAATTTCCATAAAATAAAACGGGCTTGGCAACATCCACCATGGCTGTTAAGGCACTCTGAACTATACTTCTGGCTCCATTAATTGCCTGCTCTTTAGCCCTCAGTTTTAAAACACTCTGATTTACAGTAGTTCAAGGTATCACAGGATGTCTATTATTCACCTTGATGTCTTACAGATAAAAGTTTCCCCCTGTAGACTTCCCAGCCATTGCGTTCTCTGGATGTGTTGTCTACAGTGCCCACAATCCCCAAACAGTATTGTCCTGTCTGTAGACAAGGGGAAGTGTATTTAAACATATTAGTGTATTAGGGTGGATACATATTGTTCTTTATATAGGGTAGTCTTGTGGGCTATGAGAAAACTATCCTCTTTTCTGGAAGGTGTTCTCTATTTGAAAGGTTGTCTAGTTTCCAGATATTTTATTGCCTGCGGGAGAAGCTCAATAGAGACAGTCACATATTATTATTATTATTTTTATTATTTATTACATTTGCTACCCCGCCCCAATCGGGTGAACCCGACTTACATCAAGGTTAAAACATAGGATAATCTATATTAATGCTATTTATAATTAAAACTTAATGTTAACTCTAAAAATCATAAAAAGTTAAAACAGTGTACAAGCTGCACACAAATTATATAAAATTCAGACCCAAAAGGGTGGCAGTCCATTAAATAAGCCACCTAGCATGAGAGCCCACATTCCTGGGTCCCCATACTTGTCCTGCCAGCCAGGTTTTTAAGTCCTTCCGGAAGGGCAGGAGCTCTGTCTGAAGGCGTAACTGAGTGGGCAGGAGGTTCCAAAGGATTGGGGCGGACACGGAGAAGGCTCTCTTCCTAGTGCAGGCGAGGTGCGCCTCTCTTGCCGATGGAATAACAAGGGAGCCTCTCCGATCCGCCCTGGTGGGACGGACAGATGTTCTTAGGGTGACGCGGTCTCTTAGGTAACCTGGCCCACTACCATATAGGGCTTTAAAGGTAATAACCAGCACCTTGAATTGCACCTGGATACATACTAGCAACCAATGCAGCTCCCGGAGCAGCGGTGAGGCACAAACTTAATGCCCAGACCCCATCACTACCCGGGCCGCCACATTTTGGACCAGCTGGAGTCTCCGGATGGTCATCAGGGGCAGCCCCATGTAGAGCACATTACAGTAGTCAAGTCTGGAGGTGACCAACGCATGTGTGACCATAAGCAAGGCGTCTCGGTCTAGGAGTGGGCGTAACTGGTGTATTACACGAAGTTGTGCAAAAGCCCTCCTGGCCACGGCTGCCACCTGCTCTTCGAACAGTAGCCGTGAGTCCAGGAGGACCCCCAGATTACGCACCGGGTCTGTTTGGGGCAAGACTGCCCCATCCAGAACCAAAGTTGGCAGCTCCTGCGTTAACACAGGGCCCCTTACCCACAGCCACTCAGTCTTGCCGGGATTCAGCTGTAGCCCGTTGTCCCCCATCCAGAACTTAACAGCCTCCAGACACCTGGAAAGGACTTCCACCGCACCGCTTGGGTCCCCACGGGCCGAGATGTATAGCTGGGTATCATCTGCATATTGATACCTTACCCCGTGGGAACGGATGATCTCACCCAGTGGCTTCATATAGATGTTAAATAGGAGAGGAGAAAGTATTCAAACTTTAAGGCCCTAAACTAAAATACAGGTGGTTGTGGTCCTCCTCCTCCTCCTCCACCACCACCACCACCACCACCATCATCATCATCACCATCGCCATCGCCATCGCCATCGCCATCGCCATCGCCATCGCCATCACCATCACCATCACCATCACCATCACCTTGGATCGCAGCCTTTTCTTAAACTCTCCTTGCATATTGGACTGAACCATAAGGATTAAACTTTCACAGCAGATTCAGCAGTCACAAAAGTAACTTCTTCCATTAGGATGATGTGTAGAGTTAGCAACCATCCTAGCTGTGTAAACATTGATGTCCCCTTTCTGCCTGCAGTTAGCTGGGCCAGCAGGTGAGAGCACTTGTCTTCATTGCCAGATTTCCTTTTGGCTGAAAGAGAATGGAAAAGAATGTGACAAACGACTCTTTCTTAAACAGAAATAATGCAGCTCTAACAACCTTTACTCCCCTTTCTTTTAGGACAGGAGAATTATGCCCATGCTTTGTCACAGAAAACCATATACTGTATTGGTGTGGAGGCATCATTGTCATATTTCATGTCTTCCTCATTCATTGAAGCACCATTATAATTACAATGTACAGCAGTTCTCAACCTTTTAAAGCTGAGGGCCAGGTCATGCTCCCTCAGACAGCTTCAGGGGCTGAACGGTCATTTTCCCCTTCCAAATGGCACCTCTTGGTGTGGTGGAATAGGTGTGGGCCACATGAAATGGTGCCTCAGGCCATATCTGGTCCACACCCACAGGCCTATCTGACCCATAGGCCACAGGTTGAGAATCCCTGATGTACAGCATTACATCTATGGAACTGACTGTAGCTTTGAGCACATTGTATTTCTTCCATCAGAGGGCAGTAGTGGTGCATGCTTGACATCTGGGGCACCAGTCTTGCACAACCTTGGCCTTTTATGCAACCTGAGACATTTAATTTTTGGAGCTTGATCATTTTTAAAAAACTGAAGCCCTAAATAGTGCAAGGGGTTGTACTGCCATTTATAACGGAAAAACATAATGCATTGTGTTATCATTCAGGCAAGCCTTATGAGCTGGCTGACTTATAATGATTCATTAAAAAGGCAAAGCAAAAACTTTAATTATCCCTGGCATAGTAATACATTATCACTTGTATATCTTTATATTTTTATATACTTCCCCATAAAGAGGTATAACAATCTACTTCTGTCTGTTTCCCTATCAATCAAATGAGTACCACAATCACAGATCTCCCTTGCTCAAAAGCCAGTCATATCCAACTCTTGGGTTTGGTGCTCTTCTCCATTTATATCCATTTATATCCAAATGTCTGCATCTGCAGACATTTCCGTGGTCATGTGGCAGGCATGACTAGAGACCAGAGAGCACGGAATGCTGTTTACCTTCTCACCAAACTTGTTCCTATTTTATCTACTTGCAATTTCTTGCTTTTGAACTGTTAGGTTGACTGGAACTAGAACAGAGAGGGGAGCTCACTTAGTCATGCAGCACTCGGGTCTTGAACTGCTGATCTGCCAATTCTAGTCATCAAATCCAGCATCTTAACTAATGAGCCAATAAACCACCATACTCCCTTCACCACAAACACAAGCTTCACAAAATGTTTTCCCCTATATCAGTGATGGCGAACCTATGGCACACGTGTCAGAGGTGACACTCGGAGTCCTCTCTGTGGGCACCCATGCAATCACCCCAGCACAGAGTTTGCCCTGCTCCTCTGCCCAGCAGTCCAATGGGAGTTCTTCCTCCCTCCCCCCAGCACAGAGTTTGTTCCACCCCTCTGCCCAGCAGCCCAATGGGAGCATTTCTTTCCTCCCCTGTTGCTGTGTTGGCACTTTGTGATAAATAAGTGGGTTTTGGGTTGCAGTTTGGGCACTCGGTTTCTAAAAGGTTCGCCACCCATCACTGCCCTATATATATTTGTAAAACCAACAAAAACAACTGTGATATAATGAAACTGGATGCCACCATGTGTACACCACATGTTCTTTTCGCCAACACCAGAGTGAGACTTGCTTGGAGAATCAAAAAAGAATGCAAACTTCTTTTTGAAACCAAATGAGAACAAAATCCAAGATATATTTCTCACCTGCAGTAGGACACCCACAACAGAGAAATTGACTCCAGATGTACATCTCTAAAACCCTGAAATGAAATGCAAGTGCAGAAATACAGTACATGAGATCATCATGTGGATTTACAGTGTCTCTTCTGCAGAAACATATTGAAATTCTACTACCTGAACCATGGCGGTCGGGGTCTTATTTTCATCCGTGGGAATAGTAACTCCTGCCTCTCCCCTTCTTTCCAACTCAAATCCTAAACCACCATGAAATTATTCCACTCGTTTTGAAGGATGCACCTGGAAAGGAACAAATGGTTTTTTTTGCAAGTACCAGAGTACCAACAGGTGAAATTTTATTCAGGGACAAAGAAAGGTCACATGTAAACCTGAATGTCTGCTACATTTTACTATGTAGTATGAGAAGAGTACAGGTGAAAGAGAAGAATCTAACATAAGAGGATTAGAAACCCTCTAATCTGAATGCTTTTACTTGACAGTGTTTTTTAACTTGTCATGCAGCCTTTGATATGCTAATTAATTTTAACCTGTCACTATTCCTTCAGTATTTTCTTCTCTTTGCCTGCTGTTTTCCAGTTCCCTTTGAGGGGTTCTGTGAATGGCAGAAATACCTATTGCTTTATCTGATTAAACGATATTTTCCCTTCCACATGGGCCTGAGATTGTAACAATTTCTACAGTCGCTTACACAGCAAGGAACTGGGACTGAAGCAGTTTTGGGAAGGACCTTGGTATGAGTTGGGACTGGAGGCCACCACACTCCTCTGAAGCTTTTCAGACTATGATTATAATGCATCAGTTAATGCCCTTGTTAAAGAAAGTGTGAATGGATTTCTTTTGTTGTGTTGCTGCTGCTGTTGTACTTTTCTACTTGTATAAGGATTTGTCCCCACTCACAATTCATGAAATAAGTGGTGTTTGTGGTTCTGCTTTTTCGTCCCATACAGATCGAGAGAATCAATCAATGCTGATAACGTAGGTGGATCTTTTCAGTTGCCTATATTAACAAAAGTGAACTTTTCTAATTGGTTTCTAATTTCTAGCATTCTGTCTGATTCAGTGAAGTTACTGTACATACTCAAGTATAAACTAACCCAAATATAAACTGAGGTACTTAATTTTGATCTGAAAACCCAGGAAAATAGATTGACCTGAGTATAAGTCAAGCGTGGGAAATGCAGCAGCTGCTAGTGAATTTCAATAATAAAAAAACATGAAAATATGGTAAAATTAATTAAATTGTTGGCGCACCTCAATCCAGGATGGTCTTGGGACCCTCATGGTCATTGACTCATGTATAAGCTGTGTCCCCTTTTTGGGGCTCATTTTTGGGGCTTAAAAACTTGGCTTATACTTGAGTATATATTGTACTTGATTTACCACATAGTCTCAGCTTGCTAAATCTGTGAACACTGACATTATGGGAGAGTAAATTTTGCTATTGGATCCTCCTGCATTTGGTTCTGAACAGAACTTTGAAAAATTATTATTATTATTATTGTCAGTCACAATATGCCCCAGCCATGCTGGGTAAAAGACTCTGAAAGTTTAGTCCTTATCTTCATCAAACTAAATCTAAATCTATGACGAGTGTTGATAAATTTGCTAAAATTGCACCAGGGACTTAAGACTGTTGAGTCAAACCAAAGGCTCTCATAATGCAGTATTCTGTCTGTTTGTGTGGCCAATTGAATGGTTCCATAAGGAAGCAATAACTCTTAATGGCTATTGGATGCCTCCAACCATTAGTGATAGGCCAGTGATGGTGAACCCTTTAGAGACCAAGTGCCCAAACTCACTTTTGCCACAGACCTCAATAGGCTGCCGTCCGTGGCACCACCCCCCCACACACACACACACCAAGACAGGGGAGGGAGGAAGCGCTCCCATTGGGCTGCTGGGCAGAGGGGCAGGGTGAACTCTGTGCTGGGGCGATGGTGCACATGCCTACAGAGAGGGCTCTGAGGGCTCCCATAGGCTCACCACCACTGTCATAAGCAATAACTGTCATAAGCCTATGGGCCTAGTATTTTATAAGTATTGGTTTATAGCCTTTGAAAAGCCCAATGCTTGGAGAAACTATGTTTTTGGGCTACAAACTGGGGATTCTGAGATTTTTTGTCTTCCAAATGAATATCATATTTCCAAACTCTGAATCATCTCAGTTCTTATTGAATAGAGCTGTACTCAAACTGTGCGACTGAACAACAACTTAGCAGGAATAAAGAGAAATGGCTGGGCACAATTGGTTACCATGTATGTCCTTTAGAATAAGAAAAACTGGACTGTAAGTGGACAAAATTGATTGCACTGGAAATTCTGGAATGAGTAAGTCAATTTTATTTCTGTTTCCAGCGGAGAATCCGGTGCTGGCAAGACTGTGAACACGAAGCGAGTCATTCAGTACTTTGCCACAGTAGCAGCAATTGGTGAACCTGGGAAAAAGAATGTAAATATTCCAACAACTGTTTTATTTTTCTGTGTAAACAGTATTTACTACTCCATGGGTAGAGGACATCCTGTCCCCAAGCCACTGCAAGCAGCAGTTAATTGCATGAGTGAGACTGGAAGGTACAGCCGTAACACTTCAAAGAGATTCTACTGATGAAAAGATTTTGGTTCTCCCCATTAGATCTGGCAGTTGTTCATAAGTTCATTATCTAGAGTTTTAGATGACACAAGATCAGTTATAGTTCAGACCAGCATTTACCAAACTATGTTCCGTGGAGCACAGAAGCCTAAGTCAGTACATTGGCTGATCAGTGCTTTGGGGAATTGACTTAGGCTTCTGAGAATTGAAGTCCAAACACTAAAGATTGGGAAACACTGGTTTAGACTATCATATATTTCATAGTACAGTAATACCCCGGATAACGTGAGTACCGTATAGCGTGAAAACCGCATAACGTTACAAGATTTTTGGAAAAATCTTGTATCGAATAATGCGATTTTTAACATTATCCGATACAGTCGTTCTTAGCAGCAGGGTGGCTGGAAAGCTGAACGGGGTTCTCCGTTCAGCTTTCCAGCCACCCTGCAGCTACGGAGGCAGGGGTGGGGAGGCTGGAAAGCTGACGGGGGGCTGCGGAGGCAAGGGCAGGTGGCTAGGGAAGCCGACAGGGAGTCCCCGTCAGCTTCCCCAGCCACCCTGCAGCTGTAGATCGGGTCCTCTGATCTCTCTGGAGCAGGCAGGGGACCCGATCCAAGCTGTTTCTGGGCTTCCCCGACGTCCTCAGCCAGTGCAGCAAGCCAGAATGTCGGGATTCGAACCCTGACATTCTGGCTTGCTGCACTGGCTGAGGACGTCGGGGAAGCCCAGAAACAGCTTGGATCGGGTCTCCACACCTCCCTGGACCCGGTGTGTGTGTGTGTGTCAGAGACCCCAAAATTGGTAAAAAAAAAAGTCCGTTTCTCCCAACTCCTTTTTCTTGCCATGAAAAGCATAGTGAAAAGAAGGGAAGGTGGTATAGCTGTACAGTGGCTTTCAGCTGGTAATACTAGTGGAGCAACCTGTCTAAAAGCCATCACTATTGTTCATAGTGAAAGGATTCTAGGTCAGGGTGCCTACATTCCCCAAATGTAATAAGCATCCTGAAAACCATGGCCTGGAGAATCTATGGAGAAATTTCTAAGTCCTCCTTCTAGCACAGGAACTGGCAGTGTTGGTGGGTCTCTAGGCTAATGGTTACTAACCATGGGTCCTCAGATGTTTAACCACTGAGCCTTCATGGCACAGTAGTTAAAACTGCTATACCGCAGCAAAAACTGCTGATGTTGTGAGTTTAATCCTGATTGGGATCAAGGTTGACTCAGCCTTTCATCCTTTCAAGGTCAGTAAAGTGAGTAACCAGCATATTGGGGGCAAAATGCTAATTACCTTGTGACCACCCAGAAGTGTTCAAGTGCTATGGGGCGGTATATAAGTGTAATTGCCATTGCTACTCTTGATTACAGCTCTAAGAAATCTTGGTCAGCACAGCCAATGGTGAAGGCTTCTGGGAGTTTTAGCCCAAAAATATCTGGGGACCCAATGTTTGGTATCCAGTGAATGGATTTGAACAATAGGCATATTTTTTGTACCAACTACTTTGAAGGAGACTGTATCCTAGTATTGAGTCTTCTAGAGACTTAATGGAGCAGCAATTCACTCTTTTCTCTAGGGCAGTGGTTCCCAACAAGGGGTACACAGCCCACAGAGGGACTTCAATTCCCAGAAGTCTAAGTCAGTCAGTACATTGGCTGATCAGTGCTTTGGGGAAATGACTTAGGCTTCTGGGAATTGAAGTCCAAAAAACAGCATTTGGGAAACACTGCTCTAGGGAAAACATTTTTCTCATTCTTAAGGTGAGATCCATTAAAAGGAGATGCTGTGCTAAGATGGCCTTGCTAGGTTCCTTTACATTTCTAAAGTTTAACACTGACTGGAATGATCAGCAATTTGATACAGAGTACTTAGGGGAGTGGTGGTGAACCTTGGCATTCCAGGTGTTCTTGAACTTTAATTACTAGAAGCCCAAATCAGTACACCTGCTGATCAGGGCTTCTGGGAATTGAAGTTCCAGAACACCTTGAGTGCCAAGGTTCACCATAGTGGACTTAGGGCATTGCCCTCTAAGGTGCTTATTGCCAAGAGGGGGGATTTCTTCTTCTTCCCGGGAATCACTTTACTTGGCTTGCTCGAATCAGAGCTTGCCAGTTGGAGTGGTAGAGAATGATCTCCAATAAAGAGAACTCCCTCCCCCTTTCCTTCCTTGTTTCTGGCTAAGCGCAAACAGCTCGCCCACCTGCCCCATTGTCGTAGTGCAGTGGTTCCCAACAAGGGGTACACAGCCCACAGATGGACTTCAATTCCCAGAAGCCTAAGTCAGTACATTGGCTGATCAGTGCTTTGGGGAAATGACTTAAGCTTCTGGGAATTGAAGTCCAAACACCAGCATTTGGGAAACACTGTCGTAGTGTATAAGCATGTTTTACTTCCACTTCCGAGAGCGACAAGGGCAGCACAGGCTGGATGAATCCCAGTAAACCCATTTGTGTGGATTCACAGGGTGCTTAGGCTTCTGGGAATTGAAGCCCAAGAACATCTGATGTGCCAAGGATAGCCATCACAGTCCTAGGGTAATTCAGGAGCCGGTCCCAGGGCTCTCAACAGCTGTGATACCAGGATCCCAAGGTTCCATACTGGGATAGGGCGCACACTGGTGGCCTGCTGATGGCACCACCCACCTAAGGTTCTGAGGCTTGGGGGGCAGTGACTGGTCAACTTTAACCATGAATGGCCAGAAGAGAGTAGGCTGGCTCTGGATGGCATGCTTTCATCACTCTGGGACTCGCCTAAAGGTAAAACAGGAGCAGGAGCAAGATGAGATGTTGGCTCCATTCCGGGATCCCACACTATACAGGCCCCACTGTAGGAAATGTTAGTCAGCTTTAACCCAGTTAAGTTAATGTTAATAAATCTGTGGTCCTAAGTTTACTCCAAATAATGTCTCTGTGTGTTTTGTTCCAAGATTGGGGATGGGGCGGGGGATGTCACAGGGCCACAACTCTCTGCTTGTGGGTTCCGGATAGGAAAGAAAGAATAGAAATGGAAAAACTGTTCTTACAGGGAAGATCTGTGTATGGTTCTATGTGTGACTAGTAGCTCTTGATTCAGCACAAAGGGCTGTGTGTCGAGATATTTGGTTTAGAAATATGTATGAAGAAGTCATTCTGTTAAAAGATAAAGACGTGCAGAAGCAGAAGAAAAAGTCCTTTCAAAATAACATAAAGAGATATATTGATAAATGAGGTTGAATTATACTTTCTCATCTCTCAGTATTTCTTTAGCCTTCTGTTCCAATTTTCTTCTTCTTCTTTTTAACAATTCCTTTCATAGCAACCAGCCACCAAGACTGGGGTAAGCGGATGAGTGTGCTCTTGTTCTATGTATATGTCACACATTTTACAAAATGCAACAAATGTTTTTCACTGGGCTATGTACACCATACACATGCACATTCCTGTTTGTCAGCATGGACTAATTCAGCTGAAATGTGTATTAGTCACAGTTCAAAAGCCGCTTCCATCAGGAATTGTGTTACAAAAACAGCTCTGAAACTTTTTGCTGTCTGTATGCTGAGTGTGTTTAGTTTTCCAGAACAATTCCTTTGCATACATTCCTATTTTGACTCACTAATTCTCATTTTTGTTTAGCTGAGAAGCTGTTTGATTCTTTTCATTTCAGCTGGAGAATGATAAACCAGTTTCAGTCCACTAATGAAATGAGCTTTAGTGTGGTTTTGACATGATTTGCCCTGTTCTTTGTGTTGTGTTCAGTTCTGCTATATGCTTTCATAATGAAGTATAGTAACAGTGGACGTTGTTTTCCCCCCAGCAGCCAATATATAAATTGCAATTGAAACTGCTGTAATAAAGCTACTGGAATGTCAAGGGCTTCTGAATGCCAAAGAACTGAACATTTAGATAATTTCACAAAATAATATTTTTTTATGCACCAACTGCAGGCATTGCTGGAAGTTTGCATCACATGTTGATATTCCACAGCGGTAACACATGCAGATAGATAAACTCAATAGGAGAAATGTTCATGCTGGGTTTATTTCCCATTGTGTGGAAAAAAATCACTGTGGGCTGAACACAGGCAACTAACTTTTCTTTCTAATAGAATTATATTCTCATTGATAATAATGGTAATGCATGAGTGTTTGTCTATGGTGGTAGCTGGCTTAGACACCAAACCGACACCCTGGTTATGCTAGCAAAGGAGATATGTCTGTAACTATGCTGGCAAAAGGCAGACTGTGTCCTGTATGTGCTCAGCCTTCCAGGGGCGGGGGGGGGGGAGGGACATGTAACCAGAAACATGTGATAGGAATTTATTTATTTATTTAATCATATTTATATGCCGCCCTCCTCATGAGTGACTCAGGACAGCTAACACGGCATTAAAAAAACAATTAAAAACACAAGATAAAAATTAAAATTAAAAGATTAAAAGAGATTAAAAAGATTTACAAGGTGAGAGGGGAGGAGTAAAATAAGCCAACATACCCCATACCTGCCCTGACAGCCAGGTCTTAACACCCTTTCTGAAGGGCAGCAACTCTGTCTGGAGACGCATCTTGGTTGGCAGGAGGTTCCATAGGGCCAGAGCGGACACAGAAAAGGCCCTCCTCCTGGTGCTAGAGAGATGCACCTCTCTAGCTGATGGTAGAAGCCAGAAAAGTCCGGTTCCATGCTCTCCACCCAGGTATCTAGTATGTCATGAGGAAGTGAAGGGATGGTTAGAGGATGAAAAGTTACTTTTGGAGGTTATAGCTGTAATGGCCTGGGGAATTCTGGCTCCTATAATGTTTTAGTTCTCAGTTTGCTCTTTCTCAATGCTCCCCCATCCTGCTAAAGACTCTGCTCTGTTTTGGTTGCTCCAACAGAGTATTTGAGGTAGGATGTTTTTCACAGCTGCCTAATTTCTTACATTTATGCAGCAGTGCAAATCTCCCATCAAATCCTGAGGTTGGTCAACTTCAAGAGAAAGATTTGTTCCTTGAATGTGCTTTCCCCCTTTGTGTTATCAGGGAACCTTGGAAGATCAAATCATTCAAGCTAACCCAGCCCTGGAGGCTTTTGGGAATGCCAAAACCTTAAGAAATGACAACTCCTCACGCTTTGTAAGTACCTTTTATTGCTGTGCCACTTTTCCAGTCTGGCTTCATTAACAATATTACATTTATAATGGGAGTTGTGGTGACTAAATAGGACTTTTTATTATATTTCTAAACACTGAAACTTCAGGCTAACTTCCTGTCTCCTTAGATTTTAGTTGTGGAATAACTGGAACATTCTTTAGCATGAATTGCTATGGCTACCAATATGATGTTGTTTGCAGTGTAATCTTTGCACTACAGTATAATTTAGTAGGCTGGCTTTTCTAGTCCTTTCATGAATTTGGGAAATTGGCATTTTGAAGGTTTCTGCATACACATAAAAAGCCAATGCACATTTGTGTGTATACAAGGCTTCGGAAGGAAATCAAGTGAAAACATTATCGGTTGTAGATAGAATCTCCTGCTATATTGTCTCCCCTTTTCCTCTTCCTCGTGAATATTTCCTGTACATGAGGAATAGGTAACATTTTTCTTCTTTCACTGCTGAACTGGAGTTCCCATTGGCCCTGGCCAGCATAGCTGCTGGTGGGGATGATGGAAGGTGCACTTGCAGAACACATCAAAAGCCACATATTGCCCAGCCTGGCTTTATACAATAGAAATGTCTCCATGTGGTTATTTACATCTCTCACTGGGTCCTTAGTTTAGAAATTAATCTAATAAACAAGAACAGAAACTTGTATTCCAACCAGTATTTAAAGAGCTGCCAGAAAGAACTGTTATGCCAGATACAAGAAATAGATGATAATTTAATCATACAAAAATGCTGCAATAAAGATATAAACATGACACAAGGAAAATTATGTTGACTAAATATGAATCAGTGATACATAATTTGACATCTTTAAAAAGATCTATATATCTGTCTATCTATTTATCTAGGCAGACAGACAGACAGACAGATAGCTATAGATATAGATATAGGTAAAAGTAAAGGTCTTCCTTGCTTGAAAGCCAGTTGTATCTGACTCTAGGGTTCAGTGCTCATCTCTGTTTCATAACCGAAGAGCCAGCGCTGTCTGCATCTGCAGACGTTTCCATGAACATGTGACAGGCATGCCTACACACCAGAGTTCATGGAATACTGTTTACCTTCCCACCAAGGTGGTCCCCTATTTATCTAATTGCAATTTCTTGCTTTCAAACCGCTAGGTTGGCAGGAGCTGGGACACAGATGGGAGCTCATTCCATCATGTGGTACTTGGGTATTGAACTGCTGACCTGCTGCCTTCCAGTCAGCATCCTAACCACTTGAGCCATTGCATGTATATGTACATCAATCTGTTAAATGACAATCCTGTCCTTTAAGGAGCTACATAGGATCATTCACAGCAAAAATAGTTTGTTGCTATTCATCAGAAGTGGGGAGGGATTCAGGAGACAAAAATAATATGTAGAAGAGTATCATGAATCTGAAAGGTTTGTACGTATGTGCAAGGTGCTTTTCCATGGGCCAGCTATCAGGAAGAGCAAAGGAAATAAAACTGAACTGGATGTTTCATCCTTCTTTCAGCAGCTGTAGTGGTGCCTTAATTAAGGAGAGGCAACCAGATTTTTGCTTTGAGGTGGCTAAATTAGGAGGGCATATCTCTTCCCACCACATGACAATTGGTTCGAAAACCTGATCTGATACCATAGGGGAGAAAAGGCAGAACACGAGCCCAATGAAGAAGAGAAGGGGAACGTACTCAGTATACTTGGCTCTGTTTAGCCAATGGAGACATCAGTTATAGACTGAAGATTTGACTAAATGACACAACAGATATATTCATGTGCTTTTAAAAACATTCCTTTTAAAAAGACAATAATCTTTGCGAGGAAGTGCTGACTATTACCAACTACAGTAAAACCTCATATAACACTAAAACCTGGTTCCACAAGTCTTCGTGTTATATGATTTTTCGTGTTATCTGATCCTCTATGGGATCCATAGAGATACATTGTAACCACACAGGCTTTAGCGGTTGTTATCTGAAGCATCCCATAGGATCTTAATGTTATCTGATGCAATTCTTCCCCCCAGATTCCTTAATGTTATGCGATTTTAGTGTTATTCGATACTAATGTTATATGAGATATTACTGTACTTGTGATCGCCTTGGACACCTTGACTTACCAGGGGGGACAAGGGTCTAATAGGCAGTGGTGCAGAAATATGCAAGGAGCCTGTCCACTTCCTTAGGGACAACTGGATTAAACCGATCCCAAATAACTTGGCCCAACTGCACTCCAGTCAACTCCAGATCCACAGCAACCACGCTAGGGTCAAACTTCGAGTGGATCCGAGCAATTTTCCCCATCAGATAATCAACAAAATCCTCAGCTGACCCTTGCCAACTGGGGCCAGGTCCCACTCTGCCAAAGAGGGACCTAGTCACCCGGAACAAGGCCACTGGGCAGTTATCTGCAGAGTCAATAAGGGGTGGTGGTGAAATGTTGCAATTTCACCATCTGTATCGCCACTGTTAGGTAGGAATCACATCCAGCGGCGCTCTCAGTGTCTCTTTGCATGTTTAAGCTCCCTCAATTCCTCTGTAAACCAGGAGGAAGAGCGGGGCCACCATGCATAGAGAGGCTGTAATTACCCCAGCACGTTGACCTGTGTTTTACTCCAGAGTGTAACCAGAGAAGTGAAGAGTGATTAATTGCCCTGGCATGCAAGTTAAATGGCCCATGTATGCTGTAAATGTATCTTTGGCTCTAGTAAGCCACTGTCTGTCCTGCGTGCAAGGTTTGTCAAGTCTACCCAGGTATGTAGTCTGCTTCGCTGATTGTCAAGTCTACCTGGGTGTGTAATCTGCTTACATGTGACAAAAGGAGAGCATTCATGTCAAAGAGTGAGTCTTTGTTATTTTCCTAAGTTAGAGAGGGTGTTGGTAGTGAATGGAAGTCCTGGAGAACTTGTGGAAGTTACCGGATACACCTAATGCAGAAAGCACCCCAGCTGTACAGAGAAGGCAATGTGAGGGGGCGATTTTATTGGAGTCAGCACTCCCTGTCACAACAGAAGTTCAAGTCAGCACACCTGCTGATCAAGGCTTCTGATAATAATAATAATAATAATAATAATAATAATAATAATAATAATAATAATAATAATAATAATAATAATAATAATAATAATAATAATAATAATAATAATAATTTCCATGTCAGAAATTATTCTGGGTTGAAATGATTTTTGTGGAAGAAGATCCATTCAGGGAATGCCCAAATGAGGCTCCTTTCATGTCCTCAAGAGCTGGGACAGAGACAGTACCCGGGTCTTGATCTGCTGACTTGCCAGCCTTCCAACTAACAAGGCGAGCTTCTTAACCACTGAGCCACCACAGCCCCAAGGCTTCTGGTAATTGAAGTCCAAGAACCTCTGGGGGGCCCAAGGTTGTGAAACTTTGTTGTAGATAGTTCAGTGGTTTATGGATAGGGAATGTTAAACCACTTCTGCATATTCTCTACCAAGAAAACCTTGAAAAAGTTTGCCACAATTCAGAATTGACTTGCCTTCAACACAATTATTATTCAGGTGACAGTAGAGTTCAGTAGTTAAACTATCTTTCTGCTGAACCAGGGGTGCTAGTTCAATTCCCTACTGTGCCTCCAAGGAGAAGAGCCAACCTGTGTAGCATTGAGCAAGCTGCATAGTCCCAGGGCACAGAAGAAGGGAATGGTAAACCACTTCTGTGTATTCTCTACCTAGAAAACCTGAAAAGGCTTACTATAAGTTAGAATTGACTTGATGGCATAGAGTTATTGATATGTAAGAAATAGGATTTTGACAGATATGGTTTATAGTTTTATTTTAGTTTTACTATTATTTGTAGAAAATTAGATTTTATATTTGTTTTCGTATTTGTTCCTGCAATGTTTGAGTTATTTTTCAAAAAAAAATTTGTTGTTTTTTTTTGCTGGGAGAAACATCAACAATTTGAGATACATAGATGATATCACCCTAATGGCAGAAAGTGAGGAAGACCTAAAGAAGCTGCTGCTTAGGTTGAAAGAAGAGAGTATAAAAGCGGGCTTGAGACTCAACATCAAGACAACCAAGATACTGTAATGGCAACAGGCCCTATCAGTCCCTGGAAAATAGATGGGGAAGAAGTAGAAGCAGTGACTGATTTTACTTTCTTAGGATCAAAGATCACTGCAGATAGTGATTGCAGCCATGAAATAAAAAGGTGACTGATTCTTGGGAGACAAGCAATGAGAAACCTGGGGAACATAGTTAAAAATAGAGACATCACCTTGCAAACAAAAGTCCACATAGTCAAAGCAATGGTATTCCCAGTGATAATGTATGGTTGTGAGAGCTGGACCATAAGGAAAGCTGAGTGCAGAAGAATAGATGCCTTTGAAATGTGGTGTTGGAGGAGAGTTTTGAGAGTACCCAGGACAGCGAGGAGGACAAATAGGTCAATCCTAGAAGAAATCAACCCTGATTGCTCATTAGAAGGTCAAATAGTAAAGATGAAGCTAAAGTACTTTGGACATAAAATGAGAAGAGTGGATTCACTTGAGAAAGCCTTGTTGCTGGGAAAGGTGGAGGGCAAAAGAAGAAGGGGACAGTCAAAAATGAGATGGCTAGATGGTATTGTAGATGCAATGGGCACAGAGCTGGGTGGGCTGAGGAGAATGGTGGAAGACAGAGGTGCCTGGCGGGCAATGGTCGATAGGGTCGCAAAGGGTCAGAATCGACTGTGCGACTGATCAAGAAAAAAAAAACCTTCATTCTGTATTATACAATTAGATTTTTCTGTAATCAACTAAGAGAACTGTTACTGGGCCAGCTAGAAATACATCAAATATATGTATAATATATAATTTTGAGTATAGCTAACAGATTATTATCTATATCTATTTATCTAGATATTGAGCTAAATTTCAGCATGTATTGACCTGTGATGCCTTTTGTACAAATTATAGGGTAAATTTATCAGAATCCATTTTGGAACCACGGGCAAACTATCATCTGCTGATATTGAAATCTGTAAGTAACATGATAATTTTTATAATTATAAAGATTCATATTTTGTCTATACATTTAACATTTCTCAGTTATTTCTCATAATTATCCAATTAGATTTACTAGAGAAATCCAGAGTGATTTTCCAGCAGCCAGGTGAAAGAAGCTACCACATCTTCTATCAGATCTTGTCAGGAAAAAAAGCAGAATTACAAGGTAAAAATGAAGAAAGACATGGAGTAACATATTGAGATATATAAGACTTGTAGATGAATGGCCTGAATGAGAAGAACATGATAATGTGAAACAGAACAATCAAGCTTATCTGAGATGATAAAGATGAAAAATTATAATGCTAAACTGATTTACAAGGTGATCATGCAAATTACAGTTTGCCCCTTACAAACTGGGCACTCATTCTACTGAAAGATGGCAAGCTTAGTTAACTTTGAGCCAGTCAGAATTGAACTCTGATTGTGAGCAGAGTTTTGATTCCTGTACTGCAGCTTAATCACTGCACCATGGGGGCTCTATTGCACTGAACAATTGCAACAAGAAAAACAATTTGTTGCTCAACACTGTTAGGTTATTTCTTTGTTGTTGTTCAGTTGCATAGTTGATTCTGACCCTTTGCGACCCCATGGACCATCACACACCAGGCACCCCTATCCTCTACCATCCTCCTCAATTTCTTTACCTAACTCTAATTTCCAAATTCTTCTCAAACTCTGCTGTTGTTGGTCCTCTGGCTCTGTTCATATCCTATCTTTTTTTCTTATTAATCCTTTTCTCACTTTTTAAAATTTTCTTCATCAGTCTCCCTCTACACTCTTAATTTGTTGTCAGTTCTCTACATTTTCCACATTTCTTTCCCCAACTTTTAGTCCATCAATTCAATTGAATCACATTACATCATGATACTCTCACTCCTTCGCTAGCCAATATACCCTTTAATTGATCTCTATTAATTATTTTCTTTACCCAGTCCTTCAATCATTCCCCCTTTCAGCCTGTTGATTGAACTCTTTCTTAAATTGTCTGGAAATTTTCCCAATCTACTACCTGGGTTAATGTGATGTGGGTGCCCCAATGAGCAGTTTTAAAACAAAGAATAATGCCTACACATATTTGGGAAGTTTTCTAACTCCATTCTCTCTGTTTCACCATCCTCTGACATACGATGAATCCAGACCAGGGTTTCCCACCTAAGGCCTGTGGGCTGGATCCAGCCCGCAGCACCATTTCATATGGCTCCCCACCACTCCAAGGGCATTCTAGAAACAAAATGACCACCCCTTTGAAACTGTTGGGACAAAATGGCCACCCCCACCATGCAGGCAGGGCAAAATGGCCGTCTGGCCCTCAAAGCTGACTGAGAGAACGTGACCCAGCCCCGGCTTGAGAAGGTTGGGAACCCCTGGTCTAGGTCCCTAGGGGGGCAATCCATGTGGATCAAGACACTAGTTTCTAGGGCCCAATAGATAGTGGATGCTCACCCTTTTCAGGCTCATGCCTCTTCACATGTAAGAGGTCAACATAAGTGACAAGAAAGAGGCATGAGGTTAGAACGTGCCATTTGCGATTATGTATGCAGTTCAAAATACTGGGTGAAGAACGGCCAACACATGGCAGGGGAAGTATTCTTAATCCCCATTGGCACTATGGTATGTCAGTAAAAATGTGCTTTCTCATCAGGGGTGTGCTTGCTACACTAAAAGGGCACTGGACAGGGAGGCAGTGGGCAGCACCTATGGGGGATACTGCATGACGTCATGGATTGTAGCCTCCAGGTGACATACCTATGCCCACCTCTGGGGGGCGCCAGTCACTGGGGTGCATCGGGACTTGTCCCTGTGTCCCAAATGGCCAGCACGGGCCTGTTTCTCATCAATCCACATCTGTTCCCTGAAGCCCCATCAGTATTTTGGGATTTGGGAATAGGGTTTTGTTTATGGCTCATTTTTGCTTTACCACAGTTATACATTATGATTTTGAGCTGATACAGATTGCTAGCGCTCCCAGCTATGCAATGCTTCTACTAATACAGCATAGCATCCTCTCTTTTCTATCCATGTGCTAAATTGCTGCTTGGCAAAAGCAGTAATAATCTCATTTGACTTCTTGTCATCCAGATAGAGTGGCCCATCTGCTAAACCCTTAACCTAGTTAGCCTTTACTGTGGTCTAATTAAGGCAGATTAGAAGAACTGTTTCAAAGTAATTTTGTGCTAACAGGATTTGGACGCAAATATTGTAATGTGAAAATGTACCTTCCATGGTGAATTTATTCCCACACTAAACACATTGGCAGAGATTGCTGCATGCATAATCCAACACTGGAACATCTCTTTAGCTCTTAGAATAAGTTGTTCGCAGTTGCCTGCCAGCAATTTTTTTTGTAATGGACCAATGTGGTGGTTTAGTGGTTAAGACACTGAATCTGATGACTGGAATGTCAGCAGGTCAGCAGTTTGAGACCTAGGTATTGCATGATGGAGTGAGAGCTTGTCTCTGTCCCAGCTCCTGCCAGCCTAGCAGTTTGAAAGGGGAAAAAAAGCAAGTAGATAAATAGGTACCACTTCAGTGGGAAGGTAAACAGAGTTCCGTGCACTCCAGTGTCTAGTCATGCCTGTCACATGTCCACAGAAATGTCTGCAAACGCAGCCAGTGCTGGCTCTTTGTTTGTAAACAGAGATGAGCACTGAACCCTAGAGTTGGATACGACTAGCTTTTGAGCAAGGGTGACCTATACTATACTTTTACTAATGTGGTGTATAGAAGGAGTAGGATTCTGGAGAACAGGAAATGAATCCCCAGTTAGCTATGGAAACTCACTGGGAGGTCAGAACTGGTAAAACTACTCATTAAATATCTCACTTACCTCAGGTTCACTGTAAATCTGTTCAAACTTGTTGGCATGTAATTATTTTTTTGTAGAGTGATTCCTCTCTTTGACCTTATTTCTTATAGTTTCAGCAACATTTTTAGTCCTGGTTTTGTTTTTTGAACAACTGACTTGTTCTTTACAAGGATTGAACATACCATTAGGCAAAGTAACTCAGTTAGGTGGCAAACGCTGGGGAGCAGCTCTGAACTGTTGGAAGACAGAGTGATGAAAACCTTGGGGTCTGTCTTGTCCCCTCTGAACTATCTTGCTATCAGTTAGGTGTGGTAGAGGATGCTGTCTTTTTTTTTTTGCCATTACTGAAGTAAGATTCAGGTATTACAGGACTTAGGATAGCTTCTGTATATGGAAGGAAATCCCATTTTCTTACCTCAGGCAGCAAATTGTCTTGGACTAGTCCTTAAGTTTGCCTTTTGCATGTACATGGGATCAGAGGTCTGCAATCAGGTTTTAGGCTAGATTATTTTTTTTTTAAATAGATATATAGGTGACCATTATTACTTTGGACACAGGAAAGATTGGGAGTTATCTCTGCCTAAGATACTCTGTTAGTCACATGAGCAGGGGCGTGCTGGGCATCTTGGGAGGGCGGTGGACAGAAAGTGATGGGGCACCTATTGGGGGAGAAAGACCATACATTCCCATTACCTCTGCCTGCCTCTGGGGGGCGCCAGTCACTGGGGTGCACTGGGATGAGTCCCTGTATCCCTGTGGGCCAGAACACCACTGCATGTGAGCCATTTGGAGGCACTGTGCAGACATACTTGATCATCTGAGCACAGCAATAAAGTCAATTTCTGATTTTGCTTCAGTTTCAAACCCCAAAACAGAAGCCATTCTTACAGATTAGAACAGGAATTCTCAACCTTTTAAAGCTTGGGCCTGGGTCACGTTCCCTCAGACAGCTTAAGGGGCCAGATGGCCATTTTGCCCTTTCTCCACCACATAGCACTTCCTGGTGTGGTGGAGGCAGTGGGGGCCACATGAAATGGTGCTGTGGGCTGAATCTGGCCCACGGGCCACAGGTTGAGAATCCCTGGATTCAAAGAAGGAATTCCTTAACTGCTGAAAGCTTCTCCGTTTGTAACAAGAACTTTTGTCATATCTTTTGCAAATTCATTTTTTTTTGGTAGTTGATCTCCAAGATTTAAGTATAGGTAGGGGTTTTTTAAACATGAAAGACTGAATCATATCTCTCCAGTACTAACTTTTAGCCCTAATAATGAGCTATCTATAATATTTGTTTCTGTCCCAGAATCCTTGCTAATACTCTGTAGATGATAAGTAAATTAATGCTCCTGACTGATTAACCTCTGTGGGGAAAGTATCTATTAGATAAAGTTGCAAGAAGCTAGGAGTGATGTCTAACCTTGACACTCCAGGAGTTCTTCATTTCAATTCCCAGAAGCCTTGATCAGTAGGAGTGCTGACTTGGGCTTCTGGTAATTGAAGTCCAAAAAAAAAAAAAAAACCCTGGAGTGTTAAGGTTAGCCATAGGTCTTTGCTCAGTTTTTGCCATCCATTTGGGGTATAAAACTCAACAATATTGCAGTGTCCTTGAATTGTCAACATAACTAAGTTGCATTTGTACTGTATTTTGGTTAATAAAGTACACAGACATCAATAAGAAACTGTGTTTTGACTGCTTCTCTTTTTCATTTGCAGATATGCTACTGGTGTCAACAAATCCATATGACTTTCACATCTGTTCTCAAGGTGTGGTTGTTGTGGACAATTTAGATGATGGAGAGGAGCTGGTAGCAACTGATGTAAGATACTTCTTTTGATTAAGGAGACACCTTAAAGGATGTAGTTGGTTAAGGAAATTATTCTCATTAGAAACAGCTGCCACTTTGAATTTATAGCCAATCTACGTCCCACCTAAGGATACGATGAATACTTGCACATTTTATTTTCCATTAAGTGTATTTCAACATACACTGACAGCCCCTTTCAAAAAGACAAAATAGAAGAGGGACAGCTGCTGCAGGGTCTTTGGAGAGCAAAAACATCAGCATGATTTTTCCCCTTCCAGGTAGAACAGTAGCTCTTCCCTGAAATATATACTATGCATAAAAGTCTAGTATTCTACGTTTAAAAACATGTAGTTTGAGCAAAATGCAACCATTTTATTAGCAAAAAACAATTTTTGTGTGCAAAAAAGAAAAAGAAAAAAGGCATTTTTCACTAAAAATGCTGAAATAGCAATAGCAATAACACTTATTTATTACCCCATAGAGCTTAGAGCACTATAGGTAGGTTCACAAGATAATTAGCATTTTCCCTTCATTAAGTTTGGTACTTGTTTTATTGCTCTTAGAACAATGGGAGGCTGAGTCAACCTTAAGTCCATCAGGATAGAACTTGGATCATGAGCAGAGTTTGGGCTGCAGCACTGCACCTTACCCATTGTGCCATGAGGGCTCTACACACAAATGTGCAAAAGTCTTGCAATCTTGCACCAAAAAATGTTTGATGTTTTTCTCTCACACCCGTGGTGGCACAGATAAAGATTGGCACAGTTTTCAGTATCTTAGTGAAAGGTCCTTCTTGACATAACCTCTCAGCATAGGAGTGGCAGGGCTGTTCAAATGCAGTCTCTGTGGATGGACATTTTAATTATATATTGGAGGCATGGAAAACTACTCTCATTCTATAGACATGTACGGGTGTTGTTAGTGGTGAGAGAAAACCTACATCAGCATATGTTGACCCTTTGTGGCATTTATTTATTTATTTATTTATTTATTTATTTATTTATTTATTTATTTATTTATTTATTCTTCAAATTTCTATTGCTGCCCAACTCGGCAACGACTCTGGATGGCTAACAACAATTAAAAGCAACATCAAAACTAACTAAAAGCTCCATTAAAAATTCGTAATTATTAGCCCACACACCCCACCCATTAAAAGAGAGAGAGAAATCTTAATTATATAAGCCAGCAGGTGGGCGTCACCCCTCCATCGGTGCCCCACACCTGCCGTGCCAGCCAGGTTTTCAGTTCTTTTCTAAAGGGCAGCAGTTCCATCTGCAACCATAATTCTATTGGCAGGAGGTTCCATAGAGGCGGGGTGGACACAAAGAAGGCCCTCCTTTTTGTCCTAGAGAGACAAGCCCCTCTAGCAGATGGTACAATTAGGGAGCCCCTCCAGTCCACTCTGGTTGGATGTACAGATGTTCTTGGGGTGATGTGGTCTCTTAGATATCCTGGCCTGCTATCATGTAGGGCTTATTACCAGCACCTTGAATTACACCCAGAGGCAGTGCAGCTCCTGAAGCAGTGGCGAGGCATGGGCATACTGCCCGCACCCCATCATCACCTGGGCAACCACATTCTGGACCAGTTGCAGCCTCCGAATGGTCACAAGGGGAAGCCCCATGTAGAGCACATTACAGTAATTTTGTCTAGAGGTGACCAGAGCACGCATGACCATGAGCAAGTCCCAGTCCAGGATGGGCGCAACTGGCAAATCACAAAAAAATTGCAAAAGTCCTGGCGATGACTGCCACCTGCTCTTTGAGCAGTAGTCGCAAGTCCAGGAGGACCCCCAAGTTACGCACTGGTCTGTCTGGGACAAAATAGCCCCATCCAGAATCAAGGATGGTAACTCCCAAGATAACGCAGGGGCCCTGATCCATAGCCACTCAGTCTTGCCAGGATTCAGTTGTAGCCTGTCACCCATCCAGGCCCCAACAGCCTCCAGGCACCCAGATAGGACTTTGACAGCATTGCTTGGATCACCACAGGCCGAGATGTACAACTATCATCAGCGTACTGATGATATCTCACCCTGTGGGAATGGATAATCTCACCCAAAGGCTTCATGTAGATGTTAAATAGGAGAGGAGAGAGCACCGAGCCCTGAGGCACCCCATATTGGAGGGGCCTAGGGCTGGACCTCTCACTCTCCAATCACACTGACTGGGTGCGGCCCCTCAGAAATGAGGAAAACCAGGACCGCATGGCGGTTAAGCTGCCGAAACACTGCTCATCCTTCAGAGCTTGGCAAAATGTTGTGTACAAAAATGTTAATTACACTGTGAAAAACCCAGAGAGTGCTCTAAGCTATATGGGACAGTATATAAGTGTAATTTATATTGCTATTGCTATGTTAGCATATATATTTCTTAAACTGTTTCAATATTGCATAGTTGAGATGGTACTTATGGCCACCTTAACTTTGTAACTCTGTTCAGTGACCCAGAAGTCAAGAATCATCAACATGGTCACAGGAAGAGGCTGGCCACCGCCCTTCCATCATCACTTTGCTCATGCAAGGCAGCAATGAGTCAGTAGAGGAGGCTCCTGTGTGCATATATGTCCTAGAGCATTCATGTCTCTATGGCTAAGTTGCTGTACTGTAGCTGAAACTGTGTACATTGTGAGTTCGATTCTGAGGCGATCAAGGCTGACTCAATTTTCTGTCCTTCTGAAGTTGTTTAAATGAGCATTCAGCTTGCTGGGGACAAAAATGCAAATTACATTGTGAACCGCCCAGAGAATGCTCTAAGTTAGGGTGCCCAAACTTTTTGGGCTACGGGCCAGTCACATGGTTCAGGCTACATGAAACCCTCATTGCCCTCAGGCTACATAGAGCCCTCGTTGCTCCCAGAAGTGGAATTAAAATGCATCCCCCCCCCCCCGGATCACCTCCCGATCCATTGACCAAGATCAAGCGTAGTGTCTGTTCGAAATAAAGTAAACTTTATTTAAATGTGGAGACCCATGGCTTGATAGATGGTTCTTATTTCAGCAACATCTTCAGGATGACAGGTTGGGGCCAAAGGGAACAACAGAGGGGGGCCTGAGTGAGCCCGTATGGGTGTGTTTTACTTCTGCTTCCAGGAGCAACGAGAGTTTTGTGGGCCAGATGAATTGGCATTGGGGGCCAGATCCAGCTTGTGGGCTGTAGTTTGGGCACCCCTGCTGTAAGTGCTATGGGGTGGCATATTAGTGTAATTGCTTTTGCTATTGCCCATTTATGAGCAAAATCTGCATGTGATCAGGACCTTTCTCCTCTCCATACTCACACCTGCTCGAGCATAGAGACAATCAGAGAGTGGGAATAAAATTTCCCCTGCTGCTGATTTGGTATTTTAGAGTGTCTGAATATCTAAAGCATGAATGGGGAGTGTCTGGCTCTCTGGATGTTGCTGGGTTGCAAGCACAACCCCCTGTAGGCAGCATTGCCAATGGTGAGGGATGGAGGAATGAGGAATGAGCAGTATCTCTAGAGACCTGTATTTCCTGGTCCCGAAATAATATGAGTGGAAAAAAAGATTCACACAACATGTTGGAGTAAATAGTCAGTCTATTTTGACAAATGCTCCGTACAACAATAATGCTTTGTTCACAGCAGTCTGTGCGAACATCTTCATGTAGCCTCTTGATAATGCCCTTCATATTGCAAATGTTAATAGTATAGAAACATATAGAAACATTCCAAATGCCTCTTGCCTAGCCCTGGGACTTTCATTCCTCCAGGAATTCATTAGAAATTCACACAATGGCATTCTAGAGGGGAGATTGTTTAATGATGCGTTGGTTTAGGTGTGTGTGTGGATTACACACACAAACACACACATACATGTTCTTTAAAAACCCAAGTGTGTTTTCAATGCTACGAACAACTCTGCCCATTTGGGAAATACTCGAGGTTGAAAATAAATAACAGAAGCTTCTTGTTCCACTAGTTTCTATTTCGAAAGATCAATACCAGAACAAGCACAAAAACATCAGCCATGCAGGGAGAGAGAGAGCTCTAGAAAATAAGCTACATGCTGTTTCAAGTGACAAAATGACCTGTTTTTTGCCCCCCTCCCCAACTATCTCCAGCAAGCCATGGATATTCTGGGCTTTATTCAGGATGAAAAATACGGTGCCTACAAGCTCACAGGTGCCATTATGCACTTTGGAAACATGAAATTTAAGCAGAGACCCCGGGAGGAACAGGCAGAAAGTGATGGCACTGAAAGTAAGTGTTTTCTTCTCAGTTTGCCAACTGGTAGCTCGTGTCCTGAATTAAGGCCAAACTATATGTCAGGGATTGTCAACCTGAGGTCCACGGGCCAGATGCAGCCACGGCACCATTTCATATTGCTCTCCCACCGCCTCCACCACACCTGGAAGTGCCATGTGGTGTAGGCAGGGCAAAATGGCCATCTGGCTCCCGAAGCTGTTTGAGGGAGCGTGACCCGGCTTCTGGCTTAAAAAGGTTGAGAAATCCTGTTATACGTTATAGATCAGCCATAATGAGAGTGGAATTTGTATCAATGTTCCAGAGATATGATTGAGGCACACTTTTCTGTTTGACTACCTGATGTCCTGGAAACTAGTCACAAAACAAAGTAGTGGAATTTGCAAAACTATGGGCAGTGAAAAAAGTTCCTGTTCTGAGAATGATAACAAACTATCAGCGTACAAGAAATGTCCTCCTCTAATAAACTGCTATCTGTAATGAATAGTTCAGCCCTGCTTAGACTGTAAGCTTCAAGGTAATTTCAAATTAAGTCTTGAATGTAATGTCCTTTCTTTCATGATGAGATTGCTTCATGGAAATAAGGCCTGAATCTTCCATCAGGCAAAGAGAGGCAGCTGCCTGAGGCAACAGATGTCAGAGGCAGCTGAGGAATTTCTTCAGCCAGTCTTCCTGAGCCTCCTTATTCTTCTCTGTTGGAAGATATAGCTACACATATCACATAGCATGATTTGGTCCACCTAAGCTATACTACTTATTTGGTGTGGCCAAGGTTATTATCCCCTTGCCACTGAACTAAGGCTCAAACTAAGCAAGATGCTCAGCTCACATTTCAAATAGGATTGCATGTTTGTCCATCAGTGATGGGATTTCCTCAGAGCTGCATACTTGAGCAGGGTCTGTGGTGGCTCAGTAGTTAAGAAGTTCACCTTGTTAGCTGGAAGATTGGCAAGTTGGCAGTCCAAGACCAGAGTGCTGCATGATGGAATGAGCTCCTGTCTCTATGCCGACTCCTGCCAACCTAGCAGTTTGAAAGCAAGAAACTGCAAGTAGATAAGTAGGAACCATTTCAGTGAGAAAAGATCTTGGAGACATGATAGGAGCATCATTTGGGCATCCCTTGAGTGGAGTTCCTCCAGCAAAAATCCTTTTAGCTCAGAAAGCACCTTTGTGTGCTTCTGACAAAATTTAAAAAAACCTTGAGCAATCCTAGTCACAAATTTATTTATTTATTTATTTTATCATACTTGTATGCCACCTTACTCAGAACGACTCAGGGCGGCTAACACAATGTTGGAAAATAACAATCCAATGAATCTATCCATAAACCCAACTATACCCCTAATTCAAAGAGATTAAAAACGTAAAGGTTCAAGATTAATTAAAAATTTAAAACTATAAATTTAAAAAACGCATTTAAAATTTTTTTTTAAAAAAAAAGGTTTAAAAGAGAGAAAGAGGTGGTTGTCTAATCAACTACCCAAAATGGGACCCCGTATTACTGGAACTCCATACCTGCCCTGCCAGCCAGGTTTTTAGGCCTTTCCGAAAGGGCAGTAGCTCTGTCTGTAAGTGCAACTCAGTTGGGAGGAGATTCCAAAGGATGGGGGCGGGCACAGAGAAGGCCCTCCTTCTGGTGCTATAGTGATGCACCTCTCTAGCTGATGGAATGATAAGAGAGCCCTGGTGGAATGGACAGGTGTTCTCGGGGTGACGTGGTCTCTTAAGTATCCTGGCCCACTACCATGTAGGGCTTTAAAGGTCATTACCAGCACCTTGAATTGCACCCAGAGACACACTGGCAACCAGTGCAGCTCCCGAAGCAGTAGTGAGGCATGAGAATAACTCCTGCAGCCCAACACCACCCGAGCAGCTGCATTCTGGACCAGCTGCAGCCTCTGAATGGTCACCAAGGGCAGCCCCGTGTAGAGCGCATTACAATAATCAAGTTTGGAGGTGACCAGACCATGTGTGATCATGAGCAAGGAGTCCTGATCTAGGAGCGGGCATAACTGGTGAATAACACGAAGTTGTGCAAAAGTCCTCCTGGCCACGACTGACACCTGCTCTTCAAGCAGTAGTCGTGAGTCCAGGAGGACCCCCATCCAGAACCAAAGAGGGTAGCTCCCGAGATGACGCAGGACCCCTCCTGACCCACAGCCATGAAGCTTGTGTTTATCTCTCAGTGCCCAATCAGGAAATAAAACAGGTTTTTACCTTTGCATGGAGCTCTGAGTGTAAGTGTAAACTGGGTGTTTTGTCTGGTTTAATCCTAATATTCAACTCCCATCCTACTGGGTTCTGAATATTAAATAGGAAGGCACCCTGAAAATGATACCTCTTTATGTCAATCCTGCATATATACTTAATCACATGCAGTGATTCTATGTAATAGTCCTGTTTTGATGTTACCTGATGTTACATGTGAAGCCACCACTGGTCAAATGGAGTCCTCACACATATGGACCAACATATAGCATTTATTGTGTGATCTTCCACTATCATCGTCTGTGAACCAGACTTAAACTAAAGAATGTGGTCACCTGTTTTTGTTTCTGTCATACAGCACAACAGTGACTTGAGTAAGGCTCACCCTGAAAGAAGCCTATGATGAACTGTAGTGCTGTCGCTGTTTGCTTCACACTGCTGTGGTTTTCAGACAAATAGCTGCTAGCTGTACAAGAACACATTGAGCAGTTGTTCTGTTCCCTATTCCTTAATGTATTTTATGTGGAAAGAAAACATATGGCAGAAGTGGTGGGAATCGGGAGGATAAACTTACAAAATGCCATCATCTGGACCTCATGCAAAATTTGGTGGATAAAGTTGACGATTGCACAGCAAAAGTCTCTTCTGGCAACAGTATACATGTGGACATACACAGCTATGTTAAGGACAGTGTGGTCTAAATCCGGATGTGTTCCTGGAAAAAAATGCAGCTGTAGTCACAAATATGGAGACCAATTAACACTAAACACTCTCCATATGGTTGTACATCTGTACACACAGTTGCACACAGGAATGAAGATGTGTGAATCTCCATAACTGTAACCAGAACTTGGAAGGAATGCCTCATAAATAATATAACTATTTGCAACCAATTTTTCTTTGTAATGAAGCTGTAACAAAAAACTATTGAAAAGTACCATAATGACTGAATGTGAAGTCATTCTTTTGGCATAGTAAATACTGTTTTCTAATTAAGTTTTAAAGGTTATTTTAAAAAGGCATTTTAAAAGACATTTTAAAAAGGACATTTTGAAAAGGTTTTTGTTTTTCTTTCTTCAGTCCCAAAATCTTTCTATCCCAACTTTATTTTCAAAAAGGAATGAAAATCTAAATAGAAGTGAATAAAGTAGCAAGTTATTTTTAAAACACTGCATCAGCCGTGTATTGCTTTTCAAGTACTGTGGCCAAAATCCTCTTATGCAAATGATATCATCTTAAGAGAAATGACATAAATTGCAGTTGCAGACTACTGGAAATTAAAGAGCCTTCTGCTTTGAGACCTCATTTAAGTTTATTCTCACTGTGTGTAGTGATTTCATGCACAGTCCAGCATCAATGTGGGGACATATAATTAGCAGCGATCTAATACATGCAAGAATCCAAAAGACAGCACCCCTTTTAGATTTTTGCATGAATTAGATTCTTTTTGATGAAAGAACTCCTACTTCAACGTTGAGTCCCGTGTGAAGTTACATGACTCATATGCAATGAGATTTAGTTAAGCAATGAGGAATCAAAGAGGGGAACTATTTAATTGGAAGCAATTTTCTATTGCAGGTGACATTATTCTCCTTATATTGGTATAACTTATACAAGAGGAATTTGGCTATGATGAAGAATAGGAATTGCTTTTGAAAAGTAATTTTTCCAAGCTATGTTTGTGATGCTTTATTACTTATTTATTAAAGTTGTGTATCAGGCTTTAATCTCAGAAAGGATGTTGTACATTAAGATTAAATGTTCACTATAATAAAATAAGTTAACATCAGTGCATAGTAAGGAATTTAAAACAATTTTAAATTAAAATATTAATGACTATTTTTAAAAAATAAAACCTTCATATTATTAAAGCACTTTTGCAAACTTCCCAAAAAAGTACATTCTAAAATAAGTGAGCCATTGTAGACAAGGTCTTCTCCTTTGTAGACTGTAGATAATGAAGGTTTATCTGGGATTATCTTCAGCGTAGACAGGTTGACAATAGATATGTCCTATGTAAGAGTTAATTCACATTATTGGCTTTGTTGCAGAAGGCCAGACGTCTTGTCTAAATATAAAATTGTGTCTCTTTACTACATTCAGGTCCTGGTACTTTATTTATCTCTAGACAAATTCCCTGTAAAGAAATCTTAATAGCATTTAATGACTCCCTCTTTCCTCTCACATCTTACTACTGAGGGTTTTTCTTATTTTACAGAGATGTTACAAGAATTATTTAGGCAAATGTACAGAAATATTTATAAAATTGCTATACACTTTGTGGTAGTAGTTGTCTTACCTGTGTCTTTTACAAATCCTTTCCTACAGCACCAGAATCTTACCTGTCTAGCTTGGTTTGCTACTTGAACCATTTCCATGAGTAATCCTTGGTCGTATTCAGTCTTCTCACCTTCCTTTCCATGTGACTTGTCACTTCCATTGACTGGGATCATGCAAGCAGGGATTCTGACATTTCTGTGTCCTGCAAAATGCCAGGATTACTCTCTGGGGAGGCTATACAAATGTCAACTCTTGGCAGCAGCAGCAACAACTATGTTTTCAAATATAGACATCAAAGGAGAGGAGAGACAAACAGAAAGTGGTTTTTTAGAAGAAGCTGTGACCAATACCTCTACGGTTTGTAAAGTGGGATGGTCATCTCAAGACGATGCTATTTTAATAATATGTTTTGAAGTTATTGCGGAAATGTTGACAATTCAATATCCAATCAATCTGTTGAAATGTCATATCTCTCTGCCAGGTGCTGACAAAGCTGCTTACCTAATGGGCATTAATTCTTCTGACATGCTGAAGGGTTTGGTGCATCCTAGAGTGAAAGTTGGAAATGAGTATGTCACCAAAGGCCAAAGTGTAGAACAGGTGAGAAGGTGTTCAAATCCCTCATGTTCCAGCATTATTGGGGTAGTAGATGTTTTGACCGAGATGTGGAACTTCTGGACTGTTATTTGATATTGATGTTTTATTGAATGTCTTGTTATTGTAGTGATATTGATATTTTGATGTTATGTATTTATGATTTATTGACATGAACTTGTAATTTTACATATGCTGTGAACCGCCCTGAGTCGGTCCTACCGAGTAGGGCAGTATAGAAATTGAAATATAATAATAATAATAATAATAATAATAATAATAATAATAATAATAATAATAATAATAATAATAATAATAATAATAATAATAATAATAATAATAATAATAATAATAATAATAATAATAATAATAATATTGGCTTTGATTCCTCTTTGATTCTTCATTGCTTAATAAGAGCAGAGGGTATGGTAGAAGTACAGTGGTATCTTAAGTTACAAATTTAATGCGTTCCAAGGCATTTTTCATGTGATGAAAAAATTGTAACTCAAATTTCCCATAGGAATGCATTGAAAACCAAAATTCATAACTTGAAACATGGCTACCCATAGGAATGCCTTGAAAACAAATTAATATGTTCTGGAAAAATTCATAACTTGAGCCATTATTTTCAATTGATTTTCATTCGTATTGTAAAAATGTTGTAACTCAAACCATTTGTAACTCAAGGTACCATTGTACTGATTTCTTTGTTCTATAGGCAGGAAACTATTCAGTTGGCAGACTGTGGACCAAAATTTAAAGGCCAAGTGCATCTCCAGCTCAGACATGAGCCATCACTGCTATTTATCACCTCCACTCTTATTAGTGTCCACACTATAACCAGCATAAGACTTGGAATGCCAACAGATGGAGTGTTCAGCTTGTCAGAATATACCCACAGCAGGACTGTAGAGGTTGTACCCAAACTTTGGTGAGATTGGGCAAACTCTTCCGAGATTTCAGCACTGGAGATGAGCCTGTATACTGGCCTTTCTCAGGGACTATTCCAGTAACCAGGCCTGTCCCACAGCTGGCTTTCTTTTCTGATTAACATCTGGGGCTCCCACAGTGTTTCAGTGAGATAAGAAAATAATCAGAAGTTTGAGAACATCACACTGGCTGGCGAGGAGGGAGAGTTTGGCAACTGTTTTTCCAATTTGCATCCCAGAACAGATTGGTGGGGTGATCCTGGCAGAACTGGGCAAAATTCAAAAGATAATTCCAGGAAAAGGAGTAGCGAGTAAAATATATAATATACTGAACAGGAGCAGAACTAGCCAGACAACATTAAGAGAAATTGGGGAGTTAGACATAGATTCATAAATAGAAGAATTGGTATGGAATAAAATGTGGACCCTCATGAATTGTGAGATTTATGTAAGTAACAATTAAAGAACATTGTTATAAAACTATTATGGAGATGGTACTTGACACCAATATGCTTACATCAATACGATCATGATTATAAAAAAGATTGTTGGAGATGTAAAGAAAGGGATGGGATCTATTTACATCTATGGTGGGAGTGTAAAGAGGAGTGTAATATATGGGGGAAAGTTTTTGATGAATGTAATAAGACATTATCTTTAAATATATATACACGAGTCCCAAGGTTGGATTGGTAATGGATTTAAGTGATATAAGTTATTTAAGCCAGGTCAAGTATTAGTTTTTCAAAATAGGGAAAGGTAAAATAATCAAAACTGAGAATTAAGATATGTGGAATAGAAAGAAAGGTCCCAAGGGTGGAGAGTGGACTTGTTAATTGTTAAATGTTATATATGTTTTATGTAATATAAATGAGGATGACTAAACAGTGTGAAACTTGTTAGCTATATATTGTTTTTTTTATTTTTTTGCTTTTTATATTTTATGTGTGCATTTTATGTATTTTTAAAATAAAAATAAAAATAATATTAAAAAAGAACTAGGCATAGTTATTTTTATGAGACTGGCAAAGCCAACATGAGCATTGACTATGCTAACTGAGGGCTTCTGGGAGCTAAAGTTAAAAAAAAGTAATTTTTCGAAGGTTTAGGTCCTCCTGACCTTGAATTGTAGTGGCTGGTTGATATTCAGGTACTCAAAAAATAGAGCTGGGTCCTATGGATTTAAGCCTATAGCTTTTCAAGACAACTATATGTAGATATGTAACACAGTACTGTTATTTACACTGTATCTTTCTAGTATGTTTTTAGTCATACTTCTTAGTAATAATTTTTTAAATTTCATTTTGATTTAGTCACAATCTGTTAAGTACTATTAGGAATAATATATCTTATGTGTACAAAATTCTTCTCGGGTTTTATTTTGCTTGTCTCTACAAGATTACAGTACACTACTACCTTGAATAACGATGAGACTTGGTTCCACAAGTCTTGTTGTTATCCGGTTTTTAACGTTGTGCGATGCATTGATCGCACATTTTAAAAAAGTCCCGTTTCCCTGGAGGCTGCAGCAAGCCAGAACGTCTGGATTTGAATCCTGACGTTTTGGCTTGCTACAGCCTCCAGGGAGGTGGGGGAACTTTGGAAGCAGTTTGGATCAAGTCCCCCAACCTCCCTGGAGCGGCCAGGGGGGTCAGAGAGCCCAAAATGGGTAAAAAATGGACATTTCGGGCTCTCTGACCCCCCTACCAACTCTGGGCAGGTCGGGGGACCAATTCAAGCTGTTTCCAAAGTTCCCCACATCCCTGGAGGCTGCAACAAGCCAAAACATCAGGATTTGAATTGTTGCAGCCTCCAGGGAATTGGGGGAAGTCCAGAAACAGCTTGGATCGGGTTCCCCAACCTCCCTAGAGCTGGCGGGGGGGGGGGGTGTCAGAAAGCCCAAAATGGGTTTAAAAAGTCATTTTTTAAAAAACCCATTTTGGGTTCTCTGACCTCCCCCTGCCGGCTCTGGGCAGGTGGGGGGGACCCGATCCAAGCTGTTTCCAAAGTTCCCCCACCCTCCTGGAGGCTGCAAGAAGCCAAAACGTCAGGATTCGAATCCTGACGTTTTGGCTTGTTGCAGCCTCCAGGAGGGTGGGGGAACTTTGGAAACAGCTTGGATCGAGTCTCCCCACCTGCCCAGAGTCGGCAGGGGGGTCAGGAAGCCCAATCCACAGCTGCGGGGTGGCTGGGGAAGCCAATGGGGACTCCCTGTCCGGTTCCCTAGCCACCCGCCCCTGCCTCCACAGCTGTGGGGTGGCTGGGGAAGCCATCCCACTCCTGCCCCCATTCAGCTTTCCAGCCACCCTGCTGCTAAGAACAACTGCATCAGATAATGCTGACAGATCTTAGTTTGGAGCCCAGATAGCCAGTAAAGCTTAAATAGGCAAATGGGTTGCTCAGAGGGAAAATATATGGAAATCCAGTGATCGTAAGTATCATTAAACATACATTATTTGCCTAGTCATTGCTTCACATTTCTGCTATAGGTTACCTATTCTGTAGGTGCTTTATCCAAGGCAATATATGACAGAATGTTCAAGTGGTTGGTTACCCGCATCAACAAGACTTTGGACACCAAGTTGCCAAGACAGTTCTTCATTGGGGTACTGGACATTGCTGGCTTTGAGATATTTGATGTGAGTAACTAATATTATAAAAAGTAAATGTATTATATGTATTCATTAAAATAACAGAGAGGTTTATAGTTACAAATTTTAATCCCATAAAATAGAATTGTATTACCTTTCAGGATAAAAATAACTTAATCTTAGCCTCACCAAAAGTTCAAATTCTATTGAAAGTTGGACATAGTATAAGTTTACTTGGACTTCAATGTCAGTAACTGTGCTTGAATTTCAGGAAGTGTGCTTAAATAATTTTCCTTGGCATGCTTTGTAATTAATTCAACAGCATTGTGTTCTCCCCATTTGTAAGAGTTCTCCACATGAAGACAGAAGCTGTTCTTAAAGGAGTTCAATTGATGTACTTTTAAACCATGTGTATATGCATATATGCCTCAGTTCCTCTGTTTGATCCTATGCAAATTGAATGTTACGATGTTCTGCCTCCTCACAGTTTAATAGCTTTGAGCAGCTTTGCATCAATTACACAAATGAGAAACTGCAACAATTTTTCAACCACCACATGTTTGTCTTGGAGCAAGAAGAATACAAAAAAGAAGGCATTGAGTGGGTGTTCATTGACTTTGGACTGGATCTGCAGGCCTGCATTGATCTAATTGAAAAGGTATGGATAGTTTCATCAAAGATCTTGTTCACTGGGAACAAATGTTCACCGTAAAGTCAGTGGGTTTTTGTGTGCTTAGAGCAGGGATTCTCAAACTGTGGCCTGTGGACCGGATGTGGTCTGTGGCACCATTTCATGTGCCCCCTGCTTCCACCACATCAGGAAGTGCCATGAGGTGGAGGAAGAGCAAAATGGCAGTCCGGCTCCTAAAGCTGTATGAAGGAGTGTGACCTGACCCCCAGCTTAAAAAGATTGCTGGCTTAGAGCATCAAACTAGGCCCTAGGTGACTCAGACAAAATTTGGGTAGTCATTAAGCTTTCTACTAACCCGATCAGCCAAATCAACCTTGGTGATCAATGGAGTGACAGATGTCGCAGCCAGATTGCCCTCACATTCATGAGATTACAAAAAACAAAAACAAACAACAACAAAACAAAACCCCAATGGTACTTTAGGCTTAATTAATAGAAGTTTAGTTTCCAAAACCTCCGAGGTACTAGTCCTCCTCTATTCAGCACTAGTTAGGCCTCATCTAATGTATTATGTCAAGTGCTGGACACTGCACTTTAAAAAGGAAGCTAACAATCTGGAACAAGTTCAGAGGAGGCAAAAAGGATGATCATGGAACTGGAAACCAAATTCTGTGAGGAAAGACTGAAATAACTGGGTACTTTGTCAAAGGCTTTGCTGAAATCAAGATATATTACATCTACAGCATTACCACTGTCTACTAAGGAACTTATCCAATCAAATGAGATAAGATTAAACTGTTAGGATTTGTCCTTGTCCTTCTCTGTTTCTTCTTCTACAACAGTTAAACAATTGGCATGCGCTTAGCAATATTTGTTTCTTGATATTTCCACTGGGGATGTATCCACTCCTCTTTCCACATTCACAGATATATGAGCTGAATGCCAAACCACTTCCTTTCTCAAGCTAATAGCCATTAGAAATCAATTTCATTGTTTAGGCTTTCCCCTTAAAAAAACAACAACAGCCCCTGCAAGGGCACTGACCCAGCAAGCCAGACAGAGTCCAAGAGCACAGGGTGACCTCAATATATGCCCTGTTTCTGCTGCTTGCTTTGGACTGTTAAAGGGAGTTGGCTGTGGACAATTATCTGACAGACTATGATTAAATCTGGTGGAATGTGCTTTGCTTTCTGGGTCACATGGTGTACAGATCGGAGTTATAATACAATATTGTGTCAGTTTCTGACTGATGTATTGAGTAAAATGTCAGCTCGGGAAAGCAGATTGAAAAAATGAGACATCAATATTATGTCAGCAATCAGCATAAACTATAACATTTTTGCTTTGTGTTACCAAGTCTAATAGCAAGCTAAAACAGTAATATGTTAACAAATATGCCAAAGAAAGTCTCCATATGTGTTATTGCTATCTGAGAATGCTAACCCAAACGGTATTCTTGGAAAACAAAGTCCTAAAGTTTACCTTTGTATTTTTTTATGAATAGCCCTTAGGCATCCTGTCCATCCTTGAAGAGGAGTGCATGTTCCCGAAAGCGACAGATATGACTTTCAAAGCCAAACTCTATGACAACCATCTTGGCAAATCACCGAATCTCCAGAAACCCAGGCCTGACAAAAAACGGAAATATGAAGCACATTTTGAACTCCTGCACTATGCTGGAGTGGTGAGTTTTGTGCATTGACAGATGTGGATGTCACAAAAGGTTTGTCTTTCTGGAATGAAATCCCAAGATAAAGAAATTCCATGGAATAAAGGGGAATAGTGGTTCCAATGGCCAAAAAAGAAAACTGTTGTGAGAGAAGGGGAGCTGGTAAGGTTTTCTTTGAGTGGAGATTGGTAGGCTTTGTGAGTTTGGTAGAGGTGACATGCATAGAATCCTCTGTCTTAAAGGCACATGCCTTGGAACTCAACAGCTATGGACTGGCTTTGACTGTTCTTTCAACACATTCTTTAGGTTTTCTACCTGTTTTCACATTTACATTTTCTTGAAAATTATGATAGTACAGAAAGGAAGGACCCAATAAGGAAGGACCATAACTGACTGGCAGAGCATTCCCACATTTACTGTATATGCTGGCGTATAAGACTACTTGCCCCCCCTGAAAAACATGCCTCCAAGTGGGGGGGGGGGAGTCATCTTATACGCCATGTGCACTTCAGTTGGGATAGACACAGCTGCCCATAGTGGCCTCCCGATGCTCGCCCGGTGCCCATAGTGGCCTCCTGATGCCCACCCACCTCATTCTACATACCATCCAGTATTGCGCGGTATCCAGCGTGGCTGCGGCGAGCATCAGCAGTGAGACGGGTGCCAGCCTTTTTGGCGTTCTGCTTGGAGGGAAGCAGCGGTGCTCCGCCCTGCCCCTTGTCTACGCAGAGATCGCACATGCGCACTTGCGCACTAGTGCCGGCCACAGGGAGATGCTGAAATCAAATCTGATGTTCTTTTATGTTTATTGGTGTGTGGAAGGTGTGCGGAAGAAGGGGTAGTCTTATACAGCGAGTATATAAAACAAACTGTATATTTTGAGTGGAAATGTTGGGGGGTTGTCTTATACGCCCAGTCGTTTTATACGCTGGCATATACGGTAATTAGTACAACATTACCAGTTAGTTTTAACAGAAAGCCCTGTCTCAAACTCTGAAAAGCACTGTTCTGTGGGCAAAGAAAGTAATGATTTATTATCTCTATTAATAATACTCATAATGAAGACAGACAAGAAGATATAAAATATATACTAATAATTTCTGAGTCTGGCAACTAGATGTCAAATTCCTGAATATATTGTCCAGAAACATATTGATGTCTCACATGAGATTTGCATAACTTGCTGTGACTAATAGATGTCTCCATTGCTCGAAAGCCAGTTGTGTTTGACTCTAGGGTTCAGTGCTCATCTCCATTTACAGCCAAAGAGCCAGCGCTGTCTGCATCTGCAGACCTTTCTGTGGTCATGTGGCAAGCATGAATAGATGCCAGAATGCATGGAACACTGTTACCTTTCAATGCCAAAGCAGCACCTATTTATCTATCCTATATATTCGAGTATAAGTCGGGGGTTTTAGTCTCCCCAAATGAGATCCAAAAATAGGACTTATACTTGGGTCAACCTTATCACTCAAAAACATACCCACACAAATGTATAAAAAATAATTTTACCGTATTTTCATGTATTTTAATTATTGAAACTCACTAGCAACTGCTGCATTTTCTACCCCTGACTTATACTCGGGTAAATCTATTTTCCTAGTTTTAGAGGTCCAAATTAGATAACTCAACTTATATTCAGGACAACTTATAGTTGAGTATATATGGTGCAGTAATACCTTGGATAACGTTTACCTCGGATAACACTAAAATTGCATAACATTAAGTAATCTGGGTGGGAGAATTCCATTGAATAACGTTAAGGTCCTATGGGATGCATCGGATAACAAACGCTAAAGCCAGTGCAGTTACAATGTATCTCTATGGAGCATTAACATTATCCGATCCATCCCATAGGATTTTAACATGGATCGGATAACACTAAAAATCGGATAGCACCAAGACTTGTGGAACCAAGTTTTAGTGTTATCTGAGGTTTTACTGTACTTGCAATTTCTTGCTTTTGAGTTGCTAGTTTGGCAGGAGCTGGGGTAGACAATGGGAGCACATTCCATTGTGCAGCATTTGGGTCTTGAACTGCTGATCTGCTGACCTTCCAGTCATCAAGCTCAGAATCTTAACCACTGAGCTACTGTGGCTCTGAGACTAATAGCAGCTAATTAATGACGTGGCAAGATGCTCTGGGGTCTTGTGCCTAGTCATATGCCTTTATTGCACAACTGAGATATGACTTTTTGCACTTTATCAAGCAGCTGCATAAGGTTATGCAATCCTTATGCAAACACCAAAATATGAAATCCTTATACAGGAAACAAAGAGAGATATTTCTCTTAATCGTGCTTTCTTTTTCCTTCATTCCTTCTCTGCCTTCTGCCTGTATGTAGGTGCCATACAACATCGTTGGCTGGCTTGAAAAAAACAAAGATCCCCTCAATGAAACTGTGGTTGGCATTTTCCAAAAATCTTCCAACAAACTTTTGGCAAGCCTGTTTGAAAATTATGTCAGTGCTGACAGCGGTAAGTGGAATGACCTTGTTACTTTAATTCCTTGATCAATGCTGAGAAGAGATGTTGAGTAAATATATCAGCTCATGATACTGCAAAGTCTTGCTGTCTCAAGTGTAATTTCCCTCATAATATCTCTGTGGGAGACACAGAAATTGTCAATTCCATTGATTCAATTGTCTTCCTGCTGGCTCAGAATAGATGGAAAACCCCTACAGCTATCCACATTATGCACTGTATTTTAAAGGTGCATCTGAACAATGTTGGTGTTTTTAATAGGCTGCCATGTGATTTGTATGGGGAAATGGCTGGATGCTTTTGATTTGAAGTGCCGTGTGAATTAGCTCTCTGGAGGCCTGGGTGGAATTACATTACAGTACTTACTACTCTATAAAAGGATACTCACCCATCTTTAAAATAAAGAGGAAGAGAAATATAGCTTTCTAGTTTAAAATATTGTGCGCTTGTCACCGAAGAACAGAATGATTCTTGATTCCAAATCCCTTAATTCTTAAGGTTATGCAGAAAACTTCTGGAATGCAGAAATATGGTGATTCTTAAATAACTGTTTATATGACTGTGCTTTGTAGACATGGCAATTAGCTATCTATAAACTAATGTAAAATAAGCAGGACTGTGACTCATTACTCAGATTTTGGCTATTATATCCTGAAGCCACAATCACTTACAGCATATTTATAATGAGCCTCATTTGATTAGTTATAGTTGCCATGGATGATGAGGGGGTTTGCTAAAGAGGTAGCCAAAGGGTCTATAATGTAGGCTGGGGAAGGATCTGAGACAAAATAATGCAAGCCTGCCACTTCTATAGTCTGCAAGTAGAAATTACCAGGTGATTTCCAGGGATTTTCTTCCAGCACAAAACATTATCTCCTCAACTCAGTACTGTAACTTTCACACCATGTCAGCTAAAGGGCCTTGCAGCTGCCTGAACTGTTATCACTTCAGAGTAGCATGAAATCCTTTGTTCACCTCACTTCCCTCTTACCTGGACCTTTATGATGAGGTGACAAAGCGTGCAAAGGAAGACTTTAGCTCAGGGTAAGAACAGATGGTAAAGGTAAAGGTCGCCCTTGCACAAAAACCAGTCATAGCCAACTCTAGGGTTCAGTGCTCATCTCAGTTTATATCCAAAGAGCAAGCACTGTCTGCGACTGCAGACATTTCTGTGGACATGTGGCAGGCGTGACTAGCCACTGGAGTGCACACAATGCTGTTTACCTTCTCACTGAAGTGGTCCATATTTATCCCCTTGCAATTTCTTGCTTTTGAAATGCTAGGCTGGCAGGAGCTGGTACAGAGACGGGAACTCACTCCGTTGTGCAGCACTCAGGTCTTGACCTGCTGACCTGCTGACCTTCCGGTCGTCAAGTTCAGCATCGTAACCACTAAGCCACTGCAGATGACTTGCATGCAAAAAGATGATAAGTAAATAATGCTTTCATGTCAGTGATTACTCTGGGTTGAAAGGATTTTTAAGGGACACCTGAATGAAGCTCCTTTCATGTGCCCAAGTGCAGCTCTCGGGTAATGAAACCTGATCTTCCCGTCTCCAGCTCAGTGCCTTAACCACTAAGCCACTGGGGGAGTAGAAGTCCTGTTATCTCTAGGTAGGTAAGTCTGAAAAAGACTTCAACCCCAAAATCTGAAGGGCAGCTGTCAGTCAGTGCAGATGGAGTGTGTTTATGAGCTGGCTTTGAAAGGATTTTTTTTTTTCAGATTGGCTGGCAGCCCAAGTGTCATATTTCCTCTTGTGGATATCATTTTTATATTTAATTGAGTGGTTATATGCTTTTAAACTTGCTACACAGAATTTTTGATAACTGAAATTGGGCTAATATAAAATAATATTTTAAATCAGCAAGTCCTCTTTATCCTCTAGTGGCCAAAACATCATCAACAATAAAAATAACAACCATAATGCATTGCTATTATAAAAAGATATATTGATTCATATACTTATTTGTTATGCTAACCAATCACTCTTTACTTTTGTACCTGATGTATATAAATTGATGCCATGAATTTTCACCCCTATGTCTGACAAAATGGACATGATCCATGAAGACTAACATTAAAAAAGAGAAATTATTCTTTAAAGTGCTACATTTTTGTTTTTGTTTTGTTTTATGTACTCTCTGATATGCTTGAAACACAGACTAACACAGCTACTATTCCAAAAAATTCAACCATGATATAATTATTTTAGAGTTCCTCAAAGTATAGCTGAATCACGCCCATGCTTCCTAGAGGATAAAAGGGAATTTTCTGAGAAAATAATATTAATCTTTTTGTAAATGAATGATATAGGGGCAGGGTTTTATGAAGAAGACAGAATGGCCCTAGGGCAGTGATGGTGAAACTTTTAGAGACCAAGTGCCTAAACTGCAACCCAAAACCCACTTATTTATCTCAAAGTGGCAATACAGCAACAGGGGAGGAAGGAAATGCTTCCATTGGGCTGCTGGGCAGAGGGGTGAGGCAAACTCTGTGCTGGGGTGAGGGAAGAAGCGCTCCCATTGGGCTGCTTTGCAGAGGAGTGGGAGGAACTCTGTGCTGGGGAGGGAGAAAGCACTCCCATTGGGCTGCTGGGTAGAGAGGCGGGGCAAACTCTGTGTTGAGGTGACTGCACAGGTGCCCACAGAGAGGGCTCCGAGTACCACTTCTGTCACGCGTGCCATAGGTTCACCACCACTGCCCTAGGGGGTCACACATGTGGCCATAGATTTTATTTAGCCATATAGAAAGTGCTGAGCTAAAGAAACTAATTATCTGACTTAAAACAAGGAACTTTCCTCTGTTCCTAGATTTGACATGCCTAGAAATTTAGTCTCACTTGTTGAGTGAGGTGTATTTAACGGATACAAAAATATTCTTCTTGGACTCTCCAGTTTATTTTGTGACACTTTGGTAAAAATCATCATTCTCAATGAATGAAAGTGTGGCAAAAACATTTCTTTGATAAAAATGATGAATTGTTATATGACTCAAAGTTGCAGTGCATAATCTAATCATTAGATGAAAGCTAGCTGCTAAACCCAAGTCTGATAGTTAAGTTTGCTATCAAAAGAAAAATTGGGGAAATAATATTATATGGTTGATATAATAGCATCTAACCTCACGTTGTACCCCTTCTGTGCTGAAAAGCAGCTGCCCAGACTTTTAGAGCCCCTTTAAATTGGAGATTCTAGAGAATGGAAGTCTAAAATCAGGTTAAATACTGTATTTCAAAAAGGCATAATAGCAATAGCAATAGCAAGTGTTTAGCGCACTTTCTGGGCAGATTACAGATTAGTATTTTGCCCCCAACATGTTGGGGACTCATTTTACTAACCTCAGAAGGATGGAAGGCTGATTCAACTGTGATCACTGTCAGGACTGAGCAATTTAACCACTGCACCACTATGGCTTCTGATAACCAAGGAAAGTCAGGGATATTATCAGTGTAGCATTTAAACAGCTGGTTGCTGGTCATCCTCTTGTGGTATGAATGGGACAGATGCTAACCATGGCAACATGGAAGAGCTCACCAGTTCATTGCCCACAACCCTCATTGCTGTTCCAACAAAGCATAAATGAGCATATGCCATCTCTTTCTTGCTATCTTCATTTGAGCAAGCTAAAAAAATGACAAGTAAGGAGTATGTGGAAAGCTAGTCCGGTGCAGTGATTCTTATCCATGCATAGAGCCAGAGCTGTAACTGGGGTGGGGGTGATTAGTGGGTTGCCTCAGGGCACAACATTTAGAAGGAAGGCCCTTTTGCCATCCAACGGCCTAGTCTAGTGCCAGGCACGTGGTGGCCATTTGGGGCACCAGGCTAAGTCCTGGTGTGTCATGGTGACTGACGCCCCCTAGAGGTGGGCAGAATTATGATAGCTGCAAGATTTCCACCATAGCATTCTCCCAAGCCAGAACCTTCAGGCAGCGGGGTGCTGTTTCCGTGGGGCGGATATTGCCATGCACCAACCAGCCCCGCCACCTGCCAGGTGGGCGAGGGGAAAGACCCACTGGGAGGAGGCTACAGCACCAGCATCCAGAGGTGGAGAGGGGGACTGCCTTTGGGGTGGCGAGGGAGAAACCCCATTTCCTACCACTGCCACAGGCAGAAGTTTTTTCTCCCCCCCCCCCGGAAAGTAATCCCCCACCTGGGAAGGAGGAGGGTCACCCTCGCTCACCTTCCTTCCTCTCCACGGCTGCTTGTCTTCCCCATCCCCATTAGCTCCTGCCTCCTTTGTGAGACTCCTGCTTGTGTCCACCTAATTGGGGGGCATTGTGGGAGGGGGCCGTAGCGGGATGGGAGGCCGGCAGGACATCTTTCCTTCCTTTTTCCAGCCAAGCCATCCTTCCATGTCAAGGCCTGTGAGGAAGTGTCTGGGCTGGGAAACGGGGGCTGGGGTGGAGAGAGATCTTGAATGGCCGCACCCCATTGCCCCAGGCCCGAGTAAGAGGAGGCTGTTAGCCCCAGGTGCCTGGATTTCCCTAAAATCCCCTCAATAGGCGCCCCCATGACGTCTCTCCACCACCCTCCAATTGTTGCCAGCATAGGACTATCTAGTGCCACAAGGAAAAATAGCAGCAGACCAAACCTTCATGGCAGACATGTTTGCTGGCAGCCTGGCCAGTAGATCAGTCTGCAGCATGGAAAGGGGAAAAGCAAACGAAATGGCTCTGGCCCAGGCTGGCATCCAGACTTCCATGTCAGAGGGCATGTCTATCTAGGTAGACCAGACCTGTGGGACACACAGTGCACAAGATTAGTTTATTAATACATTCTCCTCCTCCTCCTCATTCTATCCCTTCAGATTCTTCTTCTTTCATGTCCCAATCAAATCCTGAACTACCGAAATGAAGCCACTTTCTTGGCTTTGTCATTGGCCAAACATAAGTTCTCATCAACACATGTTTCTGGCTGTAATCGACAGACCAGTAAATGAGGTGAATTCTGTGTTTCTCCACATTCACACTGCATGTTGTTGTCCACCAGCAGCCTCAACTTGAGCATGTTGGTCTTGCATTTAGGGGCTCTGACCCTCAGCCTATTCAAGGTCCTCCAAGTGACCTAGGGGAGATTGAGATCTTCAGCTATATCCTCCTTTAATGATGTTCCTTGGAAATTGGAGAAATTAAGGCCTTGGTTGGAACTATTAAGGGGTTGGCAACAAAGACACAGAATATTGAAGCAGAGGTTCATTTTTTTGGTAATAAAATGTTGAAATAGGAAAATAAAATCCATAACAACTCTAAACAAATTATTAAAATGCAAGATGAATCTAGGAAAACAAATCTGAGGGTGAAATTTCCCCCAGAAATAAAAGATAATAGGCAAGATAGTGTGATGGGATGGTTGAAAACGTTTAAGTTGAAAGAAGGTTCAGTGCAGAATATTGATGTTGAATCAATTTATAGAATAGGCCCTAAAAATTGAATAAACCACTGCGAGCTGTAATTATTAGGTTTGTTAGCATTTGCGAAAAAGACCAAGTAAAGAAATATCTTAGAGAAAATCTGCACTTCGCCTTAAAAGTAGAAGGAGCAAGAGTACAGGTTTATCAAGACTTCTATGAAGAGACTATGTCTTGGAGAAGAGAGATGAAACCTGTAACTGAAATACTAAGCAAATGTAAGATTAGATATCAATGGGGATTTCCTATTGTTTTGAAAACATTTTATGAAGGCAAAGTCTGGAGAGTTGAGGATTTGAAGGGGGCCATGAGGCAGTTGGAGATGTTGAAAATAATTGATGTGGGAGATGAAGATTGGGAAATTCTGTTTAAGAGACTACAGGTTGGGGAGGAAGAAGAAAAAGAGGAAGGGAAGGTCCAGTTTAGGTAGAGGGGAGGGCAGCAGGGGAAAGAGCAGGGAGCGGGAGAAGTGGGAGAAAAAGATATACAGGAGGAAGCTGGTATTGGTATATCAGGAGCCAGAAGGAAGAAAAAGTAAAATGGAATATTTATTTAGATATTGGAGAACAGTCAATACTGCATAGAGATGTAGGTTAAAGAGTAACTAAAATGTTGTTATAATAATAGAAGTCAATTATTAAGAGAAAATAAGAGAAGGGTATAGAAGTGTTGAGAATGAAGGAACTAAAATTAAGGAAAGGAGATGGGGAATAAGACAAGATTTAGACCAGAAGAGACAGGCTCCCCCCCCTTTTCCCTTAATGGGAATGTGCCAGTCTGAAAGAGGTGGAAGGGAAGCTCTAGATTCAGTGGTGGGCAGCAATAGGTTCGCAATTGGGGGGGGGGGGATAAAATTGAGTGGCCTTTGTGCAGGGGGTGGTGGCAAAATTGGGTGGTCATACCTACCTCTCAGCCCTGCCCCATCAGGTTTTGTCCCTGCAAGTGGTTCAAGGTCTCCCTTGCTCAAAATCCAGTCATATCCCACTCTAGGCTGCAGTGCTCATCTCTATTTACAGCCAAAGAGCCAGTGCTGTCTGTGTTTGCAGATGTATACATGGCCATATGGCAGGCATGACTAGACCACCCACAATGTAGGCTCTGCCCATGACATAGGCTCCACCCACAATGTAGGCTCCGCCCATGGTGTAGTAGTGAATTTTTTTGCTGCCCACCACTGTCTAGATTAAAAGGGGCAGTCTTCTCTGCCCCCTTTCCCTTAACAGGAAGTGCTAGATTGTCATACAGTCTGGAAGGGGTGGAAGTGTAGTTGTGTGTAATGGTGGGTGGATTATGTTTCACTAGTTGGGGTTGGTGTATGATTTGTTCTATGTAGGTAATGTATGTGAAAAAAAATTTCATTTGTTGTTGATGGGTGTTTTTTTGTCTTTTAATGTTTATTTTTGTTGTAAAATAAAAAAAATTGGGGGGGGGGAATGATGTTCCTTGCCCAGTGAGCTCCTTCCTCCATCTTTTAATTTGGTTTTGTTCTTGTGTGTCCTTCAAGAATGTTTGTTCTTGCCATAAAGCTCTTTCTGGATCTGAGCTGGTGGACTTGAAGCTCATATCCATTCAGAGCATGTCGATGGTCTTTCTCTTGCTTAGTTCTCTTGGTGTCCACTGCTACTTCTCTCCTGATCTTAGGTGGACCTTCGGGTGTTTAGATACAAAGTTCTAATGGCTTCCACCAGCATTATTTGGTGTTCTTGTAATATTTCTTTGATGTTATCTCTGCACCTTCCTTGGGGTCCCAGGGTTTTTGTTCTTTTCCTCTTCCCACATATGCCTTGTATGGTATAGAATTCCAAGACATCCTCTCCAAATGGCCAACCACTTTATTTGTTGTCTCTGTATATAATTTAACACTGGTTCTAATCCAGTTCTTTTCATTATAATCTCATTCCTGATTTTATACCTTCTAGTCTCTCCAGCAGTCTTCCTCAGACATCCCATCAATGTATTAATACACATTGGCATACTAGATACATTAATACCTCGGATAACGCTAAGACTTGGTTCCACAAGTCTTGGTATTATCCGATTTTTAGTGTTATCCGATGCATGTTAAAATCCTATGGGATGTATCAGATAACATTAAAGCTCCATAGAGATACATTCTAACCGCACAGGCTTTAGCGGTTGTTATCCGATACATCCCATAGGACCTTAACGTTATTTGATCCAATTCTCCTTCCAGATTACTTAACGTTATGCGATTTTAGCATTATCCGAGGTAAACGTTATCCGAGGTATTACTGTATGTGTATATGTGTGCATTAAACACACTTCCAACTGGGGGATGGAGTTCTGACAGTTCTCTGCTCCCCTGTGGAGAAGAGAAAACACTGCTACAGTGTTCAGTGTTGTAATTACTTCATGTATTATTTTCACATCATGAATAATGAAGTTGATTTGGGGGTGTATTTTGTGCTGCTTGTCATGGATCTCAAAATTGGCATTCACAGCTTTATATAAGGGAACTTTCTAGCCCCACTCCTTCTGTCATCATTTTAACTGCCCTCTCATATATGGAGGGCAATAAGTCTGAAGAGGAAAAGATCTGCTTTACGTAAGTCCTCTCTAGGTTTCTTTCTCGGGAGCCTGCAAAATCAGGTTCCCGACTGACATGGAAAGTTTCTGTTGACAGTTGTCAAAATCATCATCTCCCATGAGTAGGAGGGCAGTGAAACTGAAGGCCAATGGTCCAGGCTAGAGTGGTATCTCTTTGTGTGAGCTTTGTACACAAATGAGAACAGAAAAGGTTTCACACCAAACCTGCATGACAGCATCATGGGAAATGAAATGGTCACTGGACTCAAGCAAAGCTACCAGATCCCTGATTGTTTCTCTCTAAAATTCTACTTTTGACTTTGTGAGTTATATTAGAAACTAGAAATTCAAGAAAATCTTTATGCCAGAGCTGAAATCATAATTTAACATTGTTGTTCTGTTTTTTTAATGCATAGATCAAAGTGGAGAGAAGAAACGCAAGAAGGGAGCTTCCTTCCAGACAGTGTCATCAATGCATAAAGTAATTCTTATTCTTTTCTAAACTGTAGTGTGTCATTTGTCTTGTCCTTCTTTACTACCAAGCAGATGGTATACTACATAGAGGGAACAGAGAAATTTAGGAAATGGGTCTCTTCACCAGATCCTTAAACATTAATTTGCTTAGTCAACACATATTTAAAGTTATATTTTGTTTCTAGTTTTTCTTTCTCCCCAGTTCATCCACTTGGGACTAATTGTGTAAATGAACAGCTTTGTGGCCAAATTGAGCAAGGATGCAATTAAAAGTAACTGCCTCCATATCCTGGATTTGAAAACATTGTGGCAGCTCGAAAAATCTCATATCTACTATGGCATATGTTTTTAGGCTCTGGTGTGGATTTTCTCTACTATAGTTCCCAAGCTGCAGAATGCCTCTCCAAGGAGGCCCATGTCATGCCAACCGTGTCTTTATTGGTGCCTAAAACCTGGCTATTTATTCAAGCATTTGGCAATTATTAGAATCATGGTTTGGCTTTTGGTATCTTGGCTTGCAAGTTTACTCTGTTTGTTAAACTGTTTTAAATTGCTTACACTGTTTTAAACTGATCTCACGAGTTGTACCCTGCCATAATAATAAGAATAATTTCGTGTCAGAAAATTATTCTCAGTTGAAAGGATTTTTGTGGAAGAAACTCCCCTCAGGGAATGCCCCAATGAGGCTCCTTTGGGACAGAGATGGGCACTCAATCTGTCATGCAGTACCCGGGTCTCGAGCTGCCAACTTGCCAACAAGGCAAGCTTCTTAACCACTGAGCCACTGCAGCCCTGCCCTGAAATGTTATGAATAAACAAATAAGCAATCAGTTGTTAATGTTACTCTTTAAAATGGGACAGCAATCATATTGCGAGTGAGCTTTAGTAAAAGATAAAGGTTGTCCTTGCTCAAAAGCCAGCCAAGTCCATCTCTAGAGGGCAGTGGTCATCTCTGTTTACAGCCAAAGACCCAGCATTTCTGTATCTATAGACATTTCCGCATTCTTGTGGCAGGCATGATGAGATGTCGAACTGTATGGAACACTGTTTCCTTTCCAGCCTAAGCGATACCTAATTATCTACTTGCAATTCCTTGCTTTCAACTTGCTAGATTGGCAGGAGCTGGGACAGACAAGAGGAACTCACTCTGTTGTGCAGCACTTGGGTCTCGAACTGCTGACCTGCTGAACTTCTGGCCATCAAGCTCAGTGTCTTAACCACTAAGCCACCACAGTCCCTACTTCTACATGAGTAAACATAAAAGCTAGAGAGAGTAGAAGAAGACGAGTTGTCCCTGTATATGTGTCTGCCTGAATCCCTTCTTTAAGCAATGGAGCTAAGTTGTTTCTTCTTCATAAAGTCAGAGTTCTAAGAAATCATTAGGTCCAATTTGGTGCATGCAGCAGTCCAGTGATTCTTTTTGGATTAATCTCCCTTTCTTCTTTGAAGGAAAATTTAAACAAATTGATGACTAACTTAAGATCGACAGCTCCTCACTTTGTGCGCTGCATTATTCCCAATGAAACAAAAACTCCAGGTAAGGAAATGCTTGTATTTTGATGGTGCACCTTTCTGGATCACATACACCAAATATTGCCCTGTTGGGAAAAAGTTATAGTGCATTTCTCAATACAGTAAAACCTCATATAACACTAAAACCTGGTTCCACAAGTCTTCGTGTTATATGATTTTTAGTGTTATCTGATCCTCTATGGGATCCATAGAGATACATTGTAACCACACAGGCTTTCGCGGTTGTTATCTGAAGCATCCCATAGGATCTTAATGTTATCTGATGCAATTCTTCCCCCCAGATTCCTTGATGTTATGCGATTTTAGTGTTATTCGATACTAATGTTATATGAGGTATTACTGTATATCTCTTCTGCCCTTCCCATATGTTTGTGCCTTTTCTTTGTAGGTGTGATGGATCCATTCCTTGTCCTTCATCAGCTTCGTTGTAATGGTGTCTTGGAAGGAATTCGTATTTGTCGCAAAGGTTTTCCAAACAGAGTTATCTATGCTGATTTTAAGCAAAGGTACTGTAAATAGCCTCCTGCCAGCCTAGCACGCTTGAAAGCAAGAAAATGCGGGGGCAGGTAAACAGCATTTCGTATACTTCGGTGTTTAGTCATGCCTGCCACATGTCCATGGAAACATTTCCAGATGCAGACAGCACTGGCTCTTGGGCTATAAAATGAGATGAGCACTGAACCATAGAGTCGGATATGACTGGCTTTTGAACAAGGGCAACCTTACTGTAAATAGCAATGGCCAAGTTGTTTTTCTTCTGTAATAATGATGATTGCACGTTGTCAAATAATTTCGGACTTATAGGATTTCCAGGGGGTTCTAGGTCAAGAATATACAGAAATAGTTCCCTATTCCCTTTTCCTGGGGTCACACTCGGAATGTACAGCTTGCCCATGGTTACACAATCTTACTCTTCACTCTAGAACAGTGTTTCCCAACCTTTGTTTTTTGACTTCAATTCCCAGTCAATTCCCCAAAGGACTGAGCAGCCAATGTGCTGACTTAGGCTTCTGGGAATTGAAGACCCCTTGTGGGGTGTGGGAACCACTGCTCTAGAGGCAAAGTGAGGGACTGAAATCCTAATGTCTGCCTCTGCAGCCAAATACAGGAAAAACATGGCCAAGTTGTTTTTTTTCTGTAATAATGATGATTGCATGTTGTCAAATAAATTCTGACTTATAGGAACCCTTTCCAGGGTGTTCTAGGTCAAGAATATACAGAAATAGTTTCCTATTCCCTTTTCCTGGGGTCACACTTGGAATGTACCGCTTGCCCATGGTTACACAATCTCACTCTTCGCTCTAGAACAGTGTTTCCCAACCTTTGGTTTTTGGACTTCAATTCCCAGTCATTTCCCCAAAACACTGAGCAGCCAATGTACTGACTTAGGCTTCTGGGAAATGAAGTCCCCTTGTGGGGTGTGGGAACCAGTGTGTGTGATTATTTTTATTAGGGCAGGTGGAAATTTTCAAAAGAAACTGTGGAGCCCTTGCTTCACAGTGTGTGGGATTTTTACCCACTAAAACCACCTCCCATTACGCCCCGCCACCCTGCGGAACCACCGTCAGGCATTACTTTGTGTGTGTGTGGGGGGGGGGGGGCAGACTGGCTGTTAAAAACCATCCTCCAATTTGGCTACTTGCCCTCCTCCTCCTCTATGCATCTGGCTGCCCTCTTCTCAGTTTCTCCACAGTTCCAAGATGACCCCAACCGCATAATTAGACATCGCAACCCAGGTAGTCTCCCTGCTCAACATCTTGCCGATGATGTCTTCCGAAGACAACTGCCATCAAAGTTGCTTCTGTAGAATTTCCTGTTCTGCATCAAAGCATGGACAGTGAAAAAACACGTGCTCCACTTCTTCCTACACAGGCTGGCAGATGGGGCACGAAGCAGCCATGCCCCATCAACAGTTGCGTGAGATAATAATCCATCACTCCATGCTTTCTTGTTGACCACACGTTAATGTCTGGGATGAGACGATGAGTCCACCATCCCTTGGTCGATGTATCCCAGATCTGCTGCCACAGCACTATCCTAGCTTCTGTAGCAATTGTGCGTAGTTTTGTCACTTGATTTTCTCACCTTCGCCGGTAAATCTCCGCCTGTTCCTCAGCCATCAGATGGATCAGCATCATTTATTTATTTATTTAATCAAATTTCTATTGCCACCCAACTCAGCAACGAATCTGGGCAGCTAACAACAATTAAAAACAATAACAAAACTAAATACAAACCCTTAAAAATCCCATTAAAAAGTCAAAATAATCATATCAGCAAAATATTCATATTGGCAATGACACACATGGCATTGTATGAGACTGTTCGAAATGCCCAAGCCACCCACAGGACACTCCTATGGTATACCAAGGTTATTTGTTGCATGCATGATGTCCCTGCCATAGCTTCCAACCAATTCGTGGCTGCATACAACAACACGGAACTAACAACGCTGGAGAAGAGTCTTCGGTGAGTCTGCCGTGGGCTTCTAATATTTGGCATGATCCTTGTCAATGCATTACATACTGCTCCAGCCCTTGCACTCACAATTTGCAAATGCTCATCAAAGCATAGCCTGATGTCTATCTGGACACCCAGCTATCGTAGTGATGGCTGCATGTGTCAATGATGCAAGTTGTCTGGATAGCTGAGTAGGTCCCCCCAGCGCTGTAAAAAAAAAGGGGGGGAAAATAGTAAATCACATTGGTATAGTTGTGTGAAGAGATAGACCCCAGAGGTAGCAAGGGGGACCTTCTCTGTCTCCTGGTGGGTGGCACCCCTTCCAAGCAACCAAGCTTGTTCTTGAGCTTCCCTCATACTTCATCCAGGAAGGAAGCGCTCTCCTTCTTCCCTCCTGCTCCTTTCTGTTCCTAGCCAGGAGCAGGTACTCAAAAAAAGCAAAAGACAATTGAATGTACCCACCCTTCATTTTCAATAGCAGACCCACTCTCCATCTGCAGACAGACATCTGATAACTAGGAACTGGGCTTAATTTCCCAGAACACCCAGTGAATGGCTCCTTTAGTGTCTTAACACACACACAAAAACAAAAAACCCTGTATTGTTTAAAAACAAAACAAAACAAGAAGGAAGAACAGGGCTAAATAGGCAAGTGTGGACATGCACACTCAAAAGACCCTCACACGCACACACAGACTCAGGGGCAGGAAATAAAGTGGTCAAGTTACAAGCCAAATCAAAACTGGAAACAAGTCTTTCATTTCATGCAAAATCTGCCCTACTCTGAAGGGAGCAAAATAGCGGCACCCTACTGCTTTGACTGCAGAGGCTTAGTGGGTAAGATGCTGAACTGGAAGGTTAGCAGGTCAGCAATTTGAGATCCGAGTGTTGTATGACAGAGTGAGTTCCCGTCTCTGTCCCAGCTCCTGCCAACTTACCAGTTTGAAAGCAATAAATTGCAAGTAGATAAATAGGTACCACTTCAGTGGGAAGGTAAAGAGCATTCTGTGCACTCTGGTGTTGAGGCATGCCTGCCACATGTCCATAGAAATGTCTGCAGACGCACACAGCACTGGCTCTTTGGCTATAAATGGAGATGAGAATCAAACCTTAGAGTTAGATACAACTGGCTTTCGAGTGAGGATGACCTTTACCTTTACTGCCTTGAGCATCTGATCAGCCAAGCTAGTGCATCAGTCTTTTCCTTACATTAACTCAGCTACTCTCCTGTGTTCAATGGGGCAACCTTTGCAGGAAGCTACTCAACAGTTTGGGTCAGACCTCCATCCTGACCTCTCAGCAATCTACAAGAAAAGCCAAACCCTAACCAACCTCCTTGCTGTTCTTGGCCACAATTATACCCATTATCTGATCTTATCCCAGCCAATGAGAATTTGGGGTGTTAGGGTGGAGGACAGGAGTGCCTAACGGACAGTAGTCCATGGGGGTCGCAAAGGGTCGGAATCGACTGTGCGACTGTACTACTACAACAACAACAACAACAACAACAACAACAACAACAACAACAACAAAAGGGTCATGAGGTAAATCTCTCTCCATAACCTGCCCAGAGATATGCTTAACCCAGTACTGGTGTCCCACATCAATCACCCCCAGGTGTAATAAAGTTCCAAAGCTGCTTCTGGGTTGGAAAAGAGGGATTCTTTCCATACTCTGAAGGCTTTTTGGCCACCACTGCCCCCTCCTATTGCTTTTGACCTTTGCAGGACAAGTTATTCACACTTGACCACCTAGAAAACCCTGGAAAGGTTCACCATAAGTAGAAATCAACTGATAGTACATGCTTTCTTCTTCTTCTTCTTCTTCTTCTTCTTCTTCTTCTTCTTCTTCTTCTTCTTCTTCTTCTTCTTCTTATTATTATTATTATTATTATTATTATTATTATTATTATTATTATTATTATTATTATTATTATCATCATCATCATCATCATCATCATCATCATCATCATCATCATCATCATCATCATCATCAATGACACAAACTATAAAATTTATTTCTCTCTGTAGTCACAGTAATTTTTTAAAAATCACTTAGTAAATTTGGAGCATAATTCAAAAACCTCTTTCAGAGCCCGGAAATTACTCTTTTAAAAGTATCTAATTATGGTTAAGCTGTTTTCAAAGGCCCCTAAAGAGAAATAGCACACACTACCACTACATTAAAACTATTAACAAATTTTATTTTCCTGTTTTTCAGAAATGCTTAGTTATTTTTAGTTACAATAAAATAAACTGTTTGAACCATACTAGACACTGTCTGAAAGCTTCTTGTCTAGTAAACCAAATCATAATTAGAATAGGCCTGTCTGAGTCCATGGAACCTACAGAAGAGTTGACTTATCAAATCCCCATTAATTCAATGGAGCTACTCTGTGTGAAGGTCTTCTTCTTCTTTTGTGTCCTGATCAAACCCTGGACTGCCAAAATAAAGCCACTTTCTTCTCTTTGTCATTTCTAAACCCTAGTCCTTATTGGTGCATGTCTCTGGCAGCAATTGTCAGATCAGTAAATGAACCAGTTTCTGTGTCTCTCCACATTCACACGGTGTGCTGTTGTCCACCAACAGTCCCCACTTGAGTATGCTGGTCTTGCATTTAGGGACTCCAACTCTCAGCCATTTCAGGGTCCTCCAAGTGACGTAGGATAGGTTGAGATGTTCAGCTATATCCTTCTTTAATGCTGTTCCTTTTCCAGCAAGCTCCTTCCTCCATCTTCCAATTTGATTTTGCTCTTGTGTGCCATCAAGAATGTTTGTTCTTGCCATAAATCTCTTCCTGGATTTGAGCTGGGGAACTTGAGGTTGGGTGTCAAAGGTCATTCTCTTGCTTAGTTCTCTCAGCGTCCGCTGCTACTTCTCTCCTGATCTTAGGTGGAGCGATACCAAAAAGAGGGTATATTTTCTTACTGATTTAGGTTTGAGGCATCCTGTCATTATACATATGGCTTCATTAAGAGCAATGTCAGCTTGTTTCTCCCATACAATCTTCACATCTTGGTAGCCACAACAAAGCATGAGGCTGCAGAACAAGGCATGGCTCACACCAACTCTTCAATCTTCTGAAAGTAGTAGTCGTAGTCATAGTTCCTTCTCATGTGTAGTGATGCCTGTCTCTGCCACTACCAGCAATGGCAGAGTTACACTACCAAACTATCTTCTATTAAATTACAATTGTAGTGTAACTACAATTGTAGTTGTACCTTGTTGTTGGAAGAAATATAAAAATAACTAGTCATTGGTAGCTAAGGCGAAGGGTGAAATAGACAGAACCAAATCAGAGTGGGTGAGAACAGATGCAGTTTTAATATTTTCCCCGTCAAACATAAAAAAGCACAACTCATTTTTCTGCTTGTCTGCTCTGGATTAAACTTCAGTTTTTCTGCTTGTAAAGCACAGCTCAGTTCCATGCCAGAGGTCCCCCCACCCCTGTAAAGCAGATTTCCTGTAAGGTATAGCTCATTTCTATAAAGCTGTTTGCAGTATAAATGTCTACAAACCTCTTTTGTCTCTGAGTACTGATAATAGCAATAATAGTAACAAAAGAAGTTTGTAGGTGGGGAGAGAACCCCATTGACTAAATGCCCCTGTGCCTATGGACAAACAGTACAGTACAAAGCAAGCTTTTTATATTCCACTGTAAACAAATGTTGTTTCACCTGGTTCAGAATGCTTTTAATTTATATGTTCTTTATCTGCTCATATCAGGTACCGCATCCTGAATCCCTCTGCAATTCCAGAAGACAAGTTTGTGGACAGCAGGAAAGCTGCTGAGAAATTACTTGGCTCCTTAGATATTGATCATAATCAGTACCGCTTTGGGCACACAAAGGTAATACAGTTTCTTTCAATATTGTTCTGAGCTCAGGAAGTCATTAGGGAGTATTTAAGACTGTAGCGCTTGAGAAACTAACTAGGCATGGACCAGACCAGCACCAGGATGAGTAATTACAAGAAACTCTGTGTAAGCTATTTTTGGGCTTCAAAAGAAACAAAAGAAAGCAAGAGTATCATTGAGTTAAATAAAAGTTTAGCCTATTATCTGGCTTATTACAGAATAGGCAGTATTAAACTCAATTGGATTTACTTTTCAGTGGGCATGTGCAGAATTATGCTGTTCCATAATCGTTGTCGGCTGCTACTCATATCAGAGTATACATTTTTTCCTGGAAATCATTTTCAAAACAGGAAAAATGCCATTGGTGTGAATTTGTTTAAGGTTGATCCCAGCTTGCCTTGAAGTGACCAACACACTGTGATCATGGAGCCATCTCCTGCAGCACGTATGAAATGAGACATACAGGATTTAACACAGGGACTGCAATGGACTGCCACAGCCTTGAGGATATTAAGGTGCACCTTCACAGCCAGTCCATCTGGTATGGCCTCTTTCAACTCCATGACTGTTGGGAATCAGAATAGTGAAGTGGTTCCTCCTCCGTTCATTTTGCTTTTTGGCCCAATATGATGGTTTCCAGTGGCATTTCCTCCACTGAAGGGGACCCTCACCCCACCTAAAGGGGCTAATCTGACCATAGCCATTGACCCCTTTGGGGAGTCAGGTTATTTACCACCACACAACACTTGGTGTTGAGTATGGTCTATTCTATTACTCTATTACCATAGTGGAATGTCCAGCCAGACATTAGTTCCATAATAAACCATCTCAATTTTGTTAACGCCCTGGTCAATAAAATGCCATAGGGTTTTCTTTCTTTCAAAGAAAAAGTGTGAGATTGTTTGCACCCTCAATGTCCATGGATTTGCGTGTAACCAAAAAGCAGTTGTAATAACAGGAAATACACATACAGAGATGAAACATGCACACCGCCACAGTAAGCATCATTGTAAGGCATCTGGTTTTGATTTTCTGTCAGTTGCAAAGGGGGAAAACCTGCAAATCACTTGCTGCCCAGAATATCTTGCTTTGTCTTAATGCCAGAGGATAAAACCTTATTTTTATTGATTCAGTTGCTGTGGCTCTCACCTAGAGATGACTTATTGCAATTACTTTTGTGGAGGATTCTTAATTGAACAAGAAGTTCTATTTTTTACAGCCTTAACCAGAAATGCCTTTTTAATGAGCTTTACATTGTTCAGGAAACCTGTGTGGGGGAAAAAAATTAGCTTTATAGCCCTTGAAGTTAATGGTCTGCATAAAAACAAACCATGATTACCTTTACGACTCTAGAGGTTAAATGGTCAGGAGCAAAGCAAGCTGTAATGTTGGATATTTACATAAAATTAGAAAAATAAATGAGAGTTCAATAATCTGCCAACTAGAGATATATAATTTACATGTCTGATACTTGTACTTTTAATGTTTTAAAATGGGCATTTCTCTTGACTATTAGCTTGATTTAAATGGGAATTGATGGCACAAGCCCCATTGACCCTGGTGTGAGCAGTGAGGCCCTCATTCTCTATCTCTTGTTCCATAGAGAACTGATGAGTAAGATGGAATCAAAACATGATTTATTGGAGCAGGATTAGAAAGAACAGTTAAACAGCTAATCAAAGGATCTAGACTAGTTTCTTCCAGTGCCTGGCAGTGCCTTTGAGGCTCTGTTGTCCAGTCTTTTTACCTCCCAATTAGCTTTGTTGGGGAAGGTTAGAGTAGGCTGTTCTTTATTAGGGTGTTCCTGTGGCCACGAATTGGTGGGTTGATAGCAAGGATGGGCAATACGGTGACCACAGTGAGGCCAGTGGAATGGAGACCTCAGTTGATGCTTCTCTTCCCAGATTTGTCTCTGGCCCTCCCTTCCCCTTTGTCATTGCCTCTGCCATCATCACTGCTGGATGGCTTGTCAGCTCTTCTTGTGTGTTTTGTCTCCTTTCCCTACATTCTGTTTCACCCAGTAATAAAGATGAGAGGGCAGATGAGGATTGAGGTGCTCATCTGCTTCTTCCCAAGAAATATGAACTTGAATTAAGACCACAGTCTGGAGGGTTTCCTTGTAAATGTTCTCCCAGTCTCTGGGAGGATCTGAGAGGTTGTCCTCTTCTTGATAACCCTCTTCCACCACCATATTGGGATGGTCTTCACGTATTGGTCAGCATCATGAAACATTTCTCCTTGCCCAATCTTCCTTTTCTCCAGGGCCATCATGATATTCTCCAGAGTCCCTGTTTCCTTTTCAGGGGTAGCTTTATAGGACTGTGGCCATCCTCCATTTCTCCCACTACATCTGTTGAGTGTCTTCTTCCCACCTTCCTAATTCAAGATCAGAATCCCCTTCTAAACATAATTATACCACAGCACTGAGTAGCCATGGTTGGCCTCAGAGAGCTGAGCCACCCAACCTGGTGCAGAGAGCCATCTGTGGACCACCTCTTGCCAGTTACATACTGAACATTCATGGGTAATCTGGTGCTACTGGTCGGAACTCTTCGGACACAACCTCAAAGAGTTCTCCCTGCCCAGATTTATTGGGGAGCTCACGATCTGGAACTCAGCCTGCTGAGGAGGTGGGGAGGCAAGATGGCCTGCTGACAAGGTTGCCTACATCATTTCCTCATAGATGAATAAAATGTAGAAGATTAGAACTAATAGCAATTTTTATGAATTTAAATCAGGCCACAGAGAAAAATAGAAGATATAACTTATATGCTTTATAATACTGAGATCCTTTTCTGTCCTTCTGTAATTGGCTCTTTTACTTGTATTTAACATTTTAATTGTTTTTAGCAAAGTGAATTATTGCAGTAATCTATGGTAGATGTAGGTTCATGCATTTGGCAATAGTGATTCAAGCCATAATGTTCTTTCAAGAGGATTTTGCCTAATATTTCATGCTATTTTATTATTATCCTACTCCTGCTCCAGAAATCTGCAAGTACAAACAGTAATTACAGATCATATCAGGTTTGGTATTATTGTGTTTATATTACAACATATTATACCAACAGCTGTTTGTGACATGTGTGCACTGCTATAATGACTAAACTCATGTTCTGGCTTGAGTAACCCCCCTTTATCAGATCACTTGAAAGTCATAAACAGGGTGAGCTTTCAAGTTCTTCATTGGGCAAAAATGTGTAAAAAAATTGGACTCAAAGGGAAAAAAAGCTCAGTTTTGGGTTCCCCGTCTTATACCCTCTTTGCCTGTTGAAGAGTAATGGAGAAGTCAGAAGCAGCTCTTATTGGAAACCATTTTTACTGACCCAAACAAGATCTTTATTTGTACAGAAAGACCCCACAGCTATTTATACAGAAGGATCCTCCTATGCCACAGTTTTCTGTCTTCTGTTTTTTGAATGGGAGGTGTCTCTTTCCAGGTATTCTTTAAGGCTGGACTTCTGGGACATTTGGAAGAAATGCGGGATGAGAGACTAGCCAAGATTTTAACGCTTATTCAGGCGAGAGCCCGAGGCAAATTGATGCGCATTGAGTTCCAGAAGATTGTAGAGCGAAGGTATTCTCTAGAATAAATTCCTTCTATGTCTTTATAACTTGGGAATGAATGCTAACCTGCTTTTTTTCCAATCCAAAATATGGTACAGGTCTGATGGACACTTATCCTGGCAAGACAAGTAATTCCTTGAGGAAAGAAAGATAGTAACTTTCTAGAACTTGGAAAAGTTACTTTTTGGGATTATAACTGCCAGAATCCCCCTGCTTAGTAGTCACTGGTTATTTAGGCTGGGTGATTTTAAGACTTAAAGTCTAATGAAGTAACTTTCTGGAGTTCTACTCTGACCTAATGTTGTTATAGGAGAAGAAAAGTAATGTCCCATGTATCTCTCTTGTGCAGTAAGATCTTTTGGAATGTCAGTGGACAGATTATTATTATTATTATTATTATTATTATTATTATTATTATTATTATTATTATTATTATTATTATTATTATTATTATTATTATTATTATTATTATTATTATTATTAATTTGGTTTTGTATGCCGCCCACTCGCAACGCAACTCAGGGTGGCTAACAACAATATCACATCCAATACAATATAAAACAAGATACAATTAGCATACACTAGAGAACAAGATACAATTAGCAGAATACAATTAGCATACAATAATAAAAGTCACCTGAGTCAAAACATCCCAAAACAAGGATTCAATTGCAAGAGTCCAGGCCTCAGAGTCCAAAGTCTAGGCTGGGTGGAGGGCGATATCTGGCCCCAGGCCTCAGTGGCCAAGTTCATGGCCAAGTCCACAGCATCAGGCAGCATAGGGGGCATGAGACTCCACCACACCAGGGCCCCTGCCGCCAGCCCATGTGGCTGATCCCCCATTCCTCAGCTTCAAAGCTTCCACTCCGCCACGGTTCAACCGATGATGGACCCGCCACACCTGATGCCGAACTGGCTGCAGCTGGGGTGGAGATGGTGAGCGGCCTGTGGGACTCTAAAACTGTACAGCTGTTGCTGCTGCTGCCATTGCAGCTAGATGATTCTCCTAGCAAGCTCAGCTAAGGAGGATGTTGAGCCCGGGCTCCACTGAAGATGTTGAGCCCCAGGCTCCATCGTAGATGTTGAGCCTCAGGCTCTGTCAAGCAGGAACAGGTGAGCGATGCGGTGGGACTGTTGCTACCACCGCCACAGCTCCCCTCCTCCGACTTTTACCTTATATGTTTTTGACATTTTTTATTGTGATTGTAGGTTCTGTGTAGTGTAATTTATTAATTGTTTACTGTTGTGAGCTGCCCAGAGTTGCATTTTATACACGGGGGTGGCATATAAATTAGCAACAGCAACAGCAGCAACAGCAACAGCAACAATAGTGGCACTGCTGCTGCCACAGCTACCGGAGGTCTTGCGAGGTGGTGGGCACAATCCTGTCTCTCCATCAACCCTCTGTGGCTGCAGGGCTTTTCAACCTCTGTCCAGGTGGAAAAGGGCCCTAGGCAGTGGTGGGCAGCAGCTGGTCGGATCGGTTCTATTGAACTGGTAGTAAAAATCCCGTGTGGTCTCCCAGGGCGGCAGCGGTAGTAACCCTCCCAGGAGACCACCCGGGATGGTTACTTTTTTTGGAGGTGACCAATTCAGTCACCTCTCCGGGTGCCCTTCCTTGCATCCCAAAATGGCTATTTGTAAGTGTGCATGCATCAAAACACCATTTGATGCATGCACGCTGAATACTGGAGGCACCCGTGCATCAAATTGTATTTTGATGCATGTGCACTTACAAGCAGCTATTTTGGACTGCAAGGAAGGGCACAGCAGCTGGCTGTTGAGGCCCTCAGCGGCCTCTTTGGAGGAGTGGCAGCAGTGACAGCGGCCTTCTCTTGACAGCTGACTGCAGATGCTGTTCCCTCATTACCGCCAGGCCACGGTGTACCCCCGGGCCGGACCAGGCTCTGCGCTGCCAGGCCAGGTCAGCTCCGCCCACAGTGTGGTAGTAAAATTTTTGGCTGCCCACCACTGGCTGGAGGTTTGCAAGGCGGTGGCCAGAGTCCTCTCTTGCTACCCGCCTTCCATGACTGCAGGGCTTTTCAACCTCTGGCCAGGTGGCAAAGGGCTGGAGGTCTTGCAGATGCATAAACATGGGGACAGGTTGTGCTCCTTTTGCATAAGAGAATAGGGAAAAGAAATATTTTGAAGAATAGTGATGAAGAGATGCAGAGGAATAGGAACCAATAAATATGTGTTTATCCACTAAGACATAGAAACACACTAATTTCCTTGCTTTCTGACTTCAAGGGAGCTCACAATTAAATGGAAAATGATCAAACAGAATACAAATAGGATATGCACATATAACATTAGTTGCTGTTATGTAAGAGACTGTTTTGTTGGCCCAGCAAGAAATAAATTAATACATTAATTACAGATGTGGGGATGTAGAAAATAAGTCAATGTGGTATTGTATGGAATAAACAAACAACACATGGAAATCATGAAAATATATACAATTGCTATAAGATTTAGCAAAGGGAAAGCAATGAGTAACCACTTTAGACCTTTGCAGTTTGACTGACAGCAAAAACCTTAATCATATAGGAACACCAAGCTAGTGGTAAAATCCAACTCTTAGTTTGAACCAGAAGGGGTCTATTGGATGAATGGAATTTATCACATCGTCACCTAGGAATGTCCCAGTTTTAATGCTAGAATGGACAACATCTACCCCCAAAATTTCCCCCTCCCCCAAGAAGAAATGTGCTTCTAGCCATTTCTGATTGTTCTCCCATTTGAAGGCAGTCCAAGCAGCCCATTGAAAATGCTGGGGTCTTAAAGTTGAGCCCTGGACCCATCTGCATTGGTCACCTCAGCTTAATGGGTCTGCTCCAGTTATGGCTAACAATGGGACTTAGGCCTACAAATGAAAGTAGTCCCATTTCACAGGTCTCCTCTGCCATTCTCAAAACTCAGGAGTCTTTTTTTCCCACCCACTAGAGATGCTCTGCTTGTGATCCAGTGGAATATACGAGCTTTCATGATGGTGAAGAACTGGCCTTGGATGAAGCTTTTCTTCAAGATCAAGCCCCTGCTGAAGTCTGCAGAGACTGAGAAAGAGATGGCCAACATGAAGGAGGAATTCCTGAAATTAAAGGAGGCCTTGGAAAAATCAGAAGCCAGGAGAAAGGAACTTGAAGAAAAGCAAGTTTCTCTAGTGCAAGAGAAGAATGACCTGCTCCTCCAACTGCAGGCAGTGAGTGGGCTAAAATATTGTTGTTGATGCCATGGAGCCTACCTTGTGCACAACAAACAAGGTTCATAGTAGAGTTGTTTCCTTGAAACAGGGTGGTAACTGTGGTGGGGCAACCAGGGCTTTTCCCCAATATGCCCATTGTAGGACATGCCCATTCTTCAGTTACCCACAGCAGAAGCATCCCCACCTAAACTTCTGGGGCTGGGATGGCAGTTTGGTCTACCTTATCATGGATACCTAGGAGTTGTTATTCAGTGATGAGTCCGCACAGTGTTAGACATCTCTGCAACGATGTTCCACAGATGCAAATAGACCTGGGAAGTCAAGTTTATCTGCGTGTGATTTTTTTAGCCATTTAGATACCATGTCACCTGCTGGCTAGGTGGACCATGACGTGTGCCTTCCACTATCACCTTGCCCAAGGGATCCGACTGAGACCACTTTGGTGAGTCTTAGTCCTGGTCTAACATCATTGACAAGTGATGGGCAACATTGCCTAGTTAGATCATTCAAATTCCCGCTCCTTGACAAGGCTCTCACCTAGCGGGGGCAGTCTGTTCTACCACCAGAAAGTGGTTCTGTAGATTTAATAGTGCCAATTGTAAAGGAGGAGGCATGCTGGCAGGATCTTCAGTCCTTATTTCTTATATGCTTATTTCTTGTATTGTTTTTACAAAATAAATTAAAAAGTTGGACTTGGGGGAGCACATTATATGCTGCTCACTCTGGTGCCAAACTTTCTAGTTATATCTTTGCCTTGAAATGTAGGCAGCAAAGTTACAGTGGAAGCTCAAGGACGGTTAATTTTATTGCCACATGAGCTTTCATGGTCAAGGTCATACCTTTTTTTCTTTCCCTCACACAGTGAATACAATTCATGTAACATTTAATTGCACAGTTTTTGCTGTGAATCAGAAAGTGGTATGAATAAGGAAGTAGAAAAGAGGATTAATCCTGTGCAATTAGTAATATGCCACTCTGTATCTAATAAAAGAGAATCCATGGGCACTAATTATGTATACAAAAGCTAGCTTTGACAGAGAGCAGATTGTCAAAGATTTTCATGGTGGGAAGGTGGGAGATAGAGTGGAGAAAATAGCTGCAAACCTTCTAGATATGCCTGTAAAGATGCTCTGTTTAGTTTCCTTCAGTTACTCTTGGTCCAGAATCAGGCAGAGGAATATTATCACATCATGTTTATATGAAACATTGCATTTCTTTGGGGGTTAAAACAAGGAAGAGGTAGAATGCCTATCATCAAACAGAAATTGTTGTATTGTTGTTGGTCTCCTCACCCTCTTAAAGACAGGGTAGGTGTATACAGTACCCCAAAGCTAGACAGGAAGAATGCAGCATTCATTCCCACCCGCTATGAATCCATTTCCTTAAATGTGTGTGCCTCTGTGTGTGTAATCAATTTCACTTTTGTCAAAAGTAAGGAGGTAAAATTGACAAGAGGCATTTTCTGCAACCTTGCCCATCCTTGGAGTTCAGGAAATTGCACAGTTGTAAAACCACGGACAGAGCTTGCATTTAATCTCCCATGCAGTCCTTTTCTGTGGAGTCCATGTCCATACACATCTGCAGCTAGGATGCACCTGTTCAGAGCAGGCATGGACAGTGTGCCTTCTAGATCTTTGCCCCCAGCACATCCCTCCCTCCCACCTTGTTAGGGAGGAATATGCGCCGGGTCCTTTTTAATGGGAGGGCAAAAGTATATTTTGTTAGGGTTAAATGCCCTCATCATTCCCTGTCCAGCGCCCTTTTAGAGGAGCCAGCAGGGCCCTGAAATGCATAAAACAAAGGTCATGAACTAAGAGGGCAAGGACTACATTTTGGTAGTTCATTACTCTTGGTTTGGAAAAGAGGTCAGATAAGAATTCTTACACTTGAAGCTATATGGCAGTGACGGTGAACCTTTTAGAGCCCGAGTGCCCAAACTGCAACCGAAAAACCCACTTATTTATCGCAAAGTCCCAACATAGCAACAGGGGAGAAAGGAAATGCTCCCATTGGGCAGAGGAGCAGGGTGAACTCTGTGCTGGGGTGACTGAATGGGTGCCCACAGAGAGGGCTCCGAGTGCCACCTCTGACACACGTGCCATAGGTTCGCCATCACTGCTATATGGTGAATACATGAGCACATGAGCACTTCAGGCATTTTGAAATGGTGATTCTCCTCTCCTCCTGAGAATGGACTGGTGTTGGATAAGCCATGGTACTTTTTCCATACCATGGTTTATCCAATATGTACTTATAACAAAATCACAATGAGATAATTTTAGTACCAATGAGTGTGTTATTTGGGGAAGAATAGCCATCTCCCCCACCCTCCACAAGAGTATTTCAATAGAAATGGCATCTGAAATTGGATCATCCAGGAAGGAAAGAGCTATTTTAAACCTTCTATACATGTACAAGGAATAACTCTGCATGTGTCTGTATTCAAAGCAATCACATGGAAAGGTTCTGACTGAAAGAGGATGTGTGCAAGGAATAGAATTTGGGATTTCTCCACTATCCCCCCTTTAAAAAAAAAAAAATATTACAGTTCCTACAGTCCCAGTCCACCATAGCCAGTGGGCCAATTGTCCCCAAAAAGGCAATTTCCCAGGTTCTGGTGGTGAGATATGTGGCCAATTGCAAAGAAAACCACACAAATAGATATGGAAATATTGTGGAAATCTTTTCTACAAAATCAGAAAGGGAGATATTCTTTTTGTTCCTAATTGTATTTCACAATTGAATCCTCCCAGATATTCTTTCTCACAGTAAAAGACAGACATTCGGAACATTTATATTCAGTTGGCAGTTGTATATTTTGTATGAAATGTAAGCTTCTTTGGGCACTTTCCTTAAATAAGTATCTAGAAAAGTATGTAGCAACTGCTTCCCATCAGCCATTCAATTAAAGATTGCAGCCTTAGATTTGCTCTCTATTAGTTAACATGACTTTAAATGTAAATAAATGAACTGAAAAACAGAAAAGGCTGGGATATAAATAATAACATTTTAAAATCCATATTCCAATCTGTCACGTTGGTTACCATGGTAAAATGCTGGAGCAAGGAGATGTTAAGCTTGTAGGTGTGGCATTTGAAATACAGTTTGCTAATGTGCTGCTGAATGAGGAAGAAAATTATTTTTTGAAGATAGCATAATGCACATTTTAAATTTTGAGAACTTACAGTCATCATGTCCTAATGTGATTGATTATTTATTATCATTGCACATGACAATTTAACATGTAAAGTGGTTTGTAATCATTCATTCCAAGTCCCTTGTGAGGCATCATCTTTTAGGAATCATAGGTGAGATAATCTGCCACATGGTACTAATTCCACATGGAATATAGTCTTATGCCAAGTCACCTGGGAGTCAGACCTATTGAACTCAGTGGGTTTTACTTCTCTAGGACTGGAGACCATTCTCTGTTTAGCTGTTGTGTTTTGATGTAGCATTTTGTAACAGATATATTTGATTTCTTATGACCATAAAAAAACTATGAACTGTGATTTCGATAAGATTTGGGGCTGGTTAGGGAATAAATACATGCTGTATCCACTGGATTACATTGGGACTCAGAACTGACATTCTCAAAAATTAATTACCCTTTTCCTGAGCTGTTCCTAGCTGATCATATTGAACTACCCAGAGAAAAGAAGATTAGTAAGGAATACTGCTTCAGCTATCAGAAGAATTGTCACAGGGAAGAAGACTTGTTCTTCATTGCCACAGAGGGTAGGACCAGATAAAATGGGCTGAAGTCACAGGAGCTTAAATTGAGTTGAATATTGGGACAAACTTCTTGGCAGCAAGAGTGGTTCAGCAGTGGAAATAATTATCTGAACAGACGGAGGACTCTCCCTAGAGATCTTCGGTTAGGAAATGGAAAGCCATCTGTTGGGGATATTTTCCTCCAAAGCTTGGAGGTAGTATGTTATGAGTAATGCATTAACAAGAATTAATTACTATTTTTGGTACAAGGGTACAACAAAGGGTCAAAGTTGATGATAAGCTTAATATGATTTTAGCAGAGATGCTACCTCAATTGGTAAAAGACATCTGTTTGTCATTTTTTTCCACCCTTGTTTGTTGCATTTAGTGTGCTTTGTTTTATAATTGGCATTGGATGATAAACATGGGTGAAATAGGCACTCTCTTTACAAACAGTTTGACTCAAAATTATCTTTCTAAATGAATGAAGATGGTGCTACATGGTTGAAGTAAATGACAATCCCCCCACATCTTCTTCTTCCATGCCTATGCGCGACGTGGAACTGCCAAAATGAAACCAACTTTTGGTGAATTCATCTGTGGTCTATGAGCTTGAATAAAATAAAATTTGTTATAGGTAAAGGTCACCCTTGCCAGTAGTATATAAAGCTAGGGTTCAGTGCTCATCTCTGTTTATAACCAAAGAGCCAGTGCTGTCTGCATCTGCAGATGTTTCCATGGACATGTGGCAGGCATGACTAGACACCAGAGTGCATGGAATGCTGTTACCTTCCTACCAAAATGGTACCTATTTATCTGCTTGCTATTTCTTGCTTTTGAACTGTTAGGTTGGCAGGAGCTGGGACAGAGACAGAAGCTCACTCCGTCATGCAGCACTCATGTCTCAAACCGCTGACCTGCCAAGCTTCACTCGTCAATGCAGCGTCTTAACCACTGAGCCACTGCAGCCCCTACAAAACATTTGTTATAGTGCAGTCCTATTCAAAGATACACTGGCTTTAGGAAACTAAAATTAAGAAGAAGCCTGTCTGCTGCTAGAAATGCTCTTGTGCTGACAGAACTTTCTGCTGCCTCCTGAACAGAGAGATTTGCTAACAGCCATCTGCCTGCAGAACTGCTTTGCTGGCCAAGGTCTTTCAGCAGAAGAGCCACAAGGGGCAGAGAACCAAACCCCTCCCCACCAGAAACAAAGTGATCATATCACTGACCTGAGAGGGGGTTGAATTTGGCAGAGCTTCAGTTGGCCAAGGGTTGGTTCAACCACTCCTTGGTCACCTGGGATGGTGCACCTTTTCTTTGTTAGTTTTGTTAAAACAATAATGTGGCAAGTTTCTTTTCTTCTAGTGGTGACAAATTACTCTTTGGGGCTTTATAATGAGTTAACAGAACAAACTAATTTTGAAAAAGAACTTTCCAAGTCTGCCTTTAGTTCTGGCACTGAAGCTATGACTGGTATAGATGGGCTCTAAGTTCTCCTCCAGCTCTATGTTTCTCTAGTTCAGTGATGATGAACCTTTTAGAGACTGGGTGCCCAAACTCAACAGGCTGCCATCCACACCACTGAGGGGTGTGGTGAACTCTGTGCTGGGGGGAGGGAGGAATCACTTCCATTGGACTGCTGGGCAGAGGGACGGGGTGAACTCTGTGCTGGGGCAGTGGTGCACAAGCCCACAGAGTGGGCTCTGAATGTCCCCTCTGGAACACGTGCCATAGGTTCACCACCACTGCTCTAGATAAAGTACCATATATTTGCTGGTGTATAAGACACATTGGAGTATAAGATGCACTCTGTTATTATCAAAATAGCCCATTATAGGCTATTATATAACACAAGACACACATATATAACACAAGACACACTTCATTTTCCAATGCATTTTAAGGGGGGGGGGGAGTGGGTCTTATACACCAGCAAATACGGTATTAATTTCTCCAAAAGAGATGGAAATTGTGAGTGAGAACAGAATTGGCTAAACTGCCTCCTGCAATCCTTGACAGGAGCAAGATACCCTGGCAGATGCAGAAGAACGCTGTGACTTGCTGATAAAATCCAAGATCCAGCTGGAGGCCAAAGTCAAAGAGCTAACAGAACGGGTGGAAGATGAAGAGGAGATGAACTCTGAGCTGACATCCAAGAAGAGAAAGCTAGAAGACGAATGCTCTGAGCTGAAGAAAGACATTGATGACCTTGAAATAACACTGGCAAAAGTGGAGAAAGAAAAACATGCTACTGAAAACAAGGTATTATTTAATAATATGTCAGTTTTTAAAGAAAGGACCCATGAGACTACTTGATGCTGGCAGACAATATTCAAGTAATTAATTTCATAGGAAAAACTCATGGTTGAGAAGAGATTTGTCTTTTTAGCTTTGATGTATTTTAAAAAAAAATTACCCAGCCCCAAGCATCATCCTATAAGAAGGAATTTATTCCCAGTGAAAAAATATCTCCTCTTTCTGCTCCTTCCTGAGTAGTGCTTGAATGGACAACTGCAAGATATGATTAAAGTTATCTGAGATTTGACTGTCTGTAACTTCTGTGGTCATACAGTGCAATATTTTTTTCTTTAGTACAGAAATGTTTGCTTACCAGTCCTAGTATGGTTGGACTGCAACTCCCGTCAGCTCTACTCAGTATGATCAGTGTTGAGGGGTCATGGGGATTGTAGAGTCCAACACCATCTGGAGGGCCATAGACTCTCCATTCTAAATTAAGTATACTATGTATTTGATTTCTTTTAAATTTGACTCAAGCAGTATAGATGGCATTTCTAGGTGGTTTCCCACTGAAGCCCTGACTACTTAGCTTTAGCAAGATGGTCATCTTCAGACTATAGGACCATGATAGTAAACCTTGGCACTCCAGGTTTTCTTGGGCTTCTGGGAATTGAAGTCCAAGAACACCTGGATAGCCAAGGTTCACCATAACTGCTTTAGGACTTCCAATGTTTTTGTTGTTGTATATTTTGTTTTGTATGATTGTTTTACCAGCCAAGTTATATTTCCAGTGTTATGGTATTCCTAATTGCTTTCCCATTCTGATGTGCTATCTGGGATTCAGTTCAAAGGAGCACATGCTCTAGCAAGCCAACTACTACTTCAATGAAAAAGAAATTATTTTAAAAACAGCCTTGCATTGATACATAACCCTGTGCCAAATCCAGCAGGTAGTTCTCTCGAAGAAGGGATTACAAAAAAATAATTTAAAAAATTAAAAAATTCACAACAGGCTTCAATTTATTTTGCAAGGACCTACATCTTTTGTCATTCCTTCCCCCTCTCAGGTTAAAAATCTGACAGAAGAAATGGCAGCACTTGATGAGACCATCAGCAAGCTTACCAAAGAGAAGAAGTCTTTGCAGGAAGCTCATCAGCAGGCCTTGGACGACTTGCAAGCAGAGGAGGACAAAGTCAACGCTCTGAGCAAAGCTAAAGTAAAATTGGAGCAGCAAGTAGATGATGTGAGTTGATTCTTCTTTACCTGTGTAAACTTTCCCTACTCTGACACCCTCTTGGCCTTGTGAGTTACAATTCTCATCATGCTAATTGGCCATACAAGATGGTAGGAGCTGTCATCTAAGACAACTGAAAGATACCAGGGTATGGAAGGATGACTTTGGCTGGATGTTATCTTTTGCTTTCTGGACAATTGGATTGTTTTGATTATTTCATCACAAATTTCAGAAAACTCTCAATGAACATAGATTTCTTCTTCTTCTTTACTTCCTCTTTTGCCCCTTCGGGTTTTGAGGGAGATTTGCTGTTGAACTTCCCAATAAACGTAGGTTGGGCAGGTGGAAGAAATGCATATGTATTCCAGTTGGGGCACAGAGTTATATAACTAGGAAGAAAATGGGTGGGGGTTCTCTCCATTTCCTGGAATGATTGTCAGTCCATTCTGTTTGACGCAAGCAGGCAATTAGGTATACCAAACTGGAGGACTTTGTGCCTCATTCTGACTTAGAAAACTTTGAGATACTCCCCATGTCTGAGATCCATAGAGTAACTGGATTGCTGAGGGGCTAATTTCAATTTCTCCCTTTTCATTTTTGTAGCTTGAGGGTTCCCTTGAGCAAGAAAAGAAAGTAAGAATGGATTTGGAAAGGGTCAAACGCAAACTGGAAGGGGACTTGAAGCTGACTCAGGAAAGTGTAATGGATTTGGAAAATGATAAACTGCAACTGGATGAGAAGCTGAAAAAGTAAGGGGACTTTTGTCTTAGGGTTAAAAAAACTTTGGTCTTAGAGTTAAAAAAATTGTAGCTTTCCAGATATGTCCCTAGTATAGCCGTTGATGTGAGATTATAAACACCATAGTCCAACCATATTTAGAGAATAATAGTTGCCTTCCTCTGTTACATAAAGGCAGAATTTGACTTCTGTTGTAGAATGGGGGTTCCCAACCTAAGGCCCGTGGTCCTGATCTGGACCATGGCACCATTTCATATGGTCCCCACTCCTCCAGAGGCATTCAAGAAATAAAATGGCCACCCCTTCAAAGCTATTGGGACAAAATGGCCACTCCCATCATGCAGGCAGAGCAAAATGGCCATCCAGCCCTTGAAGCTGACTAAGAGAGCATGACCTGGTCCACAGTTTGAAAAGGTTGGGAACCTCTGCTGCAGAACATTCACAGTTTTCTTATGCTTTATAATCAGTGTAAAAATTATAAGAATTATCTACAAATTCTATTCTGCTATATATCAGATATGCAATATAGCTTGACAGGTGGTTTGAACCATCACTTCTCTGGGGGCTTTTTTTAAGTCCCAGGAAACAACAACAACAACAAAATAAAACCTATCAAGTTCTTGGTCAATGCCTGAAGTTATTGGTGAACATGTTTAGCTTGGTTAGTGCAAAGTCTCTAGGGTTTCTGTATGTCTACTTCTTCTTTCATGTCTAGGTCAGACTCTAAACTGGCAAAATGTAGCCACCTTGTGGTGAGTTCTTTCCATAGTTCCTTCTGCCTCACCAAGTGTGAGAAAGATTAGCTGGCATAAGTTTGCCATTCCCCGTGGTACGCCCATTTGTGGTTCAAAAATACCTCAATCTTCGAGGAGGCTCTTTCTATGTGCCCCTTTATGCCTAATGAGCCTCTGCTAATTTAAACAGGATTTGCCTGTCGAGAAAGTGCCATGAAATTGGAGCCTCGTTGCAAGAAAACAGAAGAAGTGAAGGAAACTTGTTTCCTCCTACTGCAATGGTTCACCCTTTAAATATTTTGGACTTCTACTCCCAGAATCCTTGATGATTAACAATGTCAGATGGGATTCTTGGAGATCTAGTCCAAAACAACTAGAGGACCAAAAATTGAGACCCACTAGAGACCTTTTATATGCAACACTTACCTACCAGAGAGCAATAGACGAGATTTTCCATGCTATAACATGCTGTTTTCCTCCTTCTCTTATTCAGCTTTATAGCTATATTACAGGCAGAACTAAATGTCGGACATTAAGCACAGCCAACTCTTTCATTCTCAAAGTTGTACAAAAGTAATACAAAAGGGGTTGACAATAAGAAAAAATTCCCAACCCATATTGTGACATTGTTGTTCTTGTTCTCTTTTTTCTTGTTCCAGGAAGTTGGAGCTGTCACCACAACTATCTTGACTTTGGGTGTGATACCTCTAAACCAGTGTTTCCCAACCTTTGGTTTGGGGACCTCAATTCCCAGAAGCCTAAGTCTGTTCCCCAAAGCACTGGTCAGCCAGTGTACTGACTTAGACTTCTGGGAACTGAAGTTTCCTTATGGGGTGTGGGCCCCACGTTAGGAACCACTACTTTAAACAATGGTCCTTGGTTGCATTCAAATTCATCAAATTCATCTTTGACAAACAGACCCTTCATCTACTTTTTACTTTTCCCCCACTTACACAATCTGCTGCAACTATATGTACTTCTTGTTTTACATTACCTGACTGAATAGTTCTAGCATTCAGCATTTTATATGTAAATAATATTTTATGATTTCTTGGCCTTTGTTAATTTGCCACAGAATGTCTTCATGGGACACCTTCTTGCTCTAAGAAAATGTTAACATCTTGTTATATATTTTGAGGATTTAGTCTACCTTTATTAGGCAAAAAAAGTTGCAGGGTCTTTATGTTGCATAGACTTCACGTTTATAGGTTGGACATCATCCTTTTTGACAGATGTATAAGTATCAACAATAGGATCTGTTTTTCTGAGATGCCATTCCTGATTAGAAGGCAATCAAATGATATTATGGAATCTCTCCCTTGTACCCCAATACAATGAATCATCTCTTGTATGAACAGGAAAGAGTTTGAAATCAATCAGATGAACTCAAAGATTGAGGATGAACAGGCCATCGTGATGCAGCTCCAGAAGAAGATAAAAGAACTTCAGGTAAATAACAGCTCATATGTCATTTCCTCCATTATCAGATATTCTGAATCCTGTATTGTTTGAAACTTGTGGGATGGTTCTATGTGCCACTTTTTATCTTGCAGTCATTTTGCCTGAAATATGGGGTTTGTGTAGGATCCAGCTGTTGGTTGTTTCGTAAGGGCAAATCTTCCTGTGCTTTCTCACCATGTCTTCTCTTTCCCTATCAGAATTAAAATCTCCCAAAGAAGACATGATGGAATAGGAACATAGTGGTTTTTTTAAAAAAAAAACTGGAAAGGCATACTGAAGAATATATTTAAATGCACCCTTAGTCACAAAACAGGCTAGTCTTCAGGCTGTTTGAATCTGTTAAATTATCATTTGAAAAAATGTTATGATGGATGAAGCCAGGATAGAACTTGAGAAAAGAGAAAAAACTTTTTTGGACAGAAGCTGTTTTTTGTTGTTTTGGACAACATGATGACCTGGGAATTGTGGAAGTTTTGCTCCCAAAAAGTATATTTTCCTATTTCTGATTAGAAAGCCAACTAGTTCAGAACCCTGCTTCCCAGAGATGTCATCCAAACCAGCTTCTCAAATTAGGCTGGTTATGTAATTGTGTGAGTTGTAGTCCAACCCAACTAGCTCTTATTGTCTGCCTTCCAGCAATTGGTAATCAGTAGCATCCAATCTCTGAATCACAAAATGTTATTTATGTATGATGGTCAACAGCTGTTGAGAGGTCACATCTCCAAAAATTTGTATCTTTTAAATCTAAGCAAGTGACTATTATCACATGACAGCAAAGGTCACAACTTAGATATGTTTTGCATTTAGAAATGTGTTGCATGAAGATGGGAGAGGGTTTAGACTAACGATGATTGTCTTTTTAACATTTGTATTTGTTAGGCTACTTAGAAGACTGAGATGAACTTACACACTTTAGAATTAAAAATGTAAACTTGGCATAGATATGATACTGTGCAGGCTCAGAACTTGGAAATTCAATTCAGCTAGCCATTAAAATCCATTGGGTCATTTTGAATAAGTCATGACTGAACCAGCTGTATAGGTTTGTTGTGATAAAATGGGACGATTGCACAAATAATGTCTGAACAAAAGTATAGAAATAAACTCTATTACAATTCCTAAAGACTAGAAAACTCTGGAAAGTAAGAACCAGCACATAGATAGGACATATGCTCTAATTTTAATGCTTGTATTGTATAGCATGAGATCAGTGTTACATAGTGGATAGAGCAGGACACCTGCTCTCAGTTTAAAGCTTGAGTGGTATGGTATGAATTCCAGTGGAATATAATGGGTAGATCTGGACTCAAGACAACCATGCTTCAGTGATGGGATCTCAAATTCATGCTCAGTGATGAACACTCGTCTTGTGAAACCTCTCCTTGAGCATCTTACTTACTTCAGTAAGCTTGATTAGTGCCACCTTGGAAGTGGGAGACTGCAGTGGCTTAGTGGCTTAGTGGCTAAGACACTGAACTTGTTGACTGGAAGGTCAGCAGGTCAGCAGTTCAAGACCTGAATGAGCTCCCATCTCTGTCCCAGTTCTTGCCAACCTAGCAGTTTGAAAGCAAGAAATTGCAAGTAGATAAATAGGTACCACTTTAGTGGGAAGGTAAGAACCGTTCGGTGCACTCTGGTGTTTAGGCATGCCTGCCACATGTCCATGAAAAAGTCTGCAGACGCAGACAGCACTGGCTCTTTGGCTAAAAACAGAGATGAGCATTGAATCCTAGAGTTGGATACGGCTGGCTTTCGAGCAAAGATGACCTTTACCTTTACCTTTACCTTTACCTTTACCTTTACCTTTACCTTTACCTTTACCTTTACCTTTACCTTTACCTTTACCTTTACCTTTACCTTTACCTAAGTTGGAAGTGGCTTGACAACACGTAGCAACGACAAATAGCATAAGAAAGATAGGATTACTTTGAGTTATGGTGTTCAAAGAGATGGCTAAACCCTTAGAATAATATTTGCATCCTTGTAACCATTTCTGTAGCCTGGGTGTGGTTTGTGACCAGAGCAAGGGAGCACTTCTTAAATTTGGATATGTGGCCTCCTTCTGCTTGGTCCTTGACCTGACCCCTGTAGTCAGTGAATGTTGCAAAGGATTAGATTCCTGCTCCCTTACTTCCAATGTAGTTATCCAAAGATCTGGACTCTGGAAGAGTACAGCTGTCTACATGGTTAGAGATCCTAACCTTTTGAAAAGTACCCATCACACAGAGAAGAAGGCTTATGAAGGCAGAGATGAACTCCTATTCATAAGCAAAATGAATGCTCATGATAGATGGATGGCATTTAGTCATGTGGTTGGCATTGGGGAATATAAAAGATAATGAGAGATCTTTGTGAAAGAGAGAGGGTTAAGTGGAAGGAAAACAAGCCAGAAAGCAGGGGAAGAAAACATAGCTTTGGAGAGCCTTCATGGAAACAGTGTTCTTCATGGAAGGAAAAGCATCTGCCTTTGAATGGCATGTCCTTGGTAACAAATACATAAGGGCTTGTGAGCAGGGAAAAGAACGTGACATACCTAAAATGAAGATGATGCAAAATGCATAACATGAGGCACTTAACTTCCCTCAGAAGTTAGACATATTTGTGGATTAAAAACATCCCATTGTTAGCAGATCCATAGAGTCTTGATTTGTTATTTTGCAGCTACAGAAGTGGTTCTCTGCTTCCCTTTGGAAAGTGTTGAGGGTGCCATTCATAATTCTCCAACTTGTTTCCTGCCCGTAGACAGAACATGTAATTAAAATAAATCTTTATAATTCTAGTCCAGATGTGAAGCATGGACTGGTGCTCAGACGTTTGTTATTGCCCTTTCTCCTTTTCCACACTACTCCTGTGAAGACAGAGAACAGATGTAGTGACAGAATACTCCACTTCTTATATAGTTTTATTTTGTACCCAAAACTAAGAGTTGGAGTAATCTTGTGCAAGAATCCTTAGAATAAGCCTCACTAACCTCACACTTACCAGGAATTTATTCCTGTTGCATGTGAATAGAACCTGATATCTTTGGAATATGTTGGAGAACATTGTCCAATTGTTCGAATAGCTATTTGGCACATTACACAGGAGTGTACTTTCTAGCTTTGGTAATATCTAATGTTCTAGATCAGGGGTTCTCAACCTTTTCAAGCCAGGAGCTGGGTCATGCTCTCTCAGTCAGCTTTGAGGGCCGGATGGTCATTTTGCCTTGCCTGCATGACAGGGGTGGCCATTTTGTTCCAACAGCTTCAAAGGGGACAGCCATTTTCCCCCTCAAATTCTCTTGGAGGAGTAGGGGCCCCACGTGAAATGGTGCCAGATCTGGCCTACAGGCCTTGGTTTGGGAACTCCTGTTCTAGATTGTGTTTATGGAGAAGGCGTTATTCTGTTCACATTCTGTTTTTCTTTTAATAAACTTTACTAGCTAAAGTGGTCAAGGTGGTTTTCAAAGTGCTTAAAAGACAATGCAACTAATAGTAAATCACAATACTGTACAGTATATGTAAAAAAGCAATGAAACATTATGGCTAAAATCCTGAAAGTAACACTGCAGTTTTTGCAGTTCTTTGAATTTTAATAATTTTCAATTCCCAAAGGTCCCAAATTTCCCCTGGGATACCTTTATCATGAGGAAGACATTGGGGACTGTGGAAGAGGGGGAAGTTTTTAATCTCTGAAAAATGTTACTGGCAGGATGGTTTTAGCACCTATGGTGGGCTTAATTTTTTTTAAAAAACTTCTGGTCTCTCACCTCCCACAGCTTCCTCACAATGAAAAGGTTTCCAAGGGAGACTTCTGAAGGAAATCTGAATTTTCAGTTTCCAACACCCTCCCCCCACTGCTATTGAGTTTCAGCCAACATCCTATTTAAATCATCCACCACTGAATAAAACACTGTTTTAAAATGTAAAAGGAGATTAGAAAAATATTTGAGTCTATCCCACCCCTCCATTAAATGTCCTTTCTACAGTAGCTAGTCAATTGACAAAAGCCTTCTTAAATAGAGAAGTCTTTGACTGTTGGTAGACGAAGAAACAGGAAGAGACCAACCTGGCCTTCCCTTTTAGGAGAGTTTTATACCTGAGACCAGCCAGTTAAAAGGTTATGTCATGCCAGTGAGGACAGTAGGGTCAACAAGATGGCTTTTAGTTATCAGGAAAACTGTGTCCTTCTGCCAGTGCAAAGCTTCAAAGTTTGTGCAACCCCCCTGTGTTCAGATCAAATCCAGTATTTTGACTCTACTCATAGAAGTTGTTGCCAAAGCTATTTTGTAAGCCATTCCACATCCCATTAGAATTGTATTGTTCATGCTAGTTGTCCCTCTAATCCAGAGGTGCCCAAGCTTTTTGCTCTGGGGGCCTGACCATGTCCCTGGAACAACTGAGTAGGCCTGACCTGGAAGTGGACATGTATGCGCATGCATGTCTGAAACCACTTCCGGGATTGGTTCCAGATGCATTTATGCATATGGAAATGCATCGGTGCCACTCCTGGAAGTTGTTTCATCACTCCCGGAAGTGGTTCCGGATGTCTCTGCACATGTGCAAATGCATTCCCGCCACTCCCGATTGTTCTACATTGTTCCAGATGCATATGCACATTGGCAGGTGCATCCCCCATCCACTTACAGGAGCAACAAGGGCATCAGGGGCCAGATGAATTGGTGTTGGGGGCCTGATACACCCAGTGATACAGTTTGGGCACCTCTGTTCTAATCTTTATTGAGCCACTAGCAAAATGTTGCCACCACTTGTTCTTTTTCCTCTTCTTGAATTCTGAATACATTAAAAAATTGGGATGTTACTTCTCTAGACTACAAATCCCAGAATGCTCCAGTCAATGAAATCACTTGAGAGCTGTCGTCCAAAAAGGTGATTTGTCCAAGTTTTGGATTAGCCCACGATTTCCAACATCTGTAAGTAGATACAGTTTGTTATTGAGGATTGTAGATGACACCTTTTCTCTCTCACAGGCCCGTATTGAGGAGCTGGAAGAGGAGCTGGAAGCTGAAAGAGCTGCTCGAGCCAAAGTGGAAAAGCAAAGATCAGAGCTGGCTCGAGAGCTGGAAGAAATGAGTGAGAGGCTAGAAGAAACTGGAGGTGCCACTGCAGCACAGATAGAGATGAACAAGAAGAGGGAGGCAGAGTTTCTGAAACTGCGGCGGGACCTTGAAGAGGCCACCCTGCATTACGAGTCAACTGCTGCTACTCTGAGGAAGAAGCATGCCGACAGCGTGGCAGAGCTTGGAGAGCAATTGGACAATCTACAGAGGGTCAAACAGAAACTGGAGAAAGAGAAGAGTGAACTGAAACTGGAAGTGGATGACCTGAACTCCAATATGGAGCAGGTGGTCAAGGGAAAGGTAAAACACCTTGAGATTTACTGTACTGACAGATGTAAAGAGCCCTGATGGCACAGTGGTTAAACCGCTGTCCTACAACCAAAAGGTTGTGAGTTTGGTGATTGATGGGGAAGTATATCAGTGTGATTTCTTTTGCTTTGCTATGTTATAGAGACCATAATGGTTTGAAACTGTGGTCATCTATGTCACGTCTGGGCTGGCTGAACCCAAGACTGGAAGCATTCACTGAACAGTGTGTAGTGACTTCTACAAAACTTTACATCTGCCAACAGAAATCCAGCAACAGCACTATACAATTGTATGGGTTAATCAATTTTAGTTTATACAGTAAAACACCGGATAACGCTAAAACTTGGTTCCACAAGTCTTGGTGTTATCCGATTTTTAGTGTTATCCGATCCATTTTAAAATCTTATGGGATGGATCGGATAACGTTAAAGCTCCATAGAGATACATTGTAACCGCATAGGCTTTAGCAGTTGTTATCTGATCCATCCTATAGGACCTTAACGTTATTCGATCCAATTCTCCTCCCCAGATTACTTAACGTTGTGCAATTTTAACGTTATCAGATCTAATCGTTATCCGGTGTTTTACTGTACCCTACTTTCCCACACAGATCATTTTAAAGCAATATACAAAATTAAAAGATATACAAAGAGAATAATAATTTTTGTTCGAGATTATTTTGGGTTGAAAGGATTTTAGGGGATGCCCAAATGAGGCTCCTTTTATGTCCTCAAGTGCAGCTCTCCAGTATCAAAACCCAACCTTCCAGTCTCCAGCGCAACGCCTTAACCACTAACCCATCGTGGTAGTGATGGTGGTAGTGATGGTGAGAAAATACAGGTACATACATAACAAAAGGCTATCATTGTTAAAATATGGTTAAATTAATAATTTTAAAACATTGAAGAATTGAAAACAATTTAAAATTCATCCATTCAACAAAAGAAATGAAAGCACTACAACACTAATTATTTTCCAAATGCCTACCAGATTTTTAAAAAAGTATTTCCTTCCTGATGCAAGAACAAAAGAAAGAAGGCCAGTATGATATCTCTTCAAAGCATATTCTGAGAATCTTCCAAATTCTGCAAAATATGTAAAATATGATTTACATATTTTGTACTGCACTTGCTTTGACAGCAAAAGTTCCTTCATTCCTTTCCTATCTTTAAAAAAGGGTTTAATACTTAAAATGCCTTGAGGGGCTAAATTTATCTAAAAATGCACATCACGTCCATTGATGTCTGCTAAAGTATCATACAAAGCAGCATATAAACACCACTCTACTAGAAGCACTTATACATTATGTTCTAGAGAAGGTTCTTCCTTATTTTGGGTCTTCAATTTCCCTACAAATCCAGTAACTAATTATTTACTCCAATAACTAACTATTATCGTCAAGTATGTGTGTGTAGCAAGCAATTCACAAACTGGTTTGACGTTCAATCTGTTCTTATTCAGAAAGCTAAAACTGGGGAGTATTAATTCTTGGAGGGGGAAAATGAAATGTTTTTCATATTATCTTCTTTGAAAAGCTTCCATCATACTCACTTTTAAAACAGAATACAAAAAAGAGCTGTAAAATGTTCTCCTCTGGGAATATTTAATCTTGCCCCCTGCTAAAACAAGTCAGTTTATCAAGCGTGTGTTTATGGTTCTCAGATGTGTAATTTTGTTTAAATGGGTATGAGGTTTTCTCCTGCGCATCAATTCAGTTCAGTAATTCAAAGCTATTATTAATTAAATGACTGATTCCCTTCCATTTGCCACCCACTATTATGTAGCAGCTATCTTCTTTTCCCCTTTGAAGTGATTCCAGTAAAAGACTGACTGTGGAAAGTAATGTGTTTATGGTTGCTGTCAGAATAAGAGTTATAGGGAAGCTTATTGGAGTTTCTGACAAGGAACACTTAATCAGATACACTTCTGAACGTGCAAAAGCATGTAAAAAATTCACTACTGCTTTAAGGCTGTAAGGCACAATGAAATCCTTTTTTTAAAGGCATATGTTTTTATGATTCCTTACCATAAATTGAATATCCCTGGTTTATGACAGAATAAAAATGTTCAAAAACATTCCACGATACATCCAATGGCATGACATTTTCTGCTTTTGTCTGTTTGTGCCTTCTGAATGTTTGCCATTTTAAATCGAATTTCTGCAATTTTTCCAGGCCTGTAGCCTTACTGTTCACTGAATCATGCCCTCACTTCTGTGCTCCTCTTTGCCTTCTGCCAAAATTTTGCCTCCTGCCCCTCATTTTATTTTTATTTTTTTGAAGCAAGTGTGAGGTTACTGCTAACAGATTAACACCAGAGATTGAACTTGCAAAAAGACAAAACAGGGGAGCACTTTTATTGAAATGGCATTTGATTAGCTTGGTTCCAACTCTAACAGGCAAATGCGGAGAAACTCTGTCGTACTCTGGAAGACCATCTCAATGAGGCCAAAACAAAGGTGGATGAGATGACCCGTGTGGTGAATGATCTCACCACCCAAAGGGGGAAGCTGCAAACTGAGAATGGTAAGTGGGACAAATGCCATATATATGCGTAAAAATATGGTCTGCATGTTCAGCATAAACATCCCTTTCTCTTCACTTCTCTTCCTTCCCTTTGGGATCACAGCCTCTAGTTTCTGATTTGAGTTTCTGGTCACCTCTTTCTAACAGGGGTTCTCAACCTTTTCAAGCCGAGCACCGGGTCACGCTTCCTCAGACAGCTTCAGGGGCCAGATGGCCATTTTGCCCTGCCTGCACTATGGGGGCAGTCTGTACATTAAATAGGAGCCACACATGGCACTTACGGGTGTGGTGGAGGCAGTGAGGGGCCACATGAAATGGTGTTGTGGGCCATGTCTGGCCCACGGGCTTCAGGTTGGGAACCCCCTGCTTTAGCCACGCTATAGCTTGGGAAGGAAGGAAAGTCCAAGTTCACAATTACATCACATACCAGAGTGAGTCTTTTCCTTTTGGGAAGGGCCATAGCTTCGTAACAAATAGAGTGCAAGGTTTGTTTGTTTATATCCTATCTAGAATATTCTTCAACTCTCGGCAGTGTGCAACAGGCTTACAAATCTCAGGTTCCATTTTTTTGATTCACTAGAGACAGTTACCTCAAATTCTGTTGGTCAGTATAGACCATGGGTGTCCAACCTTGGGGCCCCAGGTGTTCTTGGACTTCAGTTCCCAAAAGCCCAAGTAAACACACCTGCTGATCAGGGCTTATAGGGATTGAAGTCCAAGAACACCTGCGGCACCAAGATTGGCCACCCCTGGTGTACTGTAGACAACACGGAGCTAGACTAGTGGATATTTAGAGCAGAGGGCTTTGTTTAAATAGGGTGGATGAAATGCAAATCCCACAATCCCTATTGCCAGCTTGAGCTGGGAGAGTCCAGGAATCTAAAAAAGTCACTGTTCCAAGTGGCAGAACTGACGGTGGTCCTACTGTTCTATTACTATAATTACAGCTGCTGCTGCCTTTCTATGGTGTAGAGCTGGCATATTCCTAATGCACAGTGCACTATTCTTGCTTCACGCATATCCTTCATTCACTGCTCACCCAGGAATAATTCCATTTGCAGCAAAAGCTTTCCATCACCTTTCCCCAACTGGGGACCACTTTTCCCTGGCATGATATTATTTTATTAGATTTCTGAGCAACCTACCTGGTAGTAAAGCAGCTATCTATTGATATTAATATTGTAATTACCGCTGCTGCTGCTGCTGTTGCTGCTGTCATCATCATCATTATCATCATCACCATCATCATCATTAAGGGAAAGGTATTAGTCTTGCTTTTAAAATCCATTTTTTTTAAATTAAGCTTTTTGTTTTTCATTTGAACCTGCTCTGCAGCCATAGCAGAAATAACCGCAGCATAGATTAAAGAAGCAGGGATGAAGGATAGGGAGGGCAGGAAATGGGAAACTGGATTCCTGCTGAGGAGCTTTCTGCCATGCAACAGTTTATTAGCAGCCCTGCTTGCAAGAACATTGTTATATGGAAGAAGCTCTTCTAGTCAACCAGCCAGTGCTAAGGGCGACACCCCATGCAACAGAAGAAACAGGGAGACTCTAAACGCAGCAGGGCTGTCTTGCTGCATTTTGAAGAGAAGTACAAATAAGCAAAGCCATATTTCAAAACAGTGGGAAAGTACATGGGTGGTGGGCTCTTTTTAACTAGAAATGTTTAAGCAAAGGCTAGAGTGCTTCTCTGGTGTTGAGGCATGCCTTCCCCATGTCCACAGAAATGTCTGCAGACACAGACATTTGGCTATAATCAGAGATGAACACTGAACCCTAGAGTCAGATACGACTGACTTTTGAGCAAGGCCTTTACTTCTACTAGTGTGGTGAACAACGGTGTGAGCTCCCGTCTCTGTTCCAGGTCCTGCCAACCTAGCAGTTTGAAAGCAAGAAATTCCAATTAGATGAATAGGTACTGCTTTGGTGAGAAAGGTAACAGCTTTCTGTGCACTCCACCATCTAATGCCTGCCCCATGACCACAGAAATGTCTGCAGATGCAGACAGAGCTGGTTCTTAGGCTGTAAACAGAGATGAGCACTGAACCCTAGAGTTGGATACATAGGGCTTTTGAGCATGGGAGACCTTTACTTTTTTAGATATCAACTTATCTGGGATGTCTTTAGCTGTTGATATTCTGTTGTTGTTGTTGTTTTAGCAAAGGGTTGAATTTGATAATCCTTGGGACCCTTTTAATCTGTACAATTTTATATAATTTTATGAATTCATAGTCGCTACCTGAAGAGTGTGGCCCACTGGAACCATTAAGTGCATAGTCAAGCATTGGGTAGTTCTTATTAAATGCTGTACTGAAAAATGTTGCTGTTCAGGGTTCTAGTTATTTTGTCCTATGCTAATTTCATACCTCTAATTTTCTACTTGCTTGCTCCCAGCTCCCCAAACTTAGAATAATTCCTGTTTTTAAATACCACTCTTGGAATCTGTCAGATTTCTTGCTTCAGAAGGAGGTTGGAAGTGATGCATCTTGAGACCCCTTCTAACTATTCATAACAAGGGTTCTGTGATTCACCCAATGTTCCTAAGGCAAGGCTGGGTGGTACCTTTATTAGACTATTAAAAACCATAAACATAAGCTATTTTTCACCTCTATACAGATCACTATCAGGGTGGGAACCACAGACACTACAAGATGTGGGGGGAAACATGAAAGTTCAGTCTGATAAAGAGTTGTACGGAGTTGAAAAATAGCTTATTTCAATGATTTTTCAGCTTTGCGTTCATATTGCGTACACAGACCAGATGGCTTTCTCACTCCCACTGTACTCTTTTGTTGGATAAACAATTCTGTGGCCAATGAGATCAATATGCACTGGATTGGCCACCCATCCAAGTGTGCATGCGCGCATGTGTGCGTGCATGCACACATGCTTTAAGGCAATGGAGCTCCAGCTTTTTTCACAGGCCGGTCCCACCCAGACACACAGCTGTGGGAGCCAGAAGCGGGCTGCTCCTGCTGCTGACAGTTTTGACATCAGCAGTGACGGTGCCAGTGGCTATTGCACTTTCTCCCAGCTGCTCTGAGCAGCCTCTGGCTCAGTCCCATTCCCTCTGCAGCCTTTGCCAAAACCGATCACCATGTTGGGGAAATTTTCAGAGCCTCCTCTGTTTCAAAATTTGCGGTGCTAGAAGGGTAAACCTGGCACACTGTGGTGACGTCATCCCAGGCACGTCAGGGGTCTCTCCTAGCACCGTGAATTTTGAAATGGAGGAGGCTCCAAAAATTTCTCCAATGCTGTGATCAGCTTTGGCAAAGACTGCAGAAAGGATGGGACCAGGCCAGAGGCTGCTCGGAGCAGCCAGAACAAAGTGCAATTGCTGATGATAATGATGCCACCGTCAGGCGGTGGGGGTGGGTGGAGGGGTGGTCTACGGTGAGCCCAGGTACTCACTGCAGGCTGCATTAATGATATCCACAGGCCTAATTGGGCCCACAGGCCCAAAAGGTGTCGTTTTAACCTTGCTATTTTAAAACTTCTGCAAACCTTGAAATTCCCTCAAGCCTGCTGAAGTCTCCCCTCTTCTGTCTGGATACTGGCAACTTGGCTACACAAGTCACAATGACACCCAAGAAACAAAACATATTATTTGCAGAGAATAATGCAGGTGCGTAGGATGCATCCATTGGTTTATATTCAAATAAACCTGTGGCAAGGCAAACCTTATTTGGAAAGATGTTCCACCGACAGGCTGATGGGATGAAAACGAAGTGTCTTCCATTACCACAGACTTTACCTCTGATATGAAGAAGGATACTGTAGAACAGCATTTCCAAACTATGTTCCATGGAACACTGGACATCAGTTCCCAGAAGCCTAAGTCAGTACATAGGCTGATAAGTCCTTTGGGGAATTGACTTAGGATTTTGGGAGTTGAAGTCCAAAAACCAAAGATTGGGAAGCACTGCTTTAGAATGTAATGGCCAGGCATATTTGGTGAAATTGCCATACTGTATTTCTATGATACTGTATTGACAAAATCCTTCTATAAATTCAAAAGGAGGTAACTGTGGAAATGAACTGTTAGATCCTTACATACTGGACATTAGTGTGGGTTGTTGTTTTTAATAGGACCACGCTGCAAAAGAAATATGGATACCAAAGAGAAAGATTTGGGCAAAGTTACAGTACAGCTCCCTTACACTGATAGTGGTTGAATGTTCACAGTCTGTATTAGTAAGGCTATTGCCACCTTGGAAGGTCATTGCCACACCATGAACACGGTGCATAAATTGGTGGCTCAGCTGGTGTGCTTTATGTGTTTGAAGAAGTAGATTGCACTCTATGAAAGCTCACATTGAAATGCATTTTTTTTAGGCGTAAATGTTCCACAATACCTTTGTTTCTGTTTTCTTTTTGGGTTTTGTTGTCTCTGGAACAGATTAATATGACTACCTTTCTGAAAACTGTTTCATTTCCTTGGAAGTCATTTGTCTCTAGCACACAGACCTCCTCCTCTCCTTTCACTGTCACAAGAATCTTATGATCATTTTTCTTTCTTTCTTTCTTTTCGCGGTAACTCTCTGGCAGGTGAATTTGCAAGACAGCTGGAAGAGAAAGAAGCACTCATAAACCAGCTTTCCCGAGGGAAGTTGTCTTTTACTCAACAAATAGAGGAACTTAGAAGACAGCTTGAAGAAGAGACTAAGGTAAATACTTTAACTAAGAATCCTAGCAGGATTTCAAGTCAACCAGAAATGACTACTCTGTCATTAAGATCCTGTCCTTTGGCAGGCACAGACCTGCATTAGAAAGGTAAAGGTAAAGGTCACCTTGTTTGAAAGCCAGTTGTATCTGACTCTAGGATTCAGAGCTCATCTCTGTTTATAGCCAAAGAGCCAGGACTGTCTGCGTCTGCAGATGTTTCCATTGACATGTGGCTGGAATGACTAGATACCAGAGTGCATGGAATGCTGTTTACATTCCCACCAAAGTGGTACCTATTTATCTACTTGAAATTTCTTGCTTTTGAACTGTGTTAGAAAGAAAGGGAACTATTCCACACAAGATGGGAGATTTGACTTAGTCTGGAAATCTCAGTGAAATTGAGCATATGAAGGATATAGAATTGATAAGAAATTGAAGATGTACATGTAGGATTAAAAATTACCACAAATACCAATAAGACCAGAGACTGGGAAGTTTCCTTGGACTATAACTCCCTGATTAGCTCAACTGACAAAAGTTAATTCTTTCCTACTCATTCTTCCCATGCCCTGTGGCTGCTTTCTGCTTTATAGTATGTGCTCACCACTATCCTCTCTTTTTGTCCTCCAGTCCAAGAATGCTTTGGCCCATGCCCTTCAAGCTGCCCGCCATGACTGTGACCTGCTGCGTGAGCAGTATGAGGAGGAACAAGAGGCAAAAGCTGAACTACAGAGGGCCCTCTCTAAGGGGAATGCGGAAGTGGCGCAGTGGAGAACTAAATATGAAACAGATGCTATCCAAAGGACTGAAGAGTTAGAAGATGCCAAGTAAGCTATCCTGTGTTTCCGCAAGTACTCTTGAGAAACTAATATCCACTGCTGTGTGTTGGGTATAATGATGGAATAGGTCAGGGATTCTCAACCTGCAGCCCATAGCACCATTTCATGTGTCCCTCCACCACACCAGGTGGAGAAGGAAGGTGGAGGAAGTGCAAAATGGCCATCTGGCCCCCAAAGCTGTCTGAGGGAGCTTGACCCGGCCCCCAGCTTAAAAAGACTGAGAACTCCTGGACTAGCTTTTAGGAGACTTGAGTTCAAATCCCAGCTTGTCCATGAAGGCTCACTAGGAGTAACAATGGTAAAACCTTAAATATCTTCTGTACTTTCAAAATCCTGTTAGAGCCCCCACAAGTCAGAGGTGACATAATGTCACATAATATAACCGAATCAAGCTGTTATCACTCAGATCAGGAATTTATGGTTGATGTGATTAGGGGTGTAAACTCTTACTTGGTTTATTCTTGCACAAAAGGGAAAAAACCCTGTAATCCGTCTTCCCCTTGCCTGCAAGAAATTTCCTGTCATTCTTGGCAAGATTTTGTTTTCCCCTATGGGAGCATCATTTTCATGCAAATAACACAAACAATGAAAATTGCACAGAATTATAATAGCTATATGTTATAGCTTTACTCTTTCTCTCCACATGTACGCATGTACACATGCATGAGGTCACGCTTGATCCTTTCTCTAGGGACCCCTGCCTCTAAAATAAGGAAGGTAGCTAACAGAGATGGCTTTCTCTGTGGCCATTCCTCAGATCTAGAAATCTCTTTCTCTCACTAGACATAAGCAATGGTCTTTTGCGAATGTAGAGTTAAGTACATCCTATTTTAAAAGCCTGAACACAATATCAAACCCTGTGAAATTGCAATAGTGATGTGACTAGCATACCCTGCAGATATTGCCAAAGGTAAAATGTGTCATGTTATCCATGTTTTTTTGAGGACTGTTTCACATCCAGAGGCTTAGAGCTAGAAAGAGAGAGAGAAAACATCATGCAGATGCAGCTAGGAAAAATGTACACAAGCAGATTAGGCTATCTCTTAGGTCCGTGTTGGCGAACCTTGGCACTCCAGATGTTCTTGGACTTCAATTCCCAGAAGCCCAAGCCCCTGTGAATCCACATGAATGGGTTTGCTGAGATTCATATGGCCCACGCCACGCCACCCTCGTCGCTCCTGGAAGCAGAAGTAAAACGCGCCCGTACTCCATCAGCCTGGTTAGAACCAATGGGTTTTCATATTTCCCCTTCTTCTAGTTTCTATCACCTAGTGCAGTAGTTCCCAATGTGGGGCCCATGCCCCATAGGGGGAATGCAATTCCCAGAAACCTAAGTCAGTACATTGGCTGATCATTGCTTTGGGGAATTGAGTTAGAAAGAATTGAAGTCCAAAAATGAAACGTTGGGAAACAGTGACCAAGCATCTGTTCCCACCTTGCACTATAAAAGTTTACTATACAACATTATTAAAGTACCAATAGCTTGTTTTTTTTCTTACTGTATATACTCGACTATAAGTCATCCCGAATATAAGTCGAGGTACCTAATTTGGACCTCTAAAACTAGGATAATATATTGACCCGAGTATAAGTTGGGGGTGGAAAATGTAGCAGCTGCTAGTGAGTTTCAGTAATTAAAATACAGTACATGAAAATGAGGTACAATTAATTTATTCAGACATTTGTGTGGGTATGTTTTCAAAATTTTACGGTAGTGTTAGTGGTGTTTTTTTTTTTTAATATATGTTTGAAATTGCATCACCACAGTTTTGGAACCCTCGGGGTTATTGACCTGAGTATAAGTCGAGTCCTTTTTTTAGATCTCATTTTGGAGGCTAAAAAACTAGACTTATACTCGAGTATATACAGTACCTTCCTCTTTCCCCTTATTTGTACAAACATCATTCTTAAATTGCCATTGTTGTAATCTATAAATAAGCCATCATCTCTGGCAGAAAAGTCAAAGCCTCAGTGTAGTGAAGAAGCAAACCTAGTTGCTAAAGAAATGCTATGCCGCTTTCAACATTGACAACCAATGCTTCTAAATCCACTTTGTAATCAACATTTCTCCTCTGTTAGGAAAAAGTTGGCAGCTCGCCTCCAAGAGGCTGAAGAAGCCATTGAGGCAGCCAATGCCAAATGCTCGTCACTGGAGAAGACAAAACACCGGCTGCAAAATGAGCTGGAGGATATGATGATTGATCTGGAAAAGGCCAACTCAGCAGCAGCAGCTCTAGACAAGAAACAGCGTAATTTTGACAGAATTATTGCTGAATGGAAACAGAAATATGAGGAGTCTCAGGCGGAGCTCGAAGGTGCCCAGAAAGAGGCTCGAGGTCTTAGCACAGAATTGTTTAAGCTGAAGAATGCATATGAAGAGAGTCTGGACAATCTGGAGACCATCAAAAGGGAAAACAAGAATCTTCAAGGTAGGTCAATGTGATCTTAAGAAATGAGTTTTAAGATTTAGTTTAAGCACCACCACCTAGATGCATGGGGAGAAGATATTCTTCTGATAAAATCCAACTGATCTGAAATTAGAGAGAGCCACTGGTGCCAGGCCCCTCTCTTCATAGGGGCATACATTTAGCTTTCTGAAGTAAAACCATTAGTGTTAGATTTTCCTGATCTCTCACATACTGACTACAGATCATGTATGAAGCCATGGATTCAGGTAGATTTGCCAACTTTTTTGTGCCGTGGGCCAGAGCACACCCCCACAGACATCTGTGTGGGACGGAGGAGTGGTTTCTTCCACCACTTCTGCCACTTCCGGTGGCAGTGGCAGTGGGTGCATCCTTGGTGAATTTTCTGATTTTTCCCTGCTCCTGCTGCTTCCCATGTCAGTGGGAGGAAGGGCAGCACATTTTTGGCAATTTCGGGGAGGAGGTTGGTGTGTTTTCATGGGGTTTCAGTGCAATTTTTGCACTTCTGACATGTTTTCAGTGCTTCCAGCGGCAACAGATTAATTGGGCTGGATTAATTGGTGCCAGGGGCCAGATTGCAAATCCCTGAATTAGAACATGCTGGGGTAGATGTAGTTTAGGGTTTTTAAGAGGCAGTAATGACAAGATGACTTGGGGCATGGACTTAAGACAGCCTTTAAGATGCAGTGGAGGTGTTTTATCCCAAAAGTTAGAGATTAGACACTGCCTTCACTCAGAGTGGAGATCAGGGTGGCTTAGTGGTTAAAATGCTGAGGTTGATGACCAGAAGGTTGTCAGGTCACCAGTTCGAGACCCGAGTGCTGTGTGATGGAGTGAGCACCCATTGTTCCTGTATTCCTGCTCCATTAACTTAGGAAGTGGCAGAGATAGGATTTTATTTGACATTCAAGGGACTGTATGAGTGTCAGAAGAAGTCTTACTACTCTGCTTGAACTCTGGATGCTTCAGCATCTTTTCTTCCCTGGCATGAACATGCTAGGAAAAAAGTGGAATTGCATAGGTCAGTGGTGGTGAACCTATGGCACACGTAACAGAGGGGGCACTCAGAACCCTCTCTGTGGGCATACATGCCGCCGCCCCCAGCACAGAGTTTGCCCTGCCCCTCTGGCCAGCAGCCCAATGGGTGCTTTCTCCCTCTTTCAACACAGAGTTTGCTCCACCCTTCTCCTCAGCAACCCAATGGAAGTGCTTCCTCCTTCTCCTCAGCACAGAGTTCACCCCACACCTCTGCAGCACAGAGAGCAGCCTGTTGAGTTTGGGCACTCAATCTCTAAAAGGTTCACCATCACTGGCATAGGTGGTTTTAGCTCTATAGCCTGTGCACACCTTTTCCCCCACACCTGCAGCTTTCTGTGTGAATACATCAACAGCAAAAACAACCCAAAAATAAAGAAGCAATACAAAAAGAAAAGAGCTTAGAAAGGAAGAAGGATAACTTAGGATAATAAAGTTGGATCCAACAGCAACATTACATTTACTACAAGAATAGCTTCACCCCTCACTCACAGCTCTCACATCAACCCAAATCATCTCTGGAAAGTTGGGCAATCCTCTGGAGCATAGTGTATGCTGATACAATAGAGTACATTGCATTTGTCTGTGTATCTTAAAATAGTAAAGAAATAGAGGATTCCAGCAAAGAGTGTTTTATTTCAGAAACCCATTTTAGGGAATAAAGCTGGGAATGAGGTGGGGAGAGAAGTGGAAGTGGAAATTTCATTGCATAAGTGAAAGCATTGGAGAGAACCCTAAAAGCAAACTGAGGGAAGAGAATCATGAATTGAGGATTGCTAAAACAGAAGAGTCAGTAGCCAGAGATGGATTGTATTCTGAGTGTAAAGGTCTCCCTTGCTTGAAAGCCAGTTGTATCCAACTCTAGGAGGTTGTGCTCATCTCCATTTGCAGCCAAAAAGCCAGCACTGTTTGCAGATAGTTCTGTAGTTATGTGGCAGGCATGACTAGATGGCTTTCCCACTGAATTAATACCTATTTATCTAGTTGCAATTTCTTGCTTTTGAACTACTGGTTGGCAGGAGCTGGAACAGACATTGGGCACTCACCCCATCGCACAGCACTCAGGTCTTAAACTGGTGACCTGCTGATCATCAAGTCATCAAGCTTAGTGTCTTAATCACTAAAGCCCTGGAACAGGAATTAAAAGTAGTAAATATTGGATGTCTATAGCCCTGTTCAGCTTTTAAGAAAAACACACAGAGCCCACAACATCATTCCCATTCTATTGTCACAAACAGAGAAAGGCTGTTCTGGCCCTGTGCCTTCTCCACATGAACCAGAACGCTGATTTAGATGGAATGGGGTTGTTACATATGGAGAGGCTGTCTAGGTACAGCAGTCTTCTCTCTTGAGACTAACATTCAAGTATAGAGTAACATACATTTTTCTGTTTCATTATGACAAAGCATTCTCTTAGTTTTCCTCACTCCACTTGGGCTCCATGTGCTTCTTTACTGCTGAATAAACAGAGCTTATATCTCACCTTGTTCGGCTCCTTCTATTAACTGGATTAATTTGCTTCATAATATTATACAGAACTGTTATGCCCTAACATAGTATGTTCAGTATTTCCTCCTCCCACTGAATATGTCCTTTAATTATTGGGTGAACTCAACTATTGCTCAACTATACCTGTAGATGGCAAATGTTGTGACATGCTGTCTCTTCTAACTGGCAATTAATGAGTTGCTGCTAGAATTCTCACACACATGCTTAAGAATCCCAGCTGGGACTCTTTAACTGCCAATTAGAAATGAATGTTATGCCATTTGCCTTCCACAGGTGTAGTTAAGCAATCCAATTTGAACTATTGTCTGTTAGGTGCTTTTCATAACAACATAACACTGTAATCATTCAAAAGTATCTCTTAACTCTAAATTTGGTACTTAAACTGAAATTGCTTTGATTTGATAATTTCTCTGACAGAAAATGAGATAGGTGCAACTTGAGGCTTTTAGGTCCTACATTTTAGAATTTTCAATCCTTATTGATTTCAATGCATTTTTTTTAAATGTTCAGAGGAAATTGCCGATCTGACTGACCAGATTAGTGAAGGAAACAAGAACCTTCATGAAACAGAGAAAATGAAGAAACAGATTGAACAGGAAAAGTCAGAAGTCCAGCTAGCTTTAGAGGAAGCTGAGGTAAGATAAAAGTTCAAGATAAAGATTGAGCTTTCCTCTGTCATTGCATTTTTTCATATACAAAGATGTGCTTGCATACATACAAATAAGCAAAGTAATGGATGTGTAAAGGCTGCTTTACAGGCAGGGGAAGCATGCAGGTCACAACTACAAAGTATGATGTGTATACTGTATTTACTTTTCTGTGAGCATATTTTTCAAAATATTTAAAGCCAAGTTTCTACTTCAATACCTCTGTGGATTGCTAGAGGTTTCAGCAAAGCTTGGAAGTAACTGGTTACAGATAGTTCCTTAGGTTTAATGTAATACCTAGTGACTTTCAAAAGTTGCTTTTAAAGAACATTGTTTCTGTACATCAGGCTTCAATCCAGAGTAATATCCAAATGTTTCAGGATAGGACAGTGTTCCAAAATCTTGCCATCCCAGCTAACTCTCCTTCCTCTTTGCTTCTGTTTTTAAAGGGTTTGGTTTCAGCTAGTTGTTTTTGTAATACAGTATAAGGAAATATGTTTTAAGGCAAAGGTTAGCTGGTGCTTGATGGACTCAAAGGTTTTTCCCCTCGACTGTCAAGGCAAGACCATCAGCATAGATGAAATTCCTGACATATGACAACATCCATCAATCATTTGCGTAAATGTTAAAAAGTAATGGTGCCAGGAAGCTACCCACTGGGAGAATGTTCCTCTGATTTCTCCAGTGACTGTGGCTCCATTGAAATTCAACAAAGAATCTTCAGTTTTAAAGTAGAATGGCAATCATTTCTGTTAGTTCATGATTTTTAGTTAAGGGACAGAGCTTTTTGAGCAGTAGTTGATGGAAAGCAGTATCATATGCCACTGCAAGATCAACCAATTCTGCTTCAGTTATTTTATGAGTGTCAAAACCTCTTCTATATCCTGGGTTAGATTTAAGATTGGAGCCATACCGCTCTTGTTGGGTTTAAAGCTTGCCTGTTCTAGAATTAGAAGAGGTTCAGTGTTAGGGGCTAAAGCAGTGATTCTCAACCTTTGGTTTTTAGACTTCACTTCCCAGAAGCCTAAGTCAATTCCCCAAAGCACTGATCAGCCAATGTACTGACTTAGCCTTCTGGGAATAGAAGTCCTCCTGTGGGGCATGGGAACCACTGGGCTAGAGAGTTTAAAACCATTCATTCAAACACTTTATACAAATGATATAGAGGAAGATTGGCCTATAGTAGTGGTAGTGAACCTATGGCACACATGCCAGAAGGGGCACTCATAGTTCTCACTGTAGGCACACAACAGTTATTAAGGAGTTGAATTCTATTTTTTTTATATCAATATCATCACGTCAGGGTCGTAACCGGCGGGGGGGGGGGAAACCCCTCCTGAGCTAACAGTCCAACCCCCCCAACTCACCCCAGGATGGCAATGTTATATATGTGTGTGTGACATTTTATTTATTTATTTATTTATATTGCCGCCCACTCGCTGAGGCGACTCAGGGTGGCTTGCTGTCAAAACAACAACAGTACAATAAAAATGACATTGTTGCCCCTCCTAAAAATCCCCCCCCCCAAAAAAAAACACCCTAGAATCTTGGCAATGGCTCTGCATTGTGTATCACTGTTTTGCCATTCCTACATCATTTTATGTGTCCATTTGTTCTTGTCAAGATGAAGATAGTAGGAAGTTCATTGAATTTACTCTGAATATGCCCTAGATATTTCCTGATTAGGCAATAGCTGGACTGCTATTTGATTTGGGATGATATTTGCATATACTGTACTGTACTTCTGTTTGGATCATTGTTCAGTCATTTCAATAGTCTTCAAGCTTTCTAGCTGCTTTTTGCTATGTCAAGCTCTATTATAGTTATTATTCAGAAGGTTCTTTTTGTTTCTGCAAGGGTTGAAATCAAATTTCTCAACTTTCTCAAATGCATTGTACTGTATATTCATTAAAAGGATTTTCTTTGAAGTATTAAATATAATCTAAGTACTGTATCAGGTGTGTGCTTAGGGGTGTAGACGATCTGGCACCCCTTTGGAATGGAGGCATACATTTATATTTATTTTATTTATTTATTCATTACATTTATATCCCATCCATCTGGGATATTTTCCCACTCTGGGTGGCTTACAAAATATTAAAAATCTTTACAAATAAAAATTAAACATTATAAATATCAACAAGAACAAAAATTATCCTCCCATTAAAAAATAATAATATTGGTGATAATAATTTCGTGTCAGAAATTATCCTGGGTTGAAAGGATTTTTGTGGAAGAAACCTTGCTCAGGGAATACCCAAATGAGGTTCCTTTCATGCTCCCAATAGCTAAAGTTAATCAAAACGTATTGCTCAACCATTGGCAGTATGTCCTTAAAACCCTCTTTAAAGAAGAACGATTTTAGGTTTTGTTTTTTAATGCATAGTTTTGTTATTGTTGAGGGCCAATCTAAGAAAAATTTCTAAACACCAAACAGAATGTTCCCACCAGAAATAGCACACAGTGGAACTTCATACAACCACCACCCCATATAGCAACAAAATCATATAACAATTAGATTTTGGGGGGAAATGGCATCCCACATAACAATTTTCCCTGTGGAATAAATCATACAACAATTTTTCAATGGGAAAAACCACTTAGTGGAAAAAATCGTTGTACGATGTACCCCATAGGGAAAATCGCTATACAATGCATGCATTGTATAGCAATTGTTTCGTACAACAATGAGCCCCGTGGAACAGATAAAAATTAATTGTATGAGGTATCGCTGTATTTAAGAAACTCTCTGGTTCAGACTGTGAAATACACCAGCAAACAAAAACAGTGTCCCTTTGCTACTCCACAGCAGAATATGCTAGTGCCATATGGTATAAATCAGCACATGCCAAACAAGTTGATATAGATCTTATTGAATAATGCAGAAATATTGCTCTCTGTCTGAAACCAACCCCTACCGAAAACGTCTATCATTTGGCTGACATTGCTCCTCCAGAAGTACAATGGGAGAAGCTAATAAATATTGAACATGATAAGGTAATGCAGCACAAAACCCAACCATTTCATCAACACCAATCCTCTAAATGACAATTAAAATCGAGGAAAAGTTTTCTGAACACCTCTCAAGCTCTAAATAGTAAACCTGAAGTAGCTAGACTCAATCTGTGGAGAGCAAACCCAGCACATCTTGCTGAATGAATGTGTGCTGAAGTGTGTCTCTCACCAGGACAAGATTCTGTTTGAACCATCTGGAAATTACTTAACAGACTTTCCGGAGAAATTCAATCGATGCAACATTTTTATGCATGCTGTTAATGTCCCGCTGTATATACAAAATATGATCTAGTATTTATTATTATTAGTGGTGTATTACCATTTAAATGTTTTTCTTTGCTGATATAAAAATAGAAAAAAGATGATCTAGTAAATAACTTCAGTCAAAATTGGTCTAATTATTTTATCATTTTAATTTGTTTTGAATTGTACCTATACAGTATTTTATACATAACTATAATTGTATATCCCAGACGGACAGTATAAAATGTAATAAATAAATAAATTGTGCAGTATTCTGATACAAATAAAGAAAGAATGGCATTTAAGGCACTTTTATAGTTCAGGTTTTATGCCATTCTTTTATCAATCCTAATTGGCAAGGAAAATATCCTTTGGATTTGACAGTTGTACTGTTACAAATATTTCTGAAATGCAGTATCTCAGCTGGGTAGTGGAGTCAACTACAGGGCATCTCCCTTATTTTTCTGCCCTGCTGGTATGGATAACATGACATATGCTGCAAAGAATTACTAGAGCACCAATAATGGTAATAGTAACACAGCTGACCGGGGGGGGGGGGGGGGAAGAGACGTGATTCATCAAGTTCTTTTTAGGATATATTGTTTCAAGGTCTTTGTTTCAGCTATAAAAGCCTTTGAACTCCCACTGTGGTGTGTCAAGAGTGGACAATAAGATTCTTTAAAAGCAGTTTTCTCACTGTTATCAATCATCTCTTCTTGTAAATAGCTCACCAGTAGCATTAATCATATTCTGGGAAGACATGGGCAGCCTGTGGCACCCCCAAGTTGTAGTCTTGCATCTTCCATCATCTTTCATGATTGCTTCTAGTGGTTAGGGCCAATGAGGGCTGCAACAGTTTGTGTTCTGGGGCATGTTCTCTCTGTGTATGCACGGAATGAAAGAAAGACCCTTTATATCTATATCTAAGTGGAGTCCTGCCTAAATTGACACAGTTTTCCAGGGCAAGTGAAGGCAAATAACATCATGCAGGCCACATATGGCCTACAACCATTTCCTAGGACATAGTAGTGGCCTTGCAAAACATTTTCCCCCCCAAGCTGGACGATGAAAGTCTTGTACTTTCGTCTCAGAGATACTATGCCCAATAGACAAATGGGCTTCCAGGAGCGATGAGGGTGGAGTGGGCCAGATAAATCTCAGTAAACCCATTTGTGTGGATTCATGGGGGCTTCAGGGAATTGAAGCCCAAGAACATCTGGAGTGCCAAGGTTCACCATCACGGCCTTAGAACACCATACCTGGGATTCTTGTTCTTTTAAGTCTCTCTTTTTAAAAAGAATTAGTTTTCATGAAACATTTCAATAGGTAAATACAGCTGAATACATTTATATATGTGGGGACCATTCTATTGAAGATTTAATCATTTACATCCCCAAACCATTTTTCTGTTGAAATTTTGTTCCTTTTCCCTCCCCTTGACCTTAGATGCTCTTTGCTACTGGTAACACCAAACACCAAATTATCTTTAAGTGGCTCATTAGCCTTGGACAGATGCAAGGCTCATGTGTAGTGCATTACCAGTGCCCACACTCACTGAGAATGGACTATAAGGGAGCATGCCAAAATAGTAGAACCCCCTGATGGAGACTCAAAATGACGCATGTTGGCATGGCGTGGCTTGCTCCATTGCACAGCATGTGTAGATACTGGTGGACAACTAGTGCACAACCTTGAACCATCAGTGCCTAGAAGAGTGAGACAAATGCCTGTATAGATGACTCCTCTGTTGCAGATAAGGAATTACAAAGGAAACACGGAATGATCAGTTGTGATTTTTCTGCATAACATTCCAAAAGGTATGGGATCTTTTGGAAAGAGGGCGATTCAGTATCTCCACTTAGTCTTCTTCTTGAGGGAGTGATTGTCAGTGAGAAAAGAGCATGGCGGAGTAGGAGAATTAAATGTTTTTCTCTTTACAGGATTCAGAGATGTATTTGAGATTAGCTACAGTTTGATGCTAAAGTATGAAAAGCTGGCTCTCTATCAGGATCCTGCACAATAGAAGGCAGAATTTCCTACTAGACAAGTCAGCATGGAAAGCGTTCCCTTAGGGCTGGAAGTTTATAAACAACTGTGCTAGATAAAAGCTGAATTCTTAGCATGCAAATTAGCAAATCAATTATGAACCAAAGCAGACATGATCTTAAATGCATCATTTCCTTTTATGGCAAAGTTTTTCAAAATTGCAAATGCAATCAGCTGGTGTATGGATATATGTTCTGTGATTCTGAGCACCCTAGTTCAGAAGATTGTATTTTCATTAAAAGGCAGCCCAGCTCTACTCACACCGATGAAGGGACTTCTTCCCAATAGAAAAACCAGTTTCAGAGATGGATTTCCCCCAAAACTGAAGCTTTTATTCCTGTTCTGTGCCTACTACTTTTCTGATAATCATCAGGCTGCCCATCCGATACCATTTGCAATTTTTAAATACTTGCACATTAATTGCAATTATACATTGAATTGATTGCACTCATAATTTGGACCAGAAATTTGAAGTAATTGGTTATGTGTGATATAGTTACCGGCAACTAGGTAAGAAAACAATGTAACTAGTTGCTGCAAAGCTAATTTTAGATTTAACAAGTACTTAAGTCATTTACTTAGAGACATTTAGATACGACAGTTCCACATTTTGTGCTGTTCTTTTATAAATCCTAAGCAACAAGGGAACGATTCTTTGGTTTGGTCTTCATGTTTCTACAAATGTTTTCTTGGTGTAATAGAATTGGCTTCCCTATGTTTTTTTTTCTTGCCTCTCGGTAAACTCATCATAGAATCATAGAATAACAGCATTGGAGGAGACCTATAAGGCCATTAGGTTAAAGCCTCTGCTAAATACAGGAATTAAATTATATCTGACATGGTTGTTTTATTTTCTCTTAAATGTTGGAATGCTCACCACCTCCTGAGGTAATTGGTTTCATGGCTATACTGCTCTAACAGTTACGAAGTTTTTCCTGATATTCAACTGAAGGCTGGGTTCCTGTAATGTGAATCTACTACTACATTTCCTGCCCTTTGGAATGTCTGAGGACTGACCCTGCCTCTATTCTGTATGACAACCTTCCAAATATTTGAAAAGTGTTGTCATATATCAGTCTTTTTCTTGAGACTAAACATGCTCAATTCTTTCAGTCGTTCTTCACAGGGCTTGGTTTCCAGTCCCCTGACCATCCTTCCTGCCCTTCACTGAATTCCTTTTAACATGTAATGTTCCAAATTGTGATTTGGACCTCAGAGAATAACCTTATACGTTACATGAAATTGTTCTGTAAGAAAAAATAAATCAAAATTTCAACAGGCATTTTCATCATATGTGATGTCTAATGCAGGCTGAAGCCTAAGGTTTCTTTCAGCACTGTGGGAACTTAAGCATAAATGTTTGCAGAGGTTTTATGGTTTATTTGGATCAGACTCATATTTGAAAATTTCTGAAACACACCTGATGTCATCAGGATAATGTGGGTCCTCAAAAGCTGATGTACCCCCAAATCAATGAAGCGTTTTTGGAAAACTCATCAACTACAGTTATACCTCGCTTAAAGAGCATAATGTGTTCCAAAGGATTGCTCTTTAAGCGAAACACCATTGTAAGTGACCAATTGTGGGGGGGATTGCAAACCTCAATTTATTTGTTAAGCGAGTTTCGGGTTGGTTTTATTTGTTAAGCGAAGCAAACATTCAGAGAAAATTCTGCTCTTTAAGCGAGTTACTCTTTAAGCGAAATTTATTTATTTATTTATTTAGATTTATTATCCCGCCCCAATCAGGCGAACCTGACTCTAGGCGGCTTACAGAAAATTCATAAATTAAAACCTTGAGGTTCGAAATTACTTTTAAAAATCAATTTAAAAAAGAAATGCTCTTTATGTGAGGTTTGACTGTATATCTAACTCTTGGTTTCCCCAGCTGGTATCTCAATTTTTCTATGGTATCTGGAGGCTAGTTCAGCTTGCTGGAATGTCTGCATTGCAAAATAACTGAACACGTTTCAAGGATATTTTCATGAATTAACATTTAAAGAAACACATCTACATCTTTAAAGAGGCAGCTCCATCTTTTCATCTTCTAAACATGTTGCAGATGTAATTATGTTTGAAAGTAAACTCTGAGTTAAGCTTTCCAAACATCATTATGTTAACCTCCCTTTTTGTTTTAATCTTCCAGGCGATTATGTATCTTGCAGGAATTTCCCTTCTAAATAAAAAGGTGTTCACAACAGAGCAGAGGAAACTGCATATTTCATTCCGCTACTCTGAAAAGCTGAGAATGATATTTTATTTTGATATCCTATCTGTTGCAAAGATACTTTAGTTGGTTGGTGGTAATGCATCAATTTTTGATGTATTCAAGAGCTTTACCTTGACCAATCACTGCAGAATAAGCTATGGCATGATATTGCTTAAGCAGCCAGTGCCACAAATCTGAAAACCAGGGACAAGAGAAGTGTTTTTCTTTTTCTTTCTTCTCAAACAATCTGTCTTACTAACTGCCCAGTCCTACAAGCCTCCATTAGTCAAGCATATGTTCATGACATACTACCAGCTCTGGCTTTTTGAATTGCATAGAGATTTGGTTATGATCTGCTAATGCTATTATAGTAAAACCCCAACTTACATAAAAAGTCCGTTCCATAGGCCTTTACATAAATTGGTTTTTTACGTAACTCGAAGCAAACCCATAGGAAAAATGAATTTTTATGTATCTCGAAGCAAACCCATAGGAAAAAATGAATTTTTCATGTAACTTGAAGCAAACCCATAGGAAATTGTGTTACATAAATTGGGACATTTACATAAATCAGGACATGATTTTAGCACAAAATCATTACGTGAGTTGAATTTTACATAACTCAGGGCTTATGTAAGTTGGGGTTTTACTGTATGTAAATTGCTGCTTTTGTCTTCTGGTGGTAGATTGAGGAATACATGACTGGTGGTTACTGTGGTCCATTCCTAACACCAGTGCTCAAAAATCCAATCCCCCAAGCCCTTTTACCAGTTGGACTACAAACACATTTCCCCCCTTGATTGTCTAGTGTTCCTAAGTGGAAGAGTATAGCACAGCAGCCATCCTTGTTAAAGAAAGAGCAGTCTCCACAGCCCCAATTCAGTCACTATATCATCACACAAACATTACAAAATAGCTGTAATCTGCATTGATGGAGGAGCTACTCACACCACTGCAATCAGTGATCTTCAAGGCATATTCTCTGTCCCAGTATTCAGTAAAGCCATGGTGGATCTGGCCAAAGACTTATCTATCTAGTATTCTGCGCACACAGTGGTGTGTGAGATTATACACTCCTGCCTCTGTTCTCCAGCAATTAGTGTACTGATAGACTGTGATATAGTAAGCAGAGTTTTGGACTAAAACCCAAAAGCTCAGAGTTCAAATTCCCATTTGTCTGTGAAACTTATTGGTCTTTGGCCAGTCACACACACTCAGGGTGAGCCCATGGTGTTCTTGTGACCAGGAGAGGGATTCATACCACCTTGAGCTCCTTGAAGGACAGAAAGGATAGAAGCAAAACAAACCAATATTTAACAACAGATAGATAATGAGAAAATAATATTGGTCAAAATCCAAGAATGCTGCATATTTATGTGCACACAAGAGGAGTCATGGAGGTTGCTTTAGCTAATTAATGAGCTGTCATGGATAGGTTGTGTGCCTGATCGCACATTTGGTACACACTTAGCACCAAATCAATTAGTCATAGCAACTTCTGAAATTTATCTTGCATACATGTAAATATAGACTCTGATTCTCTATAATAAGGGAGATAACCAGATGCCAACCCTGCTATTTCTTCCTATGAAGCTAGGCCTGATTGTGTTTGTTCAAAATTGCTCAGAATAGACATGAGTTTGGGGATAGGACCAGTGGTGGGCAGCAAAAATTTTCACTACCACACCAAGGGTGGAGCCTACATCATGGGAGGAGCCTAAATCATGGGAGGAGCCTATGTCATAAGTGATCTAGTCATGCCTGCCATATGGCCATGTACTGTATACATATGCAAACATAGGCAGCACTGGCTTTTTGGCTATAAATGGAGATGAGCACTGCACCCTAGAGTCAGATATGACTGGCATTTGAGCAAGGGAGACCTTGAACCACTTGCAGGGCAGGGAGGTGGGTGTGGCCACCCAATTTTGTTTTCTCTCCACACCCAAAGGCCACCCAATTTTGCCATCTCCCTGCCCAGAGGCCACCCAATTTTTATTACCCTCCTCCCAGGGAGTTGCAAACCTGTTGCTGCCCACCACTGGATAGGACCAGAGGCTTATCTGAGAAATCTATCTAGAAGTGCCCGTATATCCATGCTAATTTAAAAGGAGCCCCTCCATCACTCATTTGGCATAAGTGGTTTTGTTGTACAAAAAGGGCAGACTGTTATGTTATTTATGCAGATGGTGCATGATGTCTCAGATGTATGTGGTAGTTTATGTTGTTATTTGCTGTCTTTCGTTCCACAACTAAAGAATCCCTCATTCACAGAATGTAGGTACATTCTGTGGCTTTAATCCCAGTCCTGAAACTATATTTCTATGTGATGGTTTCATGGTTTCCACCAGTGATCTGTAAGGATAGTGTGGATCAGACTGGCAGCTAGTAGTTTTACAGCTGAGCCAATGGGGCCTTAAAACAGAAAATTGTAGCTTATAAAAATAAAAGATAGGAACTAATTTGTTTTCTTCCTTGTGGGCAGTCCCATCTGAGAGATTACTGACATAATACAGAGTGGTACCAAGATAATAACAGCCAATGAGGGGATGCTCTAGAAATCCAATGACCATGACTCTACTTTACATTGTGGATTCCGTGTGATGCTGATGATAGTGCAGGGGTACCCAAACTATGGCCCATGGGACGGATCTGGCCCTTGAACCATGTGACTGGCCCACAGCCTGAAAATTTTGGGCACGCCTGTTATAGTGGTTTAAAAATAAAATAAAATCTAGTCCTTATGGATCTTGAGAGATGATTAAAGATGTAGTTGTAATGGTTCTACCCACCCAAAACCCTGTAAATCTTCAATCTAACATAATTTAAGTTCCTTGTTTTATCATGAGACGTAGTTGAGTGCCAGCTCCATGATCCTTGCTTTTTAAAGGAGCCAGAATTCAGGTGGTGTACGGCTTTGAGTGTTGGAGAAGGATTTGAGAGATCTGGGTTCTAATATCCACTGAGCTCCAGAACTCACTGGATGGCCTTTAGCTAGTTGCTCTCTTTCAGCCTGATCTACCTGACCAAGTCACTTTGGTGAGGATAAAAAGAGTCAAGGAGGGGAGCAAAATACATGCACCACCTTCACCTCTTGGGAGAGAGGTGAGACATATGTGAGGCAAACAAATGAATAAATCTTTATCTTTCCTGCTGTAGGTCAAGGGGGAAACTGATCCACTATCATCTCAACAAATATTAGAGTCCTCAGGCTCCTATGTAATCTTTTCTGGTTGCTTCTGTTAACTGCTGTACCTCATGCGGCATGCCTTCATTGCAATGAAATGAGAGACTGTACCCATGCCTCATATTAGAATACTCTAGGTTGTATTTTATGTGTTGTCAGGCTGGAAATGACCTAAAGCAACTCTAATAAGGCTTTCAAGTTAAGTGTGATACTTAAGAACGGGTTCTGTTAGTTCTACCCACTCCTCCCAAGTGAGTTTCTGCGGGAGCTCAAACTCAGGTGTTCTGAGTCCTAGTTTCTCACTCCATCTAATGCATCTTACTGGGTATCTAATATTCTTTTGGAGAGTAGGGATGTAAAAAAAAATTCACCAATTTCTTTGTTTTTGTCATTTTAAGCTGCCTTGTCTCAATGAGATGTCTCAAGAAGGAATTTTGAAGGCCCACGAGATTCTTTCCTTTTAGCATCCACATAAGAAGTGTTATTTCCTTTTTTCTAGATCTCTGTGATTTGGGCAAACTGTTTCTGGAAATTTAGCATCTTTTCACTTGCAATGTGTGGGTGCATGCAAGCACAGAACAACGGGCTGCTTGGTTTTAAAAGAGGGAAACATCTTCTCCAGTGCTTCTAATCCTTTAAAACCCCTGCAACCAAGCAGGAGCCATTATCTTTTCACACTGTTTTTGGCATTGAAGCATGATTTGGGAGAAACATGTTATTTGTCACTCTCTTGTTGAGAGTGGCATGATGTATTTCACCCTCTTATGGGGCAAGGAGGAGAATTTTGTAATTACTTGTCCACTTATGTCAGGATCAGAGCAGCAAGGATTTATATCCGTATTACAAGAACAGGGCATATAGTCATTCTTTCTGGAATATCCATAACCCTCTTGCAACACATACAGTACTATGTGAAAGTTGTAGGCCACTACTAGCTGCTTTGGGGAAAATTCAGTGAGTGATGGCAGCGGCGGGGGGGGGGGATAACTCAGCCCCCAAGCCGCCATCTTCTTTTTCATGTGCTGTATCCGATTCTGAATATTGGCGATCATCATGGTGATCTGCTGTGAAGAATGTCCTGTGATTATAATGCTGTGGCCTTTCATCTGCCTTCCGCATCGCAACATGACACCTGTACCACAGATCCATTTCTGTGAGTCACTTCCTGGTCCTGAGCCCTTTTGGCACACAAAGTGCTTCTCAGTCCCAGGTCAATATTGATGAAGCTGCTGCCCTCCATCAAGATGGATTCAAGTGGGGTTTAATCCACTTGGGGACCATCACCCTTCCTTGTGGACTTCGCCAAGGCTGCTAGTCCTCAGGGGTTAGTTAACTGCCGCCTGACACTCATCATTGAGTCACTGGTAGTATGGTCTACTCTATTACCATAGCAGGATAACCTTGCCATCTAGACACACCAAAACTGGAAAGAATCCAACCCCCTCCATGTTTGGTGGAGTTTGGAGTTAAAGTGTCTGAGTTATAAACACACACACACCCATATCACTCACTGAATTTTCCCTAAACCAGTTGGTGGCGACCTAAGACCTTTGCACAGTACTGTATGTGGATTCTTTCACAACAACTTATGAAAATTATTTGCCCTTGTTCTGCATATCTCCTCCATGAATGTGTTTATTATTATTTATTATTTATTTATTAGTTCAAATTTATATTGCCGCCCACTCGCCATAGCGACTCAGGGCGGCTTACAAACAATACATTACGCTACATTACAATACAATGTTGATAGGGGCGCAGGGGGAGGGGCAGCGAAGTCTTCAACCTGCCCTGGCTGCTTCTTCCCTGGCCATTGGTGTGTTGCTAAAGTCTTCATTTTAGCCAGTTTTGAAAAATGTCAAAAATTTGTTAATCCTTATAACAGAATTCCCTTATATCCAGTGTTCTAAATTAATGAGTAAAACTAGCATGCCATAAAGTCTTATCAGTTTTAAATCTGTACTTGTGAGACCATTTAGCCTTTAAGGTTCGAAAATCAATTGCCCTTCCTTTTCTCTTCTTCTTCCATGAGCTCCCAATAACTTAGATAATGTTTTTGATACTTTGAGTTGGTATTGACAAGCCTTCAACCCAAATATCTGCGTACCTTCATTTCTTACCCAAAGAGTGTTTTGAGTGGAGCAACTGCATGAAGTCTCTTTTAATCATCGCCAGGGATAGAACTGTGTCACTCACTGCAGCTGAACATAGGATCACTACAGGGACTTGTGCAAGGAGTTTAAGCAAAGCCTGGGGAAATTATTCTAAAGAAAATAAGAAGAATGGAAAGATTTAGTGATAACATATGCTGTGCATTTTTCAGGGGGCACTGGAGCATGAAGAAAGTAAGACATTACGTTTTCAACTGGAAATTTCCCAAATTAAAGCAGACTTTGAAAGAAAATTAGCAGAAAAAGACGAAGAACTTGAAAACATCAGGTATAATGTATTTACAAAGTGGTTAGTTGAACCAATATTTATTTTAAGGATGATAAAAGGTAATAGGTGATAAATAATAGCAAAGATTCTGTAATTTTTACCTTGTATTTGTATAGTTCCAGGCTAAATTAACTGAGCATATTCTACCAAAATTGGTAGGATTTAAGTAACAGCTAATTTGTCCCTTTGATTTCCAATTATATAAGAAAGCTTAATCTGGGTCCAGGCCATTTCCCCACAAGAACTTGACACAAGGAATCTGAGTTTCTTACCCATCCCCAAAGTTTTTTCATGACAGTTCTGCCAAGTAACATATTATGGAAACGAGGGCAATCTACTTCTGCTTATGAATCTGTTTTGCCATCTGCACATGCTGTCTTAATTTGCAAGAATGTTGTTAAGACTGATTGATAATTACTGTCTGCACAATATGTTGATAAAATACATTAATAAACAAAAGGAAAAAAGCTAGAAATATCCTGGAATCCTTCTGATTTCAGAAGTGCGTTTTAGGGAACAGATTCCAAGTTAACTGATTTTATGAAGAACAATGCAATTAAAATTCTCAAGATGGAAATGGAAAATAATGTGGGATGTGTTTCTTTCTTTTACCTCCTCGATATGCTAAAATAATCTGTGCAAAGGTAGCTTTTATGACAGCAAACACAACCCACTTTGAAGTTGGTAGCAGATCTTTGGAAAGTTCCTTTTTCCAGTCCAAAAAAAGGGTACATTTTCAAAGCTTAGAAATTAGGACGAGAAACACTTATTTTCATATCTGCCTGATGGAATATCCTTTCCAAACCAGGAGGAACCAACAACGTACCATAGACACATTGCAGTCCACCTTGGATTCTGAAGCAAAAAGTAGGAATGAGGCCATTCGCTTGAAGAAAAAGATGGAAGGGGATCTGAATGAGATGGAAATCCAGCTCAGCCATGCTAACCGACATGCCACTGAGGCAACAAAGACTGCACGTGCCCTTCAGGCTCAAATTAAGGTACTTCCTTTGAAGATGCTACTATTAAGGGGTGGGCCTTTCACCCTCCAGAGGCTTGGCCTTGCAGTTCCCATTAGCCTCAACACTTGTGGTCAAAGGGATGGTGGTTGTACAAGGGGCAGCCTTTCCTTATTCCTGCACTAGTGAGATTTCTTCATTAACAAAAATGTGAGTGATGTAGATGACACCCTAAGGGCCTGTCCAGATTGGTCATTTTGGTCTTGTGTAGTCCAAGATATGGAGGGTCACTTGAGGGCTGAGGGGAGGAGCAAAATGCCACTTGGTTCAATCATCATGTCCAAATAGCCTATTGACCTCAAGCATCCTGAAGTGTTTAACAAACCGCTTCAGAATACTGTATTGGAAACTGATCATCTGCAATCAGTCAGGAAAAGTGAAATTGTTATTATTTTATTATGCTAGACAATTGTTTTACTGAATCACTTAGATGACAGTAACATTATTTTCCTTTTCCTTTCTCTGTAGTGCTGATTGAGAAACCTCAGCAGAAAGGGGAATATATATATACAGTAATGGGTGTACACACACAGAGAGAGAGAGAGAGAGAGAGAGAGAGCAAGAGAGATTGTTTTGCAAACTCAAAATAAAAATAATTTCACTTCATCTGCCTGTCTGAGGAGGATTAGGGAAAATGAAGTGGCTCATTAGCCTTTGAGAGATGCAAGCCTCATGTGTAGTGCATTCCCAGTGCCCACGCTCGCTGAGAATGGACTACAAGGGAGCATGCCAAAATAGTAGAACCCCCTGATGGAGGCTCAAAAGGCCCCATGTTGGCATGGCATGGCTTGCCCCATTGCACAGCATGTGTAGGCACTGCCAGACAACTAGTGGACAACCTTGACTCAATGGTGCCTAGAAGAGTGAGTGACAAATGCCTGTGTAGATGACTTCTCTGTTGCAGATAAGAAATTTCAAAGAAAACACAGAATGATCAGTTGTGATTTTTCTGTATAACATTCCAAAAGGTATGGGATCTTTTGGAAAGAGGGTGATTCAATATCTCCACTTAGTCTTCTTCTTCCATGTCTAAGCCAGACATGAAAGTTCCAAAAATGAAGGCATCTTCTGGTGATTTCTCTCCTCATTGCCCTTTCAAATCAATCTCAGGTTTTTTCTTCTTTTTATAAAGAGATTTTTTATCAGCCAGGCTTGCAAAACAAGCACGAGCTCAAGCTGGAGACAACGGCCAAATAATGATTTGTTAAAGAGGAAGAGTGTTAAAGAGGAAGTTGCTGCCCTCCATCAAGATCAGGGGTGCCCAAACTACAGTCCATTGGCCAGATCTGGCCCACAATGCCAATTCATCCAGCCAGTGCTGCCCTCGTTATTCCCAGAAGCAGAAGTAAAATGTGCCAGTGGTGGCGCATTTTACTTCTGCTTCAGGGAGCGACAGGGGTGGTGCAGGCTGGATAAATTGGCATCGGGGGCCAGATATGGTCCATGGGCCATAGTTTGGGCACCTCTGGTTTAAGCATAAGAAATGGCAGCCTAAAATCCATCTCATCCTGTTGCAAAACATATCTGCTGCACAATAGATTGCAAGACACATTTTACTTCCACTTCTGGTGGGAGGAAGCATGTGAACAGCCTGCTGAACCATGAGACCGGCCCACGGTCCAAAAAATTTGGGCACCCCTAATCAAGATGGACTCAAGTTGGATTTAATCCACTTGGGGACCATCACCCTACCCTGTGGACTTCATCAAGGCCTTTAGTCCTCAGGGTTGTCAGGTTAGTTAACTGCCACCCAACACTCAATGTTGAGTCTTTGGCAGTATGGTCTACTCTATTACGACAGCAAGATAACCTGGCCAGACTTGAGTCTCCATACTCAGGCTAGCAAATTAAGCCTGAGTTTCCCTTAGTGCCCAGTCATTTTAAAAAATTACACAAAATACAGGGAGGTTGGACAAGCAGGTGCTAACTCAAGAAGACATATTCTACCTTCTGGAGGATAGCCACTTCTAACTGATTGAGCATAGTTGGACCCTGAGTATTCTGCTGTTCCTTTTCAGGATTTCCAAGTGCAGCTTGATGATTCAACACATCTGAATGAAGACATGAAAGAGCAGTTGGCAGTAACTGACCGACGTAATAGTCTCCTCCAGTCTGAGTTGGATGAACTGAGAGCTCTGCTAGACCAGACAGATCGTGGCCGCAAACTGGCAGAGCAAGAACTGCTGGAAGCCACTGAACGTGTAAACCTTCTGCATACCCAGGTTGGTTTTCAAAGAAATTTTGTTGACTTACCTGCTCTCCCCACTGACTGGGGATAATGCAGGTTGCAGACAAATTATGATCATGTTAACAAGTATGCACAAAGGTTTTTCATTCCTGAGGGAAAGAGAAAATTAAATTGCACATTTTATAGTGAGCAGTAATTTTAACATGTTTGTAGTTCAATGACCTCTATATGATCGATTGGTAGAATACTTCTGTGACCCCAAATGACCTCTTAGATTGCCTTTCTCTGTACTTATGATTATATTTACCTTGCAAGTCAATAGTTTTTTTCTTGCACTCTGCACAAATGCTTTGTTTACTTTTTCAGTATATGTCACATGTTCCACAATCTGTTACAAGAACACCTATCATTTCAATAAAGGAGCTGCGATCTGTATTGCTTCTGTGAGTTCAGGTCAACAAAGTAACACATTATTTAGTCAGGAAATTATCCAGACAACAGCTATACTGTTTCAGTTAAACAGTGTTGATTGCATTTATCGCCTACAAAAAAATATTGAAATTTATAAAATGCATTATGGGCTACTTCACCTTCTGTGTGTTCCATTATTCACAGATGGGCATAAATTTATGATGGCAATATTGGTGATGTACTTAATTGCACAACTGAGTGGGCTGAGCAGTTAAACTTATAGGCATGTTAATTTGATGAGGGCAACTTTAAGCTGTCATTTCTGTAAACTCTTTTTGCTTGCCTGAAAAGTGGATCTCATCTTCTCTAGCCATTGATTAGTTGAATAGCTAATACTGTGGTCTGCCTTATGCCCTCTTTACCAAAGCCAAAATACAGCTATTCAGTAAAATTAAGCTTAAAAATTATCTTGTTTGACTATAATTCTCAGAATCCCCCAGAATCTGAGGGATATTGGACTAGTATTAAAAATGCCCCAAACTTTTTGAAGCTCTATTTTTAACTCTTCTAAATTAAATTCTTTCTTAACTTTTGGTTGTTAAAGACAGAGAATTACCCTCAAGGTAGAAGCTGTCTTTGGGTCATGGCCAGTCCAAGATATTCCACTACCACTGACCAAGTAGAAAAGGGTAACCCCATTCACCTACCTCACACTGCAGGGTACTCAAAGCAAGACACGTTATTCTGGCATTTTGGGCAGAATATGCTATACACACTCTCCCCAAGCGTGGCATTAAAATATCAAACCAAATAGCTAATAAATCACTTCCATTTTATGATACTCAGAATCTACTGCCAGTCCTATACAGTGGTACCCCGTATAACGAACGCTTCATATAACAAAAAATTCATACAATGAAACGTTTTTGTGCTATTGGCGATGCATCGTATAACAGGAAAAAGTTTGCTATACAGATCGCTATTGGCAATACCCCATACAATGAAAAAATTGTTTGTTGTACAGGATATTGCCAATAACAATCTGTATAGTACCCCCCCCCCCGGTTATATGGTGCATCACCCGTAGGGATATAATAAAAAACTGTATAGTGAAGAGCTCTGTGGAATGGAGTTTTTTCATTATACGGGGTTCTACTGTACTATTTATTTATTTTGAAAATTTTCAACTCTGTATGGTGCCTAGGAAAGACATGCTTATTGATGGTACTTATTCAGTTGTACTCTGAGATTGTAATGTGTGAAGAATTCAATTGATTTTGTATTTCATCTGAGTAGCAGTGGTCTTAGGAAGTGATAAAGATGTCCCTAATGAACGCTGTCCTCTTAATTTAAAAATCAAGAATACCAGCTTGATCAGTCAGAAGAAGAAGCTGGAAACTGATCTCACTCAAATGCAAAACGAAGTGGATGAAGTCATACAGGAGTGCAGGAATGCTGAAGAGAAGGCCAAGAAAGCAATCACTGATGTAAGTTGGTAGCTTGTTCCTACTTCTGCAAGAAGCTGCTCTAAACCCTCCTCGGTGTTTTCAGATAGCTTGTTATTATCAAAAACATAAAACACCAGAAACTGGTGAAAATTGGTGGAACAACTGAAGGATTCCAAAATGGAAGTGGGGTGAATTCATTACCCTGAAATTAAGAAATAACAATGTGGATTGTGAGCATTTTCCTACTGCCTGAAGCTCAGTGTCATCTTTCTTCTAGCTTACACAGATAGTGGGAATGTAGGCAGGAATGGGCAGCTTGTGGCTATACAGGTGCATACAGCCTTCAGTCTGATCTTGCAGGGCCCTTGGGTTAATTTCAAAAGTAAAAAAATGATTAGTGTGGGGCTCTTCAAGAAAAAAACATTCCCTTCCTCAACATATCTTGGGGGGGGGGGGTGAAAAGAGAGAGAGAGAAGCATGGGTGAGATTGGCTTGTCCAGTCAGGGAGCTTGATGCCTGAACATCTCTCTAAGAACCTTGCAGAATTCACAGACTTTATAGGGAAAAATTCAGACATCTGTGTTCATCACCCCTGACATTTATCCCATTTAGAGTAATTCCAGAATGAAATCAGGCAACCATTTCCAATCAGATCAAAATCTTTTGAATTGATAGGCATCAAAGTGTGTTCATTGTTGCAATGATTCTAGGCAATATCAGCTTGTCTTTTTGTACAAATTTTATGTATCTACAAGCTGACTTGGTCTTGAGTACTAGCCAGCATTGATATGTGCCCCTCCTTCCAATGGGGTCTCAACAGAAAGATGGAAAAAAGACTAGTTCAGTGCCTCCTATGTTTACTGCTTGCTTTAACTTCTGGAAGTTGTATTATATTGTCATTTATAGTTTTTTAATGCTGTTTGTTAGTCATATCCTCCTTTAATTGCATGTTCCACTTTAATTACTTGTGCATGACCCTTTAGAATACTTAATTCATATCTAATTCATATCAATCAGTTTCTTTCACAGGAAATTATACAATGCAAAATTTTAAATAAAACTACACCATTAAGATTACAGTTTATCTGCATATAACCTCATAATTGTAGCTTCTTAACTATTGGTTCTTCAGTCACCTTGTCCTTTAAGCTGTTAGATGTCCTAGCTAGCATGGCCAGTGGTCAAGGATTCTGGAACTTGAAATCCAAAATATCTAGAAGACAAAAGACTGATAACCCGTGCTGTAGATATCTTCCATGATTTACCGTATTTGCTGGCATAGAAGACACAGTCCCTCTTCCCTTAAAATACACTGGAAAATGAGGTGTGTCTTGTACAGTATATAGTGGCCTATAGCGGGTTATTTTGGTAATAACAGGGTATGTCTTATACTCTGATGTGTCTTATACTCTGGCAAATATGGTAACTATTGTTTTAAACCTACTAGATAGCTTCAGTGAATTAGATACCTTGCAGCAGAGATTGAGTCTGAAGAGTTTGATTACCTACTATGCCTCCCTGGAGAACAGCTAGCATGTGTAGCTTTAGGCAAGCGATATAGTCCCTGTGGGCATCCAGAAGAAAGGAATGGTAAACCACTTCTGAGTATTCTCTACCTAGAAAGCCCTGGATATAGTTGCTATAAATCAGAATTGACTGGGTGGTACAGAGTTAATTTTGTCATCGTCATCATTGGCTGCTACCCGTATCCAAGTATACATTTTTCCTGGAAGTCATTTTCACAGTTGATGGATGTGTCTCTGGTGACTCAATAAACTGATCTTGGAATGAAACATGAGATCACACACATTTGGAGAAGAGTAGTTGAATTTGATGAAGCTTCCATGCTTGTTGCTTAGCCTCTTCATATCTGCAGCATTCTCCTTCAAGTGATCAGTAGCAGCAGAGATGGTTTGCCACCAAAGTGAGCGAACTATGGCCACTGCCTCCCAGGTTTGTGGGTTTTTACCTGACACCTTCATGGTAAATAATTTCCATCATAAGCCATCATCTTAGATCAGGCGTTCACAACCCCTGGCCTGCAGGCCTAATCTGGCCTATGCATCTCATTAATCTGGCCTGCGGTGGCCAACCAGGAACCTTTAGCACCGCCCCACCACCACTGGAGATCCAACATCACTTACCACAGCAACAGCAGGGGGAATCATGCTATTTTTCTCGGTTCTTGCACAGCCTCCACTGCTCCCCACAGCAGCAGGAGGCTTTTCAGAGCATGTTCACACAATTTTGGGAACTTTTTACCCCTTTTCTGCTGCATTTTGGCAGCTAGAAAGCGATGGTTGGGCACTTCTGGTGCCGGGCAGAGCTTATGCCAGCACCTGGATTCCCAGAGCAGAACCAGGAAGTTGCCAACTGCCACTTTCTAGTTGCTGAAATGCAGCAGGAAAGCCGCAAAAAAAAAAATAAAAAAAAATGGAGTAAACATGCTCCGAAAAGCTTCCCACCACTCTGGGGAGTGGTGGAGGCTGTGCGAGAACCCAGAAAAACAGCACGATTCCTACCGCCGACGCTGGTGAAAATGTAAGCACCAAGGGCAACCACGTCTCCCCCCCCCCCCCCACACACACACACAGTTGTGCAGCAGGGGCGGGTCTGGCCGATGGTAGAAAAACTTTGTGAACTCCAGTCTTAGATGGAAAGGGCATATCCGACGTACGTACGGTTCCAGGTTTCTTCGTCAAATTATTTATGGGGAACTTAGGTCTGGTACAAGACCTCATGGAGGTCCTTTGAAGCATTATAAGGACCAGCTGAAAATAGTTAATTTAATTAACTTAAAACCAAATTGAGTTTTTTCTTGTTTCTTTGGGATAACTTTATTTTTATTTTTTTCATACTGTAGGCAGCAATGATGGCTGAAGAACTCAAAAAAGAGCAGGACACCAGTGCTCATCTGGAGCGAATGAAAAAGAATATGGAACAGACTATCAAAGATCTCCAGAAGAGACTGGATGAAGCAGAGCAAATTGCTCTAAAAGGGGGCAAGAAGCAGATACAAAAGCTGGAATCCCGGGTGAGTGGTTTTTTTTGGAATCTACTTTTAGTACCTCTTGCAAGTTGTTTTCTGAAGTCATTAATGTGTTGATTTTCACGGGAGAGATCAATTCTAGGAAGAGTGGTTACATTGTACTTCAACATTTCTATGTAAAGGAGAAGACGGTAGAAGACGAGCTCAATACAAATGCCAAGTCTTTTAGTAAATATTTTCTAAGGCACACTCAGAAGACTAAATCATTAATATTGAGTTCTTTGAGGCAGAACCACTTTGAAGACAATGTTTGCTGTCCTATATATATGATAAAAACGCTTTCTATTCTCGTGCAGGTCCGTGAGCTGGAAAATGAACTAGAGGCAGAAACTCGCCGTAATTCTGAATCTCTGAAAGGTGTTCGCAAATATGAGAGACGTATCAAAGAGCTAACTTACCAGGTACCAATAATTAAATAGGTCAGCTGAAATACTTCATATTTACTATCCAAACACAGACTGTAGTCCTGTCACAAATCTAAAGTAGCATTACCATAGTCTTTGTATATTATGGCAGCTACTTACAGCCTGAGGGCAAATCTCAGCCAGCTCATTTTGACTTCTGTCTCTGTCATCCTCCACACAGCTTGAAAATAGCTCTATGAGATGGAGGGTTGATATGTCTGGATCAAAGGAGAAGAAGTTCTTTCGTCTTCTCTCATCAAAGCCCTTTCTCCCTCTCCCCACTGCTGAAGCTCTGCATTGTTTGTGATATGGCAAGCATGAGCCCCCCCCACACACACACAACAGATTTGGGCCAAGTCACTTGCATTAGTGGCTCAGGGACTGAGTAGGGGCCTATGAAGGGATGGACCTCAGAGGTAGCAAGGAAGACTACCACAGTAGCTGACCAAATCTCTGAATCTCTAAAAAAAAGTGATTTGTACTGGTACCTCTTCAGAGGAAGAACTTTAGATCTGAAGGTAAGATACAGTCTGCAAGGCTATCTATGTTCGTGTGTCCCCTCCCACTTCTGTGAACTTACTGAGTAGCAGTTTCTTAGAGGGGGAGGGAGAATGCATCACCTTTTCAATATGGGCTGCCATCTTGAGACAGAAGGAAGAATCCTGCCTCATGTGATTTTGGGATGCCCGTATTACATAAACAGTGGCTAGAATCTTCTTCTTTGTTCAGAAGTGTAGCGTGCCTTGGCGGGGCCCCGTATAAAAATTTGTTTGGGGGCCCTTAGGAAGGGTAAAAATTTCTCACAAAAGAAAAAAAATTGCATAAAATTAAAAGAAATATTTATTCATCATAATTATCTATCAATAAACACTGCTCTCCGTCCGTGGTTTATCATCGTATCATCGTATCGTATGTACATCGATTATTGTGGGATTCCCCTGTTGAAGTAAATGACTTAAACGGGGAAATCCCGCAGCCTGCAATAACCGATGTAGGGTGTTGCCAACTTTTGAACGCACGCTTTACATGGGAAAAAAAGAAATTGCTTTTTTTGACTTTTGTCATTTGTGAAATAAAAAAAAATTGGGAAGTTTTTATTAATTTTTGCTTACGCACGTTGGGGGCCCCTGTGGCCCAGGGCCCCCGTATAATTGATACGGCAGATACGGCGGTAGCTATGCCCCTGTCTTTGTTACACAGAAGACATAACATTCAGCCTATTCAAACCAGTTGTTCACAAGTCTACACTGGGGTTATTAGGCAAAGGTAAAGGTTGCCCCTGCTTGAAAGCCAGTTGTATCCAACTCTGTGGTTCAGTGCTCATCTCTGTTTATAGCCAAAGAGCTAGCGCTGTCTGCATCTGCAGACATTTCCATGGATATGTGGCACGCATGCCTAGACACCATAGAACATGGAACACTGTTTACCTTCCCGCCAAAGTGGTACCTATTAATCTACTTGCAATTTCTTGCTTTCGAACTGCCAGGTTGGCAGGAGCTGGGACAAAGACAGGAGCTCACTCTGTCATGCAGTACTCTAGAATCAAACTCCGACCTTCCAGTCATCAAGTTCAGAGTCTTAACCACTTAAGCCACCACAGCAGGGCACACATATTAGCTGGTTTAATGTGCACTCTAAAATCCCACTGTCATTAATTTTGAAAAAGGGAGTCATTAATTTCTAGTTAGGAATGACTGACTGTTACACCTTTTTCATAACAATACAACAGAACTTTATTATTATTATTATTATTATTATTATTATTATTATTATTATTATTATTATTATTATTATTATTATTATTATTATTATTATTATTATTATTATTATTATTATTATATTTGGGTTTCTATACCGCCCTACTTGGCAGAGCCAACTCAGGGCGGTTTACACACATGTATAGTTACAGTCACAACATATCAATAAATCAATAGTCAATATCCAACGAAAATAGTCAATAAATAGTCAGTATCAGTATCACAAAACTTTAGCTGCTGGTTCTTGGTTTGCCAGCAATCATTGGTCTTTTGTTGTTGTTCAGTCACACAGTCAATTCTGACCCTTTACAACCCCATGGACCACTGTCCACCAGGACTGTGGAATAAAATTGAATTGCCCTGCGTAGGTGTCCCAAGTGCCATGGAAGATGCAAATATGTTTAAAAAATCTGCTCTCACAAGTTTCACATTTCTAAGTTTTTCCTTGGAACAATCTACTTCCTATATTGTTAGCTGTCAGCATATAATTTTTCCATCATTCTGTCCTTTCTCCAAAGGCTGAGGAAGACAAGAAGAATTTGACAAGAATGCAGGAGCTGATTGATAAACTGCAGCTGAAAGTTAAGAGCTACAAGCACCAAGCTGAAGAAGCGGTAAGTTAGTACAGTGAAACCTTATATAAAGAGCGCCTCGCTTAGAGAGTAACTTGCTTAAAGAGCAGAATTTTCTCTGAATGGTCACCTCTCTTAACAAATAAAACCAACCAAAAACTTGCTTAACAAATAAATCGGGGTTCGCAGTACCCCCCACCAGAAGTCACAATTGGTCACTTACAATGGTGTTTTGCTTAAAGAGCAATCCTGTGGAACACATTATGCTTTTTAAGCGAGGTACCACTGTATCATGTATTGAAGGCCTGACCCAAGGTAAAGGACTATGGGAACTGTAGTCCAAACATTTCTGGAAGACCAAATGTTCTCCCACCCTTACGTCATTAAAATAATGCAGTGGGCCATGCTAACTTTACAGTAAACATACAGAGATCTTTCATGTTAATTACAATTAAAAAATAGCAGCTATATTGTAGATCCCTTCCCTTCCCCTCACATCTTCCAGTGTTTGTAGGAAAGCTATCATTGGCAATAAGATTTGTTAAGGTGGCAGTATGGGAAGAAAGAGTAAAATATCTACTCATGCCTAGTTCTGACACTGCCATTTGCAATGCAAATAATAAAGCAAAGCAATCACACTTATATACCACCCCATTGCACTTAGTACAGTCTCTGGGCAGTTCACAAGTTAATTAGCATTTTGCCCCCAACATACTGGGTACTGATTTTACTGACTTCAGAAGGATGGAAGGCTGAGTCAACCTTGAGCCATGGTCAGGATCGAACTCACAACCTTTTGGTTGCAGTACAGAAGTTTAACCACTGTGCCAACAGGGCTCTTATATTAAAATTAGTGCTTTTAATAAAACATATCAGTTAGTGCCTGACTGTAGTGGTAGTTAGGCTCTTGCAGCTCTTGAAATGATTCTGGTCTGGTCTGGTGGCATCTACTTTCCTTTGGATCCAGACAGTCTTGGTAATCTGTCATTCCTTCCAAAATTGCTATTGCTCTCATTTGAAGAGGAAAGTTTGGGAGTATATATAAGGTTCCTATTTCTTCTTCCATGTCTAGGCCAGATGCAAAACTGCCAAAATGAAGGCACCTTATGGTGAGTTCATTCTGCAGTTCCTTTTGCCTGACCTAGTGTGAGAAAGATTAGCCAACAACACAAGGTTGCCATTACCAGGGTACGGCCAATTGTGGTTCAAAAATACCACAATCTTCGAGGAGGTTCTTTCTGTGTATCCTTAGGTTCCTACTAAGGTTGTGAAACTAAAAAGTGTCCTATGCTCAATAGCAAAGCAATCACACTTATATACTGCCCCATAGAGCTTAGTGCACTCTGGGCGGTTCACAAGTTAATTAGCATTTTGCCCCCAACATGCTGGGTACTCCTTTTAATGACCTTGGAAGGATGGAAGGATGAGTCAACCTTTAATGGATCAGTAGCTCAGTGGGTAAAAGCACTGTGCTTGGAGACTGAAAGGATGGGTCTTCATTCCCCGAGAGCTGCATGATAGGGAAGACGAAAGGAGCCTCATTCAGGCATCCCATGCAAAAATCCTTTCAACCCAGAGTAATCTCTGACACGAAAACACACACACACTAATTAAAAAATCTGATTTTGCAACAAGTTTGGGATTTAAAAATCTAACAGAACTACGTACATCTAATATTAGTCCTAATTAATAAAAGCCAAAATCCTGTTGCTAAATGTACTAAAAGGAACCAGAGTAAGTCCACTGAATCAGTGTGGATTTGTTGAGTCACCTCTATACATTCCATTGAGTCAAATGGGCCTACTTTAACTATGAAATAGTAAGTAATTGTTAGAGTAGGCCCATTTGACTCTATAAAACTAATGCAGGAGTTGATTTGCTATATCCTCATTGATTCAGTGCCCCTACTGTAGTGTAATTTACTGTACTAAACAGTAGGCATTTGACTACTGACTTATTACTGAAATAAATAGAACTGGTTAATTATGACTGACTTTCAGTGACCTACTTTAGGTAGAACTTAGATGGGATGTAGCTGGGTTATTTAATTTGTTAAAATTTTAATACACAATTATTGATTGCAACGTAGAGGCCTTCCTATTTTAAGATCTGTGTCTATCCCTCTCCCCTGCCTTCCCCCTTTTCCCTTATATTAATTTGTTTGCTCCCTTTCTCCCTGTTTGGAGACTTAAGGCTCACAAATCATTTTCCCCCAGTAAATTAAAACCCACCATTTTGATTTTCAACCACCTCCACTAGCAAGGAATTAAAAACACAAGTGAGATCTTCAGTGATGTTGCAACAAGCCAATTAATCCTGCCCTAGTCAATCAGCCAGAGTTATATATTCACAATATTCTACCCCCATCCCCCTTTTCCATTTCTTCCACTCCTACAGCAGCCCTTTTATCAGCACTTTGTCATCAATACATACAGCTTTTAGGATGGGATGGGGGGAGATTTTAAGAAAATGTCACCTCAGTAAAACTTGGTTTTGTCATGAAAATTATGATACCTTCTTGTGTTGGGTTAGTGCCATCCTGGTTATGGAATCATCAAAACTCACTCCCCAAATGAGAGGGAATTATTCTTAAAATGTATTGTATCATATCCTATATCAGGGGTTCCCAAACTTTTCGGGCTGTGGGCCGGTCATGTGGTTCAGGGAGCTGGTCACTATGGCCCTGGGGCCAGATCTGGCCCCTGATGCCAATTTATCTGGCCCACAAAGCCCTCATCACTCCTGGAAGCGGAAGTAAAACACGCCCATATGGGTGCATTATACTTCCACTTCCAGGAACGACAAGGGCTTTGTGGGCCAGATGAATTGGCATCAGGGGCCAGAGCCGCCCCCCAGGCTGTAGTTTGGGCACCCCGTCATATACAGCTGCAAAGCTAAATTCAATCCAGAATAAAAATGAAGTAACATTTTGGTACAGAATTGTTTCTCTTAGCAAGCCAGTGCCTGACAAATGATGCCAATCTCTCATAAAGCGTTTCACAGTGTGTTCCAGTTTTAGCTCAGAATACATGATAGATAGATCTTCTGAAATCACTAAAGATCAGACGGTAGGTAGGTGGTGTATGCTGAAATTATTTCAAGTTTCATAACATAGGTGTGAGTTGCATAAGTTAACTTGGACATGGTTTTCTGCCTCAAATAAGAGCTGTCAGGGTATCTGATACCTGAGTCAACATTTGTGTAAAACTGAAATGTTGGTATGTGCTGTTTAGGTCATATGGCAGAAATGTGGCTCTGCCTTCCTTCCCACTACATTCCTCACACTGTTCCAATCAGCGTTTCCAATTACTGCTGGCTGAGAACAGCTATGAACCAAATGAGCTCTTACTGGCTGCAGAAATGAGGCTGCTTCCATAGGTTCCCTGTCGGGAAGCCTTCAGACAAAACCTACTGTAATTGTATGTACTGCAGTACCTGGTACACTGCATATCTTTTTCCTCCACCCCACTACTGATCTGCCTGGTTCTGTGCTTTGTGATTCATCTGTTATCCACGCAGATAGATGTTCAGGAAACCCTTCCATCTAGAACTTTTACTCCTCCTTCACTAGAGGATGTAGATCAGAGTTGGTCAACCACGGTGCTCCAGGTGTTCTTGGATTTCATACCAGGAACCCAAGTTAGCACACCAGCTAATCAGGGCTTCTGGGAATTGAAGTTCAAGAACACCTGGACCACCATGATTGGCCACCCCTGATGTAGATCTTTTCTGGATCACCAGCTTTGTTGGTTGGAGATCATAAAATCAATACACCTGAAAAGCACCATTAGATTAGAATGTGAATCCACTAGCTGCTGCCTATTAAAATGTGTATTAATGGAGTGAATGCTAGCAACTTTACAAATGGAAGGAATGTTTGAAATAAAAACTAGATTCCAGCACTGAGAGTCAACAAAATTCAAGACATAATATCCAGCACTGACTTTCTCAGGGTCAAGCTGGCCCTGTCTTATTTGTCTGTTGTAGAAATCTATTGCTTTCCAGATTAGAGAGGTTAAACATTTTTCATGCTTTTGTATTTTTTCACCACCACCAGGAGGCTCAAGCCAACCAATACCTTACAAAGTACAGGAAGCAGCAGCATGAGTTAGATGATGCTGAAGAAAGAGCTGAAATAGCAGAATCCCAGGTCAACAAGCTCAGGACCAAGTCAAGAGATATTGGCATGAAAAAGGTAGGTTGCTGTCAGATGATCCTGAAGGGAGAATTTCTACTAAAATCTTTTCTTTATTGAGTTGAGTTCCTCAGCCATATTCTCCTTTAATTTTATTCCTTGTTCAGTCAGCTCCTGCATCTTCTAATTTGGTTTTGCTCTTGTGTGCCCTCAAGAATGATTGTTCTTGCCATAAAGTTTTTCCTGCATCTAAGTCAGCAGACTTGAGGCACATATCTGTTCAGAGGATGTTGAGAGTCATTCACTTGTTTAGTTCTCATGGTGTCAGTTGCTACCTCTCTTCTTCTCTTAGGTGGAGTGATACCAACAAGAGGATATATTTTCTCAACTGGTGCTAATTTGAGGCTTTGCTAGAACCCGTGAAGGGGGCAAAATGGGGGCAGGCAGGATTCCAAAGACATGCTCCTCAGAAAACTGCATTCCATGACTGAATATGGAGAGGGGTCTTTCCTTTCCTTGCTCTGCCTGTCCGCTGATTTAGCATAGCTATAGCAATATATACCACCCCATAGCGCACAGAGCACTCTTTGGGCAGTTCACAAGGCAATTAGCATTTTGTGCCCACCATGGTGCATGGGTATTCATGTAGCAAGAATGTTTATATATTGCTCATCTGGGAAAGCCCTTACCCTTGAGCAGTTGACATTTACAACAATGAAAATTGATCAAATCATAAATCACATACATCACTTTTTAATATTGTAATGAAAAAGTGAAAAAGTCACTAGAGAATGCAGGTGTTAAAATATTATACCATTAAGATATTAAAATGGTGTTCAGAGCAGCAATGAAACCTAAGCGATCACCTGCATAATAAAATAAAGACTATATGCCTGCTGAGAAAAAAAACTGTCTTAATGAATCTCTTTCCTCAATGCTGCTAATGAGGATGCCAGGTGGATCTCTATTAGGAGGGCATTCCACAGACTGGGGATCACTACTGAGATGGTTGCCCTGGCAGCCACAGGTCATATCACTGTGGGTTGCACCATCTAGAAATGATCTTAGAACTCAGGCAGAAATGTATGGAAGTGGGCATACATTCCGGTAGGCTAATCTTAAACTATTTAGGGTTTTGAAAGTTAGCATCAATACAGGGTCTTAGAAACTGACTGGTAACTGGCCTGCTCTTCTGTTTTGCACTAACTGAACTTTCTGGACCATCTTCAGAGGTAGCCCTAAAAGAATTGTAGGCATGGATGGATGACTGCAGCCAGACCATCTCTGTCCAGAGGGAATTAATTGGTAGATCAGCTGCTGCTGCTTCCTCCATGTCTAGGCCAGATAGTTTTTATTTTTGTTTTGGAATAGTAGCTGTGTTAGTCTGCGGTTCAGGCATATCAAAAACAAAACCAAAAAAGTAATAAACCAAAATAAAAACACTATAGCAGTTCTGAAGAAGTGGACTTGATCCATGAAAGCTAACAATAAAAATATAGCAGTTAGTCTTTAAAGTGCTACAGTGTTTTTATTTTGGTTTATTACTTTTTTAGTTTTGTTTTCTCATCGGCCAGATGTGACACTGCCACAATGAAGCCACCTTTGGGGAGTTCATTCTGTAGTTCCTTTCACCTGACCAATGCTCAGGATAAATTGACAAAGATGGGCCTGTGACTACCTAAACTGCGAACCTAAAGGTCGAAACAGTTGACATTGCACATAATTAGAAACAGAGCTACTTTAAGAGGTGAAAAATTATCTTAATCCAAGTGTTCTCAGCCTCACATGCCATAAATTAGCTTGGTTTTTCATTGTTCATCATGAGGTAAATCTATGTTTTGTTTTCAAGTATCATAGTTTAGTCATGAGGTTTTGATGGAATCATGTCTCTAGAAAGAAGATGATTTTGTACCTCATAGTTGCAAAATTGGGATCTCATGTCTTGCTACCCTGATCCTTCCAGGGAAGTGCAACCTTGTCCAGAGCAGCCTGGCCATCACTTCAGCTGGATAGCAGAACTCTCTACTAATAGAACCTCTGCTTTGCATGAGCTAAGTCCCAGTATATTGACTCTCATCAAAATGTAGCACAGGGATTCTCAACCTGCAGCCCAAAGGCCAGATGCAGCCCATAGTGCCATTTCATGTCCCCCCCCCCCCAACTGCCTCAACCACACAAGGAAGTGCCCTGTGGTGAAAGAAGGGCAAAATGGCCATCCAAAGCTGTCTGAGGGAGCGTGACCTGGCCCCTGGCTTTAAAAAGTTGAGAACTCCTGATCTAGCAGACAATCATTAGATTCCAGTGACAAAAGGCCCATCCTCTCGTACAACAGGGAGGTCTCCCTTGCTCCAAAGCCAGTCGTATCCGACTCTAGGGTGTGGTGCTCATCTTTGTTTACAGCCAAAGAGCCAGCACTGTCTGCATCTGCAGACGTTTCCATGGTCATGTGGCAGGCATGACTAGACACTGGAGTCCATGGAACCCTGTTCCCTTTCCACCATAGCTATACCTACTTATCTACCGGCAATTTCCTGCTTTTGAACTGCTAGGTTGGCAGGAGCTGGGACAGAGACAGGAGCTCACTCTGTCGCGCAGAACTCAGGTCTCGAACTGCTGACCTGCTGACCTTCCAGTCGTCAAGTTCAGCATCTTAACCACTAAGCCACTACAGTCCTAAAACAGGGAAAATGTACTCATAATTATATAGAGAACACTGTTGCCATAGATAAAGGCTCTTAGGTTTTCCAAATGTGAGTTTAGCATCCACCATCCTGTGCTACTTTCCCTCATGGGCCAGGGCTTCTAGAAGTTTAAGTCTGAAAGATTTTCAACACCTGCTGTAGGTCATAGGAAATCATTTTTCTGTGGGAGTTTCTCTCTCTAAGGCTAATTCATAGTTTCAGTGTGTTATAGTTGTCTAGCTCCAACTTATTAAAGGTTGCCTACTGCTTTCCGCATATTAGCTATTCTAGCTATATATTTTGCCAGTGTAATGATGCCTTTGGAATTACTATAATTAATATATGAATTAATCCATAAACATTTCAATCTGGAACTATTAAAATCAATTTGGGAGGTTACCGAGGGATTTTGTTAGGGTGTAGATTACATCCTAAAGCAGTAAAAACTGCTGTTAACAACCTGTGTTGCCTGATTTAAATTATTTTGGCAGTTACCATTCATAATTCTCGGGGTGTTTTTCCTCTCTCATCAGCGTTATTTTCTCTAACGATGGGGCATTGAGGAAAACTGTATTCAGCCAGCAATGCGCATAATGAAAGCTCCCACAGAACAGTGGAGGCTTATGAAGACAGCCTCTTCTGGCGCTGTGTAATCATTTGATGGTGTTGTCATGGCCACCATTCTGAGGGCTCCACAGGGCGATACCAGGGCATGAAAGTTCACAGCCTGAGAGAAATGGCAAAGCTTCTGATTTCACATGACGTTTGTGAGAGTCACAGCCAAGCCCACAAGCACTTCCTCCACAGGTGAAGAGGATGTCTGCATCTCCTGTGGCCTGCTATGGCAAGCGTTTACCACTCTGTAATAATAAATTTGACTTTGCGATGCAAAGCAAAGGTGGCATATTCTAGCAATTTTTGGAAACTTGGAGGTGGCTAATGTTTTTCCCAATTTTTTTTAAAAAAGGAGCTGTGTGCAGAATATATATGTTTCCTTTTCATATATTTTGCAGCTGTAAGAATAGAAGAATAACACTGCTGATTCACACCATAGGTCTATTTAGCCCAGAGTATTATAACCACCCACATGACTCTCTGAAAAGCCTGCACGGAGGATTTTGAGGGCAAAAGTCGCCTTCTTATGTTCCTTACCAGCAGCTGATACTCACAGGTGTTTTGCCTTTGTTCCTGAAGATAATCCAGAGAACCCTATTCATAAGCAGAAGTATATTTCTCCACATGGGACAAGTAGAACAGGTGAATGGGTTGGTGGCAGAGCCAGCATATAGCAATTTAGTCTCCATGTTCACAGGACTGCATCCTTAATTGGCATTCAAAATGTGACAAGAATGTAAGCATCCAACTTTTGATCCTGGAGAAAGCATGGAAAAGTTACTTTTTTGGGCTAGAAAAATCCTCTCAGAATTCTTCAGGCCTTCATAGCCGTGTGTGTGCATCTGTTCATAGATATGCATGTATATTTTAAATCCAGTGGGAGGATTGTGGTATATACAGCTATGGTTGAAATTATAGCTGAATATTTTAAGCTCCCCAAAGGGAGAGATGACTCAACAATTGAAAATCATATGCAAGATGCCTCATTACTAGGAAAGTTAAAGTATTTTTTTTTCTGGAAGTATATCAAATGCTAAGAAATGATAGAAAAGGATTAGGTTGCTAATCCAAGGTCCAGTTCTAGCAAAGAATTAACTCTTCATTTTGCTTTTCACATTTCTTTCTCACTCTTAGGTTTGGGCAGAGATCTGTAAAGACAGACAAAATGCAAATGGAAGCACCTTATAAAATCACTTAATCTAGCTTGCTTTATCAGACCTCCAGGAATGTTAAAATGGAGGTTGTTCTTAATTTAAAAAATGTTTCCAACTCCAAAGGCTGACTTTGTCAATTCCTAACATTTAAAGAGAAATGCTGTGGTTTTCATATTGTCAAAAATGCTGCAACTTCATCCGCTGCAGCAAAACTAGAGATATTCCTAGGCCTGTGTTGGTAAACCTTGGCACTCCAGGTATTCTTGGTCTTCAGTTTCCAGAAGCCCAAGTCTCTGTGAATCCACATGAATGGGTTTACTGCTACTGCATATGCGCAGTAAACCCATTTGTTGGATTCACAGAGACTTGTGCTTCTGGGAACTGAAGACCAAGAACACCTGGAGTGCCAAGGTTCACCATCACTGCCCTAGGCAAATGCTCCCAATGCAATCCCTTTCATTGATAGCTCTCTTTCAGCAAAGAAGTCATATCTTTCCTTCCAACACTTTACAGGTGTTCTTCATTTTCTCCTCCAGGTCTGGCCTGCATCAGGCACAAGATTTTAGCTGTCACGAATAGATAGCAGTTCTAGTTATTCAGTTTTATTACAGTGTTTTTTAACTGCCGGGGACAGTGAAGGTAATAATGCCAAAAAATAACCTACTTCATGACTACTCTCCCTATATTGCAGCTCACATAGCTTATGTACTCTTGGGGTGGCACTATATTATAGATAACATGTCATTCTAGTTGAAATAACAGTACAGTTTGAGATACATTATTCCAGCAGATGTTTGTGTCTGAGAAATCAGATTTGCAAATGAAACTCAAATTCACAGCATGAAGACCAATCCAAAAATATTAAGGAAGCTAAATCTCAGATTACAAGCATTGAGCAAAGCTCTTGCTTTAACAACTTCCAGCACTTAAGGAATAAATGGTTATTTATCAATTGCTGCATCTTTGAGCATGATACTGATATTTTGACCAGATGGAACAAATGGGCACAGAGCAACCTCATGGCAACAAGCTGTAACTGTGATGTACACATGTATGAATGTCAGCAGAGAATCTATACACAGATAGCTATTTTTGCATGCTGAAAGGAATGTTCTGAGGTTCATTTCAGTCTTACATCATCTGTTTTCAGTATGGATAGCTGAATGTGCGGTCCCCTTTATTTGAAAATCATTGTCCACACACACACAGGGGGAGGGGGGAGAGAGAATTAAAACAAATAAACAGGCTTGTCCAGGCATATATATATAAAGTTTGTCCTTGCTTGAAAGCCAGTTGTATCTGACTCTAGGGTTCAGTGTTCATCTCCATTTATAGCCAAAGAGCCAGCGCTGTCTGCATCTGCAGACATTTCCATGGACATGTGGCAGGCATGACTAAACACCCGAGTACATGGAGCACTGTTTACCTTCCCACCAAAGTGGTCCCCATTTATCTACTTGCAATTTCTGGCTTTTGAGTTGCTAGGTTGGCAGGAATCTGTAATATATAGCACTATACATATAATATATAGCACCACCCCAATGGTACAAAAACTATATGAGCTGCAATATAGGGACAGTAGCCTTGAAGTGGGTTATTTTATTCATGGAACGCTGTTTACTTTCCCATCAAAGTAGTACCTATTTATCTACTTGCAATTTCTTGCTTTCAGACTGCTAGGTTTGCAGGAGCTGGCACGGAGATAGGAACTCACTCCGTCGTGCAGCATTTGGGTCTCATACTGCTGACCTCCTGACTTTGCAGTCACTCTTGAAGGTTGCTCCTACTCATAGTGTCTGCATGTTGTGGATGATGGTGCACTCCTCTCTCTCCTCCCAGTGCTTACTTTTGAGCCTTCATCCAGAGGTTCAGCTTTTGGGGTGCACTCCTATATATGCAGTTCCCAGTGTCCACAGGTACTGGGAAATGGCATATATTAGAGCAGGGGTTCCCAAACTTTTCATGCTGTGGGCCGGTCATGTGGTTGTGCAGGCCAGTTATGTGGTTCCTCCTGCCATAAAACATGTCCATGGCTGTTGTAAACGCATTTATGACAGCTGCGGGTGCATTTACGCATGCACAAGTGGATTTTACAGCAATCGTAAATGCACCCACTTTCACTTCCAGGAGCAGCAAGGGCAGCCATGGGCCACATGAAATGGTGCCATGGGCTGGGTCCTGCCCACAGGCCATAGTGTGGCCACCCCCGTATTAGAGCCTTGCAGCCATCAAAAGCTGTTTTCAATATAAAAATCCAGCTTACTGGAGGGGCTAACAAGTCCCTTCAGTATGTTTGATATTGAAATAAAACACTGCCTCTGATCCTCTACAGAAGGGCAGGGAAAATGTCATTATTAGTTTTCCTCCTATCTGATCATTATAGCACTGCATCGGTTAAGGCGGCGGGGGGGGGGTTCTTTCTTCATTTTTCTTTGTAGTGCTGATCGAAACTGTGGCTGTGAGCAGTTTCTCAATCAAGCGACTTCAGAAACAGCAATCCCAGACCACCCTGCAAGGGGCAGTCTGGAAATGCTCAAAGCTGGTTTCTGTTGAAATCAATTGGCAGATAAGTCATAACTAACTGGCCCCATTGATTTGAGAGGGAATAAAGTTTAACTAATTTAGTTTGGTTCCAGTCTGCTTTACCAGACTACACACTGACACATAAAAATCAAGTCTGGATCTACAGTCATCTGGTGATAAAAATGCCTAGCCCCCTGTATTTCTAGCAGCTGTTCACAATACAGGAACTGCTTACCAACATTCTTTGCATGTTGCAAGCTGATCCTGGCCAGCACCTATAGCAAAAATGCATGTTGGACTCATGTGTTTTTCTACCTAAAAAGGTTTTCCAAAAATGAAGTTCAGGATATTTGCAGTGGTGTCCAACTCAGGTATCAAGACAGCTTTGCAATGAGTGGCATATTATAATGCAGAGGACAAGAGTAGATGGAACGAGAATAATTCAATGGAAACAGAAATTGTATATAGAACCTCTGGTGGTGGTGATGGTGATGGTGGTGGGCTCAGCAGGGAATAATATTGTACTTTTACTTGGAAGTAAAGCTCCTGCCAACCTAGCAGTTGGCGTTCTGTGTACTCTGGTGTTGATGCATGTCTGCCATGTGTCCATGGGAACATCTGCAGACAGTGCTGACTCTTTGGCTGTAAACAGAGATGAGCACTGAACCCTAGAGTCAGATATGACTGGCTTTTGAGCAAGGGCAACCTTTACCTTTAAAGCTCTTCTGAGTCCTGAGAGTCTTTCATTCCTTCTTCTTCTGCCATATCTGAAACTGAATACAGTGTTGGTGATCCTCATGGCCATATAACGCGGTGGCCTTTCATCTGCCTTCCGCATCACAGCATGACACCACCTCTGTGAGTCACTTTCTAGTCCTGAGCCCTTTTGGCACACAAAGTCCTCACCAGCCCCAGGCCAGTATTGGTGAAGCTGCCGCCCTTCATCAAGATGGATTCAAGTGGGATTTAATCCACTTGGGGACCATCACCCTTCCTTGTGGACTTTGGCACCCAAGGCCGTTAGTCCTCAGGGTTGTCAGGTGAGTTAACTGCCACCTGACCATTGGTGCTGAGTCTCTGGCAGTATGGTCAGTATTACCATAGCAGGATAACCTGGCCATTCATAGAGAGTGTTTAAAGCAGCCCTTCCCAACTTAGCACTGTCTAGCTCTATTGGATTGCAGCTTCCATCATCATGCTAGCAGTCCAACATGTCTGGAGTACACTGAGCAGAGGAAGGTTAGTGTAAATGATTGCTGTTTTAGGAAGCAAGCCAACCATTTCTATCATGCCTCATGTGTGTTGTCTGCTTTTATAATGTATTTCAGGTTCATGAGGAGGAGTAAACCTATTGTGCTGTGAATGCAGGTAACTGGAACAGGGCATCCATTCAACACTGAAGCAGAAGAAAACAACCACCTCTATAAATAAAGATCAAATAAAGATCTACTGATGTTCCTTCTCTATGTCTTTTAAAGTTACATTTCACAATCCTTGATCTTTAGAAACGGGGGGGGGGGAGGATTCCTTCACTTCTCATCATCTATTCTCATTCACTTTGTAGCTGTGAAGATGAATGAGGGATACCTCTGAGTAGAAAATGCTTTTTGCACAAAATCTGCTTTGATTTGGGTCCCTGCATTGAGCAGGCAGTTGGATTTGATGGTCTCATGAGGTCCCCTCCAACTCAATTATTCTATGATTCCATAATCTTTGCAAAAATCAGTGGCTGTGCTTTCTGTAGGAAACACACCAAACATATTAGACATATATTAATAAAATAATTATGCACAATCTAGGCTGGTTCATTCCATGTAACATTATTGTGACTGGAAACAAATGTTATCAAAGGTAGTAAAGTATATGAAATGATCCCACATCAACTTCTGTGGGTGATGGAGCTGGTTTTGCTTGAAGAAAAAAGAGAAAATCCCTTTCCTCCTTCCCCTTACATACTTTAAATCTACTCTGGAGAACTGAGAAATTCTCCATCTTTTTTGCCTGGAGAGAGGTGATAGAAAGGGGGACCAGTCAAAGGTTTGTTTCAATGTTTTGCTCTATCAAGATAAATCTCCTTCAAGTCCTGTTGAATTGAGCTTCAGATCTCTTCTGTGTAGGATCTTGTAAGAAAAACATGATATAAAATACTTAACACCCAGATGGGCAGCATAGAAATCCAATAAATAAATAAATAAAATATACATGTACAGGTGTGTGAGGTAGCATGATGTTGGAGGAAGAACTAGCACCACAGTTGTCCAGTTCACACAGGAAGCAGAAGGGCTCCAATAAATAAGCCAGGACCTTCATGAGAAATAACAATGAAATCATAGCTGTTATTCGGTTAATTAGTGTAACAGATTGATCACATTAGATATTATTTCACACTTTCCAATGTCCATTCAACTTTTCAATGCTATTTAAAGTGAAAATTCTTGGTGGGATGGGGCAAACCTGGGATTGTACAGGCATTGGCAAACATAACAGTTGACCATTCCCAAGTATATTTGAGTCCCTAACAAGGAACCTCCAGTTCCTAATCAAAACTGGCTCCCTTGAGAGGGTGAATAGCAAAAGCTACTATTTCTTTATTGTTGCTGTTGATTCTTTTATAGAGTGGCATCAATGGGTAACTGTCCATGGGGGTTTCCTGCCAAGAATACTCAAGTGGTTTGCCATTTCCTTCTCCAGTGGATGAGAAGAAAGGACTCACTAGTGAAGACTGTGATGCTAGGAAAGATCAAAGGCAAAAGGAGAAGGGGGTGGCAGAGAATGAGATGGTTAGACAGGATCGTTGATGCAGTGTGCATGAATCTGGCTGGACTTTGAAGGATGGGAGATGACAGAGGAGCCTGGTGTGCTGTGGTCCATGGGGTCACAAAGGGCTGGACTCAATTGTGCGACTCAACAATGACAACAATTAGTGGGTTGAATGTATTTCAGACCTACTTATCCTTAGAACAGATCCACTGCAATCAGCAGGATGTAAGTTAATCATAATAAAATTATATGGATCCAGTTCAATGGGCACAAATTTTTACAAAGTACAAAAACAGCAACTCCATGCCCAGGGGGTTCACATTCTATAATTCATAAACAGACAACATAGTAAAGATAGAAGAAAGCAAAAGCAAAGATAAGTATTTTTTATTATGGTTACCTGGATTGCCATTATATGCCATCAAATCACTTCCAACTTGTGATGACCTTAATAGGGTTTAGAAGATACATGAGATGTTCAAGCAATGTTTAAACACTGCTACTGCCCATCCGCCTGTGAATTTCCATTATCAAGTGGCAATTGGAATCCATGTCATGGTTCATTATATAATACTCTCTCTTCTAGTTACATCTTCTTGTGCTGTATCCAATTCCAAATATTGGTGATCCTCATGGCACTCAGCCATGAAGATTGTCCTGCAAATACTGTATAATGCTGTGGCTTTTCATCTGCCTTCCACATTGCAGCGTGACACTCGTACCACTGATTCAGCGCCACGAGTCACTTTCTGGTTCTGAGACCTTTTGGCACACAAAGTCCTCATCGGGCCCAGGCCAGTATTGATGAAGCTGCTGCTGTCCATCAAGATGGATTCAAGTGGGATTTAATCTGGACCCCTTCCAGTCAGGATTCAGGCCCGGATATGGTACAGAAACTGCATTGGTCACGCTGCAGAGAGCGGGATGGCGGATATCCATCTGTCCTGGATCTTCTTTACCTCTAAACGGCTTTCGATATCGTTGACCAGGGTATCCTTCTGGAAAGGCTCCAAGGATTGGGGATCCAGGACACTGTGTGGTCCTGGTTTTCTTCATTTCTGAAGGGCTGGACCCAGTCGGTGTAGTTGGAGAGTGAGAAATCCAGCCCTAGGCTGCTCCAATATAGGGTACCTCAGGGCTCGGTGCTCTCACCTCTCCTATTTAACATCTACATGAAACCGCTGGGTGAGATCATCCGTTCCCATGGGCCTGGGGTGATGTATTATCAATATGCAGATGACACCCAGCTGTATATCTCAGCCCCTGGGAGCCCTAGCGATGCAGTGGAAGTCCTTTTCAGGTGCCTGGAGGCTGTTAGGGTCTGGAGGGGGCAAAACGGGCTACAACTGAATCCTGGCAAGACTGAGTGGTTGTGGGTCAGGGCCCCTGCGTTATCTAGGGAGCTACCATCTTTGGTTCTGGATGGGGCGGATTTGCCCCAAACAGACCCAGTGCATAATCTGGAGATCCTCCTGGTCTCGCGATTCCTGCTTGAAGAGCAGGTGGCAGCCGTGGCTAGGAGGGCCTTTGCACAACTTTGGGTTATTCACCAATTACATCCGCTCCTAGATCGGGACTCCTTGCTCATGATCACACATGCTTTGGTCACCTCCAGACTTGATTACTGTAATGCGCTCTACATGGGGCTGCCCTTGGTGACCATCCAGAGGCTTCAGCTGGTCTAGAACGTGGCTGCTCAGGTAGTAATGGGGTGCAGGCATTATGCTCATGCCTCACCGCTGCTCAGAGAGCTGCATTGGCTCCCAGTTTGCCTCTGGGTGCAATTCAAGGTACTGTTTATTACCTTTAAAGCCCTACATGGTAGCGGACCAGGATACTTAAGAGGCCGCATTGTCCCAAGGACATCTGTCCATCCCACCAGAGTGGACCAGAGAGGCTCTCTTGTGGTGCCATCAGCCAGAGAGGTGCACCTCTCTGGCAGTAGAAGGAGGGCCTTTTCTGTGACTGCTCCAGCTCCGTGGAACCCCCTACCAGTTGAATTACATATGCAGACAGAGTTGTTGTCCTTTAGGAAAGAAGCGAAAACCTGGCTGGCGGGATGAGTTTCAGGGACAGGCTGTATAATGACCCCAGCCCGTCGACTTATCGGAGCCCCCTTGTCCTCAGTTGCAATTTAATATAAATTTTTAATCTTTAATCTTTTAATTTGTTGTAGCTAGTTTTAAACTCTTGATTAATAACTTTTCCTGCCAACCTAGCAGTTCGAAAGCAAGAAATTGCAAGTAGATAAATAGGGACCACTTCGGTGGGAACAGAGTTCCATGCACTCCGGTGTCTAGTCATGCCTGCCACATGACCATGGAAACCTCTGCAGAAGCAGACAGCACTGGCTCTTCGGCTTAGAAACAGAGATGAGCACTGACCCCTAGAGTCGGATACGACTGGCTTTCGAGCAAGGGAAACCTTTACCTTTACCTTTTAGATGGGTTTTAACTGTTATTGATGCTTTTGTTGTAAATCACCCTGGGTCAATTTGTGAGAAGGGCAATGAATAAATTTGATTAATAAATAAATAAATAATCCACTTGGGGACCATCACCCATCCTTGTGGACTTCGTCAAGGGCACTAGTCTTCAGGGTTGTCAAGTTAGTTAACCACCACCTGACACTCAGAGTTGAGTCACAGGCAGGATGGTATACTCTATAACCATAAAGGTAAAGGTTTCCCTTGCTTGAAAGCCAGTTGTATCCGACTCTAGGGTTCAGTGCTCATCTGTTTCAAAGCCGAAGAGCCATCGCTATCTGCTTCTGCAGACGTTTCCGTGGTCATGTGGCAGGCATGACTAGACACCAGAGTGCACAGAACACTGTTTGCCTTCCCACCAAAGTGGTCCCTATTTATCTACTTGCAATTTCTTGCTTTCGAACTGCTAGGTTGGCAGGAGCTGGGACAGAGATGGGAGCTCACTCTGTCGTGCAGCACTCGGGTCTTGAACTGCTGATTTTCTGACCTTCCAGTCATCAAGTTCAGCATCTTAACTACTAAACCACTGCAGCATGAGCACACACAGAACCTGAAAATCTGCATAGCTGTTACGTGGCTCCATTATCGCTTAGAAGTGAATAATAATAATTTCATGTCAAAATTATTCTGGATTGAAAAGATTTTTTCTAGAAGAACCCCGCTCAGGGGATACCCAAACGTGGCTCCATTCATGTCCCCAAGATCTTTTCCCACCAAAGTAGTCCCTATTTATCTAATTGCAATTTCTTGCTTTTGAACTTGGGACAGAGACAGGCGTTCAATCCATCATGCAGTACCCGGGTCTCAAACTGTTGACTTGCCAGCCTTCCAGCTAACAAGGTGAGCTTCTTAACCACTGAGCCACTGCAGCCCCATGTGTAGAAGTGAAGAAAGACCCCCCCCCCATCAGAAAATGTTCTTAGCTGGCAGCTTTTGCTTGCAAATATCTCTTACATTTGAATATATACTTCCTCCAGATTCCACCTAGTTCAATGCAAAAGGTAGGGCTGGATAGTTGCGATACCAAAGATTATCTTGTGAATGATAGAGGCATCATGGCTTGGAAAGAGACACTGAACACTACAGTGGCTCAGGTGCAATAAGGGGTTGCTTTGTGCAATGACAGTTGGCCAGAGATGGAAACTATACTCATCAATCCTTACTAGGAGACCCCACTTTCTGACCAGGGCAACTTATTGCTGATAGACTCAGCCAAATATAGATGGATACTTCCCAGAGAATGTGTCTACCATCTCAAAGCTAAGGACATCATCTCTTTTGGCTCTGTGCTGCACAGGGTGCAAACGGGTGCCTAGATACAATGGGAACCAAACTTGTTCCATTACAGCTACGCCAAGCTAGTGAAGCATCGTTAGCGTCACACAAGCCCATGCCTTAGCAGTTTTAAATGTTCTTCACGTGTCTTGTCAAACATAATTCAGTCGTGCCATCTGACAAGACACGAGGAAGTAATTATATTCCAACAATTTCAGACGATTAGTGGGTTCTCAAGAGAGTCACTGACAATGGAAGCAGCTTAGCCTTTAAACTTTTGGAAGTGTAGCCCTGTCACTGAATTCCATTCCTCCTTGTCAACAGACAAAGTGCCATGAATGCATAATCTATTTTCCACAGAGAGGATGGTCTTTTTCATTATCCAAGCTTTGTATTAAAACATGAGCTGTGGTGTTAGCTCCAGCACTCAACTACCACTTTGTCACTCTGGGGTTACATGCCTCACACTGACAACACATTCACACAATGAGTAAAGCTTTAATGCATTACTCTTCATAACTCACAGAACAATTAAGGGATTCTGGGAGTGAAAAATGTCCTTAACATTCCCAGAAAGGCTAGGGAAAGACGAGTCTTTTATTTATAGCTTTTATTGGAATATATACAACTGTTCTTCCATCCAAAGGGGTTTCTCCTCCTCTTCCTGTGATCATTCTCTTAAAAATTGCTCCCAAGACTTAGCCCCATGCAATGGCAAGTCTCTTCAAAATGATTAATCTGTTTGTTGTTCACGGGAGGAAGATTAGCTATGAAGCTCTATATACACTACACTTCCACTATATCCAGAAATGTGATAACTGAAGAAGTCAGAGCACAGATGCATAAGACATTGCTTTAAAAACTGAAAGATTGCCCTTGGACCCTACACTGAAGTTTGCCAAGGAGCAACGAGAACAAGAGCATGAGCATAGCCATGGAGGTAGTGAAGGGGTATGTGTGTCATGCTCTTGTTCTCATTGCTCCTTGACAAACTTCAGTGTTTCCATGGTAATCTGGCAGGCATGACTAGACACCGGAGCACATGGAACGCTATTACCTTCCCACCGAAGTGGTCCCTATTTATCTACTTGCAATTTCTTGCTTTCGAACTGCTAGGTTGGCAGGAGCTGGGACAGAGACGGGAGCTATATGCTATCAAATCACTTCCAACTTGTGATGACCTTAATAGGGTTTTGAAGATACATGAGATGTTCAGCAATGTTTTAACGCTGTTACTGTACCACACTCTCCTAGTTACTTTTTCTTTTGCTGCTGCCATATCCGATTCCGAATATTAGTAATCATCATGGAATCAGCAATGAAGATTGTCCTGAGAATAGAATGCAGTGGCCTTTCATCTGCCTTCTCCATTGCTGCATAATACCTATACCACTAATCCAGTTCTGCGAATCACTTTCTGGTCCTGAGCCCTTTTGGCACGCAAAGTCCTCATCAGCCCCAGGCCAGCATTGATGAAGCTGCCGTCCTCCATCAAGATGGATTCAAGTGGGGTTTAGTCTTATAGACTAAGACTCCTAATTTATAATCCAATTTTCCCCATCTCTGTTTTTGTGTTACTGCTCTACATCCAAGTCTCTCTGTGCCTAGGTTTGGAAAGTTACTATAAATATTTTGTATTTGTCATGATGCTTGAAAAATAACCAATTGTCTTTACTTGCTACAATCATGTAATTTGTTACTTTGTTGTCCAGTTCCTTGGCTTTCTGTGTATGTGGTGCCCCCCCCCCCCCCGAATAAAAGGGAAATTTATAGCTTCATAACAGATCCCAATTCAGTCTGGAATTATTTGTGCCTTGTTCGATTCAATCAACGTCCTGAATCCATTTCAATTTGTAAAGCTTCCTGTTGACTGAAAAACCAGAACTGCTGTGAGTTTCTCTGATTTTATACTGATGTACCTAAAATGTGGAGACGCCCCAAGGAGAGAAATTTCTAGCAGCTTGTTTCAGGGGTTTATTATTGTCTTATATTTTTTAAAACCATAGGTTGCAATGATTTCTGCCTCCTCTCAATTCTTTCTGTGTCTTATGCAAAAGATTTATAGAAGTCCCTCATGGCACAGTGCTTAGGCTACAGAACCGTGGCAAAAGATTGCATAGGCTGTGAATTCAATCCTGATGGGACCAGGATTGGCTCATCCTTTTCTTCTTCTGAAGTCAGTAAATGAGTACCCAGCATATTTGTGGCAAAAATGCTAATTACATTATGAGCCATACAGAGAGTGCTCTGAGTGATATGGGGTGGTATGTAAGTGTTATAATTGCTATTGCTGTTTATAAGAGAGTGTAATAAAGTTTGGGAAATTGTTGTCAAAAACTTCTTAAAATCCCTTTAAATGCTCTTCAAAAGTAACATTTGAAAATTAAAGTGTTATTTGTTGCAACAATAACATAAGTTCAGTCTTACTATTTACTTTTGAAATGAGAATTCAATTCACCCTTGTTTCTCAGAAAAGTAATGAATAACTGTCAGTTTTAACTTCTGGATCCTAATTTCTGTTCCAATAATAATTGCTGAACGAAGTTATCACATGGCCAGGACTAGACAGTGACTGGTTGACGGGGTGTTCTTCAAACTTCTTGTATGATGCACTTCCATTCTGATCCAGAAGCCAAACCACCCTGCACACAGCAAATCCTTAAGAAGAGGGAGCATGATCTCTTAGAAGTTTTTTCCCTTCTTTTTTATTTTTTAAAATTAAATTTTAAGATATAACATACAAAGTAAAAGAAAAAGCAAACAACCAAACAATCATGACATTATACAATAGAACACAAAACACAAAACATAATTGTTTTTTCTAATATAAAGAGCAATTTTCATGTTATTAAATAATACATTTCTTTATAATGAATTTATAATATTAATATCTATTAATAATGTTTAATTATACACATATTTACTCTATTATATCTAGTAATCTAATAATATAAAATATTCCCAGTATTTAAAAAAATAATAATAACAAAACCAAACAAAAAAGAAATCAAAAACCTCAGTGATATTTACAAGGCCCTGAAGACTGCGTTTGCCTTAGCAAATGCAGATTGCCTTCTGAACTTCCAGAAATTCAGTTGATCTGGCACTGGTCTGCCACCTTTACCTTTATGCAATGTATGATCCACAAATGGTTTTCATATTTCCCAAATTTTATTTTCCTTAATTATGCCCCCCCCCCTTTTTTTTTTTTGGTTCAGTTCCCATGTCAACTTATCATTCAAAGCAATATTCCATATTTCTTTATACCATTTCTTCACTTTCAACCTCTGGTTATTTTTCCAATTTCTTCCAATACATTGTCTTGCAGTTGTTAACAAATAGATAATAATTCTTTTTTGTTTGTATCTATTTCCTCAACATCAATAAGGAGTCACCCAGCTCCAGCTTAAGGTCACAACCCATTATTTCTGATATCTCCTTCTCAATCTTTGTCCAAAAAATCCCTTGTCACATTACAACTCCACCACATGTGTTCATAATTCCCCCATGAATCATTACATCTCCAACAATATTTTGTTTTTGTATTATCCATTTGATGTAACTGGAGTCAGGTGCCACCTCCACAACATTTTATAATTGTGTTCTTTAACCCTAACAGACAAAATCCTCATAATCCTTTTTCTCCATTTACTTTTCCATTTTGCTTCCATAATTTTTGTTTTTGAATCTTGCTCCCAAATTGTTCTCAATGTATCTTGTAGATTTTCTTCCTGATTTAATATTTTATATATCCTACTTACCAGCCCTTTAATTCCTATTAAACCTTTTCTTATTTTGTACATTAATTCTTTAAAATATGTCATTTTCTTTCTACACTGGTTACACCACTATATTTACTGTTCCATTTATTCATTAACACTTTTTGAAACCAGTTCAGATTCATTTGATTATATATTTCCAATCATTTTTCATCATCCTTACATACCCGTATAAATCCTTCAGCAGGAACACACCATTTTCCAGGAGTATTTCTTTTATTCTCATATGTATTCTAATTGGAAAGGACTTAATATCTTGCAGCTCCACAATTGGGGAAATGTCTGGAGCGAATTTCTTCTTCAATATTTCCCAACCTTCCATCATTGCTTTTGTTATTTTATACTTTACCCTTACTTTTGCCATATCTTTATCTTAAAAAATTGCATTTCCCCCCTTCTCCCTGCTTTTAATGATCCTTCTGCTTTTAATGAGCCTGCTGCAATTAAATCTCTTTCAACCTCCTTGTAGGGAGAGAGAGGAGACCAAAAGGTGTGAGCTTATGCATATAATCACTAAATGTTTGTGCTCACTATTGCATCTGAAAATGTATTATGCTTAACTTTGCCTCTGAATCATACAGGGGTGCCCCATAGTAAAGGTAAAAGGTCTTCCTTGCTCGAAAGCCAGTCATATCCAACTCTTGGGGATGGTGCTCATCTCCATTTACAGCCAACGAGCAAGTGTGGTGTGTCTGCAAATGTTTCCATGGTCATGTGGCTGGCATGTCTAGATGCCGAAGAGCACAGAACAGTGTTACCTTTTCCACTAAAGTGGTACCTATTTATTGACTTGCAATTTCTTGCTTTCGTGCTCCTGGGTTGGCAGGAGTTGGGGCAGACAATGGGTGTTCACTCTGTCATACAGCACTCAGGTCTCAAATGGCTGACCTGCCAACTTTCTGGTCGTTAAGCTCAGCATCTTAACTACTAAGCCACTGCAGCCCTCAGGGTAGCCTATACATGTTTTAAACATGAAGTCTATCCTAGCGTTTATAGCAGCACCTATCAAAAGATCTTTCTTCCTTGGCCTCTTCAAACATACCAAGAGTATGTTAAGATGACATGGTTGACCCAGAAAGACTCGTCCTGCCATGTACTCATTAGGACAAGTCAGGTTTTCCTGCAGGTCCTCCCCCCCACCCCCACACATTGAGAGTGTTACAACTGAAAAATCATGTTTTCCCCAAGGGCTTCAGAATGTCATTCTCTCTCCCCACTCCCCTGGGGAGTAGTTTTCTGTTTGTTTTCATTCATGGCTTACTGTTTCAAACGAACATCCCCCCCCCCCCTTGATAATGAAGTCGGAGTTGTTAGAACATGTACTATAGGAAATGTCTCCAGGGATATTTAATTGAAAAGCTCTGTAGGACAAGTTCTGAAAAGTTTCAGGAAGCCATGGCTGTGTGCAAGATGAAAGTGTTCACTGCGAACCAGCTAGAGTGGGGTGGGGTAGGATGGGAGAGGCCATGCAACATCTATTAGCTACAGTTGTCAAAAACTGTAGTAGGTTTGTGGTGGGGTTTTTTTTTTTTTGTCTTCTGGATTTTTTGAAGCTTCAAGGTTTTATGTGTAGTTCTTTTCTTAAAAGAACACTGAAACATTGTTTGACACATTAGGGATGGCTAGGGACTGTAGTGGCTTAGTGGTTAAGACACTGAAATTGGCAACTGGAACTTCAACAGGTCAGCAGCTCGAGACCCGAGTGCTGCTTGATGGAGTGAGCTCCCATCTCTGTCCCAGCTCCTGCCAATCCAGCTCCTGCCAAGAATTTGCAAGTAGATAAATATGCACCACTTCAATGGGAAGGTAATAGCATTTTGTGCACTCCAGCTTCTAGTCATGCTTACCACATGACACAATACACACAATTAATGCACACAAAACAAACACAAACTAACAAATTACTGTACAAACGGTCTTCCCCCTTCCATCTTCTTTAACATGAAACATTTGATGGACCAGAGTCCTATACCATCAGGACCTTGAAGCACCAGGATATTATACCTACAGAGACTGCATGTTATATGATCTGTAGATACAGTACCAGGATATTGTATTAAAATTACCTTTCCTTTATTCATGTCAGAGGCACCACCAGCGTATAATAACATTAAAAGCTAAAATTAACATATCTAAAACAAAAAAGAATTAAAAGAACCAGATGACATCTGCCCAATATTGGGCCACCTCAACAGCATTTCCTCTTGCCAACGTAAGGTCCTCCTCAGTGCATGTTGAAGGGCATTGTGTGCATTGTATCATATGGGTGATAGTTTGCTCTTCTCTGCATTCACACAGGCTGTCATCTACAGGGAAACCCCACTTTCTCAAATTAGCCCTTGGCCTTCCTACCCTGGCATATAGTCTATTTAAAGCTTTCCACACAAGCCATGGTTGTTTGTGGCCAGGCAGTGGAGAATCATGTGGTTCTGCTCTGTTATCTGGTAGCTCCTTGCTTGCTTTCCGAAGTGCTACTAGGACGGTCTGTAGGGGCTGGTTGTTTGGGGGAGCAGAAGTTATGAGGAAACTGTGCCTTGATTTCAGTCTCTGCTTTGGTGGTTGATGATCAAATAGTAGGTGTATTTCCGAAGATCTTGCTTTTACCCACTCTTTCTGAGCAGCACTTTCTCGGTGAAATGTTGGTGGAGAGATGCCAGCGAAGTAATGCACTTTTTGTACTGATGTTGGTTTTAGGCATCCTGTGACCAATCTTGCTGTTTCATTTAGGGCCACATCCACCTGCTTTGCATGCATTGATCTGCACCACAATGGACTGGCATACTCTCCTGCAGAGAAACATAAAGCTAGTGTAAAAGTTATTAATGTCTGTGGTTGGGCACCCCAACTTGTGCCTGTTATTTTCTCACAATATTGTTCCTGGCAAAAACCTTCTGTTTGATATTTAGGCAGTGGGTCCTGAAAGTAAGAGTTTGATCCAGGCTAACTCCCAGGTATTTGGGGGATATCACAGTGTCATTTTCATATTTACATATTGCAAGATTTATTTATTTTTTGTTACACCAGATGCCAGCACCTCATTTCTCTCCTTGTTTATACATTGCAAGACAAAAACACACTTTTCCTGCCAAAAATATAGCCTTGCTTCCAAGCCTGGCTAGAGAGCAGGTTTGCAATTACCTTATGTAAACTATTGTCCAGGCTTCAGTTTTTAAAATACTTACATTTTCAGGACTGCTTTTTTCTACAGCTCATTTAATTATTTTAGCACCCTCTGCATGCTTCGTAGCATATCATGAAAAACTGAGTCTTTTGGAGGTCATTTACTCATAGAGTTGCAAGAAATGAGAAGTGGTTTAATGGCACTGAACAAAAACAATATAAAAAGCCTGGATCTTTTTTCCCTCTGGGGTGTTGAGAACTGGAAATCTCCTGCACAGAGTGAATTTTCCATGGTTTCTTCATCTTCTTGAAGTGCCATATCCAATTCCGAACACTGGTGATCATCATGGTGATCAGCTTTGAAGACTATCCTGAGACTATAATGCAGTGGCCTTTTATCTGCCTTCTGCATTGCAGTGTGACACCCGTAACACTGCTCCTTGAACCACTTTCTGGTCCTGAGCCCTTTTGGCACACAAAGTTCTCCTCGGCCCCAGTCCAGTAATTGATGAAGCAGCTGCCCTCCATCGAGAGTAATTGATGGAGCTGCTGCCCGGACCCTGAGGACACCTGCTGCTCCATCCTTCGACTTGGTTGTCTGTTTAGGGATTTTTTTTTCTTAAGTGGCTATGATTACCTGTATTATCAGTATAATATTGTATTTTGTATATTGTATTATTCTGTATTTACTGTGTTGATTTTCATGTATTTTGTATTTACTGTATTTGATTGTCATGTGAGCTGCCCTGAGTCAGGTTCCTGATTGGGCGGGGTATAAATCGAAAAAATTAAATTAAATTAAATGGATTCAAGTTGGTTTTATTCTACTTGGGGACCATCACCCTTCCCTGTGGACTTCACCACCCAAGGCCGTTTGTCCTCTGGGTTTTCAGGTTAGTTAACCATCACCTGACAATCAATGTTGAGTCACTGGCAGTATGGTCTACTACTCCCATGGTGGCAAACCTATGGCATGTGTGCTAGAAATGGCATGCAGAGGCTTTTCTGCTAGCATGCATGCCATTGAAGTGAAGCCCCACCTTGCCCCCTCCATCCGCCAAAGGGGAGGCAAGAGGGGAGGCACCGGTGATGTCACATGGGTGTCTCAGCACTCATGGCGCCTCCCACACTCCTCCTCTTCCTCCTCCTCAGGCACTTGGTCTCTAAAAGGTTCGTCATCACTGGTGTACTCTATTACCACAACAGGATAAACTGGCCAGACTGGAAACCCTGCTACCTACTGCACAGAGCGAACTTTCCATGGCATGCCAGCCTAAAATTCTGAGCTAGATTCCTCTCTGAATAGAGATTTCTTTGTAGACTGAATTTCTTCCAGGTTCATTTCATTGTTTTCTTTCTCCCTGTACAACAGCAGCATTCTTTTAAATGCCATGCTAGAAATACAGTGATACCCACAGCCTTATAGCACATGGCAATTATTGCTAAAGTATATATAGTATTGTAGTTCAGGTGTATTAAATATACAGTATATCAATATATATCAATTCACAATGCTAAGTGATTGTTTCTGCTACACCCACACTTACAGTCCCATAACAACTGCACAAGCTGCTGCCACTCAGCTGATGGGGCATGCAATTTTAATGCACTTGCATATATATATTCTCCTGAGGATTTCTTCACACACAAAAAAGGCTTTTTTAATTTTTGTACTGGGTGTGTTTCTTTCTTTCTTTCTTTTTTTGATCCAGTAGTTGATCTGGCTTGTTACAGTGGCAGCACACTTTTCTTCCAGAAAATTGGTTTTGTCATTACTAGGAGAATGGAGCAAGTTGGGATTTGGTCTCCAGACAATTGCCCTATTACATCTCTGCAGCCGTTCAAAGGCAAGGCATGAGGATCATAAATATTTAGAGAGAACATGATTGCAAATGCAGTCTTGAAGAACCATATGTCTGGAAGTGACAGAAAAACTCTGGTTAGACGTACATGCTCTGATGTTTTCCTGTTTCTTTTCGCAAAGATAATAAGTCAAAGAAAGGGGCGACCAATTGTCCTCATTTCAATATGGGACCACAAAATGGTCAAGACAACAGGAAAACTATGATCTATCATCCACTTTGTGGTTCAGGCATATCAGAAAACAAAACAAAAACAAACAAACACTGTAGCACTTTAAAGACTAACTGCTATATTTTTATTGTTAGCTTTCGTGGATCAAGTCCACTTCTTCAGCCAAGGAGTGAAATTTACAGGCATGCTTTTTATACTCCAAATTCAGGGGTCAAAGGGAGCAGGGTGTGTTCAAGCAAAATGACAGACAAGAAGCAAGCACAACAATACAGTTTCTCGCAGCCATCAGCAACAATAGATTATTTAGATTAGCTCTAAATGTCTCCCAATCTCAAAGGGTATTCTGGTCTCTGATCAACCTTTGACCTGCAAACAAAAACACTGTACCTGTTTACTTCCTGTTTTGCTAAAGAGAATTGGTAGGAAGGTTGTAATATAATATAAAAAATATCTAGCAGCATATAGCAATCTGTGTATCAAATTTGATAATGCCCCAGAAACCACTTTGTGGTGTTATTGTATCTTTGAATTAAAAGCAGTTTAGTAAAGATAAAGGTTGCCCTTGCTCAAAAGCCAGTCGTATTGGACTCTAGGGTTCAGTGCTTATCTCTTTTTATAGCCAAAAAAAAAAGCCAGTGCTGTCTTCGTCTACAGATGTTTCCATGGACATGTGGCAGGCATGACTAAACACAAGAGTGCACGGAACACTGTTTACCTTCCCACCGAAATGGTACCTATTTATCTACTTGCAATCTCTTGCTTTTGAACTGCTAGGTTAGCAAGAGCTGGGACAGAGACGGGAGCACTCAGGTCTGGAACTGCTCACCAGCCAACCTTCCAGTCCTCAGGTTCAGTGTCTTAACCACTAAGCCACTGCAGTCACTAAAAACAGTTTACTCTGCTTTTATTATAAAGGCTACTTTTTCAAAAGATAACAAATCTTTCATCCATGATTTCTTGGTTCAAATACTGTTCTCTGTACCAGAGGTTATTTGCCCCACAGAAGAAAGCATATAGGTAGCGGGGACATTTTGGATGTTGAAAACTCTTCCACCATTGCTGCAGTTTTTAAAATGTAACCACAAATCAATTTTTGTCTTACTGGAATGCTTTGGAATTTGGTTATTGAGGATGAGACTTTCAGAGGGGGGGGGCATTCACATCAGTGGTGGGCTGCCAAAAATTTTACTAACATACTGTGGGCGGAGCCGATGTCATGGGCAGAGCCAAAGTCATGATGTCATGACCTCATGGGCGGAGCCGACATCATGACATTCTGGGTGGAGCCAAAGTAAAAAATTAAAAAGTAATAATAATAAAATAAAAATACAGTACACATAAAAATAGAAATAAAAAACACATAAAATATAAATTAAAATAGACATTAAATAGAAATAAAAACAAGAGAAAAGAAATTAAAATAGAAATTAAATAGAAATAAACAACATAAAAATACAAATTAAAATAGATATTAAATAGAAATAAACAACATAAAAATACAAATTAAAATAGATATTAAATACACATAAAAACACACTACATAAAACACACACACACCTCAACCCACACACCCCAAGCACAAACCCGTCACTTACCCCGGGGTCAGGGAGCAGCAGGCAGGCAGCAACAGCAGCAATAGCAGCAGCGTGGTGGCACAGCGGCAAAGTGGCAGCAAAGCAGCGTGGCGGATTGGCAGACTGGCGGGATGGCATCACCCTCCCTAAACCAATAAGCTTTTTCTCTACTGAGATTTCTGGTTCAAGAAACCATCTTGCTTGAACTAACCTCCATTAATGAACCTCTACCAGCCATCACTGCAGGTGGAGATTGCAGCCATGAAATAAAAAGGTGACTGATTCTTGGGAGGCAAGCGATGAGAAACCTGGGGAACATAGTTAAAAGTAGAGACATCACATTGCAAACAAAAATTCGTATAGTCAAAGCAATGGTATTCCCGGGGGCAATGTATAGTTGTGAGAGCTGGACCATTAGGAAAGCTGAGCGCAGAAGAATAGATGCCTTTGAGATGTGGTGTTGGAGGAGAGTTTTGAGACAGCAAGGAGAACAAATAGGTCAATCTTAGAAGAACTCAAACCTGACTGCTCCTTAGAAGGTCAAATAGTGAAGATGAAGCTAAAGTACTTTGGACATCAAATGAGAAGAGAGGATTTGCTTGAAAAAGCCCTGATGCTGGGAAGGGTGGATAGCAAAAGAAGAAGCGGGCGGCCAAAAATGAGACGGCTAGATGGTGTTGTGGACGCAATGGGCACAGAGCTGAGTGAGTTGAGGAGGATGGTAGAGGACAGAAGTGCCTGGCGGACAGTGGTCCATGGGGTCACAAAGGGTCGGAATCGACTGTGCGACTGAACAACAACAAAACCAGCCATCCTGAGATACCAGCCAGTAATAAGGCTCCCCAGAGTTTCCTAATAGTCATCCTTTTGTTGACAGATGCATTTAGGGCACTTGGGAGCCCCACATACCTCCGTTGGCAAATTATCACACAGATGGTCAAGAAATTTCAGCAAGACAATAAGTAATCACATGGCATTAGAAGTAGCATTCCCTCAAGAGGCAATCTGTCATTTCAAGTGTAGGGTTGTCTCATCCCACATTTGCAAAATTAGCTTGATTTTGTTTTGGTGTAGATCACTGGGAGGTAAACATAGACTTCCTTCCAAGACTGATTGCTCAGGCAGAGAGCTTTGAAGGAATTCTGCTTGAAGAGAAAACATTGCAATAGCAGGAAAAACTTGTACCCTTTTATTTTTATTTGACTGTGATCAAGTATTGTAATCATCTCAGTATGTATCCAAAAATATGTCACACATCAGAATGTTAATATCTGGAAGACCCTGAAAAATAGCAAATGCAGCTGCTTCAAAATTTTATCAATAAATATTTTCCCCCACTGAGAAATGAAGATATTTGTCTTCTTTTAATTTCCACCTACTCCTGGAGATGGAAGACTATTTTTACACAACTTGTCACTTACTTAAAGCTTCACATAGGCCTCACAACCATAGCCTGGTCACAAGGATGCTAAGAATACTAACCTATGCATGTCTACTCAGAGGTAAGTTCTTCATATAAACCACGAATGCATAATTTTCACATTTGCTGCTGGGTGAATCTGTACAGGATTGCAATCAATGGATACATTAGAGAGACCAATAAAATACCTGGGTTACAGAAAGTTTCAAAGGAAGCTCCATGGCAACAGTAGAAACCTGCTGATTTTGAAAAGTGCTCCTTCCCATAGAGCAAAAAAAAAAAAGGGGGGGGGGAAACCTAGTGAGGAATGAAGGTGGACATGTGCAAAGCTGTGAAGGAAATCAAGGAAAAACATCCTTTATTGAAAGGAGGGAAAGGATGGTGATACATTTATTCCTAGTGGAGTTAAAATGCATGGAAGGGAACTGTGGAGGTCCAGGACCTTGTGTAGGAGCTCTGTGGTGGACCAAATGGTACCCTAAGATGTTCTAGCAATAGGATCAAAGGAACAAAGGAACAGTGCAAGAAATTCATTTCATGTATTTTATTTCATTTCATTTATTGGACTTCTATGTCGCCCTACTCGGAGAAACTGACTCAGGGCAGCTCACAGAACCCACAAATATCAAATATTACAGTGCAACAAAAATATAATGGAATACAGTACGACAGAACAATAAAATACCATACATTCAATAAATCAGTACACATCATACAAAGATTACATTGCAAAAACAACCACCCACAGCTGAAGTCCATTCCTCCTGGCCAGAGGACACTGGTTGGGAATCCGGCGGCAGCGACGGTGGTGTGGATTTTATCAGCTGCCACCTCCCACAGCTGCAGTCCATTCCTCTTCCCAGCTGGAGGATGCTGGTCAGGAGTCTGGCGGTGGTGACGGCATGGATTTTTATCAGCCACCACCTCCCACAGCTGCAGTCCATTCCTCTTCCCGGCTGGTGGACACTGGTTGGAGAGAAAGCAATGTTGGAAAGAAAGCAAGCTGTGGCATAGTGACAGGATTAACACGTGGGTTCAGCCCTTTGAAATGCAGCATGATGACCTAAGCACAATTCCCCCTTTGGCTTAGTGGTTAAGATGCTGGACTTGATGACTGGAAGGTAGACAGCCCTGGCTCTTTGGCTATAAACAGACAAGCACTGAACCCTAGAGTCGGATACAACTAGCTTTTGAGCAAGGGTGACCTTTACCAGCAGCAAAAACAACAAAGTTTATGTTCATTAGAGAACTACATTTGTGACAGGCGTTGAAGAGTATGTATGAAAGCAACATTTACATGTAGATCCAGCCTTTTGGAACTCAGCCATCTCTCAGTCACCCCACCCACCACTTCAGTTCTTTTTAAGAAAATAAGAAAGCTCGTGCTTGTTAGATAAATGCACTCATAATAGGAATCTAGTGTCCTAAGCCAGTGCCTGAGATAAGCAATAGTCTGGTAGAAATAGAAACAAATTGAAGCTTAATCCAGATAAAACAGAGATTGTCCCGGTCAGTCATAGGGCAGTGCAGAGGATAGCGATTCATGCTGACATGGATGGGAATGCATACCTCTTGAAAACATGGGCTTACTTCCAGGTTCTTTTCTGAGTCCAGGTTTTGGCAGTGGCCAGAAGTGCATTGATACATTAAAACTATTGTGTCAGCTGTACCTGCTCCTTGAGAGACCTGACTTAGTTACAGCAATGCATACCTTTGTCAGTTCCCATTTGGATTACTGCAATGTGCTTGAATTGGGAATGTTTGGAAACTTCAGCCTGACCTGACTGGGTATCTAATAGCTGGTTGGATACCTCAGTAACTTGAGAACCTGGCTGCATGGCCAAGAGTTCGAATTCAGCTCTACAATGTGCCTTGTAGAACCAAGGCACCCCCAGAAAGAAATGTAAACAACTCTACATCTAGAAAACCCCAGAAAGTATCAACAGAAGCTGGAACTGACTTGATGGTACATAATTATTATGATAGCCAGTATGGTGTAATACAGTGTTTCCCAAATTTTGGGGTTAGGACTTCAATTCCCAGAAGCCTAAGTCAATTCCCCAAAGCACTGACCAGCCAATGTACTGACTTAGGCTTCTGGGAATTGAAGACCCAACCCCAACATTTGGGAAACACTGGTATAATATATAAAGTGCTAGGCTAGGACTCTGGCGATCTGGGTTCAAATCCCTGCTTGACTGTAAAAACTCACTGAGGTGATATCTGTAAACTATTTCCTGATCACCCAGGGCCTTAGGCAGGATTCTAGATTTGGGGCGGGAGGCAGGGGGGAGCAAATTTTTTCAGGAGGGGCAAAAAACACACTCAAATATATAACATTGGCACCATGGGGTGGGGTGGGCGGAAGTTAGATCAGGATTTTTTTTGGGGGGGGCTGCCCCCACTGGCTACGGCTCTGTGATCACCTCTTACATCATGTTCAAGATTTTGACTTGAGAGCCTCCATGGTTTTGGACCTTTTTGCATGATGGTGCAACTCCATCTGGGTATAGCTGTCTATTCCATCAGATCTGCCAAATCTTTGCAGTTGAGGGTGCCAGCAGCGTAGGAAATGGGGGGCGAGGGGGCGGCTTGCCCTGGGCGGCGAGTTTTGGGCTATGGTATTCTTGGACTACAATTCCCAGAAGCCCTAGCAGGCGGGAGCATCCACCAGGGGGAGGCAAATTTGAGTTATGCCCCAGGTGGCTGAAATCAATGCTACACTACTGGAGGGTGTTTACACATCTGTAACAAGAAATCAGGCCTTTTTGGGTAGTAACACCCTCATTATGGAACAAGCTTCATCAAGAAATCTATGGCGCTCCATTCTTTCTTGCTTACAGAAAACACATTCAAAATGTTGCTATTCAAAGAAGTCTCTGGAGAAATATCCATAACTGCCATATTGCTGTTTCTCTGTATTTTTACTTTGATTGTATAATCTTGACAGATATCTTATATTGAACCTGAGTAAATTGTCCAGAGTAGCAACCATGCTAGAAAGGGTTGCAAATAAGCTTGACAAACAAACAAGCAATCTGCTCCAAGGACATCATAAGACTAAGAAATGAGTTCTTCATACCCTCTATTCTGTTATTTCTTACCCTGGTAAACTCACCACATTTAAAGGGGAGCAGCCAGCCCTTTCCACCTCCACTGCTACTATCTATACATGCAAAGCTGCAAGTCAGCAGGGGATGTATTCCTGCTCAAATAAAACCTATACATGCGAACAAGAAGCCAGCAGGAATAAAGTGTAGTGAGCTTTTCATTGTTTAATCTCTAGAGTGATCACAGCAGAAAGCAAACTGACAGAAACTTGGAATGCAGGAAGCATTTTGCTCCACAAAAGCTCTTTGATATGAATCTCTGTCAATTCTGAATAGATGTGTAGATAAGAGAAATCTTGGGAACCCTTGAATTTGGGAAATGTTATGCTTACCAGTTAAGTGCTCAAAATTATCGGAATATTCGTTCTAGTATAAAAATGAAAAGATTGTTTAAAGGTTCTTCTCTGAATTGCCTGCTTTTGCCCCAAAAATGAGGCAAGTTGTAACTGGAGATGATGCATCACCAAGAAGAAGAAGGAGGAGGAGGAGGAGGAGAAGAAGAAGAAGAAGAAGAAGAAGTCTGCTACTTGGTCTAATCCTGTGATGGCAAGCCTTGGCACTCCAGGTGTTCTTGAACTTCAATTCCCAGAAGCCCAAGTCAGCATTCATGTTAAGCAGCACTTCTGGGAAATTTATTTATTTATTTATTTTATTACATTTATACCCCGCCCTTATCCAAGGACTTGAAAATGAATTCCAAGAACAGCTGGATTGCCAAGGTTCACTTTGACTGGTCTAATCCATGTGTCCTATACTAAATCAAATGCACTGAATCTAAATCTGAAGTCCAATTCTGTCTTGGACATCAGGATCTTAAATTAATTATGCATATAGACGTGATTAGCTACATTCTTTCACAGCTTCGCCTAGTCATCTTTAGCTCAAAACAGACTCACTATGGCCTAGCTGTACTATCCAATAAGATGGTTTTGCATGAGAAACAAGCCCTTGGTCCATCTCCCCTTATATACCTATTTCTCACATCAGCTCACTGACTTGTCCAGACATGCCCAGCCGCTGCTGGAACATGCATGCTACCAGGGGATGTGATTCAGCTGAGGTGGCAGCAGGCATAGTGGTAGCTGCAACTGTTGTAATGTTCCCATGTAAAAATATATTACCCAATTACCGGCCATTTGAATAGCTATAGCATGCCTATAACTTAAAATCTGTACGTGATAGGCAAATTCTAGGTTCAGATTTGGAATCAGCACATTTGATATCATGTAAATCACATGTGTTATTCCCAGTAGCAAAATCGTTGTTTTGCAGTGAATTAGAGGCAATGATGCCCTGCTTAGTGGAACGCTCTCCTCAGCAAGATGCATCTGAAGTGTTAGCTCTTACAATTCAAGAATCAGGGTGAGATTGTTTTCCTTTCCTCTGGCAGTAGTTTTTAAGGCTATGTCGAGAAATTTTATATTGGGCAATTTTATTCCGCCTGGCTGGATAGCTCCGTGAGTTAGGTATGTTGCTGTAGACCCAAAGGTTGGGAATTCAATTCCCCACTATGCCTTCTGGGAGTGCAGCCAGGTTGTATAACCTTACATGGTCCCTGAGGAGCCCCAGAAGAATGAAATGGTAAATCACTTTTGAGTATACCTATAAAAACCTGGAAAGGCTTATCATAAATCAAAATTGATCTGACAGCACACAACTATTATTATAATTTTACTCCACTGCTTTTAAACATGTGTTTTTCTCTCATTTATTATCTTATTGTTCTCGATTATTTTAGTCATGTGTTCCCTGTTATTCTTCATAATTTGTTCAGTTTGCTGTTCACCTATAATAATAAAAGTGGGTGTATATACGTCTATCTGTCATAATTCCATGGTGACGAAAATTAGACACTTCAAACTTGACAATGCTACACAAATCTTATGGAAGTTTATTTTGTTTCTTTAAACAGATTAATTAATTGGATTTGATTGAAATCAGTTTGTAGCTTGCAGTACCCCTTTGGATTACTAGATGTTTGTAAAAAGCAAATAAAAGCTGCAGACAGGACTGGGATAATAATAATTTTGTGTCCAAATTATTCTGGGTTGAAAGGAGTTTTGCTGGAGAAACTCCACTCAGAGGATGACCAAATGAGGCTCCTTTCATGTCCCCAAGATCTTTTCCCACTGAAGTAGTCCCTATTTATCTGCAGTACTTGCTATTTCTTGCTTTCCAACAGTTAGGTTGGCAGGAGCTATTTGTCATGCAATACCAGGGTCTCAAAATGCTGACTTGCGAGCCTCCAAGCAAGCTTTTTAACCATTGAACCACCACAGGACTGGGATGTTCCATGTAATGTCTTTCTCTACTGGGGAACCTTAAATCTTCAAACAATTGAGGGATGGGAATGAGAGAGAAATATCTGCTATTTGAGAGGAAAGAACGAACAAACAAACTACAATGAGGATAAGATTAAAAGATCTCAAATGCTTGGGAAGCTATACTTCTGCTACTATTTTAAATTTCACTCATTTATTCTCTGTCAAACAGAAACACAAAGATAGAAAACCTTGAGTGAAACAAATAAAATAACATCCTTGAGACAATTGTACCTTTCATCTATGGATTTATTTAGCTGAGGCATTCCACATAACTGAAGATTATGAATCATTGTAACAGAAGAAGGACACACTGTTTGTTCCCAATTAACAAAAGGACTGTTAGCGGCATTTAGCTGTAGTCTCTGGAAAACCAAGGGAAAAGCCACAAAATGACACTCTGTATCCTACAGTACTTGTCTGACAACAATGTATAACTATAATGGCATTGTACCAAAAATATACAAGTACTGTAATGAGTTCTTAATTGTCCTAAAAATTTCTTCTTTTTGTAACAAAGTTGTACTACTGTCTGAAGGTTACATTAAGGTTAAGTTGTTCAGCACTGCAGATCTTATATGTTCCTGCTGACCTTTCAGAGGCTGCAACAACATTGAAAAAAAATGTGGAAAATGCTACAGAATAGAGATACTGTAGTCTGGTTTGTCTTTCTTTCATGGATCAGGAAACACAAGAAAATGCCAATCAGCTCAGAGTTTTCTCCCCCAAATCCACATTTTTCAAATTATTTTTTTTTGCTCTGCTACTGGGGATTCTATTTTATTCCACAGCTGATGTATTTGCATAGGTTCTGTCAAGGTCAGGGTTTTTGATACCTGTTCATTGCCCCATAATTTACAGACTTCCAGGGGAAAACTATCAGAAGCCTGTGTTCATCACAGCTGACATTTATCCTGATAAAGGTAAACCCCGAATGACATCAGGCAACCATTTGCAATCATATCAAATTTAATCCAGGTATTAAATCTTTTTCAGTGTTGCAATCCAGGTAACATCAGCTTGTCTTTTTCTGTAAGGTTTATTTACCGTATATGCCGGCGTATAAGACGAATGGGCATATAAGACGACCCCCCCAACATTTCCACGCAAAATATAGTTTGTTATATACTCGCCGTATAAGACTACCCCCTCTTCCACACACCTTCCACACACCAAATAAAACATAAAAAAACATCAGATTTGATTTCAACATCTCCCTGTGGCCGGCACTAGTGTGCAAGTGCACATGTGTGAGCTCTGCATAGACAAGGGGCAGGGTGGAGCACCGCTGCTTCCCACCGAGCAGAACGGGCCGGTCACGCTGAAAAGGCTGGCACCCCTGTCTCGCTGCTGATGCTCGCCGCAGCCACGCTCGATACCGTGCGATACTGGATGGTATGTAGAATGAGGTGGGTGGGCATCGGGAGGCCACTATGGACACCAGGGGGGCATCGGGAGGCCACTATGGACACTGGGCGAGCATCAGGAGGCCACTATGGGCAGCTATGTCTATCCCAACTGAAGTGCACCTGGCATATAAGACAACCCCCCCCCACCTGGAGGCATGTTTATCAGGGGGGGTGGGGAAGTAGTCTTATACGCCAGCATATACTGTACCTACATTGCTTCTATGCTCCACAGGCTGAAATATCCCAAAGTCTCTTAATGCCATCTTAAGTCATGAAGGTACCAATGCTTACATCAGAATTCAATACAAAACAGGAACATGTTTTATGCCTCAGTCCACTCCAATCTGGCTTCAGACCATGACATGGTACGAGACAGTATTGGTCATGCTGCTGAATGACCTTCTGAGAGAGGTCAACTGAGGTAACTCCTTCTTGTTAGTTCTCTAGGCTCTCTCAGTGGTCTTTGATATCATCAACCATGGTATCCTCCTGGAAAAGGCTCTTGGGGTGGGGTATTGGTTCCCAAGTGCTGGCTTGATTTTGGACTTTTCTCAAGGTTTGGGTCCAGAGAATACAGCTCAGGGTGGGGGAGAGTTGTTGGACTCCTCAGTACAATATGGTATGCTTCAGACTCCTCAAATATTGTGGTATTTTTAACCACAACTGGGCATACTGTGATAATGGCAACCTTGTGTTGCTGGCTAATCTTTCTCACACTAGGTCAAGCGGAAGGAACTGCAGAATGAATTCATCAACGGGTGGCTTCCTTTTGGCAGTTTCACATCTGGCCTGGACAAGGAAGATGAAGAAAAAGTGTTCAGCTATCTCCCTGGTGCTGTTTACCATATATGTAAGGCTGTTGGGAGAGGTACAGTAATTGGGAGATCTGAAGTGCATTTTCATCAGTGTGTTGATAATACAGTACAAAACTCTTTCTCTTCTTCTTCACCCCAGCAGATAATGCTATCCAGACCTTGGAGGCTTGCCTGGAGTCAGTTATGGAGTGGATGGAGAAGAATAAGCTGAAGCTGAATCCAGACAAGATGAAGGTCATACTGGTAGGGAATAGTCTGTCTCAGGTGGGGAGAATTTCCCTTAAATTGAATGGTGTCTTTCTCCTGTTGAAGGCTTTTAAAAAAAAAAATTACAGAAGCATTTCCTATATAAGTTTTATAATGGATCATGATTCTGGGGAACTTTTATTAATATTGAATTAACTATATGCTAGAATTAATTTGTATGATTCTGGTGCCTATAAGGTTTTTTATTTATTTTATTTATTTTATTTGTTCATATTTATCCACTGCCCTTCTCACCAAAGTGACTCAGGGCAGTTTACAAGTAGTAAAAGACATCACAATAAAACACAAACACTACCTAAAAACCTCAAATATAAAATTGTTAAAATTAAAATTTAAATCTAAAAAGATTAAAAGCACACCAAATTGCTACATTTTACTAATCTTACTGATTAAAAAGTAGAGGGAGAGAGGGGCTTAAATCATCCAGCGAACTGGGGTTATTGTGCATCCCATACTACCTGCCCCGCCAGCCATGTTTTTAGATTCTTCCTAAAGGGCAGCAGCTCCATCTGGAGATGGAGCTCTGTTGGCAGGAGGATCCATAGGGCCAGAGTGGACACAGAGAAGGCCCTTCTTCTAGTGCCAAAGAGATGCGCCTCTCTGGCCGATGGAACAGCTAGAGATCCTCTCCTATCCGCTCTGGTGGGACAGACAGATGTTCTTGGAGTGAGGTGGTCTCTTAAGTATCCTGGCCCACTGCCATGTAGGGAATTAAAGGTAATTACCACCACCTTGAATTTCACCCAGAGACTTACTGGCAACTAGTGCAGCTCCTGGAGCAGCGGTGACACCCCATCACCACCCGGCCAGCCGCATTCTGAACCAGTTGAAGCCTCCGAATGGTCGTCAAGGGCAGCCCCATGTAGAGTGCATTGCAGTAATCAAATCTGGACGTGACCAGAGCGTGTGTGATCATGAGCAAGGGGTCTCGATCTAGGAGCGGGCATAACTGGCGAATCACACAAAGTTGTGCAAAAGCCCTCCTGGCCAGGACTGCCACCTGCTCTTTTCCAAGATTGTTGTTGTTCGGTCACACAGTCGATTCCAACCCTTCGTAAATGTATTCAAAAGGAAAACACATTAATGAATAATGCAAACCTACACTTACATATAGCAGTAACACAATCTTATAAAGTAAAATGTAATTTCTATGGTAGCTTAACTCTTTGGCTACAAGTTTTTTTCCTGCTTTGCTTAGAAGATGGAAGCCCAGTACCTTTTCATTCAAGGAAACAGGAACCACCTATAGAAAAACTCCATTTTAAATTCAATTTTTGAGGCTTATTTTTGTGGCTCAGCCTTGTTTGAATGTAATTGAACCTTATTTTAGGCCCAATCTTTTGCTTTTTTGAACTGACTACCTTATCAAATCAATTTATCAGAAGTAATACATGACAGTTTATAGCAGGCAATCCCATCATGCTTTGTGTTTGTTTTGCATATTAACATGGAGATGGGAAGATCCAGCATTTAACAAACATAGTTGCCACCTGTTTTTTAATTTAACTGGTTAAATGTTTCTTCCCTCCCAAAGCAACAATTTTTCCATTCTGTATATATGCTGAGGTCTGTGATGGGTGGGGTCCAGTTTAGTTTAGTCTCTCTCATCTAGCTTATCTGAAGGTTCAATTGTTTAGTCTAGTTCAGTCTCTTTCTGAACTCACTATCATCTTTCAACTGACATTTACTTTAGAGATTTATTCCGATTTAATTGCAACCAAGATGAAGTAAACTGCTTTATTATATTTTTTTGCCACCTACCTGACAACTTTATTTCAACACAGGCCTCAGAAGTAAACATTATTTTTCCTTATGCTGAAGCTGTGCCTGAGCATTTGTTCAATAGGAACTAAGAGAAAAGAGGAATCAAAGTGGGGTTTGACTTCCAGACTCTTCGGCCTTAATCCTTGTTTGTAGGCTAGCTGCACTACCATGCAAGTTTATCTAACTGTTATGGAATCTTGAACAGCACCTACTTATTAACTGGCTGGGAAAGATGACTGTCTTCCATTATGCAGTTATATTTGTGGTAGCTGGCAATCACCTTATCAGCTCCATCTTCTGACACTGCATTTAATGCCAAACAAGAGATCTCAGCAGGTGACTACTTTCACAGAACAGGGTGTGATGCCAGCTAGGAAGCCACAGAACGAGATAATAGGAAGGAAACAACAGCTGCGCCCGTGAACATCTTGCAATATTATAACAAGCTCAAAAATACAAAAGTGCCTTGAGAATATGAAGTAGAATAACTGGAAAAACTACATAGAGATGTCTGCCATCAAACCACTAACATCCACTCACAATGGCTTTGAATAATACGTACCAGGTAGAGGGAATTGTAGAAGAAAATACAGTACAGCACAATAGTGGATGTTGCCACTTACAGTGGCAGTGCAGAAAAACAAAAACTTAACTGAAAAAGAACAAAAATGTCTGAGTAGTTACTAAGAACCTATCTTTCCCCTGAAAAAACTCCATTAAATCCTTCACCCAAATTTATCTGCCCCCACACACAGAACAGAATTTTAAACTGCCATCTGCACCCAGCTATATCTTGTACCCATCAGTGGGTTGATGTTCATGACTATCAGAGTTACCTTCCAATTTTATCTTTCTATGTAGGTGACATGGGTTGCCAGCTGTCTACTTGTGCCTACTGAACAGTAGCTTCCATTGCATAGATTTCACATGTATAATATCTAAAGAACATACAAATAAAAATAAAAATAAATAAATAAATAAAAATTTGGGAATTAAGCCTACCATTGGTTGCCATCCAGCTATTCATTGTGAAATTGCCGCTAAGGACAGGACAGAATAATACCAGACACATCCCCTGTACAGATTACCTAAATCTGTTAAGGTCATGGCTCTTGATTGCAGCATTTTCCTAGCACTCTGGAGCCTAAGTAAAAATAGTGAAAGAAAAAATAAAATTTAAAACAGCAATAAAATATTGTAGAACTATAAAGACTAACAATGTTATTTCAGTGTGACCTTTTGTGAATCCAAGTCCATGTTAATCTCCCAAAGTTCACAGTGAAAGAAATTTATTAGTCTTTGCAGTGCTACAAGAGTCCACCCTCACCCCACCCCCAATTTAGTAAAAAATTGGAAACCCCTTAACATGCTATACTGACAGGGTTTCTGTTTTACTTAATAGGTAAAGGTCTCCACTGCTCAAAAGCCAGTCATGTCTGACTCTAGGTGGTACTACCCGTCGTGTCTGCAGATATTCCCGTGGTCATGTGGCAGGCATGACGGGATGCCAAAGTGCACAGAACTCTATTTACCTATCCGAAGAAGTGGTACCTATTTATCTACTTGTAATGTATTGCTTTCAAACAGCTAGACTGGAAGGAGCTGGGACAGATGTCAGGAGCTCACTTAGTCACACAGCACATGGGTCTCAACCCTGACTGCTCCTTAGAAGGTCAAATTGTAAAGATGAAGCTTAAGTACTTTGGACATCAAATGAGAAGAAAAGATTCACTTGAGAAGGCCTTGATGCTGGGAAGGGTGGAGGGCAAAAGAAGAAAGGGGCGGCCAAAAATGAGACGGCTAGATGGTATTGTGGACGCAATGGGCACAGAGCTGAGCGAGTTGAAGAGGGTGGTGGAGGACAGAAGTGCCTGGCGGACAGTGGACCATGGGGGTCGCAGAGGGTCAGAATCGACCCTTTTATTATTATTATTATTATTATTATTATTATTATTATTATTATTATTATTATTATTATTATTATTATTATTATTATTATTATTATTATTATATTTGAATTTCTATACCGCCCTACTTGGCAGAGCCAACTCAGGGCGGTTTTTTACACACATGTAGTTACAGTCACAACATATCAATAAGTCAATAGTCAATATCAAATGAAAACAGTCAATAAATAGTCAATATCAGTATCACAGAACATGCTTCATGCTTTTATGATGACCTGATATTGTGTAATTTGTAACTATGATTGGGGACTCTGGGGATTTTGAACTGTAACTGTGATTGGGGATTGGGAGTTTCTGATATGTTTTTGATTTTGCTTTTGTATTGTTTGAAGTGTTGCTGAAATGTTTTATTAATTGATTATAGTGTTGAATGTTGTATTTGTGAGTTTTTGTGAGCCGCCCTGAGTCGGTTGCACCGAGTAGGGCGGCATATAAATTGAATAAATAATAAATAATAACAACAAAAAACCCTTTCTTGCACCCCCAGCCCGCGAACAGGCGACGCTAGAGAAGCGCCAAACCAAAGCGAGAGCAAGACGGAGAACCACCACACAAAGTCTCTGAGCGCTCTGCGCTTGCGCAGCCAGGACGCCTCCATCGGCCCGGTCGGCGACGGGATGGGCGGGCCACTCTGTACAGTGGGCTGGGCCTGTCTCCTAGGTGACGCTGGCGGCGGCCTGAGCGCCACGGCGCCTGCGCGTGTTGTGGAGCCGTGTGAGGGGGAACCGGCCGGGGAGGGTGTTTTGAAAGGGATGGTGATGGCGGCCGCTGAGGAAGGGGACGCGGCGGCGGCGTCTCCCCCCGTGGTGGAGCGAGGCCCCGGTTCCGCTTACCACATGTTCGTCCTGATGGAGGACTTGCTGGAGAAGCTGAAGCTGCTCAACTACGAGGAAGAGGCGGCGCTGCGGAGCCACAACATGAGGCCGCCCTCCAGGTAAGAGGCAGGCCGCCCCTTGAGACACTCAAAATAAAATGGAATTTGGGCTCCCCTCACACACACACACCCCGCGGGGTTCGAACCCGTGGCTTGGGAAGGGCTCAAGATGCGAGTTGTCAAAAAGGGGAACGTGGGGAACGTGGCCGCTGGCCTTCTGTAAGGTCTGGGCTCTTTCTCGGGTCGCCCGCCTCGGGATCTGAGGGGTTTTTTCCCCCTCCCCGGGGTTCCCACACCTGAGACTCAGGCAAGTTCATCCACGCAAGTTGGTGGGTCGAGGTCGGTCGTCGGAATGGTGTCAACGAGCCCGAGCGCTGCGGCCGTCCGGGAAGAAAGAGAAAAGTAAAGGAAGGAAAGAAGAGGAAAAAAGAAGAAGAAAAGGAAAGGAAGGAAAAGGAAAGGAAAGAAGGAAGAGAGAAAGAAAGAAATAGAAAAGTAAAGGAAGGAAGGAAGAGAAAAAAGAAGAAGGAAAGGAAAGGAAAGAAGGAAGAGAAGAAAGAAAGAGAAAAGTAAAGGAAGGAAGGAAGAGAAAAAAGGAAAGGAAGGAAAAGGAAAGGAAAGAAGGAAAAGAGAAAAAAAGAAAGAAAAGTAAAGGAAGGAAGGAAGAGAAAAAAAGAAGAAGGAAAGGAAGGAAAAGGAAAGGAAAGAAGGAAGAGAGAAAGAAAGAAAGAAAGAGAAAAGTAAAGGAAGGAAGGAAGAGAAAAAAAGAAGGAAAGTAAAGGAAAGAAGGAAGAAAGAAAGAAAGAGAAAAGTAAAGGAAGGAAGGAAGAGAAAAAAGAAGGAAAGGAAGGAAAAGGAAAGGAAAGATGGAAGAGAGAAAGAAAGAGAAAAGTAAAGGAAGGAAGGAAGGAAGAGAAAAAAGAAGAAGAAAAGGAAGGAAAAGGAAAGGAAAGAAGGTAGAGAGAAAGAAAGAGAAAAGTAAAGGAAGGAAGGAAGAGAAAAGAAAAATGTGATTAAATAAAATAAATAAATAAGAAGGAAGAGGAAAGGAAGGAAGGAAGGAAGAGAAAAGTAAAGGAAGAAAGTTCATCGCTTTGTATCTGACAAGCAAAGGGACTCTGAAAGCTGTTGGTGTTTTTAGGGCCGCACGACTGACCACTTCTTTGACAGAAAGCTCATTGGACATGTGGAGCCGGAGACAGAGAAAACGTGTGTAGGTTTTGTCTTGTATTTATGCCTACAGGGCTTTCTTTCACCTTGAAACACTAAAACACCTGGTTTATTTTTTCAGTGCATGTGGTTTTGTTTGTTGCTTCTTCTTTTGTGTCCTGATCACACCCTGGACTGTCATAATGAAGATGCTTTCTTCTTTTTTGTCTTTGCCCAAGCGCAAGTCCTCATTGGTGCATGTCTCTGGCAGCAATTGGCAGACCAGCAAATGGTTCGGGCTCTGTCTCTCCACAGTCAAGCCGAGTGTTGTTGTCCACCACTTTTGTTTGCTTAGTTAAAGGAGAATGACCGTCGACATCCTTTGAATTGTGACTCAAGTCATGCTCAGATCTAGGAAGAGCTTTATGTCAAGAACAAACACTCTCGAAGGGTACACAAGAAGACGGAGGAAGGCACTCACTGGACACAGAACACCGTTAAAGGAGATTATAGCTGAGGAACTCAACCTCCCCATGTCACTTGGAGGTCCCTAAATAGGCTGAGGGTTGGAATGCCTAAATGTGAGACCAAGATGCTCAAGTAGAGTTTGCTGACTGACAACATATGCTGTTAATGTGGATACAGAATCCTGCTCATTTGCTGGTCTGCCATTTACTACCAGAAACATCTATGGATAAAGATGTAATTTTGACCAATGACAAAGCCAAAAAAGTGGCTTCATTTTGGTAGTCCAAAGTTTGATCTAAACACGAAAAAAAGTAGTTAAAAGTAAACTTTGTGGAACTTGTGGAAGATTGCACTGGAATGGTCTGGATTTTATAAAATGGGTAGCCACTGTTCTCTCAGTATATAGGACTCAAAACAAGGCAAAAGTCTAGTGGTGCTTTTAGGACTAACAGGTTTTTATTTCAGTGGAAATGTTTGTGGATTCCAAGGAAAGTAGACAGCAGTTGAAAATGCATATTGAAATAGGTCTGTCAGTAGATGCTGAATATTGTGGTTTGTGCTTTTGGGTTTAATTCTTTGAACTTGTGTAAATTCATTTAAGTTAGTGTTTGTGCAGTTGTAAAATGTGGGGCACTTGGTAACTATTGCTAGTGGCAAAGAAGCTTTTCCTTCAGGATAGGTGTTCAGAAAATTGTGTCATTTAGTACAGTAGCTAGCTCTTGTCTGCTAACTACATTTCTCAGCTTCATTATAAATAGAAAATTATGAAAATTGTGGTGCATATATAGCCCCCTTTACTAGTGACATCGCTTAATATATTGTGTTTTTATCATAGATCTATGTCAGACAAAGTTTGTCTCTAAGAAACTTAGAATAATTGCTCTAGTTTGAGAAAAGTTTGGTGTTCATGGTAACTTTACACCCATGATGTACTTTGGCTTCAATCAATTCTTGATCTCTTGCATTTTGTTTTTGATTTTCTGTTTTGTCAGAAACTAAATATTATTGGCCTGTTATTGTTTTCTCCACCGGTCAGAAAATCATTGGATAACTTTAAACCCATTCTTTGTATAGCTCTTAGTGCAGCATATGGTTTAGCTAAGTACAGTAAAACCCCTATTTACGAAAAATTTAGTTCTGTAGGCTTTTGTTTAAATCAGTTTTTTATGTAACTCGAAGCAAACCCATAGGAAAAAGAATATTTATGTAACTTGAAGCAAACCCATAAGAAATCGTGTAAATTGGGACGTGGTTTTGTCACAAAATCATTATGTAAGTCGAATTTTATGTAACTTGAGGCATATGCACCATAAGTCGGGGTGTTACTGTACTGTATAAGACTCATAAGTACAGTACAGTTGTACCTCGCTTAAAGAGCACAATGTGTTCCACAGGATTGCTCTTTAAGTGAGTTTGCTCTTTAAGTGAAACACCATTTTAGGTGACCAATTGTGACTTCTTGGGGTGGGGGATGGTGAACCCCGATTTATTTGTTAAGTGAGTTTTTGGTTGGTTTTATTTGTTAAGCGAATTAAACATTCAGAGAAAATTCTGCTTTTTAAGCGAGGCGCTCTTTATGTGAGGTTTGACTGTACTGTAATAGGGAACGCTACTAAGAGACCACAGATAGTATTTCAGATTATAAACAGTGGATATACTAAGAAGTGTAGCTTACTGATTATTGCTAAAGGGTGTAGTAAGGAGTGGATGTGGTACTCTAGAATGTACTATTAGTAGAGCTATGAGAAGTATAAAAATCTGTTTCTATTATTAACAAATTGACTGGAGTCTATTACAGACCATTGAAACACAGTATTCATATTTGGAACTAATGTTTACTCTTTCGTCTGTTACACTCCCTCCATCATTATTAGTCGATAATAGTTTTATACTACTGTATGTTTGAAACAATCTATATATTTGTCACAGTACGTATAGGGAACTTGAAAATAAAAGAGAAGAGTTTTAAGTGACAAATCATATTAAATCATATTAAAATAACACCCAGTACTAGAAGACAGAATAATTTAATTTAATATTAATATGTGTTATGTTAACTAGTTTGTTGGTACTGTTCATCTTATAACTCTAGCACAGAGGCAGTAAGAATTTAATTTAAGTACAGTATAGCCTGAAGGTTTTCTGCAGACCTAACTTTTAATGTTAGTTTAATATAAATGAAAACTGTGAACAATGTGTGTTATTTATATTATGTACAGCATAGATTCCTGGGAGTTCAGTTTTTGTGATTTAAAAGTAAAGTGTTCCTGGACCTTGTATATACATAGTAGCCTTGATTAGGATGCAATCCTATACACACTCACACAGTCATTGTATAGTTCTGAGCAGATGCAAAACTGTATTATCAGAAACTAAAAAGTTATCTGATTTGGGTTTTGTCTTCAACACCACGTTGCATAGCTTAATTACTTTGCCTGTTAAATTACTTTGATTTCCTCTTGCTCTGCATATTGTAGTCCTCTCAATTTTCTTCATCAGTTTAGCCCATACTAATATTCTTCTTTGCTTCCTCTTTTACCCCATCCAGTGTCGAGGGAATACTACTATTTCAACCTCTAAATGTCTTAGCATAATTAAAATAGATTGTATATTATGTAAAATGACACAGATCATAAAACTTTTGTGTGTATATGGCGAGCTACATGCATTTTCACAACTTGGTTTTGCATGTCAGATATTTTAAGAAATTTTAAGAAATATAAATTGCAATATTGCCTTGTTTTAGACATTGTCTTGCTCTAATAACCCATGACTGAGAAATATGATTGCGTGCTGCAGCTTCATATCAGTACCCCTCTCTTCCTCTTGCACCTTCTGCTTAGGTAGAGCTATCTTAGTTTTAAACCTAAACTTTGTGACATTTGAACTTGGGAATTGGTTTAAGAGCATGGGGTAAGCATCAGATTACTTTTTCTGCTCTGTGAAATGGAGTTTACAACTTGACAGCTTCTAAAAATTACAGAAAAGAAGGCATAAGCCTAAGGAACTCTATTTGTGTACCATTCACCTGTGATCAGGCTTTTATTTTTGAGATAGTCAGCAACTATAATATTGATGAACCATTTTATAAATCCTGATAGTTGTGGCCAAAAATAATCATTTTAGGTATTAGTCATCAGTCCCACAGTTGGCAGCTTTATTTGTATTTTCACTATATTCTTTATAAAATTACAGCATTCCGTTGGAAAGAGTTTTAATAAAAGTTATCAATTTCCTAATATTTATATTTCAGATTTCTACATTTTTTTCTTCCAAAATGTAATAGTCATATAGTATCTTTGAAACAATCCGCATAGTTGTCATTGTATAGGGAAGCTGAAAATAAAAGTAGAGAAGAGTTGCAAGTGACAAATCCTATTAAAATAACACCCAGTCCTGGAACACAGAATAATTTAATTTTCAAAATCATGGTCAGAATCCTCTTGCTTACATTAAACTCGCATAATCACAAAATAAAACCTGTAAGCCAGTAGTGGAATTTATGCTGTATAAGGTTAATAATGTCATCATTTGCAGTTTTTGAAATTAAAAAAAAATCTGATTCTCTGTAAAAGCCCTGAAACTATCTTGGAATCCCTTTCATTGTGTGTGTGTGTGTGTGTGTGTGTGTGTGTGTGTGAAAACATTTGGAGCTATGGGATTGGTGGAGGTGGGGGATGGAGAGTCTTTAATTTGTCACAGCTGGTAAAATCACTTTGGTGATAAATTAAAGATGCCCCAAATGGCTTTCCTACAATAAAAGGATTCCAAGGACTTTTAGGGTAGGTGGTTAGGAATTTTTAATTTCCCAAAAACAGCCTCAGCTGATGACATCAGGCTCTTTATGTGGTATAATTATGTCTTCTAGAGTACAGTCAAATAGTTATTTGAAGAGGGAAGAAAGGGAATCTTTAGCATTTCTTTATAAAACACTTCTTATGTCTAAGAAGAAAAAAGACAAAACTCTCTGCTCTCATTGGGAAACAAACGTCATTGTGAATTTACATCTTGATATTAATGTTCATAAACCTTCATATATCAATTGAAAGACACTAATCTTTTGAAACAGGCCTCTTCAGTATATTGAATCATATCTCTTCTGCCTTGGAATTTTATCACCCAGGAGAAAAGTGGCATGCAAGTGCAATAAAAAAATTGTGATTTTTATTTATTTATTCATTATTAACTCTGTTTCTATACTGCCCATTTGACTTAAATGTCACTCTGTGATGACAACTTCATTTAAAAACCTCAATATAGAGTGGCACCTCGAGTTACAAATTTAATGCATTCCAAGGCATTTTTCATGTTATGACAAATTTGTAACTCAAATTTCCCATAGGAATGCATTGAAAAAAAATCATAACTTGAAACATGGTTTCCCGTAGGAATGCATTGAAAACCAATTAATTTGTTGGAAAAATTCGTAACTCAATTCATTATTTTAAATTGATTTTCATTTGTATTGTGAAAATTTTGTAACTCAAACCATTTATAATTCGAGGTACCACTGTATATCCTTCAAATAACTGAGAATAAGCTCACTTAGTTCAATGTGACTTCTGAGTACCCATTCGTGAGAATATGCAGCAAGTTACATTTAACTTTGTAGGTGAAATACAGTCAACTATCGGAATAATGACTTTGTAAAAGTTGCCTTGCCTTGTTTTATCTGCATAAGAACTAGAATGGAAAAGTAAAGAACTTCCTTTTTAGAAAACTAATTCAATTTACTGTAGACTTTTCATAATGTTATTATTGTCAGTCAGAAATTTTCAAAAATGTGCATGTTAGACCAGTTCTCTAAGAATTTACTTCTCACGATAATCTAATTATCTGAGAACCATGGTTTTCCGTGTAACTTACCTATGCAGAGGTTTTGCTAGCAGCAAGAGTCTAACTGTGGCACTGATAAATGAGCTGCAAATGTAATAAATATGTCAGATACATGTAATTGAAATTTCTCTCACATTTTATTAGTGTACTATTTCCATGTGATACTTTTGTTTTCTCATTATTTTTCAATTAGGAGCACTGATAGTTTCTTTTCTTTTTTTTGAGTTGCTGACCCATCCTGGAGTAGATATTAGTAGATTTTAAAACCCAATTGAATTTCAAACGGCAGTTTTACTCACAGTGATGTTTAAACTATCAGTTATGCATTAAGTAAAGGTTGCCCTTGCTTGAAAGCAAGTCATATATGACTCTAGGTTTCAGTACTCATCTTTGTTTATAGCCAAAGAGCCAGTGCTGTCTGTGTTTGCAGATGTTTCCGTGGACATGTGGCAGTCAGGACTAGACTCTGGAGTGCACGGGATCTCCCCACCCAAGTGGTACCTGTTTATCTGCTTGCAGTTTCTTGCTTTTGAACTGCAAGGTTGGCAGGAGCTGGGACAGAGACAGGAGCTCACTGTCGGGAATCGTTGAGTTCAGTTATCCATTAGGATTACCTTGATCATCAGTAGTCAGCTCAAAGTGAAACACTTCAAAAAGGCTTGCCAGAGTTGCTGTTTGAATATAGCACAAGAGAGTAACCTGTTAGGAGAGTTCTTTTGACTAAAAGTGCAAATTAGAGTGCATGTAGCTTAGCAGATGAACTTTTACATTATAGTGTCTCATTTCCCAATTATTATAGTTGTTTGCATCAGTTCTGGTAAAATAGGTATTGAGTTGTTAAATATTGAGGCTGTGAAGCAATACACATTTATGTGGTGTGCTCTATTCTGTAAAAGGTCACACAGCAAAAAATCTATAAACTAATACAGAATCAGAGCTGTTTTAGGCTATCAAGTATTCAGGCAGCAAACTCTTAAGAACTGCACGCAAAGCTTTAGATTCAAATTAATTTCCAGTAAGGTATAATACACAATAGAAGGCACAGCTTGTTTGTGGTATAACATTCTGAAATTATTGCAAAGAAAAGAGCACATCTATCAGGGAAATTGCCTGTCAGTGAAATACCAGAGCTGTAAAGGTATCCTCAAAGAAGGCAATTTTGAGGTTATAGAAGGTTATAGCAATACCAAAAAGTTCTTTGGGCTAGGAAGACATAATTTCTCAGTAAAAGCAACTCTATCCTTTCTTTTTAAAACAGGCACTATTTTGCATTGCCTATTAACCCAGGCGAACAGTTCTACATGTTCTGCACCCTTGCTGCCTGGCTGATTAATAAAGCAGGGCATCCTTTTGAACAACCGCAAGAATACGACGATCCAAATGCAACAATATCCAGCATACTTGCTGAGCTGCGGTCATTTGTAAGTACATTATTTTAGTTTTAAATGTTTATAATGACATTAGCTTGCATATATACTGGTTCCCTTTAACGTATCTCTCAGCAGAACTGTATTAATGTAAGAGGGGGTGGCTTTTTGTTGGACTTTATGTGTATTCTTTATTACAAGTACCCAGGGCTAGAAATCTATTTTGCCACAAAACGTGACCTTTGTACGGTTAAATTCTACAATAAAATTTGCAATTAGTGATGAGATCTTTTTTTTAATGGGTTCATATTCTCATTTCTGTGCATATACAGTGGAACCTCAGTTAACATAATTAATGCGTTCTGTGGGATGTTTCTTACAGTGAAAATTACTTTAACCGAATTTCCCATAGGAATGTATTGAATGCAATTTCCCATAGGAATGTATTGAAAATAAAATACTTTAACTGAAATGCAGTTTCCCATAGGAATGCATTGAAAACCAATTAATCCATTCTGAAAAAAAATTCTGTAAACCAAGCTACTATTTTCTATGGATTTCCTTTTTTTAAAGAGATCTTTATGTTAACCAAGCTGTTTGTTAACCGAGGTTCCACTCTCTCTCTCTCTCTCTCTCTCTCTCTGCTATTAGGTCTTGATTGAAACTAAATATGGATATCTATAGCTGGCTAGATAGCTCTGTTAATAGGTATCTGGCTGAAAACCCTCCTGGGAGAAGAGCCACCTATATAACCTTGGGAAAATAAACAGTCTCAGAAATAAACCATTTCCGAACATTTTACATTTCTGTAAAATGTTGATGTACATTTGGGGTGGGGGTGGTTGGGGATTTGATGGTAAATTATCGTTATTTATTTATTTATTTATTTATTTTTCTGATTTATATTGCCGTCCAACTCCAAAGACTCTGGCCGGCTCACAGAAAATAAAACCAATCACATTTTAAAAACCAATAAAAACCCAGTTAAAACTGCCACCAAAAATTACTCCGATCCCTACAGATTAAAAGAGATTAAAAGAGGGAGAGCATTCTTACTAAATCAGCCAGCTCGCAGGGGTCACCACGTTGCTGGTGCCCCACACCTGCTTTGCCAGCCAGGTTTTCAGCCCTTTCCTGAAGGACAGCAACTCTGTCTGGAGACGCAGCTCAATTGGGAGGAGGTTCCAAAGGGCCAGAGCAGACTCTGAGAAGGCCCTCCTTCTGGTGCTAGAGAGACAAGCCTCCCTAGCAGATGGCACAATGAGAGAGCCTCTCCGGTCTGCTCTGGTGGGATGGACAGATGTTCTCAGGGTGACACAGTCTCTTAAGTATCCTGGCCCACTACCATGAAGGGCTTTAAAGGTCATTACCAGCACCTTGAATTGCACCTGGAGGCATAACGGCAACCAGTGCAGCTCCTTAAGCAGTGGCGAGGCACGGGCATACTGCCCGCACCCCATAACCACCCGGGCAGCCACATTCTGGACCATTTGCAGCCACCGAATGGTCATCAATGGCAGCCCCATGTTGAGCGCATTGCAATAGTCAAGTCTGGAGGGGACCAGAGAGTGTGTGACCATGAGCAAGGAGTCCCGATCTAGGAGTGGGCAAAACTGACGTATAACACAAAGTTGTGCAAAAGCCCTCCTGGCCTTGACTGCCACCTTCTCATTGAGCAGGAGTCGTGAGTCCAGGAGGACCTCCAGATTATGCACCGGGTCTGTTTGGGGCAAAGCTGCCCCATCCAGAACCAAAGATAGTAGCTCCCAAGATAACAAGGGGGCCCCAACCCATAGCCACTCAGTCTTGCCAGGATTCTGTTGTTGTTTGTTGTCCCTCATCCAGACCCCAACAGCCTCCAGACACCTCGATAGGACTCTGACTGCATCACTTGGATCACCACGGGCCGAGATGTATAGCTGAGTATCATCAGCATACTGATGATCCCTCACCCTGTGGGAACGGATGATCTCCTTCAGCAGTTTTATATAGATGCTAAATAGGAGAGGCAAGAGCACCGAGCCCTGAGGCACCCCATACTGGAGAGGCCTAGGGCTGGACATCTCATCCTCCAACCACACCAACTGGGTCCGGCCCCTCAGAAATGAAGCAAACCAGGACCACACAGTGCCCTGGATCCTCACTCTTCAGAGCTGTTCCAGAAGGATATCATGGTCCATGGTATTGAAGGCCGCTGAGAGGTCAAGAAGAGCAAGGCTGGAAGGATGACCTCCATCCCACTCCCGCCAGAGATCATCTAACAGTGTGACCAATATAGTCTCAGTACCATATCAGGACCTGAATCCTGACTGAAAGGGGTCCAGATAATCTGCTTCATCCAGAACCCCCTGTAATTGCCGCACCCCTGACTTCTCCAAAACCTTCTCTAAAAAGGGGAGGTTGGCCATTATTGTTGGGTTGAGCGCTGGTTTCTTAAGGATGGGGTGCACTGAAGCATGTTTTAATGGTGCAGGAAACACCCCCACCTGCAAAGATGCGTTGACTATTGTTCCAACCCAACTGGCTGTCACCACCTTGGACACCTTGACCAACCAGGCAGGACATGGATCTAATAGGCAAGCAGTGGCACGAGCAGATCCAAGGAGCCTGTCCACTTCCTCAGGGACAACTGGATCAAACCGATCCCAGATAACATGGCAATACTGCAATTTGGTCAATTCCATACCCATAGTGTCCAAGCTGGGGTCAAACTTTGAGTGAATCTGAGCTATTTTCTCCAAGAGATAATAAGCAAAGTCGTCAGCAGACCCCTGCCAACCAGGGCCAGGCCCCCCTCTACTGAGGAGGGACCTAGTCACTTGAAACAGAGTCGCTGGGCGATTATCTGCAGAGGCAATAAGGGTGGTGAAATACAAGTAATACCTCATATAACATTAGTATCGAATAACACTAAAATCGCATAACATTAAGGAATCTGGGGGGAAGAATTGCATCAGATAACATTAAGATCCTATGGGATGCTTCAGATAACAACCGCTAAAGCCTGTGTGGTTACAATGTATCTCTATGGATCCCATAGAGGATCAGATAACACTAAAAATCATATAACACCAAGACTTGTGGAACCAGGTTTTAGTGTTATATGAGGTTTTACTGTATTGCCATTTCAGCACTTCTATCACCACCAGGTAGGCTCTGATAGTGGCTCTAGCCAGTGTTTGGTTGGAATCACACTGAGTCTTCACCCAGCAGCGCTCTCAGCATCTCTTTGCCCATTTAAGCTCCCTCAAATCCTCCGTAAAACTACGGGGAAGAGTGGGGCCCACATGCGTGGAGAGGCTATAGTGGCGTGATCGTGTCCAAGGCTTCCATCGCACCCCCATGCCAGACGTCGACCAGAGCCTCGGGCGAATCGTGTAGCCAATCCAGAGGAAAACACCTCAGGTCCCTTTGGAATCCTTCAGGATCCATCAGTCACCGGGGGTGGGGCAATTTAACTGACTCTGCCTCCCTACGATAGGACATTTGAAGGTATATTCAAGCCACAGGTCCATCTGCTGTCACTGACTTGAGATGTGATCTTTTAAAAATCTAAGGTTGCAATGTTTTATGCATTTATCTGAGGATACATAAGAATGCCCAGTTTGAGTCAGACTAAACACCTTTCTAGTCTAGGATTCTGTTTCTAACAACAGCCAGTCAGATGCCCAGGTGAGAAGCCAACAAGGACATGAGTGCAGACCCACCTTCCCACTCTTGTGCCCTAGCATTGTACTGTTTGATACTGGAGGGTAGTATGTATCCACTGTGAGTGGTTGTTATTGAGGGCTTCATCATCCATGCGCATATTGAATTATGCTAGGCTTTCTGTTGAATAGATACATATTGTGCTATATATTCATTAGTGCAGCCAAACGTAGAGTGCAGCTACATTGACAAATAATTTGAGAAATGTTCTAGGATAGGAATCGACTGGTTTGCATTATTTTCTGTATGGCATAAAAGTCAATGTGAATCAGCCTAGCGTTTGTAAGCTAGCACTGGATACCCAGTGTAGTGTAGTGGACAGAGTGTTGGACTAGACAAGATGCCCAGTTTGAATCCCCACTCAGCCTTTGAAATTCTTGGGGATGTAGAACTGGTAAAGCCACTCCTTCAATATCTCACTTACCTTGAAAGCCCTATTTGCTATAAACCAGTTCCTACCAAGCAACACTTAACAACAACATTCTAACACTAGGCCAAAAAGGAAACCAAAGGAGGAAAAAAGTGAGGAATTTGCAGTGTGGGTCGATTTTAACCTTCTCTAATTGTGCTTTCTTCAGATTTGAATGGTCAGAGTAGAGCTACTTTAATAAGCTGGGGAAAAGATTGAACTGAAAACTTTCTTCTGTCTCTGCTAATTCTTCATTTTCCATCCTTCATTAGTTATCTAGCTGTCCTACCTGTAGGATATCAAGCCTTTGAAAGAAAGAAAGAAAGAAAGAAAGAAAGAAAGAAAGAAAGAAAGAAAGAAAGAAAGAATTGAACAGAACGGGATGAAGGAAACAAACACATACCAGTGTAGGAAGGAGAGGATTCAAATGGTTAACTGCAAACAAGGCTATTTTCCCTCCTCCTCCTCTCTTTCTAGACTCCTATGTGGTCAGCTGTACCCATGGAAACCTGACTTCTTGGGTGCAACTTCACAATGGATCCATTATCATTTTCCACATTGTATACTTGTACCCTTACCTGTGTGCTTTGTAATTAGCTTTCCATTTCTCAAGTTTTTATTTGCTCAGAAGTAATGGGGACATTTTATTTTAAACTGTTGAAGTTTGAGAGAATATAATGATAGGAAAGAAAATAGGAAGTGAAGCTGTTTTTTACATCAAAGGAAATGAAATAGTCTGGATGCTTATGTAGTACTGTTGATACAGGTGTTATATAGATGCCACTGCCTTTCTGTGAACTTATGTGTACACATTCTAATGCAGCTTTTATCTACACTATCAGTTTTCTTGGAAAATAGACCCCAAACTACCCTACTATGTTTAGAGCAAGATGGAAGTGTAGGCTACTTTTGTACTTTTAGAGCAAGATGGAAGGGAAGACTAGCGTTTGTACTTTTAACTTTGGCAGCTGTACTTTGTAATGTTACACTCCTGCAGGGATAAAGGAAAAAATGACAAGGGCCTGTCATATGCTCCTTCCTGAACATATGCTAGTCAGTTTCTTCATTGGAATAGGTGGGTGGTTGAAACAGCAACTGCTTTGTATAGGAATAATTAACTTCAGTTCATTTTAGTGCTAATGCTACTGTGGGGAAAGAAATTGGTTCTGAACTTAATAGTATAAGAATGAAATTTGATGTGCTCTTAAGAATGAAGTCATGATAGACAGTGCTCCATACTTTAAGAATCCTTATGGCCCTGTTTTGTATATTACATCAAAAATTGTCTTGTGGTATATATAGTTCAGAATTTAAATGATAGTTTGAGCTTCTCAGAGAAAAGTAAAGCCATGATTTAGACTTTTTTTACTTCTTTCATTTTTTGGATACCAAGCTTCATACATTCCTTCCTGTTCTCTCTGTTGAGAAATTTCTAGAGCAGGAGTGCCAAAATGTGGCCTGTATGATAGCACCCCATAGCATTGTGGTCTTGGAGAAGGCAGTGGCGTGGCAGCTACAGGAGGTTCTGGATGAAGCGGATTATCTGGACCCTTTTCAGTCAGGATTCAGGCCTGGATATGGTACTGAAACTGCATTGGTGGATGATCTCTGGCGAGAATGGGACGGAGGTCATCTGTCTGTCCTGGCTCTTCTTGACCTCTCAGCGCCTTTTGATACCATCTACCATGATACAGTAATACCTCGGATAATGCTAAGACTTGGTTCCACAAGTCTTGGTGTTATCCGATTTTTAGTGTTATCCGATGCATGTTAAAATCCTATGGGATGGATCAGATAACGTTAAAGCTCCATAGAGATACATTGTAACCGCACAGGCTTTAGCGGTTGTTATCCGATCCATCCCATAGGATCTTAATGTTATTCGATCCAATTCTCCTCCCCAAATTAATTAACATTATGCGATTTTAGCGTTATCCGAGGTAAACGTTATCTGAGGTATTACTGTATCCTTCTGGGAAGGCTTCAAGGATTGGGGATCCAGGACACTGTGTTGGCCTGGTTTTCCTCATTTCTGAGGGGACGGACCTAGTCGGTGTGGTTGGAGAACGAGAAGTCCAACCCTAGGCCCCTTCAATATGGGGTGCCTCAGGGCTCGGTACTCTCACCTCTCCTATTCAACATCTTACATGAAACCACTGGGTGAGATCATCCGTTCCCATGGAGTGAGGTATCACCAATACACAGATGACACCCAGCTGTATATCTCGGCCAGTGGAGATCCAATTAATGCAGTAGAAGTCCTATCCAGGTGCCTGGAGGCTGTCAGGGTCTGGATGGGGGACAATGGGCAGGAAATAAATAAATAAATAAATAAATAGGCTATGCTAACTAGTGCTTTTGGGAGTTTCAGTAACATCTGAATGGCTGGTCATTGCCCATTTCTCCTCTGAAGGAAGACTGATTGTATATCAATTAAGGACATCTCACTAATCATTGTATAAAGTTTGTAAATCTGCTTCATACAGTTTCTTGTTTGCTAACCAAATCATGCCTTTGTGTCACATATGAATTGAGCCTGTGTAATACAGTGGTTAAACTGCTATACTGCAACCAAAAGGTTTTGAGTTCGATCCTAAAGGGATCAAGGTTGACTTAGCCTTTCGTCCTTTTGAGGTTGGCAAAATGAGTACCCAGGATGTTGGAGACAAAATACTAATTAACTTTTGAACCACCTAGATGGTGCACTAAGCACTACAGGCCAATACAGTAATACCTCGGATAACGCTAAGACTTGGTTCCACAAATCTTGGTGTTATCCGATTTTTAGTGTTATCCGATGCATGTTAAAATCCTATGGGATGTATCAGATAACATTAAAGCTCCATAGAGATACATTGTAACTGCACAGGCTTTAGCAGTTGTTATCTGATACATCCCATAGGACCTTAACCTTATTCGATCCAATTCTCCTCCCCAGATTACTTAACGTTATGCGATTTTAGCGTTATCCGAGGTAAACGTTATCCGAGGTATTACTGTATATAAGTGTGATTGTGTTGTTTTGATGACAGATGCTGGAGAATATGCATCTACTGACTTTAAAAATATTTGCTGTTTCAGGGATTTCAAGGAAACAAAGATGGAATTGATTATGCAGTAGTCTTAAATTGTGAACTTTTTCAGTTGTTGGCAGGAAAGATCTCTAAAAACTGTGATGTATCTTGGCTTTCAAATTCATATATTGATGGTGCATCCAAGTAGAAAAGTATAAACTAGTGTGGATCATAAACATGATGTTCACTGTCTTGTTTGCATATGCATGTTCATCTGTTGATTTGATATTTCAGCTGAGTGTATGAACTGACTCAGTTGAAAAATACTGTATTTGAACTGAAACATAAGCATTCTTTCTAATCTTTACCTTTGGGGACTATTTCCATGGGAAGTTGCAACTGGATACAAACACATGGTGCAGAAGAGGCCATAGTCAACTAGTTCTATGAAGACCTACAATACCTTCTAGAACTGACACTAAAAATGATGTCCTTATCCTCATAGGAGATTGGAATGCCAAAGTAGGAAGTCAGAAGGTAAATGAGATAACAGGCAAGTTTGGCCTTGGAGTACAGAATGAAGCAGGGCAAAGGCTAATAGAGTTCTGTCAGGAGAATTCACTGGTCATAGCAAATACCCTCTTCCAACTACATAAGAGGTGACTCTACACATGGACATAACCAGATGGCCAACATTGAAATCAGATTGGTTACATATTCTGCAGCCAGAGATGAAGAAGCTCTGTACGGTCAGCAAAGATTAGACTGGGAGCGGACTGTGGCTCAGATCATACTGATTGCCAGATTCAGGCTTAGAGTAAAGAAAGCAGGGAAGACAATTATGCCACACATGTATGACCTAGATAACATTCCTCATGAATATACGGTGGAGGTGAAGAACAAATTTAAGGGATTAGACTTGACAGACAGAGTGCCTGAAGAATTATGGACAGAGATTCATAATATCATACAGGAGGCAGCAATTAGAACCACCCTCACCCCCCAAAAAAAGAGAGTGAAATGCAAGAAAGCAAAGTGGTTGTCTCATGAGGCTCTTCAAATAGTTGGAGAAAGAAGGGAAGCAAAAAGCAAAGGTGAAAGAGAAAGATTCACTCAGCTGAATGCAGAATTCCAAAGAAAAGCAAGGAGAGATAAGGAGGCCTTCTTAAATGAACAGTGCAAAGTAATAGAGGAAAATAACAGAATGGGAAGGATTAGAGATCTCTTCTTTAAAAATTGAGGAAATTAAAGGAACATATCAAGCACAAATGACCATTATAAAGGACAAAAATGGTTGGAACCTAACAGATGCAGAGGAGGTTAGAAAAAGGTGGCAAGAATACACAGAAAAACTCTACAAGAAAGACTAACATCCCTGACAACCAAAATGATGAGCTCAATGGTGAGATCACTGACCTTGAACCAGACATTCTGGAGTATGGAGTCAAGAGAGCCCTAGAAAGTATTACTAACAACTAAGCAGTGGAGATGAAGGTATTCCAGTTGAACTATTCAAGGCCCTAAAAGAAGATGCAGTCAAAGTGTTGCACTCAGTATGCCAGCAGATTTGGAAAATGCAACAATGGCCACAGGACTGGAAAAGGTCAATCTATGTTCCAATTCCAAAGAATGGTAATACCAAAGAATGTTCAAATTATCGTACAATTGCGCTCATCTCACATGCTAGCAAAATCATGCTCAAGATCTTACAGGTTAGGCTTCAGCTGTATGTGGATTGAGAATTTCCAGAAGTACAAGCTGATTTCCAAAGAGGCAGGGGAAGGAACTAGAGACCAAATTGCAAACATTTGCTGGGTCATGGGGAAAGCAGAGGAATACCAGAAAAAAGTCTACTTCTGTTTCATTGACTACACCAAAGCCTTTGACTCTATGGACCACAATAAACTGTGGCAAGTACTTAAAAAGATGGGAGTACCAGACCACCTCATCTGTCTTCTGAGAAATCTGTATGTGAACCAAGAAGCAACGGTTAAGACAGGATACGGAACTACTAATAAATTAATGAAAAAGGAATACAGCAAGACTGTATATTGTCACCCTGCTTATTCAACTTATATACAGAGTATGTCATGTGTAATGCCGGGCTGGATGAAACACAAGCTGGAATTAAGATAGCTGGGAGAAACATCAACAACCTGAGATATGCAGATGATACTACCCTAATGGTGGAAAGTGAAGAACACCTAAAGAGCCTCTTGATTAGGGTGAAAGAGGAGAGTTTAAAAGCTGGGCTGAAACTCAACATAAAAAACCCCCAAGATCATGGCATCTGGCCCCTTTACTCCCTGGCAATTAGAAGTGGAAGAAATGGAAGCAGTGATAGACTTTACTTTCCTGGGATCTAAGATCACTGCAGATGGTGACTGCACCCATGAAATAAAAAGATGCTTACTTCTTCGGAGGCAAGCTATGAGAAACCTGGGGAACACAGTTAAAAGTAGAGACATCACCCTGCCAATGAAAGTCTGCATAGTCAAAGCAATGGTCTTCCCAGTAGTAATGTATGGTTGTGAGAGCTGGACCATAAGAAAGGCTGAGCTCAGAAGAACAGACACCTTTAAACTGTGGTGCTGGAAGAGACTCTTGAGAGTACTGTACCCTGGATTGCAAGGAGATCAAATAAATCAATCCTGAAGGAAATCAATCCTGACTGCTCATTAGAAGGACAAGTGCTGAAGATGAAGCTCAGGTAATTCGGCCACCAAATGAGAAAAGAGGATTCACTTGAGAAGGCCTTGATGCTGGGAATGATCAAAGGCAAAAGGAGAAGGGGGTGACAAAGGATGAGGTGGCTAGATTGCATCATTGATGCAATGGGCATAGATCTGTGTGGTCTGCAGGAAATGACAGAGGAGCCTGACGTGCAGTGGTCCATGGGGTCAGAAAGAGTCGGACTCAACTGTATGACTGAACAACAACAAAAAACCACACATGTGGCTCTGTTGCACTTTGGATTTTTGACCAGAATATAGGACTGAGATTGCTTTGTTTGCCTTGGTAGATATTCTGTGCCAGGGACTGGTTGAGGAGAGCATAACCTTATTAGTTCTCCAGATTTCTTTGGAGTAATTTAATACATTTGATATCCTGTTGAATCCTGTTGGATTGTATGACTAGGTTCTGAGGTCACTGCATTATAGTGATTCCAATCCTTCCCGTCAGTTGGTGTTGGGGAGCACAGCTTGACTGTTTTGGGTCTGTGGAAGACTTCATGTGGAGTGAGATGCCACTTAGGGTTTGAACTGTTAATTTCATACCTGCCCTCGACTGTGAATCAAACGGTAGATTTGTATAATAATAATAATATTAATAATTATAATACTACCTTATTGAAATGAAGCACTTGTTATATAATGATCTTTGACTGTTAATGTTGTATAACTCTAACTTTAGGGGAGAGCTGTGGATTTTCCTCCTTCAAAGTTAAAGGCAGGTTATGGAGAGCAAGCGTGTTACGTTCTCGATTGTTTAGCAGAAGAAGCCTTGAAATATACATCTTTTACCTGGAAAAGGTATGATAAGTTGACAGCATTTTTCCTTTCTATCTCTTCACATTATTTTATAAAATTTTGATTTGACCATGAATGAATTCTCAGTCAGTTATTATCCATTTATATGAGATCCAGAAATCCTCCTCATGAGCACACCTCTACTGCGTGTGTTGCACTTTTAAAGCATCTTTTCTTACCTCATTAACTTTGCATAATTTGCACAATTTGAAATTATAGTTGTACATGAAATAGAGGTAAAATTCAAAACAAATCAGAATCTTTAAACGATTAGACTATTTTTGAGCAGAAGCAGTCTACTTCAATAGTGTTATCTTGGTCATTCACTAGATTATATTTTATACAATAATGGCACATAAATTGCATGCACATAAATGCTGCATTGATTGAATTTCTCTGCCTTTGCAGAAAATGTGTCTTATTTCCAAGTAACCCAATTTTACTTGATTATGTTTTTATCTTCCTACTTCTCTTTGAAGTCTTTTAAGTTACCTCTAGATGGTCTAGCCAGAATCTTGCCCTGCTGGGCACTTGCTTGGCATGTGTTGAGTTATACCACATGGCACTAGCATGTTCTGCTGTAGAGTAGCACAGGGACAAAGCTGTTGCTCTTATTGTTTGTGGGTGAGCTCCCCAGTACGCCCTAGTCAGTTTCCTAACTATGTTATTTTCTAGTGGAAAGTATCTGTTTGCCTTTAGATTTTTATTTTTGTTTGTAAGGTTCAAATCAGGGTGACACCCAGGTCTGGCATAGGGGAGTGTTCCAAATTCTTGCCTTCCCAGCTAACTCAGAGCTATCCTTCGGTTTTTCTGACTATCTGATCAGAAAATAAATAAAGAGAAAGTGAAACAAATATACCAAAGACCTATACAGAATAAATAAAAGGTTGACACACTTGGTAGAGGAGGCCTGTGAGGAAGAACCTGCAGTTTCAGAGAGTGAAGTAGAAGTTCTTAAAGCATTAAGAAGAAATAAATCACCAGGGTTTGGTGGGATAATGATAGATCTATTTCAAGCCATGGATACTGAATCTGTCAACACCTGAACAAGAATATGTCAACAAAGGTAGAAAATAAAATAGTGGACCACAAACTGTTCAACTTACATTCAAGTCCCAAGAAAGGAGATGTCAAGGAGTGCAGTAATTATTGGACTTTTGCATTAATTTTAAGTTATGCTCAAAAGTTATTTAGGTAACAAAGGCTTTTACCTTATAAGGAACTAGAAATACCAGCTATTCAAACTAGATTCTGAAAACAGAGAAGTACTCAAGTTCATGCTGCAAATATTTACTGGAGCACACAAAAGAATTTCAGAAGATAATAGACTAGATAGGTCCTAAAACTTGGCTCTCCAGATGTTCTTGGACTTCAATTCCCAGAAGCCTTGATCAGCAGGTGTTCTGACTTGGGCTTCTGGGAATTGAAGTCCAAGAACACCTGGAGAGCCAAGTTTGAGGACCTATGGAGAGCAAAGACTTTTACTGTTGGGATCTTGATAATTGTTTTGGAAGAAATGGGTATGCCTCAACACTTGGTTGTCATGATGTGAAACCTGTATTGTGGGCAAGAAGCTATTATTAGGACAGAATATGCAGGAAAAAAGTTTTCTTATAAACAAAAGTGTCAGACAAGGGTGCATTTTATCCACTTATCTGTTCAATCTGTATACAGAACATATGGAAAGCTGGAGTAGATTTAGATGATGGAGGAATGAAAATTGGTGGAAGAAATATCATTTCCCCACTGTACCATTATACAGCTGAACACTTAGTTAGATTATTGGTAGGATGTAGGGGATAATTTTTAACAGTTTTAAAATTTTGTTTGTTATACTATTATTATGAATTCTCTTTGCTGTTATATTACTTGTTTGTTGTTTTTAATCAGTCAGCACACTGAGCGCTTTGATACTGGAGTTTAATTCCTTGTGTGCTTGTTACAATTGGCCAATAAAGCATCTGAAGTCTAATAATGTAAGAAATGTAAATGAACCATCTTATTGGCAAAAAACAGCAATAACTTGAATGACGTGATGAAAGTGAAGGAAGAAAATGTCAAAGTAGGACTGCAGCTGAACATTAAGAAGACAAAAATCATGATTACATAGAATTTCACAAGTTTAGTTGACAATGAAGTAATTGAAATAGTGAAAGATTTTGTATTCCTCAGAGGTGAATCAATGGCACAAAAGCATAACAGTTTTCCTGTTAACATACAAGTTATTTATTACATTTTTATTTCTTTTCTGGGTAAGGAAAATGGTGTATAACATAAAGATACTTGAACTTCATTATAATAAAGTAAGTTATAATATGGTTTAAAATGTCATGAAATTAAAAAGTAACAAAAAAAATCAATTTGCTCATAATAAATAGAATTCATTGCAGTCCCACACATGTCTATACAAAGATACATTAAATTCAGTGGATCTTATTCTTAGATAACTGAGTCCTGAATTGCAATAAATAGCTGTTTTTTTGTTTAAAATACAATTTTATTTGATTTGTTATTTTTACTTTTTAAAACATGAAATAACAAAAATGTTCTTGGTTTTTAACTCACCTATCTCACTTTTTCATATATTTGTTTCTGCCATTATATTGATACTATATTTAATACTGTTTTGTGAGAAATGTATGACTCCAGTATTTTAACGTGAAAACTTAAGGTTTTTTTTAAATGTAAAAAGGAAAAACAAAAATGGCTGTATCATCTTACATTCTCAGGGAATTACACTTCTTGTTCCAGGCCCATATATCCTACAGAGGAGCTAGAAGAAGAAGCCATAACAGAAGATGATGCTGAACTAACTCTTAGTAAAGTAGAAGAAATAATAGCGGTATATGTGTGATTTTCTATTTCTGTTATTTTAAATGAGGAAAAAGCTTTTTTCTATCTATCTATCTATCTATCTAGATATCTAGATATAGATATATAGTAAACTTTCTTTGTGTTATACTTTTTAAATACTTTTGTTATATTTTAGTGTGTTACATTTTTAATCTTACCTACATTTCTGCATGCACAATCTTTGGCACCACATACATCTGTGAACAAACTTTTTACAAGATGAAAATTCTGAAATCCAAGTGTTGGTCAAAACTTACAGATGAAAATTTTACATGACAATTTAAGGGTGCCAGTCACAAAACTTGACTTAGACAGTAATGCCTTGGCTAACAGAAAACAGTCCAAAAATTCACACAACTAAGTAAGCTTGTGTGGCTAGATAAAAGTAAAATATTATTCCCAAATGGATTACATTTAAGTTAACATTTCTTCATTGACCTCTGGATGCGGCTCTCTTCAAGTATTGGGCATTCTAATGTGCCCCATATCCCAGAGGATTGGGGACCACTGGACTAGGGCAAAGCTTTTGACTGTGGATTATGAGAAGTTTTTGATTATTCTGAAGAAGAAAAAGAGTATGCCGTTGAATCTGATTGTCCTGTTGTGTAACACATATTGTGGGTAAGAAGCTCCCATTAGCATCGAATATGGTGAGACAGAATTGTTTTGTTTTAGGCAAAGGTGTCAGACAAGGGTGCATTTTATCTTCCTGTTTCTTTACTCTGTGTGGAGAACATATGCTACAGAAAGCTGGATTATATTGTGAAGGAGTGAAAATTGATGGAAGAAACATTAAAAATTGTGATATGCAAATAACACCAAAAAGCAACAATAACATAAAATGACTTCTGATGGAAGTGAAAGAAGAAAGTGTCAAAACAGGACTGAAGTTGAACATTAAGAAGACAAAAATCATGACTAGAAAAACACTTACAGGATAGTCATTTAAATATCTGGCTGCATAGCTAGATTTTGAGTGTTGGATTCCCTACTGTGCTTCCTTCACAGGGCTGGATTTGATGATTCATAAGTTCTAAGAAGATGATGGTTAATGCTGACATTGAAGACATTGAAATTTTGAAAGATTTTGTATACAGTATCTTGGTTGAATCATCAATCCAAATTGAGACTGGCAAAGAACTCGGAAGAAGACAGAGTTGGCAGGGCAACATGAAGGAATTTAAAAAGATCAAGTCCTATGATGTGCTGCTGGAGACCAACATTAATATCATACAACTTTTGTTTTTTCCATTGGACAGTGAAGAAGTCTGGCAGAAAAAAGTTGTTTCATGTGAAATATGGTGATGGAAGAGAGCTTTGTGGATACCCTAGATTGCCAACAAGATGAACAATTTGGTCATAAGGCAAATTAGGACAGAACTATCTTGAGGCAAAAGTGATGAGAATTGAGACTGTCATACTTTGGCCATATCACGAGAAGGCAATATTTGCTGGAAAAGGTTGAAGGCAGCAGGAAGAAAGGAATACTAAATATGAGATAGACCAGTGGTGGCGGACCTATGGCACACATGCCAGAGGTGGCACTTGGAGCCCTCTCTGTGGGCACCCATGCAGTCACCCCAGCACAGAGTTTGCCCTGCCCAGCAGCCCAATAGGAGCATCTCCTCCCTCCCCTAGCATAGAGTTCACCCCACCCTTCTGCCCAGCAGCCCAATTGGAGCATTTCATCTCTCCCCACAGCACAGAATTCGTTCTGCCCAGCAGCACAATGGAAGCGTTTCCTTCCTCTCCTGTTGCTGTGTTGGCACTTTGTGATAAATAAGTGGGTTTTGGGTTGCAGTTTGGACATAGTCTCTAAAAGGTTCACCATGACTGAGATAAACTGACTACCTAAAGGATATGATAGGCTAAAGTTTTCAAGAGCTGAGTAGGGTTGTTGAGAACAGGATGTTTTGGAGATCTCTTACACATAAGGTCAACATAAGTTGAAGATGACTTGATAGCATATAACAAAAGCTTTAGTTAATTATAGCATCAGGTAGTGGTATATAAGTGTCATTGCTATTTTATTTAAATAAAAAGTATAGAATGACCACGATTAAATACACCATAAAAACTATATTATAAAACAATCAAACTTTTGTCAATAGTAAAGCCATCCTTAAAAACATAATTTACAAAAATATTTAAATTTTTTAGAAATTTCTAGATTCAGTATGTCATCTGCGGTGGCTGTTACTCGTATCAGAGGATACATTTTTTCCTGGAAACCATTTTTTCCTGGAAATCATTTTCAGGAAAAATGCCATTGGCGTGAGATTGTTTAAGGTGGATCCCAGCTTGCTATGACGTGACACACACTGGTCACAGAGCCATCTCCTTTGGCACGTATGAAATGAGACATGCAGGATTTAACACCTAGACTGCTGCAGCCTTGAGGATATTAGCAAGGCATGCCTTCACAGTCAGTCCATCTGGCATGGCCTCTTCCACCTCCATGTCCGTTGGGAATCAGAATGTGAAGTGGTTCCTCTTTTGTTCATTTTGCTGTTGGGGCAAATATGGTGGGTTCCAGTGGCATTTCCTCCTCTGAGGGGAACCATCACCCCACCTAAAGGGGCTCATCTGCCTGTAGCCATTGGCCCCTTTAGGGAGTTAGGTTATTTACCACCACCCAACACTCAGCATTGAGTCACTGGCTGTATGGTCTACTCCATTACCATAGCAGGATGTCCAGCCAGACAAGCCTAAAGCATCCAAACCCACAAACAGCATTCCTAAAACCAATACTTAATACTTGAAAAGGAAGGTTTTTACATTGACAACAGGACAAGCGAGAGGGAGCCAACCTAGCTTCAAGGGTCAGCACATTCCAAAGCCAGCACTTTGAATTGGGCCCTTTAACAGACTGGCAGCTAGTGAAGCTGTTGTAGTAAGGGAGTTCTATTCTCCTTGTAACTAACACATATCAGCAGCCTAGCTGCATCATTTTGTAGTAATTGAGCTTTCTGAGCACCTTGCATAGGTAGTCCTATGTAGAGTATGTTGCATCATGTCACTGTAGCCAGATCAGGCATTTCAAGGAATAGGTGCTATTTGTGCACCATTGTAACATTAAAAAAATGCTGCTTCAATTTGAAGTGATATGATCAATTGTTTCCTTTCTTCCTATTGGAAGTTAAAGCCAAGGATTAACCACAGTGCTTGGAGTGCTATATAGAATAATTGACTTCAAACTAGCTTTGGTTTGACATTTTTTAACTTGGAAAAAGAAAATTGTTAACCTGAACGACTGAGCAGTTTTGTTTGAACTGTTGAAAACCCAAGGTCTTATGCATTAGATGTTTTCCTCTGCACATATTCAGGTCATAGCGTTCTATGTGCAAATGTTAGTTTATAAAAAGATCATGGCTATTGCTGTTAGCAATTCCTGTTAATACAGCAGCAGTATTCCAGCTGTTGCAATTGTGGGACTTTCTGCCAGCTACATCAGGGAGTGCCAGTTTCCATGTTAGCTTGGCATGAATTTGTAGCAGCTAAGGAATCCAGGAATACTCACAGATGTCTTCTCTGAGCGGTTGCATGTGTTATTTTAATACAAGGAAGAACAAAGCTGTTGTGATCATGACTACTAAAGAAGGAAAATTCACAAAAAGGTCTAAATATAGCTCAGTGTCTGCAAAAAGCTATCTTTCATTTTAGCTTGGTAAATTCAAGTGCTTGTGATATTTTTCAGAAAACATTCTTAAACCATGGCCTTGCCCATCTTACTGATCAATATTTTATATGTTTTTAAGGAAGAAGAGACAGACAATGAAGACAACTGCATTGATCTGAATGTTTTAAAAGCACAAACATACAAATCAGTAAGTGATGTCCTTTATCTGTCAGATCTGGTCTGGAAGGTGCTCTTTTATAACTGAAAGATGCTTCATGTTTAAGGATCCCACCGGTGCTGTTTATAGGTTCCTACCAAACAAGAGATAGAATACTTTCAAAATGTCATTTTGCTATCTTGGTTATTCTGGCAGCTGAAGTCTAACTTTAGTTCTCTCTGTTTTCCGCTCTGCTCTTGAAGTGCCCTCAAGCAATTGGTAGGGACAGTGAGGCGAACCCAAGGATTGATGGGCCGGAACAGATGAGAAAGCCCTTCTGCATGAAACAAGATCTAATTGGGCATTTTTATTGCAAACCTGTGAACTGTTTATCATAAACGTATTAGGGTAAAGGTAAAGGTTTTCCTTGCTCGAAAGCTAGTCATATCCGACTCTAGGGTTCAGTGCTTATCTCTGTTTCAAAGCCAGTGCTGTCTGCTTCTGCAAACGTTTCCGTGGTCATGTGGCAGGCATGACTAGACACTGGAGCGCACGGAACACTGTTTCCCTTCCCACCAAAGTGGTCTCTATTTATCTACTTGCAATTTCTTGCTTTCGAACTGCTAGGTTGGGACATAGATGGGAACTCATTCCGTTTTGCAGTACCCGGGAATTGAACTGCTGACATCCTGCCTTCTAGTCAGTGTCTTAGCCACTTGAGCCACTGCAGTCCCTGCCATTACTACAATCCATGTAGTACAGTCCATGTACACGTTGGTTAATGAACTATTAACTATGGTTTAATTTGATCATGTTAAAATGGCAGTTAAGGCTTATTTGACTATAAATTTAGAATTACTGAATGCAGAATAAATTATCAGACAGGATTAATATCTCATTTTTTGAAAGGCATTAGGAATGCACTTGATTCTTCTATTTTTTCTTATTCTACGACTTGAATATCCCATGCTTTTTGCCATGCTATTAAATTTTTGTGTTGAAGTACAGTAATTGAAAAGCTAATCTCAGGGGCTTCCCATTGTTAATTATTCATAGACTTTTTAAATGTAATTGTAAAGTTGTAATAATGTTTTTACACATTTTGTGTAAGGAATGTCTCTTCTGAGTGGCATTATTACATGGTATAGTTGATCATTCAGTAACTTGTGTGATGTAAACCTCTTGCTAGGATGTGACTGAATCAAAGCAAGAAGAGATTTTGGAATCAACTGTAGATGCAGCTGAATGGAATCTTGAAGTGGAACGGGTTCTACCACAACTTAAAGTTACAATCAGAACTGACAATAAGGTGAGTAAAGATTTACCTGTAATACTATGCTTCTCCTAATTCAGTAATCCAATCTCTTGAAATAATCTCTGTGTTTATGTTTTTGTATGTTTAATATATCATCTTTCTCTTAGCACCAAGGACTCAAGCTAGCTGGTATATAAATATTCTTAAAGTATCAGTAGTAAAACAACGTAAAATGCAATAAATTGCAATATTTTAATACATTGCTAAAAACTACCAAATAAAATCCCTTTAAAACAATTTGTAAATATATTTTAAAAGATACACTCCTAATCCTAACAGCAATTAGGATGTAAAAATTATGTAAAACAGAGGGCAGCAGTAAAGAATCATTCTGGTCTTCCTTGGAAGGGACTTCCACTTTGTAAGAACAGCACTGAATGGGCTCTCACATCTGTAACCAAGCATGCTTATGAAAGCATTGGAACCAAGTGGAAGTTATCTTGCACATATCATATAACCTTAGATGGCTCACATGAAGATATATGGTGCTTCAGATTGCCTTGATCAAAATTGTTCAGGGTCTTGAAGGTGAAAATCAGCACTTTGAATTGTGGTCTGACAGCCGTTTATACAGTCATTTTTACTCAAAAGGCCAGACTGTTATTAACACATCATGAGCTGCTTTAGACATTTCAGTTCTGTTGAATTTGAGCTTTTGCAAAATATCCCTCTTAAATGTGAAGAGTGATTAAAACTACTTGACTGATATAAGAGCACTTAAAATAGATTGCCGCCTGATGAACAAAGTACTTGTGTTCCAGCATAAACATATTTGAAGAGTTTTTAAAATACAATATATGGATCCTTTGAAAGCAGCACACATATGAACAAAGATTTTTGAGAGATGTTTAGAGGAGCATAGAAATTCCCTCAGTATCAAGTTATTTGGATCTATTTCTGTTTAGACACATTTGAAGAAGTCATCTTTTCAGGAACACAAAACTTGAATAGAATGGTATCTTCATAGCAGTTAAACAGCTGAACATTTTTTCCTGAGGAAGAACTGGATGTTCAAAATATGTTTGGAATTATTGTGGGATCTGGTTATTTTTGCACCCTCCCATTCTTGTCTTCTACATCTTTCTTTGATTTAGTGAGCCCTCCCACCCTTCTTCTGTATCTGTTATCACTGCATCTCATCTACAGAATTTCTTTGTACTTAATGGGTTTCTAGTGCACTAGGTCTTATCTCGGCCACCTTCAGCAGCATTTATTCTTCTTTCCCATATTTTACATTCACGTGTACAAACATCCATGCATAGACATCCCTGTAACAGTATTCTTCTGCTTGTGTTTCTTTTCTTCCCATGGTTCCTACTCTTCTTCCTCAGCACACACTTTCAATTTGTTTTCATGTATGTATTTGGGTAGAGTCAGTTATATTTGTTCCCTCAATTTATTTTTTAAATAACATTTTCATTTTGTTCTGTTTAAATGTATTGCTGATCTGTAGTCTTGTCTCTTGCTATTTGACGAAGTGGAATTCTTCCTCTTACCTAGATTTGCTCCCCGCACACCCATCATCCTCTCTAGAATCTTACTTTCTTCCTTTTTCAGCAAAGTGTTGAAACTTTGGATTTACCTTCATCTGAAGTCTTAAAGTTGTCTTCAATGCTTTCCCACACACCCAGCCTCTCACTGCTGTTCAGTATATTGATAATACTGCCTTAGTGAATGCTGCTGAGGTTTTCATTGCTGCCTTGGTTTTCTTAGCTAATGTAGACAGCAACAGAAGAAAATGCTAACACCAGCATGCAGGGGAGTCACTAGACTTTTCCATCTTCTAAGGCTTTTGTATAGCCCAGTGGGTTTGGTACTTTATTGTGGAGTAGAAGGTAGGACATTCTATTCCCCCCTTGCCTTTTTGAACAGCTATCCTGTTTCCCACAAAAGACTGATTCATTTGATCATTTTCAGCTGAAAAGTGGAAACTACAAGGATAGCAGGATAGACATAAAACAAGCATAAAAAAAATCAAAGAAACAAAATGGAAGTTTATCATCATGAACCCATCCTGTAAGCATGGAAGAACTTAGAGTGCTTGCTGTTTATCATTCTTGGGCCATCCTTTTCCTTTCTTAGAGCTCTGGAACAGATACCTGCAGTTGTATGTTATGCAAAGTGCCTCAAATTCTGTCAATGCTAAATTTGAACTCTAACAAGTGGTAGTAATAGCCAACGGTTCTGATTAGTTGGTAATTGCATTCACATCCTGTCTTTATGATCTAGGAGAGAGTGGAACAAGAATCAATATTAGTGCCTGGAGCAGTCTGTCAGAATATTTCTGAAACCAAGAATATTCATGAACGAATAACCAATTACAAACATCCATTGGCAGTGACGTGCAGGATTTTATTTCAGAGCACAGATGTGTCCCAGGCTTTTGGATTATCATTCTAGTATTCTATCATAGGAATGAAATATGCCACCTTTTGTATACACACTACAGTCTTTCCTGTGACTAATTAGGTATAATGTAAATTGTAATCTTACACATAAATTCATCTCTTTAAATTTAAACTGTAGGATTGGCGAATCCATGTAGATCAGATGCACCAACACCAGGATGGGATTGAATCTGCTTTAAAAGATACCAGGGTAAGCCACTGGTATGTGTAAGTAATCTAAAGGTGGTGGGATAACTTAGTAGTACTCCTGGGATTGTAGCTTGAGAATTTCTTCTCCGTATGAATCCTTTTAAGTATGTGTGAGTCATCTGCTCTCAGATCTCTTGAAACTGTGTGGTGTTACATAACTGTGGCTTTAGTTAAGAGGCAGTGCACATTTCTGTTTCTTGAAGCAGGCTTTTGCAAGTCTTGTGGCATCAGTTTTCCCCAGGAGCTTCTTGAGCATGCCAGAATAAGCTGCTTCTCTCTGACATCTGGCTTTTTCCTGGAACTTTTCTTACAGCAGACTTTGGAAAGGCTTCTAGAAATAATTCCATGTGGGGGTTCAAAGATTTACGTATTGACTCTAGCCTTAATTCAGACAATCAAAAGAGAGTTAATTTGAAATTGTGATCAGAGAGACTTCTAACCCACCCACTCCTCTCATTTCCTGCACAGACAGACATCTGAGAAAGAAAGCTTCTGCTATGCATGGAGACTGTGAAAATTTTGATTTTTCAGGGTCCCCAAGTGCATGAAAAATCTGGACTTTCAAAAACCTATTTGAAGAAACGTGTATTACCTCTGAATTGAAGCCACAGTTAAGTTACACCATGCAATGCCAACAAACTGGGGAACAAATGTTTTTAGACTATTCTCCTTGACACAGGAAAATCTGTACATGTAGTAGACTGTCTTCCAACCAATACTTCTTTACAGTGCCAAACAGATGACTAGTTTAAAACTCTTTCCCTGATCATGCATTCAGGTTAACTCTTGTTTGAACATGAGAACAGAGCTTTTGTTTCCAATTGAATTTGCTTCTCAGTATTGGTTTGGCCAGTTTGCCTGTGAGAGGCTGGTGCTATATGGTACACACTGCCAGTTTGTAAGCTTGAAACAAACTGGCTGTCATTCACATTTATAATGTCAGGAATTCAAGGTGAGTGCAGATGTTATTATGTGTCTGCAGTTTCAGCATTTGTTGTAGTCAGATGGTCCTCATTGCAGAATTGTAACTTTCATTCAAAGACATTGATAGTTACAAGATTTGCAATAATTGTTACAGCAGTCACTGGTTGCACTGAATTTTAAAGCAGTGCAACAAATATGAAAGAATGGAGGCTAAGAAGCCGTTTGAGTAAGTGAAACTGCACACAGTGTCCAATGCTGGCTATTTGAGATAATCAAGATAATTAATTTTTCAGGTCAGTTTTGACTCATCTATTTTAAATTAGGAGCTTCATTCTTTTAAAAAATTGTTCTCAGCTACTTAAGAAGAGTTGTCAAAGCATGAGGTCATGTTTTAAAGAATGATGAGTATATATATCCTGTTCTTTGTCTCCAGATGTTCAAACCAAGGCACATCCAAAAATTAAATAACTAGATGAGTGACAGACGCACAGGCAATAAAGAACTCTGGATCTGATTTTTAGTGAGCTGTTGAAATAATTCCATTGTCAATGTTAATTTAATTACAGTTGTACCTCGCTTAAAGAGCATAATGTGTTCCACAGGATTGCTCTTTAAACGAGTTTGCTCTTTAAGCGAAACACCATTGTAAATGACCAATTGTGGGGGGGAATTGCAAACCCCGATTTATTTGTTAAGCGAGTTTTTGGTTGGTTTTATTTGTTAAGTGAAGTGAACATTTAGAGAAAATTCTGCTCTTTATGCGAGTTACTCTTTAAGTGAGGCGCTCTTTATGCGAGGTTTGACTGTATTTAAATGAGGGGGTTCTCAAGGTTTCCACACCACAGGCCAGACCACTCACCCTCAGACAGCTGAGTGGACCAGACACATGCTTTTCTCCCATCATAAATGCTGCTGCAAACTTCAGTAGGTGTGTTTATGTGGGTTTGTTTGTGCATGCCCGTTTACAGCTGTCGTAAATGCGTCCGCTGCTGCTTCCTGGGTTGTTGCCATGTACTGGATGGAATGGTGTTGGGTGCCGGGGCTGGCCCACGGGCCATAGGTTGTAATCCTCCGATTTAAAGTATTTCTTTAATACTTAGCTCCTGCCCCCTTCCTATTATGCTAGAGTTGCAATGAATAGGATTTTCAAAAATTCTTTGGATTTGGGGTAGATTCTGAGGGTCAAAGAAAAGCTAAAGTCCCCCCAAGTATCCCTGGGCTCCTCAGTCTGCTTGAAATCACAATTTTCATTCCAGCCATCTTCAACGATTAATTACTGAAGTAAAACTTTTACAGGGCTATCTTGATAAACTTCATAACGAAATCAGCCGAACTCTGGAGAAGGTTAGCAGTCGAGAGAAGTACATCAACAATCAGTTGGAACATTTGGTTCAAGAATACCGTTCTGTGCAGGCACTTCTGAGTGAGGTAACAGCTGATGTTCCACCCACCCACCTTTGAAGTTTTAAATTGCTGTTCACACGCTACACTGATGACCTTTCCTGTATCAATAGTACATTTTTTCTGTTAAACCAAGGGTTCCCAAACTACAGCCTGGGGGTCAGATCCGACCCCAACACCAATTCATCCACCCCGTGAAGCCCTCATTGCTCCTGAGAGTGGAAGCAAAACATGCCCATATGGGCACGTTTTACTTCCGCTCCTAGGAGTGACGAGAGCTTCGTGGGCCAGATGAATTGATGTCGGGGGCTAGATCAAGCCCCCTGAACCACATGACCTTCCCGTGGCCCAAAAGGTTTTGGCACCCCTGTGTTAAACTCTCATGAAAACATCTACCTAACATCTATGAAAGAAAAATATGCAAGGCATTTCTATCTTCCTTTTACCCCTTTAATTAGAAATTGGATCATACAAGTATCCTCCTCACTCCCTTTCACATTTAGGAGTGCCAGTCTAAAAGCAAAAGCATTTACAGAGGCTGTTCATTTTATTACCAGTATATTTTTCCCCCTCAGGCCAAAGAGAAATACCAGCAAGGAAGTGGAGGTGTGACAGAGAGGTCTAGAATCCTGTCTGAGGTAAAACATTTGTATGTTTGATACTGTCATAATCCAAATGAATTCATGTGTGTGTTTGTCTCCATCCAACAGGTTTAATGATTTATGTATTTATGTATGTGTTCCTTTTATTTCTGTGCCACCTTTTTCCCCATTGATGGGCCATTGTTATTGTTTTACCATGGTCAATCTATAGTATTTTATATACTAGTACATTTGCAGTTTTTTCATCTTCTGTATGTAATTAACCAAAAGATTGCTGCTAATTATCCATGCAGACCCAGTGTTCTACAGTCATTAGGTTTTGCTTTCCTGAACATGCTTCAACTGTGCAAACATCTGAATTACAATTCTTCTACTAGGTCTGTTCTTTGAGCAGTGCATTGAATTTCTTAATTAAATGTTTTACTGAACTCTTGTTTCTATAAAATTATTCAGGATGAATGAATCACTGGACTTTCAAAGAATTTTTGCAAGCATTAGCTTTTATATATCTATAAAGTTATTCTTTATTAATGTCAGAACATTGCACAGTATCAAATTATAGACATATATAAAATCTAAATATTCAAACAAGGAGGACAGAAAATTACCTCTCTTTTTGGCCTTTTGCTTTCCTGTAAAAAGTAGCTGAATCTAGAAATGAATTGGTTTTGTAAAAGTTGCATATTCTCTTTCACTGGAGGTAAAAAGCAGTCTTCAGCAGAATCTAAAAAATATATACTCCCATTTGTTTCCAAAATCCATAGTTTTTTTTATTTTATTTGTAATTTTCTGATGAAAAATAACAGTACAACAATACAACAAATACAAAAAATCACAACTTGAGTTACAAATCAATTTTGATTACATTCTTGTTAAGAAATACTTTAACTAAAAAAGATACATAGATCATCAAAAAGGGAAAAGGTAATCTACTTAAACCTCTTCTGCAACGATTTACACCTCTTTTATTTACTACTTAACCCTTTCCATTTTTCCATTCTATTCAACTCTACATATAGACCACCCTTGTGCTATATACATTGTCCAGGAGTTACAGCAATTCATTTTTCCCAAAAGTAAGCTTGTTCTGGTACAGGTTTAGTTCCTTTATTTTTAACCATCACATATTCCACAAATCTTTTCCAAATTCTCCAGAATCTGTTTTCATGAACTATACCTTTTCTAACATTCAACTCCCATGTTAATTTATCATTGAGTGCTAATTGCCACATTTCTTTGTACCAATCTTCTGTTTTTATAGTTAGCTCATTTATCCATTTTTTTTGCTATGCATTGTCTAGCTGCTGACATCATTATTTTCAATAACTCCTTATCGTCATTACACATCTTAAATTTATCCAAGTTTGTTAGTAGGACTGATGCTGGCCCCAGTTCAAGTCTCTGTCCAAACATGTTTTTAATTTCTTTTTCTATTTCTCCCCAAAATTCTTTCCGTTTATTACAATTCCACCACATGTGTATATATGTGCCCGTTGATTGCTTGCATCTCCAACAAACATTGCTTATCTTGTTATCTATTTGGTGTTAACATACTGTTCTTGAAGATTCAGGAGTTGTAGCCCAAAAACGTAACTTTTTTTAAGTTTTGGTTCTCTGGTTAGAATTGTACTTTGTGGAAGTACATAGAGGTAAGGCTCCATGTTTATTAGAGTATTTATGCTTTATCTACCAATTGAAGTTTACAAATTCTTAGAGACCTAAGATGCTCCAGTTGCAACTTTGTTTCTAACATCCACCAGACATCCATAGTGTATACACGGTCGCAACAGTCTCTGTGCTTTGGCCGATCATAGAAGTAATCCCAGCGGCCGCCACAGCCTGTGCCATGCATGGGTCAGTGTTTCCATTCTTTGGCTGCTGCAGCCGTGTCTACACTGTCGGTGCCTGGGGATAGATACAAGAAGTAGTGATGAAGCCAAAAGAGCTTACAAGCCACCACCAATCATGAGGTATTTGATTTGCCATTGTGCTTTGGGCCATAGCCAGGCTTAGAGGAGAAATGAGTACCAGAAGAGCCCAGGTGTTTGTCTGTCATTCTGGGCAAAGCTCCTTTATCAGAGTTGCAGCTTTGGCTCTTGCAGGTGGGAGAAGCATAGTCGGTATAAAGCCAGCTGAAATCCATTCTGTCCCTTGCAGTCTCTCAAAAGAGGGTTGGGAGAAATAACTTTTCATAATGTATGTGTATCCTTTTTAAAAGAATTTTTGACATTGCTTTTGTAACTTCTTTCAACACATTCCCATGTGTACAAAAATCTCTATTACAAAGCAGCTCAGGGTCACCTTATATGCTACAGCTTTAATTCTGCTCCATTTGGCTTTGTTTTTATACAGACAATAATTCTTCAATAGTGCAAACACTGACTTCTTACTTGTAATGTTAATGGGGAGGGGACTTTTAGAAAAGTTTGTGATACAAGGTATCCTTTCTATTATTTATAGTGAGCCCACTCTTATACTGCCGTAAATGTAGTGGCATAAATTTACAATGGTAGATTGCTGCTATGTAACAAGTCATCACTTTCCTCAATGCATGCCATGTCACACAACTGGTATGTTGCAAGAATAGCAGCTCCTTAATCAATAGCAGCTTGTCACAGCAGTGGCACTTACTCTGGTGTAAATAACTAATAAGATTCTAATTAGTGTTTCACACAGGAATATTTTGGTTTCTATTCTGTGTTCCCTTCAGTCTTTTCCCCAAAGGCTTCTCATAATTAATTCTCATAATACAAATATGACCAATGAATGGATGGATGGATGGATGTACAATTAATTTAATATTATAGATAAACCCAATCAGTTTTGTTAAAATAACTTTTTTGAATGAAATCTAATTAATCACTAACTTCATTGTCTCTAAGACTTTACAATATTTGTTCCTACTAAAATGTGTTCAAAGATTATGTTTGGGCTATTTGTTCCATGTTACACTGATGAAGGTATTTTTGGTTTTAAAATATTCCTTTATGTTTAACATATATAACTTATTTTTCTTTTGGAGATTACTGATGAACTAGAGAAGGTAAAACAGGAGATGGAGGAAAAGGGAAACAGTATGACTGATGGAGGTAAGTTCATCTTTGTGGTCCTTCCTGAGGCAAACTTCCAATCACCTGAGCTAGTTTGTAATTCTCAAGATTCAGGTCAAAGGCAAGACTCCAGTGCAGAGTAACAAAACCAGAATATATATTTTAGAAACGGTAAGAGTCAGTACTCTGTTAGTGTGTGGAACCTTTTGCAATGTCCCAAACTTTAACAGGAGTCTTTGTGAAAACAGGGAGCAGTTCTTGAGGTTTTTCTGTAACTGATGCAAGAAGATCATTTGGCTGACAAAAGGATAGATACTGTATATACTCGAGTATAAGTTAAGTTTTTAACACACACACACCCCAAATTGAGGTCCAAAAAGGTGACTTGATTTATACACGGGTCAACAACCACGAGAGTCCAAAACCAGGCTGGATTCAGTACAGTTCGGCTTCAGGAGAGGGGGAAGAAAAACATATGTTTGGCAAGCCATTACCACAGGTGGCCACTAGAAGGCACAAATCGCGATTTCCCATTGAAATGCATTGGAAATCAATTTATTTAAAGCTTTTCTGTTTGTATGTTCCCAATGCATTTCAATGGGAAACCAAATATGTGCATAAGAAGAAAGGGTTTCACTTACCTTTCTTGTCTTTGTAACTGCTCCAAAATGGAGAGGGAAGCCATGCATCCTGGTTGCAGGGAGAGCCAAGAGACTAGGCTAGAGCATTGCTCCTTGCCTGCCAATTTCCCCTGCAACTCCACCACTGGTTGGTGGTGCAAATATAGTTTTTTGAAAAAAGAAGTAACTACCGTAAACACTCAAAAAACATGCCCACACAAATGTTTAAATTAATTAATTTTACTGTATTTTCATGTATTTTTAATTATTGAAACTCACTAGCAGCTGCTGCATTTTCCACTCATGACTTGTACTTAGGTCAATCTATTTTCCTATTTTTAGAGGTCCAAATTTGGTACCTCGACTTATATTTGTATCGACTTATACTCGAGTATATACAGTATGTAGAAAACAATTGTGGATTATTCCCATGTTAAAATTCTAACAATTCTAACTCTTAACTGGACTTCTAGTACATTATCATTTTTTTTTTAAAAAAACCTCTTTTATGCGGCTGTGTTCTGTCTCTAGTCCTTTGAGATTTGTGAGGCTGTTGTGATAATGGGTACTTTGAGAAATTGATAGAATTTGTGCCAGCATTTACCAAGAATTTTGCAGACTTTCCTTTTTTTTTTCTCCCCCCCCCTTTTTTTCTTTTTGCAATAGCTTTTCCCCCAAATGTAACATTTAATAATATCACTATGATTACTGAAAATGTATGTACATTTTTAATGCACATCTTCAGATCCAGAATGGCATGAAGGTAGTAGTGTCTTCTAATTTTAAAATCGCTCCATGTGAAATGATAAATCTAGAAAGTCGTGTCTCGGGAGTATTATTATCGTTCTTTTGTTCATTTAGCTCTCCCGATTAGCAAAGGAAGAGAATTATAAGGATAAAATAATACCTTTCTTTGTATGAGATAGTGATAGAAAAATGAACTCTTTTACATTTTAACAGCTCCTTTAGTAAAGATTAAACAAGCTTTAACCAAACTGAAGCAAGAAATCATTCAGATGGACATACGAATTGGCGTAGTGGAACACACGTTACTTCAATCAAAACTAAAAGAAAAATCAAATATGACTAGAGATATGCATGCTACTATAATTCCAGATTCTTCCATTGTTGGTACCTATTAAATTTGCTTGATGCTTAACTTTTTACTTCTATGCAAATCAAATTTTGTAAAATATATGCACATTATGTATGTCATGTTACAAACCTTGTTATTGAGCCGTTGCTTCTGCTTGCACACTTGCAGTAATGGTACATTTCTGTCCAGTGTGATTTATTATACACCTTTTTTGTAATATATATATATTTTAAAAAATAAAACTGCATTAATATGTTAAAATGTTAAAGAGTTTAAATTGAATGTTGAATTAATATTGGAGAGTAAATGACTGGCATTAAAATCTACTGTTGCAAAATATCTAATTAATAATGTGAATTTCAAGAAGACTGGTGCTCCTCCTTATTAATAAGATTTAGAGAAGGACTTTCTGAGATTGTATCTTTTGAGACCTTAATTGGGCCCTGCACCTCCTGGCACTGTCTCCACCACGGATGCCTGTTTTACACTGCGATCTGAACCATCTTTGAGTCTAATCGAAACAGCAGCTGTTAGGGCATGCTTCAGCATTATTCACTTTTCTACAATTGTAGCTGAGCAGAAAATGAGCATGGAAAGTACAGCGCAGTCAACTGCTTTAACATATAAATGAAATGAAATTGGCAGACTTTCTGAGTTGTTTTTTTATACAACCACAGAGTAGGTATAGTGTCCTATACTCAGGGAGAAACTTGGATGATGAAGGTATTATAAGCTGGCTAAACCAGATGTGGAGACGGTTTGGGCACTTTAAAGTAATTTGGAGGACAAAGCATTTTTCAAAATGGAGGAATATGTTCAGTGTTAGGAAATGGAAAAGGGGGTCAGTATATGTGGATTTGTGTGTTCGAGATATAAAAGCCTGGCACATTTAATTGTATGGTGAGGTTCACCTTCAGAATTAACAATTGTTCTACTACCACTCTTCATCAGAAATAATTAAGAACAAAGGGAGGGTAAGCAAATACAAACACCAACAATAGAAGGGAAATTTGGTCCTGAGGTACAGTATATGCTGGCGTACAAGACTACTTTTTCACCCCGAAAACCATGCCTCCAAGTGGGGGGGGGGGGTTTGTCTTGTATGCCGGGTGCACATCATTTGGGTTTCCGATGAACTCACCGCGGCTTGGGCAGCAGCTCCGGGGAGACTGTCAAGTCCTTCCCCGCCACCTTCCTGTCACGGTTCTGGGGCTGCTGCTTCAGCCGGGGCTACTGCCGATGGCCCTTTATCCCCCCAGCCAGGTGGAACGAATCCAGGGGGAGAGGCGGAGGCATCCTCAGCTGCCCGCACAACCGGGGCAGCAGAGCAACCACCTGCACAGCCGGGGCAGCAGAGCAACCGCCCGCACGACCGCATTCAAACTCGACCGCATTCAAACTCACATTCAAACTCGCCTGCATTCAAACTCACCCGCATTCAAACTCGTGCTCGCGACAACCTGATTGGCTCCTCCATGTCTTTGGGAAGATCGCACCCCTAGCGCCCCTTCACCCAATCAGGGGAAAGGACAGGTCTTCCCGTGTGAAAATATATTTTCTGAGCAAAGCATATCAGAGAGTAAACAAAACAACATCAAAAAAACTTGTGGCACCTTAAAGACTACGGTAACTCTTTACTCTTTTGCGTGTGTGGAAGGTGTGCGGAAGAGGGGGTGGTCTTGTACGGCGAGTATATAACAAAAACTATATTTTGAGTGGAAATGTTGGGGTGGGGGGTCTTATACGCCCAGTCGTCTTGTACCCCGACATATACGGTAGGTCTGTGTTTGATAAGTTTGCTTTCTTGGAAACCTGCTGAGAAATACCCACATGGTAACAGCTAGTTAAAAATTAAATGACAAGAATTCTGTTTGTGTTCATTGAAGGTGTGCATAACTTCTTGTGACTAATTCTCATTATTAACTGGCTATGTACTCAGTTGTGCAACCAAGAAGCACCCTGGAACCTTATCAGTTAGCTACAGTTACCCATGGATTGCCAAGACTTTACCTGGGCAAAACCAGATTCTGGCCAATAAATCTGGATTTGTTGTCATCTATAACAGCATTTTGTGTGCTCGGGTGTCTATTCTTGTCTGCCACATGACCATGGAAATGTTTGCAGATGCAGGCAGCGCTGACTCTTTGGCTGAAAACGGAGGTGAGCACTGTCCCCTAGAGTCAGACACAATTGGCTTTCAAGCAAGGGTGACTTTTACCTATAGTCAGATGATACTTTGTCAACTAAATTTACATAGCAGTACATGGAAAGTTTGCAAGTTTTATTTTTTCAGCACATTTTGCTCTTTTGAAGTCAAACAAGACGGGTGCTCTGCAAGCTTTCCACTTGCATATGGATTACATCTGAAACTGCTGTGGTTGTTGCTCCCAACTGATTCAGCAACACTTAATATTACAATTCCTTGGTGCTACTTAAATCTAGCTCATTTCCTGTTTCAACAGTTTTAGGCACAATACTTAGATATCTTACTACTCTTATAATGATAGGAAAATACAGATTTCTAAATGAACGCCAGGATTCCGACAAACAGTTTAAATCACTGCTAGACTACGGAAAATCATAGGATCTGAACATTCTTGTTCAGGTTGAAGGTAAAGTTCTTGGCATCTGGTGCCACCACATACTGTACCTTAAAAATCCCAACAGAGTTGCCAAAAGGTGCAACTTGGCAGCACAACATCAAGTGAGAGTAAGTGAAGTAATTATCTGCTATAGTACTTTTTTTTTCTTTAGAAGTTTCCATGTTTCAGTTTCCAGTTCAGGATCACCTTGAGCTTTTTGATTGCAGTATGATAGCAATATCATTGTTATAGAATACACCTGGAGTGGGTTTCTGTTTTCATTTCTTTTTCTATTGGTTAATTTTTTAAATGGAAAACTAATTTGTGTATCAACTTGCTTTTCAATAGAGCACTGAATGACTGGTAACCCTTGACTAACCAGATGAGGAGAAACATTCTAATCCACACCATTGAATATACCTCTGATCTGTGCAGCCCTCATTTTGAAATTCACTGTTAACAAAGGGACAGGTGCAAACATCTGCCCATGATTTTTGGTACTTTTTGTGGGTTTTTTCTGCTCTATCTGCAGCTCTATGAGGCTTGACAGCTACCTTACCTTTGTGACTTAAATAAAGGTCCACCCCTCCCCCAGCCTAGCCTTTATTGTTACCATAGTGAGCAGGGGTTTTTTACAGTTCTGGTTTTCTTAACTTCTTGTTTACAGCACATGGGGTGTTAATTTAATGGACATCTTATCTTTGTTACCCTGGTATTATAAACTGGCTAAACCAGATGCGGGTACAGTTTGGGCACATCAAAGTAATTTGGAGGGCAAAGCATTTTTCAGAATGGAGGAATATGCCCAGTGTTAGGAAATGGAAGAGGGGGTCAGTATATGTGGATTTGTGTGTTCAAGGTATAAACGACTAGCACATTTAATTGTATGGTGAGGTTCACCTTCAGAATTAACACTTGTTCTACCCTGGCTATTCCTCCTGTTCATAGAGTTTCCCAGCCATTATCAGCCATCTAACATTAGTTGTCTTGTAGAAAAGTTTCAAAAGGGGAGAGAACAAGCAGAGAAGGAAAATGCCCTTCTGTTCTCTCCTTAGCACCACCTACCGTATTTGCCGGCGTACAAGACGACTGGGCGTATAAGACGACCCCCCCCCACATTTCCACTCAAAATATAATTTGTTATATACTCGCTGTATAAGACTACCCCCTCTTCCGCACACCTTCCACACACCAAATAAAACGTAAAAGAACATCAGATTTGATTTCAACATGTTAATTTATATTCAAATGCTTATGACATGCAGAAAAACTGTCACAAGGCTGTATCTTATCAGACATGTACAGTAAACATAAAACAGTGCAAGTTTATTAAACGTAATTCACCAAAGACAATTCACTAAAGCTGAATGGAACAATAAACCTATGGGAGCTGCCATGCTGTTTGTTTTCTAATCTGTTAACCAAACTGGAACTGTCAATGATAGAAGGAAGATAACAAATAGAGGGAGAGAGCAAGTGCCAGGCACGTCCCTAGCAAGTTTGCTGGCATGACAGTTTCCCTTTAAAAGCCTTCTAACTCCTGTTCATCATCTGATATTAAAAGTTGTTATCTGATCCATCCCATAGGACCTTAACGTTATTCGATGCAATTCTCCTCCCCAGATTGCTTAACATTATGCAAGGTAAACGTTATCGAAGGAAAATGTATCTGAGGTATTACTGTATTTTATTCAACTGAAGTGTACCCGGCGTACAAGACAGCCCCCCACTTGGAGGCATGTTTTTCAGGGGTAAAAAGTCGTCTTATACGCCAGCAAATACGGTATATCTGGCCTGTGGAAAGAATCTTCATGATTTTTCTTAATATTTAACACTGAGTTTATTATATTCTGATGTAACGATGCTGCCTTAGAAGAATGTGTACCCTGTGAAATGAAGGATACAAATTATAATTAAATATGTATAATACTTTAGGACTGCTGTGACTCAAGTGAAGTCGGTAGGTCAGCAGTTTGAGACCCGAGTATTGCATGATGGAATGAGCTCTCGTCTCTGTCCCAGCTCCTGTCAGCCTAGCACCGTGATGGGGAACCTTGGCACCCCAGGGGTTCTTGGACTTCAATTCCCAGAAGCTCAAGTCAGCATTCCTGCTGATCAGGGCTTCTGGGAATTGAAGTCCAAGAACAGCTGGAGTGCCAAGGTTCACCATCACTGACCTAGCAGTTCAAAAGCAAGAAATTGCAAGTAAATAGGCACTGCTTCGGTGGGAAGATAAACAGCGTTTTGTGTACTCCAATGTATAGTCATGCCTGCCACATGACCACAGAGACATCTGCAAATGCAGACAATATTGGCTCTTTGGATAAGATTGGCTTTCGAGCAAGGGTGACCTTTACTTATATAATATCTTGCTTGACTGGGGAAGAAATTGTTCCTGTTTTCTAGTGTAACTAGAGAGTTTCACTGATAATTTCTTACCTGGCATCTTTGTGATAGATAAGTTTCAGTGTCATTGAAAAGAGTCGGAAGCATTGAGAGTACACTTGGGTGTCACCTGGGCATCAATGTAGACTTGCTTAGCCCTGATCCAGAAGCATTGCACAATATTGTGTAACACTCTTGTGTGGTTAAAGAAAGTATCTGTGAAGAAGGGTGTGAAGGGCTCTAGAAGTAAAAAAAAATTTTCACTTCCTCCTCCTCCTCCTGGGCTTGCAGTTCCAGTTCTTTGTGCAACAGTGAGGTATGTCCACATTTATAAAGAGCTTCTGATAAACTGAGTAATATCCTTTTTATAACATTGCTTCTTGGAATAGTATCTGTGGTGCTTTCCCCTGATCTACCTGTACTGTGGTTTCTGGGAAGGCTGCGTCATCCAGTCACTTTTGCTTTTTTTAGATCTTAGGTGCTTGAATTGACATCCTGCACTTTTAGCGCAATTACTGGATAACTTTTGAAGCCCTGAAAGATTCAGTTCCCTATGAAGCTGATCTGCTTTAGTGCTTGGATCATGTCTCCTGCTAGGGGGTAACAAAGCTGACTATAGTATGTTTAAATCGGTGTTTCCCGAAGGATACACAGAAAGAGCCTCCTTGAAGATTGTGGTATTTTTAACTACAGTCGGGCGTACCCTGGTAATGACAACCTTGCATTGCTGGGTAATCTTTCTCACACTAGGTCAGGCAAAGGGAACTGCAGAATGAACTCACCAAAAGGTGCCTTCACTTTGGCAGTTTTGCATCTTGCCTAGACATGGAAGAAGAAATTGTTCTCAACCTTTGGTTTTTGGACTTCAATTCCCAGAAGGCTAAGTCAATTCCCCAAACCACTGATCAGCCAATGTACTGACTTAGGCTTCTGGGAATTGAAGCCCCCCTGTGTGGCATGGGCCCCATGTTGGGAACATTGTCATTTGGCGGTGGCTTGAAGACGTTCCCTTATTTTGATCAGGCAAGTTTATTACATGCAAGATTACTAGACCATAGTGGATGTAAAACTTGACATAATGGCATAATGCTGACATCAGTTGTTCTGAACAGGGACAACTGGTTTATCTGATGAAACACGGTTGCCTTTGTTTTTTGACTTATTTTGGGGCATGAGGCAGCATGCTTGAAGACATAAATTTGGCAACCATTAAAGGGCAGCAAATTGTCAGTTTATTTTACATTTTATCCATACAAGAAGCGCAATTGTGATATTTCCCCTGATTCAACATGTTAAATGTCTTAGGTCTGACACATTGCTGCTGTGTTTTATGTCAAAGCTGGGTAACCTTTGTGCTTTTCTTTTTCTATTGCTTGTATTAAAAGGTCTGTGAATAGAATATGAGCTAAATAATTGAGTTAATTTCAGGAATTAATTTTCAACCCCTCTCCACTTTTTTTTTTGACTACCTACTTAAGTCCTCCCACTTTCTCTTACACATACTGTACTTGTTCATTCATGAGCTTGGTTGTATTAGCGTAATGTTTTTGCCGCACATCTGCATTGAACACAGTTGTATTTCACTGTCGGAGACAGAATTATTAATGAAGGCATTAGGGAATCTTTTGACAGTAAATAATTCCATGTAAGGCAGCATGCCTCTCTTGATCTTCTTCTACTTGATGGGCAAGGCTACTACGCTCCAAGCAACAGTATTTGAACCAGTGGACATTTTTTCATTTTTTAAAAAATTGGATGATTTTGCCATTTATACTCTTAAGAGACTGTCAACACTGGAACATTTCATCATTAACCCTTGGGGATGGGGCAGGAACCTAATTTTTACAGGCTTATGGTTAATTTTGTTCCCTGAATATTTCAGACTTCAGTTCCTTCTAGGAGTTGGAATTAGAAAAGGAGAAGAATTACAAGACTTCCAATCAAAAAACAGAAACCCAAAAATCCTCCACCTATTCAAGCTTTTTAGCATACCTCCATACAGAAGTGTAAGCATCTGGCATTTGCATGGAGTGCAGGGCAGAATGGATTTGTAAATGATTAACAGTACAATCCTTGGCATTTTTCCTTACAGGCAAGCATGTCTTGTAGTTTCTCTTTAGCCATGTGTTGCACTAGCACAGGGGTCAGAAAATGTGGCTCTCCAGATGTTCTTGGACATAAATCACCAGAAGCCCAAGTCAGTACGCCTGCTAATCAGGGCTTCTGGGAATTGAAGTCCAAGAACATCTGGAGAGCAAAGTTTGCTGACCCCAGCACTAGCATGAGTCTCTAGGATGTCTCAGCCCCAGAAACACCCTCTTCTTCTTCTTCCATTTCCGAATCAATCTTGGCGATCATCATGATGATTAGCCATGAAAATTGTCCTGGGAACAATATAATGCAGTGGCCTTTCATCTGATTTCCATATTGCAGCATGACACCCAGTTCCATGAGCCACTTTCTGGTATTATGCCCTTTTGGCATGCAACATCCTCATCCGCCCCAGGCCAGTATTGATGTCCTCCATCAAGATGGATTCAAGTTGGATTTAATCTACTTCAGGACCATCACCCTTCCCTATGGACTTTGGCACCCAAGCCATTACTTCTCAAGGTTGTCAAGTTAGTTAAATGCCACCCGACACAGCGTTGAGTCGCTGGCAGTATGGTCTACTCTATTACCATAGCAGGATAACCTGGCCAGACCCTTCATCCCTTAGATGAAGCTTACTGTTAACCACTCTTAACACATGCCATAATAAGTTGTTAGTTTTTAACCTCCTCCTGTGTTTACTGGAACAAGCAAGTAAACATGACAACCTCTGAAAAAAGAGCAGTGACATTGAGAATAAAAGACAAAGTGTTCACGATAGTGAAATCATTAACACACACTGCTATGCTTTAGCCTATAATTGTTGGGGTTAAAAAGGACTATTCAAAATGCACCTTGCATTGCAATTCCATGGTTTTCTTTTCCTGCTGAAGAATTCTTAGAAACATATAGCTGTCAGAAGGCTGTCTATATTTAAAACAACATAATTTTAGCAAGTATGAGAAACCTAGGGAACATAATAAAAAGCAGAGACATCACCTTGCCAACAAAAGTCTGCATAGTCAAAGCAATGGTCTTCCCAGTAGTAATGTATGGCTGTGAGAGCTGGACCATAAGGAAGGCTGAGCACAGAAGAATAGATGCCTTTGAAGTGTGGTGCTGGAGGGGAATTTTGAGAGTCCCCTGGACAGTAAGGAGATTAAATAAGTCAATCCTGAAGGAAATTAACCCTGACTGCTCCTTGGAAGGACAAATATTGAAGCTGAAGCTCAAGTACTTTGGACACCAAATGAGAAGAGAGGACACATTCAAGAAGGCCTTGCTAATGGGAAAGATTGAAGGCAAAAGGAGAAGTGGGTGGCAGAGGATGAGATGGCCAGATGGCATTGTTGATGCAATGGGTGTGGAGCTGAGCAAGTTGAGGTAGATGGTGGAGGACAGAGGTGCCTGGCACTCAATGGTCCATGGGTCGCTAAGGGTCAGACTCGATTGTGCAACTGAACAACAACATTTTTAGCAGCTACAAAAACTAAACACAGCATTCCTTTGTTTATATATACAGTATTTCTGAAAGGTCATAAAGAGGAGAATTAAGTGGTAGCTATGGGTATAGAACTGTAGCTATCCTATAAGGCAGTGATGGTGAGCCTTTTAGAGACCAAGTTCCCAAACTGAAACCCAAAATCCACTTATTTATCACAAAGTGCCAACACAGCAACAAGGGAGGAAGGAAACGCTCCCATTGGGTTGTTGGGTTGAGGGTCAGGGCAAGCTCTGTGCTGTGGGAGGTAGGAAGCACTCCTATTGGACTGCTGAGCAGAGGGGTGGGGTGAACTCTGTGCTGGGGGGAAGGAGGAAGAGCTCCCATTGGGCTGTGGGCAGAGACATGGGACAAACTCTGTGCTGGGGGAGGCAGGAAGCATTCCCATTGGGCTGCTGGGCAGAGGGGCGGAGCAAACTCTGTGCTGGGGTGACTGCACCAGTACTGACAGAGGGCTCCGAGTGCCACCTCTGGCACGCATCCCATAGGTTCGCCACCACTGCTATAAGGCAACTCTTTCTTTGATGTATAGAATCCCTTCCTCGCAGTCATCTGCTCTCCTGCTGCCCAGGTTTTTCCACAATGTTTAGCACTAGATTTCATTTTAAAATTTGTTTTATTTTAACAAAATTTTAGATCCTCAAGATATCAAATTCCTCTGTATATCTAATATCACAATTTGTTCAAAATGCTTGGGTTATATCTATTCCATATTTGAGTGTGTTTTCTATGCTGCGGGTGGTATTCAATTATAGAGATGGAAAGCGGTGCAAGTCCTATTGCAACAGCAGGTATAGATGATGGCTTTCTTTATTATTAACTACACTGGTGCAATGTCCGCAATATATTGGATCTTCTGGAAGAACACTACTTCAGGTTCATAAAATCTCCTATGCCAGTCTGTTATTTCACTGTCACAATTACAGGAATTGCTTTGGCCTAGAAAGCTATGACTATTACAGGATGTATTAGATTTCAGGTTTGCATTTTCAAAATTAACTCCTTTTAAGGAGAGAAAGGGGTTGGAAATACAGACAATGTCCTCTCCCCAAACTCAGGGCTAATAGCAACTTGGGATAGCATCTGCTGCAGTCTTCAAAGTTGCTACTAGGGGTTTTTTGAATTATTACACACAAAATGGAGATGCATTTCCTCTGCCATGTCTATTTTGACCCTCATTTAACCCATTATATTTGTAGAAGTTGGAACAGCTCACACCTGTATGTAGGCACAGATTACATGAATCAGGTTTATACAATTGGTTTATAACCAATAGTTTAGGACCTAGCATATGTCTGTCTCCAGTGTGGTTAAGCACAAAACAAAGCACATCATAAGTGTTGTTAAAGGTACATGATAACTTTGTCTTTCATAATTAACTATGGCACTTGGGCTTCTCCCCTCTGTGCTCGAGTTCTTAATTCAGCTGTGAAGGTAGAGATCAGTTCTGTTCGGGCTACAGCAGTGTGATCCAAGTAACAGTAAATTGGGCACTGACTGATCTTGATTTCTTCCCGTTTCCCTCCACAGATGCATCAAAATCTTTGCTTGCTGGTGCTCTTTATGAGAAACAGTTTTTATTTGAGATTTCTCCTGTGTCAATATAACAGTTACTTCCTTTCAGAAATGTTATGTACTTTATAGTTTGATACAGTATTGCATTTTACTTTATACTGTCATAAGCCTTTGAAGGAAAGCCACTCTCTTGAAAGGGATATAAGAAACAAATTAATGTGGAATGTTAAAGAATGCTTCTACATGAGTCTTCTGTCATGTGGTCACTTTGCTTAGGAAAGGGTTTTGTCCTTTGCTTGTCAACCTCCTATGTTGCTATGATGTACAATTATGCATGTGCAGCAACTATGCCCTAACACTGTCACACAGGCAACAGAAGTGGAGTCAAGTACAGTATTTCAGAGTTCCTTGAAAGAGTTTCTGTTTGATTGCCTCCTTGTACATAGTGAGGGTCAAATTGGAGGATATTCTTAGCACACTTTATAGAAGTGTTCCCTGAAGTGTTTATTGTAGTATATTATTTTCTTCAGTTATGTATCTTGATTTAACATGCTTTGTTTTGAGATTGATCACTGGGAGATAAACAGAAGTTTAATTTGCAAATCAGCTTGCCTAGGCATGTATCTCTGAATAAATCTTGTTGAGAGAGACAAAATCAGATTACCTAGGCATGTATCTCTGAGTAAATCTAGTTGAGAGAGGCAAAATGAGTTCACTGCAGAGAATAAGAATGTCTCTTCATGTCCAATGTAGCCTTGATACTTGTCAGGACTGGCTTCCTCTTGTTAGATAATTTTTGCAGGGTAGTACAACTAGCATGTAGCAAAGGATTAAGGATGAATACTTTGAGATGCAAACTTTCCTCAAGTCTCCTTTTCTCTTAGCTTAATTACTGAACAAATACTCTGGCACAGCTTTAATGAAAGGAAAAAAGATTTATGTTCAACTAGGTCGATGGCAAAAATATAATATAGCAATTCATTTTAGTTACAAAAATTATCTCAAGCAAATGATGCTTGCAAGCGGGTACTGAGTTACCAACTTTCTGAAACTAATATATTTTGAGTCAAAAAGAAACAAAACTAGACTGAGCAACTGAACCACTTGGACAGAATAGACAGACAAACTGAACTACAAAACAAGCAAATGGTTCTACATATATATGGAGTGGAAAGCAGTTACTTTTGAAGGGAAGAAACATTTGCCTGCTGACTGGCTGTTCAGATTCATGTTTATTAAATGCTAGCCCTTCCCGTCTCCATGTTGCTATGCAAAACGTAAACATTATGGGATTGCTTCCAGTAAGCGCAACACCTCTGACCTTTCCCTTGTGTCTAGTTTTTCTCCTGGTCATGCACCTTAGTCAGCAACCCTCAACTCCCTTTATCAGATATGTGGGGGGTTTCCTCTTCATTGGAGGCAGAGAGCAGCTCTGATCTGATTATAATTGAACTATGTGATTTAGGCCTTTGAAACTGATTTTAGTCATCCAGCTTCGGCACAAAGCTGTTTGAGCCATCTGCTTATAGAATTCAGTATACTGGGAGCTGCTAGTTGCTTGCTAATTCCAACAGCAGATAAAATATTCTGAAGCAAAGAGCACACCTAAGATTTGTGTGTGTGTGTATAGTTTGCAATGTAGTTCTTATACTAAGCAATGATAATACAGGAATATTTGGATCCATTTCTTTTATTGATCCAAAAGCAAATCTCCCAATAAAATGCAAGATAACAGAAGAATTTAAAACAAACTAATCTTTTTCTTCTGTGGCTAGGCCAGATGTGAAACTGCCAAAATGAAGGCACCTTTCGGTGAATTCATTCTGTAATTCCTTTTGCCTGGCCAAATATTTCCTAAACATTCTGTATTTTAGAAAAGCTATTGAGGCCATTTTGTTATCTTGAGTTCCAGCACATGCAAGGAGTTTTCATATGAAAGAAATTATTATTTGACCTTTAAATTAGGTCATATTTTTATAATTTCCACAATAGTACCTCACTGCTGATATGAATTGTTACTGGTAAGCCTTGACTCACTATCTTGACTCTTAATTTTAAGTGATTGAACACCTACCTACATTGACAAAAAGGCTTAAAACCTAAACCGCTAATTTGAGATGTAATTAATTTTAAATAATGTGTATGACAAAGCAAATTACTTATTCACCATTTTTACTAATTTAGAGCTAACTACATATTTTAAAGACATCTTTATCTCAGACCTTTCAATGTTATACCTGCATTTTTTATATTAATTAAACAGAAATGACTTTATATAAGCTTTTAATTTTGAATCATTCAGTTTGATACATTATCATTTCTCATCACATCTTTAGCTATGAGCATCTCGACATTTTGTCTTTGGATATTGTCCAACCTGTCTCAGCTGCTGAATTTTAGTATTTTACCCAAAGTTCGTCATAAATTTGCTTTGTCTCATCCTTAGAAGTAGTCAGTGGTGAGCTTTTGCCGGGTCTCACCGGTTCACCCGAACCGGTAGTAACAATCCTGCGTGGTTCTCCGGTGGTGGTGGGGTGTAGAACCCACCTGGGATTTTTTTTTTTTTTTGGGGGGTGTCAGATTGGGACACCTCACTGGCAGCCATTTTTTAAAAAAATAGAGCCAAAATGGTTGCCCGGAACTGCGCATGTGTCAAACCTCCATTTGATGCATGTGCACTAAAAATAGAAGTGCACATGCATCAAATGGAGGTTTGACGCATGCGCAGTTCTGGGTAGCCATTTTGGCTGCCTGGAAAGGAAGGTTGCAGGCAGCATCTGGAGAAGAAGCAGCGGTGGCTGTTCCTCCATTGACATGTTGTGTTTATGAATTTGTAATTTTACATGTGCTGTGAACTGCCCTGACTTGGTCCTACCGAGTAGGGCTGTATAGAAATTGAAATTATTATTATTATTATTATTATTATTATTATTATTATTATTATTATTATTATTATTATTATTATTATTATTATTATTATTATTATTATTATTATTATTATTATTATTATTAGCATAACCTTGCTAGTTTTCATTTTTGCACTCTCTTACAATTGGTTGCTTCTTTGCTTGGACACAACCACACACACACACAAAAGTCTTAGTTACCAAGTGGGAGGAAAATGCACTGCTTCACACTTGAAATGTGGGCAAATGGTCTGAAGATTTGCAATGCTCCCAACTGAGTGGCTATACAGACAACCACTAGATAAAGAGCCATTACAAATGAGCAGCTATTGATTTCACACAAACAGCATTCCCTGACCATGTATAAAAAAAGGGACTGCTGGTTTTTAAAATGCCTTTTAAGAATGGGTTTTAACTGGTTTGATTTACTAATTCTCAATTAGTCTGATGAAGTGAACTTGATCCACGAAAGCTAATCTTCAAAATGCTAGTGTTTTTGTTCTGTTTTGTTTATTCTCTGATATGCTTGAAACACAGACTAATATGGCTACTGTTTTAAAAAAATCAATAATGTTCAATTTGATACCTATTCAGTTCTTATTTTCTAAATATTGTAATAATCTATTGTTGTTTTTAAGCTTTCAGGGTTGTGTGGGTTTTTTTTTTTAATATTGTTGGTCACCTTGAGTCTTCTTGAGGAGTTAAGTGGAGTATAGACAGACATTGTTGCTTGATTTCTGGAAAGGGTAGAACATCCTGTTCTTTCACTTGCTTTTGAAGTTGTGGCTTCCTTAATGTGCTTAGTATAATACAGGACACAACTTTGATCTGCAGAGTCAGTGTGCAGATATGAATCCCAAAGAACCTTGTGTGTTTGTTTTACCAGATATGCCTGCACTATGCTCAGAATTCCCCCCCCCCCCCAAGACAAAGGGGAATGGTTCCCTAGCACAGCTATCAGCAAGGCCACCATTAGCAGCCACAGTTGAAGGCTATCTGGTAATAAACAAGGTTCTGAAAGCACTCTTAGTTTCGATGTGATTAGAAACACTAGATTTTTTTTTCTTATTGAAGAGGTGCCAAGGTAGCCCTATGTTCACTTGGGAATAAGCTACATTGAATGCAGGGGGGTTTAGGATTTTGTTACATAGCACTGTTTTGGACAGAGTTGACTTCATAGAAAAATGGAGTGGAAGGTACTTGCCTCTGCTATGTGGGTCAGAGACAGTTGTAGTGGAGTGTATGTTGGAAGACAGAGCTCTTTGTGTCACAAACAGCCTGAGCCTAGTGTCCACAGTGGCAGTGAAGGAGATCGTGTCCTGCTACCAGGTTGAAGAAAGGTTCCATTGGTTTTTTGTGCTTGGAATAAGGAATGGCATGGGTGACATCTTGTCCTTTGTCCAAGGCCATAAAATGTTTTGGGCCATCTAAAAAATAAATAAACCAGACATGAACTGTGGCCCTTGACAATTATGTTTAACAACTCCATGGTCTTAGTTTAGCACTTTTGGAAATGCATATCTCTAATGTGATGTATAGGAGGCCGCAGTGGTTTAGTGGCTTAAGATGCTGAGCTTGATGACTGGAAGATTGGCAGATCAGCGGTTTGAGACCCACTGCTGTGTGACGGACTGGGTGTTCATCACTTGCCCCAGCTCATGCCAACCTAACAGTTCAAAAGCAAGAAATTGCGAATAGATAAATAGATACCACTTCGGCAGAAAAGGTAAAAACATTCTATGCACTTCAGTGTCTAGTCATTCCTGCCACATGACCATGGAAACATGGTCATTTAAATGTTACTTGACAAGTTTAAATTTGATAATCTATTGAACAGTAGTGTGATCTTACTATTATTTATTTGTGTCTGCTTGTTTTAAATCATATGGCGAATTGCCTTAGATCTGAAAGGCCAGAACAAAATCAAATAACACAAAGTAGAGAACAGAGACTGCAGTGGCTCAAGTGGTTAAGATGCTGAACTTGAAGACTGGAAGATCGGAGTTCAATACCCAAGTACTGCATGATGGAGTGAGCTCCTGTCTCTGTCCCAGCTTCTGCCAACCTAGCAGTTTGAAAGCAAGAAATTTATTTATTTATTTATTTAAATTTGTTTATTGCCCTCCTCCCAAAAGGGACCCAGGGCAATTTACAACAATTATAACATCATTTTAAAAAATTAAAAACTCTAAAAACTTTTTTAAAAACTTAGTATTAAAAGCCAAAAATTGCAACGCAGGCATACTGGGGTCAAACCAACCAATTGGCTGGGGAAATTGAACCATCCACTCCCCAAACCAAACCTGCCAGCCAGGTTTTCACTCCTTTTCTAAAGGGCAGCAACTCCGTCTGCATGTGTAGTTCTATTGGGGGGAGGTTCCAGAGGGCCAGAGCAGACACCGAGAAGGCCCTCCTTCTCGTGCCAGCGAGGTGCGCCTCTCTGGCTGATGGCACAACCAGAGAGCCTCTCCGGTCCGGTCTGGTGGGATGGGCAGATATCCTTGGGACGATGTGGTCTCTTGCAAGTAGATAAGTAGGTACCACTTCAGTGGGAAGGTAAACAGCATTCCATGCACTACGGTGTTTAGGCATGCCTGCCACATGTTTGCAGATGTTATGGAAACATCTGCAAACTCAGACAGCACTGGCTTTTTGGCTATAAACAGATGAGCACTGAACCCTAGAATTGGATATGACTGGCTTTCGAGTAAAGGTGACCTTTACCTAGGTAACAGGTACCTAGCCTTGTCTATTTGCTGTTTTAAAAGAGTGTTGAGAGCAAAAAATGATTTAAAACTCATACTGTCCTTGAATAAAGTGGAAGGTTCTAAGGTGAGTATCAAAGGTCCACCAGGAAAACTGCTGTACAATTCACATTTCAATCTCTTGGCATTAGAAAGGGCAGATCAGGGCTGTAATAACCCATCTAGCATTTCTGTACTGCTTCAAAGTCTTTAAGAACATTGCAGGTCTACATTATCTCAGACATCTGGAGAGTAGGTCAGTGTTGGAGGTAGGTCAAAATGATTAGTATCCCTCTCTTGCAAAGGCTGTGATTTAAGTGGCCCTATGAAAGCAGCAGTGGGTTCATGGAAGGGGCAAAATTTGAAGCAAGGTTTGTCTTTTCTGCATCACAGCTTCATCTGTTCCTACCTACCCAGCAATGCTCGCTCAGCCTTTTGGCAAGAGTCTCCAGTCACTTCATGACTGTCTCCTGGGAGGCATTCTGACATGTGAGAAACTACTTGTCCACTATCCATTTGTTATCATGCTCTCTCAACTGAACATGTTTGTGGGCCCACATACCAGTTAGTATCAGCATGAGCCTAGTTCTCTTGCACAAGGCAATCCCAGGGCCAGTTTCATAAAGCAGGAAAGGCCAACTGAGTCAAATCTTCACAAAAAAAGAAAGAAGTGTATAAGCACAGCTTTGAAATGCTACTGTTCTTGAACAGCAGCTTCCTGAGTCCCTCAGCTAACATGGCCCTTGGGAATTGTTGTCCAACAGGATTGCCAAGCTGTGTATACAATCCAGGAGAAGGAAACCTTTCCCTCTCCAGATGTTGTACTGCAATTCTTATCAGCCTAAACAGGTGATGAAGGATGATGGAGAACTACAAGAGATAAAAATCTGGAAGTCCACATATTGCCCACCCCTGCTTTAATGAAAGTTTACAGTGCCTGTGGAAGAAAATGTTTCTCAATTTGTGCAGTCTGATAAATTTAGAAAGCAATGACATACGGCAGCGAAACCTGGGCTAATAGCTGTGGAAGAAAAATGGCTGCAAGTAACACAACGAGCAATGGAGAGACCAATGCTTGGAATCTCACTTTGTAATAAAGTGAAAAATGAGGATATCAGGCAAAGAGCACTGCTAAAATAGGTAGTAACAGAATACAGTGGAAGCCCACTTTACGGATGGCTCGCTTAGCGGAAAACTCACTATAAAGAAAGAAATCCTGAGAAAATGGTGCCCAACTTACAAAAAAAAATAATCACTATACAGAAAGATTTTTTGGGTGTTCCAATGCTTCCCACAGTGGTGAGAGGGTGTTTAGAGTACTTCTGCTCCATTTTTGATTTTTTTTTTTTTTGTCGCTTTTTGGCACCTCCAGAAGCCTTCCCCACAACCAGGAATTGCTGAAATCCCACTGTCCCCTCACCATCTGTCCAGCGGATACTTTTCTTGCAATTACCAGGACTGGCCACTAGATGGCGTTGTCAGAAATGTACCAAATATGCATTGCAAATCAAAATAATAAGTTCCTGAGCTCAGAAAAAGCCAAATCAACGTCTTTTATCTGTTCAAAAGTGCACTTTGGAATTTTTCACTGTGTTTTCACCACTTTAAAAAGAGTTTTGAACTAATTTTTGAAAATGTTTTTTGGGTTTTTTCTAACCTCTGGAACGGAAATATTGGTTTTCAATACATTCCTATGGAAAACTGTGCTTCACGTTAAGGAAAATCACTATAAGGAAAAACCCATGGAATGGATTAATTCTGAAAAGCATGGGGTCATTGTAAATGCCAAAAATAAGGTAGGTTGGATATGTTGCATGCTCAAGTGACAATAGATGGAGCACCAGAATAATGAATTAGTATCCAAGAGATCACAAAAGATCTAGGGGAAGGCCACCACATAGATAGGAAGATGTTTTTCAAGAAAAATGTTGGACCAACATGGAGAAGAACTGCCAGGGACAGGTCATTAATGACAGAGGTTGTGTGGAATGTCATTGTGGAGACGTCAACTCATATGAGGAATCTTCACTGAATAACGACTCCAAGGTATCCAAGGATACATTTAGATCCAAAAAATGTTTGGCCCATAGTGGACGCAGCAGCAGCAGCAGTAAATGCATTGGGTGATGGCAGAGCTGCTGGACTCCAGTAGGATTTCTTTTTACTTGAGACTGCCAAGGATGAAAGGGCCTTCCCTGTGGGATATCACAGGAGCATGCCACTTATTTTAATTTCTTCAGCAGAGTTGCTTCCAACTGATGGCCATGTTGTAACTGACAGGGCTCATAAAACATCTGAGTTGTTTGATCCATACACGAAATGGCCATTGCTGTTATCTAAGGCCATGCAGGTCTTTGTGCTGCATCCACAGAACAATTAGATGGCATGACAATATAGGGAAGGTGCCTCCTTTCTTTTTTCCTTTTTATTGAGACAACAAATAGTCAGAGTGCCCTTTCCCCCTCCCCAAAAAAACAAAACAAAATGAAACCCACAGGCTTAACAAGGGAGCAGACAAAGGCTGCTCTTAAAAAAAATGCAATTATCTGTGTCATTTATTCTGCTGATGGATCAATGTGGGAAACAGAAGCAGCATTAAAGCTAAATCAGTCACTTCAGATTAAATTCATGTCCAGTGCTTATGTCTGTGGCAAGGGACTCAATCCACAATGATTAATAAAATTAAGAACTATTTTTGTCACTTGCTGGTAATGAAATATTCTGGGAGGCCAAATGTTGGTGAGTAAGGTAATCATCAAACTCAGATTACCCATACAGATGGGAAGAAGAAAACAATGCATCATGAATTTGCTATTATTAGCAGGGTGGGGCAAAGAAAGCCTCTTGGCTGAAATTCTAGCCAGATTTAAGGTCAAACTACATTGTATGCCACCCATAACTTATACCTCTGCTTAGAGTCCTCTGCAGGGATGTTGTAAAGCACTCTCTTGTAGTCACAGATTCCTGTTCTTCTGCTACAGTCTGGGAATATGATTCAAATTAGTCATTAAAGAAAGTGTGTAGTCCCTTAGACCAGTGGTGGCGAACCTATGGCACAAGTGCCAGAGGGAAGTACTCAGAGCCCTCTCTGTGGGCATGTGTGCTGTCGCCCCAGCACAGGGTTCATTACTAGAAAGCCAGAGGGATGTCGGGCCAAGCTGCTCGCCTCCCTGTCTACACATGTGCCTGAGGATATTTCTCACATCACCTGCCCCTCTGCCCAGTAACCTAAGTGCTTCTTCCCTCCCCTGTCTGGAGTAAGGCAGGCTCCTCACATGTGGCATGAGGGTGTGGCCCAGATAGCAGCCTGTTGAGTCTGTGGCAAAGGTGATTCCCATGGCAAAGGCGATTCCCGTGGTGAGGTTGGAGAGGAGATAGGTTGGAGGGGAGCATAGTTATGACTGTTGTTTGTATCATTGAAAGCTCTATTATTGTTTTTTCTTCTTCTTTTAAGACAAAACATGTTAATGTATGAGTTGTTTTTACTAAACTAAAACCTCAGTATTCAGGTTAAATTGCCGTGTTGGCACTAAATAAGAATAAGTTGATTTTTAACTTCCAGGGCTGAACCACAAAACAGAGCATACGAAATACAAGGTATGGAGGTGAGAACAAGTATATGATGGTGACAAATGAACATCCTTCACAACTCCAGAGAGAACTGCTTCTAAATAAGGCTTAAGAATTGGATTGTATAATGAAACACTAGCAGTTCTTCAGAAAGTACTCAAGGTGTACCTGGGTAAATATGCTCAAAGTCAAGTTACTCGATTGCCTTCTTATGTCCATACATTTGAGATACATGGCAATGATTGGGAGTTCTAAAACTCCCAAAAGGAGTGTGGGTAAATCTGAGAGTTATCGTTCAAAATGTAATTTTAGAAGCTCAACAATAAACCCTATATTGGCTGAAATCATATTCCTTAGTGTGATAAGTTGCAACTAGAGTAGGTATGTTGAATCAATGAAACTTACAGAGGAGTTGACTTACCAAACTACCACTGATTCAATGGGCCTACTTCAGTGTGACTTATTACACTAAGCAACAAGATTTCATCCACTTATAGTCCCAACTAGTGTAAACCCATTGAATAAATGGGGCTTAACAGAAGCGTTGATTAACAAGCCCATTCCTTCAATGAGCCTATTCTGGTTCAGGTCAATGGCTATAATAATAATTTTGTGTCATAAATTATTCTGGGTTGAAAGGATTTTTGCTGGAGAAACTCTGCTTAGGGGACACCCGAATGAGGCTCCTTTCATGTCTCTAAGAGCTGAGACAGAGACGGGTGTTCAATCCATCATACAGTGCCTGGGTTTCTAACTGCTGACTTGCCAGCCTTCCAGCTAACAAGACAAGCTTCTTAACCACTGAGCCACCACAGCCCCAGTTCAATGGCTGAGCACAAATGAGACAGATGATGATGCTTAAAGCATCAAACAGCAATCACTTAGTTTAACCTTTTAAGGGGCTGTTGGGAATTCAGTGTCTTAACCACTAAGCCATGGCAGTCCCTTTATTATTTAAGCAGAAGTTTACTTCTGGTGTGATTTATAAAACCATACAAATACAAGCATTGTATTTTTATTAACTAGGATTGTATGACTCGGACATGTAGTAGCTTCCATTTGCTCAGTACGCACAACTGACTGAGTTTCACTGGGTCTTGTATAAGAAGGATGAAAGTGTGGCATCTCCCAGAGGAAATATATCAAAATCCATCTTAGCCTTTCCAATTTTTGATGTCAATGAATAATGGCTTTCTAGTTACTTTGTAATGGAAACTGTGGAGCTTTTAAATATCATCAGCATTCTTAAGGTTTATGCCAATCTCTTAACACTTCTAAGGTGTTGTGTCTTTTTAAAGACAAGAAAAGGTAACAAAAAAGTGACAAGTTGTATAACGAGCCATTGAATATGTATACCTACATATATATCGAAAGAGATGGAGACAGATGATGATGATGCATAAAGCATCAAACAGCACTTCAAACAAGTCTGTTCTGAATCCAGAAGAATGCAATTAATTCCTTAATGTTTACACAAGCAGGCTTCAGCTATGGAAGCTGTCACAAGGAACTGACAAGAGGCCAGTCTCCATCTCACTGCATACATTCGATACCCCAGAATACATATCTTGCTATAATCCGTTTTGTTTGTTACTCTACTAAATACAGCATATGTTACTCATAACCGAGTATACATTTCCCCCCCTGGAAATCATGTTCGACTTTGAAAGAAGAATGGCAAACAGGAAAAATGTCAGTGGCATGAATTTGTTTAAGGTGGACCACAGCTTGCCATGAAGGGACCCACACACTGTGACCACGGAGCCATCTCCTGAGGCATGTATGAAATGAAACATGCAGGATTTAACAACGGGGCTGCAATGGACTGCCACAGCCATGAGGATATTAACAAGGTGCACCTTTGCCGCCAGTCCATCTGGCATGGCCTCTTTCACCTCCATGACCGTTGGGAATCAGAGTGAAGTGGTTCCTCCTCTATTCATTTTGCTTTTTGTCCCAATATGATGGTTTCCAGTGGCATTTCCTCCACTGAGGGGGCCATCATCCCACCTAAAGGGGCTTATCCACCCATAACCATTGGCCCCTTTAGGGAGTCATGTTATTTACCACTGCCCAACACTCGGTGCTGAGTTGCTGGCTGTACAGTGTACTCCATTACTATAATGGAATTTCCGGCCAGACATCACCTACTAATATATAGATACTGTATATGTACAAAATATATGCATGCAAAGAAGTATCTCATGCTCAAAGAAGTATCTCATGCTAGTTACTGGGGGTTGCTTTGGACTAAGTAACTTGGTTTTACAATAATGTTTCTTGATTCCAACTAGTTTCCAAGTTTGCTAAAACATTGGGAATATGCTAAAGATTGAAACATTTCCTATTGTCTTTGTCTTAGGTAAGGATGGTTGTGGGCAAATCAGAACCAAATCTCCATATGTGATTCTTGTGCACATTTGCATGAGGCCTCACACCTTCCCTGGCTGAGAAGGAATAAAAGAACTGCCGGGCCTCGCAGGTGGCCAAAGACTGCCACCACCACCACAGCTGCCCAAGGCCCCACCCTTCCCTGTCCGCTCCGGCCCTCTGGAACCTCCTCCCAATAGAACTACGCCTGCAGACGGAGTTGCTGCCCTTTAGAAAAAGAGTGAAAAGATGGCTGGCAGGTTTGGTCTGGGGAGTGGATGGTTCAATTTCCCCAGCCAATTGGTTGGTTTGACCCCAGTATGCCTATGTTACAATTTCTAGCTTTTAATACTAAGTTTTTTTAAAGTTTTTAAAGTTTTTTAATTCTTTTAAATGGTTTTATAATTGTTGTAAATCGCCCTGGGTCCCTTTTGGAAGGAGGGCAAAAAAACAAATTTAAATAAATAAATAAATAAATAAATAAAAGATCTGCCAGTCCTTGTGGGGTAGCCAAAGATCGTCGCCACTGCCTGAGGTCCCACCCTTCCCTGACCGGGAAGGGATAAAAGAACTGCTGGGCCTCACGGTCGGCCAAAGACTGCCACAGCCGCAGCTGCTCCAGGCCCTGCTCTCCCCTGGCCAGGGAAGGGACACCTTATGTTAGATATATTGATTATATTGACTGTATTGTATTATTATGCTGTATTTATATTTTATATTGTAATATTTTATTTATTTATTTATTTATATTTGTTTATCGCCATCCTCCCCGAAGGGACCCAGGGCGATTTCCAACAATTTTAAAAACACTTTAAAAAATTAAAAACTTTTAAAAGCTTAAAAACTTAATTAAAAGCTAGGTATTATAACTTGGACGTACTGGGGGTCAAACCATCCAACTGGCTGGGGAAATTGAACCATCCACTCCCCAGACCAGACCTGCCTGCCAGGTTTTCACTCCTTTCCTAAAGGACAACAACTCCGTCTGCAGGCGTAGCTCTATCGGGAGGAGGTTCCACAGGGCCGGAGCGGACACCGAGAAGGCCCTCCTTCTAGTGCCAGAGAGATGCGCCTCTCTGGCTGATGACACAACCAGAGAGCCTCTCCGGTCTGCTCTGGTGGGCCAGGTAGATGTCCTTGGGACGATGCGGTCTCTCAAGTAACCTGGACCACTACCATAAAGGGCTTTAAAGGTAATAACCAGCACCTTGAATTGCACCCGGAGGCAAACTGGGAGCCAGTGCAGCTCCCTCAGCAGCGGTGAGGCACGGGCATAACGCCCGCATCCCAACTCTACTCGTGCAGCTGCATTCTGGACCAGCTGTTGTTTCATGGTATGTTAGCCACTCTGAGTTGCACCGTCGAGTAGAGCAGCATACAAATCCAATAAATGAAATGAAATGAAATTTGAGGAGTCTCAAGGCTGAAAATCTTACAACCAGAATCCTATGGGATGGGGAAAACAACAATAATGCAAGCAAGCAGAGAGAGGCATTTTGTGAACTACCTGTCATGTGCTTAGTTGTACTCTAGTTGTGCAATTGATTGTGCATTGGGTTGCATGAGCAAAAGCTGGCAAAATGTGTGATTGCCATTATGTGTGATTGCATGGGCTGACAACCATTGTACATGGCTAGAGATCGTGGTTCCAAGTGCAGAGATTTAAACGGAGCATTGGTTTCTAATTGTTAAATTAGAAGTAAAGCCCGGTTGCACATTTAGATCAAGGTTTGAAAGAGGCTGCAGCTGCTGTTGAGTGAGAGAGCTTCAGCTCAGAGACCCTGTGATAGATCATTGAATCTGCAACGATGCAGCAGTTTCATTTCCATCAGGGTGGGAACCCTTATGCCTCCAGATGTTTATTTCTTCAGCTCCCACAATCCTTTGCCATTGGCCATGTGGTGTGTGGTTTTCGAGAGCTGAGATACAAAACATTTGGAGCAACATTTGGTTTGAAACACCAATTTACATATTAATGAATCGTTTGAATAAATAAGACTGGAAGAGTCATGAGGGTTGGCTTGTCAGCCTCACCCCCAATGTATCTCGTACCATCTCCTCAGTTCTCTACCTCCCAGTGTTGAGGAGGGAAGTCTGACAGGACTTTCCCCTGCATTGGGTATGAACAGAGGAACAGGCCCCTTGAGACCTTCTTACCAAATGCAGGAAGGTCAGGTGCCTAGAAAGTGCCCACATGAGGACAGGTCCATCAGGTGCAGCCTTGGGTGACCAGGTCTTTCAAAAGGACAGTGTTCTTAAGGTCAAGGTCTCCCTTGCTCAAAAGCTAGTTGTGTCCAACTCTAGGGTTCAGTGCTCATCTCTGTTTACAGCCAGTGCTGTCTGCGTATGTAGACATTTCCATGGCCATGTAACAGGCATGACTAGACAATGGAGCGCACAGAATGTTGTTACCTTCCCACCGAAGCAGGACCTGTTTATCTACTTGCAATTTCTTGCTTTTGAACTGTTTTGGTTGACAGGAGCTGGACAGGTGTGGGAGCTCACTCTACCATGCAGCACTTGGGTCTCAAACTACTGACCTTCCGATCTTCCAGTCATCAAGTTCAGCTTCTTAACCACTAAACCACTGCAGTCCAGTGTTCTTAGGGTATCTTTAACCCTTGCTTAGAAAAAGAAATGTCAGTGGTTGCAGATTTTTATACAAGCTACATTTATTTATTTATTTATTTATTTATTTATTTATTTATTTATTTATTTATTTCCTTCAACTTATTATCCCGCCCAATCGGGTAAAAAACCCAACTCTGGGCGGCTTACATACACAATTTAAAAATACATAGCTAAACCACAACTCAATATAAAACCACAAATCAATCTACGATACCCTATTCACAGTTAAAATATAAATTAATACAATAATTAAAAGTCAAGCTAAAAGAAATTAAATATTTCCAAGTTATAAAATTATGCAATTTACTGGAATCTCTGCCTCCATGCAGCTAATAACATAAAAATCCCTGTATTTTCCCCCAGCTAGTCACATTTAGTGCAAAACCATGTTCCTTGAACACACATTGATGCATGCTACTTGAGCATCATATCTGAATGGGACACCATGTGGCTTTTTGAAATGTAGATCCATTTGACCAAATCTGCCAAAAAAAAAATTAAGGTTCTCAAAGCAAGCAAGCTGCTGTTTGCTTAAATGTTGGCTTTATTTTTTAAGGGAGTGTATCTGCATTACATCATATCTTTGGTGTGCAGCTGTATATACTCAAAGAGAATCATGCACATTACAGTGGAGGATGAAAAAGAATGTAATGGCACAATCCAACCTGCTGTTATGCCGTGAAAAGATCTGATTTTGCTTCTGGCAGCCATGAAACATTACACTATCAAGGCCCTGTGACCAAAGTCACATATCTCAAAGGCATTCATTTCATCACTCACATTTCAGTTACAGTAACTGCATCTGCAACAGCAGTTCAGTTCATTTCCTGGCAAAGAGGTTGCAACAGAACGTCAGTTAGACCAGGTCAGGATATTTCATCAGAGTGATTAAATGTGTAGCTGTCTTTTTATTGCTCTATTTTTGCTGTGTAGTGTGGGTAGGTGTGTGCAGCAGGGGCACATGGAACCCCTTTATATGTATCTATTATTGTTGTTCAGTTCACAGTTGATTCCAACCCTTTGCAACCCCATGGACCTTTGCCCTCTAGGCACTTCTGTCCTCCACCATCCTCCTCAGCCAACCCAGCTCTGTGCCCACTGCATCCACAATACCATCTAACCAACTCATTTTTGGCCACCCCCTTCTTCTCTTGCCCTCCATCTTTCCCAGCATCAAAGCTTTCTCAAGTGAATCCTCTCTTCTCTTTTGATGTCCAAAGTACTTTAGCTTCATCTTTACTATTTGACCTTCCAAGGAACAGTCAGGGTTGATTTCTTCTAAGATTTACATATTTGTTCTCCTTGCTGTCCAGGGTACACTTAAAACTCTCTTCCAAGACCCCATTTCAAAGGCATCTGTTCTCCTTCCACTCAGTTTTACTAATGGTCCAGCTCTCACAACCATACATTAGAATACAATTGCTTTAACTATGCGGACCTTTGTTTACAAGGTGATGTCTCTACTTTTCACCATGTTCCCCAGGTTTCTCATAACTTGTCTCTCAAGCATCAATCGCCTTTTTATTTCATGGTTGCAATCACCATCTGCAGTGAGCTTTGATCCTAGGAAAGTAAAATCTGTCATTGCTTCTACTTCTTCCCCATCTATTTTCCAGGGACTGATAGGGCCTGTTGCCATTATCTTGGTTTTCTTTATATTGAGGTTAGTATCCTCCCATTATCTAGATAGCCAAAGGTTTTGATGAGGTTTATGCCCAGATGTCTTGCCAGACATCCTGCTATGGTAATGGAATAGATGGTACAGTTAGCATCTCAAAACCAGATGTTAGGCAGCAGTAAATAACCTGACTTCCCTAAGGGGCCAATGGCTACAGGCGGATGAGCCCCTTTGGGTGGGGTGATGGTCCCTTCAGTGGAGGAAATGCCACTGGAAACCATCAGATTGGACCCAAAGGCAAAATGAGCAGAGGAGGAACTCTGATTTCCATCGGTCATGGAGGCGGAAGAGGCTATGTCAGAGAGACTGGGTGTGAAGTCACACCTTGATAATACTGTATCCTTAGGACTGCAGCAGTCCATTGCAGTCCCGGTGTTAAATGCTGCATGTCTCATTTCATATGTGCCACAGGAAATGGCTTCAAGATCACTTCATGGCAAGCTGCGATCCACCTTAAACAAATTCACGCCAGTGGCATTTCTTCTGCTTGCTAGGGAGGGTGAAGGTGGCACAGAACCAACAGGTCTCCAAGGCCAGGCCTCCCAGTGCCCTTGGGCTGGGGGGGGGGGAAGTATGCTTGGATCAAGTTACAGCTGATAACAGCTTCCAGCGAAATGTGGAAAGCCTCACCTTTTATGTCCAAATGCCACCTTGACTACACTTGCTCCGAAACATGGCCTAGTGATTTTGGTGGGGCTTTCCCTCTGTGTAAATAGGCTCCGAATCTCAGCCAAAAACTAATGGAAGACGTCAGAGGAAGCACTTACCTGTGCTATCGCATCCACACACCAGGGGGGAATCAATCCATAACATGTTGTGTGCATTTTCACAGTCAGAACTTTTTTCCTCTGCTTTTTCTTGCTTGCCTCCTTTCATCCTTAAAATTCTTCCAGGCAGCCCAGCTGTGCAGGTGACCAGCCATCAGTCGTAATGATTTTTGCACTCCACCTCCACCTGCTGCTACTCTTTAGAGCAGGTTTTTCCATGGAAGGCACAATGGAGTGGCCTTCATCTAATGAGGAATGACATAACTTAGTGCTAAATGAAACCAAAGGGGGGTGAATTATGACTGTTCTTTCGTAGGTTGAGAGTTGGTTCAGGTACCTGAGTGCAATATTGCTAGGTTAACCCTTTCAAAGGGAGGCGTTGCTGTGGATTTGTAGCCATGGCATGACAGACGGGAGTGTGACAGGTACGGCCTTCATTTGGATCTCTCTCTTTCTCATACACACACACAGTCACCCACTCTTTCTCTCTCTCTCTCTCTCACACACACACAAACAGAAGAAGAAGGAGAAGGAGAAGGAGGAAAAGAAGAAGAAAAGCAATGATGGTAGTGGCACAATGTTATAGTGAATCTCACTGCAGCCTCATGGGTAGAAATCACCAGGCAAAAGCTGACACACGATGAAGCCTCCTAGCATGGTTATCAAAGGCAAAGCTACCCATGGCCACTTGAAAAGCTAGGAAGTTCAACGTGGAGCCACAAATACATTTTAGGACGTATTTATTTGGTTGGTTTATTTTTAATTTGTTGTGTGTTTTGTTATGCAGTATAAAATGCAATAAATAAAAATTAAATAAATAAATAATATGTAGAAAATAATGTATGAAGGAGAATGAACTTATATAACCAACCTCACCATAGCCTGGATGTTTAGGCCGGCCAGCCCTTTGGAAGTTTGTGATCAGTATGAACAGCGCAGTTGTCATTTTCGTTGGTGTGTTTTATTTCATCGACAGGGACTGTGGTGGCTCAGTGATTAAGATGCTGAACTTGATGACTGGAAGGTCGGCAGGTCAGAAGTTTGAGCCCCGAGTGCTGCATGAGAGAGTGAGCTCCCATCTCTGTCCCAGCTTCTGCTAACCTAGCAGTTCAAAAGCAAGAAATTCCAAGTAGATAAATAGGTACCACTTTGGTGGGAAGGTAAACAGCATTCCATGCATTCCAGTGTCTAGTCATGCCTGTTGTGTGCCCATGGAAACATCTGCAGACGCAAACAGTGCTGGTTCTTTGGTTATAAACAGAGATGAACGTTGAACTCTAGAGTCAGATATGATTGGCTTTTGAGCAAGAGCGACTTTTACCTTTACCTTTATTTCATCCTGCCCCACTCATATAAACAAACACAATGTACTTATAAATGTTGTTGCTTGACTATTGTATTCCATCCAACTGAAGATAGGAGTTGGCTTGGATATTGTGTTTCATGTATCTGAAGATATGACTTGCCTCATGGGAAATACAACTTGTTAATCATAAATGTGTCACAAGACTCTTTATTGTGTGTGTGGATAATTGCCACCCTCTGTGTTCAGTTTGCTTTGCTGTCACCTGATACCATATTCAAAAATTTTCAGAGCCCTAATGCTATTTTATTAGTACATCTGAGGAAGTGGATTGTAGTCCATGTTAACAAAAAGAGTGAGCTCCCATCTCTGTCCCAGCTCCTGCCAACCTAGCAGTTTGAAAGCAAGAAATTGCAAGTACTGTAGATAAATAGGTACTACTTCAGTGGGAAGGTAAACAGTGTTCCGTGCATTCTGGTGTTGAGTCATGCCTGCCACATGTCCATGGAAATGTCTGCAGATGCAGACAGTGCTGGCTCTTTGGTTATAAACAGAGATGAGCACTGAACCCTAAAGATGGATACGACTGGCTTTTGAGCAAGGGAGACCTTTACCTAAAGAGCTGAACCTAGTTACTTTCATTAGTCCCTTTATTAGGAGATTTAAAAGCATTTTGGAGTTTTGCACCATTCTTTTGTGAAGAAATGTCTCTGGTATTTTTATATTTCCAATATGCAACATCAGAACTGATCACTAGAAAGAAACAGAGAGAATTTTTTTTTTTGCACTTTTGGCCAGTTGGTGAGGACAGCACAAAGCAACTAATTATTTGTGCAATCAGGACAATGCCAATGATTAGAGCAGTGATGGTGAACCTTTTAGAGACCAATTAGCCAAACAGAGGGGTGAGGCAAACTCTGTCCTGGGGGGAGGGAGGGAGGGGCAGGGTGAACTCTGTGCTGGGAGGAGGGAGGAAGCACTCCTATTGGGTTGCTGGGCAGAGGGGCAAGGTGAGCTCTGTGCTGGGGGGTCCTGAGTGCCTCCTCGAGCAAGTGTGCCATAGGTTTGCCACCACTGGATTGATGGAACCAGGCTGCGTTGAAGCAAAGAGTAAGACAACGTGTCCTTTCTAAAATGAGACATTCAGAGCTGTAATTGCAATCCAGCCTGGTGGGAGCAAAATCCCCATGATATTTTGCTAGTGATTAAACCTTAATGAGATGGTCCCAGCAAATTTTTAGAAAGGGAAAAATACATAGAAAATCTGGATGGTTGGAGGGTGATAGAATTGTCACTAAAGGGCAGTTTTTCTTAAGTAATAGTCTAATGTAAAATTAAAACATATTAGCACACTGCTAGGCTTTAACAGTTCTGTGAATGGCTAAATGGTCTTAAATTCACAGGAGACACCTTTGAATTTTGCCCTTGGCACCAGAACAGAATGAATTCCTCATTGCTTTATTACTTCAGATGTAATAAAATGCTTTGCAGACTTATATGAGATAATACGGGATAAGCATCAACTGCATTAAGTGAATCTGAGAGAGTGGACTTTAGTTCAAAGAAGCTCAAGTTAAATAAATATTTTTATTTTAAAGGTGTTGCAGGATTCTTTGTGGTTTTTCTGGAACAGACTAACATGACAACCCCTCTCAAGAGTGGGAGAATAAGGACCATAGACAAACAGGGATAGCTGTGAGTTTTATCAACTTGACTGAAGTTCAAGATTTCTTTTAGAAAAATTCTGTTTGTTTCGATATTTATATTTTTCTCCTTAGATTATCAGGTCACCTGCATGTTCAGTGTCTTGCATGTGCATAATCCCAGATTCAAATTTAAGTTAAAGTTGAAGGTTAAAATCATCAAGTATGTGATCAGAAATACCTGGACAGTTACTACCATTTACAGAAGGCAGTGCTTGACTAGATGAGTCAATTCAACTTTCTGTCATACTTACATGTTAATTTCTTCTTTAGATTTTTTTTAAAAAACACCCTGTTTATCACTTGCTATTCTGTGGTTGAAACTCTTCTGTTGTGCATACTTGCTACACCCTGCTTGACAAGACAAGCATTGTATTCATTTCCCTGTATCTGTGTGTATTCATATGTCCATTAGATAAGCAGTTTAGTCATTGGGCAATATAAGTCTGAGTGCAGCATGAATAAAAATTCTTCAGTGATGGCTGTTATGAGAGATTAGCAGAGTATGGTTCAGAAAATATAACCAGAGAAATGTGCAGTCCTTGTAATGCTAAGGTAAGAGTCATAAATGTGTTAAACCACTGGGAGCCGAGTCCTATGCCCTCATGGTTTCATTTCTAGCATCATGACTTAGAGGCTGCCTACACAGGTGCAGAGTCTGCTCTCTAGGGCAGATTGGGGATGAATTGGGGCAGGCTCATCCAATGGCATGTAGACTCCAGTCAGACCAACCCATCCCAAACCCATCCAATTGTGAGACCCTGTATGTGCTAGGGAGGGACTGCGGTGGCTTAGTGGTTAAGCAGGGCCATAGCCAGAGGAGGCCGGGGGGGGGGGGCAAAAACCCTCCTGAGCTAACAGCCCCCCCCCCACCCACCTGGGATGTCAATGTTATATATATGTGTGTGACATTGTTGCCCTTCTTGAAAAAATTTTCACACCCCCAAATCTAGAATCTTGGCTACGGCCCTGTGGTTAAGACTCTGAACTTGATGACTGAAAGGACAGTGGTTCAAGACCCGAGTGCTGCAGGATGCAGTGAGCTCCCATCTCTTCCCTAGCTCCTGCCAACCTAGTAGTTCAAAGGCAAGAAATTGCAAGTAGATAAATAGGTACCACTTCAGCATCAAAGGTAACCTTGTTCTGTGCACTCCAGCATCTAGTCATGCCTGCCACATGACCACAGAAACCTCTGCAGATGCAAACAGAACTGGCACTTTGGATATAAACGGAAATGAGACCTAAAGTCAGACATGACTGGCTTTCAAGCAAGGGAGACCTTTACGTTTCCATTTATGTGCCAGGGATGGGATAAAATAGAGGCCAAAGGCACTGCATCCCAGCTGGTTTGGGGTGGGGAGGTGATTCCATATCATTTGGGAAGTCCTGCTGAGTGGAGGGGACTGCAGCAGCCCCCTGAATAACAGCCTAAGGGTCACTCCACATCCCAGATGCCAAGGGAGAGCCACTGCCCACATGAAGCTCTGCTTTTTGGGGGAGGGAGATGGCCTCTTTGTATCTCACAAGGGAAGGACATCTCCAATCAGCTGCAAAGTAATGTCCCCCTCCCCCACTGCTGATGAGTCTCTGCTCAGTAGGTGGATGGCAACCTCTTTGCATCTGATCAGAGAAGCAAAATGCCATCCAGATATGGGGTCAGTGCCAAACAGTATTTGGCTTCTTCCCCCAACTTGAGACAGCTTTTTAAAAGCCTCTTTACACTAGTCTAGGAGGGCCAGTACAGACAAGCTCTTAGGCTGCAATTTCCACACACTTACATGGAGAAGAGCAAGTACCATTAAGTACCATTTAAGGACTCATTCATTTTTGGGTCACTAGTGCACAGGGGAGGGGGTAAATTGCAATTTGCCTACTTCCCCCATCCAAACACACTTGGCGACCCATTTGTCCAAATGGTGAAATGGCTCATGACCCACTTCACCCTGTGGGCAAATGATACACTTCCCCTTCTTCTGTACAGAGGAAGGGAAAGTGTAAATGCCCCCCGCCCCGACCTGTTGTAGTGCTAGATCAGCAAAGAAGGGAAAATATTTATTTCTTTTTCCCCTTTGATTACCAATTGAAGCCACAGCTGTGGGAAAGAGAATATTTTCCACTCCTTGCTGGTGCAGTGCTATGACAGTCAGCAAAGGGGGAAAACCCATTTGCATTTCCCCTCCTCCTTTAAAGAAGAAGAAGCATAAATTGAAAACCTCTAGTATACTGACCGGCTCATTAGCTCTGTCAACAAACTGGATGTTGCTAGAGGAAGCAGCCTTTGAAAGTTGCTGCCTCTGTGAAAGTGACATCCCAAGCGTCTGGAGCAGTGGTTCCCAACATAGGCCCCACGCCCCATAGGGGGACTTCAATTCCCAGAAGCCTAAGTCAGTACATTGGCTTATCAGTGCTTGGGGGGAATTGACTTAGGCTGATGGGAATTGAAGCCCCAAACCCAAAGGGTGGGAAACACTGGTCTGGAGGCACTTGGGATGCTGTGTTTTTTTCCCCAGTGATCCCAAAATGTAGATCCCCCTGATGGGAGTGCTAAACAGATCACTGAGGGGGAAGTTGAGGTGCTCCAGCATCCATGAAATGTAGATGCTGTATGCCTAGAACAACCCTTGGGAGCTTGAAAAATTGCTCTAAGTGCTTGTTTAGACATGATCTGAGCGAGCAAGTATAGGATTATGCTAATAGGTATTTTTATAATGTGTCTGCTTATTGTTTTAAAAGAAAATCTCAGGTTTTAAGTGAGCTTTTAGGAAATCATAATATAGAAAGATGATTGTAGTAAAATTTCAATGTTTAATATTCAAATCAAAACAAACCAGCCATTTAAAACACAGACACTTACTTTGAATCAATCTCACCATTCTCTAGTTTCTTTGTAGAGGTTTTGCTACTCAGTATTGTGAAATGATGCATGGTGTTAGTTTTAGTGGGAATCATCCTTACCAGAAAGTTTACTCTATAACCACTGGATTCCATGGTAGGATAGGAAACATCAAACCCTTCCATTCTTTATTTCCTTCTTTTGATCAGTTATATACTATACAGTAAAACCTCATATAACACTAAAACCTGGTTCCACAAGTCTTGGTGTTATATGATTTTTAGTGTTATCTGATCCTCTATGGGATCCATAGAGATACATTGTAACCACACAGGCTTTCGCGGTTGTTATCTGAAGCATCCCATAGGATCTTAATGTTATCTGATGCAATTCTTCCCCCCAGATTCCTTGATGTTATGCGATTTTAGTGTTATTCGATACTAATGTTATATGAGGTATTACTGTATATTGAATACTGGTCTTCTAATTAGTAGAAATCTAGCACAACCGTCTATCCCAGGGGTGTATAATTTGTGATTCTCCATATGTTGTTAGACTGCATCATCAATTAGAAATAAGCAGTATCTGGCTGAGTCATCATGAAGCTGCAGTCCAGCAACATCTGGAAGGCTTCGAGCTGAACACTCCTTATGTATTCCTCCCACATTAGGTAAAATTGCTTTTAAAACATACAACAAACAGCTGTGTAGCATCTCTAAGACTAGCATATTTAGGGGAATCATCCCTACCAGATCAATCTAGGACAGTGAATTTCGTATCCTCAAAAGCTTATGCTGTAATAAATCTATTAATCTTAAAGGTACCACATGCTTTTTTTGCTATTTTGATGCGACAGACTGATATGTCTACCTAGTATATGCTATGTTGAGAAGGTGAAAAAGAATAGACCAGTCCCTCTTTTTGTTTTAGTTTTTAAAGAAGAGAATTATTAAGACAACATCACTGGAGTGAGGATGGGTTGGAATTAGCAGTGGATGCTTTTAAAAAGAATGGGCGAACTTTCTGACTTTCAAGCCAGCATTAAGCAGCATTGACATGATCAATGCAAAATTAAAAGAAACCAACCAGCCAAAAAACCAGATAGGTTTAGTGGCTGCCTTGCACCCAATTTCAACTGATAGGTGGGGAACTATAGTTCAACAACATAAGGAAGTCCACAGTTTAGTCAATCCTGCAACAATTGCATAAGGTTCCAAGGGTTGACCAAGATTATGTGTATCATGCGTAGAGAATTTCCCATGGTTTTGATGCATACACCTGCTGTGATCAAAATACTTTCATTAGTACCACAGAATAAACTCAGTTGCCTCCATAATTTTACAGTAGCAAAAATGCTTAGCAGGTGGCTTACAGAGGGTGCCCTGCTGCTTGTTTGTAGATTGCTTGTATGACATTTTTATCTCCTGAATTCAAATGCATTCATTAAATGTAAGCTCCCCCCTCCAGCCTTTATTGAAATAGAATTACAGAGATACATGAAAGACAAAAAAAGGGCTATAAAATCTATTTGTTTTGTGTACAGTGGGTGACAGTCTTAACAGAATCTTTGAAGTCTCTTTCTAAATATACACATTCCAAGTTCATTTAACTGGCAATTTGTATGTATTATTTCCGCTTGTCCTTTTGCACGGATCTGTGACCCAAATTAGGACAGCTTTTTGTAGGATCATCTGGTATTTATGCCACGAAGTAGCCTAGAAATGAGTTTGTGGCAACTGAATGCAAGTAACAACTCTACATGTAAAAGAGGGAGTGGAAACTTCCTATGTATTGTTCAGAGTAATGCATCTTGGATAGTAAGAAGAACAACGAGAGCTTCCAAATGTATGTTTTAATTTGGACTCTTGCACAAACCTGCAATGTAAAGGGACTTGCAAACTGAGCAGAACGGAGCTGCTGAGGTTGCAATTACACTGCAATATCTCCCACTGTTTCTGCTGTTTTTCCATCATGTACAGCTAATTGCAAGTAAGACTGAACTTTTTTCCATAGCAGTCATCACATTTGAAGGGTGTGGCATTGTTTATAGCAAATCTTTTGTATTGCTCTGTTTTGCTTTCTGGCACATGCGATTACCTATATTGGTCTGAAGTGGCAGGTGTGTTCTTAAGGTGATGTTCATGGGGATCTCTTCAGTGGGGTATGGTGGAAACATCTCCCTTCTAGTTAACTCCTCTTGTCTCTCTTCCAAATAAGGTTGTGCTACATCCTATAACAGGGTTTCACAACCTTTTTAAACTGGAGGTCTGATCATGCCCACTCAGACTGTTTGCAGGTTGGACTGTTGTCCCCGCCACTGCCTTTGGCAGCAGCAGGACCACCCTGAGCCCACCACACACACCAAAATCCCCCCTGCTCCCCTGTTTACTGGCCTAGAGGAGCTGCATGGTGTGAGAAAACCCCTGAAGCCACTGGGAATGCATCTGCAGCCACTGAGAACACCCCTGTGGTTGCTGGAAATACATCAGCGGGCACCAGAAACACCTGCAGCTACCAGGAATGCAGCCACGGCCACCAGGAACACCTCTGTGGAAGCATTCAATGCAGTTGTAGAGGCTTTCCAGTGGGTGTGGAAGTGTTCCGGGTGGCAGTGGACACGTTTCCAGTGGCTGCTGGGGGATCGGGAACCTGCTAATGCATTTCTGGCACCCGCCGACATGTTTCCAGCAACCGCTTGTGTGTTCCTTTGTGGCCACAGAGTTGTTCCTGGTGACTTTGGCCGCATATGCGGCTGCCAGAAATATCTCTGTGGCTCCAGAAATGCATCAGCAGCTGCCAGGAATGCAGCAGCTTCTGCCAGCAGCAGAAGCAGCAGTTGGAGTGAGGGTGTGGGCTGGTTGATTTAGCACCATGGGGCGGATCTGGCCCACATGCCATAGGTTAAGAATCCCTGTCCTATAAGATTTAAAGAGTCTCTTGAGAACGGTGAAAGAGGCGAGTGCAAAAGTTGGCTTGAAATTCAACATCAAAAACCCTAAGATCATGGCATCTGGCCCTATCACTCCTTGGCAAATAGAAGGGGAAGAAATGGAAGAAGTGACAGACTTTACTTTCTTGGGATCCAAGAGCACTGCAGATGATGACTGCATCCATGAAATAAAAAGATGATTACCCTTTGGATGACAAGCTATGACAAAACAAGACAACATAATAAAAAGTAGAGACATCAATCTGCCAACAAAGGTCCACATTGTTAAAGTGATGGTCTTCCCGGCAGTAATGTATGGCTGTGAGAGCTGGACCATAAGGAAGGCTGAGTGCAGACGAATTTGAACTGTGGTGCTGGAGAAGATTTTTGAGAGTCTCCCAGATTGCGAGGAGATCACATCAGTCAATCCTAAAAGAAATCAATCCTAACTCCTCTTTGGAAGGACAGATACTGAAGCTTAAGCTCAAATACTTTGGCCATAAGCAGAAAGAACTCATTGAAGAAGGCCCTGATGTTAGGAAAGATGGAAGGTAAAAGGAAAAGGGAACAGCAGAGATTGAGATGGTTAGATAGTGTTGTTAACATAATGGGTATGAATATGGGCAGATTTTGGTGGATGGCAGAGGACCCTGGCATTCTGTGGTCCATGGGATCACAAAGGATCGGACTTGACTGTGCAACTAAACAACACATCCTAGAAACTGCTGCAAGCTGATCAGAGAAGGGCAGAGAGCAGGAACAGGGACTCCCCACTCCCCACCCCTTGAGAGGTGACAAAGTTTCTTCTTAGGAGAAGCTAGAAGGCACATTCTTACTAAGATTCCTGGAAAGGAAGCCCAACTCGCAGAAGTAAAGCAAAAACATTTTGATCGCACGAGTGTCTTGATGGGAAAAGCCAAGAGGGCTCATGGTAACTGGAACAAAACTTACATTATGGCCCAAACATGTCTTCTTGCGTGTGTTTCACTCAGAACACTTACACATGATAGATGCAGCTCTTCTTATTAGGAAAAGCTAAGTGAATAACATAATTAATACAGTATTAACTTTTAAAGCAGGGGATATAGCCCTGCCATTATCAAAATAGGTGTCATGAATAACAGGGGAACAGCTGAACAGTTTTGATAATTTTGCCTTCCATATATCTTATTCACAGAAGCTGAGAAAGCTGGATTCTTTATGTGCTCAAGCAGCCACTTATTGAGAGGATCACTCGATACTGGCCCTCCTATTGCAAGCTGTGTCAGGATGTCTAGGAGTTGCTTGAAGATGAGGGAAGCAACTAAATGACATTTAGTCCACCTCCCTTGTCTGATGAGCAATTACCTGCGTTGTGAAGTGGCTGAGAATCTGCTTCACAAGATGGGCAAACTGAACACTTCCCTTGACCATCAGAAGTCAAGGGGAAGTGAATTTTTTTTACATTCAGTAGATGATTGCTGAGCTGTACATTGCTCAGATGACTGGATTTTTTAAAAAGTGGGATCTAAGTGAAGCATTGAGCGAGTGCATTATAAAAAGGATTTTAAAAAGTGTATTAGATAATCCTTGTTAGCTGTGCCCAGATAATCAGGGGAACTGAAATTTAGAAGAACCCTCTGATGGAAGCTCAAAATGTTTCCCAGGGGGTGGGGAGCAGATTGATTTGCTTCAGCTCACAAGATATGTACAAATGAGTTTTAATCACAGACTAGTGGTTAAGAAGCTCACCTTGGTAGCTGAAAGACTGGCAAGTCAGCATTTCAAGACCTGGGTACTGCATGATGGATTGAGCACCCATCTATGTCCCAGCTCTTGGGGACATGAAAGGAGCCTCATTCAGCCATCCCCTGAGCAATATTTCTCCAGCAAAAATCCTTTGAACCAGTGGTGGGCTCCAAAAAATTTCACTACCACACTGTGGGCGTATAATGGTGGGTGTGGCCAGGGGGAAAGCCCTGCGTTGCACCCGAATTAGGACTACTTTATTTCAAAACTTGGCTGGGCGAGGCCAGACAGAATTTCTGCTACCGGTTCTGGTGAACTGGTGCAAACCTGCTGATGCCCACCACTGCTTTCAACCAACAATCACCACCACAGACTTGCCAGCCTAACAAAAGAGTGTGCCTTTATGCTCCTATAAACAACCTCTTTGCATTCCATGCACTCCAGTGTCTAGTCATGACTGCCTCATGACCATGGAAATGTCTGCAGACACAGACAATGCTGGCTCTTTGGAAGTAAATGGATATGAGCACCACACCCTTGAGTTGGATATATAACTTGCTTTTGGGCAAAGGCGACCTTTAGCTTTACCTAAACTACCTCTGAGTCTGCCTCCTTATGCGCAGACAGAACAAACAGGGAGTGACCACAGAGAAAGAAAGAAGTGAGTCTAAGTAAAACATCTACATGCAAAATCAGAAAAGAATGAGGAAATCCCTGTGTTACCTAAAAGCCTACCCCTGCCCTTGAGTTCAGACTACTTGTTTGGTCAGTCATCTTCTCATCCCATACATTTTCAATGAGTGTGTTGTGTGTCATCAAATCACATCCAACTTATAGCAACCTTGTAGGATTTTCAAAGTACAGTAATACCTCGGACAACGATTACATCGGATAATGCTAAAATTGGATAACAATGCAAAATTTTGACAAAAAATTTATATCGGATAACGATGCTTTAGCATTATCTGAGGTAAATATAGCAGCGGCGTGGCTAGGAAGCCGACCGGGGACTCCCCATTCAGCTTCCCAGCCACGCCGCCCCTGCGCTGGGTGCTGGGAGTCCTGGTGGCAGCCTTCTGCCCTCGGCATGCTCCACTGGGTCTGCCCAGCGAGCAGGGTGTGGGCTTCAGACACATCAGCCAGGCTCCTCCTCCACGTTGCTTAACTACAGTGGGGCTCCATCCCTTCTTGTGTGCCATGTGATGCCTTGCTGCTTGAGTTGGATGGTGTAGCTGGCAGGCAGCTGGGCCCCTACTCCTTGTTTTTGGGCTGCAGCAAGGATCCTCCCCATGCCTGTGTGTACTTTGTCATATTTTGTTGTGCACTTGTGCTGTCCGGTCCTGCCACCCCCACTTGCTGGTCTGTGAAACGGTTGTTTGGCATGAAGCCAGTCAGTGTTGGGCTCCAAACTTTTTTACTACCACACTGTGGTGATGGTATGGTGGGCGTGGCCAGGGGAAAAATCCATGCATTGCACCTGAATTAAGACTACTTTATTTCAAAAACTTGGGTCCCACAAGCAGGCATAGCTTTCTTAAGATAAACCACAAGGCCACAGAACTGTGCAGGCCTTTGGATTCTGCAGATCTGTTCATCTGGCTGGTAATAAAAGAAAAACTTCAGAGCTAGAATTTGTAGTCTTGAGCAGGGCCGGATTTCCCTATAGGGTAACTAGGCTTCAGCCTAGGGCCTCAAGATCAAGAGGGGCCTATATTCAAATAAGTGTTCTCGACTTTTTTTTTAATTATCCGTGCCACATTTTTTATAAAGGTTAGTACCAATCACAACATGTTTCATTTAACATATTGATATATATCACAGTAATGATGTATTTTATTATCTCTCATGTAATTTACAAACTTCAAAATGGGAGGTGAAAGGACCACATAAGTGGAATAGCCTAGGGCCTCTTTTCATGTAAATCCGGCCCTGGTCTTGAGGAATGTATTTAAACACAGTCCTAAGATGGTGACCACAGACTGCCAGTGTGCAACTGTTAGGCTACACCTGGCAATGAATACATGGTGTGAATTCCTCAAGGTTAGCTTTCCTGTGGGGCAGACATGATGCTGGAGAGCCCTTCTGAACAACCTGTCCACCAAAATGCAGAACCCGTAGAGAAGGATGCATCTGAGGAGGTGCTAGAATGCAGCATGGAGGGGATGTAGTTATGGAAGCTGGGGGGGGGGGTAAAAAAGGCCCTAGGGAAGGGAGGACAACAAACTGTGAAGTATACGCTGGAATGCCTTCCCTGGTTATCTGAGAAGAAGAGGATGCTGAGGAGGAGTGGGGTGATGCCGCCAGGGAAGGAGGAGCCATGGCTCAGTACCAATTGGATACTGAGGATCTTGAGGAACTTTTTCCCCTGGGTGACTAAACTTACATCTATAAGGAAGATCCATGGACTCATGGAGTTCACATACCTTACCTGAGGTAGAGAAACATCAGAATCCCTGGATCCCCCTGAAGCTCTTCAACTGGGGTGATGGGAGCTTCAGGAGCTGAGAAGACAGCAGCAGCAACTGGCTGAGGATGGAGCAACAGGATAGGCAGCTAAACAGATGGACCCTTATCACTGTTGTTGGACCCAGGGAAGGAAAGGGCCACCAAAGGAACAGAAGATGGACCAACCTCAACTTGGGGCACCATGTCCCCAATGCAGAGAGACTGTTAGGCTTTTTAAGAGACCAATGGTGGCCTGCCTGGTGAAGTTAACCAGGGCAAAATTAACATGGGGGACAGTTAAGGGAGCTCACCTTCAGGGACTGTTTACCATTACCCAATTCTGCTTGGTTTATTAATAAAAGTTCTTTGAGCATAACTGACAGTTTTGAGTTTGTCCCCATTCACACCATGGAGGAAGCTGGACTGCCAGACTGCCTGGGGCAGACAGCCTCACACATGGGGAAGGAGATAATGGTGGATCCCCTTTCTGGAGCATAACAATTGTCTATAACTGTTGCCTTGGACAAAACACACAGGCTGTTGAGCTGACATGGAGCAGAAATAGAAAAATGACAGACTTCATATGAGATGCCATTCCCTAGAACAATCTCCCATCCATGAGAGACTGAAATGGCTTTTGCGCCTTTGAAAGTTTGCTCATTTGTGTTAACATCTGATTGCCGTTGATGCAGAACAGAAAGCGGAAAAGGGACATTTGTAATTCAAATGTGCATTTTAGCTAAATTAGCTTGAACATTGACATGACAAAGTGACTGATACAAGAACTGCTTGAGGCCTTGTGAAAGTATTCTGACTCTAAACTATGGTCAGTCCACTGGATAAGGAACTAAATTTTCATGGAAAATAATAGATCTACCTTTGAAAGAAAGCATGTCATGAAAGCTTGAGGAAAAAAGCAGAGATCTAGAAGAAATGTAAGTGTGATTTATTGCAGTTCTAACAAAGTAATCATTCTAAGAATGAATGTATTTAATATCCTTGTGCAATAAAACTCTAAAAGAATGTACAGTACAGCATACTGAAGTTTAAGTTGTCAATGTGGCTTACTGAATAGACATGTCTGATAGGTTTTCACTGTGAAATTAGTATGTGACAATCAAAATAATTTGTGAATCTTTCACACACCCATTCTTGTTAGTCATATTCCTTGTGCTATGTGTGGGTCAAATGGAGGATCAGCCAAGAATGAATAGTCACTCAAGTTGAGAATGATTATACTGACTTCTGAGCAAGGAACAATACATTGTTCTCGGAACAAGAGAGTAAAAACATAGCCACCCTGCCACAATGTGAAATATGAGGTAATAATCTAGTTATTTTTACTCAACAGGAGTCAGCTGCTGTCTGCCTCCTGGCCTGTGAACAAAACACAGCATCAGTAAGCCAAATATTTTTTGTTTATTATTAATGCAGATTTAAATATCTATATTTTGCCACATATTTGGAGATTTCAGAGAGTGATATAGACAGTAAAAGAAACTTTAATAGTTATAAAACAATTCAAAAGAACAAGAAAATGACTTGAAATTCATTGGAATCAACATGTGTCCATTGATCAAGATTAAGTTGAAAACCTAGTTGAAGAACATTTTAACCTGATGCCAAAATGATGCTATCATCAATGTCAACTGGGTATCTGGGGTGAAAGCAGTGCACAACTGAGGTTCAGCAGTAGAAAAGGACCTCTACTCAATTGTTCATTGCTTCAACTTTTTGCAACAGGTAGGTATGTGGGGTTCTTTTTTTACAATTGTTAATACCTGTTATTCAGATTAGTGCTTGCCCTGGACCACTCACACAATAGATGCTAGGCCTGAAGGGTAAACTCATTAGCAAATGTGTAATGGTTGTTTTGAATCCATTTGCAATTCAACAGGGCAAAGCTTCACCACTAATCTGAATAACAGGTATTACAAGTTGTAAAAAACCCCACATACCTATTTGTTGTGCTAACCATTCTGAACCTCTGTACCTGATGTGTATAAATTTATGCCATGAAGTCTCACTCCCATGTCTGATTAAGTGGGTCTGATCCACGAAAGCTAACATTAAAATACAGCAGTTAGTCTTTAAAGTGCCACAACATTTTTGTCTTTTTGTTTTGTTCACTCTCTGATATGAATAATACTGCGGTGATTATGGAATTGTTCAAATCCAGAAAATGTTTTTGAACATTAATTGCAGTTGCAGTCAATGAAGTAAATAACAACCACCATCTAATGAAGAAACCCTAGTTCATTGTGTTTGATGAAAAATAAGCAACCATAGCAATCCAGTTAAAATTCTAAAATTCAAATAGGAGGCGTTTCGGCAAGTATGAGTAGGTTGGAATTTGGTTAAATGAACAAGGGAATCATAGATATGCAGTACAAGTTGGAAGACAAGAGAAATCCACACCTATCAGAACTTCCCTTTTCATCAAATCTCCTTTTGTCACACACATTTTCACTTTAAAATTGACTTCACAGTATCTACTTACATAGCATGATGTTCTTTCCTCCCATGTTTGTATATCTGGGCATCCTCACGACGATCTGACACTCATCAGTCCTGGGGCAGAGACCTCTCTCTTGGGCTGTTGTCAAAGATAACTTTCGCCACCCTGTCCTCAGTTCCCCATCCATCTGATTTTCATGCTACAATGTGGGTGGTGAAGATAATCTCCTTGGCACCCCACCCCCCCAATAACTGTCTCTCCTGCTCAATTGACTGAACAGGAGATAGTATAGCCTTTTTCAAATTCTTGAAAAATTCTCATCCAGAGGAGTGGCAGGATCTGTTCTTCATCATTTTGGTTGAATATTAGGTAAAACTTGCTAACTGTTAGAGCAGTACAACTATGGTATCAATTATCTCAGGAGTTGATAGGCATTCTCACAATATGGATCAGCTTCACCAAATGCAAAGCAGGTATGAAGTGATTTCCTGATACCTGGAATAGTTGTCCAGTCAAGCCCTGGGTTACTGCTGTCCAGTAACCTGCAGTTCTTTCTATGCTGCATCTGGACCGTTGGACCTTAATGACAACATTTCCTTCCAGCCTGACTTTGAGAAATGGTGGAAGTGGTGGATATAAGACTACAATGGCAAACTATTCAGTCTTTTGTTACTAATAAAATAAAATTTCTTCTGGTCACCAAGGAAACCAATGAATCTTTTTCTCTTAGCCAGATAGCTTGTTGTTCTATCTCCACTTGTTAGTTAATAAGCCTGACTGGACTTGGAAAGTGAAGATAGGAACATTATTCCTCTACCTCAAGATAATAATAATTTCGTATTAGAAATCATTCTGGGTTGAAAGGATTTTTGTGGAAGAAACTTCACTTAGGGAATGCCCAAATGAGGCTCCTTCCATGTCCCCAAGAGCTGGGACAGAGATGGGCCCTCAATCCGTCATGCAGTGCATGGGTCTCGAACTGCTGACTTGCCAGACTTCAAGCTTACAAGGCGAGCTTCTTAACCACTGAGCCACCACAGTCCCTTTATAATACTTTTGTGTCAGAAATTATTCTGGGTTGAAAGGATTTTTGCTGAAGAAACTCCACTCAGGGAACGTCCAAATGAGGATCCTTTTGTGTCCTTAAGTATCCGGTTCTCAAACTGCCAGGTCTCAAACTGCTGACTTGCCAGCCTTCCAGCTTACAAGGTGAGCTTCTTAACCACTGAGCCCCCATAGCCCCTTTACCTCAAGATGTGATAATTCATTGCCTTTTAACACCATTGTGGTGTGATTAATCATTCTGAAAGCTTGCTCACCTGGTCCTGTTTCTTGGCAAAATTCCTATTAGTGTGGGTTACTTTCCAGATTCCAAGGAATTGTGTCACATGAGGTCAATAGATGTGTGCTTTTTCTTAATTCTGAAACTTAACATCAAGAAAACAACAATTGACCTACAATCCATTCCATTAAGGTAAAGGATTTGCATATAAGCTTGATGACATGGGTAGAATATATTGGAACACATGTTTGCCATGAGTGGGAGGGAAGTGTGTGTGAGTAGAAAGAGATGTATTGAAATATTCTGTAATGAATATTTTGTCAATAAAGGTACAGTTAGCTACAATTTCCAATTTTCCCTATGTATGGTGACTTTTGGGACACCCTGTATTGTACTTTAAAAACAAGTTGGGAGGGAAATGAAATATAAAATATATTAATTTTTAATGTAGATTTTTAAAAAGCATTAAGACATCATGCTTCTTAATGCAAGAAATGGATAGTTTTATAGACAGGCCATGTGGAACTGGCAAACAAGAGATCAAGACTCCTACAACTAAATGCTGCCTTAAAATGGAAGCTTTTGATTCATTTGTTCGTTTTTGGCTGCTCTGTCTGTATACAAATTCTCTCTTTAAATTGTTTTCTCTTGGGTACTGAGTGTTCTTGCAGGATCTTGACATTGCCAGGTTCTTTAAATATACAGTTCCTTAAAAGAAGTTGTTCACATAGTATAAAGAGGCTGTACTGTCACAATGAATAGGAAAAAGGATTTCACAAACAAGCTGTCCCAGAATAATTCCTGACAGTAGTGGGACAAATCTCATATTCTGCTTCACTACCAAAGGAACATGCTCATTTGTTTCCACTAACTTCTTCTTCCGTGTCTAGGCCAGACGTGAAGCTGCCAAAATGAAGCCACCCTTTGGTGAGTTCACTCTGAAGTTCCCTTCACCTGACCTAGTGTGACCTAGAGCTGGCACACAAGGTTGCCGTTATCAGGGTACACCTAATTGTGCATGTAAAATACCACAATCTTCAAGGAGGCTTTTTCTGTGTACCCCGTTTCCACTAACTACCCATTGTCAAGTGAATATTGATGAGTTTGGTTTAATACTGTTTGAGTTGTCTGTAGCTAAAGTTGTTCACAAATGGTCTTTTGAAACTTCTGTCGTTTCTATGGCTATTTCATCCCCCACCCCCCAAGAAGAGCAAATTCTTCAACAGTTTCTCCGAGGTGAGACTCAATAATATCTGTGATTGTGGCAAAGTATCGTCCCATCCCCCTTCCCTAGAATGATCTATTTCTGGTGTGGACGTTACTGTGTTAGCAGTGATGGCTCCCCCCCCCTCTCTTTTGCTTTCTCCACTGAGAACTGTGTGGTGGTGAAAAGAGAGCTAACAAAATAAGATAAAATAAAATGTGGAGAAATGTTGGCAATAATCCTGTAAAGTAGCTTTCTGTTTCTAGGGAAGTGAGAAAAAGAAAACTTCAGAGTGTTTTCAGAAAACCACGTCGTGAGAAATATGGTTCAGTGCTTATTCTTATTCCGCAGGAGTCAGCAGCTACTTCAGGATTTCCAAACCATACAAACCATGGTAAAATATTTTTTCTCTACAACAGATACAAATAATATAATTCTTTCTAAGTGCTGTAATTGAGGTGAATGGGTTAGAGTAGCATCTCAGTACAAGAAAAGATAGACGTTTCTGCAGCATCATAGTTTGTCCCCTAGTTTTCTCCAAGTTTTGTTTCCACATGAATTTTTTTCTACCTCATTCTCAGGACCTTCTAAAATTTATTTTGGTTGTGTTTTTGGGCTGGATAGCTTAGTGGTTTAGATTTTTTGTTGTTCAGTCGCACAGTCGATTCCGACCCTTTGCTACCCCATGGACCACTGTCCGTCAGGCACTTCTGTCCTCCACCATCCTCCTCAACCTGCTCAGCTCTGTGCCCATTATGTCTACAATACCATCTAGCCATATCATTTTTGGCTGCCCCCTTCTTCTTTTGCTCTCCACCCTTCCCAGCATCAAGGCTTTCTCAAGTGAATCCTCTCTTCTTATTTGATGTCCAAAGTACTTTAGCTTCATCTTTACTATGTGACCTTCTAAGGAGCAGTCAGCATTGATTTCTTCTAACATTTACCTATTTGTTCTCTTTGCTGTCCAGGGGACTCTCAAAACTCTCCTCCAACACCACATTTCAAATGTGTCTATTTTTTTCCACTCAGCTTTCCCAATGGTCCACCTCTCACAACCATTCATTACGACTGGGAATACCATTTTTAATTACCCACTGTGCCACCAAGAGCCAGCCTGTGTAGTCATGGGTAAACTACCCACTTCCAGGTCCATCCAAGAAGTACTTCTGAGTACTCTCTGCCTAGAAAACCCTAGAAAGGGTCAGTGTAAATTTGAATCAACTTGACATCCTCCTCTTCCTCCTCCTCTTCCTCCTCCTCCTCCTCCTCCCCCATTACTAGAAAACTGACATGTCCTGTAGAAATAATTGTATAGGGGGAGAAGGGAATGTGTTATAACACAATTCCTTCCACGGGAACTCTCTCCACCTTTTACTTTATTTTACTTCATTTCATTTCAGTGTGCCATGTGGAGGAAGTGAAATGTAGGAAGATAACTGAACAGTGATTGATAAAACTTGCATGTACACTTCTAGATCTTTAAGGTATAACAACCCCAGTTTCCCATTATGGTTGCATTTTTAAGATATAATTCTCTATTTCCAAACTTCTCAAAAGCAACTGAAATGGTTCTTTTTAGCTACAAATCCACCAGGTATGTCAAATGAAACATCCTTTCCTCCTGTCTGCCTTGTCATCACTAAACACCTACAACAGAGAAACGGACCACTAGACAAAGACATGAGCTAGCAATTTACCCATGCAATAGTCCTCATTTATTGCTGAGCCACTTACATATTTAGACAAGTAATTACAAAGGTACAGTTAAATTGCAAAATGTATGAATCCTCAAGCTGAAATAATAAAATGTTACAGTTATATCTTTGATATGAGGGGAAATAATGGATTAGAAGTAACTCCTAATACATGTTTCAAAAAGGTTAGCAATGTTAGTCTGTCAGTGCAAAACGAAGAAAACAATCTTGTGATTCTATAAAGATTAACAGGCTTTATTTCATCTAATTTTTCATGAGCTGCTGCTCATCTTCTCAGATGCATCAGACAAAATGAACTGTAGTCCCCCAAAACATTACAAATGAAATTTTTAAGATGCCACCAGGGTCTGTGATGTCTATCTAATGACTTCTTAACATTGTTTCTGCTCTGGTGCTATCTAGCCTTATCATAGTTTTTCAGCCTTTCCCTCTACCTCTCATGTCTCTTTCTGGAGTGTCTCTGTGAACAGATATTGGCCAGTGTCTAGCACAGGATGCCTCTGCTGAATCAACTTGTTCAAAGCCAAATCAGACATGATGTTTATGGTCTGGTTTGGCCTCAACTGTTGGGTTTTCTTTTAACAAATTGTCAAACGGGTCAGAAAATAGGGACAATGGAGTGCTTGCACAGCAATCCTGATATGAACTGTCCACCCCATATGTTTTCTATTTGCAATAGGAGGGAAGCTCCAAAGCGTATTAGCAGGTGCTCTACCCCCATAGCAAAGTGCTGACATGTGGGGGCCCATGTGGGGGCCCCTCCCTTTCCTTTTGTTCCAGTCACTGCTTTGTGGTGGCTGTTTGTTAACATAAAAAACAACCAAACTTATTTGGTCCTGAAAAAGGCAGAGCTTGGAACTATTACTGCAAAATAACAACACTGTACTTATTAGTCATTAATTTTAATGAGTAATATGTTACTCATAAACCATGGGTAACAAATAACAAAGTGTCTTATTAAAGCATTATTATCATTATTTTTTAAAAATGGGAGGAATACACAAAAAAATGTCCAACTCTTTCGACTCTCCCTCATAAAACGTAATGTTTTTACAATAGCAATTAAATGTGAATTATGAAATCAACTAATTATGAAAATATTGCAAATGTTTGCTTTTCCCACTTAAAACATTTAAAAGTAATGATGCCGCCCCTGATGAATGTGGAAACTGTTGCAGCTACTTTTAATGTGTTATTTCCAAGCTACTTGTGCACCTGGTGATGCAGTGGTTAAACTGCTGTACTGCAGCCAGAATGTTGTGAGTTCAGTCCTAACAGAGTTCAAGGTTGACTCAGCCTTCCATCCTTCTGATGTCGGTAAAATGAGTACCCAGCATTTTGGGGACAAAATGCTAATTAACTTGTAAACTACCCAGAGAGTGCACTAAGCACTATGCGGGCAGTATATAAGTCTAATTGCTATTGCTAATGCCTTATGTCCTTGATCTGCAGAAAGATTACAGTCTTTAGACATCTGAATCCAGCCCTCTAAAAGTTAGATTTCTGCAGAAGCATGAGGAACAGAACAACATTGGGAAGGACTTGGGTTTGTCAACCATTTTCTGAACAGAAAAACAGTCTCAGATATTTGTTGTTGTTTGTCTGTCAGCTTAAGAAGCAGTAAAAGTACTTTTTTTAAATCCTTAATAATCTTTTCATCTGCTTGTTCCGTCTTGCACAGTTCTTGGCTTCTGCTCTTCCCCCCTCCCCACCTCACCCTCTCTTCTTCCATATCTGGAAGCCCCCAGGTAACTACAAAACCTCCACTGATATTTGTCATGGCAGCCCAGCATAAAACTGGAATAACAGCACACTGACTGATCACACCCCTAATAAGAAGAGACAGATCTTTGTCCACCAATGAGATTTACAGACCATTCAGCAACTTCTCCCCAGCTGCCAGCCCAGACGACATAGGAGATCAGACTGAATTCAACCCCTTCAAATTAACTTACAACAGAGAGTACAAATACTGCCTTAACTGTAATTTTGCTTCATGGTGCAGTGTCTACTTCCACCCCACCATCCCAAAGTGATAAATGATATGTAGATATAACAAGCCTGGCCAGGTTATCGTGCTATGGTAATAGAGTAGACCAGGGGTGCCCAAACTGCGGCCCATGGGCCAAATCCAGCCCATGCTGCTCTCTCCGCATGGGTGCATGACATGCCCGTATATTTGCATAATGCTGTCATAAATTACCCGCAGCTGTCTTAAGCGTGTTTACGACAGCCATTGTTCATTTACAGCAGTGCTATGTGCATCATGAGACCATGCATGCATGTTTTATTTCTGCTTCCAGTGGGAGGAACCACGTGACTGGCATGTGGCCCAAAATTTTGGGCACCCCTGGAGTGTCACGTGGCGGGTAACTAACCTGACATCCCTGAAGACTAACTGCCTTGGGTGCCGAAGTTACAGGGAAGAGTGATGGTCCCACTTGAATCCATCTTGAGAGATGGCAGCAGCCTCATCAATACTGGTCTGGGGCTGATGAGGACTTTGGGTGCCAAAAGGGCTCAGGACCAGAAAGTTACTTGTGGAACTGGATCAGTGGTACGGGGGTTATGCTGCGATGTGGAAGGCAGTGGAAAGGCCACTTCATTATATTCTCAGGACAGTCTTCATGGCAGATCGTTATGAGGATCACCAATATTCGGATAGGGCAGAAGAAGAAGAAAATAAAGTATTCAAATAGCAGAGAGAGAGAGAGAAGTGTTGCTGAATCCATGTGTCTGCCTTCTTTGGATTTGTGAAGATGCAGTGATACTCTGGGCCTGTCAAGCTTTTGTAGCACCTCAGAAAGGACATCTCGCAAGTACCTCTCTCCATGCCTTGTGATGAAACACAATCTTAACATGTTAAGTTATTAGCCATTCAGTGCCCTTTAATGACACCCCAAATCTGCAGGCTGAAGTAGCCACTTCATTCTGCCCAATGACAGGCCAGGCTTAATCATTACTCAGATTTCTGTTTAAACGGAAAAGAAAGCCTATTAATCAGGTCAGTCTGGTGGTATCGCTGGAGCAAGACTGTAAATGCACTGACCTTTTCACCTTCCCTTTTCTTCTCATAATCTGTTCTGCACTTTTGCACTTTTTCTCTTAATCAGTCATTCATTGTTTCTTCTCCACACCAGACCTATTTGCTCTGGATGCTCACAGGCGAATAGCAGACAATGGGGCCATTGGCTGCCCAGTCCTTTGGGGCTTGTGAATGAATGGGAAGAGGACAAACAGGCTTCTGTTTTCCAGTGCTGGCCAGGTTAACCCTGCACGGCACTCACTGGCGCCTTTCATGCAGCCCTGGAATATGGCTGCTGCTGCTGCTGCCGAATCAGGAGGGTCTCCTTTCATTTCAATTGAGCTGTCGCTGAAATACAGCAGTCAGGCTGTGATCTGCTGCTTGCAGATACAGATGTTTCATTTCTTGGATAACATGTTATTCTTTTTGACTGCATTGCTGGGAGCTCGGGTGATATCAAAAATAGGATATTTTTTTCCCAGATGGAGTTTTTATAGTTTTAGAAACACTGCTTCCTTTGGGAAAAGGAAGCAGAGGCTCTGAGACCTACATTTTTAAACATTTGAAACTCTTGTTCCCCAATCTCTGATGTTTGGGGTCTACATGGGGAGGGGGGAACACCTTTCTGTACATGCTCATAGACATTTGTCATTGTTACTTATATGTTTCTGGATCTGAGTCCTGATGTGGGCTCGCAGCCTGGGGTACGGTGCACATTGCTTAGTGCTGGACTTAAAAAGGGGAAGATAATTCATTCCCCCACTGCATATCTGCCAGCCCCCCTTCTGTATTTCATAAATTAGCAAAACTGTTTTATATGGACTTTGTTGATATTTATTTATTTATTTAGCTGCCTGTTTGCCACATAGTGGCAACCCAGGGCGGTTTACACGATTAATACAAAACTTCCCCAGAATGAGAGCAAATACAAAACTTCCCCAGAATGGTCCAGCCTGCAGCGTGAAAAGGTTGAGAACCCCTGTCCTAAAGGGACAGACACTGATTAACAATCAGTAAAGATCAGGGGCATAGCTACCGCCGTATCTGCCATATCAATTATACGGGGGGCCCGGGCCACGGGGGCCCCCAACGTGCGTAAGCAAAAATTAATAAAAACTTCCCAATTTTTTTTTATTTCACAAAGCAATTTCTTTCTTTTGTGAGAAATCTTTACCCTTCCTAAGGGCCCCCAAACAAATTTTTATACGGGGCCCCGCCAAGGCACACTACGCTTCTGGTAAAGATTCCTCTCTTCCCACTTTGAAGACGCAGACACTCAGCCAGATCAGTTTCTGCTCTACCCAGCAGGAAGACTGGCTTTTCCTTTGGTCTTCTCTGGCTGGCTTTTCATTTAAAAAAAACCCCTTCATTTCTTTTAACCACCACCCCCTTTTTCTTCTCAACCCACACTCCTGATTACCATATTTAGAATACTTCGGGACTATGTGATTACCAAAGGAATTTTTATATGATAGAATTAGTACTTCTATATTTATGGGCAGACTTCCTCAGACATGAGTGGATGGCAAAGAATATAGTACATGGGGAAGGGTCAGTTGACAGTCTCAGTTTTGTCATTTTTGCCTCCAGAGACTGGTTTGATCAAGCACCAATTAGTTTGCCTTTCTGGCAGCCCTGGTTATCTGCAAAGCTCTTCTTCAGCACCATATTTCAAATGAATAGTTCCTTTTTTTCCTATCAGCTTTCTTCACTCTCCAGTTTTCACATCCATAAATAGTAATTGGATACACAACAGAGTGGACAGCCTTGTCTTTAACCTCCAGTGACATATCCTTTTACTTGATTATCATTTCCAGTTCTTGCATTGCTGCAATGTTTAATCTCAGTCTTCTTGTGATTTCTTGGCTGCAGTATTCATTTGGACTGATGATTGAACCAAGGTAGACAACATTTTCAACAATTTCAATTCTTTTCAATGTCAGCATTAAAGTTGTGTAGTTCTGCAATAGCAATTTTTGTCCTCCTAATGTTCAACTGCAGTCCGGCTTTCACTTTCATCAGAAGTCATTACAAGTAATCTGCATATCTTAAATTATTGATACTTCATTCCTTCATATCTAGTTTTTTGTACAATATGTTCAGAGCAGAGACTGAACAGACAGGAAGATAAAATACTCAATTGTCTGATACTTCCCCCTATGAGAAACTATTCTATTTTCCTTATTCTACTTTAACAGTAACTTCTTGTCCACAGCACAGGTTACACATTAACCTGTAACCTAAAGCACATCCATTGTTGTTGTTGTTGTTGTTTAGTCACACAGTCGATTCTGACCCTTTGCAACCCCATGGACCATTTCTATACCACACATGATATCTAGTAATGAACACTACTCTGGGTGGTTCACATTGTTAAATAAAACATCCCACTCAGCCATCCCTCCGAAGTAAAATGATATAGTCGGGAACTCAATTTGTTGTTCAGTCGCACAGTCGATTCCGACCCTTTGCGACCCCATGGACTACTGTCCGCCAGGCACCTCTGTCCTCCACCATCCTCTCCAAACTGCTCAGCTCTGTGCCTATTGTGTCTACAATACCATCTAGCCATCTCATTTTGGTTGCCCCTTCTTCTTTTGCCCTCCACCCTTCCCAAGGCTTTCTCAAGTGAATCCTCTCTTCTTATTTGATGTCCAAAGTACCTTAGCTTCATCTTTACTATTTGACCTTCCAAGGAGCAGTCAGCATTGATTTCTTCTAAGATTGACCTGTTTGTTCTCCTTGCTGTCCAGGGGAATATAAAAACTCTCCTCCAATACCACACCTCAAAAGCATCTATTCTTCTGCGCTCAGCTTTACTAATGGTCCAGCTCTCACAACCATACATTACCACTGGGAATACCATTGCTTTGACTATATGAATTTTTGTTTGCAATGTGATGTCTCTAGTTTTAACTATGTTCCCCAGGTTTTTCATAGCTTGCCTCCCAAGAATTAGTTGCCTTTTTATTTCATGGCTGCAATCACCATCGGAGTGATCTTGGCTCCTAAGAAAGTAAATTTTGTCACTGCTTCTACTTCTTCCCCATCAATTTTCCAGGGACTGATAGGGCCTTTTGCCATTATCTTTGTTTTCTTTATATTGAGTTAGTATCTTCCCATTATCCAGATAGCCAAAGGCTTTCCTGTAAAATAACAATTTTGTTGTGAAAAACTTTGGTAAGCTCTTGCAGCCAATGTATATTTGCAATATGATCACTAGTGCTTTTTCTTTTCCTGAACCTAGTTTGAACATTGGACATTTCTTCTCATATATGGTAAATGTCTTCATTACAGTGATCATAACTTTGTTAGCATGGAACATTACTACAATAGTCCTATAGTTACTGCAATCCTTGGCATTTATTTTCCAGGGCAGTGGAATGTATATTGAACATTTCCAGTCTGCAGCCCATTGTTTTGCTTTCTACATTTGTTGCCATATTCTTGATAGTATTTTGACAGACCCAGTCTCTTTAACTCAGAATAATTCTGTCCATATTCCATTTTCCCTTGGTGATTTATTTTTTTACTGAATGTTTTCACTTCATTTTCTAAACCTGCAGGCTTTTCATCAGAGGATTCCTGTGTGGGGTCTGTAAGACTCTTCTCCAACATTACATTTCAAATGAGCTGAAAAAATATTTTGAACTGAGAAGTAGAAGACCTACTCTGAACCAAAACAAAAGATCGGTGCAACAGAAGGAGTTAACTTGGGTGGCTTTGAGTGGAAATAGAGAAGCCTGAATGAAAACAAATATGCATAGCCAATTCAGTGTTTGGCTGAAACAGAGCATGCGGAAAAGATGTCTAGATGTGCATAAAACGGAATGTTAATGGGATTGGTTGGGGAAAATGCAGGGGTTAGGTTAGGACAGTTACTCTGAGACATTCTGAGAGACATACAGGAGCAGGAGGCATAATTAAATGATTGAGGGAAAGGGGGAAGGGAGACCTGAGAAAGCATGAAAAAACCCCCACCAACCCTATAATAATAATGTTTTTCATGCTGCTCTTTCAGTTCTTTGAACAGCTGGAAACATTCCATTTTTTATGAAGAGAAATATTACATATCTGCTGCAATCACAAAGAGCCTGTTAAGATAATTGTTGGCTGATACAAGTAGTAGCCTTTTTGCAGTATCTACAAGCTGGGATAACAGTCCCATTGTTTGCTTGATCCTTGGCTTTCCTTCTGAAAAGGGGGGGGGAGCTGTGAGAGGGGGACTGAGTAAGAATTAAAATTACAGTGGCTCTTTTGCGTTAGCAGTACTCCACTTCCTCCCCATGAGCAAATGTAGCTTGTGAGCATGGTTCAGCAAAGGCTTCCTCTTCCAAATGAGTGCTCCCCGCAACTTCGTTACTCAACAGAGCAGGAATATAAAGGGAAGAAATGTGTTCATTTTCACTGGGAAAGAATTCTGCTTGCAGAAGTTTGTGCTCCCCACTGCTTAAAACAGTTCTCAACCTTTTAAAGCCGGGGGCCAGGTCATGTTCCCTCAGACCAGGGGTCTGCAAACTTGGCTCTCCAGGTGTTCTTGGACTTCAATTCCCAGAAGCCCAAGTCAGCACTCCTGCTGATCAAGGCTTCTGGGAACTGAAGTACAAGAACACCTGGAGAGCCAAGTTTGCTGACCATTGCCTCAGACATCTTTGGGGGCTGGACAGCCATTTTGCCCTTCCTCCGGCACATGGCACTTCCTGGTGTGGAGGCAGTGGGGGTGGTTGCGCCTCGCCACTGCTCCGGGAGCTGCATTGGTTGCCAAAAGCCAAAATGACTCCGAGTGCAGTTCAAGGTGCTGGTAATGGCCTTTAAAGCCCTACATGGTAGTGGGCCAGGATATCTATGAGACCACGTCACCCCAAGAACATCTGTCCATCCAACCAGAGCAGACTGGAGGGGCTATCTAATTGAACCATCTGCTAGAGGGGCTTGTCTTTCTAGCACAAGAAGGAGGGCCCATGGTGGAACCTCCTGCCAGCAGAGTTACAGCTGTAGATGGAATTGCTGCCCTTTAGGAAAGATTTGAAAACCTGGCTGGCAGGGCAGGTGTGGGGCACCGATGAAGGGGTGGCCCCCTCCTGCTGGCTTACATAATTAAGATTCTCTCTCTCTCTCTCTCTTTTAATGGATGGGTTGAGTGGGTAAATTATTTTGAATGTTTAATGGGATTTTTAAGGGCTTTTAGTTGGTTTTGATGTTGCCTTTAATTGTTCTTAGCCACCCAGAGTGGTTGCTGAGTTGGGTGGCAATAGAAATTTGAAGAATAAATAAATAAAAATAAATAAAGTGGTGCTGTGGACCACATCCAGCTCATGGGCTACAGGTTGAGAATCCCTGGCTTAAAAAGTAGGGAGGGAGGGGAAAAGTTGGTTCACTCAAATATTGTTAAAAGCCATTTGTGACATTGATGTTCCATTCCAAATGGGCCAAAACAAACCACCACTTTGAGCAGTTAATTTTGGATATTGTAAAAGAGAAGCTACATAGCAGTCACTTGGTTTGTTACCCTTGCGTTTTGACCATCAAGGATAAAGGATTGGCGTTTGTGGGATTTTGTGCTGCAAGTGTTTGAATAACAGCTGGCCTCAAATATTATGTGATTTGACCTAGATGGTTGGAGACTGAAGTGCCATTTGCTGTTCTGCATTAGGCAGCAAAATATTATGGACCACCTCTGGGCAAAAAGGGATGATATTTTTAAAAAATATCCTCCATTTTCCTGCGGCTTTCCTGTGATGATGCTGGTTCTGTTATAGAGCCAAATTTGATGTGATATTAAACATCTCCTTGCGTTTAATATGCAGGACATTATTTTAAAAAATGCAAGTGGCATCAACGGGGGAGGAGATGATAATAGGATCAAAGCAGGCACAGAAGGATAATTTAACTCTGTTCCCATGTGACCACCCTGAGGAAAGTCTCTCTTCTGAAACATGATGGGAGGGAAGAATCCCCCACTGACATTAATGGAAGATTTTTTTTCTCCCCAGTGCAATCCTAACTTCAGAAGAAGGATTTTCTTCAATATCACAGCAAGAGAGCAAAGGATTAATAAATGCCTCTTCAGTGCCTTCTGTGATCCCACCAACAACTCTTGCTATTTATATTTAACAAACAGACTTTTAAAAAAGAATGAAAATGCTCACTTAACCATATTTAAGTTGGCCCACAATGGAAAACTGCGCCAATCCTTAAGAAATGTGAGGTGGTTGCTTCAGGCAGTATATTTTGGGTGTCATGAGATTGCAGGTAGCTCAGTGGTTAAGAAGCTCGCCTTTTTAGCTGGGAGGCTGGCAAGTCGGCAGTTTGAGACCCAGGTACTGCATGTCAGATTGAGTGCCCAACAAGGAATTGCAAGGAGATAAATAGGGACCACTCCGGTGGGAAAAGATTTTGGGGACATGAAAGCCACATTTGGGTGCCACCTGAGTGGAGTTTCTCCAGCAAAAATCCTTTCAACCGTAGTCGTAGTCGTAGTCGTAGTCGTAGTCGTAGTCGTAGTCGTAGTCGTAGTCGTAGTCGTAGTCGTAGTCGTAGTCGTAGTAGTTATACTGCTATTACTATGGATAAGTCAAGTTGTTCGTTCTAATAGATAACATGGAAGGACTAGGTCAGGCAAAAGGAACTACAGAATGAATTCACCAAAAAGTGGATTCATTTTGGCAGTTTAAACTCTGACCTAGCCACGAAAAAAGAAGAAGTAAGACTAATGCAGAGAGATAAAGCATCCAGCTCATCTACTGGTCTGCCGATTACTACCAGAAACATCATGTACCGATGAGGATTTTATTTTGGCCAACGACAAAGTCAAGAAAGTGGCTTCATTTTGTCAGTTCAAAGTTTGATCTGGATGCAGAAAAAAAAAGCAGGACCAATATAAGGATTCAATAGTTCAAATGCAGTGTTTCACAACTTTTGGTTTTTGGACTACGAATCCCAGAAGCACTGATCAGCCAATGTACTGACTTCAGCTTCTGGGAATTTAAGTCCCCCTGATGTGAACCACTGATCTAATGGGTCTACTTTAAAGATGATTTTCCTCTTATGATTTCATGTCCAGGAAGTAGATAAGATGCTTTGAGGATTATCTCTCATTAGATACCAAAAGCTATTGGCTGGATTTGAACACTAGGTAGACTAAGTGTGGAGAGAATTTGTTGCTCTGCCTCAGACAGCAAACTGGCTTGTATTGGCCAAGGGCCATAGAAACACACCTTGTCTTGGATTAAACAATAGAAGGTGGTTCGTAAGAATGAACCAACCAACCAACAGGCCAAGTTCTTCAACCAATTAAGGCAATTTCAAATTCTTTCAAAATTCAAATCGCTATTGCTACTTACAGAGAATTTTGTAGGATAGATCTCCTGGTTCTGATTTCTAGTTTTGTTTAAGTTCTTCCTAAGATCCTATCTGAAGAAAGCTTGTTTTCTCTATAGCAATTCTCTCTTAGGCAATTGTGTAGCACATATATACTCATGGCACTTCACACATAGAGCAGATAAAACTAACTGGTCCATGCAGGCATTATTTTCTGACCCAGTGAAATCTAGGCAAGTATCCCTTTGAGCTACTATTAAATTCAAAGTCCCTCCCAGAATAGCTATGCAGAATTGCACTGTTTATGCACATATGGCTGTTGTACTCAGAGTGATCTCCAGGAAGCAAAACCTTCTGCCACTCTCCTGCACAATGGTGAAATTTGTGCAAGCGTTGCAGCTCCCACATGGTTATGTTGAGGAGTTTTCCTCTCAGCAGCAACTCAACAGACACTGCCCTTAGAGCTGAGCCACTATCTATCAAGTATTTGGAATCCTGGCCATGATACACCAAGGGTAGCTGAGTTGGAGGACAGAGTTCAGCCTGTGGGATAAGAAAGCTGAAGAATGTCATTCAAACATTCTTCTTCCAAAGCATTTTGACATCCTAACCTTTCAATCCGGTCATGTTAAAGACTGTGGTATTTTTGAATCACAATCAGGCATACCCAGGGCAACGGCAACCTTGTGCTGGCTAATCTTTCTTACACTAGATCAGGTGAAATGAACAGAGTAAATGAATTCACCAAAAAGTGGGTTCATTAAGGCAGTTTCACATCTGGCCTAGACATGGAAGAAGAAGGTTAAAACTTGCCTTTATTATTATTATTATTATTTGGAGGGTATGCATGTTGTGTACAGAAATCAAAGCTCTGAGGACATGTTTGCTCTGAAGTAACCCAGTTTACTGATGGTAAAATGTAAATAGAAAGTGATCTACAGCTATTTGTCTGCATAGTCTTAAATTTTGTTGTTAAAATCAGGGCTTACAAAAGTTATGTTCCTGGTCTAATATTTTCAGATTCCTATGGAGGTAGAGTAGCTGATAGTAGGTTGTGTTTAAAATAAAAAAACCCTTATCTCAATTTCTATGTTTTTCTGAGATCTGGAACAGATCATTTGGTTTTCAATGCATTTCTATGGGAAACCACGCTTCAAGATATGAAATTTTCATTATACGAAGAATCCTGATTTCGTATCTCAAGGTACCACTGTATTATTTTTGTTCTTCCTGATATTTATAATGTATTCAATTTGTTTAATTTTTCATTGTAAATATTTTTTAAAAATATGTTGTACACCACACAGAGTGGAAAAATATCCCAGATGGGTGGGATATAAATGCAATAAATAAAATAAACATGTCATAATTCTCACATTAAGGGAAACATGGCAATAATTAAAATACTGTACAATAATACGTCGGATAATGTTTACCTCGGATAACGCTAAAATCACATAACGTTAAGTAATCTGGGGAGGAGAATTGGATCGAATAACGTTAAGGTCCTATGGGATGGCTCGGATAACAACCGCTAAAGCCTGTGTGGTTACAATGTATCTCTATGGAGCTATAACATTATCCGATTCATCCCATAGGATTTTAACATGCATCGGATAACACTAAAATCAGATAACACCAAGACTTGTGGAACCAAGTCTTAGCGTTATCCAAGGTATTACTTGTATGTGTAAAATTAAAAGGGTAATAAATTCACAATTATAAAAATTGTCATAGGGCAGTGATGACAAACCTTTTAGAGACCGAGTACCAAAACAGAGGGGCATGTAGAACTCTGTGCTGGGGGGGGGAGTGCTCTCATTGGGCTGCTTGGCAGAGGGGCAGGTGAACTCTGTGTTGGGGAGAGAAGAAGTGCACCCATGGGACTCCGGGGCAGAAGGGCAGGTAAACTCTGTGCTGGGGGGAGTGAGGAAGTGCTCCCATTGGGCTGCTTGGCAGAGGGGAGGGTGAACTCTGTGTTGGGGAGAGAGGAAGTACACCCATGGAGCTGCTGGGCAGAGGGATGGGTAAACTCTGTGCTGGGGGGGAGGGAGGAGGTGCTCCCATTGGGCTGCTTGGCAGAGGGGCTGGCAAACTCTGTGTTGGGGAGAAAAGAAGTGCACCAATGGGGCTGCTGGACAGAGCAGTAGATGGACTCTGCTAGAGGAAGGAGGAAGTGCTCTCATTGGGCTGCTGGGCAGAGGGGTGGGTAAACTCTGTGCTGGTGGTAGGGAGGAGGTGCTCCCATTGGGCTGTTGGGCAGAGGGTCAGGGCAAACTCTGTGCTGGGGTGATGGCAGGCATGCCAACAGAGAGGGGTGAGAATGCCACATCAGGCACACATGCCATAGGTTTGCCACCACTGACATAGGACAAAGGTAAAGATCACCCTTGCTTGAAAGCCAGTCATATCTGACTCTAGGGCAGTGATGGTGAACCTTGGCACTCCAGGTGTTCTTGGATTTCAATTACCAGAAGCCCAAGTCATCACTTCTGCTGATCAGAGCTTCTGGGAATTGAAGTTCAAGAACAGCTGAAGTGCCAAGGTTCACCATCACTGCTCTAGGGGATGGTGCTCAACTCCCTTTACACCCAAAGAGTCAGTACTATCTGTGTCTACAGATATTTCCATGGTCATATGGAAGGCATGACTAGATGCTGGGACACACGGAATACTGTTACCTTTCCACAAAGTGGCACTTATTTATCTATTTGCAATGTCTTACTTTCGAATTGCTAGGTTGGCAGGAGCTGGGACAGAGATGGGAGCTCACTCCATCATGCAGCACTCAGGTCTCGAACTGCTGACCTGTCAATCTTCTGGTTGTCAAGTTCAGTATCTTATTCACTAAGCCACTTCAGTCCCAAAAATGAACACAGGATATTATACTGCAGCACAATTCCATCTGACTTGTGCCACCCTTCCGCTCCTGGAAGCAGAGGTAAAATGCATGTGTGCGTGCACATAACACCCCCACACATGTGCATAATATGACCATGCATGCACATAATGTTGCAACAATTGACCTGCAGCTGTTGTAAACACATTTATGACAGCTGCAGGTCATTAATGGCAGCATTATGCACATGCACAGGTGCATTATGCAAGGCATGTATTTTACTTCCACTTCCAGTGGGAGGAACCATGTGACCGGCACAATCAACCACATGACCGGCCCACAGCCTGAAAAGTTTGGGCACCCCGCTCTAGATGACTTAGTCTTGGGTCAGAGAGAGGTCTTGAGCATTTCTTGCTAGCTTCCTCTGTTACTTGGAGGTGCAAAAGGCTGCACTTGGAGTGTTCAACATGTGAAGCAGAGCTCGGCAGTTGAGCTATTTGTGTTTTCATACATTCCTAAACCCCTGCAGACATAATCCTTGCCATCTCTAACCTTCTCTTTTTTTCTTTTGTAAATCCCTTAAACCTATTCCTTCTTAAAAACTTTTTTTCACCCATACAAAGGCTGAAAAAAATATGATTTTTTTATAAAATGCTCTCTCTCCCTCTATTCCTTCCTTTTTACTAAATAGCTAGAGCAGGAGTGCCCAAACTACAGCCTGGGGGCCAGATCCTCCCCCAACACAAATTCATCCAGCCCGGCATGCCCTTGCCACTCCTGGAAACGGAAGTAAAATGCATCCGTACGGCAAGGGCAGCATGAGCTGGATGAATTGGTGTCAGGGCCCAGATCTGGCCCCCAGGCTGTAGTTTGGGCACCCCTGAGCTAGAGTCTTTTTGGACATGTATAATGTAAGTCTGCATCTAAGCCATTATAGATAAACAGAAGGGAATTGTTACAGCAGTGTAAACCTTTATGAAGCAACATTAGAATACTTTATGTAGAAACCCAAGCTGAATTATGAAAGCCATAACCAGTGTACGCCCCCAGTACTGATCAGTATGTTAATCGTTGTTTCTTTGGTTTATATCCAAATAAACAATGGGAGTCTTGTGATTCCCTCAAGACTAAGCAATTTGCTTTGCACAGCCTGGAAAAAAAATACTCATTTTCTGGTTGACAACTCCCTGAATCTTTTAGAAAGCATTCTGGGTGGGGAATTCTAGAGTTTATTGTCCAAAAAGAATTCTCCCCAAGCTCTAATTATGCCAGATGTTGTGAACTAGATCTGTTAAACTATTATCAGAAGTGATAGGTCAGAATCTCAGTTTGTTTTAACATAAGAATTTTGTAAAATTTGCATATTTCTTCATACAGGAAATAACTTCAGATGTTAAAATTTTGAATCTGGAAGGAAATAGAATTGGCAGGCTGACTTATCTAGACAGAAGACTTTGAGTGCTCTGCTTTTCAAAGTTAGCGTTGGAGGACCAAAGTACATATTTTTTTTAAAAACTCACTTTTAGAAGCTGCCATCACATCAGTGTTCTGAAGACATGATTCAGGGAGTCATTCAGACATGAGATGTTATGCATACAACTTCCCAATCATAAAATAAGCTAATTTGCAAGCTTTAAGAGATTAAAAAGTCATGCTGTAAAGATAGCATATTTCCAGCACTTAAGGAATGTTCTGTCCTAATAATGGCCTATCAGTAATATTTAATTTAGCTGTGAATCACTATTAGTACTCAGTTTTTATCTAATTGGTTGTTATCAGCCCCTTTCATAGCCAAAGCATATTCTATAGAGAGAGAAAAGATAGTCCACAGTGAAAATGGTTTTCAAGGTTTTCGCCTGCCCGTAGAGCCTGTACACAGAAAGGAACAGTCACCATGTTAGATGCACCTCTTTTCACATCTAGAAAGTGATGATTCCCTTGACACCTACAGTAGCAGCAGCAGCAGCAGCAGCAGAAGAAGAAGAAGAACAAGAAGAAGAAGAAAAAGAAGTACTAATAACTTAAAATAACTTGCAAACAGGAAAAACAGCCATTTCATAAATGTTGAGCTCAATAGAATCTTGCCGGAAATAACAATGGTTCACAAACTACTTTCCCTTACTTTCCATCTCTACCCAAAGTGAATGATGAGAGTAATAGAGACATGGCAGTCTGTCCAGCTTATCCTGCTATGGTAATAGAGGTAGACCATACTGCCAGTGACTCAACGCCAAGTTTCAGGCGGCAGTTAATTAACCTGACAACCCTGAGGACTCATGGCCTTGGGTGCCGAAGTCCACAGGGAAGAGTGATGGTCCCACTTGACTCCATCTTGATGGATTCAATCCCACTTGAATCCATCTTGATGGAGGGGAGCAGCTTCATCAATACTGGCCTTGGGCCAATGAGGACTTGGTGTGCTCAGGACCAGAAAGAGACTCATGGAATTGGATTAGTGGTATGGGGGTCATGCTGTGATGCAGATGGCAGATGAAAGGCCACTGCATTCTATTCTCAGGACAGTCTTTATGGCTGATCGCCATGATGATCACCATCACGGATTGGCAGGAGGGGAAGAAGAAGAAGAAGAAGAAGAAGAAGAAGAAGAAGAAGAAGAAGAAGAAGAAGAAGAAGAAGAAGAAGAAGAAGAAGAAGAAGAAGAAGAAGAAGAAGAAGAAGAAGAAAGGGATGTTGGACAGGTTAGGACAGTGATGGTGAACCTTTTAGAGATCAATTGCCCAAACTGCAACCCAAAACCCACTTATTTATCTCAAAGTGCCAACACAGCAACAGGGGAGAAAAGAAACACTCCCATTGGACTGCTGGGCAGAGGGGTGGGGCGAATTTTGTGCTGGAGAGAGGGAGGAAGCACTCCCATTGGGCTTCTGACCAGAGGGAAGGGGCAAACTCTGTGATGGGGTGACTGCACAGGTGCCTGCCACCTCTGGCACGTGTACCATAGGTTCACCACCACTGGGTTAGGACTTCCCTTCTGAAGGTAACAGCTGAATAGTTAGTTTTGTGCCAGAATAAACCTATTTGTAACAACCCTTCTAGGACTTTCAGGATAAATGGTTTCCCAGTGAGATTCTGTGGCTGAGAGTTTTGAACCCTGGTCTCTATCACTTTGTGTACTACACCACACTGGGTGACTGATAGTTGAACCCTCCTGCTATGTATTCAATCATCTTTGGGGTGCTGAATTTTGTTGTTGTTCAGTCGCACAGTCGATTCCGACCCTCTGCGACCCCATGGACCACTGTCCACCAGGCACTCCTGTCCTCCACCATCCCCCTCAACTCGCCCAGCTCTGTGTCCACTGTCTCCACAATACCATCTAGCCATCTCATCCTGGGCCGGCCCCTTCCTCTTTTGCCCTCGACCTTTCCAAGCATCAAGGCTTTCTCAAGTGAATCCTCTCTTTTCATCTGATGTCCAAAGTACTTTAGCTTCATCTTTATTATTTGACCTTCTAAGGAGCAGTCAGGGTTGATTTCTTCTAAGATTGACCTATTTGTTCTCCTCGCTGTCCAGGGGACTCTCAAAACCCTTCTCCAACACCACATCTCAAAGGCGTCTATTCTTCTGCACTCAGCTTTCCTAATGGTCCAGGTCTCACAACCATACATTGCCACAGGGAATACCATTGCTTTGACTATGCGAATTTTTGTTTGCAATGTGATGTCTCTACTTTTTACTATGCTCCCCAGATTTCTCATTGCTTGCCTCCCAAGAATCAGTCACCTTTTTATTTCATGGCTGCAATCTCCATCTGTAGTGAGCTTTGATCCTAAGAAAGTAAAATCTGTCACTGCTTCTACTTCTTCCCCATCCATTTTCCAGGGACTGACAGGGCCTGTTGCCATTATCTTTGTTTTCTTGATATTGAGTCTCAAGCCAGCTTTTTCACTTTCTTCTTTCAACCTAAACAGGAGCTTCTTTAGGTCCTCCTCACTTTCTGCCATTAGGGTGGTATCATCTGCAAATCGTAAATTGTTGATGCTTCTTCCAGAAATTTTGATCCCAAACTGTGATTCCTCCATTCCTGCATTGCGCATTATGTGTTCTGTGTATAAGTTGAATAAGCAGGGTGACAAAATGCAGCCTTGTCTTACTCCTTTTCCTATTCCAAACCACTCCGTCATTCCATTTTCTGTCCTAACTGTTGCTTCTTGATTCATGTACAGATTTCTCATGAGGCCTATAAGGTGTTCCGGTATTCCCATCTCTTTAATTACTTGCCACATTTAGTGTGAATTTAGTGCGGCCATGTTGTTGTTGTTGTTGTTGTTGTTGTTGTTGTTGTTGTTGTTGTTGTTGTTGTTGTTGTTGTTGTTGTTGTTGTTGTTGTTGTTGTAACTCTTATCTTTTATAACTTCATGATAGGCAGGTAGAATAGGCCCCTCTTTTTGCTAGGAATAGTTGTACCTATTGAATTAAAAAAGCTTTATTTGGCTAAGCATTTCAGCTGTTGTTACTTATGCAAAAGTAAAAAATTTCACAGCTTTCCTTAAAAATTCAAAAGAAAGAACTCGGCATTTTAAAAAAATGAATATGAGTGAAAAAAAGAGTTACAGATTCCTCAACAACAGTTCCAATTTTCAGGCTGTGTTGATTTCATTTTATTTTGTGTGTGAGATAAATTGTTTGAAATACATGTGCAGTTCTAGCACTCCCAGTTACAACTGTTATTACAAAAAGCAATAGCTAGCTGTCACATAAATAGGATGGATAAATGCATGGGTTTCTGTAGGAGGAACGATAGTTGGGAAATTTAATCTAGAGTGCCCACACACACACACACACACACACACTTTTCAAGCTTTCTACCATTAGAACAAGCGGCCAATAAGCTTTAGAATTACCTGGTCTCAAGGAATTGCTATATTTCTCTGGGGTTCCTCCATGAAATCTCAGGGCAAGCAGCACCATAGGCTAAGACAGTTTGTTGTGTATGAAGATTCCACCTATTTTTGCAGCTGGCCCAAGGGACCCCTGGTCACCCTAATAGCCTTTTGGTTTAGACATCTGCCGTTTATATTTCTGCCCTTAGAAGAATACAATGCAAACAGTTTTAAAGAGAAATGGAGGATATGACAGAGAAAACCCCCAGAAAATTTAAAGGAAGCTTTGGTGTCCAACCTTAAGGGCAATTGGAAGAGAAAGAGAGTAGCATGTGGAGGGAGACAAGATGTAGTGATGACTATTAACTTGGACAGCTTTAAATGTAGACAAATTCATTGAGCAGAAAGCTATCAATTGACATCTCCATCTCTCCTCGAATCCACCTTATCAGGGCCAATTTTATCAACCAGGTACAGTCAGGCATAATTAGTACAGCAAAACCTTGCATAAAGAGCGCCTCATTTAGAGACTAACTCACTTAAAGAGCAATCCTGTGAAATGCATTATGCTCTTTAAGCGAGGTACCACTGTACGTGTATGGGAAATGACCAGTAGGCCTATAAAAGAATCCTACTAGAAGGCCTGGAGACCCACCGCCAGTTAAAGTTTACTGTATTCGGTATATGGGTTCGAAATTCTGGACTTTTATAAGGCAAATTATCTAGTTAACTAATAGCTACTATTTTGAGATGGTTATATATTCCCTCCATTATTTTCTGCATACCAGATGCTAAGATATTACTTCTGGGCTTCTGACTGATCACTGTCTGAACCTTGTCTGCTACATCTGTTTGGACACTGTGTGGCTGTCAGTTTGATAGACCTTTATTCTGAGCCAGAATAGCTCTTCTTATTTTCCTTTAATACTAAGATCCGAGCAGAGGAAGACATCATAGCTTAGTGGCAGAGCTCTGGGCTAGACCACACAAGCTCCTTTGCTAAGTTTCTATTTAAAATACCTCCAGACTGTTATTACTTCTGCTATACAATCCTTCCAATCAATCTATTTTCCTTCCCACAACAGGATTTCTGTAGAGATACCAAACCTCAAAAAGCAAACTTACAGTTAAGCCTATTTTTATCTTCAAACTGCTGAACACAAAACAAAGGCATGCTAACCACAGGATACGTACTTGACTACATAATAAGACAAACAGATCCAGTAAAACCTTGCATAAAGAGTGCCTCGCTTCGAGACTAACTCGCTTAAAGACCAGAATTTTTTTCTGAATGGTCGCCTCGCTTAACAACTAAAACCAACCAAAAACTCAACAACTAAATCAGGGTTCGCAATCCCCCCCTCCGCCAGAAGTCACAATTGGTCACTTACAATGGTGTTTTGCTTAAAGAGCAAACTTGCTTAAAGATCAATCCCGTGGAATGCATTATGCTCTTTAAGCGAGGTACAACTGTATCTACTACCTGAAGGAATATATCTCCTAAAAATGTGCTAAATCTATCATCTACTGTGGTACTTGGAAAAATTAAAAGATATACACTAGTACCTTGGATAACGTTAAGACTTGGTTCCACAAGTCTTAACGTTATCCGGTGTTTAACGTTGTGTGATGCATTGATCGCACAACTTTTAAAAAACCCTGTTCCTTTTCTGGGTAGGCAAGAGAATCCCTCACTGTTAGCCTTTCAGTGTGGGATTCATCTAACAGTGAGAGATTCATTTTGCCCACCCTGTTGTTTCAGCAGGGAAGGCAGGGAGAATCTCTCTGCCTTTGCCTTTGGGTTGGAGGGGGGAGTACAGGCTCTGGTTCAGCCCCCAACCCAAAGGTAAAAGGCAAAGGCAGAGAGATTTCCCTGCCTCCCCTGCTGAAAAACAGGGTGGCCAAGACAAATCCCTCACTGTTAGATGAATCCCACACCGAAAGGCTAACAGTGAGGGATTCATCTTGCCCACCCTGTTGTTTCAGCAGGGGAGGCAGGGAGAATCTCTCTCACCATTGCAGAGATCTCTGCCCCAAAGCCTGCAGGGCTGGAGTAGGCAAATAGGATCAGCATGGATTTGGTGAGAACAATTTCATATGCTACATTGAATCAATGCATCTACTCTAGCTGCAATTTATTATATTAAGCAACAGGATTTAAGCCACTAAATCAGACTTTTGGTCAATCTAGCCCAAAATCAACTCTATCCAGTTATTCTATAATCAGCCTGTCAAGCTCTCACTGGTAGCTTTCACTAGCCAGGTTGGGCAAAGATTCAGCAGAGTAGAGGTGGCCCAGCAACCAGCAAGTGTCCTGGAGACTTCCTGAGATGTTATATGCTGAAACTGATCCAGTGAACATGGAGAAGACAGTGCCTTGGACATCTTCACCTGATCTATTATTGCATTAAGTATGGAGCCAAAGTCCCTCCAGATGACATCATATTTTTGAAGTGCCAAAGTAAAAGATTACAGTTGTTAATACTTAGCAATTGACTCTCTGGCTGTTCCACACCCAGAAGCTCTCTGGCAATATGAAACAGCTCCTTCTGATGATTATTGGGGCTCTCAATCTGATGTGTGCTGAAACATTTCCTTGCCAATTTTAAGGTGTTAATATATCTTCTGGTCCACGCTTTAACTGCAGTCAGGTTGTCGTCCATGGAAGCTTTCCTCCACTTGCTCTCTAGCCTCCTCCTATAACACTTCAGAACTCTCAGTTATTCAGAAAACCACAGAGTAGGACAAGTTCTAAGCCAGATTTGGCATTTAGGAGTAATAGTCTCCACAGCCCAGGCAGTCACTGTGTACCAGCTGTCCACCAGAGTGGAGACAGTATTGCTAGCCAATGTGGTCAGGAACCCTCCAAAGGCCTTCTGAAATCCACTGTACCCAACAGCTTGCAAGAATGGGCCATCAGAAAATGTCCCTGCTCCCTATTGGGGTGGGACATCCTCTCCACCTCAAAATGAAGCAGAAAGTCATCCAACCATGACAAAGGGGTGGTAGTAATCTTACTCACCCTCAGATTACTTCTTTGACCCTCTGAGAAAACAAAGTCCAGAGAGTGCCCTGCCACATGGGTGGGGCCAATAACATGTTGGGATAGCTCCATGGATGTCATGACTTTCATGAAGTCCAAAGCTGCTCCAGACAAAGCTACCCCCTTGTGAACAATGAAATCCCCCAGAACCATAATCTTGGGCGACCTCAGTGTCTCAGCAACAACAAAGCATGTCAGCTCCAGGAGGGAGACTTTTAGGTCATGCAGAACCTGGTATACCAACACAATCCCTACTCTATCACTAGCTCCCACTTCCATGGTAAGGCACTCAAGACCCGAACTGAACACATGGACAGAAATTGAAGCCCTGAGGACATGTTTGCTTTGAAGTAACCCAGCTTACTGTCAGTAAAGTGTAAATAGAAAGTGATCTCCAGCTATTTGCTTGTGTAGCTTTACATTTTGTTGTTTATTTGTTAGCTTGCATTATACTTCAGCCATTCTCTGGAGAATTATACTCAGAGTGGCTATCAATGTTAAAATCATAGCTTAGAAAAGTTATATCCCTGGTCTAATAATGTTCAGTTTCCTCGTCTTCGTCATTGGCTGCAACTTGTATCCGAGAATACATTTTTCCTGAAGCAGGAAAATGTCTTTGGCATGAGTTTGTTTAAGGTGGATCCCAGTTTGCCATGAAGTGACCCACCCACTGTGATCTCAGAGCCATCTTCTGTGGCACGTATGAAGTGAGACATGCAGGATTTAAGACCGGAACTGCAATGGACTGCCACAACCTTGAGGATGTTGACAAGGTACACCTTCACAGCCAGTCCATCTGGCATAGCCTCTTCCACCTCTATGACTGTTGGGAATCAGAATAGTGAAGTGGTTCCTCCTCCTCTCATTTTGCCATTGGGCCCAATATGATGTTTTCCAGTGGCATTTCCTCCACTGAGGGGACCATCACCCCACCTAAAGGGGCTCATCCACCCATAGCCATTGGCCCCTTTAGGGAATCGGGTTATTTACCCTACCGAGGCAGAATAGCTAGTAGTAGGGTTTTTAAACTGTTAGAAATTCTAGCTAAAATATTTATGTATTTATTCATATTATTTCTATCCATAAGGGATTCAAGGCAATAATTAAAATATAAGTGAAGTTAAAAGGACAATAAATATACAGTTAAAAACAGTTTAACATATGACATTATAAAATTATTTTTATAATATAAATATTATTTTAACCCCTGACCCCTTTGCTGAGTCACATCAGCAATTGATGCAGGGATACAATTCTGCTGTATTTTATCCCATCCTCGGTGTACATGTATGTTGGAGATGAGATGAAATATAGTAGGCTAATTTAGTTCTACCCCTGATGGGATGTCAAAATAGAGCATGTTGTGATGGATGGGACTGATTGCAGTGTAGACATGATTCAACCAACCCACTTCAACTTGCCCCAGTGCACTCAAACAACCCAAACAGTAGGCTCTATACCCATGTAGACATCCTCTGCGTTGGCTTAACTTGTGGAAATTTGCTGCTGAAGGTAAATCAATTGAGTTAATGCTGTCAGGCACAAGTAGCAGATTGTGGGCATTATTTTTACCAAGTTTCTGTGCTTATTTTTCATTATAAATTATGTACACAAAAGAGCCTGCTCAAAGATTATGGTATTTTTGAACCACAATTGGGTGTACCCTGAGCAATGCCCACCTTGTTATGCCATCTAATCTTTCTCACAATTGGCCAGGTGAAATAAATGGCAGAATGAACTCACCAAAAGGAGGCTTCATTTTGGCAGTTTCACATCTGGCCTAGACATGGAAGAAAAAGAAAATAAATTATACACTGTAGTTAATTGTTTATCAAAATCAGGGATTCTCAACCTGTGGCTCATGGGCCAGATGCAGCCCACAGCACCATTTCATGTGACTCCCACCACTACCACCACCTCTACCACACCAGGAAGTGCCATGTGGTAGAGGAGGGGCAAAATGGCTATCTGACCCCCAAAGCTGTCTGAGGGAGTGTGACCTCGGCTTTAAAAGGTTGAGAACTCCTGATCTAAATGAAAAAGAGAGAGAGAGAGAAGTGGGGAGGTGACAGGATTTTGCAAAAATTAACGAATAAAACAAAATGCAAAAAAGTCTGTGAACCTGTTACACTGCTGTATACTGAAGCCTATTGCCTATACATTACTATTGCCTATATGATTTCTGCATTCCATTCACAAATGAGTGGTTAAGAACACTTAGCAATGTATACTACACTATTGTGGGCATCAGTAGATGCACACATGTTGGTATACTTCTGTCCTATCCAAATGTCCCTGTTTCCTTTTAGACAGGGGTTGCCAACCTTTTTGAGTCAGGGGTTGGGTCATGCTCTCTCAGACGGTTGAGGGGGCCAGACTGGTGGTCTCCCCATTGTTTATGGCTGCCATAAACACGTCTGTGGCTGTTGTAAACATGCTTATGACAGCCATTAAAAAGTCCATGGCTGATTCTGGTGGTAGCTGGAGCAAAGCTGGGGGCCGGATTATTTGGTGCTATGGGGTGTAGGTTGCGTACCCTTGCTCTTAGAGATTGGAACAATTACTTTTTTCTCCTTTACTACAGCTCCCAGAATTTCCATGCTAATATTCCCAGCTATGGCTGGTAGGATTATCTTGGGAGTTGCAACAATTCCAGGTTATGAATGGATAGTATCATGGTCTGTGACTCCATGCAGCTAAAGAAGTAGGATGTGAACCCATGAATGTTTATGCTATTGTAAAAAGCCCAAGCCTATGGATGACTCAGAAGGGCTACTAACTCCCTAGACAGTGTGCTCAAAATTACAACCTAAATCCCCGAGAACTGGTTGACATAAGACACCACGGCAGGAGGGTGCCCAAAGAAGGGGTGTTATCATGTGAGGTTTCAAGGCATGGGCATCTGTCAGTTGTCGCCGGGATCTATACTGTCCAAGGCTTTACAAACAAAGCTTGCAATGTTTGAATTTAATCCTCCAGGCACTCAGGGTAAAGAACAAAGCAAGAGAATTATGGTCATAGTTGTCAACATCGGTAAAGGAAGCAAGTCTGCGGAAGCTGCAAGTGGCAGAAAGCACTGCTGGAAGCTCACAGCAGAGGGGATTACAAGTAGTAACAAGGATAGTTTGCCGATGGACTTGACACGGAGGCTTTGAAGAAGCTCCTGAATACAAACACAGAACATCTTGCACGCAGAGACACACTGTATTCTTGCTTCCTTCAGGGCCATTGTGTTTTATCTGCAGAGGTCTTGTCATAGTAAAATCTACATTTAGTTTGGACAACTTGGTAGAAATAGAGGTGGGGTGGAGAGGGAAGATTGGCTACATCTTGTCTGTTGCTGGACACGGGCTTTGCAACCCTGGCTTGTTTTGTTGAACTCGACATGCAGCTTCAAAACCTTCATATTTTGGAAGTCTCTTTCATCTTCAGAGAATGTATATGGTCTATTTTCCATAATTACATTTGATCCTCACAACTTTTGTTTTCCTACCTCATTTTAAAAACATTTTATTATTATGTTGTGTCTTATACTGCCATTTAGTGGGATTCTTGTTTATTTTCAATCACTTTACCAGCTTTCTTGTTTGTTTGTTGTTTTAATTGCTAATTTGCTAGATCTTGCTAATTTTGCAAGTCACCTTAAACTAAAGGAAGAAAAAGTAAGGTGTAAAAACTGAAATAGATAACCCTGATCTTCTCTCAGCCACCTGTTTCGTTCTCCTCTGCAACAAATGGCAAATACAACCTGGCAGTGATTCTGCATATCAGAGCACAGTCTAGGTAGGCAAGAACAATGTATAGTCCAGGAGTTCTCAACTTTTTAAAGCCGGGGACTGGGTCACACTCCCTCAGACAGCTTCAGGGGCTGGATGGTCATTTTGCCCTTCCTTCACCACATGACATTTCTGGTGTGGTGGAGGTGGTGGTGGGCCACATGAAATGGCACCATGGGCCAGATGCAGGCCACAGGCCTCATGTTGAGAATCCCTGGTCTAGTCAGACATTCCCTGCCTGTCTTCCATGTATTTCCTGCTGTAAGAAACAGGTCTCAAGACATATTTCAAAGACCCATCCACACTGATACCTCATTTTTATTTTATTTATTTTATTTATTATTCATATTTATCCACTGCCCTCCTCACCGAGGTGACCCAGGGCGGCTCACAAATCACAAAAGCACCACAACAAAACACAAACATTCCTAAAACCCTCAGATATAAAACTGTGCAAGATTAAAATTTAAAATCTAAAATTTAAAAAGTTTTTAAAAACGCCAAATTACTACATCTTGAGGGAGGGAGGGGCTTAAATCATCCAGCGGGCTTGGATCACTATACCTCTGGCACCCCATACTTGCCCTGCCAGCCATGTTTTTAAATTCATCCTAAAGGGCAGCAACTCCATCTGAAGACTTAGCTCAGTTGGCAAGAGGTTACACAGTGCCAGAGCAGACACAGAGAAGGTCCTCCTCCTAGTGCCAGAGAGATGCACCTCTCTGGCCAATGGAACAACTAGAGAGGTTCTCTGGTCCTCTCTGGTGGGACGGACAGATGTTCTTGGGGTGAGGTGGTCTCTTGAGTATCTTGACCCACTACCATGTAGGGCTTTAAAGGTAATAACCAGCACCTTGAATTGCACCCGGAGACATACTGGCAACCAGTGCAGCTCCCAGAGCAGCGGTGAGGCATGTGCATACCGCTCACACCCCAACACCACCCGGGCAGCCACATTCTGGACCAGCTGAAGTCTCCGAATGTTCATCAAGGGCAGCCCCATGTAGAGTGCATTACAGTACTCAAGTCTGGAGGTGACCAGAGTATGTGTGATCATTGTTGATGGTCTCTTTGCTCTCCATGCATTGAGTGCTGAACTTCTGTAGCAAGGAGACCTCTCTGTTCATTCAGAGTTTCCTTGCTATTTAGGCATTTACTTTTCTAGGTACTGTATCTAAATTGTACAGATTACCTACACAAAAAGACATTGTTGTCTGCTTAGGCAATCATTTTCCAATGTTCGAAATACAAAAAAGGAAGTGACTATGTAGCAATTTGCTACACTGTTATCGTGCTATCATTGCCATGTCAACAGAGTGCAATGAGTTAATAAGGCGAGGTAATGGCAATGAATTAGAAGTACAGTACTCATCTCTAAGGATGCTCATGATAAGATAGAAGGGAAAAAACCCACATTTATTGTTCAAAGACATGATAAAACCTGGACTTGAATAGAGACATCCTTTCAGTTGGGTCCCATGTGTGACAGTATGTTCAAGGGTTCTTTATGTCCCCTTGTTTTGATCCTTTCCCCCCACTTTGTCCTGCAAGAGTATGGGATTTACCCAGATTTATCATGATTTTCATCTTCAACCTTATTTTTCCTCTCTCCAAGTTGGAATGGAATGGAAGCAATAAAAGCTAGATCCAACTCTGATCTTGCATCAAAGGGAAAGAGAAACTAATTTCTACCCGAATGCCCTGATGCTTCTTATATGTCAAGTATCCCTTTGTACCCTATGGTTTTTCATCTGTGCAAATCACCAATCTTAAAAAGTGAAATAAACATGTTAAGAAAAGCTGACGTTCTGCCTCATCTCTAATGCTTCCTTTGCATCCTCTGATCTCTACTTCTTTTGTAGTTTTGAGGAAGTAGCATACCATGCATGTGCGCGCATACACACACACATATAAAAAGAAGCACCATAGCATGAACTTCCACCTTTGGATCAAAGAGATAAAAAAAAAAAATAAGCCATGGTTGGGGAGGAATAAAAGGTCCAGGAAATCAAGGGGGAAAAGTAGTACAAACAGAGATAAAGGAACTTTCATCTAAAGATAGTAGGAAATTTTGTCATAATTCATGCTTGAAGGGAAACTTAGAGGAGTATAAATGTACTGTCTACAAAAATCTCAATGTGTAGACACCCTCATGGCTGGCCTTCCACTGCAGATGAAGGAGAACAGCAAATGAAATGTTTTTGTTGAGAAGTTTTAAGGGATCTAGAAGGAAGTGGAGTAAGAGGAACAATTGGCAAATGGTCACTTGCAGAAAACCAAGAAAAGCTAAGTTATATCTGTCCACCCATCTCTCTATTCCTACTTCCAATTTGTCACTTTAAATAAAATATTGATGGATTTATTCTTTTAAAAAAAATGAGATGAGACAGAAGAATTAGGAGAAAAAGGTTTGTCATTGCTGTTCCTTACATCGTGGTGCTTAAAAGTCAGTACGTTTACTCTAATAGCCATCATAGTGAGATGGTCTCCTAACAGCATAAACTGACAAATCACAACTGCTGCATTCTCAGTTTTCCACATTAAATTAACTTTCCCTCTCTCTTTTCCTACATTGCCATTCTGCTATCTGTTCCCCAGTACATAACTTTACACTCTACACTGCACCAGCAGGTGACATCCTGACTGAAACACATGTGTTTATGCATTAAAACTTCATTGCATTCTCTCTTTTATGCATCAGGTCTAATTCTGTATCTGTTGCAAATGTTTTCTTTCTTTATTATATATTATTTATCCTTCTTTTTTTATTGTGTTTCAAGGACTTTGACAAAAAGCATTGTGAAAGAAAATGGAAAGAAGGTTTTCCTGTGATAACTAGTTTTAGATAAAAAATGGATTTGGAAAAGTGGTTTTGGAAAGAATATAGTGGGATTCTGAAATGAACATAACTCCCATAACAGACAGCAGATTATCAGTTATCTGATTCCTGGTCCAGTCCAGATATTTTTGGATTGAAAATATAACCCTGACTAATTGTGAATAACAAGCAAGCAGGCAAAAATAAAATAAAACCATCAACCAGTTATTGAAAGATGGGAATGCTGGTGAAAAAAATCTCACAGATTTAAGATGCATTGTTGCCCAGCTTGAGAGCTGCTGTATTATCAGAGTTAAGGGGGCTCCCTCTCTAGCCACTTGGCCACTCTACCCTGCTTATCCTTGGTTTGATGAGCCCAGGGGCGTCAACTGTGCTGAAAACTGAGGAATCAACCTGGCTGCCTCCAACACTTGGCAATGCTTCTAGAGAATCCAATAGAAAAATCCACAAGGCTAGGCATTTAGAACCAATGCACCCACCTTTCAAGGTAACGCTATTACCACACTCACACAAACACTAAAATTTCCCATAGCTGGTTAAGGCAACCTCTGAGCTCCAAACTCATATAATTATTTGAAGAGATATTTATATTTTATTAAAAGAAGGGGAGAAAGGTAGAAATATAAAAGGCAAAAGGTTTCAAAGTAATACTTGGAGCAGAATACAAGTTTTAGGACAGACTAATGCAGTTCAAGAGTCCACACCAGAAAATAACAAAGCTCAGCTAATCTACCTGATACAGTGCAGAGTGAGTGTAGTTCTGAAGCATACACTGAGTCCATCCTTCCAGGCATCGCAGAGCAGTAGCTGTCTCCCTCTTTAGAGACAGCTTGGTTTTCTGACCAGATTTCTAACCCTTTTTTAATACATCAAACCACTCATTCCAGATCTTTCCAGTCCAATTTAATCAAATGTTTTCCTAGACAAAAGCACCTTCTCAGAAGCGTAGCGTGCCTTGGCGGGGCCCCGTATAAAAATTTGTTTGGGGGCCCTTAGGAAGGGTAAAGATTTCTCACAAAAGAAAAAAATGCATAAAATTACTTAAACGGGGAAATCCCGCAGCCTGCGATAACCGATGTAGGGTGTTGCCAACTTTTGAACGCACGCTTTACAAAGCTGGCTTGAGACTAAATATCAAGAAAACCAAGATCATGGCAACAGGCCCTATCAGTCCCTGGAAAATAGATGGGGAAGAAGTAGAGGCAGTTACAGATTTTACTTTCCTAGGATCAAAGCTCACTGCAGATGGGGATTGCAGCCATGAAATAAAAAGGTGACTGATTCTCGGGAGGCAAGCGATGAGAAACCTGGGGAACATAGTGAAAAGTAGAGACATTAAATTGCAAACAAAGATTCGCATAGTCAGGGCAATGGTATTCCCTGTGGCAATGTATGGTTGTGAGAGCTGGACCATTAGGAAAGCGGAGCGCAGAAAAATAGACGCCTTTGAGATGTGGTGTTGGAGGAGAGTTTTGAGAGTACCCTGGACAGCGAGGAGAACAAATGGGTCAATCTTAGAAGAAATCAACCCTGACTGCTCCTTAGATGGTCAAATAATAAAGATGAAGCTAAAATACTTTGGACATCAAATGAGAAGAGAGGATTCACTTGAGAAAGCCTTGATGCTTGGAAGGGTAGAGGGCAAAAGAAGAAGGGGACGGCCCAAGATGGGATGGCTAGATGGTATTGTGGAGATAATGGGCACAGAGCTGAGTGAGTTGAGGGGGATGGTGGAGGACAGGAATGCCTGGAGGACAGTGGTCCATGGGGTCATCGCAGAGGGTCGGAATCGACTGTGCGACTGAACAACAACAACATTTGTTTTGCTTACGCACGTTGGGGGCCCCGTGGCCCTTTTCCCACCTTTGGTCCAACTTTCCTCCCCTTTGCGTTATCTCTTTGCTTCCCGTTAGAAAACCTGTCCAGGGCGGGCAGGCAGGCGCTGAAGAGCAGCACCACCCTTTTGCGGGTAACGGGCAGGAGGAATTGGGGGTTGGGGGGCACCAAAGGAGACCGTCCCTTCTCAGGCCTTCCCACAATGACGTTGGCTTCGGCAGAAACAGGAGAGGTGGGAACCGCTGCAACCCGCGCTGCTGGCTGCTGCCCGTGGCCTTTGCCACCATTGGCAGGGCGGGTCCACGGCCGGGGAAGCGGGAGAGACCGTCAAAGCCCTCCCAGCCTCTTCCCGGGCCAGAGTGCCCTCCGCTGCTGTTGCTGCGGTCCCGCCGGAGGCGTCGCCAGCGCTCGGCGGCCTCTCCCCGTGCCGCCCCCTCCTCAGTGAAGGTCCCAGAGCGTCCAGCGGTCTGAGTGTCCCTGGTTCATCAGGGGCCGCGCGCGCACCCCCGCTCTCTCGCGTGAGTGGAGGCGACAGAAGCAGCGGAGAAAGGATAGCCCTGCCCTCCCTTCTTTGTCCTGGGCAGGTGGGAGGGGGCAGCCCAAGGCCTCCCAGAAAGGCACCCGCCCCCAGCCCGCTTCCGGCGCCCTCTCCCAAGGCTCCCTGGCCGTTGCCTCCCTCCCGCTCTGCATTTGTTTTGCTTACGCACGTTGGGGGCCCCCGTGGCCCGTGGCCCCCGTATAATTGATACGGCTGATACGGCGGTAGCTACGCCCCTGCACCTTCTGCTGTTCTCCCTTCATACAGCTGCAATCTTCTTGCAAGTTGCATGACTCCAGGAAGAAATCAGACCAGTTTTGATGTCCTCTCCAGAGTCCAGTAAGATATAATGTGTAGGTGTTGTTTACCCTTAGCACTTGGCAGACACTGGCCCCAACTTCCAGTTCAGCCAACTTCTCCCAGACACTAGTGAAGAAGCCCAAAGTTTCTAGATGGTTTTAATGATCCATATTTCCCCAGGTTCTCACTATCTTTTCAAGCTCTAATATAGCACAGGGGCGAGAATATTGAAATTGGGTTTGGTAGTGTAACCAAAGTGGAGCTGTTTAAAAAATGGGAACAAAGGCTCTCCCTAAACCACCTCTTCCTTGGTCCTCACCTCACTACTGTATATGTGTAAGGCAGAAGGTTTTGTAATTCATCAGCAGTCCACAAAACTGTCTGGAAATGGTTTGGGACAAGAGAAGGAGGCTAGGGCTGAACCTTAGGGGATTATCAGGTGCTAGGAAAGGATCCCTTGTTTAAAGCTTTTCCTGCCTCATTTATAAAAGATCTGTGCAAACTTCTCTTTTCTGTCCTTTTCCTGCAAAGGCAAGTCCATATGTGTAAATGTCAATAAAAAGCCTTTTTTGGAAATTTTGGAAATTGCACTGCTTTCCTTCAGTGAAAGTGAAAAAATCCTCTTTCTGTGTACTGCTGATCAAGTTCAATCAGTAATGTATATACAGTACATGGGATTTTTTTTATCCTTTCACCAAAGTGATGTGGCACAATGGCGATTGTACAGGGAATTTTTTTTCTTTCCCTCAACCATCTGCAGTTGATTAGGAGAAACTGTCAATTTCCATTCATTCATTCATTCATTCATTCATTTATTGTATTTGTATGCCACCCAATCAATCGTGTGACTCAGGACGGCTTACATACACGACAAAAAACCTTTATAATACAACAAAAATATAAACATACAAAAATAGACAATAGCAAGCAATAATCAAAAATACAGAATATAAAGGCACCCCGGTAGACCCATCATCTTTTCAACCCTCTGGCCAGGCGAGGCCAGGAGGGTGGCGACGGCAGCCACAGCTGCTTCTCATCCCCGGCCAGTGGTGTGGTCTGTGGGGGGAAGTGGCGAGGTCCTCCAGCCCATGGCCACAGCATCTTTTCAACCCTCTGGCCAGGCAAGGGCAGGAAGGTGGTGACGGCGGCCACAGCTGCTTCTCATCCTCAGCTACTTAGCTGGATATTTACACATGAAACTGCAGAGAGGCTGCTAACCACATGAAAATCTCTACTTTAACTCATTCCAAGTGAGCATTAAATTAGGTAAAGGTTGCTCTTCCTCGAAAGCCAGTTGTATCTGACTCTAGGGTGCAGTGCTCATCTCTGTTTAAGTCAAAGAGCCAGGGCTGTCTGCATCTGCAAATGTTTTCATGGTCATATGGCAGGCATGACTAGACATCGGAGTGCACCGGACAGTGTTACCTCCCCACTGAAGTGGTACCTATTTATCTACTTGCAATTTCTTGTTTTAGAACTGCTAGGTTGGCAAGAGGTAGGACAGAGAGGATAGCTCACTCCGCTGTGCAGCACTCAGGTCACAAACTGGTGACCTGCTACTCTTCCAGTTACCAGTTTGTGTCTTAACCACTAAGTCACCACACTCCTGAACATTAAATTAAAGCACTGCAAAAACTAGACACCCATAAGGGTGTTTCAACAAGATGCAAGTTGGGGTGAAATGTACTGAGTCAATGACTCCCATGTTGGGATGCTGAAATTCAGGTTGCATGAAACCACACTAAAATGTGAGAGATCTGTAAGATTAGATACTTTGTGTGTTGTTTTCAGGGATTGTTCCCAGTCCTTCCTCCTCTTTTCAGACTTATCAGAGACTTGGTTACAAAGCTGTATTTTAGAAGCCTACAAGGGAATTACATAGAATCCTCTTTAACCATGTCATAACATTACCTGTACCTGTGTGGAGCTTGAATGAATAAGCTTCACAGTTCAATAAAAAGTATAACGACAAATCTAGATGGTGTCTTTACAGTACAAGAGAAATGTGGATCTTATAGATTTTGAAACTAGACATGTTGGGGAGGATTGAGCTGATGAAAAGAATTGTTGGGACCAAAGTTTACAGATAAATGGTCTTCCGCTCAAACAGTTGCTTATTTACTTACCTGTATGGATCTAAAGGGCAGTGATATCTGTGGAAGACAGATTTCCTGCAGAAAGATTACAGAAGCAAGTAGGAGAGAGCCAGACAGGCTGTATGACTCCCCCACCTGAACCTCCACTCCCACCCTATAAAAGCCATTTTTATTGAGGAAGGAATTCTCCATCCAGGGAACAAAGTCCAGTGTAAAAGATCAGTGAATGACCAATCCAGCTCTATTTATTAATTTTGGATTCCCCCTTTACAGAGTGGTAATAACTACAATGTGAAGAGGGTCAATCTTTGTGGTAGTTTGCTAGGCAAATACACCAGCTACCATATTGGCTTATAAAAATTCTCTTTAATCCTTACTGACATGTTCTTTTTAAAAAACTTAGATAAACTAATCCAGTCCTCTCCTTTTATTTCTTTATCTAAGTCCATTTCCCACTTTGTTCTCAAAGTCTGCTGTTGACCCTCTGCCTCTTTCAAAATTCTATAAAATTAATCTTTCCCTTTTCTTATTTCCTTCATCCATCTCCCTTTCCACTATTAATACTTGAAACTTAGTCAGCTGTCTACATTGTTCATATATATTTTTCACCAAATTTTTATTTCATTGCTCCAATTGCATCACAGTAAACCATTCTATTAGTTCCTGTCTTCCTAGTATGTCCATTAGTTGGTCTCTATTTAATGCTTTATTCAACTAATCCTTCAACCTAATAGCTTTCCCCTTTCCAATTTATTACTACACTCTGTTTTATAGTGCCAGAAAATTTTCCAAGTCCACTATCTAGGTCAGTGGGGAAATTGTTGGACTAAATATTTTCCTATACTGTATTTACTTCAGATTGGTATCTTTTATTTTAATCCCATTAAGTTCAAAGGAGCTTATTCTCAGCCAAGTGAGCATAAGATTGCATTAATAATGGGGAGTTATTCACCCAGGTCAGAGCTTGTGAGCTTGCAAAAATGCAGAGGAAATGAGGAACATCAAAGAAATTTTGAAATAATTCTATTACTAAATGTAATATTATACAAATATTTCACAGGCACACAAGGTATATGAGCACATAAAATTCACAAAACAGTCTGGCTTTTTTTGTATAAATACATGGTTTTTTTTTAAAAAAACTAATTAATTGTACTTGTCACTCAATTCTAATGATTATTTATTAATATTTATAAAGTGACATAGCACTGCTGGGACAGACGTGAGAGCTCTTAAAAAGAGCCAAGATGCATATTAATTCACCACGTTGATTTTCTGAAAACCAGACTTCAAAATAACAGCCAGCAAATTGCAATCAGTTGCTAAAAACAACTGAAAAAAGCTCTTCTTAGGAGGGGGTGGGGTGTATTTTGCTGTTGTTTTCTTAATCAGTGGGAGATAACTAGCCATTCAGAGGTGGGGGGGGGTTGGGATCTAAAAACGAAGTTCTTTTTTCGAAACAGAAAAGTAGGAGGAAGTCAAAACCTTTTTTAGAAACACTTCTTGAGGCGTTCGGCAAGTGAGACTGATTTAATGACATTGTTAGAAAAACAACGGAATTAAAATCAACACTGCTTATATTCTGACAGGAAGAGAACATAGTTTGGTGTGCTTTGCTACTGTGTATGTACAACATATAGAAGGGACCCAAGTTAAATCCATGGAATCTTAGTTATGAAATAGATCTGGTGACAGGTTGATGGGAAAAGGTTTGGGTAGCACCTGATGCTTCAGTCCAGTTCTAATCATACTTTAAACGGGTGATGATAATTGTGCCAACATGCAAATAGGGCCTGATTGTTTGAAGGCACATAAGAATGTGCATCTCTTTGAAAGTAATGCAGTGTGCCTAGCTTCCATATGGGTTTTGATGTGCAGTGAACCATTGCCAATGGTTCCTGTTTCAAGTAATATTGTTAAGCAGAAGCTGTCTTGAGCATGTAGATCTTTATGATTTCCTCAACTGGATTGGAACATGGAAGTCTGGGCTTGGTTTAAAAAAAAACTTGTGAAGAGAGAAAAATAAAATGTATCCATAAATATCGGATACCACCAATCTTTGGTGGTATCTATGGGTGGTTTTAGTAGTCTGGCCAGGTTATCCTGCTATGGTAATAGAGTAGACCATACTGCCAGCAACTCAATGCAGAGTGTCAGGAGGTGGTTAACTAACTTGAGAACCCTATGGACTAATAGCCTTGGGTGCCAAAGTTACAAGAAAGGGTGATGGTCCCCAAGTGGATTAAATTTGACATCGCAGAGGCCCAGGGGGGAGGTCAGTGAAATATCATGCCACCTCCCCCACCCCGGGGTAAGAGAAGAAGGGAGGTGGCAACCAAGATCCCAAATGCTATTTGACATCGCAGAAGCCCAGGGGAAACTACATTTGAACCATGGTTGTATGATTCTCACAACTTTTCAAGATACTCCGGGCACCCACCAACAGCCAGAGGGGAGAGAGAAATCTATTATTGATTTAGAAAAAATGTATTAATTTTTTTTTGTGCTGTGTTGTTTTGCTGATTGTAACCCGCCCTGAGTCACCATGGCAAGTGGGCAGCAATATAAATATATATAAATAAATAAATAAAAAAATCAATCTTGATGGAGGGCAACAGCTTTACCAATACTGGCCTGGGGCTGATGAGCACTTTATGTGCCAAAAGGGCTTAGGACCAAAAAGTGGCTCATGGAACTGGATCAATGGTATGGGTGTCGCACTGCGATACAGAAGGCAGATGAAAGGCCACTTCATTATATTCTCAGGACAGTCTTCATGGCTGATTGCCATGAGAATAGCCAATATTCGGATCCAGATACGGCAGAAAAAGAAGAAGAAGGATGGTTTTAGTTCTACGTACACAAGACATGACTTAACCAATTGACTGTGGTGGATGTAGTAATACTGTGGTTACATTTGACTGTTTGGTTGAGTGTGCTTTCAGTCAGACTAAAGGTTTTCAAACCTTGTCTCAAACTGAACATAAGATGGGGGTGGTGGTGGAGATTGAACTAAGTTACTAAGGAAACATAAAAACAACTCAACAAGCCGCATTTGTGCATACAGGCAGAATTGTGCAAGGGTTGAGGAGTCACAAGGAATTGTCATAATTAATCTGCATTTGTCCAAATAAATATTACTAAGAATGCATAGGACTCCAGGGAATACACGACTGGGCCTTCTTTAAAAAAAAAAACAGCTTGAAAACAACCAACAGAACAAACAAATTTCATTTCTGATCATGTCCCTCCGTATTGTACAATTGGTATTATCAGAAGCAGGAAGAACAAAGTAAAAAAAAGAGAAAGCAGAATCCTGGTGTCCCATGCCTTCTTAGAAAAACATCAAAATCAAAACAAGTATGACAAAGAAAAAGGGAGAAGAGAAACTTGACCCAATGGCTCATATCATGTTTCAAAAACTACAAAGAATTCCTGCAAAAAAGAAAGAAAGAAAGAAAAGAGGATGACCCATTGGCACGTTGACTATCAGGCAGCATAAGTAAGAACCCAGTTGAATCATATGAAGTAAAAAATACCCAGGGGCTTGGAGCATCCTGTCGCTCTTATCTTGTCTGCTAAGTGATCCTTTTAGTGATACAGTATAATAATTGCCATACTGGCACTCTCTTCCAGGAAGCTAGTTGGTTACAGTTGTTTCTTTGTGAGATGCACTACCAACTTGCATAGAAGCCATCTTGACATCCTTCTGTTATGAAGTCTAGGACTTTGCTACTGCAGTTTTTGAATGGAACTGAAGGATTTGTTTTCTATGTTTCTGTTTGTACCTAGCTATGATTTTCAAAACAATTACCTGTACTGTACTTTTTTTAGTAGCTATAGGCTCAGCTGTATCCTGCTTTAGTCTGCTAGTATAAATACCAGATATTTTTATACTTATTTATTTTATGTATTTATTAAACTTATATCCCACCCTCCTAGGAAAAACTTTCCTACTCAGGGTGGTTTACAGCATAACATTCAAAAATACAAACTGACACAAATATTAAAATTTTCATATAAAACTCCTCAAAACCCAAACACCCTAATAAGAAAGCTTATGTTGGAAGCACTGGAACAGAATAAAATGCCTAGCAATTGACCGATGGTAAAATATGGCCAAAGGCCTCTTTTAAAAGAGAAGTTTTAAATTGTTTTTTAAAAACATCGACAGATGATGTCAGGCGCAGCTCCACTGGGAGGGAATTCCACAGCATTGGTGCCACCACCAAGAAGGCCCTCTTCCTAGTCACAGCTTTTTTAGCTAATCTCGGGGTCAGCACCTGGAGCTGCATCATCATGGAGGAGCAGGTAGGAAGGTCTCAAACCATATAGGGCTTTGAAAGTTAGAACTAACACCTTGTACCTGATACAAAAAGAAAATGGGAGCCAGTGCAGCCTTGCCAAGGCTGGGGAAATATGATCAAATTTTCTCATCTCAGTTACCAGCCTGGCTGCTGCATTCTGAAATTGCTGGAGCCTCCATAACAGGCACAGGGGAAGCCCCACGTAAAGAGCATTACAGTAATCAATACGTGAGACTACCAGTGAGATAACTAGTGTTATGAGAGACCATCTATCCAAGTAGTGAAGCAACTGAGCAATCTATTGCAATTGGAAGAAAGCGGCTCTACATACTGCCGCAATTTGCACCTCAAGGGTCACATGGGGATCGAATATGACACCTAAGTTGCGAACCTGGTCCCTAGGAGCAAGAGTTGTCCACCCCAACCTAGGGGCCAGATCACCAGTTGGGCAGATGAACTCTCCAACACCAAAACCTCCATTTTGTCAGGGTTCAGCTTCAGCTTGTTAACTCTGGTCCATTCCATTATGGCCACGAGACAGTTGTCCAGGCATCAGAGCACGTCCACTACAAATTATGTTGCAGTCATCCTGGGACAATTAGTTTTGTTCATAATCTACTATAGGGCTACATTCAGACCATTGTAGGACAGTTTCAAAAATATATAATTGCATTTCTCAAAAGCTACCTCAGAATCTTTCTGATTAAAATATAAAATAAAATAAAAATGATAAAGAAACCTTTTGTCAGCTCCTGGAGGTCTCTAGGAGTGACAGCGTTCTATATTTATTTATTTATTGCACTTATATCCTCCCCATCTGGGATATTTTCCCACTTTGGGTGGTGTACAGCATATTTTTAAAAATCTTTAAAATAAAAAATTTAAACAAATTGAATAAATTATAAATATCAGGAAGAACAAAAATAATACCCACATATTTTTTGTTAAAAAAGAGGGACAGATCAGGACCTATGAGAGCTGGGCTCACTTTTTAGAGTCACCCATGGAAACTCACTGGGGTTTGAGTATGTGAAGCTGGTAAAGCCACTCCTCAAATATCTCACTTACCTTGAAAGCCCTGTCTCAGGGATGGCGAACCTTTTAGAGATCAAGTGCCCAAGGAGGAGGTGGAGGCATACAGGCAGCCAACATGTGTGCCCATGCATCCATGTGACATTGCTGGTGTGTCTCCAGTGATGTAACGTGGGCACGTGCACATGCCCCCCAGTGGGTTCTCCAGTCCCACTGGGTTCCCCTCCCCCCCCCCTTGCAGGTTCCCCTGCCCTGCCCTGTGGGTGTGCATGCCCCCATGGGTTCCTCTGTGCTCCTGTGGGTTTACCCACCACCCTGCAGGTGTGCACACCTCCTACAGGTTCCCTCACCCCCCTCTGGGTGTGCTGCTTCTGCCTCCTTGGAGGGGTGGGTAAGTGGTGTCTGCTTGCCTCACCTCTTCCTCAACGATGCCTCCTGGGCAGGATTTCAGCTTCCCCTCTTTCCTCCTCACTGGTGGAGGGAGAGGGCTGGATGGGGAAGCAGCGCTGCCATTGGTACCAGCTGGGTTGGGCTGGGCTTGCCCTGCAACAGCACATGCCAACAGAAAGCCTCTGTGTGCCACCTCTGACACACATGCTATAGATTCACCACTACTGCCCTACCTCATCTATTGAGATACCACTCTTTTTCCTATTGGTTTTCCCCTACATAAAAGCTTCTACAGCTATTGTCCATCCAAACTGGAATCCTCACATGTGGCTTGATTTCTGTATGCCCTAGAACAGGGTTGCTCAACAACTTTTGGGCTCCAGGTATTCTTGGACTTCAATTACCAAAAGCCCAAGTCATCACATCTGCTGATCATGGCTTCTGGGAATTGAAGTCCAAGAACATCTGTGGGGGGAGGGGCAAGGTTGAGAAACCCCGCTCTAGAAAACAATGCTTTGCCTGAACGAGGCAAAATGTATTTAGAAAACTGTATGAGCAGAGGGCAAAGGGGAGGCCAATTAGTGGCATGTTAGTATAGCACTACACCAGATCATGGCTGTAATAATACATTGAAATTATTTATAATAATTCTTGTTGATCCCCATAAAACCAATGGAGCCAAATCTCTCAACAACTGGTTTCACAGAAACAACTCTGTGGCAATAGATTGGCATGTTTTTGTGTCTGAAACTTTTCATCTATGTGCCACACTTCCCAAAGAGAATACTACAGGCTTCCTCAAATTACTGAGAAAGGGACACTTTCTTTTCCTCTTATCATACGTAAGCTTTCCAGAGCAAAGACAATGTTACTACAATGTTCAACAACCTGGATTTCTTAAATATATCCTGGGCTTCAAAAATAAAAATAAGATATTTTCTTATCAAAATCTATAAATTAGCCAGTCATTTGATCTTCTGTCTCCTCAGACGCCAGTTATTTTATTTTAATTTGGGATGTATTTGTTGTGTTGGTGTATTTTTGATTTATTGTGTGTTTTGTTGTGTTATTTGACATTTGTCTGTACATTGACCAGAGTGGGAAATTTTCCAAATGGGTGGTATAAAAATGTGATAGATACAAGATTGGTATAAAGAAATGTGGGAGCTGGGACTCAATGACAAACTTACTTGTGAGTTAAAAATAAAAAAAGGTAGAGCTAAAGTTAACAATTTTTGGAGAATCTGGAAACCTTTTGTGGAATATGTGACTGTTAAGAAGAAAGGAGTCACTCCTGTACCGGAACAAAATGATTTTTGGAAATTATGAGTTTTTACAATCCCTTGGACATTGTAAATATCACAGGGGTGATAATAAAGAGTGATTTATGTTAGTGCAGGAAACCAAATGTATTAGAGAATGAGTTGAAAGATGGTATTAAGGATGAATTAAGCAGCTCATATATGTGATTAGTAGAGCTTGGGTATTTTTTTTATTATTGTTGCTTATACATGGTTTATCTAATGTACTCATATTGATGTAAAGGAAGAAAATATGTTCCTTTTTTATGATTTACTCTTTTTTTCCAATTTTCTTATTCTGTAATTCTTTTATTACTGTATTTTTTATTACTGTATGTTTATATTGTTTAAATACCAATAAAAATGATAGATAGATAGATAGATAGATAGATAGATAGATAGATAGATAGATAGATAGATAGATAGATAGATAGATAGATAGATAGATAGATAGATAGATAGATAGATAGCATTTTCAAGCCACAAATTTCCTGGCTGAGAAAAGCTATTACCATAGATGGGTATGCATTCCTTCTTGTTCACCCTGAGCACCTCTCTAATTGCAAAATAAGAGAATGGAGAGGGCACACACACTACCCCCAAATTATCCTATGGATTTATTTAATACACGTGTTGGTATGACAGGAGCATTAGTTGTCACCATGAACGTTTGCTAGTCCCATTTGTAGTGTAACACACACAACAATCCACCTCGAAATGACCTAGCTGTAAGATGCCAAGGTCTGTAAAGAAGGCTTGCTTGCTAAGGTTAGCTTATACTGAGGAAACTGATTCACACAGTCACTTAAAAGTACACGCATGACTAGAGAATGCTGTGTGGAGAAGAAACCAGCTGGGAGTGATGTCTGTGGGTGTAGTTGCCAGTGCTCATCAACAGAAAAATGAAGAGATTTTAATCAGCAAATCTTCCCTTAGCTGTACCTATGCATGCATGAACACACACACACACACACACAAATACACACAAATCCCTTTAACAAGCTGGACTATTCCATCTGTCTGATGCAGGCCCTGTGTTTGTAGTTTCAGTTATCTACCCAAAATCTCTATATAAAGCTAGAAACTTTCCACTGGCCTAATTGGTAAAGGCACATGAATGAGAAGCAGGCTGTCTTCTGGCAAAACTATTGGCTGGATTTGCACATCAATGAGTTCTGAAATAAGGGTTATTTTTTTTTTTAAAGTGCTTTGGAATGTCTGCAAACCATCTAGATCCAAAATAAAATAAAACATTGCCTAGCCAACAACCCCACATCTCTACCCTGGCACATTCAGCTAATCTTCACGCAAGCAAGTGGGTCAGGAGAAGAAAAAGCTGCACTGGAAGCATGATAAGTGCCACTGTATCCATAATTTAGGATTTTTCAGGGTTGTCACTGAGGGAAGAAAGAACTGAGAAACACCAACACGAGGCTGTCTTTTGATTGCCTTCTTCAGCTCAGCATTAGCGAAATAAGAAGAACACTGGCAGAAGATGAGACCAGCAGTACTCCAGTTTTTCCCCCAATCTTTTCTTCTACAGAATATAGTCCAATTAAAATCATCTCTGTCCATTGCAAACTGCTGGAACTCTGATGCTGATGCTGACCTCCCAGCCTCATGCAATCCTGCCTACAGATAACAAATTACTTTGGTACATGAGACTCTCCAGTTGGAAATATAAGTGTACCTTTTCAGTGACTGCACAGAGACTGGCATGTACAAGAGAAAGGTTGAATCCTGGAAAACTGGCAATGCTGGATTGCTGTTCCTCAAATCTCCCACCCAGCACAATGGCTGACCATGGTAGCAAGTAGGATCTGAGAGTTGTAGTCCCAATAATTATTTTTTCTGAGCTGCAAGAAGGGCCCAGGGTACCTATAGAGTAGGGGTTCTCATGGTTTCCACACCATGGGCTGGACTATTCACCCTCAGACAGCTGAGTGGGCCGGATGCAATGGCATTGGGTACATTTATGCATGCACAGGCACAATTGTGTATGTGTGGGTATGTTTGCCCATGCAGGGGTGTGTCTGCTTCTGCTTCCAGGGTCGTTGCTACAGAAATGGCGTTTGGGGGCCGGGGTTTGTGAGCCCCTGCTATAGAGAGAACTAGGGATCCCACAGGAATCAATGTATCAAGATCATCATTGGCAGTAGAATTGTAGGAAGCAAATTAAGGGATTTCTTCACAATATGCAAACTCTAGTTAGAAAATCTGCTTGCTACAATGTGCAGTGATGTCTCCCAGCTAAAACAGGTTAAGTAGGTAATTGTGTAACTTTAGGGAGTAGAAGGGGAGGATTAATCAATGGTTATTAATTACAAACTTGTATGGAACCACCATATCAACAGGTTGTATAACGTGTTGTCCCATCACTGCAAACTTATGGCAACCGTATGAATGAGCAAACTCCAAAATGTTCTGTCCTCAACAGCCCTGCTTGGTTCTTGTAAACTCAGGCTTGTGGCTTTCTTTAGTGAGTCAACCCATCTTGTCTTTCTCTTTTTCTGCTGGCTTCAATCTTCCTTCATATTAGTTGCACTTTTGCCTTCTTATGATATCCCTAAAGCAGGGGTGCCCAAACTATGGCCTGTGGGCCAGATCTGGGCCCTGACACCAATTCATCTGATCCATGCCACACTCATCACTCCATGGGCCAGATGAATTGGTGTCAGGGGTTGGATCTGGCCTGTGGGTCATAGTTTGGGTACCCCTACTTTAAGCAGAGAAAATGGCAGCTTAAAATCTACCTCATCCTGTTGCAAAACAGATTGCAAAGTGTGTTTTACTTCCACTTCCAGTGGGAGGACTCATGTGACCAGCCCGCTGAACCACGTGACTGGCCCATGGCCCAAAAAGTTTGGGCACCCCTGGCCTAAAGTATGACAGTCTCAGCTTCATCGTTTTTGTCTCAAAAGACAGTTCAGGCTTGATTTCCTGTATGGCCCACTTGTTCAGCTTTCCGACAGTCCAGAGTTTGTTAAAAGCTCTCGTCCAGAACCATATTCCAAACAAATCAATTATTTTCCTGTCAGCTTTCTTTACTGTTCAACTTTTATACCCATATATAGTTACCAGGAATATGAATGTGTAAATGATCATATTCTTTGTCTCCAATGACACATCCCTGCATTTAATGATCTTTTCTTCATTACTGTCCTTCTGAGTCTCAGTCTCCTGATTTCTTGGCCACAGTTTGTTTGGACTGATGATTGTACCATGGTATAAAAATTCTTTCATTATTTCAACCTCTTCGTTGTCAATATTAAAGTTGTGTAGTGCTTCTGTAGTCATGGTTTTTGTCTTTCATGGTTTTTGTCTTCAATTGCAGTCGTGCTTTGGCACTTCCTTCTTTCACTTACATTTACAGGCATTTCAAGTCATTGCTACTTTCTGCCAGTAAGATGGTGTCATCTGTTCATCTTACATTATTAATGTTTCTTCCACTATTATATTAGCCATCAATTATGGAGAAGCAAATTGTGCATTGGTATACAGCTTCCAACCATGGAAGCACTGTTCCTTCCCCTGGAGGAGGAGAAAAGGGCTCACATCTCTTTTTAAACAAAACGTTTTAGGTAGGCTTTTACACCTGCTTTGTTTGAATCTGGACCACTATTCATCTGGTAAACCAGGGGTGGACAAATTTTTCACAATGTAGGCCTGACCATGTCCCCAGGACAGTTGAGTGGGTGTCATGTGGTTCCTCCTGCCGTAAAACGTGTCTGCGGCTGTCGTACATGTACTTATGACAGCCAGGGTGCACTTATGGCAGCATTTGCAACAGGCGTGGGTGCATTTACACAGGTGTGTGCATGTTTTATGGCTGTTGTAAACATGTCCACTTTTGCTTTCAGTAGTGGCAAGGGCGGTGGCGGGCCACATGAAATGGTGCTGTGGGCCGAGTCTGAGCCCACAGGCTGTAGTAAACAATACTTCTATATCTTTTTTTCAAAAAAAGTAAAGTATAACTTATTTGTAGCCACACTGAGAAATGGAGATGTATTGTATTCGTGCCCTGCTTGCCACCTTCCTTGACAGTCAATTGGTTGGTCACCATGGAAAGCACGATAATTTCTGGAGACTTGATATGTTTCAACAGTGATTAAAAGTCCCTCATTTACATCTGAACCCCGTGTTTTGAAAATCCAAAGTTCTTTTTAAAATCCAGCTGTGGGAATTCCAACCTTGTATTCAGATCCTGTGCATCAATCTACCTGAATGAAATAATTTTCAATTTTGTTTGCTTTAAAATAAAAATAAAAGACGAAGCTATAGAGGCTGAGGTTAGCTCACTCATTAGTGTAACCCAATTCAACTGAGCCTTGATCACTGCTAGAGCCTGCAGTGTCTGTCTTGCTGACACTGTGATGGTACATGGGCATTGTGAAAGAAGCCAGTCCAGACTCCTATACTTGTCTTTGTCTATTTCCTTCTTTGGGAGTTTTCCTCAGTGCAGTTCATTAGGAGCCCTGTGGTGCAGTGGTTAAACTGTTGTACTAGAACCAAAAGGTTGTTAATTCGATCCTAACCAGGAGTTAAGGCTGATTCAGCCTTCCATCCTTCTGAGGTTGGTAAAATGAGTACCCAACACGTTGGGGGCAAAATTCTAACGTGTGAGCCACCCAGAGAGAGTGCTAAGTGCTATGGGGCAGTATATAAGTGTAATTGCTTTGATTGTATTTATGGAGAGAAATTCGTATCACATAACAAATGCTATAAAAGGGAAATGTTTCATACCATTTGTTTGACCTATTTCTCATCCACTTTGGGGATTGTGAACCTGCAGGCAAGATTAACTCTGTTCCTTTTAAACATGGGTCCTCAAACTTTTAAAGCCTGGGGGCAGTTCACACTCTCTCAGGCTGCTGAGGGGCCACTTCCGCTACCACCACCAATTCTGCTGCTTCTGCCACCGCCACTGCCGCCACCATAACCATGAAGGTGAGGGCCAGGCATCATAAAACCTAATGAGATTGTGATTAGATGGTTTTTAGCATGTGAAGAATTACTGCTTCTTACAAGGAGCTCTCTGTAGCATCTAGCTTCTTTTTTACAAGCTAACGTGTGTGATTTTGTTTCCTCTTGTGGTTTTTGTTTCAGTAAGAGATATGCCAGATTGCTCGGTCTCGCTGGGTTCAGTCTTCATGATAAACAAAATGCAAGGCTAATGTGGTTTCTGTTTCCTGCTCATAGCAAAACCTATTGGACAGAGTGCACAAGAATACTGGCTTGTTCAATTTTTTTTTTAGTTCTACCTGTTGCTGAAATGTGAATATTGCCTCATCCATGGGTGAAATCTCATACAAAGGGTGAGAAAAGAGACCATGGCTCCCTTTTAAAAATGTATTATTTTCTTGCTACTCTTGCTTGATTTAGCCAGAAATGTGACAAATTTAGTTTTTTCTACCGGGAGTTTGTAGATTTTTGCATGCAATTTTGTTTTTAGCAGCTATTTTCCAAAGAGCTGGAAGAGAGGAAATAAGAAGGTGGTGTTTTTTTAATGGAGCCAAAGATTATACCAGACTATTAGAGTGAAATCCTCTATCAATCATCCATGAGTATGTACCACCCCAGAGTACCAGTTACTTTTAAAAAGACGTGAATATGATTGTACTATTCATTTCTTCTTTCCACCACACTTACTTTTACTGACATTTCTTAGCAGTTGAGAAAAGCCAGACAGAATGTTCTCTTTGGATTTTCAGATTTAGTGTGCAAAGATCTGATGACTTTCAGATACCATGAATGTTGGGAAGGTGTGTAGATTATGCACATACATGTCTCAATTCCTACCACAAATATAACCCTTAGGGATTGTGGTGGTTCAGTCATCAAGAAACTCGCCTTGTTAGCTGGAAGGCCGGCAACTCAGCAGTTTGAGACTTGGGTACTACATGTCAGTTTGAGTGCCCATCTCTGCCACAGCTCCTACCAACCTAGCAGTTTGAAAGCAAGAAATTGGGGCATGAAAGGATCCTTATTTGGGCATCCCATGAGTGGAGTTTCTCGAGCAAAAATCCTTTCAACACAGAATAATTTCTGACACAAAATTATTATTATTATTTACTCATTCAATTGAATACCCAAATAGGGATTAGTTTACAAGCCCAAAGCCTACCTGAAGAGAAAGTTCTTTACCTAGTGACAGCAATAGCAAACATAAGGTCCCCCCACCCCGGGAAATTCCAGTTTGAGATTGGCTGACAAGGGCTTCTTATAGAGCAGAGGTGCCCAAACTTTTCGGGCCATGGGCCGGTCACGTGGTTCAGGGAGCTGGTCACTATGGCCCAGGGACTGGATGTGGCCCCTGACACCAATTCATCTGGCCCACCAAGCCCTAGTCACTCCTGGAAGCGGAAGTACAATGTGCCTGTATGGGCGTGTTTTACTTCCGCTTCCAGGAGTGACAAGGGCTTAGTGAGCTGGATGAATTGGTGTCGGGGGCCGCATCTGTCCCCCCACGCCATAGTTTGGGTATCCTTGTTCTAGAGCTCCACTAGACATGCTTGTAATTTTTGCAGCAGATATAGGAAAACCTCTCCTGGAGAACAGAAATCTAAGCAGACTAATATGGGGGTGAGGATGCAATCTTTCTGCTCACAAGATTCTCCAAGGTAACCAATACCAAGCAAGTAATTATTATTTTTTATATAAAAGAACAATCCTCATATGCAAATGTCCATAGAGGTAATTGATTAATTAACTGATTAATAGAACAAAATTTCTTTAATCAGATGGCAGTGCTGTTAATCGTTTAATTAGACCGAGCACTCAAGAAAACGGTCTCACTGCAACTTGCTGGCAAAGGCTGAATCTGAAAGCTACATTAAATCCATGCCATGTGTTTTGTGCCACCTTTTGGGTAGAGAGGGCAGCTCAGCGTCTGTGGGGAACAGGGGTCTAGGGTTGGGAGATAACTTTTTTAACTGGGCTCTGGGCTTGGAGAAAAAGTGAAAGAATCTTTTTTCCCACCCCACAGTCACTGTTCTAATTCAGATTCATATCCCCTCTGCCAATAGCTGCCATTTCAGAATACAGAGGTGTGAAATAAATTAAGGCATTGCAATATGTTATCTAGTAAAAGTAAAGGTCACATTTGCTCAAAAGCCAGTCATATCTCACTCTAGGGTTCGGTGCTCATCTCTGCTTACAACCAAAGAGCCAGCTTTGTCTGCATCTGCAGATGTTTCCATGAACATGTGGCAGGCATGACTAGACACTGGAATGCACGGAATGCCGTTTACCTTCCCACTGAAGTGGTACCTGTTTATCTACTTGAAATTTCTTGCTTTTGAACTACTAGGTTGGCAGGACCTGGGACAGACAATGGGAGCTCACTCCATCATGTAGCACTCAAGTCAAAAACTGCTGACCTGCCGACCTTCCAGTCATCAAGTTCAGCATCTTAACCACTAAGCCACCACAGTCCCCAATAAGTTGTATAGTTTGGCCTTAATCATAATAATGAGGAAGCTGATTGAACCCAATTTTCGCTGATGGAGTGAACTTCCATCTCTGTCCCAGCTCCTGCCAACCTAGCAGTTCAAAAGCAAGAAATTGCAAGTACTGTACTGTAGATTAATAGGTACCACTTTGGTGGGAAGGTAAACAGCATTCCATGCACTCAGGTGTCTAGTCATGCCTGCCACATGTCTACGGCAATGTCTACAAATGCAGACAGCACTAGCTATAAACAGAGATGAGCACTGAACCATAGAGTCAGATATGACTGGCATTCAAGCAAGGGCGGCCTTTACCTGTGGAATATATGGACAGCCAGGCCCTGGTACACTACAACTTCCATCATTATTTACCATTGCTCGTGCTGGCTAGGACTGATAGAAGGAGTTTAGCATCTGTAGAGTGACACATTCTCCAGTCCTCCTTCTTCTTTACAGTAAATGCCATATCTATCCCGAATACTGGCTATCATAATGGTGATAGTCTTCCTGTTCTTAACTCTTCGGAGCATTCTTCTATGGACATTGCACACTAATCTCTCAGGTTCTTTAGCCACAAAGCTCATCTACGTCCAGGGCCTCTCTTTCCAAGGATCTTCCCTTGCATAGTGAGTTGGAGTGTTCTATACATGTAATTCCTCATGATATGCCCAAGGTATTTGAGCTTTCTCTGTCTTAAAGGGTTCTACCATCCGGCACAGCACTTCTCCACTCCTGGACTTGGAAATTCAAAAGGAAATGTCACATTGGAGTCACCTCTTGGTTTAAGACTGTAGAGCTACTTGGATGCATCTTCCCCAAGGATCCTGTTAATTCATCTCATCCTAAAATAAACCCACGTCCTGCAAGACATGGCATGCTGGTAGTCAGTGTTCTGATTTAGAACAGCAAAACCTGGTAAACTCATTCACGCTGTCCTGTCCTTTGGAACTCTTTAACAGCCTGTTTGAGGCCGTCACATCCAACAGCAGGCGTTCCTTGGCCAGAAGCAGGCCTCCCACAGCTGGAAGTGTAGGCAGTCAAAGAAGGTTAACTGCAAGCACAGAATGAGAAACATACCAAGCCAGCCAACTCAGACCTCTGCTCTTGATACATGAGATATATCAGTAGTTGCCAATTTTATTTATTACCCTTATATCCTACCAAGTGGCTCGTGGTTGGGGACAGGAATGGATCTCCCTTGCTTTCCCACTGTATCTTCAGAACAATGCATTCAGTATCAGAATTTCTTTTGTTACCTTTCCTCCAATGAACTCAAAGTAGCTCACAGGTTCCCCCCCCCCCCCCGATTATCTGCACATCAGGCCTGTGAGATAGGTTGGGCCAAGCAAGAGTGAGCAAGGTCACCCCTAAAGTTTCACATGGTAATCTGGACCCAGTTTTCCCCAGTTTTAATCATTCAATCTAACTACCACATGCCACACCGCTCCGAGATCACCCAGTCAGTTAAGTGCCTGTGTTGGGGTTAGAAAGCAGATATCCACAGATCACTTTCAACCATTGTCTTAAACCGTTGTCTTAAACCAGTTTTTAGGCTGACCTGCACCATAGATAAGGCCAGGGTTTGTCCAAGTTCCTTCCAAGGTTGACAGTTCCCAGAATCCTCCAGCCAGCAGCCCTGGTTTGTGGGTTCCAGGAAGTGTCATCCCAAAGCCTGTCTTTTGCAAGTACTGTAACTGTACTGGGGGAAGAAAAGCTGTACTGCAGCCAAAATATTGTGCAGTTGATCTTGATGGGACTCAAGGTTGATTCAGCCTTTCATCCTTCCAAGGTCGGTAAAACATGCTGGGGGTAGAATGCAAAGTGCCATGTGAACTGCCCAAAGAGTATTCGAAGCACTATGTGACAGCATATAAATTTAATTGCTATTGCTATTCTTCACTTCCTCTTTTACCCTTTCGGGGATACAGAGGGAGAGACAAGGTTCTTGATCTGGTACTTCAAGCGGCCTCCACCCGCCTTATTTGGTGTTCTTGTAAAATAGTTGATGTTCTCTCTTCACCTTCCTCTGGGTCTGCCTCACAGTCTTTGCCCGTCTCCTCTTTTCCCCTATTCCATGAACTTCAGTGGGACTTATTACCCTTACAGAGAACAAGCCATCCTGCCCTCCACTCTTCTACTTTCAGAGATGTTAAAAAGTGAGGCACAGGTGTGTACCCTGGTGGCACATTGGTTAAACTGCAGCCTTAATGTTATGAGTTTAATCCTGACAGGGATCAAGGTTGACTCATCCTCCCATCCGTTGGTAAAATAAGTACCCAGCATGTGTTGAGGGCAAAAATGCTAATTAACTTGTGAACTGCCCAGGATGCACAAAGCATTATGGTACAGTAAGATAAAGATCACCCTTGCTCAAAAGCCAATCGTATCTGACTCTAGACTTCAGTGCTCATCTGTTTCAAAGCTAAAGAGTCATCGCTGTCTGCTTCTGCAGACGTTTCCATGGACATGTGGCAGGCATGACTAGACACTGGCGTGCACAGAACACCATTTACCTTCCCAATATCTTGCACAGGCTGTTGCAGGATACCAAAAATTGGGTTGGTAGACCCAATGTCTTGCTTTTGCACTGCTTGGTTGGCAGGAGCTGGCATGCATAAGCCCTGTGCCCCAAAGGCATTTTTCTCTTCTACCCACCCAATTTTTGGTATCCTGCAACAGCCTGTGCAGGATATTGGAAAATGCACTGCTTTGCTTCAGTGAAAAAATCCTCTTTCTGTGCACTGTTGATCAAGTTTAATCAGTAATGTACATAAATGGGATTTTTTTAATCCTTTCACCAAAGTGATGCAGCACAATGGTAAGACACTGGAGCATATGGAATGCTCTTTCCCTTCCCACCAAAGTGGTCCCTAATTTATCTACTTGCAATTTCTTGCTTTCGAAGTGCTAGGTTGGCAGGAGCTGGGACAGAGATGGGAGCTCACTCCATCCTGCAGCACCTGGGAATCGAACTGCTGACCTCCCGCCTTCCAGTCAGTGTCTTAGACACTTGAGCCACTGCAGTCCCTATTTATCTACTTGGATTTTTTGATTTATTTATTTTTTTTGCTTTCTAACTGAGATAATGATTTCTAACTGAAATAATGATGGAAGTTGTAGCGTACCAGGGCCTGGCTGTCCACATATTCCACAGGTAAAGGCCGCCCTTGCTCGAAAGCCAGTCATATCTGACTCTATGGTTCAGTGCTCATCTCTGTTTTTAGCTAGTGCTGCCTTCATTTGCAGACGTTGCCGTAGACATGTAGCAAGCATGACTAGACACCTGAGTGCATGGAATGCTGTTTACCTTCCCACCAAAGTGGTACCTATTAATCTACAGTACAGTACTTGCAATTTCTTGCTTTCGAACTGCTAGGTTGGCAGGAGCTGGGGCAGAGATGGGAGCTCACTCCATCCTGCAGCACCTGGGAATCGAACTGCTGACCTCCCGCCTTCCAGCCAGTGTCTTAGCCACTTGAGCCACTGCAGTCCCTATTTATCTACTTGCATTTTTATTTTTGCTTTCTAACTGAGACAGGAGCCGGGGCAGAGACGGGAGCTCACTCCGTCCTGCAGTACTCGGGAGTCGAGGTGCTGACCTGCCGGCCTCCCAGTCAGCGTCTTAGCCACTTGAGCCACTGCAGGCCCTGCGGGGCGGGTATATAGACGTGTAACTGCTATTGCTAGATATACAGCTGTTGTGGCTGCTCCTTCTCCTGTGTGGGGCGGGGTTTGTTCTTTCCTCTCCACGCCGCTTCGAGGACCTGCACGTCTGTGGCACAGCTGCTGCTCCGCTCGCCGGCTTCCTCCCTCCCACCACGGGCTGCGTGGGCGCCTGCGTGTGGGCGCGCCAGGCAGCCGAGGGGCGGTGGCTTCAGCGCCACGGCCCAGGCCGGGCGGCGCGTGGCCAATGGCACGTCCGCCCCGCCTGCGCCCAAACGCCACCCACACTCGTGTCCCTCCGCCACACTCGTGTTCTCCTCAGAGAAGCCAACCCAGACCCACACCACCCCCCAACCAAGTTCTGTCAGTGGCCGTGCGAGTCCCGCCGAAGGGCGGGACCGAACCTGCGCCGGCTCCGTCCCCGCCAGGCTCCACACCCGCCCAAGCCTCGGCTCCCCCCTCCCCGCCCCTGCCCTTTCCCCAGCCAGCTGGGTTAAATTGCTGTAGGGAACCCTGGGTCACGGAGAGATTTCCCAGCGCTCCCTGGCTTGTCAGGCAGAAAACACAATTAATTTAGGGTCGAAGGGTAAAGAAGCAGCCCCGGGAGGACGCGGAGAGAGGAAGCATCGCTTCCAAACAATCCCTTCTTCACCCCACCGCATGCCCTAGATGGGTGTCCAAACTTTTCAGGCCGTGAGCTGGTCATGTGGTTTAGGGTGCCGTTCACTATGGCCTGGGGGCCAGATGCGGCCCCCAGGCCATAGTTTAGGCACCCCTGCCCTAGATCACAAACATCTCCACCTTCTCCTGCAATCCAATTCTGAATATTGGCTATCATCATGGTGATCGGCCATGAAGATTGTCCTGGGAACAATATAATGTAGTGGCCTTCCTTTTATTATTATTATTTATTGCATTTATTACCCCGCCCCAATCGGGAGAACCCGACTCTGAGCGGCTTACATCAAGATAAAAATAAAACATAAAAACAGTCTACATCAATAAAAATCATCAAAGTTAAAAAAAGTCATCAAAAGTTAAAAACAATACAGAAACTACGCACAAATCCCGCATTCAGACCCAAGGGTGGCAATCCGTTAAATAAGCCACTTAGTATGGGAACCCACGTTCCCTGGTCCCCAAACCTGTACTGCCAGCCAGGTTTTTGCCTTCTGTATCTCATCATGACACCCATACCACGGATCCAGTTGCGTGAATTACTTTCTGGTCCTTAGCCCTTTTGGCACACAAAGTCCTCATCAGCCCCAGGCCAGTATGGATGAAGGTGCTGCCCTCCATGAAGATGGATCCAAGTGGGATTTAATCCACTTGGAGACCATCACAGTTCCCTGTGGACTTTAAAGTTTCTTTAGGGAGTTAATCCATCTCACATCTTTTCCTGCTATGATCGGACTTTGCTAACATTATTGTACTTTCCAGAGAATCTTGCTTTCTCATGGTGGTATACCCAAAGTAGGATAGCCTCATTGTTTTGGCCTCCACGCTTGATCAACTTTCTGGCAGTCCACAGTATCCATGGAGCTCTGCTCCTGTACCATATGTCAGAAATTGTGTCAGAAATTATTCTGGGTTGAAAGGAATTTTGCTGGGGAAAAACCCTCCTCTCAGGGGACGCTTGAATGAGACTCCCTTCATGTCCTCATGGTCTTTTCCCACCAAGGTGGTCCCTATTTATCTACTTGCAATTTCTTACTTTCGAACAGCCAGATTGGCAGGAGGTGGGACAGAGACAGTACCCAGGTCTCGAACTGCTGACCTACTAGCCTTCCAGCTAACAAGGTGAGCTTCTTAATCACTGAGCCACTGCAGCCCCATATGTCAGATGATTTATGTTATTCTTGTCAGCTTTTTACTGTCCATCTGTATGCAGTGATCGGGAATAGACAGATCCCTACACTTGATAATCTTTGCTATTTTTTTCATTGCTGTCCTTCTAATTCTAATTATTCTTTTGATTTTTTGGTCACAGTCTCCATTTGGATTGAATACAAATACTTTCAATATTTCAGTTTCTTCATTGTCACCATTAAAGTTGTGAAGCTCTTCTCTAGTTAAGATTTTTATCTTTTTGACATTCAACTGCAGTTCCGCTTAGGCATTTATTTCACTTTCCTTGAAAGTAATTTCATTTCATTGCTGCTTTCTGCCAATAAGATGCATCTGTACATATTACTAGTTGATTTATTTCTGGTCTGATGAAGTGGACTTGATCCACAAAAGCTAAAATTAAAATGCAACAACATTTTTGTCTCTGTTTTGTTTACTCTGATATGCATATATTAAATTACTGACATTTCTTCCACCGCTTTTCACTCTACCATCTGAAGCTAGTTTAGCTTTCTGTATGATATATTCTGCATATGTATTGAACATACAAATAGTTACTGTACTCCTTGGCATCTCCTTTCTTGGGAATTTGAATGTTTATGATATGCCTTCTAAGTAATCCTAAATTCCTACTGTCTCAGTTTTTGAAACGTAGTGCCAGTGTTTCTATTACAATTGGTGAAATCTTACTGCATTAGAGCAATGAGTGGAGATTTTGTGAACCAAATCCTATGTAAATTCCATTGATTCAGTGAGCCTAGTATAGTTCTGAAATGCAGCAACATTTCAGATGGTATTTTACAATTCACTTTTATTTTCTGAAGTTTGTTTATATGTATAACATTTTGGTTATTAAAAAAAGTCTATGTTGAACAGGTAAAGGTCACCATTCCTCAAAAGCCAATTGTATCCAACTCTAGGGTTTGGTGCTTATCTCTGTATATAGCCAAAGAGCGATACCGTCTGCATTTGCAGAGATTTCCATGGACATGTGGCATCCACGACTAGACACCAGAGTGCATGGAACACTGTTTACCTTCCCACCAAAGTGGTCCCTATTTATCTACTTGCAATTTCTTGCATTTGAACTGCTAGGTTGACAGGAGCTGGAACAGAGATTGGAGCTCACTCCACCGTGTAGTACTCCAGTCTCAAACTGCTGACCTTCCACTCATAAAGTTCAGTATCTTAACCACTAAGCCACCCAAGTCCCCTTCTGTTGAACAATGTTGATTTAATTTTAAATATACACAGGACCTTACTCTTTTTGAGCCAATTTCACAATGGTGTCAGTAGAATACAAATAGTCAATGTGTATCACCTCATTTAACCAATGTAACAGCACTACTGTTTGTTCTGCACTGATTATAAGGAAAAAGCAGTAATATCCAATTCCCCAAAGTAGTTTAGCTTGTTAGTTTCTGGCAGTAAAAACAACAATAAATCTATAGATTAGCAAACAGATTATGGTATCAGCTTTCACGGACTTCATTAAACACATGAAATGTTATATCCAAAGCTGCAGATATATCAAATAACAGTGGATCTGTTTAAACAAGTCGTAATCCCTCAAAGCTTGTGCTGCATAACAGATATAAATGCTGAGACATACATTCATATAAGTGGATAAAACAACAAATTCTGTTGTGACACCTTAAAGACAGACCAATTTAAGATGCAACTTTGTTTATTTTTCTGCTAGTGGTGTACTGATAATTTCACCTATGAATATATGGACCATTCTCTTTCAAACTAGTAGAAGAAGAATCCTTGGGGGGTGGGGGTGGAAAAAGAGGAGAATTTTGGAGAAATTCTTGTGGTCGAAGGTCAGGATTTTTGTTTTTAACTTTTTTTTGGAGGTGGTGAAGGATACATGTAAATGTCCAGTCCTTCATTTTAACAGCATCTCTATTGTAGCAGACAGCTTCCTCAGCTGCCTACATAGCAATTAAAGCTCAGCAAAACCTGTCATAAGGTAATCCCTTTCACAGGTTTTTTTCCAGGTCAGAAAGCAGCTGAAGCTGCAGATTGATGAAGAGATGGTACCAGAAAGTACACATTAAGCGTCCTCAAACACTTTGTGAAATTATGTTAAGCACAAATCTTACCAAAAGAAATTCTAAAGGGTCCTTTAAAAGATGCAGAAAATGGGGAAATAAAATTTTCTCACAGGAGAATAATTTTTTTTCAGGAAACAAGAATAAATTATACACTAGCTTGACCTTTTCCATGGAGCTGGACACAGCACTGGTCTCCCTCATACTTACTATTCAGTCTATTTTTGTAGAGACAAAATTATCTATAATAATTTCTCCAAAGAGTAACACGTGGGGGGCCGTGGGGAAGGTGCTGAACTCTGAAGAATGACAATTAGTACTGAACCCAAATTTGTCAGAAGCCATTTTTCTGGAAACATTCAGAGGTCTTTCTTTTGCTTAATATTAATAATTGTGTGCTGTCAAGTCAATCCAGACTTAATGGAAACCCTGGGTGCCCTGGGACTGTGCAGCTTGGCTATGTTACACAGGCTGGTTCATCTCCCAGGAGGCACAGCAGGGAATCAATCAAACTTCCAACTTCTAGCTCTACAGCCAGATATCTAAACCACTGAACCAGCCAGAGTATGTCCCCCAACCCCGAATTTTTCCTCATCTGTTTTGCTGGGTACTTCCCTGGCACCACCACTGCTAGCACAAAGTTCTAGAATGACATAAGGCAGTGGGCATTGTGGAGGAAACCAAATGGGATCAAGACTGGCACCATAGCTTCCATTCTTGCTATTTTTAGTGGCGAAATAAGCAAAGTAAGCAAAAGTAAAGGTTGCCCTTGCTCGAAAGCCAGTCGTATCCAGTTCTAGGGTATGGTGCACATCTCTGTTTACAGCCAAAGAGCCAGTCTGTCTGCATCTGCAGATATTTCCATGGCCAAGTGGCAAGCATCACTAGATGCACATGTAATGATGTTACCTTTCCTGCCAAAGTGGTACCTATTTATCTACTTGCAGTTCCTTGCTTTCAAACTGCTTGGCAGAATATGGGGATGCACTCCATCATGCAGCAGTCAGATCTCAAAATGCTGACCTGCCGAACTTCCATTGTGAGTCTTATGTGTATGAAACTGTCCAGTGTCTTCCTGTTTTATTGAAGCCAGTGATAAGTGCAGTGATGTACTGTACTTTGCCACTGGTTAACAAATCATCACTTACATCCTTCTTCACCTGCCAGTTGCGCGAGCTGGAATGCGATGAGAAGTGCAAGTAGAAACTTGTTAACAAATGGCAAACTGTTGCTACATTGTATAACTTTGCACTTATGCCAGCAAAATTGATAAATAGGGGTCTGGTCAATGTTAGAGACAGGATTTAACAGTTTGTTCAGAATTGCTGAAAGAGAAAGTATAAACCTCTGCAATACAATCTGTCCACTTAATCCTGGCTCAACTGATTTCCTATCCATTCCTGATCGCATACATTTCACTTTGGTCACTCACATCCAGTTTATTACTCCATTCAAGGGCAAAAAGAAGAAATGAGCAAGAAAATGCATTTGTAGGCGCAAGTTGTGTGTGACCAGCAAGCTTCACTCAGTTGTTTCATGTGGATCACAGGTAGGTAACATGCCCTTTAAACAATCTGGCAGAACAGCGGTGGCAAAAAGCAGTACTCCTTTTTTAAGAACAAGGCATGCAGGGAGGACATTTTTTAAAGCACAGATTCTCCAGTCTTCTTCATCTGCCTTGTGCTCAAGAAGAATGCAGGGGATTTTGTTTGCTTGCTGTTGCTGCTGCACAATCAAATTTCAAAAGCAATTGTGGTGCAGTAGTGGCAAGACATGACTTTCAGTTGGGTTTGGATGACAAAACTTAGTCCATATACTCATGGAAATTTCTGGTAAAGGTAAAGGTCGCCCTTGTTCAAAGGTCAGTCATATCCAACTCTAGGGTTCAGTGCTCATCTCTGTTTATATCCAAAGGGCCAGCGCTGTCTGTTTGCAGATGTTTCTGTGGACATGTGGCAGGCATGACTAGACACTAGAGTGCATGGAATGCTGCTTATCGTCCCTCCGAAGTACTGTACCTATTTATCTACTTGCAATTTATTGCTTTCGAACTGCTAGGTTGGCAGGAGCTGGGACAGATGGGAGCTCACTCCATCATGCAGTACTTGGGTCTTGAACTGCTGACCTGCCGACCTTCTAGTAATCAAGTTCAGCAATGTTACCACTAAGCCACCTCAGTCCATGGAAATTTCTGACCCCTGATATAAACACAGAAGAAAAAATGTATGTTTACAGTACTCCATATGCTACTGGTTGTAGGATGCAGCAGCCGTCTCTGAGTACAGTACTTTATTTTGGGCTCCTCCACAGGAAGTACTGCAGCTACTGAAATATGGTTCCAATGCCATCAACACAGCTGGAAGGATGTATCAATTCCTTCCCAGAGATCCTGGAAGATCATCAGGACCAGTGACTTCCTATTCATCTCTCAAGTTGTCAAATATGGTGCCAAGCTAGGTTCTGTCCTAAATCCAGTTAAGCAGGTAGACTGGAACAGATGCTGATGGCCAATCTTATTTCAAAAAGTGGAGTTTAGGTACACTTACCTAGATAATAATTTTGTGTCAGATTTTTGCTGGAGAAACTCTGCTCAGGCAATGTCCAAATGAGGCTCCTTTCATGGCCCCAAGAGCTGGGACAGAGATAGGCATTCAATCCATCCATGCAGTACCCGGGTCTCAAACTGCTGACTTGCCAGCCTTTCAGCTAACAAGGCGAGCTTCTTATCCACTGAGCCACTGCAGCCCCTTTATAATAATTTCATGTCAGAAATTATTCTGGGTTGAAATGAATTTTTGCAGAAGAAACTCTGCTCAGGGAATGCTCAAGTGACGCTCCTTTCATATTCCCAAGAGCTGAGACAGAGACAGGTGCTCAAACTGTCATGCAGTACCCAGGTCTCGAACTGCTGACTTGCTGACTTTCCAGCTAACAAGGCGAGTTTCTTAACCACTGAGCCACCACAGCCCCTAGATACTCAACCATCTTGTTCTATTTTGCCTATTTTTCGGACCGCTTAGTAATTTCTAACAGGTAAATCTAATTTAACTACATTGATTCAAGTTGTGATTTAAAACATTGATCAAAAAGCAATCATGTGACAACCCCAAGTGCATTTGGTTGTTGTAATCTTACTATACATACAGTGTTCACAGTCTGTACCTTGCACAATGTCCTTGCCCAGATTGACTTCACCTCTGGTAATCTATGTTCATTGTTACTTCTTACATCTGAAAGTACTTTCAGAGAGAGAAAGAATTTAACTTTGCTTACATGAAGTTGGAAAGGAACCTGTTGCAAAGATTGCAACACTTAAGGAATCCATATCATTGTATAGATACTTTTGTTAATAACATAATACTAAAACTCATAATTCTTATTCCATAATTAGATCTTTCCACCAATTCACATTTAAATTGCCATTATTATCACTCAGGGTTGGTTAAAACAGATTTTAACAGTGAAAAAAGTGATTTAAATAAAAAATCTGATAGCATACAATTTCAATTGTTTTTAGAATCAGAGATTTTTATCCAAACGGATTTCTCAAAATCAGAAGAATGTTTTTTAAATAAATAAATATGGCTTTCTCTTTTTGGGCAGAGCCACACTTTCAACCCCCCCCCCCCCAACAACACAGACTTTCTACAGATCTCCATAAACCCAAATCTTTTCACAGAGAAGGGCAAGAGGAGATTGTAGGTATATCTAGCACTAACATGCTGTAGCCGTGGAGTTCAAGGTAGAATGGATATGAGCAAATATCTGCAAAGCTTAGCAAATATAGCAGCTACTGAGAACTCCTCTATCTCCCCTTGAGAGTCAAGTCATAAAATTCTTGGAACATATTCGCTGGATGCCAATTCATGGGGACAGCAAAATATGTTTTCCAGCCACCTCCTTTGGGGGACTCGTTCACAGATAGTTTCTAATGAGTTGTCAAATCCATTTTTATGCTTCCTCTATTGTTCTAGCTATTGTCCTATCTGTGTCTTCCTTCCAAACTCCTTGGCAAGCCATGCAGTCAATCTGGCTCTATTAAACAGGCGGGTGATTCATCTCCCACACCCAGACTCAGCAGAACTTGGGGAATCACACTGGCAATAATCCCTTACAGAGCTGTCAGGACGCCACCTGGAAACTGATTTCTGGATCCATTAGCTTTTGCAGGCAGGCCCTTTTTGCAGTGGCTCAAGTAGCTAAGATGCTGACTGGAAGGCGAAAGGTCAGCAGTTCGATACCCAAATACTGCAGGACAGCATGAGCTCCCGCCTTTGTCCCAGCTCCTGCCAACCTAGCAGTTCAAAAGCAAGAAATTGCAAGTAGATAAATAGGGACAACTTCAGTGGGAAGGTAAACAGCGTGCTGTGTGCTCTGGTATCTAGTCGTGCCTACCACATGACAACGGAAACGTCTGCAGAAGCAGACAGCGCTGGCTCTTCGGCTTAGAAACAGAGATGAGCACTGAAACCTAGAGTCGGATACAACTGGATTTTGAGCAAGGGTGACTTTTACCTTTACTATGGCAGAGTTTCAGTGTTTTTCAGTCAGATCACATAGTATGCTAAATTTCCTCACTCACAGATCAGTTCCATGCTGCTGAATCATGTATATATTGTGTTAAATGTATATTGTTTTATGTATTACTGTACTGCTGCAAATCTCCAGAAGGTAGGTACTGTATATCAGTTTATTTCAACCAACCAAACAACCAATCAAATAAACAGCCAGTGAAGCCTATTTATTATTATCATAGAATCCATAAACTCATTAGCTCCATAAGTCAACATGGATCGGGGTAGGTGGGTAACTGTTGTGTAGATGTTGATGGCAATAAATCTCTAGTTCCTACTACTACCATGAGGTAAGTCAGATGAGAAAACTGTCAGGCAACCTTTTAAAGCCGTGGGCCGGGTCATGCTCCCTCAAACAGTTTTGGGGGCCAGATGGCCATTTTGCCCTTCCTACACCATATGGCACTTTCTGGTGTGGTGGAGGCAGGGCCTGGTGTCGGGCCGGATTTACATGAAAAGAGGCCCTAGGTTATTCCACTTATGTGGCCCTTTCACCTCCCATTTTTAGGTTTGTAAATTACATGAGAGATAATAAAATACATCATTACTGTGATATATATCAATATGTTAAAGAATATAGACCCCACTTGATCTTGAGGCCCTAGGCTGAGGCCTAGTTAGCCTATAGGAAAATCCGGCCCAGATTGGTACTAATCTTTATAAAAAATGTGGCATGGATAATAAATTTTAAAAAGGTTGAGGACACTTATTTGGACATTTATTCTCAGTGTTCACTGTTTTTAGAATAGTGTAATTTTAATTTTGCTAACAATTTGAATATAGGCCCCTCTTGATCTTGAGGCCCTAGGCTGAAGCCTAGTTAGCCTATAGGAAAATCCGGCCCTGCCTGGTGTAATCGATACACCAGGAGTTGTTTGTACTTTTGTCAAGCACCCAGCACCAAATACCTGTACTCAGAACTGAAGGACTGTTGGACTTGGAAAGGATGGTAGCACCATGGTATATATAGGGACTGTAGTAGTTTAGTGGTTAAGATGCTGAACTTGATGACTGGAAGGTCAGCAGGTCAGCAGTTGGATACCCAAGTACTGCACGATGGAGTGAGCTCCCATTTATATCCCAGCTCCTGCCAACGTAGCAGTTCAAAATCAAGGAATTGCAAATAGATAAATAGGTACCACTTCGGTGGGAAGGTAAACAGCATTCCATGCACTCCATGTCTAGGCATGACTGCCATATGTCCATGGAAACATCTGCAAACAGACAGTGCTGGCTCTTTGGCTATAAACAGAGGTGAGCATTCAACGGTTTTGAGCAAGGGTGATCTTCACTTTATCATGGTACATCACCTATCTACCAAATGTGCACTTCACCAACAGTCTTGATGGGTACTCTTGTAGAAAGCCCTAGGCAGTATGCCCAGTGCTGGAGCTCTTATGTGGATGGCAGTATTTCCTCGACCACCACCCATAGACTCAAGAAACATTCAGCACTGCTGATAACCCACTGAGTTCAAAAGGGTTGCTGATAAGGCAAGTGCAAGGACACTTGGAAGGCTCTTGGCAAGATCTGGCAGCTGAATAAGACAGAACAGATTGCTGATGAGACAGATGGTTTGAAGGCAAGGAGAAACAGGTTACTATTGAGCATTGTTTCAAGGTAGTAGCTGGTTTTAATTGAATGTGGCAAAAACAGTAGTTTTGTAGCAGTCATTGGGATGGCCTTTTATATACTGTAGCCCACTTCTTCAGATACATCGCAAGATACTGTATGGGCTACAGATCACAAAAGCTTATGTCAAACTAAACATGTTAAGCCACATCCATTCTTGTTCTTCTTCTTCTCCTTCTTCTCCTTCTTCTCCTTCTTCTTCTATGTAGTTCACCTCGACAGATGGTACTGTAGTAAGAATTTTATCAATAAAAAATTTTCTTCTTCTTCTTCTTCTTCATGTTTAGGTCAGACTTTAATTTGGCAAAATGAAACCAACTTTTAGTGAATTCATTCCGTAGTCCCTTACATCTGACCAAATGTGAGAAAGATTAGGCACCACAAAATTGCAGGGGGGTGGGGACAGGACACACCCAATTGTGGTTTTAAAAAATACAATATTGGAGAGGCTCTTTCTATGGACCCCTTCTGAGCATAGTTAAATGTCTGCTTGCTTAATTTACATTTTATGTTATGGCTGTAAAATGTTGCTTCTGTTTCTAGAAAAGCCTTCAGAATTTCCTTTCTGTCTTATGCTGTTTGCATTCACTAGTGAAGGGGATTGACATATTCTTAATCCATAAAGCTTTTTGCTCTGCGGAAGATGATCAAGAGCCTTGACACGCCGAAACCAGCTCTAAATGATCCTCAAATGGCAAGGGAGGGGGGGGGAGCACATCCGTATCAGGCAACAAAAAGAAAAACGCTAGGTATTAAATAAATAATTAAAAGGGCCATTTTTATTCTATTTGTTCTAAATTGATTTGGCTTTACAGTTATCCAAAAGGATTTGCAAATGAATTTCAATTGTCAACCTTTTACCAATTTTATGTGGGTTCAGCTTCCCATTGAAAGGCATTTTATTTAAATCCTATGAAATAAATGGCAAATCTACAAGAGGATCATCAAAATCAGGTAAGGCAACTTTGAAGAGAGAGAATCTACAACATTCAGCATGCATCCCACTGAACGGCATATAAAATGGGTAGACCACATGCGGTTCAAGGAACGTATCCACAAAACCTTGGCTTTTCAAACAACCTAAGGTTTTTTTTTTAATGCTTTAAAGCAGGGGTGCCCAAACTACAGCCCGCGGCCCGCATCCGCCCCTCTCCCAATTCATCCAGCCCTGAAGCCCTCGGTGCTCCTGAAAGCAGAAGTAAAAAAAACCCCACACATTTTACTTCCGCTTCCAGGAGCGCCGAAGACTTCACGGGCTGGATGAATTGGCCTTGGGGGCCGGATCCGGCCCCCGGGCCATAGTGACCAGCTCCCTGATCCGTGTGACCGCCCCCCCCCTCGAAAAGTTTAGGCACCTCTGCTTTAAAGTTTCCTCCCCATCTCCAAGGCTCCCGCGATCACCTCCCCAAAGACCTCCCTGGGCTCGCCGGCCGCCAGAAAGAAACCCACCGGACTGTGTTTATCTACGTGGGAAGGGCGAGGCAACCCCCCCAAGAATGCTGCGTTAACTCCGAAGCCGGCGCCGTTCCTTCCTGCGCTGGAACGGACCGCAGCAACCCAGGCGATCGCCCCTCGCCTGTGTGCCATGTGTCTGGGAGACCCAACAACAGGTTGTGGCCCGCGGGTGGGAGGATCCGGCCCACCCCGGTCCCTGATCGCCCCACGTCACAAGCGCCCCGCCTCATAAACCAGCTTGGCGCCCCGCGACGCCCTGCCGGATCGAGCGCACGCCGGCGCGCCCAGCTCGGAGCCGGGGCTCGGCCCGCCTCCACCCCCACCCCGTCCCCCCCCCTCCCGCGGCGCAGCGCGAAAGCGAAAACGGGCTCGGTGGCCCCGCCCCGCTCGCTGCGGCTGGAGGGAGCAGCAGAAGCTCATCGGGCTGCGGATTGGGCGGCTCCAACTCTTCTCTTTTCCCCCCTCGTCCTTTCGCCCTCCCCCCCTTTTGCCACGGTCCCTTCCAGCCCTCCGCTGTCTTCGGGCGCTTAAGGGGAAGAGGCGGCGGCGGCGGCGGCGACAGGAGGCTGCCCACCCCCAACCCACCCATCCCCGGAGCTGAACATGTGGGCGCTGCGCGTGTGTTGGGTCCTGCTGGGCACCTTGACAGCCGGTGAGTTCTTTCCTCCCCCCCCTCCCAAATCACCTCCATGGGGCTGCGGTGGCTCAGTGCTTAAGAAGCTCGCCTGGTGAGCTGGGTCGACAGTTCGAGACCCGGGTCCTACGACGGAGTGAGCGCCCGTCTCTTGCCTACCTGGCAGTTCGAAAGCAAGAAAGTGCAAGGGGATAAATAGGGAGCACTTGGGGGAAGAACGAGAAAATATCTTAGGGACACGAAAGGAGCCTCATTCGGGCGTCTCCTGAGCAGAGTGTCTTTAAAGAAACCCTTTCAACCCAGAATAACGTCTGACACGATATTATTTATTATCGCCTCCATTATCCCCTGCTCTCCCCTCCCCCCTTCCTCGCCGCAAGCCCCAAATGTCGCCCCCCGACCCCCCCACTGCCAGGCGCCTCAGCCCGGTCTCCCTCGTGCGCCCGAGTCCGGCGTCGCGGCGCGTTTTTGTGGCGCTCCTTTTCCTCCACTGGTGGGAGCGGGAGGTCCTCTGAGGCCACCGGGGGGGAAAGGGGGGATGTCCCCCTCCGTGTGGGGTTCCTGAGGCGACCTCCGGAGGAGTTGGCAAAAGGGGGGGGGGCGGTTGTGGTGTTGGGCGCGCTGAGGAGAAAACTCTCCCCATTCCCGTCAGGAGGGTCTCGCCTCGCGTCCCACCAAAGTGCGCAACGAAGGACAGGCTCGCGTCTCCCGCCCGCCCGCCTGCCTTTCCCCTCAGAGCGAGTCCGCTCATTGACGCGGGCGGCGGGGGCTCCCGCGCTCTGGGATTGGCTCCCGCCCCCGACGCCTGATGCTTCCCCCCCGTAAGCTTTGGCTCGCGGGGAGATTCCTGCTGTTCCCGGACGCGGCGCGGCAGCGGCCTGAGGAGAGCGGGGCGCGGGAGGGGGTGTATGTGAGAGTGTGTGTGCGCGTGTGTGTGAGGGCGGGAGAGAGCTTGGCGCTGCGTTCGCCCTGCCGGGAAACCAGGGCCGGACGAAGACTCTGGGAGGCCCTAAAAAGGACTTAAAAGGTTTTGTTGCCCCCATGTGTGTGTGTGTGTGTAATTAAAAAAATATAAAGCATAATAAACCATAAAAAAAATTATGCATCGAAATTAAACAAAACTTACAGTAAGATCAAGCTTATGTTTTGTATACTTCCACTTTTTATCATCATCATCATCATCATCATCATCATCATCATCATCATCATCATCATCATCATTATTATTATTATTATTATTATTATTATTATTATTATTATTATTATTATTATTATTATTATCATGTGAGCCCCTTTTGGGGATCCTGGTTCAGCCGCACCTAATGCAGGGGCTCAGTGGTTAAGAAGCTTGCCTTGTTCGCTGGAAGGCTGGCACCAAGTCAGCCGTTCGAGACACGGGTACTGCGTGGCTGGTTGAGCGCCCGTCACTGCCCTGGCCCTTTGGGGACATGAAAGGAACCTCATTTGAGCATTCCCTGAGCGGGGCTTCTTTCGCAAAAAACCCCTTCAACCCAGAATGATTTTTGACACGAAATCATCATCATCATCATCCTCTCCCCCCCCCCCCCATGGTAAATTCGGCTATGGAAATTTTATCTGGTGCCCCCTTCCCTTGATGCCCTAAACATGTGCTTCTTTTGCTTAATGGTTGATCCACCCCTGCCTGGGAAGGCACAGGCGAGCTCTGGAGTGCGCGGTTCTCTCCCTCTCTTTCTCGCCCACATGCTGCTGTTTGTGCCTGTGAAGCACAATGAGGCTGGGAGGAGGGTGAGGCTGGGAAAGAGAGAAAGCGGGGGGGGGGGGGAGGAGAGGAGGCGTTTGTGACAGGCGCCGCCGCCGCTTGCGTTCTCACAGTTACATCGTGATTGGCGATGCCTGTTGCCCTTGAAGGAACCCACGCAAATGGGGGAGCGATCGCGTGTGGTCTGCTGCTGCTGCTCCTCCACGCTGGGATCGACCCGCGGGTCCGCCTCGCGCTTCGGGGAGCCCGTGTGCCCAAGCCACTTCGCCTCGTGTGCAAGGAAACGGGGAACAGTCTCCATAGCGATTTTTTTAAAAGGAAAGCAATAGCAAGTACACTTTTATATCGCCCCACAGAGCTTAGTGCACTTCCTGGGCTGTTCACAAGATAATTAGCATTTTGGTGCGTGCGTATACACACACGTTGGGTACTCATTTTACTGAGCTCGGAAAGAGGGAAGGCTGAGTCAACCTTGTTTTCTGTAAGGATCAAACTCACAAGATTTTGGGCCCTCCCCCATGTTCTTTTAATGACAGTTACTGGGATCAGTGGTCAGACTGAAGTCCACCTGCCCTGTTACAGGCAGAGTTCCTGTCCTTCCTGCAGAGGATGAGTGGGATTAACATGCCTTCTGACCCTTTGCCTGGGGATGGACTAGAAAGAGCAGCTGCATCTTGTGAAATCAAATCATTTGACTGGTGTGCCTTTGGTTGATTGACCATTAGGAACCCAGATTAGTTGGCACCCAAGGCCTTCAAGTTACTGGCTCACACAGACATTCAAGCGTTCCAAATGCGCAAGTTATGCAACATACATCGCTGCTGACAATGTTAGAAATGGGCTGTCCTGAATTATCTCTAGGAACAGAACAGCTGAAACTGGTGACTGTTCCATGTGTGCATAGATAGCCATGTGTTTGAAAGCCATACATTTATGTCTCAGACATAAAAGCCAGTCCTTTTTAAAAAAATCTCTTGGACTTTTGGGAACAAGGGGAGTGGAGGAGGGAACTCTCAAATCATATTACTGTATGTTACAAGGAACACAAAGGCATAAGCTGTTGTTAGGGAAGTAGCAGTGTTCAGCAACAGCAAAGCCTAAACAAAAACTGAAGTTTAAACCCTTTAAACCTAAATACTGTAACTTTGTTTCAGTGTTAGCAATCATGGGTTACAATCCATGTATCTGCAATCTACAAAAGCTCATAGGCAAATTTGTTTGTCTTAAAAGTGACACAGTACTTTTGTTTTCTCTTTGGTTTGGTTTTTAATATACTACTGTATTATCTCCTGCAAAAAAGCTTTTATTCAGAAGCTGTATTTTCATATGTGTAAATAGTTTTGAGATTTGAGTGAAGATTCATAGCAAGCAGAAGGTTTATACAGTACTGTGCGTGCGTGCGTGCGTGCGTGCGTGCGCGCACACACATGCTATGTAGAGTTTTACAAAGCAGAAAATGGTATAAATTTTGTTTAGGTGCTACATCACATTGGTATGATCAGGGTGCCTAGTAAGCTGTCATCAAAGTAGATTGAAATTTGCCCAAAAGCAATTGCAACAAATCAACTTTGAAAAGTTTATTCATAACACAAAAGTTACAAACAATCAATTAAAGAACAGATAGATAATTTTTTTTTATTTCAGTGCTTCATTTGATTTTTTTCTCTTCTGCAACATCTGTTAGAAAAATTAATATTAATTAAACCCAAGTTTCTGGTATTTCAAGAAAATACAATTATGGTTTAAGAGCAGAGTAAACATCATTTAGATGAATAGAGACACAATATACCCAGAAATTTTTTTAAATGACTCTCATAGAAACTGACATAACTGAAGCAAAAATATTTAATAACACTTGCTTTCTTCCAGGTTCTGCCCAGCTGCTGTTTGAGAAGATTCAGTCTGCGACAGTGGACATTTGCAACTCAAGTGCCATAATACCTTGTGTGGTAACCAATCTAAAACTGAACAATACGAAAACAATGTTTGTGAAATGGAAAGTACAAGGGAAAGATTTTTTTACATACGATGGATTTGATGATGTGTATTCCAGAAACAGTACTTTTCAGTCAGCAAAATTATTGAGTCTACCAATGCTACCCTATGGGATTGCTTCAATTGTACTATCAAGAAACGAAGCGATTCCAGGAAATTATACTTGTGAAGTAGCAGAATCAAATAGAGAAGGAGACACTATACTTGAACTTAAATATGAATCAGGTAAGTTATTTCTGTTTGAGTTCTTTGCATTTTGTTTTGTGACTTCTACTTTACAATTCATTATCTGGAATCTTGGATAAATTCTGGACATTATAGATGGATCTGAAATAACCTGTGGTCTCCAAACGTTGTCTTATCTTGGAAATCAACTGTTCTTGTTCTTCTTCTGCCATATCCAAATCTGAATATCTGTGATCCTCATGGTGATCAGCCATGAAGACTGTCCTGAAAATATAATGCAGTGGCCTTTCATCTGCTTTCCAAATCGCAGTATGATACCCATACCACTGATCCAATTCTGTGAGTCACTTTCTGGTCCTGAGCCTTTTTGGCACACAAAGTCCTCATCAGCCTCAGGACAGTATTGATGAAGTTGCTACCCTCCCATCAAGATGGATTTAAGTGGGATTTAATCCATTTAGGGCCCATTACCCTTCCCTGTGGACTTAGGCACCCAAGCCATTAGTCCTCAGGATTGTCAGGTTAGTCAACCGCCCCCTACACTTGGCATTGAGTCACTGGCAGTATGGTCTACTCCATAGCAAGATAACCTGGCCAGACTGGCAAGTTATCAACTGTAAATCAACTGTAAATGTATTTATAAAAACAGGGCTCACAAAATAGAAAAATAAAGGCTCTGTGGATGGGGGCATACGTTGTTGGGAGGGTTGAGTAAGGCCATGAGTTCTTCATTGTGATAGGTCCCATTGAGTGGTGCTCGCATCAAAAGGATAGGGTATAAATGTGAATAAATCACTGATATCGCAAAATGGTACAATGAGTTATACATGCAGCTACAAGAATAATACCACATTTTATTACTAAGGATATGTTCAAAGAAAACAGAGCTAGCAGAATCAGTTCTTGTTGTTAGGTGTCTTCAAATCTCTTCTGACTTAGGATGACTCTATGAATGAATCATTTCCTAAATGTCCTATCCTTCCTTCCTTCCTTCCCTCCCTCTCTCCCTCCCTCCCTCCTTCCTTCCTTCGGGCATTTTTGGGGCTCTCTCATTCATAGGGTCATTATAAATCAGAGACAACAGAAATAGCAGGGCATCTTATGCTGTGATTAATCTCAGCTTCAACACAATCATGTGTATGGCAAAGTGTTGGACCTGATTCCCAGGCTTGTTTGTTCATGAGCTCCAAAACTAATGGAGCCTCAGCAATCATGCAGCTAAAGCTACCATTCCACTTTACAAGTATCCAACTAACAGTGTTATCCACACAGAAAAATGCTAAAGTTAGAAGAATGGTTTATTTGCAGAATTTCAATATGCTTGTGTAGAAGGAGCCCTGGAAGACTGAATACACATAGTGATCTTATGTATTTGTATTTTGTTTTTTATTTTAGGGGTTTAGAGTCTGTATAGAACCAATTGCACACACATTGATAAATATCCCTTGGACTTTGTTCCCAGCTGGTTTCAATGGCAATTGAAGTCTTCCTTAATTCTTCAAGCAGCTCCTACTCTGGTGCTAGTGAAAAGAACTTGTGGTGTAAAAATCATAGAATCTGGTTTTGTTATAACACTATCATTGTTGTTTGTTATATAAATGTCATAATTGAAAACACTTTGTATGTATACAGTAAAACCTCACATAAAGAGCACCTTGCTTAGAGATTAACTTGATTAAAGTGCAGAATTTTCTCTGAGTGGCTGCTTCGCTTAACAAATAAAACCAACCCATTAACTATTAGTTTAAACAGTTAAAAGTACTGTAGTTAGAAAAAAAAGAGTCCATTTTAAAATGCTACTTGTTTTTCCTCTTGGCTGAATGTTTTAGTCAAAATAAGAGATAAATAACAAAATATTTATAAATATGTGGCAGCTGTATGTTATGAATGAAAATGGATATACAGTAATACCCCGGATACTGATTGCATCGGATAACGCTAGAATCGGATAACGATGCAAGTCTTTTGGAAAAAACTTGCATTGGATAACGATTCTGGATAATGATTCTTAGCGTTATCTGATGCAATGGTCTGCGGGTGTGGGTGGTTTGGGTAGAACTACCCAATCCACACACCCCCCACCCGCAGCGGTCTCTGCGACTGCAGTAGGGTCGGGGAAAAGCACCTGCCTTTTCCCCCAACCCTACTGCAGTCGCAGAGACTCCTTGTCTCTTTCTTTCCCTCCCTGTATGTAAACTACAGGGAGGGGGAAAGAGAGAGATGTGATTGGTTCTCTGGTGTATTACTGTATTTTATATCAGTAGACATATCATCTACAGTATTGATATACATTTTTAGAAACAGGAATTCTCTGAACATATTGATAACAGACCCAGAAATTAACTGGATGTGACCTCTTCCTCAGTAGTTAATGATAGTCAAAACAAACTGTATCATAGTCTCCAATCCCTGGATCTGAATTCAGCTAGTTCTCCCAAGTCTCTGCGATTTGGTATAGAAATAGCAATCCTTGCCAATTAATCATGGAAAAATGCTAAAGGCTTCTTGTTGTTATGTGCTATCAAGCCTTCTCTGACTTATGACAACCCTGTGAGTGAGATCCCCAAAATGTCCTGTCAACAACCCTGCTCAGTTCTTACAAACATAACTCTGTGGTTTCCCTCCCAGAGTCAAACAATCTCACATCTAGTCTTCTTTTTCCATTGTCTCCAATCTTTCCCAGCATTATTGTATTTTTCATAGAGTCTTGCCTTCTCATTATGTGCCCAAAGTAGGACCACCTCAGCTTCAACACATTTGCCTCCAGAGACAATTCAGGACCCACTTGTTCCTCTTTCTGGCAGTCCAAGGTACCTGCAAAGCTCTCCTGCAGCATCATATTTCAAATACAGTAATACCTCGGATAACGTTTACCTCGGGATAATGCTAAAATCACATAACGTTGAGTAATCTGGGGAGGAGAATTGGATCGAATAATGATAAGTCCTGTGGGATGGATCGGATAACAACTGCTAAAGCCTGTGTGGTTACAGTGTATCTCTATGGAGCTTTAACGTTATCTGATCCATCCCATAGGATTTTAACATGCATCGGATAACACTAAAAATCGAATAACACCAAGATTTGTGGAACCAAGTTTTAGCGTTATCCGAGGTATTACTGTAAACCATTTCCCTGTCAACACTGAAACCTGTACTTAGTGATCAGGAATACTGTACGTGAGTGTGGATGATCTTGGGTCTCCAGTGATATATCCTTACATTCAATCTTTTCTAATTACTTCATTGCTGTCTTTCTGGGTCTCAGTCTTTTTCTGATGTCTTGGGTACAGCCCCTATTAGGATTGATGATTGAACCAAGGTACAGAAATCTTTAACAATTGCAACTTCATAACTGAAATATTTCTTCAGCATTAAAGTTGTGTAGCTCTTCTGTAGTCATGATTTTTGTCATCTTAATGTTTAACTGCAATCCTCCTTTGGCAATTCTTCTCTCACTTTGACTAAAAGTCATTTCAAGTCATTGCTGCTTTCTGCTAGTAAGATGGCACCCCGATTTTTGGTGGCTCTTACATAATGGAACAAATTAACATCAGCACAAACAGAAGTATTTCATTCAATACTTGGTTGAAATTCCTTTGCAGTCAACTGCCTGAAGTCTGGATGCCATGGACATGACCAAAGGCTGAGTTTCCTCTTTCAAGATGCTTTGCTAAGTTTTCAGTTGCTGCTTGTTTGTAAGTCTTTCTGCCTTCAGTCTTGCCTTCAGTAAGTGAAAAGCATACTCTATTGCAGGGGTGCCCAATTTTTTTGGGCCATAGGCCAATCACATGGTTCAGTAGGCCGGTCATGTGGTTTCTCCCACCAGAAGTGGAAGTAAAATGCACATGCACAGAACGCTGCTGGATCCAGCCACTGATGCACATTAAACCGGCCTGCGCCGCTCCTCGAAGCAGAAGTAAAATGTGCCTGTGCATGTGCAGAATGCTGCCTCAGCATTCTGCACATGCTCGGGTATGTTTTACTTCCACTTCTAGGAGTGGTGCAGGCTGGCTGAATTGGCATCAGCTCCCGGATCTGGCCGACAGGCCATAGTTTGGGCACCCCTGCTCTATTGGGTTGAAATACAGTGACTGACTTGGCCATTGAAGAATATCCCATTTATTTGTCCTGAGAAACTCTTGGCTAGTTTGCACTGTACATTTTGGATCATTATCCATCTTAAAAATCAAGTGGTGTCTTATTAGATTTGGAGCATTTGGGAGAATCTGAGCAGAAAGTATAGCCCTGTATACTTCAGAATTCGTCTTTCTGCTTCCATCAGCAGTCAGATCATCAAAAAACGCCAAGAACCTGGTTCCATTGGCAGTCATACTTGCCTATGCCATAACACTGCCTTCTCCATGTTTGATTGATGATGTGGTATGTTTTGAATCATGACCTGTTCCTTTTCTTTTCCATATTGTTCTTTTCCCAACGTGCTGGTGCAAGTTAATCTTGGTTTTACTAGTCCAAAGAATCTTATTCTAGAACTGGGCAGGATCTGTTAGGTGTTTGTTGGCAAAGTATAATCTAGACTTTCTGTTCTTTAGTGTTACCAGTGGTTTACACCTTGTTGTAAAGCTTCTGCATTTACATTCATAGAGGCATCTCTTGACTGTAGGTGTGGACAACGACATGCCTACCTTCTCAAGAATGTTCTTGACCTGTTGAGATGTTGTGAAAAGGTTCCTCTTCATTTTTAGATTTCTGAGGTCATTTACTTAGTTGTCTTCCATGGCTGTCCAGGCATTTTGCTGTTACTGAGCTTGCCAGTTACTTCCTTCTCCTTCAGGATGTTCCAAACAGTTGTATTGGCGACTCCCAGTGTTTTTGCTGGCTCTCTGATGAGGTTTCTTTTACTTTCTCAGCCTAATGATGACCTTCTTCACTCAATGGACACCTCTTTGGACTTTATGTGGAGAGTTCCAGTGAACAGCTACCACATGCAAGTGTGACACCCAGAAGCATCTCTAGGCCTTTTATCTGTTTGATTGGTGATTAGAACCCAGGAAATAGGCCACAGCCATTTGTTCCATTACTTATGAGCCATAAAAATGGAGGGATGTGTCTGCTAATGGCTGTACTTCCTGAATGCCCAACTTTTATCATTCCCCTTGCATTAAAGCTGACAGTCCTGCATTAAAGCTGACAGTCCTGACTTCACTCATATCTTGAGTTCAGTTGTACCTCGCTTAAAGAGCATAATGTGTTCCACAGGATTGCTCTTTAAGCGAGTTTGCTCTTTAAGCAAAACACCATTGTAAGTGATCAATTGTGGGGGGGGGGGGATTGCGAACCCCAATTTATTTGTTAAGCGAGTTTTTGATTGGTTTTATTTGTTAAGCGAAGCGAACATTCAGAGAAAATTCTGCTCTTTAAGCGAGTTACTCTTTAAGCGAAATGCTCTTTATGCGAGGTTTGACTGTACTATATTTCCATTCATGCCTACTGTGGTGAGGTGCAGAGGTCACATACCAAAAATGTTATCCTTGTTCCAATATTTTTGGACCAGACTGTATATTACTAACTAAATTAGGTCTTGCTGCTGTTATTTATTATAACATTTGTCATATAGATAGAATCCTGGAGGCATCATTTTGTTTTTTGAGATGAAGTGAAAACATGTCCAACATTTTCATAGATTGAGAGAGTAAAACCAGCACTCAACCAGGAATCTGTAGCAACCCAGTATATATGCTGATATTAGACCTACCCCCTACTGAGATGAACTCCTGTATCTTGCATCAGTTGTCAGATCTAGGTGAGAGAACTTCATATAGACCACAATTGACTTCAAAAACATGTCACAAGTGACATTTATAAAATCAGCACCTGAAGGCTGCATCTTATGTTTTTACATATTAACAATGCGGAAAACAGTTCTGATTTCAGGTTTTTTTAGGTGTACTATTTATTATATTCTCAGCTTCATAATGCAGCTTCATTTTTATGTGTGTAAAATTATAAAGAAGCTGTTGGTTGAAGTTTATAGGGAGATGTGTGGAGTGGAATGCTTCTGTTTAGGGGTCCAACCAGCAGTTGCAACTGGAACCCTAAACAGACTGGGCCCCTGGATACTTTATTTTACCCTTCCTCTCCCTGTGTTTCTGATCAGCCAGTTGATTGAGTAATTAATTAACATTCTGTATATGCAAAATGTGTTGAATTGTCATTGCAATTACAGTTTCCTTTTCCTGTCTTTGGGTTTATAGTACAGTATATTCTGAAAGAGGAAGGGTTGTACTTCTGTAAAGCTTGGGCTTACAAACTACTACTACTTGTTTACTATTTGCCCATCAGAAAGGAATCCTAAACAGAAAAATAACAACCCAGATGTAGGTAGCAAACTCCAAAGAAATGCTTCAAGGCAAGGGTTGGGAGTTGTGGCTTTATAGATATTTATTTAGTTATTTATAGTACAAGTAATACCTCATATAACATTAGTATCGAATAACACGAAAATCGCATAACATTAAGCAATCTGGGGGGAAGAATTGCATCGGATAACATTAAGATCCTATGGAATGCATCAGATAACAACCGCTAAAGCCTGTGTGGTTACAATGTATCTCTATGGCTCCCATAGGATTTTAACATGCATCGGATAACACTAAAAATCATATAACATCAAGACTTGTGGAACCAGGTTTTAGTGTTATATGAGGTTTGACTGTATTATGTTTACCCACATTTTCCAGTATAAAGTAGCAGTTAAGGCATGCCCCAAATTTACAGTGTTGTTGGACTGCAAATCTCCTCTGAGAGCTCAGGGAAATCCTCCCATCTTTCCAAAATTTCTCCTGAGGAGTATCTCTGACATTCCTCCACTATGCCACCTTTGATATCCTCTAGCTCTCATATCCTAGTCTCCATCCTTGTGTGTCCTATTGTTTCTCCCCACCTTAACTCCTCCAAGCCTTGTATTGGATTAAGTCACTTCCCCAGACTACTAGAGAGTTGAAAGTTGGACATTCTAGGCCAAGGTTTCCCAACCATGGGCCCCTAGGTGTTTTTGGGCTTCAAATACCAAAAGTCTAAATCAGCATACGTGCTGATCAGGGTTTCTGGGAATGGAAGTCCAAGAACATCTGGAGCCCCAACGTTGGGAAACCCTGCTCTAGGTGGTTTGGTTCTGGAAGGGGTCTTCCATGGTATCTCCCTCACAGCCTCTTTTCTTTTTCATTTTCCAGAAGGGTTTCACCTTAATACAGGAACGTGTAGCTGAGGTTTAATGCTGTCAGCAGGTCGTGAACACGAGCTGTTAAGCACTATTACACACAATATAGGAAGATCTAGTCTAGTGCAAGTCAACAAAAGTGTCTTTCCCATAATCCCTAAATGTGACCTCTAGACTAGAGTGTTAGGTTATTTTGAAGCCAGAAATACTGTAGTTCTATTCTAGAATTACAGAGGGCACCTTGGAGATCCTTTAGTCCACAGTATAGTCTGCTTGAATTTTGGATCTTTGTACATTATCCTTAGAGGCTGTAGTGCCTTAGTGGTTAAAATGCTATGTGACTGGAAGGCCGGCAGGTCAGCAGTTTGAGACTCAAAGTGCTATGTGATGGAGTGGACTCCCATCATCTGTCCCAGCTCCTGCCAACCTTGCAGTTCGAAAGCAAGAAATTGCAAGTAAATAAATAGATACCTCTTTGGCAGGAAAGTTAACAGTGTTCCATAAGCTCTGGCATCTAGTTATGCCTATCACATGACCAAAGAAATGTCTGCAGATGCAGATACAGTAATACCTCGGATAACGTTTACCTCGGATAATGCTAAAATTGCATAACGTTAAGTAATCTGGGGAGGAGAATTGGATCAAATAATAGATGCCTTTGAGATGTGGTGTTGGAGGAGAGTTTTGAGAGTCCCCTGGACAGCAAGGAGAACAAATAGGTCAATCTTAGAAGAAATCAACCCTAACTGCTCCTTAGAAGGTCAAATTGTAAAGATGAAGCTAAAGTACTTTGGACATCAAATGAGAAGAGAAGATTCACTTGAGAAGGCCTTGATGCTGGGAAGGGTGGAGGGCAAAAGAAGAAGGGGTGGGCAAAAATGAGATGGCTAGATGGTATTGTGGATGCAATGGGCACAGAGCTGAGTGAGTTGAGGAGGATGGTGGAGGACGGAAGTGCCTGGCGGACAGTGGTCTATGGGGTCGCAGAGGGTCGGAATCAACTGTGCGACTGAACAACAACAAAAAACGTTAAGGTCCTATGGGATGGATCGGATAACAACCACTAAAGCCTGTGCAGTTACAATGTATCTCTATGGAGCTTTAACGTTATCCGATCCATCCCATAGGATTTTAACATGCATCGGATAACACTAAAAATCGGATAACACCAAGACTTGTGGAACCAAGTCTTAGCATTATCCGAGGTATTACTGTAGTGCCAGGGCTTTGGCTGTAAATGGAGTTGAGCACTGCCCCCTAGAGTCAGACACGATTGGCTTTCGAGCAAGGGAGACATTCACCTTTTATTTTACATTAACCTTATTTACTGCCAACACATGATTCCCTATGGATTATCTTTGCAGGAATTTCTAAACAAAAGGTAATTTGACCCAGTGTGGCTCAGTTTTCTGTTCAATGCAGACCTTGAAATGCTAGGTAAACCTGCAGTATTCCCGACGTTTGGCCTTGCATTTCTACTTAACCATCCCTGGAAAAGAAGAACCCATTATCTCCTGAGGAAGTCTGTTCCACTGCCTAACAGCTGTTGTTGTTGGAGTACCCTTCAAATATTTAAGCATAATCTCAACAAATCCTCCCAGGCTATTGATAGGTTAATTCAATTTCCTTCTCTTGGATTTTAGATACCTTTACTTGTAAAAAAAATATCACCCTTCTTTTATTTTTGCTCAGTTATTAAAGAGGGAGCATGGGCTTCAATTATACTGAGGTATCAAAGGAACCTTGCTCTGTAAGCTCATCTGACAATATATTTTTGTTAGGATCCTGAGTCTGTTAGATAGATATTTATGTTCATTTTATTTTAAAGCAACTATTTTGCTGCTTGGTTCTTTCATGTTAATTGAGATGGAAGGTGGAGGTAATATAAGCCTAATTGAGTTATTCAGAAAGTATGTTGAGAACACCTGTGATGAAAAGAAAAGTCATGCTCTGACCCTTACCATTGTTTTATATGAATGCAACATTATGAAGGGAGGGGGCTGCTTTAGCTATGTAGGTTCCACCTGAATGAAAGCCTACATGACTCCAACAACCTTTCCTTCCCTGTCATTGTTGTGTGATCATAGCAATGGTGGGGAGGAGGGGCCAGCATGCTACTCTACTTCAGGGGTGCCCAAACTTTTTGTGCTCGAGGCCTGACCACATCCTTGGAACAGGGTGTATTTGCATATACATGTCCATATTCACTTCCTGGTTCAACGCAGACACTTCTGAATGTGCGTAAAAGCATCCATATTCACTTCCTGGTTCAGCGCGGACACTTCTGCATATGCACAGAAGCATCCATATTCACTTCTTGGTGTGGCGCAGATGCTTCTATGCATGTGCAAGCACATCTGCGCCAAACCAGGAAGTGAATATGGATGCATCCGCACATGCACAGAAGTGTCTGTATTCATTTCCTGGTTTGACGAGTGTGTTGAAGGCCTGATAGAATGGCTTTGGGCCATATCTGGCCCATGGACCATAGTTTGGACATGCCTGCTCTAATTGATAGTGCTCCCCCTATGCTTCAGAAGAACAGAATAAGTCTGCAGTTTGCATTTAATTTCAAGGTTGGCTTTAATAATGTATTGGACTGCCAGATATGATCTGCTTTAAATATATTTTTGAAGAAGACCCTGTCATTCACATAAAAAAGGAAGTAGACTTGAACTATCAAACCTCACCTTGGGTTTTAAGAAGCCACAGAATTGTTGTCTTCTTCACTATTTTTTTTTAATTATCAGATATGCTGCAGAAACTAACCTGGCTACCACTTCAAAACCTTTTCTCAGGATTCTCATGTAGTTAGCTTGTCAGTTATTTAATGTTATGTGGATGGAAGCTGTGTTTCATCTGAGGAAGATAGATAACATGATTTTCATTTTGTCCTACATCACAGATTGGAAATGTAGATGTTTGTCTTACAAGCTCTCCTCAAACTGAGGAACAGAGCTAATATACAGATGCAGAATTCAACAAACAGGTGTTCCAAAGCATTCTGAAAGACAGCATTCACCGTAGTCTTTACTTTTTGAGTGTGGGTTTGTATTATCACGGTTGGTATGGCCATAATTCAGAGGTGGAATTATGTTCCTTTCGATTGGAGTGAGACGACGTTGCACCTAGACTAGAGTATTATTCCTTTTGGTCCCAAGAGGCAGGTCTTAAATGAATACTGTCTGCATTGGCAGATGGGCAGTGGTGGAAGGGATTAAAAGTTAAAATAACTTCCTAAGAATAGAGTCTATCCCATGCATCTATTTAGGCTTTCCAAGCTGATGCAGCAATGTCTGTAAGAGGGGGAGTCAGAGCCCTGAGAGACTTTCTGGAGCTGCTTCTCCCTTGTCTAAACTAGACGTGAAACTGCTTAAATAAAGGCACCATTTGGTGAGTTTATTTTGCAGTTCCTTTCATCTGACCTAGTGTGAGAAAAGTGATTTAGTGATGTTGCAAGAGGTTTTTTTTTAAAAAGAATTTCCATTATTTGAATGGAGAAAGATTGCTTGTATGATGTCTGATTTTGTTGAAGAGGGCCACTAAAACGCTAACAGGGTGAACCAGTATCTTGTAGTATACGTACTTATAGTGCCCTCTAAGGGCCCTTGTGGTAGAGTCTTTAAGCTACAATATTGATGTCAAAACTCTCCTTGCAATTTGAGTTTGATCCCCAAGGAATCAAGTGTGGCACAGGCTTTTGTTATTCCTAGGTTGATAAAATGAGTACCCAGCATGTTGTGAGCAAAATGCTAATTACCTTGTGCATGGCCCAGAAAGTGTTGTAGGAGCTAGGGACATAATATATTTAATCTTAGAACTTAGAGTAATTGCTGGGCAGCTCACAAAATAATTAGCATTTTTGGCCCCCCCCCCAAAGCTGGGTACTCATTTTACTAACCTTGGAAGGCGTCAACTTGGCACCCATCAGGATTGAACTCACAAAATCAGTACTGTAGTTTTAACTGCAGTAGAGCAGCTTAACCACTGCCCCACAAAAGCTCCATACTATTACTATTACTATTACTATTACTATTACTATTACTATTACTATTACTATTACTATTACTATTACTATTACTATTACTATTACTATTACTATTACTATTACTATTACTATTACTATACTTTCTTGACTAAGACAGAACAGGGAGTCCCAAATCAAATCTATTTAATGACAATTTAAATCACTAGTCTGTTCAAACACATATGTCTTGTGTGCTTATTTTATAATATTTTGCTGTGAAAAAGAGGCATGTGTTCTCAGCAGATACAAATTCACAGTCTTGAGAACTGTGAAACCAAGCATGTGTGATGATATCTTCCATATAGAAAAACTGCCTGATAAATTTACAGAAACCTCTGGAAGACCATGGCGTTATAATAACCTTTGGACTATAATGTATCTTAAATAGAAAACTATCTTTAATAGATCCCCCCACCCAAAAAAAATAATAATAAAAAAAATCAAATTTAAACTTAAAAATCTGATTTAAAAAAACCCTTTGATTTTTATCCACCTTTACAGGGACTTTCTCCCGCTGTGAAAAAGCATGCATGATCTTGTCAGCTGTAGACACTTTCCACCCCAAAATAGGTTAGAATCTACTCCTGCCTTCAAAAAGATGGGCTGCTTGAAATATTCTTGTGCTCTTCAGAGTGGGAAGATCCTGCACAAGCTTGTGTCATAGCACTGTGCTCTGCCATCCCAAGTAGAAAAGACTGTAGGTTAAATAATTCTTCTGTCAGTTACTGTACATACATCCTGTTTATGATGCTTTGTACTCTGAGGTCTCAAGAACAATGCATTCACCTGTATACTAAAGCATATTTGAGTCAAGAGCCAATGAAGCAATATCTTTGTCTGGTTGTGAGCTTGTATGCTCAGCAGATAAGCACACAAATGGTCAAGTTCTCAGTTAACAGATGTGAATAAATATGAAAACTAAATGTGCCATAGAAGTGGATGAAAATTGCCACGGATGTGCAATATCTTTTGTTTCTTTGAAGAGTTGGGAGGAAAATTCCAGCAAACTTCTACGTGGGGTGGAGTTTGAAACCATACTCATTTTACAATTAAATAGGGCACATTTCCCTGGGTCTTGTAGTCTTTATGTTTTTAGTTATGAAACCTGTGTACATTTTTGAAGGAAACATAATACCACCTTCTGGTAAGAAAGAAAACAGCAGTGATGGTACATGGTATCCTTTAAAATCATGTTACACCAACCTGTTCTGTTTCAGAAATTATCAAGTAGTGATATCTGTGAAGCTGAACATTTTTGTAATAAACTTTTGACTATGAATTGTCTTTTTTATTGTCAGTTAGCATTCATCTCACAGCTCACTGAAAATCAGCAAATGAAATTTTAACCTTTTAAAAGAGGTCTATGTAAAGAATTCATAGATCAAATTATGCTCCACAAAATATACCCACAACCAAAGGATCCCACTTGTTTATTCCTACAGCAATTGTACAGCCCACAGCACCATTTCATGTGCCCCCCCCCCCCTGAGATAGAGGAAGGGAGGTAGAGGAAGGGAGAAATGGCCATCCAGCCCCCCGGAGCTGTCTGAGGGAGCGTGACCCGGCCCCTGGCTTAAAAAGGTTGAGACCTCCTGTTGTACAGTATCCAAATAAACTACAAAAGGATAACAAATACAGTACAGTGGTAACTCACTTAAAGAGCATAATGCATTCCACAGGATTGTTCTTTAAGCGAGTTATTCTTTAAGCAAAACACTTGAAAAAGCACCACCACTGCTATTGTAAGTGACCGATTGTGACTTCTGGTGGGGAGGGGGGGATTGCAAACTGATTTAGTTGTTAAGTGAGGGTGACCATTCGGAGAAAATTCTGCTCTTTAAGTGAGTTAGCCTCTAAGCAAGGTGCTCTTTATGTGAGATTTTACTGTATCAGGAAATGAACATTATATCTCAGTTTGTCTTCAGAGTTGACAGAGATCTGTTACAATAAACCAGAAAAATGAAGGTTTAAGTCCCAGGTAGAAGTAGGTGACTTGAACCTTAATTTTTCTGGTTTATTGTAACACAACATATCTTTGTAGTATACCAATGAATTTTGAGCTAAGGAGATTCCAGAGCAAATGGAAGAAAGATCCCTTGGATGATAACCTTGAAGCTGTAAAGAACTACTCCAGGAAATATATTAATGCAGTGAAATTGGCAAGAAAACAGTATAACATCTGTCAAATCATGAACTTTAATAAGAATCAAAGAGTGCTCTTTAAGATCACCAAAGACTCATCTGGTAAGGATCAAATGTTTGGGCTTCAGCCTAACATAACTAACTGTAATCTTTTGGCAGCTCATTTTACATGCAAGGTTGATGTCATCCAAAGGGATATGGACTCCAAAGTTAATGGCAATTAATTGTTGTGAGATGTCCAGTGCATCGTCTGGCCCTATTTTTGCTGGATCAGTTTAAGCAGGTAACATCACAGGAATGCTCTGGGATGCTTGCTAGCTGTAGGGCTGCTAGATCCTGCCTGGAGACAGTCATGAAATGGATGGAAGATAATAAGCTGAATCTGAATCTGGATAAGACAAAGAGGTTACACTGGTTAGAGATAACCAGTCTCAGGTTGGGAGACTTTCCCTCACTCTGGGAGGCAAGACTCTTCCTTATAGAGAGAGTGTATGTAGGATGTACTGCTTGATCCGACTCTGTCTATGGAGCATCAAATATCATCTGTGGTCAAGTAATATATAATTAGTAATATAATATTTTATTTATTGAGATGTCATTTTATAGGTATTATATTTTGCTTATATAATTTTATGTATAGTTGCTTTGATGTTTTTTACTTTTTTCTACATTAATTCATGCAAGATAGATAGATAGATAGGTAGATAGATAGATAGATAGATAGATAGATAGATAGAACCCTTCACAGCAGGGCTTGGAGTATTTACCATCTATTTGGTAAGTTTCACTGAGGTTAGATATCGCCTCCAAATCAACTTATAAAAGTGTTCATTTATCCTTATTGACACAGGCTTCAGTATTCTAGTACAGTATAAATATACTCTCTCACACACTAGAGCTTATATCTTCTCCCATATCTAATTCCCATAACAATTTAAGTAAACCCTCTTGTTCATCTGTTTTTAACAATATATTATAAAATTTTCTTACTGAACCCTTCTTTACCTATTATCACTGTCACTTTCATTATGATATATAATTTCTTATTTCATAAGTTCCTTACATTTATAATTTTTTCTTAAACAGTTCTTTGTCCACTGTGCTAACTGAATAATATTGATAAGAAGATCAATGAATAATATTGATAAGAAGATCACTCGCCTATAGCCGCCCAGAGTCGCTATAGGCGAGTGGGGCGGCATAAAAGTCGAACAATACAATACAATACAAGATATTTCATTCTTAGCTAGCACCTTCTTTATTCTTCATTTTTAAAATCAATCTTTTAATAACCCATCTTTTTATTAACAGCTTTTCAATTAGTCTTTTTAAATTTTCTGGGAATTTTTCCAACACTGTCACCAGGGATAGTAGAAATACAAATGGAGTAAGTGGTTTTCTATATTTATTCCAAATTATTAACATATTATTAAGAATTTGATTTTCTGTTTTTTAACTACATTTTTATTATCTTGTAGAAAGAAGATGTTTACCAAATTTAAATGTAATTCCTGCACTTCCATATTCAACCAAATTAGCTTATTGGGCTTTTATTATGCCTGATATATGTCTTAATTGATTAGGAATATAGTACTACCTTAAATTAGGAAGTCCTAGACCTCTACCTTTTCCAGATTTGAACTGCCTTCTTTATTAATCCTGGATTTCTTCTCTCCACTGCAAAATTTATTAGCCAATGTTTTTAACTCTTCTTCACTCATCTTTATTGGTAACATCCTAAATACTGTACAAGGTTTGAAATACTGTAAGTGATGAATTGTGACTTTTGGTGGTGGGGATTGAGAATCCCGATTTATTTGTTAAGCTAGTTTTTGATTGGTTTTATTTGTTAAGTGAAGCGAACATTCAGAGAAAATTCTGCTCTTTAAGCAATTTACTCTTTAAGTGAGGCGCTCTTTATGCGAGGTTTGACATACAGCTTCTTGTCTGGTATCCAAGGCAAATTTGATAACATTTCCCTGATCCTAGCCTGCCTTTGTAGGCTTCTTGTAAGTTTCTTCACCAAATTCAAGGTGTGTTAGTAGATATAAAATTCTAGATGATTTGGGACCTTGATATAGGCTGAAGTCTCTCTCTCTCTCTTAGGTCATATTTCTGCTTCCATATTGCTATTCTCTCCCTGCAAACTAGCACTTTCCTGCAGGGGTTGCCAGACTTCATTTCTGCTATGCTGTTGAGGTTACCCAAGCTTGTTCTCCTGGGTTACTTCAATATCCATTCAGAGATGGTAGCTACTAGGCCAGCCTTGGAATTAATGGAGACAATAACATCTATGGGTCTATGCATTGTGATGGGTCCCACACATGTGGTGAGCCATACTCTTGATCTGTTGTTCATGACTGGGCAGCGCAATTGTGACTTGAGGGTAATGGAATTGATATCTTCACCTGTGTCGTGGTCAGATCACTATCTGTTCAGGTTTCAACTTACATTGGTGACCCTTCTCCATGGGGAGGATGAACTTATTAAGATGGTCCACTCCCAGAGGAATTCTGAATGCAGTTGACTTCCAGAGCACCTTAGTAGGATTTCTGACTGATCTGGTTAGTGCTCCTGTTGAAGCTGAGGGTTCCAAGTGGAACACTATGGTGACCAAAGTGGTTGATACAATTGCTCCCAAGTGGCCGTTGCAGAGCTTATCCCTCATCTTGGTTCACAGATGAGCTGAGAGCAAAAAAGAAGGCCAGAGAGCAAACAGAGACTGTCTCAGATCATAATTTAGCTGTGATTTGGAAGCTGTCCAGAAAATATGACAACACTACAAGACTGGCTAAAAGAGCAGATTATATGAAGCTTATTCGTGAGGCAATAAATCATCAAGTGAAGCTTTGTCAAGATTTCCATTACCTGATCTATGCTGTACAGAATAGGCCAGTGATGGTGAACATTTTAGAGACTGAGTGCCAAAACTGCAACCCCAAACCCACTTATTTATCGGAAAGTGCCAACATGCCAACAGGGGAGGAAGGAAACTCTCCCATTGGACTGCTGGGCAGAGGGGAGGGGCAAACTATGCGGGGGGGGGGAGAAAGTGCTCCCATTGGGCTGCTGGGCAGAGGGGTCAGGGCAAATTCTGTGCTGGGGCAACCACATTGGTGCCCACAGAGAGGGCTCCAAGTGCTACTTCTGGCACGGGTGCCATAGGTTCACCATCACTGGAATAGACTGACATTGACAACTGCAACCATTTCAAAGCTCACTTTTAATCTAAGATTGAAGTCATTTGATACACTCTCGACTCCTTTAATGCTGCAGATAATAAATGAATAGCTATCCAATACACCATCTTGTCCAGTTATTTTGGATCAATTAATGACATGACAAGGCATTTGCATGCTGCAAAGCCACTACTCATTTGGATCTCTGACCATCTTGGAACCAGAAACTGGCTAGAGGTTTAATGACAGAATGGCCACTTGGATTAGCAACTCATTTTACAGGAAGGACATATGCCTTCCTATTTAAAAGAGACCACCATTTGGCACATTCTTTAAATACCTAATCTAGCAACAGACAATTTGAATGACTTTAGGCTATTTATGGACAAAATAATGAAGAGGGTTGTGGTGGACCAAATGCAGGTGTTCTTGGAGGATGCTAATACTCTGGATCCATTTCAGATGGGGTTAAGGCCTCAGCATGGGACAGAGATAACATTGGTCATTCTGTTGGATGACTGTTCAAGAGAGGCTGAATTGGGAAGTGTAACCCTGTTGGTCCTTCTGGATTTCTCAGTGGCTTTTAATACCATTGATTGTGGTATCCTTTTGGAAATACTATTGGGCTTTGGGGATTGTGTGATCTAGCAGTTTGCTGGTTTTGGTCATTGCTTGACAGCTATGTCCAGATGGTTTTGCTTGTGGATGCTGTATTAGCCTCTTGGATTCAATGCAAGACAGTTGCTTGTCTGGCCACAAAAATATTTGCTTCTTTATGGAGATGGCTGTGTCCACAATCACAAATGGATAAAAAAAGACTGATCCTTCAGGGGAATTTGTAACCCCATCCAGGGGTTGATTATCTACCCAATGCTTTTTAACATCTATATGAAGCAGCTGAGTGAATTCATCTGGAGATTTGAGTGTGTTGTCAACAATATGCTTATGATGTGCATATACTTATGACATGCATCTCTCTCTTTCCTTTACATTGTCAGTGGTGAAGGCTGTCCAGTTTCTAGAATTTTGACGGTGATAATGGATTGAATGAGATCTAACAGGTTGAAATTGAATCCTGACAAGACAGAGATCTTGTTATTAGGAGGGTCTCCTGACCAGCTGAGTATTAACCAACCTTGTCTGGATGGTTAACACTATTATACCCTTTCTTGGACAGAAATTTTCTAATAATGCTAGTTCATATACTGGTAACCTTGATAACTAATTACTGCAAAGCTCTCTATATGGGACTTTCTTGAAGATATGAAAACTTCAACAGGTTCAAAATGGAGTTGTTTAGCTGGTATCCAGGGCATGAATATTAGACAACATTTACCTGATCCTTCCTGCCTGCTTAGGCTTCCTGTAAGCTTCTGTGCCAAATTCAAGATGTTAGTAATGACAAAAAAAAAATCCTAAATGGTGTGGAACCTCAATACTGGTTGAAGAGTATCTCCTGGAGGAATGCTGAGTCACCCAAACTTCCTAGGCCTTATAACTATGGGTTCCTACCACAAAGGAGGCTTGGAAAGTTGCAACTAAAAACCAGGATTTCTCGATGGTAGCCCATCTGCTGTCATATGTGCACAAAGCATTCATCCCTTTAAATTCTTCATAAATCTGTTTTTCAATTCAGAACACATGGAGAGGAGTTTAGTAATACTGTAGCTTCTTTCTGTGGTATTACTTTCCCTCTCCTCCAACAATCCTTATTTTAGTCCTACATTTGTTGTCAATTTTAGTTTTGTATATGTTGTTGGTTATTTATATTATTGTATTGAGTTCCTGACTATATCATTTTACTTCAGAGGGATGGCTGAGTGGGATGTTTTATTTAACAATGTGAACCACCCAGCGTAGTGTTCATTAGTAGATATCATGTGTGGTATAGAAACGAAATGAAATAAAATAAATAGTTCTCCAAACTATGACAGTCTGACCTTTAAGTTCAATAGTTTGTTCATAAATACATGTTTCAGTACTTTAACATTCTCCTCTTCGATCTCTCCAATTTATCTGAGTTATTTACACCTAAATGTTTAATAATATTACAAACATTAATCTTCATAACCTTTCATTTTTCTTTTTCTTCTTAATTGTAATTAAAAATCAACATATCTATTTTATGCCAATTTATCTCTTCAAAACCTTGTAAATGTGCTTTCATCCTCTCTACTACCTTTAAGATTTTCAATTGTTAGTAAAGTATCATCAGCAAATAGACAGATTTTAATTTTATCCATAATACCAATACTTTAAGCACTATCTTTCTTGATAGTAATTACTAATACAGTAATACCTCGGATAACGTTTACCTCGGATAATGCTAAAATCGCATAACGTTAAGTAATCTGGGGAGGAGAATTGGATCCAATAACGTTAAGGTCCTATGGGATGTATCGGATAACAACCGCTAAAGCCTGTGCGGTTACAATGTATCTCTATGGAGCTTTAACGTTATCCGATCCATCCCATAGGATTTTAACATGCATTGGATAACACTAAAAATCAGATAACACCAAGACTTGTGGAACCAAGTTTTAGTGTTAACCGAGGTATTACTGTACCCTAATTCCATAGTTAATGCAAACCATATCAGGGAGAGGGGGCATGCATCCCTGCCTGGCTCCTTGGCCTAGAGAAATCTGTCTTGTTATCCCATCATTTATTAATATTTAAGCAGTATTCTCTGATCACAGTTTTTCTATTATTTCTTGAAAACCTAATACTGTATTTCTAATGTCATTTCTAACATTGGCTGTTCCATTGATAGAAATATCTTGAAAATATCTAGTGATATAATAGCCACCTTTTGTTTAGATAGTCCATGTACAGTAAAAGCTCACATAAGGAGCACCTCACTTAGAGAGTAACTCGCTTAAAGAGCAGAATTTTCTCTGAATGGTCACTTCACTTAACAACTAAAACCAACCAAAAACTCGCTTAACAAATAAATCGGGTTCACAATCTCACCACCACCACCAGTAGTCACAATTGGTCACTTACATTGGTGTTTTGCTTAAAGAGCAATCCTGTGGAACGCATTATGTTCTTTAAGCGAGGTACAACTGTATTAGATTTAGTACCTTCTTTACTAAATCCGGAAGGGCTTAAAAACCTGGTTGGCAGGACAAGCATGGGGACCCAGGAATGTGGGCTCTCACGTAGGGTGGCTGATTTAATGGACAGCCACCCTTTCGGGTCTGAATTTATATAATCTGCGTGCACTGTGTACACTGTTTTAACTTTTTATGATTTTTAAAGTTAAACATTAAGTTTTAAATACAAATAGCATTAATATAGGCTTATCCTATGTTTTAATCATGATGTAAGCTGCTCAGAGTCGGGTTTACCCGATTGGGGCGGGATAGTAAGTGCAACTAATAAATAATAATAATAATAATCTTTAATCAATTTAGTAATAAAATTATTCATTCTCTTTGTTTATATCACCATGATTTAGTATCCTGATTTATTAATGAAATAGATCTGTATGCCCCTGGATCAATGAAATGATCTCTATTCTCATTCAACATTAATATTATTATAGATTGTTTCCATGATATTGCCATATTTTCTCCCTCCATTATTTTATTGGAAATTTTAACTTATATAATAAGTTTCTTGAAAGTTTCATCAAGTCTGACCAGATTATCCTGTTATGGTAATAGACTAGATCATACTGCCAGCAACTCAACACTGATCGTCAGGTGGTAGTTAGCTAACCTGACAATCATGGAGACTAACAGCCTTGGGTAGCAAAGTCCACAGGGAAGCTTGATGGTCCCCAAGTGGATTAAATCCCATTTGAATCCATCGTGATGCATGGTAGCAGCTTAATCAATATTGGTCTGGGGCCGATGAGGACTGCATGCCAAAAGAGTTCAGGACCAGACAGTGACTCAAGGAACTGAATCAGTGATACAGCTATCACACTGTGATGTGGAAGGCAAATGAAATGCCACTGCATTATATTGTTCTTAGGACAATCTTCATGGCTGATTGTCATGAGGATACCAAACATTCAGAGTCAGATATGGCATGGATCCATGGTGTTTTACCCATTTTTAATTTATTAATCACTTTATCTCTTCTTCCCTTATTGAGTGCTTCATTATACCTCTATGCATTTGTAGATGTTTGCTTCCCTTATTCTTTCCTATATACAGTCATACCTTGGATAACAAATTTAATTCGTTCTGCGAGGCTGCTCGCTATGCGAGTTTTTCACTATGTGAAACAAACTCACATAGCAAAAATTCCTATGTAAAAACTCTCATAACGAGCTTTTTTAGGGTGAAAACTCGCATAGCGAATTTTTTTTGTTATGCGAGTTTTCCCCATAGAAATGCTCATTATGTGAGTTTTCCATAGGGAAAGTCCGACTCGCATAGCAAAATTTTTTGCTATGCGAGTCGGACTGCATAGTGAAAATTTTCGTTATGCAAGTCAGACTGGTTAGCAAAAAACTCTCTCGTTATGCAAGTTTTTCACTAAGCAAGTCACTTGTTAAGGAAGGTTTGACTGTACTCTTTAATTCTTTCTGGAGATAATTTACCGCTGTATAAATTTTATTTTTAAAAAAATATGCTAACCTTTAAAAACTTTTAATTTGTTGTTATTCAGTCGCAGAGTCGATTCTTCATCAAACTGAATATTATCTATTAATCATTTTAACCATTCCAATAAAATTCTGTGCCAGTATTCTTGATCTTTTTTTAACTAAACTCAAAATATTCCCTTCTCAAATACATTATCTTCCTCTGAGTTTTTCCATTTTCATGTTCTCTAATTCCATTCTTTTTGCAACAAATTCTGCTATTTTTAAAAATAATTTTTATTGATTTTAACAAAAAAACAGATAAAAGACAACATAAAAATAATTAAACAGTACAATTCAATTCACATTAAATACATTCACCCTCACCCAACCCTTCACCTCCCACAACCCACAATAACATATAATATATGACATATAACATAGAAAAACATATTCAGACTTCTCCAATCACCTTCACCCAACCCTTCACCTTCTTCTGTCTTCTTCACTCCCCTTATCCTTCTGTTGATGGACCACCTTTGAGTGCCGAAGAAGGGGAGAGAGACCAGGACTAGAGCCAGTTCTTGCTGGTATTTAAGGACATTGAGTAAATTTTATTGATCGTAGCAATGCAGCTGTTTCTCTTTCTCCTTTCCTCCTGCTGGTAGTTGTCCTACCATTACTCATTTTATTACTTTCCCCTTAAATTATTTCTATTCAAATTTTCAATCCTAATCCCCCATTTTTTCCAGTAGTTACTATGATGTTACTCAGTTTTCTTTCTAAATTAGTTGCAGATTCCTACTTTTGTATATTTATTTATTTAACTATATACATCCAGTACTTTCTGTAGACTTCACCATTATATATCACCTCATACATTGTTATCTATCGATTTATCTAACTAATCTTTACATACATTAACAGAAGATTATTTACATGCTTTAATTAATTTCTTCTTTAAACCAAACTTCCTCCGTCTTAGGGCAGAACAGATATAGAAACCAAAATCACAACAAATACAGTCAGTCAGTTTTTTTTAAAAAAAGAAACAATTTCCAAAACAGCATATCACACTCTACCTTACTACCCTCCATTCAACTTGTCCATCCATAACATTCCTTAACAGGGGGTTATTTACAGTTTCATAACATATTAACCCTTTATAATTCAAATTCTACATCATAACCTTCCATCCAGTTTACCTGCCTTTAACCTTCCTTAACAAAAGTTATTTACATTTTCATAACAGTTTTACAGATATTCTCTTTTACCCTTATCCTTCTCCCTGAATTTTCCCACTTTTATGTTCTGGGCTATAGCCTCCCATAATTAAAAGCTCTTCTTTAAGTTTCCTCCACTCTTCTGATCCTTCTTTGATAATATTGCATGATTCTAGTACACTAGTACCTTGAATAAGGATGGGACTTGGCTCCACAAGTCTCGTCGTTATCCGGTTTTTAACATTGTGTGATGCATTGATCGCACAATGTTAAAAAAAGCCCTGTTTCCCTGGAGGCTGCAGCAAGCCAGAACGTCGGGATTTGAATCCTGACGTTTTGGCTTGCTGCAGCCTCCAGGGAGGTGGGGGAACTTCAAAAATAGCGTGGATCGGGTCTTCCGACCTCCCTGGAGCCGGCAAGGGGGGGTTAGAGAGCCCAAAATGGGTGGAAAAAACATCCTTTTTTAAACCAATTTCGGGCTCTCTGACCCCCCTGCCAGCTCCAGGGAGGTCGGAGGATCCGATCCAAGCTGTTTCCAAAGTTCCCCCACCCTCCTGGAGGCTGTAACAAGCCAAAACGTCAGGATCCGAATCCTTTTTTTACCCATTTTGGGCTCTCTGACCTCCCTGCTGGCTCTGGGGAGATCAGAGGACCTGATCCAAGCTGTTTCTGGGCTTTTCTCACCTCCCCGGCCAGTGCAACAAGCCAAAATGTCAGGGGGAGGAGGTTTCAGAGAACCCAAAATGGGTAAAAAAAAGACTTTTTTTACCCATTTTGGGCTCTCTGATCCCCCTGCCTGCTCCAGAGAGATCAGAGGACCCAATCTACAGCTGCAGGGTGGCTGGGGAAGCTGATGGGGACTCCCCGTCGGCTTCCCTAGCCACCTGCCCATGCCCGCAGCTGTGGGGTGGCTGGGGAACCCAACGGGGGAGCCCCCCGTCAGCTTTCCAACCACCCCACCCCTGCCTCCACAGCTGCAGGGTGGCTGGGAAGCTGAACGGAGAACCCCATTCAGCTTTCCAGCCACCCTGCTGTTACGAAACGACTGCATCGAATAACGCTAACAGATCATTATCCGATGCAAAATTTCTTTGGAAATTTTGCATCGTTATCTGATTTTAGCATTATCCGATGTAGTCGTTATCCGAGGTATTACTGTATGTCCAAGTAATCAGTTTCTTTTCTGCTATAGTTTTATTATTTCTGTTTATCATATATTTCCTTTCCAGCAACTGTATTTTATCTTTAGTCTTTTTAATGTGTTTCCCCAATCTATTTTATGATTAAATGATCCCTTAATAGTAATCCTTCTCATTATCACTTTCATAGTATCCCATAAATTACCCTGATTACAGCTTTCTTTATCAAAACAAATTGAAATGTTAAAATAATTAGACTATTTTTTACCAGCAGCAGGATACTTGAATAGTGTTGTCTCTGCCATTTATTAGATTTTCTTTTGTACACTTGGTGGGTCATAAATTGCATGCATATAAATGCAGCATTAGTTGAATTTTTCCACATTCACATCAAATTTGTCTTGTATCCAAGTGGCCCAATTTTACTTGATTGGTTGTTCTTCCTACTTTGCTTAGAAGTCTGTAAAGTGACTGCCAGGTAATCAGATCAGAATCTCGTCCTCATGGGAGACATTCTTTGGCATCTATTTAGCAAGGTGTGTTGTTTTTGTTCTTCATAGGTTTAGCCTAACCTCTTCTGGTTTAAAAGAGCTTGAGAATTGTGGCAAAAGCTTTTGCTCAATTGTAGCTGTTGACTAAGAGGTTGGTGTCTATGAAGTTGGGATTATTTCTGACTTACCTTATTTCATTCATTATTTGCAGTGGCTCAGTGGTTAAAAAGCTCGCCTTGTTAGCTGGAAGGCTGGCAAGTTGGCAGTTCGAGACCCAGGTACCGCATGATGGACTGAGTGTCTCCCTCCCTCCCAGCTCTTGGAGCCATGAAAGGAGCCTCATTTGGCCATTCCCTGAGCAGTGTTTCTTCTGCAAAAATCCTTTCAACCCAGAATAATTTCTGACCCAAAATTATTATTATACCTTTTGATGAGGTACACAGAAAAAGTCTTCTTCAAGAGCATGGTATTTTTTGAACCACAATCAGGTGTACCTTGGGCAATGGCAACCATGTTGTGCTGCCTAATCTTTCTCACACTAGGTCAGGTGAAATGGACTATGGAATGAATTCAACAAAAGGTGGCTTCATTTTGCCAGTTTAAAGTCTGACCTAAACATGAAAGAAGAAGTACCTCTCATACACTTCTGGAGAAGCAATGTCAGCCAAATAATCACTTTTTCAGTGGGAGTTGGTTTCAGACAACCCGTAATAATCTTGCATGATTCATTAAGAGCTACAACCACCTGTTTGTCATGTGCTGATTTATATCATAGAGCACTAGCATATTCTGCTGAGGAGTAGCACAGGGACAATGCTGTTGTTCTTTATGTTTGTGGCTATGGAACCCAGTCTGAATCATCCAGTTTCCTAAGTACTGTATGTTATTTTTGGTGGCAAATTTTTGTTTGGTGTTTAAACAAACAAGGTTCAATCCAGAAAAATGCTGAAATACTTTGTGGTAGGACAATGTTCCAATATCATGCATTCCTAGCTAACTCAGAACTTCCTCTCTGTTTCTCTGTTCTTTAACTAGAAGGCAGAGACTTGGTTTTTAAAAGGGGGTGGTGGTGGTTTCAGCTGGTGATTTCTATAATAGAAGGAAAGATCTTCTAATGCAAAGGCTAGCTGGTCCTTGATGTGCTCAACAGTTTCCCCCTGGACTGTCAAGGCATGATCATCTGGGAGGTATGTGTGTATGTGTATAAATCAGGAGTTCTCAACCCTTTTAAGCCGGGGGTCGGGTCACGCTCCGTCAGATAGCTTCAGGAGCTGGACTGCCATTTTGCCCTTCCTCCACCATATGGCACTTCCAGGTGTGTTGAAGGTGGTGGGGGGCACGTGAAATGTACCCGGGGACCGCATCTGGCCCACGGGCCAAAGGCTGATAATCCCTGTTATAAATGGAGCCTTCCCGAAGAGTGGGAAGCATTTTAAGTACACTCAAGCATCTCCTGGGCAACAGGGTAAAGTCAGTCAATTCTGCCAATTCAGAACTGTTGCACTATAAATTTGCTAATGAGAGTATGTACATAAGAGAGTCTTTCAAAGTTAAATGCAGTGGGTGGAAAGGGTTGTAGGAAACTGTTGCATAGAAACATGCAATCCTTCAAATATCTTAATCTGGGGGCTTTCTAGGAACCAGCGCTTTAAACTGTACCCAGAGTGAGAAAACAAGAGAAGATTGGGCACAATAGGCATTGATCAGGAAAAAGAAATGACTTTAAAAGTCATGCCAACTGCCACAAAGTTTTCTGAATGCTTTCTGAATATTGCATGGAAAATATTGTGTTAATTGAGTCTAGATGTATTGTACATGTTGTATACATGGCATGCAAAATAGAAGTCAGAGTGCCTCTATCCAAGAGGCACAGTGGTAAATTAGAGAAAGCTGTGCAAAAGTACTTCATGCTTCCACTTTGAGTATCTAGGAATAAGGCTGGGGAAGAAACCTTCATGAGCTGTGGACCTTGTGTTTTCAATGAAAGTACAGCCCTCTGTCCAGCAGAAGATATTCCCAGATTCAGGTTCTTAGCCAGGATTCTAGATTGGTGTGTGTGTGAAAATTTTTTTCAGGAGGGGCAACAATGTCTCTCTCTCTCTCTCTCTCTCTCTCTCTCTCTCTCACACACACACACACACACACACACACACACACACCATTGGCATCCTGGGGTGGGTGGGTGGGGGCAGGCTGTTAGGTCAGGAAGGTTTCCATCTCCCCTGGCCCCCCTCTGGCTACGGCCCTGCCCAGATTGTGCAGGGCACATGGTAGGTGATCCTATTCAAGTCTTACTGTGCAAGGCTTCCTTCAAGATGTATATCCCACCAAAGGATGGACATCAGGAAGTGATGGGTTGATGTTTTCCTCCCACATATATTTGTCCCATTGGAGAGAACACTGAAATAGACCTAAACTGCTGAAAACAAAGTCTGTGATTTGACTCCTTGAGTCAATATTGCAATGCCTTAGGTCAGGGATTCTCAACCTGCAGCATCATTTCATGTCTCCTCCACCCACCTCCACCACACCAGGAAGTGCCATGTGAAAGAAGGGCAAAATGGCTGTCTGGCCCCTTAAGCTGTCTGAGGGAGTGTGACCTAGCCTGGCTTTAAAAAGTTGAGAACTCCTGCCTTAGGTGGTCTGTACTGGACCATTCAGCTTTTAAAATATATTCTTCAGTTGCTTTCATCGTCTTCTTTTTCATTATGCAGACATTCAAAAGCTGTACTTTCTCACCTGTACACATTTCTACTGAAGCATCTTGTGAGTACCCATTCTAGTCCTTGTGGCTTTTAATATAAAAGCCTTCTTTTTCTCACTGACATGTCTGGTGTTTCTCATGGAATTTGTCTTTGAATTGAGTTTCCTGGTTTCAGCCACAGGACTCAGTACATATTAAAAATGCCAGTAGATTCGTATCTCAGATAGCAATGTTTGTAACTATAGTGGATAGCAGGCAATCTGCTGAAGTGAAGTGTTGAACCTGCTCCTGGGTTCAGTTAATTTGTACCATTCAAGGGACTCTGGGAGATGTTTCCAGACAGGTGGTTCCCAGATCTGTATGAAATTCAACTGAATAGCGTTGTGTATCATAAGAAATGTAATGGTTAAGAATCTGATTAAGGTTGAGGGTGAAAGGTGCACTAAAACACTGCCTTCTTGCTGTCTGGTTGACCATGCAGTCAAAGTTTTAGATCAGTTCACACTCTGAGACTTAATAGCTACCATATATACTCGAGTATAAGTCAGGTTTTTTAGCCCTCAAAATGAGGTCTAAAATGGGACTTTACTTATACTCAGGTCAACGTAAACACTCAAAAACATACCAACACAAGTTATAGTCGAGTATATACGGTATGTTACTTTATAGCAATGGTTAGCAACATCTTATTGTTATAGCTGTAGCAAACAAAATTTTAGCCTTCTTTCCATGCCAAATTCAGACCTCTTCAATAGGCATCCCATAGGCATAGCTCTGTCTGAAGAAGGGTAATCAGCAGGGAGAGATTTTACAAATACTGTACAGCACATTTCTGTGCTAGTCTCTGCTTTGCTGTTTTATGTTTGTTTTTCTTGACTGTAGTATTGAGAAGTGGCATGTGGCTCTCTCTCTCCCCCATTGGTTAGCATTCCCTCTAAGCCTGACCCTTTACTTAAAAGGAAAACAGAGCAAAAAATGAGAACGTTCTCTTCTGGAAGCTTCAAAAAATAAATGTTCTCTAAAATAAGGTGAAACCTACCTGTGGCTTGGTGGTTTTGCTTTGGGGAGGTAACATGGCCTGTGGAGAGTATGGGCTGAAACCTTGCCAGGGCTGTAGCCAGGATTCTAGATGGGGAGGGGCCACATGCACGCATGCACACACTCTCTCTCTCTTGCGTGCACTCTTGCTCTATCTCACTGTACATGTGGCTGTGTTTTTGTACATCTCCACAATAGGTGATAGATCACATGTTACCTTATCAGAAACATGCCTTGGGGAATAAGAATTAGGAACTCTTTACCTAACTCTGCACATTAACAAGGCCACATACCTTCAGATGCACCTGTTTCCATGACAACAAAGCATTCACATTTAATAGGAGCCCAAGGTCTGTGTCCCTCTCTGCTTCATAATGCTTAACTGTATATTTGAACAAGACAGAGGGATACAGTAATTCACAACTGATGGCAGAAGTATAAGAATGTTATGAAGCTGGAATACAATGGGCACAATGAAACACCTGCCTCACACAGGGCAGTACAAGTTGCAGACTCCAGATGTTCCCTTCTTTCATAGGGTGTATTGGTGTGCACTACATGTCTGTTTCTGCACCCTCTAAGCCAGTGTTTCCCAAACTTTGGTTTTTTAGACGTCAATTCCCAGAAGCCTAAGTCAATCCCCAAAGTATTGATCAGCCAATGTACTGACTAAGGCTTCTAGGAATTGAAGTCCTTCAGTGTTCCACAGAACATGGTTTGGGAAATGCTTCTCTAAGCTGCTCAACTACCCTCCGGTGCAAAGGTAAACTTTAATCCCATTACCAGACCTGAAGTAAGGTTCAAAAGCCAGTCCAGCTGTTTTCTGCACATGGAATGAAGTGCCAGTTTGCCAATTTTTCTGAAGCAATAACATGTCTTGAACTAGCCTTGGGAGTATATCAGAGGCAAATGACATGTGATGGTTATTCTCAGTTGTGACAGAGCAGCCTTGTTGAAGGTAAAAACAAAATCTTGAGACAACAATTTTGAGATGCACAAGTTGCATTTGCCCTAGGCATCCCTGGACTGTAACCCATCTCAGAACATGTATCTGATGGAGTCGGAATCTGATGAAATGGACAACAGGGCATTAAAATTATATCATACAAAACTTGAAGGTGCTACAAGACTCTTTAATTTTTGTTGTCACAGATTAGTCTGTAAATTCTCTGAATATTCCTCCAGAAAAGGCTTCCTTCTCTTTAGTCCCTGGGATAACTGGCATAAAAGCCATGCTATTTTAATTTTTATTACTTTATTTTATACCTTACCTCAATTGGTGCAAGCAATTTTACATGCTGTTGAACAAGCTCTATAATAAACTAGATAAACAGCAAATTAAATTAAGCCAGATATAGGCGGAGTATCAGAGAAAACTTCTTAACAGTTAAGGCAGTACAACAGTGGAATCAACTACCTCAAAGGGTGGTGATCACTCTAACACTGGAAGCATTGAAGGGAGAATTGGGCAACCATCTGTCAGGTCTGCTTGGATTTAAGATTCCTGTATTGAGCAGGTAGTAGGACTTAATGGACTAAAAGGCCCCTTCCAACTCAGTTATTTTATGATTCTATCTTACCCTTAAGCAGCCCTCAGTCCAAGCAGAAGGACTTAGTGCTACAGTTGTGGGATGAGTTCTCCACCACTACCAAAGATCACCACTGATTCTGTCACCTTCTTTGCATAACAATCAATTCATTATACAGTGAAACCTTGCATAAAGAGCACCTCGCTTAGAGAGCAACTCGCTTAAAGAGCAGAATTTTTTTCTCAATGGTCGCCTTGCTTAACAAATGAAACCAACCAAAAACTCGCTTAACAACTAAACCGGGGTTCGCAATCCCCCACCAGAAGTCATTATTGGTCGCTTACAATGGTGTTTCGCTAAAGAGCAAACTCGCTTAAAGAGCAATCCGGTGTAACACTTTATGCTCTTTAAGCGAGGTACCACTTTATTTATTTATTTATTTATTTATTTATTTATTTATGTGGTGCACTGGAAAATAAATAGAATTTGTGTGGAAGCATCAAGGTTGGGGATTTCTTGGGGGAAAAGAAGACATTCTAGGCAAGAAGCAATGCCTTCCCATCTCATATGGAAACACTGTTCTGTTGGTGGGCACCTGGCTATACAGAAATGAATCATGCTCCCAGTACAACAGGGAGCATAATATTACAAAACAATATGTGCAAAACCAAAATTTTGGGGGCCCAAATGTCACAAGGGCTTCTTGGAAGGAAGTGGACTTGATCCATGAAAGCTTACATTAAAATACAGCAGTTAGTCTTTAAAATGACACAACATTTTTGTCTTTTTGTTTTGTTTATTGTCTGATACGCTTGAAACATAGTCTAATATTGCTACCATTTCAAAAATTTCAAATTGGAAGAAAGAGTGTACAATGAGAATTAAATCAAGATTCTGTTTGGATTACAAAATACCAGTTCCCTGTTTGTTAGTGCACTGGCACAAAATGTTAAATTGCTTAATTTTAATTCACATTAATTCAAACTTGAAAGCTGCTTGCATGAAAGGAATACTGCAGGGCTTTCTTAACCCCCAGCAGTGGCGGCAACCCATCGCAGAAACCTTTCCCTTTCCCAAACACAAAGGATGGTCACCACCTTTCCAAAAGATGAGGGTCAGCTGAGAGGCAGGTAGGCAGGCAGGCACGGAGTCCTCTTTGCCTGCCTGCCTGCTCACCCTACCTTCTGCTTCAGCACAGGAATCCACTCCTCTTTCCCCAAGCCATTCCACACTGACTCTCAGCCTGGTGAAGGACAAGCCCGCCCTATCTCAAAGGCAACTGGGTGTTGTAGCCCTCTAGTCATTTGAAGGGGGGGGGGCAAACTGCTAACTGTGGGGGGAACACTCCCCTGGCTACAGCCCTGAACCTTGCCCATCTCTTCTGTGGCTGCCTAGCACTGTTTTATCAAGATTGAACGACACCATTAAATAATGTGTGATATTACTCTACTTATATTTTTAGTTATTTTATGCAGGCAAAACCAATCCATCCCTAATCAATGACCTTCCATTAATGTTTGCACGTCATTATTCAATTAGGGCTGTCTGGATTAGTAGACATCTCCATGATGATATTTTGATGTTATGTATTTATGATTTATTGATATGATCTTGTAATTTTACATATGCTGTGAACCTCCCTGAGTCGGTCCTACTGAGTAGGGCGGTATAGAAATTGAAATAATAATAATAAAATAATAATAATGACACTTCACAACCTGTGATTTTCTAGCTATTTGATTATCGTGTCACCTGCTGGCCAGTCAGACCATGAAGTGTGTCCTCCCTCCCCTTTCCATTTCAAGTTAAAGCTCTCCTGATGAATTTCTTCATTCTGTGACAAAATTCTTCCCAGTTCTTATGAGGTGCAACCCATCCCTTGCCAGCAAACCATCTTCCAGGAAGCATAATCTATGGTCCCAAAAACCAAATCAGAATCAAAATCAGAGCATTTTCCTTCCTCTTTTCTTTCCTCTTCTGAACACCGATAAGATGGATGAGAAGACTATTTGGTTCCCAAAGTCGAGTTTCCTTCGCAGAACTTCACAGTCTGTTGTAATTTCATCATAATTCCTTGTTGCAGCATCATTTGTTCCCACATGGATGAGAAGAAATGGATATGCATCTGTTGGCTTTATGAGTGATGGCAATCTTTCCACCACATTCCTTATCTGTGCTCCAGGGAAACAGCCTATCTGATGGTTTCAAGGATCTTCCTTGCATATTTTTGTTTCAGTCCTATGGAGTAGGGAGTCACCTATTTACAACTACAGTTCTTTTCTTTGCAAGTCTTAGTCTTCAGATTTCTTGACTAGGACTCTATTTAGATTGCTGATTAAACTAGAAGAAAGAAAATCTTTACAATTTCTTGGTTGTTTGTAGTCAACATTAAATTTATGTAATTGTTTGTAGGCAATATTTTGTCTTCCTAAATCACTGTACGTCAATTCCGTCTTGATGGCACATAAAAGCAACGCTCAACCATAATCCTGCTTTTTCTTTAGCCTTCCTCAGTAACTTTCAGATAATTTTTGTTTTCTGTTGTTAATAAGTGTTATGTGTACAATATATCTGAAATTATTGGTGTTTCTTTTGGCAATTTTCACTCTTCTTTCATCTGATTCTAATCTGTTGACATGATATATAAGACAGAGTAGATGGAGGGGGGAGTACAGCCTTGTCTGACCTATTCTGTTTCTCTGTATTGTGTCATTACAGTAGCTTCATGCCTAGAATATTGGTTATTTAAATGTCATACAACTGTTTCTTTTACAATGGTCCATAACTCTCTAAGCTCCACACAGTCAAAGGCTTTACTGTAAAGCACAAATTGATTTTGTTCTGAAATGTTTTGGTATGCTTTGGTAGCTGACATACATACAGCATGTTTCTTGTATTTCTTTTTCTCTGATTCCAGCTTGAACATTTGGCATTTCTCCCCTCATCTAGGGCAAAAGTCTTTGTTGCAACATCACTTTGCTTGCAGAGGAATTAGCTCAATGTGGTGGCTCAGGTGTTTAAGATGCTGAACGTGACGACTGGAAGGTTGGCAGTTCGAGACCTGAGTACTGCATGACTGAATGAGCTCCCATCTCTGTTCCAGCTCCTGCCAACCTAGCAGCTCAAAAGCAATAAATTGCAAGCAGATAAATAGGTACCACTTTGGTGGGAAGGTAAAGAGCATTCCACGCACTCCAGTGTCGAGGCATGCCTGCTACATGTCCATGGAAACATCTGCAGACACAGACAGCGCTCGCTCTTTGGCTGTAAACAGAGATGAGCACTGAACCCTAGAGTTGGATACAACTGGCTTTCAAGCAAAGGCGACCTTTACATATTCTTACTTGATAGGGCATAATTAGATTGTTCCAATCAAGCTCCACCTTTCCAATACATCGCAAAGCTAGATTGCACCTGGTTGAAAATGTAGCTGCATCCTGTGTTAGATTTTAATGTGTTTAATCTTACAGCAGGCGACTAGTGGTAAAACCTCATGGGAGTGAAACACCTTCACATAACATGGTTTTAGGAGAGATAGTCGTGCTAGCCTGTTTTACAACCACCAACAGAAATAAAGAACTGGGATACCCTTAAAATTAAAAAATACAGTACATTATGACCTTTCTTGGAGCCCAATACCTTGGCCACAAGTTTCTATGCTATGCTCATGATATTTCCTCAAATTCTGTCCTTTCCCTTTCTAAACTGGATTCTTCTAAATATTTTTGATCCACTTGTTTACTAACATAATTTGAAACCAGTTCAAATTCAATTGTCTATATACTGTACCTCTATTCCCCCCCCCCATCCTTACATATCTGCATTCATTCTTTAAGAACACATTATTTCTAGAAAAAGCTTCCTCCACTTTTCTATCTATCTTCACTGGAAAAGTTTTTAAATCTTCCATTTCTATAATCAGAGATACATCTGGGGCCAATTTCTTCTTCAAATTCTTCCATACTGAGGATATGGTTCTGTCTGCTGCAGAATGCAGTGGGACACTGAGTGTGAGGTTTGGTATTTAAATTCTGACTTCAATACAGTAAAACCCTGGATAACGTTAGCACTGTTTTAAAGCTTAACGTTGGCAAATTAGAGGAAAACTTTTGCAACACACAACGTTAAGTTAACATTGTGCAGTGCAAAAGTTTTCCTCTAATTTCCCGATGTTGATCTCTGCCCCAAAGCCCGTGGTGCTGGAGACCAGGGGCTTTGGGGCAGAGATCTCTGGAGGCCCCCTTGCTGTTCCAAGGTTGCCTTGGAACAAGGGGGCCTCCGTAGACCCAAGCGTCCAATCCCCGGTTAAGGGAACCAGGCATCGGACACTTGCCTCCCTTCCCTGAAAGTAAGCTGGCATTTGGACGCTCTGAACGCTGGCTGCCTTCGGGGGAAGGTGGACTCCCAGGCGTAGAGCAGTCCTGCAGGTTTGGGGCCTGGGTCTCCAAGGGCACTGTACCCTTGCTTTTTCGTGCCAAGCCTCAAAAAGGCAATGGTACATTACCTCCGGAGATCTATGCCCCAAACCTGGAGGACTGCTCTCTGTTTGGGAAGCACCTTCCCAGGCAGAGACCAACCATGCGTGTTTGAGGCAGAGATCTACCACATGACCATTTTAGGGGGTGAGGGGGTAGACCAAAAGTCATGGAAAGTCATGGGGGGAGGGGGTTCAGCGTGAAGTCACGTGACTCCAAAATTATCATTGCTTTTCACATCCAGCTGGCCATAGATCTATCTTCAAACCACATGATTTAGGGGGACCGGTCAAAGGTCATGTAAAGTCACAGAGAGGGGAGGGAGTCAAAAAGTGGCCTATTTTAGATCAGGTCAGTGATGGGATGTAACAGGTTCTCACGAGTTCTCCAGAACCGGTAGTCACTTTTCCCAGTGTCCCAGAGAACCTGTAGCAGCTTTTGGGGAGAACCACCTTCGGGGCTTAGTTTTTCACTGGTTCCCCCACTGCGCATGCGCGCCAAGCACTTGGAGTGCATGCACGCCTACAGTGCTTGGCGCATATGCACGGCCTCCTCGCTGTCCTCCCAAGTGGGGAGGAGGAAGAGAAGCTGCTAGCCTGAAGCTCCCTATAGCCTGCTCCCCCAGGGTAAGTGATTCACCTTTCATATGTGGTGTGTCTGTGCGTATTTTAATGTGTATTTAATACCTTTACCTATATTGACGTACTACCACAGTTCCTAAAAAGACCTAGCAGCTGGCAGGCCTGGCTTGGGGTTTTTAAGTAAAGTCTTGGAGTTACCTCATCAATAAGCGACACCTGTGCTGTTCCAATTGCTGTTCCAATTGGAGAACCCTTAAGGAGGTACAGGGGTGTGTGTATGTGTGTGTGCTTATTTTTATTTTATTATTATTTATTATTATTTATTTTTCTTCAGCCCTGCCCATGACATCATGATGTCATGACGTTAGCTCCACCCACACTGTGATGACATCACGGTGGGGTAATAAAAATTTTGACATCCCACCACTGGATCAGGTGATATTTGAAAGAACCCTAATGTATCCTTGCTTTTGCAAGACAATCTTCGAAAAAGCAAGGGTACATTACCTCCAGAGATCTCTGCCCCAATTTATTTATTTATTTATTTATTTATTTAGATTTATTATCCCACCCCAATCAGGCGAACCTGACTCTAGGCGGCTAACCAATCCCGCAGGGCTGGTCTCTGCCTTTGAAGTGCCTCCCCAGGTGGAGACCAATCCGGGAGGTTTGAGGCTCAGGATGCCAGCTTCGTTGGCATGAGAGCGTGCATGCAGGCTCTCACCCCAAGGAAGTCGGCGATCTTAGCCTTGGGCAGCCGGCTTCCTTGGGATGAGAGCTTGCACACACTATTTATCTACTTGCAATGTCTTGCTTTCGAACTGCTAGGTTGGGAGGAGCTGGGACAGAGACAGGTGCTCATTCTGTCATGCAGTACTCAGATCTTGAACTGCCAACTTGCCGACCTTCCAGCTAACAAGTTGAGCTTCTTAACCACTGAGCCACTGAAGTCCCATTATGTTACCAGTACTGTACAATCAAAACCCTGAAGCCACTACTAATCAGAACAGAATGTAGCCAACATGGAGAAATGTCTACAGGATGGTTTATATGTGCAGTAATAAATAATGGAGGTTGTGAACATTCCAGGTTTTGATTATGATACAGTACAACCAAAACCCTGAATTTTCACAATCTCCATTATCAGCTGGTACCTAGAAAGGCCGATTGAAACACAGGGCATTGATTACATAGCACATGCACTCTAAGATACATTTCTTTCTTGGCTTGAAACCTAATAATGTGTTGACTTCTGCTGGGGAAGGAGGAACATAAAGACAATATTGCTTCTCTGGAATGTTGAGACTCTTTTCAGAAGAACAGAAGGGATGGAATTACGGTCTACTTGTGTGATTACTGACAGTCCCAGTCAGTCTCAGCATGCAGAAAGCCATTGGTGACTACATTGCCACATTATTCAAGTGTAGCATATTACCTCTTTACAAAAATTCTATATACAAAGGAAAGAAGACAATAAGAGATCCACCATAGCTGCTGCCGCTATCTGGCAATTTACATTTTGTCACTTACATTTTGTCACATCTTACAATCTACATTTACATTAGACTATACATTTACTATGTATAGTCTAATCTTCCATGTGTAATCCTATCTTGGATTTTAATTCTTTGAAAAAAAAAAAATGTGACTGTACACTGCTCAAATATTACCACAGTCACTTTCAGTAGGATTGTCAACTGGTAACTGTGTTTGGATTAAAAGTATTTAATGCATGAAAAAAGGAGTCAACTATTTTCTTTCATTGCTTGGTTTTTCTATGTGGAAGGTAATGAGTACAAGTGGGTATCCTGTAGGCTGTCTTAATTGCTGTGATTCATGTTGTCAACATTCAGGCTGCCATTTTCTATGTAAAGCTTTTCACCGATGGCAATGTGGGCACAATATTGTGCAGCAATATTGGGCCATTTCCTAGAGCTTTGAAACATGGATACAAAAGCACAATATGCCACATGCATAAACTGGAGGGTTTTTAAAAAAAGAATTTAACAATTCCATTGACACAGTGGAGACTTAATATAGAACTAAAAATGAGCACAGTCACGTTTGAATGCAGGATGTAAACTGAGTGTAGTTCATACAGCAACCAAGATCCTGACCTTATTTAGCATGTTGAAACATGATCAAATCTGACAGTAGGCGTGTTTATACTCATTTATAATACCCCAGAGAACATGTTGAAACATGCTCAACCCAGCCAGTAAGATTCCTGGATATGTTCACCTTTTGCTACAAACAAAATAAACCTGTTGGGACATGATCATCTGAGCTTCCTCTCACCACTAAGCCTACACTATGCCTAGTGGTTGGCTCCAAAAAAAATTACTACCACACTGTGGGCATGGTATGGTGGGCGTGGCCAGGGGGAAAGCGCTGTGTTGCACCCGAATTAGGACTACAGTAATACCTCATATAACATTAGTATCGAATAACACTAAAATCGCATAACATCAAGGAATCTGGGGGGAAGAATTGCATCAGATAACATTAAGATCCTATGGGATGCTTCAGATAACAACCGCGAAAGCCTGTGTGGTTACAATGTATCTCTATGGATCCCATAGAGGATCAGATAATACTAAAAATCATATAACACGAAGACTTGTGGAACCAGGTTTTAGTGTTATATGAGGTTTTACTGTACTTTATTTCTAACCTTGGATGGGTGTGGCCAGCCAGAATATCTGCTACCAGTTTTGGCGAACTGGTGCGAACCGGCTGATGCCCACCACTGACTACGCGGGGAGGGGGCAATCCTCTTATTTTCTCTTTGCATTATTTTTGATTCTAGCTGTAATAAATATTAAATGAAAGTAAGATATAACTTTTGGATAGGGCTTTTAGAATCAAGAATAGGATATCAGGTTTTGGGTTAAAGGCAAACTTCATACTAAATTAATCTAAAAATACAAGTTTTGCAAGAAATCTTGATGAGATGGATTTTTTTAGTATTTTTCTCGGTTTTACTAATTAAAAATCTATAAGAAGGAGTAAAAAAAATCCTATGCAGATTTTTGGTTGCACACCTGTGTAATGTTTGCATTCCTGCCATTGCTTTGAAAGTAATCAGTTTGTGAGATTTTGCTGCATCTGCTGATCAGATGATCTACTGTTTCATCCTTTTCATTACAAAATGGGCATTTCCTATTGTTGGATATTGTCTTTCCCATGGAATGGCTGCATTCATCACTCGCTCATCCAGTTGCTGACACTGAGAATGGCAAGAAAGGTTATGACAAGCAATGGAGCCTTCTCAGTAGTGGCACCTACATTATGGAACTGCCTACCAGTGAAGCTGTGCCATATTTTAAAAACAACGTAAGATGTTACTCTTTAAAGAAGCATTTCGGGACATCCTCCCTATTGCTAGTTAATAACCTGATTTAAACTTGTATTGTGTTGGCTGAGTTATTGTTCATTGTGTAATATTTTAAATGGTGTACACCACCCAAACGTGGGAAATCACTAGGATGGGCAGTATATAAATGTAATAAATAAATATATAAATAGGATAAATGCTGTATTTTAGCCCTTATGCAATTTGTTGGTGATTATTATTTGTATTGCAGACTAAGATGATTTTCACTTTATATAAATGTGTATGTGTGTTTTACAGGTTCATGGTTCAGCTCTCTAGAAAGTTCTCTCATCATTGCCACCGTGATTGTTGCAATCTTTTTGTATTGGTTCCAGTTGGCTGCAGTTGGTATGTATTGAATTTTTATTGTTTGTTAATGTTCGATATTGTCTTATCATAAAAGTGCTTTATAGATAAGCCACAATGGAATAAAGAAAGAAATACATTTATGTTCTACATAAGTAAAAATGTTTTAAGGCAGGAGTTCTCAACCTTTTAAAGCCGTGGACCAGGTCATGATCCCTCAGACAGCTTCAGGGGCCAGACAATCATTTTGCCTTTCCTCCACCACATGGCATTTCCTGGTGTGGTGGAGGCACTGGGGGGGGGGGGCACATGAAATGGCGTCATGGACCACATCCAGTCCAAAGGCGACAGGTTGAGAATCCCTGTTTTAAGGTTACACATTTTGAATGGTTTCTCTAATTGCTAACATTTTTTAGTCTTGAAAAATAAAGAATAGGTGACATTGTAATTAATTTGAAGTTTGCTATCCTTTTAGTCTGTGATTTCATTGAATTGTAATTCATACCTTCTATTATATGCAGTTGAAAGTAAGCTTGTGGTTGTTAGCTGTTAAATGTCTTAGTCATACAATGAACATTATGATACGGTTTTGTCTGCTATTGTTTTATTGAAGGCCTCCCTTCTTTTGTGCAGGGTTATTCCTAGAAAATTCTGCTGCAGAAATGTCTTCCCTGTTTGTTACCCATGTCTTCTCCCCAGCAAAGGATTTTGATCTCATCTTTTCTGGAGTATTTAAAGGAAGGAAATAGCTTTCAGTATTATCAGTACAATTCTGGAGAGTTCTGGAACTCTTCAAGCAATTTGGACATGGAAATAGTGACAACAAAACATTAAATCTGTTTTTTTTCTCCTGGTTTTGTCAAAGCATAGAAGGATCATATTCCTACCTTGCTGATCTCCTCTTTCCCACCTGTTCATAGTACCACATTTCTACCTTTTGCTCTGAAACATATTGAAGGAATGTCCTTTCCTTTCCTAACTGTGGCCTGTGCAAGGCCCTTTTCATCTATAATTTCATTTCATTGATTAAACAAGGGCCTGCAGTGGCTCAGTGGTTAAGAAGCTTGTCTCATTAGTTGGAAGGCTGGCAAGTCAGCAGTTTGAGACCCAGGTACTTCATGACAGATTGAGCACTCGTCTCTGTCCTAGCTCTTGGGGACATGAAAGGAACCTAATTTGGGCGTTTCCTCAGCGGAGTTTCTTCTGCAAAAATCCTTTCAACCCAGAATAATTTCTGACATGAAAGAATAATAATAACAGTTGTTGTTTTGTTGTTGTTGTTGTTGTTGTTGATTAAAACAGAGGTGGAATGAAGTTTTTTTCTAATGTTGAAGGGTTGGTTGTGGGTAGGGATGGAACTAGCAGGTTGGCAGCTCCTCATGCTGGAGAGTTGCATTGACATCTTTGAGCCCAGCAGGGAGGCATGTACTGTTAGTGACATCCAGTTGAAGGCCATGGCAGGAAAGATGTTTTCACTTTAAAAAGGTGTCATAAGAGACAATCATTTCCTCATATCATTTTAAAACATGGTGCAAGGAAAGCATGTGTTATGTTTTAAAGCTGGAACACCTTGTCAGAGATTTCTAGGGTCATGATTTGCACATGTTTTTCACATATTGGTTTTAAGATAAAACTGGCTTTTAAAAAATCACTGTCACACTGACAAAATTTAGCAATAGAAGAGGGAAAATGTGGGAGGAGGACAGCGTGTTACCCACTCCTATTTTAGAGGCACAGATCTATGTCTGGGGAAGGGTGGAGAGGATGGATTGAAGCCCCTCAAATAAATACAAATGCAAATATGCCCCTAGCCTCTTTTGGCTCGTTATATTAAAAACTAAGGGGATGGCCAGCTTTTGTTCAAGAGCTGTTAAATTGCTTTCTAACAGAGAAAATGGTCCCAACATCCATCTTAGATTAGGCAATGATACACCAATTCCTTAAGAACAGTAGCTTGAGTCTGGAAAGTTGCAGATAGACATGTGATTCATGAGTGATTGCTGTATAATTCTAGGAATTTGTGGAGAGGATTATTATTGTTAGATCCATTTCCATCCAGTTTTAATGCAATGGTTTATTGCAGAATTTGACTTCTGACAAGAAAAATATAAAAGGGATTGTAGGCTCATTGATTTTGCTAAACCTTTTTGACTGGTTGGGTACAATTAATTATTCAGTCTGGATTCAGAACTGGAAACTTGGTTTTGTGGTAGTTGCATTGCTACTAATGGAAGATTATGAAGGGTGGTGGTACAAGTGAACTCTGCTGGCTCCTTAACATTTGTGCTAAAAGCAGAATAGAATTTGAAATGTATAATTACTGAAAAACAAAAAAGAACCATTAGGAATCAGAAATAAATGTAAAAGCTTTAACAGAAAGATCTGTGTAGGTGATTTTTCATTCCAGTTTTGTATCTTGTTCCTTAGGCTGTATGATGTTACTGAGCAGTAGAGTCAGTCAAAGCTTTTGGGTAAAATGTTGTCAATATATGGATGATACTACCTGTTCCTCCCAGATGGCACAGCTCCAGGTGCTGACCCTGATATTAGTAGGAAAGGCTGTGACTCAGAGAAGAGTCTTATCAGTGGTGGCACCAACTTTATGGAACTCTCTATTGATTGAGCTGCACCAGGCCCATCTTTATCTATCTTTTAAAAAGAACTAAAACTGTTCCCCTTTAAGGACATATTACCAAGCAATAGAATTTGATTACCTTTTTCCATTGCCAATACAGTAGAACCTCAGTTAACAAATAGCTCAGTTAACATAAAAATTGCATAACAAAAGGAAATCCATAGAAAATAGTGGCTTGATTTATGGATTTTTTTCCCGAACAGATTAATTGGTGTTCAATGCATTCCTATGGGAAACCACATTTCAGTTAAACTATTGTGGTTTTCAATGCATTCCTATGGGAATTTGCATTCAATGCAATCCTGTGGAACATTTGGCTAAAGTAATTTTCGCTGTAAGAAACCTCCTGGAGAATGCATTAATTATGTTAACCGAGGTTCCACTGTACAGTAATATCTCGGATAACGACTGCATCGGATAATGCTAAAATCGGATAACGATCTGCTAGCATTATCCGATGCAGTAGCAGCAGGGTGGCTGGAAAGCTAAACTGGGTTCAGCTTCCCAGCCACCCTGCAGCTGCAGAGGCAGGGGTAGGGTGGCTGGAAAACTGACAGGGGATTCCCCTGTCGGTTTCCCCAGTCATCCCACAGCTGCGGAGGCAGAAGCGGGTGGCTAGGGAACCCCTCAGCTGTGGATCCCTCCCCTGCCTGGCTTGGTAAAGGTCTTAGCTATCCAGGCAGGGGAGGGGTCTTCTTAATAGAGGCTGGGATAAGAAACCCAAGCCTCTGTTAGGAAGCCCCCCACCCCACCTGGATTGCTAAGCTATTTAGCAAGCCAGATAGAGGTTTCTAAAAAGAAGGTAGGGGAAAAAATCTTACCTTCTTTTTAGAACCCCTCCCCCCCTGGCCTGGCTTGGTAAGGGTCTTAGCTATCCAGGCTGGGGGGGGGGTGTCTTCTTAATAGAGGCTGGGATAAGGGACCCAAGCCTCTGTTAGAAAGCACCACCCCGCCTGGATTGCTAAGCTCTTTAGCAAGCCAGACGGAGGTTTCTAAAAAGAAGTGTGTGTGTGTGTGTGGGGGGGAATCCTACCTTATTTTTAGAAACCCTCCCCCCACCTGGCTTGGTAAGGGTCTTAGCTATCCAGGCGGGGGTGGTGGTCTTCCTAATAGAGGCTGGGATAAGGGACCCAAGCCTCTGTTAGGAAGCCCCCCCTGGCCTGGATCGCTAAGCTCTTTAACAAGCCAGACGGAGATTTCTAAAAAGAAGGGATCCAAGAGAGGCTTGGGTCCCTTCTTCTCAGACCCCCCCCCCGGCTTGCTAAGCAAACCAGATTGGCCCCCTGTTCCCTTTCCTCTTTGGAAAAGGAACAGGGATTTTTTTTAACATTGTGTGATCAATGCATCGCACAATGTTAAAAACCGGATAAAGTTATGACTTGTGGAACCAAGTCATAACGTTATCCGAGATAATGTACTAGTGTATATGTTTTCCTGTTGTAGGGTTGTTTGTTTTTTAATTGGGAGGGGCATCATTTTGTTTTGTCGTATTTATAAATTTATTTAGTTTGCTTATTCTGTATGCTTAATTTGTTGTAAAGATTTTTTAAAATGTGTTGTAAGCTGCCCAGAGTAGGAAAACTTTCCAGATGGGCAGGATAGAAACCCAACCAGCCAACCAGCCAGCAAGCAAGCAAGCAAACAACTGCTGAGTTTTATTTCTTTCTTAATCTTTCTGAGGTATGAGTACTCTGCATGTTGGGGACAAAATGCTAATTGTCTTGTGAAACATCAAAAAGTACTCTAAGTAATATTGGGCAGAATATAAATATTATTGCTATTGCTAAAATCACATCATACTGGAAGTGCTGTTTTTGCCCTTCAGGTCCCTCCATAGAATAGAATTAGGAAAATCATATTTTACGTAGTATAAAATGAGTGTAGGAAAGGAATTGATGTATATAATCAATACAAAAAGAACTTCAGTAGATATCGGAAACAATTTTAAAACTTTAAAACTTATTTTGGTTGGAGTCAGAGTAATAACTGTTAAAGATCTATACAGGTCGTTCTTCATCCCAGTAAAATGAGCTTGTATTGTCCATAATTTGGCAAAGCAGCATTGTAGAGGCTGTGGACAGCTTGAAATGTTCTACCACATGTAATGGAATTGTCCAATAGTATCTAAATTTTGGGCTGATGTCTGTACCAAAATAACTCATACAGTCAAACCTCGCATAAAGAGCGCCTCGCTTAAAGAGTAATTCGTTTAAAGAGCAGAATTTTCTCTGAATGTTCGCTTCACTTAACAAATAAAACCAACCAAAAACTCACTTAACAAATAAATCGGGGTTCGCAATCCCCCCCACAATTGGTCACTTACAATGGTGTTTTGCTTAAAGAGCAAACTTGCTTAAAGAGCAATCCTGTGGAACGCTTTATGCTCTTTAAGCGAGGTACAACTGTACTTTCTCTTTAATCAGCAGCTCTACTGATCATTTTTACAGTTTTTAATGGTTCATTGATACTGTACAGAGATTTTTATTATCATGCCTTCTACTAGTGGCCAGATGAGAAATTGCAAGAAGATGGAAAGATGGGCAATTTTTTAAATTTGGATAGCTGGTACAGACACGTCTAGAATATGGCACTGTCTGAAAAACTAAACTAGGAGGTGCACAGTGCAAGACATCAAATAAGTACAAATAACTTTGTTACTACCTAATATCTGTCCTTTCTGCAGTGTTTGAAGAAGAACACCAGCATCCCAAGAACATGTGTAGAGAAGTTTGATAGATTCATTAAAATAACTACAGTTGTACCTCGCTTAAAGAGCATAATGCGTCCCACAGGATTGCTCTTTAAGCGAGTTTGCTCTTTAAGCGAAACACCATTGTAAGTGACCAATTGTGTGTGGGGGGGGATTGCGAACCGCGATTTATTTGTTAAGTGAGTTTTGGGTTGGTTTTATTTGTTAAGTGAAGCGAACATTCAGAGAAAATTCTGCTCTTTAAGAGAGTTACTCTTTAAGCGAGGCGCTCTTTATGCGAGATTATGGGAGGATGTAGGGCTAATAAGGAAGGGCTTTTTTTTTGGCACCACCTCATTTAAGAAATGCTTCCTCCAGGAAGTTTCTCCTTTCCCCTGTTCTATTATTGTTTTTGTTTAGGGAGAGAATTTTTTTTCTCTTACCCAAACAATGTTTATATCTTTACTTTTAATTGCTTTATTCTTACTTTAATTTTGGTTATTACGATAAAGTAAGAACAGCTAACAACATTGCTGATAGAACTACCATATTTGCCGGTGTATAAGACACATCAGAGTATAAGATGTACCCCATTATTACAAAACTAGGCCATTATATACAGTACAAGATGCACTCCATTTTTCCAGTGTATTTTAAGGGTGGGGAGAAGTGGGTCTTATACACCAGCCAATAGGGTATATCTAGGCCAGGACATCAGGGATTTTGACTGAGGGTGCTGAAATTTAGGAGGCACAGAGTTTACTGTTGGGAGGACACAAATCCACTGGTTGGTATTTGGAGCCGGAAGAATGTGAACCTAGCTGCCCTGAGCACATACAATCCTTCCAGCCATTCCTCTCAAGGTAAAATCAAATGCAAAAACAACCAGACTCAGCACAGAACTGTTTAGGGGCATTATGATTTTCTTCCTCATTCCTTCATCCCCTCCTGGTATGTACCATTTTCATACCACTATGGGGTTTTGTTATTTTTACAGTTACTTTACAGTTTACTTTCTTGTTGGGGTCCTGAGTTTTTATTATAAACTGGAGCTGTGCATTGTAGTGAGGAAAACATAGAAAAGTACAGTCAAACCTCGCATAAAGAGCGTCTCGCTTAAAGAGTAACTTGCTTAAAGAGCAGAATTTTCTCTGAATGGTTGCTTCGCTTAACAAATAAAACCAACCAAAAACTCGCTTAATGAATAAATCGGGGTTCGCAACCCCCACCCCCCCAATTGGTCACTTACAATGGTGTTTCGCTTAAAGAGCAAACTCACTTAAAGAGCAATCCTGTGGAACGCATTATGCTCTTTAAGCGAGGTACAACTGTAGACTGAATTGGGCATTTGTTTGATTCTGGAGTGGAACAAAGAGCTGCTGTTCACTTCTGGGGTAGAACAGCAGGTGTTTCATTTGGCATTCATAGGATGAAAAAGATGGTCAGTGGGGAAAGTAGAAATTGAGAGTAACCCAGAAGACTGAGGAGCCATTGACAAAACAGAAAGCAGGGGACATTCACACCTCCTAATAAAGCCTGAGATATCTCCTGAAAACTCTAACCACTGAGGTGTTAGTGAAGGCTCAGACTAAGCTGGGTACTGTACATATCCCTTAGCAGCCTTGCCACCATTTGTTACTTGGAGATTTTGGGTGAAGAGAAGAACTTGCATTGCTGTTCAGGTCTTTTATCATCCTGGGATATTCTACATTTTCTTTGTTCCCTCACTCATTTCAGTAAGCTTTATTGAAATATTGCTACACTTATATTTTAAGATCGAGTGAGTGGGCTTTGAATGGATGTATCCTAAACAGGTATCTGTTGTAAACACTGAAGGAGATTGCATGGATCTCCTTCAGGCATGGATCTTTGCTGTTATATGTTACCAAGATGTTTCCTACCATATAAGTTTGCGATCTTGAAAATCCCTCTCATTCTATTGTCAACAGCCCTGTTCTTGCAAATTCAAGGCTGTGAATTCTTTTGGAGCCCTACTAGTAATGGTGGAATCAATGTGTATAAAGTATATCCTGTTAAACTAAAGACAAGACTGCTTGTTACAAAATGTATCTCATTTGGTGTTTCTTCGGGATGCTTACCCAGTAGCTCTAGGCATTATTTCATGGCACACTGATCAAGTAAACAGCACGGTAACAAAGCTGAGCATGACTAATATATTGCTGTTCTGCATAAGAAAACTGAAAGCCAGCTGTTGTTGTTGTTACGTGCTGTCAAGTCACATCTGACTTATGATGACCTTATGATTTAATGACCTCCAAAAGGTTCTATAATTAACAACTCTACTCAGGTCTTACAGACTGATGCTATTAATCTTATATAGTACTGTACTTTGTTAAGTTCCATACACATTACTGCATCTTCTTTTTCTGAATCTGGTTTAAATGTCGCTTTATTTCTTACTCCATATACAATAATAGTCTTTGCTGTGAAATCTTGAGCATCACTTTTTGATTTTGAGCATGGAAAATTAATGTGATGTCATATACAGTAGTTCCAATGACTGTATGCTTTGGCACATCCTTTCTTTGAGACTAAATTGCATACTGTATGTTTCATGTCAGACATTGTGCTGTTTTGCATATATTGGCCTATTTTTGTTGGTGGGATTTCAGCAGGCTCCATCTGGGTAGTCTTTAAATATCTCCTGTAGGTTTTTCATCAGATCCTGATTATTTTGTCTCAATGCAGTTTTCACTTCATTTTCTAAATTGCTGTTTCTTCATAAAGGATCATCCTTTGAAGAAATCTGTCATATGTTTATTTCTTATTTTTTATTTATTTACTTAAAATATTTTTATCTTTCCTTTCTCCAATAAAGGACCAAAGAAAGCTTAATAATTAAAAATAATATAAAAGCTATGAACAATTATTACAATATTAAAAGATAATTAAACAAGTGCATTTTACTGGCTGGCTGTCATAAAGCATGCTAAGGTGTGTAGTGGAGTGTACAACTAGTTGCACATCACAGGTCTGTCCAAGTGCATAACACAACAATTGGAAAAATAATTCACACCATTTGTAATGTTTTCCAATTTCTGTTTGATGATAGCAACAGGATTTTGGTTTTCGTATTTATGATGTTCTGTTTCAGTGCACTTTAGTTCGCCCACAGCAAATATTACAATGTTTGAGTTTCCCATTGCTTGTATTATGAGTTCAAGCATACCATGACATATACAGTTGTACCTCGCTTAAAGAGCATAATGCGTTCCACAGGATTGCTCTTTAATCGAGTTTGCTCTTTAAGTGAAATACCATTGTAAATGACCAAGTGTGGGGGGGATTGCGAACCCCAATTTATTTGTTAAGTGAGTTTTTGGTTGGTTTTATTTGTTAAGTGAAGCGAACATTCAGAGAAAATTCTGCTCTTTATGCGAGGTTTGACTGTACTTCTCACATTCCTTTCCAATTATAAGTGTTCAACGATCACAAGCTTTTATTTTGACTCTGCACACATCACCAACTATGTCCTGTGTCTTTTCATTTTTTTAAACATTTGTTGTAGAAATGACAGTGTTGTTTGTATTTTGCTTTTGTTGTTCCCTCATTGACTGCCTTCTGATCTGCCAGTCTCATCTTCCAGCACTATCTTTTTTGTTTCTCTTGTATTGTATCATCATTGAATGTTTAAGCTATAGATATTTAGAAGTAGTATGCCATTGTGGTACTAACAATGGGTAGCTGACTTTGTGGGTCAGAAATCTTCCACCAGTGTCATCATTCATTAAAGCTGCTGGCAGTACAGTATCTGCTATTAAAGAATTTCTTTATCCCCATATCTATTAGAAAAGTCTGTTTCCTGCTGCCATTGCAACTATTAATTCTTGGAGAAAGTGAGAGCATCTTTGAGTAATAATTAGGCCTTCGGTGAGTCTGTTAGGAGTCTATACCAGGAGTCCTCAACCTTTTAAAGCCAGGGGGCGGGTCATGCTCCTTCAGACACTTAGGGGGCCAGATGGCCATTTTGCCCTTATTCCACCACATAGCACTTCCTGGTGTGGTGGAGGCGGTGGGGTGCCACATGAAATGGCATCACAGGCCGTATCTGGCCCACAGGCCACAGGTTGAGAATCTCTGGTCTAGACTTAAAACAAAGTCTATCCTGATCTTATTGCAATCAACTTCTCTGGCTCATTCAACCCCCTCACCACATTAAGGTATGCATCTGGGAGGGATGCCAGATGCTATAGTCAGGCATTAGAAAACACAGCTATAGTGAGTTCAACTTTCAAATGCACATTAGAACTGTATTTGCACACTTTTTTTCTTTCATTATATCAAAAATCATGCTGTGCTGTTTCTGCCACATGCTATAACTACTGTAAAATTTTTAGAATAGAATTGTACCTGCCAGTTAACAGTACTGAGGGCAGAAAAGAGCACAATTGGTAATAGCATGCATTTAGTTTTTCCAATATCTTCTCTTTAGGAAAGTCCCAACATACTGTGTAAACCTGTGAACTGACTGCCTTTGAAATGGACAAGTTCTGCAGCATCACTAACTTAATGTTATTTTAATGAGACTAAAACGTTTGACGGCAGTGAAGGGAAGATTTTAATATCTGATCTGTCTCCCACATAATGTTGGCAGCTGATGAATTGAACCCTATGCAGAGTGCTTATAATTTGAAATAAGTTGCAGCTGTAGAGCTGTGGACCATGCTGGAGAAGCTAGCATGATACAGCTGATGGAGGAAGAAAGGTTGTGGGAAAGTAAATATCATTCTCAAGGCTGCACATCGATAAAAGAGGAGATGTTGGTCCCAGTGGTGGTGGGAGCACCCTAGAGGTACCAGTCATTGTGTAGGATGATCCACCCCTGTTGTAGACAATACTGTTTCTCTATAATTATATGCAAGCATTATACAGAATGGAACATCATAAGTATTTTCCTTTGCTCTTGTTTGTAACCAGTGGTGTTCAAAATGCCTTACAGAAACAAAAGTTGGTGTGCTTATTTTTTAGGTATTTAATTTCTGATTTGTCTCTCTTATTTTTTTAAAGCTGTAAAGTTTGACATGACACTTCAAAAGAAGAGTGCATTAATTCTTATGGGATTAATACTTTCTGTTCTTGCTGTGATTGGCATTATTCTTTTCATTCCAGGTAAAGTGCCTTAACTGAAGATTAAAGTTCTTGATCTAGTTTTTCATGTGATAGTCAGACCAATGGCTGGTGTTTTATTTCACACTGACAGCATAGTTTCTAAACCTTAGATCTAGAACTGGAGATGTGAGTTATGTTCAGCTGTAGAGAACTGAGAAACCAGGAGCTTGTAAAGATAGTGTAATTTAACAATGTTTGAGAAGGATATCAACTTCTGGTCTGCTGCCATCTGACTCCATCCAGAAGTAACAGGAATGCATATAATGTAAATAGGACCAAGACTTGTCTGCACATATTCCAAGCAACAGTCATGTATTTTTGGTATCTTTTATCTATTGGGACCTAATTTTGTATTTTGTTTAAATTTCATTAGTGAGCCTTAAAAAAAATCCACAACTCTATATTAATTTCATTGCCATAATTCTGGTAACCAAATATTTGAACTGCAATTCTTGCTTAGGAAAATAAAATTAAAAACCAAGCAGACTAACATTATTTCAAAAACTTTACTGACATGGTTATAGGAGTAAATTGGGAGCTGCAGGGGTGCTGAGGACTTCTCAAAATATGGAAAAATCGTCCTCCTTTCTGTCTAGAGGGCACATGGGGACCATTTTTCTAAAGTTAAAAAATGTTCTGGATATGTGGCAGTCTTGAACTGCATAGGGTCTGTGGGCTGCATCAAACCCATCCAAATTTCAACTTTAAGGGCAAAAATGCATGAATGATCTGAAAGGTCCTAGTAGACTAGCAGATTTAGTCTACCAGTTATGCTGTGAATTAGATGGTTTGAGGTGTCTTGTAATATAATAATATAGTAATATTATATAATGTAGTAATATAATAAAATTTGTAACATTTCTGCACAGTTCACAATATGTGACCAATCACCAAAGAGAAGTAATAAGAAGTAAGTTTAATTCATTGTGACTACAATCCTATGACATTGACATCCTCCATTTCTGAGGTCTTTATCATTTTGACCCTGGAAGGAAAATTCTTTGATATTTTCCGCTGGCCCTTCCCACAGAGAGATCCACGATGGTACCTCCCCTACCTGGGTGAAAGCTCTGACCTTATGCAAAGGGTGCAACTTTCCATTTAAACTATTTAGCCAAAATCAGCATGTCCGATCTTTGTCCCTTACCCCTACTGTGCAATCATGCAGTGAATACTCTTGTATCCCATTAGTACATTGGATGAATGTGCAAGGCGTGAGATTCTATTATGTAAACATTGAACAGAAAACTGTATTTTTCTTGCAGTTGATTATTCTTGAGCAGACATTTAAGTAGGTCTCTTTGTAATTGCCAGCTTCTCTTAGGGTATGATGAAAACACATCCCTTAAGGGATAGACTTTGTGTAAGTCACATTTAAGTGTTCTCAACTTGAGTCCTTATATCATAAAAATAAAGTGGATAAAAGTGGATATATATATATTTTAGGGCTCAAATATGTATTGTATTTGCTTGCTTAAAGAACAGTCTCATAGATTGCAAGATGCCTGGTTAAGTGAACTGAACATATTCTGAGAGTAAAATTTAAGCAGGGAGACAGCATGGGAAAATTTTAGGATGCATTTTAAAACATGAATCAAATTGTCTATTGGCTTATGCTGCTTTTCTCTTTTAATTGATCTCCTACAGCTGGATATGAATCCTCAAATCAAACTGGGCTTGGCTTAATTATAGTGCCTGCTGTCATTTTATTGCCCCTCCTCTGCTTTCTGTTCACATCAGGTGAGAATCTGTAAATCTAGCTGTTGAAATTATTATCTGCATCTCATATGAGGAGGGTTGGAAGGGTGAGGAGGCAGGAGGGAAATGATTTGTTAGATTTGTGGAAATGTGGAAGCTTCATATAGGTAAAGGTTTCCCTTGCTCAAAAGCCAGTCTTATCTGACTCTGGGGGTCAGTGCTCATCTCTGTTTCTAAGCTGAAGAGCCAGTGCTGTCTGCTTCTGCAGATGTTTCCGTGGTCATGTGGCAGGCATGACTAGACACCGGAGTGCATGGAACACTGTTACCTTCACACCAAAGTGTTCCCTATTTATCTACTTGCAATTTCTTGCTTTCGAACTGCTAGGTTGGCAGGAGCTGGGACAGAGACGGGAGCTCATTCCGTCCTGCAGTACTCGGGAATCGAACTGCTGACCTTCCGCCTCCCAGTCAGCATCTTAGTGACTTGAGCCACTGCAGTCCCTGAAAGCTTCATATACAGTACTGTACTGTTATTTACACACCTGTCTCAGAAATTGTGTGGAGAAAAAAGGGAGGAAATTAATTAATAGTGTACAGCAGATCTCTTGGTTTTAATGTTTTACTTTTCATTTGATCGTTGAAGTTATACAGTACTAGGAAGTTGAAAGATAACAATAATCTCTCAGTTATTGTCCTTTATCACGTGATTCAGAAAGGAAGACCAATCAGTTAAGAATGCTTCTGTGAAAGCAAGACTCCCTTTGCTTAGACAGGAACCAGTGGCGACAAAGTACAAAAAATAACCTGAGATATGCCTGTTGGTTTCTAGTATATATTGTTTGTTCACCACCCAGAGTGGGACAACACCCAGATGGGTGGTATAAAAAATTCAATAAATAAAATGAAATAAAAATAAATATTGGTTGTCTGAACGTATTGTACCTGTTGTGGTACACCAAAATGAAATTGGTTTATAAGGCCCAGTAATGGGAATATCTTTATTTGGCAATTCTCCTTACCTTTGCTTTCTCTATATCCCATGTGGAGCTTGCATTTTTGAGTTTAAATTATATTTCAGAAGATGCTTGTTTGTTTTGTGTTTTGCTTATGTTGGGTTCTATCATTCTTTTTTCCAATAAAATATTCTTGTTTTCTGCAGTTTTTGAGAAGCAGCCTCTCTTCGCAGTTATTCTGCTAGTTCTGAAAGCACTTGGATATTTAATTGCTATTGTTGGGTTTTTTTTATGTCTGACAGGTAAGCAGTATATTCTATCATATTATTATTTCTTTTATTTGCTTGTTCTAAATAAATCATTGATCTTTATATTTTCAAGTGAAATCACCTAGCACAGTGACAAATGTCCTACAAAGCATCTTTTCTGCATTGTGGAAATCTCTACAGGTTTGATAGAATTTAGTGGCCTAAAGGTAGTGATATATTTTCATCAGCATGGTTGTGCTTTCCACTAGTGCCTCTTGAATGTTGAGCCTGATAAAGTTTGCTTTAAAGCACTGATTTTATAACTTGCCCAGTACTAGTGCATATACACAAGCTTCTTCCAAAGCTGATGCCAACCTTTTGGCACTAATTTTAACTTATTCTCACAAGTTTTTAATGTGTTATATGTGTTTTGACACACACGTGTGTTATCAGTACAGTAATACCTTGGATAACGCTAAGACTTGGTTCCACAAGTCTTGGTGTTATCCGATTTTTAGTGTTATCCGATCCATGTTAAAATCCTATGGGATGGATCGGATAACGTTAAAGCTCCATAGAGCTACATTGTAACCGCATAGGCTTTAGTGGTTTTTATCTGATCCATCCCATAGGACCTTAACGTTATTCGATCCAATTCTCCTCCCCAGATTACTTAACGTTATGCGATTTTAGTGTTATCCGAGGTAAATGTTATGCGAGGGATTACTGTATTTAAAATATTTAAATATATTTTTAAAGGATGGCCAACCTATGAGAATAGGCTGTGGTCTTTATGGAGATGCTTTGCAATGATGTACACTACAAATTTTATACTTCACAGAAGGGTGGCTCTGTACAATTCTATTTACTACAGATCTTAAGGCAAAGGTCACCCTTGCTCAAAAGCCAGTGGTATCCGACTCTAGGGTTCAGTGCTCATCTCTATTTATAGCCAAAAGCCACTGCTGTCTGCCTTTGCAGACCTTTCCATGAACATGTGGTAGGCATGACTAGACACTGGAGTGCACAGAACACTGTTTATCTTCCCACTGAAATTGTACCTATTTATGTACTTGCAATTTCTTGATTTTGAACTGCTCGGTTGGCAGGAGCTGGGACAGATGGGAACTCACTTCATCATGCAGTACTCAGGTCTCAACCTGCTGACCTTCCAGTCATCTAGTTCAGCGTCTTAACCACTAAGCCACCACATCTTTAGAAGAAGGAAAATTGTCTTTGTGTTGCTAGTTTCTCAAATAGTATAAAAGTCCCCCCCCCCCCAACCACCAAATTGGTAGCATCAAATTCTTTAGGTTTGCTCAAGCTGCAAGTCCAGAATCACAGGCTTATGCCATTGCTGCTAGAACCACTTTCGGTACTTTGATAAATAAAGCAGTACTAGATGGTTTAATTTAATTTATGCCACCCAATCAGGAAACCCAACTCAGGGCAGCTCACACAATAGTTATACAATACATAAGTTATACAATATACACAATAATACAATATACAAAATAATTATGCAATATTCAGCCTACAAGAGCAACATATAATAATATAATATATAACAATACAATATAAAACTACACTACAGTGGCCTTTCCACCCCAGCCGCAGACAAAGTCCGACGATGGCGGCAGCGAAGTCCTGCTGCCCGCCACCATAGCAGCATTTTCAAGTCCCAGCTAGGGGCGGGGTGATGGAAGGGCCTGGCACCCGCTGCTGCTGCAGCCTCTCCACTCTAGCTGCAGGCAAAGTCCAAGGAAATGATGGGAAAGTCACCTGGCCGGTGGAAAGGGCCAGGAGGGTGTGTCAGCATCTTCAGCCTCCTATGGCTCTTCTCCTTCCTCCAGGCGAGAGCCGGCCAAGGGGGCGTCCGGTAGTTCAATTCTAATTGCTTGGCAGGTTTGCCTTCCATTGTTCTATAGCCAATGTAGGGACTCTGTAGCTTTCAAAGGCCCATCTGAGGTTATATGAAGGCTGAGGAATCTCTTTTTCTCTTGTGCAATGTCTAGCCCATTTTTCTTTGTATAAAAGAGATATTTTCTCACATATGCACATACAGTACATTGTTTTGGGTAAGTAATTTTGTGATCCACAAGATGGTTAAGACAGTAGCAGAATGATTTTTCAGACTTGTGATGATTCATTCCAACATTAAACTATTCACAGTAGATGAATTTTTCTCAGCTGAAATGTACTGACCTTGATACAAATGAGTTCTTAAGTGCTTGAGCTCTTCCTTGTAATCCACTGTTGAGCAATCTGTCCCTGTTTCCCATCGTAATTTAAAATATTGATGACGCCTGTGTTAGATTAAATACATTTTTCCCCAAAGTAAAAGTCAAATGTACTCATTTTTCAGTAATCTGATTGTTTCTAAATAATAACTTTCAAAAATTACACTCAGCTGAAAAGTATTGATGTTTGTGATGAGAGCTCTAATGTCAAGAAAGCCACTTGATTATTAAAATATTATTTTATGCTAGTGCTTAGAAAATGAAATATTACCAGGTACAGTAATACCCCGTATAACGCGAGTACCGTATATCGTTAAAACCGCATAACGTTACAAGATTTTCGGAAACATCTTGTATCGAGTAACGCGATTTTAACGTTACACGATACAGTCGTTCTTAGCAGCAGGGTGGGTGGAAAGCTGAACGGGGTTCTCCATTCACCTTCCCAGCCACCCTGCAGCTACGGAGGCAGGGGTGGGGAGGCTGGAAAGCTGACAGGGGGCTCCCCCATCGGCTTACCCAGCCACCCCACAGCTGCGGAGGCATGGGCGGGTGGCTAGGGAAGCCGACAGGGAGTCCCCGTCAGCTTCCCCAGCCACCCTGCAGCTGTAGATCGGGTCCTCTGATCTCTCTGGAGGTGTTTCTGGGCTTCCCCGACATCCAGAGCCGGTGCAGCAAGCCAGAATGTCAGAGTTCGAATCCCGACGTTCTGGCTTCCTGCACTGGCTCAGGACGTCGGGGAAGCCCAGAAACACCTTGGATCGGGTCCCCACACCTCCCTGGACCCGGCGGGGGGGTCAGACCCCCCAAAATTGGTAAAAAAAAAGGACGGTTTTTTTACCAATTTAGGGGTTTCTGACCCCCCCGCCGGGTCCAGGGAGGTGGGCAGACACGATCCAAGCTTTTTCTGAGCTTCCCCGACGTCCTGAGCCAGTGTAGCAAGCCAGGATGTCAGAGTTCGAATCCCGACGTTCTGGGTTGCTGCACTGGCTCAGGACGTCGGGGAAGCCCAGAAACACCTTGGATCGGGTCCCCACACCTCCCAGGACCCAGCGGGGGGGTCAGAAACCCCAAAATTGGTAAAAAAAACGGACTTTTTTTACCAATTTTGGGGTCTCTGACCCCCCCGCCGGGTCCAGGGAGGTGGGCAGACACGATCCAAGCTTTTTCTGGGCTTCCCCGATGTCCTGAGCCAGTGCAGCGACCCAGAATGTCATGATTCGAATCCCGACATTCTGGCTTCCTGCAGCATAAAAGAGGGTGGGGGAAGTTCAAAATTAGCGCGCATCGGGTCTCCCGACCTCCCTAGAGCTGATGTGCGCTAATTTTGAACTTCCCCCACTCTCTTTTATGCTGCAGGAAGCGAGAACGTCGGGATTCGAATCCTGACATTCTGGCTTGCTGCACTGGCTCAGGACGTCGGGGAAGCCCAGAAACACCTTGGATCGGGTCCCCACACCTCCCTGGACCCGGCGGGGGGGTCAGACCCCCCAAAATTGGTAAAAAAAAAGGACGGTTTTTTTACCAATTTAGGGGTTTCTGACCCCCCCGCCGGGTCCAGGGAGGTGGGCAGACACGATCCAAGCTTTTTCTGAGCTTCCCCGACGTCCTGAGCCAGTGTAGCAAGCCAGGATGTCAGAGTTCGAATCCCGATGTTCTGGGTTGCTGCACTGGCTCAGGACGTCGGGGAAGCCCAGAAACACCTTGGATCGGGTCCCCACACCTCCCAGGACCCAGCGGGGGGGTCAGAAACCCCAAAATTGGTAAAAAAAAAAAACGGACCTTTTTTTACCAATTTTGGGGTCTCTGACCCCCCCGCCGGGTCCAGGGAGGTGGGCAGACACGATCCAAGCTTTTTCTGGGCTTCCCCGATGTCCTGAGCCAGTGCAGCGACCCAGAATGTCATGATTCGAATCCCGACATTCTGGCTTCCTGCAGCATAAAAGAGGGTGGGGGAAGTTCAAAATTAGCGCGCATCGGGTCTCCCGACCTCCCTAGAGCTGATGTGCGCTAATTTTGAACTTCCCCCACCCTCTTTTATGCTGCAGGAAGCGAGAACGTCGGGATTCGAATCCTGACATTCTGGCTTGCTGCACTGGCTCAGGACGTCGGGGAAGCCCAGAAACACCTTGGATCGGGTCCCCACACCTCCCTGGACCCGGCGGGGGGGTCAGAGCCCCCAAAATTGGTAAAAAAAAACGTCCGTTTTTTTATCAATTTTGGGGGCTCTGACCCCCCCCCGCCGGGTCCAGGGAGGTGTGGGGACCCGATCCAAGGTGTTTCTGGGCTTCCCCGACGTCCTGAGCCAGTGCAGGAAGCCAGAACATCGGGATTCGAACTCTGACATTCTGGCTTGCTGCACTGGCTCAGGACGTCGGGGAAGCCCAGAAACACCTTGGATCGGGTCTGCCCACCTCCCTGGACCCGGCGGGGGGGGGGGGGGGGTCAGAAACCCCAAAATTGGTAAAAAAAAGGACTTTTTTTTACCAATTTTGGGGTCTCTGACCCCCCCCCCCCCGCCGGGTCCAGGGAGGTGGGGAAACCCGCTCCAAGCTGTTTCCAAAGTTCTCCCACCTCCCTGGAGGCAGCAGCAAGCCAAAATGTCAGGATTCAAATCCCGATGTTCTCGCTTCCTGCAGCCTCCAGGGAAACAGGGCTTTTTTTAACATTGTGTGTTCAATGTATCGCACAACGTTAAAAACCGAATAACGACGGGACTTGTGGAACCAAGTCATAACGTTATTCGGGGTACTAGTGTATGCTTATTTCAGTAACACATTTGTGAGTACTTGAAGATTTACAGAATACTTTGAATGTGGCTAATAAGAAGTGGATCCTACAGTTTTCCCAGCCATTATATCAAAGTTCTTTCTTTTCCAGTAACACAAAACTTAGAGACTCCGAGCTTAGTAAAGGCAATAGAAATTATTTCTGCAAATTAAGATTGCTGAGAAGAGAGGTAAAAGTCTAACTTGCTCGAAAGCCAGTCATGTTCAACTCTAGGGTTTGGTGCTCATCTCCATATATAAAGAGCCAGCGCTCTCTGTCTGTAGCCGTTTCTGTGATCATGTGGCAGGCTTGACTAGAATAATAGTTAGGTCTTTATCAATGTTCAAGAGGCCTGTGCATCTTCTACTGCTAGGTTTGCACAATACTGTAGTGTAATGAAGAAATTAGGGGCTGCAGTGGCTCATTGGTTAAGAAGCTCGCCTTGTTAGCAGGAAAGCAGGCAAGTCGGCAGTTTGAGATCCGGGTACTGCATGGTGGTTTGAGTGCCCGTCTCTGTCCCAGCTCCTGCCAGCCTAGCAGCTCAAAAGCAAGAAACTGCAAGTAGATAAAGAGGGACCACTTTCCGTGTGGGAACAGATAAAGAGGGAACAGATAAAGAGGGAACAGCATTCCGTGTGCTCTGGTCTCTAGTCATGCCTGGCACATGGCCACGGAAACATCTGCAGAAGCATATAGTGCTGGCTCTTCGCTTATGAAACAGAGATGAACACTGAACCCTAGAGTTGGATACGACTGACTTTCGAGCAAGGGTGACCTTTACCTTTAAATACGGACCATTTTGGGGGGGAAAAGATCTTGGGGACATGAAAGGAGCCTCATTCGGGTGCCCCCTAAGTGGAGTTCCTCCAGCAAAAATCCTTTCAACCCAGAATGATTTCTGACATGAAATTATTAATATGAAGAAACTGATGGAGCTCTGTAGACTCTGTAGACTATAGTCAACAAATGATCCTTTTGTAACTGTTTTCACTGAGAAACCATATATCTGCTGTTTCACAAATTATCTTTGAGAAATAATAATAATAATAATAATGTGCTTTCAAGTCAATTTCAACTCAGGGTGACTTTTTACAAGGTTTTTATTTTAAGGTAGAGAATACATAGAAGTGGCTTACCATTCCCATTCTCTGGGAGCACCCTTGGAATGTTCAGGTTGCCCAAGATTACACAGCCTGGCTATTCTCCCTGAAGAAACAGAGGGGAATGGAACGCCCTATGTCTGGTTCCTCAGCCAAATATCTAAACTACTGAGTTATCCAGCCAGTTTATCTTTAGGAAAAAATAAATACAAATGCTAACTGAAACACCCCTTTTTTGCCCTAACAGCGTGCCCTCCAGCATACAGTTCTGTCATGATTGCAGGCATCGCGATTATTGATATTGTAGCAGTAATTGGCTTAATTTATCTCATTATTATTGGTGGTAAGTATATTCTATTTCAGTTGTACCGTAAATACTTTTCTTTACAGTTGAATAACAGTTCAGGTGATAGCCCTTTGGACGAGTTTTGAAGAGATGCTTGACTCACAGAGTGAGGGCTATTAACAAGGGTTCAATTTCTACCTCTTTTTTCTACTTGTATAAGAACTAGAATGTGCTGGTTTTAGTTCTTTCTCATGATTATAGAACTATGTGTGAGAAGTAGATGCAGCACTGCACCTTTCTTCCTGTTGTACTTGAGTATGGTTAAATGGATAGACAAAGACAATATTTTGATGATCATTAAGTAATATGACAGCCCTTGATCTACATTGAGTGAAAGGGTATAATCCACAATCAGGAGGGTGAGGCACCCTTGCTTCATTCACCACAGACTATCAATTATGGGCATGAAGCATCAACGAGTTAATTTCTGCAGAACACCTTGTAGCGTCTTTTAGCAGGGACTGTGAAAAACATCTATGCTATGTGTACGTACTACTTACATCCAGTAAATTGTCTGTATCCCTTGCCTGGGATAAAACATTCTACCAATTTTGGAATAGCTTTGTCTTTCTCTGTCTGAGAGGTATTTGGTTCAGATACTGTATTTTGTATGTGATGTTCCACTATACATTCAAAAGTTTCTTCTTAAAAGGTCTCGTTTAAGAAACAAGCGAGCAAAAAATATGGCCTGGTTGAAAGAGAATTTTGTGATCTTTCTACATAACATTGTGCTATTAATTATATATTATTCATTCATTCATTCAATTATACAGGTGTAGAGTGCATGCCTTCAAGTTGTTGAAATCTAACTCATTGTTTGTATTACATGTTGAAAACAATGAGCAGAATTTTATTAGCGATTGCAGAATGTAACTGTGCCAGGACAGAGCACTTGTGATTCCTCCCAATTTGCAGTTAGACAAGACAGAGAGCATCCCGTTGAAAACAATGAGATCATGTATGTGTAAGGGCCTAGTACAGTGATGGAGAACCTTTTAAAGACCGAGTACCCAAACTGCAACCCAAAACCCACTTATATCGCAAGGTGCCAACACAGCAACAGGGTAGGGAGGAATCACTCCCATTGGGCTGCTGGGCAGAGGGGTTGGGTGAACTCTGTGCTGGGGGGAGGGAGGAAGTGCTCCCATTGGGCTGCTGGACAGAGGGGTGGGGCAAACTTTGTGCTGGGGTGACTGCACGGGTGCCCACAGAGAGGACTCCAAGTGCCACCATAGGTTTGCCACCATTGGCCTAGTAAATATTCTCTTGGGCAGAAAAGACAATCATGAACGCAGCCTGTATGTATGAGGAAAGCCAACAGGAATCTACAGAGAACCATGGAATTATTGTCCCTGAGTGGAATACAGCTTTTGGTTGTTAGTTCTCTTCTTCCCATAACAATAATCCTTGTACAGTTGTAGCTCGCTTAAAGAGCATAATGTGTTCCACAGGATTGCTCTTTAAGCGAGTCTGCTCTTTAAGCAAAACACCATTGTAAGTGACCAATTGTGACTTCTGGCGGTGGAGGGGATTGCAAACCCCGATTTAATTGTTAAGCGAGTTTTTGGTTGGTTTTATTTGTTAAGCAAAGCAAACATTCAGAGGAAATTCTGCTCTTTAAGCAAGGCGTTCTTTAAGCGAGGTGCTCTTTATGTGAGGTTTGACTGTAATTCCGTGTTGAAAAGTCTATTCAGGGAAAAACACAGCAAAGGCTGAAGGAACTGCTTTGGATATGAAAGACCAGTTTTCCTTGCAAAAGAAACATGGATGCAGACACATTCTTAACCAGTTTTGCATGGTTAGGTTTTCTTTTCATACTTCCCATACACTTTGTCCTGGTGCTTATGCATCCTTGTACACCAGCACTGGTCCAAGAAAAGCAATCTTTTTAGCAGCAGCAGCAGCAGCAGCAGCAGCAGCAGCAGCAAGTATAATAGGCAGTGGTTGCATGTCAAAAATTTTACTACCCCACCGTGATGTCACCACAGTGTGGGCAGAGCTAACTTCATGATGTCATGACATCATGGGCAGGGCGAATGTCATGATGTTGTGGGCGAGGCCAAAGAAAATATATATAAAAATAAATAATAATAAAAAATAAAATAAAAATAAGCATACACACACACACACACACACACACACACACACACACACACACACACACACACACACACACACACACACACACTAAATACATTAAAATACACCAAAACACCCACCCATCCGCCCCAAGCACAAATCAACCAGAGCTTTTAAACCAGAGCTTAAAGCTTATTCTGGCTAATCTTTCTCACACTAGGTCAGATGGAAGGAACTACAGAATGAACTCACCACAAGATGGCTTCATTTTGGCACTTTTCAACAGTTAAAGAAGTTAGGTAATAAGTCTTTGCTTAACCAGTTCTCTTAATGTAAATGTAAAACAGCTGTACCTCCTTAAGGGTTCTCCAATTGGAACAGAACAGGTGTAGCTTATTGATGAGGTAACTCCAAGACTTTACTTAAAAAAACCAAGCCAGGCTGCCAGGCTTTTTTAGGTACTGTGGTAGTACGTCAATGAAGGTAAAGGTATTAAATACACATTAAAATACCCACAGACACACCATACCCAAAGGTGAGTCACTTACCCTGGGGAGCAGGCTATAAGGAGCTTCAGGCTAGCAGCTTCTCTTCCTCCTCCCTGCTTGGGAGGACAGCAAGGAGGCCGTGCATACACGCCAAGCACTGTAGGTGTGCATGCACACCAAGTGCTTGGCGCGCATGCACAGTGAAAAGGTAAGCCCCAAAGGTGGTTCCCCCAAAAGCTGCTGCCGGTTCTCTGGGACACTGGGAAAAATTACTACCGGTTCTGGCGAACTAGTGTGAACCTGATACATCCCATCACTGATAATAGGTGAGGTTGTTGTGTTTCCAGTGGGCATTTGGTAGAGTGTGGAAGAAAATTGATACCAGTAGAACTAGAAAGGAGTATATATTGAGAAGAGAGAATACTGTACCATGCTGGTCTTCATTGCTAGATTAGGAATGATCCATCACTAACCTGTAATCAGACCCATCCTATTAAAATGGCAAGAAAGCTAACTAGCTATCAGGAGTACCATTATACTCATGGACAATCCTATATCAGTAAATGTATGTGTGCATACAAACACACATGAACACCATTTATCTATGCTGGGTTTTTTTTTTTGTTGCTACTTTCTATTGAAAGTTCTTCTTTTGAAAATTCCTAGCCCAGCTAATGGTATGAATTTTTAAAAATAACATCAATCAGTCTGAAAGAAACAATGAAAAAGAATATTTGAGAGAAGAGCAAATGAGCAGGCAAAAGTGTATAGGTTCACAGTATAAAATCTTTAATCTTCCAGATACTGAGCTGTAATTCCTAGGAACCAGATTCCCATAGCCAGTTGTGAGAAATTCAGCAATTTTCAGCGAAATTTGGATATATCTCATTTTGCCTGTCATGGTGTAAAATTGTCTCACATTGATTGTTTTGGTTCCTCATCCAAAATACATAAGATTATGAACTGTATGAATATATGACCTTGACTACTGTTGCTCTACTATGTATAAAGTATGGAGAGATTTGTGCACATGCCCTTTCCATCATTTTTGTTTTAGTAATGAATATTTTAGCCTTTGTGGTCACATCACACTGGATCTAATAGTGTTTTTGAAGGATTAAAAAGAAATGTTTGCATGGAGCTGATCCATGCAGGAGTTGTCCTTGTTTGTTCTGGGTCATTCTGAGTCATTGTAGTACTGGGGCTTTCAGATTTTATTAGTTTGACATTGGGTTTTTCCTGTACTGCCTATCTACACACATCTGGAATAGCTTTCTAAGTGTTCTTACTTCTAGTATATTCCTATATATTGGAACATATCTGTTGCAAAACCATCCCTTTACATGTGTAGAGCATGACAATGGAGAGAGGAAATACTAGGTTCGGCTAAGGATAGCCGTGCACACGCACGCACACACACATAAAAAGCCAAATTCAGTAATAGCTCGAGAATTTTTTAAAAAAGAACAGCAGTTAAATATGGGAGAATGGAGACTGGCCAGCAAAAACACATGCATAATAAAACATAATCAGATTCCACACACAAGCATACATACATACATACATACAGTACATACATAACATACATACATACAGTACACACATACATACATACATACATACATACATACATACATACATACATACATACATACATACATACTGTACATACATACAGAGAGGGGTCTTATTTAGGAATAACACAGACATGCAATACAGGTTTTTTTTAATGGATATGTGTGTCTGGAAATCTCTGAGGATGTTATTGTATATCAAGAAGAATAAAAGCTTGGTTCATTCCTACTCCTGTTGGAGGACAAAGGATAAGACGGAACTGTAAACCTGAAAATCTAAAAACCCCATAAAATTTTATACAGCCATCTATCTAATGTATTTATATCCTGCCCGTCCTGGAAGTGTTAGTAGTGTTCACACTCTGGGTGGTTTGCATTGGGTTAAAAATGCTAACATGCATAATAGATTACATTCACGTTAACAGAAAGCACATAGAATATCCAACAGAACAGGGAATTAGCACTGGCAATGTAAAAATATAGAATTGCAAAACATAAAAATATAAAACTAGATGAAAGCATCCTCTTGAAGAATGCTTGAACTGAGTTTTCGGATGCAAACCTATTTGTATGCTGATACACATACAAAGCCTTATGTGTCACCAAAAACAAGATCAGGCTACATAACTAATATAGTAAACTGTCAGGAGCTCAAGGAAGGAAAGAATGAGGAGTATTAAGTCATCATCTCAGTGAATATATTTGCCATCCTTAGACAGCACACCTAGTCCTTCCTCTCTCCATTGTCATGTTCTACACATGTAAAGGGATGGTTCTGCAGCAGAGATGTTCCTATATATAGGCTCTTTTGCTGTTGTTCAGTCGCACAGTTAATTCCAACCCTTTGTGACCCCATTGACTATTGCCCACCAGCCACCTCTGTCCTCCACCATCCTCCTCAACCCATCAACCTCTGTGCCCATTGAGTCAACAATACAATCTAGCCATCTCATTTTCTGCTGCCTCCTTCTTCTCTTGCCCTCAACCTTTCCCAGCATCAAGGCTTTCTCAAGTGAATCCTCTCTTCTCATTTGATGTCTAAAGTACTTTAGCTTCATCTTCACTATTTGACTTTCCAAGGAGCAGTCAGGGTTGATTTCTTCTACAATCAACCTGTTTGTTCTCATCGCTATCCAGGGGACTCTCAAAACTCTCCTCCAACATCACATTCCAAAGGCTCTGTGCTCAGCTTTTCTTATGGTCCAGCTCTCACAACCATACATTATCACTGGGAATACCATTGCTTTGACTATGCGAATTTTCATTTGCAAGGTTATGTGTCTACTTTTAACTATGTTCTCCAGGTTTTTCATAGCTTGTCTCCCAAGAATTAGTCGCATTTTTATTTCATGGCTGCTATCACCATCTGCAGTGATCTTGGATCCTAAAAATGTAGTCTGTCACTGCTTAGATTTTCCAGGGAGTTATAGTGCCTGTTGCCATTATCTTGGTTTTCTTAATGTTGAGTCTCAAGCCAGCTTTTGTACTCTCCTCTTTCAACCTAAGCAAGAGCTTCTTTAGGTCTTCCTCACTTTCTTCCATTAGGGTAGTATGCTCTGCATATTTCAAATTGTTGATGATTCTCCCAACAATTTTGATTACAACTTGTGACTCCCCCATCCCTGCATTGCACATTATGTGCTCTGTATATAAGTTAAATAAGCAGGGTGACAAAATGCAGTCTTGTCTTACTCCTTTTCCTATTCCAACCACTCTGTCATTCTGTATTCTGTCCTAACTGTTGCTTCTTGACTCATGTACAGATTTCTCATGAGGCATATAAGGTGTTCTGGTATTCCCATCTCTTTAATTACTTGCCTCATTTTGTTGTGGTCCACACAGTCAAAGGCCTTGATGTAGTCAATGAAACAGAAGTAAACTTGTTTCTGATATTCCTTTGTTTTCTCCATGATCCAACATATGTTGGCAATATGGTCTCTAGTTCCCCTGCCTCTTCAGAACCCAGGCTTCACTTCCGGTAATTCTCTCTCCACGTGCTGCTGAAGTCTACAAGTGAGCAAATCCCCCACTTTTCCAGTGTGCTTGTTCATGTGTTGATTCTGTGTATAAATAGGAATATCATACCTGTAGAGGTGTCATTTTGGAAATTAACAAGAACTAGTCAGTTCCCTCTAAATTTGTCCTTGGGGGAAATGACAGAAGACTTCTTTGATGGCTGTAGTATTTTGGCCACAGATTAGCCGTTCTTCAACCTATTGTTACTGTAGGTTTTAAGCAATGACACCCTGAAAGTGATATGCTTGGAAATTAGATCTAGTGAGCTCCATAAGACTTATTTTCAAATAAATTCATTTGAGGTCTGGCCGTGGCAGCTTTGGGAAGAGGAATTCTTCTAGCTTTATAGGTGTGCAGAGGTCCACAGGTGGCTAGCAGAAAGAACACTTTCTTGTCCAGACATTTGCAGAATGTTCCTTTCTAAATCAATACCTTAATAATAATAATAATAATAATAATAATAATAATAATAATAATAATAATAATAATAATAATAATAATAATAATAATAATAATAATAATAATAATAATAATAATAATAATGCGACTCAGGGCGGCTAACAACAATATAACATACAATACAATATAAAACAAGATACAATTAGCATACACTAGAGAACAAAATACAATTAGCAGAATACAATTAGCATACAATAATAAAAGTCACTTGTTTCACTTTATTATAAAAATTGAGGGAGATAAAATAGAGGATTATTCTTTTGGGTAGATATGATCCTAGAGTGTTAAGCTTGTTTAAACCACTATACAGTACTTTTGGGGAGCTAAAGGAAGAAAAGGTGAAGGATGCATGTGTCCATTCACCTCATTTTGGGCAAAAAAAAGTCTCTTATCAGATCACATTGACCAGCAATATTGACCAGCAATCCTTAAAATGGCTCTTTTCTTTGCAGCGTCCTTCTATCTTTGTTCATTGAAGCCTAGCAAACTAGCTATTTAAGAAAATGGATCAGTGGGAAAAAAGGTGTTGGGCTTGGTATTTAAGCAGCCATGTCAGAATTAGACCTTGTCTTTTTGGGAGTGTTCCTATGTTAGGTCCTGAAAGCTACAGAGACATTCTTGAGTATATCCTGCCAAACCTCATTATTGTTGGGTTGTCCAAGTTACTTTGATTTTTTTGCTGATTCACTTGGCAATTCTGATTTAGGAGGATAATTGTTGTGGAGTAATGCCTTGAAAGATAATTATAGACTAAAAGACTTTTGGATAAGTTGCTGAAACTAGCACTATTTTCTCTTATCATTTAATGATTAGATTTGTGCACCTTATGTAGTTGTAAAAAAAGTGTTCTATATTTTTCTTGTAATCCTAGGTTCCAGTTTGAAAGATCATCAACCTCCAAGGGTAAGCTTAAAATTAATGCTTTGGGAGGGGGGGCTAGATGACATTGGGGATTTGTAGGGAGATGCAGAGTGTTTCACGACTGGTTGGAGCCAGGTTGGTCGCAAGTAAAATCACTGATCCAATGGGATGAATCCTTACTACAGTCCATTGACTTCCTAGTGTATCTCCATTAGATGAAACAATCCTACCTTGATTTGATTCAGCTCTATAAGAAATCTTTCCAGTAATAAGCTTGTCTCGCTTCATTTCATATACAAAAGCTGAAGAATGCAAACTGACTTAGAGCTCCAGCAATCAGCCATTGGAATCCTTAGGCCTGTCTAATATGGAAGTAACTATATAACACACACACCCAAAAAAGAAAAATGAAATCAAGTTAATTTGTATAAAGTAACTTTCATAATTGTTTATATGAACCAGGAATGTTTCAGTCTAGCTGCTGAGGATTGATAAGCTTCTTGATGTTTTTCTGATTCAATTATTAAACAGATTTCAAATGATTGATACACTGACTGCATTCAGATGAAACAATACACTGGGCTTCCAAAGAATCCTGATTTCCCTTTCATGAATAGTCAAACAGGTTCATTGTATTGTTATTCCAGCTGCCTTCTCCTGCAAACTGGGATGTCAAAACATTGTTTACTGTACTGTCAGATTAATGAATTTTGATTATTCACCCCCAGACTAGGTAGGGTCATAATCCATAGTTTGTTATCTATATTTAGCCACCTCTGCTTTCAGGAGAAGCCAGACAGGAACTATCAGGCAGTATCTACTAGCATGCCATTCATTACTGATTGTGAGGGGTCCAGAGTCTCCTTATTTATCAAACTTTGTTAATCTATCACTATAAAACTGTGCTGTGATTAGCATGTGTTTGTATGCACATGTATATACTTAGTAGTGCTAACTCCTATTCCCTATCTCTTTGATAGCATATCAGAAAACAAAATAAAATAAACAAAACAAAATAAAAAACACGAAAGCTAACAATAAAAATATAGCAGTTAGTCCTTAAAGTGCTACATTTTTTTAATTTATTTTTTTTCTGATATACCTGAACCACAGACTAACACAGCTACTATTCAAAAAAATTATTTGATAGCAGTATGGCATAACCCTTGCTCACTATGGCACTGGTGTTGCCTTTATTGTTACTCTGATTTGTCATTCCATGGAGGCATAAGTAGAAATAATAAGACTTTTTGCTCTCATCCATGCCATCTTTACACTCATTTTTATCTGTGTCTCTGTTAGAGCTGAGTATTAAAATGGTTAGCTGAGGTCTTCTTTAAATCCATTTCACACATCTAGCAGATGGGTTGTCAGTGACATTTTTTTAGTTTCCTGTTTCAAGCTTAGGTAGAGATTACATGAATCTGTGCTCTCATGGTCAATAACACCCCCTGTTCTACAAATAAAGATGAGTAGAAATGGTTTTGAACCTACCATTCATTCTCACATGCTAGTTTTCTGTTTAGGATAAAGGAAAGGTATCAAAAAGCATTCAGTTGTATTAACTTCACTTAAAATTTGAAGTGGTAGCATCCAGAAATTGATTTATCCTCACCAGTCTTTGTGTATGGCATAAACTCCTGAGTTTCTTTGTATTCCATCATATTCTGAAATGTGTATTGAATCTGGAATGTATGTTCCTGAAAGCACGGTTGCATAGTAAAGTGCAGCACTGCTTGCTGTGTCTTATACTCTTTCATCTGCCAGACCTGAGCACTTGCCTTGAAGTTTCCATTCCATTACTCTGGCAGTGTGAGAAATAGCTAGCTTTATTGCAGTACACTTGCTAAGATGTGTGTGTGTGTGTGTGTGTGTGTGTATAACACTTGTTGATCTGCCATTCGAGCTGCATAGTTTTAACTCTGCAGTGTTTGGGATATGTCAGGTTACCAAAGAGGCACCAGCACTAGTGTGGATGCAGAGGTGGAATTCTTAATAATGTAAAGAGGACAGGAGTGGACCTCACAAATGCTTCCCCCCCTCCCCGTGGCTATTCAATCTGATGATGTGCTGGATGTGTGACTGGTTACATGACTTGGTCAGATTGCAGCTTCCACAGTTGGAGCTTTGTGTAAAATATTGAGCAGGCTATAGGTCAGGGATTCTCAACATGCAGTTGGTGCCATGTAATGTGGCCCCCACCACCTCCACCACTTCAGGAAGTGTCATGTGGTGGACAACAGGCAAAATAGCTATCTGAGGGAGCATGACCTGTCCCCTGACTTTAAAAGGTTGAGAACTCCTGCTATAGGCCACTGACTTCATATCCAGATTGGCCTATAGCTGGCTATTTGGTCACTTTGGTGCTGTTGGTTCAACTCAAATTATATTATTCATTCATGCTTTGACTAAATAATCCATCCTCCCCCTTTTAAAAGCTTTTCCTCCCCTTTTTGGCACAGTGTTAGGCATACAATTTTTGACACAGCACTAGAACTGCAATCATCCCCTTTTGTAACCCATGCGGATGGTTAATTCATACCTAAATGCTATAAATGGATTTAAAGCTCCTTCTTGAAGATATTGAAAAAGAAGCCTCATGAATTTCCTGGAGGAGTGCATTCCATAGTGAGGGTGCCACAACTGAAAAGCCCCAGCCCTTTGTCATTTGTTTCCTGGCTTCCCTTGGGTAAGGTACCCTTAATTGTAGGTTAGGGGACTTTCAAATACCACATTACCATTTTAGGGTGGGAGGGGGTTGACCGAAAGTCACGGGGGAGGGGGGTTTTAACCAAAATTTTAACCCCCTGACCAGGTGGAAGTCTGGGGGTGGGGCGGCAGGTGTCCTCAGGCTTTGGGCAGGACCACCCACTGCCACTCAAGCCGGTATTACTTTTAACACACATACCCGCCCAGGTGGGAGTCCGGGGGTGGGGCAGCAGGTGTCCTCAGGCTCTGGGTTGGCCATGCTTCTGGTGTTTCTCTTCAAATCAGGGGAAATGGAGAAACCACATGATTTAGGGGTCAGGGGTCAGCCAGAGGTCATGGAAAGTCACAGGGGGGAGGGGGTCAAAAAGTGGCCTATTTTAGGTCACATGGTATTTGAAAGGCCCCTTATATGAGGATCAGGTAGGACGGGCAGAAGATCTTAGCAGGAAACCCTGCAAAATGTACTGCAGTCCCAAACCATTTATGTCTGGAACATCATGTGAAAACAAACAGGTAATCAGTGGAGGCAAGATAGAATTAGGGAGATGTGTTCAAATGTGCTTTACACCCACAATCAATCTGGCTGCTGCATTCTGGATCCTTTGAAGTTTCTGTATCAATTTCAATGGAAGCACTACATAGAGAGCATTACAGTACTCAGTTCTTGAGACTACCAGTGCATGGATCAACCTCATTTAGAGGCTTGCCATTTAGATAAGGGTGCAGTTTATATGCATGAGAAAATGGAGAACTTACCACTGTCGCTATGTGGCATTCCATGGATAGTGCTGTGCCAATAATCAGCTTTATTTATTTATTTATTTTATATACAGTCCATCTAGTATAAAATTACTTTGGATGGCTTACAACATAATAATATACAAAACATACATCAAAAGAGGCAAATTACATAATAAATGAACAGAGAAATCAGCAATATAAGTAGAGAAAAATATAGACATAATATTTTTAAAAATGGATGAAACAGTAACGATGGTTAATAAAACAATAACAGAACTGTAATAGTTACTGGCCATAGCAGACTCTTAGCCAAGAACCTTCCCAAATACTTTCCTAAAGAGGTGTATTTTCAAAAGCATCTTAAAGGTCTGAAGGGTGAGGGGCATATGCATCTCGCAAGGTAAGGTGTTCCAGTGGGAAGGGGCTACTACTGAGAAGGGTCAATTCCTGGTCAGTACCATCCGAGCCTCCCTTGGAGGGGGAACCCACAAGCCTAGTGCCTTTGAGGACTGTGTAAGTTGGGCCACAGAACTTTGGAAGAGACATTCTGACAAGTAATTAGGTCCTGAGCCTTTTAAGGCTTTATATTAAGTACCCTCACTTTGAACCTGTCATGGAAGCAAAAGGGAACCTGGACCAGGATCAAGAAGATGTGATCAAACCTATCTGGATGCTGTTTCTGGAGTTTCCACATTATCTTCACATATCCTTGAGTTTCACCCTGGAAAGGCTGGAGGGCAAACTACAAAGCAGTGCTCCCTTTACAGATGATGGTTTAACTCAGGAGTTCCCAAGCTTCTCAAGCCGGTCACACACTCTCAGTCAGCTTGGAGGGCCAGACAGCCATTTTGTCCTGCACCCCCGATGGGGTGGCCATTTTGTCCCAACAACCTCAAAGGGGTGGCCATTTTGTTCCTCAAATGCCCTTGGAAAGGTGAGGGGCCACAAGAAATGGTGTTGGGGTCCAGATCTGACCCCTGGTTTAACTAATATGATGGGGGGGGGAAACCAAGGAACAGAGATATCAAAGAGAGCAGGGCTAGAGGTAAGGTGGCACAGATTTCCGGCAGATGAAAAACAAAATAAAAAACCCACATCCCTGTTTAGCCAAATCTTATATTCAGCTCAGTGTACTTGTTTGTTATTCCTAGAAAGGGAAATTGTTTTAAAATCTAATTTGTGGAATGGTGTTTTGATGCCTAGAACGTAATTGAAGCACGGAAAACCAATTGAAATGGGATTCCTTGGAAGCAGAATATTTGTTCTTCCTCTAACAGACTAAACCACCTTCCCCTTTTGAAAATGGTGTGTTAGACTGTAAGGTCTTGGAGAGTGCCTTCTGGTCATACAGTACTGATCAATGCTGATGAAATACATAGTTTGATTAGATCCAAATAATTAAATTAGAACCAGCCATTCTCATATTTTTCTACACATAATCAAACCAGTTTTGTTTTCTCATTTTTGGTGCCAAAGTCTGAAAACACAATGCAAATATAACCATTAAATTGGTTTGTACGGTCATGGGCTCATTCTATTTTAGATTGTCAATTTGGTGTCTGCTAGATTATTTTCTTTGGTGTTCAACTGTTGTTTGGTCTGGAAAAGAAAGGAAAAACTACTGATATTCTTGATATAGCAAAATGTGGAAATGTATTGTATTGTATTGTATTTATTGGATTTCTATACCGCCCTACTTGGAACAACCAACTCAGGGCGGTGTACAACATAATATACAATCATCCAATAAATTCCGACAATAAGACAAAAATAACATACAGTATAAAATATCACAATATAATAGCAAAATAATAATAGTAGCAAAAATACAGTCCAGCATTGCAAAAATAGTCAAGTGTCATAAATATAAATCATCAAAAGTCACAAATACAGATATCATCAACATCACAAATATAACATTTGCCCACTGACAGCTGTTCTTAGTCAGCCTCTGAGCCATGGTAGAAGACGCCCAGAGGAAATGCAGGAGCGTCCTCTCCCTGCCACGGTCACAAGTTTCTTTTACCTCCGGGCCGCGATGGAAAGGGTCCCGGAGGAAGGGCGGGGGCGGCGCCTCACCTCCTGCAGCTGCGGCCGTTTCCTCCATCCCGGGCCAAGGTGGAAGGGGCCTGGGGAGCGCGGGAGCGTCCTTCCTTGCCACCGCCACGGTTCTTATATCGGCCTCCGGGCCGCGATGGAAAGGGTCCCGGAGGAAGGGCGGGGGCGGCGCCTCACCTCCTGCAGCTGCGGCCGTTTCCTCCATCCCGGGCCAAGGTGGAAGGGGCCTGGGGAGCGCGGGAGCGTCCTTCCTCGCCACCGCCACGGTTCTTATATCGGCCTCCGGGCCGCGATGGAAAGGGTCCCGGAGGAAGGGCGGGGGCGGCGCCTCACCTCCTGCAGCTGCGGCCGTTTCCTCCATCCCGGGCCAAGGTGGAAGGGGCCTGGGGAGCGCGGGAGCGTCCTTCCTTGCCACCGCCACGGTTCTTATATCGGCCTCCGGGCCGCGATGGAAAGGGTCCCGGAGGAAGGGCGGGGGCGGCGCCTCACCTCCTGCAGCTGCGGCCGTTTCCTCCATCCCGGGCCAAGGTGGAAGGGGCCTGGGGAGCGCGGGAGCGTCCTTCCTTGCCACCGCCACGGTTCTTATATCGGCCTCCGGGCCGCGATGGAAAGGGTCCCGGAGGAAGGGCGGGGGCGGCGCCTCACCTCCTGCAGCTGCGGCCGTTTCCTCCATCCCGGGCCAAGGTGGAAGGGGCCTGGGGAGCGCGGGATTACACTGGGCCTAGTAAAACAACATGTCTTTGGTGCCTCTGGTACAGACATCGGTCCTGGTCTTTTAAGTCAATCCTGTTGATAGGTACTTGAAAGTGAGCCCTATTTTGTTGAGGAAGATTCTCCCCTAGATAAATGTGCATAGGATTGGTAGCCTCTTAATTCTGACTTGAAGGACTATTTATTAATTCCATGGAAATTTTAAAAGTGTTATTTTCTGTGACAGTTCAATATTTTTCTACTAATATTCTTGATTTTATCTCTATTGGCATGGCATTTTAAAAAAGTAAAAGGAAGAGCAAAGTATGTTCCAGCTCTTTGGAAGTTTATGGCATATTCCAGAGCAGTCATATTGCAGATGTAGTCCCATTGTATACTCTTCCTGGTGTTTATTTTCTGCATTTCAGCCAAAATGTAAATGCAAATAATCGCTGGTAGGCAGTTCTGAGTCAGAAAATGTGAACTCATTAATGGCCTGGAAATAATAATGACTGTTATTAACTTACTAATGTTTTGCTGCTTCTTTTATTTGTTTTGTAGAATCACTATTTATTGTATATATCAATTAGAGTTATTTAATTTTGGAAATCTAAACTAGACATGAAGCCTTTATATATTTTAAATATTTTACAGAAAGCTGTTGAAGAATCACTTAATGGTAGGTGGTAATTGAAATTTTGTGCTATATTTTAGGCCCTTGACTTTCATGATTTGTCTGAGACAGAAATTAGTTGTCAACTCTGTTTATATAGCTATTAACACAAATTAACGTAAACATTGCTAATTGGTTTAAATTACTGGTAGCTCATATATTACCAACTGGCAGTTATAGTTTTAACAGACATTTTTGTGGCAGAGAAATCCTAGCTTTATCCTGATGCGAAGAATACACTGTAGCTGCATGTTACAGATGCACAAATGTTTTTAAAAGTTGTTTAATGTTGTTAATGTTGGAAAACTTTTTTTAAAAAAAATCTAGAATTATCTGGCTCTCTCTTACTTGGCTTATTATCATAGGATACATAGCACTGTAACCTTACAAACTGCCTTGCAAACAAGAATCAGTCTCTTAATGAAAGGGGGAATTCCTTTTTGAAGGTAGATGTTGATTTGTCTTTTGCATGGCAACACGCATGTATTCTAAGATGGAGCTTTCCGTATCTTGCCTTTTGGATCTCCACTTTACACATTTGATTCAGTTGGACTTGGGGAATTCCCACATAGACTAATGAATATTCAAGAAAAGTGTTGGTTGTGCTATGAATGGGGAGAGGCCTCAATGAAGAACCTTAAATGTTTTCCTCCTTACATGAATTTCTAGCATGCGGGAAATAACATTAAACACTAATATCTTCCAATACAGTTGCTGCTAAACTGCTTGTTTCCTCTTTTCTAACCACTAACATTTTCCTTGGTTTTTCAAAGATGCAAAAGGAGTGATGTTAGAATGATGGGTGAGTATGTGCTGCCTGTTTTTGTTCGATGCATTTTTCAATTAGCTTTGCGGGGGGTGGTATTTTTGCAAACTTTATTCATATCATCCAAGTTATATGATATGTAGCACTTATCCCACCCCATCATGCCTCCTGGGAAAAGAGCTAGCATGTATAGTCATGGGCAAGCTGCCAGAACACCCCTAGAAGAAGGGAATGGTAAACTCATGCCAGTAAGATAAAACCTTACTTTTGTGGACCAGTCTTCCTAGACATGAATTGAAACATCCAGCACCACCACCCCAAGTAATGATCTATCACAATTCTGGACTCAGTTAAAATCCATTCATAAACTGATTTCCAGTATCATGGCAGTTTTTACTTTTACTGCCAGAGACACTCAGGAAAAAAAAAACCCCAGATCTTTCTCTCCCAAGGTTTGTACAGGTTTCTGAACTGTGAAAAGCTTAATGCAATAGAGAAGCTTGATCAGCCTGAGATGCTTCTGCTTACTTTGGAGCTAATGTAAAGGTTAAAAGACATCTTTTCACTTGCCTGCCAACTCCTATGTCCTTTGGCACATGCAGAGGACTTGGAGACAGAAAAATCTATGGTGAGTGAAAATAATGCCTGTGGACAGCTATTTGATGCTGTTGTTTGCACTGATGTTTATATCCTTAATTATAGTCAAATCTTTCACCTAACCCAGTTGAGAAACCTATGGCCACAGTGCTGGACCTAGCTCGCGGCACCATTTCATGTGTTGGGGGGGACCGCCAGTCCAACCCGTTTAGCTGTCTGAGAGGGCATGGTCAGGCCCATGGCTTAAAAAGGTTGAGAACCCCTGACTTAACCTATTGGCATGGCCCTTTGTAATCTTAGGATTCTTTGTTGTGTTACAGTAGCTGTATTTTGCCTTTAAAATCTGCATATTACTCAGATGTCATATAGTGCAGTTTTATATGCATTCTTTACACTTTGAGATTTGGGAGTGGAAAAGAGCTTGCTGGATTGCAATTCCCATCATTTCTAGCCAATGTAGCTACAGGTAAGCATTTGATTCAACAGTAGCTGGAGGAACTCAAGCTGCCCACCCCTGCTATGTGCAAACTAATTCTCCAAATACGGATACTTTTGTAACCTATATGGCACTCCCATTCTTTCATAAGAGGGACAAGTCAGGAAGGAAAGCCTGGGCTTCCCAAAAATATGGAAAATCTTTAGTCGGAATACACACTTCTGTGCACAAGGGCCCCAAAGTATCTTACTGAGGGCAAAGCATGTTTATTGGCCATGGTCATTGGCTACCTGAGTGGAAAGAAAGGAAGACACTGTAGGTAGCAGGGGGTATTAGCCTGGCAATTAGCCTGGCAAAAGACATGGTTGCTTGGAACCCTGAATAGGAACATTTCATATTCTCACTTCATACAAATATAACTAGCCTTTTCATTTACAATGAACAAGTAAAATGGCTAACCTGTTATTGCTCATACATGTGATTACTCTTCTTACAATTTGTACATGATGGTATTGTGAAAGAAGTGTCTAGAATGCATATATTTGATTATATATTAACAACAGAGCGTTTGAGACATTTTGTCAGTCAAATTATTTTCCTTTTTTTATTAATAGGGAAAATTTTGTTACTGCTCCATTGAGAGAAATGAAGAGAAATAATTAAGTAAATATTTGTATTCTGTGTACTTCATTCATCATCTCTTGACTTACTATTTACGTCATACATCATTGATTTCTGCTTAAACTAAAGTCATTGCATGGGGATCAAGATTAATTAGTCCACAAATGCAACATAAGTAGAGAGTAATTAGGTGTTAGTCATTCAAACAGTTCATCAATGAGATAATCATGAGCATTTTTTTTCAGTTTGTTCCATATGCAACTTCTCTCACTAGATTTGATTGGAAAGCAGTTGCAATTCATTTATTCATGCTTGTTAAGAGTTGATGGGGATATCTGAAAGGTAACACTAGATACCACAATCTCTGAAATAGTGTGTTACTGTAATAATGTGGAGTCTTGGTGTAAATGGATATGGTGGAAACCAAGGTGTGGTGCAATGAGCAATGCAAGGAGATTTTTAGATTCCTGGTAATATAACATGTAGGGTGTATGCTTTTCTCAGTCTGGCCAGGTTATCCTGCTATGGTAATAGAGTAGATCATACTGCCAGTGACTCAACACTGAGTATCAGGCAGTGGTTAACTATGCTGACAACCCTGAGGGGTGCCGAAATCCACATGGAAGGGTGATGGTCCCCAAGTGGATTAAATCCCACTTGAATCCATTTTGATGGAGGGCAGCAGCTTCATTAATATTGCCCTGGGACTGATGAGGACTTTGCATGCCAAAAGAACTCAGGGCCAAAAAGTGACTCACGGAACTGGATCAGTTGTACAGGTGTCATGCTGCAATGTGAAAGGCAAATGGAAAGCCACTGCATTATATTTTCAGGACAGTCTTCATGGCTAATTGCCATGGTGATTGCCAATATTTGGATATGGATACAGAAGAAGTAGAAGGGTGTATGCTTTGGCCGCTTCTGACTTTTGGCAGCCTCCAGATAACCCAATCAGTAGCTGAATTCAGAAAGACCTATTTTGCATCCACTGAAGTGCTTGATGCAGACACATGAGGCAGAAACAAAGCCAATAATCTTGATTCTTCTGAAAAGAAGAAAAGTTTTGATGTTGCCACTTCTTATTAACCTATGGTATTCATAAAGGGCTCGACCAGGGCCCAGTGTTTTCTGAAGATCTTTTGGCTCTAATCAGATTTAAACTTTACACTCTTTCTCCAAGGGTTCAGGGCAACATATATAGAGTTATCCAGTTTTGTCTTTTCAAGTTGTCCCCCTGTACACTCTGTAGAGCATGATGAATAAGCAGGGATTTCAGCAAGTTCTCTCAATTCCAGTTCCAGTGTCCCTAATTGATTCAATCTTTACTAAGATAAGCACAATGTATAAACAGTATTGTTTAGAATCTGCTTACTTTACAATCTAATTTTTATTCACTATTGTTGAGATCAGCTGGCTGGATATTCACTGGTTTAGGTATCTGGATATGGATCCAGAGGCTGGGAGTTTGACCCTACCCCACTTCAAAATGCCTCCTGAGAAAAGAGCCAACCTGTATAGTCATGGGCAAGCTGCCAGAACACCTCTAAACGAAGGGAATTGTAAACTACTGTGGGGAAATGAATGGTGGGTTGAGACAGTATCCAAACCTGCCGAAATTCTTTTCCTCAGGCTCAGGGCTATTTTGTGACTTTCACAGTTCCTGAAAACTCCAGCCCATAACTTTGTGTGTTAAACCTGAGTCGGCTTCACTGTCTCCCCTCCGATCCCCGCTTCCAAAAGACAAGCTGTGGAAGACTGTGGTAGCATATAAAATTAAAATTAAGCAGGAGATAAATTGTGCAGGAGATAAAATCCCATCTCTCAGGATCATACCAACTGGACATGACACTTCCAAAATCCTTGGAAAGGAGACCTGTGTGGTCTCAAAGTTTATTCAATAAAAAGAAATTCAGTGTCCATAAAACACATTGATCTTTTCTCAAGCAAATCATAGCAAAAGCTATATCTCTGACTAACTTATTCCTAAGCATGCAATTTTCCCTAGTACTTAGAATCTAGAATATAAAAACACAATATTTTCTAAGTGTTTCCTCATCTGACTGCAATGTGAAGATTTTTCTAAGTACCAAAGCTGGAAAATCTTCTAAGTCCATTAGTTTGTCTCCCACTAGCTTATAATCTCTAAGGTGATGGCCCTGAAGGTCGCATTTTCTTCAGAGTTTCATTTCTCCGCTGAACTGTATGTTCATCAGGAATGTGCTCCTATATTCTTGGGACGTTCTTCATGACTCCCCCTCCCGGTTTCCCTTTCCCGAATCCTTCTTTTCTCTCGGGGCTTTCTGGGCTTAATTTTTATACCCTAAAGTGTACTCACCCCCTCTTTTGGAATGTCAAGTATCTCAAGGTCAGATGATGTCCTTGAGATTAGAGCCTGTTATCTCTCAAGATCTCCCAAAGTCACCTTATCAAGATGGGTCTAGTCCTGACTTGGCAAGATGCCCAAGGACATTTTTCTTTGGGTGGATGACTCCTGAAGTCAAAATGTATGAAGTTTTGCGTGTTCTTCTGGGTAAATTCTCCCCTTAATAATTAAAGGTGCCACTAGAGGCACTTATCTAGGTGACACAGTGTTTCTCTATGAAGACTTCTGAGCTCAATGCAGGTTTGTTTCTACAAAAATTTAACCGGAATGATTAACTAAATCACACTAACACAATTACAATCTGATTTTACACGGTTGAAGCATTCAAATTCATGACAACTACTACTATGTATTCTCAACTTAGAAAACCCTGGAAAGGGTAGCCATAAGGCAGAATCGACTTGATAACATGCTGCTATTTATTATTATTAATCAAAGACTGGTATAAAATTAACAGTTCAGGAACTAACCAAGGACATAAGAACTGTTAGTGTAACATCTAAGTATATAAGCAGTTCCTAGTAAAGGGTTGTTGTTGTTGGGTTTTTTTTTTTTTTGTAAAGTATATTTTGTAAAGGATATTCAAGTCAAATAAATCCAAAATTTCCAAATATATAGAGTCCTTTAGGTTTCGGTCCAACAACTCAGATCTCTATGGGTATTAACAGATTTCTTCCTTCATAAATGCTCAGCTTCAATTTGTAAATCACGATATTTTGTGATTTTTGTCCAGTTGTTTGTCCTCAATTCATGCATCCCCTACTATAGTAGTGTCCATAAATCAGGTCGTCTTCTTTTCCACAACAGTTATATCAGTGTGTTATGATCCAGATGTCTATCTGTTTAAATTGTAAAAACCCACAGGATCTTGATGCTCTCATTTTCCATAACTTTCTCTACCTGATGTTCACAATAATTTTTACTGCATTCAAATATAAATGTTTGGCAGTTTCCAATTAATAATGTTTGCCATCCTGTCATGGCTTTGCAAATAATCAGTCTATGAAATTTTGCTGCATCTGCTGATCAGATGATCTACTGTTTCATCCTTTTCATTACATATTACTGTATTATTATTATTAGGACTAGGAGTATTAGGAGTAGTCGTGGTGGTGGTAATAGGAATAGGAGTTTTGCTTTGAAATGCAAGGTGATAATGGGAAAAATACAGGTACAACAGAAACAATCCCCCCTTCCCCAGCTTTCAGAGACAGTCTTAGAAGGTTTATGCAGCCTTTGGATTGCATTTGCCCCACCCAAGTATAGAAACATAATTGTTAGCTGAGTTACTCTTCCTGCAGAACATGTAAATTTCATTGGCAGTAGAGTATTAGTAGAATTTCCAAGTTCATTATTAAGAATTGTTCACAAAGATGAAGGCTTAAATTTATGGAGATGGTGGCTGCAATGGCAGCCCTTGAGGTCTCCTAACCTTTCCTATTACAGTCTCCCTGGTGCTTAAAACTTGCTCCTGATAGGTTTTTGATTGTTCTGAGCTGGTTTTGGGGTACAGTAAAGAAAAGGATTACAAACTCATCCATTTTGCAGGATTCCATTGTTGTGTATTTAAAATTGCAGTATTGGACTACAACTTGCAAGTTGTAGTAGCAATGCTGACTGACTTACTCAAAAAGTATTGTTGAAACATACATGTTTATAGACAGCTTAAGCTGAAATTTTATTTTTAAAATACTCTATCCCCATCTCCACTCCAAATACAGTTGTACCTCACTTAAAGAGCATAATGTGTTCCACAGGATTTCTCTTTAAGCGAGTTTACTCTTTAAGCAAAACACAATTGTGACTTCTGGTGGGGGGGATTGTGAACCCAGATTTATTTGTTAAGCGAGTTTTTGGTTAATTTTATTTGTTAAGCGAAGCAAACATTGAGAGAAAATTCTGCTCTTTAAGGGAGTTACTCTTTAAATGAGGCACTCTTTATGCGAGGTTTGACTGTAATTAGTTACTTTTTTGTTAACTTGAAAGAGGCCATATGTTGGAGTCTTTAACTGGTGTGCTGTTGGTTGGAACATCTATTATTGTAAATGGTTGATAATACCCACTGTTCTACAGTTGAATAATTGTATGCATCTGTGATTTTATCCTTCTATGCTGTAAAAGTAGTACTGTACTTACATATTATTGGCTATTTGTTTTGAGACAGACCATATGACTGTGAGTTTTAGCATTGTCTGCTTGGAGTGGCAATGACTTTCCAGGTTGTCTTTTCCAATACCAGAAACTTCATTATTTAGCTAAATAAGTTGAGGGTTAAAATTGGTGCACTTTCACATATAAAATATGTGATTCTTTAGCGAGTTATTTCTCTTATGGACCCAATGGCAAAATGAGCGTAGGAGGAACTCTTATTCCCAGCAGTCATGAAGGTAGAAGAGGCCATGCCAGATGGACTGGCTGTGAAGGCACACCTTGTCCATATCCTCAAGCTGTCCATTGCAGTCCCACTGTTAAATCTTGCATGTCTCATTTCATGCATGCCGCAGGATATGGCTCCATGATCCTAGTGTGTGGGTCACTTCATGGCAAGCTGGGATCCACCTTAAACAAATTCATGCCAGTGGCATTTTTCCTGCTTCTGGAAAAAATGCATTATCTGATACAAGTTGCAGTTGACAATTTCCCTTCCAACAAGTTTTTGGTTTGAACTGGTTTCTTCTTAGAATCAACCCAAAAAAATTTTTTTTAGAGTAGTTTTCTTAAAATGAAGTTATATTTTTGTATTGACACATCTCTCCGGTGCAGTGATTATAGTGAAATACTGCAGCTAAAGCTCTGCTCAGAATCTGAGTCTGATCAAAACAAGCTCTAGGTTGACTCAGCTTTCCATCCTTTCGAGGTTGGTAAAACAAGTACCCAGCTTGTTGGGACAAAATGCTTATTACCTTGTGAATCACCAGTGTCCTCAAAGTGCTATGGGACAGTATACACTAGTACCCCGAATAACGTTATGACTTGGTTCCACAAGTCCCGTCGTTATTCGGTTTTTAACGTTGTGCGATACATTGAACACACAATGTTAAAAAAAGCCCTGTTTCCCTGGAGGCTGCAGGAAGCGAGAACATCGGGATTTGAATCCTGACATTTTGGCTTGCTGCTGCCTCCAGGGAGGTGGGAGAACTTTGGAAACAGCTTGGAGCGGGTTTCCCCGCCTCCCTGGACCCGGCGGGGGGGTCAGAGCCCCCAAAATTGGTAAAAAAACGTCCGTTTTTTTTTTACCAATTTTGGGGTTTCTGACCCCCCCCCCCGCCGGGTCCAGGGAGGTGGGCAGACCTGATCCAAGGTGTTTCTGGGCTTCCCCGACGTCCTGAGCCAGTGCAGCAAGCCAGAATGTCAGAATTCGAATCCCGACATTCTGGCTTGCTGCACTGGCTCAGGACGTCGGGGAAGCCCAGAAACAGCTTGGATCGGGTCCCCACACCTCCCTGGACCCAGCAGGGGGGTCAGAAACCCCAAAATTGGTAAAAAAAAACGGATGTTTTTTTTACCAATTTTGGGGGCTCTGACCCCCCCCCCCCCGCCGGGTCCAGGGAGGTGTGGGGACCTGATCCAAGGTGTTTCTGGGCTTCCCCGACGTCCTGAGCCAGTGCAGCAACCCAGAATGTCAGGATTCGAATCCCGACATTCTGGCTTGCTGCAGCATAAAAGAGGGTGGGGGAAGTTCAAAATTAGTGCGCATCGGGTCTCCCGAACTCCCTAGAGCTGATGCGCGCTAATTTTGAACTCCCCCCACCCTCTTTTATGCTGCAGCAAGCCAGAATGTCAGGATTCGAATCCTGACATTCTGGGTTGCTGCACTGGCTCAGGACGTCGGGGAAGCCCAGAAACACCTTGGATCGGGTCCCCACACCACCCTGGACCCGGCGGGGGGGTCAGAGCCCCCAAAATTGGTAAAAAAAGTTTTTTTTTACCAATTTTGGGGTTTCTGACCCCCCCGCTGGGTCCAGGGAGGTGTGGGGACCCGATCCAAGGTGTTTCTGGGCTTCCCCGACGTCCTGAGCCAGTGCAGCAAGCCAGAATGTCGGGATTCGAACTCTGACATTCTGGCTTGCTGCACTGGCTCAGGACGTCGGGGAAGCTCAGAAAAAGCTTGGATCGTGTCTGCCCACCTCCCTGGACCCGGCGGGGGGGTCAGAGCCCCCAAAATTGGTAAAAAAAAAGTCCATTTTTTTTACCAATTTTGGGGTGTCTGACCCCCCCGCTGGGTCCAGGGAGGTGTGGGGACCCGATCCAAGGTGTTTCTGGGCTTCCCCGACGTCCTGAGCCAGTGCAGCAAGCCAGAATATCGGGATTCGTACTCTGACATTCTGGCTTGCTGCACTGGCTCAGGACGTCGGGGAAGCCCAGAAACACCTCCAGAGAGATCAGAGGACCCGATCTACAGCTGCAGGGTGGCTGGGGAAGCTGACGGGGACTTCCTGTCGGCTTCCCTAGCCACCCGCCCATGCCTCCACAGCTGTGGGATGGCTGGGTAAGCCGATGGGGGAGCCCCCGTCAGCTTTCCAGCCTCCCCACCCCTGCCTCCGTAGCTGCAGGGTGGCTGGGAAGCTGAACGGAGAACCCCATTCAGCTTTCCAGCCACCCTGCTGCTAAGAACGACTGTATCGTACAACGTTAAAAAGTTATTCGATACAAGATTTTTCCAAAAATCTTGTAACGTTATGCGGTTTTCACGCTATACGGTACTCGCGTTATACGGGGTATTACTGTATAAGTATACAATAATTGCTATCGCTATATACATTTGAAATACAATCCCACTCTAGATTTTTTTTTTTTTAATAGAAGCCATGTTAGTCTGTGTTTCAAGCATATCAGACAGTAAACAAAACCAAAAAAAAACCAACCCAAAAAACCACTTTAAAGACTGACTGCTGTATTTTAATGTTAGCTTTTGTGGATCAAGTCCACATAGGAGTGAGACTTCATGGCATCAATTTATACACATCAGGTACAGAGGTAACAGATAAATATGCTGAAGATTAAACTCATTAGCAAATGTTTGATGCCAGGTATTTGTCTTGTATCCTCCTCCTAACCATTTGCAATTCAACAGGGCAAAACTTCACAACTAATCTGAGTAACAACCAGAGATCTTTTGCTATTACCAGTTGTAAAAAGCCATATTGATTTGTATACTTACCTGTTATGCTGACCAGCCACCCTGTACCTGATGTGTATAAATTGATGCCATGAAGTCTTGCTCCTATGTGTGACAAAGTGGACTTGATCCACAAAAGCTAACATTAAAATACAGCAGTTAGTCTTTAAAGTGCCACATCTTTTTGTTTGTTTGTTTGTTTTTGTTTACTTTCTGATGTGCTTATTTTATTTATTTTATTTATTTATTTGCATTTAATATCCCGCCCCAATCGGGCGGACCCGACTCTGGGCGGCTTACAGCATAGCTCATAATATATATGGCCTTAAAATTCATAAAATTCATAAGAATTCATAAAAAATTTAAAACGTTAAACAGTAAAAACGGATAGAACCCATAATAACAGCTACCAGATGGGGGCGGATGGCTGCTCTTAAATTAGCCATCCCGTATGGGAACCTGCATTGCTATGTCCCCACACTTGACCCGCCAGCCATGTCTTCAGGCCCTTTCGAAAGGGCAGAAGCTCCGTCTGCAGGCGCAGCTCTGTCGGAAGGAGGTTCCAAAGGGCCGGGGCGAACACAGAGAAGGCTCTCTTCCTGGTGCTCGTGAGGCGAGCCTCCCTGGCCGATGGAGTAACAAGAGAGCCCCTCCGGTCCGCCCTGGTGGGACGGGCAGACATTCTTAGGGTGACGCGGTCTCTTAGGTATCCTGGCCCACTACCATGTAGGGCTTTAAAGGTAATGACCAGCACCTTGAATTGCACCCGGAGGCAAACTGGCAACCAGTGCAGCTCCCGGAGCAGTGGTGAGGCCCGAGCATAACGCCCGCACCCCATCACTACCCGGGCTGCCGCATTCTGGACCAGCTGAAGCCTCCGAATGGTCGCCAAGGGCAGCCCCATGTAGAGCGCATTACAGTAATCAAGTCTGGAGGTGACCAAAGCATGCGTGACCATGAGCAAGGCATCCCGGCCTAGGAGGGGGCGTAACTGGCGTATTACACGAAGTTGTGCAAAAGCCCTCCTGGCCACGGCTGCCACCTGCTCATTGAACAGTAGCCGTGAGTCCAGGAGGACCCCCAGATTACGCACCGGGTCTGTTTGGGGCAAAACTGTGCTTGAAACACAGACTAACATGGCTACTATTCCCAAAAAGAAATCAACTTTGTTCTTAGTGGCATTTACTCCTAGTCAATACTACAGGATTGCAGCCTGTTTTAGAGGACAGAAAAACGTTCTAACAATCACTTGTCCTGAGTTTGCTTAGTGTCTTGTTACAAATAATATGTTACTGCTTTCATAAACCACTTTTTTCCAGCAATGCTTATTAATATAGATCTGATTTGTTACATTTAACTTTAAAAACCCAACTCACAGTTTGAGTAATGATTTTCTCTTTTTATTGTAGCAGCTGATGTGAAGTAACTGGATTTGATGTGGACATGGAGACAAGCGGAGAGAGACTTTTGTTGATACACCGTGGCCTTGATGATGCACTACTCAAAGAAAAACAAAAATCAGGAAATTGTTTTGCATGCATGGAAATGTGCTGTAATTACTTACATGACGTAACTTTATAGTCACAGCAGTTGTAGTAAGTTCCAAATGAGAAGTGGGTGTATGCACGCAGGTTTTTCTCTCTTCTTTTGAGGGTGGATGCGGGCAGGAATACAAAAGACTTCTGTACCCACCATATTGTGTCTCTTTAGTGCTGCACTGCTCAGAATGATTGAACTGAACTCTCGCTTTGCATAAAGACCAGGTTTCATAAATGAGTAATTTTAGATGTCATAGCATTGGCAAATTAGCTGCCTTCTTCTCTGGACCAATTTTTGGGTTGCTGTGCAAGAATTACTTACATGGAATTGAATCTTCATTATTATGCCAATAATTTAGAGGTACTATTCCAAAGTGGCTGCTGTACCTTGGTTAATGTTTCTTATATGAAATAGAACCTTCAGTTTCAACATTCAGCATAACTGTCCCAAGTGCAGTTTTATTGTGGAAGCAGTACTTTTCCAGAGTGGCCTCAAAATGGACCAACAGTAATCCTGTGTTTAGAAAAGCAATGCTAAGAGACCCTTGGTATATTTGAAAGTTATGACAAGGTCACAGAACAAATGTCTGTGGGAACCACTTAAGCCAATCTTTGTACTGCATGATAAAATAGTACTATTTTCTTTCTGGGTTTTACTCACCATTCCTCTAAATACCAACCTAAAAATCGCCCTCCCTTTTGACATTTTCTATGGCAAATCGAGAAACAGCATTATAATAAAAGTACTATTTATATAAGCTTTATTTATATCTGTATAGTGTGAACTTGAGTTGAAGAAGTACAGGGTGAACAAATATTGTTCCAAGTATAACATTTTAAAAAAGAATTATAGCAATTTGTCTTTTTTCCCTTCCTAAAAAAGCTGGGTCTCAAACTCCTTCAGATGATCACAGAAGTCCCATCCACCTCTTACTGTTAGAATTTCTGCTGTATATAGTGCAATTCTTTGTGTGTTTTGTTGAGCAGTATTGTAGTCTTAAGTATCTTCCCCCACACCCGACACCCACACATACCAATTCTTTAATTTTAAAACTTTTTGAAAGTAAGGGCAAAGTTCAGCTTTAGTGGCATAAATCCCAACCTGCACTGCTGAATGTTGTTCTTTCAGATTCATTGAGCTGAGAATCAACCTGTAACAGTAACAGTAACTAAATCTTATTTCTTTCCTACACTGTACGGTCTTAGTTATGCAGTCTAAACACACCCATAGAAACCAGAAATGATCCTTTTTTTTAAGACCACACTCCTAATTAGGCTTCACAGTCTTCAGTTTGCATTTTGCTGTGATATTGCCTTTCTGTGATTTCTGTGTGCAGGAGATGTGCAAAATATGATCCAAGGAACTATTTCTGTGCCTGTCATTTTTATAAAGATTAAAAATATTCTGTATCAAATCTGCTCTACACGTTTTACATTAAAAAGGCCTTGTATACTCTGCTGCCACCTTCGTACAGAGAATCCACTTACAATGAATCTACGACAAGAGCAATTGTATTATTTAAACCAATGTTTATATTGTTCAGAACACCTAACTTGTAGCTATATCTTTTTTTTGGTCAACTTAGTTTCATGAAATGCTCTTCATTTACTAGAATGTTCAATGGGACTTTGCTCTTAGATTTCCAGGATAAACTTGTCACTACACTCTCCCTCCCTCCCTACCCCTGCATCAATAAACTGTGTTTCACATTTACAAAGATACTGTGTTTGTTTTAATTTAAAGTTTGGTTCAGTTAGGTTTCCTTTCCTCTATTTCTTCCCTTGCAACAACAACAAGAAGCAGGCTGGGGGTATAGATCTTCCAGAGTTGCTAAAGAAATGGTATTCTGAAAAGTAAATCTTTTAGCAATCTACCTGCTACCCTTATCTGGAAAAAAACCTGATCAGACTAGCAGCTAACAACCAAAATACTTTGTGAAATTTGAAACACTGGATGCAGATTGACTCTTATTTTTGGAATATTGACAGGAGTAGAAATATCATAGCTTACCTCTGATTTTGATAATTCATTTTATTTTTATTTTTTACAGTGGTACTGTAGTCACTTGTTCATATTTCTTCTTTTTCTTCCAGTGTTTTCCCCTAGACGTCTGAATTATACTGGCCTAAATATATTAGGTAGTCCCTGGCAGTTTAGACCCTTTCATTCACTTGCTGGATATTCACAGCATGTGACAATCCCATCAGCAGGTCATTCCCACTAATCTCACATTAATTGTTGATTCATCAAGCATAGTAGCATGCTTTGTTCTTTGCTGATGAATTTCAAAAAGATAGCTCAGCAGATTCATCCCTGCTATGAAGTCATGTGAAGGCTTTAAAAAAAACCACACAAATATATATACAATTTATAAGCCAGAGCTGAGAATCATAAGATCTTGTCAATGCTAGGGTGGAAATGCCTACCATTCCTTATCACTGATGACTTCTTCTGCTATTTCTGAATCTGAATATTGGTGATCAGCCATGAAGACTGTCCTGACAATATAATGCAGTGGCCTTCCATTTGCCTTCTGCACCACAGCATGACACTCGTACCACTGATCCAGTTCCATGAGTCACTTTCTGGTCCTGAGCATTTTTGGCATACAAAGTCCTCCTCATCCCCAGGCCATTATTGATGAAGCTGCTGCCCTCCATCAAGATAGATTCAAGTGGGATTTAATCCACTTGGGGTCCATCACCCTTCCTTGTGGACTTTTGCACCCAAGCAATTAGTCCTCAGGGTTGTCAAGTTAGTTAACTGCCACCTGATACTCAGTGTTGAGTCACTGGCAGTATGGTCTATTCTATTACCATAGCAGGATAACCTGGCCAGACTAGCATATGCTGACTAGTAAAAGAAAACATCCCCACCCATCTTTTACAAAGGAAAATAGCATCCAGTACAATAGAATTAGCTCTAAAGCCAAATTTTCTCCTACATGGAGAATTATTGAGACTTTTTGAAAGTCTTGCCTTGTGCATATGTCCTTTAGAGAAATGGTATAGTATGTGCAAGAAGACCATCTTTACAGTTCTCATTGCATTCTTTAAAACTATTACCTTATGTAACCTATTAATTCCTTTCTCTAATGCAGGGTTTCTCAACCTTTTCAAGCTGAGGGCCGGATCACTCTCCCTCAGACAGCTTCAGAGGCCGGATGGCCATTTTGCGCTGCCTGCCACACATGGCCCTTCTGGGTGTGGCGGAGGTGGTGGTGGGCCGCATGAAATGGTGTCATGGGCTGTATCCAGCCCTCAGGCCGTAGGTTGAGAACCCCTTCTCTAATGTTTAAGAAACCAAAGTGGTGGTGGCTGTTTTAAGATTGTGTGGATTCATTTTTTGTAAATATAAAGCCAAACCTTTGTACCTTCTCTGTTTGGAGGAATCTTTTAAATGCAGGTGTGTTTTTATTTATTGAACATGGCTTTGTAAATAGAAGTATATAATTAAATAAAACTGTTTGGATTTATTTTATTTTATTTTTCATTTTTGGTGTTTCTTTTTCAGTCAGCACAGTTCTTAGCAATAATTTCAAGGTCTGCTGCCATCACAGTAAGCCTGACAATGGTTACAAATTGTTACAAATTTTCTTTTCAACAATGAACATAATGATATCCAGTTTTTCACTGAAAATATATAACTACGTATTAGAAAAAGGTCAGTAGCACAGCATTCAATGAGTAACTGAAACAGAGAGTTGAGTACTGCAGTCTAAATGACCATATAATAGAACTGAATTCTATTTAAAATAGTGGATAAAGGGTAAAGCTTAAATCATTAAATTCCTGGGTGTTATAAGCACCAGCTCGAATATAATGGAAATGAACTTTGCTAAATGTAAAGCACTCTGTCTTCCATGCAACATGGAGCATGCTGCTGTGTATTTTAGACTATTGAAAGTTTTCTAATGCATTGTGCACATTATTCATTCAAGTCTCAATACACCAGCGAGGTTTTAAAATAAGGTTTTTAATTATTGTAGCTGAAAAATCAGCTGAACTTGCGAAGAAAAGGAATTGACTAGATCAACTACATGTCAGACTGAAACCTATAATAATTGCTTCTGTAGCACATTATTTCGTACATATAAATTAAATGAGTAATAATAGAATGTGCTTTATATATTTGCTCCTGGAACATCCAGGCATTTGGATTAATGGTGTAACCAACACTGATTGAAGTGTAGGGCTGAGGCAGCCACAAGCAAGTTCACAGCTGTCAGTCTGCCCCTTCCATAAAACTCCTCTCCCAGGAGGAGAAATCATCCTGGAAAACAAGGTGCCCCTTGCCATATAGCTTAGTAGCAAACTTTGTGCTTTGTGATACATCACATTTCTGGAGCATGTGGAAAGTGGTGACTCACCATATTTATCCCATGATATGTATTAATCTAAGGGACGGTGGTGACTTAGTAGTTAAGATGCCGAACTTGACAACTGGAAGGCTGGCAGGTCAGCAGTTTAAGACCTGAGTACTGCATGATAGAGTGAGCTCCTATCTCTCTCTCAGCTGCTGCCAACCTAGCAAGAAAGTAGATAAATATGTACCACCTCGGTGGGAAGGAAAACAGCATTCTGAGCACACCGGCATCTAGTCATGCCTGCCACATGTGCACAGAAATGTCTGCAGATGCAGACCGTACTGGCTCTTTGGCTATAGTGATGAGCTCTGAATCCTAGAGTTGGATAAGACTGGCTGTTGAGCAAGAGCGACCCTTTACTTTACTTTTACTATATATTAATGTTACATCATTTTAAAAAAACTTATTTCTAATTTGCAAACAAACAGACAAAACAGTTTTTAAAGAACCATATATGTGACCTAGTCACTTCTGGTTTTGTTTAGTAAGCTGCTGGATGGACAATTCCAGCCCTGACTCTCCTAAGATAACCTGTATAGACATACAGGCAGTGATGGGCAGCTAATTTTTTTTACTACCACACTGAGGGCGGAGCTGACATCATGGGTGGAGCCAATGTCATGACATCATGGGTGGAGCAGCCACCGGTTCCTCCGTGGCTGTGCATGGCTGCCCAGCACTGCTTGGCTTGGTAGGCAGAGCACTATAGGTGTGTAGGCACGCCAAGTGCTGTAAGTGTGCATGCATGCCGAGCACTGTAGGTGTGCATGCGCAGTGGGGAAACCAGCAAAAAGATAAGCCCCCCAAGGTGACTCCCCCCAAAAACTGCTACCAGTTCTCCAGGACACTGTGAAAAGCTATTACTGGTTCAGACGAACTGGTGCAAACTGGCTGTTGCCCATCACTGCATACAGGTCATCTTAGGAGAGAGAGTCAGAGCTGGAGTTGGGGACTTAGTGCTACATCAACAAATACCTTGAGATTTGCTCCACTTATAGAAAGGATGAATTCGAAGTATTTTTTGTGGACCGCATGAAGCAAATGCTGAATTGAGTCTATCCAGTGCTTTCTGCTTGCAAAGCAGCTGTCTTCTCTCCCGCTTGGGGGCTTCTACTCATTTCTTTTTGGATCGATTTGTGAAAGTCGGAGAGAGAAGGGAGTGAAACACTGGTATGAGGGGAGTGTTACTACAAATTTAGGGCTAGGTTCGTTTCTTGGTGGAGAATTAATTAGCCTCAAAAACTGACACCGAGACATGGTTTTGAATAAAACAAAATTGGTTTTATTGGCATTAACGGTTCTGATCTACTTGACCGGTGTTATAGACCAGAAGTCTTTCCACCTCAAACGTTTTCATCCAAACCACACCCCGGGAGCCTCATCACGAGATTCTGTGACTCAGCTAATCCCTCCCATCTCTTCAATCATTTTTATACACTTCTTACTGAAGACCACTTAAGCCTGGAATAATGAGTGCAGGGGTAAATGCTGTCTACTAAAATGGGGGTAATTAAAAGAGTCATTTACACTTCTAGATTGCATGTTACAAAAGCTTAGTAATATGTTACAAAGTAATTTCAAAAGTACACATGGCAGTTTACAGATACAATGGTTGATGATGAAATACTGTAAAAAGCTGAAATGTCTCTTTCAGTTCTTAAATTGTCACATTTCCTCTCGAGGTCAATCTAAGGTAAAGTTTCCATTGAACTGTCCTCTCTGGATCTTCAGGAGATGGGGAGATAAAGACAAGAGATTAGTACCATTGTTTCTAGCGATGAGTCATCCCCCCCTCCCCGGGGAGGTCACCAACTCTTAATGCAATTGCTCACATAGATTTTTTGAGGCTTTTATATTAAGCCTTAAACTTGTTAATAATTAAGAGTTGGTTTCCCCCCATATATTCTCTGCCTTGGTCAGTGTATAGTAATGTTTTAATTAAACTTTATTAAGGAGAATCAAGCCAGATGTATGATCTTAAAATTCAGGCAACCCTCCTGTTGTTTGTGAAGGAATGAAAAGGAATTTCTGCTTGTTATCAGGAAACCAGTTTTGCAAGGATTTACACCCTTTGGCAAGCTTTTGAGCCTTAGGAAGTGGGCACAATAGGTGACATAATTAGTACATTCCTTGCCAGAGTCTACGAGACGAGTGGGTTTTTCCCATTTAATCCTCCCCCCTTTGGAGAGGTTTCCAATTATGATTTTAAATTAAACCTTGTATGATTTTATTTCTTTGCTAGCCACTAAACGCTGGGCTCTCCCCCATTTTCATACCTTTTCCCATGTGTGTACAGTGGTTTTTCTGATTGTAACTTTATTAAAGAGTTAAATAAAAAGAGATGTGTTGGAATCTCAAAATTTTAGGTAACAGGAGGAAGCACCCACATTTCAACAAGGATCTCTAGCTGGTTATACTTAAGAAATGTGTATCTCATTAATTCCTTTTCAATGCTATGAAGAGATGGACCCTAGGAGGGCCCTCTCTGTCTCTCAACAGCATCACTCATGGGCATCCCAAATCATGTTGGGTTACACTTGTGCTCCAGCCAGGGGAAAAGTGCTCTGTTTTTTCCCACTCCAAGCCAGGAGTGCATCTTCCAAAAGGGAAAGGCAAAACAAACCAGGTCTTAACACACCTGTCCTCCCTTTTCGGTAGCTGACCTGAGCGGTTGCCACTCTGTCTGTTGCCAGATGATTGAGAACCAAGGTACCAGAACATCCAGGTGGACATCTTGGCATCACAATTGGCTTGTCAGAGAAAACTTTAATATTGAAAACAACCAGAACAGGATGGAAAAACAAGGCTTGACCGTGTGGCACACACACACACCTAAAAGGACTGTCTCCCACACACAGATTCTGGGGTGCGAAGAAAAGCTGCTGAATCACAAGCTATCACAGCCCAAATACAAATCTGTCCACCTCAAAGGGATCAAAAAAGGGGACCCTGGGACGGTTTTGTGCCAGTTTAGCCAGACTAGCATCTCACTCTTTCCCTTAGTCTACTATGACCTCCTGCCAACCTAGCAGTTCGAAAGCAAGAAATTACAAGTAGATAAATAGGGACCACTTCGGTGGGAAGGTAACAGCATTCCATATGCTCCGGTGTCTAGTCATGCCTGCCACATGACCATGGAAATGTCTGCAGAAGCAGACAGCGCTGGCTCTTCAGCTTAGAAACAGAGATGAGCACTGATCCCTAGAGTCAGATATGACTGGCTTTAAAGCAAGGGAAACCTTTACCTTTACCTTACTATGTTGACTACCCTTCTTGACATGCCATGGTGCAACTTTTCCAGGAAGTTCCCAATGACCTCAGTCAGAGGGCCATCCTGACCCATTCAATGATCTGCAAAGGAAAGCCAAACCCTAACTTTTATACTGTTCCCAGGGGATAATCTAGCCAGTGATGGCTAACCTTGGCACTCCGGCTGTTCTTGGACTTCAATTACCAGAAGTCCAGGTCAGCACTCCTGCTAATCAGGGCTTCTAGGAATTGAAGTCCAAAAACACCTGAAGTGCCAAGATTCACCCTCACTGGTCCCTTGCTCCATTTGCTGATGTTACTCCAGTCAATGGGAATTTGGGTTGCTAGGGTCATGGGGCTAATTTCTCCCTGGATACAGCCCACCCAAAGGTTAGCTCATCCTAACACAGGTGTCATGTATTAGTCCCCAGCAGTAATTAAATGCAAGACTGGTCCTGAGACAGAAAGGAGATAAGGATTGGTCATATTTTTTCTCTCATTACTTGGTTTAGCCCCTTTGGGGCCAGTTCTTCACAGTTTGCATGTTCAGCTCTTGCTCCATTCAAAGGTGTGTACTTCCAGCGATCGATTCCAGTAAAAGTAATGTTCAGATCCAGTCAGAAATGTGCTCTTTTTCAGCATTTCCTTGATAAAGAAGAAGATTACACTTGAAAGTCAAAAATGTGTTTTCTAAAAGAAACTAAAAAGCCTTCTAGAGATGACTTTAAAGCATGTTCTTTTAAAGTGGTATTTCTTTTGTGTGTAACTACGAATCTTACATAGCTCACCCAATACTGTTGTAAAGAATCTTTGATAGCACATCCCTAGATTATCATCTAAGTACAGTAATACCCCGGATAACGTGAGTACCGTATAGCGCAAAAACCACATAATGTTACAAGATTTTCTGAAAAATCTTGTATCGAATAATGCGATTTTTAACGTTATCCGGAACAAGCATATGCGTGGGGGGGAGTTGGATTGGGTAGAACATCTACCCAATCCAACACCCCCGTGCCCGCCCCCACGATGTTTGGAAAGGGTACGGGGATCCTTACCCTTTCAAAACTTCGGGCGAGTGGCGTGCGTTGGTGGGGGTTAGCGCAGGATACGGGGGAGACCTCCGTATCCTGCGCTAACCCCCAACGATGCGCATGCGCCTACAAACCACCCGATGTTCCGAAAGGGTAAGGATCTTTACCCTTTCAAAACTTCGGGCGAGCGGCGCACATCGGTGGGGGTTAACGCAGGATACGGGGGAGACCTCCGTATCCTGCGCTAACCCCCACCGACACGCGCGCGCCTGCAAGCCACCCGATGTTCCGAAAGGGTAAGGGGGGATTTGGAAAAGCTGACCCTTGCCCAGGTGCGTGAAACGGGGATCGCACGTTAAGGTAAGGGATCAAATGGGGGGTGGCACCCCCCCGCTTTGATTCCTTGCCTTGACGTGCCATCCCCGTTGCTATACCCATTTGGTAGAAGAGGCTCCCGCTGGTGAGCTTTTTCGCGCGCATGCGAGTGCCTCTTAGGGTTTTTTTTAGTATTGTTCGATGTATACCCCGGACAACGAGAAAAACCGGACAACGTCATGACTTGTGGAACCATGTCATAACGTTATTCGGGGTACTAGTGTACAGTACAGTGATGTGGAGTAAAATTAATAAGAATAAAATATGAATCAAATAATGCTTGCTGCTACAGAAACTAAGGCTAACATTAAGGCAACGTGGCAATTCAGAAATTCTGCTTACTAAGGACAATTATAATGCTTACGTGTAAGGTCCTGATGATTGCATCTGTAATGTTGCAAAGTACCAAAAGGTTAGCTTGAACTTAGTATTATTTGCTAGCACAGTCCCTGCGTGGACAATGTTGAAACTTATGTATGCTTGGGGTACACAAAATGTTATATAAATGTAATACAAACAACCCAAGACCAGAAGATGACCTGCTCATGGGTCATAAGAAATACATATATTCCAATTGCACATAGAAAATCTTGCATAAGTATCCTTTTGAGACCCCTGTAATTAGTCAACAAATGTAATGATGAAAGCATGGAGTAATAATTTGTATAACCTGACATTAAAGGGTCACAGTAATCATGTAAGATGTCTTGGGTAAATAAGAATGAGGGAGAGAAACTGTATAAGAATGCTCTGTCTTTCCATGGAAGTTATTCTCGGTTAAGTGATTACACTGACCAAGAGAATCTTTTCTGATCAGAAAATAAACAAGCTATTCTGAGTCGTGGAGTGCTCAATTTCTTTGGTCCTTTGAATTGCTATAACAACAGTACCTCTCAATTGTTCTATTGTAGCAGTCATCAGAACTTTAGAAGAGCAGAGCAGGTTTTTCACGGGATTGTTACTTAAGTTCTGACATGAAATGAACAACATTTTACTTCCTCTTGGTTAAACTGACTTTGCCTTTTAATTCAGGGGGGAGTGTGCTGGCATCTGCATTTTTTTTAATGAGCCAGCTGAATCGCTGTACATGGTATTGTGATGAAGCATGCAGAAGTTATTAGTTGCAATCACAGAAATCTGGCATATGTCACTATAATATCCTACAACAGTAACAGTAAATCAATGCTTTAGAGCCTGGTAAATTCAGCTGCCAATACACTCTGCTTCATCTGTCTTTCTCATTAAGACAACAGTGTTGTATTGAAAATAACGGAGTGACCTGTGATTCAAAGCAAAGCCAAAATCCACTGTTGTTGTTTTTTTTCATTCTCCCCTACAGCACAGAACAAAATAGAGAATCCACTAATAAGAATTATAAACCTCCAGCTGTAGTATTAAAAAGTGCATGTCTGCTGTTTCTTATGGTGGTACCTTATTTTTTGTGGCCTTTCTGTCTCTTAAGTCATCTCTCTGGTAATGGTGTCTGATGTAGCAATTACACTTGAATGCCACCCCGTAGCAAGAAGCGTGTGAAATTACTCAAGCCCAGCAGGCACAATACTCTGTGTGTGTGTGTGTGTGTGTGTGTGTGTGTATGTCTGTGTCTGTCTGTTTGTTTATTACTGTATTTGTATTGCCGCCTCCCTCGCCAAAGCAGCTCCAGGCGGCTCACAACAGTATCAAAAATTCAAAATACATCATATAGGACTAAACAATTAAAACTTTAAAAACAATTAAAACCAGATTAAAACACCCTCTCTATATAATTGAAAAACCCAGGCAGCCTTATATAAGCCAGGCCCGGGGGGGGGGGGGAGAGAACACTAGCAATGTCCCACACCCACTGCACTAACCAGGTTTAAGGCCCATTCTGAAGGCCAGCAGCTCTACCTGGAGGTGCAACTCGGTCAGCAAGAAGTTCCACAAGGTTGGAGCAGATACAGAGAAGGCCTTCCTTCTAGTGCCAGAGAGACTAGCCTCTTTGGCAGATGGAACCACTAGGGAGCCCCTCTGGTCTGATCTTGTAGGATGTGCAGATGATCTTGGGGTGACATCCGGGCTGTAGCCAGGGGATGGCCAGGGTGGGCGTTGCCTACCCTGTGTTAACAGTTTGCCCACCCTCAAACTTCCAGTTGCTTATATATATGACATAACGACCACACCCCATCACCATGCGGACAGCCGCATTTTGCACCAGTTGTAGCCTCCAAATGGTCATCAAGGGCAGCCCATGTAGAGCACGATACAATAATCTAGTCTGGCGGTGACTAGAGAGTGAGTGACCATTAGTAAGGAGTCATGGTCCAGGAGCAGGCTTATATGTATAAACCACATGTTTGTTTTGTTTGGAAGTTTGTAGAAACCCTTCCTCCACAGTGATATCATTCATCTTCTTTCCTGATTTTTACCAGCTAGGTGAGGACCTGGAGATAATTAAAACTCAGAACTAATTGAGTGCAGGGGAGATACCTTCAAATGCCCCTCTGAACTTAAAAATAGTTTTTAATCATCTCCAGAGAGGGAGCCTGGTGCAGCCTCATGAGTTGTTGTTGTTCAGTTGCACAGTCGAGTCCAACCTTTTGTGGTCCCATGGACCACCACACCCCAGGCTCCTCTGTCATCTGCCATCCTCCATAGTCTGCCCATATCTATGCCCACCATGTCAACAATGCCATCTATCCATCTCATCCTTTGCTGCCCCCTTCTCCTTTTGCCTTCGATCTTTCCCAGCATCAGGAGCTTCTCCAGTGAGTCTTCTCTTCCCATTTGGTGGCCAAAGTACTTGAGCTTCAGCTTCAATATTTGTCATTCCAAGGAGCAGTCAGGGCTGATTTCCTTTAGGATTGACTAATTTGATCTCCTTGCAGTCCCGGGAACACTCAAGAGTCTTCTCTGGCTCTATGGGTAAGTTATTCTAAAGCAGGAGTTCTCAACCTTTTTAAGCTGGGGACCAGGTCACACTCCTTCAGACAGCTTTGGGGGCTGGATGGCCATTTTGCCATTCCTCCACCACATGGCATTTCCTGGTATGCCCCGACCTCACCAGAAGTGCTGAAATCGCTGCATTTCAGCATCGAAACATGGCGAAAACACAGCAAAAAAATAAATAAAAGGCAGCAGAAATGTGCCATGGGGAATAGCACAGAAACAGCCATGGGGAGTGGTGGAGAAGACAAAAACACCCAGAAATGTGGCACGAATTTATGTGTCACCCCCACCAGGAGGAACCACATGATGGGCATGCTCAGCTTACTGAGGAGGCATGGTCAAGCCCCTGGTGGGAAAAATTTGGGCACCACTGCCTTAGGCAATCATGTATTTTCCAGATGTTTAGACAATAATTCTCCTTGGCCTTACCCAGTGCAAATGATAATAAGGAATTATGGAAGCCACAGTCGTAGCTCTCATAGCTTAGTTTTCTTGATATTCAGTATATAGCTGGTTTTCCAATGCAAGTCAATGGGAAACTGATAATACAATTTCAAATGTCGGGCATGAATAAAATTGAATTATTTTTGTTTAGACTGGGATTCATTTCTGAACTGAATCCTTTCCTTTCCAAATAGATACCAATGAATGATACTTTGCTGAGCAAATAAAGTCAGGAAACAATCAAAAGCAAATTTTATTTTTTAATTCAGCTAATTGAAAAGAGCCATTCTAGCAGTTACAAGATGATTAGCACTTTCTAAGGGGAACCAGATCTTCTGGTAAATGCTCCAGTGATTCATCTTGCTTTAAAATGCATAACATGTTGGCTTCTTTTCCCTGTTTGTGTAAATACTAATCATGCCTCTGAAAATACTCACCCCACTAAACTCTTCTCATTATTAAATTTACTAAAATATGTTATAATTTGTTAAGATTTAATAATTCACAGCCATTTATCAATATTTCAAAAGCTTTCCTCTGTAAATGATGTTGTGCCTGATTCAGTGACCCTGAGCTGAACACAAATATTTGACAAGTACATTCCTCAGCTGGAGAGAACCAGTTATTTACCAATAAATTATGGAGAAACTGAGTGAAAATGAGAAAGTGATATTATCAAGAATTCATCTGCTTGATACTACCGACTCTTCTAAAGTTTCTGATACGTCATTCTTCACTTCTCATCAACATCATTCTAATATCATGACTTGTTCTATGCACTTGTGAGGGCACTGGTAGTAAGAGAATCCAGTTTTACTCTTGTTTTAGCAAAAATATCAATCTTCTATTGAGTGCTGTCCTAGCAGACAAAATTGCTTCTGACACATGATCACCTTGCACCAGTGTTTTCTAGGTATAAAATACTGAAAGGTGGTTTACCTGTCTGTGCTGCTGGAGGTAATCAGGAGCCATGAAGCTCGTCTATAGTAAGCTATATATGCTTTGGGTGATCTCTGCAGGACCCTCTTCTTGCAAGAAAAATTGGAGCTTGGTAATACCCAGCTGGAGGGGATTATGGTGGCTCAAGTGGTAAGATGCTGACTGGAAGGCTGGCAGGTCAGCAGTTCAAGAGCTGAGTACTACAGGACAGAATGAGCTCCCCTCTCTGTCCCACCTCCTGCCAACCTAGCAGTTTGAAAGCAAGAATTTGCAAGTAGACTATTAGGGACCACTTTGGTGGGAAGGTAAACAGCGTTCTGTGCATTCTGGTGTTGTGGCATGCCTGCCACATGTCCACGGAAACATCTGCAGACACAGACAGCGATGGCTCTTTGGCTATAAACAGATATGAGCACTGACCCCTAGAGTTGGATGTGACTGGCTTTTAGGCAAGGGCAGCATTTACCTTTAAGGTCGGTCTGCAGTGGCTTACTGCTTAAGATGCTGAACTTGATGAGTGAAAGGCTGACAGGTCAGGACAGGAGTGCTGCATGACCAGTGGTGGGATGTCAAAAATTTTACTACCCCACCGTGATGTCATCACAGTGTGGGCGGAGCTGATGTCATGACATCATGACATGGGTGGAGCCAACATCATGACATCATGATGTTGTGGGCGGGGCCAAAGAAATAAAATAAAATAAAATAATAAAATAAAACAAAAATAACCACGCACACACACACCTCAACCCACCCACAACACAAACCAGTAAATAATTTAAATAAATTAAATAAATAAAAAATTCACCCACCCACCCACCCACCTGCCCACCCCAAACACAAATCAACCAGAGCTTTTAAACCAGAGCTTAAAGCTTATTCTGGCTAATCTTTCTCACACTAAGTCAGATGGAAGGAACTACAGAATGAACTCACCACAAGATGGCTTCATTTTGGCACTTTTCAACTTTTCAACAGTTAAAAAAGTTAGGTACTAAGTCTTTGCCTAACCAGTTCTCTAGGATAATATGCCTTAATATAAATGTAAAACAGCTGTACCTCCTTAAGGGTTCTCCAATTGGAGCAGCAATTGGAACAGCACAGGTGTGGCTTATTGATGAGGTAACTCCAAGACTTTGCTTAAAAACTGCAAGCCAGGCTGCCAGGCCTTTTTAGGAACTGTGGTAGTACGTCAATATAGGTAAAGGTATTAAATACACATTAAAATACACACAGACACACCACATCCAAAGGTGAGTCACTTACCCTGGGGAGCAGGCTATAGGGAGCTTCAGGCTAGCAGCTTCTCTTCCTCCTCCTCCCCGCTTGGGAGGACAGCAAGGAGGCTGTGCATATGCGCCAAGCACTGTAGGCATGCATGCACACCAAGTGCTTGGTGTGCATGCACAGTGAGGGAACCAGTGAAAAGGTAAGCCCTGAAGGTGGTTCCCCCCAAAAGCTGCTACCGGTTCTCCGGGACACTGGGAAAAGTTATTACCGGTTCTGACTGACTGGTGCGAACCTGTTACATTCCCATCACTGTGTATTGCCGAGGTTGGTCTGGCTGGTTGGACTCTCAGAAAGAATATGTTATTTTAGTCCAGAAAATGCACATCTATAGACACCAAGAACCCTAAGAATAACTGTTTAAGGTGGAAGGAATACCAGCAGAAGTCAGAGTAGCTTAAGGACAGCTTAAGTGTTTCCTTCTAGGCATGAGGGAGGGGAAAATCATTTTTGAGAGTTACCTCTATTTAACACAAAAGAAACTGCTTCTTTCAAATCATTTCATTTTGTGTTTTCCAAAGCTCTAAAGCAATTTTAAAAATTACTCCAAAAAATTACAAGCAAGGCAACAATGAATCAGTGTACAGTGGAAGCTCAGTTAACAAATTTAATGCATTCTTCGGGACCTTTTTGTACTACAAAAAAAATTTCCAATAGGATTGCATCGAATGCAATTTCCCACAGGAATGCATTGAAACCCAAAATTTGTTAACTGAAACACCGTTTCCCATAGGAATGCATTGAAAATCAATTAATCCATTCTGGGGAAAAAATTGTTAACTGAGCCACTATTTTCTATGGGTTTCCTTTTGTAATGCGATTTTTGTGTTAAATAAACCGTTTGTTAAGTGAGGTTCCACTGTATTCCAAAACTAGGCAGCAGCACATGAGAAAATAATTATCATCAGATATATGCAGACACTAGCTTACATTATTTCATTTAAAACAACAGTATGAATTCAATGCCACCCACCCAGCATAACACAGACTCACTTCTACTATGCAGTGCAAGGGGGGGGGGGGAGTCAAGGAAAAGACACCTAATCACCCACAATAACACAATCGTGAGAACAAGAGATAAATGCCTGAAAATTCCCCAACCTATGACAATAACTGATAGAGTTGTATAATCAACCCTCCAAACCTACATAGATCGAGAGAGAAGCAAACCAACCAAAATAGATCCCTTTAACAAAATAAATCCACAACAAATTAACCAAATAACAATTTTTTAAATCAGTCATTCAAATAGGCAAAATACTCCATGCACAGGGAACAATAAAAATATTAATAACAAACAAATATAGACTCCTCTCCCAAGATATGAGGAGAGATATCTTCTTACCAACTGTCAGGATTTGCAGCTGCTGTTCCAAGTCTTGCAGGACTGGACCCTCACTCTGCTGTAGCTGCTAAGCCCCACCTGAGAGCCCTGCAGAAGGTCCTGGATGTTCATAGGTTCCACCTGGAGACCCTGGGTAGCTCAGCTCTACAAGAACAAGCAATGAAGATTAGCAAACTTATAGTTGCTCATTTCCTCGATCTTCTGTCTTCTTCTGAATATTTCTGCCCAGGTCCTGTGGACTGTTGTAGTGTCTTGCCTGGATCTGTGAACTCTTGCTTACCTTGCTGCAGCTCCTGAAGGTACTCTGTCTTATCTATTCTCTTTATTACCTGACTTCTAGCTTGCTTGGACTATGTTTTTGTCATCTGGACTAGTCCTGTATCTCTGACTTGACTTTGGACCCTAGACTAAGCTACAGTTACTGTTTGACCTATTATTTAGCATGTTTGTCGTGTCACCTAGCAGCCACCTATGCCTTGGATTCTGACACTTAAGCTTTGATGTCTTCTCTTCTTTGTGTCCAATAGGCAGGCCAGATGGCGGCAAATAGAATCCAAGAAGAAAAGAGGGGCAAAGAGGGGGGAAAGTCCTAAAAAAGACTAGGGGGGGGGGAATCCAAAAGAAATAATCCCAAAGAAACATGCTGACACTGTAACAGGCAGGCAGAAAGTTCCAAAGATTTCCACCCCAAAATCAGTGGGAGTAAATAATTCAAGTTCTTTTACATATGCAAAATTGTTCTGATTGGCATCTGATGAAAAATTCCCTAGGTGATTTGACAGACAAAGGGTAAAGGAAAGGTAAAATGAAAGAGAGAAAGATGACAAGTATTAGATGTTAATATACTCCTTTTGCTAATACAAATCAATTGTATTTAAAACCTTTTTTGATCAGTAAGTGACAAATGAACACAAATAAGAAAAAGTGATCCTCTTTCATGTTTTTCCCTTTCTTACATACTCTCCCTTAACTGCTGCCTTACACTAATTTATTTGTTATCGTGAGCAGAAGCTGAATTGCATCCAGTTGCCACCAGAGTTGGCTTCTTGCATTGCACATGAATTAAAATATTGTTATCTAGCAACCCTGTAGAGCCCTAAGTCCTCCTACACTGAAATTAATTTTTTTTAAATAAGAAACACCCGACTTATCATAAGTCTCTCCTCTAAGCTTTAGAGGAAAAATCAAGGTAACTTTATTTTATTTATCTTTTTAAAGGAGGGGGAATCACCATTTGTCAAGCAACCCTCGAGTCTGGTGATTTCATAACTGTGGTAAATTTGTTTATAAATAAACAAGATAATAAAGGTACAATCCAGAAGGCAGCTGCAAACTCACAGACATAATTATAAAATCTGAAGCAACGTTGCTCCTGTCTGCCAATTCAGGCACACGAAACTTCTAGCCAAATAATACTCAGAATAATGAGAAAAGAAAACATGCTGTGATGAAGACAACCACACACTGTCCTCAATTTCCTGGTTTAATTGACCTGGGAGAAAATTATTTACAAGCTTCAAATCTCCTCTCCTCAGTTTTATGATGGCTGGTCACATCAGGAATTTAAAACAAGGTTACTGGTCCCTCAGACTGAAAAACCCGCTGGCATAATGCCAGTCTCATACTTGAGAAGAGATTTGCTCAACAATATAAAACTCACAGTCACAATAACATTCCAGCTTTCTGCAATCAGTTCATCCATCAGTCCACTTCATCAGTGCTGCTTGCAACTGAGTCTTCAATTAGTTTCCATAAATATAATACCTTTTTTTTGCTACTCTAAAATCAAGAGAGATAAAGATAATTGTTTTGCATTTCAGTCAAGGTCTCACTTTATTTGCCAGTGATAAAACACTATTCTGCTAAAACATCAGGTAAGAATCTGAGTCACTGGTGTGGGTAGGAGGGAGGGATGAATTCATCAAACCATTTGTTGGGTATAAGACATAACATGCATGGAAGCTACACACATCATTATGAGCCTTTTGATGCAAGGAGTAGCTGGCAGGTCAATGGTTTGGGTATCAAGTTGCTGAGTCAGGGGTTGGGAGTTCAATTCCTCACCATGATTTCTGGAGAAAGATGTTTGTTTGTATTTCTCCATCGCCCTTCTCACCGAAGTGACTCAGGGTGGGCTGTGTGACCAGGGCGGGCTGTGTGAGCCAGGCTGTGTGACCTTGTGCAAACTGCACAGTCCAGGGGCACTCAGAGGAATTGAATAGCAAATTGCTTCTGTGTATCTTCTAGGTAGAAAACTCAGAAAAAGATCACCATAAGTAGAATCAGTTTGATGGCATGCAATATACAACTAATACCATGGATATTCAAAGAACTTAAAGGGAATGAGCTGCATTGGCTTAGTGGTTAAGATGCTGATCCTTATGACTGGAAGGTCAACAGTTAGAGACCTGAGTACTGCATGATGGAATGAGCTCCTATCTCTGCACCTGCTCCTGCCAACCAAGCAGTTCAAAAGCAAGAAATTGCAAGCAGATAAATAGGTACTGCTTTGATGGGAGAGGTAACAGCATTCCATGCACTCTGGCATCTAGTCATGCCTGCCATATGACTATAGAAATATCTGCAGATGCAGACAGCACTGGTCTTTGGCTGAAAACAGAGATGAGTACCACCACCACCTTGCCTAAAGGCCAGTTGGATACAACTGGCTTTTGGGCAAGGGAGACCTTTACCCAACACAAGAAGCCATGTCTTGTATGCAAAGGTTTCCCAAATCATTCTTTGCTATTGCATCACTAGGTAGGCTGGCAGGGAAATTTGTGGTGAAATTGTTAATCAATATTGATAGTATTAAGTTAGAGAGACAAAAAGTTCTGTGTAGTCATATGGCAGCTCCTTATGACTCAGGCAGAATTTTGGAAAAGTTGCTTTTGGGGCTACAGATAGCATACCTGTGCGGGCTGGCCGATGTTAAGATAGGGAAAGAGAACTTTCCCAAGCGTTGCCTAAGATAGCTATTCACACCCAAAGCTTTCCACCTTCCCTAGCAGCCAAAAGCTAAAAAAGATTCATATATTCATAGAAGCACTGTCTAAGAAAGTCCAATTTTAATTGTGACAGATTTAGGAAGATCCACTTGAAATAAAAAAAAAACTAAGGTCAAAGACATCTGACTATAAAAGGACCTAAGAAGCAGAAGTGTATGACTGATCATTGGCATATAAACACCAGCTGCCTTTGAAGGCCTGGTTGATGAGATACATATGGCAATGGAGATTTGGCTGCTGAAGGAGCAATGTTGAAAGAGTGGGAAATATACATTTGCCTGAATGTTTATTTTAGCGCTCACTGGCAACAGTTCAGAGAGGAGTCTTTCCCAGGACTACTGGAGCCTTACGCATGCAAAGCTTATGGTCTATGACAGGGGTGCGCAGACTTTTCAGGCCACGGGCTGGTCACGGGGTTTCTCCCATCGGAAGTGGAAGTAAAATGTGCATGTGTATAATGCTGTCGTAAATGCACCTGCAGTTGTCATAAATGCATTTACGACAGCCACGGGTCATTTACGGCAGCGTTTTGTGCATGCAGGGGCGTGTTTTATTTCCACTTTCAGGAGTGGTGAGGGTGGCATGGTCTGGATGATTTGGCACCACAGGCCAGATCCTGCCCACGGGCTGTAGTTTGGGCACCCTTGCTCTATGGCCTACTAAAAACAAATCAGATCAAACCACCATTTCTTCAGTAGTCCTCTCCCTTTCCTTCTGGACCATTGTACCAATATAATGTCTTTTTGTGATACTTAATTAGAGGAGGTTAAAGCCTAGAGGCATTTGGAAGAAAGAAATGGGCAAGTGCTGCAGATGTAGCTTGCTGCTCCACCGTTAAAACATTGTTTTGAATGAAAACAGTACACTGAGATTGATATCAGTACTCACAGTAGACATTCAAGATCAAATGAATGGGAACATTAATGTAGTTACTGTATTTCTTTTTACTCCTTATCTCTAGGTACTTCTTTTTTTTTTACTTAAAACTCCAAGTACAAATATTTAACTCTTATCTTAATGGGACTATGAACACAACCATTAGCATTAAATGCCAGCAGAGCTTTTATCAGAAATGCAAGTTGAGCAGCATTCGTGAAGGTTCAGTTGCTAATAATGGCTGGAACAAGGGGCTGGAGTAGTGGAGCCCCTTTACAAGCAGGCATAAACTACCATGCTCCAGGCATCAACACTCTGGGGGTCTTATTAAGACAGAACCAAGAACAGGAAGCATGGCAACATGGCCTAGTATAAGTTTCTGCAAAGGTGCTGCTTCAGCTAGCCCTCACTGCTAGCCTTTCTCCTATCTTTAAGAGACAGATGGGTAATGAGGCTATTAATGGGAAGGTGGCTTGGAAAATTCCAGTTTGCCATCTCTCTTGTGCATTCTCCCAAGTGCTAATTGCTCTTCCTAGGGCTTAAAAATCCTTGAAAGAGCTGGAGATACTTTCTGAAAGAGGTGAAGGGAGTATTGAAAGCTGTGATTCAACAAACTGGCTGGGCCTCTCCATCACAGAAGATTTAATGGGAGTTCAAATGGCTAAGATGCTGACTGGAAGGTGACAGATCAACAGTTTGATATACCTGAATACTGCAGGACGGAATGAGCTCTGTCCCAGCTCATGCCAACCTAGCAGTTTGAAAACAAGAAATTATAGATAAATAGGGACTACTTCAATGGGAAGGTAAACAGTGTTCCGTGTGCTCTGGTGTCTTGTCATGCCTGCCACATGATACAGAAACGTCTGCAAATGCAGATAGCACTGGCTCTTCAGCTATGAAACAGAGATGAGCACTAAACCCTAGATTTGGATGTGACTGGCTTTCGAGCAAGGGTGACCTTTACCTTTACTATTTTATATGGAGAATTGTAGTGGGATGTTGCAGTGTTCTCTGTAAGGGGAGTAATAAGATGCCAGAAGAACAGATGCCAACTTATATTTTTGAGGATGGGCATACTCTTATTCTGATCAGTGAGTGGCCTCTTTTCATCAGCTCTGAGTAAGAACTTAGTAGCCTTAGGAAATACCCACATTTGCTTGATTTAATCCACCTTCCCTATTATTATTATTTTCTCCTTCTGCACTATGTCACTGGGACTATAAGCATGAAGGTAGGGTGGCCTTCTTTCTTTATTGGTCTATAAGATGTGGCTCAGCGTGTTATAGTGGATAGAGTGACAGACTAGAATATTTTTGAAATGTTAGCCATGTTCGTCTGTGCAAGCGTATCAGAGTAAAGTAAATAAAACAAAGACAAAAAATGTTGTGACACCTTAAAGACTGACTGCTGTACAGTAAAACCTCATATAACACTAAAACCTGGTTCCACAAGTCTTGGTGTTATATGATTTTTAGTGTTATCTGATCCTCTATGGGATCCATAGAGATACATTGTAACCACACAGGCTTTTGCGGTTGTTATCTGAAGCATCCCATAGGATCTTAATGTTATTTGATGCAATTCTTCCCCCCAGATTCCTTAATGTTATGCGATTTTAGTGTTATTCGATACTAATGTTATATGAGGTATTACTGTACTGTATTTTGATGTTAAGTAGATCAAGTCCACTTCATATATATAGGATATAGAATCATATAATAATTAGCAAGAGCAATTATACTTATATACCATCCCATAGTTTGGAAGGGGCTTTTTAAACCTTTGGGTCCAAACTCCTGTTCAGTACAGGAATCTGGGTTTGAATCTCCACTTGGCTATTGAAATTCATTGGAGGATGGCACTGGGAAAACTAATTACAGTATCTCACCTACCTTGAAAACCCTTTTAGGGTTGTTATAACTCAGGCATAACTTTGATGTCACAACAACACACAGAAGCTGCTCTGGGAGACTTTTGGAGGGGCAATAAAAGCATAATGAATAACCAGAGTAAACAAGCTTAAGCCTGAAACAGAGATGGGAGAAGCATGTAATGTAAGTAATGCAGAGTCAAAGATGAGGGAGAGTGCTTGATAAGAAACAAGCCAAGACAGAATATCAGGTTCAGAAGGGAGAGAAAACAAGCACAGAAGAATTACTGCAAGGACCACAGGGACTGTGAGAAGCATGTGAAATTACTCAAGCCCAGCAGGCACAATGTTGAGCTCACAGCTCTTAGCAATTACACTTCTATACTGCCCCATAGCACCTAGTGCACTCTCTGGGAGATCCACAAGTTAATTACCGGTAGCATTTTGCCCCCAACATACTGGGTACAGTAATACCTCGGATAACGTTAAGACTTGGTTCCACAAGTCTTAACGTTATCCGATTTTTAGCCTTATCCGATGCATGCACCAGATAAAGTTAAAATCCTATTCGGGTGGATCAGATAACATTAACTCCATAGAGATAAGCAACAGAGGCTTCAAGGCAAATTCAAGGAAACATGCTGGAAACTTAAAGAACTTTAAGAAATAATTGTCTAAAGGGTAAATACATTACAAAAACATGCCAGACCACCCTGACTGTAGGGTAACAAAGCCATACAGCATTTTTAAATTTTTGAAAATTTTACAAAGTGCTGTTTTAAAAGATCTGAACAGAAGCTAGGAAAATGTTTTCGTTTAGAATCAGCCCACCTACCATTGCTGTAATAAAGGAAGTTCCCTCAGGGCTTTGCAGGGTGTGAAAAGCTTAATTGCTTTGTAGGTGAAAGGTTTCAGTCTGCTTGTTTTCCATTGACAATGCATGAGGCTTGCTTGCTTTGCTTTGCTAAACTAGTCAGACTGTTTTTGCAAGCTTTTGTTATTCAAATGTGGCAAGCTTGAGAGCAGGCAGCCCCTCCCTTTCTCCCAAGAGAAACTGGTGAGTCACAGCCACACCTCAGGGAATTTGAGGCAAATATTAGCATCAGAAATACTTAGGTTATCTGGTGGATCGGATAATGTTAACATAATGGTTAACATAATGGTTAACATAATGTTATCCGATCCAAATGTTTGCCTCAAATTCCCCAACGTTATGCGATTTTAGCGTTATCCAATCCAATCGTTATCCGGTGTTTTACTGTACTTATTTTACCACACATGGAAGGATGGAAGGCTGAGTCTTTGATCCCCATAAGGATCAAACTCATAACATTTTGGCTGCAGTACAGTAGTTTAGTCACTGCGCCTCCAGGGCTCCTTGTGCACATCTCCTACATACACACCCAAGAAAGACAGGTTCAAAAATTACCTGCTGACATTGCTTTATCCTGCTTCACCGCTACCATCAATACACCCTGTGGGACACAAATCCTTCTGTGCCACCATATGTCAAATTTCGTTAATGAAAACACAATGAACAATAAGTGACAACAAGCTTCCAGAATTCTTCCTAAAGGGTATTTGGAATCATTGACAGCTGAGATGGAGTAGTTTTGCTGCACCTGCTCATCATGCTTTCCCTGTTTCTTTCCACAGGGCAGCTGGTTAGAGATTGCAGTTGTGAGGGGTCGGGGGAAGATTGCCCAGATGGATTCATCCTGCAACAGTCTCTCCTTATTCCTGATTCTGATACTGTACAGTAATGCTGACCCATACTAGGATCAGACTGAGTGTACAGCAGCTGCCAACGCGTCTGAGTGTCCAAGACACAAAGTTTGCTTTGAGAGCTAGCATGCTTAGAGGATGGGATGGATGATCAGCTGTCCTGAGATCAAACACCCAGTCCGTTATGCCATTCATCACATGGCCTTGGGTCAATCACATGGCTAACAGTCTGAACAACTATAGAAGGATGTTGTGTAGGGGAAATGAGGATGAGGAGAACCATGTTTTGTTGTTCAGTCGCACAGTCAATTCCGACCCTTTGCGACCCTATGGACCATTGCCTGCCAGGCACCTCTGTCCTCTACCATCTTCCTCATCCTGCCCAGCTCTGTGCCCATTGCATCTACAATACCATCTAGCCATCTCATTTTTGGCCACCCCCTTCTTCTATTTGTCCACCACTTTTCCCAGCATCAAGGCTTTCTCAAGTGAATCCTCTCTTCTCATTTGGTGTCCAAAGTACTTTAGCTTCATCTTTACTATTTCACCTTCTAAGGAGCAGTCAGGGATGATCTCTTTTAGGATCGACTTATTTGTTCTCCTCACTGTCCAGGGTACTCTCAAAACTCTCCTCCCATACCACATTTCAAAGGCATCTATTCTTCTAATGGTACAACTCTCACAACCTTTCATTACCACCAGGAATACCATTGCTTTGACTATGCGAATTTTTGTTTGCAAGGTTATGTCTCTACTTTTAACTATGTTCCCTGGGTTTATCATCACTTGTCTCCCAAGCATCAGTCACTTTTTTATTTTATGGCTGCAATCTCCATCTGCAGTGATCTTAGATCCTAAGAAAGTAAAATCTGTCACTGCTTCTACTTCTTCCCCATCTATTTTCCAGGGACTGATAGGGCCTGTTGCCATTACAGTATCTTGGTTTTCTTGATGTTGAGTCTCAAGCCAGCTTTTGCATTCTCTTCTTTCAACCTAAGCAGCAGCTTCTTTAGGTCTTTCTCACTTTCTGCTGTTATGGTAGTATCATCTGCATATCTCAAGCTGTTGATGTTTCTCCCAGAAATTTTGATCCCAACTTGTGATTCATCCAGCCCTGCATTGCACATTATGTGCTCAGTGTGTAAGTTGAATAAGCAGGGTGACAAAATGCAGTCTTGTCTTACTCCTTTTCCTATTCCAAACCACTCCGTCATTCCGTTTTCTGTCCTAACTGTTGCTTCTTGATGCTTGTACAGATTTCTCATGAGGCATATAAGGTGTTCTGGGATTCCCATCTCTTTAATTATTGTCACATTTTGTTGGGGTCCAAACAGTCAAAGGCCTTGGTGTAGTCAATGAAACAGAAGTAGACTTGTTTCTGATATTCCTTTGTTTTTTCCATGATCCAGCGTATGTTGGCAATGTGATCTCTGGTCCCCCTGCCTCTTTGGAACCCGGCCTGCACTTCTGGTAATTCTCTCTCCATGTGCTGCTGAAGTCTATCCTGTATTATCTTGAGCATAACCTTGCTAGGGTGTGGGATGAATGCAATTGTTCGATAATTTGAACATTCTTTGGCATTACCCTTTTTTGGGGATTGGAACATATACTGATCTTTTCCAATCCTGTGGCCATTGTTGTGTTTTCCAAATCTGCTGGCCTATAGAATGCAATAATTTGATTCCATCATCTTTTAGGGCTTTGAAAAATTCAGCTGGGATACCATCATCTCCACTGGCTTTGTTGTTTGCAGTGTTATACAGTACCATCAAATGGGTGATGGACTATAAAAGTAACAAATAATTAAATATCTGCTTATTGACTTCTCAGAATCCAGATCAGAGGATATTATGAATGGCATACTCCTCAGTAAGTCTATCAACACATTGAACTCTTGTACAGTGAAGGCCATGCCCAGGCCTGGTATCAGCACCCAACTTCTGCCTACAACTACAAGGGCTTCCACAGGACTCGCCACAAAGGATGTTCTTGTCATACCCAGGTCTGCTCTCTGCCCTAGTTCAGGAAGGGAAAATGATGGTGATCTAAGAATTCACAAGTTTTTCCCAATGCCCTGTGGCTGTTATATGGAAGGAAGCCCAAAAGAAGCTATTTTATTCAAAGAGCTCTCTGAAATCTGGAACTGGTACTAACAGTGGGGATTGCCTCAGGACTCCTGGAGTCTCTGCTAAGTTATGGTATATGATAGGGATTCTCAACCTGTGGCCCATCAGCTGATGTGGCCCACCACCACCTCCACCACACCAGGAAGTGCCATGTGGTGGATGAAGGGCAAAATGGCCATCCAGCCCCCGAAGCTGTCTGAGGGAGCATGACCTGGCTCCCAGCCAGAAGAGTAGCGTGCCTTGGCGGGGCCCCGTATAAAATTTGTTTGGGGGCCCTTAGGAAGGGTAAAGATTTGTTTTGCTTACGCACGTTGGGGGCCCCTATGGCCCGGGGGCCCCGTATAATTGATACGGCAGATACGGCGGTAGCTACGCCTCTGCTCCCAGCTTAAAAAGGTTGAGAACTCTTGGTAAATGATACGGTATATTATGGAGATCCAGCAGGAAGGCGATGTACTGGTGAACATTATAAACCAACACATTTATTTGCTGTTAAGGTAGGATCTTTGGGGAAGTAAGTAGCTTTGCTTTGAATATTTTTTATAATTGTTAATATATCTGTGGTTGCTCCCCCTCCCATCTCTTCACTATTTCATTCAGTGCAGCTAATTCTGTTTGCCTCCTGGGGATGTTTCTAGCAAAGACAGGAAAGAGAGGTGATGGATTTTTAATGATGGAAAGAAGGCCTAAAAGCTTCTGTATTTTTCAAAGTAAGGCATTTTTGGTGGTGTTATTCATATGCCAAAGTTCAATTTGTTTTTCCATTGGGTTAGGATGAGTAAATACAGTTGTTAACAGCCTACAGTAAGAATGGAATATTTCATTAAGATATATAGGGACAAACCTATATAAATTGCATTTTCTACTGGAGTCCGTCTAGTGCTCATTCCAGAAACACCAAGGGTCAAATTAAATAATAAAGAGAAAGTATATTCCTTGTGATCAACATTGTTTTGCAGGCTATTGAGAAACTAAAATGGCACTCTAAGCTCCTTGGAGAATAGACATCTTAAAGTGAAATAAATAGAACGGTAAGTAGATTTATACTTCACTATGCAGAGAAAAAGTAAGGGATCTCTTTTTCATCTCAGAGAGCCCAGTTCCAGTTCTGAAAATTTCTGAGTGGGGAGTTGTATGCCAGCTGAAAGGGTAGGGCCAGAGACAAAAGGAGAGTGAGGAATTTGATTTTTTTTTTTTAGCCCTAAATCCTAGGCAGCCAATATCAGCCAAAACAAATTTTCATAATGTGGTGCACTACAAAAATCTGCCATCAAAAAGAGAAGTCCCCAATTTCTGCACCAAGAAAAAACATCCTTCCCAATTCAATAGTGTTTCTTTTTAACATGCTTTGCATTTTCTGCCTTGTCCACTCCCAAGTTCTCTCTCTCTCTCTGAACTAAAGAAAAACTATAACCATAAAAAGGCCCAAAGAGAATAGAAGCCCTTGAAAAATCTCAAGACGACAAGAGAAAGAATATGGAATATATGGGATTCCTCAAAATAAAGTACAAACACTTGCCCCCTCTACCACCATCACCTTTGGGTAAAAGAAGATGCAAATATATATCTGATGACCACAAACTCCAGATCTGCAGATGACCTTTCCCGGTGGTTTATTATAGATGATAAAAAGCATTGGGGGAATGGCAGAGCTCTATGGTTCCACATACCCAATGGCTCAAAATGACACACCCAGCTTTACTGTCTGGAAACAATTCTCATGGAAGGACTGGAACCAGCCAAGTGCTGGATCTCCAATCCCCAAGCATGACAGTCTATTCACAAGTATTCTGAGAGATCTAAGAGTCATATTTCCACCATTAGCCTCCCTTAGAAGATCATCGTGCAATATGACCAGTGCAGGCTTTGTACCACAGCACAACCCCAATTCCAACTGGAATGGATCTACCAGTGGTTCCCAACAAGGGGTACACAGCCCACTAGTGGACTTCAATTACCAGAAGCCTCAGTCAGTACATTGGATGATCAGTGCTTTGGGGAAATGACTTAGGCTTCTGGGAACTGAAGTCCAAAATCCAGCATTTGGGAAACACTGATAGGCAGTTCATTTTTTCCAAGAATGCCTGCTGCTGATCTGCCATCTCAGTCAACTTGCCTGTGAATGGAATATTAGTGGCCAGGCTATAATTAGTCAGGTCATTGGTCTCTAGTTAGCGCCCCCCCCCCCCCGGAATAATAGTCTCTTTCAAACAGAGAGGTTTACAACCCTCCCGGAGAGACTTTGGAGTGAGCCTTTTGCTCTCTTTCCCTAAAGAACTTATGGGTGGCATTAAGACAGTCGGAATCGACTGTGCGACTGAACAACAAAAATTTAGGGAAAGGAGGACTGCAATTTATCCTATGTTGTGATTTTCTTGTGGGCTCACAACAATGGCCTGAGGGAGAAGATTCCATGGCCTGGCAGGTGGCTGAGGACCTCGCCCCCTCCTATGGGCCCAGAACAGCAGCCAAAGGGGAGTTAGTCTGTGTTCTGCTTTGCTTGTTTTGTGAGGTTGTATTTTATGATTTTTACTGTACTGTTGCTGTTTTGACTGTAAGCTGCCATGAGTCGTCTTGCTGAGTGGGCGGCAATGTAAATCTGAACAAAAAAATAAATAAATTCATAAATGTCCTTCTTCTAAAGTGAGTCTTTTCCTTGAGAGGAAATTATCTGTTGGTACCAAATGTGGAACCCATTTCCCACACCTCATGATCATGCTCTCATGACAACTACTTTCACAGGATACTCCCCCCCCCCCCCGCTTAGATCCACAGCAATTACCAAAAAGGGTTAAATCTGCCCTTTCATTCCTGCTGTGACACTGTCAATATTCAACTTTGCACTTATGCCTGTTAAATTTCATTCTGTTTTCATCTCTGTGCTTGAGCCTACCTTTTGAATTTTGATTTTTTTGTCTTCCAGAGTTTTAGCTAGTTGTCTTTTATTCCCAGGTCCTCTTTGAGCTTTTGTGAAATCACATTGACTCTTCCTCGCTCCTTTTTTCTTGTTGGAGTTGTTTGTAGTTGTGCTTCTAAGAATGTCCTTTTTAAGAAACTCCCACACATCTCGGACTCCTTTTCCTGATAGGCTCTCCTCCTGTGAGACCTCATCATTGTTCTGAGTTTATTAAAATTAACTTTCCTAAAATCCAGCGTACACACACAGCTATACTTTGCTTTCTTTTGTTTCCTTCAAAATCAGAAACTCAAGTAGAACATGATCACTATCTCCCAAGGTTCCTCTTACTGCCATTCTTCCATCAAGTCATTTCTGTTGGTTCGATTCCCGAGTACTGCAGGACGGAATGAGTGCCCATCTCTGTCCCAGCTCCTGCCAACCTAGCAGTTCGAAAGCAAGAAATTGCAAGTAGATAAATAGGGACCACTTCGGTGGGAAGGTAACAGCGTTCCATGCGCTCCGGTGTCTAGTCATGCCTGCCACATGACCATGGAAACATCTGCAGAAGCAGACAGCACTGGCTCTTCGGCTTAGAAACAGAGATGAGCACTGACCCCTAGAGTCGGATACGACTGGCTTTCGAGCAAGGGAAACCTTCACCTTTACCTTTAGTTTCTTCTTCCATTTTTTGGAAGAAAAAAATATTAGCAACATAAACCAGGAATTTCTTGGAGGGGCCATATTTGGCTGAATTTGCCACCCAACAGATTTCAGGTTAACTGAAATGTCCCATTATTACTACGTCTCTTCAAAGTTATTGCTTTTTATTTTCCAGAGATTTCCTCTGCATCTTCCCCTTGATTGGGTGGTCTTTGTCATTGTTACTCTAGGCCAGTGGTGTGAACCTATAGCATGCAGAGTTAGATCACTGGTGTGCTCCAGCCGGTTTGGACATACCAGTAGTAAGACTGCCTGGCCCTGTGGATTGGATAAATATGAAAGACATAAGAAAAGTAGCAAATCTCCCTTGGCAAAATATAAATGCATTCACATCTTACGCTTAACAAGAAAACACAGCTAACTCTTCTTGACTGAGTTCAAATTCTTAGAGACTTCTCTTCACCTTGGAAGGTATTTCTGGAAGTTCAATCACAATTCATGTTAAACCTTTGTGTCAATCTGAGTCTTGTATGTCCCAAACTCACATTGATGCCACCTACATTAATTATGATGTGAACCTGAAGTCAAAAAGTGTTACTAGGAAAGCGACAGCTAGAAATACATTACAACATTCACTGTGAAGCAGAGAAATAAAGCTACCATACCAAAATACACACTGTGACCACAGCTACATGAAAAATATATTCTTCCCCTCCTCTCTAGTTTGCCACAGGAAAACCCTTATGAGGCTGTAAACAAACCAATTTTGTTTCAACATATTTTCTCCCATTATCTCTGTCAGGATAATCATGTTGTTTAACAGTTGTGTCTTTAACAACGAGGATCAATTCATGTTGGGGACAGCTACCCCATTTCATTTCTTTCAGAGCGATGGTTAATACTTCTTTGCGGGAGGGTGTATTTCCTGCACCATTGAAACATGGGTTGATGTGCCCCCTCCTGAAGAAGCCATTGCTTGACCAAACAATATTGGCTAATTTCCAGCTGATGTCCAACCTGCACTTTTTAGGGAAGGTATTGGAAACAGTATGGCATGACAGTTACAGGGGTTTTTGGATGCAGCGGATTATCTGGACCCTTTTCAGTCAGGATTCAGGCCCGAATATGGTACCAAGACTTCATTGGTCACACTGATGGATGATCTCTGGCGTGAGGAGGATGGAGAACATCCATCCATCCTGGCTCTTCTTGACTTCTCAGCGGTATTTGATACCATCGACCATGGTATCCTCCTGCAACGGCTCCAAGAGTTGGGGAACCAGGGCACTGTGTGGTCCTGGTTCTCCTCATTTCTGAGGGGCTGGACCAGAGGCGTAGCTACCGCCGTATCTGCCGTATCAATTATACGGGGCCCCAGGGTCACGGGGCCCCCGGGCCATGGGGCCCCCCAACGTGCGTAAACAAAACAAATCTTTACCCTTCCTAAGGGCCCCCAAACAAATTTTTATACGGGGCCCCGCCAAGGCACGCTACTCTTCTGGGCTGGACCCAGTCAGTGTTGTTGGGAGATGAGAGATCCAGCCCTAGGCTTTTCCAATATGGGGTGTCACAGGGCTTGGTTCTCTCACCTCTCTTTTATTTAATATTTACATGAAGCCCCTGGGGGAGATAATCAATTCCCATGGGGTGAAGTACCATCAGTATGCTGATTATACTCAACTGTAAACAGAAGCGTAGCTTACCTTGGCGGGGCCCCATATAAAAATTGTTTGGGGGCCCTTTATATGCGGGGCGGAGCTAACGTCATGACATCATGACGTCGTGGGGGGAGCCAACGTCATGACATCATGACGTCATGGGCAGGGCCAAAAATAAAAATAAAATAAATAAATAAATAAAATAGAATAGAATTAAAATAAACAAACACACACACACACACCTCAACCCACCCACCCACCCAAACAACCACAACACAAACCCGTAAATAACTTAAATAATTAAAATAAATAAAGAAATAAAATAAAAATTTAATAAAAATCCACCCACCCACCCAACACACACATAAACCACCCACCCACCCACCCGAAACACAAAACCCTCACTTACCCTCCCGGCTCCATCCTTGCCCTCTGCCCCGGGCTCCGAGGCGCGCCTTCCCACCCCGCCGAGCCCAACCGCGGTGCCCTCCGACGGCGCCGGGCTCCGAGGCAGCCGTGCTCCCGGGAGGCGGGAGGCGCGTGAGCGGGCAGGGAAGAAGGCGGAGAGCCCGGCAGCCGGCCGGGGGAGGGGGCAAGGTGCGCGCTCCCGACCCGCCGGGCGCGCTCCCGACCCGCCGGGCGCGCTCCCGCCTTCCCTGCCCGCTGCCGCTGCTCGCGAGTGGGCTGAACTTCTCTGGACCCGCTGCGGACGAAGGACGGGCAGCAGCAGCGCATCCTCCGGAGGAGGTGGTGGCGCACTCTGCCAGGCGTCCCCAGGCCATGGGGGTTCGGCAGCAGCGGACAGCCCAGGCAGGCCTCAACCTGCCCGTCGGACTCTGGGCGGCCCCAGGAGAGGTGCCCTCCTCTGAGGGCCACCATCGGAGCCGCTCTGAGAAGCTGCGGCTCCGACTCCGACATTTTATTTTTTTAAAATTGGAGCCAAAAATGGCTCCAATAAAGTGCGCATGCGCAGAAACTCAATCTGACGCATGCGCAATGCGTCAGATTGAGTTTCTGCACGTGCGCAGTAAATTTTTGCTCTTTTTTTTCTTTTCTTTTTTTTGCCATTGGGGGCCCCCGTAGCCCGGGGGTCCCGTATAATTGATACGGCTGATACGGCGGTAGCTACGCCTCTGACTGTAAATCTCAGCCCGTGGTGATCCAAGTGATGCAGTGGCCATCCTATCCAGGTGCCTGGAGGCTGTGAGGGTCTGGATAGGGGACAACGGGCTTCAACTGAATCCCAGCAAGACTGAGTGGCTGTGGGTAAGGGGCCCCGTGTTATCCCAGGAGTTATCATCTTTGGTACTAGATGGGGCACTTTTGCCTCAGACAGACCCGGTGTGTGATTTGGGGGTCCTCCTGGGCTCATGACTCCTGCTCAAAGAGCATGTGGCAGTCGTGGCCAGGTGAGCTTTCACTCAACTTCAAGTGATTCACCAATTACACCCATTCATGGACCGGGACTCCTTGCTTTTGATCACACATGCTCTGGTCACCTCCAGACTAAATTACTGTAATGCTCTCTACATGAGACTGCCCTTGATGACCATCTGGAGGCTGCAACTGGTGCGGTGCTGGGGTGTGGATGCTATGACTATGCCTCACCCCTGCTGAGGAAGCTGCATCGGCTGCTGGTGTGCCTCTGTGTGCTATTCAAGGTGCTGGTGAATACCTTTAAAGCCCTACATGGTAGTGGACTAGGTTACTTAAGAGACAGCTTTGCACAAAAGACATCTACCTGTCCCACCAGAGCAGACCGGAGGGGCTCTCTAATGGTGCCATTGGCAGTGGTGTTGCTAGGAGGGCGGGGGGGGGGGTCCGGCCCGGGACGGTGCTTTTTGGGCTACGTATGTTCTTGGACTACAGTTCCCAGAAGCCCTAGCAGGAATGGGTGCCAGCATCCACCAGGGGGGGCGGCAAATTTGGCTTCAGCCCCGGGTAGCTGAATTCCACCCTGGTCACCGGGTCTTTTCAGCAACTGCCCCAGCTTTATGGAACCACCTAATGGCTGAGCTACTCTCTAGACAGAGCTATTGACCTTCAGGAAAGGCCTAAAAACTTGGCTGGCTCTACAGGTGTGGGAGCAGCCTCCCCCCTCTGCTGGCTTATATGAATGGCTGTTCAGGTTTCAGCTTAGTTTTAACCTACTGTGAATGTGGGAAGGTATTTTATAGCTTAAATGTTAAATGGTTTTTATGATTTTAATTGTCGTAGGGATGGTTTTTAACTTGAATGTTTTTATGGTTGTTTGTAAGCTGCCCGGAGTTGGCTTGGTGAGGGGGTGGCAAAACAAATTGAATAAATAAATAAATAAATAAATAAAATGCTTTTGAAGGCATATTAGCCTATTTTCAAGGTGGTAATTGTTTAATGGTCAAAGTCATATCCCCATATTAACCAAATATTGTACTGTTAATGTTACAGTTTTTAGCTGCTTTGCTTTCCTGTTTCTCAAACAACTATGGCAATTATTTTTGTTGATCCAAAAGAAACATCTGACTCTTGGAAATCTTTGGCTTATGGTGTAAAATGTGCTCTTATCATTGCCGTAACATCTGTAAAGGGGGCACACAGCATAAGCCACCAGCTGAATCATATGGTATTCCTCACTCTTCACTGAGTAAAACCATCCATTTGACTATAAAAGTAATTAAAAAGCTACATTGCAAATGAAGAGGATGTATGCCTTGTTAAGCAGCTGTGTACTGAGATACATCTGGAAGAACAAAGGCTTACTGTGTTATTTTCCATAACCACCCCATCCTATAAGCAATGGCCGAACATGTAGGCTGAAGGATTAATGGATATAATAATTCTGGAGCAGACCTTTGTTAAGGTGATAGTTTGGGTCATCCTTTCAGGACCAAAGGCTCTCAAATGCCTGTGTTTCACCAGAGATATCTTACAACACTATATTTTATTTTCCTTAATGTTTACTTTCCTTAGCTGAATCTCATGTCAGTTTGTCTGATCAGTGGCACTACCCATAGAGGTGACCTGTATAGCCTATGCTCAAAACTCTTCATCCTCTTCCTTTATAGCTATTAAAGTTGTTAATAGTCTATTACATTCAGAAAGAAATACTTTGACTGAACTCAAATGCTTGTGCATGTTGATAATCCATTTTCCAGTATTCATTCATTGTTTGGGTTGTAGTTGTTCAACTTCACTCCCTGCTTGTTTTACTCCCTGGATCCTGGTATTATTGCTCGTTATAGAATCGTAGAACCACAGGGTTGTAAGGGCATTTTAGGCCATTGGGTCCACCCTCCTGCTCAATGCAGGAATCAGAATCAAAGCAAATCGAACAGAATCAAAGCAATTCTCCCTTGATTGCTTGCAGTGTTTGAGTTCTCACCATCTGTCGAGGCAGTTGGTTTCACTGTCATATTGCTCTAACTGTTAAGACATTTTTCCTGCTATTCATTTTATATCTGGCTTCATTTAGTTTGAGCCCATTATTATGTGCCCTGCACTCTGGGATGACCAAGAATAGATCTCATCTCTCCTCTTTACGACTCTCTTTCAGATATTTGAAGAGTGCGATCATATCTCCTCTCAGACTCCCTTTCTTAAGGCTAAACATGTCCTTTAGTCTTTCCTTGTAGGGCTTGGGTACCTCATAGGAGCACTGGTGGTGCAGTGGTTAAACTGCTGTGCTACAGCCAGAAGGTAGTTAGTTCACTCCCGACCAGGGATCCACGTTCACTCAGCTTTCCATCCTTCTGAGGTTGGCAAAATGAGTACCCAGCATGTTGGGGGCAAAGTGCTAATTAACTTGTGAACTGCCCAAAGAGTGTGCTAAGTGTGCTACGGGGTGGTATATAAATGTGCTTGCTTTGCTTTTTCCAGTCCTCCAATCATTCTTTTGGCCTTTCTCTGTACCTGTTCTAATTCTTCTTATTTCTAATCTTCCTTAAAGTGTGGTGCCCAGATTCGGACACAGTACTCAAAATGTGGTCAAACTAGTGCTGAATAGAGGGGGCCCGAGTATTTAATGGATTTTGGAGACTTCTTTTCATTCAGCCTAAAACAGTGTTGGCATTTCTTGCAGCCATGTAGCACTGTTGACTCATTTTTAGCCTGTGGTATTCAAAAATTCCAAGATCCTTCTCACTTGTAGTATCAATGAGCCAAGTATCTCTCATCTCTCTCTCCCCCCCCCCCCCCGTTAAACTTTGCACTTCTCCCTTTTATATTTCATTCTCTTGGTCTCAGTCAAGTGTTCAAGGCTGTAAAGAATTTTTTTTTTTAAATTCTGCTCCTGTCTTCCAAGGTATTAACTATTCCACCCAGTTTTGTGTCATCTGCAAATCTGATAAGAATTCCCTGCACTCTCCGATCCAAATTATTTATGAAAATGTTGAAGAGCACAGGGTCCAGGACTGAGCCTTGTGATACGTCACTTGTTATCACCTCCCAGCTTGAGAAGGAGCCATTGGTAAGAAATCTCTGAGTACTGTTCTGTTAACAACTGTACAGTAATACCTCGGATAGCGTTTACCTCGGATAATGCTAAAATCGCGTAACGTGAAGTAATCTGGAGAGGAGAATTGGATCGAATAATGTTAAGGTCCTATGGGATGGATCGGATAACAACCGCTAAAGCCTGTGCAGTTACAATGTATGTCTATGGAGCTTTAACGTTATCTGATCCATCCCATAGGATTTTAACATGGATCGGGTAACTCTAAAAATCAGATAACACCAAGACTTGTGGAACCAAGTCTTAGCATTATCCAAGGTATTACTGTATATCCACCTGACACTTGTGTTATCCAGGCTAATCAGAATATCATGAGGCACTTTGTCAAAGGCTTTACTGAAGCTAAGATATATTATATCAGTGGCATTCCCACTGTCCACCATGGAAGTTACCCGATCAAAAAGTGAAATCAGATTAGTCTGGCAGGATTTGTTTTTGACAAATCCATATTGGCCTCTAGGTTTGTTTTAACTGTTTTAATGTTATGTTTTCTAGTTGCTTGAAGAGTGACCACTTTATAATCTGCTCCAGATTCTTCCATGGGTTTGATGTCCATTGTGTTAACGCATAAGGGAGGACATAGTTCTAACTTCTTCATTTGTTTTCCTATTAATTCTACTGGGGGATAGTCTTTCCCACTTCCTCAGAAGACTTGTAGACCCAGCCATAGATATTTCAGATGCCAAATTCATAACCTCATCCTCTGTCTTGTCTCCATGCATACTAAATTTACACTCAAAAGGCCAGTATACTGCAGGATTTGTTACATACTCACTATTCAGTCTTGCTTTTTTGAAGTTGCACACTCATGGGAGGAAAGCAGGATTTTAGTTTAACTCTTTTTCCAGATCCCAGATGGATCCTCCACTTTAGAAGGTGACTCAGACCCACATTATTATCCTTGCTTGATAAGCACAATTTCCTTCCACACCTTTGCAGCCAACATCTGAAAGGAAATCAGCCTAAAATGTTCAGTTTACCTTGGACTGTCAAAAACACTCCTTTCGGGCCACCTTATATTTCCTTTATTGACAGTACTGTTGTCTTTCCTATTCTTTTCTTCTCCTCTCACAGCCACTAAAACAGAGGTGCCCAAACTTTTTGGGCTGTGGGCCGGTCATGTGGTTGAGCAGACTGGTCATGTGTTTCCTCCCACCGGAAGAGGAAGTAAAATGCACCGGCGCATGTGCATAACACTGCTGTAAATGCACCCATGGCTGTCATTTTGCACATGTGCAGCCACATTTTGCTTCCACTTCTGGGAGCAGTGAGGGTGGCGTGGACCAGATGAAATGGTGCCACAGGCTGGATCCAGCCCATGGGCCATAGTTTGGGCACCCCTGCTATAAAACATACATCCTACCAAAGAAAACAACTCCCCCCCCCTCCATTTTCATCTGAATCACATCCTTGGATCACAGCCAATCATCTCCCACAAGTTCCAGGTGCGGTTCTTTTTTGACAATATACTGTTCCTGGGGGTGGGGGTGGAATCAATTTCCCTCCAAGTAATTGGAGGTTACAGCTAAGCTCACAGGGAACAGGGAAGACAAAAAGGGGTGGCAGATGATTTTATAGTCTCTGTTATTCAAAACGTCCTGGGGTTGCAATCTTGAGGGTCCCATCTTCAATGTACCATTGTTATTACATTACAATTGTAATGTGGTTGTACCTTTATTATAGAGAAAGGTGAATTCATTACAAGTAAATAATCTTTTGTGACTAATGATTTCCAAGCGCTGGCATCAGACAGAAAAGATAATAGTTTTTAATTGACAACAGAAAATATTGGTTTCCAAGGCTACCAGGCATTGTATTTTTTTAAAAAAAAAAACTGTCATAGCAGCAATCTTTACAAAGGTACTGGTAGCCTAAGTCTAGGTCTCTGTCATTGCTCGATTGTTATTCCAGTCTTATATTTGCTTATTTTCACATCTGCATTTTTTTGACATCATGTATTAGAGAGAGGCAGACAATAAGTGTATTCTGCAGATTAGCTCAAGGTGTGTGAACTGTGGCCCTCCCTATGTTGGACTGTGGTCAGTGATGGGATGTAACAGGTTTGCACCAGTTCGCCAGAACCGATAGTAACTTTTCCCAGTGTCCCAGAGAACCGGTAGCAGCTTTTGGGGGAACCACCTTTGGGGCTTACCTTTTCACTGGTTCCCCCACTGCACATGTGCACCAAGCACTTGGTGTGCATGCACACCTACAGTGCTTGGCGCGTATGCAGGGCCTCCTTGCTGTCCTCCCAAGTGGGGAGGAGGAAGAGAAGCTGCTAGCCTGAAGCTCCCTATAGCCTGCTCCCCAGGGTAACCTTTGAATGTAGTGTGTCTGTGTGTATTTTAATGTGTATTTAATACATTTACCTATGTTGATATACTACCAGAGTTCCTAAAAAGGCCTGACAGCCTGGCTTGGGGTTTTTAAGCAAAGTGGATGGGTGCATGTATTTTAATGTATCATTTATTTATTTATTTATTTTATGGGTTTGTGTTGTGGATGGGTGGGTAGGTGGGGGGTTGAGGTGTGTGTCTGCTTATTTTTATTTTATTTTTTATTTATTATTATTATAATTTTTTGGCCCCGCCCACAACATCATGACATTGGCTCTGCCCATGTCATGACGTTAGCTCCGCCCACACTGTGATGACATCACGGTGGAGTAGTAAAAATTTTGACATCCCACCACTGGCTGTGGTCCCCAGTGCTCCTCACCAGTGGTGATGATGGCATGGGCTGCTTGTCTAGCACTAGCAATTGAGGCGCTTGAGGGAGGCAACACCAGAAGCCACTCTCTAATCACCCGTATCTGCTGTAGTTTTGCCTAATTCTGGCTTGACTGATACAACCAAGGAGCCCTCTTACCCACAAATAAGCAATGGTGTCATCTACAGCATGACTGAATCATGGCAACATCTTCCTTAACAATGTCTTCTTCTACACCAGGGGCTCCTGGAGGACCAAAGGATGAGAAACACACCATTATATGGGCACATTAAGGCTATAATCATATGCCTACATTTCTGCAAGTAACTAAAATTGAATTTGGTTGAACTGGTTTGAGTAGGTCTTCACTGCACTGTGCTATTATTTAAAGCCTTGCCTGATCACACCTGGGAAAGGGGGGAGTTTAAACGATTTTTAAAATGTGTATTGCTGATGCAGAATAGCTATGTTAATAAATGTTTGCAATGTATTTGGAGGTCTCTTCCTGCCACTTAAAAAGTGCTCTCGGCAAAGCAATAAAAACAACAAAAATGCAAGCCCCATTTAAAACATTCATTATATTCTTTGGGGGAAATGGAAAGCAGTGAAAAACAAATCAACAAGGAGAACATATGAGAAAGATACTGATTTGAATGTGCACACATGCATATTCTTATCTTGCCCAGATTTGCATACAGTATTGTACTTTAATTTGTTCAGGATCCTCACCACATAGCAATTTTAATTTTTACACTTCTTACCAATAAACCACCATTAGATACTTCACCGTTCTAGAAAGGCACTTTTATTCATTTCACCACTATCATCTACAAATAAGGTAACTGGAACATACCTGGAAACACACACACAAAACAGGTGACAAAGCTGGTAATGTATGTGTCATCTAAAAAGTTGCAATTGAAACGTTTCCTTCTCTGCCAGGTGTTATGTGGCTGATACCTTAGGGTTCATGTTTCCCAGGGTCTCCAGGACATAGGAAACACATATCAGGGCAAAAATCTGAAGAAGAAATAAAATTGTTATGGTGGCTCTAACACTCATATTGAAAGAATTTTTGCAGAAGAAACTCTGCTCAGGCAGTGCCCAAATGAGGCTCCTTTCATGTCCCCAAGAGCTGGGACAGAAACGGGTGTTCAATCCATCATGCAGTACCTGGGTCTTGAACTGCCAACTTGACACCCTTCCAGGTAACAAGGTGAGCTTCTTAATCACTGAGCCGCCACAGCTCCTGTTGTTAACCACTGAGCCACTGCAGCAAGGGGATGTCACCCAAGCTCAGGTTTTGGCCAGTAAAAGCAGCAAATGGGAAGCTAACTAAGTAACCTTAGTTAGCTGACGCTGAAAGGTCCCTATGATATTCAGAGTGTTTATGGAGGCTGGGATGGGTATGGACTCCACCACAGCAAGGATCTTTGCACGCTTGAGGCTCTATCGAACAACAGGGCAGGGCAGGGTCTAGCAACACATGTAGGATTTGAGGTAGTGGCTTTTTGATTCAGAGAATGAGGATTGAGATGAATTGCCTCTGTCTCCCTGGCGCATTATGTGGTTATTTCTAGATTGTGCTAGTTATTATTTCCTCTTCATCCATAGGTTGGTCTTCTGGCTGGGCAACAACAGATTAGGTTTAGTGGCTTCCTGTAATCTCCCTTTTCCCACTTATGGAAAGCTTCTCAGCTTCAGGTAGATCAGAAGTCTCATTATATCAACTACTGGAAGGAAGTCACAAGTCATTGTTGGCCTCTGCTGTGCCATTTGCCAGTTTGAGAAAATAATGCACGTTTCCTTGCATTATAACATTTTCCCTCCAGGGATGCCCGCTGAAAGGCTTTCAAATGATGCTGGGGTTTACTTCCTGATGACCTATCACAAAGCAAAAGCAAACTAATTTGCAATCTGCAGGGTGAAGCAAGAATGTGGTGCAATAAATACAAGTAGGTACCCTTTATCTCTTAAGGGAACTTAACATAGCTATTTTGCATGCTTCTACTGTGATGCTAAGGATGCATTAGTGTTAGGCAGCCAATGCTGAGGGCAGCAGCAAGTTGCTAGAGAGAACTGAACACCACTCCACATCTGTCACACTGCTAGCACTGGGAAAAGTTAACACCTGTCAGTCAGCACTAATATGTGAAATAGGAGGGGGGTGGTAGTTCCATTTTCTTCTCCATTTCAAGCAGCAACATTTTAAGGATGGGTTTGCTTCAGTGATGGGCTCAAAAAAGTTTACTATCACACTGTGAGCATGGTATGGTGGGCATGGCCATAGGAAAAGCCCTGTGTTGCACCTGAATTAGGACTACTTTATTTCAAAACTTGGATCGGTGGGGCCAGCCAGAATTTCTGCTACCGGTTCTGGCGAACTGGTGCAAATCTGCTGATGCCCACCACTGTTTTGCTTCCTGGACTGTAAATTGTTCTTGCCTGCCCCAACTTGAGCAGCAGGAGGTGAGGCGTGCGCCTTACTTGCAACAGCAGGTTTGGGGACCCGGGAACGTGGGTTCCCATACCAAGTGGCTTATATAAGGATTGCCTCCCTGGGTTGGAATGTGGGAATACTGGTGTGTAGTTCTGTGTTGTTTTAACTTATGATGATTTTTTTAATTTTGACGCTTTTATTGCTATTGAGTGTTTAGGTTTTATTTCTGTTTTTATCAGGATGTAAGCCGCCCAGAGTCGGGTCCTCCCGATTGGGGCGGGGTATCAAATTTAATAAATAAATAAATAAATAAATAAATAATAAAAGCCAATGTTGGTTTGGATTCATCTCTTGCCTCCTTTGTATTCACTTTACAATGTCAAACTGATAAAGTGTGAGTAGCACAAAATCACAGAGTGGCCAAAATCTTGTTGTGCATTTACACAAAAGGGATAACTTTTAGTACTTCTTCATTATTTTCCATGTCTAGGATGGGCATGAAACTGCCAAAATGAAGGCACCCTTTGGTGAGTTCATTCTGCAGTTTCTTTCACCGGACCTAGTGTGAGAAAGATTAACCGGAACAAGGTGGCCTTTGCCCAGGGTATGCCCAATTGTGGTTCAAAAATATAAGATAAGAAATTTTCATAAGTACACTAAATCACACGACTCAGCAGGCAACAAATAAAACCTGTGGATGTGTCTTAATTTATGGCAATCTGCCACAAAATGTATAACTTTTGCATAACTGCACAACAGGATTTCAGTTAATGGGCTTTAATCTGGAGAGAAGCTTGACGTTAGATTCCCTGTGGTCAGTCCAATACTCTTACCACTGCATCACACACTGCCTCACAGCTGGTACTAAACTGAAGCTACTCAGTGCCTCAAAGATGCTATTATGGCAGTATGAACCACAGAGTAAGTCTGCCATTACTGTGTACACAGTCTTGTTTTCTTGCCTATGCTCTTATTTCACTTAGCATTGAGATCCTCAGGCTTGTGACAACCCCTCCCCAGGAAACGTCATGAAATTAACCACTGTTTTTGTTCCCCTTCATCAGCATAGGGGCTTGATTTGTGTGCTTCATATAATGCTTTCATTTGAAGAAGAAGAAAGCTAGCCCAGAAAGAATGGCTCTTCCCAAACAAGAGGTCTACTGAAGAGAAACCACCAGACAGACTTGTGTTGTGCTTACCAAGAGTGTTAACATCAATAAGATCTTTTGTGAACAAATCAGAAACAGACAACTGCTAGCACTGAGGCATTTGTCTTTTGCCTACAATGTGCAATCAACTGGCACAGGGTACTGTTGGTTCCTTCTGCTCAAATGTCATCAGTTGGTGCTCTTTTTCTAACATGATTAAAAAAGAATCACATGCCTTTTAAAAATTGTTTCATCTGAAAGAGGTTTTAGGGCTTTGGTCTTCTGTGAAGCTATGCCATCAGTTTTTGTTTCCTAATTCTGAACATGGACCTGTTGTAGATACTGGAGGAATCCAAGCAGCACCCTATCACAATATAGTCCATGGTACAACACCTTCTGATCATTATGTTTCCTGTTGTATGTCTGCACATATGGCTTCCAAAATGGACAACCCTCCACATCTTCATTTGCTTCGTTTTGAACCTAGAATACTAATGCAAATGCAAGGGAAAATCTCAACCACAATAGAAAGAAGAACACACCTATCAACAAATGGATTGATTACACTAAGTGGTACAGTGCTACATTTGAGATGGATTGCTAAACATTTTTTAAAAGGTTGAGGAACAACCCATTTTCTTCTCTAATGGAAGATCTTGTGATGGAGTAGTGCTGGTTATGTATGGGAAAACCCTACTTATTCACAGAATCTCAATGATGTTATACCAAAATAAAGAGTGTGTTGTTAAGAAGATGAAAGTGCTACCGGTGTGATCCATCTCTATATTCCATTTGGCAGTGTGGTAAACCCCCTATCTGAATTCTCTCCCTCACTAGTGAAGGGGTGAGTCACAGCCGTAAAGGTAAATGTCTCCCTTGCTCTAAAGCCAGTCATGTCTCTCTCTAGGGCGCAGTGCTCATCTCCGTTTACAGACAAAGACCCAGCACTGTCTGCATCTGCAGACATTTCCATGGTCATGTGGCAGCAGGCATGACTAGATGCCAGAGTGCACAGAATACTGTTCCCTTTCCTACTGAAGCAGTACCTATTTAGCTACTTGCAGTTTCTTGCTTTCAAACTGCTAGGTTGGTTGGCTGGAGCTGGGGCAGAGATAGAAGCTCACTCAGCACTCAGGTCTCAAACTGCTGACCTTCCAGTCATCAACTTCACCATCTTAACCCCTAAGCCACCGCAGCCTCTACATATGCTTTAAATCGCACACAAGGATGAAGGTTGCTGCTTGGTCAGCTTCACAACAGATCGCTAAAATGTATGCACAAAGAATAGTACAGGCTGGAAGACCCAAGGCCTTTTGAATGGCAGGGCATCATTGTCTGCCATGTTCTTCAAACTTCCTCTTCCCTCTCAGTTTGGCTGCAGTCTTCACAGCAGTTGGGACAGAAGTGGATTTTCCCAAGAACAGCATATTGTTGCAAACTTTCCCTATTGTTATGAAAAGTATATAAGGATGGCTTGCACATGAATTAGCAATTAAGAGCCACTATTGTTGTTGTTTGGTCGCACAGTCAAGACTGACTTTTTGTGACCCCATGGACCACCACACACCAGGTTCCTCTGGCCTCTGCCATCATCTGTAGCCCAGCCAGATCAATCCCCATCATCAATGATTCCATCCATCCACCTCATGCTCTGTTGCCCCCTTTTCTTTTTGCCTTCAATCTTTCCCAGCATCAAGGCCTTCTCAAGTGAGTCCTCTCTTCTCATTTGGTGGCCAATGTACTTGAGCTTCAGTATTTGTCCTTCCAAGGAGCAGTCAGGGTTGATTTCCTTCAGGATGGACTGATTTGATCTTGTAGTCCAGGGGACTCTCAAGTGTCTTCTCCAGCACCACATTTCAAAGGTGTATATTCGTCTGCGCTCAGCCTTCATTATGGTCCAGCTCTCACAGCCATACATTACCACTGGGAAGACCATTGCTTTAACTATCCGGACTTTTGTTGGCAGGGTGATGTCTCTACTTTTTATTATGCTATCTAGGTTTCTCATAGCTTGCCTCCCAAGAACTAAGCACCTTTTTATTTCATGGCTGCAGTCATTATCTGCAGTGATCTTAGATCCCAAGAAGGTAAAGTTTGTCACTGCTTCCATTTCCAGGTAGTGATGGGGCCAGATGCCATGATCTTGGTGTGTGTGTGTGTGTGTGTGTGTGTGTGTGTGTGTGTGTGTGTGTGTGTGTGTGTGTGTGTGTGTGTGTGTGTGTGTGTGTGTGTGTGTGTGTGTGTGTGTGTGTGTTGATGTTGAGTTTCAAGCCAACTTTTTCACTCTCCTCTTTCACCCTCATCAAGAGACTCTTTAGGTCTTCTTCACTTTCCGCCATTAGGGCAGAATCATCTGCATATCTCAGGTTGTTGATGTTTCTCCCAGCAACCTTAATTCCTGCTTGTGCTTCATCCAGTTGTGCATGATGTACTCTGCATATAAGTTAAACAAGCAGGATGACAATATACAGCCTTCTCATGCTCCTTTTCCTATTCTAAAACAATTTGTAGTTTTGTATCCTGTCCTACCTGTTGCCTCTTGACTCACATACAGATTTTTCAAAAGACAGATAAGGTGGTCTGGTACTCCCATCTCTTTAAGGACTTGCCACAGTTCATTGTGATCCACACAATCAGAGGTCTTGGTGTAGACAACAAAGCAGAAGTAAACATTTTTCTGTAGTCCTTTGCTTTCTCCAAGATCCAATGAATGTTGGGATTTGGTCTCTAGTCCCCCTACCTTGTCGGAACCCAGCCTGTACTTCTGGAAGTTCTCGATCTGCATAATGCTGAAACCTAGCTTGTAAGATCTTGAGCATGATTTTGCTAGCATGTGATATGAGTGCAATTGTACGATAATTTGAGCATTCTTTGGCATTGCCCTTCTTTGGGATTGGAACATAGGCTGACCTTTTCCAGTCCTGTGGCCACTGTTGTGTTTTCCAAATTAAGAGCCATAAGCTTTATTTAAAAATTGTCTCTCATTTCTTGCTACAGTTCAGCTGCCTGCTTTCTTTGACTTTCTTTTTTAAAATAAATTTTATTCATAAAGTACAAAATGTAAAATGAACATAACAACATAACACTATAACAACACAATAGCATAACTCATAACAAAAATAAAATAAGTGTGCTCTTTTTCACCCAGAGAGTAATGCATTTTTATCTAATGTTAGTAGTTATCTCCTTCTTCATCTTCCCTATTTCCAAAAACCAGCTGATTCTTTACCAGGTTTACCCCTTTTCCTTTAATCAGCACATGATCAATAAATTTTCCTCAAATGACATTAGATTCAAAGCTATGTCCCATAATTCTCTATACCAATCCTCTATCCTAAAGCTCATATTATAGCCATTAGTAATATTGCAACTGTAACCATCATAACTATTAGATTCTTTTTATATTTATATGTTGTTACATTATCACAGTCCATTGACTTTCTTTGTAGGGCAGTGGCAGTGACTCCAAGCATCCCCATTTCTAGATGTACGACTGCAACATGGTTGTTCCACTGAAGATTTGTGTACTTGTTCCTTTTTTCAAGTTTGTACTTTCATAGGCATCAAGACATTGCCTCATGTTACACTAAATGAACTTCAGAGATTCATCCCCTGCTCCAACTCGCAATTCATATGCATGAGTCCTTGTTGTTAATGCAAAAAAAAAAAAAAATTAAAAAAGGAAAATAATTGTATTTTAAAAAACATACATGCACACTCACAATGCAAAACAAAATAAAACATTCTGTTTATATTCTAAATGATGTAGGCTTTAGAAAAAAAAACATTATACAGAAATCAAAACAGTATGTTAGTATCATGTAAAAATACCCTTAGGTGACATTCTTGGTGAAGTGGAGAGAGAGGGAAGACTGACAGGATGCAACTTGCAGGCTGTGAGCAAGTGAGGCAAATGTACTGTTTAATTATTTACTGTTGTATTTCACTGGTAGTGTGTCATTAGAGTGTGTCCTTCTATAATGAGATGCTCATAGCACACTGACCAACAGGCCAAAGCGGGTGAGCTTCTCTTTGTGACGGTCTTCTGCTGTTGAGTACATGGAAAATCTTATCTTAAAGTGGTGGTGCATATAAAATGCTTACTGCTGCAATGTAAGCATGGTCCACAATTGAACTTAGGATGTGTCTTAAATGTCAAAAGAATCAGGTTTCCTATCATTAAAAAAAATCAGGTTAAAGTCATGTGGCATTTGTGTCAGTTTGCACATCCTTGCATGAATTGTTGTTGTTTTTTAACATTGTGGTTGTCACTGCCAAACAGCCTCCTGCAAGGTTTTATTTCCTTTTCACTTGTCTCTACCCCTGCGACCAGTCAGCTGTTAGGTATCTGGCCTCATTCTGGCACCATTTTTAAATACATATGTATTTAGCTGGTACAGCATTGCAATTCTTTGGCATGACAGCAAATGAACCACAGATCTGTTGTAGTGCCATAGCTTTAAGTATGGGGGTAACTCACTTTCAAGCTGTGGGGAATCCTACGAACTTTAGGTGGCAAACCAATAGGCACAATATGCGCTGATACATGTGTGCACGCAGAAAAATAGAATGGTTTAGGAATCAGTGCAAAATAAACAACTGCCAAGGGATGGTTTAAAATAATTAACCTGCATTTCAGCAGGTTATTGTATGCCTCATGTATTCCTCAATCTTTGAATCAGTTTTGAACCTGGCAAAAGTGATGCAAATGTAGTGCTTTTGGCTAATCAAGACATACCCTTGTACAATTAGAAGAGTCCACCCCATCACCAGTGCAGGAAATCAACTGCTACTGTTTCTCTGACAGAACTTAAAATCTAACCTTTACCACACACAAAAAATTCAAACAAAGATCAAGTTAGGGGTTTCCCCCCACTATCCAACAACTTTTATGATCAAAGTATCTTACTAATGGTTAGTCTCAATGTTTGTTTTGATCCTATCTTCTAGAGTAACAGAAAGCAAGTCTACAAGCCTGGAGGGTTCACAGAGTGGAGCAGTATGTTTTTTCAATCACTTGTGTTAAATCTGATATTCATATGGCTAAAACAGTGAGGGTAGAAAAGACACAACTGAAAAAAGACACAATCAAATGTAGGAAAAAGGGAAGAAAAAGTATCAGTACCTTATAAGAAAGATGCTAAATGGTACCAAAGAAGAAGGATGTTGACAATTTAAAACTCACACCTGCCCCTCGTGCAGCTGAATGCTCCAACTACTGAGAAACTAAGCAGTGTTCTTGTATGGGTTCTGCTAGGTTAGAACTTCATTTTAGATGAAAAGGGAAGTTCTCACCACCTTTGGCCTCTGTTTTCTTTCTAGTGCCATGGTGTCAATTCCAACGTTCATAATAGCTCTCACCTTCTTATTATTTAGTTGTGTTTTCTATGCTGGAACTGGGCAAATCATATTTTGAAGGTGCTATGAACCACCATTCACAGAAATGTTGCTTTCCTGGAGATTAGGTGGCATTGAAGAGACTTGGCTTTGAGTATCTCTAAAAGCTTAGTGGTTAAGACCTGCTTGATGACTGGAAGGTCGGCAGGTCAGCAATTGGAGACTTGAGTGTTGCATGATGGAGTGAGCTCCTGTCTCTGTCCTAGCTCCTGCCAACCTAGCAGTTCAAAAGCAAGAAATTGAAAGTAGATAAATAGATACTGCTTTGGTGGGAAGGTAAACAGCACTCCTTGCACTCCAGTGTCTACTCATTCCTGTCACATGACCATGGAAAGGTTTACAGATGTAGACAGTGCTGGATCTTTGGCTGTAAACAAAGATAAGCACCAAACCCTAGAGATCTTGACCTTTATCTTTAAAAGATCACAGGGTGAATCAAGTTCTGACATGTGTACCTTTATCTGACATGGCCTGATTCACTAATCCTGCTTTTAATATTGCCAACTGCAGTACTGTGATTTTCTTCAGGATTGTATCTAAGAAGAGAAGGCTTTGCCATCTTCTTGCTTGCATTAAGTTGCCATTAAAATATAAACATGACTTAGAGCAGGGATTCTCAACTTGGGCCCGCAGGCCAGGTGTGGCCCCCGGTGCCATTTCATGTGTCCCTCCCCATTGCCTCCATCAGACTTGGAAGTGCCATGTGGTAGAGGAAGGGCAAAATGGCCATCCGGCCCCTGAAGCGGCCTGAGTGACCTGGGCCCCAGCTTAAAAAGGTTGAGGACTCCTGACTTAGAGCAACATTTTAAAACAGTCCAATGAGTGTCTATTAAACATGCTTTGCTGTGTTTTTCCTCAAAAAAGGGGGGGGGGTACAAAGGAGGCATCCTTGCTCACTATTTATCCTTGGCATCTGACACAGCCCCAGAACATAACAGATTCACTGAGCTGTCATTAAACCACCTCTTAATTTTGAAAGGATGCAACTTTTTTGTTGGAAGTCTTCTAAACTAGGAGGTATATAAATACAGTACATCATACAGGTTTATAAATCGCAAAATACTAGCTTTGTGAAACATTAGTATTGCCTTTCCTTTGATCCTCTTGGCCTAGGATGGTCTTTTTAGCAGTTGGGAAAATATTATTGGACTATTATTGGACTATGACTTGCAGAATCCCCCAGCCAGCGTGGGAGTTGTACTCTATCAAAGTAACCAAGGTCTTCTATGAATGTGCTGAGATTGTCTTTGCACTGGCTGCTTAAAAGTGCAAATGATTTTTCTTTTGTTTTAAGAATAAATAATAGGCATTTGAAAATTGCAACACATGCACGCCCACACAGAAGCAAGGGAGGGAAAGGGAAAGGAGGAGGAGGGAGGTGTATCTGACAAAAAGGATTGAAGGCTCTGTTGAAAAGAAAGACATCATCAGATCTGCAGTGTTTGATTACTGACTTTGTGAAGAATGAGACCCAACCAACCCACTCTGGACTAGTACAAATTGCTATCATTTTTAAATTCAAGCACTCTGTTTATATCCTGGATGTTATCTGAACACAGCTTTTGGTGAACAAAAACAAAGCAACAAATGGCATTCTTGGTCACAGCTTAGGGATGTAATAAAATTTCAAGTATACAGTTATATATACCTGATCCCACACACCTTTGCCCCAGAAATCTCACTGAGCTGGGATAATCTCTCTGTAAAGATAAGATGTAGGATAGTGAGTATTTCTAATAGTGTAGTGAAGGGCAGAGAATAATTGAAAGACTAAAATATTTCTTGAAAAGTAATAGAAAGGACACACATGAACATGATTACAGTTGAGGTCAGGCAGAACCCAGAAGAAGGGATTCTGGAAGTTGTGATTTTTAAGAGTTTTCTAAATTGCAAGTAGATAAATAGGGACCACTTTGGTGGGAAGATAAACAGCGTTTCGTGCACTCCTGGTGTCTAGGCATGCCTGCCACATGTCCACAGAAACGTATGAAGATGCAGACAGCTCTGGCTCTTTGGCTATAAACAGAGATGAGCACTGAACCCTAGAGTCAGATACAACTGGCTTTCAAGCAAGGGTGACCTTTACCTTTAATTTCTTTCATCAACGTTATCCTCTTGTTAGATACTATACTCTTTTTGGTCACACAACATACAACCAAATACTCACTGGCTTCATGAGATGCAAATATGTTGACTATAGGTGTCATGACACAGATTAATTCTCTTCAACGTGCAGCAGCAGGCAGCTGTTCTCTTTCTTGCTATTGGGCTGTTATTTCCATAATTCCCCAAGAAATCTGGGAATCCCACAAACCCATTTCTCCACAGCTGTACATTTTTCACTTTAGGAGGTGTCTTCCATAGACATTACCAGGTGTTAAACTACAGCTCTCAAGAAGCACCATGACAGCTTCAACAATAGGACACAATGCCTGAAGAAAACCAATGGTGCAGGTAAAACATTTTGAAAGTCCTCCTCAAGAAAGATGAAACCTATAAGTATTCAGATTTGAGTTTGTAGGGTGCAATTTCCAGGATTCTTGGAAAACCCTGTGAATCACAGTCCAAAGACATGAAAGAGCAGCATGAAAAGTTTAAACAGGATTAACACCAAGAGAAAGATGGTATGTGATGTCAGTGGCAAGGATACCAATGATTCATGGATATCAGATGATGCCTCACAGGTATACTCATAATGTTCATTAAGAGAACTTTAAATTATCAAGATATGCTGCCTTTCTCTCGTTTGCCTCTTCCTCTTTGTTCCACTGGCCACATGAGACTGGGGATCAAAGGGAAATGGCAGATGAGAAACAAGTAGCTGGGTATTTATAGCACCTGGGCTGCAATGAGTTGTTTGTGTGAGGGATTTTGATTGTGTTTGGCTGTGCCAGTTCAAATTACCTGTGCAAATTATCTTTCTTCTTGTGATACTTTTAAAACGTTGTGCTCAGATATGTGTTTCTGTCATTTTTCTATGCGAAGTTTTACTGCATAATCCAGCCAATCCATTGCCTGGAATTCACAAGTTAAGGAAGGGGAAAGCAACCTTTTGGCTTGGAGTTCTTTTTGATCTCTTCCCCCCCTCCCCCCAAATTGATCTTCTTGTATCCAAGAAATGGAATAGACCCCACAGATGAAATCTTGTGTTTTAGCTGTTGGATAAAATGGAAATTCTTTCATATTAGCTGGAGGAAGCAAAGAGAGGTGTTGGCAGCAAGTACTAATTCCAGGTGATATTAAATTGAACTTCCCTGCCAAGTTGGCTTTTCATAGAAACAGGCTGAAGAATAAGCATTACAGCAGCTCAGGGCTGAACATTAAAATGTTACTTTTCTCAATTGCAACTCCCAGACTCCAACAGCCTTGAACCCTGAGCTATTTTGGGAGCTGTAGCTCAAAAAGTGTTTTGATGGTTTTAGTTTAAGCCACCATTGTTGGGCGGGAGGGGACAGAAACCACATTCTGCCATTTCCTTAGACGTTGTTGATGGCAAAGGGCAGGCTCACGCTATTTTCTATCGAATCATTGGGTGTCTCCCGTACATTCTGAGAAACATAGCTTAGTAAGGCTGTTGATAATTCTGCAGATATACGTTTCTATTATTCACTTCCAGCAGGCCAGCATTTATTTCAGAGAAAGCAGCAGAACTGTAGATTTCTGATTGTGTCAAATAGTGTGTGAAAATCTCTTAGCAGCAGTATGTTCCAGAAGTGTGAGAAGCAGCATGAATGTGTTGTCAGGAGGATTTGTAGTAAGAGTATGAAAGAAAAAAATATGTTCAGTGTGGATTGTGCAGTACGTGCTGTAATGTGCAGTACAATACAAAAACAAGGAATGATTCTGTAAAGCTGAGAAATAAGACTCACTGATTTTGATGTACTGTAACTCCATTGTAAAACCGTCACAGTTTTATTTTGAAGAATCTCAGCCTTAACATTAGGGCTACAGTAGTGAAATTGTGAGAGTTTTGGACTGGGAAGATCATGGTTCAACTCTGGCTAAGAAGAATTTTAAAAAAGTGTGTTGATAATAATGTGCTAATATTAAATGTGTCCCTTTGTGACCAAACATTACATAATTGTTTGGGTTGCACTCATTTGTGTAACTTTTTTCTTTTTGTGAGCCACCTAGGGTCAGGTTTGCCTGATTGGGGCGGGATAATAAATCTAAATAAATAAATAATAAATAAATAAATAGCACAGATCCATCTAATGCCTTTGAAACTGCAATGGGAAGATGCAACCCATGGGTACATTCATTAGCTCATCATCTCAGCCCCCATGATGTAAATGGTTAGCAGAGTGGTATGCAGTGGCCAGCAAGAGGCTCACACCTGGCAAGGTGGTCCCTTGTGAGAAAAACAGGCAGGACAGATCTTGGTGCAGAAGAAACCTCAAAGTAGGTTTACTCAGAAAGTAAAAAGGTGCAAGTATATACAGTGCAACAACTGTAACACAAAACAGATATATTCTCTTGGGCTGCTCAGTTGACCTCACCAAGACAGTTCAGTTGTGCTATATACAAGTCCATACACTTCAGTAGCAGTCCAGTCCAGCAGGGTAAATGCGAGCTGTAATTACAGACAAAGACAAAGAGTTCTACAGCTTCTTTCCTCCTGGTATAGGCTTACCCCAAGTAGTCCTTCTTTGTCCAGCAAGCACAGATGGCATATCAGGCAAAAGCCATAATCAGGATCATTGCAAAGGTTCAGTCCTCGTAGCAGGTTCTGGAACATGCAGGAATCTTAGTCCAGACTGTCAGCAGAGGAAAGTGAATGAGCAAGTTGAGCATTGTAGCTGGAAGTCTGCAATCCTGCTCTGACCTAAATACACTGGCCCATGGAGCACATTAGGGAAAAGTCCCAGGACCTGTGTCCCCCTGCAGTAGGGTCTTAATGGCATCACAGACACAATATGCCTTGCAACCAGTTAGAGTGTGAGGCTAAGATTTACATCCCCTAACAGATGCAACCCATGGCTACGTGCATTATCTCAGCCCCCATTCCTCTCCTACAACCAGAAAACTTAAACATGTTTGAAAAGAAATTTTCCGAAAAATCTTGTGCCTGCTAGTTTTGTGGGAGGCAATTTTACCAAGTTTAACTCCAGTCCTAGGCCACCCTTATATATATATTTGATTTTTTTTTCAATTTGGAGAGGATGTGAAGTGATTTTTCCCCATTTTATAAAACCGTCTTGTTAAGTGAAAATTATTTTTGGGATTTCTAAGAACAAGAACAGGTGTCATCTTCCAAGATCCAGCTGTGGGCATAAGTAGTTTGGATTTTCGAAGTTGCCTACTGCTGCTTTAGCATAATGTCTCAAAAGTAATGTCGAACTATTTCCTCCAAACACTGCTCGCTCTCTATTATCTTGTATTCATCTTGTTGCACCAAGAACAGGCTCCTGTGCGACTTGTAAAGACTAGCAAGCTTGTTAAAACATAAATTTGACACTATGAGGACTCTATCCTTGCTGCAACAAGACAAATGCAATACAAAAGCTGTCTCTTTGGAAAGCTATCCAATGATAGTTGTGTTTAAGGAAGGGCTATGCAAATAATCTCCACAATTTAATAATCTCCACATTTGCTCCAGTACTTGTTTTGCTCCAGATGTACATTTCCAAAAGCATTTATCAAACTAAATTTCTTATGAAGTGTAGGAAGGCAGTGGTCTCCATTGGTGTTAATATCTTCCAATGTTTATAATAACAACATTTCAAAATGAACGTTCTAGGACAAGGGTTCTCAACCTTACCACACCACAGGCTGGACAGCTCCCTCTCCAACGGCTGAGCAGGCCGGACATGTGGTTTTCACCTGCCGGCGGACATGTTTGCTCATGCATGGGCATGTCTGTTTCTGGGGTCATCGCCATGGGCTGGATGGAACAGTGTCGGGCCAGGGTTGTCCTATGAGCCATAGGTTGTGAACTCCTGTTCTAGGATATCACTAACCTACCAAACTTAGAACATGTCCGGACTGGGCATATAGCTTGGTATTTGCAGCTCTTTGGGTTTGATAAATGTTATGGCATCACATTTGTTTTGTCATTAAGTGTCCCCTCCCTTTTAAGCTGTTACACATTCCCCCCCCCCCAGACTATGGGCTATGCCATGTAGGGTTACCCAAGACAGACAAGCCATAGTGCAGAACTTAGACTAAATGCAATCCACTGGAGAAAGAACAGGCAACCCATTCCAGTATCCTTTCCAAGAAAACTCAATGGACAACATCAAAAGGCTGAACAATAAGATGCCGGTAGATGAGCCCCTCAGGTCGGAAAGTGTCCAATATGCTACTTGGGAAGAGTGGAGGGCAAGTATACGTAACTCCAAAAAGAGTGAAGTGGCTCGGCCAAAACCAAAAGGACACTCAGCTGTGGATGTGTCTGACAGTGAAATGAAAGTCTGTTGCTGTAAAGAATATTACATAGGAACCTATAATGTAAGATCTATGAATCAAGCAAACCTGGACATAGACAAACATGAGATGACAAAACTGAAAATCGACATCCTGGTAATCAGTGAACTAAAGCGGATGGGGATGGGTGAATTTAGTTCAGATTATAATTATATTTACTATTGTGGGCAAGAATCTCCCAGGAGAAATGGAGTGGCCCCTATAGTTAATAAAAGAGTAATGGGATATAATCTCAAAAATGACAGAATTATCTCAGTCAAATCCAAGGCAAACTATTCAACATCACAGTAATCCAAGTCTATGCCTCAACCACTGATGCAGAAGAGGCTTCAACACTACGATCACCTACAATACTTTCTAGAATTCACACACACACACACACACACACACACACACACACACACACACACACACACACACACACACACACACACACACACACACACACACACACACACACCACCAGATGATCATATCATCATAGGGGGCTGAAATGCCAAAGTAGGAAGTCAAAAGGTAACTGGAAAATGGGCAAGTTTGGCCCAAGTTCCCCAGTCTGGACATCTTCTTACTCAAGTACCTGAACCCTGTTTTTGTCTCTCAGTCTAATTCACTTTATAGGATGGATGACAATATGTAACTATAAAAGGGTATCTTGGTACTTGATCCTTCACAACATTGTGCAAGTTAAAGAAGTGACTTGTAAGAATTTGTTGTAATTATGAGTGCAGCAAAGTACTAAAATAAGCTTATGACCAAGAGTTGGAAATAATCACTCATAGCATGCCAATTTATTGACCCAAGCAACCCATTCAGGAAATCAAAATCAGATAAAGTCTAGACTTGAGTACAGTACTTGTGTGTGTCAATTCAAGAAAGTATTGTAGGTGATTAAATGGCTGGCTTCCAAGGACCAAAAAGAAAGTTCCTTTTTGGCGAGCTTTCAATTGAAAGGAAACAAAAAATAGGTACTATTTCTTTGAAGGAAGAGGGATTAATTTAAAGAGGAAGTAATCAATGACAAACACCATGTTGTGTACAATACCCATATCCACTTATCAATCTATCACACAGGCATTCTTAAATAGGCACTGATAATGTTAAACGCAACATTCCTGCATTTATTTTGAGAGGACTGTGTTCAGATAATGTAGAGGAAAGATGAAATATTGTATTTACCACAGACATGTAGGGATGGTGAATCCCCATGGCCCATTAGGGCAAGGTCTGCTGTTCAATTGTAGAGAATATGCTCTTGCATACAAGAGATTCCAAGTGGATGTCATCTTCAGGAAGGACTGGGAAAATTCCTGTCTGCAAATTTGGAGACGTTCTTCTGTTGTACTTTGGACTGAGGCACTTGGCCAGGTTTCAGCACCATTTTTGCCAGCCACCTAGAACAGTGGTGGCCAATCTTGGCACTCCAACTATTCTTGGACTTTAATTCCCAGAAGCCCAAGTCAGCACTCCTGCTGATCAGGGCTTCTGGAAATTGAAGTTCAAGAGCACCTGGAGTGTTAAGGTTCGCAATCACTGCCCTAGACATTAGTAGGCCACATCTGCATCAACAGGACCATAACCTATATCCCATATTCCTAGCTCCATGGCCCTCCTTTTTTCCCCAGTGGGCAAAGGGCCAGTTACATTACCAGATACCTTTGTTCTGAGCTGGATTAACCTCACCTCTAACTCAATAAAACAGGTCTTCCTAGTATTTTAGTTATTTAGATAGCACATCCAGTTCAAGTATACTTTCCCTTCCTCTTCCTTAGTCATAGTTTGCTGTTACTCTCTAGTCATGCTTCTAGACTGTTGTTAAAAGGCAACATGTTAAGAACTTGTTACAGACCCAGGGTTATATCACTTACCCTTCTTCTGTGAATCTGCCAAAATGAAGGCACCTTTTGATGAGCTCATTCTGCAGTTCTTTTTGTCTGACCTAGTGTGAGAAAGATTAGCCAACAACACAAGGGTGCCATTACCAGGGTGTGCCCGACTGTGGTTCAAAAATACCACCATCTTCGAGGAGGCTCTTTCTGTGTACCCCATTTCACTCATTAAGGGATATGAATACTTCTTGTGGGTACCTTTTCTTTCAGATACATAATACCATAAAAGTTCTATTCCTGAATAACCAGGGTTGAAAATGAAGCCCATATCATTCCCTGATGACCAGTTACAAAACAAACACAATACAATTTGCAACATGAAAAGTGAGGCAAGCTTGCATAAGGATAATAAATGACTTTTCCCTGCTAATGGAGCTCTGTTTCTAATAATGTGATAGCCATATTATCAAAGTCTAGGGCCAACAAATTAAACAAAGGTAAATGCTTAAGAATATAAAATAACAGCCCTGTGCTGTGAATGAAGCAAGCACTGGCTTATCTCCTATAACACATTCTTCCTTAAACTGAGGGGGAAATAGAACCTCATCATTTTTCTCAGGTAAACAATTCCCATCTGTGCAAGCTGCTCATTGGTTAGGAAAAGAAATAATGAAAAACTATCTATGAGGATAAAACTCGTTCTGAAGATGGTAATGCAAAACTATACACAAGAATACAAACAACTGTTGGTCTCATTTTCTTCTTCCAACAGTATATGGATTAGTATTACCGCAAATACTTTGGGACATGGATGGTGAGTTTTTAACCCAAGGCTATGCTCTCCAGTCCATGTTTCATGAAAGGTCAAGTTAAGCAGGATAGGAAAAATCATTCCTATCTACACACTGAAAAGACAGCCAGCTCCTAGGACCTGTCCTGCTTTGATATGTTGCAATTTCTATGTGAAATTTATTTGCTTATTACTGCATTCTAATGAGCACTGGGGAGATATGAAAGAGAATAAATGAGATTTACAAGGCCTTGTAGCCTTGACACAGAGACCAAGGTGTCAACATACAAGGTGGTAAAGGTAAAAGCCGCCCTTGCTCGAAAGTTGGTCATATCTGATTCTAAGGATCGGTGCTCATCTCTGTTTATAGCCAAACAAATGTCGGTATCTTAAAGTAAAAGACAATGATATGGATATATGACATTAAGAATTTATTTCAGTTGGAGATATGTATTTCCATGGAGTCTCTGAAGGCAAGTAAATACAGAATTATTTCAGCTGCAGAGAACTTTCTGTAGTAATTCTAAGTTGCATTGCACAGGAACAGATCTTTATGCCAACTAATGAAATGCAGCCACCTCTCCATTAAATTTTGCAAAATGTTTCATGGCAGTTCTCTATATTGTAACCATGGAAATGGGATAATATATAGCATCAGAACAAAATGATATGTAGAAATTAAACCCTCTTAGTCACGCTGAATGTTCACTGAAACACCTTTTTTTAAAAAAAATCAAGTAAATGTATGGCTATTTAATGAACCAGGACTGTTCGTTTTAATCATATAGAAAAGAGCACGCTGAATGCCAAGGCAAACAGTAATAACGGCAACCACACATTTTAAAATAATGGCCTCAATACACTTGGTAGTCATCCACTTTGCCAGTGACTATGGGTCCAGACAGGCTTCCACAGCTCCATTCCTAGTAATATTTGTGTTTGCCAAGCATAATGATGCCCAGAGGAAGGGCCAATCTAAATGTTATAGATAAACTATTATTGCAGCAAAACCATATTAGCTTTCAAGAGACATGATTCAGGCATTCTGGCACGTCTGAGAAATCATGTTTGCAAACAAAGAATGTGCTTAAAGCCCTGAAGACCAATCACAAAACAAAGCAGGCCAATTTGCAAACGACAAGGAGGGGAGATAAACCCTCATTAAAAGATAGGATTCTTTGATTATGCGTGATTAGCTCTAGCAAAAGCAATAGATGAATGAGATATTTCTGTAAAACTGGAGACTACCCAGTTCTGCTCCATCCCCTGAAGAACTCAGATTAGCTTATGTATTGAGAGCCAGTGCAGTACAGTGGTTAAGATTGTTGAACCGAGACGCAGATTCTGGTCTCTAGCGTGACTTTCTGTAGTAATAATAATAATAATAATAGCACGCCATCAAGTCAGTTCTGAATTATAGCAATCCTTTCTAGGTAGAGAGTTTTCAGAAGGGATTTACCATTGCCTTCATCTGGGACTGTGTAACTTGCCCAAGGCCACACAGCTTGGCTCTACTCACAGAAAGCCCAGTGGGGAATCAAACTTCCAATTTGTAGCTCCACAGCCAATACCTAAACCAGGTGTGCCCAAAATTTTGGAGCCGTGGGCCAATCACATGGTTGAGCCGGTCAGTCACATGGTTCTTCCCACTGGAAGCGGAAGTAAAACACACCCATGCATGTACAAATACTGCCATAGAAGGCATCCATGCCTGTCGTAAATGCAGAGCTCTAGATGAGTACTTCTTCCCAACTACACATCAGAAAATGGCAAGTCTCTCACATTCCCTTGGATAGAGCAGGGGTGCTCAAACTATGGCTTATAGGCCAAATCTGGCCCATGGCACCATTCCATCCGACTGTCGCCGCTCCTGGAAATGGATGTAAAATGGGCACATTATGCACACATCCATGCACATTTTACTTCCACTTCCAGTGGGAATAACCAGTGGTGGGCTTCAGCAGGTTCACACCAGTTCACCAGAACTGGTAGCAGAAATTCTGGCTGGCCCCACCCATCCAAATTTTGAAATAAAGTAGTCCTAATTTGGGTGCAATGCAGGGCTTTCCCCCTGGTCACGCCCACCATACCACTCCCACAGAGTAGGTAGTAAAAAAAAAAAAGAATCCCACCACTGGGAATAACCATGTGACCGGCATGCTCAACCACATGACTGGCTCATGGCCTGAAAAGTTTGGACACCCCGGGGATAGAGCCATGACAGCAATGATGGCTGATGAGTCCTGTTTCAGGGGTGCTGTGAATCCAGTCCAGGTTTTAGCATGCATTTTCCAGAGTTAATGAAGGTGCCATATCTGTTTTGTAGACAGTTTCAGCGCTTTGTATAACTTTTGATTAACTTTTTCCATCACCAAAAGGTTATTTTTGTTGCTGGTATTTTTAAAAAAATGTGTGGGCATTATTTTGGTTCCTCCTGATATTTATAATTTATTCAATTTGTTTTAAAAAATATTGTAAAGACTTTTTAAAGATGTTACACAGCACACCGCCCAGAGTGGGAAAATTATTCCAGATGGGTGGGATATAAATGCAATAAATAATGAAAAAATAACTAAATACCATATATACTCGAGTATAAGCTGAGTTTTTTAGCCCCAAAAATGAGCCCCAAAAGGGGGACACAGCTTATACTTGGGTCAGTTACCATGAGGGTCCCAAGACCACACCAAATGCCTGTGTTTTCAGGTCAAAATTAGCTACCTCGGCTTATATTCAGGTAGGTTTATATTCGAATATATACGATAAATTCTGCAAAGTACAGATTTAAACCCAGAGTGGATTCACAGCACCCCCAAAACTAGAAAAACCAAATGCATGGCAGTTAAACCAAACTCAGACTGCTATAAATGAATGATGCAGATACACTGTTATGATTTTAGAACTGGAGCAAATCCCAAAGACCATATAATCTAGTCCAATGATGGCGAACCTATGGCACAAGTGCCTGAGGTGGCACTCTGAGCCTTCTCTGTGGGCACCCGTGCAGTCACCCCAGCACAAAGTTTGTTCCACCTCTTTGCCCAGCAATCCAATGGGAGAGCTTCCTCCCTCCCCCAGCACAGAGTTCACCCCACCCCTCTGCCCAGTAGCCCAATGGGAGCACTTCCTCCCTCACCCCAGTACAGAGTTCACCCCACCCCTCTGCACAGCAGCCCAATGGAAGTGTTTCCTTCCTCTCCTGTTGCTGTGTTGGCACTTTGAGATAAATAAGTGGGTTTGGGGTTGCAGTTTGGGCACTCAATATGTAAAAGGTTTGCCATCACTGATCTAGTCCATTGCTGATGCAGGAATTCCCAGCTAAAGAAAACCTGGGAGCCTTTCCACCAGATGCTTAGTCTTCCTCATTGCTTCTAGCCATAATGCACCCAAAAACACCCCACACACACACACTGGAATAGAATTACCATAGTCATACCTCACAGCAATATTAGCCAATATTCATTAAGTGGAGGTAGAAATGGATCTGACAGGAAGTGACCACTTTTAAAGGAACATCAGGTCGCCCTTGCTTGAAAGCCAGTCATATCCAACTCTAGGGTTTGGTGCTCATTTCTGTTTATAGCCAAAGAGCCAGTGCTGTCTGTATCTGCAGACATTTCCATGAGCATGTGGCAGGCATGACTAGACACCAGAGTGCATGGAATGCTGTTTACTTTCCCACCAAAGTGGTACCTATTTATCTACTTTCAATTTCTTGCTTTTGGCAGATTCTGGGACAGAAGCGGGAGCTCACTCCATCTTGAAGCTCTTGGGTCTCGAATTGCTGACCTGCCAACCTTCTGGTTGTCAAGTTCAGCATCTTAACCATTAGGCCACCACAATCCCTAAAGGTACTTTACATCTTGCTTTTTTTCTTTTCTATTGGCATTATGTTGTTCATATTTGATAGATTTTAATCATCTCTTAAAATAAAAACAATAGCAATACTGTGCAGGGGACATTTGTGAGCCTGGATTCAGCTACAAATTCAGAGAGAAGAATTCTGGTCAAGGATCCATTTCCCCCTCCTGTCCACGTCTGTTTTTAATCCCTCTCCTTGTTCACAGCTGCTGGTTTCAGCATTACAAGGAACAGAAGCTCGCGTGTCGCTGCACGTCTCAGCACAGTGGAAGACAACACGCTGCCTGTCTTACTTCAGAGCCCACGTATTGCCTTTGACACCATCTCTGAAGCAGACTTTGGCTAATGATCAAGCAGCATACAGACTGTGGTGCAGTCATCATCCTGGATTTGTTGTGGGTGCTGCGTCGCACTTTCGCTCGCTTGCTGCAAAGCCCTCTGAAGCGGTGTCGGATCTAGAAATGGGTAAATGATGGAGGGCTTCACTCTGCTATGCTTGAAATGTGTAAAAAATGTCACTTCAGATGTCGAAGTGCTTTCTTACTAATTATAACTGACATTTTAGAAAGCTGAGTTTCAGCTCAGCCACAACGTTTCAGTCTAATAGTGAGGCCTCTGATGTTATATTTGGCCAATTCTGTCGTATCGTGAGATTTCTGTTGTTATATTTGCCCTCAATGTGAGAGCATGTCTTGGCAACAAAAATATAGCAAAGATTTTTTAAATGTGATTTATATCTACCTACCTTTCTACCCAAGGGACTGTGTTGGCTCAGTGGTTAAGATGGTGAACTTGCTGACTGGAAGGTTGGCAGGTCAGCAGTTCGAGACCTGAGTGCTACATGACAGATTGAGCTCCCATCTCTGTCCCAGCTCCTGTCAACCTAGGAGTTCAAAAGCAAGAAATTGCAAGTAGATAAATTGGTAACATTTCGGTGGGAAGGTAACAGGGTTCTGTGCACTCGGGTGTCTAGTCATGCCTGCCACATGTCCACAGAAATGTCTGCAGATGCAGACAGTGCTGGCCAATGGTGGGCAGCAAAAATTTTGCTACCACACCATGGGCGCTGGAACTTACATCATGGGTGGAGCCTACGTCACGGACGATATAGTCATGCCTGCAATATAGCCATATATACATCTCCAAACACAGGCAGCACTGGCTCTTTGGCTGTAAATGGAGATGATCACTGCACCCTAGAGTTGGATATGATTAACTTTTGAGCAAGGGAGACCTTGAACCATTTGCAGAGACAAAACCTGATGGGGCAGGGCAGGGAGGTGGGCATTGCCACCCATTTCGCTACCCTCCCTGCCTGAAGGCCATTGTTGTTCTCCTCTGTATCTCTACATGCTGATCTTTATCACCTCACCCATCCTCCTGTAAAGGAAAGTCATCCTAGATTTATGTTAACCTCTGCCAGGGCAGGATGAGGACCTTGCCGCTCCTCCCCCTGTGCCCACCCCAACATATTGTAATGTAATGTAATGCAATGTAATGTAATGTCTCTAAGCCACCCTGAGTCGCCACGGCAAGTGGGCGGCAATATAAATTTGAACTAATAATAATAATAATATTGCCTTGTATTGCCAGGTATAGCCAATATAGGAATCAACAATGGTGAATGTTCTCATCCTCGCTTTAGAACTTCTTACTACCATTCTTTTTGTGTAGTTTTTTCAAATTCAACAAATTATACTGGGTATCTCTGTGATCTATGCTTCCTTTCCAAGGGTCCTGATAACAGTGTCCATATTAGTAGTCTAGGATACTCATGGTGTCCTCAACTAGGCTCCTGAGCTTGTCTACCACCATAGAACAGGATGGTAATAAACCAAGGAGGTGGCAACAGCAGAGGAGAACACAGGATCCAGATAGATGGCTGGTCTATGCGACCATGACTGGGTCAGCTTCTCCTCATCAGAGATTATGTCTACCCAGTTCTTGGCAAAAGATCTTAGCAACAGATACACCACCCCAAACAAATTGAGTCTAGATATTTGTTTTGCCAAGAACTGAGTAGACTTTCTTTATGATGTTCTGACCAGAATCTTGGGAGTTAATTAAGCACATTTTGCAGAGGGGGTGTGGAAACTTTTTTTGACTGAATGGCTATTTTTTAATACAAGTGCTTGATTTATTCACGAGTATTTCTAGAACCCAAGGTAGTGGGGTTTTGAGTTCATTACATTTGTTTCTTTATGCATCTTGTCTTGGTTCTTGTCCTCACATAGTTATAAATAAAAGTTTATAAGTCAACTAACCAACCATGCTTTTCCTCCAGGACTTTCAGTTCCATTCCATTCCTGCTTTCCTTTTAGTCTTTGATTTTCATCAAATAGATTTTTGGCTTTTTGCAAGCATCAGACATGCTCAGTCCTTATTCTTTCTTTCTTAGTAGTTTTCTTTTGGGACGGCGAGAATTGGTTTGGAGTGTTTTGGGGAAGGAAGTTGCTTCTCCAGAATTCTGGTTATCCCAAACCAGGCCAATAACTTCCTCTAGTTTTGCCACAGTCCAACTTGGCTGCAATTAATGGCCCTTATAGCTGTGAGCATTCATTAGAAGTGAGTGTTTACTCCAGATCTGTATATTTTCTTCTCAGATATCTTCCTCAGTTCGCCTGCTGACAAGAACGTTGCCTCATTTTGTCATTCAGAACCAAGTCAAGCAGATTTGATTCCAGAGAAGAAGCACAGATTAATAATAACATATTGTTTTCATGTAGAAGCATGCTTCATAGCCTGGTAATCCTGAACAAGGCTGCCTGAGATACAAATAAAAGCTCATATTTAAATTGACCAGTGAGAATAATAAATAATTTAACAAGGATACAGGAGTTCAGCATTGCTGACATGTCGGCACTGTCTCCCAACAGCACATAAATACACTGTAAGAAACATAATTACTAACTACCCAAAATAATTTGTATCGGCTAATGAAGGTTAGGTTGTAAACAGGTCTAAAGCCTTCATAATTTATTCTCACACAGAGCTGCATTCTTTTATTGAAGCAAATGGATTTCCTCACATGAGCATGGCTGTATCATTGTGAAGGATATATTGAGGCCACTCTTCTTGTGTAATGAATATAAAGGAGAGGGACATGGAGATGAAAAGACAACATGGAAGTACAGGTACATGTCATTGTGAAGCACTTTCTGGAACCATTGATTTCAACAGAGAAAGAGAGAAGTGCATGTTTAACTTTCCCAATGAAATCTGTGGAATAATAATAATAAAAAGATACTTAACTTTGGTCTGATTTATACTCTTAGCTTTATATAACCATCATTCGATGTAAGTCCACTGCAGTCTTTGATAGACTGCATGTTAGGTTGAGCTCCAAGTTCCTCATCCCACAAGCACATACATTTCTTCTGCTCTCAGTTAGGACCATAAGGACACTGCTTTGTAGACTAGGTGAGATTCACCTAACTGAGTAACCTCAACTATGAATGACAGCATCTGTCTGGGAATTCAGACAGACTTCTGTCATTGAGCTATGACCCCTCTCTAATAGCAATTAAAAATATACTGCCACATAGTACTTAGTGCACTCTCTGGTCAGTTCACAAGGTAATTAGCATTTCTCCCCTTCATGCTGAGTACTCTTTTTTACCAACCTTGAAGGGATGGAAGACTGAGTCAACCTTGATCCCCATCAGGATCGAACTCACAATGTCAGCAGTTTTGGTGCACCAACAGGGCTCTAATACCACATCCAGTGTTATCTGGACTCCTAACTAAGTATTAACTAGGCTCAGCTTCATTTAATATCTCCAAACAGGTACGACTGGTGTGTTCAGGCTCCCTTGTACCAGAAGGCTAGGATGCAAGGGAAGTATATCCACATACCTTGGAGTCTTGCTTGTGTGGAGGAAGGAAGATAATGTTTTAGATGGGAAAACTTGGTACAGTATCTTGCAGCTGTCTTCAGCACTGCAAAACCGTTTGTTCTTGCAACAGATGGTTCCAGTGGATTATATTTCAGACCACAGAAGCACATGTGCCACTGATCCCTCGCATGTTAAATATGGTAACAGTTACTAACTGTAGATAGTTGGGTACCAATTACAGATTTTATCATGCTTAAAGTATTCCCCTAATGCCTCTGAAAGCCAGCGTTCATTATACGGCTTATCATATGTACCTCTTCACTCATTGCTTAAGGGACAATTTTACAGCTATCATGTATCTAGTTTGCTCACCTTTCCTAAGAGACACATATCACAGTAATGATATACATTTTAGCAGCACTACTGAGTCTAGAAATGGGGGGTGGGTGAGGAATAATGCAGTATAATTCCTTTTGGCTGAAGACAAATGAAACTATCTTATGGAAGATGGTTCCCTAGTAAAGTATATTTCCACTTAAGATACTCCTTTTGCTATCCATTTTTGCTTTATGTTCCTGAAGGTGAAACTGCCTCCATAGCTTTAATTAACATCTGGATAGATCTTCTTTTTCAGTGGACTTGCTGAAATGCAAAGTCAGATTTTGTTTCCTTACTCTGAAAGCTGACAAATAAACAAAGAGTGAGCAGCACACTAATACCAGTAAGTTGCTTTCTGGCATTTTCTGGACAGGTCTTAAGTTTCATAGGCAAGATGCTGGGTTTCTCTTTACCTGCTCCCAATGCATTATCTACATTATTCTGGGTAGAAATGTATGGGATACTCATAAGGGAGGTGAAGAAATGTCATGAATGTAGCTTCAATATTCACCCACATATTATAACATACAGTATCACTATTAATATGGTGCAGATTTTCATTTGTGATTTTTTTTTGCTTCCACAATTATTTATCTAAGACAGGAACATTTGAATCTAAACTCTGTATCTCATTTTAAAAAAACATTAATTTATTTGTGATACTTACTGAGTAGGAGGCTCTACGGCAAATTAAATGTTGTGAAGGGCTGAAACACCAGCTTTGAGGCCATTTATACATTTGATAAATTCAGTTTATTTTAATTTGAAACCAAAAGTAAGTGATAAAGATTTGAGGAGTTAAGTATATGCTTGTATTTTGCTTAAAGCTGCTACCTGAAATGCAGGAAGGTTGGCTTATGGGTTTAGGAAGGCAGGTATCCTGGAGAAGTTGGCTGGTCACACCCCATCCCTCATGGTATTGTGTGATTCATTGTGAAGGCAGCAAACCCTCTATGTTTTTTCTCTTGTAAACAAGGCATTGGTAGGTAAGCACCTGGGGTAAACAGAAAGAGCCTCCTTGAAGATTTTTTGAACCACAATCAGACGTACCCTCAGCAACGGCCACCTTGTGCCAACTAATCTTTCTCACACTAGGTCAGGAATAACTCACCAAAAGGTGGCTTCATTTTGGCCGTTTCATGTCTCACCTAGACACAGAGGAAGAGGAGGAGAAAGAGCGCACCTTATTTCCAAAGTCAACTCTGATCTTATAGTCATTCCAGAATTGTGTTTCTCCTCAAAAATCTTGATGTAAAAGGTTTGGATGCCAAGAAATTTCAAGAGGCAAATATGCATACATGGTACACTGCCAACAAGTTGAGGGTGATGCATGTCTTGTTTTCAAGGGGCGCTGGTTTTTCTAAGTTTATGAAATCATAGTCAATTTTTCAAGCAAGGTATGTGTTACCTGTACTTCATTTACAAATTGCTCATCACTGCTACACATTCTTATATGACAAGAAACAGAACAAAAAATAGACAAAACCTTGACACCTTAAAGACTGTTATATTTTATTTTTGTGGGCTTGATCCACAAAAGCTCACATTAAGGTATAGCAGTTGTTATGGTGACACATTTTCTCTTCTTTATTTTTGTTTTCTTTCTTGCCAAATAGGCTTGTACAGATTAACATGGCTACTGCTTTGAAAGTTACATTCTTATCTGTAAGTTCCTTTCATTGAACTGTATAAGATTTACTTCTAAGTAGCTACGGAGAGCATTATTGTAACTCATAAGTGCAATTCTTTGTGCTTTCTAAAATATGCAATACAATGTGTCATTTTATCTATTGTGCAATCACAAATTTATTGATTCAGAAGTAGGTGTTACCAAACTCAGGTAAGACCTGCTCTCTAATAATTGTGCTGAAAAGGAACTGAATTCTGTAAAGACTAGCCTCTTCCTTGCTTCCTTTTCAAAAACTTTATTTATGAAGTCTGACTATGGAAAGAAACATGGCACAGCACTTTGGAGGAGACAGGACAGAAGAATAACACTGATGCCTGCATCCTATGAACGCAGACGTTGACAGCCTTGTTAGAAAAGCCCAGGTTTTCTATCTTAGAAACTGAAAACAAAGGTGTTTATGGATTTGTGACAATCATGCTCCATCTGTCAGTTCCATTCCAAAACTACATTATTTGTGTTCTTTTCCTGACATGTATATCATTTGTTTCACCTATTCATTCAGTTCCAGGCAATGGCATGAAGTAGGGTAGCCATGCTCCATTACCAAAAAGGAGGAAATGGAGAACAAGGAGTAAAAAAAATGGAGGTTATTCTTCACAAAGTAGGATTTTTGCATTATATTTGTATGTGTTATTTTAAACCAATGTATGTAAATATATCATCATAATTGTACATTTTTATTATAGTTTAAGTGGAAATACATTGCTGCTCACCGTATTGCTTGCCTAAGACTGTGACTAGGTCACAGGGAAGCGTATTGAGATAAAGATGGGATATCAATTATATAAATAAATATTGTATTTAGTAACTCTGAAATGCTGTGTGGTGTTCTTCCTGCAGCTTACTGACAATGAATGTATAGTATATAAAAAGAGAATAAATAGAGGTCACTGCAGTTTTATTTGATTATCTAATTAGGCAAAAACTAGTTGTTCTTGGAACTGACCTCACATCTGAAGTTTATGTATAATTATCATGTTTTCTTTCATGGATCAGTAGTTGTACCAGTGTGTGTGATTTCTATCTTTTCTTACAAAATGGCCTCACCCCTGGGAATGATTTTGCTTTAAAAATGAGGGAGGCCTGATTTGACACACTTACCAATCAAAGCCTTTCCTCTCCCTACTGAACCAGAGGAATTCGCCAGTAGGGCGATCACTAGGACTACTAGGCTGGCAGGAGCTGGGACAGAGATGCGAACTTACTCCATCTCAAACTGCTGACCTGCCGACCTTCCAGTCATCAAGTTCAGCATCTTAACCACTAAGCCACCGCTGTCCTTTTTGCTTTTGTGAAGACACATAGGCAAAGGTCACCCTTGCTCGAAAGCCAGTCATGTCCAACTCTAGGGTTCAGTGCTGATCTCTGTTTCATAGCTGAAGAGTCAGCACTGTCTACTTCTGCAGACATTTCCATGGTCATGCGCTAGGCATGACTAGACACAGAAGTGCATGGAATACTGTTTATCTTCCCATCAATGTGGTCTCTATTTATCTACTTGCAATTTCTTGCTTTCAAACTGCTTGGTTGGCAGGAGCTGGGACAAAGAGGGGAGCTCATTCCGTCCTGCAGTATTCAGGTCTCGAACTGCTGACCTGCCACCTTCCAGCCAGCATCTTAGCCACTTGAGCCACTGCAGTCCTTGCAAAGGCACATACATCTGTACATATACAAGGCTTAGTTTGGTTTTGGCCTGGAAGGGAGACTACAAAAATGTTGTCTAGATTTCCATGAATTTCTTTATGGAAAAATATGCATGAATGAAAATAATTTTGGGATAACCTTTTGACATAACCCTTTACTTGTAGAGGCACATCAGAATACCTAAGAGGGCCAGGATACCTAAGAGACCGTGTCACCCTAAGAACATCTGCCCGTCCCACCAGGGCGGATCGGAGAGGCTCCCTTGTTATTCCATCAGCGAGAGAGGCGCGCCTCTCTTGCACTAGGAGGAGAGCCTTTTCCGTGTCCGCCCCAACCCTGTGGAACCTCCTGCCCACTGAGCTGCGCCTTCAGGCAGAGCTCCTGCCCTTCCAGAAGGGCTTAAAAACCTGGCTGGCAGGACAAGCATGGGGACCCACGAATGTGGGTTCTCATGTAGGGTGGCTGATTTAAGGACAGCCACCCTCTCAGTTTTAACTTATAATCTGTGTGCATTGTGTACTCTGTTTTAACTTTCTGCGATTTTAAATTTAATATTAAGTTTTTAATATAGGCTTATCCTATGTTTTAACTATGATGTAAGCCGCCCAGAGTTGGGTTCACCCGATTGGGGCGGGATAGCAAGTGCAACTAATAAATAATAATAAATAAAAGAATGCTGTCATTTCTCTTCACATCTGCTTTTTTTTTCCAAAGGTAGGCAATAGCTAGATATTTGTAACCAATTTCTTTTTTTTTTAATGACAAACACATAAAAGTCATTTTGTGACAAAGGGAATTTAACAAGGGTATGACTATTTTTTGTTTATTACATATGTGGTTCTAGGGGTTTAACCTAAGTAAACAGTGGTGTGAAAACATAGTTTGCATGCTGGCACCTCAGGTTGTGTTTTGCGTTACTAGCTTTTTTTAAAAAATTCTAGTTACTTTTGAAGATAAGAAAAGTTATTTATTTATTTGTCTAAAATTGAGATCACAACAATACAGTAATTCTTAACACATCTTTGATCCTTATGATTACTGATACAACTGATTGTTGAGTTAGTGATTAGAAGAGTTACTATTGTTATTTGCCTGTCTGGCTGGATATCCCACTATGGCAGTGGTGGCAAACCTATGGCACACGTGCCAGAGGTTGCACTCACAGCCCTATCTGTGGGCACGCACACTGTTACCCCAGCAGAGAGTTTGCCCTGTCCCTTTGCCCAGCAGCCCTATGGGAGCACTTTTGATACTCCGTTCCCTCAGTAGAGAGTCCACCCTTTTCCTCTGCCCAGCAGCCCAAATTGTAGTGTTTCCTCCATTCCCCCAGCACAGAGTTCACCCCTCCCTTCTGCCCAGAAGCACAATGGGAGTGCTTCCTTCCTCCTCCCAGCACAGAGTTTGTCCTGCCCTTCTGTTTGAGCACTCGGTCTCTAAAAGGTTCACCATCACTGTGCTAGGGTAATTTAGTAGACTGTTCAGCCAGCAACTCAAACCTGACTCCCTAAAGGGGCCAATGACTACGGGCAGATGATCCCCTCTAGGTGGGATGATGGTCCCCCTCAGAGGAGGAAATGCCACTGGAAACCATCATATTGGGTCCAACAGTGAAATGAGCAGAGGAGGAACCATTTCACAATTCTAATTCCCAGCAGTCATGGAGGTGGAAGAGGCCATGCCAGATGGACTGGCTGTGAAGGTGCACCTTGTCAATATCCTCAAGAATGCTACAGTCCATTGCAGTCCCAGTGTTAAATCCTGCATGTCTCATTTCATACGTGCCACAGGAGATGGCTTCGTGATCATAGTGTGTGGGTCACTTCATGGCAAGCTTGGATCCACCTTAAACAAATTCACACCAGTGGCATTTTTCCTGAAAACATTCTCAGGGAAAAAAATGTATACTGGACAAGTAGCAGCTGATGATGATTGTGATTTATTACTTTTGAAGAATAGCTTTATAATTTATATCAGAAAACAAAATAAAATAAAACAAAAATAAAAAAAATACTGTAGCACTTTATGGAGAGCTATATAATGTCTGCCTCTTGCACCACACTGGAAGTCACCTGCCCTGCGACTGGATGGACAGGCTTGCTGTGTAAAAAAAATTAAATAGGTGGGGGTAGGGTGGTGTTGGAACAAAGGGCTTCTGAAACCCAAAGCTTATAAACAAAACACAAAGATTCCATTTGATTAATATAAGCCCACATAATGTATCAGTCTCCAAATTATTTGAACTTGGAAACCCCAACAAAGCCAAAGTGTGGCACTAAAAGTAACATAGAGCTAACACATCAAAGTCAACAATTAACACAACAGTGCCTGGTGATATTACTCTCCCATGGCTATCAGGGGGACATAACAGAGGCCTGTTGCATCAAAGGCTTTGAATAAATGGGAAGTCAGGATGAATACAGTTTTACTGTAATCTCACTGGTCACATCTATCTGGTTCTGTTTGCCTCAACTTTCTCTTTTAATAGGCATGCATTATTCATAAGCAGTTGTAACATGCCGCGTTGTCGAGCTGTTGCTTTGCTGCGGTTGCTTGTCAGGAAGACTCGTTATATTTCTGGGTGTCAGACAACGCGAAAAGATCTTCTCCCACCTTGTACTGCAAAGGCATTAATAATTCATCCATTTTATTGGGACAAAGAACACCTTTATTTAGAGCCATTCATAGCTCCATTCATTTGAAGTCCTGGTGGCACAGCCGCTGTACTGCAACCCAAAGGTTGTGATTTCAATCCTGACCTGGGCTCCAAGGTTAACTCAGCCTTCCATCCTTATGAGGTTGGTAAAATGTGGGCCCAGCATGTTTAGGGGCAAAATGCTAATTAACTTGTGAACCGCCCAGAGCATGCACTAAAGCGCTATGGGATTTTGATTGCTTTTATTACTTTGCTTTGGAAAAATAAAAACCACAGAGCTGTAGAACATCCCCCCACCCTTTTCTCTCTCTCTCTCTTGATCTTCCTGTTTATAAGGGGGAAATAATCTTCTGGCTAATTCAGAGCCCTCTGCATATTAACAAATGATGATCCAAATGGGACCCAAAAAGCCACCAGGAGTCTGTGTGGGGTGGTTGTGATACTGTCATCACTGTGACTTCAGTGTCTCAACTGCCAACCCTGTTCCGAGTTAAGTCAGGGTGAATATCAGATGATGCTTTCAAGCCTATCCAGATGAACATGCTTAAAAATGTTCCTGTTGCCAGCCAACCTGATCAAGTAGAGTTTCAGACCAGTGTGTGTGTGGGAAATTACTTTTTTGGACTGCAATTTCCAGAATTCGTTTGCCAGCAAGCCTTAGTGGCTATGCTGATAAGGTTCCTGGGAATTGCAGCCCCCAAAATGCAAGAGAGAAAATGTTCCATGATATCTATTCCAGAGAAAGAAGATACTTTCATAGGCAATCAGACAGAACACACTGAGAATGTTGTTTGAGACTTTTCAGCTAAAGCCATGAAGGCATGGAGCTGGCAGGTTCTTGTGGACCAAGCTTACGGGCATGCATGGCTTCATCCTTTCCTCATTCATTAATTCCACAAAATATGGATTAACATCTTAAATAGGCTTTCCTTTCTGATTGTTGTCAACTACTTGTACGCCGAAAGACACAGGAGGAGACCTTTCTGCCATAGATGATTACTTTATTAAGTGCAAGCCAAAATGAGTCTCAATGATATCATTGGGATTTCATGTAAAGAATTCCTTTCTTATGTAAAAATCAATGGTTGCTACATTGAACATAAGTTTTGGTTGTTTTGTTGTTGTTGTTATGATGATGATGATTGATTTATATGCCATCCCACTCACGAAATTATCATCATCATCATCATCATCATCATCATCATCATCATCATCATCATCATCATCATCATCATCATCATCATCTTTCAATTTCTATACCGCCCTACTCGGTAGGACCGACTCAGGGCGGTTCACAACACATGCAAAATTACAAGTGAAATGCGATTCTGGGCAGCTTACAGCATGTCCTCAACATAATATAAATCAGTAAAATGATACAATTTACATAAAAAACACACATAGTACTTAAATAACATAACAATTAAGTAACAAAAGACTTTCACCCCTCGTCTCCTCCCTCCAATATGTTATACAATCTATATAATACAGTAACAAATATCAACAATACATTAGTCATGATATAATTAGAAAGACAACATACATCATAAAAGTATAAAAGAAAATATCAAAGTATCAACTAGGGAGCAAACGTTTTATGCCTCCCAGCCGTCCTGCACAGCTGCGGTCCATTGTCTTAGGCCAGGGACTGGCCAAGGAAGTCCGGTGGTGTTGGAGGTGGCGGCAAAGGTCTTATGCCTCCCGGCTGCCCTGCACAGCTGCGGTCCATTGCCTTGGCCCGGAGACCGACCGAGGAAGTCTGGTGTCATAACATTTGTTTTATTCATTCATTCATTCATTCATTCATTTAGTGAGTGAGTGAGTGAGTGAGTGAGTGAGTGAGTGAGTGAGTGAGTGATATACTGTCCATCTGACATTAGTGTTGCTCTGAGTGGTTTTCAATAATAATCAGCAAAGGAAGACAAACATAAACCCTCCATCAACCCACAAGAATAAATTTATGATGCAGAATATTAACAAAAAGATAGCAATAATCTAATAAAGGTGGGAAACAAGCCCTGGTATATGAGGGAGAGACTATAGAATGGACAAGATGTTCCTAAATGCTTCTTGGAGAAGCTGACAGACTTGCAATGGTAGGACATTCCATAGCTGAAGGGTCACTACTCAGCCAGCCCTATTTCTAGTCAAACTCTTTCAGACATTCTTTGAGGTGGGCACCTGCATCCTCCAGGCCTTGCAGGACCATGTTGTCTGGGCACCAAAAATAATCAACATTTTCATTTGCTGCTTATGTTTGTGTTATCTACGGTATCTATGCAAGGATCAATGTGGTATGTTGCATTATTTCCTGCTTCTTCCTTTATGAAAGGCAATGGCTTATTCAGTTCTTATTGTGTTAAAAGTAAAAGTTAAAAGTGATAATGGTATTTCATCTTGTGAGAAAATTGTGATCCTTTCTCTGTATCCAATGCCTAAGGGACAAGTCTACTGTGACAATAGTAAGAGCTGACACAAATGAATGTACTCCTTTTGAGGTGAAGAATCAACATGGTTTCTGTGGAGTTAAGCCTGGTCTCATTAACCTTTGAGTGCTCTTTGCCTCGGAGAGTGTCAGTAAGTACATATGTGGGAATAGTTCTGTAAATAAGATGTACTTGGACTTTCAAATAAATCTTAAGAAAGTCACTCACCAAAATCTCTTTGTGGAAAAGGGTTCCTAAGCGTAGCAGTGTTACTCAAACCCAGCAAAAAGGGCACAGCAAAGCAATCACACTTCTATATTGCCCCATAGCGCTTAGTACACTCTATGGGCAGTTCACATGGTAATTAGCATTTTGCCCCCAACATGCTAGGTACTCATTTTACTGACCCCAGAAGGATGGAAGACCAGTCAACCTTGATCCCTAGTCAGGATTGAACTCACAATCTTTTGGTTGCAGGACATCAGTTTAACCACTGTGCCACCAGTGTTGTGGCACCTTTAAAGGCTAGCAGATGTATGACAGTGTGTTTTTGTTGACAGTAGTTCATTCAAGATCCTTATACTGTACAGATGTTTGGTGAAATCAACACAACCTTTCCACTTGGCATAGTTGTATGTTTTTTCATCACCTAAAACTGTGACTGGAATTTCCTGAAATTGTAATGGCTGCCTAGGTCTTTCAGGTGTTCCCTTTAGTTGTGTTTATGGCAGCTTCATCTCCTTTCTCGGCTTGCCCACCATCCCCCCCCCCTTCCTTTTTCACTTCTTTGTCTCTGGGCTTGCCAAATGGTGGACCTTGCCAAATACTACTGAGAAATGGCCACATACCAAAGGGGAATGTGCTGATTAATCTTGCCACAAGATGGCATTCCAAGTGAGCAGCTCCATACCAACACAATTTGATGTTTCTTTTTGTGTGTGCCTTTTCTTGCCTCTTTAAAAGCTAAATAGAAAATGGCAGGCACAGCATTAGGAGTCACAAGTCCCACGGTGAGTGGTGTCTTGCCTCGGTTAGATTGCAATTTGAGAAATGAGAGATTCAGCTGTCTTTCAGCAGGAAGATGTCTGTGTGAGAGCCAACATGTCAATTCATCAACAAATCCAAGAATGTGGCTTCATTTTCATTGACCTGGATATGAAAAAAGAACTGGTAACTGATCAAAAAACAAGAAGAGATACCACCCTATAGTGCCAATCGTGGACTGCAGTGGCTTAGTGGTTAAGACACTGGAACTTGATGACTGGAAGGTTGGCAGTTCGAGTACTGCATGACGGAGTGAGCTCCCATCTCTGTCCCAGCTCCTGCCAACCTAGCAGTTCAAAAGCAAGAAATTGCAAGTAGATAAACAGGGATCACTTTGATGGGAAGGTAAAGTGTTCCATGCACTCCGGTGTCTAGTCATGTCTACCACATGTCCACGGAAATGTCTGCAGAAACAGACAGTGCTGGCTCTTTGGCTGTAAACAGAGATCAGCACTGAACCCTAGAGTTAGATATGACTGGCTTTTGAGCATGGGCGACCGTTACCTTTACTATAGTGCTTAATCACTCTTTGGGCAGTTCACAAGGTAATTATGTAAACTGCTAGGCCAACCCTCCCCCTGCGTCAGCCTGCATGCCCAAAAGTTATCCCTGTTCTCACTCTGTGTACCTTTGTTTTAAAAAGTGACTTAGTAGTGTGACAGACATTATGTTCATGCAGGCTGTTGGATGTGTTGATTCCATTCAGGAGAATAGCTGATGTCAGAGATAATGCACCAGTTTGAGATATCTCTAATTCTGACATGGAACGAAGATAGACCACTTCTAGTTGCTCTTTATTTGTAGGCTCTGATGCTGTCACTATCTGATCAGATTCAGTAGTTATCCTAGCCTAGGTGTTTTTGGTTCCTTGCTTGTTGTCTTGGACTTGTGTTTCTTTCTCACTTTTTTCTGTGGGGTCAGATCTGTATCAGTAGATTTTCATTTCTTGACCATCAGTATCGAAGATGTAGGAGATATTGCCTTTGAGCTCAAGGTAGATGTGCTTGTGATAGCTTTTGCTGCTGGGGATGCTTTGGGAACCAATGAATCACCAGTATTAGAAGGCTGAAGTTGTATCATATACTTGTTTTGGGCAGTAGTAACAGTTTCTCAAAGGACTTCTGTAACACTGAATTTAGGTTTGATTTTGGCGGAGGCAATACTGCAGTAATGTACAGTAATACCTCGGATAATGCTAAGACTTGGTTCCACAAGTCTTGGTGTTATCCGATGTTTAGTGTTATCCGATGCATGTTAAAATCCTATGGGATGGATCGGATAACGTTAAAGCTCCATAGAGATACAGTAAAACCTCATATAACACTAAAACCTGGTTCCACAAGTCTTGGTGTTATATGATTTTTAGTGTTATCTGATCCTCTATGGGATCCATAGAGATACATTGTAACCACACAGGCTTTAGCGGTTGTTATCTGAAGCATCCCATAGGATCTTAATGTTATCTGATGCAATTCTTCCCCCCAGATTGCTTAATGTTATGTGATTTTAGTGTTATTCGATACTAATGTTATATGAGGTATTACTGTACATTGTAACCGCACAGGCTTTAGCGGTTGTTATCCAATCCATCCCGTAGGACCTTAACGTTATTTGATCCAATTCTCCTCCCCAGATTACTTAACGATATGCGATTTTAGCGTTATCTGAGGTAAACGTTAACTGAGGTATTACTGTACCTACTTTTAGAGACATTCCCCAAAGGTACAATGGAAAAGGTCAGTTTCCCCTCCTCTCTGGTAATACTAATAATCTGGGGCCATGAATGGGGAGAAATTCAGGATACACAGGATATGTAGTTTGCCGATATCACTAATGTAAATGGCTATTGGTCAGAAAGATAAAATGCCCCCCTCCCCCAGTCGTAGAAGCAGATTTCTGAAAATAAATTTCTGTGAAACATGAGCAGCAGTGATATTGCACACATAATGTATACCACTATAACAAGAGTACATCAGCCATTAAAATAATAAATCAGTTCAGTGTTTAGGAAGAGCACCCTCCTTTGAGGATGGGGCCTCATTTCATCTGGTAGGACTTGATAGTTAGAAGATTACAGCTAGTGGAAATGTTGAGAGAAGAACCATATTTTACTATATACAGTATATGTGGAGCTCCTTTCACAAATAGAGCCCCATTCATTTTCTAGTCATAAGTGACTCATCTTTCTGTTCTCTTTCTTGTGGGAGACGACAGCAACTTGCACTTCTGACATAGATGTATGTCGGGTAGCAAATAAAAGCTTAGATTGTGATACTGAACAGGAAAGAAGTTAAGAACATAGCACACAGTTTGGCTTCCAAACACAAAATAGACTTTATTACCTGCTAATTAATCATAGTGAAGAGTAAACATTGTTGCAGAAGAGGCAAAGAGAAGGAATACTGCATTACAATTCATCAGGCAATAATAATCCATCCACAATATAAATAAGGGATTCTTTTTAAAAATTGACCTTTATTTTGCTAGTGGCATTATAGGATTAATTGTCAGTAGTAAAACATCTGTAATTCATATTCTACACAGCATTTATTTTTATAACAAATATATAAGGGACTCTGCATAAAGCAATACAAATGAACTATATACACAGGCACCTTTTGTAGAGCAAAACGGGAACAATCTAAGAAGGGATCTACAAAACCAAAATACGCAGTAATACAATATTTGCTCAGAATTTTATCAGCAGCCTTTCCATAATGCAGGCTGGTGAATTTTATGCATACATACACTTTTAGATATATTAAAAATAACGTGAACTACCTGTAGTTCCTACACTAATCATCAAAGAGGCAGTGTACCTTTCTGAAGCTTTGCTTGCACAGTTCTATGAAAAATGCATACACATTATCCAGCAGACTGTCCCTTAAGTCTTGGATCTTTCCACTTTGGACTAGTTTCTATGGCTATAGTTTGCAATCAACACCAATTACAGTGTTTTTAGGCATTTGGTTTGCTATTGACTTTGTCATAACAGTGACAGCTAAACTTCACTGCTTGTGGCAGTTGATGGGATTAAGTCATAAAAATGCAGTGGGATCTCAATGTCTGAGGGTGTTGTGGGGGAAGATGTAGCCCATACCGAAATGCAGAATTTTCTTTAAAACAAATTTAGAGGGATTACTTATTCAAAGCACTCTACCTGTGAAAATTATTTCAACCCCAGCACTCCACAAACGGCAATCTCTAGAGGAAATATGTGATTCATAGACCACCACTTGACATAGCAATATTGAAGTATTCTGTGAATCATCCCTGATAAATTTTTAACACATCGAACTTTGAATTAGCTTTGTGTGGGATAGCACAGTTTGTAAATGAGATTTTTGCCTCATTTTCCAATTGTGCTTTCTTCTTTCTCCTCACCCTCTGAATTATTTTGATGCCATTGTGGCAAAATGGACTGTTCAAATGTATCAAGAATGGCTTAATGAGGCAACATCTTGGGGGTTCCAGTAAAATGGTGTTGAAAGCTTTTGAACTTGAAGCTGTTGAGCAGATAGTTCTGAAAAAAGCAGAGGATGTAACCTCAATTCCTACTGCATTATAGGATAATGGTTTATGTGATTTGATTGTATTAAAGCTAATCAAACTTTTAAATTGATCCCCCAACACACACACCCTCCCCCCAATAAGGAGAACTATATACAGTAATAACTCGGATAACGCTAAGACTTGGTTCCACAAGTCTTGGTGTTATCCGGTTTTTAGTGTTATCCGATCCATGTTAAAATCCTATCGGATGGATCGGATAACGTTAAAGCTCCATAGAGAGACAATGTAACCGCACAGGCTTTAGCGGTTGTTATCCGATCCATCCCATAGGACCTTAACATTATTCGATCCAATTCTCCACCCCAGATTGCTTAACGTTATGTGATTTAGCATTATCCGAGGTAAACGTTATCCGAGGTATTACTGTATACAGTACTTTGAAAACTGGCCTTGGACTTTTGTGGTTTTGTGTGATTCAGAGCTAATCTCACTAAAAGATATTGGACACATAAGCAGTCTTATCCAGTGATAATATTATGAAATAATAATGTATCAAAGAAGGTCCAAAGATCATGGCTTACAGCAGTCTCACATTTTAGGTCTCCAATGTTTTGGATTTCAATCCTCAGATGCCCAATTAATGTTCAGGAATTCTGATAATTGAGGTCCAAACACCTACAGCGTTGAAGGTTCAGAACCACCATTCTAACGAATATTAGGGCCAGGTTTCACAGCTGCATTGCTAAAAGGACAGACACCATTATTTCCCCCACACGAGCTATAGTACTTCTATATTCTGCCCCAAATAGCTATATTTCTTCCACTGGATCAGACCAGGGTTGGTACATCAGTGTATAGGTTGAAGAGGACAGTAGCAGCATGGCACAATAAACTACTGTCTTAGGGAATGTTAAGAGTCCTTGCATATCACATTTGTGGGCAAAATGTAGGAATACTGAACTAGACTGGAAGGGGGGAAGTGTTTAACTAGAAAGGGGTCAAGAGGAATAGTTCTTGACTGTGGAGTTCAGCAAGCCTAAGATATGAGAAGAAATCTTATCTGAATTTGAAATATTCTATACCAAACCAGTACCTAAATGTAGTATAGCTATAATGTCCCTTATCTCCCACCCCGAAATACAAAAACCCAACTCCTAACAGTCCAAAAGAGGTCAAATAATAATTTGCATCCACTTTTCTTGTTCCTTCTATTACCCAGCAACTATCTCCGATAGTTTTGATCTCCTGTTCCATCTTACATGGATCTGGCCACCCCAGACACAAATATCCACATGGTGAAGGCCATATAACATGACAAAGATGCTCTTCAAAATCTGTGCAGTTCTGATAGCAGGTTCAAAATGATCAAGAGGAAAATGATGATCTATTAAGACAGAAATTTATGTTGTTTTCTTTAGTTCTTTGAAGTATTAGATTTTATCACATGATTAACATTTCAGACTTGGGTAGATCTTTAAAACCATATCAAATGCTGAACTGCACCATTGATATAATTTCCAATTCTGGCTTTAATTAAGTCAGTAGCCCACCTTTTTCGCAAAGCAATTACTGGATTTAAAACTTCTTCATTTGCATGTGGATAAAATTTACCTCATTGCTTTCACTATGAGCTTAGGTGAATGCAAAGTGATTAACAAGTTTACTTCAAAGATTGGTTAAGTTATTTTTCAAAAGCAATTATGTCGAAAGCTTTCAGCACAGATACCATTATACTTATTTTTTTAAAAAAGCCTCATTACTTTCATGTCATTAAAAAGTATTTTTAGTTCAATGGAATTACAACCATAACTGAACTTAGTTACCCCTTAATTATTGTAAAAAGAAATTAACTAGAAGCAAAATAAGTTATAATAAATGTGGTTCTGGCAACTCATCTTCATAAGGCTAGCTCACAATTTATGCAATGAGTTTCACCTGTAATTTACTGAAAACTGGGCTTCCACCAGCATCCCAAATTTTATGGCAGTCTCCATTCAAAACTTATAAGCAGTGGTGGGCATCAGCAGGTTTGCACCAGTTGGCCAGAACCGGCAGCAGAAATTCTGGCTGCCCCCATCCATCCAAGTTTTGAAATCAAGTAGTCCTAATTCGGATGCAATGCAGGGCTTTCCCCTGGCCACACCCACTATGTCACGCACACAGTGTGGTAGTAAATTTTTTGGAGCGCTTATAAGGGCTCAGAAACATAAACCTTAGTCCAAGTCTAGCTTTTTTTCTACTGTAGAGAAACATTGCTTGTCACTTTCCAGGGAAGATAAATCTTTGCAATTATCTCGTGGTCAAAACACACTATGCCACTGAGATGTGGCCTTGGAAATGGTACTAGGGTAGGACTCAGGTGGAGAACATAAGACAAAAATGCCATTTGGCATCTCAAAATCTTTGGGTGGGTCTAACTTAATTCTGTGATACTTGGCTCAGGCCATTGCACTGAGATTGCAAAAAAGCATCACCACCACATATGCTGAGGACATGAGGTCTGAGCTTCAATGGGTATCTTCTGGCCCTCTCCTTTTATTGAGATTTTTTATGACCTACCAACAAGAATAAAGAAAGATCAATAAAATCAATAGAAGTAATGCAAAAGAAGAATTATATCAACTCATGACAGGAATGATCAGAAGAAACCACTGCATTTAGGTGGTACAAAACCATCAGGAAGGAAGTCTTCAAAAAATGAAATTATTATTTGCTGTTCCAGCATTGGGCCTCTGCAGAATTATTGACAAGCCATGCTTCTGTTTTTTAGTCTGGTAAGCAAGAATATACGGATCAAGGCAGTAACAATTAAATAGGGGTGGATAAGAATTTCTTCAAAACCAGTAGCCTGTATAATTTTGCATGACATCTCCAAGTGCAAGATTCACCAGATAGCAACTAATGGTTGATTGAGTTAGTTCACAAGTACTGTATCTGAGTCTTAAGCCACAGAATTCAGAGAGAAAAAGAGTTCCATGAATGCCAACTAAACTAATTTCTGGATATTCACATTGGGGGGGGGGGCACTGGTCCTAAACTTGCATTTAGAAAGATGGCAGGAGAACCTCATTTTAAGCACTGCTTTGCAGAAGAGCTGTGTGGTCATTCTAGATAGGTGAACTCAAAGAAAAATTAGGCTGACAATGCCAATGTTGTTGATGGGTCCCCAGCATACCCACACCTGGCAAAACATTGACAAGTTTTTTAATTGCCAAACCTCTCCGCGTTGTGATCTAAGGTGTGTGTGGGGCACTTCTGCGATGTTTCAAAGGCATCCCAGCGCTTCTGCTCACTCACATCAAAACTTTTTTTAAAAATTAACCACTAGAAGGCAAAAGGAGACCTTTTCAGTTCAAAATATGGCTAGAATTTTTGTGGAGTAGGAGAGCCCACCATAACTCTAAGGTTGAGAAATGGGAGAAGTGTGCAGTTCCTTAACCTCGGGCGATGTCCACCCGAATTATATAATGCAATGAAAGCTCATGACAGTTTAGAGAGCACCTCAGATGACAGACACTGCAGCCTCACAAAACCCATCGTCCTCTAATTGTAAGACTACCAAGTTCCTTCTTCTCCATCCAAGAGTTCCCTGGCTTAATGGACTGGGAATTATGGAAGTTGTAGCACAACACACCAATGCTGCAAATTTTCAGGATCCTTATTACGGCAAGTGGGATGGGGGAGCAATGAATGCAGGGTCTTCTGAATACTATGCAACTAAAATGCCCATCATCACAGCCAATGAAAGGAAGAATTGGAAATGCAGTCAAACAGCATCTGAAAAACTAGACCCTCTCCATCTTGGAGATAAGAAACAAAAGGAAGAAGATGCAGTGACTGTGGTCTAGTTGATAAGAAGTATCAGACTAGGATTCAGAAAACCTTGATCTAAATCCCTGTTCGACCACAAAAACTCATTCGGGGTAGCAATGGTAAATCAGTTTTTGAACACTTCATGCACCTTAGGGTCATCATAATGCAAAATGCATTTTATAATGATAATGCAAAATGCATTTTATAATGATAAAATGCAACTTACGTACAGCTAACCCACATTTCTGAAGGAAGCATGGGTAATAATTGCTGTTTTCACAAGCACCACCAGAAGGATCACCAAAAATCCTGTAGAAATACTACTGATATTCTGGGCCTCCCAGGAGAGTCAGTTGAAACTGTTTGAACACCACTGCAAGGGCTATAAAAATCTGAAAGCACGATTTTATTTTGCCAGATTTCCTCTCAATGGCTATGGCTTGTGATGGGTTAAAATGTCTGAAATTTCATCTGTGACAGACCATCCACAGGATGGGGGCATGCCAATATCTGTACTACTGCAATGTTTCTAAACATGACATGACTTGTGTTGTGTGCTGATATTGGCTGGCAGGCTCTTCAGTGCAATTGTTGCAGATGGTGCTGTCAATCATGTCTGACACTCACAATAAGCACCTGTCTCAAATACATAACATGTGTAAGCTTCTAATGGGAGTGAAAGGGAAATTATTGAAACACCCTTCAAAATCAATGACTTTAATGGGGGTGGGGAGCGAATGTTTCCTTTCTTGAGAATAAAGCTCAATCCCAAAAGATTTTTGAGACTGAAATCCTTTCTGTGCTTCACGGAAGGGCAATGCTTAGTATGGGGGTTGCATGTGGCTTCCCGCACGTTTTTGCACCCATCCAGTGCCCCCTTTTTCTGACAGAAAAGATGAATTGAAGCTCTTGCAAACCTTTAGGAGTGACATTTCCTCTTTTCATTCACTTAACAGAAGCCTGCTGTATCATTTAACACAGGCGTGCCCAATCTTTTTGGGCCGGTCACCTGGTTCAGGGGGCTGGTCACTATGGCTTGGGGGCCAGATCTGACCCAGATACCAATTTATCTGGCCCACAAAGCCCTCATCACTCCCAGAAGTGTTGATGGTGTTGTGGGCCGGATGAATTGGTATCCGGCCCCCGGGCCATAGTTTGGGCACTCCTGATTTAATATCCAATATCAATTTTTCAAAACGAGAAGTTTTCTAGCGTGCACTTTTGGTTGTGTGTGTGTGTATGTGTGTGTTGCCAAGGCTACCTGCCACAGCTTATTTACTTGGGAATAAATCCCATAGAACTAAATGGGTTATTGCCTATGTCCTATAGTCATCAGCTGCAGAGGCAAACCTATATTTTGGGCTGTACCATTTCAAAATACAGAAGGGGGTGGTGGTCAAACTGTGGAATACTCTTAGGCCAATCCTGAATTGCATTCTTGAGGGAAAATGTTTAATATTTTCTTCTGAGTAAAAACTAAATGGGGTTGCTTTTAAAATATTAGGAAGTATTGTCCAGAAACCTTTTCAGATGACATGTTTAATATTTAATGTGTATCTTATACAGCTCAACTGGACAAAACAACCTACAACTAAAGTTGACAGTAAAGATACACCTCCAATTACTGTACACCAAAAATGGTTGCTTTCCAGGGAGCAAACTCCCTTAAAGGGACCCTGCTGTTCACTGGTTAATTGCTCCAGTTAAGTCCCCAAGCTGTAGCCTATGGGTATTGATCGGTTTTGGGCTGGAGTACAATTTCCTATACTTCATCTAATCACTGGGAAATCTGTCGCACAGGACTTCACAAGTAGTCCAAAATGTTATCTATTTCTCCATGAAACCACACCCTAACTTGATGTGCAGGAAGGTTCTATTGAGTTGATGGTGTGATGTGCATGAGATAAATATAGGCCTTTCTACCTGTTCAAAGCATATGTGATGTCTGAGAGGACTACTTGATCCTGTCCAGTCCCCCCAGGCATGTTCTAGTTCAGTGGTTATGTTTTGAAGGCACAAGGCTCCAGGTTCAAGCCCTGGTACCTTCAAATCAAAGCTTGAAAAAGTTAATTTTTGGACACTGGGTCTCAGTGTCCCTCATAGCCAGTGGTCAAGAAAATAACTTTTCAAACTTTGTTCCACATAAGAGTTGAAAACACAGTTTCCTCAAACCCTAAAGACCTGCTATCACTTAAAGTTAATAATACTGAGCTCAAAGGCCCAGTGGTCTGAGTATAAGGCAGCTTCCCAAGTTGCTCTGTCATTTGCCCGTCACATTTTTAATAAGCCATGGGGGGAAATCTCAATCGTAGTACTGCTGTAAACATTTTAAACTTGGAGAAAGTTGATGAAGAGCTTGGAAAAGAAATCGTATGAGGAATGGTTGAGGATGATGGGGTACATTTAGCTTGGAGAAGACTGCGATTTAGCATGATAGCCATTTTTAACATTTTAAAGGCGTTCACAGGTAAGATAGATAAAGTTTGTTTTCTACTTGTCTGGAGTGCAGGATCCACCCCAATGAGTAAAGGTTACAGAAGAGTTCAGCTAAACAATGGGATAATTTCTTGACTGTCATTGAAGGCTGTGGCCTCCTTTGGTTGGAAGTGAAAAGTTGGCATTGGTCAGGGATGCTTTTGTGGTGGGTATCCTGTATCAGCAAGGAGTGAACCCTGCTTTGGTGGCCCTTCAAAATTGGTGACTCTTAATTCCTCTACACAAGAAAAGACAGAATCTACTTTCATAAGAAATTATGCTAGGTAACAGGTGCACAGGTGCTGCTGCTGGGCGTGACCTTTCTTTCTGCTTCAGGAGAGATGGAATGTTTTCTTGAATATCCATAATAAGACTTAGATGAGTTATTAATCCTTAAAAACAGTCAAAATTTGCAGGTCGAAGATAACAGCATTCTATTAGACGCTGTGTTACATCCATGCAGGGCTTGTGCGGGTGCAGACATTTCAGGCCAGCACCATTTCAGGCCAGCACTTTTATTTCATTTAAATTATATATTTTCAGCCTCTGGATCTAGTTTATGCTGGTGTAACTATGTTAACAGGATTTTGTCCAAGATCTCTTGCTTACCTACAGCAGTAGTGTATCTGCACTCTATAGTTTTACGACAATGAGACGAGCATTTTAATGGTCTTGGCTGCATCCTACAGAATCCTAGATAAAGTACTTCGGACTCTTGTTATAGAGTGCTGCAGTGCACTTTGCTGAATGACAGCATAGAATTCTACATGCCCATGAAAATGATTAACTCCAAGATTCTGTAGGATGATACACAGGCCATTGAAGTCGCATTAAGTTGCTCTGTGTAGTATAGATACTTTCTAGTAGATTTCAACATCTTCTGGGAACGTAGTGTCAGCTGTGCAAAAGAAAAGAAAAGAAAAGAAAACCAGAGTCGGGTTTACCTGATTGGGGTGGGATAGTAAATATGAATAAATAAAATAATAAATAAATAATAGTAAATAAGGCCCTACATAGGAGCCGTAATGGATGCTCTGGCTTATTGTTTTCTTAAGACTTGTAAAAAAAGATGCCTTCTAGTGCATTGTTAGGACTATACATTATAGAGAAATAGATCATTGTTAGTGTATCAATTTTAGAACATCAAATGGTCAGATGTATTAAAGTTGAGAGATTAACAGTTTAGATAGCTTCTACTGAAAGTCAATGGGTCTGCCTCAACAAGTTCAAACTTAAAGGCTTTTGCTATCTACATATACCCTTTTCTTTTTGTACATAAGCAAAAATCAAAATGCCGCTTTGTGCAGGTTTTTAGTGACAAGCATTGCCAAATCGATACTATCTTGTATCACAGAGGTCTCTTCCTCCTCAGCTTGAACTGAAAGATTGACCTTTGTAAAGTTTAAGCTTACTACTCAGCCATGAACAAATAATATTTGTGCAAGACAAATAAGTAGATTCAATCAAAAAATGTTTAGCAATTATGTGCTGTGAATTTCCAGCTAGGGTGACTAATAGTAATAAATGGCTAACAATCTATCTAAAAAGAAAGTTTTGGAAGCAAATATATAGTGTATATATAGACCAAGCAGTTTTAAGGATAACATTTGTTGGTGAAACAGTTGCTTGACCATTGATGTTGGTGCCAAAAAACCCTCATGGTTCAAGTTCATTTGAAATCTTTGAGAAAGCCTCCATCTACTTGACAGGTTGTTGTGAGACTAGTCTGAATGCTTGGGAAATAAAAAACATGAATAAAATGACCAGCTTTAAAGCTATTCATCAAATACAGCTTGATCTGTAACACTGCACAACAATGATTTTGCTACTGGGGATAATGTGTGTGATTTACATGATATCGAGTGTGCTGATTCCAAACCTGAACTCAGAATTTGCCTATCATGTACATATTTTAAGGCAGGGCTATCCAAACTTTTCAGGATGTGGGCTGGGTCATGTGGTTGAATGGGCTGGTTATGTGGTTCATCCCACTGGAAGCAAAATGTGCCTGTGCATGTGCAAAACTCTGCTGTAAATGCACCCACAGCTGTTGTAAACGTGTTTACAACAGCTGCAGGTACTTTACGGCAGCGTTTTGCGCATGCATAGGCACATTTTACTTCCACTTCCAGGAGTGGCACAGGCAGTACAGGCCAGATTATTAGGTGATATGGGCTGGATCTGGCCCATGGGCCATAGTTTGGGCATTCTTGTTTTAAGGCGTGCTATAGTTGTTCTAATGGTTGGTAACTGGGCAATGTATTTTTACGTGGGAACATTATAACAGTTGCAGCTACTCTTATGTCTGCTGCCACCTCAGCTGAATCGTGTCTCCTGGTGGCATGCATGTTCCAGCAGTGTCTGGGCATGTCTGGACAAGTCAGTGAGCTGATGTCAGAAATAGGTATACTGTATATGTTACAAAGAATTTGAGTAATGGCATGGAGGATACTCGGTATGATGAGTAAGGACAATGTATTTCTCATAGGATTATATCATCTGTGGACAAAATTCAGCCCTTCAGATATTGTTGTGCTACAATTCCTAGCATACTTCATCATTTGCTTGGCTGGCTAAGACTGCTGGGAGTTGCAGTCCATCAACTGCTAGAGAACTGCACTGCCCAACCCCTACACTACACAGCTGGAATAAATCATGCAGAGATGTTCTCATGCAACAAGAATAACATGGAACATTAACCCTCATGCTGAACAGCAGACAGGAAGCCTAAACTAAACAGGACATCTATGCATAGGGCTGTTCCTTAACCATCACAGTTCAGAGGATGTGTATTTTTGATTGAGAGAATGAAACCTGAAAACACTGGCCCAAGCCCTGTTGCTTGGATTGTAAATAGCACAAGAATACACCCACTAAATCAGTGGAGATTTAGTGAGTCAACCTCTCTTTAAAAGTTCCATAGATTCAAGTAGGCTTCTCTAATGACAACTTACTATGCTAAATTTAATTGCAGTAAGAGTGGACCCATTTGGATCAATGAAACTTACAGAGGAGTTAGGCGGGCCTGGATCAGTGGCTAATAAGCTTGCCTTGTTAGCTGGAAGGCCAGCAACTCAGCAGTTCGAGACCCGGGTACTGTATGTCAGATTGAGCACCTGTCTCTGTCCCAGCTCCTGCCAAGCTACCTGTTCAAAAGCAAGAAATTGCAAGTAGATAAATAAGGACCCCTTCGGTGGGAAAAGATCTTGGGGACATGGAAGGAGCCTCATTCGCTGTCCCCTAAGCAGAGTTCCTCCAGCAAATATCCTTTCAACCCAGAATAATTTCTAATACAAAATTATTATTACAGAGAAGTTGACTCATTAAATACCCATGAATTCAATGGGCCTGCTCTTGTGTGATTTACTCTGCTAAGCAACAGGATTTTAGCCATTGTTTGACTAAGGAGAGAGATGACGACCTCTAATAGTGGTATGTCTATCACTGCAAGGGTGGCACAGTGGACAAAGGTGTCAAATTAGAGCTTTGGAGATCTGGGAGTTTACATTCCTACTCAGCTATGGAGACTCATTTAGAGATAACAACAGCAAATTGTGCAAACCAAACACTTTGCACACACAATATTACCAAATGGTAGCAATAGCTTGTAATGCACTTAATTATCAAGTAATACACTTGGTATTACTGGGTAAAACCTTGAGCATCTCACAAACCTAGGAACCCTAGCAGAGCTGCTATAAGCCTAGACAACTTAATAGCACTTAACAGCAACAAATTACTGTAAGTGGCTCCACATGCAGTCTGATATTTTCCTCTTGCTGCCCAATGCCTCCATTTTGACTTCAGATGGGCAGCTCTGAGCTCGAGTTCAACATTAGAAGGACAAGAGTTAATCAGAGAATTGTAGCCAAAAATAGCAGATCTTTGCTGAATTCATGTTTACCGTGTAACCTATATATCAACACCCTTTTGTCCTTGCATCTTTATGCCAAGTCTCACACTGTGATAGCTGCTCCTGTTATGTAGGGAAAAGCACTTTGCACACTTCACACAAGGGGATGTGCTAAGTCAAAGATCACACTATGTGGGGGAAGAATTTGACGCAGGTGTGTCACTTTTTGACATAAAGGCTGCTCTTTTTTAAGTGGTGGGGAAAGGGATGAGAGGCTCCTTTGTGCATTATGGCATTAGCTGTCAGAGGAGCTCATGTTAAAGGGAAAATAATCACAGAATTCTCTAAAGAGTATTAAAACTGATTGGTGGGCAGTTTTGATTGCCCTGTTCTTGGATTGTTGCCATAGATCCATGATGGCAAACCTTGGCACTCCAGATGTTCTTGGACTTAAATTCCTAGAAGCCCAAGCCCCCATGACATGAATCCGCACAAATGGGTTTACTGCGATCCATCCGGCCTGTGCCGCCCTCATCACTGCGCCCACATGGGCACATTTTACTTCCACTTCCAGGTGCAACTAATGTGGTGCAGGCCAGATGAATCACAGTAAACCCATTTATGCGGATTCATGTCATGAGGGCTTGGGCTTCTGGGAATTGAAGTCCAAGAACATCTGGAGTGCCAAGGTTCGCCATCCCAGCCATAGATAGTCTATATAGTTTGGGAAGACTTTGTTCCATGCCATTTGGAAGGTCCCTATAGACATTTAGTGAATCCTTACACTGGGCATAGAGGTTTACAAAAATAGGCGTTGTGGGATAAGAAGAAACAATGCCAGCTACATTTTAGATGGTGATGATGACAATGATTAACAACATTAGCAAATAACTACCATAGCACCCGATGTGGTGTTGATAGATTTACAGAGGGCAAGAGGGGAAAAATACAAGTTCTTTGTTTGGGGCCTTAGTTCCCAATGTGGGGTACACACCCCACAGGGGAGCAAGTTGATTTTTAGGGGGGGGGATTCAAGAATGGGAACTATGGGTTTAGACCCAGCTAATGGCCTTTTAGGCTTCTTCCACATGAATAGTTCACTTTTTGATTAATAATAATTATAAGTAATGGGGAAGGGGAATTGGGATTTTAGAGATGCTTAGGTGGGCCATGGCCTCCTTCATCCTTCATGCTATTTTGTGAAGAAACAGCCAGGGATTTTTTACCCCAAAGTCCACAGAAAGTTTTAAGCCTTCACTCTGATTAATGTGGTCTCCTACTACTACTGAAATTACCCCTTCCCTTAAAAGAAATCTGCCTGGAAAAGACAATGATGCACTATTTGATTTGTCCCTAAGGCTAATCTCAGTACATCTGAAGTCTGCCAACTCCACATCCTGTCCCATGAGCTCCATTGTTACTGAACCAACTTCTAATAGGAGATGGATCAGAAATGGCACATGGTAGGCACCTACTGCATTTCAAGGCGTATATCATCTGCCAAGAAAGCACAGCACATTATTCAGAAGCCCTTTACATAAAACTTGCTTAGGCTGTAATTAAAACCACACTAAACACTTGACTTTGTTTATGCAATATGCAAACAAATGCATTTGTTAACGGCAATCACTCAGTGAGCCAAGTACATATTTAATTATGGAGCTACAGCTTTCTTTTAGAACACGCACTACACTTCTGCATTACACATTCTTACAGATGCAAAAATTATTGCCCTGGGCACAGAAACAAAACCACAGCAGCTGATTTTAAACTAGGTACTGTACTTGCTTCACTTCATTTCTTGGCTGGCATAGATCATGTCTGTTCCTTTAGCATCAGGAAAATCTGGAGACTTATGGAAGGGTGGAGCAGGTCCCAAACATCCTTACCTGCTTGATGCTATTCTGCAGCATCTTCAGAGTAAATTAAAAAGCATTCCCCTTTGTTTTTATACTATATGTGTGTTACAGAAGAGCATTTCCTCTTCTATCTTACATGCCTAGTAATGGCAATGCATATATCCTGGGCTACAGCACCCAGAATTTCTCAAGCACCCTGGCCAATCCTAGGGGAGATTTTTGGAGTTGCAACCAAAAATGCAACATTTCCACATTTTGCTGCGTGTGTGGGTACCATCAGAAACTGAGAAGGCTATATCTTTTTCTTCAGAACGTTTACCTTCTTCACATGCAAATCTATACAGATCCAACTAATGAAGTAAAACTCACATGAATGGGTATGATTCTCTTAAATGACAGCCCTAAGATCACCTGATGAAGACCAACCCTGTATTCCTACTTAGAAAACATGTGCATGAGGAAGCCAAAGATATTTTGCTGCCTGCAACTCAATAACGTTGGATTAGAAGTGCAGCTATACTACTAGTTTGACCATGGCTCCATGAAATCTGTTATTTAGTGAGACAATTAGAATTCTCTGCTATAGTTCAGGGGAGCATACAGAGCTTTCTGGTTGAAAATTCTTCACCAAACTATGCACTTCATGAATCTCCAGGATAGAGCCATGACACTTAACATGGTAACAAATTATTGCGCACCACAGGTACACTCAAGGTATGCATCAAAAGTCCTCATCTTGTGGGCTCGTAATACTCCTTGAAGTAAAACACTCAAAAGTCACCCGCAGCGATGTGACAACCACCTAGTGAGATTGCTTTTGATAAGTTTTTTTTAAAATTTGTGGTTTAATAATTTGGCTTTCATAGAATCAAAACACAGCTACCAAAACCAGCTTCATTATTCATTTTTATTATTAAGATTTTAAAGAAACATATTTTTTAAACTATTCATGAAGACGATGTCAAAAGCATCGGGTTGTGCTGTGTTTATTTTTATCTTTTCATTGCACCTCTGTAAGATGAAACTACTGTACTTTTTTTGCATCAGAGTACATGGCTTTGCATCTTTGGATCCCAATTTTCTGTGGCAACTGGATGGATACAGGGCACCATTTCATGCTGCCTCAGACAGAAGAATCTATGGGGGCTGTCCTGCTTTTAAGCTGTGTTCAGAATGAAACCTACACTGCTCCTGACAAAGCACCTGCAAAAAAGGCCTGCCTCTCACATTCACACAGGTACTGAAGAGGCTCTAGGGACAGTGTTTCCTCAGTGGTTAAGAAGCTCACCTTGTTAGCTGGAAGGCAGGCAAGTCAGCAGTTCGAGACTCAGGTACTGCATGACGGAATGAGCTCCAATCTCTTTCCCAGCTCCCGGGGACATAAAAGGAGCCTCATTTGGGCATCCACTGAGCGGAGTTTCTTCTTCAAAAGTCCTTTCAACCCAGAATAATTTCTGACACGAAATTATTATTACTAGACATGTGAATCTGCAAACGCCGGAGCCATTTTTCTGCCAAAGGCGTGTAAGAGACACACACTGAATTACTTTCTCTGAAGGCTTCCAGGAATGGCAATTCTTTTTATACTGAATATTCAAAAGGCTGAAAAACAACCTCAGGCTTCATGATTCCCACCTCCTCCATAACCAGGGACCCAACATATACATTAGATCAGGCACGATTCTAGTCAGAACATCCCAGTTCCCAGTAAGAACAGCTGTAAAGCATTCTGAGTAGCACTTATTTGAACTACTCTGTTCTTTAGTGTCTCTGGGACTCTCTCAGTTGAGACAGCCCTGTGAGTAATAGTTTCCATCAGCTTATCCCCTCCCTTGCTGTTGTGTGGATTTCCTACCATCTGCTGCATACGTCATGCTGCAATGTAGGCTGAGTCAAGCAGAAATGAAGAACAAAGATTCCCTACTGCCTTCCATTCACTCACATATTTTTTTAAAAAAGAATAAAGATAAAAAATAATTCTCTTGGAGTCTTTCACCAAATAAAATTCCAGTGTGTAAACAAGATTGGCTTATATCTTAAACTACACTCTCAGTGGGGTTTTTACTACTTCCTTGCTCCACTTGCAATTCTTCACCCCACACCCCCATATGTACACAAACACACACACACATATCCTAGAAGTCAGGTGTGGACTATTGTTGTTTAACTGTTCTGATCCCAGTGGTGAGGAAGAAAGATAAATGGCTGGATAGGATGCAAAAAAGGATAGTCTCAACAAATAAGAGAATAGATTTGAGAAGAAAAGCAGGCCAAAGGAATAAGACAGAAGAACGGTCATAAAATGCAGATGGATGCGGAAGAGGGAAAAAGCCAGAGGTAGGAATTTGAGGGGAAAAAGGAGTGGGATGTCTATGGATATAAATTTGAGACAAAAGTTTAAGTTCTCTTCTTGATTTGATGAAACCTCTCATATCCTTGTCTCCAGCCTATTTTTATTATGCGTTTGAGCAAAGAAACCAAGAAAGCATGAATTTGCTCCGCTTGCTTGGTTCACTATCTAATCGTTGCAGAGATCCTGTTGTGAACAGATCTTTGAATGTTTCAGTTCTTTCAACAGGACCTGCAGCCGTCCTGCAGCCTTAGAAAGGCTGGACATCAGCAATGTTTGAATTCCCATGCCGAAGGCCGATGACTAAAGTCAAGGTGCATTTTTTGCCACACTTTTTCTCCTCGTTACTCTCTACTCTCCTATGGGCTAATGAGCAGAAATTACACTGACGTTCTGCTGAGGGATGTCAGAAAAGGCATAAGGAATCCACATGCTCATCACTATGATTGCTTGCAGCAGGCATCTGGATATATTTCTCTGAGTGTATCTGGACATCTGTGCTGAGATATGTCACTTTTGCTGCAACTCACAGCTTGTGGCATATTCTAACCTTGATCTCATAGGACAATTTGAAAAGCATTAGAGAGTAGAACCTGTCTCAGAGGAGGATTTTATTTAGTTTCCAGCTCTGGGTTTCAAAACGTTGAAGGGCATTGCATAATTCACAGGTAACAAATTATATAGTAACTACCATAACTGTGTGTGAGAGAGATTAATATAGCCCTGCCTGTGGCAGCCATCATGTGCATGATCACGATCTCTGAAAACAAACCTTCTCCTCAGGTCAGCAAATGAAAATGGAAGCCAACTTGAAAGATTCATGACTCTGATGTTAATTTCAGTCTGCAGAGCAGTCCTGGACCAAGAAATCAATTTTGAAAGTAGTCAAGTGAAACTACATGTAGTGTCAGACTCCTTCTTTAAAACAACAACAGGCAGATCAGAAATACTTAGGACCCCCCCCTCTTTCCTCCTGCAAGTCCCTTAAAACCCACAATTATGTTTCATTTCAAGATAGCATTTAAAACTTATACAATAACATTTGGGCCTGAACAAATATGGTTTCCTTTGTGCTTAACACAAACAAAATTAGTATTATTAAAAGTAAGGAATTTCCATGAAATTTATCCCTCTATTAAATAATCTGGAAAATATTCTGGTATTGATATTCACACATTTTATAACATGAATATAAGACTAAGTTAGTTATCTCAGTTCCATATGAACCACAACCTTCAGAACTAAGAGCTTGATGGTATAACCTGAGACTGGAACTTCTATCAACTTTAGTGACAATTTTTAATTTATTTTTTTGGAATAGTAGCCATGTTAGTCTGTGGTTCAGGCATATCAGAAAACAAAACAAAACAAAACAAAAATAAAAGTTTATTTTATTTTCTGATATTTTTAATTTAAGTGTGTTTGTATACCACATGGAAATTTGCCAATTTCAGTGAATTCATCAAATAAAACTGAACTGAATGCAAAACAGTAGCAATTTCAATCAGCATCAATATATCAAACATAAAGGGCAGGGGTGCCCAAACTACGGCCCATAGGCCAGATCTTGCCCGGCACCAATTCAAAGAACTTCCCGTGTCTACCTCTTTGCTTGGAAAGTAATCTCATGGTGCATTCAATCAGGCTTATTTTATTAAATTTCCCTACCAAGTGTTATGTTACAAATATATGTATGCTAAAGTATAAAGAACATCATGCTGTGATATTTTTCCAGTTGCAATCTCATTATGAAAATATTGCCAAATCTCAGTGAATGATGCAACTCATGAAGCTGCTTTCCCTAGTTGTGCAACAATGCAAGTTTAACAAGTAAGACACTAAGCTGGGGTCTCCTCTGTTTAGCACCTAGTATACTACGTAATTTTCATACTGCAAACACAACATTATGCCATATAAAACAAAATTAGTCTGATTGGCAATTGCTATGACATCACTATTAACTTGCTATATTCTGATATTGTTATGATCACCAATGCAACAGTGTGGTCACTGGGAAGAATGACATCTTGCCTTCTTTGGCTTCAGCACCAATAGCAGTACATGATATATAAATTTAAGAGGAAGACCAGGTTTTTGAGGGTATATGAAGAAAATCTATGTCTGGCCAAACATCCCACTATGGTAATGGAGTAGACCATACAGCCAGCAACTCAACACCGATTTTTGGGCAGTGGTAAATAACCTGACTCCTTGAAGGAGCCAATGGCTAGACAGATGAGCCCCTTTAGGTTGATTGATGGTCCCCTCAGTAGAGGAACCACTTTCTGATTCCTAACAGTCATGGAGATGGAAGAGGCCATGCCAGATCTACTGGCTGTGAAGGTGCACCTTGTCCATATCCTCAAGGCTATGGCAATCCATTGCAGTACTGGTGTTAAATCCTGCATGTTTCATTTCATATGTATTGCAGGAGATAGCTCCGTGATCATAGTGTGTGGGTCATGGCAAGGTGGGATCCACCATAAACAAATTCATGTCAGTGGTATTTTTCCTGCTTGCCTTGGAGGACAAAGACAGCCCAGAGCCAGCTGGTCTCCTACATCAGGCCTCCTGGTGCATGAAAATGTATACTCGGATCAAGCTGCAGCCACTGACACCAACAAAGGAAATGGAAATAATGATTTATTTATTTTTGCTACATGGTTAATGATGAATAGCAGAAGGATGCAACAGAAGGATTTAAACTCCACTTCAGCTAGCTCCAAAGAAATCTTGGTGATCCACTGGTTTCATTATTATGCTGTTACCATATTAAACAACTGTTTGAATTTATTATCCTCTTAAATATGTGACCCATCTGCATTTTTCAGTTTGCTTAATTTGAAGTAGCATGTTCTGAAATAAAATGTAATTTCTGAAATGAAAAAAACAATAACCCTGAATATTGACATTATTCATTTCTTTATGGCTGTTATGCCCGACACATATCAATACTTAACATGCAGCTAAAGTTAGTTACGATTAAGTCCCACTGAACACAATGAGGCTTAAATGTTGGTTATGCCAAATTTGCCTCATTGGTTTTAACATGACATGTTTTGCACATAAAACAAAATACATTGTAAAAGACAAACTTTTCTATAAGATTATGTGAGCCCTAGAACCAAAAATATGGAAAATTCTATCAACCTTATTTGCCTAATCAACACTGTTCTGAGTACTGATGAAATATGGAGAGGGACACAAGGGACTTTGTACATATGACTGGAATAATCCTACTTGTTCTGTAATAGGGTAGAGCTGTATCCTAAGACAGTGGCGTCACAACAGTGTGTGTCATACGTGCGCTTAAAGTCATGACTGAATTAAGAGCCTACATCAATGATAATGCAGAGTTACAAAATTCTGAAATGATTTAGCAGTGATTTAGGTGTGTACTGAAGTAATGTGAAATACATGTCTCTATTAATGTGGTTGAGCCACTCATCATTGGCCATGATTAGTTAAGGCTAATTGAAATTGCAGTCCAGTAACATATGAAGGGTGACATGTTCTACCATCCATCATTATGGAATATAAACCAGCAAAAGAGATGCTCTTAAACTCTGTACAATCAATGATGTACTTTGCTTTAAATAATTTCAGTGGGACTTGTGCACTAGTTATCCAATACTGTGACCAAAGATATCTAAAACAGAAGAGAATATATATTTCTTTTAAATATAATAATCATAATTGATCTCTTTTGAAATAACTTTTCAGTCAACTTTGGATAGCTGAAAATGCAAATGTGAATGAAAGTATTTTTTTTTTAAATCCTGTTTCATTAAATATTTTTTCCAGAATCAATATAACAATTTTCTTCAAGTTATACACATGACTCAACATGTGCAGTTGTAATGTAGCTTTGTGTTAAGCTGGCCACACAGTATGAAAATTTGCTAAACTATGCAATAACTATGTTGAACCACTAGAGGGAAAGACTTCTTTTTTTAAAAAAAACATGATTTCCACCATTATTTTATGGAAAATTAAACAAGTTCTGGTCACAATCTAGGGCAATTACTATACTTGCAAGACAGATAAAAATTCCAGGTTAATCACCAAGAAATCTTTAGATACATGGCAATAACTGAGAAACAGATAGATCTCATGACTAAAAACACAAGAGCTTCTCTAATAATAGAAATGAGTAAAACAGCACCAGAAAATGTACTTTCCTAGCATATACCAAACTGGAAAACTTAAGTGTGATGTAAGTACACAGTGCTGCTGATCCAAGGGAAATGTGTAGAAGCAGGGGCGGACTGCGCCTAATGTAAATAAGACTGAGACCAACATTAAAAGAAGTCTCTGGAATTATTCAGCTACTATCTAAACCTGTAAAGGGGAGTGCTGACTCTGCCATCATCTGCAACCACTTTCAATACAGGAAAGGAACAGTCTGAAGGTTGGGAGATTGTTCTGCTTAGGCAACTCCTTTGTATAGTCCAGAACCCAGGGACAGGTGACCAGGGATGAGCAGCCTCCCATTATACGGTCACTTTCCTCTGCTGAAAACAACAACAAAAAGGGGCTGCAGCTAACACCTTCCCACCAACACATGTGGGCTCCGTAAGTTTAAATAATAACCAAACAGGACTTTAGTATATGTGAGACAAATTAAACAGAAGTAGCTGGAGGTGAACTGAAATGTATGATGTACGCACATTCTTCAAAGTCTTTCACGTTGCTTTGATTGTATCAATGAAAATGTTTTGATTTAATGAAAAAAAGTGAGATAAAAATATTAGAACACACTGAACCCAGTGCAAATAGAAAGCTTTCCATGATTTAACAAAAAATGGCAAAATTTTATTTAGAAAACATGGTATTTAGAGACAGATCTTACTCAATCTATAATATAAATTATTTTATTTTATATTATAGATACAGTAAGTCATTTCCCCATATGATAGCTGATAATAAACATAATGAAGCTCTTTGAAAGAACAGTATCATATCAAAGATTATTAGCCCATGTATGTTGGACAACCCAGCATGAACGGAGTCTCTTGTTCATCCTTACTCTGAATTGCTCTATGAATTTAAATACCACATTCCCATTCATCACTTACATAACTAAATCAAAGGCTTACTATTCATTCTCTGTCAGATCCAGGACAAAGTGCTGGGAGTGGGTGGGAATCAGAAGCTTTGTGAGTATTTTACAGCCAAAGATGTTCAAGCATACTTATAATCTGAGAATAGATGTGATGTATAAAAGCTCTTTGCCTTGGCTTACAGCAGCTTTCTTAATGAAATGTCATAATGAAATGTGATATTTGCAGACTGATTTTTGACAAAGGAGAACATCAAATGTATGTATAAGAGCTGTATAAGTTACTAACCCCCCCCCCCTTGTTAAAAAAGCATTTCGGACGAAGCATACTTTGCATTGTTTATATGGCAAGTACAGTCGACAACAATAAAGAAAGTAAGGAATAATTATCTCCTGTAAAACTGATCTCATAAACTGTTGACACAGTTCAGGGTATCAAAGATTATCTAGGTGGATACATGGAATTCATATGAATGGTCTCCCTCAATATCTTATGAGATGATAAATGGAAGTACCTTTGTGTATGTATTTATGTGTGTGCATATACATGGGAGTGTAGTTATTTTTAAAAGTAATAAATTATGACACGTATAAAAATTATCATGCCTTATAAATGTAACATTCATCAAGTAGCAATATTATGCATATGGGATACCGTATAGCAGCTTTGACCTTTTTTTGCCTACAAAACTAACTTCAAAAAAGAATAGGAGTGTGGCCCAAACTACATACCCATAAACTACATGAGGAATCTTGAAAACAAATGGAAGTTATCGGCAGTAACTTTTTTAATAGAGGTAGCATTATTAGAATTAGTCATAGAACAAAGAGCAGCTGAAGGCATAAATACACAAAAGTACAAGGTAAACCCAACAATCATTAGTCTCTATCATACTCTCTTTTCTTCACAGATTAAGAAAAATATTTATATTTATATATATTTATATAATCCCTTTCACCACACTGATATCATACAACAATAATGCCTCTTCTTTTTGTTCCCACTTTCCTAGCCATCTTCTTCAGTATGGAAACTTTACTTGCACCAAAATTAATGAAAATTTTACTCATTTTAATGCTTCATACTAAAGGTAGATCCAACCATGATACTGTAAATCCATCACTGTAAATCCAGGGATGATTAGATGTCTATAAAGGCCCAAAGTGCAATGTAAATCACTGCCATTATTGATTAAAAAAACAGAACAAAACTGTATTTTCAGCCTGCTCCAAATGCAGTCAACAAGAAATCCACTGCATGATAGAGCACTGTAAGACAGCCATACCCTTTTATATTCTCACCATGCAGTACTGCCAATTCTGGAATGCTCATGTTACATGTGGATTACCTCCATTCCTAGCAGGTGGATTATATGGGCAGTTCTGTCCTTTTCCCAAAGACCCGGAAATACAGTAAATTTGCTGCATTTGTGGAATCATCTATTCCTCCATGTTCCCAAACAATGCATGCTCTCTCTCTCTTCTTCACAACATTGTACCAAATTGAAGATCTCTGTAAGGAGGCTCTCTGGGAAGCAAGATTATACTACCTTTTTAATGTCTGTTTTTTTTTTTTTTTAAAGGCTGATTTGACTCTTAGGAACATGCATTACCCACCATGTAGCTGTCCAACATGCAACTCTTGTAGTTTTGAAAGGGAACACAATGAGCCAGCAACTGTCAAGTAATTAGCAGCTACATTTATGCTACTTGGGAAATGTAGCAAAATTCACTGCCAAATAAAAGATACACTTGGGAGACCAGTACTGTATCTCTTAATGCCTATGCTGTACCCACAACACATGAAAATCAATTCTGAAAGTTGAGGATTGGACTGTAAGCTGAACCGTGAGTCAAAGAACCAAACCCTTTGCTCATAACTTTGGGATACTGTATTAGTAAAAAAAAGCACACTATATTTTCTTAAATAAATATATCCTATTTCTGGAATCACAATACAATCAAGGGAACAATACTGTCATTAGCATAACAGCATGATATAATAATTTTTTTACATCAGTTTTGGTCTTGTATTTGGAAAACACCCTGACAGGAAAGTAAAAATCAAATGCATTATGTTAAATAGTACTCAGCAGAATTCCCCACCCCTCCTCTAATACAGTACTAAGACAATTATGTGAAAATGACATTTCAGTTTCCTTCTCCCATCTAATTCTATGTTTTGCACTAATAGCTATTGTATATATATCTTAAAGCTATACGAAATATCAAAGGTAACTAAATAAATAAACAAAACACTAAGAAAATGGGACACTGATAAATTTTACACTTGAGAAATATATCCTCACTTTCATTAAGAAACCATAGAGGAGGGTAAGAATAATGTGTTTATCTTATTTAAAAATGGTTAAAAAGACATACACAGGTTCAGATCTATAGAATATCATTAAATGCATAAATATTGTTAAATACTGATACTGTTTGCTAAGTCAGAATGGGTTTGATAAATTATAATACAACAGTAATGGAATAAACAACCAAAGGGGGGGGGGGACACACACAATGTTTTGGTTCATTTGAAATAATTAAGGTGCAACAAGCCCCTATATGAATTCATGGACATAAACTGATGGGTGACACAGGTGGTGTATGAAAATGAACATAAATCCATTGTTCTGAAAAACCAAAAATACTGAAAATAAAACAGAAACAAAATTTTAAACAGTACACATTGTTGGTTTGATTATTATTTTTGTGTTAAAAGATTTTCTTTCCACCTGAAGTTAGGGATACCCATTCTAACAAATTCAGCAAATATCTCTATTGAAATCAAGACATCATTCAAAAAACCAGGGGGTGGGGAGGGCACAGGTCATCAGGAAATTATCTTGAAGTAAGCTCACTGAAATGAACAGGAGCTATGAAAATCTACAGTAATGCACATTGCAACAGAGTTTATGTAGAAAACCTTCCAAGTGAACTGTGCTCCTAATAAACTATAAAGCTTTGCAGGATTTCTGCTACTCTCAGTGCCTAATCGCTTAAAAATTAAGCATATCTACAGAAAGGTTTTTAAGCATCAGGAAACACTCATACTCATTAAATTGACCCAAATTCAGTCCCTCATCTAAGGGACAGTTAATGAGGTTTAGGAAAATAATCAAAATATTAATTCACATAGGAAAAAAAGCAACTTTATGCATCTTTATAAAGGTACCATTTATATAAAGAAATATTGTAGGAACAATCTTTAAATTTATAATTGCAGAGGGAAGGTGGTACTGTACTTCATAAAAATGCACTTTTTCTAATTGGTTTCATAGAGTTTGCCATGCTGGTACCACTGTTAGGATGAAGAGGTTGCACCGTAAGATATTTGGATTTCAGCAGCTTACAACGCTTGAATCATGGCTGGGACATGGGCTTATATATGCACCCACCAGTATGGCTGGTTGGCAGCATTTTGTTTTGTTAAAATAATGTAGAAAATGCTAACAAAATCCAATTATTAAAATTGTACCAGAGCAGAAATTTTCAACCTGTGGACCGTGGCACCATTTCATGTGGGGGCTCCCACTGCCTCCACCACACCAGGAAGTGCCATGCGGTGGAGGAATGGCAAAGTGGCTGTCTGGCCCCTGAAGCTGTCTGAGGGAGTGTGACCTGGTCACCAGCTTAAAAAGGTTGACATCTCCTGCTCTAAAGGTATATGGAAGATTAGTCTTCTTGAATCTTCTAATAGAATTCAACATCTTCATACCTGCTTTAAATTTCTCCTGCCCGTCTTCTGTTTCATCAACATTTGCATCTGTGAGCAAGTCTCTGACTTCTACATGGGCTGAAGTGACATTTTAAATTATAACCCTTTTTTTACAATGAGTGTGCTCTGTCTGAGGTTGTTTCTGATACAGTCACTGAAGGACACACATTGATTACAACAACTATAGGCTAAGCCAAGCAGGTTTTAAGAGTCACTTTTCATATGGCTATTAAATCCAATTACAAAAAGAAAAAATACAACCCAAAACACATAATCGTTTATCAATTCTGTCAAGTATAAATTAAGAAAGCCTGATAAAATTGTGTAAACTCTCATCATATAGAGACCTAAACAATAAAAAAGGGTCTCGCTGAACTGAACACTATCACAAAATTCCACCAGAGACAAGACGATTCAATAGAAAATTATTGCTGGGGTCTGGTCAATAGCATTTGGTTAAGACTTTGTGCTCTGATGCAAAATATGTAGGGAAACATCTTGTGCTATGGAAGAAGTACCCTGTGTTGAATGTATCTTCACGTCCAATGCTAGTATTCATCTTTTGCTGCTAGATACAACACTGTCCTGGGTCCATCTTGGGCTCTATGGGTGAAGAAGCATGCTTCCCTGTGTGTATACCTAACTAGGTGGGGAAATATGTGCACAAAATGATGTTGTGTACACAGTTCTCCTCCCCATATCTAATAGCTGGGACTGAGTGCTTGGGGGCCTTCCCAGAAGTTGAAATCCTATAAACTAGTAGTTTACTAGCAAACAGCTGGTAAATGGGACTGTAGCCAAGCAAGAAGGGCTTTGAGCAGAAGTAGCTGAATGTGCTCCTTCTGTACTTTATAAGATGACAGGCAACTGGTGCGAGTTAGGTGGGTAAGACATAATATTTTTAAAACGTTCTGCCAAGAGATATGGGCAAAGAATACAACACAGAAAAAAGACAGAGAACACAAGCTGGAAAATGATCTGTTTGACAACCTAAATTCTGTAACATTGTTTCTCTGTTATCACTTAATTTATGCAACACTCAACATCCACTATCCCAAACTAAAATTGGTACTTTATACAACTGATGAAGCCAATTTAGACTGTGCATAGTACTTACGACAATTCCAGTGTCTGTAAAATGCAAAATACATACGTCAGTGCGCATGTCAGTTGAAAAGGTTTTCCCAAATGAGTGAATTAATACTAAGGTCACTTCTGAACAACATATTAATAGTATTCTCTCTCTTCCCTGCTTTACTGCTTTAGTCTCAACATAGTCAGCTTAGCCCTCCATTTAAAAATAAGTGAATTCTCCACAACTTAAAAGACAAATCAGTAATCTGCTGTAATCTTATGCCAGACCCTTTGCTTCAAATGCAAATCATCCTCATTATTCTATGCTTAATTTAAAAAAAAAAACACAAGCAAGATAAAGCCTGTCAACATTTTTTTGTCAATAAACTCTACCACCCTGGTGATAAATACAAAAAGTGCAGAACTTCAGGGCCAAATGGCAGCATATACATCACTAATAGGTATACCTGCCCATGACTTCTTAGATTCTCCAAACTGGTTCTTAAACTCACTCTAAAGTATAAATGTTGGCATAACCTATTATATAAACCATCTCAAAACTTAAACCTTCATGTACAAAAAGGACTACAAATATCTAGTAACTAGTGCAGCGTGTCGGTATCTCCCCCCACCCCTTCTGTATTTTAATTTAGAGTAGCTAGGTATCATGTAAAACTACTTTTCAAACTCTGGTTGATAGAACAGATGCTATACGAGCTATAGTAAAGTCTGCCGTTTCTGTTTCACTACGTGTTTCCCACTTTCAAACTCTTCAACAGAAAGCAAAACTCAAGGATCTTTTCATCATCTGTTCCTTAACAGAGAAATAATATAACCCTTATGGTAGATTCTGGGCTCTGAACTAGAGGAGACCAGGCCCAAGCTATGTGAAACCTGTGTCACACGGAACACAAATCACTCATTTTCAGTCTATGAGTTCCTCCATCATATCGACTGACTAGCATCCATTGGTAAAAACAAGGCTAGGATATTAGGTAAAGCACAATGTTTTACAATAGGGTAGAGCTTCACTGGTCAGCGCAGGAAATAAGCACTGGCGCCTGAGACATTTCTTTTGGCTGTCCATCACATGGGAGAGGCGCCGTTCTCTGATTCCTGCAAAGGAAAAAGAGAGGAAATGTATAATCTAAAACTAATTTAAGAACAGCTACACATCTTACTTTAGTCACAGAGCATACAACAATTGCAGCAGCAGCAAAAAAACAAAACAAAACAAAACTATTCCATCTTCAAACAAGGCACTCATTAAAATATAGTAAATTATAATTGAAAATATCACTAAAATCAATAGGTGACATACTGTACACAATTAGAACTAGGCTACCTGATTTACTTTAAGCCACACATATTTTTGTGAAGAGAGAAGTCCTTGGTCTCTTTGCTATGGCCCAAGATGCAACTCCGTAAGAATGAAATTCCATAGCAACAGTTTCATCACTATGAATCGATCTAATGGCTGCCTTGTACTTCTGATACTGGGAATAACTGCTGAATCAAATCTTTAAGATAGTTCAAGACTGGCATAGAATGCCAAGGGAACAGAAGTTAAAATGGGGATACTTAAAATATATCAAGAGACAAAATTTAAAATGAGGGCGCTTAAAGAGTAGTTGTTCTGCTTAGAGTTAAGGAGTAGTAAAAATAGTACTCAGATCAATAGTGTTACATCTACTACTAAGCCTATGCTGTGGCAGTAGTAGTTTATTTGGCTGAAGGTCCTGCCAGGATTGTTCTTCTGATCTTACATGCTGTGGCACAGAACCTGGCAGTGTTGTGGGTATTTACACTATTTAAAGGGCAAGTCACCCAACTTTTGAACAGTCTATCTTGTATGAGATAGCTAGCAACAAACAAGGACCTGGGGGCCAGCTCTGCCCACCCAAGACCCTCACTGAGGCGTCTCCTAAAAGTTAACCCAGCAGACTTTGATACAACTGCTAAGAAAGCCTACCCTGATGATGCTCAGAAACAAGCTCAAAGTTCATGTGGAAGTGGACACACACGTCTTCAACTATCAACAGCTCAGACCATTTAGGCTGAATCTGTGCTATAAGTCAGTAGGGCACCACCTTAGACTTAAAGACTGTAATTTTTAAACAGGCCACAACTCCAGCCTCTTTCATTTTGCAAAGTTCTGACTGCATTTCATTTTGACTGTTCATCTAGTTGTTGTTGTTGTTACGTGCTATCAATTCAGAACCTACTTATGGCAACCCTAATAGGGCTTTCAAGGTAGGAGAGATACTTAAGAAATGATTTTACCTGTTCCAAACTCCTAGTGAGGTTCCATAGTTGGGGGAGGGGGATTCAAACTCAGGGCTCCTGAATTCTAGCCTGTCACTCACTCCACTACATACTGAGTATCAGTAGGGTGGATAAAAAGCATTGGGTTTTTTTTTTTAAGATTAAAAAAAAATTAAATTCAAATTTAAATATTCTAAACATTTTAAAAATATGCATCATAATTAAAGAAGTAAATTTCAATTCGCAATGCCGCAGTAACACATGCTAGCACACGCATGTAAAATTTTAAGACTCTTATAATAAACCAACTGGTGTTAAAGGTATGTGCATGATTTACTTCCTAATATATTATTATTATTATTATTATTATTATTATTATTATTATTATTATTATTATTATTATTATTATTATTATTATTATTATTATTTATTACTCACATTTCTACCGCCGGCCCTCACCAAGGCGACTTTGGGCGGCTTACATATTAAACAAATAAAAACTGTACAAAAACATTTAAAAAGCATTAAAATTAATTTGTTCAAAATTTAATTTTTTTTAAAAAAATTAAAATGTCTTTCAATGCCGCATCACAAGATTTTTTCAAAAGCTGACAATATATACTGACACGGCCTAAGGAGTTCAATACAGTTAAAGTGTATATCCAATTACTGTACTTCCTATATCTAAAAAAGTATCTAAGAAATTATACAAACCAAGGCCTTTTTGATTTTGTAAACAGTTTTACTTAGTTCCAAATAAACATATTTCAGTGATCAAATTTGTGCTTTTAAAAAAAGGAATAAAATTGAATGGGAAATATTTAAAATCAATTATTTAAATTTCCTTGATTAAAAAATCCACCTTGCCTGGTAGTATTATCAAACAATGAATTACATTACCGATTTTGTATTCCTACAAACTAACAAGGGGAAATGCAATTTGTTGTATGTTTCCACAATCACATGCTGAGCTGGCACAGCTGATTATACCACAATCAAATGTATAAAGCTCAACAGCATAGATTTAATATGAAGGACAGTCTTATATGACTAAGAGATTTTCCAAATAAAAAACACCAGAAAGCAGCAGTATGTAATATTAATAGGCTGAGTGTACCTTGGTCTTCTCCATTATGACAACAAGGCACTGGTTTTTAGCAATCATCTAACAAATTGACTAGTCAATTCTGGTTTACTTTTGAAAGGAAGCCTATGTTCAATTGCGTATATTGCAAGATTAGAGGGAGAATGGAAATTGCGAAGAAAGCTCTGGTTGTCCAAAGCCAAAGTGATTAGCAAAGTTAATAGCACAGGAACAACAACAAAGATGATAATTTTTGGAAAATCAGTTATTTTAATGTAGCCTGTTGTGTAGCAGCTGCTGGGATGAAGGGTACAAATCTTTCAAGTTTTCTCTCCCTTTTTATTATTTCCTAAAATATTCAGCAAAAATGGTTTGTTTGTTTTTAAATCAGAGGCCAAGGAACCTGGGCTAAATTAGAAATGTAACTATTTTCTTCTGATGAACAAAAATACCGTATTTGCCGGCGTATAAGACGACTGGGCGTATAAGACGCCCCCCCAACATGTTCACTCAAAATATAGTTTTTGTTATATACTCGCTGTATAAGACGACCTCCTTTTCCGCACACCTTCCACACACCAAATAAAACGTAAAAGAACATCAGATTTGATTTCAACATGTTAATTTACCGTATATTCAAATGCTTATGACATGCTTATGATTCGCCCAGGAGCAGCAAATCGGCTGCCGACAGCCTTCAATTCCCCCGGCATGGAGGAGCGAAGGGGGGGGGGAGAAGAGGCCATGCGGGGAGCCGCCCGTTTCCCCTTCCGTTCTGCACCAGCACCCGCTGCCCAGCCTCCGCCGCCGCCCTGCGTGGCTTCCCGCCGGAGCTTTCCCCATCCCCGCTGTGGAGGGTGCTGGTGCTGATAATGCTGTGGCCGCCGCCGCTTCCTCCTCCTCCTCTTCCTCCGCCGGCCTGCATTGCCAAGAGCGGCGTCGCCCGGGCCAAGGGCTTGCTTGTGGGCAGCGGCGGCGAATGTTGCTCAGCCTCTGAGGCGGCGGTGGTGGTAGTGGCGGCCGCGCTGGAGAGGGAGCCGCCAATGCCGCCAACACCGCTTCCTCCTCCGCCTCCTCCTGGGCCGCCTTCGCCAAAGAGCCGCGGGTGCAGGCTGTAGCACAGCCCCAAGTCTGGCGGTCACTCCGGGGTGGGCGGCGGGGTGGACAAGCAGGGCGCGCCGCTCGACTGGCCGCCGGAAAGGAAGGCAAGGCGAAGCAAGGCAGGAAGGCGGGATTCACCGCTTGCCGTGGCCCAGCCAAGGGATGAGGCCCGCGCCGGGCAGCGCCCCCTCCTCACAGCCGTGCGGGCTCTGCCTCTCTTCCCCCCCTTCGCTCCTCCATGCCGGGGGAATTGAAGGCTGCTGACAGCATTTGATTCTCCCGCCCAGGAGCAGCGAATCAGCTGCCGACAGCCTTCAATTCCCCCGGCATGGAGGAGCGAAGGGGGGGAAGAGACACAGAGCCCGCACGGCCGCGGCAGCGACCAACTGTCCGCACGGCCGGAGCTGCTGCCAACAGCCTTTGATTCCCCCGGCATGGAGGAGCGAAGGGGGGGGGGGAAGAGGCCATGCGGACGGTTGCTCCGCCCCTGCTTGAAAGGCCGGTCCGAAGGGATCTCAGCTGGGGACAACAAGGGCGTGATGCGGGGACGAGACCCTCCCGGACCACAAGAACAGCGACGGGAAGGTGAGTCCAACTGAAGTGTACCCGGGGTATAAGACGACCCCCCACTTGGAGGCATTTTTTCCAGGGGGAAAAAGTCATCTTATACGCCGGCAAATACGGTAATTGAAAGTTAATTATCCATTGTTGCTGAAAAAAAGATCAATGTTCCTTTTCTGGTTTCTATAGTGATTCATTTTAACTCTGCTTTGTTTTGCATCATCATCATCATCATCATCATTATACTTCTATGCCGCCCTCCTTGGTGAAAACCGACTCAGGGCAGGTTACAGAATCCGCCAATATCAAAGTTACAATATAACACAAATATATTAGGATACAATGTATCAGAGCAATAAGTATAGGTATTTAAGGTTTCATCATTTCTTCCCCCTTGTATGTTTCCTTGGCTTAGGGGGAATTTGAACCCATGGCTCCTGAATCCTAGTCCACCATTCTGCTGGATGATCTTAGTCGATCAAGGATGATATCATAAATATAATATTGAAACAATGTGTAACCAGTTTGCCTATTCTACATGCAAATATTATGAAGGACAATTGAAATCTGTTTCATGTAAGGACAGTGCTTTTTATATAAATGACATAGTTGACACCAGCAAATCATTCTAATATATGATACTGCACATTAATTGAAAAATCATTACTTTGGCATTGAACTGCATAGAGTTTTGAAAGAATGGCTAATTATTTTTGAAACCTAACTTTTAAAAGATCTGATGTATCAATTTGTTTGTCCTCCTGTTTGATGCAACAATAATGATTCTAATCTAACACTAAAGTGTTATATTTAATGCAGTATTTCTATGCCAGACATGCTGGTACAGTAATATCTCGGATAACATTTACCTTGGATAATACTAAAATCGCATAACGTTAAGTAATCTGGGGAGAATTGGATCGAATAACGTTAAGGTCCTATGGGATGTATCGGATAACAACCGCTAAAGCCTGGGCGGTTACAATGTATCTCTATGGAGCTTTAACGTTATCCGATACATCCCATAGGATTTTAACATCCATCAGATAACACTAAAAATCGGATAACATCAAGACTTGTGGAACCAAGTCTTAGCGTTATTAGCGTTATCCGAGGTATTACTGTATATAGTATATATACCCCACCAAAGCTTTTCAAAGTCTTTAAAATGCAAATGTTTGTATTTGGTTAGTATTTTTGGAATGCACAAAAAATAAAACATTAAAAAGGAAATGTCAATTATAACATCAAGCACTCAGGGGAGAACCTCTTAACCAGGGGTTCCCAATCTATAGCCTGCAGCCTGGCCCCGGCCCGCAACCCTATTCCAACTGGCCCATTGCTGTAGGAGTGGGCACATTTACAACAGTTGTAAAATGCACCCGAGCATGTACAAATGTGCCCGCGACTGATTAAATGCAGAAGTGGGCTCATTTATGTCAGCTGTAAATGTGCCCACTTCTGTGGGCATGGTCCGGCCCACTCACCTGTTCTGGGGGCCTGGGTCAGGCCCGTGGTGCAAAAAAGTTGGCCACTCCTGCTCTTAATTCTTACAGCTTGAGAACAACCTGGAATCTACTAAATATGTTCACAAAATTTCAGCTAACTAATGTATTACAAACAAAGAAGAAAAAACATTCAACAACAAAAAACAAAAGGAATTATTGACATGAACCAGTCAATATTAAACTCCCATGTATTTTGGTCAACAAACATAGCCAGGTGTTTTGCATCTGTTCTCTCTCCTCCACAGCCTTTTCCATACAACAAACTTAGCAATCAGGCTGAGATTCAAATTTCTTGCTGTGAATTATTTTTCCAAGGTATTTCTATCAAATTTCATGATGCTGTATTATAATACAGCAGCAATTATCCATCTTCCTTCTTTCCTCTTTGCAAACAGGTGCAGGACGTTTCAGATCTGTCTGTACTTGAAAACTACATTTGTGTCTTGACCATACACATGCGCTACCATTCCAATATCTTAGTTGTGGAAGGAAATAACATGTTTCGATATAATTAGTGGTTGTCAGAGATGTCACCATTTGAGTCCGCAAAATAGTATTGTGCCATCTTTTATTATTGTTTCAGCATCAGCTTTTAGTGAACTGCAGTACCAGGCTTTAAATGTATTTTGAATAGATGTTCAAGTGAGCTGTTTCTTTTGAAAATGGGCATGAAGTTTGAATTGGTATGGTCTATACCAGGGGTCCCCAACCTGTGGTCTGTGCAGCCCTCCAACCTACCTGCTTACTGCTATTGCCCCCAAAACATTTTCTCTCAGATCCAGACTGTTCCTAACACAAGCTGTACCATTTACTGCTCTTTTCCCTTCACTTTCTTACAAACAACAACAACCACCTTTTTTTCTGGTCTCCATGATTCCTTCTGTCTGTATCTCTCTTGATTTTATCCTCTTTACCAGCACTGTGGCCATTCCGGGTACTTTGTTAGCCAGCAAAGCTCTGATAACCATAATATTAACATCTCTTCACTATCCTCTAAGTGTTTACTTTTGATCTAGCCAAATTTCATTCACATTAGCATCTCTTTTGAGTAACATCCTTGGATACAACAATGAGACTGAAATTATTCACTACATCAGCTAAACTTTTAGAAACTGAAAGCCTTTAGTTAAAACACTACAGAGGGAGGCAAACAAGAATTTCCTGATTTTCAGGAGCAAGTATGCATGCCTCAAAAGAATTCTTTTTAACTGAAAGGAGGAAGAAAACAATACCAACCTGTGCACATTTTCCATCGCTGCCACCTCTGCTAGAGCAGCTAGACTAAAGAATGCAGATACAGATGGCATGTCTGGTGTAATACTATGGCCCTCCTCTGATTCAGTGTTTTGCAAGGACTCTTTGCCACAGTCCATCCCTGTACTTGACGCTTTCTGAAAATTACTCTGTAGTTCCTCCTTTGGTTTTTCTTCTATAAAGGAAGCAGAAGAAGCAAAAAAATCTGAGTTGTTTAACATGATTTCTGAAGGCTGAGAAAAATTATCCTGGTTAACTCTGCTCTGTACTTCTAAAAACAAAGTATGCTTTAAACCAAAGGTGGCCAACCTTTTTGCACTGAGGGCCTGACCACCCTCCGGAGGCGGGTGCATTTACGGCTGTCATAAATGTGCCCACTTTTGCATTTATGTCAGCTGAGGGCACGTGTGCACACGCGTGTTTTATGGCAGATGCAAATGCGCCTGCTTCCACTTCCAGGTGTGGGGGAGACGACAACAGGCCGGGTCCGGCCCACAGGCTGTAGGTTGGGAATTCCTGCTTTAAACTCTCTCTCTCTCTCTCTCTCCCCCTCTCTTTCTCTCAGAGAGAGAGAGACAGACAGACAGACACACATAAATTTTGGTTGAATTCCTGAATTACTTTCTCTCATTCTTGTCAAAGGCACCACCAGCATACAATAGCATACAAAGCTAAAATTAACGTATCTGAAACAAAAAGGAATTAAAAGGACTAGATGACATCCACCCAATATTGGGCCACCTCAACAGCATTTCCCCTTGCCAACATAAGGTCCTCCTCAGTGCACACTGAGGGACATTGTATCACATGGGAGATAGTTTGTACTTTTCCGTATTCACTGTATTCACTATAGGCTGTCATCTATAGGGAAACCCCACTTTCTTAAATTAGCCCTTGATCTTCCTAGCCTTGCATGCAGTCTGTTTAAACTTTCCATACAGACAATGGTTGTTCGTGGCCAGGCAGGATCATGTGGTTCTGCCCAGTTACCTGATAGCTCCTTGCTTGCCTTCCAAAGTGCTAGGGCAGTCTGTGGGGGCTGGTTGTTCGGGGGTGGGGACAGAAGTTATGAGGAAACTGTGTCTTGATTTCAGTCTCCGCTTCGGTGGTTGGTGATGAAATTGTAGGTGTGTTTCTGAGGATCTTATTTTTACCCAAATTACATGAAAAAATAGTCAAATTCCTACCCCAAACTCCTCCTGCTGGCGAGACCCGGCCATCTGCAGTCCGGACCAGATGTGTGATCTTGTTTTTTCTTGCTTTTCTCTTCTGGCTGCCAACCAAAGGTTCTTGTGTTCTTGCAGATTCTAGAACATTTGAGAAAGAAAAGAGAATGGTTATTTTTGTGTGCAGCTTTCTGCCTTCTAAGAATACTGTTGAAATGGAACTAGCTGCTTGACTTATTAACCACTAGATTTAACAATACTACACATAATACACAGAGGCAAAGCTGGGCAGATGTGACCTCAAGGTATTGATGGATTATTAATCTCAGCATCCCTGATAAAGGATGATAAGCACTAGGATCCTTTTCAACTTAATCTGTGAAGAGTTCTACCTTCTCCTGCTATTTAAAATGCAAACACAAAAGCAACCTAATGAGAGCTGGAAAATGTTTTAGTTTTCTACTGAAGAGAAATACATAAAATTTTGGGTTCTTCTGCTGATGGAGCCAAGAACTGCATGTCTTTTGAAGCATACTCTTAGAATTGTGATAAATTTGCCTTTTTTGGTCCTGCATTACACAGTTGACTCATAATTAGCCAACAATCTACTAAGGCCTCTAGATATTTCTCAAATGTACTACTACCAATCCAGGTGTCGCCCATCTTGTATTTTCCCCTCAGATTTTAACTGTCTGGAACAGAACCTTTCATTTTACACTGTTGAAATTTCTTTTAACTCAACTGTTCTATCTGTTGAGGTCATCTTGAATCCTCACTTCTGGAGGATTAGCTATCCCCCCCCCCCAAGTTTGATATCATCACTAATGAGTTAATGGGACTGCGGTAGCTCAGTGGCTAAGAAGCTTGTATTGTTAGCTGGAAGGTCAGCAAGCCAAGCAGTTCAAAACCTGAGTACTGCATGACAGAATGAATGCCCGTCTCTGTCTCAGCTCCTGCCAGCCTAGCAGTTTGAAAGCAAGCAAATGCAAGTAGATAAACAGGGACCAGTTCAGTGGGAAAGTAAAGAGCGTTCTGTGCGCACCAGTGTTTAGTCATGCCTGCCATATGACCATAGAAACATCTGCAGATGTAGACAGCGCTGGCTCTTTGGCTGTAAACAGAGATGAGCACTGAACCCTAGAGTTGGATATGACTATTGAGCAAGGATGACCTTTACCTTTACCTAAATAGGGACCACTTCGGTGGGAAAAGATCTTAGGGACATGAAAGGAGCCTCATTCAGAAATCCCCTGAGTGGAGCTCCTTTAGCAAAAATCCTTTCAGCCCAGAAAGCACCTTTGTATGCTTATGACATGATTAAAAAAAACCAACACTAATGAGTTAAATAAAAATTGCTGCCTGTGATTGATTGGCAGAATTGATATTTCACAACAGCCAAAATAGATGTACTGTATATACTCGAGTACAAGTCTAGTTTTTTAGCCCCCAAAATGAGATCCAAAAAAGGGACTCGACTTATACTTGGATCAATGACCGAAAACTGTAGTGGTGCAAATTCAAACATACATTTTTTTAAAAGCACTAATACTATCGTAAGAACTCACAAACATAACCCCACAAATGTCTGAATTAATTAATTTTACCGTATTTTCATGTATTTTAATTACTGAAACTCACAGGGTTTTTTTTTTGCTACCAGTATTGTGTTTCTTGTCTCAATCAAACCCTAGACTGCCAAAATGATGCCACTTTCTTGGCTTTGTCGTTGGCCAAACTTAAATCCTCATCAGTGCATATTTCTGGCAGTAATCAGTAGACCAGTGAATGAGCTGGATTCTGTGTTTCTCCACATTCCCACAGCATGTTGTTGCCCACTTGAGCATGATGGTCTTACATTTAGGGGCTCCAACCCCCTGCCTATGCAGAGTCCTCTGTGTTGTGCAAGTAAAAAGTACTTACCTTTGTTAAGCCTTGATTGGTCTGCTGAGCAACAACCAGTCTTCTTCTTTTTCCTTGGTACAGAAGCACTTTTCCGATCAAACGTAACAGGACTGTACTGAGGGAGGCTGTTGAATTTTTTCTCAAATTCCTCTTCCAGTTTTGCTAAGCTAGAGAATAAAAGGCAGAAAGTTGAGGTGAAATAGATGACAAGAAATGGTTTTAAAACAAACAAATCTCCTGTAGAGGTTAGGTATGATCTCTACTGGGAGTTACATATTGTATACTCTTTTTGTAAAGGTAAAGGTTGCTCTTGCTCAAAAGCCAGTTGTATCCAACTCTAGGGTCCACTGCTCATTTGTTTTTGGCCAAAGAGCCAGTGCTGTCTGTGTCTTCAGACATTTCCGTGGACTTGTGGCAGGGATGACTAGACAACAAAGTGCATGGAATGCTGTTACCTTCCCACCAAAATGTTACCTATTTATCTACTTACAATTTCTTGCTTTGGAACTGCTAGGTTGGTGGAACTGGGATAGAGATGAGAACTAACTCCATCCTACAGCACTCGGGTCTTGAATTGCTGACCTGCCAACCTTCCAGTCATCAAGTTCAGCATCTTAACTACTAAGCCACCACAGGATAATTGGAGGAAAGATAGTATAGTATGTGTATGTATATCTGTGGAAGACTATGATCATTGGATTTTAGCACAGAAGTGGTGGCTGGCTATCTGTTAGAAGTCAACTGAATGTAACAGACAAGTACAAGCTCACAAAATGTAACACTATTAATTGATCAATGACTTAAATCTCAAAGGTTCTTGAATATTCCTGGAGATCAATGCAGGGCAACAATTCTGAAAGTTAATAAAATTTTAAAAATATGTCTTTTGGAAACCAGAAGAAAGCTTGTCTGCATTTATGTACCAAAAGAAATGTAAACCAGTTCATATAGAAAAACAGCACCTAACAATAGAAGCAGAGATGAGCACTGACCCCTAGAGTCGGATACGACTTGCTTTCAAGCAAGGGAAACCTTTACCTTTAACAATAGAAGCAGAATTCCTGAGAAATAATTTTTTCTAAGAGTAATGGTAGAAAAATAATAATCAAGGCAAGTGAGATTCAAATTTCTTTCCCTGTGCTGCATACAGGAGGTGGAAATGTTGTTTACAAGTTAGGGTGAAAATCTGTTGCCAGGTTGTTTGAAAAATAAAACCTTCATTATGAAGTAAACAATCTGCTCCTTTAAGAATGAAACTATGGCCCATGGGCCAGATCGTGGCTGACTCTGGAAGTGACCTGCTGCTGCTGGAAGTCACGAAATCACACTAAAATTGCACCAAAATCCTGTGAAAATGCAGCAAAAAATTCCAAAAATGTGGCAAAAATGTGCCACCCTCACTGCTGCTGCCAGGAAGAACCATGTGATCAGCCTGCTCAGCTGTCTGAGGGGGCGTAGTCAGGCCTCTGGCGGGAAAAGTTTTGGCATCCCTGGTCTAGATGATAAATGTCTCTCTTTTATTCAATCAATTAAAGATTATATATTACCTTTAATTACAAATTTGAATAGTTGGAACATGTAGGGACTGACAAAATAGTAGTTCTTAATAATAAATGAATGTGTTTCAATGCCGCACTTACAACCTATATATTACAACATCCCTTGGTGTGAAAAGACACACCATAGCAATGGTGGGCTCCAAAAATTTTTACTACTACACTATGGGCGTGGTATGGTGGATGTGGCCAGGGGGAAAGCCCTGTGTTGCACCCGAATTAGGACTACTTTATTTCAAAACTTGGATGGAAGGGCCCAGCCAGAATTTCTGCTACCAGTTCTCGCGAACTGGTGTGAACCTGCTGATGCCCACTACTGCACCACAGCAGTAAGCATTTGGTAAAATACATGCAAATATTTAGTTTCTCAAAGATTCCTCTTCCAACTATCTAGACTAGGGGGCAGTGACTTCTTAAAGTCACAATCCCTCAGACAGCTGAGGGGGCCAGACTGGTAGTTCCCCCACCATAAACGCATTCTCAGCCACCATGAACGCATCTGCAGTCACTGCAAATGCATCCATGGCTGCTGGAGTGAGAACTGGATGATTTTGCACCGGGGTCAAATTTGGCCCACAGACTGCTGACCCCTGAGCTAGATAATTTACTAAGTACATATATATCTTATCTATAGCTTTGTATATGCAACCTGGTGCTGCTCTTTTGTGTATGTGCAAGTGTATATGTTGGACTCATTTTTTTCCTGAGTGGAAGACATCTACAACCTCAACAGAAACTGAAATAAAGCATATTTCCAGAGTACTGTATCTGGATTTCACAAAAGTTGTTCAGTCCTTTAAAAAGTTCAGTAATTTGTTCCAAAACTGATGCCATGCAGCAGCACTAAAGTCAACAACTTATCCATTAGTGTTATCTTCATGCCTTACTCCCATTGCTGAATTCCACATTGCAAACTGTTATCATGATCACATTAATGACCATTAGTCAATTCAACACAAGTTTATAGCTTTGGCACACTGGTTTTTTTGCAGGTGACATAAAGGAAAAAGGATAGAAAACCATTAAACATCACACTCTACCTCCTCTCCATTGTACCATTCTGTAAGTTTTGAGTTTTGTTACTAAATATTTTATGCATTGGAATTAGCAGAGATAAAACTAAATACTGAACAAGAGATTTAACTGCTGCATTTCCTGAAAGAGTATTTTAATTAAAAATAGGTTGGGCACAGCCATTAATGAAAGTATATTTCCTCTATCCCTTAAAACAGGGGTCCCAAATCTTTTTTGCACCACAGACTGGCTTCATGGTAAACGATTTTTCCATGGACCGGTAAGTGGGGGTGGTGGGATTGGATGGTCCAAGCACATAATAAAATACAATAAAGTGCACACTGCACACAGGTGGGGGCAGAGTCCTGCCGTAGTTAAGCAATGTAGAGAAGGGGCCCAGCCACTGCCTATCTGCTGTGTCTGAAGCCCATGCTCTTGCTCCGTTCACTGGGCAGACCCAGTGGAGCACTTTGTATTGTATTGTATATTTCGACTTATATGCCGCCCCATTCGCACAGTGACTCTGGGCGGCTTACAAAGGAAACAGTTACAATTACATAGCAATTTCCGTAGTAAAAAGCAATTACAAATATTGAGGGCAGAAGGCTGCCATTGGGGCTCCCAGCACCACCTACCTACCCACATGACCTGGTTCAGGACAGCCTGTGGCCTGGTACCAATCCACAGGCCAGTGATTAGGGACCCCTGCCTTAAAAGATGCTAAAAAATAAACAGAGATGTGGGAAATATTTGTTTCTATGACTGAAACTCCCAAAGTTTCACAGCCTGCATGGCTGTTGCTTATGCTGGCAAGGAGACTTTAGAACAAAGGTTTCTCATCTATGGGAAAAGGTATGCCTGTAACTGACCACCTGATGATAACTTACCCCAAAACTATTTCTTCCTTTGGCTTAGGTCTTTTAAGTTTTTTATTCCCACTTGCCCCACCTGGAGAAAATGCCCAGCTTTCTTCATTCCAGCATCCTTCATGATCAGAACTGCCACATTTTCCCGAGCTTCGTTTCCCTGTGGAAGAAGGCACACATTTTTGGTTTTTTGCACAGAAACTGCTAGGAAACCTGGGAATGGCAGAAAACTCAGAAAATAAATACTTCAGGAGCATCACAGCACATGGACAACTGTGTAATTTACATAACTTAATCTGTAAACTGTATCACTATTTCAGCTTGCAAGCACTTACTTATACATTTGTAAAAATCACATTCAATTATCCCAGACCTTTAAAAGCACATTTTGTCACAGGAAAGACTCTGCCAAGGACAGTATGAGATTGAATCAAGTCCCAGTTTTAATGATTCAAGCTTTCAGCATTATATATTTGAGATTTCTTTGTAAATTTTACTAAGTGACCTAGGAGCTCACTATCATCAAATACCAGTAAACTATCTCCCATGAAATAAAGAGGAAAAAAATACCACTTAGAAAAATCTATTTTACATGAACTGGGATTGAGACAAATCAGTTCAATTTATTCTGGATAGAAGACTATATAAAAATGCTGTGTATGCTGCCATGAATTCATGAAATACTAATTGCTTAATGATATGATGTACTAGATACTAGAGCTCACAGGATTCTTTACATAGTTACTTCCATTCTACTACCCCCAGTCATTTTTCAGCTTTTTTCCCAACTCCACTTGGGCACATGTGGGCCATTTACCCTGTTCTGCAGGAATATTATTTTTAAAAGGCATAATACTTCAATTAAGCTGATATAAGGAAGAGCAGGTCATCAATTTATAAACAAGTAAACAAAGGAAAGTGAATAACAATAACAGTAGTAATTATGTATCTTATATGAATATGATTAAAGCTGCAACCCTAGGAACCATTAGTTAGATGTATTTCCCACAGAAGAGAATAGGACTTGTTTTTCAGTTAACATGTACAGGATTGCATTTACCGTATTTGCTGGCATATAAGACACACTTTCCCACTTTAAAATACACCGGGAAAATGGAGTGCATCTTATACTCTGGCAAATACCATATTTACCAGCATATAAAAATATCCCCCCCCCTTTAAAATACACCAGAAAAACAGTGTCATTTACTCTGTCAAATATATATTTACAGATGTATAAACACATGTTTCCCCCTTAAAATACACAGGGAAATCGAGTGTGTCTTATACTCTCAACACATCTTAATACGCGTACATACAGTACATATAGTAATACCCCACATAACGTTAAAGCTTGGTTCCACAAGCTTTAATGTTATACGGTTTTTAACGTTCAGCGATAAAGTACTTGTACAGTACTGTATCACACAACTGTATATCTAGTTCTCCACAGAGGGAGTCTGGCGGCAGGGGGTCTGCAACAGCAGCTGCTCCCACTTCCCACCAGCGGACACTTTGTGTTCGGAATGGCCGGGAGGGGAGAGCCAGCGTGAGCCAGGCCAGCTTCTAGGTGCTCTCTCTGGCCCTTCCGAAGTCAAAGTGGCTGGCGGAGGGATGAGCCCATGGTGGCCGGTTTGACTTCAGAAGGGGCGGGGGGGGGGGGAGTGAATAGAATCTGCCCTGGCTGGTGCTGGGTTCCTCTGGCTCTTCCAAAGTTAAAGCAGAAGGCGAGCCCACACTGGGTACTTTGACTTTGGAAGGGCAGAAGACCCAGTGCCAGCCAGGGTGGCTTCTAGCCCCCCCTCATCCCTTTTGAGGCAGCGAGAGAAGAGCTTCCTTTCACTACCTCAAGAGAGTTTTTGTGTGGGTCCCTTGGCAAAATCCCTTTTGAGGCAGCGAGAGAAGAGCCTCCTTTCACTACCTCAAGAGGGATTTTGTGTGGGTCCCTTTGCAAAATCCCTTTTGAGGTAGTGAGAGAAGATCCTCCTTTCGCTGCCTCAAAAGGGATTTTTCCTCTTTGGAAAGGGCAGTGGGTATCTGACGCGTCGAATCCACACTTTCCAAACAGGCAGGCGAGTGGTCGGTCCGCCTGCCTCTTTGGAAAGGGTGCTTTCTAGCTCCAGCAGGGCTGGTCTACGCCTGGGAAGCACCTTCCCAGGGGGAGACCAGCCCTGTCGCCTTTGGGGCTTGGCTCGCCAGAGATCTCTGCGATCACAGCTTGGGTTGGGAGGAAGAACGGGCACGCACGACGATTCAACTCCCAACCCAAGACGCGATCACAGTGGAGATCTCTGTCCCAAAGCATACAGGGCTGGTCTTCAGCCCTGCAGGCTTTGGGGCAGAGATCAATGTTGGGGAATTTGAGACAAACATTTGCATCACACAACATTATCTTAACGTTGTACGATGCAAATTTTTGCCTCAAATTACCCCAACATTATCTGATTTTAGTGTTATCTAAGGTAAACGTTATCCGAGGTACCACTGTATAGTCTTTCCAGCTGAAGTAGTAATTAGTTCTAAATAAAAAAACAAAACAAAAAAACAGCCACATTTATTACAGTAATATTTTCAAATTTGATTTTCTTTTCTCCCCTTTGTGTCAAACTTCACATACCTCTGTCAACATTGGCACGCAGGGACGTAAGCATGCCCTCTGAGACCAGAGTTTTATATAGCGCACCTTTACAAGCTCTTTCAGATTTTCTTGAGCCACAAGTCTCTGCTTTTTTGCTACAGTCACTGTCCTCAACTTTCACCTGCTCTGGTAAACTCTGCAGTATCGCCTCCTCTGTTGGGGTGAGCGGTTCTGATTTGATGTTCTCCGGTGCCTCACACAGCAGCTCTTTGCTTTCAACAATGTTAAGAACATCAGGAGGTTTTGGTTCTTTGGTAGTCTCCACACATTTTTCTTTCAGCACTTTCTTTTCTTTTGATTTCACTTTCTTCTTTGGTGACTTTTTGTCCAAGATGTTCCCCTTCACCGTTGACGAAGGGCAGACTTTCTTTCGGGGCACTTCTAGGAGTCTCTCTGCCCCCCAGTCCCCTTTTGCAACTGCTTCAATAGTATAAATGACACTGTCAATGTCTGACTCAGAAGACTGCCTCTTTTTGCATGCCTTCTTAGCAGGAGACTTCTCAAGTGCTTGTCGCTCCAGTTTGTTTTTCTTCTTTTTCTTTTTTAACTTTTCCGGCTTGTTTATTCCTAAAGTGCCAATGTTGGTCATCACCAGCTTTTGAGAACAGCATGCAGGATTCTTTACAATTGTGCTGTCGGATCCAACTAATGTGCTTTCCAAAGCAGGAGCTTCAAGGTGGCTGCATCCTGTCATCTCCTCTAGTATTCCTGTTCCCATCTTTTCATGTTCATAGCTCTTCATCTTCTGAGATTTTTCCATTTTTACTTTTACTTTCTCTGATTCCTCGACTTTTACTTGTTCAGCTGATTCCAAGACTCTGATAATCCTGGATGCTTCTAATTTTGCCTTTCCAGGTTCCCTCACTTTTACTTGCTCAGATGCAAGGCACATCTGAAACAAGGAAGAAATAACAGTTCAGTTTCCTACTTACTACTGGAAGGGTTAACGTTGTATAGAAGTTTTATGAGTTACTCTAATAGGAGAAAAATCCTGATTTTTAGCAGATCTTTTGCATCCCATAGCTAACATAAATACAGCAGTATTACTCTACACTGTATGAATAGATCCTATATATAAAACTACATATTGGCTGCTTTAACTTTCTAGAAGAATAGCTAAGTCAGTGATGGCGAACCTTTTAGAGGCCGAGTGCCCAAACTGCAACCCAAAACCCTGCTTATTTATCACAAAGTGCCAACACAGCAACAGAGGAGGAAGGAAACACTCCCATTGGGCTGCTGGGAAGAGGGGCAAAGTGAACTCTGTGCTGTGGAGAGGGAGAAAATGTTCCTATTGGGCTGCTGGCCAAAGGGGTGGGCTGAACTCTGTGCTGGGGGAGGGAGGAAGTGCTCCCACTGGATTGCTGGCCAGAGGGGCGGGGCAAACTGTGTGCTGGGGTAACTGCACAGGTGCCCACAGAGGGTTCTGAGTGCCACCTCTGGCACGCGTGCCATAGGTTCACCACCACTGATCTAACTGATTAGATAGATAGATAGATAGATAAGATAGATAGATAGACAGACAGACAGAAATTGCACCACATTGGGGAATCTGAAGGTAAATTGATTACAATACTGTTTGTATTTTGTATTACCATGATACTAAATCTGTTGAAATATGCCATAAAAATTGCAACTTATTTCATCATAGCGTATCTGAGTTTGGCTCATTTCAGGGGTATTGTCACTGGGAATGTTAAGGTATAACCTACCCACATCCGTAAAACTTCACTGTGATTTTCATTGCAATGGAATTCTGATTGCAGTCCTAAAATATTCTTTAATTCACACATTACCAAGTTTTTTTTATCATGAGGGGTGAGTCTTAAAACTATGTAAGTTTGTCTTTAAATCTAGCAAGAATTTCCACCAGCCTTTTCAAATTTCATATTAACTCTGAGATCGAGATAGTGGCTTGTTATTCTTTTGGAACTACAGTCCAATATATTTCAATGGTTAACCAATCATTATGTTGGTCTACATTACATATAGGGAACATATAAACCCTCTAGTTGATGCAACATCTATCACCCATACCAGACAATGATGAGGGTAAATGGGAGTTGTAATCCAACATCAAGATAGTTACATACTGGGCAAAATCCTGTTGTGTAAACTTAGATCAGTGTAAAATGGAATGGGCCCACAGGTTGTGATTTCTGACAGTTAAAGCCACCCCTCTAGAAGTGAAACTCCCAAAGGCTTCCCAGGGCAAAAGGGAGCCCAACATAGCCTTAGAATTTGAAATACAATGCTTTCAGTTCATATAAATTAAATAATCCCAATGCCACATCTGACAAGGGAAGAGTCTTAAAACTGGATGCTCAAGTATGCAACAGGATTCTGCCCACTATCTATTCCTAACCCACAATAATGATGACGATGTTATGACAGTTTCTGACATGGCATGGAAATGTACAAACCATGTTCTTTTAAATTATTCTCCACTACTCTAACGTATTTCTCTAAGCACAAGCAATTAATTATTTTAAAACCAGAACTGAATGGGTAGTATGAGGAACAGAGGCATAATATGTCCGGGGGGGGGGGGGGGCGGGGGCGGGGGAGAGAGATCAGGTAACCTGATGTCCTCAGTTGCCTGCTGAGAACAGGGCATTATACTGATGATTTTAATACAAATATAGTAAGTCCATAATACAATTAACTTACTGCACAAGATCGTGTTAATTTGTCTCAATATTGCATACTTATGTGATCATGCCACACTCCGAAGTATTCCCCGAAGCAAAATTGCTATTTACTGTTGATTAATTTATTTCCCACCTTTCTTCCTAAAATTGGATTCAAAATGACTACTAATAATACTGAATTAAAACAAATACAATTGAAATGTAAACAATTTCAACCATAAAATTCTACATAGGTAAATTATATGCAGATACAATTCAGTGGCATCATCTAGTGGACAGTATACTAAAATGAATAAGCAACTAAATCAGTCGTCCATGTGCACCCTGGGAGAGCTTTTCCAAATGCTATTATAGCATTTTGACTGCCAGGGAGTGGGAAGTGTCCTTGTACAATACTATGCTTCATGTACAAACATGAAGGTCAGTTTTGGGGTGGGGCCACATTTGTTGCAATAGCTCAACATGACTACAGGGATCCCACTCAATGAGAATAAAGCTGTTTCTATTTTTACTTCTTTCTTGATTTCTCTGAAGTACGGTTGGACTATTGGATACTACTTTTTGGACAGGTAATTCTGACAATGTACAAAATGAGACTGCGTGAGTATCACGGGCTGATCAAGATCACTAAAAAGTCAACAAACAACACAACTGCACAGCCTGCTGACATACTATTTGTGTGAACGTTGCCATTGATTATATAAAATATCACCCCCTACCCCCCAAATGTTAATAATATTGTTTCTTCTGTAGTTGTGCTTCTCCACGTAAGCAATTCTTAACTTACTAGTGCAAAAACTGTTTGCCTAATTGTTAGGCAAGGTAAGTATTGATTCTTGGTATCGAAATGGTAATTTATGGTTCTATAAAGAATGCTAATTATGGCTGATCTTGGCAAACAGCATCATTCAGCTTCTCTTCCCCAAATGCACCAGTAGTAATTAAGTCACAGGATTTTAATACTACCTCTGCCAATTGAAACAATGCCGATGTCCCACACTGCTTTAATTCAGAAGGACCTGAATGAGAAGTACTTGATGAAATCTAAAGTAAAAAAAGAAAGTAAGAGGTAGTGGAAGAGAATATCACAATGTCACTGACACAGATGTGGCTTCAGGCACAACTCAAAATGTCAAAGGAAGTTTCAGATTCCACAGTTATACAAAAAAGAGCAATGAAAGCACTAGAGATCAAAACAGATACATATTATTTAAATATCCCTCTAACTACTGTTCTTCATAAGAGCATCAAATAACTGCTTTAAAGTGTGTTATTCAATTACTGGGTTAAGCATTAAGAAATAAGACGATCCCTAAGGAGTTTGTTAAAACAGAGGAATAATTTTTTTCCTATGGTGTAAATTGACTTCCTTCATTAACTGACTATGCTCAGTGCAGAAAGAGCTGTATCAATTTACATCATTTGAAATCATGTTTACATTCTTTAGCTTTGGATGTCAATCAGTTTAAATTCTGCTACTTGTGCCTGAAGGAATGGCAAAAAAAGAGAGAGTTTTTATTTACAACAATGGTTTTGTAAAACTATTTTTTCACTATGCAGAAAGACTGACCTACACTTTCAATTGGTTCCTCCCTGTTGACACAGGTATCTTGACACACTAGCTTGAAAATGGAAAAAAGTAACTGGGGAGGGAGGGAGGCATCTCCCTATTTTAGATAGTAGAGAAGAGGCACTCTATAGTCCAGGGGTGTCCAAACGTTTCGGGCCTTGTGCCAGTCAATGGTTGAGTAGAGGTGGTTTTTTATCCTGACAACTACATCAAAATTTGGCTCCTAGAAATTTGAGCATTATTTTCCCTGAGAAAAAGCTAAATTCTATTGCAACATCTGAGTTTATCTCACTTGCTGCAGAGAAGACACCTGGTCAGTCAATTGTTTTCTGTAGCATATGAGACAGAAGTGGACAACGTATAGTCCATAGGCTACATATAGACTACAGGGCATTTTTGCAGTTCCTTGAAAGCACCTCAGACCCCCTCCCACAGCAGCCAATGTAATTATTTAGAACAGAGGTTTGCTATTTCTGCTCTGAGAAAGCCCCAGGAGCACTAGTTTTTGCTGTCATTGCAAGGGAACACAAAAGCCAACCAGAGGTACACCATCCCCAGGCAGGAAGGCACTAGAAGTGCCAGAACAAAAACCTTGCATCTCCCTTGGCACCCGATGGGGTAAAAGAGGATGCAAAGAAGAAGACTATACTCATATGTACTTTACCATTCCCTTCTTCTAGGGCAGTGATGGCCAACCTTGGCACCCTAGATGTTTTGAACTTCAATTCCCAGAAGCCCTGATCAGCAGGTGTGTTGACTTGGGCTTCTAGGAATTTGTGTCCAAGGATACTTGGAGTGCCATGGTTGGCCATCACCATTCTAGGGCCACTCCAGGACTGTGTAGCTTGCTCAAGACCATACAAGCTGGTTCTTCTCCTACAGGAGAATCAAAATCCTGCCTATACCCCTATGCTTCAAGTCACTGAGCTATCCAGCCAGCTATGCTTACCTATACAACTCCTCATTCCAACACTTTGTTGCTAATGATACTTCTGGTGCTAGCTTTCGTGTAATCTGTATTAACTGTGAAATATTCATAATTAATATACAATATTTGATGCAAGCAAAAAAAAAATTACCTCAGCCAACTGGAAGAGTGCTGATTTCCTACAGTGTTTCACATGTCCAGGGCTCCCCAACTATGATGCAAGAGATATAGATTTTTTAAAAAGATGGAGAGAAAGTCTCTTTAAGAACGGGAAAGTTAGATAGACAGCTGCCTTTTGGACATGATAGCTTCTCAGTACCAATGTAACTTGCAAAGTTACCTTCTAAAAGTAATGTTACTAATTAACAGTGGCCAAAATCATTTTGCTTAGAAAACTATATCATAGCAGAGCTGACTCACAGAATCAGTGACAATTTGCTACTCCATCCCCCCCCCCCCAAGAAGCAGACAGGCGACCATTTCTTTGGTAAAAACATGGGGCACTTTATTAGAATTTAACAAATTATAACACAACGTAAATATGACCTGCATGGAGCATTGGAGTGTGAAAATGGCCAGTTATTTATAGGTATGCCTACCCATCTCATCCATAACTGGTTGTTCAATGTGGAGGGTGGTCACCCTCCACGTCATATGCTTATGGAATACTATCACACTATGCAAGGCTGCCTAGCCTATCACAATTTTAGGTATGTGAGGGTCCCTTCGTCAGCCAGGGCCTAAGTCTTTCTGCTTGACGAAAGGACCTCCATTCTCAATAATTCAATTCCGGATAATTTAGATTGCGATCTTCTACACTACTACCACAATACGACAATACTAACCTCAGTCTCCCCCCATATAAGTATGGAGTGGGCAAAAAACACCACAACACATACCAATTAGTGATGGTGCAAAAATTCCCACTCAGCCCTGAAGCGACCACAATTCACACTTAGGTTAAAGGGAGGGAGGGTGGGACAACTGTCAACAGTTCCTGGAATGAAGGAGGGTGAGGCGGGAAGGAGCCACCTTTTTATATAGTGCCTGGCTCATCCCCACTACACCAGTGGCCACTAACGTGGTCACTCACCTTGGGGGGAGAGAGTGGCAAATCATGTGCACCAATTATACTGAGCACCACATCCATTAGTGCGTAAATTACAGTAATACCTTGGATAATACTAAAATGATTGCCTTGGATAATGCTAAAATCAGCTCTGCGGGCTTTGAGGGACAGATCTACTGAGGCTTAGACCTGCCGGTTTGGTTAGGGAGAGATTGGGCACGCCTGTGGCTCCCCCCCCCCCAGCCAAACCAGTGCTACAGGCTCTCTGCTTTGGGATTGGGGTGGCTGGGGGTGGAAGACACCTCCAGTCACCCAGATCCCAAAGCAGGTAGACCGGCCCAGCTTTGGGATCGGGTTGGCTGGGGGTGCATTCCACCCCCAGCCACCCAGATCCCAAAGTAGGCAGCCCGGGCGAGCTGTCTGCTTCAGGATCCAGGTGGCTGGGGGTGCCTCCCGAAGCAAACCAGATCGCACATTGTGCGATCGATGAATCGCACAGCGTTAAAAAATTGATTAACATTATGACTTGTGGAACCAAGTCATAATGTTATTCGAGGTACTAGTGTACGCCATAGGTTTCCAATGACTTAATGAATGGAGTTTCTCCTGCAATTTAAAGGAACCTGCAGTTAGAATAGGCCCAGTAAATCAATGAACCTATGGAAGAGATAATTCACTCAATCCAAACTGATTCAATGGGCTTACTTCAGTGCAATTTACACTAGACAATATAATTTTGGCCAGTCTTTGAAAAAAGCAATCAATTATTACTTGTTACACTGATGGAAAAAGTACTTATACTACATGTGTTGTGTTACTTTTTTCTCATTTTCCATTACTTAAAAAAAAATCATTTTTTGTTGTTGTTCAGTCACACATCAATTCTGACCCTTTGCGACCCTATGGACCATTGTCCTCCAGGCACCTCTGTCCTCCACCATCCTCCTCAACCCGCTCAGCTCTGTGCCCATTGTATCTACAATACCATCTAGCCATCTCATCTTTGCCTGTCCCCTTCTTCTTTTGCACTCCACCTATCCCAGCATCAAGGCTTTCTTAAGTGGAAAAAAAATCATATTAATATTAAAAGAAAAAAACTATCAAAACGTCTCTAGTCTAAACACTCTTTATAAGATATGGCTGCAAAATTAAAAGTAACATTATTATGGTGATAACATAAGTGTTATTTTGTTTCTTAGATTAGATTTGAATTTACTTCTTGTTTTTCCACAAAGTACTAAGTTAAGGGTAAAAGCATTCTTTGGATCTTCTCATTTTCATGCTGATATAACATGCTACTGCTGCTACTACTACTACATATTCTTCACTCAGGGTGGTGAGTATATGTTAACAAAAAAGTGTATAAAATACACACAGATTAAAATACAAAGAAAACACACCAAACAAGAAACAAAAAAGCAAGTAAAGATGGACCACAAACCAACTGACCAACCAAAAATATCATGAGCATCAAACAAGGATCTTCTGAAAGGTCAGTCTGAAATATTCTAAATAATAATAATAATAATTTATTGTCAGAAATTATTCTGGGTTGAAATGATTTTTGTGGGAGAAACTTCACTCAAGTAATGCCCAAATAAGGCTCATTTTATGTCCCCAAGGGTTGGGCCAGAGACAGGCATTCAATTGGTCATGCAGTACCCAGGTTTTGAACTGTCTACTTGCCGGCCTTCTAGCTAACAAGGCAAGCTTCTTAACTATTCTGCCATCACAGCCCCATAATATTATAAATAACCTAGCATTTTACTGTGGTTTCTGAAACCCCTTAGGAAAAGTAGGCACTGGTAGATAGCAGTAGTCCAGCCAAAAAAAAAAAAAAAGGGTGGGGGGACAATTTCTCTAGCAGCCCTATCCTTTGTCTTAATCAGCAATAGTAAATAAACATACTGGGAGTACAGAGAAGGTGGCATGCTCTTGTGCTTGACTGATAGGGGACTTTTGTGCCAAGGCTAAACGCTGACCATTGTGAATGGCACATACAAGGGACGGGATTTTTTCCCTTCAGAAAGATTCAATATTGTTTGTGCCTGTTGTGAAACGAAAAACGAGAAGGGGAACATTTGAAGAACACCCAGACTGAACAGAAAAGCTGTCTGGGAAGACTGCCAACATTCCCCAGGCATCCTGAGCTCCAGCACAATGAGTCTCATCATACAACATTGTTGTGCTACCAGATATCTGTATGTTTATAGGTGCTGGACAGGATTTTTTTAAAAACGAAGTCTGCTACTGACTTCTTATTTTCTGCAAAGTGCAGTAATACTTATCTCAGTGTGATTTTCTTTAAAGCACAGCAAAAACACACACCATCCCTCACAGAATCCAAGGGAGGGAGGATGGGTAGGAGACTGTTTTGGCAGAGAAGACTTGCCAAAATCATTGCATTATTCAGTGCAGTAATAAAATTAAGCATGGGTGCCAATAGCTAAAACAGAAATTTAAAATAGTATACGGAAGGTTGTATATTTTGTTCATTCTTTAAAAAGATGTTCTTTCATGTTCAGAATAAAAAACCACCTCTCCTCAGATGAAAAAGGATGTGTGTCATTGTGTTTCTAATGCAGTAAGTGTTTGGCCCCAAAGAAGGGGACAGATCTTGGAGTAGATGGTCAAGGCCATTTCCTTACACTTTAGCATTGTCACAGCTCTTTTCAGACTCTCTAATCTAAGAATAAATTACTGTGCTATCCTTCTCAAAAGAAAAGATTCTCTGACATAAGCGTCCAGCTCTCGAGTGTACCGCACAACAGAAAGTCTTGTGTGCTCAACATTCCAACGAGAAACATCTCTTAAAATACTTGAAATTTTTTAAATCAGCAAATACAGTACAAGCTTTCTGCTGAAATTTTCTGCTACTTGTCCTGAGTCTAGATACCGAGGTACTTCACTGATAGGCTCAGAGTTTGGACATACTGTATTGTATTACAAACAATGCAACCTATAACATATTATATTTTGGGATGATGAGGCCATTGATGGTTTTCCTTGGGGAGGGACTATAATCTTTAGCAAGTTCAGAAATTCTGTGCATGCAACGAGTTAGCTGCACTCATAAATGGTGTTGTCATTAGTCACAGGTGTTCATCCTTAATTTAAAGTTTCCAACTGTTTCCTTTAGTTTCCAATGCTCCCATTCAATCTGGGAAAGCCACCTGGAGCTTTGGAATAGGCAATTTTCCCCCCTTTAATATAAAAAATGTCCCATCTAGAGTCCAGATTGCAGCCACAGTAATTTTAAGATCCCCCCCCCACTGCTCCCAAAGGCTTTCCCTGGTTGAAAGGGGTCCCTAAGGAGCTTTGGGACTTGGATGCCTGATGGCATCATCAACATCTATGAGTGTGCAGTTGCACAACAGGATTTCAACCTATAAATAACTAATTGAAGTGACTGAGTGAGTGACATTACATCTTATTCTTTGGCCCTCTGAATGTTTTTGATGAAAATTCCTACAAACCAACATGGTCAACAGTCAGAAATGGCAGGAACTGTATTCCAAAACATCTGAAGAGCAGCAGGGTTGCTTATTCTGTATAAGAAACTTGTATTCTATACAACCAACCAGAGTATTCTAAATAATAAGCTCCCCCCCTCCAGAAAAAAAAACATGTGCCAGCAGCTGTTATAATTTATTTTTGTCGTGTTAATTAACCTTGACAAAGCTTATAATTCATTTTTCTGGTTTAAAAAGAGTGACTTAACTGAAGTTGATGAAACCCTGCTTGAGGGTATAAAGTAATTTTGAGAATAGACCATTTGTAATTCTACTATTTCAAAAGGTGAAATTACTGTATTTATCAATTATAAGATGAAATAAACATAGCTGTATTCAAAATTCCAGTTAACAATTTCATCCTTTCAGTAGCTGCAGAGAATTCCTGTTGCTGCGCTAGTCTTTGTGACAAGTGATCAAAGCATACTCCCCAGAAATTATTGGACTGAAAATGTTGCATTCATCAGCTCTAGTCAGCATAGTCAATTGCAGGGTTACATTTTGCTACTCTTGCTTCAAGACTGCTGGGTTCTCAGGATATGTCTATGTGTTACTAAGTAAGTACTGTATAGGTTGACCCTTCCCAGTGAAGCAATAATGCAGCCATGTGGGAGCTAGTTAGCTGATCAAATCCTAACCTTCACAATGAGAAAACAAAGACAATCCACTTGCCCATTCATGTAACACACTACTACCATTGAGATCAGCTAGGTAATTTTCTAAACACATTCTTAAAATGCCAGCCAACTAAGCTTTTGGGTAACAGATGTATAGTCAGTCGTATCTAACTCTAGAGTTCAGTGCTCATCTTTGTTTACAGCCAAATCGCCAGCACTGTGTGCATTTGCAATGATTCCGTGGGCATGTGGCAGGCTTGCATAGACACAGGAGTGCACAGAACAATGTTTACCTTCCCACTGAAATCTATTTGCAATTTCTTGTTTTTGAATTGATAGGTTGGAAGGAGCTGGGACAGAGATGGGAGCTCGCTCCATCATGCAGCACTCAGGTCTCAAACTACTGACCTGCTGACTTTTCAGTCGTTAAGTTCAGCGTCTTAACCACTAAGTCACCACAGACCTGTGAAGGGACTGCGGTATTTAGTAATTACATATCTATACCGCCCCATAGAGCTTAGTACACTTTCTGGGTAGTTCACAAGTAGCATTTTGCCCCCAACATGCTAGGTACTCGTTTTACTGACCTCAGAAGGATGAGAGGCTGAGTCAACCTTGATTCCTGGTCAGGATCAAACTCACAATGTCTTCACTGCAGGACAACAGTTTAACTTATAGTAGGACAAAGACTATGTGATAGTTAAGTGCTACCCATTTCCAGGTTCATATCTTGACTTCTTTGCACATACTGTATTTAACTTAATTTCCGTAAGACTCAGCATGAGAAAGATTAGCCATCAACACAAGGTTGATCACAGAGTCCATGGTACTGTGGTTCAAAAAATACCACAATGTTCGAGGAGGCTCTTTCTGTGTACCTGAGACGACAATCAAGTTTGTTTCCTCTAACTCTAAATTTTATTAACAATGCTGGCAAACAGTTTTGCGACAATTTCAGTCTCCACTTTTTGGATAATATGTGTATAGAGAAGTTGTCTGTTCGTGCAATGACAGAAATAGGCTGAACATCAGATGAATGCTGAATGTGAGCCAGGTGAGGCCATTACAGGAATAGAGGGCAGGAGAGAGAAACACCTTCCTAAGACTACACAGAATTTTAATTTTATTCACGGTTTCCCCTAACCCAAGGAAAGCAGGGGAAATATTAATTAGCTACACAGTAAGATACAGATGGATTTTAAATGAATATTGAGATAAAGAATGAAAGAAAGCATGCAGAGTAGTTTGATAGGCTGAAATGGGTTAAGAAACAGACATCTGACAGAAGACAATGGGGGTAAATGAAAAGTTATAAACTAGCAGATTATATCCATATGACATACTTAGCACATCACCTGTATCACCACTCATTACAAGGGCTGTGGAGTCGGTAGATAAATGTCCCGACTCCAACCCCTCAGTTTTGTGTACTTCTGACTCTGACTCCAGGTACCCGAAATTTCCCCCGACTCCGACTCCACATTCATCTACCGACTCCACAGCCCTGCTCATTACTGAAACCAAGTAAGCATCAACCTCTGGAACTTCCCTGTTGGAAAGACTGAACCATTCAATTGCATAATTGTTTTTCCTTTAAAAAGTTTGAATTACGATACCTCTGAAAACTGATACAGCGCTGATTCATCATTTTCTTTTGAATCTGTGGGAGCATCTAGTTGCGAGGGGCTTGAGGAAATCTGAAGGAAAGAAGGTTTTTTTTAAAAAAATCATTCAAACACAATTTGTGTTTTGGATCCTATGAACATCAGAAAGCTTCTACGACTTGTATCTCATTATGACATAAAATAGGATGGGGGAAAAACTGACTCCCTAAGGGACTAATAAATGATAAAATGAGAAAAAGATCAAAATGAGTTTCACTGCACAAATGTATCCTACGATCAGTAAGAAGGAAAAGCCACAAAGGTAATACCAAATGAAGCATCACAGAACTAGTGATGCAGGTAAATGCTTTGATCTGTTTATTTACTAAATTTAAATTAACATTCTCCTCTAATAAGTTGAGTTCATACCAAACATTAAATAAACAGTGTCATGCTAAATGAATGGTAGAAAATAATTATTATTTCCAGACTAACGGAAGTAATATTATTTTGAAATCAGTTAGTTGGAATTATACCTCACTTAAGTGAATTCAAAGTTAACAATTTCACAAGAAATAAATTTTACACTGGAGCCTTATGATTCTCACCTCAATTAATCTGATTCTCACCTGAATTAATCATTGTCTTAATGTTCAGATCAAAAAGAAATTCATTTGGAAGTTTATAACTTTCTGGATTGTTTTAAGGCAATGGTGAGTATTATCTTCTAAAATTCAACATTTACACCTTCCACAAGTTTCAAAAGACAAGATTTACCGGTAAGTGCTTTTTGAATTTCAGACTGGGGAAAAATGTGGCTTAGAACTGCAACCTTAATTAATTCTTTGAAATATATGACATTTACAAATGCTTCACCGTGGCTGTTATCCCCAAATTAATGCCAGTTATTCCCAAAATCCCTGTTTATTTGTAGAAGACCAAACAAAATTTAAAGTGGAAAGATGAAATAAAATAAAATTGGAAGCTAATACAGTGAGGCTACAATCCTATTCAGATTTAACTTAAAACAAATCACACTGAATCCAATAGCTAAATTCCTGTTCCCAAGTTCTTCTAATCTTTCCATCTTGTTGATATAGTACTATGGTGCGTTTACAATATTAAAAGCTTCTCTCTCACTTCCAAGGCTCCCAAAGGCTTCAGAGGGGCAAAATGGATTTTAGGAAGCCTCTGAACCTAACGTAGAGATATAGGAAGTTTCAAATTATGTTAAAATAAAGATGCATATTGCCAGGCAATGATGAAGTAGACTTTCAAAAATAACTGTGTATAGTTTCAATAATATTTGGGGATAAAATATATTACATAGCACTCTAAATTTCAGGAGTTTCCAACTTCTCCTACTTAGATTTTATCTTAAACTCTCATTCTGAAATATAGTCTGTTTAATATAGTAGACAAGATGGAACAATCAGAAGCAGGTGAGATGCTATAGCAGTCACAAGCAGTGTCTCAATGCTTCAAGGTGCTCTCCAATATTTAAAATTTATTTCTAACATCAATTCCTAAGTGTTATTAAAAATCTTTTCTGGGGGGAGGGAACAACCATGTAGCAATCCATGAAGACATGTTTTCTAAAATAAAGTATTTATCAATGTTTCTCAGTGTTAATAAAAACGATATTCAACATTTTCCTGGGGAAAACAGGATCCTCATCCCCCATCATTTTTCTATTCCCTCCTTCCCATAGTTCACGTATATACATTTAGCTAAGTAAGCTTTAATAGGAAAAGTATTCTACCCAAATTGACTATTGTATTACAGTTTATCTGAAATATTTTTTTTTTCAAAGTTCACCTCTGCAAATTGAAACAACGGCGACTTTAAACATCCTTCAGTAGAGTTAGATGCATCAGAGTGGCACGTGCCTGAGGAAACCTAAAACAAAGGTTACCAGAAAGAAAATTTTAGTAGATGAACACTGGATGGAATGAGTATTAAAAAGAGGATGGCTTCACTGAGATTAGTACAGCTACTAAGAATTATATTACTAATACAGTAATACCTCGGATAACGCTAAAATCGCATAACGTTAAGTAATCTGGGGAGGAGAATTGAATCGAATAACGTTAAGGTCCTATGGGATGTATCGGATAACAACCGCTAAAGCCTGTGCGGTTACAATGTATCTCTATGGAGCTTTAACGTTATCCGATACATCCCATAGGATTTTAACATGCATTGGATAACACTAAAAATCGGATAACACCAAGACTTGTGGAACCAAGTCTTAGCGTTATCCGAGGTATTACTGTACTATTGTCGCTGTTCCAGTTGTTCTGATTTCTAAACAATGTTATATAACATTGCTATAAAGCAGGGGTGCCCAACCATTTTAGGTTGTGGGCCTGACCAGGCCCCTGGACAACTGAGTGGGCCAGACCACGCCCATGGAAACAGGTGCATTTATGGTTGTTGTAAATGCGCCTACTTCTGTGTTTACAACAGCTGTGGGTGCGTTTCTACATGCGCATTTTACAGATGACATAAACACGCCCGCTTCCACTTCCGGGTGTGGCAGAAGCAGCAACAGGCTGTATGGGGTGGCGTTCGGGTCCGTCTCCGTACCACAGGCTGTAGATTGGGAACCCCTGCTATAAAGCATATAAAAGCAATAACATCTAGATTCTGAAGATGTAGCAAACAATAAAATGGAAGGAACTCAAACATAATATAAAACAGGCAGGATTAACAAATTGGAGAGGGGGGATCAAAATTGAAAGCGATGTTTTGAATATCCATTGGCAGATCATTCCAGAGAAGTAGAGAATACAACAGAAAGAAGGTGACATTGAGAAGAAATAGACATGATTCTGGCTTAATGATTAGGGATAAAGGAGTATGAAAAAATTAAAGGGGACAATAGCAGTAGAAGATGAAAACATAAATCAAGAGAAGACTTGGTTCTAGGAAAATGGAAACCAGTTTAATGCAAAGAGAAAGAGAGGGAAAGGGAAGAGACTTAAGATTTTTTTTTAGAAAGAACTACTGTATATATAATACAATATTTAAGATTAATAAATTGGAAAACCAGATCAAAGGATGGTAGATGCTATGCACATAGGCAGAAAGATTCATACGCAAAAGAGTTATCAGCGTATTGGAATAACAGTGGCAGCAGAAAACACAGAGGCATCCTATGCAAAAATACGAAAAGCACTAAAGAATTAAGTGAAAAATGGTCATCCTCAATTGCTTTCTATACACTTTTGATCTCATAAAGCAGAAAACTGATGTGGGATCAAAGCTAGATAAAAAGTTAAAGGCCTATAAAAACATGTGAAACTCTCTGTAAAGTGACCCTAAGGGTGTAGATGGCATTTAACAAATGAATTCCCATTTTAGCAATAGCATTACACATACTGTATACAGTTGTACCTTGCTTACAGCATAATGTGTTCCACAGGATTGCTCTTTAAGCAAGTTTGCTCTTTAAGTGAAACACCACTGTAAATTACCAATTGTGACTTCTGGTGGGGGGGGGGATTGTAAACCCCGATTTATTTGTTAAGTGAGTTTTTGGTTGGTTTTATTTGTTAAGCGATGCGAACTTTCAGAGAAAATTCTGCTCTTTAAGCGAATCACTCTTTATGCAAGGTTTGAGTGTATATCGCTCCACTCCTCTTAGAGCACCCTCTAGGCAGTTCATGACATAATTTACATTTTCCCCCACAACACAATGAGTATTCATTTGACGAACCTCTGAAGGATGGAAGGCTGAGTCAACCCTGAGCCCAAAAGGATTGAACTAACAACATGAACAGTTTGGGCTGCAGTACTACAGTTTACCCACTGCAACATGAGGTCTCTATTTTCCTGGCAGCATTTAAACAACTCATATCCTTTCCTATCCAAGGAATTTCCCTTATACAAAATTTTGTATTTTTAAATTTTGTATTTTATTTATTTATTTATAAATAAGTAACAATAATGTTGTTTTAAAATGTTTATATATTTAAAGCCAGTTCTGTTGTTTTATTGTTTTTCATTGATTTTATGATTTATATACAGTAATGTATTATTATTGCGGGTGATTTGTATTGTGAATTGTATAGAGACTGCTATGCACTATAGGGTAGTATATAACCTGGAATAACAAGCAAGCAAACAAGGTATCTAGAAGTTGACCAGTTTTAAGGAATGTTAATAGAAAAGTTTTGTTTTAACAGCTGCTTAGTAGATGACTACCATAAGTGTGACCAGATGGATTCCCACATATTCTTATCTAATTCTTCCCAGTGAGTATGTAATAAGAATACAGTACGCAATTCTTCCCAGTGAATTATTCGATGCAAATCAAGGATGGCAAACTGGGCTTGCCTTCTCCTGGTAATATTCAAATTTATTCTGCCCTCTTCATGTGTGCTTAATCATTTGCTAATGAAAACTACACATATATTATTTTACACAGCATGACATTCAACACAATCATTTGTTAGCAAAAAGACTATCCTGAATGTAGCCTTTCAGGAAGAGAAAGTGAAGTTGTGCTACATGTGATCTTTTTTGTAATAAATTCATCAGATTTACTGCATAAGGTAAAGTCATTCCTTGCTCAAAAGCTAGTCATGTCCAACTCAAGGAAGTGGTGCTCATCCCCTTTTACCACCAAACAGCCTGTGTCTGCAGACATTTCCATGGTCATGTGGCAGGCATGACTAGATGCCAGACCACATGGACACACTGTTACCTTTCCCATCAAAGTGGTACCTATTTATCTACTTGCAATTTCTCATTTTTGAACTGCAAAGTTGGCAGGAGCTGGGACAGAGATGGGAGCTCACTCAGCCATGTAGCACTCAGGTCTCGAACTGCTGACCTGCCAACCTTCCAGGCATCAAGCTCAGCATCTTAACTACTAAGCCACCACAGCCCTACTGGGTGATATGCTGAAGTATCTGCATAAATAACTTATTTCCAGACTGGATGATAAACCAGCCTGCAAATAAGTGTTTTATGCTGTTACTCCAACATAGCATTGCTAAGAGACAGAGTATTACATTACTGTACCAGTGTAGCTAACTCAGATGGCAGAAATGTTTAGAATCTAAATTCAGGTCTGCAAATTCCTTTTATTTTTCATGAGATGCATGTGACCTGCCAATGCCTGTAGTGCAGCCCCCAGAAAAAATCACTTTCCCCAAGGTTTCAGGTAACTTTCCATTTTTAGCAAATGGCTATTTGCCATTTTTCCAGCCATCCCTCCCCAGTTTACACACCAAGGGAGAGCAAGATGGGCCCCCAGACTCACAAATGTTACCCTTGTGTGATATATTACAGCAATTTTTTTGCTACTACTAAGATACAACTATTTTTACATTTTAATGTAACCCAAAATGTTTGTTAACACAAATATGGTCGAGATTGCTTTGTCCTTCATATAGCAAGCTTTCTAACTTTTTGATTTATTTCACAGCATACAAAATTAGGTTAGAACCTCCTAGCAAAGCATAACTGGGCATAGAACTATATTAAATTGAGCCACTGTAATGTTAAAATCATGAGCTCTGAGCCAGAAGTCCCTGAGTCTGAAGTCATCTCAGCCATAAACTGAGTGGCCAGAGGCTCAATTCTTTCAGGTTGCAACTAGAATATAGAAATATAAACTGTAGGAACTTAAAAACTAACAGATTTGTCATGACGTAATCTTTATGGACCAGAGCCCACTTGTGAAATATATTAAGTTGTTCCTTAAATTAGCTCACCTCTCTCTCTCTCCATACACACAGGCCCTCTTTGAACACAAAGTATGAGCAAAGAGACTAGGGGAAATGAAATTCAAATGGTGTCAACTGTGACAATTACATTAAATTAAAAATTTAACAACAATCACAAGACCATTCAGTAGGCAACACTGGTGTACACACACACACACACACACACACACACACACACACACACACACACACACACACACACACACACAGAATAATTTGGATAATAATTTTAGCCTAGGTGAAAACTAATGAAGAATCTTGTGAAACATCAGAGACAAGACATTATAGCATACGTTCTCTTCTATTGAATAGTCTTTAAAGATCTGGAGTTCTTTCTTTCTGAATTCCCTCATTTCAAGAGCAGCCAGTGAAAGAACTTCAAAAGGGTCATTCAAGCATTCATGCATCAGATGAAGAGGAGTCCAGCCCATGAATACAGTACTTAAGCCATAATACATTTGATCACCTCCAAAATGACACAAGTTTCTTATAAATGTCATTTGTATGCATCTGCTTAGAAGGAGGTTCCATTCAGGTCAAGACAAATGGGCATAGGATTTCAGCTTGACTTGCTTTTATCACAACAAAAACAGCTAGCCCTTTAGGAATTGGAACAGAAATATACCTTAAGGGGAATTCTATAAATACAGTACTGCCTTTCTAAAGTTATATTTAACATCTGTATAACCACACTCATTGAGTCACTTGCTATGACTAGAAAATCAGGATCTGAGACTTTATAAAAATTTACATGCTTTTAAATACTGCAAAAATATTCTATAGCATCATTCTTAGTATGTATTTGTTTGCCCCAGATTGTCTGAATACAGCCCCAAAAGCAGCAGCAGGGTTCAAAAGGTAGTATGAAGAGACTGAGGGGTATTTTGAAAATCTGAAAATTAAAAAACCCATGGGCAGGAGAGCTTTTGGAAATCCCTCATGTTAACTCAGTGGCATGGAATCAATGTCTACAGACAGAGAGACAAAAAGTGACAACCAGGTGAAAAGGGGAAGGCAGTAAATTGATTGGATAGGAGGGCTCTGAAAAGGTCATTTCCTGGTTCACGAGCTTGTAAGTATTTTAAGCTGCCAAACTGTTTCAAATTGCACTCATGACATGTGACATAAAACATCAGGCTCCATTATCTTTAGCTAGCAATGGAATGCCACTTGTCTCAAACAAAGGACCTATCAAACAGCTGCAAGATTTTTTTACATCACAATCCACCATAACAATCATTTCCTCTAGTGAAAGGATTAAGCAGGAAAGACCAAAACTTACCTCTTGTGCAGTCAAGGCATGTTCGCCTGCTAAAAGTAACATACTGAGGCCTCCCATCTGCGTAGGATCTGTGAAAGAAGATGTATGCACAGGTTTTGGTCAAAATGTTGATTTTGACATATGGAGTGTTTCACGAAATAGGTTGGAGGGACAAATTATTTTCCCCAAAGCAATGCTCTGTAATTTCTTTATAAGTGCACAGATTTTTCTACAGCTGTTTGACATCTCTTGTTCACTTGTACAAAAATAAAAATAAATAAACAAAACAATGCTTCTGAAAAGACGCCATTGCCAGGGGAAAAAAACTTTATAATAAAGTTTTGCAATAAGCTTTTCATAAAACCACAGTCTACTGCTGGAGTCTACAAAGAGATACTGGTATGTGTATTTCTATTCTGGAATTTGCAGATCCCAATGCCTTCCAATGCCACTAATTTTTTTTTTGGTGGGGGGAGGGAAGCAGCATATATATCAAGGTAAATATTTTTTGGTTCTGGCATCACTGCTGACAGACCACTAATTTGCAGCAATATTCTTTTATCTCTTCTGGTCCACTGGCCATATAAATATATCTAACTCAGAAGGTCAAGACAGTTAAATACAAAGACAATGAAAAAATTTACATGTAATTATTTACATAATGGACTTCTTTACTATCCCTTTCACGATAAATTCCCAAGAAATTGACACAACTACGGTACTAAAATTAAGCAGATTTCCCACATTTTAAAATATTACAAAAGGGAACACAAAACATGCTTATTCCAAGGTGTCATTCAAACCATTTTCAAAATAAATACAAACATATGACATAGAGTCACAAGTAGAAAATGGCATATGGCTGATTGCAAAACAAGTTGACACTGTTAATGAGGCATAGTTAATGTGCATAGTGACAGGATGCCTCAAACCTACACCAGTTGAGAAAAGATAACCTCTTGTTCATATCACTCCACCTAAGATCAGGAGCGAAGTAGTAGCAGGCACTGAGAGAACTAAACAAGAGATCTCAGAAAACAAAACAAAACAAATAAAATAAAACAAAAAACACAGTAGCACTTTAAAGACCAACTGCTATATTTTCACTGTTAGCTTTTGTGGATCAAGTCCACTTCATCAGTGGACTTGATCCACGAAAGCTAACAGTGAAAATATAGCAGTTAGTCTTTAAAGTGCTACTGTGTTTTTTGTTTTATTTTATTTATTTTGTTTTGTTTTCTGAGATGCCTGAACCACAGACTAACACGGCTACTATTCCAAAAAATCTAAACAAGAGAATGATCCTTGACATCCTATGAACGGCTATGAGTCTCAAGTCCACCAGCTCAGATCCAGGAATTGCTTTATGGCAAGAAGAAACTTAATTGAGGGTACACAAGAGCAAGACCAAATTAGAAGATGGAGGAAGGAGCTCACTGGACAAGAAACAATAAAGGAGGATATAGCTGAGGAACTCAACCTCCCCTATGTCACTTGGAGGACCCTGAATAGGCTGAGGGTTGGAGTCCCTAAATGCAAGACCAACAAGCTCAAGTGGGGGCTGCTGGCAGACAAGAACACACAGTGTGAATGTACAGAAATAAAAAATCCGGCTCATTTACTGTTCTGCCAATTACTGCCAGAGACATGCACCGGCAAGGACTTAAGTTTGGGCAACGACAAAGTGAAGAAAGTGGCTTCATTTTGGCAGTCAAGGGTGTGTTCAGGATGTCAAATGTGTGTCAAATGCCAATCTCCAAAAAGTGGTAATACTGTATAACAGGCCAAATAGTTTTAGCATTTTTATTGCCTTGAAAGACTCCAGTACAGAATGACTATGGGAATCAACTTATTCTACAGTGCATTGGTATCAAACAAAAGATATATATGTTCATTGATTCGGATGAGCTGCATTCTAATCTCACCAATCTAAAACAAAACAACTTATTTCTTCTATTAATTACATCCATTTATTCACTAAAGGTAAAGGTCACCCTTGCTCGAAAGCCAGTCGTATCTGACTCTAGGGTTCAGTGCTCATCTCTGTTTTATAGCTGAAGAACCAGCACTGTCTGAGTTTCAAGAAGTTTCCATGAATATGTGACTGGCATGTCTAGACACCCAAGTGCATGGAACACTGTTTACCTTCCCACTGAAGTGGTACCCATTTATCTACTTGCAGTTTCTTGCTTTCAAATTGCTAGGTTGGCAGGAGCTGGGTTTGCAAATAAACAGCTTCTACAGCTGTCCTTAAAAAGATATTAAGCAGCTATTCTGACATTTCCTTCATTATAATTTTCTGAAGTAAGAAACAGTTTGGAAGTAGAAGCAGACAAACCCAGGAGAGCTACAAAAGGAAAACAGTGCTGACCTCATAAAATTCCTTAAATAGAAGTGGACTGCACAAAAGAAGCACCCTTGTTGTAATCCAATTGGTATCCAAAGACATCTCAAACTCACCTGCCATTGCAAAGTTCAACTGAGGCATTCCTTCTGACTTCACCAACTTCTTTGGACCTGGCAAATCTTTTGCTGGTTCTGATGGGAACGCCCACAGCTTTTTCCGGTTAGTAATAGTAGATGACTGGGTTTTCACAGGTCTGTTTGTAGATGGACACCATTTGTACCCAGGGTTTGCTTTCATAAATGCATCCTTGTACTATGAAGAGGAAAAAAATAACTTGTATTAAAGCACAGTAGAATGTTTAGTATGGCACCATCAGAAATTGATACATATAAGCAATATATATCCTTCAATTTAGAATGCAAGAGTTCAACTGTACTGTACATACAGCCAAACCTCACATAAAGAGCACCTTGCTTAAAGAGTAACTCGCTTAAAGAGCAGAATTTTCTTTGAATGTTTGCTTCGCTTAACAAATAAAACCAATCAAAAATTCACTTAACAAATAAATCGGGATTCACAATCCTCCCCACCAGAAGTCACAATTGGTCACTTACAATGGTGTTTCGTTTAAAGAGCAAACTCGCTTAAAGAGCAATCCTGTGGAACGCATTATGCTCTTTAAGTGAGGTACAACTGTATATTGCACAGTGGGAAATCAAAGTCCCAACCTCTATCTTTTTAGCCAGATGTATCTAACTCATTGAGCTATCTAGCCAGCTGCAAGATCTCGTCTTCCTAACAAGCATCAGCATTTATCTTGCCATGCCTTTTGTGGGATTTAACTTTCAGTTTCATTGACATTTTTCTTTTTTTAGGTAGCTATTTCCATTTGACACCAACAAGTTTCTTCCCTGAAGTACACCTCTTGTAATTTCATTGCACACAACAATTCTCATCCTAGACCTGCCTTCTAGGTTATGATGTATTTTTCACTAGCCCTGTTAAAAAGGCAGCTGAGGAGAGTACAGTAATACCTCATATAACATTAGTATCGAATAACACTAAAATCGCATAACATTAAGGAATCTGGGGGGGAGAATTGCATCAGATAACATTAAGATCCTATGGGATGCTTCAGATAACAACCGCTAAAGCCTGTGTGGTTACAATGTATCTCTATGGATCCCATAGAGGATCAGATAACACTAAAAATCATATAACACCAAGACTTGTGGAACCAGGTTTTAGTGTTATATGAGGTTTTACTGTATACATGTTTCCTGGCTATACCAGTAAGCATATTTTGGGATATAGGCTTAAATATCATAGTATTATTACGGGCAAATGATAATCCAATGGCTTCTTTTGCGAAAAAAATTTGCAGTATATTCTGTGTTACACAAAAAGAAAAATGAAAAGATGCATCGGGATTTGAAATAAAGTCAAACCTCACTTAAAGAGTAACTCGGTTAAAGAGCATAATTTTCTCTGAATGTTCATTTCGCTTAACAAATAAAACCAATCAAAAACTCGCTTAACAAATAAATCAGGGGTCGCAATCTCCCCCACAATTGGTCATTTACAATCGTGTTTCGCATAAAGAGCAAACTTGTGGAACGCATTTTGCTCTATAAGCGAGGTACAATTGTAATGGCTATTTTAACACTTTTTTTTACTTACTTTCTGCAGCTGACTTTTCATAAGACTAGTTTAACAGACACTTCTAATGTTTTCTATTTACACAGAAGAACAGTAGTTTTCTTAACAAAAATGGGTTGGTTAGGGAAATATGTATAGAGTGCATAAATATGGTAGAGAAAATGCCATTCTTTATTGCTTATGGGTGCAATAAAAATATAAGTTATGACATTTTATTACATTCTCTGTCTATTATGTTAGATGCCGTTAGGGCTATCTACTGAAACCGTTTAAGTACCAAAACATTATTCAAATCATAGGTGGCTGAACCTTGTTTTTAGCCTCCAAGAGTAATAAAGTCAATTATCAGTAATTTCATGGCAAATATTTAAAGTTAGGCCCCATTAAGCTAGAGTCTAATAACATACAGGTTAGGATATTTGCGATAACAGAAATACAGGTAGGAACATTAAAATTCAAATGCATTTTAACCAAAGAAAGCAGTCACAGATAGAATGAAGCAAAAAACAAAGCAATTACACTTATATACCACCCTATAGTGAAGCAATTAAACTGCTACTATGTTCATTATGTGTCAAATATTTTCATTTCATACTATATTTAATTAAGATTTCAGGAGATCAGAATAATAGCATCACCACATGTCTAGCTAGATACTGAAACTTCATTGCCCTGTGAATTAATGTAACATTCTGAGTTCTCTGGTCTCAAATAACATCATTCCAACTTACTCGCTATCTAAAACTAAACAGTGGCTTTAACCCAGTGTCTCTCAACCTTTGGTTTTTGGACTTCAATTCCCAGAAGCCTAAGTCAATTCCTCAAAGCACAGATCAGCCAATGTACTGACTTGGGCTTCTGGGAATTGAAGTCTCCCTGTGGGGCATGTGCCCCAGTTTGGGAACCACTCATTTAGCCAGTGAACAAGATAGATAAACAGAAATCAAACTACATGTGCACAACTCTGTAACTAGGCAGTTTCTTCCAAAATGAAGAGAAGGATGACTATAGCTGAAATTGCAGCCAATCATTCTCCAAAATGAATTTAGACATGGAGGTCTAAGTGGCATTCCCCCAGTTGCTTGAAAAGGTAAAGGAAGGGATGTCCACCCAATCCAGATGACCACCCAATCCAACTGACACAGGTGATTTCAGAAATATTTCTTTCAAGAAGACCTGCCTTTGAGGACCCTACACAGGCAAGCAATCAGAAGACTAGGGGTGTACAGGGTGAAAATTGTTGAATTTCTTTCACTTTATGTTCCTTCAGGGTGCCCCTTTCACTTTTGTGTTTTTCATCTTGTCGTTGTGTGCCATCAAATTGGAATTGATTTATAAAAACCCAAACAAGATGCTCAAGGTAAGCTACTTAAGAAGTGTTTACTTAAGGACTACTTCCCCCAGTAAGCTTCTGTGGCCCAGTAGGTATTTAAACTCAAGCCTAAGTCCCAGTTCATCTCTATTTGCTACACCACATTGAGTATCCCATTTTTCCTAAACCTGTTTATATTTACTTTATTTATTAATTTGTGTCATGTCTATGCCACTCTTCTCCCAATGAAGTAACACAAGAGTTACACAAAGTGGAAAATCTCTTCCAGATTTTACTCGTTTCTCATTTACATTTTGTAGTACTCCAAGTCTTAAAGAATAATTTAAAACTACTTCAAAACCAAGGATGTAAATTTACATAGAATCAATCTACTCCAAGCAGGCAACAGTGAATGAGAAGGAAAAATTATTATCAGACCTATGCAAGCACTAACACAGCCCACTGGCATAGTCACATAATCCTCCTTTTCCAGACCACACGCCACAGAAACAAATGAAACACACACACCCAATATATACATTTAGCACAACTGATATACAGTGAATTAACGAAATAAAACTTCAAAAAATCAAATAGACTTAAGAAGGATGAAACCTGGATAAGAAATGTATGATTTTTGGAAATAAGTGTGACAGACTAACAAAATAAACTAATAAAATAACACAAATGTAAAATGTAGAATAGAGTGTTTCCTAACAGTGTGATGGGAACAAGTAATGTATTTGTGTATTGTAATATAAGTTTCTTGTATTTTTGTATTGCATTATTACGTATTGTAATTTAAAAAAACCCCAATAAGGAAAGCACTTGTCCCTCACATTTTTTTGGGGGGAATATAAAACAATCATACACAGCTCCCTCTTCCAAAAACCAAGAAAAGCAAGCAAAGGCAAAGCATATAATCAAAGCCCCCTCCCCCAATCAAAACTAATAGAATATGGAGATCTCTTTCTCCCTCACTACACTTGACACTTCTTGTCTCTTGAGTCTATCAGGCAGCAGTGAAAATAATGAAATAATTGGGGGGTGGGGGTGGGAGAGAGAAGCAACAAAACAAAGTGGGGAAAGAACTCTTGTGTCAGATTGCCACTGGTGAGGTCTAAATACTCCATGGCAATGTTTGGCCATTACCCCGTCCCTCATTAGTCTTACTGTTCCCGAAAGTTTCCCCAGGGCAAAAATGAGCCCTTAAAGCCCCAGGACCTGGAAAAGAAGGGGGATAGAAAACTTTAAATTAATTTCAATTATATTTTATTGGCTCCAATGATGACATTATCTAACTCCTATGGTGTAAATGTTCATCAACAGATTTTCTGGCCTGTATAGAAAACTTGTGAAAATTCTTGTGGTGAATCATTGCGTTGCTATTGCTAACTAGCCAGGTATTACTGTGTTTTTAAAGTATCAGCGGTAAGAAAAAAAGTCGCTGTGTACCTCCTTGGCCATGTCGGTGTATTTCTGCTTTTCCTTAGGGTCTAGGACGGACCACCAATCTGCCAGTATCTTGGTAGCACCACGATTATCCAGACGGGGGTGTTCCTGCCGCACAAGGGAACGGTGACGTTTGCAGAACAGAAGGAATGCATTCATCGGCCTCCGAGCTCGCTGCTCTGAAGTTTCCTCATCTTCTGTCTCTTCTACGTCATGCTCAAGACCATCGGAACTGAGGAGATGGACCTATTTATGTGTAAACTGAGTCACTGCAAGTACTTCTTGCCATGCTCACTAATTATTGATTTCAAAATCTGAAGTGCGATTCTACTACTACCCTGCATTTCAACCAGTCCATTTAAAGAAATGATCGAGCAGATCAGTAATCGATTTAATTTGGAATCAATTCCTTATGGAAGAACAATACATTGTATTCAGAGAATAAAGGTTCACAATGGAATGCTCAGTTAAAAGAATCAAGCAATGTCCAGAATTATTCCCAGGAATAGCTTGGTTCCTTCTCATGAATGATTTTCTACAATTTGAGCAAAAGTTTTTTTGCTTAAAATTGTGGTGTTATGAATATTTTTATGGTCTTGAACTAGTACTCATTTACTGGTCTGAGTGATTTTCATTATGGAGAATATATATATTCATATTAACTTTTAATAAGCTAGCGCTAACCATCTTGAGCAGTATATAAAGCACTTAAATGAAGAATCTGAGAGGTGTCAGTAGGAAGCACGATAATCCATGCTAATTTCCACAATGAACAATGAACCCATGAAATTTGTTGTCACAGGACAGAGTCACAGCTACTATTTGAGGCATATCAGAAAACAAAACAAAATAAACAAAACAAAATAAAATAAAAAACACTGTAGCACTTTAAAGACTAACTGCTGTATTTTTATTGTTAGCTTTCGTGGCTCAAGTCCACTTCTTCAGACAAAGAATGAAACTTACAGGCAGGGTTTTTATACACCAAATTCAGGGGGACAATGAATTTGCCAGCAGCATGCTCAATTTTGGCCTGACGCCACTGAGGACTTTGTGTGCCAAAAAGGCTAAGGACCAGAAACTGACTTGTGGAATAGGATCAGCGGTGCAGATGTCATGCTGTGATGTGGAAGGCAAATGGAAGGCCACTGCATTATACTGCTCCCAGGACAATCTTCATGGCTGATCACCATGAGGATAGGTAATATTTGGAATCAGATACGGCACTTAAAGAGACGTAACAAGGCTTTAAAAACTATCACCAATGATGAATATGGAAAACCATAGCATTCATGAGTGATATTTTTAAAAAAAACCTTTTTAAAGTTTTGGACTTAATTTCTTAGTGCATTTCAGAATACTGTATGTATATAGGACACAAATTTCATCCTGAAACTGTCCTTTTGGTTATCTAGGTCTACCTTTTCAATCTCTTCTTCGTCCTCTTCCTCCTCCTCCTCTTCAGAAAAATCAAAGATTTTCTTTGCAAGTAATGGATGCCACTGAAGACACTTTCTCTTTGGTCGTTTTCCAATCTCCTCTCCGTCTGTTGTATTATCTTTATTCCTACTGCTGCCTTTCATTACTGTGACCTACCAGGAGAAAAACACACACAAAACCACCAAACAATAAAAATAGCTTATACTAAACATCCCCAAACATACTTTTTTACATTGTACATGTGGACATCTAGATTTAATTTGCAACCTCAACAGAGGTTATTCCACACAAAGGACGTTGCTAGGTGACACCCTGCTAACTTATGAATGGATATGTCATTCAATGATTTTCATTTTATATTTTGTTCAAGATGCACTGGATTAAAGGCCCTGCACTATGGTACTTTTAGCAAATACATTTACTTAGCATTCAGTCAACAAAAAGGGGATTTAATATTCAGTGAAAGGCATATTTGTATCCTATCAAATATGTTTCAGAGAACTAAGTCAAAGCATTTTTCATCTCAGTTTACGAACATTATGATGTTACTGCTGAAAATGAAAGTAACTTTTGTCAGAGAATGGTATTACAGTAGGATCTGGATTTATTTGTTGAAACAAATCAATTTTTGAACTGATAGCTACATGTAATTTCACCATTATGTTACCCAGAATTGAATGTTTGTATATTGAGTTCTGACAAGCATCCCTGACTAAACCACATTAGCACATAATTATGAAGATGAGCTTGTAAGCATAGTTAACTGTTAATCTGCAAATAGTTATGCCTTTCTTTGCTAAATTATAATTCATCCTGATGGAGTGAGAAAATTCAATCTCTTGCTGAACTTGTTAATGGAAGTAGGAAGGCACATGCTGGTATGTTGGGCAATCGGGCTTTTTGCTACCCTGCCCTCGCCTCTGGTGCCCCCACACAGGCACCCCCACCACTCCCTGCCCAGCGCTTTCTCATGGTGCCCTGAACACCCCTGAAACTAAGGAAATTCCATCCCATGCCTGCTTAGGATTCTAATGCTAAATATAAACACATGACCGAAAAGGAACACAGTAAAGACAGGTTTCACTTACCAGTAACTGTCGTTCTCCGAGTATGTTGTTTGGGGATTCACACTAATGGGTTCTACGCCTGCACTGAATCCGAGCGGAGCTGAAAAGCTGATTGGATAAAAGTTTTGAAGTTAGGACTGCCCACCATCCCCAACCGCCTCTGGCGCCATTTCGCGCTGTTCCCTCAGTTCAACACTAGAGCTGCCTGCGAAGCCTAGGGCCATCTCAGGCCGGCAGCATCGAGGGGAGGTCGGGTTGGGTTGTGTGAATCCCCAAACAACATACTTAGAGAACGACAGTTACTGGTAAGTGAAACCTGTCTTTCTCCTTCGTGTTGTTTGGGGATGCACACTAATGGGTGACTAGCAAGCTCACTTACTTGGATGGTGGGCAGCCGGCGTCCTGAGATGGAGGAGAGCGTGTTGACATCAGGGATGGGCGGTCATCACCGAAGAGGATCGGAGACCAGCCGTCAGGATGGACCTGCCACATCTGACATCAGCAGCAGACCTTGTATCAACCCAGTAGTGGGTGATGAAGATGGAGGACCTGGACCAGGTAGCAGCCTTGCAGATGTCCTCCATAGGAATGCCTTCCAGGAAGGCAGTAGACGAGGCCAATGTCCTGGTGGAGTGAGCCCGGACATGAGGTGGAGTTGGCAGAGATGACATCTCATAGGCCAGGTAAATGGTACCTGAGATCCATTTAGATAGTCTCTGGGCAGACAGAGGCTGTCCCTTTGACTTGCCACCATAGGCCACAAACAGTTGCTTGGCTCTCCTGAAGGACGCAGTCCTTTGGGTGTAAAACAGCAAGGCCCTCCTGACATCCAACGAATGCCACACTCTCTCTTGTGCAGACGAAGGATTCAGGAAGAACGCTGGCAGCGTGATGGACTGGGCCAAGTGAAAGTCAGTGAGGACCTTTGGCAGAAATGCAAGGTCCAGGTGCAACACTACCCTGTCAGGGTAGAACTTGAGGAAAGGAGGGTCAGACCTCAGGGCTGCAAGCTTACCTGCCCTGCGGGCAGAGGTAATGGCCACCAGAAAGGCAGTTTTATAGGACACAAACTTGATGTCCACTGTGGCCATGGGCTCAAAGGGCGCCTTGGAAAGCGCGGTGAGCACAGCAGTAAGGGACCACTGGGGAGGTGGTAACTTGACAGGTGGATAAGCATTGCGCAGTCCCTGAAGGAAACATTTAACAGTCTTGTCCCTGAAGGCAGAGGACAGCGCAGAGGAAGGTGGAGCATTGGCAACCACCGCAGCCAGATGAACATTTAAGGATGAGTGCACGGATCCTGACTCAGCCAAACGCAGGAGATAGGACATAACGTCCTGCAGGGATGCGGAGTCCATGGCATGGTCGTTGGATGTTAAAAAGTCAAGGAAACGACGGTACTTGGCTTCGTAAGACTTCCGCGTGGATGGCTTACGAGAGAGTTCAAGGATCTGCACTAGGTCGGGCGGATAAGCCAGGCCGTCAAATGGAGGCTCGGCAAGTCCGAATGTAGGATCCGACCGCCCCCCATGTGGAGGAGGTTTGGATCGATAGGCAGGCGAAGGAAGTCGCAAGCCAGAGTCTGAAGTAGTGGGAACCACGGCTGACGCGGCCAGGACGATGTGATCAATATCGTCCATGCACTCTCCGCACGGATCTGTACGAGGACCCGTTGGATGAGAGGGATCGGTGGGAACATGTGTAGTAAGTCCTGATGCCACGGAACCATGAAGGCATCCCCTTCCGATCCGCGACCGATCCCCGCTCGGGAGCAGTAACTGTGACACTTGGCGTTGGCTTGTGTCGCGAACAAGTCCAGGACCGGCGTGCCCCACCGGCGGCACAACCGGTCGAACACCGATCCGTCCAGCTCCCACTCGTGCATTGCCGTCCCTTTGTGGCTCAGAAAGTCCGCATCCGTGTTCAGGGTGCCCTGGATGTGGACACCGATCGGGAAGACGTTCACCTTCTGGCACCATTCCCAGACCATCACAGCAAGATGAAGGAGGGAGAGAGACTTCGTCCCTCCAAGCTTGCTGAGATAGGCCAGGGTCGTGGTGTTGTCCGAGGCAACCTGCACCACGCGGCCCGCTATTGAAAGTCTGAAGGACCGCATTGCTTTCCACACTGCCAAGAGTTCGAGGAAGTTGATGTGGTGCCTGGCTTCTGCAGGAGTCCAGACCCCGTGGATCTGTAGACTGCCGCAGCACGCACCCCATCTGTGCATGCTCGCATCGGTGGTGATCTGCACGGTCGGCGCGGGAAGGGTGAAGAGCTTCCCCACGGCCACGTTGCTGTCCAGCACCCACCAGTTCAGTTGGTCCTGCAGTTCGGGAGTTGGTGTGAGCCACTTCCCTGGATGGTCGTTGACGAGGTCGAATGAGGCAAGGAACCAAGACTGGAGGGACCGCATCTTGAGCTTGGCGTGCAAGATCACCGCTGTGGTCGACGCCATGAGTCCCAGGAGATGGAGGGCGTCCCATGCACGGATGCGGCGCCTGCCCTGGATCCGTGCCACCACCGCACGGATGTCCAGCAGACGTTTGGGCGGAGCGTAGGCTCTCAGAGCCAGAGAGTCCAGTACGGCTCCGATGTAGTCTATGTGTTGAGTGTTGGTCAATTGGGACTTTTTGTAGTTGACCCTCAGACCAAGCCTCTCCATGAGGGCCAGGCAATACGAAACATCGTCCATGGCCCTCTGGTTGGTCGGGGAGCAGACCAACCAGTCACTGATGTAAGGGAACACCTGGATCCCTTGCAGCCGAAGATGGGCGGCCACCGGCGCCATGCACTTCGTGAATACCCTCGGAGCGGTGGAGAGGCCGAAGGGTAGACACGTGTACTGGTAAACGTCGCTGCCCACCTGGAAGCGGAGGAAGCGGCGATGTTCCCTCCTGATGGATACGTGGAAGTACGCATCCTTCAGGTCGATGACTGCAAACTAGTCCCCGTAGTTGATCAGTGGGAGGATGGACTGAAGGGTTACCATCCGAAACTTCCTCGCGTCAATGTGCTTGTTGAGAAGGCGGAGGTCCAGGATTGGTCGCGACCCTCCATCCTTCTTGTCCACGAGGAAGTAGCGGGAGAAGAACCCGTCATGAGACTCCGACGCTGCAACCGGCTCTATGGCGCCCTTCTCCAGGAGAGTTGACAGTTCCTCCTGGAGCGGTGGAGATGGATCGGTGACACGGAGCCGTCCGACAGTAGGGCATCTCTTGAACTCGATCGCGTAGCCAGAGTCTAAGACGGTTAAAACCCACTTGTCTGTGGTGATGGTGGACCACACCGACAGGTAGTTCACCATGGGATGGTAAGGTAGAGGGACGAGAATCTCGGTCACAGAGGAGTCAAACCCGTTGTTTGCTCCTCCGATCGGTCCGCTTACCAGTCTGTTGGCGTTGCTGGTAACGCGGCCATGATGCTTGCTGCCTCGGCCGGTAGAACTGGTGCCGAGGGTAGTCCTCCTGCCTCTGTTGTGGACGAGGCTGGTAGGACGGACCTTGAGACAAGGTCTGGGGTTGGTCCTGCTGGTACCGACCCGACCCTCGGCGTGGAGGACGGAGCTTATTAATTGTTGTAATGTCATTTTTAAGCTCCCCCACAAACCCTTGCCATCGAAGGGCAGTTCCTTCACCAGTTTCTTGACCTCATTCCTGGAGGTCAGCCGAGTGCAGCCAGGAGTGCCGGCGTATCTGGATGGTGGAGGCCAAGTACTTAGTCTCTGACTCCGTGATATGCCTCCCAGTTCGGATCTGTTGGAGGGCCAGCTGGTTACCCTCCTGGCAGATGGACCCGAACTCAGCCTGGACCTCTGGCGGCAGCTTGGACTTGAAGGCCTCAACCTTCTCCCATAGGCGACAGTTGTAGCCACCCATGGCCATTGCATAGTTCGTTCCATGGAAGGACAGGGAGGCGTTGGCGTAAACCTTCCTGCCCAGAGAGTCCAACTTCTTCCCCTCCTGTGATGAAGGGATGGGGGTGCTGCTTCCCGGAGTCCGGTGCTGGGCGCCCTTCACAACCCGCGAGTTGGGCGCCGGGTGGACATGTAGGAAGGTGGCATCATCTCCTAGAAGTCTATACATCCCGTCCACTCGTGCTAACACTGAGTGGGACGAGACGTGCTTCTGCCACACAGCCTTGGCGATCTTCGGGAGAAGGCCCAGGTGGACAGGGACCAACTTCTTATCGGCCATGGCCCATACAACGTCCTCACACTCCTCCGGAGGGTCCTCCACCTTGATCCCGACCGTGGATCCCAGGCGGCTGATCAGCGCCGTGAATGTCCGTTGGTCTTCTGGGTGGGAACCGTGGACGGAGCCGATGTTGTCGTCCGGCGACTTTTCAGTGGCAACTGGCGGCGGCTGTGATCCTCCTCCTCCTCCTCGACCGACGATCCGTCGGAGCCTTCTGAATGCTCCGAGATGCTGGGCGGTGGAAAGAAGGCCTCGGGGTCCGAGTCCAACCAGGCGGTCCTCGGATCGCTCCCCGGCAAAGGCGACTGGTTTGGAGGGAGAGAGACCTCCGACCGTGCCTGCTCCGTGCGTCGCCTCTTCACTGGAGCCAGGCCCTCCTCACGGAGTGGTGGTGTCTCCGGAGCTAGTTCATGGAGCGGTGGCGCCTCCGGAACAGCCGACGGTGGTGGCTGAGGGACCCGGAACTGCTCAGCCATCTTCTGCACCATCGCCTCCAGGAATGGGGCGATGAGGCTCAGCTGAATGGACGGCTCGGGAGCCAGAGCCACAGAAGGGGCAGACAGGGATGCAGTCCTCCGCGGTGGCGGTGGCGGAGGAGTCTCTGGCAGAGGCGGCAGACTTGGGACCTTCTCCGGGGAGATGATGACTGGAGAGGTCGACGACGAGCTGCCTGGCAAGATCGCGGCCATGACGGCAACAGAGGCCAGCGATCGAGACGGCGACGGGCATGTCGTGCACGGAGTTGGGGGGAGAGAAGTCGAAGAAGTCCGGTGATGTTTCTTCTTCTCCTCCTCCTCCTTCTCCTGCTCCTTCTTCCTCTTAAACAGTTCTGCGGCGGACGGCCACGAAGAAGGAGCGGAGGTGGAAGCAGCAGCAGCCTCCTCAGGGCGGGGAGCCTGAGGTACAAGTGCCGTCTCCATTAGATAGGCCTGGAGGTGGTTCTGTCTGTTTTTGAGTGCGGCCTTTGAAAATCCTTTGCAGACCGCACACGTCTGGACAGGGTGTTGTTCCCCTAAACACCAAAAGCACCTCACTGGGGAACTTGGCGTTGCAGGACGGACAGTGCTTGAAGGCTGCTGAGGACATCCACCGAAGTAGATGTCCTAGTAGAAAAAATTGTCCCGGCCGGGAGGTCCCAACACGAGTTTTTCTGAGGTAAAAATTTACCTCAGGAAGGTTTTTTTTTTTTTTTTATGGTGGCCGAGGGCAACCCCCAGCCGCACTAGGACCAAGAGGTAGCTAGCCTCCTGGTCCGGAAAAAATTGTTATTAGAAAAATTGATTTTTCTGAGGCAATCTCAGCAAACACACACACAGCTCTTTTTTCAGGCTTCTGCTCGCGCAGCGGAAAAAAGAGAACTGAGGGAAGAGCGCAAAATGGCGCCAGAGGCGGTTGGAGATGGTGGGTGGTCCTAACTTCAAAACTTTTATCCAATCGGCTTTTCAGCTCCGCTCGGATTCAGCGCAGGCGCAGAACCCATTAGTGTGCATCCCCAAACAACACGAAGGAGAAGGAAGCATTCATCTGAAAGGTTTCAATGAAGATACAAAAAGGCATTCCAGTTTAGGGATAGCAGTTTGCAAGATATCAGCACTATGAATATGCAGAACAGGCACATCATAGTATTACAACACTTATTTTTACCCCAGCTAAAAATGCATATATATTTTTTTGCTCCTATTGCCTAGGTGCTGTCTTTATGTAGAACAGCGATTCCTACTGTGGTGCCCACGTCCCATAGGGGGATTTCACTTCCCAGAATTCTAAGTAAGTACACATTGATTTATTAGTGTTTTGGGGGATTGACTTAGGCTTCTGGGAATTTAAATCCCAAAACCAAAGGTTGGGAAACACTGGCCTAGAAGCACCTCCTTTGTTTTTCTACATTTAATTGCCTATGTAATTTTAACTGAAAACCTTTCAACATATTATCATATTGTCATATAGATGTTAATTATCTGTAACTCAGACTGCTTTCTTTTTAGCAATAGCATGTGAAGCCCTCTGTACAGTGACCATAAAGGTGTAGATGGCATTTAACAAATTACTTCCCATTTTAGCAAAAGCAATTACACTTATATGCTGTCCTGCTCTTTAGCCAGTTGCACACCCTAGTCAGTTCACTCTCTAGCCCAGGGATTCTTAACCTGTGGCACCATTTCATGTGCCCCCCTGCCTCCACCACACCTGGAAGTGTCATGTGGTGGGAAAAGGTCAAAATGGTCGTTGTGGCCCCTCCGAAACTGTCTTAAGAGAGCTTGACCTGGCCCCTGGCTTAAAAAGGTTGAGAACAACTGCTCTAGCCAGTTCACAAATTAATTAGCATTTTAAGCGGTATGTTTAAGATATATGCTAAATTTGTACATGTTTCCACACAGAGTGTCAGGGGGTGGTTAACTAACCTGACTCTGTAAAGGCGCCAATGGCTACAGGCAGATGAGCCTCTTTAGGTGGGGTTATGGTTCCCCTCAGTGGAGGAAATGCCACTGGAAACCATCATATTGGGCCAAATGGCAAAATGAACAGAGGTGGAATCACTTCACTATTCTGAGTCCCAAATGGTCATGGAGGCGGAAGAGGCCATGCCAGATGGACTGGCTGTGAAGGCGCACCTTGATAATATCATCAAGGCTATGGCAGTCCATTGCAGCCCCCATGTTAAATCCTGCATGTTTCATTTCATGTGTCCCGCAGGAGAGGGCTCCATGATCATAGTGTGTGAATCACTTCATGGCAAGCTGGGATCCACCTTAAACAAATTCATACCAACGACATTTTTCCTGTTTCAGGAAAAAAAATGCATTCTTGGATATGAATTGCAGTCAACGACAACATGTATCTCAAAAAATAAAAAATTTCATTAGATTAATAAAATATTATTTTAATTTAATTGGTATTATTTATATGCTCTTTCTCCCATGGGGAATTTAAGGCAGCTCAACTCAATCAAAAATCATACAATAATAACAAGTTAAAATATATTACAAAATTGTATATACAGGTAAAAGCATTCAAGGTTATAAACAATTTTAAACATTTAAAAATCTAAATTTCATAATTAAATACTGCTTAAGAGCCTGCCTCAGAAGCAAGATCTTTGCCTGATGGCCAAATAATAAGAGAGTAGAGGCTATCTGGCTTTTTGGGGCAATGCATTCCAGAGCTTGGGAGAAGCCACAGAGAAGTTCTCTCATATGAGAGGTTTCTGTGATTTTTCCTCCAGAACATACAACAAAACAAAAGGGTTGTAGCACATTTAAAAGTAAAAAATTCATTTCAGAGTGCACTTTCAAAAATTAGTCTACTTCATTCAAAGACATGCTTTAAATTTGCCATAATACTTTCATTGTTTTGCTGAATCTGATGTATGTTAAAGGAATGCTACACTTCTTAATCCATTTGGATACTGTTCTTTATATTACCAAATTCAACAATGTACAAGCACACTTCCATTGGCACAAGGATTTCTCTCCTTCTGCAGCCCCCCATCTGCTGTTGCGTATCATCCAGCCTTTCCAAACAGATCTGGAAAGGGCACAGGAATGAAGGAAGATAAATCTTCATCTCCATTTTGTACTGAGTAAATGGGTTAAGAACATAATGCTTGGTAATTACTGCTAAAAGCTGCATTTTTAAAAAATGCTTCTTGTAATGTGCTTTATGTTTTTATTCCATCTGAAGTACACTGATAAATGTAAAGTTAAAATCTTTAAATAAAAACACATTTTTTACAAAAAGGAGAACCATTGGATTATTTTGTCTATAATTCTCTTCCATTTAGTGGCTAGAAATAGCACCCTCCAGAGTGTTTCCCAACTAGCATATACAGGCAAACTGCCTCTTATTTCGGAAGTAACACGTTGCTATCATCAGTGGCAATGAGAGCATTATCCTTCATGAGCTTGTCCAATTCTCCTTTAAAGATAGTGGTACCTGTTGTGATGGAAAGACTCCACAATTTTACTCTGCTTTTGGTGGACAAATGTTTTTAGTACCTCTTCTTTGCCTTCTCCATAAATCATCATCATCATCATCTTAGAACTGCAGAGTGGGAAAGGGCCCTATGGATCATTGAGTCCTCCCTCAAGAAGGCATGGGGGGAATCGATCTCCCAATCACTGGCTCTGTAGCGAGATAGCTAAAACAACAAGTTGTCCAGCAGTTCTTCCCCACTCACCCTCATTTTAGTATTCCTTAAACTCCATAGTTGCATAGTACCAGTCATTCAACTGATTCTTTGCTGTCTGGTGTACTACCGATACTTTTCACTGAAGATTTGTTGTTATTAGCAACAAATTCCTCAAAGCGCTCTTTATTGACTGCTTGCATTTCCAATGCACACTTTTTGTTCCCAAATGAAGCAAAGTTTCTGTTTCCTTTAACAGTTTATTTGATGCTACTTGTTAACTATGTTGGTGACCTCTTGGACTGTATACTTTCTTTCCTGACTCAGGCCATTCTGAGACTGTATTGTTGTGCTTTTTATATAGCCTCTCTGGAAATATTGATGAGACCTGACACTCCTGATTTTTTTTACTTTCAACTTCCATTTCCCTCTTTCTTTCAGTTTAGTATATTTTTAAAGACAACTATACCTGCACTAGACTTTCATTGCACTCTTCCATCTACACAGAAATTGCAGCAAACAGACTGTTTTGATCACAATTTCCAATTAAATCAACAACTCTCACATGACTCACTACATCCTGGCAGCAACATTTTAAGATTAATTCCAAGATCACTTTCTCTCATATCAGTTCTATGACCAGTTTGTTCAACGAGATAGTTAGGATACAGTATCTAGAAATGACATCTCTTGTACACGACAGTAAAACTATCCATTATTACAGCAGTGATCAAAATCCAATTACCAATTTAGTATTGCATAAAGCAAATAATATATGACTTGATGCCAACTGGACCTATGAACACAACCAAGACCTTGTTTTGTTGTTGTTCAGTCGCACAGTCGATTCCGACCCTCTGCGACCCCATGGATCACTGTCCGCCAGGCACTTCTGTCCTCCGCCATCCTCCTCAACTTGCTCAGCTCTGTGCCCATTGCGTCCACAATACCATCTACCCTTCTCATTTTTGGCCGCCCCCTTTTTCTTTTGCCCTCCACCTTTACCAGCATCGAGGCTTTCTCAAGTGAATCTTCTCTTCTCATTTGATGTCCAAAGTACTTTAGCTTCATCTTTACAATTTGACCTTTTAAGGAGCAGTCAGGGTTGATTTCTTCTAAGATTGACCTATTTGTTCTCCTTGCTGTCCAGCAATTTGTCACATTTTCATTATGCAAATATAAATCAGCTGGTCACTATCTTTTTTCATCACTTTGCTGATGTCATTCTCCATCTCAAGATCAGCTTGAACACTAGAGCATACATATTTTAGGTGACCTCAGATTCCAAAATTACAGATGACAAAAAATTCCTTCTTTACTTTCTATACTATAAGCATAACATGTTTCTGCTCTTAGTGCACAGCCACAAACACTGCAATATTTCCTTGTGCTTTAACCCTATAATCATATTTAATGTCCTTCTTTACCACTTCTCTAACTCTGCAGTATCTTGTTTCCGTGGTCTTGTGGCAATTTAAATACTAAGAAAATTTAACGTGACAGCCATCTTCTAATATCTGAAAGGCTATCCTGTAGAGAAGGGTACTCAACCTTTTAAAGCTGGGGGTTGGATCATGCCCCCTCAGACTGTTGGTGGGCTGGATAGGTGCCTGTTGGGGCAGTGGGACCATCCCTGAGCCAACCCCCACTCCACCTACATTGCTGCCCCCCAACCCCAAGCTACTACCACCCACTCCATGCCGCTTTCCTGCTTACTGGCCTGGAGGAACTGCATGGCACCGACTCACTCCAGCCTCTTCCTCTGCTGCCTCAGTCCTTGTCTCCTCCATTTGGCTGGGCATGTCCCTAAAGCTGCTCTGCAGCAGGGTGGATGTTGTAAGCCTTAGAACATCCACCCTGCTATGGAGTGCAGTTAGGGACACACCAAGCCAAGCAGAGAAGACAAGGATTGAGGTGTGCGATGGAAACGGCTGCTGAAGTGAGGTTGCTGGCTGGATGAATTGATGTCATGGGCCAGATGCAGCCCATGGGCTGTAGGTTGAGAATCCCTGATGTAGAGGATTGAGTAAACTAGTAATTTGCAGCTCCAGACAGTAGGCTTGAAACTAATGAATTTGAATTACTAAAAAGAAGGTTTTGACTAATTATCCAGAAAAACTTAATAATAGTAAGAGCTGTTCAATAATGGAATTGACTACTTTGGAAGGTGGCAGACTCCTCAACGTTGGAGGATTTAAAACAGAGATTAGATTAACATTTTTCAAAATCGCTTTAGTTCTGGATTTATTGGTTTAGCATAGACCTGTGATATCCTTTTTAGCTCTATGCTGTACAAAACGTAAGTTGTCCAAAGCCTACTTCATCACATACATAAAATGAAGCCACCTGCAGATTTATGGACAAACCAATGCATATACTGTACTGTATAAGCATGTATATGAAGTTCCCGTAATAGCAATGCCAAGGTTGAGAACTGATGAAAAGAACATTTCAAGAACAGACAAGCAGATTACCATACTGTATGTATAGTGAAGAAAAGTGTTTTTCAAACTAAATATAAAACTTTAAATTGTATAATAGACATGGAAGATTTAATCTATAAGGGAAAAGGAATAGAAAATGTAGACCAGAGAGGATTGACTAGGCCATTGTCATAAAACATGTAAAAATGGGTCCCATTAAAGATAACCTTGCATGAATGAGCAGATTGACATATGTAGTGAGATAAAAATCCTTTGTTCCTCTTCAAGCCATCAGAAATGTATGACCTCCTGATGTGTATTTGTTCAGCTGCTTCCCTTTAGAATCTGTCTCTGAAGTTCTTTTGTTCAAAGATGGCTACCTTGATGTCAAAGCCAAAGTATCCTAGAATACTGAAGCATATGAGACTCTCTCTTGCAAAAATAACATAAGTTTTGTTTGGGAGTACTAAGAAGTCACAAATGTTGATATTATGAATTAACAATCTCCAAAAGCTACTATCCAGGTCTTGCAAACTGAAGTTCATGGCTTCTTTAATCAGTCCATCTCAGGTTAGGTCTTGTTCTTTTGGTTATGTCTTGTTCTTTTCCTGCTGCCTTCCACTTTTTCTAGCATCATTCTCTTTGTCCAGTGAGGCTTATCGTCTCACATGTCCAATCTATAGTAGTATCAATACAGTCATTTTAACTTTGAGAGTTCAGACTACTTTTGATCTAGAACTCTTTTTTTGGGTGTCAATCCATGATATTTGTAAAGTTCTCATTTCATAGAAGTCAATTTTCTTCCTGTCAGTTTTCTTCATTGTCCAGCTTTCACATCTGTACATAGTAATTAGGATGATTTCAACAACTACAGACCCATTGCCAATAGTCCATTCCTAGGCAAGTTGACAGACCAGCTGCAGACATTCTTGATATCATAGATCCATTTCAAATGAAGTTGAGGTTGTGCTGTGAAACTGAAACAACATTGGTCTTGGGGCTTCTGTTCTTCACTACTTCCAATCCTCCCTCAAGGCCAATCCCAGATGGTATAAGCATTTTCCACTCCTTGGGATTTGTTACAGGGTCTTGTTGCCATTAGCTGCAAGGATCACCCATTTATCAAATGCTTTTTAGTAAGTATTTGAAGCTGCTGGGAAATGTCATACAGAAATTTGATGTTTATTCTCATCAATATGTAGATGACACAAGGCTCTATCGGCCTTTTTCTTCATCTACAGCTCAACCTGCATATGTTCCCAAGTGCTGCCTGGTGTCAATAATGGACTGAATGAGGGTCAATAAACTGAAACTGAATGCAGATAAGATGGAGATCCTACAGATGGAAAGACTGGTGGACTGGTTAGAAGGAAATTTACCTGGCCTTGATAGAGTTACACTCCCCCTGAAGGATCATATTTGCAGCAAGGGAATACTTTTGGACTCGGTTCTCTCTGTGGTGGTGCAACTACCTGCTGTGGTCAAGAGTACCTTTTATCAAATTTGGTTTATTGCCCAGTTGTACCACTACCTGGATAAAAATGCCTAACAACAATGATTCATGTGTTGGTGATGTCTAAAATAGACACTGTAACACTCTCTATGTGGGAAGTCAGTACATAAACTTCAGCAAGTCCAAATTTTGGTGGCTAAACTGATTAAACATACCAGCAGATATGAACAAATATCCCAGGTCTTGGCACATCTTCATTATCTTCATGTTAGTTTCTCTGTGCAATTCAAGGTGCTAGTGATAACCTATACATCCCTTAATGGTTAAGGACTTTGATCGTTGGTGGAACATCTCTCCTACAAAACTGCTACTATTTCCACACACTCCTCGCAGTCCATGATGCTAAGAATTGCAACACCCAAAGAGGCCATAAAAAGCCAATACGAGGGACACAGCTTTCTCAGGCCTGGCGCCTTCCCTTTGGAATAAGCTTCCTGCAAAGTTTCAATAGGGACCAACCCTCTCAGTTTTCAGGAAGCTGATTAGGACAAAACTATATAATGCTGCTTTTTCTAGTGTCTGAATTTTGGCCTAAAATGATGAATTTTAACTGGTATATTTATTTAAAGGCAGGTTTATTGTTTTAAACTACAGTAGTGTTAATTGTATTTTGTTTTTATTGTATTCATAATACTGTGTTTTTATGGTATGATTTTATTATATGTTGTGAACCGTCTAGAAAGTGATAACACTAATAAGGTGGTGCAGAAATAGAAATAACAATAAGAAATACTACTATACTATATTCACTACTTGCCCCAAAACCAGACCCCTTGCTTCCTGCATATCAGTTTGAACTTCTCTTCCGTTAATTCAGCAATTGTTATACAGTACCCAATTATTCTGAAGAAATACTAACGGATGTCAAGAAAAAATGCTTGAGAAGTTACAGATAATCATGCACAAAAGGCACTGCTGAATTGTTAGCATTTCAAAACCAAACAGAAATGGCACCATTCTGTTGCTCACAGCTTTAACAGGATTAAGAAAATCTTCAAGGAATATAAGTAATCCCACAGCATGATTCTAAGCACTCTATTGTACTTGAGAATTTTCCAGAATGACATGCTGCTTAAAATGAAGTGGAAACAGAAATTTAGTAATACATTTAAAATCCGAAAGGAAAATATTTGCAATGACATCATCTTTACCTTTTATGTGCTACACCTTATAAAAAATATTTATATTTATATGATTAAATGTAAATTACCCAATTATCCAATTAATTTAGTCAAGCATTTTACTAAATTTCATTAGATGGACAAAATATGTAAATTATACTGTCATGTATTTAGTTCGTTAGTTTTACAGAAATGTGATGCATGCTTCCCTTATTGTTCAACTAGCTGGGGTGGCCACATAAGGAACTTTGATTAAATGTCTTCCATATGAAAATGACCTTTAGCTTATATATCATGCTGAAATGTCCAAGGAAACTCATTTTTCTCAGTATAAATAGGACATTATGGTGGTAAAAGGACTTTACTTAGGCGCAATTCAACAACAAGACAGGTGAACCTATATATCAGTGGTGGCGAACCTATGGCATGCGTGCCAGAGGTGGCACTCAGAGCCTTCTCTCTGGGCACCCGTGCAGTCACCCCAGCACAGAGTTTGTACTGTCCCTCTGCCCAGCAGCCCAATGAGAATGCTTCCTCCCTCCCCCAGCACAGAGCCCACCCCACCCCTCTGCCCAGCAGTTCAATGGGAGCACTTCCTCCCTCTGCCCAGCAGCCCAATGGGTGTTTCCTTCCTTCCCTGTTGTTTTATTAGCACTTTGCAATAAATAAGTTGGTTTTGGGTTGCACTTTGGGCACTCAGTCTCTAAAAGGTTTGCCATCACTGTTATATATTATGACAGAATGAATATATGATGCATTAAAGATTAAAGCCACAATTGTTCATCCCTTTAAGCTACTTCTGTTAAACCTGTCATTACAGTATACCATAAAAAACTAAATGAACTATAACTTCTTTGACTTGGGAGTGGGTTATCTTTATCTACACACACATATCAAAGTACAATAGAAACCCGAACAACGTGATGACATGGTTCCACAAGTCATGACGTTGTTCGGTTTTTCACGTTGTTCGATACATTGATCGAACAATGCTAAAAAAAAAGCCCTGACATCAGGAACAAACCACGCCGAGGCAAGGCTCGGCATTCCCCCCCCCCTGGTAGGCACGCGATCGCGTGTCGTTCAGGGTTAGGGCAAGGTACGGGAAAGACCCCCGTCCCCTGCCCTAACCCCGAAAGACACACGCGCGCACACCCGAAGTTCCAAAAGTGTAAGGATCTTTACCCTTTTGCAACCTCGGGCATCTTGGAGGGTTGCGCGGCGTGGCAGCAGTGACGGGAGGATGCGAGGGACCTTCCTGCATCCTCCCGTCACTGCCGCCGCGCCGCGCAACCCTCCAAGACGCCCGAGGTTGCAAAAGGGTAAAGATCCTTACACTTTTGGAACTTCGGGCGTGCGCGCGCGGCACCGGTGAGAGGAGGATGCGAGAGACCTTCCCGCATCATCCTGTCACTGCCGCCGCACCACGCAACCCTCCAAGACGCCCGAGGTTGCAAAAGGGTAAAGATCCTTACACTATTGGAACTTCAGGCGTTCGTGCGTGGCGCCGGTGAGAGGATGCGAGGGACCTTCCCGCATCATCCCGTCACTGCCGCCGTGCAACCCTCCAAGACGCAAGGGTCTTTCCCGTCTCCTGCCCTAACCCCGAACGACACGCGCGCGCATGCCCGAAGTTCCGAAAGTGTAAGGATCTTTACCCTTTCGCAACTCGAAGTTATGAAAGGGTAAGGATCCCCGTACCCTTTCCAAACATCGTGGGGGCGGGCGCTGGGGGGTGGGTTGGTTTGGGTAGATGTTCTACCCAATCTAACTGCTCCCCCACGCATATGCTTGTATCGAATAACATGAAAATCGCATTCTTTGATACAAGATTTTCCCGAAAATCTTGTCGCGTTATTCAGTTTTCACGCTATTGGGTACTCGCGTTATATGGGGTATTACTGTACCACGCTTCCTTTGTTGCCCAATTGACATGCCTCCTCAAATCTCTGAATTAGTTTCCTATGCTAATCTCTAGTTTCCTTTCCATCGAAACATGACTATGACTTTGCTCCATGTTATTTCCTGACATTATTTTTTCTATTATTTCCCCCTCCACAGCTTGAATCTGTGACCAACCTTTGCTGGCATGAATCATCTCACACATAACAGTAGCCTGTATGTTCAGGAAGAACCAATCAGGATCTACACTGACTACTGTCATTGTGCATGAAGGAATCCCTGGTGTAGTTTAAAAATGGCACCAATGCATACTTTTGTAATAACGCTCTTATTCCCGAGTGGCAGCCTCATGATGGGATCGCGCCTGATCCTGCTTCAGCAGTTCAGGCTTTTCCTAAAAGTGTGCCCTCTCACTCCTGACCTAAATCTAGGTAGTGAACAAAGGATGCTCATGAAATTAGTGTAGATTCTGGTAATGTGAGACAAGTAAACACTCCAGTCTCCTTCTGGTATTTTAAAAGTATATTGAAATCAAAGCAAGGTACAGAACAAAGTTCATCGGAAGTTTAAAAAACATTTCAAAATAAAGAAATCTGCTATCTGGGGAAAAGCCCGAGTGGCCCTCACCCTGTCTAAATTAGCTACATGATTGCAGCTAAGCTCCAAGAGAGTGTGTATTCTCTGCCCCCCCCCCCAACCTTTCTGGGTTTTATCTCCTCCCTCAGGGTCCGCCTCCCAGCCATTCCCCTAAAGGAATCCAACCAATGATCTTACAGCATGATATGTCCATCACACATTAGGTTTCATTTCTCCTAACTCACAAGGCAACATGTTGACATGTTGGTATGTGAGAAAGGGGTCTCCCATGTGTTGAAATCTCCATACTGGACGGGTGAAATCATATCACAAGATAATTTTGCAGGCAAAGTCTCACGAAAAAGTACAGCTCAGAACTGGGCTTTTTCATGACAACTTTTAAAAGCCACACCAGGGCTTTGACCACTGGGCAGCTAGCATCAGGAGGTTTCATGGCTTCTACCAAAATCAGGGCAGTAGCGTCCTTTGCTGCTCAACATGCAGCAAACATTAGAAATGCTGGACATGCTTCTCTGTTTTGTGTTGTCTCCCAGCCAGTGCTAAACTCAGCACTGGCGAACTGGTGATGTTGGTCTTCTCAGGGAGAGGGTCGGCTCCAGCTGTCCAATTTCTTCTATATGTCAAGAGGTGAGCACTGCCAGTAGCAATGGGAAGCCTCCCAAGACTGGCTGGCCAGCTTGCAGGTCAGCAGCTGCTCCACGTCATGAAAGGCAAAGAATCACATTAAAACAAGGTATGCAAAACAGGCAGTCTCACACCTGTTTTACAGGTAACTTGCAGTAAAACGCTTACCACAGATTATCTTAAATGTTCCTGACATTGTCATAAGATAGAAGTAAGCTGAGAAAGAATGTGATTGGTGAGGAAATGAACCTAAGTCTTTTCCACCCAGTGGTATTTTGTTAATTACTGGCTGCATAGTGGAAAAGATCCAAATGATCACATACTGTACAATCTAATACTTTGATAAAAACTACTTTGTGCTTCAATACTGCAAAAAGCTGATCACTCCCTTTAATCTGCAAGTCTTTTCTGAACACCTATCAGCAAAATCATCATCATGAGCTATCAACATACCCTCTGTTTCTTCCAATGAACTCAAAATGATTTTCCTTTATTACCCTCACTTGTCAAGCAGAAAGAGACATTTAACAAATTGGATATTTTAAAGAAACGGCTCAAAACCTTTCTCTTCAAGGAGACCTTTAAGGATATTTTACCTTGACCAATAAGTTAGTTGTTTAGATTTGAGCCTGCTTGCCTCAAGACACCATCAGATACTTAATTATTTATTGTACATTTTGTTGTTTATTTAACTGTTTGTAAACCACCCAGAGTGGGAAATCTTAAGATTGGTGGTATAAAAAGTAATAAATAAATACTCCAAAGTCACCTAGTGAATTTCCTGGGTGGGTAACAAAATCTGATCTCCCAAGTCCTGATCCACCATTTTGAATGTTTGTATTACACTAGCTCTCTGAAGGTTTATTTGTAATGCTGAGATTTTTTATTTTATTCCCTCCCTTTCCATACCAATTTTGCCACAGGCTGGAAACATCAGGGCCAAAGATGGGGAATGTGTGTACCTCCAACTGTTGCTGGATTGTGATAAATGTTGTTCATCAACACTGCCTAGGCTGATGGCCTTATGTTCTTAATCATATCTACGCTAGTTGAACTCACTGACACAACTCTTTCCCATCAATCCCACCCCTCTCTCTAAATACTGGTAGAACAATTCTAAATCATAAATTATCAATGCTAAGATAATAACCATGCTGCTTGTAAAGCAGTCCCATTACATTTCATATTACTGTATTTTCTTCCTGCTCAGAGAACTGTCTTCCCACTGAGGCTACACTTGATGCATCCAGAAAACTAGACAAAGCTTATGCCAATTAAAATTTATTAATCTTTCAGGTGTCAAAAGACTCTCCATTGTTTCTGCTGATGGGCAATAATGATTTTTCCACCCTATTCAGTCAAAATGGAAGGGGTCAGCATGCCTAAACACCAAGAAGTGGTATTAAAATGCAATTCCATATACTGAACCTAGAGACATTTTGTTAAGAACGCTAAACATAGTTCTTACATACCTAAGCAATTTGATGTTAGCTTTTAAAAAGCCATGTGTATGAAAAAAAATAATTTTTCTAATAAATGCAAATGAAGAGAAAGATAAGTATCTATAGTAACAACCATAGCAGAATTCCTGCACTTGCCCAAACTACTAAGTCTGAAAAGACCTGATCAAATAATACCAGCCATTTTGATATGTTGGATGACAGGAAATTAGAAGCAGCATATTATCCCTAAGATCAAGGAACTGTCATAGGCATACATAATAAGTAATATATATAAGGAGGAAATAAAGAATGCTCTGACAAACAAAAGTATGGATAACATTCTTCAAAATTTCCAGGCCTTCTGCATTACTTATATGAGAAGTATGTAACTCAGGTTCTGTCAAGTTAGTTTTTATTTGTTGTTGCTATTCCCTCTGGAAACATAATCTTGTAACATTCTCTGATATAGAAAGGGGCAGGATATTATAATAGACTAAACTGTATGGAACGTCACCAGAGGATTAGTGTCAGGACAGATATTCTAAACTCACTGACAGATAAACTTTTTTAAAATACATAAATTAAATGTGGCTCAGAAATAATCTCATTGGTGTCAAGATGATGACTTATGCGCTCTGACATTGCTGAAGCAGATGCAAACAGTCCTGCAAAAATAAATTGAAAGTGTTCCCATTAACAATAATAAGATGGAGAGTGCATGGCTAACAATGGATTCCACACCTTGCTTTCTTCTCCACTTCATCATTCTGTGTCTCCTACCTCAGTTCCAGAGAAGAAGACACAGAGGGAAGGGAGAATTCATTCTGCCAACTGCATTTTCTACTCTCCTGGCAGTCACACAGTACTGGATATAATCCAAAATGACATTTGCTCACTTTCCCTAGATAATCACAGTAAAACTTCAAAAAGGTCTCTGTAGCAGGTCTCAATTAATAACAAACCAGACATTAGTAACCCCTAGCAATATGATGGTTGATCCTCACCACCAGTGTCAGTAGGAGAGATGCCAAGTAGCACTTTGTTGAGTCAGAACCTCAACGAAGAGCTATACTTACAGAAAAGGATAGGTCAAAAACAGTAAGAGACAGCCAGACAGCAATCAACGTGGTTAATGTATTTAAGCCTAAGGACTATAAGAAATAAAGTGTTAGTGGTAAAACAAACGCCCCAAGACTTCTTTCTTTGCATTGCTGATGTGATATAGAATGTTCTCTACTGTTTGGATTCATAGATAAAGGTAAGGTCACCCTTGTTCAAAAGCCAGTCGTATCAGACTCTAGGGTTTGGTGCCCATCTCCTTTTATAGCCAAACAGCCAGCACTGTCTGCTTCTCAAGATGTTTTTGTGGACATGTGGCAGGCATGACTAGATACCAGAATGCATAGAATGCTGTTTGCTCTCCCACCAAAGTGGTACCTATTTATCTACTTCCAATTTCTTGCTTTCGAACAGCTAAGCTGGCAGGAGCAGGGACGGAGACAGGAGTTCACTTCATCATGTAGCACTCGGGTCTTGAACTGCTTACCTTTCAGTCGTCAAGTTCAGCATCTTAAACACCAAGCCAACATAGTCCCCTTTGGATTTATAACAAAATATATGTTTAAACTTCTGAGAACAGTTTGTTTAAAATTCTAATTGGCTTCTTAGCTCCTGGATAACTGGGTTAAAGAATTTTAACCTAACAAATATGAAAAGAGAAATGCTCATTTACTTTAAACTAATTACTGGTCAGACATAAGAATCAATTCTGTACTGTTTCACAGCAGAGAGCTAGTAATGAGCACTTCTAACTTTCACAAAATTAGCAGTCTAATGGGGAACATACTGTGAGCAAATGGAATACAATTTGCTAGCAGAGATTTACAATAAATTGTAATGTCATAAGTAACTAACAGCTGAGGGGAAAGTCTGTTGTTTCTCTGCTCACCCTCCCTGAGCCTTGTTTCAATTTTCCAGGGATAGAGTGCTATTATATTATTGTACTGTATTTATTTATGTTAGAATATAAAAAAGAAGGGTGATTTCCCTCACATGATATTGCAGCTCATCTTTTCTGAAGGATCCAACAGCATAGTGACTGATCAGAGTCCTATGGTCAAAGTCTACTGCTGAAATCCTGCTTTTGTCAACTGCTAGGGAAGAGGCTAATGAATTGCTTGGGAATATGCATTTAAGGTTCATCCACAGAACAGTTCAAAACAACACATTGACTCTTCCAGATAAATTCCAACCTGCATAGTTGCCAAGCCCATATGCATATGCCTGGAAAAATAATATCTTGTAAAGCGAACATGATCTGAATTTCAAGAGGACTCTCATCTACTTTAAATGAGCCACAAATTGTAACTGAGAAATGCTTGCTTCTGGAAGATGCCAGCTGATAGAGATATGGACTCTGAAAGACCGCCAGGCCTGCTCAAAGGCAAACAGTTGGAATGAAATTGAAGATGATAACCCAAAAAAGGTTTGTAATAAATGCCGCTGTTCCATCTAAAGAGAACCTTGTAACTGCTTAGTAACAGTGCCTTGTTTGTTTGGAAACAGCTTCTAATGCACTTTTAATCACAACATGTTTTATCTACTTGAAATATAGTATTAGGTCTTTTGTTCTACAGGATTTAAATTACTCAAGAAAAGCTGATTGCTTATCTAGTCCATTAATATTTTCTACTGTGGGTATTTTCTAAAACAAATGGGGTAAAGGTGGTAATTAAAAGCAAAAATATAGGCTTCATACTACAATCCAATACACACTTGTTTGGCATTAAGCCCCACTTAATACCACAAAACTTATTTTTGAGTAAACATGTATACAATGGCACTGTTGGGTCTGTATGGAATTGCATTGTGTGCACTGAATATTTCAGAATATCTAATTATAAAGAACAATCCTCATTGTAGCTTATTCTGCTTTTGAAAGACAGTGTCATTTACATGCTCATTACCCCATAGATCTGCATACCCAGTTTAAGCCATCAAGGCACAAGGCAAATGGAACATGGGCATCAAGATGAAAGGAGGAAGTGTACTGCAAAAATGTGTATTTGGCTTGTTTTTAATTTATATAAATCATAGCTAATATCTAAAACTGACACAACTCTTAATCCTGTGATGCCTCTCACTTAACAACACAAGTAGAAATTATCTAAAAATCACTGCATGACAGCTACAGCAATGTCTATGTATCACCTTCTCCCAGATTCACAAAGGACATCAGGCTTGTTTGTTTTTGTCCACTGGAGGCAGTAATATGCACAAAAAAAAGCAGGAAAACAAACATCCTGTAAATTATCCACTGGTACCGAAATCCTGCCTGGGAGGCGGCAGTGGGGATAAGGTGAGGCGACCAGACACCCATACACACAGAGGATGGCACTGACACGTGGGATTTCAGTCTCCTCTTTGGCAGAGGGAGTAGGGTGGGTGGGAAAGTGGAACTGGTGCCTCCTTGGGCACTCAGTCTCAAGGTTCGCCATAACTGTGCTAAGTGTTTCATGTCAAAACAACAGCACTGTGTAAGTCAATTGCACTACCGGTTGGTTGATTCCCATTTTGACCAACAGCAGAAAGCACTGGCAGAACTACCCCATGCACAGCATGTCTGCCTTGGCCTGATTGTAACTGCTGCGGCTGTAACATTAAGTTACACCCACATAGCTACTCAACAGGACAACAGCTAAACAACACAGTTGAGCACTAGAAAAGCTCAACTCCAGATAGCAGGATGTGCATTTCAGGCCTCCTTCTATTTCCACCAATTTGTTTTCTTCCAGCTGAGCCAATCTCAAATGTAACAAAATGATTCTCCTTAAGGTTTTCATTTCTGCAATGTCACTCCTGTGATAATGGGGGATTTCCTATCCTATCTCCATGCTCCTGCCTCACCTCTATGCTTCCTGATGCACTACTGCTGAGCATCTGATACAGTCTTCCTAACAAGGTCTCTTCCCCTGCTGATTCTGTAGCTCTTCCCTTACTAATTATCCCTTCACCTCACCAAACAAAAATGAAGACATGCAGACTCACATACTATTGCCCACCATTGCTTTTCCCCAGTGCAAAAGGAAACACATTTATCCAACACACAACATGTCCATGGATCTTCCTCCTATTTCTGCTTCTCACCTCCAGTTCACTCTCTTAATGCAAGGACACTACAAAATAAGGAAGGAGAAAAGAGGTTCATATGAAATATTAGACATAAGATATATTCCTGAACTCACTTTCATTTAGCTCCAGGCATTCTAACTCACCAGACCAAAACATTTTGTTCTTTAGGAGATTACCTTTTTCAGAGAATGAGATGGCTAGATGGCATTGCTGATGCAATGGGCATAAAGCCAGTGGTGAAATTCAGCAGGATAGCCCCAGTTAGCCAGAACCAGTAGCAATTACAGCTGACCCCACCCATCCAAGTTTTGAAATATAGTAGACCTAATTCAAGTGCAACACAGGGCTTTCCCCCTGGCCACGCCCACCATACCACACCCACAGAGTAGGTAGTAAAAAATTATGAATCCCACCCCTGATTAAAGCTAGGTGGGTTGAGGAGGATGGTGGAGGATAGGAGTGCCTGGCATGCGGTGGTGCATGGGGTCGTGAAGGGTCAGAATCAACTGTGCAACTGAACGACCACCACCACCACCACCGTCTTAGACTGCAGGTGATAAATACAGTAGAACCCCGCATAGTGAAATAGCTCTGCTCCACAGAGCTCTTCGCTATGCGGGTTTTTCCCGCTATGCGGATCCAATGGAAGATCCCTCGCATAATGGGAAAAAAAGTTAGTTACATGGGGTTTACGTTAACCGGGGTATACTCAACTTAGTGGAAACCCTGTATAACAAAAAAAAAATAGTTATGCGGGGTATTGCCATTGCATAACGAACACTTTGTTGTACGAATTTTTCATTATACGAAGCGTTTGTTATGCGGGGTTCCACTGTATTCTACATTATTTAATTTTCTCTTTAATTTTCCTATTGCTGTGGTTCTATTCTATGCTAGCTTAACAGCCTTGGTAGGGAGAGATGTGATATACACGGAAATATGTGTTAAAAGACATGTGTGCATGAGCACGTGGATGCTCTCTCTCATTCTCTCTCTCTCACACACACACAAACACCTCTTAAATAAATGACTGCCTTTTTATGAAAATAATATACCTGCCTGTTGTTTGACTATAAAAATCTTAATAAATTGTGGGAAACACATTGTAATACTGACATTTTATAACAGCACTCTCTCTTCTACATTTTCATTTCAATATCAAAAAGGCATTCCATTTTATTATACGACAATTCAGTGCAACCTAGTGGCCATTTCTGTTAGCTATAATGCTGAGAATATAGAATAAGCATTGACATCTTAGGAATCAGTGAGCTAAAATGGACAATGATAGGCAAATTCAGCTCTGGAAACCATCATATCTACTACTGTGGACAATAAATCCTAAAAACAACAACAACAACAACAATCAAGTAGCCATAATTGTCAATAAAAAAGTGAGAAAAGCAGTGATGGGATATAATCTCAAAAATGATAAAATGTCAGTCAGAATACAAGGCAAACCTTGCAATATCACTCTAATCCAAATATATGCACTAACCACAGGTGCAGATGAAGCCATAGTTGACCAGTTCTGTGAAGACCTACAACAACTCATATATCAGACACCAAGAAATTATGTCCACATTATCATAGGAGACTGGAATGCCAAAGTAGGAAATCAAAAAGTAAATGGAATAACAGGCAAGTTTGGTCCTGGAACACAGAATGAAGCAGGGCAAAGATTCACAGAGTTCTGTCAAGAGAACGCATTGGTCGTAGCCTCTTCCAGCAACTCAAGAGGTGACTTTACACATGGACATCGCCAGATGGCCAACATCGAAACCAGACTGATTACATACTCTGCAGCCAAAGGTGGACAACCTCCATACAGTCAGCAAAAACAAGACCTAGAGCAGACTGTGGCTCAGATCACAAAATTCAAACTTAGACTAAAGAAAATAGGGGAAACAATTAGGCCAGACAGAAATGGCATAGACAACATCCCCAAAGAATATGTGGTGGAGGTGTGGAACAGATTTAATGGCTTGGACCTGATGGACAGAATGCTAGAATTATGGACAGAGATGCGGGACATCATGCAGGAGGCAGCAAGGAAAACCATACCAAAAGAAAGGAAGCGTAAGAAAGAAAAGTGGCTGTCTGATGAGGCTCTTAAAATAGCAGGGGAAAGAAGGAACAAAAGGCAAAGGAGAAAGGAAAGAATACAATCACTTGAATACAGAATTTCAAAGAAAAGCAAGGATAAGGAAGCCTATCTAAATGAACAATGCAAAGAAATAGAGGAAAACAACATAAGAGACAGGACTAGAGATCTTTTCCAAAAAAATTGGTGAAATCAAGGGAACGTTTAAAGCCAAAATAACCATGATAAGGGACAAAGAAGGCAAGGAATTAGCTGATGCAGAAGAGATTAAGAAAAGATGGAAAAATACACAGAGGAACTTTACCAGAAGAACCTCAACACCCCTGATAATCACAATTATGAGAACATTGAACATGAGCCAGACATCCTAGAGAGTGAAGTCAGAAAGGCCCTAAAAAGCACTGCAAACAACAAAGCCAGTGGAGATGATGGTATTCCAGTTGAATTTTTCAAAGCACTAAAAGATAATGGAATCAAATTATTGCATTCTATATGCCAGCAGATTTGGAAAACACAACAATGGCCACAGGATTGGAAAAGATCAGTATACGTTCCAATCCCAAAAAAGGGTAATGCCAAAAAAATGTTCGAATTATCGAACAACTGCGCTCATCCCACACACTAGCAAGGTGATGCTCAAGATAATACACGATAGACTGCAGCAGCACGTGGAGAGAGAATTACCAGAAGTTCAGACGGGGATCCGAAGAGGCAGGGGAACTTGAGACCACATTGCCAACATACGTTAGATGATGGAGAAAACAAAGGAATAACAGAAACAAGTCTACTTCTGTTTCATTGACTACACCAAGGCCTTTGACTGTGTGGACCACAGCAAAATGTGGCAGGTAATTAAAGAGATGGGAATACCAGAGCACCTTATATGCCTCATAAGAAACCTGTACAAGAGTCTAGAAGCAACAGTTAAGACAGAATATGGAATGACGAAGTGGTTTGGAATAGGAAAAGGAGTAAGACAAGGCTGCATTTTACTACACTGCTTATTCAACTTCTACTACAGAGCACATAATGTGCAATGCAGGGATGGAAGAATCAGAATTTGGGATCAAAATTGCTGGGAGAAACATCAACAACTTGAGATATGCAGATAACACTACCTTAATGGCAGAAAATGAGGAAGACCTGAAGAAGCTGCTGCTTAGGTTGAAAGAAGAGAGTGCAAAAGCTGGCTTGAGACTCAACATCAAGACAACCAAGATAATGGTAGCAGGCCCTATCAGTCCCTGGAGAATAGATGGGGAAGAAGTAGAAGCAGTGCCAGATTTTATTTTCCTAGGATCCAAGATCACTGCAGATGGTGATTGCAGCCATGAAACAAAAAGGCAACTGATTCTTAGGAGGCAAGCTATGAGAAACCTGGGGAACATAGTGAAAAGTAGAGACATCACATTGCAAACAAAAATTCGTATAGTCAAAGAAATGGTAATTCCGATGGCAATGTATGGTTGTGAGAGCTGGACCATTAGGAAAGCTGACCGCAGAATAATAGATGCCTTTGAGATGTGGTGCTGGAGGAGAGTTTTGAGAGTCCCCTGGACAGCGAGAACGAATAGGTAGGTCTTAGAAGAAATCAACCCTGACTGCTCCCTAGAAGGTCAAATAGTAAAGATAAAGCTGAAGTACTTTGGACATCAACTGAGAAGAGTGGATTCACTTGAGAAAGCCATGATGCTGGGAAAGGTGGAGCGCCAAAGAAGAAGGGGGCAGCCAAAAATGAGATGGCTAGATGGTATTGTGGATGCAATGGGTGCAGAGCTGGGTGGGCTGAGGAGGACGGTGGAGAACAGAGGTGCCTGGAGGACAATGATCCATGGGGTCGCAAAGGGTCGGAATCGATTGTGCAGCTGAACAACAACAAAAACAACAAATTCCATACATTTGTTAAGACTGACTAAGGGTCATAAGATAATGAGACTGCTTTTTGAATTGGGGGAGCAAAACTTGCAATAAAAGATGGCACTGTAGAGTGTCCCAATTCACTATTTCTTTTAATCACTGAAACACTCCAATCTGTTTCACGTCTTCCTTTTCCACTAATTTCCCTAAATGCCCATCAGCACTGTATGCCTGTTTAGGATGCTAAATTCTCATTGATAACTTCCCAGTTCCCAGGTAAGAGTTTTAAAGACTCCCCCATTTTCTTATTTCTACACCGCTACAAACCTCAGATTCCTTGTGTCTGCTCATCCCTCACCTCTTGTGTGAATGGAAGACATCATTGTGGTAACGTGCTTGAACATCACAAACAAAATGACAATCAATGCATTCCTAAAACTGAGCGGCAGAATAGGATTAGGTGATCAGCAACCATACCTCTTCCCACAACCTCAAACCCTTATGACATATCCCTTTGAAGAGGAATTCTATGATGAACAACCTACATTTTCTAGAAAGTGAAATGAAAGCTTATGTGAAACCACTAGAAATAAATAAATCAGCAAAGGAAGATGAAATAACAACAGAACCATTTCAAGTTATGGAGAGTGGATCTGTCAAAATGCTGTACTAACAAAATGTCAGGAAATAGGAAAAACAAAACAATGGCCTATAGATTGAAAATGTTCAACATATTCTAGTTATTCCAATCCTAAAATGGAGATGGCAAGGAGTCCAGTAACTATAGGACCTTTGTTTTAATCTCCCATGAAAAAAAAGTGAAATTCAAGATGTAACAAAGGCTTTACACAGAGCAAGAAATGCTTGATGTTCAAATAAAATTCTGAAAAGGAACATGCACTCAAGATCATTTTGCAAATACAGTACTGTAACTGCTGGCTATGCCTTATAGCACGGGTTCCCAACCTTAGGGCCCACGGGCCTAATCCAGCCTGTGGAGCTCATTAATACGGCCAACAGTGGCCACCTCCAGAGGCTCCTACCACCACCACTGGAAGTTCCAATATGTCAATTACTGCGGTGGTGGCAGCAATCACGCCATTTTTGCAGCTATACTGTGACAGTTGGGGACTTCCAGTGCTGGGTGGAGCTTCCAGCAGTGCCTGGGATCCCAGCACAGAACCAGGAAGTCCCCAACCACTGGGTTCTAGCTGCCAAAATGCAGCAGAAAAGCAGCCAAAAAATAATAATACAGTAATACCCCGGATAACGTGAGTACCGTATAGCGTGAAAACCGCGTAACGTTACAAGATTTTCGGAAAAATCTTGTATCGAATAACGTGATTTTTAATGTTATCCGATACAGTCGTTCTTAGCGCCAGGGTGGCTGGAAAGTTGAACGGGGTTCTCCGTTCAGCTTCCCAGCCACCCTGCAGCTACGGAGGCAGGGGTGGGGAGGCTGGAAAGCCGACAGGGGGCTCCCCCGTCGGCTTCCCCAGCCACCCCAGAGCTGCGGAGGCAAGGGCGGGTGGCTAGGGAAGCCGACAGGGAGTCCCCGTCAGCTTCCCCAGCCACCCTGCAGCTGTAGATCGGGTCCTCTGATCTGGAGCTCTCTGGAGCAGGCAGGGGACACGATCCAAGCTGTTTCTGGGCTTCCCCGACGTCCTCAGCCAGTGCAGCAAGCCAAAACTTCAGGGTTTGAATCCTGACGTTTTGGCTTGCTGCACTGGCTGAGGATGTCGGGGAAGCCCAGAAACAGCTTGGATCGGGTCTCCCCACCTCCCTGGACCCGGCAGGGGGGTCAGAGCCCCCAAAATTGGTAAAAAAAGGACGTTTTTTTAAAAACCAATTTTGGGGTCTCTGACCCCCCTGCCGGGTCCAGGGAGGTGGGGAGACCCGATCCAAGCTGTTTCCAAAGTTCCCCCACCTCCCTGGAGGCTGCAGCAAGCCAAAATGTCAGGATTCAAATCCCGACGTTCTGGCTTGCTGCAGCCTCCAGGGAAACAGGGCTTTTTTTTAACATTGTGTGATCAATGTATCGCACAACGTTAAAAACCGGATAACGACGGGACTTGTGGAACCAAGTCATAACATTATCTGGGGTACTAGTGTAATCGCAAAATGGAGTGAAAATGTTCCGAAAAGCCTCCTGCTGCCCAGGGAAGTGGTGGAGACTGTGCAAGCAGCCACAAAAATGTAAGCAGTGGGAGCAACTATGCCTCTGGCTCCCACAGCTGAGTGTCAGGGGTGGGGCCGACCCATGGTGGTAAAACATTGGGAACCCCTGCCTTTGACTATGTGGATCACGAGAAGCTATAGATAGTTCTGAAAGAAATGGGGGTGCCTTAACACTTGGATGTCATGATGAGTAACCTATATGTTTATGTACAGAGCATAAGAAGCTATCATTAGGATAGAATATGGACAGAATGGTTTCCTGCAGGCAAAGTTGTCAGACAATAGTGCATTTTATCCCCTTCTCTGTTCAATCTGCACACAGAACACATCTGGACTAGACATGGAAGAAGAAGATAATACAAAAAGCCAGACTACATTCAACGGGAAAAGAAAATTAGTTGAAGAAATATCAACTGTTTAAGACAGGGGTTCCCAATCTACAATCTGTGACGCCATCCCTTAGCTAAAGTACTTTGGACATCAAATGAGAAGAGAGGACTCACTTGAAAAAGCCTTGATACTGGAAAAGGTGGAGGGCAAAAGAAGATGGGGGTGGCCAAAGATGAGATGGCTAGATGGTATTGTGGACGCAGTGGGCACAGAGCTTGGCGGGCTCAGGAGGATCGTGGCGGACAGAGGTGCCTGGAGGACAATGGTCCATAGGGTCGCAAAGGGTCAGAATCGACTGTGCGACTGAACAACAAAATCTTATTAAACTCTCAGAACTAACAGCTCTGCTAATGAGAAAATGACATCATAATAACAGTGACAATAATAAAATCTAGAAAGACTGGGCACAAAATCAAAGAAAACAAGTAGCATTTGATATCTACTTACACGACCAACACAAAAACATTATTTTTCTTTTTACAAGGCATAATGCTGTCATATGAAACTGCACTAAATATTTCTGATAGAATAACACATTCTATGATTTTAAGTAGCAAAATGACTTCTGGGTTACAGAAACAATTACAACTAAATCACTCCAAAAACCATGGAAATGGTAAACTAGGACTCCTGTGTTACTTGCATACCAAATTACGTTCTAAAGATGTACACATTCTCATACATCGTCCTAACTTACAAATGACATGCAATTAGATGACATTCAATTCTCTCCCATCACTAGCCTTCTGCTCAAGCCACAGGACTTATAAAAAGGGAGGAAGCCAGTGGTGACTGTAAATATGTGATGAGTAAACCAAGCTATTTTTAAGGGGCAGGATTTGGCATTTTTATATCAGTTTATTGCATGTATTTCAAACATGAATACTATGTTTGCATGTAACGACAGGTTTGCCCTTCAGAGAAGCATGTTGATGTATGCTCCTTTCAATGAAAGTAGCTAAGTAAAGTACAGAAGTCTGACCCATGATGTTATCATGATAGCGAAGCCCAATGTCTCCATTCTGCTTGTAACTCCAACAAGCCACAGAAACAAAATGTAAAGGAAACAACGGATGTAGCTCCACAGTGATCATCTATCCCTCAGTTGTTATAATAAATATATCAAAGACCTTCGACTCAAGGCTTCTTTAGCAACAACTGCTTGCAAGAGCACCACTTTTATTGAGCACTGCCACTTGGAGTAGACTGGGCTACTGCATTCTGCTAATGGCTCTTTTTGTTTCAGAAATCTGAAGCGTTCTGTGCATGCGCAAAACAGACCCATTATGTGTGATTCACAGAAATTATGACAAAGGACCAGTTCATGCTTTGCCTGACAAAAGCAGCATGGAGAATAGGCCATTGATGCTTCTTCCTGCTTCATGCTAGATTCCAGAACCCTTCCATGCTATTCTGATGCTCTTCCTCCACCCTACACAACATATTTTATCACAACATATTTTAGGGAAAATCATAAAAATCCTAGAGCATCTTCTGCTAGAGGGATCATCCCATGAATGGAGATCCACTCAAGGTATCCTACCATCTGTAACAGAAGGGACCTGCCTCCCGAGTAGGCCTTTTGTTCTTCTGGATTGCCTCTCCTTGACTGGGCAACCCTGGGTCCGGATATGTGTGGAAAAGGTAGCATTAGGCCAAATAACCACTCCAAGTTTCTTCAAGAAATATATTGAAAGCATAGTAAAATACAGGATACAGTTCATCAAAAGATCAGCAAGCATTTCAAAGCAGAAATTAACCATTAAGGTCCCAAGGAAAGCCCTCCGTGCCCCATCCTTCCACAAGTCTCACATTTTGCATTATGGCTGCACAGCATTCCATAGAGAGCAAAAGTTGTGTCTGCGTCACTGGGTTACACCCCTGACCCTCCCCCTTAGGGATTCTAGTCCATGATCTTAATGCAAGGCATGTCAATCACATATTCACTAAAACCATGAGGCAAGGATGTTTATATATTTTCGTCCTCCTACATATCTGGAATCGCCATTTTAAAAGTACTAAAACTCAATTAAGTGGGTAACAAGGCTAACAGAAAAGCACCTTTTAAAAAGTGGCTATTCTGTTATTCCATCCAAACCATTGTTTCTAATTTATATAAAATAAATTGGTAGTCCTGATATATCTACACCTGTAGGATAGCACAAGGCACTATACATCTGCCTCAAGCAAGAATGAACAAAAATTGCCAGAGTGCTATCTTCATTAAAGGTACAAATGTACTTTCCACAAAGGGATTTAAAATACAAATCTCCTAACAACACACTTCAGCTCGAGTTGAGATCAGGACCCATCAAGTTGGGGGCTAACTGGAATGGGATTTTGTCCTGCTACCACTATCTAGTCTAGGATCCCCAAACTATGGCGTGCAGGCCGGATCCGCCCCATGGCATCAAATCATCCTGTCTGTACTCTCGCTCCATCCACTGCTTCCATCGCTGCAGCCACCACCTCAATCCTTGTCCCCGCCACTTGACTTGGAGTGTCCCTAAAGGTGCTCCGTAGCAGAGAGGGATGTTGTAAGGCTTAAAACATCCGCCTTGCTAAGGAGTGCCATTAGGGATACGGCAAGCCAAACAGAGGGGACAAGGATTGAGGCGGTAGCAGCAGCCATGCACAGCTTTCCCAGGGGCCGGGGTGGTGAAGCATGGTGTTCCCTGCCTGAACTCATGGCCAGAAAGACAGCCTGGACCCCTCCTTCACCCATGCCATGCAGCTCCTCCAGGCCAGTGAGCAAGGAAATGGTGGAGGGGAGGGAGCTCAGGGTAATCAGCAGTAGTGGCAGGACCACCAGTCCAGCCCTCAACAGTCTGAGGGACCGTGAACTGGCCCCCAGCTTAAAAAGTTTGGGGACACCTGATCTAGTCCTTACTTTCACAAAGGGCATGTGTGTGTTGTAATTTATTAGTAAAGCATATACAGTAGAACCCCGTATAGCGATCGCCCCGTACAGCGATGAAATCGCATAGCGATGAGGCTGGGGGAGGGGGCCATTCTGCATAGTGACTGTTCCTATGGGAAAATCAATACAGTAATACCTCGGATAACGTTTACCTCGGATAACGCTAAAATCGCGTAACGTTAAGTAATCTGGGGAGGAAAATTGGATCGAATAACGTTAAGGTCCTATGGGATGTATCGAACAACCGCTAAAGCCTGTGCAGTTACAATGTATCTCTATGGAGCTTTAACGTTATCCGATACATCCCATAGGATTTTAACATGCATCGGATAACACTAAAAATTGGATAACACCAAGACTTTTCCCAATGGGAAAACCGCTTAGCACCAAACATCATTGTACATTTTCCCATAGGGAAAATTGTTGTACGGATTTTTCTATAGGCAAGATCGTACAATAACAAAAACTGCATAGTGATCAGCTCTGTGGAATGGATTAAAATCACTATACAGGGTTCTACTGTACTTTATACATTTAGGTTCCTCAGTTCAGTTCTCAATGTACCTTGAACAGAAACCTCTGCCTGCCATCATGTAGACACATTAATAGTCAATGTCACAAGTACTGGGCTAGACAAACTCATGGTCAGAATCAACTCAAGACAGTTTCCTATGGTGATGCAGAGCATGTTTAAAGTAATATTTCCTGGCAGAATCATGAAACTTGCAGCTCCACCCACACAGAAAATTATGACTCTATTGATTTAATCAGAAACCTGTTATTTTGAACTCAAAATTTATAAGATTTTGTCCCTGCTGCGAGTTGTTCCCCCCTCTTTGCAAGGTACCAGTAGGACAATCCTAGTGGGTTGAGGGGGATCTACAACTAAGTATGAATTACTGTACAGTATAGTCAGTTTGTCTCTCTGCTATTTCTTTTTTTTCATAAGCAACGGATTTGTTTCATTTCATTCTGTTTTATTGTGGGCTGAAAAGTAAGGAATGAGAGAAGACAAGACAACCAAAAAACATCCCTATTTAGGTTACCAGAGTTCTTTCAAATGGTAAAAAAAAATCATGGAAGTTGTTTTTTAAAAAAAGTCAAAGGAATATCTGACAGGTGATAAACATAAATATCTTCAGATTCTTTTCTATCCCAGTTCTGTCTACTTTGCTTTGAGGTACTGCTCCAAGGTCTCACGTTTTTTCACTCAGACAAGTGAACATAGATCTTCCAGATGGAAGGCCAATCCAATGACCAAGGCATAGAAGCTATTATTAGGAAACCATGGTTAAGAAATATTACAACTGCTGAGAGATATTTTGGATTGGGGAAAAAATGAAAATAAAAGGAGCCATGATAGAAATGTGTAGAACAATGCAAAATGTAAAGCAGGGGTGCCCAAACTACACCCCACAGTGCCAATTCATCAGGCCCGTGGCACCCTCACTGATCCTGGAAGAGGAAGTAAACTGTGTATGGCCAGCACTGTTATATGCTTGCTATGCAATTTACTTCTGCTTCTGGTGGAAGAAACCAAGTGACCAACACACAACCCAAAAAGTTTGGGCATCCCTAATGTGGAGATAATGGAATCTCTAGTCTCAGAGTCAGTAAAAGCTATCCACACCAGATTCTGGGGAACACAAAGAAGAGGGTTCTACTATTTGCATATCGTTCTATGTTTATCAACAGTGATTTTCAAACTTGAGAACTCAGATATTGTTAGATTATAACTGTCAGAAGCCCTGCTCACCGGCAATGCTTTCTAGTGTTTCTGGAGCAGATGTTTTTACACATGGCAAAAAAGCCACTGATTTGCAAATACAGTGGTACTGTACCTCGGTTTACAAACGGCTCAGTTTACAATCACCTCGGTTTACAAATGAACATCCATTGAAAATAATGCCTTGGTTTACAATTTTTTTCACAATGCAAAGCAATTTTCCCCAGGAATCATTGTGCCTCTTTACAAATTTATGCGTTTCAGTTTACGAATTTTTCGCAATATGAAATGTCCGGGGAATGCATTAAATTTGTAACCAAAGTACGACTGTATATCTATATATTAAGCAACCACTATGTACTTCTTCGGATGATGTCTGATCAGAGCAGATTAGATTTCTGCTGAAATAACTGAATATTGCATTTGCTTTGTTTTCCTCTGCATCACAATGTTCAGCCACATTAAGTGTGTGATCTATGAAAACTTTTAGAAATTCTCTTTGCTTTTAAATTAAAACAAATTGTGTTTTAACTTACCACCTATCTGGAACCACAATGAAAATATTTTTTGTGAGGAAATTCAATGAATTGAGAAACATGCCAATGGCGTTTTGTCTTTGTTCAGAATCCTCCTGTCAGCTCCAACAATCATTTCTACAATTCTTGCCATCTTATAGAATTATTTATTGTTCTTAAGTATCACTGAGAGTTAGACATGTGTCATCAAATTGGAACCCACTTATAGCAACTTTAATATGGCTTTCAAAGTAAGTGTGATATTTAAAGAGTGGTTTTAACCGTTCGACTCCCTCAGTGGGTTTCCATGGTCAGACAGGGATTGAACCCTAATCTTCAAAATCCTAGACCATCACTGTATCTACTACACTAGACTGGGTATCCCGCCAATGAGAAGGATGCCTAGACTTTCTAGGGAGACTTCACACCAATATGGTACTATCTATAATTCCTAAATCAACATTACATCCAGCAGCTAATTTCCCCCAATTTCTTCCACTATCAGCCACACATATCCCTTACAATATAAGATGCACTGTCTGCAACACTCGGAATCTACATCTAGTAAAGGAAATACCACATTCAGTTCAACATAGCATAAATCATTGTTATATAAGCAAAATCAATACTACAGATAATTTCAGACTGAAATATAGAAATAATGTTGCATACCTGTAAATTGGTTTCAATCACTGACAACATTCAATCTTCAATTTCAATAATTTCAGTGTACAAACAATGAATTATAGCACCTATCTGTTTTTAGAAAAACAATGCTGTCCATAAAAATAGCAAGAGTAGCCACTGTGTTCTGGCAGGAAACACTAATACCGGGAAGATAAGCAATAATGCTAAATGTTCTAACGCTACAATGTACAAAGACATCCTATTTTTAGTTGGCTTAGCAACTAACAAAACCTGCCCCAAGTAGATCACATCAGTACTGATGAAGCCACAAGAAGCAGGCCTTGATCTGCTGTGTCTGGAGGAATCTACTCAGGTAAGCATACAGGAATCATCACTACCCTGTACATTGTGATCTAGAATGTTTCAAGTTCAGTGTTCTAGAACATCAGCTACTTGTAAAAAAAATTATTGGCCCATTCAAAATTGTGTACTAAAGTTTCAATAGTTTTAACCCATAACTTGAATTTAAATTGTTAATCTTAAACAAAAACAATAAGAGCACACCTTGGCCAGCTTACGATAGGTGAAGTAGACGTACTTAAGTTTCAAAGTTGCTTTAAGTAGATCAATATTGTTTTGTGCAAAGAAAACATTCTCCAAAACTTTTGAAGTCTTTTTTTAAAATAAAGTATATAAAGCTAAATGGAACACACTTTAAAACTTTTAAGATTATGATTTTAGGTCTAAAGCAGTAATTTCCAACATGGGCCCACACCCAACGGAGGTACAGTCAAACCTCATATAACACTAAAACCTGGTTCCACAAGTCTTGATGTTATATGATTTTTAGTGTTATCCGATGCATGTTAAAATCCTATGGGAGCCATAGAGATACATTGTAACCACACAGGCTTTAGCGGTTGTTATCTGAAGCATCCCATCGGATCTTAATGTTATCTGATGCAATTCTTCCCCCCAGATTCCTTAATGTTATGCGATTTTCGTGTTATTCGATACTAATGTTATATGAGGTATTATTGTACTTCAATTCCCAGAAGCCTAAGTCAGTACATTGGCTGATCAGTCCTTTGGGGAACTAACCTAGGCCTCTGGGAATTGAACTCTTAGAACCAAAGGTTGGGAAACACTGTTCTAGACATACTACTCTAGAGTAACTGTTGAACTGTCCGTAGTTAAACAGAAAGTGGTAAACCCATCTGAAAGTCAATTAACTTGTGCAATTTTAATCATATTTTATTTTTAATGTTTGTCCTTCGTTTTCCCAATATTTATGTAACACTTTCCTTTAAAAGAGAAGGATGGGAACAAATGAAGAACAATCTGAATGAACAAATAAAAACAAAATGAAAAAAAATTAGAGTACTGAGTCAACATATCACATTTATTAGGTTCCCCTAATTTAATAATGATGTAGAACATAATGGGCAGTCTGCTGGAGAGAAGTCATTTTGTAATAGTAACACAAGAGCCTTACCCTGCTCTAACAGCTTGAAGTAGTTGTATCTTTCACATGCTGCATTCCATAGGTAAATAATTCACCTACATCTATGAGTACCAGCTGTTCTGTTTTTGAAGTAATGTTACATAAAATTTGAAATTCACCCTTTAGTTAAGACATATTCATTTATTTTTAAATAAAGTTGTTTAAACCTCTTTGGTTTCCCTTGAGATGGCCCCTGAAGTGATCATCACACGTTCATGTTCCCCAGAACACAGACTTGATGGCAGACAATGCCTGCATCAATTAACACTCATGTCCTGGTCATACTCTAATCTAACATCAATAGAAATTTCCTTTTAATCAATAAAGATTTCCTTTATATCCCCACCCTCTTCATGGACCATTGTAAACCTAAACTTCACACAATACACTCAAATTGAGTCTGGAAATTAATGTAAAATGTTGATCTCATTTTGCCTGCTAGACAATGCAAATGTTTGACTTAAAGCTTAAGACTTTTGGTCTACTGAAGTTTGATTCTTTTAAGATGGGAATATCTAGGGAACCTCTATAGCAGGCATGCCCAAACTACGGGCCGCGGGCCGGATCCGGCCCGCCAGGACATTTCATCCGGCCCCCGACATGGTATAGGAACTCTTATTATTTTATTTTATTTTTTTAAAAAAAATTTTTGCGGACTTTTTTTTTGTGTGGAGGGATCACAAATCACTGCCTAGTTCCTTCCTTCTGCTGCTTAGTACTAGGACGTCTGCCGAATCTAATTTAGAATTGCTGAATCCCTCCGCCTAGCTGATTTGGCTGTTAAGAGTGGAGAGAGAGACTGAGCCTGAGGCCATCCGGGAGCTAAAAGTAAGCGTCCACCATTTTGTCTTAGCCTTCCGCTTATTCAGGGCTGAGGGGGGGGGGAGAATGGTTTCTTCTGGGAGAGGGAGAAAGAGGTGTGTGTGTGTGTGTGTGTGTGTGTGTGTGTGTGTGTGTGTGTGTGAGAGAGAGAGAGAGAGAGAGAGAGAGATGTGTGTGTGTGTGTGTGTGTCCAGGATTACAAGCAGTTTCTTCTGGGAGAGGGAGAAAGAGGTGGGGGTGGGGGAGAAAGAGGTGTGTGTGTGTGTGTGTGTGTGTATGTGTCTCCCGACCTCCCTAGAGCTGATGCGCGCTACTTTTGAACTTCCCCCACCCTCTTTTATGCTGCAGCAAGCCAGAATGTCGGGATTCGAATCCTGACATTTTGCCTTGCTGCAGCCTCCAGGGAGGTGGGAGAACTTTGGAAACAGCTTGGATCGGGTCCCCACACCTCCCTGGACCCGGCGGGGGGGGTCAGAGACCCCAAAATTGGTAAAAAAAAACGTCCTTTTTTTTTACCAATTTTGGGGTTTCTGAGCCCCCCGCCGGGTCCAGGGAGGTGTGGGGACCCGATCCAAGCTGTTTCTGGGCTTCCCCAACGTCCTGAGCCAGAGCAGCAAGCCAGAATGTTGGGATTCGAACTCTGACATTCTGGCTTGCTGCACTGGCTCAGGACGTTGGGGAAGCCCAGAAACAGCTTGGATCGTGTCTGCCCACCTCCCTGGACCCGGCGGGGGGGTCAGAGACCCCAAAATTGGTTTAAAAAAAAAGTCCGTTTTTTTACCAATTTGGGGGTTTCTGACCCCCCCCCCCCGCTGGGTCCAGGGAGGTGTGGGGACCCGATACAAGCTGTTTGTGGGCATCCCCGACGTCCTCAACCAGTGCAGCAAGCCAGAATGTCGGGATTCGAACCCTGACATTCTGGCTTGCTGCACTGGCTCAGGACGTCGGGGAATCCCAGAAACAGCTTGGATCGTGTCCCCTGCCTGCTCCAGAGAGATCAGAGGACCCGATCTACAGCTGCAGGGTGGCTGGGAAAGCTGACGGGGACTCCCTGTCGGCTTCCCTAGCCACCCACCCTTGCCTCCGTAGGTGCAGGGTGGCTGGGAAGCTGAACGGAGAACCCCGTTCAGCTTTCCACCCACCCTGCTGCTAAGAACGACTGTATCGGATAACGTTAAAATCATGTTATTCGATACAAGATTTTTCCGAAAATCTTGTAACGTTATACGGTTTTAGCGCTATATGATACTCACGTTATACGGGGTATTACTGTATTGGTATAAGTTGGAAGTCAAAATTGATTTACAGTATTATGGCTGTGCATTGTGTAATTCCTGATTTTAAATTGATTGGGAGACCCAATGCGCGCTAATTTTGAAGTTCCCCCACCCTCTGAAGCTGCAGGAAGCCAGGCAGGACATGATGTCAGGAAGCAGATCTTTTCTAAGGCTAATGACTTTTCATTGCTAATTAAAATCTAAAGTTTCAGGTAGGTGGGGTTTTAATTGGCAATGAAAAGTCATTAGCCTTAGAAAAGATCCGCTTCCTGTCAGGAAGCGGATCTTTTATAAGGCTAATGACTCTTCATTGCTAATTAAAATCCAGAGTTCCAGGTATGTGGGGTTTTAATTGGCAATGAAAAGTCATTAGCCTTATAAAAGATCTGCTTCCTGACATGATGTCAGGAAGCTGATCTTTTCTAAGGCTAATGACTTTTCATTGCTAATTAAAATCCCACCTACCTGAAGCTTTGGAACACAACAACAGCTCCTTGGATGCCACAATGACCAAGCTGGATGTGAGTTTCTAGGATCTGTCATATTTTTTTAAAAGGACATTTTTAAAGGACACCGCGAAGGCGGCGAAGGAGGAGCCGGTGAAAGAGCCGCCGGCGGCAAAGGCGTTAGTGGTGGTGGCGGCGGCGGCAAGGCTGGGTGGATGTATGTACCATGGAGAGATAGTTCGGCCCTCGGAGCCTCTGATAAAATGTTATCCGGCCCCCGGGCCGAAAAGTTTGGGCACCCTTGCTCTATAGAATAACTTCTGTTTGTATTTGACAATGATATTAATGCTGGGTTTTGTGTCTCTTCATTCCAAAGGACACTGAAATGGAAAAAATATAACTAACAGGATAATTTTGATATTAAATCAATACAGAATACAATACTGTCTCCCTGCACTGCTAAGGAGAACATCTGATAATTTGCCTAAGGAAAGGAGCTGAATACTTCCTCTCCAGATGTTTGCTGATGACCTGGTATTGTTGGATTAACACAATTCTATGAGAATTCATCAAGAAAGGAATGCAGGGACCTGTGAATTCCAAAAGTTGTTGTTTCTTTTGTGATTGTAAAACTGTAACATTTACTCTTTAATCTGTGTACTTATTTTAATTGAATAGTCATGATCTTCCTTTCTTTGTTTTACTGCAACTGTAAGAGTTAGTTTGGGGGCCCTGAAACATATAAAACAATTCTGCAGTCAGTAGACCCGGCCTATTCTCCTGGCTTTAACATCTGCCTAGAGATAGGTCAAAACTACAGGCTCTTTCCCTGTTTAAATCTGTACTAATTATTGTTGCTTTTTTATTTTAATTTGATTTTCAAGTAAACTTCTTTATTATGTATCAAACAATTGGTCTATGGCTCATTTTTAAAGCTTCCGCCTGTGAAAAGGTTCTTAAATATTAAAAATAAAATGATTTCAGACTATTTGGCCTGGATGCCTGCAGCTCTAAGGCCTTGGAGTCTGAAATTCAGGTAACAGTAACATACAACAAATCATGTTTTTCATGGTCAGGCACACATTTGGTATGGTCAGTTTCTATTATAATTTTCCTAAGAAAAAGAAACATGGCTTTAAGCCAAACAACTTTGGAGATTGTAACAACTTTTGTAGTTTTTGTTTGAAATATTATTTTAGTTACCATATTTGCCAGCGTATAAGATGCATCAGAGTATAAAACACAGCCCACTATTACCAAAATAGCCCACTGTAGCCCACTATATACAGTACAAGACACACTCCATTTATCCAGTGTATTTTAAGGGGGGAGTGGGTCTTATATGCCAACAAGTACAGTATATACTTTTATTGTCTTGTACATTTCAGAGCAGTGTTGCTGAGTTAAGCTTCAAATTTGCAAAGCTTACTATTCAAGTTTTGAAGGTGCAGAGTCTCAAGTTTATGGGTGCTCAAATAGATTTCTTTATTTCAAGGCAATTATCGTAACCAGCTATTTCAAGTTATGGTACTACTCCAAGATTATAAAACCTCAACACAACTAGAAATGAAGTCTTCAGGGATGTAATCAACAAGTTGCTTGAGGCAACTGTTTTTTTTAAGGAGGCCATCACACTTATATGGAGAATAAACTTTATCACAATCAATAAGATTTACTTCTGAGTTGATATGTGCAGGTTTGCAACATAAAACTGAAGTCTGAAGTTCACCAAAGTCATAGAAAGTCACCCATTTCATTTCAGAGAACAATACCGTTATTAGGGCACAGGCGTTCTTCTCTGCCTCCTGCTATGTTTCCTTCTAATTAAGAAGAGTGACACCTGACATTAAAACAGCATCACTCCATACTATAGCAGAGAGATGAGTTCCCTGAACCTGCACTCTCTCATCTAATGGAATCATTTACATGTCTCTGACCTTCTGCTGGTTTAAATGTGGGGGGAAATGCAACCAGCGACATCATCATACAGTAGAGATGGACTGTGTAGACTGCAGATGATTTATTTTCAGTCACCTTAGAATCAAGAGGGTTATTTGCAATATTGTTACAAGCAACAGTATTACGAAATGTGTCACTATACATCCAGGGATTTCTGAAATAACAAAGGAAATTAAGATTAAAATCGAAGTCTAATACAGTAATACCTCAGATAACATTAGTATCAAATAACACTAAAATCGCATAACATTAAGCAATCTAGGGGGAAGAATTGCATCGGATAACATTAAGATCCTATGGGATGCTTCAGATAACAACCGCTAAAGCCTGTGTGGTTACAATGTATCTCTATGGATCCCATAGGATTTTAACATGCATCGGATAACACTAAAAATCATATAACACCAAGACTTGTGGAACCAGGTTTTAGTGTTATCTGAGGTTTTACTGTAAATCTATTCTGGAATTTCTAAGCAATTTTCCCCCTCATGGATTAAAACCTGCAATGGGTACTGCAGTTAAGCCTGAAAATATGTTAAAGGTAAAATCATAATTTCCAATTTGGGATACACTCTCACACATATTTACCTAATAAGTAAATTACACTCTTATTAATAACAATTATTTCTGAGTAAACTTGTACAGAATTGTGCTGTTAAAGTATAATAAATAAGAGAAGCTTAGAATTAAAATACAATTTAACACCTGTTCTACTTAAGCATCAATAGGCTTTACATCTTCTGTTAATCCTACACTGTTCCAGTGGATAAAACCTAAACTATTAAATTAAGTTATTGACTGCCCTCTAGTGTTCTGGTTTTCAGATATTTTGGATGCTGTTCAAGGACAGACAGTGCTATCTTTACTCACACAGCTGATTCACTAATAAATGGACATAATCCTGTTGAGTAACTTTGCATCTGGTGTGACACAGTTTGGGCACTGGGAACACTTAATATATATTAATTAAAGCCCTCCTTTTCTTCCCTTTCAGGTAATGACCTTTTGTCATTCATAGGGTCTTCATCCATTTGGAGGCAACTTGAATGCATAGCATGTAACAACAACATAGAATACAGAGAGGGGAAGATATTTTCCCACAAGGCATTGTGACTCAATACTGACAATGAGATTTTTGCTCCAGATTAAACACTTTGGATTATCAATGAGCAACTTCCCAGTTCAGACCTTCCTTTCCCCCATCCTGGCATTTTTCGGACAGAGTGCAGTTTTACAATTTCTAAAGACAGTCTGCCTGGCTTTCTTTTATATCTAGATTACTGAAAATCTTTTCAAAGCAGTTCAAACCAATCTGCAATCAATTCAGACGAACTAAATTCCCATCCAAATTGATCTGGAACTCTTTTAGTTTGGGATTCAAGATTCAGACAAAGCAGTACAGATTTACTGAAATTTACTTTTCAGATTTTTCTAAAGTTTGAAGCAACTTTAGTTCAAGAATACTTTTTTCAATAAATACAGCTATTTGTTTTATTGTTTGTTTCCTATTTTATGGGACATTAAAAATGAGATTATAATTAAAAATATTGCAATTGCAACTTGATAAATATAACTATCAAGCCCAAATTGAAGTGAGAAAAGAATATTGCTGCTAATTAAAGTATCAGAATTAGTAGCAAATCAAAAACAATCCTATGGACATGTCCCATCGAAGAAGATCCCAAAAATACAATAGGGCTTAGATTTGAGCTACTGTATATACTGTACTTGAGTATAAGCCTAGCTTTTCAGCTCTAAAAATTTATTTATTTATTTATTTTATTCGATTTATAGGCTGCCCAACCAGAGGGACCCGACTCAGGGTGGCTTACAGTCATATATAAATACTAATACAAATAATAACAATAATAATAATACAAATATACAATACAATAGTACAAGCAATTATGCAGATACACAGTGTTGTTAGCACAGCACAAAAATTAATGTCAATATCATAAGTACAGTCCTCTCCCCAGGCCAGACTGAGCGAGAGTGGCGTTGGAGCATGGCGGCGGCGAGGTCTTTGAAAGCCGACAGCCCGACACAGCTGTGGCTACCTCTCCCCAGGCCAGACTGGGCGAGAGTGGCATTGGAGCCGGGCGGTGACAAGGTCTTTCAAAGCCGCCAGCCCGACACAGCTGTGGCTCCCTCTCCCCAGGCCGGACTGTGCGAGAGTGGCATTGGAGCCAGGCGGCGGCAAGGTCTTTCAAAGCCGCCAGCCCAACACAACTGTGGCTCCTCACCCCAGGTCAAAAAGTGGACTCGGCTTATACTCAGGTCACTGGATGTGAAGGAAGAAGAAGGTGGCTAATAGCCTTTGCCACCCACTTTTCCGGTCCTGTCGTTGGCGCGTATCAATCAACAGAGAAAACTTTCTGCTGCATCTTAGCAGATGCTGATTTTCTCTATGCCTGATTGAGTCAGTGGCAAGGGAAGAAGCGGACAATAGCTAATAGCCTTTGCTGCCTGCTTCTCCCATTGTGTCTTCATTGCAGCCATTTTTCTCTCTCCCTGCTCCAGAACGAAAAAATGACTGCCTAGCAGCATGAGCAGCGGGGCTCTCTCGGGTGCAGCCCCAGCAGAGAGAGGAAACCACGAAGCCTTTGCTCTCTTGTAGCAAGGCAGAGCTGGCATATCCTCACCCCCTGTGGCTTCACTTACCCACCTCACCATCCCTGCACCACAGGGAGTGCCAAGCAGGAGAGGGAAAGCCTTGCTCAGTCACAGCAAGAGAAAGAGGGTGGAGTAATGGTCCCCATTTTCTGCCTTAATGCTATTGGCCCACCCACCCCCTTCCCTGGCAGCGTGAGCGTTGGTTGGGTGGCACCAATTCAAATACAGTACTGTAAACATTCAAAAACATTATCCCCCAAAGTCTCAATTACAGTAATTAATTTTGTTTTCATGTACCGTATTTTGATTATTGAAACTCACTAGCAGCTGCTGCATTTCCCACCTTCAGCTTATACATGGGTCAATCTATTTTCCTGGTTTCTCAGGTCAAAATTAGGTATCTCAGTGAGGCGAGTAGAGCAGCATATAAGTCTAATTTAATAATAATAATAATAATAATAATAATAATAATAATAATAATAATAATAATAATAATAATAATAATAATAATAATAATAATAATAATATATCAGCCTCTAATCAGGTCAGCTTATACTCGAGTATACACGGTAATATTCATAGGTTAGTGTCATGAAGCTATAGAAAAATAGTGAGCATTTGTACTCTTGAAAGAGAAGGAAGAGACTTTTACATCTTTAGGCAAAAATTTAAGACTTGCCATCCGTTTGCAGGAATTTGGCATTAGGGTTACTAGTTTATCATTAAACTATAAGACACAGAAAGACAAACACACCAACTGACTACAGTTTAGCATCTTTATCACTGCACTGGTACGAAAATCTGTATCTCTACCAGGATTAATACTGATAATATGGACTAAAATATTGGTCAAATATAGTCAGTTCTGTAAGATCTGCACTGTTTTCTTGCTTTGCCAGTGTTCTATTCCATTTGCTAATGTGATGAATATGCTAGTGCAAGGATTATCTATACTGCTACCATATAGCTTCATCTATTAATGATACATGGCTGAAGTCTGCAGCCATTATCTTGTTCAATATTTATACATGGAGTTCCAGACATGAGATCACACACAACTGCAAAGCACTTCCATGGCTGGACCTATTTGATGGAATTACCTTTATAGACACTCTTTCACTATCACCCTTTTGATTATAAAACAAATTAGATTAAATATGGAAACTGAATTAATATCTGTATGTTAAACATAGTGAACTTCACACAGTATAGAACAACTTTGTGAAATCAGGGTGTTTAAGAGAGATGGAACTTTTGTGTTTACACAAATGAGGGAGGTTCCTCTTTAGTTTTAGTTCTCTTTCATTGATTCCCCAAACAGAACCTCTTAAACACAAACAAAAAACTGAACAATGAAGCCCTATATTCGGGAATTCTTTCCTTATCTTCACATAAATTGCTCCAGATCAAACCACTATTGCTTCTTCTTCTTCCGTATCTAGGCAGACATGAAACTGCCAAAATGAAGCCACCTTTTGGTGAATCCATTCTGCAGTTCCTGTTGCCTGACCTAGTGTGAGAAAGATTAGCTGGCAACACAATGTTGCCATTACAAGGGTACGCCCAATTGTGGTTTAAAAATAACACAATCTTCAAGGAGACTCTTTCTGTGTATCTGTACTATGAAGACTGTCCTGAGAATATAATGCAGTGGCACTTCATCTGCCTTCCACATCACAGCATGACACCTGTACCACTGATCCAGTTCTGTGAGCCACTTTCTGGTCCTGAGCCCTTTTAGAGCACAAAGTCCTCATCAGCCCCAGGCCAGTATTGATGAAGCTGCTGCACTCCATCAAATGGATCCACTTGCGGACCATCAGCCTTCCCTGTGGACTTTGGCACCCAAGGCTGTTAGTTCTCAGGGTTGCCAGGTTAGTTAACTACTGCCTGACAGTCAGCGTTGAGTCTACTCTGTTACCATAGCAGGATAACCTGGCCAGATAGTCAATTCAACTTGGTATAATACACATACAAAACCACTGGTAGCTTTTGTTTAAAAAATGTTCTCAAACACTTGCAATCAGCCCAAGTTCTCCATCAGAAATGAATGTGCTGGTTGATAAAATACAGTTATTAAATATAGATTATCTATTGCTAAAAGTACCTAAGGAAAATAATCTGGTCAACAAAAGGCATACATCAAGTTTTTGGTAACTAAGATAATGTACAGTCAAACCTCACATAAAGAGCAACTCGCTTAAATAGCAGAATTTTCTCTGAATGTTCACTTCGCTTAACAAATAAAACCAACCAAAAACTCGCTTAACAAATAAATCGGGGTTCACAATCCCCCCCACAATTGGTCACTTACAATGGTGTTTCGCTTAAAGAGCAAAATCGCTTAAAGCGCAATCCCATGGAACACATTATGCTCTTTAAGCGAGGTACAACTGTATTACTAATTTCATATACAACACTATCCGTGTGTACTGATTTAAGGAGTCAATCAAGCACTTGATTCCTGCCCCATAATTTAAATATGGAAGGGACTCGGTGACTGGAAGAAAAAGGAAAGTAGAGAGGAGTAGCAAAAGAAAGACTAAACTATAGGAAGAGCAAGAGCAACAAACTGTGCACATGAGTATCTTATTACATATGAACAGAGTGAACTGAGGTGTAAAACCAAAACCAGCTTTGCCTAAAGCACACCAATGCCAGAGAGGATAAAGGGCTGCCTAGGTCCTGAGGCAGCTGAAGACGCCTGGTGCCGCATCTCCTCCCCCTCCAGCCATACCAATGTCGAAGACAATAAAGGGCTGCCTGGTTCTCGAGGCAGCAGAAGATGCCTGGCGCTGCATCTCCTCCTCCTCCTCCAGCCGCTGCCCTTGACCCTCCTTCCTGGGGTCTGGGAGTAGATAAACTGTGCTCCGTTGAGTCCGGACTCTGTCGGGAGACGCTGAACTCAGATTCACTATTGTCTGGCTGCAGTGCCAACAGAGGGCAATGTGGTTTATCTGATTTATTTGTTGTTCTATTGCTTGTATTTATTTATCAGGATTTATTGTGCTTTTAATGTTTATCTGATATTTTGTAGTATTCTGTGACACTTTGTTAGCCACCCTGAGTCGCATTGCGAGTGGGCGGCATACAAGTGGAAATAAATAAATAAATATTTTGTCAATAGGGAATCATCAAATAGACTGAACCTCCTACATTTCATAGCAACCAGGATAAACTGTTGACTTGAATATTATATGTAATGGTTTGCTTACACAAAGAAGCCGGTTTTTATTTGATTATATACAAACTATCAAACTAGTGTCAGAGACCTGCCAAGATGTGCAGAAGGAGGAAATGTTGTAGTCAAAGTTGCCTGGATGAATAGATCATGAGGGAAAAGAAGACATCACACTAAACCAGTACTCAATCTTTTTCCCTGGGATGAAATGTGAATGATGTTCGCCAATCTACACCTTTCAAATAAAGGGAACAGGAGACCTCTGGTGGTCAAAGATTATACTAACACTCTCATATCATGCTCTGGAAGCATCTCCCATACAGCAAAGCTCAAGAACTTTATTACAATAAACCCCCTAGCCTAGAGTCAAACATGACACTCTGCTGTTATTATTCTGTCTACAGAAACAGCTACTTTTCTGAAATATCTTCTGTCTATAGAATATGACAGAAGCGATGCGAGTATCTAACTCAGAATATGACAAGAGGTGGCATTTGCTTTTTTAGAACTTTATATTCACTTTTTCAATTTTACAATTTTTTTTTAAAAAACTTCTCTTATTCACCAGTCTTTTTCTATCAGACCACTGTACAATTTAAAAATTTGGATGAATATGTAACATAGGTAAAATCGAAACAAACTGAAAATGTTTAAAACAATTAGACTATTTTTGACTAGAAGTAGGCTACTTCTGTTTATTATACAGTAATACCTCGGATAACGTTTGCATCAGATAACGCTAAAATCGCATAACATTAAGCAATAGGGGGGGATTGCATCGAATAACATTAAGATCCTATGGGATGCATCAGATAACTGCTAAAGCCTCTGTGGTTACAATGTATCTCTATGGAGCTTTAACTTTATCCGATGCATCCCATAGGATTTTAACATGCATCAGAGAACACTAAAAATCGGATAACACCAAGACTTGTGGAACCAAGTTTTAGTGTTATCCGCGGTTTTACTGTATTCTTTTGTACCAGCAGAAGAGCATAACTGCATGCATATAAATGTTGTATTGATAGAATTTCTCCACATTCATAGAAAAATTGTCCTGTACGTAAGTAGACCCATTTCAGTTATTTTTTTTATCTTCTTACTTTACTTTGAAGTCTATTAAGTGGTCCATCCAGAATATTGTGCTGGTGGGATACTCTTCCATTTATCAAAGTGTGTTGTTTTGCTCTCCACAGATTTAGTCTACCATCTTCTGGTTGGCTTGAGATCCGAGAAATATTAAGAAAACTTTTCCTCAGTTGTCTAGGAAGTTGGTTTCATGAAGTGAATAGATCTGGTGCAGTATTACCCTATTTCAGTGATGGCGAACCTTGGCATTCCAGGTGTTCTGGAACTTCAATTCCCAGAAGCCCTGATCAGCAGAAGTGTCGACTTTGGCTTCTGGTAACTAAAGTCCAAGAACACCTTGAGTGCCAAGGTTCACAGCCCTATTTTGTTCATTATTTGCCAGTAACGTCTGCAATTCTTCCGGAGTGGGCATAGCAGCTAAATAATAGACTTTTTCAGTGGGTGATTTATTCCAAATTCTGCTGAGGAGTAGCGAAGCTGGAAAGCTGTTGTTCTTATTCTTTAAGGCTGTGCATCCCAGCCTGAACATCATCATCATCATCATCATTCTTCAAATTTATACCCCGCCTCGCTCAGGCGAACCTGACTCTAGGCGGCTTCCATACTAAACAAAACAATATAATACAATATAACAATATCCCACCAAACCCCCCCCCCCAATTAAGTCCTCTATTGCCGCCCAAGACCCCCAAGTTCTCTCCCTTCGAGGCCGGATGGCTGAGGGAGAGTCCAACAAAGTCCAACAAAGGGGAGCGGCGGCTAGTTTCAAAAGTACAGTACATTATTTCTGATGACAACTTTCTGATTGGTGTTTAGACAATGTTTTAATAGGTCAAGGTTCAAACCAGAGTAATGTCCAAATATTTTTGGGTAGGGCAATGCTCCAAAATCTTGCCTTCCCAACTAACTCAGAGCTTCCTCTGATCTTCTCTTAAGTTTAAGTGGAAGATACAGACTTATGCTTTCAAAGAGTTTTGAATATTTAATAGTTTTATATTTTAAAAAATCAGCTGAAACACGCAGAACTTAACTGGTGCTCAGTGGATTTAAGAGATTTCCTCCTGAATTGTCAAGACAAAATCATCAGCATAGATGACACTCCCGGCATATGGGAACACTGGCTGATCATTTGTGTAAATGGAAAAAAAATAGTACCAGGACATCATCCTGTGGCACACAGTTCCTTTGAGTTCTCCAGTGACTGTGCCTCTTTTGAAATTCAACAAAAAATCTTTGGTTCTGAAGCTAAACAGTGATCCTAATTGTTAGTATACAATCTTTGGTAAGGAGGTAGAGATTTTTTTAGCAGCAGTCAATCATGAACAGTGTCACATGCCACTGTAAGCTCAACAAATGCTGCTCCAAATATTTCATGTGTTTCAAAACCACCTTTCCTATACTGGATTAAATTTAATCTTAAAGGCTCTTGCCAAGTCTAAAGCTTGCAGTTCTGGAATTAGAAGAGGTTCAATTTTAGGGTCTAGGGCCCTGGTTCCCACAAGGGGGCAATTTGATTTTTATAGGGGGCAATTCAAGAATGAGTTAGACCAAATTAATGACCTTTTAGGCTTTAAAGATGCTTAAGTGGGGCATGGTCAAAAAATGTTGAGAACCACTGGTCTAGGGACTAAATAATGTTTGTTAAACCACTCTGTATATGTGGCAGAGTAGGTTAATTGGCATGTAGTTTTTGGGTTCTTTGCCTTTTTTCCAGTAATTTAATTAATTTCATTTTCCACCAGCCTGCCCCAGCACACATACACATAGTGTCCAAATGCAGTCATTTCTGATCCAACATTATATATATTTAAAGATGCACTTACAAATAGAGCAGAGCAACTTTACATACTTGTTACATTTATAATATATGTAAGAAGATGTGCATAAAATCTATAAAATATGCTGCTGACTCAATGTTAAGGCTTGAAAACAAGGCAGTAAATCTTCACTTACTCCACAGCATGGAACTTTATATTTATCACTTTGATTTGATGCAGAAATATGCATCCATGAAATCAATTGATTGTGTTTATTAAAATAAGACTGATCTAAATATTAGATGTGGCTTTCAGACTACCAACATTATAATATTTCAAACAGATATTTAATTATTATTATGTAAGCTGCTGTAAACTATCTTTTTATATCCATACTGGAGGAGAAACACAAGGCCCCTTTTGTAGTTTCCTTGTAAAGTACAGTATATTGTTTGGTTCACTAGATATTGCACAAAAAAGCACTACTGATTCTCTGTTCCAACTAGGCTAATTACAAAAACTTCTTCCATATCTAGGCCAGACATAAAAATTCCAAATGAAGCCACCTTTTGGTGAGTCCATTCTGCAGTTCCTTTGGCCTGACCTAGTGTGAGAAAGATTAGCCGGCAACACAAGGTTACCATTACCAGAATACCAGTGGAACCCTGACATACAAACGGTTTGACTTACAAAAAATTCAACATACAAATAGAAATCCTGATTTTAAAAAAATCAACATACAAATTTTCAATAGGAAAAGTTCAACATACGTATAAAAAAATACAGTGACATCTAGTGCCCTCTTTTGGTAATGCAATGTGTTTTCAACATACAGTACTGTACAAATTTTTCGACATAGAAATAACTTCATGGAATAGAACAAAATCGTATATAGAGGTTTTACTGTACGCCCAATTGTAGTTTTAAAACAACACAATATTTGAGGAGGTTCTTTCTGTGTACCTGTACCATGAAGATTATCCAGAGAACATAATACAGTGGCCTTTCATCTGCCTTCTGCATCACAGTATGATCCCCGTACCACTGATCCAGTTCTGCAAGTCATTTTCTGGTCCTGAGTCCTTTTGGCACGCAAAGTCCTCATCAGCCCAGGCCAGTATTGCTGAAGCGGCTACCCTCTATCAAGATGGATTCAAGTGGGATTTAATCCACTTGGAGTCCATCACCCTTCCCTGTGGTCTTTAGCATCTAAGGCAGTGGTGTCCAAACTAAGGCCCAGGGGCCGGGTGCGGCCCCCGACACCAATTTATGCGGCCCACGAAGCCCTCGTCGCTCCTGGAAGCAGAAGTAAAATGTGCCCATACTTCCACTTCCAGGAGCGACGAGGGCATCGAGGGCCAGATGAATTGGCGTCGGGGGTCGCACCCGGCCCCTAGTGACTGGCTCCCTGAACCACATGATTGGCCCACGGCCCAAAAGGTTTGGGCCCCCTGATCTAAGGCCATTAGTCCTCAGGGTTGTCAGGTTAGTTAACCACTGCCTGACACTCAGCATTGAGTCACTGGCAATATGGTCTACTCTATTACCATAGCAAGATAGTCTAGCCAGACAGTCATTACAAAGTCTGTGTGGACTTTTTCTTTATTTGTGCACCACCAACATACAAAGCTTAACAGGATGAACCGAGATTTGGGCTCACACAACTAAGCAAGGTGGCTAAACTGGGTAGGTTGTGGTGTAGAAGCCTGATGTTTTTAAACATGAAACTGCAGAAGTATAATACAAATGGTGAAGGAAATTAAAGTATTAAAAAGCAGCTATGGAAATAGAAAATTTGTAGAGGCTAGGTGGGAGGCGGGCATTAACTTGGTTCTTCAGCAAACAAATAAGAACTGCAATGATTCCCATTTTCAAAGGGATATGTGCACTTAAAGCTCACTATAGTTGATGAAAACTGATCTTGTAATGGCTGAAATCCTGTTGTGATTAAATGCTTCCTTTTACGAATTTAAGGGATTGCAGTGGCTTAGTGGTTAAGACATTGAACTTGAAGACTAGAAGGTTCAATACCCGAGTGCAGCACAACAGTGAGCTCCCGTCTCTGTTCCAGCTCCTGCTAGCCTAGCAGTTTGAAAGCAAGACATTGCAAGTAAATAAATAGGGACCACTTAGGTGGGAAGGTAGACAGTGTTCCATGTACTCCAGCATCTAGGCATGCCTTGCCACATGTACACGGAAACGTCTGCAGACACAGGCAGCATTGGCTCTTTGGCTGTAAACAGAGATGAACACTGAGCCCTAGAGACAGGTACGACTGGCTTTCGAGCAAGGGCAACCTTTACCTTTATAACTTTAGGCTGTGCTTTGCTTCTACATAATGAAATTGTGTGCTCCCCAAAAACTTAGAAGGCTTTTAAGTCAGCTGCACTCTGCCACTGGTGACAATGGTATTTCCACTGTGCAGACTGACCCAGTCCAACAGGTTTTCAGCTGATGAATTTGTTATGTATTTAAGATGCCACAAGACTTGTCTCAGAAACCATATTACAACTCATATTCTAAAACATAGGGGCCTTTCAAATACCACGTGACCTAAAATAGGCCACTTTTAAAAAAAGACCCGTGACTTTCTGTGACCTTTTACCGATACCCTCCTTTGCCCCCTAAATCACATAGTTTCTCCGTTTTCCCTGATTTGAAGAGAAACGGCAGAAGCATGGCCGACCTGGAGCCTGAGGACACCTGACGCCCCCGGACTTCCATCTGGTGGGTTTTTTTTTAAATTGGAGTCACGTGACTTAATGGCGAACCTTCCCTCCCCCTGTGACTTTCCATGACTTTTGGTTGACCCTTCCCCCCTAAAATGGTCATGTGATATTTGAAAGGCCCCATATTGTCTACATATTGAGGTCTGATATCCACACTAGCAAACTTATTTTCAGTTTCAAATATTTTAGGTAAGTTTTCCTGAACAGAGTGAGACTTGCTACTCAATTTCAAGAATGTCTAGATAAAGAATAAAGGTCATCCTTGCTTGAATGCTAGTCATATCCGACTCCAGAGTTCAGTGCTCATCTCTGTTTATAGTCAAAGAGCCAGCGCTGTCTGCATCTGCAGACATTTCTGTGGTTATGTGGCGGGGATGACTAAATCGGGAGTGCATGGAACACTGTTACTCCTGCTGCAGCTGTACCTATTTATCTACTTGCAATTTCTTGCTTGCAAACTGCTAGGTTGGCAGGAGCTGGGACAGAGACAGCAGCTCACTCCATCGTGCAGCACTGAGGTCTCGAACTGCTGACTGACCTTCCAGTTATCAACTTCAGCATCTTAACCATTAAGCCCGCAAGAATGTCTAAGCAGAAACAAATCGGGATTGGCGCAGCCTCTGAAAAACTGATGCAGGCCCTGACTGCTTCTCTTGCCTTCCCCCAATAGAAAACATTCCATTCTATTCAACGTACAAGACCTGCTAGCATTGTTAACTTGCCTCTTCAAGAGGTATCTGATAGACAAATCTGAAGAATATCTTGCCTTTCCTCTTGACATTGTTGCTGTAGTCAGGAAAAGCAGTAAGTACATGCACCAGAAGCTCCACAACAGAACTTGGAAAAATTACTTTCTGAAACAATGTATCTGGAAGATTTTAGAAACTGTTCTTCCAAAAATGTAACTTTTCCACACTACCCATACAACTAGTTACTGGGCAAAGGAAATCAGGATCTAATATATTTTAGGTAGTAAAAACAATATGACAGATCAGTGATGGTGAACCTTTTAGAGAACGAGTGCTCAAACTGCAATCCAAAACCCACTTATTAATTGCAAAGTGGCAACACAGCAACAGGAGAGGAAGGAAACGCTTCCATTGGGCTACTGGGCAGAGGGGCGGGGTGAACTCTGTGCTAGGGGGAGGGAGGAAGTACTCCTTTTGGGCAGCTGGGCAGAGCGGTGGGGTGAACTCTGTGCTGGGGGGAGGGAGGAAGCACTCCCATTGGGCTGCTGGGCAGAGGGGCGGGACAAACTCAGTGCTGGGGTAACTACATGGGTGCCCGTAGAGAGGGCTCAGAGTCCCACCTCAGGGCATGTGCCATAGGATTGCCATCACTGTGATAGATTGTCTTTACATCCTACATGATGGTTCTTACCTCTGTAAGGAAAAGCTCACTCTATGTACAAGTTTCAATAGTCTCTGAAAAGTATTTCCAATTTATATGTAGTCTTCTGTAAGTGATACTTTATGACAGCACATCTGTCTCCATTATTATTTTTTGTGAAAACAAAACTAGTTTGTAATAGTTTGCGTACATACTAGTCAAGTCATAAGAACATTTGCTTATGAACACCTTTCAATTAAATAAATATGAATTACTTACAGGTATATGGATTGGGGGTCACAACCATTATCCTCTCTTCTAACGAGGCATCCTCTCACCTTCAGTTTCCTTCTTCCAAACATTATAGTTCACTACCCTGGAAAGTTCTCACTGTTAATATCTGTCCTTCATAAACAAAAACATTCAAGCTAATAATTTCAAACTGGGATGTTGACCCAGTTCTCAAAAACTAGTAAATTACATAAAAAACAATTAAGAGATTGTAGGTACAATTTTGTTCTTACCCCCAATGCATGAACTGATGTTTTCCACTGACCTATAGCGTGCAGTTTCAGATTTTCAAAAGAACCCAAATCTATCACAGCACAATTAGACAAACTTAACAACTTCTGAATCCTGGCAGACTCAAATACAGAAGTGATAATTCATTTGACTCTCTCACATCTATGAATCAGAATTACTTTGCTCCACAAAGCAGTAATTGTGCCAAATCACACTATTTTAAACCAATTTAAGTATGAGAAATTATGCTTCAGATTTTAATCTTTCTGCTGATACTTTATATTATTAGAATTATTAACTCTGCCAAAAAGATTTTAACATCAGAAGTGATTTGTGCATACCAATTAAATCAGTGGTCATAATCCAAATATTCCTAAGGGCAGAGAGTAAATGTAACATGGTTTTTTCTTTTACCTTTACCATCACCAACACCACCATCACATGTTGATAAAAAATAACCCCCTTGCTCCATTACGAACTGTGTGTTAAAATTCTCATGTACTTAAGCAGGTTAAAGTGCAATGCATTGTGTGTTTACAGTCAGCTATACTGTTTGCAGAAACAAAGGTAGGAGGAGCTTTACATTTGTTAAACTTTCAATGTGTACCAAATTATAACCAGTTACCACTAGGAAACATGTATTTAGTGAGCACCAAATTAAAACCAAACCTACTTGTTACCCAAAGACAAAAGCCTAAACTATTGTAAGATAATTTTAACAAAGCAAAGTTGATGCTAAAAAGATTCATGCTAATGGAATGAAGTTATTAATGTCTGGTTTCACAGTGCAATACTTTATATACCTATACTTTTTGAGTTAGTTCAATAGGATTTTCTCTAATGTAAGTGGACATAGAACTACAGTCAAACCTCACATAAAGAGCGCCTCGCTTAAAGAGTAATTCGCTTAAAGAGCAGAATTTTCTCTGAATGTTCGCTTCGCTTAACAAATAAAACCAACCAAAAACTCGCTTAACAAATAAATCGGGGTTTGCAATCCCCCCACCCCACACAATTGGTCATTTACAATGATGTTTCGCTTAAAGAGCAAACTCGCTTAAAGAGCAATCCTGTGGAACACATTATGCTCTTTAGGCGAGGTACAATTGTACAACCATAAACATGTGATCTTCTCTGACTAAACAGTTAATCATACACTGCCTGCAACTAATATTTTATACATGCATAACTTTTTCAGATACACAGCCTTTGGAAATGCTCTTCTTGAAGTAATCGGTGGCGGTGCCTGCAATACAGTGAAACTATCAACTTAACGCCTTTCCCAAACTGCCCTATCAGCATCTTTGAGACAAAGAGACCCCATGCTGGAGAATAGTTGCTGGAGCTAAGCATTAGTTTCTGACTACAATTTTCTTGAAATAAAAGAAAATTACCTCAACAATACAACTGGCTTTCAAGCAAGGGCAGCCTTTACCTTTACCCTAAAGGAAGAATGAAGTCATAGAAAGGCCTAACACTTGCAGTCCAAGGTAAACTGCACAACTGAACAACAATGCATTACTGGCACACCAGTAATACTGCTAACATAAACAGTAATAACCTATTCATGCTTTTTATTTGACCATAATGTTTTCTTGTTTATCATTAAAATACAGAGATTGCTAGACAATTAACCCGACCCATTTAGTGTCCCAACAAAAAACCCTCTTATTATATGAGAAACAGCTGTTGCTGGTAGGTTTTCAGTGTGGTTATTTCCGTGAGTATGGAGACATAGTTGTTTCAAAGAGCTGAAGGTGGTTCAGGAGCGGCATCATTTCCCCATCCTTTTCTCTCTCCCCCCCCTTTTTTTTTGGGGGGGGGAGACAGGTTTTGCAAGGTTTCACAGCTGACAAACAGGAGGAAAAAATGACTGTGCACATGGCGAGCAACAATATCCTATTCACTCTCTAAAATACGTAAGACTGTCTCCTACCTAGATAAAATTACGGCATACTCCTTGGTTTGTAAAGAATTATAAATAAAATATATTATTTATTACACTAAGCTGCATCTCTTCCTTCTCAAGGTGCATCTTAAAGGTGCATTTTTGCATATGAAAACCACTGAGACGATTTTGCTCAAGGATAACTGGTGAGGTCAACAGCTAAGAAAATATTCATGTCATATTTTCCCCACTGTGGTGTAATGGGCGGAGGGCTGGACTCCAAAAGAACAATCATAGGCTCAAATCACTGTTTGCCTGTGGCGACTTCACTGGGGCTAGCAAGGATAAACCACCACCTGAACATCTTGCATAGTTCAGAACCTTATCAGAGTTACCATGACACAGAAGCAACAGGATACCATGGAACAGCAACATCTCTCAAATAAATATGATCAGAACTGCTAAGCAAGAATAGTTGTGATTCTGAAATCAAATACAGTCAAACCTCGCATGATGAGCGTTTCGCTTAGTGAAAAACTCGCATAACGAGCAACTAAGCGAGCTAAGCGGTCCAACTCGCATAACGAAAATTTTTGCTATGCAAGTCGGACTTTCCCTATGGAAAAACTCGCATAATAAGTGTTTCTATGGAGAAAACTCGCATAGCGAAATTTTTCCGCCATACGAGTTTTCCCCCTTGAAACACTCTTTATGCAAGTTTCCCCATAGGAAATTTTTGCTGTGCGAGTTTGTTTCACATAGCGAAAAACTCGCATAGTGAGCAGCCTTGCAGAACAAATTAAATTCGTTATGCAAGGTATGACTGTACAGTAAAAAATAATATGCATTACTGAAAGAAGCATGCAGTTTTGAACTATGTATGTGGGAATCATATAGAGGCCACAGTGTCTTAGTGGTTAAGATGTTGAGCTTGATGGTTGTCAGGTTAGCAATTCGAGACCTGTGTGCTGTGCAACTGAGTGAGCACTCATTGTCCATCCCAGCTCCTGCCAACCTAGCAGTTCAAAAGCAAGAAAGTGCAAGTAGATAAATAGGTACCACTTCTGCGAGAAAGGTAACAACATTCCATACCCTCTGGTATCTAGTCATGCCTGCCACATGGCCATGGAAATGTATGCAGATAGTGGCTCTTTGCTGTAAATGGGGATGAGCACACAACTGGCTGGGAACCATGTTTGCTGAAATCCTGCTATACAAAAGGCAGAACCTTTAGACATTAATTGTTCTAAGTTAATAAATCTCTGTTGGTATTATGTGTTGCATACCGAAACATGTGACAGACATTAAACAGATGTCTACAGTTATTTATCAAAACAACCCTCAAAATGTATGTCTTCTGCGTAACATTGCAACAGGATTTCAGCCAATGTTTTAATTTTTAAAGTTTCCATTTCATATTATGCTTTATTTCTGTTATTTACAGTAGAAAGGCACTTACTATGCTCAAGAAAGTTACAGATACAGCAGGTCCATTTGAATCAATGACACTTATGTAGGAGTTTACTCATCAATCCCCACTGATTTAAAGGGCTATTTTGGTGCAATTTACTAGCTAAGCAATGAAATTTTGGCCAGCGTCTATTAATGGAAATACAGTATTCATATATGACTTGTTTTCCCATTAACACAAGCAACCCATGAGTATCAGATTATTCATCCCTCCATGCTATACAGTCAAACCTCATATAACACTAAAACCTGGTTCCACAAGTCTTGATGTTATATGATTTTTAGTGTTATCCGATGCATGTTAAAATCCTATGGGAGCCATAGAGATACATTGTAACCACACAGGCTTTAGCGGTTGTTATCTGAAGCATCCCATAGGATCTTAATGTTATCCGATGCAATTCTTCCCCCCAGATTCCTTAATGTTATGCGGTTTTCGTGTTATTCGATACTAATGTTATATGAGGTATTACTGTATTTTATTTCAAACGACACAGCAAAAAAGCACAATTAAAATTGTATGTCCTTGGAAAATGAAAACAAACACATTTAGTTAATGGGGCGACAGGGAGTAAAATTGAACACTAACACGTTTAAAACTATGTACTTCAGGAACAGTTCCTACCAAAGAGTAACAAACTTCCTTATAAGTATGAAAAATAAACTCTTGCAACTCAACATATAATTTCTTCTCAAAGATTGGGGAAATGCAAGTGGAATTCAGAAAAATGCAACAAGATGAAACCAGCATATTTTTACATCTATCTTTCATATTTCACATCCTCTTCATACAACTGAGGCAGATAAATATTAATTAACAGTAAAGTGGTCCAGTTTAACAAGGGTTTTTTTTATTCGCCATGCCTCCACTGTTCCTTTTCTTTACTCTTTACTCTTTCATGGGCTTACTTTCCCCTCCTGCTTGGTGTTCATTCCTTCACCATTCCCTCTACTCCCCAACATTACTTTTGAAATCATCTTCCGCTCTCTCTTTTTGAGCCATCTAAAGAGGTTGAAGGACCAACAGATGGGAAAAAATTAACCTACATGCAACTGCCTAGAATCCCTGTAAATAAATGAATATCCAAGAACTATGAGCTTTGTCATCAGATAAAATTAGGGACATCTGCCACCTGCTGCCTGTACATTACTAGAAACAACAAATCACATCCTCCCAACTCAGATAAATCAGTCCATTTTACAAACAAAATATCACTAATGTGTACACCACCATGCACTCTTAGTATGGCATGCGTGCCAGAGGTGGCACTCGGAGCCCTCTCTGTGGGCACTCATATAGTCGCCCCAGCACAAAGTTTGCCCCGCCCCTCTGCCCAGCAGTCCAATGGGAGCACTTCCTCCCATTCCTTATGTACATCTGAGAAGATGGATAATCAAGTGATTCAAAAGTTAATTGCATTTAATTATATACTTGGTGCATACAGAGGTGTGGGTAAAATTAAAACCAATACCCCATCCCCAACAACTATTTCTTTCTCATCTTGTTTCAAATTATCTTCTTCTGATGTGGCTATACAAAAATGCTCTTCACTGCCACATGGCTCAGTTGGGCTGGGATTTAACCAGATGATGTCCATGGTATTCATATCTGGCTCATCAATTAATCCAGACCATTTTTATTTATTTTTTTGTTAAAGTAAGTATACAGCTGTTATAAAATTAGAAAATAATAAAAGCAAAATAGTGATGTGGTATCTGGTTAAATATATTATAAGAAATAGGCTACCTTTCATCTCCTCTTGCTGTAGCCAATGCTGGAAATCACAGATATACCTCACAGGTAACAGACAGTGATATCCATACAGATAGAAAAATGCTAGCCTCAATTTAATTATCTAAAGATGGAATCTCCCCTATCATCATTTAAGACATAACTGAAAGCTGTTTTTAGACTGGGATGGAAAAATAATAATTGTAACATACTGGTCAGTAATATGCCCAACTCATAAAAAGGTAGCTACATAAAAATGGGATTGGATCCTAATAGTTTTCTTCTGCTGATAGAAGCCTATATGGTTCTGCTCAGACTCTGGTCAGGGGAAAGAAACAATTTGCAGAAATTGCCCCAATCTCTCAGATACTGTTTTAGAGGCTTTGGAGGAGTGTTGGAAGTAACACATTAAGAAGGACACTGCTAGATATTGTCTCCTTCTCTGTTCAATTGACTAGAAGATCAAGGAAACCTCCACAGGGAACACCAAGAGATAGTGCTTATTTCATCCCTTTTCCAACTCTGATATTGTTTTGCTTGGAAGGTATAATTTTAAAACCCTAAACATTTAGAATTACGTTGATTATATGAATGCTTCTCTAAACATGTCTTTGATGACATTCCAGACAGAAAAACATATTATTGTTAGGATAGGCTGTGGCCTTAACAAGAAAAATGTGGACTTGAAAATATGTCTAATTTATTTCTTTATATTAGTTTTGTTATTTTTTTTTACCAATCATGATTTTTTTTAAAAAAAATTCCAAACTTTATATCTTTTGTATTTGATTATTATTGTTGGATGCCTTGAGCACCGTTTGATGTGTCACAGCTCAGAAAAAACTTCTAACAGATACAATAATACATGCAATTTGTTACCCTATATCCGTGATGGCGAACCTTGGCACTCTAGGTGTTCATGAACCACAGTTACAGGTAAGCAACTAATGTATGTATGAAGGCATTTTGTTTGGAAATCCAGCCTGCCCTCAGTCTCACCTGCAATAGCATATTATACTACATTGCAGGGTTTTAAGCCACATACTTTTACTTCCAGCCTACAATATAGGGCAGTGATGGCAAACCTTGGCACTCTAGCTGTTCTTGAACTTCCAATTCCCAGAAGTCCTGATCAGCAGGAGTGCTAACTTGGGCTTCTGGAAACTGAAGTTCTTTATGCAGTAATCTGTAAATTCACACATATGGGGTTTTGTGCATGCGTAAAGCCTACTTTTGGAATCTTCTAGAGCTTCAAAGTCATTAGAAGACAGTTTTAAGAGGTGACTTGAGGAAGGCTAAAGAGGCAGACATAGCTAAATTAGAATAAGCTCATATGGATACAGGAGGAGGTAATTGTAATAGTTGGTGAGCCAACGCTATTGCGTTTACAGTCCATTTCAACAGTTGCTGTGATTACACAGGCAACTCAGAATGCCGCCATTCGTAGGAAACCATGTACATGCTGTGTAGAAGAGTAGAATCCTTCTGACATCTACAGAGTGCAAATTCCTCTTGATGTCAGAGGATGGAGAAGGAAAAAAGGTAGGGAAGATGATTGGTTGAGAAAGATGAAAATCAGAAACCACCTTAGGCAAAAATGAGGTTTCAGGATAAAGAGTAACCTTGTCCAGGTGAAACTGAAGGAACGGTGGGTCACAGAGCAGAGTAGTCACCTCCCCTGCTCTATGAGCAGACATGATAGCGACCAGAAATACTGATTTAAAGAGTCAGTAGCTGCAAAGAACCAGCCGCACCAGGTTTAAAGGGCAGTTGCATGAGAGCCTTGAGGACTGGAGAGAATGACCATTGTGGTGAAGGAACATAATGGTGTGAGGAAATGTTCCGTAAGCCCAGGAGGGAAACTGAATCACAATCAGGTTGCTGAAATATTGAGACATGTCCAAACTTGGTGACTATTATGGTTAGGTGTGCCATAACTAGAGTCCCTGTTCCCTGAGATGTAGTAGAAAACACAACAGAGAAGACAGTTCAAGAGTGGAGTGAGCCTCTCTTGAATTTGACAAAGATGTAAAAACCATGTATAGTTCTTAACATAGTTTTTCATAGTGGACTGTTTTCGGGAATATGAGAGGACCTGCATTAAATCCGGTTGATCCTCTTTCTACGCCTTGAAATACAGACTGCCTAAGTCCAGGTGAAATACCACATTTTGATGCTAGGACAGCATGTTTTGTTTTGTTATTGCTGAATCTCTTACATTAAGGCACGATTGAGTCTGGTAAGATTCACCAAGGCAGAAAGGGCAATGTAAGTGCAAGGAATGAATGTATTTAGAGTAGAGGGATGAATGAGAGCATGTGCAGAGTGTTGGGTAAGAATGGATAGAAAGTAGCCTTGGTAAAAGTTAGTGCAGGAAAAGACAGGGAAGATTAACAGCCATGGGTAGAAACAGAATGTTGAGAAGAGCTTATTTGCATAACGGACTGGGATTGGCTGAGAGTGAATGATTGATAGAGAAGGTTCTGAGGAACTATGAGGAGAATTAGAGACAAGAAAAATGAATGGGTTTTGAAAATGGCTGCAATCTGAGACTTATCCTGTTGAGGAGAAATAGAAAGAGAAGGAAAGGGAGGGGTTTTGAGATAGTTGCCATAGAATCATTCAGCTGAGGAGGGGTAAGAAGGCTACCCTAGAGTAGTAAGGGAGGTTTATTAGATTGGCTTAGGAGTGGGTCAAGTGCGGATCTGTTGCCTGAAGTGTTTTATTAGTATTTAACAAAGCTGCCTTTTGTTTTTCCCTTTTTGAAATCTGACTGTTGATTTTTGTAAATACCTCAGTATTGTTAAATAAATCTTTCTAAAATCTCCAGCCCTTGTGTTTCTTCACACCTGTAAAGGGCACAAATCTTATGTGTTAAATGTGAAATCAACCAAAGAAGTAAAAAAAATCTTATAAATTATGTGAAATTTTTAGAACAAATATTTTATTAACATTTTCCAAGACAGTCAAGCATAAGCACCAGTTGAAATTGTTCTGCAGGAAATACCTTTTACAGCCACTATTCAATCATTCCTGTTTTACAAAGTGGTACTACTAGCTTTTTGTATCATTAAGAGTGTGTTCTATTTATAGGTGGTCACTAGCACACTCTCCTAGGTAAATGGATACAACACAGTACAATAAGTAATAAATGAAGGTCTCTGTTTAGACAGAATCATTGGACTACAATTTCTAAAATGGACTCTATTCAAATGATCAATAAAAGGGCTGATTTCAACACTTAAGCAGAAACAATAGGTTAGCCTTGCTTCTTGTTCTAGATTTCATGCGGAGAGCTAAATATGAAAAGAAGAGTAATTTCTACATGTAGAATATAAGAAAGTTTTCAGATTAGAATCCCAATAGAAAATGATTAATCTATCTACACATAAGAGCTAAAACAGAATGGGGTGAAATTAGCCTACTCCTTCTGTTCAAGGGTTAAGATTATTGAATGCCGAAGTAAGACTATAGTTCAGTGATGGCGAACTTTGGCACTCCAGCTGTTCTTGAAATTCAATTCCCAAAAGCCCTGAATATAAGCCGAGGTACCTAATTTTGACCTGAAAACCCAGCAGCAGGAGTGCTGTCTTGGGCTTCTGGTAATTGAAGTCTAAGAACATCTGGAGGTTTAACATCACTGCTATAGTTTAATTAAAACAAATAAGATTTGTTTCTGTCTTTAGCCTTGCAAAGGCAATTTTATATTTGCCTTTAGGAACTAGCTTGTTACCACTTTTACTTATTCACTGTTAATTCTACTCTAGTAATAATAAATAGTAGTTAAGTGCCATCATGTCAATTCTAATTTATGCCAGGATTGTCTAGGTAGAGAATACACAGAAGTGGTTTACCATTCCCTTCTGCTGTAGATGTCCTGGGATTGCGCAGCTTATCCACAAGCTGGCTCTTCCCTCTAGCAGTGGTTCCCAACAAGGGGTACACAGCCCACTAGTGGATTTCAATTCCCAGAAGCCTAGGTCAGTACATTGGCTGATCAGTGCTTTGGGGAAATGACTTAGGCTTCTGGGAATTGAAGTCCAAAAACCAGCATTTGGGAGACACTGCTAGAGCAGTGGTTCCCAACATGAAGCCCATGCCCCACAGAGGGACTTCAATTCCCAGAAGCCTAAGTCTGTATATTGGCTGATCAGTGCTTTGGGAAATTGATTTAGGCTACTGGGAATTGAAGTTTAAAAAAACCCACCAAAGGTTGGGAGACACTGCTCTAGAGGCACAGTGGGGAATCAAACTCCTAACTTTTGGCTCCAAAGCCAGATGCCTACATCACTGAGCTATCCAGCCAGTTAATTCTACTATATAATCTACTAAATTGACATATTTTTCAGTAAGGGGGGAGGGAGCTCAAACATATTGTCAAATTTTGCATGATGGCCCTACTCATTCATATATTCACCATTCCCTACTAACTATAAATGAAATAGGGCACATGATGTCTTCACTGAGCCTTTATGATAACCCTGTGTGGAATGACTAGCTGGAATACTTATGACTGAATACCCAGTTGTCCATCTATCAATGCAAATCATTATAACTAGATCTTAATATTCAGCCAATTGCAGCAATGGGGAGAGAACAAGAGTAGGGGATGGGTAGAAAAAGCTTGTCTTTAGTTTTCTCCTATACCACAAGCCTCAGTATTAAAATCACAAGTGGGACAATGAAAATAATAATTTTATTCAGTTGATTCTGAAATGGAAAATTACTAACTTCTTTAGGGAAGCTAATCTACTTTTCACGAACAGACAAATGAAATTAAGATAGTGACATGAAATAAAATGACATGAGGAGTTGATGTGACAGAAGAAAGTGAAAGCTAGGAACATGAGAATAAGGAGAAAATGCAAAAACAGAAACTGAGCATATTAACAAGGACAAATAGAATTTTCATCAGTTCCCACAAAATTGATTAATTACAACCAATTGTTACTACCATATAGACTTTTGTTACTTACCATTACCTCATCAGATTAGCTGATACTGTCTACCCATTCTTAATTCCGCCACCTGTATTTGCAAAAATACATCCAAAAGTCAATGATATTTTTTCCCCTCCAAAATCTGGTCATGATAGCAATTTCTAGTACACTATTAAATCAAACATATCATGTAAAATCTATTTCAAAATGGTGATCACATATCATATGTGGCTTGGTAAGCATTACTTTTTGAATTAAATGGCTAGAAGTGGTACCATATATACTCAACTATAAGTCATCCCGAATATAAGTCAAGGTACCTAATTTTGACTTCTAAAACTAGGGAAATAGATTGACCCAAGTATAAGTCAGGGGAGAAAAATGTAGCAGCTGCTAGTGAGTTTCAGTAATTAAAATACATGAAAATATGTTATCATTAATTAATTTAGCCATTTGTGTGGGTATATTTATGAATTTTTACAGTAGTGTTAGTGCTATTTCTTCCTTTCTTTTTACTGTATGTTTGCATTTGCACCACTGCAGTTTTGGGACCCTCTGGATCATTGACCCTAGTAGAAGTCGAGTGCCCTTTTTGGTTCTCATTTTGGTGGACAAAAATCTAGACTTGTACTCGAGTATATACAGTACTTGCTTTCCAACAAATTAGAATTTTGCATAAAGCCAGAGATTAATGTTAGAATCAATAAGCGTGGTAAGAATAATCATTTTCAAACAGGAAAACTTTTTTATTATAAAGCCACAAATACCAATGCTAGACTATTAGATGACTTTCGTTATGCAAATCAAATGGTGGGTTGTTCATGTAGTTGTACTACATATATAACACAAGTTTAAAAACATGTGTCATAACAAGTACATTTTGAGCATCTTTTAAAAATAACACACCCTAAAATGAAATATATAAAATGGTTCTTGCATCTCTATAAACCAGTGGTTCCCAACATGGGGGACTCACCTTACAGGGGTAATTCAATTCCCAGAATCCTAAATCAGTACATTGGCTGATCAGTGCTTTGGGGAATTGACTTAGGCTTCTGAAAATTGAAATCCAGGTTTCTACAGTAATAGAAACTGAGTTAAATTAATAAAAAAATTAGAAACAGTTGGTGTAATAAAATTGGAAGGTTAGTTAAGTAAGGTGTCTAGTAAAGATCATATAAAAAAGATCTTCGAGGAAGTTAAAATATCTTGGTTTAATATACTACAAAATTAGAGAAATGGGCTAAATATTGGTCAAAACAATATGGTAGTTATAGAAAACTAACAAAGTTTGAAGAATTGCTGATACAGACAGAACAGAAATAACAGCAAAGAGTTTAGTAAGTAACATTTATAAATTATTGTTGGAATATGAAGCTGTACAACAAGCTTTAAGATCAAATTGGGAAATGGATTTAGGAGGTAAAAATAAAGAGGAGGAATGGGCTAGAATATGGAAACAGAATTATGAAAAACAAATCAGTTAGAATTAAAGAGAACTGCTGCAAAAGAATATGGAGATAGTATATGACTGATGTGTTTAAGTTATTATGATTTAAAATATTCAAAAAAACTACTGGAGATGTAAAAAAGAAGTTGGGACATATTTTCATTTATGGTGGAAGTGTAAGAATGTGAAGAATATATAAAATATTGTCTATAATACTGGGGGCGTGCTCTAAAATAGCACTATTAATGGATTTTGGAAACATGCAGATAGAATGGAATAAGAAAGAGATTGTTGTTATACCGTATTTGTAACAGCTTTGAGATTGAACGCTGTTAAAAATGGAAAGTAGACAGGGAATTTGAACCGGATGATTTGTATAAAGAGATATGGAATACTTCTGATTTGGAAAATTCACTCCACACATTGTATGTCTACAGGGCACTAGCATTTTATGTTACCAAGACTAAAGATCTGTGTAAATCTGCCAAATCTTTTGTAAGAGACCAAATAGAGATATCACACACATACACCCAATTCTGTTCAAGTGGGTAGTTAGCATGATTCTTCTTTGCTATCAGCTAGCAAAGAAGCCACTACCAACTTCACTGGAAGGTCACTCCTCCAGAGCTGTTGCTATCTCCACAGCATTCTTTAACCTAGTCTTTCTGACAGATATTTGCAAGGGAGCTACATGGTCACAGCCTTTGACATTCACCAGACATTACAGATTGGAGGGAAGACCAAGTGAAACACTACATTTGGTAGGTGAGAGATTTCCTCCACGCTGACGTAAGTGAGCTTGCTAGTCACCCACATGTGTAGTTCTTTAAGTGGTATGTGAATTCACACAGCCCACCCATTCTCTTCTTGGTCTGTCACACAACTCCTGATCTTTTTGAGCAGGTGGTGGACTGGAGAAACTGAGGATAACCTTGGGATGGGGAGCATGCACAAATAAACAGGGTATATCTTAACACTTCTAATAGGTTCTAGAAGATTCTGAGAACTTTCACGCAGGTGTGGAACAAACCTACATGAATAGTTCATTTGCAATGCCTCCTCAGCCTCATGTTCAACAGTACAGCTATCCTCCCGCATGCCAGGCTCCACATGTCATCCCTTCAACTGTTATTTCTCATTCTCTTCAAACCCCTAAAGGACAAACAGACAGATACGACTCCTAGTTACTCCACAACTGACTTCCCAGTTCCAAAGTCAACATTCAATCTGTCACTGGGCAGACATTTCAAGCCCCTAAAACCAATTCCTCTTCATATGACCACAGATGCTAGCACAACAGAATAGGGAGAATGCTACAGTTCCCCACTGTTGCCAAGAGATTCAGAACATTATTTTCATTGTTCTGGTGTCATTTCTGTGGAAAATATGCTCATTATAGGTTTCTAGTTGGATCAGTGAGCTCACCAAAAACCCACTGATTTAGATGGCCTGCTCTGCTTGTGACCTACTACTGGATTTCAGCCAATGTATTTTATTAAATACAGTAGTATGAAATGGGCACAGAGCTAGAGGGCTGAGGAAGATGGTGGAGGGAAGAGGCGCCTGGTGAGCAATGGTACATAGGGTCGCAAAAGATCGGAATCGGCTGTTTGACTGAACAACAAAATGAAAGAAGTTTATAAACTGTTACTGAGTAAATCTAGAGTAAATTTCTCAATCATCCGAGTGCAGGACACATTACTACAGGAAACCAGATATAGCCTGAATGTCAGGAAAAACCTTAACTATTAAAGCAGTACAAACAATGCAAACCAAACTGGAGGTTTAAGAATCTTACATAGAACCAATTCTACTTATTCAAAAAGTACTTGGTCTCTTAATAAAATAAAGCCATGAAGACTGTCCTGAGAATATAATGCCGTGGCCTTTCATCTGCCTTCCACGTTGCAGCATTACACTCATACCACTGATCCAGTTATGTGAGTCACTTTCTGGTCATGAGTCCTTTTGACACAGAAAATCCTCATCAGCCTCAGACCATTATTGATAAATCTGCTGGCCTCCATCAAGGTGGATTCAAATGAGATTTAATCCACTTTGGGATCATCGCCCTTCCCTGTGGACTTCGGTACCCAAGCCAGTTAGTCCTCAGGGATGTCAGGTTAACCGCCGCCTGACACTCAGCGTTGAGTCACTGGCAGTATGGTCTACTCCAGGGATTCTCAACTTGGGGCCTGTGGGCTGGATACAGCCCATGGCACTATTTCATGTGTGCCCCCACTGCCTCTACCACACCAGGAAGTGCCATGTGGCAGAGGAAGGGCAAAATGGCCATCCGGCCCCCAAAGCTGTCTGAGGGAGTGTGACCTGGCCTCTAGTTTTAAAAGGTTGAAGAACTCCTGGTCTACTCTATTACCATAGCAAGATAACCTAACCAGACTCTATATTTTTATACACAACACACAAATTAATTTGTTCAGGGGATAAGTATAATTCAAAATGAGAATTAAAGAAATTCCTGAAATACACATACACTGGAAACTTGCTTAACAAATGGCTCGATTAACATAAAAATTGTTCCTGGACCGGGACTCCTTGCTTATGGTCACACATGCTCTGGTCACCTCCAGATTTGACTCTTGCAATGTGCTCTACATGGGGCTGCCCTTGATGACCATTTAGAGGCTGCAAATGGTCCAGAATGCTTCTGCTCGGGTGGTGATGGGGTGTGGGTGGTATTCCCGTGCCTCGCCACTGCTTCGGGAGCTGCACTGGTTGCCAGTGTGCCTCCAGGTGCAATTCAAGGTGCTGGTAATGACCTCTAAAGCCCTATATGGTAGTGGGCCAGGATACTTAAGAGCCCACATCACCCTGAAAACATCTGTCTGTCCCACCAGAGCAGACCGGACAGACTCTCTCATTGTGCCATCTGCTAGGAAGGTTCATCTCTCTAGCACCAGAAGTAGGACCTTCTCTGTGTCAGTAATCTCTGACACAAAATTATTATTATATTTCATTTTTAAGGTATCCTGAGATATTAATTGCTTGGACAAAGGAGTGACCAACAGGGCATGTATGAATCATTTCTTAATTGTCCTTGTGTATTTCACCTCTCTGGAGCACTCAGGACATGTTGCTGTCCTGGACAGGATATTAGACTAGATAAACCATTAGTGATACCTAGTGTGATAGTTTCTTCATTAGGTTCTTGTATAGATATAAATTAAGCATTTATTTTTTCTTGAAAGCAGTCACCAATTTTAATCTGATAGTATGAATATGCAAATAATGAGGCTTTAAGTTACGGATATAACTATTCATTTTCAAAGCTGTTTTAATACTAGCTGAATAGTATCATAATGAATTTGAATGAAAATACAAAATACAGCTTCTAAGGATGTGCTCATTCTAACTGAATTGTAAATTATCACATTACCTTTATGAATTCAAAAACAAAACAATACTGAGATACTGACAATATAAATAAGTATTACAATGTAACAGATTAATCAGTCAATTAAAAATAAATTATTATATAGCTCTAATGAAAGCCATTGTGAGCGATTGATTGCCTGGTGTCTATGGCAGATAATTTTGCATATATAATTTCCTGTTCTAGACCAAAGTCAAGGAGCTAAATATTTTGAACCAGGCCTAATAAACAGATTAGAAAATGTATCTGATTGATATAATTGAAATATTCCATGCTTGTGCCTTTATGCTACAATTAACAATGGTGATGCTGGCATTGTACAAAAGCAAGTACGTAAGTCTGATCAAATATTTGCAAGTATAAATCAAGATCACAAGTTAATAAATGTAGCTTTAATCATATGGAAGCACAACACATTTTCCTAGAGGCACATTTATTTTGTGAGAGGAAATAAAATTTTATTATACATGGTAACAGTTGTAAACCTACATATTTTTTGCAATAGTTGTTGACCGATTCTTGAAGGTGACAATTCCACAACATCTTCAAACTGTTCTACAGGACTGAATGTTTATTTCAGCTGACTGGTTCTTAAGCAAGGTCTAGGGCGTAAATTTATACTTCAAAATGTACACAGTTTGAAATACGCTGCACATATCAGAACAGATTGGGCACAACTTTCTAGAAACTTGAGTATCTACCCAGTTTAAGGAGTGGAATGCATGAACTCAGATTTGCTGTTTAATTATTTAAAAGGTATTACAGAAGCCATTCAATATATGAACAAAAAGGCAAGAAGAGGCAAACTACATTCCCAATCTGACCAATAATTACAAATCAGGTTCTATGTCAGCTTGAACCTGCATAAGTTACTGAGAACACACAAGTCACTGAGATTTTGAGGTATATGTTCTATCTTATTTGAGGATGCCAACAATGTGCTCCACAAAATGTCTAATATTATCACTGTTTTCAACAAGCTTTCAGTGAGAATGTTCTAGATTTAATCTAAACCAGTGTTTCCCAACCTTTGGTTTTTAGACTTCCAATTCCCAGAAGCGTAAGTCAATTCCCCAAAGCACTAATCAGCCAATGTACTGACTTAGGCTTCTGGGAACTGAAGTCCCCCTGTGGGGCCTGGGCCCCACATTGGGAACCACTGCTCTAAACTGTTAAGACTTAACCTAAACTAAACTATGAAAATTTGCATTAAGACTGATACTGTGGGCAATACCTTAATTTTTTAAATCAGCTACAACACAAGTAAAAAACCATGGTTTGTGTTAACCAGCAGGTACAGGCTGAGTTAACAATTTTACCAAGAGTCTGGAAAAACACATGCAGCCTACGGCTTGGTTGTTACTAGTCAGGTTGCAATGTTATGCAGTGATGACTCTAAGAAAGCAATAAAATATCACATTATCTTCCAATTCTTCTAATGGAGCATGATGGTGCAAAGAAATAATTCAGTCCCGAATAATTTGTAGTTGTTGAAACCAAAACAAGGAGGCACCAGTGGAGTTTGCTGAGTACAGTGGTACCTCGCTTAAAGAGCATAATGTGTTCCACAGGATTGCTCTTTAAGCAGTGGTGGGATGTCAAAAATTTTACTACCCCACCGTGACGTCATCACAGTGTGGGTGGAGCTAACGTCATGATGTCATGACATGGGCGGAGCCAAAGGAAAAAATAAAATAAAATAAAAATAAGCACACAGACACACACACACAGACCCCTCAACCCACCCACCCACCCACAACACAAGGACAGCAAGGAGGCCAGCAAGGAGGCCATGCATACGCGCAAAGCACTGTAGGCATGCATGCACACCAAGTGAAAAGGTAAGCCCCGAAGGTGGTTCCCCCCAAAATCTGCTACTGGTTCTCCGGGACACTAGGAAAAGTTACTACCGGTTCTGGCGAACTGGTGAGAACCTGTTACATCCCATCACTGTCTTTAAGCGAGTTTGCTCTTTAAGCGAAACAACATTGTAAGTTACCAATTGGGGGAGGGGATTGCGAACCCCAATTTATTTGTTAAGTGAGTTTTTCATTGGTTTTATTTGTTAAGCAAAGCGAACATTCAGAGAAAATTCTGCTCTTTAAGCGAGTTACTCTTTAAGTGAGGCGCTCTTTATGCGAGGTTTGACTGTATTATGGTCTAATTTATTTTAATCTATGAAGAATCTGTTTTGATTTTCTGAGGAGCAAACATTAGTCTGTTAATTCTGGACATCGCACCATCTATGTCAAGATCAGGTTATCCCAGACAGCACTGAACCACAACTTCCTCTGTAGTCCAACATTATCGTAGACAGCTGTACTCTATCCCTCCTTAATTTAAAATTAGGAATAGAACTGTAAGATTAGCACCGTGTGCTTACTAAAAGTTGTATCCTGTCCATTGAAGCTTTCTCATTAGGAAGAATGGCTTAGATTGTAATCTTATGGTCAGAAAACTGATCTCTAAGTACTTATTTCACATTTAAAAACTTACAGGCACTTGTCTTTTGAAATGTATAGAACAGAAATAATCATGAGAAATCTATAGTAGTGACCAGATTAGTTCCTCTCACTGAGTCTCCTGCACTGAGATAGAAGACTATGATCAGGCCTTTGCTGGCCCAGCGGGATACCGGGACATGTCACCGTGCACCCCTGCTTATACCTTATACCTTAAAGGGCCACACCACTTTGGCAGTTTCAACTTCCGCTCCTGTCGCCAGAGGATGCCAGTAAAAAAAGCCCCATTTGGATCATGCAATCGTCCAACGCCTTGGGGGTGACTGCCCCGAAAACCCCATTTGGATCCTCCAATCGCCCAGTGCCTTTGGGGAGAGGGAGGTGAAGGAATCAGCTCCCTCCCCCAAAAGGCACTGGGCGATTGGAGGATCTGTACGGAGCTTTCAGGGCAGTCAGGCACAGCCTTCACTTGACTGCCCTGAAAGCCCTGCAGTGCCTCCCCAGCCCTCTGGTCTGGCTGGGAAGGCACCAGGGGTTTAAACGAGCCCAGTTTGAAGAGTGAAAAGCCTTTCCACTCTTCGGACTTCAGCCCCCGGTGCCTTCCCAGCCCTCCGGTCTGGCTGGGAAGGTGTGGGTGGTGGCTCATTTTTCTATGCATCCCTATGGGGATGCACCAAGTTCCGATAAAATCGAGTTCCGAAAGAGGCCATGGAACCGATTTTTTCGTAACTTGGAGTTTTACTGTATTATTAATTCTGTTTGCTTTTTTGCCATTAAAAATGCTACATAATTGCAACTGAAAATGTACAGTGTTCAACGATCTAACTGTACAATAGGGTTCCTACATACTATTCTTTAATATGATACAGGAAAAGCAGTGTGGTTTAGTGGATGCACTAACAGACTGAGGAGAAATGAACTCAAATCCTTACTTAGCCATAATATGTCACTAGGAAGTGGCAGCATAAGACCATGCTTTAAGAACGTCACATACAGTATCTTGAAAACCCTCTTAGGATAATCATAAGTGGGATGCAACCTACCAGCAAACAACAATAATGAAATAATACATAAATGTAATCTTTTTCTAATTGTTTTATAAACAGTTCTTAGACTGGGTCTAAATTTTCATGGTTAAATAAGCTCTTTCCCAAAGGAACTTACTCTACTCAACCTAGAAGACACCAGAATGTTTTTTGCAGTTCTCAAACTAGGTTTTTGTCTGTAGAAATACAGTAATACCTCATATAACATTAGTATCGAATAACACTAAAATCGCATAACATCAAGGAATCTGGGGGGAAGAATTGTATCAGATAACATTAAGATCCTATGGGATGCTTCAGATAACAACCGCGAAAGCCTGTGTGGTTACAATGTATCTCTATGGATCCCATAGAGGATCAGATAACACTAAAAATCATATAACACGAAGACTTGTGGAACCAGGTTTTAATGTTATATGAGGTTTTACTGTACATGCAAACTGCAACCGATAGTAGAAATTTTTTAACTTTTACTGATGATAATCCAGTAGCTTCCCCCCACCTTAACATGGCTTATTCTTGAAAATTCTTGGGAACTATAGTAAAATCTTCAGAACAGCTTTCAACACTCTATATCCCTCAATGCTAAGTGTTGTCCCTTCTGCAAATTTGTGTACATTATATTCAAGCCTTGATGTCTTTCTCTGAAAATGTATACTAAAGTGTCAATGAAAGAAGATAACTGGAAATGGGAGTCCATCTGGGAAAGAAGATTATGAAAAATGTGTATTATGAAGAATATGCATTTAGGTTGTATCATACAACAGTACAGTAATACACCGGATAACGATTGGACCGGATAGCGCTAGAATCGGATAACAATGCAAGATTTTTGGAAAAATCTTGCATCGGATAACAATTGTTTTAGCGTTATCCGAGTAAATCGTGTGTGTGTGTGGGGGGTGGGTGGGTGGATTGGGTAGAATATCTACCCAATCCAACCCCCCCAGCGATGGATTGCTGCTTTTGTTGCGCGCCAGTGGGTGCCTGTTTCCCGCACCGCACTGGCCCCTTGCCGCTTGCTAAGGGGCCAGTGTGGTGCGGGAAACAGGTACCCACTGGTGCGCAACAAAGCGCACGAGCGGGTGCCTTGTCTTGCCACCCAACACGAACCTTAGCCCTTGCTAAGGCTCGTGTCGGGTGGCGAGAAGAGGTTTGCCCCCAAAGTCAAGCTGACCCTAGGCTAGCAATCACTATCCTAGGGTCAGTTTGACTTCAGGTACAAACCGTGCAGTTTGTCCCTGACATCAGGGCTTTTTTTTAGCGTTGTTTGATGCATGTGTCAGACAACGCTAAAAATCGGATAACGTCATGACTTGTGGAACCAAGTCATAACGTTATCAGGTGTATTACTGTACACTATTGAAAGAGGGGAGAATCACATGTTTTTTCTCATAATATACATAAATCTGCCCTATTTTACCCATTATTTGAAGGAAAATTCCTAGCTAAAATTTATAAATAATAAAAATGGTCTTTTTCTGTTATATTTTAAAATTTTATTCCTAGATTCAACATTATTATTATATCATCATTAGCGCTTGCAAGAACATTCCGTTCTTGTTAAGAGATACACAGTAAAATTAACATTGGTACTTGAAATGAATGGGGGAGAACATTCTTTCACATGGCACACACATTATCTCTGAAGTCTCTTCCACTCATAAGCATAAAAGTTGAAAGTTTAAGTAGGATAAGAAGATTTTTCAACACATTAGCTGAATTTGTAAATACCGGTAGCTCCTAATTAATTTAATCACTGAACACAGAAATGGGATGTAACTGACAAATCCCCTTAAATCATGGATGCCAGTAAAGAACAAACAGCAATAACTCACCATGAAGAGTGGGCAGCAATATAAATTTGAACTAATAAATAAATAAATAAATAAATAAATAAATAAATAAATAAATAAATAAAAAAACAGGATATGGGCAATTTTGTATGTTTTACTGCTAGATTTTTTAAAATAATTTAAGCCACAACTCCATTGAGAAAACTGTGTGTTACTAGCTATGGTGGACCAAATTAACTTAAACTGGAAAATAAAACAAATAACAAATAATTAGAAAGCAATGCTGATATTTGGGTATGTGGAAGAAACAATGTAGCATGTGTAAAGATTGAAACAGGAAATAGGGATGATTACCGTATTTGCTGACGTGTAAGACGCATCAGAGTACAGTAGACGATGCACCCCGTTATTACAAAAATAGCCCACTATATGCCACTATATACAGTACAAGATGCACTCAATTTTTCCAACGTATTTTAAGGGAGGAAATGGTTCTTATACACCAGCAAATAAGGTATATAGGGGCATAAATGTTGCTACTTGTTTCTTCTTTCATGTCCCGAACAACTCCTGAACTGCCAAAATGAAGCCACTTTCTTGACTTTGTTGTTGGCCAAACTTAAGTCCTCATCGGTGCATATTTCTGGCAGTAATCAGCAGACCAGTAACTGAGCTGGATTCTGTACGTCACATTCACAAAGCATGCTGTTGTCTGGCAGCGGGCCCAATCTGAGCATGTTGGCCTTACATTTTAGAGACTCCAACCCTCAGCCTATTCAGGGTCCTCCATGTAGTAGAAGTTGAGTTCCTCAGCCATATCCTCTTTTAATGTTGTTTCTTATCAAGTGAGCAACTCCTGCATCTTCTACTTTGGTTTTGCTCTTGCGTACCCTCAAGACTGTTTGTTCTTGCCATTAAGCTCTTCCTGCATCTGAGTCAGTGAGACTTGAGGTTCATATCCATTCAGAAGATGTCTAGGGTCATGCCATTTGCTGACAAACATGCAAATAGCGATTAAAGCTGACTTCCTAACATCCACACTGTTTTTTTCTATTCTTCCACCCCATTCACATTTCTTATTTCTGTATCTTTTAAGAATTACTGAGACGAACCAACTACAGAGTAAATGTTTTGCCAATATGGTCAGTGTAAATGCCATAGAGCAAGGATGCCCAAACAACAGCCCACAGGCCAGATCCAGCCTGTGCCGCTCCCAGAACCAGAAGTTAAATGTGCCCACACATGCGCAAAACATTGCCAGAAATGCACCCACAGCTGTCATAAACACGTTTATGACAGCTGTAGGTACATTTACGGCTGTGTTTTGCAGATGCACATTTTACTCCCGCTTCCTGTAGGAGGAACCATGTGACTGGCCTGCTCAACCACATGACTGGTCCATGGCACAAAAAGTTTGGACATCCCTGCCATATAGTGTCCCTATCTAAGGGCATGGAAGAAGGGTCAGATATAGGTGAGAACAGATGGGAAAGGTTATTTTTCTCTTATGCAAACATCGTATGAAAAATGCAAAAAAGGACCAGGAAATAAAATCAAAACTAAAAAGAAAAACCCTAAAAGATTATAGGAATACAATAGGTTTTTTAAAAAAATCTATACATAGACTTCAACAAAAACAAACAGATACTGTATCCCAAAATATATCCATAGGAAATTTATATCAATTGGCCACAGGTTCAAATAGCTGTAAGGCCTTGAAATCACTAAACAAGAGGATGAAACCTTTCCAACATAAAACAGAAATCTTTTAGATACAGTGAAAGGCACAAAGAATCAATTTTTGTGGATGAGAAATTAATTTCCACAGAATGGACAGTTACTTTAAAAGCACATAATTTTTTTGCTGATTATGTCATAATTTATAATCCATAGCTACAGTAGACATGGAAGCCAAAGCTCTAATGCATTAATTAAGAAAAACAGAATTTTTCATCCCATTTGTTCCTGATACCTTGCATACAATATCTATTAATCAACAACAAATATTAATAAACAAAAATCATGGTTTTAGCCTTCTGTACTAATCCAATAATTGTTTTGAAACAGCATGACAAATCAATTTATCCAAAGAGAAAAATTACATCATCATCAGTCCTTAACTTCTATAAAGGATGTTTCAATCTTGTCTGGATTGCTTCATGAAATGAATTTAAATTTGTGAATCCTAATTTCTTAAACACAAACCACCTAGAAAGGAGGAACAGTCAAAACAGTATGAAAAAGTTGGGGAAACTAAATCTGCCACCACTGAATCAAAGTTCTAATAAACGTGAATTAGCAAGGAAGTGAACATAAATTTCCACAATATATTTTTTTAAAATAATAGAATGGAATCATATAAACCAAAGACTATAAAAGTATCTATTTATCCTGTTGATCTGTGTTGACTTTACCACAAAGGCAAATTTTTAATATGCCCAGCTATTCAAATCCTGAGATACTTCAAACATCTTTCTACTCAGTTACCATAATCATAAAAGAAATACCCCTGGCAATTAATATTCCAAGGCATAAAATAATAAGAATAACACTTATATACCACTCTATGGCATTTAGAGCACTCTCTGGACAGCTCACAATACATTAGCATTTTGTCCTAACAAGCTGGGTGCCCATTTTACCAGTTACAGAAGAAAGGCTGAGTCAATCTGAAACCCATCAGGATTAAATTCAGATCATGAGCAGAGTTTTGGCTATTGGGGTTTAACCACTCTGCCATGGGTGTACTTTTGATTTAAGAATCTTACACTCTACACATCTCAATATCACTAAATCTGCCAGTCAGCAGACACAAAGTGACTGAAATCCTGTTGCTTAGCACAGTAAGTAGCAACTAGAATAGGAACTTATGGAGAAGCTAACTTACTAAAGTCCCCACTGATTCAATGGCCCTACTCTAAAAGTGATATACTGTACTATGTTAAGGAAGAGGATTTGAGTCAGTGTGATACAGTATATTGTCTTTCATAGCCATTAGCTGAAATTTTCACCAATTAGTCCAATAACTGGACAAATCTTCAAATGTAATTATTACCTTCATTACTACTGAACACAAGGCTGATGTTCAGAAATGAACAACAGAACCACAGATTAACCCTATGAAACAGGAAGGGACTTCAGATGTCAAAGTCTGACTATAAAATTTACAGCTAAAGCGTTTCTGTTACACAGCCATTTAATATTTGTTGAAAAACCTCTGAGGACAGTTCACTACATTCTAAGTAATACAAAGTTATAAATGACTGTACAGTATAACCATTATATCTAAATTCCAAAGAATCATACATAAAACCATAAATACTGTTCCCATCCAGTGACACAAGATTCCAACTATGAAGGTAAGGAAGTTGTCGTGACACCAACTCCTAAGCTTATTATTTAATTATTTATTATTCATACTTATCAACCGTCCTCCTCACCAAGGTGACCCAGGGTGGCTCACAATTCATTAAAAAAAACCACAATAAAACACTCTTAAAAGCATTCCTAACCCCCCCCCCCTCAATTTAAAACTTTAAAATCAAAATCTAAAAACTAATTGAGGGCAAGCAGGGCTTAAATCAAACAGCGGGCTGGGATCCTGTACCCCATACCTGCCCTGCCCAGTCATGTTTTTCAAATTTTCCCAAAGGGCAGCAACTCCATCTGGAGAAGTAACTCCGTTGGCAGGAGGTTCCATAGGGCCGGGGCGGACACTGAGAAGGCCCTCTGTCTTGAGCCAGAGAGATGTGCCTCTCTGGCCGATGGAACAACTAGAGAGCCTCTCCGATCCGCTCTAGTGGGACGGGCAGATGTTCTTGGGGCGAGGCGGTCTCTTAAGTATCCTGGCCCACTACCATGTAGGGCTTTACAGGTAATAACCAGCACCTTGAATTGGACCCGGAGACATATAGGCAACCAGTGCAGTTCCCGGAAAGAGGGGAGGAATCAAATAAGCCAGCAGGCCAGGGTGACTGTCTGGCTCATACCCCATACCTGCCCCGCCAGCCAGGTCTTAACACCCTTTCTGAAGGGCAGCAACTCTGTCTGGTGATGCAGCTCAGTTGGCAGGAGGTTCCATAGGGCCAGAGTGGACACAGAAAAGGCACTCCTCCTGGTGCTAGAGAGATGCACCTCTCTAGCCGATGGCACAACCAGAGAGCTTCTCTGGTCTGCTCTGATGGGATGGACAAATGTTCTTAGGGTGACGCAGTCTCTTAAGTATCCTGGCCCACTACCATATAGGGCTTTAAAGGTAATAACCAACACTTGAGTTGCACTCGGAGGCATACTGGCAGCCAGTGCAGCTCCCAGAGCAATAGTGAGGTACAAGCATAGCGCCCGCACCCCATCACGACCCAAGCAGCCACATTCTGGACCAGTTGCAGCCTCCGAATGGTCACCAAGGATAGCCCCATGTAGAGTACATTACAATAGTCAAGTCTGGAGGTGACCAGATCTGGCATAACAGGTGAACAACTCGAAGTTGTGCAAAAGCCATCCTGCCCACAATTACCACCTGCTCTTCGAGCAGTAGTCGCCAGTCCAGGAGGACCCCCCAAGTTATGCACCGGGTCTGTTTGGGGAAGCACCGTCCCATCCAGGACCAGAGATGGTAGCTCCCAAGATAACGCAGGACCCCCCACCCCCAGCCACTAAGTCTTGCCAAGATTCAGCTGAAGCCCATTGTCCCCCATCCAGACCCTGACAACCTCCAGGCACCTGGAAAGGACTTCCACTGCATTGGTAGCTTAGAACTATCTGATCTCAAAAGCTGAGAAACACTTATCTGTGGTTATATTTGGAATCTGTACAGTTAACTATCCTCTGAGGAGTCAGAACTAGACTAATTTTAAGAATTTAGTAGCCAAAATCTGTTGTTTAGCATAAAAATTGCACCTGAGTATGTCAATTGAATGAGTGAGGATTTGGTCACTTAAGGCCATTAGGTTCCATTGATTCAAATAGGTCTATTATAACTGCAACTTGTTTTAGGATGAAGTTATAGAGTGGGGTCATTTTAATCAATAGAACTTACAGATGAGATGACTCAGTAAATCACCAATGATTCAATGGGCCTACTCTATTGCACTTTATTACCACACTAAACAACTATAAATGTAATGTAATCTTCCATATATTCATTACCTGTATATGATTAGTTAATATGTTTAGTAACATAAATTTCTAGTTTGGTCTGAAAAAAATTAAAATAACTTCTGTTACTCAGAAGCATCATCCATTTTTCTGTCCATTTGTTTTTACCCTTTGGCAACTAATGCACAATAAATGCAGTACCTTTTAAGAAATGATCTGTGTCCTCGCCAGTAAATCCTTTTTACTTCCGACCTTCTATTTCTACTAGAAAACAGGGACGAATGACTAGATACTTATGGTGCTTTCTTGCACATGTATGGTATACAATTGAAGCTACCTTAAACCAGGTCAGGCCATTAGCTTTAGCTCTGCATTGACTTTCAGGGTTTTTTTTAACAGAAGTCTTTCCCAGACCCATCTGATTTCAGAGATTCAATACAAGATCTTTTATCTATTGTGCTCTCTCTCTCTCTCTTCCCTAAAGCAATGGCATCTCAAGACCACTGCTTGAGATTGGCATAGAAACTCAGGTCATTACAATGGTATTAAGGGACTAAGAAAGGTACTATTATATTGCAATGCAGCAGAGCATGTTGTTATCTATTGTATTTTACAACATTCATTAACCACAGTTCCCTCGGGTGTGTTAAATGCTTGGTGTGAATTCTATTCTGATGTATGGCAACCCTTTCCAAGGCTGTCAAGGTACAGAGTAATCAGACAAAGTTTACCATTTCCTCCCTTCTAGAAGCATTCCGGGTCTACCTGCAGACTGCCTAGTGCTACACAGGCTGGCTCTTTTCTCAGAAGGTACAGTGTCAGCACTGAAAAAGGCTCTATTATGTATTCATTTGGTTTGTACCCCTGACATTAGTGACTGCAATGGCTTAACGCAGGTGTTCCCAACCTAAGGCCCATGGGCTGGATCCAGCCCATGTCCCCATTTCTTGTGGCCCTCCAAGGGCATTCACGAAACAAAATGGCCACACTTTGAAGCTGCTGGGACAAAATGGGCATCCCCATTGTGCAGCCAGGGCAAAATGGCTGTCCGTCCCTTGAAGATGACTGAGAGAGTGTGACCTAGCCCCTGGCTTGAAAAGGTTGGGAACCCCTGGCTTAATGGTTAAGATGCTGAATTTGACAACTGGAAGGTAGGCAGGTCAGCTGCACGACGGAGTGAGCTCCTGTCTCTGTCCCAGCTTCTGCTAACCTAGCAGTTCGAAAGCAAAACATGCAAGCAGATAAATAGGTACAGTTTCCGTGGGAAAATAACAGCATTCCGTGCACTCCTGTGTCCAGTCATGCTTGCCACATGACTGTGGAAACATCTGCAGAAGCAGACAGCGCTTGCTCTTTGACTTTAAACTGAGATGAGCACCGCACCCTAGAGTCGGAAATGACTGACTTTCAAACAAGGGCAACCTTCAACTATGCCTGACATTCAGATACATGTTGGTATTGTGCAGTGTATCAAAGAGAACACAAATGGGATAAACTAACTCCTCCTAATGTCCATACACACATTATGCATACAGATGATATTTAATTTTGGGCCAATTGAGCATTATCATCAAAAGCCCAGATGTAAAGCTGGTCATCCAACTAACATTTATGGGTTAGAAAATCAGAAGAGGGATTACATGTAAGATTCCTAATCATTCTTCTCCTTCGACTGCCCAGTTAACATCCCAAAGCCATCCCTCCATCACCCCATGATCACACTTAATATGTATGAACACATCTTTCTCAAGGTAAACTAAAATAGATTACACATACCGTATTTGCCGGCATATAAGACAACTGGGCGTATAAGACAACCCCCCCAACATTTCCACTCAAAATATAGAGTTTGTTATATACTCGCCGTATAAGACTACCCTCTCTTCTGCACACCTTCCACACCGGCACTAGTGGGGAAGTGCGCATGTGCGAGCTCTGCGTAGACAAGGGGCGGGGCGGAGCACCGTTGCTTCCCGCCGAGCAGAACGGGCTGGTCATGCTAAAAAGGCTGGCACCCCTGTCTCGCTGCTGATGCTTGCCGCAGCCATGCTGATGACCCACCGCCCCCGTGCTGGATACAGCGCGATACTGGATTGTATGTAGAATGAGGTGAGCGGGCATCAGGAGGCCACTATGGGCACCAAGCCGGCATCAGGAGGCCACTATGGGCACTGGGTGAGCATCGGAAAGCCACTATGGGCAGCTATGTCTATCCCAACTGAAGTGCACCCGGCACACTTGGAGGCATGTTTGTCAGGGGGGGAAAGTCGTCTTATACGCCGGAAAATATGGTATACACAAATTCTGAAACTACAGGCACACATGTGTTCATGCAGTTCTTGTGGATAAAATGTTTTGTATGTTCCAAATGTATGTTCTAATGATATTAATTTCCTTGTGACCTGTACAGATACAGCCAATGTCAGATGTATTATATGGCAGCATAAAGATGCCACTGACCTAAGTAAATGATTAAGAGCATCAAAGAGACAGAACCATTAAGTGCTTGTATGACATGATAGGATCTTGTCAACAGCCACTCTGGTTAGCCTTTTTTACATGGAACTGAGGTCAGCCAGAATGACATCATCTCATATTTTTGCCTCAGAACTTGATAAAGCCTTTATTCATGTGTGTATTTTGCCATCAAAGCATGTAATTATAAATTATCATTGATAAATAACACTGCTCATCTTTGATATTATATGCATCCATCAGTTCCCTATTACAGAGGTATTTCTGAGTTTGTTTATAGAGATAAGCTTGATCCTGGGCAAACTACAGACTGGGATTTACTCACATCCATAAAATGGGCTCAACCATAAGCCAAGTTTATACAGCAAATATACCCATGATTTCTATTCCAGTTGGATCTCTCACAAATTATTTTCTATTTGGTTAATGCTAGCATGATGTATTTGTACTCAATGCTTTTAAGAACCAAGTTATAAAATAATTGCAAAATCTAGATTAACAAGTATTTATAGTTTTACATCAGTCAGATTTCTTTCCAAGGCAGAAATTAAAAAAGAGGATGCTATGAAGTCCAAGTTATCTACTCTATTCTGCTTACTATAAATCAGGAGTTCGCAACCTATGGCCCATGGCACCATTTCATGTGGCCTGCTGTCCTCGCTCTCATGGGTGCTTGAGAACCAAAAGATTTTGTGAAATAGAAACTACCTTAGCAGTGTATTCATTTCTTAGTCTATTAAGGATAAATACACCATGTATAAGTTTGGTCCAGATTCAATCAGAAACCAACTGCACAGGAAGATGTTGTCACATGTAATTTTTTAATTCCCTGGCAGCAACTGAGCATTTGAATTTGTCAATGCTTGTCTCTTTTGAAGACTAAGTGATAGAAGTTCATATCCTTTATTAGGTCATCTAGCATAATCAACTGCAAACAGCCCGGACAACTATGGATGAAAAAAGATATACAGTCAAACCTCGCATAAAGAGCGTCTCACTTAAAGAGTAACTCGCTTAAAGAGAAGAATTTTCTCTGAATGTTCGCTTCACTTAACAAATAAAACCAACCAAAAACTCGCTTAACAAATAAATTGGGGTTTTCAATTCCCCCCCCCCCACACACACACACAATTGGTCATTTACAATGGTGTTTCGCTTAAAGAGTAAACTCGCTTAAAGAGCAATCCTGTGGAACGCATTATGCTCTTTAAGCAAGGTACAACTGTATCTGGTTTGGAAGAATGTCCATGGAAAAATAAAGCTTCAGACAATTATCCAGAAAATTTTACTTACAAGGTGTGGATCAAGCATGGAACATTTCTGGGCTATAAAATAAATTACTCTCTTTGGATACACCTGTTTATTATAATTTTCTGGTATCATGTTACTATACCTTTGTAATACTACTTCATTTCTAATTCAGTAAATATGCTGGAATTTTTTGAGATTAAAATAACAAATTACAGTTCTACCAATCACATCAGAGTTCTATGATTCCTTGAAGTTTTAGTTTATCGTTTCCGTCAAAAGTTGCTACAAACATAATCACAGAATGGAAGAGACCTCAAAGACCATCGTGTACAACCCTATGTGAAAGCACTCCTATTAGATGATTATACAAATATTGTTTAAAAGCCTGCAATGGAGAAATACACCCACCACCTGCCTAGAGACACAGAATCATAGAATGGAAACAAAAGAAGCCCATGAGGCCATCACATCCAAATTCCAGCTCAGAAATGCAAATCAAAGCAAATCTTATTGTCCAATTTTGTCTTGAATTCTTGAGTTGGGAGTGCTCACCATCTCCCAAAATTATTTATTTATTTATTTATTCATCCATCCATTCACATTTATACCGTACCCCTTTTGTTGCAAGAACCACTCAGGGCAGCTCTAATTTGTTTCATCATCCTACTGCTCTAACAGTTAAGATCATTTCCACGACATTCAACCTACATCTGGTTTCCCAAGGTTTGAGCCTGTAATTTTGTGACTCCTGCCCCTCCTCTTTATGACTATCTTTCAAGTACAGTACAGCAATACCTTGGATAACATTTGCCTCGGATAATACTAAAATCGGATAACGTTGGGGAATTCGAGGCAAATATTTGAATTGCACAACTTTAACGTAACATTGTGTGATGCAAATGTTTGCCTTAAATTCCCCGACGCTGATCTCTGCCCCAAAGCCTGCAGGGCTTGAGACCAGCCCTGCGGGCTTTGGGGCAGAGATATACTGAGGCAAATATCGCTGGTTTGGTTGAAGGAGATTGCTATGGGGCTTATTGATCCAGGTGAGGGGGAGTGTTCTAAAGAGAGGCTAGGGACCCTTTCTACAGCCTCTATGCAGAAGTGCCCCCCCCCGGGGCCTGGAAGGCTAGGCCCCTTTGCAATTTGTGGGGGGGGGGGGGGTTCTGAAGAGATGCTAGGAAAAAATTTCCCTAGCTTCTCTTCAGAACCCCCTGCCTGGATCGCTAAGGGTCTTAGTGATCCAGGCTGGGGTGGGGGGCTTTTGAATAGAGGCTGGGGAAAGAGTTCCTAGCCTCTCTTCAGAACACTCCCCCCGCCTGGATCACTAAGCCTCTTAGTGATCCAGGCAGCAGTTTTGAAGGCTTGGAAAAACTTTTCCTAGCCTCTCTTAAGACACCCCCCCCCCTCAATGGCTAAGGGATTTAGCCATCCAGGGGGCCTTCTGAAGAGAGGCTGGGAAAAGGGTCACCAGCCTTCTTCAGAATGCCGCCACCACCCCAGATCACTAAGCCCATTCTTTCCCCCAGCCCCAGCACCGATGCCAGCTTGGGATCAGCCCTGGGGTTGGGCGGAAAGGGAACAGGGCTTTCTTAAATGTTGTGCGATCAATGCATCGCACAATGTTAAAAACCGGATAACGTTATGACTTGTGGAACCAAGTCATAACATTATCCGAGGTACTAGTGTACTTGAAAAGTATTATTGTATCTCCCTACCCCCACCATCAGTCTCTGCTTCCCAAGACTAAACATGACTAATTCTTTCAGTTTTTCCTCATGGGGTTTGAGTTCCAGACCCCTTGTTGCCCTAGTGGAAAGACAAAACAAAACCCTGGTGCCTAATGCTCCCAATGCTATCAAAAGGCATATATTCAGATCTTTTTAAACATTACTTCACAACTACAGCTGATTTTTAAAATTACTCATAACTATATTGTACTATATAAAACATAGTTTAGATTTCAAAAGATGGATAGTTTATTACACAGTATTATAACCACACTTCCTCACTCAATAATTAAAAGGTCTTTCTATACATCTCATTTTAAGTGCATGTATATTTTAATCACACAATTATGACATCTGTAGTTTAAATGTAATAAACTAAGACTTGAAATCATGTACATTATAAGGTCAATAATCCGTAATTGTGCTACCAAGTCTTCAGACCCTGGCTGAAGTCTAAGGAAACTACTATGTGTCCCTGAGCAGGCAGGAGCCAATATCATCACAAGCCTAGCTAAAGGAAGATGAAGTTTGATTTTTGTATGTAAGATGGTTGTAAAATCTGGAAGCACATCTCCATCATTTTAATCAGTCTCTCCTTTGGGAGCCTGTGACGTTCAATTTATAAGGATACTTAAAAGACCGCCTCACCACATCTGTCTGTCCCACCAGAGCGGACCAGAGAGGCTCTCTAGTTGTTCCATCGGCCAGAGAGGCACATCTCTCTGGCACTAGAAGGAGGGCCTTCTCTGTGTCCGCTCTGGGCCTATGAAACCTCCTACCAACTGAGCTACGTCTACAGATGGACTTGCTGTCTTTTAGGAAGAACTTAAAGCCATGACTGGCGGGACAGGTATGGGGGTCCTGGCGGTACCATGACCCCAGGTCACTGGTTAGTTTGAGCTCCCTCTCTCCCCTGGTCTTTTAATCTTTTATCTCTGGGGCTTAGTTTTTAATCTTTTAATTATGATGGGAATTGACTGATTTTAAACATTTTAAACCAATCATATCTCTCTTTCTCCCTCCCTGTAGTTTACATACAGGGAGGGAAAGAAAGACAGAAGCACTTCTCTCTCTCCCTGTAGTTTAAATACAGGGAGGAAAAAAACACGATTGGTTCTAGAGAACCAATCACCTCTCTCTTTCCCCCTTCCCTGTAGTTTAAATACAGGGAGGGAAATAAAGAGAAAAGGAGGCTTTGCGACTGAAGTATGTCGGGGAAAGGCGGGTGCTTTTCCCCGACCCTACTGCAGTGGCAGAGACTGCTGCTCGTGGGGGGTGGCTTTAAAGGCAGGGAGGTCTCTTTCTTTCCCTGCCTGCCTTTAAAGCGGTTTGTCCCTGAAGTCAGGGATTTTTTTTTTAAGCATTGTTTGATGCATGCATCGGACAACGCTAAAAATCGGATAACGTCATGACTTGTGGAACCAAGTCATAACGTTATCCGGTGTATTACTGTACTGGTGTTGACCTAAATGGCATAAGTCCAAGCTATCTCAAAGACCACATCTGCCCTTATGAGCCTGCCTACATTTTAGCATTTTTAGGGGAGGCCTTTATTTCTATCTCACAACAGGTGTGTCTGGTGGGGACACAGGAGAGGGTTTTCTTTGTTGCTGCTTCCTCCACTCTGGAACTTACTCTTACAGGAGACCAGCCCCACCTTGTCTTTGCTATCCTTCTGAAAGTATGCAAATATTTCTTTCTCCAGGCATTTTTTGGAATCTTTCTCCAGGCAGTCTTTCTTTCAGTGACTGGCTTTTAAGGAGTCACCTCTGTGAGGAGGCAGCTAAATAAGTCTAAATAAATGAATGAATGAATAAAATAAGAAGGGTTTTAAATGGGACTACTTTAATTTTGTTTTTGTTTTTAAATTATTACTGGTTTTACCTGTGAGCTTCTCATATTAATTTGTTGATTTCTTTTTTAATATTTCAATAATTTATTTTTAGCTTTTATATTGTTCATTTTTAATATTGTAAGGGGGTTTGGATATATTTGAGGAGAAAGGTGGGTGTAAAAAGATACCTTTTAATAAAATTTGTCTACAACACATGACATGCTTAGAAAATATTGTTCCTTTCCCCACGTTGTTATGGATTATCATATATCCCTTTAATATTGTACTAGTTTCATTTAGTTATTTTATGTTTATTAGTCCACAATTTTCAGTAGTTCTTACATAACATAATCCTGTTTTTTATTTATACAACATTAATTTTAAGGGAAGATTTAAGTAAAATTTGTTCTAAATCTGAATTTTTTTTAAAAAAAGTACTGATAGAGGCCAAAATCCATTGGGGCAGGTCTATTGACAGAACTGTATGTATCAACAAAATCAGACTGAGGTTCTTCATAAAATCCAGAAGCCAATCACAGAGAGCTAGATCATTCACAAAAGCTGGTTTGCAAGTGACATGGAAGGCTGCATGGAAAAGGGAACAATATTTTCTGTAGACCAATTTTATTACAAACTAAGTATCTGATTACATTGCATTTATTAACTTTTTTCTAAAGTGCATGCAAGTCAAGTGAAAAAGGACACATTGGTACAATCACATCCACAGGTGTAATCATATTATAGAACAATCCTATTGGGGTGGGAATCACTCCTCTATATTATGCTGCCTCAATGCTATCAAAGTTGCATGGCACTCCCATTTGATTCCAATGAGAAGCAAAGAACTGCACTAGCCCAGGACTGTTATAGTGCTGGAATTACAGTAATACCTCATATAACATTAGTATCGAATAACACGAAAATCGCATAACATTAAGGAATCTGGGGGGAAGAATTGCATCGGATAACATTAAGATCCTATGGGATGCTTCAGATAACAACCGCTAAAGCCTGTGTGGTTACAATGTATCTCTATGGCTCCCATAGGATTTTAACATGCATCGGATAACACTAAAAATCATATAACATCAAGACTTGTGGAACCAGGTTTTAGTGTTATATGAGCTTTGACTGTATATGCATACTGAGGAAATGAGAAAGCTCTGGAGATACACAGCTGCTCAGCAAGCTTCTTGAATGCCAAATTGTCCTGCTTTAGGGCAGTTCTCAACCTTTTAAAGCTGGGGGCCAGGTCACACTCTCTCAAGACAGCTTTGGGGGTCAGATGGTCATTTTGCCCTTCCTACAGTACCACATGGCACTTCCTGGTTTGGTGGAGGCGGTGAGGGGCACATGAAATGGTGCCGTGGGTCACATCCAGCCTGTGGGACGCATGTTGAGAATCCCTGCTTTAGGGCCTGTACTAACATTTCATCAGGCTTAAATGGGTATAATCATTAATTACAATTAAGCCAGTTTACTGTCATTTCCTTGAACTGGAACAAACTAACTTAAATACAAAGATCATGCAACATTGTACTATTATACTTACATATTCTGCCTTTACTTAGACAACATATGGCCTTGTCCATAAGATTCTATGCATTTTCCCATCCAGGGACAGATCAAACCCAGATTAGCTGAAGTTTGAAAGACTGCTGCTTCAGGTGCCTTCAGCTCATACGCTGATTAATGGGCACATTTTTAAACAAGCACTACACTATTACTTTTGCAATTATTATGTACAGGCTCTAACCTGAACATTGAAGACATTTGATTAAAAAAAACTGTCTTGTGTGAAATGTGGTGTTGGAGAAACAATGGACCACCAGAAAGATAAATAAATGGATTCTATATTAAATAAAACCTGAACTTTCCCTAGAAATAAGCATGATAGAACTAAGGCTATCATACTTTAGGCATATCAAGAGAAAATAGGAGTCACTGGAAAAGACAATTTTTTGGGGAAAACTGAAGGCAACAAGAAAAGTAGAAGACCAAATAACAGATGGATTGACTCAATAAAGGAAAGCACAGTTTTGAGCTTATAAGAGCTAAGAAGAGCTGCTGACAATAGGAACTTTAGACGGTCACTAGTGCTTAAGGCCAGCAGAAGCCAGAAACTATTTAACAGCACATAACAACCACCACCAGGAAATTAGCATCAGATGCAGTTTACTCAGAAAACCAAAACAAAATATCAAAAGCCATGATAGCACAAGAGCTCTTCAAATTTATTTGCTAATGCAAACACAGTTGTACCTTGCTTAAAGAGCATAATGTGTTCCATAGGATTGCTCTTTAAGCGAGTTTGCTCTTTAAGCGAAACACCATTGTAAGTGACCAATTGTGTGTGTGTGTGGGGGGGATTTGTGAACCCCAATTTATTTCTTAAGCGAGTTTTTGGTTGGGTTTATTTGTTAAGCGAAGCGAACATTCAGAGAAAATTCTGCTCTTTAAGCGAGTTTCTCTTTATGCGAGGTTTGACTGCATTTACAAATCAACTGTAAGAGCCCTCTTAGAGCCCTCTATAACATCCTGGTTATTTTATTTTGCACAGTTTTTCTTCCCTGAAAGATAATCATTTAATGTTTGTTTCTGTTAACAGTTCACTATACATTTTTAAAAAAATTCTTTAAAAATAAAAAGTCTTTTCACTTCAAAATAGTTAATAAACTACAGTACCTAGTTTGGATTAAAATATTCAAACTCCAAATTTAAACTGAACCAGATTGTGTATTTAAATAGCATATATTTACAGGAAACTTTGCAGTTACACACTGCACATGCACAAGGAATGAGATGAGATGATTCCTTAAAGGAAGCCACAGCCTTGTGTATTCAAAAGATGAGCAGGGCTATTGAAAACAGGACATTTCGGAGTTCATTCATTCAAATTTGGAGGCAACTTAACAGAATATAACAGCAGAGACAATGCACATCAAGCAGCTTAAAAATCACTGTAAACAATACAGTTTGCACAGGGCACAATATGTACAGTATTTAGATCTGTTCAGCCAGGCCAGGCACTATGAAGGGCAAGTATCAGAAATATTCATTTTAATTACAAAGCAGAGATGTGACCCATTCTTGGTGATTTTTTCATTGTATTGTACTGTTCAATTTATATGCCGCCCCACTTGCTTCTAGCGATTTTCTAAGCTTCAAAGATTCCCTGACAAGATTTCCAATCAGAACCAACAAGACTTCCATGATTACCATCTTGTTTAGAAACTACCAAATTTTGTACTACCCAAGGCCCATTCTGTTGAATCCTATGCAGCAAATACAAAGTTTGAGAATATTCCTTCAGTTTATTTTTTAAAATTCTGAAATAACTAAGGAAGATTGTCATAGTACAGGGTCCTGCCTGATGAAGTGGACATGATCCACCAAAATGAACATTAAAATACAGTAGTTAGTCTTTTGTAGTTACCTAGGAACATTTACTGAAAATGGCAAAACGGACAAAGAGATTAACATATGGTGCAGCAAGGCAAACCAAATATTGGGACGGTTAGCTCTGCCTTTACAACACAAGGTAATACCAATCAACACAAAGAAACATCCCATACAAAGCATATTCATTCCCACCTTATGTTACCAGTGCCAAACATGGACACTTGCAACAAAACATAAGCAAAAGCTGGTCAACACTACAACTATGCGCTACATACAGAGACAAGTAATACTGTAAAGTGGTTTGCCCATTTGGAGAGAATGTCTTGGTATTTCATACTTTACAAGGCATATGTGGAAAGAGAAGGTCAAAGAGCACGAGGGAGATGTAGAGGAAGGTAGAGAAATAGCATCAAAGAAATATAACAAGAACACCAAATAACACCAGTATAGGCTGCAGGAAATGCCAAAACAAGAATCTTGCATCTCTCTCAACACAGGATGGGTTAAAAGAGGGAGCAAAGAAGAGAAGAAAAAGTTAGTATTTAAAGTGCCATGACATTTTTTGTCTTTTCTGTTTTATTTACTTTTTGGAGTATTCTGATAGTGGCTCTGTGGTAGCACAACATCCATACACGGCAACTCATAGACCATGATGAAAAATATGACATTACACACAGGATTTGTAGCAATTTCGCACAGCGTGCAATTTCTTCTGGGAAGGGAGGACCATAAAACTTCTGCAAAATCCAACAAGATTTCCTCTGAGGGTTGTTTTTTTTTTTTGGGGGGGGGGGCAATCTCTCACAGACAAAAGTTTCTTCCATGTTCTCTGTCTCTCAAAGTGTTTAGAAACAAAAGATTCACCTCTACCTATTTCACAGTGCCTGTGTGCATCTTCAATACAAGAGTACTATTCTTCATTTTACTTGTAATAATACAAAGCCTTGTTCTTCGCAGATAATTTCTACAGCTGCAAAATCACCCTAAATTAGTCTGACTTTACTCTTGATCAATATCCATTTCTTTTTTTTAAAGCACCTGTTAATTTGATACAGAACATTTACTTCCCTATCCCAAAGTGTATACAATGTGTAACATCTCAAGCAGGTGGTCAATGCTTGCAAACAACTACAGTACTGTACTAAACTCACAGTGAAATCTTGTTTCTAATAAGACGTTAACCCCAATTGCTTTAATGAAATGTAAGAGGAATATGTGCACAAAAGCAAAGTATTAAAAGTATTTTCCCCTATTCTAACTTGGGTAGACTGCATTTGAAATACTGTGTTCAAGTCAGGGAGGCCCATTTTAAGAAGGACAATGGCACAACTATGTGTGTTCAAAGAAGAGCTACTAGGATACTGAAGGATCAGGAAAACTATGAGGAACAACTGAAAGAAGGGGATATGTTTAACTGAGAGAAAAGATGAAAAAGAGACATAATGGGGTCTTCAATATATGAAAAGATGTCATTTAGAGAACAGAGAAACATTAGCTCTGGCTACAAAAGTTATCGTACAAACCAATATTAGCCCAAACTTCCAAACTATAAACTATTCAGTATTAGCACCAACCACCTTCACTAAAGGTAAGCAGAAGCCAGATGACCATCCATTAGGAACCATATACACTAGTAGCTCGGATAATGTTGACTTGGTTCCACAAGTCATAATGTTATCCGGTTTTTAAAGTTGTGCGATGCATTGATTGCACAACGTTTAAAAAAAGCCCTGTTCCCTTTCCAAGAGAAAAGGGAACATGGGGTCGAGCCAGTTTACCTGGGGAGAGAAAGCACCCAGCATGTGATCGCCCTTGGCTTGCAGAAGGAATGCGCATTCCCTCCGCAAGCAAAGGGCGATCACTCACTAGGATCGCTCATTGCATACAAAGGGAACGTGCGTTCCCTTAGCAAACAAAGGGCGATCGGCGCTTGGGTTGGGGGGTTGAATGGGTGGGCGTGCCCGTTCTTTCTCCCAACCTAAGCGGTGATCGCACTGTGGGATTGGCACTTGGGTCGGGCCTTGAACTGGCGTGCACGCCAGTTCACCTCCCAACCCAAGCACTGATCCCATCGCATTGGTCCCCACCATTGTGCAAATCCTATAGACTTCACTGCAGCCAAAAAAGTCCGGGGGACTTTTTTGATTGCAGGGAAGTCTATGGGCTTCACACAATGACAGGGACCGATGCAGTCTTTCCTCCTAACCCTTCCGGAGGTGAAGGGGGTGGTGGACAGGCCAGTGACAGCGGCAGAAACAGCCCCGGGAGCATCATAAAAAATGCCCCCCCCGTGCCTGTTTCTGCCGCTGTCGCGGGCCCATCCACTACACCAGTGCTTTCCAAATGCTGGTGTTTGGACTTCAGTTCCCAGAAGCCTAAGCCAGTATTGACTGATCAGTGCTTTGGGGAATTGACTTAAGCTTCTGGGAATTGAAGTCCAAACACCAGCATTTGGGAAACACTGCACTACACCCTACACCTCCGGAAAGGTTAGGAGGAAAGACTGCATCAGTCCCTGTCATTGTGCGAAGCCCATAGACTTTGCTACAGTTGAAAAAGTCCCCGACTTTTTTGATTGCAGCAAAGTCTATGGGCTTTGCACAATGACAGCCCCTCTCCTCTTCCGCAGCCCCCCGCCTAGATTGCCAAGGGCTTTGGCGATCCAGGCGGGTGGGCTTCGGAAGAGGAGGATCGTCCAAGCCCCTCCGAAGCCGCTCCGCCGATAATGTATAGTACCTTTGCTTTTGCGAGACAACCCTCGCAAAAGCAAAGGTACATTACCGGCAGAGATCCCAACCTCAACAGGCAAAGAAAGCCCAGTGGGACTGAGGCTAGGCTTTCTCTGCCTGCTGAGGCTGGGACATCCGCTGGTAATGTACAGTACCTTTGCTTTTGCAAGACAAGCCTAGCAAAAGCAAAGGTACATTACCAGCTGAGATCTAAGTGCCTTCCCTGGCAGAGAACAGCCCAGCTTGATCACACCTGCTATGCAGCGGCGTGGCTGGGAAGCCGACCCAGGGACTCCTCGGTTGGCTTCTCAGTCATGCCAGTTTGGTAGGGAGGAGAACGGGCTCCTGTGGGCTTTGGGGCAGAGATCAACGTCAGGGAATTTGAGGCAAACATTTGCATCACACAACTTTATCTTAACGTTGTGCGATGCAAATGTTTGCCTCAAATTCCCCGACATTATCTGATTTTAGCGTTATCCGAGGCAAATGTTATCCAAGGTACCACTGTACTTGCATTCCAAACTGTAGAACCTGCAAAACATGGATGGACTCGTTCTGTTCCAAAACTACTGTTCGAAGAGCAGGTGGCAGCCATCGCCAGGAGGGCTTTTGCACAACTTCCTGTCATACGCCAGTTACACCTGCTCCTAGATCAGGACTCCTTGCTTATGGTCACGCACGCTCTAGTCGCCTCAAGACTTTACTACTGCAATGAGCTCTACATGGGGCTGCCCTTGATGACCATTCGGAGGCTGCAACTGGTCCAGAATGCAGCTGCTAAGGTTATGATGGGGTGCAGGCAGTATGCCCATGCCTTGCCACTGCTTCAGGAGTTGCACTGGTTGCCAGTATGCCTCTGGGTGCAATTCAAGGTGTTGGTTATTACCTTTAAAGCCCTACATGGTAGTGAGCCAGGATACTTAAAGAGACCACATCGCCCCAAGAATATCTGTCCGTCCCACCAGAGCACACTGGAGAGGCTCTCTAATTGTTCCATCTGCTAGAAAGGCGCTAGAAGGCGCTCTTTAGCACTAGAAGGAGGGTCTTCTCGGTGTCCGCTCCAGCCCTATGGAACCTCTTGCCAACCGAGTTGCATCTCCAGATGGAGTTGCTGCCCTTCAGGAAAGGTTTAAAAACCTGGCTGGCAGAGCAAGTGTGGGGGCCCAGCAGTGCTGTGGCCCCAACCTGCTGACTGATTTAAGAATGCTCTCTCCCTCTTTTTAAATTGGTGGGAGGTCAGGGAATGTTTTGTGGTAGCTTTTAATTGGGTTTTAAAATTGTGATGGTTTTAATATCTGTACGCCACCCAGAGTCTTTGGAATTGAGCAGCAATACAAATCCAATAAATAAATAAATAAATACTGCAGACTCCAGCACACACCACACCACTGATTTTGCTGCCACATAAGGCTTCAGTGAATGCAAAGACACCTTAAACATAGTATTCTCCCAGATGGGAGTTCTATTGCTATGCCACTTATTTGCTTCTGAAATTCTGTGCCATCGAAACAAAAGCAAGGCAATGATGGGAAAATAAAGTACACCATGAAAATGGGAGGTTGAATGATGCCCACTTCAGGCTAGATGGTCTCCAAAGTGCATTCCAACTATATATGAATTTAAGTTCCATTAAAATCAATTTGATAAGATCACAATGACTTAAATTGATCTGTCACTTATCTTAAACTACAGGACTCCTTTCCATGCAAGGCCAGCCTGGCTCTATCTCTGCTATCCTTCTGCAACCAAGCAAATACACTTCTCTTCCTACAAGTTTTCTCTTAGTGACTGGCTGTCTAAGTGTGAGTTCTTGAAACGGGGCTGCTGTGTTTTTGCTGTTTCCAGAACTGTTTTACCTATTTGTTTTAATATTATGTCTGTTTAATTCTTTTTATTATTTAAAATAATTAATTCTGTTTAACTTTTAAAATTATTTTGTTTTTAATTGTATATGCCACCTTAGTTCTTTTTCAGGTGAAATGCAAGGTACACCTATTTTAAACAAATAAAGTTTAACTGTGTTGTTTTCAATCAGTACCAAATTTACCTAAATTACACTGCAATTCTAGCCATCTTAACTCTAATAAGCATATGTAGGATTGCAGTTTTAGTTTCTGTCCACTGCTTCTAACAAATTAAAATGAAAGTTAATTGCTCAGTAAATTGAATACAGATGGTCAACAGCAAGCCAGTAAATTAAATCAGGTATTAGAAAACATCACTTTTGAAACTTTCAGAGCTGGGTCACTAATTTTATCTTTGACAACACAAAATCTGGCCACACATCTTACACGCTTTAAAACATTCTGAACTTAGTACCACTTTTTAATTTAAACTCAGCTTTATTTAGTTAAGCATTGAAGACAACTTGCTTTAAACCCATCTATTTCATATGCATCACACAACCACTCATATCAATACCTCATTAGACATAATTTAATTATTTTTTTTACACACTGATCACAATCCAGCGAAGTAAGACACAACAAATTTCTGGGAGGCTGCCTTGCAAGTTTGCAGAGTATTCCAGATTTTATCCAGTGGCTCTACCCCACTGATTCCAGAGGAATTTGTTCTCACTTGTACTTCAGCAGCTTTAAAAATGAGTTTTTTAAAGACCTATCTGCCCTGAAGCTTTGTCTAAACATGGTGAAAAAGCAAGTGCTTCGTAAAGTACACTCTCTCTTCAACACAAAACATTTTATAGGTCTGTCTTCCGCCATAGAAATAGTTACTTCTTGTTAGAGGAATGAATTAAATGCTAACTACTGCAAGTGACCAATTGTGACTTTGGGGGGGAGGGGAGAGGGGATTGCAAACCCCAATTTATTTGTTAAGCAAGTTTTTGGTTGGTTTTATTTGTTAAGCGAAGCAAACATTCAGAGAAAATTCTGCTCTTTAAGTGAGTTACTCTTTAAGCGAGACACTCTCTATGCAAGGTTTGACTGTACTGGGACAGCAACCGTACTATTAGTACACACAGCAGCCCTAGCTTTCAATTTCACATTGTCCTACTGTTCACATATACAAAGCATTTTATAGTAATGGCACAAGAAATTAAATTCAAATGAAGTCTAAGGAACAATGGTGTCACTATATTAGCAGAGGGAGCGGGATGATACTGAACCTATTCTCATCCTTTGGAAAATGCTGCAACTTCTACTACTTTAAAGTATGCAACCTGTTTGTAGAAAATGGTGTATTCCCTGAGGCTCTGCATGACTATGGCCCTCTGGAGCAGCAGCACACATGTTAAATATATACTTGTGCACCAAAGAAATGGGAATATTTTCTCACTGAGTAACCATGTTAGTTAAGAGTAAAAATAAAAAAGAGTCTTACATATGTACAAGGTGGTTTTTAACATAAGGCCATGTGGACTTTTACTTCTGAGGAAGCAGTTCATGAAATTACATGGCACATGAAACATGTTAAGTCTTAAATGCCCAAAATACTCTTGTTTTGCCAAGAGAAGCTATTCTTAATGCTGTTGTTGTCATCTGCATTTTTAACAGACATAAGAAAGGTGAAAAGGTAGAATTAGGATGATAGAACTGAATCTTATAGGCAAAAACCTGAGAAAAGCACCTAGATGGTAACTGCTGAATTACAGGAATAATGTATATGATACATCAAGATTCATACCAGACCAGTTCCAAAAGTTCCAAAAATAAATGACAGACGTCTATGACAAGTGGAACAACAGAGCTGTGAAAAAGTTTAAGAACCTAGGGTTTAGCAGCACTGCAGTGGCTTAGTGGTTAAGACACTGAGTTTGGAGGCTGGAAGGTCAAGTTTCGATACCCAAGTGCTGCAAGATGGATCTTGGGGGCATAAAAAGAGCCTCATTTTGGTGTCCCCTGAGCAGAGTTTTGCCAGAAAATTTTTTTCAACCCAGAGTAATTTCTGACATGAAATTTATCTATTTATCAGAGTGTAATACATGCCTATCCTTAGGGAATACTGGCAAAACCCCTTAGGCATGAATATAACATGTCACTTTAAAACAATCAGCAGTCACTCATATCTGGTTAAAGAGTTATACCTCATTTGAGTTTATATACCGGTGTAGTAAAAACAATCTTTTATTACAAATGCAGACTAAATTAAAGAAAATAATGTGTGAGAGAGCAGTTTCAAATCTGCAGCTCCATCAGGGCAAAATAACTTCCTTTCTTCACAGCCCCCCATTTCAGAGCCCAAGGGAATACCAGTACCATTCATCTCTGTGCCAGATAATACCAATCAATTGTATAACTGATGTGATGTACAGTGCTCACGTTACTACTGTAACACATTTTACATACAACTGGTGATGGTACAAATGCCCCAGCAATCACTCAATCTACTTTCTGGCACGTAGAACATCGAGTATTTTTAAAAAAGTCAATGAAACTATGAAGGAATCTTCCAATAACAAGTAGCACGATAGTCACAATTATCTTCTATTGGTTACATTTTATTGTTTGACCATGATTCTTACAACTCTTTCATCACGTGTGTGAAATAATTATCATCAAGGCTAAATGTTTAGAAGGAGCTAGCTTTGCATACAAAGAGGTCATCCAAACGAACAAGTTGACAGACACTGTCTAGGACAGTGATGGGCAACCTTGGGACTCCAGGTGTTCTTAAACCTCAATTCCCAGAAGCTCTGATCAGCAGGTGTAATGACTTGGGCTTCTGGGAATTGAAGTCCAAGAACACCTGGAGTGCCAAGGCTGGCCATCATTGGCCTAGGAGCAGACTGTGTTTATTCAACCTAGATGTCATTCAAACTAAAGGCCAAGCCCAGATTGAGATGTTTTAGGGGCCAGGTAGAACTAAATTAGCCTTCTCTGTCATTGACAACTACAAAGCTAACTGCAGTCCTGCTTTCTGGCCTCAGCATTGGTGGTTTTTAAACACAAGGCAACAGTTTTCTTCTCTAGGAAATTGCTATGCTATCATAAAAAGTCAAGCTCCCTAGTCCTATTTCTAAAGTGCAACTCCAGCCCTAATACAGCCCAGTCTGCTAAATTACTAACCCAAAATACAGGTTGGGAATCCAACCCCACTTTTTCTAACTTTGGAAAAAAGAAAAATTCACAACTTGTTCTGCATTATAATATACCTGGATCCTTGTTTATGTTAAAATTAACTAACTGAACTGCTAAATAGTTCAGTTTCTTTTAGACTGACCAAATCTCCCAGCTCTGATCATTGAGAGATGGAAAATAAATCTCCTGGTTAGAATCAAAATACTGCGAGAGTCCAGTAAAATAACCTCTAAAGAACTCATTACTGAAGATCGAAATAATGCTTGCAGATACTACCCATCTTTAAAAGATGTCTGGTAAACCTTTTACTGTCTATGAAATTTTATTTGGATGATACGAGTGGATTTTAACAACCAGAAAACAAATAACACATTCTGCCCTGAATGGTGGCCTAAATAGTGATCTTTAGATATCCTGGGTTTCCATCTCATGTCACCCTCAGTTAATAAAAAGTGTTGTATATAATAAGAGTTTTAAACCAACACTTCTGGAAAGTATGGTTGTCCTATAAGAACAAAATTATAAACACATGTCCTAATAAGAATTCATAGGCTATCATGTACCATATATTTACCTGGTACATAAAGCCAAACAAGCATAGTCATAGTCCTGGCCTTGTCACTTTGAACTCAACAGGATTTACGCCTGCTCACTCCTCACTGGACTTAACCCAGTGGCTTCTGGCCCACACGCACTGGTATCCATTATGACAAGAGCAACATATAAAATTCATCAAAACTTGAGTCAACATTGGGATGTACTTCAAAGATTTTGTTACTGAAGTCTACTTAACATCAAATATTGTCAACATATTCATCTATAGAAAAACAATGTTCTAAATCACACACACACACTCCAAGAAACACAAAATACTGACAGGTATAAATACAAGGAAATGCAAAGAATCTAAGTATGGTCAGATTCAATGATGTAAAAAATTGCTTTTGCAATTTGAACTGTTACAGTTTCAAAGCAAATTACTGCAGTGCTTTCTTTTAAGAACCCCGTTGTTATTTGGCTTTCCACTGAATCTTATAGAACTTTGCTTCCTCATCGTCATGTGCAGGTGTCATATGCAGCCAAGCTGATCCTAGACTCTAGACCAGTGGCTCCCAACATGGGGCACGTGCCCCACAGGGAGAGTTCAATTCCCAGAAGCCTAAGTCAGTACATTCGCTGATCAGTGATTTGGGGATCTGACTTAGGCTTCTGGGAATTGAAGTCTAAAAAACCAAAAGTTGGGAAACACTGCTCTAGACTTATTCTTTAACAACAAACAGAAAATTTTTGAAGTCCTCTATGGTGCTGTGGCAATCACATACCATTTATGACATATAATTGGAAAGGTATGTACCTCTTCAGCACAGCAATCTAGGTTTGGCTAGTACAGTGTATTTTATTATGACACAGTTTTCAGTGCTCAGCACTCTCTGAAACCTCTGTGTCAACACACCAAAAAAAAAAGAAAGAAAGAAAACACTACAGATGAAGAGAAAACAACTTCCCTCACTATACAGTTGCACCAAACCTCAAATATAGAATTTAAATTCAGTTAGACTATGGAGGATCATACAAACATCCATTTAAAATACTAATACAGTAATACCTCATATAACATTAGTATCGAATAACACTAAAATCGCATAACATTAAGGAATCTGGGGGGAAGAATTGCATCAGATAACATTAAGATCCTATGGGATGCTTCAGATAACAACCGCTAAAGCCTGTGTGGTTACAATGTATCTCTATGGATCCCATAGAGGATCAGATAACACTAAAAATCATATAACACCAAGACTTGTGGAACCAGGTTTTAGTGTTATATGAGGTTTTACTGTACAGTAATACCTTGGATATTTGCATCAGATAATGCTAAAACCACATAATGTTAAGCAATCTGGGGGGGGGGGGAATTGCATCACATAAGGTTAAATCCTATGGGATGCATCTGATAACGTTAGCTAAAGCCTGTGCCGGTTACAATGTATCTCTATGGAGTTTTAACGTTATCTGATGCATCCCATAGAATTTTAACGTTATCCGATGCATGCATCAGATAACATTAAAAATCGGATAACACTAAGACTTTTGGAACCAAGTTTTAGCATTATCTGAGGTTTTACTGTACAGTGGAAACTCATATAACAATTGCCCTGTATAGCAACTAAATCGCTTAACAATTAGGTTTTGGGGGGGGGGGGAAATGGTATCCCACATAACTATTTTCCCTATGGAAAAAATTGTACAACAGTTTTTCAATGGGAAAAACAGCCAAAAAAAATCTTTATATGATGCATCCCATAGGGAAAATCGCTATACGATGCATTCATCATATAATAATTGTTGCGTACAACGAGCCTTATGGAATGGATTAAAATCATTGTATGAGATACCACTATATTCCAATTGTTCCAGGAAGAACTGATAAATTTAATTTTACCTCTGTTAACTGAAAAATAAATTTATTAAAATGTGTTTCATATTATGGTATCAAAGAGTTTCATATACATTATCTTTTGTAATCTTCACCACAACCTTGTAGGATAGAGCGATGTTATTTTCTCCTTATGCAAAAAAAAGACTTACTGTATTTAGGAAAAGGCTAGTTTATCAAGCCACATTAAAAGTATCCCAAAAAGCTACACCATGCTGTCTAGTATAAATATTGGGCTACGTGCTTCAGATTAAATTTTTATCTCTAATATCTGTATATTTTAAAACCTACTATGTGTCTTTACCTATAAAAGGGGGTGAGGAAGATGGAGCCCTCCTAATGTTGTTTGATTATAAATCCCATCAATCCCAGCCAGAATTGCTGATAGTAAGGGATCATGGAAATGCTATCAAACAATATCTGTAGCAGAACACATTTCTCATCCATATTTACAGATGTGAACTTTACCTATTTCTGGAGACCATTTCTCTAATAAAATTGTATACTCATAGGTGAAATAGTTGTATATGAAAAGTGTTTTTCTCAAAGTAAATGTTTAAGGTCCAAGACTATTTAATAACTGAGTTGTGAAGAATGATTGAGATTAATTTCTCTTTCTCCTAACTTCTAAGTAGGATATATGAAGTTCTACCCTATAACCAGAGAATGCAATCAGAGATTGTTGTCATCCTTTGCAATCCTTCAAGTAGGAGATCCCTATCAAAGTCAAAATTACTTATTGGCTTTGATTCCTAGCTATCAAAGCCATTAGACAAACTTTGAAAGAACATCAGTGATTCAAGACTTAAACCATAGTTAGTGGGTTTTAAATGTCTGCTATCTTTTGAAGTGTCAAAGAACTATATACAACATTTTAAAAATGACATACATTAATTGGATTAAGTAACATGATAATACAGTACTTTGTTTTGCAGTATTTAAGTCCAAATACAGGTTCATCACAGTCATTCTATTCAAGCAGAACTGCCTCTACTATTTACCCATAAAGTTAAATTTCATAGGTTATAATATTTTTAGCAGAATATCACTCCACAGTTCAAAATTCTAGAAATAACACCTATAGTATTAAAAACTATTATAATACTGTACCATCAAATTAATTACTATTTAATTGACCTACATTTACGGTTGACAGAAAAATAAATACATGAAAAGAATTTTCAAAGAGAAGGGACACAGTGCTGAATGTTTTCAAAGTTAGTTAGATCAGTGGTTCCCAATGTGGGGCACATACCCCACAAGGGAACTTCAATTCCCAGAAGCCTAAAACAGTACATTGGTTGATCAGTGCTTTGGGGAACTGACTTAGGCTTCTGGGAACTGAAGTCCAAAAACCAAAGGTTGGGAAACACTGAATTAGATGAACTTTAATCTTAAAGGTGTGTTTCTACAACCCCTATTTTAAAAAATATAATCTCCTGAAATTATTCTGCTTCCATTTAGACAGAATCTGACAGCTTCACATGTTTCATAAACTTGACTGAACTTTTCCTTAAACTACTATTCGTTTTATAAATTGTTGATTATACAGTAGTTATTTTTGGGAGAGAGGGTTTACCATGATTTTTTTCTCCAAAAAAATATTAGTGATAACTTATGGCACTTTTAGCCATCCAATTTTTCTACTAAACTCACACTCATTTCTACACAAACACACAAAAAGAGAGACTGCATACTGTCACATCTTCTCAAAGCATCAGAAGGAGGAGACATGTTCTCAGGGAGGGCCGATAGCTGAAGAAGCATCTTCTGCCTCAAATGGAAGAGCTAGGCAGCCTGTACTGTATCTGATTAACAGCAATGATACTCTTTTCCTGTGTGTGTACAGTTTACATACTTACCCAGGAAGGCAAATGGAAATTACAAGCAGGCAGAAGAAAATGAAGCCGTCTCCAAGCCTCGGTCATGTGATAGTGACCTATAAAGTATCAAATAAAGGCATATCATCAGGACACCATGATTTTACGGTACTGCAACTGGCCTGCAACTGCAGTGAGGCCAGAGGAATCCCAAACTTGCTGCTCAATTTTCCCTCCCACTGCAAGACACACAACAACAAAGTTCCCATTTAAACGTGAGTCAGACAGCGACTCTAGGCAAAACAAAAAACTGGCACGTTTGAAGCAGCAAAGCAAAAGCAGCACCATGTTTATGGAGGGCATTTGGGACTCAGCAAGTGGAAGGAACAGCCTGTAAGTGGCTCAGCAAGGTGGATTGTTCCTTCTCCCACCCCCTCTTTCCTTCATAAATAATACACCCAAGATGGCAAACGGGGAGAGAAGTTAGAACTCGAATAACCGGGATCCAAACAGGAAGCCCTCCAATGTGCACAACTGTGCAGCCAGGCTAATCCGTGGCGTGGTTCAATTTCCCCAACATCCCCCCCAAATAAAAATCCTAGGCTAGGAGATCAGAGGTCCATGCGAGAGAGAGGCTGAAACGTTGTAGCACACAGTGCCAGGTAATCCCCGGCCGGTCGATCCTTCCTGATCAGATCCCTTCCCCCTCCCCCTAGTCCGCTTCTCCTCGCCATCGCAGACACACATCGCTATCTATATACACATATTAAAACAGACCTGCCAGCCTCCTCCTCCTCCTCGCCCAGTTACCCGGGGATCCAGGAAGCGAAGGCTATGGCTGCAAGCCACCCCCACTGGGGCCAGCCAGCCACCTACCCCTACGATGCAAAGTGGAGGCAAGGCCACCAGGGGTGGGGGCGGGGGGTGGAAAGCGAAGGTTATTAAACATGGAGTACAGGCTGAAGATAAGCCCGGACCTCCTCGGCTCCTTCTTTCTCTCCCCTTCTGGTCACTATCAAGTTTGCATCCGAGTTACAAAAAACGTCGATCTTCAAGAAGGCTGACAAGACGCGGATTGGGGGGGGGGAGTCCATCTTGCCGGGGTGGGGGGCAGAAAAGAGGAAGGTTAGTGGGAGGAGGAGGGCAATCAATGCAATGTACAAAAAACCACCGGGGTGGGGGGAGTCGGCACAACACCTTGGGGGAGAGCCAAAGCAAAGCAGGCAGATATGGAGGGCGCACGGATAGAGGAGTGGGGTGGGTTGGAGAGGTTGCCGGATCTACCCTTTCCTTCCCTCCTCCATGCCCGTTGCCTCCCCGGCGAGGTTTGGTGAATCAGACCGGCAGCAAACACCTCCCGATTGCTGCTCCGTCCTCCTCCTCACTTCCCCCGCCCTCCCAACCCGGCCCGGGCGATGATCCCGTGGCTGCTGCCACCGGGAAGAGGAGGTGCCGCTGCTGTCGGAGCCACATGGAAAGCGCATATAATAACGCTTGTGGCTGCTCCATCTTCCAGCTCCGGTGTGGCGCTGGCGGAAGAGGGGGAGATGATGATGGAAGATTAAAATAACAACCCACCGTGCCAGAAGAGTGGGTGCTTGGAGTGGCACAAAGACACCACCACCACCACCACTGCCTCCAGGGAGGTGCGCGGAGGATCTGAACGTGTCGCGAGCAGGACGAGCAATGGTTTCAGAGCCCCAGGCCGAGCAAGGGACCATCCCCGGTCCCTTCCCACGCACCCGAGTCCCTCTCTCTTCCCCCCACTACTCTGAGAAACTTTTTGCAACAAGATCCAACGGCAAAAAAAAGTCACTCCTTTGCCCCCCTTGCACTTTTTAAAGGAAATCAGGGGAGGGAGCACGGATCCCCAAAGGCCGGCGCAAAAAAAAAAAAACGCAACAAGAGTGGCACCCAAATCCGGGCGTTTGGATACATCCATCGCCGCCAGATCTCTCTCCTCCCCCGACAGAAAAAGGGAGAAAATAGCTCGTCTGTGTCTCCCCCCCCCCCCCCCTCTGTCGTACATGTTGTCTCGGCTCCTTTTTTGCATCGTTTCATTTTTACCTTCTTCATTCATGGAGCTATTTCTAACGCAAACGTTGCGTTTTTTTTCTCCAGATCAGGATTAAGGAGACGTTGCTCTCCTTCCTCTCATGCAAAAACAACTGTGGTTTGTTGTTGTTGTCGCCGCCGACGAATGCAAACCCCGATGCTTGGATCCAGCCATGTAAGTTTCATACATTTGCAAATAATACACCCCAGAGGAGGAGGAAGAGAGGCAATAGAGGCGGAGAGGAGCGCAGAAGGGAGGAGACGGGTTTTCTGTAATGTACCCGCGACCCGATCTCGCAGCAGGAAAATAACAGTTTTAAACATCCCTCGGGCTGGCTGGCTATGGAGGGGGGGGGCACCCCCCAAAAAACGAGGCAAACCCCCTCCTTCCAGTTGAGACCGTCAAGTTTTCTGTCATTGAGACCCACACACACCCCATGTCACAAACTTACCTTTCAGAAAAGAGGACTTTAAACTGCCCAGGCCTTCCTCTCTCTCTCCCCGGCAACAAACCTCAGCCTCGGTTCGCTCTCCACCTTAAACTTATTGACACAACATAATCCCACATTCATGCAAAAATCCTGACACAGCCTCTCTCCTCCTCCTCCGTCCCTCCTCCTCCTTTCCCCCCCTCCCCGCATCTTTTTATTCTTCCTTCCTCAGGGATTGCATGCTCCCCCCCCCATCATCATCATCCTCGTCTCTCAAAAACTCTCACAAATCATTGCACATTGTGTTGTCGTCGTTTACGCACCGAGCCAGCCAAAGTGCTTTATGCGAGGCACTTAGTCTCAGTCTCTCGTTCAAACCGACCCACAGAGCTGGCTGGGAAGAGGGTGTCTCCCCACATCCGCCTCCCCAGCCACCTACCCCACCCCGTCCTCCTCGCCTGGGGGGGGGGGTTGCACACAGAGGGATGATGATGACACAAAATGACCCACACGCCACGCCAATATCAACTTAACGCACCAACCTCGCGCCCTCCCCTTTGCCTGGCTCAATGAAGTTTCGTTTCTGGATGAGACCCCCTACAACCGGGGGAGGAGGGGGCTTCTGATGGGGTTATTATTTACCCCGCCACCCACACCCACACCCGATCCTCCTCTCACTGCTGCTCTAGTCTTGCCACTGTGTGGTGCAAAAGAGGTGCCGCTTCCCAAACGCGAGCCTGGCACCGGGGGCTGGCCTAGCCTTGGCTATGCGCGGCTTCTCTCGCTTCCTACCCACCCCCATGCGTTGCATTGCATTGCAACTCACCTCCTTCCTCCGCCTCTCTCACACTAACAACCCACAGCAGCGTCCGACCCCTCGCCCATAAGCCCATTGATTGACCCTCCTTCCGCCCTTCTCTCTGTCCCCCCCTTTCCAAAGTTTCAGGCAACCGCGGGAGGCAGGGAAAGTGAATGGGTGGCCCAGGAGTGGGTGGCCAAACAGGGTGTTTGTGATTTCCTCCTAAAGAGTCGGGGTGGTGGTGGTACTACTACTACTAGTAGTGGTGGAAGAGCTACTGCCACGGAGTTGCTCAGGGGCGTAATAATAGAGTAATAATAGAAAGGGAAGTGCTGGGACAGAAAAGAGTATTGGGGGAGCAACGGCTGGTGCTGCTGCACTTACCTTCGACTGTGACCCGGGTGTGCTTGTGTGTGTGTGCGTGTCAGCCCCGTGCACAGTCAGTGTCTCTTTTATATGAAGAGAGAGAAGCTCCCAAACACTGTTCCACATACACACTCCATGCAAGCCGGGGAAACAGCGAGCGAGCGAAAACATTCGTTTTTATATAAGACAGCCCGCCATTGGCTCGCAGGCTGAGGGACAGGTTGGACAGCCATACAGGTCGCTCGTTACACCCAAAGAGAAACACGCGCATAACACCCCTCCCTCTCTTTTCTCTCTCCCTCTCTCTCTCTCTTCGAGGCGCTCACATACAGTCGCGCGTGCACAGGCAGACAGACGCCAATGTTATCACGTATCTTTAAACCCCGGTCTTCTGAACGCTGTGCGGGGCTGTTTTGTTTTGGTGTGCAAGGTCCCACCGGGTCTCTTGAGGGAGGGAGGCAGGTAGAAGAAGTGTGGGGAGGGGAGAGCCAAACTCAGGTTAGAAATGAGAAAGGCAGATCAGAAAGGCAGTATCAATAATAATAATAATAATAATAATAATAATAATAATAATAATAATAATAATAATAATAATAATATCCTATGGGACTTTAAAACTCAAACAGATATTGATTCATAACAACTGATATACCTGTTGTGGAAAAGAAGAAGCCCTGGTTTATTGACAACAGCTTATACCAGGAGATGCATGGATTGACAACAAACAGCAAATTGGACAAAAAAAAAATCACAAAATATCATAATTGGCAAATTGAAATTGAGCATTTATGGAGGAAGAAATCTGTTGTACCCATAGTGATCTTAATTCTACAAAAAAAACCAACAACCAACTTTTACTAGGAACTGCCTATATACTTAGACGATACCTTAACAGTTCTTAGATCCTTGGTTAGGTCTTGAACGGTTAATTTTATACCAGTCATTGTGAATCTAATGGTAGATTTATACAGTTGTACCTCACTTAACTCCAGCCAACCTAGCAGTTCGAAAGCAAGAAATTGCAAGTAGATAAATAGGGACCACTTCGGTGGGAAGGTAACAGCGTTCCGTGCGCTCCGGTGTCTAGTCATGCCTGCCACATGACCATGGAAACGTCTGCAGAAGCAGACAGCGCTGGCTCTTCGGATTAGAAACAGAGATGAGCACTGACCCCTAGAGTCGGATACGACTGGCTTTCGAGCAAGGGAAACCTTTACCTTTTTACCTCACTTAAAGAGCATAATAGATTCCACGGGATTGCTCTTTAAGCGAGTTTGCTCTTTAAGTGAAACACCATTGTAAATGACCAATTGTGACTTCTGGTGGGAGGAGTGTGAAACCCAATTTATTTGCTAAGCGAGTTTTTGGTTGGTTTTATTTGTTAAGCGAAGTGAACATTTAGAGAAAATTCTGCTCTGTAAGCGAGTTACTCTTTAAGCGAGACGTTCTTTATGCGAGGTTTAACTGTATAATAATAAATTGCTCCCCACTGGTGTTGTCCATTATCACTCACAAAGGAGTGTTTCTGTGGCCATGCATTCCTGACGTCAGTGGGCACATAAATTGAAGTTTTTGGCTACTGGTATGTAGTGCTGGGCAGAAAAATAGGGCTTTGTGTGATGATTTGCCAAGGGGAGCTGGTAAACAATTGCTATGAGGCAGGATTTCTGGACCTGTTGTTCCCTGGGCAGATCCAATAGAGAGGCCAAGAAATGCTTCCCAGGTGCCCTTGGCCTGATGGAGGAATGAACATTTTTTACCTGCAGAGAAGTCAGTCCAGGGACTATAGACTTACAGAAAGACAAGGCTGTTAAAATAGGCCTCTACTGACAAAAGCTCAACCAGACGAGGACAAACAATATTTAGTTATTTTAAAGAAACAATTAAAATCCTTTATTTTTAAAGAGGCTTTTACAGACATCCGACCAACTGCCAAGCAATAAGAACTATCTTATTCCATTGCCAGCATGTGCTGTTTTGGAGACAATATTATTGTTTTTTGTCGTTATTTATAATTTCATCTGGTTGGGTTTATTGTTTACATTTAATTTGGTGTTGGGGGGAGAATTAATCTGTTGTATGCCGCCCAGAGTGGGAGAATGCCCCAGATGGCTGGGATAATAAATGTAATAAATAAATAAACAACAACAACACAGAAAAATGATTCTATGGAGGGCTGGAGATTCACGACATAGAAAGATCGATAAGATTCTCCTTTCCAATGTGACCAAAAAGGATTGCTGTAATAAAACAACAAAAAGACTTGTGATTCCTTGAAAGTTTTATCCAGGGAAGTAAATCTTATTGAGCACAGCTGGGTTTGTTTTTGTGTAAAGGAGAATATTTCAGATCTGTAAAGATTTTTCATCTTTTACCTCTGAATCAAGAATTGATTGCAGTTCCCCTCAATAGGACATAAGTTTCTAATGACTAGAGGCCATTTTACGAGAGGCAACTTATAACTGGTGAGGAGAGTTTCAGCTACCAATGGTTGATGACATGATAAATTAATTTATAAGGTACTGCAAGAAGTACAACGAAACCTCGGTTAACAAATTTAATGCATTCTCCAGGACCTTTTGTACTACAAAAAATTGTAAAGCAAATTTATCATAGGAATGCATTGAATGCATTTCCCATAGGAATGCATTGGGGGGAATCAAAATTTGTTAACCGAAACACGGTTTCTCATAGAAATGCATTGAAAACCAATTAATCTGTTCTGGGGGAAATTGTTAACCGAGTCACTATTTTCTATTGATTTCCTTTTGTTATGCAATTTTTGTGTTAAGCGATCTGTTTGTTAAGCAAGGTTCCACTGTACTTTTAAACTACCTAGTTTATTTTGCCTTGATTTTAGTTCATGCATGGCATGCATATAATACAACTGTCACCTTAGCATTGCAAGTGCAGCTAACAAATATAGTGTCATTCATCATATATCTAATAATCCCCCTCAATGTTTCTTTTCTTATATGTGATTTGTTCATTTAATAGAAAGGAATCATGTGGCATCCATTTTTCTTCACCCTATGCTTACATATTTTAGCATTACATATTGAAGAAGCAGCCACTGTTCTTTTCCCAGTAATGTTAACAGAATCTTGTGTATTTCACCAACACTTGCAGTACTTAAGCAACCAATACTTTAGTGGTGCAGCAGTTAAATACAGTATAGTCCATAAATAAAAGATATCTATTTATTACTAAAGATTTAGGAGTGGTTCTTCATATTAGTTCATTATTATTATTATTATTATTATTATTATTATTATTATTATTATTATTATTATTATTATTATTATTATTATTATTAAACTTATATGCTGCCCCACTCAGCGAAAACCGACTCAGGGCGGTTCTTTAATGTTAAAGTTTATACTTTCCCTTTCTGCCAACCAATGACACTCAGGGCAACTTAAAAATGCTAAAATGAAAACAGTTAAGCATAAAAAAAATTCAATAAAAAAACATAACATCAAATTTTAAAACATTAAAATATGGCTTCTCTCACATTTTAAAGTTTGGGCATATTTTCCAAAATCAGAAGATATGCTTTCACCAAAGTTACCAAATGACAGGCAGACATACAATGGTGGAAGACCTGAAAATAGAGCTCAGCTTTTATTCAAAACATAGGTATGTCTGGGTATTAATGCTTCTGATCCAGTTTGCAATCATTTCAGCTTGAAGTGTTGTACCTGAATCTTCAAAAAAGTGTAACAAACAAGTATCTTATTAAAAAAAGTTTCTTGTTTCTGCATCCATCATGTCATATACAGTTTGCTCAGTTGCAAACGTCGAAATATATAGACTGCATATATTTTCAGAACATAAAATGTGTTGAGTTCTCTTTGCATCATTTATAGGGACATGGAAACCTGGAGGAATAGAAACCATAAAGAATATGAAAACATCATATTCAGAACTTTTTTTCTTTCTGCTGCACTCTAGTCTCTAAAAAACCATCTGACAAAACTATGCACCAGAAAACGATTATTTTGTTACTATTTGTACCAGTATTAAGCAAAACAGCTTCGCCAGGATTCTTCATTTGTATCTGAATTACAAAGTAAAAACATGAATTTCTCATACATCTGCTTTATGACTGGACTATACAGAGGGGAAGCTCACTGGGCTTAGATTTCTTGAAGGGAAGCTTTCTAAGCAACAGTTAAAGGTGTTTTTGAAAAGGAGATTTACTATATGATGTTGCAAAGGAATGTAGTTCTTTTACAAAAAAAATGCAGACTACGGGCTGTATCTTGGTTATGCCTTAAGTAGCTTTCTGGCTTTTTAGTAATATTGTATAAGAATAGTCAAGGCAGAACTGGTAGAGAACTCAAATTTATGGAAATCAACTTTACTCAATACAGTACTACTGAAAATAGAGATGGAAAATAGAATTTGGAAATTAAACATCTTAGTTCCTATATCTTGGAGAAAGAAAAATCATCCAGACCTTTCACTTTTGAACTATCAACTTTTTCCTTTATATCACACAACAGTGATGGAGAAAAAGAGATGAAGAAAGATTACAGGTAAGGCCGGGTCACTTTAGAACTGATTAATACCACAAACTATATTAACAAGATTGTCGTTTTGAGATGGAAACATTTGGACTCCCAGATGCTCAGTTTTGCCATCAATCTCAGTCTCCCATCAGGCTCGCCCAAGGGAATGTGGCAGCTCAGTGGTTAAGAAACTCACCTTGTTAGCTGGAAGGCTGGCAAGTCAGCAGTTCAAGACACAGATACTACATGACGGATTGAGCGCCTGTCTCTGTCCCAGTTCTTGGGGACATGAAAGGAGCCTCATTTGGGCATTCCCTGAGCGGAGTTTCTTCCGCAAAAACCCTTTCAACCCAGAATAATTTCTGACACAAAATTATTATCAGGCTCACCTAAAATGGACAGTGGTAAAGGATTGTACGAATTGTATGTCAAAACATTTGGAAAGACTGCTTGCAGTGTGGAAGGCGATGCGGTCCTTCAGACTTTCGATAGCGGGCCGAGTGGTGCAGGTCACCTCGGACAACACCACTACCCTGGCCTATCTGAACAAGCAAGGAGGGACCAAGTCTCTCTCCCTCCTTCACCTGGCTGTCCAGATCTGGGAATGGTGCCTGAAGGTGCACGTCTTTCCCATAGGGGTCCACATCCAGGGCACCCTGAACACGGATGCGGGCTTTCTGAGCCGCAAAGGGACGGCAATGCACGAGTGGGAGCTGGACGGATCGGTGTTCGACCGGTTGTGCCGCCGCTGGGGCACACCGGTCCTTGACTTGTTTGCGACACAAGCCAACGCCAAGTGTCACCGTTACTGCTCCCGAGCGGGGATCGGCCACGGATCGGAGTGCTATGCCTTCATGGTTCCGTGGCATCAGGACTTTCTGTACGTTTCCACCGATCCCTCTCATCCAACGGGTCCTCGTACGGATCCGTGTGGAGCGTGCATGGACGATTCTCATCGCCCCGCCCTGGCCGCACCAGCCGTGGTTCCCGCTGCTCCAGACTCTGGCTTGCGACTTCCTTTGCCTGCCCACCGATCCGAACCTCCTCCACATGGGGGGCGGTCGGATCCTGCACTCGGATCTACCGAGCCTGCACCTGACGGCCTGGCTTATCCGCCCGACCTAGCACGGATCCTTGAACTCTCCCGTAAGCCATCCACGCGGAAGTCCTACGGTGCCAAGTACCGTCGTTTTCTTGAATTCTTGCAATCCAATGACCGCTCCGTGGACTCCGCATCCCTGCAGGACGTGATGTCCTACCTCCTGCGATTGGCTGAGTCAGGATCTGCGCACTCATCACTCAAGGTCCATCTGGCTGTGATGGTGGCCAATGCCCCACCTTCCTCTGTGCTGTCCTCTGCCTTCAGGGACAAGACTGTGAAAAGATTCCTCCAGGGACTGCGTAATGCTTACCCTCCGGATAAGGTACCACCTCCTCAGTGGTCCCTCACTGCTGTGCTCACTGCGCTTACCAAGGCGCCCTTTGAGCCCATGGCTACAGTGGACATTAAATTCGTCTCTTACAAGACTGCCTTTTTTGTAGCCATCATCTCTGCCCGGAGGGCAGGTGAACTTGCAGCCCTGAGGTATGACCCTCCTTTCCTCAAGTTCTACCCTGACAGAGTAGTATTGCACCCGGACCTGGCATTTCTGCCCAAGGTCCTGACTGACTTTCACCTGGCCCAGTCCATCATGCTGCCAGCATTCTTCCTGAATCCTTCATCTGCACAAGAGAGAGTGTGGCATTCGTTGGATGTCAGGAGGGCCTTGCTGTTTTATACACAACGGACTGCGTCCTTCAGGAGAGCAAAACAGTTGTTTGTGGCCTATGGTGGCAAGTCAAAGGGACAGCCTCTGTCTGCCCAGAGACTATCTAAATGGATCTCAGGTACCATTTACCTGGCCTATGAGATGTCATCTCTGTCACCTCCGCCTCATGTCCGGGCCCACTCCACCAGGACATTGGCATCATCCATTGCCTTCCTGGAAGGCATCCCGATGGAGGACATCTGCAAGGCCGCTACCTGGTCCAGGTCCTCCACTTTCATCACCCACTACCGGGTTGACACCAGGTCTGCCGTCGACGTCAGACGAGGCAGATCCATCCTGACGGCTGGTCTCCGATCCTCATCGTTGATGACCGCCGCCCCATGATGCCCACACGCTCTCCTGCATCTCAGGACGCCGGCTGCCCACCATCCAAGTAAGTGAGCTTGTTACTCACCCATTAGTGTGCATCCCCAAACAACACGAAGGAGAAAGACAGGTTTCACTTACCAGTAACTGTCTTTCTCCGAGTATGTTGTTTGGGGATTCACACGGCCCAACCCGACCTCCCCTCAAGGCTGCCGGCCTGAGATGGCCTTATGCTCTGCAGGCAGCTCTAGTATCGAACTGAGGGAAAAGCGCGAAATGGCGCCAGAGGCGGTTGGGCATGGTGGGCGGTCCTAACTTCAAAACTTTTGTCCAATCAGCTTTTCAGCTCCGCTCGGATTCAGCGCAGGCGCAGAACCCATTAGTGTGAATCCCCAAACAACATACTTGGAGAACGACAGTTACTGGTAAGTGAAACCTGTCTATATGAAGGGAAAATATAATTGTAGTTATTATTTCCATTATACACAGCCCACCAAATGTTGGTTGGATTTTATTATTTGAATATTGGGGGGGGGGGGGATTTCAAAGATCTAGAATATTCACAGGTATTTCCTTAAAATATGCACTGTTCCAGGTAGACAGCCTTCTACAGTTGGTGTATTGTGTTGTGGTGGCTCAGTGGTTAAGAAGCTCCCCTCGTTAGCTGAAAGGCTGGCAAGTCAGCAGTTCGAGACCCGGGTACTGCATGACAGATTGAGCGCCCATCTCTGTGCCAGCTCTTGAGGACATGAAAGGAGCTTCATTTGGGCTTTTCCTGAGCAGAGTTTCTTCTGCAAAAATCCTTTCAACCCAGAATAATTTTTGACATGAAATTATTATTATTATTATTTACCCTTAGAGTACAAATATGTTTTTCTGGGTCTGGTTTTGCATCTAAAGTATTAATTAAAACTGGAACATTTGTACTTTTCTTTTTGCATTATTATTATTCGAGGGAAGGATTGTTTGAGATTGTAGTTGAAATAATTTGCACTAGCGAAATATGAATACTAATAACAATTGATTTGTAAACTATACATACGTACAAGTGAAGGTATTCTAGGGATGGTGGTAAAAAGCTTATTCTGGTCAAGTCCTTGAAAGAAAAATATGACAGAATTATAGAATAACTGAGTTAGAAGGGGCCAATGAGGCCATACTAAATGCAAGGATCCAAATATAAAGAGATATGACAGATGGTTGTCCATTTTTTTCTGAAATGCCTCCAGCAACATCTTTGGGTCTAAATATTTATCTGATAAAATATGTATATGACAAATATTTATCAGTTTATCTGTACACAAAACATTGAATATGACAGACAGTTTCTGAAAAGTGCACATAGTTTTCATAGGCACATGCACTTTTGTGGATTAAAAATCAGCAGAGAATCCTTAAGAATGTCTAGTAAACTCCAATCCATGAAGAATGATGACAGGACAAAAGTCTTGGGGTTCAATCCAACTATAGTAGTGTCTAAAATTGAATCATTAATATTGTGTTAGTTATGAGGGCGTAAGTATGATAGTATCAATCGGAACAGCAAATGGTCACTAATTAACAAATCACCTTTATTATTGGGGCTGTGGTGGCTCAGTGGTTAAGAAGCTTGCCTTGTTAGCTGGAAGGCTGGCAAGCTGGCAGTTCGAGACCCAGGTACTGCGTGATGGTTTGAGCACTCATCTTTGTCCCAGCTCCTGTCAACCTAGCACTTCAAAAGCAAGAAATTGCAAGTAGATAAATAGGGACCACTTCAGTGGGAAAGGATCTTGGCAGGGCCATAGCCAGGATTCCAGATGTGGGTGGGTGAATATTTTTTCAGGATGGGCAACAAAGCCTCTTTTCAATGCATTCCTATGGGAAACCGCGCTTTGCCATGGTTGGCAAACTGCTAACTCAGGGTGGGCCAAGCCCACCCTGGCTACGGCCCTGGATCTTGAGGACATGAAAGGAGCCTCATTGAATTAAATAAATAAAAATAAATAAATAAATTTGAGCATCCCTGAGCGGAGTATCTCCAGCAAAAATCCTTTCAACCCAGAATAATTTCTGACACTAAATTATGATTATTACCTTTATTGTCTACTCCTCACTTGAATTTGTGCATGACAAGAGATACAAAATGAAACTTGGTAATGACAATTTGTTACTGCTATCTACACTATTGTACTTAGGCTGGCACAACTAGCTAATAGCATTCTGGTTAATAGGTCTTATGTTTGTTATGACTACAAAATCTCAATCAATTCAATGTGTGTAGTCTAAATAAGACTAATATTGGATTTTACTCTTTGTCATGAAATTTACTCTAGATCGTTGATCTCTTTTTCTGCAACAAACTAAAATGATTCAGAATTTCAGCCTCAGAAATTTTACTAGTCCATCAGCTGAGGTATTATTGTGATAAGATGAAAGAAAATGATTTCTATCATGTATCCCCAGTGTTCTACAAATTTCATACAATTTGTTGTAACCATTTTATTTGCAATGTGACTTGCAGAACTATCTGTGTTGTTTGTGTATCATATGTATAGAGCAGGGATTTGCAACCTGCGGCCTATGGGCCATGTTAGGACATTTTTCATTTGGGGATATTGTACAAAGATTGCTGCCCAGTGGAATAGTACAACTTTAAGGCCCTCCGTGTGTTTTGAACACAGGTGTACATAATAGAGCCTCAAACTGATTGCCAGGCTGTGCATGCCTTGTCCATGTGCTCATGTAACAGCCCAGCTGTGGCTGATTAGAGAATCTGCCCAGCAACACTAGGGTATAACTGTGGCCCTCTGGGAAGGGTCTATGGAGGAGGTTTTCATACTGGAGGAGGCTATTATTCTGGAGGAGATTATCATTGAGGAGGCTGTCATACTGAAGAGAAGGACTGAACTGAGAGTTTACAGACAGAGACTGCTGAAGGAGGTCCTGGACTCTATGCTTGCTCCTGGGATTGGAGCCAACAGAGGAATCCAAGCTGTCTACCTACTGTGGGGCTTGGAGTGAGAGAGACTGTTGTATATAGTCCTGTGTATGTCTGTCTTCCCCTCACTGTAAGTAAAGCGCACCTTTCCACTGAAGGCATATGTGTGTGTGTTATTGCACTAAGGCTTTCGCTGCGTAAGAGCTTAAAAGTGCTACTCTGCTATCGAGCCACACATATCGCTAGGGGAATCCCTGATAGGCCAGACCCAGCCCATGGTGCAATTTCATCTGGCCCACCACCTTCACTCCTGCTACCACCGCTAGAAGTAATGGAAATGGCGATAACAGTCAAAAACACACCTCCTTCACTCTCGCCATCACTGACGGAAGTGGCAAAAACAACCGAAAATGCACTGTAAATTTATTTTATTTATTTATTTTCTAATTTGTATTGCTGCCCAACTCCAAAGACTCTGGGCAGCTCACAGAAAATAAAACCAAAATGACAGTTTAAAAAGCAACAAAAAACCATTTTAAAAACTACTAACAAAATTTTTTAAATGATTAAAAGCTTAAAAGAGAGAGAGTGTGTGTTCTACTAAATTAGCCAGCAGGTGGGGGGTTACAGCAGCATTTATGGCAGGGGGAACCATGTGTCTGGCCCACTCAGCTGTCAGAGAGAGTGGCCTGGCCCACAGTGTGAAAACATTGAGAACACCTGGTATAGAGTATATACCTCTAAGCTGGTTAGTAATATCATCAATTCATATTAGCTACCTTTGTTTTAAAGTTGCCTAAGTTATACTAAGGCATCATAGAGTTCTTTTGGGTTTTTTAAACATTTGGTAAGTAAGCTTTATCTGGACTTATATTTGTCCTCAATCCATATGCAAAAGCAAAGGAGCTCTACAATATATTAATATTAGATGAGTGTTTTTGACTATAATTGCCTGGAGAATTCTGGGAGATGTAGTGCAAGAACAAAAATAAACACATTAAATAAATGAATTATCTGCATTTTGAAAATCAAGCCTATATAATATTTTAATGCTTTGTACTCAAAAGTTAAGTCTCACCAGAATAGCTGACCACACCCGAAATCTTAGCATAGCTTTGACTCATATTACTGTATTTTATAATTATTCTCTTTTAAAACTACAGTATATTGTTTCAAGTGACTTCTGGAAGTAAATCTATAGTAATTAGGATTTGAAAAATCTTTTAGATTCCCATGAGGATCATACATTTCAGATTGGTTTCTCTTTTTTGGGGGAGGGGGGTGGAGTTGGGGAGAAGAAGCTTAGTGTGGGTTTTTAAAAAATTCCTTCATACAGTATTTATAAACACACTCACAATGCAAGCCCTTTGATGTACTTCAAAATCTTGATAAGGCTGAAGAAAACGATCTTCCTAAACTTCCTACAACCAGATTATGTGAGTTTAATGCATAGTATTCCACACCTTGAAATGTCTTGTAAGGTTAGGTGCACATTGGCAAGTTGAAAGCCCTTGGTTATAAGTGTGTTGAGGTCATTTAATAATAAAATAATAGAGTAATGGAATTGATAGGAGCTCATAAGGTCATTGACTCAAACTGCATGCCCAATGCAAGAATCCAAATACTGTACTGTAATCTAACAAATGGTTGTGTAATTTTCTTTTGAAAGCCTTTAAGGCAGTGGTTCCCAACATGGGACATATGCCTCACAGGGAGACTTCAATTCCCAGAAACCTAAGTCAGTACATTGGCTGATCAGTGCTTTGGGGAATTGACTTAGGCATCTGGGAAATGAAGTCCAAAAACCAAAAGTTGGGAAGCACTGCTATAAGGTCTCAAACTACAGCTTTTATTGAAAATATAATGCAAAACTTATAGCTCATACGAATTTACCTCATACTTGAATCTTTTTTCTTTCTCTACTCATACAAGAAGAGGCATGAATGCTTTTGTTTCACACAGTTCTCTATGATGTCCAAACTGAGAGAAATATAGAAATAAAAAATAATAAAAATATGGGTTCTGTCAATGGTGTATTAACAAACCAGGATATTATATCAATGATTGGCCTGTTTACTTTTGCTAAAAATAGAACAAACCACAGTTCTTGATTTTACATCACAAGAGAATATTCAGATGTCATGGAAATAGTTGACCTAAAGAGTAATAACTAAACATTCCATAGTTAAACCATTTTTGACAGATGGCCATCTAATTTCAGTTTAACTATAAAGGACTCCTTGAAAAACAACCTGTTCCACTGCTAATCAGGTCTTATTGACAGGAAGTTAGTACGGTACTAATATTTTGACAAAATATACTTCTTGCTATTCAGATTCACTTTTTCAGCCTCTGCATCCACAGAGAATAGGTTGTTCCATTTTCCATATGACATTGTATTGGGTTTTTTCTTCTCCAGGCTAAAAACATATACCGGTAACCCCTTCAACCATTTCTCATAAATTCCTGTCAGGATTCAGGCCCAGATATGGTACGGAAACATTGGTCACGCTGGTGGATGATCTCTGGAGAGAGTGGGATGGCAGACATCCATCTGTCCTGGCTCTTCTTGACACCTCAGTGGCTTTTGATACTTTCGACCATGGTATCCTTCTGGAAATGCTCCGAGGATTGGAGATCCAAGGCACTGTGTGGTCCTGGTTTTCCTCATTTCTGAAGAGCCAGACCCAGTTGGTGTGGTTGGAAAGCAAGAAATCCAGCCCTAGGCCCATCCAATATAGGGTGCCTCAGGGCTCTCGCCTTTCCTGTTTAACATCTTCATGAAATCGCTGAGTGAGATTATCTGTTCCCACAGGGTGAGGTATCATCAATATGCAGATGATACCCAGCTGTATATCTCAGCCCGTGGAGACGTAAGTGATGCAGTGGAAGTCTTATCCAGGTGCCTGGAGGCTGTTAGGGTCTGGATGGGGGACAACAAGCTACAACTGAATCCTGGCAAGACTGAGTGGTTGTTGTTCAGGGGTCCTGTGTTATCTCGTGAGCTGCCATCTTTGGTTCTGGATGGGGCGGTTTTGCCTCAAACTGACCCAGTGCATAATCTGGGGGTCCTCCTGGACTCGTGACTCCTGTTCAAAGAGCAGGTGGCAGTCGTGGCCAGGAGGGCTTTTGCACAATTGTGTGTTATATGCCAGTTATGCCTGCTCCTAGATCGGGACTCCTTGCTCATGATCACACACTCTTTGGTCACCTCCAGACTTGACTATTGTAATGTAGTCTACATGGGGCTGTCCTTGGTGACCATTCGGAGGCTGCAACTGGTCCAGAATGCAGCTGCTTGGGTCATGATGGGGTACGAGCGTTATGCTTGTGCCTCACCATTGCTCTGGGAGCTGCACTGGCTGCCAGTATGCATCTGAGTGCAACTCAAGGTGTTGGTTATTACCTTTAAAGCCCTATATGGTAGTGGGCCAGGATACTTGAGACACCGTGACACTCTAAGGACATTTGTCCATCCCACCAGAGCAAACCAGAGAGGCTCTCTGGTTGTGCCATCGGTTAGAGTGGCGCATCTCTCTAGCACCAAGAGGAGGGGCTTTTCTGTGTCCACTAGTTTCTAGATCATTTACCATATCGATTACCATGCTCTGGAATATTCCACCGTCCCAACATTCTTCATTAACTGTTATAGCCAGTTTTTTAAACTTCACTTTGGATGGAGAACAATATTAATAGTAACATGAAATGTATGTAAACAAATGTTTGGTAAAGTCATATCTCCCAAAATTGGTTTTAAGTGAAATGACTGCCCTCATTTATAACATAAACATCTTTTGTTCTATACTGATACACTATATATATATTTAAAATTATGAACAACTATAGTCATCAAATGTGTGAAATACATGTACAATAAATTTTTTTGGGTAATTTATGTGCTCCAATCCCTTGTTTATATACACTTATGTAGCAGGGCAAAGCAGCAAGTGGGAAGGAACAAATTGTAAAATGGGATGTAGAGATTAGAGGGGGGAAATGGTGAATATTGGTACAGGAGGTAATGGGTAAGAACTTACCCACTCGGCCAGAGGAAGAGCAACACCTGGTGAGGGCCTGTGTCTGTTTAAAAACAGCTTGCAGCCAGACGCTGGCCTCTTACCCACCCGGCCAGAGGAGTGAGGAACACCTGGGGAGGGCTGGTTGCTGATTCAGGAGATGATGGTCCCTTTGCCACATTTGTCAATGTATGTGTTGGTCTTTTATGTTTTATTGCACTGTTACCTTTTATTGTATTTTTATATATTATTGCATTGTTATTTTTATTGCATTGTTACATTTTATTGTATTGTTATATTTTATTGTACTGTGGTGTTTGATATGTTGTGATTATTGCATAATTTTTGTATTGTGTATTGATTATTGTTTCTGTTATGGACCATTTTTGTAGGATGTATATTGTGTAATTTTTGTACATACCGTAATATTATGCTCGTATGCTGAATTGTATGTCTCACGTAATAATTATAATTCTATGCCTCTATTATACATTAAACAGGCCCAGTCGGAGGATATAGTGCCGCTGCAATGACAAACAGTAATTCATTGTGTTTCTACGCTGTAATTTCATCTGTCCTTTGCAATGTCTTCATTTCTGTATTACATCAATTACCTTTAGAAACACGTTTTTTTTAAAAAAAAATCCTCACAAATTGAGGCTTATTAAGTTCATTGAGGTGTTTACGAGATGCTTTATAATTCTGTCCCTTTCACGCATTGCCTGGGGCAGATGTGATCAGTAGTGGCTGTGGGGTACCATGATCTTTCAGGATAATGCTGTACTCTTTATGAGGAGTTATGTGAAACATTAGCCATCCAGCTGCTGACTAAGCCTGCAGGCCTTGTGTATGAGCTGTTGCCTTGGCTAGGTACATTAAGGAGTACAGTAAAACCTCGACTTACGTATGCCTTGAGTTACATAAAATTTGACTTGCATAATGATTTTTGCACTAAAACCATGTCCCAATTTACATAATACAATTTCCTATGGGTTTGCTTCGAGTTATGTAAATCATTTTTTCTATGGGCTTGCTTCAATTTACGTAAAAATCCTTTTCCTATGGGTTTGCTTCAAGTTACATAAAAAGTTCATTTTTCTTATGGGTTTGCTTTGAGTTACATAAAAATTCATTTTTCCTATGGGTTTGCTTCGATTTAAGTAAAAAAAGATTTATGTAAAAGTCTACAGAACAGGCTAGCAATGAGGCAAGTCTGGCAATGAAGGCAGGGCATGGGAGAATGCCTTGGGATAAAAATTTACAGCACAGCAGTTCTGTATTACACTCAGTTCACAAATCTGCTAATTTTGCTATTGCTCATGTAACCTTGATATGATTTATGGTTTTTAGCATTGTTTTTTGTGAGAAAACTTTTCTTATTTGTCCTTGTGTTTTGATTCTGTTGAGTCATCCCAGGCAGATACTGTATTGCAATAAGGGACTTGTCACACCAAAGGACTGCAGTGGTGCAAGTGCTTAAGATGCTTACTGGGAGGCAGAAGGTCAGCAGCTCAAAACCCAAGTACTGCATGACAGATTGAGTGTCCATCTCTGTCCCAGTTCCTGCCAACCTAGCAGTTCGAAAGCAAGAAATTGCAAGTAGATAAATAGGGACCACTTCAGTGGGAAGGTAATCAGTGTTCGGTGCACTTCGGTATCTAGGCATACCTGCCACATGTCCACGGAAACATCTTCAAATGCAGACAGCGCTTGCTCTTCGGCTATAAACAGAGATGAGCACTGAACCCTAGAGTCAGATATGACTGGCTTGCAAGCAAAGGTGGCCTTTACCTTTATAGAGATCATATAACCCCTCTGTTAGAACAGCTCCACTGGCTGCTGGTTCATTTCCCAACACAATTAAAAGTACTGGTGTTGATCTAAATGGGCCAAGTCCAAGCAATCTCAAAGACCACATTTCCCCTTATGAGCCTGCCGACATTTTAGGGTGTTCAGGGGAGGTCTTTATTTCTCACAACAGGTGTGTCTGGTGGGGACACAGGAGAGGGTTTTCTTTGTTGCTGCTTCCTCCACTCTGGAACTTACTTCTACAGGACACCAGCCCCACCCTGTCTTTGCTATCCTTCTGAAAGATTGCAAATATTTCTTTCTCCAGGGAGTCTTTCTTTTGGTGACTGGGTGTTTAAGAAGGGTTTTAAATGGGACTACTTTAATTTTGTTTTTTAAATTTGTTTTATTACTGCTTTTACCTGTGAGCTTCTCATATTTGTTGATTTCTTTTTAAATATTTTGATAATTTATTTTTAGCTTTATTATAAACAGATGAGCACTGAACCCTATAGTCAGATACAACTGGTTTTCAAGCAAGGGTGACCTTTATCTTTACCTTTACACACCAAAGGAAAAGCAGCTCAAGCAAGAGCAGTGAATATTTGCTCCTCTTTCTTAGTCTCTTCTCCCTTATGCTGGTGTTTCAATTATGTCTGCTCTCTTATAGACTTCCACATATTATAACTATGTATTTTATTATATGTCAAGCTAGATGTGATAAAAGCGGTTGCATGTATCTTTTATCCGACCACTCTATTTAAACTTAAAGCAGTCTTAAGTTTCAGCAGAAAAATGTGTTTGCATGATTATATGTCCAGACAAGCATGTCAAGAAGAATGGCATATACCACCAATGCCCCACAGCATGCTTAACTTGGGCCAGGAAAGATCTTTATCTATGCTAGGTACTATAGAATATAACTTCTAGTGAAATGGTTGAAGTGAGATCACAGTCAGAATTTAAGAGCTGCTGGACACCATCCAACCACATGGATGGTTGTACCTGTCCCACTGATGCGGTACCTATTTAACTACTTGCAATTTCTTGCTTTCAAACTGCTAGGTTGGCAGGAGCTGGGGCAGATGATGGGAGCTCACTCCATCATGCAGCACTTGGGTCTCAACCTGCTGACCTGGCGACCTTCCAGTTGCTAAGCTCAGCATCTTAACCACTAAGCCACCATGGCTCCTTTGCGATCACATAGTGAGGTACAATTATTTTCAATTCAGATTAGGTCTCTTTAGGTCTTAAAGCCTTTTTGGTCTCTTCTTTATTACACAAAACAGAACATGCTCGTTATGTGAGGTATTACTGTATATTGGAAATTTCCTCTTTAATTATAGAGCCCAGCCAAGGTACAGTAATACCTCAGATAACGTTTTCACCAGATAACGCTAAAAACGGATAACGTTAAGTAATCTTGGGGGGAAATTGCATCGCATAACGTTGAAATCCTATGGGATGTATAACATAACGTTAGCTGAAGCCTGTGCCAGTTACAATGTATCTCTTTGGAATTTTAACGTTATGCAATTCATCCCACAGGATTTTAACGTTATGTGATGCATGTATCACGTAACGTTAAAAATTGGATAACACTAAGATTTGTGGAACCAAGTTTTAGCATTATCCAGGGTTCTACTGTATCTGAGTTTCTGGGCAGGGAGGGAACCTTAATGCTATGAAATGTTAAATTTTCAAAGGGAAATAAAAATTTGTAATTATTCAATGTCAGCTGTAGCCCTGAAGATTGTAGGTACTGAAAGGTTCCTAGGAACAAAATGCTTTTTAGTCTAGAAGAGCTGCCACAGGGGACCATATTGAATGCTCTAAAGATTCTTGTCGTGCTGAAAGCAAAGCATGAAGACTGGGAATAGGAAGGAGACCATAGAGAGGTTACAGAGAGAGGGAACAAAAAGCCAGCAATAATAAGGAACAGGAAAGCATTCCAAGGCCTGCATGCTTCTCTTCCCCAGTTTAAAACCTGTTTTCATTTTTAAAATTATGCAGCATTGAACTCTGAATCTAAAATAAGTTGAGCCACATCTCTCTCTCTCTTGAGGAGAAAAGTGATCCATTTATTTCTGATTCAAACACATTGTGAATGATGAATGGTCACACTACACAGAATCAGTGTGTGTGGCCTAGAAGACACCCTACAATTTCATGTTGTTTGGGAAGACCAGTGAAGAAAAGAGAGAAGAAGAAATGAGAGAAAGGAAAATGCAAGGCTACAAGGAAGGCATGAAGGGGAGAGGGGTATAATTTTCTTTCACCCCATAATCTTCCTGTTTTCTCTCTTGAGTTGATGCTTTGTAGTTTGCAGTGGCGACTGTGAAAGCAACCACGGAATACAACCTAAATGCCAAATAAGGTCTTCTGGTCTTCTAAGGTAGGGTGGGGTGGGGGGTTCAACAAACTTGGTGCAGGTTTTGGCATACCAAAAATGTGTGAAATGTTACATTGGGATATATTCAATGATGTAGTAGTTTTAGGGATTGAAAATACATACAAAAACTCAAGTTTACTGATGGCATGAATACTCAACATACAGTCAGCCCAAGATAAGGGGAGTATTCTTGTATGTAAAAGTAAAGCCATTTTGACATTGAATCTTGATTTGCCTTGATGTACTGTGTGGAGCACATTCAGAAGAGTAGCGTGCCTTGGCGGGGCCCCGTATAAAAATTTGTTTGGGGGCCCTTAGGAAGGGTAAAGATTTGTTTTGCTTACGCACGTTGGGGGCCCCCGTGGCCCGGGGGGCCCGTATAATTGATACGGCAGATACAGCAGTAGCTACGCCTCTGAGCACATTGTCACCTTTTGAAAAATGGCAGACTGTATCATATTTTTGTATTTGTTTCAATGTCCACCTATTCAGTACATTTGCCTCTAGTATTTATTTGCATTTTCATGCAACTATAACTTGGAAAAAGTAAAGTCAATATGTATCTCTAAACCTTATAATAAAAGAGGAGGTTATCTATGTTTTGAGCATGAATTTCCATTAATTTTGCTGTGGTTTTAGGGCTCCTCCAGTGAAAAATATCAGAAGGATTATTAAATTAAAATTAGGATCAGGATTACTTTTTCAACAAAATGTTTGGAAGACATTCAAAGACCTGCTGAAACAAGACTATCTTTGTTCCTTTCCTAAAATATATTACTTGGTGTGAAGGAAGCCGCAAATGTAAGCCATCCTGAAAGTATGAATGTCTTGGAAATGTAGGATATAAAAACAATATGATTGGGACTATAACAGCAAATTCCCATGCTTTGTGCCACACACTTTAATGAAGCAATCCACTACTGTTGGTTTCTTGAAAGTAAACTGAATTGCACTGAATTTGATAAATTTATTTAGTGTGTTTATTATTTATGTCTAATTTTCTTTTGTAAAGAGTTTTTTAATATCTTGTAAGCCGCTCAGAGTAGGAAAATATTCTAGATGTGTGTGGTATAAATAAATAAATAAATAAATAAATAAATAAATCTATTCTGAGATATATTTGCATAAGAGTACAGTGGACAGAGTACAGTGGACAGAACTCTGACTGACTGCAAAATTGTATCAAGTCATAGGTAAAAATACAGTAGTAAGACATAAGTAGAATAGGCCCATTGTGTGGACCATATGATGGCCAAATCTCTGTTGGAATAATGACATGCTCATTAATGATGGTTATAAGCAAGAGAGACTTTCTGGAATTTAAAGTGCCTGTCTTTTTCAGTAACCAATTAAAGGTAAAAGTCACAATTGCTTGAAAGCCAGTTGGATACAACTCTAGGGTTCACTGCTCATCTCTGTTTCATAGCCAAAGAGCCAGCGCTGTTCACTTCTGCAGATGTTTCTGTGGTCATGTGGCAGGCATGACTATACATCAGAGCACACAGAACACTGTTTACCTTTCCACTGAAGTGGTCCCTATTTATCTACTTGCAATTTCTTGCTTTCTAATTGCTAGGTTGGCAAGAGCTGAGACGAAGACAGGAGCTCATTCCATCCTGCAGTATTCAGGTGTCGAACTGCTGACCTGCCGCCTTTCAGTTGCGTGTTTTGCGTATCAGGTATGTTTTAACCAGGGTTGCACCACATGGAGTCCTTGTTGCACTGATGTATTGAGTAGATGTTGGAAAACAGCTCCCTTATCCACAATGTCATCCACCCTAATTCACAACATAACCTTCACAAACTGACTTTGTCAATGTGACCAATTTCTGACATGCTGGACAATCACAATGATTTAGCTATAAATCAAATATCTCGGAAATGGTCTTATCATTGATTGCTCTTTCCTTTGCCACATCTTCCAGCAGTCTCAGGTGGAATGTGTATTCCTTTCAATGCAGGGAAGAAAAGGCAATCTGGTTTTATCCTTATTCAGAGCTGACTCTTAGTCCTTCCTCCTCCTTGAAAGTACTTATAATGGGCCCACTTCACAAGTGAAGAGTGTAGCTGCTGTTCATTCTAGTGTGTCATATCACAGCTCTGTGGGCTGAGAAATGGTGCAGTTGACAGAGCGGATGCATTTCACAGCACTGAAACTATTACAATGTTTGTTTGCAAAGCTCATTTGAAAATTTATGGAAAAACTAAAAATTTTCTTGATATTTCCTTATATTTCCTTATATTTCCTTATATTTCCTTGATATTTCCTTTCTTTAGGCAAACCTTCAGCAATTAAAAGATGTCTATCCACAAGGTTCTACTGATTTGCAGATTTTCTTTCTTTTCTCTTTTCTAAATTATTATTTGTATTTTAATAGAGAGATTTCAAAACGTACTTACAGTACAACCTCGCATAAAGATCACCTTGCTTAGAGAATAACTCGCTTAAAGAGCAGAATTTTCTCTGAATGGTCGCCTTGCTTAACAAATGAAACCAATCAAAAATTCGCTTAACAACTAAATTGGGGTTCACAATCTCCCCCCTCCCCACCAGAAGTCACAATCAGTCACTTACAATGGTGTTTAGCTTAAAGAGCAAACTCGCTTAAAAAGCAATCTCGTGGAACACATTATGCTCTTTAAGTGAAGTACCACTGTATTTTAATTGTATCTTAATAATATGATGGGTAAAACCCTGTTCTGCTGCTCCATGTGTACAGCAGCAATGTAGCAAATTACTGCCATTTTGGGGAGTGCATAACTTTATTGGATTGTGTACAGATTGTGTGCATCCTAAAATTGCCTTCAAGCAGATGCAATTTGCCTTTAATCAGCACGGATTTGCCATTGATCATCATGTCATTCCTTTTCAATGCATGGAGCTGCACAACAGAATTTCAGCCGTGAATTCTGTTTTAATATTTGTAACCAGTGGTGGGATGTCAAAATTTTTACGACCCCACCATGATGTCATCACAGTGTGGGCAGAGCCAATGTCATGACATCATGATGTGGGCAGGGCCAAAGAAAAAAATTAAAATAATAAAAAAATAATAAAATAAAAATAAGCACGCACACACACACCCCTCAACCCATTCACCCACCCACAATACAAACCTGTAAATAAAATAAATAAATAAATAAATAAATAAAAATACATTAAAATACACCCACCCACCCATTAGCTTATTCTGGCTAATCTTTCTCACACTAGGTCAGATGGAAGGAACTACAAAATGAACTCATTACAAGATGGCTTCATTTTGTCACTTTTCAACTTTTCAACAGTTAAAGAAGTTAGGTACTAAGTCTTTGTCTAACCAGTTCTCTAGGATAATAAGCCTTAATGTAAATGTAAAACAGCTGTACCTTCTTAAGGGTTCTCCAATTGGAACAGCAACTGGAACAGCACAGGTGTAGCTTATTGATGAGGTAACTCCAAGACTTTGCTTAAAAACCCCAAGCCAGACCTTTTTAGGAACTGTGGTAGTACGTCAACATAGGTAAAGGTATTAAATACACATTAAAATACACACAGACACACCACATCCAAAGGTGAGTCAATTACCCTTGGGAGCAGGCTATAGGGAGCTTCAGGCTAGCAGCTTCTCTTCCTCCTCCCTGCTTGGGAGGATAGCAAGGAGGCCGTGGATACACGCCAAGCACTGTAGGCATGCATGCAAACCAAGTGCTTGGCACGCATGTGAAGTGGGGGAACCAGTGAAAAGGTAAGCTCTGAAGGTGGTTACTTCCAAAAGCTGCTACCGGTTCTCCGGGACACTGGGAAAAGTTATTACCGGTTCTGGCGAACTGGTGCGGAACTGTTACATCCCATCACTGTTTGTAACCCACCCTACTTTAAGTCTATTTTAAAAAAAACCATCTATAAGCCATCTTGGATCTCAGCTGTGGGGAAAAGGCAGTTTTTAAGTTTTTGTCAAAGAGCTCATTTATGTAAAGTTAACAGAATAATGTCAGAGAAATCTCTCACTTTCGATAGGTGTTAAGTTAATTAATCTCTTGGTATGTTTATGATTCCTGAAGCAAGGTATGTTATTGTGAACTAGGATAAACAAAAATTTTAGATATTGATTAAATAAAAACACTTTATTTAATGTGAGAAAGAACTACCAGAGGTGCAGGCTGGTTTCAGAAGAGGCAGAGGGACTAGAGACCACATTGCCAACATACATTGGATCATGGAGAAAACAAAGGAATATCAGAAACAAGTCTACTTCTGTTTCATTGACTACACTAAGGCCTTTGACTGTGTAGACCACAACAAAACGTGGCCAGTAATTAAAGAGATGGGAATACTGGAACACCTTATATGCCTCATGAGAAATCTGTACATGAGTCAAGAAGCAACAGTTAGGACAGAATACGGAATGATGGAGTGGTTTGGAATAGGAAAAGGAGTAAGACAAGACTGCATTTTATCACCCTTCTTATTCAACTTATACACAGAGCACATAATGTGCAATGCAGGGATGGAGGAATCGCAAGTTGGGATCAAAATTGCTGGGAGAAACATCAACAATTTGAGATATGCAGATGATACCACCCTAATGGCAGAAAGTGGGGAAGACCTAAAGAAGCTTCTTCTTAGGTTGAAAGAAGAGAGTGCAAATGCTGGCTTGAGACGCAACATCAAGAAAACCAAGTTAATGGTAACAGGCCCTATCAGTCCCTGGAAAACAGATGGCAAAAAAGTAGAAGCAGTGACAGACTACTTTTCTAGGATCAAAGATAACTGCAAATGGTGATTGCAGCTGTGAAATAAAAAGGCAACTGATTCTTGGGAGACAAACTATGAGAAACCTGGAAAACATAGTTAATAGTAGAGACATCACCTTGCAAACAAAGATTCGCATAGTCAAGGCAATGGTATTCCCGGTGGTAATGTATGGTTGTGAGAGCTGGAGCATAAGGAAAGCTGAGCACAGAATAATAGATACCTTTGAAACGTGGTGTTGGAGGAGAGTTTTGAGAGTACCCTCGACAGCTAAGAGAACAAATAGGTCTATCTTAGAAGAAATCAATCCTGACTACTCCTTAGAAGGTTAAATAGTAAAGATGAAGCTAAAGTACTTTGGACATCAAATGAGAAGAGAGGATTCACTTGAGAAAGCCTTGATGCTGGGAAAGTTGGAGGCCAAAAGAAGAAGGGGCGGTCAAAAATGAGATGGCTAGATGGTATTGTAGATGCAATGGTACAGAGCTGGGTGGGTTGAGGAGGATGGTGGTGCCTGGCGGGCAGTGATCCATGGGTTCGCAAAAGGTCAGAAGCAACTATTCAATTGAACAACAACAACACTTGGTTGCATTGCTTTTCAGTATCATTGTGTTAGTTCTTCTGCTCTTGGGGTTAATTTTCAATTAAACCAAATGGTAGATAAATCGCTATAACTTGTTTTCTAATGTGTCAATTGCTTTATCTGAAATTATAAACAATTTTCCTAAGAATCATACCAAACGGGGGACTATATTTCTGATAGAGAAGCAAAAAAAAAATGGGTAAGTGATAAGCTTTAAGTCCCCTCAAAAACCCAGAACAATGCAATGGATCCAAATTTGGTCACACATAGAACCTTTAAAATCAATAGAATTTAAATTATTTATAGCTCACTAAAGTCCCATTGATTTCATTTGGTCTACTCCAAGTGTGATTAAGTCTGGATCCAGGCAAATACAAGTGAAGTGAAAATTCAATACAAATCAGAGGGACTAAAATCAAATAGATGACTTAAATTCAGCAGCAGCAGAAGAAAATACAGTATACAGTAAAACCTTACATAAAGAGAACCTCGCTTAGAGACTAACCTACTTAAAGAGAAGAATTTTCACTGAATGGTCACCTCGCTTAACAACTAAAACCAACCAAAAACTCACTTAAAGAGCAAACTCATTTAAAGAGCAAGCCCATGGAATGCATTATGCTCTTTAAGCGAGGTAAGACTGTACATGTATATGCCACCAATCCATCAATAGTCCTTCTTAATAATTACTCCTAATAGTATGTGCGGGATAGTCCTTTGAAAACGAGACACCATTAGATACTTTCATTCTGAATCCCTAACTGCATGGCTGTAGTGCCTTTGTGGCTTTATTAGGAAGCATTATTAAAGGACAATGGTGGAAGATACTGAGTTCTCTACCCTGTTGCAACATTTGCTATGTTGCTCAAACAAACATCACATAAATGATGAACGACATGAACACTTTTTCAAAACCACAGAATTCTGAGTACATGCAGTAGCTTCTCTCCTACATCTGTCTTTGAGGAAGCATCCCTTTGGCTATAGTGTCTCCCTGAAATACAAACATGTACAACATGTCAGAATGAAATATTTATTGAACACATTTTCTTCTAATCTATTTTATAACATCAGGTTGTTGGGTTTCCCCTCACATTGTGAAGCTTCAGTAACATTTGTATACTACATTCATGGCATTCAGAAGAAATATATCAGAGAGTATACAAAACAAAGAAGAAATATATAATGCTTGATGATTGTAGGTTAAATTAAACCAGGAGGGCATTTAAATCCCATTCTAGGATTACTTCTGACTATTGCTGTTACTGAATATAGAGATTCTGAAAAAGGTGTAGAATTGAAATGACACCTTTCACTTCCATAGTATTGACTCTACAGCTACTGTGGGCTAAATCTATAACTTTCCAAATTTGGAAAAGGATTTTAGTAGAGATCACTGCCTTGTTGTGCTCTTTTTGACTTGGCTATGACACTGATATAATGTTTGTTGCTCTGATGAATAATCTTCTCTTAGAAATTTGGAGGAATTTTTAAAAAATCTTGTTAACCAAAATATAGAGAGATAAATGCTTCCTATTTTATACAGTTACTTGGTAAACCAGTAAAGGAGCTGTTGATTAACACAAATCTGATCATCAGTACAATTTCAACCAACACACTAAAGCAGGGGTTCCCAGCCTACGGCTCACAGGCCAGACCCAGCCACTGGCACCATTTCATGTTGCCCATGGCTGCCCTTGCCACTCCCAGCCGTAAAACGTCAGCTGTAAAATGCACCCACACATGTGTAAATGCACCCATGCCTGTCATAAACACTTCCACTTCTGGGGGGCATTGTCAGGCCCATTCATCTGTCTGGGGTGTGTGGTCAGGCCTGTGGCATAAAAACGTTGGAAACTCTTGCATTAAAGGAAATAAACCATGTCTAGCACAGGTAGCATAATAACCATGAAGCTTGTTTGCCAGTTCCAGAAACCTCAGAAATTTTCTAACACTCAAGACAGAAGATTAGGCTGAGGAGGGGGGAGTAAACAAATCATGTGGAGACATTAGCAATTTAAAATAGTTGAAAGATATAAAAATTAAAAATTGAAAGCCAAATTATGCAAAAGATATGACTTAGAAAGGAAAACAATAATTGAAATTTATAAAAAAAATTAAAACATTATATAAGAGCTACAGCAAAGAAAATTGAAAGGGATGAAGGACACTTAAAACAATATATGGAAAACATGCAGTTTTTAAACAACCAGTAGCAATTTTATAAATTGCTAGGAAAACACGTAGTTAAAAAGAGACATGGTCCATTAAGATCTTCAGAATTATGTAAATAAATTTAAGAAAACCCAAATGAATGTAATAAAAATGCTTCATGGAACAAAGAAATCTGCAAAGAAGCCAAAGGAAAAATATGGACGATATTGTAATAGTAACAGAAATGATTAAAAGGGAAGCAAAGACTATGAAAAATGGAGTCCACCAGGACCAAATGAGCTGCATGGATTTCAGTTAAAATATTTAACAAGTCTCCATCAGTGCATAGTAATGCAATCCAGCCATCTACTTCATCATTCCATGACTGAAGATTGGATAACAATGGGTTACGCATTTCTGATAATAAAAAATCATGAAAATGACAGATCTGAGAAATATTGACCAATTACATACTTAAGATAGTCACAAAAGTGCCTGCAAGACCAATATATAAACAGGACAGAAAGAAAACTTTTAAAAGTCAAGAAGTAGAAAAGATAGTATTAAAGTACTCAAAAAAGATGGAAAATGAATCTTAACATGGAATGGACAGAGTGTAAAAAGGCATTTGACTCATTGCTGCACAGTTGGATTTGGGATTAGCAAAAATATTCAGAGGTTCTGCAAGAAAACTGTGGAAAAATGTGAAAACTGTTATAATGGCTTACAGTGAAGAAGTCATGGAAGTTAATATCAAAATATGAATATTTCAGAGGGATTCTTTGTCACTCTTAATTTCCTTGACAATAATTCTAAATAAAACCAGATTGGGTTATCTATCTATCTATCTATCTATCTATCTATCTATCTATCTATCTAATCACATTTATATACCACCTATCCGGTTAATATCCCACTCTAGGCGGTTTACAGCCAGAAGAAATACAACAGCAAATAAAATAATACTAACCAATATCAATGAATTAATAAACTTTACAATTCTAATAAAAATAAACAAAAACATGGTGACAGTAGGGATTCATAATGTATAAGGAGAAAGTCAAGTGTCATGGTACTTAATAAAATCATAGACTAATTGAGTTGGAAGGCACCTATAAGGCCATCAAGTCTAACCTCCTCCTCAAGATAGGAATCCAAAACAAAGCATATCTGATAGATATTTGTCCAATTTTCTCTTCGATGCCTCCACCACCTCCTGAGGTAATTGATTCTATTGTGATACTGCTCTAATAATTAATATCATTTTCCTGATATTCAGCCTATATCTGGCTTCTTACAACTTAAGCTCATTATTACGTGCCCTCCAAGCTGAGAAGATTGAAAAAAGTTCCTCCCACTCCTTTCCAGGAATCTTTTTAAGTATTTGAAAAGTACAGTAATACCTCAGATAACATTTGCATCAGATAATGCTAAAACCGCATAACATTAAGCAATCTGTGGAGGGAAATTTCATCACATAACATTAAAATCCTATGGGATGCATTGGATAACGTTTGCTAAAGCCTGTGCCAGTTACACTGTATCTTTATGGAGTTTTAACATTATCCCTGCATCGGATAGCATTAAAAATCTGATAACACTAAGACTTGTGGAACCAAGTTTTAGCGCTATCCGAGGTTTTAATGATATGCTATATCCCCTCAGTCTCCTTTTCTCACTCCTCCTCAACAATTTCCTCACCATTAGAGGGCTCTACAGTTTAACTGTTCTCCCCTATCTATTGGAAATCTGTGGGCAGGGCAGCACTTGGACCTTGGAGTTGGGTACAATGGGTCGCCCCACCTAAGCTGAGGTCCTCTTGACTCTCCTTCTCACAGTGGTCTTAAGCAAATTGGTAGTCTTAAGTAAACTACCTAATGTACATTCTACAATGGTCCTCATACTTCTGTGTTATTGAAAGAGATAAGTGAAATTGCAAGTTCACATCCATAGGATATTGAAGATACTTTCTGTTATCTTTTTGCATATTCACCTTATATTTTGGTTCCTAAGAATAAATTATAGCATATAATATTGCCCTCTGACAAAGTGATTTAAGGTTAGGATGGTGTGTCTAATTATACTGTACTGTTTAGTTGTATGTTGTTTGTGCTTTGTGCAATTACAGAGCCTTCTGTGTGAAATGGAAACTTTTACTCCCTGTAGCTGATGATTTCACACAAAGTTCCACTTTATAAGATTGTGTTGCATGGTAGACAATTGGAAAAGGTGAAAGTCTGCCCATATTCAGCAACAGATATGTTTTCCCTCCTACCTGACAGAAAAGCAATGCTGAGATTTGTTGGGCAAAGGGACTTGTCTTTGGTGCTCTCTCCTCCTTTCATCTTGTTCCGGTCTCTCTATGATGCTACTGCCTTTGACAGGTAAAACAGCATGAAAGGAGAGCTTTACAAACTGCACTTGCAAGTTCCAGGATCCACACACACACACACTCTTCCCTGAACTTTTGATTAAACTGAATGAATGAGAAAGACACATATTTCCCACCCACAAATAAATCTGTTGTTCGCAGAAATGGCTATGAAATTCATTGGCTACAAATTTGGATTCTACATTCATAAATAAAACATCGATAGCCTAAGAAGCTCACATTTTTCTTAACACATTCTCAGCATGTCTCCTTCAGGAAGCAGGAACATTTTGGTGAGTTTATCGAACATTAGCTTTGGGCTGAGCTGATTATGAATGTTTTTACCAGCAGGATAAACCATCTCACTTCCAACAACTCTTCAGTAATACTCTAATGATGGGCACTGTTTGTAGAAAGAGATTAATTGATATGCTGCCGGAGTAAGAAAAATGGGAAACACAGCATCAGTTGCTTTCACCATAGGGCTAAACATTAAAGACGCTCAAAATATTGCAGAGTAGCAAGGCAGAGACCATTTGCCCAGTCGCCTCAGGAACTGGAGTGAGTTCCTCCTTTTGGTTCAGTGTGACCAATTCAGAAAGAGACAGTACAAAGAGAGAAGTGCATTAATCATGCTCACAGCTTGAGGATGGACTAAGTAAGGACATGATGGGTTCAAAATTACTTTCATGCCCCTGTCCCTCACCATAGTTAGAGTTCGGTGTCATTTCATGCATAACACCTGAACAGGGCTTGAATCTAAAAGGAGGAAAGTGAGGAGGAGAAATGTGACAAAAGTGGAGGAAGAAAGTAGAAATGAAATATAGCTCTACATTACTGTATTGTAGCATCTGGTTAAAGAAGGTAAACTAAAAAAAACACACACAATTCAGCAACACAATGTTAGTGGCGGGGATAGGCAAAGAGTCTCGCACATATATCAAAAGCACTTTTGTTCCATTTAGGCAGCTATGGAAAGTTATCTGAGGTGCAAAAGAAAGACAGAAAGTGCAGTACAGTATGTATCTTTTCTTACTGGGGAATAATCAGCTAGCTTACAAGCCCCATGATTCACTATCAGAAAATGGATTTTTCCAGAGTACCATTTCATGGAGGATGACAGGACTGTCACATTATTGGGGTGCTCTGAAATTAACTAATTGGAATAAAAAGTATATAGAGGAATCAAGTTTAGGAAGAGAAAGGACAAGATTTGAAGAAATTGTATATCTTATAAGAAAAGGGCAGATAGGTATAAAAGGGCTGGTTGGTAAAATATATAAGATTTTAAATCAAGAGGGTAATGCACAGGAGATGTTAAAAACAATATGGGAACAAGATTTAAATATAAAAACCACAGAAACGAGTTGGAAAAGTAAATGGAAAAGAAGAATTATGAGAACCTTGTCTGTTAGAGTCAAAGAACACAATTTTAAAATGATATGGAGGTGGTACCTGACTCCAACTCGGTTACATCAGATGGATAATACAAAATCAAAAATATGTTGGAGATGTAAAAATATACTGGGGTTGTATGAACATATGTGGTGGAGTTGTAATGTGGTTAAGAATTTTTGGATAAATATTGAGAAGAAAATTAAAGAAATAATGGGTGTGAACCTAAAGTTGAAGTAGAGTATCACTTTGTTGATTGAGGTAGATGATATTAATAGAGATTCAAATAAAAAAGATCTGCTATCTGTTTTACTGACAACAGCAAGGCAAAGTATTGCAAGGAACTGGAAGAATGGTACAGTACTTTGGTAAAATTGGAATATTGGTATAAAGAAATGTGGGGAATAGCATTGAATGACAAGATTACATGGGAACTTAATTTAAAAAAGGGATAATTAAGGCAAATAAATTTTGGAATATATGGAAGCCATTTTTGGAACACACATTAATATGGGGTAAAGGAGGCAGATGAGCACCAGGTCAAATGAGTTTTTGGGAAAAGTAAGATAGAGGAAAAGTTGCCATCTCCAGGGCTTTGTAAATAACACAAGGGTGTTTTTCCCCTTCTGTTTTTTACTCCTTTTCTCCTTCCTTCTTTCCCCTTTTCTTTTTTTCCCTCCTCTCCTTATTAATTATTAACTTGGTATTGGAAGTAAAAGGTTATATACGATTAGTAGTTAAGAATAAAATATATATCCATTAAAATATATAGTTAAAAATATAAAAGGTTATATATTATAAAGTTGTTAAAAAGGGGAACTATTTCAAATAAATGATGTTGAGAAATTATTTTAATGAAGGGGGAGGGGGAGGAGGGGGAAGGGGAGAAGGTATTTTTTCTTGTATATTACTACTATGCTTGGTTACTGTATTGGTATGTAATGAGTTATGAATTTTTGTTTGTACTGTTAATTTTTCTTTTAAAAATCAATAAAAAATATATTTTTAAAAACCTACCAGAGGTCATAAAAAAGGGGGAATGACCCCATCTTTTATCTGTTCAAAAAGCTTTCTAAAGTGCACTTTGGGTTTTTTTGCTGTGTTTTTGCCACTTTAGAAAAAAATTCTGAACAGCTAAAAGACTTTAAAAATTTTCCCCTGATTTCCGGAATGGAGTACAGTATTTGGTTTTCAATGCACTCCTATGGGAAACCACATTTCAGCTAACGGAATTCTTGTACGAAGAATCCCATGGAAATGATTACTTTCAGTAACCAATGTACCATTGTAATTTGAAATAGGAAAAGAATGGTAAAAAAAGAAAACAATCCTGCTCCAGGAACAAAAGGATCTGCCTAAGCATTTTTGATCAATTTTATCCCAATATTGTCAATTCTGACTGCCAGTAAAAAGGCTGTGAAAATTTGTAGCCACATTTTCTTTCCCAGTCCTTACCTTGATAGTTTTCAGTTTGAGTACAAACCAAGCCCAATCCTGCTTAGCTCCCAAAAATAGGCAAGAAGGAGTGTGTTCAGACTGGTGCGTAACATGCAATGTTTTCTTCTTTTATGGATTCAATTTTTAAAAATCAACAACCATGGATGAGGATTTTCAGTCATATTACCTCCACCTTTGATCTGAAGTGGTTAAACCTAGAAATAGACTTACCAGTCCAGCTAGACTGGTATCTGCTGTGAAGCTCCCAAGAAACACCAATCTAGCTCTGATAAAATTCAGGCTGGGTTGCTTACTATAGGGATTACAAGAAGAGCTGCCTTTGAAGACTGTATGGGCACTTCAGCCTGTAAAAGAGTAGTGATTAAGATTGATCAGAGACAACATATCTCACCAGTGTTTAAAAGATCTTTTCTGGCTTCGAGTTTATTTCTAATCACAGTTTAGGGTGTTTGTTTGACAGAGCAGTTTTGGCCAGAGTATCTGATGGCCCAGACATTTTTCTGTAATTTTATTTTCATGTCATTCATCTTAAAAGAAGAATTTCATGGAGACAAAGGACAAGATGTAAAGCGTTGCTTATTTTGTTCTCATATATTTGAATGAAACAAATCAAAAGTGGTATCCTTGTTGAGCAAGATGATGAGTTTTTGTATATTTTTCTAATTTAGTACTTTTTCTTAAAAATATATGGAACTTTATTTTGTGAAGGAAAATTTTTTATTATTATTTATTTATTTATTGGATTTCTATACCGCCCTACTTGGTGTGACCAACTCAGGGCAGTGTACAACATAATTAATATACAGTCGATCAATAGAGTCCAACAATAAAGGCAGAAACATACAATATATAAAAAAATGTAACAGTATAATAGCAAGATAACATTCCATTCAGCATTACAAATATGATTCAGTGTCATAAATACAAATATCAAGTCACAAATACAAATACAAATATCATCAACTTTCACAAGTATAACGTACGCCCGCCAATAGCTGTTCCTAATCAGCTGTCGGGGAATAGCTGTTCCTAATCAGCTCTCCTCACCCCCACTGCCAGTCTTTTATCGGCCTCCGGGCCGAGATGGAAAGAGGTCCCGGAGGGAGGGCGGGGAACGCCTCACCGGCCACAGCTGCGGCAGCTTGTTCCATCCCTGGGCGAGGTGGAAAGACCCGGGGAGAAGCGGGAGCAGCAATATCCCACCAAACCCCCCCCCCCATACAAAATCCTCTATCGCCGCCCAAGGCCCCCAGGTTTCTCTCCCTCCAAGGCCGGCTGGCCGAGGGAGAGTCCAACAAGGTCCAACAAACATTGGCGGCGTCTCGCGCGGCTGCGTCTTTGAGCCCTCCCTCGTCCAGGGAGGCTCCTTTTAACCTCCTCCCGGCCGGTGACGGGGGCCGGGGGGGCGCGGCAGCAGCGACGTATATTTATGTGTATATTTATGCAAAGAGAGAGAGAGAGTCTTGAGTAAAATGCAAATACTAGTATCTTTTTAACATTTACTAGATGAAAGTATGTTACATAAGTTATACCTGCAAAAAGTTGATAATATCACTGGCAGGAGCAGATTTTCAGTAATCGAAGACTTTCTACTTTCCTCCTACAGCTTGTTTAGCTTGTAGTGATCTTTCATTACATGGAATTGATGAGAGCCATTAAATAGAAGAAGGCAGTCTTTAATTACATAATATTTTCCCCTGCCAGTGATATCATCTCTCTTCAGCAAGTGTAACTTATTCGTATTTTTTAAGTGCTGCGTTCAATTCTGAATATTGCCCATTTTCATGGTGAGAAGCCATAAAGATTGTCCTGGGAACAATATAATGCAGTGGTCTTCCATTTGCCTTCTCCATCGCTGTGTAACACCCCTACTACTGATCCAGTTCTGAGAGTCACTTTCTGGTCCTAGGTCCTTTTGACACACAAAATCTTCATCAGCCCCAGGACACTATTGATGAAGCTGCTGCCCTCCATCAAGATGGATTCAAGTGGGATTTAATCCTACTTTGCCACCCAAGGCTATTAGTCCTCAGGGTTGTCAGGTTAGTTAACCACTTCCTGATAATCAGCATTGTGTCACTGACAGTATGGTCTACTCCAGTGTTTCTCAGCCGTGGGCCTCCAGGTGCTCTTGGATTTCAATTACTAGAAGCCCAAGTCAGCACACCTGCTGATACCAGCTTCTGGAAATTGAAGTTCAAGAACAGCTGTAGTGCCAAGGTTCACCATCACTGGTCTATTCTATTACCGTAGCAAGATAATCTGTCCAAACTAGAAGTGTAACTTATGTAAAAAGATTTTGACCACTGTACATGGAACTACAGCTGTGGAAATAACTATTTGCTGAATATTCATTGCAACATTACAAGGGAAGAAACTTTTTTGCAGTGCCCATCTTTGTGCCTTATCTCAGGCTGGAATGGAAGGTGCTGCTGTTTCCATGAAGAATCATAAGGCTCTTGCCACTATGGTTTAGGTAGCAGAATTTCAATATGTTTGTATAGGGGAGGCATTAGATCGGTGAATTTACAAAGTGATCTTATGTATTTGTCTTTACATTTTATTTTAGGGTTTCAGAAACTATATATGTGGAGCTGATTCCTTTATGTTGTGGATGTCCTACTTCAGTCAATAAATATATCTTGGGCCTTGTTCTCATTTTGTTTCAAAGAGACATTTGAATTCTCCTTTAATTCTTCAAGCAATTCCTGCTCTGGTGCTGGTGAAAAGAGCTTATGACTGACTGACTGACAGACAGACAGACAGACAGACTGACCTACCAAACCAGAATTTGTAAAGGTACCTATTTCTGGACTAAATGCAAGGGGAATTCTAACACAGTTTCCAGTTGCAAAATTGGTTATGCAGCATAATTGGTTGCACAACCAGATACACAAATGTGTGTGTGCTTATGGGTCATAAGAATAAAACCATTACTGGATAACTGGAAGAAACAACAGACTATCTTATTATTTCTATTGCACTGTTTTCTTCATTAATGTTATTTTGAATCTGGTCTCAATTGCATATAGAGTATGTTGTTTTTGAGAGGTGTTGCTGTCATTTTATATGTTGTTTTTAGCCAATTCAATGGAAAACTATGCATATGTCTTCTAAATAAGCAAAGGAAATTATCCTGTCAAATCGGTATATTCAGACTTTGTGTGCATGAGTGTGCACATAGTATGTATGGATAAAGTGTTTAAAAAATGGTAGTGTCTGTAAATAGTGTTTCAGTGATTTAAGTAGTTTGGAAGATGTCATGTTCAGGACTGAAAGAACATCCCCCAATGTTCTGTACTCTCCTCTGTTTTTATTTCTCTCTTTTTCTTTTAAGTCGAACCCTGAATAACGAATGCCTCTTACAGTGAAAAAATTCATACAATGACGAGGATTTGAAAAATCTATTGTGCCCTGTATAACAAAAATTTTCATTATATGATGCAGTGCATCTCTGTGAAAAATTTTACACTGAAAATCACTATGGGAAAATTATACAATGATTTTTTTTGTTGTACTATTTTTCCATAGAGATTTTCATTGTATGATTCTTCCCATAGGGATTTTCATTGTATGATGCATGTGTATAACAAAGTGCCTTGTAGAACTAATTATTTTCATTATACAGGGTTCTACTGTATATGATTTTAGTGCTAGTTGACCCTTTCACAAAATTCTTCGGTCATCTTTCCCATGTTCACATCCTTCTCAGTTCCCCATACAACTTCCACAGAAGAATTTCAGGTTGGGGCACTGAGTTTTGGTGGTGGCAGGAATCAGATGTCCCCTCTGTGATCACACTTCCCATATGATGATGAGGCAAATGAATATGTTGCATTAATAGGGACACCATCGCATCGACTGTTGTTTTTTTTTAAGGCAGCTATGCTCCTGACATCCTCTACCCAGCTTGTTTATTTCTTCCAGCAATCTATTCTCTGCATTCATTTTTAAAAATGTACATGTGCATGCATATATCACTGAAAATTAAACTCTGTTTGTTTGCCTCCATAGTGATCCCAACAGCCATCTATGCCTGTGAGAATTGGAAGGCATCAGCAAGTAACAACGAGAGATGTGATGTCTTCCAGCAGAGGTGCTCTGCCAAATTTTAAAGATTTGATATTGTGACCTTATTACCAATTCTTCTTCTTCTGTGTCCCAATCAAACCTTGGACTACCAAAATGAAGCCACTTTCTTCGCTTTGTCGTTGCCCGAACCCAAGTCCTCACTGGTGCAAGCCTCTAGCAGCAATCAGCAGACTAGGAAATGAGCCAGATTCTGTATCTCTCCACATTCACACCATGTATTGTTGTCTGCCAGCAGCTCCCACTTGAGCATGTTGGCCTTGCATTTAGGGACTCCAACCCTCAGCTTATTATATTACCAATGAAGAGGTGTTTTGAAGGAGTGATGTGCAAATTACATAGCATTATTGTCTGAAGAAGATTCCAAATGGCAGGCCATATTTTTCGTATGTAGAAAAACAGGATCCCTAAAGTGGCAATAAGTTGGACCTCTCTTAATGCCAAATGACAATGAGCAAGCCCTCGAAATAGATGGTGAAAAACTTTCCTGGCAGATTTAAAGACCCTGAAAATTAAATGGGAGGATGCCGAACTATTCACCCAAGACTGGAAATGTTGGAGATATGTTGCCTGATATGCTACATAGCATGGGAAGTTCTAAGTCTAACATGTGCATGCACATAGATGCACACATAGAGAGCGTGTCCTCTCCTGACTGCTTCTGCATGCCTGGTTTGTGTGTCTTGTTGTGCTTTGCAATAGGTGGCTTGATGTCGCTATTGTGACAATTGTGAGCACCTGTCCCCAAGCAGAGGAGTGTATTTTTGTGTGAGTTGGAATGTGAATGCATGTATATGAGGAGGTTATTGTTGTTTGAAGTTCCAACCAATCAGAGCACAGCACAGACTGAGCGGTAAAGTACAGTACTGCCTTGCATAGCGAGCATCTCGTATAACGAGTAACTCGCTTAACGAGCAAACCTTTCCCCAAAAGGTCTGCTTTGTTGAACGAGCAAAAACTCGCTTAACGAGAAGCTTCACATTTGCAGGGTGTTTCAGAATGCGAGGGGGGACTCCCCCGCAGCGTTCCAAAACACCCCGCAGACTAGAGCATGCCGGTTGGGTGTTTTGGAATGCAGCGGGGAGTCCCCCGTCCGCGTTCCAAAATGCCCAGCTGACAGGTGGCTCGGCTATATGGTGTTATGGAATGCGGAGGGGGGTTCCCCGCTGCATTCCAAAATACCCTGCAGATGCATGGCATGCGTCAGCTGGGTGTTTGGGAAGGGTGCGGGTATCTTCCCCGTACCCTTCCCACCCACCCACCCCCGCTGATGTGCGCGTGCCTGTGAGGCGTTTTGGAAGGGTACGGGAAAGATCCCAACACCCTTCGCAAATGCCCTGCTGTTGTGCTGCACCTGTTCAACCCGCCACCCAAGCCCCCATCACAAAGTGTGGGCGCCCGTTCTTACCCCTGACCCAAGTGCTGATCGCAATGTGCGACTGCCACTTGGGTCAGGGGTTGTACCGGCGAAACACATTTCCCCATAGGAAATATACACCTTCAATGCATTCCTATGGGGAAATGTGCTTCGCTGAACGAGCAACTCGCTGAACGAGCAAACATGTGGCACGCATTTTGCTCGTTCAGCGAGGTATTACTGTATCTCTCCCAATGTTCAAAGTCGGTTCCCACTCACTACCCAGCTGCTTTCGTCATAGGCGCCATTGCCTCAGAGTGTGGTCTACCTCAGATGTTTCATTCCCAAGGTAGCCAAAAGGCTTGCACTGTGAGCCAATGGATCTCTGTGTTGTGTGGAGACACTCAGCCCAAGCAGTGGCCTCCCCATTCTCTCACACATGCATGCATGCAAACGCACACACACAAAGAATCAGGGATGAAATAAAATAAAATAAACAGTAGATTTTGCTACTGTAGCAGTGCTGAGACACTGCAGTAATCTACAATTTCACTGCTAGATCACCTCTGCAAATACATGCATATATAACATGCATGTACATGCAAATACATGCATATATAATGCAATAATGGCCACAGGATTGGAAAAGATCAGTATTTGTTCCAATCCCCGAAAAGGATAATGCCAAAGAATGTTCAAATTATCGAACAATTGCACTCATCCCACATGCTAGCAAGGTGATCCTCAAGATAATACAGGACAGACTGCAACAGCATGTGGAGAGAGAATTACCAGAAGTGCAGGCGGGGTTCAGAAGAGGCAGGGGAACTAGACACCACATTGCCAATATACATTGGATCATGGAAAAAACAAAGGAATATCAGAAACAAGTCTACTTCTGTTTCATTGACTACACTAAGGCCTTTGACTGTGTAGACCACAACAAAACTTGGCAAGTAATTAAAGAGATGGGAACACCAGAACACCTTATATGCCTCATGAGAAATCTGTACATGAATCAAGAAGCAACAGTTAGGACAGAATATGGAATGACGGAATGGTTTGGAATAGGAAAAGGAGTAAGACAAGGCTGCATTTTGTCATCCTGCTTATTCACCTTATACACAGAGCACATAATGCACAATGCATGGTTGGATGAATCACAATTTGGGATCAAAATTGCTGGGAGAAACATCAACAATTTGAGATATGCAGATAATACCACCCTAATGGCAGAAAGTGAGGGGGACCTAAAGAAACTCCTGATTAGGTTGAAAGAAGAAAGTGAAAAGGCTGGATTGAGACTCAATATAAAGAAAACCAAGATAATGGCAACAGGCCCTATCAGTCCCTCGAAAATAGATGGGGAAGAAGTAGAAGCAGTGACACATTTTACTTTCTTAGGATCAAAGCTCACTGCAGATGGGGGTTACAGCCATGAAATAAAAATGCAACTGATTCTTGGGAGGCAAGCGATGAGAAACCTGGGGAGCATAGTGAAAAGTAGAGACATCAAATTGCAAACAAAAATTCGTATAGTCAAAGCAATAGTATTCCCTGTGGCAATGTATGGTTGTGAGAGCTGGACCATTAGGAAAGCTGAGTGCAGAAGAATAGATGCCTTTGAGATGTGGTGTTGGAGAAGAGTTTTGAGAATACCCTGGACAGTGAGGAGAACAAATAGGTCGCTCTTAGAAGAAATCAATCCTGACTGCTCCTTAGAAGGTCAAATAATAAAGATGAAGCTAAAGTACTTTGGACATCAAATGAGAAGAGAAGATTCACTTGAGAAAGCCTTGATGCTTAGAAAGGTTGAGGGCAAAAGAAAAAGGGGGCGGCCAAAGATGAGATCGCTAGATGGTATTGTAGACACAATGGGCACAGAGCTGAGCAAGTTGAGGAGGATGGTGGAGGACAGAGGTGCCTAGCAGATGGTGGTCCATGGGGTCACAAGGGGTCGGAATCGACTGTGTGACTGAACAACAACATAACATTTCCCCAATGTTTTATATATACAGTAAATATATACATTTTCCAATTTTTATTGGCAATGTTTAAAGGTGACAAGATGAAGTAAATGATGGTGTCATCGAATATGTGTATTCGGAAATAGACGGGCTTTACAGCAAGTCATAAGAGGAAAGGCAGAGGAGGGATAAGAGGAAAGCAGGGTGCTTGTGGCCTGGAATGCTAACTGCAAGTAGTAAAGTGTGGACAATAAGCTCCTGAAACACACCACAACCGTTATGTAAACATTGCTTACAATTTAAAACATAATACATGCTTTGATTTGGATCAAAGCCAAATCATTCTTATTCAGTGTCCCAAACACATTTGGGACCAAGTTAAGTGGGAGGGTAATGATGGCAGATTGTTCTTCAGACTACATGCCATACTAATAACTGTGTTTCTTAACCTTCTCTGCTGATGTTCTTAAAGGAATCATTCTGACATCTGGTGGATATAGCAATAAGTTCATCTACACACATGAAGTCAGTTAATATTCTAAATATGAATTGTACACCTCTTACTTCATAATGGAAGTCAGGCTAGGTTGCAAAACCTACTTGAAAGTAAGTCCTTATTGACTAGAACTGGATTTTCCTCTCTGTAGGTATGTAGGACTGTGGTGATTTAGTAGTTAAGATGCTGCACTTGATGGCTGAAAGGCTGGCAGCTCAGCAGTTAGAGACCCAAGTGCTGCACGATGGAGTGTGCTCCTATCTCCATCCCAGATCCTAGCAGTTTGAAAGCATTAAATTGCAAGTAGATAAATAGATACCACTTCGGTGGGAAGGTAAACAGCATGCCATGCACTCTGGTGTCTAGTCATGTCTGTCACATATCCACAGAAATGTCTGCAGACACAGACAGCTTTGGCTATAAATGGAGATGAGCACCAGACCCTCGAGTTGCATATGACTGGATTTCAAGCAAGGGTGAACTTTCCCTTTTCCTAGGTATGTACAGGATTGCATTGTAAGGGAGATCATACTAAAGATGCATTAAAGAATGTATAGAAAAGAGGAGGAAATTTATGTTTTATACTAGTTTATATTTAATTTTTATTGTTAAGGCTAATTTTCACCCATTTCTGTGAAAAGCCAATTTGAAAAATAATAAAATACCATACACACAATTATATGTATCAATGTTAGTCACCATGCTAAAGAAAAGAATAGATCCTCTGCTGCATTATAATCTATTTTTGAGAAAACTTTGGGGAACTGCAATATAAACTGACTGCATTGTTGCTTTTGATTTTTTTTTAGCAGAACAAACAACTAAAGCAATGAATTTTAAAGTACTAGTATATCTGGAGGACTGTCTGCCTTTCCATATTGCAGAAGATTGATTTTATGAAAATATTCAGACATGTGATCCCACTTGAATCTGGAGATGTTAGCACCCTATTTCAACATGATATGACTACTTTTTCTCACTTGAATCCTGTGAACATGTTTTATCTAGATTAAGGTAATCTTTGACTGATTAAAAAAAAAACCACACACAGCATGCATAGTAAATGTATACGCTTTCAAAGACACTTAGTTCATTTCTGTAGAAGAAATAAATTCTGATGATAGATCCTTCCTCTCCACAAAGAATTAATTCCGCATTTATATTTTATTTATAACATAGACTTCCAGCTTTAGCTTTAGCCTTTGTTCCCTTGTATAAAATGACTCCAAAAAGAGCAGCTCTCCCACTCTCCCTAAATCAATCTGCTCAGTGTATTTTTCCTCTTTATGATTTAGACATTGTTTTAGATCATTTCCTTTTATTGACTTTGAGTCTGCTCTGTTGACTTTCTGAAACATTAAGTTCCCAGATATTGGCACGGACTGCTAAGGATTGCAGTACTATAGATTCTTCTGTCAATCCTTTCAGGGGAACACAGACCCACAGAATCTGTGTGTAAAGGGGATGATGACAGCGAAGATGAGGTGGTAACAGCAGCAGTAGCAGGAACAGCAGCATCTATACATTGCATACATTGCATGTACATAGATGCTGCATTGAACAGATTTCTCCACATTCACAGAAAATTTGTCCTTTATCCAAGTAGCTGCAATTTACTTGATTATTCTTGGATTTTCCAACTTCATTTTGAAGTCTATTAAGTGACTTCCAGATGGTCCCCCCAGAATCTTGTCCTGCTGGGAGACACTCTTTGACAGAAATCCATTTGGCAAGGTTTTTTGTTTTTGCTTTGCATAGGTTTAATCTATTCTCTTCTGATTTAATATGTAGAGCTTGAGAGGTATGCAGAAAACTTTTCTTCAGTTTTAGCCATCATCTAGGGATTGGTATCAATGAAGTGGGTGGACTGGTGCTGTATTATCATATTTTCATTATTTGCTAGCAACTCCCAGCATACTTCTGGATGGGTAATGCCAGCAAAATAATAGACCTTTTCCTTAGGGATAGGTTCTAGGCAATTAGTAAAGGATCCTATATGATAAGAGCTACAATCATTTGTTTGGCATGTGTTGATTTATACCAGGGGTTCCCAATATTTTTCCGCCAGGGGCCAATGTAACAGAAGGGGCCTGCCTCACGGGTAGGCCCCAACATTCTTCTGGATTGCACTTCTCTGCCTGGACAACCCAGGCCTTGGATATGTGTAGAAAGGTAGCATTAGGCCAAATAACCACTCCAAGTTTCTTCAAGAAATATATTGAAAGCATTGTAAAATACAGGATACAGTCCATCAAAAGATCAGCAAGCAGTTGAAAGCAGAAATAAATCATTAAGGGTTCCAGGGAAAGCATGTGGGCCTCCTCCTTCCACAAGTCTCACAATTTGCAGAATGGCTGCACAGCATTCTAGGGAAGGGAAATGCTGTGTGTGTGTGTTTGTGTGTCTGCATCACTGGGTTACACCTCTGGCCCTCCTTCTTAGGGATTGCAGCCCATGATCTTACAGCAAGGCATGTCAATCACATATTCACTTTCATTTTTGCAATTCCATGTGGTTCAGTTGTTTTGAATTCTTCTTTCTCCCCCAGATCCAGAACCACCATTTTAAGTGTGCTAAAACTCAATTAAGTGGGTACAACGCTAACTGAAAAAGCACCTTTTAAAAAGAGGCCCCTTCTATGACAGGCCAGGTCCCGCCATCATGCTCAGCTGTGGGGTTGGAGGCATGGCTGCACCCACTGCTTACATTTTTGTCATCATCAGCGTTGGTGTCGCCACTAATTGCACCATTTTAGCGGCTTCTTGTACAGCCTCTGCTGCTTCCCAGAGCAGCGGGAGGCTTTTCGAAGCACATCCACTCCATTTGGACATTTTTTTCGCTGCTTCTCTGCTGTGCTTGGCAAGCCAAACCATGGTGGTTGGCAGCTTCCTGATTCTGTGTTGGGAACACAGGCACTGATGGTTTGGCTGCCGAAGTGCAGTGGAGAAGTGGTGAAAAATCCCCAAACGGAGCAAAAATGCTCCAAAAAGCCTCCTGCCACCCTGGGAAGTGGCAGAGGCTGTGCAAAAAGCTGCTAAAACGGTATGATTGATGCCAGTGCCTGCGCTGTCGTGGCAGTAAGTGATGGGTTTAGAATTCTATCTTTTGGTAGATGGTTCTTTGGAGTTCCTCAGTGACTGTGCCTCCCTTGAAATTCAACAAAGACTGGTTTAGAAGCAATCCTTTCTGTTAGTCCACAATCTTTAGTAAGGAGATAGAACTATTTGAGCAGCAATTAATGTTGGAGAATGTCATATGCTATTGTAAGGTCAACTAAGGCTGATCATTTTAAAAATGTGTTTCAACGTCATTTTTTATATGCTGGATTAGATTTAGGATTCAAGCTTTACAGGTCTTGCAAGCCTAAAGGCTGCCTCTTCTGGAGAGTTTCAATGTCACTGGTTAGATCATTTAATATCATTCAATCAAACACCTTGTAGAAGTGGCATAGTAAAGTAGATTGGCAAGTTGCTTTTGGGGCCTGATGGTTTGTTTGTTTTTTGCCTTGTTTCGGTATACCTTTGATGTTTTATTTTTATTATGTGTTGATTGGCCTTCCCTGCCAGGAGTAGTTAGTGTGCTGTTTGGCTTGGGGTTATTGATGCTTGGTTTGAGGCTACATACAGTGTCCTATTGTTTAAATTATTGTTGAGTCTTTAGGGCGGCTCCTCTCATAGACTGAAATCCTTTTGCTCCTAGTATGTTGCAGCTAGTATAGGCCATTGACTCAACAAAATTTATAGAAGAATTGACTCACCGCTAACTCTATGGTCCTACTCTAGTTGTTTATTCAACACAAAAACCAGAAGGGCATCGAGAGTTTTAGTCATAACTGAAGAAAGCAGAACAACTGTAGAGATTTTATGGCCTTTCATTATAAGAACTACACATTTATTGGAAATATATTGTCAAATCAAGATAATATTAAAAGGAACCATTAATTGATTTAGAAAGATGTTTTGCACTTTTAGATGGATTGTTCTTCTATCATTTCTGTTTTCAAAGTGGTAGCCTTATTAGTCCATGCAGTTATGTTAGACAAGAAATAAAATAAAAGTAAAATGGCGAAAAAATAAAAATATTGCAACAACTTAAAGACTAACTGCTATTTTTCATAATTATGAAAAACATGTCAGTAAGAATTATTTATTTATTTTATTTATTTGATCAAATTTATATTCTGCCCTACTCGCTCAGGGTAGAATTAAGTATTATGGAAGTGGTATATTACCCCAATTCAATTAAACCACTGTGATCTTAGCTATAAGAAAGAGTGTTAGAGGTGTAAGGAGAATCCTGCAACTTATTTTTACTTATGGTGGGAATGTAAAGAGGTGAATAAAATATGGACAAAAGTATTTGAGGAAATTAATAAGATTTTATTACATTAGATCACTATTCTCAGCCTAGGATATAACTAGGAAGGTTAAAATGGAGAACGATAGAGAATTAAAAAACCCAAAACAAAATATGCTTGTCCATGACTTACAAATCTTGCAAAATAATTGAGGTGCACTTCACCTTATATAGGGTTAACATCAACCAACTCTAATATGTTTTTTTAATTAGATACTCCCTATAAGATGGATGGTTTTAGAAACAACAGATTTTGAAAATGAACAACTCCAAATCCCTTTAAAATATGAGACATGATAGTATAATAGTAAAAACTACCAAGTGGCTATATGTCTTCTTTATATCCTTTGTGTCAGGCTAGCTCATTGAAACAGGCAGCTGTGTGTGTTGCCTGAAGACTTGGTCCAATCATAAACAGCACTCAAGACAAGAAGCAGAGATAAGAAAAATTACTTTTAGAGTACACCTTCCACATATCCACTTATCAGGGCTATCACTATGCTATCTCTGAGAACTAGAGCCCCCAAAGTGATTTCCAAGCTCTGGTGAATTAAAAACTTCAGTTGCCATTCCCAGATTATAGCATTATCTTATTTTATTTTTTAAAAAATGTACAGTGTTTATCGCAGGGGTTTTTTTTTAACGATCAAAGTAAAGCCATGTTTTAAAGAAACACTGATTTTTAATCTGAGAAACAATTATATTTTCAAATAAACTTCTCAAACCCTTATATTTTATATGCCATTAATTAGTCTATCAAAGAGCTTGAATCCAACCATGAAAGAAAAGGCAGCCCTATCTTTAGCAAAAGGGACATTGTGAAAAGATGCAGAAATCTAACAGATTCCATTTTGGGGGCAGAGCTGTAAGACTGTGATTCTTCTACCCACTAGTATGAAGTTTGTTCCCATGAAAAGAGCACCTGCATTATCTCTTGGTGCCTTAGTCAAGGACACTCTGATTAGAGCCTAACTGTTCATTAGCTCCAGCTGCCTTTTCTTTGGGAAACATGTAGCTTTGCAGTGGTTTACAAGGTTCTGCCTGAACTGAGAGATACCATCTTTGTTACAAGGAGTAATAATAATTTCGTGTCAGAAATTATTCTGGGTTGAAATGATCTTTGCTGGAGAAATTCTGCTCAGGGGACACCCAAATGAGGCTCCTTTCAAGTCCCCAAGAGATGGGACAGAGACAGGCACTCAATCATCATTCAGTACCCGGGTCTCGAACTGCTGGCTTGCTGGCCTTCCAGCTAACAAGGTGAGCTTCTTAACCACTGAGCCACCACAGCCCTGTTACAAGAAGTTAAAAGTATGTACAAAGGGCAAATACTGAATCTGGAAAGATCTTGTGACTATTAATGTACAGTTGTTTTTTCAGTTTGAATTGTACACTGTTAAGAAGGGAGGACCTTTATCTGATGTTATTCTGGAGTCTCATGTTCTCATGTTGTGTGAATAACAGCTTGAGCTAGTTAGACTTTATTGTTTTCTCTTGTTGTGGCTGTTCCCAAACTGCTTCCGTAATTCAGCTTTGATAATCTGGTTCAAAGGGACTGTGGTGGTTTAGGGACTAAGCTGGTCAGTATTTGGAGACCTGAATACTGCACGACAGAGTGAACTTTTGTCTCTGTTCCAGCTCCTGCCAATTTAGGAGTATGAAAGCAAGAACTTCCAAGTAAATAAACGGGTACCCAGTGGTGGGATGTCAAAAATTTTACTACCCCACCGTGACATCATCACACTGTGGGCAGAGCTAACATCATGATGTCATGGGCGGAGCCAACATCATGATGTCGTGGGCGGGGCCAAATAAAAAATAAAAATAAGCAGACACACACACCTCAACCCACCCACCCACAACACAAACCCATAAATAAATTAATTAAATAAATAAATAAAATAAAGAATACATTAAAATACACCCACCCACCCACCCCAGACACAAATCAAACAGAGTTTTTAAACTAGAGCTTAAAGATTATTCTGGTTAATCTTTCTCACACTAGGGCAGATGGAAGGAACTACAGAATGAACTCTCCACAAGATGGCTTCATTTTGGCATTTTTCAACTTTTCAACAGTTAAAGAAGATAGGTACTAAGTCTTTGCCTAACCAGTTCTCTAGGATAATATGTCTTAATGTAAATGTAAAACAGCTGTACCTCCTTAAGGGTTCTCCAATTGGAACAGCAATTAGAACAGCACAGGTGTAGCTTATTGATGAGGTAACTCCAAGACTTTGCTTAAAAACTCCAAGCCAGGCCTTTTTAGGAACTGTGGTAGTACGTCAATATAGGTAAAGGTATTAAATACACATTAAAATACACACAGACACACCACATCCAAAGGTGAGTCACTTACCCTGGGGAGCAGGCTATAGGGAGCTTCAGGCTAGCAGTTTCTCTTCCTCCTCCCTGCTTGGGAGGACAGCAAGGCGGCCATGCAAATGTGCCAAGCACTGTAGGTGTGCATGCACACCAAGTGCTTGGCGTGCATGCACAGTGGGGGAACCAGTGAAAAGGTAAGCCCCGAAGGTGGTTCCCCCCAAAAAAGCTGCTACCAGTTCTCCGGGACACTAGGAAAAGTTACTACCGGTTCTGGTGAACTGGTGCGAACCTGTTACATCCCATCACTGCAGGTAAGACTTCAGTGGGAAGGTAAAGAGTGTTCCATGCATGCCAGTATCTAGTCATGCCTGCTACATGTCCACGGAAAGATCTGCAGCCGCAGCCAGCGTTGGCTCTTAGGCTATAGATGGAGATGAGCACTGAACCCTAGAGTCAGATATGACTCGCTTTCAAGCAAGGGTGACCTTTACCTTTACCTAATCTGGTTCAAAAGCTCTTTTAAAAATTCAATTCTGTGCTTTTCAGTTCTGTGGTTAAATTTCTTGGGATTGCTGATTCAAGTAGTGCTATCAGATATTTCAGGTATTAAGCAGGGTTGGAGAAAAACAGCAAGATAATTTTTGGGCCCGTCTTAGATTTGACCCAGCTTTAGGTGTCTCAGGAAAATCATCCCAGATAGAAACTGCTTGGTAATCTCTATCCTCTGCTTTGACAGACATTTATATTTTTAAAGGAATTTCATTATTATATCGATCATTTAAGCTAAGTTTTAAAGATATTAAACTTACAGCAGTATTGCTGAGTGTGAACACAAACAAAATCAATACACCAATTTTTAAGATGGAAATGGCCGTAATAGCATTGAGTATAAATTAATTTTATTGCTATGGCAATTATAAGACATTAGCATGCCAAAAGGTCACTGATGTATAATCTGTGGTAAATAGACCTGGTAGAAGATACCACCTCACACATGCAGAATAAATTCATAGTAATTGTTATAAAAACACTCTGAGCCACCTACATTAATTCAGTGTCCCACCTCTGGCATGTATACTTAAGGTAATTGGTGGGAGTTTATTTTTAGTAGCTAGTTTCTGAAACAGCCTGTACAGTTTTGGGGGTGGGGAAGGCCTATTCACCCCCCTCTCTCCCCAATTTAGCTCCATGTAGACAGTTTATTTAATAAAGATCCTTTATCCTACTGTTGTGGCTAGCTACACATCCCTAAAGCTGGTTCTAGATGTTGTCAACATTGCTTAAGAAACTCATTTTATGATCTTTTTGAGTTCTCACACCTTTACAATCTATGGCCCATTGCTAGCTATGCTGTTGTTTCCTGTTTATTGTCAAGTCACTTCCAACTTATTGAGCCCTTGTAGGTTTTAGTTTTTTCTCCCAATGTGTTCCTATGGTTGACTAGACATAGTGATAATTAGTCCCCAGAAGACCTGGTATTAGGTCTTCGAGGACTAGTCTACACTCTGTCTGTTTTATAACGTACTCCGGGCAGTGGTGGGCATCAGCAGGTTCGCACCAGTTCACCATAACCAGTAGCAGAAATTCTGGCTGGCCCTGCCCATCTAAATTTTGAAATAAAGTAGTCTTAATTCGGGTGGAACACAGGGCTTCCCCTGGCCACGCCCACCATACCACGCCCACAGTGTGTTAGTAAAAATTTTTTTGAGCCCACCACTGACTCCGGGTAACAAAAAACATTTTTCGCAGCTTTCTGAATCTTCAGAGACAAACTGCCATTCATGCAAAACTGTATTGGTGCATTAAATATCATGCATTGAATTTGAACTCTTAAACACATACCTTGCCTTACAGTTTTAAAACTGTCTACAGTTCAGTGGCTTGATCCCAGGTATCCCCGCTTAAAAGTTGAGGTAACAGCTTGGAGCAAGGTTCTCTGTTTGAGACTGTTGGAAGCCATGGCCAGTAAGAGTATACTGAATTCAATGAACAGATGGTCTGGCATAGCATAAGGCAGCTCTTTGGATTCATGGCCATTTACAGGAACATTCCAAGGAGGGAAGAATTCAGAAGAATTACAATAACAATATAGCAAAATCCATACTTTCTCCACAATTATACATCAGTTCAAGATGCCAATAATAATAATAATAATAATAATAATAATAATAATAATAATAATAATAATAATAATAATAATAATGATGATGATGATGATGATGATGATGATGATGATGATGATGATGATGATGATGATGATGATGATGATGATTTTCAAAGCTATTATTAAGATCTGTGTTGCACTAAATCAAGTTACTTTTTGTCTTTATTTGTCTTATTCTAGTTAGACAACAGGACCATCAAGTAAAGTAGAGGATTAACCTGAAATATTGGCTGTTGCAGGAAGTATGTAGATTAGTAGTAAAGCAGCAAGTGATGCCCTTGCTTGGTCAACTTTAGGGTACCGGTAGTTCAGATGTTGTACTAGCAAAAAATGGAGCTCAAAAGAGTGTTTACATTCTGGTGAAGCAATTATGTCTGTGTAATCTCTAGTTAAAGGTAAATGCTGCCCTTGCTTGAAAGCCAGTCATATCTGATCAACGGTTTGGTGCTCACCTCCATTTGTAGTCAAATTGCTAGCACTGTCTGCATTTGCAGATGTTTCTGTGGGCATGTGGCAGGCATGGCTAGACATAGGCTAGGCATGGAATACTGTTACCTTTCCACCAGAGTGAAATTTCTTGCTTTCAAACTGCTAAGTTGGCAGGAGCTCAGACAAAGGTGGGAGATCACTTCATCATACAGCTCTCAGTTCTTGAACTGTTGAGCAGCCAACCTTCCAGTCATCAAGTTTAGCATCTTAACCACTAAGTCACCACAGTCCCTAGCAACAAGGGTCTTGTTTTTGTAGTTGGTCAAAAGTTTATGTTTCTTCCCTATTACTGTTCTTCTCCCATTTAGGCCAGATATGAAACTGTTAAAATGAAGACACCCTTTGGTGAGTTCATTCTGCAGTTCCCTTTGCCTGACCTAGTATGACAAAGATTATATGGCAATACAAGGTTGCCATTACCGGGGTACACGCAGTAGTGGGCAGCCAAAATTTTTACTTCTACACTGTGGGCAGAGCCGATGTCGTGGGCAGAGCCAACATCATGATGTCATGGGCGGAGCCAACAATGTGGGCGGAGCCAACATAAAAAATAAAATAAAAATACAGTACACATAAAAATAGAAATAACAAACACATAAAAATATAAATTAAATAGACATTAAATAGAAATAACAAACACATAAAATACAAATTAAATAGGCATTAAATAGACATAAAAAAATAAAAATACAAATTAAAATAGACATTAAATACACATAAAAGCACACTACATGCAACACCCACCCACCTACCCACCCCAAACACAAATCCTAATCATCTACCCTGGGGTTGGGGAGCAGCAGGCGGCAACAGCAGCAGCCCAGCAGCCTGGCGGTGTTGCGTGGCTTAGCCCAGCATGGCCTGACCCAGCAGTGCACTACGGCCTGGCCTGGCACAGCAGTGTGACAGTGGCGAGGGACCAGCGGGAGCAGTCAGCACCATCAGCAGTGACGGATGAGCAACGGTGACGGACGAGCGGTGGTGAGTGGCAGTGGTGCAGGGCTGGTGGCGTGGCATGGAGGTGCAGGGCGGTGGTGAGGCATGGTGGCGTGGCATGGGGCGACTTGAGCGAAGGCCGCCACTGCACCTCCAAAGAGGCTGCTGAAGGGCTAAACAGCCACCCGCTGCGCCCTTCACTGCAACCAAAATGGCTGCTGGTAAGTGTGCATGCATCAAAATACCATTTGAAGCATGTGCGCCTCCCATATTAAGTGTGCATGCGTCAAATAGTATTTTGATGCATGTGCACTTACCAGCAGCCATTCTGGACTGCAGTGAAGGGCGGCCGGAGAGGCGACTGAACTGGTCGCCTCCAAAAAAAGTAACCACCCTGGCTGTTCTCCCGGGAAGGTTACTACCCACCCCCCCGGAGACCACCCGGGATTGTTACTACAAACCGACTGCTGCCCACCACTGGGTACACCCAATTGTGGTTCAAGAATAACACAATCTTCGAGGAGGCTCTTTCTGTGTATATCCCTCCCTATTACTATTAGACTTGATGAGTTCTATTTTTGTGATTTTATTTTATTGTTTTATGTTTTTGTTATTCAGCACTTTGAGTACATTCAACAGAAAACTAGAAAAACAGGCTCTTGTTTGTTTATTTTCAGCTTTAGTACATGTTGTTGTGTTATGTGGCATTGTGTTGCATCTGACTTGCAGTGACCCTTAAAAGGGTTTTCAAAGTATGTGAGATATGTAAAGAATGTCTTTACCATCTATCTCCCAGTGAATTTCCATGACTGGTTGGGGATTTAAATCTGGGTTCCCCAAGTCCCAGTCCGTCAGTTTATCCACTAGGCTACGCTGGCTCTCACTTAGTACAGAGGATCAGTTTTACAATTTTGAAATCAAGGAAAATGATGGAGTTAGACAATCTAGCTGCTACCTGTGATACTTTTCAAATGCAAGTCACTTTTATATTGCAAATACAGTGACAAAATGGATAGAACTCAGTAATTCACCACTTCTACCACTAGAGGTCAGTTTACATCCACACAAATAGGAAGAAGACTGAATGGCTAGTAAGTTAAAGCAATATAAATACAGATGGAAGGAGAAACCTTTATTGGATCATGGGGAAAAAATTACATGAGCTTTCATGATTCATGATAATTTCTTCAGACATGCACCAATTTCTTGTGGACAGTGCAGGAAAATTAAAAAAGTTATGTTTCTAAAAGGTTATATTGGAATGAATAAAATTTCTGGGCCAGGTGCCACCTTAACTAGGTCCACTAAACATTTATGGACAATGTGAACTTTTTAATTCTCTAGAACTCTACTTCAGGCTAAGCTGGTACAAAAGATGTAGATTTATTTATTTATTTATTTGTTCCAACTTGTTATCCCGCCCCAATCGGGAAAAACCCAACTCTGGGCGGCTTACACAACAAAATTTAAAAATACATAGTTGAAGACCACCAATCAAAACACAATACCCTATTAACAGTTAAAAAATAGTTAAAAAATAATACAATATTAAAAGTTAGATGGGGAAGAACCAAAACATCACACACACACACACCCAATTTAAAACAGCAACAACAAGCAAACCCTTCTGAACAAATGTAACCTAAAGGCTGACACTCTTGGGGGCAGAGCAGTCTGCTTTGCAAACAAGATAGAGATTGCACAAGAAGTGAAAATATTATTATTTTAAAATAGTCTCAGAATGAATGAGTAGCTACAGGATGCTTTTCTGTTTGCTTGCTCTTCTGCTGGTGATAGACACTTTTTGTCATTAGTAAAGGTAAAGGTCACTCTTGCTTGAAAGCCAGTCGTGTCAGAATCTAAGGTGCAGTGCTCATCTCTGTTTACAGCCAAAGAGCCAGCACTGTCTGGTTCTGCAGGTGGCAGGCATGACTAGAAGCAGAAGTGCACAGAGCACTGTTACCTTTCCCACCAAAGCGGTACCTATTTATCTATTTGCAATTTATTGCTTTTGAACTGCTAGGTTGGCAGAAGTTGGGGCAGAAGATGGGAGTTCACTCTGTCATCCAACACTCAAGTCTTGAACTGCTGAGATGCCAACCTTCTAGTCATCAAATTCAGGTTCTTAACCATTAATCCACCAGTCATTTCTTCATTATTGTTAGGTTAAATAGCCCTAGCAAAATAAGCTTTGAAGAGACATAGTACTCTGGGAGTGAGTCAAGAATCGGAGGCATGAGTTTGAACTGTACAGGGTGTCAGGGCTGTAGCCGAGGGGGGGGGGATCCTCCTGAGCTAACAGTCCCCCCACCCAACCCATGATGCCAATGTTAAATATGTGAATGTAACATCTTTGCCCCTCCTGAAATTTTTTTCAACCCCCCCTCCCAATCTAGAATCCTGGCTACGACCCTGCAGGGTGTCCTTCCCTACGCTTAATTTTTTTTTATCCATTTACTGACCATCCCACTGACTGACTAAAGCTATTTAGAGCAGTTAATATGTATGCATGTTAAAATAGCATACACACACACATATACCCACTCCAATAATTAATAATATAGAAACTCCAAACAATAAATGCAAATGGGCCAAATAAAAGAGAGAATCATGCCAAAACAAAACAAAAACACATATATCAAACAAAGAGAAAGACAACAAATTGGCCCTAACTAACCTCCGAAATATATGAAGGGAGAGGGTTGGTATATGTAATGGAAAGTCATTCCACATTGATGAGGACACTACTGAGAAGGCTTTTGAGCCTCCTTTGGGGAAGGAATCCAAAACCATGAGGCTGGGGAGGACTGGATGATCTGAGCTGAATTTAGTCAAAGGAAACATTCTGTCAGGTATTGAGGCCCCAATCCATAAAGGGCTTCGTGTTCATACCAAAACTTAAATTGGGCATGGAAATTTACAGGTAGTCAATGTAGGTGGGCAAGGATTGGTGAGACATGATCACTTTATTCTCAAGATTTCAAAGGACTGAACCAGCATTGTTAGAGATCTCACATCAAGAAATGGGCAGAGTTTAGGAATCTGCCTAAGAAGGGAAAAGGCAGACTTGGCTATATCAGATATTTGCTTCATTACTGAGAAAACTGGGTAACTAACCTGATAACTAACCTGATCCTTCAGGGGGAGTGTGACCCTGTCAATACTAGGTAGATTTGCTCCCAACCTGTCAGAGGGCCACCCAACAGCAACATCTCTGTCTTGTCTGATTCAGCTTCAGCCTGTTAGTCCTTGTCCAGTCCATTATTGCAGCCAGGCAGCAATCCAGAGTCTGGGCAGCCTCCTCTGCTGCAAATGTAAAGGAGAAAGAGAATTGCATGCCATAAGCATATTGATGACAATGCACCACAAATCTCTGGGTGACCTTATCCAAATGGCTTCATGTGGATGTTAAAAGGTATTGGGGAGATGATCTATGTCTGTGAGACACATACTGTTGGACCCTAGGAACCGTCCTCACCTTTTGGGGCTGCACCACCTGGCCCTGGCCCCGAAGGAAGGATCAGAGCCAACACAAGACCAAGTCCCCAATTTCTAATCTCACTAGGCTTCTGGAAGGATACTGTGGTTGATAGTATCAAAGGCCACTGAGAGATCAAAGAGGACTAAGTGTTACCCTCCCCCAGGTCAGCATCCTTCAAAAGATTATCAAGCAGTGGCGAGAGCAGCCTGAAAACAAACTGAAATGGATGCAGACTATCCACGTCCTCCAAGCACATCTGTAACTAATTCATCACCACTCTCTGTATCACCTAGAGTATAAAAGGAATATTGTTAACAGGTGTGAAATCATTTAGATTATGTGTTGCCAGAGTAAATTTCTTCAGGACTGGGGACACAATTTTGTCTTTCAAACAGGTAGGCATTCAACCTTCCTACAGAGATCCATTTACCATATGAGTGGGCCAAATTCACCCTTACATCCTTAGCAGATTTAAGAAACCATGATAGGGAAGGATCCAAGGGAGATGTGATGGCCTTAGAAGATGTAAGTTCTGTTATCTAAAAATTGCTATTCCATTTTTAACAGTGAAGATGCATTTTGAAATTTAAAAAATCTACTGGCAGAGCCCCCCAAAAACTACAGAGACTTGAACTTCAGGCAAATATAAAAAATGGCTTATTGACATGTGTTTAATCAACAGAGGCCAGCTGCTGAAGAAAGACATTTCTCAACCTTTTGCCTGGCCAAGAGAGCTGGCTTTCCTGCCCTCCAAAGACTTTTTATATACAGTAAAACCTCATATAACACTAAAACCTGGTTCCACAAGTCTTGGTGTTATATGATTTTTAGTGTTATCTGATCCTCTATGGGATCCATAGAGATACATTGTAACCACACAGGCTTTCGTGGTTGTTATCTGAAGCATCCCATAGGATCTTAATGTTATCTGATGCAATTCTTCCCCCCAGATTCCTTGATGTTATGCGATTTTAGTGTTATTCGATACTAATGTTATATGAGGTTTTACTGTATTCCTATTATCTAACCCTATCATCTACTGTTACAATAAAGTATTTACTAAGAAAACAATAGTCCAGCAGCAGTCTTTTATTCAAGATTACAAATTCAGGAAATGATAGAGAGGAAGAGATGGGGGATACATGCCAATACAGCAATTAATGGCAGTGATGTGGTTGAGAGCATCTCCAATGGACACGTTTGACTTGATGCCATGAGCCAGTCAGAAACAGGACACATCTGAAGTGAGGAGTGTGTATGACCAATCAGTATTGGAGGAGCTTCCAGGGAATTCCCTTTGGGGGCTTACTTGCTGACCTTTGGCATTACCCATCCACATAAATCCATCCTGGCTACAGATAATGAAACTAAATAACAGTGTACATATAGTAATTACAGACCCCTAGACAAAAGACGCACAAGATCCACACAAGGGAATAATCCTTAAGGCAATCTGGGTGAGGCTCTGTGATGTTATCTTTCAGGAAACTTTTGGGTAGGGTATGATGCCTTCCAGATATTGGTGTTAATTGTTTCTTGATGGGGGCGATAATATTGGAGTCCAGCTCCCCTCAGATGGCCTCAATCTTCACTCAAAAATGAGCCACAAAACAGTTACAGGTGTCTATATCAGAGTGAAGCTGGTTCTCATAACCAGATGAAATGAGGCTACAAAATACATGAAATAACTCTGTCTGATGGTTAAAGGCCTCATTAATACAATTAATAGCATAGTTTCTCTTCCTTTTGTGGCAGTGCTGTATTTGTTTTTCACTGTGGCCAAGTTCATATCTGATGGTTTTTACTTCAATTTGCTCTCCTTGCAGGTAGTGAGACCTTTTTTGTCTCACTACCTGCAACCTATCAGAAAACTATGGTTATACATTAACTATGCAACAGAGAGTACATAGGACAGATCATGTTTGTAGTCCGGGTCACCAAGACATACCACCTGGAGACCTTGGCTTTTATAATGAGTCCCAACCAGATCAACCGGGGGGAAACTGTCAGCCTCATGAAAACTGATTGAATCTGCAAGGATGGACCATTATAATAGTTTCAGCCTCATGATGAGAGGTCACCAGTTCAAGGTCAATTCTAAATAGGGAATGATCTGACTATGACAACTGTGAGGAGATAATACCCACCTACCCTCAGATTATTAATCTTCTATCCAGTCATAGACACCGTGTCAAGAATATGGTTGCAACATGGGTAGGGCCCAACATATGTTTGGGGCAGCTCATACAAGTCATGGTTACTAAGGCTGGTCCAGTGACCACCTTAGCATGCATATTAAATTCTCCCAGAAGAAAAAGCTTGGTGGACCTCAACAGCATCACTGACATGAAGTCCACCAGCCTAAGGAAATCACTTGGTGGCAGTTATAGCACATCACTAGTGCTATCCCTAAACTATCCTAATGACCCAAACCCATGTAAAAGGCCTCCAGACATGGGCATGATAGGGAGGAGATCCTGCTTATCCTGACTATATCCATATATACAATGGCAAGCCCACTACCCCACCATTCCAGTCTGCTCTGGTGATGGATAGAATACTCTGGAGGACATATTTGAGTGACTCCCCCTTCTTGCACTCACCCAAGTCTCAGTTATTCATGCCAGGTCAGCCCTTTCATCCACTATAAGATCATAGATTATTTGGGACTTATTTTGCACTGATCTGGTGTTAAGGAGCAGGAGTAGTGGAATAGAAGGAGGGTTGAGCTGGCTACCTTGGACCTAATGGATGGGAGGAGGACTAGCTCATTGAATTAAGTACAACATACATAGACTGAAAGCAAGAAATTGCAAGTAGATAAATAGGGACCACTTCGGTGGGAAGGTAAACAGCATTCCGTGTGCTGTGGTGTCTAGTTATGCCTGCCACATGATCACAGAAATGTCTGCAGAAGCAGACAGCACTGGTTCTTGGCTTTGAAACAGAGATGAGCACTGAATCCTAGAGTTGGATACGACTGGCTTTCGAGCAACCTTTACCTTTACATAGACCGATTTCTCCTGCAATGGCCAGCCCACCTCACAATGCCAGCCTCCTCTTGCCCAGGACAACCTGGATATAATTATTGCCCTCCATCTATTACACATCTACCTGGTTGACCAACTAAACACCCTCCACTCTTCACTTCTGTTGTAAGGTTCCCCAGTATGGTGGGCAAGCCAAAACTGGAAAGAAAACCCAGATGAATATCGTGCAGCAGAGGACCCCCAAATTACATGACTACCAAGTCAGCTGTGGAAGAACATGAGACCCAGAAAAATGCTTGTTTAACATAGCCACCAGCTGTTCTTGAAAAGAAAAACACCAAGCTTCTTGCATGCCTCAAATCAAAAGGACAAAACAGTCTAGTCCCATGATGGTGAACTTTGGCACTCCAGGTGTTCTTGGACTTCAGTTACGAGAAACCCAAGACAGCACTCCTGCTGATCAGGAATTCTGGGAATTAACTGGTTTTTATATTGTGTTTTAATTGTTGCTGAATGGCTAGTGAGGTGTTCACTGGACTGTGTACACCGCCCAGAGTCTATCGATCGGGGAAGTATATAATTTTACTGTAAATAAATAAATAAATAAATAAATAAATAAATAAATAGAAGTTCAAGAATACTTGGAGTGCCAAGATCCGTCATCACTGGTCTAGTCCATCCAAATCCACTTGCCATATAGGAGAAGGCAGTCAGTCTACTGGAGACCATATTCTGTACTCTACTCTGTGCACCATATGCACCTCACACCAAGGATTTTGGGAAGACATACTTGGCATTGCTGAAACCTGTTCCCAGCTCCATACTAGAATTGAGGCCACCAAAGGACAACTGCCAGAGGAGGAAGAAACCAGGGCAGGTTGAGGACCTTGCCGCCCCTCCCCCTGTGCCTACACCAACTGCCAGGAGAAGAAGAAGTCAGGGCAGGTTGAGGACTTTGCTGCCCATCCCCCATAGCCCACACCAACATATTGTATTGTAATGTATTTTTGTAAGCCGCACTAAGTCGCCACGGCGAGTGGGTGGCAATATAAATTTGAACTAATAAATAAATAAATAAATAAATAAACGTGGAACATGGATGAGCAAAAAAACCCTCCATAATAGGGCAGCAGCTGCAGAAACCACTTCAGAGGCAGCAGCAAAGTTCAGTTTGATAGGATAAGGGCAGTGGTGGGCTGTCAAAATTTTTACTACCCCACCATGGGCGGAGCCGATGTCATGGGTGGAGCCAACATCATGATGTCATGATGTCATGGGCAGAGCCAACATCACGATGTCATGACGTTGTGGGCGGAGCCAAAGAAAAAATAAAATAAAATAAAATAAAATAATTAAATAAAAATTAAATAAAAATACACATTAAAATTAAAATAAATACACATAATACATAGCACACATACCTCCATTTGATGCTTGCACACTTCTATTTTTGGCTGCCTGGAAATACACATCTGGAGGGCGGCCGGAGAGGCGACCGAACCGGTCACCCGGGGGTTTACCACCCCCCTGGTGATCCCCTCCAGATGGCCGCTGCCAGTTCTGGCGAACCGGTCCGAACCAGTAGCAGCCCATCACTGGATAAGGAGCATAATGTAATGGAAACAATTTTATAAAAACCTAAAAGGAGGCTAAAAACCTCTGTCTCACAAGACACTAGTAGCCCATTGCCATGTTGAGCCATCACTATTCCCTTACATCCAAATCAGTGTTTCCAAATGTGGGGCACAATTTTCAATCATAAACTGAAAATTGGTTGTAACCCAGGGAATTTTTTAAATTAAAAGTGTGGTTGTAACCCACAGCAAACATAACCCAGGGCAGTTGTATGCTGGGTTTTTTACTGTATACACATTTCTTTGGGAGACAGACTTACCGTAAATAGCAACTCGTGCTCTCATTTATTTCATTTCATTTATTCATTATTTTAATTCCTATGCCATTCTTCTCTTTGACAACACCCATAAAATATAATTTAGTCCTTTATACGGTTTCCTTAGTGATCCAACTATTCAAGACAATGTTTTATATGGAGTCTAATGTTTCTTGACAGATTGCTTTGTGTATTTTTACCATCATTTTCAAAACTCTTGCTTCAAGTTGGTAACTAAAGATGTTATTTGTTCAATACTGAAGACTATCTGTTCCTATGTTTCAAAAAGAACTGGAATTCTGCAATAGGAAAAAAAACCCCTTCAATTTAAAGCATAAAGTTGAAGCTATACCCCAAAAGCAAATAAATAAATAAAAAAAATCAGGTCATTAATCAATTTACCTGTTCTCACACGCACAAAAAATATGCACATCAATTTCTTACCAAATAAACACATCAGGTGAGTTCTAGTCTTTGAAAACTCATGGATGATATGTTGCCCTGCTCCTTACTAGTTTATTGTTACAACCTTGTAAAGTAGGCTAAATTGTGAGAGTGTGATTGCCCCAAGGTCATCCAGTATGAGTTTTCTCAGCTGAGAATGAATTTGAACCCAAGCCTCCTGAATCCTAGTAAAGATGGACTCTATCATTGGATAGAGAGAGAGAGAGAACTTGCTTATCAGGACTAATCAAAACAGATAAGGTTGAAAACTTGTAATTAATGATAGCCTGTTAAACTGATCAAACTTATATATGGGCCAACTCTCACTTCGATTTACTGCTGGTATGGATCGATTGTATTGGTGTAGTAAATATTGTGGAAAATAACTGCTGTAAAGCTGCTTCCTGTAGATGCTGAGAGTTATCATAGGCATTTGGGAATGTATAGGAAATATTCACCACATAGAGCCCAGTGGTTCCCAATGTGGGGCTCACACCCCACAGGGGTACTTCTTTCCCAGAAGCCTAAGTCAGTACATTGGCTGATCAGTGCTTTGGGGAATTGACTTAGGCTTTTGGGAATTGAAGTCCAAAAACCAAAGGTTGGAAAACACTGCTCTAGCCTCCTCCTCCTCTGTCTCTGGTTCTTCCTCTTAGAACATGTGCAGAGAGGTGAGTCTGGATGGAGGGAGATGCGGTCTGAATTTTCCAGGGTTCCAGTTTACACAGAAGCTCTTTCTCACACATCTGGACAGAGGAAACTCTCCTGTGCAAGAATGCAGGTCAACAGAAGTGACCTTGGTGCTGGGATTAGAGTAGTCCTTTTGAAGGAGATCAACTTTTAAAACAAAAGAAATGTAGAAAAACAATTCTGTACCCTAATAAAAGGCACACAAATTGGGACCCATTGAATTAATATTCATTAGGAGACATTCTAGCCCTCCCTTTCTTGGTCTTTGATGTTTTCACTGTGTTTCCAGATTTCTAAATGCCCAATGGCCTACCAAGCATCTGTTGTGGTGTTGTTCCACCTTGTTGTGAGCAGCAGCAATTTTGCTTTGTGCTTAAGTGGTCTGAAAGTTGATTAAATGCCCCCGAATCCATTTGGTCTTTCTGAAAGGCAGCACACTGCCTGCTTCCTAGCGATATTAGTTGCTACAACAAATTTTGATTATTTTTCAGTTCCAGTAGGGGGCACTGCCAGCTAACAGATAGCCACAAAGCACAAAATCCTCTGCAATATTTAACAACCCACAAAGCTTCAATTTGACTAATAAAAACTAAATTTAAAATAAAGTTACTTATTGTCTCACCTCTTTTACTCAGAAATCAAATGTTTATTTAATAAATTGTGCATCGTTACTACGTAAAACAATTAATAGTGTTTAGTTTGAAAGAACACTTTCCAGAAACAAGACAGACAAACACTTGAAATATTTAGCTCTGCATATTTGCTCAGAAATGAGTCCCATGAGGGCTTGGCTAATTTCCTTATATGTGTATATTGGACTGATGCTTGATAGGTAGCTACATATGAACCAATTTTTAGCATCTTTTGAAAGGAATAATAAAATTAATCCTGTAAAATTAATAAAATCAATAATAAACTGAATCTTATATAACTACTGGTTAGTTAATTAATAATATTTCAGTAATTAAAACCTAGGCAATATCTTAATAATTAAAGGAGATAGAAACATGCAGTGTAATTGACTGCAGTTCTGTCGTAGGATATGCGTTATTGTGCATCATGCAGTTTAGGGTCTGTGCATGAATGTGTGTGTGTGTGTGTGTGTGTGTGTGTGTGTGTGTGTGTGTGTGTGTGTGTGTGTGTGTGTGAGAGAGAGAGAGAGAGAGAGAGAGAGAAATTACTTGCAAACAAATGGCTGCACGTATGTTTAGTCTGCAGTAATTTAGGGCACAATCTAATGGCACATGGAAAGTATACAAAAAGGATCTGTTACCCTCTTATTAAGTAGGTACGCTTTGAGATGAGCATAACTACCGGTAGTTTCAGTAAACATGCTTTTAGGTAGGGTGATCAGGATTTACTTAAAACTGAATTATATAGCTGGGTGCAAATGTCCTCTCTAAGTGCTCCATCCTATTTGTCAGTTGAGAAATTGGAAGAACCTTTTCACTGAAATTTGTTTGCAAGGGGGAGGGGGGTCCGGAAATCCCAAAAATGTTTGCAGCACTTGTTTGTTTAACTTTCCAAACAGGGTCTGCCGCAATGTCTTGCAAAGATCCAGAAGAAGGGAAACAGCCACAAAAATTGGTGGAGAAAATTTGCAAATCAGTTCTCTATGGGTAGTGGGGAGATGAATACAAGTCACATTTTAGAATTGCCATCAGAAAAAGTATCGTCAGACAACTTGCTTAGTTGCTTTTTGCCAGCAGTTTTTCCTCACAGGATTTTCAGACTTTTTTGACCAGTTCCCACTTCCAAAATGTTCCCCCTTTCCAGAATTCTGAATGTTACTGTTAAAACTCATCCTTTTGCTCACCATTTTGTCCCAGAAAGAAATAATTATAGTCATCGTGGCTCTGTCTCCAAAAGTAATAGGGGTCCAATTTCTCATTACTAGCATATTTCTATTTCTCCTTACTGGAGCAGCCATTGGAAATGTTAACCAGTTCTGTCATGTTGATGGATGGATAGATGGATTGGAAGACAATGCTTTTCTTTACACTTTTTCTCCAGAAACTTTCTTAATGAATTCTTAATTCATTCAGTACCAAGCTGGCTAAAATACTATAGAACTCTACTCCTATAAATAAAGAATTAGTGGATAAATTGAATTTTCATGGAACTCCATTCACTATCTAGTACTTTATTGACTATTCAATATTTTTGTTGTTGTTGCTGCTGCTGCTGCTGTGTCATCATGATATCTCCAACCTACGATGTCCTATGAATGAGAGATCCTCCAAATATCCTATCATCAATAGCCCTGCTCTGCTCTTGCAAACTCAAGCCTGCGGGTTCCTTTAGGAAGTCATTCCATCCTGCCTTTGGCCTTCCTCTTTTCCTGTTGCCTTCATCTTCTCAGCACTATTGTCCCTTCCAGAGAATCTTGCTTTCTCATTATGTGCTCAAAGTTGGACAGCTTCAGCTTCATAATTTTTGCCACCAAAGACAGTTCAGGCTTGATTTGCTCTAAGATCCACTTGTTCATCTTTCTAGCAGTCAAGTGTATCAGCAAAGAACTCCTCCAGCTCCAGCACCATATCTCAAACGGGGCAGTTCCTTCAAAGCAAACCTGTCCTTCTTGGCTCTTTAAAGAATACCTTTGTTTTGACTGTTTCTATCCACAAGTCTTGGTGTTATCCGATTTTTAGTGTTATCCAATCCATGTTAAAATTCTATGGAATGGATCTGATAATATTAAAGCTCTATAGAGATACATTGTAACCACACAGGCTTTAGCGGTTGTTATCCGATCCATCCTATAGGACCTTAACGTTATTCAATCCAATTCTCCTCCCCAGATTACTTAACGTTATGCGATTTTAGCGTTATCCGAGGTAAACGTTATCCGAGGTATTACTGTATCTTTCATTGCCCTACAGTCCTCCCTTCCCTTGAAGCTGCAACAGAGTAGCTACTTTGCAAAGTTCTTGCTACAAAATCTGCTACACATGCTAGTTGTATTTTTAAAAATCACAATTTTTCTCCTTTGAAAGTCCTTTTATTTTGAGAATCAATATTTCAGTTCCTACAGCCTGAATTCTTTCAAAATAGAAAATATCATGTGGGGCCAGCCGATCTCTTTCAAGAGAAGCAAGACTGGTTTTTTTAAATAATAATAATAATAATAATAATAATAATAATAATAATAATAATAATAATAATAATAATAATAATAATAATAATAATAATAATAATAATAATAATAATAATAATAATGTATATGAGTTATTTCAAATCTGGATATGTTTAGGGTTGTCAATGTCTGGATGGATGGAGAGAGTAAAATAGTTTTATCTTTTTTTTTTTTAAAAAAGTTATGATTTGTACATTCTTTGGCAAACATCCCCAAATATGGCACAGAACAAGAGCAGACTGTCTGCTATCTGAAGCCCGGTGGAAAAGTTATAAGTGCTTGTTTGGGCTGATTCCATTTTTAGAATTGCTTTATAGAATGTTGATTTGCTCTTCTAGTACAATATTATTGTTGTACTCTCATGCAGCAATAAATAAGATATTAGTAAAAATAACTGATGGGAAATGTACCACCCATGTGCTACTTTCTTACACATCTATCTTTCTATTGCTCTCTCACTGAATAAGTGAGATACATTTTCATTGCATTGATGTAGTAGTAGTTTCAGCACAAAATGTAGCTCTGTTCTATCTTATTCCTGTGAAAAGTAAACCTGTTTAAAGAGTATTAATTTAAATCAGTATGTTGCTTCCTAGCTCCATTTTCTTCAGGGGCTCCTGAGCATTACATTTCTGCTAAGTGATTATCCCACACTGAAAGACAAGGCACTAATGAACACTACTTTTATTTTGCCTATGTACGGTAAGCACAAGAACCACAACCCTACTCACAAGAATGCCTCTAGATGTTTATTTTGTTCTGAATATTTTTTTCTAAAGAAATTTATTTTCTATCAATATTATGGAAGAAATTTATTATTGCTGAAGAAGCAATGAAGAGCCTCATTGCCCGATATGCTGTAGTAGTGGAGAAAGGCACTGTGCAGCATGAGAAGGAACTATTACAAGGTAAGGTCACCCTTGCTTGACAGCCAGTTGTATCTGACTTTGGGGTTCAGTGGTTATCTCTGTTTACAGCCAAAGAGCCAGTGCTGTCTGTGTCTGGACATGTGGCAGGCATGCCTTGACACTGGAGTACACAGAACATTGTTTACCTTCCCACCATAGAGGTAGCTATTTATCTACTTGTGATGTCTTGCTTTCGAACTGCTAGTTGACAGGAGCTGGGACAGAGACGGCAGCTCATTCCATTGTGCAGTTCTCAAGTCTCAAACTGCTGACCTGCCAACCTTCTAGTTGTCCAGTTCAACATCTTAACCACTTGAGCTACCACAGTCCCAGAAATTAAAGAAAGTTGCCATAATTATACCATGTAAGAGAAATCAATCTTGCTTTGCAGGGAATGAAAACTGTGTTTTTCCTTAAGTGTGAGAATAATTTGGTTTCTAAAAAAAAAAAAAATGATATATGTTGGCACCACATGTTAAGTAGCACTGTCAGAAGAGGGAAAAAATGTCTAGCTATAAAAAGAGAAAAATCGTGTGTTTAAAATCAATACAAAATGACTCAGTGATCTTTATTATCTACTGTACTTTGGGAAGTAGATATCTTTTGAAAGAGTGAAGGTATCTGTCATATTTTTAAAAACTGTTTGATCTTCTTATGGAACCATTTTGATCCTGTCATTCACCAGTTTTCTAAAGTTGCTGTTGGGCTTACAAGGACAGAGGAGCTTAATTAATAATAATAATCTTGGAACTGCCAAGATGGAGGGAACACTGTCAAAAAGGCACAGTGGGGAATTGAACTCCCAGTCTCTGGCTCTACAGCCAGAAACCTGAACCACTGAGCAGTACTTAAACTTGCCTAATGGGAAGTAACGAGAGAGCCTGAAACTTCACCTTTCCAGTACATTACTGAATCTTGCTTCCTCCTTTAATGAAACAGAAAAGGGGAATTTCCCATAGCCACCATTTAGAATTTAGAATTATAGAAGAAGGGTTCCTTGAAATGGAGAGAGCTTTTTTTATTGGCGTTTAGGGCTTCCATATGACTAAATGGATATATGGAGGGAAATATTCACTTCAGATATCTGGTATAAATGCCAGATATGTAGATCCAAGATCTTTTAGGTGCAGATCCACATTTTAGAGTGGGGGAAAGATTTGCTTCTGTTAATACCACCTGAGTTCTCTTGCAATTATAATACTTTCTGCTATTCACAAGCTTGATATAGGATAGTGATGGCAAACCTTGGCACTCCAGCGGTTCTTGAACTTCAGTTCCCAGAAGCCCTGAACAGCAGGTGTGCTGACTTGAGCTTCTGTGAATTGAAGTTCGAGAACAGCTGGAATGCCGAGGTTAGCCACCAGGGATATAGGACCTTCTTCTTCAGGTCCCGTTTCCATTCAGGATATTGGCTATCATCATGGTGATAGTCTCCTTGTTCTTAACTCCTTGGGATAGTTTTTCCTGGGACATTCCACGCCAGTCTCTCAGGTTCTTTAGTCATGAGGTCTGTCTCTGTCCAGGGCCTCTCTTCCCAGGGACCTTCCCTTGAATAGCAAATTGGAGTATTCTATATTTCATGTCATTCCTTATGATATATGCAAGGCTAATGGCCAAACTATGCATGTTTGCCAGCTTTGGCATTAGCAGTGATAGCAATCTCACAATTCAGACCTTTATTTAGAAGAAATATTGCTTGTGTAAAAAGTCAGATCAAAAAACAACAGTTTGATTGCTATGGGAAATGAAATCAATGAGAAATGAGATAACATAAAGGTAAAGGTTGCCCATGCTTGAAAGCCACTTGTATCTAACTCCTGGGTTCACTGCTCATCTCTGTTTATAGCCATAGAGCCAGCACGGTCTGTGTCTGCAGTTGTTTCCATGGACATATGGCAGGCATGCCTCAAGACCAGAGTGCATGGAATTCTGTTTACCTTCCCACTGAAGTGGTACCTATTTATCTACTTGCAATTTCTTGTTTTTGAACTGCTAGGTTGGCAGGAGCTGGAACAGAGACAGGAGCTCACTCTGTCATGCAGTGCTCCAACCTTCCAGTCAGTGAGTTCAACATCTTAACCTCTTGAGCCACTGCAGTCCCTTTGAGATAACATACCATGCAAGAATTGCAAAATTGTACATTATTGAGGGGGAGCTATGAATCAGCTTTGGATACTCACTTTTGAGTGATTCTGACTTAGCCACAGGAGTGATCTGTGTGGTTATCTAGAGATTCATGGACTACACTTCCTAGGTTAGCCATTGAAGAGGAATGCTAGGAGTTGTAGTTGGATGGTTGTCAATTGACCAGACCAGCTTTTCATTCCATGTACAGTACACACACTTACCAGAACCCTTTTTGTAAGTGGCTTATTGTTCAGAGCAGTCAAATTGCTGGAGTGTTTGAATGAAATGATAGGCCACTGACAGATTTTTCCTAACTATACTGGCCAGGTGATGTACAAAGTAAGATAGAATATCCTTAAAGAATAAAAGGCCATTTTTCTTACATGTTAAGTGTTAGTAATAATAATTTCATGTCAGAAATTATTCTGGGTTGAAAGGATTTTTCTGGGAGAAACTCCACTCAGGGAATGCCCAAATGAGGCTCCTTTCATGTCACCAAGAGCTGGGACAGAGACGGGTGCTCAATCCATCATGCAGTCTTGAACTGCTGACTTGCCAGACTTCCAGCTAACAGCTTCTTAACCACTGAGCCACCACAGCCCCCTTTAAGATGGGAATGTTTGTGGAACACCACAGACAATTTGATCAAGTCATTTTTTTAAATCAATGAAGGCTTTAAGTATCAGTGAAAAGCCTTCATTGATTTAAAAAATGACTTGATCAAATTGTCTATGGTGTTCCACAAACATTCCCATCTGTGTGGTAGAGTACAAAAAGCAAAAGAAGTCCCAAAGTGAATATTTGCACACAGCCTTTCTGAAGGCAAACTTTGAAATAAGGAATTCATGCCCAAGAAGACTTGAGGTCATTGTAACATGGAACTTTTAGAAGCAAATAATAGAGGCAATATTTGAGCAAAGATGTTAAAGTTATTAACCTGAAGAACATCGTTTGTGAAAATGAAAGGAAAAAAGCTATTCCGAACTGTATCCAAATGGCCCTCCTTGTCCAAGGGAACAATAGTTCTCCGGGGTGTTTTAATTCTTTCTTTCAGGCATCTTCAAATCTCTTTGAGTCTCTCGGGCTGCCATGGAACACTAGGTTGAAAAGGCATTCATAGGAAAATACTGACCCCATATACTGCAGGGCACTGTAATTTAGTCTTTCTTGAGACATCACAAATTCCAAGGTGAAACTTGGTTGCAGGTAATTGATTTCTTTACAGTGAGAGTTCTGAAGTTCATCCTCTGTACTCCAGCCAACATTAACCATTTAGAATCAGTTTTGTGTTAGATAAAATAAAGAGCTACTGCTGGTTTCTGCTGTGCTCTGTGGTTATACTTAGAGTCTCTGTATAAATTTGCTTTGAAAAATCCCACTTGCTGGCAGAAATATTCCAAGTAAACAAATTGGATGAGAGAAGGGATGACAAAGCACTCTAAGGAGATATGGCTAGTTGTAATAAGAAAATTAGAACAAGGCAAGCAGAGCACATGAATGCAGCTCTTCACACATCACCATTTTAGCTCATCTTTCCCATTTTTGCTACGTCCATACAGCCAGCAATATAATGGCAATTGCACTTCTATACTGCTCCATAGAGTTGAGAGCACTCTCTAGGCAGTTCACAAGTTAATTAGCATTTTGTCCCCAACACGCTGGGTACTCATTTTATCAACCTCCGAAGGATGGAACCTTGATCCCCATCAGAATGAAACTCACAACATCATACGTTTGGGTTGCAGTATAGCAATTTAACTGCTGTGCCTCCAGGGCTCTTAAATAATATAATATAAATCCTTTATTGTTTTTCATAACCCTTTACTGCTTGCTGCTGTGCTGTAATTAATGAAAAAAGGCATAAATAGGATCCTGCTGAACCTTGTAACTTCTAACCCTTATCTCCACACTCGCCAAACCTGATATCCTCCCTTATTTCAGGATTTGTAGTGGACCAAGATATTGGAAGCTCTTTTTGTATCTCATTCTCACCCAGTCAAAAATAAAATAAAATATCAACACCCTCTGTGGGGAACTTGGCTTAGCAAGGGTGTGTTAACGTAGTCGCTTGCCGAATGGGCAGCTATATAAATTTGACCAATAAGCAAGCAAGCAAGCAAGCAAGCAAGCAAGCAAGCAAGCAAGCAAGCAAGCAAGCAAGCAAGCAAGCAAGCAAGCAACAAACAAACAAACAAACAAACAAACAAACAAACAAACAAACAAACAAACAGATCACATTTGGGGCTGCTTGTGAAGTGATCAGGAGTGGTCTATTTCTTGGTGATCATGTGACCTACAGCCAGCTTGCTCCAGGCTGACTGCAATCTATGGTTTCGTTTTAAGGCTACTATTATTTTGGACCTGGGCTGGAGTCAGTGGCGTAGGATGGGTTTAGGCACCCAGGGCCCCAGGCCAAACTTGCTGCCCCCGGCTCCCCCCCACCTAGGTAAGAAAGTCCTACCTTTGGGGTGTTTTTCCGGGCTAGGAGGCGGGGCAGTGGCGCACCTGAGACCCCGATGACATGGGTGAGGCTCAGGGTCTGGGGTGGCACGGCACGGGCCCAGTGGGGAGCCCACCATCGGGGTCCCAGGCGTGCAACCATCCCGCCTCCAAGCCTGGCGGCGGCAGCTCGTCTGCCTTCGGCGGCACCAGCACCCGGGAAGCGAGGCTGGCAGTCACTGTAGCCCAGCGTGTGCAGCCAGAGGACCTCCCTCCACAAGGCCTGGCCGGCGCTGCTCTGGCCATGGGGCTTCAAAGACCACTGGCCTTGCCCCTCTGGGTGCCGGCACTGGCAAAGGTGGATGAGCTGATGCCACCGGGCTAGGAGGCGGGGCAGCTGCGTGCTTGGGATGCTGACGGTAGGTATCACTTAAAGGGAGATTGCTTCCTGAATAGTGACCTATTTTGGTCCAATCTTTCATGTGCCTGCTGTTTGATTGCACCCTAAATTGGATTTGATCCCATACACAATCCAATTATTTAAAACTTTACACTCAGTTTATAAATATGTTTCACTGGGGTTATTCACACACTTCACTGTTTTGATGTATTTTGAATTTTTTTGAAGAGTCTGTCTGAACAGTGAGTATATTTTATTCATTTACAATAAATATTTGTAGCAAATTAAATGGTATCAGTAAGATTTTTATTATAGGGTTCTGTTAGCTGATAGCAGGCAACTCAAACAATGACATCATCCAATTCTTTAAAAATCATCCTGTTTATGAATGTGGGATTTGGTGTTTCTCTATCCATGGTTCAAAATGCCATGGAACTGCAGTGACTCAAGTGGCTAAGATGCTGACTGGAAGGTGGCAGGTCAGCAATTCGATACCCAAATACTGCAGGACGGAATAAACTCCTGTCTCTCTCTTGTTCGAAAGCAAGAAATTGCAAGTAGATAAATAGGGACCACTTCAGTGGGAAGGTAAACAGCGTTCTGTGTGCTCCGGTGTCTAGTCATGCCTGCCACATGACCACGGAAACATCTGCAGAAACAAATAGCTCTGGCTCTTCAGCTATGAAACAGATGAGCACTGAACCTAGAGTCGGATACAACTGGTTTTCGAGCAATAGTGACCTTTACCTATCCTGTCTATGTTGCCAGCAGAGAAAAAGGATGCCAACTTTACATAACAAAGTGCAACATGCCAGCAGTCAAGATAGTCTATGATACCTTCTTGTACTCACTACTCTTCACATAGAGATAGAAAGTAAGGGAAAAATCTCAGAAGCTTACTCTATTTTTCATCCATTAGCCACTTCTCACCAGATCACAGAGCAATTGTCATGGCCCATAGGAATCAATGGAGTTTACAAAGATGTTGACTCACCCAAACCTCACTGATTCAGTGGGCCTACCCTCGTGCGATATATTGTGCTATGCAACAGGATATCACTCACTTTTTTCCTCTCTACTAGCAGAAATTCTACATTTAACCCAAAATTATCTGTCATGAATTTATTATTATTATTGTTGCAATTACCTGCACATTGCTTTGTTCCAGTTTGTGGCATGTGTGATTGCCTACAGCAGTCCTCCTAGATTTTTCTAGTGTGCTGTGGTATGACCGATGAGTTATATCATCCCCCTCTAGTGATCACCTCTATTTTTGATGGAATTTTTAAATAGCCCTATGAAATATAATGTTGACTTGATCTGTGCTTTATCAGCTGAATGCTTGCTGTGTAGTTTTGCCAAACATAGACAACAAGCTTCCCATACATACAATGTGCTCCTTTTAACCCTCCACCTCCATCCCAGTAGATGGGAAGATGCAGGGGAAGGGTGAAAGGAAGGGGTAGTTAGTAGGGTGGTTGTACATTGTATCAATCGGAAGGTGCTGTTTGGACACCTGCTTTGGGAATAGTAAAGGTAAAGGTTTTCCTTGCTCGAAAACCAGTCGTATCCAACTCTAGGGTTCAGTGATCATCTCTGTTTCATAGCTGAAGAACCAGTGCTTTCTGCTTCTGCAGATGTTTCCGTGGTAATGTGGCAGGCATGACTAGACACCGGAGTGCATGGAATGCTGTTACCTTCCCACCGAAGTGGTCCCTATTTATCTACTTGCAATTTCTTGCTTTTGAACTGCTAGGTTGGCAGGAGCTGGGAGAAGGATGGGAGCTCAATATATATATATATATATATTCACTGTTTCATTCAGTTATCCTTTGAGCAGAATTAAATCACTGTAGATAAGAAAACCTGAAGAACAAGATCAGATGGTGAGAATTAGGGACCTTGAAAATGTAACAAAAACAGGTTAACTTTCAATCATGCCAATGATACATTTTAATCTTCTTCATGCACATTTATCTTATCAAATAGATACAGTAGATTTGCAATGTAGACCACCTGCACAATTGTAAAGAGCATCCCAAAGTTTTGGCCACTTTCCTTGGGTATGTGGACATATTGTCATCAACAAAAATATCTATTATACATCTAATCTATTATTCTTTGGAACTGAAGTATATTTTGGTCAATTTAACATGCAAGGGCTTTATTTACCCAAATGATAATTCAAAGAAGCAGAACCAACATAATTTGATTGTTAAGGAATTGGCTTAAAATATGGAGAAATGGAAATTTCTTTGGGATGAGGAAATATCCCACAATTTGGTTCATGCATCATTTATTTTATTACATCTGCTTTTATTTTACTCTTGTCCCACCATGCACTTAGAGTGTTTAGATAGATGTTTAATTCTCCACTCATTTGTTTCTGTTCATAGCATTTACAGGACATTTTTATACTCTCCAGTTCTTGCTGAGAGCAGGTAATAGCTGGGAATTATACCCCACCAAAAACTCTGGATAGCCATAGTGACTAATTCCTGCCTTAGAGCATGAAATTGTAAGCACAGTTGACAATGTATTTTATCAATGTCTTTGCTATAGTCTTTAATACACATCTCCTGTGGCCATCCCAAAACCATTACTAGGAATACTGTATAAGCTACATGATGTAAAGGTATATATTTTAAACTTTATCATGGCATTTTAACAGGGTGCTTCTTGTTTTGAGCACAGATGCTGCCCTTTCCCTGAAGGAATGCTGAATGCAGAGTATAATTTGTAAGAGGAAGGAAGGATAAATTATTGGTCTTTTTTTTAAAAAAAAAATAACCCAGCTGACATAATTATCCTTGTGACCTTGGATGCAACTAAGTCCAGCTGCAGAATATCAATCAGGAGCCAACATTGCCTTGAAACAAAGAGTGACAGTTCCCATTATTGTTGTTCATAATTCAAGAGAACTGTCAGAGTTATGTAACATTAAGATGTCTAAGCCAAAAGAATGGCACTCCTTGCCATGGCCATTTTAAGGACCAAACAGCCTTGGAAGTGATCCTCTTGTGAACAGAAGGACAGATAACTATGAACATTAATTGCATGAAACAGAACAATGGGGATTACTTAGCAAACCAGGTGCTACAAAACAGCCATCAAGTTTATGATATATCCTGCCTGAATCCATCCAGAGTAGGATTAGCAGCCTATTTTGATGCCAGTATAGGCATCTGGGTAACTATCTAGCCATTCCTGATGTCCCTGCTTGGCACTGGTGATCTGACTTATTTCAGTATACTGAGGGTAAAAGCTGAGGAGGAAAGAAGAGATAATGTTCTTTGATTTGCTTAAACACAATAAGCTGATGTTCTCAAAGAACTAGAATACTGCAAATAAAAGTACAGAGGAATAAGCATGTCAGTTGAATTTGGATTTTTTTAAAATGAAAAAACTGTAGTTTTGTAGCCTTTACTGTATACTGCATAGCCTTGCTGATTCTTCTTTCACAGAGCTGTGGTTCATGTCTGGCATTAGAACGACCTTTGTTATTCACTGGAACACCACAGAAGATGTCTGCTGTATATATCTGAAAATATATTATAATGAAAAAGCAATTAGACAAAAAAAAAGAGAGAGAGTCATGCAGTCTATGCAAATAATATTCCTTTATTTCTTTATCAATATTTTTGCAAGACAAACTTTGTCATCTTTCAAGACCTGAAACAAAGCCCTACAATGGTACTGTAGTCATCTGATAAAAATAATTTTGTGTCGGAAATTGTTCTGGGTTGAAAGGATTTTTGCAGAAGAAACTCTGCTCAGGGAATGCCCAAGTGAGGCTCCTTTCATGTCCCCAAGAGCTGGGACAGAGATGTGCACTCAATCTGTCATGCAGTATCTTGGTCTCAAACTGCTGACTTGCCAGCCTTCCAGCTAACAACTCCTACTCATCTAATAAAGGTAAACCAAGGCTGGTTAGAAAGGATACCTGATGTTCCAGGAAATAGGTTTATATATTTCAAAATTTATTTATTTATTCAGGATAATTTCTCCTAATAAAAGCAATATTTCAGAATTCATCACATTTCATCACAGTGCCAATCTAGCAGATCGAAAGAAAGAAATTGCAGGTAGATAAATAGGTACCACTTTGGCGGGAAAGGTAATAGTTTTCTGTGCACATTGGCATCTAGTTATGCCTGCCACAATGGAAAATGTCTGCAGACAGAGACAGCACTGGCTCTTTGGCTGTAAACAGAAATGACCACTGTCCCCTATAGTTGGATACAACTTTCTTTCAAGCAAGGGAGACCTTTACTTTTTGATGTGTTCACACATGCATACCTTGGCTCTCACTGTACACTTTTTCATGCAAAAGCATAAAGCCATCATAAAAAATACTCAGAAGCTGGAATTCAACTCCACTAATTGAGAACTCAAAAGGCATTGGGGAACTCCAGCACCAATTCTATTGTAGTTCAGGAGATTAGGAGAGAAACCACTTAGGAAAAAGAAGGCATAACCCATATGCATGAGTGCGGCACTTAAGAATGAACTAGATAATCTTTTGGCATCACCATACATAAGCAAGATTGACAATGTCACAAGATCTGTCAAGATTTTTCAAGAGAAGAGTCCCCTCTAGAATGTTTTCCTTCCTTTTGGACAGCCAATGAACACCACTCTGTAGAGAGTGTAATGACTTGCCTGACATATCCTTCCTTGGAGAACAACATGTCTCAGCAGAGAAAAACTTGTCTCCGAGTTCTGGAGATGAATCAGAAGCCCCAGTTTGCAGTCAGAGCCCATGAATATCTAATGAAAAATCTGCCCAGCCCAGAGAAAACGTATTTACACCAGAGACAAACTCTTGAGGGAAAGTTCTCCACAGCTCCCTGGATAATAGATTAGTCTAGGCCAGGGGGACTCAACCTTTTAAAGCTGTGGGCCGGACCACGCCCCCTCAGACTTTGGCAGGGCAGGCCCCCTGCATGGCAGTGGTGGCAGCACTGGGACTACCCTGAGCCCCCCACTCCCCCCTCACTGCCACCAGCAGGATCACACCAAGCCCCCATCCCCCCCATGCTGCTTCCCTGCTTACCAGCCTAGAGGAGCTGCGTGGAGGAGTCCAGGCTGTTCTTCTTGTAAGAGCAAAGAGTGAGTCACCCAGTGAGAAGCTCTCTATCATCCTCTGTGTTTAGGCAGCCCCAGAAGGGAGAGGCAGGGGAGAGACATCTGATAGAATGGAGACGTTCTAGCCTGGTCCTGGCTTATCTGTAGGTGGCATTCCAAAGGATGGGGCTGGTACTTGAGGAGTGAGAAAGGAGGGCGGAGGACTTTAAGTGAGTGACTTTGGTAATTAACCCCAAAAGAGCCTGGTGATTGGAGGACCTCTGGCGGGAAGGGGGAGAATGAGATCTGGAGTGATGTAATACTATAAAATTGCCTGTAATCCTTTGTATGCTACGCTTTTGCCTATCTTGAGTTTTCTTTGTTCTTTCCTATGCTGTGCTGAGAATGTAGGGGGAGGGGGGTTCTGAGGCCCTACTGGCCTCTAACTAGGTCTATTATTTTAGCATTTTTTTTGCCAATGTATGCTCTGTGATACCTTTGCCTTACAATAAACATATAGACTCCTGAAAATCGTGTGATCTGTGTTGGAGAAACAAAGGCTGGGGGTCGGCGGCACTACAAGAAGCAAACCCCAGTCTTAGACTTCTCACTAGTGTTCAGCTGTCCAGCTGCGTGGGCAGCCCCATGCATCCATGTTTCTGCTTCTGCTTCCACTTCGGCTGCAGCCTCCACCTCTTGGATTGGTTTTGGCATGTCCCTAATGGCGATCCATAGTAGGACAGATGTTGTAAGGCTTACAACATCAGCTCTGCTATGCAGTACCATTAGGGAAATGCCAAGCCAAGTAGAGGAGACATGAAATGGTACCACAGGCAGGGGTTGGCCTCTGGGCCATAGGTTGAGAATCCCTGGTCTAGGTACATATGAGGTAGTCACCACTTGTAGCTAAAAAAATTTAGCTATTGTAAATAGCAGATTAGGGGCAGTTGGTGTAATGGAGGCGCCCACTCTCTAGACAGATAAAAGTGGAATCCAAAGCCCCATGTATTGTAGAGAATTATTTGTTGCTGGTTGTGCTTGTAACTAGCACTTGTTTTCCTGATGCAGAGCTTTCCAGACAACCTGACCTGAAATGGTGATTGTTTTGTTGACCCACAAAGGCTTTGGATAGATCCTGACTGATAGCCTGACAATTCTCCATGCTCCTTCTTCTTTGGTTGCTGTCTCTCTGGTATCCCAACTCAGCTTGACTCCAGGCATTGTGGTTTTCACCCTGAGCAAGACTGCTTCTCTGCAGGGGCCAATTACTGACTCAGAGAGGCTTGCTATTCAAAAAGAAAATAGAGAGTAACAATGGAATCTGCAGAAAGTAACTCTTGGAGAAGAGAGAAGTCCAGTATTCTGGACACGCCGAGGCTGTCCATTTAACTTTTTACATTTTTTTACAGTGGGGCTAGTAGAAGAACTTGTTTTTCTTGTTTTATCAATATATATAGACAGACACAATGTTCCAATCCTTTTGGAACAGTTACACTGGTGTAAACAAGATCCTGGTGCTGGGATGGTGGTGGCTTAGTGGTTAAGATGCTGAACTTCACAACCAGAAGATTGGCAGTTCAAGACCTGAGTGATGCATGATGAAGTGAGCTTCTGTCTTTGTCCTAGCTCCTGACAACCTAGCAGTTTGAAAGCAAGAAATTGCAAGTATCTAAATAGGGACCACTTTGGTGGGAAGGTAAACAGGGTTCCATGCACTCCAGTGTTTAGTCATGCCTACCACATGTCCACAGAAATGTCTGCAGATGCAGACTGCACTAGCTTTTTGGCTATAAACAGAGATGAATAGTGAACCCTAGAATTGGATGCGATTGGCTTTCAAGCATTTACATCTCAATAAGGTTACTTAAGAGACCTTGTCACCCCAAGAACATCTGCCCATCCCACTTGAGCAGACTGGAGGGGCTCTCTATGGGTACCAATGGCTGGAAAGGTTTGTCTCTCCGGCACTAGATGGAGGGCCTTTTTGGTATCCACTCCACTATATATATAATAGATAAAAGGATGGCGGGCTCCTTTAAATAAGAATCCTATGATGAAGAACCTGGTTGAAAATTAAGTGAAAGCTGTCTGACAGTATTGGGAAGAAATAAATAATCAAGAGTAGACTAAACACCAGTACAACTATTTCAAGCCACAGAGACTGATTCTGTCCAAATCCTTACAAGAATATGCCAACAAAGATGGAAAACAAAACAATGACCCACAGGCTTGCAACATTCAATGTACATTCCAGCCCCCAAGGAATGCAGTAATTATAGAACCATTACTTTAATTTCTTATGCAAGAGGGGTTTTACTCAGTGATGGGCAGCAACAGACTCGCACCAGTTCGCCAGAACCGGCAGTAACTTTTCCTGGTGTCCCGGAGAACTGGTAGTGGCTTTTGGGGGAAAAAAACCCACCTCGGGGGCTTACCTTTTCACTGGTTCCCCCACTACGCATGCACACCAAGTGCTTGGTGTGCATGCATACCTACAGCACTTGGCACGTATGCACGTCCTCCTTGCTGTCCTCCCAAGCGGGGAGGAGGAAGAGATGCTGCTACCCAGAAGCTCCCTATAGCCTGATCCCCAGGGTAAGTGGCAGACCTTTAGATGTGGGGTGGGTGGGTGTATTTTAATGTGTATTTATTTTTAATGTGCATTTTTATGTGTTTTATGTGTATTTAATTTATATTTTTATGTGTTTTTAATGTGTGTTTATTTTTAATGTGTATTTTTATTTTCCTTCTGTCCAGTAACCCTGCTCTGTCTTGGCAGTAGCGGAGGATGGCTTAACAGTTACTACAGAACAACTAAACAATAAAGAAACTGAAATAATGAAAGTTTTTGTATACCTTGACTGAATCATCAATCCAAATGGTGACTGGAGCCCAAAATCAACAGAAGATTGTGACTTAGAAGGGCAGTAATGAAGGAATTAGAAAAGTGTAAGGATGTGTCACCTGAGATTAAGACCATCCACAGTACTGTGTTCTTGATCACTATATATAAGTGTGAACACTGGATAGTAAAGAATGATGGCTGACGAAACCTAACTCATTTGAAATTTGGTGCTGAAAGAGAGTTTTGGAGATACCCTGGACTTCAAGAAAGACAAATTAGTGAGTCCTAGAGCAAATAAAACTCAGCCATCACTGAAGGCAAAAATGATGAAATTGAGGCTGTCCTACTCTGCGCATATCAAGAGAAGGCATGATTCTCTGGAGAAGACAATAATGTTGGGAAAGGTGGAAGGCAGCAGGAAATGTGAAATATTAGATATGAGATGGATTGACTTCCTAAAAAAATAATCCCAACCAGGCTTAAGTTTACAAAAACTGAGCCAGGCTTTTGGAAACAGGGCATTTTGGAGGTTGTTCATTCATAGGCTCACCATTAGTCATGGGCAACTTGATAGCATGTAACAACAAATCCCTACATAAGTATATCAATGAGCTCATCTATAACTTTTATTTGACAAAAGAGGTGAAAGTAAAATTTCTGATAGATTGTACTTGTCATTCTCATGAAGAAGGCAGAAGATGTTTTGTTGTTTGTAGCAGACAATCTAAATAGCACTCTCAGTGGTAGTAAAAATATAATTATAAGCTCAGTAATTCACAGTATGCTGACCTTTAATGGGAATGCAAGAATCTGTTGCCTGACTAGATTTATTTCTTTACACCTTCAGAAAGTAGCAGGAACTAAATGAGAGAGGATTTTATGGTGTAAACTTTGGCAGTAGGAGAAAGAAAATAGATAGTGATGGGTAAAGGGAATGGTGATGCTTAATTCAAACAAATGCAGATATAAATATAAACACATAAGGACAAGCATTTAGGCCACGTTTCAGCTGGGACTGAGTGCTGAGAAATTAAAGTCAGGAAGAGGTCAATGTTGTTGATGGGCAGAGCTGGCAGGGGAGGACAAGTAAGATAATTTAGTCCTTAGTTAATGGAACAATTAACTGCTTCTATCTCTTAAAATACACAGTTGAGAGTAAATATTCAGTAAACCAACAGCAATTGAAATAACAATGAAATGCAAAAACCCCACAGGCTTTTATTGATACATTTTCTTTTCAATAAAACAATACAGCTGCACAGAAGTCACTGAGTCAATATTATACTACAGTGTAAAATGGAATAATAACATGAGATTATTGGAAAATGCGTAGAAGTAAACTGATCCTACAGTTTCTTTAAACAGAAAGCTACATATAACATACTGTAATTATAACAACTGCAGAAAGTTAATACTACAACAATTGTATGTAGCAAATTACAGATATCCACAACAAACTTCATAGATCTTTTCATCATAGCTTTCATGATCTGAACAGTCAAAGCACAGCCATGCATTTCACAAACATAGACATAGAGGAAACAGCTACCTGTACACATAATTGCTGCAATGTTATCATTGCACTGACCTCAGGCATGACATTTCTGCTTCTGTTTGGTATTAGGAGTGGTAATACCAACCAGTTGGTTTCAGTGCTTCTCAGTTCACCTGGATAAACTGACCTGCCCTTGGATTTAACCTACATTTTTACCAATTTTGGGTCGCCACGGCAAATGGGCGGCAATATAAATATGAATGAATGAATGAACTCTACAAGCTGTGTCAACCTATACATTATGGTCAATGTGGAGATAATCATTAGAAGAGGAAATTCCTTAAGTGTTAAAAGGTATATGATTGACAGAGCAGGTTCTGTTTGTAAGTGCTGAGGGTTACAAATTAGATTGTTGTGTTTTTTCATTGGCAATCAGGCAGTAAAACAACCATTTAAAAGTGTGATTGTTGTTAAGCTGCACAGTCGATTGCAACCCCATGGACCACAGCCTGCCAGGCTCCTCTGTCAAAAGTATGATTACTCAGTTGCAAAAGAATGTCAGAATGAGGTCTTTGGACCACTAAGATGATTTCATCTTCTAATGACATGCCATCTGTCATTCATGGTTTTATTCTAAAAAGAAGCCTCTTTTGAGATATTCATACTATTGTGATTTTTCTGCTTCTTAAAAATAAAAGCATATTAATAAGCAATTTTTGTTACACTGGGCAAAATTAAAATTTGTCACTGCTTCTTTGTTTCCTATATGAACTGTGATTTGTTAGGAAGCAGCATAGAAGAATTCTTCCTTCCTACCTACATAATGTGTTAAGCGATGTAGACAGAGCAATTTTGTAAAACCTCATCCCCTTTATTTTGATCATACCTGTCTTAGTATTGCTATGATGATGTAAGATCTCTGGTTTGGGTTTATTGTTCTTCGTGGTTTTAAGAAAGGAAAAAAAATCCTTGCCATTTCTTTTGCACAGAACCAAAAAGTGTCATCATTTTTGAAAGTTGAAAAAACAATTCAAAAGCAACCAGAGTGAAGACTTCATTTTGTTCCACTGAGCAATCAGAATTTCCAAACATGTTCGAAAGCCAGTCGTATCTGACTCTAGAGGTCAGTGCTCATCTCTGTTTCAAAGCTGAAGAGTCAGCATTGTCTGCTTCTGCAGACGTTTCCGTGGTCATGTGGCAGGCATGACTAGACACGGGAGTGTACGGAACGCTGTTACCTTCCCACCGATGTGGTCCCTATTTATCTACTTGCAATTTCTTGATTTCAGACTGCTAGGTTGGCAGGAGCTGGGACAAAGACGGGAGCTCATTCCGTCCTGCAGTACTTGGGAATCGAACTGCTGACCTTCCGCCTCCCAGTCAGTGTCTTAGCCACTTGAGCCACTGCAGTCCCTACATAGTCACTAATTGGACATGACTAATGGGTAACCACTACTTGGAACCAGAACACAAAATTCAATTATGTTGTATTTCTAATAAACATTTTTTTCAAAGATTATTTTGGAAGGGAGGAAGGGTAGAATTTAAATGTACTCAGCAATTGCTTACATGTCACCAGTAGCTCCTTAAGTAAGAATATGCTGTCCTGCATCTAAGTGAACATGTGATTGCTGATGGGAAAAAAAGTATTTTAAGAAGAGATGGTGTTCCATTAAAAATGCTGCAAATCATTAGTAAATGGAGATATGGTGGCATAATTGTGGGCAGCTCATGAGCAGAACAGGCAAGAACATCTCAGATAATGAGCTACCACTAAGTATTGTGGAACAAGGGGCTAAAGGACTGTCACTAACTGGGCATCAGGGACAAAGATGTCATCTGCAACCCTGCTTAGGTTAGCCTGTTCCTTCTGAATTTTAGCTGCAGCCATCACCATAGCTCTATTGGGAAGTTCAGTAAAAGATGGTATCATAAGCTAGAAGCAAACTAGCCTTGAAGGACTAATGGAGAAAAATTGATGCTATGCACAGGCAGTCTCCATGTGAGCAAGATAATGGCATCCAGCCCCATCATTCCCTGGCAAATAGAAGAGGAAGAAATGGAATCAGTGACAGACTTTACATTTTTGGGATCCAAGATCACTGCAAGCTATGGCAAACGAAGGCAGCATAATAAAAAGAGACATTACACTGCTGACAAAAGCCCGCCTAGTTAAAACAATGGTCTTCCCAGTAGTAATGTTTGGCTGTGAGAGCTGGACCATAAGGAAGGCTGAGTGCAGACGAATAGACTCCTTTGAACTGTGGTGCTGGAAAAGACTCTTGAGGGTCCCCTGGACTGCAAGGAGATTAAATCAGTCAATCCTAAAGAAAATCAACCCCGACTGCTTCTTGGAAGGACAAATACTGAAGCTGAAGCTCAAATACTTTGGTCACCAAGTGAAAACGAACCCCTCTGCAACCTGTTTCTTCCACACGTAATTCCTGGCTAGCTGTTGTCCTCTTTTTCTTCAAGCACTATTTAAAACAACCCATATCCCTGTGAAGATTAGCTGCAGACAGGAAGTGAATGAATTAAACGTTCAAGTGGGTTTGACAGAAATGCATTTGACATCCCACACAATGTACCTAAATTAAAGGAAGACCTGTGGAATGAGAACATCCTTTTTTTCAATTATGTATCAAATATACCATTTCTGATAGTCCTGTCAGGGAGGAAAAAGCTGTTTATTGGAGAAGGATCAACACCACTGTTACAGCATGTCATCTTTAATTACTTCTTTCCCAACCATAAGTATTTTCATTGTGTTTATGTCCCTGTGGTTATTAATAACACACCCCTCTTACTACAAAGAAAAGTTCTCCTGTTATAGTTAGTCCTGATCAAAAAACATGTTGCTTCATTGTGGTTAATTGATCTGCCTCTTCACAGCAAAAACCATTTCGGCAATGACACAAGCCACAAATCAAACAACTGCATTGCCCTCTTGCATTATTCAGACAACCTTACATGAATATGATAGAAATTATGTTTGTGAACTTTATTACTCAGGGTGACAAGTTAATGCATGAGTGATGGCATAGATCTTAGAGAGAGTATTTACTGTGTCTGCAAAACTAAATAAATATTGGAAGATGCAGGGTTTTCTTCCACCACAGAAACTTGTACACGAAGGGTATACATTATTTAACATCTCATATTGAAGCTGACATAAAGTGTCAACAGCCCTTGTCTGCTACATTTTGTATAATATAGTCACAGAAAAGGAAGACCATTTATTGAGAAAGTGTTTTATTTCCATATCTAAAATTCATTTTAATAATGGAACACTTCAAATAGGACAAGTAAAAGATCTCTTAAAGCATAGAAATGTGTGTCTTGTGCCTTTGGTTCTGGCTTAGGGCAATCTGAGCAGAGTTTTTGAGGCATGTGAAATATTAAAAGATGGTTTCACCAATGCTGTTCCATCCCCTAGTGAGCTTCCAGACCAAGTAAGGATTTGAACCAAAGTTTTTTGCACTCCAGTCCAACACTACACTACACTGGGTCTCAAATTTAATTAATAATATATATAGGTGGAATTGGACATCGTCATTACAAGTGCTTCTCTAAAGTCAGAGGCATTAATGAACACCAAGATTTCAAAAATCCCATAGCATGAGTTTTAAAAATATTTATTTCACGTTCCCCATTTTGTGGAGTTTTAATATTTTGAAAAGCTCTTAGAAAAAGGATTGGTGTAACAACAATGAGAAGATGTTACTTTACTGGGCTCTACTTCATTGTCTTAAATTAGAGGCCAGAACTCCAACATGTGCTTGTCAGTGTTGTATCCAGTCTTTCTTCAAGTAAAGGAACAGAGGTCATTTTTCCATAAGAAGGAAAAGTTGGAGTATTATAGCAGAGCACATTATTTATTGTCATTAAGAATGCTGAATGATCAACAAGGAGGCTCACTATCTGACTTAGGGGAAAATAAAAAGAAGGTGGAAAAAATATACTGAAGACCTATACAAAAGAGAAAAGGATGAGAGGTTCCTTTGAAGAAGGAGAAGAAAAATCCTATGATGGTAGCTTGGAAATGGGAATATATATATGTATACAATATATAGAGAGTCAATAATATTAATACATAGCAATAGGCATCAATAATAATATGTAATACAGTTACTAAAAGTATGGCACCACTGATGACAGTTACTAAATTTCTTGTCATCTTCTTTCTTAGAGAGTGAAATGTATATTGACCATTGTCAGTTTGTGAATATACCCCATTTGTTGGTATATTCTTATTAGGATTTTGATAGATACAGTCTCTGTGGTTTGAAATAATTTTGTTGGTGTTCTACGTGTCCCTGGTGATTTATTTCTCTCTAGTACTTTCAGGGCGGCTTTCATTTTAGTTTCTAGAACTTCATGTTCTTCATCATATGGTTCCTTTTTAAATGAGTCTGTCATCTTTATATCTTTTCAGAAGACTGTTTCCACTTTCTCTTAATTTTCTCATGGTCAGATAGTGTACTTTCCTTTTGGTCATTCAGAATTCCTTTGTTGTTGTTCAGCCACAAAGTCGAGTCTGACCCTTTGCAACACCATGGACCACTGCACGCCAGGCACCCCTATCCTCCACCATCCTCTGCAGCCCACCCAGCTCTATCCCTACTGCGTCAACAAGTCCATCTAGCCATCTCATCCTCTACCCCCTTCTCCTTTTGCCTTCGATCTTTCCCAGCATCAAGGTCTTCTCAAGTGAGTCCTCTCTTCTCATTTGGTGGCCAAAGTACTTTAGCTTCATCTTCAATATTTGACCTTCCAATGAGCATTCAGGATTGATTTCCTTCAGGATCAACTTATTTGATCTCTTTTCTGTCCAGGGTACAATCAAAATTCTCCTCCAGCACCACATCCAGCATCAGCATTCCTAGTCAAGGCTTACATTTCCCTTTGATTTATTACGTCCTCTGGAAGAAACCTCAGGTGTTTTACCCTTTTTGTCGTTCTCTTCTATTTCTCTGCATTGGTAAATGTAATAATTCTCTTTGTCTCTATTTGATAGTTTCTGAAAGATGGCATTCAGGGTTCTGATCCTATTTCTATTTCCTTTTGCTTTCACTTTTTTATCTTTCCCTTTATTTTCCTATCTTTAAGAACTTTTAGTTTATTTTAACTGCAGACACAAGATGGCACTGTTGCTTCTCCAAATATTTCTCTCTATTTTTGGAGGATGGACATCATTTTTGTGTGCTGCCCTCTTATAGGCAACAAGCAGGCAAGGTGCAATTCTACAAATTAGCTTGATTTTTTAAATTTATTGAATGCCCTCACCTTTCCAACAACACCATAGGCAGACACTTATTCAGAATATGGCAGTACACTCATTTAACTGATCATTAATACATTGATCAAGAAAGAGGTGATTAATCAACATCAAGTTCTCTTGTTGTGTGACAGTCTATGTCCTTGTAGCAGCATTTCATTACTGGATTTCAGTTCCACAGTAGAATGTCAGTTTCCCTTCCCTTTTATTAATCCATAGATCAGTTTTAGTGATTCACTGCACATATCTCAGCTTCAGGTCAAGTCTCTCAGATGAGTCACAATATCTGTTCAGAGAATCCTCAGCATTGAGGATTATCTCTTACAGAACATCTTAACAACGACACCTATATTAAAGGGCATCCCTGAGGAGAATCCACTTATCTAATGTAAGAAAGTGTTTGGAAACCCTGGAGATTATTTTAATCAGGTAAAATCAGGATAGCAGCCGTGGTTTTCATGAAATGGAGACACAGAGAGCAAAAGAGTAACTTTTCTGTAACCTTCTTGCTGATATAAAGACTTATGCCTATGCAATTAAAGTGGAATGGTATTCCTAGGAAAAGGTTAAAACTGGAAGGTCGGGTTTCAATACCCGAGTGCTGCACTTGGGGACATGAAAGGAGCCTCATTTGGGAATCCCCTGAGCGGAGTTTCTCCAGCAAAAATCTGTTCAACCCAGAGTAATCTCTGACATGAAATTAGCAGCTCACCTGGTGGCTTTGTGTTTAAGATGCTGAGCTGGAGACTGGAAGGTCAGGTTTTGATACCCAAGAACTGCACTTGGAGACATGAAAAGCATTCAGGCATCCCCTGAGTGTAGTTTCTTCAGCAAAAATCCTTTCAACCCAGAGTAATCTCTGATCCAAAATTATTATTAGCAACCATGCCCTTCCATTGTGATCACTGAACCATTCTCTGCCCCTTTATGAGGAAGGTGGGGAATTTTCTGCCACACCTAACTCTGCAATGGTGGCCAGTAGTTTCTCCTGAGTGAATGGTTTCATTGGACACCACTAAGAAAGACTCTCAATGTTTCTGGACATTGCTCTATCTTTCAGACAATACAGGCCTTAAATTAGTGTTTGTAGAACCTCTAAAGCAAATTGGGGACTTGAAATATTATGTGGGTAAGGTATAAGGTGAGGAAAGCAGATGCAGTGCTGACACTTGTTTTGAATGCACGAAACTATCATGCTACACAGATTCAATTGAAGAACTTTGACACTCTACTACAAAAAATTGTGCATTTTAATCCTCACCAGGGCTGTTTTCCCTTCAGGTAGAAGAGCTGAATGTTTGTGAATATATATGGCAATTTGTTGGATAATGCAGAGCTTTACGCCCTTGGGTAATAACTTGCAACTCTTCAGACTTCAGAGAGCATCAAGGAAAGCTGATGCAGAGTGCTTAATGACTGTTATAACCAACCATGGTGAAAAAGACAGTCACTTAGGTACATTTCAAAAATATATAGTAAATTGGGTGATGGTACAGCTCTGCTCATGTTTTGAGACAGCCTGGGGCTTTACTCAGTCTGGCAGACAGCCCTGTTCTTACCATTTACGTCTTATCCCTCTGAACCAAAAGGATGCTTTTAATATTCAAGCAAAAACTTCTAGAATTGGTATGATGGAAAGAGTCAGCTTGCAGCTCAAGACCTAGCTTGGTTGTCTTCAAAAGCCTCATTATATCACGTTTGTCACCTGTAGGGATAAATCAGCTCCGGCTTTCCAACCCACCTACCTGTGTCAGCTGCTGACGGTAGGATTGTGCCCTTTGCCAGAGTTGTAGTTGTGATATGCAAGGCAAGCTTAACAGATAAGGGTAAGCTGGTTGATGGGAGTGAATGTGGCTATTTTTGCATATAACACAACACTAGCTTCTCTAACACATGGGTGAAATTTATTATTTTGAATTATTATGTGTCATTAAGAAATAAGAACTGGGTAAATGGATAATAAAGTTTTATTATTATTATTATTATTATTATTATTATTATTATTATTATTATTATTATTATTATTATTATTATTATTATTATTATTATTACTACAAATCACGTTCATTCAATGGGAGTTGATGATCCTTGATTTTACATGTTTTGGTCATGCTGCTCCTCGTCATTTTAAATCACTTTTCATACATTTACACTTGTAATCCTTCTTTTAAACAACAATTTTACTGTTAAGAATGAATTACAGATATTAGTTCACCAGAATTACTAGGTTATCTGTAAATTAGACAGTTTACCAAGCAAAGTCTGACTTATCAGTCATGTCCATGGGATCACAAAGGGTTCGACTCGAGTATGCGACTGAACAACACTCTGAATTGCCAGATTCATAACTTCAGTTCTTTCAAACTTGCAAGCAGGTGACAATAACAGGTAACATGAAAGTTCTTTTCTGGGGTGACATACATACAACTTTGGTAACTTTGCTTAGCATGGCATGCCATTCTAGAACTTGGTAAAGTACTCTTTTTTTGACTATAGTACAGTACTCAGAATCATCCAGCTAGCTTTGTCACTAGTCAAGCTGGCTGGTAGGTTCTAGAACTGCATAAATTCTGCCAGATTGATCCAAACTCTATCCTTCTTTTTAAGTACCTGTTGGTTTTAGTAGATTCATGAGACATGCAGCCTTTTAGTACCACACGTTGATTACGTCCTTTGGAAATTTCTCCTCTGAGGTAAGTGGATTAATTATTTATTGCACGGGTTCCCAATCTTTTCAAGCTGAGGGCTGGGTCACACTCTCTCAGTCAGCTTCAAGGGCCGGATGGCCATTTTGCCCTGCCTGCCCAATGGGGGATGACCATTTTGTCCCAACGGCTTCTAAGGGTTGACCATTTTGTTTCTCAAAAGCTCTTGGAGGGAGTGGGGGGGTCACATGAAATGGTGCCATGGGCCAGATCTGGCCTACAGGCCTTAGGTTGGGAAGCCCTGATTTATTGGATGAATTATGGACCTTCTGTTCACTACTGAGCCTGTTAACCACTAGATGTCCTTTCAGCTTCAATCTAGTTGTATCATTAGTGGCAGAGCTATTCATATTTATTCTCTGCAGTTCCCCAAAAGCTGATTGAGTGCCTTCTGACCTGGGAGTATCATCATCTAGCTCTATCTCTTGTTTCATTTTGGATCTTCTCATCATACAGTTTTCAAGGTAAAATTTCTTTTTGTGGTTTACCATTGCCACCTCCTGCTCAGTACAGACAAAAGTTAGCTTGAATGTCACCATCTCTACCAGTCCCCAGTAGCTGCCACCTCCATTGCCATAGAAACTATCTATTCTCTTCTACTGATCTGGCCATTTTCTTCAAGAACATGGATCCATTTTACAGAGACTCTAACAGGGCATTCCAGGAAAGTAAGATATTTGTGGAGTGATTTTAGCAGAATCACCCTCTCCCAGGGAATTTCCATTGGAAGCATGGACTTGAAATCAAGTCTCCTGAGTCCTAGTCCATCACTCTGTCCACTCCACTGTATATCCTCACTTGAGATGTATAAATGAACTCTTAGTAGTAGATATAATGTATGAAGAGAATAAAACATAAGAAAAACAAGATGTTGCTAGAAGATATTAAGGCAAGAGTCAGTACAGAGTACACCATAATAATAATAATTGTGTGTCATCAAGTCACTTCTTCGAGTACCAGTTTTCCAGGTAGAGAATACACAGAAATTGTTTACCATTTCCTTCTTCTGGAGGTGTCCTGGCCCTGTGCAGTGTGCTTATGGTTTTACAGGCTATCTCTTCTCCCAGGAGGCACAGCGAGGAATTGTACTTCCAGCCTCTGGCTCCAAATTACCTAAAGCACAAAGCTATTCAGATAGCTGCATGGACTATATAGGTAAAGGTAAAGATCATCCTTACTTGAAAGCCAGTCATATCTTACTGTAGGGTTCTGTGCTCATCTCTGTTTATAGCCAAAGAGCCAGTGCTGTCTGTGTTTGCAGACATTTTCATGGGCATTTGGCAGGATGACTAAACTGAAGTGGTACCTATTTATCGACTTGCAATTTCTTGCTTTCGAACTGCTAGGTTGGCAGGAGCTGGGACAAAGATGGAAGCTCACTATATCATGTAGCACTCAGGTGTCAAACTGCTGACCTGCTGACCTTCCAGTTGTCAAGTTCAGTGTCTTAACCACTAAGCTACTGCAGAGACTATATAGTACATTCCTAAAATTTCACCTAACTTGCCTTGACAGCTTTAGAAAATAATTCAGTTTTTCACTATTTAAAAATGCATTCTAATGTGAGTTTCATAAAATATGCATCAATATGTTGCTACCTGTACCATTCAAGTCTGATAATGCATGAGACAGAGAGATAATATACCTGTCTAGATTTGTAAATGTTCAGCTAGGGAGAAGAGATAAAAATTGGGCTACATAAGTGAAATTGTGATGAATAGGCCTGTTACAAGGAATTCTGACTTCAACCCTCTTAATTACTTTGTGGCGTAACTGACAAATCTATCTAATATTTTAATAAAAAAAAATTCAACTTCACTTGATATTCAGAATTGGCCATTAATATTTCATCTGAAAAAGCCTTGGTGAGTTACTTAACACAACACGTCTCTGCAGAAGCTAATGGACAATTAGTTTTTTTTGTCACCCTAAATATATGATTTACAGACAAATAAAAGACCACAACTTTAAACTGCAGCAGATATTTCAGGTTGAAATCTCCAAATCCATAACCATAAATGTATTAAAATGAACAGGATTCTTCCAGTGAACACTGAATGGGAGGCTTTGATTTTCATATAGAACTCCACACAAACATCACTTGTACAGTTAGATTAGCTATTATACTCAATATGAGAGTCTTAGTGATTCTACTATGCTGTAGTAATCTGATTGGTCCCTTGTATTCAGGCTGATGGTCCTGATGCTTTTGCTTGGCTCCTCCAAAATTACTCATGGCACAGAAAATGGTGCCTTACATTCTCTTGACATGGGACTGGAAACTGGTTGACTGGTGATAGCCCATGGAGTGATTGGAGAAACATCATGCCCCAAAATTTCTAGAGGGAAGGAATGCCCTCTAACTGCTCATAAGCCAAATATACTGTCTGATATGAGAAACAATTTTGTACATAATGATGTGTGTGAATGGTTTTATAAGGCAGCCATGCAGAACCATAGAATTGTTATAAGGCTGACACCAGAACTGGGAACATGGACAGGCCTTGGGGTGATTTTCACTCTGGTACCTGGTAGGGAGGGCTACTTTTGGCCATCACTGATTATGCCAGTACTTCCTGATTGGTACAAATCTCTGTGTAAGCAACGAACATGAGGTGTGTGTGTGTGTGTGTGTTGTGGGGAAGAGCACTTTATTCTAAGAGAAAATGATTAGACTTTTAAAGGAAAAGTGCCACTTTTGTTACAGATGTATCACTAAATATTGGGAGCTAGAGGACCTTTGGGGACCTCTAGAAGAGCTGCAACAATAAACAGAGGCTGCATTTGTCATGTATTTCCATATCTGTCTAAACCAATGGTTCCAAACATGGGCCCCATGCTCCATAGGGGTACTTCAATTCCCAGAAGCCTAAGTCAGTACATTGGCTGATCAGTACTTTGGATACTTGACTTAGACTTCTGGGAATTGAAGTCCACTGGTTGAGAAACACTGGTTTAAACAATCTGAAACCCCAACACTTTGCAAATTTAGGAACTAGAGGTTCATGGGGCCAGATAGGAAAAGAAGAAGCTAAATTGGCCCATTGTATCAATTGATCTGCCCATCCACCAAAGAAGTGCTGAAGCCCAGCAATCCGTCCTAATGGAAGCATCCATAGTGGTGAACAGAGCATGGTGCCTGGATTCCTCAAGCATTAAGGCCACTGTGAGCATTTGTTTAGTGCTTTGAACAGATTAAGTAACAGGAGGATAATATGAAAATGTCAGATATGTATTTTTTCTACAGTTTTAAACATTTATTCCATTTGGAAATGGGAGTCCAGATATGGCTGCACTTAAGGAGATAGCTGCAGTTTCCCTGTGCCTGGATATAACCCTATACTAATATGTCAGAGGACATCTGGCATTTATTTTCCATATCTGACATTAGAAAAACTTCTGGGTTATGGCTACAGATGGAAAAGAAATCACATTAGCCCTGGTTTTTTAAATGTGAAATTTAAGATAAAACCACATTCAACCCTCCTCCTCCCAAATATATCCAGTTCTTGACTTTTGAAGCCTTTAAAACTACATGTATCTCTTTTGGCTCCACAGGAAGAGAAAGGTCAACGCCAAATTATTGTTTTATTTTTCAATGTACTGTATACATAAATAAAAATGTGCAACTCAAAATACATGAATGTGGAAATATGAACAAACATGCTATAGTCATTGAGGAAAGTGCATTAAAATACACAGATTAGGATGGCCATGTATCAAAACATGCACAATGTTTGTGTGTAGAGAAGAAAGAGTCATACAATCTGTTGCAAAAAGCAACAAGAAGAAAACTGACAAATGTCTCCATTCCTGTCTATGACCCCCAGAAGCAGAACTGAGTTATGTTTTCTTTGTTTTCTGAAAATCAGTCATGGAGAATACTCTTTGGATCTGACATTTCTAGGGAGGGCAGAGAGATGCTTAGCAAGTTGGCTTTGAAATTTAACAATGGAATTGTTTTCTTTCTTGAAGCATATTGTTATGAGCTACAACATGAATAGGTGATATTTCTGCTTCTTCAGTTAGAACTATAGCTATCACTTTCAGTTGTGTGAATATAAAAGAGCACCTTATTCAATCTCAGGACTTGATGCAGCTTTCCTTGCATTCAATCCCACACTGTTGTGACAAGTAAAGAAGTAGAGCAGAGAGGTGCTTGGATTGTTTATCCTTTAGCATCTTTCCCCAGTCAATGTGCAATTGATAATAAGCCACCGGCCAATCACACATAAATGCACACCAAGAGGAAGGTTAGAAAGGCAGGTCACCCACATAAGATGAAATGTTGAGGAAACAGCAGAGAAAGATCAATCCTTTAGAGTGACAGCAACATAGCGGATGCCTCTGAGAAGAAAAGAAGGGACTGGCTGCTGCAGAATGCAGTGGGAAAAAGGATGGGTGTTTGAAAAGAGAAAATAATAAGGAAAAATCTCCTCCTCACAAAATAGGATGTGTTTTAAGGAAAAATAAAGTCTAAAGCAGTGTTTCCCAACCTTTGGTTTTTGGACTTCAATTCCCAGAAGCCTAAGTCAATTCCCCAAAGCACTGATCAGTCAATGTACTGACTTAGGCTTCCGGGAATTAAATTCCCCCCTGTGGGGCATGGGCTCCACATTGGGAATCACTGCTCTAGAGCTACTGTCAAAGTGGGTGGGGGTGGAGAGTACCAAAGTGGGTGGGGGTCAAAATTTATAAAACATCTTCCCTCATTTTATCACTCTGACAAGGCTGCATTTTATCACCTTCCTTATTCAACTTATACACAGAGCACATAATGCACAATGCAGGGCTGGATGAATCACAAGTTGGGATCAAAATTTCTGGGAGAAACATCAACAATTTGAGATATGCAGATGATACTACCCTAATGGCAGAAAGCGAGGAAGACCTAAAGAAGCTCCTGACTAGGTTGAAAGAAGAGAGTGCAAAGGCTGGCTTGAGACTCAACATCAAGAAAACCAAGTTAATGGCAACAGGCCTGTGAGCACCTGGAAAATAGATGGGGAGGAAGTAGAAGCAGTGACAGACTTTACTTTTCTAGGATCAAAGACCACTGCAGATGGTTATTACAGCCATGAAATAAAAAGGTGACTGATTCTTGGGAGGCAATCTATGAGAAACCTGGGAAACATAGTTAAAAGTAGAGACATCACCTTGCAAACAAAAATTTGCACAGTCAACGCAATGGTATTCCTGGTGGTAATGTATGGTTGTGAGAGCTGGACCATTAGGAAAGCTGAGCGCAGAAGAATAGATGCCTTTGAAATGTGGTGTTTGAGCAGAGTTTTGAGAGTACCCTGGACAGCTAGGAGAACAAATAGGTTGATTCTAGAAGAAATCAACCCTGACTGCTCCTTAGAAGGTCAAATAGTAAAGATGAAGCTAAAATACTTTAGACATCAAATGAGAAGAGAGGATTCACTTGAGAAGGCCTTGATGCTGGGAAAAGTGGAGAGCAAAAGAAGAAGGGGGATGGTAAAAATGAGATGGCTAGATCATATTGTAGATGCAATGGGCATAAACCAGGATGGGTTGTGGAGGATGGTAGAAGACAGTGGTGCCTGGCATGCAATGGTCCATAGGGTTGCAAAGGGTCGGAATGGACTGTGCGACTGAACAACAACCACAACACAATGTCTATGGTTTGTTGGAACTCACTGTGCCAATGTAATATGAGTATCATTGGTTTCATTTCCAATGTTATCCTTTTTTTATGCTGCCAAAAAATCTGCAGTTCTTGCCATTGAATGGACATAAAATTCTTTACCAGAGAGCACACTTTAATACAATGTCAGTTGTTAAATAAAAATATTCTTTGTCCAGTGAAGACATCCATGCCTTGTTCTCAATCAAGTTATGAATGCAGTGTACGTGGTCCAAGATGTGGACTTCAACTAGAGGACCAAGGCTTACAGTGTATCTTGTGGAAGCTGACAAGTGTTCTTTTGGAATTGATGACAATGATCACATCAATGGGGAATAAAGGCATTCAACTTTATTAAAGAGATACTGTAAAGCAGAAGCAAGGAAACAGCAGAGGGAAACATCTCACATCTTCTGCATGCCAGAAGCTCCTGAAGAATAGCAGTGGGCAACCTCTGTGAGTCATTTGTGCAACATCCTTTGGCTTCTAGTCAATTCTGAGGCTCAGAGATGGACAATGTACCTTATAGACCTTTTCAGAGCATGTACGTGCTCATTAAGCATATCTATGTCAGCCAAAATCTTCAATGTTTCTGACTCATTAATGGCAAATGAGAACAAAAACATTATCAAAGGATTTTAGAGTTGGACATCAAAGCATAATACTGTACCTGCTTAAACTGTGTGACTTTATAATTTCTCAAACTTCTCACTCCAAAACATCTGGAATAAAGATTTTGGCACCTTCTTGAATGTCCCTACATCAGTCAGCCAGATAAGACTGGTTTCTGCCAATTTCCAGTAGTTGAAGTATCACCAAAGTAACTTTTAGTAACAGCCAACACCTATTCAGTGTCCCAACATTTAATAACCTCTGATGCCTTGTATATTCTAACATTTATAGCATAGAGAGAAATACACAAACTCACTAGCTTTTCAGAATGATCCCTACAAAATATCTTACTTAAACTAAGCTCCAAGTACTCATGGACTGAACTTTGCAATTGTAATTCTAAAATGATACTGTTCATTCTTTGCATTGATCTTAATCAAATGGGAAGATTTCAGAGCTGAGGTTTTCTGTTAATTAATCATTTTTAATGAATGTAATTACATTTAAGTAAAATTTAGTTAAAGAACTGGTAACGGCTGCCCATGCTCAAAAGCCAGTCGTATCCAATGCTATGGTTTGGTGCTCATCTCCATTTATAGCCAAATAGTCAGCGCTGTCTGCATCTGCAGAACTTTTTGTGGTCATGTGACAGGCATGACTAGATGTCGGGGTGCACAGAATGCTGTTTATCTTCCCATTTAAGTGGTACATATTTATTTACTTGCAATTTCTTGAACTGTTTATCTCTTAACTTTCAAACTCTAAGTTGACAAGACTGGGACAGACGATGGGCACTCACTCCATTATGCAGCATTTGGGTCTCAAACTGCTGACCTGTCTGATAAAGAAATGATACAATCAAAATATGGTAATTCCACTGCACCATAGGAGGTCCTCAGCAAAATATTTCACAAATACATGGGCTGAAATAATCTTCATCAGTTGCACAAGAGTAGGCCCATTACATCATTTGGGATTTTGTCACACAGCTCTTCTGTAAGATCTATTGATTCAAGTGAGCCTTCTCTAATTATGACTTACTAGAGGCAGAATGTCAACCAATATTTTATTTTATTTTACACACTATTGCAAACCCTTAGCTTTCTGAAGGCCAGTCAAGCATGATGTTTTTAGATATAGAGTTTCCTGACAGCTTTCTTTTAAATCCATATTAAAAATGTCTTGAACATCTTATACTAAATGTACTCCCATATACAAGCTAATTAACATACTTAAAAGCCTTCTTATGAGAGTTAATACTTATATCCTGGACAAATTCCAAGGTAATTATATCCTGCCTTCCTAAATCTTCTGTAGAGTTTAATTGGAATGTTGCTCCCCCTTTGTACAAAATCGTAATAGTACTGTGCAAAACTGCGGATGCAACCCTTAATAAGCTGCATTTTCCAATGTCAATTAACAGAAAAAGTACAAGGAAAACTATAAAAGAAGCCTTTATGAAAGCAGCAAATTTAGAAAAGAAGAAGGCAGGGGAGAGAAACAGAAGATAGATTTTAAAGAGATTTTTTAAAAGACAGAAGCAAGCCGTTTTAGTATGGTTAGAAATATTTATATTCTGTTGAATGATAATAGCATGCAATATTTATTTATTTATTATTCATATTTATCCACCACCCTCCCCACCAAGGTGATTCAGGGCAGTTTACAGATCATAAAAGTACCACAATAAAACATAAAACATTCTTAAAAATATTCCTTAAAATCCTCAAATTTAAACTGTTAAAGATTAAAATTTAAGATCTAAAAAAAATTAAAAGAACACCAAATTACTACATCTTGAGGGAGAGAGGGGTTTAAATAATCCAGCGGGCTGGGGTCATTATACCTCCCGCACCCCATACCTGCCCTGCCTGTTTTTAGATTCTTCCTAAAGGGCAGCAACTCCGACTGTAGATGTAGCTCGGTTGGCGGGAGGTTCCAGAGGGCCAGAATGGACACAGAGAAGACCCTCCTCCTGGTGCCAGAGAGATGGACCTCTCTGTCCAATGGAACAACTAGAGAGCCTCTCCGGTCTGCTCTGGTGGGATGGACAGATGTTCTTGGGGTGAGGCGGTCTCTTAAGCATCCTGGCCCACTACCATGTAGGGCTTTAAAGGTAATTTCCAGCACCGTGAATTGCACCCGGAAACATACTGGCAACCAGTGCAGCTCCCGGAGCAGCAGTGGGGCATGTGCATACCACCCACACCCCATCACCACCCAGGCAGAAGTTTCCATGTGCATGACAAAAGTTTCCATGTGCTATTAAATGTAGTTTGCTATAAAAATGGTGAGGGTGTTTTGTCCTGTTAATATTTTGAGTTCCTCTTTAGAGTGTTAACAGAATTCCTACTGAATAAGAATCTATGATACAACTTACTGGTGAGAAAATGAAGTTAAAATCTGTCTGACATTTTAATAATAAACTTTTCAGAACTTTGAGATATGCCTTTTCCATAAGCAAATACTATTTGGAAGCTCTGCAGTTTTTGCACTCTTGGTAGACCGTGACAACTTCAGTGACTTCTGCTAATGATCCTGCGATCCTAAAGACACTGTGATCCTAAAACTGTGTTGTTTTTTTGTAAAAATATTTCTAGAATTTGATTAGTCCTTGAGTTAGCAGAGTGTAGGATAGCAAAACACAGGAATGAGGAAAGACCAGGAACACCAAATCCTCCATGTTCTGCACATAAAATGAACACTTTTTTATTGTAAAATCATCCTAGCAGCATTTAAAGTAGAGAAGAGATATATTTTCTTATCGTTACCACCTGTCACTATAGTCAGAATAAAAAAGGGGGCAAAATGAAGTCTGCAGCATGTAGGAGCCCCTGCATGTTTGTTGCTTTGAGGATGATCAGAGGAAGAAAGGGGCTATCAAACAAAAGAATGGGAGCAAAAATAAACACCAGATGCCTTAAATGCCAGAGATGGTAAAATCAAGTTAGTGACAAAGCATGATCACATTAGGCTGTCAAGCCACCTTTCACTGAAACCCAGTGTTATCGGCATGCAGGATTGCTTTTATCCCAAGAAAGACTGGCTACCAGCTATACAGATCTTATTGAAATCAATGACAAATCTCCCACCGATTTTAGCACTGATCTCCATGTATGGGAAAATTTACAGTGAAGTTTCTTTCTATGTTGCTGCAGAAAGGGAAGATCATGGGCAGGGTCAGGAAGATCAATAACATGAGCCATGGATGACAACCCCAGAATAATTTCCTTGTATTGCCATTCCTTTCTGTGTATGGACTGGTTCCCTCCATTAAAATAATACAATTATCTGGACATGCAAGAGAGTCGTGCAAGGAACATCAAATGTACAAAGTAGCACTTCTACAAAAATGTGGCATAGCATTTTCCTTCTACAGCTTTTCATTTTGATGGTGTGTGTGACATCCCTGAGTAGAACACCTAAAGGCAAAGCCGTTATTATTTCAGAATTAAAGTGAAATGACAACCTGTTTTGTGTGGGTAGAAGATAATTTTGAATCTCAAATGAAGAATGTCACCGGCTAGAATGATGAAATTTGCTGTCCACAGTGGCAGTGGGGAGAGCAGATCAAAGTGGGATTGTTTAATAATACATTTCACTGTTCTTATACTTTTCTCCCTACAGGATCATTCTCTCAAAGTCAAACTGAGATGAAAATAGTTCCATATGTTTTAGACAGATAAACATGAAATGGAGTCTGGAAAATTGTCACGTCTGCAATTATTGGTATTGTTTTAATCTCCTTTGTCTTACAATTGACCTATATCGTTCGATCATATAATGGACTGGGATAGGGAATTACATGATTTGATATGATATGAAAAAGTCTGCTCATATGCAACAAATATATAGAGGGCACCAAATAAATGTATACACTCTTTAAGAAAGGGAAAAACTGTATTAAAATTGTAATACAGTCAAACCTCTCATAAAGAGTGTTTCACTTAAAGAGTAACTCGCTTAAAGAGCAGAAATTTCTCTGATAGTTCGTTTTGCTTAACAAATAAAACCAACCAAAAACTCGCTTAACAAATAAATCAGGATTCGCAATCCCTCCCACAATTGGTCATTTACAATGGTGTTTCACTTAAAGAGCAAACTCGCTTAAAGAGCACTTACTCCTTTTCCTATTCCAAACCACTCTGTCATTCCGTATTCTGTCCTAACTGTTGCTTCTTGATTCATGTACAGGTTTCTCATGAGGCATATAAGGTGTTCTGGTATTCCCATCTGTTTAATTACTTGCCACAATTTGTTGTGGTCCACACAGCCAAAGGCCTTGGTGTAGTCAATGAAACAGAAGTAGACTTGTTTCTGATATTCCTTTGTTTTTTCCATGATCCAATGTATGTTGGCAATGTGGTCTCTAGTCCCCCTGCCTCTTCTGAACCCTGCCTGAACTTCTGGTAATTATTTCTCCATGTGCTGCTGCAGTCTTTCCTGTATTATCTTGAGCATCATCTTGCTAGCGTGTGGGATGAGCGCAATTGTTCGATAATTTGAACATTCTTTGGCATTACTCTTTTTGGGGTTTGGAACGTATACTGATCTTTTCCAATCTTGTGGCCGTTGTTGAGTTTTCCAAATCTGCTGGCATATAGAATGCAATAATTTGATTCCATCATCTTTTAGGGCTTTGAAAAGTTCAACTTGGATACCATCATCCCCACTGGCTTTGTTTAATAATAATGTATATTAATGTATATTATATTACAGATGTAGTTCATGAAGTTTATTCAGAAAGGTAGAAGGAAGAAGCCAGAGGTTGAAAAAGTTATTTCTTTGAATGCTACATCTAGAATTCCCTCCAGGCATCATAGCTAATGAGCTTGCTAGTTGGGAAATTCTAGAAGTTGAAGTCCAACTCAGCTCAGTGGTTTGGGAGTTTGATTCTCCACTGTGATGTCTTAACAGGGACTGGACTCAGTGATCCATAGGGTCCCTTCCAACTTTGTAGTTCTAAAATAATAATAATAATAATAATAATAATAATAATAATAATAATAATAATAATAATAATAATAATAATAATAATAATAATAATAATAATAATAATAATAATAATAAATGGAACAGTTTCATCTTGCTTTATAGTTGTTAAAATCGAATTGAGACTGGCTGGGTACCTCAATGATTTGAATACCTGGCTGTAGATCCATTGAATCATTAACAGAGCAAGGGATTGGAGGTTCAATTCCAAGCTGTGTCTCCTAGCAAAAGGGCCACCCCCTTTGGGGTCTCAAGTAACTACAGTGGCAAAGTTCAAGTTTACACCTTCACTTCTAGGCAATAACAAGCTGTCCCATGCACAAAAATACCAGAAGTCCAATAAAAAAAGAGTCTATTGTTCATCTTATCATTGGCTTTATGCTTTGTATTATTTTGTTGAAATGCTTCCTTTGAGTATCATTTTTTAGAAGCTTATCTCATTTTTTAAAGATTGCTTGTTGATGACAATGTCATTGATATGTGTAAACATATCGTTAAGACTGAGAAAATAAATTATGCTCCATAATAGCCCTCCTAACTAATATTACAGCTATGATCATAAATGATGTCAGTAGCATGTGAAAATAAATCATTAGGAAATGTGCTGCATAATGTTTGTTTACTATGCACCAATGTCTGTAGGAAACAGGCAAGTTCCGTTTAACTGCCAGAATCACACACACACACACACACACACACACACACACACACACACACACACACACACACACACACACACACACACACACACACACACCTGCCAACAGTTTCTGACATGATTGCTTGACCCTTTGCTTTCCTCTCTTGCAGCCCTAAAGAAAAGATGTGGCTTACAAATAGCCTTACTTGCTGTGAGGAATGTTGGAAACTGTAGTTCAGAAAACTCTGTCTTAAAATTGCTTTTCCCCCAAACACTGCCCTAAAACTGAGATTAAACTTAATGTATCATTGATTTTAAAACATACAATGGCTTCTGCTTTTGGCTAGAAGACCAAATGTTGCTAAGAGGCTGCGACTCTATTCCAGCTAGGGAAAGACCACCTTGATGCCAAATGCCAGGCAGAGGAACAACAGTTGCCTTCCTCATCTCTCATTTGCCCTATGAACGATGCCCTAGTGCTACAGATGTGGAAAAGAATGTGAGGAGGTCTCCACTGGATAAAATTCAGGTTTGTGTGTGTGTACCAGAGTTCAGACATGCTATTTGTTTAGATCACATTTCCTGGCATCTTCATGAGGTAGGAAGTCTCCTGTAGCTGCTGCTTTTCCTCCAGATGGATGGGGACAATGTAGTCCTGCTTTGGCGTACTATGCCCAGAATGTGAAATTATTTTGGGTGGAGTGGCCTGAAAACACAAGTTCGATTGTATGTACAAGATGTTGTAAGTTACATTGACAATAGTTGAGATATACATTTTCTCAGGATTAGTGACAATAGTATTAAGGAGTTGGGGCAACAGGTTTGTTCCCTATAATTAACCCCCATTTTCTGTTCCACAATGAGATTTCACACTTGTGAATGAAGGCCATGTTTTGTGACAGACCATAAAAAAAAAATGCAAGATATGGAAGAGAGGAAACTAATGTGTTGGGGTAGACACCTTTTACCTCTTTGGAGAGCATCTCTGTAAATAATGTTCTGAACATATAGCCAAGCTGATCAGGAAAGCTCATATTGTTTAGACTGGAAACTTTCCATAAACAAAAATTGCACTTGGTGAAGGTGTGACTAATAAGACTGAGGTGGCTTTGTGGTTAAGATGCTGAACTTGACAACTGGAAGATCAACAGGTCAGCATTTTGAGACCTGAGTGTTGCATGATGGAGTGAGCTCCTGTCTCTGCTCCAGCTCCTGACAACCTAGCAGATCGAAAACAAGAAATTACAAGTAGATAAATAAGTACTACTTTGGTGGGAAGGTAATAGCATTCTGTGCACTCTGGTGTCTAGTCATGCCTGTCACATGACCACGGAAAGATCTACAGACAGAGACAGCACTGGCTCTTAGGCTGTAAACAGATGAGCATCAAAACCTAGAGTTGGATACAGCTGGCTTTGTAGCAAGGGCGACCTTTATCTATACCTTAAAGGTGTTACTTACCATCCCTATGGGCCAGATAATAAGAATCCTATGTAGTTTCCACAGAGTAGGTACTTGGGACTGGAAATTATTTGTCAAAAGATAATAGCCTGCTTCTGGTTCCCATATACAGAAAAGCAAGGAAAGGAAACAAAATAGTTTCTTCAAGGTTACCTGCAATTGCTATATTCCCCTACCCATTTTCAGGCATTCAGCACCAGTTCAAGACATTTCTCTGTCACAAATGATTAACACGTTGGCATCTCCTTTTGATTGGGACTAACAAGCAGATTTAGCCTCATATGTCTCACTTTTCCGAAAAGGTAATGGCATTCAAGACAGCTCATGGTGTAAAGGATACTCATGAAAATCAAGATCAATAGGAGACATACACAGAATTATAAACAATCCTTTCAAGAACAACACATTTCAAACATAAATGATTCATATCCATAAGGTACATGTTTTAAAGTCCTGCCATATCACTCAAAGAAATTAAAAGCAGGTTATGAGGAAACATCATTCATAGACAGCCCAGTAGAAAGAGATGTCAAGAACATGAACCTAGATCACGTTTTTCTCCTGCATCTGTCATCTGGAGATAATAATAGACACCACTGATGCCTTCTTGTATTAGAGATATTCTCAAAATATCAGACAATTCCTTGCCAGCATCAAGGAGACCTTATCTCCACCATCTAGGCAACAGAGAACTTGGAAAAGCCATCTTTTATTGCTCCCAGACTCCATCAACCATCATGCCTATTGCTCAGAGCAGAGATCCCCAACTTTTTCTACACCATGGAATAGTTTCATGCTAAACAATTTTTTCACAGACTGGTAAGTGGGGGTGGTAGATTGCATGGTGCAAGTGCAGAGGTGGGAGGGGGGCAGAGCCCTCCCGTAGTTAAGCAATGTGGAGGAAGGACCTGGCCACCTGTCTATCTGCTGTGTCTGAAGCCTGTGCTTTTTCTCCATTCCCTGAGCAGACCCGGTGGAGCATGTTGAGGGCAGAAGGTTGCCATCAAGGTTCCAAGTGCTACCCCCTGTCAGGACAGCCTATGGCCTGGTGGTTGGGGACCCCTGGTTTAGAAGACTGTGAAATTTGTAATCATAAAAATGAGCTGTTCCAGAATTTATGATAGCCATAATGTTCCCTTTCCTTTGCATCTCCTTCCAATAGCAGCTTCCTCTCAAAGGAAAGAGGGATGTAACAGGTTCGCACCAGTTTGCCAGAACCAGAAGTAACTTTTCCCAGTGTCCTGAATAACCAGTAGCAGCTTTTGCGGGGAACCACCTTTGGGACTTACCTTTTCACTGGTTCCCTCACTGCGCATGTGCGCCAAGCACTTGGTGTGCATGCATGTCTACAGTGCTTGGCGCGTATGCATGGCCACCTTGCTGTCCTCCCAAGCGGTGAGGAGGAAGAGAAGCTGCTAGCCTTAAGCTCCCTATAGCCTGCTCCCCAGGGTAAGTGACTCACCTTTGGATGTGGTGTGTCTGTGTGTATTTTAATGTGTATTTAATACCTTTACCTATATTGACGTACTACTACAGTTCCTAAAAAGGCTTGGCGGCCGGCAGGACTAACGGCCTGGATTGGGGTTTTTAAGCAAAGTCTTGGAGTTAACCTAATCAATAAGCTACACCTGTGCCATTCCAATTGCTGTTCCAATTGGAGAACCCTTAAGGAGGTACAGCTGTTTTACATTTACATTAAGGCATATTATCCTAGAGAACCGGTACGATGACCATATCTATCTTGCAACATGGTGCTGCCCAGGCATTTATACTAACAGGTAAGTGACAGATTTGTGGTGGGTGGGTGGGTGGGCGGGTTGATTTATGTTTGGGGTGGGTGGGAGGGTGGGTGTATTTTAATGTAATTATTTATCTTTTTATTTAATTTATTTACGGGTTTGTGTTGTGGGTGGGTGGGTTGAGGTGTGTGTGTGTGTGCGTGTGCGTGTGCGTGTGCTTATTATTATTATTATTATTATTATTATTATTATTATTATTATTATTATTATTATTATTATTATTATTATTATTATTATTATTATTATTATTATTATTATTATTATTATTATTATTATTATTATTATTATTATTTTCTTTGGCCCCACCCATGACATCATGACATCATGATGTTAGCTCTGCCCACACTGTGATGACATCACGGTGGGGTAGTAAAAATTTTGACATCCCACCACTGGGAAGAGGACAAGGCAACTGGAAATAGACATGGTACTCATTTGGTTAGTGAAAATCTGAAATCTTCACCACTGTTCTTGGGGAGAAGCTGGCCCCTTGTCCCATGAGCAAATTGTGTGAAGAGGAAAAAAAACCCTGCTGTCTTACAGATACCACAGGAGAACAAAAAGCACTGGAATGCTTAGGTTTCTGCTCATAAGTAGCATCTACAAGTGACCAAGATGCTTCTCTTCAGATACATTGCAGTTCCCATGAGCACAGCAATGAGGAAAGAGGAAGGGGTAGCTTTCTCCCATCAACATGCAGATGCTTTCAGATTACCAAATTACTAAATAAGGCACCACAACGGAAGCAAGTCTGACCTGAAGGCATTTATAGGGTTCAGATATTAAGCTTTACTTGAGCTGCTCTGGCCTGTTACCAGAAGGAAGCATCTCTGGCTTACACCATGGTTCTGCCTGCATTTTTACTCCAATTCACAAAGCTGTAAAAGACACAAAGTTTGAAGCCTTGCACAACTTCTGGTTGTGTGAGTGGTCATACATTTTCTAAGTCTGTGTTAGGAGGCATTTGGCATGTCCTTCTGCAAGTCACAATTCTCATATGTAGTGCAATGGGCTGGTTTATGGGCCAGGCTTATGTCTAGGCAAAGCTTGCCTCCCCTACTAAGAGAAGCTATGATAAGGGGAGGGAGTAATCTGGAAGCTGTGATCCAATTCTGTAAGCATCCTGGCTGCTGGAATTGCACACTGTGTTCCCCTGTCTAGGATGGTAACCATGATTCAGCATAACTGGCTCAGCAGGGTTTTCTGCTGTTCCATCATTTCATTTCATCTCATCTCGTCTGGCTGTTTTAATGGTTCTTGCCACTATTTCTTTCTTTAACTTGGAGGAGGAGGGTGATACCTTTATTGGATCACTTTTTAAAAAATCAAACATTGGTTTTGTGATTCAAGATCACTTTTTCAGCCATGCACCAATTTCTTTTGGATAGTGCAGGAAAATTAAAGCTGTTATGCTTCTGAAAGGTAACTCTTTTTCTTCTGGTGCTGCATCTGTTCTGGATGTTGGCTATCGTCATGGCAATAGTCTTCCTGTTTTTAACTCCTCAGAACAGTTCTTCTGAGGACATGCCACACCAGTCTCTCAGGTTCTTTAGCCACGAAGTCCATCTATGTCCAGGGCCTTTCTTCCCAGGGATCTTTCCTTGCAGAGCGAGTTGGAGTATTCTATACTTTACGTTGTTCCTCATGATATGGCCAAGGTATTGGAGCTTCCTTTGCTTAATGGTCTTAAAGAGTTATTTTTCTTTATCCATTTGGTGCAATACTTCTACATTAGTCACATGGTCAACCCATGATATCCTTAGCAGCTGTGTGTAGATCCACATTTCAAAAGCTTAATTTCTCTTTTCAGATACTCCAATGCCCAAGCTTCAGCTCCATATAGCAACACTGGAAATACATAATATCTTACTATTTGGATCTTTGCACTAAGAGTTAGAGCTCTACTGCCTAAGAAATGACACATTTTAGGTGGATCTTGCTTTTTCTCTTCGTATTTTAATCTCTACCTCGGGATCCCAATTTTCATTTAACATACTCCCCAAATAGATAATTTAAGCCACTCTTTCAATTTCTTGTGTTCCTGCCATTAGCTTGACATGTATGTAAACTTTAAGCAGACCTAGTTAAGGTGGTACCTGGCCCAGAATTTTGATTCTTCCAATATTGCCTTTTGTCAGTCTGGCTGATTATCAGGTGGTGGTTAACTAACCTGGCCACCCTCAAGACTAGCGGCCTTTGACAGTGAAGTCCACAGGGAAGGGTGATGGTTCTTAAATGGATTAAATCCCACTTTAATCCATCTTGTTGGAACGCATTAGCTTCATCAATACTTGCCTAGGGCCGATGAGGACTTTGGGTGACAAAAAGGCTCAGGACCAGAAAGTGACTCATGGAGCTGGATCAGTGGTACAGGTGTCACACTGTGTTGTGGAAGGCTGGGGAAAGTCACTGCATTATTTTGATCTGAGCCCCAGCAGAAAGAGACCTTTGCGCAAATGCATAGTCAATGTCATTGTTGGTATATCAATTCAGTGATCTCTGCTATCTTCAGGTAAGCCAGGATCAAAAGTCTTGCCTTCTGGAGACCCTTTTCTCTATGTCCTGGCTCAGGTCATCTCCTTTTATCAAGCTGGAGTGAGGTTCTCTTTGAAGACATTTGCTGCTGCACTTGTTAGATCAGAGGCAACTTGTTCAGCAGCAAAGGAACAGTAGGGAAAAGCAAAAAGACATTTCATCCCATGCCCAGCTTCAAAGACAGATCGAAAGACATGGCAAAGAGAGGTCAAGAGGTAGCTCTCAGAGGTCTGCAGCATTTTAAACTTCCTGGATTTCTCTTAACTCTCTTTTCAGCTTTGTTCAGTACTACGGATGCACACTTTCACTTGATTTTTTGCAATTTTTTTTGCTACTTCAATATTTTTCACCATTTATGTGTCTTCCTGACAAATGTGAAGATGGAACACCTCCATTATTGAAAGCCAAAAGGAAGCAGGGTTATAGCATTTGGGGGTATGCATATTTCACTTATTGTCATCATCTTGGAGAACAGAATGCCCCAGCCTGACAAGAGAAAAGCCAGTGTCATCCTTTCTTATTTAAATTTAATTTACACAAAATAATGCTCTTCGTGCTTCATTTCTCCTCATTCCCCTTCCTCTCCTCCCTAGCTCATTTTTCTTTATTGCTTCCAGATAACTTTCCCCACCAGTGTCATCCCTCCATTGCCAGCCTATTTCACCTCTATATAGAATAATGTCCCCCTAGTTCTGGGCTGATTTGACCGTTATTGGAACAATTTGTTTCATTTTAACATGTAAGGATCTGTAAGGAAAATAAAATAACTATTTACCATGTGTAACAGTTTCAGTTTTCATACAGGTAAGGGCATTGTTCCATTCCATTTCCTCTTTGCTCTCCTCCTTTCATCATTCTTAGCTCTTATTTTAGGGCTGTCTTCCTTTAATATTCTGTTTGCTACCTATTCTTTTCATGACCACTGCGTTTTATAAATAGGTTTAGTTTTTTTGTCCCTGATCTGTTCACCAAAAACAATATATGGCTTTTTCTTGCAAATCATTACAGTACTTCCACTGACACACTAACTTCCTTATATAGCTAACAAAACATATGTGGGGGCTGGAACATTATTTATAGGCTTAGTTCAGGAGTTCTCAACCTTTTTAAGCCAGGGACCATGTCACACTCCCTCAGACAGCTTCAGGGGCTGGGTGGTCATTTTGCCTTTCCTCTACTACATGGCACTTCCTGTCCTCACTAACAATTAATTAAACCATTAATTCTTCTCAACCCTGGTGATACAGTGGTTAAACTGTTGTACTACAGCCCAAACTGCTGACATTGTAAGTTCGATCCTGACTAGGATCAAGGAAGACTCAATGTTCCACCCTTTTGAGGTCAGAAAAATGAGTACCCAGCATGTTGGGGGCAAAAAGTTAATTATCTTGTGAACCACTCAGAGAGTACACTAAGTGCTATGGGGTGGTATATAAGCATAATTGCTATTGCTACTCAATTTACTATTTCTGTTTTGAAGTTCATAAGAAGCTGCTAAAAGTCATAATTACACTAATACCTTGGATAATGTTAAGACTTGGTTCCACAAGTCTTAACGTTATCTTGTTTTTAATGTTGTGCGATGCATTGATCACACAGCATTTTTTTAAAAAAAAAACCTGTTCCCTTTCCGATGAGGCAGGGGATCTCTGCTGCCCTTTCCAAAGAGGCAGAGGGATCAAGCCAAGCGGCGGCTGGATTGGGGAGAGAATGGTAATTGGGGGGTTGAACCAGCTGTTAGGTTTGCTCACTGTTAGGTTTGCCTGAAACAACAGGGTGTGCAGGGTGAATCCCTCACTGTTAGGTTTGCCTTGCTGTTAGGGTTACTTAGCTGTTAGGCTGTTAGTTTTGCCTGGCTGTTAGGTTTGGAAAAGCGCCGGTTTCCCAAGGGGAAAGGGCTTCTCCAGCCAAAGGCAGATTTGCCCTGCTACACCTGCTGAAACAACAGGGTAGGCAGGGCGAATCCCTCGCTGTTAGGTTTGCCTTTGGCCAGAGAAGCCCTTTCCCCTTAGGAAACCAGGTCTTCTCCAAACCTAACAGTGAGGCAAACCTAACAAGGAGGCAAACCTAACAGCGAAGGATTCGCCCTCCCCACCCTGTTGTTTCAGCAAGGGGGCAGGGCTAATCTCTCTCACCAGCCCTGCCGGCTTTGGGTCAGAGATCAATGTTGGAGAATTTGAGGTAAACATTTGCATCACACAACGTTATCTTAACATTGTACGATGCAAATGTTTGCCTCATATTCCCCAACATTATCCGATTTTAGCCTTATCTGAGGTAAGCTTTGAGGTATCACTGTACCTGTTTCAAAATATAGATTCACACCCAGTTCATAATGCCCACCTGTATTACACACAAGGCAATACTCCTGAAAAGTAATTTGCCTTCCCTTTTGCTGCGACATCCTTAAATGTTACAATGCACACATTTGTGTTCCATTTAAAAAAAAACCAAAAAAAAAACCCCAGGACATGTAGACCCCAAAACAACTGAAATCCATAATGGGGAATCACAATGAGAGTAAATTCTGTTGTGACATTTTGGGTGATAACAGAGGGAAGGCACCTTATGCACAATGAAATCTTCCCACTGTTCTTATTATCTTATTACTGTCATCAAATAAGGAGACAACAAGACGGGGAAGTTGAAGTGATCTGATTCACATTTATACGGCTATTATTTACAGTGCAATCAATTTTATCTCCCACTTCAGAGATTCTTTAATTTATACAGAAGATGTTTGTTCTCCTATGAGGAGGATCCAGACAGTACTTCAGATTCCTCCACCTTTCAATTATTTACAATCCCACCCCTTTTCTTGCTTTTTTTGTAGTGGTTTCAACTAGCAATAAACACACACAACACATAATAAATATTTTTTTAATTGAATCAAGTGATGCACTGCATCAGTGATAATCTAAAAGGCATTAAAATTATTTCACTTCCCTTGACTGTTTTCAAATGATTAGGGGAAGTGTTCAATAACTGTTATGCTTTTTAGCCCTTCAGCATACTGGGTGTTTACAATGGAAGCAGACTTTGACACCTGCAAGACTATTACATATGAATCTCCAATTTCCACAACTCTGGGTATGCATAAAAGAGAGCATGCTGAAAAAATAAAAACTTCTTGACATGAGCTCAAAAGGCATGCATGGGTGTGTGTGTGACTGGGGGCCGCTACAGTGTACAACAACTGTGGGTGCAGTAACAAAAATGTGGACCAGTCCACCCTGCAACCACCCAAAAGAGCAGACTTTTTGCCTGTCTGGATAGGTTCATAGTTATAGTAGATTAGAAGCAAAGCTCCATTAGCAGGTAAAAGAAATCAGTTTACCCTAGCACAAGCTTCCCTTGCTGCCATGCGATGGAAATCAGATTGCTTTTGTTTTGTCACTTGACATCTGGCGATAAATCTGAGCTTCATTACAAGTCAGACTGGTCAGGTGCAGCATTTTGAAGGAATTGCATACCTATAGGGAAAACCTATAGGATCCAAGATCACTGCAGATGCTGACTGCAGGAATGAAATAAAGAGACTAATTATTGGGAGGCAAGCTATGAGAAACATAGGGAACATAATAAAAAGTAGAGACATCACACTGCCAATGCATAATCAAAACAATGGTATTCCCAGGGGTAATGTATGGTTGTGAGAGCTGGGCCAAAAGGAAGGCTGAGTGCAGAAGAATAGATGCCTTTGAATTGTGGTGTTGGAGAAGAATTTTGAGAGTATCCTGGACACCAAAGAGATCAAATAAGTTGATCCTGACGGAAATCAACCCTGAATGCTCCTTGGAAGGAGAAATATTGAAGCTAAAGTACTTTGGCCACCAAATGAGAAGAGAGGACCCACTTGAGAAGGCCTTGATGCTGGGAAAGATTGAAGACAAAAGGAGAAAGGGGTGGCAGAGGATGAGATAGTTAGATGTAATTGTTGACTCAATGGGCATAGAGCTGAACAGGCAGCGGAGGATGGTGGAGGATAGGGGTGCCTGACGTGCAGTGGTCCATGGGGTCGCAACGGGTCATACTCAACTATGCGACTGAACGACAACAGGGAAAACATGCCATACGTTTCCAATTGTGAAGCTGCTGATTTCTCTGAATTTGCCCCTCAGTGGTTTTGTTTTTGAAGGAGACCAAAGTAAGAATCATTGTTCATCATGAAATGGGGAGCAAGAGGGAACAGAGACTCAAGCACCTTGTAACGATGCCTTCCTATGCTGCAAGCTTTTTGGGAAAGTGGCTTAATTTAATTTTTTTTAAAAAAACAGTCTGCTTCTTTTATTTCTTCCCTTATATTTGAGCAGATGAGAGGAAGAGAATGGCTTTCGGAAATGGGCCTCTGGTGGAAAGACAAGAAATTCTAATCAAGAAAGCATTCTGTCATGTATAACCTGAGACCGTCTGCCCTTGGAGTTATCAAGCTCAAAGATGACAATAGAGCACAGCCTCCTTGGTTAATCTGACGTATGGCACAGAGGATTTATCGGTTGGTAGATGAGGTACTATTGGAAGGAAAGAATAAGCCTATAGCCATGTTTTTGTTTAGTGATCAAGAATTCTTGGCTTTGTGCCTGCCTAATTGCAGAGCAATTCTATCTATTGCATCTATCTTCTATCTCATCATTGGAGGGAATTAATAATTCTCTGACTGTAAACGCAAATCACTCAAGGCACTAGCTCTGAGTCTTTGACACACAGCCTTTGAGTTAGAGCTTATTAGACCTCAACGAAAGATATTGTTTTAGTAGGGCCAACTGAATTTTATATCAAATACCCAGCTGCTGCCAAAATTTTGTCATCTAATAAACTTTAATTACAACCTGACACTACAACATACTTGTTTTTATGCCCTCACTCCTCATCATTGGCTTTCACCAGCAGAAAGAACAAAAGTCGAAATATCCTTACTTCAAAATATTGGAAAGGTGTGCTAGACATTGTGGTACAGTACCTAGACAGAGATAGCAAAACTGGCTATGCTGGTCAGTGTATTTTGGGATCTGTAGTCCAAAGCAGTAATTTGGTACACATGTGTACCATCATGATTGGATTTAGACTCTCAAAATGAATACTCTCTTATTATGCCAACTTCTAGGAGTGGCTATTGACCTGCCAGGCCAATGCGATCCAACAGGAACAGCACAGCATGAAGTAGTAGGAGAATATTAGATAAATACATGTGTACTCTTGGATCCTCTTTAATTACCACATTAGAGGCGAGAGAGCAGATATTGTTTCAGAAGCAACCTCAACCAGCAACAAAGACCCCATTTTCTCCTCTGGATTTCAAAACAACATATGGGGTGGTTTTTCTGGCCCAGCTCAGACAGAAGGTCACACCAGGTGAGAGTAGATATCCCAAGGAATTACACCAAATGTGAGGCAAAGATTAATTTATTCCTATTGAAACCTGGATGACTACTCATTCTCAGTTCCTTGATTTGAGAGGATTTTTGAAATAGAAAGCTACAGGAAGGGCTCCATTTGTGCACATTCTGTGAGACCAGTTTGTTTCCTGCTCAGCTGAATGATTAAAATCTAGACACCCTGCTTGGCACACTGCAATCAACCTACAGAATAACCATTTTAATATCTCAGATGCCTGGATGGAATTCTGGCAACATCTATCTCTGATTCCCCATCATCATATAATCAAGAATCCCTGTGAATGGCCAGCTGGATTTTCCCTTCCAAGACTGGAGGATGTTGAACAGAGTGAGGACTGGCTGTGGTAGATGTGAAGCCTCTCTGTTCACATGGGGATGGAAGTCCTCTACCCAATGTGACAGTGTAGAAGAAGACCAAACCATGGACCACATTATATTTAGGTAACCTTTACACATGTTTGGAGGCACACTGGAGGACTTGCATAATGCCACAGATGAAGCCCTTCAATGGCTTTCAAACCTGGACATGGAACTCTAGTTAGGAATTTGAGATGGACAATTTGTGCTTACTGTATATATCAACATTAATGTATATATCAACATTAACTGAAGTTCATCATACGATAAATAAATCTGGAAAATGCTCTAAGACTGTAGGGAGACCAGTTTGACTTGGTTTGGGTGATTTTAGCAATAGATAGTTGATTATTGTGCTAAACAGGGCTTGTGGTTTGTTTGTTTTCACTTACAATACTAAATGTTAAGTGCCAAAGGTGATCCAAAGTTTTAGGCTCTCTTGCTGGATAAATATTGGGTGATATATTTATTCGCATTGTGGCATTTATGCAATCCACTAACAGCCAGTTCATATATCATATACATCCAGAGGAGTGATGCAAGATATATGGATGGATATATGTATGGTTGAACACTTAATAACTAATCTTTTTCTTCCCTGAAAAGAAAAAGAAAAACCCAGAAAATTAGAGGGATCATCACAGGTATCAATCTATGAACATATGGTGGTTTCCAGTGATGCAGAGATTTGTAAGTTTCCCAAATGTGCACGTACTGTCTCTAAGAATATTACTTCAACTGTTCTGTGTTACAGAGAATCTACATAAAGTGAAACTAAAGTACATTTTATAACCAGTCTTGATAGGAAGAGTAGGGATAAATTGAGCAGACAGTCCTGGTGGATTTCAGTTGTAATTTCATTGATATTGCATTAGCCAGCAAATGTCAGCAGAAGATGTGTATTATTTCATCTGTGTATTTTGCCGCAAGGAGCTATCAGACAAAGTGATCACTAATGATTCTGCTGTACAATTTTTCAGGGTTCATCAGTTTTCTGTATCAGTAGACAAACCTCCTAAGAAAACCTTCACCAAGGCACCAGTGTGGGGAAACAAATGGCTAAAAATAAACCATAATTTCTCCTGACTATGGGGTGGGTGGGTGAGAAATACTATGCCCTTTGCTCTTCTTTGCTGAGTGTTGTATATTCAAGATGCCACAAACAGGACATATTCCTTTTTAATTTGAATCTCCATCTCCTGTGCCCTTCACCAAACTGCCCAGTGCTATCGTAAGTTATAATTTTTGTTCTTTTCATAGGACCTCTGGGCTATTCATATTTCAGCTGGATTGCCCACCATAGGCAGTCATAACTATCATAAAAGCTTCTGTGTAGCTACTTTAAAGAAAAAGGAATAAAATTGTAGAATGCAGACATTCTGCAATCTACATAGACATTGTACCACCTTCCCTTTGCTGTGCCTGGACAAAAACAGTTTGATTAGCATTAACGGGAAACAGAGTCATCTGACCGCTTCCCAAGACCAGGTATTCTACTGTTACTCTTGTTCTACTTTGGTTTCCTGCAGCAAAAATCACCAGTATTTTTGTTCATATTTCTGCATTTTAACCACAAAAGTGCTGGAGCTAATGTACCCTGACTGACCTGAATGCAACTGGGGGCTTCCTGAACCACCTTGTATCTGTTTTGGTAAGGTACAAATATTCCTGCCTCACCTTGTTTGGACCCTTTTCCCTAAAGCCAATCTATAGCAGGCCACACAGTCTGTCAGATATTTATTTATTTGGTTAAATTTGTATTGCCACCCAATTGGCCAGCCACTCTGTGCGGCTCAAAACATCATTCACACATAAAAACTATCCCCAAAAACTCCAAGAGTAATTAAAAACATTTAAAATACCTACCCCAACACAATTTATTAAAATATAGCTAAAATCGAGGTCAGCCTTGTTATATCAGCCAGTGGGAGTGGGGAGGTGGGAGTACCATGTTCCCTGTACCCCAAACCTGCTGTGCCAGCCAGGTTTTTAGATCTTTTCTGAAGGGCATTAGCTCTGGTTGGAAACGAAGATCGGTTGGCAGGAGGTTCCACAGGGCCGGAGCAGAGATCGAAAAGGCCCTCCTTCTGGGACAAGAGAGGTGAGCCTCTCTGGCTGATGGTACTTTCAAGGAGTCTCTTTGGTCTGCTCTAGTGAGACGGACTGATGTCCTTGGGGTGATGTGGCCTCTTAAGTACCCTGGACCATTGCCATGTAGGGCTGCTATGGCTGACATGTATTCTCCAAATGGGATAGTTTTTATAAGACATCCAAAGGCAGTGGTGGCAAGCCTTTTAGAGACCAAGTGCCCAAACTCAACAGAGTGCCATCTGTGCCACACCCCCATGCCCCAGATAGGGGAAGGAGGAAGCCCTCCCATTGGGCTGCAGGGCAGAGGGGTGGAGCAAACTCTGTGTTGGTGGTGGGAGGAAGCAATCCCATTGGGCTGCTAGGCAAAGGGGCTGGGCAAACTCTGTGTTGGGGTAATAGCACACATGCCCACAGAGAGGGCTCTGAGTGCTTCCTCTGGCACATGTTCCAGAGGTTTTCCACCACTGTCCTACAGCATGGTATAAGAATCCAACCTACCCTAGTGCCTGGATAGTGTGCCACATGCACTGGGTGAAGGAAGAATGGTCCTTGCTTGGTGTGGTAGACCAGTCAATCTTTTCACTGCAAACTTTATTCTCTGCATAAGTCAGGCCGGGATAGAAAACAATCAGCATACTCAGTTACTAGCTCCAAACCTTGTACCATACCAAAGCTGCATAAGCTTTAACTAATAAAGGATGTGTGGCCAATTTCATCCCTAGACTTGACTACATGCAATTGTGACCTCCCTTTCCCTGTACACTCAGTGGGGATGGCAGATGCAAAATATAAATCAAGGCTTCCTTATGTGAGTTCTTGTGTCATGTTTCACTAAGGCCTATAGTCAATGTGAGATTTTGAGCCAAGAGTATTTCAGCTCATTACTTAACAAAAAGCTCATCCATGTACCATACCTAAAACATGTCATTTCCATAATAACTGGTTGCCATAATTTCTGTGCTCTGGTCATTGTGGGGGGCTGGCTACATTACTCTTGCTTTTTATCACAATGGCTGGAATCTTTCTGCCCAACTTTATACTGCATAATTAGGGTGAAGTGAGGGGCTGTGGTGGCTTAGTGGTTAAGAAGTTTGCCTTGTCAGCTGGAAGGCTGGCAAGTCAGCAGTTCGAGACCCAGGTACTGCATGATGGATTGAGTGCCTGTCTCTGTCCCAGCTCTTGGCGACATGAAAGGATCCTCATTTGGGCATTCCCTGAGTGGAGTTTCTTCTGCAAAAATCCTTTCAACACAGAATAATTTCTGACACAAAGTTATTATTATTAGGGTGAAGTGATCAACTGCAAATGAATTACTTTCTGTCCTTCATTCCACGTTCCAGGGACACCTAGGGATCATTATGCTCATGGGGGTCCTTTTGGTTATCAGAGAAAGATCTCAGCAGTAACAGTTCCATTGCCAGGAACAATAGCAGCAATTTTCAATCTTTAAAGAGTTCACCCATTTAGCACATTCCAAAGGCTTTCTTGGGAGCAAAGAATTCCCTCTAATCCCTGGAACCTAAAGGGGGAAATAGGAAACATTTGATTTTCCCATCTGAGTTGTCCAGTTTAAAGCTACGCAAAAGGATTCTGGCCATATGTCCTAGGTTAGTGATAGCGAATGTTTTAGAGACTGAGTCCCCAAACACCTGCACCTTCTCTTGTCCCTACCCCTGCTGCTGCCTCCTGGGTGGGATTTCAGCCTATGGGGCATGTGGTAAGCTTCCCCTTTCGTTGCACCTTTGGTGGAGGGAGAAGGGTGGGTGGGAAAGTGGTGCTGCCATTTGCACCGGTGGCCCTGGGTGGGTCAGGACTTGCCTGATAGGGCCTGCTGCATATAGTGAAGTTTCCTGTGCTGGGGCGATGGTGCGCATGCCCACAGAAGGGCTGCTAGTGCTGCCTCTGACACATGTGCCATAGATTCACTACCACTGTCTTAGGTGTTTTATACTATACAGCCATGAAATAAAAAGGCGACTGATTCTTGGGAGGCAAGCGATGAGAAACCTGGGGAACATGGTGAAAAGTAGAGACATCAAATTGCAAACAAAGATTCACATAGTCAAAGCAATGGTATTCCCTGTGGCAATGTATGGTTGTGAGAACTGGACCATTAGGAAGGCTGAGCGCAGAAGAATAGACGCCTTTGAGATGTGGTGTTGGAGGAGAGTTTTGAGAGTCCCCTGGACAGCGAGGAGAACAAATAGGTCAATCTTAGAAGAAATTAACCCTGACTGCTCCTTAGAAGGTCAAATAATAAAGATGAAGCTAAAGTACTTTGGACATCAAATGAGAAGAGAGGATTCACTTGAGAAAGCCTTGATGCTTGGAAAGGTCGAGGGCAAAAGAAAAAGGGGGCGGCCAAAAATGAGATGGCTAGATGGTATTGTGGAGACAATGGACAGAAAGCTGAGTGAGTTGAGGAGGATGGTGGAGGCAAGGAGTGCCTGGCGGACAGTGGTCCATGGGGTCGCGGAGGGTCGGAATCGACTGTGCGACTGAACAACAACAACTCCAGTCAACACAATTTTATTTTCAACAGCAACTGCTGTTCAAGCAGCTCTTAAATCAACCTTAAAATCTTTCAGGTGAAGTACCTCAGAAAGAATTGTTTGCTGAAGTGCTTGAAAGAACATATTTGCTCTTTCTTGCTTTGATTGTACTAAAAAAGCAAATCATGTGATGCTAAGATACTGTAGGTATTTGAGACAGGATGGACATACTGCATCTTTTCCATCACACCTCTCCCTCTTCTGCTTGTCTAAAAAGAGTGGCTGCATTGAACAGCTGCATTTGGTCTTTCACAATCCAACTTTTACCATGGTAACATTTCAGAAGGGTAATTTTTCATCTCTTCCGCACACCAATTAGGTTGACAGGGTGGCACAAAGCAGCTCCATTACTCTATGGGGAGCGAGCCCATTGTATCTGGAGCAAGCCACAGCTCTCCAGTGTATAAAAACATTTCTTTGCGAATACCATATTCTGCATCTGATGTATGTTTTCTCTTTCTTAGTTAAGCCAATTATTATTCTGACTTAGTATGTATTTCAAGGTGTTGAGGTCTGATTTTCATGAAATTCATCAGTTTGCATTTATACAGATGTTTCCTTCCTTCACTCATTCATGTATTTAATTATTTATTTGATGAGTTTACATTCCTTGATGCTTAACTCAGTTTCTATCAAAATGAAGGAAAAGGAAAGCCAAGAGGCACATGATGGGTTTACTTCCAGATCTGCCAACATGTTTTCATATACAGTAGATGTTTTTTCCTTAGGCACAACTGTTCAATATGCAAATTATTTTATTAAAGTCCTGTAAAATTCTATCTTTTACTGCTTGTACCAGACAGGATTGAATTATCTAGTGCAACATTTGTGTGTTCTAGTCAGCTTTATAAGTCATGATAGGTAAAAGCTGCTATTTTGTACCTTGTCAAATGGCAAATGAAGGCAGTTGAAAGCAAAAGCAGAACATTCTGTAGTGCTCCCATGGAGATCCCAAAATTAAATGGGATAATTCTATAACTGCACATAATCAAGCAGATTTTGATCATGATGATAGTTCCATTCAATCATTGATTACCAAATCATATATACTTATTATTGGTAGAAGGGTGAACGCTAACTCCTCTCCTCTGTGACGAAGACCCTAAAGAACCTCTTGCTCAGGTTGAAAGATGGTAGAGTGCAAAAGTTAGCCTGAGACTCAACATAAAAAACCCCCAAGATAATGGGAACTGTCCCTATCAGTTCTTGGCAAATAGAAGGGGAAGACATGGAAGCAGTGACAGACTTTACCTTCCTAGGATCCAAGACCACTGCAGATGGTGACTGCATGATTAATTCGGGAGGCAATCTATGAGAAACCCAGGGAACATAATAAAAAGTAGTGACATCACCCTGCCAACATAAGTACGATAGTCAAAGCAATGGTGTTCCCAGCAGAAATGTATTTTTGTGAGGGTTAGACCATAAGGAAGGCTGAATGCAGAAGAATAGACGCCTCTGAAATATGGTGCTGGATGAGAATTTTGAGAGTACCCTGGACAGCAAAGAGATCAAATAAGTTGATCCTGAAGGAAATCAACCCTGACTGCTCCTTGGAAGGAAAAATCTTGTAGATGAAGCTAAAGTACTGTATTTTGAACATCAAATGAGAAGAGAGGACTCACTTGAGAATGCCTTGATGCTGGAAAGATCAAAGGGAAAAGGAGAAGGGGGTGGCAGAGGATGAGATGGTTAGATGGCATTGTTGATGCAACAAGAGCATAGAGCTGAGCAGGCAGCAGAGGATGGTGGAGGATAGTGATGCCTGGCATGCAGTGGTCCATGGGTTTGCACAGGGTCAGACTTGACTATGCAACTGAACAAAAAATTAATGACCAGACACATGTAGAAAGATTGCATTGATACTGATCTGTTTTTGTAGACATTGCATAGACTTGTTCTCTCAGTCATTTGATCTTAATTTCCCCAGGAGATATCAGCTACACGAAGTTGTTAGCAAATTGTGTATTCTTGCTAAAGGTAGAGGGGAGTGTTTTAGCCCTAAGCTGTCTGATTCCAGTTTTGGTGCTCTCCTTCATGTGACCAGTATCTTGGAGAGTGCAAAAATGATTTTTAAAAGCCACTATGTTGACTTAATATTCTTGAATATTCCACGTAAACTTTACTTTAGTAAAATATTTACAAAAATGTCAGGCAATTTGGCAACAGCTTCCATTGTCATAGCTAGTAGAACAATCCAGCTGTGTTATAGCAGCTAATAACTACTGAGAGCTATTGTTTACTAAATTGCTAGTTAATGACATAGAAGTCATTCAACAATAGAATTCTCTCTATGGGTCAAAGACTAAATGCGTATGTAGCTTGGAAATAGGTCATCACAGAGAAATTTTATCAGCATGAAAACAATTTGTTGCATATTATTTAGATCTATCTTGGTCTTTGTATTTGTTATACTAATGTTGGGATAGAACAGGAAGGCTAATACTGTTTGATTAAGCATCTGGGTATTTAAACTGATGTGAGAATAACTGTTCTGAGTATAGAAATTTCCCTTCTATTTCATGATTATACAAATACTGTAATTTTTTTTAATGCACAGTGCTGAAATAATGTATAGTTTGTTAGCTATTCTAACACTGATAGGCTATCTAAACAAGCATATAGCATTCTTTTTGGGGTGGATTGGGGAGTGTTGGTCCAATTGTGTACACAAGTTGATTGGCCCATTCCATTCCAACCCTCCCCATTATGGGGTCTCAACAAAAATTGCATCACTGTATTTTATTTATTTCCAACATATGTGCATGCTGGGGATAGGATAAGATAGAGTAGGATGGTAATTACCACTTTGTTGCTGACAGGGGAAGCCCTTCTCCCCTCAGCTGCAAAGCAGCTGTTACCACCTGAACAGCTTGGTGCCATCGCTGCTCTTTGGCCCCGGCACTGCTCTGGAAGATTTGAGGCATCACTCTTTCATGCGGCCATGCTGGTCACCTTTTTTGGTGCCGTCCGGGTCAGTAAATTGGTAGCATCAGGAAAGGATGACAGGTTGGGCAAGGCCCTCCAATACTCGGACCTCTCTGTCACAGGCAATGGCGTGATCTGGAGCTCGAAGACCAACCAGTTAGTGAAGGGGACCATTCTCTTTATAGGCCACTATGGCCTTGAGGGTATCTGCCCACTAAGGGCTGTTTCTGGCCACATCCCCAGGCCCATTGTCTTGTCACCAGGATGAGTTTCCATTGACCCAATTTCAGTTTTGGAAGCTTACAGGGCTGGCCTTAGTGAGGGTGAGCGCTACAGGTGCAAGGATTGACCACACCAGATGGCAGGTTAATCGGGTGGTATCTAGGTTCCTCTGAGAGGAGGGCTTGGGAGCCAACATCCAGTACCTGGAGATCAGGCAGGAGGCATGCCACCTATTTTGTGGTGATGGGGTTCACCTATTAGAGGATGGTATGCAGTTGTTCTTGGAGGCCCTGGACTGCAGTATCCAGTCCGAAGTTGTGTTCTGGTGGCAGACGAGACACAGTTAGAAACAACACCTCGTGTGGCGGGTAGCATGGGAAGGTTAAAAATTGGCTAATGAGCACACTTAATTGATAAGGTAATTTTCACAGCGGGTCACCTTGAAAGGACTAAGATCGAAGGGACCATGTCAGGATTAAATTTGGTTAATGAGCCTTACGCAAGCTAGACGGCTGTGTAACAGACAAAGATGTAAGTTGATAGTACAAAATCGATAATTGGTAGGAATAAATTTAGATTGACAAACTGGTTGGCAGAATATTAAGTTGCCTCTCATTCTACTACCACAGTGCAGGCTGTTTTCCCTCCTCACAGTTAAAAGTCATGGAATAAAGTGGCCAATTTTAAATCCATACAGTTGTGTTGTCTCTTTCTTGGGTGATGGGGGCACAATGCTATCTGCATGCAGGAAATACAGTAGAACCTTGCATAAAGAGTGCCTCGTTTAGATACTAACTCGCTTAAAAAGCAGAATTTTCTCTGAATGATCACCTCGTTTAACAACTAAAATCAACCTAAAACTTGCTTAACAACTAAATTGGGGATCACCCCCCCCCACACACACACACACTAGAAGTCACAATCTGTCACTTACAATGGTGTTTCACTTAAAGAGCAATCCTGTGGAACACATTATGCTTTTTAAGTGAGGTACCACCGTATACCAAATAGAATTTTGCTCCTTCCCTTGGCATCAAGCATTTTACACAAGCCTGGGAGGTGCTGTAGATAAATCCTGAGAGTTTAATTTGCTACCTTGCTCTTAGGCTATAAATATGTATTTCGGCAACCTTGTTTTGGAAGTGGAGTTGTGGATAAACTTACTGTCAAGTATTGTACTCCATTTTTAAGGACAGATAAGATGTACATTTATATATTTAATAAAATAAAATAATTAGGCATGTGTATCCATGTTAGCAATGAGATAAATATTCCCCAAAGAGAAGGAAAGCATTTTTGGTTCAAATTAAAACAGTTCTACTTAAAGCTATAGCCATGAAAACAAATTCAGATCACAGTTCAATCCCCTCTCACTCAAAACCTTGCCAGATTGATCTGATGTTCTTGTATCCTAACTTCCACTCCATATAAATATTGCAGCATAATCTTACTAGGTACCTCACTCTTTAGTATATATATACTGTCTAAGCTTCCAAAATATTTTGCTGTAATTATTGAATAACTGCAATTCAGACATACTGTACAATCTGTACAATCTAAGCAAGAAATTAAAATTTCTTCACAGTTAAAAAAAGAAAGTAAAAAGAAGCTCTACTTCTTAATTTCCTAAAGAGAAAAAATATCTGCTTACCTACGTGTAAGTACATTAAATATAACAAGGCTTTCTGTCCCAAAATTACAAATAAATTGGATTGTAGCACTAAAATTTAAGTGATAACAGGTAGGAGTGTGTTGCAAGTCTGCTTTTGTTGAGGTGCTGACACGGGAGCTACATGTGTGCAATAACCAGCACTGAAAGTATTTACTTGATAATTACTTGGCTGCAAACAGTGGTAATTACTTGGCTGCAAACAGCTGCAAACCTGCTTGCAACACGGATCCTGTTTTAATACCGTTCCTTGCATTAAAACACTATGTTGCTGGCTAGCCAGTCCTGGGAGACTTTCCAGATTTAGACAGTGTTGAGGTCGAGGCAGTTGCTGACAGCCCTTGCTCACACCACATGCTGTAAAAATGGAACAGCTGGTCTTGCTCACCCTCCAGCAAGAACAATGGCACCAGCTAACCAGTCCTGGAAGGCTTCCCAGCTACCTTGGTATCCCATTACTGCCTGGGAGCTAAAGAAGCCATCCTGCAGTTTTAAAATTGAGGATTATGTGCCACGTCTTGGTTTCTGCAGGGCTTGGGTCACGTGTAGCAACCAGAGTACCCACAAATTCCACCCATTTCCCTGCAGAGTGTGCAGTTTTGGCCTCTCAAATCCTGCCTTTCATTTCAGCTGTTCCATGCCACTAGATATCAACCTTGTTTTGCATGTGTTTGTGCAGCCAGACAAGTCGGATGAGTTTCCTTGCCATGACCTATTGCTTTAAACTGAAGTGTTCTCCCCTTCTCATCTTTGGGGAATTTCCTGTCTTTTGAAATGTAGAAGCTCATTTCTGGGAATGGATGGTATTTAGGGAACAACCATAGGTAAAAGAAAGTAACCAAGAAAAGCTAGCTCATAAATTACAACACTAGTAGCTGGCAACTAGCAAGTAACTCAGTTGCAAAGCAAAACAGCTTTGGGTGACCAAACTCTTTGAGTTGAGTTCGGTCATGTGGTTGAGTAGGCAGGTCATGTGGTTTCTCCTACTGGAAGCGGAAGTTAAACACAAGTGTGCACGCCACAGCCTCTCTCAAAGGAGAGAAGTTATGGTTTAAGTCTGTATCTTAAAGAAGCTAAAAGGTAAAGGTAAAGGTTTCCCTTGCTCAAAAGCCAGTCATATCCAACTCTAGGGTTCAGTGCTCATCTCTGTTTCATAGCCGAAGAGCCAGTGCTGCCTGCTTTTGCAGACGTTTCCGTAGTCATGTGGCAGGCATGACTAGACACCGGAGAGCACAGAATGCTGTTTACCTTCCCACTGAAGTGGTCCCTATTAATCTACTTGCAATTTCTTGCTTTCAGACTGCTAGGTTGGCAGGAGCTGGGACAAAGATATGAGCTCATTCTGTCCTGCAGTAGCTAGACCTATGTATTACAAAATATTACTTATAAGTCTGCTCCCTATAAGATGTGCAATGGTCAAATTTTTCCTCCATTTCAGGATCAGAGGTGTTGCACCAAAATCTCATCCTCTCTAAGAAAGGTGGCTTAGAAGACAATAGAATTTTCCCCAATATTTCTTACAAATAATCATGTAGGGGAAACTGTTAAGATTTCAGAAGGTATAAGACAGAGAGGAAGAACTGCAGCACGAGTGAATAAAGGCTTTAACAAAAATATTCCCCCCCCCCCCACACACACACCAAAATGTCCCCCTTCTACCATGTGTTTCTGGGACATAAATTTCTCTTTAACTGTAACTACAAAGTATGGTAGTTAGACCTTTGTAAGAACCAGAAAGTAGGTGGAAACATACCTTTTTACCAGGCAGATGGCAATGAGTATGAAAGAGATAATTTAATAAATAAAGTGAGGGCAGTGAGATAAAAACCAAGAGTGCTTTTGATGGATGTAGAAAGAGGAGGGTGAAAGTAGACTGCATGATTTCATTAAATTCAAGTTCCTTTCTCTTCTGTTGGAATAAATAGCAATGGTTTTGAAATATCATCTACCGGTATGTTAAGGTTCAGAAAAGTCAACTGCTACTTCTGCTTCCAGGCAGCCATGCAAAATATATTGCTAAGTGGTAATTCATTAGCCATGAGTGAATAAATCAACGGAAGGACAGGAAATTGTCCAAAGGATAAAAACAACTCATTAGAGAGCAATAAGACACTTGTGGCCAAGTTCTTTTGCATGTCAGCTTGGGCACGTCAACTTGGAAGTAGGCACCGCCAATTTCAGTGAGTTAATATATCGCTTTTATGCAGTGGGGGCTGGGGCTGGGGCTGGAATAAACAGAACAATTGTTAAAACAGCATCTTACCATCATGGTAAGTGAGGCTGAAAAAGAAACTCTAGATCCAAGGTAGCCAAAAGTGAAACTATCAAAGCAGTGACTGGAATTATCAGGAATTTATGGCAGGGATTCTCAACCTGTAGCACGTAGGGAGGATGTGACCCACGGTGCAATTTCATGTGGCCCCCTACTGCCTCCACCACACCAGGAAGTGCTGTGTGGTGGAGGAAAGGCAAAATGGCTGTCCAGCCCCCAAAGCTGCCTGAGGGAGCGTAACTTGGCCCCTGGCTTAAAAAGGTTGAAAACTCCTGGTTTGTGGAATAAGAAGGAAGACCAGTCAAGAAATGTTCAAGTGAGCTTGATTCTAGGCAGCTGCAGAGGGTAGATGGATGGAAGAAATGAATTCTTTTAGAAAGGGTTCAACAACTTTCACTTTGAATGTAGCCTGCAAATTAACTAGAAGCCAGTAAAGCTCATAAGGCTTGTATATAAAATGAGGAAATGATGCATTTATTTCTGCTATATATTCTTATGGAAAGGAGTCATAATGCTGCTTTTAGGACCTATGCTATTTATATCCTAACTTTTGGCAAAAAATAAATTAAAATTAAAAAATTAAAACATACAAAGTAGCATATAATAACAAAATATTGATTAAATCATTGCATAAAAGCCACACACACACTTAAAAATAACAATAAGGTATCAGTTCAACTGGCTGGCTTTCCTTCAATTGCAGAGCAATTTACATGGCAAAAATCTAGCTCTATGAGGAAAAAATATTTGGGGGAAGGATAAATTCAACCACCATTGGTAGGTTTTTCCATAATCCACAAACAGCACCTGTGCACTCTTAAAATTCTCTATCCTGTTTGTGGCTGGGGCGAGACGTTTCACTGAATTATTTCCTCAGGAAGATGGACATAAGATATTTTAATCAGATTTTTGTGTGTGAAGCAACAACAACAACCAGTAAGCACAGTAATTATTTGTATAATTTGACAACACTGGGATTTTTAATTTAATTTTAATTTCCAATTTGTATAGCCGTCCAACTTAAATTGACTCAGGGCAGCTCACAGCATTAAAAGCAATACAACAATACAAAAAACATTAATACCACACCCATTAAAACTCAATTTAAAATACTACAAAACTTAAAAGAGTGAGGATTAAAGAAAAAGGATTAAAAGATGGAGTGTTGGGATGTGAAACTATTATAATGCACATTATGTCTGAAGTTGTCTTGCCTTGCTGTCCTTATTCAGTGAGGAGTAAAAGGGGATTCGACAGTATTGGCCCACTCATCTTCCTCCATTGTTCTAGAAAGTTCATGGCACCAGTTGCAGTGCGTCAAACATATTTATTAGGTGAGGAACAAAGTGCCAGACAAGCAAAGAAACAATCCCCAAGGTTTGGTTCCCTGACCACTATTAGTCAAAGAGTAAATAGGATTGTTAGTTGCCTCACTGTGGCCTTTACTTGCATGATAATAAATCCCACACCATATCCCACAAGTTCAGTAACAGGTGCTGTTTGCCTCAACACACCTGAGCTTGCATAGCTTGTCAGTCCTTACACCAGTGTTAGGTCCTGCCAACAGGGTGAGGCTAATAAGAACAGGATTTGGGGTGGGGTGGGGGGCTCCAGTCACCTGCCTCTCCTTATCTTTCTTGCAATTGCCCCACAACTGTCTTCTTTTGTAGTCCTTCCAATCAGCCTCTTTGGCCAAGACCTGGAGTTGGACTCATACTACCTGCCACAGATCCTCTTTGTAGATAATTCCACCTGAGGGCTAGTGGAGGGTCATCCTCAGCTTCAGTCCCCTGGTACATGGAAAATAGAGGTTTGTATTTGTATTTGTATTTGTATGCCGCTCTATTTGCCGAAGCGAATCAGAGCGGCTAACAACATACTGTAGATCACAAAATATCACATATCAAAACATCAAAGTACAGTTGTACCTCGCTTAAAGAGCATAATGCGTTTCACAGGATTGCTCTTTAAGCGAGTTTGCTCTTTAAGCGAAACACCATTGTAAGTGACCAATTGTGTGTGTGTGGGGGGGGGGACTGCAAACCCCGATTTATTTGTTAAGCGGGTTTTTGGTTGGTTTTATTTGTTAAGTGAAGCGAACATTCAGAGAAAATTCTGCTCTTTAAGCAAGTTACTCTTTAAGCGAAACGCTCTTTATGCGAGGTTTGACTGTATTACATATCAAATATCAATGACATATCAAAGTATCACATATTACATATCAATAACATATCAAAATATCACATATCACATATCAATAACATATCAATAAACTACAAATATTACATCACAAAATATCACATATCAAAAACATATCAAAATATCACATATCAAATCATCAAAGTATTACATATCAAATATCAATGACATATCAAAGTATCACATATCAATGACATATCAAAATATCACATATCAGTAACATATAAAGTATCACATATCACATATCAATAACATATCAAAGTATCACATATCAAAAACATTACAAGAAATCCCCCATCCCAATTACAAAATTAAGATGTCATGGACATTTCAAAAACACATCAAAAACACTTTAAACAGTTCACAAAAATCTCGAACTCCACCCCACTCACTAAATCCACTAAGTCCATTTTCCTGCTACTTCTTTTCCCTCAGCCAAATTTGGCTGAGAGAATGTCCAATTGGTGGTGGAGGGGAAAGACCCACACAGCTGTCCTCACTCTCCCTGGTCCACGGCTGGGCAAGAGCAGCGTCAAAGTCCGGCGGGGGCAGCGGCGGTTTTTCTTAAAGCCACCGGCCCCAAACACAGCTGTCCTTGCTCTCCCCAGTTTGTCTCCTGGCACATCTTTCTAGCACTCTCCTGCATCCACCTCAGGTGTCTCATTCCATTCTTCTTCTATCACCAGCTTTTAAGGGCCCCTTTCTCCAAGGACAAGGCTCCTTCACTCCATATCCCCTGGTGGTAGTTCTTCCCAACCTCTACAACCTTCCTCAATGGTAGGGAATGTCTCAGTCCACTCACTGCACTCTCCCCAGTACTGTATTCTCCAGTGTACCAGGGAGTTCAATATCATGAACTCCATGTGCAGGATTGTGGGGACTGATGAACTGCTGGCCCCTTGGAATTCTCCTGACAAATAGCTAAGAAAGAAAACCGTTGATAAGGTCTTGGCCTCATTTACCACATGGGATATATTCACAGTTGTCTTCTTACAACTGACAAACAAGAGATTGTGTGATATCCTACATCATATATTCGTAAGGTATTAATATGAATAGCACACCATAAACTCTGCCTTATGCTGTATGCTTTTTTAAAAAATACAGTACAGTACTGCATTACTATATTCATACAGGAGTTCCTGTTTAATAATCATGAAAGCATGATACCTTTGGTTCATACTTAAAACTGGACACATGTATACTTGTATTAGTTGGCTTAACTCTGAAATTTCCTGAGCTTTGCAGAATTTAAGTGAAGTATCTCTGGCTTACCTTTGCATTAATTAATAAAGTATGGATTGGTGAATGCATTTAAATGGGAATTACATCATGCAATGCATGACTGTACAGCTGATTTTGTATGCAAAATCCTTCCTACCACAATTTAGGATTTTGCTTTGAGACAGTATTTCTGAAAGACATAAAACACACTAGAGGAGATATTCTCTAGCATAAATCCAGCTGAAAGAGGAACAGGACAAGAGCACTGTTACTTTCCATGTCAGGTTAAAGAGTGACATAATGTCTAATGAGAAAAGAGTCAGAGACTCTTAATGTATCACATAAGGCAAGGGCAGGGGAACCTCCAAGTCTACAGCCTACAACTTCCAATCAATGACACCTTGTAAGAAATTATTGGAACTGATGTCCAAAACAAATAGGGGTCAGTAAAGTAAGCCTTCAGATGCTTTGCCCTGTTCAAGCCAACACTGAATCAAGTTGTGAGTTCCAGTTCAATAACATAAGGAAGGTGACACATTGTTCATCCCTGATCTAGCAAAGGTGAGAAAGTATGATGCCTAAACATCTTCCTAACAACCCTATAGCTATACAGTTGTACCTCGCTTAAAGAGCATAATGCGTTCCACAGGATTGCTCTTTAAGTGAGTTTGCTCATTAAGCAAAACACCATTGTAAGTAACCAATTGTGGGGGGGGGGGATTGCAAACCCCAATTTATTTGTTAAGTGAGTTTTAGGTTGGTTTTATTTGTTAAGCGAAGCGAACATTCAAAGAAAATTCTGCTCTTAAGTGAGAGGCTCTTTATGTGAGGTTTGACTGTATATCAACCTGTAGGAAAAATCAGATCCTGTGTTTTTCAGAGCTGGAATTTATCCCAGAAAGGGTTCATTTCAGAAAGAAACAGATAGCGATTTTCTCTATGGGATGAATCGTAAAACAATTTTATTTCGCTAAGTGGTTTTTTCCATTGAAAAATTTTGTATGATTTTTTCCATAGGGAAAATTGTTATTTATTTATTTATTTATTTATTTAGATTTGTTTATTGCCCTCCTCCCCGAAGGGACACAGGGCGATTCCCAACACGATAACAATTTAAAGCCAATTTTAGAAATTAAAAGTTTTAAAAGTTTTAAAAGAAGCTTAAAAACTTAGCATTAAAAACCAGGCATTATAGCTAGGTATTATAGCTAGGAGTCACTGGGTGTCAAACCAGCCAGCCAGCTGGGGAAATTGATCAATCAATTCCCCAGACCTGACCTGCCAGCCAGGTTTTCAATCCTTTCCTGAAGGACAGCAGCTCCGTTTGCAGGCGTAGTTCTATTGGGAGGAGGTTCTATAGGGCCGGAGCGGTTCCACAGAGAAGATCCTCCTTCTAGTGCCAGAGAGGTGCGCATCTCTGGCTGATGGCACAACCAAAGAGCCTCTCCGATCTGCTCTGGTGGGATGGACAGATATCCTTGGGACTATGCAGTCTCTTAAGTATCCTGGTCCACTACCATGTAGTGTAATAACCAGCACCTTGAATTGCACCCGGAGGCAAACTGGAAGCCAGTGCAGCTCCCTCAGCAGCGGTGAGGCACGGGCATAACACCCGCACCCCAACACCACTCGTGCAGCCGCGTTCTGGACCAGCTGTAGCCTCCGAATGGTCACCAAGGGCAGCCCCATGTAGAGCGCATTACAATAATCAAGTCTGGAGGTGACTAAGGCATGTGTGACCATGAGCAAGGAGTCCTGGTCTAGGAACGGCTGCAACTGGCGAATCACACGAAGTTGTGCAAAGGCCCTCCTGGCCACGACTGCCACCTGCTCTTTGAGCAGTAGTCACGAGTCCAGGAGGACCCCCAGATTACGTACCGGGTCTGTTTGGGGCAAAGCTGCCCCATCCAGAACCAAAGATGGTAGTTTCCCAAGATAACACAGGACCCCCTACCCACAGCCACTCAGTCTTGCCAGGATTCAGCTGAAGCCCGTTGTCCCCCATCCAGACCCTGACAGCCTCCAGACACCTGGAAAGGACTTCCACTGCAACGCTAGTGTTCCCATGGGCCGAGATATACAATTGGGTATCATCTGCATACTGATGATACCTCACCCCGTGGGAACGGATGATCTCACCCAACGGTTTCATGTAGATATTAAATAGGAGAGGTGAGAGCACCGAGCCCTGAGGTACCCCGTATTGGAGCAGCCTAGGGCTGGACATCTCACCCTCCAACCACACCGACTGGGTCCGGCCCTTCAGAAATGAGGAAAACCAGGCCAACACTGTGCCCTGGATCCCCAATCCTCGGAGCCTTGCCAGAAGGATACCGTGGTCAACAGTATCGAACACCGCTGAGAGGTCAAGAAGAGCCAGACAGATGGATGTCCACCATCCCGCTCCCTCCAGAGATCATCCACCAGTGCGACCAATGCAGTTTCCGTACCATATCCAGGCCTGAATCCTGACTGAAATGGGTCTAGATAATCCGCTTCATCCAGGATCTCCTGTAGCCGCCATGCCACTGCCTTTTCCAATACTTTACCCAAAAAGGGTAAGTTGGATGCAGGTCGAAAATTGGCCATTATGGTTGGATCAAGGGAAGGCTTCTTCAGGAGGAGGCGCACCAATGCATGATGTATGATGCTGATTTCCCCCTAAACCTAATTGTTATTTGATTTCGTTGCTATACGGGGCGATTGTTGTATTATGAGGTTTCACTGTATGTATTACTTCATTGTTGCACTAATTACAGGCATTATCAGCTTCTCTATTTCTACAAGTTTTGTCTATTTATATTGAATCTGCATTCCATAAGAATGCCTCAAAGCTGTAAAAGAGTGTGTTCAAAGAGTGTATGGATTCTCTTCTTTTATTGGTATAATTTTTTTTATGGCAACCAGCAGCCTTGCTAGCTGCTTATGCTTCAGTTAAAGCCCAGGGTGAGATGTTTTTACCTTAATTCACCCATAGGTTTTTTTCCACAAAGCATGGACAAACAGGGATTATTTGAACAAGTTTAAAAGAATTAAAACACAAATGCAACACTCTTGGTCACCTTGCAGTTTGTTGATAAACCCAGAATTTAACCAAAAGATATTCTATAGATAAACACATCATACATCTGTCCATAAGTCCTTAGAGTTAAGCAAAAATGGCAATCTTGATAATAGTAAATAATACTTGTATGAAATCATTGGCTAAGTCTGGACATAGCCGTAGTTTCCACTGTTTACTATTACATATCACAACATTGTGTTGTCTGATATGTGCTGCAAGACTTAGACTGAGGTGATTGTTTTGTAATCATTTGCTACCCACAAAGACCCATCCAAAATGTAGCAGCTGAAAAACCTTGGGAGGATTACTCAACTCTGATGACTTGACAAGTAACTTTGAGACAACATTTCTGAAGTGATTTTTTCTGAAGGGAAAAAAACCCAGGATTTTCTCTCCTGCCCTCAATATTCCTCTAAAGACAAAAAACCACTCTACAGAATTTTCTCCCAATTTTCTCCACCCTTATTGTGTAACAGTCTGCTGACACAATAATGCCAAGCTCATGGCACAGTGACAGATGCGAAATGGTGTGCAGAAGGCAACCACAGATGCTGCTTTTGCTACTTACAGTAGCGCTTACATTTTCAATGTCTAAATTCTACCCACATTGCTCTTCGTTTTTATGCTGCAGAAACTGCAGCCGCCTTTGACTGACTGAATTTTTTTTTCATGTGGGTGGGGGATGCAATCCAAGAAGAGAAATTAATGTACTGAAATCAATTAATCTAGAAATTTTCTAACAGAAAAGGGAAATTAAATTCAGTTTATTTAGCTAATAAAAACAAATGACAGAGAATTAGTATCAATGTTGCTCAGAGGCATTTGAGGTTAGCTCAGAAGAGATTTCCTCCTCAATGCTAAAAAGAATAAAGAATTCATATAACTGAAAATAAGTATTTATGCCTATAAAATCTGGAGGACTTCAGAGTGTTTTGCAGACACTGGAAATGTATGAGAAGTAAAAAGCAAAAATAAAAACAAATATGCATGTTTTTGTGCAAAAACCCAGAAAACTCATTGACTCCCTCCCCCTAAAAGCATGCTCCAAAAACTAAAACTTAAACTAAAAACCATGTAGAGGGGAACTTCTTTATTTTGTTTTGTTTTCTCCAACAAAGTTGGAAATATCTTACTTCTTAAGGGATCTTTCCACCCTCCCATGACTAATGCTAACTAGTTAGCCCTTAAAGAAGCTCAGGGTAGCAATTCAGAAATTAGCTTTTTCGTGTGAAACCCAGTGTTGATGGAATGATTAGAAAAAAGTTTCCTGATGCCAAAATTACCTTCCCACCTTTCTTTGTTTCTTGCTGTAGGTAAAGACAAATGTATTTCCCCAAGCATTTAGGTATTATTAAATGTGGTGGCTCAAGTGGTTAAGATGCTGAACTCGCTGAGTGGAAAGTCAAAGTTCGAGTCCCAGGTACTGAATGATGGAGTGAGCTCCTGTCTCTGTCCCAGCTCCTGCCAACCTAACAGTTTGAAAGCAAGAAATTGCAAGTAGATAAATAGGAGCCACTTTGGTGGGAAGGTGAACAGCGTTCTGTGCATTCTGGTGTTGAGGCATGACTGCCACATGTCCACAGAAACGTCTGCAAATGCAGACAGCACTGGCTCTTTGGCTATAAACAGAGATGAGCACTGAACCCTAGAGTTGGATACTGCTGGCTTTTGAGCAAGGGTGACCTTTACCTTTACCTAGTTATTGACCAGTTGTTGCAGTCTGATTATCCGGTGTTTATTCAAAGTTGAGAGAAAGATTTGTGTATTGTGATGAAGACTTTTAGTCTTATTTTTGATCTGTTACTTTTCCATAGGAAGTGTTGCATAACTTTGATGATAATAATAATAGTAATTATGATGACTGTGATAGTGGTAGATACATCCTTTGACTTGGCCATGCTCTTCTGGGGCATGGAAAGCCATACTCCAACCATAGATAACCTGACAGTGTCCCTTTCAGCTGATACAAAAATATAGCCTTGTTTCCAGCATTCCTGTCCAGCTATTAAGATGTCTAAAAGATTTCTAGCTGCTTTTGTGTTTTAGGTGTTACTTTTTACAATGTCATTTCAGAGTGGTTGCCTCAATTTCATGAGTGACACAACAATTAGATTCACCTGTTTTGAAGTCAGCACCAGTAATCTCTGTTTAGGCATCAGAGAACACCACAATGATTTGCTGGGGTTCACTCTTTATGGTTCCCTTGCATTGCTTATGGCCTTAATTCCATAAGACAACTGAGTCATATATATTTTTTTCTTTAGTATTTTGAAAGATGCAATGTACTGCAAGACATACTGAGAAAAACAAGGAAGATGATTTCTATTGAATCATACCATTAGTCCTTATTGTTTTGCACTGTCTGATTAGGCTGGAAGTGAACATTCTGACTCTCAGATCCTAAAAACTAGACATAAAACTTTCTATACACAGAGTATATGAACTACCGTTTGGCCTTGTATTATTATGCTTTATATGCTATAGAAAGGTGTCAACAGTAATCCCACAACACCATGCTGTGGGACCAAAATCAACCCAATTCAAAATCAGTTTGGGTCGGTCGAGAAAGATATAATGATAGATGCCAATGAAAAGCACAGAGAGGTGCAGTAGAACCAAAAACAACCCATTTCTGCTTTTCAAATGTATCATCCAAAGCTATAAAAGATTTTTTCTATCATCTGATTATTTCCACTGGAAATCCCAGAGATTGGCCCTACATACTTGGATGACAGGGATCAAGGTTGACTCAGCCTTCCATTCTTCCAAGTTTGGGAAAATGAGTACCCAGCAAGTTGGGGACAAAATACTAATTACCTTGTGAACTGCCCAGAAAGTGCACTAAGTACTACGGGACAGTATATAAGTGTAATTGCTATCACTATATTCAAAACAAAGCTTTATTTAGGATTACCATGTATCAAAGCACTCGCTAGATTCTCAAGGAATTGCTATGCTTCTCTAGAATTCCAGGTAGAGATACACATCGCAGGGAAAACAGTGATGGGAGAAGGTACAGTTTGATTTTTGTATGTGTGGTAGCTGTAATGGTTGGGTATCTATATCCACTAATCCCTACTGTATACCAGAGCTCACTTTCTCAGAATAAATATGCTTGTGTCATTTGTCTTGAATGACACAATAGATACAAGCAAAAGGACTCACCTATTATTTTCCCCATCTGTGTATACAAAATGTGCGCAAAGGCTTCTAGATTTCATTGGTAGAGACATCATTTACAGGTTTTGCTTTCACCCCAGTCTCCTTTCCTTGGGGAACCTATGGCAAGCCCAATCAAGAGTCAGTTAGTTCTCTCCACCTGCCACCCGCCCTTGGATATGCACTGGTACAAGCCTGCAATGTAGTGGTTTTCTCTGTGTCCTTTTCTGGACTCACTTGAAATGTGTTTTAAAGGCATGAACATGTGGTCATCTATTTTTTAAAAATCTGGGGAAAGACACAAAGTTCTGGTGAGGGAATAGTCTGCAGTGTTGCCCAGGAATGACTCCCAGAGCCCGCAAGATTCACCACATCATTACAAGTTTGTATTACCTTCTTTCAGACCTCCTTCAGGCACTTTTAAAAGCACTGTATTCTAAAGTTCACTCATTTTAAGTGATATTTTGAAATTCTGGACTCTTTCCCTTTCCTCAGATTTCTTCAGCAAATCAAATTGTTAAAAAGGAGAGTGCCAAATACTGAGAGTTCCAATTGGGGAAAAAAAAACCAACACACACACAGGTATTCCAATCCTACAAGATGTCACTCATGCAGAGCTCTGCAGGACAATGAGGCCAAATTGAGCACTCAAAGACTTTCCCAGAGACCCAGACAAACACCCCTGCCAAAGAGCTGGTGGGATAGGGGGTAGGGGAAGTGGCTCAAGAAGGTGGGGGGGAGGAGGGAGCCAAACAAACCTTAGTGTCTGACAAGGAGGTCTGGGGAACTGGGTTAATATAAAGGAGCACTAGAGAAGAATGGGAAGAAGGACCTTGTGAATGTGGAGGTACAGATGGTAGGACTCCCTCTCTTGGGGCTGAGGAGGAGAAAGTTGAAGAGGAGTAATAGTAGTGGGGAGATGCCCCTGAGGAATCAAAGATGGTTACAAGGTAGAGGTGAAAGAGACCAATGACTTATATCCATACAGAGAACCCTTGAATGGGGGTCCTGATGAAATTGAAAATACCATCTTTAGAGCCTGAGAACCACCTGAACCAACAAATATTTCCCAAATCTCTTGTATGGGGTGAAAAGAAGAGTAAGGCATGGAGGTGATGAAAGAAAAGGATGGTCATACTGCCAACAAGGTGTTTAGAAACAGTCTCCAGGACCCTGACAGCAGCTCAACGCAGCTGACTGTCCCCATTGTTGCCCTGAGATCTGCCTGATTTGAGGAGCGATGAGGTGGTAGATAGCCTTACATACAGTTCATGTGCAAACTTCCACCCCAAGGCTTTTACTCCAGTATGCAGTTTCAGAGGTTATGCCCAAATAATGTCTAAACCAGGGGTTCCTAACTTTTTCAAACTGGGGGCTGGGCCAGATGGCTGTTTTTCCCTGCCTGCACAATGGGATAAGTCATTTTTGTCCCAACAGCTTCAAAGGAATGGCCATTTTGTTTCTCAAATGCCCTTGGAAGGGTGGGGGCCACATAAAATTGTGCCATGGGCCGTATCCAGCCTGTGAGCCTTAGGTTGAGTACCCCTGGTCTAATCACTGCTGAAGTCTTGACTTGCAATGCTACCAAGTTGCATAATTCTGTTTAAACCCGAGAGCTGTGCCTCCCGTATATACTCTAATATAAACCAAGTTTTTTAAACCCCAAAAATGAGGTCCAAAAAGGGGATCTATACATGGGTCAACAACCATGAGGTCTAAAAATATGGGTTTTTAAAAAGTTATTCTGCACTTTAAAAGTAAGTTTCTGGACTTTCACGGCAAAAGAATCTGAGGTGCAATTACACAACTGGCCAGAAGAGGGCACAAATTGCAATTTTCTATTAGAATACATTGAAAATCAAGTTCTCCTATTCTGGTTTGTTTTCAATTAATTCCTATAGAAAACCTCAAATGAAGAAATAAGCTCTAAAATGCAATCATATCCCACTTCCAAACTGGTGTGGGAAAAGAAAGGATTTTACTTACCGTACATTCTTGCCTTTGTCCCTGCTCTATGTGTCCAAGATGGAGGGAGGAAGCCATTCTCCTTCCTTGCAGGGGGAGCAAGAGGCTAGGCTAGAGCAACACTTCCTGCCTCAGTGCAATTGATCTGCCCACCCACTTTACCTTCAGCACCACCACTGGTGGGTGGTGCAAGGATAGTTTTTTTAAAATCACTAAAATAATTAATATTTTAATTACTGAAACTCACTAGCTGCTGCAACATTTCCCACTCTTGGCGTATACTCTGGTCAATCTATTTTCCTGGGTTTCAAGGTCAAAATTAGGTACCTCAGCTTATATTTGGGTCGACTTATATTTGGGTCAGCTTATACAAGTATTTTTATCTCACAGAATGTTGGGATTTTTTATGGTGTTTTTTCTTCTGGTAATATAATTTCAACTTTCCATTTCCCAAGAGGATCTGTAGCAGATGGTGTTGAGTCAGTTCCAATTTTTTAAAAAAGTATGCCTTGCTTCTCTTTGCAAGATTATCCAGGAAATGTCCATCTTTTAGTTTCAGCTTTCAGACAGTTCATGGACCCTGATTTCTGATATTACTTTAATTTGGCACTGGGTTTGTCTAACTGTCCTGGCCACATCACACTGTCCCACAGATTTTATAGACTATCAGATCATATTTGCTGTGGCTTTTTAAGGGACATATTTAATTCATGCATATTTAGCAGTTCTGGCACAAATATAGAACACATCTATGGGTAGAGAAATTGACAGTGGGATCAGAGAAAATAAAAAAATACACTAAGTGCACTGATAATGTTAATTTTTTTAATGAACATTACCACCTGACAGAATTGTGAAATAACATAGATTTTTGAAATGGGAGCCGTGTTAGCCTGTGCAAGATATATCAAACAGAAAATAAAATAAAACAAAACAAAGACAAAAGCGCTGTTAGTTAAAGACTAACTGCTATGTTTTAATGTTAGCTTTTGTGGATCAAGTCCACTGCTTCAGACGTAAGTATGAGACTTCCCGGCAATAATTTATGGGGGTACAGAGGTACACAATGGCTGATAAGTATAATAGATACATTTGCAAATTAGTGTGGTTTTTTTACACATAATAATGACTGATTGATATCCAGATTTATTTTTATGAAATTTGGTTCTGTGAAGTGGTAAATGGCTACTAAAGTAAAGGTCAGTCTTGTTCAAAAGCCAGGCATATCTGACTCTAAGGTATGGTGCTAATCTTCGTTTACAGTTAAAGAGCCAGAGCTATATGTATCTGCAGACATTTCCATGGTCATATGGGAGGCATGACTAGATACTGGAATGCATGGAATGCTATTAGCTTCCCACCAAAGTGGTACCTATTTATCTACTTGCAATTTCTTGCTTTCGAACTGCTAGTTTGGCAGGAGCTGGAACAGAGACGAGAGCTCACTCTGTCCTGCAGCACCCAGGTCTTGAAATGCTGACTTGAGGACTTTCCAGTCATCAAGTTCAGCATCTTAACCACTAAGCCACCACAGTCCCTTGGCTAGGAGACAGATGCAACAACATTCCACAAAAGTGGCATTACACAATTCTTAATGAGTTTACCTTTCATATCCTGCATTTAGAATTTACAGACTAAGTTGTGTGCAAATTGACAATGATGTGAATTGACCTAGGCTCGTTTGCTCTGTGAGATGGCCTGAGGCTACGAATAATATATGCTGATGAATAAGAATCACTGGCCATATTTCTGAAGTTTGTTCTGTAAAGGCGTTATGGGAAATTAGAGCATATAACAACCTAATAGTTGTGGTGTTTCAAATCTGCTAATGTCCCCAAACCCTTTGACTAATATTCAAGCCACTGAGATGGTTATCCAGCATGTGTATATATATTATCTCTGACATCTGTCTCTGGATCCTTTCCCTGTAATTTTTCTGTTCCCGCATGGTAATGTTCAAATCTTGTACAGAATGTCCTGGTAGATTGAAATGATTTGAAACAGGTTTCTATGGCTTCCCAGTCCTGATGTCTAATTTATGTCGATTAAATCTTTTGCACAGAGATCGTCCTGTTTGTCTTATGTAGAGTGCAGAAGGGCATTGTTGGCAAGAGATGGCATAAATCACATTGGCAGAGGAACAAGTAAAAGTGCTCTTGATGTTGTGTGTGACATTGGTGGATCCTGTAATTGTGTTGCCAGAATAAATGTGTTATATAGAACAAACAGAACTGTCTCAATACCATCTGCTGCAGATGCTCTTGGGAAATTATATCCCCACTGAAATAGTTAATGACAAGAATGGAAGACCAGTAAATAGCTCCCTCAGAAGTTATAGAAAGGTGGAGAGAACACTTTAAAGAACTTTAAACCCCCTGGGAGAGTATCACAATGAAACAACACAAGACTACAAAAAATAGTGCTAGAACTGGAAATGTTAATTGAAGAAGTAGCAAGAATCATTAAACAATCACCTAAACACAAAGCACCAGGAATAGATGGATTAACAACAGAAATAATCCAAGCAGCAAAGGAAAACAGCATCAGATGGTTATATAGAACAGGGATTCTCAAACTGCAGAGCGTGACCTGGCCCCCGGCTTAAAAAGGTTGAGAACTCCTGATATAGGATCTTCAAGGTAGCATGGAGACAACTAACTACACCCACTGATTGGCAACAAGCAATAAGAATACCACTGTGCAAAAACAAAGGGAGTAAATGAGAATGTATCAAGGCATCTCACTCTCACACCGTGCAGGGAAAATGTATACCAAAATAATAGAACCAAGGTGAGACCAGTTATAGAACCACAATTAACAGAAGAACAAAAGGGGTTCAGGAAAAAAAACAGAAGCTGTACACTTAAACACTTAATAGATAAAATATAGAATTCAATAAAAATCTTTGTTACATTTGTAGACCAAGATAAGGCATTTTATAGAGTTGACTGGAAACTGCTATGGCCAACATTGGCTCAATATGGAGTAAGTGAACATCATATTAGATTATGTAAAATAGTGTTATATAGTGACTGCAGAAGAATAGTTAGAATCAAGGACTATAGGAACTCTTCGCAGTAACATCTAGACTGTCGCAGGGATGTGAACTATTGCCATTATTATTTATCACCTACCTAAACACCATATGCAAAATCCAAGCACATGAATGGAAACAATATCAATGAATTACTTTTTTGAGGATGATTGGGCATTTATATCAAGTACAGCTAAGGAATTACAGCAACAGCTTAGAGCCATGAACTAAAAATGCAATATAAATAATATGAGAATCAGCAAAGAGAAGACTGAGGTAATGGCAATTGGAAAGAAACAGCATACTTTAAATATCGTAATAAAGGGAAGAAGTATAAAACAGGTGGCAGAATTCAACAATTTAGGAACAACATTTACTGAAGATGGCAAAACAGATGAAGAGATTAACATATGGTGCGGTAAGACAAACCAAATAGAGGGATAGTTAGTTCTGTTCTTACAACATAAGGATGTTCCGACCAGCACAAAGAGACACCTCATATTCATTCGCGCCTTATATTACCAGTGTCAAACATGGACACTTACAACAAAGTATAAATGAAAGTTGGTCACCATGAAAATGAGATGACTGAGGAAGGCTGCTGGAGTGACTAGAAGGAAAAAATCAGGAATGAAATTATAAAGGAAAGAATTGGAATAGAACCAATTTAAACTACTGTATATACAGAGACCAACAAATAAAGTGGTTTGCTCATTTGGAGATACAAGTAATACCTCATATAACATTAGTATCGAATAACACGAAAATCGCATAACATCAAGGAATCTGGGGGGAAGAATTGCATCAGATAACATTAAGATCCTATGGGATGCTTCAGATAACAACCGCGAAAGCCTGTGTGGTTACAATGTATCTCTATGGATCCCATAGAGGATCAGATAACACTAAAAATCATATAACACAAAGACTTGTGGAACCAGGTTTTAGTGTTATATGAGGTTTTACTGTAATGGTTTGTAATTTCATACTCTACAAGGAATATATGAAAATAGGAGAAGCACAAGGCAGGCCCAGAGGAAGATGGAGAGATAACATCAAATACATCTTTCAACAATGCCAAATAGTGGCAGTGGAGGTAGCTAGCAGTGCAGGAACAAGAACCATGTATTTCACTCAACACACAAAGTGGTAAAAGAGGAAGTAAAGAAGAATGAATGGATGGATGGATGGATGGACATAGCTGGGTTTGTAAAAAGGTTTAGTTCACATTTATTTTATTTATTTGTTGAATTTATGCCCAACCCATCTGGGACATTCTCCCCCTTGCTTAGTCTGTTGTGTGTCAACAGTTGCTTGAACTTGTGGGTTGTCTGTAAGAGAATGATGCATTTTTTTCAAGGATGTGTTGGAGATATGGTAATTTATTATGTGTGTGAGGGGTTTTTAGTTGTGGAATGAAAGTTGCAACTAGTAGTGTTTGGTTGTTTTCTCTTCTGAGTTTGTCTTGTAGTGGGTTGCTTTTGCTTATTCCTCTTGCCCAGTTAATTTATTCTTTAACCTTATTGGGTAGGTATTGTAGTCTGAGAAATGCATTTTGTAGGCCCTTGAGTTTTGAGCATCTATTTGTTAGTCTGAGAAGATGCAGTTGTACTGTAGTTGATGGATTTTGTCATGTGTTCTAATGGAAGCTAGAGGCATGCGAGTAGGTGTGCAATGCGGGTTTTCGGTATAGCATGTAACTGAGATGTCCATGTATCTTCACTGTGCTGTCTAGAAATTTACTTGTTGTGTAGATTCATCAGGGTGAGCTGGATGTTTGGATGAAAGTTATTGAAATCCTGGTGACATTTTTCTAAGACAGGGGTTTCCAAACTTTTCGTGTGATTACTTGTGAAAGCAGAAGTAAAACATGTCCACATGTGGGCAAAACACTGCCATAAATGCACCCGCATTTACGACAGCTGTGGCTGCATTTACGGCAGTGTTTTGTGTATGGATAGACATGTTTAACTTCCACTTTCAGGAATGGCTAGGATGGTGCAGGCCAGATTATTTGTCACTGCAGGCCAGATCCAGCCCATGGGCCGTAGTTTGGCCACCCCTGCTCTAAGGCTTCCTTTCCATGTCTTCAGAATTTTTTAAAAAAAGTTGTCATAGAAAAGTGATTATCAGTACAGCAGTTAAGAAAGTGTTGCTCTACTCACATATTGTAGAGCCATGCAAGTACCCATGGCAGTTGTGTTGAACTGATGCTGCTGCACTGTAGCCAGAACTTTGTTTGTTGGATCCTGACCAGGGATCAAGGTTGACTCAGCCTTCCACCCTTCCAAGGTCAATAAAATGAGTATCCAGAATGTTTGGGGCAAAATGCTAATTAACTTGTGAACTGCCCAGAGAGTGCACTAAGCGCTATGGGGCAGTATACAAGCCTAATTGCTATTGCTGTTTGTTTGTTTGTTTATTTTATTTTATTTCATTTGTACCCCACCATCCTCTGAAGACTCAGGGTGGCTTTAGATTTATATACTGCCCCAATCAATAGAATCTGGGTGGTGTATACAGTCCAGCGAACACCTCACTGGCTGATCAGCAAACCTTAAAAACAATATAAAAACAGTTAAAAGCCCTTCAATAAAACCAATTACAAGGGGAGGGGACCTCAGACGAGCCAAAAAGGAGAGCTTGTTGGCAATCTAGGCCCCCAGACCCGTTCTGGTAACCATGTTTTCAATTCTCTCCTAAACGGTAGCAACTGGCCCTGGAAGCATAAATCTACTGAGAGGAAGTTCCATAATGTGGGGGTTATGACCGAGAAGTCCCTTTTCCTCATGCTGGAGAGATGCACCTCCCTAACAGATGGTACTGTATATACTTGAGTATAAGCTGACCCGAATATTAGCTGAGGTACCTAATTTTGAGCTGAAAACCCAGGAAAATAGATTGATCTGAGTATAAGCCAAGGATGAGAATGCAGCAGCTGCTAATGAGTTTCAATAATCAAAATACATGAAAGTATGGTAAAGTTAATTAAATTTTTGGTGCATCTCAATACAATGTGGTCTTGGGACCCCCATGGTCACTGACACAAGTATAAGCCATTTCCCCTTTTTGGTGCTCATTTTTTGGGACTAAAAGGTAGGCTTATACTCGAGTATATACAGTATATGGAGGGTGCCCTCTCAGTTTGCTCTCATGGGATGGGTCGATATCCTAGGGATGATGAAGTCCCTGAGGTAGCCTGGTCTGCTACCATGAAGGGTGACCTTTGTTGTCAAAAGTAAAATAGTTGTGTAACAGCATAAAGTCACAGAGTGTGGTGAGTAAGCATACTTTGTTCTTATTTTGAATGGTATTTCTGATGGTTTGTAGTCCATCTCTGTGCACTTCTGACTTTCTCCCATGGAACAGAGAGAAGCCTGGCAAGATGAAGCAAAGGGAAATCTGCCGAGGTGTTGTTTCCCTTTAAGGTATGGGTTTTAAGGAGAGGCGCGTTGCCGCCCATCCCGGTAAATTATTTCCTCAGCACGGGGCTGGTGTCCAAATCCATTGTGGCTTAGATAGTGTTGTTTGGGCAGTTTGAAGTTTCCTTAGAAAGTCTGTGGTATCTCTTATACAGCTGGGTACATTGGGTGGCATATGGTTTGAGGTGAGAGTCCACATGTCAAGATACTCCAACAGTGACAGTATTGATGCTTGATACAATGGGCCTCACAGGATTTCCAGGTTTGTGTATTTTAGGTTACAGGTGAAAGGTAGCTGTATGTGGTGTGTCAGTCACTATTTCTAAGTAAGCCAGTTAACAAGTATAATGTGCTGAGTATAATCAGTTATCCCAAGTCAAAGCTCTGGTAATAGACTAGAGTTTATTAATGTGGGCAAAATTCTCTACTAAGTGTCAGTGAAATTGGCTCCACATATCTTTTTGGAAAGTAAAAAAAATATAAGGCAGTACCACAGAGAATTGGAAGGGAAGAACGCTGTGTAGAGTCCTAGTGAGACTGTTGCTATTTCTTCATAGCGAAGAATGTAATTTTGAAAGGAAAGGAGAAAATATAGCAGAAGAGATGTTTAAGTAGTAGTAAAAAGGAACACAATGTGGTTCAGGAAAAAAAATGTAATCCACAGAATATCATAAAAAAAGAATGTGAAAAGAAAAGGAAGAAGAATGGAGTTTTAAATAGAGGGGCTTAGTAATGTACTTCAAACTGGGTAACATTGGAGAAGATTCCTATCTATTTTCAGGTTTTCTTTTGTTAAGGCCTAAGGTCTCCTCAGCATTTCTTGGTGTTCTAGCAGATCAGCAGGCCAGGTATGATTTCCCCCCCATGAGATTTGTTCATTTCTGCACAAATACATGTATAACAGTAGAGAAAGTCCACTCAACAGTCCCCATACCAGAGTTGTGACATTCAGTTCTTCTGACAGGTTGAGAATCTTTTTCTGTCTTGGTAGACAGCAAGCAATCTAGGACCTAGGATTTGTTTTTCTGTTGGTAGGTTGCTTTTATTGGTGATGCTATTTGCTTTGTTTCAAGAGCTGCTTCATTTGTGTGGATGGCTTCATTTCTTTTATAGATGCTACACCTTGAGGGAAGGGCCCACCTGTTTTAAGTGAAACAACATGGCTGCCTAAGGCAGGAGATTTGGGATGTTGTGAAAATGCAGCAAATTGTTTGATATTTAATTGGCTATTTTACTGTCACAGATGAAGAGCGGTTCTTCTGGAATTTTCTGCCAAATATACCAGCTGGATTTAGGTGTCTTATCTTGAGCGAATCTGAGAAGGCACTAGGATTTGTTACTCTCCCTTAAACAGAAAAAGATCTGGGTTCACAGACAAGACAAAACTTTCACCTGCTCCATAAAACATACTTAATTATGCCTCTTAGTTCATTTGCACATCCGTGGCCAAGCTTCATTTGTTTGACAAATCCAAAACATTTCTTTTACCTTGTGAAATGACAGGATACTGTTTCCTCTTAATGACCCCCATCCCATACACATTTTTCTTTCCTGGAAAATGGCAACACAATAATTGTCATTAGCGCTGATATTTCCTGCTCCAAGTGTGAAGGAAATATTGTTGTAGTGTAAAGCACACACTATCTATATGAGACAAAGAAATGCAATGAGTAACTTGTTTTTTATATAATGTCTTACCTAGTGAAGTTCAGGTATTAAATTAGAACTCATGAAGGCATGGTCACCAATATTCATTTTTGTTCGTATCCCTTCTGAGAATGTTTTCCTCCCATTTTCTAGACATTGGTTGTGTTTATAATGTTATCACTTCTAAGCCTTAGGTGCTTTTGTTTTATGACGGCCACAGCAAAGACTCAAAGAGACACACAACATTTTACTGCTTATTCAATATTGCATTGTTTTCTAAATTCCTTTTCAGTCATACATACAAATTTCCAATCCTACCATTTTCTGGTCAAGGCGAAAAAGCACTGACTTTTTAAAAAGAAAAAACTTCATAATGTAGACTGTTCACAATATGAAGGCTAGCTTTAAAATGACAAATTATGAATTGACCAGCCATTCATTGTCAGTAGAGCAAAATGAATGTGACACCAAGGCCTTTATTACATTTATAGCATCTAATCATGAATATCTGACAAAAATATTTATTCAGGTATTAAACATGTAGCAGTATACCAGATGCAGTAGCCTCTGGTGCTAATTACAGTATTTTATTATTTTATACATAAAATCCAGTCTTCAGTAAAGGTATAATCAACAAATCTTCTGTTTCTTGCATTTTTTGAGTTATTTTTGAAAGTGTAGTTCCTAATTCATTTGTGTTTTAAATTGTTGTTTTCACTGTTTGACAAATGTCTGGCAGTATCTATTAATACTTTGCACATTGCTAAGTCAAGGCTGTGGGAATATAGATCCAGAGTGTTTTCTTTGCTGTGGGCTCTTAAGAATCAATTCAAAATGCAGAGCTCTTCTTTGGAAAGCACTGTTGAAAGCGATTGTCAGAAGTAGGCAAAGAAATAGATTTAGGGCATGTTGCTTCCAGCTATTTCAGTTGCACAGGTAGTGTAGTTTCACTGCTGTTCTTAAATACAAGCAAGCTTTGCAGCTGTGGCTTTTCTTTTCTTGGAAAACTAACTTCAAGACATCAGACTTCACACCATAGAGATAACACTAACTCTAAAATCAGACACTGGTATTAATAGTATGGGTGTCAATGTGAAGTTGGTGTTTGAAATGCTGTAGCATCCCATACATCTTATGTGTCAACCTTCATGTGCTCTGAAAATTGTTTATATATTGCCTCATTATTCTAACATGTACTCAGTGTCTCTAATTAATTAAATAATCAACTAGACACATCCTTTTAGCTGCTTACCATGATCTTGAAAAATTATTTAGAGAGCAACTATATTTTAATTGCCCTTAGATAAGCTCTCATACTCCTAATGCTACATTTGGGGGTGTATGTGTGCTAATCTTAGCTATGTAAACCTTATTAAGGTAAATGTGGCTTAGTTTTTATTGACTTGAAATCTGTTAATTGACCACGCTGTACTGGACACATTAATCTTATGCTTATTTTTCTGGAACATGATATTGAGTGTTTGATGGGGCAATAAAATCTTATGCAGAGAAAACTAATGATCTTGGATAGACTAAAAGTGACAAATTTAATACATAGATCATTTTAGCAATTTCCTCAACATTTTTAGTGTGGTTACTTTCAATCACCACATGAAGGAATGAAATGGGGTCACAGAACTGAATTTCTCTCCACCATCATTATCACAGTTACTCCTTTTATCCTTAAAGTTCATGTTCCAGGGATGTGTTTCTGCTGAATCCTACTGCTTTGCAAAAACAGTAACCTCTATTCTGTAGTTCCCCCTATGTCCTTAGCTTTTGGCACCATGTAGGGCTGTAGTGGAAAAAGAAAGGGAAGAAAATCATGCTTCTACTGGCTCTGAACACGAAGGTATGCCATTGGAATTTGGTCACAGCCTGTTGGGATCAAAATTGCTGGGAGAAACATCAACAACTTGAGATACGAAGATGATGGCAGAAAGTGAGGAAAACCTAAAGAAGCTTCTGCTTAGGTTGAAAGAAGAGAGTGCAAAAGTTGGCTTGAGACTCAACATCAAGGAAACTAAGATAACGGCAACAGGCCCTGTCAGTCCTTGGAAAATAGATGGGGAAGAAGTAGAAGCAGTGACAGATTTTACTTTCTTAGGATCCAAGATCACTGCAGATGGAGATTGCAGCCATGAAATAAAAAGGCAACTGATGCTTCGGAGATAAGCTATGAGAAACCTGGGGAACATAGTTAAAAGTAGAGACATCACCTTGTAAACAAAAATTTGAAGTGTGGTGTTGGAAGAGAGTTTTGAGAGTCCACTGCACAGCGAGGAGAACAAATAGGTCGATTCTAGAAGAAATCAACCCTGACTTCTACTTGGAAGGTCAAATAGAAAAGATGAAGCTAAAGTACTTTGAAAATCAAATGAGAAGAGAAGATTCACTTGAGAAAGCCTTGATGCTGGGAAAGGTGGAGGGCAAATGAAGAAGGGGGAGGCCAAAAATGAGATGGCTAGATGGTATTGTAGATACAATGGGCACAAAGCTGGGCAGGCTGAGCAGGATGGTGGAAGACAGAGGTACCTGGCGGGCAATGGTCCATAGGATTGCAAAGGGTTGGAATCGACTGTGCAACTGAACAACAACAAAAAACCAACAACCTAGGGCCTGTTGCCATAATCTTGGTTTTCTTGCTGTTGAGTCTCAAGCCAGCTTTTGCACTCTCTTCTTTCAACCTAAGCAGGAGCTTCTTTAAGTCTTCTTTACTTTCTGCCATTAGGGTAGTACCATCTGCATATCTCAAATTGCTGGTGTTTCTCCCAGTAATTTTAATTCCGATTTATGATTAATCCAGCCCTGTGTTGTGCATTATGTGCTCTGTAGATAAGTTAAATAAGCAGGGTGACAAAATGCAGACTTGTCTTACTCCTTTTCCTATTCCAAACCACTCCATCATTCAGTATCCTGTACTAACTGTTGCTTCCTGATTCATGTACAAATTTCTCATGATACATATCAGGTGTTCTGGTATTCTAATCCCTTTAATTACTTGCCACATCTTATTGTGGTCCACACAGCCAAAGGCCATGGTGTAGTCAATGATACAGAAGTAGACTTGTTTCTGGTATTCCTTTGTTTTTTCCATGATCCAACGTATGTAGGCAATTTGCTCTCTAGTTCACTTACTTCTTTGGAACCCAGCCTGCACTTTAAATTTTATAATTGTAATTTTGATGTTTTTAACAATGGGTTTGGGTTGGGTTTTATTATGCTTTTATGATGTTGTAAACCGCCCTGGGTCGCCCCGGCAAGAAGGGCAGTATAAAAATGTAAATAAATAAATAATAAACCTTGCTTTATAGGACAATTCCACTGGTAAATATTTGTTAATCAGATAACATTAACTGCTCATCTTTTCTTGATTTGAGTACTGGCATACTTTCAATTTTTACAAAAATGCCATTTTCCTTTCAAAATGCACACTTGCAGATTTAAATAATGTTTGCATTCATCTGGTGCTTTCAAAACTTCTGGGCTTCCCAGAACAATTTGGTGGGAACTGCATGAAACTGGATGGTTAACTATATAGACTAGTTGTCTGAACTAAGTCCTGATTCTTACCATGCAAGTTGTAATATTTGTTCTTTCCCTAAATACCTCTGGACTTTCTTCTATCTTTATGAATTCATGAGTCTTTCCATGCAATGACTGCACATAGAATGAGATTTCTGCCTTATCCTGTATAGTCATAGGCTTCATTTGCTGAAAGCCTATAAATATAAAACTTATTCAGTGGTACCTTGCTTAAAGAGCATAATGTGTTCCACGGGATTGCTCTTTAAGCGAGTTTGCTCTTTAAGCAAAACACATTGTAGGTGACCAATTGTGACTTCTGGCGGGGGGGGGGGAATTGTGAAACCCAGTTTAGTTTTTTGTTGGGTTTATTTGTTAAGTGAGGCGACCATTCAGAGACAATTCTGCTCGTTAAGTGGGTTACTCTCTAAGCAAGGCACTTTTTATGCAAGGTTTTACTGTATATTGATAAAATCTGTATATGCAGAGTAAAGAGGTGAATATTCAAGTAATTCATAACAACTATATTCAACTACACAAAACATTTGCAATTAATAAAGAGTGTGCTTGATTATATACCAAGTGCATTAAACTCATATCTTATAAACCTACATGTTCTGAATACCTTTTCTAACTGACAAGCGCTTCTATTTTCTTCCACAGATTGCTATGGTATATTTGACACTACAACTCTTAGATGCAAACAATAACATCAAGCACTGCTATTTATGCTGGAGCTCAAATGAGTAGAGCAAGGCTCATGTGAAGATAATCAATTACCCTTCACTTATTTTAAAACTCTATTCTGTGAAGGGGGAGTTGTACAGTACTTAGCTCAAATGAAATTGAATGGATTAAGGCAATATAGATGCATGCAATTCTAATACTGGTTTACACAGTCAATTTGATAGAATGTCTGCTGGGAGATTACTCTCATTGATAATTACATTTTCATCCATGATCTGACCTATACCTGAAGTGGTATAATAGAAATTTTGTGTAAGCTGCAAATCTAATTATGCAATAAGAAGGCAAAAGATTTCTGACTGTTGATTAATTTATATCTTCCAATTTTCACAACAAACCCAAACCTAGATTCATGTTCCTGCTGCCGTATCCCATCTCCCTCGCTGGTCACTAATTATTAAAGAAAGAGAGGAAAAGAAGAGGAAACAATAAGAAAGAACAATAAACAATATCTGTTTCCTTCATAATGATCAAGGAAGTCTAATGATCAAGGAAGTCAGCTGAAGGCCCAATTTTCTTCAGGCTTCTACTCAAAAATTTTAATACTAGGGGGGAAACAGGTATAACTAAATAGCATTAAAATCACTTCATACAATTCAAGTAGGCATTTGATGAAAATAAAAAAGGTTCAGAAATACAGGGTGGTTCATAGGTCCCCTTTTTGTTGTTGTTCAGTCGCACAGTCGATTCCGACCCTTTGCAGCCCCATGGACCACTGTCCGCCAGGCACTTCTGTCCTCCACCATCCTCCTCACCTCACTCAGCTCTGTCCCCACTGTGTCTACAATACCATCTACCCATCTCATTTTGGCCCGTAAGTCCCTACCCATCCTCTGTATGGGCACGAGCCCCAACCCTCTGCCCAGCAGTCCAGTGGGAGTGCTTCCTCTCTCCTCCCAGCACAGAGTTTGCCCCACCCCTCTGTCCAGCAGCCCAATGGGAGCACTTTCTCGTTCCTCCAGCAGAGCCCTACACTCTTTATGCCCTTGATATCTTGCTTCCATTTAATTTAATTTAATTTAATTTAATTTTTAGACTTTTATGTCGCACCCTCTCACAAAAGCGACTCTGGGCGGCTTACAGGGATACAAGATACATTTACAAGTTACACATGATCAAATAACATCATACTACGGATTAAAAATCATCACAATTTAGATAAACCCAGAACAATAAATACACAATTAATTAAAAGATTTGGCTATAATTAGCAAAATACTAAAAAACAGATTTAAAAGTTCAAGTTAAAAGTTTAAAACAGTGAGAAGGGTGGCTGTCCTATCAGATCAGCCACCCAACCTGGGGCCCCACATTCCTGGGGCCCCACATTCCTGGGGCCCCACACCTGCCCTGCCAGCCAGGTTTTTAGGCCCTTCCGAAAGGGCAGGAGCTCTGTCTGCAGACGTAACTCAGTTGGCAGGAGGTTCCAAAGGGCCGGGGCGGCCACGGAGAAGGCCCTCCTCCTGGTGCTAGAGAGATGCGCCCCTCTAACCAATGGAATGACAAGAGAGCCTCTCCGATCTGCCCTGGTGGGACGGACAGATGTTCTTGGGGTGACGCGGTCTCTTAAGTATCCTCGCCCACTACCATATAGGGCTTTAAAGGTAATGACCAGCACCTTGAATTGCACTCAGAGACATACTGGCAGCCAGTGCAGCTCCCGAAATCCCATAGTGGACATCTGGTGGAATCTTTCACCGTGCTCATCACTCACGGCTCCCATATTTGACGTAAAGAAGGTGAGATGTGAATGCAAGAAATGCATCTTTAGTGACATTCAGCAACCAAGGTGCTGGAAGGCTGTTAGCAAGTTGTCCACAATTTCTGCATAGTTGTCTGCTCTGTGGTTCCCAAGAAAGCTGTGCACGACAAGCACAAATGCGTCCCAAGTTGCTAGTTCTCGTTCCATGAGCTCCAATCTTAATTGTGTACATCGAATCAACTTTTGTATTTCTGGTGCAATGAACACTCCTGCTTTCAATTTTGCCTCAGTTTTCATCTTTCCAAACTTGCCTTTTAGGTACTGAAAATCACTATTTGTTTTATCCATTGCTGCAACAAACTGTTTCATAAGACCCAGTTTGATACGGAGTGGAGGTAGGTAAATCTTATTACGATCCACAAAAGGTACATGTTGAACGTTGTGCTGTCCGACTACAGGTAAATTTCTGGGTGGCCAATTTTTCACTATGTAGTGATTCTTGTCATCGCGAGTAAGTTCCACTCCTTCAGTCTGGAACCCAACAGTTCAGACTTTTCTTTCGACAGGGACAAATCGCGAACCAGGTCATCCAATTCGGCTTGGCTGATCAAATGTGGCTTTTTAAAGTCACTGTCGGGATCATTCGTGTATTCCATACCTTCAACGTCACTGTCATTACCTTCAGTATCACTTTCTTCATTGTTCATTGCATTGGATGAAGGAGGAATTGGTACTGGGTAATCTGTACCATGCGCCACAGGCTTTAGAGCAGACTGACAATCTGGATACACGTTTTTTGACTTGTTCTTCTTGCTGTACCCTCATATGATGGTCAAGCAGAAATTGCAATCCAAATGGTGATCTTTCTGCTCCCACCAAATCATGGGAACAGCAAAAGGCATTCGATTTCGCTTACCCTTTAACTACTGGGTTAGGCAGGAGTAACAGATGGTGCAACAGAGATGAGGAGTTCAGGATTTTGTTTGATCTCCGATTTCACATCCGAAGTAATGTTTGTAAGCTATACGTAGCTTTCTGGACATGTTCTTGCGTTGGTCAGACATCGTATACTTGCCACAAATGTAGCAAAAGCAGTCTGGACAATTCACACAGCTGCACCTATTCATCTTTCGTTTACTGAATCACCATGTACCGAATTACCGAATCGTCTTATACAAAATCACTTAAATGCATGTTACTGCGAGTGCTGATTAATAAAACACAGAACCACACTAGCACCTAGTCACCTCCAAATCAGACTGATGGATGAACCCCCAACACACACTCACACAATCATACATCAAACACAGTTCGTTGATGCAGCTATATAATAACACATGTACAGGCTTTTAATATCATATGACTTTCAGCTATAACTTTAAATCCAGACGTCCTACAACATTTATGATTACAAAATCGGAATCAGCGCATCCTATTACATAACAATCACATTATTTTAACCCAGTAGCAAAAATTTTGTTGTGTAGTGTTTTTGAACCCTCAGGGGGCGGGCTGCATTTTTACAGTGCTTGAATATATGCCATTCTCAGCACACTTGTATTCTGAGAGTGGCATATAAAGGAGGCTTGCAGCCATCAAATGCTGCTTTTGGGAACTAAAATGGACAGAGATGGGAGAATTCAACTCTAGAGACCATCATATCTACTACTGTGGCCAACAAAACCCTTAAAAGAAATGGAGTGGCCATAATAGTCAATAAAAGAGTGAGAAAAGCAGTAATGGGGTTAATCTAAAAAATGACAAAATGATCTCAGTACAGATCCAAGGCAAAACATTCAATATCACTGCACTTCAAGTCTATGCACCAACCACTGGTGCAGATGATGGCACAGTTAACCAATTCTATGAGGAATTACAGCACCTCATAGAACTGACCCAAAAAAATAATGCCCGTGTTATTTTGGGAAGTGTAATGCCAAAGTAGGAAGTCAAAAAGTAAATGGAATAACAGAGAAGTTTGATCTTGGAGCACAGAATGAAGCAGGACAAAGGCTAATAGAGTTATGCTATGAGACTGCACTTGTCATAGCAAACACCCTATTACAACAACACAAGAGGCGGCTTTACACATGGACATCACCAGATGGCCAACATCGAAACCAGATTGATTACAATCTCTGCAGCCAAAAATGGAGAACCTCCATACAGTCAACAAAGACTAGACCTGGAGCAGACTGGCTCAGATCATAATCTACTGATTGCCAAATTCAGATTTAGATTAAAGAAAATAAGGAAGTGGAGGTGTGGAATGGATTAAATCGTCTAGATCTGATAGGCAGAGTACCAGAAGAATTATGGATGGAAGTTCAGGACATCATTTAGGAGGCAGCAACTAAAACTATACTAAAAGAAAAGAAGTATAAAAAAGCAAAGTGGTTGTCTGATGTGGCTCTTAAAATAGCAGAGGAAAGAAGGAACACAAAAGGCAAAGACAAAAGAGAAAAGTTCAATCAACTGAATACAGATTTTCAAAGAAAAGCAAGGAGAGATAAGGAAAATTTCTTAAATGAACAGTGCAAAGCAATACAGGAAAACAACAGAAGGGGAAGGACTAGAGATCTTTTTTTTAAAAAAATTGGGGAAATCAATGGAATGTTTAAAGCAAAAATGACCATGATAAGAAACAAAAATGTCAGTGATTGGCTGATGCAGAAGAGATTAAGAAAAGATGGAAAGAGTACACAGAGGAACTCTACAAAAAGGACCTCACCACTCCTGATAATCACAGTTATGAGAACATTGAACTTGAGCCAGACATTCTGGAGAGTGAAGTCAGGAGGGCCCTAAAAAGCACTACCAACCAAAAGCTAGTTGAGATGATGGTATCCCAATTGAATTATTTAAGGCCCTAAAAGATGATTGAATTAAAGTATTGCATTCTATATGACAGCAGATTTGGAAAACACAGCAATGGCCACAGGTTTGGAAAAGATCAGTATACGTTCCAATCCCAAAAAAGGGCAATGCCAAAGATTGCTCAAATTATTGAACAATTGCACTCATCCCACATGCTAGCAAGGTCATGCTCAAGATAATACAGGATAGGCTTCAGCAGCACGTGGATAGAGAATTACCAGAAGTGCAGGCTGGGTTCCAAAGAAGTAAGTGAACTAGAGAGCAAATTGCCTACATACGTTTTAAATTTATAAAAATCCACAGGTCCCAATGATAATTAAAAAGTTAAAAACAACTTAAAGATAAAAGATCAAAAGATTAAAAGACCAGAGGGGAGAGGGAGCTCAAACAAGCCAGCGAGTTGGGGTCATGGTACCGCCAGGACCCCATACCTGTCCCGCCAGCCATGTTTTTAAGTTCTTCCTAAAAGACAGCAAGTCCATCTGAAGATGTAGCTCAGTTGGTAGGAGGTTCCACAGGGCTGGAGCGGACACAGAGAAGGCCCTCCTTCTAGTACCAGAGAGATGTGCCTCTCTGGCTGACGGAACAACTAGAGAGCCTCTCCGGTCCGCTCTGGTGGGACAGACAGATGTTCTTGGGGTGATGCAGTCTCTTAAGTATCCTGGCCCACTACCATATAAGGTTTATGGAGAGCTTTGAGAAAGTACTTCCTCTACACAAGCCATGCTGTCTGGGAGGTTTTGAGAATTGTAATCTTAAACAGCTTTTACCAAGTTTTGGATTTATAAATTGGAAAGACCACTGAGAAGCTAAAATTTACTTAGGTGAAATGTTTTTTAAAAAAAATTGATATTATTTTTAAACTCATAACCATATGGACAGGAATTGAAATACATGGCTGCTGTTCCAAACACAAAGAAATCCATTGGTAACAGAAATACTGAAGTAAAGTCATATGGAACTTGGGTTGCATTCTGAGTGAATTTCTCAAAGGGAGTGGTAGCAAGAATGAAGGGTGCAGGACCAAGCAGTTCTCTTGAATTTTAGACAAGATGGAAGTTGGCACAGTTCATTATTAAAGAATAAAATACAACTGCTGCCATTTCTCACCAGGTTAGAAAGATCCATCTTGAAAAGGCAAGATATGAAATTTAAAAGGGCTAGGGGAAATTACATTTAGCCTTTCACTCATTCCTGTAATAATGTGTGACACGGAGCTCAGTATATAGCCATTAGTCTAATGCAGTGGTTCCCAACAAGGGGTACTTCAATTCCCAGAAGCCTAAGTCAGTACATTGGCTGATCAGTACTTTGGGGAAATGACTTAGGCTTCTGGGAATTGAAGTCCAAACACCAGCATTTGGGAAACACTGGTCTAATGCAAGGGTGTTCAAATTATGGCCCTTGGGCTACATCCAGCCTGCAGTATCAAATGTTCTGGCTCACGCTCTTGCTGCGGTGGCAGCTGCTTCCGCCGCAATCCTTGTGCCCTCTGCTTGGCTTGGCATGTCCCTGCTGGTGTTCTGTAGCAGGGAGGATGTTGTAAACCTTACAACATCTGCCCTGCTACAGAACACTGGCAGGGACAGGCCAAACAGAGGGGACAAGGATTGAGGCAGTGATGGTGGATGTGGCAGAAGCATCGGCTGGATTGGCCAAGTGTGGCTTATCTAGCAGCAGAGGAAAATAGAAAGAATATACGCAGGAGCATTTCAGAAAAGGATTGAGGCTTAAACTGGATAGCCTATGATTGAGGAGTCAAGATTCTGCTGCTATGATTTAAAACAAAAATGCGTTTTGCTCCTGTTTCTAAAAGTATCATATTCAGTGCTCAGTGATTAGTAGTACATTATGCTAAGAACTCCCTTAATCCACTTAATTGAGGACACAAAGACTGAACGGAGATGTAAATGAAAATATCTGGCTTAAATCGGAATCAAGATTTTCAGTATCAGAAACAGCGCGAGTCTACATACTAATTGCTGGGTGTGTAGTGAGAGTTGTGATTATTGTTACTTATGAGTCCTGTTTGTGGGCTTCCAAGAATCATCTGTGAGAATAGAATATTGCAGTAAAGTCAGCATTGCCTTTTGAAAACTGTATATACTTGAGTATAAGCTGAGTTTTTTAGCCCCAAAAATGAGCCCCCAAAAGGGGACTGGCTTACACTCAGGTCATTGACCACGAGGCTCCCAAAACCATGCCGAATTGAGATGTGGCAACAATTTAATTAATGTTACCACATTTTCATGTATTCTTTTCCATATTGGTCGTAAATAGTGTGTGCATGAAAATGCAACTGACCTCAGCTTGAAAGTAGAGATTGAAGTTGACCATTTTGAAGGAAGCTGAGAGTACATGAAATACTACTTCACCTGGCTGCTTTCTGTAAGGATGATAGGCATGTTAGACCTACACATCTGGAAGGTCGCAGGCTAGAGAAGGATGGTTTAAATAATGACTTGTTTTGTTTCAGTGATATCAAAACCATTCAGACTTGTTGGGCTAGAGATTACAATGTGAAAATGTGTGTCTCTTGGCTAATTCACGCTTCATATCACCTTCCGCTCTTTGCAGAAAGTATCATCTGTCTCTATGCGTAATTGGAATCAACTTTCTCTATAATTTCCCCTCTTCCAAGAAACCATATCCATCCTTTGTTGTAATTCCAATTATTTGATAGAATTTATAGACAAATCTAAGGCAGTCTATTTTTATTTAAATCCTGTCTTGTTAATCAAAGAAATTTTTGTCACTCTTTCTATTCATTTGTTTTTAAAAAGTAAGGCTACATTTCTTTGCCTGCAGACTTCCAGAATCAGGCAAATACAATGTGTTGTGACAAAAGATCTCTCATGCTGTTTTTTGGCAAAACATGAAGCATGACATATTGTGGCTTTCAGTAAACTAGCTCTGTTTAGCATAGGACACCAGAATTCTCTGTAGGTTAGTTATGCTAATTGTGTATTAAACTCTTCTTCTAATTCTAAATAGAAGGTTAACACATCTTTTAATCATTATTGCATTAGAATTACTATGGAACAAAAAAGATACTACTCTGTTCAATTTTTTAAAAATGAGGTAGATTGTAGTGGTTCAAGTGGTTAAGATGCTGATTGGGAGGTAGAAGGTCAGCAGTTCAAAACCTGAGTACTGCATGATGAAAGGAGTGCCTGTCTCTGTCCCAGCTTCTGCCAACCTAGCAGTTCGAAAACAAGAAATTGCAAGTAGATAGCCTGGAGTGCAGTGGTTCATGGGTCACAATGGGTCGGACTCGACTATACAACTGAACAACAACAAAAAGGTACCACTTTGGTGGGAAGGTAAATACAGAGATTTGATTGGTTCTCTAGAGACTGCCAGCTGATATAGAGAACCAATTAGATATCTGTATTTTCCTTTCCTTTTTTTTCAATTCAGGAATTAAAGCAAGCACACATGTCCATAAGCTGCCCACTGTACACACAACAATTCACCACAGATAAATAACTGCAAAGGATCTATTTTAAACAAATATTTCAATAGTCAAACCACATAGTAAAAGAGTTTTTCCTTCACGATTCCTTGAAAGCAGTTCTTCAATAAGAGGGAAAGCCAAAAGGAAAAGTGGTTAAGAATTCAAAGGAGAAACTTGCTACAGTGTATCCATTTTCACAATAATGTATCTATTCTGGTATGGAGAGATACTTTTTTTGAAGGAAAGAAGGTTAGAAAGAAAGTGGGTTTTTGTTTTGTTTTAAACCTTCATAGAAAATGTTTCTGAAGTCTGATCCAAATTGTATAAGTGTCACAGGAAAAGTCATTATGTCCTCTATCAATCACATTTTGGATCACTTCAATCGGTTGATCGGTTTGGTCATAGTCTCACCACCAACCAAACCCCCCTCAAAAATGTCATTTTTATGAGTCACGTTTTTCCTTAATATCTTTGTTGTTGATTCATGTTTCAGTGTCATTCTTCTCCACATGTAGTATTTGAACTGTATCCACCTCGGGATGTTGTCATATTCAGTTTCAAATATGGGTTTCCCTTTTATTTTTGCGTTATTTGTGGTTTTTTTGTAAAATGTTTCATAGTGTTTTTCCCCAAAGTCCAATTTCAAATGTCATAGTGTCACCATAAAGGTTATTATTTCCTCTTTCAAACACACTTTGGGTCACCTGAATTGGTTGTGTGGTTTGGTTGCTGGGCCGCTGGAAATTGATCTCCCCAGCAAATATTGCATTTTTCCAAGGCAACTTTTGGAAGCAATGATGCCATTGCTTTGTATTTTTGGCCAATGGCTCTTTACATTTCTGAAAGTCGCCAAGATGAATTTTCAGTTGATGTACAGTTATTTTCATGGGTGCTTTAGTTTTGTGGCAGCAGTTCGTCAAAAGTACATTATTTTTGTTACATCACAAAAGCTGCCAGACTACCCAACCAAAACATAAGACATTCATAGAATTTGCATCAAAAAGAGCTAAACCAGATGTTATAGTTGTGAGAGGCTATAGCCTTGGGTCTAAATTTGGGACTTTACTATCCCAACCATAATTTTAGTTTTAGAGAAATCCACACACTGAAAATCTTGTATGAGTTTTATTACTTTGACTCATCCCTATAAAAGTAATGCCCACAGGTGCTTTTTAAAATGTCTTTTATTTGTCATGTACTAACAGACTGCTGTCAAATCAGAACTGAGTCTAGCAACCTTAACAGAGTTTTTGAGGTAATTGAGCTATATAAGGATATTGTAATTTTACCAGTTCCACCTCCACTGAGCTTCTGTGGCAGAGCTGAGGAATTGAACCCAGACCTCCTGAGTCACAATCTGTTACTCTGTTCACTACACCATACATATAAAACACTGTATGCAAGTGAGTGAGAGAGTATAGACATAGGCTGTTTTCCTGTGTATTAACACAATATTTTGATTGGTAGTAGATTATCATGGTTGGAGACATAGGTTCTAGAGGGACAAGGAACTGTTTTGGAACCAGCTTAATTCTTTAGATAAGTTTCCCACCTTGAGACATATAAATGACTTATGACCAAGCTGACGTTGAAGGTGAGGTGTCCCTCCATCCCAGTCCATGAGCTATATCTGCTGAGATACAACATTCACGTCTGAATACAGTGGAGCCTCGTATTACTAATGCATCATACAATGAAAAAAAAAAATCATACAATGAAGAAATTTTTTGAAAAAATGGGTGCATTTTCTTTGTATGATTTTCCCCATAGAGATGTTCATTGTATGATTTTTCCCACAGGGATTTTCATTGTATGATTTTCCCCGTAGAGATTTTCATTGTACGATGCATGCACCATACAACCAGGGGGGGGGGGGATCGTATAATGAAGTGCCTTGTGGAACCAATTATTTTCATTAGCTGAGGTTCTTCTGTATATATAGTAAGACTGGCTCCAGATTTGAGCATGTCTTTGGCCTAGAACCTACACTGGTGAACTACTCCTCTATGAGCTTATCTTTTTGCCTTTAATTTTTTGGGAGTGGCTCAGATCAAGGATCACTCTGACGCATGGTGGGAAATATAAAATGGAGACTCTTGGATTCTTGTTGCCTAACATGAGAGGCCCAAGGTATATAGTGTCAGCAAGTCTTATTGGGAACTGGACTTATGATAGCTGTCTGCCAGTAATAGGTTTTAACTGTGAGACTTATTTGAAGAATCATTCCTCAGGCTATTGATAGTGATGAGGTCACCTGGCAACTTTTATTTCATATCCTGACTTGTAATGCTGAAATGCAGCAGAAGTCAATCAAGCCTCTTCTTGCATGCGTCTATGGTGGGACAAGGAACAAGATCACTTGGCCTCATTTGTAAGGTTCTCAATTTGATCCCACATTGTCATGAGTTATGCAGAAACCTCATTTAGGCATTGACAGGTTTTGTGGATTAAACACAAGTGTACTAGCTCCACTTCCTCTGTTGTAACTTTGTCCATAAGAAAGGCCATTGAGGTGAAGAGGAAAGCTGCCTCAAGAGCCCTGCTCGGGTGCTCAAACAAGGGTTAACTTAAAAGTACGAACAAAGAAAATGTCCTAGGTCCATCTGCTTTTTCCTTTGCAGTCCATCTTTCTTTCACAGAACAACAGAGACAGGAGGAAGGAGGCAGACCATTTCCTGCCCTGACAAGGTGATGCATTTAACAGTTCATATGGCCTCTTTCATGATTCTGTGATTCCTTTTGGAAATTCTGAATAAAGCTTATGATAGGAGGTTCTCCACTTGAGCTAGAATATACAGGGTGGTCCATAAGTCCCTACCTGGCCCGTAAGTCCTGACCCATCCTCTCTGTGGGCACATGTCCCTCCTCTATGTCCAGCTGTCCAATGGGAGTGCTTCCTCCCTCCTCCCAGCACAGAGTTTACCCTGCCTCTCTGCCCGGCAGCCCAAAGGGAGCATTTCATCCCCACCCCCAGCAGAACTCTGCTCTCTTTTTGGCTTGGTAGAGACTTATGGGCCACCCTGTAGATAGTTAGTAGTTCTATAGTCCATGGGTGACAGACTTTGTGTATCCACTGCCTCAGTGTTTGATTTATGCAGATTAAACCATAGATTAAAAAGATGTAGAGATGACTGAATTCAGTTTTAGTTCAGTATGAGGGCGGAAAGATGAACAGATCAATAAAATGAGCTGGATATTAGGGACTGAAAAGCATTTTGTTGGGTTCAAAATTCTCAACAGAAGTATGACTTTCACATCTTCTGTGACTCACTGCAAGACAAAATCATACCTTGCCTGTTAAATATGCATATTAGTGAACCATGCAGTGAATTTTGGGAACTGCATGTATTCGAAAAACACAAACAGCTGAAACAGCATCTATTCTAGCTAAACAAGAAGCCGAAACACATTTTGTCCAAAATGCATACCAAATGCATGCATTAAAACATACTCATTAAAAGCATTAAAGTATGTAGCATTATAAAATACGTAGAAATATGAACAAATTCTCTTACAAGAAAAAAGTAAGGCCTTGGAACCTGATTTGAAACTAGGACAAAAAGAAAGTATTAATGAGATTTGTAGACATGGCTCAAATCTGAGCGAGTAAAATATTTTCTCCAATTCTCTGGTGGCTCCTAGAAAGTCCCAGTCAAACAGGTGACTGGCCAATTGGATGATTATAGGCTTAGAATGATGAATTGAGAAAAAGAGAAGGTTCAATATAGAACACATAGATATCTGTGGCTTCCTGTCTTCCAGAATTTTGCAGCTGTCTCCAGAAGCCACCCACCCACATGGGCTCCAAATTAAGTGAACTGGTTTTGGCAAGATGCCTACCATGTGCAAACTGGTACCATTGGTCATGGATTGCAAATTAGGATGGTGATGCTAGATGAAATGGACACAGTATCAAAAAGGGTGGGAAACAACAGAAACTTCTGTGCCAGAAAGTGGTGTCAGAAGTGCTATTCCCTGGTTGCAGTTATAGTGTATCATTACAGAGTTCCACATATTAAGATGTCTCATAGTGAGAACATTGGGAGAAGACTATGTCAATGATTCATGAATTAAATATGAGATGAGAACAGTTACATATTTAATGGAGTCAGAGTGCCAATTCTATTGATAATGCCAGATGTGTATGCGTGTTCAGTTCTTCAACAATTAGAATTACAGGATTCAGAACATAAGAACATCCCATCCATAATCCTTTAAATAAACACATTTTTGGTAAAGATAGCATACAGAATTTTTTTATCATTGTGGTATTAATTATCTGTAGTTTAGAAACTGTGATTTAAACTGTTAACCCACTTTAAAAATATGGGTGAATTTCCTACCACCTAATCAGTTAATAATTTGTATCCCATTTGAAGCTTGTTTTTTTTAATTATCCTGACATACTGCCTGTAGTTTGAATAATCAGGAGGTTTTTTTCTGGGATGGGGTGACTTTCTATCTAGCACTAAGTAACGGTTCCTTCCTTTGAATTCAAAGAGTGCCCTACCTCTCTCTGCTCCATGTTATTTCCCTCTCTTTTGTTGGTTGTTATCAAGTAAAGAAGCATTTTAAAATTATTTCTCCTACAAATGTCTTAGAGTAAGTTATTGAGATTGTGAATGCCAGTTAATGAGAAAGAGGAGGACATTGGAGACTTTGAGCTAATCTTCACTGTAGGTCTCTGTATTTCTATTGTGCAGCTAAAGGGAAAATTTACCAGAAATTCAAAACTCTAAAACACAGCCAATTACAGGAATAAAATTATATTTTTTTCCCTCCAAATGTCACTTCTTGTAATAATTCTCCATTAGCATTCTATAAAATTCACCGTAAAATAAGTATTGCATCAGCTGCCATTAATCCATTATAATTTTAACGGATGATTCAATGAATATGGATTTACCTTGTTTCCATGACTTAAACTTGTGGCTGTTTAAGAAAATAGATCTATGGTGGATCAGACCAAGGCCTATCTAGTTCAGCAGTCTAGTACAGCAGGTAGTATTTAGAACAGGAGTTCTTAACCTTTTTAAGCCAGGGCCCAGGTCACATTGCCTCAGACAGTTTGGGAGCTGGATGGCCTTCTTCCACCACATTGCACTTCCTGGTGTGGTGGAGGCATTGGGGGCCCTACACGAAATGGTGCTGTGAACCTCTGCTGTGGACCTCATTCAGCCCATGAGCTGCAGATTGAGAATCCCTGATTTGGAATAATAACTCTTTTAAGACTGTTAGGAAGTAATATATAGGCATCATGTCATCAAACACAGTAGGGTTTTTTGGAAAGTGAAACTTTTAGGATTCCTACCCTCCTTTAAAGGTCAGGCTACTGTAGAATCCCTTTTATCATGTGGAGACTTTGGGGGCTAGAAGTCATGGAGGAGGGACTCTTTATTTAAAAAAAAAAACAAATAAAAAAACCCACATCTACCAGGATTACTTTAAAGTTTCTATTAAAGAAGGTTCTTCTGGACTGAAAGAATTAGTCGGTGAAAAATCTCCATTGCCCAGGGGATGTCCGATTTCTAAAATAGCAATCTTTGGGGGAAGCTCCTATTGGGTGGCTGTCATCTAGCTCTTTTAATTCTATTTGTTTTAGATGTGTTAATTTTAGCTTGGTATGTTATTGTTCTTATCTGGATTAATTTTGGATTCCTGGAAGTGTCTTGTGTGTAAAGCTGTATGCAAAAACAGTATGTTATAAAAAGATGTGAGTGGCAGTATATTATCATTCGATGGCTTAGCACTTACTAAAAATACTCTAATTTACACAAGCATCAGTTTGATTAGGATAGTGGGCTTGTTTAAAAAAATCCTAAAAGGATCTGATGCGTGCATGGATCTTGGAAAAATGGGTCTGGGGGCTGAGATTGTCAACAAACTCCCCTTTCTGGCTCATCTGAGGCTCCCCCCTCCTGCAATTAATTTTTTTAATGTTAAGGTTTTGTAGAATTTATATTTGTTTTTAGATAGTAAATGGCACAGTGAAGGGTGGGTGGGGTAATATTGCTATGTTTTGAAGGGTTTTTAAATTGTCTTATATTGGTTTTAACTTGTGTACACCGCCCTGAGTCCTTTGGATAGGACGGTTTATAAATCTATTAAATTAAATTAAATTAAATTAAATCTAGTGTGCCAATTCTATCCTGCTTTGTCTTGCAAGGATGAACTATCTAAATGTGTTTCTTTGGATGCCTTAAAGACTAGAGGCAGTGTCAAAACACTCCTTTAGATAAAGGTCTGCTTTGGTGAAAAACCAGTCGTGCCCGATTCTAGGGGGTGTAGCTCATCTCCACTTACAGCCAAAGAGCCAGCACTGTTTGCATCTACAGGCATTTCTATGGCCATGTGGCAGGTATGACTAGATGCAGGAGTGCACAGAACACTGTTACCTTTCCCGCCAAAGTGATACCTTTTTATCTATTTGCAATTTCTTGCTTTCAAACTGCTAGGTTGGCAGGAGCTGGAACAGACAACAGATGCTCACTCCATCTTGGGTCTCGAACTGCTGACCTGCTAACCTTCTAGTCACGAAGCTCAGCGTCTTAACCACCAAAACTTGAGGCAGTGTAAAACCACTACATCTTTGCAAAGGAAACAATTGGGCTTGTTTGAAGATTACCTGTAAAAAAAAAAACCCACCACATTTGTTTGACTTCTAAGTATATTAAATATCACTGAACCAAGGTGAGAGTAATGTGACCAAAACTTTGAGTAGGTAGTACATAAATGTCCCTGATGTGTAAGATTGGAAATGTCTTCATATGTTTGCTTTAAATTTGTTCCATTACTGATGTGAACATCTATAGGGAAGCCATTAGATTTGATCTTGGGTGGCTGTTCTTAGGATTTATGGAAAGAAAGAAAAGTAAAGAGTTAAGTGTGCTTGTCAAATGTGAATGAAAGAAGGCTATATCAGAATGTTTGTGATATATTTAATCTTTGTAGGTCTTGGATCACTCCCTCCTTCTGATCTTTCCCCTCAGATTGATCCATTAATTCCTGCTTGCTTGTCTGTCACAGACATTTCCTTTTGCCTTCTTGAAAGAAAAGGTGTGGAAGCATGACAGTGAATGATTACAGTACCTCCAGACTCCTGGCTGCAGCTGCTACTTGTCAGTGTTTTCTCTCTTTTCCCCATTACTTTCAAGCACTGTTAACCCATTGAATCCCAAGTAACACTAAAACATTCTGGCAACTTCAGTCTTTTCTGGAGAAGTTGCACTCTTTCCTGTAAGCAGTGGAGCATCACAACGTTTTCTCTCTCTCAATGAGCCTTGATTTAACTGGGGATGCAAATGCCAATACTATTAAAGTTCCTGACAAAAGCAAGATATCAACCCAGTATCGAGGCTGTCTTAATGCATATAAGAACCTGCCTCATCAACAGTTACTGAAGTGGTAGACTTGACCACTTTCTCATGAACTGATCAGATGTGGTCAATGGCTTTCTCCATCAATATCTACATGTTTTATCCACCAGGTATTATCTGTTACACATTGGTCTGGGTCTATAAATTGATTCCTCTTTCTCATTTCAAATATTTTTTTTACTTAGCCTTCTGTTTGCTCTGTTTTCTGATTGGTCATTGGAAAGAAACCACAAACTTAATTTGCAAATCTGGTTGCCTAGAAAAATATCTTCAAATAAATGTCACTGTAGGAGAGAACACAGACAAATCTTAGGGCAGGGGTGGCCAAACTATGGCCTGCAGGCTGGCTCTGGCCTGCAGCACCAAATCATCTGGCCCTTGCTGCCCTTGCCGCTACCTGGAAGCGGAAGTAAAATGTGCATGTGCATGCACAAATGCTGCCGTAAATATACCCACAGCTGTTATAAACACATTTATGACAACCTTTGGATGCATTTTGCGGTGGGAGAAACCACGTGACCATGGCACGAAAGTTTGTAACCCTTGTTTTAGGGAATGCACAGTTTCCTAATCAAATGTGTGTAATATTTTTGTCACTGGGATGATCTAATTAGCTCTTATGGTGGCAAATTCATATTTTAATAATAGGTGGGTTGTAGGGGGACAGATTATTTAATCTTAATACACACTACACCTCAGTTTTATGTTTATTTTGTTGGCTCCTTTTCTCAGGAGATGAAAGGACAAAGTGGAATCAGAAAAATTATGAAGTTTTTTTTCCTTAGGCCTGTTGGCTGCAGAATTTTTCCAGAAGAGGGCAGCATTTCTATATGCAATGGAAAGATCAAGAAACTTTCCAGGGTACTGCATGAGAACACTCAGACATAGGGATTGTCAGAGTCAATAGAAAATGTTCAACAATTTTAGCAAACATTTTGAGCAGGTATTTGATTTGAAGAAATTCTGCTTATTATAATATGGAATTAAATCATGGTGGGAAAATGATTACATTCCTTGGATCTGTGAGGGAACTGGGTACGTTAAATTTTAAGATGGGAAGACTGATGGCAAAAATTATTAATCATTTGCTTGCCCTAGTTCAAAGGTAAAAGACAAAGGTTGCTCTTGCTCAAAATCCATGAAGGCATCTTTTGGTGAGTTCATTCTGCAGTTTCTTTTGCCTGATCTAGTGTGAAAAAGATTATCTGGCAAAACAAGGTTGCTATTACCAGGATACGCCTGATTTTGGTTAAAAAAGACTTTAGGGTTCAGTGCTCATATCTGCTTATAGCCAAACAACCAGTGCTGTCTGTGTCGGCAGACATTTCTATGGACATGTGGCAGACATGACTAAACACCAAAGTGCACAGAATGCTGTTTACCATCCCACCAAAGTGGCACCTATTTATTTACTTGCAATTTCTTGCTTTTGAACTACTAGGCTGGCAGGAGCTGGGATAGAGACAGGAGCTCATTCCATTGTGCAGTACTCAACTGCTGACCTTGCAGTCATCAAATTCAGTGTCTTAACCACTAAGCCACCGCAGTCCCTGCCTTGTTGAAACAACACAGCAAATTTTACTTCCTCATACCTACTGGAGATTTGGGCAAAGTTTGTGAAATAAAAAGAAAAAATCATTATAGCAGTTGAAGGAAGAGGGAAGCAAATGGATGTTTAAAAGTCTGGAATGCTTTACACTTCTTTTGTACTGCTTTTGTTCTGAAAATGACAAGAAAGAAAATACAGAATACAGATACAACTTTTGAACATGATTGGTGTGGCAGGAACTCACTCTGTGGGAAAGAGTCAGTCAAGCTATCCCACATTCATGATGCATGACCGGATGGTAGTGAATCAACTTAGATATTCTTTCCAACTGTAGTTTTTCTCTTAACAGAAGTATAGTCTCCAAAACCCATGAGGTGCTAGTCTTCCTCTATTCAGCACTAGTTAGATCGCATCTAGGGTACTGTGTCCACTTCAGAAAGATGCAAACAAACTAGAGAAAGGACAGAGAAGGGCAACAAAGATAATCAGAGGACCCAAGAGGAAAAACTGAAGGAACTGGGCATCTTTAGCCTTGAGAAAAGGAGACTCAGAAGGGAAATGACAGCACTCTTCAAATATCTGAAAGATGGCCATAAAGAGGAGAGATGGAATCTCTTCTCAATCACCCCAGAGTGCAGGATGGATAAAAACAGGCTCAAACTAGAGGATGCCAAATAGAGGCTGAAAATCAGGAAAAAAACCTTTTAATGGTTAGAGCAGTACAACAGTGGAATCAACTGCCTCGAGAGGTGGTGAGCACTCCACCTCTGGAAACATTCAAGAGAGACCACCACCTGTCAGATCTGCTTTGATTTTGAACATTGAGCAGGGGGTTTGACTTGAAGCCTTAAAGGCCCCTTCATGTCTGTATTGTCTCATAAGGGATGCCTGCCTTTATTGTCTCTCCTGATTGCCAGACACTGGGCCTTGCTGCTTGCTTGTGCTTCTCCTATCTCAAGCCAAACCTGACCTACCTTCAGCCAAGAAAAGTGCAGTATTGTAGCTTTCTTGTAAAGGCTCTAACAACAGGGCATTATCTGGTGACTCAAACACCTCCTTAGAAAGCAAATATGAATAGCTCTTCAGTGTGGTGGGAACGCAGGTTACCTTCAGCATGTTCATGTATTTCATCTCAGCTCTGCCAGGACTTGTGTTACATTTCAAATATAAAGGACCAGGTTCTCCTTTCCCCATATTATCTTTCCCTGAAAATTCTGGCTCCCTCATTTCTTCCCCTGCCAGTACTGTCAAATAATTTAGTAATAGAGAGGACTGCAAACCACATTGGGTCAATATCATTCTATACACCTAAGTAGAGAAGTAGCAGCAGCAGCAGATGCCAAGAGAACTAAGCAAGAAAATGACCCTCAATATCCTTTGAATGGATATGAGCCCAAGTCTGCCAGCTCAGATTCAGGAAGAGCTTTATGGCAAGAACAAACATTCTTGAGGCTACACAAGAGCAAAACCAAATTAGAAGATGAAGGTGGAGCTCACTGGACAAGGAACAAAATTAAAGGAAGATATAGCTCAGGAACTCAACCCTTCCCCCCATGTCACTTGGAAGACTCTGAATAGGCTGAGGGTTGGAGTCCCTAAATGTAAGACCAACATGCTCAAGTGGGGACTACTGACGGACAACAGCACATTGTGTGAATGTGGAGAGATACAGAATCCAGCTCATTTACTGGTCTGCTGATTACTGCCAGAAAAATACACCGATGAGGATTTAAGTTTGGCCAAGGACAAAGCCAAGAAAGTGGCTTCATTTGGCATTCCAGGGTTTGATTGGGAAATAAAAGAATAATAATTCTATATTCCTCTCTAATGACTGGCATGCTGGCTGAGTGAGACCTAAGTTCTTACTCTTCTTTCCTGGTATCAATGGCAGTGTGGCCCTGAGGTCAATTGCAAGGTGAGGGTGTTACCCACTGAACTGAGCAAGGGCAGGGTGCATTAGGTCCAGTGGTGGGCATCAGCAGGTTCACACCAGTTCGCCAGAACCAGTAGTAGAAATTCTGGCTGGCCCTGCCCATCCAAGTTTTGAAATAAAGTAGTCCTAATTCAGGTGCAACAGAGGGCTATACCCCTGGCCACGCCCACCATACCACACCGACAGTGTGGTAGTAATTTTTTTTGAGCCCACCACTGATTAGATCCCACTCATAGGAGAAAGAAAGGATATAAATAAAATAAAATAGGTGTAGATCTAATTGATGCAGAAATCCTCTCTTCCAGGACAGCAGCAGTGCTTAATTCTTCCTTTAGCCCACAGGTATACAGCTGGGATTTTCCAGATGTTTTGGGCCTAAAACATCCATCAATTCTAGCCCAAATAGCCACTGGTGAAATATTATGGGTTTTAATTCTGAAACATCTGGATGGCAACGGTTTCCTTTCTATGTTTCAGAAAAAAGAAGTCTAGCCATGTGAATTTTTCTCACTGCAGTTAACTTGTATTGTCTGAAAAAATGAAACAATTTAACTCAAAAGCATTTTTTCAATATGAAGTAATTTGTCCACATTGGCAATACGGACAGAGTGGGCCTTATTGCTGTTTTCGCAGTCCTCAGTGTGAATAATACAAGGATATGATAAGTGAATTTAGCTCACTTCATGTTGGGTCATATTGATTGGTCTTTCATAAGAAGATGGATGACTGAAAGACTGATAATAATGGTCTCTTACACTCGGGCAACCAGACTTAAGCTATTATTGAACTGTTAGTTCCACTTTATTGTCTGGCTATAATCTTCTCTAATGAGATCTCCAATGGTATCCTAATTCACCTTTTTGTCTGTTAAGTGTTTTTGTACTGCCTGAGCCTGTTCATTAAAGCTCAACTTTCTTTATAGTTCTAAAATTGACTCATTAACAACATTTTTTTTTAAAAAAAACCCCAACTCTTCAGCAGTAATTCTTCTTTTCTAGATTTTTATTAAACTTCTCCCTTCACTTTTTATCACCAGAAATAACAGAACAACATACACATTTGGATTTGGTTTTCATAAGGATGCTACTGTAAAAATACCTTGCCGATATATTGTCTGGAAGACATATTTTTAAAATTATATTAATATTGTTTGCTGCTATCGAATGCCTTAATTCAATAGGTAGAGCAAGTTAGAGTAGCCTTACTGGCCAAAATTATTTTGTGGATAACAGTTCAAGGTCAGTTGCCCCAAGTTAGAAAGCAGAACAGAAGTCGGCAGTTGCACATATAATTCAATATTTAGCTTTCTGAACTAAGGGCAATTAGCCTCCAAATATAATCTAGGTAACCTAGCCTTTTATATCTGCCCCACCACCTTCATGTTAATTTGTATGTATGTTGTTGTATATATATTGGTCTTATTGTGAGTGAGTTCTGTTTTTAGCATTGTACTTTTTTTCTAGTGAATTACCCATAGATGGGTGGGATATAAATCTAAACAAATAAATGAACAAATGAACACCACACTGTTTGTGTTATGCCAACCTAACTAGGTAAGAGGTTTTAGATAACTGAACCAGTTAATGGATCAACACTGATGTCAATTTTTGTGATTCAACTGGATTATTCAATTTGGGATGCCTGTTCCTCAATACAGTAATACCTCGCATAACAAATGCTTCATATAATGAAAAAAAATCACATAATGAAATGTTTGTTAGGCAATGGCGATACCCCACATAATGAATCCCCGCCCCCGTTATGCAGGTATTTTTGGTAACCCGGGTATACCCAGTCAATGGGAACCCTGGATAACAAACATTTTTTTGTTCATTATCCAGGACATCTCCCATTAGCTTTGCATAACAAAAAAACCCGCATAGCGAAGAGCTCCGTGGAACGGAGTTTTTGTAATGCGGTGCTCTACTGTATTGGGTATACAGATTGGGACTGATCCATCTTGACTCCTTTAAGTGATATTATGGCCCACTCTTAACCTGAGTTTTATTGAACCTGAGGGGTTCAGTGAGTCAGTCTCAGGGGTTTAGCGGAGGTGTGTCCGTGTCCGTTCCATTTACCAGGGTTGTCAGGCGCATTAATAAGAAACTCAAGGATATTGATGGCAAATTCTAAAATTTGTTGCGTATTCTATGGCAAAAAATTCCATACATGGCATGACCTGGCAGCCCTGCAGTTCACCTTACTGATATGATTCATGATGTCATGCACCACACGGCCATCATTGGCTGCTCGCTTGACCCTGATATCTGTGTTGCAGGGAACTTGGCGTGCTCAGTAGTCAACTTGTGACTGTTGTGATTGTACATAATTTACGATTTCCTTTTTAATATTCCAATCCCTTCGTACTATGTCGAACAAAAAAAGAAAGTGGTCAGACGAATATGTACAATATGGATTCACGTGTATAACGGAATGTGATGGGAGCAGCATCCTCAATGCATGATTTGCAATGCCAAGTTGAGCAATTCTAGTCTAGCACTGGCAAAACTAAGGGAACACTTCCTAAAGCTGCATGGAGATGGGAAATACAAGAACACAATGCTTGCTGAATTCAAGGTGAAGAGAGCCAGATTCGTAGAAAGGGCTACTCTGCCTGTTCTTGGCTTTGTACCCATCAACAAACTGATCTTAACACTATCATATGAAGTTCTATACCTGATCGCAAGCAGAGAAAAATCACACACCATTGGTGAAATACTTGTAAAACCAGCTGTGTTGAAGATGGTGAATATCATGCTGGGAAAAGCTGCTGAAAATAAGTTGTCCCAAGTTCCTGTTTCAAATGACACCATCAGCAGCAGAATAGAATGACATGAGCAATGACATTGTGGCTCAAGTAGTTGCAGATCTGATTTCAAGCCCAGCAAAATTCAGCCTCCAACTTGACGAGACCACCAATATTTCCAATCTAAGCCAGCTTGTTGTATTTGTGTGCTATGTGAAAGACGACATAATAAAGGAAGATTTTTTATTTTGTAAGCCTCTTACAACAACAACCAAGGCAGCTGACGAGAAGAAACTTGTGGATGGCTTCTTCGGAGATGATCTTTCATGGAATATGGTTTCTGCAATTTTTTCGGATCGAGCCCTATGTTAACGCTTGGGACCTGTATGTGTGTTTCCCAATAGAAGATAGCAGTTAGCTATGCAGCAGCGGAAGCTTAGCTTTTAATACGGACGTACAGTCCAGTAAAAGAAAGATGCCTTTTACTTCAGATAAGGAAAACTCAAATAGCAGATACAGTCTCTCTGGCAATGACAAGAACTATATACAGGTAACAGTCTGGCTTCAAGCCCCAAGCAGATTGAGGGTTTGGTAGTTGGTAGCTCAAGTTCTCAGAGCATACACAAAGTTCTGTCACAGCAAACACTGACTGCAGTGTGCCTCAAGGCTTAGTCACCTTGCTCTCTCAGCAGGTCAACAGTACCTGTAGTCCATTGCCTTCAGCAGTTCTCCTTCTCAGCAGTTCTTTCAGCAGCAGTTCTCAACAACAGTTCTTCTTCTCTGTCAGTCTCGTCTGTTCACCTCAGTAAATCTCTTCAGTCTTGCCCATCCTAGGTGGGCTATTGATATACTGTGGCTTCTGCTGATTCTTGCCCAAATTGCAAACAGCTGTGCACAGTCCCTTAAAGGTACAGTGGCAGTGAGCATGCATCCTGCTACAATACTTACATATGCCCTAACAAGCTCCTCCTATTGTAGAGGATGGATGCCAATGATACACGTCATCATACAGTACAGTACATAACACAGTACAATTCACAGTTCGGTATTTGCAGTTCCAGTTTGTACCCTGCATGTGCAGCCTTGTGCTTTTTGGCAGTCTGTGCCTTTGTGAGGTGGTCAGCCAGATTCTCTGCCAATCTGCAGTACACTAACTTAATCAGCTTTTCTTGGACAGAATACTTTATGTCCGTGTGTCTCAATCTGGACTGGACTCCCAGTTTGGTCGCAGTCGTTATGGCGGACTAATTATCCTCGTACATGGTTATTGGCTGTTTGACTTCTACACCCAAGTCTATGGTCAACTGTTTGACACAAATCGCCTCAGTACACACTAGAGACAAACAGGAGAACTCGGCATCCACACACTGCAATTTCTAATTCTAGAGGGGAGAAAAGGAAGGAAGGAATACACAAAAAACAAAACACAGAACAACGTGTTCATTGCTGTCATGGACAATATAATAAAATGGCCTACAAATACATAATCTGGACATGTTTTTAAGTTTGCCCATCTTTTATCTTCTATGCAATGGTGCTGTAATCCAATTAGTACTACAGTTCTGATTTAAGTTATTTTTTCATATACTTTCATACAGTATCACTTTCTTGTCAAAAATGGTGGTCTAGAAAACAGTTGTTTGCTTTTTAAAATACCTATTCGCTCATTTCTGTTTACAGCGAAAGAGGCAGCACTGTCTGCGTCTGCAGACATTTCTGTGGGCATGTGCCAGGCATGACTAAACACTGGCATGCATATAATGCTGTTTACCTTCTCATTGAAGTGGTACCTATTTATCCACTTGCAAATGCTGGCTCTGCTGCCATCTCTCGTACCGGATTTCTCCCTGGGAGGAATTGACCCCCACCATCCAGTTGGCCTTAGGCCCCCACCCTCCTGTGGTTGATGTGGAAAAAAACCCCTGTAGATCAGTGGTGGGATGTCAAAAATTTTACTACCCCACCGTGATCTCATCACAGTGTGGGCTGAGCTAACATGATGTCATGTCATGGGCGGGGCCAAAGAAAAAAAATACAAAATAATAAAAATAGGGAGATTCCGGCTATAGGGAGCTTCAGGCTAGCAGCTTCTCTTCCTCCTCCCCTGAGTCAGTCTTTACTGAGTAGAGTGGCATACAAGTCTAAATAATAATAATAATAATAATAATAATAATAATAATAATAATAATAATAATAATAATAATAATAATAATAATAATAATAATAATAATAATAATAATAAATTTTTGCTTTTGAACTCTCAGGTTGGAAGGAGCTGGGACAGACATGGGATATGGCATCTTAAGCACTAAGCCAATGAGAATGTAAATACTACTGTATCTTGACAAAAGAAGATGACGTCAGGATGAGATCAGGCTTCTAAAAAAAAGTCCTTTGTGCAGCACTCAGGTCTTGAACTGCTGACCTGCCGACCTTCCAGTGATCAAGTTCAGCATCTTAAGCACTAAGCCAATGAGAAATACTACTACTGTATCTTGACAAAAGAAGATGACGAAAGGATGAGATCAGGCTTCTAAAAAAAAGTCCTTAAGAAACAGAAGTTACCTAATTGCTTATTTTACCTAGAGGTAGAGCAATCTATTTCTATCTATCATGTAGTAATGAGAAGTCATTATCTTGGGCTCTTCTTTAATTAACATCAATCCTGATTAGTCAGAATAAATTAGGCCTTTGTCTGTTACCATAGCAGTAGATCCTCCAATAAAACAGCCTTTTAATCAGACATTACCATTTGCCCAGTACTTCTATGTAATTACTACTTTACCTTCTTTCATGGATAGTGTGTTTTGTCATATCTGAATTATGAAGTATATTATCGCGCAACTTCTCCTCAGGATGGATCTGGGCACACTGAGCCATTTCATTTAATGTTAAAATCTGTATGAAAATGAAGGAAACATCATTAGATTTGGAGTTAATTGGGTGCAAAAGTCCAAAAGTCCAAGCAGGCAAGTATTACAGTCCATTTTTTTTGTAACAGAAATATTCAGCATGCAAGATATCTTTAAGAAACGTTAACAGTCTATGTCAGAAAGGAACAAAGAGCCAGAATGGAAGAAGAAATGGTTTATTGGGGGAATATTGTACTTATGGAAGAGCTTGAAGACAATGGGGCAATGGTAGTGCATTAACGAGGGTAGAATGGAACAGCCATATTGGATGGCAAGTAGGCATGAGAAAAGAAATGAGAAAGTACTTCAATATGGAATTGCTGATCTCTGACAGCATATAAAGGCCATGAGCCAACTAATCTCACTCCCATATTTCATCATTTTTCCATTTAAAACTATGTCTATTTCTTTATAAGGAATATTGATGTATTTTTATGATGAAAAAACATTAACATTGACATAACTAGTATTTTTCATCTCCATTACTTTTGACACCTCATTCAGTGGTGTCAGTGGTGATGAAAACTATTCAAAAAGACTTGTTGGCAGAACAAAAAAAGGATGTGTCTGTCAAATATCCAAATTAAAGAAAAGAGGACATTTCCCTGTATCTAAAAAATTGCTGTATAAATTAGAATAGATTACAGTGGAAATCAAGCTAAATGCTCAGTTCTCTTTACCAAGTTATTCATTTTCTCCAGAATCCAGATTCCAAGTACACACTATTCATGTTTTACAATCCAACTGTTATGTGTTTTTAACTGATTATTCTTCATGAATGCTGTGTTCCTATAGCATCGTGTAGTCGAAATGGATATAAGAAGATGCTAGTTTCCAAATAATTGCAGAGTAAAAGCATTGACAGACGTATATTAGCAGCCTGAATGCTCTTAATTAAAGCAATTTGGGTTTGACATGGAAATGTATATTTTAACAAATTGCATGTTTAATAGAACAACAAAAAGGACTTTTCTATTGATTCATTTATTCAATATGGTTATCTCTTTCGGATTTAACCTACATAATTGTAAGAGTCTCAGATAAAAACGGGAGAAAGTTTTTCCAGCATTGAATATGAAGGAGATTAAAATGGTCAGACAATAGATTCCAGAATTCTCATTCTATTTTACTCTGTTTTTGACATTACAGTGATGAAAACCATTCACATGAACTAATGAAGGGATTTCATGCAAATTGTTTAGACCTCTGAGTGGTTTTCAGTAGATCACCAAGGGTTCTGACTCATAGTTGTTTTTAACAAGGGCAACATCTCTCCCTCAGCAACTGGGACATCAAAACAAAGAAATCCAGATATAGGTGGAAAATAGGAATGGATTCTTGTTGGAAGTGATGGTAAGCTAATTGCAGGCTAATTTTCTGATTTGAATTTCCTGACTGCAATCTCATCTGATTTTAAATTCTAAATGTGTGGCCATTTTTTCCCCAAAGATACTGGCTGAAATTCTGTTGTGCATATTGCGTCATTTAAGGATCATGGTCATAAACCACAGCAATTAAATATTTCTGAAATTTCCTTCGAAGACCACAGATTTCCATGTAATCCTTTCCCATGTAATGGAAATCTGTTTAGGGCGATAGGACAAAAGAGAAAGATTTTAATTGACAAAATTGTCATCACCAGGATGAGTTGGCTGATGACAGTGATTTTTAATAAATAGACTTCCTCCTCCCATGGTTTAGCCTCCACAAATTCCTGACAATGAAAGAAGTTCTACAGGAGAACCGGGGGGGGGGGGGGGATTGGAATTTTTTGTTTCTTAAAAAAAAACCCACAACAGATGATGTCATCATCAGCCTTATGTGGCTTAATTTATATCAACAGATTTCCAATTTTTATTTTCCTTTTGGCATCAGATAGTGGATCTCAAGGTTCAAGGGAAAACCTAATATATATTGTATTTTGATGCCCACCAATCCTTTTGCTATGAATATGATTTTACTTGTCCCTACAGGCCAACTAATACTTATCACTTTAATGTCTTTTTCAAAATGGTTTTAATTTTTTATTTTTTTGAAAATAATTGCCTGCACATGCCAAATACTTTTTTCAAAACAATGGTACATTATATGAAATGGAATCTAATCATTCAACATAAATATAATCCATTAAAATATAGTTTTCTTTGACAAGATGTCCAGTTATTGCCTTCAGCATTCCAGTCAGGAACCTTTAGAAGCAGCAGTGTAATTTGTGGTTTTTGAGCTCAAAACCTTTCCAGTTGAGTAATGTTCTCAAAGGAAATCATTGATCCATCCATCCAGTGAGGGAAATCTCAATAATTGTGTGGAAAATACACTAGAGTGAAATCAGATTCAAGAACAAAATATTAAAATGATCCTTCCTTTCTGTTGTCCGAGCATAAAATTGCTCCTACTAGTTCCTCAGAAGTATATCACAAGTTATGTTTACATATTGCTATGAATAAGATTACTTTTTATTTTGGATTTCAATTCCCAGTTTCATTACAACTTTCTAGCCTTTTCTGATAGTACTGCCTGAAAAATATGTGCCAGCTAGGAGTAATTCCTCCATTTGACTTCTGTCAGTGAATTGAAACATCTGTCTGGACAGTGCATTGAACTAACCTTAAGTGTTTGCTTAAATGTATTATTTTTCTAATTTTCTGTACTACTCCTTCATTGTCAAGGGCAATCACATTATAGTATACTTAAAATTTAAACACTAACTATAAAATATTTTAGCTTATCATTATGATCTGTCATTCTGTTTCTTTGAGCACATCACTCTTTTACTATCAGTATTAATGAGAATGAAGAGCCGAAGGCTTCTACCAAAATTGTATGCACTTGCAAAGTTTGAATTGTTATACCCACTCTGATGTGATGTTGTAGCAAGACAGATAGATGGTAAAAATGTAATTTTCAATGAATGCACAGAAAGTGTGACTTCAGGTGGTTTCCTGAATAGCAAAATATCTCTATTCAGGTGAAACAATCTTCACTTCCAATTTGATTTCACTCCCTATTCACAAATATCTTTGAACTCAGCTAAGAGCATCAGCTTGGATAGCTGTTGACACAGCTTTCATGCCACCTCTAATTCCATCTTCTTTTCTTTTCTCTTCTTGCTCTGTGGCAAGAAATCTTGCTTGGCCATTGTGAGCATAAAAACCCTTTTATAGGGTAAGAGGTCAAAGATAGGAGCTGAACTGCTAACATATATTATGATAAAGATACATGGGCACGTTAAAAAGGTAAAGGTTTCCCTTGCTCGAAAGCCAGTCGTATCTGACTCTAGGGGTCTGTGCTCATCTCTGTTTCTAAGCCGAAGAGCCAGCACAGTCTACTTCTGAAGACGTTTCCATGGTCATGTGGCAGGCATGACTAGACACGCTGTTACCTTCCCACTGAAGTGGTCCCTATTTATCTACTTGCAATTTCTTGCTTTCGAACTGCTAGGTGGGCATGTTAGGGCCCTCACAAACAAATTTGTGTAAATTGATATTCTCTGCATACAGTTTCAAACTAGTTTTTAATGTTTCTTTATCTTACAGTCACTCAAGGTCAGCAACAGCAATTTAAATGAATAAAATTGCCAAACAACAACATAACTGTTAGATTGCTCAGTGCTTAAGGTATCTGGCTGATTTAATTCCCCACCGTGCCTGCTTGACAGGGGCTAGACTCAATGATCCATAGGGTTCCTTCCAGCTCTGCAGTTTTATGATGAAGATAAAAGCAAACAAATGCATTTAAAACAAACACAGTAGACAAAATGTAACCATCTTGTGAAACTACTGTCTGGCTAAACATAAAAGTCTTCATTCTTTCCTCAGAAACATGAAGATCATGGCTAATTGCCAACTATGAACAACAGATACAGTTCTTTAAAGTAATCTATTCCTGCCCCATTGTGTCAATGAATTAAGGTCCTTGCTCAGCCATGAAATTCACTGAGTGACCTTAAGCCAATTACACACGTTCAACCTGAACTATCCCACAGGATGGTACAAGAGCAGGTGTGTGGATAGGTCCTTGTAAGCCACCTTAGGCTTATGGGAGATCAGGTAAAGGTCTCACTTGCCCAAAAGCCAGTCGTATCTGACTGTAGGGTGTGATGCTCATCTCTGTTTATAGTCAGTGCTGTCTTCATCTGCAGACATTTTTGATCATGTGGCAGGCAAGACTAGACACAAGCACATGGAATGCTGTTACCTTTCCCACTTTAGCAGTACCTGTTTATATACTTGCAATTTCTTGCTTTCAAACTGCTAGGTTGGCAGGAGCTGGGACAGATGACAGGAGCTCACTCTGCCATGCAGCACTCAGGTCTCAATCTGCTGACCTGCCAACCTTCTGGCCATCAAGTTCAGTCTCTTAATCACTAAGCCGTGGAATCTAAATTGCATGCATAATTAAACAATACAGTAAGATAAGATATATTTTGCACAAAGATACATGCCATGCAAGGCATTTTGCTTGGACTTTTCCACACTGGCAGGTATGTACAAACTCTTCCCTCCCTGTTTCAGCTACCATCTGTTTGCCTTGGAAAAAAATCAGTAACATTCTGTTTTCCACCTCTTTTTGTGTGATTGAGTAAACCCTTGTGCTTGCTTGACAGACTACTGCCTCTGTAATTTCCTCGTCATCTCCTCATCTTTTAGTGTATATAATTTGTCTATTTATTAAAGCTATCCTTAATGAGTTATATAATTTTAACAAAGTCATGTTTTTATCTTGTCTAGACAATCTGTTCCATCTTTCTGTGTCAATTGACTTACCTGTGAACAGACCATTTGGAAAATGGATTTGCCTCCTGTGTTTTGGGAAACGTGTCATAAAACTCGTAAATCTCACTATATATTCCTCACTTTGCTGGTTTTACACTTTAGAGAGGACTCTTAGTCTTCTAAATGTTCCAGAAAATCATCAGGATTCTTTCTCAGGTAAGAACTAGATGCAAAAATGAAAGTCTGAGTCTCTGTATTTTTTAACAAGCAGATGTCATATTTATCTTATTTCAGGAAATATTTTTATAGGGGTTTTATTTAACCTCTCCTTTTAAAGTTGATGATGTACTGTTTGCCTTTCTGATTTTATTTATTTTCTACTCTGAGTGAGAGTTGATTTTGTGGGTTGGGTTATTTTGGAACTATTATTGTATTTCACCACCCTGGATAGTGCTAGTTTCTAAATTGGCTGATATAAAAGTACAGTACAACCAACCAACCAACCAAACAAGAAATGCTTTTAAAAATACATGTTTTAAAAGTAAAGAAATAAAAATAATTACAATGAAGCTCCAAGATGGTTTCAGAAGGCTCATAATACTGCAATTTTAGAGTCAAGTGCTTTTCCTGTTTAGTAGACCACATCCTTCCCTACAGTGATGGTCAACTTTAACACCCCAGCTGTTCCTGGACTTCAATTCCCAGAAGCCCTGATCAGCAGAAGTGCTGACTTGGGATTCTGGTAATTCAGGTCCAAGAACACCTGGACTTCCAGGGTTGGCCATTACTGCCCAAGAAGTATCTATCTCATATCTTGGGCACACCAGCCATCAGGGAACTGTTATTATGGTCTCCAGATAGGAGGCTTGTTTAAGAAATGGCAATGCTTGAGGAAGGGAAATTTCCACTTTACCTTGTGTGGTGGATTTAAAACTTGGATGTCTGTCTCCCAACCAGCACTTGAACTTACTGGCTCCAGCACAAAGGTGTTTGTATGCACACATAATAATTGTAGGTTGCTAAGTAAAGAAATGTGTCATTTCCATGCACACATGCATAAACAATATTTTGCAATTATTATACAACTTCTCTTGTTCTAAAAATGTGGTGGAAAAATGCACAATTCCCAGAGCTCTGGGGGCTGCACCCTTTCCCCAGGGACCACAGAACACCACCTCCACCTAGAACAAGAGTCAGCAAAGTGTGGACTCCCAGATGAACTGTATCTCCCAGCATCCTTCACTGTTGCCTGCGCTGGTTAGGCGAATGAGATTTGCAGTCCAACAATATATTTGATTAACAGCAGAGTTATATTAATGTCCACATTAATAGTATCATTGTTTCCCTTCACAGTTATTCCTAGATGCATGTGGAGAGTATTGCAGCCACATCAACTCAGATGTAAGTACAGTCTAACCTCGCATAAAGAGCGTCTCGCTTAAAGAGCATAATTTTCTCTGAATGTTCACTTCACTTAACAAATAAAACTAACCAAAAACTCACTTAACAAAAAAATCAGGGTTCGCAATCCCCCCCACAATTGGTCACTTACAATGGTGTTTCGCTCAAAGAGCAAACTTGCATTATGGAACGCATTATGCTCTTTAAGCGAGATACAACTGTACTTTAGTATGTATAGGATTGCATCTTAACTATTATATATATTTGTAAGCTGGTTAAGCTGAAAAGTGCTCATGCTGTATTATCCATTTTGCAACAACAATTCAATCTTTTCTGAGATAGCAGATGCAACTTGAAAATACTTCTCATTAGAAGAGTAATTAATATGCATAAATCTGTTTGCCAAGCAATCTAAAAGAGAATCAAGAATTAAATTAGACACAACACTCTGTTTATTTCCAATTTAGCTATCAAATGAAGGCACTTATTCAGGGTAAATTACAAAAATAAGTTGGGAGGGAGTCTCTTAGTGTGGTGCTTTCCAGACCTATTCACTAGCTGCCTGGATAGTAGCATTCTTTGGAAGCATTAGTCTTGTAACATTCTTTGGAAGCATTAGTCTTGATTTGGGGGTGGGTTGGGGAATTGTTTATGCATGGAATAAGCATGAAAATAACTCCAGAAATTATAAAAGTCTACAGAAAAACAAATCTATGAATTGAATTATGGGCAATCTTCCAGAAAATAGGTGAGAAACAAACTCAGCAGTCCCAGTTCCCCCTTTGGGAAAATCTTTGGTTTTGCCCCTTCACTCTAGCACCTCCCCCCCTTCTCCTCGCCCTTCCCTACTCCTTTGCTTCTACCTCAAACAATTCCTTTCTCCTCTCAGTACCATTGGATAATCTTTACAGGGATGTGTTGCTAGTGTGTATCCCAAGATTATCCAACAGTTATCATCATCATCATCTTTGTTGTCGTCTCCTCTTCCTCCTCTGCCCCCCCCCCAAATCAGGAAGATGCAAGGTTCTTGTTCTGGAATGTCTAGCGGCCTCCACGGGTGGTATTATTATTATTATTATTATTATTATTATTATTATTATTATTATTATTATTATTATTATTATTATTATTATTATTATTATTATTATTATTATTATTATTATTATTATTTAGATTTAGATTTAGATTGCTGCCCTCTCGCCATAGTGACTCAGGGCAGCTTACAGACAAATAAAATATAATGTAATTTAAAACAACTTTAATATGGGCAAGTTTTACTGTTCTTTTAATGTTTCTTCGATGTAATCTCTCCAACTTCCTCTGTGTTTGACTCTTGGTCTTTGTCCTTCTCTCCTTTTCACATATGGCTTGTGTGGTATAGAATTCCAAGACATTATCCCCAAATAGGCAACCCACTTTATTTGTTTTCCCTGTATGTAGTTAAAGATTTGTTCTATTCCAATTTTTTTCACCTCTGACTAACAAAACTACTCTTCCCTGAGCTCAGTTATGCAACTCTTACAGAAAGCTCCCAATGGTTGGGTCAGACAGACACCATGAATTTTTTCAGGAATCCACGCTGAATAATAATCCTAACCAACCTCTGTGCTGTTCCTGGGGGTGGTTATACCCCTTGCTCATCTGCTCATGTTATTCCAGCTCAGAGATCAGCAAACTTGGCTCTCCAGTTGTTCTTGGACTTCATTTCTCAGACCCCTGATCAGCAGGTTTACTAACTTGGGCTTCTGGTAATTGAAGTCCAAGAACACCTAGAGAGCCAGGTTTGCTGATCCCTGTTCCAGCTAATGGGAATTTGGGGTACTAGCATATTTGAGCTGGTTAGAGTCTGCCTAAAGGTCAGCTCATACTAGCACAAGTGTCAGTCATTAATCAGTCCCCAGCTGTAATTAAACCCAAGGGAGAGCCAGCTCCAGTTTTAACACCTCAAGGCCATTTGGTCTCCACTCTTTCTCTTTAATATTAGCATTAACTGTTTCAGGGCAAGTTCTTCACAACAACATATGTTCTGAAATGTTACAATGTGTAGGTCTCAGATGCCATTTTATAGATTGTGGTTTTGGAAAGCAATAGTGTGGGTTTTTATTGTTTGTCTTGGACAACATGTGGAATCCTATTAAATAGAAATATGCGGAAAAGTTTCTAATTTTCAGCTTGTTAATGTTCTAAAGGAGGGCATCAATTGGTCGACATATTCCATGTCATACATGAGACACACAGAACTAAGAAGCAAATGGATATTTTCTCGAAGTAGTAATTGTTCTCATCATCACAGCTGCCAAAGTCAAATTAACAAGGTTTTTCATTTCAAAAGACGTCAGTTAACCATCAAACTGCTTAGGTAATGGGAAAATTACATTACCTTCTTAGAAACATTTGCTAATAGAGGAGAGAGAATGATTTATTTGATGCTCTGCCTCCTTCAATTAAGGTTGTTGAAATCTTTTTAGAACAAATAGTGTTGTACAATCAGCATTAATGTGGATAACTGGAACTCTTATCCACATTAGTGTTTTTATTAATGATGGCTGACATTTTTAAAACAAAAGGTGATCATATTTAAATAACTAGCACAGATTGATGACAGGAGATATGCATGGTGAAAAGAGAGAGGATTGGTTAGGTTGATGTGATAAATGTAATTATATGGAAGACACACTTTAGACACAAATTTGGTGATCTGATTGCATGCAAAGAGGGTGCTATCTATCTATGTTGTCATGTGGTTCTTCAATCACATCTCCTAGGCACTGATGGGAAAATCTGCTAGTTTCACTTTCCCTTGCATTTGAATGGTTCCCTTGCATTTGAATGCCTGCCTACTACAGTATTAAGGATAAGAAGTGTATCAGAGAAAGTGTATGTAACTCTAACTTAAAATAGGATTCTTCAAATTTTGTATAAAATATATTAGCCAAGGAATATCACCACTGACTCAAATACTAAACCTAGAGAAATTCCCAGATAGTTTTAGAAAAGGATTAGTAAACGATCTAGAAAGAACTGGAGTAGTAAGATTTAAGCATAGTATCACATGTAAAGAAATAGTGTGTAGGGGCTTTGCATTTAGAGAGTAAAGTAGTTCTTTTTGTTCTTGATTTCCAGGGCAGATCTAAGGAATTTGACCTTCAAGGCAAGTTATGGATTGTTTCCTGTACATGTAGCCATAACAGGCAGAGGACTGTGAAAATTGAACTAACTTGATGGATATTGTATGTTGTGCTGTAATTAGTTGAAACTCTGGAGGAGAGGGGAAAACGTGTTTTGATATATTGGAATGTGGGGAAAAGAGAGGGAGATATTCACCATGCTTTTGAATCGCTTGCATCATTGAAGGCTTGTAAGTAAAAGTTAGCAAAATGAAGTCCTTATGTTAATAGGCCAGGTTAGGCCAGGCAAACAGTTAGTAAAGTTTTATTGTTTTATATGGGAAGATATCAGCAACCATGTTCCTTTGTTTTAATATTCTGAAACAATAACTGTGTACTAAATAAAATATGATTGTATTTAGAACCATTCTCTCTGGTCCTTATATGGCTAAGCTGGTTGGAGGAGGTCTGGTGTCTTGACAACACTACCTTAAGTTAATTTGTACTGCATGTCCTACCTGATGTGGCTGGTTCGTAAGCACAAACAGTCCTTGGGTAAAATCTATCACAGTTTCTCTAGCCTAAAGTGGAACCATAGGTACTCAGAAGCAGCACCAAGGGGGGGGGGCAGGTTTCATAGAGGAACACAGACCCCTGAATGTGGATTAAGTTATGTGATAGGGTAGGATAAAGGCAAGGGGCCTGAGTCCCATTCACCTGTTACATCCCATAGGGAACATGCAAGAGAAATATTTAAGCGAGTTAAAATAAGGTAAAGTTAAAGGTCACCCTTGCTCGACAGCAAGTTGTATCTGACTATAAGGTTCAGTGCTCATCTCTGTTTACAGCCAAAGAGCCAGCGCTGTTTGCTTCTGTAGATGTTTTTGTGGGCATGTGGCAGGCATGACTAGACATGGAATGTTATTTACCTTCTCACCAAAGTGATACCTATTTATCTACTTGCAATTTGCTGATTTGTCAACTTCCTGTACGAGCATGATTCACTGTTTTCAAAAAAGTAACCATGTTTAGGCATGGGATTTTCAGAATTTGGGGACTACAGTCCCTAGCAGTCTTACCAAAACCCCACAGCCAGTGATGGGATGTTACCGGTTCAGAGCGGTTCGCCTGAACCGGTAGGACCTCATCAGGAGGGGTAGCTGGGGGTGGTGGTAAACCCCCAGGCGACCGGTTCGGTCACCTCTCTGGCCCCTTCTAGAAATTTATTTCTGGGCAGCCAAAATGGCTGCCCGGAACTGTGCATGCATCAAACCTCCATTTGACGCATGCACAGTTCTATTTTTTAGTGCACATGCATCAAATAGAGGTTTGATGCATGCACACTAAAAAAAGTACTGTGCATGCATCAAACGTAGGTTTGACGCATGCACAGACATTTTTTATTTATTTATTTTTGCTTCGTACACGATGTCATGACGTCAACTAGGCCCACAACATCCATAATGTCACGGTGGGGTAGCAGAAATTTTGACAACCCACCACTGCCCACAGCCAAACATCAAGAAATCAAAGTACAGACAAGTATTTTCAAATTCTGAAACTGATGAGCTCAGCCTCCAGCATCATTTTTTAAAATTCTATAGAGATATGTGTGCTAATCTGTGTGCAAACTGAAAGGAATAGTAGGGTTAGTTTTTGAGAGGCTTCCTGAGAAGAGATTAATAAACAGAAACTACCAAACCCATAATCATTTTCAACTCTCTGATATTCATTTCACTTGTCTTCACCAGAGGATGAAATTAGTTAACTTTAGTAACTACATGAGGAGTAAATTGACATCTCACGTAGATAGAAGCAAGGTGTTGGCCCTTTTCTGTATTTGGGGTTGCCAAGAAAGGGACACTAAAGAAGCACAGGTGTACAGACAATGGAACTATTCCTCACTAATTTCAAGTATGCAACCACTTCAGTGTGTGATTAGTGAGAGGATGTGAAGACTTGGAAAGCAGTGACTTTCCTGCCTTGACTCTTACACATTAATTTGAACACTACTAAGACTGCACGCTTTCCACAACTAATAATAATTGTGTGTTGTCATATCAGTTCTGACTTATAAGAACCCTCTCCAGGGTGTTCTTGGTAGAGAATACACAGCAGTGGTTTACATTCCCTTCTTCTGGGGGGGTGTTGTGGGACTGTGCAGCTTACCCATGATTGCAAAGGCTGGCTCTTCTCTTAGAAGACACAGTGGAGAATCAAATTTCCAACCTTTGGCTCCACAGCAATCTATTTAAACCACTGAGCTAACCAACTAGCTACCTGTCTAATTTCCATAATTAGAACGTGCTAAAAAATCTTTTACCCCAAATCCCAAAATGCTAGAATTTCTAGACCACAAATATATAGCTGCAGTCACCCTCGTGTTAAAACAATTCTCTTGTTTGTGCAACTGTCCTTCTGTATTTTCAGAGAGTTTCTACTAAGCCTTAATTTTCTGCTGCCATGCTTCCTGGGGAAGATGGTGCTTCAGGAGGTATGCTCTATAGCACTTTAGAGAGCAATAAGACTACCACCCTAGCAGTAATGTAATGTGGAATTCAGCTGCCTGGGGCTGAAGCCAAATTTGCTGCCCCCTGGTGGATGCTGGCGCCCACTCCTGCTAGAGCTTCTGGGCAGGGGCGTAGCTACCGCCGTATCTGCAGTATCAATTATACGGGGGCCCCGGGCCCCGGGGGCCCCCAACGTGCGTAAGCAAAACAAATCTTTACCCTTCCTAAGGACCCCCAAACAAATTTTTATACGGGGCCCCGCCAAAGCACGCTACGCTTCTGCTTCTGGGAATTGTAGTCCAAGGACATACATAGCCCCAAAAGTGCCGCCTGGGGCCAGAGCCCCCCTAGCTCCCACTAGCGATGCCACTGCACCCCAGGAAGCTTTGGAGCAGTTTCCTCCTCCTAGGAAACATTGCAAAAGAAAGACTTAAAAGAAGGCTGAAGGCTTATCTAGGTGATAAGCAAGAGGTGTGTGCAGATTTGTGTTTGTGGGTTGGAACTATGGCAGAGCAGGTCATCTTCTCTTTCTCCTTTCCTCCTTTTCCAGAAGCACAATTTCAGGCAAGTCAGCACATTATCTTGGAAGTATATTAATCTTTTCTTACAGCTAAATATTTCATGGCTAGCTAGTATTCCCTATTCTTTTCTTTGGCCAGAATGGCTATAATCCCAAATCCTTTTTGGATGCCATTTGGAGTCCAGTATGAGTTCTAACTTTAACAATGAAGAACACAGTCAAAATGTTGCTGCATCACCCTTACCTAAAAGGGATGGTGCTTGCTTAAGCTTAGAAGTGTTGATTTTGAGGCTGAATTATTTAGGATGGCAGATGAAATATAACATAACCTGAAACAAAATGTTTTCTTAAGACAGAGAAAAGGCAGGCAGCAGTGGCTAGTGCTTAAATTAAAGGAACTGTGTGGATTCAGGAAAGGAACTTAAAACTTTGAGGGGGCTATTTAGCTGGCACCTGCATTTCTCTTCTCTATTTCACACTTATCGGGTGTGTGATTTTTCTGCCCAGCACCTGTTAGTGCCTGTAAGTAAAAATGACATTTAATTTTAAGCACCAGTGCATACCATTTTTATTTAATGTACCATGTCTCTTGGGTACAGAAGAAAGATCTGTGTTGCATAGTATTTGCCAACCTCAAGAAACATGATTCTAAGCAGGAAACCAAGAGGAAGACTTTAAGAAAATAGGACTTTAAAATTTAAAGTGTCAGTTACTGCTCTTGAGCTCAGATAAACACTTTTATTAACTGGGCCTAGTTTTCCCAAAGACCAGATGAGGTATGAGAAAAACTTATTTCTAGATGTTCTGTTGCAAAGTTCAAGAGAGAAACTTCTCCTTCATAGGCAAAATAAATAAATTTCTGCATACAGAATATTGGTATGTTAGAGAAATGGTTAGGCTTTGTATTTTTGGACTTCAGCACTCAGAATCCACTAGCCAAAATAATATTTGGTCATGCTGTCAGGGGAAATTGGAATGATGATGACAATGCACCATCAAGTCAGTTCTGAATTATGATGACAATTTTCAGGATTTTCTAGTTTTTATAGTTAGAGAATACTTACTAGCAGGGCAGTTATTATTATTATTATTATTATTATTATTATTATTATTATTATTATTATTATTATTATTATTATTATTATTATTATTATTATTATTATTATTATTATTATTATTATTATTTTGATTTATATGCCGCCCTACTTGGCTCCAGGTGCTTTTGAACTTCAATTCCCAGAAGCCCTGATCAGTAGGAGTACTGGTACAGGAGTACAGTAGGAGTACCTGGAGTGCCAAGGTTTGCCATCACTGTAGAAGGGTTTGCCACTCCCTTCTTCTGGCTCTTTTCTTGGGATGGGCAGTGGGGAATTGAATTCCCAGTCTCTGGTTCTGCAGCTGGATAGCTAGCTCACTAATCTAACCATCCAGCAATCTGGGATATGTTATCCACAAGCAATTTTTCCATGCTTTGTTTGTTCCTGAATATAAGTTGACTTGAGGATCTATTCTGTCGTTCCATTGAAGGAGATGATAGGAATAAGCAAGACATTTGTTTTGTTTATTTTTGATAAGTTGTCCAGTTACGCATTTTATCATAAACAGGAGCAAGAGAATTTAAGAATGTGAATGCATAATATCATGAAATGAATGGATTTGCCCATCTAGGTTCATGAGTTTCGGTGCCTAGTTCCATGATATTCAACCATATTGTTATGCAAAATCAGTGTTGCTGCCTTTTTATTCTGACAGCTGTTGTATCATTAAAAAGCAGGCATGTTTAACCTGATCCTATCCATGGTGAGCCAAGCTACACCTGTCTAATCTGGCCACCTGAATGAGAGTACCATTTATTTATTTATTTCATTATACTTATACCCCGCCCCTCTAGGGAAAAAAATTCCTATTCTGGGCGGCTAACGACATAAAACTCAAACATTAAAAACAGTCGCACATTAAAAAAAACCATATGAATACACTAAAACCAAGGAACCCTACAAGAAAAACCTATTGGCAATGGAGAGAGACAGTGGTGGGCTCAAAAAAATTTTACTACCACACTGTGGGTGTGGTATGGTGGCTGCGGCCAGGGGAAATGCCCTGAGTTGCACCCTAATTAGGACTACTTTATTTAAAAACTAGGATGGGTGGGGCCAGCCAGAATTTCTGCTACTGGTTCTGGTGAACTGGTGCAAACCTGCTGATGCCCACCACTGGAGAGAGACAGAATAAAATCCCTAACAGCTTGTTCATACCCACTTCTGGGATGTGCTTTGGGTCAGAGACCATTTGTAGGGACTGTTGATACCCAGGCATTAGCTAACTAACTACCCTTTCTCATCACAATTGGACATAGTAGCTGAAGGAGCAGAATTTGTAAGTATTACTTTTTGGTCTACAACTTCCATTATCCACCAGTATTTCTGACTAAGGATTCTGGAGTTGTAGTCCAAAAAGCAGTTTTTCCAAGCTCTGAATAAGAATGAGACCCATGCCTACAAATCATGCTGCATAACTGAATTCTTTGTAAGGAAAGGATTGAACCCTATAAGCTTCACATACTTTGCCAACCATTATAAAGAAAGAGAAGATTCGCTTGAGAAAGCCTTGATGCTGGGAAAGGTGGAGGGCAAAAGAAAAAGGGGCGGTCAAAATGAGATGGCTAGATGGTATTGGCACAGAGGTGAGCGAGTTGAGGAGGATAGTGGAGGACAGAAGTGCCTGGCGGACAGTGGTCCATGGGGTCGCAAAGGGTCGGAATCGACTGTGCAACTGAACCAAAAAAAAAAACAGATTAAAAAATGAACTGAAGGAAAATCCAATGTCATTAATTCTACTACTCATGGCTTTATAATCCATTACCATTCTTCAAAGGCAACCTTAAAAAGGGGTGGTGAGTTCTAAAGCAAATGGGAATTCATAGTTTTTTTAAAAAAAAGTTTTCTCTTTTTTCTGAGCTCTCAGTATGAAACATGGGATACCATCCAAATTGTTATGTTCTTGATTAAATTGGTGAGAAATGTCATGGCATAAAGTATTACGATAAATGGAGCTACTGCCTTGAGCCAGACAATATTCAACATCTGAATAATCTCATATAAACACACACAAATGTGCAAGTGTTTCACATTTCTCCTTAAAGAAGCTTCCTTGAGGTAATACAGTTATATTAAGGATGAATCTTAGCCATGGTGATCCCCCCCCCAAAAAAAACAACAACCCTCAACATGCTGCAGCATATTGTTTTGATTATATATCCCTACAGATTCTTCTGATATTTGTAGTGACACGCTAGAGGAGCTGTTATTTGAATAAAGGGCAATTACACCTTATATGGCTTGTGGATTGTATTAAGATAGCGTAACAATTTGGTTCAGAAGTTCATGAGAAAATGGAAACTGTCAGGGATGACTTTGCTGTCTGAGATGAAAATACAAGATGATACTGAGATGAAAATACAAGATGATCTGCAGAGGCTGATGAGACCAACATCAGAGCATTGCAGAAATAGGGAAACTTTCTCTGGCACGCTGAGAGCAGCAGGCTTGCTGACTGGGCACAGGGTGGTGGACTGTCACACAGAACATCTGTGGTACATTGGGGTAGCCAAATCTGTTTATGATATGAATTTGAAGGTTGACTCAGCCTTCTATCCTTCTAAAGGTGGTAAAATGAGTACCCGTTTGTTGGGGACAAAATGTTAATTACTTTGTGAACCACGCAGAGAGTGCTCTAAGCACAATGGGCAGTATGTATGTGTGTGTAATTGCTGATATTGATTCTCACTTCACCACTACTCAGCGTTGCCCACCCTGAGTTAGCAGTTTGTCCACCCTCAAACTCCCGAATACTTATATATATGACAAATATATATGACGTTGTTGCCCATCCTGAAAAAAAATTCACTCACCCACATCCTAGAATCCTGGCTAGTGTCCTGCTGCTATCCCAACCACCTGTTGCTTGAGTTGGCTACTTCACCTCATGCCATGAAAGAGTTGATCCTGTAAACTGGTCCTGTGGAAGACATCTCACTCTTGAAAATTCTAGGGCTGCTCATCCATTTATTGAGAGTCCAAAGGATTCCTCTAAACTCTTCTATCGCCAAAGTAAGACAAATCTCACTGCAACCAGAGGGCTGTGTAGATTGAGGATTTTGCTAAAATGGATACCAAACAAGATTTTGTTGAAATAGACCCAAGCTAAACGTACGACCATTTTGAAAGTAAGTAAGTAATACTGCAAACTGTATTATGGCATATATAGAGTATAAAGTTAGCACAAGCTTATGTCACCTTAATTGTCATAGTCAGGAAAGAGCCTAGAGGTTACTAGCATTGGATATGGAGTCCCTCACTGAACTATAGTACATGTTTCTGGAATCCATAAGACAGAGTTGTGAAAGTTAAAGGAGGATCAAACTGCTGCCACTCTGTAGTGTAAGTATGGCCTCAGTATTGCAAAAGAGCTGAAGAGGCCCTTTGGCTGTTTACAATGGTCCTGATGACAACATCCCCTTACTGCTATTCCTTCCAAATGGATTGAATCTTTAGCTCTCAAAGCAAGAGACAACTTCCTGTGGACTGTGAGGGAGGAAATTGCTGTATTTTCCCTCTTTGCTTTCTGCTTTGCTTCCTGTTTTTGGCTGCTCTTTTATTGTTAAAATCATATGTTTTGATTCTGCTGCGTTCAATCACTATGAGTTGATCCTTGATGTCCTGAAACTGTTTATCTGAAATAAACTAAAAAGGGTACTAGTTCTAAGAGAGAACAAATGTTTAACAGTGAGAAAACATAGACATTTAGAAAAATAGGTATATCATTTCTAAAAAGACCTGGAAAATTGAGAATGAATGGAGAATATATACATGCTGGACATGATCCTTTTTCAGTACTTTTAAGCAATGAGATCTGCAGAGGCCAACAAAGAAGACTGCTTCACCCTCTCCATGGTTCTTTGCACCAGGACCACTATCTCTATCTTGGGTCAGCCAAGGAATATGAGCTTCAAAGTCAGGAGGACAAAACTAAATAAGAAGGATATAGTAGATGTCCATTACCATCCACCCATTCCTCCAGTACATATGTATGCAGGACAAGAGGGCAGGCATCAGTGGTTGATTATGTATGAGATGAATCTTTCCACTTATAGATGCTGAGCATATGTTGGACATTTCAGAAGAGTGGTCAAAATAATCTACTGCATGAAGACTAACAATGTACATAAAAACCAGGCCCGTGCTGGCCATTTGGGACACAGGGACAAATCCCAGTGCGCCCCAGTGACTGCCCCCACCCACGGTGGGAGAAGTATGTCAGCTGGTGGCTATACTAGATTTCCACCACAGCCCCCCACCAGACAGTGCGGTGCTGTTTCTGTGGGGCGGATATTACCATGCACCGACAAGCCCCCCCATGGCTGGTTGGTGCTTGTTGGTTATTGCTGTGCACCAACCAATTTGACCCAGCACTGCTGCTTCTGTTGCAAGCTGTGAAGAAGTCCACTGAGTCTTTCCCATCTGCCGAGGTCAAGGGGGGGGGGCTGGTTGGTGCACAGTGATATCCACCATGCACCAACCAGCCCCATCCCCTCATGGCCTCGGTGGCTGGGAAATACCCACTGGGTTTCTTCACGGCTTGTGGCAGTGGCAACAGCAGCAGCAGCCTTGGGTTAGATTTCAAGGGAGAAGGCAGGAGGTGGGAGTCAGAGGCCTCATCCCAGCAGCAAGGGTCTGCCATGCCCAAACCAAAACACCAGGGAGAGAGGGGGGTTTGTGGAAGAGACAGCTGAAGTGGATTAAAGGTCTCTCTCTGGCGGGCACCGCCTCTTCTTTCTTTTTGCCCCTCCCCATTGTCCGGCAGAGGTAGGGGAGAGGAAGGCAAGTGAAGCACCTTTCTATCCAGTTCCCCTCCATCCATTACTCTCCCCCTCCTCAAGGAGGGTGAATGAGGCTCCTTTTATGTCCCCAAGATCTTTTCCCACTGAAGTGGTCCCTATTGATCTACTTGTAATGTCTTGCTTTCAATCTACTAGGCTGGCAGGACCTGGGACCTGAGATGGGCACTCAATCCATTATGTCATGCAGGACCCCCCACAGGCGGCATCCCCTCCTTATCCAGCACCCTTTTAGTATAGCCAGCATGCCCCTGATAAAAAAACTATCAAAAGTTATCATGGCAGATGCTTCCATGATCAGATGTGTTAAGTGTTGAAATAACAGATTTTTTTGGTGAGATGTTAGTTAGCTTCTCTTAATTTGCGTTTTCAGAAAAATTGAGACTAAAAGCCATAGTTTATAAATGTCTATTAAAAGGTACAGTAATACCTCGGGTAACGTTTACCTTGGATAACGCTAAAATCGCATAACATTAAGTAATTTGGGGGGGGGGAGAATTGCATCGAATAACGTTAAGGTCCTATGGGATGCATCGGATAACAACCGCTAAAGCCTGTGCGGTTACAATGTATCTCTATGGAGCTTTAACGTTATCTGATCCATCCCATAGGATTTTAACATGCATCGGATAACACTAAAAATCAGATAACACCAAGACTTGTGGAACCAGGTTTTAGCGTTATCCAAGGTCTTACTGTACTAGATTTGATGTTAATGAAATAAGAATGGAGTGAAACAAAGAATTCGACAGCCTTGTGAATGTTATCCAAATGATATTTGACCTTGCTTGACTTTCTAAAGTCTTTTTATATCTAAACCTACATTTTGTTCAGTAAAAATAATAATGTTTAAGAAACATTGAGTATCACCATATTTATTAAAGAAGAAATAATTCATTTGCAAACATATACCATTGGGGGGGGGGGTTCCATACATTTCTGCAACCGTACACAATTTTCCATACTCTTTCTGTTGAACTCTTGAAAGTCAGCAGTCTATTCAAAACCATAGATCAATTGCTGCATTGCAACTTTAAAAACTATACTAGCACAGTAACAAGAAACCACAGTGGCACAGTGTCCTGATAGTGTGATGATAGCAACTTTAAAGCACCAAACATCCTAAGAGGGGGAAAAGAAATGTGTTTTCATGAACATGTAAGCTAGGGATTCTCAACCTGTGGCCCATGGTCCGGATGTGGCCTATGGTGCCATTTCATGTGGCCCACCACCACCTCCACCACACCCAGAAGTGCCATGTGGTGGAGGAAAGGCAAAATTACTGTCTGATCCCCAAAGCTGTTTGAGGGAGCGTGGCCCGCCCCCCAGCTTAAAAAGGTTGAGAACTCCTGATGTAGGCAGAGGTGGTGATCGTCCTGTAAGAAATCAAGAGTTTTGCTGGTTGTTGGATGTGGTGGCAGTTAGCACTCTTTCCCCCCCCCCCCAAAGTCTTACAAATCATTTAAGCATGGCATTATGGTTCCAATGCCCCCACGGTAAACTACAGCCTGTAAGGCAGCTCTGTGTTTCCACAGATGGGATTAGGAACCAATAGAAAACTATAAATATGCTCCTATGCAGATTTGCAAATTTTACTTATTTCTGCATCATACTGTATCACATTCAAAAGCTGAGTTAGTACTTGGACCCCTCTATTGAAAGGGGGATCCCTTTTAGTCTGATATTCCAACATCCATATAAAAGCTGAGTTGGAGGTCAGAAAGCCCTCCATAGCAGGTTCCGACAGCTGTTGAAGTTGCTGAAAATCCTGTTCCCCCTTTGATGGGTTAGTACTTGGACCCCTCTATTGAAAGGTGGATCCCTTTCAGTCTGATATTCCAACATCTATATAAGAAACATTGTCTTATTTCATTCATTTCTGCAATTACAAGATTTACTCAAAGTTACCATCAGTGTCCAGACACCTCTGATTATGATGAACTATTGCTTGAGCAACACTGATCAAAGTGTACTGGATCACATATATATGGAGAGAGACAGAGAGTAAAATTGGCTCTTTTAAGATATACTTTGAAGAACAAAATGTTATAGCTGATTGCTTTGACTTTGGTGTAGCTTAATTAGAGTTTTAATGTACCATTAATATAGCAAGAGTTTGCATTAAAATTACAAGATGGCTAGCTGACAACTGCCATGAAACTCACCAAGTGCTCTAACTGTCCTTTGTCTCATTTTATTATGTTCCCATCATACCTGCCTCCAATCATGGTTTAATGGAATAATCATACTCATGCCATCATTTTAAAAGGTGAGATTCGATGCTATTAACACAGTATATTGCTCCTAAAATTGAATGCGCTAGATGGATCCTATCAGAAGAAATAAAATCATAATCAAACAATTACCTAATGAAGTAGTACACAATTCATCCTAGCCAAGTGTGAGGAGAGAAAGTGTATGTTTGTGTATTGTGTCTGGGATAAGACAGTAAAGAAAGCATTCTTCCTTCACAGTTCTATAAAAGCCTACATTCCTATATAATAGCTCTTGATTTCTGCAGTATGAAATTTTGTTGCTCCCTAGGGTTTTCGAAAGGAAGAAAAAGTAATGTTGCCTCGTTGCATATGGTAGACATTTTAGATGATTTTCCTATGCTAGAATAATTAGGTTGACTCTACATTTTGTTAACTCCTGCTTGTGCAAAAATGGAGGGTGAATTTTTAAAATTGAAGACACATGAAGTTGTAAAGAGTTGGGGTGGGGGGCTGCTTTTGATAACTGCCTGCCACAAAGGCTTTTAGTTTAATTTCACTGTAAAGGGGGATATCTAGTTCAGTGGTTGAATCCATTTGAAGGTGCATGACTGACCATGAATGTATGCTGGTGCCAAATTAATGAAACTATGACAATACATATAATTAATGTATTTAATTATGCTATTAGTTGTTTATTTTCTAAGTCCAGTGATGGTTTTCTTCTGAAAAATTAGAATGAATTGGATTTTTTGATTTAAAAAATTGCTGTGAATTATAACTGAAAATTATTAATTTCTTATAACTGGAAAATTATTAATTGGAGTCTATTTGAGGGATTTTTCACTAAAGCAAATATAAGTTTGAGACAAAAGATTTTACTCAACAATTCAGCTGAGAAGAAAATATTAAATTTCTCTTCCATACCTACTGCTGATCCTGATAATTATTTATTTATTTATTTATTTGTTCGAATTTGATACCCCGCCCCACTCGGGAAGACCCGACTCTGGGCGGCTTACAAAATATATTACTGCAATGGGTAATCTATAAACACACAACACCATAAAACATTAAAAATCCATATGTTCTATACCTGCGATGGCGAACCTTGGCACTCCAGATGTTCTTTTTTTTATTTTCTTAGGATCAAAGCTCACTGCAGATGGGGATTGCAGCCATAAAATAAAAAGGCGGCTGATTCTTGGGAGGCAAGCGATGAGAAACCTGGGGAGCATAGTGAAAAGTAGAGACATCAAATTGCAAACAAAAATTCGTCTAGTCAAAGCAATGGTATTCCCTGTGGCAATGTATGGTTGTGAGAGCTGGACCATTAGGAAAGCTGAGCGCAGAAGAACAGATGCCTTTGAGATGTGGTGTTGGAGGAGAGTTTTGAGAGTCCCCTGGACAGCAAGGAGAACAAATAGGTCAATCTTAGAAGAAATCAACTCTGACTGCTTCCTTGAAGGTCAAATAGTAAAGATGAAGCTAAAGTACTTTGGACATCAAATGAGAAGAGAAGATTCACTTGAGAAAGCCTTGATGCTGGGAAAGGTGGAGGGCAAAAGAAGAAGGGGGCGGCCCAAAATGAGATGGCTAGATGCTATTGTGGATGCAATTGGCACAGAGCTGAGCGAGTTGAGGAGGATGGTGGAGGACAGAAGTGCCTGGCGGACAGTGGTCTATGGTGTCGCAGAGGGTTGGAATCGACTGTGTGACTGAACAACAACAAAAAGCAGAATAAATGCAAAGGTGCATTTAATGTTATGTGACCTTTAGAAACGCTCTTTGGCTATGAAGCAGACTTTAGAAACTCTCTTTAGCTATGAAACAGATATGAGTATTGAACCCTAGAGTCAGATACGACTGGCTTTTGAGCAAGGGTGACCTTTACCTTTACCTTATTATTGTTATATAGAACCCTAATCTAGTTTTAAATATTACATTTCCCCCCTTCTCAAAGTGACCACTCTAACTTCACAACCCTCTGGTACATCTGGGGAAAAAATGAAAGTTGGAATTACACCTCAAACTTGTACTAGTTTTGTACCACTTTATTTATTTATTCAGATTTGTTATTCAAATTTATTTATTCAAAGAAAGCAGAAAATGCATTTTTGTGGGTGTACCAAAACTTGACAGGTTTTCCTGGTGTGTAGAAATGTTATCAGTTTCTCTGTTGTGTCAAGATACAAAATTATAACGTATGAAACTGGAGAATTGGATCAATGATCTTCCAATAATTTTATTGGATTTGTTAGCTGGATATGAAAATAGTTCTAGCTCTGTAACTATTTGCAAGAAGAAACAAACCTTGCTTTCAGAATGTATAAGGTTTTGTTTTATTTACTCTCATGATATACAAGGTTTATGAGGCACTAAGGAGAAACCAACTCCATACTAAACAATATGTGCTTTTTAAAGTGTGTTCAGCTAAAATGCAAAAACACACTGGGGTAAATATGTAAATAAATCTCCAGTTGAAGGAAATTGTGCTAAATTGCACACAAATTTTCTATGTGGAACCCCTCCCCCCAAGTCTCCCCACCTGATATGAAAGAAATTGAAATTCTGCTGGATGCACAACAGACATGCAAGTCTATCCAAAGCTTGTTGAGGGTGAATGATATTTGTTTTTCAGTTTTTGAAGTGCCACTAAGTCATGATACATTATTGCATATAGTATATTTAGTTTTCAGTTAAGTCCTATTGTATTTAGTAGGCAATGTTCCAAAGTCATTGGCAGTCCAGAAAGCAGTTCCTAGCAAACTTTGTGATGCAATGACAAAGGGAGTTGGGGCATTACAATCCTTACTTTTGATTGCTGCAAGGGATTGGAGGGGTTGGAGCTACGGAGAGGTGGGTCACCCTGATAAATCAGCAATATGTACCCATGATGAGGCAACCGTCCACTTGGCAACTTAGTACTTGCTTTCTTGTAGCCATAAATCTGAATAAATAAATAAATAAATAAATAAATAAATAAATAAATAAAATGATATCACCTGCACTGTCATCTTCTGGTGACATACTATAAGGGATAGGACCACACCTTTGACTCTCTTGTAGTACTGTGACCACTGGCAGTGTTACTCTGTCAACAAACCTGTGGCCAGAGCTGTCACTTTTCCTTCTCAATGCTTCACTTAGTGACACTTCAAAAACTGAAAAACAAGTATCATTCAGCCTCAACAAGCTTTGGATAGAGTTGTTTGTCTGTTGTTCTTCCATCAGAATTAAGGCAGTGTATCAACTGTGCTTCATATTAAAATTTAGTCTAATAGATTCCATTGAATAAACTATGAATGCAGACCACTACATAATCTCTGGAAGAAAAGCGGGTGACTGGTATATTCTTTGATTTGAAGATTTACAGATCTTATTTCCAGTAAGGAAAAAAGAAATCTGCCATATGAATTAGAACTTTACTGTCTGTTTTTTTTAAAAAAGCCACCACTTCCAGAAAATGTTCATTAAATAATAAAATACACACCCACGTAGTACATTATGTCTATAATGGGTAACAATAATATTCCTTTCAGAAGTTTAAAAAGCCTATAAGTCACAGTATAAAAGGCAGGAATGACCTATGAAGCCTTTCCCCTCACCAAAGTGAAATGAGTAGGATAACATTTTTTAGATTAGCTCTTCAATTTATTCTAATTAGTTCTACTGATTTCTTTTTAAGAGAAAACAATATGTTTACAATTTTCAGAAGCCCCTAATGAATATGTGATGGGATTAAGATCAAGCAACAATAACTTTCATAATTGCATTTTGTTATCATTTTATCATTTGCCTTGCTACCAAACAATAATGTCTATGATTTATACACTTCCTCATGAGTTATATCTTTCCCTCTTCTTCCCCTTCCTCTTCCTCCTCCTTCTCATATTCTAAATTTTATAGATGCAGATAGAATGTAGGTAGTTAGATAAGTAGATAGATTTGCCTGATCAGTGGATACGTTACCTCATTGGTATAAATTATTATTGTTTTAAAGAATATAAATCTTATCTGTGTCTACTTGGAGCAGAGCTCTCTTCTTATTTTGTCTCCAGATCAAACTTTGCAAAATGAAGCCACTTTCTTGGCTTTGTTGTTGGCCAAAATTAAGTCTTTGTTGCTTCGTGTTTCTGGTAGTGGTTGACAGACCAGTAAATGATCCAGGTTCTGTATCTCCTCTCATTCACACAGCATGTTGTTGTCTGCCAGTAGTCCCCACTTGAGCATGATGGTCTTACATTTAAGCACTCCGACCCTCAGCCTGTTCATGGTCCTCCAAGTGAGGTAGGGGAGGTAGAGTTGCTCAGCTATATTCTCCTTTAAAGTAATTACAGCTGAGCTGCAACTTGCCATTTTAGCATCTCTAGTATCTGTAGTGTTGCCTCTGACTCAGTTTGCTCTGTGGAATGATCACAACCTTCTCATTAAAATGAGAAAGATAATGTGGTGTCCCCCAACCCCCAACCCCCTATTTAAGAAAGAAAGAATCTTAGGCCAGTAGACTTTGCTATTTACCTGTAGGTTCACCTCTAGATTTCAACTCCTTCTAAATGTTTGTGCCTTGGAGCAAAGCCTCACTTGGAGCCATTTACAAAACTTTCCTCACAGGAAAATTCTATGGGGACATGTTAAGTTCTTTTTACTATTCTGCTGATATGACTTATGTACCATCAAGTTGGAACGGACTAATAGCTAGCATAGCAAGGCTTTCAGGGTAAATGAGATATTTAAGGATTGGTCTACCAGTTATACATCCTCAGTGAGCTTTCATGGCAAAACCACAGCCTGATGAATCCTAGATTTTCATGGTATCCATTCCACCATACTGGGTATCCCAGTATCACTAGGTTGGTATCTGGCTGGACATCCCACTTCAGTAATGGAGTAGACCTGTACAACCAGCAACTCAACACCCAGTGTCACACGGTGGTTAACTAACCTGACTCCCTAAAGGTGCCAACAGTTGCGGGCAGATGAGCCCCTTTAAGTGGGGTGATGGCTCCTCTCAGTGGAGGAAATGCCACTGGAAGCCATCATATTCAGCCAAACAGCAAAATGAGCAGAGGAAGAACTCTGATTCCCAACAGTCATGGAGATGGAAGAGACCATGCCACATGGACTGGCTGTGAAGGCGCACCTTGATAATATCCTCAAGGCTGTGGCAGTCCATTGCAGTCCTGGTGTTAAATCCTGCATGTCTCATTTCATGTGTGCCATAGGAGATGGCTCTGTGATCATAGTGTATGGGTCACTTCATGGCAAGCTAGGTGTACTGCTGATATGATACTAGGATCTGAAAATCATACTGGTTTATGAGAGTTTGTCTTTCTTCCACGAGTAATGTTTGCATTCATTTTGTAAGATTTTTTTTTCGTAATGATTGCATTTATTTGTGAATTTTTCCTCATCTGTGCTGATAAGTTCCTGTGTATTTTTCAACTTTGTTTTTTTTCAGTGTTCATATTTCAAAATGTACACCTTGTCTGTCTGCCTTCATTTCTGTGAAACTCCATCTGAGCCTCACAAATGGGAAACTTCTCAAACAGAGGCAAGTTCTTCTTCCAAAATGTTTTGAGAGGTACAAAAAGGCTATCTACATTGAAGTACAGAAACTCTTTTCTCTTTCTTGTTCTGAGAGCAAGAGAGGGTCCCAAACTGGGTTTTCAGTCTCCTCATCCAGCCTCTTCCTGGGCAAGTGATCTCTTGGACTAGTAACTTTGGAAGTTAAAACAATATCAGTAACCTTCCATATAACTTCCCTGTGATTCAAGGTAAGTTTGATGGATGCCTGAACTGGGAACACAGATCCATCATTTTTGCCAGGAAATGTGACAGGTGTTAATAATGGTCCAAGGAAGACCTCTGCAAAAACAGAAGAGTTATGCTTCCATTGCCAAGCAAAGTTGGAGCATTAAGAGGAATCAGTTTACTTAATTTCAGTGTCAAAGATGTTTCCTTGTGTGTAGTAGATGATCAGTGTGCCGAGAATATGAATTAATTAAAATGAATAATGTGTCCTTACAAAATGTTTATCCTGATTAATTCTTAGCATAGTGTTGGATATTTGCATAATATCTTGTCAGACATTAATTATATTCGCAGATACCAAATTATACACAACTGTAACAAATTGACTGTTATCATTAGTTCTGTCACAAATGGGGAAGGATTATATATATTCATGGTAACATGGGTTATTTAGCAGGGCACAAGCTATTAGTAAAAGAAATGAGTGTCCTATAAGAAGAATGGAATATATAACTAATGATAATTCCATTATACTGAGATGACAGATCAATTTCCACAATCTCTGGAAAGAAGGAAGGAAAGAGTCACAATTTGAAATACATCCAAAGTAAAGTGAGATCAAACTAAAAACTGACCAATCTATGGGGCCACAGAATTGAGTACAAATCATCTCCTGAGATCCTTCATCAGGGCAGGCAGCCTCCCCAAAATCTGGGTACTGTGCATCCTCCCTTAGACCTTGGGAACCTGTAGCCTTCCATTTTTTCTTCTAAAATAATTGTTTTACAGAGAAAAACCTATTCTGCTGGGGATGTAATGCTCACAGAAGGCAAAACACAGAACGATGTGACATATGAAGAGTAGTATTTTACTGATACAGCTCCACGGTGGCTCAGTGGGTAAAAGCACTGTGCTTGGAGACTGAAAGCATGGGGTTCGATTCCCCGAGAACTGCATGATAGTGGACATGTAATAAGCCTCATCCAGGTGACTCCTGCAAAAATCCTTTCAACCCAGAGTAATCTTTGACATGAAAACACTAATACAGTAGTAATGTTGCTGCTTCATTCACAATACCTTGCATATTTATCTGTTCAGATGGTATTTGATGCTGCTGAAGTTGAATGGTATTGATCTAAATATTTTAATTTATGTAGGAGATGTTAACAGAATGTTGTTATCTTGGGAATGTGAGTTTATTTCTATGAGAATAAGCAATGGGAATGGACAGTGAAAGATCTAATTAGATCTAGTAACTATAGCAAGATTGATGATTGCAAAGAATTGGAAAGTAATATGATTTTCAATTTTCAGAATGATGTAAAAAAGTTTTGCATATAGCAAGCAATAATAAATTGTCATGTGATATTGCATTAAAAAAGAGTGGTCAGGCAAGAATATATTTAATGAGATTTGGGGATTTTTATAGAAGTTATATTAATCGGAAGGGTTATTCATATTTGCAAGAATCAATGTAGTTTTGGAATAGGAAATGGGCTGTGTAAATGGAAGATGTTTTGATAGTACCTCTAATGGTCCCAGTGTGGGGAACACTGTTTTTGTGTTGTTATGTTTAAATTGTTTATGTTTCAGTTTTTTATGTAGTTTAAGTTGTTTATGTACTTTGCATATTTTGTTAAAAATGTCAAAAATTTAAAAATGGTGTCCAGTGCACAGTGTAGTAAAGCTCTCTTAGCCGGGCAACAGAACTCTCGGTTGGCTGGGTGGCTGTTGACAGCCATCACTTGATAATGCTTCTTCTTTCCTGTTGTAGCAGATTTAACAGATGCACATTCTCAGTCAAAACAGTCACAGAACAGTATCCCACTTCATTTATAAAGCCTATTGTGGCCAGTGTGGTTTTCCTTCTGTGGGCAGGATTGCACAATAAATTGAAAGAGTGAATAACATTGTCTATTTGGGGAATATTTTAAATGAAAAGTTGGGTCACAAAGTAGAGAGTAAAATATGAATAGAAAAAAAGCAAGATCCGCCTTCGTAAAAATGTGACATTTGTTATGCACCAGAGCTCTAACTCTAGCTATGAAGATCTGAATAGTGAGATGTTATGTATTCCCAGTGTTGCTATATGGAGTTGAAGCTTGGACACTGACTGAAGCATCAAAATAAGACTGAAGCTTTTGAAATGTGGATCTACTAAGGATACCAAGGTTTGACCATGTGACTAATGTAGAAGTGTTGCACCGGATGGATATAGAATTAGAACAGGTTAAGACCATTAAACAAGGAAAGCTCCAATACCTTGGACATATCATGATGAATGACATAAAGTATAGACTACTCCAACTCATTATGCAAGGAAAGATCCTTGGGAAGAGAGGACCAGGACATAGATGGACGTCATGGCTTAAGAACCTGAGAGACTGGCGTGGAATGTCCTTGGAAGAACTGTTCCGAGGAGTTAAGAACTGGAAGACTTTTGCCATGATTTCAACCAATATTTGGAACACATGTGGCACTTGAATAATAATGACAGGATTGCAGTCTACCTGCTCACCATTCCAGTCTCTTCTGATAATTTTCTCTACTGCACCCATTTTCCCACAGTAATTACATGGCATCAAGAGGGAAAGAAGGAGAGGAACAAAGGAGGGACTGAAGAAAAGGAATGTGTTTTTGGAATGATAGGTGGATGCGGAAAAGAAGAAGACAGGAAGCACAATTCCTGATTGAGAATCGCTCTTGCTGCTGCAAAATGATTTGTGGCAAACAAGACGAGGAAATTTTGAGCAAGCTGAGAATAAATTATGCTAGCTAGAGCATCATCCCCATTTTGCCTCCACCAAATCCACAAATGACAATGAATTAATACTTGGATAGGGTAAGGAAATGGCAGAATATGTTACTGGATCACTTACAAGGCACCAATTTAGCTCAGTGCACAGGTGACATAAATGCAAATACAAAATCAATAGAGTCCATCCCTAAATAATTCTCAGATTATATTTTGGTGAGTGAAATAATATTTGTCCTTTCTGAAAGTTAACAGGTTATTTAAATATACCCTGAATTAAAAACATTTTATATGCAATAGTTGCAATGTAAAACTATCCTCCTTGAATATCACCTTGATCTCACAGTTGTACAAAAGAGATGATCTGAGAATAAATGAATCATATCATGTTCTGCATTGCAAATTTGATGCTTTTGCATTTACACTCCATCTGCATATTAAAAGACAAGAAATGACTTTTCATTTCGAATACTTGTCTAACTGGAAGACATGAATGGCGCAGTAGGCACCTCATTCAGAACGATGTCTTCCTCTTGAATTATAACAAGTTGTGACACATCTAATAATGTTTTGGGATTATTACTGAATTAAAAAGTGTCCTCTAATTACTCATAGACAATGTGCCTCAGATTGTATTTGCATTTCAGGTGCCTTGTTATGTTCCAAAGATATAATATCAGCTAGTTATGTGAGAAGCAGATTATTCTGCAATTTTTAGTGACTTTTTGGTTGAAGTGGTGGATCCTGGGCATTAATGCGGGAAAACAAAAACTACAGGATGTATTTAAATAATAAGTATAGATGGAGAATTAATGTGGAGAGTGCAAAAAGGTTTGGATGCTGTGATGGTTCTAGTGATGGCCAGGTCCCCATTCTGTGAAATTTCAGAGCCAAAATATGTGAATAGGAGCCGGGTCGAGTGCGTGTGTATCTCTCTGTCTGTATTTATGACAGGCATATGTGAGAGTGTGAAGCAAAGTGAATTTCCATCTAGTATGCATGCAACAAATACAAACAGTTTCAATCAGAAGGAGCAATCTTGGGAAGCAGATGGAAGCTAATGAGGATGAGATGGGTACACAGACATCAAAGCTGCCAAAATTAATAAAGTCAATACTCCTCTTGGCTTCCTTTCCATTGAGCTAGGGAAGGAGAAGTATTCCTAATGTTTCAACTGGCGTTTTTCTTTCTAAAATGTGTTCTTCTGACTCTCACAAGATGATGACCAAATTACACTGTTTTTGTGTGTGAAGTGTTGAACCATTTGATGAGAAGCCAACATGGAATTAAAGGAAAATTCCATGGTTGTCTCATTAAAATAAGTGGAGAGAGCTGCCCTAAGGTATAATAAATGAATAATCCTCACATCAACATTTCTATTTTGTTGTACTTCATTTCAACAGATTATTGACTAGTACAAGTGCAGGCATTGAAAAATCCAGCGATTCTGTACTTCTAGACACTTGCTATCCTTAGTACTGTAATTTGGCAAAGTGCTAAATAGGAGCTCCCAGGATGCATGCTGGCTCAAATCACTAGCACTTGAGTAACATGCAATGAGCATCCTTTTAGTGTCTGGCCCACTCTCACTGAATGATGAAAAACCCTCTACAGATAACTGGCCATAGCAATGCTGCTTTCATCAACAAAACGGATAAATATTCATGTGGTTAGAAAACATTGTATTAATGTTTAGTTGATTCATAAACTTTCAGTCTGAAATTATGAGTAACCTATCAAAGCAACACACATCTTATCTCACACTAATGAGGATAATGTTTGAATGAGCTATTTGCATCTTTTTGGTGGAAGTATTTGCCTCTGTTAGACATCAAATTCTAGAATAAGTCTAATGCCTATGCTTTCTACATCTAGTAGTTGAAAAAGTGCAATTAGTAAGTAATCAGAATAGCAGAAAAATGCTTCAGGGAGCATGCCAAAATCTATAGATTAGAAGTATCATATAATTATTTTAAAGTAGGTATTAGAGCTAATGACGAAGCTAGTGGTTTGTCCAATTGAGGATAGCAATGCAAGAAGCTGCTTAAACATGAGCCATTTTAAAAACAATGATGTAGGTGTGGGCAAAGTGCAGTTCTACCATCAGACCTGAGCAGCACAACAAATAATAAGGAATGCTGGGATGAGGCTTGTATCTTTAAAGGAAACAGGCAAAACATCAAAGAGACTTTCTTTCATGCACTTTTTCCTTTGATTGCCTCTAAAACACAAATAGTTTCATATTTGCAAAAAGGGTGAACAAAAATGTTTCATGTTATGTGTGTGTGTGTGTTTCCTGCTAGGCTCTCTTGACATTTGTCTGTTGAACTGCCTGAGGTTGTTTCATCCATAGCAGACAATATCCAAGAGTACTGGTGTGGGAATTTTGAATCTGTAAAAGGGTCCAGAATCCAGAGGAGTAGTTTTCTCTTCAATAGTTCCTTGTGGAAATACTATGTAATGAGCTCCCGGTATCCTTTATCTTGGAGTGTTGCTTACCTGAATTCTGTGCTTCAGTTTTGGATACATTTCTTCTTTTTTTTGTATTTGTTTTTTGGATTTTCTCTGTCTCCTCCCACCATTTTTGGGGGGAAATTCCTCTCTCTTTCTCTCTCTCATTTTGTCTTCTCAGGGATTATTTTTTTTGCTGCTGGACCCAAAAAAGATAAGGCTCCTCAGACTCATGGAAATCAAGCAGGCTTAAGCATTAAATGGTTTCCTCCCACCCAGAAGCAGAAGCAAAATGTACCCATACATGCACAAAACGCTGCCATAAATGCACTAGCAGCTGTCATAAACACATTTAAGACAGCTGCGGGTCACTTAGGGCAGTGTTTTGTTCATGCGTGGGTGCATTTTACTTCCACTTCTGGGAGCAGCACGGGCTGGACAGAATGGTGCCATGGACCGGATCTAGCCCATGGGCTGTAGTTTGGGCACCCCTGGTTTAAGTAAATGAAGACACTTGACTGTGGTATAACTAATGTACTGAACAGTAAAGATCTTGTTTTAAAAAGTCATTAAGCCAAAATTATCAAACTCAAATTCTAAATTAGAAGTGTGTACACGTCTAGTAACGATTCACTTTGAGACTACTTGCAAAGAAAGGTGCTATTTAAATGCAAATTGATTTTATATAATGTTCACATATCCATCGAACAGTGTATCAGAACCTGTACAACACTTGGATTAGTATCATACTAAATACTGAGAGCTGCTTTCTGTGCGCTTGATAATCTATTGAAGGTAATAGAATTACGCTAGGGAACAACTGGGAACCATACATTTCTTACACACTGCTAAAAAAAAGGCATCTTTTGTATTAACTAAGAGAAAAGCAATTAACCTTTCTAAGATACGGCACATACACTTTTTTATAGCTGAGAATTTTAATTCTCTTTAACCCTTGCACTGTGCATTTGTAGTTCAGCTAAGCTTGCATCAGTTGATATTATTAATTTAGTTGCAAGTGTAAATTTGGTATTTTACATACAAATGAACCGTACAAAAATAGAACCCTTCCTAGTCATATTAATTGACTCAATTTCCAGGAGCCACTGAAAATAATTTTCAGCAAGACAAAGATCTAGTTAGAATATACAAAGGCTTTTGTTATCATGAGTTTTCTGAAGTGTTTGTCTTTAGAAAGAAAAAAAGAAAAAAGTGGAAAACAAGATGGAGACATTATTATTCCTTAAGCGGCAATTGGAAAAAAAGAAAGAACAACTTCAATCCAACAATGTGGACTGCTAATATACAGTAATACCTCAGATAACGTTTACCTTGGATAACGCTAAAATCGCATAACGTTAAGTAATCTGGGGAGGAGAATTGGATCGAATAACGTTAAGGTCCTATGGGATGTATCGGATAACAACCGCTAAAGCCTGTGCGGTTACAATGTATCTCTATGGAGCTTTAACGTTATCCAATACATCCCATAGGATTTAAACATGCATTGGATAACACTAAAAATCAGATAACACCAAGACTTGTGGAACCAAGTCTTAGCGTTATGCGAGGCATTACTGTAGCTGAATTTTCTTCCCAATTCTCAACTGTTTCATCTGTGTCCTACTTGAAAACCATATGCAGCCATCCATGTGGAATTTGAGGATGCACAAGTGTTGAAGGAGGAGGGCAAATGTAGAAAGGGCAATAGCAAACCAGTGTTCTCTCTCCCACCCCCCACCCCCGGTAGCATATTATAGGCTACAGCATTCTGGCCTATATTGTACCATAGGACACCAAAAGACTTTTTTGCCTGGTAGTATAAAAAAAGTAACTAGGGTAGGCTTATTGTAATAAATAGAATAAATGATTTTATTTTATTATATATAGAGTATTTCAGGAGTCATATAACTTCCTACTAATAAGCTTTTCTAACAAATTCAAAACTGATTCAACTCTGCCAGGTTCAGGTGACTGATTTAAACATATGTATGAGAATACTGACTATAAAATTTAAAATACAGTGGTACCTCACTTAAAGTGCATAATACATTCCGTGGGATTGCTCTTCAAGCGAGTTTGCTCTTTAAGTGAAACACCATTGTAACTAACCAATTGTGACTTCTGGTGTGTGTGTGTGTGTGGGGGGGAAATTGCGAACCCTGGTTTTGTTGTTAAGTGAGTTTTTGGTTGGTTTTAGTTGTTAAGCAAGGTGACCATTCAGAGAAAATTCTGCTCTTTTAGCAAGTTTGTCTCTAAGTGAGGCACTCTATGCGAGATTTTACTGTATAACTAAATTAGCATGAGTTTTAAAACTATATATATGCTCTTCACTTTGATATGGGCAGTGCCTCAAAGATTGGGATTGTGGTGGCTTAGTGGTTAAGATGCTGAACTTGATGACTGGAAGGTTGGCAGTAGTTCAAGACCCGAGTGCTGCATAATGATGTGAGCTCACATCTCTGTTCCAGTTCCTGCCAACCTATTGGTTCGAAAGCAAGAAATTGCACGTAGAAAAATAGGTACCACTTTGGTGGGAAGGTATATAATGCTCCATATGCTCTGGCGTCTAGTCAGGTTTTCCATATAATCATGGAAATATCTACAGTCTCAGAGAGTGCTAGCTCTTTGGCTATAAATGGAGATAAACACCAAATTCTAGAGTTGGATATGACTGACTTGCAAGAAAGGGTGATCTTTACCTTTACCTAATTTGTTGTTGTTGTTCAGTTGCACAGTCGATCCCGACCCTTTGTGACCCTATGGACCATTGCCCACCAGGCACCTCTGTCTTCCACCATTCTCCCCAGCCCGCCCAGCTCTGTGCCCACTGCACCTAATTTTACATGATTATTATATTTTACTTTGGGGGCAGGGGGTATCACTCACTGTTAAGTACAGGCAGTGATGGGATGTAACAGGTTCTCACCAGTTTGCCAGAATGAGTAGTAACTTTCCACAGTGTCCTGGAGAACCGGTAGCAGCTTGGGGGGGGGGGAGAGAAATCACCTTTGGGGCTTACCTTTTCACTGTTTCCCCCACTGCACATGCATGCCAAGCACTTGGTGTGCATGCACACCTACAGCGCTTGGTGCGTATGCACGGCCTCCTTGCTGTCCTCCCAAGTGGGGAAAAGGAAGAGAAGCTGCTAGCCTGAAGCTCCCTATACCCTGCTCCCCATGGTAAGTGACCCACCTTTGGATGTGGTGTGTCTGTGTGTATTTTAATGTGTATTTAATACCTTTACCTATATTGACGTACTATCACAGTTCCTAAAAAGGCCTGGCAGCCGGCAGGCCTGGTGACCTGGCTTGGGGTTTTTAAGCAAAGTCTTGGAGTTACCTCATCAATAAGCTACACCTGTGCTGTTCCAAGTGCTGTTCCAATTGGAGAACCCTTAAGGAGGTACAGCTGTTTTACATTTACATTAAGGCATATTATCCTAGAGAACTGGTTAGGCAAAGACTTAGTACCTAACTTCTTTAACTGTTGAAAAGTTGAAAAGTGCCAAAATGAAGCCATCTTGTGGTGAGTTCATTCTGTAGTTCCTTCCATCTGACCTAGTGTGAGAAAAATTAGCCAGAATAAGCTTTCAGCTCTGGTTTAAAAGATCTGGTTGATTTGTGTTTGGGGTGGGTGTTTGGGTGGATGGGTGTATTTTAATGTATTTTTTATTTTATTTATGTATTTAATTTATTTACAGGTTTGTGTTGTGTGTGTGTGGGTTTGTTGAGGTGTGTGTGTGCTTATTTTTATTTTATTTTATTATTTTGTATTTGTTAAACAAATTTATTTGGCCCCTCCCACATCATGACATCATGATGTTAGCTCCACCCACACTGTGATGATGGTACGGTGGGGTAGTAAAATTTTTGACATCCCACCACTGAGTACAGGCTGTTCCAGAACAACATGAATTTTCAACTGTGTGAATTGTCAGTGTCCCAATTCCCTGTTCAAGGGTTGACCTTTATTTACAGCATAGTAATGCAATATTATATTACTACTTCTATCATGCTGTTAGCCTTCCACCTAGGAAAGTTGAATAATTAGTCAAGTTTTTATTTTCATTATTATCAATCATATTTTCTTGTGACATACCTAAGCTGGTCTTACAGTACTGTTTAAAGCCAATAAAATATCCTTTAACAACAATAAAACAATTTTCAGGAAGTATGATAATGATAATTATCCTCCTCTGGGCCCACAACAATCGCCTGAGGAAGAAGATGCCAAAGCCTAGCAGTGGCTGGGCCCACAACAACGACCTGGCAGGAGTTAGTTTATGTTCTGGTTTGGTTGTTTTATGTGGTTACATTTTATAATTTTTATTGTACTGTTGTTGTTTTGACTGTAACCTGCCCTGAGTCGACTCGGCGAGTGGGCGGCAATATAAATCTAAATAAATAAATAATTCAACTAGACCTTACAGAATCTCACAGTCAGTATTGTAAACAGAGAATTATAGTCTGAAAAGGTAAGGCATCTTGTATGGAAAAGAAGAAGGATTTTGGACTTTTGCCCAAATTTTGTAAAAAAAACTTTTTAAAGAGACAGTATACTCTCTTCGCTACCATCAAAATAAGAACATGTTGTAGGGCACAAATATTGCTTCGATTTTCTTTTGAATCATTGCCAGCTCATCAGCAGTAAGGAGTAATATGATTTGTAGTCTAAGAGCATTTAAAGGGCAACATGTTGTACTAAATTCTGTACAATTTGCAGTTTGTTGCCCCGTGTTTGAAGTGTTTCATGCTTTGACAGTGTATCCCCCTTTGTTTAGTCATTTGTAATTTTCCCACCCAAAAAATAATAATAGTATTCTACACTGCTGTCAGAAAATTTGATAGCATGGCTTGTTCACAGAGTAACAAAAATGTAAGGCAGATATTGATATGAGAGTCATTAGAATGACATTTATTCTGATGAGTCTATTAAGCTTTATATCCCTGGGTCCCTGTGAGAACCCTTCATTATAACCCTAACAAACAAGTACATGGCAACAGACAAAGATACATCATTTATTTTAGTCACTGAATTCATGGATCCTAGTCTTTAGGGATGTACACAACAGAAAAAATAGCTTTGTTTATTACCTTACAATATGAACACAAAACAACCTTGATTAGCAATGTATTAATGCAAGTAGACAATTCTTTCTGTTGTATAGTTACACTAATTTTGTTTATGCTTTAAATAATGAATTCACATACTGCTAAACCATGCATATTGGTATACAGCAACGAATTTATGATAAATGCTAGGTAGGAAGCATCAAAAATCCATTGGGACATAACAGAAGAGACTGTTAATTTTTGCCCTTGATACACTGAAAAATGGAATATGTTTTCATTTTTAAAAGGAAGTGCAGTCCTGAATTTAACAGTATGGATAACAAATATTTATTGCCAACATTTTTCATGTATCTTCATGGTAGCGGACCAGGATACCTCAGGGACCACATCATCCCTAGGACATTGAACCGTCCCAAAAGAGCAAACCGAGATGGCACCCTTCAGGTACCATCTTGTTGGGGAGGCTCGCCTCTCCAGCACATATATGGCCCATGGACCTGACCCACCCTTGTCACTCCTGGAAACAGAAGCAAAATGCGGATCCAGCCCACAGGCCATAGTTTGGCTACCCCTGATCTAGACCCTAGTCGTCTTCAGTTCAGTTAAGATCTATGTTCTGCTAAAACAGTGGTGCCCAAACATTTTTGACTGTGGGCCAGTCCCACCTCCGACACACAGCTGCAGGGGCCGGAGGCAGACTGCCCCCACTGCTAACAGTTTTGACGTCAGCAGTGGTGGCAACGGAGACAGTGACTGCGTTTCTTCCAGGCTGCACTGAGCAGCATCTCACTCACTTCTTTCCCTTCAGCAACCTGTGCTGAAGCCGATTGCTGCCTCATGTGAATTTTCGGAGTCTCCTGCAAGTCAAACTTCATGGGTCTAAGAGAGCCCCCTGTTATGCTCAGGATGCCGTCATCCCGAGTGCAACGGGGGGTCTCTTAGTGCTGCGAAGTTTGACTTGCAGGAGGCTCGGAAAATTTGCCCAAGGCAACGATCGGCTTCAGCACAGGTTGCTGAGGGGAAAGAATTGAGTGAGAGGCTGCTCAGAGCAGCCTGGAAGAAGCACAGTCACTGCCTCTGTTGCCACCACTGCTGACGTCAGGTGGTGGTGGGTGGGGGCAGGGGGCAGTCCACGGTGAAGCCCAGGTGCTCATTGTGGGCCGCATTAATTATATGCAGGGGACAAATTAGGCCCGCGGGCCAGAGTTTGGGCACCCCTGTGCTAAAGCATATCCAGACAAGAAGTCTAGAGGGGCAGATAGTGGAGTGCCCCAACCTCTGCTCTGAATGTTCTTTTTTGTGTTCCCATTAGAGAGTTCTACTTTCATTGCACTTGGATATATGCCATTCCCAGGGCCTGTGGGCTGGGATCTACATAAATGAGAGCTTTGCAGCCATCAGATGCTGCTTCTGCTGTCAACATCTGGTATGTTGAAGGGGCTAACGAGTCCCTTTAGTATATAGGATATTTACATGAAATACTTTCCCTATCCCTCTATGGAGGTGCAAGGAAAGTGTAGTTATTTACACGCACGCACGCACGCACACATAGCTGATCATGGATTGTTTAGGACAGTAAAAAAATCTTCTTCATTTTTCCATTTAGTGTTGATGAAGAAATGGTGGTTTTGATCAGTGCTATAACGAAAAACAAAGAATTTTTAAATCTCCTAACTAATCCAGGACTATGATGATCAGTTTGGATCAAAGAAGCAAGGAAAGTGTTTCATTTGCTTGTATGGTAAAGTGGCTCATCAGTCGCTTCATCATTCGGACAAATGTAACTTGTATTATTTGAACTGAGACAGCATGTTAGACCTGACTTGCCCCTTCCCTGTCCTAAAACAATTACCAAAACAACAAACCCAGACCACACCACAATGAACAGTCTGAAAATGCTCTTAGTTGAATGAGAAATTTTCAAAAATCTTTATTCCTCTGTAAAATAATGGCAATTGTTATACAGTAATACCCTGGTTAGCGTTTGCAGTGAACAATGCTAAAACTGGATAACGAAGGGGAATTTGAGGCAAACTTTTTGCACTGCACATTGTTAAGATAATGTTGTGTGATGCAAAAGTTTGCCTCAAATTCCCCTTCATTGATCTCTGCCCCAAAGCCCGCAGGGATCTCCGCTAAAAGCAGCGGTTTGGTTGGGAGGAGGGTGCATGCCCAATCTCTCCCCAACCAAACCAGTGCTCCCAGCATGCAAGTGTCAGTTTGTTTGGGAAGAGATCAGGCTGCATGATCTCTTCCCAACCAAACCTGCACTCCCAGCGTGTGAGCATCAGTTTGTTTGCTACCTGCAGGAGCATCAGTTTGTATGGTGGAAGATCAGGCTACCCGATCTCTCCCCAAACAAACCTGCAGGAGTGTCAGTTTGTTGGGGGAGACACCAGACTGCCTGATCTCTCCCCAAACAAACCGGCGCTTGGCTCAATCCGCCTGCCTCTTTGGAAAGGGCAGTGGGGATTCTAAAGAGGCAGGCAGATCAACCCTCTGTTTCCTTTCCTCTTCGGAAAGGGAACAGGTTTTTTTAACGTTGCAGAACGTTAAAAAATGGATAACACTAAGACTTGTGGAACCAAGTCTTAATGTTATCCGAGGTACCTTTCCTTTACTTCAAAATGTTAACTTGTCACTATGCAGGACTATAGAAAATGAAAGTATTTTATTTTTATCAACACCAAATTATATTATTCATATATTATGTTGTTGATACATTTTTACAATATCAGATCCCCATACAAATAGGTATTTGAAGATATGTGCACTAGGAGAAAGATTATTAGAAAATATATTAATCATTTCTTCAAACTTCAATTTATTGGATATTTTATTTGTTTCATTTTATGAAACAAATAAGCAAAAGAATAAATATAAATAAATGCTCCAAAGCACATTCTATTCATTGCATGCATGTCTGTGTTTACTGTGTTGTTGTTTTTCTGCTGTGATTTATATGAGGTTTTGTTTTCTACAGCTCCAAATTAACACCAGCTTAATGCTTAATTTATCCTAGCATTTATTACAGTTAAGGGAGTAACAGTAAACAATGTAAGTTTCAGGAGTCACCTAATTGGAAGGAAATCCCAGGAGGCACAGATATGTGTTACAAGTAGTTTTGTGATTTCTTCCAGCAGATGTTTCCAGATTATTTAATACAGATGACAATAATGTTGAGGTGCTGAAATTATGTGACACTTTGAATAGGATTATATTTCTGATGCAGTGTGGCATGTTTTAGTTCTACTCACACTCATTCTGATCCCCTGACAGCAAAATTTCTCTAAACACTAGTCCATTGGTGGCAATAGCATCTCCTTGGAAATACGAAGAGTGCAGCTGCTGCCACTGCATAAATTTACACGTGTTAGGAGAGAACTAGAATAATATAAGGACTTCAAAGGGTAATATTCAGGGAGAGTTTCCTTAAGACCTAGGAGTTGGTCTTGCTTTTCTTTAGGCACTGAATACTTTCATGTAACCTGAACACATCTGGAAATATGAAGGAATTTAAGATTTGGACAAGAAGGTTGGACAAGAAGATTCTGGCTGAGGCAGAGGCAGAACTGTAGTCTTCAAAGCCTCAAACCTGTGCACTCCACTAAAGGAAAACCTGAGGCAGGCAGCAATGCTCTTGTAGCTACCAAAAGTATGGTACTGTATCTATTTATTTTCCAGGGTATAAGTAGTAGGATGCTAGACTCTCATTTTAGCCTAGCAAACAGAGTTATATTTTCTATTGCCTATGCCACTGTTCTACCTTTGAGTCTCAGCTGCTGTCAGAAACTACTCATACAGAAGATTTGTGTGCCAGATCTTAATTGGGAAATGAGTAGTATTCCTGTCAATATTTTCTAAGTCAGTGGTGGTGAATTTAAGGCACGCGTGTGAGAGGTAGCACTCAGAGCCTTCTCTGTGGGCACCCGTGCAGTCATCCCAGCACAGAGTTTGCCCCGCCCCTCTGCCCAGCAGCCCACTGGAACCACTTCGTCCCTCCCCATCACAGAGTTCACCCCATCCCTTTGCCCAGCAGCCCAATGGTAGCATTTCATCCCTCCAGCACAGAGTTCTCTCCGCCCCTCTGCCCAGTAGCCTAATGGGAGCATTTCCTTCCTCCCCTGTTGCCGTGTTGGCACTTTGTGATAAATAAGTAGGTTTTGGGTTACGGTTTGGGCACTCAATCTCTAAAAGGTTCACTATCTCTGTTCTAAGTCTTCTCTTTCTTCCCCTCATTATTGCTGAAAACTAGAACTATTCTCGTTCCTAACCTACTGGCTCCCTAGAGGCTGTTCTGTCATGCATTAATGATTACATTATTCTAGACCTCATTCATGTGGATTTCCGATTAGCTCACTTTTGCTTTTTTGTTGCTGTTAGATTTCTCTACCACCAGGAATTGGGTGGCTGAGAGATGGGATATAATTTCATTAAAATTTAAGAAACATTCTTATGTTGGGAATTCCATAAAAGCAAAAGTCTCATTCATTGTTGGCAACATTGCTCATAATTTGTCTCTATTAGTAAGGTCAGATGGGAAGTTTATAGCTGAGGAACAGCAGGTGAGTTTCCTATTCCTTTATATCATAATTAGGTAACTGTTCACTCCCCAATGTTTTAAATCACAATTCCCATCTGCTGTACACAGTGGGGCCAGCGGTAGAAGATTGTGCGAGAAGCAACTGAAAGCAGCCTCAGGGTCAGGATCTCTTCACCTCTGCTTTACATCTCTTCCCGCAGAGCTGGGTCAAGGCTGAGAATACAAAAATATCTTCCTTTTGCCAAGATTTTAGTCAAAACAGTCTCAGCATAGTGTGACAGCCTGTTACTTGTCCATCCTCCAAGACAGGCGTTCCCAACATTTTCTGCCACAGGCCGGACTCACCCCTGACACTCAGCTGTGCAGGCTAGAGGTGTGGTGTCTCCCAGTACTTATGTTTTTGGTGGTCGTGCCATTTTTTGTGCCACTTCCCACGGCAGTGGGAGGGTTTTCAGAGCATTTTTGCTCTGTTTTAGGAATTTTTGGCCACATTTCTGCTGTGTTTCGGCAGCTCAAACATGACGTTTTGGGACTTCCGGTGGTGGTGGTAGCTTCTGGCAGTGCCCGGGTTCCTAGAAGTGCCAAAACATATTTTAGCTGTCGAAACACAGTGGAAACATGGTGAAAATTCCTCAAATGGAGCAAAAATGCTCCAAATACCCTCCTGCTGCCGTGGGAAGTGGTGGAGGCTGCCCAAGCAGCCAAAAATGGTGTGATTGCCACTGCTGCAGCACAAACTATCATTTTGGCACTTCTGGTGGTGGTGGGGAGTTTCTAGCGGTGCCTGGGTTCCCACTGTGGGCTGTATTAATTAGCACCATGGGCCAGATTAGGCCCACATGCCATAGGTTGGGAACCCCTGGTCTAAGAGATCTCAGGACCAGCATGAAACGAGGACACCAAACCATTTTTTTTTATTAAGTTGGCAATTTTTAAGCTAAGTGTATACACACATGCACACACACAAAGGAAGTGCAACATGACAGGCTGGTGATCAAAAAGTCACAACAGAACTGAACACAGTGCTCTAGATGAGATCTAACCAGTGCCAAATAGAGAGAAATTAGTGCTTCCCAGCATTTTGAGACTAAAACAGCATAGGCCTTTTTTGTTATTGCCAGGGTTTCATTTTGCTTTCTATGTGTGTGTGTTTTTTTTAAAATTTCCATTCTTCAAACAGATAAAGGGCTGTCATAGTAAAAATGATAGTTTGGTTTCTGTCTCTCCGAACAGCCAGATGAGATCTAATGGGATTAATTTACTGGAGGGTAGATTTCAGCTGAACATTACAGGAACTATATAATGATAAACTTAATTTGCCAAGGGAACATTTATTTATGTATTTATTTATTTAAATTTGTTTATTGCCCTCCTCCCAAAAGGGACCCAGGGCGATTTACAACAATTATAAAATCATTTTAAAAAATTAAAAACTCTAAAAACTTTAAAAAACTTGGTATTAAAAGCCAAAAATTTCAATGCAGGCATACTGGGGTCAAACCAACCAATTGGCTGGGGAAATTGAACCATCCACTCCCCAGACCAAACCTGCCAGCCAGGTTTTCACTCCTTTTCTAAAGGGCAGCAACTCCATCTGCATGGGTGCTCATCTCAGGGATGTCTTCAAACAGAGACTGGGTGGCATCTCTGTCAAGTAGAAATACTCTGTTTTTGGAGTTACATTCCCATAAAGCCGGAAGGGAACTCTCAGGCTATCTATTCCATGGAGTTAGACTACATGACCTATGATGCCTCTTCAGTTGTCTGATTCTAATGCACAACAGAAGATAAATTGCACTCCCCTTACTAAAATAATGCATTTGACAAGGAACTATACAACCTAAACCATATGCATGTATTTCCTGCTCAAATTTGCAAACACAGGCAATCCATAAATATTAGAAGATATGCCTGTTGATCTAATTAGCTAGGAAGTCTGTTACTGAATATCCTCTGAAGACTTAATTTGACGGAGATGACTAATCAGTCAACAATATGCTTTCCATGAACTATGCGGAATTCGCCTAAAACAACAACACAGGAGAAACATCAGCAAACAACATGTCTTCCTAATTCAAGGGCATAGCTTGGTGTTTTCAAAGTTAGAGGGAAGTAACAGTGGAGGAGTTAATAAGCATGTCTTTGCTATATACCTATGGGTCTCTTAAACTAGCTCCGTATGTGGGACTTATCATGCACATAGCTCTGTTGGAATTTATTGAGAAGATTATCATGTCTGGCTCCCATTAGCACTAACGGGAGGATTGCGTGTAAATGTCTGGCAGTCTGATCAGAGGATAAAGTCCTTGGAGTGTGGAAAATAAGAAAACAATGAAATTACCATCTCATCTTCTATCACTGATAGAATTTTATATGAATAGTCAATATGCAATTATTTTTCCATCAGAAATGTTGTATATATAGAAATATGTTAATTCCCTTGCTGACCCTATCTTTTCTTTTTCATTTTATTTTTGTTGCTGCTACTGTTATTGTAGTTATTTTCCTCCTCTACAAACACAGAACAAGAATGTGATTGAACAAAACTAGCTGAAGTTTCAACCCATTTTTTCTTGTACTGGGTGATTGCAGCCATGAAATAAAAAGGTATCTATTCTTCTGTGCTCAGCTTTCCTAATGATCCAGCTCTCAAAACCATACATTACCACCAGGAATATCTTTGCTTTGACTATGCAAATTTTTGTTTGCAAGGTGATTTCTCCACTTTTAACTATGTTCCCCAGGTCTCTCAATGTTCCCCAGATTCTCCCAAGAATCAGTCGCCTTTTTATTTCATGGCTGCAATCACCATCTGCAGTGATCTTAGATCCTAAGTAAGTAAAATCTGTCACTGATTCTACTTTTCTTCCCCATCTATTTTCCAGGGACTGGTATGGCCTGTTGCCATTATCTTTGTTTCCTTGATGTTGAGTCTCAAGCCAGCTTTTTCCCTTTCTTCTTTCAACCTAAGCAGCAGCTTCTTTAGGTCTTCCTCACTTTCTGCCATTAGGGTAGTATCATCTGCATATCTTAAATTGCTGATGCTTCTCACAGCATTTTTGATCACAAATTGTGATTCCTCCTTCTCTGCATTGTGCATTATGTGCTCTGTGTATAAGTTGAATAAGCAGGGTGATAAAATGCAGCCATATCTTACTACTTTTCCTGTTCCAATCCACTCTGTCATTCTGTATTTTGTCCTAACTGTTGCTTCTTGCCTCTTATACAGATTTCTCATGAGGCCTATAAGGTGTTTTGGTATTTGCATATCTTTAATTACTTGCTACATTTTGTTGTGGTCCACATAGTCAAAGGCCTTGGTGTAGTCAATGAAACAGAAGTAGACTTGTTTCTGATATTCCTTTGTTTTCTCCATGATCCAACATATGTTGGCAATGTGATCTCTAGTTCCCCTGCCTCTTCAGAACCCAGCCTGCACTTCTGGCAGTTCTCTCTCCACATGCTGCTGCAGTCTATCCTGTATTATCTTGAGCATAACCTAGCTAGCGTGTGGGATGAGCACAATTGTTCTATAATATGAACATTATTTGGCATTATCCTTTTTGGGGATTGGAACATATACTGATCATTCTCAATCCTGTGGCCATTGTTTTGTTTTCCAAATCTGCTGGCCTATATAATGCAATAATTTGATTCCATCATCTTTTAGGGCTTTGAAAAATTCAGCTGGGATACCATCATCTCCACTGGCTTTGTAGTTTGCAGTGCTTTTTAGGGCCTTTCTGACTTCACTCTCTAGGATGTCTGGCTCAAGTTCAATGTTCTCATCATTGTGATTATCAGAGGTGGTAATGTACTTTTTGTATAGTTCCTCTGTGTACTCTTTCCATCTTTTCTTTATTTCTTCCACATCAGCTAACTCCTTGCCATTTTTGTCCCTTATCATGGTCATTTTTGCTTTAAATGTTCCCTTGATTTCACCAATATTTTTGAAAAGATCTCTAGTCCTACCCCTTATGTTGTTTTCCTCTATTTCTTTGCACTGTTCATTCAGGTAGGTTTCCTTATCTCTCCTTGCTTTTCTTTGAAATTCTGTATTGGTTGAATTGGTTGAATTTTTTTCCTTTCTTCTTTTGTCTTTTGTATTCTTTCTTTCCTCTGCTATTTTAAGAGTCTCATCAGACAACCACTTTGCTTTCTTATGCTTCTTTTCTTTTGGTATGGTTTTCCTTGCTGCCTCCTGTATGATGTCCTGTGCCTTTGTCCATAATTCTTCTGGTACTCTGTCTATCAAGTTTAAGCCATTAAATGTGTTCCACACCTCTACCGTGTGTTTCTTAGGGATGTTCTCTAGGTAATCTTTTTTTTGGGGGGGAGGGGGGGCTTTTTTACTCCTCTCTTTCATATCTGCTTTCACAAATTATCTCAGAAAATACAGTCAAACCTTGCATATAGAGCACCTTGCTTAAAGAGTAACTTGCTTAAAGAATGTTCACTGAATGTTCACTTCGCTTAACAAATAAAACCAACCAAAAACTCACTTAACAAATAAATCAGGGTTCTCAATACCCCCAACAGAAGTCACAATTGGTCACTTACAATGGTGTTTCACTTAAAGAGCAAATTCGCTTAAAGAGAAGTTCTGTGGAAGACATTATGCTCTTTAAGCGAGGTACAAGTGTAATTGGTTGCCAAAAGCAAATGGGTGGTGCAGTTGCAGATCTTAAAAGACACAGGAAATGGCTACTTAGTGAAGGACATTGCTTAAAAAGCCCAACATTTGGTGATCCACATTATCCATCTTTTTCTTATAGCAATTTTTTTACTTCTTCTTTTACCACCCCTGGTCTTGAGAGAGATACTAGGCAACTAGGGAGACACAAAGTTCTTGCTTTTCTTTACAGCAATAAGGGAGACAAATGCCTTGTCTGCTGAAATATTCTCCGCAAAGTCAGTACTCCTATTTCTTAGTTCTCTGACTAATGCTGTAAAACAAAAATCTTTCCCTCTGTTGTAGATCCAGGCAGGTTATTGTGATTCTGCTCATGTACTCATGTGATCAATGATAAGTGATAGCTGCAGACATTTGCTTAGTAAAGCATACATTTTGAGGACAATGAAGGCCCATCAGCTGAGCTGCATAGTTTAATATGGGTTTTATTTTTTAAAACAGCGGACATTCTCAACCTGCGACCCATGGGCCAAATGTGGCTTATGGCACCATTTCATGTGGGCCTCCACCTCCATTACACCAGGAAGTGCAATGTGGTAGAGAAAGGACAAAATGGATATCTGCCCCCCCCCCAAAGTGTCTGAAAGAGCGTGACCCAGCCCCTGGTTTAAAAAGGTTGAGAACACTGGCCCTACAGATACTGTTAGACCACCATCTCTGACCATCCTTAGTCAACATAGCTAATTCAGAGAGATAAAGGGGGTTGCAATCCAACATTGTTTGCAAGGCTACACAACCCCCAGCCCTGAAGAAAGTTCTAGATTCTAGAACCATGATGGTGAACCTTGGCACTCCAGGTGTTCTTGGACTTCAGTTCCCAGAAGCCCAAGTCAACACTCCTGCTGATCAGAACAGTTGGAGTGTCAAGGATCACCATCACGGTTCTAGAATATCACTTCCAAGTGTGGGGTGAGGCAACCTTATCAGAATATTACAAAAGCAACATGTTCCGAATGATCAGTCCTGCTAAAGAGAGGGCTTTTCTCTTTCTTTTAATCCCCTGCTGTAAAAATTGATATTTAATTCCTTGCACCTGTAGTCAATTATCCATTCAATACTACACATATTTTACATGGATTACCGTCAGTGGCGTAGCGTGGGGGGCGGGGGGGCGGATGCCCCGGGCAGCGGCTTTCAGGGGGCGGCAAAATGTCCCCTCCCCACCCTTTTGCTGGCGAGCGCCCCGCGTGCGCTTCGCCGCTTGCAGGCGAGGAGGAGAAAAAGGTTTTTTTTTAAGGCGGACAATTCAAGGAGGGGGCCCGGCTAGCCGTCGGGGGCTCTCCTGGAGGGCGGCCCACGTGCGCGTGCACGCTGCTCGCCTCCGCCCGCCCAGCCACCCACCCAACTTGCCGTGAGACGGGGCGCTCGTCTGGGGTGGGTGGCGCCGTGGCGGGGAGCCCCTGGCGGCTGGCTGGGCAGGAGGAGGTGGGCAGCGCGCGCACGCGGGCCGCCCTCCAGGAGAGCCCCCCACGGCCAGCCGGGCAGGGCGGGCCCCTCCTTGAATTGTCTGCCTTTTAAAAAAACCCTTTTTCTCCTCCTCGCCTGCAAGCGCGAAGCGCACGCAGGACGCTCGCCAGCAAAAGGGTGGGGAGGGGACATTATTTGCCGCCCCCTGAAAGCCGCTGCCAGGGGCAGGCGGCGCGCGGAGAGCCCCCGACGGCCAGCCGGGCGAGCGATCTGCCGGAGGTGCGCTCGTCGGGGGTGGGTGGCGGACTGCCCCTGGCGGGCGAGCGGACGGAGGTGTGTGTGGCGCGCGCGCAATGGCGCGCGCGCAGCTAGTCAGCAGGGGGGCGCCTTCTGCCTTGGGAGGGGGAGGGCCTCCGCTTGCCCTGATGCACCTTCGGCGGTGGTTCGGGCATTTCAGCAGGAACCTATTATACTGCGGGCGGGGGAGGGTACATGTGGGGAGATGCGGAGAGGGGGTCGGCGAAGGCGGGCAATGTCTGTAAAGACTGGGGGAAGCTTCCCGGAGAGAGGCTCGTCCGGAGGCGAATTGCAAAGGCGAGATCTAGAACAGAAGAGCGCACGTTGTGTGCTAGGACTCCTCGGAAGTCTCCCAACAACCGCGGATCGTCCTCTGTAACAAATAACGCTGAGCAGGGGATGCATGGAAAGGGAGAGTGCACCTCCCGGTTCCAGCGGGAAAGGAGGACGGAGGCTGCTTGGCGGGGCGAAACGCGCTCTGTTGCCTGTGGGAAAGTGGACGCGTCTGTGAGCGCGCACCGCATGATGCGCGCACGTGACTGACTGTCATTTTGCGCAGTAGACTTTCTGGGTCGGATTCTTCACACTACACAGGAGCGTTTTTTCCCCCTTTCAGTCTGCCTTGTGTAATTGCAGTCCTGTCTGTAGTAAACCAAGGAGAGAACTGTGATTAATCTGAGGGGTGGCGGCAGCGGCGAGCTGGGGGGGCGGGGCGGCGAGTTTGCTTTTCGCCCCAGGCGGCTGAAGACTGCGCGACGCCACTGATTACCGTAGTTGATTTACCAGTCAGAGAAGCAGCCAGGTTGGGTTTTTATTTATATATTTTGAGAGCTTGCTTAGCAATCACCAAAACCTTCCTAAAACAGATTATTTTTTCACTTGAAACAAAAACAAAAGCAAATGGATCTGTCATCCTTTTAGTTTGGGATTTTAAACTTTGCACTTATTTCACTTTTTAAAGGAAGTCTTGGGCAGGTATTTGCAATGAAAATAACTCTTGGTGTTATAGACTCCTTGCTTTGGGTGAAAATGTTTCTGTATTGAAGTGGCATAATTATAGGTTACTTTCTGCAGATTAATGAAGCTATTGCACTTCAATATTAAGTCTTAATTGGAGTGGTTAGTGCTAAATGGTGGCAGGGGTACATAATAACCTATTTAAAAGATGAAATAATATTACTGGAAGCTAGCAGTGGGTGAAATTCACCTCCCCCACCCCAGAAAAAGGAAGCCCATTATTATTATTATTATTATTATTATTATTATTATTATTATTATTATTATTATTATTATTATTATTATTATTATTATTATTATTATTATTATTAACAGTTTAAACCCTAACCAATGACCTAAGAGCTGTTAAGGTAATGTCTGAGTATATATACAGTTCCCAGTAGAGTTGTGTGTGTGTGTGGTTTTTTTTTTAGAGTTAGGCTGTTCCAATCAGATAAGTCCAACATTTCCAAATATCTAGGGATAACTTTAGCTACTGCTCCAAGGGCTCCGATCACTATGGGAACAACAACAGATTTCTACTGCCATACACGCTCGACTTCAATTTGCAAATCAAGATATATTGTGATTTTCTCCAGTTGTTTGTCTTCAATTCGTGCACCTCCTGGTAAAGCAATGTCTATAAACCAGGCAGGGGAACTAGAGACCATGTCCCAACATACGTTGGATCATGGAAAAGACAAAGGAATATCAGAAACAAGTCTACTTCTGTTTCATTGATTACACTAAGGCCTTTGACTGTGTGGACCACAACAAAATGTGGCAAGTAATTAAAGAGATGGGAATACCCGAACACCTTATAGGCCTCATGAGAAATCTGTACATGAATCAAGAAGCAACAGTTAGGACTGAATATGGAATGACTGAGTGGTATGGAATAGGAAAAGGAATAAGACAAGGCTGCATTTTGTCACCCTGCTTATTCAACTTATACACAGAGCACATAATATGCAATGCAGGAATGGAGGAAACACAATTTGGGATCAAAACTGCTGGGAGAAACATCAATAATTTGAGATATGCAGATGATACTACCCTAATGGCAGAAAGTGAGGAGGACCTAAAGAAGCTCCTGATTAGGTTGAAAGAAGAAAGGGAAAAAGCTGGCTTGAGACTCAATATAAAGAAATCAAAGATCATGGCAACAGACCCTATCAGTCCCTGGAAAATAGATGGGGAAGAAGTAGAAGCAGTGACAGATTTTACTTTCTTAGGATCAAAGCTCACTGCAGATGGGGATTGCAGCCATGGAATAAAAAGGCGATTGATTCTTGGGAGGCAAGGGATGAGAAACCTGGAGAACATAGTGAAAAGAAGAGACATCAAATTGCAAACAAAAATTCGTCTAGTCAAAGCAATGGTATCCCCTGTGGCAATGTAAGGTTGTGAGAGCTAGATCATTAGGAAAACTGAGCGCAGAAGAATAGATGCCTTTGAGATGTGGTGTTGGAGGAGAGTTTTGAGAGTCCCCTGGACAGCGAGGAGAACAAATAGGTCAATCTTAGAAGAAATCAACCCTGACTGTTCCTTAGAAGGGCTAATAGTAAAGATGAAGCTAAAGTACTTTAGACATCAAATGAGAAGAGAAGACTCACTTGAGAATGCCTTGATGCTGGGAAAGGTTGAGGGCAAAAGAGGAAGGGGGTGGCCTAGAATGAGATGGCTAGATGGTATTGTGGATGCAATGGGCACAGAGCTGAGCGAGTTGAGGAGGATGGTGGAGGCCAGGAGTGCCTGGCGGACAGTAGTCCATGGGGTCACAAAGGGTCGGAATCGACTGTGCGACTGAACAACAACAATAAACCAGACCTTCTTCTTTTCCACAACATTTATATCAGGTGTGTTGTAAGGCAGATGTCTATCTGTTTGAATTTTAAAGTCCCACAGTATCTTGACTCTCTAATTCTCTAAAACTTTCTCTACTTGATGTTCCCAATTATTTTACTTCATTCAAATTTATTTATTTATTTATTTATTTATTTATTTATTTATTTATTTATTTATTTATTTATTCAAACTTCTGGCAAAGTTTCCAATGGATAATTTTTGTAACCCTGTTATGTCTGTGCAAATTATCAGTCTGTGAATTTTTGCTGCATTCACCAATCAGATGATCTGTTTCATCCTTTTCATTACAAAGCCGGCATTTGCTATTGTTGGATATGTGCTGTATTTTTGTCTTCATGAAATTTGTTGGCAAAATTTGTTTCTGAGGTGCCAAAATAATTTCTTCCATTTCCTTCTTCAAAACTCCTGCTCATAACCATCCACATGTCAGTTTTGGGTCAGCCTTGCCTTCTATGTTTTTGAAATATTGACCATGCATTGGCTTGTTTTTCCAGTTTGCAGCTCGACTATCTATCCTTTCCTTTCTGTATTCAGCTTTCTTCTTCATTGTTTTTAAAAGTTCTCCTTTGTTCACTTCCTGAAGTATAGGCTGTTTACTTTTCTTAATGTAGTCATTCAAGCTATTCTTTTCTTCCTCTACAGTCTGTTTCCCCTGTAGGAGTTCTCTGTCACAATCAACCCTTGATAAGTACATCACTTGACATCACTTGACATCACTTTTTGGGTGCAGGGCATGATGCATAGTCATTAGTTTCCTTGTTTTTTTCAGTCTAGGTTGTCTAATTCCATTTGGGTCCAATCAATTAACCCTGCTAAATAACGTATAACAGGCACTGCCTAGGTATTAATTGCCTTGATGATATTCCATCCACTCAGTTTTGATCTCAGGATTTTCTGGACATATTTTATGTATTTTGAAGAAATAGTTCTTTTGACTTGGCTGTGTAGTAGGTCAGAAGCTTCCAGAACTCCCAGGTACTTGTATCCCTCTTTTGATGTTATTGCTTTGATATATTCTCCATTGTCTAACTCAAATCATCCATCACCTTTGAAAATTTTACCTGCCTTAACAGTAATTGTTGCACACTTATCAATTCCAAATTGCATTCCAAAAATTTTACTAAATTTATTTGTAAACAATTTTAGTTCGTCCATATAAAGCAAACGTGAAACCTTCAGTCCTTTCTTAGCCAATTCATATCCACAGTTTGTTCTGTTTAGAATAATTGTCAGTGGTGCCATTGATAGCACAAATAGCAAAGGTGATCGTGAGTCCCCTTGAAAAATTCAGTGCTTAATTTCAACTTCACCAAATTCTTCTCCAAAGGCCATTAACTTTACTCGCCATAGCTTCATTGAAGCCTTCATGAAACTTTGAATATTGTTGCTAATTCCAAAAATGTCACGGCATTTCACAATCTACCTGTGTGGAACGGAATCATATGCCTTTTTATAGCCAATCCAAGCCATAAACAAATTTGTTTGCCTTTTCTTTGAATTCTTCAAAACCAATTGTCAGTTAATAGCTTATCTATCTATCTATCTATCTATCTATCTATCTATCTATCTATCTATCTATCTATCTATCTATCTATCTATCTATCTGTTGTTGTTGTTGTTGTTGTTGTTGTTGTTGTTGTTGTTGTTGTTGTTGTTGTTGTTGATGATGATGATGATGATGATGATGATGATGATGATGATGATGATGATGATGATGATGATGATGATGTTACATTTCTATACCACCCATTTGGGAAATTTCCCAAACAGAGGCTTCCCCTCAACATCCCACCCCTCCCAGTTGGGAATCATATGCAGCTCTAATGCTGTATTTTGGACATTACTTATCTAGTTATATTGGTTATATATATAGCAAGATCCTATTGGTTCTCATCTGTCTTTTTTCTTTCTTTGTATAGAAGCTAAACAATACAAACCTCTCAATTTGATCTGCTGATTGCAAATTCTTTATGCCTTCCAGTCTCGTTCTCATGAACTAAACAACAATTTACAAAACTTCATCTTAAACAGGCAGAAACATCTCAGCATTGCATAAATGCAGTAAATGAAAGCCATTTCTGCAGGAGATAGGAACCTGTTATTATTTACATGAACACTTTGAAACAATATTATTTTATTATGTTGTTTCATGGGCCGTGATGTTTCAGATGGAAAAATACAAAGTTGATCAGTCACTGAAACTTTGTCTTAAATTGTTGCTTACCCATAATGAGCAAAATAATGTGTAAATAAAAGCACAGCATGTTTCATTTTATTGCTCATCGTAATGAAAGGGATCATAGGGGTCCAACATGGGTGACTGTCTGACAAACAGTAATCATTTGCAGCCAGAAAAAATTGCAGTAGAGAGGCTTTCCTCTTTTATGATGACTTTTCTCAGCTGGTGGAAACTATTTTATCAGGAGATATGTTGGTTTCATGCCTTTGCCCTCTTTGCAGAGTGAAGGGAAGAAAGTGCAGTCTATGACAATCTTGCATATTTTCCCAGCCTCTTCAGACCTCACCTAAGATATTTCCGCAGAGATCATTGTCATCGGCTACTATTCATGTCTGAGTATACATTTCCCCCCAGGAAAAATGCCATTGGCGTGAATTTGTTTATGGTGGACCCCAGCTTGCCATGAAGTGACCCATATACATACACTAAGATCATGGAGCCATCTCCTTCAGCACTTATGAAATGAGACATGCAAGATTTGACACCAGGACTGCAATGGACTGCTGCAGCCTTGAGGATATTGGCAAGGTGCACCTTCACAGCCAGTCCATCTGGCAGGGTTTCTTCTACCTCCATGACCATTCGGTATCAGAATAGTAAAGTTGCTCCTCCTCTGCTCATTTTGCCATTGGACCCAATATGATGGTTTCCAGTGGCATTTCCTCCACTCAGGGGACCATCACCCCACCTAAAGGGGCTTATCTGCCTGCTGCCATTGGCCTCCTTAGGGAGTCAGATTATTTTGTTGTTGTTGTTCAGTCGCACAGTCGATTCCCCATAGACCACTGTCCGCCAGGCACTTCTGTCCTCCACCATCCTCCTCAACTCGCTCAGCTCTGTGCCCATTGCGTCCACAATACCATCTAGCCATCTCATTTTTGGCCGCCCCCTTCTTCTTTTGCCCTCCACCCTTCCCAGCATCAAGGCCTTCTCAAGTGAATCTTCTCTTCTCATTTGATGTCCAAAGTACTTTAGCTTCATCTTTACAATTTGACCTTCTAAGGAGCAGTCAGGGTTGATTTCTTCTAAGATTGACCTATTTGTTCTCCTCGCTGTCCAGGGGACTCTCCAAACTCTCCTCCAACACCACATCTCAAAGGCATCTATTCTTCTGCGCTCAGCTTTCCTAATGGTCCAGCTCTCACAACCATAAATTGCCACAGGGAATACCATTGCTTTGACTAGACGAATTTTTGTTTACAATTTGTATACTTGTTTCTGATATTCCTTTGTTTTTTCCATGTTCCATCTTATGTTGGCGATGTGGTCTCTAGTCCCCTTGCCTCTTCTGAACCCTGCCTGCACTTCTGGTAATTCTCTCTCCACATGCTGTTGCAGTCTATCCTATATTATCTTGAGCATCACCTTGCTAGCGTGTGGGATAAGCGCAATTGTTCGATAATTTGAACATTCTTTGGCATTTCCCTTTTTGGGGATTGAAACATATACTGATCTTTTCCAATCCTGTGGTCATTGTTGTGTTTTCCAAATCTGCTGGCACATAGAATGTAATAATTTGATTCCATCATCTTTTAGGGCTTTGAAAAGTTCAACCTGGATACCATCATCTCCACTGGCTTTGTTGTTTGCAGTGCTTTTTAGGGCCTTTCTGACTTCACTCTCTAGGATGTCTGGCTCTTGTTCAATGTTCTCATCATTGTGATTATCAGGGGTGTTGAGGTCCTTTTTGTAGAGTTCCTCTGTGTACTCTTTCCAACTTTTCTGAATCTCTTCTGCATCTGTTAACTCCTTGCCATCTTTGTCCTTTATCATGGTCATTTTTGCTTTAAATGTTCCCTTGATTTCCCCATTTTTAAAAAAAGATCTCTAGTACTACCCCTGATATTGTTTTGCTCTATTTCTTTGCACTGTTCATTCAGGTAGGTTTCCTTATCTCGCCTTGCTTTTCTTTGAAATTCTGTATTCAAGTGGTTGTATTTTTCCCTTTCTCCTTTGCCTTTTGCGTCCCTTCTTTCCTCTGCTATTTTAAGAGCCTCATCGGACAACCACTTAGCTTTCTTACACTTCTTTTCTTTTGGTATGGTTTTCTTTGCTGTCTCCTGCATGAAGTCCCGCATCTCTGTCCATAATTCTTCTGGCACTCTGTCTATCTGGTCCAAGCCATTGAATCTTTTCTACACCTCCACCATGTATTCCTTAGAGATGTTGTCTAGGTCATACCTGTCTGGCCTAGTTGTTTTCCCTATTTTCTTGAGTCTAAGCCTGAATTTTGCGATCAGTTAGTTGTGATCTGAACCACAATCTGCTCCTGGTCTTGTTTTTGCTGACTGCCATCCAACACTCAGCGTTGTGTTGCTGGCTGTACCATCTACTTCATTACTATACCAGGATGTCCAGACAGACAGTAACATAGAGATCAAATCATAGCTATTTGTGCATTTTTGAGGCAACTATGGGGCAGAACAAAGAACTCATGGGGCACATGGCACCTTCTACAGATCCTTCATGCTGAATTTGGCATTTATGTAATTAAAATGAAGTTTAAACTGTAGTACATTGCCTGGGCTTTGTACTTTCAAATTTTCTTCTCTCCTAATAGCTTGGAACAGAGTGTCTGTGTGCTCCTCTTCAATACCAGATGGTTAGAAGCCCGTGGATATCCCTAAAGCAGTGGCTCCTACACCACATGGGGAGACTTCAATTCCCAGAAACCTAAGTCAGTACGTTGGCCACTCCATGCTTTGGGGAATTGACTTAAGCTTCTGGGAATTGAAGTCCAAAAGCTGGTTTAGAAGGAACAGAGGCATACTTTTTCGGTAGCACTAGTGTAGGATGACAGAGGTATTCTAACCTTTCCCCTCTTATACAACACAAGTATGTGTGTTTAAATATGGAGTTCACTGTTTTCTGCAGAAGGCTTTAGAGAGTGGTGGGCTGTCAACATTTTTGCTACCACACCATGGGTGGAGCTGATGTCATGGGTGGAGCCAACATCATGATGTCATTACATCATGACATCATGGGTAGAGCCAACGTGATGATGTCATGATGTTGTGTGCGGAGCCAAAGAAAAAATAAAATAAAATAAAATAAAATAAAATAAAAATACACATTAAAATTAAAATAATCAACCAACCCACCCACCCACCCCAAACACAAACCCGTCACTTACCTGGTTTGGAATCGGGGAGCAGGCACTAGGCAGGCAGGCAGGAAGGCACCAGGTAGGCAGGAAGCGTGGCGGCATGGTGGCAAACTGTCACAGCGGCAATCTGCTGCAGTGGCATGGCGGACTGGTGGTGTGGCACGGCCTGCCAAGGAAAGGCCGCCGCCGCTTCTCCAGGCCATCCTGCACCCTTTCCAGGCAGCCGAAATGGCTGCCTGAAACTGCGCATGTGTCAAATCTCCATTTGACACATGCACACTTCTATTTTTAGTGCACATTCGTCAAATGGAGGTTTGATGCATGTGCAGTTCTGGGCAGCCATTTTGGCTGCCTGGAAATACACATCTGGAGGGCGGCCAGAGAGGCAACTGAACCGGTTGTCCGGGGGTTCTCTACCCCCTCCCCGGCGATCTCCTCCGGAAAGTTGCTACTGGTTCGGGCGAACCGGTCCAAACCGGTAGCAGCCCATCACTGGCTTTAGAACATATCAAACTGGGTTAGGGGCTGGTGGATATTCCTAAAGGATATTGCAGCTACAAGACATTGGGCCAAGTAAATTGAACCAGCTGCCACCCTGTCAGGATTAACTTTCTGACTTGGCAAATGTGAAACCTCTGTTGTGAGGGTTCTGAGTTTAGGTTCAGGTGTTCTTGTTTTTTTTAAATAATAAAGTATATTCAAAGATTGTTACTTGCCAGGTCTTTTAGAGACTTTACATGAAATTCAACATGGAAAACTCAGAAATCTAAATTCAATCTAGCTGAGAAGGAATGGGATTAATGAGTACTTCACCCTGAAAGGTCATGTAGTATTTTTAAACCTAGTCAAAAGTTATATAATAATAATAATAATAATAATAATAATAATAATAATAATAATAATAATAATAATAATAATAATAATAATAATAATAATAATAATAATAATAATAATAATAATAATAATAATAATAATAATAATAATAATAATAATAATAATAATAATAATAATAATAATACAAGATTCCAGAGGAATCTTTCTTTCTGCCACAGCCACAGCTTTACAACTCTGTTGGAGAACTGCCAGAGTATTTTCACTGTGTAAAAATAATAGGTAAAATGAGCGAAGCAGAAAATGGAGAAAAGCTTCCTCTTGAATAGAATAAACAAAATGACAGAGCTGAATTGAACATGTCATCCAGTAAATGTCTATATACAAATCCTCAAGGTTATTCAGGTGTCTGTAGAAAAATCATTTAGAACTAAAGACCACAAAAATGTGTCTGAAGCTCCTCATGCAGGCTTGGCAGATGCTTTTTGACAGGAGAGGGCAGAGGCTGATATGAAGCTACTGGTAAATCTCTGGGTGATTTGCAGTAGATGAACAAAAATCTTGACTCCTGATTGTTTAACAAGAACCAAGAACAAAATTACTCTTCTGGGTCAGATGAAAGGCCTCCAAGGATCATAGAAGAACTTCCAGATGTAATCTCAGGTTGTTCGGCCAAAATCCTACAGAAGACAACCATCCAAATAAAGGGTATTGTGCAAACAGCTTTCCCATTTCTGACATAATTTGTTCTATGGCATGAGGCTATGTGTGTAATCATGTTTTCAACCAGATGGTGTGGGGAGTTTCATGTATGGCCAGCAAAAGAGGTAGGGTCACTTCTCATCACCAGTTTCTCCTTATGGTACATGATCCCTACAAAATTCTGGTCTCAGTGAGTGAGTGAGTGAGTGAGTGAGCGAGTGTGTGTGTTTTGAGAATTCTTGGAGAACAGCGAGGTTCCAGGAAGGGAACAAATATTGTCCCATTGTTTAAAGAAAGAGGAAGGGGTTCATAGTGTCTGTTTGGAGCTGATACCAAGGAAGCTTCTAGATCAGATAGAATTCAGTGTGAACACTTAGGAAATAATGCAATTATTACTAAGAACCAGGGTGAGTTTCCAAGACCACCCCCCCCCAACAAGCAAACAGTAAATTATGCCAAATTGAACTACCGTAAGCTCTTTTTCACATAGAATTACTATTCTGATAATATGTGACATAGGTGCTGTTCATTCTCATTAATGTTCACACAATAATTTGCATGGGATTATCCAACAGGAAAGTGTTGGGGGAAAAACACTGACTGGCCGGAGTGGATCATGTGGTTGCCACTCGTGTGGAATTTCACCATAGGAGTGAATTCTTCATGTATTTAACATCAATATAGTCCTCTGCACATTACACAGTGTCACCTGTGCCTAGATCACAACCTGTAGCACCAAATATGAATGAAGTTAAGGTTAACAAGTTTATTCATAATGGGTTTATTCGAAGACAGATAAACAGCAGCTCAATGGTTTTAAAGCCCAGACAGCAACAGGCAAGTATCAGGGGTGGGTTGTTCTCCAAAAATATGTGAATCCCAACCTCTTCCATTCACTGAAATTATCTTTGAAGAGGACAGAAGGATTTTGTGCTACATCTTCAGTCTCATGGTTCTCACAAGGGTCACAGATGACTATAGACTTGCTCACATCCCAGAGGCAGAAAGTGCTGGTAAGACGTGTTCCCATTTTCCTCCATTGGACTTATCCTTTTAAAAGGCCACCTAGACTGTGGCCAGGATTGGCAAGAGTGATCCTTAAAATGCCATGAAAGCTGAAAAAGGGAAGCCTCTCACCCCTTTTTCTTGACTGAAGACTCACAATCTCTCCTCTCCTCTGTCCTCCCTCCCTCCCCAGTGGGAAATTCTGCAACCCAAATATCTCCCACTTACAGAGTCTGCATGTAGCAGTATGACTCAGGACTGACATCTGAGCATCTTGTCAATGACCTATTTTGGAAGCCCATCCTCTTTCCTGCTCTAATTTTGAGACTGGCCTAGAGATTGACCTCTAGATGGACTCACATACTGACTTTGGACCCAAAGTTGGTACAGTGGTACCTCACTTAAAGAGCAATCCATGGGATTGCTCTTCAAGCGAGTTTGCTCTTTAAGTGAAACACCATTGTAAGTGACCAATTGTAACTTCTGGCAGGGAGGATTGCGAACCCTGATTTAGTTGTTAAGCAAGTTTTTGGTTGGTTATCATTGTTAAACCAGGCTTAAAGAGCCTGGTCTAACTCACTCTTTAAGTGAGTTAGTCTCTAAGCGAGGATCTCTTTATGAGAAGTTTTACTGTACAGTAAAACACCGGATAATGATTGGATCGGATAACGCTAAAATCGCATAACGTTAAGTAATCTGGGGAGGAGAATTGGATCGAATAACATTAAGGTCCTATGGGATGGATCGGATAACAACCGCTAAAGCCTGTGCGGTTACAATGTATCTCTATGGAGCTTTAACGTTATCTGATCCATCCCATAGGATTTTAACATGGATCGGATAACACTAAAAATCGGATAACACCAAGACTTGTGGAACCAAGTTTTAGCGTTATCTGGTGTTTTACTGTATTTGAGTTTGCAGCTGTTGGCTGTAGTAGTTGATACTATCCTTTATCAGGGAAAGAGAATTAATATGAAGACTAGACTTGCTGTAAAGTACAGAGGGCTTGACAAAGAGTGTATGAAGAAACAGCAGATTTCACATTTCTCTGAGAAAAGTACTTGCTTAGCTTATTACAAGGGGAAGATGTCATAGTAAATTGACTAGAAATTGAGGCATCTTGTCAGAACAATTTGGTCATGTACATTGAAGAGTTGACCAACAGCCACAGTGTCAGATTACATTTTTGACAGCATTTTTGATCAGAAATTAATGACCAGAATCGATGCTTCAGGAATAAATTTTAGGGTAACAGCTTGGAAAAAAATCTGGCAAGTAAATGACAGCAATACAGCTGAAAAGAGGAGTACTGTAAATAGGGCAGAGTGCACTTTCCAGTTGGGGAAAATTGTGATTGACAAGAAGCAACATTGAACCCATTTGTATTTAACATTTACAGTCTACATAGTGGTTTTCAACCTTTTTTTTTTGGCTTTGCCCCACTTAAGCATGTCTAAAATCCTGAAGACTCCCCCCTCCCATGACATATAATTCTTGTTATTCCAAAAGTGAACTCCTATTCAGGCGGTGGAAGCCTAAAAGGCCACTCACTATTAATAACTCATTCTCAAACTTTCCTCCTTAAAAACCTAATTGCACTCCCTGTGAGGTCAGGGAGCATGTAAGGAACTGTAGGTCTATAGGGTGGAAATGATGTGCTTTATACATAATTATCAGAGCAAAAATAAATATCTTCAGTCTAAACTTAGCTGAACAATGATGTATAGTAGAGTAACTGATATAAAGATAATTATAGTTCTCCAGACAGAAGCAGCGAAAGTTGTGGATATTTCCTAGGTAAGAGCTTGCTGTTTGGAAGAGAAAGGAAAAACCTGAAATAAGCAGCCTATATTCAAATGGGTTTGTGCCAGATATATTTTCATGGGTTGTTCATTAAGGAGCTAATCTATATTTTCCCACCAATAACCAGCATTTGGATGGTTTAAGAGATTTCCTAGAAGAATATTTTTAGGCCTGCATTTTTAAATGAAATGACTTAATTCACACTTCTTTGGTAATAATGTAGCACAGAAAACACTTGATTTTTAAATTGTAAATTTCCTGATGCAGTTCTTAGTTCAAAAATCATGAGTAAAGACAATATGTATTAGAGAACATTGGGGCAACGTATGTGTAAAATACCTATATAAAAAGATGTACAGAAAACTATTTAAAATCTGTGTATTGAAAATATTTTGCTCTCTAAAAGAAAAGAAATGCAGAATGTGTATATTGGACAGAACAAATGAATCCATGCAGAAACTGAAGAATGTAAATCATGGTTTGTCTCATGAAAGTTTGTACTGTACATGGAAACTGTGTTATTCTTCTCCTTACCAGGAAGGATGGCAAGGAATTTCTTGGTGCTCTAGAGAGATTCGCTTTGTTGAGATTTATACTTTTGCAAAATTGCCTATATTTGTGCAACGTTCCCTCATTTTGCACAAATTTGCCCAAACTGCTCTTCAAAACTCTGAAGTGATAGATTGGCTATTACCATCTTTTTTTTACAATTAGTCAGTCCTTTTTGCAAATGTCATTCATCAATGGGGAAGATTATAAGATAAATATTATGCAAATTAAATACCTTTGTGAGGAGGGAACTCTTCATCTCATTAACAAGAGGAATGAAAGATTGTCACAGGATTTTAGAATTCTTCATTTAGGAATTCTGGACACCATGTTGAGGAAGTCTGAACAGATGAGAACAAAGAATTTAGCAACTATTTGTTTTCATTGTTAGATCGCTATATGCAGGAAAGAAGGCCAAAGAAGACTAAAGGAGGAACAGTCTGTTTGACGTCTTTTTAATGGCCTAGATTTTTTGGGGTGGGTGGGGGGGAGTGGAACAAGGACTATGGTGATGCAGAAGCAAAAATGGTGCATTTTGCTATCTTCACCTGTTGTAGATTGAACAAGTGAGAATTTATCTTCCTTGCTGAGCTGGAGATGAATAAATCAAGCCATTTCTCTGAAGGAGTTTCTCTCCTCAAAGCTGCCCTTAGCTGTCAGCAGGCTGATGGGAGGAGACCAGATAGTAACAACTTGGTATAAATATCTCTAGAAGCAATGCTATGTGAGGGGGAAGATATCAATCCATATGTCTCTTTTTGAATGGTAAATCTTCAACTCCAGCTCAGAATGTTTTATAGACTTTATGGAGAAACAAGAGGGAAAACATTTGGGGAATTTCCCATGTTGCATCTAGTCAGACCTGATGGTACATACGTTGTCCAGACAGTAAGACAAAACAGTTGAATAAGTACTAATATTTTCCCCTGAGAACCTATTGGTAGTGTAATTAACTTAAGCAGCAGATTTAGAGTTTTCTTACAAGATCACAGTTTGTCAAAGTACATACCATACTTGCTGGGATACAAGATGCATAGAGTATAAGACATACCCCATTATTAACAAAATAGCCCTGGTTAGGAATTAATAGGAAGTCCTATTGCTCCATTTTTCCAGTATGTTTTAAAGGGGCGGGGGAGTGGGTCTTATATGCCAGTAAATAGGGTATACACTTTTACCACCACTGGAACATAACCTGGATTTTCTGGTTTAGGTACTAACTTTTCTCAGCCCATTTGCCAGATCCTGCTCCCAGTCACATTTATTTTACCATTCCTCCTCACAATAACAAAAACAAACTGAAGAGAAAAGCAAGGGATCAACTGCTGGAGATAGTGCTGGGAGAGGTATGTTATATTTCACATCTCTCATGCAAGACATGCAGTGTTGCTTAGGCATAAAATAAAACAGCTGCTTGGCACTTCATCTAAATGTGCAAGGCTTCCATTAGCTGAGGCATGCCATTCATTGCTTATTTTGGAGTAAATCCAATCATAATTAACCAGGTGACAGTCAGTTGTATATAGAAGTTATGCAAAGACAAGTTCTGAATCACAATATCTTCTTTTTTTGGGAGCACAGGAAGTTGCTTACAGTGCCCAAAATCCTGTTGGTCAGTGTAGTAAATTGCACTAGAGTAGACACATTGAATCAATAGAGATTTGGTGATTCAACTCCTCTTTAAGTGTCAGTGATTCAAAACTGTAACTTAACAATGCTAAATTTTGAACCAATGTAAATCCAAGTCTCCATTGATTCAATTTAGTGATTTACTGCACTAGCCAACAGAATTTTGGCTACTGAGACAGACTATTTCTCCTTCTAGCCAATATTGCTAACTTTGACTGACAACAGTTCTCCATGGTTTCAGAAAGGATTCTTTTTTTAGATATAACTGAGATTCTTTGTATATCCTGATGATATCCAATTCAAATCCTTACCACAGTCTACCTTTCAGAGGTCAGAAGTGTTATTGAAGGTGCATTATTTTTTGCTTACCCTTAAAAATGTTTCCTATAATATCCTAGAAAATTATGTATCTTGGCTTCCTGTATCTGTTCATACATGTTTCTACTACAAAACAGAAATCATGGGAACTAAAAGGCCTGGGAAAATATTATATCCTGAATGTTATTAAGGCATTATTTGAACTTATTTAAAAAAAAAAAAGCTTGTTATGCTTAGACACTTTGAAACAGGATTAATTGGGTTTTTAAGGGTTTTTTTGTATTTTTTGTATATATTTTTTGGTCTGGTCAGGAATTTTTTATTTTCAATGCATTTCTATGGAAAAACATTATTCGGGTTATGATTTTTTCACATTACAATGGATACTGTTGGAATAGACTCTGTCATAACATCCCTTCCATAAGCACCTTGGAGAGGCAATGAAGTAAAATTGGGAAGAATTAATAGTGGCTGTTTTCTTTTTTTAATAAGAAAAATCAAGTTATAAAATTATGTCCAGCTATGAGTGTCACAAGATCACATTTGAACCATCTATTATTTTCATTCTAACTGACCTTAAACAGTTCCGGTCCTCCAGGCCTGAATCTATGCTGGTATTTGTGCATTTCTAAATATCCATGAACTCCTGTTTTCACTTAAATGGGGAAATGCAATCAAGCATGTGTTCACAGAACCATGAATTTTACGAGATGTGGTAGATGTTAAACAGAACATCTGGCATGCCAATTTACATGTTTGATACAATGTCAAGTTGTTTCCTTCCTTGTATTCTAACATGAGATAGTCATGTTGTGTAGCATATAAGGTAGTCATATTGAGCCACCACAGCTGCAGCAGCAGCAGCAACAGGAAGCAGAGAAAGTATTTTTCTCTTGCCCCTTTTGTGCACAACTCAGGACGTCTCTCTTTCTGAAACTGCAGTAAATCAGAAGCCAGATGTATGACTTTTTAGCCTATGTCTCTCTAGTGCAAATTACCATATTTGCTGGTGTATTAGATGACTTTTTCACCCTGAAAAACATGCCTCCAAGTGGGGGGGGGGTCATCTAATACGCCGGGTGCACTTCAGTTGGGATAGACATAGCTGCCCATAGTGGCCTCCCAATGCTCGCCCACCTCATTCTACATACCATCCAGATGAAGAAAGAAGCTCTACATTACAATTGTGCCTCCCTTTCAAACTGGTGGGGGAAAAGAAAGGGTTTCATTTACTGGTACCTTCTGCCCTTATCTCTGCTCTGCCCAAAATGGAGGAAAAAGCCATGCTTCTTTGCAGGGGAAGCAAGAGGCTAGGTTAGAGCAACACTTCCTGCCTCAGTGCAATTGACCTGCCCACCCACTTTACCTGCAGCGCTACCAGTGGTGGGTGGTGTAAGTACAGTTCTAAAAAATCAATAAAATAATTAATATTACTGTATTTTAATTACTGAAACTCACTAGCAGTTGCTACATTTCCCACTCTTGGCTTATACTCAGGTCAATCAATTTTCCTGGATTTCAAGGTCAAAATTAGGTACCTTGGGTTATATTCGGGTCAGCTTATTTTCATGTATATACGGTAGATAAATAAGTACCACTTTGCACTTGCACTGTTTTATGTTTACTGTACATGTTTGATAACACACAGCCTTGTGACAGTTTTTCTGCATGTCATAAGCATTTGAATATAAATTAACATGTTGAAATCAAATCTGATGTTCTTTTACGTTTTATTTGGTGTGTGGAAGGTGTGCGGAAGAGGGGGTAGTCTTATACAGTGAGTATATAACAAACTCTATATTTTGAGTGGAAATGTTGGGGGGGGGGGTCGTCTTATACGCCAGCAAATATGGTATATAATTTACAGAAAACAGTAGTGTTGCAATACAACTTTATAGGATGATAAAAATCATTTATCATTTATTGATTTCCACAAACAATTGAAGACGTAGTTTTTGCCTAGTATTAGAAAATGTCTTCATTTAGTCCTGGTTAGGAATTAATAGGAAGTCCTATTGCTTTTATAATACATGAAAGGGAATAGATTTAAAAGGCCAGACACACAATGCTTTGAAGTTGGAACAAATTACCCACCCACCTTCAATATCGTGAAAAAAAAAATTAAATGTCAAAGTATTTGGATAGGGTACAAATTGTAAATAACAACTGTTGGACAATAGTTATCAATAGATTTGCTGTATCCATTTATAGGTAGTTATGTCCTGCTTTAAAAATATTTTTTGTGAAAAGTATGCATGCCACACTGCTAGCATTATGAACAACTTGGGAGAAATAAAGTACAGAAGGGACATCAAAAGTGTAAACAGTGACTGTCTGCTGGCAGAGTGATAACAAAAAAATGGGGAAATTGCTCAACTTTTCATACTGAACTCTTGGTCTATGGATCTGTGGCAAATAACTGTGCCAGCAAAACTGATATTAAATTTTAAATTAGCTAAAATCAAAGCCAAAATAAATAGTTGTATACAGTGTGCCATGATTTCAAGTAACATATTTAAATCAAGAGCCTACACATCAATAACTCTTAAAAGCCATCCTTAGATTACAGAAAGAGATTAAAAATACTGTATATTATTATCATGAAGAACTATGTAGAAAATCTCAAAACTGCCACTTACTTTTTTACCAGCAAAAAAAGAGAAATATTTAAAATAGTCTGCCTTCCATTGATGCTAGTCTCTGACCATAATAAAGAGGCAGACAGACAGAGAGATTCATTCATTCAGTCAGTCTAGATTCTATCAAATGATCAGATATTTTCTTGTCTGGTTTTGTTACTTTCCCCTTTTCTCGTTCTTCTTAGCTTCTTTCACTCTGAAACCCATTTGATATAAACTTTGATCAATTAAATAAATGAAGTACAGTAATACCCCGGATAACGATTGTACCTGATAGCGCTAAAACCGCATAACATTGCAAGATTTTCGGAAAAATCTTGCATCGGATAACGCGATTTTTAGCATTATCCGGTACAAGCGTGTGCGTGGGGGGGGAGTTGGATTGGGTAGAACATCTAACCAATCCAACCCCCTCCCCAGCGACCACCTGCCTTTCCCCCGACGCTACTGCAGGGTTCCCTCTGCTTACCTTCCTTTCCTTCTCTGACTCCCAGCTGATTGTAAAAGGCTTGGTTTTTTTAAACTGCAGGGAAGGGGGGGGGAAGCTGTTCTTGCTTTACTTCCTGAATTGAAAAAAATACAGATATGTGTTTGGTTCTCTAGATCAGCTGATCTTGAGAACCAATCACATCTCTGTATTTTCTCCCTTTCCTGTTTGATTGGTTCTCTAGATCAGCTGATCTAGAGAACCAATCACATCTCTGCATTTTTTTCAATTCAGGAAGTAAAGCAAGAACAGCTTCCCCCCCTTCCCTGCAGTTTAAAAAAACCAAGCCTTTTGCAATCAGCTGGGAGTCGGAGAAGGAAAGGAAGGTAAGCAGAGGGAACCCTGCAGTAGCGTCGGAATGGCACTTTCCCCGACCCTACTGCAGTCGCAGAGACTGCTGTGTGTGTGGGTGCCTTTAAAGGCAGGGAAGTCTCTTTCCCTGCCTGCCTTTAAAGCGGTTTGTCCCTGAAGTCAGGGCTTTATTTTTAGCGTTGTTGGATGCATGTATCGGACAACGTTAAAAACCGGATAACGTCATGACTTGTGGAACCAAGTCATAACGTTATCCGGGGTATTACTGTATGTGGCTTATTTGCCTTTGATATCATGCACCTCAGTATCACATATAGCTTTCTCGACTGTCTTTATATCCCAACATATCACTCTGTTGGCTGCCCATTCTCCCTACCCATTTCTCCCCAAAGAATTTCAAAGACTTCACATGTAACACTTATCAGTCTCTCAGTCCAATCTGTCTGTTTGTCCATCAGTCTATCTACCCATTCAACTACAGATTGTAGGAAGGCTAGGTAACCAATTTATCTGCCATAATTCAAAACCAAAGCGGAAATAATGGTAAATATGAAGTATACATATTCTGTTCTCAACAATACTGAGTTTCACATTTGCTAAATGGTGTAGACTGTGATATGTAACAATTTTTCTAACCCTGAAGTCAATTTTAGTTATACTATGAACGAACTCTAGGTGGTGCTAGTGGCTTATGCTCAGAGATGGTTTTTAGAATGAGCCAGTATTCCCACCCCGCACCCCCAGCTTTCAAACAATCAGGTATTCTGGGGAAGAGAGGTACAACTTGCAAGTATAATCGTGGTTCTTTTTCACAGGCGAGAAATGTGAAATCTGTTGTACTTCACAGTCTGGAGATGAAAAGAGGACGCACATTAGCAACTTCTGTCTTCCTTCCTTCCTGTCAGGTACTTTAATGCCTGTTAGGCTCACTTGCAGGCACTTATTTGCTTAAAGGCAGACAGCGAGGGATAGAGTGTGATGCATAATGCTTTCTTTACAGACATTAATTTACACAATTATGTTACATGCGAGAGGAGTCAGAGACTGAGTTTCGGCAATGGTGAGCTATCCACACTGATTGATGTCACTATTATCCTGTCCTTATTTTAAAGTGTAATTAGGCATTTTGGAAAGTGTTAGCTGTGCAGAGGGATGGTTTGCTTCCTGAATTACCCTCACTAGGCAGGTGTACATTTCTTTGTGTGTGCTCTGTTTTAATTTTTTTTTTAATGGAGGAAGGAGACAAACCTTTCTCCAAAAGGCAAAGTAAGCTATGCATTACAATGCACGGAGAATGAATTGCTTACCTGTAAACAAGTTAATCAAAACACACAGGGGAGGTCCCTGAATTGAAGAGAATCATTGTCATGAAGGTCGCAGCATCTATGTTTTGCATTTATTGGTTTTCCCCCTACACCTCATTTTCCATGCAGTGCACAAACATGCCAGTACAAAATATATGTTCTCATGCTGCTGGCTTCAGCTTGGTTGATGAAATGGTGATGAAATACATTGCGACTTGACTAAAGCAAACGTGGATATTCCATTAGCTTGAAAAAAATACAAAATGAGCAATAGAAAAGGACCCTCATGAGAGAGATATTAGGGATGGTTAAAGAAATCAGTTAAGATGCTGAACTCGACAACTAGAAGGTCACCAGGTCAGCAGTTTGAGACTCAAGTACTGCATGATGGAGTGAGCACCCGTCTCTGTCCCAGCTTCTGCCAACCAAGCAGTTTGAAAGCAAGAAATTGTAAGTAGATAAATAGGTACCACTTCAGTGGGAAGGTAAACAGCATTCTGTGCAATCCCATGTCTAGTCATACCTGCCACATGTCCACAGAAACGTCTGCAAACACCGACAGTGCTGGTTCTTTGGTTGTAAATAGAAATGTGCACTGAACCCTAGAGTAGGATATGACTGATTTTGAGCAAGGGCAACTTTTACCTAAAGAGATAAGTAAAAATAATTAAATCTGAGGCAATATGAAGTCAGTGGGGAAGGAAGGGGCTGAAACGACTGGGGATATGGCTGAAGGTGTGACCCCTCCTCTCTTTCCTGGAGGTATATTTATAGCAGATACCTGCCAGTTACCTCTTCACCATGCAAAATGAGGTGCTTAGCATTGTACTTGAAGTTGCACAAGGAGCCATGTGTTAAGATATGAGCAATGAGCCTCCAGCAGAACTGCAAGGGAACCCTCACTACAACTTTCCTCTACATTTTAACATCTCAGCCATGTTGTGAGGCAGAAACTGCTTTTAGCCATCAACAGAAGAGATTGGATAGTTCTAGTGGTCATGGCAGCTGCAGAACAGCAGTGGTAGCTGAAGGTAACACTAATGGAGGAGACAACAGCAGTGACAGTCAAGCTAGCTTGTGCTAGTACTGTGAAGTAGGTGGGAAAAGGGAACCCTTGCTGAATTTTCCTTACCATGAAACTGAAGGATGAGAAAGCCCAAAATGAAAAAAGAGTGCTAAAAGATGAGCTTCCCACATCAGAAACCGTCCAGTCAAATCGCAGTGGAAGATCAAAGGACCAGTATGAATAATTCTGCTGCTAATGACACTACTTAATTGAAGCCAAAAGGATATCTAGTGGCTGGCATGCACTAAAGTGACAGGAAAGTCTGATGCTGCACCTCACATATCAATGTGTGAAATATGCACCAATGTGAGAAGTATGAATCAAGATAAACTGGAAAGAGTAAATCAAGAAATGGGATGTATAAGCATTGCAATGTTTGGTATTAGTGAACTAAAGTGGACTGCAAGGGGATATTTTCAGTTAGACAACTATAAAGTGTTCTACTCTAGAAGTGACAAACTCAGAAGAAATGGAGTGGCTCTCATACTAAGGCAAGATGTAGCACAGGTAGTTAGAGGCTCTAATGTAAAGTTTGATTGAATAATATCAGTCAGACCATGGGAAACCTATCAACATAACCATCATTCAGGTATACTGTATACTGCAACCATAGATACTGGAGAACAGGAAATTGAAGCTTTTATGCAAGCATCCTGGAGGAAATTGATCACACACAGAAACAAGACATGATTATAATCTTAGGGGACTGGAAGGGAACAAAAGTAGGGAACAAATAAGAACCAAAGGTTGTTGGAAAATTTAGCCTAGGGAACAGAAACAAAGCAGGAGAACAATTCATAGAGTTCTCAGAGGGCAGCAATCTGTTTAGTGCAAACACATGCTTCAAGTGATTAAACAGATAACTGTACAGGTGGACATCCCTCTATGGTCAATACAAAAGTCAAATAGACTATTTAATTGGAAGCAGAAGATAGAGAAGCTGTATTTTCTCTGCCAAAGCAAAATTATGAGTAGATTCTGGCGTTGATTGTGAACTGTTAATACCCAATGTTACAGTAAAGCTGAAAAAGAGCTCTAAAAGAATTGTGCCAAAGTTTAATTTAAACAACATTCTCAGTAGTAAACTCAGTTGACAGGTTATCAGAAGAACTGTAGTCTGAAACCAGAGACGTTATTAGGGTAGAATGCAAACAAACAGTTCCTCTACTAAAAATAAAATAAAAAATTAGTTGAATTAGAAAATATAATCAATTACAGTATTATATTTGTGTTTGAAGATAGTACAAAAAGAGGAAGGCCAATTGATTGACTCCCTTAAGGAACCACAGGTGCTAGTTTGCAAATGCTGAACAGGGCTGTTAAGGACAGGACATTTTGGAAATCTCTCATTCATAAGGTGACCATAGGTTGGAGATGGCTTGATGACATGTGACAACAACAACAAACTTACAACATGAACAGCCATGAAAGCAATAGAATAATGTCTGGATAAACATAAGCCTTCAGTTGATGGCAGAAAAGTCTGACTTAAATAGGATCAGGCCCAAATGCAGATGTGGTCAGAAAAATTAGAAATGAAGCAAAGGTGATATTGATAGATTGTTCCATTCCCACATTGTTATTCATTTCAAGAATCTCCAGTGTCTGCTTTAAATTTTTATGAAGGGCTGGTATGATCTAGTCAGATAATGCTAAGCATTCCTTTGAATACTGCCTAACTGAGTTGGGTCATACATGTAGATCACTAGTTCCCAATGTGGGCCCCATGCCCCACAGGGGGACTTCAATTCCCAGAAGCCAAAGTCAGTACATTGACTAATCAGTGCTTTGGGGAATTGACTTAGGCTTCTGGGAACAGGAGGTCCAAACACCAAAGGTTGGGAAACACTGAGGTAGATAGATGTTCTGTTCTAAAATTGAAAATTATGACAGTTTTGTCTGGTAATGTTTTGTATATGTGCATGATGAGACTGCAGTAAAGCTGATTGAACGTAATTACTGTATTTAAAGAGACTTTAAATACAGTTGAGAGCGGCATTGGCCATTTGGATGTTTTTGGACTGCAACTCATAACATATGTCAACCTTGGCTATTTTTGCCAGGGTAGATGTGAGCTGTCATTTGGAATTGGCTGGAGAACTTCTGTCTCTCAAGATTAGAGGACACTTTCATAGCACAAAAAATCTGACTGAGGGGTACCATGTTAGGAAAAATGAAAGAAAGAAGAAAGAGAAGGAAAATGTTGTATACTCAATAGGTTTTGGCAATAATATGTATGCTGGAAGTCTCAGTACAAATTGAACTCTTTTCCTGAATGAAGAAGAAAACATTCAGATAAAGCTAAAAGTTATGGTTGAAGCTATTTACAAGAAATAAATAAATAAGGAAATTCAGACCATAAACCACTGCCTTTACTTACTGAGAATATGGGGACATTGATACACTCCTGTTATAACTTAAATTCTTCATGCATATCCTCACGGTTGTACACATCCTTTATGTATAACACTACTACTCCACCCCTACTGACTAGTCTTTTATCTTTGGATAAATTGTATTTTCAGTTACTACATTTCAGCCTTATCCTGTCAGGTGTCCACAATAGCTATTACTGTATATTACATTTGCAAGTTCAAGTGAATCATATTTGTTTCCCATGCTGTTTGTATTTATAGAGACATCTGAAACTATGAGGAATTCATCTCAACTGCTTCCCTACTTCCTATCCATTGGTAATTTCTACCATCTTGGATTCTAGTGCATTCTTATTTTTGTCCCTCCTACCTGTTATCTCTCTATCTTAGGATTGGTCATCAAAAAGTAAACACAAGCTTTGTTTGCAACCAATATTGGTCAGACACAAATACCTCCTGAAGCCTGTATCTGGAGCACTAATCAATTTCAACTTGTAAAGATATACTGCCTATAAAATATAGTTTGGCCTTGAGATGTTAAAGCATTAAGGCTGCTGTCTAGTTAAACTCAGTAAAGGAGCTTATGGCTGGGGAATTTTAGGACTCATTCCTCCCTTGAACTTTGCACTCTCAGATCCCCTATTACTTCTATAGAGGGGGAAACGTCATGTAATAAGCAGAAAGACTTCTACAACTCATGGGGCACTCGACATCACCTCACCAAATTCTTAGGAAATCCTTCATATTAATCATGCATTTCTCTTTTAAACTAATAAAAATGAAGGCACAAGGGGATTTTATGTATGTGTGTGCATGCATGAATAAAATGCAAGCAGTACATCTTCCCCATCACTGATAATGAGTAAGGAAGTCATTGTTTCTCTAGAGTGATTTTGATGTCTGCTGTGATTCTGAATTTGTTTTTCTTCTCTGTGAGTTTCCATCTGTAATACTATCTGATGCATTTTTACATCTTACCACAGCTTGCCTTATGATGAGAAGCTAGACAAGATAATATATTATAGGATAACCGGAATTAGTTTTCCTTAATAAACCCTCATTTTCTTTGAAGGATGATGATGATGATGACAGTGATGATGATGATTAGATTGTGCAGATTCACATATTCTGGCAAAAGGCAGAGGGCAAACCTAGTTCATTCATTCTTCTGAAATATGAGCATAAAGAATGAGCATATTTGTATGACAGAAGCTGGAACGAATAAGGTTGGGGGAGAAGAAATACATTTTTTTCTACTTATTTCTTGATAATGAGAATAAATGCCTTTAGATATTAGAGGAAACACAGTGAGAATGTAAATAATGCATTACTAATGCATTAAGAGAGACATTTAGATTTCACATAGAAATTACAAGCATTTAGCCTTTGTTAAGTTTTTGATGGGAAATGATGAAGGATCATTGAAGGCATTATGTGCTTGTTAATGAACAAGATAGGGTTGCTAGGCTCTTTCTTTTTAAATTACAGAGTGAACATGCATATAGGTATAATAGAATATTAAATCCTCCCTCTTAAAATGGAAGGAACATTGCTGTGGCAGCTGAGGCCGTTGTTGTACATTTCTAAGTAAGCTGAATGTAAGAGCTCTGAAAGAGTCTTTGTCTTGCAACTAGACTTGAACATTGGCATCTAGAGCATCCACACACTATACTCATAGCTTACAACTGGAGGTACCCAGAGAGATATCGGTACGTGTTAATGTCACCTAACCAAAAACAGAATTGAAATTGAGGAACAGGTTCCAGAACACTCAGGGAAGTGTGTAGAAGACTCCAGATGGGGAAATCAGAAGGTAAAATGCAACATAAGGTGGTGAAATCACTTGTGTTTGTTTGTGCGGGAGAACAATAAGGCAATAAAAAGAAGGCAATAAGGGAGATGTAGAATCTACCTGATGGAGTAATGTAACCCATTCTACGAACTAAAGCTTCTCTCAGAACCAACTAAGGCCCCAAGGCCTCAGAGCAGTCTAAATAGTGATAGCAGAACACTAACCCTAATCGCCATCTCTGTCCCAGCTCCTACCGACCTAGCAGTTCAAAAGCAAGACATTGCAAGTAGATAAATAGGGACCACTTCGGTGGGAAGGTAAACAGCATTCTGTGCACTCAGGAGTCTAGTAATGCCTGTCACATGACCACGGAAACATCTGCAAATGCAGACAGTACGGGCTCTTCGGCTATGAAACAGAGATGATCACTGAACCCTAGAATCAGATATGATTGGCTTTCAAGCAATAGTGACCTTTACCTTACTGCCCCATAGTGTTTACTGTACTTTCTGGGTGGTTCACAAGTTAACTGTTATTTTGCCCACAACATTCTGGGTACTCATTTTACTGACCATCTGAAGGATAGAAGGCTGAGTCAATCTTGAATCCTGGTCTGGATTGAACTCACAACATTCTGGCTGCAGTGCAGACATTTAACCACGGCACTACCAGGGCAGATATGCAAAATTATACGGGAAAGGTGAACTCCATAGCTTATGCGTCTAAACATGAATTTGCAGGTGAATCAATATGACTGAGTCCTCTTTGCCCGAGCAGAAATTATTTTTTGTTCTACTGATGCCCATTATTTTCCTTCATTCTGAATTGCTTTCTTACATTTACTCCTAAAATTCAGGTCTATACTGGTAGATGGCAAGCTGGGGGGGGGGGGGAAATTCACTGTACAATAGTACTTCGGATAACATTATGACTTGGTTCCACAAGTCATAATGTTATCCGGTGCACAATGTTAAAAAGAATCCCTGTTCCCTTTGCAAAGAGGAAAGGGAACAGGGGGTCATCTGGTTTGCTTAGCAAGCCGGGGTGTGTGTGTGGGAGTCTGAAAAGAAGCTAGGAAAACTTTTTCCTAACTTCTTTTCAGAAACCTTTGGCCGGATTGGTAAAGGGGTTAGTGATCCAGGCCGGGGGGTGGGGCTTCTGCAGAGAGGCTTGGGACCCTTTTCCCAGCCTCTCTTAAGGAACCCCCCCCCCCCGGCCTGGATAGCTAAGCCCCTTAGCAAGCCTGGCGGGGGGAGGGGTTCTGAAAAGAAGCTAGGAAAACTTTTTCCTAACTTCTTTTCAAAAACCTTTGGCCAGATTGGTAAAGGACTTAGTGATCCAGGCTGGAGGGGAGACTTCTAAAGAGAGGCTTGGGACCCTTTCCCCAGCTTCTCTTAAGAAGCCCCCCCCCCCCCCCGGATAGTTAAGCTCACATCATGTATATGCTCACATCATGTATAGCAGGGGAAACAGATGATCTACTTTCTGGGAATAAAAAATACATGATACAGTAATACCTCAGTAAGCATTTGCATCGCAAATGTTGGGGAATTTGGGGCAAACATTTGCATTGCACAACGTTAACATAATGTTGTGCAATGCACATGTTTGCCTCATATTCCCCGACATTGATCTCTGCCCCAAAGCCCACAACAAGCCAGGCAGGGGGGATCTCTTCCCCAACACCCCAGCTGTCCCAAGCAATTGCCTGGGACTGCCAGGGTGTTGGGGAAGAAGCCATGCACGATCTCTCCCACAACACCCTGGCAGTCCCAGCAATTGCCTAGGACAGCTGGGGTGTTGGGGGAGAGATTGTGGGTGCACGATCTCTCCCCCAACAGCCCAACAGTCCCAGCGATCACCTAGGAAAGGCTGGGGTGTTGGGGGAGAGATCGTGCATGCACACGGTTTCTCCCACAACATCCTGCAGTCCCAGTGTGTGATCGGATTGCTGGCTTGGGTTGGGGGGTGAATGGGCGTGCATGCCCTCCCCCCAACCAAACCGCTGATCTGAGCAGAGATCTCTGCCCCAAGACTGCAGAGCTGGTCTTCAGCCCTGTGGGCTTTGGGGCAGAGATCAATGTCAGGGAATATGAGGCAAACATTGCATTGCACAACATTATGTTAACGTTGTGCAATGCAAATGTTTGCCCCAAATTCCCCAACATTACCCGATGTTAGTGTTATGCGATGCAAATGCTTACTGAGGTATTACTGTATCATGTTTTTTTAATACCCAGAAAGTAGATCATCTCTTTGCCCTGCTATACATGATGAGAGCATAGTGTCATGATAGACTCAGAGCCTGGAGCCATTGAGAATATCAAACTTTGTAGCTTCTCCATACTGTTCCTCAGTTTGTTTGTCTTTTAGCAACGAGAAACAATCATACTGTTTATGAAACAAACTAAATATTTCCTTGATGTCATTCCAGATGTAGGCCATTCCATAGGTTGGTACTGTAAACCACTTTCAATATGGTACAAGCTCTTCAACCAGGATTGGAAAATGTAGGAAAACAAAGAATGACATAGAGCAGCGATGGTGAACCTTGGCACTCCAGCTATTCTTGAACTTCAATTCGCAGAAACCCTGATCAGCAGGAGTGTTGGCTTGGCCTTCTGGTAATTGGTCCAAGAACAGCTGGAGTGCCAAGGTTCACCAGGCCGGGGGGTGGGGCTTCTGCAGAGAGGCTTGGGACCCTTATCTACTCAGGGTTATTCCTTATGCCTCTGGTGACTCCACCCTTTCAGCTCTCCACACCCAGACAAAATGGCTACCTGTTGGCAGAGCAAAGCCATGGATGTGGATCTGCTGACCTCAGGATAGGGGGTACATAAAATTGAGTGATACTTAGCAGGGGAAAGAGAAGAATTTTTTTCTTCACAGTCATCCTATTGTGCGGTGTGTGTTTTCTTCATAATATGTAAACCTGATCTAAGACAAGACCAACTGTGCCATATGAGGGGTAAAATCATACCTGTATATTACATTACATTTTTGCAATTTTCAAGATAACATCTGTTGGCTCTGAGTCAGCATCCCTGAATCCACTTTAATAGATAATATTTCCTGTATAACTGCATCTGGGAAATCCTAAGAAGGGTGTGTGGTATGGGGATGAAAATCTGTTCTAGATGCTCCCTAGCCCTGTTTGAGTGGTGCATAAGCCTGGCAGAACTTCGCTTCAAAATAATGTTTTAAAAATGAAATAACAATGCAGCTGCCCCATGTTATGAGCAGTATTTCTCCGATAGACTGGATTTTTGTTTCTCCAGGGATGGGCTGATTTTTTAAATTTACATCTGCTTTTCAGCTGCAGTTATTTATGTAGTTCTTTGTTCTGAAACAGATTTAGCAAAGAGTCGTAGTTTCATTTTTCTACATGAGTACACTAAATCGTGTCATGAAGCTTGACCAAAACAGCTGGAAAGTGACACTGAAATTGAAGCTACAGAGCTACCTCTTTAATCTGCTGAACAGTTTATATAAATGCTGTTTACATAAAATGAATCCCCAAACAGACAAGCTTAAAGATATTAAATCCGGGCTTTGTCAATGATGGGTAAGCTACAGAAAACAATCCCTAGTGTGTATGCTTTACTTTAAACTAACAAGGTTATCGTCCTCAAAAAGCCTCTTAGAGTATGCTTAATCAAAGCCAATGAAGAAAATAAGGAAGCAAAAGAGGAAATTAGTCTTTGGGGGTTTTTTTTTTAAAGGTGAAAAAACAAAATATAAAAATGGCATGCTGAAATTTATGTATTTGTGCAAAGGGACGATGCACAATTACATATCATAATGAGCTATAGAAATACGTCTGTCATAACCTTGACATGTTTATTGGCATTGCACAAGCATGGATTGACATTGAATTTCAAGAGAGTCCCACCTCTCATTTTCCCATCCGCACATCAAATGCTGCTTTTGTCTGCAGGTGATTGATTTTAGCAGCACCAATATTTTCATGTATCAACAACTCAAGGGATCCATAAATATTGATAACGGTTGGCTGGTTTTTCTGCCCAGAAATTCTGTGTAATCTCTATGTAAACTCTGAATTAAGTATTTTGATTCTCCCTTGGAATATGAATGCCATTATTTATATATTTATTTATTTATTTTGAATCACTAGAGGAAAAGGAAACCTTCTTTGTCACCATATCTGCCCGCTCAAATGCCAAGAGTTTGAAATGCCACTGATGTATGATATTGGCTTGCAAACATTTTGCTATTTGCTCTACTCTCACTTCTGTGTGGTGAAATATTGCTCAATGTTTCCTTGTAACCAGCCTAAAGAAAGTGGAATATAAACGTTAGAACAAATGATTGAAGATGACAGCCAGATCCCAAATGGTCATAAATAATAATTCAGTATATACAACACACCGTTGGAAAGAACTCTCCTGGTTATCTTAGTGACTAAGCACCAGGCCTGGAAGTTTCAGCAGAACCTTCTATAGAAAGGGTCTTCCCTGGTTTTATCTACACAGCAGAAACAAGCAATCATGGACCATTTATTTTTATGTATGCTAACTCCCATAAAACTCCAACCAGCATCCCTCATTTGATAGGATGGCTAGTTGGTTCTAGGTACTGCACTTCCAAAAAAAGTCAGAGTTCTGGAAACAGTGGTCAAGTGTCTGCTTGAGGAGTCAAAGACTGCACGTTCTTTAAACTCCAGTCTTGCTAATGTCAGGCATATGGTCATCTACAGGTTACCTTGATAGGAATACTACCTTCAACAGAAGAAACACTGTCAATGCCTCGGCTTACAGGCCTCTTGTGAGAGGTGTTTTAGTCATTTTTCTTATAAACAAATGTTTGCTTACAAGTAAAGGTCAACACACAGTGCAAGACAGATTAGAACTGAGGTCTGTGTGATGAGCAAGCATTTTGCAAAGAAAGTGGAATGTGAATAAAGAAGGATGAACTCGGCAAAACAAAAACTCTGTTTAGGAATTATGAAAGTGAATGTAGTTAACAGGCAAAGAAAGTAAGTGAAGGAAAGGCACAAGTATTTAATCATATTTTTATAGTGTTGACATAGGGCTAGTGACTTAGATCCTTGTTAAACTAGCACTTTTTCCATTTACGGATAAGACAGATACAGCAGAAGATTTCAATGGCAGAAGGAAAAGAAGATTATCTTAATTGAGTCTTGCATCTCACACTCCATTCTTCCCAAGGGTCTTCCTCCCTTCCTGGAGCAGATGAAAATGAAGGGTCAAAGGAGGATACAAGGCAAGGAAGGAAGAAACAACATTCAAGGGAAAGTCAGTCATTCTCTCATATATACTTTTACTTTGATTCCTGGTTTGAGGAGGAATTTGGACTCAATACCCTTATAGTCCCACTTCTAACTTCATTATGATTCTATGATTCTCAGGGTTTTTTTTAAATTAAAACAATAGCTACATCTATACTCAGTGATGGGATGTCAAAAATTCTACTACCACGCCATGACGTCATGGACGTCATGGGCGTGGCCAATGTCATGACGTCATGATGTCATGGGCGGAGCCAACGTCATGACATCATGACGTTGTGGGCAAGGCCAAAAATAAAATAAAAATAAATAAAATAAACACGCACACAGACCCGTAAATAACTTAAAGAAATAAAATAAAGAAATAAATAAAACACACCCAGACAGGCAGGGAAACACACAAACACACCCAGACAGACGCAGGGAAAGGGGCGGCCCCGGGTGTCATTCGGCGCGCACTTAAAAACCAGGTCTTCAAAGCCTCTTCCCTCCACCCCATCTAAACAAATGATCGCCCTCCCCTTTTTCTCTTATTTATCACGACCCCTTCTGCTCCCCCGCTTCTCATGCACCACCAACAAGGGAAGCATTTTTTTTTTTTTTACAAAGGAAAATAAAGCTGGAAACTGGCAGAGAAAAATTAAAAGTAAAGCCAAAGAGAGGCAAACCTTTACATGTCTTGCAACCGAGCCAGCGATCAATGGCAAGCCGCGTTCCGGAATCAAACCTTTCTGGATCGGGGGAAGGAGAGGCGCGCAAACACACACACACACACCAACAACACGCCCACACAACCCAGCCACCGCCGAAGTGTCCCAGCTGCTCCGGCTCGCCTGCCCCACCTCCGCCTCGCATATAATATCGCTCTCCCACAAAAAAGACAGCCCGGCATCGGAAGCCGGGGAGGCACCCAGACAAAAGCCGCCTTGCAACGCCCGCACGGATGGATGGATGAATGAATGGGTGGATGGATGGATGAATGAAAGGGCCCCCCAAGTCCCGGGACGCACCCCGCCACCGGCGATCTCTCCCCACTGCGCCCTGCATCCACACCCACCCACCCATCCCCGCTTGCTTCCCCGATGACTTACCTCCTTTTTCCGCTTGCAAAGGCACAAGAAGGGAGCCCAACCCGGGGGGGGGGTCGGGGAGAGGCAAAAGGGCGGCCTCCTCCGCAGCCCTTTAAAGAGCGCGGCCAGCCCGAGGAAGCTGCAGGCACCCGCCCGGCGGAGGAGGATGCGGCGGTGGCGAGCCCCGCCGTGCTTACCCAGGGCTTGGGGGTTTGTCGGGCCCAAGTCCCTAGGAAGGCGCGGCGGCGGCGGATCCCCCGGGCAGGCACCAACGTGCCCGTGGGAGCTCGGTGGCCGGCTAGGGGAGATGCCCTTCTCAGAGGGCTGCCGCCGCTGCTGCTGGAGCCACTCTAAAAAGGGGCGGCTCCAGCTTCGGAAGAATTTTTTTTTTTAAATTGGAGCCATTTGGCTCCAATTGACTGCGCATGACCAGAAACTCAATTTGACGCATGCGCAATGTGTCAGATTGAGTTTCTGCGCATACGCAGTCAATTGGAGCCATTTTTGCTCCAATTTTTTTTTTAAATTTCTTTCGGTGAGGCGTCCGGAACCGGACGCCTTAAAAATGGGTTACCCTCTCGGAGAACCCTCCAGGATTGGTCCTACCGGTTCCAGGGAACCGTCTGGAACCGGGGACATCCCATCACTGTCTATACTGTATATAATTTTCACAGCAATTGCCTGAGAAAGAATTTGTGGGGGGATATTTATTTCTCCTTTCTTCTTCTTGTGCTGTATCCAATTTCAAATTTTGGAGATCATCATGGTGATTAGCCATGGAGATTGTCCTGAGAATATAATGCAGAGGCCTTCCATTTGCCTTCCACATTGCAACATGACACCCATATCACTGATCCAGTTCCACAAGTCACTTTTTGGTCCTGAGCCCTTTTGGCACACAAATTCCTCATTGATCCCAGGCCAGTACAGATGAAGCTGCTGCCTTCCACCAAGATGGGTTGAAATGGGATTTAATCCACTTAAGGACCATCACCTTCCCTGTGGAGTTTGCCAGCCAAGGCGGTTAGTCATCAGGGTTGTCAGGTTAGTTAACAGCCTCCTAATGATTGGTGTTGAATCACTGGCAGTATGGTCTATTCTATTACCATAGCAGGATAACATGGCCAGACTTTCTTTCCTCCTTTAGGAATACAAGAAGTTAAATTCTTCCACCTAGGAAGGTCATCCTCTTCTACCTAGCATGCAGCTTCAGGTGGGACACACATGGAGTGGCGAGGGAGGAAGGGAACACCTGCCCGGCCAACCATATCTGTCAAATCAACTCTGGTGATCAGTGACTGACAGATGTCAGTCAAATCTCTATACTATCTCTTCACAGTCTTGCTTAGCTCCATCCCTACAAAAGCAATGTATGCTGCAAATTTCTTCCAAGATCCCCCCCCAAAAAAAAACAACCCTTGTCAACAGTTCCTTTTTTAAAAATAAATAATACATAAGGCCAATCTTTTGCCCATTTATGTGAAAGGTCGCAATCTTAATCCATTTTGAAAGGTTGCTATGCTTTTTATGGGGTCCAGACAAATAGGACTTTTAAAATAACCATTTGCTAATTTCCAGTAATATCCAATCAAGATTCAGATTTTCAAAGTGAAAATTTGATTCGTAGCATATTCAGATTGGGTACCTTTCATAGAAAGAACAGTCCATTAGGATATTTTCTTAATTGACAGTCTTGGATCTAAGTCAATTCTCATGGTTGGTGCAGAACTCTAGCTTATAATTAGGGGAAAACAACTGCTCTAAAGCCTGACCGTATCCAACCCATAACAACTCATCCCTTTGCTACAAATATTTACATATTTGTTGTGACAATTGCATTAAAAAATCAAGGTGAAATTGAACATTTCTCATCAGGTAAAATGATGAAGCCAAATGTGTTTTAATAAAAAATGATCATTCCAAGACCTGGGTTTTACTTCTATAGTTCACCTACAACTCTTTAGTTCATGATGGCTGCATCAGAGTGGAGCAACTGATTTTCTTACAGTATTTTAAGAGAGACAGAGAACAATGATAAGCCCTAGCAATACTGTGCTTCACTGGGTATCCAAATTATTTTCAGGTTGGTTGTCTGGCACATATGTAATATATGTGTTGCATTCTCTTTCATACTACTGAAGGATGTACTCGGGTTCTTTTGCATGCATTATTTCCCTCTTAAACTCTCCTAATAGTCTATGGACGGTAAACATGATTAGAATTTCTTTTTTATTCTGCAGTCTACTATTCTGTTGGAAGTCACAAAAACAAAGGAAAGGGAAAAACTAAAAATCATATATATATATTTGGATTAGTGCTTATGCAGGCACGATGTTTTCTATGTTCTCTTCTGTGGTTTTTTTGAATTTATGAAAAATATATCTTGTAATCCAGGATAGGAACATAGATGAAATTTGTATGGTTCAGATTTTAGTATAAATTAGGTTAATTTGCACATTCAGGGAGTGAAAGGAAATGCAGCTATTCTTCATTTTTCACATTTCTCAAACTTTGGTCCAGCTGAGGAAATGTAGGCTTTAAAGAAAATTAATTGGAAAAATAGCATCCCAAATAAGGTACACAGCATATGAACACTGCTTGCAGAATTTGGCATGTTGCAAGAAGGAGAAAATTAGTGTGTTGCAGTGGTTGAAGTGCTGGACAGGGAAGTTCTAATCCTGAGTCACCCATAGTGTGGTGGGACACCATCTTGTTGGAAGTAAAATTGATCATTCCCAAAAACTGTACAAATTGTTACTGTAATTCAATTCAACTTTGAAAAGTAAGACATACATAACATCTCTTAAAAACTGTATATGTTTTTGGTATCCTCTCTATTTTGATTTAGATTCCTGCCTTAAACAGGGGCTTGGACTCAGTGACCTTCTAAGCCATTTTCCAACTCCATTATTCTGTGACAAGATTCTGTGATATGATTCTGGCTAAAATAGCATCAGGCACTTTGTCCTATTGTAACAGGACCTGTCAAATATAGTTATGCACTAATGAGAAAACAGACTTCTACTGATTTGTTTGGTAACAAGAAGGCAATTGTCTAACCAGTAGAAGGGATTTCCTGGGCTGTCCATTGCATGTCCAGTCCTCCTCTACTCACACAATCAGTAAAGTGAATGAGTGCATGACTAGTTGTGTGGCAGCCAGTAAGGACACTTGTATTAAGTGTACTTATGTAAATATTTTTCTGCAGAACACATTTGGCCAGAGATTCTAAGAAATGCAAGTACATGCAGGACTTGGAAAAATTACTTTTATGACTACAGCTGTCAGAATCCTTAAGCTGCCATAGCCCGGAAAGACCAATAACTTCTCTGAGCTCTGCATTATGTACAACATCACAAAATTACACCTGGATTGTCGTCTACTTTAATAAAGCTACAACTCATTCCTGTCCTTAGGTGGTTTAGTGTGACAAACCTATTTCAGGCAATAAACTAATCATTGGTTTGTGGTTGTTCCTATCTTCCAAAGGACTAAAGTTATGCAGCTCTTATCCAAAACTGTTCTTAGCTACCTTGACAGAAAGATGGGACATGAAAGGTATTGCTGAAAACCACCAGTGCTTTTAGCCATGTTTAAAGGAAGAATTAGAACCAAAGGTTATATTGTAAAGGATTGAAATAAAAATATATTGAGAGTTCCAAATCAAATGCTTCTTCATTCCAGAATCTAGAGATTTATATTATGTTGACAAATGCATTTTGGGAAAGTACTGTATTTTGTTCTATCTCTTCTGAATCTCTGGCCAATCAGATTATCTGGGTGACCTTGAATACCATTCTTATAAGACAGAAGAGTGTTTTGATTCCAAAACTTTCAACACTTTAAGAGAGAGATGGAATTAAATTAGCAGCATATACTTTCTCCCCCAGTCTGGCCAGGTTATCCTGCTATGGTAATAGAGTAGATCATACTGCCAGTGACTCAATGTCGAGTGTCAGGTGGCAGTTAACTAACCTGACAACCCTAAGGACTGACTACCTTGGGTGTCGAAGTCCACAGGGAAGGGTGATGGTCCCCAAATAGATTAAATCCCACTTGAAACCATCTTGATGGAGGACAGCAGTTTCATCAATACTGACCTGGGGCTGAGGAGGATTTTGTATCCCAAAAGGGCTCAGGACCAGAAAGTAACTTGTGGAACTGGATCAGTGGCATGGAGGTCATACTGTGATACAGAAGGCAGATGAAAGACCACTGCATTATATTCTCAGGGCAGTCTTCATGGCTGATCGCCATGATGATCACCAATATTTGGATTCGGATAGGCCATAAGAAGAAGAAAATATATACTCAAGTATAAACTGATTAATTTTTCAGCACCAAAAATGTGTTGAAAAAAGCATACTCAGCTTATATTTGAGTCATCTCCTGACAGGTAGTGGTGCTGCAGCCGGGCCAGGCAGCCTGGGCAAGAAAGTGCCTTTTGGAGTGATCTTCCTTGCCCATTCCTTTCCCCATTGCCTCCTGGAAGCCGGCAGCATTTGGGGGGAGGGAGAAATTGCTCCTTTTGGAATGATTTTCCTCATCCTAACCATTCCCCATTGCCTCCTGGCAGCTGGCGGCAGCAGGATCAGGGGAAACTGACTTGAAAGGAATTCTCTTTCCACCTCCCAAAAACCAGGCTTTCCACACACACCACAGCTACTGGCCGCCAGCAGCTGAGGTGGGGGAAATGGGGTGGAAATAGCATTCATTTAAAGTCCGATTTTATCCAGCTGCTGGCAGCCAACAGCTGTGGGATGGGGGAATGGACTTCAAAGGGGCCCTCTTTCCACCCCACTCCAGCCCCCCCCAAATGGGATCCCCACCCCACAGCCACTGGCCACTAGCAGCCGGGGTGGGGGAAATGGAGTGGGAAGAGCACTCATTTAAAACCCATTTTCTTTCTTTCTTTCTCTCCGTTCTGCACTCGGAGTGCAGGCTTGGCAGTGGATTTCTCTGGCTTCTTTCTTTCTTTCTTTCTTTCTTTCTTTCTTTCTTTCTTTCTTTCCTTCCTTCTTTCTTTCTTTCTTTCCCTCCCTTCTGCGCACTAGTAGCTGCTGCATTTTGCACCCTCGACTTATACTTGCATCAACCAGTATTCCTGGTTTCTCAGGTAAAATTAGGTACCTCGGCTTATATTTGGATTGGCTTATATTCGAGTGTATAGGGTACTTTCACCATCCCATGGAAGGATTCCATGTGACATATTTTATCCAATGCTGGAATAGCCATGACAACTTCAACCTTCATTGGGAGAGGAGCAAGAAACATGCAGAATTTTACATTGTTTAGCAATCCACAGTAACTCATAGATGAAACAGAGAAGACATTGTACCATCTAAAGAGACTACAAACATTAGATAATGTATTTATTATGGCTATCATAACCAATGTTGTTTTCTGCAACTCAGAAGAAATCTCTGCTGCTTCCCACAGTTTTCTTACCTGTGTAATGAAAACAATTTGAGCTGACAGGTGACAAAAACCAGCCCTTTACAGAATGAGAAAATTTACCTGTATTCAGCTGAAACTGAAAAGCCAATCCCTGAGTACATGTTAAGCTCTCAAGAGAATTAGGGAAATTTAAACGAGATGGAAACTGTGACATTCACATAAATACAAACTTAGTTCAAAACTGAGAAAGATGTTTCCCATTCATGATGCAATAATAGCTGGTAGTCAAAATGATATATCAGTACAGGGCAAAAGGTTAGAATCCACAGAAGGAATATAGATCATACATGAAAAGAAGGGGGGGAAATAAAAACAAAAATGAATATAAAAATATACGAAATGATAAAAAATTATTAAGGAAAACAAGGAAAGAATGGATAGAGGCTGAGCAGTGCTGATCCAGACAGTGTTAGGTGGAAAATAATATCCAAAAGAGCAGACAACATAGGAACATATTTTATTACGGAAAATATAGGACAATGTTCTTCACGACATTTTTGTGCTAAAGACAACAATCCTTTCAGAGAATGGGGGTAAACCTGAAATCCTGAAGATAGCATGCTGCCTGAGGGTTCAGAAAGCTCTTCTGTTTTATAAGAATGGCAATTAAATGAACATTGCTAATAAGGTAGAAGCACAAGGGTTGACATGGCAGACTTCAGACATAAGCCAGGGGTCAGCAACCTATAGCCTATGGGTAGAACCTGGCCCATGGCTCCAAATCATCAGGCCCCTGCCCTCTCACCAACCACTGCTCCCACCACTGCTGCCAGAAGTGGCAGTGGACACAGTTACAGTGGTTACAGACATATTTACAACAGACACGTTTATAGCAGTGTTTTACAGTGGGGGATTTGATTGATTTGATTTATTGGATTTGTATGCCACCCACTCGGCAAACGCAACTCAGAGAGGCTCACAGAAACCACAAACATCAAATATTACAGTGCATAGAATAGTAAAATACAATAAATACCATACAATAGATAACAGCACATACGACAACAATATCATCATCATAAAATGTCAGTACACATCTTTTTTTAAAAAAATTAGATAGCAGAACAATCACCTGCAGCTGCAGCCTGTTCCTCACTGGCTGGTGGATGCTGGTGGTGGTGGTGGTCCGACAGTGGCAGCAGCAATGTGGTTTTTATCAGCCACCACCCTCCTGCAGCTGCAGTCTGTTCCTCACTGCCCGGGGGGTGGGGGTGTCCGGTAGCAGCAGTGGTGCATTTTTATAAACTACTACTACTACTACTACTACTACTATTTTATTATTATTATTATTATTATTATTATTATTATTATTATTATTATTATTATTATTATTATTATTATTATTATTATTATTATTAAATTCAATTTATATGCTGCTCTCCTTGCCGAAACAACTCAGAGTGGCTTACAATGTTACAATATCAAATATCAAATATGAAAACAACATCATATAAACATACCGTATTTGCCGGCGTATAAGACGAGTGGGTGTATAAGACGACCCCCCAACATTTCCACTCAAAATATAGTTTGTTATATACTCGCCGTATAAGACTACCCCCTCTTCCGCACACCTTCCACACACCAAATAAAACGTAAAAGAACATCAGATTTGATTTCAACATGTTAATTTATATTCAAATGCTTATGACATGCAGAAAAACTGTCACAAGGCTGTATGTTATCAAACATGTACAGTAAATATAAAACAGTGCACGTGCAAAGTGGTACTTATTTATCTACCATATATACATGAATATAAGCCGACCCAAATATAACCCAAGGTACCTAATTTTGATCTTGAAATCCAGGAAAATAGATTGACCTGAGTATAAGCCAAGAGTGGGAAATGTAGCAACTGCTAGTGAGTTTCAATAATTAAAATACAGTAATATTAATTATTTTATTGATTTTTTTAGAACTGTACTTGCACCACCCACCACTGGTGGTGCTGCAGGTAAAGTGGGTGGGCAGGTCAATTGCACCGAGGCAGGAAGTGTTGCTCTAGCCTAGCCTCTTGCTTCCCCTGCAAAGAAGCATGGCTTTTTCCTCCATTTTGGGCAGAGCAGAGATAAGGGCAGAAGGTACCAGTAAATGAAACCCTTTCTTTTTCCCCACCAGTTTGAAAGGGAGACACAATTGTAATGTAGAGCTTCTTTCTTCGTCTGGATGGCATGTAGAATGAGGTGGGCGAGCATACGGAGGCCACTATGGGCAGCTATGTCTATCCCAACTGTAGTGCACCTGGTGTATAAGATGTCCGCCCCACTTGGAGGCATGTTTTTCAGGGTGAAAAAGTCATCTTATACACCAGCAAATATGGTAACAAATATGATTTGACTGCTGCCCTCCCGCAGCTGCAGTCTGTTCCTCACTGGCCGGGTGGAGGGGTCCAGCAGTGTCACTGGCATGGTTTTCATCAGCCGTTGCCCTCCCACAGCTGCAGTCTCTTCCTCACTGGCTGGCATACGTGATTAAGCGGTCCGGCAGTGTCAGTGGCACGGTTTTTATCAGCTGACCGGGACCACCAGTCTGGGCCCCTCAACTGTCTGAGGGAGTGTGATCAACTTAAAAAGGATGCCAACCCCTGACATAATCATTCAAACAAATGAAAAACGGAAAGGTCTTCCAGTTATTTTCAGACTACAAATTTTGGAAATGTTACAAAAAAAAGTAAGAAATTGCTAATCCATGTCTAGGCTGAGTATATACTCATTGTTGCATAAACTGACTTGAGGCATAGGATATTCAATAGGTAACAGTACAAGATTTAATTTCCTTTCAAGGAGAGAAACCAAGAAACTTAATTGTATCTTTGCCATTGTTATTTATGACTACAAGCAGAAAATAGTGGAAGGAAATAGATGTTCTGTCAGCAAGCTGCAAATCAGATTCAAGTGCTTCATCTTCAGCCAATTCATGGTTCCCAAATCATATTCTATCTGTCCAAATGATCTTTCTGGTCAAACTTTTAGGGGTTTTGTGTACAAAATAGTGCAATTGTGGAAGTGACAGTGCTAAATTATAGCCAATTAACCAGATATCAGGCATGTGTGTAGTCACAGCCCAGTTGAACAATTGGTCACATGTCTGAAACTTTAATAATTAGCCTCAATTAGCCACTGTCATTTCAGGAATGTACTACACCACTGGTAGAAAATATAGATTCCCAAGAATAGGGTCATTATGGTTCTTTGTCGTGTCAAATAGTTCTCATCTTAGGGCAAAAATATATACAGGTAGCAATAGTTCCACTTAAAATAAATAAGAATAGCAAATTTTTGGATAAGTCTTAGGGTGAAGGGAACTTACTTCTGAAAGTTTTCACAGCTACAGCCTTAATGTGCATTCTCAGAACACTATGCACATAAAGGAAAGCCTGGCAACAGCACCCAGGATCCATGGATAGTTACCAATGATTCATTGATGCTGTGGATGATTTTTAAAGGCAGAGTTGGCCAACCTTGGTGCCCCAGGTGTCCTTGGACTTCAGTTCCCAGAAGCCCTGAACAGCAGGTGTGCTTAATTGGGCTTATGGTAATTGAAGTCCAAGAACACCTGGAGTGCCAAGGTTGGTGACCCCTGGCTTAAGGATATAACAAAAATTTGCAAATTTTTGGCCCCAGGATCCTCAGCAGAGTCCTTAGTTATTTCATGCAGTCATCAAGACCCACATACTCCTCTGTTTTGTATGGAACCTTGTCTGCTGAGAGGCCTGGCTCCACACTTAATGGATTTAGTGTTTCTTCCATCTCGTCAGTATATCTGAATTCTAGCATCCCACGAGATCCTCAGTCTACAAGTGATTGACTATGCAGAACAACTGGTGAGGGTGGAGTGGTTACGAGGAGGGTGAGTAGTAAGATCTCTGTGGTGGTGGTGGTGGTGGTGGTGGTGGTGGTGGTGGTGGTGGTGGTGTTGTTGTTGTAAAATTAGATTTATATGCCCCTCTACTCACCTCACTGAGGCAACTCAGAGGGGCTCACATAACATAAACAACATATACAGTATCACAATCTCAAATATAAATACAGGATAATATAAAAATATAACAGATGCAGCACAGATAATACAATCAATAAATTTTACATAAAAAGAAAAAAACAATACAATAAAATACAGTGTAAAAATACAGTACCATCACAAGAGACAGCAAGGTCTTTATGGCTGGGCTAGCTGGTCCACACAGCTGGTCCTCATTCCCCCTCTCCAACAGGCTGGGAGAGTTCTGTGATGTTCCTGGGGTGGTGATGAAGGCAGCAACAGCAGTAGCAGCAAGGTCTTTATAGCTGGGCTAGCTGGTCCACACAGCTGGCCCTCGTTCCCCCTCTCCAACAGGCAGGGAGAGTTCTGTGATGTTCCTGGGGTGGTCATGAAGGCAGCAACAGCAGTAGCAGCAAGGTCTTTATGGCTGGGCTAGCTGGTCCACACAGCTGGCCCTCGTTCCCCCTCTCCAACAGGCAGGGAGAGTTCTGTGATGTTCCTGGGGTGGTCATGATATGATTGCTCCTGAATGTCCTCTCCTATGCTGAGCTCAGTTGTCCCTGTGGTTCGCAGAGGAACTTCAATGAAGCAGCAAAGGAGAGCAGGTAGAAACAGGTCCCATTGGATGAAAACCTTGGGTGGGTGAGAAAGGCCTCTTTGTTGTAGCAGCAATCTGTAAGGAAGGCCAATCTGTAAGAAAGGCCAGGAAGATCTATAATGTGGCCCATATACAGGAGGTTACTCATCAACTGACTGAATTATATACAATTGTATGTTGCCTTGTCTATGACTATTCTACAGTTCCACACCAATCCCAATGGTCCTGCGAACAATTCGCATCACACTTCAAATCAAAGGTGGAAGTCATCTTTTGGGACCTTGATGCTACAGTTATTGCAGTAAATCTGGATGAGATGTCCAGTGAGATCCTCGGCTGGCTTCTTGGGATCAGTTTTGGCTTGCATCACTTGAGGAGGTGGAAAAGGTGCTTACACATTGCAATCCCATGACCTCTCACTCTGATCCTTGCCCATCTTGGCTACTAAAATCTGCTAATGGAGTAGGGGAGTGGCTAAGAAATATTATTAATGCCTCCTTGGCTGAGAGTTTTATACTCTCTAGACTAAAGAAGACAGTTATACTCACTCCTGAAAAAAACAAATTTGGCCACAGATGTCATGGGCAACTATAGACCTGTGGTGACTATCCCTTTTTTGGGTAAGGTCATTGAAAGGGTTCTTGGATTAATCCAACTGCTTGGACCCATTCCAGTCAGGCTTTAGGCTACGCCATGGCACTGAAACTACACTGGTCACATTGCAAGATGACTTGCCCCACGAGGCTGACTAGGGGGCTTTGTCTATCCTGGTACTCCTGGAACTCTTGGCGGCTTTTGATACCATTGACCATGGTATCTTGCTGGGGTGATTGTCAGAGTTGGGGGTACAATGTTCTGTTTTACAGTGGTTTCATTCATTCCTTGACAATCACCTCCAGAGAGTCCAGCTTGGAGAATGTTTGTTGGCTCTGTTGACTCTCTAATGGGGTGTTCCTCAGGGTTCGATTATTTTCCCAATGCTATTTAACATCTATGTGAAACCACTGGGAGGGGTCATCTGGAGATTCAGAGTATGCATGCAGATGACATGCAACTCTATCTGTCCCTTGTAGTAGAAGCAGTCTGGTGCCTAGATAACTGCCTGTGTTGGAATGGACCAAAGCTAACAAGCTGAGACTTATCCTGGGTATGACAGAAGTGCTGGTGTTGGAGGCTCTGTTATCTCACTAGTAATCTCACATATCAATTACTGTAATGCTCTCTATTTGGGGGTCCCCATGTTTCTGATACAGAAACTTTAACTGGTGTAAAATGTAGCCACCAGGCTAGTTACTGAGGTGAAAAAAATTGCACATATCTCACCAGCCCTGGCAGTGCTGCATTGGGTGCCTGTACTGTGCCAGGTTCAAGGTGGGTATCTTAACTTTCAAAGCCCTAAACAGTTTGGCACCTTCCTACTTGGCGGAGCATCTTCCCCTCAGAAATCAGGCCTGCTTCACCTGTTCTTCTCAGACACCCGATTCCCAGGCTGGTTAGAAACTCCGCTGCCTTCCATAGGGATTTCTTGGTGGCAGCTCCAGCTCTATGGAACCCACTGCCAGGGAGCTGCATTTGATTGACTCCTTGGGGTCTTTTAGGAAACCCCTATTGTTTGAGGAGGCCTTTAGCAGTTTGTTGAAGACCAAATAGGAGACCCTCCCATTGCCTTTCTGTCACAAGAGTTTGGGGTCCTCAGTTCTGATTTTGATTAGGTGTGTGAGGGGGTTGTTTTATTGTCTTAGTAATGTTTGTTTTGTTTTTATTTTATTTTTTAAAATAGTTTAAGCAAGCAAGCAAGCAATACTAAGATGCCTAGGGCTGTTATCCAACCTAGTTTAAGGCTGATGTTCTTCAACAAATGATCAAGCAAATAAACAAACTGGAATTGGCCCTGAAAATGACAAGTTCTTCTATGCTACTTCGAGGAAAACTCCAAGTACAAGTCCTAGCACAAAATCTATTGTGCTGCCAAGAGAGTTGCATCCCTCTAAAATCTCTGTGAATCAAGTACTAAAGAACAAGGGCATGCTGTTCCATAAGCAGGCTTACTCTTTTGGCTCTGCTACCAAAGAACAGAGAAAAGGAAAGGAAAATGAAAGACTGGCTGAAGTCTGCACATTGCACTTGTTGTTTCCGAAGAAGAAGAATCTAAGGTACTGCAGTAGTTTTATCCTCTCAAGGAATTTTTGCTGTGTGCCGGACTACAAACAGAAAATACTTGTTATGATGCTTTGTCTTGGAGAATGCTTGCTCTTCCCACCTTACTCTCTTGGGGAGGTCAGATCTAATACCAAAAAGGCAAACTTTGTCCCTGGTGAGAACAAAGGTCTCTTGTCCTAAACAAACTTTAAACTCAAGCTTAGTCTTCCTTTGCCAGCATGTTGCAAAGATGCTCAGGAGTCTGTTTGTAGCAAAACTTTACCTGAACAACTATGTGCCAGCAACCTTTTGGTGTGGAGGAATGCACACAATATTTTGTTCTCCTTTTTTTTCTGGCCAGCATACTTTTATTCTAAATACACACAGAGAGAAGTTAGCTTCATTGAACACAATGGGATATACTTCTGCACAAACATCTTTAGGATGGCCCTTTAAGCTGATTAAGGGCTTTTAAAATCTGTTTTATTCTAAAAGAAAACATAACTTGTTAAGTGGAGCCCAACATAATATGCATTTAATATGCAGTAAAATAGTCATACGTATTTCCCAATGATTACACTCCATAGTGAGTTAACTTTTCAGGTAATGAGCGGAACCATGTTACATTTTAAAAGCAATATAATGAGTGGGAATGTCCTTTATAGATGTGACAAGTGACACTTTACATTTACTTTAATATTATATTGAAAGGACAAGTGAAGGTATTTCATGAAGAGTTTTAATGGTAATTTTTACATTTTTAAGCTATTCTATTATGAATCCTAAAGGAAATCTAAGGAATATTTCCCCTTTTAAAAAAGTAATGGAAATGTAAAAATCAACACAATAAGTGTCTCATTTTGTTCCATAGCAGTGAATAACTGAAGTACTCCCCTTCCCAAAGTAATTTATTCCCATTATTTGTTACAGTGCTGAAGTAATTCTTTAGTACTTTAACAAATAATGGAAATGAATTACTTTGACAAAGTAACTTAGCAAGGTAAAGGTCACCCTTGCTTGAAAGCCAGCTGTATCTGACTCTAGGGTTCAGTGCTCATCTCTGTTTATAAGCCAAAGTGCCAGTGCTGTCTCCCTTTGCTGACGTTTCCGTGGACATGGGGCAGGCATGCCTAGACACTGAAGTGCATGGAATGCTATTTACTTTTCCACTGAAGTGGTCCCTATTTATCCACTTTCAATTTCTTACTTTTGAACTGCTAGATTGGCAGGAGCTGGGACAGAGATGAGTGTTCATTTCATCATGCAGTATTCGGGTTTTGAACTGCAGACCTTCTGCCTCCCAGTCAGCATCTTAACCACTTGAGCAAACTCTGTCAAAAATTTCAACCAAGACACGAAAGGAAATCAGAGTAATCATGTAGCTTGGTTAGGTAAAGGTAAAGGTTTCCCTTGCTCGAAAGCCAGTCGTATCCAACTCTAGGGTTCAGTGCTCATCTCTGTTTCAAAGCCGAAGAGTCAGCACTGTCTGCTTCTGCAGATGTTTCTGTGGTCATGTGGCAGGCATGACTAAGCACAGAACACTGTAGCTTGGTTACACGTTGTCAAAACAACAACAACAACCAGAAAGTCCCTAATCTTCCAAAATGAACATTTTGGCTGGAAAACATGGATTTCTTCTTTTTCTTCCATGTCTAGGCAAGACATGAATCTGCCAAAATGAAGATACCTTTTGGTGTGTTTGTTCTGTAGTTCTTTTTTCATAACCTAATAGGAGAATGATTAGCTGGCAACACAAGGTTGCCATTACCAGGGTACACCTGATTTGTGGTTAAAATACCACAATCTATGAGGAACCTCCTTCTGTGTAACCCCACCATATGGATGATATGGTATAACAACTGAAATGATTAAGAGTTGAACAGATTTTGGTTAAAGCATTTAATAAGTCTCCGTCAACATACAGCAATACAATTCAATCACCTACTTCAATGATGACTGGATGTCAACAGGTTGCACATTCCTGATAATAAAAGATCAAGAAAAGGGCAATAAACCCTGTAATTATCAACCAATTACATGCCTTATTGTTATCTATTTGTTGTATTTATAGGTCACCTTTCTCCCAAAGGGGAAGTCAAGGTGGATAACCTGGCCTAACATCATTGACAAGAGATGGGCAACACTGCCTAGTTAGACCACTCAAGCCCCAGCACCTCAACAAGGCTCTCACCTAGCAAGGAATCTCCTTGTTAATAATTCTTAATAAAACTGGATTGGGCTACCATATTTCAGTTCTAGCAAGAAAAATTAATCATCTCTTATACATGAATGACGTAAAAGGTTATGAAAAAAGTCTCATTGAGATTGAATCACAGTTGAATATGGTGCAAATATTTAGCAAAGATACTGAGATGATATTCACACAAACATGTACATCAACAGTGTGATCCACCTTGAATTCCCCTTTGAGAGAAAGGTGACCTATTAATACAACAGATAAATAATAAAAATAAGAATGTACAACATGGCAAGATCATGAAACTTAATTGTTAAAAACTTACTAAGTTAAGATCTTGTAGGAAATTCAGACCCAGACAGTATAATACAGCAGAAACAACAGTAATATATGAAGACATGTCTGGATAAATGACATTGCAATTCCAGGGGGCGCCAGAATTGAATATAAAGAATTGGAAAAATTAATAAAATGCAGAAGCCTAGCAATAGAAATAGAAATAGTTTCATTATGCATGAAACACCCTCCTGCACTTCCCCTATGGTCAAGAAGATCCTTGGAACAATTTTCCAGAGTTTTGTAAAATATCATAACCAATTGTAAATCTCTGAAATAACACAATCAGAAGATGCATAAAACCAGAAAGAATCCTATAATTAAGGATGGATTCATCTAACTCAAGTATCCGACTGTTTTGCATATTTAGAAGTCCCTTTTATCCTATTTCTGCATTTATCAAATCTGTATTGTTTTCTTAAAAAATCACATACTAGAGGTTGGCTTCAAATAGACACTTAATATACATTTATCTCCTCTTGCTATGAGCTTTCTAGTCATACTTGTCTAGTGTGCTCAGAAACATTAAGACCATTGTTTTGCATGTGTCTAGAGAAGAACTCATAACCCTTCCTAGTTTACTCCTGCATCTGCTTCCCTCTCTTCCCACTCTTGTTTTTTCTTGGTCAGATTTTAGATTGCAAGCATCTCAGACAAGCACTCTTGTACTCTATAAAATGTTATACATTGTAGACCATAAAAATAAATAATGGATACTAAATAAAAACAGCCAAAACTATTGGCAACCCAGTGAAAGCTAGCAAATAGTCTTCAGCATAAGATCACAGATCTTATTGGCCTAAAATCCCCTAAGCAGCACATCTAAACATCTTCTTCTTGTTGTTATTCTGCCACATCCAAATCTGAATATTGGTGATCATCATGGTGATCAGCCATGAGACTGTCCTGAGAATATGATGCAGTGGTCTTTCATCTGCCTTCCACATTGCAACATGACACCCGTACCACTGGTCCAATTCCGTGAGTAATTTTTTGGTCTTGAGCCCCTATGGCACGCAAAGTCCTCATCAGTCCCAGGCCAGTATTGATGAAGCTGCTGCCCTCCATCAAGTTGGATTCAAGTGGGATTTAATCAACTTGGGGACCATCACCCTTCCCTGTGGAATTCAGTGGTAAGGTTATTTAACCACCACCTGGCACTCAACGTTGAGTCACTGGCAGTATGGTCTACTCTGTTACCATAGCAGGATAACCTGACCAGAATGGGAGGATCTATTCAGCCCAAATAACCAGAAGGGAGATTGGGGAGTTAGTACCAGAGAAGTTTGTCTATCCCCTTTGATTCTCTGACCACTACTTCCTCCAATACCAATTAGCAAACTGCTATTCTTAGGGTTTGTAGATCATTCTCATGATCACCATCTCTTAACATCCTGTTTCTTTAAGGATCGGGCGTACTCTTTCTCCTCTCCCATTGGCTTCTTGGGTACATGTCTATCTAATTAGAATTAGGGTTTAGGCTTCTCTCTCTCTCTCTCTTGATTGCAGTCTCAGAATAAAAGTTGGTTATTTGATGTTTTCCCTGCTTTATTGTTGATCTGTTGTGGTGCTGACTGCCCAGATATCTACACAGATATCTTTCTCATGTATTGAATACACAGAACAGATCTAAGATGTGGATAATCACAAATGATGCTCTGTGACCAAATATTATCTGTGTAAGATACTGTTTAGTACAGACATGGGACCAGTGGCTTTACACAATGCTTTAAAATCTGGAAGTTGGCACATAAGCCATTATGTGTGTTCACAGCATTAGTTCTAGAGACAATGGGCTCAAACCATCATGTTAAAATAGACATTCTCATTCTCTCTGTCTCTGCCTCTTTCCAGACACCCAGCCAAGACACACCTCTGCATTCATCATTAAATATATATATAATTGTGCCCATAGTTGCTATTTTGTGCTTGGTGGAATATAATGTTCCCACCCTTCTTTTTATCCTAGCTTTTGGTTGTTTTCTTGTTCAAGTAATTTCTTATGGGACCAGCAAATGTCATTATTCCAACCAAAGAGGCCTGCAAAGGTCAAATAAAATTGCAGCAGTAAGCTTCAGGGACATTTTTAACCTGAGGCTTCTTATAAAAAAGGCCTTTAGCATTGTAGTCATTGTATATGTGCTAATAGATTTCATTTCATGTGTCACCTTTCACCCAGTAATGCAGTCATTACAGTTAAAGAGTAAAAAAACTAGAAATCTATTTTAAGATCCCACAATGTTGGAGAGAATATATGAACCCCACAGGATGCAATGGAAGCATTACACAAATAAATAGCTACTGGACATCTTATTTAAGCTGATTTCAATTTAAAATAACTTTTTAAAACAACCTTATTTCAAAAATTTGCTTTGTGTATATGCTCTTTTTCTCTTGCCCTTTCTGCAATACAAGCATGCAGCCTAAAGGGGAGAATCATTTGGGAGATTTCCACAAAACTGAGAATGAAAGTTCCTGATCAGATGGAGTAAATTCACAGACAGAGATTTTCTTTATTATTGATTTCCAAATGTGAAAGATGACAGAAGAGGGAGGTAGAGATAATACTTTCTGAGTCCTAATCTGTTCAGATTACAGTACTTTACTTCTTTTTTGGTTTTCAGAACATGGCACAGATGTATTTATGCCTGATAAAGTAATTAAAATAATTAGTGGTCTCTTTAAAAATTGAAAGAAACCGGAAGGTTAAATGACAGATTGTTAGAGTTTTTCTTTTTAAAAAATGCCTTGTATTTAGAGTACCCTAAAGCAGGGGTGGCCAAATAACGGCCCACGGGCTGGATCCAGTCCGTGCTATCAAATCATCCAGTCCATGCATCCCTCGCCACTACCAGAAGTGAATGTGCCTCGTGTGTGTGCAAACATGCCTACGCATGTGCAAATGCTTGCATAAATGTTCCTGCAACTGTTTTAAACATGTTTGCAACAGCCGTGACTGCCCCAATCGGCTGCTTAGGATGTGTGGTCAGGCCCACAGCACAAAAGGTTTGGCCACCCCTGCCCTAAAGGGTTGCTTGGTTGAAGGGAACTAATCCCCTTGCCAAGCACCTGCAACCTTTGCACATGCTATTTTGCATCAGCACACAGAAAAGTTGAAGTCCAGCTGCAGAAGACCAAATTCTGATAGGAAGGAAAAGCTCCAGACTGATTTGAATTGACTTGGATATCATTGTAGTCAATGGAAAATAACATGAATTTAACCATTCCAAGTTTGGAGCAATTCTCATATTATTTGTCAGTGTAGTTCACTTAATTGGGCTTATTTTCAAATATATATTATTTGGCTGTAAGTCTTCCAAGCATATTAATTAAAGGCAAGTCCCATTCAAATCAGTGGGATTTATATCCTAATAAACACACTTACGATTGTTCAGTGGAAATGCAAAGTAGTTTATCCTGCAGTAAAATAAGAAAACTTTTCTGCAGCATGAGTGAACAGCCAGACACAACACAATGAACTAATAGGAGTTAATGCACTCCTGTTTTACAATATTTAAAATTTAGTCATAGGAAATAAATATTGATTCCCATATCTGATTCTACTTATGCTCCTTGAATGTTTGGGTCATGGATTTGTTCTGTTGCATCTTGTACTAATATTCATGCTTTCAAAAGCCATACATTGTGATGAAATAAGAAGTTCATTAGTACTGATAAAGAAAAAGACGGATATAGTATTTTTGATTATTGATCTTTCACTGTTTCCTTTAGTATTAGGTTGCATGGAACCCCTACATATTTAAGAGTTCAAATATGCCTTATAAAATGGTCAAAGTAAGATAAGCCACCCTGAGCAAAGAGATGCAATATGTCCTCTGAATACAATGAATTGTGCCATAATCTGGGCCAGCACTTGACCTAAGTGAAAGTTCATCAAGTCTGAAAACAGAGCCACAAGATTGTAAATAGCCTCTTGGTAGAATTGATCCATATGAAAACTTTCACTCTTTGGTTCTCTTTTCCCTCATAAAGTCTTGTTTGGGTGAATTCATAGAGGCTCTAGATCTAAAGAAAGAAAAAAGAAAAAAGAAAACAAGGGGGAGAAGGGAAGCAAAGCAACGTAAATGGTGATGATATATAGACAGATTAGAGAAAATATATGTACAGATAGATGTAGAAGGGTATATAGTCTCTATGACATGTAGAGAGGCAGGGAAAGCTAGCAGGAACAAAACAAAGGAACAAATAAGGGGAAAGCCCACAAAATAAGACAGATAGTAAGCCTTATTATGGAAAGGAGTCTAAAGCTCTAGCTACAGTGGGAAGCATATTCTACATTTCTTTTCAGATTAAGCACTCACATGGAGACCATGGATTTATTTGATACCCATGTCCACAATGGCCTTTGAATCCAATAGGTTTTATCTGTACCACAACTCCTATTCCTTTAATCTAATCCATTGCCAATTCAAGGCTGTCATTTTATGGTTCACTGTAAAGCCAGTGGGCTGTTTAAAGTGTTGCATGGTATTAGGAAAGAGGAAGAGCTTATCAAAGTTCTTCAGAATAGATGAGCACTTACACACACTGTCAACACATAGTTGCCCAGTGAAGTTTGTCAGAGTTGCTAATGATTGATAGCAATATCAGAACATACCGTACCTGTCATTACTAGCATTGAAAATTAAACAGCACCTCTTTAGTAAATCACTGGCCAACATCCTGTTGCTTAATGTAGTAAATTGCATTAGAATAGACTCATTAATTGATGGGAATTTGTTGAGTCAATGTACCCACTGAGTCAATGGACCTACCCTAGTTCAATATACTGCACGTAGCAACAGTTTCATTGTGGGTATGGATCTGGCTGGACTATGGAAGATGGTGGATAACAGAAGAGCTTGGTGTTCATGCGGTTGCAAAGACTTGGACTCCACTTTGTGACTGAGCAACAGCTTGGCCAGGGCAACTCATGCTAGATTCCTATTGCCTTAAACTTCTCCCAGCATTATTACCTTCTCAGATGGCTCTTGCCTTCTTGTGACACATCCGAAGCATTATAGCCTCAATATTACTGAGTAGAATTTACTGTGCAATCGAAGTTGGACTTTCTTAAATCAGTGGTAAGAATCAAAGTACAAACAAGCTTTTGTTCTATTTCAATTGCTCAATCTGTCCAAAATCTAGAAAAAGTAAGACTGCTTAAAGTGTTGTAGCTTCTCAAAAAGACTTAACAGGATCTAGTTCAGGAATTCTCAACCTTTTAAAGCCAGTGGCTGGGTCATACTCCCTCAGACAGCTTCAGGGGTCAGAAAGCCATTTTGCCTTTCTTCTACCACATGGCACTTCCTGGCGTGGTGGAGGAGGTGTGGGAGCAAATGAAATGTTGCCATGGGCTGCATCTGGCCCAGGGCCACAGGTTGAGAATCTCTGATCTAGTTATTCAGTTTGTTTCCATGACACACTTGTGAAACAGGAGAGGGAGCTCTCACTACATCCACTGGGAAGAAAAGGAAGTCTGTGGAAAATTATTCTTTGTCCTTAACAAACTGGGGAGGAAAAGGGAATTGGCTCTGTCAAATTCAGAGGAACAGCTGTGGGTCTTGTTGCCATGCGTTCATTCATTTACTGATATCTCACTGAAAAGGACGTTGTTTGTTGGGAGAGCACATGCTTGGCATCCACAGGAGCTCCCAGGTTTAATTCCTCACAAAGAAATATAGCCTGGATCCTGCATAGTTGCTGCCATTCAATATAGTTTAGAGGAGCCCTGGTGGCACAGTGGTTAAACTGCTGTCTTGCAACCAAAAGGTTGTGAATTTGCTCCTGACCAGGACTCCAGGTAGACTCAGCCTTCCATCCTTCCATTATTTATTTATTTATTCATATTTATATACTGTCCTCTTAACCGGGGCGACTCAGGGCAGTTTACATGTCATAAAACATAACAACAACAAAAATGAGAACCCAGCATGTTAGGGACAAAATGCTAATTAATTTGTGAACTGCCCAGAGAGTGCACTAATTGCTATAGAGTGGTATATAAATGTGTTTTTTTTTGCTTTTGCTTTAGAGTGGGAGTTCTCAACCTTTTTAAGCTGGGGGCCAGGTCATGCACCCTCAGACAGCTTTGGGGACCAGACAGCAATTTTGCCTTTCTTGGGCCACATGAACTAGTGCTGTGAGCCGCATATGGCCAGTGATGGGATTCAAAACAAATTTACTACCTACTCTGTGGGTGTGGTATCGTGGGCATGGCCAGGGATAAAGCCCTGTGTTGCACCCAAATTAGGACTACTTTATTTCAAAACCTTGATGGGTGGAGCCAGCCAGCCGGAATTTCTGCAACTGGTTCTGGTGAACTGGAACGAAACTGCTGAATCCCACCACTGCCTCCGGCCCATGGGCCACAGATTGAGAAACCCTTCTTTAGAGCTAGGTGGATTAATTGTCTGGCTCAGTTATGGCTGCCCCATACATTCCAGTGATGTTTCAACATGAGACCTTAGTGAGAAGAACCTTCTGGACTATTAAGAATGGAAGATTAGACCAAGAACCCATCTAATCCTGCATTCTTTGGTCCACGTGCTGGATCAGGCTGAATGGCCGAGGGAAAAGTCCAGCATATAGAGCTGTCATAGGCCTTCTCCTCTATGCATTTGTCTAAGCTAGTAGCTATCCTATAGCTTTGCTGTACTTAGGTGCTACCTTTACGGTCAGATCAACCCTGCTTCACCATGGCAAGTCCCTCCCCTCTCTGTCTCCACTTTCCACATAGAGGAATACTGTATCTGCAGAGAGGCTCACATGCAGTCTTTCTGTTTGAATTCTGGGGAAATTGTTCTTGATTGCATGATTCATATGTGAGCTAGTACCTCTCCTCTGCAGAGGCACAATTTTCCACGTGCCTAAGGCAACAATGATGGTGTATGTTGTTCTTTTAAAGTTTCTCACCAAGACATTTCTTTATGGCTAGTTTAGGAAGTCAGTAGGGCCTTTTTTCTGGCAGCTGGGAGGGGGGGAGGAAGAACTCAAAAAACAAAAGCATCCAACTCTTAAAGCAGATGCTCCCTACTCAAAAATTCTTTCTCTTGCCTGCATCATTTAGTCCATGATTTCAGCTTGCCACTTGAATTTCCCTATTAATGTGAATCGGTTTTCTCAGAGAAATACCACATTTGCTGGCATATAAGGCAATCTGGGCAGCACACAGAAATGACAGAGCATCTTAAACACATATACATCTTACAACACGATAAAATACAGTACAAGACACACTCCATTTTCTAGTGTATTTTAAGGGGAGTAAGTGAGTCTTATATGCCAGCAAATAGGGTATAAATGTACTGGCATAATCTGGACAAGAATTGGTTGGAGAGATGGAGGTAAGTTTGACTCCAGTCTGTGTGTCCTTATTTGGACATGGAGCAGATTAAGAAGCAATGCATGTCCTTAGATATAATCAATATTCTTGGGTCCCCCCCCTATCTTTGACAAAAATTATAATTCAGCAAATCAAGACATCATGAGATCACATGAAAAATCTGTCAACTGTTTCACATCTTTATGTCAGCTAAAAGACCACTCATTTTCTTCAAAGGTAGGTTAAAAAACCCAATACCTTACATTTTGAGCACAAACCATATACTGGTTATAAGATTAGTGTGCAAAATAGAAGCTCTTGTGGAAAAGCAACTCTAATGAAGTTTCCACAAAAAAGTCCAAACGTGCAAAAACTGATCAAGAACTTTCATCATCTTCCTCAACAGGGAGAAAACTTTTGAAATCTTTGAGAACAAAGTAAGTGAAGATTTATATCCCTAACTCTTCATGTAATTCCTAGGATAGTCACCTGGAAATTCTAATCTCATAACAGCATGAGTAATCTGGGTTTTGATTTATGACTTCACTTAAAAATATAAGAAGAACTTCACAAGCTCAGACATATTCAAAACATGCCCAGCCTGCCTAATCTTGTGTATATAAAGATTTTTTTAATTGTCTGAAACACTGGCTGAAATCCAGTAGTAATTTATAATTTGAGTAGACCCACTAAAGCAATGAAACCTATATACAAGTGTGAACAAACATACAAACAAATAAATAATAAATATAGGTTCTGACTCCCTAAATTCCCACAAACCAATGGGCCCACTCTAGTTATAACTTATTAGAGCAATTCAGCCAATGATTTTTTGTAATGGAAAAAGTCCCATCATGTTTTCCAGGCTCCTTCAGGATCAAGCAAGTTCCAGGTAGAAGTAGCCTTTGGTCTCTCCCCCTAAAGATAGCTTTCCATCACTAAGTCAAACAGCCCAAAATGTCATATCTGTTTTGCACAGAGGAGTTGCCTCACTGTTTGATCATTCCGATTGCTCTTTTCTGCATCTTTCTGAGAAACAAATATTAATTCCATATAGCTCTAGCAACTAAATAAAAACACCAGATAGTCTGACTATTATGTATATCTGGTCTATGTGACATTAATAATATTCAGTTATTAAAAAAAACCCAACAAAACTTCTAGTTTATGAATGTGGGATATTGTATACATCAGGGAATGTGGGATATTGTATACCCCCTTAGACAGCTGAGCAGGCCAGACTGGTGCCATAAAATGCATCTGCAGCTGTCGTAAATGCATTTATGATGGCTGCGGATTCATGTATGGCTGTAGTAAATGCGTTTACGATGGCTGCAGAGTCTTTTATGGCTGCCGTAAATGTATTTATGTGGCCATAAATGAGTCTGTGGCTGATTCTGGCAGTGGCTGCGGGGGCGGCTGGAGTAAAGTCAGGGACTGGATTATTTGGCGCCATGGGCCATAGGTTGTGAACCCCTAGTACACATGATTCAAAATGCCAGGAAATGGCTCGCTATTGCTGCACAATATTGTGCCCATGTTGCCAGCTAAAGGACTCCAAGTTTTACACAAAAAGGCAGCCTGAATGTTGACAACAGTTGGGGCAGCAGTCAAGATGATCTATAGATATCCTCTTGTGCTCACTACCATTCACACAGAGAAACAAAGCAAGGGTAAATCCCACAAGCAAAACTCTTTTTTTCATAAATTAACCCAGTTCTCACCCTAACACAAAGCAATTGTTTTCCACCAGTATGAAATGTCATGGCAAATTTGGCACCTAGCAAATTTCAGCTATCTGCTCCTGCTGTGCCAAATTTAGGTGTTGATCTGAAGTTTAAAAGTTTGGGTGTTGATCTGAAGCTTAAAAGTTGCAAAAAATATTTATTTTGCTTGGTGTTACCCCATTTTTAGAATTGTTTTGTGGAATGTTGTTTTGCTCTGAACATCACTGCCCCTCAGAAAGATAGTATGCTTGTTTCTCCCTCTTGGATGCACACCTTAAGGTGAGGGTTGTTTTTTTTGTTTGAATATGTGAAGGAATATGAGAGCAATACTGTCAGAAAGCTAGACTCTGTTATGAGTCTAAACTGTTATCATGATTATCCAATATGGAATGGTCAAAGATGAGAAAATAGATGAAGATACATTAATTAATGGCTGCATCAACAGATGAGGATTGTAATGGTGGTGAGTGTTAGGAAAGCAATGACTGGGTGGCAGCTGTAGCAGAAGATAACATTTGCAGAAGATATTTCATGGGAAATGACAGCGATACTCAAGCTAGTACTGTACAGTATGTCTCTGGTCAGAAAGTACCAGTCAACTATCAGGGAAGAATAAACAATAAATATGATTGGTGTTGTCACTAATAAAGCTACTGGATTAACTTTGAAAGGATCTCTAGTTGCTGATAAGAAAGGAGGATGGCAGATAACAGAGGAACCTGGTTTGCTATGTTCCATGGGGTTGCAAAGGGTCAGAGTTGACTGTGTGACTGAATAACAAAAATAGCTTCAAGTAATTGCTGCTTTCTGCCGGTAATATAGTGTCATCTACATATCTTAAATTGTTAATGTTTCTTTCACCAATTTTCACTTCACCTTCATCTGAATCTAGTCCAGCTTTCTGTATGATGTGCTTCACGTACAGATTGAACACATAAAATGTATTCTTGTCTGACTCCTTTTCATATGGGAATCCATTCTGTTTCTCTATCCTAATGCTAGCTGCTTTTCCAGAGTATAGATTACACATCATTACATTCTGCTATTGATGCATAGCCATTTCTTTTAGATCGTAGTTTTATTCATCAACACAATCAAAGGCTTTGGTGTACTAAACTTTTTCTGAAACTCTTTCGTATGCTCCAGCAGCCAGTGGTTGAACTCTTGTAGTGCAATATGTTGCACTAGAGTAGGTCCATTTAATCAATGGGGATTTAGTAAGTCAAGATTTCTTTAGGCTCTATTAATTTAAATGGTCCTGTTCTGTGAATTACTTTAGCTGAATAGGTCCATTTAAATCAATGAAGCTAATCAACATTGACTAACCAACTCCCAACTGATTTAATGAGCCTGCTCTAGTGTGACTTACTATGCTAAGCAAGAGGATGTCAGCTAATGTATACACTATGATCTTGAGTATTTCTTCCTCAGCCTGAAAACTGAGCACTTATCTCTCCATATAAGGTACAATGTTTTTGTTGCAACACTTTGATCATTACTTTGTTTGCACAGTATATTAATTCAAAGATCCCATTTTGGCAAACTGTTCTGATGGAAATATTAACTAATCAGACCAGAATATACAGAAATAAAGCATGATCAATATATGAAAATTTAGCAACCCATATTGAAATACGGTACTGAGCCAAGAAACAAGGAATAAGTGACAGGAAATAATTTGGCCTGTTGGCCTGTGATCTTTTAAAATATATAATTATAGTCAATGGGCTAGAAAATTGTTGTTAAGTATATTAGAATATTAAATTAGTGGATGGAAGCAAATAAGAAGATTATATTATTGTTGTTGTTATAATCTTAGTTTTTTTGTTGCTATGAAGCTGCATGGTTTACAGTATTATGTATTATGAGAGGTATTATGTATTACCAATAAAGAATAAAAAAGGGGGAAATGATCCTATAGTTAAATGCCTATAGAAAGGTCAAATTGAATAAATCATGGAAATTTTACTGAATAGTATTGAGGCTATTATACTTTAGTTTAGACCTATCATGAGAAGAGAAGTTAAAAGCCACAAGAAAAGAGAAAAAATGAGATAGATTATCTTAATTTTAAAATTGTGAGCAGGATCATTAATGACAGGATTTGTTTGGTTTTTTTTAAAGATCATTAATTCATAAGTCATCACAAGTCAGAAGTGACATGATGGCATATAACTAGCAAACATTGAGCTGTTCTAAACTGCAAATGTCAAAAGAGTTTTAGCTAGAAAATTAAATCCACTTATCTGGAGATAACTTTACTGAATACCATGGGATTTATATTTCACTTGATGCCAACAGGACCCCCAGATGTTATCAGACCACACCTCCCATTGCAGCATTGGCTGTGGTACCTAAGGCTGCAACAAGATACAGAGCCAACCCGGCCTAAGTAATTAGGGTCATGGCATAGTATTAATAATGGCTTGACCAAGTAGTGGGAGGTCAAGGCTTTCCAATAAAAAAGTATATTATATGGGTAACAGATTTCTTAGATTATGTATTGGTGAATGGAAAGTCCACTTGCCCAGTCAAGATACAATTTTTTAAAAAGGATTATGGGGCTTTGCAGAAACCAGACTAAAAATGAAATAATCTCTTTTGGTCTTAGTGGTAGGTGCACAATATATATTCTTGAGGTTTTTCCTTTACAGTTTGTTTATTCTATATTGGTTGTTTTTCTCTTTCTGTATTATGTATTAATAAAATAAACATATTTTAAAATGGTTTTGCAAAATCTGATTTTCTTGTAGCTCCTTCCAGTTGTCTTGACTATATGCATAAGGTAAGGCTGCTTATAGCTTTCCTTAACTCTAAGTAACTATGACCACAAACAGATGGCTATGAAGCAGATGTTTACACCACAACGGAACTGTTACCCTTGTCAGATCTCTGAGAATGAATGGTGATCATGTGTGACAGTGGGATATATTTCCTCTCTGGGTGCTACAGTAACATGCTGGAGCCAAAGAGACCAGAAGTACTTCTGTCAATATGATGCCTGTCTTCGAAGAGAAAGTTCACTCTTAAAATCTGTCACTCAGAAACCTTTTATGAGTTCTGCACATTAATTACATTGTTATCTAAATTAACATTGTGAAAAAGTCTTATTTCACATCATTGAACAAAGTGGATTTTTCATATTCACCAGAAATTACTCTATGTATTCACACACTTTGTGTTTCAATTATACTAGACACTCGGATTTTGTATTTTTCCCAATAAAGGAAAGATTGTGAATGGTTTAAAAATGTTCAAGCATGGCATTATACAGTTTGCAAGAACATACGGATTTTCCACATAGTATATCAGCACCCCACCTGTTCTTTATGAAGTTCAGTGACTGGAAGACATTAAAGACTTTAAATCTTCAATTGCAGGTAAATACCTGCCTGCCTGCCTGCCTGTAAGGGTCTCTCTTGCTCTAAAGCCAGTCGTATCTGACTCTAGGGTGTGGTGCTAATCTCTATTTACAGTTGTCCTGACTTTGACTGTTTACAGCTAAAGAGCCAGTGCTGTCTGCATCTTCAAATATTTCTGTGGTCATGTGGAAGGCATGACTAGACACCGGAGCACACGAAACACTGTTACCTTTCCTGCAAAAGCAGTGCCTGTTTATCTACTTGCAATTTATTGTTTTCAAACTGTTAGATTGGCAGGAGCTGGGATAGATGAAGGGAGCTCACTCTGTCATACAGGACTCAGGTCTTGAACTGCTGACCTGCCAACCTTCTAGTTGTCAAGCTCAGCATCTTAACTACTACATCACCATGGTCCTTCTCCTACAGGTATTCAGCTTCAAAAATATTTTTATCCAAGGGCTTGGGAGTTGGATTCCTCGTTGTGCCTCGTTGGCTGCTCTGCAGTTCTGCTGCTGCTTCTGCTGGCTTCTCAAGCTGTATGTCAAGTGGTGGGATTCAATTTTTTTTTACTAACTACTCTGTGGGCATGGTATGGTGGGCGTGGCCAGGGGAAAAGCCCTGTGTCGTTTCAAAACTTGGATGAGCGGGGCCAACCAGATTTTCTGCTGCTGGTTCTGGCAAACTGGGGCAAACCTGCTGAATCCCACCACTGTGTATGTCCGATTTCTTCATGTGTTCAGTGGTCCTGAGATGTTTTAGAGTCAAACAACACATTACAAGGCTTGAAAAAAGTGTAGCTTGCTCTCTCTTCCCCTCTTTTAAATGAAGTATAGACTGCCTTTAATTTTATAAATTCATAACTCACTGAAGCTCAGCTAATCAAGTCTTTTCAACATAGGGATTGTTGCAAAGTACTCTTCTACTCCTAGTCAAATTCTATGAGGCTTGTGATGTGAAAATCTGGATCTTCCATAACGTTGTTTCTCTCCCCCCCCCCTTCTCTGCCTTTTTGTCTGGCTCCTCCATTGGGAGATCACTCTTGGCACAATCTCTTATATCTGCTGGCAGAAGAGCATTTCTACCAGTACATTGTACTTAAGCCTGATGCAGTGAGCACACTTTTTGAGTTAGGATTTTGGGGAGAAAATGTCACTTCATTTCAGGATGCGACCAGGCACCTGAAAAGGTCCATAGATGATCTTATAGGAAAGGGTTGTTTTAACAGGAGTGGTTTTCATTATAGTAATCTGTCGGTCTCCCAAGGAATCTGGGCACAGCAAGTAGAAACCCTTCAAATGGGCTCAGAAGATCCAACTTGCACACAGATTTCAGTTGGGCTAGAGCGTATTTCCTGTGTGTCATGTGTTCACTTGGGAAACAGAATGCCCTGGACCATTCCACAAGTTGCAATTTATTTCCCTTAATTTGTTTCTTAGAGCAAATCCAAATTTAAAATTATACATATTTTCCTCTAATTTCTGGGGGTGGAGAGAGAGTAAAGAGATAAAGTTAAAGGCACCACAAAAATGTTTGGGTCATGAAGGAAGAGGCTAGACTGTGAGTAGTACATGTGTCACCATCAGATCTACTAACTAAAGTATTACAGGATATATAAGAGAATAAGAGTCCTGATTCAAAAGTCAGTTATTCTGTTGCTTTAATAATAGATACATGTACAGACAATGGAATTATTGCATATGTAAGGATTTATTCTTACCTAAGTGTTCTTTCAAGTCTCTGCCCTGCTTACACGTGCCTTTAGAATGATCTATAAACCAACTCAGCCTGGAGCAGTTTTGTAACATCACAACATTGCTTAGATTGACAACTTAGACATTTCCAATATACGTCCAAATAAATGTAACTCATGCCTGCTAGATTCATTTGTAACCCAGATGCTGATGTATGTTATCTCCTTTCATCTTGAAATCTCAGTTCTCTTTTTTAATATATAGTGTCAACAAATCTAAGCAAACCAAAAGACTAAAGTAGTAATATACGATTTTTTCTGGTTGCAATGCTTTGCATTACTATAGACAGAAGACATAAGGACTAGGGCAGTCTGAAAACAGTAGTCCATAAATGTACTTTTTCAAGCTCTTAATAGGGAGAAGTAGGAGCCATAGTTCAGTAGATTGCTTCCAAAGGCCCCTGATTGAATCCTCACCTGCAGGGCTAAAAGGCAAACACTTCCTGAAGCCTAGGGAGGTGCTTCCATTCTTCAGGCAAGATATCAGCTATAAGACAATTTCTTGTATCCCTAGTAGGAGGCTATCAGGAACTGTAATCTTAATTTCTAAGAAGTTCTACAATTCCTAAGCTATTGAGCATTTCCCTTTCAGATACACCATAGGCAGTGGTGGACAGCCAAAAATTTTACTACCACACTGTGGGCGGAACAGAAGTCATGGGTGGAGCCAATGTCATGACATCACGATGTCATGATTTCATGGGCGTAGCCAATGTCATGATGTCATGATGTTGTGGGCGGAGCCAATGATGTGGGTGGAGCCAAAGTAAAAAAGAAAATAAAAATACAAATAAAAACACATAAAATACAAATTAAATAGACATTAAATAGAAATAAAAACATAAAAATATAAATTAGACATTAAAGAGAAATAAAAAATATAAAAAATACAAATTAAAATAGACATTAAATACAAATAAAAGCACACTACATAAAACACAGTGTTTTAAATACCCACCCACCCACCCCAAACACAAACCCTAGTCACTTACCCTGGCTGGGGTTGGGGAGCAGCAGGCAGGCGGCAACAGCAGCGGTGCAGCAGTGCAGTAGCATGGCCTGACCAGGCCCAGCAGTGCAGCCTGGCCCGGCAGCGTGGCCTGGCCTGGTCCGGCCTGGCTTGGCCTGGCCCGGCAGTGCACAGTGGCCTGGCCTGGCAGCAGTGAGGGAACAGCATCGGCAGTCAGCAGTTGGTGGTCGAGGGAAGGCTACCAGCACCACTGCCGCGCTTCCAAAGAGGCCACTGAGGGCCTCAACAACCAGCTGCTGCACCCTTCCTTGTAGCCCAAAATGGCTGTTCATAAGTGCGCATGCATAAAAATACCATTTGACGCATGCGTGTCTCCAGTATTCAGTGCACATGTGTCAAAGGGTGTTTTGATGCATGCACACTTATGAGCAGCCATTTTGGGCTGCAAGGAAGGGCGGCCAGGGAGGCGACCGAACTAGTCGGCTCCAAAAAAAGTAACCATCCCAGGTGGTCTCCCAGGAGGGTTACTACCCCCCTGGGAGACCACCCAGGATTTTTACTACTGGTTCGGTAGAACCGGTCCAAATCGGCTGCTGCCCACCACTGATCATAGGATAGTGATGGCGAACCTTGGTGCTCCAGATGTTCTTGGACTTCAATTAACAGAATCCCAAGTCAGCACTTCTGCTGATCAGGGCTTCTGGAAATTGAAGTTCAAGAAAATCAGGAGTACCAAGGTTAACCAGCACTGTCATAGGACAACTTTATAAATTTCAAAATGCATGTCCTGTATTTGTTTTCCAATAAGCTGGGGGAAGGGGGAATAGAATGCAATATGAAATAAATTTCGCCTTTCAATAAAGTCAGTGACTAAGTCAAGTTAGTGACTTTTCAGACAAGAAGCCAAGGAAGTTTCAGCAGCACCCAGTCCTCACTTAACATGAGTCATGAAATCCATGCCTAGCATTAAAAAAAGAGGCAACGTTGCTTTATTCAGCAAGTGGTTCGATCTGAACAGGTGTACTAGTAACTAGTAACTGAACTAGTAACTAATAATACAGACTTTTATTTTAGATTATATTTTCAAAGGCACTGAATCACAATAGAGACTAACATTTAGACAAGATAGCTATCTATCTATCTATCTATCTATCTATCTATCTATCTATCTATCTATCTAACTAGATAGATAGATAGATAGATAGATAGATAGATAGATAGATAGATAGATAGATAGATAGATAGATAGATAAGGATTGTGATTATTTGCTCTTCACATATGTGTACAGCAAATCTTTGCTCTGCCCTGTAATCATTCAAATATTAAACAAATATTCTTGATTTGGTAGATTTTGCACATTTGTCTAACTCTAAATAATCAACTTTGTAAGAAGTTTGGTGGAGGTGGAGATGGGATTGTGGATGTATACATATGTCCTCTGTTTCAAACATATATTGTATTCCAATTAGGGCCTAGAACAAGGCATATTAATTTGTTTTATTCCATGCTGAAGATTAGTTTTAGGGCCAGCTGCAGAGCTTGTGATGACTGTTTGCTGTTCACTGAATTACTCAGCATATGCCTGCATTACAGGATTACTCGGCTGGCTGTGTAATTCTGAAAGCACATTCACTGTTTGTCATAAACCACTTCCTGTGCTTCAGCAAGCTTCGCTTGGCAGTAACAGGACAACAGGTCTGTCCAATAAGATGTATGGGGGAGGCATAGTAATGAATCGCTAGTGAAAATAATGTAACTATAATTTTTGTCATATAATGATGCCTTGGGACAGCCATTATACTCTGCACAGGAATGTAGGTAAGCAAGAAAAACAAGGTATATAGATATATTTCATTTTTATATCAAATAATTAGAAAGAACATCTTAATAGGAAATGGGGAGGGCATCAAATGAGATTTTTTCTGTCTGCAGCTGACAGCCATTTCCTGGATTTAACGCAGACACATTTCATGGACAGAGCTTGTGGTTAGAGTGTTGGACTAGAACTCATGGCAAGTTTCCTATGTGGTTATGACATTTGTTGAGTGATCTTTGACCAGTCAAGATTCCAAGGCCATTGTGAGGATAGTGGGGAGGAGAGCTATTTACACTTCCTGAAGATCATTGGAATAAAGTAAAGGTAAAGGTCTCCCTTGCTCGAAAGCCAGACATATCCAACTCTAGGGTTCAGTGCTCAACTCTGTTAATAGCCAAAGAGTCAGCACTGTCTGCATTTACAGATATTCCCATGGACATGTGGTAGGTGTGACTATACATGGAATCCTGTTTACCTTCCCACTAAAGTGGTACCTATTTATCTACTTGCAATTTCTTGCTTTTGAACTGCTGGGTTGGCAGGAGCTGGAACAGAGATGGTAGCTCACTCCATCATGCAGCACTCAGGTCTCAAACTGCTGACCTGCCAACCTTCCAGTCATCAAGTTCAGAGTCCTAACAACTAAGACACCACAGTCCCTTTATTAAGAAAAGATATAAATGAAATAAATAATGATATGAGTAAGGGACCCCCCCCCAATAGTTTTGTTTACCAGCTACTTATGATTTAATGTGAATATTCCATGCATACAGTGTGTTACAAGTGCAAAGAAATTCATGACTCTTTAGTCCAAGCCCATCTTCACAGCAGTAAATGATTTCTGGCTGTTCTTCATGCACAATATACACATTAAATACACATCACTGTTCCATAATGCACAGGTGTGAACAAATTCTTCAAGCCTTTTTGTTATACATTACATCTCACAATGGACCTCATCCAATATAGTATATGTTGCTTCCAGAGTAAATTTTATGTTGTACAAATGTATAAATGTGATTATTTGAAAATGGCAAAAAAGACTGTTGCTGACTGAGTTAGTTACTGCTTCTGCTGTAGAGTAAAAACAAAATCTCTACATGGACTATACACCTTTAGAAGCACCAAGGCAAGTGCCACTCAAGTATGGAGGCTTTTTATTTATTTATTTATTTATTTATTCAATTTGTATAGCCGCCCAATCCACATGCGACTCTGGGCGGCTTTCAAGTCCCCTGGAACTCCTCATCAGACTAGGGGATGCAAAAACGGAATATATAGGGTAAAAAACATGAAGTCTCAAATATAGGCCACATGTTATTATCATGAGGTCTGGCAGTTAATTGTAGCTCCAAAACAGACACTGCAGAATAGGTAAAAATATTGGTCAGTGTACTGGTACCAGGTTGCACTCAGCAACAGACACTGGAATGAAGAACCAATGATATGCCTTCGTGTCCCCATAACAGAAATTTGGTAATAAAAATTGATACCAATGTTAGCATGATGTAAGCATATCAGAACAATACTTTAAAAATCATACCCATCAAACGTTACTATCTCATTAACAGCTCCCTAAACCAGAAATAACATTAATTACTTGAAATCAGGTTGATATGATGTTAGTTGTCAATAAAGAGTAAAGGTAAAGGTTTCCCTTGTTCAAAAGTAAGTATTATCCGACTCTAGCGTTCATTGCTCATCTCTGTTTCAAAGCCGAAGAGCCAGCGCTGTCTGCTTCTGCAGATGTTTCCATGGTCATGTGGCAGGCATGACTAGACACCAGAGCACACAGAATGCTGTTTACCGTCCCACCGAAGTGGTCTCCATTTATCTACTTGAAAATTCTTGCTTTCAAACTGCTAGGTTGGCAGGAGCTGGGACAAAGATGGGAGCTCATTCCGTCCTGCAGTACTTGGGAATCAAACTGCTGACCTCCCACCTTCCAGTCAGCATCTGAGCCACATGATACATGTTCTGAAAAGACAATGTACACTGGCTTAATCCAACCACTATTCCTAACTAGAGTCTGATTCAAATTCAGTAAGACTTTGACAAGTTAATACATAACTTCCCTTGTTTCAGCAGATCTACTGTAGTCTTATTGACCAAATTCAAAAAAATTTTCACAAGCCAACATTTACATGACTAGACTTGTTTAGATCTACTCTAGTCAGGAACAACTAGATTTGCTTTCAAAGATTATTCTGATTTTAAGTGGATATCTGTGGTTGTTGGAGCAGAGAGTACATCTCTGGCTCTAACGGCAAACAAATAAACCCTACCTTTGAAGCAGGATTTTTCCTGCTGCCTCTCTTGGAAACATCCATGCTTCTTTTCTCTCTGATACTGAAGTTTTTATGTAGGAAAGGAAGAATAGGAAGCATGTTGAACATGTGTTAATGGAATTTCCAGGAAAGATTCTGGATCCATAGCTACATAAAGTCCTGTTCCTTAATCAGGTTGCCAAACTGGCTGATAGTCTGCAAAAACTCTAGAGCTAATTTTCTGTGTCTTCCATTTATTTCAATAGGAGGGATTTAGCTAAGAAAATCTTATCCTGGAGAGTGAATAAAAAGACCAAAGGCATTTCCTGCCAGAGTACATCCGGGCCAGCTTTTGACCCCTCGAAAGCAATAAGACTGCCTTTTTGGTATTCTCAAGTAAAAATGTACAGAAATCTATCTAACATTTTTCAAACTTAAAGCAATGTGGCTTAATCAAGATTAATTTATATTCTATTTATTTCAGTTTGTTAGCCTAGATCCGACCCACAAGCTTTAAAATCATGTTCAGTAGCATTTGCAGCTTCAGACTAGATCTTTATTTCATTTGATATATGAGATATTAGCAGCATCTTCCCTACTGGACAAGCATATGCAAGAGATGAACATGGCCTGTCAACATTTCAGAAGTAATTAACTTCTCTGTTTGCAGTTTCACAGATTTCCTCTAGTCTATGTTTTTCCTAATGTTAATCACATTCCAATTCACTACTAGCTTGTTGTATGAAATTGACATTGATTTCATTTTACAAATTGAATTGTGAGTAGCCATGTATATTGGCTGCTTTTGTATAGTAATTGGATAGTATGTTACAGAATTTAAAAATGTTTCTATCATCTTTATTGCTGCCATCATCATAAGCAATTGAATCCATATTTATATGAGAGCAAAATTATTATTGACATTCTATTCTTTCATCGAATTGTAGATGAAAAGCAAGGGAGTGAAGAATATTGTGACTAATGAAATGATATAGAATTGTTCCAAAATATATATCTGCTGGAGTTTTGTTTTTAATATGGAAGGAAAAAATTATATTTAATTCATAATTGTCATAACAATAGGCAGATACTGTTCAATTTAGAGTAGCTGAGGCATGTGTACTTAGAGCTCACAGAATAAAAATAGGAATCTGTTATCATCACATGTATTGCAGGTGAGATCCTAAAGAAGTTACTTTTGGATTACAACTCCTAGAATTATCCAGACACCTGCCTTTTTGGACAGGATAGGCTGAAAACTTTTGAACAACAACAGCAGCAGCATGTTTTTCCAACTCTGGCTTAAGTCCACGATTCTTCTTCTTCAAGTGTCATATCTGATTCTGAATATTGGCTATCACATGGGTGGGCAACCTATGGCCTGCCAAATCAATTGGCCCATGCTGCCGCCACCAGAAGTGGACGTGGATGGGTTTACAACAGCCGTAAATGCACCCGTGTTGTAAACACATTTACGACAGCCATGGACACATTTTACAGCAGTGTTTATGGCAGGGGGAACCACCAGTCTGGCCCACTCAACTGTCTGACGGAGCGTGACCCAGCCCCCGACTTAAAAAGGTTGGCAACCCCTGGACTATCATAATGGCGATCTGCCATGAAGATTGTCCTGGGAACAATATGATTCAGTGGCCTTCCATTTGCTTTCTGTATTGCAGTGTGACACCCGTACCACTGATCCTGTCACTTTCTGGTCATTGGCCCTTTTAGTACATAAAGTCCTATTCCACCCCAGGCCAGTATTGATGAAGGTGCTGCCCTCCATCAGGGTGGATTCAAGTGGGGTTTAATCCACTTAGAGACCAGTGCCCTTTCCTGTGGACTTCACCACTCAAGGCTATTAGTCCTCAATGTTATCAGGTTAGTTGATGATCAGCATTGAGTCTCTGGCAGCATTACCACAGCAGGATAACCTGGCCAGAGAGGATCTCATGATTATGTCCATGATTAAGGTGAACAAAAATATTTAAGCTGTATTATTATTATTTATAATATATCCCTAAAGTGCTTGAGGTTTTAGAAGCAGTGTATGACCACCATTTGCAAAAGCAAATCCCACCAACTTTTTACTGCCCCTCAGCTAATGACAAAATGCTATTGTTATATTATCCATCATGAACAATACTGTGACAGAGATCTCAGTCTGAGTAGATGGGGGTGGCCTGAAAGAGCTTATAATGATCCTGGTTTGAATTGGAGATACTACAACGATGATAATCAGCTTCAGTGATCCTGACACTGTCTAGGTTGCTCTGATATCTTTGCAAAGAACTGTCCAGGAACAAAAATTTAGTTGAAATTCCATTAAGGAGAATGAAAACCAAGCCATATGAGGAAAGACTGAAGGAATTTGTCATGTTTTACCTTGAGAAAAGAAGGCTGGTAACCAGTGGTGGGGATTAGCAGGTTTGCACCAGTTCACCAGAACCGATAGCAGAAATTCTGGCTGGCCCCGCCCAATCAAGTTTTGAAATAAAGCAGTCCTAATTTGGGTGCAATGATCCAGGGCTTTCTCCCTGGCCACATCCACCATACCATGCCTACAGTATGGTAGTAAAAAAAATTGGACACCACCACTGCTGGTATTTTATACAGTAATACCTCGGATAACATTTACCTCAAATAATGCTAAAATTGCATAACGTTAAGTAATCTGGGGGGGGGGGGGAGAGAATTGCATTGAATAATGTTAAGATCCTATGGGATGCATCGGATAACAACCGCTAAAGCCTGTTCGGTTATAATGTATCTCTATGGAGCTTTAACGTTATCCGATGCATCCCATAGGATTTTAACATGCATTGGATAACACTAAAAATCGGATAACACCAAGACTTGTGGAACCAAGTTTTAGCGTTATCCGAGGATAATAAATCTAAATAAATAATAAATAAATAAATAAACACTGTATTTATAATCCATATTTATATAGCCACCCACTCACCAAATCGTGGCGACTCAGGGCGGCTTACAAAATAAATATAGAACTACAAAATAACAAGACAAGATTGCCAAGAGGGAGAAAGCACAAAAGTTCAGATATTGGGCCGGAAGCATCCTTGGCTGCCTGCATGGCCGAGGTGGCGGAAATGGCCGTCTGCACAGCTGGGGCAGCGCTTTCAGCCATGGCTCCTGCCAGCGGCCCTTTTTATCTCCCCGGGCATGTGTTGTGAGTCCAGGGGAGGGTGGAGGCATCTTTGGCTGCCTGCACAACCAGGGTGGCAGAAACGGCCACCAACACAGCCAGGGCAGCGTCTTCCAATAATAACATTTTTCAGATACCTGAAAGATAATCATACAGAGAAGGGGCTGGATCTGTTCTCAGTCATCTCAGAATGCAGGACATATACAATGGGCTCAAATTACAAGAACTCAGATTTTGACTAAATATTAGGAAAAACTTGTTAACTGTTAGAGCACTATGACAATGGAACCAATTACCTGAGAAGGTGGTGAGCACACTGAGGTATTCAAGAGAAAATTGGACATCCATCTGCCACATCTGCTTTGACTTGGATTCCTACATTCAGCAAAGAATTGATTTGATGGCCTTATAGGCCCCTTCCAACTCAACTATTCTATGAGATTGCTAAGAGACTCCTTGTCCCAAGGAGTAGGATTCTTAGTGGAGATCAATGAGAAATGGGATTTTTCATTTATCTCATCCTGTCACAATCTTGATGCTGTTTCCATAGAGCATGACTAAATTTGCCTCCATACACTCTCTTCCCCACGTAACACAAATGTACATGTTTTATTTTGCAGGCTGCCAAGAGTGGGTATAAAACCTGGCTGGTTGGTGCAGAAGTTGGTGAAATAAAAAATAAATATGCTTGGTTATCCTTCCTTTCAGTCTGCAGGTATGAAGAGATTTAAACTAAACTTTAAAACATCTACAGAGAGGAATAAAACTATTTCATACCCATCAAAGTCAACCTAACCAACAACAATCTTGACAGCTTGCCTAAAACTGGGTGAAGCAAAATCCAACTGATCTCCTTGGGGAAATTCTATAGCCAAGTTCTGCTAACAAAATGTCCTGCCTATGTCTTCAACAACAACTTCTTTTGATGGTGGGACATGTTAAATGATTCACTAAAGAAGACTACAAATTATGGGCAGGTATATACGGGAGGCATTAGTCTTGCAGGTATCTTGAGCACAAAACATTTTGGACTTGGCAGATAAAAATCAGTGGGTTTTTTTTTTGCACAACACACAGATGGATTCTCACACTAACCTATCAGCATAGAATATTTTAATTTTCTAAGTGATAACATTATTTTCAGGGTCACACTTCATGAGATTTCATCACAGGGTCCCATGGCCCCATACCATGTCCCATGGCCCCATACCTGTTGAAGTCAGTGCCATCCTAAGCAGTGGTGGGATGTAAAAAATTTTACTACCCCACCGTGATGTCATTACAGTGTGGGCAGAGCTAACATCATGACATCATGACATCATGGGCAGGGGCAAAGAAAATAATAAAATAATAAAATAAAATAAAAATAAGCACACACCCCTCAACCCAACCCACCCACAACACAAACCCGTAAATTAAATAAATAAATAAATAAATAAAAATTACATTAAAATACACCCACCTACCCAAACACCAACCCACCCACCCCAAACACCAACCCACCCACCCCAAACATAAATCAACCCACCCACCCACCCCAAACACAAACCCGTCACTTTCCTGTTAGTATAAGTGCCTGGGCAGCACCATGTTGCAAGATGGATATGGTCATCGTACCAGTTCTCTAGGATAATATGCCTTAATGTAAATGTAAAACAGCTGTACCTCCTTAAGGGTTCTCCAATTGGAACAGCAATTGGAACAGCACAGGTATAGCTTATTGATGAGGTAACTCCAAGACTTTGCTTAAAAACCCCAAGCCAGGCCACCAGGCCTTTTTAGGAACTGTGGTAGTACATCAATATAGGTAAAGGTATTAAATACACATTAAAATACACACAGACACACCACATCCAAAGGTGAGTCACTTACCCTGGGGAGCAGGCTAGCAGCTTCTCTTCCTCCTCCCTGCTTGGGAGGACAGCAAGGAGGCCGTGCATATGCGCCAAGCACTGTAGGTGTGCATGCACACCAAGTGTTTGGCGTGCATGCACAGTGGGGAAACCAGTGAAAAGGTAAGCCCCGAAGGTGGTTCCCCCCCCAAAAAAAGCTGCTACCGGTTCTCCAGGACACTGGGAAAAGTTACTACCGGTTCTGGCTAACTGGTGCGAACCTGTTACATCCCATCACTGATCCTATGGCATGGGCTCCTGATCACCAGTATTGGCCCTGAAATCAAGTGGAATGGAATAATGCTGACCTGGCAAACCTTCATGTCATAGTTGAGAGTGACATAAAGCAAGCAAAATACCACATGGTTTAGCATAGTTATTTCCCCTAGGCACTACCTTTACTTGAGGTATTTTGTGCGAAGCATGGAAACGAATCCTCTTCTTTAACTGACCTATATGGTTGTTGCTTTCATACATTATGACTACAACACAGAACTTTATTCATACAGATGAGGGAGCTATTTTGGTGGTAATCTCATTGCCAAGGTAACATTTTATTGACTCCAGCGTCTGTAGGCAGGCTTCCATAATGATAATCTTGTCTAGAAGCAAATCAGTACTCACATTTATCTGGAGGCATGAAAACTACGAAGCAAATTTCAGCTAAATATTTCACTTTGTTAGTTCATTTAATACTAACAGCATTTTGAGAGGGAACAAAAAAAAGGAAAAGAAATGTTAGAAAGAAATGCCTCTGATGAAATTTGGCAGAAACTAAAAAGAAAAAGATTAAAGCCAAAAACAAATAATCACAACGAACCTTCAAAATAAAATGAGTGGCTTGATTTAAATAAGCCATATTTAAATACATTTTCCGCAACAGAAAATGTTTTACAGCAAAGGATGAGTGACAGGGGGGTTGTATGTTTTGCTTTTTAAAAAGTTTTTGGAGCATGTGAATAAACCCTCCTTGATTCCTTCTTTATTTTTCAAGTTGCTTGCCTCTTCCACTACCCAAGGCTGATAAATTCAAATTTTAGTTAGAAGAGTGATGATCAAGCAATTAGGGAGAAGAAAGGCTTCCTACTGTGAGCATTTAGCAGCAGCCCACTTAATTGGCTGTTCTCAGATAAAATGTTGAATATTCAAATTACATGGCCCACAGAGGAAGCAAAACCCGGGAGGGGGAGGGAGGAGGAATGAAAAAAAATTAGTGAAATAAATTCAATTAATGAGTAAATCTGAGAAAATTAATCTAGTTGTGAGCATTAATACATATGAAAAGGAGCTCAATTAATTCATCAAGTAAATTTCTTCATAGAAATAATTCATTTATGTTTTAACTAATACTCAGCATGAATTCTTGTCAGACACTTTCAGTTTTACTGTCTGTATTGAAGCAAGTTCCACTGCTTGGTCAAAATAGAAGTAGAATATACAATGACACCGTCTCAAAGATTAAACAAAAACAAAGTAAAAAGACAAAACAAAATTGTGGCACTTTACAGACTAACTGCTGTTTATGAATGGCTCAGTTAATGTGATCGGTTTGTGAAAGGAAATCTAGAGAAAATAATGGCTTATTTAAGGATTTATTTCACATAACAAAGCTTTTTAGGCTGCTTGGGCACTCCCTGTCACTTTTCACAGCAGCAGGAGGGTATTTAGATCAATTCCACTCCATTTCTGGAATTTTCTGCTGCTTTTTTGGCCATGTTTCAGCAGCTTACAAGCAATGTTTGGCATTTCTGGGTGGTGGGGAAACTAACAGCTGATGAGTTACTAGATCTGGCCCATAGAGGCCACTGTCAGAAGTGATAAAAATGCATTGAAACGCATTGAAAACCAATAAATCACTTCCAGAGCTGCTTCCATTAAATATTTCAATGAATTGAGTGATGGGTACAGGAAGAGGAAAAACTCCATAGGTGAAGGACCTTGGAGATTCATTTGGACACAGCATTATTATTTTGAGCCATTACATCCAAAGTTAGAATGGTCATGGGGATGTCTAGCCTCTGATGGGAAAGGAACAAGAGAGACAACAATGATGACAACAACAAGACAGATGGAAGCATAATCATTCTTTTTTGGACTCCCAGAATTCTCCATGAATTCCACAGGCAGAATTCTGGAAATTCCAGCTCATGGACAGACATTAACAGACACCTGTCATTCACTCACCTGGATTGAGGCCTGATCTTGCTGCTTTTCTCAAGACCCACTTTCATTTCTATTCAAAGATGAAACTGTCCAAATGCTTCCTGGAAGCTAGGGGCCAGGTCACACTCCCTCAGAGATCTTTGGGGACTGGACAGTCATTTTGCCCTTCCTCTACCACATAGCACTTCTGGGTGTGGTGGGGGCGGTGGAGGGGCACATGAAAGGGTGCAGTGGGTCACATCAAGCCCACGGGTTCAGAATCCCCGGTCTAGATCTCTGTGGGGGAGTGTAGACTCACTGCCTACAAAGATTTTTCAGCCTCTTCCAAACAACTACAAAGACCTAAACCTCCCAGAATGCTTCTTTTCTGATCAGGAAGACCTGAGGTAGAGTTTGGTCCATGTGGATGAAAGCAGATGACTTGCAGGTATCTTTCCATGGGCTGAAACTCCCACAATTCTATCTGGGGAGTTCCTGGAAATTTCTTGGAGTTGGATTTTTTTTTAAAAAAAATGATAGAAATGCATAACATTTTGAAAGAAAATCAAAACAATTGAGAAAAAAACCTTCCTAGATTCCCAAAGTGCACATAAATTATGTCCAGCACAACCCAAGTAGCTAGTTGAGAAACTTATCTGTTGGACAAAACAGCCGTACTTATGTGCCAAGTCAGTTATTTGCTTTATCTGCACTTTACGTGAGTTATATTTTCTATCTCAGTAAAAACAATAGTAATTTCTATTATATATATTTTTGACCCTATATCTAACCCCTGTAACTTGCTGCACTGGTAATAAGCAGTTGTTCAAAACTGAGGGTTAATTTAAACATCTGAGAGAAATATACCTATTGGAAGGTAGGTAAAACATACATACAATACAACACAATGCATCACTAAATGCTGCCACATGACGCACACCAGATATCAACAACACTGATACTAGGGAATATCAGGCATCATCTAATAGCAGCAGCAGACAAGAACAACATGGATTTTCCTCCATAGATTCAAACTGACCTGGCTAGGTGAGCTCTTAGAAGAATTTTCTGCATACAGTATGTCTTTTAATATGCTTAGAGGCTAAAGATGACTGTAATTAAAGACATAATGCTTTTTAACTTTTAATGATGTATTTTAGGTAAAGGTCGCCCTTTACTGATTGCTCCACATTCTCCAAACTCAAAGACACTTGATACTGTTCCTAAGAATGCCCAAAAAACATACTCACAGATACCAGATACAGTCTGAATGTTCCTGAGTAATGAGGAGATTGTACAGGTATATTAAATACTTGACAAGTTAGGTGAAGTTGCCATTTTTAGGAAACTGATTACAAAGAAATGCACATCAGCTTGTTGGTGTTTTATATCTATCTGCTGAAGACAGATAATGGGTTTTTAAAAGCTGCACCAGCTCTGAGAAGTGCAGAAGTTTAAACATGTAAAAGTTATGTATACTTCCCTATACAGTACTTACTTTGTTGATCCCTTCTATAGATCCCATATTTGTGGGTTTGTAAAAAAAAAAAATTTCAGTTTTCATAGAGTCAAAGTATTTCTCCTTCTCCAGCTCTGAATTCTCTCTCTCCAGCAAGCAGATCTCACCAGTTGTCTCCAGCTGCCCTTTAACTGACTTTTCTTGCCCTTTAATTGACATTTTCAAATCTCCTGGGAAGAACCTCTGCCAACATCCTGGGTAAAGAATATAGATACATTTAACATGAATCCATTATAGACTATAGTTGAAGTATATGAATTCCTTTTGTGCCCTCCTTTCATGATCCTCTAGGTAGGAAAGTGATGGTGAACCTTGGCACTCAAGGTGTTTTGGAATTTCAATTTCCAGAAGCCCTGATCAGCAGGAGTGCTGTCTTGGGCTTTTGGGAATTGAAGTTCAAGAACAGCTTGCCAAGGTTCACGATCACTGTTCTAGAACTTATCTGGAACTTATCAATCAGACTTGTCAGGTCAAGCTTCTCAGTAAATTATATTCACTGTACTGTATATATTTCTGGATAAGGCCTCTCTATTGTTTCAAAAACACAAGACAGTTGCTCACTACAGATGAACCAGAATGTGGATCCTGGCCTTTTTTGATAAAGGTACTAGCACTTTTGCCAAAACTGTAATTTGAAACATTTACTACATTCCTGGCAAAAGATCTGTTGAGTACCAATAAGTAGATCCGTTCATAATCTGTGAGCCTTGGCAGATGTAGACATATCTGCTGCTGTTAGTTCCTCCTATTGCATTCTGTTTTGGCACAAAATGTTCCCCGCCATTGAAAGACTGCCATTAGTGACATCCTTGCTACATTTCTCAGATGAACTAATAGCATATCTTCCTTTCCTTCTGGCACCTGAGAGGGCTCCTGAGTACCCAGCATATTGGGGCAAAACACTAATTACCTAGTGAACCGTCCAGAGAGTGTCCTAAGTACTATGAGGTGATATATAAGTGTAATTGTTATTGCTATTACTAAACAACATGAAGCACTTTAGTAAGAGATGTTCTAGAAATGAGCTCCGATGAAAGGTCGGAAGAGAGTTAGCTTCCTTCACAAAGACATAGGTTTTTTCTTAGACAACATATACCACTACATAGTTCCATCTTTTAGATACCTGTTATACAAAGCCATCACAGCTGAATTACATCAGAATTTTGAAATCCAGATTATGTGGCATAAGTAAATCAGAAGAACCATACCAAATCAGACAAGTAGTTCTTATAATCTAGAATCTATTTCCAAAATATTGGTCAATTGGAATGTCGTTAGGAAGCCGGTAAGAAGGCACCAACCAAAGGCCGGCATTTCATTTCTGCGTTTGGCAACTAGAAGGTTCTGGCAGCTAGAGTCTATAACATCTGAGACTCTGAAAATAGTTTTGTTCAATTTCTGTTACTCTATATGAGTAGTTAAGGGACTGCAGTGGCTCAAGTGGCTAAGACACTGACTGGAAGGTGGCAGGTCAGCAGTTCGATACCCAAATACTGCAGGAAGGAATGAGCTCCCATCTTTGTCCCAGTTCCTGCAACCTAGCAGTTTGGAAGCAAGAATTTGCAAGTAGATAAATAGGGACCACTTCAATGGGAAGGTAAACAGCATTCTGTGTGCTCCGGTGTCTAGTCATGCCTGGCACATGACCACGGAAACATTTGCAGAAGCAGACAGCACTGGCTCTTCAGCTATGAAACAGAGATGAGCACTGAAGCCTAGAGTCAGATATGACTGGCTTTCAAGCAAGGGAAACCTTTACCTATGAGTAGTTACTGGACCCCAAACATAAATATACTGTGTATGTAATAGCATACAGGGAACTGTGTCTGATATGTGCAGTAGCATCCTGTACAAATACTGCTGCAATCTAGTCTTTCCATACACCATAAAATTATAACTTTACTATTCTGTGTCATCTAAACTTGTGATACAGTTCAATGCATGATTATTTAAATCTAAGTTTCAGACATTATACTATGAGGTTGTATTAAACCCAGAAGGAGAGGAGTTAGCTATACCCTCCTCCATCCTAGTACTCTGCATGTGGAGCTAAATCTGAAGAGGAAAGCTGTTTCTAACTGTGGAGCATCTCTATGGGGTTTGGCCACATCTTCTCTGTTGAAGAAAAGAGGTACTTGTTCTTACCTTGCAACTGTAATCCAGCCTTCTGCCCTGAAGTGTAGTGATGAATGGTATCTTGTCATCAATTCTGAAGATCCAGCAACTGTGAAGTAAGTTTCAAAACAGTTGATCAGCTACTGTAGGTGGAATAGACAGGCACCATTTTGTTTCTCTCATCATTGAGCAACAAGTTTTGGACCACACTTGACTTTTGTGGCACTTATATGAGAGCCACAATGGTCACTGACAGTACCACAGTATAGTAGCAGCAAATAATACTCCTTGCCTCCTCAGAGCGCCTAGACTGTTATTATTACATAGTATCTCCTGGCGTGCGGTGGTCCATCCAGTCACAAAGGGTTGGAATTGACTGTGCAACTGAACAACAACAATCTCCATTTATGGGGAATATGTTTGTTTTCTCAGTTCATCATTTTTATATCCTTTTGCTGACATGATTCAGTATCAAATATGAGCCACTCCACCACCAGGCCTGTGATATTGTGATTAAAAGAATGAAATGACTGTTATGATCTAAAAAACATTGTGTGTAAAAGCATAAGTCTGATTAAAACATAATTAGCCCTCTGATTTCCACAAAGAAATGCCTAATAACTTTGGACAAATATAACAGATTCTTCTTGCCAGTCTTCTAGAATTCAGAAGGTAAGATGTTTAAATTGTATAAATCAGGTTAGTCATATTCACCTCATTAGTTGCCATTCATTATTTCTCATTATTTCTTCTATTGGTTCTGAAATGACAAATGTGCTTTGTGACTAATTTTCAGTGATACTGAATGAATTTGAAAAATGCAGATCTTTTGATTGTTAAATTATTCTAATAAAAATGTTTTCTTCTTTCTAATTTAGTTATTCTTATGGTGATAGAGATTTTGGACTGCAACCTTTTGAGTATATTTTTGGATCAGTGATTAGACAGCAAGTCGACAATTACGAGAAATTATATTCACTAAAATATTCCAATAGGAATTCAGATGTATTTTTAAAAAAATTCTCCAGTCTCCATGGCATGAAGAAAACTGCTTTCGAAACTTGAGAGATTGCAAAAGTAATTTGTGCTGAAGGTTATGCTGTCAAAGACAACATGCCAAAAAAATCTAACAAAGGAGTGAAAAGTTTATATACAGCTGTCTAAAACTTTAAACCCTGATTTGGAATACATGGTATTACCTTATGCAAGACAATCCAAGGATCTTAAATTCAATCATGCAGGTTAACTTCTGTCCCAAATGCTGACTCATTTGGATTTATGTATGTTAAACGGTTCAGTAAAAGGGGACTATCTGGCTGAGTATACATTCTGGGCTGGAGACAGAAAGAGTGTGATAGACAATACTATTGTATCTAAAGATTTTGTTCAATTTATTAGTGCATTTAAGGTCTCACCCTTTTATGACAGTGACCACCTTCCATTAAATCTGTTATTTAGCTTTCCATCAACTAATATACAGCTAAAAGAAAGGATCAGTGGACCTACAGATAATGAAATTAAGCTAAGCTTAATTAGATGGAATACAAATATGGAGAGGGTTATTCCAAATTTTCTTAACTCTCATACTTTTAGAGAGGCATCAAGAACATTTTTTAGATTGCGAACACTCAGACCCAAGGTTAATGATATTTTAGTGTCTGATAAATGAAGTACAACTTGTCTTAAAACAAGTGAGTGTAAAACAAAAGCAGGTAGCAAGTAAAGGTATATACAGCTGTGACATTAGTAAGTATGATATGTCTGTGATAGTTATGTGTACAGTAGTCAGTATAGATGAGTCAACCAGTCATACACATAAGCAATTCACCCTAGATCTGATTCCCCAACCTTCCAAAAATGTACTGTAATTTCTCTTTTGGCTCCTTTCCAGCAGCTACTGGTCTTACCTTCAGGCCTCTGGTTCCTGTTTCCATAATAAAACAGAACCTGGAAGATTGCTACATTTTGAAAACAAATGAGAGTGAATAAAACAGGTAACAGATTTATTATTGTAACATGATGTCATGTTGATTCTGACATATGTCTACACTATGAGTGAGTGACCCCCAAAATGTCTTCTCCTCAACATCCTTGTTCAAGCTCTTTTAAACTCAACCCTGTGGCTTCCTTTCAGAAATGATCCTTTCTCATATTGTTCCCTGGTGGCACAGTAGTTAAACTGCTGTACTGCAACGAAAAAGATTGTGAGTTCAACCCTGACCAGGGATCAAGGTTGACTCAGCGTTACATCCTTCTGAAGTTGGTAAAATGAGTACCCAGCATGTTGGGGCAAAATGCTAATTAACTTGTGAACTGCCCAGAAAGTGCACTAAGTGCTATGGGGTGGTGTATAAGTGTGATTGCTTTGCTATATTTTTAAGGAGGCATTTAGGGGCATCCTTCCCATGGCCAATTAGTTGTTTGTTTAAACTTATAACATTGCCCATCTCAGACGTCACCAGCATTTTTATTGATTAGATGTTCATTGTTTGTTGTTGTGTTTATTTTTTATTGCTGTACACCATCAAGCATGGGAAAATATCCCAGAGAGGCAGTGTATAAATGCAATAGGTAAAGGTAAAGGTTTCCCTTGCTCGAAAGCCAGTTGTATCTGACTTTAGGGATCAGTGCTCATCTCTGTTTCACAGCCGAAGAGCCAGCTTCTGCAGACGTTTCCATGGTCATGTGGCAGGCATGACTATACACTGGAGTGCACCGAACGCTGTTACCTTCCCACCGAAGTGGTCCCTATTTATCTACTTGCAATTTCTTGCTTTTGAACTGCTAGGTTGGCAGGACCTGGGATAAAGACGGGAGCTCATTCCGTCCTGCAGCAATAAATGCAATAAGTAATAATAATATTTATTGTTCCTCTTTTCCTACTTCCTTCAACTCTTTTCAACATTATTGCTGTTTCTAACAAATCTTGTCCTCTCATGATGTGCTCAAAGTACAACAGCCTCTGTTCTGTCCTTTCTGTATCCAGATAGCATCCAGGCCTGATTTGCTCTAGGATTCACTTGTTCATCTTTTTGGCAGTCCACAGCATCTGCAGAGCAATCATCCAGTACCATATTTCAAATGAATCAATTTTCTTCCTGTCAGTCTTCTTTTCTGTCCAACTTTCACACTTATACATAGTGATCAGGAATACAAGAATGTGGATGATCTTGGCCTTTGTCTTCAATGGCATTTCCTTACATTCACTTCCTCACATATTGTTAAATGTTTATTCTTCATGTGTCTGTGGGAATTAATATAACCTTCACCAAACTGACAGATGATTCACATTTTCTGAGCAAACTTGAGCCCATTACATTTCGGAAGGAGAAAACATTCCAGTAGTAATAGTAATTCAACAGATGATACTGACTCAACTTTTGTGTGTGAAAAGATTGCTAGACTATTGTGACTGCTCTATTATGGTTGAAATAATAATAAAAAATAATGCTAATGAGAACATGTTTAAATATAATTTCTAGGTCCATGTTTTACAAATTCAGATACAGCAACAATAAAACTTCTGGTAATGAGACACAAAATAAATAATAACAACCATCATTTTATCATCATGGAAGGAGAAGGATTGAGAATGGTTGCCTACAGCACCAAAGGAAATGAGCCAATTTTAAGATTAAAGCATAAGATTTATGTTCCCTCTTGACACCATCTTTATCCCATCAGAGTCTTGGGAACATTTAAGAGAATTATTCCTGCATTTTATTCACACAGTGACCACAACTAGTTGCCTGTGGAAAATGCACAAGCCAGACATGAGAATAATATCCTCCTCCTCCTTCTTCTTGTTTTTCCTCTTGGGGTAAAGGACACTTAGCATGTGATGTGCATCAGGGAATAGGCAGATGTTCTGGGTGTGTTTTTCTATCTTGCCTTTTGTAGTTCTACAAGTAGGTCAGTATTCTTAGGTTTCCTTCTCCCCCCGCCCCTCAGATGACATACACTTTTTCTTCTTACTCCCAGATCTTAGCCTGGTGGAGGCAGACCTGCATACATTTTGTCTTAAATTTTCCCAGAGCAGGGCAGCCAACATCACATTTGAAAAATCTCCAAATAGTTTTTAGTTAGTGGAGGTGCTGGGTTAGTGAAAACCATTGGTGCAGATAAGTCAGGATCTATAAAGGCACAGCAGTGGTGTTTTGGTCATGATAGTTTCATGAGAAATGAAGAATTTGTATTTAATCCAAGAAAACACAGTGCAGGGAAGGTCATTTGATAGGAGTGGTAAATGATTTTGGAAGCAGTGTTAGATCTTGGGGGGGGGGGGGATGAAAGGCAAGAGAATATTCTGTTAGCCAAGGTGACAGATCACCATAGCAATGAATCATAGTTTTTGCTTAGAGGACAGAGATGACTCATAGAGCAGGACAAGCGTATGCTTCATCCCAATTTTGGGAGAAGCCCTCTATACTTGTCAAAAGCTATTTATGCCAGAGAGGAGGAATTTTTTTACAGGGAAAAGTGGCATAACTTAACAGCAGATCAGTGTTGGAAAAGATGAAAATCAAAGAGAAAGTCAAGGCTGTGCAGATGGTAATGTTGGGAAAGCTGAACCACAAAATCATCCCATGATGATAGGACTGCAGTGGCTCAGAGGTTAAGAAGATCACCCTGTCAGCTTGAAGGCCGGCAAGTTCACAGTTCAAGACCCAGGTACTGCATGATGGAATGACCACCCTCTAGGTCCCAGTTCCTGCCAACCTGGTGGGAAAAGATCTTGTGGACATGAAAGGAGCTTCATTCAGTCATCCCCTGAGTGCAGTTTCTCCAGCAAAAATCCTTTGCCCCCACATGCCCGCACAAAAGAGACTGACCACAGTATTTTGGTATAAAAATTGGGCCACTTTATTTAATATCAACTTGGTTAACTTTAACCATCTTAACCAATAACCTATTGCAGCAAGGCCGCAGTAGCACTGGTGAGGTACACGATATCCATTCAAACTCAACTTGGATATCGGACACCCATGTCCAAAACTCATTTAACTGTCCCGGTCAGAAGTACCCAGTTGTTATCTCCTTCTGACCCCGAACCGGGCGAACTCAAATATTGGGGCTGCCTGCTGCCGAGCTGGGCAGTTCCCAAGTTCCCGGTCCGCGTTTTGATCCGGCTCACAGAGTGGTCGATCAAAACACGTTCCTACCCGGTTCTGCTGGGACCAAATCTATTCCACACCAGTGCTACCCGCCACACGGGGGGAGTGAAACTACTCACCGCCCCACCCCCCCGAGACCGACAACTCGGTCACCAGGACCTGCTGCAAATCGCCCAGGAACACTACCTGGCCATCAGGTGACAGGTGCACCCCGTCATTCCTGTACAGGTGGTCCGACTCCTTTTTTTTTTTTTTCGCTTTGCCTGCTGGACAGGACTGGCGGCGAGCACAGGGAGCTCAGCCACGCCCCCTGTGCTCGTCCCCAGGCCCGTCTCCCTTGGCAGGCACTGGGGCAAAGCGCGCGGCCGCCGCATACGCCGCGGCCGCCCGACCATTCAACCCAGAATAATTTCTGACATGATGATTAGGGTTGATCAGAATTGTAGCCCATAGATGGCTTGAACCCAGGACTGAGGGGAAAGGAAGCCTCTATATCATGACACTGTTTCCATCCAAAGGAATGACAGGGAGAGCAGCAAGGAAGCATCTTGCCAGTAATTGAAATTATGAATCCAGCTGATGAGTAGTTAGATACCTGCAAAGCCATCTATTCATTCATAATCAGTTAGCTGTTTGAAAGGTCCATAAAACAGCTGAGTGTTTGCTGTGGTTCAGATGATACATAAAGCATTACCACTTCTCCATAGTAGGAAGAATAAGATACAGGTATGAAAGCAGAAGATACAATGAAGGTTAATAAATTTCTTCTTAGTTAGTAGCTTAAATAAATAAAATGCTGACAGTTTTATTGTTGTTATGACTATACATTCTGTATGACCTTTTCAGTTCTAAGGTTTTGTATAACTATACGCCCTACACATTAACAAAGATAAAATATTCTTTTTAAAAGCAAGGTAGTTCATTAGTTATTCAATTTTAATAGCATATGCTATTTTTACAATTATCTCTTTTCAATGCTGTTTTTGTAAGTATAATAATTCATCTTCAGCTTTATTCTCAACATTAAATTCTTTTATTGTATATGCTTTTATTCCTTACCAATGAAATGTAGTGATTTATAATATCATGTCTTAAAAAATAAATAAGAGCAGGCATTTCAAATATATCTGACAATAATAAAACTTATTTTGCAGCTTTTTGAAGATCGATGTGCTAAGAGACCAGATGCAAATTGTTTCAAGTTGCATGGATAAATTTGAATCCATATGGAGAGATATAGTATAAAATGATATGTCGTATGGAATTAGATCCCATAAATATAAACTGTTTTATTGAAATTGCTGGAATATAATTTAAATACAATATAAAAACAAGGAACAAACATCTAAAAAAGGTATTCCCTACATTGTATAGAATAAAGAACATGGTAGTAAAATCCATGCATTGCAGAGGAAAAAGGAGGATAGACACAGTGGATTTTGGATTGTGGTTTTGGATTGTGGTAAACAGAGATGAACTCTGAACCCTAGAGTTGGATATGACTAGCTATTGAGCAAGGGCAACCTACTTCCTATGGATGATGCATTTGTTATAATATTACCTCAGTCAATGTGCAACTCAGCATTCTGTTCTTCTCATTTGCACACTTCTCACTGCAAATCTTCACAATCCCAGGTAGATAAAGACCAGAGTGACCTAGAAGCAGAAATAATGCTGAGTTATCTCCTATTATCTTATTCTTCTATGAACAGATACCTTCTGTTACTAAACAGTCCATCCTACCATATTGATTAAAATATGAGATAATCCACAGAAGAATTACAGGAGCTAACCTTGTGGAGATACCACAAGTGATCTAAAATTCTCAGGCATAAATTTAGCAACATATGGACAATTCCATCCATGTCAATTCAACATTCTGAACAAGGAGTGCATTTTTGTCGGTGAAAAGATGAAGATGGAACAATATTAACATGCTTAACAACATGATGTGTGCACAACAAGAAAGAACTAACCATCTGTTGCCAATTCTTAGCATTTAGACCAGAGGTAGGGTACATATGGACCCTATATAAACAGATATTGCTGGTTTATAAGTATCCTCAGCCCTCTATAGCACAGTAAATGCTGAGGAATGAGTATCATGAGGGCATTTATTTCTTGTCCCCAAGTGAGACTGATAGTCACCTTTTTTGGGCCAGGGATGCACATGTGAGGTAGAATTCACCATTTTTACCACAACACTAGTCTGAAAGGTTGATTTTATGTATCAACACTTTATCCTTCACCTTCAATGACAGGATTTCTTTGGTTCAATCTTAAACAAGTTGAAATACTTCTGAAAGAAGTACATTGCATTTGAAATACATTTGAAGTACATTGAAATACTTCTGAAAGAAGTACATTGCATTTGGTTGCAATCCAAAATACTTGATACTTAGCTTCTTTGTTTTTAGTGGTATATTCTCAAAACGTACCAAGTTCCTGTTTAGAAAATAACACTTTTGTACAATTGATTCATCACCTGTCAAATAGTTTAAATGTGAGAATTTGATAGGAATAAACTTAATATACATCTAGCTAATGTCAAAATAGACTTCAGATTTTTAGGTTGTGAAGACTTGTATTTTAACTTCACATGCCATCTTTCTCTCCTCCAACTCAGCTTTAGATATTGGAATGTTCCCTATTTGTGAAAGGACTTCAAGAGTCTGCTTTTTATTGATAAAACACTGAAAAGCTAGGGTACATTTTCAAAAGGCCTTTCTGCTGAAGGAGTAATAAATACCAGCTTTTTAAAGTCTGCAGCTCCCACACACATCTGGTTTTCCATTACCAGATTTTCAAAATACCTCAGTGTATAAACAAGGAAACAATAGCTTAGTGTAACAGTGAACACATTGACATATTGGCTAGGGTTTGAATCTCACTCTAAATGCAAGTGGATAATAACATTCCTAACACTGAAATTGCTTTACATATACCAAACTATTATATATTAAAAGCAAAAACAAAACAATTCTAATTTTAGGGCAAAAGCTTCCAGAGTAACAGCTGTGTCACACCGTTGCAACAAGTGGTTTAGGTATCTGGCTGCAGAACCAGAAGCTGGAAGTTCAATTCCCCACTGTGTCTCCTTGACAGGGGCTGGACTTGATGATCTATAGCAGTGATGGCAAAACTTGGCACTTCAGTTGTTCTGGAACTTCAATTCCAGATGCCCTGGTCAGCAGGAGTGCTGACTGGAGTGCCAAGGTTTGCCATCAATGATCTATAGGGTCTCTTTGACCTCAACAGTTCTAAGATTATTAAAACAAAAGCTGAGAAGCATCTTAAAAATAATTAATATATTACCACATACTGAGGTTCTAATCCATCAAAGCTGACACCATAATAAATTTGATAGTAGGAATGTATTACAATGGTGTTTTTTTTTCATTTTCTCCTTAATTATTTTTCTCAACAGTGCCAAAATCTTTCTGCTCTTCCCATATTTCTCATAAATATATCCATTTGTTCATTAACATTCCTCAGTAAGCCGTTAATGTATGATTTCTATTCCACAATTACACCACATCACCAAATATGATTAGCTATGTAATATTGCACTGCAATCCCATTCATTCAAAAAATATCTGACAGGGAAATTAATTTAGTTCTCGGTTGAATTTTTTTTCATATTTTGATCATTCTCATTTAATTAGAAAACATAGAAATTATTTTTAAAATATTTTTTTCAAATGAAAAATAAGTTTTAGCGATCAAGGTTGGTGTGTGTGTGCACATGCACAATCTCTCCTCCAACACCCCAGCTGTCCCAGGCGATTGCTGGGACAGCTGGGGTGTTGGGGGAGAAACCGTGTGTGTATGGAATCTCTCCCCCAACACCCCACCTGTCCCAATGCTTGTGATAAAGGAACCATTTTCACACTTCCCAAGACTTATAAAAAGAAACCTATCATTTGCCAAGAATCTGTACTTTTCAAAAAGTTATGAGGTGCTTGGTAAACTACCTAGAAAACTTTCCTTTAAAAAAAATGCAAATAGCTCAAATGGTCTAATTTAAAAATGCACATGTGCACACTCTAGTAGTCAATGTGGAAGTTAGGTAAAATGTGTAGATAAATGTAGATAAATGTGTATAGTAGATGAAATGTGAAACAAAAAAGGAAATAAGAATTTGGGAAGGTAAACCAAGTCTTGGTTTATGACTTGGTTTATGCCCAAGTAAGGGCCCACAAATAGGTGTTGACCCACACTATGCCCTTTTTGTGATATTCCAATACATTTTCTGGCTCTATGACAGTATTTCTGTATTTCTGTATTTACATGATAAAACCCAAAGAAGAACACAGAAGCTGCTAAGACCTAGTAGTGTTGATAACAGTGGTGATAATGGTGATGATGACTACAGAGTGCCATCAGCTTTGGGGGCATGAGAGCAGGAGCAGTTTATTTCTAACCTGAGACATTCTTCTATCAATTGCACAAAGGCCATCAAGAAGTAGGATTTGCACACTCATTTAGAATAGGAAACTGCTGGATAAATGACCTGAGCTATATTTCCTTGATTCCTTGATTGACCAAACTATCAAGAGATAAGTTCCTTCCGGTCGCAACTCATTTTCCATTTGTTTTGCTGCCGTGCTCTTCTTCTCCATGTTTGACCAAAACTTTTCATGATTGGGTCTTCCCATCGGGGGGGGGGGGGCTGGGATACCACTCAGTGCCTGCTGCTGTCCAATGCCCATCTGTCATTCAAGAGACATGTCCAGCCCAGTGCAATTTCTGTTTGTGATATTCAGCAATAGTTTTGTTCATTCCACTTTGTTCTCTTATCTGGCCATTGGAGATGTAGTCGCAAAGGAATATCTTTAGCATTGATTGTTCCATGGCTCTTACAGCTCTTGATACTTCTTCTTCCTCAGCCTTTGTTAATGACCATGTTTCACTCCCACAGAGGACTGAATTAAAAAAGTTGGCACATTGAGCTATATAAGAAAGGGAAAAAATAAGTGCAATGTTAGTTCTAGGTTAAAAAGAAGATACAAGTGTACAGCTACAACAAAATGTGGATATTATTGTGGTGGAGTTGCTGCAAGAAGATATAGCAACTTTAGCCTGAGCCCCCCAACCCTCACCCACTCCTCATCCCAGCCTTCTCTGGCCATTCAGCTCTGACCTACTCTCTCTGTTGGCAAGAGCAGCTCAGGGGTTTTTCTCTCTTTCAATTTCATTTCCTCATTTCCAATCACTGACTATTATTTGTTTAAAAAAATTAATTTCAAGACCATCAGATGAAACATGCAGGCTCTGTGGCAAAGTTGTCCTGATCTATGAGTAAGCAGGGGCTCTTTGCATCATAGTCACCCTGGAATCGGACAAATACCTCTGATTATTTGCATATTTGTCTAAAAAAGGGCACTTCCCTACTTGCAAATCAAACCAAAGCAAAGATGAGATGGAAATACATTTATGACTCAAAGAAAGACAACAAATCAAGACCGAGTCATTTTCATTTTGCAAGTTTAAATTCTAGCATTTGTAGATAGAAGGGGTGACAGGAGGGTAGTTATCTACGAATACTGAACTTTGCTTTCAGCTGCATATGAATCTTGGAGATAAATTCATGCAGAATAAGCTCTTTCTCCCTCTACTACTTCCTATTCCACCAATTTTAAACCCCTGTGTGTTCTTAAGAACAGCAAAGAGAAAGGTAGTGCAGGCGGATCCTGGCAGGAAGACAGCCAATCCAGGAATCTCTCTGTGCTTGTCTTGTATCAACATTTCATCAAGCACAGATGTCCCCACATGGGAAAAATAATAGATTTATTGGCATCATTTGCATAGTGCAAGGCTATGACCTCTGAAAAAAAAAAACCTTCCAAGAAAATTAAACTGGTGTGTATTTAATTAGAAATAGTGCTGAGAAAGAGAGAGATCCTTACATACACTCATTTGTATTTTCCAAAGGAATGGAAGGAAATAATTGCCAGTAGTTTCTGGAACAATTTCCTTCTCCAGTAATTAATGTCGATTGAAGGCCTTGTTTGGGTATGAGGTAGATAAGTGACTGAGGGTCACCAGGAACAAAGTCTTAATTTAAATGTACCATAAGTGGGTATATTATATGTCAGATGAGGGCTAGAAATGCAATGCAAAAAAGTTAATGTATAAATCAAACATGTGAAGTTGTAGCATTCCATATGTCACGCTGCACTAACATTCTAGTTGCAGTCCAACATTTGAAAGGCCACAATTCTCTAGTCTCTGATATACATGTCCTAATGATGACATATGCGGGAAAATGAGGCAAGATGAACAAATCATGTGAAACTTGTGGTTGAGAAGAAACTCGAAGAGGTCTAGAGCAGGGGTTCCCAACCTAAGGCCCGCAGCCTGGATCTAGCCCATGGCACCATTAAATGTGCTCCCCCACCCCTCCAAGGGCATTCAAGAAACAAAATGGCCACCCCTTTGAAGCTGTTGGGGAAAAATGACTACACCCCCATCAAGGCAAAATGGCTGTCCAGCCCTTGAAGCTGACAGAGATGGTGACTCAGCTCCTGGCTTGAAAAGGTTGGTAACCCCTGGTCTTGAGGAATATTGCCATTATCAGGTGGTATCAGTAGGCAATAGTCTCCTATTGGGGTGACTATTGGCTGTATGGTGACTCTTGGCTGTATGATGCATGTACAGGGGATCTGGTTTTCATATTAAGACTTGACTTCTGGTTGCCTGGTTAAGGAAGAAGACAGAATGGCTCAGCTCTCCAGCATATCTCTGTTTATTTTAGCTTCTGGTTTTGCCTTTTGCTTTTGGAGCCTGAACTGAGGTGGGAAGGAAAATAGCATAACAAGACATGAGAGAGAAAAGAAGAGAAAAGAAAAACTCCAGGACCAGCTTGGCTGAAATGTACACTGGGCCTTGCTGAGTGAGTAGAAACTAAAGAGGTTACTCAAGAGCAGGGATACCCAAACTATGGTCCTTGGGCTGAATCAGGCCTATGATGCCAATTCATCTGGCTCACAATGCCTTCGTTGCTTCTGGAAGCGGAAGTAAAGCACACCCATATGGACGCATTTTACTTCTGCTTCTGGGACCATTGGGGACTGGGTGAATTGGTGTTGGGGCCGGACCTAGCCCATGGGCCATAGTGACCAGCCCCCTAAACTATGTGACCAGTCCATGGCCTGAAAAGTTTGGATACCCCTGCTCAAGAGCTTGGTGGGCAGTTTACCTACTTAGTACATGGCAATTGTGTTATTTAGTCAGGCTTGCAGATTTGTAGCAGTGTCACTTTAGCTCTTTCCCCAATTCTCTTACGTAGCCTGCTAATAACTCTGAAGGATTGGAAGAAAAGCTGTTCTTCCCAGACAGACAGCAGAACGTAGTCACTAAATTATTATTTCTCCCTCCTATGATGGCTACTCAAATGCTCACCATCACTGTTCCCTGCTTCAGCTCATGGATTTCCTCACAGTCATACAAGACCACTTCTTAACCCTTCCTGATTGGTATATTCCTTTTGAATAAGTTATAGTATTCATTCACTGCGTTCTACCCATAGTGTCTCAGTATCACTGTCCATGTTGAGAGTGTGACATCAGTTGTCTCTGTGTCATGTTCCCACAAGAGTTTGCCTTCCAGAGCTAGTACTTGTTTTCCTCTCTGGAAATATCACCTTGTTGTGTTGTTCTTTTAGTAGGATCTGTTCTGTTCAATCCAGAAACACATCACTTCCAGCAGGGTGACAAGCTAGTACTGTACTTACCATAGCTTCAGGTTTCTATATCTTCAGACAGGAAGAAGATAATGGCACAAACATTACAGAAGCTCCCTTACCATCCATGCCTCTTTGGCCTGTATTGGTGGTGACAGAGTTCAGAGTCCTGCACTTTCCTCCAAATTCTCCCACTAACCAGGCACACAAAACACACATGTTCACATTATGTTCATTTAAGAAGGTTGCAGGGTCAATGATCTGGTAGATTAGGGATTCTCAACCTGCAGCCCACAGGCTGCATGCGGCCCATGGCACCATGTCATGTGGCCCCCACTGCCTCCAATACACCAGGAAGTGCCATGTGGGGGAGGATGGGCAAAATGGTTGTCCAGCCCCCGAACATTGTCTGAGGGAGCGTGACCCAGTCCCCAGCTTTAAAAGGTTGAGAAGTCCTCAGGTAGATATTAGCTCTGCTTCCCCTGCTAAAATTCTGGCCCATTTTCTCTCAGCATTCACTTCCTCTCAGAAGTAACCCCTCCCCCAGCACCATATGCTTGGAGTGGAGTATTTATCTACACTCAAAAAGTGAAATCATGCACACAAACCTCCATTGGCTCAGACAATCAGTCTCAAATGGACAGACACAACCTCACCTTTCATACATCAATCTTACACAAAACACATTTATTTCTTCAATCTCTTCATGGACACAAGGTCATGGAGGAGAGCTCTACCTTCAGCTTCAGTAATATTATCTGTCTGACCATTAGAAAATCAGAGTACAGGTACATTGTCAGTACACCAACATCATTTCTTTACAGAATTTAGAAACTGTTCCACGTTTAAAAACTTCACCATAAATTTTAAAAGACACAATATAAAAAGTAAGAAGAAAAACACTTTGATGAAACCTTGGCTGGAATTTACAAATCTGGAAATGATTGTCTGAAAGGAAAGATATCTTCTGCAAAACCCCAAAAGGAAGTAATGTAGGTGGTTGTTCATTACTAACTGAAACATTCATGTTTCATCAGATGCGATGCCATAAATAACAAATACAAATTGGTGCTTATTCAATTTACTTCCTAATAGAGTAAATAGTCTGTTCACAATGAACCAAGAATTTGGGAAATGCCTCATGCACAGGTGAGCAAACCCTAACCATTGTGGTTCAAAGTAAAACATTATTATCCCAGCTTAATTTTTCCAAATATTTGCCTAAATATCTCATATATTGTTCTGAAAGTCAGTTGGATATGCCAAAGTAACTAATGGGGATACAATTTCTGAGTTTTCTAGACCACAAATACCATAGTTGTCCATTCTAAGAGTTCTACCTACCTTAGGTAAAGGTAAAGGTCACCCTTGCTGAACAGCCAGTCATATCCGACTCTAGGGTTCAGAGCTCATCTCTGTTTATAGCCAAAGAGCCAGGACTGTCTGTGTTTGCAGACATTTCAGTGGACATGTGGCAGGCATGCCTTGACACCGGAGTGCATGGAACACTGTTACCTTCCCACTGAAGTGATACCTATTTATCTACTTGAAATTGATTGCTTTTGAACATCTAGGTTGGCAGGAGCTGGGACAGAGACAGAAGCTCAGTCCGTTGTGCAGCACTCGCATCTTAACTTGGCAACCTGCTGGTTTTGAAGTTCAGTGTCTTACCTACTAAGCCACCACAGTCATCTTATCTACCTTACAAACACCTACATGGGATACATCTGGGCAAAATGCCTAAACTGGAAGACTTTAAGGCTTAGCCTAACATTACTTAAGTTTCCTACTAAGAAAGAAAGCTTTATTGCAGGAAAAAAGGTGAGATGGAAAGTGGCAGGAGCGGCCTTCTGGTTCTCATTTTATGACTGGCAGGTGGGCAGACTGTACTGACTTCCTGCACAAAGGTGTTCTTGCAGGCATGACCCTTTCTTTCTGTTTGTCTGTCTGTCTCACGTACATTCATACTGTAGCTGGAGAAAATGCCAAAATGTAGAAAGCACAAACATGATAAACTTAACTGTATCTTATGGTCCTCTCTCTTAATCTCAAAAGGAGACACAAATCTTTCTTTGAGCTCATGAAAAGCAATCTTAAAACCAGTGTGAATCCTTGTCATGAGAAAATAAACACCTCCAGTGTGTATGGAAGAATCATTCAAATGAGAGACAAAACCTCTCACTGTACAAATAAGAAGCATTTCAGCAAAAATAGTCCACTCCAAATTCCCCTGTTTAGACAGGGCCTAAGTTTCATGACATTAGTCAAAATCACAGCACAATCACAGCAAATGAATTCTTGCAACTTTGAAATTAAGGGTAGTTTTTATTTATTATATATTTATTTTATTAGTCAAACTTATTCATCCCCCTCCTCACTGAAGTGACCCAGGGCGATTTACAACAGAAACATCAATAACAGTTAAAACCAATTTAAAATTATTAAATCAAAAGATTAAAACTAGCTAAAACAGATTAAAAGATTAAAAAGATAACTAAAATTATAGCTAAGAAATTGAGGACAGGGGGCTCAGATTAGCCAATGGGTTGGGGTCGTTATATCACCTGTCCCCAAAAACCCATCCTGCCAGCCAGAATTTCACTCCTTTCCTAAAGGACAGCAGCTCTGTCTGAATACATAACTCAACTGGTAGGAGGTTCCATAGGGCTGGGGCGGAGACAGAGAAGGCCTTCTTTCTGATGCAAGAGAGGTGCGCCTACAGCCAAAGAGCCTCTCCAATCCACTCTGGTAGGATGGACAGATGTCCTCGGGGCGATGCAGTCTCTTAAGTATCCTACTGTCTTTAGTTTATGACATATTAAGAATCATGTCTTTATGAGTTTGATAGGCTTTTCAGAAAGCAGAAGCACTAATGGGGAAATTTGGGGAAATCTTTTTAGTTGGAACCCAGAGAAGAAGAAAATCTGTGACTAGTAACAACAGTAGCGTAGCAGGGGAGGCAGGGGGCGGCCAGCCCTGGGTGGCACTTTTTGGGCATATGGGTATTCTTGGACTACAATTCCCAGAAGCCCTAGCAGGAGCTGGCACCAGCATCCTAGGCCCCCGTCAGGGAGTGGCAAATTTGGCTTAAGCCACGGACAGCTGAATCCCACACTACACTACTGAGTAACAACTGTACCCAGTGATAACTCTCTGTACCCAGTGATAAACTCTGTATTCAGTTATATTTCCCTCAAAAAAATCCCTTGAAAACTTACATTCTTTGTCCAGGCACTGCTTTTACTCGTGACAGCAGCAAAATTAGCCCACACATTTGAGGCAAAGGAACAAGGTCAGTTACAATCGACTGGAACTGGAATAGATTAATAAATGGAACATAAAATGGAACAAAATTAGAAATATATAAAAGTATGTATGACAGACAGCTCTAATGAAGCATATAACATGAATTTTTTAGGCTCCATTAGGGTCTTTAAGAAGGTAAGGAAGTGGCTTGTTTTATAAGATCAGGGTTTCAGAATCATTGCTTGATTCTTTCAGAATATAATCAGGAGAATTACATGGCCATAATTTTATTGCTATGTTCCAGTTCAGGTTTTATATATATGGAAGTTTTAAGTCTGTTGGGATACATTTGTGTTTTATATATACACATTTGTGTTTTTTTAATATACAGTAAAACCTTGCATAAAGAGCACCTCACTTAGAGACTAACTCACTTAAAGAGCAGAATTTTCTCTCAATGGTTGCCTCGCTTAACAACTAAAACTTGCTTAACAACTAAATCAGGGTTCACAATGCCCACCAACAGAAGTCACAATCGGTCACTTATAATGGTGTTTCGCTTAAAGAGCAAACTCGCTTAAAGAGCAATCCTGTGGAATGCATTATGCTCTTTAAGTGAGGTACCACTGTATATATTCTATCTCTGCTAATCCCTTCTCCTTTTGCCTTTGATCTTTCCTAGTAGCAGGGCCTTCTCCAGTAAGCCCATAGCCTCATCAAACCACACAAGCCCCTTCACCATAGTAAGGCAATAATCCTTGAGAAGGTTAAAACAGGAATGGCCAGGGATCTGGAGAAAATTGGGGTTTCTGCTGATGCTCCCCACTTTGTTATCTCCCTCTCCCTCAAGGTAGGGTCAGGTCTAGTAGCCTGCCAGAGCATTCCAATGCTTGGCAATCTCTTTCTGGAGTCCAAAACAGGCAAGAAAGGGGCATCCTGGCAGTGATTCAGTGTGGTTGCCAAAATATGTCTTGTGTGATGAGTCAGAAATTATTCAGGGCTTCTCTGAGTATTGTTTTCAAAGACTCTTGGAGCCCTTTGTTGGCTGGAAGATTCTAGTCCAAAAAACAAACAAACCACCATCACTTTTTAAAGCTCACTTATAAAAACAAAGCCAGCTGTTGAAAGGCAGGAAATTATAGTGCAGGGGTGCCGAAACTACGGACCATGGCCTGGATTCATGGACTGTAATTTGGGCACTCCTGCACTAGTTTGGACACCATATGGACGTAGGGCATATGAATTGACATCAGGGGCCAGATCCAGCCCACAAGACATAGTTTGGGCACCCCTGGTTTAAGCAGAGAAAATAGCAGCTTAAAATCTATCTCATCCTGTTACAAAACAGATTGCAAGGCACATTTTACTTCCGCTTCTGGTGGAAAGAACCACATGACTGGCCTGCTGAACCATGTGACCGGCCCTCTGAACCACATGACCATCCCGTGGTCCAAAAAGTTTGGGCACCCATGTTATAGTGTATGTTGAATAGGAAAGGAAGTGGGAAAACATGTAAGCGTTTAAAATGGGCAGCTGCTATCCTCCAGAAAATTGGGCTACAAATCCTATAATCTCTGACTTTTGTTGCCCCTTACGGGACTTGTAATGTAGAGCTACGTATTTTTGCTTACTTTGAGAATACATTCAACACACTTTGTGACCAGATTTCATGATGCTTTTTCATCCACTTTTTTTTTAATATGCTGGCGTTATAAATTTGGCTGCACAAAGATTCTGATGGCATTCACTGTTTGATGTAACTTTTCACATCTGCTGTTTGCTTAATGCTAAAATCCTTTCAGGCTGTTTTTCTTCTTCTTGACATCACTTTCAAGAAGAAAAACACCACTAGCAAACTAATCCAATGAAATTTCTGCTCCCGCAACTTAAGAAGAAAGGCAGATATAGAAAGGAACTTTTACTTAAATTTTATTTCGATTAATTTAGTTCTTTCTATTCCAAGCAAATGGATAACGGCAGCATCACTCCAGGTGACTGTCTATACCAGACATTCACAACCTACGGCCCACAGGCCTAATCTGGCCCATAGCACCAATTAATCCAGCCTGTGGTGGGAACCTCACCACCACCTCCCTGCCACCTCCAGAAGTGCTGAAAACACTCCTGGGCAGGAGTCACTTATGCCTACAAATCTCACTGAACACTTATCCTGCAACATACTTTCCATAGTACTTGTGCACATATGTCACTGTTAAAAAGGAGCCAAGCACAGCACTAGGATTCTGACCCACAACCAGTAAATAATGAGATAAAACTCAACAGATTGAATTTGGGCCACAACTTTATTTACATTAATTTCTTGTCCTCAGGGGTCGGGTGGGGTGGCATCGATGAACTGATGCCAAATTAAATGGATCTTGACCATCCTCTAGCTTGGATGGGTGAGTTCCTGCCCACATGCAATGCCATACCTTGCCTAGCCAGCCTTGCCCTGGTCAGTCCACTTGGGAAGCCTTCATGTGACCTTCTCCAGCTCAGGCTATGAATCATAAGAGTCTCCTAGGTTTGACCAAAGACCCTTCTCACAGTGTATTCTATTTCTAGCAATAGGTAACCAAAGACCTTTTGGAAACCCACACACAGAAAGAACAAGAACATAGAGGCACTTTCCTGCCCCTCAATGGCTCAATTCCATTGCAGATCCTGTGGGTCCTTGAAAAAACCTGCTAAGGAAATCCATAGAAAAGATCTGGAATGTAATATGGTGGGGCTACAATAATGTAATAATGTGCTGTCAAATCAATTCTAATTTATAGCAACCCTTTCTAAGATTTTCTATGGTATGTAGTGTACTCAATGATTTAATGTTGAGTGTTGAGCAGTGGTAAATAAATTGACTCCCTAAAGGGGTCAACGGTTATGGGCAGGTGATCCCCTTTAGGTGGGGTGATGGTCCCCTCAGTGGAGGAAATGCCACTGGAAACCATCACATTGGGCCCAATGACAAAATGAGCAGAGGAGGAAGCACTTCACTATTCTGATTCCCAATTGTAATGGAGGTAGAAGAAGCCATACCAGATGGACTGGTTGCGAAAGCACACCTTGTTAATATCCGCAAGGCTGTGGCAGTCCATTGCAGTCCTGGTGTTAAATCCTTCATGTCTCATTTCATATGTGCCACAGGGAATGGCTCCATGGCCACACTGTATAGGTCACTGCATGGCAAGCTGGGATCCATTTAAACAAATTCACACCAATGGCATTTTTCCTGAAAATGATTTTTTTTTTTTTTTGCAGGGGGTGGGGAATTTATACTTGGATATGAGTAGCAGCCAATGAAGAAATGTTTTACCATTTGCTTCTTCTGGTGGCACCCAGGGACTGTACAGCTTGCCCAAGACTTGACAAGTTGGCTCTTTTCCCAAAAGGCATTGTGGACAACCAAATTCCCAACCTCAGGCTCTTCAGCCACATATCTCATCCACTAAGCTATTAATAAGGATTTAGGTTGGTGCTTAATTTCTGCCACTTATCACCTTTACTGCTGCCTCTCAGGCATTTCCTGAAAGTTCTGGTGCAACTAGTCCTTTTCAAACTTGTCCCTGTGATTCAAACAGGGACAGTATCTTACCTTTCAGTAGCATAAGAGGGATCCCCCTCCCTCCCCTGGAAAGTTTAGACTAAAATCCTGGTGAAGTTAGTTTAAATTCTGCACTTAAAAAGTCAGTTCTTACATAATGAACCATACTCAGGGTCAGATCATATTCTTAAAATATTATCTCTCCAGGCAACAGCATTGTTGATGTGTCCAGGACTTCAAATAGACTAGAAGCTGTGCTGTCTCCCAGCTGACCAATTGTAAAACAAAAGCAGGCTCATTTTGTACAACATAGATTGAGGTAAGCTCATATTCTAAAATAAACAGTCTTTCTTTCTGAAGGCCATATTGCTTCCAGATGTGGATTCAGTATCTGATCTAGCAATACCCTCATAAATTCAGAAACCCATTTTGACAGATGTGAGTCATACCTGCTAAATTTGAAAATGCAAACTGGGAAAAAATTAACCATTTCTTTACACAGTTAATTTTTAACCCATCTGAACCACAAAAGTCTCTGTTTTAATCCTGCACTCAGTTAAATGGACCTATTCCTTTCACAACTTAGTCACAACTGTAAGAGCTCCAATTGATTCACCAACTCCTCACTGATTCAACGGGCCTAATGTAGTGTAAACTAGATACTTTACTAACAGGATTTTTTCATATTTCTTTTGAAAGAAGGAATTTTGATGCCAGTATTAAAGTTGGGTTTGTGTTAATTATGTAGTCTTGTCTCATCTACATTTTTTCTGAATTCTGGATTGATTCAACTTCGCATCTCTCTTGCATTTTCTTCTATGGAATCATCTATAAATTTAAAGCAAAAAATGCAGTCCAGAATTTCTTATTTGTATAATTATGCTTGCAACATCCATACACTTGCAAATAATGCATAATGTTTTCTTTCTTTCTTTCCCCTCATTTCTTAGAATATCAGTGTGCCCTATTAAAATAAAAGTTCTAAAAACCAGAACAAAGACCATTGATTCATATCCTTAAGTCAGATAGTTCCTGAATTCTGAGTCTGAATACTACACTGTAATGGTAGTATTGTTGTAGAATTGAAAGTCCAGAACAATATTTCAAGTGATAGAATTGTACCACATATTTGAAAGTCATGAATGGAAAGGTGTAGCAGCATTGGGGGAATAGTGTGGGAAACTGTTGTCTTCTCATGATATAAACAATAGGCTTAATTATACTCCATTAAAACCAACAAATGTGTATTAAAATCCAGACATAATGTCATAAATAAATACATCAGATTTTTTTAAGTCTTCATCTGAAATTGTTGTTTTCTTCTTAAATGATTATTTTATGTTTTGAAAAGAAATTAAGAAAGGGTTAGAAAATATAGCAGAGTTACAAATGAAAGGCAATGATATCTGTACTGGACCACCTGTAAAATTATTTGAAGAAAGTAGAACCATTAAATTATAAAGGCTTTCTAAACCCGAAGGCCCAGGTTGAATATGGTATAATGTTCAGAAAAAAAGAAAACAACTCTGTCCATACATCGTCTCACAACAGTTCTCAGCAGTGAGAAAAATCATTTATTGGCAGGGGTCAGGGACTAGAGTTCCCAGAATGCTCTAGACAATCTGGAGTATGTGGAGAGATTGAGTCTAAATTTTGTTCCTGTTGTTATGTGCTGTCAAATTGCCTATGATTTAAAAGTACTATGAATAAACAATCTCCATAAAAATCTCTTTTAACTGCCCTACTAAGCTCTTTCCAACTATTTATTTATTTATTTATTTATTTATTCAGATTTATATTGCCACTCACTCGCTATGGGTTCCTTTGTGGAGCTGATTCATCATACTTTTTATTTTCCACTTCCCCTGCTGTTTTCTGCTTTTCCTAGAATTATTATCTCTTCCAAGCATTATTATCTTTCCCAGTGAACCTTGGCTTCTTATGATATACAACAGCCTAATGTTTCATCATTTTTGTGTCTAGTGAGTTCATGTTTGATTTAATGATAATTGTGTGTCATCAAGTCAGTTCCATCTTATGGTGACCCTTTTTAGGGTTTTCTAGGTAGAGAAGACACAGAAGTGGTTTTCTATTCCCTTTTCTGGGGCATCCTGGCACTGTGCAACTGTGCAACTTGTCCTTGGCTATAAAAGACTGGCTCTTGTCTTTGGATCCACAGTGGGTAACTGAACTCCCAGCCTCTGGCTCCACAGCCAGATACCTAAGCCACTGAGCTATCCAGCCCCAATTATTTATATTTCTGGTTCAGTAAAACTCTGGCTTATGACTGCCTTGGTTTACGTTTGCCTCAGTTTACGGTGGCAAATTTAGAGAAAATGATGTCCTGGCTTACTTTTTTTTTCCAGTTTACGACCAGGAATTACCCAGAATCCAAAATGGCTGCAGGGGTATTTAAGACCACTCAAGGCCATTTTGGACTCTGGGCGACCTTGCCTTGCACATTCATGGCACCTCCTCTGGAGCTGTCACTAAAGTGTGGGACGTTTTTTAAATCTGGTGCTTTTAACAGGGGCTCCAGAAGAAGTGCATGTGCAAGGCAAGGTTTCCCTATTGCAACCACCTTTCCCTCCCTTCACAGGACTGATCCGGGCACAGAATGGGGGAAAGGTGGTCACAATGGGGAGACCTTGCCTTACATGTTCATGGCACTTCTTCCAGAGCCCCCACTAAACACACCAGACTTAAAAGACATCCCACACTTTAGTGTCGGCTCTGGAAGAGGTACAGTGCACATGCAATGCAAGGCCTCCCCATTGCAACTGCCCCCACTGCTGGATGTTGTGATTCTTCACTTACCACTGTGGAGGTGGTGGTGGCAGCAGTGGTGGTGGTGGTGGCAGCAGTGGCATTTTTCTGCTGTTTCCTCAGTGTCCACCCTTCTACCAGCAGCAGGAGAGTGTGGAGATCATATCCATTCAATTCCGGTCTTCATTTGAGCTCCTTGCGCAGCACTACAGTCAGGAGAGGCATGCGTTCCTGGCTGTAGTGCCACGCAGGGAGCTCGGACAAAGACCAGAACTGACCGGATATGGTCCCCACACCCTCCGACTGCTGGTAGTAGTGGAGACTGGGCTCCCCCCGTGGCTGGAGAAACTGCTCAAGAAGAAGCAGTGATGTGGAAAAGGTAGGGAGATCGCTTCATCTCTTTTGTGTCCCTTTTCCCCTGCACCTCGATTGATTGATCTCCACCATTGGGGGTTGACTGGGGGGGGGGAAGGATGGGGTATTTTTTGGGGCTTCCCCTTTCTTTCTTGCACCTCAAGAAGTCCCCCTCTTCTCCACCAAGGCCGCTAATCAGCTGGGGAATTTGATTAAGGTGCAGAGGAGTGGGATAAAAAATAGGTAAATCCTTTAAGAACACCCCCTTTTCTCCATCCCAGCCCTCACCAGCTGGTGGGATCGATCAAAGAGTGGGGGAACAATCATGTCTGGCATTTTTTTTGTTTTGTTTGTATTTTTTAAAATTATTTTTGAGCCAGTAGAGACCGGTATTTTATTTTTAATGCATTCGTATGGGAAAATGTGCTTCAGTTTACGATTGTTTCAGTTTATGACAAAGGCTGTCGGAATGGACCAAAATTGTAAACTGGGGTTTTACTGTACTTGTAACCGTGAGATTTTTCTCCAATATTGTGTTTCAAAGAAATTGATTATTCTCCTGTCAGCTTTCTTTACTGCCTGTCTTCCACATCCATGCATAGTAATTGGAAATGCAATCATGTGGATGATCTTCACCTTGGTCTCCACAACCTTACACTTGATGATCTCTTCATTTAAAAAGAAAGAAAGAAAGCATTTCTTCTGATCATATCTGTCTTCCTTCCTATTTCTTATGTATTAACTATTAGCATAGCAGAATGGAGCTACAAACCATTCCCATTCTAATACTGGTTGTACTGTCTCAGGTGACCAAGTTATATGATGCTAAGTTTATACTATAGATCCCTGTGTATTTTACATAATCCCAGTGTTACATTTAAATAAGATCTAGCACTTGGCAAAAAAGTATTTCATTGGAAATTGTTCCTTGAGGACTTTAGTGGTGTATATCTAATGTGATGAGTGTTCTCCTTGAGATTTATAGTCAATAAAGCTGAGATACGATAAAAAGAAACTATCTTATAATAGCAGCACAGAAAACGAATGGAATTTTGTTTTGTCTAAATCACAGAAATCCTTGGTGATTGATGGAATGCAACTATGATGCCAGACGTCCAGAAAACTCATTTTCTCTGACACAATGTTGTTTGAAGAAATGCTTCTCAGTAGTAGTTTGTGGTGTTTGTCATATCTTTCTCCCAATATTTCACAAAGTCATCACTCCTATACAATTTATTTAGGCAAAAACGTGTTGATGCAATGGGGGATTTGTTTCACTTCCAAGAACAGATACTGTCAAAATTATTTTATTTATATCAGAATTGTAGAAAACCAATTACTGACTATATTGTTTATGACAAATGTGGATTGGGGCCTTATGACATGCCTAATCTGGCTCAGTTACTTCATACACTGAATCAAAGTCTCAAAGGATTTCCAAAGGGAAGCCTTTGTCAATCCTATATGAAGGGATTTAAAGCATGCAATACTGTGTTCTGCCTTTGAATTACAACATTCTTCTGTTCATTTCATGCACCTTAGGACATATTTATCCCCATCTGCCATTTAGCACACATTCCGTGAGGCAAAAGAAGGGAGAGATAAGGCAAACAGGGTCACTACATGTCTTCTTGAGAAGCCAGTTCCACCAGACATTGCGTCTTCACAACTGTTATCCAGCAATCTATCCACCATGGAGAAAAACCTTTGAATTTGTGCCTGAGGGTTAAATGCACAAGGCACTCAGTTTACAGTTAAAAATATGATAGCCTGCCCCCCCCCCTTTGACACAATGGATTTCTTCAGAGATACAAGCCTGAGCAATTAGACTTGCTGATTAAGCCTGTGCTTACACTGTAGTGACCAATGTTTAAGAAGTTAACACGGTGCGAGTGCAAGATACTGTACAGAGATTAGTGACACTTCCAGCACTTATGGAGATTCTTCTTGTAATTACATGCTGACTGCATCATATTATTCAGGTCTAAATTTTCCTACTTCCCTTTTCCCTCCCAACTTCCTTGCTTTTTGTGTTACACTTAAAAAAAAAAATCGTTTGCCTGGGGGCAAGGAAATACCTCTCTTTTTATATTGATATTACTGATTTATAAGTCATTCTAGAAAACTCCCCAGCTTTAGAGTGTATTGATTTGACAGAGGCCTGTTCAATGAGGCCTTTAAAGCAGGGGTTTTCAACCTACAGCTTGCGGGCTGAATCCAGCCCACAACACCATATCATCTATTATTATTATTATTATTATTATTATTATTATTATTATTATTATTATTATTATTATTATTATTATTATTATTATTATTATTATTATTATTATTATTATTATTATTATTATTATTATTATTATTATTAAATTTATATGCCGCCCTACTCAGCGAAAACCGACTCAGGGCGGCTCACAACACAATAAAAAACAATGCAACAATTCAATAGAACAATAAAATGTCACAACACAATGAAATATCATACATCAATAATTCAAACAATAGAATATCATAAAATACAGTACAGTAAGATAAAACCCCAATATACGTCATAAAGTTACAAAAATAGCCCTTGCCCTCACTCCAGCCGCCGCCACTGCCACCAGAATCAACCATTTACAGCTGTTGTAAACATATTTATGACAGGCATAAATGGCAGGGGGATAACTAGGCTGGCTCTCTCAACTGCATGATCCGGTCTCCGACTTGAAAAGGTTGAGAACCCCAGCTTTAAAGATTTGTTGTTAGCAGGCAATTAGTTTAGTTTAGTTTTCCTTTGAGTTATGTTTGTTCTTGAGTTGATTTGGTTTTATTTGTACTGGGTTTCTGGACATAATATTTGTTATCTAAGGGTGACCTCACTTACAAGTGTCAGGGTGTCTCACATGCCCACTTAGCAATTCTCGGCATGTGTGACCTAATTCTATCTCAAATGCCTTAGCAGGCGTAATGGAATGTGACCAGCACAAGTGTCTCCATTTTGAGTTTAGCTATTCTCAAACTAACAATGAATATGATCTATAAATCCTAACACTTAATGACTATATAAATGTATATGTAAAGAAAACTAAAATATGAATTCACCCTTTATATGATTTCATGACGGTACCAATTATTATTTGTAATTATATTTAACTGTCACAATGCTCATGTTGTTCTTTGGCATGGCAGCAAATAAACTGTTGAACTGTCATGGCATTCTAACAGTAAGGATTGGGAGTGGATGGAATAATTTTGGGTTGCAGGAGATCCTGCAAATTTTACAGAGCAAACCAAGAGACACAATATGCACTGACACACACATACACACTGAAGAAGATAACGGTTCAGGAATTAGTGCAAAATAAATAACCCACATTTCAGCAGCATAATGTGTACCTAAGCTGTGTGTTGTGCATTCTTCGGTCTTTGCTCTGATTTTAAACCTGGCAAAACTACTATAAATGTTGTACTTGTTGCTAATCAAGACATGCCTAAGGTAATTACCAACCTGGGGCTTCTCTGTGAGAATCAGATATTCTTAAAGTAAGCAGATTAGGCTGTTATCCTGGGGTATGGGGAGCATCAGCCCATGCAAATTCCCTGCTTTACAGGCATAGCCTTTGAGAACCTCCATGCTGTGATGGAGGTGGAAAGCTAAAGTGCCAGAAGAGGAACATTTTGGAATAGTAGCCATGTTAGTCTGTGGTTCAGGCATACCAGAAAATAAACAAAACAAATAAAAAAACACTAGCACTTTAAAGACTAACTGCTATATTTTTCTTAGCTTTCATGGATCAACTCCACTTCATCAGACAAGGAGTGAAACTTGCAGGCATGGTTTTTATACACCAAATTCAGGGGTCAAAGGGAGAAGGGTGTGTTAAAGCAAAATGACAGACAAGCAAGCACAACAATACAGCTTCCCACAGCCATCAGCAACAATAGATTATTCAGATTAGCTCTAAATGTCTCCCTTTCAATCTCAAAGGGTCTGAGAAAGCCCATTCTGGTCTCTCATCAACCTTTGACCTGAAAACAAAAACACTGTACCTGGTTACTTCCTGTTTTGCTAAAGAGAATTGGCAGGAAGGTTGTAATATAATATATAAAATATCTAGCAGCATATAGCAATCTGTGTATCAAATTTGATAATGTCCCAGAAACCCTTCGTTAATATTTAATCCTCTATGATGGGTATATAACAGATGGATGTATTTGATTTCTGCTGTCTCCCTTTCAATCCTAGTTTTGTAATTTCTCTGTTCCAGAATTGTAACTTTCAGGTCTTGGATAGAGTGTCCAGTTAGACTGAAATGGTTTGAGACAGGTTTCTCTGTGTTGCCATTCCAGATGTCTGATTTGTGTCCATTAATTCTTTTGCATAAAGATTGTCCTGTTTGTCCTACATAAAGCACCGGCGGACATTTTTGGCAAGAGATGGCATAAATCACATTGGGAGAAGCACAAGTAAAACTGCCTTTAATGTTGTGTGTGAAGATGAACAGTGGACATTTGTAGCATAGGTTTCTATAACTATTAAGCATAGAAAAGTGACACCAGTAATACTTCTAGAAGCCTTATTTGGTTTTTAAGGCAACATAGTATCATACATACACACCACAGGCTACTGAGTATTCTGAACTATATAAAATATTCACAAATACTTAGCCATCTATGTATGAGATGTTAAATATTATTTTATAAATTAAGGATAAATGGATTTCATAAATTAGTGATAAATTAGTTAAGGAAAAATATGGAGGAATATTAGAAGGGAGTGGGCACCGGGACCAGGCATTAGGGGAGCAGAGGGACAAAGAATTAACAGCTGGGGGAAAGGGGGATGAAGGCTAAACACACTGGGAGGGGGAAGACCCTCACACAGGTGAGCTGTAAGAGAGGAGCTGTGGGTCGTGGGCATAAAGGTGTACCAAGCAAGAGCTCTTCAGAAAAGCTGGATTTAATATATTAAGTACCATCCATCCAAATATTGGGTGTATGTCCTCAGCACATTGTGAAAATGAGAGTCAGAGGAAAATGGCAACCACTTTCTATTAACTGAAAGGTCAGAGTCTCTCTGAAGAAGCAATTATTCTCTAAATAGTCAAACTGTATGATTGGAGATGTGTTTTAAAGGCCAAGAAGTTTTTAAAGAGAGATTTGTAATCCCATAGGGGAGAGGAAGACATTTGTAGATTTCAAAGAGATATAGCAATCATGCATTCCAGACAGTTTCCTTGAACATCCTTTTTAAAAAACCTCAGATTATTCTAAGAATCTATACACTGGTATGTATTTTACATAGTGGGTATTAGTGATGCGTGTGTTTAATTTTATACAGTGTACATTTATTTCCTTTTCTTGTTTAAAGGAGGATTTAGGTCAAAGTTTCCCCTCAAAATATTTTTCGTGGAAAGAAAGAGCTACATAATATCTGGCATTGTTTGGATGCAGAGATGTGGCAATTTATTGCTTGAAATTATAACTCTCAAAATCTCCTGGTCCTCATGATCACTTTGCTATGAGAAGTAGCTAAGCTAACTGTGGTATTCTGGCAGTTGTAGTCCTTGTGAAAGTAACGTTTTCCTATCTCCCACTCAATGGCACAACCTGCAAAATACTCTTTCTGCCACAAATGCATCTGAATTCAGCTCTTGGCAATAGCATCATCTGAAAGTTATTAACAGTTTGGAGGGGGCTGGGAGAATACAATAAAAGCAATTAGAAAGCCAGAGGGACTTACTTGTCAGAAAAGAGATATAATAAGGCAAGAACATAGAATCATTGCAGACTGCTGTGTCTGAAACACATCTTGGTGGGCTATTTGGCCAGTCCTGTTCTCAAGCAGTCCTAGTTATATTTAATTGATCCCCAAGAGCTGCTTGTCTAATCTAGTCACATCTGCACATCACAGCTAATGCATACACAGTGAAACCCATTCTGTTCCCCTGTCCAATTGGCTGGCTAGCTTCAGAGAAACTGCTCCGTCAACCTGTTGTTGTTTTTTGCTTGACTTTTTTGATCCTGCAGTTGCAAAGTCGCATTATTAGGATTGAGAAACCTGCTCAATGTTTTGCTTGTGATTGCCCATAATTGATATACATATTATGCAGACTAGTAGTTGGCCAAGAAGCCAAACATTAGGCTCTTGGCTCTCGTGGGAGGAGAGCCAGACTGTGTAGCCTTGGTGTTAGCTGCATCAGAGTGTCCCCATAAGAAGAGAATGATAAACCACTTCTGTGTGCTTTATGCTTAGAAGAACCTGGAAATGGTTGTGATAAACTAGATGACACATAATTTAATTAATCCTAATAAACACAACTATGCAATTTGGTAGTTCACATGTTTAAAGACTTAACATTTTGATTCCACTATGTAAGTCTTTCCTGGGTAATCATGACTATTGTATTTTTTCAAAACTGTCACAATAGTTCAGTATTCATGCAGCTTAGCACAAAAGAAAAATGAGCTTTCCAATAAAAAATTTGAAACTGTTCAGCCTCTCATATTGATTTTTCAATGTTGCAGTGTGTGAGTTGAGCCTTAGTACAAAATCTAATACAACAGAATGGCTTTCTTCAGCCTAATGAACTAATACATCTTGATAGGTACAAGCATAAAGTCACATTTTGGAAAAATAATATCTTGCTAAGCACCATGATAAAAGTATGAGGCATAATGAAAAGCATGTATCTCAGTGCAATTTCTAATATCCTGCAGTACCACTAATTTGTTATCCATGAAGAATCATACTGACTCCCCTTTCCTAGTTCACAATCCTGAGAGTAAACACAAACATATGATTCAGTTGGGCGGGGGAGCCATTCTAAGTCTAAATCCATTTGCTAGTCCCTATTTAGAGTAGGCATATTGAATCAATGGGATATATGCAAATAGTGAGTTACTATTTGTCATTTAATTCAATAGGTCTACTTTACTTTGGACTAGTCTTTGGATTTAGCTCTAAAGTGGGCAGTCTTACACACACTCATAGAAAATAAGCTCCTTGAACTGGATGTGTTTTTGATGAGACATACAAAGGACTGGCTATTGTGCATGTGTGTGTCTATTGGGAAATTAAACTAGCTATATATTTGTTTATCTGTGATAGATAGATAGATAGATAGATAGATAGATAGATAGATAGATAGATAGATAGATAGATAGATAGATAGATAGATAGATAGATAGATATAGATCAATTGTTCAAAAGTGGGCATGCATTCAAATGTAAAAAACTAGAAAAATGTGGAATTGGAGACAACTGACATATCCAGGTGAGAAATGTGAGAGTCAGGCAGGACCAATGAAAGTATTATACTTATAAAATTAAGTATAATTTAAAGTGAATTAAGCTAATTTTGAATCAAATTTCTGCTACCTTTTCCATGACAGAGTTTTTTCTTTCCCCTGGAAAATCTGAAATGCAAGTTAATACATTTTAGTGTGGCACGGGGTGAACATGTGTTCCTGAAACTGAAGTGAGGTTTTCTTCTAAATTGAAATTAAAATGCATTTTCACAAGGTCTGTTGTGGACCCAATGAAAGTGTGTTTTGAGCATTAAGAGAGACTACATGAGAAGCACAAGTTGAAATGCAGTGATTTTATTTCTTTGGTGATATATTCCCCATTATCTGTAAATTTGCTTTCAGATAATATTTAATTCTTCTTTTTTTTCCTTTCTGCACATACAGTACATGGTTTGCTCAATGCTTGAAATTAAGTGAAATACAGGTAATATTACATATTTAAGAATGCCACAGTATTAATTTACATCCCTGTGGTGTGGCTGTATCTTCCTGATGATCGATGACACTACTTTTAATTATGATCTTGGTAAAATTTATTCTTTTTAATTCTCATAATGTTCCACAAATAGGACACATGTAGGAAATGGCAATTAAAGTTTGTCTTTTTTTTTTTTTTGGGGGGGGGGAGGAAAATCAGCTGACTTCAAGAAAGTGATTTGGCACATTGCAAGCAAAGTTCAATGCACAATAGTACAGTCAAACTTCGCATAAAGAGCGTTTCGCTTAAAGATAACTCGCTTAAAGAGCAGAATTTTCGCTTAACAAATAAAACCAACCAAAAACTCACTTAACAAATAAATTGGGGTTTGCAGTACCTCCCACAGTTGGTCATTTACAATGGTGTTTTGCTTAAAGAGCAAACTCGCTTAAAGAGCAATCCTATGGAACGCATTATGCTCTTTAAGCGAGGTACAACTGTACATATGAAACTTCATATTGCACTTTTTTATAGATTCTCACAGAATATATCAGGGTGCCCAAATTTTTCATACTGTGGGCCAGTCATGTGATTGAGTGGGACGATCACATGGTTCATTTCACCAGAAACAGAAGTAAAATGCACCCACAAATACTGTACTTCTCACCTTTAGATTTTAGTGGCTGTTCTAGAAAATACAATACATGGTGCCTTCCCACATGAACTAGCAGACATGGATGTCTTTGTGATCACTCAGGCTGTTATCTTATATTTAGTTTGTGTGTGCTTGTGTTTGTGTATGGACTTAGTATCACAATGGACATATTTCACAAAATTGGAGAAATTTGTTTTTTGTCTTGCTCTTACACAGTAAGTAAAAAAAAATATCCTAACAGAAGTAGAATCTTCAATAGGCTGTTGAGATGTGTCATGCTGCCCTGTTCTGACTCAAATCAAGGACAACCTTGCTTATATAATTATCTGGAAAATACCAAACAGTATTATAAAAACACTGATATTACATAACAGATACAAGCAGTACTTAAGGAATGGAACTATTAGAGTTATTTAAAATAAAAAACCACTTCCTAAATTCACTCATTTAATTTAATTTCTAAACGATAATACTTGTAAAATATCAAAAGAGCAGGGAGAAGGCTTTTTATTACGTTATTAAAAATAAAAAATGTATTACCTTGGCCTTATTTTTTCCAAAAAGGGAAGCAGTTTTTAGAAATCATTTGAAAATGTTCCCAGGGATTGTAAAGTGATGCAAAGCATTGATTCAAACATAATAAGCCAAGGCTGAGACAAAATGTCATGCATATATTATCCCTCTGTGAAATGCACACTCACTAGTCATATATATTCAGCTTTTTTCAGCACCAACACACCAACATGCAATTACCATCACAAAAAGAAGAGATAAGGCAACCACAGTCTACACTTCCACTAGAACATTTACATGCCTTTCAGATTTCTTCCAATTTGCTGTGTGTTAAGCCTCTTTACAGCATTTTATCAACAGCAAGTTTTGATATCATTATTTCCTTTATCTCCTTGAAAAATAGCTTTTCTTGATACTAGCAGGAATGCCATCTTACAATCCATTGAATATTATAAAGAAGTAACATTGTTGTTACTACAAAGAAGAAGGGAGGTAATTTTTCAATTGAGACAATGAAAAGTGGGGAACCAATGGTTATTGGATTTCTTCCCTTGAATCCCATTTTTCTCCTGAATGCCTCCTGAAATGTTGCCTAGGAACATTTGGACCAGCTCTGTTTCTGATGTTCCCTCCATTATTCATATCATTGAGACTACAATCCAGCACCTGCAAAATAGATGGGGAAACAGATGGGGAAGAGGTAGAAGCAGTGAAAGACTTTACATTCTTATGATCCAAGATGACCACAAATAGTAACTCCAGCCATTAAATAAAAAGATGACTAATTCTTGGGAGGCAAGCTATGAGAAATCTGGGAAACATAGTTAAAAGTAGAGACATCACCTTGCAAACAAAAGCCTGCATCGTCAAAGCAATGGTATTTCCGGTAGTAATGTATGGTTGTGAGAGTTGGACCATGAGAAATGCTGGGCGCAGAAGAATACACACATTTGAAATGTGGTGTTGGATGAGAGTTTTGAGAGTACCCTGGACAGTGAGGAGAACAAACAGGTTGATCTTAGGAAAAAATCAACCCTGACTGCTCCTTAGAAGGTCAAATAGTGAAGATGAAGCTAAAGTTCTTTGGTCATCAAATGAGAAGGTTCACTTGAGAAGGCCTTGACATTGGGAAAGGTTGAGGGCAAAAGAAGAAGGGGGTGGCAGAAAATGAGATGGCTAGACGGTATTGTAGATGCAGTGGGCACAGAGTTGGGCAGTTTGAGAAGGCTGGTGGAGGATAGAGGTGCCTGGCATGCAATGGTCCATGGGGTCACAAAGGGTTGGAACTGACTGTGTGACTGAACAACAACAAAACAATTCTGTTCAGTTGTTACTCATCTAAATATTGGTCACATGCCTAAAAAGACACCACCAGCTCCTTTCCTCTCTGAAAGAGAGGAAAGTCTGAAAGAGAAGGGTTCTGCATGCATGTACAGTCTACATGCAAGTAAAAACTCTGGGAAATCAGCAGTGAGTCAAAACAAAGAGCCTCCATATGAACAAGAACATTTCCTCTTTAAACAGTTTGAAGAAAGTTGAAATGGAGAGGAATGGGACAATATGTTCCTTTCTAGTTGTGTTGCCACGAACCAGATGAGTAACACATGAAAGGGGCTTATGAAAAGGTAATACGTAGGAACCTAAATTCTCACTCTTCTCCTTCCTATAAGGACAAGGAAACAAAATTGTTCTCCTTGTCCCATGAAAAGATTTGTGCATTCTTGGCGAGATAAGAGAGAGAGAGAGAGAAAGGATGGTTCTTTTTTGCAAAATGTGTAGAAAATTGTGCAAATCTAATACCGTACAACTTCGCATAAAGAGCGCCTCACTTAGAGACTAAATCACTTAAAAAGCAGAATTTCCTCTGAATGGTCACCTCACTAAACAACTAAAACCAACCATAAACTCACGTAACAACTAAATTGGGTTTTGCAATCCCCCCACCAGAAGTCATAATTGATCACTTACACTGGTGTTTTACTTAAAGATCAAATTTGCTTAAAGAGCAATCCCGAGGAACGCATTATGATCTTTAAGTGAGGTACCACTGTATTTTTAAAAATTGGCAAAACAACAGTTGTTTTCCTGCACAGACTTTTGTTTACAGGAATGTAAGCAGTGGTTTGTGCTGCAATGCATAGAGACAGTCTGCATAAGTTAAAGACAGATCGTGACCCCAAAAAAATGTTTCCTGCCTTGCTGTCATCTGGAGTCATGGAATTCTTTCTTGAGATGTCTCACCAAGTTGAGACAATCTAAAACAACAAGATTAAGGAATTTCACAAGCATTTTTATAATTTTTTAAAAATGAGAAATGGCCAGAGAAGGAAAAGTCTAGCTACCATATCCAGCCACTAGATTAAGCTTCTCCTTAATACCAGACATATGGATTGATTGGTGGTTTGTTACCAGACCTATAAACTTCCTAAGAATCTCTTGTAATTTCTGATTAACACTTACAAAACATATTCACAACTGGGGAAGAATGCATAGATTTTGAATATGGGTTTTGTACAGTGGTGGGATGTCAAAAATTTTACTACCCCACTGTGATGTCCTCAAAGTATGGGCAGAGCTAATGTCATGATGTCATGACATCATGGGCGGAGCCAACATCATGACATTGTGGGCAGGACCAAATAAATAATAATAATAAAATAAAATAAAAATAAACACACACACACACCCTTCAACCCGCCCACCTACCCACAACACAAACCCATAAATAAATAAAATAAAAATACATTAAAATACACCCACCCACCGAAACATCCACCCACCCACCCCAAACACAAATCAACCAGTGCATTTGAACCAGAGCTTAAAGCTTATTCTGGCTAATCCTTCTCATACTAGGTCAGATGGAAGGAACTACAGAATGAACTCACCACAAGATGGCTTCATTTTGGAACTTTTCAACTTTTCAACAGTTAAAGAAGTAAATGTAAATGTAAAACAGCGACTTTGCTTAAAAACCCCAAGCTAGGCCGCCAGGCCTTTTTAGGAACTGTGGTAGTATGTCAATATAGGTAAAGGTATTAAATACACATTTAAATACACACAGACACACCACATCCAAAGGTGAGTCACTTACCCTAGGGAGCAGGCTATAGGGAGCTTCAGGCTAGCAGCTTCTCTTCCTCCTCCCCGCTTGGGAGGACAGCAAGGAGGCCATGCATACGCACCAAGCACTGTAGGCATGCATGCACACCAAGTGCTTGGAACACATGCGCAGTGGGGGAACCAGTGAAAAGGTAAGCCCTGAAGGTGGTTCCCCCCAAAAGCTGCTACCGGTTCTCTGGGACACTGGGAAAAGTTACTAATGGTTCTGGCGAACTGGTGCGAACCTGTTACATCCCATCACTGGTTTTGTAGGAAAACATGAAGTATGCTTCAAAAGTTCCTCATAGATTCAAGAGAAGCATACTGAAGTCAATGTTTCAAGTTATTCAAGTTTTCTTTAAGGACAATGAATCCAATACTTCTAAAAATAGGGGGGAAATCAGTATATGAGCTATGTTTTGTGCTTTGTAGAAAAGACCAATTTTTCTTCCCTCACTGAAGCTAAACCATTTATTTCTTACTCTGTTAGTGATTCTACTCTGATTTTTTTAATTAATGTAAGAAATTACTGTGGGTTGAAAGGATTTATGCTGGAGAAACTCTGCTCAGGGGATGCCTGACTGAGGCTCCTTTCATGTCCCCAAGATCCGTTGTGCAGCACTTGGGTATCAATCCCTGACCTTCCAGTCTCCAAGCTAACCATTTTAACCACTAAGTCACTGCAGTGCTGTAAATAAATAAAAATATATGATCATCCCATGATTTCATAGAAGGTAAGTGCAGAGAATGCACAGAAAACAATTTTCCTGTAAAAAGCCCTAAACATCTTTGGTCCTGGACATTTATCCTTACATTATTCTGCTCAATCATGAAGATCTGGCAGGTTTGGGACCTGGCTACTTATCCTTTCATAAATCTGTCTGATTACTAAGATCCTTCATGTCCCACTCTTGAGAATGATTCATTATGTGAACATACAAGAGAGGGCTTTCTCTGTGATGGCTCCTCAATTGTGGAATGGCCTTCCCCACTTTTGGAATCTGGATTGGCACCAACATTAGCATCATTTTTGGTGTCAAGTGAAAACATTTTAAATTTATTAGAGCCTTTTGGGACTGAAGATTTTGGATTTAATGCATTGTTTTTTTATTTTTATTTTTTATTTTAAATTGTTTGATTTAAGTTATTTTGAAATTCTTTTAAACAGCTGAGGTTCTGTGATATGGGGTGGACTATAAATGCATTAAATAAATAATAAAATAAGCTAGCTATTACCTACTATGGTAATAAAGTAGACCATACTGCTAGTGACTCAACGAGTGTCAGGTGGTGGTTAACTAACCTGACCACCCTGAGGACTAATGGGTTTCAAAGATGAATCCATCTTGATGGAGGGCAGCAGCTTCATCATTACTGGCCTGGAGCTGATGAGAACTGTTAGACCGACACTGGTGTATTGCAAGGTGTATTATGGCATGTTTCTTTAAGACCTGGCTAAGGGAGCACACAGGTGTTCTCACTCTACCTTACTGTGTGCTATTTGGCTGTTTATTTAGCCAGGAGCTACTGAGAACTTCTTTGAGCATTTGTCTCCATGAGCTGCTGTCTTCAGAAGTGGTTTTGACACCATATGAAAAACCATTCCAAGGCTGATGAACGGAGCTGTGTTTGAGTGACTGCTTCATTGCCGCTTGACTCTACAGCTACCAGCCTATGGTGTGCAGGTGTTGGTGGTGCTGATTTGCCTGCTTCATAGCATGTACTGATTGCTGCCGGGTATACAGTGAGGCTTCTGTACCTACTGTCTTGGAGACTGGGGTTTCTGGCTTCACCCAGCAGGCTTTCTTGGCTGAAAGGACTTGGGTAAGCCTACAGACTAAGAAACTATAGCTGTAAACCTCTGTGACTGTTTCTTGCTCACAGCTACTGAACAGAACTGAACTGAAATGAACTGTGTGAACTGTATATAGTGCCTTGGACTGAATCAGTGAATGTAACTCAGTGATGGGATGTAACAGGTTCTCACCAGTTTGCCAGAACCGGTAGTAACTTTTCCCAGTGTCCCTAAGAACCGGTAGTAGCTTTTGGGGGGAACCACCTTTGGGGCTTACCTTTTCACTTGGTGTGCATGCATGCCTACAGTGCTTGGTGCGTATGCACGGCCTCCTTGCTGTCCTCCTTCCTGTCCTTGTGTTGTGGGTGGGTTGAGGGGTGTGTGTGTGTGTCTGTGTGCTTATTTTTATTTTATTTTATTATTTTTTCCTTTGGCTCCGCCCATGTTATGACATCATTACGTTAGCTCCGCCCACACTGTGATGACATCACGGTGGGGTAGTAAAAATTTTGACATCCCACCACTGATGTAACTGGGAAACCTTGTTTGCTATACTGTAAATACTTCTGCACCTTACTTCTGAATAAACCGGCTTTAAGTTTGTTCTGCACAAAACTGCCTGCCTGCCTGTTTGTCTGTCTGTTTCCAAAGAGGCCAAACCTTAGCAGGTGTGTGCCAGACTTCAGCCCGCTAAATCTGCTACCTGTATATCAACAAGGACTTTGCATGCCAAAAGGACTCAGGACCAGAAAGTGACTTGTGATACGAGGGTCATGCTGTGATGCGGGAGTGGATGAAAGGCCACTCCACTGTATTCTCAGGACAGCCTTCATGGCTGATTGCCATGAGGATCACTTAGATGGAACAGTGAAAGCAAAGACTGGTATGAGTGTAAAGACATTCAGGATGATGCTTCCAAGCTTTTATTAATCTGAAGTCTCTTACTGCCTACTTTGATTTGTTGATATAAGCATTTTCATTGTATATAACAGTTGATGTTGATTACTTAGTATAGGTTTTATCCCCATCCCCACCCCTTTGTATTTCAATGCATTCGTGGAAGCCCTTCCTTTACAACTCGGCTTTTGTTATCAGAGCACAGAGAGTTAGAGGAAAGCCAACATCAGTTGAGTGATCGCTTTATTTCTTTGAGATACCATTTTTCTATTAATGGAATCAGGCAATTATTCGAGGACATAGTACAGTAATTATGTAGCAGATTCCAAGGGCTTCCATCATCCAATTGGCTCTCTAGGCTGATTTAAAACTAAGCATGCAAGACAACTTTGCTTTACATTTTCAAGCTCTCTTATTCAGTATGAATCATAAGGGCTCACTCAAGGGAAAATATGATCTATTGCACAAATCAGACATATTAGTTAAAGCTCAAGGAATTTACCCACAAAAGGCTGGTGTATGTGAAATATTACAGCCATTCTTCTCTAACAAGACTCTCTCATCCATGACTCCATTTGTTCTTTTCTTTTGACATCTCTTATCAGTAATGTGTTTTTCCTCATATTATTTTCCCAATTTCCTTCTTTTATTTCTTGCTTTTTCAGACAAGTAGAAAAAAGTACATGAAGTGTTAGGGTAAAAACTGATTATGGAAAAATAAATCTAGACACATTACCTTCCTTTCATGCTCACCGTTACAGTCTGGAAGGAACCAATACAGTTGTTCAGGTCCTTTTTTAAGGGGAATGTCTCACAAGCTGATCAGTACAAAACAAAACATATTGGATGACAAAAATTAACAAGATAGATCAAATTACTTTGCTTCCTTTGTTTCATCCTGAGTTTATTTTAAAGCAGGTAAAGGTAAAGGTTGCTCTTGTTCGAAAGCCAGTCATATCAAACTCTCGGGTTCAGTGCTCATCTCTGTTTATAGCCAAAGAGCCATTGCTGTATGAATTTGCAGAAGCTTCTATGGACATGTGGCAGGCATGCCTCAACACTGGAGTGCAGTTTAACTACCCATCGAAGTGGTCCCTATTTATCTATTTGCAATTTCTTGTTTTTGAACTGCTAGGTTGGCAGTAGCTGGGACAGAGACAGGAGCTCACTCTATCATGCAGTATTTGGGAATCGAACTCCAATCTTCCAGTCATCAAGTTCAGCATCTTAACCACTTAAACCACTGCAGTCCCCATTTTTAAAAACAAGGGTGACTCTATTGTTAGGGTGAATCTGACAGCTGTTCCCAGTGGAAGATATTGGGGAGATTCAAGAGAAAACTGCATCAAATGTGGCTTGCTCAGTACTCTGTATGTTAGATTGTGAATTTTAGGTGCAGTGTAGGATGTTGTTGATATTGCTTTTATATATAAACCTCTCTCAGAGTAAAAACCACAAGCAAATATTAAATATATTAAAATTCAGAATAATAATGGATTTAAACGTCTTTGATGATAAAATGCATCATTTAAAAACAGAGGCTCCAACAAACTTTATGAAAACCATTCAGAAAACTCTGAGTCAAATGACAGATCTTAATCATATCTGCGTCCATGAATACACATCTCCTGAAAAATTTGCTTCCCCATCATTTGTGTTTTTGCCAATCCACCCAGCTTTTATACATTGAATAGGAGCAAGTTCTTCACCTCAGGAATAAATAATGTTTTTTGGTCTGTTTTACTTTCATGTTGCCTCCTGCAATAGCATTTAGATGAAAAACAGTAGTATCCTCTTAACTGGGAGCCCCCAATGTGGCTAATTGCAAAAAAACAGACTCAATGTGGTCATAGTTGCACACTGTTGTTGTATCACATGGAAACTGTTCACCACTATCTTTGATTGCTTCCCTTACAAGACTCACTTCTTTCTAGAGCACAGGTGTGGGAAGTAAACAGTCATAAGGTCAACCCATATTTTTCTGCTGCTTCCCATTTTCAATTGTTATAAGGAACTGCAGAATTAACTCATCAAAAGGTGCCTTCCTTTTGTCAGTTTAACGTCTGGCCTAGACATGGAAGAAGAAGACTGCTGAAAAACATAATTCTGATAATATGAAAGTTGTGAGTGTTTGTTGCGGGAAGGGAACACCAAGTATGGACGGTGTGCATAAATTGCTTTGCCTGCAACACAAAGCACCTGCTGATTCTCTATGAATTGTTTATGAATTACTATTAATTCTGCTTTGGAATGATTTGGAATGGTGGAGTTTGTTTAGATTGTCCCTCTGGTTCCCATGGAAATTGCTCCTGCAGTCCTAGTGGCTACAATCTAGTCAACCAGAGGTTGGTCTTGGATCACTCTGCTTCAGTCTGTTTGGTTGCAATGACCCTCTCCCCTTCTCAGCCAGCATGTCCTGTCTCCTGCGTTTCCTTCTGAAGGTAGTTTTTCAGTGTTTTTAGGAATTTTAAGGGTTTCTGTAGTTTAAATGTTGGGGATTTTATGTACGCAGCTCAGAGTCGCATGTCAATTGGGGCGGCTATACAAATTGAATAAATGAATAAATAAATAAATAAATAAATTTTGGAAACAGTCTGGTTCCCTTTTCTTACTGGTGAGGGTTAAGGCTAAATTTTAATGAAGACAAATGTGGAGCAAGGAATGCCATATTTCAGGCCCATGTTTCTCTTTTTTAAAAAATTAAATTTTTGGCAGGTTACATATAGGCTTGCTATACTTCTCTCCCACCAAACCGGGAAAGCCAAGTGACATCATTGCATACTTCAAACTGTGCATTCATCGGATGGTGCTGTTAAGGAAACCGTGGTTCTAAGACCTTGTGGAATCCCCATCTGGGGCAGACAGTCTTTGTCAGTTTAAAATAAACTATAGTCAAGAGGTTTTTTTCCTATATGATTCTTCTTGCAAGACTGTTTTTGATGGTTTTATTATTATTATTTTGAATAAAATTTCTTGGGCCACTCTTGAAACCACCCTTCTTCCCCCTGCGGTCACCCCACCCTCCCCTTCACACACACACACACACACACTGAAGTAGACTCACCCTCAAACCCCACATGAGGATCCCTTGGAAGGAAATTCTAAAGAGGGTCCTGGAACGGCAATACAGTCCATGGTGCCTCCGTTTCCCTCTGGAAGGAGAAAAACGGAAGACAGGAAGGGACTTATTTTGGAGGAGGACCTTTGCGATGGAGGACTCTTCGCTTTATGTCCACCCTGTTCCCTTTCTCTCTAGGAATACTGACTATGCAGTTAACCCTTTGTGGTCACGTGAAGAAGGAATCCTCCGTTCCAATGTATTTCTTGCTCCCTCCTGGCTTTTGAGGAAAGGGGCTGAGGACAACTCCTTGTCCCCAAAACTTCAAGTGAGCCAAAGAGTTCAATTTTTTTCAATTGTCTCACTTGTAAGTGTCTCTCCTCCCCAGCAGGTTTCTCAGGGTGCTGTTTTGCCTTCACCACTTTCAAGCAGGATAAGTGAAAGAAAAGCAGGGAAGCAGTGAATTAACTCTTTGCAAAAATCCCTTGGTGAGTGGGTGATCTTGCTTCTTTGGTTCAAATTTAAAAAGCTGGGACTTTCACATGTTTTTTCTTGAACCAGGTGGGACAGCTTGAATCTGGGAAAATTCTGGAAAACCGGGACATATGGCAACCCTAGTTACATTGCACTTCACTGTTCTATTGATGAAAAACTAAGTAATTTGTTGGTTGTCATCATTTACTAAATATATTTTTGTTGTTAAAATACACATTTAATGCCTTTATTCACTTCAAAATAGGATGACAGGTGTCATTTGCAGTTACACTCAAACCACATCCACCTTTACATAACACCAATGATGTCTAGGAAGAACATCCCCGTATCCAACTGAAGGGACCTAGGCAGTTATACATCAAGAAAATATGTTTACAGAGAACAATCCTTGATTAATTAATTAAATTTAATTTTTGAATTTATATCCCACCCTACTCAGGTGAACCCGACTCAGGGTGACTTACATAGTGATAAAGCAATAGATACAATATAATCCATAATTTAAATGGAATACAATAACAAAAATACACAGTGGATACAAAGTAATAAAATAACATCATACAATATATTCAATCAGAAACGCAGGTAGCCTCCTATCCTAAACCACCCTTGGATGAATTACTATGCATTAGGAATGATTGCTGACACTTTAACAGAAGCATTGTGCAGTCAACCTCATAATACTTTTTGTTAGATTAAAAAAAGCATAATGCTTTCAAAATACAACTTGATATATTCTCACCAACCAAAGTCTTCTATTCTATTAATAACATAACTTTGTGATGATATGTCTGGCACAAACATTCTCTATAATTAGCTTCTAGTACCTGCAGAAATTGATTTCTTCTACAGTTCATTACCAGACATCATAGCAGAGCATGACAGCCCTAGTACTGCTGTAATAAATCAAATCAGCCAGATAATCTGATGCATTGTTAATAAACAGAAGCCATTTTATTTACAACTTGAAATACAGAAGTAAAATGAACAGGCTTATTGTTCAGAGTTACTGCTATGCACCATTACTTGTTACTCTTCAAAGACTACTTTTCATCTTCAGGCATATCAAAAAACAAAAACAAAAAAGTAATAAATCAAAAATACTGTAGCACATTAAAGACTAAGTGCTATATTTTTATTATTAGCTTTCGTGGATCAAGTCCACTTCTTCAGACAAGGTGTAAAACTTCCAGGCATGGTTTATATACCCCAAATGCAGGGGTTAAAGGGAGAAGGGTTTGCTCAAGCAGAATGACAGACAAGCAAGCATAACAATACAGCCTCCTACAGCTATCAGTAACGATAGATTATTCAGATTAGTTTTAAAGTCTCCCTTTTAATCTCAAAAGTGTGAAGTAAAGTCCTTTCTGGTTTCTGATTTTCATCTTCATATACAGATGATGTCTGGACAGAGAGAAGGGATTTTGCTGCCAAACAATATGGTGCCTTCTTCAACTCCATCTAAATAAGCCAATCAGACCAGTGTCAGTTCAAATTCATAAAACCTCTCCACTCTGCAAGCTTCTTAATTTTAAAAGGAATATAGTTCTTATCAGACCCAGACTGATAAATTTTGGGATGATATTCCAAAACTAGAATTTTATGGGATATAGCTAGGCTTACTAGTAATGTTGACCATCAATTCAACAAGAAATCTTCACAGTATAAGTCTTCCGGTTAATTAACCAGGCTTTCTCTTTCCCACTAACTGCACTGAAGGTACAATTACCAGGCATCCCAAGCACAGGCATCCTTCTCCCAGCCCCAGGGAAGGTGGTAGGACCATCATCTAAGGTAGCCCACCTGTTGGAATGAGTGTACAATCTAACCTTCATCCCCCATCCTCTCCTGAAACTCTTTCTAGTGAATGGTGAGGAAGCTTCATGGTATTCTAGTCAAAATTGATCTACAAGTGCCAATGCCTACTTGTGTCCCACATGGGTGCCTGCAAAGGGGCCAGGGAGCTGTGAAAAGGCTGAGCAGATATCCATGCCCATCTTCAGCTTCAAGGCAAGCTCCTCTTGGCCCGTCTGGAGCTGAGATACATACTACATGCTGAGAGAGGGAGAACGGGAGTTCAGGTAGGGCAGCGAACCTACCTACCAGGTGACAAAGAGGTAATGACATGTTGGAAGTATTCTTAACTGAAGGATTCTCAGTATTATGAATTTTCATTTATGAAATGGCTTTAGTATGTAATTATATTCACTCTACTTGAAAATAACTCCCTAAGTTGGGCCCATAACGCTTGGAGAGTACCATGTTGACAAAGGCTTGCATAAAGAGATTCAAGTAGGCTGGAATCCTAGTAGAACTTGAACAGTTCCTTAAGTTACTGAAAGAAGAGTGTACAACATACTTTTGATAATTACAGAAGTACTATAAGCATGATTAAATTACCATATACATGCCATTAACAGTAGGTTAGATTAAACAAGGTAGAGATTGAAACACATATGAAACACATTCAACTTAATAAGCATTTGGTTATGTTGATAGTCAGAATTTATTTGTGCCAACCACAGTAAATTGTCTGTTTTCCCTTTCAGTACTATTTTCTGAGCATTTTAGCAGAGGAAATGCAAGACATAATGGTTGAAATCTACCTTGCACTAGGGGAAGCCCACTAAATCACTCAGAATTTGGTGAGTCAACTTTTTCATATGTTCTGTTGATTCTAATGAGCTTACTCTAGTTGCAACTTAGTACACTATAATAAATGGTCTATTTGAATCAATCGAATGTATACAGTTGGACCTCGCTTAAAGAGCATAATGCGTTCCACAGGATTGCTCTTTATGCGAATTTGCTCTTTAAGTGAAACACCATTGTAAGTGACCAATTGTGACTTCTGGTGGGAGGGATTGCAAACCCTGATTTATTTGTTAAGCAAGTTTTTGGTTGGTTTTATTTGTTAAGCGAAGCGACCATTCAGAGAAAATTCTGCTCTTTAAGTGAGTTACTCTTTAAGCGAGGTGCTCTTTATGCGAGGTTTGACTGTACAAGAGTTGACTCACCAAATCCACAGCAATTCAATGAACATACTCTTGTGCAACTTATATAAACTCAGCAACAAGACTTCAGCCAATACATTTATGCATGTTCTAATGTATTGTACATGTGTATATACAATAAAATTTTATATACAATTAAAGTGTCAAGATCTTCTGAAAATACATACATACTCACAAAACCTGGTGCATTTTGTTAACAGAGTTTATATAACTTTAGGGGGAAACAGGGGATGAGATAAACACTTGAATGTTTTCTACCTTTGGCAGGTTTGCAAATAGCTTCAGATAAGGGCAGGCAAAGTGTTTTTAGTAATCTTATCAATGCTTCTCTTCAGCACATCAGTCTTGTTTTGTCAACAGGAAAAAAATCCACAGAGTCTTACAAAATGCAATTCTAGATGCACATATCTCCTACAAAACAATACATAACAAAAGACTGGAGCTTCTCCAGGTTGTTGTGACAGACACTATATTACTCTGGTGTTTTCTCAGGTATATAAGGCATGAGAGCCTTGAACTTTGAATCAAATAAGCATGGCCAACCCTCTGGCCCTGGAGCTGGTGATGTCTTGCCTTGCCCTGTCAAGATGAAAAATGCAGACTGTCAGACTTAGATGCTTAAAGGACATTTTCCTGACCTTGTTATTAAACCCATCTCCACCACTTTTTACACTCAACATAAATGACAGTGTTGCCTCTGGTTTCTTAAAAAAAAAGTATCAGATGGTGTCATTTCAATCAAAGTGAAGAAAAATTGGACTACAACACACAAACAAGGATTTTATGTTACTCCTTCTTGGCTCATTTTGGTTCAGTACTTATCATAACATCTCATCCTCCACTTAAAAAGCATTCTACAGTTTTAAAATATTTCCAGTCTAAAGGCAAATTAGCCTCCAATTTATACGAGCTAGTTGTCCCTATTTTTATCAGGAAAGTTAGAATGGAAAAATGAAAATAGCAAATTCTCATTGCCATACCAGGGATTTATCTCCACCATTAGCTAACCTGAATCACAAATTTTGAGCCCATCAGGATCAAACTCACAACATGAGCAGTTTTTGTTGCAGCACTGCAATTTAACAATTACCATAATGTACCATGAGTGCTCTTTTTAATTGTAAGAATGGTAATAATCCTCCATTGCTTAGTGGGTTTTTTTGCCCTTACCAGAGGAACCCCACACAAGAAAGATGCCATTATGCATTCCCAACAGATGGATGTTCCAACATCACAACACATTTGGCACCAAAGTAAGGACTCCAGGAGCATCAAATCAGGTAAATCAGAATAAGCCAATTAAACAAATGTCAAGCAATTAGCAATTACACTTATATGCCACCCCATAGTGCTTAGTGCACTGTCAGAACAGTTCACAAGTTAATTAGCACTTTGCCCCCAACATGCTGGGTATTCATTTTACTGACCTCAGAAGGATAGAAGGCTGGGTCAACCTTGATTCCCATCAGGAGTGAAGTCATAAAGTCAGCAGTTTTGGCTGCAGTACAGCAGTTTAACCACTACACCACCAAGGCTCAAGACATTTAGGTTCATTCATTAAAAATAAGAACCTGTTTTACCTTCCTGCAATGAGCTCCCAAAACCCCACAGAATTACTACTGTTTCTACTTATGAGACTTTGGTCTCTAAGCACATCAATCATTATTTTGCTAAATAGAGAATTGTCCTTTAATTGAAATAAAAAGTCTCAGAAGTTCTCATTGTCAGAGAGCAATTATTAAAATGCAGTTATAACCACATTGATCCTAGTGGTTAAGAGGTAAAATTCAAAGGCACCTGTCCTTGAGTGAAAAATATTCTAACATCCATGGAATTAGTATAAGCACCAGAGATCTACAGAGAAAATTTAAATAGCTATATTGTCTTTTGTTTTGTGCTCCAAAGGCTATAATACCTCTGGGTTTGGATTGCTTAGGCAGGCACCATAATTTTAAAGCGATTCAAGGGCTTTCTTAAGGATTCTCAAGTCTTTTACTTTCTTTTCTTTTCTTTCCTGGCCTGAACTCCCTTGGGGATAGCAGTTTGTAAGCTCTGCTACTGCCAGTTAGCTCTGAGCACGAAATGAGTTGCTCACAAATTGTCTCTTTCTCATCCTTCAAATGTGTGAGCCTGATAAAGATCTTAATGGAGGAAGGATTTTGCATTTGCCAAGCTTCCTATCCAGGCAGCTCAGGGAAAAAAGTGCAGCCTCAGGGCCGGGGTGCCGCATTGGGGACAGAGCTGATTTCAATGGTGATTGTAATAAATGAGGGTTTTAAGCTTATCGTTCTCCACAGGCTCTTGTGCTTAACAGCTGCATTTTCAGATTCCCAAGGTCTCTGTGAAAGCACAAAGCTCTGCTGGAATGACAGTTCCTCATCAGGAGAATGTTTGTGCTTGGACACATGACATCCCACCAGCTCCCTTGATGTACCAAATGGAGCGTGCAGCAGGCCTTGATCTCAACTGACTGTGGAACATCATTTTTGTTAAATGTATCTTCCTAAACTGAGCTGAACTAATACGGAGATCCATAAAGATAGGAACTCAGATTGAGCTCGACATTCATCTGATCGCTCTCTGTCTCTAACATTGTTTTACTGTCACTATTGTTGTTTCCACTTCTTCTTCTAATTCTGCCATATCCAAATCCGAATATTGGCAATCCTCATGGTGATCAACCATGAAGACTGTCCTGAGAATATAAAGCAGTAGCCTTTCATCTGCCTTCCACATCGCAGCATGACATCTGTACTACTGATCCAGTTCCGTGAGCCACTTTCTGGTCCTGAGCCCTTTTGGCAAGCAAAGTCCTCATCAGCCCCAGGACAGTAGTGATGAAGCTGTTGCCCTCCATCAAGATGGATTCAAGTGGGATTTAATCCACTTGGGGACCATCACCCTTCCCTTTGGACTTCAGTGCCCAAGGCCTTTAGTCCTCAGGGTTGTTAGGTTAGTTAACCACTGCCTGACACTCATTGTTGAGTCACTGGCAGTATAGTCTATTCTATTACCATAGCAGGATAACCTGGCCAGACCAAAAGTTGTTTCCACTTATGCTGCCAAATAAGCATTCTCTGGGCAGTTCACAATGTAATTATGCAAACTACAGTTTGTTCAATGAAATAGGTATTTGGATGCAAAGAGAGAGAGATTGGAAATTTGAATCACCACTGTGCCTTCTAGGAGAAGACTTAGCTTGTGTAGTCTTGGGCACAAGCTTCATAGTCCCAGGATATCCCCCAAAGAAGGGAAACTACTTCTGAGTACACTATACCTCTATACTTCTAAAAGAATCACCATAAATCAGGACTGACTTGATGATACATAATTATTACTCTAGTAGGAACAGTTTCACATTCATGGAATGAATTTGGTAAACTTCAAGTTACATCCCAAAGCACAAATTATGGAAAATTGTTTCTAAATAAGCATTTTTCATATCCAAGGAAAAAGCAACTCCATGGTGAGCCTAATTTATGGGAAAAATTCTGGGCTCATGAAAGGAGATTCAGATAGCCCTTAGTGACATCAGGTTACACTCATGTAAGGATGGATTGGGTAGAATACAAAGTGCAGTTTCAAACAGTGGTGATGTCATTTGTCACTTGTGGCTGAAACCCAGAAAGACTCCTGGACCAGACAACATCCCTCTGGAGTTAATCCAGAAGGGAGGGGTGCCTCTAAAGACAAGGCTCTTGACAGTCCTTCTCTTGATTTGGGAAACTGGTAAAGTGCCTGATGACCTTAAGAATGCCTGTTTGTGAGTGCAGGTCGGAAACTGGAACAGCCAGTGATGAGGAGAGCCACAAGTGACAATTAGTCATGGGTAAACGTGGATATACATAGATAGATAGATAGATAGATAGATAGATAGATAGATAGATAGATAGATAGATAGATAGATAGATAGATAGATAGATACATACATACATACATACATACATACATACATACATACATACATACATACATACAGAGGAAGAGAGAGGGGATCAATCAGGTAGATCCACTCATGCCACACCTCAGCTGAGAGGCAGAAAACTATACCTTCCTGCTGCTACTTGTCAAAATGCCTGGTTTCAAAGCAGGGTATTTGACCCACAGTTGATAATTTTTCTCCTTCTCTTTCTCTCATACATTCACATAGAACGGAAAGAATGCAGTTATGAATCCAGCAGGAGAAAAACAGCAGGTTGGGGTTCTGATCTTCATCTTTGAGTAAGTAGAAGTGGGTTGGCTGAACATAACCTCAGTCTGAGGTGGGACAGTACCCTATTCATCCTTATGTGTCTCATCGGTCTCTGGTCCAAAACATCAAGCCTTCCTTTGAAAAGATCAGTGGAACTATTACTCCTATGACTGAGTAGAGATGGGTCGCCAATGCTGCCTCCAGCAGCAGCACAAGGCCCTGCCATCTGAGAAGTGGTGGTGGTACTGCACACACACATTTGATTTATCCTTGCAAAAATCACAGATTGCGTTCCCCTCCATTGCTCCTCTGTGCACTTCTCTCCTACATTTCTTCTTCCCGCTTCTTGCCAATGCAGGCCTGAGGGCTTTGATGAAATGTGTGCTAGCTTCACTGTGCTTCTTTAGATAGAAAGAGGGAAGGCATATGTCAACCAGGTGCCTGTAACATGGTACATAACTCATGATGGAGAGGTGGTGTGGTGGCAAAGGGAGGCACAAGGGGTGGGAAAGGGGGATCCAGGTACAACAATGAGAGTCCTTCCAGCGCAGTAGGAGTGGTGCAGGACTATGCCTCTTCCATTCTGCAACCTGAGAAATCTGTGTCAACCTGTTAAATGGTTAAACCAGGAGCTTGTTAGGGCTGAAGAAATGTAAAACACATTCTTACCTAATGTCTAGATTGCTCTGCCCATACACTTTCTTGGAAACACAGTTATAAGTATCTTCCCCTCCCAAATATACAACTTCAAAATGTATTCTATCCTAAAATCACCATTTTAAAATGCAGTGTGATGGGTTCTTATACAATCAGAAATAATGCAGAGAAATATGAAGTCAAGATTTTGTAAGCTCCATCTAACTGGAGACTTCTGCCAAGATATCAGAACAAGACTGAGACTGAAGAGAGGCTACAAAAGTTAAGATAATGAAATGTAAGGATATGTCATTGGACACTAAGGCCAAGATCATCAATCCAATTGTATTTCCATTTACTATGCATGTACTGTATGTGAAAGATGGATGATTTTTAAAAAAAAGCTGACAGGAATGATGCATTTGAAACCTGGTCCAGGACAAGAGGTTTTCCCCCTGATACCTTGGACTGCCAGAAAGATGAACAAGTGAAAAGAAATATGACCTGTCCTATTTCTAGAGGCAAAAATAATGAAGCTGAGGGTGTCCTACTTTGGGCACCTCATGAGAAGGCAAGAATTTCTGGAAAAGAAAATTCTGCTGGAAAAGGTGGAAGGCAGCAGGAAAAGAGAAAGACCAAATGTGAGATGGATAGACTCCTTAAGGTAGTGATGGTGGACTTTGGCACTCCAGGTGTTTTTGGACTTCAATTACCAGAAGTCTAAGTCAGCACTCCTGCTGATCAGGGATTCTGGGAATTGAGTTCAAGAACAGCTGGAGTGCCAAGGTTCATCATCATTGCCCTAAGGGAACCACAGACTTGAGTTTGCAAAGGGTTCAGCAAGGCTGTTGAAGACTGGACATTAGTGAGATCACACATTCATAAGGTCACTGTAAGTCAGAGACAACTTGGCAGCACATAAGAACAATATTATTCCCACATCTTGAGTCTTGCTATTTATGTGTTAATATTATTGCTTCATTTCTATCCAGCCTTGCCTCCATTGAATTGAAAGTGGAAAACATAACTTTTCTTGCCACATTGTCCACACAACAAACTTGTGTGGCAGGTCATGCTGAGAAACGGTGAGTATCCCAATGTCACTCTGCAAGTTCCAGATTCAAAGTCTCTCAGGTCCATGCCCAGATCTCTAATAATGATACTACATTGGCTGTGAATTGCCAATTGTGTACAAATTAAGGACTAATTGGAGGAATGCAGTTTCAATTCAAGATCTCTCAGGACCTTGCCCAGAATGATACCTAGATTGGCTGTGAATTGCCATTTGTGTATAAATTAAAGAGTAGTTGGAGGAATGCATTTTCAAGCTATTGTGTTGCTATTTCTTTCTTTGAGGAACATGCAGGGCCCCCCATTGCTGGTGTTAATTTAACTTCATTTATGTTTATTGCAGAGTTCCTGAGGATATTCCTTCAATGTTGACTGATATCACTGTCCTTTTGGGCCCTGAGAAGGATCCTTGGTTAAAATGTCTCTTTGTAGTAATTTCTATTTCTGGTGCTTCTGGGTTGAAAAGATTAGCTGGTGAAAAATCTCCATTGCCAGTGATAAATCTCTGTGTGTGAATGTGGAGAAGTACAAATTATCTCCCACAATGCCCCTCAACGTGCACTGAGGAGGATCTTATGTTGGCAAGAGGAAATGCTGTTGAGGTGGCACGATATTGGGCAGATGTCATCTAGCCCTTTTTAATTCTATTTTGTTTTTAGATGTGTTAATTTTAGCTTTGTATGTTATTTTATGCTGGTAGTGCCTCTGACATGAATAAAGAAAGGTTTAATTTCATAGTTTAGACCAGACAACTTTCGTTGAACTTCCCCATGTGCTATATTCTTTGCCATGAATTCTCATCTGAAGCCTGCCCAGAAATATGGATTCATTACATCTAACATGTTAAAACACCATTGATAATGAATAGGTTCTTTTGGTTTGGTTTTGTCCAGAAGTATGTGATCATGGGGTGAGACGAAAAGAAGGGAAAAGAGGAAATTTTTCAAAAGAAATTTAACAGCAACTTTGAAGGTAAGTGGAATATGAAATGAACCAAAAAGTAAATGCTGTTTTATTTCATTTCATGCTTCTTTTATTTTATTTTCTTCTTTTCTGAATTGGTTCCATCCATGGATTGAGTGAGGCATGCTAAATGGGACAGGAGTCTGGAGCTATGCTATTTTCAAAAGAGCTGGCATCACTTCTTTGGCACTGATTGAACAAGTGCTCCTGGACATTGCATTTATCTTCCTGGTTCTTTCCCCCAATGTTTTTGAAATCTGATTCAGTCATGTCACTTTATTGAACATACAGCATCTTTTAGCTAGTTGCCATAGCAGCAGCCCAAGTTCTCTGCGCAGACAAACTGGTAGCATGGGTCTTTATCAGACAATCCTAATGAAATTTGGTAAAACAAAGAGCATGCCCATACTGCCCCTTAATGAGTGGCCTGGGCTCACTCATTTTTTGGTCACTAAAGGATAGGGGAAGGGCTAAATTACACTTAGCCTGCTACCCCTGACCATACATGCGAAGTAACCTATTTGCCTACATGATGACGTGGCTTATGAAGCCACTTTACCATGTGGTATAAATGATACACTTCCCCTTCTTATTTACATAAGAAGGAAAAGTGTAGATGTCTTTCTTTCTCTGGTGAACCTGAAACTGAAAGGGGGGGGAGGGATATTTATTTCCCTTTCCCAGATAACTGCTGCTTCAATTGGCAATCAAACAGGAAAGGAAAGCGCTATGACAGGTTGGCAAAGGGAAAAATATTTACACTTTTCCCTTCCTCTGTAAGGAAGAAGAAAAAGTGTGAATGGAAACATCAAGTGTGGTGAAGGGGCTGGTTAGCTATGAAGGCTGCTGCCCTTGTATGACATCTAAAGCATCCAGAAGTATTTGGGACACAGCAATCTTAAAAAATACAACCCCTGATGGAGATTCTAAAAAAAAAATTCTGAGGGAAAGCTCAGATACTTCAGCATCCACAAAATGCAGGTGCTGTATCAGAGTCAGATAACTGAAGTTCTTGATGATGTCATCAAAGGTGGCCTTCACAAAGTTGCTCATGGTTGTAGTGAAGCCCCTTGCTGAGGATTAACAATCATCAATACAATCCATAATCCAAATTTTCTTTCTTTTATCAGTTAACCATTTCTCAACCAAACACAAAACAATTGTCATGGTTGTATATATTGCTTGGGGCACAAGGCATTCCAAATGCCTAAAAGAAATCTATCTTTCAGGTCATCTATACACACAAAAATACTTCATGTATATCTGAAAGATACTAAATGGCTAATCCCAATTGAATTTGCATAAATTGCTTCTACCCTCCACAACAATCCCAACCACTTGTATTGAAAAAGAAGTCTCAGCCTTTCTTGCATTATTCAAGGCTAATGTTCTTTTATGTTCAACATTGGAGCTCAGCATGCCAAAATTTAGATATATAGCTAAAGGAAAAGCTTATATATCTGTTGCAAAATTGTGTTTTAACTCACTCTCAAGTGAGAGCAGAGAGGGTCTTTCTTTGCAAAATGTTGTTTACTGGGAATTTGCTTGAATATTTTGAAAGGAAATTAAATGGCTTGAAGTGGGGTATCTATTTGTCTGTGCCTTTTGGACTGAGTTCAACACCTCCACCTTTCACTATTTGCTGCTCTTTGTCAAAACGAACAGAACAGAAAATACTGTCAACTGTTTTTCTAGCTTCTTCTTTAATACCACAATTTATTAATCACCTCTTTGTGTCTGAAGCATTGATAGCATCTCAGTTTTTAAAATGAGAGCAACAGCAAAGATCAAGTTCAGATTGGTAGTTATTTATTCTTAATATTTATATACCACCTAACTTAGTACAAGCACCACCCCGGACAGTCTTACAACAAATAAATGTCACATAAAAGTAATTTTCAATAGAAATCATACCCCATAGATCCTAAATCCACGTGGTAGCAAACAGGATACCATACAAATGTAAAATATTATTTAAAATAAATCTCCTACTGGGGAAGAATGCCTGAGAAGGCTTCTTTAAATAAGAGTGTCTTTAATAGTTTTCTGAAAGTCTGAAGTGAGGGTTGCCTGATGAATCTCCACTGGGATGTTGTTCCTAAAAAAAAAAAAAAAAAAACAGGAGCTACCACCAAGCTTTCTTTCTGGTGACATTCCTTTTGGCTTCTCTTGGAGTGGCCACCTGTAATAGTGCAGTCTGGAAGGATCAGGCATGAGAGGTAAGATTCTTTAAAAAGGGTTGCTCCACCAAGGTCCCAAACTGTACAGACCAGTGATGGTGAACTTTTTAGAGACTGAGTGCCCAAACTCACCTTCACTACAGACTCAATAGGCTGCTGTCTGCACCATAATCTCACACTGCATGTGAGCTGCCCACCTTACCCCAGACAGGGGAAGGAGGAAGCACTCCCATTGGGCTACTGGGCAGAGGGGTGGGCTGTACTCTGTGCCGAGGGAAGGGAGGAAGCACCCCCATTGGGCTGCTGGGCAGAAGGGTGGGAGTGAACTGTTTGCTGGGATGATAATGCATGTTCCCACAAAGAGGGCTCTAAGTGCCCCCTCTGGCATGCATGCCATAGGTTAGCCACCACTGGTATAGACCTTTACAAGTAACAACTAAAACCTTGAACCTGCCACAGAATGCAATGGGCAACCAATGGAGGTAAGCAAAGACATGTGAAGTCAAATCAACCTGCTTATTACACACTGACAATGAGTTCATGGGCTGGTTCATATATAAATATGTTTGATCACATGGATAAATAAGCTCCCAGCAATTGGTCATCCACAAGCAGAGGTTTCATCACAGCTGTTGATGATCATCCACATTTTCCAAACAATAGATATTGAGAGAACTTGTTGAAAAACAGCCATGGTTATGTTTGGGTGAGAAGTGGTTAACTGAAAGGGGGGGGAAGGAACTCAGCTTCTGGGATTTTCTCTTGCTTGGTATCTCTTTATGAATGGTAGTGAGCACAGGAAGGTGTCTTGTAGAATAAATCATCTAGATTGCTGCCATGTCTGTTTTCAACATCCAGGCTGCCCTTTGCTATATAAAACTCATCATCCTTCCGCCTGTTGACAATGCAGGTATTATAGTGCATGGCAATATCAGACCATTATGTAGAATTCTGACTCATGGTTAGAGAAGCATAATATCCCACATTCATAAATCTTAGGGGTTTTTTTAAGTATTGAATTCTTTATTAAAAGGCCTGCACATCCCCATAATGTTGGCTGTATTGCAACTCAAAGGTGGTGAAATATTAGTGTGTGTGGTGCTTAGACTTTTGGACTCTGGAGACCTGAGTTCAAATCCTGTTTGGCCCTGAAACTGGTCTTGAGCTCCCTAAAAAAAGGTAGGACATAAATGCAATAAATAAATGAACAATTAACTAAAATGGCAAAGTATGGTGCTCTCGCTATATATATATATCTTGGCCTAGAATTTCCATTTGTATATCTATCTATCTTTTGGGCTGGTGTTCCACTTCCAACTTGGTTCAAAACCAGTGTGAACAAGCAGCACAAAGTATAAGCAGCTTAAGATCATATTTTCTTAGCGAAAAAACAAAATCTTTTAGTATGAATCAGTCCTTTCCCCTGAATGAATATAATCAGAATTCAACAGAGTGTAGCAGCACAAGTCTTTGCTGAGATGGTTTCAAAAACAAATGAGAATTGAAATTTAATTATTAACTGACTTCAAAGACTGATTCACAAAGTTTTAGTGGCTTATGAAAAAAAAATATATGTGCATGCAAACCAGGCACACATAGGCATGATAAACCACAGAAAATCATTGAGCATTTTCAGTATTGCTGGGAAAAATACTGAATTTATGAGAATAACTGGTCCTGCCATCTGATATACTTCAAACATTTGCCTAAGACAGCATTTCATGGTGTTCATGGTTTTCTCTTCACAGATAATCTCCAACTATATTTACATTGGCACTGTTATCAGCACCTTGTAATAAGCCTGGGGGATTGCAACAAATAATTTCCAATGCGTAATTCTAATTAGTGGCTAAAGTTGTCATACTGCCTGCTATCTAAAATTAGATCAGAGGGGTACTTAGAGATGTAAAAAACTCTATTTAACTACCCAGGCTTCCAGTTCTTGTTTGCTGGTGGAAAAAATTACTGTCTTGAACCATATCATTGAATATCTGAAGAATCTAGAGTCGGAGTAATAGCAAGGGATTTTTTTGGGATGGAAGACAACTATTTTTGGAGGTCTTTTTAGTGAACTAGAAGAAATCTTCTGAATATATTCTTCCATGGAAATTCTGCTTAGTTGTGGAATACAGTAGATCAGCAGCAGTACTTGAAGACACATTTAATTTAAAAATGAAACAGAATATTCTAAATTTAAATAGTTCCAAATGCAGTAATAGCTTGATTATATCAGGGACTTTATATCTGGATAGGGTTGCCATAATTCTCTCCCACCAAACCAGGACAGCCACGTGACATTATTGCATTCTTCAAACTGCGTGTGCGTCGGATGGGGCTGTCAGAGAGACCGCGACTCTAAGACCCCACGGAATCTCCATCTGGGGTGGACAGCCTTTGTCAGTTTAAAATAAACTGTAGTTTAAACATTTTCCCCATGTGATTCTTGCAAAAGACTGTTTTTGATGGTTTTATTATTATTATTTTGAATAAAATATCTTGGAACACTCTTCCTCCCCCTGTGGTCACCCCACCCTCCACTTCACACACACACACACACACACACACACACTGAAGTAGACTCACCCTCAAACACCACACGAGGATCCCTTGGAAGAAAGTTCTAAAGAGGGTTCTGGAACAGCAATGCAGTCCATGGCACCTCTGTTTCTCTCTGGAAGGAGAAAAGCAGGAGACAGGAAGGGGCTTATTTTGGAGGAGGACCTTTGCGATAAAGGACTCTTCACTTTCTGTCCACCCTGTTCTCATCCTCTCTAGGAATACCAACCCTATGCAATTAACCCTTTGTGGTCATGTGAAGAAGGAATTCTCCATCCCAATGTATGGTGGAGGTTTGGTTTCTTAGATATGGGTATTTCTTGCTCCTTCCTGGCTTTCAAGGAAAAGGGCTGAGAATGACTCCTTGTCCCCCAAACTTCAAGGTGAGCCAAGGGATTTTTGCAAAGAGTTATTTCCCTTTTGTTAAGTTTTCAGTACCTGACAACTTTGTGCAAACTGTAGCTAAGCATTAACTGGAAGACAATTCTTCCCTCCTGGTTGAGATGAATCAACAGTTTGATTCACTACAAGGCAGCTACTTATGAGCTGTTCCATACAACATAATGTTTGGTTGCCATTTTCAGCTGGCTGGGAAGATGTTGAAAAGGTGGACAATCAAAGATACAGTATCTGTGTTTGAACAAGTAACCCTACATTCTGAAGCTGGAATGCCGCCTGCTAAGTCTAGATGTTGAACCTTCCTCAGTGACAAGAAGGACCTGTTTGAGATCTACTTCTGTGACTCATCATTGTTGTTCATATTAGAAGTAATCCAATGATGCTTCAGGAGTAGAAGGATTTCATTTCATTTCATTTATTAGATTTGTATGCCACCCTACTCAACAAATGTGACTCAGGGCAGCTCACAGAACCACAACATCAGATACTGCAGTACAGCAAAATACAGAGAAATACAATAGCATATAATAAAATACAATAAAATACCATAACAACAATATAACATTGCAAAACAGTGAAAAGAAACAGTACACTTTTTCTTATCAAAAATAATAAAGTCACAAACCACAAAAAAAGTTCACAAATAATAATACAGGATAAGCTGCCAGGGAGCTGCTATTACTCAGGGGGACACTCAAATGTGTTTACAGTCCTAGGGAGGGCTTCCACTCTCCCCCCCCAACCCCCAGCCTCTGTCACAGTCATGCGTTGCTGACACTCAGTTGTCTCAAACTATTCATTATTTATACCAGTATTCTATTGTCATTCTCAGCTAGAGCAGCCTCGTTCCAACTTTATGGAACTTATGTGTCAACTTACCATTCAGCAGTTCCTTCAGTGGGTCAACTTGGTAGACTAGCAATAAAACACGGATGACTATTTCAGTGTGACTTGTCTACTAGGGCAAGGGTGGACAAGTTCCCTTCCTCATGCCTTTGTTAGCCTTTAATTCCTGGCAGTTTAAGCCAGCATAGACAATGATTAAAAATGCTGGGACTTGTAGCCCACATCTACCTTAGAGTAAAAGATGTAAAATGCTACATTGGCTGCTTGCTTATTCATTAATATCCTATAACGCAGAGTTCAAGGTAATTGCTGAGGCAGACGTTTCACAGCAACATATCTAGCAAACCAACGTTAGCTCTTTATAACTTGAAACTGAAAAATTAAAATACCCATTGAAGAATTGAGTGGTTTCTGACTCATTTTAATAAAATGAAGAAAACTAAGTAGGACCTTATATACTCTCAGGAGGAGGCAGCTGAGGAAATGAGATTGCAACATAAATGTCTGGTGAAGACAGTAGAACAGGATTGCTAGATATGAGTAATTTAATGTAGATTATTACTTTGAAAGTTACCCTACTCCTTATATAAATGCAAATGCAGTCTGGGTTCAAGGTCTGATGAAGTTGCTGCTTGTCTTAGCTATGGGCCAATAAGGCACATATGATGCTAGACTCCTCAAGAGAACAATGTCATTACACAGCAGTAGATTTGCATCCATTGGGCTATGGCCTATATATGTAGAACTAGTGAGTACAAGTTCAAACCTTTCAGGCATTCTTTCCATGTGCAAAGGGGAATATGTGACATGCATGCTGCATCATTGTAATTATGTGCTGGGAAATTACTTCAGATTTATGACAACCTTATGAATTAGTGACTTAGGTTGCAATCCACAGAAGCTTATGTTAAAGAATAAATGTCAGTGTTTAAGGCAGGGATTCTCAACCTGTGGCCTGTGGTCCTGATGCGGCCCATGGTACCATTTCATGTGGCCCTCCACCACCTCCACCACACCCGGAAGTGGCATGTGGTGAAGGAAAGGCAAAATGGTCACCTGCTCTCCGAAGCTGTCTGAGGGAGCGTGACCTGGTCCCCGTCTTAAAAAGGTTGAGAACTCCTCCTTTAAGGCATCACAAGGAGATTGGTTGTGTTCACACTATTGTATTACAAATCACTGTGTATGAATGCAAAAAGAGGACAATAAAGGAAACTAATGGGGGGGGGGAAGATTCATTTAAAATATGGTGCTGGAGAAGACCTCTACAGATACCATGGATTGTCAGAAAGATAAACAAATGGATCTTCATGCTAATCAATTAATTTTGTAAGCTGCCCTGAGTCTTTGGATGAGGGTGGGGTATAAATGTGATAAAAATAAATAAATAAATAAAGATGAAGATGAAAGTGAAAATGATGAAGGTGAGGCTTTCCTACTTTGGGCATATCATGAGAAGGCAAAAATTCCTGAAAAAGGCAATAATGTTGGGAAAGGTGAAAGACAGCAGGAAGAGGAAGAGAAGCATAAGATGACTCTCTGAGGAAAGCCACATTCTTGAATTTGTAGGAGCAGAATAGGGTTGTTTAGAACTTTTTGGAGATTTCTCTTTCACATGGTTGCTACAAGTCTCAGACAACTTGATGTTATGTAACAACAACAAAGAAGACTAATTATGGTTTAGTCCACTGGCATAGAGAGGGGGGCAGACTGCCCCGGGTGGCATTTGGGGGGGGGCACATTGCTGCCCCAGACTTCCTAGTGGCCGGAGCAGGTGCTGGGACCCTCTGTCACTGCCAGTGCCCTGGGCCTCACCCACGTCGTCAGGGTCCCGGGTGCTCGGCTTCCCCACCTCCTAGCCCAGCGAAGCCTGAAGCTCCACACTGACTGGATTTGCTAAATACATCTAATTGTGCTTTTGTGGTTTTGAGACTTGCAGGTTTCTGTGGAACAAAATGAAAGATGTGTCCACCAGTGTACACATAATTTAAAAATGTGTGTGTGTGTGTGTGCATGCACACACACACACACATAGATGCATACACATGTGCATGTGCGTGCACGTCCACGCACACGCACACACGCACACGCACACACACGCACACACCATATGTGCTGGTGTACAAGACACACTTTCCCCTCTTAAAATATACCAGAAAAAGAGAATGCGTCTTAAACTCCGATGCGTCTTATACACTGGCATATATGGTACAGTATATGCTTTAGATACTGGATGCATAAAGATAAAAAATGTTGACAAAAATGCAGAGGTTATTTGGGACAGAAAATCCCCACAGTAGCTCAACCTGCAAATCAAAAGATAGTACAGGTATACATTAAATAACTCACAATTGGTTCCCTTTGCTTTATAGCTAAAATCAGTACCTCAGCCACTTGTTCAGTTCTCCTTAATGGTACTGTTTTATCCTGAAGATAGATAAAGAATTTTATTTTGAAGTAGAATATAATAGTGATCTAGTTATTATGAACAAAAGGCCCAACATTTCTGCTAGGCATGCTCAACAAGGTAGTTTCCTCAAATGTTTGAAAGTGAACAATTAGACTTTGAAACTAAGGCTGTGTTTACTTCCAGCTACAAAACACAACATTAAAACAGACATGTGTATCTAAGAAAGCTGCAATTGATTGATCTCCAAACAGATTTGAAAAGGAAATTTGTAGTGGCACTCAGAACCAGGGCTCTTTGAAGCACTGACTATTTATCCACTCTGAGGTTTTTTTTAAAAAACTGTTGTTTTTAAAAACTGACTTGAAAAATGAAAATGATACTGTAACACAATCAAGAAGCCAAAACCAGAAGAATATTGGCAGCTTAAGCCCCAGGGAAATGCTCAAACTTGTCTGGGATACTCTAATCATAGAGCCCTGGCAAGCTCAAAGTAGAAGACTGACAGCTCAAACCCCAAGGAAAAGCCCAGGTTTTCTTGGAAAGTGAATCATGGAGCCTCTGGGAGGAAACTTCCTTGTGACTGTGATCAGTGGCCTTTTTGCAATGAATGCAATATTAGAATGAATGATGTGGCACTGCTATTTGCATCATTTGAATTTTCAGGAAGTAGAGTAATTGGACATTTTCCCCTTCCTTTCTTTCTGTGCGGGCATGTGAATGTGCCATCATGTGGGAATTGAGCAGCATAATTCACATTAGCACTTAGAATAAGAATTAAGCTATCTAAATAACATGGCATCCAGGGATGGGGGTTGGGGCAGGAAAGACGTAAGTAAGGAAAGAAATACTGAAACTAGTAGAAGCTTTGCCTGCACACTGAAGTCTGAACTATAATTTAAGACAGGTGTATCCAAATGTTTTGGGCCATGGGCCAGTCACGTAGTTCACTGGGCTGGTCACATGGTTCCTCCCACCGGAAGTGGAAGTAAAAAACACACCTTGCAATCTGTTTTGCAACAGGATGAGATAGATTTTGAGCTGCCATTTATTCTGCTTAAACCAGGGGATGTCCCAACTATGGGCCAGATCTGGCCCCGATGCCAATTCATCCAGCCTGCGCTGTTCTTGTCACTCCCAGAAGAGGCATGTTTTACTTCCATTTCCAGTAGTGACAAGAACAGCATGGGCCAGATGAATTAGCATTGGGGCCAGTTCTGGCCCATGGGTTGTAGTTTGGGCACCCCTGATTTAAGGAATTGAGTTGTACCTTAATCCAGGCTCAGAGCTTTCTATTTTAATTTCTTTTATCCATATACAAATTAAAGCTAGTGGGCTACAAATCAGCTCAAAGCAAATCAGTTGTGATTTGTAAGACAAACAATTCAGAAAAAATAGAAGATGGAATTTGAATATGTCTGTCTAATAGTATTATTTAGTTTGATCCTCAGATCTCCCTATATAAAAGAGGCTGTTTTAAAACTAGCATTACACTGTATAATTCTGGAACTAATAGCCAAAAAAGGTGACTTCCCAACCTCTGAATGAGAGGGGAAAGTAAGGATTCATCATGAATGATCATCACTATAATGGTCAGAATGGGGAGCAAAAAGATTATGCAAAATAATTCTCTTATGCATACTGCTATACTTTGTTAATTTATTCCCCCTGTAGTCTACGAGTTGGAGAATGAGAATGGAGAGAAAAATTGTCATTGATGCCTTAGCATCAATGACAATCAACCTCCCAACACACAGGGAGATAGATGCACATTCAAGAGGAATACTGTATGAAAGACCTACTTGCTTTGTTTGGGAAAGTAAATGGGAATGTGGATTGGGAAGTAGACCTCTTTTTTACCTTCACAACTCCATTTATTATAATTTACCATAATTCTGCTTCTAACAGTGATCTATATGCACTTTGCAGAAGTTCTCAAAAGATTCTGACAATGCCTCGCTTGGAAAATTGACTGCAGATGTAATGGAAAGGTACGGGGGGGGGGGGATGAAGTACAGTAATACCTTGGATAATATTTGCATCAGATAACACTAAAACCACATAACGTTAAGCAATGGAGGGGGGGATTGCATCGCATAACATTAAATCCTATGGGATGCATCGGATAACGTTTACTAAAGCCTGTGCCGGTTACAATGTATCTCTATGAAGTTTTAATGTTATCCGATGCATCCCATAGGATTTTAATGTTACCTGATGCATGCATCAGATAACATTAAAAATCAGATAACACTAAGACTTGTAGAACCAAGTTTTAGCATTATCCAAGGTTTTACTGTATTGACCTACAAAATGAAGAAGAGGAGTCCTTTCTCCTGTTTATCTTGTCATTGACAGCAGAATGGGTATAAGAGGACTAGACCATTTGATTTCAACATGTTTTAGACTATTTGCACATCATTTTAGGACAAATCTGATCATGGCCTTCTACATTTCAGACACTGACTGCCTTGTGTTATCTTGGGGAGGGGGGGTTTGCATGGTCAGCAGTCACTATCTTCCTTATGGCAGTTAACTGACAGTTTGTTTCTGCCCTTTGTAGAAAATGACACTGTACGGTTCCAGTATAGCAAATTACACCACCCTAAAAAGTCCCTAAACAATTGGGACTTTATGAAAGTGCATTTTGAGAAAAATAAATCCATTTTCCCTCTATCAAGACAGAGCAGGCAAAGAAGGGGAAAATATTTCTAGGTTTTGGAAAACTGTGAAAGGGAAGGATAATATTTTTAAAATAGGGAGTGAGAAAACACAGAACATTCAATTTGTTGCAGCTGTTTGAAAGGGTTTCAAAAGCTTTAGGTAAAACAAAGATCAAAAGCTTGATGAGTAGGATCATATGATGCTCCATGATCAAGGTCAGATGCTAGAATGGGAACAGTAAACATTGTGACATATAAACACTATACTCTTAACCTTATGATTAGATGGTGCCAGTGTTGGAATGAGTTAAGGGTTTCAAGTTGCAAGTGGCAGGACTTTTACACAACTTCTGATAACCCTCCCACAGGCTTCTCTGTTACCTTTGAGTTAAAATGCAGCTGTTACAGTAGCTGAAAGAAAGCAAATTTTATCACAAGGAATAAAATGTGGTTGCAATTAATGGGTTTAAGTAAAATTCTCCTGCAAAATCACCAGAATTTGTTTCCTGTGTAGTACATTGATACGCAAGGACTGTGATGGCTTAGTGGTTAAGACACTAAACTTGATGACTGGAAGTCCAGCAGGTCAGCAGTTTGAGACTGGAGGGCTGCACGATGGAGTGAACTCCCGTCTCTGTCCCAGCTTCTGCCAACCTAGCAGTTCAAAAGCAAGAAATTGCAAGTAGATAAATATGTACTGTTTTGGTGGGAAAGGTAACAGTGTTCCATGCACTTGAACTTGGTGGATGGATTAGATCCAGGGGTAGGCAACCTATGACCCACAAACCAGATACAACCCACAGCACCAAACAATCTGGCCTCTGCCATTGCTCCAGCTGCCGCTGGTGCTGGAATCGTTTGTGGACTCATTTACAGCTACCATAAACATGTTTACAATATCCATAAATGGCAGGGATAACACCAGTCCATCCTCCTCAACTGTCTGAGGGAGTGTGACTCGGCACCTGACTCAAAAAGGTTGGCAACCCCTGGGTTAGTTAGAGAAGAATAGTCCCAATTGATCAGAGATCTTTTGCAACCTATGATTTAAGGTTGGGGGCAGAGGTATTCAAAAATACAATAGAACCCCGTATAATGAATCCTATTACAGTGAAAAAGTCATACAACAAAGAGGGTTTGAAAAAACCATTGTTCCCCATATAACAAATTATTTTGTTATACGATGGAATGCATCTCTATGGGAAAAATCATACAACAAAAAACTCTATGGGGAAAAAAATGTACAACGAAAATGTTTTTGTTGTACAATTCTTCCCATAGGGATTTTCGTTGAATGAAGTGCCTCGTAGAATGAATTATTTTCATTATACGGGGTTCTACTGTATAATACTTCATATTTTGTATTACTACAGCCCAAAAGACTGCCATGTGTCTTTTTCTGAAAGTATACAGTAATACCTCAGATAACGTTTACCTCGGATAACACTAAAACCGCATAACGTTAAGTAATCTGGGGAGGAGAATTGCATCGAATAACGTTAAGATCCTATGGGATGCATCAGATAACAACCGCTAAAGCCTGTACGGTTACAATGTATCTCTATGGAGCTTTAACATTATCCAATCCATCCCATAGGATTTTAACATGCATCAGATAACACTAAAAATCGGATAACACCAAGACTTGTGGAACCAAGTTTTAGCGTTATCTGATGTTTTACTGTAGTTTGATTCTAACTTGCTCCCTGATCTGTTTAATTATGCAGGAACAATTTTCTTTTCTCAGGTTGTCTACCTACATAATTACTTTCACAAAAGATATCATTGTACTGGTAGGGGGTAATTGAGGATGATAAACACTCTATATGTGTAGTCTGATATTTCACAGGTGTAAGTAATTTCAGGAAAAGAAATAGTTTCAGATGAGGAAAGAACTTGTCAAATAAGGCTAATTTAAGAAATAACAGCTAAGAATAATCTAAAAATATTTATAACACAGGATTCTTGACTACTGAGGTTATTGTAATAAAGAATGAGAGTCTACTGTAAAGAAATTTTACAGCCTAAGCTATGACACTGTTCAGCTGATTTCACACCATTTTAATCAACAAATCATAGAATCACAGAATAATGAAGATGGAATGGGTAAAAAGACCAAACCTGTGCTCAATACAGGAATTTGAGTTAAAGTACCGTATATATGACACATGGTTGTACTGATATACTTTCATGTTATGTCATAGGGGAGTGAAGAACCAAAGTAAAGTGGGCATATAAGAAACCTCATATTGCAGCTGGTAACCTTCAGCCATGATTTTGTCCATATTTCTCAGTCTTGGATATACTGGCTGGCAGCAGCTCCCTGGAATTTCAGGGTTAGTTCTCAACCCCCCCCCCAACAAAATAGTGGGCCTGCTGTGGCTTAGGGGTTAAGACCTTGAACTGAATGACTGGAAGGTCAGCAGGTTGAAACCCTGGTGAGCTTCCATCTCTGTCCTAGCTCTACCAACCTACCAGTTTGAAAGCAAGAAATTGCAAGTAGATAAATAGATACCACTTTGGTAGGAAAGGTAACAGCATTCCATTCACATAGGTGTCTATCTGCCACATGACCACAGAAATGTCTGCAGATGCAGACAGTGCTGGATTTTTGGCTATAAACAAAGATGAGCCCCACCCCTAGAGTTGAATATGTCGTGGTATTTAAGCAAGGGCGACCTTTACCTTCACCTACTGAGCAAAATAATTGAATGGGGTTGAGGGTGGATTTTTGCAAGCAAATGCCATGCTCTGGCACAACACCCCAGTCCACCCCCTCTGTCATCTCAAGCTACAGTCAAGCTTGAGATTACATATAAACAAGCCTTGTCTCCACTTCACAAAAGCCAGACATTGCAGATGTAGCTTGTAAACAACATTGGTCTTTACTCTTTTCTTGCTGTTGCCACAAGAGAGACCAAGGTTCTAATAGTGCAGTGGGACATGTCTGAACTAAAATTGCTATGACCATCTGTGTTTATTGAAGGATTTCTCAGGGGAACTTTCATTACAGCCTCTGAATTTCTGTTGGGAATTAAATAGATTTTAAGCTCCCTGCATTGTGAGAGGCTCTCTGTCGATCTCATGAGCAGAACTCTGAAACTGGATTGATGACAGAGATAAATAGTCCAAGATTCTAGCCTCAGCTGCAGAGCATGCCCCTTTAAGGCTGTGATGGTGAACCTTGGCACTCCATATGTTCTTGGACTTCAATTCCCAGAAGCCCAAGCTGATGCTGCCCTCATTGCTCCTGGAAGCGGAAGTAAAATGCACCCGTACGGGCACATTTTACTTCTGCTTCCGGGAGTGGCGAGGGCAGTGCAAGGCAGATGAATCACAGTAAACCCATTCGTGTGGATTCACAGGGGGATTGGGCTTCTGGGAATTGAAGTCCAACAACATCTGGAGTGCCAAGGTTCACCATCATGGCTTTAAGGTCTTAGGATGTTGCTGAGCCCATGGAAATCTGGCCCATAATAGCAGCTGAAGCTATTTGCTTCTCCCTTTGTGATCTCATCATTACCATGCTGTTTGCAAACTTCAGCTAAAAAAGGGACCAAGAAGGAGGGGATCTCATTGAGATAAAACATGTAAGCTCACAAAAAGTGTGACAAATTGCACTGTAAGGTTGTGCTAATGGCTTGTTATCTAGGGAAACGAAATGTCTGCCAAGATAATGCACATGGCATTTGGCCTAACAGGTCTTTGATTGATACTGTAAAGATGGAGAATTAGATCTTGAACCAGCTCATTCCACACACTGATTAGATGCAGAAAGGATACCAGCCACAAAACTGCAGAAATGACTTATAGCCACCCTAATGGATTTTGGAAAGTAAGTGGGATATTTAAGGAATGGTCCCAATTTCATTCAACCACAGTGATCTGAATTGGTTCATAGAAGCCTTGCGCCTTTTTTTTTAAATCACTTTTTATTAACCTGGGATGATGATATCTTGTAAGAATTTTATCACAGAAATTTCTTCAAGAGTTACTAATGAGAGTTACCTGAAAGCTATTGGATACTCTGCATACATACTTCAAGCATACATTACTTAAACTAAGAGGGAACCTAAGAATCCCAATTGTACAAAAACATACTACAGCTAGGAGTTCAGCTCCACATTAGCCAGCCATGCCCTAACCAACACAATTCCATTCCATTTTCTCATGACAATTGGTCCAATTTTTCTCTCCCTACAGTGAGTAAGCCGACCGCTCATTGTTCTGCTTTATAGAATAGAGCAGGGATTTGCAACCTACAGCCCATTGGCCGAATCCAGCCCATGTTGCCAATTAGTGTGGCCCATGGTGAAGACCCCTGAAAATGTGTTATCAATACAACCCCCACCACTGCCGCCACTGCTGCTGCTATCACCACTTCCACCAGAAGAGGTGGAAACAGCAGGAGGCACCATGCCTCCAGCTTGCTCACCTGACTAAGGGGCATGGTCTGACCTGCAGCATAAAAACATTGAAAACCCCTGGACTAGAGACATTGCTTAAAATCTCTGTGTACTGCTATTAATCCCATAGTCCATCCATTCTGCAAAATGGACTAGGAGAGCAACAGGTGCAAATCCTCAAGGTTGGGGAAAGGCGGGAGCATTACATTTATTGTTTTTCTGTATCAAGATTTGGTATTTAAGGACACTGGTATCTTTGCACAATTCTTTGTAGTCAGAAATAAAGGGTTAGTGATCAAATGTTAATATTTTATTTGTCCAATTTGTTATCCCGCCCCAAATAGGTAAACCCAACTCTGGGCGGCTTACAACACTATCAAAAAAAGACATGACTTAAAACAACAATACATAGTAAATAACCAGCCAATCTGGCACTCCGACCTGCCTCGAACATATTAAAATTCAATTCATCCATTACAATTAAGACTAACATCTATATGAAGCCGCTGGGTGAGATCATCCGTTCCCATGGGGTAAGGTATCGTCAGTATGCTGATGATACCCAGTTGTACATCTCAGCCCGTGGGGACCCAGGCGGTGCAGTGGAAGTCCTTTCCAGGTGCCTGGAGGCTGTTAAGGTCTGGATGGGGGAAAACGGGCTACAGCTGAATCCCGGCAAGACTGAGTGGCTATGGGTAAGGGGCCCTGTGCTAACACGGGAGTTACCACCTTTGGTTCTGGATGGGGCAGTTTTGCCCCAAACAGACCCGGTGCGTAGTCTGGGGGTCCTCCTGGACTCACGGCTACTGTTCAATGAGCAGGTGGCAGCCGTGGCCAGGAGGGCTTTTGCACAACTTCGTGTAATACGCCAGTTACGCCCCTTCCTAGACCGGGATGCCCTGCTCATGGTCACACATGCGTTGGTCACCTCCAGACTTGATTATTGTAACGCGCTCTACATGGGGCTGCCCCTGATGACCATCCGGAGACTCCAGCTGGTCCAGAATGCGGCGGCCCGGGTAGTGGTGGGGTGTGGGCGCTATGCTCATGCCTCGCCGCTGCTCCGGGAGCTGCATTGGCTGCCAGTATGTCTCCGGGTGCAATTCAAGGTGCTGGTTATTACCTTTAAAGCCCTATATGATAGTGGGCCAGGATACCTAAGAGACCGCGTCACCCCAAGATCATCTGCCCGGCCCACCAGGGCGGATCGGAGAGGCTCCCTTGTTATTCCCTCGGCGAGGAAGGCGCACCTCGCCTGTACTAGGAGGAGAGCCTTCTCCGTGTTCGCCCCGACCCTCTGGAACCTCCTGCCCACCGAATTGCGCCTTCAAACGGAGCTCCTCCCCTTCCGAAAGGGCTTGAAAACCTGGCTGGCGGGACAGATTTGGGGACCCGGGACCATGGGCTCCCATACCAAGTGGCTCATTTAAGGACTGCCCCCCTGGGTTGGATCATGGGATTTACTGTTATCTATCCCTGTGTTGTTTTTAATCTTTTTAATCTTTCGATTGTTTTAACTTTGACGTTTTAGTGATAGTTTTATTCTTGTTTTATTCTTTTTATTCTGATTGTGGGCCGCCCAGAGTCGGGTCCTCCCGATTGGGGCGGGGTATTAAATTTAATAAATAATAATAATAATAATAATAATAATAATAAGCCTAGCTTTTTAGTCCCAAAAAGGGGAGATGGCTTATACTCTGGTCAATGACCACGAGGGTTCCAAGACCACGTCAGATTGAGATGTGCTAAAAATTTGATTAATTTTACCATGTTTTCATGTATTTTGATTATTGAAACTAACTAGCAGCTGCTGCATTTCCCATCCTCGGCTTATACTTGGGTCAATTTATTTTTCTGGATTTTCAGGTCAAAATTAGGTACCTCGACTTATATTTGGGTCAGCTTATATTCAAGTATATATGGTAATTATTTTACTCAAACCCAGATAATTTTCAAATGAAATTTAAGCTTGCAGGCTTGACCTCAATGTGGGGAGCAGGAGGCTTCATAACTATTTGTTTCAAATAAATGTCCTGATTTTTTCCCCATCTTGTGTGAACATCGAAACTAGGGTACAGCATAATCCCATATTTTTGTTACTAAGGTAAATTATATGTAAGAGTACTCAAGTGATGCACTCCTGTCCACCCTTTCCATCCTTCTTGCACACCTCCATATGTGGAGCAGGAGACTCCTTCTTGCATTTGCTTGAAGAGGAGTAGAAACCTCCACAAGAAGAGGAAACCTTCTGGGGGAAAAAATCAAAATCTGCAAAGAAATTAAAAGCCTTTGTCTGCAGATCTGAAAATCCTACTAATTCTTTCCAAACCATCTGGTTACTTATAAAGCAACAAGCTGCATTTCCAGATTAGGAGATAACATCTGTTATACCAGCAGTTCTTTGATTACAACTAATCTGGTTGATCTAGTCTTTCCTGATGCTATGTGGGTTAATTCTATACAGAGGTTAGAAGTACAGTACTGTATTTATATTGCTCTTCAAAGAGAAAGAAAGAATTCAAAAATGGTGCACTTTGATGTTTCAAACATATTCTTCTGGGATATTTGGTTTATTATTGTGGCACTATTTGTTAGTGGTCAGAATTGTATTTCTTAGCTACATCCCTGGAATACAAAGAGTATACCTCATAGAAGTTTCTGGCTAATAATTTATAAGTCTCAGCCCCCGCTAAAATGGTGGTATTTTTGAACCACAATCAGACATACCCTTGTAATGGCAACCTTGTGTTGCTGGTTAATCTTTCTCACACTAAATCAGGTGAAAGGAACTGCAGAATGAACTCACCAAAAGGTGCCTTCATTTTGGCAGTTTCATGTCTGGCCTAGACGTGGAAGAAGAAGAAGAAGCTTGGATTGGTCTGGGTTAGTCTGGTGGGTTGGTGTATATTTGACCATTCAAGGAACTCATTGATTGTTCATTGATCCTGAGACCAAGATCCTGCAGCAGGCATGGGAGGCCTGAGTGCAGGGTGCACACCCCACGTCAAGTGGATTGACATAATCATGTCCCTCCATGTTTGCGGTAGTGACCTGAGGCAAGCCACAGAGCTGTCTAAGGAGAGAGCCCAATGGAGATCCTTTGTGGAATACTTTACATTACAAGGTAGAAGAGGAGGCAATTAAGTTAAACTAAGCTAAACTAAGCCAGCAAGAAGCCACTACTTGTTACACAATTTGCGTTCCACAGATATAACTTGTAAAGGGATTTCTCAGTAGAATGTCACCGTATATATACATTTGATATAGTCAGCATACATATGCTGGTTTAGAAAGTAGATTTTATTATGAACTGTTTGGGTTTTTTTTATTGTTTCATTATTGCTAGTTTTATAGTATCTTATACTGGACACTACTTTAGACATTTGTTTGATAAAATAATTAATAATGTAAGTTTTTCTTATATAAAGATGCTATGTTTTTGTCGTGCTTCTTCCAAATATCTATCTATCAATCTATTTGATCTATTGGTTGATTGAATTTCATTTATACCATCATTTCCATTAAGGTATAATGTTCAAGGCAGCTTGTAAAGTTTTAAAAGAACAAAACAGAAATAACAATATTTAGTTAAAAAACATTAACATAATATAAAACATCCCCACATAAAAATATTAAAATAGATTAAAAGCAGTTTAAGACTGCAAATGATAATAGATTAAAATAACACAAGAGGGCAGATTTGTGGACATTAAGTAATGAAAAAATGAATCATGTTAAAATGCAAAAAGGTCCACAAATCCCATGAAATGCACGACAAATTGTCCAGTAAAAAATGTGCTTGTGTTTTGATGTCACAGAAAATCCAGAAGCTACGACTCAAGTAATTGTTCCCAAAATGTGAAAGAAATGTTCCTCTTCCCATCGCTCTCCTTCTGCTATAGGAATATATGATCTCAGGGACTTTGAGAGAGTCAAACATTGGCTTCTTGCCAACAAGTGGGCCAGGAATTCACACTTTTCAACAGTTTTTTTTTAATGTGCCATTCAGGCACTTCTAGCTTTCTTCCCACCCACCCCTTTATTGTGGGGTGTCTATGTGTGAAGCAAAGGTTTCCATAGTGAAAACTGGTACTCCCCATAAACATGAATCTTCTGTCCCACAAACTGGCAGGAAAGGAACATCAGCAATTTGGAAGAAACACAAGGTTGTGTAGTTTATTGGCTGCTTCATAAATGGGAAAAAAAGTGGATTCAGGTATCCTCTGAACTCTGTCCTGAACTGCATTAAGTGGGGGGAAATATAAGAGAACTAGTTTAAACAAAAAAAACTGGTAATAATAGGTTACGGCCGTGGCCAGGAGGGCCTTTGGGCAAGTACATGTCCTTAACCAATTGTGCCCACTCCTGGACTGGGTGGCTTTGCTCATGGTCACCCATGCCCTGGTCACTTCCCATTTGGACTATTGTAATGGGCTCTACATGGGGATGCCCTTGGTGACCATCTGAAGACTGCAGTTGGTCCAGAATGCGGCAGCCCATGGGGTGGTGGGGTGGGGTTGTTTCTCCCATGCCTCACCACTGCTGTGGGAGCTGCACTGGCTGCCTATATGTCTCTGGGTTCAATTTAAGGTCCTGGTTATCACCTTTAAAGCCCTTCATGGTAGCGGACCAGGATACCTCCCTAGGACATTGACCCATCCCACAAGAGCAAACTGAGAGGGCACCCTAAAAATACCATCTGTTGGGGAGGCATGCCTCTCCAGCACGAGGAAAAGGGCCTTCTCGGTCGTAGCCCCCATGTTATGGAACCTCCTCCCAGTAGAATTACGCCTCCAGGCCCAGTTGCTACTGTTTATGAGAGAACCTAAAACGTGGTTTGTGGAATGGGTCAGGGGGCCAGGATTGCCAACAAGCTCTCCTTTCTGGCTCGTCTGAGGTTCCCCACGTCTTGTATTTGGTTTTATTGAAGAGTTTTTAACTGGTTTTATATTATTTTTAAGTTTTGCTGAGCAGCCAGTGAGGTGTTGGTTGGATTTTGTATACTGACCAGAGTCTATTGATTGGGGCGGTATATAAATCTGAATAAATAAATAAAATATTGCACTGAATTTGTTGGAAAGCGTGCAAAAAAGCCATCCAATACACCAGGGGTTCCCAACCTTTTCAAGCTAGGGACCGGGTCACACTCTCTCAGTCATCTTCAAAGGCTACACAGCCATTTTTCCCTGGCTGCACAATGGGGGAGGCCATTTTGTCCCAACAGCTTCAAAGGAGCAGCCATTTTGTTTATCAAATGCCCTTGGAGGGGGGCACATGAAATGGCACCATGGGTCAGATCTGGCCCACAGGCCTTAGGTTGGGAGCCCCTGCAATACACCAATGAAATATATTTCAATAGACATAGCAGAACAAAGCAGGCTCTCGCACCAAAGCTAAGAAATGACCACTAAAAGACAAGTGATTACTACAAAGACCCTACGAAAGGCCCACAGGGCTAGAAAAACATGAGACCAGTCTTCTATTCCTTTGCATTTTCCTTAAAGAACAGTAATACAGCACTAAATATCAACATTACCATCAAAATTGTTATGAAGGGATAATATAAAAGAAACACAGTGTAAGGTTCTCAGCATGTAGTAGAGAGGAAGTCAATAATAAACGTCTAATAGTGTATTTGTTAAGCAAGTAATCATTAACACAGCCATACTACAGTCAATAAATGTCAAAATGTTTCATGTTTCATATTTGGGAGGGTTATTCAACAATGTAAGAATTGTGCAACATAGGGTTTTTTTAATTGTCAGAAATTTATCTGCATTAAATCACATGTTCCCAGTTGGCTGGATAGCTCAGTGAGTGAGATCTCTGTCTGCAGAGCCAGAGGTTAGGTGTTCAGTTCCCCTGTGTGTCTGTGCATGTACGTGCACACGCACAACTCCAAAAGCTATGATTCATCATAATTTTGAGCTAATGATGTGGGATTCTTGCATATGCATAGCAACCAAATTTATTGAAATCTCTCAAACAGGCAATTAAATAGCAGCAGGTTGAGGAAAAATTGAAAGACAATGTGTATAATCGAACTCTGCAAGTACAGCAATAGACAAATGCTAACTGAATAAAGAAATCATTGTACTGTGTTTAGTTTGTTTTTCCATTCTCTACCTCAGAATATATGTTTATAACCAGAGGATGAAAAACCCCATGCCTTAACTGGCTCTAGCCTTGCCAATTGTCTGCGATGACTTTTTAATATAAATAATTTACGTCGCGTCTCCTACCAAAAAGGCATCTGGGCCCTCTGCATAATATTATAATTAAACGGCAGACCTAATGACCCATCTACAACACCAGAGCAGCAATCTCCTCTCCTTTCTCATTTCCCCACCTGTGCTAAAGGAGAAAACAAATGGGCCATGGTCGCTCACCAAAAGAACCACAGCATTATTCATTCTGAAAACAGCTGCAGAGGGGAGTTGATGGTGGCTCTCCGCAGGGACAGCATTCTGCAGATGGACCCACACATCCAAAACTATTACACACTAATTAAGTTGACATCACCGCCTACAATGTCTTTGTCAGGAGAGTCTGAGTTGTAAATAGTTTGTTCCTAATAACTGAGTCGCTTTCTCTGTTGTGAACTCTGAATTAATTTTAGAAATCTTCTTCCTCCTGTAGCAGATACCATTTTAAGTATTAGCATTTCATTATGCACATCATCTGTGGTGGCTTAGTGGTTAAGACACTGGACTTGACAAATGGAAGGTTGGCATGTCAGCAGTTCAACACCCAAGTACTACACAATGGAGTGAGCTCCTTTCTCTGTCCCAGCTCATGCCAACCTAGCAGTTTGAAGGCAAGACATTGCAAGTAGATAAATAGGGGCTGCTTCGGTGGGAAAGAAAACAGTGTTCTGTGGACTTGGGTGTTTAATTATGCCTGCCACATGTCCATGGAAACAGCTGCAGATGCAGACAGCACTGGCTCTTTGGCTATGAAACAGAGATGAACACTGAACCCTAGAGTCGGATACGACTGGCTTTTGAGCAAGGGTGACCTTTACCTTTACCTATGCACATCATTTATTTCTGTCTCTCTCTCCTTCTTCCTTCCTTCCTTTCTCTGTCTTTCTCTCTCACACACACACATTCTGCAACATACGTTTTAGTTTATATGTCATTTCCAAATTTTTTTGTTTAAAAATTATCCCCCAGCAAATTTCAGAGAGATCAGGTGTTTCCAACTGATGTGTTTAAGAAATCTCCTGGGTGTCACACAAAGTCCTGAATGTAAATGAAGAGGATTTTTTCTCACATGGGATTGAGAGCACATTCATTCTTTAATGACATAAAATGGCTACTAGAGTCAGGTAGAATAGATAAAACATTAGTATTTGTTTAGGCAAATCATTCTTAACTTGAATCCCAACATGAATTATATGTTGGTAAATCTGGTGACAGAAATGGCCAACCAAATAAAACCCACATATAGAAGAGACATATGTTAGGATGCTACAATGCAATTTTATTGTTAAAAATGGCAAAAAGCACTTTAGTCTCTTAAAGTTTTAAGACATTCTTCAGGGTCAAAGAGAACAGTCTTGAGATTAAAGAGTCTTTTGTTATAATTAAAGTAGAGTCTTTTTGGCAACTAAAACATAAGAATGGACCAGTTTTATTCAGCAATAATTTATATCAGAGATACTTTCAAGAGATATTTCTTCAGTATTTACTTTCAACCATGGAAGAAAACCTTAAAGGTTAATAGGCTGAAATGTTTTAGTGTCTTTAATAATAAATATCATTTCATACTATCCTGAGATACCCCTCATCTATACAGTACATGAATGCAAATTAGCAGCTTGAAAAATTAACACACAAATAAGGTGGAATTGCTAGAATCAAGCAATGTATTGTGCAAGCCTAGCTGACAACAACACATGGAAAGATATTACAGGTACCCCTCCCCTTCCATAGGCTTCTTTCTGTTAAGGATCTAAAAATATTCAGTAAAAAATCCCTGAAATACATAATATATATTTATTTCTATGGTGCATTACCACAACCACCCGCTATAGGCTACTGTCTGCAGTATAATATTTTCAAGGAATGGAGAGAGACTTTTTGGTATACCACATTTAGCATGCTGGGAGCACTCTAGAACTTATCTGTAGATGTTAGGGGGGAAATGAATAGTGCAGTATATCTGTAGTTTCAGATAGTGGGGATGTCATTTTAGACTTACCCTGTTTCCCCGAAAATAGGACCTCCTCATATAGTAAGGCACCCCCCTATTATTCCCCACCTCGAAAATATAAGGCCCCCCTGAAAATAAGGCACTCACATAAATCTTGCCCTGGCAATCCGCTGCATCAGCAATAAATGTGTACTGTATTCTTCGTCATGGAAAAATAAGACATCCCCTGAAAATTAGACCTTGTGCATATTTTGGAGTGTTTAAAAATATAAGACAGTGTCTTATATTCGGAAAAACACGGTAGAAGATGGAAGGAAATTCTGGGGAAACATGTTACGTAAAACAATATATTTGCGTAACACGAGACGTGTTTTCAGCAAAATTTCCTTACGTAAGATTATTTTTACACAAAATGAAGCAGGCGTAAGTCAGGGTTTTACTGTATACAGAAAGAGCCTCCATGAAGATTGTGAATACAGTTGGGCATACCCTTGGTGACATGTGTGAGGTAATCTTTCTACCACTGAATCAAACCAAAGGAACTGAAGAATGACTCCACCAGAAAGGTCTTTGTCAAGACCAACCATAACAATGATCTCAATCAATATTGAGGGACTTTCGGGTAATAAGAGTGTCCTCCTAGCAGAAATGTACAGGAAATACAAATGTGACATACTTCTGCTCCAGGAAACAAATCAGGGGACAGCAAAGTACAGACTCAAAGTGGTTGAAATGGAAATAGTGACTGGATGACCAGTATGGGAGTGCAATTTTCGTTAGATCTGGCCTCACTATAATATCAGCTGCACTGACAAAAACAAACAACATTGAAATTCTCACCATCTGAACCCCACAATTCTCTGTTACCTCTGTCTATAAGCCGCCAGAAGCAAGCTTTAGTTTTAATGAACCGGACAATTTTGCTACTTACTTATCCCAGCTTCCAGACTCGTTTTAGATTCTTCATCCTGCATTTTATAATACACTCTCTTTCAATACTGTTTCTATGCGAAGTATTGAATACAGAATTTCAAAGAAAAGCATGGAGAGATAAAGAAACCTACCTAAATGAACAATGTAAAGAAATAAAGGAAAACAACAAAAGGGGTAGGACTAGAGATCTTTTTTAAAAAAAATGGGGAAATCAAGGGAACATTTAAAGCAAAAATGACCATGATAAAGGATAAAAACAGCAAGGATTTAGCTGATGCAGAAGAGATTAAGATAAAATGGCAGGATTACACAGAGGAACTCTACAAAAAGGACCTCAACACCCCTGATAATCACAATGATGAGAACTTTGAACTTGAGCCAGACATTCTAGAGAGTGAAGTCACAAAACCACTATAAAGAGCTGCAAACAACAACGCTAGTGGAGATGATGATATCCCAGCGGAATTTCTCAAAGCTCTAAAAGATGATGGAATCAAATTATTGCATTCTACAGGCCAGCAGATTTGGAAAACACAAGAATGAACACAGGATTGGAAAAGATCAGTATATGTTCCAATCCCCCAAAAGAGTAATGCCAAAGAATGTTCAAATTATCGAACAATTGCGCTCATCCCACACGCTAGCAAGGTGATGCTCAAGATAATACCGGATAGACTTCAGCAGCATGTGGAGAGAGAATTACCAGAAGTGCAGGCTGGGTTCTGAAGAAGCAGGGGAACTAGAGACCACATTGCCAATATACGTTGGATCATGGAGAAGACAAAGGAATATCAGAAACAAGTCTACTTCTTTTTCATTGACTACACCAAGGCCTTTGACTGTGAGAACCACAACAAAATGTGGCAAGTAATTAAAGAGATGGGAATACCAGAACACCTTATATGCCTCGTGAGAAATCTGTAGAAGAGTCAAGAAGCAACAGTTAGGACAGAATACAGAATATCGGAGAGGTTTGGAATAGGAAAAGGAGTAAAACCAGGCTGCATTTTATCACCCTGCTTATTCAACTTATACACAGAGCACATAATGCGCAATGCAGGGTTGGACGAATCACAAGTTGGGATCAAAATTCCTGGGAGAAACATCAACAACTTGAGATATGCAGATAATACTACCCTAATGGCAGAAAGTGAGGAAGACCTAAAGAAGCTCCTGATTAGGCTGAAAGAAGAAAGCGCAAAAGCTGGCCTGAGACTCAACATCAAGAAAACCAAGATAATGGCAACAGGCCCTATCAGTCCCTGGAAAATAGATGGGGAAATAGAAGCAGTGACAGATTTTACTTTCTTAGGATCCAAGACGCAGATGGTGATTGCAGCCATAATACTAATACTAATACTAATACTAATACTAATACTAATACTAATACTAATACTAATACTAATACTAATACTAATACTAATACTAATAATAGTAGTAGTAGTAGTCGTAGTAGTAGTAGTAGTAGTAGTAGTAGTAGTAGTTGTTAGACTAGAATGCCGCCCCACTCACCAAGCGACTCTGAACAGCTAACAAAGATACAAAGTATACAATAACAGACAAAAAACAATATATCACAGTTACAAGATTACAAGATATTGCATCCCAAAAACATTTCAAAGGCAATTCAAAACATCCCTAATCACTATAACAACATCAAATCATTATAAAAAACACTTCAAAAATACTTCATAAATAATACACAAAAACCTCCCAAACTCAACCCCACCCACTATGTCCATATCCTTTGAGGCCGTGCTGGAGCCGCCAGGCCGCAGGGGCTCTTATGAACCCAGCTAGTGTTGGGGGCTGGGTTCGAGGCAGCAAGTCCTGATTCCCACCAGGCGCGGAGGCTCTTTTGAACCCAGCCGGTGTTGGGGGCTGGGTCAGAAGCAGTAAGTCCTGCTACCCGCCAGGCACGGAGGCTCTTTTGAACCCAGCTGGTGTTGGGAGCTGGGTTCGAGGCAGCAAGTCCTGCTTCCCGCCAGGTGCGGAGGCTCTTTTGAACCCAGCCGGTGTTGGGGGCTGGGTCCAAGGCAGCAAGTCCTTCTAATAAAAGGCAACTGAAGCTTGGGAGATAAGTTATGAGAAACCTGGGGAACATAGTTAAAAGCAGAGACATCACCTTGCAAACAAAAATTCGTATAGTCAAAAGCAATGATATTCCTCGTGGTAATGTATGGTTGTGAAAGCTGGATCATTAGGAAAGCTGAGTGCATAATAATAGATGCCTTTGAAATGTGGTGTTGGAGGAGAGTTTTGAGAGTCCCCTGGACAGCGAGGAGAACAAATAAGTCGATCCTAAAAGAAATCAATCCTGACTTCTCCTTAGAAGGTAAAATAGTAAAGTTGAAGCTAAAGTACTTTGGTCACCAAATGAGAAGAGAGGGTTCACTTGAAAAAGCCTTGATGCTGTCAAAGGTGGAGGGCAAAAGTAGAAGGTCGTGGCAAAAAATGAGATGACTAGAGGGTATTGTAGATGCAACGGGCACAGAGCTGGGCAGGCTGAGGAAGATGGTGGAGGACAGAGGTGCCTGGTGGGCAATGGTACATAGGGTTGCAAAGGGTCGGAATTGACTGTGTGACTGAACAACAACAATAAATTTCTGTTACCTGAATTTTTAATCCTCGGTTTGTGCCCTGGCAGAGAAATATTAAACCCTAGGAACTCAAAAATGAGGCAAGGTTTTTAATCAAAACAAATTGGTTTATTGGTATTAAACAGAGTTCTAAATTTATAGTGGCCATTCTATAAAACTAGAAGTCTATACCTCACCCGTTCTGATAAAAACCACCCTCGTGAACTCATCCATGCTATTCTAGGAATGAGCTAAAGTCTCTCCCATTCCCCCACATTTTTATACACATACACTGGTCGACAATCAAGTATCGGCTAGCATTGGCAGTTGCAAATAATGTTTACAAAAAAAGGGCAATTAAATGAGTCTTTACACTTCTTGATTACATAGTAAAAAAGCTTAGTTCAACAGTACAAAAGCAATTTCCGAAATTACACATGACAATTTACACGTACAGACGGGCAGTAGCAAAGGTTGCAAGCAGTTCATTGTTTCTAGAGGAAGCAATCTTTGGAGGGGAGAAGCCAGCTCTTAATCAGTATTTCTATTAACTTTAATTGCTTGCATTCCTAGCCAGAGTCTTGCGTACGTGACCCGCTTGGAATAATCAATATTCTTTACCAATGCTTTTAGGCAGGCTTTTATATCAATCCTTATAAAATTTAGCTCTATTTTCCCTTTTTAATTAAGCCCCTTTGCAGAGGTTTATATCAAACCTTGTATAAAATTTTAGTTTTATTTGCTGGTTATTAAGAGCTAGTTGCTTCGGCAAGGAGAGCGGCATATAAATTTGAATTTAATAATAATAATAATAATAATAATAATAATAATAATAATAATAATAATAATAATAATAATAATAATAATAATAATAATAATAATAATAATAATAATAATAATAATAATAATAATAATAATAATAATAGTTTCTCCCCCTATATTCCATACCTTTGACCCGTTTGTGTGGTGAATTTCTGGTTGTAATTTTATTAAAAGAAATTAAATGAAATAATGTGTTTGATCTTAAAATCCAGGTAACATTTCTAATCAGATCCTAATCTATCTCTCTGGAAATTTCTCATGTGTATTCCATGTGTATAATTATATCTAACATTAGATAGCTATGAAATGATTTTATACAAGATGAACTAAATAACAGGAAGTGAGAAAAGGAAGATGAGTAAGCTAAATCATTTCCAGTTGAGATGGTAAACTTCTGGGACTGCAGTAAAATCTAGACACTACATTGCTTATCCTCAGGTCATTATAGTCCAACAGAAGCTCACTGAGCACCACTCAACTCAACGTGGGTCCAGGGCATTATTTTGTTCCAGCATTTGTGATAAGAAGACATTTCCCCTCCAACCTATCTGCATATAATGAGACATATCATACATGGCTTCATGATTACATCATTTTGTCTGGGAGAACTCAGACATGTTTTGCTCCTTAAATGGTGTTGGTTAGTCAAAACCAATATCTACATAACCTGACTTCACCCTCACTAATCTTTAAATATTTCCTCCCCCTCAACTCCCCTTGCCTCTGCCCAAACACAATTAAATAAAGAGAGCACAAGGTATTAGAAAGACAGTGAGTCATCTTTATTTTAGAAGGGTAGGGTTATTCTGAGCAATGGACCCCTCCTTATGAAATGCCTTGCCCTGAAACATTTGATTAGCAACTTCCCTTCAAACCTTTAAGAGATTACTGAAACACACCTTTTTAGGAAAACATTTGGGAAGATTCTTGGTTAGTTTATGGTCCTGGAATGTCCTATAACAATTGATGTCATATTATTGTGCTGCCCCTTATCATTTTGTCTGTTTATTATTTTGTTACACTTATGGTCATTTTTTATGATTTATTCTGTATATATTTTTGTTGCTTTTATTATCTGATTTACATCTGTTTTAACTACATTGTATATGTGTTCAGCTTAGAGCACTGTTTATACTAGAAGGGTGGTATATAAATTGAATGAATGAATATTCTTCTACAAGTTACTTTTCTGTTACCTGATGCCATTTCTTTATGAAGGAAAAAGAATTCAACTTATCAAGTTACTTTTAAAACATAATATTCTCTGAAATACTTTATTTCTGGTAATTTATTTAAAATCATTTACAGTACATAAATGCTAGTGCATTGCGAGGAGAATATCAATTGTTTTAAGTTTTAGATCAAGAAGAGTAGGAGGCTGGAATCCAATGCAAATTCATGAGATAGGGATTTTTACCATTTCTACACCACTTTTTTTTCCAACAGAGAGGTGCTTATTGGATCATCACGATTCCTCTTTGGGAGAACTGCATCATTATTGGCCACTCGTACCTCAGTCCCCTGGACAGCGAGGAGAACAAATAGGTCAATCTTAGAAGAAATCAACCCTGACAGCTCCTTAGAAGGTCAAATAATAAATATGAAACTAAAGTACTTTGGACATCAAATGAGAAGAGAGGATTTGCTTGAGAAAGCCTTGATGCTGGGAAAGGTGGAGGGCAAAAGAAGAAGGGGGCGGCCAAAATTGAGATGGCTAGATGGTATTGTAGACACAATGGGCACAGAGCTGAACGAGTTGAGGGGGATGGTGGAGGACAGGAGTGCCTGGCGGACAGTGGTCCGTGGGGTCGCAGAGGGTCGGAATCGACTGTGCAACTGAACAACAAAAACCTCAGTCCTGTGTTATATAGCACTTCATAGACAGGAGAAAAGGTGGGAGTGAACTGTCTTCTTTTTCTGCACCTGAATGTGTGTTATGTGCCATCAAGTCAGAATTGACTTATAATGAGCCAAACGGAACTTTCAATTTTATCAAGCTTTTTAAGGAGAAGGTTTACAATTCCATCCTCTTTCCATGGCCAAGTGGGGATGCAAACCTAATTATCCAGAGTCCATGTCTCTCATCCTATCTACTACACTACCTGAGGTTTTTCTTTCCATATGTACCAACTGAAAATAGAGAAAGAGAACAGTCAAATATTTTTCAAAAGTGTGCTTTGGCATATATTTTGGGAGCAAAGGAAGGTGGCAGAGACAACTTGGCTTGGGCCTTACGCTGACTCCATGCCTCAGTGACTGCAGGTTCCAAGGTATATCTTGGACTTTATTTTGGGGCATTGTGGTTAATCCTCTTCATCTTGAGTAGCTAAAACTACTGTTACCACATTATTTCTCCTTTTCTTCAATTGAAATCACTGACCATCTTTTAAACCATTTGAATGTCAAATGAAATACAAAGGATTTGTTGTGGTGTTGTTCTACTCTATGGGCTCCTTGTTTTGCTCATAATCATTCAAGAATTATAGAAACACCCCCTGGATTAGTCCATATTTCCACCTTTGTCTGAATACAGTGCTTATGCTTAATTTTTATTTGCCACCTTTTCTCTAAGAAACTCATGGCAGCACATATAATGCCCTGCCCACCCTTTTTTTTACCAGCCTTGTGGGAGTGGACTTCATTTCTAAGCAATCCTTGGAGGAAGAAAGAGTTATTGGATCACTAAATGAACCTTTCAGTGAAGTGGCAGATTTGAACTTGGATCTGTTTAGTCTCAGTTCAGATTTTAATCATTGATGCACATTAGGCTGTTATCATATCACCCTACATGAGGTTACATTGTTTTAAGATCTTCTGGGGAGACACATCTCTCTGCTCTACCACCTTTCTAAACACATATGTTGTGCACATGAAAGAGGGCCTTCTCAGTGGGTGATCCTAGGCTCCGATAAGCCAGTTTGGGCCCATCGTGATCTACCACTGTGGGTCCACCACTGCACCACCAGGTCTCTGGTGCTGGTGCTGAACATAATTTGAGAAAGAAAAGGGATACCACTCCTCACCTTTTCCCTAACTTCTCAACAACCTTGGAGATAAAGTTCATAATGTACTTTATTCAGGAGAACACAATGGAGATCTGCATCTCCTTGGCGCTATGGAATTCTTACTGCAAGCTCTTTTTCTAGTTATTATTTTTTAACTTATTGGAGCAATGATTTGGCTGCAAGGAGTCAATCTATTCTAATTGCTTCAATCAGTGCAACAAAGTTAATTTATCACATGGCAAATTGACACAAATTGGATTTTTTGTTATTATTAGAGGATTATTCTTTCCCACTTGAAAAGCAGAGGTGAGTGTTAATGTAGAACATTTATCTAACAGAATCTAACACATCACATTAAAAGCATAATGTAGTAACTGGATGTCGAATGTGAGGTCAACTTAGACTGAGGAACTTAGGCAAAAACCCCAAGCTTGACTGATAACCCTATAGTTACTCTTCATCACTCCTGACTGTGTGCCACTTATGGCCGGAGCACATGACATAAAATGGGCACACATTATGATGCCCATCTGCCCAAGGTGGGTGGCCATTCTAGGGGCCTTTGGTGTTGCAGGGAGGAGCCAAGCGCACTATAAAAGTGTGGCTCTTCACCGCCTTGCCCTCTCTCTTCTTTCTCTTCTACAGCCAGCTCGAAAAGCATCCTGCCCTCTCGCCCTTTTTACCAAGTATGATCTATTGATGGTCGCTTCAGGGCTGAGAGGGAAATTTTAATCATCACTAATTGGCCAGTGTGGTGATGTTTTTGCCCTCTTCATATTTACTAAGGGAGACCAAGGGACTTATGTAAACCACAATGTGGGTGGTAGTGTGGTAAATGGTGGTCAAAATTATGCTTAATTGATGATGGATAATAGGGATTCGTTCATTGGATAGAAAGGCATAGGGATGAGGGTGTGGCCAAGATGGTGCAGAAGTAACATCTCCTTCCTCTTGCGCTTACTGTATTAACTGTGGATCAATGAGAATTTAAACTTAAAATGAGTCCATAATGGTACAGAATTATTATTTTGATCCTTGAGAAAGTGGTGTGGTGCCAGAGGTCCAGGAGCACATTGGGAAGACTGCCCTGAAGGCAGTGAAGCAAGGTGATGGGTCCTGTGCCAAGGCGAGCAGCACTGCTGTTGTTGAAGCCAGTCGGGTGAGAGATGAGAGCTAGAGAAGACGCAAGCATGACCGAATCACTGAGCCACTGAGTCGGCAACGAGGTTTGTCCTGGAGTTTTGTTTGGTGGTCCCAGACTGAGCATCAGAGTCCTGGTTTTGGCGAGCGAAGTCCGGCGAGCAGTTTAGAGCAAAGGCGGGACGAGCTTTGCCGAACCAGAAAGGGTGCTGAGGATGGAACACCGAACTACAAACAAAGAGGAAATCCTTTCTCAAGAGATTGATTGTGAGCTGTGGACTTTGTTTTAAAATTGATAACATTGAGAATTACAGTGGTGGCGAAGTGCAGTGTGGAGTGGTGGAGGTGGTGTGTGTATAGGAAAGAAGAAGGCAAGGCAGCGGGAAGTAGTGGATGGTATATAATGGTGGTGGAGAAGTAAAGCGTGAAGAGAAATGAAAGTTAAGGCTGGAGGAAGACAGAGAAGCAGAAAAGGAGTGAAGTGGTATTTTTATTGGAGGGCTTTTTTGGAAGGTTTTTTTGGAAGGTTTTTTTTTTTACTGGAGCAAGGTGGAAAGTAAAATAAAGTGGAGAAGGTTTGGAGAAAGAGTAAAAGGAAGTGTGTGGTGGTGGAAAGAAGGGCACCACCACTGAAGAGATTAACTGTGGATTATAAAACTTTTTTTTTACATTAAATTGTTGGTTTTCTTTTTTCACCGAGACTAGTTGAAAGTTGATCTGATTTTTCTTTTTTCTTTTTTTTGGTACAATAGACTGAAATGATTTTTTTTCCCCTTTCCTTCTCTTTCTCTTTTTGATTAACATTTTGAAGTAACTTTTTAAAGTTGTTTATTTTTTACTACATTTCATATTTTTATACATTTTTATAATTGGACTTTCACCACAGATAAATTTATATATAAATTAACTGGTTGAATTAATTGGACTCTCACTTTCTTCATTTTAATTTTTTATCTTCATATATTTTATTTTTTATCTTCATATACATTTTTAAAACTTAGATTATTTTTGTTAAATGAATTTGCATATAAAATAACTGGTTGATTTAGCTGATTTGATTAATTGCCCAAATTAATCAGAAAATAAGTTGTTGGTTTAACTAATTGATTGAATTTATTTGGGATTATATGTTTGGGAATATATAATTAATTGTTTACTAATTGGGCATTATTATTTGGACAATTAATTCTGGAGGTGGAACAGAAAGAAATAATTAAAGACTTAAAAGGGACGTTGACATTGTTGTTTGAAAATATAATGGAAAGCACAGAGAGGGAGGAGGAGGAGGAGGAAGAGGTGGTGAAGTCTAAGAAAATGGAGGTGAAAAAGGAGAAGAGGAAGGATTAAAAAGATAAATCAACACCTACTATATGCCCCCAGCACCAATGGGTCAATACCAATATAAAACAGATATTTTGAAGGGTCAGCAAGAGATAAAGGAAACCCGAGCAAAAGATAAAGAGGAGATTTTAGAAAGTCAGAAGAAGTTTACATCAATGTTTTCGGATTTTTCTAAGCAACCTAATGCCAATTTTCAGAAAATTGAAAAAAAAAATGTTTCAGTGTAATCAGATATGAAATTGATGCAATTTGATATGAAAATGTTACATGAGGAGGAAAGGGAGCTCAAGTTTAAGGTGGAAGTACAGAAAAAAAGGGTTGATGTGATGGAAGAGCATATAAGAAAACAGAATATAGTCATTAGAAAACTGTTGGGAAAATGCCAGACCAGTTAAAGATAAGATTAATAGATTGGCTCAACAATCTTAAAATGTGAAAGATTTTGTGATTAAAGATATTGCGAGTGCTTACAGACTGGGATCAAGAAAAGGGAGGAATGCTCAAAGAAATGTTTTGGTTAAATTTGCAAATTTGGGGGATAAATTGAGAGTGATGACTTTCATAAAACAAACTGGTTCTGGTGCTTTAAAAATTGAAGGAAATTACAAAGTGCAATATCAGGCTGGCAAGCCTGAGGGAAAGTATTGATTGTATTAGTATGGAAGGAGACGTCATCCCTCCATACATGGTCATAATCAGTTAGATGATATGTGTAGGTGTACCCATAAAAAGCTAACCATTTACCCACTATGATGTCCCATTACAGGTCATGTTAATATTGTATATAGGTTATGTTGAAATAAAATGGCCCATGTTTTCACCAACAGATGGTCGCCTGTCTGCTCCTTGGGTGGATTTGGTGGCAAAGGCAACAGCCTTACTTTGGCTGATGACAGTGCTGGCCCTGCTAACCAAACTTTAGCTTTGAAATCTACTACTTTGTCAACAGGCTGGGATTCCCCTTTAAGGCTTGCATGAGTAACAGATTCATCTTTCAGTCATCCATGTTCCACAAAGTTTAAGGAAATAAAACAAAAAGCAAGAGAGTGTCCAAGATATCCAGAAGCATCTGCCTCTACTAGTCTGCCAAATCCTGTGAATGTCAGACATTCAGGCAGTTGCCAGCTGGAAGAAATGTGCCAGGCAGCTGGTATAGCCCAGAAGTGTGGAAATAAGTAAAAACAGGGAATGGACTCAAAGGGAGATTTGGATTCCTTGCTTTCTTCCTGTTACATCATGCCTGGGGCACCATTGATATTTGTCTAACAGAATTAAAGGAAGGAAAGAAGAATCAAGCCTTCTGAAAATAAAAGGTCTGTTTAGTAGAGGCAACCAGCCTTTTCCCAGTTGTTATTCCAAGCCTTTCATCTTGTCTCTAAAAGGGAGCTCAAAGAAAGGCAAGTTGAGTATAAGATGCAAGAGAAATAGTTTTGCCTTGATGCTTCGCGTGTAAATTGCAAAGATGCAAGAAACAAAGAGCAAGCCGAGAATGCATATTACTCAAGCTTCTAATGTTTAGACAACTGTAAAAAAAAGAATTCTTTCATTTGCTCTTTGAGGAATGGACCTTGTTTATCTCATACATCAGAATCAATATCCATTTTTGTAAGGCAGTTATTTAGCGGTTTAACAAGACCAGTTGAGTCCTGCTCAAAAGGCGGCTTTTTCTTGCTAAAAAATCCTCTCCTTTCTTTTTTCTGTTGTTATTTTCCTTCCCCACACTTTTCTTTCCTCCTGTATGTCTCACATCCCCAGGAAAGTTTAGGATTTTCCCCATTCAATGGGTGCTAACATTTGATCATTTCTCTGTTTCATCTTTATATAACAGCTGTGTTTTGGACAAATATTTTACTTTCCTTTTCAAACAAGTCTCAGTATATTAAGAACCAGGAATTACCACCTGCATAAACTTGCCTTTAATGTCATGTTTTGAAGTTCTCTGAAGGTAGTGTCATATTGTGAAAAGTCAAAGACACCACCACCACTTGTCAGCCATCGTGGGGATGGGTGGATGAGGACACATTAATTTTCTGGGAAATAGCTCCTAGCATACTCTAGGCACGTGGCTACTGGTAGCTCATGGCAAGAGGACAACCAGAGTAGCTTCATTCATCAGCCAGAGAGGTGACAGGTATGGGAAGTTTGGACAGAAAGAATTAACTTAGGAAATATTTTATTTATTTATTTATTTATTCAAATCTCTATTCTGCCCTACTCGCATAGGCGACTCAGGGTGGATTACAAAGGGTCATGAAAAAACATGAAAAATCACAGATCATAAAAAGATTAAAATCTAAAAAGCAGTTAAATTAGCAGTTAAACAAGCTAAAAACAATTCCTTAATATTGAAGAGGGAGAGGGTGGGTATTTTCCCCTCCCTTTCATCTTTCCTTATTTCATATTGTGATTTCAGATCATATATTGCTTATATTATCTTTGAATTTCTGTTCAAGAAATTGTCCTCTTAGCAGACATTGGACATCAAGGCTATACTGACTTTGAAAGCCAAAGCTCCACATGATGGTGCTAAAGGTAAAGATTGCCCTTGCTCAAAAGCCAGTCTTATCCAACTCTTGGGTTCAGTTCTCATCTCTTTTTATACACAATGTGCCAGCACTGTATGCATCTGCAGATGTTTCCCTGGACATGTGGTAGGCATGCCTCAACACTGGAGTGAACAGAATGCTGTTTACCTTCCCACCAAAGTGGTCCCTATTCATCTACTTGCAATTTCTTGCTTTCAAACTGCTAGATTGGTAGGAGTTTGGACAGAGATTGTGCAGCACTTGGGTCTCAAACTGCTGACCTTCCAGTCAAATTCAGTGTCTTAATCACTAAGCCACCACATTCCATGATGGTGTTAAATAGCACCGAAACCAGACACTAGGTTTTCATCTAATTTGTTGTTTACTTTCTTATGTCTTTTCTTGTTGATTGTTATCTTTTACGATCAGCTGTAATAATCATTACATTTCTCCTTTTGTGACTAAATCATTGTAACCGTCTCCATTTTATGTTATGATTTATTGACCTTTATTCATCTTTGTTGGTCCGACTATTGACCCAGGAAATTCTTAGCACCCTGTGATAAATCTACAGTTTAAATACTTAAACCTTTTTCATATTAGTCTATTTTACGTTCACAGATCCATGCCATACATTCAAACCAAAACTCATAACATTGTATGGTGCATATTCTCAATGCCATTTCTACATTTTGTCACATATTACATTCTTCAGCCTCAGAAAGCTGCACTGAGCTCTCTCTATTCTTGCTTCTGTTGCAAGGCTATGGTTTCACTGTTCATTTACCCAGATTTTAAGATAAAGTATTCATATTTGTCAACACCCTCCACCCTTTCAATGTGAGTTAACTACATTTATTGGGCGACTTGCTTTCTACTGATTACTGTGAACTTGGTTTTCTAAACCTACATTTCTACACTGTGCTCATTACCTACTTTATTGACTTGATTCAGTGACCTTTCTAGTTTCATTGCCGTAATAATTTTTCGGCTAAACAAAAATTGCATCTCTAACATATCTGAGAGTAAAGAGTGTCTGGAGGAAAGAGATTCCATGAGGCTTCTTTGGTATTCAGTGTGTGCAGCAAATTAGGGCGTTAGAAAAGACACCAGTTGCCTGGAGCCTTGTAAATCACTCTGTAACTTTGAATTGTAATTGAGGTGAACTGGAAGCTAATTTAGAGAGAGGAGGAGAGTCACTGCCATGATTACTCGGTGTATCAGGCAGTGCCAAATGGAGGGCCAGGGGAAATGGAAAAATGAGAAAAGCTTACCCTACCAATCAGTCCCTGAGGTTTTTTCACCCCAATGCCTTGGCACAGTAACAGGCAAGTAGGAAGGAAGGAAATGCTGAGTATTTCCCATTTTGTAAATCATGGTCAGTTAACTTTGCCGATATCATTTACCTGGTCATCATCAAGTCCAAGGGCAGATGCCAAGACAGAAAGGAACAGCATAGAATGAAATGAAAATCAGGCCAAGAAATGTCTCAGCAGCAGTTAGCTTGGACCAAGAAAGTCATGTTGGCTGCTAAATATTAACAGTGAAGGAAATGAGTCCTAAAGTCATGAGCATGTGCTTGCTGTTCTCAGGAAATATTCAATGTCACTGTACCTCAGAGACATCATTTAAAATAAGAATAAATTAAGTACAGGAACAACTTATGAGCACTTTTCTGCAGGCTTTCTAACCAAAAAGAAAGAAAAGAAAAGAAAAGCTGACAGGTTGTATATAATTTGGTTTGTTGTTACTTTCAGATGAGGCATTTTTGTTCCTCCATATCTTTCATAGACAGATTCATGTCATAGTAAATGACATAACTTCATCAATGTGCTTTTAAATCAGGCATTTTAAAGTGCTTCTGTATATGACATACTAGCCATTATGACAAAACACTGGCTGAAATACTGTTGCTTAGCATAGCAAATCTCCGTTAGAATAGACCCACTGGGTCAGTAAAGACAAAGTAAGATAACTCCTCTATGTTCCATTGATTCAATAGGACTGACTACTAAGGGACTTACTATCCTAAAACTAAGAGCCCTAGTGATGCAGTGGTTAAAACTGTTGTACTGCAGCCAAACTCTGTAGCTCATAGTTGATTCCATCCTTCTGAGGTCTGTAAAATGGGCACCCAGCATGTCTGGGGCAAAATGCTAATTAACTTGTGAACCAAACCATCCAGAGATTGCACTAAATGCTATGGGATGGTAAATAAGTGTATTTGCTATTGCTAGGCAACAGGATTTCATTCACAAAAATAAAATAAAGTGAAATAAAAAATTAAATTAAATTAATTCCAGCAGAACTTTGCCTTGTGTAGGAATCTAAAAGTCTCTCTGCATGTTACATTAAATATATAATTTGTCATGGTATCTCTTGCTTTCTTACACAAGGCTACAGCCTGCCCGCCTATGGATATGCACACATTTTTTCCAAATCTTCATTTTATGTGCACACAAAAGGTTGGTGTAGAAGAACATTTAACTCTCTCCCACCATGATCATGAAAATAACATAAAAAAGGCCCCTCCCCAAAAGAAGGCCCACATACACTCAAAAGGAAAGAAAATCTCCCTATGGCATATTTCCTTTTTTTTCTCTTCTCTTCTCTTCTCTCTTTTCTCTTCTCTTCTCTTCTCTTCTCAATATTCTTGTTTTAAATCCACATTTGCAGCAAGAGTCAAGAATGTGGGGGAAAGACTTGAGACTGTGCATCACAGACCTGATAACATTGATGATCCCACTCTTAATACTTTTTAAAGTGCTGTTTAATACAGTTATTGTTGTTATGTGCTCTCAAGCCAAAACCAACTGAGAGTGACCCTAATAAGACTTTCAAGATAAGTAAAATCTTTAAGGAGTGACTTTTATCAGTTCCACTCTCCCAGTGAGCGCCCAATGCTGACTCTGGATTTTGAGTGTGTTACTCTATCCTCTGTATTACACTGGCTAGCTGCAGCATTTTTTTGTCTCATATGCTCACCATACACCAGCTTTGTTTTGCTTTGTTTCAAAATGTTCAATGTTGTGAGTTCTAGGCTTACAGAATGTTAAAGTTTTGTGTTTCCTGAAAAATAACAGCTACATGCTGCCATGACGTTTCTGGCTTTCAGCAACCTTTTCTGAATTTTTATGTATGTATGTATGTATGTATGTATGTATGTATGTATGTATGTACCGTATGTATGTATGGATGGATGGAGGGATGGATGGAGGGATGGACTGTATGTTCCACCCAGTGGTGGGATGTCAAAATTTTTACTACCCCACCATGACATCATCACAGTGTGGGCGGAGCTAACATCATGACATCATGACATCATGGGCGGAGCCAATGTCATGATGTTGTGGGTGGGGCCAAAGAAAAAAATAAAATAATAAATAATAAAATAAAATAAAAATAAGCACACACACAGCCCTCAACCCAACAGCCCACCCACAGCACAAACCCGTAAATAAATTAAATTAATTAATTAAATAAATGAATAAAATAAAAAATACATTGAAATACACCCACCCCAAACACAAATCAACCAGAGCTTTTAAACTAGAGCTTAAAGCTTATTCTGGCTAATCTTTCTCACACTAGGTTAGATGGAAGGAACTACAGAATGAACTCACCACAAGATGGCTTCATTTTGGTACTTTTCAACTTTTCAACAGTTAAAGAAGTTAGGTACTAAGTCTTTGCCTAACCAGTTATCTAGGATAATATGCCTTAATGTAAATGTAAAACAGCTGTACCTCCTTAAGGGTTCTCCAACTGGAACAGCAATTGGAACAGCACAGGTGTAGCTTATTGATGAGGTAACTCCAAGACTTTACTTAAAAACCCCAAGCCAGCCAGTGGGGGAACCAGTGAAAAGGTAAGCCTCGAAGGTGGTTCCCCCCAAAAGCTGCTACCGGTTCTCCTGGACACTGGGAAAAGTTACTACTGGTTCTGGAGGACTGGTGAGAACCTATTACATCCCATCACTGGTTGGAATCACTGTGTATGCAACCATATTAGTGCTGAATTAGGATTGTGAGTTTTTTCTTTCTGGAAAACAGCTGGCACAAGATGTACATTCACTTGCTGGAGCATGTGGGGAGAATTTCTTTTCAGATTTTCTTTGGAAAGATGCAATGAAATGCATTTATTTCATCATACTTAAAACAAGTAAAAACTGAGGTTTAGAATATTCGAATAAAGCAGAATGTAGAAGTGACAGATTTTCACATTTTTAAGCGGAAATATGTAAGAGCTCTCCTATTTTTGCACAGCTGCCCTTAATTCAAGTGTGGTTTCTGTGGAGGAACATCACAGTGAATTGTGTCCTAATTGGGGAGAAGAGAATGTCTCAGAGGCTGAGAGTTGCCTGAATCACTTCTATTTTTGAATTTCCCAATACATTAAAAATAAATAAATGCCAAAGTAGGATTACAAAAATTGTGGTACATTTGAGGGCTTTTGTAAATGTGAGCTGCAGGCAAAATAGTCCCCAGCCCTCTCCCCCTTGTGATAGGCACTGGGGAGCATGCTGAAAAGATCTATCTACATTTGGCCACCAACACCGCCAACACTGCCGGGACGCTCCCCCCAGGCCAGGCCAGATGAGGAGAAGATTCATCCCAGCTGTGCAGCCTCTGTGGGCTTTAAAGACTGCACCGTGGCCTCGCCAACACCGCCAACGCCACCGGGACACTCCCCCCAGGCCGGGCCGAATGGGGAGAAGATTCGTCCCAGTTGCGCAGCCCCTGCAGGCTTTAAAGACTATGCCATGGCCCCGCCAATGCCGCCAACGCAGCCAGGACGCTCCCCCCAGGCCGGGCCAGCCTGTCTGGGGAGAAGACCAACACCTGCTTGGTGTCCCGAAGTCTAGACTTAAAAGCTGCAGTGGCAGCAGGACTCTGCTGCCCATTTGGGGATTGGGACTGCAGTTTCAGTGGGGCAGGGAGCCAATTGATGCCAAAAACTAACATCTGCTCGGCGTCATGGGCCCACCCCAGAACCAGGGCTCAGAGGGCCACTGCAGCTGTGCACGGCAGGACTTTACCATCAGTAGAGAGACCTTAGTATTGTTGTATTGATGTTTTTCCTATACATTTTTGAAATGTTTTATATGATACGGTGTTTCTTTTTTACTCCCACTCATTTTGTATTTGTGACTGGGGATTCTTCATATGTTTTGTTATCTGATAATGTGTTATTAATTTTGTAACTATTATATATTGTTTTATTGTAAGCCGCTCAGAGTCGCTAGAAGTGAGTGGGGTGGCATAAAAATCTAACAACAACAACGACGCCGACGCTGACGACGCTGACGCCAACGTCGCTGACGCTGACGCTGCTGATGGTGATGGCAATAATAATAATAATAATAATAATAATAATAATAATAATAATAATAATAATAATAATAATAATAATAATAATAATAATAATAATAATAATAATAATAATAATAAAGTAGCATTTGATTTATGCGTGTACAAATAGATATAAATTTAGCTTTCACTAGGTCATCTTTGCTTGAAAGCCAGTCATATCCAACTCTAGGGTTCAGTGCTCATCTCTGTTTATAGCCAAAGAGCCAATGCTGTCTCCATCTGCAGACATTTCTGTAGTTATGTGGCAGACATGACTAAACAATGGAGTGCACGGAACACTGTTTACCTTCCCACTGAAGTGGTCCCTATTTATCTATTTGCAATTTCTTGCTTTCCAACTGCTTGGTTGGCAGGAGCTGGAAGCTCACTCCACCATGCAGCACTCGGGTCTTGAACTGCTTACCTGTCGACCTTCCAGTCATCAAATTCAGCATCTTAACCACTAAGCCACTGCAGTCCCTTAGATTTCTTTAGCACCTCCTTAAAATGAATTCTTATTCTAAATCTGTATTGCATTCTGATAACTGCTTATACTGAAGATGTCATGACAGCAAATGTAATCTCCTTGAAATTTCTCCCCCACCTCAATATATTTTATATAGCATCCTTTATAAAACAACCTATATGAGAAACAAATATTTGCCCACAAACCATAAACAGTCTAAGTATACACTGTGTGTGGCAGTGGATTAAGTAAATGGAAAATAGAGATGAACGTCAGAAAAAAACAGCAGGCAGGTGGGAGATGTAAACCAAATAAAACTTAGTTTATAGTCAAGAATTCCACTCTGCTACGAGTTCTTTGATCTCTCATTGCCATAAGTGAGAGTTTCTTAATGTTTGAATCTCCACCTAAGTGATGAGTTCCTATGTACAAAGATGGAAATAATTCAGCAGTTGCCAAAGGTTCTACTAGTTAGACTCAGAAAGCATAACTATATGGTAAGTGATGTAAGCCAGAGGACTGGAAATAGTTTAGGAGAAGTAACATGGTACTGTATTTCTAATTTAGAGGAAGAAATTGGTTACTCATGAGAAGAAGGAAGAATACCAGGAGACAGATGCTTCTCTTTACTTCTCGAACTGTTTATTGTTGTTGGATTGTGTTAATTGGAATAAAGACAAATAGACTTGTGTAGACTTGTGTAATCATGTGTATAGGTTATTCAGGAAGCTGTAATGATGTCCTCTTCCCCTACTTTAAGAAGGGACAAAGTACATTCCCTACCAGATAATATTTGACAAAGTCATACAGAGGTATTCCAAAATTCTCCTCCATTTTTTAAAATATAGGCAATCCTAATTTCTGTGTTTGGAATCATGTGTGTTTATGTAGGTGTAGGTCATATTATAGTAATGTTTGCTTGATGAAGAAACAGTTTGCAAGCTGGAGTTCATGTTCTGTTCCTCACATTATTCTTTCTTCATTGAGAACATACAAGAGCTAAGAATTAATCTATGGGATCTGATAATGATTGTACTAGTTCCTTGAATGTTCTCAAGGTTGATTGATTATGTATTCCAGATATTATGTTGCTAATTTTTAACCTGAGTGACTCTTAATTCAAGTAAGAAAGCTCTGAATGTTTACCAAGAATAGGGTGTTTAAGTGTAGTGAACCATCACAATTGGTGATACAAATGTGACTCGCATGAGTCGTTCTTCATTTGATAATATCTTGTTTGTACCTAGTTTGCTAGACAGTGCTACTTTTTTATGGGCAATTTGTCACAATTTTCCTTTCCTTGAGTGCACTAGATATTTTAAAAATTCTTATAAGTTAGTAATAAATACTATAAAGCAGAAGATTGAGATACCCTTCTTTTCTGACTCTGTCTGATAAAGAATTGGGCAACTGTATGAAGGCATGTGACTTTTGTGTAGAGTTTTTACCCTCTCTTTTGGGAATTTCTGGATAAAACACCACTAAACAATTGTTGTTCAGTCACACAGCTGAGTCTGACCCTTTGCAACTCCATGGACTACCACATGACAGTCTCTTTTGTCAGCTGCCATTTGTAGCCAACCCAGATCTATGCCCACTTCATCAACAATACCATCTGGCCATCTCATCCTCTGCCACCCCCTTCTTCTTTTACCTTCAATATTTCCCTAAGCAGTGTGTATCCAAGTTGCAATAAAACAATATTGCTATAATGGGGAAGGAAGGCTGTTTCTCTCCTCCTTCCATCTAGAGATCAGCATGCCACTGATTTTTGGGATGGTGGCCTTGCTCTATGTGAGAGTGATGGTTGTATCTAGCAGCAGTTGGTGCCCAGAGTCATTTGTGCCAAGAGTTTGACAGTCAGATGCAAATTTATTTACTCAGAAGTTCACTTGGCTTGGTTATTATCTTACTGATTTTCCTCGGTTCCCATTCCAGGGAATACCTCCATTCAGCTCTGAGACATTTTGCTTCACTATCAGTGTCAAACATTGCCTGCAGCCACCTGGTCTACAGGGGGTTTCTCTGTATGCCTTTATAATTCAATAAAGATGTTGGTTTCTAATGCAAATCTCTATGAGTTTCTTGCCATGATGGATAATTATTAAATCTATAGAACTATACTTCTATAAGAGTCTCTGAGTCTATAACTAGAGTGGCCAAGCTGGCTGGAAAAGTCCTGAGACCCAGAGATCTATTATTTAAAAAAAAGTTCTAATATTTGACTAGAACCCTATTGGGATTTTACTCCTCAATGAGTGGAATTATGCTCCTCTTCCTCTTCGTCCTCATCTTCCTCTTCTCCTCCTCCTTTGCCTTCATCTTCTGTTGAGGCAAATACAGTAAAACCTCACATAAAGAGTGCCTCACTTAGAGACTAACTTGTTTAAAGAGCAGAATTTTCTCTGAATGGTTGCCTCACTTAACAACTAAAATCAACCAAAAACTCACTAAACAACTAAATCGCGATCCCCACCCCCACCCCGCCAGAAGTCACAATCGGTCACTTACAACAGTGTTTCACTTAAAGACCAAACTCACTTAAAGAGCAACCCCATGGAATGCATTATGCTCTTTAAGCGAGGTACCACTGTACAAGGTTCTTGCACAAACATTTCTAGTGGCCTCCACCAGTGTTATTTGGTGTTTTTGTAATGTCTTTGATGTGCTCTTTGTACTTCTCCTCTTTTCACATATCCCTTGTATGGCATAGAATTCCAAAACATCTCTCCAAATGAGCAAACCACTTTATTTGTTGTCTCTGTATGTAATTTAAGACTGCTTCTATTCCAATCCTTTCCCTAATGATCTCATTCCTGATTTTATCCCTTCTTGTCACTCCAACAGCCTTCCTCAGACACCTCATTTCCATGGTGACCAACTTTTGTTAATGTTTTGTTGCAAGAGTCCATATTTGACACCAGTAACTTTGCAGTAAATTGAAGCTAATGAATGAGCTATATGAGCATGTACATGACTAACACCTTGTTAATTAGATGTAATCTAAAGCTGTGATTCAGGGTCCATCTTGGTGGGGAAAGTTGGAACAATCCAGTTCTCTCTTAAAAAGCAAAGGAATTTGAATGATTTCACTATTGGATTAGGTACATGAACATGCCTGATTGATTCACTTAGTCTGGTGAACCACACCTTGGAGAAGTGAAACTGCTTCTAGCTATCATTGTTTTGAATCCCTTAGCAGCAGAGCTTCGTGCCAAGTTTGGACAGAGCCCCTGGTGGAGCTCAGAATTATTAAGAGAAGAATTTACCCATAAATGCCTTCTCAGGTTCATACACTTTGACCATGAGGGTTCAAGCACCCAAGAGTGAGGGAAGGGAGACCTTCAAGTGACCTTCAGGTAACCTTGAAATGACCTTGATGTTGGGGGGATGGGTAATCCCTGATAATGATCTAATCCCAAGGACATCACTTTGCCATGGGAAAGCAGGTGCATTATACCTTGTAAAACACACTATAAAAAGAGCTGTCAGAGCTCAGTAGAGACACTTTTTAGGGATATTTTTTGAGACTTCTTCAGAAGCAGGGGCAGCCTTTGAGAAGAGATTCCAGATGGATTGATGATGAACTTCTAAAGCGAGATGCGGCCTTAAGAAGATAAAGGGAAAAGGAGTTTTCAGACTTTGCCTGAATTCCAGAAATGACACGTTGTAATTTTTCTGACTTCTTCAGACTTAGAAGAATTTTGATAGTTTGCCTAGCTAGGCTTAGAGAATAATCGTGCTTTGTTATTTTCTAGGGAACCAAGTATTTAGAGTACTGTGTTAGGAGATTAGTTTGCTAGAGAGAGCAACTGATCAGCTTCTTAGTTAGAAGTAGACTATTAGCCAGTGCTATGTTTTGCCTTATGGACTATGCTTTACTTTTTATTCAAATAAAAGCCTAAGACCATCCTAGGTCTTATTTCCAAGGAATTTGGACTTTGCTTACCCATTTGCTAACAGGTCTACCAGGATTAATTTTTATTACACTACCAAAAATCCAAATCTCCCCCATGGCTTGAGGTTTGAGAATCGTGACCGGAAGGGAGGGGAAGCCAACCAGGAATGACGCACTAGTCACAGGCAGCAGTATGGATCTGAGGGAGTCAAAATAGCCCTTTATCCTGGGAAAGAATTTGGCAGGTGCTGAGATGATCACACCGACCCCATTCCTCACCCTACTGTGTCCGAGCCCGGCACCAGCTTAGCTGTATAGCTGGTTAGAGCTACAACTGGAGAAGGGAAACTTCTCCTTACTTCAGGTTTCAGAAGGAGCAGAGCAGAGACATTGTTGTCAGTCTGGAGGTCAGGAACCAGTGGAGTCATACTAGAGGTGCAGGGGTCATCCAAGAGAATCATCAAGGTCACAGTCTGATGTTCAGAATCCAGGGAATCAAGGTCAGGAAACCAGGAGCACAGTGTCAGTTTCACCAAACTGACGAATTAACACTTGTAGGAGGATGGGTAGTTTTTTACCTATCCCATTCTGGCACAAAGGAATTTTGTGGTGTAGGGGTCCAATCATTTAAACAGGTCACATTTAGGTTCATAGTGCTGGGTTAGGGTGATAGTGGTGAATCCCTCAGGTTGTCTTTGGCTGAGGTGAAACATGGGTGCCTGGCATGATTCAGATGAATTGGTTGGGCACTCAAGAGACACCATGAGCCATCTCTGTGGTACATCCAACATCTGTTCATCTGAATAGAGTTGGAAACACTCACAAGGATATCTCCATGACTTAGCCAACCTGTTGAAGGTATAGCGCTACCTGGGGGCAAGGTATTTGCCTGTCCAGTCTGAGTATCCTCCTCCGGTATCAGGGTTAACACTACCAGCCTCTCCACAGGTCAGAGGATTAAGTAAATTAATAAATATGCCCCAATGCCTTTTACCCTAAATATGTCTCCTACCTCTTGATGGGTAAGGAGGTATATCATAGCTATGACTAGTTAAAGCCAATTTGCTATTGCTCTTGTGTACTGTTTAGGCAGCTAGCCAAAAGGTGGTACATGCATCTCAAGCGGGCTATCTGATGAGATGCAGTGAAAATTGCCTCAAAACCTCCTGCCTGTCTCATAAACCCACAAAAGCAGCATCTTTTCCCTCAGCAAAAATATTGACCGAAAATTATGGTTAAATGTGACATTTTTGTTAAAACCTTTATAAGTCTGCAAAACAACAACAATGTTTTCTCTTCACAACTCCCCATTTTTTGTGTAAGAAATACATTTTCAGGTCTTTTACAAAAAGTGTAAGAAGAAAAATGCACATAAAATAGTTTCTCAAAATACCTGTATTTTTAACATACCTGTAGTCTACAATGCTCATAATTCAGCAATACTTTTTTAAAAAAACTGAAGATATTATTCTCAGTTGTCTACCAAAAAATTCTGGAAGCTTGCATTGGAGTCTTTCCAGGAAAGATATTACAACCAAACTGGGAGACTATGTACATCTTGACTCAATAAACTGGAACTGAACTGGGAAAAGCATTTTACAATCTACATTATCTTTCCTATATGCCTATGAAAATCTGCTTAAAATGAATTGAATTAACTGAGTTGCAGTTGCCAGAACCATTGAAATCCTTTTTCAAGATAGGATTGCCTGCTGAGCTTGTCAGTCTGACTTGTTTTCTCTGCATTTATTCTGAAAGAAATTGGCTCCCAAATTGATCTAAACCATGAGGCTGATGACTTTGGAACCAAATCCTTGGAATGGATGAGAAGATTTTAATGTAAGGATGTCATAGCTTTCCTCTCTCTGCCAAATATGTTTGAATGAGAGCTGAGTGGACCATAAAGGAAAGTGCTCCAATAAGTAAAACAGGAATATCTCTAAGGTGTCTGGTGCAGCTGTTACAAATTTTGGGGAAAGGGTTTGCATGAGGAAAATGTGGGTTCTAGATTCAGAATTAATTTGTCTGCCCTTCCCTGTTAAAATGATGCCACCTTCTTGGCTTTGTTGTTGGCCAAACCTAAGTCTTCATCAGTGCAGGTTTCTAGTAGTAATCAGCAGACCGGTTGGCAGGGGTCGGCTGAGGCTTTTGCTGATTATCTGACAGAGAAAATCACTCTGATTCATTCAAAATTGAATCCCAGCATGGAAAATGTAGAGCTGGGGTTGACTGAAGTGCAGTCTGGCCATGTTATCTGAGATCGGTAGCTGTCCATGCCACTGCCTATACGTTAGATCCATGCCTCGCTCTTCATTGCAGGAGGGGTTTTTTCCAGCACCTCTAAAACATGCTCTGGTACACACCCTACTGAAGAAACCATCCCTCGACCCTATAATAATGACAAATTATTGGCCTGTTCCAACCTGCCCTTTTTGGGTAAAGTTTTGGAGAAGGCAGTGGCATGGAGGTTACAGGAGATCCTGGATGAAATGGATTATCTGGACCCCTTCCAGTCAGGATTCAGGCCTGGATATGGTATGGAAACTGCATTGGTTGCACTGGTAGATGATCTCTGGAGAGAGTGGGATGGTGGATATCTGTCTGTCCTGGCTCTTCTTGACCTCTCAGCGGCTTTCGATACCATTAACCATGGCATCCTAATGGAAAGGCTCCAATGATTGGGGATCCAGGGCACTGTGTGGTCCTGGTTTTCCTTATTTCTGAGGGGCCAGACCCAGTAGGTGTGATTGGAGAATGAGAAATCCAGCCCTTGGCTGTTCCAATATGAGGTGCCTCAGGGCTCGGTGTGCTCGCCTCTCCTATTTAACATCTACATGAAACCACTGGGTGAGATCATCCATTCCCATGGGGTGAGGTATCATCAATATGCAGATGATACTCAGTTGTATATTTTGGCCTGTGGGGACCCTAACAATGCAGTGGGAGTCCTTTCCTGGTGCCTAGAGGTTGTTAGGGTCTGGATGGGAGACAATGGGCTACAACTGAATCCTGGAAAGACTGAGTGGTTGTGGGTCAGGGGTCCTTGGGAGATACCATCTTTGGTTCTGGATGGGGTGGTTTTGCCCCAAACATACCCGATGCATAATCTGGGAGTCCTTCTGGACTCACGACTCCTGCTCGAAGAGCAGGTGGCAGTTGTGGCTAGGAGGGCTTTTGCATAACTCTGTGTTGTACGTCAGTTACGCATGCTACTAGATCGGGACTCCTTGCTCACAATCACACACGCTTTGGTCACCTCCAGACTTGATTATTGTAATGTGCTCTACATGGGGCTACCCTTGGCGACCATTTGGAGGCTTCAACTGGTCCAGAATGCAGCTGCTTGGGTTGTGATGGGAAGTGGAAGTTATGCTTGTGCCTCACCACTTCTCCGAGAGCTGTACTGGCTCCCAGTATGCCCCCGGGTGCAATTCAAGGTGCTGCTTATCACCTTTAAAGCCCTACATGGTAGTGGGCCAGGATACTTAAGAGACTGCATCAACCCCGAGAATATCTGTCCATCCCACCAGAGTGGACCAGAGAGGCTCTCTAGTCATACCATCAGCTAGAGAGGCTCATCTCTCTAGCATGAGGAGGGCCTTTTCTGTGTCCGCTCTGGCCCTATGGAACCTCCTGCCAAGTGAGTTGCATCTCCAGACAGAGCTACTGCTCTTCAGGAAGGGGGTGAAGACCTGGCTGCCGGGGCATGTGTGGGGTGCAGGCCAGATGGTCAGCTCAGTCAGCTGTCTCTTTTGTATACCCCACCTCTCTCCCTGTTGTTGTTTTTAACTTTTTAAACTTTTTAATATTTTTATTTTTATCATAAGTAATGTGTTTTTAATTGTTTTAAATTGTAAGCCGTCCTGAGTCCTTGGATAAGGGTGGGGTATAAATTTAATAAAATAAATAAATAAATGACCCTGATTCTGTATCTTTCCACATTCACACAGCGTGTTGTTGTTCACCAGCAGTCCCCACTTAAACATATTGGTCTTGCATTTAGGACTCCAACTCTCAACCTATCCAGAGTCCTCCAACTGACATAGGGGAGTTTGAGTTCCTCAGCTATATCCACATTTAATGTTGTCCCTTGTCTAGTGAGCTCCTTCCTCCATCTTCCAATTTGGTTTTGCTCTTGCATACCCTCAAGAATGTTTGTTCTTGCCATGAAACCCTTCATGGATCTGAGCCTGCAGACTTGAGGCACATATCCATTGAGAGGATCTTGAGGGTCATTCTCTTGCTTAGTACTCTCGGCATCCATTGCTACTTTTCTCCTTATCTTAAGTGGAGCGATACCAACAAGAGGATATGTTTTCTCAATAGGTGTAGGTTTGAGGCATCCTGTCACTAAATATACGTGGCTTCATTAACAGTGATGACAACTTGTTCTGCATGTGTGGATGCACTCCATAGTGAAGCAGTATACTCCTCTGCAGAGATACTCAAGGCAAAACCTGATGTATGCAGCATGGGTGGTTGATCTCCTCATTTATAGTTTGTCACTTTCCTGATGATGTTGTTCCTTGTAGTAACTTTGCCTTTGGTATTTAGGCAGTGCTGTTTAAAAGACAGTGACCTATCAAGTGTCATTCCTAGGAATTTTGGTACTGAACAATACTATAATCTGTTCCTTTGCCAAGTAACATTCAACTCAACCCTTGCCTCTCGATTTGAAAGGTGGAAAGTACAGACTTGAGTCTTGCTTGGATTAGTCTTCAAATGGTTGATATTGTAATACTGTCCTAATTCTTCAAGTGCTATAGTAAGGTTTCCAGCTACTATATCAAAGCTTGATCCTTGTATGACCCTTGCTAGTTGATTATTTCCCACCACTAAAAACTGGGGCTGTTTGAATGAATCCTGAATTCCTCTGTGGAAATGCAAGAGACTGTTGTTCCTACACAAAGAGACCACAACAACTTCAAGGTGAAATACTAAGTTTAATGTGACATCACGGGTAAAAAAGAGCAGAAGCAAATTGGAAGGGAATTCAGTCTCATAAACTGGCTCATTTCTGTGAAGTACTTTCTAACTGATGAGTGCAGGCACTGCTCTTACAAAGTTTAGAGCAAACATGTCCACAAAAAGGAAATGATTCTCCCTTCCTGACTGTACACATTCTCAAAGTATACAGAAACCTTGTAAAATTGTTCCAGCCTGTGGGACAACATATGTTCTTTGTTTTTCTGTATCAACACTTAATATTTTTTGAAGCTGAAACACATAGTGAAGATAAATGAAGATATAGTAAATAGGAATCCAAGGGATAGAAAAATGGTATCTCTTGCAATTGGAGTCCTGGGAAATTTTGTTTTAATGCTAAAAAAGATATGTTATAGACCTGTAACTAGCCGAAGAACAGATGGGCTTCAGAAAAAGAAAAAGCTGTACAGATGCAATGTTTACACTTAACCAACTAATAGAGAAAAATGTAGAATAAAACAAGAATTTCTATGTTGCATTTGTAGACCAAGAGAAGCCATTTGCTAGACTTGACAGGAAACTCCTATGACAAGCATTGACCCAATATCGAATAAGTGAACATCTTATCAGATTTTGTAAAAGCCTATATAGCGATAGCAGAAGTGTAGTTAGAGCAAGTCAATAAATATCAGAACCCTTTGCAGTAACATCTGGAGTGAGGTAAAGATGCGTACTATTGCTACTATTATTATCACCAATTAGAGAGCATAAGCAAAAAAGCTAAGCCAATGAGTTGAAATAATATCAATGAATTACTTTTTGTAGATGATGAGGCATTGATAGCAAGTATATCTAAGAAACTACAACACCATATATCCATGATCCAAGAATGTAAGATAAATAATTTGAGAATAAACAAAGAGAAGACTGAAGTAATAGCAATTGGAAGGAAATAGAATACTCTAGATATTGAGATAGAGGGAACAAGTGTAAAACAAGTGGCAGAGTTCAAATACCTAGGAAAAAGCATTAACTGAAAATGGCAAAATGGATGAAGAGATTAATATACAGTGCAGTAAGGTAAACCAACATATGAGCCTACTGATTTGCATCAGTTCATCACTTGGAGGGAACTGATCCTAACTAGAGCTAAGCATCTGATCTTACTTGACTGTAATCTTAAATTGGTTCCTGCTACACATGAGAGGGATACATTTCTCTGTCCATTCCCTTCCTTGATTACATCCTACAACAGTGATGATGAACCTTGGCACTCCATGTGTTCTTGGACTTCAATTGCCAGAAGCCCAAGTCAGCACGCCTGCTGATCAGGGCTTTTGAAAATTGACGTTCAAGGACTTCTGGAGTATTAGCGTTCACCATCACTGTCCTACAATATCCAAGAAACAAATGAACATATCTCAACTGTGTCTTCTCTTTCTTTCACTTCCCTTTCACTTTCCCTTCCTTGCTTACATCCTACAACAGTGATGGCAAACCTTGGCACTCCATGTATTTGAGGACTTCAATTGCCAGAAGCCCAAGTCAGCCCAAGTCAGGGCTTCTGGCAATTGAAGTCCAAGAACCTCTGGAGTGACAAGGTTCACCATCACTGTCCTACAATATCCAAGAGTCATTGTGCAGTTTTCCTTTCTTTTCTTCTTTTGTCTCTTTACAATTAATAACATGTTCTCCCTTCTCCTTCTGGAAATGGTTTGACACCAAGGGTAGATGTAACATTGGAATTTATTTCAGAAATCTGTGATATCCTTTAAGGAAGCTAGTGCAGATCCATGTGCATCACTTTTAAATGCTAGAAAGAAAGGAGAATTGTGTCTGTAGTGTTACCTAGACTTCTTGGGAATTCAAGGTATAAACTCTACTATACCCCAAAGCTACTTTTACAATAGTGTGACTTTGAGGCACCCTCAATACTAGTGCCTGAAAAGCATAAAAGCAGCCATAGAATGGATTTAAAAGAAGCTCCCATGCAATACAGAGTTGTTTACCATGTGAATATCAGATGTTTTGAAGAAAATGGAACAGCCTGTTTTAATACTTCAAGCAAACATCCAATGTTTCATATTATCTTCCATCATAACAACTCTTCAGGGTGAGGAAATAGGATGAGGGTGCTTTTGATTTTGCTATGTCTTTTAACATTTATTTCAAAGCAAGATCATACAGGTCACTAGAAACAGGTATTCTTACAGACTGCGGTCCTTATTGTCTAATTAAACCAGACAGAAATTTCTCGCATTATAAGGTCAAATTGGTGGAAATAGTCAGGATTAAAAAAACATGTTATGCCCATGTGCCTATAGACCAAATAACAGTCTCCTCTGATTGTTTCTAATGTGAAGTATTAAGCATTCCATTTCATGGGATCAGTTCATATGACAATATCTGACCTGTGGCAAAGAATTTTGAGCAGGAGGAGAAAATCTTATCTGAGCTGTAATTAGATTAATATACAATAGAACCTCGGATAACGTTATGACTTGGTTCCACAACTCCCATCGTTATCCGGTTTTTAACGTTGTGCGATACATTGATCACACAATGTTAAAAAAAAGCCCTGTTTCTCTGGAGGCTGCAGGAAGCCAGAACGTCGGGATTTGAATCCTGACATTTTGGCTTGCTGCAGCCTCCAGGGAGGTGGGGGAACTTTGGAAACAGCTTGGGTCGGGTCTGCCCACCTCCCTGGACCCGGCGGGGGGGGGGGTCAGAGACCCCAAAATTGGTAAAAAAAAAATCCGTTTTTTTAAACCATTTTTGGGGTTTCTGACCCCCCCCCCCCCGCTGGGTCCAGGGAGGTGGGCAGACCTGATCCAAGCTGTTTCTGGGCTTCCCCGATGTCCTCAACCAGTGCAGCAAGCCAGAATGTTGGGATTCGAACCCTGACATTCTGGCTTGCTGCATTGGCTCAGGACGTCGGGGAAGCCCAGAAACAGCTTGGATCATGTCCCCTGCCTGCTCCAGAGAGATCAGAGGACCCGATCTACAGCTGCAGGGTGGCTGGGGAAGCTGACGGGGACTCCCTGTCGGCTTCCCTAGCCACCCGCCCTTGCCTCCGCAGCTGTGGGGTGGCTGGGGAACCCCCCCATCAGCTTTCCAGCCTCCCCACCCCTGCCTCCGTAGCTGCAGGGTGGCTGGGAAGCTGAACGGAGAACCCCATTCAGCTTTCCACCCACCCTGCTACTAAGAACGACTGTATCGGATAACGTTAAAATCACGTTATTCGATACAAGATTTTTCCGAAAATCTTGTAACGTTATGCGGTTTTAGCGCTATATGATACTGTATCTAAACCCAGCAATGATTCCTTTGGCCAAACCTAAAAATTACATAAATTATATATATATATAAACCTTCTAAGTCCATTGCTTTCAATGGGAGACAGTTCAATCTGTTTCTTTTGAGGTCAACGGAATTGCAGAAATTATATCAAAAACACTTCTGAATCCATTACTTTCAGTGGGAGATGGTTCGATTTGTTTCTGTTGAGGTCAACAGAATGAGTTTATCTTTTACTAGTTCTGGATTTAGATATGAAGTGAATTTGGCTGCTCATGGAGAAATCTTTTCAACATTTGTTGCCTCATTCCTGCCCTATCTTGACTACACAGAGATTAAGGTATTCTCAATTACTTGTGATTTATTCTTGCACATTCTTGCACAACTTTCCCTTTTTAAGCAATCAAAATATATATCTATAAATGAGTATGTCTTGGCCTTCTGTCAGGAATCAGTGTTGCTCCATATGGTAGCAAAAGATGAGTGTGAAAAATAATTATAAGATTTTTAAAAAATAGCTTGTATTTGGCCTCACCATATGGGAGGACAGCATACAAAATATTGCAAACTGCCGGGGGGGGGGGGAGGGAAATTTTGGACTGTCAGTGAAGCTGTGCTAGACTTGCAGGTCTAATTGTTTAAATAAATTATCTTAGATAAAGATCATTTTAATCAAAAGCTTTACTAAATGAAGTTCATATACTGAGGATGTTTAAGATTCTATGGAGCAAATTAGTTTTATGCCTCAGATCTAAAGGGGAGATTCTGAACACCCACATTTCCCTTAAAGCTGTCAAAGAAGTATTTCTGTCCCTTATTTAATTCCAATTTCACATCCCTTATGTCAACAAACAAGCAGTAGGGAAACCACTAATTATGGCACACAGTACTATAAAAAGCTATGGGTATGCTTATTTCTCCAAAAATAGCATGTGTACTAATTAGCCTGTCCATTACCACGTACCAAAAATGTCAACAAGTACTGAATCAAGCTAGAATACCTATATCAAGAAGTTACTACTGTATTAACAGAGTTGGGTTTATTTAGTGTTTAAAATGGTAATGGTTTGGATGGGGGATAGCCTAGTAGGTATATTTGTTAAGCTGAGAATCCTTGAGTTTTGCTCAGCCCTTAAACAAATATATTTTTATTTAATTAGCAAAGAGATATTCAAACCCTTTTCTGGAGAAACTAGAATGTCATGGTACATGCTGGGAGATTCTCCTTTCAAATAAACTGCCACAACACTTTGAATATTCTGATTTTGGAAGCTAAGTGGGGTTAACATTAAGTTAGGGTAGAAGATCATTAGGGAATGTTGTATGCTGTACTGGGATGGGGCCGTAGCTCAGCAATAAAACAAGTTCCAGGTTCAGTCTCTGTATATAACTACCTAGTAAAACATATTCCCCTTAGAACACAGCCTGCATCACCTGTTCCTCCCAAGTGGTGCAGCTCCAGGTGCCGACCCCAAGATTAGCAAGAAATGCTGTGACTCAGAGAAGAGCTTTCTCAGTGGCAACACCAAAACTGAGCAACTCTCTACCAGTTGAGCTGCATCAGGCTCCATCTCTATGGGTGATCTAAAATTGTTTGGAAACACAAGAGCTGAATTAAATACACTGCTGGAAAGTACATAGAAATTTAGCAAAGACATCAAAATGCAATTTGGAATTGACAAGTGTGCAACAGTTACTTTTAAGGCAGGCAAAATTGTCAAAGGTGATGTATTTGAATTAGATAATGAAGAATGTATCAAAGCAATAACATCAGAACATCCCAAGTACTTGGGATTTCTGGAAGCTTCTGACCTGCTATACATTCAAGTCAAAAGAACTACTTCTACAAAATACATAAAGCGGGTCCAGAAAATCCTGAGATCAAAACTGGCAATTAATAACTGGACAGTGCCTGTTGTAGGATATTCAGTTGGAATAATTGATTGGACCCAAATGGAATTAGACAATCTAGACAGAAAAACAAGGAAGCTATTGACCATGTATCATGGCCAACACCCAAAAAGTGGTGTTGATAGTTTGTATTTACCAAGAACTGAGGGTGGCAGAGGACTCCTACAGGTGAAACAGACAGTAGAGGAAGAAAAGCATAGCTTGAATGACTACATTAACAAAAGTGAAGAGCCTATGCTTCAGGAAGTGAACAAAGGATGATTTTTGAAACAGTGAAGAAGAAAGCTGAATAGAGAAAGAAAAGGATAAAAAGTCGAGCTGCAAACTGGAAAAACAAGCTTATGCTTGGTCAATACTTGAAAAACATAAAAGGCAAGACTGACCCAAAGCTGACATAGGGTTGGTTAAGAGCAGGAGTTTTGAAGAAGGAAACAGAATGATTTATCCCGGCAGCTCAGGAACAAGTTTCGCCAACAAATTGCATGAAGACAAAAATATATCACATATCCAACAATAGCAAATGCCAGCATTGTAATGAAAAGGATGAAACAGTAGATCATCTTATCAGCAGATGCAGCAAAATTTCACAGACTGAATTATTTACAATGCCATAACAGGGATGCAAAAATTATTCATTGGAAACTTTGCCAGAAGTTTGGATTTGAATGCAGTAAAAATCATTGGGAACATCAAGTAGATAAAGTTTTAGAAAATGAGACAGACAAGATCCTGTGGGACTTTAAAATTCAAACAGACAGACATCTGCCTCGCAACACACCTGATATAATTGTTGTAGAAAAGGAGGAGGTCTGGTTTATTGACTTTGCTATACCAGGAGATGCATGAATTGAAGACAAACAACTGGAGAAAATAACAAAATATCGTGATTTGCAAATTGAAGTTGAGCGTCTAAGGAGGAGGAAATCTGTTGTTGTAGCCATAGTGATCGGAGCCCTTGGAGCAATACCTAAAGGACTCCCTAGATATTTGGAAATGTTGGACTTATCAGGCTTGAACATTCTAACTCTTAAAAAAACAACTCTACTAGGAAACACATATATACTCAGACGTTGCCTTAACGGTTCTTAGGTCCTTGGTTAGGGCTTGAATTGTTAAATTTATTCCATTCCTTGACTATGAATCAAATGGTAAATTTGTTTCCAATAAAAAATCAAGTTTGATGGACCAAACTGTCAGATTTGGTATAAGTCAACTTCTTATGTCCCTGTAATCAATTATCCCCTAAAAGCAATTATTTCTTGGTGGTGACTTGCAAACAAACCCTACACATTTGTTAAGGCTTGTCAGATGAATTACATTCCACCCTTTGCCCAACAACATTAACCAATATAAATTTATTCCAGCACTATCATTCTATGTGGACAATGTTGGTTGCCAGCTGGCTACTCGTAATATGTAATGGGAGCTTCAGTTCGCATCAGTAGCACTGCTTCCATGTGTCTCTTTCAGTGAACAAACAAATCTGAGACTTAGATCAACCTTTTTTGTCACTGACAGTCACTGATTTCCAGGGTGATGGTGAAGCTGGAACTAACTTCTGCATAGGAAACCATATGATAGACACGTTGCCTAAATGGCACATCTGTTCAGAGCACGGCCCTGAGCAGCTGCAGTTTCCTGGCATTTTGGAGCTTGAATGAACAAGAAAAGGCTGAACAAAAAAATGAAAAGCCCATGGGAAATATCCATGAGCAATTCAGCAGAAAAAGTCAAGCAGACGAGAGGAACTCCTTGAAGATAAAATGCTTTAAACCCATTAGAACAAGGCTAAAGAAGCACCACACGAAAACACATACATATATGGCAATCAATTGTCATTTGTATAATATTTAATACACATGCAGTGATTATATTTTAATGTTGTTTCATTAAAAAGTAAAAAAATCTAAATGTTGGTCACAAATAATTAGGCAATATGTTAACATTATTATATTAACAATACTAAAGTAGGTTAACAACACTAGCAGTTTAAGATTATGCAAGATGGCTACAAATTCTCAATATGATTTTTAAAAAAATTGGAGTGTTTTTCATAGTTCAGGATTATTGTATCACAATGAAATGCTGTCTAAACATTCCTATTATAGTAAGCATTCAGTTTTTTATACCACCAGGTATGCAAGACAAATTATTCTGAGCTTTATGCAATTAATTCCTACAGTTTTTCATTTCATAAATGAATTGCATCATTTTTCTAGTGAAAAGGTACTAGGTGTGGTATTTTTCCAATTTACCTCCAAATTTGGAGTTGCTGAGATTTACTTGGCAGTTTTATGTTACACTGGCTTTCTTCAAGAACTCCAGTATTATGTTTGAACATGTCAATTTAAACGTCAGCACCAGCAACAGCAAGTAGCACAGGGAAAGGCTATGCATTTGTTAATGTTAGCACTTTGTGGCAAAAATGTCTTCAGAGCTTTAGAATTGTTAACAAAGAAATGACATATGGGAAATTAAAATCCAAACATTCTTCAGGGATATCAAAATCTGGCATAGGATCAGACAACATGCTGAATTTGTGTATTAGCAAACCTTATTTTTATTCTTTTGTGATCCCCCATTGGATTCATTTGTATCAGAACTGCATTAGAATATGTTCACAAATGTGGGCCAATAGATTATGGAATTCAGACTAATGCAAAGAACCTTTTTACTATTAGATTGGGCATAGCTCCCAGATGGGCAACAGACAGACAGACAGACAGACAGACAGACAGACAGTGTTCCCAGACAAAGGTAAAGGTTGTCTTTGCTCGAAAATCACTCATATCTGACTCTAGGGTTCAGTGCTCATCTCTGTTTATAGACAAAGAGCCAGCGCTGTCTGCTTCTGCAGACGTTTTTGGGGACATGCAGCTGGTATGCCTAAGTATTGGAGTGCATGGAATGCTGTTTATCTTCCCACTGATGTGGTACCTATTTATCTACTTACAATTTCTTGCTTTCGAACTTCTAGGTTGGCAGGAGCTGGGACAGAGGTGGGAGCTTACTCTGTCATGCAGTACTCAGGAATCAAACTCTGACCTTCCAGTCTTTGAGTTCAGCGTCTTAACCACTTGAGCCACTGCAGTCCCTGAGAAGTGATTTAATGTAGGAGATGCATAGAAGTGGTGGATAAAACTAGAACCTCAGAGTGTAGGACAACAGTCTAAAGTAGGTGATGTCACTCCTTTATGTTTCTCTCACTAACATAACTCATCTCTTTCTTTTTCTTTGAGCCATTATTTAAAAGCACTCTGAGTATACAAATACAGTACACTAGTACCCCGGATAACGTTGAGACTTGGTTCCACAAGTCTCGTCGTTCCACACAACGTTAAAAAAAGCCCTGTTTCCCTGGAGGCTGCAGCAAGCCAGAATGTCGGGATTTGAACCCTGATGTTTTGGCTTGCTGCACTGGCTGAGGACGTCGGGGAAGCCCAGAAACAGCTTGGATCAGGTCTCCCCACCTCCCTGGACCCAGCGGGGGATGGGGGTGGTCAGAGACCCCAAAATTGGTAAAAAAAACCCATCCTTTTTTTATCAATATTGGGGTCTCTGACACCCGCCGGGTCCAGGGAGGTGGGGAGACCCGATCCAAGCTGTTTATGGTCTTCCCCGACGTCCTCAGCCAGTGCAGCAAGCCAAAACGTCAGGGTTCGAATCCCGACATTCTGGCTTGCTGCAGCCTCAAAGAGGGTGGGGGAACTTCAAAATTAGCACGCATCAGGTCTCCCGACCTCCCTAGAGCCGATACACGCTATTTTTGAAGTTCCCCCACCGTCTTTGAGGCTGCAGCAAGCCAGAATGTCGGGGTTCGAACCCCGACGTTTTGGCTTGCTGCACTGGCTGAGGACGTCGGGGAAGCCCAGAAACAGCTTGGATCGGGTCTCCCCACCTCCCTGGACCCAGTAGGGAGGTCAGAGACCCCAAAATTGGTAAAAAAAATCAGACTTTTTTTTACCAATTTTTGGGTCTCTGGAAACCCCCCCCCCCCCAGCCGGGTCCAGGGAGGTGTGGAGACCCGATCCAAGCTGTTTCTGGGCTTCCCTGACATCCTCAGCCAGTGCAGCAAGCCAGAATGTTGGGCTTCGAACCCTGACCTTTTCGCTTGCTGCACTGGCTGAGGACGTCGGGGAAGCCCAGAAACAGCTTGGATCAAGTCCCCTGCCTGCTCCAGAGAGATCAGAGGACCCAATCTACAGCTGCAGGGTGGCTGGGGAAGCCCCCCATCAGTTTTCCAGCCTCCCCACCCCTGCCTCCGTAGCTGCAGGGTGGCTGGGAAGCTGAACGGAGAACCCCGTTCAGCTTTCCAGCCACCCTGCTGCTAAGAACGACTGTATCGGATAATGCTAAAAATCGTGTTATTCGATACAAGATTTTTCCGAAAATCTTGTAACGTTATGCGGTTTTAGCGCTATCCAGTACTAGCGTTATCCGGGGTATTACTGTAGTAGATTGTTGAGTCTCTGGATTTCTGTAAAAAAAAACCATCCAGTGATGGTTGGTTGTACCTCAACATTATCTAATTTCTGAGAGAGGTTAATATCCTTCTTGTGCTGAAAACAGGAATGTGTGTCTCTTTGGGATACCTCTCAGCTATTTTTACTATGTAGAGAAGTTCAGTGTACATTGGATGCATCTACTATCCACTTTTATTTCCCCCCAATACCTGGGAGCAGGAAGAGATTAGTTTATTAAACCCCAATATTTGGAAGAATTACATTTTTGGAATGCGGTCTCCTTGCCAACATGGCATTTTGGGGCTGAAGCTCCCAAAGTTCCTCAGTCAACATGGCCATTACTAGTATGTGTAGAGGTGGGGGTGGGGAAACCTGGGAATTATGTCCCCGCCCCCCCAAAAAAGGTAATTTTTCCAAGCTCCAATATTCTTCCTACATTGGAGACTGATTGACTGTGTCAACAATATTCCCTCTGTGTTGAACAAATGACTCAATCTGTTATAGGAAGGTAACACTTATTGTATTCAAACCTACTGGGAGATGCTGAAGGAGGCAATCAAATCCAGTATTCTGAATCACATTTTAATCATTGTGCTTACCTACAGCTTCCAATATTTCAGCTTCATTTGACAACTTCCCAGCAAATTCTGCCCCTCGCCTATAATCTCTTCTGCCCAGGCTTCATTAGTCCTTTGAAGCTGTAGTGGTTGTTAGTTCTTGGCAAAAGCTTCTTATTCCAGTTACTGACATTTCTCTTTAGAAGGAAAATTAATCTCTTCTAGTCGCATTTTCCTTCTTGGGGTGAATTTAATTAAACCGTTAAATGTCAAATACTAGTAAGCAGAAGGAAATCCATATTGACTGGCAGAACGTGTTAGTTACAGTAGACTGGTGAATGTTGACTTGCTAAAATTTCAGGCTTGGAAAGGATTTAGGCAGCAAGCATATATTAGCTTCTTGTTCTATTTTCTACCAGAGAAGTCTAGAAGGTGAGAAACATGATTAAATCAATCACTGACAAAAGCTGAAAGAAGCTGTAGAAAAGAGAGACAAGGGAAGATATTTAGGATATCCATGAGCCAGCATATTCTAGTAGCATCTCACAGCGAATCTTCACTGATTTCATTAAATCTAACAGGAAATGATCTTTCCCAGTACCAGTTTAAGTGCCTCTTTTATCCTTTACAGCTGATGATAATGCACTGTTGTGCATCTGCTTATTATCACATCTTAAAATGTGCAAACCCACTCCAATTGCAGGTATGTTAGTGATTTTTAATAATGTCTTGCTTTGTTAAGGCTGTTAGTCAATGTGTTGCAAAGTCAATTTTTCTCCCTTTCAGCCCTTCATTGTAAGACAGTTTGTTGTTGTTCAGTCGCACAGTCGATTCCGACCCTCTGCGACCCCATGGACCATTGCCCGCCAGGCACTCCTGTTCTCCACCATCCCCCTCAACTCACTGAGCTCTGTGCCCATTGTCTCCACAATACCATCTAACCATCTCATCTTGGGCCGTCCCCTTCTTCTTTTGCCCTCGACCCTTCCAAGCATCAAGGCTTTCTCAAGTGAATCCTTTCTTCTCATTTGATGTCCAAAGTACTTTAGCTTCATCTTTACAATTTGACTTTCTAAGGAGCATTCTGGGTTTATTTCTTCTAAGATTGACCTATTTGTTCTCCTCGCTGTCCAGGGGACTCTCAAAACTCTCCTCCAACACCACATCTCAAAGGCATCTATTCTTCTGCGCTCAGCTTTCCTAATGGTCCAGCTCTCACAACCATACATTGCCACAGGGAATACCATTGCTTTGACAATACGAATTTTTGTTTTCAATATGATGTCTCTACTTTTCATTATGCTCCCCAGGTTTCTCATTGCTTGCCTCCCAAGAATCAATCGCCTTTTTATTTCATGGCTGCAATCCCCATCTGCAGTGAGTTTTGATCCCAAGAAAGTAAAATCTGTCACGGCTTCTACTTCTTCCACATTTATTTTCCATGGACTGATAGGGCCTGTTGCCATTATCTTTGTTTTCTTGATATTGAGTCTCAAGCCAGCCTTTTCACTTTCTTCTTTCAACCTAATCAGGAGCTTCTTTAGGTCCTCCTTACTTTCAGCCATTAGGGTGGTATCATCTGTATATCTCAAATTGTTGATGTTTCTCCCAGCAATTTTGATCCCAAATTGTGATTCCTCCATCCCTGCATTGCGCATTATGTGCTCTGTGTATAAGTTGAATAAGCAGGGTGACAAAATGCAGCCTTGCCTTACTCCTTTTCCTATTCCAAACCACTCTGTCGTTCCGTATTCTGTCCTAACTGTTGCTTCTTGCTTCATGTACAAATTTCTCATGAGGCATATAAGGTGTTCTGGGATTCCCATCTCTTTAATTACTTGCCACATTTTGTTGTGGTCGACACAGTCAAAAGCCTTCGTGTAATCAATGAAACAGAAGTATACTTGTTTCTGATATTCCTTTGTTTTTTCCATGATCCATCTTATGTTGGCGATGTGGTCTCTGGTCCCCCTGCCTCTTCTGAACCCCGCCTGCACTTCTGGTAACTCTCTCTCCACATGCTGTTGCAGTCTATCCTGTATTATCTTAAGCATCACCTTGCTCGCGTGTGGGATGAGCGCAATTGTTCGATAATTTGAACAGTCCTTGGCATTACCCTTTTTGGGGATTGGAACATATACTGATCTTTTCCAATCTTGTGGCCATTGTTTTGTTTTCTAAATCTGCTGGCATATAGAATGTAATAATTTGATTCCATCATCTTTTAGGGCTTTGAAAAGTTCAACTTGGATACCATCATCTCCGCTGGCTTTGTTGTTTGCAGTGTTTTCTAGGGCCTTTCTGACTTCACTCTCTAGGATGTCTGGCTCCTGTTCAATGTTCTCATCATTGTGATTATCAGGGGTGTTGAGGTCCTTTCTGTAGAGTTCCTCTGTGTACTCTTTCCATCTTTTCTTAATCTCTTTTGCATCAGCTAATTCCTTGCCATCTTTGTCCTTTATCATGGTCATTTTTGCTTTAAACGTTCCCTTGAGATCCCCAATTTTTTTGAAAAGCTCTCTGGTCCTACCTTTTGTGTTGTTTTCTTCTATTTCTTTGCACTGTTCATTCAGGTAGGTTTCCTTATCTCTCCTTGCTTTTCTTTGAAATTCTATATTCAAGTGATTGTATTTTTCCTTTTCTCCTTTGCCTTTTGCATCCCTTCTTTCCTCTGCTATTTTAAGAGCCTCATCGGACAACCACTTAGCTTTCTTACGCTTCTTTTCTTTTGGTATGGTTTTTCTTGCTGCCTCCTGCATGATGTCCCGCATCTCTGTCCATAATTCTTCTGGCTCTCTGTCTATCTGGTCCAAGCCATTAAATCTGTTCCACACCTCCACTGTGTATTCCCAAGGAATATTGTCTAGGTCATATCTGTCTGGCCTAATTGTTTTTCCTATTTTCTTTAGTCTAAGCCTGAATTTTGCAATCAGTAGGTTGTGATCTGAGCCACAATCTGCCCCTGGTCTTGTTTTTGCTGATTGTATGGAAGTTCTCCATCTTTGACTGCAGAGTATGTAATCAATCTGGTTTCTATGTTGGCCATCTGGTGATGTCCATGTGTTGCTGGAAGAGAGTGTTTGCTATGACCAGTGCATTATCTTGACAGAACTGTATCATTCTTTGCCCTGCTTCATTCTGTGTTCCAAGACCAAACTTGCCTGTTATTCCAGTAACTTTTTGATTTCCTACTTTGGCATTCCAATCTCCTATGATAATGTGTACATCATTTCTTGGTGTCTGTTCTATGAGGTGTTCTATGAGGTGTTCTAGGTCCTCATAAAATTGGGGGCAAGAATGCCATCTATGATTACTTTTACATGAGAGTAATCAGCAAATGGGACTACGGTGGCTTAGCAGTTAAGACACTGAAATTGACGACTTGAAAACTGGCAGGTCAGCAGTTTGAGACCCGAATGCTGCATGAAAGAGTGATCTCCTGTCATCTGCCCCAGCTCCTGCCAACCTAGCAGTTCAAAAGCAAGACATTGCAAGTAGATAAACAGGTACCACTTTGGTGGGAAAGGTAACAGCATTCCATGCCTCTAGTCATACCTTCCACATGACCACAGAGAGGTCTGCAGAAGCAGACAGCACTGGCTCTTTGGCTGTAAATGATGAGCACCACCCACTAGGGTTGGACATGACTGGCTTTTGCTTAAGGGAGACTTTTACCTTTATCCATCCAGCTAATGGAAGTGATGGGTACTGGAGAGTGTAGGCTTCTGATGGTAGATCTCTAAAGATCCACCTTAAATCCTCCAAAATGCTGAGTCAGTCTCTCATGGCAGTAATGCATGCCTGTAGCTGGCAAGAGTCATAGTTTGTGATTGTTACTTGTTTGGACTACAGCCTCCAGAATTCCACAGTCCCCATGTCTTAGCTTTGGGTTGGGTGTCTGTCTTGCCTTGTCATTGAAAGACAAATATCACTATTATTTGACTTATAATTTCATGTGGTTACAATTTTATAACAAATATGTGCTGGTTATGACTATCAAAGCCTACATAGATGATTCAAGTCCAGGCTATTTGAAGGACTATGAGCCTCTTGAGCTTTTAAGACCTTCAAGAAAAACCCTGCTCTTGACCCTGCCACCCTCATGGTCATTTCTGACAAGGACATAAGAGGTAGACTGTTCAGTCTCTTGTACCAAAATGTCTTCCCTCAAAGGACCAGGTTGGTCTCTTCCCTGATATTCTCCAAGCACTAGAGAAAACTCTTTCTTTTTGGGCATTTTGGCAACTGAACTAACAACTGAGTTGTACTGCAGGATGTGTTCACTGATACAGTTTCTCTTGTGTGTGTTAAGTATTTTTATATTGTTTTTGAATTAGCAGTTTCTAAATCTTGTGGCAGGTTTAATATTTTAATACTACACCTTCATTGTGTTTTTAGCTGTGTATTTAGTTCTATCTGTTTTAATCATTTTCTAGAAGTTTTGAGGCCCTACACTAGGACAAGATAGAACTGTTTAATCTTTCTTCAATTCACAACTAAGACTAACATTTTGTAACTAAAATCCAGGGTTATGTTATGTGGTTAACTTGTTATTGGCACAATCCACTGTTGCTCTGCATGCAAGCACACATGCACGCAGACACGCACACAAGGAGCCACTGCAGGGAAATTGTACGTGCGACAAATAACTTTGATATACTGTAGGAGTGCCCTGTGGGTCAGGCATTTTGAATGGTCTTATACGATGCCGTGTGTGTCATTGCTGAAATGAGAAGGCATAAGAGGCTGCTGCAATTGCAGGCAGCAGAACACCATCCAGAGACTCTGGCCGAGGCGTAGAAGGAACTATGGGGTAGGCACTGGGACTTTTCCTACTCAGGTGCCTGGAGCCCCACCCTCCAGCCAAGGCATAAGAGGCTGCTGCAATTGCAGGCAGCAGAACACCATCCAGAGACTCTGGCCGAGGTGTGGAAGGAAGAACAACTATGGCTGGTTGGAGGGAAGTGGGAACAGCTGGGTCCTGGCTTCTGTGCCCACAAAAGGTCCGCACCACAGACACTCTGGGCTCCTTCCATTGGCCCAGTTGGCCGTCTCCAGTCTCAAACAACTATTGACACAGAACAGACTACACAGAAGTGGAGCAGATATGGGAACTAGACACTCTGCAAATCCAAATGTCAACTATGCCCCCACATTCACTCTGGAAACAGCATTACTGGACCCAACGGCACCACACACAACATTGAAGTCAGTTTTACTTGTGCTTCTGCCAATGTGATTTATGCCACCTCTTGCCAAAAATGTCAGTCCATGCTTTATATAGGACAAACAGGACAATCTTTAGGCAAAAGAATTAATGGACACAAATCAGACATCCGGAATGGCAACACAGAGAAACCTATCTCAAACCACTTCAATCTAACTGCTCTATCCAAGACCTGGAAGTTACAATTCTGGAACAGAGAAATTACAAAACTAGGATTGAAAGGGAGACAACAGAAATCAAATACAGTAAAACCTCATATAACACTAAAACCTGGTTCCACAAGTCTTCGTGTTATATGATTTTTAGTGTTATCTGATCCTCTATGGGATCCATAGAGATACATTGTAACCACACAGGCTTTCGCGGTTGTTATCTGAAGCATCCCATAGGATCTTAATGTTATCTGATGCAATTCTTCCCCCCAGATTCCTTGATGTTATGCGATTTTAGTGTTATTCGATATTAATGTTATATGAGGTATTACTGTACAGTAAAACACCGGATAACGATTGGATCGGATAAAGCTAAAATCGCATAATGCTAAGTAATCTGGGGAGGAGAATTGGATCGAATAACGTTAAGGTCCTATGGGATGGATTGGATAACAACCGCTAAAGCCTGTGCGGTTACAATGTATCTCTATGGAGCTTTAATGTTATCCGATCCATCCCATAGGATTTTAACATGGATCGGATAACACTAAAAATCGGATAACACCAATACTTGTGGAACCAAGTTTTAGCGTTATCTGGTGTTTTACTGTACATCTATCTGTTAGACACCCATCGCCGGGGACTAAATATTAGCGAAGGGTTTATGGGACATTATCAAATTTGATACACAGATTGCTATATGATTTTATATATTATATTACAACCTTCCTGCCAATTCTCTTTAGCAAAACAGAAAGTAACCAGGTACAGTGTTTTTGTTTGTTTTCTAACATGCAGGTCAAAGGTTGATCAGAGACCAGAATGGGCTTTCTTGGCAACCTTGAGATTGAAAGGGAGTCATTTAGAGTTAATCTGAATAATCTATTGTTGCTAATGGTTGTGTGAAGCTGTATTGTTGTGCTTGCTTGTCTGTCATCTTGCTTGACCACACCCTTCTCCCTTTGACCCCCTGAATTTGGTATATAAACAATGCCTGTAAATTTCACTCTTTGTCTGAAGAAGTGGACTTGATCCATGAAAGCTAATAATAAAAATATAGCAGTTAGTCTTTAAAGTGCTACAGTGTTTTTTATTTTATTTTTATTTTATTTTGTTTATTTTCTGATATGCCTGAACCATAGACTAACATGGCTACTATTCCAAAAAAATCATGTAATCAATCTGATTTCGATTTTGGCTGTCTGGTGGTGCAATGGGTAAAGTACTGTCCTGCAACCAAAGGTTTGGAAGTTCGATCTTGACCAGGGATCAAGGTTGACTCGGTCTCCTATTCTTCTGAGGTTGATAAAATGATTACCCAGCATGTGTAGGGGCAAAATGCTAATTAACTTGTGAATCACCCAGAGAGTGCACTAAGGGCTATGGGCCTGTATATAAGTGTGATTGTTTTGCTTTGTTTTAGAGTCACCTCTTAGGTTGTTGGAAGAGGGTGTTTGCTATGATCAGTGGGTTCTCTTGACACAACTCCATTACCTTTTCCTCTGCTTCATTCTGTGTTCCATGGCCAAACTTGCCTGTTATTCCAGTTACCTTTTGACTTCCTACTTTTGCATTTTTGGTGTCAGTTCTATAAGATGCTTGTAGGTGTTCATAGAATTAGTTGACTCTGGCCTCTTCTGCACCAGTGATTGGAGCATAAACCTGGATTACAATCATGTTGAATGGTTTGCCTTGAATTCGGACTGAGATCATTCTGTCATTTTTTAGATTGTATCCCATTACTACTTTTCTCACTCTTTTATTTATTATAATGGCCACTCCATTTTGTCTAAGAGTTTCTTTGCCACAGTAGTAGATATAATGGTCCCCTGAGTTCATCACAGAACTCCGTTCATCACAGAACTCTCTGTTTCATCTCAGAAATACCAGTTCAGATAGAATGCTGTCCGTATTACATATTCCAAGATGCAAGCAAGGTAAAGGTCACCCTTGCTCAAAAGCCAGTCATATCTGACTCTAGGGGTTGGTGCTCATCTCAGTTTACAGCTGAAGAACAAGCACTGTGTCTGTGTCTACAGATGTTTCTGTGGCCATGTGGGCATGACTAGACACCGGAACACACAGAATGCTGTTATCTTCCCACTTAAGTGGTACCTATTTATCTACTTGCAGTTTCTTGTTTTTGAATTGCTAGGTTGGAAAGAGCTGAGACAGATGATGGGAGCTCACTAAATCACACAGCAGTTGGGTCTCAAATTGCTGACCTGCCAGCCTTCTAGTCATCAGCATCTTAACCACTAAGCCACTGTAGTCCCAATATGCAAGTAAATGTAAAGGTAAATGTCACCCTTGCTTGAAAGCCAGTCATATCTGACTCTAGGGTTCAGTGCTCATCTCTGTTTCATAGCTGAAGAGCCAGCACTGTCTGATGCAAGTAGAAGGTTTCAAATAAAGCACTTATATCGCAGTTTCTCTGTAGGCTAGCAAGCTGAATGAATTCTGCTTTCAGTCTCTTTAGATAAGCAGCCAAATGTTTCAATCATTATGTGAGTGGACAGAGCCAAAGATAACAGGCCTATTTCAAAGTCTTTTAAAGGGGTTACATTCACAATAGAGTTATTGCAGATTGAGTTATATTTTGCTCTGTAAATATTTTTCTTTAGCAGATGAGAACAAAATGTGAAATATGGCTTCTGAAGAACTGAAACAACTCTCTATGAAAGATGAAATCTGCCTCGTCCTGGACAGGCCCACAAGAAAATGTAATACTCTTTGAAATCAACGTTGATCCAGATAAGCAATGTTTCCACATTCGTTGGGTGAAGTGGTGGTCACTTAAATGAAAGCTGCTATTTCTGGAAGCACAAGGAGACAGTGCTGGCTTGTCGGCTATGAAACAGAGATGAGCACTGAACCCTAGAGTCAGATACTACTGGCTTTCAAGCAAGAGTGACTTTTACCTTTACCTAACATATAGTAAAAGTTATTTACAGAATTTGGATGGCATCTCCTGTTGCAACACTTGAAATTAAAAAAAAAAGCACACTCTGCACCCCTAATCAACTTGGGGTTCATTGTAAGATGATCTTTTAAAAAAACAGAGAAAGTAGAAGAAAGGATAGTCTGGAGGAAAACCCTTCCCTGCCATTCCCAATTGGGAGCTGAAGCAGCTTGCTTGAAGATAAGAGGAAAAGAGATATGCAAATCCAATCATTCACTGAATATATTGTCACATTTGATGGTAAGTGGAATGCAAATCTAAGTATAGAGGAGGCACAAATTGATGGAACATCTGTTCAGTCTCCTAAAATAAGTTGAAATGGAAGCTTCTTCGCTTGTCTTATTCTGTCCCCCTCCCAAAAAATGACAAGTTTTGTCCTCATGTTAGCAATTGTGTGTAACAGGTAATACTGAGGACTGGGCAGTGAGACTCAGCCCAAACCTCCAATGTGAGTCATCTTCTGCTGTTCAAGTAATGAATTATCTGTTGCTAAAATCAACCCTGACTGCTCCTTGGAAGGACAAATACTGAATCTGAAGCTCAAGTACGGTACTTTGGCCACCAAATGAGAAGAGAGGACTCACTGGAGAAAGATGCTGGGGGAAATCGAAGGCAAAAGGAAAAGGGGATGGCAGAGGATAAGATGGCTCAATGGCATTGTTGAAGCAGTGGGTGTAGATCTGGACAGGCTACGGAGGATAGCAGATGACAGAGGAACTTGGCATGTCCATGGGGTTGCAAAGGGTCAGACTCAACTGTGCAACTGAACAACAACAACAAAATAATATCCACTTGTTCATACATTGACCAGCAGGGCTGTCCCTTGGAGAGGGGCAGAGATAAGCCAGCTGTGACATTTGGGCTCATTTGGGCTTGCTTTGTCATAATGAAGCACAATAGCATTCATTAGATGAGTGTAAGGAAGACAAACAGTTGAATGATGAGGCGGGAGCTATATTTATGGTTTGCATAGGGATACAACCCCTTTTTGTCTTATCCTTGCACACAAAGACAAGGGATTGCATTTTCACAAGTGGGTGAGATTTTCTGGTGCTATCGATCAATGGTGTGCTGCAAGTAATGTATTTTTAAAAATTGTTTTTATTAAATTATTATGAGTAAGATTATATAACTACATACAAACATACCATATAATACATACAAACAAACCATCAACATACAATACCAATCTGCCTTCACCTGCACATGCTTCCACCTGCCTCCCCGTGCTGTACATCTAGGAACTTGCAATTACCTTCCTTTAAACTTAGTGTTCCCAAAATTCTTGTGCTTCCTGGCTAGGCTTAGTGCCATCTTCACTTGTTAGAGCATGTACCACAAATGGGCTCCATATATCCCAAAACACATTACTATTGATTATACCTCTTTTACATTTATATTCAGCAGTTAATTTGTCATTTAGTACCAATTTCCAAATCTCCCTATACCATCTTTCTTTGTTACACTTAAATTTATTTTTCCATTCTCTGCCAATTATGAGTTTTGATACAACAGTATAAGCAACAACTCCTTATTTCTGTCCAAATTAATTTTCTCTATCTCACCCAACAATGCTGTCTTTGCATTTAACCTCACTGGATTTCCCATGATTTTCTCTAGTTCCCTTTCTACTAGTTTCCAGAATTTATTTGCATAACTGCAGTACCATCACATATGTAAATAGGACCCTTCTTCTGTTTCACCTCCAACAACTCCTAGATTTGCTTTTATTCATTTAATGTATTCTTAGCAGGGTCATATACCATCTCCACATAAATTTACAATTAAGTTCTTTTTCTTTAATATAGAGGGATTTCATTATGCTTTGATTCCATTTCCTTTTCCATCTATCTTCATCTATTTTTATTCTTAAATCACTCTCCCATATTTGCTTTAGTGTTTGTTGTCCTTCTCTTTAAATAAATCCTTGTATAGTTTGCTAACTATACTCTGTGACTTGGTAAGGGCCCTTCTGATATTATATATGATTTCTTCAAATGTTGTTATTTGTCTTTTGTCAGGCTCCTGCATTCTAATCTTTTTATCCCATTGTTCCATTTGTGTTATCTGGAACCTATTTAATCTTAGTTTCTCATATATAATTTCCCTCCCCCGTGAGTCTCTGCACTTTTCTACCCATTCTCTTACTAGGAGCATATTATTCAGTTGCAAAATATCTTTCATTTTCTTACCTTTGACTAGTGGACAATCAGTCAAATCTGTAAGCTCTATTACTGCGGAAGTATTCGGAGCTACAGTAATACCTCAACGTTTACCTCGGATAACGCTAAAATCGCATAACGTTAAGTAATCTGGGGAGGAGAATTGGATCGAATAATGTTAAGGTCCTATGGGATGGATCAGATAACAACCGCTAAAGCCTATACGGTTACAATGTATCTCTATGGAGCTTTAACGTTATCCGATCCATCCCATAGGATTTTAACATGCATCGGATAACACTAAAAATCGGATAACACTAAGACTTATGGAACCAAGTCTTAGCATTATCTGAGGTATTACTGTACTATCTTTTTTAACCTCCTCCATACTTTGTATAAATCATCCAATGTTTTATTTTTAATCTTTACTTTTAATGTTTGTTTCCCTGAGAATAGTCCTCCTTTGTACCTATTGAACTCCAACCAATCTGCTTCCTCACTTTTTAAGTTATCTTGTGTTAATTTAACTATTATTCTTCTTAATTGAAAAGCTTTATAGTAATCTTTTATGCTGGAAATTCCTATACCTCCAGCTTTCTGGTTTAAATACCAAAAGGCTTTTGCTACTCTGGGGGTTTTCTTGCCATTGCAGTAACTGTCTATAATTGACTGCCACCTGGTTTATTTTATTATTTATTATTTTGCTCATATTTACTATCCCGCCCCAATCGGGTAAACACGACTCTGAGCGGCTTACAGATTAAAATCATAGGTTAAGCCTATGATAATACTAATTCATCTTAAAACTTCATACTTAAAACTATAAACATTCATAAAACATTAAAACAACGCTTAATTCTTATAGGTAGGGTTCCCAGCAAAAACATTATTTTATGGATAATTTCATTTTACATAGATGTACTCATCTAAACAAAGACAACCTTAATTTCTCCAACTTAATTATCATATTTTTAATGTCTGTTTTTAATTTATCAAAATTTAGCCTGTATAAGTCCACCATGTCTTCAGATACAATTATGCCTATATACTTCATATTATCCTTAATTTTAATTTGGTATAGTTCTTTTATTTTCAATTTCTCTGCTTCATTACAATTACAAACAATAGCTTTGGTTTTATCCCAGTTTACCATTAGTCCCGTATAACTTTCAAATTCCTTCAAGTGAGATTTAACCTTTTAAAAGTTTTTCCGAGGTTCTCTTATCATCAATAGGGTATCGTCGGCAAACATACTAATTTTCTTCTTCACCATTCCTTTAATTTGATTGTATTTTCTGATCGCTGTGGCCAAAACCTCCATGGCTATTATGTATAAAGTCAGAGACAGGGGGCAAGCCTGTCTTGCACCAGCTTTTTAAATGATATTTTGAGTATGGTCCCCATTCAATCTTATCCTAGTATAGCTCTGTCTGTAGAGTTAGTCAATTATGTGTTGGAATTTTGGGCCAAATCCTATTTTCTTTACTATTTGTTTTATTGTTACCCATTGCATAGAATCGAAGGCCTTGTAGATGTCCAGTGCCAGAATGCATAATTTTTCTTCTTTTTTTTCTTTTGGCCTGTTCAATAATATTTATTAATATAGCCACAAGGCCTTCTATTTGCCTCCCTTTAAAAAAACCAACTTGGTCTTCCTGAATATATAAATTCATAAATTTATTCAACCTGTTGGTCATTATAGCAGTGAAAATTTTGGCATCTTAGTTAAGAAGCAATATGGGTCTATGGGTCTTTTCTTTGTCCTTATTTGGTTTGGGTAATAATACAGTAACTGAGTGGTTCCATGAATCGGATATTGATCCCCCTTTTAAAATATAATTATATAAATGTTTGAGTCTTGGGATAACCTTGTCTTTAAATGCTTTGTAAAATTTCGTTGAATATCCCTCTGCCCCTGGAGATTTACCTATTTTTAGCTTCTTAATTACCTCAACTAATTCTTTATCTGTAATTTCCTCCTCCATTTGATCTTTGTGTGTTTCCTTTAATTTAAACTCCAAGTATTTGTCTAAATATATCTTTAGTTCCCTAGGTATACTTGTCTTGGTTCATATCATATAGCTTCTTGTAAAATTCTTCCACTACCTTCATTTTATCTTCTGTTTTGTAACACCACTTTCCACTTTTGTTGATTAATACCTCTGTCACTCTTTTCTGATTTTTTCCCCTTAGCTGCCCTTGCTAACCATTTCATAGTCTTGTTATTGTATTCAAAATTGTTTCTTTTCATATAAATAAGGTTCCTGTTGATTTTTCCCATCTCTTGCCCCAACAATTCGTTCTTTACCTGCTGCAGTTTCTCTTTCTTACCAGTTCTTGCATGTTCCAGCTCCAAAATTCTTATATCTTTTTCTAATTTCTCCTGTATCTTTTTATTTTTATTTTCTACAATTGACTCCTTAATAGAATCACCCCTGAATACCACCTTCATTGTGTCCCATAATATATGGGGTGCAATGTCCTCCGTATCATTTAATCACCAGTTTTCATTCCATTTACTGTTTAATCTAGCCCTTATTTTGTCTTTTCTTATTAGACTAACATAAAATCTCCATCTTTGATCTTGTTTACTATCAGATTTCAAATATAAGTTTAACACCACCAGTGTGATTAGATTCCTTAAGAATACCAGGTGAGATTTCTTCCAAATTTTCCACGAAATTATCAGAAACCATTATATAGTCAATTCTTGAGTAGGCTACATATAAGAAATGTAACTTTTACAAAATTCATAATTTGCACACTCACATAACTTTTACATGTTGTGCAACTTTTATATGAATGCAATAATTGTTGCTTTGTTTTAAGTCAACATTTCAGATGTTGAATGGATTCTTGTTTCTTCAACAAGAGCTACCTCAAAGCTATCAACAAAGTTTTAAAATCCTTCAGGCAAATAAATAGTTGTGGGCTTAAAAACTCATTGTCTCAATGTGTTATCATGTTGAGGCTCCCAAAGCTGACTAGAACAGTGATGGCAAACCTTGGCACTCTAGGTGTTCTTAGATTTCAATTACCAGAAGTCCAAGTCAGCACTCTTGCTGATCAGGGCTTCTTGGAATTGAAGTTCCAGAATACCTTGAGTGCCAAGGTTTGCTATCACTGGACTAGAACAAGAATTTTCTGAGGGTTTTTATTCTTCACTTGAATAACACAACAGCCATCCACATAAAAATGTACAGTCAAACCTTTAAATTAGAATTTAATTTGTTCCTCAAGGTTGGATGTATCTTGAAAAATTCTTATCCTGAATTTTAATGCATTGAATTTTTGATCTTGAAAAATCCTATTAAAAATTCTTATCTCCAACCTGATTTTTTTCTGCAATTTCCAGATGTATAATCAAGTTTTTCTTAAGTTGAGCCATTCTTATCTTGAGGTTTAACTGTATTTGTCTTTGTTTGGTTTTATATACAATCCTAGTTGGCAATTCAGGTTATATTCCAGAATAATGATTTACAGTGATACCTCACTTTACGAATTTAATGCAGTCAACAGACCACGGCGTAAAGAGAAATGCAGTTTCCCATTGAAAATGCATTGAAAATGCATTAAAACCAATTAATCTGTTCCAAATAGTTTTTGTAAAGTGAGGCATTATTTTGAATGGATTTTCATTCGTAAAGTGAAAATTACATTAACTGAAGTGTTTATAAAGTGAGGTACCACTGTAATACATTTTTAGTGAAATTTTAGTAGTACAATTTGTTTATTAGACCACCAATAAACAGGTGCTAGTTTTCAAGTCCAGCACTGTGACAGAATTTAGGGCTACATCTTCCCTCAGCTGCTGGTTAATGCACTTAACTTGACTGTGTCTTGGCTAGAGGGTAAACTACAATTTTATCTCAAACTTGTCTAATATATGGTTTGCCAAATTTTTGCATGCTTTGATATAAAATGTGTGTATGTGCATGCTGGCTGACTGCAAGCTCTTTGTCAAATAAGTTTGAGAAAGGCAATGGAATTTATATCAGGTAGCTAAAACCTCTAGACCTTGCTGCCTCAAACCTTCTCTACAATGCTGCAGTCTTCATTTTGGAACTTTCTTTTAAGGAAGAAAATGTGGTCCACATATCTGATCATGATTTAGGGGGACAATGATCTTTCTTCTGTGCCCCCTAGCTTTGTACTACCCAGCCTGGTAAAGCATCCTGTAGGACAAGAAACCTGGCATCCCCTTCTGTGGGATGTTAGTGGTCTAATAAAGATGTTAGATAATGATTTTGCCCATTCTTCTTTTTTTTTCTTTTTGATAAACAATGCATTTGTGTTCCTCCATGAATAATACATGGAATATATATAAGTGTGACTTGCATCCTAACACCATCTGTGTATTTAGATTGTCAGCCTCTTAGCACCTTTTCCCTTTCCCCCCACTTGCTGAATTTGTTTGCTTTGAAGAAAACATGCATATATCTGCATATGTTATAATTGCTCATTGTTTGCTCATTGTTTTTCTAATTCTGCACCTCTCGTCTGCCTTTATTTTAACCAGCACTTGTAGCAATTGCTCTAATTGGACTGGATTTATGTCTCGCTTCTAGCTTACCCCCTTGTTGCTGCATATTACTTGATAAGTGTTATACCTGGGAAATCCAACAGTAGCAAACTAATACAGGTGAGATGAAGGTAAACACAGCCACCTGCCTACTATGGCATCTGCTGTGTTTTCAGGAAATAACTAAAGACTACTAAGGTGAATAGCTTTCAACAATTTAAAGATGTAATACAACACAGTCTGTGTTGGAGCATATTACTTTGTTTTAGACAGGCTGTGTTCACCAAAGAAAAATATTGTCCATTCGGCGGGTGTATGTTGGAAACGATAATCCAAAAAGTAACTTTTCTTATTTGCTGTTAGTAATATTCTTAAATTTCCATGTGAGTCTGAGATGTAAATATTCTCACGTTTGATGAGCTCAGCAAAAGAGTTATTTTACATGCTAAGCACATGTTTTTAATCCTTATATCCATCACAACACACACACCCTTTGACCTCTATTGAAGCCTTGTGAGCAATAAATAAATTTCGTGTCAGAAATTACTCTGGGTTGAAATGATTTTTGCTGGAAAAACTCTGCTCAGGGGATGCCCAAATGAGGCTCCTTTCATGTCCCTGAGATCCATCATGCATATTGAAACAATATGTGCATATGCAACAGGAGCCCAGAAGGATAGAACCCCATACCGTGGGGCTTCTTAATATGGGGTTTTTTTGTGCCTTGTTGCTTTGAAAGGTGTGTTTAGTATTGTTTTATGCATAATTTTTAATATGCTATTTATTTAATTCTCTTTTACTATTGTAATAATTGTCTTTAGCTTATATATTTTCTTTTTTTAAATGATGTAAGCTGTCTTGGGTCCTTCATAGGAAAATGTTTTAAATAAATAAATGGATTACATATCTCTTCCCTCCTCCCCCTCCCCCATATCCCCAAGGGATACATTCTGAGACCTTTCACAAATACCTAAAACACAGATAACTTTATTTAACACATATATCTGAATAACAGAAATGAGGGAGGGGCTTAAATGCCTTGGTTGTTCTACATGAGAGCTACCAAAATGTCTGTCTCTATGCCTTGTAAACATTACATTACACACAGTCAACTATCAGGCAGCAGATGCTGGGAGGTAGGACCAAGGTGTTAGGGAAGAGCACTGGTCCGGCACTTCTTAAGTTGGACTACTGCCTTCAGATTTGGTGGTTAAGTCCGCTCTTCCATCTGTACATAGGGTACTGCTCCAAATAAGACTTATTAATTTATTTGCCAGTTTTGAAAATGCAAATGGTTGCTTTATTCAATATCTCTTTTATAAGCGGGAGATCAGGAAGGTCATTAAAATGCTGATATGAGGAAACATTGTGATTACTTATAAAAACATAAACAGTATTTTACATTTGTTAACCTAGACTTCTAGAGCTATGGCTGAAGATTTCTCTTTTAATTTTTATTTCCACATTAATTTTTCTCTTTTGTGCAAAGAATGTACACTGAAACTTCAGAATATGTTCACAATCAATGTACATTGATTTTTTTATATGTAATAAGCAAGACATCACATTCTTGTAACAAAATGCTATATTCTCTATCTGTAAACGATTAATGTTTGACTCCATTAGACCTGATAGGCTAGAACAGTGAAAGCTAACCTTGGCACTCCAGGTATTCTTGAACTTCAATTCCCAGAAGCCCTGATCAGCAGGAGTTCTGACTTGGGCTTCTGGTAATTGTAGTCCAAGAACACCTGGAGTGCCAAGGTTAGCCATCACTGAACTAGAATATCTGATGTCTTAAAGAAAGAAGAGGGGCAAATGAGTTTCTTGCTGTATCAACAGTACAAACTCTCAGGTCTGTGTTCCTTTTCACAGATAGTGAGATGATAAATAAAGGTAAAAGTTTCCCTTGCTCGAAAGCCTATCGTATCCGACTCTAGGGTTCAGTGCTCATCACTGTTTCAAAGCCGAAGAGCCAGTGCTGTCTGCTTCTGCAGGTATGACTAGACACCGGAGTGCATGGAACACTGTTTTCTTTCCCTCCGAAGTGATCCCTATTTATCTACTTGCAATTTCTTGCTTTCAAACTGCTAGGAGCTGGGACAAAGACAGGAGCTCATTCCATCCTGCAATACTCAAGAATTGAACTGCTGACACTCCGTCTTCCAGTCAGGGTCTTAGCCTGGCATGATACCTGGTCAAAATTAATTAATGTTGAATGTTGGCTAACCAACGAGTTGGGCACAAACAATGAAAGCGGAGAAATTTTGAGATATTATTTTCATTATGAAACCATACTTAGGAAAGAAGGAAAATGCCATCTTGGATTGAAAATCATCTGAGCAAGCAGAAATATAAAATGATTCTTAGTTTAACTCTATTCTTTTCACTAGTCATGTGTTTACTGGCAAGGATCACCAATACTCAGAATCAGATACAGCTCAAGAAGTCATGTGTAAATTTGTATGTTGTCGCATGATAACAGCTGTGGTTAGTAATGACAGAATCCTCTATGGAATAAGAATGCCCATTCCCTTTTGTTTTGTTTTTCAAAATGAAAGCAAAACCCAAATGCATTATAAATAACCTCCACAGACCTACCTGCTTTGTTCACGCCACAAATGCTGCCAACTCAGCAACTCTATTTTGGCAAACTTGCAGCACAATACTGTAATCTGATATATCAGCAATTCAGCCTAACCACTAACACGTGGCCGCCTCTTTTTTGAGACACTCTTTAAACAGCAGAAAAGGCTCTGGGCCACCCACAGATGTGACTGTCATGACGTCAAAAGCACCATGCCAAATACACAGCTGGTTTAACCAAAGGACACAGAGGAAGAAACTCGTCATCCTTCTCCATTCATTCCAAATCTATAGTTGTGCTGAAGAAAAGCTGAGGAGTGGGAAGTACATAGTTTCCATCCTCTCCAGAGGTGGGCATCTTATTTTGCTGCATGGACAATGCAGCACCAGGGAGCTACTTTTTTTTTTTTTTGTTTTGCTTAAATTATGTATTTCAGGAAAACATTGTTACTCAGAGTCAAGTATTCCTGCAAGCTTGTGGAGCAGGGACAATGGTAAAGCAATTTGAAATTTAGATAAGGACCCAAGAGACCTGATCCACATCTTGCCAACCATCGAGTTGTTTTGAGGCTAAAGTGGGGAGGATGGGAACCCTATACCAGGAGTTCTCAACCTTTCTAAGCTGAGGGCCAGGTCACGCTTCCTCAGACAGCTTTGTTGACCAGATGGCCATTTTGCCCTTCCTCCACCACATGGCACTTCCTGGTGTGGTGGAGGCAGTGGGGGGCACATGAAATAGCGTTGCAGGCTGCATCTGGCCTATGGGCCGCAAGTTGAGAATCCCTGTCCTATACACTGCTTTGAGGTTATTGGAAGAGAGGCAGGATATTAATGTATCAAATACTAATTATTAGTCAATCTTTTCTGCACCTAGGTTTTATACTCTGTCTTATCACCTAGAAGGTTCGTGATGCAGAAGGGGAATCTGTGTGTTCAACGTACAAGGGACAAGAAAGCCTATACAGTAATACTCCGGATAATGATTGCACGGGATAACGCTAAAATCGCATAACGATGGCAAATTTGGGGGGAAGATTTGCACCGGATAACGCTCATTTTAGCATTATCCGATCCATCGTATTAAAGAAGGAGGCCACAGCTCCTTCCCCTACCCCCACCCCAACCCCCAGTTTGGGGACTCCCCACACTGCCTGCTCAGAGAGAATCCAGCCCAGCTTACCTTTCTCTTGCTTTGCAGCTCCGACATGCAGCTGATCGCTCTTTCTCTTTCACTTCCTGTATTGACAATACAGGGAGGGGGAAAGAGAGAAATGTGATTGGTTCTCTAGAGATCCAATCACTTTTCTCTCTTTCCCCCTTCTCCAGTTTAAATGTACAGGGAGGGAAATACTGTAAAGAGAAAAAGAGACTTTGACGGAAAAAAAAAAGCCTCGATCGGATTGTGCAGGTAAGCACGGAGGGAGACTGCAGTAGAGTGGGGGGAAAGGAGCCTGATCCTACTGCAGTCACAGCGGTGGGGGGTGGTTTTAAAGGCACCCAACTGCCTGCTCAGTTTGTCCCTGAAGTCAGGGCTTTTTTTTTAGCATTGTTCGATGCATGCATGTGACCTGGTGGGCGGGGCCAAAGTTGGTCATGTACAAATAAAAACACAAATTACATAGACATAAAATACATAAAAATACACATAAAACAAATATAATACATATTAAAATAGATACACATTAAATAGACATAAAAACACATAAAATACACATTAAAATAAATACACATTAAATACACATTAAAATACACACACACACCCCACACCCAAAGGTGAGTCACTTACCCTGGGGAGCAGGCTATAGGAGCTTCAGGTTAGCAGCTTCTCTTCCTGCTCCCCACTTGGGAAGACAGCAAGGAGGCCACGCATGTGCACCAAGTGCTGTAGGCACACATGCACACTAAGCGCTTGGCATGGCATGCATGCACAGTGGGAGAAAAGTTAAGCCCCCGAGGTGGCTCCCTCCAAAAGCTACTACAGGTTCTCCGGGACACGGGTAAGAGTTACTACCAGTTCTGGCAAACTGGTGAGAACTTGTAACATCCCATCACTGCTTATACTTTAATATATACAGTACTTGCATTTTTTTTTATTTTGAACTGCTAGGTTGGCAGGAACTTGGACAGAGACAGGAGCTCAAACCTTCATGCACTACCCAGGTCTCAAACTGCTGACTTGTCGTCCTTCCAGTTAACATAGTGAGCTTATTACTACTGAGCCACCACAGCCCCTTCCTCTGTGCTAACTCGCTGTCAGACAGCAAATAATGTTTTAGTTTTTCATAACCAGCAGGCTGCTGAAGAAAGGGCTTTCAGTAGGTGAATTATGGGTTCTTAATTGCTCTGTTTTAATATAGTCACATTTGTGAGTCACTTTGAGTTTCACTTTTGGAAGGAAGGTAGGATAGAAATAAAATAGGCATAAAAGACCATAAAAGTGGAGAAAAGTACAAATGATAGGGAGTTCAGAAAACAGGGCCATCTGTTCCTCTCTTAGATGAGTAAATATGAATAGCTATGTAAAATGAATTTTCATTCATAGACAGATTAAATGGAGTGGCAGCAATATAGTACTGATGCAATGAAAACAGCTTGGCCTCCCTCTGACAATTGAGGTTCATGCCCTAAGCAGCACCTCAACAAACAGAGCAAGATTTTGGTGCTTGCAACAGCAGAAGCAGGCAGGATGTACAATAATCCATTGGTAGGCTGGCCCATCAGACAACTGGGACTCAGGCCAGGGCACCCCCAGGCCTCCAGTACCATAGCGCCCTCCGTTGGGTGCGAATCCAAAGAATCGAGCCGAGCTGTGATGCCTGAAACAATCGGGCAAAGGATCAGGACTCCATGTTCCTCTGCCTGCATTCCTTCTCCTGTGCTGCCAGAGATAAGATTACAAAAGCAGCTCCATTGACAGCAAAGCTGCCGTGGCATAGAGGTTGCAATTTTTACCTCGTAAGCAGGAGGTTGTTGGGTCAAATCCCCAAAGGGGAGTTGAAATTAGAAGGCGAGTAGGAATATATATATATTGTTAGAGATAGATGCCGTCATCACTCCCTGTCCAGCGCCCTTTTAGTTTAGCCAGCACATCCCTGCAATAATCTCTCCTTCCTATTAAGAAAGTCACTGGAGGTCACAATAGAACAGAATCAGACCCCTTTCACTCACCAAGGTTGAGTATGGATAGTTGAGAATCCTTCTACAAGCAAGATGCTCAGGAGTTTATTGTTAGGCAACTGTTTTTTGACAAAATATGGCTCCTATCCAGCAACACATGGTTTTCAGAGATTGAAGATCTCAGAGTTAAAGTTTAATAGAAAAATAACAGCAATAAAACTGAGAAATAGTCTTGCACAGCAAATTAAGGAATTCATGACCATAAGGTAGTTCATGAAAGCAACATAATATTCTTGATCTCTGTACTTCTCTATAATATGGACAATTCATCAGCTGATATCACACAACGAAGCTTGAATGAAGCTTCACACATTAATACTGGGCAAGGACATGGCTTAAAGAAAGTTTTTATTGGGGGGGGGGAGTGGAAACTGAACCACTTGTCCACAAGAAAGAAGATCATTCATCTCATTTTAGGAAATCCCTTTGTAAAATCTAACAGAAGAAGTATAGCCGGGAAATGCCATGCTTATACAGTAAAACCCATAAAGAATGCCTTGCTTAGAGAGTAACTCACTTAAAGAGCAGAATTTTCTCTGAATGGTCACTTTGCTTAACAAATAAAACTAACCAAAACTCACTTAACAAATAAATCGGGGTTTCACAATCCCCCCCCCACCAGAAGTCACAATTGGTCACTTACAATGGTGTTTCGCTTAAAGAGCAAACTCGCTTAAAGAGCAATCCTGTGGAACGCATTATGCTCTTTAAGCGAGGTACCACTGTACTTAACAGAATAGCACACATGCCCCCTAGTTTTGTATAGGCTATAAACCTCTTTATGGCTACCTTCTTCCTGTTCCATAATTAAAAGCTTTGTTATAATGTTTTTATAGGCTAGACAGCAATTTTTGAAACTCAACATTCTCTGAAGCAATGTAGTGGCGAGTTGCAATTTCCTCGTATTAAAGTGTTGCTGAGAAAATGCAGATGTGACACTCTGATTATTCAGGGCCTGTGATTCATTTCCCCACCACCACCACTTGAATGCTTTACTGAATAATTAGACTGCACAGAGAATGATCCAGCACTTTAGAATTAAGATTCAAAAGAAACTGTGGATAGGATTGCCACATTTTTTGTTTAGTCAGGTTTTATCCAGATTCTCTTAACCAACTGCTACAATCAGGACATGGTAATAAGTAGAGACACAAATAATGAACTGTGGAAGAGGAAAGGCAAAAGCAGCAAACAAAATATTTTAGTTATAATAAATATTTATTTTTTTAAAAAATATATTTATAATTTTGTTTCCCCGCCTGTAATTCCTGTGCACAGTGTGACACTCAATAGTCACTTTCTGGCCCTGAGCCTTTTTGATGCACAAAGTCTTCATCAGCCCCAGGCCAGTATTCATGAAGCTGCTGCCCTCCATCAAGATGGATTCAAGTGGGATTTAATCCACTTGGGGATCATCATCCTTCTCTCTTGACTTCACCACCTAAGGCCATTAGTCCTCAAGGTTGTCAGGTCAATGATCAGCATTGAGTCACTGGTAGTATGGTCTACTTTATTACCATAGCAAGATAACTTGACCAGACTGGACTAAATGGCTTAGAGCTTGGTTATTTAAAAGATCACCTGTCTTGCTCTGAACCTTATTCAATTTAAGATCTTCAAGAGAGGTTTTGTTGAGAATAGCAATGCAGAGGCTCACCTAACAGATATATGGAAGAAGACTTTCCCCCTGTGACTCCCAGACAGTGGAATGCACTCCCTTCAGAGCTGTGATTAGTTTTCACTCTGACTGCCTTTAAGAAGGTTGTAAAAACCACATATTTTCAAAATGGTATATGATGTCTAATCCACTTTGCTATATTTTTTTCTTAACTGTGTACTTGTTTGAGTTAAGCAGTTTTAATAGTGGGATTCTTTTTGTTTGGATTTACCAGTGTTTATCTTTAAATTTCCTTTTATTTCCTTTTTATTCTTTTTTGAAGATGATAAGCCACTTTGAGTGGTACCTTGTAGTGAACAGGTGTGCTCTAAATATGACAAATAAATGAATAACCTTCCATGCAAAGGAGGAGGTGACAGAGGACAATTCCAGGGTTTTCTACATAGAAAATACACAAAAGTGGCTTATCATTCCCTTCTTCTGGTGGCAAAGCTGAGGAGCTTTGGTTGGTCTCATATAGAGAGCTGGAGAATGGCCAGAAGGGAGGTGCCTCTCACCTTTCATGCATCATACATTCATGGGGAATCCAGTGCTAAATCATTCATAGACACTGCAACTTGCCTATAACTATGCAACATGGCTCTTCTTCCCATAAGCACAGTGGGAAATCAAATTGCCAACCTCTGGCTTTGCATCCAGATACCTAAACTACTCCACTATGCAGACAACATTCAAAAACGGAATATGACATATTTCAAGGCACTTTCTAATGGCTCTAACAGTAGTCATTCTTTTTAAAACCATGGCTATACTTTTTCACACAGGTCAGAACAATGACATGACTTTCCCTGTGTATTTCAATTACTAGCATTCATATGACCCAGAAGATGATATGTGTTCTCCAATAGAAAAACCATTTCTCATTATATTACATATGAAATGGGCTTCATTTCTTATTTTTTTTTAAAAAAAAAAAACCTTAATATTTATGTTAAACCTCTCTACCAGCACTTTGAATAGCCTTTACAATGTGTCACTTTGCCATTGATTTTGTGGCACAGAAAGAAAAAGCTGCTGTTTCAGTGGTTCCCTATAATTAGCTGAAAACAACGAACTCTAACTGCCATGTCTGATAATGACACAAAGCGGTCATTTATTTCTTCTTGATTGTGGGATACTGAGTTTGCCTGCAGCTTTTTGAATAATTACTGTCTTGCTTAATGCCAGTTCCTATTCTTTCCTTCTGTGTTCAGAAATCTAAAAATATTCCTTGGGCTGGTGGCGGGATGTGTCTTGGGAGAGATTTTAGCTTGACGCTTGTCATTCTTTCAATTTTGGCATCTCCCACAAGCTCTCCTTATGCTTCCTTTTTTTGAGAGAGAGAGAGAGAGAGAGAGAGGTTATTTTTGATGTATGTTGTCTTTACTGAAGATGCCCATAATATAATTCTTCTCTGTAAATCTTGTAGTTGAAATAAGGGAGGGCAGTGTTATGGCCACCTTGCAAGTAACTATTGGTGAGTCATACTTTTGTTATCCAGTTTCCCCAAATTTCTGATTCGCCATAATACCATCTTTTATTTTTATGCTTTATTCTCAGGACTGCCTTAGAACACCCCTTCATTGTATTTTTGAGCTTCCCGTAACTGATTAGTGTGATGCATCTGATTTCTCTTTCCACTACAGTGGAACCCTGTATAACGAATTTCCCCTATAGCAGGGAAAAAAACCACATAACAAAAAGAAAATGAAAAAACATGGTGTCGCATACAACAAAATTTTTCACTATACAATACAGCGTCCCTATAGGAAAAATCGTACAAAAAAAATCTCTATGGGAAAAATCGCTTAGCAAAATTTTTTTCATTGCATGATTTTTTCCATAGAGATTTTCATTGTACAATGTTTTTCCATAGGGATTTTTGTTAGTATGGGGGGGGGGGGGGAATCATATAACGAAAATAATTGCATTGTACAATAAAATGTGTCTCAATGGATGTGCATTTTTGTTCCACATAAAATGAATGCATACTACTCTAATGCATATTTCTTCCTCTCATATAGTCATCCATCCAGGAACAAAAATCCTTCAGAAGTGCATGTGAAATCAAACATGAAAGCAAAGCTGTGTTTATCTTGCCAATGACCAATTACAAAGCAAAAGCAGTCCAGATGGCCAAATGCCAGTAAAGGAAAAGTTTGGTTAGAAGAGAGATACCATCTTGTCTTTTTAAGGGAACTCTGCTTCTAATGACATGTTAACACTATTATCTAGTTTGGCACCTAGGTGTTCTACGGTTTTTAAATTGAATGTTTCTCACTTGAAAGCAGGGTTTAGTTGTTAATTCAGCTCTGTTTCTTTTTGTGTGGTGTGATTATGATGAAATCCCTGACTGAACAAAACACTACCTTTAGATTCCTGAAAAGTAGCTGTCCTTTGACTAATGATGTCTTCTGTCTACTGCTGTTGTTTTTTTTTTCCTTTGTAGCTTCCTATAGAAAGACAAGAAGTAATTCATGGGAAAGCATGGTTAATAACTCCAGAGAAATCAAGGGGAAGTAGCACAGGGGAAAGCCTTGACGCTTAGCAGCATATCAGCTCTTCAAAACATCCCTCTTGTACAACCAGTTGTTGACAAAACTGTCAAAAATCATGGCCCTCCAGATGTTGTTAGGTTTGAACCTTACCACTGATTATTCTATCTAGAATTAATGGAAATTGTAGATAAGCTATGAGAAATCTGGGGAACATAGTTAAAAGTAGAGACATTATCTTGCAAACAAAAGTCTGCGTAGTCAATGCAATGGTATTTCTGGTAGTAATGTATGGTTGTGAGAGTTGGACCATAAGGAAAGCTGAGCGCAGAAAAATAGATGCCTTTGAAATGTGGTGTTGGAGGAGAGTACCCTGAACAGCATGGAGAACAAACAGGTCGATCTTAGAAGAAACCAACCCTGACTGCTTCTTGGATGGTCAAATAGTGAAGATGAAGCTAAAGTACTTTGGACAGCAAATGAGAAGAGAAGATTCACTTGAGAAGGCCTTGATGCTGGGAAAGGTTGAGGGCAAAAGAAGAAGCAGACAACAGAAAATGAGATGGCTAGAAGGTATTGTTGATGCAATGGGCACAGAGTTGGGCGGGTTGAGAAGGATAGTAGACGATGGGGTTGCAAGGGGTCGGAATCGACTGTGCGACTGAACAACAACAACAAAGTAGTCCAACAATATGTGGAAAGCCACAGTTGCTCACCCTGCTGTATGGGAAAACAAAATGACACTAGAGACAAACTATAGAGTCCTCTTCAAAGTGTTACAGCTGTCCTTGAATGATTCCTTTAAAGACCGCTTGTTTCTCACCTTATATATTGCTGCTTTTGTTGTGTCAGCTGAAAGATAGTACACAGCATTTAAAGTGGCCTTTAAGATATACAGAAATTGAGACTCAATCTCTTTTTATGGACTCCTTCTGTAGTTTCAAGAAGGAAGGGGGTGATTTAAATGTCATTCCTCTGCTCTTTGCTGAGATAGATACATTTTCTATTTTGGTATCTGTACCTAAGATTACACTCCATCTAGATTTAGAGGGACTTCAAATACATGAAGGAGAAAGAGAGAGAGAAACAAGGAGACAGGTTGATCACTATCTCCATGGATGAGGCAGTAGAAAAGAATAAGGGAGAAAGGGGGAAATAATAATCACGCTCATGAATTGAATGAGAGCAAATAGAAAATAAGGTGAATATGGAAAAGAAACTCACACCCTCTTTAAAGAGAAACTCACATACATTTCCTTATTATTCAGCTAAAGAATATCGAACATACTCTATTCTTCTCCACAGGAAGCTTTCCAATACTGTGCACAGGAAGTAACCTTTATGGAAACTGCATTATCATCAGCTAAATCAGTCCTGATTTCCTAGAAGAATAGATCTTTAGAAACATATAGTTTTAATTAAAAATAAATAAGCTGATAGCTGGATGTATTTTCAGCTGACCTGCATAAAGCTTGGCCTGGGGGAGGAATTTGCCTTTAAGTTTGGCCATAATAACTTTCTCTTTGAGAGATTTAATTACCTTCAGCTATAGGAAACACAAACAAAACGTGATGATTCCCTTTTTTTTTTTTTTTTTTGGGGGGGGGGGTTTAAACAGCACATCTTTTATAATATGATTTTCAGGCACTCTTGAACTTGGGATAAACAACATAAAGAACCATTCATGCTGACATGGTTTTCCACTGTGTTAAAAAAAGAGAGAGAAAGCTAAGTACTTGAAGATGCCTCTAGACAACACATTTATCGGGCAACTGCCTGTTTCATTTGGACAATTATATTCTGGAGGTTCCATAAAATGTTCTCTTCCACTACTAACTATATCTGAGAGTCGCTTAGGCAAGTGGGGTGGCATAAAAATCGAACAATTAAATTAAAATTAAAACAGAAGAGCAAAAAAAAAAAAGACAAAAAACTGTTGTGGCACCTTAAAAACTAGCTCCTGTATTTAAATGTGAGCTTTCATGGACCAAGTCTGATGAAGTGGACTTGGCCCACGAAAGCTCACATTTAAATACAGGACTTAGTCTTTAAGATGCCACAACATGTTTTGTCTTTTTTTGTTTTTGCTGTTCTGTTTTATTTACTCTCAGATATACTTGCACAGACTAGCATGGCTACCACTTCAAACATTACTACTAACTATGTATTTTTAAAGAATGTCTTCATCCATATTTCCTTTTCCCAAAAGAAAAGAAAAGAAAAAAGAGGGGTGGGAAAGAAAATCTACTAAGTAGGGAAAGATGGAATCGCTGCTGGTGCATTTTGGCTTTTAGAGTTAGGAGACCTCTCTCTAGAAAGTGTCACAGTTCACACACCACACTATGACCTCATTTTGATCTTTCCCTGGTGATTCTGGAGTGTCCAGGGGAGATTCTGGCCTTTACTGGGTTCTCACCTCACATACCTCTGTTGGTACTAACATCTCTGCCTATTGTCATTGTATGACTTGATTTCTGGGGTGGAGCCTGGGGAACCCACCACGCCCCTCCTCCTCCTCCCTCTTTGGGTGAATCCAAGGCCCCGAGAGCATCCTGTCCAAGGACAGAATAGTGCCAGCAGGCCAACTCAAGTTAAACTTGACCGATCATCAGGATTTTAGATGGGGAGTGCTGTCAGCTGGCCACCAGTACACCCCCATCCTGGGACTGAACCTCAGGATCTTAGTACCCTGGATGTTGGACATCTTGGAACCAGCTCCCAAAGTATCCTGGGACCTCACTGATGCTACAATCCTCCTGCACTATCTTCCAGTTGTGACTTTTTTAGTAAAGGTAAAGGTTTCCTTTGCTCAAAAGCCAGTCGTATCCGACTCTAGGGTTAAGTGCTCGTTTCTGTTTCAAAACCGAAGAGCCAGCTCTGTCTGCTTCTGCAAACGTTCCCGTGGTCATGTGGCAGGCATGACTAGACACTGGAGCACATGGAATGCTGTTACCTTCCCACCGAAGTGGTCCCTATTTATCTACTTGCAATTTCTTGCTTTCGAACTGCTAGGTTGGCAGGAGCTGGGGCAAAGACGGGAGCTCATTCCATCCTGCAGTACTCGGGAATCAAACTGCTAACCTTCCGCCTCTCAGTCAGTGTCTTAGCCACTTGATCCACTGCAAGTTCTTGTTACCTATTTATGACTACCCTAAATCTTAGCCCATATAGCCTGCCCGAAGAGAGGATGTCCAGGAAGAGGAGGCAAAGATTCCCATCCCAAAAGCTATCCACCTGGGCAATGGTGCCCATCTATACTTTCTTCAGATATGTAGTTATTTTGGAATTGCTATTCTTCCTGGAGATAATGGCTGAAATCTAGTAGTAAGTTCCAACTAGAGTAGATCCATTGATTCAGTTGCCCTATATTATGGTTGCAATTTATTACCAGATTTCAGTCAGCATTAGGGTTATAGGTTATCTAAAGTAAAAAGAGTTTGAAGATTAAAGCTGGTTGTTTTTTTTTAAGGGAAGTTAAAAACTTCTCCTCCTCCTCCCCCGTCCCTCCCTCCTTTAGATTTATATGGCCATACCTATCGTCAAAACGACTCAGTGTGGCTCACAATTCATGATCCACAATCATAATAAAATTGTCCACTATCATTAAAAACCATACACTAAAGAAATAAGGACCCTATTTAAAATCCCATTAGCAAAACATCCATAATGCTAAAATCAGAAAACCTAAAATCCAAAATCTAAGATGGTGGTCATTCTCATGGTTATATAAGCCAGGGGAGCCTGCTCCTCCCGCAGCTCCTCACACCTCATGAGCCATCCATATCTTCAGTCCTTTCCTAAAAACCAACAAATCTGTCTGAAGATGGAGGTCAATCAGCAGGAAGTTCCACAGGGCCAGAACGGATACTGAAAAGGCCATCCTTCTTGTGCTAGAAAGGAGGACCTCTCTAGCCATTGGTACTTTTAGAGACCCCCTCCAGTCCACTCTTGTGGGACAGGCAGATATCTTCAGGGTGATGAAGTCTCTTAGTTACCCTGGTCCACTACCATGTAGGGCTTTAAAGGTAATAACCAGAACCTTGAATTGCACCTGGAGGCACACTGGTAGCCAATGCAGCTCCTGCAACAAGTGTGAGGCATGGGCATAACGACCACACTCTATCACCGTGCAGGCCACCCCATTCTGCACATGGGCAGCCCATGTAGAGTACGTTACAATAATCCAGCTGGGAGGTGACCAGCAAGTGAGTAACCATGAGCAAGGCATCCCAGTCCAGAAACGGGCGTAACTGGCAAATCACGCAAACTTGGATTGCAATGGCCTATGGCTATAAACAATAAAATGGAACCAAAAAACAAACTACCAAATTTACACACACACACACACACACACACACACACACACACACACACACACACACACACACACACACACACAAATCTTGTGCCCATGTTATGCAACTTTCCTACTTTCTTCTGTTCTTTATTTTTGTGAAGCCTACTGTCTATTTTAGCCATCTGCAAGTGACCATCTTAAAATCAACTGAGTTGGAGAAGCAGATATCTTCCAGAGCCAAAATGGAAAAGGTTATTGGTCTGTTCTCCCTACCAAAGCCATGATGCTCTACAGAAAGGGTCCCCAAACAATGGCCCAGGGGCCAAACCATGCCCCCAATGCCAATTCATCTGGCCCGTGAAGCCTTCATCACTCCCAGAAGTGGAAGTAAAATGCATCCGTATGGCCATAGTGACCGGCTCATGGCCTGAAATGTTTGGACACCCTTGCTCTATTGTCATACAGTATGTCACTCTGCATGCACAAATATCACCAGAATAATTATTTTGGAGAAAGCACCCTCTTTGTTCCACAAAAGTCACTCCAGCGTTGAGAAAGAAGAGGGGGCCATGGCTTAATGGTAGAACATGGGCTTCATGGAGAAGGTCCAGACTTTAATCCCTCTGATGTACAAGGAAGAACCTGGCCATGGCCAGTTACAATCAACAAATTTGAGCCAGACGGATCAATAGCCTTTTATTTTACATTCGGAAAGCCACAGAATCCATTTTTTTGCCTCATGGTGCTACAAGTATTTGAAATGGAAGCAGCAATCCTTCCTTCCAGGCAGTCTGGATGGCTGGTAGTTCTTCCCCACCAATAGATTAACTCACTACGAAATGGGCTACAGGCCTTTTCTTATAAACACATTGGATGCATATGTCTATATTCTTTCAATTGTCCTGTATCAGAGGACATTACTGCATATCCTCTAGAGCTGACTGGCATGCAAGACATCCATCTTTAGGGCAAGGAATGAATGTTAAAGAGAAAATGAACTTTGCCCTGAGTGCAGCCTGAAACAGTTGGATTAATATGAAGTATGCCTTTACTAATCTTTTTCTCCGAAGCTCTGAACCTCAGAGAGAAGCTGGTAATAAGGCCTTCTCAACTTTAAAAATTAATTACAGCGATAATGTGCTTAACACTGCACCTCTTAGCACTGTTTTGTTATAATACGATTTTCAGTACCCTCTGAGAAGTAACAAGTGTTTTTCCATTGAGGCAAATTCTTCATTTAGAGCAAAAGGTCTCCCTCTTTCCCTCCCTTCTCCTATGCCTTTCTTTGTTCTTCCTCTCCCTCCTCTTCCTCATATCCCTTTCACATTCATTCTCCCACTCAGAAATACCCACACTACCCACATATATACATACAAGCATAAACAAGAGAAAAAGACTGAGTATATGCGGAGGTTGCTATGATTCCTTTTCTCTCTTTTTCCTTTCCTTTTTTTCACTCCTCCCCCCCCCCTTTAGTGCTACAGACTTGGAACCAGCTCAACCTTTTATTCGTATCCCACTAAAGTATAAATCTATAATAACTGTTTACCACTGTTTTCTTTAGCACTCCATATTCTAGGACTGTATCCTCAGTGCTATCCAGGAGCCTTACTATAATTGTTGAGGATCTGAAATACTATAAGAGTTTGTTCTGGTGTTGTACAACTTGGGTTATGAAAGGCTTGATAGTTCTCTTTTTGTGTGTGTGTGAAAATGACTAGTGGCTGTTTTCTCTGGACAATTGTTCTCAAAAAGTAGCTTGTCTTCATAAATCAGCAAAGTGAAAGAAGAGGATAAAAAAAATTAAAGGAATGGTCAACTTCAACAGACAGTAATAAAATATGGCTTTGCACTCATTACATAATATTTTTTTGATACCAAGTAAATGATTAAACAAGACACTGGGAGAAAATATTGTATTTAAATTATTTTGCTGTGCTTTTCTATAGAACAGACGTTCCCAAAGATTTTACACCAGATATTTTGGACCACAACTCTGAGAATTCCTAGTTAAAAAAAGCACAAGAGCTTCTAAAAGTGGTAGTTTGATAACATCTGCTGTCCAGGTTCAGGGACCACAGTTAAAGAATGACCAACTGCTACAATCATTGGATTATAATCAATTGGCCTGAATCCTATTACTTATGCCTGCTGGAGTAACTCTATTGTTGCAAGTTAAGAAGTTGCTGTAAATATTAAGGTAACATACCAGTTGTGATACTTGGTGTGCGACAGCAAATGTCTACACTGGCAGCAAATCACATCTGAAATTTCTGCCAACGGAATAATGCCAATATAAATTTTCAATTAGAATCTTTTACCATTCATTCAATCCCTTGTTATTTAAAAAACACAAATACTGTAGTTGATAATTAAACTTAAAACTTAGTTAAAAATCAAGTCAAATTCAGCACAAATAATTTTTATTTGTCAGCAAGAAAGATATTACTAACTAGCTGGTAATTATTTTCTTTATGATGCTCATACAGTTTCACATGCACACTCACACACACGAATTTCTTCATGTTCCCAGAAGGGATGTGTCCTAGCTTGAGAACAAAATATTTAGAAGGTTCACAATGGCTTTCACACACTATTTTAATTCTACTGTTGCACAAGGGGCAACATCGTATTACATTACAAGGTCTCCCACCTGTTCACATCACAAGGATATAGCCCCTAGTTCAGGGGTGCGCAAACTATGTCCCATGGGCCGAATCCAGCCTGCAGCACCTAATAATCTGGCCTGCACAACCCCCACCGCTCCCAGCACTTCTGGTGAGAGGAACCATGTGACCTACATGAAAAGTTTGGGCACCCCTGCCCTAGATTAAGATCTTAGTCCTGAAATTTAAAAAGGGTATTTCTCAATTACATTTGTTGGCAAGTGGAAATAAAAGAGGATGGAGAACCTTTTATTCTCTTGCTGCTAATGAATAGCAAAAATAATTACACTTCTATATTGTCCCAAAGTGCTTAATGCCCTGTCTGGGCAGTTCACAAAGTAATTAACATTTTCCCCCAGGTTGATGGCTACTTATTTTACTGACCATGGAAGAATGGAAGGATGAGTCAAGCTTGTTCACCATCAGGACTGAACTCACAGTTTAACCACTGTGCTGTAAAGGCTCCTTACTTACATTATTTCTTTCAATTGTCTAGGACTATGAGCTTAACAATGGGACAGACAGACAGAAAAGACTGATGGTAACTTAGAGTTCAACAGTGCAGATTTCACGGCACTGAACTAAGATATCCAATGGATGATAGTGACACATATCAATTTCTTTGTCCCTCACCCTCTGCATTTCCCATTTGAAACCCAGAGCTATCTTTTAAACACTAGACAACTACAGTAGGGCTTCTTTCCTTCGCAGCTCATATCCCTTAGGGCATTGCACCATTTCATTTGCCCTTCGTTGAACCTTCTCTCAATCTCTTTCTTGAGTGTGAAGCCCAGAACAATATGGAATACAGCAGACGTGCTCTTAATAATCCCCTGAAAAAGTAGTCATATAACCTCTTTGATCTGAAGGAAATTGCTCTGTATATGCACCTTTGAATGGGATCAGCTTTTCATGATGCAATGTCATGGAACAAATAATTCGTTTGGCTTGGGCAATAATTGCCCCTTTTTTTCTTTGTGATTGCTTTGCGAGAAGTACTGCCTCACGAAACTTTACACTCTTCCCATAATAGTGATATCTAATTTCTCTCAGCAGTCTGTACTGTGCCTGCAGGAACTAGTCCACTGACTGCACCAGAAACTCCACTAGTATGAAGCATATCTATCTTACTTCGTATTATTTTATCTGCATGATATACTGCCAAGTGAAGCAGGTCAGGCAGAATGGGTGACTGAAGGAACCTGTAAGGGGAAAAACTCAGGTTATACTGGAACCTAATTATATCATCTTCTTTGCAGAAAAACATGAGCAGGTTATCTAGTTCGAATTTTAGAACATAGAACTTAGGAAAAGTTTCAGAAATTCCATAACCTAAATTTTAGGGAAATGTTGGAGTTTTTCACCCATTTAAAGAAACTAACTGAACTGAAAAAACAACCAGAGGTACAGATTTATCAGAGGAAAGAATGAGAAAAGAAAAGATTTTTGGCATTTTAGAAAAGCCAATGACTTAAGAACAATAATATTTTTAATCATGTAGTAAGTATGACATTGGTCATAGCAAACACCCTCTTCCAGCAACACAAGAGGAGACTTTACACATGGACATCACCAGATGGCCAACATCGAAACCAGATTGATTACATACTCTGCAGCCAATTATGGAGAACCTCCATACAGTCAGCTAAAATGAGACCTGGAGCAGACTGTGGCTCAGATAAAAATCTACTGATGGCAAAATTCAGGCTCTACTCGCATAGGTGACTCAGAGTGGAGCACAACCAACAAATAATACACAGTTAAAAACTCTAAAAAGAACAAAATAAAAATTAGAAACCAATTAAAACAACCTCTCATTCCTTTGACTAAAGAAACAGAATAAGAGGAATAGGAGGGTAGTTGTAGGATGTTAAATAAGCCAGCAGGGAGGGGTCAATGAACCATCACAACCCCACACCATTCCTGCCAGCCAAGTTTTCAGGCCCTTTCTGAAAGCCAGTAACTCCATCTGGAGGTGCAACTCCAAAGGCAGGCGGTTCCATAGAGTCAGAGCGAACAGGGAGAAGGCCCTCTCTGGCAGATGGTACAACTAAAGCACCTCTCCGGTCCACTCTGGTGGTACGGACAGATACCCTTGAGGAGATGCAATCTCTCAAGTAACCTGGCCCACTACCATATAGGGCTTTAAAGGTAATGACCAGCACCTTGAATTGCACCTGGAGGTAAACTGGTAACCAGTGCAGCTCCCGAAGCAGTGGGGATTGAAGGCTGACTGAGTCCCTATCTTTGGAATTCTGCATGTGCTCCAGGAACTGTCATAATTTGCCCCTCAGACACTTTTCAAGGGTGAAACAAACCCTTGCCATGGCTGATTCTCCAACACCTGTTCCAATAAACCTGCTTGAAGCACAACTAGATCATGTGGTGTTAATACATATAGGCATGGAACAGGGCTTTCCTGCCAACCCTACTGAAGCAGGGATGGTGGTACAGGGCTCACAGTACAGCCAATAGTTTGAAGAAAGGGAAATATCCTTCTCCATAATTTGTCTCTCTAAAAGTCACACAAATATTTTGCATCAGCAGTTTCCCTTCTGACTTGGATGATATTTCTAACATAGCTCTGTCTTCAGTATGAGTCACAGTCGGTAAAAGGACCGTGAACTGTAGAAGGTTCCAACCTCACCCTTTTTCCCCCACATGGGCACTTAGTCAGAGAACTGCCTGTTCATATTTCTTACATATTTCAGTATGCCCCACAATTTAGCAGTTTTGGAAGAACCAGCACCAAGTCTTTGGAAGCCATGGCAATTTCCTAATGATACATTATGGGTATTCTTCAGTTACAGTTGTAAACATACAGTAATGGAGGGCATTTCTGTAATTGTTTTCAACAGCCAAACTCTGCTTCACTGAAATAGTACCAATTTTAGAGTACTGTAGTTCTAGGGAACCAAAATTTAAAGGACACTAAAATCTAGAATGTGAAGCTATTTGCTAAAATATATTAGAAAAATACACGGTAGCATCTCCTGTTTGCCTGCTTTGAGAGAGAGAGAGAGAGATGATGATGATGATGATGATCACCATCACCATCACCATCACCATCACCATCACCATCACCATCACCATCACCATCACCATCACCATCACCATCACCATCACCATCACAGTGGACAGCATAAATGTTCTTTTTTTGGGTAGTATTGTTTGCTTTGGGTACCAAAATTTCTGGCTGTGGCTCTGAAGTCCACCAGATGTAGAATGACAGATTGCTCTACCTTCCCCTCACAATAAAAATTCTCCTGGTGCTTTCTCAGTTCCCTGATGCTTTATCTCTGTTTTTCCAGTGTTGCCAGTTATGCCAGAATTGTTCTATGCCAGTGATGGCAAACCTTTTAGTGACCAAATGCCCAAGGAGTCGGGGGGGGGGGGGCAGCAAGCATCACGTGTGCTGGTGATGTCTCATCGGTGCACATGCACCCATGTGACATCACCAGCATACTTCAAGCTGTGCACATGCATACGCACCACCCACACACTACCAAACTTCATGCTGCCCCCCACCAAGCTCCCCCCCCCACTGTCATGCCAGGCCCCTCACCCCTGCCCCAACCCCTGGATAAGGCCTGTGCAGCCTCACCAGGTGCCAGAAAAGCCCTGCATGGCTGTGCCAATCACCAGGCCCTGTGCGGCCATGTCCCCTCTGAACAAGGCCCCATGCAGCACGCCATACCTCAGCAGGCCTTGCACCACTGTGCCAAATCCCAGACAAGCCTAGGGTCACTGTGCCAAGCCTCGCTCACCCCTAATTGACTGAGGTGGGGGCAGGGGCATGAATACACACCCATTGGCTGTGATGGTGTGCATGCCTGCCGAGAGGCCTTCATGTTGCTAAATTTCTGGCAAGCAGACCCACATGTCCCTGCTAAGCTGCAATTAGGTATGTTATTTATACCAGCCAGAATCCAATTGGTGTCAATGTGAGGATTGTGTAACTTGATGTAGGTCATTGTTGAGATGGATGTCTTGAGCTTATATCTAATCATGTGCACAGCTACCTATGACAAGTTTTGCAAGCCTTATGTGAAAACTAACACAATCTCAGCCATTATGTGTGTTTTATTTTGATAATATGCTTGTTCTAAAAAAAGAGATTGATAACCCAAAGTTGAGCCATAAGAAGCTCTACAGAACAGATACATGGACACATTCTCTTAGCTTTAACATAAAACATGCAGTTCCCTTAGTTTTAACATTATAACATGCATACACATGCTCATTGAGCTGTATTATCCTATTTGACATCCCTTTTTGGTTTATCAGTACTGCACTCTCAAGTGAGACATCACATCTGGTTCTGATTTAAGACGCCTACACAGTGAAAGAAGTTAAGAATCAAGTCATAGTATCTTCATCCTAGGAGCACATATTCTGTATGGCAATGAGTCACAATATGTTGTGGGGGCTTTTTGACAGCATTGTTCCTTGAAAGCTGTTACCAGAAAAACAATTATTGTTTAATCATTCTAACAGAGGTTTATTTAAATAGCATGTTGGGGGGGAAATGGTCAGAAGGATTCTTCTTGTATGCAATGGGAGAAGATAACCACATTTGTGTAATGCCCATAGGCAGAGCCGGATTTTCCTATAGGGTAACTAGGCTTCAACCTAGGACCTCAAGATCAAGAGGGGCCTATATATTGATATATATCACAGTAATGATATATTTTATTATCTCTCATGTAATTTACAAACTTATAAATGGGAGGTGAAAGGGCTACATAAGTGGAATAGCCTAGGGCCTGTTTTCATGTAAATCCGGCCCTGCCCATAGGACTCTTCTTTTTCAGGATAATGTTTTCATGGGCATTTTGTGGTTGAGATCTATGTCACACAGCATCTCATGCCAGTTCACGGTATTCCTGAAAAGCACTCTTTATAGTTTTACTGCAAGTCTGGCCAGGTTATCCTGCTATGGTAATAGAGTAGACCATACTGCCAGTGACTCAACGCTGAGTGTCAGGCAATGGTTAACTAACCTGACAACCCTGAGGACAATGATCTTGGGTGCTGAAGTCCACAGGAAAGGGTTATGGTTCTCAAGTGGATTAAATCCCACTTGAATCCATCTTGATGGAGGGCAGCAGCTTCATCAGCACTGGCCTGGGGCTGAGGAGGACTTTGTGTGCCAAAAGGGCTCAGGACCAGAAAGTTACTCACAGAGCTGGATCAGTGTTATGGGTGTCATGCTGCGATATGGAAGGCAGATGAAAGGCCACTGCATTATATTCTCAGGACAGTCTTCATGGCTGATCACCATGATGATCGCCAATATTCAGAATTTGACATGGCATAAGAAGGAGAATAATAGTTTTACTATGAGCATAGTGATCTGGTATTTCTTGATATGTCCACATTTCACATGAAAACAATTCAAAAGAGAGAAAAAACAATTTAACATACATCTATGTCTTCCTCACATATTCAAGCTATTCTGGAGACACCAAGGGGAGTAGCAATACTGAAATGAGGTTCATCGCTGTTTTTCATTGCTCCTGACTGCATTTCAACAATGAGCTTGGACAACATGTTCACTTCACAAAGCCTAAGGATGGCCTTGCAGACTCCCTACTTCTATTTGGAATTGGAAGGAAATTGCAAACCCAAACCAATGATTAAGGTCAATGTTACCACTGACAAATTTCTGCTGAATTCAATTTCTCCTGTTCAGTCTGAACTTATATTGGCACCTTATTACATTTCAGTCTGAACTCACATTGGCACTTATTACATTTGATACTCTCATTACACTGTTCAAAATGACTTTGCCGGAGAGATGTTAAAAATCAGGGCTCTTCAAATTTTAAACTCCCCTGTTCCCAAAATTACCTTTCACACTTCCTTTTTATCTAAAGAATGTTTACCTGGTCTTTGAGGACAGTAAAAATTATATTAACATTTGTGGTACAATGCTATGCAATTAAATCCTATGGAATTCAATGAGAATTACTGAAAAGTAAATGCCTATAAAATTAATTATAGATTTACAGATTTGTATCATCAGAACATGTTTCATTTTTCAGGAATTCAAAAACTTCAGCATTTTGTTCAGACACTGAGTGTAATAAAGAGAATGTGTTCAAAAGATTTTATCTTGGCTTTATTATAGTTTAAAAGCTTTAAATAAGTGTGTTACCCTGTATTCTTTCTTCCATCTTCTCAAAGATTGATTCACACAATGAGCAGTTCAACATGAAACTTTATTATGTGTCCAAAATCTAAACTTTTAACACCAGTCACTTAACCATGATCCTCAGTTACTTCACTGACTCTCTAATAGTCTATAACAGTGATGGCAAACCTTTTAGAGACCTTGCACTCCCATTGGGCTGCTGGACAGAGGGGTGGGATGAACTCTGTGCTGGAGGAGGGAGGAAGTGCTCCCACTGGGCTGCTGGGCAGAGGGGCAGGGCAAACTCTGTGCTGGAGGGGAGGAAGCACTCCCATTGGGTTGCTGGGCAGAGTAAACTCTGTGCTGGAGAAATGGTGTGTGTGCCAACAGAGAGGGCTCTAAATGCCCCCTTTGGCACGTGTGTCATAGGTTTGCCACCACAGGTCTATAACAAATAGTTCAGTATCTCAGGTCAGTTAATTCACTACCCCAGAAGTACTTCACACTTAGAACCAGTTTTCATGTCTTCTGTAGTGAGGACAGTCTGCAAGGCAGTTGGCTTGTGATGACCCAGGTTATTGTCAAGATGTAGATCAGGGGTTCTCAACTTCTTTAAGCCAGGGGCCAGGTCACACTCTCTCAGTCAGCTTCAAGTGCTGGATGGCCATTTTTCCCTGCCTGCATGATGGGGGGTGGCCATTTTGTCCCTACAGCTTCAAAGAGGTGGTCATTTTGTTTCTTGAATGCCCTTGGAGGGAGGGCACATGAAACGGTGCTATGGGCTGGATCCGGCACACAGGCCTTAGGTTGGGAACCCCTAATGTAGATCATCAAAAGTGACTCTAGAAGCTCAAGTCTCATTATTCCCAATGCTCCCTTTTACTCCTGATTTTCTCACTTTAGCCTGGTGCTCAGCCTGCTATAAAAGTACTCAATACCATACCCACTCTCCAGACCAGACAACATTTTAAAGAAGTCCATCCAGGAAGAAAAGGAGTTTCTCATCTTCAGATTTTCACTGAATTGTCAGGGGAAGATCATCAGTTTTGATGAAATTTCTAGAGTGTGAGCACATCAGTTAATCATTTGTGTAAATGTTACAAAGTAATGGTGCAGGACACTGCCCTATGGGAGACCAGTCCTTAAAATTTTGTAATTATTTCTGAAAATATTTTTAGGTTAACCCAGAAGCCCATTATCTTTTACTTCCTATGTGACTCCAAATGCTAATCTCTCATTTCTTCAAAGCCCAGACAATATATTTATATTGATTGAAAGGCAGTAGAAGAGGTCAGGTTTCTTTTAGCTGGTCCTGTCCCCTATTGATCAAAACAAATTAATCATAATTTATAAACTGAATTAGTTCCTTGCAAAAGTATAATGAACTTATCTAGGAAGCAATAGAAAGAGGATGTAATCTATCAGAAAACAGACATGTTTCACCAGCAGATGCTGTCTGAATAAAGCAACAGTGGTTTCAGGAAACTACTGACTATACCAAGATGGACTAGATATAGCAAAACAGCCATCATTATGAAAGAAACAGACTTCTGTGTTGCAAGAATAGAAGACAAGGCAATAAATTTTGGTAGTTGTGTGCAGACCTGAATTACAGCCTTATGCAGTGTTCCTTCTAGTTCAGGCTGGATCACTGAATATACACATGATAACAGCAAGGCCAAGCATCAGAACATGTAATCCCAGGACACTAAACTTAGGCCCAACTGCTCCAACTGTGATCTCAGGTCCTCTATGCTGAGCGACAGGCTCTGTTTAAGTTTCCATAATACTCCAGACTGACTTTACTTGGTCATCAGAGGCGAGGGATTTAAAATAACAGCTACCTGAGGAGCCCTTCTGACTGAGGCAGGTAAGCCTGAGACTGGCCATCAATGCAAGTGGGATCAAGCACTTCCAGAATCTGAATGGCAACCAATGGATCATTTACTAGGTTTGTGCAATGTTCAGAAGATTAATACCCATATTCTGATTTTGCCTTTCAGGAAAACAAAATAACTCCAATCAAGTTGGTAGCTGCTCAATTTGTCCACCTTCTTTTCAGTTTCTTATGTTTCTGATCTCAAGTTCATTTTGTGCAGATATTTTTTTCCCAGTTTTTACATTTCATTTGTCTTAAGCTTTGAGATTTTATTTAAACTTTTGCGCAAAACATGTATGCATTTTTGTACTTGCTTCTCTTAATATGAGCACTATTCTGCTTGGTTTCACCTAACAGAAACATTTTGGCAAGAAAAATTTTCCTAATACAATTAAGACCTTTTATTATATTGGTTCAGTTTTCTGTAACATAGATATTTTTATAAACATTCTTTCCAGAATCTCATTGCAAAGTGAAAAAAAAGGAAGTTTTGAAGGACAACCGAGTTTTCTAGGTTTGCACACAGGCTGAAAGTGCAAAGAATGAGTTTTTCTTCTCACCCATAGCCTGCTATCCTTAGGATACAAATCTGAATCTTGATATGGGAATCAAGATAATCATGACTCCCACTGATTGTCATTGGAAATCAATGCTGCTTACTTGACATCAAAATGATAGAAAGTGCAATAGGATGTGGGTGGATGATGCCATAGAACCATGATGGCAAAACTTGGCACTCCAGATGTTCTTGGACTTCAATTCCCAGAATCCCAAGCACCCTGTGAATCCACATGTATGGGTTTACAGCCATTCATCTGGCCTGTGCTGCCCTCATCACTCCCAAAAGCAGAAGTAAAATGTGCCCGTACAGGCGCCCGTATGGGTGTGTTTTACTTCCGCTTCCAGGAGCAATGAGGGTAGTGTGGGCCAGATGCCATGATCAATGGCAATGACAGCCACTGATAGGTTCAGCAGCACAAATAAGGAAACATTTGCCCTGACCATTCCCTGCATAGGTCATCCACCAAGGAAGCTGTTTTCAATACCCATCCCTGAATCTGGAATTGAATGGATCTAGATAATCTTTTTAATGCCGGAATATGCGGAGTCAAAGGCTATTGCATGCTTAAGCAACTTGTAAAAAAGGGGGGCATATTTGAGAGTGCCCAATAGTTATAAAGAATGGTAGGATTCAGGGAAGTCTTTCTCGCCAATGGTATTACAACTGTCTCTTTTAAGCCTATTGGGATCCTGCCTTCTAGAGGAGAGGCTGTCACCACTCTTCTCCTCCATTCAACCAGACCTCTCCTTTTGTTGTTGTTCAGTCGCACAGTCGATTCCGACCCTCTGCGACCCCATGGACCACTCTCCTCCAGGCACTCCTGTCCTCCACCATCCCCCTCAACTTGCTCAGCTCTGTGCCCATTATCTCTACAATACCATCTAGCCATCTCATCTTGAGCCGTCCCCTTCTTCTTTTGCCCTCAACCCTTCAAAGCATCAAGGCTTTCTCAAGTGAATCCTCTCTTCTCATTTGATGTCCAAAGTACTTTAGCTTGATCTTTATTATTTGACCTTCTTAGGAGCAGTCAGGGTTGATTTCTTCTAAGATTGACCTATTTGTTCTCCTCACTGTCCAGGGTACTCTCAAAACCCTTCTCCAATACCACATCTCAAAGGCGTCTATTTTTCTGCGCTCCGCTTTCCTAATGGTCCAGCTCTCACAACCATACTTTGCCACAGGGAATACCATTGCCCTGACTATGCAAATCTTTGTTTGCAATTTAATGTCTCTACTTTTCACTATGCTCCCCAGGTTTCTCATCGCTTGCCTCCCAAGAATCAGTCGCCTTTTTATTTCATGGCTGCAATCACCATCTGCAGTGAGCTTTGATCCTAGGAAAGTAAAATCTGTCACTGCCTGTACTTCTTCCCCATCTATTTTCCATGGACTGATAGGGCCTGTTGCCATGATCTTGGTTTTCTTGATATTGAGTCTCAAGCCAGCTTTTTCACTCTCTTCTTTTAACCTAATCAGGAGCTTCTTTAGGTCCTCCTCACTTTCTGCCATTAGGGTGGTATCATCTGCATATCTCAAATTGTTAATGTTTCTCCCAGCAATTTTGATCCCAAATTGTGATTCCTCCATTCCTGCATTGCGCACTATGTGTTCTGTGTATAGGTTGAATAAGACCTCTCCTAGTTGTTTCTAAAATCCAGAATGAGCAAGGGTCCAGGATATATGTGGTGATTTCAGCTCTCCAATGATCCTGTCCACATTGTCAGAATATACAAGTGGAAATGTATCCATTTGACACTAGTTAAGTGAGAACCACAATTACATTTATGAGACTGCATCAATTAAAGCATGAATTTGAACAATCTTATCTAAAAGTAGTATGAAAATTATTCACAACAAACATGTTTTGAGACATTTAGCCTCTATTCCTCTGAATCAGGAATTTTCAACCTATGGCTGCAGGCCATACCCAGCCTCCGACGCCATTCCATCCGGCCCTTCATGTGATTTGCCGTGTTTACAGCAGCTTAAAAGCAGCCTATTTCTGTGGGGTGGGGAGTGGAATTGCCCATCGTTACCAGAGATGGCCATTGATAGGAATGCACTGAAAACCAATTTCAAGCTGAGACAAGCTTAGGCAGGCAGGTAGGAAGCTCCTTTTGTTTACCTTTGTAAACAAAAACCCTTAATTTTAAAATAAGGGCTTTCTCGTCAGCCCCCTCTGTTTTATTCTCCATACTAGCATACTACTGGCTTTTAAGGGGAGCCATTACAAAATCTGGACTGTCTGTTTCTTGGGCCTCCTGGGAAGTACTGTATTGCCTTCTGCAGGAGTCCTGAGGGATTTCAGCAGGTCTTGAAGTTTGCAAAAGTACTTTCTTAAAAGCCTCTCTTTTTCTTCTTCCACAAGTGATGTATTTGTTTGCATGGGTGCTCTATTTTTGATTTGTTGCATGTTTTTTATCTGATACTGTGTGTACACCACTCAGAGTGGGAAAATTATAATAAATAAATAAATAAATAAATAAAATTATTTTAAAAAATTAATCTGGCCCCCGGAACAGTGTGTGGGAGCTTGACCCGGCCCCTGGCCTTAAAAGGTTGAGAACCCCTGCTCTGAATCCTTTGTTAAAACATCTTCAAGAATGCTCAGATTCTGATTTCATTTACCCTGAACGGAGTTTCTTCTGCAAAAATCCTTTCAACCCAGAATAATTTCTGACACAAAATTATTACTTTAGAAGAGAAGACAAAGTGTGCAGGATGCTCGCCTGCTCTCTGTTTATAAAGGGAGATTAAATTAGGAGCTGCTGAAAGAATTCTCCTATACATAAGAGTTAGGATATTCTTTCATGGAACATCTGCCAATAATTCAAGATAAAATGATGAATTACTGCAATTTCTATATGAGAAATCCTTTCATTCTCTAGTATTATTTTAAGATTAATTTTTGTTTCCATCTAAAATGAGCAACTGAACCAAAGCATTTCATGCATTTCGCTGACAATACTTCAAGATGAGTAAGCTTTGAACAACATGAAGCACAGGCTCCTTTTTTCTCCCTGTCGTGTTTTTTGTTTTAAATATTATGAGATTTATGCATTAAACTCAAGCTGGCATTTGTATAATATGTATATTGGTTGAACTCAGCTGCTGATTAAAACATTTAGCAGACCCTGCTTTCAAAGTGAACACCACAGTGAATTCAGCAACAAAGCTACACTTTATTTTTACACTCTGTCTGTTTCTCAGTATGGCGGGGGGGGGGGGGGGGAGAGGTTTTAAAAAGAAATTAATAAAATAACCTGGCCCAGCCTCCTTGGTTCTACTCCAGATGGAATCCCAACCTATCCTTTGAGGCTTAATTGGACATCACTAATAATTCCTATTCCACCTTTTTGTATCTCTGCAATGGTTGGTTACAAAAGATGAAGGAAATAGATAAGCCATGTGACAATTATGCATGGACACTTAAGGCTGTCTATGTCATATTACGTAATCAAGGATGAACCAGCAATGTTTAGTTCTGAGGCCTTTTGAGCTACCATGGACTTTCATCTACATGCTTCATATGTATATACGATATATAGTGGTACCTCGGATAATGTTTGCATTGGATAACGCTAAAATCAGATAACGTTGGGGAATTTGAGGCAAACATTTGCATCGCACAACGTTAAAATAATGTTATGTGATGCAAATGTTTGCCTCAAATTCCCTAACGTTTTCTGATTTTAGCATCATCCGATGTTATCTGACAGCTGTGATCGGCGCTTGGGTTGGGGGGAAGAATGGGCACATGAGCCAGTTCAACCCTGAACCCAAGTGCTGATCGCACTCTGTAGTGGCGGGTGGCTGGCAAGCTGAAGGGGAACTCCCCCTTCAGCTTCCCAGACATTCGCTGCTACAAAGCGCACAGCAGCAAGTGGCTGGCAAGCCGAAGGGGGACTCCCCTGTCAGCTTCCTAGACATGCGCCACTGCATGCTACATAGCAGCGGGTGGCTTGCATTCTGCAATGCCCATAGACTTTGCTGCAAGTGAAAAAGTCCGGGGGATTTTTTCACTTGCAGCGAAGTCTATGGGCTTCGAAGAAAGACAGGGACTGATGGAGTGTCTCGTCCTAACCCTTCTGGAGGTAGAGGGGGTGGAGGACGGGCCAGTGACAGTGGCAGAAAAAAGCACGAGGGCATTTTTTACTATTCCCCCATGCCTCTTTCTGCTGCTGTCACTGGCCCGTCCGCCACCTCCTCCACCTTCGGAAGTGTTAGGACGAGAGACTGCATCAGTCCCCATCATTCTGCGAAGCTCATAGACTTTGCTGCAAGCAAAAAGTCCCCCGGACTTTTTCACTTGCAGCAAAGTCTATGGACTTCGCAGAATGCCAGCCACCCGCCGCTATGGAGCACACAGTGGGGCATATATGGGAAGCTGAAGCCCTTTGGCTTGTCAGCCACCCACCACTATGGAGCGTGGAATCAGCACTTGAGTTGGGGGTTTAACTGGCGCACACGACAGTTCAACCCCGCAACCCAAGCGCTGATCGCCCTTTGCTTGAGAAGGGAAAGGGTGATCCCATGCTGGGCCCACCCTCCTGCTCCCTTTCCTCTTCAGAAAGGGAACAGGGCTTTTTTTTTAAACATGCAATCAATTCATCGCATAACGTTAAAAATTGGGTAACGTTATGACTTGTGGAACCAAGTCATAATGTTACCTGAGGTAATAGAGCAGGGTGCAGTCGTGGCCAGGAGGGCCTTTGCACAACTTCGTGTGATTAGCCAGTTACGGCCACTCCTAGACCGGGACTCCTTGCTCATGGTCACATATGCCTTGGTCACCTCCAGACTTGATTATTGTAATGCGCTCTACATGGGACTGCCCTTGGAGACCATTTGGAGGCCTTAGCTGGTCCAGCATGCAGCTGCACGAGTAGTGTTGGGATGTGGGCGTTATGCCCGTGCCTCACTGCTGCTGAGGGAGCTGCACTGGCTCCCAGTTTGCCTCCAGGTGCAATTCAAGGTGCTGGTTATTATCTTTAAAGCCCTTTATGGTAGTGGTCCAGGTTACTTGAGAGACCACATCGTCCCAAGGACATCTACTGGCCCACCAGAGTGGACCGGAGAGGCTCTCTGGTTGTGCCATCAGCCAGAGAGGCGCATCTCTCTGGCACTAGAAGGAGGGCCTTCTCCATGTCGGCTCTGGCCCTGTGGAACCTCCTCCCGATAGAGCTATGCCTGCAGACGGAGTTGCTGACCTTTAGAAAAAGAGTGAAAACCTGGCTGGCAGGTCTGGTCTGGGCAGTGGATGGTTCAATTTCCCCAGCCAGTTGGATGGTTTGACCCCCAGTACGTCCAAGTTGTAATACCTAGTTTTTAATTAAGTTTTTAAGCTTTTTAAAGTTTTTAATTTTTTTAAGTGTTTTTAAAATTGTTGGAAATCTCCCTGGGTCCCTTCGGGGAGGAGGGCGATAAACAAATATAAATACCGTACGTAAGTAAGCAGCTGTGTGCAAATGGGCCTTTTGAATTTCATAAAATCCTAAATTCACAGAATAACTGAGTTGGAAGGCTCCTGTAAGACCATAGAATCCAATCCTCTGCTTAATTTCTCTACCTTTTTTGTTAATACAAATTGTTGGGACAATTTCAGCAATTTTCCTTGAGGAAACAGAAATTTTCCAGCATTTTCTCTTGGGCAGAGCTCATTAGCAGTAATTGCTGAACAGCTTTGCTTTGTTTCTCTTTGTCCTGGTTTTTACACTGCTACCACAAGTGCAACAACAGCAAATGTCTTTGCAGCTTAGCCATAATTTGGTTTCTGTCACAATGGTCTCCATGTATATTGTCTGGCTGGACATCCTGCTATGGTAATTGAGTAGACCAGAGGTGCCCAAACTTTTTGGGCTGTGGGCTGGTCACATGGTTCAGAGGGGTGCCCGGGCCATAGTTTGGGCACCCCTGGAGTAGACTGTACAGCAGTAAATAACCTGACTCCCTAAAGGGACCAATGGCTATGGGCGGATGAGCCCTTTAGGTGGGATGATGGTCTCCTCAGAGGAGGAAATGCCACTAGAAACCATCATATTGGGCCCAACAGCAAAATGAGCAGAGGAGGAAATCTGATTCCCACTGGTCATGGAGACGGAAGAGGCCATGCTAAATGCACTGGCTATGAAGGCACACCTTGTCCATATCCTCAAGGCTGTGACAGTCCATTGCAGTCCCAGTGTTAAATCCTACATGTCTCATCTCATATGTGTCACAAGAGATAGCTCCATGATCATAGTGTGTGGGTCACTTCATGGCAAGCTGGGATCCAACTTAAACAAATTCACACCAATGGCATTTTTCCTGCTTCCCCCATATAGTGTCATTCTGACATGTAGTGGCTGTGGCAGCATGAAGGCATGAAAGAGTGATGGATGCATTTAAGAAATAATTTAGCTAAGTAGCTTCTTCTCCTTCTAAGAAGAAGAAGAAAAAAATCCCACAATGTTTATTAGGGGGGAAACATTTATTTATTTATTTATTTATTTATTTAGACTTATATCACTGCCAGCTCACCATGGCGACTCATGTCTTGCTTGTTTTGGCTTAGCAATTCTCATTCTTCTTGACTTTGCATTTCCCCCATGTCCTTCCAAATGTTGCCTTTATAGATATAGTCTTATCGCTATGGTAAATGCCCCCAATCCTGTTAATAAGTTCATCTTGTTAGCTGGAAAGCTGGCAAGTCGGTAGTTTGAGACCTGGGTACTACATGATGGATTGAGCACCCATCTCTGTCCCAGCTCTTGAGGACATGAAAGGAACTTCATTCAGGCATTCCCTGAGTAGAGTTTCTTCCTCAAAAATCATTTCAACCCAGAATAATTTCTGACATTAAATTATTATTATCCAGTTCCTTTTATGAAAGCCCTGTAGTATGTATGGGGGTGGGGGCAGATTTGTGTCCAACTCCTTGGTAAAGGGGCCATTATTTGAATTTCAGTTTTCCAGAAGGCTCATTGCCTCAGGAAAGAGGCTTCTATATTTCTGCCTCACGCCAAAGTCATTTAGACTTTGTTTTGGTAACATGTGTGGGCTTGCTATAATAATATTGTGCAGTAGATATAGGTGCTGCTTCATTTGATTCCCCACCCCACCCCTTCCAGCTCACAATCTGACTTCGGTCCCAAAATCCTTCAGCGGTTGGTAAAACAACTATTCAGCTTGTTGGAACAAAATGAAAATTGCCTTGTCGACTGCGCAGAGATTGTTCTGGTGCTATGGGGTGGTATAAGTGTATTGCTATTACCACACCTCCATCTTATCACTGTACAGCTTCCAGGTCTTTCTGATCTGAAAAATCCTGTAAAAGAGTAATCTTATGTTGCCTTTCCCAGGCTTTCACTGAATGTAGGAAGCTTCAGTTAAGGGGGCGGGTGGGCTGCTAGTTGCTATAGATCAGTGATGGCAAAAAAATTCGAGACCTAGTGCCCAAACTGTAACCCAAAACCCACATATTCAGTGGTGGGACCCAAAAACATTTACTACCACACTCTGGGCGTGGTGTGGTGGTGGGCATGGCCAGGGAGAAAGCCCTGTGTTGCACCTGAGTTAGGACTACTTTATTTCAAAACTTGGATGTGCAGGGCCAGCCAGAATCTCTGGTGCCAACCTGCTGATGCCCACCATTGCACTTATTTATTTCAAAGTGCCAACGCAGCAACAGGGGAGAAAGGAAATGCTTCCATCAGGCTGCTGGGCAGAGGGGTGGGTGAACTTTGTGCTGGGGAGAGGGAAGAAGCACTCCCATTGGGCTGCTAGGAAGGGGTGGGGCAAACTCTGGGCAAACTCTGTGCTGGGGTGACAGAGAAGGCTCTGAGTGCCATCTGTGGCACACATGCCATAGGTTTGCCAATACTGCCAAAGATGTAGTTGCAGAATGAAAAAGAAGCACACACCTCTTTCCGTCACCTCATAAATCTGGTAAGTGAAAGTATCCTGAATCTCATGCATAAGAATTTCTCTGCCATGTTTCCTCCTATGGAAAAAAAGTTCTCTTTTATCAGATTGGAAGAGAAAGGTCAAAATTCTTGTTGAAAAGTTAGTTAGTTAGCTTGTACACTGACCCACTTAGTGACAACCACTACTCTGGGCGGTTTACAGAATAGACAAGCAGAGGAAAGGCAATGCAAAGTACATGTTTTCCATTAGCACATGGTCTTGGCAGAGAGCACGCTGTGTACCTGGTACTAACCTTAGGGAGTTTCTTTCCCCATGCCTCAGAGACCTTAAGATCTTCCTGTTCCCTTCTTTGCTAGCCACTTTTCCTCCCTTTTTCTTTTTCTGCCTCCTGGGGTGTGGTGGGGGTGGGGAAAAATAGTTCCATGTGCTATATATTAAAAGAACAAAGCCATGTAAGGAATAAGTGTTTCCTTAAGTCAAGAAGCATCCATACTGACTGTTGTTCAAGGGAGGTGGTGAAACTGCCCCAAATTCTCCATACTTTTCTCTACAATTAAAAGTTGACCATTAGTCTGCCTGGTACAAAAAGCGAAATCCTTTGCTTAGCCCTCTGACGTCATCTATCATGCACATCGGTGTGTAGTATGTATGTACATAGTTGATATCACATCTTTCCATCTTTCCATTCAGAAAGTAATCTGGAATGTATTTTTAGGCTGAATCAAAATATATGAACAAATAAGCTCAACACAACAATTAAAGAAATAGGCTGTACCCAATCACTCAGAGCCTTTTCCCTTTCATGGCAAACTAGGGAACATCCAAAGGCCTCAATTTTAAACATAAAAATGACTTTGCCTGCAACTGGAAAAACAATAGACAACCTAGCAACTCTTGGCAAAGAGTCCTAGACTCCAGGAATGCCCACTGAGAATAATTTATCTCAAGTCCCACCAGACATGCCTCTGACGATTGTGTATCTCCTCTAAAGGTCTTGAAATGCTGGCTCACATGGAATAATATCACTTCTAAATAGCCTGGTCCAAGTGACGTAAAGCTTTCCAGATCATAACCAGTGCTCTGAACTATGGAAAGTGCTCTTAACTTGGAAAGTGCAATTTCGGTCAGAATCTGGGTGTGCCATCCCCCAGCACTGACGCTCATATAAAGTAGCTTTCCTCCCACTTTATATACACTTATTAAATGTTTTGATGAACAGAAGTACTTGTAGTCTCCTATAAGGTAATCTAGTACAAACATGTTACTTTCTATCTGACATCATACAGATTGAGAAAAACTGAAGGCAGCAATTTTGGCAAGAATGATGCTCACTTAAGTGGTGTAGCTTTATACAATGAGAGCACATTCCTTGATTTTCTGCCATGTGTACTGCTCATTCATGAGTCATAACTCTAATTGAAGTTCTTAGCATAAATGTTTCAGTTCCTGACTTGCCAAGAACAGTGGTTTGTAAATGTTCTCCAGAAAGAATTAGGCACAAAAGGTTGAGCAACCTCTGCATAGTCATACTTCTCATTAAATTTGTTTTTTTTTAAATAGGTCACATGAAAAACAAAGCAACTGTGTTATTCAGAAAACCACAGCCAATGTAGATGATACTCTTGGCACTTATTGAAAAGCAGTGTTTTTTTTCCAGTTATCAAAGAGATCTGTTTTAACACATGATGTTCCTTGTCTGCATGTTTTGTATGTAATGTGCTGCAATTATTGGAAATTAAGAATGGACTTAATTTGAAAGCCTGATGACTAAGGCTACACCTCTGGAAAGAAAACAGTAATAATAGGAACACAAATAATATACTTTATAATATGTAATTTAGACTAGAGGTTCAAATTTGTCCAATTACTTTAATGCTCTGTATTTAGAGCTAGCCTTAAACTTGGTACTGAAGTTTCAAGGAGTCCAAAATTCAGCAGCTAGGTTTCTTACAGGAAGCCAAAATATGATCATATTTTCCTAGTCCTGGCCCAACGTCATTGGTGGTCAGTTGCATTCCATGCCAAATTCAAGGATTTAGTGCTTACCTATAAAGCCCTACATCCATGATGGTGAATCTTGGCACTCCAGATGTTCTTGGACTTCAATTCCCAGAAGCCCAAGCCCTTGTGAATCCACACAAATGGGTTTGCTGTGATTCATCTGGCCCGCTTCCACTTCCAGGAGCGATGAGGGCGGTGCAAGCCAAATGAATTGCAGTAAACCCATTCATGTGGATTCATGGGGGCTTGGGCTTCTGGGAATTGAAGTCCAAGAACATCTGGAGTGCCAAAGTCCACCATCACAGCTCTACATGGTTTGGGCCCTTGTTATTTGCTGGATCAACTCTCCTTCAGAAATTCTACCTATTTGATAAGGTCCTTTCAGGCTGCCTCGTTGAAGGTGGCTACCTTAAGGGAAGCAAAGAGGAGTGATACTAGGAAAAAAGGTTTTTTCAGTGGTGTCCCCTTCATTATGGAATCATCTTCTCACTGAAATTGAACAGTCCTCCTTTCTCCAACTGGTGATGTGAATATGGAAGAATGCCTTTTTGTTTTAGACATCCATACATTCTTTATATTTAGTTTTCTTTTATAGAATGATTTTAATAAATCTGTGTTTAATAATCTTTAATTTTATGTGGTTTTAAATTCTTTTGTTTCTTAATTATTATTATTATTATTTTGAGACTCTGAGTCCCATGGCTGGGGCAGGGGAAGCAGTAGAAAAGTGCAATAACAATAATATCTCTATGAGGATCTCTCTCAGCAACTTAAAAATCAAAATGTTTCACTTCAAAAATTTAAATCCTTAACAAATGATCTGGAATTGTTGATCTTATTATAAATCCCAATTAGGCTGTTTATTATGAAGGTTGCATTTACAGTATTTTATTTGGCTGACTCTCCAGTGGACTGTGATTAATAGTGATTCCATCCGTTTCAGCTGAGCTGGTGTTTTTTCTTACAATATCTATAAAATAAGGTATGTAGAAATAGAGTGGTTATTTATTACTGTAAGCTTTTACATGAACCTAATCCTCGTAGACCATTTTAATTAGGTCCATTAAATAAAGGTAAAGCTCTCCTTTACTCAAAAGCCAGTTGTGTCCAAAGAGCCAGTGCTGCCTGCACCTGCAGATATTTCCATGGTCATGTGGCAGGCATGACTAGACACCGGAGTACATGGTATTTAGTTATCTACTTGCAGTCTCATGCTTTCTAACTGCTATGTTGGCAGGAGCTGGGACAGACAAGAGGAGCTCACTCTATCACAGAGCACTTAGGTCTCAAACTGCTGACCTGCTGACCTTCTCATTGTCAAGCTTAGCATCTTAAGCACTAAGCTACCATGACCCTTAGGCCCATGAAATGCTTAGTGTGTTTTTTAATCTTTCAGAAGTAGGGGGCCAAACTTTTGATTCATTTCGCAAAAGAGGAAAGCAACATTATGTCCTCCATATGTTCTGAAATACAACTCCCATCAGTCCTCACTAGTGGTCAGTGTGGTTGGAGGTTACAACCATGCAGAGCATATTTGAAAAGCCCTGCTCTAAGTTCACATTGGCCTAAATCCTGTTGCTGAGCATAAATAAGATAGACCATAACATTCTGTCCATTCATCACTAGTAAAAACTCATCTCTGCCATTATATTTGGGTGGTGGGGGTGAGGAGAAGGTGAACACATGCAGGCTTGGGGTGTGGGTGTGTACTTGTGGTGCAAGAACCATGGTGGGATCCTTTTTTTGACCACAGAGGAATTGATTTAGCTTAGGCTAAGTAACAAGATTTTGGTCGTCATTGCAGAATAATGGTTTTAATTACCTGGTCATGTGGTGTTTTTAAATCTAGCTAAGGGCTGCTTCAAATGGAGTATTTGTTTTGTACTTGACTGTGCACTGATGGCTCTGGTAGTTTTCCTTCTGATGTGAGACTTACATCAATGCCAGGCTGACAAAGTATAAAACAAATACCCACTAAAGCAGGGGTGCCCAAACTTTACAGGCCGTGGACTGGTCACATGGTCGAACGTGCCAGTCACATGGTTCCTCCCACCCAGAACCAGAAGTAAAATGTCATAAACACATTCAGTGCCCACACATGAACATTTTACTTCCACTTCCAGGAGCGACAAGGGCGGTGGGGACCAGATGGAATGGCATTGCAAGCCATATCTGGCCCACGGGCCATAGTTTGGGCATCCCTGCACTAAAGCATAGGAGGAGGAAGGGATATCCAGTAGAGAAGATCATTGTTCCTCATTTTTGAAGAAGTGTTGGTTAGGGCTTTAAAAATAAATGTATCTAGAAGCCCCAGCAAGATCCCTTCTGGTACAGATGAGCACAAAATGGGGAACAACAACTGCTCCATGTAGACAAGCCATCATGAAGGCTCATCTTTAAACTGTGTTTCATAGTCTAGATACAGGCACCCTATCTACTGAGATCTTGTTCTGATTGCTTACTCTATTAGCTGCTAATACAGGAGTCCTTCCTACTCAAAGCTCTGCTGTCTTTATTCCCTGTTTTTTATCCTTCACACTATATGGGATTGTGAGAGAACACAAATGAAATTAAAAAGGTAGAAATGTAACTAAACCAAATATAGCCAGAGATCTCTAGGCTTCAGGTTCCAAAATAACGAGGACATTGATACAAAGACGAAGGCTTCATAAAAGAGTCTAACCAAAGGTGCTCATGTCTGTGGAAAAGTTTCTAGCTGGCTGCCAAGAAAGACCAGTCTCAACCTTCCTGCATGCCTGAAACCCAGCTGACTGTGTGACATTCAGTTTCCATACAGGAATGCCTGCAGGAGAATCACATGAGATGCTTGGTATTTGGCGGGTCGCCCGGTGAACTCTACATAAAGGACACATAATTTAACCTGAAGGTGTTTGTTGCACCTTGCACTTCATAAAGAGATCCACATAATTGCCCTGAGACCCAGAGCGTAATAAGACTTGCTGAAGGTACCCACAATGTGGGTGACAGACTTAAAAAAAACCTGATCTCTTGCACTCAGAAACCAGTTGTATTTCATTTCTGTTGTTTCAATTGTAACCTGACACTTGAGGAAACAGTACTTCAATGGTATTGTTAAGGAAGAGACTTAAAAAAAAAAACAAGCCTAAGGTTATACAGACAAACCTAATACCAGACAAACTTAATATTCACAAATACAATTGGTGGCATGGTTAAGGATGTGTAGAATAGGTAGAATAAATGACAGGTACACAGATTGTGGTATTTTTGAACCACAATTGAGCATTCCCTGGTAATGGTGACCTTGTGTTGCTGGCTAATCTTTCTCACTCTAGGTCAGGCAAAATGAACTGCAGAATGAAATCACCAAAAGGTAGCTTCATTTTGACAGTTTCATGTCTGGCCTAGACATGGAAGGAGGAGGAAGAGGAGAAAGAGAAGGCGAGAAATGTTTCACAAGACTCTTTTCTTCTCTTTTTTTTCTAAAGCTTTATTCAGGCATAAAGTTTGAAAGTTTGCTAGGTAATACAAGTAAGGGTTTCCCCTTCATTTCCATCCTACCCAGAAATAAGGCAGCCATTTGCATGCTCACTGCAAAGTTCTGATACTCTTCCTGGTGTAGTGGTGCCATACGACAGGATTTATCTGCAGTTCTCTGTTGCCACCATCCCAAGGACTATCCTTCATACGTTCATGTTTAAATATCTTCATTTTGTCAATGTGAAAGTGGCCACCAAGAAATATAGGCTCAAAGCCCAGCTCAGCTACCATGTTTTCTGGATTGCTCTGTTCATCTTACCTTGCTTACAACATTTACCAATGTGATGTCTGCACTGCTTTATCTCTTCATTTTCTTCCTCAATGTTTTTTCTAGTGCACCATTCCTCCGACTAGTGCCAATGGTCTGGAGAAGATGAGAGCCTTACTTCAATACATCTCGGGGATCACCTGAGATGGTCAAGGATAGTTAATAAACATTTTCTTCATCTTTCCACCATCACTTTTAATATTACAAAATTTTAATTCTCACTTACCACCCATAAGAATGCCATGAGTTAGGATTTGTTTGATTATATACAATACTTAATATGTGAAATATGTCAGCCAACAAAACAAAAACAAGAGACAAAAATGTTATTTTGTAGACTGTTAAATGATATTATTTATAGTCTCATAGTCTATTATTTAAAAATAAAACATTGTCATTTTGTCCACTGTCTGCATCACTACCTGGTTATGTGTGAGAAAGTGGACTAGATCCAGAAAAGCAGTTAGACTTAAAAGTGCCACAATAATTTTCTCATTTCCTTGGGACTTTGTTTGCTTGTTTTGCTTTTTGTCTGATTTGCTTGCACAGACTAATAGGTTGCCGACATAGACATTTGTCCTACATTTTTTTGATGAATACTGGCCCTCTACTTTCTGGCCACTGCACATGCACATCATTGGAGTGGAGTAATTTGTCCCAACCTGTAGCTTTCTGAGTCCCAGTTAGGGGATTCTATTATTTTGGCATGGGTCGTTGAGCTCTAGTCTTAGTCTGTTCCAGAAGATGTGGTTATTTGGCGTTGGCTAAGCTAGAGCCTAACAAATGTCAAACTCTGCTTTCGGCATAGATTTCCGTTAATTACAGATATTGGAAATTTGGACACTGCCACTCCTCATCTGTGGAACGATAGGGGATATGAAATTATGTTTTATTGTGTCTAGTAAATTGTCAATAATTTTCGGAACTAGTTAGTTTACTTTTTTTTAAACCCTCCTTTCTATGTATTGCTGGTCAAAACTGCAGCTGTTTTATTTTGTTGCACACACCTCCCTCAATTATTCTCAGGACTTCACTCTTTCTTCTCCGGCAGCTCTATGAAATAACAATTATGCAGAATAAGATTTTCTCCAAGTTGCAGCATGTACTTGGCAACCAGAGGAGGATGGTTTTGAGAAAATGGCAAGAGAAACAAAGAAGGGAAGTTTTTTGGAATAGTAGCCATGTTAGTCTGTGGTTCAGGCATATCAGAAAACAAAATTAAAAACACTGTAGCACTTTAAAGACTAACTGCTATATTTTTATTGTTAGCTTTCGTGGATCAAGTCCACTTCTTCAGACAAGGAGTGAAACTTCCAGGCATGGTTTATATATACCAAATGTAAGGGTCTACATGTCCCTTGCCCTGATGGTGGGGAGTGTGACAAAAGAAGTCTACCTAGATAGGGTGATTTTCTATTCTTCTTCTTCCTCCCCCCTCCCCCCTTACTTGCAGGCCAAGGGTTTTTTGTAGATCCCTAAGCACATGTCCTCCCCGCCCATCCACCCCCGGTGAAACCTGCCACAATCATTGGGGTTTACTCTGAAGGAAGTGTGTAAGGGCTTGGAGCCACCCTCTCCCACCCCATTTGCTCCTCTATCAATTATGTTTCCCTCTGTTCAGGCCACCTCCTTCCTATACCACATTGGCATACCAATATGCTTGGGGTTATAGTTACTCACAACTTTGGTTTCAATTAGCAATACAGTAATACCTCATATAACATTAGTATCGAATAACACTAAAATCGCATAACATTAAGGAATCTGGGGGGAAGAATTGCATCAGATAACATTAAGATCCTATGGGATGCTTCAGATAACAACCGCTAAAGCCTGTGTGGTTACAATGTATCTCTATGGATCCCATAAGATTTTAACATGCATCAGATAACACTAAAAATCATATAACACCAAGACTTGTGGAACCAGGTTTTAGTGTTATATGAGGTTTTACTGTACATAGAAAGGAAAAGAAATATATATATTTCATATCACACTAAATGGCTTATTGCTATCCTTCCACCTAACTCAAGTGACCTTATTCGTGACACTCCAGCCTGCAACCAAACAGCTTGTGCAGGCAGGCTGAAACACAGAGGCTTCTTCAAAAACCGGAAGCATGGTAACCATTATACTTTCCCAATCTAATCTAGTTCTTGATAACTAAGTGAAACCTCTATATAGTCTGCATTTCTTACAGTTTGTCAAAAAGAATGTAATACATATTTTCATGGGAACAAAAACTTCGGGGGGGGGGGGACAGTTGCAGTCAACAACATCCTCCAGACCTTTAAGACAGCAAGTTGAAGCATAAAATAATGTGTGCTGCCTATAGTCCACTTTTTTCATTCCCCCCCCACTTTACATTATCATTCAAATCTTGAAAAAATGTATGCAAAGATATTCTGTGTTACCTTACTACCTTAAATGCCATATATCTGAGAATTTTGGGAAGTAAAATGTCCCAAAATGAAATTTCCCAGAGTGGGAAAAAGACCCAGATGGGTGGTACATAAATGTAACAAACAAATAAAAATATTTAGTTGTTATTTCTGACTAGAGTAGAGCGATTAAGAAAACTGCAAAATGGTGAGTCAACATTCATTTGCTAGGTGTACTCTAGCTGGAACTGCCAGCTGGATTCAGACCAACATGTGTGGTGTCAGAAGAAGAACATTTTGTCTTTGTTCAGAGGACATCACAGAAATAATTTTTTACTACCACGCCCTACATTGGCTGGTTCACACATAAAAATATGAATGAAACCTAATGACAAAAGGCATATAAGTATAGAGAATTCTGTATGGAGACTTAAATCTGCTTCCTTAGATCAGTTTTTGTTTGATTTTTTATTTAAGCACTTTGCATGGAGTTTGTGTAGGTTGCAAATGTCAGAGGTGGTCTAATATTGTGTAAAGTGTTGGGAAAACAACACTCTTGCATTTCTAACGCTGGGGCAGAGACGGGCAATCAATCTGCCATGCAGTACCCAAGTCTCGAACTGCCAACATGCCAGCCTTCCATCTAACAAGGTGAGCTTCTTAACTACTGAGCCACCACAGCCTCTCATTTTGAAGTTTTCCCTAGTTTCTTAGAAGCTTCAGGCAATGAAAGGAGATGGATGTAATAAAGCTGAAAAAGGACTCAACTATGTTGGATGAAAGAGTAACGATAACACACATCTCTTCATCAAATTTCCATCTAATAATTCTAGGAAAGCTGTGAACTCCCTCATCAAAAGCATAGAGGCTATTTGAAGATTGACGAGGACAAATATGATGGAAGCACTGTAGGTGGTAAACCTACTAGAGATGGCTAAGCATATTCAATTGAAAAGACAAATTCAGAATTTCTCCTGGATTAGATTTATTTTTGTGAGTACAAGTAGCTTTGGAGCCTTCTTTCTTTATTTGTGGAGTGAGAAGTACCTTACAATAGTCCACTCTGGTGTGTCTACAGTGACCCTGTCTGATGTGGCAAATCTTGCCAGAATTATTAATGAAATTATTTAATGTAGGCTAGAGTGGTGCAATGAATGCACCTTTGAAGACTGTTCAACTAGAGAAGAATAAAGTAGGCCAGATAAGAAAGAATGGCATTTTTAAAAAAATAATGAGCAGGCTTTGGTTGCATAGAGACTATAATCTTCTGTGCTGGAATTTTATCTGTTATTGTTTATGGCTTGAATTTCTATTTTATTGATTTAAATTTTAATGATTATTATAGTTGCTGCTTTTCAACTTTGTTATTTTATTTTCACTTCATTTCACACACACACACACACACACACACACACACACACACACACACACACCGGTTTTGTAAGCTGCTTCTAAAATTTTTGAAAATCAGCTTAGATGTAGGAGTAAGAAATAAAATAAAATATATTCATATCTAAAATAAGAAGCACTGGTTTCCATATCAGTTGCATGTCTTAAAACAGGGAGTCCCAACCTATGGCCCACAGGTCAGATCTGGCCCATGGCACCATTCCATCTGACCCACACTCTTGCTCCCACTACTGCCACTGCCAGTGCCATTGTCATTTCCTCCTCCACCTGGCTTGTCATGTCCCTAATACCAATCCATAGCAGGGTGGATGTTGTAAGAAGGCTTACAACATCCACACTGCTATGGATCGGTGTTAGGGACACGCTAAGCCAGGTGGAGGGAGAAAGGATGGCAGAAGCAGAAGCAGAAGTGGTTCTGCTCTGGCTGAGCATGGGCAAGGACTGCCAGGAGCCCTCCTTCAACCATGGCAGGCTGGTAAGCAGGGAAGCAGTGGCGGTGGCGGCAGCAGAGAGGTGTTTGCGGAGTGGATTGGTGGTGTTTGAGGGAGTCTTGGTGGTGGTGGCTACAGTTTGTGTGGGAATGGTGGGTTCTCATGGTGGTCCCGCTGCCACTGCTTCCCTGGCAGCATCAGTGGCATCAGGGGGGCACCAGTCTGGTCCAAAAACAGTTTGAGGGGGCATTATCTGGCCATGGTTTTAAAAGGTTGAGAACCTCTGTCTTAAAAGATTCCAAATGGCAAATCAGAAACTTGAAATACCTATCTATCAAGATGCACCTGTTGCTACACCAGTTGTCTTTAGCCAGACTGGAAAATCATTTTGGCTTCAAATAAATCAGTCAGTGCTAGATACTGGCACAGCCTATCTCCTTCACACCCAACACATATGTAATAAATAAAAAATACAGTATAGCACATGCCCTTTCAAGAAATTTTATTTTAAGCAATTTAGCAATGTATCCATCAAATTGTTCCAAACTGGAATGCCCACAATATGGCAGTGAAAAAAGATTCTGAACCAGCAAAACGTTGTTGTAATAGCATAATGGATGGTGTCACCCCAGCAAACATTTGCTGGTAGCATTGTTGCATTTTGCCATGAAATATTATGGGCTCCAGCACTCAACTCGATTATTAGGCTTGCCAAGCTCAGGAAAATCTCTCTGCCTTCACAATCTCCACTCAGAGAACAAAGGCTGTTTTCCTTTTGAGCTGAAATTTACCTACTGTGTACATTTTCTGTAGGTAGTTTTGCAAAGTCCCCCAGTTATACTAACTGTGCTTTATGAGTACAAAGGGTTGCCTGAATCAGATAAAGCAGGGAGGTATTTGCCAGTTATGGCAATAACTAATACTCTTGTTTCTTCCACCTCCTAATCAGAATATACAGCCCCACAACTCCCAGATATAAAAGCAGAGTTTTGGAGAACAGGAGATTTGGGTGATACAAGAATATTTAACTTTTTGGAAATAGGAGATTTGAATAAGAAAGGGAAAATGTGTTTGGATTATATGATGAGGATAATAATTCCCCAGTGGTTGTGGGAGCATTTTTATTAGTGTTATTATTATTTAATATTAAACTTAGTGGTGGTGTTTATTATTTGCATGTATTTTTAATATATTTTTATTTTATGTTGTTTATTAATTTAATTTTTTAAAAAGGAGGCTTGGAGGAATGTGACTTTGCTGAGATCGAACTGCTGCACCCCTTTGTTACATTCAATAGAAACTTTACAATCTCTTCTATCAGCTTTAGCCTGGATATGGGAGGGGCTCTTGGATCTTAGAACAGTTTGATGGCCTCTCCCATGTCATATGGACACACCCAGAGAACATTTGGTAATTTCAACCAATCAATCAATCTTTAGTATACAGTCACATAACTGACAAATTGGTAATTTCAAATAATAAAAAGGCAGGAGATAACGTATTTCCTTGACAGCCTTTCTTAACTTGGTAGCCTGTATATGATTTGGAGTGCAACTCTAATCGGCCTGAAATAACCTTGCCATAGTGAAGTACGGTACAGTGGAACCTCGTATAACGAATGCATCATACAATGAAAAAACTGTACAACAAAGAGAATTTGAATAAAAAACACTGCATCGTACAATGAAACTCTCTATGGGAAAATCATACAATGAAAATTTTCTTTGTGCAATTTTTCCCATAGGGATTTTCATTGTAGAATTTTTCCTATAGGGATTTTCATTATACAATGCATGCATCATACAAAGAAAAAAATCGTATAACGTAGTGCCTTGTGGGACCAATTATTTTCATTATATAAGGTTCTACTGTATCATGAAACATCCAGATAGTACTATGTGAAGGAAAAGCTATCTTACCAGTTAAGACAAAAGCTCCTTCTGCTAATCAAGATATTGTTGGTGTCAGTCACATTAAAACTAGCCAAAAGATTTTTATTCTCTCTCACGTGATGCATGAGTAAAATTTATCCATGCATTTCTTTATTTGATTTTAAAGGTATCAGATGTTTTTACAAAATAATAATAATAAATCTGAGATGGTGAGATGTTCTTCTGTTGATGCATTCATGGCATGTCTGCCACACCCAGCATCTACCAGGAATCACTACATGTATGAAGTTTTGGATCAGGACTACTACTGATCTTGTGAATAATGTATACATGTTGTGATGTCTAGCTTTGCACATATACCAATGAATTTGTAGTATCCATCAGACCTGTTCTAAGACTAATCTCATGTCTATTATTATTATTATTATTATTATTATTATTATTATTATATTTAGACTTATATGCCGCTCTACCCAATGCTGTCAAAACATTCACTAGGGACAACTGCTTCAAATGTTCAGATTCAGGAGTCCAAATGTTCTGAATTCTAGACATTGTGAGCCATGAAATATTGAATGATGAGGATCTGCCTCACTTGTCTCTGTGTGTGTGCATTACCACAACACCACTGGCAATGACAGTACCCTTCTAATTTGAAGCATAAAGCTACACACATAGGAAGTCGATCACCATAAGCAACCTGAATTTGGTCCAGAGCTACAGGATGAAAATAAAATATTTATTCAGGTGCAGCCAGCAGGGGACAGATGCTTGTGCTGAATACATTTGTGGCTGAAAGTGATGCAGATGTTCAACAATCAATCAAATGAATGAGCACAGTCAAAAATAGAATTTGTTACTCAGTTAACTGTCATACCTCTCTCAGTTTGCATATCTTACATACTCTAAAAAATTGTGATACCTGCAGAGACTTGAAATATATTTAAGAAGTCTCTTGGGACCAGCAAATATACTCAGGTGCTTCTGAATTGCTGGAGATAACAATCTCCAGCATTCTGAGAGTGAACAAAATTCTGCTACTTTCACGTAACACACAAGCCCTTTGCAGGTGTGAATTAGGTTGTAACCATGGTATGGATTTATTTTCAGAGATACCTGCCACACAAATGTTGTAAGCATGTTCAGATGAATGGGTTTTAACAAACACCTTTGCAACGAACATGCAAAAGTCTGCCTGACTTCTGGGTATGATGAAGTTAAATTGGGCAAGACTTTTCTACAACTTTACACCTGTTCCACTACATGTTTCCAAGTTGAATGCTTTAATAGGGCTATTATCTAAGCTGGGGTGGCCAAACTATGGGCCCAGCCCGGCCCACAGCACCATTTCATGTGGCCTGTGGCTACCCTCGCCACTCCCCAACATGGGAGTGGACACATTTACATCAGCCGCAAATATACCCACAGCTGTAGCAAATGTGGAAGTGGGTGCATTTATGACAGCCATAAATGCATCTGTTTCCTCTTTCAGGGGACATGGTCCGGCTCAGCTGTCTGGGGAGCATGGTCAGGCTCACAGCACAAAATGTTTGGGGACCGCTGAGCTAAGCAATCAAATATTATAGATGGTCATATAAAGCTCTACAGTTTTCCTCTGAACAACTTGCAATATGACTTCTGATTGTAACTGCCTGAAATGTTTCAGCAAGAGATCAAATTTTGCAACTTATTTTTTGGATGAAAAAAGTTACTGTAGCAAGAGAGAGATTGAGGAAAAAAATCAAACATGGTTGTTTCAGATACCTGTGGTATTTGTAAACAGGACAGGACAGTCATTATTCTTGGTGTCTTTTCAGGAAAAATCACGCTCTAAAATGGATGTTAATAGGAGGAAAGGTTATCCGCATGAGACCAGTCAAGAGCTGTCTGAAATAAAAACTAAAATTAGAATTGAACATATTGCATGAGTATGTCTAAAATCAAGAGTATGTCTAGAGTAGAGTAGAGTATGTCTAGAGTCAAAATACTAGATTCAGAGATCAACAGAGGAAGATCTGGTGATATCCTGGAGCATGAACTTTGAGAATGAAAAAGCCCAGACAATTCTGGTGATAAAGTTTTAAGACTTATGAACACCATATGTTGCAGTCATGATTCTGAATGGCTTTTCTAATAAAGAATAGGTGAGAACACATAATACTTCAGATCATATTATGCATTCCAGGACAGTAACCCTGACTAGTATTTCTTTTAAAAGTGTACTTTTCATTATAAGGCCTCATTATGGTATTTAAAAATGCATACTGGAGTTATTCAAACTTGACAATAAAGAATTGATGTAGTGAAAGATTTTGTACACATTGGTTCAATCATCAACCCAAATGGGGACTGCAGGCAAGAAATCAGGAAATGAGTGAGATTCAGAAGGGTGGCAATGAAGGAATTAGAAAGGATCGTTGAGTTTAATAACATTTCACTAGAGACCAAGACCATTCACACAATTGTGTTCACAGTCATCATGTATGAATGTGAAAGTTGGACAGTAAAAAAGCTGATGGGGGGTGATTTATTTGAAATATGGCGCTGGAGGATTGCTCTGCTGATACCTTAGACTGCTAGAAAAAATAACAAGTGGCTCTTAGAGCAAATCAAGTCTGAACTGTCTAAGGAGGCAAAAATGATGAAGCTGAAACTGTCCTACTTTGGGCACATCATTAGAAAACAAAAGTTGCATGAGCTGAGCAGGGTTGTTGAGGACAGAACATTTTGGAAATCTTTCATTCATAGATCGGAAACAACTTGAAAGCACACAACAAGAACAGGGCTTACAGCAGGAGTTCTCAACCTTTTAAAGCTGAGGGCCAGGTCATGCTCCCTCAGAAAGCTTTGGGGACTGGTTGCCATTTTGCCCTTCCTCCACCACATGGGATTTCCTGGTGTGATTGGGTTGGTGGGGGACACATGAAATGGTGCTGCAGGCTACATCTGGCCTGCAGGTTACAGGTTGAGAATCACTGACTTACAGGGTCAAACTGAAAGGATTTCTGGTAAGCAAAAACAACGATGCATATCCCAAGCCTTTCTAAACTAAGTTTCAATTCTCAGGGTAGTTAACAGAGGGGAAAGAATGTTCCCAACATATTTCTGGTGGCGTCAGCAGTGTCCGGGTCCACTTTTGTAATCCAAAGTGTTTTGGGTAAGACTTGACTAGAATAAAAAATATTAAAGTTTAAGACCTTTAGGTTCCGATACCAGGAACAAAGGTCAGGGTGAACATACCTGGTTCCACATTTGAATTTTCTTTCCAGTGGAAAGGTTATGGGGACTATTATCCTGAGAACCCGCATTTCACCATTTATTAGTATGGCACAGGTAAGAACAACACTGAAAAGTTTTGGCAACCATTTCCCACTTTTCCTCCATTGGATCAATTACATTGGCAGCCCTGGAACACTATAAATCAACATTTAAAAAATCTAAATACTAAACCTAGTAACTCCTTTCTTTACAGAAAGCAAGACCTACAAGGGATCAGGAAGAGGTTGTAGGCTTTCTGTGTCTTGCTTGGCACAGGAAATCACTACACTGTGATCTTTCCACATACTGCCTGAATATATTCTCCAGGGCTCCCCCCCCCCCCCATGCTGCTAGGTGTGCTGACATTCTGCTTTGGTTTTTTCCAAGTCTGATCTGATAAAAGTAGCCATCTCTTATCCACTGCCAAGAATGTCTACTGTGGCAGATGGCTACGATATGATTATAAGCTTTTTAGAATTAAGAATTATGCTCATATTGATTTTTCACTGGGGAGAGCAGAGGTCTAGTTTCAGATCTTCATGCGGATTTCTTCAAAAATGCTTCTTTTGTGAAGTTAAGTGAGTTGTAGATTTTAAATGCTGACCCCTGCATTGCTTTCTTCCATGGAAAAAAAATGAATGTCACCTTCTAGGTGGAATAAATGAAACATAATGTTTGGAAAAGCATAAAACATCTGAAAAGGTGAGCTGTGATTATGGGGATAAATCGCAGAATTCTGCTTCAGGAAAGGACAAAGAAATGTGCCATTGATGATTTCATCAGTCATGATATCTCTTTAAAATGCTTTTTGTGACTGCAGGAAACAAATGTTCTGTCAGATGGAAAAAATAAAAGAATTATTCTGAAGTATTTGCAGAAAATTGACAGAAAATTGTTTCACTAAAGGTAAAGATTGGGGTTCTATCAGGGACTTCTTGTTCAGTCACACAGTTGAGTTTGACCCTTTGCAACCACATGGACCACCACTCCCCAGGCTCTTCTGTCATCTGCCATCCTCCATATCCTACCCAGATCTACTGCATCAATGATGCCATCTACCCATCTCATCCTCTGCCACCCCTTCTCCTTTTGCCTTTGATCTTTCCCAGCATCAGGGCCTTCTCCAGTGAGTCCTCTCTTCTCATTTGGTGGCCAAATTACTTGAGCTTCAGCTTCAGTCCTTCCAAGGAGCAGTCAAGGTTTATTTCCCTTAGGATTAACTGATTTGATCTCCTTGCAGTCCAGGGGACCCTCAAGAGTCTTCTCCAGCACCATCATTCAAAGGTGTCTATTTTTCTGCACTCAGCCTTCCTTATGGTCCAAGCTCTCACAGCCATACCTTACTACTGGGAATACCATTGCTTTAATGGGGTGGACTTTTGTTGACAGGGTGATGCCGCTACTTTTTATTATGCTGCCTAGATTTGCCATAGCTTGCCTCCCAAGAAGTAAGCATCTTTTTATTCATGGCTACAGTCACCATCTGCAATGATCTTTGATTCCAAGAAGGTAAAGTCTGTCACTGCTTCCATTTCTTCCCCTTCGATTTGCTAGGAAGTGATGGGGCCGGATGCCATGATCTTGGGATTTTTTTGATGTTGAGTTTCAGGCCACCTTTTGCACCCTCTTCTTTAACCCTCATCAAGAGGCTCTTTAGGTCTTCTTCACTTTCTGCCATTAGGGTAGGATCATCTGCATATCTCAGGTTGTTGATGTTTCTCCCAGCAATCAGGGACAGCAAAGAACAAAGCCCTCAAGGGTTCAGGAGACCCTTGTCCATGTGTTTCCACAGGAGCTCAGATTCCCTTCCTTTTCTTCATCCCTTTCATCAGGGAGATGCCTTTTTGCAGCCTCTGTAACACGCCTAACATACCTCTGTTTACAAAAGCACAGTTTATTGTCAAATGTTCAATGCCAGGTGTTTGTTTTGTATCTTCCCAATATAGTATCTTGCCACTCTTCTTGCATTTGCAAATGAACATTTGGGGGATTTACAACTAACCTGAGTAACAGCCAGAGATCTTCTGCCATTACCAAAACGTATGAAGCCACATGATTTGTATTCTCATCACTCTAACCAATCACTCTGTATCTCTGTACTTGATGTGTATAAATTGATACCACGAAGCCTCACTCCCATGTCTGATGGGACATATATCCAAAATGAAGAAACATGCTGGGAACTACTCTTCATGTTTCCAAACAATAATTTTTAAATCATGTTTAAATGAACTCTTGCTCTTGATGCTAAATTGCTTAGAAAAGTTCGTCCTGCTTTTCTGAGCCTCAGTAGAATTGTAGTGCTTAAGGCTGCTTTGAAAAGCTTGCCTGTTTAATTTCCAAGGCAATTAAGATCAGAATGATAAGACAAAGTCATTTTTATTTTTCTGCCTGCCTGATTTAATTGTCTTGGGATTTATGTGAAAAGAAAAAGAAATTTCCTTTGTTGCATCATGGCATACTTCTCCCCATTTCATAAACTAAAAATGATATAGTAATTGCTTCAAACTTGATTACTAAAGTGAGCAAGAAAATATATTGACAAGAGAGATGTATGGAGGATGTGACTATTAGTGGTTATTAATGATAGCAATTGCATTATACCGGTATAAATGTTGCCTCTTAGATGAGTTGCAGAATGCCACTTAAGAATTTCCTCAAGTCACATCTGACCTTGAATGTCCATACAATGTGACCATACAAGTACTTCCGGGGGGGGGGGGTGTGTGTGGAGATTTGCACTTCCAGATATAAAATGGCTACTTGCACATTGCCTACCCCCCCCCAAAAAAAAAAAAAGAAAGAAAGACACTCCTCAGCTTCAACTAGGGTAATAATAATTTAGTGTCAGAAATTATTCTGGGTTGAAAGGATTTTTGCTGGAGGAACTCTGCTCAGGGGATGCCTGAATGAGGCTCCTTTCATGTCCCCAAGATCTTTTCCCACTGAAGTGGTACCTATTTCTCTACTTGCAATTTCTTGTTTACAAACTGCTAGGTTGGCAGGAGCTGGGACAGAGATAGGCACTGAAACTAGCATGCAGTACCCGGGTCTCAAACTGCCAACTTGCTGGCCTTCCAGCTAACAATGTGAGCTTCTTAACCACTGAGCCACCATAGCCCCTTTCAACTAGGGTGAAAATGGGCCAAATTAATGAGAACAAAAACAGCTCTATTGCCAAATGGATGAATGCCAAAGTGTGTCTCCCATCGGAATAAGATTCTGGCTGAACCATCTGGAAGTCACTTAATAGACTTTGAAGAGAAGTCAGTAGATCAAGGAATAATCAAGTAAAAGGAAGCTACAGTACTTGGATACAGGACAAATTTTCTGTGAATATGGAGAAGTTCAGTCAATGCAGTATGACTATGCCTGCAATTTATGCCCCACTACCTGCCCAAAATACAGCCACAGCAACATTGTGAATTGTTTACTTTGCAGCTATCATCTATGATTCCAGGATAAATTGTATACTCGGATACAAGTAGCAGCCGACGATGATGATCATCTATGATTGCAGCAAAATAAGTATTTCCACTGCTTTCTGGGAATGACCAGGGGAAGTATATTTTGACCTGAATTCAATGAACATCTTACGTTTCTGTTGGCTGGTCTGGTAGCTTTGCAGTGTAATGAAAATCATGTACTTTTGAGAAGCTGCAACACAAAAACTAAGGCACCCATGAAAATAAGGGTTATGTCATTTGAAAGATCGTCTCGGTGACTTTAAGAATTGGTAGAAAATAAAAGCTGAAAATGTAAAGTGATGACATCATTGCTTTCAGAATTAGCATCAGAAAAGTGACAGTTTTGCTGGGGGGGTGTCGTTGTCTGGGGGCCAGCAAAAAAACTACCAATTCAGATGATCCAAAGTGCGTTTGAAAGAGGAAAGATTAACGTTTGTGGGGACAATTTTAGATTTGGAATTGGACTTTGGAAAAATAATCTATGAAGCGTTTTACGAAAAACCACCCAAACAAGGTCACGAAAACACAAGAAAAGGAGGGGAAACCAATTTAGAAATTGAATATGACAACTTCCTGAGGTAGATACAGTTTGCATACAACATGTGGAGAAAATTGATGCTGAAGTAGGAATGCACAAAAAAAGATATTGAGGAAAAATGTGACTTTTTAAAGTGACATTTCCATGGGGGTTGGGTGTTTGGTGGTGATCCAGCAAAAAAAAAAACCTGATCCAACGTGATCCAAAGTGTGCTTGAAAGAGGACAGAATAACCTTTCTTTTGACACTGATACAATTTGGATCGGACTTCAGAAACATTTTCTATGAAGGTTTAAAACAAAAAAAAAAACACACTTTCTTTCTAACCTTCTTTCCTTTAAAAAAAAAAGTATCCTTCCACACCAGCATAGATATATTGGTGTGAGAATGGATACGCGGTAGGAAGTTTCTCCTTTGAAGGCTATCCCTCTTATTGAAAAACTGCTTTCAAGGAATCGTGAAGGAAAAACTCTTTTTCTATGCGGTTTGACTATTGAAATATTTATTAAAAATAGATCCTTTGCAGTTATTCATCTGTGGTGAATTACTGTGTGTACAGTGGGCAGCTTATGGACATGTGTGCATATTGGGTAGAGTTGGGAAGGTTGGAAAATAAACGTTAAAAACATCTTTATTGAAAAATAAAATATAAAAAAAATAAACACAAATGAAATTGGGATTTCTGGTTTTAGGTTAACACAACGTAGCAGTTCAAAAGTAAGAAATTGCAAGAAGATAAATAGGGACCACTTTGGTGGGAAGGTAAATAAGTGTTCCATGCCTGTCACATGTCCATGGAAATGTCTGCAGACACAGACAGCGCTGGCTCTTTTGCTATAAACAGAGATGAGCACTGAAACTTAGAGTCAGATATGACTGGCTTTCGATCAAGGGTGACCTTTACCTTAGCTCAGAAAACCTTAGATTTTATTAATATTTTATGAAAACCTTAATTTTATTAACATAATGTCTTTATTTTTCCCCATTTGAAACATCATCCTTAACTAATGAATGAAATAAAAGAAATAAATGAACTAATGAGCATAATTCAACACATCGAATCCACACACTAAATCCCTGACGGTCATGTCCTTAGACTCTACCTGCCATTTTTTTCCCTCCTTAAATGTGATAGATGATTTGCAGCATTGATCCATTCCAGGGCATAACGGGTGGTCATGCCAGAAGAAAAAGTTGCCTGACCCACCACTAAAATGCCCAGAAAAGCAAGATATAGGAAAGTATAGCTAGCTGCAGAGTTATGAGAATGACTGAACTCTCTGGAAAAGGCTGCCTGAGCTATTATCAATAAAGTATAGGGTCTGAGGCTTATAGAAGGAAAAAGACCAATCAAATTGGCACCTTGACAGCAATATGAAAAAAGACAAAACTTTTATTCCTAATTAAAGTAAGGAGCAGTAATCAATTTCTGATATTCTGTACCATAATAGCCCCTCAAATATTGGAGAGGTTACATTAAACAATGAAAAATATGAAATATTTTCCATGTTGTTGGGTTCTGCTTCCCACAGATTTGCAAATATTTATCTCTGCTGATGGATACAATATTTGGGTAATATAAAAGCACTGGAGCTGTGGCAAGGAAAAATGACCATGTTTCCTCTAGCCAGAGCTTTTTTTAAAAGTATAGAAAATTAAGGTTCCGGGGGGGTGGGGGGGTGGATAGACAATAGTTTCATCCACAGCTGTGGTGGATTAAGTGTGTAAGAAAACTGAAACCATTAATGCAAACAAAATGGGCAGGATGATTTATCTTTTGCCCTATGTATTCAATAACAATCTGCCCTTTCATCAAACTTTACCATTATATATACCAATATTTAAAAACAATTAAAATCTTTGTTCTTTCATGTCATATATTTTAGCCCCCTGGGAAGTTGGAAATGAATAAGAACACAAATGATGATAAAAGAGGAAGCACTTGTTCAACAAGAATATCCCGAGAAATCCTTCAACATAGTGATAAAACTGAACATACTATTGCCTTAAGACAAGGGTTCTCAACCTTTTTAATCCATGGGCCAGACCATGCTGAGTGGGCCGGACTGGTGGTTTCCCACACTGTAAATGCTGCCATAAAACACACCCATGGCTGTCATAAATGTATTTATGACAGTCGCGGGTGCCTTTACAACTGTGTAAACCTGTCCACTTCCGGTGGTGGCAGTGACGATGTGGGCCACATGAAATGGTGCCATAGGCAGGGTCTAGCCTGTGGGCCGTATGCTGAGAACTCCTGCCTTAAGACAATGGAATGAAAGTTGTGAGAAGTAATTCTGGAGCATTATTTTGGGATCCAAATGGAGAAGATGCTCTCTCACACACAAAACACCACAATCTTCTCCCCACCCCATTTGAGGGCTCTGTTGCAGAACTCTGTGGATGCTGAGACATTATTAAGGAAAAAACAGTAGTTCAATTTGATAATGAAGACATTTTTATATTAAAAACTGTGAGCCTCCTGTCTGTCAGAAGCACAGTTTTCATTAATAGCAAATAAAGTAATAATCTTACAGTTAACATAATTACAAGATAACTGTTTTGATAATGAGGAAACTAACTATTATACTATATAAGTTTTACACCCTTCTTTGGTTAATCCTAAAAGATTTTGCTTTAAAAAATAATGCCAAAATAACAAGCAATATAATGAGTAAAAAGAAGAATCAGCTTCAAAGGATTGCAATAAATTGTAAAAATGAATTGCTTTTAAAACACTAGGCCAAAATCTTATTAGTTATGTCTGCCAGCACTTATTCAATTGCCATAAATCTCAGCTATGAATTGCTTCTAGAATGAGAAAATTCAATCTGCTACAGCACATGACAATGCTGACATCTTAATTTGCAACAATTCAATTAATACCAATTGCATCATTTACACTTGCATAATAGGATTTGGGCAAATAGCTAGTGTTAACAGAAATGCATTTCATTTAAAAAGTAACTTACCAAATTCAGTTTGTCCACCTGTTTGTTTTCCCACCCTGTCCCGCTTTACTCTTTTAGCTTCTCTCTTCGTGTTAACAGATGTTTTCTTCCAATAAATTTAGAAACAACTACGCTCCTTATAAACTTCTTCAGTTAAAGCTTTTGAAAAATGGTAGCCCTTGGGACCGTATTAAGGAGAATAGAATATACTTCCGACTGTCTTCACTTTCTGCTCTGACGGGAAATACTTCTATGTGCTGGAGACAGCAAAGTGCATATGGTGAAATACATGTAAAACACCTGGCTTTTCTGATGATGCTACTGGGTTTCTTCTTACAATCACTACAATCAGTCTTATTCAGCCAGCTATTTATATTCCCTACAATTAAAATCCCATGTCCAAGTCTTTAAAATGGATCCAAAATGTATTTAGGATTATTTAGTTAACACAGCACAATTAGTATTGTGGGAGTACTTAAATTTTATAGTTTGTACCTGAGATTTCCTATCTAACCTAACCTATCCCCTTTCTTTCTGTTTTCTTTTCTGAGTTGTTGGGGTTATTTTGTTCAGTCACATAGTCGAAACCGACCCTTTGCAACCCCATGGACACCCCTATCCTCCGCCATCCTCTGCAGTCCACTCAGCTCTACACCCATTGTGTTAACAATGCCATCTAGCCACCTTATCCTCTGTCGCCCCTTTGTCCTTTTCCCCTCGATCTTTCCCAGCATCAAGGCTTTCTCAAATAAGTCCTCTCTTCTCTTTTGATGTCCAAAGTACTTTAGCTTCATCTTCAATATTCATCCTTCAAAGAAGCTGTCATAATTGATTTCCTTCAGGATCGACTTATTTGATCTCTTTGCTGTCCAGGCAGTGGTGGGCAGCAGCCAGTTCAGACCAATTCTACCGAACTGGTAGTAAAAATCCCAGGTGGTCTCTGGGGTGTGTGTGTAGTAACCCTCCTGGGAGACCACCCAGGATGTTTACTTTTTTTGGCCACCCTTCCTTGCAGATTTTATTGGCCACCCTTCCTTGCAGCTCAAAATGGCTGCTTGTCAGTGCGTATGCATCAAAACACCATTTGATGCATGCACGCTGAATACTGGAGGTGCACATGCATCAAATGGTATTTTGGTGCATTCGCACATACAAGCAGCCATTTTGGGCTGCAAGTAAGGGAGCAGCGGCTGGCTGTTGAGGCCCTAAGCGGCCTCTTTGGAGGAGCGTCAGTGGCGGTGGAGGCCTTCCCTTGGCACACTGCCAGGCCAGGCCAGGCTGGGCTAGGCTGCACTGTCAGGCTGTGCTGCCGGGGCAGGCTGCACTGCTGGGCTGGGCCAGGCCAGGCCAGGCCAGGCTAGGCTGTGCCATGCCACCGGTCTGCATCGCCGCTGGTCCACCACGCCACTGCTTTGCTTTACTTTGCTGCCGTGCTGCCACATCGCTGCTGTTGCTGCCTGCATGCTGCTCCCCACTCCAAGCCACGGTAAGTGATTAGGGGTTGTGTTTGGGGTGGGTGGGTGTTTTATGTAATGTGCTTTTATTTCTATTTAATGTCTATTTTAATTTGTATTTTTATGTTTTTATTTCTATTTAATGTCTATTTTAATTTGTATTTTTATGTTTTTTATTTCTATTTAATGTCTATTTTAATTTGTATTTTTATGTTTTTTATTTCTATTTAATGTCTATTTTAATTTGTATTTTATGTGTTTTTTATTTCTGTTTTTATGTGTACTGTATTTTTATTTTATTTTTATTTTATTTACTTTGGCTCCACCCACATTGTCATGGCGTCATGATGTCAGCTCCGCCCATAATGTCATGATGTCATGACGTTTGCTCCACCCACGACATCGGCTCTGCCCACAGTGTGGTAGTAACATTTTTGGCTGCCCTCCACTCTGTCCAGGGTACTCTCAAAATTCACCTCTAGCACCACATTTCAAAGTTGTATATTCTTCTGCGCTCAGCTTTTCTTATGGTCCAGCTCTCGCTACAGCTAAATAAAATGAAGAAATACATAAATAAACACATAAATAAAATATTTAGTTACAACTAAATAGAAAAGGTGGCAAAGAAGGCTGGCATTAAAATACAAAGAACTTAACAAAATTAGAATTGAAATCTTGATTTGGAAAAACCCACAACAGTAAGAAGATAACAGCAGTTCATCAGCAACTTTTAATATGGGTCAGCAAAACATTAGTGTCAGGGCAAAAAGCCTACTGGGGACAAAACTATGCAAGATATCTGCGTTGTAGTTAGAGATAGAGCTTCCATCAAAAATAAAGGACCAACTACTAATCCTTCCATTAGGTTTCCACAGCTCTGGAAGCTGCAAATGTAGCTTGTTTTATTCAGTGATATGGTCATTAGAAGACAAAGGCCATATTTCTTTTGTAGTCAAATTGTGTAAATGCTGAAGCTTTAAGGGCAGTGATGGGCAGCCAGAAATTTTACTACCATACCATGGGTGGAGCCAAAGTCATGGGTGGAGCCAAAGTCATGGGCGAAGCCAAAGTCATGGGCAATTTAGACATGCTTGCCATATGGCCAAGTATACATCTGCAAACATAGGCAGCACTGGCTCTTTGGCTGTAAATGGAGATGAGCACTGCACCCTAGAGTCAGATACAACTGGCTTTTGAGCAAGGGAGACCTTGAACCACTTGCAGGGACAAAACCTGATGTCAAATTTGAATACCAGTCAGAGATCTTCTGTTATTAGGTAAAGGTTGCCCTTGTTCAAAAGCCAGTTGTTACCAACTGTAGGGTTCAGTGCTCATGTCTGTTTATAGCCAAAGAGCCAGTGGACTTGATCCACAAAAGCTCGCATTAAAATACACACATTAAAAATAAATACACATTAAATACACATTTATTTATTTATTTAAATTTCTATACCGCCCTCTTCGCCGAAGGCGACCCAGGGTGGTTTAAGACATCCTAAAACACATAAAAAGGCTAAAATTCTAAAAGTTCTCCAAAACCCACAGTTAAAACCAATTAAAACTACACATTAAAAATACAGTAAATACACATAAAATACACATTAAAATATACATTAAAAATAAATACATATAAAATACACATTAAAATACGTACACATAAAATACACGTAACATACACATTAAAATACACATTGAATACACATTAAAATACACATTAAAAATAAATACACATTAAACACACATTAAAATACACATTAAAATACACATTAAAAATAAATACTCATTAAACACACATTAAAATACACACACACGCACCCCACCCAAAGGCGAGTCACTTACCCTGGGGAGCAGGTGGTAGGGAGCTTCAGGCTAGTGGATGTTCCATCTTCCCCGCTCGGGAGGACAGCAAGGGGAGCGTCAGTTCCAGAGGGGTGCTGAGGCCATGCCTCAGTCCGAGGGCCACAGTCATGAGGCCATGGCCATAGCACCTCCACGGAGGCCACCAAAGGCCTCAGCAGCAGCCACTGGTTCCTCTGTGGCTGTGCGTGGCTGCCCAATGCTCTGTGCTGCCACACTCCAAGCAGGAAATGGCTGCTTGTCTCAGCGCACAGAGTGCTGTATGCCCACATGTGTGCTGAGTGCTGTAGGCACGCATGCATGCTGAGCACTGGAGGTATGCATGCACACCAAGCAATAGAGCCATGCATATATGCTGGAGGCATGCATGCGCAGTGGGGGAAACCGGAAAAAAGTTAACTCCCCTGGGGTGGTTGGCCCCAAAAGTTGCCACCAGTCCGCACGGACAACGGAAAAGTTACTACTGGTCCGTGCGGACCAGTGTGAACCGGTTCTTGCCCACCACTGTTTAAGGTACAGTAATACTTCATATAACATTAGTATCGAATAACACTAAAATCGCATAACATTAAGGAATCTGGGGGGAAGAATTGCATCAGATAACATTAAGATCCTATGGGATGCTTCAGATAACAACCGCTAAAGCCTGTGTGGTTACAATGTATCTCTATGGATCCCATAGGATTTTAACATGCATCAGATAACACTAAAAATCATATAACACCAAGACTTGTGGAACCAGGTTTTAGTGTTATATGAGGTTTTACTGTACTTCATTTCCAAAAGGGATAACATTTTACAGCCTTCCGACTGCAAAGCTGATGCTTTGTATAGGCTATTGTTAAATGACAGATGCATAGAGAATTAACTGAACATGAAATTAAAAAAAAACAACCACTTGAACTAAATGGTGTTCCAACAGTAAAACTTCATACATGAGTTTAACTTGATAGAAGGTACAGAGGTACAGTATGTTTGCTACTTTATAAAACATTGTTGCATTTTTTTTTAAATGTAAAGGAAAAATGTGTTTGTGGAGGTAGCACAGATAGAGCCTCCTTGAAGATTGTGGTATTTTTGAACAATTATTGGGCATATCCTGGACAATGGCAACTTTGTTGTGATGGCTAATCTTTCTCACACTAGGTCAGATGAAAGAAACTACGGAATTAATTCATCAAAAGGTGGTGTTGTTTTGGCAGTTTTGACATGAAAAAAGAAGAATGGATTTGTTGCTGGCAGAAGGTTAAAAAAAGAGATACAATTCCCTTGTTCTTTATACCATGCCAGGAGATCCAGAACTTGGCCAAGAAGAAAGTTCTCAGAAGGTCCTCTGTAGTCCTTGCAAAATGTGGCCAAAATAGCAGCAAATAAAAAGAAAAGGCAATATTCCATATCTCATACGGTACACTCATTGGTGAGCATAAAACCACTTAAAACAAAAGCCATGTTTATACTCAGTATAAGTTTGTCTTAATGTCTGGCCAGGTTATTCTGTAATGGTAATAGAGCAGACCATACTGCTAGTGACTCAATGCCAAATGTCAGGCAGCAGTTAACTAACCTGACCATCCCGAAGACTAATGGCCTTGGGTGCCTAAGTCCACAGGGAAGGGTGAAGGTCCCCAAGTGGATTAAATCCCACTTGAATCCATCTTGATGGAGGGCAGCAGCTTCATCAATACTGGCCTGGGGCAGATGAGGACTTTGCATGCCAAAAGGGCTCAGGACCAGAAAGTAATTTGCGGATCAGTGGTATGGGTGTCACACTGCCATGAGAATTGTCAATACAGTAATACCTCGGATAACGCTAAGACTTGGTTCCACAAGTCTTGGTGTTATCCAATTTTTAGTGTTATCTGATGTATGTTAAAATCCTATGGGATGGATTGGATAATGTTAAAACTCCATAGAGATACATTGTAACCGCACAGGCTTTAGCGGTTGTTATCCGATCCATCCCATAGGACCTTAACGTTATTCGATCCAATTCTCCTCCCCAGGTTACTTAACGTTATAGGATTTTAGCATTATCCGAGGTAAACGTTATCTGAGGTATTACTGTATTTGGATTCGGATATGGTAGAAAAAGAATATGTTTGTCTGAAGCCAAACTCTTTCAGTCTTGCTCATCTTCAAGCAGAACATTGGATTTTGACTTCAATTGTGAGGCTTCCTCAAGACAAAAAGAGGGATAATAAGGAAGCCACAGAACTCCCCACCACCACCTGTATAAAACAATGTGTCCAAAAGGTTTGGAGCAGCCAGACATAACAGTAGGTCCTTTACCATTCAGAGCTGTAAATCTGCTTGAAAAATGAAGAGATCCTTGTCCTTTTTTAAAAATCTCAAAATCTACTCACTTCTCAACAAATCTGTAGACACATATGTTAAGAACAAACCACCAAACCAATTTACTATCTACTTACAGGTGACTAATTTCAGATGAGGAAGATTTGAGACCCATTGGTTTCTGGCCTTCCTTATTTTCATTTCCATCTTCATTTTTTCTTTTCTTTAATTTCCTCATTTTTAAAACCTGCCAACTTTGAATTGCTCACTTGTAAGCATCAATTTTACTAGGTCAGCACTTTTCCTAATGGCCAAAATGTGAATTTCCTGAGTGTGTTTGGTGTCCCATTCACATGTAGATGCTATAAGATAGGTTGTTCTTTAAACACCATTTGAGTTTAGACTATAATAGGAGCCTCATTAATTAATGGCTATACCTTACAGACAATTTGTGATTAGACAATAACATTTCTAAAGTACTGATAGCTTCTGATTAACACAGTAGGAGTTTCTCACACTCTCTGCAGTTTGCCAGTTCACTGACTTTATTTTTTGATTGGACTTTGGATATAGACATGGGCTTTGTTTTCAAGTCTAACTTTCCAGACATAGAAGTCTGCTTCAATTATGTGTCTGGGACTCTGATTTTAGTTTCTAATAACAGGCCATCAGCATTGTATTAAATAAACAGCAACTGTCTGCTAAATCAGGATTTTCTGAACTTGCTCACAGAAAGAGAATAGTAATTACTCAGGTTTCAGGTCTCAGGCCACCAATAGGGCACTGGGTGGAGTTGTAGGGCTAGGTGAAGTCATGAGGAGTTTCTATACTTTAGTGGATTTCTAGGAGAGGCAACATTTTTCACTCAAAGTAAACCTAAGGGAAGAGAAAGTCTGATTTCTGCATTTGAGGTGCCCTTAGGTTTTGGGTAATCAACACCTCCTCATTTCAAATGGCAAGTGGGAATCAGTGATTCAGCAAAAAAAATATGTTCCACATAAATATTGGTCACATAATAGATGCTTAGGAGGCCAGAAAATCCATATTGTCTATCTTGTTTGACACATACATGCAAATACATTAATTTGAAATTATTACACAAACCCACACCCATTATCTCAAAATTAGCTATATTAGAAGGACCACTGCCTAACCATTAAGCCCTGATCTTGTGATACAGTGAGATATAAATTTTATGGGTAAATAATTACTGTAATTACCACTGTGACCTCAGATCTTGGCTCTGAAATTTTAGGGAATGAGTATACAGCCTCCCTGGAAACCTTAGTTCTGATAGTATATTCCAGTTTCTTCTTCTCACATGGACACTGCAGTTCATTTATGGAGGAAGAGAGGGATTGTGAGTTTTTTCTCCTGCTTCCTCGTAATTTAATAGAGTAAAATCTATGCAATCCAGCTTGGATATTGTTGTTGTTTGAACTCTGAGGCAAAATCAAAAGCAGCAGTTGCCAGTGGCAATAAAACAAAATCAAACTGTCAAGTAAGATACATCAGAATAATTTCTAGATGCTTTTGAAGAGGCTCTTTTTTACCATTTTTATATACATACTGCCTAAGGTAGCTGGCTGGAATCTGGTTGGAATCTAAAGTTTAAACACTCCCTTCACCATTCCAAAAGTAAACATACAATCCTCATCACCAAACCCATCTCCTTTGTAACATGTGCAGTTTAAAAGGTTAAAACAAGCACCCATTAGAACTTTTGTTTAATATACTCATGCTCCACCCAAGTGGGACTTGCTAAAAACAGTTTAGCTTTAATCTACACTAAATCCATTGAAGCTTTTTTTAAACATTAAAAAAAGAATAATCACTGTCATTAAAATCAATAGTTCTGTTGAGGAAAAGAGGTGTAATATAGTGACAGAACACATACTTTAAAAAAAATAGACCAGTGGTTCCCAATATGGGGCCCACACTCCACATGGGAACTTCAATTCCCAGATGCCTAGGCCAATACATTGGCTGATTAGAGATTTGGGTAATTGACTAAGTCTTCTGGGAATTGAAGTCCAAAAACCAAATGTTGGGAACAATGGTGTAGACCAAAGGTTAGAAATCTTTGTCCCTTCAGATATTGCTGGATAAAAGTCTCTAGCATTCCTCACCACTGGCAGTGCTGGCAAAGGATAGTGGGAATTGCAGTCCATAATATCAGAATGGCTGCACTTTTTCCATCCCAGCTATAGACAGGATTAAGATAGCTTCTGGCTTCCCCTCTTATTGTGATACAGGCTACAAAAAAGTCTGACCCTATCTTTAGCCTATCTGAGATATGGAATGCAACACAACCTCTACTGGGTGCTGTCATTCTGTCCCACTCCCATAACACAGTCAAGCTTTGACTGTCTATCATGAGAAGGCAAGAATATGTGGGAAGTATTATTATTATTATTATTATTATTATTATTATTATTATTATTATTATTATTATTATTATTATTATTATTATTATTATTATTATTATTAATAATAATAATAATAATAATAATAATAATAATAATAATAATATTATTATTATTATTATTATTATTATTATTATTATTATTATTATTATTATTATTATTATTATTATTATTATTATTATTAATAATAATAATAATAATAATAATAATAATAATAATAATAATAATAATAATAATAATAATAATAATAATAATAATAATAATAATAATAATAATTTATATGCCGCCCCTTCACATAAAACACAACTCTGGGAGGCTCACAATACACAGAACCTACCGTACAATCACAATAAAAAATGTCCAAAACATCTAAAGTAAAAGTTGGAGGAGGGGTGCAGCAGCGGTGGTAGGAACAGTGGTGGTTCGGATTTTAAAGTTCTGCTGCATCACTCAACTGTTCCTGCTCGACAGAGCCCGGGGCTCAACGTCTTCGACAGAGCCCAGGGCTCAACGTCTTCGACTGAGCCCGGAGCTCAACGTCCTCCTCAGCCAAACTTGCTAGGAGAAACATCTAGCGGCAATGGCAGTAGCCACTCAACTATTCCTGCTCTCCTCTTCAGCGAGGCTGGCTAGGGGAGCATCCAGTGTGGTTGGTGGTGGTGGTAGCAACAGCGGCAGTTCAGATTTTAAAGTTCCGCAGCATTGCTCAGCTGTTCCTGCTCCCCTCCTCAGCTGGCTTGGCTAGGGGAGCATCTGGCATCCAGCAGCAGCAGCAGAGGACTGGGAGGGGCTAGCCCGGAGACAGATGTGCCAGTGGCAGGAGAAATGTTGGACCCGCCATGGGTCTCTTCACCTTTATCTTCTCCTGGACTGGGAGGGGCTGGCTCAGAGACAGCTGTGCCGGTGATGGGAGAGGTGTTGGACTCGCCACGGGTCTCATCACCTTTACCTCCTCCAGGACTGGGAAGGACTGGCCCGAAGACAGCTGTGCCAGTGATGGGAGAGGTGTTGGACTCGGGTCTCATCACCTTTACCTCCTCCCGGACTGGGAGGGACTGGCCCGAAGACAGCTGTGCCAGTGATGGGAGAGGTGTTGGACCCGCTGTGGGTCTCTTTGCCTTTACCCCCTCCTGGGCTGGGAGGGGCTGGCCTGGAAACAACTGTGCCATTGATGGGAGATGTGTTCGACCCGCCATGGGTCTCTTTGCCTTTACCCCCTCCTGGACTAGGAGGGGCTGGCCTGGAAACAGCTACAGTGGCGGCAGGAGAGGTGTTTAGACCCACTGCTGGTGTCTTCACCTTTACCCCCTCCCGGCCTGGGAGGGGCTGGCCTGGAGACAGCTGTGCCGATGGCAGGAGAGGTGTTGGACCCGCCACGGGTCTCTTCGTCTTTACCCCCTCCTGGACTGGGAGGGGCTGGTCTGGAGACAGCTGTGCCAGTGGCAGGAGAGGTGTTGGACCTGCCGTGGGTGTCTTCGCCTTTATCCCCTCCTGGACCGGGAAGGGCTCGCCCGGAGACAGCTTTTAATGACAAAATTAACAAAATTAACAGGGACAGAAGAGGTGTTGGACCCGCCGCGGGTCTCTTTGCCTTTACCCCCTCCTGGACTGGTAATACTGGGAAACCAGCACAAAAAGAGACAGACCAAACTTGAAATGGGTTTTCTCCCTAAAGGAAGCCACAGGCTTGAGTATGCAAAAGATGAGCAGGGTTGCTGAGGACAAAATATTTTGCAGATAGGATTACCATAAATCAGAAATGACTTGACAGCATGGAACAACAACATGATAGATAATTTTGTCATTAAAATCTGGCTATGTGGGGTTCTCCAGGCAATTTTTGGCCACTTTTCTTCCTGAGTCTCAAGTGCAGCCAGGTCTCACTAACCCAACATCATTGGAGCAAAAAAAGAGCATTCTGGAATGGCAGAGAAAGGCCAGAATGTCTTCCAGTAACCTGCAGTACTCTCACTATTTCCACATGGATTGGGAAGTCATAAGGCTGTGGAGCTGATGGCTCTGGCTTCTGTACAGTTTGCTGTGGTGGTGGCTCATTTCTTGCTTCTGGTGGCAAGAAATCCTGCTCTGCCTGTAGACACTATAAGATGTCACAAAACTGAAACTCCCATCAGGCACTACTGAATAGTTAATCTGCTTTTTGATCTTGGAAACAGCTTAGAAGGCTTTCCACCAGAGCTGCTCAACTTCGAAATAAACAATGATATTGAAGGATGGCTTTATTTGAATGATAGCTTTAGGTGTATAAGCACCATGTGTCTATTTCAGCCTGTGGAAAAATGTAACAGTTAGATCTATTGCTTTGCCCTTGACAACCATCCAACTCTATGGTAGTGTAGTAAAGCTGGAACTAAAAACAGCACAGTGAATTATTTGCCTTTAGGCTAAATAATTCACTAGTTAAGAACAAGTTCTTCGCAAAATGTCTAATCAGATATAGTCATTGAATTGTTCTTCTTTAAGCCCTGTTACCTTTTACAAAAATTCACAGCAAAACCATATGGACAGAAACTCACAATGGGGCACATTTCTATCAACCTAGAGGTTAAGCATGCTAATCTCTGCAGCTGTCACTGCATATACCATACTTGTAGAGCATGTCACCCCACAAGGCAAAGATTTCATTTATTTATTCTCCATCATGTGAGAGCAGTTTCTATACAATGAGTTTACGATGACAGAAGGCCAATAAAGGAGCCTCCCCAAGGAGTAGAAGGCCCTTGAGCAATGGGGTGGTGGCAGCTAAACCTTCATATCCTAAGGCATTACACTGGGTTTTTTTTTTAATCATGTCCAGAAGCACACAAAGGTGCTTTCTGGATTGAAAGGATTTTTGCTGGATGCCCCTTTGAGGCTCCTTTCATGTTCCCAAGCTCTTATTCCCACCAAAGTGGTCCCTATTTATCTACTTGCAATGTCTTGCTTTTGAGTTGCTAAGTTGGCAGGAGCTGGGACGGAGACGTGCGTTCTTTCCATCATGTAGTACTTGGGTCTTGAACTGCCAACTTGCTGATCTTTCAGCTAACAAGGCGACCTTCTTAACCACTGAGCCACCACCAGTCCCAGTACACTGAAATAATTTCATATAAGAACGTAAAAATATGAGGAACATATGAAAGTTTAAAAATGTGTAAGCTGAATGTGGCAAAACATAAGGGTTATTTAACTGCATTTTTGTCTTCCATGGAATCTATCTTGTTTTTACAATCTATGAAATTTAGGAGGAGTGAAAGAATAACCTTTAATGTCAGTCCATGCTCCTAACCACTAGCTTCTTTATGCTGTCAAGATAAAATAAAATAGGAGCAAAAAATTTATGTCCTGACCTTCTAAAACAATCCCTTCTCAAATATAAGTTAAAAGTCCCTCTTTTCACATTTGGTGGGTATTTAAGTTTGCCCTTGATTTTTACACAAAGCTCAGCCATCTGTATGAAAGTCTGGATACATTTTCCAGTTTTAAAGCCCACCTGGGGAAATGGAAACAAAAGAAAAATACCATATTAATGCTTTAAAATTTTCATCTGAGTAGCTGATAGCTTCTGGAAGAGGTAATTTTTAAACATTAGAGCTCTCCTAGGACTTGGACAGGAAAAGAAAATCATCACATGATTTGTGTGTGTGTGCGTGCGTGCATTCAAATCCCATCTGATTAGCTTCCAGGTCTTGGAGACATTTAAATTAACCATCTTCTCTTCTGAGGAAAGGATTGTATCTGTCATTACGAGATGTTAGACAAGGGATGGTCTATTCATGACAAAAGTGACAATCCTATGTACTGCATGTTCTCACTAGGATATTCCCAGGTAAGTGTGCATATGATTCCATCATGAGATCCCCATAATAGTATGTAAATTTTATATTCAGCTATCACTAGTTATTACTTAACATTGTATTAGTTATGTTGTATAACAAAAGCAACGCACCATGGAGGTTTAGTGGTTAAGAAGCTGAGTTTGACAACCAGAAGGTTGGCAGGTTAGGAGTTTGAGACCTAAGTGCTGAGCAACGAAGTGAGTGCCCATCGTCTGTCTTAGCTCCTGCCAACCTAGCAGTTTGAAAGCAAGAATTTGCAAGTAGATAAATAGGTACCACTTTGGCAGGAAAGCTAATAGAGTTCCATGCACTCTGGGATCTAGTCATGCCTGCCACATGATAATGGAAACATCTGCAGAATCAAACCAGAATGTATTTTTTTTTCCAGAAAAAATGTATTCCTTCCATAAAAATGGTCTAAAGTGGTTTTGCTGCCCTTGAGCCTTAATGTGACTTTCCAGTTTCCCATCTAGGACACAGACTCCTTTTTTACTTAGGCTATTTCTCATTACATACACACACTCTCTAGGACATTGCTGATCTTTTTAAGGCTAGGTAGGAATGCACTCCTCTTCCCTGAAGAGTGAGGTGGGAGAACAGAGAAAAACTGATTCTTAACTATGTGAATCATAGTTCTTATCACATCCATGCAGTATGGGTCAATACAAGTGGCTTACTTGTGATTAAATACAACCATTTTGTCACTGTCATTTGATTCTGTAAATTGGCCCAAGAGGGATAATATTCTTCTAAATCCAAAGATTATGTAAATTGGCCCACCTTGGACAATATTGATCCAAATTCAGGAGAAAATATGTCTCTTTAATGTGTACACTTTAAAATGTCTGTCTGAACAACCATTTATTCATACTGAATGTAATAAAAAACATCTTCCTTTGCCTCTACTTGACTTCCATAGCATGTGCAAGTATTTTTAAATCAATCTGTGTATTTTTGTTTCCCAATATATTTCTTATGCCTTGGCTTTTTGTTGCTTTGTTCTGAAAGCTTTTTCCTCTTGCAACTGCTTACTGATCTTTTAACAAAGGCAAATGAATAAACAAATGACATCTGACCACCACCCCTCCATTCTGAACCTCCCACTGACAATCCTCCTTCCTTCTGATGTGGGATATACAGTATTTAGCAGAGCTAACCATCTGGAATGTGGCAGGATATGTGGTAAAATGTTCCAGGGTATCTCAGATGTTGTCACACTGGGATATGTTTAAGAAAGCAACAATCAGACCCTATTTGACTATTCAGAGTTCAGGATATTATATCTCTAAATCCAATGTTTTAAAAATATTTTTCGCTATGAGCATCTATGTTGCTTTTGAGCAAGGGAAACCTTTTCCTTTACATGACGTAAAGCTCAATGCAGGAAAGCCCATTGTGAAATTAGCTTTTTGTCTGTTTATCTGACCGGGGTGATTCTGCCAGTGTGATTACCTGATTTTATGGGAAAGGGAGCTTTCATGGGGGTATTATTTCCCCTCATTTGAGCATCTCTTATAGCCAGGTTCTTTAAAAGGAAAAAAAACTTGAATTTGAATTGGATAATTGGATGATTGGTATAAAGTTTGAGTTGGATGGTTGTTATCAAATGATGTATGACAATAAATGACAGGTTGACATGTGAATTGAATTTTTTAAAAGGGATTAGTAAAATATCCATTATTAGAGAAATATTGGGGGAAATTTATTCAATATGTATTAATGAAAGGGAAAGGAATAAGGCCAAGGCAAGAATGTGTATCTTTTTTGGAAAGGGTAGGACAAATATATAAATTAAATGTTATAGAGAGAATAGTTAAATGAATAATGTCCCATTGGTGGTGGGTGCACTTAGTAGTTTATATAGTTTGTTGGGTTTTTAAAGATTTTGTTTATTCTTTTTTCTTTTATATTATATTTGTTGTTTTGTTGGTTATGTTTTTATTGGAAAATAAATTTTAAAAAAGAAAAAGAAAAGAAAAATGTTTCAACTCAGTGGGAAAGATAGGGCACTTACAAGAACAATCAAATAAAAGAAAGGTGTAAGTAAAATTCCAATAAACAATTGGCAGCACCTTAAAGCAGCCTCTGCTCTTGAAGCTTTATGCCTGGATTTCTCAACATGTGGCCCATGGGCCAGATGCAGCCCACAACACCATTTCATATGCCCCCCCCCCACTGCCTCCACCACACCAAGAAGTGCCATGTATTGGAGGAAGGACAAAATGGCTGTCCAGCCCCTGAAGCTATCTAAGGGAATGTGATGGCTATAAAAGTTTGAGAACTCCTGCTATATGCTTCTGCCTTTGCCGGCTCCTACAAATTGTAATCTGGATTGCTACAGTGATTTCAAGTGGGTGGAAAGCCAATTTCCACAGGTGCAAAACACTGCAGGACACTCCACTGCAGTGAAAACAGCTATGGCCAGCTTGTTGTTGGTAGCACAATAGGCACCTCACCAAACAGTACATTTGCTGCTAACTTGCTAGTTAAAACTCCCTAAAGAAAGAAAGAAATCATTTGGCACAAGCTTTTGTGGATTACAACCTACTGCATCTGACAAGGCAGGCTTCAGTCCACAAAAACATGTCAGTGGAACTTGTTGGACCTGCCACAAATCTTCACTGTTCTTGTGCACCATGCAACAACAGTGGCTACAATGTTAGGCAATAATGCAAAAAGAAAAAGAGAGAGATTAAAAATAGATCAGAGAGCATTGTGAATCAATGATTTTATGCACACTTATGCTACACCCAAACCTGGCATACGGTGTATAATACCGCAAATATATATATATATATTAGGGGGAAATGCAGAAAATAGCAACTAAAATAATTAGGGTACTGAAGCAGTTCTGTGAGGAAAAGGTGTGATATTTGATGTGTCTTTGTTTTTGTTTTTAAAAAATAAATGAGAGAAAAATATAATAGAAATAGACAAATGACTGAAGAATAGAGGACTGTAGAACAGAGATAAATATTTCAATTTCTTGGACTAAAGATCTTATAATTCACCATTCTGGGGGTTCTACCTGACAGAGTGCAACTACATGATTAAGTATTGCAGAATTTACTCTACTTATGAAATGGGTGAATTTAAAGAATTTTTACTGACCTCATGACACAAAGACATGTGTAAAAAGCCATGCGTATAGTGACTGGTTATCTCAAACCTACACCAGTTGAAAAAGTATACTCTCTTGTTGGTATTGCTCCACCTAAGATAAGGAGAGAAGTAGCAATAGACGCTGAGAGAGCAAAGCAAGAGAATGACTCTCAACACCCTCTAACCAGATATGAGCCTCAAGTATGCTGCCTCAGATCCAGGAAGAGCTTCATTGCAAGAAGAAACATTCTTGAGTGTACACAAAAGCAAAACCAAATTAGAAGATGGAGGAAGGAGCTCACTGGACAAGAAACAATATTAAAGGAGAAAATAGCTGAGGAACTCAACCTCCCCTATGTCACTTGGAGGACCCTGAATAGGCTGAGGGGTAGAATCCCTAAATGCAAAACCAACATGGCTAATTAGGGGCTGCTAGAAGACAACAACACATGGTGTGAATGTGGAGAGATAGAAAATTTGGTTCATTTACTGGTCTGCTGATTGCTGCCAGAAGGATGCACCGATGAGCACTTGGGTTTGGGCAATGACAAAATGAAGTAAGTGGCTTCATTTTGGCAGCCCAGGGTTTGCTCGGGACACAAAAGAAGAAGAATGACACAAAGACTAAGTTGAATTGGCTAAGCCTCTTTTTGCACCCAAAGCAGCTTTGTTTTTTCTGTTGCTGGGGGGCTTCTAGGTTTTCAAGCCAAAGACTAGTGGGGAGGCTGTCTGTAAGTGGTGTTTGACTGATATCAGGGGTGTGACGTTGAGCCAAGAGGGAGACATGGTTGTGGAAATGCCTTTCCTGTTGTGAAGCAAAAGCTTAGTGCTATCTGAAAGTGGTCCCACCTCTGCTGATCCTTTTATGGCTTGCTGTGATGTCGGTTTTTCAGGCAAAGTTCCAGGTGATTACATTTCTCAAAAAGATTTCTACAGAAAAATAACATGGAAAGGTACTTCACACTGCAAGAGTGTGAAACATCAAAAGTGTGAACAGTGATTTTGTAAAATATATCATGATTCACAAGTCAGAACAATCCAATATGGGATCACCAATTCCCATCACCCATCTGTTACTCCTTTCCCTTACTTTCAAGTAATGCACACATAAAATACCTCATCACGGTCACATATAGTTTTACACTTACCATATGTGACCAGACATGATGTAATTCATGCATGCATTGCTTGATAGTAAATGAAAAGTGTAATGGATTGGAAGGCAGTGATCCCTGTTATGGAATCCCTTTAATGTGTGAGTCATGATGTATTTTCCAAAATCACTGTTCAAACTTTTGATATTCTATTTTCTTAGACTGTAAAACACATTTTCATCTTATTTTTATTTAGAAAGGGTTTTGAGAAAGGTGAAGCTCATCAGGCAATGTAGTCATTGCTGTGTTGGTTCCGTGCCATGGCCTGAACCCTGTTTGAAATTACTATTGATAGACTACCTGTGTCCTCCAAGAATATCTACATCAGGTCTTCCAGAATCCACTCAGATTAAAATACAGGAACTCAATTAACTTGTCCCTAAAATGGATATTGGCTACAGGGCTGAAATTGTTTAGGCTGTCTGTCAGTAGATTAGATTTTTAAAGAATTGGTTGAACAATAGTCTCCTTCAAGCAGGAAAGCGTATACAGAAATATATTTCAGAAAACTATTAAAGGTACAGGAAAGCTGTACTCTTGTTCATCTGACCATCCTATTTAGAGGGATAAAATAGAATAGATGTAGCATAAATATAATAGGTGGCACTATAAAATGCAATTAGAGATAGGCAGTGCAGTCCTAACACAAAGATGTACCCATTGTGAGGATTTGAGTTAGACGTGACCATTTATTGCAGATACAAATCTTCTTCTGTTAGCAGAACCTCTTCTCCCAACTGATCTCAGTGATCTGTCAAGAGAGCAATTTGCAAACAGAACTGCTTCTGCTGGCTTAAGATGTTGGTGGAAAAGCTTTAAAAGGTGCAGAGCATGGATGGGCAGAAGAAAAGTTGGAATATGTCAGATATCAACTTCCTTTAATCCAGAGACTTGGCCATAATGCTGCACAAAGTTAGTCCAGAGCAAAGATGGTGAGTAATTTCCAGTACCTCTACATTGTGAAGGCTTTGGGTTCAGTGTAGCTTCAGTGCCAACTCATCTTAGCTGGTTAAGATGGTGTTTTCATAGTAAACAAAAAGATAGAAACCTCTTTTGCTTTCTGGTTTGTCATTTCCCTGCACCAAATGTCTGCCTGGAAGATTCTAGACAACCTCTGGGACTAAAAACCCTAGAGTTATGAAAAGCCCACTTTCAATAAACAATGGAACTTCAGGCACAGAAAGACTGTTGTGTATAAAATGCATTTGAATGAACACTAGCCACAGAGAAAATTGGAGCTCTTTTATGTGGCACTACAACAGCCAAATATACTGCCACTCAAAATACCTAAAACTACTACTTCTCTTTTCCTGCTTCATCTCCCTGGAGTTCAAATTGCCTCTACTTGACTCCATAGCATGTGCTCTAAAATGAAATGTGTAACTCCAGAGTCCTGGTGGGAAATATGTACAGTATGTGCAAAAAGGCTATTTCAGCAGGTTGTAGTTGGCAAGCGACAACTGCTGAAACTTCTATACCTTGCCACTATTAAAATACAGGAACTCGGGGGGGGGGGGCTATCTGGCTATTCTGGGCATCACTTAGGATGACTTGCACAACCCCCATCTTAAAACAATAACAACAACATGCAAATTCAGAACTTTTAGCACTTAACAGTGCTTAGTTGCACAAAGATTCAGCATTCTGTAATTCCTGTAATTTTGTAATTTGAAAATGTTCAATTTCTTTTTAGCTTAATTTTTAATATTGTATTAACTCACATTTTTAATTGTTATTAGTGAAGTGAATCTTGATAACGATGGTTTTAAATTATGTATTTTTATTCCTGTTTTGTAAGCCACCCAGAGTTGGGATTACGCGATTGGGGTGGGATAACAAGTTAGAACAAATAAACAAATAAATTATTTTGCTCAGTTTGAAAATTCAGTTTTAGGAAGGAAAGGTTATCTATCAATTGCACATTGTGACCAAAACCTATGCCAGGAATTCTCAACCTGTGACCCACTGGCCAGATGTGGTCCATGGCACCATTTCATGTGGCCCACCACACCAGGAAGTGCTATGTGGTGGAGGAAGGGCAAAATGGCCATCTGGCTCCCAAAGCTGTCTGAGAGAGTGTGACCCAGGCCCCCAACTTAAAAAGGTTGAAAACTCCAGGTTTAAACTCTGAGGTAGGGGTGGTTTTTTTAAAAAAAAAAAATCATATATATGCATTCTTATAATCTGCTGTCATATGATCTAAAAAATCATTCGACTGAAAATCAGAATAAAGCTTCTAAAACTGTATGAACATATAATGGAGGTGTAAAGGGATATGACACAATGGAGGGAGGAAAGAGATTCACAAAAGGCCAACCAGTATCTTCCTTTGCCTCTACTTGACTTCCATAGCATGTGCTCTAAAATGAAATGTGTGGCTCCAGAGTCTTGGTGGGAAATATTTATGTGCAAAAAAGGTTATTTCAACAGATTGTATTTGGCATAGCAAGTGACAGCTGCTGAAACATCTAAAAGGACAACCAAGTATCTTCCATTGAGACTTGTACTCAATGTTTAACTGATAACCATAGTGTTTGTTGTGTTTATTGTAAACTATTCACTTCACTACGTAACTATGAAGCTTGTGTGCAAAGATATTACTTGGGAAACTAGCTAGAGTCCACCACACTATCAAGCTTCCCAAATCTTACTTCCCTGATGTTTTTTTACTACCTTACACAGCGGTCAGAACTGTAGCTCCCAATGCAAACACTGCAACTGAACTTGAGTCAAAGCATCCCAATTCATCTAATGTGTCCTGGGCAACATTGGTTTTATGGGATTCTTCCATGTCCTCCAAGCTGAATGACTTTGAGATAGCCCAAGATGTAGTCAATCCTAGACAAGAATAGTGTCAGGACTCTAGAAAGCCAGTATATATGTTAAAGTCTGGCTCATCCCTTCTCCACTCAAGGACATCAACCCAGTCCTCACTCTCAATCTCATTCTTATTTATTCTGCCCACTGCTCCTAGCTGCTCCTCAATCTCCCTTATATATTGCCCTTAGCAGGAGGCCTTTAAGCCTTTTTCTTTCTTCTGCATATCTTGGTGCCACAAGAAACTGAAAATATGCATAACTGGTAAGGAACATGGGTCATGGTGGTAGTTCTGACTTTCCAAAACATTTAGGACTCCCTCTCTCAATTATGTTGCATGACCAATCAGGGCAGGGATCCTCCAGTCCAGTGGTTCCCAACAAGGGGTACACAGCCCACAGGTGGACTTCAATTCCCAGAAGCCTAAGTCAGTACATTGGCTGATCAGTGCTTTGGGGAAATGACTTAGGCTTCTGGGAATTGAAGTCCAAACACCAGCATTTGGGAAACACTGCTCCAGTCCCTTCCTTCTGCATTTGTATTTCTGGTTCAGGGGAAAGGGATGGGCAGAGTCCATTTAAAAGGAAGTTGGGAGGCAAAATGCCAGACACTTCAGCAGAAAAAGTGATGGTAAGGAAAAGACTGTCATGACTTAAGCAGGATAAACATTACTGCCTGTATTTCATCATTGTAACAACTAAGAACAACTGGTAATTTTTAAGTACAGTACTACTATTTAGTTTTAACTAACAGGAATGAATTACACTCAAAAGTAATTTCCAAGCTCTGCTTTTCAGACTTTTATCAAATAATATTTCTACCTGTGTTTCTGAGCTTCAGAACTGCATATTCTTCAACTGAAATTCAAGTTGGCCAGATAGAGTAGAGACGTTCATCTTAAGCAATCAAGAGTTCAGCAGCAACTGTTTTTCCCCCTCTTGGTTATTTACTTAGGAAAATGTGCCTTAGTTTACTGTCCCCGCACATAACATCACATGGCAAATCTATTAGTCATACACTTTAACCCAGTTCAGTGAACCAGTGACTGTAGAGTCACTGCTGTCTTACTATATGATTAAGTGGAACAGTTGGCTTTGAACTTAAGGCACATAAGTAATTAAATAAGGAAGGGAAAGGAAGTGAAGAAGAATCTCCCTGTAAAGCTGCTGCTCTGATTTTGCTGATTTGGAATGTCTGCTTCAGCAGAAGGAAAGGAACATCTAAATCATCCCCACACTCAATTTCCTACTGTAGCATTTTCAGAGCATTCCCTACCAACCAGAAATCATCAGATATATATTGCAAAACAAACACTGCCACACAACAGCAGGAATCAGAGAGAAAACAAAACAAAAAAAAGGATGTTGGGGGTTTTATCTGTGTCTTTATCTGTGAAATGATTAATTTGAACTTCTTGCCTACCAAGCAATTTAGTATTCTCAAATTCGTTCCATGGTCCACTTTAATAAAACTATTTAAATTCACAGGCTGAAATACAACAACAATTAAGCCCCATTGAAATCAATGAGATTACACCTACATGTGGATATTGGAAAGTCACCACATTTTTAATTTACTTTTCTGAATTTGAAACTTCTGAAAAATTGAATGCATAATGATCATCAACCCTATTACTGTTAGCACTTACCATACACTGCCTTATGAAGGACTCTATATTTTCCCTTGCATATATAATAATAACTTTAACACAATCCAAGAAATGGAGGAGATGGTTGTCCACAAGTCCTGCAGCACCAGGAAAGTGCCTTAACATAGCAATGGGATGGTCCATGCACTTCAAGAAAGATGGGTGGCTGACACTTTATACATATTCTAGGATATCGATGTGTTGTAATGGATAGAGCAATGGACTGGGACTCAAGAGACCTTGAATTTTTTGCTTGGCCATGGAAATTCATAAAGAAAATAACTGGTAAAACACTCCTTAAATATCTCATCTTGAAAGTTTTATTAGGGTTGCTTTAAGTTAGTTTCACCTTGAAAACATTCCCAAAAGGGGATTAGAAAATGGAAGAAAAGATGTGACAGAAGGAACTGAAGATAAGTGGCAGGAACAAGCCTGGTCACCCACTTTTCATATGCACCTGCAGGAGCTGTCACCATGGCTACTAGAAATGATCTGTAGAACAGATGGCTCTGGTGTAGGCTCTGGTGTAGAGACCTAAAGAAGGAAGTGTGTGGCCTTCTCGGTTGGTGGAAGTGGGCAATGCATGTGTGAGAGAGACTGAAAGAGAGCAGCACATGGCCAGGGTTGCTATTGCTAGCCATCCCCTCCCTCTCAGGACCTTGGCTCCTCAGAGAAGACCTGTCAGTTTGTGGTAGCTTGCAAATGAAATTAGAAGAATTTGAAGAATTATGATCAGACAAAATATCTAATGAATTCTGAAATGGTTGAGAAAAGAGAGGTTTTGTAAGTGACAGAAGACCTGATCTTTAAGTGAAGGAATGATAAAAGCATCCCTATTGAATATCAAGATTTAATGTCTGTCTGTCCTCTCTCTCTTTTTTAGAGAGGGAGTTATATTGTTTATATTTATATTGACGTGAATTCAATGGATGTCTTACGTTTTGGTAGGGTGGTCTGACAGCATCTGCCATGTAATGAAAATCATGTACTTTCGATGAGTTGCCACACCAAAACTAAAGCACTGATGAAACTAATGCTTATGTCATATGAAAGATCATCTCGATGACTTTAAGGAATGTAAGACCTAAAGGCCAAAAATGCAAAGCAAGGATGTCATAGCTTTTGAAAGTTGCCTCAGAAAAGTGACATTTTTGTGTCAGTGAGCCAGTGACCTAACCACTCAACCAATTGAAGAGATCCGAAGTGTGTTGGATAGAGGATAAAATAACCTTTTCAGTGATACTATTAGAATTTGGACCAAACTTCAGAAAAAAATTCTATGAAGCTTTTTACAAAAAAACCCCATGACCAATAGCACAAAAAACGCTAAAATAAAAGGGAAAAATCTGTTTGAAACCAACCAGGACCACTTTCCAAGGTTGATAGAGTTTGCCTGTATCATGTGAAGAAGAAAGATGCCAGATCCGTTATCAACCACAAAGATATTGAGAAAAAATGTGCTTCAAAAGTTGCCTCAGAAAAGTGGCATTTTTGTGAGGGGAGGGGTTCAGTTGTCAGTGAGCCAGTGACCAAACCACTCAACCGATCGAAGTGATCCAAAGTGCGTTGGATAGAGGATAAAATAACCTTTTTGGTGATACTATTAGAATTTGGATTGGACTTTGGGAAAATTTTCTATGAAGCTTTTTACCAAAAATCCCACAACCAACAGCACAAAAATGCTAAAATAAAAGGGAAAAGTCTGTTTGAAACTGACCAGGACCACTTTCCGAGGTTGATAGAGTTTGCCTGCATCATGTGAAGAAGAAAGATGCTGGAGCTCTTATCAACCACAAAGATATATATTGAGAAAAAACATACCTCAAAAAAGTGACATTTTCGCTGGCAGCTGGCTCACTGACAACCGAACCTGACTGAAAAACCCAATGGCCAGAAATGGAAATCAATTACGTCACTGCACTCGAAAGCTACCTCTCAAAAGTGACAGTTTCACTGAGAGCATCAGTAAATGATTTTTATGAACATAATGTCTTTATTTTTTCCCATTTGAAACATTGCCCTTAGATAATGAATTAAATAAAAGAAATAAATGAACTAATGAGCATAACTCAACACATCAAATTCATGAATTAAATCCCTGATGGTAGTGTCCTTAGACTCTACCTACCGCTTTTCCCCTTTTTTATATTTCACTTCATCCTCCACTGTGTATAAGATGCACAGACAGCTCTACTTCTGCCGACTTCATATTCTTCATAATCCTGTAGGTATTTCAAGTCTGGCCCATGTTTATCTAATGGATTTTATGGCTCTCTTAAGACTAAAATCTGGAGCTCCCAAATCCCCCAGTCAAGTCACTGCTAAACCCCACCAGGGCATTACATGGTGGTTTTCTTTTTTTCTTTTTCTGATTCAGTTATATCCTGACATAAGCCAAACAAAACAAAAACAGAGATCAACAGAACAAAACAAAATCCACAGCATTTCATTTCATTTTTATTTTGCCAACTAGACTGAATACGTTTTGCAATATCACACCTTTGTAATATGCCCAATGGATTCTACATAGGTCTGCATTTGACGTGTGTTTGATGAATATAGCCTTTCTCAACTTGATATCTTCCAGATGTCTTAGAACAGATCTTCCATTAATCTTTCCTAAAACAGCAAGTAGGGGAAGTCATGGCAGCTGAACACCAAAACAACATATTGGGAAAGGCAGTTTTAGCATATTAACCAGGCCAAAGAAGATACAATAAATTATTCCAGTGCTGTACCAATTTGTTTTTAGGCCAAATTCTTAGTGCTGCTTTTCACTAAGAGCCTAAATAGCATTGGCTGAGATATTCCTACCACTGCATCCATCCATAGGTGTACATACCACAGACTAATTGATGTAAATAACTTTCTTAAATAAGTTTTTATTCTACAACCTGAGTTGTTCAGGATAGGCACGTGTTATTGGCATTTTCTCCATATGACATCTGAAATGGCTCTGAAGGAATGTTCATCGGGCTCTGGCATTGCCATACTTCCATTGTGCAGTAGATATGATTATTCTGAAGAACATCTGGAAAAGAGCAGGTCTCATGGCATTTCTTTGAATTTGTATATGAGAAACATTTTAACCCCTTGAGGGTGCAACTACAGAGCAGCCAAAATATACTTGGATCCACTGTGATACGCAATTTTTTAAAATGGGTCCCAGCTGATTTCCATAGGTAAAGTTGCTGCAGGTTCCCCCACCACTCTAACCACCAGCACTTTTGATCTGATAAGGAGCTAATTGGCAATTTCCACTATTTTTTTTTCCAGAATCAGCTTAGTGCCAATTCTTTTCAGTAGTGACTTGGGTTTTTTTTTTTTTTAAATTAAGACTGATGTTCAAAGACAACAGACACTTACTCTGTGTTCTTCTTTGTACTTGATCAGTGTGTCATATTGGAGGAAAGCAGGTGGTGGTGGTGGGAAACCAAGTCCTGTGTGGAGCAAAATTAAAACATGCCCTGCTGACTGAACTAAAAAAAAAAGATGATTCCTACTAAGAAGAGAGAATTCCCCACCAGGTTTTTGTGTTTAGTTTTGCAGAATGTATTTTCTGGTTTCCAATTTGGTTTCATCTATACTACAGATCCAATGCAGACTGCAGACTAGATGTCTCCTGAAATTATCAGGGACAAGGCAAATACACAAAAGATTATTTGGTAAACGTTGGCATGGAAAGCGTACATGAAAAGCTCACTTTTACTGCAGAGTGATTGATTCAAGTTCCAAGCAAGATTGCTTTTCTTCCGTCAGAATATCATCACTTCTTTCTACTTTTTCTATTCTTTAGGGCACAACATCAAGTGTAATTTAAGTTAGTGACATTGCCTCAGTTAAGTTGCCAGACAAAACCACCAACTCTTACCTCTATGTCAACAAGTACCAAAATCTATGGGTATAATTTAGGACTTCTAACTTCCTGTTCTCAAATAACCATGATTGGTATAGATTATTTATTAAATTCAGAGGTTTACCAGGTCCCTGTTTTATCTGATGCCCATGTTCAGAACAGAGGGAATCTATTTAAGTTAAGCCACTCGATTACTGTTAAATGTTTATTGTTGTTCGGCTAGGATGTGTCAGGATTTTTACTTCAGACAGAAATAACATACCACACAAAAACCTGCTACTCAACAGAAAGCACTTGTGCCCTTATAAGGCTACTGGAAGTGATGACTGAAGGTAAAGCTTTTTTTGGAGTTTCATATTCCCAACTAGTGGAAAGATGATCATATTTCCATGTGACGTCTGTGGTTGGGACTGTTGTCTCAGAGTTGAGGGAAAAATCAAAGCCCAGATTAGTAGCATCAGCAATGTTTCCTTTTCCTGTAAATGTTGAGGAGTGGAAATGTACAGTTATTTTAAAAAAGTGATAGAAATATGTACCATATGGGAATGAAAAATTAGTGGAGCATTCTGAGATGCTTGGAAAGTTCTGGCGGTTTGTAATTCCATACGTCACTGAAGTGTTTATTCATTCAAGACCCCCCTCCCCCAATACACACACACACACACAAAATATCCTCTGAATCATTACTGTGTGGGAAAAGAGAATATTCTTTAAAGCGTATTGTGAGAAAAAGCAAAAAGTGGCTCATAACATGACAAGCTATGAGAAACCTGGGGAACATAGTTAAAAGTAGAGACATGACATCACCTTGCAAACAAAAATTCACATAGTCAAAGCAATGGTATTTCTGGTAAAAATGTATGGTTGTGAGAGCTGAAACATTAGGAAAGCTGAGCACAGAAGAATAGATGCCTTTGAAATATGATGTTAGAGGAGAATTTTGAGAGTACCCTGGACAGCGAAGAGAACAAATAGGTCAATCTTAGAAGAAATCAACCCTGACTGCTCCTTATAAGGTCAAATAGTAAAGATGAAGCTAAAGTACTTTGGACATCAAATGAGAAGAGAGGATTCACTTGAGAAAGCCTTGATGCTGGGAAAGCTGGAGGGCAAAAGAAGAAGGGGGAGGCAGAGAATGAGATGGCTGAGGACATCATCCCCTCCTCCGGGCCCACAACAACAGCCTGAGGAGAAGACTCCATGGCCTGGCAGGCAGCTGAGGACTTTGCCCACTCCTCTGGGCCAACAACAACGGCCTGAGGGGAGTTAGTCTGTGTTCTGGTTTGGTTGTACTGTATTTTGTATTTTGTGAGGTTATATTTTATAATTTTTATTGTACTGTTGCTGTTTTGACTGTAAGCTGCCCTGAGTCGCCTCGGCGAGTGGGTGGCAATATAAATCTGAATAAATAAATAAATAAATGGCTAGATGGTATTGTTGGCACAATGGGCTGAGGAGGATGGTGGAGGATAGGGATGCCTGGCGGGCAATGGTCCATAGAATTACAAAGGGTTGGAATCGACTGTGTGACTGAACAACAACAAATTTTCCTAAATTGAATGTTATTAACTATTGAGAGACTTCTTCCCAGTGTTCTAAAATTATGATTTTACAGTAATGGAGGTTACACCTCCCTTTTTTGAAACCACATACAGTAATTGAAATATACTATGCTGAAACAAATGACTATTCAGGCAAATTCCCACTGATAGTCCCAACTATTGTAGATCAGTTGATTCTGCTGGACTTCAGAAAGTCTTATTTATTTATTTGACAAATTATATAATATATAATGTGTTGAGCATTGGCATGGCGGACAACACTGTGGGAGAAAGGCTTGTTGGGCACATGGGTTATTTCAGTTCAGTTTATCCGCATCCACCTTAATTCATCTCAAAGGAGGTGACTGTATTTTTAGCTGCTTGACTAGTTCTATTTATTGTATTCTCAGTTTGATGATGATGATGTGTACTTTTTATTGTTGTTTTTTATATTGTGTTGACATTTGAATTTTTACTACAGCCTGACAGCCAATTTTGGATAGAACCATGGGTAAGAAAAATCTAAACTAAATAAATATAACAATAAATATATCACTTTACATCTAATTGTACATGGAGGAATTTCTTATTTGTGTTTTCCAGCATAAAAAGTAGCAGTCCATCAGTAGCCTATATCTGAGATACGAGTAAGATCAATAACTAGTTTCCAAAGAAAATCCAATTAAAGTTAGGGCATTCTATCAAAGGTTCTACATATATTATACTTTAACAAGTATTTGTAGTATATTTCTGTGGAATTTTACAGTTTAATTTCCAAAATGTCCAGGATCCCTTCTATTTGTCTGTCTCATTACTGAATGACTTTCAAAGTAACCAAGGAGTATTTTTAGGAACACTATATCTAGCATATCTATCTGTGTGAACATGTCATCAAGCAAAACAGATTGCAAACAGCCCACTTCCTAACTCTATATAAAGTACAGTGAAACCCCATATAATGAAAGGCTCTTATACTGAAAAACTCACATAGCAAAAGAAAATCGGGAAAAATGGCGCCTCGCATAACGAAAAATTTTGTTATGCGGAAATAGCACTCCCTATGGGGGAAACTCGCATAACGAAAAATCTTGTTAAGTGGAAAGAGTGTCCCTATTGGGAAAAATCATATAATGAAAATTCCTATGGGAAAATTTGCACAGCGAAAAACTTTTTGTTATGTGAGTTTCCCCATAGGAATGTTTATTATACAAGTTTTCCCATAGGAATTTTCATCACATGAAAAAAAATTTGTATAATGAAAAAATTGCATAGCAAACAACCTCATTGAATGGATTATTTTTGTTATATGAAGTTTCACCGTAGTACTGACAACATTCTGTACCTAAAGTAACATTAATGGCATACCTTGGTGGCTATACTGACTGAGATTAGGACTACAAGGGCAAATGCCACAGAATTTGGTCAATTTATAAATTGGATGAATTTAAAATATTTTATACTGACCACTTGAATCAGTCCAGCCCTTTATGCCCCCCCCCCCCGGCTGCTGTGGAGTTTCTACTTTTTCAAGCTAGAACAATTTGAATGAGCTTTCCCCCATATGACTAGTTCTGATACATTCTTGTAAATGGTGTTTCTGTGTTGTAGAGTAGGGGCATGATGTTCAAGACCAGAAGAAAAAGTTCCTTCACTCTTTTCTCTTTTTTATTGGCCTCTTAATAATAATAATAATAATAATAATAATAATAATAATAATAATAATAATAATAATAATAATAATAATAATAATAATAATAATAATAATAATAATAATAATAATAATAATAATAATAATAATAATAATAGTTCTCACATAAATCAAATTCCAAGAGGGAGTGGAGTGAGTTAGATATTGTATATAAACCCTAGAAATTGGGAGCTTGAAAGAGGAACATCGGGAGATAGCAGGAGCATTTATCTTGTCAAACCCATAGGAACCCATATGATATGGGGCCATTAGGCAGTTGGTTGGAGATTGCCAGGAATCTCACCAGGCTGAAATAAGACTTTGCTGAAAATCCAACTACAGAGGAAAAGTCTTAGTGTCTGATGAAAAATGGATCTTTTTGGAAAAGTTAGCATTTCTTATATTCTTTAGATTGTTTTAGTAATAGTGTAGAATTAGGGAACCCACCATGGGTTACGTTAGTGTAGGTTAGGGTTGAGTCTTTTAGTTAGATTTATCTCTTGGATTATTTCAATGCTTCTACAATAAACTTCTGAAAGATAATCAACACTTTTGTCCTTGGATCCAGAGAAGGAAGGAGGGAGTAGCAGAGTGGTTTTTCATCGACTGAGATGAAAGGAGTCCTAGGGTAGCAGGTTTGCTACAGTGTTTCCCACACAGAGAGAAACACGGGAGGGGACCACAGAAGGGTAGGTTTGGCTGGATGTTTACAGACTTTCGGTCTGGACCATAGATAACAGGGATGAAGAGCTGCATTTATGTAGGAGTGCGCTCTCTCATCAGGCCAAGGCCTGGGAATAAACATCTGCCATGCGTCCCCGCATAAGAAGAGCTTTGTGGCAGATTCCCAATGCCGCATCCATGCCTTTCCTGGTGCCAGGTGGACAGTAAGGACTGCTCATCAAACGTCTGTGCATCCCTTGACCCATGGAGGTGAGGTGAGACCCATAAGCCCCCCCCCTGAATGGCAGACCCTGCTCTCAAGACAGTGGCGTAGCGTGGGGGGCGGGGGGCGGATGCCCCGGGCAGCGCCTTTCAGGGGGCGGCAAAATGTCCCCTCCCCACCCTTTTGCTGGCGAGCGCCCCACGTGCGCTTCGCCGCTTGCCACACACCTCCGTCCGCTCGCACCTCCATCCGCTCGCTCGCCCGGCTGGCCGTCGGGGGCTCTCCGCCGCCTGTTGCCCCTGGCAGCGGCTTTCAGGGGGAGGCAAAATGTCCCCTCCCCACCCTTTTGCTGGCGAGGAGGAGAAAAAGGGGGTTTTTTTAGGCGGACAATTCAAGGAGGCTCCTTGAATTGTCCGCCTAAAAAAAAACCCTTTTTCTCCTCCACGCCAGCAAAAGGGTGGGGAGGGAAGGAGGGGCACGCCCGGTCGCCCGCCCAGCTGGCCGTCGGGGGCTCTCCCGGCGGGCGGCCCGCGTGCGCGCGGATGCTGCTCGCCTCCGCCCGCCCAGCCACCCACCCAACTTGCCGTGAGACGGGGCGCTCGTCGGGGGTGGGTGGCGCCATGGCGGGGAGCCCCTGGGGGCTGGCTGGGCAGGAGGAGGTGGGCAGCGTGCACGCGCACACAGGCCGCCCGCCAGGAGAGCCCCCGACCGACAGCCAGCCCGGCGGGCGGGCCCCTCCTTGAATTGTCCGCCTAAAAAAAACACTTTTTCTCCTCCTCGCCAGCAAAAGGGTGGGGAGGGGACATTTTGCCGCCCCCTGAAAGCCGCTGCCAGGGGCAACAGGCGGCGGAGAGCCCCCGACGGCCAGCCGGGCGGGCGAGCGGACGGAGGTGCGAGCGGACAGAGGTGTGTGGTGGGCGAGCGGACGGAGGTGTGTGGCGCGCGTGCACCGCTAGTCAGCAGGGGGCCGGCTTCTACCTGGGTCGGGGGGAGGGGCGGCGGCAGCGGCGAGCTGGGGGGGCGGCGAGTTTGTTCTTTGCCCCAGGCGGCTGAAGACTGCGCGACACCACTGTCTCAAGAGCAGGAACCTCTGAATCAATCCACACCCCTTGTGTGACCACTGACTGCAGTTTCAAACATAATCAGTCAGTCAATCTTTATTATGGTCCAAGACCAGCATAGTAGAGCAAAAAGAACAGAAGTTAAAATGAGGGTACTTAAAATATATTTTTAAAAGGAGCATTTCTGCCCAGAGTTAAGGAGTAGTCGGTTTTTACCGAGTAGGGCGGTATACAAATCAAATTAATAATAATAAAAAAAATAAAAAGTAGTAAAAACAGTACTTAAGATTAATAGTGTTACAACTATTACTAAATTGTAGCATTAGTAGTTTATTTAGCTGAAGGACACTTACAAGCTGCAGCACAGACCCTGGCAATTTAGTGGGTGAAGGTGGGGCTTTCATCAGATAGCAGCCGGTGAGTGTATTTGCTGTTTGACTGGCCAGGATACTTGCAGGGCAGCAGAAATATGAACTTGTTCCAAATGTCTCTATAAAAAGGGGTTTAAATATAATATAAACTGCAAATCAAATTGCAGAAAAGATGAATTCCAGTGTTGTCCTTAATAAAATAGAGTTGTACTGTACTTTATTTTATGTATTCTATTATACAAATTCTCAACCAAAAATATACTCAAGGTAGTAGGGGGGAAATCATGAAAAACAAATTAAACCATAAAATCTTTTAAAACAAATTATACAATAAAACCATGTGCAACCACAATAATCAATAATCAACAATCAACACTGAAAATACTGAATCAGAAAGATGTATCTTCAGCTCTTTTCTCAAAATACTGTACTGCAAATTGGAATTGATTAGGATTCTTTGAACGGGAGGTAGTGTATTCTACAACTGGGGATGGTCACAAAAGAATGTCCCTTCCTACGGGACCTGTCAAATTGGTCTCTGCAGGCATGACTATTCTTGAGAGGATCTCATGAATGTCTTAGCATCCACACAAAGTTCATAAAAGGCAGTTGGTTGATGACACAGCCAGGTCCCAAGGAATTTAAGGCATTCAGAATTAAAGCCCACAGTTTGGATGCAATCTGTAAGAGAGTGTGGAGGAGATCCTGGAAAAGAAGGCAGCCTGTCACTCCCTACAGACAACAGCCCATAGTTTCAGACACCAAGCTCTTCAGTTGACTGGGGAAAATATGTTACATTAGGGGCTGGGAGTGTTGAGGTGGTGGAAGAGATATTAATAGAGATGAAAGATCCTGAAATAGATGCAGGAGAAGAGGAAAATAAAGAGTTGACAAATGTGGTGAAAGGAATAAAGCAGCTGGAATTGGGTGAAGAAAAAAAGTTGGGAAAGGATGAAGATAAAAAGGAGAAAAAGCAAAATGGAAAGAATGGTGCCTGGACAGAAATTTGGACTTGCATATTTAAGGAAGAACTTGGACAGAGCCCCTGGCTGATGCAGAAAGAGAAGACAGGAAAAAGATAGCAAGGAAGCCCTCATATTGGATATAGGATGAAAGAGAAAAGAAAGAAGAAATGTGTGGGGAAGGGAAGGGAGTCTGGAGGCAGCACCTGAAGAACAAGAGGTTGACAGAGGAGAATGAGAGAGATGCTTGTCAAACAACTTGCCTTCATTTCTGGCACCATGTAGTGTGGTTTTTAAATGGATTTAATACACTGTAGGAATTGGTTGCAGTAAAGGGAATTTACAGCTAATTCTTGTAAATAGTTAAGAGAATTATAAAGCAAAGGGTGATACATTTTAAAAGAGCATCTGCTCTGGATTACAGTTTTGAGTTGCACTACAGAAGAAGTATCTCTGACTTATTTTAACATGGATGAAGTTGTTGTCATTGTCGTTTTTGTCATCATCAGCATCATCCTTATTATATTGTCTTGTGATCAAAGGAGTGTTTGCATGTGCAAAATCTGTTATGTTTCTCCCAAGCATGGAAAAATACCCAAATAACTAATTGTAAAAATAACAGCAAAACTAAAATAAAGCATATATTTATTGTATTGCAGGGTATTTCTTGACCCCAATATATCCCAGTCCTCCGTGAATAAATATTCATTTCCCCCTAAACAACTTCATTACAATCAAATTAACTTCTGCTTCATAATATCATGGTTTATTAAAAAATGGAACAAAACATAATTTGTCCCAATTAATTACACAGTCTTACTCTAGAACAAAAACAGTGGCCAAATCTCTAAGATAAGTAGAGTTGCTTGGACAACTGTTCCAGCTGCTTTTTGTGCTCAGAAAGAAACAAGTGTGGCACGTGGCTGTAATCTTGGGAACTGTTTTCCAATGGCATAAGGAACAATGCTACACAATGGCTACATTGTGAATCTAGCTTTGTATGCATTCTGCAACAAAATGTGTGGCCAGGGGAATTCAGTGTCTACTTTTGTGGTTAAAGAGCTGTCCAACAACCAAAAGGTTGTGAGTTTGATCCTGAACAGGATTCAAGGCTGACTCAGCCTTCTATTCTTCAGAGGTTAGTAAAATGAGTACCCAGGATGTTGGGGGCAAAATGCTAATTAACTTGTGAACCACCCAGAGAGTGCACTAGACGCTATGAGGCAGTAGAGAAGTGTGATTGCTTTTCTTTCCTTTTATAGCACATGAGGGTTCACTGTACTGTGAAGATAGGAAACAGGGTGGAGTCCACTGAAAGTCACTGCTTGGTTCATTTCAGCTCCATCTGTTTGAGACACTTCTGGCTTCACCAAAAGTAACAGATGTGCAGAAAACAGTGCTTGGTTTGCCAGAAAGCTACACATAAAAGAACAAGTGTTTTGAGGAACCCGAGGGATCCAAATACAGCTACCTCCACACTTCTCTGCTCCTCCTGCCCACAGAGTCAGATTTCCTTGCACTGATGCAAGTTAATTGCTGCGCTTTGAGGAGTTGATAAATATTGTCTGATTAAGCTTGATAAATAAAGATTGCTTTGATCTCTTCTAAGCATTTGTGTCATATAAAATATGTGTGCAGATGGTAGCAATATTGGAGTGGGAAGAATTTCTGAAAAGGTTGCTGGTTTCATATTTGCAGAATTAAGACACAAGAGATTTCACAACTACAGAGGCACATTTTGCTTGTGGTTAAATTTATCACTTCCGTTGACATTAGCAAGGCTAATTTAGCCGAAAAAAGGGAAAGCCCCAAGGCATATACATCATGGACTCTGGTCGTTAACTCATATTCTTTTATATGTTTATAGTTCAAACCTGCAACTGAAACACAGACACAATTTAATGTAAAATGTCAGAATCCCTGAGGTCTCATAGTTTTAGTTCCAAATCTACTTGCAGAAATACCTCAGAACTTTTGCATGCTTTTTCCAGCTTCACATTTTTAAAATAAGCCTAATGCAGTATGTTAAAGGTCAGAGGTGTGTTCAAGAGACTACCAATAAAAGTGATCACAGTACAGTATGTGTATCTGATGTGATATATCTTAAAGGCATATTTAGAATGCAAAATGCACACCATCTTTGAGACCTCGACTTGTTTTTACATAGTTCCTATCCATTCCACCTATCTGTTCTCTTTTCATATTTTTCATCTGCTCTTGTCAATAAAACAAAAAGTACAGATGATGTCTACTAACCAGTCCTCCATACAGATGTTAAATGTTCTTCATAAATATTTTGCAATGGAATGAAGACACTAGTCACACTCTGTAATCAAAAGAAATGTCATATTCACTACAGTCATGCCTAACTATCTACAGCCATAAAATGTTCAACTAACAAGAAAAAAGATGAAGTGGTTGCTCTTTTGACAAGGGTTTTTAAAAATAAAAAACTTCATTTCATTTACTTCATCCCAATTCTATTATAACCTACTGTCTGCCATGAAATAAATTCATAGGTTTGCTCAAACCATATGTTGCAATCCTACAAGTTCTTCTGTACAGGCTGCACAGAACTTTGCTGATGTGATATCCTTCTGGTCAAGCTGTGATATTGCTTACTTTTTCAGTTGCCCTAACACAGAAATATAAAAAAGCCATGTTAAATCACACCAAAGATCTATCTCAGGAGTGCCCAAACTAGAGCCAGATCCAGCCCCCGATGCCAATTCATCAAGCCTGCGAAGCCCTCGTCGCTCCTGGAAGGGGAAGTAAAACACACCTATACAGGCCCCGGGCCGTAGTGACCAGCTCCCTGAACCACATGACCGGCCCACATCCCAAAATTTTTGGGTACCCCTGATCTATCTAGTCCACTGATGTATGGAATTGTTTATGAGGAACCAGCCAGGAAAATACAAGATACTTTGAGGTATTTCATTAATTGAGTCCCTAAGCCACAACATTTTTTGTAACAATCTACCCCATTGCAGGATGCTTCATTAGATGATTACCAGGTTTCTACCTCTGGAGACTGTTTCTGCCTCTAATTATGCCAAGTGCAGCTGTCCAGGATTTTGTGAAATTATAATTCTTAGTAGTTTTCCCCATTGGCTATATTAGGGGTGGCCAAACTTTTTGGGTCATGGGCTGGTCATGTGGTACACTGGGCTGGTCACACGGTTCAGCAGGCCAGTCACGTGGTTCCCCCACCAGAAGAGGAAGTAAAATGTGCCTTGCAAACTGTTTTGCAAGAGGATGAGATAGATTTTAAGCTACCATTTTCTCTGCTTAAACTAGGGGTGCACAAACTATGGCCCATGGAGCATATCTGGCCCCATGCCAATTCATCTGGCCCACATCACCCTCGTCACTTCCAGAAGCAGAAGTAAAATGCATTTTACTTCTGCTTCCAGAAGCGACAAAGATGTGTGGACTGGATGAACTGGCATCAGGGGAAGGATCTGACCCACAGGCCATGGTTAGGGCAACCCTGGGCTATACTGATGGGCATCTGGAGGGTTCCAATGTGCTTGCATTTCAACTTGGAATACAGTATTTCAAATAAATATTCTAGTAATGGAATATAGAAGACACACTGTAGCACTTCTACATTTCTGACGCAGAAAGCCATTAAATAATCTTCTCCGACAAGCCAACAACTGCAGACTCAACAAAATTCTAAAACATTAATTCTAGAAACAGAATCATAGGGAACTACCATGGCAGAATACTAGTTCCTTGCTTAACAGATCAATTTTATGCATCCAAAAGAAAGTTCCATTGAGTCCCAATGGATGGACTCCCAGAGCGGTGCAGGGAGCCTCCACGTTGTTGCTGTGATGGCGGCCCCAGTGGTGCCTTTTGAAGCACGCCGGGCACTCAGCTGGGGCTTGTTCGGCTCCCTGCCCAGAGCAGTGCGGAGTTTCCACGTCGTTGCTGCAGCGGCAGCCCCTGCAATGCCTTTTCAAGCATGCTGGGGCACTCAGTTGGGGCTTGTCCGGCTCCCTGCCTGGAGCGGCGCAGGGAGCCTCAACGTTGTTGCTGCGGCGGTTGTCCCAGCGGTGCCTTTTGAATCACGCCGGGGCACTCAGCTTGGGCTTGTCCGGAGCATGTATGTAATTTTGAGGTGTATGTAATTTTTATTTTTATTGTGTTTATTATAATTTAATTTTAATACTTTTATAAACCACCCAGAGTAATGGCTTCACTAATCTAGATAATGAATGAATGAATGAATGAATAGGCAGAAAAACTAATGTTTCTGATAAACGTATGAAAGGTATTTTTTGATTTTCAATGGTCTTCTTTCATTACCATATCCACATTAATTTGTTGCTAGTACTGGAGCTATGGGCTGTATTAAAAAGTACTTCCAGGAACTTGAGAATCAGGTATAAAAATAAACCACCAGCAACACTATTAGCACTAATTATGAGTCATCCACATCAGATAAACACGAGCAATTGCCAGCATACTATTCTTCCTGTTATATGTCTTCTTGTGTGTAGCCAAGATTTGAAATAAATTTGTCTAACAATCAGGGTAAATATCTAACCAAAGAAAGCATTCCTGCTTTGCACATTAATGTTGTTTTTTATGAACAAGGAAGTAGCCAAACCAAACATTTACTTCTTTGCGTATATATATTCTGCCTTTCAGTATTCTTCTTCTTCAGGTGCTGTAACTGTTCTGGATATTAGTTATCATTATGGTGATAGACTTCCTGTTCTTAACTCCTCAGAACAGTTCTTCTGAGGACATGCCACACAAGTCTCTCAGGTTCTTCAGCCATGAAGTCTGTCTACATCCAAGGCCTCTCTTTCCAGGGATCTTTCCTTGAAGAGTGAGTTGGAGTATTCTATACTTTTTGTTGTTCCTCATGATATGGCCAAGGTATTGGAACCCTCTTTGCTTAATGGTCTTAAAGTGGTCTTGTTCTTTATCCATTTGGTGCAATACTTCTACATTAGTCACATGGTCAACCCATGATATCCTTAGTAGCCGTCTGTAGATCCACATTTCAAAAGCTTTGATTCTCTTTTCAGATGCTTTAGTCAATGTCCAAGCTTTGACTCCATATAGCAGGAGTTCTCAAACTTTAAAAGTCAGGGGCTGGGTCACTCTCCCTCAGACAGCTTTGGAGGCCAGACAGCCATTTTGGCCTTCCTACACCACATGGCACATGGCAGTTTCTGGTGTGGTGGGTGGAGGCACATGAAATGGTGCCATGGGCTGCATCTGGCCCATAGGCCACAGGTTGAGAATCCCTGCCATATAGCAATACTGGGAATACATAATAAGTCACTATTTGGCTCTTTGTAGTGAGAGTTAGTAAATATACAACATAGTTACATATGTATATTCTGCCTTTCAATATAAATCATACAAATATAAAGCACAACAGCTTAAACAAAACAAAAACATTCAATGGTGTTTATGAAATGAGTGGTCAATTAGTCAGTAGTGTAGCATAGGGGGCAGGGGCAGCCTTCCCTGGGTGGCATTTTGGGGCATATGGGTGTTCTTGGACTACAATTCACAGAAGCCCTAGCAGGAGCAGGCACAAGCACCCTAGGCCCCGCCCGGGGGCAGCAAGTTTGGCTTATGTCCTGGGCGGCTGAAACCAGTGGTGTGCATCAGCAGGTTTGCACCAGTTTGCCAGAACCAGTAGTAGAAATTCTGGCTAGCCCCGCCTATCCAAGTTTTGAAATAAAGTAGTCCTAATTTGGGTACAACACAGAGCTTTCCTCCTACCCATGCCCACCATACCATGTCCACAGTGTAGTAGTAATTTTTTTTAGAGCCCATCACTGGCTGAAACCCACGCTACGCTACTGCAATTAGTAATGTCTTCTGGTCCTATATATTTATATAACATAATATAACAGAACAGAACAGAACAGAACATAAAAAACTGGACAATCTCCATCATATATATTAAATATGATATGCAATTAAGAACCAGGCCCACCTGGTCTCATGATCAAACTCACTGGACAGGTGACATGGTTCCTTCCTTGCAGTTTCATTTCCTGAGCTTTGACAAAGTCACTAGTATTTCCCCCCCAAGTCAACATCTATTTTAGTCTGAGTGATGAACATATTGTTCATGTATATGGAAATATGGCTCAATGTACACAATGGGTATCACTGTAATCCATACTATGATGTTTCTTCAGACAAAGGTGGAGAATGCTTTCAGTCTTGTTACTTAATTTGGCTGGCTTAATCTGCTCTTGATTTACCTATGTGTCCCTGACAATAACCAAGCTATTTTATTGGAAAATATCAGGCAAAAACAGTATATTTTTGTACTACTGGAGATACAGAAAAAAGGGCGTATTCTTGTAGCTAGACAGCAAACTTATTTTTTACTGTTCCCCAGAACACAGGTGAGGCAAATTAAGACAGGAAGCAGATTTTAGTACAGGAAGCAGTACAGACATGCCCTGATCCTCTCATCACTGAAGTTCCTCTTACAGAATCAAACTTGTCCCCAAGTTTGCTGTTGAAGGAGCCTAACCAGATAATGTACCTTCAGTAGCTGCTGTCTTCTACCAAGCAACCAAGAAATGGTACCCTAATTGTGTCATTTAGTCTACATGCCAGGGCCATAGTCAGGGGGCAGGGGGGAGGAACCACTCCTGAGCTAATAGCCTGCCCACCCCCACCCCATGGTGACAATGTTATCTATGTGAGTGACATTGTTGCCCTTTCTGAAATTGCCCTTTCTCTCATATATATATGTGAGATATAAATTAAATTGTTAAGGGAAGCCACAGTGCAGAGTTTCCAAGATCTGGGTAGGGATGTTAATGGTAGAGCCCTGGTGCTGCAGTGGTTAAACTGCTGTCCTGCAACCCAAAAACTTGAGAGTTCAATCCTGACCAGAGATCGAGGTTGACTCAGCCTTCCATCCTTCTGAGGTCAGTAAAATGAGTACCTAGCATGTTGAGGGCATAATCTGAATTAACTTGTGAACTGCCCAGAGAGTGCACTAAGCGCTGTGAGGTGGTATATAAGTGTGATTGCTTTGCTTCTGGAGACCACTTATTCATTTTAAACTGGAAGTGTTTTGGTGGCATATAACAATATCAGCACACAGGACAAGCTTTAGGGACAGACAGAACATAGATGGACAAAAGAAACTGAGAGATAATTGAGTCATTGCAAGTTGTAATCTCTATGGACTATCTGGTTGAGCCTAATGAGAAATATTAGGTAGCAGCTGTGATTCAAGATTTGAGTTAGAAGGAGCATAAGAATTGCTGTTCCCATGGAGGAAGATATGGCCCTTACCACCGTCGTAGTTGAATTTCAATATGTTTGTGAATGAGGAACACTGGAAAATTGAATCCACATACTGACCTCATGTAATTTCATTATTTTATTTTAGGGTTTTAGAGACTATATACAGTACACTCAAGTGGCTAAGATGCTGACTGGAAGGTGAAAGGTCAGCAGTTCGATACCCGAATACAGCAGGATGGAATGAGCTCCTGTCTTTGCCCCAGCTCCTGCCAACCTAGCAGTTCGAAAGCAAGAAATTGCAAGTAGATAAATAGGGACCACTTTAGTGGGAAGCTAAATAGTGTTCCATGTGTGTCTAGTCATGCTTGCCACATGACCATGGAAACATCTGCAGGAGCAGGCAGCGCTGGCTCTTCATCTATGAAACAGAGCTGAGCACTGAACCCTAGAATCAGATACCACTAGCTTTTGAGCAAGGGTGACCTTTATTTAGAGACATTTTAATTCTTTTTTTAATTCTTGAAGCAACTCTCACTCTGGTGCTGGTGAGAAGAACACGAGGTGTAAAAGGTGTAGCATCTGGTTTTTGTTATATCACTAAGGTTGGTTGTTATTTATGTTTGTTATATATGTATATAAGTAAAAAACATTTTATGAAGTTTGTGTTTGCAATATGAGAGAGAGAACCAGAGAGCGCTACAAAAGCACTGTGAGAGAACAGGCTCTAGTCTAGTGGTGGACAGCCTTGACACTCCAACCTCCTGCCAACAGAGTTACGTCTCCAGACAGAGTTGCTGCCCTTTAGGAAAAATTTAAAAACATGGCTGGCAGGGCAGGTTTGAGGTGCAGGAGGGACTACGACCCCAGCCCGCTGGTTGATTTAAGCCCCACTTGCTCTCAATTAGTTTTTAGATTTTGATTTTAAAGTTTTAAATTGAGGGTTTTTTAAAGAAATGCTTTCAAGAGTGTTTTATTGTGGTTTTTTATGAATTGTGAGCCACCCTGGGTCACCTCGGTGAGGAGGGCAGTTGATAAGTATGAATAATAAATAAATAAATAAATAAATAAACTGAACTTCAATTCCCAGAAGCCCTAATCTGCTGGTGTGCTGACTTGGGCTTCTGAGAATTGAAGTCCAAGATCACAGTTGTGGCCAAGTTTGGCCACCACTGCTCTAGCCTTGCCTTCTGCAAACATTTTCCTGCTTTCTTTTGCAAAACAGGCTGTCAAAATGGCAAAGATGCTCGTGGCTTCAATTTTTCCCTTACAAGGCAAGGTGGAGTTGACATAAAATCATTGCTTTGTGGGACGATATCTGCTATTTTGCAGATATTTTTCCATCTACCATTTTCTTTCCCTTGAAGCAAGTTTCATTTGTTGCCTCTGTATTTAGGAACAGAGTTTTTCTTAATAAGCAGTAGCAGGAATCCATTGTCCATACAGATATTTTCTTCTATGATCTTTATAGTATTCTCTTAACATAAATTGTCAGTATATAGCTCTCTTTTCGCATCAAGAGCTGCAATTCTCAGGATTAGCATATGCTTTGCATTTAGCAGTCCCTTTAATTCCTTCTCTTAGGCTATAGAATAAGATAATAATAAGTGGGAAGCCTTTTGCTTCAAGCTCTGGAGAAATGCTATCACTCAGAACATCATTATATAAAAGGGACCAATGGCCTGATTCACCTTGAAATAGTGAATATATTCTTAAGGGCAAGGTCACTTGAGGAACGAGAAGACTGTCAAAGCATTGAGAATAATGGAGTTGGTTAAACAAGACCCAAAGTGTTTTTCTTTTTCCTTTTATGAACAAAGACCAAGTTAAAATACATTTAAATATGTGAAACAAAAATGAACACTGATCACCTAGGACCATGAAAAAAATTCTGTTGAGAGATCAATGCTGCTTTGGGCGTTGCAGGGGAATTAAGTGCCATTGAGTACTCAGATCAACTCTTTCACTTTGTTTCATCTCAGTGTTCAATGAAGATGCTTTCCTTTATAAGTACAGCATGTTTCAGGCTCAATCTTGTTTCTACAAACTGCCTTCATTCAATCATCATGAAAAGCTATGTCACTGCTATTCAGGGCTTTTATGAAGATATCCAAAGGACAATTATTTCCATCATAACAGCTGCATGAGGGCTGTCTGTCTGGTATTGACTCATTTGGCTGGCTAATTAAGAGCTTAACCTTAAAAGAGGTGGTTTTTTTGTTTTTGTTTTTTAAGAATCTGACTCAGTTTTATATTTAGGAAAGCCAACAATCCACATGATCAAAAGTTCCAGATAATTATTTTAACTATCAACACTACAGGTTAAGTAGGATTATATAACAAGTAAACTTCAATAAGGCTTAGAACAAGTTTACCATTTTCTGAGGCTGTGTTTCTGTTCATATGCTAGAAGTTCAAGAAGCTGTATTTAATTACTAAAGCAAAAAACTTAACACAGGCAGGGAAACCATCAAATTGTTCCTATATGTCAAATTGGGATGCAGACTTTTCCATTTTAAATTTCATATGGTGAAATGTGACATGGGGAAGCCTGAGTTTAGGTAGGTGACACATGCTATCTGTGTGGATGAGCAAACATTCACTTATAACCTTTACATGAAGAGAATAATAATTCAGTCTTATGGACACCTATTCAGAAGAAAGGCCCATGGAATAGTGTTGTATTTATTCTCAAATACACATGCAAAAAATTAAATTGCTAAGCAAACAATGGAAAGGGGGTGATTCTGGTACTAAAGCACATGACACTAAATGATTCACTTGGGCAAGACTAGGCCCAGCTATTCACATGGGACTTTTCCATCACTGCAACTATTAAGTTCCTACAGGATGTGAATGTGTGTGAGCAATAACAAAGCCAATTGTTTTTGTAAGGAAGAATCATACTTACAAAATGTTTATTAGGATATATGCTAACAAATCCTGCAACGATGTTGTTGTTGTTATTCAATTGCATAGTCGAGTCTGACCCTTTGCGACCCCATGGACTACTGCATGCCAGGCATCCCTAGACTCCACCATCCTCCACAGCTGGCTCAGCTCTACACCCATTGCATCAACAATGCTATCTAGCCATTTTTTAAATTGTTTTTGACATAGTAGAGTTTTATGGGAAATTTGATCTTTATACCAATAAGAAAACACTACCCTTTGCTTAGAAATGTTATTAGATGCTTTAAAAATACTGTACATAAAGAGTCTAATACAGAAAAATGCCAGACATATACATGAGATGATTCCACTATAGTATCCAACCATAGGTGGGTTGTGGGCAACTGTGTACTAAGGGTTGACTATTGCACAGGGGCAGTGGTGGTTTAGTGGTTAAGGCACTAAACTTGCTGACCAGAAGGTCAGCAGTTCAAGACCCAAGTGCTGTACAATGGAGTAGGCACCTGTTGTATTACTTTGTTTAGGGCACTGGCCCAAGGGACTTCTCCATTGCCCTTAGTAAACAATTGTGTCCTAGAACACAGTTAACATTTGCACACTGCAGAAATTTATGATCCATGGTCGGAAAGTTGCCTTTTAGGGAGGCTTGTCTCCTCTTACTATCTTTTCCTAAGAAACATTTACTGTTTCTAAGAAAATCAAAGGTTTTGAAGGTAGATGAAAACCATCTACTAAAAAAATATACAATAGGATCAAGAGACTAAAATATTTTTGACCAATGAAAGTTGTGTTGTGTTCAAAGGTAAATTGTATTTAATTTAATAATACCATAGAAGTTAGGAAACAGGACAATACAGAGCCCACTGCATGTAGCCATACATTTGTAGCAAAGACTAGTAGGGCCCGTTACACAGTTTTAATAAGTTACAGTACATTAACTTTCAATTCAGTGTTCTGGAGAGAGACCCATTTATCTCTTTTATATTCCTCAGAGTGGCACAAATTTCAAAAAAGTCCTTTTGTGCTAGGTTACTGTCCTCTTAAGTAACTCTAACTTTTACAGAACAATGAACAGGTGGGAGCAGCCTGAAAGTTGTTGTTTTTTAAACGTGTGAAATATTCATTCACCTAACTAGGCTGAATATGTATTTCTAAAAAGCAATGATACTTATACAGTTGTACCTTGCTTAAACAGCAGAATGTGTTCCACAGGATTACTCTTTAAGCAAGTTTGCTCTTTAAGCGAAACACCATTGTAAGTGACCAGTTGTGACTTCTGTAAGTGACCAGTTGTGACTTCTGGTGAGTTTTTGGTTGGTTTTATTTGTTAAGCAAAGCAAACATTCAGATACAATTCTGCTCTTTAAGCGAGTTACTCTTTAAGCGAGATACTCTTTATGCAAGGTTTGACTGTATAAACATCACCAAATGTGCTGTCCAAGCAAAAAAGTTAGAGTTTAAGATTGTTTTTCTATTTGTAGCAATGAAAGTGGCATACTGTACTTCAATACCTATTTTAAGTACAGTATATAACTCTGTTTGATTTTTTGACTTGAATTCTATGAACGTCTTACGTTTCGGTTGGGTGGTCTGACAGCTCTTGCAATGTAACGAAAATCATGTACTTTTGCCAAGCTGCAACACCAAAACTAAGGCACCTATGAAAATAAGGGTTATATCATTTGAAAGATCGTCTCGGTGACTTTAAGAATTGGTAGAAACCAAAAGCCAAAAATGCAAGGCAATGACATCATCGCTTTCAGAAGTAGCATTGGAAAAGAGACAGTTTTGCTAGAGGAGTTGGTTGTCTGGGGTTCAGCGAAAAAACTACCCAACCAATTTAGATGATCCAAAGTGCCTTTTCTATGAAGGCTTAAAACAAAAAACACACTCTTTCTAACCTTCTTTCCTTCAAAAAGAGAATCTCTCTACAACAGAATAGATACATTGGTGTGAGAATGGATACACTATAGGAAGTTTCTCCTTTGAAGTCATAACCAGTTTCCTTTTTGTCTTTCCCTCTTATTGAAGAACTGCTTTCAAGGAATCGTGAAGGAAAAACTTTTTCTTTGCAGTTTGACTATTGAAATATTTATTAAAAATAGATCCTTTGCAGTTATTCACTTGTGGTGAATTGTTGTTTGTACAGTGGGCTGCTTATGGACACGTGTGCATAGTGGGTAGAGTTTATTGAAAAATAAATTATAAAATAATAATAAACACAAATGAAACTGGGATTTCTGGTTTTGGGTTAAAACAATGTAGCAGTTCAAAAATAAGAAATTGCAAGAAGATAAGTAGGGACCACTTTGGTGTGAAGGTAAACAGCATTCCATGCCTGCCACATGTCCATGAAAATATCTGCAGACACAGACAGCACTGGCTCTTTGGCTATAAACAGAGATGAGCACTGAAACCTAGAGTTGGATATGACCAGCTTTTGATTAAGGGTGACCTTTACCTTAGCTCAGAAAACCTTAGATTTTTATGAACATTTTATGAAAACCTTAATTTTATGAACATAATATCTTTATTTTCTCCTGTTTGAAACATCACCTTTAACTAATGAATGAAATAAAAGAAATAAAAGAACTAATGAGCATAATTCAACACATGAAATTCACGTACTAAATCCCTGACAGTAGTGTCCTTAGACTCTATCTGCCACTTTTTTTTAAAAGATCAATTTTGGGATTGGATGTTCAGCTTACGAAACTGATGAAAAAGTTGTTAATTGAATACAAGAAACAAATAGTACACTGTTTGAAACACTAAAGAGTGAATACTTATCAACTGATTGATACTTCTTTAATTTTTCAAGAGAGATTAGACAAAATAAGTGTGTGAAACATTAGAATGTTCTGCTTCTCCTTGACTAGAGCTCTCTGAACCTTTTATAGAAGATGACATGGAACGATTTTATACAATGACATGACAATGAATATAAAATCCTTCCCTGAAGGAAAAGGCTATTTCAAAATTAATCTGGTACCAGGGGCGTAGCTACCGCCGTATCAGCCGTATCAATTATACGGGGCCCCCGGGCCACGGGGGCCCCCAACGTGCGTAAGCAAAACAAATGCAGAGCGGGAGGGAGGCGACGGCCAGGGAGCCTTGGGAGAGGGCGCCGGAAGCGGGCTGGGGGCGGGTGCCTTTCTGGGAGGCCTTGGGCTGCCCCCTCCCACCTGCCCAGGACAAAGAAGGGAGGGCAGGGCTCTCCTTTCTCCGCTGCTTCTGTCGCCTCCACTCACGCGAGAGAGCGGGGGTGCGCGCGCGGCCCCTGATGAACCAGGGACACTCGGACCGCCGGACGCTCTGGGACCTTCACTGGGGAGGGGGCAGCACGGGGAGAGGCCGCCGAGCGCTGGCGACGCCTCCGGCGGGACCGCAGCAACAGCAGCGGAGGGCACTCTGGCCCGGGAAGAGGCTGGGAGGGCTTTGTCGGTCTCTCCCGCTTCCCCGGCCGTGGACCCGCCCTGCCAATGGTGGCAAAGGCCACGGGCAGCAGCCAGCAGCGCGGGTTGCAGCGGTTCCCACCTCTCCTGTTTCTGCCGAAGCCAACGTCATTGTGGGAAGGCCTGAGAAGGGACGGTCTCCTTTGGTGCCCCCCCAACCCCCAATTCCTCCTGCCCGTTACCCGCAAAAGGGTGGCGCTGCTCTTCAGCGCCTGCCTGCCCGCCCTGGACAGGTTTTCTAACGGGAAGCAAAGAGATAACGCAAAGGGGAGGAAAGTTGGACCAAAGGTGGGAGGAGGGCCACGGGGGCCCCAATGTGCGTAAGCAAAACAAATGTTGTTGTTGTTCAGTCGCACAGTCGATTCCGACCCTCTGCGACCCCATGGACCACTGTCCTCCAGGCATGCCTGTCCTCCACCATCCCCCTCAACTCACTCAGCTCTGTGCCCATTATCTCCACAATACCATCTAGCCATCTCATCTTGGGCCGTCCCCTTCTTCTTTTGCCCTCTACCCTTCCAAGCATCAAGGCTTTCTCAAGTGAATCCTCTCTTCTCATTTGATGTCCAAAGTATTTTAGCTTCATCTTTATTATTTGACCTTCTAAGGAGCAGTCAGGCTTGATTTCTTCTAAGATTGACCCATTTGTTCTCCTCGCTGTCCAGGGGACTCTCAAAACTCTCCTCCAACACCACATCTCAAAGGCGTCTATTTTTCTGCGCTCCGCTTTCCTAATGGTCCAGCTCTCACAACCATACATTGCCACAGGGAATACCATTGCCCTGACTATGCGAATGTTTGTTTGCAATTTAATGTCTCTACTTTTCACTATGTTCTCCAGGTTTCTCATCGCTTGCCTCCCGAGAATCAGTCGCCTTTTTATTTCATGGCTGCAATCCCCATCTGCAGTGAGCTTTGATCCTAGGAAAGTAAAATCTGTAACTGCCTCTACTTCTTCCCCATCTATTTTCCAGGGACTGATAGGGCCTGTTGCCATGATCTTGGTTTTCTTGATATTTAGTCTCAAGCCAGCTTTGTAAAGCGTGCATTCAAAAGTTGGCAACACCCTACATCGGTTATCGCAGGCTGCGGGATTTCCCCATTTAAGTAATTTTATGCATTTTTTTCTTTTGTGAGAAATCTTTACCCTTCCTAAGGGCCCCCAAACAAATTTTTATACGGGGCCCCGCCAAGGCACGCTACGCTTCTGTCTGGTACCATTTTATAATTCACTAAATTAAAGGGGGGGGGGTTTTCCCTTAACAAGATGTTACTTTGTAGCCTGGATAATCCAACTCTTTTGCATAGCATTCATGCTTACAAAAATAGATTTAGTTTCAGGCAGTCTAGCCCAGCCCTCTAATTCCTGTGCAAGGAAAGTCCTTCCATTGTGCAAGAGTTTTTTGTTTTTGTTTTTTGGGAACAGAATATGCCTACATGAAACCAGGGTGCAGCTGCTACTCTAAGTCTTGAAGGACTGGAACCCTCAGCCTGGAAGCAGCTGCTCTAAGTCTTGCATGACTGGGACCTTGCCCTGCTGCAGCTGCTAAACCCCACCTGAGATCCAGTGGTGGGCAGCAACAGGTTCATACACACCCCAGAGAGGGGTAGCAAAATTGAGTGGCCTCTGGGTGGTATGTGTGTAGCAAAATTGAATGGCCACACCCACCTCCCTGCCCTGCCCCATCAGGTTTTGTCCTTGCAAGTGGTTCAAAGTCTCCCTTGCTCAAAAGCCAGTCATATCTGACTCTAGGATACAGTGCTCATCTCCATTTACAGCCAAAGAGCCAGTACTGCTGTGTTTGCTGAGGTATACATGGCCATATGGCAGGCATGACTAGATCGCCCATGGCATAGGCTCTGCCCATGACATTGGCTCCACCCATGACGTAGGCTCCACTCATGGTGTCATAGCAAAAATTTTTGCTGTCCACCACTGCTGAGGTCCCTGGGGAAGGTTCTGTATCTTTGTAAGATCCACCTGGAGATCCAACCCTGGTGGCCAACCTCGACACTCCAGCTGTTCTTGGACTTCAATTCAGAAGCCCAAGTCAGCATACCTGCTGATCAGGGTTTCTGGGAATTGAAGTCCAAGAACAGCTGGAGTGCCAAGGTTCACCATCACTGTCAGGTGGTTAGCTATATAAGAACAGGCTGTTCCTTCCAGAAGCAGCCTCAGTGAGAAGGTTAGTAGATTTGTAGGTGCTTGTCTCCTGAATTGCTTGCCTTGTTCCTGCTCTTGAAGACTCCCTGCCCTGTGGATTGTTATTTGCCTTGCCTGGATCCTTGATTTCCATCCTTGCCTTGTTTCAGCTCTTTGGGATCCTTTACTATGTCTGTTCTCCTGGTTTAGACTATCTCTCCATCACCTGGACTAATCCTGCATCTCTGGTTTTATTTGGACATGGACTCTGGATTGAGATTTGGTTACTGTTTGGCCTGTTACCTTGCTGTCCTGGATCCTGGTGTTTGTGTTGCCTCCTAGCTGTCCATGCCCCAGACTCTGGAATTCTTTTGCTAGAACCCAGTTGTTACCTTTATTTATTCCACCCTGACATTAGCCTTTAAAGCAGGGGTTCCCAACCTATGGCCCATGGAGCTCATTAATACGGCCTGTGGTGGCTACCCAGGAACCTCCAGAACCAACACCCATCACTGTAAGTCAAAATATGTCACTTACCATGGTGGCAGAGGTGGTGGCAATCATGCCAATTTTGTGGCTTCTTGCACAGCCTCCACCACTTCCCAGGATGGCAGGAAGCTTTTTGGAGCATGTTTGCTCCATTTTGGGATTTTTTTTTGCCACTTCTCCACTGCGTTTTGACAGCAAAACCACGGCAGTTGGGAAGTTCCAGTGCCAGGCAGAGCTTATGTCAGTGCTTGGGTTCCCAGCACAGAACCAGGAGGTTTCTGACCACTGTGGGTTGGCTGCCAAAACGCAGTGGAGAAGCAGTTTTTAAAAATACCAAAATGGAGCAAACATAGTCCCATGACACCATGGGAAGTGGTGGAGGCTATGCAAGAAGCTGCAAAAATGGTGCAGTGGGTGCAGCCACACCTCTGGCCTGCACAACTGAGTCTTGGTGGTGGGAACTGGTCCCTGGCAGGAAAACATTGGAAAGCCCTGCTTTAAAGCAAGGAGATTGCTTTAGCCTTCTTAGGCAAAACCCTGACTTTGAGTACTAATTGTGAGCCTTGTTAAGTGCTGAAAGAGCAACATTAAATTACTTTGTCAAGATCAGCTGAAAACAGAGTAGAGTTGTCCAAGAACCAGACAGGCAGGGGCTTGGGGAAAGGGGTCATCTGGCACAGAACAGAGAGCTGAGAGGATAGGACTGATTGAAGCCAGTACAGATGGGGGCAGGTGACATGGATATATTAATAGATAGGACAGGGATAAATGGTAGTGACAGGCTGCAGGAAGAGAAGCAACAGTAAAACACCAGCTGCTTAGATTTCCTTTTGCCAAGTGGCTAGTAAAACAGATTTCATGGGCTGAAATGTAATATACTTTGGGGATAGAGTCCAGAGGCATTGAGATAAATGAGGATTGCAGTGGCCATAGGTTTATCACTTGGTATGTCTTTCAGCACTAGACTTTGAATAGGTCGTGATATTTAGCTGACCAGTTGTGACTGTACCTTATTAGTAAAGTTTGCTTTGATACCATGTTAAACTATTTAAAACATTTATACTTGACATGATCACTGACTGTCTATATCAGGGTGGCCATTCTTGGTGCTCCAGGTGTTCTTGGACTTCAGTTACCAGAAACCCAGGTAAGCACACCTGCTGATTAGGTCTTCTGGGAACTGAAGTCCAAGAACACCTAGGGCACCAAGATTGGCCACCCAGGTGTATATAGTACATACCTATTCAAAAGACCCCTACCCCAAGAACTAGTATCCAGAGTTACTTCAAAGTCACAGTGATACTAAAGGTAATACCTAGTCATTGTGTTTAGTAGATACGATAGTTACAGTCTACCCATGAATCTGTCCGATCTGTTAATAAGCAACCCAGGTTTGTATTTGTCATTGTATCTTGTGGTTGAGAATTCCACAGGTGAACTATATATGTATGAAGTACATCATATAATAACAGTGTGTGTGTGTTTAAAGCATTAATCTAAGCTAAGAAAATGTTTTTATATATCAAAAGTAAATATATCCTTGTCTAAGTCATGGAAGAAAACCAGTTTGGTGTAGCAGAGAGTGATGGGCATGGACTCAGGATACCTTAGTTTGAATCATCACTCAGGCATGGAAGCTCACTGACAAACCACTCATTAAATATTTCATGTACACTGATATGTCTCATATAAGTTAGATGTAATTTGAAAGTGCACATAGCAAACAATAAGTAATGAAGCTACAGTTCCCTTTACTAAGCCAATGTATTGAGATTCAGTTTGAACTGCTTTATTAGTTCCACGCTGTGTCCTATTTCTGAAAATCTGTGCTAATAAGTTTGGACAAAAAGCCCAGAAGCTGCAATGATACAGAAACGCAGGCAAAATATATCAACATTGTGGCACTATCAGCTGTCTGAATAAATAAATAAGAGCTGTACAAGAATACCCATAACGAATGCTGCATGTGATTCAAAAACATTTTGAGACACTCAGGAGATATCCTTTTTTCTTCCAGAAGCAGCAGCCAAAGTTTGGAAATAATTTCCTCTAGACAAGAAATGAGTTTCATCAAAGTGCTGAAAGCTTTTCTTTCAGGAAATAATATACTGTATTTTGAAATGAAACACTGAAGGGATACTGTTCTTCCTTTACATCTGTTTGGCAGATCTAAATACTTTTCTCTCTATTCCCAGGGTGCATGAAGCTTATGTTTAAGGAAACAAAGATTAGTTTCTGCAAAAGGTTAAAGAGACCTTTTCAAAAGCAAAAACCATTTTCACTTGCTTTTTATTCATACTATCAATGACAGTTTCTTTTTAGATTAAAAGGAAGAAAATCGATTATGGAATGTTTTATTTTAGGATGATGAAATTAAGACAAGGTGTTTAGAAATGATTCGGAGAATACAGTATATGAACACCTTATCTTAAAGAAAACATTCATAAATTTTCTTCCTTTTTTCAATTGTTCAAGGGGGGGGGGGTGTTAATAAGGTTTTAAGGGAAAAAACAAGAAATATATATATGTTTCCTGAATGTTCCTAGTTTTTTCCCTAGGCCTTTGCATCTCTAACCAGAACATTACAGTATCAGATTACCGTATACACTCGAGTAGAAGCCATTCCGAATATAAGCCAAAGTACCTAATTTTGACCTGAAAATAGATTGACCCATGTATAAGCCAAGGGTGGGAAATGCAGCATCTGCTAGTGAGTTTCAATAATCAAAATACATGAAGATATGGTAAAATTAATTAAATTGTTAGCATATCTCAATCTGACGTAGTCTTGGGACCCTTGTAGTCATTGACCTGAGTATAAGCCAAGTCCTCATTTTTGGGCTCATAACTTGGTGTATACTTGAGTATACTGTATATGGTACAGTGATACCTCGGGTAACATTTGCATCGGACAAGGCTAAATAACATTGGGGAATTTGAGGCAAACATTTGCATTGGACATAATGCAAATGTTTGCTCAAATTCCCTGAGGCATGGCTGGGACTCACCAGCTTGCCTTGGGAGAAAGGGGTGTGTGTGCCTGCTCTCTTTCTCCCAAGGTGGCACAATCAGGATCACAGCATCTGATCCTCAGCAGCATGCCTCCTTGGGAGAAAGGGGGTGCTGCCTGCTCTCTCCCAAGGTGGCACAATCAGGATCACAGCATCTGATCCTCAGCAGCATGCCTCCTTGGGAGAAAGAGAGCAGGTGCCCCCTTTCCCCCAGGATCCGACCCCCAATGCCAATTCATCCGGCCCATGCCACCCCATTGCTCCCAGAAGCGGAAGTCGGGTGAGTTTTACTTCCACTTCTGGTAGCGACATGGGTGGAGTGGATCAGATGAATTGGCATCATGGGATGGGTCTGGCCCACATGCCATAGTTTGGGCACTCCTGGATAAGAGGGATAGAAGCAGGATCCAAAATGGATGACAACATTTACCATCATGCAAAGTGGCCATCTGGACAGGATGCACAGGAATCCATTTAAAAAGCTACCATGATGACAAAACATATTCTCGTATGTAACAAGTGTCCTATAGATATTAAAGAATACTTCATTGGTCTAAGTCAGGGGTCAGCAAACTTGGCTCTCCAGATGTTCTTGGACTCAATTTCCCATAAGCCCCTGATCAGCAGGGGTACTGACTCAGGCTTCTGGGAATTGAAGTCCAGGAACACCTGGAGAGCCAAGTTTGCAGACCAGTGGTCTAAGTGAAGAGGACAATAATGATGAACATACACATAGCTTTCCTCAACATTCTCATTCAAGAAGACCTCTTCTTGCTCTATCTGTAACATTAGCAGCATCACAAAGTGTCCCATCAGCAACAACTTCAAGTGAACAAATATTGAAAACAACTCCATCCAAAAAATACTCAACAACTTCATTTGTAGACAAGATGACAACTGAAGATCAGGAAAAAAGCTGGTCAAGCTCTTGCAAGAACAATATATTATTCTGGCACACCATTTTCAATAACTGAAAATGCATATTGGCAGGAAGCTTTGAAATCATTAAGACCATCATACCATTTGTTCAGCATACATCCTTTGAGCAAACCTCTTTTATTGCCAGTATACAAACACTTAACAGAATATGGGCAAGGAAAAAATCAACAAAATACTAGTCTTGTACTACTTACAGATGGGTGGACAAATGTGACAGAAGGAATTATACATTTTATGATAACAACAACTCAACTAGTTCTTTACAGCAGCATTGAAATAGGAGAGAAATGACATACTGCTGAGTATATCAACTGTAAAATAGGTAAAGTCCTACAGAAAATGGGGAGTGGTAAAGTATTTGCTTTTCTGACTGACAATGCCAGCAATATGAAAACATGGGAGATCATAAGGGATGAGTATCCATATATTACTGCAATAGGATGTGCATCTCATAGATTAAACTTGCTTCTTAATGATACACTAGAACATCGGATAACGTTATGACTTGGTTCCACAAGTCACGACGTTATCCGATTTTTAGCATTGTCCGATGCATGCATTGAACAACGCTAAAAAAAAAAAAAGCCCTGATGTCAGGAACAAACCACGCAGTTTGTCCCTGAAGTCAAACTGACCCTAGGCTAGCGATTGCTAGCCTAGGGTCAGCTTGACTTCGGGGCAAACCAAGCAGTTTGTCCCTTAAGTCATTCACAGCCCAGATGGGGTTCGAAAGAAGCCTAGCGCAGCCCAGCGGGGCTGCGCTAGGCTTCTTCTTAACCCCATCCGGGCTGTGTGCGAAGCCTAGCAGCGCCCAGGCTACGTAGCCTGAGTGCCACTAGGCTTTGTCCACAGCCTGGGCGGACTGTGTTCGAAGCCTCTAGGGCTGTGTTTGAAGCCTAGAGGCTTTGAACACAGAAGAGGTGCCCGCTGGTGCGTGACAAGGCGCGCGAGTGGGCACCTCTTCTCTCCACCTGACCTGACCCTTAGTACTTGCTAAGGGTCGGGTTGGGTAGCAAGGGAAGGCGCCCGCTCGCGTGCCTTGTCGTATTGGCTGGGGAACTCCAGAAACAGCTTGGATTGGGGGCCTTGACCTCCCTGGAGCCGGCAGGGGGGTCAGAGAGCCTGAAATGGGTAAAAAAAGGGACTTTTTCCACCCATTTCGGGCTCTGAACCCCCCTCCCCCCGCTACCTCGGGGTGTGTGTGTCAGGGGACCTGATCCAAGCTGTTTCCAAAGTTCCCCCACCTCCCTGGAGGCTGCAGCAAGCCAAAACGTCGGGATTAAAATCCTGCAGCCTCCAGGGAAACAGGGCTTTTTAAAAAAATGTTGTGCAATCAATGCATCACACAACGTTAAAAACCGGATAACAACGAGACTTGTGGAACCAAGTCTCATAGTTATCCGAAGTACTAGTGTAATTAATTTTCTTTGTTATTAATGTTGATGGTTTCTTCTATTTTTTAAAAAAAGTTATTTTAATATATTGTGATAATTGTATGCCATATCAAATTGTACAGTCATAGTTTATGTTCCTAAAGCAGGGATTCTCAACCCGTGGCCTATGGGCCAGATGCAGCCCGTGGCACCATTTCATGTTGCGCCCAGAAGTGCCATGTGGTGGAGGAAGGGCAAAATAGCTATCTGGTCTCCAAAGCTGTCTGAGGAAACATGACCTGGCCCCCAGCTTAAAAAGGTTGAGAACTCCTGTCCTAAAGTAACAGAGTGACTTTTGACCTGTTAAAAAAGTGCTAATATTGTATTTTTTCCCATCAAACCTCCCCCCCCCCCAATTCTGGGTTTTCCCAACCCCTCCCTCAAAAAAATGTTTTTTCCCATAGTTTCAACATCTCTGGAAATTTTATATCTCTAGCCATGATAGGCATTTCTTACAACCAATGCCGATTGTTGACTGTTCAAAACATCTGGAAGAAATAAGGCTGCCTAGCTCCACATGTTTTCTTCATGTGAATTTTTCCAATAGAATGCATTAATGTTGTAAATTCTTGCACTATTTAATAGATCGCTAGACGTCAAAATGAACAAATCTCTACTGATTGACCTATTATTAAGTTTTAAAGCCAATAACAAAATTTCTAGCTAGATTTGAAAACAAAATCTTTCTTTCCCCTCCCAACTCTTTTTCTACTTTGTTTTGAATGGTTGGTTGGTAGTTCAGCTGCTTTTAGTTTATCCTTTGCTCTCAAATGACATCTTTGAGTGTATGCAGTTTGGTGAATGAAAAAAATGTTGTAGCTCTGTATTGTGTATCCTAGTGCCATACTATGAAGAATACTGTTTGCTCATTTCTGGTGCTAACTTCAACTTGGCTTACTTTCAAATGTGAGTAGGGTTTCTTAGTATGGCTTACTTCCAAATTGTGATTGAATTAAGGCCATTAACTGTGCAAATCGAGGGGGCTTCCATATCACAATACAGTCAAATCTTGTATAAAGAGCGCCTCGTTTAAAGAGTAACTCGCTTAAAGAGCAGAATTTTCTCTGAATGTTCACTTCGCTTAACAAATAAAACCAACCAAAAACTCACTTAACAAATTAATTGGGGTTAGCAATCCCCTCCTCCCAACTTAGTCACTTACAATGGTGTTTCTCTTAAAGAGTAAACTCGCTTAAAGAGCAATCCTGTGGAACACATTATGCTCTTTAAACGAAGTACAACTGTATCCTGAAAGTTCATTTAGATGGACTATCAAACATTTTGTGTCCTATGTGGCCAACCACATACCCATTGAAGTTGAAAAGCAAGATATGAAGGCAACAACATTCTCACTTGTGTTCAGTGGTGGGATGTCAAAATTTTTACTACCCCACCATGACATCATCACAGTGTGGGTGGAGCTAACGCCATGACATCATGGGCAGGGCCCAAGAAAAAATAAAATTAATAAAATAAAAATAAGCACACACACACACACACAGCCCCTCAATCCACCCACTCACCCACCCACAACACAAACCCATAAATAAATCAAATAAATAAATAAAAATAAACATAAATCAACCCACCCACACCAAACACAAACCCATCACTTACCTGTTAGTATAAATGCCTGGGCAGCACCATATTGCAAGATGGATATGGTCATCATACAAGTTATCTAGGATAATATGCCTTAATGTAAATGTAAAACAGCTGTACCTCCTTAAGGGTTCTCCAATTGGAACAGCAATTGGAATGGCACAGGTGTAGCTTATTGATTAGGTAACTCCAAGACCTTGCTTAAAAAACCCAAGCAGACCTGCCAGCCACCAGGCCTTTTTAGGAACTGTGGTAGTACGTCAGTATAGATAAAGGTATTAAATACACATTAAAATACACAGACACACCACATCCAGACATAGACACAAGAAGTAATATGGATATATTCCCCCCCCCCCCCATCAGTTTCTCTAGTATTTTTTGAAAGCTGTCCAGGTTGGTAAGCTGTCCTTATACCACTGTATTCTTATTTAAGAAGAAACCCATTTGAATTTTGTGCTATTTCCCTGCAAATAAACACAGGCAAGAATTACTTGCTTAGGAACAATTCCCTCTTTTAAGCAGCACTGTCTGAATACCAAAACTAGTTACTATGAGGAACCATATCAGAAAGTTGACAAACTATACATGGGGAGATCAACACTGGGTACATCAGTTTTGGCCCTGAGTGTCTCTGTGGCAGAGTATGCTGCTTCAGTATGGAGTACATCTGCCCACATGAAACAAATTGACATCACTGTTAATGAAGCAATGTGCATGGTGACAGGATTCCTCAAACGAACACCAGTTGAGAAATTATATCCTCTTGTTGGTATCGCTCCAACTATGATAAGGAGAGAAGTAGCAGCTGACGCCGAGAGAACTAAGCAAAAGAATGACAGCATCCTCTGAACAGATGTGCCTCAAGTCCACTGGCTCAGATCAAGGAAGAGCTTTATGGTACACAAGAGCAAAACCAAATTAGAAGATGAAGGAGCTCACTGGACAAGGGACAACATTAAAGGATATAGTTGGTGAACTTCACCTCCCCTATGGCACTTGGAGAACCCTGAATAGGCTGAGGGTTAGAATACCTAAATCTAAGACTAACATGCTCAAGTGGGGTCTGGTGACAGATAACCTACTGTGTGAATGTGGAGAAATACAAAATCCTCATTTACTGGTATGCCATTTACTACTGGAAATATGTACGGATGAGGATTTAAGTTCGGCCAACAACATAGCCAAGAAGGTTGCTTCATTTTGACAGTTTAAAGTCTGACCTTGACACAAGGAAAGAAGCTGCAATTCCCACCTCAGTACACAATGCAAACCTAATTCGGAAAGTAAGTCCAGCTGAGTCGAAGTTGCTTCCAGATACAAATGTTTAGAGGAGTTGCTTAAAATGCTTTCCAGATCAGGCTGTATGGGATACAGAAGTTGCTTATCTTAAGGTGAGGTGACCAAATTTTTCAGGTCGTGGGACGGTCATGTGGTTCAGGGAGTGGGTTACTATGGCCTGGGGGCCAGATCCAGCCCCTGATGGCAATCCATCCGGCCCATGAAGCCCTCATTGTTCCTGGAAGCAGAAATAAAACACACCCGTAAGGTGTGCTTCCAGGAGCAACGTGGGCTTCATGGACTGGATGAATTGGCATCGGGTGCCGGATCTGGCCCCCAGGCTGTAACTTGGGCAACTCTGATTTAAGGATTTGGTTTTGGGAGTGGGACATAATCCCAAACCAGTGCATGAGAGCAGATCCGTTTAAAGGGCTGCCCCTCAGGCCATTTTAACTGCCCCTAACACTCCCCACCCACCCATTCTTCTCCATCTTCCTAGAAATCCGCCTTCCAACTCCTTCCTTTCCCGTTACCCACGCATTGCCTCAGTCTTCCCGTTCCTCCTGCCCCCTCATCCCGCACCCATCCAGCCACCCCTCTCTGACAGACCCGTGAATCACAGCCGGAAGTCCTTCCCCGCCCTCTTATTGGCCCTTATCCTTATCCATCAGGCACTGGAATGGCCAAACAAAAGCCGTCCTTCTTTCCCCACGTTTAAAGGGAGGAGGAGGAGGGACGAGTGAGGAAGAGGGAAGCCCCTCTTGCTCTGCCTGATTAGCATACTCCCCCCTCCCCACTGAGTCACCGGCGCGCGCTCGCGTGCGATTGGGTCAAATCGGGCGCGTGAACCTGATTGCCGTTAAACTGCCCTTTTTTTTAAAAAAAAGAGGGGCGGGGTGGGGAGAGCGCGAGCGGCCCCTTCTCACTACGCAGGCGCCTCGGGGCCGAAAGGGGAAAAAAAAAAACACACACCACAAAACACCACCAAGAGGCAGCAAAGGGGAGGTTTGGGCTGCGGTGGGTCCCAGCGCCGACTCTTTCGGCCCCGCCCCTGCCCATCCCCTCACGCCCCTCACCCAAGAAGGGGAGGCGGTGGGCGGGCGGCCGAGAGCTGAGGCGCTCTTCTGCTGCTGCTGGCTCGGGCAGCCACGACGGGCCCGCCGGGGCGGATTCCCTCCCCCTATGTTTCCCCGTGGAGCCTCAGCGACCGTCACGACTGGGGCGCGGAGAGTGGTCCTTGCTGCGGCCGCTGGCCCTGCAGCCTTGGCTCCGGAGCCGTGAGGAGAGCCGTGGGGTGGCGGCGGCGGCCGCCTCTGCCCTTGTTGTCGTCGTCGCTGCTGAGGCGGCTGTTTCCCCCCCTCAGACTCGCCGGGAGCGTTTCCCAGGCCGCCGGAACCAGGGAAGTGGCTGGGATTTAATAGCCCGGGCTCGGCTGAAGGAAGGAGAGGCCAGGGAAGGAGCGAGGGAGGCCGCTGAGTGAGGGGGCAGAAAAGACACGCCGGAGGGGGAGGATTTCCTCGTCGGGGTCCCCTCTGGTAACCTCCTGCCCTTTCAGCCTGGGTGGACAGGGAGCCGGTGCCGCTTCACCTCACAGACTTTGGATCTATAAAATCGAATCCTGCTCTTTGGATTTTGCTTTGCCTCCATCAGTTTCCCTTTTCCCGGATTCAAGGATATCTGGACGCCACGGTGTCGGAACAGAGTTGCAAACTTGTACGTATTTTCATTTACGTACGTATTTCCAAGAACAGGAGGTCGGCGGTACATTGATTTGTGTACACACACGCACCCGAGTTCTTTCCAAGTTTGAGGGTGCGCATTTTTGGTTGCTTGGGAGGTGAAAACACACACTTCTGTTGCTCCCCGGACGACGCGTGTCGGTTTTGAAGCATGTGTGGACCCTCATCGGTGCGGGCACGAGTTTAACTTGTGTGCGTTTAATTGTTAAGTGATGTTTGCTGTTATTTGTTTTGAATTTTTAAACGAAGGGGAAATCGCCAAAATCCTTGTGTGTTGGTTACTTTTGGCCAATGAAGTATCTAATCTTAATGAAAATTTCATGAATTATTTACTAAGGGTAGTCAAGTGAGTATTGGAAAAGTTACTTTTGAAACAATTACTGGTTAAATGTTGGATTAGGAAAGAATGGGTCAGCAGCAATTGGCTGGTAAGGTTATAATTTCTTTTGAACTATAGAACGATATATGTTTCAGTTTTAAGTGTGCAAACTAGATGTGGACTTTCCTTGGTGGTTCCTTTTTGTAATTCAAATTGAACTAGTAGCACTGGTTTACATTAAAATCTTCAGGACAGCATTATTTGGTAGTAATTTGGATGGTGTGTTTTGAGTCTGTGTGGATTGTTTCTAGAAGATGTTTTAAATTACTGCCAGGGATCCTGTATGACTTTGAATCAAATCGCCCTTTTTTTCTGTAAGGACTGAGGTGGGTGGGTTTCCCTCTGTTTCATCTTCCGAAGTTGATTTGGTTTCCTAGTGCGGTTTGCCTTTTGATGAATAAATGAAGACGTTGTGCCTAACTTTTCTTTGTGGACACGTGGGTCTGTTCAGAGGAGGGGAATAGAAAGCGTTTCTCGAAGTTACACTTCACTCTTTTTTTCTCTTACTTTATAAAGATCCCAGATGGCCAATTCCCTCAACGGCCGGAACCCAGGTGGCAGAGGAGGAAACCCTCGCAAAGGACGCATTTTAGGCTTCATTGATGCTATTCAGGATGCAGTGGGGCCCCCTAAGCAAGCAGCTGCTGATCGCAGGACTGTGGAAAAAACCTGGAAATTAATGGATAAAGTGGTAAGTCTGTAAATTATGTCCCCCTGTCAGAATGGAGTTTAGGGTACTTACATGTGTCCAGGAAAATTTTGTGATGGATCCAGTTTGTTTCCTTTCATAGAGAGATAAAATATGTTCAGGTTTGAGGCAGATCTAGATTGATTTGTTTTTTTGCAGTTCTGTTCAACATGGAAAAAGTGAAAAAGACGGAGTCCCCCCTCCTTTGAGATGTTCTGCATTTTAATAAGCAGAGTATTTTAAGTAGCAGTGATTTGAAAGGTTGTGAATAAGCAGCTTGTTTCATATGAACCAAATTTTCCTTCTGGTTCCAAATTGGGTCAGGTTGTTGCAGTGCCTCCTTAAAAATGAAACTTCATATAAGGTAATCATGCTCTTACAACTGCTCTTTAGCTAATCATATACATGCAGTTTGAGCTATACTTTAAAGGATTGGATAATTTTCTCATTTGTCGTCTATGAATAAGTAGATCTCCAGGTTTAACTTTAATGGTCTTTTAAAATAGTAGGTGGCTTCTCAAGTCAAATCCCTTGTGTGTTTGTTACTCTTTGCCAATGAAGTCTCTAATCCTAATGAACATTGCTTGAATTATTTACTCAGAGTAGTAAAGTGATTATTGGAAAAGTTACATTTGAACCAGAATTACTAGTTACATGTTGCATTAAGAAAGAATTGATCAGCACAATTAGCTGGTAAATGTAATTTCTTTTCTTACTATAGAATGATATATGCTTAATTGCTAAGGGTCAGGATGGTTTTTGAAAAGTTTTAAGTGTGCAAACTAGATATGAACATTGATTAGTGGCCCTTTTTTCTAATTCAGAATTGAAGTACTGTAGTAGCGTAGGTTTACATTAGGTTCTTAAGGAAAGCATTATTTGCTCATAATTTTCATGGTGTACATTCTACATATATATATAGTCTACATTATAAGTTTTATAGAATTAAGTAGCATATGTGAATGTGTGGAATTGTACAGAGTTCCAGTATCTAAATGTCAGTTTTTGAGAGATTGCTGAAATACATTTTGTTTAGAAATCTGACTCCATGAGGATTTAGAAGACTTGTTTTATACTTAATGTGCAACAGTAGGCCTTAAAATTATAGTAAAGCCTTAACTTTGAGATCATAATTAATGGCTGAAGTCCAATATGTTGCTGTAACTAGAATAGACCCAGTTTGTTCTGTTCAGCATGGAAAAAGTGAAAAAGATTGATTTCTGTGTATTCTGTAGTCCTATAGTTGCAGCTTCTTACTTGGTTCCAACCATTAGGAGTGCACAGTGTTCTCTGATCCTAGGACCTGTGTCTGGAATAGATTGGGTGACAAATGTACACATACATGCACTCACATGTATACATGCAAGTGTAATTATTAACAGATTGAACATATTCCTCCTCATGTGCAGAGTACCACTCAGTTTGTTCAGAGATAAGTTTCCATTCCAACAAGTTTAAGCCACACAAATCTTAGTTCAGGTCTGTTTAAATTATAGCAAGTTTGCTCTTTCATCATGGATTTTCCTGCTTAGGGATGAAGAAATCCTGTAACATGGATCAAATGAAGGAGTCCTGGACAACTTAAATGAGGGTTACTTTGCAGTTTGTGGGATGTGGGTTGTGCATACCCCATTATTGGGTTCATGGTGTGATAAAGAGCTTATCTAGAACTTGGGTCCTCCAGTGTCAGAAAAAATGTCAGAAAAAATAATCATGATCAATATGACAGTAGTTACCATGATAGTAATTCAGATTGAAGAGTCTAATGCTCTCCATACCTAATTCTGTTAAGCATTCAAAATGTAAGCATAATTTCCCTTTAGTCTCAACATAGATAGCTTGTGTTTCTCAATCAGGCTTGATGCTTTCTTGAGTGACATCTTAGGTTCATATTTGTTTAGGTAATGGTCGCCCTTGCTCGAAAGCCATTGGTATCTAACCAGAGTTTGGTGCTCATTTCCGATTATAGCCAAAGAGCCAGTGCTGTCTGCATTTGCAGATGTTTCCATGCCTAGATACTGGAGTGCATGGAATGCTGTTTACCTTCCCATCAAAGTGGTACCTATTTATCTACTTGCAAATTCTTGCTTTCAAACTGTTAGGTTGGCAGAAGCTGGGAAAGAGATGGGAGCTCACTCTGTCGTGCAGTACTCAGGTCTCGAACTCCAACCTTTTAGTCTTCAAGTTCAGCATCTTAACCACTAAGTCACCGCAGTCCCCTATTTGTTTAATGGCATATTTGTTTAGTGGCATTCAAAATTTAAATAAAGGATATTTGAAACTGAGGAAGCTGCAGAATATAGGATGGCAGTCCTAGGAACTTTATTTGAAAGTAATATAATTTGCTCTTTATGAGGTCAAACAATTTATCCATGTACTCTGGTATTATCTATTGTCCCACTACCTCTCTGGGGTTTTTTTTTTTTTAGGCAAGAGCATTTTACATTATTTCCTACCTGGTTCTTTTATCTATAGATGCAAGGAGCACATCTTTGACATCATGCATAAAAAGCTTCTGCATTTAGCTTTAATCTGCAGGGAAAGGCTGCAGCAGAGCCAGTAGAACATCTGGGGGGGGGGGTATCATGACTAGATTTGTGCTATGCACATTTTAAAAGAATGCCCTTTTGTAGCTTTTGTTTAATCTTTATGGCAAATTATATATTGCCTTTTCTTGGCCTCTAGCATCAACTTCCTTCTCACTGTGTCATCACTGTAGTGTCTGATTAATAAAAAGTCATTTGTTTCTCATTGGCCATGCTTGTTCAAATGTCCTGTATTTGGCTGATAGAAACATATTAGAATCTATGCAGGCATTAATATCTTTCAGATTAGATTAGATGAGATTTATTTCCAACCAGTTTTTAAAACATCTATATCCTTGAATTTAAGCCTTTTTGTCATGTCACTTCTGAATTCTATTTGCCCAACATACACTACCCAGCTGAGCAAATGTGTTAATCATAAATATTAAGAAAAAAATGCAGAGAGAGTGGTGAAATATATTCTGATATCCAGTACAGTTGTACCTCGCTTAAAGAGCATAATGCATTCCACAGGATTGTTCTTTAAGCGAAACACCATTGTAAATGACCAATTGTGGGGGAAATTGCGAGTTTTTGGTTGGTTTTATTTGTTAAGCAAAGAGAACATTCAGATAAAATTCTGCTCTTTAAGCAAGTTACTCTTTAAGCGAGGTACTCTTTATGTGAGGTTTGACTGTACAAGTTTTGCAAACTCTGACATACACGTTTGTAGTGAAAACTGGTGAGATTTTTGCATATATTTTTTATACTGTTGAGATAATGTCAAAGTGATGAGGATTCTGAGTGACACTCAGTATCCTAACCCAGTGTTTCCCAAATGCTGGTTTTTGGACTTCAATTCCCAGAAGCCTAAGTCATTTCCCCCAAGCACTGATCAGCCAATGTACTGACTTAGGCTTCTGGGAATTGAAGTCCCCCTGTGGGCTGTGTACCCCTTGTTGGGAACCACTGTCCTAACCTAAGCATTAAAATGCTGATACTTTACCAGTGATATGACCATCAGTGGCTACTGTGAATATAGTATTGACATATGGGGTGGCTATACTGGTTCATCATCAAACCTAAAATAAACTGGTTGAGACAATGTGGAGAGCTGTTTTAACTCATATTGTACATAGACCAATATAATTTACATGACATAAACATCATAGTTGAGTTCTTGGCTTCAACACTATGATATTGTGGAGAAACAGAGTGTTGAAGTTGGCTGATTCTGTCTTAAAATGGAAACATAAGAGATCGCTTTCTAGAATATTGAGGAAATGTGTGGATGTTCAAAAATGCTGAAATAGATACTACTGTTTAGGTTTAACTTATTAACAGACCGTTCAGAGTAAGTACTTAAAATTGTTTATGTGAATTTTCATTTGCAGCATGATATATCCCTGAGATATCTCATACTTTTCAACATTTCATTTCAGATTTATACTCCACCTTTCTCAGGCGAACCTGACTATAGGCGGCTTACAAAGTATAAAAAATAACATAACAGTCACAAATTTCACATTATCATAATCACAATCATCACAGTATCAGAAAAATAAATATATACATATCAATAACACAGTAACAATCAGAAAATATTAATATCACCATAAAATGTTACAAAAAACATTACAAAGAAAAAAACCAGCAAAAACAAAACCACATTTACTGAATCCTGCAATGATTATAAGCAAAATCCTACGTGTTTAAACCAGGCATTCACAACGTATGATCAGCAGGCCAGACCTGGCCCCCAACACCAATTCTTCCGGCCCTGGCTGCCCTTGCTGCTCCCAGAAGTGGAAGTTAAACAAGTTCTGCATGTGCGTGGCATGCATTTTACTTCCACTTCTGGGAGGGAGATACTACGTGACTGGCCTGATCAGGTCCATAACCTGAAAACGTTGAGAATTGCTGGTTTAAACCATGATATTTAGAATATTTATTTTGTCACAGCTATCCCCCCCATCTGTTAGTATTCTCTGACCTGTCAAAAGTATTGAAGTGACCTGTAAGAAAGCAGTGTAGTAGCAGGAATCTCTGTTCCCACAAATATTTTTATATTAATGTCTTATGAACCCATGTCATTGTGTATTATCAAAGTAATAATAGTAGAACTCTTTAGACAGTACACTTTTTCCTTTTGTTTCTTCTGATGGGTAAATGTCTTCAGTTACATCTTAATACACCCTAATTAAGCTTTTGTCAGGCAGTCACATTTTATTTCCAGATTAGATTCAAGTATGCTAGACAAGTTAATGTCATGGTGTTAGACCACGAGACTTACTTTTAAAGTTGGATATTTTGCAATATGAGAGATTGCGTTCAAATAAACTTAATATTCAGCCAAAAATATTCTGTTTTGTAGTAGAGTATTCTTTATTGTTAGCTGAAGAAAGTACTATATTATTTTCAGAAATTTGTGTTAAGCCATTGTTCATTTAAAGATTTTGACTTTTGTAGTGAATACTGTTAAAGTTTTTTAAATAAACTACATTCTAAATATATCAGTCACTGCTGAATATGATTTGAGTTCTTTTGGGGCGTAATAGATGTAACTTGCTTTGTTGTTTTAACACTGTGTGGAAACAAGACATGGCATACTGTATCTTGAATTCACATGTGTCTTTTTCTCTGTCACTACTGTTGTTTGGATGTGGGTACTGAACACTTTCCACAAAGCCAGTTTGTTTGTGCTTCTGAACATTGTAGGGTATCTTTTGGAAAAAGAAATAATCCTAAATTATCTTGTGACTTTGCCAAAAAGTGTCCCTTGTTTTCCTTTTTAATTGACCAGTTCTCCGGGAAAAAAAGTACTGTATGTTGGTTTTGATGCAGGTGGGTCAATCTCAGAGTACTATTTTTGGGAGAACTATTCTTATGAAAAGGAATCAAGTAGTAGAAGAGAATGCACAAGGCAAAATAAATAAATGTTTGGCTTTGTAACTTAGTTGCCCTTATCCTTTCCTCTTGCTGTGGTTACCCAGTACAAGACAAAGATGTAGCTTTTTGCTTGTAGCAAATGAACACTGTCAAAAATTTTTTTCCCCTGCCAGTCTCCCCACAAATAGTTTAACTTTAAACTCTTATTCCTAGTTATAGTTTCCCAAAAGCCATAGTCCAGTCCTTCAAATCTTGTCAGTACCTTAGAGGCACTCCATTGTCTTCCTCATTGAACTGCTCTTTATTTAAAATATTGGGTATTCTGTTAGATTTATTTTTCTACACATTAAATCCCAGTTTATGGTTTTACTATGTTGTTTCCTTTAATAGTGAGGTAAGTTTAATCTTTATTATAAACCATGTAATGTTATAATTAAAAGCTACTATAAACTAACACAAAGAGTGATCTTACTATTTATTTTTGTGTATTAAACAAAAATTCCTCTGAGAAGTAAAATTGGTATATAAGTGTGAATTGTTGAGATGATTTGGATGTAGTATACAACTGCCAGGACAAAAAGATCCTCTGTGTAGTAGATTTAATATGATTCAGAAGACTTGGGTTCAAATCCCCACTCAGCTATTGACAGTCAGTGGGTGGCGGCAATGGTAAGACCACTGCTTATATATTTCACACACCTTTAAAATCCTGCTAGAATCACCTTAAATTGTAATAGATTTGATTATGGACATATAATATATCACAGATTGTGTGAGAACGTATGCATACCAGGAGGAGACACTTTTGATACCACATTGTAGATCTATTCAGTCCAGCATTTTCTTTGCATAGAATGGTCAGCTGGATCATGTCAGAGGCCAACAAACAGTTGCTTTACGGAGGCAGTGCATAGGAAGGGGTACATAGCCTTCATTACTCACAGCCATTGGCAAGCCTCTCCCCTCCACAAGATTGCCTAATCCTTTTCAGTTAGTGGTCATTATTTTAACTTGCAGAAAGCTTTCCTCTGGCTCTGTGTGATGTAGCAAAGTTCTTGCTTTTATCTTCTCAGATATATTGAATATCCTCCTTGATAATTTAATGGAGTAGATACTTGAGAAAAATATAATGTAAAGAAAATAAGTGGTTTTATTGAGGTTAAGGGTGGGCATCTTGCACATGTGAATGGACAGTTCAGGAATGTAGCATGAGCTTATTTAATGTATGTTCCATCTTTATGGTGGACCTGACAGTTGCATGTAGGGTTCTTATTCTGTTAGTGTTTCAGTTTTAGCAAGATTGCTGCATTTTATGCCTTCAGGTTGTATGATGGCAGTAATGAAAACATGTAGACTGAGGAAAGAATATACATGGCAGGGAAATACTGTATTACAAAGTTATCCAATGTTTTTACAAGTGGTTAAACCTATTTTGCTATTTTTACTTAGAGGTTTGAGAAAGCTATAGATACATTCATGTATCATTTCTCCCCAAAACTGTCTAGGCCAGTGATGGTGAACCTTGGCATTCCAACTGTTCTGGAACTTCAATTCCCAGAAGCCCTGATCATCAGGAGTCCTGACTTGGGCTTCTGATAATTGACTCCTGCTGATCAGGGCTTCTGGGAATTGAAGTCCAAGAACACCTGGAGTGCTAAAGTCCACCATCACTGGCCTAGGCAATTAACAGTAATGGTTTTGCTATCATGGATGTACATTTTTTTCCTAATGAAGATGGAGGTCACTTGGATTAAATTTTCCTTTGTATATTAGATTCTCAAGGGCTGCCCATATGTTCCTTTAGAGAATGCAATGAAACCAGTTGTGATACTTTACATGAATCTGAGAGCAAATTTCAGATGCAATAACATGGGGAGGTTTCGAACCCAATTACGATACATCAGATTCATTATTTTTTAACCTAAAGAAGCAGCATAGTGTGTCTGAGCTCATTCAGATTTCCTGTGTTAAGTTTGGCTAGGTTCATTTATGTCAACAACCTATTAAGAGATTTATTGCCATCCTTTGTTGGTATGAGGGACAAAAGTGAGCATATTTTCAGGGGAATTGGGTCAACTGTGGTAGGCTGTAATTTTAAAAATTATTTACATGAGGTAGCATATAACTCGTGGTAAAGTTATCAATTTTTAATTTTTAAAATGCTTACCTCTAAATATTTTTAGTAAAAATCCATGAGCAAGTAAAATATTACAGCATTTATTGGGGATGTAGATCTTATTCCCATTGTGGAAGAATAATTGGGGTTTTTCCATACACATGATGTGCAAGTAGAGAAAGGGATATTACCTAAGTATCTTTACAGGTTTATTTATTTGTTGCATTTATATACTGCCCATCTGAGTAGTTTCCCACTCTGGGTGGTGTACAACATTAAAAAATGTTTTGCAAATACAACACACAAACAACAACCCAATCAAACCAGTCTCCACTGGAGATGTCTGAGGCAAGTAGTAAATTAAATTCAAACTAAACTATTAACTGGCATTGGGGAAGATGTCCTGAAATGCCTCTTTAAAGAGAAGATTATTGTTTTTTAAGTATGCTCCAGGATGGGGCTTAATGCAGCTCTACTGGTAGAGAGTCCCATAATGTAGATGCTGCTACTGAGAAGGCTCTCTCCCTGTTTCTACCTTCCTTGCCATTATTGGAACCTGGAGTTGTGCTGACTTTGATACAGGCAGCTGTTCTGTGGGATATATGGTTTGATAGATAATAAGTTCCTAAACTGGTGATGGTGAACCTTTTAGAGACCAAGTGCCCAAACTCAACAGGTTGCCATCCTGTAGAGGGCCAAGGTGAACTCTGTGCTGGGTGGTGGGAGGAAGTGTTCTCATTGGGCTGCTGTGTAGAGGGGTAGGGCAAACTCTGTGCTGGGGTGATGGCACTATCTCTCCTTGGCCACAGAGAGGGCTCTGAGTGGTCCCTCTGGCACACATACCATAGGTTCGCCGCCACTGTCCTAAACCATATAGGGCCATATAGTTTAGATATATCACATTGTACCTGATATAGAAAGGAATGATGAGCCTCTACAGTTTTGCCAAGACAGGGGAGATATGCTTGAATTACTGTACAGTAATACCTCGGATAACGTTTGCATCAGATAACGCTAAAATTGCATAACGTTAAGCAATCCGGGGGGGGGGGGAGAATTGCATCGAATAAATGTTAAGATCCTATGGGATGCATCGGATAACAACCGCTAAAGCCTGTGTGGTTACAATATATCTCTATGGAGCTTTAATGTTATCCGATGCATCCCATAGGATTTTAACATGCATCAGATAACACTAAAAATCGGATAACATCAAGACTTGTGGAACCAAGTTTTAGCGTTATCCGAGGTTTTACTGTATGTATTTTGTTTTCATTACCAGCCTTGGTTGCTATGTTCTGCATCTGTTGAAGTCTCCCTATCAGAGACAATGGCAGCCCTATGTAGGGAGCATTACAGTAGTCAATTGGTGAAATTGACAGTGAATGGACTGTGTGGGAATGTCTGTAAATAAGGACACAGCTGAGGAATTTGATGGAGTTGGGGGAAAGGAGACCTTACAGACTGGCACAATCTGTGAATCAAGGTCAGAATCTGATCTAAGATGACCCCTAAGCAGCAAACCTTATTGCTAGGAGTGAGAGCCATCCCATCTAAAGTGAGGGCCAGGCTATCTAATCAGGCAGATGGTCCCTCCAACATCAAGACCTCTGTTTTGTCAAGGTTAAGCTTCAGCTTGTTAGTTTTCATCCATTCCATTATTGAGGCCAGGCAGTCATCAAGGCACCGGACAGCATCCATTGCAGAAGTTGCCAAGGAGAGATAGTGTGCACTAGTTGGAAGTCAAGACAGCAGTCCCACTGCCACTATGTCCATGCCTTTCCAAATGAGTTCCTCCTCAGCTTAGTGAGACAAAGGATTGATCTAATTTACCTTACAGGGCTCTTGCATGTAGGTCTCTGCAATGCCTTTCTTTTGGGGTGGTTTTTTTTTTTAGTATAGAGACTTGCCATGCTTGTCAAGACAGTTTCCCAGAGTGTTTTCCCTGTTGATACAGAGTTGATGGACTTGAACTCTAGAAAAAAAATCTGCTGGCACTGGTGTTTGAGATGCTCTGAAAATTGCTAGTTTTGTCTCCAATAGGGAGACATAAAAGTTTGTTTGTTTGTATCCTGGTTGCTATATAAATTGCTTGTCAAATGTACCAACTGTGTTCTTACCAACTGCTGCTACACCTAACACCCCAATATTAATCTGGCACCACTGTAGGGCTAAGGTTCATTCAGGATGGAAATTGGTAATGCAGTGCCATTTCTGCTACAAACCTATGAAAACTAATGTTCTCCACCAAAGAGAATGACTGGTCATCCAGGGCTATTATCACTCCTATGTGAAGAGTAATCCTGCACTTATTGTGTTTGTAGAAAGTCTTTTCTTGCAGCCATCCAAGGTCCTGCAGGATAGCCTGGAACTACTCCTTAGATATGCATCTAGTATTTGCTCTTTCCTACCTCCTTTGAAAGAACTGAACTTTTGTTTTCCCTCCTTTCCCAAAATCTTAATAGTCACTATAACTTGTTTTTTAGAAATAAAATAAAATTCTGAATGTTTATTGACTTAATTGTGAACTACATATATTTTTTTTCTAGGTAAGACTTTGTCAGAATCCTAAACTTCAGTTGAAGAACAGTCCACCTTATATACTTGACATTTTACCTGATACCTATCAACATTTGCGACTTATATTGAGCAAGTATGATGACAACCAGAAGCTTTCACAGCTTAGTGAAAATGAATATTTTAAGATTTATATTGATAGTCTAATGAAAAAGTCAAAGAGGGCTATAAGACTATTTAAAGAAGGAAAAGAGAGGATGTATGAGGAACAATCACAGGACAGGTAAGGGAACTATTTAAATGTTTACTTTGATTGAATATGTTACAGTTTGGTATTTGTATAGTTTTAACTATTTGACAACATGACATTTATTCTCTGCTAATGAAACCAGGTCAATGAATAATTCATTTGTCCCTTATTTGTTAACTATTATTATTATTATTATTATTATTATTATTATTATTATTATTATTATTATTATTATATTATTATTATTATTATTATTATTATTATTATTATTATATTTCAATTTCTATACCGCCCTACTTGGTAGGACCGACTCAGGGTGGTTCACAGCATATGTAAAATTACAAGTTCATATCAATAAATCATAAATACAGAACATCAAAATATCAATATCACTACAATAACAAGACATTCAATAAAACATCAATGTCAAATAACAGTCCAGAAGTTTCACATCTCGATCAAATCACTCAAATTATTACACAACAACTAAACAAAAACAAAACAATTACTAAGTCCCACGTCAGGTGAGAAGCCTCTCCATCCCCGCCGCAGATGTTTCTGGCGAGGGCAGCGGTGGTGCGAGGAGTCCCAGCTCGGCGTCTCTTTTTAAGGTCTCCGCAGGGCAGGGCTTCGAGGCCAGGTGGAGTGGGTCCCCGGGCTGGATGCTGAGTCGGCTGTTCCGCCCCCGCCGCAGGTGTTTCTGGCAAGGGCAGCGGTGGTGCGAGGAGTCCCAGCTTGGCGTCTCTTTTTAAGGTCTCCGCAGGGCAGGGCTTCGAGGCCAGGTGGAGTGGGTCCCCGGGCTGGATGCCGAGTCGGCTGTTCCGTCCCCGCCGCAGGTGTTTCTGGCGAGGGCAGCGGTGGTGCGAGGAGTCCCAGCTCGGCGTCTCTTTTTAAGGTCTCCGCAGGGCAGGGCTTCGAGGCCAGGTGGAGTGGGTCCCTGGGCTGTATTTTAAGAGGCAGTCCAAATATTCTCCCTAAAGTATAAATGTTTGTGTAGTTTCTAATATTATGTAGGGCTACACCATATAGTGATGTCTCTGATCAAAGAGCTTGTTTGCAAATTGTTGGACATCCATGAGGCCTATAGACATGAACATTTAGGGATGTGAAAGTGTAACATTGTATCACCTCATATTCTGGCATTTGGTTTTAGAATTATGGATCTGATTGTATAAGATGATATGAGGATTCTGAATGAAGGAATTCTTTGAACCATTGTAATTTTTTTTATTTTTATAACGCTGAAATCTTAGTTTATATACAAGGAACTTTCCAGAGTTTCAGTATGGAGTTGATTTCTTTTTCATGTAAAATAGCTAATTTTTAGATTCACAAAATTTGACCAAAAAAAATGGATTGAGGACATTCCTCATATTGTATATTAAGTTGTAATTTCACTTCATTAAAAAAAAATCATTTACTCAAAGTTATGCAAAGAGCCTTTAAGTAACATCTTGCCCCTTCAGTGATTTTGGGTGGGTTTTTTTTTTGACATTCCTTGTTTCGAAGGAATGTATTGAAAACCAATTTTAAAAAAAATTCCATAAACTGAGCCGCTATTTTATATGGATTTCCTTTTGCCATGCAATTTTTATGTTAACCAAGCCATTTGTTAACCGAGGTTCCACTGTATTGTGATTTAAGAGCAAAACTGTCAATTGGAATAAATTGTAAAATATATTTTAAGTTGCCTTGGATCTTGCAAGGAAGAAAGGCAGGATATAAGTTAATGATACAGTATAACTAAATACTGTAAATGTTAAATAATAATGGAATAATTTGACTGCATAATAAAAGAGGCAGCCTAGGCTGTGCATAGTTATGCAGAAATGTCTCATTAATTCAGTAGTTCATAGTCTCATGTAAGTGCATAGGATTTGTGCCTACATCCCAAGTTCAGGTTGAATCTAATAGTCTTTCATGAAATCAGGCTCCCATGAAAGTGGCTCCAGTTGTCTTTTCTTATAAACAGTCCAACCCACATTTACTCTTTCTGCTGTTTCATGCATGTACACTTGTGCATGCACACAAATGCACTAATACCTCGGATAACGTTTGCATCAGATAACGCTAAAACCACATAATGTTAAGCAATCTGGGAAAAAAATGCATCACATTACATTAAAATCCTATGTAATGCATCGGATAACGTTTGCTAAAGTATGTGCCAGTTACAATGTATCTCTATGGAGTTTTAACATTATCCAATGCCTCCCATAGGATTTTAACATTATCCAATGCATGCATCAGATAAGATTAAAAATCGGATAACACTAAGACTTGTGGAATCAAGTTTTAGCGTTAGCTGAGGTTTTACTGTACATGTATTAAAAAGGCAGATGGCTTTTAGCAACAAAGTAATTGAAAATGGGAGACATTTGTAAGAAATTAAACCATAAGAGAGTTCTGTACCCCATCAATAAATTATGAGTAGTCAAACAGGTAGAAGAAAATCACAGAAGGGTGATTTTATAAAGCAACCCCTGCCAAAGACCCATTACCATTTTCCTATCCAGATTCTTACACCAGTCCTTCTTAAGGTTGACTTGAACTCAGCCTAGTGAGCTAAAGTAACAACTCAAGTGACCAGTGGAAAGCTAGCAAAAGGACAGCGTTTTGTGTGGAGCCAGCCAAGAAGCAGGCAGTTAGATGTTTGTTTCAGCATTAGTGATTTCTATATATATTTGGGGTTGATGGTGGTAGAAATGATTAAATGACTCCTTAAATATCTGTAGGGAAGAATGGATAGCACACCCCAGGTTTCACTTGTTTGCTCTTTTTAAAGATTGCTTTGTCTTGTTTGTTTTTTTAAGCTGGTGAGATCTGACTACATCTTAACTTTCTTTTGTGTCCTGTTCTCCCTCCTGACCTGAACACTGGGTCTGTTGGAGTTTAAGTTTTGTAGAGTGTCTAGATAATTCAGGAACATTAGAAATGATCATTAGAAAACTTACAGTGTGTATAAATCTTTTTGAAATCAACATTTTGAAACATGTTCACAACCTTTATATAACAATATAGTTGCAAGGGTTTGAGCCTTAATTTCAGTAAAATCTTGCCTACAGAATAAATCTGCAGTGTAAAGATAAATACAACAAGCTTATTCAGTTCATGAAATCTTAAGCTGCAGAAGTGAGACTGTAAGACAGGGGTTCCCAACCTTTTCAAGCCGGGGTCCAGGTTACACTCTCTCAGTCAGCTTTGGAGGCTAAATGGCCATTTTGTCCTATCTGCCTGATGGGTGGCCATTTTGTCCCAACAGCTTCAAAGGGGTGGTCATTTTGTTTCTTGAATGTCCTTGGAGGGGTGGGGGGCACATGAAATGGCCTTAGGTTGGGAGCCCCTGCTGTAGGAGGTAGCTGTGCTGAAAATCCATTATAGACAGGGTTGGTACCGTAAAAATGCAAACCAAGCAGTAGAACTATTGTGAAAAATAAGAGACAGAGCATTCTGCAATCCACTTAGGGGTGGGTTTTTGTCCAGGGAGTGAGATGTTTTCAAAAGGAATGTTAGAAAATTTTTAGTACATCCCACAATTCCTCCAATTGGATGCTATAATTACTTGAGGAGGGATTAAACCTGTGTCAGTAACATCTATTTGTTTCATTTGCTGTTACAGATCACCATCTACTATAAACCCAGTAGATGTATCATTTGTTTTCTTTTTTATCTGTAGTATCTTATTAAATTCTTATATTAAAAGGGACTCTAATGTTATCTGGAGCAGATATGTTAACACTTCCTCAAAACACAGTATAGTGATTTAAAAGTGAAACTAAATTTGAACAAACAGGAAATTAATCTGCATAGAATTTTATAAATGCCTAAAAGTTGCATAAAAAGTAATAGAGAATAGGTCTTACTCTGGAACAGGCCTGGAGTTTAGGATGACATGCTCCTTGAAATACTGTATATGATTTTCCAGAAGCCCCTCTGTATAAAAGAATGAGGCTTGACTCATCATCATCAGGCAAAGAATCAAAACGAAGTACAATGTCTACTCTGCAGTTAAGAAGCAACACCTGGAATTTCTCCTTAACAATTTCTTTTCAGCATTCTTAGACCTGCCCTTTAATAAATGAAAGTGGAGCGATAAAGATCAAACAAAGTCAGCCCTATTTTATTCAACAGAGTAACAGATTGGCAAGGAATTGATAATAGATGGTTCAAATTTGTGATTATGACTTATAACTTCTAGAAGGTAAAATGTCATGTTGCATAAGCAGTGTTGTGAGGCTGTAACTTACCAGTGTTCTAAATTTTGTTTTTGTTTCTCTTTTTGATGGCAGACACTGTTCCTTCTGTGTTTGAAGACTCTTCGTATATTAGATTTCCCTTAAGGGACTTAGATTAGATAGAGGAAGACTTTATAACTATGCTGCTTGTTTGCATTGCTTTATGTGTCCCATAGACAGAAGGATGGTCCATAAATTGTGTAACATTTAATAGGCTTGAACTTTTCATTGCATACAAATTAGGAAATAAATTATTTGAGAACAATTTCTTGCATGTTGTATTATTTTCATGTACAGTCAAATCTTACATAACAAAAATAATTCATTCTGCAAGGCTGTTTGCTATGCGAGTTTTTCACTATGCGAGTTTTTTCGCATAGCAAAAATTCCTGTGGAAAAACTCAAATAACGAAAATTTCTATGGAAAAACTCGCATAGTGAAAATGTTTCATTATGTGAGTTTTTCCCATAGAAATGCTCATTATGCGAGTTTTTCCCTAGGAAAAGTCCAACTCGCATAGCGAAAATTTTCGTTATGAGAGTCAGATCACTTTTCTAAATGCCCACTCGTTATGCGAATTTTTTGCTAAGCGAGGCATTCATTAATTGTTTTCAAATAGTTTAAAGGTGAATATTTTCACAGTGGAAGAAGTAGTAGTTGGAACTGTTAAGCATAACCATGTTTGCTCTGCCACTAGAAACACACTGAATCTTCTGATGAATGTTTTCTTGTCTTAAGCAGATTTAATGCTGAAGAACATTTGAATTTGAGAGGTTAGTGCTGGTGTTTTTAATGTAAAATTAATAATGATACTTATACACCATCATGTCAATTTTGACTGGTGACGATTCTTTCCAGAGTTTGCTAGGTATAGAGTACTTCCAGGTGGTACTGTGAGAAGTTGAACTTCTGACTTGTGGCTCCACAGCCAGGTACCTAACTCACTGAACTATTCAGCCAGCTAATGTAAAGTAACTGCCTTTGTAATGATATTCATGAAATAAGTATCAGAAGGATTGTCTAGAAATATGAACTGCAAATTTGCTTGATATCCTAGATATCATGCAGAAAAGCCCTTCCATAGTTTGCTTTTTTAGCAGTTGTTTTTGGAGCCTGGAATTATTTAGGTGTATGAGTAATTATATGTTTAGGCAGAATGCAGCCTGTTGAGAATAGATTTCCTGTTTTCTTTCCTGTGGTTAATTGAAAGAATAGAAGTGATTGCCAAGTATTGGAGATTATAGTTTTTATTGGTTAGTTGAAATTGGATTTATGAAAGAGACAGTAATAGCTCTCTATATAGTCATACAAAAATGTCCTTAACTTCATGGGGACATCTGATCTTGCAGCAATATTTCCTCTGTTCTACAAAGAATTAGATCTGTTAGGCAATCTTGTTGGGTGAAAATATGAGAGAGATTATTTGTAAAAAAAAAAAACCCAACCAACTTCTGTAAGCTCCACATAATAAGCTTGAGCAGCAAAGATAGGTTCCTGAGACAAGGGAGAAAGGAAATTATATTGGGGACTTGCATTTTCTTTTCAAAAGGTGGGGAAAAAAATCAATATTACAGCCACAACAAAAAATAAAGCTCATACCAACCAAATGCTGGAAAACTGACAGTGAATTAGTGTTTCTTTTAGAACAGGGGTCCCCAACTTTTCGGCCACATGTGATCCCCAAGGTCTTTTTGTGCGGCTCTCCAGCCTGGTGGTTTACTGTTTTCACCCTCAAGGCATTTCCCATCAGGCCCACACTGTTCTTCCTTGCCTTAAGCAGTATTCTTTATCCAGCTCTTCCTGGTTCTTTCTCTCAACCCTCACTAGCATTTTGGCCATTTTGGGTGCTTTGCTAGAGATGGGCAACCTGTAAAATTAACATTTTTCATTCACTTCTGAATGTTTACTTTTGTTCTAAATGAGTAGATTAATATTTTATTACATTTCAATTTAAGAATTCTCTGTCTTTCGGCATTGGGTACTCTGATGCAGCTCCTGTATCTGAAAATATTTGAAACTACCTTACAACAGGACAAGTGTCATTTTGATTCTAGTTGTGGTTTAATCAATGGCATACAGACTTTAAGGCTTGGTCGTTGGCATAGCATCTTTAGATTTTAAAAGAAGTGTTACATGTTGAATTAAAAAGAAATCAGTCATCCTTATGGTATCTTTGTTTTTGGTCCAGTTGTTTTGGCTAGCCATGTACTTGTGGTTTCTGCATTAAAATGAGCAAACAAAACACCACCCTGCATAAGTTTCAGGAAGGAAGAGAGAAACCACAGCTGCTCAGTCCCCTTTCAAATTTATTGTATGCCATCTAGTTATATCCAATTTAGAGTAATTTTTATAGGGTATTCAGGTGTGTGAGATATTTAAGGAATTGCTGATAGCTAGTGAGTTAAGTACAGTAATACCTCATAATGAGTATAATGTTTTCCACACAGTTGCTCGTTATGCGAGTTAATCGTTAAGTGAAACACATTTCCCATAGGGAAATGTATTTCGCTGATCTTCGCCTGCGGTGCTTTTGTGAAGGTATGGGGAAGATCCCCATACTCTTCCCAAAGGCATGCACGCATCAGCAGGGTTTGGGAAGAGTACAGGGAAGATCACTGCACCCTCTCCAAACATCGTGCAGACGTGCAGCGCATGTCAGCTGAGAGTTTGGGAAGGGTATGGAGATCTTCTCCGTACCCTCCCCAAACCCCATCTGACGCGCGTGCACCCGCACCGTGTTTGGAGAGGGTATGGGGAAGATCCCTGTGCCCTCTCCAAACACCGTGCAGGCGTGCGGCCGCATCAGCTGAGAGTTTGAGAAGGGTACGGAGAAAATCTCTATACCCTCCCCGAACCCCGTCTGATGCGCGTGCACCCGCACGGTGTTTGGAAAGGGTACGGGGAAGATCCCAGTACCCTCTCCAGACAACGTGCAGACGCGCGGTGCGCGTCAGCTGATAGTTTGGGAAGGGTAAGGAGATCTTCTCTGTACCCTCCCCAAACCCCGTCTGACGCGCGTGCACCCGCACGGTGTTTGGAGAGGGTACGGGGAAGATCCCCGTACCCTCCAAACGCCGTGCAGACGCGCGGTGCGCGTCAGCTGAGAGTTTGGGAAGGGTACGGAGATCTTCTCCGTACCCTCCCCAAACCCCGTCTGACGTGCGCGCACCCACACAGTGTTTGGAGAGGCTACAGGGAAGATCCCCGTACCCTCCCCACACACCGTGCAGATGTGCAGCGCGCGTCAGCTGAGAGTTTGGGAAGATCTCCGTACCCTCCCCAAACCCCGTCTGATGCGCGTGCACCCGCACGGTGTTTGGAAAGGGTACGGGGAAGATCCCCGTACCCTCTCCAAACACCGTGCAGACACGTGCTGTGCAACTGCAAGGTGTTTTGGAATGCAGTGGGGAGCCCCCGTCTGCGTTCCAAAACACCCTGTAGCCGAGCGACCTGTCAGCTGAGCGTTTTGGAATGCGGACGGGGGACTTCCCACTGCGTTCTAAAACACCCAGCCAGCACTCTCTAGTCTGCGGGGTGTTTTGGAACGCGGCGGGGGAGTCCCCCATTGCATTCCAAAACACCCCGCAAATGCGAAACTTCTCGTTAAGCGAAGCAGACCTTTTGGGGGAAAGGTCTGCTTGTTAAGCGAGTTACTTGCTATATGAGATGCTTGTTATGCGAGGCATTACTGTATCTGGCTGTGGAGCCAAAAATTAGGAGTTCCGTTTTCTATTTACATCTCAGAAGAGCCAGCATGTGTGGCATTGGGCAATCTACTCAGACCCAGTGCACTCCAGAAGAAAGGAATGGTAAACCATTTCTGATTACTCTTTACCTAGAAAACCTTGAGAAAGGTTGTGATAGGGTCAGAATTGACATGACAGCACAGAATAATAATAATGGAGCCAGTGCTCACTGGGTCAAAACTGATACCTTTTGAGTAGCAAGGATTATGACATTGTCCACAACCTAATGCTAAGGCTCTGTTGTTCCCTCTAAGTTGATATGATTTTAGACTGCTTCTTAAAAAATCAGCGAATAGGATGTGATGATTAAACAGTTTCAAACTATTTGTTTGAAGCCTCTCAAGCTGTGTGACTTTATTTAGCATGATTAACAGCAGACATAACTTAGTTACTGAACATGTCTCTATGATTAGTTTGTAGTTGTTAAACCCCTCAAACCATGCCACAGCATCTTATGAAAACCATTAGATACTGAATACTGTACTTATAACCTTGATCTAAAGATATGAGACATAAGGAAAAGGACTGAAGAAAAGTTAAAATGTTAGTGATTGATTCATTTGTCCAAAATGGATAGGAATATATTTATTCTGGATTTGGTTGCACTGACGATTGTACTGCACATTTCGCACCTTTTTGTTGACCTATTCCTTTTTCTTTTGTTTATTATCTGCTTCTTGTGAGTTCAGAAAGACTACAACTAAAAGCTGAGAGGTAATACAGTCAAACCTCACATAAAGAGCGCCTCGCTTAAAGAGTAACTCCCTTAAAGAGCAGAATTTTCCTTGAATGTTCGCTTCGCTTAACAAATAAAACCAACCAAAAACTCGCTTAACAAATAAATCGGGGTTTACAATCCCCCCCACAATTGATCATTTACAATGGTGCTTCACTTAAAGAGCAAACTCGCTTAAAGAGCAATCCTGTGGAATGCATTATGCTCTTTAAGCGAGGTACAACTGTAGTTTGTTAAGATGCTTGTGCTGGCAGTTTAAATTTTGAGTATGATTTATCAACAGGAATGACATCATTTTTTTCATAGTAATGATGATTTATTGTAGCATACATGATTGGTTTTATTTGTTAAGCGAAGCGAACATTCAGAGAAAATTCTGCTCTTTAAGCGAGTTACTCTTTAAGCGAAACGCTCTTTATGCGAGATTTGACTGTATAAAGAAATGTCTGGCTGACTCCTGAACTTTAATAAATTGCCCACAAATCAGTTAAATGGCAGTCACTGAGAATGACACGTACCATCTTCTAAATTTTAAGTTCTTCATTTAGAATAGTGTTAGAATAGTACCAGAAAAAAATTCTGTATGGAAGATTTGGGAGAGCTACACCTACCTTCTTTCATAATACTGTACAGTAAAACCTCGCATAAAGAGCACCTCACTTAGAGACTAAGTCGCTTAAAGAGCAGAATTTTCTCTGAATGGTCACCCTCGCTTAACAACTAAAAACAACCAAAAACTCACTTAACAACTAAATCAGGGTTTGCAATCCCCCAGCCAGAAGTCTCAATCAGTCACTTACAATGGCAGCAGCGGTGGTTTTTTTTTTATTTTTTCGTTTAAAGAGCAACTTGCTTAAAGAGCAATCCTGCCGAACACATTATGCTATTTAAGCAAGGTACCACTGTATTTTGAATGTATGCTCTCTAGAATAGAACTCTCTTTTCTAATATGGTTTACATTGGTAGCACTGTTAAAAAGTTCTTATGAAGCTTGTTTCTGTGGTGTGTGGGAAAATCCGTTTTTCTCAAAAGCTGAGATAAGACCAAACTTCTAGATTGTTACTTTCTAGGACAATTAATATTTGTGTGCAAGTAGCTTGCCAAATTATCTTTGTCTATTCTGTGGTGATCATCTGAATTTAAATGGATGGGTTGGTAAAGTTTTTTAAAATGGCATTTTTGTGCTTATATGTTATGATAAGCATTTGCCTGAAAGCAAGGTAGCCAAGTCAGAAGACAGAAATGGTTCTGAAGGAATCAATTTAAATTTTAATGTTTTGTGCTCATTAAATAGAAATGTTTTAGGAAGGACTTAAAATAGAATCTTCTAACATTTCTTAATGTTTTCACAAACCTTCAATGGATACAGTCTAACTTAAAGCTGTGCCATTAAATGAATTCTTAGTTTTATGAAAACAATCAATTTACTTGAAAATCAGTCACAGAATAGTGACAAAGGACTTTGTTTGCTCATTATGCTTTAAAACTCAGATCAGTTTTTCCTGCTATCAGGAATTCCCTTTTGTACAAATATGACCAGCTGTTCTCAGTTTTGAGTTTATGAATAGGCAAGGTAAACTTGTTGTTTTGACATTATAATTCTGATGCAGATAGATCCATTAAGGAAATGGTTGCGAAACTTCTGTGTCTGGGTTAGATATGAAACTGCCAAAATGAATGCGTCTTTTGGTGAGTTCATTCTGCAGTTCCTTTCCTCCCACCTAGTGTGAGAAAGATGAGCTGGCCGTTGCTCAGGGTATGCCCAATTGTGGTTCAAAAATATAATCTTTAAGGAGGTTCTTTTTGTATATTGAGTACCAGTACGTTCTGCACTTTATTTGGTGTGGGGGTAGGAATTCAGGTTGTATAGGCTACCTTATTGAAACAAAATGACTAATCTCAAGGTTGTATTATAGCAACTCATCCTTAGAGTTCTGTGTGATGCGGTTGTTTCATTTTATCTCTGGACATTTAATGCAAGTGTAGCAAGGATTGTTTCAGCTGAGTGAGTGGACCTGCATCTCTTGATACAATGCCAACTGTTCTATTATGCAGTTGCACTGAGTACTGCTATGTCATGGGTTATTGGTGTGATGGGTGTCCTCTCCTTAGGGATTTATTTTTCAATATATGTAGCAGGTTCTTATAATGGGACTAACACATGGATTTAAGCTTGAAGAAACAGCATTTCTGTGGTGTCACAGAGAAGGGTAAAGGCAAGAGTTGGGAAGAAATTTTATTAGCCTTCAACAAATTCACTTGCCTGCAGGCTAAGTAAAAGAAGTACCTGACCTAAATGAAACACTGCTCAAGAAAGGAGGGTTATAGCTCACCAGTATGCAGCAAAAGAAAAGTATGGTGTCCTAGCTCTGAATGACATTGGCAAAATTCCCTCTCTCCAGCTTCAGACAATATTGATTTTGAAACCATATTTTAACTGGCTTAATGTATTTGGGGCAGGGGGTTGTACAGACATTTAGGTTCCTTATAGTTAACTCAGTTTAATCTACTATTGATTGTCTCATTCCTGTTTTGTTTAATGAGCAAGGTTATCAGTGTAAGAGAAAGATTAGGTGATACTTAATGTTGAGTAAATTATTGAGAAAATGTGAACAAGAGTTACTTTCATACAATGAATTTTAGGTTAAGATTTCTGGGAACTGTATTAAATATATGGCTTGTGCCCTGCCTAATTTGAAAAATAAAAATAATTTACAAAGAACTTACAATATTTTGCAAGCTTATTCTATAGCATTTTGACAACTGTGGTATGAATGTGCTATTAAACTACATAAGTATGATATGTTCACTTCTTGAATATTTCAATTTAAAGTCTTGCTTTTCACTTAGAAAGACTTAAAAACATGGGACTGCATTGCAGAGGATGTTTAGCATTTTCTTTAATTTCATTGGCAGACGAAATCTCACAAAGCTGTCCCTCATCTTCAGTCACATGCTGGCAGAAATCAAGGCAATATTTCCTAGTGGCCAGTTCCAAGGTGACAACTTTCGTATCACAAAAGCAGATGCTGCAGAATTCTGGAAGAAATTCTTTGGAGAGAAGTAAGTATCAAGAATTTTCCTGTGCCATTAGTGTGCTATAGAAAATAATTCTGAATGTTGATGTGATCATTTCTATTTTCTATAAAAGGAGATTTAATCACATACAGTATTTCTTTCCCCTACTAAGATATTTTAACAAGTATCTTTGAAGACAAAAACACAACATATTATAATGCTTAAAGTTTATATATTGTGGCTGAAATTCTGTTCATATAATTTTATGAGACATCATCAGTTGTGATATTTCAGACATTTCCAACTTCTGTCCTCAGATTCATGTATAATCTTCTTAAACAGAAATCTGAGGCTGTATATTGCACTAGATGTCCAAAATCCTGTTGTGTAGCAAAGTATATTTTAAGGTTATTAGGTCTATTGAAATCAGTAGTATTTATAATGGATTTGACTCACCAAATCCCCATTGATTCAATGGGCCTAAACTATATAGGGCTTTATATTTATTTATTTATTATTTGTTTGTTTGCTATGTTTATAAGCCTGATGGGTTACTCAAAATGACTTAAAATGTTTAAAAGATCAAATTAAAACATAGTAAATTATATATTAAAACAGTTAAACTATGGTAATAATTAAAACACATTAAATGATTTAAAACAGGACTAAACATTAAAAACTTTAAAACACAAATATTATCTCAGCTAAAAACCATCATCCAAGAACTCAGTTATAGCCATTAAAAGCCTGCCTGAAAAGGTGGGCGGCAGAATAAAAAGGAGGGGGACCTTCAATTCTCTGGGAGCTGCCTTAAGGCAGACTATATTCATAATGTCTCTCTCAGTCTTTTTTTTAAAATGCCACAATGTTCGAAAGTGACTAAGAATGGGAGTGATTTATTTAATTAGAGCAGTTCTTTGTCCCTTTGTCTATTAAAATTTATTCTTAAATTGCATCTGTTGCACTATTTGTTCTGTTCATTGTGGTTTCCTGTTTTTCATAAATAAGAAGAACCATCTATTAAATGCGTCAAATATACAGCATTTGTACATTTCTTAGCACATTTTCATGTAGCATTCTTTCCAAATAATTATGTGAATATAAGTGTAAACCAATCAGATGTTTGGGCTGTTGCAAGAACTAATATGAACAAGTTATGGAATTAGCTTTTAAACTTAGCTTTTTAATATAAAAGTTTATAGTGTGTTATATTAAGTTCAAATAATTCAAGGCATACATTTGGAAAAATAAGCATAGCTTCCCAAAAGTAGTTTATTGAAAGACTTTTTATACGAGCATGAAGTTGCTGTCATAGCTAATTTTGTAGCCTTTTAAAACTTAAGATGACTAGATACATTCTAGGGCAGTTTTAAATAACCTTTTTTATTTAGTGATGTGGCTTTTATGTTGGCCTTCAAAGGAATAGTTCAGTCATAGTCACAGGGAAGGTTTTTATTGAATCTTGATCACAGAACTCAAGTATTTTGCATTTTATAGTATCAGTTCTGTCAATAAGGCTCTCATTCTGTGACTATAAAGTCAATTAAATATAAGCCCCCCCCCTATCTCTCTCTCACACACGCACCCCTCCCCCCAAAGTGAAAGAGTATATATTACCAGGTGGCCAATGTGGGGCATGGTAGGCAGTCACAAAATCAGCTTCTTTGTAGCACCGCCATGTGTGGTATCTAGATATGTAAAATTTATTGAAATGCATATCAGAAAATGTATTTTGCTGCTTTGGTAAGATAAAATGCATTATTTATCTATACATAGAAAAGTTTGTTATTTAATGTAATTATTATAGTCATAGAGAGATTCAGTATATGTTTTGTCACATGTAACTCCCACTTGATTTAGTGAAGCCTGCTCCTCATTAAATATATAAAAAAATTACAGCTATAAAAATATAATGCTTTACTTTTGCAGCAGATTGTCTGAGACACAGTTCTTAGGTGGTAGAGATGAAAAGATTGATAACAAGAGAATGTGAAGGCAGGTGTGATATGTTTACTCATATTGTTAAACTAGTTTAAATGTCAGCACAGGAAGCCAAGCATCAATTCACAAGTATCAAAGGTCTTATGAATGTGGTAACATCTTAGGTCAAAATTCATTCTGAATAGAAACTTGGTCATGTCTATACAATGATGTACTTATTCCTTAGACTTAGATCATCCCATGCTATGTAGCATATCGGGCAGCAAGAGATTGCCAATGGTTTTGGTCTTGGACGAGTACTGCAGCATCTTCCCATGTAATTAACAGGGTATTTAAATTTGTCATGAAAGTTCTTCTCCATATTTTGAACTGCTGGGTTGGCAGGAGCTGGGACAAAGACAGAAGCTCACTCCATCATCCAAAACTCAGGTCTTGAACTGCTGACCTGTTAGCCTTCCAGTCTTCAGTTCAGCATCTTAACCACTAAGCCACCACAGTTCATATGTTAGGACTACAAGGGCAAACACCACAGAATTTGGCCAACTTATAAATTAGATGAATTTAAAATATTTTATACTGACCACTTGAATTCAGTCCAGCCCTTTGTCTCCCCCCCCCCCCCGGCTGTGGAGCTTCTACTTTTTCAAGCTGGAACAATTTGAATGGGCTTTCCTCCGATATGGCTAGTTGTGATACATTCTTGTAAATGGTGTTTCTGTGTTGTAGAGTAGGGGGCGTGATGTTCAGAACCACCTCTCTCCTCGTTGTTTTTAACTTGAATTTTAATTTTTATGTATGTGTTTTAATTGTTTTTAGTTGTAAAGCCGCCCTGAGTCTTCGAAGGAGGATGGGGTACAAATGAAATAAAATGAAATAAAAAATAAAAATAAGAAGAAAAGGCTCCCACATTCTTTTATCTTTCTTACTTGTCCTCTGAAATTTTAAATTTAAAGCCAATCATATCCGACTCTTGGGTTCAGTGCTTATGTCTGTTTATAGCCAAAGAGCCAGTGTTGTTTGTGTTTGAAGGCATGATTAGACACCAGAGTGCACTCCAAGTATTCTTGGACTTCAATTCCCAGAAGTCCAAGTCAGTACATCTGCTGATCCGGACTTCTGGGAATTGAAGCCCAAAAAATCTGGAGAGCCAGGTATGCTTGACCTCTGTGCTAGACAGATCTGTCTGCAGGTCTAGATCTAGTTTTGCTTGTTTTTTAAATTGAGAGGTTAAAGAAAAAAATCAGTTTGGTTGAATTGATATGGGTTGTTGTAGGGAAGATCCAAGCAGTTGGATTCTGAGTTGCATTGTCTAGACAAGAGACAGAAGAAGCAGAGTGAAGAAAGCCAACACATGAGAGAGAGAGAGCAATATGTGCTTTGTTAGATGTGCTTTTTTGAAAAGAAGCTGAGAAGGATCAGCAACATCAAGATATACCCTAAAGAGCAGAGAATTTCATGCTACATCAGACCTTTCACTGATCAAGAGATGCAAAAGTGTAAGAATAGGTCTAGGCTACAAGGCTTTAAAAAAGAGACCCTTCTAAATACTTGAGGGTGCACTAGCAGCTTAACTTTATTTGCTAATGTCCCCAGGAAATTCCCTTAGTCAAGGATCAGTAGAAAATGCCAGGACTGCTCCCACACTAGCTGTAAGAGAATTAATAAACAGCTGGAATGGATCTGTTCTTGTGACTCATGCAATATGTCAGATTATAAAAGTTTATACAGTCAGAATTTTACTTTGGGTTATGTTGCAAGTTTTTTTAGAAATTTTGGATGAGAAAGGTTCTGTGGATGGTTAAAAGACTTAGAAAAAGCAGAATAAAGATAATTTAAGCTCTACTATAAATGAAAACAAAACTGCTTTCCTTTTAGAACATATAGTGGAATCCCGCATAACAAATGCTTCACATAGCAAAAAATTGGCATAGCGAAATGTTTGTTATGCAGGGGTGATGCCCTGCCTAATGGAAAAAAAAAGTTCGTTATGCTGGGTTTTTGTTAGCTGGGGTATACCCGCTGAATGGGAACCCTGGTTATGCATGTCGAGAAATTTTGCCTAATGAAGCACTCTGTGGAACGGAGTTTTTTTTTCACTATGCAGGGTTCTACTGTATTGTGATTCGGAAATGGCCATATGTTACATAGAACATTATTTTGTTCTTTTACTGCAGAACCATAGTGCCTTGGAAGGTGTTCCGGCAGTGTCTACATGAAGTACATCAAATTAGCTCTGGTCTGGAAGCAATGGCTTTGAAATCTACCATTGATTTAACTTGCAATGACTACATTTCAGTATTTGAATTTGATATCTTCACAAGATTATTTCAGGTAAAGTTTTCAGATAAATGTAGTAGTGTTGAATACTGTCTTTTTGTTTGCTTGTCTCCCAAGTATGTTCTTAACTTTGCTAACACATTTAGGGGAACACCCTTCCCTTCTGTTGAAAGTAAAGATTCCACAGTTAGTTCGATGAACCTGATTGTGAGATATATTTAGTCTCAGTAATGGTTTCTGAAAGCTTTTTAATATTCTGCTTCTTAGTATATGTAGACAGAAGCTAAGGTTTTCTATTATGAACATAAGACTTAAAAATAGTAGTGAAACAGAAAAACAACAACTTAATGCAGGGGTGGCCAACCTTTTTATGTCGTAGACCTGACCATGCCCCTGGACAGCTGAGTGGGCCGGACCACACCCCCTGGAAGCTGAAGCGGCACATTTACAGCTGTCCAGAGTCTTAAAAATGAATGTGGAGAAGCAGCAGTCCATGGGTATCAACCTAGTGTGTAAACCAAATCCCCACCCCCTTCCATGATGGAGATCACTGGAATTTGCATAGCTTTAACCTAGCCAGAGAAAGGGGCTGCAGCCTCAATAGAGCCACTTGGGCAAACAACCAGCAGAAGCCTGGTTTCCTCTGTTTGTCAAATGAGGGTGGGGTATCAAATGGACGTCTGCTTCTCCACATTCATTTTTAAGAACAGACCCTAGCAAACAGACCATCATTCCATGAACATTTGGACTTTCATTGATAATTTCCCTGCCTTACCCACAAGAATGCTTGAAGAATTGATCTTGCATCACAAAAGCTTGCAATGATTTTTTTTTGTTTAGTGATATAAAAAAAAGTATCGTCTTCTCCTTCTGCACTCACAAATGGAAGTTATCACTTGATGTGTTCAGCAGTTTATGCATTCACTAGGGATTCCCAGAATTGGGTATGTTTGCAATCATTGTCAACAGAAAATGCAAAAATACTTTTCCATGAGCAGAGGAAAGAGCTCACTGGGAGATGCTTTCCTAGAAGAAAAAGGCATGGTCTCTTTCTCCCATACCTTCTCTGCACAGGGTTGTAGTGTCAAGACAAAACTACTGCAATAGTTTTAGCCCCGTGGTGGCTAAACCGACCTTGATTGATGATTCATAAACACATAGCCATGGAAATTTGTCATCTACCATTAATCCCAGACATGATTACAAAGGGCAGTGGTATAGTCTATCACCCTTAATTATCCCGAATGAGAGTGACAGCAAGTAGAATTCACCTGAGTTAAAAATAATTCTCTTTGAAGTCAGAAAGCCATCCACCAGATATAATTTTAGTGCATTGATTTTGCTACATCATTTCAGAAATCTTACATTCAGCTAAGTTGCAAACTTTCATCTATTTCTTACTACACTTTAAGGATAAAGGACTATTCCATTCCTCCACTAAAGTGTACTTGTCAGCAGTCATGGCATATTAGTCTCAAGAATGTTTACCCAGACATCAGAATGTTTGTCCTACAGTGGTCGCTTACCTTGGTACTTGCCCAACTCATGAAACAGCAGTTTGATCCCATGACAACTCTGTATCTTTGGTTGCTGGCCTGTAAGACTGTATTCTTGGTTGCAGTTATCTCTGTGTGCAAGGATAACAAACTGAGCACCCTCAAGTATGATACATTTTAAAGACAACATGACATTGCTCCTTGCTCTATCGTTCTTAACCAAAGTCTCCAGCACATGGAGAGAAACTTCATGCTTGTTGCTTGGTCATAAAAGAAAGAACTATCAGTATAATAGTGGAAGCAAGACAGGAAGAGATGGTGGGTCTTTGCCTCAAATAGCAGAGCAAAAAAAAAAAAGTCAAGTTAGTGACAAAGGACAATCACATTAGGCTGTAAAGCTACCTACCAATGATGCCCAGTGTTTGTGCATGCAGGATTGCTATTATCCCAACATATTTCAAAGAGACTGTGAAGAAGATGCCCATGTCATTTACCTGTAACTGTAGTTCTTCATGTGTAGTTCATACAACCCACCATGCTCCCCTTGGTGTCTATGCAACTCCTGTTTCTACTAGTGGACTAGGGGAACTAAGGAGTAGATTCAGAGTGGGGAGTGTGTGTGGTGGGAGTGGGCATGTTTTGACATTTTTCTTAGCCTGTAGAAGGTTCTGAAGATGTTTGTACAGGTGCAAAAGGAATCGATAACCACTCAAAGAACTACAGTTATACTTAAACAACCTGTACTTATGTTTCTGAATGATGTGTTTGGGTTTTTGCTGACTTCACAATATCTTCCTCCATGAACGTAGACAGAAGAGTGGAACACAAGCATTACATATGTATACATATTTGCTTTTTAATTTTGTGTTTAGCCTTGGGGTTCAATATTAAGAAACTGGAACTTCTTAGCAGTGACACATCCTGGATATATGGCTTTTCTGACATATGATGAAGTTAAAGCACGGTTACAGAAATACAGCAGCAAACCAGGAAGGTAATGCATTTTAATTAATACTTCTTTAAAAAGGGATTATCTGTCCCAAGTGCAGCGTAGAAGACAGCTAGTGTTACTGCATTTTATTTTTTATTAAATTTATATTATTTACTTAGAAATATTTTTACATTCCTGCTTATTTGGGGAAAAACCATCACACAGTTTACAATAAAACAAGTTGTTTCAAATAATACAATATTGATAACTCAATAATCAGAGTACGTATAGTAACACCTTTTGGCCCGCCAAAATATTAGGAAGAAGTGAGATAAAACAAGTCTTTGAGTCTTTCAGAACTCTCAATGAGATTTAGCATTGAATATCTTGGAAAGCTGTGAAAAGAGTTCAGAATTTATCCTGACCAAATGTTGAGCTTCAAAATGGAGATTACAGGCTCAGAGACTCAGGTTGAGGTGTATTGTTCTCAGTTTGTACTTCAACATCTGTAAGATGATAGAACTAATAAAACAATTAATTTTAAACTATTAATTAAAAACCATTGTTACTAGTCAGGAAAATAATTAGGAAGATCCTGGGCAAGCAAACAATTTTTGATGGCACCTATCACAAGGAAATATATGAAGTAAATGTGAAAGTAATTCTGCTTGATTGTACCATGTCAAAGAAGGTATTCTCCACTTCAGTCAAATTAACCCCATTAAACTTAAAGATAGTGATAATTTTATATGTTTCCTAGCCTGATTGAAAGAATTGCAATCTTAGTATTATTAGCCTTATCCAAAATGCATTTTAAAATGCAGCTACACTAATGTTATAATAGTAAAAGTTAATAAATTTGGAGCTGTTCTGTCAGCTTTTGAGCATTCCAAATGCTCAAAATACTATCAGATTTTCAGGCTTTCCTTTCAACCTATAATATCCAAGCTCTTTTTAAAATCACATTTTAAAAAAGAAACATGAATGTCATATAGGGAATGAATTGTAGGCATCAGAGTCATACATAACAGCAATAAAATCAAATGCCCCCCCCCCCATGGTGTGTGTGTCCCACGTTGGGAATCATGGGTTTTGACACAAGAGACACCATTGATTTCCCTAACTTATAAAACATACATTTGTTTTCTTCAATTTATATGTAGTCATACAAAAAATGCTATTTATTTACTTTCCTTCCTTCAGCAAGTGTAATTTTGTGTCTTTCTCTTACAGCTACATTTTTAGATTAAGTTGCACTCGACTAGGGCAGTGGGCCATTGGATACGTCACCGGTGATGGAAATATTTTACAGACCATACCTCATAATAAACCTTTATTTCAAGCGTTGATTGATGGCAGCCGAGAAGGATTGTGAGTACAGTAAAACCTCATATAACACTAAAACCTGGTTCCACAAGTCTTGGTGTTATATGATTTTTAGTGTTATCTGATCCTCTATGGGATCCATAGAGATACATTGTAACCACACAGGCTTTAGCGGTTGTTATCTGAAGCATCCCATAGGATCTTAATGTTATCTGATGCAATTCTTCCCCCCATATTCCTTAATGTTATGCGATTTTAGTGTTATTCGATACTAATGTTATATGAGGTATTACTGTATATGTTCTTACTTCTATATGTAAAATAAATCTATTTCTCTGATACATGGGATACAGCTCTGAGTAAGACCCCTGAGCAGTTTTCTTGCAATCACAATTTAGCTAAACTGTAGCTTCTGTGTAGTTAGCACTTGAAGTGGAAACAGAAGGAAAGTTGATAAAATTAGTAGCAGATAATCTTTATGGAAAAACAATATAAATATACCTCTTTCAAGTGATAGAGACAGAATAGAAAGTAAGCTATCAAAACAGCTGCAATTTATGTTTAAGTGATGTTTTATGCTAAAATTCTTGCAGAGGCAGTATGACACACAGTCTCTGCTATCTTGTGACTGTCAGCCAGTCCCAAGATTTTATCAGATTATTGGATACTCTGTCTGTCTGTCTGTCTGTGTAACTCTATCTATCTATCTATCTATCTATCTATCTATCTATCTATCTATCTATCTATCTATCTATCTATCTATCTAAAAATGTAATCTTATTTGATAATTTTGTGTGAACTCAAATTTTGACTCTAGTAAGAGGTTGGGTAAACTAAAATAGCCACTATTTGTTTGCTTTCTAGCTATCTCTACCCAGATGGACGAAGTTATAATCCTGACTTGACAGGACTTTGTGAACCCACCCCACATGATCACATAAAGGTTACACAGGTAGGTTACATATTTCTTTATTTCAAGTGAAAGCATTAATCAGTAAACATTAAATAATATATATTCATGCTAAGTATTTATTAAATCCATTTGCTCTTAGAGAGAAAAGTAGCATTGAGAATTGCCATTGTGAAAAGAGCTTCAGGATCTTAGGTTTTTTGTTTATTATGCACATCTTCGCTGTGCATTTCACAGCAAATTAATCATGAAAGCAGCCATGAATAATTACAACATGACAAGCCAGGAATGTATGGGAGCTGCTATACACTGTATGGGAAAGGCAAAATGATTTCACACTACTTACCTGCATTATGTCATGCTCTTTTTTTAACCTCGTCCCTTTTCCTGACATTTGAGGAGGAATTGTACCAACAATAAGATTATAAACATTTGGTAGTGAAAATATGTGAATAACTTCATGATGCATTTTTCAGTTGCATTTTGTGTGCTATAAAGACAGGAAATGTAAGTATGGGAGAAAAAGAAAACCAGGATACACTCACTTAAAGAGTATAATGCGTTCCACAGGACTGCTCTTTAAGCGAGTTTGCTCTTTAAGCGAAACAGAATTGTAAATGACCAATTGTGTGTGTGTGTGTGTGGGGGGGGATTGTGAACCCTGATTTATTTGTTAAGCGAGTATTTGGTTGGTTTTATTTGTTAAGCAAAGCAAACATTCAGAGAAATTTCTGCTCTTTAAGCGAGTTGCTCTTTAAGCGAGTTGCTCTTTAAGCGAGTTGCTCTTTAAGCGAGTTGCTCTTTATGCAAGGTTTGACTTAAATGCAAGATTATATGAGAGAAGACTAATAGATGAGTCTGAGGAGACTTCAAATGATCGTGCAGTTCTGATTTCCATTCAAGGGAAGTAAAACTGCTTTTCTTGATGGAGCTTGGAATTGTTTTGCTTTGGAAATTGGGAATTTCGACTATTTATTTTGTTTCCAGTGTTAACAAATTTGAAATAATGATGTTTTATGATGTTTTATCTATATGTGTTGGTTGTCAGTTCGTGTTACTTTGGGGGTGTTTCTTGTGTTGTAAGCCACCTGGAGCTGCCTCAGCAAGGGGGCGGCTAAACAAGTATAAATAAATAAATAAATAAATAAATAAATATTGTTCTAAACACACTGTTAATCAACAACTGTCAGCAAGTGTATACTGCAGTGCTTCTGGATAGGAAGTATTATCCAGCTGAACACTTATTACTGAGGGGAGACCTGAGTGTGCTTGCAGCCCTATATACTCTTGGGGACGCTCCTTCTATGTCCTTGTTATTTTGAGCCCTGACATACAAAAAACATTGTCTAAAAACCAAACAGAAAGTTGCTGGCAGAAATAATATACTTAAGAAACCGGCTGGTTCAGATTGGAATGCAACAGTTTCCCCCCTGTTGCTACAAAGCAGACTATTCTAATACCCCTTATTTATAGTACAAATTAGCATATACCAAACGAATGGATGTAGCTTTTAACAAAACAATACAGTATTATTACTGCCTGCCTGAAATCTACTCCTCTGAAAAAGTCTGTTATTTGGCCACATTGTCCTTCTATAATTATGCTGAGAGGCACTAACAAATAATGAGCAAAATAAGCGAGCACAGCACCAAATCCGCCCACTTCATCATCATCATCATCATCATCATCATCATCAGTAGTAGTAGTAGTAGTACTATTAGTTCAAATTTATATTGCCACCCACTCGCCGTAGCAATTCAGGGCGAAGTCCTCAACCTGCCCTGACTTCTTCTTCCCTGGCTGTTGGTGTGGGTGTGGGTGTAGGGGGAGGGGCAGCGAAATCCTCAATCTGTCCTGGTTGCTTCTTCCCTGGCCGTTGGCAAACTTCATATGCACCAACCCCCTTAAAGTCAGCTGAAATTAAAGAATTGTTTCTGCACTCTTCTCATGCTCTGAATACTAACCAAAAAGAGGCTAGGTTAAATCTGTGGAAACCAAAAAACAACACATCTTGCCAGGTGGATGAGTGCTGAAGCATTTATCCCACCATGATAAGATTCAGGCTGGACTCTCTGGAAGTAACTTAAAAGACTTAGAAGTGAAGTAGCAATATCCAAGAATAATCAATTAAATGGGTCTAGTTGGATACAGGGCAGATTTTCTGTGAATATGGAGAAATTTGTTCAATGCAGTATTTAAAGGTAAAGGTCACCCTTGCTCAAAAGCCAGTTGTATCCGACTCTAGGGTTTATTGCTCATCTCTGTTTCATAGATGAAGAACCAGTGCTGTCTGCTTCTGCAGGCATTTCCGTGGTCGTGGCACAGGCATGACTAGACACCGGAGCGGACTTGAGTCACACAATTTATATCCTACCATGTGTACAAAAGAAGATCTGGAAAAAGGCCAATATAGTGCTTTTGCAGTAGCCCACTTCTGGTCAAAAATAGTCTAATTGGTTCATTTTTAAAATTTGTTTTCATTTTACCTGCATTTCATATACTCCCATAAATTTAAATTATGCAATGCCTGATATGAATAAAGAAAAAAAGCAGGTGTCAGTTTATTTAGCTGTCATTATCCGATAACTCAGTTTAAATTTCTTGGCCATAATTAGGCAGTGCAATCAGATAAGATTTGTTTTTTGGAAAAAAAACCTGTACCTTTCCCAGAATATAAGCTGAAGAAACAGAATGGTTTAATATTGAGGAACCACCAGTTGTTTTCTTATTAATAGCAACCAATCTTAGATTTAAGAAAATATTCCAAAGAATATTACTTTAGTCAGAACAGTCTGTACCTACCTTTCCCCACTCACTCTTTTGCCACTTGGTTTGTATTCAAAGCAAAAAACAGAAGAACAACCCAACCCAATTCATTTAAAGAGGTAGGAAAAGCAAATATGTGCAATAGTACAACACATATTCCAGAGGAATAGCTGTTAGTATTTTTGCAGCAAAAGAACAAGGAGCTCTTATTATTCCTTAATGTCTTACACATAAAATGTGGCATAAGAGTTAATGGATTTCCAGATCTCAGAGGTAAATTATGTGGCCGAACTTACTATCATTCTTTGTGTTTGTGCACATTCATGCCTGTGCATGCGTCATTGACTATAATACTTCCTACATTTGATGAACTGTCCTGTCTATTAAATCTACTGCCACAATTAATAATTTATTTTTAAGATGCCAGGGTTCTGTAGTTAACTCTCGTGCACAAGGTTAAGAATACTTTTTTTGGGATAGTTATAGGATATTTTCTGACCCAACTGACAACTGAGTTGAAACATAATGTACAGTATTCTTCTTGTTATATAAGGCAGTTCATTAACCTCTTGATGGTATTGAAGAAATGCCAGTTTCTTTTGAGTGGGGCCAGTCTGTTGACAACCAGAAACTGCTACTTCTCTTTTGCTATTTTGTTCTGGAAAATGACAGGGGACTTTTTTTGTTGTTATAATATATTACATTGACTCTGAGGAAAAAGTGCCCAATGATTTATTAGAACATTGTTTATTCATTGTCTCAAGAGCATACTGTATTACCTAGAACATGGAAAGTGGATTGCAAGTCTGTTCTTATGCTACTGTGAATTTATCATTATGGTACTGGACCCACTTCTAGACACATTGAAAAGGATGCAGTCAGGGTGGCTCAGTTGCAGAGCAAGGCAACAGAAATGATTGGGGAAACAGAAACCAAGCCTTGTGATAAAAATGAATTATCTGGGCAAATGTAAACCGTGAGAAAAGAAGACTGGGTAGATATAACTGTACTCTTTAAATACTTTAAAGGTTGTCATTCAGAGGAGAGGCAGGATCTGGCCTTGGTCATCCCAGAATCCAGAACATGCAATAATAGGCTCAGGGTACAAAAACTCAAATTTTGACTGAATATCAGGAAAAATTTGCTAACTGTTAGAGTGGTATGACAGTAGAATCAGTTACCTTAGAAGGTAGTGACAACTTCTAATGTCAGAGGTATTCAAGAGGCAGTTAATCTGTCAGATATATATCATTTTTTACATTGAGTAAGGAGTTGGACATTAAGGCCTCATAGGCTTTTCCAACTCCATGATTCTCTGATCACTCTGAAGAGCTCTCTTTTTCAGGAACAATACGAATTGTATTGTGAAATGGGTTCCACATTCCAGCTTTGTAAAATTTGTGCAGAGAATGACAAAGATGTGAAGATTGAGCCTTGTGGACACCTTATGTGCACATCTTGCCTTACAGCATGGCAGGTAAGGTTTTCCTTTTCAGATGAACTATGTATATGTAGGTTATCTTAATTATCCATCAGGAAAGTTCCTGGTCAAGATGATCTATTAATCTACTTTTAGATTTTGTTTCCTGATTTTGTTTTCTAATTGTCTGTTGGAATCAGAAGATTTGAGTACTTTGTATGCTGGGAAGCCTAGAAATCATGGAGATTGAGTTTAAACATTTCACTCCTTTCAGTAATAAGGACTGCATGAAAACACTGAAGTAATAATAATAATTTCATGTTAGAAGTTATTCTGGTTTGAAAGGATTTTTGCTGGATATGACTGAATGACTCTCCTTTCATGTCCCCAAGAGCTGGGGCACAGATGGGCGCTTAATCCATCATGCAGTATCCGAGTCTTGAACTGCCGACTTGCCGGCTTTCCTGCTAACAAGGTGAGCTTCTTAACCACTGAGCCACTGCAGCCCCAGCACCGAAGTAAAAAGGTTAGATGTCAATTTCATTGCAGTTGAGATATTGTATCTTGTATATGTTGCTTTGGGCAAAGAATCTGGCCCAAGCAAAATACAAACATCTTCCATTTCTAGATTAAATCCTTAGCAAGTGAATTCTAATGAAAAAAATTGGAACATTGGGTTTTCTCTTTCATTAGCAGCCACATTTACTATGTAATCAAACTTCATTGCAAATTTAACTTCTGTATAATTAATGAGTTGATGAAGAGAACATACTGTAGCAGTGTCAGCTGTTACTTGCCAGTGGTTAGAGTTTAATTGCTGTCATAATGGCTCATTAAGCATGCCTAAGGAGAGATTGCCAGGGCTTTTTTCTTATAGTGAGACATCTGTGTTAGTTAATAAAATAAGCTACTCAAATCTTTAGTGAATACAAAACACATTATTCTCAGTATTTTATACTGAAGGTCAGTTTGTTAAGTTTCTTTTTCTTTGGTAAAAGAAAGCTGCTTTTTGTTTTCATTTTGAAAGAATAAGCAGGGTACTTATGAGCACTAAAATATGAATGTGTATGTTAAGAGGGTTGTGCTATGGATTACTCTGAGTTAGGTATCTCCCTGTGTGTTCCAGGAAGTGAGCCAACCTGTATAGAATAGGACAAGCTGTATAGTCTCAGAATACTCACTGAAAAAAGGAATGGTAAACCACTTCTGAGTACTCTGCATCTAGAAAACCATCAACATCTTTCCCTTAGAATTGATTTGATGTATCCTGGTCTCTAGAGAGGGTCATCTCTGTTTACAGTCAAAGAGCCAGTGTGTGCTGTCTGTGTCTGCAGACGTTTTCATAGTCATGTGGCATTACTATTCTACATGCATACAAATGAGTTATATTACAGTACAGTACTACCCCGGATAACGTGAGTACCGTATAGCGTGAAAACCGCATAAAGTTACAAGATTTTCGGAAAAATCTTGTATCGAATAACGCGATTTTTAACGTTAACGCCCATTTTTTTTTTACCAATGTTGGGGTCTCTGACCCCCCAGCCGGGTCCAGGGAGGTGTGGAGACCCGATCCAAGCTGTTTCTGGGCTTCCCCGATGTCCTCAGCCAGTGCAGCAAGCCAGAATGTCAGAGTTCGAATCCCGACATTCTGGCTTGCTGCACTGGCTGAGGACGTCGGGGAAGCCCAGAAACAGCTTGGATTGGGTCTCCACACCTCCCTGGACCCGGCCATGGTGTGTGTGTGTCAGAGACCCCAAAATTGGTAAAAAACAACAACGGATGTTTTAGAGATGGGACCGGGCACAGCTCCACCAGTCGTGCATTCCAAAGCAACAGTGCCACCACCAATAAGGTTCTCTTTCTATTTGTAGACTTTCTACCCATCCTCAGGGTCGACACCTGGAGCTGTGCAGATGAGTGGGTGATACAGGGAGTTGTTCTGAGAGATGCAATAAGTTGGCAGTTTGGCAAATAGCTTCTGTATCTTTTAGTCTGTGCCCATCTCTAGCTCATGGTGGATTGCAAATTGGAACTTTTACTTTTGACTTCCCAGTACTTGCAAAGCTCACTAGAATAACAAGCCTTTCTGGGCCTTTCTCTGAGTTCAGGGTTCCAACAAGGTCAGTGAGGACCAGATTTTGACTGGCGCTCAAGGTGATGAGAAACTGAAATGTTGTATGTTCTTCCAGCCTAAACAAGGTTGTATCTGATTTCCAGCCTAAGCAAGAATGTATCTAATTTGCATGTACAAAATGAAAATGAAAAGTTGAGTGGGTGTGGTTTATGGCTACAAGGATGAAGCAGAGCATCGGGTGCCTATTCTGATTTGGATACTTGGATTGGTTCTTAAGAATGAAGCACAAATAATGTATAGACTTATTCTTATCTCTAAGACAGTGTTTTCCAACCTTTGATTTTTAGACTTCAATTCCCAGAAGCCTATGTCAATTCCCAAAAGCACTGTTCAGCCAATGTACTGACATAGGGTTCTAGGCTTGGGCCCCATGTTAAGAACCACTGCTCTAAGATGTTGATTTATACTTTATAATTGCTTGAGAGTTTATTGCTCAGTAAACTGATCATCAGTTACAGCAAACCAGTGAGCTGTTCTTATGGACTTGTTAAAACTATCAGATGTGTATAATAATAAAGTTACTTCCTCAGTCTCACATAAGGGCAATTTCTTCCATTATTCAAAGGGAGCCCATTGACTTGGTGTCTGCTTTTACTTAGTTGTTGGTCAAGTTGCTTTAAAAGAAAAAAAACATGGATTATAAAATATGTATGTAAACTAGTGAGTTGGATTAAATTCAGACTGTACTGAATCGGTGCAGTGGAAGAACATGAAAACTAAGGACAAATTTTTGGTGCATGAGGAAAAAATATGAAAACCCTCAATTTAGCAGTGCCTTCTTTGTTATAACCAAAATTGTAGAGAGAAAAAGTGGTCTGGGAGAAGACAAAATCTTCCTCACCATTTTGTGGCATCTTGGTAAATTCCAATAAGGATTTACTGGATTCATGCCATTCTTTAGTTCTCTTGTTTCTGACATAATTTAATTCTTTTTTTCTATCATGTTAAATTTATTGCACTGTCTCAAACAAACAGGAAAAACTAAAAAAAAAATCTAGCTCAATCAGAAGTAAAATTGATAGGAAGATCAAATCTATTTTATTTCATGTATGATTTTGGTAGCATAATACAGCAATACCCCGGATAACGTTATGACTTGGTTCCACAAGTCATGACGTTATCCGATTTTTAGCATTGTTTGATGCATGCATCGAACAATGCTAAAAAAAAAAAAAGCCCTGACTTCAGGGGCAAACCGCTTTAAAGGCAGGCAGGGAAAGAAAGAGACCTCCCTGCCTTTAAAGCCACCCCCCACCAGCAGCAGTCTCTGCGACTGTAGTAGGCTTGGGGAAAGCGGCTTTCCCCCGAACCTACTGCAGTCGAAGTCTGCTTACCCTGCTTACCTTCAAGCTTCTCTTGCTTTTTCTCTTTATTTCTTGTCTTTCTATGGCTTGTAGTTTCAATACAGGAAGGGAAAGAAAAAACTACAAGCCTCCCTCTCCCTGTAGTTTAAATACAGGGAGGAAAAAAGACGCGAGGCTTGTGTTTTTTTCTTTCCCTTCCTGTATTGAAACTACAGGGAGGGAAATAAAGAGAAAAAGCAAGAGAAGCTTGAAGGTAAGCAGGGCCAGGGCTGGGCTGGATTCTCTCGTGGCCGAGCAGGCAGTGGGGTGGGTGTAGGGAGTCCCCAAACTGCTGGGGGGGGGGGAGGAAGGAGGGAAATGGCAGGGAGAGGAGCTTTGGCCTCCTTTACTTCTTTATTACGATGGATCGGATAACACTAAAAAGAACGTTCTCCGGTGCAAATCTTCCCCCCAAATTTGTTGTCGTTATGCGGTTTTAGCGTTATTCGGTGCAATCGTTATCCGGGTATTACTGTACAGTTTAATTTTTTGTTTTGTTTTATTTCTATACTGTCCATCTGACTTAAATGTCACTTTGGATGGTGAACGTAACAGATAAAACATATATAATATAAAACCCACCTCCCACTCTATAACTATAAATATATAATTCAAATAATACAATATAACCCATGAATAGGCGGTGATAGCTAATTGGTGATAAAGGGAAAACCAAAGAAAGCATGAAGAAGATTAACTTGGGGACAGGATATTTACAAATACTTGCTTTAAAAATTCTGCCTTAGCCAACCTCTAAAATACAGAAAGGGAAGGAACCTGACAAGGCATATCCTAGAAGGGCATTCTATAATACTGGTGCCACTGCCAAGGGGGCTCTATTCCTGGTAGAGTTCTTCCTGGCCTCTCTCAAGGTAGACATCAATAGCCCACAGGTTTGAGAGGATCTGGTTGTCCAGGCAAAATTGGGGAACTCCGATCAAAACATTGAATCTCTGGTACCAGCTGGGCAACTGTATTTTGGACCTTCTGCAACTTCTGAACTTTCTACATTTTAAATTTTACTGATTGTATCATTTTTTAAAGAAAGAAAGGTGGAAAAATTCTGTTTAACTTGTTTGTCTTCTGCTGGAGTAGCTGAATATATAAAGAAAACATTGAGTCTGGTAATTTAAACATTCTCAACCCCTCTCCCCCAGGAGTCTGATGGTCAGGGATGTCCTTTCTGTCGTTGTGAAATCAAAGGAACCGAACCGATAATCGTAGACCCCTTTGACCCCAGGGATGAAAACATTAGGTGCTGCAGCATTATGGATAGTTTCAGTTTGCCTCTGCTTGATTTGGATGACGATGATGACAGGGAAGAGTCTTTGATGATGAGTCGATTGGCTTCTGTGCGAAAGGTATGGATTTTGTTTTTAAAATCCTTTTACCCATGTCTGAATAGGAATGATTTTAATTCTGATTTTTTATGTTTTGGGTGGAATATAATTTCTATGCTCTGGGTAGGATATAATATTTTCCTTTTGGGGGGAACGTAGATAAAAGTTATTATGATTGATCTTTGTAACACCAATAACTTTACTTTAAAAGGCTTTATTTACTAAAGTAAGATTTACTCTCTTTGTTGTGAATGTACAGTGCCCTACATAATGCTTCATCAGACCAAAGGCCTATCTCCATGATGGCAAACCTTGGCACTCTAGCTGTTCTTGGACCTCAATTCCCAGAAGTCCAAGTCAGCATTCCTGCTGATCAGGGCTTCTGAGAATTAAAGTTCAAGAACAACAGGAGTGCCAAGGTTCACCATCACTGGCCTATCTAGTCAACATTTTATTTGACAGCCAAACAAATAGCAATGTGAAGACCCACAAGCAGAGCATGAAAGGGAAATTGCAGTTATGTTTATATTTCCTTGCAAATTATATTCAGAGATGTATTGCCTCTGTTACTGAAGCTAATATAGAGCCATACATGTCTCAGTGTTAAAATACCCAAAATGTTTTAGTCTATTTATGTATTAAAGCAGAAACCCCCATTATGTGTGTTCTATAGCAGTGTTTCCTGACCTTTGGGTTTTGGACTTCAATTCCCAGAAGCCTAAGTTATTTCCCCAGTGTACTGACTTAGGCTTCTGGGAATTGAAGTCCAAAGCCCAAAGGTTGGGGAACACTGTCCTATAGGGCATCCCAGAAATACTATTTAAAAAAAAAAAGCTGTTGAAAATCCCTGGTGTGGCTTCGCAGCTGCCTTTCTGGCTGCAGAGCAACTGTTTCATGTCTCTCTTAGCACTTTTAGTAAGTAAACATTGTTTACCACATTTATTTTTGTATAAAATTGTTCTGGTTCTTGATTGACCTCTGTTTCATGCTCAATATCATTCACATAGACACCAAGCCAGGGAAAGTACTAAATCCTTTTTCATCAGGTAACCACTTCTTACCCGAACATAAAGTAATTTTCTTAGCTGTTTTTCAACAAGTGTAACTGGTAATGAACACAGGAGGATACCTTGTAGATCATCTTGACTGCTGCCGTTGATGTTATCAACATTCAGGTTACCCTTTGCTATATGAAGCTCTTCCTACGACATTGTGCAGCCATATTGGGTTTGGAGCCACAATATCATAGATACAGAAGCACAACATCTCACATTTAGAAACTGGGTATTTCATTTTTTTAAATTTCCTGGCTTTTTAAAATGGAAGCTTAAGTATATGTACATCACCCACAAATTCCAACAGAAACTTCCCTCATATACAATGATGGGATGATAAAAATTTTAGTACCCCACCCTGATGTCATCACAGTGGGGGCGGAGCTAATGTCATGACGTCATGGGTGGAGCCAACGTCATGACATCATGACGTTGTAGGCGGGGCCTAAAATAAAATAAATAAAATAAAAATAAAACACACACACCCCTCAACCCACACACACAAAACCGTTAATAAAATAAATACATAAAATAATAATTAAATAAAAATACACCCAAACACCCACCCACCCCAAACACAAACCCCACTTACAATGGGGACCGTTGGGGCTGGCCCCGAGCCTCGACGCCCAGCGGCGGCGCGCCTAGCCGGGTGGCTGAGGGCCTCCCGGCTGCAACCATCCATGGGCTGCCCTGAGCCTCAGCACCCATCGGCGGCACGCCTAGCCGGGCGGCCCAGGGCTCCCAACCGCAACTCTCCACGGGCACCCCAAGCCTCGCTGCCCGGCGGCGCACCTAGCCGGGCGGCCCAGGGCTCCCGGCCGCAACTCTCCACGGGCGCCCCAAGCCTCGCTGCCCGGCGGTGGGCCTAGCCGGGCGGCCCAGGGCTCCCGGCTGCAACTCTCCATGGGCGCCCCAAGCCTCGTTGCCCGGCGGCGGGCCTAGCCGGGCGGCCCAGGGCTCTCGGCCGCAACTCTCTACGGGCGCCCCAAGCCTCGCTGCCCGGCGGCGCGCCTAGCCCGGTGGCCCAGGGCTCCCGGCCGCACTCTCCACAGGCTGCCCCGAGCCTCAGCGCCCGGCGGCACTCCTAGCCGGGTGGCCCAGGGCTCCCGGCCGCAACTCTCCACGGGCAGCGAGGCTTGGGGCGCCCGTGGAGAGTTGCGGCCGGGAGCCCTGGGCCGCCCGGCTAGGCCCGCCGCCGGGCAGCGACGCTTGGGGTGCTCATGGAGAGTTGCGGCCGGGAGGCCCTGGGCCGCCCGGCTAGGCACGGCTCCTCCTCCTAAGCCCTCCGCCACTGCCGGAGCCACTCCAAAATGGTCCGGCTCCGGCAAAAACAAGTGCGCATGCGCAGAAACGGAATCTGACGCATGCACAATTCAAAATTGCAGCACGCATGCGTCAGATTGACTTCTGCGCATGCACACTAAATTGGAGCCATTTTGGCTCCAATTTTTAAAAAAATTCTTAAAAATAGACTACCCTCTCGGAGAACCCTCCGAAATTGTTCTTACCGGTTCCAGGGAACCGGATGGAACCGGGGTCATCCCATCACTGCTCATATAGATCATAAAAAATGCAGAGAATGCATGAGGAAGGTGATACCTTTATTGGTTCACTTAACAAACAAAACAAAATGTTGCAAGCTTTTGAGAACAGGTCTCTTCAGGCAGATGTAAGATTATTAATAAAAGTTCCTAGCATGCTGTTGTGGTGCTAGGCAGAGATGCATGTTGTTTTACCTCATTTAAAATTATTAGAGAATCTTAGTGCTAGTGGATCCAGAAGATGAGCACATGATTTGTACTATGTTTCCTGAGGGAGGACTGAAGCAGGATCTGTGATATGACTATAGTCCCTTTGTGCCAAAATATTTGGAGGGCTGTTTTGAGCTTAATGAAATGGTGAAGGAATGGTGTGAGTAAATACAGTACATACGACTTTTAACCTCTTATATCAGTGACGGCGAACCTTTTAGAGATCGAGTGCCCAAATTGCAACCCAAAACCTGCTTATCACAAAGAGCCAACACAGCAAAAGTGGAGAAAGGAAACGCTCCCATTGGGATGCTGGGCAGAGGAGTGAGGTAAACTCTGTGCTGGGGGAGAGGAAGTGCTCCCATTGGGCTGCTGGCCAAGGGCCGGTGCAAATTAGAGTAGATTGGAGAAGCTCTCTAGTTGTTCCATCGGCCAGAGAGGTACGTCTCTCTGGCACAAGATTTAGGGCCTTCTTGGTGTCTGCTCCAGCCCTATGGAACCTCCTGCCAATGGAGTTACGTCTCCAGACAGAGTTGCTGCCCTTTAGGAAAAAATTAAAAACATGGCTCGCAGGGCAGGTATGAGGTGCGGGATTTTGATTTTAAAGTTTTAAATTGAGTTGTTTTTTTAGGAATGCTTTTAAGAGTGTTTTATTGTGGTTATTTATGAATTATGAGCTGCCCTGGGTCACCTCGGTGAGGAGGGCGGTTGATAAGTATGAATAATAAATAAATATAAATAAATAAATTCTGTGCTGTGGTGACTGCATGGATGCCTACATGTGCCATAGGTGCACCGCCACTGTCTTAGATAAACTAATGTAGTGATACCCGTTCCTTAGAGTGGAGACCAGAAAGCTATCTTCCAACTTCTAAACCCTTTCCTTGGGCTAGGTGTCCGGAAGAAGAAAAGGTATATTGCACCAAAGGCTCTATGAACATGTTCCCTTTGTGGTTTCCAGAAGATGTTACCTTACCTCTTAAAATTAAAGGGGGAAAAAAAAGGATGACTCATAGTTAGCAAAGATTGCCACTAGAACTCCATTTGACTTGGCTCACTCCATTCATTGATAGTATCAACTGAAATACAGTGGTGCCTCGCTTAAAAAGCATAATGCATTCCACGGGATTGCTCTTTAAGCGAGTTTGCTCTTTAAGCGAAACACCATTGTAAATGACCAATTGTGGGAGGGATTGCTAACCCCATTTTATTTGTTACGCAAGTTTTTGGTTGGTTTTATTTGTTAAGCGAAGCGAACATTCAGAGAAAATGCTGCTCTTTAAGCGAGTTACTCTTTAAGCAAAACGCTCTTTATGCGAGGTTTGACTGTACATTACAATACAATAAATTAGGAGGAAACAAAATGACATAAGATGAAATTATATTTACTTTTTGTTTAATCAAATTGCTAAAGGTAGCACCAGAGGAAAAATGTACAGAGGTACCTCGGATAATCTTTGCATTGGATAACGCTAAAATCGGATAACGTTGGAGAATTTGAGGCAAACATTTGCATCACACAACGTTAAGATAACATCGTGTGATGCAAATGTTTGCCTCAAATTCCTCAACATTGAGATCGCTTGCTGTTAGGTTTGCGTTTCTCTAGTCAAAAGCAAAGGCTAACAGCAAGGGATTTGTCCTGCCCACCCTGTTGTTTCAGCAGGGGAGACACGGCAAATCTTTCTGCCTTTGCCTTTGGGTTGGGAGTTGAACAGGTGCCCATGTTCTACCCCCAACCCAAAGCCAAAGGCTAACAGCGAGGGATTTGCCCTGCCCACCCTCTTGCCCTGCCCACCCTTTGGGTTGGGGGTTGAACCAGCGCCCATGTTCAACCCCAACCCAAAGGCAAAAGGGAAAGGCTAACAGCGAGGAATTCGCCCTGCCCACCCTGTTGTTTCAGCAGGGGAGGCAGGACGAATCTCTCTGCCTTTGCTTTTTGGTTGGGGGTTGAACCGGCTCCCATGTTCTACCCCCAACCCAAAGGCTAACAGCAAGGGATTCGTCCTGCCCACCCTGTTGTTTCAGCAGGGGAGGCAGGGTGAATCTCTTGCTTTTGCCTTTGGTTTGGGGGTTGAACCGGCTTTTTTTTAACATTGTGGGATCAATGCATTGCACAAAATTAAAAACTGGATAACATTGAGACTTGTGGAACCAAGTCTTAACATTATTCAAGGTACTAGTGTACTGTACTTGGAACATAATTCCTGATGAAACCAGTAATAAAACATAACATGTTCATTTGTTTCAACATCTGCACCATAAGGGCAGACTCTGACAGGGATATTTTTATATCCTCCAACACCAGAGAAGAGTGTACACCCCATCTGGGTAAAGTGAATGTAATGGGTAGGAGACTCCAAAAATGAAAGATAAGTTGCCACAGTTACAAAATATCTGCTTGTTTAAAACAAGAAGAAAATAGAGTTTGGAGACTTAAATGGTGCCTTTCCTTTTAGGGGGAAAAGCTTCTACTGAGAATGTTCCAGAGTTATGAAAGCACTGATTTTATGTTAACTCTTGAATATTTAACTTTTGAATTGCTGAAACTATTGAAGGGATTTGGTGCAAACAAAATGAGTGGCTAAGGTAATTACTGTTCTTTTTAGATACAAGGTTAGGTTTTGAAAATATATTTTAGCAGTTTCTTACCTGCTGACACAAATGGTTGCTGGTGTGACATTTGGTAAATCATGTCTATATTTAAATATTCATAACTTTAGAACTATTATCAATAATTTATTATCAATAATTTAGCAAAGACCAATATCAGATGATCTACTTCTACAATGTCAGATTCTGTGCCAATCTGAAGCTCAGTTTAAATGTTACCTTTTTTCTTCTTTGATTTAGGTAGTTAAAGATTGCCCTTGCTCGAAAGCCAGTCGTATCTGACTCTAGGGTTCACTACACATCTCTGTTTATAGCCAAAGAGCCAGTGCTGTCTGTTTCTACAGACGTTTCCGTGGACATGTGGCAGGCATGACTAGACAGACACTGGAGTCCACGGGTTTAGGGTGCCCTAATTTTTACAATTACCTTGTAAGGATTTTGTTTTACTATACAGTAATACCTCATATAACATTAGTATCGAATAACACTAAAATCGCATAACATTAAGGAATCTGGGGGGAAGAATTGCATCAGATAACATTAAGATCCTATGGGATGCTTCAGATAACAACCGCTAAAGCCTATGTGGTTACAGTGTATCTCTATGGATCCCATAGAGGATCAGATAACACTAAAAATCATATAACACCAAGACTTGTGGAACCAGGTTTTAGTGTTATATGAGGTTTTACTGTACAGTGATAATTTACCATACAGAGGGAAATTATTGTTTGGTAGACACACTTATGTGCCACAGTCTCTGCAAGAAATCTTATCAGGATATTACCATTCCTGTAACTTATCCCCGTTCACTTGGCCTGTTCTCAAATAATTATGATGCTTATCATAATAGACTTTTTAGTGAAGATAAAAAAAGCATGTGTGCGATAAATCATGACTAGAAGATCTTAAGCGTATTCTTTCCTCAGGTCACTGTCAGATTTTGAGGTGAAGCTTGTCATTCCTATTGCCTATAACATTTTGCCTACTATATGTCAAAGAATTGTTGCACAACAGAGTTCATGTCCATTTATACATGCAACAATCCTCTCCCTGATCATGTTATTGACACTTCTCGTCTGACAAAAAAAAAAAAAGATTGCTGACTTTATAATACTGTAGGGAGTGTTTTGAATGATTATCTTCAACTCAAGAGATAAAGTCATCCCGTAAAAAAGTGAATGTCATCTTTACAACAGAAAATATAGTACAGAAGATCTTGAACACAAGATCTTGTTTATGGTTTTACATAACTAGGACTAGCATCCACAAGACTACAAAGAAGCAGTCTTAAATTGTTCTACATCTGTAGCCCTAAGCACACTTGCCTATAATTAAGTTCCATTACAGTCAGCAAGCAACATGCTCAGTGATTTGAGTTTCTTCTAGCTTTTTTATAGAATGACTATCCTTCAAGGTGCCTGAAATTTCTGGAAAACATAAAATCTAGGTATGACTTACATGTTTTTGGAGAAGGATATGGTCAGTGTAATAAGAATTTGCCAGTACATATGCTCATTAAGCAATATATATGGTATCTTATGTATACTTATGTTGCAGTGTACCGAAAGACAGAATTCGCCTGTAACATCCCCAGGATCTTCTCCACTTGCTCAAAGAAGAAAGCCACTTCCTGATCCCCTGCAAGGATCACATCTTAGCCTCCCACCAGTGCCTCCTCGACTTGATCTAATTCAGAAGGGAGTTGCTCGATCCCCTTGTGCCAGCCCTGCTAGCTCACCAAAGGTAAATCCTGTTTATGAAAGACCCTTTTAAACACTGTCTTCCTACAAAGTATGTAAGATCCAAAGGGTGTGGGTGTGGGTGGTAGTTTTTCAGCACATCAGTGGCATCTCGCACTCTTCTTTTGCACTAGTCATTCTTCCAAATTACTATTTCGTCCATAGTTTATTTTATCATAACACAGGTATGCAGAATAATAATAATAATAATAATAATAATAATAATAATAATAATAATAATAATAATAATAATAATAATAATAATAATAATAATAATAATAATAATAATAATCTGCATATGGTATTTTTGGTAAATTTTGTTTTCTAGTGTGCTAAATCCAAAAATGACCTTGATTTCCCCCCATCACATACAGTTTTTTCGCAAAATATGGGTTTTGCATTAAAAAAGCATAAGTGATGAGAAAATCACTATTTTATTACAATGAACTAAACATATTATTTCTTATAATTAAACAATTTCTTCATAATATATACTTAACATTCTGTGTTCACTTTTTGTCTGCAAAACCTTTTCTACTTCTCTTTTATGCTCCTCTGAACACGCTTTTGCTTTCCATTTTCTGTTTCCTGTTTGAGCATCCAACAGTAGTCAGCTAGCATATTGACGTTCCATCTTCCTTCGTAGTGTCTCTCGATATCACAGACATCCTGGTGAAATCTTTCATCCTGCTCTTCACTGTAGGCTCACAAGTTTTCAGGAAAATAGTCGACATGGGAGTGTAAGAAATGAACTTTCAAGCTCATCTAGCATCCTTGATCTTTATACGCATTCAACATGCGTTGTACAATCGTTTTGTGGTGAGAGTCTTTAGTATTCCCTGAAAACTTGTGTATTTGAGAGAGTCCCATGCTTCCTTTTCTTTTTCTCCCATTGTTTCTAAAAAGAGTGGATCAGATGACAGTTTTCGTATGTCGGGGCCAGTAAAAACTCCCTCTTTCAGCTTGGCTTCAGACAGTTTTGGTAACTTGGAACACAGATATCTGAAACATTCCCCATCTTTTGGCAGTGATTTAACAAACTTCTTCATAAGCCTTAATTTAATATGAAGAGGTGGCAATAAAACCTTTTCTGTTGGAACCAAGGTCGTATTAATGACGGGAAAAAGGTAAAACGGTTCAAAAGTTTATTGTTTGACTGGTACCATGTTTTCAGAAGGTGGTTTTTCTTTTCAGGGTTATCCAGGTATATATGGTGTTGGAGGCCTGGAGATTAAGAAAGATTTGATCTCATGATTTATTGCTACTTAAAGGAAAAACCTTGAGTACAATTTGTGAATGTAACAAACTATGCTCTCACAGGAAGGATAGTAGTTTGAAAACATTCTTATTTTAAGAATAGCCATCTTAAAACAGTACAGTCCAAGTATAAGCATTCCTCCTAATGGAAACATGCTCTTGGGTTGTAATTGATATGGCCAATAAAATTAGTTTTTTTAGTTGAATATTTGAGGCATACCTTACAAATTTAATTAATAAACCTGTGTGCATGTGTTCTCCAGCATGTATTTGTATGCCAAGCAATACTGCAACATTTGCTTTATCCATTTTTACCCTTCAGACTTTGCAGGCTTTATTTATATACTATTTTTAATTATAGTTACATAGTACTCAACAGATGTACATAAATGTTTCTTTTCTGTTATAATTTTAATTAAATCATTTAATTTGGCAGTGAAAGGTTGGTATTGTTGGCCTTAACAATGTATAGAAACATTAATTTGTGATAATTAACATGGGACAGTATACTGGAAGATAGATGTCCTGTTCTTTCTAATCATGTAAAAACCTCATATTTTGAATTGTCCTTTTATTTTACTTTTAGAATTACTTAATGCAACTGATTTTTCAGTTTTGTTTACGTTCTGATCATTTTAACAAAAGTGCACATTGTATAATAATAGAATAAAAAAATTGGAAGGGGACTATAAAACCATTGAGTCCAATCCCCTGTTCAATTCAGTTATGGAGATAAAGGAAAAAATAATAATTTATTCTCAGTTACTATAAATGTCATATATTCAGTATATCTTTTGATGTATACATGTTGCCTACAAGAAGAAGAGGGTCTCTCTCTCCTCCCCATTTTCCAGTAGTTATTATTGCATTCTATTTGCATTTAAAGGAATTACACTATACTGGAGATAGAAGTGTAGTTTTAAAAGTAGCAAAAGGAGAGTAATTTACCAGACCTTTAAAAATAAGCTATTTTTTCCCTACATCTGCTACTTTTTAAACACATCTCTGTTTCCAGCATAATGTAATTCCTTTAATCACTTTCCCTCCTGAAAGTCAACTTCTGGATCATGCATGCTTGTATGTAACATGTGTAATTGAAGTTACATTTGTTTTGTTATCTAGTCATCACCAGGTATGATGAGAAAGCAAGACAAGCCTCTTCCTGCTCCACCACCACCTGTACGAGATCCTCCTCCACCTCCACCAGAAAGACCCCCTCCCATTCCGCCGGATAATAGGTTGAGTAGACATGGGCATCACCCCGAAAGTGTGCCTTCCAGAGACCAGCCAATGCCACTTGAAGCCTGGTGCCCCAGGGATGTGTGTGGGACTAATCAGTCAGTGGGATGTCGAACAGTAGGAAGTGACAGTTCTCCCAAACCTGGACTCCCTGCAAGCTCAAATGTAAATGGGAGGCATTGTCGTATGGGCTCCGATCCAGTTTTTTTGAGGAAACATAGACGCCATGATTTGCCTTTGGAAGGTGCCAAGGTAAGAAACTTGTATCACAAAGTATAACTTCAGCATGTTTTGTAGTCTGACTTGGTTTCTTGTTATTTCTAGGATCATTTTCTTTTTCTTTTTCTCTGTTTCCTCTTCTTTCCATACTTAACAAGGATCAGTCTACCTTCTTATTGAAAGTAGTACTGTGTTTAGTTATATCTCACTTTGGAGATTGTGCACTCCTTAAAAATATTCAATAGGAGAAGAACATTTTAAAACTAATAAAATGCTTAAAATATTATTGCAGTGGTTACTGTTGCTAGTTTGACCTAGAAATTAATGGTTCTGTTTAGATTTTTTTGATTTTTTAATAAATGTTTTTAATTTAAATGGAGTATAAAGTAATATACTAAAATAAGATATAAATTGAAAATATTAACAGTTCTTTGTATAGTGTGTGCAAATTACAAAAGATGTGCCATTTGCTTATATACACCAAGTAGATGCTGAGGTAATAATTAGAAATTGCTCTCTGAGATAGGAAAATTTGAATAGGGGACATTCAGTCATTGCAGAAAACAGTCCCACACTGGTTATAATGCTGAGAAATACATTTCTTGCAGCTGTTTTCAAATGGCCATCTAGGTAATGACGAATATGATGTTCCCCCTCGACTCTCAACGCCTCCTCCAGTTGCCTCAGTGATGATGAATATGAAGTGAGTTTAATTTTGAAAATAAAGTTTGTTATACTATCCCTCCACCCCCCTGGTTCATATGAATGGCCATCTGGGTTCTAGTTTTAACCTATGGTGAACGTTGAGGGGTGTTTTAATTGCTTTTTACTGTCTTTTGATTTTAATTGCTGTCGGGATGTTTTTATATTTCAGTGTTTTTTATTGGTTGATTATAAACCGCCCAGAGTCACTTTGGCGAGGGGACGGCGATAGATATAGAATAAAATAAAATAAATACTATAAAAATGAATTAAACAACACTTTGTAAACCAATAACTTGATGATGTGTAGTTTTCTGTAAACATGTATACTATAGGAATATTGGGTAAAACCTTATTGAAGGAATACTACATGAAAATCATTGTTCTCTAGTTCCTCATTTTTATGCAATGTGTAGAGAAGCATGGAAGTGGTGATTTTGTAGAACCCAGATAAAAAAACAGAGAAACAGGGAAGTGGTGATTTTATAAATCATAGTTTATGAGGTAGAAATGTTTGCAAAATTTGAAGATACAGTAGCACCCCATATAACGAAAAAGCTCTGTCCCACGGAGCTCTTCGTTATACAAATTTTTTTGTTATGCAAATCACTATTGGCGATACCCCACATAATTTTTTTCCCCCATTATATGGGGTATAACCCGTATAACAATTTTTTTTTGTTATGCAGGGTATCACCAATAGCTCAAAAACACTTCGTTGTATGAATTTTTCATTATACGAAGTGTTCGTTATACGGGGTACCACTGTAGCTGTCAGACTTACCCAGCCATCTTCTCATGCTTCAAGTATTATAGCACAAGTAAGCAAATTAGCCATTAGTTTATTTTAATCTATTGAAATCTGTTACTCTTCAGGAGACACATAAAGCAAGAGTGGAAGCATTCGTCCAGGCTCTGTGGGATCAGTTCTTTGTTTTTTTTCTTGCACTTAAATAGTGAACTTGTATTTAATTCTGATTTTTTTAACTTTATAAAAATGACACATCCCAAACTAAGTTATTAGCCAAAGCCAAAAGGAAACTTTGGGTAAATGTATAGTAATGAGCCCAAGAAAATCTTCATTATTAATTATTTGAAAGAGGTATTCTTTCGGGAAGGTCCCGCGCAAGCCTCCAAGCCGCCCGAGGTTGAGAAAGGGTACCCCTTCGGAACCACGAGCGTGCATGCGCGGCCCGGCGGCGGTCAGGCGAGGATGTGGGAAGGTCCCTCGCCTGACCGCCGCCGCGCCGCGCAAGCCTCCAAGCCGCCCGAAGATGCGAAAGGGTAAAGATCCTTACACTTTCACAACTTCGAGCGTGCGCGCGCGTGTCGTTCGGGGTTAGGGCAGGAGACGGGGGTCTTTCCCGTACCTTGCCCTAACCCCGAATGACACGCGATTGCGTGCCTACCCGGGGGGGGGGGGATGCCGAGCCTTGCCTCGGTGTGGTTTGTCCCTGACGTCAGGGCATTTTTTTAGCATTGTTCGATCAATGCATCAAACAGCGTGAAAAACCGGACAACGTCATGACTTGTGGAACCATGTCATCACGTTGTCCGGGGTTCTATTGTATTGGATTGCATGCAGTTTTCAAATTCAGGTTCATATATCTCATTTTTCTAGAAGATACATGTTAAAACACTTATAATAAAATGTCATTTCTGCTTCACCAGTTTTTAAGATCTTGAGAAATAATGCTATGACCAGTAAATGTGTACAAAATTTATTAGGCTAAAAGAAATCCTAGGAAAAACATGCTATTCCAGGAAAACCATGTGCTTGTCTTTTAAATTCTGTGAATGAGCACCATTGTCTGAAGGTTACTTCTCCTTATGCTGATACCAGATTTGAGCTGATTTCTGTAGCAGCTGTCGAGTCTGATCTTCACACACAAAAAAGCAAGTTGATTGATCAACTCAAATCAAATACCAAATCAAATCACATACCAATGTAAAGAACAAGCCAAATGTAGTGTTGTTCAGACAGTGGTTTTCATTAATATAATCTAAAGTGGTGGGCGATCCATTCTATTTGTGCATCCCTCTTGTTATAAACTTGCTAATTCATTTCACCCTTAGTAACTGCTATTGATATTTTATGTAAAATCTTTTGACATATTTGAACCTGTCAACTGGAATCCTGTTGGTGTGTCCTTCAGATTTATGTAGCTTCCATGAACATGTACATCCAACCAGGTTCATCATTGGATCAAGAGTGCATCTTAGTGACATAGTCTGGTATGTGATAATGGACATGCCCAGGACATTCCCAACCACCTTGTTAATCAGTTGCAATTAGCCACAGCAAATTAGACAACCCTTACACTAACATCTGTAGGATTCTTGTCATTAAATCTAATGTTGTTTGCTAGCCATAGTTTTATTGCTATAGACTGGCAATAGGATATCATATTGTCAGCATTTTATTAGAAGATCTTTAAATACCATTTTTAATTGAAAATATTATCAATTAGAGATTTTATAAGTAGAGTAAATACATTTGACGACTTGAGCCAAAATCCTCTTGCAGTTAAATAATCTCATTATCTGTTGCATGGATATTTTTAACTTGAAACATTTTACTTCCATAAATTATTCTGTTTGTGTTATGCTGGCATAACCAGGCAAGAGGTTTTTGACCTGCATATATTGTGTTTATTGAACTGTCTTCCACTTTGTACTTGTTTTTACAAGTTTGTAACACTTGTGGAACACTGCCCATGCAGAGGGATAAATTCTTGGGAGTGGGATTTCTGAGTGAAATAATAGCTCATGGCGAAAGGATTAGTATATTGTCTTTACATTGGCCTACAGCAGAGGTGCCAAACTACAGGCTGGATTGCCGCCGCCACTAGAAGTAACGGAATCATGCTAAAATGCACCAAAATGTTAAGAAAATACAGCCAAAAAATTCCAAAAACTGAGCAAAAATATGCCACCCTCTCTCCCATTGTCATGGGAAACAGCGGAGGTGGTGAACGTCCAGAAAATACACCGTGAATTCATTTGCCACCACTGGCAGGAGGAACCACATGATGCCTATTTAGCTGTCTGAGGTGGCATGTTCAGGTCCCTGGCAGGAAACGTTTGGGCAATCCTGGCCTACAAAATCTACTTAAAATTGATTGGTTGATTGATTGATTAATTAATTAATTGAATGCATTGATTGAATTGAATTAATGCATTGATTTAATACATTGATTGCATTTATAAACCACCTAGCTGGGATATTCTCAAATGGGCAGTGTACAACAGTTAATTTATTTATTTTTTTACAAATAACCACAAATAAAAAATCTAACACAAAAATCAAAATCACACAGCCTTAAAGAATTACGATCAATATACAACAGATAATTCAAACCAAGTGCATTGAACTAGAGCAGGGGTCAGCAAACTTGGCTCTTCAGATGTTCTTGGACTTCAATTCCCAGAAGCCCTGATGAGTAGATGTACTGACTTGGGCTTCTGGGAATTGAAGTCCAAGAACACCTGGAGAGCCAGATTTGCTGACCCCTGAACTAGAGCAACATCATTACATTACTTTAAACTATCTGTCAGGGTTTATCTTATAAATGTAACATACAGTTTATTCATTATTTAGTTTAAAAAGTGGACAAATCTTACTCTAAATATTACATTTCTGCTAATATTAATCTCATTGAAAAGTCTTGAATATATCTTTTATTTGGTATTAGAAATGCTTCCTGGATGGCCGAATTTGAATCACTCGTTTGCTACAAGTCTGCACAGCTCCAGGTGCTGATCCCGAGGATAGCTTGAAAGTATATAGCTAGAAATAGAGCCTTCTCTGTGGCAGCACCAATGCTGTGGAACACTCTACCGATGGAGCTGCACCAGGCCCCATCACTCGCTATCTTTTAAAAGCAATTAAAAACTCTTGTTCAGGGAGGCCTTTTAGGGTTATCCCTTTAGCAACAAATCAGTCAGTCAGGTTGATCCCCTATAATGCCAGTTATTTTATTTTACACTAGAACCCCGGACAACGTTATGACATGGTTCCACGAGTCATGACATTGTCCGGTTTTTAACGTTGTTCGATACATTGATCCAACAACGCTAAAAAAAACCTGAGAAGAGGCGCGAAAAGGTGTGCCAGCAGGAGCCTCTTCTACCAAATGGGTATAGCAACGGGCATCGCACTTCAAGGCAAGGTATCAAAGCGGGGTGTGTGTGTGTGTGCCACCCCCACTTTGATCCCTTACCTTAACGTGGGATCCCCGTTTCGCGCACCTGGGCAAGGGTCGTCTTTTCCGAATTGCCCCCTCCCCCGAGGGAGGGGGGAATTCGGAAAAGCTGACCCTTGTTTAGGCTAGCGAAACGGGGATCCCACGTCAAGGCAGTTGCCTTGACATGCGATCCGCGTTGCTATAGCGTGCCCGGGAAAGAGGCGGCTTGATCGAAATCCTCACCCCCGCGCAGGGGGAGGGAATTTCAGCCAAGCCGCCTCTTTCCCAAGCCGGGGAGACCCCGCGGAAAGGCACCTCTCCTCTCCCGAAGTTCCGAAAGGGTAAAAATCCTTATATTTTCGGAACCTCGGGTGGGACCTCGGGGAGGTCCCCCCAGTACCCTGCGCTAACCCCCACCAATGCACGCCGCCTGCAAGCCACCCGAGGTTCCTAAAAGATAAGGATCTTTACCCTTTCGGACCTTCGGGTGTGCGGCGCGCGTTGGTGGGGGTTAGCGCAGGTTATGGGGGGAATTGCCTTGACGTGGGATCCCCGTTTCGCTCGCCTACGTGAAAATAACGTGAAAATCGCGTTATTCGAAACAAGATTTTTCCGAAAATCTTGTCACGTTATGCGGTTTTCACGCTATACGGTACTCGCGTTATCCAGGGTATTACTGTATTTTATTTGGAGACGTATTTGACAGTTGGTCTGTTTTTGATTTGTTGTGTGTTTTGTTGTGTTATCTGATATTTGTTTGTACACTGCCTAGAGGGGAAAATCTTTCAAATGGGCGGCATAAAAATGTAATAAATAAATAAATATTGACTCTTACTAGCACTCGCTCCAAATGTTTCTTAATGTCTCAAACAGTTGTTATGTGTATTATAGAGCTGAAATCATTTCCTTTTTGCATTATGCAATTTTTTAAATGATTTCCCACATTCAGATATATTTTTCTGATAAACAGAAATACAACATAAAATTAAATATACTTAACACAAGTACAGTGATACCTTGCTTAACGAGGAAAATGTGTTCGACATGGTTGCTCGTTAAGTGAGTTGCTCGTTTAGCGAAACACATTTCCCATAGGGAAATGTGTTTCGAAAGGTCCTCCAGACTTTTGATTGCAGCAAAGTCTATGGGCTTCGCACAATGATGGTGACTAATGCAGTATTTCCTCCTAACCCTTCTGGAGGTGGAGGGGGTGGCGGACAGGCCGGCGGCAGTTGCAGAAACAGGTATTGGGGCATTTTTTACGATGCCCCCATGCCTGTTTCTGCTGCTGTCACTGGCCTGTCCACCACCCCTCCACTTCCGTCAGGGTTTTGGAGGAATGACTGCATCCATTCCTGTCATTGTGCAAAGCCCATAGACTTCGCTGCAGTTGAAAAAGTCCCCCAGATTTTTTCGACTGCACAATGACAGGGATTGGCGCTTGGGTTGGGGGTGAACTGGTGCGCACGCCACTTCAAACTCCAACCGAAGTGCTGATCCCACGCTGCAATTGGTGCTTGAGTTGGGGGAAAGAACGGGCACGCACGCCAGTTCAACCCCCAACCCAAGCATTGATCACCCTTTGCTTGTGAAGGGAGCACGGGTTCCCTTCGCAAGGAAAGGGCGATCCCAGCAAAGCGCGCATTGGCAGGGCGTTTGGCAATGAGGACATGGACTCCCTGCCTTGTTGCCAAACGCCTGCTGATATGAAGCTTCTCATTAACTGAGTTTTTGCTCGTTCAACGAGGCAGACCATTTGGGTAAAGGTCTACTCGTTAGGCGAGTTACTTGCTAAACGAAGATGCTCATTATGCGAGGTATTACTGTATACAGAGTATGCAGTAATTTAAGGCTGATTTTATGAATGATCAAGTAAATGAGTAGAACTTCTGTAATTTATGGTCTATAATTTTGTGAAAACAGTATGACTTGCTCATAACTATTTTCATATTAAATTCCTTGAATGTCATCTCAGTGTCCTTAGTTTTAGTATATTTGCATTATAACCTTCAGATTATTTAAACTTGTTAAAATTCTATTTTTTATCTTGGGACTTCTGCTGAAGAGAAAAAGTACCTACTTGCTTTCTTAGATTTAATAACATCTGAATAAGGAAGCACCAGAAATCTCATTACTTGACATTGACAGAAATATATTCTATAGTTATCTAATAAAGAATAAAATTATGAATATTTTTGCAAATTTCACTGGGTAATGTTATGTAATGCAATGTGTGTCAAATCACTGGCCAGCATTATAGTGATTAGCATACAGTTGTACCTCGCTTAAAGAGCATAATGCGTTCCACAGGATTGCTCTTTAAGCGAGTTTGCTCTTTAAGCGAAACACCATTGTAAGTGACCAGTTGTGGGGGGGATTGCGAACCCCGATTTATTTAAATGACATTTTGGTTGGTTTTATTTGTTAAGTGAAGTGAACATTCAGAGAAAATAATGCTCTTTAAGTGAGTTACTCTTTAAGCGAGGCATTCTTTATGTGAGGTTTGACTGTACTTGAATCAGATAGAGCTAGATTCAATTTTCTTCTTGGGCAGAAAACTTATTAGGCCACCTTTTTGGTCTCATTGACTATGTTTGAGTGCCAGACTAACCAATAGTCTCTAGGCTAGGGTGAATAAGCAGTGCCTGTTGTCTGCACTTAGGTTACATGTTCTTCCTTCATTCTCTTCTGTGTGGGCATCAGGATTTCATAAGCTTGCTTGCCAGATTGTATGAACCTGATGAACTGAATTAATCTTAAATATGGCATATCAGACACCTCAGTCTGAGGGCTCGTGTCAGAACAGTCTAGTTTAACCAGAGTTCTAGGAACATACATTATGCTATAATAAACAGATTAAAGCTTCTGATATTTGTCCACCACATGAAAGGAGGACTCACAAACTGCAGGACAAAACTAAGCTTTATCCATCTTTCTAAATAATTTAACCTGATGCTGCACACAATCACTATCTTTCACTCTACCTTATATCTTGGCTTGTTCTGAAATTAACATGGGAAAACTTCATTTAACCGATATATTAGTACGATAAATAGTATATCTGCTTACTGTAACAAAACTTATATGGATTTGATCTACTTTTCTTTGAGGTCTTCTGTTCCTGTTACAAATTCTCTCCCTGAGAAACTGAAAGAAAATACAGAAGAAGATGAATACAAGATTCCTTCATCCCATCCTATTTCTTTGACCATACAGTCATCTCATTCTCATAATTCAAAACCTCAGCTTTGGTAAGATTATTTGAAGGCAATGATAGGACACTCATTTGGCCATGATTACACTATCTTACAGACATCTCTTTATTGTCAGCAAACGACCAAAACTGTTCAAATGGCATATCTTAACATTAAGCTAGAGTTTTTCCCTCTCTCCCCATTTCCCCAGTCTACTTTTTGTTAATCTCTTTCATGAATGAAATATCTGAAAAGCTTGCTGGCATTTTTCTGTCTTTGTGAAGAATACTAATATGGATTTTTGCCTAATTGTTTATATGGCTTTAATATCATCCTTACTTTTGATACAAATCTTCATCTTAAAATAACTACTGCCAATGATGTAAAATTTCAAATATTTTTTTAAAAAATGTGTAGACAGACATTTGGCAAGAGATTTAGCATTCAGAATTGGGGAGGAGAGATTTTCTTTGTCTGATTATGGGTTCCATGCTTTATTTTCATGATTATAAACTATAATATAGTTTATCAAATTTGTGGTTTAGCTAGTAAGAATTGTTCACCTTTTGTCTAGTATCAATTTTTCTGCTCTCAGAGGTATTTTTCTGCTCTCAGAGGTATAAATTATAGATTATTGTATTTTTGCCAAACTTTACTTGAAATTGAAGACTAATACTCTAGCACAGGAATTAAAAATGTTTTGTTTTAAAATGTAGAAAATTAGTTAGCCAGGGAGATTCAGTAGGAATCAGATTTTTTGGATTACAATTCATGCTTCTCTAGTCTGAGATTTCCTGACAGGCACCTTGCAAACACTGGCTGTCTGGCTGGTTGAATAAATATTTAGCCCAAATTTGTCCTACAAATGATCCAAGATAGCATAGTTGTTTTAAAAAATATAAAAGCCTAAAGCAGATATTATATTTGCATCTGAAGGACTACTTTTAAAAATAAACAGGACATTTTGGAGATATCTTATTTGTAGGGTCACCATAGGTCTGAGATGATTTTATGCTGTGTAACAACAAAGACCATTTTTGCTGAAAAACTAATGGCCATCACAGATTAATTGTTTGCTTTTGCTGTTATGAGACTAACTTGCCAATAAATGTGTGTCTTATCTCTGCTTTCAGTGTGTGTGAAAATGGTCAGCCCTTTGGAATGGTTAATGAAGCTCACAATACAGGCTCTGAGATGAAAAGACTGAGACATCTAGAAATGGGTATGACTTCCCAAAAAAAATTGGCCCCATCTGGAGGGTTTTTTTAAAAAAAAACTTTTGAAGTACTCCTAAAATGTTGTTTTTGTTGTTCAGGAGATGCTCTTGAGTCCACTGTTCCATGTCCATTGTTACCTGTACGGCCTCCTGTAAGAGAAAACTTGAGACGTGGCTCTGTACCAAACAGGACTCCTTCTGATTATGACCTGCTTGTTCATCCTCCAGGTTACTTACCCTTTTATTCCCTGTATGTACAACAGGTTGGAAATGAGGAGAATAAAACTGTATCTGAAACATTAGTAGCACAGAATACACAGTTATATTTATTAGGTCCTGCAGTGGTGTTACTTTATTATAATTTGTAGGTGTTACTACTGTTTCTGCTTGTTTTTGGATGCTACCTTAACACAATCAAGTGATTTGCCTTGTCAAATAAGCTAGTAGTAGTGTCATCTGCAGGCACTCTGTTACAAGTAGCAGTATTATCCCTGGTGGAGTTCTCAAAGCTGAGTCACCAGACTAAGACGAATCCTAATGCTTCAGGTCTTAGTGGTCATATCAGTTAAAAAAAAGTAATTATCAATGGCTCCTCAAACTGGAAGAAGGTATTTAGTGGGATATCAGAAGGCTTAGTACTGAGCCCAGGGCTCCTCAACATGTTTATTAATGGTTTGGATAAGAGGGTGTAGAGTATGCTTTTCAAATATGCATATGACACAAAATTGAGTGAAATAGCTAATATGTCTAGCTTTGATGAAAGAAGACTGAGAGGGGATATGATAGCACTTTTCAAATACAGTAATACCTTAGATAATGATTGCATTGGATAATGCTAAAATTGGATAATGATGCAATTTTTTTTAAAAAATGCATCGGCTAACAATCTGTTAGCGTTATCTGAGGTAATCATTCTTAGCAGTGGGGTGGCTGGGAAACTGAATGGGGGCTCCCTGTTCCGCTTCCCAGCCACCCTACAGCTGCAGAGGCAAGGGCAGGGTAGTTGGGAAGCTGAAAGGGGGGCTCCCCTGTTGGCTTCCCCAGCCACCCCGTAGCTGTGGGCGCAGGGGTGGGGTGACTAGGAAGCCGACGGGACTCCCCGGCCAGCTTCCCCATTCACCCCGCAGCTGCAGAGACAGGAGCAGGGTGGCTAGGGATGCAGACAGGGGAGTCCCCTGTCAGCTTCCCCAGCTACCCCGCAGCTGCAGAGGCAGGGGTGGGGTGGCTGGGGATGCCAACAGGGGAGTCCCCCATTCAGCTTCCCAGGCACCCACCCCCTGCCTACACAGCTGCAGGGTGTCAGGGGAAGTTGATGGGGGAGTCCCTCGTCCGCTTCCCCAGCCACCCCCATCCCTGTGCCTGCAGGGGTTCCCTTCACAAGCAAAGGGCTATCCCAGCATCGGATAGCCCTTTGCTTGCAAAGGGAATGTGGTCCGTAGACATCGCTGGGCAGTGCTGTAAGGCAAAACGCCAGTGTTCTTTCCCTGGTGTTTTGCCTTGCAGCAGCACCCGGGCAGGTTGGGAACAGTGCACATTGGGTCCCCTGACCTCCCCGGAGACGGCAGTGGAGAGCCCGAAATGGGCGAAAAAAACTTCAATTTTTTCCACCCATTTTGGGCTCTTTGGAGCTCCTGCCACCTCTAGGGAGGTCAGGGACCCGATCCACGCTGTTCCCAACCTCCCCAGACCTACCTGGGTGCTGCGATCGCAACATGTGATCAGCGCTTGGGCTGGGGGGTTGAACAGGTGTGCACCCAGTTCAACCCCCAACCCAAGCAGCTGATCCCACACTGCGATCCGCCTGCCTCTTTGGAAAGGGCAGTGGGGATTCCATGAGTGGAATCCCCACTGCCCTTTCCAAAGAGGCAAGCGGATCGCCCCCTGTTCCCTTTCCTTTTCTGAAAGGGAACAGGGCTTTTTTTTAATGTTGTGTGATCAGTGCTTCGCACAACGTTAAAAACCAGCTAACGATGAGACTTGTGGGACCAAGTCTCATTGTCATCCGAGGTACTAGTGTACTTGAAATATTGACATACAGACAAAGGGCAGGATTTCTTCTCTATCATCCCAGAGTGCAAGTTATATTATAATGGTTTCAAGTTACAGAAAGCCAGATTTCATTCAGTTAATGTTAGGAAAAAACTGCTAGAGTAGTACAAGTAATACCTCATATAACATTAGTATCGAATAACACTAAAACTGCATAACATTAAGGAATCTGGGGGGGAGAATTGCATCAGATAACATTAAGATCCTATGAGATGCTTCAGATAACAACCGCTAAAGCCTGTGTGGTTACAATGTATCTCTATGGATCCCATAGGATTTTAACATGCATCAGATAACACTAAAAATCATATAACACCAAGACTTGTGGAACCAGGTTTTAGTGTTATATGAGGTTTTACTGTACAACAATTGAATCAAGTAGTTTGGGAGGTGGTGAGCCATCTTTCAGATCTGCTTTGATTTGGATTGTGCATGTGTTGGACTCACTGACTTGATAGGCCCTTTCCAATTCCATTATTCTAAATATTGTAGTTGTTTGGGTGAGCAAAGTATAGTGGAGAGGGAAAGGACATCTTCTAACAAAGTGTTTCACACTGAAAATGATAAATTCAGATGAAATGATATGCCTATAATAGTGAAAACATGGGAGCTGTGGAACATATGCAAAATATGGTCTACTATGTGTACAAAAGAAGATATAGTAAACGGCCAATACAATGCTATTGAAGTATTCCACTTCTGTGCCAAAATAATCTAACTATTTTAACTATTGTTTTGAATTTTACTACTTTGTAAAGAGAGAGCCAGAGAATTACATCTTTGAAGCTTAGTTACAAATTTGCATGTGATTCATACAACTCCAGAAAAAAACATCTAGGAACTATAAAACTTCCAGAAATTATAGATTTACAGTAAAAGGTATTTTACAGCATGCCTTAAGCCTTAGATAATGCATAATATTAGTGATGGTAACATTCCTGGTGGCACTGATCTTCTACATAAATTTGTGAAGGAATAACCAATCTCCATGGCTAGTGAGAAACAACGTTTTGATATTGTTACAATTGTACAATAATGAAGATCTGACAAATTCTTTTTCTATGCAGGTGAAGATGTATTGGGCAATCAACCCCCCTCACTTCCTCCACCTCCTCCTCCTGCACGCCACAGCCTCATTGAACAAGCAAAAACAACTGTTACAGGAAGCAGACCTCTATCTGGGCATGAATTTTATCTTCCTCCTGCTGGTAAGTGTTAAAAGCAAGCACATTTAACACTAGCAGTACTATTTTCATCGTACAATTGTAGTTACCTAAAAAAAAAATTCAGCCGTCTTTGGACATATTTTTAATTATGTATTTTCAGAATCAGCTGGCTAAGCAGTTCAGTGGTTGAGATATGTGGCTCCAAAGACAGAGTTTGGGAGTTCAGCCCTCCACTGTACCTCTTGAGAAGACAAACCAGCCTGTGTAGCCATTGGCAAGCTGCATATGCTCAGGGTGTCCAGAAAAGAAGGAAATGATAAACCATTTCTGAATGCTCACAACCAATGAAGCTCAGGAAAAAGTTGCCAAAAGTCAGAATAACTTGATGGCACAAAACTATTACTATTTTCAGGATTCCGCCTTAGAATTGTGTAACTTAACTAACATAAAGGTAAAGGTTTCCCTTGCTCGAAAGCCAGTCGTATCCGACTATAGGGTTCAGTGCTCATCGCTGTTTCAAAGCCGAAGAGCCAGTGCTATTTGCTTCTGCATATGTTTCCATGGTCATGTGCCAGGCATGACTAGACACAGAAGCGCACAGAATGCTGTTTACCTTCCCACCAAAGTGATCCCTATTTATCTGCTTGCAATTTCTTGCATTCAAACTGGTAGGTTGGCAGGAGTATCTAACATAGAAGGATATAAAAATGTTGATTGCTCAAATACAACAAAATAGTCTTATTAATCTCAGTATACCTATTATTTAGACATTATGAGAAATAATGTTCTCTGTATAATGTCTTTACAATGCAGAATTATTTGACAAATATTTTAGTACACTTGTCTTTCAGGTAGAACTCATGAAATTCAAAGGAGTGTGTTGGAATTGTTTGATAGAATTATTGTGTTTTAGTAATATAAATGAAACACTTCTTATATTGAAGGTTAAGAAGCATACATTCTCCTTCGTGTAGTCTGTGAATGCACAATCTGGGTTCTGCGCCTGCATGGGAGCCAGTTCGGAACTTGAAAGCTAATTGGATAAAATTTGAGAATTAGGGACTGCCCACTAGTTCCACCCTCCTTCGGCGCCATTTATCCCTCAGTTCTCTTTTTACTGCTGCCATAGCAGGAGCCTTTTTGAGAGAGCTGTTTGGTTTTTCTAGGCCTTTGTTAGAGAGCTGTTCCCTCAATAATTTTTTCCAGGGCTGGGGGTTTTACATCCTCTCGGTCCATATTCTCCAAATATTTTTTATACATATATATATGTTCGTTCGCCTGATCACCGCCAGAGATCGTCGAACAATTTTTCCAGAGTCAGTGGAGGACTCCTCTCCTTGTACGCTCTGTTACTCTGCCATTACATGGCCTCTTCTGCGGCTTTCAAGAGGTGCCCCTCTTGCAACAAGAAGTTTCCGAGCACCGACGGTCACAATAAGTGTCTCATTTGCCTGGGTGAGAACCACCCAGTACATTTGTTGTTCCGTCTGCCGCAGTTTCACTAAATTGGTTTTGAAAAATTGCTTCAATCGCCTCAAGGTACACCTCATGGAGACAGCCTTATATCTGTAGCCTGAAACTTCTCAGGAGGCGCTGCCTGACCCTCCTGCCTCATACCATCAAAAATCCACCACAGCCGAGCTTTTTTGTAAGAAGAAGAAAGTCCAGAAGTGGGAGAAGAACAAGTCCAAAACCCATCACTCTCCCCCCGACCTGGTCTCCTCTGCCTTCACCAACTGCTTAGGCTATCTTTCTACGTGCAACCTCTTCGGAAGCCCCTTCTTTGTCTCCGGCTCCGACTGTCTCACCTGTGAAATCGAAGTCTACCGCCTCGAGACTCACCTCCTACTCCTCCACCTTGTGGAGCTTCCCTCAGACCGCCTCGAGGAAGCCTATGCCATCATGCAATCCATTGTGAACCACCAGAACAGGCTGTGAGTCAACCATTTGATGTGAGTCTTCTCACACCTCTTTTCGAATCAATGGCCAGACAGATTGGCGACCGAATTGGTGGCATCATTCCTCCTCTACCTCAGCCTGTGAATGAACCTGTCAGGAGACGTTAGCCCAGCGCTCCTCAAGGACCTCTGCCTAAACAGGCTCGCCTCGACAGGCCTTCTGCCTCTACGTCAAGAAGACTGCCGTCCATTTCACCTGGCTCTTCCCCAGGCAATACATCAAGGACAGCCAGGCAATACTGGACTGATTCTGATGCTGAAGCTTACTCCCACCCCCCACCCCATTTCAGCGTGGTCAGATCATTCCCCAGGTTCCTCTGATGCTGAAGAGGAATCTTTCGTCCAGGCCGAGAAGACCCCGGACGATCAAGTTGGGAAAAAACAAGAGAAGCAGCCGGAAGACCAATGCACATTCATGGCTCTGCTTACCAGGCTGGGGGAAGCTCTTAACATTAAGGCCGACCATCCACCCGTCTCCTTCATGGACGAGGTTTGTGGCGTCACAGACAAAAAGCAGATCAGGCCTATACACCTCGTCCTTCTTCCAATGTTCTCCCATTCGGCAAAAGCTATTTGGAAAAAAACCTGTTTCTGCCCACATTGTCTCCGCTAGGGTCAATGGTTTATAGAAACAGAATTCCTCCAGGTCCACCCCATGCCTAACTCGTGGATTGTCAATGCATCTCAGGGTAAGACCCTGGCTAGTGGGTTCCCTATCCCAGCCTCCCATGAGGGAAAGAAATCAGATTCCCTGGGCCGTAAGGTGTATGCCAACGGGTCACTATCCTTCTGCGCTGCCAACTATTCTGTCACTATGGGTTCCTACACTTATAAATTGTGGTCAACGGCACAGGACTTTGCTCCCAAACTCTCTCTTGAATCCCGTGTGGAGTTCGAAATGTTCTGTAAGGAGGGCACCCAGGTGGGCCAGCAGCAAATTAGAACAGCAAGGCACATCTGTGACTCTACCACTAAAAACATCGCAACAGCCATTCTCCTGCACAGACATTCCTGGCTATGATCTGCTGACCTGCAAGATGAAGTTAAGAATGTTGTTGAGGAGATGTTGTTTGTTGGTCAGGGCCTCTTCTCTTCCAAAACGGACACGGTACTCAACGAACTGCACCGTGATAAAACCACTGCGAACATACTACGCCTGGGCTTGAACAATGCCGACCAACTCAGACCGAGGTACAGACTGTTTCAAGCTGCTTAAGCCTCTTACCAAGCGGGTCCTTCTCCTCATCTATACTGGAGACAACAAGATACACTAGACAGAACTACTACTACAAACCGCGGGTGCTGGGCTCTCGCCCCTCCTACCAGCAGCAGCAACAATATCACTCCACACACAAAGATAAGAAGACCCGGCAGCACGTTTGACTTCGTGTTGGCTGATGATCCTCCGACTCTTAACACCTTACGTTCCGCTTCGTAACGCCATTGTGACATGGCGCAACATCACCATGAATATGTGGGTTTTGAACGTTCTAAAATTTGGCTACACCATAGAATTCAAAGGACGTCCTCCACTTGTTCGCCTCTGGTACATGTCCCCTTCTCTAACTACGCAATGAAGTCATAACTCTTCTTGACAAAGGGGCCATCGAACTCGTAAACTCCAACGACTCGTCCGATGGCTTCTATTCAAGATACTTTGTAGTCAACAAAAAAGGATGGGGGCCTGCGACCCATCTTGGACCATCACCTCTACAAGTACATACAACAGAAGTTTTGGATGGTGACCCTCCAATCCCTTCTCCCCCTCATCAACAAAGGGGATTGGTTGTTATAATCGACTTAAAGGACACGTACTTTCACATATCCAGCCACGTGTCGCACCGGAAATTCCTGTGGTTCCGGCATCAGGAGCAGATATATATGTACATCTGCCTACCGATCAGTCTCTCCACTGCACCGAGGATGTTTACCAAATGTATGGCAACAGTCGCAGCCTTCCTCCATCTCCACTACATAGATGGGTTGATTTGTTCCCCGATGAAGCAGTGGCCATCAGAAGACATGTTATTCACTCTGCACCTCATGGAGGATCTCAGCCTCAGAGTCAATGCAAAGAAATCTCGACTTACCCCAATTCACTCAATAGACTACTTAGGAGCCCGTCTCGACTCCCTTTGCACTCAAGCCTTTGCTCCAGACCAGCGTCTCATGGACATCTGAAGAATAGTACAATTTTTCCATTCCAGTCCGTTTGTACAAGCCAGTCACGCTCAGAGACTTCTAGGCCTCATGGCCTCAACCACAGCGGTCATACCACATGCAAAACTCAAAATGCGTTCACTCCAGTCCTGGCTGATGTCCAAGTTTTGCCCACTGAAGGACTCCCAAAACAAACAGATTGTTCCACAACAAGTCTTTCTACCAACCAGTACCCACTCTGCAGATCACAACTGACACGAGCACCAAGTGCTGGGGCGCATGTCTAAATGGTCTGACAATCAACAATTTCTGGTTCCCCAAAGAAAGGAGATAGCACATCAATTATCTCGAGCTCATGGCCGTTTGGAAGGCCATGAAGACTTTCCAACTGCTCATCAGGGGAAAAGTCATTCAAATCACGTCGGACAGCACCACAGTGATTGCATATCTCAACAGACAAATACAAGAACTTCTGCTCCAGGGTGGGTGGGGATCATTGCTCCCTGGGAGATGTGTTCATGACCGCGTGGAACTACGATCTGGTCTACGCCTTCCCTCTGTTCCCTCTAATTCAATGGACACTACTACGGTTGCTTTCTGTTGTTGAAATCGCAGCCATAGTAGCTCACTCTCTGCCTAGTTTGCCCTTTTCCGACGCTTTCAGGGACCGTACCGTAAAGCAGTTCCTTCTCGGACTTAATAATTCTTTCCCATGGGCCAAGCTCCCTCTACCCCAGTGGTCACTGACTGTTATCCTCAGTGCCCTTATGAGGCCCCCATTTGAGCCAAAGGCTACTGCGGACCTTAAGTTTCTCTCTTGGAAAACTGCCTTTTTGGTGGCCATCTCCTCTGCGCGTCGTGCCAGGGAACTCACGGCCCTCTGTTGTGACCCACCATTTCTAAAGTTCTATGGGACAGAGTGGTTCTCCACCCAGACCTAACCTTTCTCCCCAAGGTTGTGTCAGATTTCCACCTAGCTCAAGCAATTACGCTTCCAACCTTTTTCCCCGCACCAACCTCCAACCAAGAGAGGGCTTGGCACTCTAGACATCAGGCGAGCATTGCTGTTTTACACAAGACAGACAACCGCTTTTAGATCAACAACTCGTTTATTCGTACATTATGGTGGTAAAGCAAAAGGAAGTGCTCTTCCTTCACAAAAGTTTTCAAAATCTATCTCCAGCACCGTATACTTCACCTATGAGGTCTCCTCTGTTCAGCCTCCGCCTCATGTCTAATATCACTCCACCAGAGCCATAGCTACGACCATGGCCTTTTTGGAGGGCATCCCTATGGAAGACATTTGTAAAGCTGCCACTTGGTCCAGACCGTTTATCTTTACTAGGCATTACAGATTGGACACTCAAGCTTTATCTGATTCCAGGATGGGCAGAGTTGTCCTGATGACTGTTGCAGTCTTCCTGTACATGTAATCTGTGAACCACTTTCTGGATTCATCTCCTGCATGGGCGCCCCCCGTCCAAGTAAGTAACTGCTTGCTAATCTCCCAGAGTGTGCATTCACAGACTACACGAAGGAGAAGGACAGGTTTCTCTTACCAGTAACTGTCATTCTTTGAGTATGTAGTCTGTGAATTCACACTGCCCACCCATCCTTCCCCTCTAGCTGCGTGGAGGATATTCTCTTCTCTATCCTACGTACAGCTTATACATTAACTGAGGGGAAGAGCGCAAAATGGCGCCGAAGAAGGGTGGAGCTTGTGGGCGGTCCCTAATTCTGAAATTTTATCCAATTAGCTTTTAAGCTCTGAACTGGTTTCTGCCCAGGCGCAGAACCCAGAGTGTGAATTCACAGACTACATACTTGAAGAAGGACAGTTACTAGTAAGTGAAATTTGTCCTTTCATGACTGCCATGAGCTTGTTTCTTAGTCCAAAATATTGTATAGTGCTGGACAGTGAAATGATAGAGTCATCCTGAACTTCATCCTTTTGATGTAGGTCTATATTTATTTTTCATTAGAGTATGTTTATCAAACTCTCTGAGTTGTTTCCTATATTCAGCTGTGACCCTACTGAACTGTTCAGAGTGCTTCTGGTTGTCTTCTCCCCTTTGTTCAGCCTGTTGATGTATTTTCTGAGGGTCTTGTTGAAGTTGACTTCTCAGCAAAACAGGAGTGGTCGTGCTTCTCCCTCCCTCCCTCTCTCTGCATGTGCAGTAGAACCCCACATAACGGAAATACTCCGCTCCACAAAGCTCTTCGTTATGTGGATTTTTTCATTATGTGAAGCACTATTGGCGGTACCCCGCATAATGAAAAAAAAGTTCGTTAACCGGGGTTCCCATTGAGCGGGTATACCCTAGCTACCAAAACCCCCACATAACGAACTTTTTTTATCCGGGGTATTGTGCTTGCATAACGAACACTTCATTATGTGAATTTTTCATTATACGAAGCATTCCACTGTGTATAGTTTCAAGGATTTTGAAGAACAGGTTTTTCAAGAGGCACTGGGAGCTGGAGTGAGGTTGGGAAGGTTCAGATAATTCCTATTTTGAGACTGCAGATCTTTTACTTCCAGATACAGTAAAACCTCATATAACACTAAAACCTGGTTCCACAAGTCTTGGTGTTATATGATTTTTAGTGTTATCTGATCTTCTATGGGATCCATAGAGATACATTGTAACCACACAGGCTTTCCCGGTTGTTATCTGAAGCATCCCATAGGATCTTAATGTTATCTGATGCAATTCTTCCCCCCAGATTCCTTGATGTTATGCGATTTTAGTGTTATTCGATACTAATGTTATATGAGGTATTACTTGTACCGGTGGTCACAGCTGAATGTCACTCTGTTTCAGCCTTCCCTTGAAACTGAAATTAAATATTTTGAGACATGTTCAGAGTGTTGTTTTGAATAAAAATCCTGGCTAGCATTACTTTTACTCTATCTCAAGGGTTCCCAAACTACAATGCCAAATCATCCGACCTGCACTACCCTTACCGCTCCCGGAAGTGGAAGTAAAACATGCATGCGTGTGCGCATAATGTGGCTGTGCATGCACATTTTACTTCCGCTTCTGGTGGGAGAAACCATTTTCTGGCTTGCAGCCCGAAAAGTTTGGGCACCCCTGGTCTGATTACATACTTCAGTAAACCATGGAAAGAGGGATGGAATGTGCATGAGAAGAAGATGCCTGTGCAACATCATGGTTTGATTTGAATTGGATCTATATATTTTTTATCACTGTTGATGTTGTTTGTGTTCCTCATTGTGGACCTTGTGTATTCACACTGATGGGCCTGTGCTTGCAGACAGCTATCCTGTTTTGAGACTGGAAACATTTCACCGTTGGTCCCCCCCCCTTTTTTTTTTTTCTTCTCTATAGTGCATATTTCAGAGCTTCTTTCTTCAGTTTTCTTTAGTCTGCCATAGTGGTTACATCTTGAATTGTCTCTTCTGATAGACATCATTTTTACATCAGTAGAGACTACCTTCTCAGACAGTGATCACACTCAAGGCCAATGCTTCCAACAAAGAATGGAAGCTTGTCTACAGCAACAAATCTATGGTTGTTCATCTTAGAGAAGAAGGAAGAAATTACCTAACCTGTCTGTGACTTTTAGCAGTGTTCATGCTTGAAAAGCCTTTTACAGAATATTTAGGGATTGCATAGTAAAGGTTGTCTTTAACAACTCCACCACAGTGTAGTCCATAAACCTTGAACTGCCAGGTTTATGAAGCTGCTGGACCTTGGCACTGTGTTCCTTGTAGTGGTGCATTTTCTTGTGGAGTGCATGCTAGGAGAGAGAGATAATCTGGTGGACGTATTGAACACACTTTTTACATGGACATACACAAATAGAAACTCCGTCACTGTCTCCAGCTGTAGGGTTGACCAAGCATCACTACATTTGCTTTCAGGGTTAACAGCTCCTGCAGTATTGTAGCAAGATGGGAGTATCTGGGTCAGAGTTGGCAAAGCTTTGATACTGTAGGTCAGGTGTGGCTAGCCTTGGTGCTCCCATTTTCCTTAGAGTTCAATTCCCAGAAGCCCAAATCAGTACTCCTGCTGATCAGGGTTTATGGGAATTGAAATCCAAGAAGAGCTGAAACACCAAGATTGGCCACCCCTGCTCTAGGTGTTTCTAGCCTGTATTGCCACTGATAAGGCCCTTGGGAATTGTAGGTCAAAACAGCTGGGCTACCAAAGGTTTACCACCTCTATTCTAGGTAATGCCCTGCTGCATTCATTAAAGGTTAAACCCTGGATTTTATTTTATTTTTTAGTATAAAAGGATTTCTAGAACAAGTGGAAGAATTTTTGCAACTTTTCACAAGACAGAAGATTCAGCTGTAACACTTGCTCAGTGTAATAGTGCTGCAGTTCTTACTGACATTGTTAGACAAAGGTTTTGGGCTTTTCTATTAAAGTGTGTACTTGCCAACTCTGTCAACCTGTTTGGTACCTGACAGATAAGATATGAGCATCTGTTTTCGTGGCGGTGTTATGTGCCATCAATTCGGAACCAACTTATAGTAACCCTGCTAATTCTTTGAAGGTAAGTAAGCTATTTAATGAATGGTCTTATTAGTTCCATATCCCCAGTGGGTTTCATGGCTGAGCAGGGATTTGAACCTACTTTCATGTGGGCACTCATGTTATGGTGGCAGGGTGCAAAGAGAGGCTTATTTTGGAATGCCTGTCTTTTTTACCATGTTCCTCTGTCCACAAGCCTCTATATAATTGCTAGAGAACTTTGGGCCTGTTTTATTAATCATATTAGTTTTCACCCATCAGCATTTATGTTTAGAGACTGTAATGAAGAAAAGGAGGTTGTTTCTTGTAACATTAGTTCTTCAAGTGATCTTCTGTGCATTCACTCACCCTACTCTGCTCCCATCTACAGTGACTGTGGCTACACACAGTCAATTCTGAGTCATCCAAAACTTATAGAGTGAGGGAATAACCATTGATGTGTGTACTGTCAAGAAGGTGGAGAAATTCTGAATTGCAAGGATTCCAAAACAATGCCAATTCATCACTGAATTCATACAAGGCCACTCAAAGAACAAACATTACAAGAAGGAGCCTGTTTTTCTTTTCTGATCCTCAGTTGTCTTTACTGTAAAATTCTTTTATGAACAGATTTTGTTTTTTTTTTTGTTTTTTGTAGAACTTTTCTTTGATCCTGTAAATGGTTTAATTCCTTTACCTCCTGTTCGAAGATTAACTGGTGAAAATATGAAATCCCATAGAACATCCCAGGATTATGACCAGCTTCCATCTTGTTCTGGTAAGCAAAACACAGTACAGTAATACCTCGGATAACGTTAAGACTTGGTTCCACAAGTTTTAACGTTATCCGATTTTTAGCCTTATCCGATGCATACACCAGATAATGTTAAAATCCTATTCAGGTGGATCATATAACGTTAACTCCATAGAGATAAGTAACAGAGGCTTCAAGGGAAAATGAAGGAAACATGCTGGAAACTTAAAGATCTTTAAGAAATAATTGTCTAAAGGGTAAATACATTACAAAAACATGCCAGACCACTCTGACTTTAGGGGAACAAAGCCATACAGCATTTTTTAATTTTTGAAAATTTTATAAAGTGCTGTTTTAAAAGATCTGAACAGAAGCTAGGAAAATGTTTTCCTTTAGAATCAGCCCCCCTACCATTGCTGTAATAAAGGAAGTTCCCTCAGGGCTTTGCAGGGTGTGAAAAGCTTAATTGATTTGTAGGTGAAAAGTTTCAGTGTCTCCTTGTTTTCCATTGACAATGCATGACACTTGCAGAGGCTTGCATGAGTCAGACTGGTTTTGCAAGCTTTTGTTATTCAAATGTGGCAAGCTTGAGAGCAGGGAGCCCCTCCCTTTCTCCCAAGAGAAACTGGTGAGTCACAGCCACACCTCAGGGAATTTGAGGCAAACATTACCCTCAGAAATACTTAGCTTATCTGATGGATCGGATAACGTTAACATAATGGTTAACATAATGGTTATGGAATTGGAGTTTTATTCACCCATTTCAGGCTCTACGTCGCCCCTCCCGCCTCTGGGGAGATCGGAGGACCCGATCCGCACTGTTCCCACCTACCTGGGTGCTGCTGCAAGGTGAAATGTCATGGTTCAAATCCCAGTGTTTTGCATTGCAGCACCGCCGGGATAGGTCTGCAGACATCAGAAACCACGTTCCCTTTGCGAGCAAAGGGCTATCCGATGGTGGGATAGCCCTTTGCTTGCGAAGAGAACTCCTGTGCCCACAGCTGCAGGGTGACTGGTAAGTCGATGGGGGATTCCCCCGTCAGCTTCCCAGCCACTCCGCAGCTGCGGGCACAGGGACGGGGTGGCTGCAAAGCCAAACGGGGACCCCCCGTTCAGCTTCCCAGCCACTCCAGCACTACAAACGATTACCTCATAACGCTAACAGATCATTATCCGATGCAAAAATGTTTTACAAAATTTTGCATCATTATCCGATTTTAGCGTTATCCGATGTAATCGTTATCTGAGGTAATGACTGTATATGAAAATCAAAACAATTTCACATCAAGGTTTTCAAAAAAACAGATTGAAGAAGATGACTGAATAAACGTTCCATTAAATACAGTGGTACCTCAGTTAATGTAATTAATGCATTCTCTGGGACAGCAAATATTACTTTAACTAGATTTCCCATAGGAATGCATTGAAAACCAAAATGGGGTTTCCCATAGGAATACATTGAAAACCCATTAATCTGTTCAAGAAAAAATCCGTTAACAGAGCCACTATTTTCTATGGATTTCCTTTTGTTATGCAATGTTTATGTTAACTGAGCCATTTGTTAACCACGGTTCCACTGGACACAAAATTCTTCTGTCAGGATTTCCTTTGTTCTCTGGATCTTAGTTTCTGTCTAAGAGTGGTTAAAGTGTTTGAGTTAAGATTTAGCTGTCAAGATAAGTTAGAAATACTTGTATTAATTTAATTTTTGATTAATTAGTTGTTTAATTGTGGTAATTGTTATGTTTTAATTCATAAACCACCCAGAGTGGGATGATTTCTCTAATGGGTGGAATAAAATGAGATAAGATAGACAGACTAGAATATCTATAATTTGCTCATACTGTACTTAACTTTGTGAATTACAATATGTTCTTATATCACAGTCATAATTATTATGAAAGTTCTAGTGAGCTTGGCAGAAATGCAGCTCAGTGCTGGGATTCAGAAAATCAGGTGCAGTAATACCCCGGATAACGATTGTACCTGATAGCGCTAAAACCGCATAACGTTGCAAGATTTTCGGAAAAATCTTGCATCGGATAACGCGATTTTTAGCGTTAAGAACATCTACCCAATCCAACCCCCTCCCCAGCGTCCGCCTGCCTTTCCCCCCGACGCTACTGCAGTCGCATGGGGGTGGCTTGAAAGGTAGGGACGTCTCTTTCTTTCCCTGCCTGGGTTTAAAGCGGTTTGTCCCTGAAGTCAGGGCTTTATTTTTAGCGTTGTTGGATGCATGTATCGGACAATGCTAAAAACCGGATAACGTCATGACTTGTGGAACCAAGTCATAACGTTATCTGGGGTATTACTGTATCTTGATTTAGTGACATTACTTTCGATCCATAATCTGCCTTCATATGTCATCTCAAAGTTCAATATGTCTAGTATCATATATTGTCAGAGAAAGTTTTTTTAAGAATAAAAATAAAACCCAAAAGATAAAGTAAATTTCCTCCAAATATATCTCAAGCCTTGGAACAAAATAAGCTACTTGCTAACACTTCTGTGAAGAAACATTGCCTTTCACATAACAATTGCAATATTGAGTGCCCTTTCTTTTGATTTTCATTTTTCTTTTAGATAGTTCACAACCACCAGCCAGACCTCCCAAACCACTTCCTCGTAGAACTGCTCCAGAAATACACCATAGGAAGGCACATAACTGTGACTCATCTATAGAAAGTGTGGATGCAAAAATTGCAAAACTTATGGGAGAAGGCTATTCATTTGAAGAAGTGAAACGGGCACTTGAAATAGCCCAGAATAACCTTGATGTAGCACGGAGTATTCTAAGAGAATTTGCTTGCTTTCCTCCATCAGTTTCTCCACGTCTCAATCTATAGCAGTATGGAATATCTGCTTCAAGCCAAATCTCCTTAATGTATGTGCAAATTTGAAATATCAGGCAAGTATGCGATGGGATGCAAGAAAGATGCTCGTCTGTAGGCATCTTTGAACAGTTGCAGCAGTTTTTCAGAAGAAAAGAACTGCTCAATGCAAAATATAATTGGATTGAATTTTCTGTATTTTTGCTAGCCATACTTTTTTGAATCAGGGTTGAACTGAGAAATAATTTAAAGAAGTTTACTTCTTGTGAACTTTCAATCTGTGAAATGCTTTTATCATGTTTACAAGGTGGTGAGTGACCATTTTCAAGCTCATAGACCTCCTATGTTCTTATTGATACTTTCTGTGCTTGTCTTATGTTTTCATATTGTTGTACTGATTTGTCCCAACAGATAAATTGTGTTTAATCCCTTTTTATTTCTCAGGAAAAACATCTTTTTTTGGCAAGTCAGCATTAAGCAATGAAAAAAAAAGTGGCCTTCATTACTAATTTCCCTCCTTTGTTATACCTTTGCTACTTAGAGAAAGAGTTGGATGTGTAATGCAATCCCCCCTCCCCTGGGTTGGTCTGCCTTTTTAAGGCATTTGGAACTTAGTATTCGGCAGCTTTTCTCCCACATGCATCAATGCATCTGGTAATCTTCAAGATCTAGATGGCTTCAAGTAATAAAAGGTCACAATAGTAAATTGCATGGCAGTGTCCTAAAAATATAAATTATTTCTGGAACATATGTAGAGAATCAAATGTATGTGTTTGAAATTAACCTTTACCTAATGATGAGCTTGATTAAAGGTGCCCAGATTCTTGTTATGAATATTATAAGCCATGTCAAACGCAGAGTTATATTAGTCATGCAGAGTTGTATTAGCAGTCGTCAGGTAAATTATAGCCCTGTCTTCTGCAAAGTGGAATACAGTTAATTTCCTGTGCAGATGATTATTTTCTAATTCATTACTGTTTTGCAGTCAGAAGAACTTTTAATCTTTGCATTGAGACCTAATATTACTACAGAACCATTTTTTCCCAAACATCATGAATTTTAACTTTCTACCTTAAATCTGTATTGCTTGCCCTAATTAACAGTTACCACCATATCTATATTCTTGGAAATAACTTAAATTTTGCTGCCTATAATTCATACTGGCATTCCATAGTGGTACATTTCAAAGCATAAACCAAATCAAGACCTTTGGCTTGCTAAATGAATTCTTACTAAATTGCAAAAGAAGTTCAGATGTACTTTTATCTATCTCTCTTTCCTCTCATCAGATATTCTAATCTCACATGTGGCTATTGAAACTGTATACCTAGATTGGTCTATACCTAAAGTTTGCCCAGTGAGATGTTTTTTTGAAGGTATTCTCCAGAAAAATTGAAAGCAAACAGAAAAACATCTAATAAACAAATATCTAAATACACACGTATCCTATCCTGCCCCGGACCATCTGGGAGTAGAAACCAATTACCCTTGTTGCCCCTTTCCCAGAATTATATTGACTTTGGAATGGGCTTTGCCCCCTTTGTCTTTATTAATGCAAAATCAATCTGTTTCCCATATATCTATAAATTCATTGTTGCCTGTTATTCCACTCTTAAATTTATATTACGTGTAAGCTTATCATTAGTAGCTACTGTATTTGCTGGTGTATAAGACGCATCAGATTATAAGACTAACTTTTTCTGGTGTATCTTCAGGGGGAAAGTTTGTCTTAGATGCTGGCAAATACGGTATTTGCCAGCATATAAGACGCATCGGAGTATAAGGCACACTCTGTTTTTCTGGTGTATTTTAAGGGAGGGAAGTGTCATATATGCTGGCAAATACAGTATATCCCAAACTTCCGTATGCCAATCACTTAACTGGAAATGGTACACTGATTTTCAATTCCTAGCAATAAGCAATCTCACCTATGTTAAAAAAAGGAAATTAATTTTTAGTTGTCCAGTTATCTTCTTTCCAAATATTGTTAAAGGTGCTATTTTAAGACATACAGATAAGTTTAGGAGATATGTTTTTACTCATTTTCTTTCACACTATGGTATACAACCATACTTTATAATACCACTTTGCAGAATATGCACTTACCAAAGGGCTTAAAGCTTGTAATACAGTTGTACCTTGCTTAAAGAGCATAATGCGTTCCACAGGATTGCTCTTTAAGCGAGTTTGCTCTTTAAGCAAAACACCATTGAAAGTGACCACTTGTGGGGGGTGGGGGGATTGCGAACCTCGATTTATTTGTTAAGCAAGCTTTTGGTTGGTTTTATTTGTTAAGCGAAGTGAACATTCAGAGAAAATTCTGCTCTTTAAGCGAGTTACTCTTTAAGCGAGGTGCTCTTTATGCGAGGTTTGACTGTATTTGGCTGTCTGCTTTATACAGCTGTGACATTTTGACTCCACTTTAAATTCTGTGACCTCATTTTCTGGAATCCTGGGATTTGTAGTTTGATGCTATGGTTAGTGCACTAGCTCACTGGCAAATTCTAAGGATCTCACCAAATGACATCACAGGATTCAGTGCCCATAATTTAAAGTATCAATTCATTCCTGGAGGACAAAATTAAAGGACAGTGGGGGATGTCGGTGCAGCAGTATTTATGGATTGCAGTTTTAGCTTTCTGGGAAGATATCTGAATCAATTTAATTTGAAGCTCCTTAGTCCACTTACAATAAAATTTTAATAGCATTACTTTGAAAGTCAGATTTTTATACCATGGCCTAAAGTTCAGGGATGGGAAATGATGTGGTCCACCAAATGCAGTTGTACAGTAGCTTCTAGCCAACATAACAGAGTTGATGGAATTAAACATCTAAATCAGTGTTTCCCAAATTCTGGTTCTTGGACTTCAATTCCCAGGAGCCTAAGTCAATTCCCCAAAGCACTGATCAGTCAGTGTATTGATTTAGCCTTCTGGGAATTGAAGTCCAAGAACCAGAATTTGGGAAACACTGATCTAAATAACCACATGGTCCTCAATCCTACAATAGGTCCTTGTGAAGAAATAAAAGAAATACATAATATGTCCACAGCAGTTAATTCAAAAGATAATTCTGATAATATGTCCACAGCAGTTAATTCAAAAGATAATTCTGAATAGTCATAGTTTGGTACCTTGTTCCCATAAAGACTTCATGCACTCAGAAGAGAATCTCTGAAAGACAGTGTAGTTTTAACACTCTTTTACAAACTTTGCTGAAATGTGTTAAATTCTGCAGTAGATTTAAAGAGATTTTTGGAGTAAGGGAAAATTTCTTGTTTCAGTATATCTGATGCAGTGGAGAAAACATTATTTAAAATAATAGCATAGCAACAGTTCGGTTCTCATAAACATCAGAAACCGAGGACCAAACAAACTGTATTATTGCATGTTAATAGAATGATTTATTGGGTTATTACAGTGTTATGTAAAAAATTAGTGGAATATGCCAATAGATCTGTGATTTACTAGTCTGAAGCTAACAAGAATCCCTGGTTCGTCTGACAAGATTGCAAGAGTAGGTTCAACATTTTGACATTCATCCTGTGGATGTCAAAAGTTATGTCAGAGTGATCCTTAGAAGTATCTTTTTTAATAACGCCAAGTAAAATCAACGACTCTTTGATGGATTGCTCATAGCAAAAATATAACTTTAAGAATAAAATGCTATTCTGTACAAGGTCTCTGCATTTCCATGGAAAAAGACTTACATGATCATTTAAAAGTTCCCCATTGTATTGAGACTGGTCAAAATGAAGAAAGTTCATTTTGGTAGAATACTTGGAACTCCTTTCTAAATTAGACCTGGTTTCCAGACGGAGAACCTATCCAATAGGTTTAATAATTCTGGCATATTGTCAGCAGTGATTTTGCGTTTCTTAGTGCTGAACTGTTCTTGAGTTGCTAAATGAGATGATGAAGTATATCAATAATGTAGATATTATTTCAACAATGTTTAGCGCAAAAAACAACAACCCTTCCACATCTATTAATATTGACAAGCTGCTTGATCTGTGTCCTTAAATTGTCACTAGTCAAATGCTGATTTAGTAATACCCCAAGTGTACGTCTGATGATTTTTCATAATGTGAATTTATTTTGTACCAGAAACATTCTTCTACTTTTGTTTCTCACATTTCCGGCTTGAAGCGTTACTTTGCACTGACCTGAAGAAATGTTTTAATTTGTGTCTTAAAGCTTGACAGATTTGAAAGCAGACAGATATGTTTTAAATCAGGTACTGCCTGTAGACCTGGAACATTGAGCTTCCAGGACTGCTTTCTTGAATGGACTGCAATAGTTTTCATTTTTGAAGGTTTATCTTCTAAATAACTATTTTATCTGAAAATGCCTTTTCTAAACTTGTGTAATGTGGCAGACATAATGATGTGATCAATTTATATTTTATTCAGCATTCTTTTTTCAATTCTGATTATGTAAACTCAAGTTACTTTATCTGTTCTTGTAAGGTATTTTATAAAAATTAATGTTAACAGAAAAATCAGTTTTCTTTTGGGATTCTTAATGTCTAGCTTCGCTTAAGCATTGTATATTGTAACATAGCCTCACATTTATTTTAAAGTGCAGTAAAACCCCTACTTACGAATGCCCCTACTTACAAATAATCCGACTTACAAATTGGTTCTGCACTGACATCCATGCCTCGAGTTACGAACATGCCCTGATTTATGAATGGATCCCCCCCGGTTGCCTCCAGTGAAGCAAAAAACACAATTTCCCCTATGGGTTTATATTTTATACACATGCAGCCTTTCTGAGCCCTGAAGGTGGCAGTAGAGTGCTTAGAGAGGAGTTCTTTGTCTGGAGTTTCAGCGCCAAAATGGCTGCCGGTTGCTGCTTATTGTTAAGAGTTTTCTGAGTTTTCTGTCCATTTTCAAAGCTGTTTTAAGGTAAGAAACAGTGTTTTTGCTTATGTATGCTTTCCTTTCAATGCTGTTGCTGTTTTTGGGTGGTTTGATTGATTTTTGGAGGGTGGGGTAGCCCGTTTTGATTGTTGGAGGGTTGGGTGGGGCTTTTGCTTTATCTGAATGGAGATGCCTCGAGTTACGAACAGATTTGATTTACGAACAACCTGGAACTGAGTTTATTCGTAACTCGAGGTTTTACTGTAGTTGAAATAGACATTTTTAACTTGTTCTCTGTATGGCTACCACAATCCTCAGGAAACCTGCAGATTCAAAATGGGGCTTAGTTGTGAATAACTGCAGACCTTCAATAGATTTTCTTGTAAATCTACGTCTCCCTTCAGTAGGAGCCCTGGGATTCCCAGGGGTTGAGATATGCCCCCTATCCCACTATTAAAGGTAAAGGTTTCCCTTACTCAAAAGCCAGTCGTGTGTGACTCTAGGGGGCGGTACTCTTCTCTGTTTATAGCCAAAGAGCCAGCGCTGTCTGTGTCTGCAGACACTTCTATGGCAGACATGACTGGATGCTGGAGCTCCCAGAATGCTTTTACCTTTCCTGCTGAAGTGGTACCTATTTATTTGCAAATTCTTGCTTTTGAACTTCTAGGTTGGCAAAAGCTGGGGGAGACGATGGGAGCTCACTCTATTGCGCTGCACTCGGATCTCTTAACTGCTGATCTGCCGACTTTGCAGTCATCAAGTGCAGCATCTTCACCACTACTACATCCCCCTAAAAGCTGGAAAAATTCTCCTTGTCCTCAAGGATTTTTGGGAGGTACTTTTGCCATGTTTTGAGGCCCTCAGCAACTTGAGCCTTGAGAAACTTGAGAGTACGATCTATCTTATATTGTTAGATGGCTTCTTCAGATGTTGAGTGTATATAAAAAATCCCCAAGGTATCTATTGTAAGGACAGAATCACGGATGAGATGCAATTGTTTGACTTATCTGCTACACATTATATTGCTCATATTAACTAACAAGTAGACTGTTCTCTTTAACTGACTGATTGACAACATTCTTATATTGCTGAGCAACGCATGTTTACTCACTTGTGAAACCAGGAATAACTTCTAACTCATGAATTTGTCTTCCCTAGTTTTATCAAGACACTTTTTAAGTTGAGGAGTTTCCTTTTGAGATTTCCTAAGTAAGCTTAATGTTACACCTATTCTGGTCTCTTCAGTTACAGAAGTTACATTAGCTGACAGCTTTTGTGTCTGCCAGACATATAATAGTGTTTGATGGAACAAACATATCAGAAAACAAAACAAAATAAAAAACTGTAGCACCTTAAAGACTAATTGCTCTATTTTTATTGTTAGCTTTCGTTGATCAAGTCCACTTCTTCAGACAAGGAGTAACACTTACAGGCATGGTTTTTATACACCAAATTCAGGGGTGAAAGGGAGCAGGGTGTGTTCAAGCAAAATGACAGACAAGAAGCAAGCACAACAATACAGCTTCCCACATCCATCAGCAATAATAGATTATTCAGATTAGCTCTAAATGTCTCCCTTTCAATCTCAAAGGGTCTGAGAAAGCCCATTCTGGTCTCTGATCAACCTTTGACCTGAAAACAAAAACACTGTATCTGGATACAGTATGTTAAGTTGCAATATCTAATGCACCCTGCAAGTGAGATATCAGAATGTTTTGGAAGCTACATACCAGTGATGATCTAGTTGGTAAAAATCATATCTTGCAGTAGAAGCCCTAGTTGTCTTAATAGCACAGTTGGAGTTAAAATTAAAGCCATTCACTTACCTTTTACACCTTCCGAACCAGAGTTTATTCATTTTTTAAAAATTGCTTCAGATTCTTCTGTATCTGTTCCAGGCCATTAAGTAGCAGATAATTAATTGTACTATAAAACACTAAAATATGCAGTAAAGGCAAAACATGAACAGTTTCATCATGCAGCAATAAACATACAGCAGGCTTGGAAAATAAAAATGTGTTAAACTGGCACAGAGGAGATTGCAATCTCGGGACTAGGAAGTCACTTCAAAAATTAATAATGAATAATTGGGCTATCACCACTTGCAATGACCTCTCTCCTGTTATATAACAAGTTACAAAGGAAAACATTTGGAGAAATGGGACAGAAATGAAAGTTAGTGGCCAAAGATAGTGATTGTACTACTTGCTTATGCTTATGTATGTACTACTTCTTATCTAAATCGGACATTAAACTGCCAAAATGAAGCCACCTTTGCTGAATTCATCCCATAGTTCCTTATACCTGACCTAGGATGAGAAAAATTAACTGGCGCAACAAGATGGCCGTTGCTTGGGGTACACACGATTGTGGTTCAAAAATGCCACAATCTTTGAGGAGGTTCTTTCTGTATACCCCTATGTACGTACTTTATGAACAAGGCAATGCTGTTGCAGGCTACAATGAATCCATAGCTAACCATTTGTAGGTACTGGCAAAGTGGTGTATGTCAAAGATTATAAAATTCATTCGTTTGAAGATTTCAACCTGGTTCGTACTTGGCTAGTATCATTTGCACTCTCCGGCTCCTATGTCAGTTAAAGCAAGATGTGGTCAGTGCATCAGTGTGTCCAATGAGTCTACCTAGATACACTGCAGGTCACATCTCCGTACAACACTGACATGTAATCAAGTCGAAGGTCACACAAATAACCTTGAAGAAAAAGAAAACAAATGGCACATCATCTGAGAATAACCGCTTTAGGTAGTTAGAGAAATTCACTGCAAACATAATCACGTGTTCAGGCACATTTTGCTTAATTTCAGCAATTTTATATAGTGAAATCAATTGAAGGAATGTATGGTTTTATATGAGTATATAAACTCTGTAAAACAAATTGTGTAATTTGTTGCAGACAACAATGAGTATGTGAAAGCCCTATTTACAGTAATGGGAACTATGGAGGCAGAAAGCTAAATCTTTTTACAGCTCCTGTTCATTTTCATGAAACAGATGTTCCAGGTGGACTTTGGCCTATACATATGAGTTTTGTCTATATTAACTGCTATGTCCCTCCAGTTACTTCCTGTCATAGTGTACCGAGTAGGCCGCACCGAGTAGGGCGGCATATAAATTGAACTAAATAAATAAATAAATAAATAATTTCCTATCTTAGTGTGGAGAGGCTAGAGCCGTGATGGCGAACCTTGGCCTTCCAGATGTTCTTGGACTTCAATTCCCAGAAGCCCAAGCTCCCGTCAATACACACGAATGGGTTTGCTATGATTCATCAGGCCCATGCCGCTCTTGTCACTCCTGGAAGCGGACGTAAAATGTGCCTGTATGGAACATCTGGAGTGCCAATGTTCACCATCACGGGGCTAGGGGCTTCATTCATTCAGCACATATACTGCTCAATAGTGCAGTGCATGCTCTGTGCTGTTAACAACCAAATACAGGTTTTAAATATCACCAGTATAATAGACTTAATCTATGATTGTAATTTATGTTGTAAGCCACCCAGAGTCGGGTCTTCCTGATTGGGGCGGGATAGTAAATGTGAGTAAATAAATAAATAAATTATTGAAATATTACACTGCAATCTTATTACCCAAATTTTTGTACTACTAGTAGCCTTAGGTACAGTGAACTAACCCTTTGTATGGCAATTAATCGCATAGGTTGATACTAATAGGTATAAATATGGGCACTTGGAAATGTGCCATGTGGGTAATTTAAATAATTTTGAAGCAAGGGCATTTTAGCTAAGAGGCTATAATAATTCATTATAATTTTCAAAATGCAAAAATGGTGCATGTGGATGGAACATATAGGGTGGAATATAAGTGTAATTGCTATTGATATTACTATTAAGTATTCAGCAGGCTGCCACTAAGCAACATGTCCTCTTAAGTACATGTAGTGTCTATGTAGATTTAATGTTTTATATATTTTAAATGGTTTTTAAAATATTAAATTGTTTTAAATTCTTATTGTTGCACTGTGTCCTGAGATCTTAGGGTACAGGGCAGAATATCAATTTTCTTAACAGACTTCATTTTGGCAGTCCAGCAACCAAACAGTTTTAAAAAGTGCAATGATATGATCAAAGAGCTTTGAATGAAAGTAACATCAATGTCACAGTCCACATGTCATGACCCAGCAGGACATAGATTTACAGACTGAGAAATCAGAGTGGCCAGGCACCAGTGTTGAAAGGGAGACTTCCATCTCAGGATGCAAAGCCTTTAGTCTGGAGCAACTAGAGGCTCTAAATTCAGTGACCTAATTCCCAGAACTTAATTATCTATGAGGCTGGTGTACCAACACAAGACAGTACACTGAGTGTGAGTGACAGACTCCCAGACTGAAGCATGTCCCAGTAAAAGTTCACTCTGCAATGATGGAACCCAAGAAATGGCTCCTGTGTAGAAGCATGCATGGTTCATTTTGATCTCAGACTTTTCAGAACATGTTCTATAGGAGCCATATAGTCTTTGCTATGCGCAATGTAACCTTTGATGCTTTGCTCTGTGACTTCTATGTATTCCTGCTTTAGAATGTAATACAATACCGTCATACCTCGCATAACAAATTTAATTCGTTCTGCAAGGCTGCTCGCTATACGAGTTTTTCGCTATGCGAGTTGGACTTTTCCCTATGGAAAAACTCGCATAACGAGCGTTTCAAGGGGGAAAACTCTCATAGCGAAAATTTTTCGCTATGCGATCTTTCCCCCTTGAAACGCTAGTTATGCAAGTTTCTCCATAGGGAAAAGTCCGACTCGCATAGCGAAAAATGTGTTATGCGAGTTGGACTGCTTAGCAAAAAACTTGCTTGTTATGCGAGTTTTTCGCTAAGCGAAACACTCGTTATGTGAGGTTTGACTGTACTAAATATCAACAGAATGCAATTGTGCACTGTCTCTCTATGTGTGTATTGTAGGCCACCCTCTGTTGGCATCTCCAGATGAGTATTGTGGGCAACATCATAATGTGGAGAAGCCAGTCTTGTACCTGTTCACAAAACTCAGATCAAAGACCTGTCTAAACCAATATTATGTTTCTATTGAGGTCAGTCAGATGCCAATAGGAAACCAGAAGCAGGAAATGAGGGCAATAGTACCTTGTCACTCATCAACAGGTAATGTTGAGGGCTGTTCTGCTTATGGAAGGTAATGGTAAGAGTCCTATTGGTATATTATGTAAGATTAACATAATCGCTTTGGATAATCTACAAGTGCAGGAGCACATCTCAGTTGCTCAGATGGGCATACAACTAGGTGTATGAGAGTGTTGTTTGATGAGACTGGGCTGATCAGTGATTGTTTTCTTTTTTTCCCCTGCTTTGTACTCTGCTCACAAAAAAAGAATAATCATTACAACAGGCCCACACAGCAGTCAGAAGGAGGGGTGAATCCATCCAACTCCTTTATCCTGTTTGCCACTCCCATCACCACCCTTTCTTCTGCTTCTTTCTCCTATTTCTGCTTCCTTCTTCCTTTTCTGATACCAAAGGAGAAAGAGGACTCCATTGCTTGCTAGCTCCTTCTCACCTTTTTGGCTTCCTTGTTTAGTACACAAGGAGCTTTGTGATGCTCACCTCTTTTCTTGTTAAGTATCTTTCACCTTCTCCCCCCTTTCAATTTCAGTTGACAGTGTTCAGTTGACACTTGACAGTAGAAGGGGCTGGTCGGTTGATTGAGATCAATATACTATTTAGACATGAGGATCAAGCAAAATGGCATATCACTCTTTCCCCTCACCTCAAGCAACCCTACTTAGACTACATCAACCTGTAGAAAAGAGCCAGTGTGGATGTAGAATTTTATTTAAAAGGCAATAATCTCTAGCAGTCGCCAGTGTGTTTGTGTTTGTTTGTTTGTTTCTTCAGTTTTAATTCTTCTCCTTTAACTACAATTTGTTTTAAGTGTCAGGTTTCTTTTATGAAATATTTTATAACTCGAGGATTTGATTATTTTTAAAAATCGTGTTTTAGAAGAACACAAAGATGCTTTGTGGGTTGAAATGATTTTTTGCTGGAGGAACTCCGGTCAGGTGATGTCCAAATGAGGCTCCTTTCATGTCCCCAAGATCTTTTCCCACCAAAGTGGTCCCTATTTATCTACTTGAATTTCTTCCTTTCCAACTGCTAGGTTGGCAGGACCTGGGACAGGCACAGGTGCTCATTCCATCATGCAGTACTTGGGTCTTGAACTGCTGACTTGGTGACCTTCCAGCTAGCAAGATGAGCTTCTTAACCGCTAAGTCACCACAGCATATTTGATTAATACACTATGATTAAAACCTAACATTTAATTATTTAATTAATCAATGTTTCCATCTGTGGAAAGAACCATCTTTTCCAATATTATAATGAAAGCTCATGCTATCCCAGTAAGCGCTCAATAAGGCTCTCATGTAGAAAGTATGGGTGGCTACCCTTTCATCTAAAAATGAAACAATATAAGAATGAAGAATTATATTACATTTCATTGAAGAATCTATTTGACAGGATAGCTTTTACTTTAAGTTTCTGGTGAAAACTGGTACAGGAGCTATCCAAATATATATACAGTGGTACCTCGCTTCAAGAGCATAATGCATTCCCTGGGATTGCTCTTTAAGCGAGTTTGCTCTTTAAGTGAAACACCATTATAAGTGACCAAGTGTGACTTCTGGTGGGGAGGGGGGATTGTGAACCCCGATTTAGTTGTTAAGCAAGTTTTTGGTTGGTTTTACTTGTTAAGCGAGGTGGCCATTCAGAGAAAATTCTGTTCTTTAAGCGAGTTACAGTCAAAACTCGCATAAAGAGCGCCTCGCTTAAAGAGTAACTCACTTAAAGAGCAGAATTTTCTCTGAATGTTCGCTTCGCTTAACAAATAAAACCAACCAAAAAATTGCTTAACAAATAAATCGGGGTTAACAATCCCCCCCCCCACACACAATCGGTCATTTACAATGGTGTTTTGCTTAAAGAGCAAACTCGCTTAAAGAGCAATCCTTTGGAACGCATTATGCTCTTTAAGCGAGGTACAATTGTACTCTCTAAGTGAGGTGCTCTTTATGCGAGGTTTTACTGTACAGTAATACCTCATATAACATTAGTATCGAATAACACTAAAATCGCATAACATTAAGGAATCTGGGGGGAAGAATTGCATCAGATAACATTAAGATCCTATGGGATGCTTCAGATAACAACCGCTAAAGCCTGTGTGGTTACAATGTATCTCTATGGATCCCATAGAGGATCAGATAACACTAAAAATCATATAACACCAAGACTTGTGGAACCAGGTTTTAGTGTTATATGAGGTTTTACTGTATATGTTATCCAAGCTGTCTTCTAATTTCTAAAGCCTTTCCTTGAGTAAGACAGCCTAAGAAATAAAAGTTGTATTGGACTGAAAACTCCAAACACATGTGCATGTTTTCTAAAAATAGGTCCTTTTGAAATTTAGGAGGAGAAAAAGGACCAAGTTCGAAATCATCCATACTTTGTAAAAGAAAGGCAGGAAAGAAAGACAGTGGTGAAAAACCCAATTCATTTGAAATGTGGTTTTGAAAGACTGCTTTAGAATTTGGGCAGCTTATAACAAAGATACCATTGATAGCCAGAAAGGCAGAAAAGTGGATGCTCAATCATGTCCCGTTTTTTAGAAATATCTTGTTCAATGTTACTTTGCATTGCTAGCAAAATATAATCACTTCTTTCTTGCGCAGTGATAATCAATACTGTCCTCACTTTAAAACCATCTAATCCTCCATAAAAGGTAAGTGTGTGGATTGATGGTTTTTAATCTTTGTATCAGAATAGGTCAACTCGATTCCTTGCTTTTGTTTTGATACAAAAGCAAGGAATTGAGTAGCCACTTTAAGGAACTGGCCAATTCCATTGGAAACTGGACAGACAGCAACCCAGATTTTAGATGGAATACTGCTCTGGTTCCTGCAGTAAAGGTCACCCTTGCTTGAAAGCTAGTTGCAGCCGATTCTGGGGTTCAGTGCTCATCTTTGTTTACAGCCAAATTGCCAATGCAGTCTGCGTTTGCAGATGTTTCCATGGACATGTGGCAGGCATGACTAGACACCGGAGTGTACGGATCACTGTTTACCATCCCACTGAAGTGGTACCTGTTCATTTACTTGCAATTTCTTGCTTTCAAACTGTTAAGTTGGCAGAAGCTGGGACAGAGACAGGAGCACACTCCATTGTGCAGTACACAGGGCTTGACCTGCCAACCTTTCAATTGTCAAATTCTGCATCTTCACCACCAAGACAGCATGGTACTAGATAGAAAGAGACACATACACACTCTTAACACCCTCAAGTTGTGGTTTTACAGACCCCCACAGACTAATTTAGATGCGAGCATCTGTGTAACCTCCATGACCGATCTTTGCAGAAAGACTAAAAAGGCCTACCATACTTTTGCTTCATTGGGAATTATTTTTCTGTTCTGCCTGCTTAAAATGTAATCTCATGCTCTTCATCTGGTGATTATTCTTAAATTATCTATTGATCTATTATGGGAATGAAGGCCTGGGAGCCCAATTTCCTTTCAATATTCTCCAGTGAATGTGAGGAATGCTGCTTGCACAGCTTTCTCGTCCTCTCTCTGCCCCTTGAATGCTCTCTTTCCTTCCCAGACACTTTGTGCTCATTCTCATTTGCTTTTCCACCTCATAGCGCCAAACTCAGTACAGTACCTTCCATAACTTGGAGTTTTATCTGTGTGCATTTCATTTAGAATGAGCTCCCACTTTCAGTTTAATTGCCAATGCCAATCACCTTTTGATTTTATTTTATTGGAAAAGAAAACCCCAGGTTCTGTAATTAAGAGTCTTTGGCCATTAAACCGGGGGGCGGGGGCGGGGGGCAAAACAAATTAGTGACCAGTGGAGAATAAGACAAATGAAATGGGCTGTGGGTAGATGAGACAGGGAAGAAGGAAGGCTTCCTGCCAGAACGAAGGTAATTGACTTTTAAAAATCCCCAACAGATGAGCCCAGTGGAAAAGATTTATAGACTTAAGGTATGATACAGGAGATTTAATTATGGACAAGAGGCACTGTTCATGTGAAGAAGTGAACTACTTGGGATTTTTTAAATCTAGGAATGGAAGCAAGCTTCTTGCAGAAAATTTATCACAAGGGTTGATTGAACAGAAATACAACTAAATTGGACTCCAGACTAGCTTATTGTGGTTTATCAAAGAGAGACAACTTTGGTAGGAAAAGATCTTGGGGATATGAAAGGAGCCTCATTCGGGCGTCTCCTGCGTGGAGTTCTTCTAGCAAAAATCCTTTCAACCCAGAATAATTTTTTGTTGTTGTTCAGTCGCACAGTCGATTCCGACCCTCTGCGACCCCATGGACCACTGTCCGCCAGGCTAATTACTGACATGAAATTGTTATAATTTAGAAATATTTCTCCCTCTCTCTCTCACACACACATACACATATTCCAAAGGAATTAGTCTGATTAAAAGAATAATCAGATGCTTTGAAATAGGCAGAAATAGGGATATCTGTGTATTCAGTATGTATTTTATATCTCACTTCTCTTCCTCCTAAAACAGGGTCCCAAAATTACTTTAAAATTGTTAAAAGGAGATAAAGTTAAAAGCACAGTAACTTCTTAATAACTTGGGAGGGCTATATTAAAGTGGAATAGTCAAAGACAGCCAATTTTATGGCATCTCCCTTTATAAATCATTATTTTCTACCTGTACAAACAAGCTGTGCTCCCTAGATTTATCAGGATGATAAGGGAAGAATAGGGTCATTCTTATATTCTCTGTTTAACCCCCACCCCAATGAATGCATGAGGATCAAAATAGTCATTAGCAAGAGTAAATATGCATCTTTAAAGTGTTTACTCTCCAAAACTAGGATTTTCTTGGTGATATATGCCTCAGCAATCAGACTTTTAAACCAAAATTTGGTTACATTCTAATGACAAATTGGAGGACAAAACACATTAAATATAAGATATGTAGTTGAGGGAAATTATGTTTTATCACAAACATTTTGCACTACTGCTAAGTATTTTATGTAGTTTGACCCCAAGTTTCCCTAGTGCTTTATCGTTTTGCTTCCATTTTCTCCATATTTTGTTGTTCGCCTTGACAACTTATTTTTGCCTCCAGCTAAAAATGCATACCAATATAAATTTCCTTGCACCTATAACAGGGGCTGTTTTATTAACTGTTTATATTTTCCTATCAGCCTGAATGTAAATAAAGCAGAAGGGTAGCTTTGAACAGCTTTCATTTTCTCCTCCTCTTTCCACCTCCACCCCCGCATGCCTGTTGCATTAATCATACCAATAATACTAGCAGATTTGCTGTTTTTAAAATCTGTGATGTGTCAAAAATGTTAAATGCAGGTTTTAAGTTGTCATACTTGACACTTTAATTACAAGAATTTGAGATGGCACCTCAGCAATGCTACCATCTCCCCTCCTCTCTGTCTTCCATTTCTGGAAAGCTCTGTTCTCTCGCCAGATACATCTTGCCATAATGTGTTTTTCCTAATCAGAACGTGTGTTAATTTGCAGAGATGAATCTTCAAATCCTTTAAACCTATGGAGAATTGTTGTTAAATAGACTGAGTGTATAACACTATGTTTACTGAGCTAGCTATCATCCCATATTTAAAGATGGATTTGTTTACTGGAAAGCTTAATCTGTAATTTTACAATGAAGAACATCTCCCTTGACAAAGGAGGGGAAAATGTGGCAACCTATGAGCCATGCTGTAGAACCTTTTCCCTATGGCAAGTAGGACTGAAGACAAGCACTCCTTTTATACACACAAGGGACTTCGTTAATCTAAAAATACAGAGCCTGAGTTGATGTTCGGCTGATGCAGATTTGCTAAATCATTTAGGATCAAGCTGGCTTATAGCTTCGTGCTAATTTGTAGAAACTGCAGTTGTTCCTCCCTGGATTTAAGCCAGTGATATTTTTCATTCTTTCCACTCATCTCCTTCAATGGAGATTTTGCATCTTCAGGCCATTAAAACCATTGGCAATCCATTATGTTGGTTTAGGTAAGCTTAACTGTGTATTACTGATTTAAAAATAATAATAAATGCAGTAAGAATGAAGTTTAGCTATTTTATCAAAGATGCAACTTGAAGACTTTCGAGTTTGCATGCTGAAAAAATATATGTAATTCACCTTTGCTTACTATGAGTCCATGATCTTTGTTAATATATGGCTATAAAATGCGTAATAAATCCTGGTCACTGCCAAATAAATGCCTAGATGTCTGCGTCTATCCTTCCTCTCTCTCTCTCCCTTCTCAAATAGCAGCAGTGTCCAAAGCTGCTTTTCCCCCCAGCTCCAACAGATTGTGCAGTTATGCTCCTATTTGGACAGACACTCTCTCATAACCCTGACCTATTCATTGGTAATCTTGCAGATTGACTACTGTAATGCTCTCTACATGGGGCTGCCCTTGTGTCTGACATGGAGATTGCAATTAGTCCAGAACGCAGCGACCAGGCTGGTGATGGGTATAAAGAAATTAAATCATATTTCCCCAGCCTTGGCAGGTTTGCACTGGTTACCTGTTGCCTACCATATCAGATGCAAGGTGTTAGTGTTATCATATAAGGCCCTATATAGTTGGGACATTGTTATCTATCAGAGCATCTCTCCCTCATAGATACTCCCTGCATCACCCGTTCATCATAATCTACGCAGCTCTAGGTGCCGACCTTGAGGATGGCTAGAAAGTTTATAACTAGAAATGGAGCCTTCTCGGTGGCGTCATCAATACTTTGGAACGTACCACTGGTGGAACTGTACCAGGCCCCATCCCTGGATAGCTTTTAAAAACAACTTAAAACTTTCCTACTCAAGGAAGTCTTTAAGAATATTAGTTCCTTAACAATAAATTAGCTGGTCAGTTGGCCCTGTGTGCACACAGACACCAGGTATTTCATTTCATTTTTTGATGTACTCATTCTGTTGTTTTATTTTATTTTCTTGTTTTATTATGTTATTTTGTTATTTGTATGTACACCAGCCAGAGTGGGAAATATCCCAGGTGGGTGGTATAAAAATTAATTAAATAAATAAAAATCTATTTTACACTGGAAAGGGCCGGTGCTTGCTCCAAGCAGGAGTAATGCTTAGGAGGTGGGGACTCTGTCCAATTATACATTAGACCCAAATTGACTCTTAGGTGTCTGGTTGATTTACATGAGAGCAGCAAGGATTTCTAAACTCACCTTGACTAAAAGAAGCGGCAAAAATCTTACTTCCCTCTTTCACTCTAAACTAGGAGTTCTCAACCTTTTTAAGCCTGGGCCTGGGTCATGCTCCCTCAAACAGCTTTGGGGGCTGGATAGCCATTTTGTCCTTCCTCCATCACATGGCACTTCCTGGTGTGGTGGAAGCAGTGGGGGTCCACATGAAATGGTGCCATGGGCCACATCTGGCCCATGGCCTGCAAGTTGAGAATCCCTTCTCTAAACTGTATTCCTGAGATGAAAATACCTGAGGTAACCACAAGTAGATTTTTCTGTGGAAGGACTGTCGGCCTCAAGGCCAGTCCTCCCACAAAAGCACTCTTCTCAGGTGGTGGAGTTTGAGAGGTGGCAAATAGAATTTCAGGCACCAGGAAGGCTACTACTGTCACACCCGGTAAGCACCTAAGAGCCATTTTTCAAATCCGTTGACAGCCTGATAGCCACAGTCCTGAAGGGCAGAGCTGAAAGGACTAATTTGCATGTTAATTGAAAACATTTCAAAACAGTGTTTATGCATTATAAAGGTTACTACCAGGGATTTTTCGGTAACTGAAACATGAATTTCACTTTAAAAGACTTTAAAAAAAATAAAAAATCTCATTTCTACCCCACCCTCCGCCCACCCCTGGCCTAAAATTATGATTAGAAACTTCTAAAATAAGTTGTTAGGTCCTCAGTGCTGACTTGGGCTTCTGGTAATAGAAGTCCAAGAACTGGAGTGCCAAGGTTCACCATCACTGCTATAGGGGGTCAGACCCTAATTGAGTTGGTTTTGATAAGAACCTCAGAACAAAGCTTGGATTGTTACATTTTAAATATAAATCTGTATTTAAATTCTTGTGCTTTTTCTTTCTCAGTCATTTATTATTGTTAATATGCCTTGTCGCTTAAAATCATGTTCATTGTTTCCATTATGTTTTATAAAATCAGAAAACAACAATGCTGCAACATTTTAAAGACTAACTGCTATATTTTTAACGTGAGCTTTCCTGGATCAAGTCCACTTCATCAGATGGAGGAGTGCAATGTCAAGACATGAGCTTATATACATCAGATACAGAGGCATAGAGCGATTAAACATATAAGTATGTAAATCATACTTCCTACAGCTGGCAGTAACAGATGATCTCTGGTTGTTATTCCGATTAGCTCTAAATGTCCCCTTTTCAGTTGTAATAGTGGGAATACCTGGCATTGAACATTTGCTAATGAGTTTAACCTTAGTATTACTGTATGAGCACATCTTTGGTTTTGTGAGACATGTGAAACAGAATTTTATAGGAAAGTTTGTGAAGGGGTAAAATATAACAAAATATAATATATATAGCAGCATATAACACTCTATGTATCAAATTTGATAGTGCCAGAAATCCCTGGCTAATATTCAGTGTTTTTTTTTTTTAAAGGAAACTATGTTTGTTTTCTCCCATATTTTTGTTGCTTTATGTGTCATCAGGCCACCTCCAATATATGGTGACTGAAAGAACCAATGTTTTGTTTTTCTCTTTCCTGTTCCCTTCTGTTTTACCAGCAATAATAATCTATTCAGTGGTAGGGATCAGCAGGCTCGCACCAGTTCACCAGAACCGGTAGCAGAAATTCTGTCTGGCCCCGTCCATCTAAGTTTTGAAATAAAGTAGTCCTAATTCAGCTGCATCACAGGGATTTCCCCCTGGCCATGCCTACCATACCATGCCCACAGTGTGGTAGTAAAAAATTTTTTTGAATACACCACTGACTCCATATCAGACAACAAACAGACTAAACAAATAAACAAGACAAAAAATTTGCACCTTAAAGACTAACTTCCTCAGAAATAAGAAACTTTACAGTGATAATTTATACAAGGCTCCATGACCAGGTGTGGATACAGGAAGAAAATAATTGGTTAGGATAGTAGACACGATTTGAAATAATGTGAATCAGTGTGATTTTTCACACTTGGTAATGATTGAAGACCCTTAATTTTCAAATCTATTCCTGGGAAGCTTTGTTTTTTAAAGTGGCAAATTGTTAATAGAGAGATGCAAAATAACTGTTGTGTCATTACACATTTGGTAATGATTTTGCCTAAGGTTGGTTAATTGAGTAGGCCTTAGTCACTAGGTTATGGGAAATGACAGCAAATAATGATATAATTTATATATTTTATAACTTTGGAGTTTTGTTCTTGTTGGCTAGGGCAAATTCTGACCAATGGAATGGAAACTTCTCTAGGCTGGAAAAGTCACTGTACTGCTTACGAATAAGGTGCAAAATCTGGGTGACCTTCTTGGCCCAGTTCTTACCTTGGACTGGCAGATTTTTGCCATGATCAAGTCTGCTTTTTATTAGCTGCAGTAGATTGTCCAGCTATACCCGTATCTGGATGGAAAATCCCAGACTACCTTCATCTTTCCATTGGTAATTTCTGAGATCTGTATTTTCTCTACATGGGCCTGCTCTTCAGGCTGATATGGAAACTTCAATGTGTTCAAAATGCAGCTCCCTGATTTATTATGGAAACACATAAATATGACCACATATCCTAAGTTCTCGTGTGCTTCCACTTGTTGCCCATTGTATTCTTTGACAGATTTAGGAATCTTGTGTTGATGCACAAACCCCTGCACATTTTGTGACCTTGTTGCCACATGGAACAACTCCCCTATAGAATAACAATACTACGAGGTCCTCTCAGTCTACATTGTTGAGGGTGGCCATGCAGACAAGCTACAAGGAGTGATATTTGAGAGACAGCTTTCTCGGTGGTGGTTTCCCTCATGTTGGAATGGTCTTCCTCTCAAGGTCCAGCAGGAATCTTCTCTTCATGCTTTTAAAAAGGTGTTAAAAACCTTTTTTGTAGAAAGGCCTTTTCAGAAATTCTTCTTCAGTAGGAGGGGCTTTAATTTAGGGTTTCCCTTATAATTTTGTACCATAAACCTGATTAATGATTAGCTTACTGCCATCTGCTTCCAACATGGTTTATTTGGGTTTATTGAAATACATATTTTCATGCTTATGTTTTGCAGTAGTTTATGTTTACATGTTGTTCACCACCTGGAGTAGACCTGCATAAAGTCAGGAGATATAAAATTGTTAAAAACAAACAAGCAAGGAAACATACATGACAATGGTAGTGGCTAAAAAGGTCTCCAGGCTATAGATAGCATGTGATAATGAGTGAGAATCACTGGTCATATCTTTGATGTTTGTTTCATAACCCGAGTTATGGGAAATCAGATCAGATAACAACATAATTATTGTGGCATTTAAAATTTCAAAATTTTCGCTATGCGAGTCTGACTTCCCTTATAGAAAACTCGCATAACGAGCGTTTCTATGGGGACAACTCGCATAACGAAAAAAAATTCGCTATGCGAGTCCAACTTGCATAGCGAAAATATTCGCTATGCGAGTCAGACTTTCCATATAGAAAACTCGCATAACGAGCGTTTCTATCGGGAAAACTCACATAACCAAAAATAAATAAATAAATAAATCGGTATGCAAGTTTTTTCCCTAAAAAAACTCATGCGAGTTTTTCCATAGGAATTTTTGCTATGCGAGTCAGACTCGCATAGCAAAAAACTCACATAGCGAGCAGCCTTGCAGAACAAATTAAATTCATTATGCGAGGTATTACTGTATTCCTTTGTTTTCTTCACGATCCATCATATGTTGACAATTTGGTCCCTAGTTTCCCTATCTCTTCAAAACCCAGCCTGCACTTCTGGCAATTCTCTATCTGCATACTGCTGAAGCCTATCCTGTATTATCTTCAGCGTGACCTTGTTAGCGTGTGGGATGAGCACAATTGTTAGATAATTTGAGCATTCTTAGGCATTGCCCTTTTTTTGGGATTGGAACGTAAACTGACCTTTTCCAATCCTGTGGCCAATGTTGTTTTCCAAATCTGCTGGCATGTGGAATGCAATACTTTAATTCCATAATCTTTTAGGGCTTTGAATAATTCAACTGGGATACCATAATCTCCACTAGCTTTGTTGTTGGCAGTGCTTTTTAGGGCCCTCCTGACTTCACTCTCCAGGATGTCTGGCTCATTTTATCTCATCTCTCTCTCTCTGGACTCTTCTCCTGTAATTCTTCTGTACAATGTCCAGGTAGACTGAAATTATTTGAAACAGGTTTCCACATATTGCCAATGTTGATGTCCGATTTATGTCCATTAAGAGATTGTATCATTTGTTCTTTGTAGAGTACAGAGGGGCATTGTTGGTATATATAATTTCGTGTCAGAGATTACTCTGTGTTGAAAGGATTTTTGCTGGAGAAATTCCACTCATGGGATGCTGGAATGAGGCTCCATTCATGTTCCCGTGCAGACCTCAGGAATCAAAACCCAACCTTCCAGTCTCCAAGCTCAGTGTCTTAACCATTAAGCAAATATGGAACAGACCAGTGATGGTGAACCTTGGCACTCCCAAGTGTTCTTGAACTTCAAATTCCAGATGCCCTGATCAGCAGGAGTGCTAGTTTGGGCTTCTGGAAATTGAAGTCCAAGAATATCTGGAGTGCCAAGATTCGCCATCTCTGGTATAGACCATATTGGGAGAGGAACATGTCAAAGTACCCTTGATGTTGTGTGTAACCTTGTTAGGTCCTGTAATTGTGATTAAGGTCTACCAACCTCATGATGAATTTGTACAAATAGACCTAATCTTATTTATGAAATGCAAACCGCAAGACTGCATCTCAAAGGGCCGTACAGTGGAACACCCCTTCTTAGCCACATACCTCACAGACTACAGTGAAAGATTATGCAATACACTTTCCAATTATTTTTTTTACTAACCACTGAATCAGCATTCTATACACCAAACAAATGAAAACCCAGAAAGATATTTTAGATTTTGAACTACACACACAGAAACAGCCCTCTGCACTGGATACTATACAAATATCCCCACCACTAGAAAAAACCATTTATGAAGCACAACTTCACTGAGGAAAAAAAGAAATAAAATGAATCTACTACAGAGCTACATAGCCCACAAGAACACAATAGACTTGCTCAACATCATAAATCTATTCAACCACACACTGAGCTACAGTTCTCTCATAGATACCGTCTTTTTGTCCCACCAAATCCACACTGATGGTACAGCTCTGTCATGACCTTGAGGCCTTTCCCCACAGAGTACAACTCAAGATCTTCTGTGGATACCTGAAACCATGAATAACTGAGAACCCTATATTTAACAGATATACCTGTCATAGAAGCAGGGGAGGAGTTTGAAATGCCTCCATCATTATACATGAGAGCTACCCAAGTCTGTCTCTTTTCCTGGCAAACATTATATTGCAGACAGTAGCCTCTAGTGGCCACCTCTGGTAATGCACCATAGAGATACATAAATTAGACCTGCAGCTAACTGAAGCTGCAGATACCAAACTGGTGGAAATGAGTGTTTAATATGTCAAAACTTTTTTTTTGTTTGGGTTTTTGTCTGATATGCTTGCACAGACTAACATGGCTACCACTTTGAAAATTTCATGCACCACATTCAACTTGTATTTATACTATTGCCACCATTGTGTAACAAACCCAACTGCTAGGGCTCTTGTTGAAGATACTGTACTGAAAAGGACAGGTTTCACTTACCAGTAACTGTCGTTCTCCGAGTATGTTGTTTGGGGATTCACACTGATGGGTTCTGCGCCTGCGCTGAATCCGGAGCGGAGCTGGAAAGCTGATTGGATAAAGAGTTTTGAATGTGGGACCGCCCACCATGCCCAACCCCTTTAGGCGCCATTTCGCGCTCTCCCCTCAGTTTGATATTAAAGCTGCCCGCTAAGCCTAAGGCCATCTCAGGCCGGCAGCCCTGAGGGGAGGCAGGGTTGGGTTGTGTGAATCCCCAAACAACATACTCGGAGAACGACAGTTACTGGTAAGTGAAACCTGTCCTTCTCCTTCGTGTTGTTTGGGGATGCACACTGATGGGTGACTAACAAGCTCACTTACTTGGATGGTGGGCAGCCGGCGTCCTGAGATGTAGGAGAGCGCGATGGCATCATGGATGGGCGGTCATCAGCGAAGAGGATCGGAGACCAGCCGTCAGGATGGACCTGCCCCGTCTGACATCAGGGGCGGACCTTGTATCAACCCGGTAGTGGGTGATGAAGGTGGAGGACCTGGACCAAGTGGCAGCCTTGCAGATATCCTCCATCGGGATGCCCTCTAGGAATGCAGTGGAGGAAGCCAGTGTCCTGGTGGAGTGAGCCCGGACATGAGGCGGAGGTGGCAGGGATGACATCTGATAGGCCAGGTAAATGGTACCTGAGATCCATTTAGATAGTCTCTGGGCAGACAGAGGCTGTCCCTTAGTCTTGCCACCATAAGCCACAAACAGTTGTTTTGCTCTCCTGAAGGACGCAGTCCTCTGGGTGTAAAACAGCAAAGCCCTCCTGACATCCAACGAGTGCCACACTCTCTCTTGTGGAGACGAGGGATTCAGGAAGAATGCTGGAAGCGTGATGGCTTGGGCCAGGTGAAATTCAGTCAGGACCTTGGGCAGGAATGTCAGATCTGGGTGCAATACTGCCCTGTCAGGGTAGAACTTGAGAAAAGGAGGGTCAGACCGAAGGGCTGCCAGCTCCCCTGCCCGTCGGGCAGAAGTGATAGCTACAAGGAAAGCAGTCTTGTAGGAGACAAATTTAATGTCCACCGAAGCCATGGGTTCAAAGGGTGCCTTCGTGAGTGCGGTGAGCACTGTAGTGAGGGACCACTGAGGGGGTGGTATCTTCACTGGAGGATAGGCGTTGCGTAGCCCTTGAAGGAACCTTTTAACAGTTTTGTCTCTGAAGGCGGAGGACAATACTGAAGAAGGTGGGGCCTTGGCGACCACAGCAGCTAGGTGGACCTTTAATGATGAATGTGCGGATCCCAACTCGGCGAGGTGCAGGAGGTAGGACATGACATCCTGCAGGGATGCGGAGTCCACGGTGCGGTCGCTGGATGCTAGGAAGTCAGTGAAGCGACGGTACTTGGCATCGTAGGACTTCCGTGTGGAAGGTTTCCTTGACAGATCAAGGATCCGTGCTATGTTGGGCGGATAAGCCAGGCCGTCAGGTGTAGGCTCGGCAGATCGGAGTGAAGGATCCGACCGTCTTCCATGCGGAGGAGATTCGGATCGGTGGGTAGGCGGAGACGATCGCAAGCCAGGGTTTGGAGTAGTGGGAACCACGGCTGGCGCGGCCAGGACGGGGCAACCAGGATCGTCCAGGCGTTCTCCGCACGGATCCGTATCAGGACCCGTTGGATGAGAGGGATCGGTGGAAACATGTACAGCAGTTCCTGGTGCCACGGCACCATGAAGGCATCGCCCTCCGATCCGTGGCCGATCCCCGCTCGGGAGCAGTAACGGCGGCACTTGGAGTTGGTCTGTGACGCGAAAACGTCTAGGGTCGGTGTGCCCCACCGTCGGCACAGGCGGTCGAACACCGATTCGTCCAGTTCCCACTCGTGCATCGCCGTCCCTTTGCGGCTCAGGGAGTCTGCATCGGAGTTCAGGGTGCCCTGGATGTGGACACCTATGGGGAACACATGTACCTTCAGGCACCACTCCCACATCTGGACGGTCAGGTAGAGGAGGGAGAGAGACTTGGTCCCTCCTTGCCGGTTGAGATAGGCTAGTGTCGTGGTGTTGTCCGAGGCGATCTGCACCACACTGCCCGCGATCGACGGTCTGAAGGACCTCATCGCCTTCCACACCGCTAGCAGCTCGAGGAAGTTGATATGGTGGTCGGCTTCCTCGGGTGTCCATATGCCGTGAATCCGTAGTCCGCGGCAGCACGCACCCCATCCGTGGGTGCTCGCGTCGGTGGTGACTTGGATGGACGGTGCGGGAAGGGTGAAGAGTCTCCCCGCGGTCACATTCTGGTCCATTGTCCACCAGTTTAACTGGTCTCGGAGTTCGGGAGTCGGTGTGAGCCACTTCCCGAGGTTGTCGTGGGTGCCGTTGAAGGAGGAGAGGAACCACGACTGGAGGGAGCGCATCTTGAGTTTGGCGTGCGAGACCACCGCCGTGGTCGACGTCATGAGTCCTAGCAAACGGAGGGCGTCCCTCGCACGGACCCGACGTCTGCCCTGGATCCGTGCCACCACTGCGCGGATGTCGAGCAGACGTTTGGTTGGGGCGTAGGCTCTTAGAGCCAGAGAGTCTAGAACGGCTCCGATGTATTCTATTCGTTGAGTGGGGGTCAACTGGGATTTCTTGAAGTTGACCCGCAGACCGAGGCTCTGCATAAGGGCGAGGCAATGTGCAACGTCGTCCTTGGCTTTTTGTTGGGTCGGGGAGCAGATCAACCAATCGTCTATGTACGGGAACACCTGGACGCCTTGCAGTCGCAGATGAGCAGCCACCGGTGCCATGCACTTCGTGAATACCCTCGGAGCGGTGGAGAGGCCGAAGGGTAGGCATGTGTACTGGTAGATGTTGCCGCCCACCTGGAATCGGAGGAAACGACGATGTTCCCTCCTGATGGACACGTGAAAGTAGGCGTCCTTCAGGTCGATGACGGTGAACCAGTCCCCGTGGTTGATCAGCGGGAGGATGGAGTGAAGGGTTACCATCCGGAACTTCCTCGCGTCGATATGGTTGTTGAGAAGACGGAGGTCCAGGATGGGACGTGCCCCCCCGTCTTTTTTGTCCACAAGGAAGTATCGGGAGAAGAACCCTTCGTGAGACTCCGACGCTGCGACCGGCTCTATGGCGCCCTTCTCTAGGAGAGCTGTTAGTTCCTCCTGGAGCGGTGGGGATGGATCGGTGATGCGGATCCGTCCGACAGTAGGGCATCTCTCGAACTCGATCGCGTAGCCAGAGTCTAAGATGGTTAAAACCCATCGGTCTGTGGTGATGGCAGACCACGCCGATAGGTAGTCGGAAAGGGGGCGGTAGGGTAGAGTCTCGGTCACGGAAGAGTCAAACACGTTGTTTGCCCTTCCGTTCCGTACGCTTGCCAGTCTGAGGCCGTTGCTGGTAGCGTGGACGGTTGGGTTGTTGGCGCTGCCGGTAGGGCTGGTACCGGGAGTAGTCCCCTTGTCTCTGTGGCGGGCGAGGTTGATAGGATGGGCCCGCCTGAGACGTCGACGGCTGGTCCTGATGGTAACGGCCGGACCCACGGTGTGGAGGGCGGAGCTGTTTTATTGTGGCGTAGTCCCCTTTCAGCTCTCCCAAGGAGGTGTCGGTCTCCTTGGCGAAGAGGCCCTCGCCATCGAAGGGGAGCTCCTCCACGAGCCGCTTGACATCGTCCTGCAGGTTAGCCGAACGGAGCCAGGCGTGGCGACGGAGCTGGATGGCGGAGGCCAAGTTTTTTGCCTCCGACTCGGTGACGTGGCGGCCGGTGCGGATTTGCTGGAGGGAGAGGTGGTTGCCCTCCATGCAGAGTTTTTCAAAGTCCGCTTGTCGATCAGGTGGCAGCAGGGACTTGAACGACTCCGCTTGCTCCCAGAGTCGACACTGGTAGCCTCCCATGGCCGTCGCGTAGTTGGACGCACGGAAGGACAAGGAGGCATTGGCGTAGACCCTCCTGCCCAGTGCGTCCAGCTTCTTCCCCTCTTGGGTCGACGGGATGGGAGTGCTGCTGATCGGCGTCCGGTGTTGGGAGCCCTTGACCACTCGGGAGTTCGGTGCCGGGTGAATGTGCAGAAAGTTGGAATCGTCCAGCAGTCTGTACATAGAGTCCACTCTGTTGGATACGGAGTGCGAAGAGACCGGCTTCTTCCACACCTCCTTGGCCGCTTTCGCAATCTTAGGGAGCAGTCCGAGGCGGACGGGGACCAACTCCTTGCGGTCGGCCAAGCCGCAGACGACGTCCTCACAGTCGTCCGGGGGAGCCTCCGCCCGAATCCCAAGTGTGGATCCGAGGCGAGTGATCAGTCCGGTGTAGGTCTTCAAATCCTCCGGCTGGGATCCGTGGACGGCGCCGATGTTGTCGTCCGGGGACTTGTCGACCGCAACCGGCGGTGGCTGATGCTGCTCCTCCTCCTGATCCGACGAGTCGGAGTCTCCTGACCGCGCCGAGACGCTGGGCGGTGGCAGGTAGACCTCGGGGTCCGAGTCCGACCAGTACGGCCTGGCGGATCTCGGATCGCTCCCCGGCAAAGGCAGCTGGTACGGAGGGAGAGAGGCCTCCGACCGCGCCTGTTCCACCCTCTGCCGCTTCGGTGCGGGGCCCTCCTCACGGAGCGGTGGTGCTTCCGTGGCTGGTGGTGAGGGCAGAGGGCGCTCCCACGGTGTCGTCTGCGGGCCGTAGAGCTCGGTGTGCAGTTTCCGCACCATCGCCTCGATGTACGGGGCGATGAGGCTCAACTGGGGCGGCGGTTCGGTAGCCGGACCAGGAACCACGGAAGGACTGCGGAGGGAGGAAGACCTGTGCGGTGGTACAGGTGGAGGAGTCTCCGGCGGCGGTGGAGGGCTGTGGGCCCTCTCCGGCGTGGCGTCCCGGGCCTCGGTCGACATCCTACCCGGCGTAGGTGGAGCTGCGACCGGGGCGGATGCTAGGGAGCGTGGCGGCGAAAGTTGAGCCGGTGCCGGGGTCGGAGGAAGAGAAGACGAAGAGCTACGGCGCTTCTTTTTCTCTTTTTTGTCCTTCTTCTTCTTCTCCTGCTCCTTCTTCCGCCTGAACAGTTCAGAGGCCGAGGGCCTGGAAGAAGAAGCGGAGGTTGAAGGAGCAGACGTGGAAGCGGCCTGCTCTGGAGCTGGGGGAGCCGGTGGTGCCAGTGCGGCCTCCATGAGGTAGGCTTGAAGGCGGTACTGGCGGTTCTTGATGGCGGCCTTCGAGAAGCCGCGACAGACTTCGCAGGTCTGGACCTGGTGACTCTCCCCGAGGCAGCGAAGACAACGCACGTGCCCGTCCGAGCTAGGGAACTTTCTCTTGCAGGACGGACACTGCTTGAACGCTGCCGCTGAGGCCATCCACCGAAGTAGATGGCCGAAGAGAAAAAATTATCCCGGCCGGGAGGCCCCGACACGAGATGTTGGTCTTTTTTTTTTTTTTTTTTTTTTTTAACGGCGGCTGAGGGCGAGCCCCAGCCACACGAGGACCAAGGGAACAAGTCCCCTAGTCCGAGAAAAATTGTAAAGTAGGAAAAATTGGAAGATTCTGAGACAATCTCAGCAAAGTACTCACAGCTTTTTTTCCAGGCTCCTGCTTGCGCAGCGGAAAAAAGCAAACTGAGGGGAGAGCGCGAAATGGCGCCTAAAGGGGTTGGGCATGGTGGGCGGTCCCACATTCAAAACTCTTTATCCAATCAGCTTTCCAGCTCCGCTCCGGATTCAGCGCAGGCGCAGAACCCATCAGTGTGCATCCCCAAACAACACGAAGGAGAATGTCTGATTTCAGAAGCTAAGTAGAGTCAGGCTTGGTTATTATTTTGATGAGAATACAGTAAAACCCTGTTTTATGGGAAAAGTCAATTCCGTAGCTTTTTCCTTGATTTTTTTCTGTAAAATTAGGCATTCCCGTAAGAACGCATTGGAAAAAAATCCCAAACACCATCCCCCCCCCAATAATAAAAATACAGTAATACCTTGGATAACGACTGCATTGGATAACACTAAAATTGGATAATGATCTGTTAGCGTTATCCGATGCAGTCTTTTCGTAGCAGCAGGGTGGCTGGAAAGCTGAATGGGGTTCTCCGTTCAGCTTCCCAGCCACCCTGCAGCTGTGAAGGTAGGGGTGGGGTGGCTGGGAAGCTGATGGGGGGATCCCTCTTCGGCTTCCCCAGCCACCCCACAGCTGTGGAGGCATGGGCGGGTGGCTAGGGAAGCCGATGGGGAGTCCCCATCAGCTTCCCCAGCCACCCTGCAGCTGTAGATCGGGTCCTCTGATCTCCCTGGAGCAGGCAGGGGGATCATAGAGTCCAAAATGGGTAATAAAGTCCAGGGATAATAAAGGCCAGTGGAGCAAGCCAAAACGTCGGGTCCTCTGATCTCCCTGGAGCAGGCAGGGAGGTCAGAGAGCCCGAAATGGGTAAAAATAACCCATCCGTTTGAACCCTGACATTTTGGCTTACTCCACTGGTTGGGGACGCCCAGAAACAGCTTTGATCAGGTCCTCCGACCTGTCCAGAGCTGGCAGGGGGATCAGAGAGCCCAAAATGGGTTTAAAAACTGGACATTTTTTCCACCCATATCAGGTTCTCTGACCCTCCTGCAGGCTCCAGGGGGTCGGGGGACCTGATCCAAGCTGTTTACAAAGTTCCCCCACCTCCCTGGAGGCTGCAGCAAGCCAAAATGTCGGGATTCAATTCCCGATGTTTTGGCTTGCTGCAGCCTCCAGGGGAACAGGGCTTTTTTTAACGTTGTGTGATCAATGCATCACACAATGTTAAAAACCGGATAATGACGAGACTTGTGGAACCAAGTCTCATCGTTATCCGAGGTACTAGTGTAATTAAAAAAAGCCCTACTCTAACCCCTTTCCACCCCACAAGGCCCAGAATGGCTGCAAGTGGTCTTTATTGCCCACCAGGTACAATGCAGGAAATCGTATACTGTAAAATGGTTTTTTCTGTAAAACAGGACATATTTTCAGCAAAAAAACCCTTCTGTAAAATGGGGTTTCTGTAAAATGAAGCTTCTGTAAAATGGGGTTTTACTGTACTAGGAATTTTGATGTAAGGATAGAAAAAGCTCATGCCTGAAACTGCAAAGAACCACAGCTAATGAGGGTAAGATAAGGATTGAGATGCCAGTGAATGAATCCTCTTTCTAATTTTGAGAAGGCATCAACCCTGTTAATTGCACAGTCACCACTAAGATCAACAGACTACATTCAAATGCTAATCCCAAACAGAGAAGTCCTATATCACCAATTTTTGAAAAGGTAACAATCCTTACATAAAAGCAATTGATTCAATGAGTTTACCCTCAGTGGGGACAAAATCATCTGCAATCTTAATTAAACTGAAACATTAATTTTGTGAAGTAGACAAATTGTCTGAGGTCATGATGGAGGAGTGAGAATTGTCCTGTAATTGTTCAGATAACAGTGGCCTAAAAGTGCATGAGATCCAGATTCTAGCTCGAATAAGATGCTGCTCAGTATCTTGTAAACTGCTCTGAACAATCTGATCAAAGAACAAAAATTATGACATCAAACACCTGTCTTTATAGCAAAGCATAGCACTTAGTGCACTCTCTGGGTAGCTCACAAGTTAATTAGCAATTGTCCCCAACATCCTGGGTACTCATTTTACCAACCTTAGAAGGATGGAAGGCTGAGTCAACCTTTATCCCTGGTCAGGACTGAACTCACAACCTTTTAGTTGCAGGACAGTGTAACCACTACACCATATAGGTAGTATAAAGATTAGAGATCTGTCACTAATAACCTTGCCCTAACATGCCAACTCAAGTATAGAATGACACATCTGGCTAGTCTTTGGTGAGGTTTTTAAAGTCAAAGAACAGCAGAGATATTCCATTCCAGTGGTCCGATTTTGTGACAGTGATCTTGCCATTATTACATGTTCACTCATTAAATTCAATGGAGGTTGTCTCCCAGTTAAGCACGTATGGCAGTTTTGTGGAATCATTTTGTTTTATATTGTGGGGAAATGAACTTGGTGGTCATTTCAGTGGAACAGCAAACAGGAGATATTTACAAAGTCCTGTTAAAGATCACCAGGCACCCTGAGGACAGATATAATGGAGCCAAGTTTTAAAGTTCCAATTCTGTGAAGACTTAAATGGAAGTTAAACTCACTGAACATAATAAAACATAGTTCTAAATAGACATGATAAGTAAGACTCAATTGTAAGCACACTAATTTGAAAGGAGGTACACTAGAAATCAATGCAAGTTAATTATATTTAAATATATTAGTGAGTTCATAAGTTGCTTAAATACTACAGGGGAAGCATATTAATCAGAATGTTAAGAGGTATTGACAATTCTCTATCTATCTTTCTATCTGATGTAATGATTTTGTGAAAATTCATGACAAATTAAACCATTTAAGGAGAGACCCATCATTATATCTTTTATTCTTTTATTTTACAATTCCCTGTAGTGAATTGGTGAGGATAGTATTAATTTCCATTTGGAGGATCAGGACACTACATGAAAGTTCTCTTATTTCACAGTAGTCCAGTGAAGTGCCTGAAGTGATGAGTATACAGAAACATTTGCATGATCAGCAAGCATCCCATCATAACTGACATTTCATACAGCTATACTGTGTGAGACAGGAATGTGGAAGCATACTTCTTTTATTCTCTTTCAGGCATGAACGGCAACCATTGATTGGTACTGTTGATTCCTGAAGCATATCTGATGTGAATGGAGAACAGTGAAGAAAACACCCCGAGAATTACATAGGATGGGCAGCAGAAATTCAGAAATTGAATTTTATTTTATTTTTTCACGTGATGACAATGGACATAGAACTTAAGAACTTATTTCAGTTCTGGCCAGCTGTGTAATTTTTCTTTTTTTCTTTTTAAGACAGAGCAGGCATGTTCATTCCCTTAATGGGAACCTTTCTGTAAGCTTGTATTTCATATAATTTAAAGGCATGACATTGCACTGTGTACGCTTCCCCGCTTCCCCTTCCCTTTCATCATCTGAACTTTTTTCAGTGATATCTTCACACCAAAACAAATTATAATTTTTTTTAGTGTTCACATTTTATTTTGGAAAACAGGTGCTTAAAAAGTTTAGAAGTTTTTTTAAAAAAAAAATTCTGGAAAAAAAAAGAAAAAGGAGGAAGAAAATAAAAGAAATCACAGTATTTACAAAGATATCATAAATGGCTTAGCCATGCAAAAGAAATTACTTTGGTTTTATCCCCCTTTTACTTTGGTTTAAACATTGACCAATATAATTATTTTGTTCCTTTGCCAAATAAAGCCTTAACCAATACTGAAAGGACTTTAACAGGATTATTCTGTAATATTTTATACAGTATTGAATTTATAGGACATTTCATATATTTAATCCATGCCAATACACTACAGGAAGCTTTTATTTAAGACATCAGTCACTACTGCCCATACATTTAACATTTTACAAATTTACAACAGTGGTTTCCCCCCATCTAGGTGAGAAAATGCATTTCCTAATTTTCATTACTTTCCTACTTGACCTCTTCACAATCTTGTTTTCCTGGCTTGTAAATCTGTAAACAGAAACCTGATGCTCATTCTAATAACATCTTCCTGCCCTTATCAAATTAATCTATTACATTCTCCAATATTCTAGTTTTCCGCTAAAAGAGGAAACATTGTTAAATACTACTATTTGCCCTGATCTATCCAAATGTCTCCTTTTATGCTAACCTTCTAAAAAAATTCTCAAGCATAAAACAGGCTTATAAAGTTACAGTCTTGAATGTAACTAAAGATAATAAATTTCATTTCATTGTTACAATTTCATGTAATTTTTGATAAATTATGTACCAGTTAAAAACACTAAAATTATCTCAAGGTGCAATATCTGTAGTGTAGTTAACAAAAACGCACACACACAAAAATATATATTCTATTTTGTGGAAAAATGCAGCTTTGATATGACCACTTTAAAAAAAATACACAAACTTCCAATTCTGACTGACTTTTTTTTAAATTAAAAAGAAAGATAATTTTTAAGGCAGTGGATAACAAAAATATTTCAGAACTAATTCTTAATTCCAGTCATTCACACCATATATCATGGAACTGCAAGAACAATTAGTTTTCCAGAATGCTATCAATAAAAAGTTTTTTTTCTGTCTAGAAAAAGACTTATTAGTAGACATCTGCATACATTAGAATGTGAACCTTGCTTAATACCTGATTCTCTATTTGGCAATTATATACACATTTCTTATAGATGATCAGGTTTTTCATTATTTTATAAACGGGTTAGCTTCTTTTTCTTTAACAGACACATTTCCCCCCTTTCTCTTTAGCGGATGTTTGAAAAACAGAGAAAGAGATGTCTTATATTATGATAAGGCAACCTTTTCAATTAAATACTTGCTGTGCAAAGTAAGAGCTTTACTGATAGCAATCAGAAATGTACCTCTTTAAAGGGTGCATAAACCAATGGAAATAAAAACATTACACTATACATCAGATTATCACCAACTCCCAGAACAAAGCCTTACAGTGTATAAAAATAGCTACGTAAAAAATTTACATAAAGGCAAACCAAAAGAAATCTTCAGTGCAGACATTTACAAAAAAAATATATATTCAGAACAGAACACAAATTTGTGACCTATCATCATGGCTGCTGCCAAAATTAGTTTTGTGGATAGTTTTGTAAGCTTGAGATAACTGTGTAATTTGTTTGAAAATTTGATAGAATGGTCTGTGTGATACTTGAACCATAAATAGTCATCACATCTTCGCATATATCTTAAATATAACCCATGTTCATGCTTCAATTTGTTTATTTTTATCTCTGAAAATGAGAAAAAAGAGTGTTAGTCAAGACAATTCAAACATGATGATGGAAATGTAGAATAGTGGAAATGTTATTTTCCACATACAGTAACATCACATGCTGCTGAAACAAAGAAAATGGCTTCAGGCACTATTATTTGTAAATGTACAACATATCTGGGGGCTGTATCTTTTAATGAGTTGTAGAGAGAGATTTTACAGTGAAACAAAGCTGCTTAAAAATTTAAAAATTAATAATGAACAAATGAATGAATGTCTGACAAAGTAGACTTGATCCACAAAAGCTAACATCAAAATACAGCAGTCACAACATTTTTTATCTTTTTATTTTGTTTACTCTCTGATATGAATGAATCCTGTTACATCACAGTACATGAGTATAACAAAAAGAAGTCCAGCACATTGAACATATCTGTCATAACCCTCTGGACATAAGGAGAAAACAGTCTACACAGTAGTTACTCAGAAGGCTTCAGATGAACTTTTCTGTTACGTGCTGGAAGACGTCTGTCCTGAACAAGCTGGGCAGGTTGGGAACCTTAAAGCTGAAGGGTTTCCTTTAATCGTGACTGGACAAAATGCAGCCATGGTCCGAAATCCAACTACCAGTGTTGACTGTATTTTTCTGTTTAAAAGAGAAGCCTGTCTTTTGGAGGCATTTATGCCATGCTTCAAACCACTATCATAAACATACTCAAAATTATTATTTTTAAAAAAATATTGACCACTACAAGGAATCAAGGCTTTTGTTTGTTTGTTGAAAATAGTCTTTGAAAAAGAACACCATATATGAGGTAGTTTGGCACAGGTGTCAGGGCAATCCTCCAAGATACAGGTATCTCTGTGTAGGTGTGTGTAGCCCCTGAATCTCTGGAGGTTGCCCACCCATGCTTTAAACTGAAATCTTAACATATTAATGCATCCAGAAAGCTCTGCAATCTCTGAGACTCAGGAAAAGCAAGAAACAGAGAGAGCCTAGGAAATGCTGCATGTGCTTGCATTTAAGACCACATGCTAAGCTGAGTGAATGGCATAAGATAAGGCATACCAACTTGTTATGCAATTGCAGTTATGCCAGTGTAAATCTTCAGTAAGTTTCTGGCCATTACCTTTTGGAATATGGTGATCTGAGGCTTCTAAAAGGAGAGCATGCCCTATCACAGTAAACTATCAGGTCAGAATGAGCCAATGGAAAATCTAGTCCAGCTTTCTGCCCTGAAAGAGTCCACCATAAAAACAGGCAATCTACCTGTTTATTTGTTTGAACTTTCTTGAAAATGAACTTCAGAGAATAAAACTGAACAGCTGCTAATCATAGAAATATGGACAAGTTGAGTCATCAGTAGTGGGAAGAACTATATGGTTTACGATTCCTTGAGGTATCAAGATAAACATTCTGAGGAACATTCAAGTATAATTTAGGTATTTGGAGAAATAGCATGTATTGGACCATTTGTAAAGCCCAGTACAGTACAAGCTATTTCCTTGCAATCATATGATGTGCAGGAAACGGCAAGTGAGTCTGACCCTCATCCATGCTACTTTGGCCCATTTTAGTCCAGTGGCAGGGTTACTCTTTTTTGAAGCTAGGATGGAGTGATTACTGGATGGATGGAAGGGTTGTTTTAAGGGAGACCACTCCCAGCTAAGTGACTCTTTCCAGCATAATCAGATGCAATCTTTTATTGTTGTCTGATCATACCATAAGTGCCTGCTTGTGGTACTGTAGTAAATACTGTGGGACTATAGCTAGCTGGACAACTGAGTAAGTTGGATACCTGTTTGTAGGACCAGAGGTTGGAAATTCAATTCCCATTGTGGATTTCAGGAAAAAGAACCAGTCTGTGTAGCTTTGGGCAGGTTGTATAGTCTTAGAAAACCTTCAGAAGAAGGGAATCACTTCTGAGTACTTTACCTAGAAAACCCTGGAAAGTATCTCTTTAAGGTTAGCCATGTGGGTTTCAGAATGCCTAAGGATAGGCCTTGGACCTGTCTAGTTAAGAGTTTGTATGATGACTAGGTAATAACTGTTGGCTGTTCTTCAAATACAATACGAGTTCCTGAAACACAGTGCTCAAACTAGAACCAAACTTATAGAAACATAAGAAGCAATGAAAAAGCTACAAAACAGATTTTAATACTGTTCAAATAAATCTCAGTTTGCTTGTTATTCTCTAAACAGTAAAGAGGCTAAAAACATTAAAATGTAATTCAGAGGACAGCATTAGTACTGTATCTTATAATCTTATTGGTACCTACCTGGAATGGTGACTAGTTGGTAATTTCTCTCAAGCTTCAGATTTGTGATTGTTTTCTTCTAACTTTTTATTTTCCTCTATATTTCCAAGATCTTTGTCTACATGTTTTGAGGCTGACCTAAAACAGGAACAAAAGTTCACTGATGTCTTCCATTAATATTGATTTTTGTTGCACTTAATGTTTTCTTCTCTTTGAGGGAAGAATCATACATTGCAGCTATCACCGCACATCTAGGACTACACTGGAAAATGGAAAATTTTAATGCAATGAACCCAGCAATAATACAGTATACACTTAATGTCAAACTGAGTTTGGCATTTATCATTCTCTCATTTATGAATTTACACTCCCGCGGATCATCCTGGCAGTAAGAATTTGCATGAATGTTTACAAGCAAGTTTTGCATGCTTTCTTTAAGATGGTTTTAACACTAACACCAACATGCCATGAAGACATTTTTAAAGTAAAAATGATAACTCATTCTGGTGCAATAATTTCTGCACCACTTTCAGCTGGCTGGGTTCTGCTTACACATGAGAAATGTGTTCTGGAGTGATTTTTAAAATTTTATTATGAATGATAAATAGGGACCATTTCGGTGGGAAAAGATCTGGGGGACATGAAAGGAGACTCTTTGGGCGGGATCCTGAGTGGAGTTTCTCCAGCAAAAATCCTTTCATCCCAGAATAATTTCTGACATGAAATTATTATTATTATGGACAATAACTTCTGGAAACAATAATAACTAAGGTTCATTTCACCTATTAGCACCTTCCTGACACTTCATGTGTACTGCTCTACAGGCAAAGGAAGAGCACCATTCTTAAGATCACACCTGCAAAGATTGGCTTCTAATATTCTTCACTTCCCATTCACACTGACAGTAAGGTTGAAGTTCAAAGGCATGAACCTAATTAATTCAGCATCGTTGAGAGCAAACATGTTTAGGATTAAAATTACAGAGCTATTTCCTCATCATTGGCTGCAACTCGTATCCAAGAATGCATTTTCCCCTGAAGCAGGAAAAATGTCATTGGTGTAGATTTGTTTAAGATGGATCCCATCTTGCCATTAAGTGATCCACACACTATGACCACGGAGCCATCTCCTGCAGCACATTTGAAATGAGACATGCAGGATTTAACACCGGGGCCACAATGACCTGTCGCAGCCTTGAGGATACGGACAAGGTGCACCTTCACAGCCAGTACATCCAGCATGGCCTCTTCCACCTCCATGACCAGTGGGAATCAGAGTTCCTCCTCCGATCATTTTGCTGTTGGTCCCAATCTGATGGTTTCCAGTGGCATTTCCTCCATTGAGGGGACCATCACCCCACCTAAAGGGGCTAATCAGCATGCAGCTTTTGTCCCCTTTAGGGAGTCAGGTTAATTACAATCACCCAATACTCTGCGTTGAGTCACTGGCTGTATGGTCTACTCCATTACTGTAGTGGGATGTCTGGCCTAACATTAAGAGCTATCTTTTGCAGTGGCAGGATTTAGCCCCTAGATCTCTTGCTTTCTGCTGCAATTTCCCCAAACAACTAACTTGCCTTAACCCTCTTATTAATCCTTACCTATGTAGAGATGTGAAGGCCTGGGAAAACCCAAGGGGAAAAAATCAGGAAAGAACCCCAATCCCCCCTTTTCCTGAACCCTTTTTTATGAAAAAAGAAAAGAAAATTGATTATGAAATGCTTTATTTCAGCATGATGAATAAAATATTTAAGACAAGGTGTTCATATATTCTCCAAATTTTTACTTAAAACTATGTTCAGCAAATGAGTCTGATTAAATTTCATGCCTATTCATTGAATCTTCATCCCTACACGCATTCCACCCCCCCCCCCAAAAAAAAATACGGTAAATCTTTTTTTGTGTGAAGAGGTGCTTTAAGTCCCTTTAATACTGGTGAGAGGGAATATAAATAATTTTCTTTGTTACTAATATTGATGTTTTTTTTTCCTGTTTTTTAAAATGTTTTTTTCTTTGCCTGCTCCACACAAGCTAGCAAAACCAAAGAGGTTCTGTCCATACAGTTTAGGAAATGTTTTCTCCATTTGTTACAATCACAAATAAGAATTAAAATAAATAAAAGAAAATTCCATTTGTAATAATGATTTGAATACACTGTTATTTTTAATAAACGAATTGTGATCATTTTATGCTAAAACGAAGTGTACAGTCATATTTTATGTTCCTAAAGTAACAGAGTGACTATCAATCTGTAAAAAAAGTGCTAATGTTGCATTTTTCACACCCCCCCCCAAAAAAAAAACAAAAAAAACCACACAACCACCCTGTTTTTCCCATGGTTTCAAACTTTCTGGAAATTTTACATCTCTTTACTTTTATACTAAACATGATGCAATGAATGAACACAATTTAAAGTTATCATTACATGAGACAGCTTACACAGTCTGTTAAGGTATTAGTTTGATAAGTTTATGCTGTATGCTAAGGCTTTTGAATGTAAAAAGTATGAGTCTATGTAGGTAATTGAAATGAAATTCCTTGCATCAAGGTGTGCTTAGCAGATTGGTACTCTTCTGTGAGGAAGTTTTTTTTAAAGATAATAATGGCTTTGCATCCTTGTTCACTAAGGCCTTGAAGTAAGCATTCTTAGGTGACATCAACTTTTCAAATGAATAGCACAGCGAAGCAATCATGTCGAAGCTCATGCATAAATAAATTACAAAGTTTTCAAGGCTTACTGGAATATTTTTTGTTTTTGACAATGAAAAGTGCTTTAACATGTTGACCTAATGTTTATAAAGCAGAATTTATATAGTGAAAAAAAATCAGTGTTGCTGAAACTAAGAAAGAGTTCAATGTAGTCTTTGTTATCTCTGCCTTTTCACAAATGGCTTCTTTTTTTGTTCTGATTCCATTTCTGTATGCTGTCTTGTAGAAGGGCCAAACATAGGCAAGTGAAATGGACATCTTTCAACAATAAAGATGATGACAGGTGCTCTTTTTCCTTTGGCCTTATGATAGCCGACGGTGTAGCATTTGTTGTTTGAATTTTATCTGTGTTGCTCTTACTGTATACTAAATTGGCACCAAAGGGAAGAAGCAAAAACTACTTGTAGTAGGTCCTAGAATCCAAATGAACAAATAATCTAATTTGAGCCACTGGGACAGTGGTAAGAAGGAGAATTAATTTTAGCTAGAAAGAAATGTTGAATATCTATTGGTTACTATAGCTTGATTTTTCAGCATTTTGCTCACATTTTAAGTTTCCACCCAATTAATGTTTACAGAGGCCATTCTTGAAGATCAAGTATAAAATATGGGATCCTTTTTAAAAAAAATCTGGTTTACAAGTGTGGGATATTGCTCTCGTGTCCATGATTCAACAGGAATGGATAAGATTGTGATCATCTTAAGAAGTAATATGAATATCAGATTTTTCCACCTCATGGAAACCAATCTCTGGCACTTCTAGGCATTAGCGTTTGTAAGAACACTTCTAGTTGAAATCCAGTGACAAGTTCCAACTACAGTAGGCCCACTGAATCAGTGATGATAGTAATTGAACACCTATGTAAGTTTCACTGGCCTACTGTAGTTGTGACTTGCTACTGGATTTCAACCACTGTCAGAGTTCTTTTCTATAATTGCACATTGTTGCTACTTTCAGTCTGTCTTATAGTCATTCTAACAGGATTATTTTTCAGATTCTTAGATGCTCAAGGAATGAATTACCACTGTCACTTCCTTCCCCATGAGTTTCCATGGCCCAATGGAAATCTGAAGTCACACTTTATTCACTATATCACATTGGCTCTTTTTCAAGGCAAATGTTTTTATAGACAGAACAGTGAGGCACAACACATCCATATTTAGAGAAAAGGTGAAAGACAGATACGGATACTTCTTTCAACATGTTCTGGCTTGAAATAATAATACCCTAGGATGTGCAGGGTGGATCTTTATTTGCCGAAGAATGCCAGTGAGGCTTTTACTTGACATTTTGGGATGGAAGTGAGATCACATGGATTGCAAAATTTATGTCTGTCCAGATATCAGTGATAAGTCTCCACAACTATTCCTCTGGCCTTCTTGCTAACACAGAGATATATACAACATCACTATGTATTTTCTAATTGCTGGCATTTCAGATTAAACATGACAGTAGCAGCTACCAAAGCTAGCTGTTTTTCAAGCTGGGATCAAAAAATAAGAGGTGCACGAGATAATATTGCAAATATTCTCTGGCCACTGCAGTGTACCAGAGAATTCAGAAGAAGACCAATCTATTCTTTATAGACTACAGCAAAGCATTTGGCTGTGGGGATCATGAGAAGCTACAGGTTGTTCTGAAATAAATGTGTGTTCCTCATTACTAGATTGTCTTGATGTGCAATTTCTAACCTACCAATAAGACAGAATGGTTTCCTATAAACAAATATTGGGGACATAGAGGGGGCAGGCCGAGCGGAGCCCCAGAAGCACAAGAAAGGGTAGCCTGATGGCTTGGCCTGGCCTGACCTGGCTTGGAACCACACCGGAAAGAAGCCGCCCTTCCTTTCCTGCCAGCCTGCCTTGTGACAGCAGCCATTGGCTGCTAGACAGGACCCCGCAATGACACCCTAATCATTACCTGTCCCCTACCCTCTCATGGTGTCCAGCACGCCCCTGGATCCATCCATGATCCTAAATTATCCAGTTCATTTAACAGTGGAAGTGGCATAAAGGCTAATACTGTGTTCAGTTCTAATTTTTTAAATGAGACTATAGGCTCAACTGTCATTAAGAGTGTAGGTGACCCAAAACCAAACCCTCAGTAGAGACCCTTTCTATGTCAGGACTACTCAGTCATTCAATCTCAATCTATATTATTCTGTAGCAGATATAATTTCAAAAACCTAATTGGGAAACACCTCTCTACGGACTTCAAGAAGAGCAATGCCAGTTAAATAATAGCTTTTTAGTGGGGGTAGGTTTCTCCCATCTAGTCACGCCTCCCACACGACCATGGAAATATCTGCAGATGCAGACAGCACTGGCTTTTTGGCTGTAAATGGAGATGAGCACCAACCCCTACAGTTGGATTCAAGTGGCTTTTGAGCAAGGGAGATCTTAAGGTTTCAGGCAGCCAATATCCTTCATGATTCATTAAGAGGTACATCCACTTCTTTGGCATGGGAAAATTTAAAACGCTAGATGTACTTGTGCTTCAGATTTGCCCCCTCCTCTGGGCCCACAACAATGGCCTGAGGGAGAAGATTTCATGACCTTTCAGGCGGCTGAGAACATCGCCCCCTCCTCTGGGCCCACAACAACGGCCAGAGGGTAGTTAGTCTGTGTTCTTCTTTGGTTGTTTTGTGAGGTTGTATTTTATTATTTTTACTGTACGGTTGCTGTTTTGACTGTAAGCTGTCCTGAGTCGCCTCAGCGAGTGGGTGGCAATATAAATCTGAACAAACAAACAAACTATAATCAATTTGTAACTTCCATTTTGGAATATTCTTGTACCTCCATTCAAATGCATTGCTGGACTAGTTACTGTCCAAGTCTCACTCCAGAAACACATCTCCAATACTTAGATTATATTTCTTACTTTGAAGAAAATACTTTTAGCACACATACAATAAAAGTGTGGAGACATCTGATCTAGACTTCTGCCGGGGGGGGGGGGAGGAATCACTAGACAGAATAACAAAAGAACATGACACAGAAAGAAGCAACCAGAAAGGTTGGAGAATACTGAAAAGATTGAACAACAATCTGTATACAACACTATATGCAAATATAACTCCACACCAAATAGTACACCAATTGCTTTTGGCAGGGAAAACCAACCAATATAAAATTAAAAAAAACATCCAAAAATATTCATGGTGAATTCAATGAACTTTCTACTGCTTTTTCATTGGTGGAACTAAAGGAAGCTATAAGACATAGGAATGACAAAGGGGTGAGACTCGATGATATCAAAATCAGGCAAATCAAACATTCATTTTATACAAAATCCAATGGCCCTTCAATTCTTTTAAAACTATTGGATAAGCAGACAAATCCCAAAAATATAGTGGAAGGAAAAAGGAATAGCTATACTGAAACCAGGCAAACAGCCATCAGATCCCAAAAGCTACAGTCCAATCTCCCTACTATACCACTTATACAAAGTGTTTGAAAAATAATGATCTGACAGCCCATGTGGACCTGTAGTTAAGCTGCAGTACTGCAGGCAAAACTCTGCTCATGATCTGAGTTTGATCCTGAGAGATTCAAGGTCAACTCAGCCTTCTGCTCTTCCAAGTACCCAGCTTGTTGGGCCAAACAATAGTTTGCATAATTACCTTGTGAATGTTATGGCCTTGGATCTGGACTCAGACAAGCGGCAACAGGCCCCTGAGCCCATTTCCAGCCTGGATCTGCCTCACCACGATTGAGAAATGTCAAACTGGGACCCAGTGATCGCTGAGTCAGCGTCTGACAATGATGAGAATGAACCTTTGACATCGGAAAGATGTCTGCAATACCTGCACAACCAACTGTAGCTGCACTGGTAATTGGCCAGGGCTTGTTTGCAAAGAAAATTGCCAGCTGAGAGCCCTTGATTGGGAAGCGCTCTTAAAGGCGCAAGCTACAGTTACCAATTTGTTGGAAAACTTGTTGCCGCCCAACACTCTGCTACTTCATTGCCTGCCTGATTACCTTGTTGGATTTTGGACATGTGCCTGGACTTTTGACTATGGCTTTGGAGGTCACTTGACCTCAACTGATATTGACCTCAACTGACTGGTAAACGAACGTCGACTAACCCTTGAAAGATTTCTGTGAGATCCTCTTTCTCTCTTTCTGTGCAGTGCTGCTAGCCAGCTTCCCCTGCCTTGCAGGGGCAGGCACACACAGTGAACTTCCAAGAGAGTGCTTAGCACTAAGTGGTGATATATCAAACAACAACACAGTAACAACAACAAATAATCTAGCACTAAAATTGGATTGTTTCAAATTTCAGAACATTTTCAGATGTACAGCTCAAATCTTAAATCTACATATAGAAAGTAAATGGAGCAGCATTTGTCAATCTTACAATGGCATATTGTCCACCATCAATTGCTGCTCAAAAAGGTCTACCTCTTTACTAAAGAGATTAGCGATCATACCATTCTGGTTTTCAAGGACATTAAGGTCCTTCTGGTATAACTCTGTGTACTCCTGTGTATTCCTAATCTCTTCTGCTTCTGTAGGGCCACTATCATTTTTTGACCTTTATCATGGCCATTTTCTTGAAGAGATCTCTAGTATTTGCCATTCTGTTTTCCTCTATTACTTTAATTTTTTTTCATTTAAAAGGCCTTCTTTTTACTGACTGTATAGAGCAGTGTTTCCCAACATGGGGCCCAGAACCCCACAGTGGGACTTCAATTCCCATAAGCCTAAGTCAGCACATTTGCTGATCAGCTTTGGGGAATTGACTTCGGTTTCTAGGAACTGAAATCCAAAAACCAAAGTTTGGGGAGCACTGGTAGTTTCTCCATCCTTGTCTGAAAAGTAAATAATCAATCTGATTTTGGTGTTGGCCACTTGATAATGTCCATGTGTAGAGTCGTCTCTTAGGTTGTTGGAAGAAGGTGTTTCTTGAGAAAATCCTGTTAGCCTTTGCCCCGCTGCATTTTGTACCCCAAGGCCAAAATTGTCCATTATTCCAGTTACCTTTTTGACTTCCTACTTTGGCATTCCAGTTCCCTATATTGGTGAGAACATCTTTTTGGGTGTCAATTCTAGAAGGTGTTGTAGGTCTTCACAAAACTGGTTTATTTCTACCTCTTCTGCATCAATGGTTGGGGAATAGACTTGGGTTACTGTGCTGGTGAATGGTTTGCCTTGGATTCAGACTGAGATTATTCCATCATTTTTGAGATTGTATCCCACATATTGTATACAATATTGTCCTTTATAGCATCAAATTTTCCTTTCACCATCAGACACATCTACAGCTGAGCATCCTTTTGGCTTTGGCCCAGCTGCTTCATTCTTTCTGGGGCTAATTGCACTTGGCTTCTGGTCTTTCCTAGTAGCATACTGGTTACCTTCTGAACTGAGCAGCTCATATTCTGACACCATATCTTTTAGTCTTTTGATGATGTCCATGAAATTTTCTTGGCAAGGATATTGGAGTGGGTTGCCATTTCCATCTCTAGGGGATCACGTTTAGTCTGAGATCTCTGTTATGGCCTGTCCATCTTGGGTGGACCGTAGCCTCATTGAACCACACAACCCTCCTCTTATTCTTCTGTACAGTAAAACCTTGCATAAAGAATGCCTCGCTTACAGACTAACTCGCTTAAAGAGAAGAATTTTCTCTGGTCACCCTTGCTTAACAACTAAAAACAACCAAAAACTCATTTAACAACTTAAATCAGGGTTTGCAATCCCCCCGCCTGAAGTCACAATCAGTCACTTACAATGGAAATAGTGGTGCTTTTTCCAAGTGTTTCGCTTAAAGAGCAATCCCGTGGAATGCATCTTTAAGCGAGGTACCATTGTACTTGCAATGGTTAATATAAGTACTTGGAAGGATATCCTAGTGCTTCCAGTGGGATCCATTTTCTTCCCAGGTAAGTAAAACTATGTTTCATTATGGATGACATCTTTAAACAGTAACCCAACTATTACAAAAGTATATTCAAAATTACATGAAACATTATATCAAGTATATCTGAGACTGGCTAGAACCCATTTTTCCACTGATTATTTCAGAAAAAAAAACTTTAATGGTTAACAATCTATTTCTTTTTTCGGTATCCTCAATAGTTCACTAAGCAAAGACAAACCGTGTGATTCATAAATCTATTTCTTTAGATCAGGGGTTTGCAGCCTATGGACTGTAGGCTGGAGCCGGCCCACAGTGCCATTTCATGTGGCCCACTGTCATCAAGTGGTGAAAACAGCTAAAATTGTGCCACCATTACTCTCACCACCACCACCACAAACAGCCAAAAATGCACCATAAATGAACCAGTGGCTATTGTAAATGCGTTTATGACACCCACGGATGCATTTTATAGCAGCGTTTATGGCGGGGGGAACCACGTGTCCAGCCCGCTTAACTGTCTGAGAGGCCATGGTCTGGCCCACGGCTGGAAAAGATTGAGAACCCCTGCTTTAGACACATATGTCTGAATTGTTTGGTTTTGTTGTTCTTTATGTATGTGACAATGGAAGAAAAGTGGGTTGCAAAGGAAATAGATAAAGAAATAAACCTTCACAGAATATGTGATGCACATTATACAGGATGAACAGATATATGAAACATAAAAGCTTAAGCTCAAGCTTTCTACGATGGACACAAAAACACTGAAAGCAGAGTCTTTTCTCTTGATTGTATAATGACAAAAATTCTCCTAATGAATTTTTTTTCAATGACAAATGAGCAATTGATTCAGAATGATTAAATATGTTGAGTAAACAGTAAATGAGTAAGCATTTAATCATAACAATAGATGTAGTTAGTGTTCAGACAAGCTGCAAGACTTTTTAAAATCAATTTTTCGAGAAATCACTTGAGTTACTTCCTGTCCTAACACAACCTTCCTTCAACTCCTTACAGCCAAAATATTAATAAAATGTTGAATTCATTCACTGTATTCTTAAAGAAAATGTGAGGATTTTTTAAAATGGTAAAATTTTCTCCATCAAAACATTAAGTCATTATGTTATTTTAAAATAATTGTAAAATAATTGTACAGTAAGATGAAAATTCTTCAAATGAAGCCTCCAGATGCAGCATCGCTCTTGCCTCTATCAAGCTTTCTTATAATTCAAGAGACATGGCTTATTTTTAGATGAGGGTTAATAATTTTTTAAATTTAAACACACTTATTAACACTAACATTCTGGCTAACAAAACAGACAAGGATTAGCTTTAAATATCTCATTGAACAGAATACTTAACATAGATTCATGCATGTCCTCCCTTTTATTTAAATCTGTACTTTATGAGATCATTAAACTCCAATCAAAGAGGCTATGTTGAATTTTTTTTCACTTAAAAGATAAAAACAACACATTTGAAATAAATTAGTATAAAATCAAAGGATCCTTTTGGGACCATATATTAACTTCTTGCTAAAGGGGTATGACAAGACAATAGAAATTCTACAAACCACAACACACATAGAGAAGTAACTTTCTTGCCTCGGGAGGTTTTGAATGTTCTGTGCTGCCTCCTTCTCAGGCTGTCCGTTGACTTCCCTTTGGGGACAGAGATTATATGAACAATAGTTTCAAAAATTGCTTGAGAGGTGGGCTTTCTCCAAATTGTGTGACTGGGTAGGATTTCAACAATAATCAGCATTTGCATCTCTCTGGGCATAAATTCCTCATGAAATCCTTATTTTGTTAAATATCTGCCCACTGTTTGCCCCCAAAGCAGCAAGAATGGTTTATACTAAGACACAAATCCAATCTGTAATTCAACAACAAATAATTTTGCTTGTTCACAGCATAATCTGTCTTGCTCTCTTTAGCTTTCATCAGCTTGAAAAATAAATCATTTGGCCCTGATTTGAACCACTGGAAATATTCTTTAGCATATTCTGCCATCAACCAAGTTTTGTAAATCACAGCTTTTACTGTTCTGGAACACTGTTAACCTACCACATAAATTGAACTGAATTGCTGCTGCTTGAAATTTGTAATAGGACACATACACACATTATGTCTATACCTAAACAATCCAACGAAGACATGAAGAGAGACAACAAGTTGCCAATCTGATAACAAGAAATGTTTAGAATGGGGCAACAAAGTTATTTAGGTAGATCATGGATATGTCAAAAACACACTTTTTCATTTTCCCCATGAATTTTTCAAATCTTGCCATGCCCAAATTCCTTAGCACAAATTTCCCCTGCATTAGAATTCCCATCTTCTTGTGAAAACAAAATTCCAGCTTCATTTTTCAGTCTCTCTTTCTTTCTCTTTCTGGCCTCTTCTGCACAAGAAAAATTCTATTATGCACAAGAAGTGTAACAATCCTGTGCAGTCTGATGATTCTTCTGGAAAAAAATGTTACCATGGAACCAGTGGTGGGGTAGCAAAATTGGGTGGCCTCTGGGCAGGGGATGGCAAAATTGGGTGGCCTTCGGGCAGCGGGGTAGTGAAATTGGGTGGCCACGCTCACCTTTCTACCCTACCCCATCAGGTTTTGTCCCTGCAAGTGGTTCAAGGTCTCCCTTGGTGAAAAGCCAGTCATATCTGACTCTAGGCTGCAATGCTCATCTCCATTTACAGCCACCAAAGAACCACTGCTGCCTGTGTTTGCAGATTTATACATGGTCATATGGCAGGCATGACTAGATCGCCCACAACACAGGCTCTGCCCATGATGCAGGCTCCGCCCATGATGCAGGTTCCGCCCATGATGCAGGCTCTCCACCTATGATGTAGGCTCCACCATGGTGTGGTAGCAATTTTTTTTGCTGCCCACCACTGCATGGAACCTCAGAAACATCCTACAAGACTTCCTACAAAACTTCTTGGAAGGTAGGGGACTCACAGAGAATTTGTGAGATACAGTACTACAATAATTTCAGAAGGATTGCAGTGGCTCAAGTGGTTAAGAAGCTGACTGGGAGGCGGAAGGTCAGCAGTTCAAAACCCGAGTATTGAATGACAGAATGAGCGCCCATCTTTGTCCCAGCTCCTACGAACCTAGCAGTTCAAAAGCAAGAAATTGCAAGTAGATAAATAGGGACCACTTCGGTGAGAAGGTAAACAATGTTCCACGTACTTCGGTGTCTAGGCATGCCTGACAGATGTCCACGGAAACTTATTCAAATGCTGGTTCTTTGGCGATAAACAGAGATGAGCACTGAATCCTAGAGTCAGATATGACTGGCTTTCGAGCAAGGGTGACTTTTACCATTACCTTTACAATAATTTCAGCATATGGGCAAAATCTCAAAACAAAATGCTAACTTAGTATTTGCCTCCTATAGGTGTATATGGTTGTAGAAGATTTTGAAGCACTGGATTGTAGATATCATTGAACAAAAGCAGCATTACCCAGCCACAGGGAATGGCTGGTGATAATTGCCATACGCCTCCTATATATTGTGGGTCTCACATATGGAAGGGATCACATCAACTGACACAGGATTCTATGAGAAGATAGAAAGGGGCCTCAAATGAAAGTTCTGTGCAGATCTCATAATATTTGAAGTCAACAATTAGCCAGCATGTTTAGCTATTACTCCCAACATCCCCAGAACTATGGTGAAATGTAGTTCTGCTTCTTTCTACATGCCTTCAGGTTCAGCTAAGGATTGGTTAAACAACTTGATAAGAACATGTTCACATTATGATTAACTGTATGCTATAGGGATGTTATGTCAATGGCAATTACTCTGATGTGATATGATGCATGCCATCTTTTGATGAAAGGCTATCATGATTTAACAGAAATAATTACCTGAATAGCATAGTTAAATCCATCTTAAAGTCATTAAAACATTTATTAGCTTCTTTCCTCATGGGGTATGTGTTGTCAATAAATAATTGTGATAGTATAAGTAATATAGTGCACAAACTGCTCTTTTTTATTTCATAATACTTCTCAATATTTTATATTTGATTAAAATTATTGAAATTATTAAAGTAGTTTGAGTCAATGTTCATAGCAGTAGTAAGGCACATTTTAAAAATCCCAAGTAATCTACTTATATGAATATAATTTCAGCACTCCATCACATTTCAGCATGATCAAGAAACAAAATCAAAGTCAAGGTCATGCAGATGAAAACTGGATTTATGTAAAATATATTGGTCTTGAACTGCTCCTGTTGCATTCTGTGGAGAATTCTGTGGACACAGTTGAGCTGGGACATGACCTGGCCCTCAACTCAGGCACTAGAATCATTAAGTAGAGTTCAATTTGCACACATATCTCGGGAGGATAACTTATGTTGCTCTTTCTCCAATGTAGAGGTGGGCAAACTGTGCCCCTGCATTAGATTGTAAATCCAAGCAAACCCCACTACGGACTGTACTGGCCTAGGGCTGACTGCAGTTGCAGTTCAACAGCACTGGGAGCAGTGCACTTTCCCTCATTTTTGTTCTGTGGCCATAAATCTGTGATGACTTCATTTATCAGTGATGTTTCCCTTGACGTAACTTCCAGTAGAACATGAATTAGTTGGCAACTAGGGCAAAGACATCTGTGGTTGTGGCAATATCCTCCTGTTGTTTGGGGGGGGGGGGAGGGATGCTTCTTTTAAAAAAAATCAATGAGGCAATCCCCCCCCCCCCCAGTTGATCAGCCTTTTAAAGTACTTTACCTTACATTTCATTATTCTTGGCTGCCCCGTTTATCCAATGGCTTTCATCTATGCCTCTATGCATTATAAAAATCTTACAGACTATTCTTTATTCAGATTGACAGACAATACACAAACATTTAAATAAATGAATTCAGAAAGGTATCAGATTGAACAAGAACAGCTATAGTACTACCCAGATTTACAGAATATTTGATAAAGTAAATTTAGCAACATAATATATTTTATAACTATAAAATATGCAGGATTTAATCAATGAAGCCTTACTTTGATTTCTTCATGTATACCCAGTAAGCAACACCAGCAACCAGAGCAGCTAGAAGTAGACCAACCACAATTCCTACTATTAGTTTTGCTTGATCGCTAACATTTTCCCTGTTGTCATCTAAAACAAAAGAAAGGAAAGGGGAAAATGATAATAGAGAGTATCAATCAAACTAAGAATGGAATGAATATTGCAGATTATCCTAAATTATATCCAAAGTTGAACAATATAACTGACAAATATTTAACTTTTAGTGCTAAATTCAATTGTTTGTTTGAGTTAGAGTAGGCCCATTGAATGTATGGAACTTGTTACAATTATACATACATATAGCTGTTACTTCATTAGGTTATTTTATTACCACTTACTGCAGAGGACAGGCAAAGAGATCCCATCAGAAGTTTCATCATCTAATACAGTGATTGCAAACCTTTTGGAGACTAAGTGCCCAAACTGCAACCCAAAACCCACTTATTTATTGCAAAGTACCAACATAGCAACAAGGGGAGGAAGGAAACACTCCCATTGGGCTGCTGGGCAGAGGGGTGGGTGAACTCTGTGCTGGGGGAGGGAGGATGTGCTCCTATTGGGCTGCTGGGCAGAAGGGTGGGGGCAAACTCTGTGCTGGGGTGACTGCATGGGTGTCCACAGAGAGGGCTCTGAGTGCCACCTCTGGCACATGTACCATAGGTTCACCATCACTGATCTAATACATAAAAGTGTTGCAGTTCAAATCCCACTCTCCTATGTTTCAGAAGCAAATATGTTTACAGAGAATTAATTGCAACCTAACTATTTAGCTCTGTGCAAGTTGTGGATATTTCCAGCTCAGTATTGATCAGGGAGGCAATCAGTTAATAATTTTAAAAAGCCCTCCTCCCATAAATTGCATAAAGGAAACATATGTAATGTGCTCTGATGCTTCGACTATACAGCTACACTTTTACTCTAGAACTGAAAAACAACTGTGTCAAAAAACTTAAATTACTGCACTGGGAGAATCATAGCATTCAATTGCAGACTGGTAATGATGTTTCTTCTTGTTTTTAATAACAGCAAAAAATCTTTAGCAAAGGCAATCCTTTTTTCTTTTTCTTAGCTGATTAATATCATCTGGGCTGGATCTAGGTTTGATTACATTTAGAGTAGATTCACTTAAGTCTCATGGGTTTCATTGAAGCCAATCAGGAGGGTAAGCCAGGATCTTGAAGTCTAAATTCAACTATCAGCATCAATAAGAGTAGACCTAGTGAGCCAATGGAATTCACTACATGCAGCAGTTGAGGTTTATTCTGTTTAGGACTAGCAGACAGATTTAAATTATATATCTACAGTGTGGCCAAAGTCCTGTTGTTTAGTGAAGAAAAATCACACTAGATTAGGCACATTGAATCAATAGAGATTTTAGCAATTTAGCTCCATTAAAGATTCCATTGATTTAAATGAGTGTATTCTAAGTTCACTTTACTGTGCTAAAGTAAATCACAATTAGCATAGGATATTGGAATTAATTGAGGTTATGGTAGAATTGATGCTCCAGATTGATTCAATAGGCCTACTGCAGCTCAACTGGATTTTGGTCTTTATATGTCAAAACATTATTTTTAATTTTTAAAATACATTATTTTTTTAAAAAAATTATAATGTAGCACATAGCTTAAGTGGCCTTCCTAGTAGAGGGTGGGAATACACTAGTACCATGATGACAAACCTTGGCACTCCAGATGTTCTTAAACTTCAATTCCCAGAAGCTCAAGTCCCTGTGAATCAACATGTATGTGCAGTAAACCCATTCATGTGGATTCACAACCACTTCTGGGAATTGAAGTCCAAGAACACCTGGAGATCCAAGGTTCACCATCATGGCACGAGTATATAGAATGACTATCTGGTGGATATATAGATGTCTACAGAATCATACTCAAGAGAGTATTTATTAATGGCTCCTTTTCAAACTGGGAAAAGATGACAAGTAGGGTAACAAGGCTCAGTCCTGGGCCCATGGTCTTCAATATTTTTTATTAAAGACCTGGATGAGAGAGTGCAGTGAATGCTTATCAGATTTGTGGATGACACAAAATTGGGTGGAGCAGCTAATATCCTTGAAAATGAACAAAATTCAAAAATATCATAATAGACTTGAGCACTGGGTTGAAAAGAACAGAACAAAATTTAACAGAGATAAGTGCAAGATTTTGAACCTAAAAAATCCAAATGCATAGGTACAAGACAGGAAATGGTTGGCTCAGTCACACTACATGTGAGAAAGATCTTAAAATTGTTGTAGATCAGAAGCTGATCTATAAGTATGATGTGGCTTTAAAAAAAGGGAAATGCTCTTTCAGGCTGCATTAACAGAGGTATAGTGTTCAAAACATATGAAGTACTGTACTAGGTAAAGGTAACGGTCTCTCTTGTTTGAAAGCCAGTCAAATCTGACTCTAAGGGGCAGTGCACATCTCTGTTTACAGCCAAAGAGCCAGTGCTGTCTATAGGCTTTGTCTGCAAACATTTCCATAGTCATGTGGCAGGCATGACTAGCCACCGAAGCACATGGAACCCTGTTACCTTTCCCACTGAAGCAGTACCTATTTATCTACTTGCAATTTCTTGCTTTCAAACCGCAAGGTTGGCAAGAGCTGGGACGGATGATGGGAGCTCATTCCACTGCACAGCACTTGGGTCTCAAACTGCTGACCTGCCGATATTCCAGTTGTCAAGCTCAGTGTCTTAACCACTAAGCAACCACAGCACCTTATGAAGTATTAGTTCAATTCTATTTAGTAATATATATGCCTCATCTTAAGTACCGTGTCCAGGTCTGGACACTACATCTTAAGAAAGGTGCATACAAAATGGAAAACGTTCATCGAAACAGGGGATTGGAAAGGAAGCTCAACAAGGAAAGACTGAAAGAACTGGGCATGTTTAGTTTTGAGAAAAGAAAATTAAGAGGAGATATATAATAGCACTTTTCAAATACAGTACATGGATGGGCAGGATCTGTTTTTGATAATTCAGAATCCAGGGCATGTTATAATGAGCTCAGGAAGCCAGATTTTGGTTCCATATCAGGAAAACCTTCTAGCTGTTAGAGGACAATGGAACCAATTAGCTAGAGAGTGCTCCAACCCTAGAGGCATTTAAGAGAAAATTAAACAACCACCTGTCAGGTAACTTTGACCTGAATTCTTGCACTGAACAGGGGGTTGGACTCAGTAGGCTTATAGGCCTTTTCCAACTCCATTATTCTATGGATTAAAAAAAAAATCTACTTCTATCTGAAGCATAGAACAGATTAATAATATGCAGGAAGCATTTTTCATCTAGCCATGCCAAAGAAGTGGTAATCTGTTTTTTATATACTTACCACTTTTTTCTTCTAGCTCATCAGATTCTGGTATACTTACTGAAAAGAAAAAAAATACTAAAAAACTGCTACATAAAGTCACTTTTGAAAGTTCCAATCTTCTATGATATTTAACTTTAAAATCAGTTATTTTTCAGCTGAGGCAGAAGTGTTCACACTTAAGGCAGCATCGACTACACAAGGGAATGATTAATATATCTCTTTTTCTTAGGTATCAACCCTTACTTTATATCTATAATGTATGATATGAAAGTGTTTTATTCCAAAATTGACAAGTTTAATCTTACAAATGCTTAGTCAGGAGAAGTATTTATGTGTTATTTGGTACTGCTTGGTTAACTTTTCATCACTTTATCATCTTAGGCAGAGCATTGATAAAAACTTTAACACCCTTGGGTGAATTCAGGCAAACTTCCCTCAATCAATGTGTGGGATGGAGTCAACGAACACACTGAGAAGGACACTGCATGGTTCATGGAAACTCTGGCAACGTATTGTATTGCAAGTCCAATAGGTCAAAATTTACCTCTAGAAAATAAAATAATTCATAGAAATTGGACATACTGTAAAATGTAAAAATTAGTGAGATAATCTATCTGAAAATAAATATCAGTAACAGATGCTTTATAAAAGAATGAATTTACCCCTCAAATAGCTATGGATTAAACTGCCCATGGAGTCTGTCTGTTGAACAACTAGTTTACACTTATTTGTTAATCCTCACATCTTCCATCATATTTTAGTTTAGTCTCAGACATTGTATATTCAGGATATTTAGTGTGCAATATTCTTTATACAGGAAACTGATTTTATCGCAACTCAGGTTTCTTAATGAAATATGATTACAGTAATACCTCAGATAACGTTTGCATCAGATAACGCTAAAACTGCATAACGTTAAGCAATCGGGGGGGATTGCTTTTTATGTTATCTGATGCATCCCATATGATTTTAAAATGCATCGGATAACATTAAAAATCGGGTAACACTAAGACTTGTGGAACCAAATTTTAGCGTTATCTGAGGTTTTACTGTATATCCCTTTCTAAATGTTAGCAAACTACATGAAAAGAGGAGCACTCTAGTCCTGCTTCCTTCTATTTGTGGATCCATCACTTTCCTACATGCGATGTACAATAAATATGAACCCAAGAGCCTTTTCCATGTTAGTTGGAACTGAGGAAAATCAGTATCTGGACACATGTGGAAAGGGGGACTCAATTCTTTTCATATACAGTAATACCCCGGATAACATTTGTACCGGATAGCACTAAAACCGCATAACGTTACAAGATTTTTGGAAAAATCTTGCATCGGATAACGCGATTTTTAGCGTTATCTGGTACAAGTGTGTGCGTGGGGGGGAGTTGGATTGGGTAGAACATCGGGCAACGCGTGCGCGCGTCAGATGGGGTTAGGGGAGAATACGGAGGTCTTCCCCTATCCTCCCCTAACCCCGTCCGACGCGCGCATGCCCACCGCCCGATGTTTTGAAAGGGCACGCTAAGAAAAAAACGCTAAGAAAAAAGCCCTGACTTCAGGGACAAACCACTTTAAAGGCAGGCAGGCAAAGAAAGAGACCTCCCTGCATTTAAAGTCACCCCCACCCTCAGCTCTGCCACGAGAGAATCCAGCCTCCCCTGTTTACCTTGCAGTAAGTGCCGACAGTCAGCTGGAGCCTTTTTTCTGTTCCACTTCCTGTAAACAGGGAAGGGGAAAAATACAGAGATGTGATTGGTTCTCTAGTGTCACATGGCATTAAGAAGAAAAAAAGATAGAGAACCAATCACATCTCTGTATTTTCCCCCTTCCCTGTTTACAGGAAGTGGAACAGAAAAAAGGCTCCAGCTGACTGTCGGCACTTACTGCAAGGTAAACAGGGGAGGCTGGATTCTCTCGTGGCAGAGCTGAGGGTGGGGGTGACTTTAAATGCAGGGAGGTCTCTTTCTTTGCCTGCCTGCCTTTAAAGTGGTTTGTCCCTGAAGTCAGGGCTTTTTTTCTTAGCGTTGTTCGATCAATGTATCGGACAATGCTAAAAACCGGATAACGTCACGACTTGTGGAACCAAGTCATAACGTTATCCGGGGTATTAGTGTATAGGTAAATAAAGAAAACTGGAAACATGGTAAGTACGCACAATTTGTGAATAGCTAATCTTTCTAAGATCTTCTGGATAGACTTAATGTAATTCACAGAAGATAACTTCAGTAGTTCTGGAGGGTGATCTAGCCTCTTAAGGCATAGGCACTACAGAAAATGTAGAGTGGGTGTCTCATGAATGAAGTGTACAGACTAATGATTTTTTTTTAAAAAAAACTAGCTTTTCAGGCTATAATCTCAGGTTGGCAGAGGCACCAGGGAGATGTTTTATGGCATTCTGATGCAGATCACATCAAGGCCTGAACCATTTCATTTTTCTGATACAGCTCAAGAAGTGGGAGGGTAATGTATGCCAGTCCTGCCATGGACAAAGATGAAAGCAAAATCATAAGGGGGAAGGGAAAACAGTGATGATAAAACAAAGTGGCCTTCATTCTCTTTTACTTTGTTGGCATGAGGTTGTCTCTCCGCCTTTTAATCCATTTACTTAGAGGACAGTTATATTGCTCTTGTACAGAAAATACAAGTTACATGTACATATTACATGGTCTTTAAAAAATAATAGCTAAAAATGATGCAGCCCCCTACTCTTCCCATAAAAAAATACATGGTGAATTAAAAGCCAATGTAGAAACAAATTTCTGGATTTTACTGTGAGTTACTGCTGCATGGAGACTTATAGCTGAGAAGTGTGTTAGTATAACCAAACTCATTTACATATCTCGGCATGTTCCAGAAAGAACTAGTGTCAGAATTTACCATGGCAACACAGTTCTAAGAGCTTAGTTGCTAAGCATACTCTTTGCCTCTTTCCTTGTCTTGTAAGAGGAGAGCGAAACAACTTGTAAACAACATTCCAGTACAGAGACGCTCATGACCGAGTAAGGACAGTAATGGCTGTTTATGCGAAAGTGGATAAAAACCTCTTATTTTTTGCTCCTCTTATTGTCATCTTTTAAAATAAACATTTTATAAATAACGTAGGCTACTGAATAATGTGTGTGGTTCTGTTTCTTATAGCCAAAAGCAACACAAGAGGGAGAAACTGTAGAATCAGAGGAAAAGTGGTGAGATGTCTCCACTAGCAGGATAAAATTGATTTATTGTTGAAATATTTTGATTGTCAAAAAATAAGTCCAAAAAGAGAGCCAGTACTGTACTTCACTTAGCATTGTTATTTTTAAAAATCATCATTATTTATTTCATTTATATACTGGGTGGTTTACAGTTCTAATGAAGCAGAATGAACATATTACCATGTTTCCCAGAAAATAAAGACATTGTCTTATATTTATTTTTCCTCAAGAAGACACACTATGTCTTATTTTCAGGAGATGTCTTATTTTTATTATGCCACTGGCTGCCCGTCTTCTTTATCGCTCTGTGCCGGGACGCTGCATAGCCACGCCTATCACTATGTCTTATTTTGGGGGTATGGCTTATATTGTGCAACTGCTTATATTGAGAAATCTTGCTATGGCTTATTTTATGGGTATGTCTTATTTTGGGGGAAACGGTATATACTCGCCTACACATAAAATTAAATAAATCAGAAAACTGCATGTAACACTAAGATTCAATGGCAACAAACCCCCAATGAATAATAGTAAGAGGAGGGGGAAATTACACAGGGGCAGGCTTTCCCCAAATGCTTCCTTATACAATTTAGCCTTAGCCAACTTGTGGAAAGTTTTAAGGGAGAAAGCCTGACAAACATGAGGTGGAAGGGCATTCCAAAGTGATGGAGCAACTACTGAGAAAGCCCAGTTCCTAGCTGATGGTCTGATTCCTAGTTGTTATTTCTATTTTGTATCTAGATCAGTGGTTCACACGGTGGGCCATACACCCCACAGTGGGACTTCCCAGAAGCCAAAGCCAGTACATTGGCTGATCAGTGCTTTGGGGAATTGACATAGGCTTCTGGGAATTGAAGTCCAAAACCAAAAGTTGGAAAAAACTGCTCTAGATCAATGATGGCCAACCTTGGCACTCCAGGTGTTCTTGGATTTCAATTGCCAGAAGCCCAAGTCAAAACCCCTGCTGATCAGTGCTTCTGGGAACTGAAGTCCAAGAACATCTGGAGTGCCAAGTTTGGTCATCACTGCTCTAGATGATCTTTGTTTTTTGTAAAGTCAGATATATGTATTTGTAAGAGACAGCTAATCAAAAATTATATTTGTACTTTGCATGTGCCAGTATTATGATAGACTAAGACTCAGAAGACCTGAATTCAAGCCCTGCTTTGTCATGCATTTCACTGGGTGATAAACCACTAATTGCACATCTCAGACACCTTGAAAACCTTCTTAAACTCGCCATGTTAGATGCAGCTTGATGATACATACAATATATTCTAACTGTAATTTTACACTATAATAAGTCATGTACATGTATAAGGAATAAATAAAAATTTAAACTTAGCAAAGTGAATGTACTTACTGGCAGATACATTCAAAGAATTCACAGTTCTTTCTAGCTGATTTTCTGCAATACATGTTAGTGTAACATTCTCCTCAGGAGCAATTTTGATTTTGCTAGTAAATTTTCCATTGATATATTTAGTTTCCTCTGTCTGGGAAAAAAGGAAGAAGGTTGAAAGCAGTTTCTTTTATTAAATATTTCCATTAACTCAAACCTTGTTAAGAATGCGAAAGATTATCTAAACATACAGGAGAAAAATAATAATTTATGAGTTATCCTAAATATTCATTTCCTCTTTTCCCCCTTCCAATCTCCCCCATGGAATAGTCTGTATATAAAAAGGGTTTCTTGCTTGTCTACCATTAGCCATTTTGATTATTCAAGTACAGTAATACCCTGGATAACGATTGTACCGTATAGTGCTAAAACCGCATAACGTTACAAGATTTTTTGGGGAAATCTTGCATCGGATAACACGATTTTTAGCATTATCCGGTACAATCGTGTGTGTGTGTGTGTGTGTGTGTGTGTGTGTGTGTGTGTGTGTGTGTGTGTGTGTGTGGTGGATTGGGTAGAACATCAACCCAATCCAACCCCCCCCCCAGCGATGGATCGCTGCTACTGAACTAGGGTCGGGCGAAAGGCAGGCGGGTGCCTGCCTTTCCCCCCGACCCTAGTTCAGTTGCAGCGATTGCTGGACTAAGCCTAGCAGTGCCTGGGCTAGCTAACTCAAGTGCCACTAGGCTTTGTCAACAGCACCGATTCCTCTTCATCTTGCAAGCGCTGGTTGATCCCAGCATAAGACAGGCAAATGGAGGGGGGAGACTCCCATTCCACCCCCTCCATTTGCTGATCTTCTGCTGGGATCAACCAGCCTTTGCGAGGTGAAGTGGAATGGGTGAGAGCACCGATTCCTCTTCATCTTGCAAGCGCTGGTTGATCCCAGCATAAGACAGCCAAATGGAGGGGGGAGACTCCCATTTCTCCCCCTCCATTTGCCAATCTTCTGCTGGGATCAACCAGCCTTTGTGAGGTGAAGTGGAATGGGTGAGAGCACCGATTCCTCTTCATCTTGCAAGCGCTGGTTGATCCCAGCAGAAGATAGGCAAATGGAGGGGGGAGAATCCCATCCCCCCCCTCCATTTGCCGATCTTCTGCTGGAATCAACCAGCCTTTGCGAGGTAAAGTGGAATGGGTGACAGCACCGATTCCTCTTCATCTTGCAAGCGCTGGTTGATCCCAGCATAAGATAGGCAAATGGAGGGGGGAGAATCCCATTCCCCCCCTCCATTTGCCGATCTTGGCTTCAAACACAGCCTCTAGGCTTCGGACACAGCCTAGGTGGGCTGCCGAAGAAGCCTAGTGCAGCCTGGCTGGGCTGCGCTAGCTTTCTCCCACAGCCCGCCCGGGCTGTGTTCGATCCAGCCGAGCAATGACTTCAGGGACAAACCACGCGGTTTGTCCCCGAGGTCAAGCTGACCCTAGGCTAGCAATCGCACTTTAACATGCTGAAAATCAATGTAACTTCAGGCACAATGTGACACATACTGCCTTAAAAATGAGCCCCACTTAATTCTGAAAAACATATTACTGTCAAATATATATAGCATTTTGTTGTTCACACTTCTTGTTTTGCTTTATTAACTTTATTTAGATGTAAATATATACATTTATTAGATATTGGTCAGAATCTGATTGTGACTGTGTAGTGTAAATGATGTGCATGTTTGTCTTTGTCACACTCTCAGACATACCTGGGTCAGGCATGAAATACAATGCGAAAAAATGCCTGCACATTTTCCTTTTTTGAACATTTATTTTCTACTACCTATATTAACCCTTGTGTAAGAAGTTATAAGCAACATGCTATCACAGTTCACCAAAGAAATAATCCTTTGGTCAACATTCTCCATTTTTTTTTAAAAAACTAATTCATTCACTATAGTTGAATTGAATATGCACGAAATGATGAGAAAATTACTTACTTTATTTATGACTCCTCCAGTACTTGTCCATTGCACTGCTGGTTTTGGAAATCCTTCCACGTGACAGGCAATGGTTTTATATGACCCATCTGTACTGGTTCTCTTTGACATTTTGATCTGAGGTTTTCCTTAAAAATTGAAAAGGGATAAATGTATTCCATTTATTGCCCCTACTAAAACTCCAAATTAAAAAATGATTAATAATAACATTGTTATGATTAATAATAACATTAAAAGAAAACTGGAAATCAAAGCATAAAAGAATTAGATAAGTTCGCAATCCTATATGCATGAACTCATTAGCTGAAATCCTGTTGCTTAATGTAGTAAATTGTAATTAGAGCAGAAAGTGGTGAATCCTAAATTCTATTGATTCATTCATCATACTGTAGTTTTAACTTCCTATGCTAAGTCACTAGGACATAACTCTGTTTAGACAGGCACAGCATTGTATATTAAGAGCACTGCTACCTAAAATAACAAAAAAAATTTCCAGTAATTAACTATACAACTATTCCTTGAAAGCTTATCATATTTTTCTTAGATCGGCAGTACCAGATTTAGGTACATCTTTTCTGAGACAGCAATCTTAGTTATTAACTAAAATTCAAATTATACTCAACAACATTATATAATAATGAGTCAGTCTCACATTACCTTGTACTATCAAAGTAAGTATTTGTCTTTTCTTTAACCCTTCAACCTCATGCAAAGTAGTTTCACATATGTAATTTCCTGCATCTTGGTACTGTAAGCTTGAAAAAGATGGAATTGATCGCAGTCTGGAATTGTCCTGATTTTAAAAAAGCAACAAGTTAAACAGTGCAGATTGAATAGATGCATGCCTTTAAACCAGGGGCTCTCAACCTAAGGCCTGTGGGCCGGATCTGGCCCATTTCATGTGGCCCCCACCCCCTTCAAGGACATTTAAAAAACAAAATGACCATCCCTTTGAAGCTCTTGGTACAAAATGGCCACCCCCATCATGCAGGCAGGGCAAAATGGCCACCCGGCCATCGAAGCTAACTGAGATAACATGATCTGGCCCCTGGCTTGAAGGTTTGGAGCCCCTGCTTTAAACCTTTCTTGAACCTGGTTTGGCTGTCAGGGAGAAGTTCTTGAACCATGTGAAAGCCTGCACTACTTTTGTAGCATTTTAGTGATTCTAGTAAAGACAATATTAACTTTGATTTTCATCTTTAAAAAGGGCACACTTACTGTTTTTAATTAAAATTTACTGTACTTCAGTCCAATGAACCACACTGGTAGCAAAAGATCTTACTATTTGATTCCTAAATAAAACTGTAATATAATATTATGCAAATATCAGTACAGTATTTCCATTTGGACTGAAACTGTTGCCACTAGGAATATGAATGTTTTAGATTAGGAAAGTACAACCCATGATCCATGGCCTGGTCTCCTTAAACTGAATATGAAAAACTAGCTTAAAAAGACCAGCCAATAGTCCACAAATTAGTTCAGCATAAATCAGATCTTTTTTTGTCTACACAGTTTATTATCAGAATATAAACCACCACTTAAAGAAATCAATAGGTTGGTCAGAATTCAACTGATGTTAATAATATTGTCAAAACCTATCAATACTCATTTAGTTATCTCTATATTTGCAGATTTACATTTCCCCAGCTGCAACCCATTAAAAGCTGTCCCACAATTTACAGTGATTAATTGATTTACATTTTTATGGCTCAGGAAGCTAGGGCAGGATGCTTGGGGCAGCAATTATTGACTAGATTTCAAGATTTATACTGTCAACATCCTTTATTTACTACTACAAAATACCTATGAAACAAATCACATATCTAAACTAAAAGTTGTATTAAAACTGATTTAAAATATTATTTTGTATTCATGTGCTCTATGCAATGCACTTGATCCAGAAGCATAAAACGGGATCCTTATGCAGTATAAATCGGTGTTTCATGAGGAAGGCTAGGATTTGTTGGTTGATTGGTTGATTTCAGATTCCCTTCATACTCTCTCACTAGCTCTGCTGTGACAGGATGCCTCAAACCTACACCAGTTGAGAAAATATATCTTCCTGTTGGTATTGCTCCACCTAAGATCAGGACAGAAGTAGCAGTGGACACCGAGAGAACTAAGCAAGAGAATGACCCTCGACATCCTCTCAGTGGATATGAGCCTCAAGTCCACTGGCTCAGATCCAGAAAGAGCTTTATGGTTAGAACAAACATTCTTGAGGGTACACAAGAGCAAAACCAAATTAAAAGATGGAGGAAGGAGCTCAATGGGCAAGGACAATGGTGGGCATTAGCAAGTTTGCACCAGGTCATCAGAACCAGTAGCAGAAATTCTGGCTGGCCCCACTCATCCAAGTTTTGAAATAAAGTAGTCCTAATTTGAGTGCAATGCAGGGCTTTCCCCCTGGCCACACCCACCATACTACACCCACTGTGTGGTAGTAAAAATTCTAGAGCACACCTCTGGGCAAGCATTATCTTTGAAGAAGGATATAGCTGAGGAACTCAACCTCCACTACGTTACTTGGAGGAACCTGAATAGGCTGAGAGTCAGAGTCCCTAAATGTAAGACCAACATGCCCAAGTGGGGGCTGCTGGCGGACAACATGCAGTGTGAATGAGGAGAGATTCAGAACCCAGCTCATCTACTAGTCTGCCAATTACTGCCAGAAACATGCACTGATGAGGACCTAAGTTTGGTCAATGACAAGGCCAGGAAAGTTGCTTCATTGTGGAAGTTCAGGGGGAAAAATAGATATGGATTATGTATTGTCTCCAAACTGTCTGGCCAGACATCCTGCTCCAGTAATAGAGTAGGCCGTATAGCCAGTGACTCAACACCGAGAATTGGGTGGTGGTAAATAAACTGACTCCCTAAAGGGACCAATGGCTACAGGTGGATGAATCCTTTTAGGTGGGGTGATGGTCCCCTCAGTGGAGGAAATGCCACTGGAAACCATCATATTGGGCCCAACGGCAAAATGAACAGAGGAGGAACTCTGATTCCCAACAGTCATAGAAGAGAAAGAGGCCATGCCAAATGGATTGGCTGTGAAGGCGCACCTTGTCCATATCTTCAAGGCTGCAACAGTCCATTGCAGTCCCGGTGTTAAATCCTACATGTCTCATTTCATACGTGCCACAGGAGTTGGGTCCGTGATCACAGTGTTTGGGTCTCTTCATGGTAAGCTGGGATCCACCTTAAACAAATTCACGCCAATAGCATTTTTCCTGGTGAAAATAATTTCCAGGGGAAAAAATGTATACTCGGATATGATTGTCTCTAAAGTTTTACAAAACACTGTTGTTCATCCTGACAGGTCTAAGGGAAAATATGTACTTCATATTTTCTACTCAAGCAGGATGTTCAAGATTTGTCATTCAAATTAAAAATATTTCTTTCTTTCTTCAGATACAGTCTTTGTAACCCTGTGTTTAAATGGCACTTCCAATGTATTCCATATGTATTCCCTGATAGCTTGCTGAGAAACAGCCATGTACATGTATCCTGGGAAATATACTACCTTCTGTTCTTGCCTACTTATCTCCCATAGACCTTATGGCTGGCTTGCAGCGCTTCTCCAAAGTATATTAAATCCTCTGTATGTACTTTTTATCTCCTTGTTCTTCAGAAACTATGAGAAGCAAAGAAATGCTGGAAAAGCATCTAGGAAGCTACCTTAACAATGGCCAAAATCCTTTTGCTTGGCATGCAAAGTTGCTGTGGAGTCGGTAGATAAATGTTCCGACTCCTATTCCGACCCCGACCCCTCAGTTTTGTGTACTTCTGACTCCGACTCCAGGTACCCGAAATTTCCTCCGACTCCTCAACTCTGACTCCTCATTTATCTACCGACTCCACAGCCCTGGTTGTAGCAAAGTAGGCCATTGAATCTGTGAGGTTTTAGTGAGTCAAATCTTTTGTAACGTGGGTTCTCAGCCTTTTCAAGCCGGGGGCCAGATCATGCCCACTCAAACTTGGTGAGCTAAACTGGTGCCCCCTTAGAACATCAGTCTGGGCCCCCCAACACTCCCCCATGCCATCACCACCAACACTCCCCCCCACACCTCTGGAACATCAGTCTGGCAAACACTCTCCCCATGCCGCCACCGCTTCTCTGCTTACTGGCCTGCCATGGGTGAAGGAGGAGTCCTGCTTGTTCTTGCCGGTGCTGGTCAGAGCGGCACCCGGAAAAGATGCGGGTGACTGTACGTGTCTGCCGCTCCACTTCCACCACTGTCACCACCATCTTTGTCCCCCCAGCTTACCTTGGCATGTCCCCAACACCACTCTGTAGTAGGAAGGATGTTGTAAGCCTTATTACAACATCCGCCCTGCTATGGAGCACAGTTAGAGACATGCCAAGCCAGGCGAAGGGGGAACGGACGGCAGCATTGGCGGCAGCGGTGGGAGCGAGGGTGGATGGAATTGTGCCATGGGCTTACTCTAGTGCAATTTACCAAAAATAAGCAACAGGAGTTTGACCAATGAGTCAGACTATTGGCCTATCTAGCTTAGTGCTTTGAACACTGATTTCCAAATGCTCCAAAGGACTTCAGAGAAGTGTACTTCCCAGCCCTTCCAAAGACCAAACCTAGAGTGTTCTGCATGTAAAATATGAGCTCTACTATTGAAGAATGGACCTTCCATAGAGGGAGAAGTAGACAAAACAGGAAGGATACTACCTTCCTATTCCTGTAACTAAAACTATTCCTTTTACAGTAAAAACCCAGGTTACAGATGCCTCAGGAAATGGAAAACTTGACTTACAGAAGGAAATTCTGAGGAAATGGCATTCTGATTTAGGGGGGGGGGGACTTGCAATATGGAAAGTTTTTTGGGTGTTCTGATGGCGGTGTGAGGGGGTCTGGAACATTTCCACTCCATTTTTGAAAATTTGTGTCACTTTTTATTTATTTATTTATTTAACCAGACTTATATGCTGCCCTCCTCAAAGAAACCCAGGGTGGCTAACAAAGCTTCAAAAAGAGACATGAAACACAATATAAAATCCTGTCTAAAATTAATATTAAAAGAGATTAAAACTAACCAAAGTTAAAAGATTAAGAATTCATACATTGAGAGAAGGAGGGGTCAGATGAGCCAACAAACTGACGCAACTGTCTGACCCAAACCCTATACCTGTCCTGCCAGCCAGGTCTTAACTCCCTGCCTAAAGGGCAGCAACTCCGACTGGAGATGTAGCTCAATTGGCAGGAGGTTCCATAGGGCTGGGGCGGACACAGAGAACGCCCTCCTCCTAGTGCTAGAGAGGTGTACCTCTCTAGCCAATGGTACAACCAGAGAGCCTCTCCAGTCCACTCTGGTGGGATGGACAGATGTTCTTAGGGCGATGTGGTCTTTTAGGTATCCTGACCCACTACCATATAGGGATTTAAAGGTAATAACCAGCACCTTGAATTGCATCCGGAGGCATACTGGCAACCAGTGCAGGTCCCTGAGCAATGGTGAGGTGTGAGCATAACGCCTGCACCTCATCACAACTGCATTCTGTACCAGTTGCAGCCTCTGAATGGTCACCAAAGGCAACCCCATGTAGAGCACATTACAATAATCAAGTTTGGAGGTAACCAACTCTGGAGGTGAACAAAGCTCCGGCAGAAGCTCTCTCTGTAACCAGGAAATGCTGGAAATCCTCCCCCCCGATCAGCTGTTAGGCGGGGAGTTTTGCTGCAATTACTAGGGCTGGCCACTAGGAGGTATTGATGGAAATGTGGTGAATATGCCTTGAAAACAAAAAAATAAAATAAAATAAATAACAGCTCTGAAGCTCAGTAAAAAGCCAAAAAAAGCAAAATGAAAACAAAAAAAAACTTGTTTTTTTCCATTCCAAACTCTTTCTAAAGTGCACTTTGGAATTTTTCGCTGTGTTTTCACCACTTCAGAAAGAGTTTTGAACAGAAACATATGGGGTTTTTTTTGGCTTTTTTTTAACCTCCAGAACGTTTTTTAAATTTTTAATGCATTCTTATGGGAAATTGTGCTTTGCATTGCAGAAGAATCGCTTTACAGAAAACATCCTGGAATGGATTCACTCCATAATGCGGGGTTCAACTGTATTTCAGTATGCTTTTGGAAACTACACAAAAATTGCCTTTTCACAAAAATGTGGTACTTTGAAAACAAAACAAAAGCTATATTTTCGGATTTAGGCAGGGTGAGATATTCTGTTAAAAACCTGACAGTGCACTAAACTTTAACACATATTGAACTGATATTTAATTACAACATGGTATTTTTATTCTGACAGAATGATACCTTAGGAACTCAAGAGACAGAACTTGTTGAAAGCTTGGTGAAATTGGGGTGGGGTGGTGGTGGAAGTGTGGCACTAACCAACTGCCCAAGTCAGTCAAAGGATATTAATGGGTTAACATCAGGAGGATTAAATACATTTACCTTTAACCAAGATATAGTAGCATTTCTACTGGAAGAGATTGTACATGATACAGGCAGTGCTTCTCCAATCTGCTTAATAACTTCTCCACTGGGAATAAGTGACAAATCCAAATCTACAGAAGAGAAACTCAGTATTGTCAGAGACAAGGCTCATAAATGTGGCTCAATTAGTGAGATTACAGAAAAGAAAACATTGTCAACTAATTCCAGTTAGAGCTGCATTTTCTCAAAGCCTCAGTGAATTACTTTACACACTAGAACAGAAAGATATTCTGTACAGGAAAGCAGCAAAATATTTGCATATCTATCTAATTATTGGGTAGGGGAAAGGGAAACACTACTCTTATAGAACACTTAGCAAAAGGATTTGCCCCAAACACTCAAAATATATGAAATAGTGGGAGAACAACAATATACTTTTTTTTTTGTTTAAAAGAACATAGTTTTGTTTGTTAATGCAAAACTCCAAATGATAACTTAAAATACAAGGATGTTTTGTAAAATCTTTAGAAGGATATCAGGTTTTGTTTTTAAATATGCATAATATTTCTTTACAATAGGATTTAGAACATGGGTGCCCAAACTATGGCCTGCAGGCCAGATCCAGCCCCCAACACCAATTCTTCCATCCCACACTGCCTTTGTCGCTCCCGGAAGCAGAAGTAAAACGTGCAGGTCAGATGAATTGGTGTAGGGGCCTGGATCTGGCCTGTGGGCTGTAATTTGGGCACACCTTTTTATATCAGAGAAAATGGTATCTTAAAATCTATCTCTTTCTGTTGCAAAACAGATTGCAAGGTGCATTTTACTTCTACTTCCAGTGGGAGGAACCACGTGACTGGCCTGCTGAACCACATGACCGGCCTGTGGCCTGAAAAGTTTGGGCACCCCTGGTTTAGAATGATGAAATGGTAAAGAGAAGTACAGAAGGTTATAAAGAAGGTTTCTTTCTCATTCCAATATCACAGCAGATTTAGATTGCACTAAAAAAATCAAACACACAATTCCATCATTATCAGTTTTGTTCCTAACTGTACTTGGTTACTTCCTGTTTTGCTAAAGAGAATTGGCAGGAAGGTTGTAATACACCAAAATATAATATACTGTATAAAATATCTAGCAGCATAGCTATTTTATATATTATATTTTGGTGTATTACAACCTTCCTGCCAATTCTCTTTAGGAAACCAGGAAATAAGTACAGTGTTTGTTTTCTCATATGCAAGTAAGAGGTTAATCAGAAACCAGAATGGGCTTTCTCCACACCTTTGATATTGAAAGGGAGACATTTAAAACTAATATAAATAATCTATTGTTACCTTTGAGATTGAAAGGGAGACATTTAAAACTAATATAAATAATCTGTTGTTACTGATAGCTGTAGGAAGCTATATTGTTATGCTTGCTTGTCTCTAATACTACTTGAGCAAACACTTCTCCCTTTAATCCCTGAATTTGGTGTATATAAACGATGCCTGTAAGTTTTACTCCTTGTCTGAAGAAGTGGACTTGACCCACTAAAGCTAACAATAAAAATATAGCAGTTAGTCTTTAAAGTGCTACAGTGTTTTTTATTTTGTTTTCTGATATGCCATAAATGTAAATTTCTTAGCAAACATGAGGTAACTGAAATCAGGGTTAAAACCTGCATTATCTTACAAACCAATAATTTTAAAAAGGCTTCTAAATTCTGCAAAGCCAGCAAATTTCTAAATACTGTATATATTGGGAATTAAAGAAGGTAGCAAACAAGTACAGTTTAAATGACCATGGGTTACATACTTAACTTTTGAAAAACCTAAGGCAATACATAATGAATTTCTTTGTTTTGGCCTTTTAAATGAAGATCCATGTTGGATTTTATTTAATGTCAAGGAACATATTAAGAAACTGCAGCTGTTATAAAACATACTTGAAAAAATAATTAAAAATAAAAGATCACTTACAGTGCACTGTAATTATAATGGAGTCCATCAAACTTTCATCAGTTAATGAACATCTGTATTCTCCTGATGCATTTCTTCTTACATCTATCAATGCATACAGACCCAAACTTCTTATAGGTTCCAGTTCGCCCTTATAAAGAAAGTAAACAGAGGTGTTTAATGCTACAAGACAATACCTTTCCTTCAATTCATATTTTGCACAGCAGCTATAATACTACTACAATGTGGGGACACTACTTCTAATCTTATCAACAGTGTAAATTCAACTGAATTTTTGTGCCTCAGTGTTCCAGTTAACAGTGGAATTATTGAGAAAGGTTTTCTAGCAGAATTTTACCTGTATCTTTAGTAATTATTTCTTTGAGTATATGTTTTTCCACATCTAGATATATAGATATCCTGCCAGATTTTATGACATATAGATAAATTGCAGGGAGTTGCAGTATGTGCTGATGAAATGTGCAATTTAAAGAATTGGTGAAAACAGCTATTTGTAGGAGAAAAATGCTGAAAAAGAAAACTGCTTGTTGTAAGTGGGGAAAAAAGGTCCTTAAGTTACTTCAGTGAATCTCTGCTGAAGATAATCAATTTAATTTTCAGAATGTGATAGCCAAACAGAAATATGAGATCATAGTCAAAAACATGAGAAGTAACTGTGTGGTACAAAAGCTAGACTTGTTTATGTCCTAGAATGTGTACAAGTGTTGTGAGTGTCTGTTATGTCTATATAAATTTAACAGTGGGCAAAAACCAAAGTTTCTGAGGTCAGAGAGCAATCCCAAGGATATAAATGTGACAGCAAAAGGAGAAGAAGGAAAGAGAAGTACGGTGTTTCCTTCATAGAGCCACAGATTCAAGCAGGCATATCCTGGGTGAGATTGTAATGTAAGTTTTCTGTGTGTGTCCTTTGAACACGTTTTAGGAACTGAAAGATATTTTCATGTTCTTAAAGGTGCTTTTCACTGTTTTAGCATGCTTTTTAGTATGTTTGTGCTCCTGTATTCAAGTTTCACTTTTAAGTATGTGCCCATAACATCTTATGACTTCAAGATAGTGCTAAGACATTTTTAGCCATGTGTCTCAACAATTCTGAAGTACTTTAAGAGCAATACCAAAAAAAACCTTGTATAATAGTCAAGCTGTCTTTGTTTTGTATTAGTGCATCGTGCAATAACCTAATACCTAGCTACCCAGATGATTTAAACTGCTACGAAACTATAAAGGTACAGAACCTTTCAGTGTGCAACCCATAGATAAAGTAACGTTGTCATAAAAACTTAGGATTCTGGGTTTCTCCAGGAGGTACAAAACATTTAGATCTCCTTGTGCGAAGTGCGCAGAGTATCTCTCAAAGAGTTCTGACAATGACGAGCCAAGGCTAGAAGGGTAAGCCCACAAGTCAAGTATCCCAAAATGAGAACCTGACAACGTTAGTTAGATTGATGATACAGAAAAGTGATATGTTGGCAGGAAATGTAAAAGAGACCAGACCATGGAAAAGTTACTTTTTTTAATCAATTCACTGGGATTCTGAGAGCATAAGCAGACAAGTTTAATGGTTTCCAGGTTATGAAGAAGACACGTACTTTCTGGACATTATTTATCCATTTCAGTTGCAATCCTGAACTATATCTCCCACCCTCATCCCAAAACAACTTTCACAACAAGGGTATACTTACAGGAATGTAAAACAAAAACTCCTGAGGTGGAGGGTTGCCATTTCCTGAACATTTTAGTGTGATGTTATCGCCTTCTTTAATAGTATTTCTTTGAGAAACGACCTCTATTTTAACCTTTTCTGTAGGATCTGCAAAAACAGACATATCACTTAATAATCTTACTTTAGCAAATACTTAAGAGTAGGCAAAATCTGTTCATAGGTCAATGATGTTTGGGTGTGCTGATCCCTGTATAGATCAATAACTACATGCACAGAAAGATGTAATAGATAAAAGCACAATGTACTAGTTAAGGAAGCTCCATCTATTTCTGACCTAGGAACAGTCATTCAAAATACAGTCAGAACTATGCAGCTGCCTACTTACTGGGAAAGTGAATGCTTCTCCAATTTCAAGTGATATAGGGAATTGTGAAATCACTCGTGAAAGGTAATGCAGTGAAATTAACAACTCAAAGGCAGTTGGATTGATTGTCCACAACTGTCAAAATAATCTAGACTCTGAGGGGTTGAGAACAGTGTCTACTGTGCATATACATAGGGGGCATCCTTTCCTGGCCTCAGCCAATTCGAACCTTGACAAAAGTTCTCAACTGAACTGATGGACAAAACTGATGGACAAAACTTAGTCAGTACATTTTATACTTCATTAATTCTGGTTAGAACATAAAGGGGAAACATACAAATATATCAGTAACAGAGTAAAACGGCAACAGAAATGGAATTCACTGAATCGGATACTTCAATCATATTCTATAAGATTTCATATCTGGCCATTAAACTAATACAGTATCAGATATATCATACAGTAATACCCCGGATAACGTTATGACTTGGTTCCACAAGTCATGATGTTATCCGATTTTTAGCGTTGTCTGATGCATGCATCGAACAATGCTAAAAAAAAGTCCTGACTTCAGGGACAAACCAAGCAGGCAGTGGGGTGCCTTTAAAGCCACCCCCACTGCTGTGATTGCACACCCACCCCACTGCCTGCTCAGGAGAATCCAGCCCAGCCCTGGCCGTTTACCTTCAAGTCACCAGCAAGCTTCTCTTGCTGAGCTGCATGCTCCGATGATTGCTGGAGGCTTTTTTTTCCTGTTCCCTTCGTTCCCTTCCCTCCCTGTATTTAAACTAAAGGGAAGGGGGAAAGAGAGAAATGTGATTGGTTCTCTAGAGAACCAATCACCTCTCTCTCTTTCCCCCTCCCTGTATTATCAATACAGGAAGTGAAAGAGAAAAACAAGCCTCCAGCGATCGTCGGAGCATGCAGCTCAGCAAGAGAAGCTTGCTGGTGGCTTAAAGGTAAACGGCCAGGGCTGGGCTGGATTCTCCCGAGCAGGTAGTGGGGTGGGTGTGGGGAGTCCCCAAACTGCTGGGGGTGGAGGTGGGGGAAAGGAGGGAAGTGGCAGGGAGAGGAGCTTTGGCCTCCTTTATTTCTTTAATACGATGGATTGGATAACGCTAAAATGAACGTTCTCCGGTGCAAATCTTCCCCCAAAATTTGTCGTCATTATGTGGTTTTAGCGTTAGCCGGTGCAATCGTTATCCGGGGTATTACTGTACTGTATTTTGCTTTATTTTATAAAACACATGTATAAAATGCATATATCTTCCATACAATGAAATGAAATATTGTATAAGGAAGGGGTTCCCAACCTATGACCCACTGACCGGACCTGTCCTGTGGCACTATTTCATGTGCCCCACACTGCTGCTGCCACACCCAGAAGTGGAGGCGGATGTGTTTATATCAGCCATAAAATGCGGCCACACATCTGTAAACATACCAACGGCTGTTGTAAATGTGGAAGTGGGTACATTTACAACAGCCATAAATGCACCCATTTCCACTTCTGGAGGGCATGGTCCAACCTGCTTAGCTGTCCAGGGGACATGGTCAAGCCCACAGCGTAAAAAGGTTGAGAACCCCTGGTATAATGCAACTCCTTCATAAGCCACTTCTGTATACAATAGCAGCATTAATAAGGGTTTAAGAGTACAGTAATACCTGGATAACACTAAGACTTGGTTCCACAAGTCTTGGTCTTATCCAATTTTTAGTGTTATCTGATGCATGTTAAAATCCTATGGGATGGATCGGATAACGTTAAAGCTCCAAAGAGATACATTGTAACCGCAGAGGCTTTAGCTGTTGTTATCCGATCCATCCCATAGGACCTTAACGTTATTCAATCCAATTCTCCTCCCCAGATTACTTAACTTTATGCGATTTTAGCGTTATCCAAGGTAAACATTATCCAAGGTATTACTGTACTTTTAATACAGATGACCTGAAAAGAGACTTGAAAAATTCATAGAAATAAAAAGGATACAATGAATCAAAGGATCATACATGCTTCTAAATAGCTCTATGTTTATTTTAATTTTTAAAATTGTGTCTTTTATTATGAAAGAAGAGAACTGAGAACAGTCTTAACTTGCTGAAAACTCCTCCACAATTTCCTCCCCCTCCTCCGATGAAAGAAGCCAAACCTGGACAAGCTGTTGCAGGCTCCTGTTTTGAGAGGCTGAGAATCTGCTGGAAACTTAGGATATGTCACCCTACACTTCTGAGGAATACAAATCTGAAAAGTGTGGGGAGAGTCACCTGGCAATACTGTAAACACCAAGAAACTTTTTTATGAAGATAAGGTTTGTAGTTCATAATAGTAGTAAAATGGTGTGGAAGATAAACAGATGTGTTGAAAAGGCAAGGAATGCAAGAGACAGATGGAGCTGCCTGAAAATAAGACTTGAAAGATTTTAGGGAACAGCTTTCAAAGACTGGTCTACCTGCCAAGACACACAATATTTGCTTATTTCATCAGAACAGACATATTGGGCAATTGGGAGTTTACTGTCTCAGCTTTACTCCCAAGTAAACACCAAAAGTCAGAATGAACTAAAGTGGAAGGTAGAAAGATGCAGCAATTATTTTAACTGACTATGAGACTATAAATATAACATTATTTCCCCCAGCATTTCATCAAATAGGTATACACCAGTGACTATTACCTTTATTTCTGAACTCAGAAAGAATGATGATTACTCCAGAATTTTGGGCCAATCTCCTGCATCAGCCAGGAATAAAAGAGGCTATACTGTATGTCTTCTTATCCACCTTGGACAACAACCAAAAGTGTAATAAAGGATGCTATGAACACTGATGCTGATAAGACTCAAGGTTGACTCAGCATTCCATCCTTCAAAGCTTGGTAAAATTAGGACCTAGCAAGTTGGGGGTAAAATGCTAATTACCTTATGAACTGCCCAAAGAGTGCACTAAGCGCTACTGGGTGGTATATAAGTGTAATTGCTATTGCTATGGGGGAAGGGGAAGAAGGAAGCAAATTAAGATGATAGGTTTTATCCAGAAACAATGGTCAACAGCCCCTAGGGTGGAATATTATTTGGCAGCTCTTTTGGAAGTGCAAGTGAAACTACCTATTGACTTATAAAACATGTCCCTAAGTAATGAGTAGTTATTGGAAAGCAGTCAACTAAAGAGCAGTCTGAACGTGGACTTTGGTGAGCTAAGAATGGAGGACTTTTTGTCTCCCCTGTCAGAAAAAAACCCCAAAATAAACAAAACAAAATAAAAAAGTGTATCACTTTAAAGAGTAACTGCTATATTTTTATTGTTAGCTTTATTGTTACAAGTGGATCAAGTCCACTTCTTCAGACAAGGAGTGAAATTTACAGGCATGGTTTTTATATACCAAATTCAGGTGTCAAAGGGAGCAGGGTGTGTCCAAGCAAAATGACAGAGAAGCAAGCACAACAATACAGCTTCCCACAGCCATCAGCAACAATAGATTATTCAGATTAGCTCTAAATGTTTCTCTTTCAATCTCAAAAGGTCTGAGAAAGCCCATTCTGGTCAAAGGTTGATCAGCGTTTTCTGATATGTCTGAACCACAGACTAACACCGCTACTATTCCAAAAAATGTGTTTCCCCTGTTATTCCTCATGAGGAATCTGTGCAGAATAATAACAATGAATTGCAGGATGTCCATCAACCTCGGGAAACTGCTACTTCTAGGTTTGTAATCCATGAAGCTGATGGAAGAAAGTCTACAACGCACAAGTCCATTCAGACTGTCTGTACTTACTGACTGGTTAATGTTTTACTTTTATCAAACCCCTTGCATTAAAACTGACAATCCTTACTTTGCTTTCGTCTTGAGCATTTCCTTTTTTATTTTATTGTATTGCAATATATGAATAGTGTATTAGATGGGTGCTGTTGTGAGCCGCCCTGAATTGCTTGGGAAGTCACATTGTTGAGTGGGCAGCATACAAATGTAAACATCATCGTAAACATCATCATCATCATCATCATCAGCAGCAGCACCACCACCACCACCACTGTGGTGGGGTACAAAAGACACATGCCAAAAAAGTTAACATTGCTCCAATATTACTGGATCTGACTGTAGGTGCTTTGCTAGCCAGCAGAGTTCAAGCAATGATACTATTAAAACTTCTTCACTGACCTCTGAATGATTGCTTTTGATTTAAATCAGTATCTAATCTAATAAAGCCAAAATATTATTTTCACCATCCACTAAGTGATTAGGCCGGCAGAATTGTTCTTTTATATACTTATATTTATATACACAGATGGCAAGCTGCACAAAGGTTGGGAGACAAGCATAACGGTACCAATTTACAAGAAAGGGGACAATTACATGCCTATAAGCTTATTGGATGTGACCTCAAAATGATATGCTTGTAGTTCTTGAAAAAAACTGGAAGACTAGGTTCAATCTATCTACTAGTATACCACTGATGATCAGCAAGCTGGTTTTAAGAAACAGGAATTATTATATCTCATAAATAAATATGCTAGAGGACCTAAGAAATGGCTGTGAATAAAATTTTGGAACAATATTGATAGATTATTTACCATTATCAGAATTTTGCATGTTGATACATTATGACAGAGAGTGTAGGCTTTAAAAGTCACCTCAGAATTCAAATTTCTAAGGAAGTTTGACAGAGCCATTTGTTAGTTTTCATTCATTGTTTATATCAATGATGTCATAACAAAGTTCAAAGCTTAGAATACTTTCAGGTTTCTGTTTTAGCTCACAAATTGTCAACTCTGTTATATGCAGACAATATGATTTTAATATCACATACTCAAGTGGTGATTATATGCTTGTTAAAAGATTTGGGCAGAAACTGCTGTAAAGAATATCTTCAGGTAAATTATGTGAAAATAAAAGCTGTTGTATTTTGAAAACTCCCTTGAAGCATAAGTGGGCTCTGGATGGTCAGGCAATTAAGCAAATGAGATATTTTAATTATCTTAGTGTATGGTTTGCTGATAGGAACAAGTGGTTCCACCATCTGACTGCTTTAGGCTTGAAGAGTTCAAGATCTGTGGAGACACTTTTGAATTTTTCTTGAACAAAAGGTAGGAGTATAATCACCCCTGCCTTAAAAGTATATTTAGACAAAGTGATTCCACAGTTATCTTATAATTAATGTGTACTGGGGAATACAATACATTTGGAAATTGCAAAATAAAGTTTGCAAAGTTTTAGTTTTCTTCCCTCCTTCTACTCCAGCACCTGCTATTAGAGCTGAAACTGGGTTTATAACAGTACAGGTTTATATCTATGTTACCTGGTTCATTACTGCCAGACATTCCACTACAGTAATAGAGTAAACAGTATACTCAATGCCGACTGTTGAGAAGTGGTAAATAACCTGACTCCCTAAAGGCTATTGGGAGATGAGCACCTTTAGGTGGGGTGATGGTCCATTCAGTAGAGGAAATGCCACTGGAAACCATTTGGATCCAAGGACAAAATGAGCAGAGGAGGAACTCTAATTCCCAATGGTCATGGAGGTGGAAGTAGCCATGCCAGATGGACTGGCTGTGAAGGTGTACTATGTCCATATCCTCAAGGCTGCAGCAGTCCATTGTAGTCCCAGTATTAAATCCTGCATGTCTCATTTCATATGTGTCGCAGGAGATGGCTCTGATTCACGTCATGGCAAGCTGGGATCCAACTTAAACAAATTCACACCAGTGGCATTTTTCCTAATTGCCTTGGAGGGCAAAGGTGGCCCAGAACTAGCTGGCCTCCAAGACCAAGCCTCCTGGTGCTCTGGGACAGGAAAAACATATACTCAGATCAAGGTGTTGCCAATGACAACCTAGTTCATGTATTACTTTAAGCTTAAAATGGAGTACAGTAATACCTTGGATAATGTTAAGACTTGGTTCCACAAGTCTTAACGTTATCCGATTTTTAGCCTTATCCGATTCATGCACCAGATAACGTTAAAATCCTATTCAGATGGATCAGATAACGTTAACTCCATAGAGATAAGCAATAGAGGCTTCAAGGGAAAGCCAAGGAAACCTGCTGGAACCTTTGTCTAAAGGGTAATAAATTACAAAAGCTTGCAAAACCAGTCTGACTAGTTGAAGGACATCTATACCCAGCAAGTTTTGAACATAGATAAGATGCCATCATTATCACCTCCATTTTACTTTTTTAAAATAGCCATAGATTTATGAAATACTTAAATGAGACTCTTCACCTAGAAAAACATTTTTGGGATTAAGATTAAAACTATGCCATGGCAATATATGAAGAGGCACTATACTCAGACACCAATAACACAATACTTTTTTATACCTGGTATCCAAGTAGTAGAGAATGCATACCATTGAAACACATTGTTACTTATATTCTAAACCTGGAGCAAACTTTATATAACATTTGGTAAAGGTTATACAGTAATACCTCGGATAAAGTTTACCTCGGATAACGCTAAAATCGCATAATGTTAAGTAATCTGGGAAGGAGAATTGGATCGAATAACGTTAAGGTCCTATGGGATGTATCGGATAACAACCGCTAAAGCCTGTGCGGTTACAATGTCTCTCTATGGAGCTTTAACGTTATCTGATACATCCCATAGGATTTTAACATGCATCGGATAACACTAAAAATCGGATAACACCAAGACTTGTGGAAACAAGTCTTAACGTTATCCGAGGTATTACTGTATTTTATAAAAGTGACAAAAACCCCTCTCAGCCATCTGATGTGAATAAAGTTGTAACACAGCAGCAAGATTTGCAGTAACTGTCCTAAACCTGAGGGTAATTTTTGAAAAGCCCCATATGGTTAACTGAAATGATTTAACTTCATTTCTCAAAATTATATGCATTTTAACTTTAAATTGTTTGTGCTTTTTTTAGTCTAGTATTCTGTGAATATATTTGTTTTTATTTGTATTCTCTTTCAACTTGCTAGCATTATGTTTTAGATTTAAACATTTCTGGTATATATATTTCTATTTATGTTTTAGTTGTAATACTAGGTGTTCTTTGACCAAAGTTGTTAAATCAGCAGTAAAGTTAGTTCAGTTCAGCAAATAAATAGGAGGGGGGATTTAATTTACCTGACATAAAAAATGAAGTTAATTGTATGTTTTGAAAAGCTTCCTATCTTGGAAAAATCACCAGATACTACATTAGAGATGAGTTGGTATCTCCTCTTAAACCTGAGTGATTTAAAATTTTACCAGCAGTTCAGTAGTTTCAAACTGTTCCTTTCCCCTTTCTCTCCTTCAGTTATGGACAGCTTATCTCTGTGTATCCTGTCAAGTAGAACAGATTGCTGAAGATTTTTCCTTCCTAGGAATGTCCTTTGGCATTACTTTCCTGTTCAAAAGGTCATTAGACAAAATTATATCAGGTGTACCACACAACAAATGCATCATGCAGCAAAAATGCATCATGCAGCAAAAAAAAAAATCATACAATGAAGGAAATTTGAAAAAATTGTTGTACGATTATCGTTGTACGATGTGTGTATCTTATAATAAAAAAATTGTATAACGAAGTGCCTAGTGGAACCAATTATTTTCATTATACGGGGTTCTACTGTATTACTGAGACTGCATAAATGTGACATTCTCAAAAGCAACAGTAGGTACTTTTTAACTGCACCTCCATCCCTGAGCCAGCTTTGACTGCTGAACAACCATTACAAGTTTATGTGCGTATGTTCGATAATAAAATCAACTTTGTTTATCTTGGCCAAAATCTTATTGCCTATGTACACTACATTAAGTATGATAACATTCATTCTAAGTGGTGAATTATTGCTAGTTAAGAAGTCACCCATTATATTCCCTGTTGAATGCTAGTCATACAATAAACAGCAACTCCTTAACTTTTCATCAGTTCATCAGTGATTTATGCTTTTACACATACACCACAATATATAAGCAACAAAATTCTAGCCATAACCCTTCCAAAACTTAGCCATTTCTTCTAGTATCACAAAAATAATGGATCTATTAAATTAATAAAACTTATAAAAAGCCAGTGTTAGTTGGTTTCACCTCTCCAGTGTTAATTTAGCCTTCTTGTACTTGAGTTGTGTGATATTTTCTAACACCATGCAATAACTCTCAAAATAATGCAGGATATAAAATGTTCCATGTACAAAAATGTGTGCAAAATAAACTGATAGCACCCAAAAACCTAGAGCCAATATATTTAACGTGGAATTGATTAAAAGTATTGATGCAAAGAACATGTAGCCTGCATGGTTTTGGACATTCTGATACAAGGAGGTTATATTGCATAGTCCTGGAATATCTCCAGAAAAAGGAAATGGTATACCTCTTCTGAGTACTCTCTACCTAGAAAAGCCTTTCTCTCTCTCTCTCTCAACAATATCAACGAAGAAAGCCTTGGGTTTCCAGGACAAAAACATTATCTTTTCTTGTCAAGGTCTTCATAATTTACAGAAACTATCTCTGCATAAAACTACTTTGAGAATAAACCCACATAAACAACAAGCATAGAATGACTGGTTGGTTGTCTAAAAGAAACAAATGACTTGTCTGATGCATCTAATCCTTAAAGATCAATGCAACAAAGCAAGAACCACCATTGTTTTGTGCAAGTTGCATTTTTTGTGTTAATCCATCATTTGCACCAAAGTGTCATTTTGTACAATTTTAGTCAATTTGTGCTCAAAAATATTCTTATTCTCATTCTGTTCAGAATGCAATAAAATAGCTAGCCTTCTCAGGGGTGAGTGGAAAAACCTTGCAGCGCCATGCACTCCCAGGCATAGGTGAAACAAGTGAGATTGTGCATAACTGAAAGGGAGATCGTTATTTCATGATTATTATTTTTTAAAACCATCATCAGATGCTACTTAAATAGTTGCTTATAATAGTTACACATTGTCTGATGTTTTTGATGTTTTTTTTGTGACCCTAATGAATTCAAAGTCCTCCCAGAAATAAGTCTACTGGCATCCAGATACCATTCTACTTTGGTATATCACAAAAAAGAAAGAAAGAAAGAAAGAAAGAAAGAAAGAAAGAAAGAAAGAAAGAAAGAAAGAAAGAAAGAAAGATAGATAGATAGATAGATAGATAGATAGATAGATAGATAGATAGATAGATAGATAGATAGATAGATAGATGTTGCTGCTGGTTGCTACTTTAGATTTTTTTTTTTGCCAACTTCCAAATACTAACTGGAATGCAACAGTGACTTGCCAAGCCAATTTGAACAATTACCACAGCAGGATATAATAAATGTAAGTAAATTGGCAATTAAGAGCAATTTTGCTGATGTTCATTTGGATTTATTTGTCCTATTTTAAAGGGCTATGTGAAAGCTTTTACTGTATAATCGTACAATTATAAGCATTCAGTTTCAAAAAATAAAGCAAAATATCTCTCTCTTGGAAAAATGCAATTTATCACCAGTAGCTTCATAAACACTAAGCAACAAGTATCCCAAGTATTTGAACAAGAATAAGTACCAGACTCCTCAAAATATAGTGGACTTGCTAGCTTAGGGAGAACCTCAAGAACTAATTGTTGCTTTCTGAATGGTGGGAAAAGGAATTATGGTAACAACATATATGCATGCAAGAACTTACAAGATCCATCCATCCTGACAAAGGTTGTTGACTGAAAAATCATAATGGCTAAAATCCTTTTCCTTAGTGTAGCGAGAATAGCCCCTTGAATCAGAGGGGCTTTGGTGAGTCACCTCCTCCATAAATTCCACTGATTCAGTAGACCTATTCCAGCTGTGAATTACTACCCAAAACATCAGGATTTAAATTCACAGCACGTAATTGTACTTCGATAGCCCTATATAGCTGTTTCCTGTGAAGCCAATACCCTGTGAGAACAGTGTGCTAGCCCAACCTCCTTTTTATCACTTTCAACATGTAAAAATGACAGTCTGAAGAGGGGGCAGGCTGTTCTAATCCAGGTAGTGTCTTCTTATAATAATACATTCTCCTAATTCAAACTGTAACTTTCATATGCTGAAAGCAATGTCCAAGGGTGAGGGACAAAGTCAATCCATGTGATCTTCACACAGTTACATAATGACTGAAAAAGGCTTGTATTTCCCCTTTTCCTGGATTCATTAATATACAGTATCTGTTTTATCCTTTCAAAATCGCATGTGTATCTTTTCTTGTACTTGGATTAGTACCTTAAACATTAGCAATAAAACACATCGCTCCCTCTTCTCTGATGTTATTTTCTCTAAACAATCCTATATTCCACTACTCTTGCTATACATGGAGAGACACTAATCATTTTCTGTTCCTCCAGCAAAAAGTGTAAAACTCTGATTTGAAGATAAACTCTCAGGAGGTAGAAGTTGTCTTGTGATGTTATAGAAACAGTTAATTATAAACTTACAGTGAATGTCAAAGGCCACAGGTTCTGACCGTATAGTTTCTTGTCCTATTGGCCCAAAATATGTCACTGTACAAGTGAACTGTGCATCAGTATCATCCTTTCTTGGCTTGTATTCTAAAGAAGATATCAAAGTATAGAGTCCACTTCCTTTCTCCATGTTGGTTTGTTCATGTATGACTACACCTTTTGAATGAAAAGAAAAGGTTTTCAATGTTTTATGCAACTACACATTATAGGATTATAAATTTAAATTTAGCATGCAAAAATAATTTCTCAAAACATATGACATGAAATTTTCACATACATTAAAGGTATAGTCAAACCTTGCATAAAGAGTGCCTGGCTTAAACAGTAACTCACTTAAAGAGCAGAATTTTCTCTGAATGTTCGCTTCGCTTAACAACTAAAACCAACCAAAAATTCGCTTAACAAATAAATCGGGGTTCACAATCCCCCTGCCAGAAGTCACAATTGGTCACTTACAATGGTCTTTCGCTTAAAGAGCAAACCCATGGAACACAATATGCTCTTTAAGCGAGGCACAACTATATATAAATTAACTATTGACAAAAGTCTTTGACTTCCTTCAAAAGATAGGTGAAATGCATAATATGTGTACTGCCTAATTCTAATCCTTTATAGCTGGTTGTAGCTGCTACACATTAATGGGAATATAAATGCCCATACAGTAATACACCAGATAACAATTGGACCGGATAGCGCTAGAATCGGATAATGATGTAAGATTTTTGGAAAAACCTTGCATCGGATAACATGATCTTTAGCGTTATCCGAGCCAATCATGTGTGTGTGGGGGTGTTGGATTGGGTAGACCATCTACCTAATCCACCACCCGGCCAGCGATGGATCGCTGATACTGAACTAGGGTCGGGGGAAAGGCACGCAGGTGCCTGCCTTTCCCCCCCAACCCTAGTTCTGCCTGAGCAATAACTGGACAAAGCCTAGCGGTGCCTGGGCTAGCTAGCCCGAGCGCCGCTAGGCTTTGTCAACAGCCCATTTCAACAGCATCTTCTCCAGGCTTTTTTTTAGCGTTGTTCGATGCATGCAACGCTAAAAATTGGATAACATCATGACTTGTGGAACCAAGTCATAATGTTATCCGGTGTTCTACTGTATTACACAACAGCTTCACTCAAATACAATGTTAAGGCAGGATGTATTTTAACCACAAACAAGACACAAAGAACTTGGGAATATATATATATTTAAAGGATGCTGGAAATGTGAAACTAAATGCTTGGTCTTGACTTACTCAATGTTCAATTATATTTATGATGCTGAATTAGAATGCTAACTTTTTTCTTTTTGTCAAGTTTACATTATTTTTGGGTAGGGTATAAATTAATTAAATAAATAAGTACATAAATGAATAACTTTCTCAGTTCTAGCTTTTACACAGCAGTCAGGTTATAAAAATTCATAAATTTCTTCATAAGCAGAATGGAAGGATCTTGAATATCTTTTGTTGTTGTTAGTTTAATTATTATTTTTATTGAATTTTAAAACATAATTTAAAAAACAAAAACTAAACAAAAATGAAAAATCATTTAAAAAAAGGTAAAAACACATTCAATTTCATCAGGTTTCACTTGTATATCATTATCTATAAACTGTTACAATGAGATTCAGTTTCCCTTTTTGTCTCTTTTGTATTCTTGTTCATTCTATTACCATGAATTTCAATTCTCTGTTTTTTTAAGCAATAATCATATTTTATAACATATTCAATACCTGATATCCGTCACTTTCTCTTATATTATTTTCAAAAGTAATCAAAGTTATCAAAGTAATCACCTGTGTGTTATATACAATGTCCTGAATTCACCGCTTGTTCTCAAGTTATCTTGCTTTTCCCAGAAACTCTTTTGTTGTTGTTAATTACTGTGAAACCTAATACACTGCAGCAGTTAAGAGGGCAATTTTTAAAAACTTTGCCAATGTTATTTCATCCCTCACTTTTCACCCAATAGAATTGTTCTGAGTGGTGAAGAGCTTGCTGGGATTAGATTCACAAAGTAGAATCTTCCTGATTTGAACTGATGTGGAAGAGTGACACTGGGAGACTTCTGCTTATCCGAATAGCAATTAAGCTGTGGGATGCTACAAGGCTCCATTTTATTTCCCAAGCTGTTTAATATCTATATACAGTCTCTAGGAGAGGTTTTAGGAGTTTCAGGGATTATTCCATCAATATGTTCTATTTCTTCTTATCTTGGAGGTTAGCCGAGACTGAGCAGGTGCAGAATCAATTTCTAGTGGCTGTAAAGGGTTAGATGAGGGCCAACAACCTGAAGCTGAATTCTGACAAAATGCAGGCTCTAAGATCTGATGGCTCCCAGATCAAATATCTGGGTAGGAGTTCTGTTTTGGATGGAGTCACACTTTCTGTGAAGGAACATGGGGTACTCATGGATTCATTTTTATCACTGGAGATTCATATGAGCTCAGTGGGTCAGAATGTCTGAGACCAGCTACATCCATTCAGCAATGCTTGGCCACAGTATCCATGCCCTGGTAACCTCCCAAGTACATTACAGCAATTAACCCTACATAGGGCTACCCTTGAGGATAGTATGGATGCTGCACAAGTGCAGAATGCTGCAGATAGGCTGCTTACAGAAACATCAACAGTTCATTATGTGGATTTTTTGTTGTTCTTGAAGCACCCCAACTGTGGAATGCCCTTCCATTGGAATCTTGATAGGCAATGTCAGTTTGGTGCAAAGTTGAAATCAAGTCATAGTTATAGCAATATGTGTTAAAGTAAGTAGACTTTTTTTAAAGAAGAGAAGAAACTTTTAATATAATCTGTTTAAGATGTCACAATAGCAAGATGCAACCAATTGTTTAACAATAGTCGCAGCACTTTTTATAAGGTTTAGAACATCCATGTCATGAATGCTCCAAATTAGAAACAATGATTTCATTTTATTAGCTGATAGAAATGTCTAAAAACACATAAATATGGGCTGCTGTAGAATGCATGTTTAGTTCTAAAACTTACTTCCATCCATAGGCTGCAAAACAACTCCATTCTTGAACCATATTAGGCTTCCCTCTGGATAACCATCTTTTGAAATACATTGTCCAAGCTAAAAAGTAAAACATGGTAAGAGTTTAAGGAACGTGATTAGCTGTGAAGCTCAGATTATTATGAAAAATAACAAAGAATCTTTGGCACTTAAAAGACTATTTGGCAAAAGCATTTATTTCTACATCTGATTTATTTATTTATTTATTTAGATTTATTATCCTGCCCCAATCAGGCGAACCTGACTCTAGGCGGCTTACAGAAAATTCATAAATTAAAACCTTGAGGTTCAAAATCTGATGTATGGAATACAGTCTCAGTAGACAGACATTAAATGAAAAGTGGTTTTCCGAGAGAGAGATTAAAATATGAATAGAAAAAGATCCACCTCCATAAAAATCCAACATTTGTTATGCGGTAGAGCTCCAACTCTCGCTAAAAAGCTCCAGATAGTGAGATGTCACGTATTCCCAGTGTTGTGATATGGAGTCAAAGCTTGGACATTGGCTAACACATTTGAAAATAAAATTGAAGCTTTTGAAATTTGGATCTACAGACGGCTGCTAAGGATATTATGGGTTGACTAAGTGACTACTCTATAAGTGTTGCACTGGATGGATAAAGAACAAGAACCGTTTAAGACCATTAAACAAAGAAAGCTCCAATGCCTTTGGGCGTATCATTAGGGTCATAAGTATAGAATACTCCAACTCATTATGCAAGGGAAGATCCATTATGCAAGGGAAGGCCCTGGACGTAGTTTGTGGCTAAAGAACTTGAGAGTCTGGTGTGGTATGCCCTCAGAAGAACTATTCTGAGGAGTTAAGAACAGAAAGACTATTGCCATGATGGTAGCCAATATGCGGAATGGATATGGCACTTGAAGTAGTAGTAGAAGAATAATTGATATTCCTCTTCTTCTAATACTGATACCTTGCTTCACTTTTTTCTTTTTTTCTTTTGCTCTAAGCTTACAAAGAGCTCTGTGAATCTCATCTAAGGCAACAGACTGATCTACAAGGTCCAGGCTGGACTTTTGTCTGCACAGCCAGGAGAGACTGTAAAGTAATGTAACTGACATCTTTGAGTCATAATAATCTGTACATTTCAAATTCCTTTACTGTCAACATAATCTCATAATCTCAGCACCACATTTTCAGACTCCACATTTTAATTTCAAAGGTATTATCTTACTGAATGAAGAGTTCTGGAAAACTCCCAAGCACACCCTGTTTGTCACATATCCATGACCCAATAAAACTACTACCCAACATGGATCTGAGTAAGTAATTCATCCATTGTCTAGAGAGAGAGAAATCTAACCTCATACTAAAAGTCAAATACATTACTCCTCTCTTTGCTGCTACATTCCAATGAAGGTAATGAGATGCTGCTTTCCAATTATTACTATGCTGAAAACTTGGATGTTTCTATTCTTTTCTGTAGGGCAATTCTCATTTCTCCCCAGACAGCAGGGGAGGAAAATGAAGTAGAAAAGAAGATAAATATGGAAGTAGAAAGGATATGAAGGGTTAGTTTTTAATTGGCTAGCAGATTATTTTAAAAATCCAAAAAAGATAACATTCAAAAGATATGGACAATTTTACAAAAAAAATTATTCTCCATGAACTATAAAGAATAATTTCAAGAGAGAGAAAAAATGAAAAAATTCCTTGAAGATGGGGAAGGGTGGGGTGGGGAGTGAAGATGCTATTTCTTTTTTCCTGCTTTCATATCTTCATATCCTAGAAATCCTTAATCTGTGAGTCTCTGACAGGCACAGTCTTCTTTTCAAACTCTTTTTAAATCTCCTATACTACACTCCAAGTCTTTGCACAACAATACAGTTCGCTTCTAAACTATTCATATTTCATCCTAAAGAAGTTAATGGAAGGAACACACACAATCTTCACTTCTGGGAGTGGATTAAATTTAGCTTTTTGATATTCATGGTGTAAAAGAATCCCTTTAAAATTTCTGTACAAAGTAAATCTGTAAAGCAAATATACCCAGTAATGCAGATATATCCAATAAAACCATAACAATTTCATATTTGCGCACTACTGAACAGTCACAATCTGTATGTACAACAATTAAATCATTGATCTCTGCAAGGATTTTTGTGGTACTTCTGTTTCAAATCCTGAAGAGTGAGTACTATTCCTTGTGAAATATATAAGCTCCTCACAGTTTCTTTACTTCTTTCAGAGACTTCTTAGTCTGATAGATGTGATAGCTGTAACTCCCATTGCAAAGTAACTCCCATTGCAAATACATCTAGAACAGAGAGGTTAAACAGTTCTTCTCTTCCTGCCTTTCCTTCTTCAAGTGCCATATCCAATTCCAAATATTGCTTATCATCATGATGATCACTCATGAAGATTGTATTGAGAACAATATAATGCAGTGGTCTTCCAGTTGCCTTCTGCATTTCAGTGACACTCATATCACTGATCCAGTTCTGGGGACCACTTTCTAGTCTTGAGCCCTTTTGGCATACAAAAACCTGATCAGTCACATGCAAGTATTGATGAAGCTGTGACCATCCATCAAGATGGATTCAAGTGGGATTTAATCCTCTTGGGGACCATCACATTTCCCTGTGGACTTCACTTCACCACCCAAGGCCATTAGTCCTTAGAGTTAGTTAACCACCACCTGACAATTGGAGTCATGTCACTGGCAGTATGGTCTACTACATTACTATAGCAGGATAACCCAGCCAGCCAGATCTAAAATTTACATTTTGTGCACAACTATCCAAATTTGTCCCTTGTTCTCTTTCCTATTTTTGTTCTAGCTTATTAATTGATTTATAGCCTATTTTTATTTACAGAAGCACAGATTGTTTAACAATCCTCTTTAGAAACAACACTTAAAACTCATAACTTACAAATATCTAAAGTAAATACATTATCATAAACAAAAAACAAATGAGAGAAACATAAAAGTGGAACACTAAATTCTAGTCTGAAACATTTTATAAATAACTAAGCATTCATCATGAAAGATAAAGCAAATGAAAAGAACCATGTCCTTATTTGGCGTGGCCTTGATGTACGGTAGTCTAATTTATACATCCTTACATGCAGAACACATTTCATTCATACGGGAAAAAGTGAAACAAAGGAATCCACTTTAAAGGTGTTTAATGGTGGGGGAAGTATACTTACCATTTTTAGCTGTTCTGTTTCTAGAAAATCCGCTTGTGTTATTATTTCAGGTTGTGATGGTTGTTCTGTATTTTTTAAACAGAAATATTAGTAATTAGATTGTTAGGATGCAGCAACTGTGTGTGAAATGAAACAGCTGAAGTTTAAAGTGTTAAATAATGCATAAACAGAGGCAGGTGCATTGCTGGGCAGGACTGCAAAAAACACATTTTGTGACATATTTGTGGAAAGGACAAATTAATTCAGAGCATTTCTAATTATAAGGGACAAGTAGTTGGACTAAGAAAGAAACATTTCACAGCTTCTTCACAGTTCGTAAGATGGACTGTAGCCGAGACTAGAAAATTTCATCCTTGGGAATTTAGGGGAAGTACTTATTTTTTTTTATCCTAGTAGCATTATTCCAATAAAGCAAAGCCTTAGATCCTAAAGGTACCTTCGCGATGGAGACTGTGGTGTGAGGGATCTTTGCCACACCTCCCTCCCCCCCCCCAGCAGAGGTCAGGTGACGGCGTGGAACATGGGCATTGGTTGAAAGGAATGTAGGCCGGGCAATAGAGCAGATGGATCTGGTGGCTTCTGGAAAGTTATTTGACGGTTGGGTATTTGACACACACACACCCCGCCCAGAAATTTGAAGTAGGCTAAACTGGTTGCAGTATTTTGGGCCAGGTAGGAATTTTGGATCTCAGCAGATTGGACTGTTTTTTTTTTTTGCCTACCCTATGTTGAATATTATAGGAATCAGGGCGCTAGTATTGTACGTGTTTGGTCACTTGTGCGGAAAGCACGGAGGGACTGGTCAGATTTGGTGGGGGGTTTTTTCAAAAATTGGGACTGGTGAGGGGTAAGGGGTAGGCACGTCACCAGCTGGGAGCGTGGCCTAATGGTGGTCCTAACTTTGGTTCCTCTCACGTGGTGTTGTGGTTCTTCATCCCTCCATGCTCCATGCCCCTGCGGTTAAGGTTTTTGCTGATTGTTAAATAAAGTGGCCCATTTTTATTCCACGTTGTTGTCAGTCCAGTTATTTTGGGGGGAATGGGGTGGCAAAGGTTTTTCAGTTACAGAACTATCTGTCATGGTAAATCATCTCTGACAAATTGTTGTTACTTGTTCTAGAGAAGCACAAACTAGCTACACAATACTATTAGCAAAAACTTTGGGCAAACCTCTTTCTGGAAACCATTTTCTGCATGTCATTCATTATCCATAGGTCTGGGACATGACTGCAGTTAACACAGACTGAGGGTTAATCATCCAGTGATTAGGTTTACTGTTTATTAGATAGGTTAACAGTATGAAAATTTAACATTGGCTAATAAAGGGTACAGCTATTAATGCCTTTTTGGGATTGTATAATGTTTTGATGGTTCCCTTTGAACAAGCAATATATTCATGTTCAATTAGTTAATCGCATTAGATTTAAGAGCATACTTTCTCTGTCCAATTTTACTTTTATTTCATGATAATGCTTAGAATAGTTACTCTAACATAATTAATACAAAGAAATGCTGCAACAATGTCAAAAGAAATACAACTAGGTCTGCAAACCAATTAAATAAATGTTAATAATCAGACATCAGATTTTTATCAATTACTTGCATTTGCACATGAAAGTTAGATTTATAATAAAAATGGTTATTTCCTGACTTTCAGCTATAATTTTAAATGAGGAAAACAATGGGGGTAAAACAAACTATAGCAACTTTATTTATTACTTATATCAGGGCACCAATTCAGATTCATTCTGCTGTGTCTAATAAAATATTTGCACTCTTATTTTGTTAAAACCATTTTTTTCCTGATGGCCATGAGTAATGGTGACAATAAATCCTTTCAAATGAACATACAGTGATGTGACCTTAAGTGTTCAGACCTGCATTATTGCTGCAAAAAGATTTAAGATAAACTGCATTTTGTAAATGGCATTTAAGACTTCTGTAGGGCTCTCTCAAGGTTAAACAATGTTATATATGTATTTTGCAATTAACATAAAACATAGAACTATGCAACTATAGAGTTGAAGGGACCCCAATCATCATCTAATTAACAGATTTCTTGCATTGGTAAGAAGTTGTATTAGGTCCTAAAACAACTCTACATTAGGTCCCAAAACAACTTCCTGCCAGATATCTATCAAATTTTTGTTTGGAGGCCGTCAATGAGGTAAGAGTCCATTCCTTACTCAGACAGTGAATGTCACTGCTAAAAGGTTCTTAATCTCAGGACATTCTTCCTAACATTTGTTGGTAGTCTTCTTAAATGGTGGTAGTCAGAAGTGAACATGAGGTCTCACCAAAGCCAAACCATTTTTAATTTTCTATTTAGAGTCTGAAATCTTGTTGAGCATCTCTGTATGTACAAGAGTGAAAGTGATGGCAGCTGCCGCAAACAATCACTGCTAATTAAAGGCAGATTACCTCAGATTAAAGGTGATTTCAGGGAGCACGCAACTCATACATAATACAATAAAGTCACGTGCCTCCTCAAAACCCCAAAGGAAAACTTTACATAATTACTACTGAGCATGCAAGGCTGTGCAACAGGATTTCAGCCAAGATACATCATTTATCTATAGTCCTAAGCAATTTCACTTGATGGGAGTCCAACTGAAATCACTAGGACTTTTGAGTAATTCAGACATTTGCCATCAGGTTATTTATTACATAGGGGTGCTACACTATAACATAGAAGACAAATAAAATGTGATTTGCCTGCTTGGTTAGGTTTTTAGAGTGCATTAAGTTCAAGAAGTCAATGGCATTTGATTAGAGGTGCTAGAAATTTCATCAAGCTGCTTAGCTCTTGGTGCGTAAATTTATAGTACAAGTAGTCCTGTGAAGCTTTGAGTTTTGAACTAATGGACTATGGGTGAAGAATGTGCTGTCTGTAATATGTATATGAAGATGTTTGACTGATAATGATACTTGAATGATCCAACAGATGCTAATCACAAGTACAGTATTAGCAATTCCATATGCAACACAGCATGTTTGCTAGTGGTGTCATCCCATTAGGTTTGGACTGGGATACAACAAGTTCCCTGTAGCTATCTCTAGAGATACATCAATTTTTCAGAGTGTTAACAGTTTTAGTTGGGCAAAGCTAATATGAACTACATCTGTGCATGTAATTTATATACTTCACTGAGTAAACATATGGTGTTTCTTAGAAACGCCAGATTTCTCCTTCCCTGGCAGCTGACACTGAAATAATTTAAATTTAAAACTCCTGAGTATCTTCTTTTACAAGCTTAAATTCAGAAGTATCTAAATGTGAAGAGCTTTGGTTCTTGTTAACTCAGCAACATTTCCCATCAACAGTAAAACCTGTCAGTGGCAGTAAATAGAGCTTATATTATTGTTGTTTATGTCTAATGCAAAATGTACAGTACTGTATGTCAAATTCATATTGGGACTTGAATTTTTTTTATGATTGAGCTGTATGAAGTAGTATAACTCTTCTTTTAACTCCTAGTTAAAGTAGGGAAAAATGATTTTATGTTACAACTGCCCAGAAAAGACGTCAGACAACCATTATTTTAATAATGGAGACCGTATTTACTTGTTAATTCAATGGGATGATACAACACAGAGAGGGAAACACACTAGCTATATCTTCTAGGTCCTCAGTTTCATCACTCTCCTTTGTGTTTAAAGAATTGTGCTACGCAGATAGGGCAATATATTAGAAAATCTGTAGGTGCTATCTGCATGAGTCAGAACTCTGATTTGCAGGACTCCATCTGAGAAACCATGCCATGTCTTTGTCTGAATCATCTGGAAGTCTACCAATGATCTACACTACAAATGTATTCTGTCCAACTTACAATATCTAAAGCCACTCTAAGCAAATGGCAGCTTCAATAATAAGAAATCAAATATTTCTACATCTACAGTGACTACTGAGCTGCAAATAATGGCTCTTCACACTGTACAAAATAGCAAAAGCAATTACACTTATTTTCCATTCCATAGCTCTTAGTGCACTCTTTCTGTGGTTCACAATGCAATTAGCATTGGGACTCATTTTACCGACATTGGAAGGCTGTAAGGCTGAGTTAACCTCAGGATTGAACTCACAACATTTTGGGTGCAGTACAGCAGTTCAACCATTACAGCATCAGGTCTCCTAAACCAGGGGTCAGCAAACCTGGCTCTCCAGATGTTCTTGGACTTCAATTCCCAGATGTCCTGACCAGCAGGTGTACTGACTTGGACTTCTGTGAATTGAAGTTCAAGAACACTTGGACAGCCAAGATTACTAACCCCTGTCCTAGACAATGACTTGATAAAGCTTCACAAATAGCATCTAAGGCACTTGTCTGGACATGGGGGTGAATAGGGGAGCAGGTGCTTACAAGCAGCACCCAAACATTCTGTGTGCCCGTTTCTCTTAAGATTTCTGTGTACTAACTATTAATTTTTAAAAATTGTACGTTGCATATGCACACCCTTTCAACACTCAGTGGCATAGCATGGGGGTGGGGGCAGCCCATCCCCCACCCAAGACGGCACTTTCTAGAGGGTGGCAAAATGTCCCAGTGGGAGGTGAGGCAACGAGGGCACTCCTTCCCGGGTCTACAGCAATGGTGCCGTCGCAGCACCAGCCTTGGTTCTGGGATGGCTGGGAGGAGCCAGAGCTGGGAGACCTGGGCTGAACAGAAGGGGAAGGAAAGTAGACTGGAAGGTTGAGGAGCACCAAGCCGGGGCACCGGGACTGGGTTTGCCCATGCAAAAGGAGCTGAACTGCTCCTGTGTCCGTGCCTCCTCTTCCTCCTGCTGCTGCCTCTTCCCCCTGCCTTGCAGCGCCACTGGGCACACGTGGGGGCTCTGGTCTTTCCCACCTCAGCTTTCCCTCATCTAGATGGATCTCTGCCACCACCCTATCCTTTAGCTACAGAGGTGCCCCCCACGATGCTAGAGAAGAGATGGATGGTGTTGGCACCTGACATGGAATAACCAAACAGCGATGAAGGAAATGTGGGGAGGGGTTGGCATCCCCCTTGGGCATCCAATGGCAGATCAGGCTCTTCCTCGTCACCCTCAGGCACGTAGTCCAGCCCGCATGTGATCCAGCTCACCTTGTTAAATGGAAAGTCTGCAAGTTGGCAGCTCGAGACCTGGATACTGCATGACAGATTGATCTCCCATCATCTGTCCCAGCTCCTGCCAACCTAGCAGTTCGAAGGCAAGAAATTGCAAGTCGATAAATAGGGACCAATGGGGAGGGGGGGCTAGAGAGGGGGGCGAGCCTAGAGGGGGGCTGAGTTTGGCCTGCACCCTGGGCAGCTGAAACCTGCACTACACCACTGTCAACACTGTATTTACACCTAATTAACCCTAAGGAAAGGTAGAATCCTGTATATATCTAAAGAATACAATCATATGTAGAACTTTGGGTGCACGCCTTATGAAATCATACTGGTCAATTAAGGAGCATTCAGAAAAAGAGGTTTTCTACTAAATGTGTGCATGTTGGACAGAAAACAATATGACCTACATTTAAAATACTGGGCCTTCTACAGATCTTTTATGTAGTTTGAAAATGTAACCCTTAGATGGCAAATTTTATTCTATTTCAAGGAATAAGATCTCCATCTTATCACTGGGCTGATGACACATTTATGCCGATCTTTATCCATGTGCTACACTGCAACATATATTTCTTTCCTGCTTGATGTCTATTTCAGTCAACAGTTGTTTGGGCTCTCTGCTATGGTGCACACATGAAATGAAGTGCTCTCTGTTTATTTTTCTCTCTCCAACTGAACTTTATAAGTGTTATGGGAATATCCTTTCTTTCACAGTGACCTTCACAGTTAGCACACCATCTCAACAATTCCTCATATTATTCCTTTCTGCCTCTTGATTAGAACACAGAATCCTGTTGGTTAGAGCCACATGTGCTGTGGTAAACATAAAAATAGTTTCCTCCTTTTACAATTGATTGTGCAAAAGATATCCTGGCAAAGACAAGGGTCGGGGGGGGGGGACTACTTACATGATTATTATAGCATAAGTCACTATTATGACCAAAATTGTGGCTCAGGTTTTGTAGGAGAAAGGATGCCTGGAGTCAACATTAGGCATTCACTTTTGAACATAAATGAGCACAAATTTTGTTATATCATAGGTATGTAGACAAATTTCATTTACAGAAAATGCAAATTCATTTGATTAAAGTTTTCATGGAAGAATAATCCTCAAACAGAAGAGCCACACATTACTGATTAGCAATACTGTTATAATTGTTATATGATTGATACTTACTGAACACCTTCACTATTGTAGGCTGTTCAAAAACATTTTCCTCTGTTACAAGCATGCATACAAATTTTTTTTCATCACTAATTCTAGCATTATTAATTGTTAGGGTGTAATTTTCAGAGAGATTTATTCTGTCTTTGTATTCCGGTACATCATCATATTGTATATGCTTTTTTGTTGCAGATCTGAAGGCAATAAACTCTGAAGGTTTGTTTGCAATTTCCTAGAAATTAAAAAAAAGCAAGAAAGGAAATGGTTTTGAAAGATACATATGTACATCTCTTGTTAGTATTCTTACCCATTTGATCCTTTAACTATGAAATATTTAAATTATACTGAATTTTCAAAGATCATTGCACTCTTCATTCAATGAAATGTAAAACATCTATGATAAATATTGTCACTATACTTTAAAGAGCTCATGTTCATTATAATAATAACATTCAGACTAGCAAATTCTGGGGTTACTGGCTCTGGAGAGCTTTAACAACTAATACATAAATAGGTGACATTTCAAAAATAAAATATGTCAAATCTGTAGGGAATATATATAGCCTAAAACATGAAGAAAAATGCACATCTATTTTCCACATGACTAAATGTTGACTTGTGTTTCTTTCAACCAATCAATCAATGGGTTCAGAGATACAGGAAAAAAGTAAAATATATTAGTGATATTCTGTAAACTACCTAAATACTTCTAGTGCAGGAAGCAGGGCCAAACACGGTAGACTTTGGCACAGTGTAGGGACAAGGGAGTCTAGCAATTATCTCCAGAGAAAAAAACCTCTTAGACTGTTCCAGAAAGTAAACTGAGGTGCCAGCATGCAATCACTATTATTATTAATACTGATCTTTTCAAGAAATAACTCTGACTAAAATCATAGTGTAGTTTTAAACCAGGAAAAAGTAATCAGCATAGATTTCGGTGTCAAACTGTCATAAATTAAGAAGTTGGCACAAGTTGTGTACCAAGTTGCACAATATCCAAATGAATGTTAACACTTAAAACATGCATTTCAAAAAATTGCTTATCACCAAGTCCTTGTGATTATATTAAGTTGAAATAAGCTGAGTAAATGAACTGTAAGCTTTGATTGGACAAGTAGTTAAAAGGCTTATAAGTGTATGATTTGTACTTGCTCTAGGCAGAATTTCATCCAGAATTTATCATTTGTAAAGCCCTGGTACCCTTTTTAGTATTAACAGAAATAAAAATACTGTGTTTGAAGTCATAATGCTAAAAACTCTGTAATATAAAGCTATGTCTTTGGTGATTTGAGGTCCATTTTCAGTTGTATGAAATAGAGAAATATTTACATATATTTTTCATTCACTATAATGATACAAATAACATAATGCAAATCATACTTACATATTTCCACTTCCCAAACATAAGATCATTAGGAATTTCTAAATGGCAGGGCAAAATAATGGTATCTCCATATACTGTGTTTACAGTATGCAATCCAAGTCCTATATATATATAAAAAAAGAAAATAATAATTTTGAGCTACAAATTCCGTTGTGGTAAAAAAATACTTTTGGATTTTAGTGAATTTATAAATGAACTAGTATGGATGGTATAATGATAATCCATTTTTTTTCTGTGCACTACATTGTACTGAAAGATTTTTGTGTGCACATTTTAAGAGTTAATTTTTAATAGTTTATAGATTAGAAGAGTTTATAGTAACAGTTTAAGGAAACACCAGGATGTACTGACCCTCACAGTCTGTCATGAAGTAGCATTATGAGAAGTCCAATTAAAGAAAACCTATTTTTACTCTTTTTGCAATCTTTAACTGGTACAATGAAGATGAGACTCATTATAATTCTGCCTTCCAAGCTATTAACAAACTTTTGGCAAACTCTGTGGCTGGATATGGAATACATTACAGTTAACTGGATGACTTGAAGTATATACACCTACTTCTCTGCCAGTCAATGAACTAATTGGCTTATTTAAAATATAGTTGTAGAGATCTCATTCATTTATTCAAATGAATAAAAATGATGACTCTTACACTTGCCACCAATACATTGCATATGTAAAGCCCTAAGATAGCTCAAAAGCACCAAGCTTCTTCCACAATAATCAGTTTAACCATGCAGTGGGCATGAACCCTGAACCTGAGCTATATATTCCAGTGCAACTCTTTTTTATGGTCCCATGCGCTGTAAAATTCTGCATTAAAACACATTAAAATTAAGAATGTTTAAGAGAATATTCTTTTTTAAAAAATAGTGCTGAATAAACTGAAGCAGCCATGTGGTTCCTGTGGTCATTAGCATCTTTGTTCAATTTCAGGTGGTACACCAGTTTCCCCTTCCTAATAAAAGTGGGCTTGGCTCCAGGGATTGATGCCCCAATTCAGTGATGGTGAACCTTGGCATTCCAGGTGTTCTTGAACTTCAATTCCCAGAAGACCTGATCAGCAGGAGTGCTGACTTGGGCTTCTGGTAATTGAAATCCAAGAACACCTGGAGAGTCAAGGTTCGGCATCACTGCCCTAAATAGTTTTCAGATAGGCTATGATAAAGAACTGTCCACAGGTGTTCCCTTGAAAAGTATTGAGAAGTAATAGCTTTTTTCAAACTGCAGAAATCAGACTGTTATGTGTCATACAGTCTGGAAACCATATGCCAGTATCCTATTGCCTAACTGCTCTCCATTTCTGTCATACAGGCGCACCCATTTATAATAATGAGATTCTGCTTGCTCTAGTTGATACCACCTACCTTCTCTTGTAAGATCTATATAGGTTGTTTCACCCATTCAAGTGTAGTTCTGCCCAAAGGGTTGAATCCAGACATACTTCACATTAGACTGCCAGCTATAGGAAGCTGTATTGATTTGCACACTTATCTGTTAATCACTCTATGCTTCTGTATCTGGTGTATATAAAGTTCTTGCCTTGATGTCTCACTCCTCTGTCTGATGAAGTGGACTTGATCCACGAAAGCTCACATTAAAAATATAGCAATCTAGTCTTTAAAGAGCTGCAGTGGGTTTTTTTCCTGATACGTTAGACTCAGTAGCAGTCACTGGGCTTGGCATTCAATAGACCCATTAAAAGTAATGGGACTTCAATTAGTCATGACTAAGTCAATTGATATCAAAGTCTGACCAAATCTGGATTCAAACCAGAGTTCCAGTTTCAAGAAGCAGTAATTATTATTTCTTCTCTTCTGCAAGCCTTGTACATATCAGTATCCCTATTAATTAACTAATTTACTCTTATTAACATCACTTATTCCTGAATGTGTATCATTTTATAGGACTTAGAATGAGTTCACAGGTTTCCTGACATCCTGGGCAAAATACACACAGTGAGCAGATAAGACACCAAGTTGATCTCAACAATGGAAGTTGGAAACTGGAGGTACACCAGTAACACACTGAGAGAAGTGTTGGCTCACATGACTGGTCTGGCTGCTATTTTATATTCCCCACAAACAATGACAGCAATGGGAATATGTTTGCATGTACTCAGTGTCCCGTTCAATGCTGATGGCTATTATTTTGCACAAGATAAGGTGTCTGTGGCTCTGTGGCACTATAGTGGGCAATACACTGGGTAAAATTAAAATATAAGAAAACATAATCAGAAAATTATAATAAATACCACAGAAGAATGATTGATCACAGCATAAAAACTAGCAAACGAAAGGCTTCCAGTATGTTTAGAACGATGAATACTATTATGATCAGATGTTATAAGTAGCTAAGAGTATCCTCAGTTTTTATCCATGAGCAAACATTTGTGGATAAATGATGTAGGCAAGCCATAAACTGTGTTCTACTACAATTGCCACCACAGACCTCTATTTCACCATTTGTTTTTGTTGTTGTTCAGTCGCACAGTCGATTCCGACCCTCTGCGACCCCATGGACCAACGTCCGCCAGGCACTCCTGTCCTCCACCATCCCCCTCAACTCGCTCAGCTCTGCGCCCACCGTCTCCACAACACCATCTAGCCATCTCATCCTGGGCCTTCCCCTTCCTCTTTTGCCCTCGACCCTTCCAAGCATCAAAGCTTTCTCAAGTGAATCCTCTCTTCTCATTTGATGTCCAAAGTACTTTAGCTTCATCTTTATTATTTGACCTTCTAATGAGCAGTCAGGGATGATTTCTTCTAAGATTGACCTATTTGTTCTCCTCGCTGTCCATGGGACTCTCATTTGTTTAGTCTAAAGCAAATTATTGGCAATTTTCTCTTGAATGTGAGCAGTTATGCATCCAGCCAGAATGCTTTTGTCATATTCTAAATTAAATTTTGCAAAACTCAGCTACAGTTGGAGTTGCTTTCCATCAAGAGGGTGCAAATAACCACTAGATGGTGCTAAAGAAATGTAATTTTTAAATCTACTTTTTAAAAAATCTGTATTTGTTAACATTTAAAGAATAATGAACAACAGCCTTTTAAAATAACACAAGAAACCCACAAAGGAACAAAGCTCCTTTCTAAACATCAATAAACTAGATTATGATGGACCAAGATGAAGAATGTCATTCCAATTTTGCACAAAAAATCCTGAAGTTGTTTGTTGAGATTGTAGGGGGGAAAAAAGAAAGAAAGAAAGAAAGAAAGAAAAAACTCTCTCAACTGATCGCACAATAAAATCTTGCTCTTTTAGCAAAAGCGAAAGAGGGAAAGAGAAACCTGAGACTTTTCACCAGGACAAATTGAGGTCAAAACCAGAACATTGTTTTGCACCTGATGAAAGGAAGAGTTATTACTCCTGCTAATGTACACTAAATGTCAGCATGACAACAGCAACAACAACAAAAAAATGGCCATGTGGGAGTTTTACTGCTGATCTTTTCCCTTTACTTTCAAACAATACATTTTAACTCCTCCAAGTTGCTATGGTAACATATTGAAACAGTTAACAGACAGTTTCAGGAATATGAAGGAGATGGTTTTAGGCAGGTGTCAGCCAAGAATGACCACTAGTAATGTTACAAAATAAGAATCTCCATCTCATTTTTAATATATGTTTACACTCAACGAAATGAAGTGACATAAAATACAAACACTTTGTAACTACTTACATTCAAATACATCCAATTTGCTAGGATACTCATACACAAATGTATCCAAAGAGACAAAACCAGAAAGTCCTGTGGCACTTTGAAGGCTATCAACTGGGGAGGAATACAAATCCAATCAATCAATCTCAAGGGGTTTTGCTATAATAGGAACGTCACCCACATGCTGGAAGGGACACAGAGTGGCTCTCCAAAATATATTTAAAGTACCCTTATTTTAACTTTTGTTCTTTTTGCTGTACTATTCTAGTCTTGGATCATAATAAAGATTGAATCTCCAAAAGGAAAACTTGCTGTGACAATTTTCACAGCTTCACTGAATAGTCTCCTGATGCATCTTGGATAACTTTCTACAAATTCATTCCACTTCACATGAAGAAAACTGGAGCCAATAGCTATCAAAAGCAGGACATATGGAATTAAATGTTATTAGGACAACTTTTGATGAAGATTTTGGAATTAAAAACTTTATACATGGGCCTTAGAATATAAAAATCAATCGCACAATTGAAGAATGGATTGAGCATACATCTCTTTTTATTTTCTGTCTGACAAGCATTTAGTTACTTAGACTTTCAAAAAAACATCAAATAATGTAATGTAATTTTTATAAAAAAAAATTTTTTATAATTTTTCTGTCAGAGAAGTATATTGACTTATTTCAGAGTATGTACTGTAGAATTCTCTCCTGAAGAAAATGATGTGTGAAACTCATGCAAGTTATCAGTAGTTCAATCAATCAATCAATCAATCAATCTTTATATAAAAAACATATAGTCAAACCTCATAAAGAGCACCTCGCTTAAAGAGTAACTCGCTTAAAGAGCAGAATTTTCTCTAAATGTTCGCTTCACTTAACAAATAAAACCAACCAAAAATTCGCTTAACAAATAAATCGGGGTTCACAATCCCCCCCCCCACAATTGGTCACTTACAATGGTGTTTCGCTTAAAGAGCAAACTCACTTAAAGAGCAATCCTGTGGAACGCATTATGCTCTTTAAGCGAGGTACAACTGTATAAAGGAGCATGTCTGCTATGGGTTGAGTAATAGATTAATATTAATAGATATAGTGCAGTAGCTTAGTGGTTAAGCCTGAGCTTGAAGACTGGAAGGCTGGGATTCGATACCTTAGTGCTGCATGATGGATCTTGGGGACATGAAAGGAGCCTCAGACAGGTGTCCCCTGAGTGGAGTTTCTGCAGCAAAAATCCTTTCAACCGCTAGTAATCTCTGACATGGAATTTATTTAATAGATTAATATTACGATCCAGGGCCAGTGTAGTATGGCAAAAGAGAAAGAAAAAGAAAAGCAAAAGTTAAAACGTGAGTAAAATACATTTTAAAAGGAGCATGTCTAGTCTGAGTTAAAGGAGTAGTAAATGTAGTATTTAACATTAATGGTGTTACAACTATTACCAAACCTATGATGTAGTGCTGATAATTTATTTAGCTGAAGGACCTGCCATGATTATTCTTCTAATATTACATGCTGTGGCACAAAACCTGGCAGGATCGCAGATGAAGGTGGGACTTTCATTAGATAGTAGCCAGTAGGTGTATGCTGTTTGACCACCTCGGATATTTGCAGAGCAGTGGAGATATGAACTTGTTCCAGATGTTAGGTTAGAACCTCCAAACAAGCTCAAGGTTATCAGTGTTTACTAAAATGAGAACCAGCACTAAGGAAATATATTCTCTTCCTCTCTGGCCTCTTTAACTTTGTGCCTCCTAGTTGTCTTGCATTGGACCTTATCAATCGTGTTTGGTACCCAGAAATCCAGAATTTCATTGAAAAACATAGCTTTTCAATATTTTCATGCAGTTTCTAGATCTACTTGATTGAAGAGTTTTATCTTGTAGAAATTCAAATTTTAACACTAAAATTGAAAATGCTGGCTCATTTTTGTTAGCAAGAGTGTACAGAGTTTGAGTTTTAGATCCTGTTACAGAGGTTCAGCTTCTTCTTCTTTGCTTCCTCTTTTACCCATTGGGCGTCAAGGGAAGAGGTTCAGCTAGAAGGGCAAAAGCAACATTTCCGTCTGGGCCCTTGCAAATATGTGTAGATAGAGATGTCTATTAGTCCATTCTGGTATGTCTTGGTTTCTTCTTGAACCATCCATATGGTGCACATGCCCTATCCATCTAAAACAATGACCTATGATGGAAGTTCCAATGGATATTTCTTCAATACTCAGATAACAAAACTATTTTGCTTTGTTTCTACGGGCTTAACAGCTTGGCTTTATTAGTAGAATATAGTATAGTAGGGTGATTGTTTTTTTAATTGATCCTTTGGTCTGGTCTGATCTAAACCAAATTAGAAGATGGAGGAAGGAGCTCACTGGGAAAGGAACATCATTAAAGGTGGATATAGCTGAAGATCACAATCTCCCCTACATCACCTGGAGGACCCTGAATAGGTCCCTAAATGCAAGACCAACATGCTCAAGTGGGGACTGCTAGTGGACAACAATACACAGTGTGAATGTGGAGAGACACAGAATCTGGCCCATTTGCTGGTCTGCCAATTGCTGCCAGAGACATGCACCAATGAGGACTTCAGTTTGGGCAATGACAAAGTGAAGAAAGTGGCTTCATTTTGGCAGTCCAGAGTCTTATAAGGACACAAAAGAAGAATTGATTCTTTATGAGTTTCTTCATGTCAGAATTACCAAAAAATTCTCAAGCTTGACATCCCTTTTTCAAAAATGTTATCGACTTCTAAAAACTGCCAATCTGTTAGCACTTTTTCCTTTTCATTAAAATTAAGTAGGGTGATACAAGGCTAAATGGCTTGCTTACTTGATGTAAATATTTTATTACCCAATATGGACTCTACTGTGAACAGAAGAGAAAATATTTTAATTTGCTTTCACAAATAAATCCACACTAGACTGAAGACACATACATATTTACCCACTCACCCATACACTGCCAAAAGTAATTCTTTAATGCAATGATAATAACTACATCCTTTCTGTACAATGTGAAGAAGCTTTTTCAGTGGGAGTATAAGTGTGGACTTCATTAATGAATACAAAAAAAATTCTAAGGAATGTAAAAGCTTTTCATCAATAGCATGAAGCGCAGCTGTTAAAAATGCTAAAGGAACCAGGTCAATTAACAGTAGGTACTTTAATGACTGAGGAAATGATGCCTTGTGGTATTATTGTTGCTACAAAGAGTAATGTCTCATTCAGAAGCAAATGAGATTCCCCAGGAAACTCTCTATATTTTGGTAGGAAAGTAAAGACAGCAGGGTCCTCTTCATGCAGAACTACTCTACATTTAGCCTTCCCATCCCTGACACTCTTCTTCTTTATTACCGATGGAATAGCAGTAAGTTAAATAGAAGTGATGGGCAATACGGTAAAAGTGCCTGTAATTATGAGACTCACAAAAACTCACCAGTGTCCTAACACAATGTTGTACCATCTAGATGTTTTTGAACTTCAATATCCATATTCTATGCACAGTTTAGACAGCGGGGAGAGAATGATGGAAAGTGTATTTCAACAACATATGGAGAGCCACAGGCTCCCTACCAATTCTAACATAAAACCAATCAGACTCTCCAATGTCCTAACATAAACCCATTTAAAAAAACTAGCAGTAACTAACGTTGCATATCATCAAACAAAGGAGAATTGCTATGAAATGCAGCCATATGCTCAAGAACCATCTGGTATTCTAGAACTTAACTTTTCCTCACAAAACTCTTCTTCCTGCTGCTTCTTTTTGCCATCACTTTACACACAGCCAATTTCTATTCATTCAATTTCCCCCTTGTTTCCTTTATTTGTGCTTTAGTTTATTTGTGCTACTTATTTTTAAAGTGCAACACTGAACCCCTAAAGAAAAGCCCATTGTCACATTTAAAAAACACGACCCTGGAATAAACTTTTTTGTATATATAAAAACAAAAATGGATCGTAACATAGTATTTTAACTATGTGAAGCAAAAATTTCAAGGAAGTAAAAAGTACTTAACAGAATAATGAACAAGCTTTCAAGATTTTTATAGAATGTTTCCTTAAAATCATTCTCAAACAGAGTTGCTGAGTTATTCAAGCAGCTCTCTAAAGAGCAACCATTAAATTCAATTCTGAATTATCACAATCATTGCCATTGTAACCACTGCATTATCATTACATAGATCACAGGTCACACAAAGTCTACTGAAAATAGCTGGTGGCTGTATATGACACAGACCTATTCTAGAAAACTTTATTAAAACACTGCATTTTTTTTTACAAAACAACAACACTAACTTTGAACTGCCTCTAAACCTGTATACAGTATATATAGGGACTGTGGTGGTTCAAGAGGTTAAGACACTGAATTTGCTGACTGGAAAGCTGGAGTTCGATTCCCGGGTACTGCACGATGGAGTGAGCTCTTGTCTCTGTCCCAGCTCCTGCCAACCTAGCAGTTCAAAAGCAAGAAATTGCAAGTAGATAAATAGGGACCACTCCAAGTGGGAAGGTAAACAGCTTTCCATGCACTCCAGTGTTGAAGCATGCCTGCCACATGTACATTTGCAGATGCAGACAGCGCTGGATCTTTGGCTATAAATAGAGATGAACACTGAACTCTAGAGTCGGATACGTATTACTGCCTTTCAAGCAAGAGCGACCTTTAACTTTACCTAAATAAACAAATATTATTTCATGTCTATGTTACAGAGAGATAAATTGAACGTATTGATGGGGTTGTGACTTAACTTTGTATTTTTAAACTATGAAAGCATAGACTGAAATCCAATTGGGCAGGATCTGCCTGTGCAACAGGAGATCAGAATTCCTTTAATTTTGAGGTACACACAAATTCATCTCATTGTGTGTGAGCTTTGTACATTCAGAAATCAAACAAAACTATGTTTAAGGGAGCAATAGACTAGCCCGGCGGTCCGAGCCTGGTTTAGGCTAGCTGAGGTTACATTGTATCCAAACGCCACCCAGCTCAGGATATTCAGCTAGTATAAGGAGAAAATAGCACAAAGGGAACAATAAAATCCAGAAGTCAGGCACATTTGCCACAGGAAGTGTGTTAACAGCTACCAGTCAATAACTGGCAGCCAACACCACCCCAAATTCCACCAGCAGTACAGCTAATCAATCAGAGGCAGCCATTCAGTACTGGAGGCAAGCACAGCTGCACAGTTAAAGGGTAAAGGGCAATTAAATGCAGTGTAGTAATTGATCCAAATACGAGCTCCTTGTGCAGTGGGCATGAAACCCACAGCAGCACCAGTTAAGTGTCCAAGAAGCCAAGTCGACCCCCCCCCCAACAATCTATGTCCTCTCTCCCTCTCACACACACATACACTCCACAGCCAGAGAACCACAGAAAATACTCAAAGAACAACTGTGTTTCTTCCTCAGCAGATAGAAATCTACAAGGAATCCAAAAAATAACAACCCAGCAGGCAGCAAGATCTAACTTAAGAACCATTAGGATCATTCTCCTGGAAAGCTTCTCTAATAACAATGTTTTAAGTTGATTTCTGAAAGCAGGGAGGGATAGAGTTTTGTGGACTTCTTGAGGAAGTTTGTTCCATAGGGAAGACCTGATTCCTTGTTACAGATCTTGAGGCTGACACCTTCAACCACAAAGACTTGGAGGATCTGGTGTGATGGACAGATGTACTGAAATGGAGGTGGTCTGTAGCAAGCTCCCAAGCCTGCAGTAGCTGACAGTTAACCAGTGCCAAGTGACCAGAGATGGGGAGATGTGAAAATATCTTTTTACACCTGTAATCAATCCAGGGACCACATTATAAGAGTTGTAATGTGTATTTTAGTACCCTGGAAATTTAATATTAATGACATAAAACATGTGACTGATCTTCCAACAAGTACATGATAGTAAAGTTGCCCATTTCACAATTGAAGATAGAAAATCATTAGTACTAATGTGTTTCCTACTTGCACCATATTTCTTATATTCTAGAATACTTCAGGGAAAGATTGTTGATATATTTTCTGATGAATAATGGGAAAGATAAAATTGTAGCACAACAAAACAATATTATCTCAGTAATTTTCCATTATTGTTTCCCACTTATCCACTTTATAGCCACAAACTATGTACATAACAATGAGAACATATTTTGTCTCAAGTGCTCTATTCTCTACTGCCTCCTGATATCTTTATTCTGAATAAACACTATTTCAGATCATTTCATGTCTATCATTTGGGTGACTGTAGCTAAAATGACATATGATTCAGTGCTGACAGACATACTGTTAAACTATTTAGTTATCCTTTCTCTCCAAAGCATCCCAGAGAATATCAGTATCTGTTATACAAAGGTGATAGCACTTTCATCAAACAACAGTTCTTAGATATTTGTTCGTAGAAGAGGTTTCAACTAGAGTAAAGGATGAGTTTCATCATAGGTTATCACTTCCACAGATCCTGCTACTATTACAAAGAACATCTGCCTTTGTGAGGTACCTACAAGATACAAATATTCCAAAGTACACTTGTACCTTGCTTAAAGAGCATAATGCATTCCACAGGATTGCTCTTTAAGCGAGTTTGCTCTTTAAGCAAAACACCATTGTAAGTGACCAATTATGATTTCTGGCCGGGGGGGGGGGGATTGCAAACCCTGATTTATTTGTTAAGCGAGTTTTTGGTTGGTTTTATTTGTTAAGCGAAGTGACCATTCAGAGAAAATTCTGCTCTTTAAGTGAGTTACTCTCTAAGTGAGGCACTCTTTATGCGAGGTTTTACTGTACTAAAAATCTGTGAATATAGAATATACAGAATATAGATGTCCTAAACATGTCTTGCACAAGATTTTGACTTGTTTGAATCAATCTGATAGCCATAAATTCCTTTTGAAAAGATTTTCAAGCAGGAATACTTTTGGGAGAAATTATCTTAAGTGCAGTTTATGACTCTCATTCTTACCTTATTTATTAGGTAACTGAGAGGTGTATGTACATGTCTTCTCTTCCATATTTTATTGCTATTTTTATTGTATTCTACTGTTGATGTATTGAGATTACTGTGAAGCCGCCCAGAGTCATTACCTGAGTGGGACGGCATATAAATTGAACAATACAATACAATATGAAGCATCTGGGTGCTAATTCTTTGCATCGTGCAATTAAAATCCAGATAAATAAAGTGTAACAATACTAGTCACCACCCCTAGGTTTCCTTTATTGGATTCAGTATCTGTGGCTTCAAGTTATCAATTAAAAATCCATGAAATACAGAAGTAATTTTGTAGCACATTAACAGAGCTGGCTACTGGAGGACACCATTTACGTAAAGTTTACAAGGAACAGAGGCAGACATTTTGGTAGCTCTCATATAGATGGATGGAAGAATCTGAAACTCCTCCATTGCTTCCATGACTCGGGTATATGTGTTAAATGTGGGGTTTGCTATTATTTGTAGTTTCAGGTATACACAGAAAGTCACAGAACATATCTCTTGCAGATACAGGTGGAAGACATGTAATAATTATATGATGTCAAGTCAATTTTGATTTATGACAAACCATTCCAAGGTTTCTAGGTAGAGAATACACTAAAGTGATTTACCATTCCCTTTTTCTGGTGTCAACCTGGGACTGTGCAGCCTGCCATGTCTAGCTATTCTCCTGGGAAACACGTAAGGGATTGAAGTGTCAATCTGTAGCTCTGCAACCATATATGTACATAAACCACTGAGCTTTCTAGCCAGCATGAACATAGCATAGGGCAGTGATGGGAAACCTTTTAGAGACTGAGTGCACAAACAGAGGGATGGGGTGAACTCTGTGCTGGGGGGAGGGAAGAAGCACTTCCACTGGGCTGCTGAGCAGAGGAGTGGGTGAACTCTGTGCTGGGGGAGGGAGGAAGCACTCCCATTGGGCTGCTGTGATGAGGAGGAGGAAAGTGCTCCAATTGGGCTCCTGGGCAGAGGGGTGGGGTGAACTCTGTGCTGGGGTAATGGTGCATAGGCCAACAGAGAGTGATGGAAGTGCTCCATCTGGCATGTGTGCCATAGGTTCACCACCACTGGTATAGGGGATTTCTTTTCTGGATCAGAAAGTATGAGCAGTCAGGAAAGCTACAAAAGGTTAATAAGAAGTATAATGGAGGAAGAAAATCCAGCACCTGTAATGTTGCTCAACAATGCAACCAAAGGAAATGTCAGAAGAATATAACTATAACATTAGCTTTAATTATTTACTTGAGCTGGACCCAATACACTGAAGTCTACTGTTTCACCGAGTAAAGAATTCACAAGAAAGAAGCATACTATAAGCATCTGCACCAGACAATTCTTTCTATGAACTTTCCAAGCAGCACTGTGGTGCATTAATGGTTAAGACTCTGAGCTTGGAGACTAGAAGGTTGGGTTTTGATACCCAAGTGTTGCACGACGAATCTTGGGGACATGAAGGAGCCTTAGTCAGGCATCCCCTGAGCAGTTTCTCCAGCAAAAATAAAAAAATAAAAAATCAAACCAGAGTAATTCCCGACACGAAATTTATTTTTGAACTTTCCAAAAGGCACCATTTGTAAGCTCTACAGAAAGGGCTGAACTTTGAGAAATCCACATGCTGAGTCAATTATTCTCACAAGGTACTAAACTGAGGCTATTGTATTTTGTGCATGTTATGAGAAAAAAACTCATTTGAAAAGACAATAATGCTGGATAAAGTTGAAAACTGCCAGCAAAGATAAAGACCAATTATGAGATAGATTTACTCAATAAAGGAAACCATAAACTTGAGTGTGTAAAACCTAAACACAAGTGTTAAATACAAAGTCCTTTGAACATCATAAAGTCACCATACTCTCCTCAAAACCAAATGCCACTTTACAAAATTAGCTCCAATTTTTGTTTGTTTGATGGCTGCCCTCCCTATATCTCAGCTCTCTCGAATGATACTAAGTAGAGGGACTGTGGAGAAGGAAAATGGTGGCCAGAGTGCCAACTCAGTTTCTTGGCACTGCAAGAAAGAAAAGAAAAGAAAAGAAAGAGAGAGAGAGAGAAAGAAAGAAAGAAAGAACCAAACAAACAACAACTGAATTACTTTTTGGAAAAATTAGCAAAGATGTGATACTAACTACAGCTAGTGGTTAGTCCCACCTCTGAGAAATTATTAGAGAACCTCTTATTCCTCTGGAGAGAGACATTTTCTGTTGTTACCAAGAATTATTAAGGTTTTGCAAAAGTTGGGGACTGAGCACAATGTTAAGATAGGATGCAAAAAGTGAACATTACAGATCCCCAGGCTGATTAGAAAATATAAAAGAAAAACATAGAATCAATGGGTTATAGGAAAACCTAAGACTATAAATGAGCACAATTAAAAAATCAAATGGATAGAAAATTATATCTGTAACTGCTTCCGTAGCAAAAGGTTGCTAGTTCTATTTAGCATCTCAACATCATTGTAGAATTTGTAGAAAGTGGTGGAAGAAGAGAGATTGAGCTAGAATGTATTCTGAATCTTGGATCTGCACGGCCCATGCTCAGTCCTACCTTTCCTTCTCGGCAGTTAATGCAATGTTGAAACATGAATTAACTATCCATATGTGGAAGAGAATTTTTGTATTAAGCATGTCATCAAAAATTGCCAGAAAAGAGGACATGTTCCCCTATTTAATAGTTGCAGCTTCTCCTTATTTATCTACCAGACTTGTCATTTTCAAACACCATGGGCCTCACATCCATTACCTGTTGTGGTTACAAAATACCAAGTGTTGAAAATAACCAGGGGAGTTACAGTTATTCTCCAGTGCAAAAATATAAAGCATAGCTTAATTTCAACAATGACATCTATAAACAAAACCCTTAATGAGAGGAGAGCAATTTAGATTGATCCTATTAAATTTGATTGCAGTAGAATTGTATAAATACACTCTATGTGGTAGATAAGAGCCTGGTGTGGTTAATACAGCTGGGGAAGACACGTTGAGGATGAAAATAGATTTTCCGAGATTATGTCTATTTTCAAGAGCAATGAAAAACTATGCAGGTGGCATAATACAGTTTAATTAGAATAATCACCAGGTCTTGGTTGCCTGGAGACAAACCTTATCATTTCACTAAAAGTAAAATATCACAGGTAACAGAGAAAGTAAGGAGGCTTTTTGAAAGTACAATGCTGTAAGATTTGAATCCTCCTGTTTTATGCTGAACAAATAACTGACTGTTCCTTTTAAAGCATTATTTAGATTAAATAACTCTTCATATATGAAGTTTTTTTTAAAAAAAAATTAGATGCCTGGAACTGGTAAAGAAATGTGTTGCTTGTTAGTGGAATCATGTATGATGGAAGAAACGTGTGTGCAACTAGTTGGGAATTTGGCTATGGAACTAGAAGTTGGGAATTTGATTCCCCAGAGAAGACCCATCCTGTGTAGTCTTGGGGAAGTTGCAGTCCCACAGTGACCCCAGAAAAAGGAATCCACAAATCAGACTTTTATTGTTGTTCTTAATCTCAGTTCTACATGTTTACACTTTTATCTGCTTGTAATGCTGGCAACTTCTCGCATGGTAGGTACAAGGTAGATTATTTCAGCATAGTGAAATAAATAATTCAATGTTGTTTATTAAAATTGTTGGAGTGTTAGGATGACGTTTTCAGTTTTATAACAGATTGGAGATTAACTCCCAGCCATCGCTGGCATATATCTGCCCATCTTTTAGCTGAACTACCCTAGACTCACAGAACATTCATGGAAATAATAATCTATTAAAAATGAAAAATTTGAATGCTGAAAATCAGTGCAGTTGTTTCAAGAGACACAGGTCAGCCTACACATAATTTTAAGAAGCCATATAGAGAACAGTGAAAGGAGGAACTGGACAAAGAAACTTAAGAGGAAAGGAAATCAATGTATGGAGACAATAGGAATACAAAGAAGAAGAGTTATGTGTATAGCTGGTATAAATAGAAATAGAGTAGTATTAATAGGTAAAGGTCAACCTTGCTCGAAAACCAGTCATATTTGACTCTAGCATTTGGTGCTCATCTCTGTTTGCAGCCAAAGAGCTAGCACTGTCTGCATCTGTAGACATTTCTGTGGACATGTGGCAGGCATGACTAAACAGTGGAGTTCACAGAATGCTGTTTACCTTCCCACCAAAGTGGTACCTATTTGACTATTTGCGATTTCTTGCTTTCAAACTGCTAGCTTGGCAGGAGCTGGGACAGAGAACTGGAGTTTACTCTGTCATGCAGCACTCGGGTCTCAAACTGCTGACCTGCCAAACTTCCAGTCGTCAAGTTCAGTGTCATAACCACTAAGCCACCACAGATGCAGAAATTTTTAGGGCTGGATTATAATTCAAAAATATTTTTTATGGGACTCTTACATTTAATTCATGAATTTGTCTTCAATAAAGTTATTGCAGCATTTTTCACCTAACCAATTAAATTTGAAGGATATTTAAAGAAATAACTAACATCCTTTCTCATAAGATTATAGGAAACAATATATAAGGTCCTACAGTTCAGATACTGAATGGCTTTAAACAGGTTTTAATTTGTGCTAAGTACTGTACATCAATATCCAACATATGATTTTCCATTACTGTGCATAATACTTTTCTTTACCCAAGGAAAGTAGAAGGCATCTTAAATTAATTAATTCATTTCTTATAATTATATCCTGTTCATACCTCAATAAAGAGATACAAGGATCTTCACTAAATATTTTGAGGGCAAATAGAAATAAAAATGCAGTAAGTTTTAATATTTGAAATGTTTACCATATTAAAACAAGCCTTGGGGGGGGGGGTTTAATGGATATAAGCAAAATCACTCAAAAGTACAATTTTGTTATATGCCACCAAGTTGATTCTGTCTTATGCAAATTTTGGCAGGGTTTGTCAGAGTACAGTATTTAGAAACAGTTTACCAATCCCTTCTGTTGGCACTTTACAAATGTGCAGCTTCTCCACACTTGTCTACAAATTTATTTATATATTTATTTGTTTTATTAAACTTATACCCCACGCTTATCCAAGGACTCAGGGCGGCTTACAATTTAAAACAATTTAAAACACATTACTTACGATAAAATTAAAAGTTAAAAAATTAAAAAGTTTAAAAAGTAAAAACAACAACAGGGAGAGAAGTTGGTCTTAATAGTGCATAGTGGGTAACAGAACTTCTGTGTTGTAGCATTGTAAAATACTAAAGGAAGGTGTAAGAAGATGCAGGAATGGGAAAGTGGTGGGACTCAATAATATCCAGTTTAAGCAAATTAAACATTTGGGCAAAACACAAAGGAATGGCTCCTTCAATTCTTGAACAACTGCTGGATGAGAAAACAAATCCCCAAATATGGTGGGAAAAGAATATTATTGTATTGTATTGATCGACATGTATGCTACCCCACTCGCATAGCGACTCTGGGTGGCTTCACAGTAATCTCAATACATCAACAGTAAAGTACAATAAAAATAAAAATAAAATATAATAGTGCAATAAAACATCATACAATAAAATATAGCAATAAAATAGAACAGTACAATATCAGTACAACATCAGTACAATATACATCATACAGCACAACATAACAAATAAGAACAATATGCCATATTACAATACTAATCCACAGCCTCTCCACCCCAGACACAGACAAGTCTAGGGGCAGCTGCAGCAAAGTCTTACCACCTGTCACCATGGCACCATGGTGTTTCTGCCTCCCAGAGTAGCTCCTGGCTTTTTTTGATGTAATTACTATATCAAAAACAGGCAAAGAACCATCAGATCCTCAAAGCTACATAACAATTTCCCTACTGCTCTGGTTAGCCAACTTGTTTGAATGCATGATATTAAATAATCTAGTCTCTAAAATTGACTCTTTTCAGCTTTAGGCCTCACAAGAACTGTATGGTTCAAATTTTAAATCTAACCCAGTTTATAGAAAATGGTTTCAAAAACACATAAATTAACTATATAAACATCTGACAACCTTACAGCTGTTATGTTCACCATCAATTTGATTGTCCATCATCAACTGTTGCTCAAAACCACTTTACTAAATGTCATGGACTAACAGAAATGTCTGCCATTCTACCTCAAAACGTTTTTGTTGAATTTCAAGGGAAGCACAGTTGCTGGAGAAATCAGAGTAATGATTACCCACAGGACAGCATCCTGGCACCATTACCTTTTAACAAGTTGCACAAGTGATTATCCAAAATTTCAATACTCCAAGAGTTTCATCTAAGCTGAAGTTTTTCACTTGACAGTCCAGGAGCAAACATATGAGTGCAAGTACTAGTTAGCCTCTGCTTTAGAAGATATTTCCTTATATTACAAAAACAACCAGTAGAAACCAAACCATTTAAGAATACAGTGGAACCCCGCATAACAAATGCTTCGTATAATGAAAATTTCTTACAACGAAGCGTTCGTGTGGCAATCGCAATAACATTTTTTTCCATTATACAGGGTTTTTGTTTAGCGAGATATACCCTGCTTAACAAAAACCTATATAATGAACATTTTCTTTTTGTTATGTGAGGTATCGCCCATTTGATCCAGATAATGGAAAAAAACCCAAATAGCGAAGAGTTCCTTGGAACAGAGCTTTTTCGTTATGCAGGGGTCTACTGTATAGGTCTGTGCCTTCCACTTAAAGAAAAGAGAAGCAGACAGGAAGTTCTGAGTTAGCTGGGGTGGCAAGATTTTGGAACATTAAACCAAACTATTTGGGTGTCACTCTGGATCAAACCTGATCTACAAACAAAACAAACCACTGTCCAAACACCAAACAGAAAATTGTCACCAGAAATTACATACATAGGAAACTGGCTGGGTCAAACAAAAATAAAAATAAAAGTTTTGCCCCTGTGTTATTCCACAGTAGACTATGCTAGTGTTGTATGGTAGAAATCAGCATAGCCAAACAAATAGCTGTAGCTCTTAATGAATCATGCAGGGTTATTACTGGCTGCCTGAAACCTACCTCCAGTTATTTGGCTTGCATCATTCTTACTAAAGTATATAAACAGGTGCTAGTAATAATGAAATAAATAAGGTAAATACAGCACCAAACCTATCCTCTTCATAGATACCAACCATCTGATGATGGAAAATGGAAAAAACTGTTTTCTGCACACCTTTTGGTCTCTTATTATTAAATTAGAAGGCTTGGCTAAACATATAGAGCGCAAAAAACTACTTAGATACAGAACAAATTTCTGTGAAAGTGGATAAACTGAATCAATGCAGCATTTACGTGCATGCCAGTTATACCTCTCCATCAAGTACAAAAGAAGATCTAATGCTACTGAAGTAGGTTGCTTCTGGCCATAACAGTCTAATTATTTTAACACTTTCATTTGTTTTGAGTTTTATTTATATTTAATGTATGTCCATAATTTTAAATTGTGCAACACTTCGATTGATAAAGATAAAAAAACCCACCTGAAAAGATTCTTGAAAGTGCAGTAACCTCCATTTAAGCCATTTTTGATAGCTATTTCATTACCAGAAGCCTGCTTAAACAGAAACAATCTTTGAATTAATCTGTTAACACTTTAAAATCAGGTCTCCAGCTTTTCTGCTCATTGGAATTTACTGTTTGCCTCATTGCTTTGCAGAAGTTCAACAAATGTGGTCTTTCCTTCTGTAAAGACAACAATCTCTTCATACAACTGCTCACTGTAGAGGTCTCACATCAGTTCAGCATTTGTTAATAAGGGTTGGTATTTCAACATTTAATCTACAAAGTTTGTCACTTTTCTCCTTGCAGGTTTTTATTCTGAGATAAACTTCTAGTTGTATTTAAATATTTAAATCCTATGTGTGCTTTTCAGAAATTCTACTTCACTGTTCACCAGGAACTCTAGACAAAAGTTCTCAAAACTTTTAAAGGCTAGGGTGCATGATAAGACAACTGACACTTTGTGCAGCAAAGTTTAACATGGCTTAGTGGTTAAGATACTAAACTTGATGACTGGATGGTCAGCAGTTTGAGACCCAAGTGCTGTTCAATGGAATGAGGCTCTGTATCTTTCTCAGCTCATGCCAACCTAGCAGTTTGAAAGCAATAAATTGCAAGTAGATAAGTAGTTACCTCTTCAGTGGGAAGATAACAGTGTTCCATGCACTCTGGTGTCTAGTCATGTCTGTCACATGACCATAGAAATGACTGGAGAAGCAGACAGCGCTGGCTCATTGGCTGTAAATGGAGATGAGCACCACACCCTATAGTCAGATATCACTGTGTTTTGAGCAAGGGTGACCTTTACCTTTAATCATTTCCATCTTATTTAGTAAACAGAATCTGCCTTTACTTCTTAATACACTGGTGGACTAAAGTAAACAATGCTTTCAGACTAGCTGACTGAAGGCCAATTCCTTTTAAGAACCTATTCACTGACTTTCTAACCAATTTTGGCTTTTGCTTTGAAATTACACAGTCTGTGTATGAAGATATAAATCATCTGTGTATGAAGATATAAACATCTCTCACTTATGACAGAGGCACAGCAGCTTCTGAACTGCACATCCCCCCCCCCCCCAGGAAATCTGTGTATAAAGCCATGCGTTGTGGGGTTTGAAGAAATTAATATGTCCACATTCTGGCCCGCATTTTTTCTATACTAAAAACTATGTTTTGTTACAATAGGATTGAAAACATGTAATTAACTGAAAATTTGTGTGAGTTTCATATTTACTGTACTCAGAAGTAAGCAGCTTCATTGAATTTAACAGTACTTACTCCAAAGTAAAAGCATGTATGATTGCAGTCTAAATCACACAATGTTAAATTCTTATGCATCTGAGTATCACAATATAAAATTACTATTTATGTCTTAAAATCCATTGCCCTAAATTATCACATAATTATAACATTTTTCCCAACTGGTGCCCTCATTAACACTGATTTTACGGCTCCTGATAGTACACCTTGCCCCCCTGAAGATGGCTAAGAAAATCAGCTGCAATATATAACAACACCAGCTTTATCCTCAAGTAGGACCTATTGTTCTTCTGAGTTACAGCTCCCTGGCTGGACAACCCAGGCATCATGAGGAATGGATGGATTACCAATAGAAATAATCCTAGGAGCAGTGGAAAGCAGCATCAGATGGCTACACAGAATTTTCAATGCAGCATGGACACAACTAACTGCATCCACTGATTGGCAAGAAGCAATAATAATACCCAATGATGGGATGTAACAGGTTCGCACCAGTTTTCAAGAACCGGTAGCAACTTTTCCTAGTGTCCCGGAGAACCGGTAGCAACTTTTGGGGGGAACCACCTTCGGGGCTTACCTTTTCACTGGTTCCCCCACTGCGCATGCACACCAAGCACTTGGTGTGCATGCACACCTACAGTGCTTGGTGCATATGCACGGCCTCCTTGCTGTCCTCCCAAGTGGGGAGGAGGAAGAGAAGCTGCTAGTCTGAAGCTCCCTATAGACAGCTCCCCAGGGTAAGTGACTCATCTTCGGATGTATTTGTATTTGTATTTGTATTTTCGACTTATATGCCGCCCCACTCGCAGAGCGACTCTGGGCGGCTTACAGAAGAAACAGCTACAATTACATAGTACATACCAAAGCACAAGAGCAATTACAGATATCAAATACTAAATTACAAATATTACGTATACAGTATATATGTGTCCAATATCAGTTACAATTACAAAACATTAGATTAGAACATCCTAAGAAATAATCAAAGATGCTGTAATATAATCATTACAGCATCAAAATTCACTAAGTAACAATATCAAACAACAATAAAAATTCCAGTATTAGTTCAGTTTACACATACAAAAGCAAAAAACTAAATAAACCGTTGCTGAATCCCGCAATAAGTGACAAGTCAGTCCGCTTAGCCGCAGGTGTTTCTGGCGGCGGTGGCTATCAAAAAAGTCCAGCCGCCGTAGTGGCTTTTAAGCCCTGAGACAGATGGAGAGAGTCCCAAGGCTGGACGCGGTGGGCTTGGAAGGAAGGCGGGAGCGTCCTCACTCCCCCGCCGTCGCTGCCGCGTTTTTATCGTCCACCGGGCGGAGGTGATGGGGCCCGGGGGGGAGCATTGCCTCACCGCCTGCAGCTGGTGGTCATCTCCCCCGGCGTGATGGCAAGTCTGGGGGGAAAGGTGAGAGCGTCCTCACTCCAATGTGGTATATCTGTGTGTATTTTAATGTGCATTTAATACCTTTACCTATGTTGACGTACTACCACAGTTCCTAAAAAGGCCTGGTGGCCAGCAGGCCTGGAGTTTTTAAGCAAAGTCTTGGAGTTACCTCATCAATAAGCTACACCTGTGCTGTTCCAATTGCTGCTCCAATTGGTGAAACCTTAAGGAGGTACAGCTGTTTTACATTTACATTAAGGCATATTATCCTAGAGAACTGGTTAGGCAAAGACTTAGTATCTACCTTCTTTTACTGTTGAAAAGTTGAAAAGTGCCAAAATGAAGCCATCTTGTGGGTCTGGACCACAGGCTAGAGGTTGAGAGCCTCTACCTTATATTTATGAACCAAAAATGCAAGATAAATAATATAATAAATAAAGAGAAGACTGGTAGAATGGTAATTGGAAGGAAACAGCATACTGTACTTTAAATATCAAAATAGATTTTGATATTTTTTTAATCTTTAATCAAAAGATTAAAGAAGTGGCAGAGTTCAAATACCTATGAGTCTTCCTCATAGCTAGAATAAGAACACTTAGTTGCTTAATTCCTGTGAAGTCTGCCTCTTGTTTTTGCAGATTTAGCAAATTCTGTTCATAGGTAGTCTGTTATCTCCACACAGAAATTTCAATCAGCCTTCTTTTGTTTACAGTGCTATATTAAAAGTCAAAGCATTATGATTGTGATATTATGATGATGATGAATAGTTCTTTTAGCCACAAGAAAAACCATACTATATTTTTGCCTGTCAATGCTTCATAAGAACATTTTAAATCATATTTCTCTTCCTGCACATTTTCCAAGGAAAGGGGGGAAACGGCAGATATATATTACCACCAAAGATAAGCCTATCTACAAATATTCATATATTTCTCAAAATAATGTGTATTAAAGATTTTAAAATAATCCTTCCCAAACGTCTTTCCCAAATGTTAACTGTACAGGAAGTAAAATGCATTGTTATAAATAGGGGGGGGGCATTTATATTATGTGCAATCAATTTTACCCCAACTTATTTATTTATTTAAATTTCTATACTGCCCTTCTTGCCGAAGGCGACCCAGGGCGGTTTAACACATCCTAAAAAACATCAAAACAGTACAGGCTAAAATTCTAAAAGTTCTCAAAATCAACAGTTAAAATCAATTAAAACTACGACTAAAACTTTGTATGATTTAAAAACTTACTTACTGTATTTAATTACTGTACAGTAATTAATTATTTAATTACTGTAGGACTAAAATAAATACATCAAGTGATATTAGAAGCTTATTTCCCTCCATTAGAAGGATTGCTCTATAGAGTTCTGATGCAAAAATAAGAACCAAAGCTGGACTGCTATCTATTTTTTACCTTCCAAACTACTAACAACTGGCTACTACAAAACGCATTGGATGAACAGGGATTAAAATTTTGTCCAAGTTATGAATTTAAGCAGATACACTTTAAGCAAATTCTATTGATAATGCAGAATTTTGGCATATGCAGTAAACCCCCACTTTAAGGAATTAATGCATTCCGTGGGGTTTTCCTTATAGCAATTTTTCCTTAAACTGAAGTGCGGTTTCCCATAGGAATGTATTGAAAACCAAATATTGCGTTTTGGAGCTTTGGGGGTGTGTGTGTCAAGAAGTCTTTTATCTGTTCAAAACTCTGTTTAAATGTGGCAAAAAATTCCAAAGTGATTTTATAATCCTCCTTGAACAGAAAAAAATTGGTTTCTTTGGCTTATTTCTGAACTTGGGAACATTAAATTGGTTTTCAATGCATTCCTATGGGAAACTGCAATTTGCACTCCCTAGTGGCCAGCTCTGGTAATGATCCAGCAGTCAGCTCTTCTCCCCCATCACAACCCCTCCACTTCTAAGCTGCCGATAAGCAGCATAAAGCTGAAAAAAATTGTGTGAATACATCTACTGCTGCACACCCAAGCACTGGGAACAAACACAGCTTAATTCACTGTCAGAAAACCCCCAGAAAACCTGTCCATATAGCAATATTTTTCCTTGAAGCAGATCATCATTTCCTATGAATTTCTTTTCCTGAAGCGAGTTTTCTGGTAAGCAAACCTACTGTTTGATACCCTTCTTTTCTCAGTTTCTCAATTAACAGAGGAAAGAGACATAGCTGAATGCATGTGTAAGATCCTACATTTTGTCTCAGCATTTCAAGACATGGATACAGAAACAATTGGCTGAAGCTCTGAAGAACCACTGTAAATTAGTATAGGCAGCAGAGGGATCGTTGGCAGCACTTGTGCATAGAACGCCTACCAGAAGGAGAAAATGAATTTTGCTTGACTTATTGGAAAGTTTGGAATGCACATACTTGATCTCTCTGTGTGTGCATGCATGCAAGCATGTGAGTATATATGCATGTGTATAAATATGTCCTGAACTTTTTCTTTATCATAGAAACATAGAATAATTGAATTGGAAGGGGCCTATGAGGAGCTCAATATAGGATCCCAAATCAAAGAAGTTGTGACAGATGGTTGTCTTGAATTCCTCCAGCATTTGAGCACCTTCGAAGTAATTGGTTCCATTGTTGTCTATATCATGCTATATATTTTTATGCTAGCTGAAAATGTTTAAATTGGACTTGGATACAGAACTGTTGTCAAAATTGTAGGAAAGACATTACTACTTATGAAATCATTTTGGGAGATGATATCGATTCTTCTCCAAATTATTAATCTAAAAAGGCCATAAAAATGAGGCAAACTATAGGTCATGTGCATACCTTACAAAATAAAGAATCTTTCTGCTTTTAGATAAGGGTGAAATCATTCTCCTGTATCAGCTGGCAATATCTGAATAGACACTGAAGGACAGGTTTCACTTACCAGTAACTGTCGTTCTCCGAGTATGTTGTTTGGGGATTCACACTGATGGGTTCTGCGCCTGCGCTGAATCCGGAGCGGAGCTGGAAAGCTGATTGGATAAAGAGTTTTGAATGTGGGACCGCCCACCATGCCCAACCCCTTTAGGCGCCATTTCGCGCTCTCCCCTCAGTTTGATATTAAAGCTGCCCGCTAAGCAGAAGGCCATCTCAGGCCGGCAGCCCTGAGGGGAGGCAGGGTTGGGTTGTGTGAATCCCCAAACAACATACTCGGAGAACGACAGTTACTGGTAAGTGAAACCTGTCCTTCTCCTTCGTGTTGTTTGGGGATGCACACTGATGGGTGACTAACAAGCTCACTTACTTGGATGGTGGGCAGCCGGCGTCCTGAGATGCAGGAGAGCGCGATGTCATCATGGATGGGCGGTCATCAACGAAGAAGATCGGAGACCAGCCGTCAGGATGGACCTGCCCCGTCTGACATCAGGGGCGGACCTTGTGTCAACCCGGTAGTGGGTGATGAAGGTGGAGGACCTGGACCAAGTAGCAGCCTTGCAGATATCCTCCATCGGGATGCCCTCTAGGAATGCAGTGGAGGAAGCCAGTGTCCTGGTGGAGTGAGCCCGGACATGAGGCGGAGGTGGCAGGGATGACATCTGATAGGCCAGGTAAATGGTACCTGAGATCCATTTAGATAGTCTCTGGGCAGACAGAGGCTGTCCCTTAGTCTTGCCACCATAAGCCACAAACAGTTGTTTTGCTCTCCTGAAGGACGCAGTCCTCTGGGTGAAAAACAGCAAGGCCCTCCTGACATCCAACGAGTGCCACACTCTCTCTTGTGGAGACGAGGGATTCAGGAAGAATGCTGGAAGCGTGATGGCTTGGGCCAGGTGAAATTCAGTCAGGACCTTGGGCAGGAATGTCAGATCTGGGTGCAATACTGCCCTGTCGGGGTAGAACTTGAGAAAAGGAGGGTCAGACCAAAGGGCTGCCAGCTCCCCTGCCCGTCGGGCAGAAGTGATAGCTACAAGGAAGGCAGTCTTGTAAGAGACAAACTTAATGTCCACCGAAGCCATGGGTTCAAAAGGTGCCTTCGTGAGTGCGGTGAGCACTGTAGTGAGGGACCACTGAGGGGGTGGTATCTTCACTGGAGGATAGGCGTTGCGTAGCCCTTGAAGGAACCTTTTAACAGTTTTGTCTCTGAAGGCGGAGGACAATACTGAAGAAGGTGGGGCCTTGGCGACCACAGCAGCTAGGTGGACCTTCAATGATGAATGTGCGGATCCCAACTCGGCTAGGTGCAGGAGGTAAGACATGACATCCTGCAGGGATGCGGAGTCCACGGTGCGGTCGCTGGATGCTAGGAAGTCAGTGAAGCGACGGTACTTGGCATCGTAGGACTTCCGTGTGGAAGGTTTCCTGGACAGATCAAGGATCCGTGTTATGTTGGGCGGATAAGCCAGGCCGTCAGGTGTAGGCTCGGCAGATCCGAGTGAAGGATCCGACCGTCTTCCATGTGGAGGAGATTCGGGTCGGTGGGTAGGCGGAGACGATCGCAAGCCAGGGTTTGGAGTAGTGGGAACCACGGCTGGCGCGGCCAGGATGGGGCAATCAGGATCGTCCAGGCGTTCTCCGCACGGATCCGTATCAGGACCCGTTGGATGAGAGGGATCGGTGGAAACATGTACAGCAGTTCCTGGTGTCACGGCACCATGAAGGCATCGCCCTCCGATCCGTGGCCGATCCCCGCTCGGGAGCAGTAACGGCGGCACTTGGAGTTGGCCTGTGACGCGAAGACGTCTAGGGTCGGTGTGCCCCACCGTCGGCACAGGCGGTCGAACACCAATTCGTCCAGTTCCCACTCGTGCATCGCCGTCCCTTTGCGGCTCAGGGAGTCTGCATCGGAGTTTAGGGTGCCCTGGATGTGGACACCTATGGGGAACACGTGTACCTTCAGGCACCACTCCCACATCTGGACGGTCAGGTAGAGGAGGGAGAGAGACTTGGTCCCTCCTTGCCGGTTGAGATAGGCTAGTGTCGTGGTGTTGTCCGAGGCGATCTGCACCACACTGCCCGCGATCGACGGTCTGAAGGACCTCATCGCCTTCCACACCGCTAGCAGCTCGAGGAAGTTGATGTGGTGGTCGGCTTCCTCGGGCGTCCATATGCCGTGAATCCGTAGTCCGCGGCAGCACGCACCCCATCCGTGGGTGCTCGCGTCGGTGGTGACTTGGATGGACGGTGTGGGAAGGGTGAAGAGTCTCCCCGCGGCCACATTCTGGTCCATTGTCCACCAGTTTAACTGGTCTCGGAGTTCGGGAGTCGGTGTGAGCCACTTCCCGAGGTTGTCGTGGGTGCTGTCGAAGGAGGAGAGGAACCACGACTGGAGCGAGCGCATCTTGAGTTTGGCGTGCGAGACCACCGCCGTGGTCGACGCCATGAGTCCTAGCAAACGGAGGGCGTCCCTCGCACGGACCCGACGTCTGCCCTGGATCCGTGCCACCACTGTGCGGATGTCGAGCAGACGTTTGGTTGGAGCGTAGGCTCTTAGAGCCAAAGAGTCTAGAACGGCTCCGATGTAGTCTATTCTTTGAGTGGGGGTCAACTGGGATTTCTTGAAGTTGACCCGTAGACCGAGGCTCTGCATAAGGGCGAGGCAATGTGCAACGTCGTCCTTGGCTTTTTGTTGGGTTGGGGAGCAGACCAACCAGTCGTCTATGTACGGGAACACTTGGACGCCTTGCAGTCGCAGATGAGCAGCCACCGGTGCCATGCACTTCGTGAATACCCTCGGAGCGGTGGAGAGGCCGAAGGGTAGGCATGTGTACTGGTAGATGTTGCTGCCCACCTGGAATCGGAGGAAACGACGATGTTCCCTCCTGATGGACACGTGAAAGTAGGCGTCCTTCAGGTCGATGACGGTGAACCAGTCCCCGTGGTTGATCAGCGGGAGGTTGGAGTGAAGAGTTACCATCCGGAACTTCCTCGCGTCGATGTGCTTGTTGAGAAGACGGAGGTCCAGGATGGGACGTGCCCCCCCGTCTTTTTTGTCCACAAGGAAGTATCGGGAGAAGAACCCTTCGTGAGACTCCGACGCTGCGACCGGCTCTATGGCGCCCTTTTCTAGGAGAGCTGTTAGTTCTTCCTGGAGCGGTGGGGATGGATCGGTGATGCGGATCCGTCCGACAGTAGGGCATCTCTCGAACTCGATCGCGTAGCCAGAGTCTAAGATGGTTAAAACCCATCGGTCTGTGGTGATGGCAGACCACGCCGATAGGTAGTCGGATAGGGGGCGGTAGGGTAGAGTCTCGGTCACGGAAGAGTCAAACACGTTGTTTGCCCTTCCGTTCCGTCCGCTTGCCAGTCTGAGGCCGCTGCTGGTAGCGTGGACGGCTGGGTTGTTGGCGCTGCCGGTAGGGCTGGTACCGGGAGTAGTCCCCTTGCCTCTGTGGCGGGCGAGGTTGATAGGATGGGCCCGCCTGAGACGTCGACGGCTGGTCCTGATGGTAACGGCCGGACCCACGGTGTGGAGGGCGGAGCTGTTTTATTGTGGCGTAGTCCCCTTTCAGCTCTCCCAAGGAGGTGTTGGTCTCCTTGGCGAAGAGGCCCTCGCCATCGAAGGGAAGCTCCTCCACGAGCCGCTTGACATCGTCCTGCAGGTTAGCCGAACGGAGCCAGGCGTGGCGACGGAGCTGGATGGCGGAGGCCAAGTTCTTCGCCTCCGACTCGGTGACGTGGCGGCCGGTGCGGATTTGCTGGAGGGCGAGGTGGTTGCCCTCCATGCAGAGTTTTTCAAAGTCCGCTTGTCGGTCAGGTGGCAGCAGTGACTTGAACGACTCCGCTTGCTCCCAGAGTCGACACTGGTAGCCTCCCATGGCCGTCGCGTAGTTGGACGCACGGAAGGACAAGGAGGCATTGGCGTAGAACCTCCTGCCCAGTGCGTCCAGCTTCTTCCATTCCTGGGTCGACGGGATGGGAGTGCTGCTGATCGGCGTCCGGTGTTGGGAGCCTTTGACCACTCGGGAGTTCGGTGCCGGGTGGATGTGCAGAAAGTTGGAGTCGTCCAGCAGTCTGTACATAGAGTCCACTCTGTTGGACACCGAGTGAGAAGAAACCGGCTTCTTCCACACCTCCTTGGCCGCTTTAGCAATCTTAGGGAGCAGTCCGAGGCGGACGGGGACCAACTCCTTGCGGTCGGCCAAGTCGCAGACGACATCCTCACAGTCGTCCAGGGGAGCCTCCGCCCGGATCCCAAGGGTGGATCCGAGACGGGTGATCAGTCCGGTGTAGGTCTTCAGATCCTCCGGCTGGGACCCGTGGACGGCGCCGATGTTGTCGTCCGGGGACTTGTCGACCGCAACCGGCGGTGGCTGATGCTGCTCCTCCTCCTGGTCCGACGAATCGGAGTCTCCTGACCGCTCCGAGACGCTGGGCGGTGGCAGGTAGACCTCGGGGTCCGAGTCCGACCAGTACGGCCTGGCGGATCTCGGATAGCTCCCCGGCAAAGGCAGCTGGTACGGAGGGAGAGAGGCCTCCGACCGCGCCTGTTCCACCCTCTGCCGCTTCGGTGCGGGGCCCTCCTCACGGAGCGGTGGTGCCTCTGTGGCTGGTGGTGAGGGCAGAGGGCGCTCCCACGGTGTCGTCTGGGGGCCCTGGAGCTCGGCGTGCAGTTTCCGCACCATCGCCTCGATGTACGGGGCGATGAGGCTCAACTGGGGCGGCGGTTCGGTAGCCGGACCAGGAGCCACGGAAGGGCTGCGGAGGGAGGAAGACCTGTGCGGTGGTACAGGTGGAGGAGTCTCCGGTGGCGGTGGAGGGCTGTGGGCCCTCTCCGGCGTGGTGTCCCGGGCCTCGGTAGACATCCTACCCGGCGTAGGTGGAGCTGCGACCGGGGCGGATGCTAGGGAGCGTGGCGGCGAAGGGTGAGCCGGTGCCGGGGTCGGAGGAAGAGAAGACGAAGAGCTACGACGCTTCTTTTTTTCTTTTTTGTCCTTCTTCCTCTTCTCCTGCTCCTTCTTCCGCCTGAACAGTTCAGAGGCCGAGGGCCTGGAAGAAGGAGCGGAGGTTGAAGGAGCAGACGTGGAAGCGGCCTGCTCTGGAGCTGGGGGAGCCGGTGGTGCCAGTGCGGCCTCCACGAGGTAGGCTTGAAGGCGGTACTGGCGGTTCTTGATGGCGGCCTTCGAGAAGCCTCGACAGACTTCGCAGGTCTGGACCTGGTGACTCTCCCCGAGGCAGCGAAGACAACGCACGTGCCCGTCCGAGCTAGGGAACTTTCTCTTGCAGGACAGACACTGCTTGAACGCTGCCGCTGAGGCCATCCACCGAAGTAGATGGCCGAAGAGAAAAAATTATCCCGGCCGGGAGGCCCCGACACGAGATGTTGGTTTTTTTTTTTTTTTTTTGTCGGCGGCCGAGGATAAGCCCCGGCCACACGAAGACCAAGGGACTGAGTCCCCTGGTCCGAGAAAAATTGTTGGTAGTGAAAAAATTGAAGATTCTGAGACAATCTCAGGGAATAACACACAGCTTTTTTTCCAAGCTCCTGCTTGCGCAGCGGAAAAAAGCAAACTGAGGGGAGAGCGCGAAATGGTGCCTAAAGGGGTTGGGCATGGTGGGCGGTCCCACATTCAAAACTCTTTATCCAATCAGCTTTCCAGCTCCGCTCCGGATTCAGCGCAGGCGCAGAACCCATCAGTGTGCATCCCCAAACAACACGAAGGAGAACTAGTAGTTTTCACAGATAACCGTCTTTGGGACAAGCAGTTTCATAACCTAGTGATACATGAAATAGGGGCAGGAGAAAAACTAATTTAGTGCACATAATTCTTTTCCATAAGGTCTTATATTGGCAATCCGTCCAGACTGATAGCGTCAAAGCTTGCTTTCAGATCTAATATTATTAGCTCAGATATATGGAATTTGGCTGCTATCCCAAAGCACAAAGAGTTCAGAAGTAAGTAGATTATCCATCAGAGTAAGCACTCAAACATTCCTACAGTGTTTTTTATTTTATTTTGTTTGTTTTGTTTTGTTTTCTGAGATGCCTGAACCACAGACTAACACGGCTACTATTCCAAAAAATTCAAACATTCCTGTTTTATTTCCATTCCAAACCTGAGATGCAGGAAGTATTCTCTGCAATTTTATGACACTGAATGTAGCTGAATGACTGCAACCATCTTTTCTACTGGGGTAAAATATGCACACACACATGTCAAAACCTAACGTACGGGCACATTTTACTTCTGCTTCCAGGAGTGATGAGGGCTTTGCAAGCTGGATGAATTGGCGTCGGGGGCTGCACCCAGCCCCCGGGCCTTAGTTTGGGCACCACTGGCATAAAGTGTGGCCGTATGCTTTCATATCTATTAACATTAGGACACATGCATACACACACACTATAAAGGACAGGAAAGGCAACAATTTAATGAAAGCATCATTTGGCGTCCCTCCCCCCAAAAACTGAAGAAATGAATGGTGGCAATCAAGAGTAAATACCTCAGACCAGAGGTAGGAGCAAGAAGGACAAAAGATGATGAAAGAGCATGCATGTCTTTAGAAGTGTTCCCAAATACTAAAACCAATGTCTGATATCACATCTCCACTCAGCCAATGGAAACACAATGCGTTCAACCCACCTTACTGCCAAGCCTTTCCTATTTAATGAGAAAGAAGTAATTTAAGCAAAAAAGAATGGAAATTAATTAGAAAGAGAATTTAAACATAATGGGGAACAGCAAAACTTAATCAAAACCTGATTGTCTCGAACCCGTATGATGTTATCAGGCATTGGTTCAACTCCTATCTTACATGCCCTCTCCTTCTCTCTCTCTTTTTTGAAGTAGAAACATGGTTTTCTTTGCAATCACCCTGACATGCATCACTAGGCAGCTGCTCTCTTTCATGATTTGAAGGCTACAATTCAAAGTTTTAAAAGAGACAAATATTCTTATATATGTGTACTTTATGTTAACTGCCTGCTCAGAATCTCAACATTAAGACTGTCAAAACTACATTGATTTCACCTCCTACATTTTGGGCTGAAGGGGCACTAATATATATTCATTACTACCCTTATGTCAAGCAACATCAACATCATTCAGTATTTTCTAACATGTAACACTTGAAATCTATGTGATTTCAGGAAAATGAATCAAGATCACAAAGGGGAAAAGCAAATTTGAAGTGGTTGGAGAGAACAATATTTACGTATGAGGTGCAGTTTTGCAAAGTGTACACTTTCAATTTCTCCATTTCATTTCCCCGCAAAATAACCCTCCAGAAAACTGCCTCCCATGCTGTGCTGGGAGAGAAGCAAGTGGAATATGGTGCAGTGGTCTTTAGCTCCAGGTCTATGGAGTGATTTCTTGAACCCCTACAGTAACGAGACTTTCACTTTTGAAAAGTGTAGCAAGCCTTATACGTAGCTTCCACAACAAAAGAATGAAATTCTATACCAACTATTTGGTTGGTTTTTTTAAAGGATGAAGGGAATTTGATAGTACAGTATAACAAGAAATAGGACTAAATAGCTCTCCCCAACTTGTCCATTACTATATGCAGTAGTACCTCGAGATACAAAATTAATTTGTTCCTCAGGGCTTTCATATCCCAAAAAAATCATATCTCAAAGTGTGGTTTCCCATAGCAAAAAAATAAAAAGTCTTTTAGCTGTTCAATATTCTTTCTAAAGTGGCAAAAACACAGCAAAAATTCCAAAGTGTACTTTAGAAACAGTTTTGAACAGACAAAAGATGCCCCCTTTTTTTTCTGACCTCCAGAATAGTTTTCAATGCATATTTTGCATATTTACAACAGCGACCTCTAGTGGCCAGCTCTGGTAATATCCAGACCAGTCTCTGACAATCAGCTGTTGAGGGGAAGGGGGAATATTCAACACTTCCTGGTGGTGGTGGGAGTTTCTGGCGGTGCAAAACTGTGATAAAAAATAATAATCAAAAAATGAAGCAGAAATGCTCCAAACATCCTCCCACTGCCATGAGAAGCATCGGAAGACCCAAAAAACTTTTCATATCTTAAAAAAAATTGTATCTTGGAGCAATATTTTTCTGGGATTTCCTTTTGTATCACAAGTTTTTCTTAGTTGAGGCATTTCTAATTCGAGGTTTTACTGTAATTAGTATTCTTAAAGGCTGTCATAGATCATTTGAGACTATTTAAGAGACCATACTGGAACCTTTTCCTTCCTTCATTTATTTGCTTTATCTCTGTGTGTCAAATCACGTTACAAATCTGATATGATGTATTGCCTTCCTCATTCTAAATTAAGTTTATTTACTTACCAACCAACTAGGTCATCACTCTGGCCAATAAACATAAAAATATAAAACCATAACATAAATAAAGTCTCTCAACAAATCCCCATTATGAAACCATATTTCAAAATCCAATGATACACAGTGGTGATAGATCAATAAAATAGATGCAGGGTCAATAAAAACAAATTAAATAAAATATAGCTTGCCCTCTATATACAAATATTACCGTATTTGCTGGTGTATAAGATGACTTTTTCACCCTGAAAAACATGCCTCCAAGTGGGGCGGGGGCGTCTTATACACCGGGTGCACTTCAGTTGGGATAGACATAGCTGCCCATAGTGGCCTCCTGATGCTCGCCCACCTCATTCTACATACCATCCAGATGAAGAAAGAAGCTCTACATTACAATTGTGTCTCCCTTTCAAACTGGTGGGGAAAAAGAAAGGGTTTCGTTTACTGGTACCTTCTGCCCTTATCTCTGCTCTGCCCAAAATGGAGGAAAAAGCCATGCTTGCAGGGGAAGCAAAAGGTTAGGCTAGAGCAACACTTCCTGCCTCAGTGCAATTGACCTGCCCACCCACTTTACCTGCAGCGCCACCACTGGTGGGTGGTGCAAGTACAGTTCTAAAAAATCAATAAAATAATTAATATTACTGTATTTTAATTACTGAAACTCACTAGCAGTTGCTACATTTCCCACTCTTGGCTTATACTCAGGTCAATCTATTTTCCTGGATTTCAAGGTCAAAATTAGGTACCTTGGGTTATATTCGGGTTGGCTTATATTCATGTATATATGGTAGATAAATAAGTACCACTTTGCACTTGCACTGTTTTATATTTACTGTACATGTTTGATAACATTCAGCCTTGTGACAGTTTTTCTGCATGTCATAAGCATTTGAATATAAATTAACACATTGAAATCAAATCTGATGTTCTTTTAAATTTTATTTGGTGTGTGGAAGGTGTGCGGAAGAGGGGGTGGTCTTATACAGCAAGTATATAACAAACTCTATATTTTGAGTGGAAATGTTGGGGGGTTGTCTTATACACCCAGTCGTCTTGTACAGCAGCATATACGGTATGTGTTTCAAAAACACATTACCAGAACTGGCTAATTCAGGCCACTATCCGCAATGTAATGTTGAGAAGGAACAGGTTCTTTTTCTAAGCCAATGATTTTCAGAGCAGACATGAAATGCTAATGGGGGTATTTTTAGCCCACCCATTCCCCCCTGCACTTTTATGACTCAGGTACATGTATTGTAATGCAGGGTTCATTGCTTCCCACAGTTTCAGGTATCCATGTAAGATGTTAGGATATATTCAACTGTACAATCAACTGATATCAAATGAAATCAACTAGGGAGCAGAAGATCACCAAGAAGGCTCTACATCTAGTTATAGACTTTCAAGCCATCCTCGGGGTCAGCACCTGGAGCTGCATAGATTATGATGAATGGGTGATGCGGGGAGTTGTTCTGAGGGAGAGATGCTCTGACAGATAACAATATTTTATGTATTGGTAGGTTTCTTGAAATCAACATCAGTTTATCTTATTCCACTCTCAGACTGTATATTGTTATCTATGATCAGGAGGTGCAGTGTTAGAGAGGACATGGAACCATGAAAGCGGTATAGACTTGAAGGTTCCAGATATTATCCTCAATGTGTCATCATCAATGTGCCACCTGGGAGCCCCTGCAGATTTTTGTATTGGAGATTGTTTTTGTTCTACTGAATATGGTATAATTTTGGTGTTGTATTAGTTATATTATGTATTTATATGATTACCTCTCTCTCTCTCTCTCTCTGTGTGTGTGTGTGTGTGTTTGTGTACACACGTACCTCGGATAATGATGAAACTTGGTTCCACAAGTCTCGTCGTTATCTGGTTTTTAACGTTGTACGATGCATTGATCACTCAACGTTAAAAAAAGCCCTGTTCCCTTTCGGAAGAGGAAAGGGAAGAGGGGGGTGATCAGCCATAAGTGGAATCCCCACTGCCCTTTCCAAAAAGGCAGGCAGATCACAGCATGGGATCAGCTGCTTGGGTTGAGGGTTGAACCAGGCCCAACCTCCCCGTAACAGGCAGGGGCATTGGAGAGCCAGAAATGGGCGAAAAAATTGGAGGTTTTTTCAAATCCTGATGTTTTGGCTTACCAAAGCAGCCAGGGAGGTGGGGGAACTCCAGAAACAATGTGGATTGGGTCCCCCGACCTCCTTGGAAGTGGCAGCGGCAGCAGGGAGCCCGAAATGAGTGAAAAAAATGAAAGTTTTTTTGCCCATTTCAGACTACCTAGGTTGCGGTGTCCAATTATGCAGCCGGGGACATCTTTGAACTTAGACTGCGAAGAGGGCAGCTAGAGACATAGAGGAGGAGGTTGGAGGACCTGATCCGCAGCTGCGGGTTGGCTGGGGAAGCCGACTGGGGCTCCCTGTTGGCTTTCCTAGCTACCCACCCCTGCCACCACAGCTGTGGGGTGGCTGGGGAAGCCAACAGGGGAGCCCCCCATCAGCTTTCCAGCCACCCCACCCCTGCCTCCGCAGCTGCGGGGTGGCTAGGAAACCAAACGGAGAACTCCCATTCAACTTTCCAGCCACCCTGCTGCTATGAACAACTGCATTGGATAACGCTAACAGATCGTTATCCAATACAATTTTTTGATAGAAATTTTGCATCATTATCTGATGCAGTCGTTACCCAAGGTATTACTGTGTGTGTGTGTGTGTGTGTGTGTGTGTGTGTGTGTGTGTGTGTGTGTGTGTGTTGTTGTTGTTGTTGTTGGGGTTTTTTTTTTAAGGGCAGGTGGAAATCTTCAAAAGACATTGTGAGCCCTTGCTTTGGCTTCACAGTGTGTGGGATTTTTACCCACTAAAACCACCTCCCATTACGCCCTGCCACCCCACGGGACCGCCGTCAGGCATTACTTCATGGGGGGCAAAGTGGCTGTTAAAAACCCTCCTCCAATTTGGCTACTTGCCCTCCTCCTCTATGTCTCTAGCTGCCCTCTTCGCAGTCTAAGTTCCAAGATGACCCCGGCTGCATAATTGGACACCACAACCCAGGTAGTCTCCCTACTCAACATCTCACTGATGATATCTTCTGGAGACAGCTGTCATTGAAAATGTCTCTGTAGAATTTCCCGTTCTGCATCAAAGCGTAGACAATGAAAAAACATGTGTGCTGCATCTTCCTGCATGAGCTGGCAGACAGGGCATGAAGCATCATCATTCAGCCTGAAGCGGTGTTGGTAGGCTCTGAAGCAGCCATGCCCTGTCAACAGCTGTGTGAGGTAGTGATCCACCTCTCCATGCTGTCTTGTCGACCATGCACTGATGTCTGGGATAAGGCGATGAGTCCATCGTCCCTTGGTCGATTTATCCCAGATCTACTTCCATTGTGTTATCCTCTTTTCTGACTTCTATAGCAATTATGTGTCATTCCTTCTCCTGGTTTTCTCGCCTCTGCTAGTAAATCTCTGCCCGTTCCTCTGCTATCAGATGGATCGGCATCATATCAGCAATGACACACACGGCATCGTACGAGACCATTTGAAATGCCTGAGCTACCCGCAGTGCACTCCTATGGTATATCGAAGTAATTTGTCGCATATACGATGTCTCTGCTGTGGCTTCAGACCAAATCGGGGCTGCATATAGCAACACGGAACTAACAACACTCGAGGGGAGTCTTCGGTGAGTCTGCCGTGGGCCTCCAATATTTGGCATGATCCTTGTTAATGCATTGCATACTGCTCCAGCCCTTGCGCTCACAATTTGCAAATGTTCATCAAAGCGTAGCTTGGCATCTATCTGGACACCCAGATATCGTAGTGACAGTTGCGAGAGAATACTGCAGCCTCCAACAGTAAGGGTGATAGTCTCTCTGGCTTTCCTACTGGTCATGAGAACTGCCTCAGTCTTATGATCTGCTAAATGCAAACCAGCTAATGAGAGCCACTGACGGATTTTGGCAACACACTCATTTGCAGTTTGGACAACTTCCTCCAGATGTTTAGCGACAACCATTACCGCCACATCATCTGCAAACCCAACTGTCCTTGTCCCTACTGGCATAGGCAACCAAAACACCCCATCATACATAATATTCCATAATAAGGGACCGAACACTGAACCCTGTGGAACACCTCCTGTGATGTTATAGGTTTGAAGTCCAGCATCGGTGTTATACATCAAGGTTCAATCTGTAAAATAGCTCATGATTATGCGTCTGATGTACTCTGGAACCTCCATCAATCTCAGCGCATCCAGGATACGATCCCAGTTTGCTGAATTGAACGCGTTCCTCACATCCAAGGTGATGATAGCACAGTACAGTAATACCTCATATAACATTAGTATCGAATAACACTAAAATCGCATAACATTAAGGAATCTGGGGGGAAGAATTGCATCGGATAACATTAAGATCCTATGGGATGCTTCGAATAACAACCGCTAAAAGCCTGTGTGGTTACAATGTATCTCTATGGATCCCATAGGATTTTAACATGCATCAGATAACACTAAAAATCATATAACACGAAGACTTGTGGAACCAGATTTTAGTGTTATATGAGGTTTTACTGTACTTCTTGGTGCCTCTCTTCCAACGTTTGCCTTCTATAGCCTTGCGGGCAATATCTACGACTATGTTGATGGCATCCACGGTAGATCTCGCCTTCCGGAATCCATGTTGGCTATTGGACAATCCCTGAACTCCTTCGCTGAACTCCTCCATCCGATAACAAATAATCCTCTCGAGTACCTTACCTGCTGTATCCAGCAGGCATATTGGTCGATAAGATGATGGATCATCGAGCTGCCTTTTCCCTTTCAGAAGAAGGACCAATTTTTGCAGTTTCCACCGGCTTGGAAAGATTCCCTTAGCGAGACACATGTTATACATCTCTAGGAAGATTTCTGGTCGGGTCCCGATGGCAGTTTTAAGGGCAATGTAGGGGACACCATCTGGACCAGGGGCCTTCGCACCCCCTATCTTACTACAGGCCCCAATCAGCTCCTCTTCTGAGATACTTGGTACATCGAAGCAGTGATCAGCTGACACATCCTTGGTATAGGCGAGTCCCGGTTGACTTGAGTGTGTGTGTGTGTGTGTGTGTGTGTGTGTGTGTGTGTGTGTGTGTGTGTGTGTGTGTGTGTGTACTTTATGATGGTGAGCTCCCCTGTAATTGATTGTATTATTGGGTATTTATTGTGTATTTTGTTTGTTGAAATTATGATGATTTGTGATGCTTATTATGATTGTGTGTAACTTGGAATTATATATTTGAACTGCTCTGAGTTGGTTTTACTGAGTAGGGTGCTGTATAAATTGAAAAATAAAATAAAATAAAATAAGTAAAAATCAACAAAGTCTATTTTTAGACAGAGTGTTAAAACAGCAGCAAATCACTACATTATATCCTGACGACTCAATTGCTGGTTAATAGATTATAGATTTAGTAACACTGATAGGTAAACACTGACTCACTATAAACTGATTAGTAGCAACAAAATAAAATAAAACAAATATCTAGCATGCAAAATACAATTTCAGTTTCAATTAGAGCAGAAATGTAGAAATCATTATGACTTGCAGAACTGTAGACTAACACTAGTCCTACTTATTTCAATGTGCCTAGATTATTTCAACTCATAATTATCCCACTAGTATTAGATTATTATTGTTATTATTGTAAAAGAAAGCTTACCAGAGAAGTGTGGTCAAGAGGTTGCTGAATCTTATGAAAAAGAACATACATGGAAAATGAAAAGAAAAACATTTTTTGAACAAATAACCTTTAATTGATTTGTCAAACATAATGAATAGTTTGACAGGAAGCAAGTGAGTAGTGGAAAAATTACTCTCCCTGTATCTTTCCAAAGCAAAAAGATGAAAGAATAGGTCTATTAACAACCTCAGCACTAGAAAGGTATCCAAAGAAAATCTGAACTGTATAATTTATACAGTTATATTATCTGGTTGGAGAAATCCAGTTTCAGTGTATTTCTTAGAACTAGGTTAACACCTTTCAAAAAATAAATAAATGAGCATTTTGAACACTTTATGCTAAAATCATGGCTGAAATAATGCACAACTGCAAAATAAATAACATCATTGGATTATACATACATTCAAAGGTAAGACTGCAAACCTATGCCACTTTCATAGCACTAACCTCCGCTAATAAATCATAGACACTGACTTGATCTATGAGCAAGATCAGATCACAGCCTTATTTGCTCTTATTTGCTCTTATCTCTTTATATATATATGAAGAGAGAGAGATAAAGAACACTGACTTGTAACTTATTGTATGGTTTTGGGAGCTTCCAGTGAAAATGCTAATATAAAAGTATTGCCACTGGGAATCGAAATAATCTGTAATATCGCACAGGGTGCAAGGAAGAGGCAGCCTTTGCCAAAACCATTTAATGAATCACTGTCTAACAAGCTACTTAATCACTGTCTAACAAGCTACTTAACATTGCTAAGGTATCTGATAGATTTATTCCCCACTCCTCCTCAGATCAGCAGATATTCTGCAGATGCTAAGTGCAACCAATAGGGTGGCTATGTATTTCACCAACTTGTAGTGTTGAAGCAAAATCAATGCATTTTAAGATGACTGTACAGAAAAGACATCCATTTTCAAACTCAGAATGTCAGTGAAAAAGAAATGATGCAGTTCTGATGATTTAATAACTTGAACAAATACAGCTAAAGCTGCTAATGTTCAATACACAAGAAGTTGTGCATAAGCACTGCTTCTTTAGATGAAAGGCAGGCTAGCAGTGTAATGAGAAAGGGAAAAAATATTAGATAGATTGACTGATTGCTTAGGTCATTTTGTCCCCAACCTGTCTCAGCTGGGCAGGGAGAAGAAAATTATTCAGATGTGACTCTCTTAAATGATGTCCTGCTAATAACACTGTTTTGATAAGAGTAGAAAATGAGGAAAGTTTTGATCCTCATTGTCTTGGCAACAGGGCAATAGAATCAAGCATATTCAATTTGGATATAGCTAAGTAACAACAATAATTAAGTACAGTACTTAAAAACTTGCATTTCCCCTCATTTTTCCTCACTCTGTATTTGTCCAAGGTATTTCATCCACAATTATTTAACAAATTGTCCTCCTAGGTTGAGGAGGGTCAGCCTTCCCCAACCGGGTGTCTTTAGATGCCTTAGAATTCAGGTTCTATCACTCCTAGCAAGCATAGCCAGTAGTTTTATATGAAAGGGTACCATGTTAGGAAAGGCAGGACTATGGTGTTCCCTTTCTCCATTTGTTGGAAAGAGCTATTTTTCCATGAAGGAAGTTCCTTTAGGACAAAGCACATCAGTTTCTGTGTTTTATTTTTCTTTATTTATAAAATGAATTAGATAGAACATCTCTGGATGATTTGTTGGTTTATTACTTATTTTAATTCACCTTTTTCAATTATATCTTTAGTATTTCAACAGTTAAACTTCAGCTATACTACCGAATGATTAGTTATAAAACAGAAATAGTTGTCAAAAATTGATAATTTGCTTCTAATCTGTCAAGAGATCACACTCTGCTAATATGTAATCTATTCCATCTCATATAACTGGAATGTAGAACCCAAACTGTGCAAGACATCTCATAAAATACAGCTTGGCCCTGTATCTCTAAGTTTGGTATCTGTGGTTTCGTTTATCCACGGTTCAAAAATATTCTGTGAAAAATCCTTAAAACACACAATAATAGATATTTCCAGGATGCATTATCAGAATTGGCTACCAGAGGCAACTTTATACAATTTAATGTTGAGTAGGAACATTGTTCTAAGGCTCCATGTTTTCACACAAGCCATTTAATGAGTGCACATGAAGATTGGTGGAGGCCTTTCCAACATCCTATTTGTATGACTCTGGTATATTTACCAAAATATAGACTTTGCAGTTTTCCATAGTTTCAGGCATCTGGAGACGTTATTTGAATGTACAGTGTATACTCAAGTATAAGTCTAGGTTTTTAGCCCCCAAAATGAGGTCCAAAAAAGAGACTCAACTTATACTTGGGTCAATGACCCTGATGTACCCAAAACCATGATGGTGCAAATTTACATACATTTTTAAAAAAGCACTAACACTACCATAAAAACTCAAAAACATACCCACACAATTGTCTGAATTAATTTATTTTACCATATTTTTATGTATTTTAATTACTGAAACTCACTAGTAGCAACTGCATTTTCCACCCCTGACATACTCGGGTCAATCTATTTTCTTAGTTTTAGAGGTCATAATTAGGTACCTCGACTTATATTCGGGATGACTTATAGTTGAGTATATACAGTATCCTCCACAGATACAGGAGGTGACTTGTATACTGTTCACAGTGAAACAAGAATTAGAATATACCAAATACTTGCTGATTTTATCATTCTCAATTGAAATTGACACACTCAGGCATCTTATTAAAATGGTCAACCAGAGATTTTTTTTTGCTCCTGAACAGGAGCAAAATCAGCTTATTTTTAACCACCAAAGAATCTTACTTTGAATTTTAAAACAGTATTTTATGCAAAATACAATGTGCTTAACACAAAATACAAGGGCATTTTATGAAAAACAAAAATGTTTTTTCCATAGAAACCAATTCTGTTTCTTTTTTTGCTAAAAAATTTTTTTTTGCCAATGTTCAACATACAGTGGAACCCCAGGTTAACAAATGGCTTGGTTAACATAAAAATCACATAACAAAAGGAAATCCATAGAAAATAGTGGCACAGTTAATTGGAACAGATTAATTGGTTTTCAATGCACTCCTATTGGAAACTGTGTTTTGGTTAAAGTATTTTGGTTTTCAATGCATTTCTATGGGAAATTACATTCAATGCATTCCTGTGGGAAATTCAGTTAAAGTAATTTTCACTGTAATAAATGTCCCAGAGAACGCATTGATTATGTTAACCAAGGTTCCACTGTACCAAATTTCTGAGAAGAGAGAAAACTTCTGAATTTATTTGCACTTTTATGTGAATAAAATTACCAAAAAAATTGTCTCCCTAGGTACATGGTTTACAATCTGCACTGACAGTATGCATATGTAGTTCCTCAGTATACCTGTAACATACTAGACTCAATTCAAGTGTATGCAGAGATGAGGGACCCAGTTCTCTCAAAAGAGAGAGTTCCATTAAAAGCATTGCTATGACTTCAGCCCTGCTTGAGAGCTGGCAGGCCTGACGTGTACCCTGATTGCAGGAGAAATTGATATAATTAGCCCATTCCATGGTGAGGCAAACTCAAATACAGTAAAACCCTGATTTACATATGCCTCGAGTTACATAAAATTCGACTTACATAGTGATTTTTGCACTAAAACCATGTCCCGGTTTACATAAATGTCCTGATTTACATAACATAATTTCCTATGGGTTTGCCTTGGGTTACGTAAAAAATCATTTTTCCTACGGAGTTGCTTCAAGTTAAGTAAAAAATGTTTTTCCTATGGGGTTGCTTTGATTTACATAAATATCATTTTTTTATGGGCTTGCTTAGAGTTAAATAAAAAACCGGTTTACATAAAAGCCTATGGAACAGACTTTTTACATAAGTAGGGGTTTTACTGTATTGACAACTTTATGTTACAGTATGTAATATATGGTCTGGAGCAGAATATCAAATAGCACTGAGTTGATTGATAATTGTATCCAATTCCTACACTTTAACAAAACTTTGTACGGTGTAACAAAGAAACATGTTGCCTCTGATATCTATACTTTATTGAACAGTTATAGTTATGATTTTCCAATTGACACTATTTCCACAAAATACAGCTCATGGAATGTGTATTTTTAAGTATCAAGATGGATACACTGTGTATAGAGAAACCATTAGCAAAAAATGAATCTTCCTTGTTACAGCATTTTAATGATTATTTCTTTGCAAAGTATGTACTTGATACAATCTTTAAACAGACACAGAGTGAATACTGTACTTCTGAATTCATTGTGATGTCATAAATCATACTAAATAAAGGAATCAGAGAAGAGATGACTGATTTCTCCTTATTGTGAGCAGCAAATGTTAACATGGAGAAATATAAAGGATGAGGAAATATTTTACATTGCACAAGATAGCTCACAATTACTCTAGGTCTGGTATTTCACTCACTATCAATCTGAGTAATAAAGCAGAAAATAGTGGCAAATTTTTATACAGCAAACTGAAAGACTAAGACAAAACAATTAAAACAAATTACAGTTGAACATAAATGTGTGTACTGAGAGTGATTAACCGTTCATATTCACTGAATTACTCCTGTTCACAATTCATAGGTTAACAAGAATTACTATTTTTGTTTTGTGCTAAGGAAATTTTCTGTGCAGGGAACAGTTGATTTAATATAATTGGGACAAAAAAGCAAAAGAAACATGTTAGCTAATAACTGTAAAACCAAGGAGAAGATGCCAATGAAACCACTGAAAAATAATTTGCAAGAATTTCAAAAACAGATGATGAGAGATTAATGGGAAATAATAATAATGTGGAGCTGCGATGGCTCAGTGGTTAAGAGGTTCACCTTATTAGCTGGAAAGCTGGCAAGTCAGCAGTTTGAGACCATTTCATGGTGGTCCCCACTGCTTCCACAACAACGGGAAGTGCCATGTGGTGGAAGAAGGGCAAAATGGCTGCCTAGCCCCTGAAGCTGTCTGAGATAGCGGGACCTAGCCCCTGGCTTAAAAGTTAAAAAGAACTCCTGCCTTAGACTTACAGCATAAAATAGTGAAAGTTGTGCAGTTATCATTGGGAGTGACACTATTTATTATTGTACATTTTGATTGTTACAGAAAATAACATAATTGTTCACATGTCTTTTATGAAGCATTTTCTTATTTTTTTTCTAGCACAGAGTATTAAGAATGTGTAAAAACTGTTTTGTTTTTCTCTTAGAACCTTGCTGCCTAATCAGAGTTAGATTTTTATTTAAATGCAAGGCACTGGTAAAGTCAGTTATCTATTGTACTCTACAAACCAAACATTGTACAGTGATATCCCGGATAACACTAAAACTTGGTTCCCCAAGGCTTAGAGTTATCCGGTTTTTAACATTATGCGATACATTTATCGTACAACATTTAAAAAAAAGCCTGGTTCCCTTTCTGAAGAGGAAAGTGAACCAGGGATCAATCCGCCTGCCTCTTTGGAAAGTGTGGCAGGGATTAGATGCATGAAATCCCCACTACCCTTTCCAAAGAGGTGGGTGTATTGAGCCAAGCACCAAAGTTGGCAGGACTGGTCTCTGCCTGGGAAATCCCTTCCCAGGCAGAGCCCAGCCCTCCCGACTTTGGGGCCTGGCTCTCTGGTGAGCGTTGTCTTCCCCAAAAGGAAGCTGGCATTGGGACGCTCTGAATGCCATGCTTCCTTTCAGGGAAAGGAGTCCGCCTTCCCCCAAATAAAGCCAGGAATCAGAGCTGCCCCATCCTGGTTGGGAAGGAGCTATGCGCTTGGCCCATTTCATTCCAGGACCAGATGTGGGTGTGTGCAGACACAGCCCACCCCAGAAGGAAATGAGCCAGGCACTTGGCTCCTTCTCCTTCAGGACGGGCTATGTGTGTGTGCAGACACACACACACAGCTGATCCTGGAAGGGAACAGGCCAAGCACTTGGCTTCTACTTCAGGACAGGCTGTGGGTGTGTGCAGACACCACCCCCACCCCCCGCAGCCCATCCTGAAGGAGCCAAGTACCTGGCCTATTCCCTTCTGGGGTGAGCTGCAGGTGTGTGCAGACACATACCCGCAGCCCATTCTGGAAGGGAGGGAGGTGGCCAAGCACTTGGCCTGATCCTTTCCTGGACCAGTTGTGGGTATATGTTTGCACACACCCGCAGCTTATCCTGGAAGGGAGGCAGCCAAGCGCTTCACCTGATCCCTTCCCGGACCAGTGTGGGTGTACGCGCACTCACCTGCAGCCTATCCTGGAAGGGAGGGAAGAGGCCACGCACTTGGACCATTTCTTTCCAAGACAAGCCTCATCTGGTGCTGAGCGGGTTGCCTGCCTCTTCGGAAAGGGAACTGGGCATCGGAGCATCCAATCCCAGGTTCCCTTTCCAAGAAGCCAGGTGAGAAAAGATCCAAGCCCCAAAGCCTGGAGGGCTGCCCTTCACCTGGGAACTGCCTTCCCAGGTGGAGACCAGCTTTGCAGGCTTTGTGGCTTGGATCTCCGGTGGTGCCCTTGCTGTTTCGAGACAAGTCTCAAAATGTCGAGTACCCCTCGGAGATCTCTGCCCTAAATCCAGCAGGGCTGATCTCTGCCTGGGAAGGCACTTCCCAGTGGGAGAGCAGCCCTGCCGGCTTTGGAGCACAGATATCTGGGGGAAATGGATGCACTGCATAATGTTAACTCAACATTGTTCGGTGCAGATCCCCCCCCCCCGATTTCCCTTCATTATCCGGTTTTAATGTTGTGCAGTGCAAACGTTAACCGGGGTTTTACTGTATATACAAATTGGATACACTGGATAAAGAATTCTGATATAAAATTCCCAGTATTGCTAGAAGAGTTGCAAACAGTCAGAATTAAAAGCAACTGATTGATATTCTCATTTTACAGGTGAGGATCACTGAAGCTAAAAGTTAAGGCAATCCAATGTGGGGATTTTATTTTCCAATAATGGAAATACTGTAGTTTACTATGTGGGGAACAGCCAGAAAACCTTCTGCATCTAAAACAAATCGCTTGGAGACTTCCTGGATTATTTTCTGTCTAGTCTTGCCATAGAACATAAATTTAGTCCTGTAAATTTGGTTGGTTTCATTTGTCTAATGAATGCAGATGAGGAAGAGGAAAAATGAACACTTCAACCTTCATTTGACTTTTATTGAAAGATTTTACATGGCTAATTTCCTGACTTTCTTAGCAGATTCAGAAGGCGAGGTTTTGCAGAAAGCAAATTAATTAAACAATGGAGCTACCCTGATTAATTGTTTGCTAGAGGTATCTAATGTAGTGTTTAAGAAAAATAAATGTATCTGATGACACACCATGATTAATAAAATAATTTATTTCCAGTCACATTTCCTATTCCTTTCTGACTACAAATCAACCATCAACTCTTCAAATGAGAAAGAAATAAAAAATTCTAAAGTGAAGAAAAACTAGTTTTCTGTAAAGATAATAAAACATATATCTTATGAAACAGTATGAAAGACATTTTAACATACAGTAATACCTCGGATAACGCTAAGACTTGGTTCCACAAGTCTTGGTGTTATCCGATTTTTAGTGTTATCCGATGCATGTTAAAATCCTATGGGATGGATCGGATAACGTTAAAGCTCCATAGAGATACATTGTAACCGCACAGGCTTTAGCGGTTGTTATCCGATCCATCCCATAGGACCTTAACGTTATTCGATCCAATTCCCCTCCCCAGATTACTTAACGTTATGCGATTTTAGCGTTATCCGAGGTAAACGTATTACTGTACATGCATTTTCTATCTATTTTCCATATACAATATGTGTAATTCCCTCCTTCCCATTCCCCCCCCCCCAGAAAAGGTTCTTTTAAGCATGTTCATCAATTTAGAGAGGATTATTTTTATGGTAAACTAGGGGAAATGTAACCTATATGGTAGTTGAATTTACTTGATCAAAGGTTGTCACAAAAATTATTGATCTAGAATGTACAGGGGATTTTAAATTATAAAGTGGGGAATGATAAAAGAAAACTCTGGGTTAAATTAAAAAAAAACCTCAACAAGCTTCATGTAGTATCCCTAGAACACAGTTGTTGTTGTTGTTTTTTTTAAAAAATCCAGCCTTTTCTTTTATCATTCCCCACTTCGTAATTTAAAATATTTTTGTGACCTCTTTAAGTGTCTCCACTTAAAGAGAGGAAACATTTGTAACTGTTACCTATTTTTTTCTATACTCAAGTTCTTTTTGAAAAAGTGTGATGATGGTTGCCACAGAAGTATCATGACGAACAGAAATCCTAATGAATGAAATGAGATAAATATGGTTCTGATCTGTTGAATATGCATTTTCCCTTTGAATAGGCATGGCTTTGACATGAATTTTAGGAACATTTGGTTTTATTTTGTTTTAATGAATAGCAGCTTTTCATTCCTAGCTTCTTCCTTATTAAGAAATGTTTAGCCCAGGGGTTCCCAACCTAAGGATCCCCCCACCACCATTTCATGTGACTCCTTCACCCCCCTAAGGGCATTTGAGAAACAAAATGACCATCCCCTTTAAAGCTGTTGGGACAAAATGGCCATCTGGCCCTTGAAGCTGACTGAGAGAGCGTAACCTGCCCTTGGCTTGAAAAGGTCGGGGCCCCCTGGTTTAGACAATATTTCTAAAAGCATAAAATGTTAGGCTTTAATTCTGTTAGCATTGTCTTCTGCGGCATTAATTTTAAATGAAAGGCTAGAGGAAATCAAAGTTCTAGTGTCAGGAATAGATCTGCAGAATACAATGTTTGGTTTATAAAGTACAACAAATAACTGACTTTACCAGTGCCTTGCCTTTAAATAAACATCTAGCTCTGATTAGGCAGCAAGGTTCTAAGAAAAACAAAACAGATTTTACATATTCCTAATACTCTGTGCTAGAAAAAAAAATAAGAAAATGCTTCATAAAAGGCATATGAACAATTATGTTACTTTCTATAACAATTTAAATATACAATAATAAATAATGTGTCACTCCCAATGATAACTGCACAACTTTCACTATTTTATGTTCTAAATCTTAGGCAAGAGTTCTCAAACATTTTAAGCCGGGGGCCAGGTCATGCTCTCCCAGACAGCTTCAGGGGCCGGATGTCCATTTTGCCCTTCTTCCGCCACATGGTACTGCCAGTGTGGTGGAAGAACTGGGGGGCCACATGAAATTGTGCCATGGGCCACAGGTTGAAAATCCCTGGTCTAAAGCATACTTATTAATTGTAAGGTTAAATTTATTGACTGCATTGTGTTGCATTGTATGCCATATTTATGTTATGTTGTTGCACTTATATTTGAGATTGTAAGATTGTATTGTATGTTACTTATGTTGTTAGCTACTCTGAGTTGCTTCAGCGAATAGAGCAGCATACAAATCCAAATACAGTAATACTTCATATAACATTAGTATCGAATAACACTAAAATCGCATAACATTAAGGAATCTGGGGGGAAGAATTGCATCAGATAACATTAAGATCCTATGGGATGCTTCAGATAACAACCGCTAAAGCCTGTGTGGTTACAATGTATCTCTATGGATCCCATAGAGGATCAGATAACACTAAAAATCATATAACACCAAGACTTGTGGAACCAGGTTTTAGTGTTATATGAGGTTTTACTGTACAGTCAAACCTCACATAAAGAGGGCCTCGCTTAAAGAGTAACTCACTTAAAGAGCAAAATTTTCTCTGAATGGTCGCTTCACTTAAATAAAACCAACCAAAAACTTGCTTAACAAATAAATCAGGGGTCGCAATCCCCCTCCCCCACCATAAGTCACAATTAATCACTTACAATGGTGTTTTGCTTAAAGAGCAAACTTGCTTAAAGAGCAGTCCTATGGAACACATTATGCTCTTTAAGCGAGGTCCAACTACTCTGCAAACACGCCATAAACTTTGAGTTATTTTTAATAAGATATGTTTTAATGAGATGTTTATTTTTTGAGGTTTTGTAAAATTTAAATTTCATCATCATCATCATCATCATCATCATCATCATCATCATGATCATCATCATCATCATCATCAACAACAACAACAACAACCACAACCCAATTCTGACTTATGGTGACCTTTTCCTGGGTTTTCTAGGTAGAAAATATACAGAAGGGATTTGCCACCCATTCTTCTGATAACACCTTCGGACTCTACAGCTTGGTCATGACTAAACAAACTGGCTCTTCTTTCTGTAGGCACAGTGGGGGAGTTGAACTCCCAACCTCTGACTCCACAGCCAGATACCTAAACCAATGAACTAGGGCAGTCGTGCCCAAACTTTTTCTGCTGCAGCCTGGTCCTGCCCTGACACACAGCTGTGGGGGCCGGAGGTGGGCTGCTTCTGCTACTGATCATTTCAATGTCAAGAGGGCATTGGCAGCAATCACGCTTTGTCCCATCTGGGCATCCTCTGGCTCGATACCCTTGCTTCAGCAGCCTTTGGGGACGTGGATCGTTGACTTGGGGAATTTTTTTTGGAGCCTTCCCCACTTCAAAATCCACAGTGCTAGGAGAGCCCCTTGGTGTGCCCAGGATGATGTCATTTCCCCAAGGCAGCGATCCACATCCCCAAGGGCTGCTGAAGTGAGGGGACCGAGCCAAAAGCTGCTTAGAGCAGCAGGGACAAAGTGCACCGCCACTTCTGATGTCAGGCGGTGGGGGCGGGTGGGTGGGTGGTCTGCAGGGGGCCCGGGTTCTCAGCCCAGGTTGGATTAATGAAATGCATGGGCCTAATTGGGCCTGCAGGCCATAGATTGGACACCACTGAACTAGCGGATGCATTTTCCCCTTAGAACATTTAATACTGCAACAGTACCCATGTGGTATACAGCGACTGCCTGGAGCTTCAAAAGCCTGGAATGGAATCCCTGCTCAGTCATGGAAGCTCACTAGAGTGTAGGAGTGAAATTGGTAAAACCACTTCTTAAACATCTCACTTAATTTGAAAGCCTTGTTCAATCAACTGACAATATCTGTCTATATCCAAGCATATTCCCATGATAACAATTCATTTCGAACTTCAGAAACTTTCTACAGTATTACCAGCTATTTATAATGCATGCTAAATCTGAGCTATACCTGAGCATAAAGAGCTTTTCAAAAATATTCAAGTTTTTTGAGGGAAGAGAAATTCACTGAATTTTGTCATGGAAGAGGCAAAATTTCCAACAGCTCCTCAGGTGAAGCACACAATTAGCTACAGCAAAACTTTGCTCTTTTCTGTTTCAATTTCTTTATTTTCCATTGCTACTACAAGATAGCAACTATATCATTTGTTTTGCCAACCTTTTTGTTCTACTGAGACAAGAGCAGTGACAAATGTATCTTGCTCTTGCATTGGAGAGTTCAGTTTGCAACCTAGAACTTGCTTGTCCTCAGTGCATAGTAATCTGATACTGTACATAGTTTTTTTTAGAAATGATTCTGATAAGATATAAACATCTTGTCTTAAATATTTTGTTGATCATGCTAAAATAAAATATTCTATATTGGATTTCTTCCTTTTCCAACTTTTTAAATTGTTAAACAACATCAAAAAGCTTCAGGACACCCCCTCAACGGGAGGGGGCCCCTGTTTCCTCCAAAAAATTGTTTCCTGTTTTTTCCCCCAGACCTTCACATCTCTAGAAGAAATTCCTATTTATTGAAGACTTGCAACTCTAACTACAGTAGAATTAGTCCTTCACCTAGACTACAGTATAGAATCTTCCTATCATATTCTACTCTATATTGTCATTTATAGGTAAACAATACCTATTGTCATCTCCTTTCTGTATGAAATGCTGTACGTTAAAGTGGCACTGTGGTCAGCCATGACCTGAATACTCATTTGCAACAAAAAATGGTTCAGACGAGAGCTCTGAGATAACAAGCATTATTCTTCTGAGGCATAAAAATGAATTTTGAATATTTATCAAATTCACACATTTCCACAATGGAGAAAAGTACTTAATTGCTTAATTAATTAATTAATTTCAAGCAAGATAGTCTAAGCATATATTTACCAGAATAATTATCTAGGTCAGTCACATAAAGTTATTTAACTTTCTTTCCTCAATATCCTAAGACTATTCTCAGATAAAACAATCATTTTTAGGTACAAAAAAGCAGAGTTTTTCTCAAAATCATATTTCTGCTCACAATGTATAAAAACTTTAATAAAGCATAATTATAATGTTCATTAGTGCAGTCTGAGTTTAAAAAAATACAGCTCTAAGCCTCATTTTTCATCAGATTTTACTTTTCTGACCAATAATATGGCCTCAAAAATGTAGCTATCTGCATTTTGTAACATAAGTGGTGAATTTTCAGCAATGCATATGGCACTCAAAGAACAGAATAAGCGAATAAGCAGATGGGTTATGGGTTACATCTGGTATTATAAAAGTAGCAAACTGTTCATGCAACAGGAATTTCTCTTCCACTGTTTCCTCCTGCATCTAATCAAAATCCTCCACCCTCCAGGGCAGATCTGAGAAATGCAAGAGCTATAGGAGATCAATCAATAAGTTTATTGCATCAGTCAATTGACCATAGCAAAGTATAGGAGATAAGAGAAAAAGTTTTCTACTACAAATTCATTTCATTGGGTTTTCACACACTCCTCCCCCTACAAGCATTCACTTTTAATTCTTTAGTTCTATCTGCAGCCTTTTTGTAATGCAATAAAAATGCATTTCAACAAAAACATGAGAATATTGTACCAGAATTCCATAGAGTACTGAATCTGCATTACAACACTGTTCTTCCCTACTGTGTATGTCACTACAGTAATTTTATTGTGATTTTAAAAACACGACATGGATTATTCTATGCAATAGCAACCATAACGACATTGGTCTGTCTATTAAGCCTATGTGAGCAAATTTTGTGCAAAGAGAAAAAGGACGTCCTTATTGTGATTGTTTCATCTTTTCTTTCATTCCATAACATACCACAAATATAAAGATAAATATTCATTGAAGTTATATATTATGTTGTGTTCCTGCTGAGCCCACAAGAGTTGCAAAAGAAGTCACTGCTAAAATGGTATAGCAGCCAAAAACCTCTTGCCTTGTACAACTCAGGATGCAAGAGACAATATCTAAAGAGATTTCTTAACTTGAGACAAATATCAAATCCTTTGTACAAGAATATTTCAGATGCTATATCATAGAACTTAATCTGAAGTCAAACCTACACCACCAAATGTACTGTCTAATACAGGAGTTCTTAGTCTTTTTAAGCTGGGGGCTGGGCCACTCTCCCTCAGACAGCTTTGGGGGCTGGATGGCCATTTTTCCTTCTTCCACCACATTGCACTTCCTGGTGTGGTGGAGGCAGTGGGTGGTGCAGGCTGCATCTGGCCCATGGGCCGCAGATTGAGATTTCCTGATCTAAAATATGTCACAATTTATAAATCTTGTAACCTGATTTATAAGTGATCAGATGTCCACGTGAAGAACAAAGATTGATATGTATTCTGACCAGGGTATAAAAATCTGTAATTGGATGTGTGAGATGCTTTTTGCCCAAGTGCCTTGTGCCATTTCTGATCACATCTTAAATAAACAACCCAATTTTGAAATATAGTTATACCTGAGGTTTTTTACTATGATTTATTATTTTCAAGATTTTTTCCCTGTCAAAGTAAGCATGCAAATGCAAACATTTGAGAAAGGTTACAAACAGGTAAAACAATCCACTCGTTTACAGTGCCCACCAAAATCTTAATCCTAAACACTTCCTTCGATATACCTGTTTCTGATATAATGATGGTCCTACATCAGGGGTGACCAAACTTTTTGGGCCACAGGCCAATCATGTTGTTCAGGAAGCCGGTTACTAGGGGCTGGGGGGCCAGTGCAGCCCCCCGATGCCAATTCATCCGGCCCACGAAGCCCTCTTCGCTCCTGGAAGCGGAAGTAAAATGTGCCCGTACGGGCGCATTTTACTCCCACTTCCAGGAGCGATGAGGGCTTCGCATGCCAGATGAATTGGCATCGGGGGCCGCCCCTGGCTCCCAGGCCTTAGTTTGGGCACCACTGTCCTACAGTCATTACACATGCCTCTTACTTTTTATCCAAATCAATCACAGTACCAAATTTCTTAATGGTTAACAAAACAAATTAATATCTAAAGAATATTTGTTTTAGTTTGCAAAGGTAAAGGTCACTCTTGCTTGAAAGCCAGTCATATCTGACTCTAGGGTTCAGTGCTCATCAATGTTTATAGCCGAAGAGCCAGCGCTGTCTGTGTTTGCAGATGTTTCCATGGACATGTAGCAGGCATGAGCCAATGCAGCCCTTGCAAAATGTAAGTTTCCCCTAATATAGCAATCTGTTAAATCCAGTGGTGGATTGTTCCCGGTTCGCACCAGTTCGCCCGAACCGGTAGCAATAATATGGGTGGTTCTCAGAGGTGTGTGTGTGTGTGGGGGGGGGGGGGGGTAGTAACCATGTGGGTTTTTTTTTTAGGCATCTGGTTCAGACGCCTCACCGGGAAAAAAATAATAATTCAAAATTAGAGCCAAGATGGCTCCCGGGAACTGCACATGTGTCAAACCTCCATTTGATGCATGTGCAGTTCTATTTTTTTTTACTGTGCATGCGTCAAATGGTGGTTTGATGCATGTGCAGAAAGGAGGGGTGCAGGCAGTGCCTGAAGAAGCATTGGCAGTGGTCTTTCTGCACCGGGCCGCATGCACCAGGCCACCACGCCATGCCGTTGCGGCGGTTTGCCGCTGTGCCACCACCTCTGCTGCTCCCGGACGAGTCGACCCAGGGTAAGTGACCCAGGGTCATTACGTTGGCTCTGCCCACACTGTGATGATGTCATGGTGTGGTAGCGGAAATTTTGACAACCCACCACTGGTTAAATCTCTTCATTGTAGAAGTACTATGTATGTATGGTGGTGTTATTTATGTAAATTTAAAGTATAAGCAAAGAAGAGCTGTTCTTTTGGACAGGTGTGATCAAGCTCTCTTCCCTGGAACATCTTTCTCCCTGTGCCAGCCACCCCTGGTTTATACATGTGCATATTGTAAATATGCTCCCCCAACATAACTGAACAGATGGAAGAATACAAATTAGCATCCTCTCTCTCTAGCCCCGTCATTAGATTTTCATCCTGTTGATGAAAATTAGACAAAATTCCAACAAGCAGATGTCTAAAATGGGTAGCTTGTCTTTCTCAGATAAACCATTGGAAAGAAGTATGTTATTACTTTCTCAGATAAACCAGAGTAGGATATAGACATAAATGAGGAAGGAAAGGAGGGGACAATAGAAAAGCAACTAACATCTGAATCATTACACAACAGGTTCATATGTGTGACAGTTTAGGTGTGGAGATGAGTGCAATATCTGCAAAGAAAGTATCTTCTTTAAACATTTTATCAAAGTTTCATACCCTGATTATCAACCAGAGGTGTTGGCCTGAAACCTGGCCGTCATCACTAAATTGCATGGCCACTCCTGAGAATAGCAGGTAACAGATGGCTACTTTAACTTCCTTGACAAGAACACATTTACTGCATCCAAGATTAAACCACCTGTAGAACAGCATGACATCTTGACAAGAAAAATAACATACTGAGAAACAGTAGTATACTTTCTGAAAATTTTCTTCACTACTGTCATACATTCCTGTCAACTCAGAAATACATTCAGGAAAAAAATTAAACATTAATTAGAAATGTCACCTATCTTTTGGATAACTTAGGTGTACTGAAAACTACAAATCAGTTCTTAGTAATACACTGTTTACTTACATACTGAGCAATTAGGCTAAGAAATTAGTTCATAATCCAGAAGCATTTTCATCAATGTCACGTAGTTTCAACAACTATAAAGATGTGTCCTATTCTGATATATCTCAAACTTTCTCTGCCACTACCAGTAAAGACAATACTTAATGGCTGTGGAATTCTGAGTTGCAATAAAACCCTTGGCTTTTATAAACTAGAGACAGTATGTAAGGAATGAATGTAAATGGCTGTATGAGAGCATGTGCAGAGTATTGGGTCAAAATGAATGGGGGGAAGGGAGATTGCCTTGGTAAAAGTGCAGGCAAAGACAGTGAAGCCTGCCAGCAGTGGACAGACACAGAATGTTAGAGAAGAGGCTATTCATGTGCATATTGCACTGGGACTGGTTGAGAATGAGTGATTTCCTGAGGGGAAGAAAGAAGAGATGGGAATGGAGGGGTTTTTTTTTTTTTTTGGGGGGGGGGGAGGGGGTGTTAGATGATTGCCTTCCCGTGATGAACAATTTGAGTAGGGGTAAGAAGGCTCACCTAGAAAAGTTAAATAGGTTTATTATTTTCCCTTGGAGTGATTATCTGTCTTGCCTGAAGTTATTTTTTTAAAATATTTAATGAAGCTGCCTTTTGTTTTTTTCTTTTTGAAATCTGATTGTTGCTGTTTGTAAATACCTATAGTGTTGTTAAAATAAACCTTTTTTTAAAATACAAGCCCTTGTGTTTCCTCTCACAAGTAAAGAAAGTTTGTTTGTTTTTTCGTTTACCTATATGCTGCAGTGGGTCATGTGGTTAAGACGCTGAACTAAAAGACTGGAAAGTTGGAGCTTGATACTGGAGTACTACATGACAGAGATGTCCCAGATCCTGCCAATCTAGCAGTTTGAAAGCAAGAAATTGAAAGTACAGTAAAACCGAAGCATCCATCGGATAATGTTAAAATCCTATGGGATGCATCGGATAACGTTAAAACTCCAGAGATACATTGTAACCGGCACAGGCTTTAGCGAACATTATCCAATGCATCCCATAGGATTTTAACATTATGCGATGCAATTTTCTTTCATATTGCTTAATTTTATGTGGTTTTAGCGTTATCTGATGCAAATGTTATCCGAGGGATTACTGTAGATAAACAGGAACCACTTCGGCGGGAAGATAAACAGTGTTTTGTGCACTGTCTAGGCATGTCTGCCACATGTTCATGGAAACATCTGCAGATGCAGACAATGCTGGCTCTTTGGCTATAAACAGAGATGATCACTGAACCCTAGAGTCAGACATGGCTAGCTTTTGAGCAAGGGCAACCTTTACCTTTACCTTACGCTACCAAGATTAGGCCAAAGGACTGTTTATTAGCTAACTGTATGGAGACGGGATGTTGTAATTTGTTAAGACAGAGCCAGGATTTACATACTGAATATCTCAGGGTTTGTCTTGTGTTTAAAAAAAAATCCAGGCCAGACTTTGCAGTTAAAGTGTCCTGCCTCGTACAATCCCAGACTTCAAAATTTCTGAGGAAAAAGGGTCTGGCAATCATTATACAGTACCTCTGTATAACTAACACTAACTGAGGAATGAGAAAAAGGCTTTAAAAAAATCTACCAGCAACTTTCCGATGAGATATGTAAATAAAACTGGGAAATTTTAAACAAGTTATCACCATTTTTCTAAGCCAAAAGTTTATCTCATGAATTTCCAACGGAAAAGAGGAATGGTGGTGAAAGCGAACAGGAGAGCAATTTCAGTGCTGCAAATGAAAAAATAAAAGAGAAAATGTAAAAAATGAATAGCACACACACAAACAAATGCACATTTTTCTCAGCAATATTTCTTGGGAATGTATTATAGTATTGTAATGGCAAATTCAGGCCCAATAAAATGTATGAAATTACCATTACACTCTTATCTCAATAATACAGCAAAACCCTGACTTACGTATGCCTCGAGTTACGCAAATTCAACTTACGTAATGATTTTGTGCTAGATCTATGTCCTGATCTACGTAAATGTCCCAATTTATGTAACACAATTTACTACGGGTTTGCTTTGAGCTAGTTACATAAAAAATCATTTTTCCTATGAGTATGCTTTGAGTTACGTAAACATTCATTTTTCCTATGGGTTTGCTTTCAGTTAAGTAAAAAACCTATTTACGTAGAAGCCTATGGGACTGACTTTTTATGTAAGTTGGGGTTTTACTGTATTACCATTTACTTTAAATGCTTAAATTAATTCATTTACTGATTCAGTAAGTTTTATGATGTAGAAATTTCCATTCATGTGCAGTCTTACCAAAGATGTGCCATTTTTGTAGTTCCGTACCTTTGTCTGTATTTGTGAAAAAAAGAGGCCACTTGTATAACTTAATTCATGGGTGCCCCAACTGTGGCCTGGGGACAGATCTGGCCCCCAATGTCAATTCATTTGGCTTGCAGTGCTCCTGGAAGTAAAATGCACATGCATAGGTGCATAACACACCTGCACATGCATAGAATGCTTCTGTAAATTACCTGTGGCTGTTGTAAATGCATTTATGACAGTCATGGGTCATTTATGGCAGTATTCTGTGCAAGCACATTTTACTTCCATTTCTGGTGGGAGGAACCATATGGGCAGCATGCTAAACCACGTGACCAGCCCGTGGCCTGAAAAGTTTGGGCACCCCTGATTTAATTCATTGGTTAATGGGCAAGAAAAGCCCCCAGAATGCTACAAATATTGCTCAGATACCCCAGTAAAAGATCCAGAAACTGTTTTCCACTGAAACATATGTACATCAGATCTACAACAACCTTTTTATCTCATGCCTGTTCTCCCCTATTGCTGGTGGCATTTTCCATAAGACAAACTGAGTTTTGTGACCAAGCTCATAATTCTGTACACACACGTTTGAGTTATACATCGCCCCCTCTTCTAGGCCCACAACAACGGCCTGAGGGAGAAGACTCCATGGCCTAGCAGTGGCTGAAAACATCGCCCCCTCCTCTGGACCCACAACAACGGCCTGAGGGGAGTTAGTCTGTGTTCTGGTTTGCTTGTATTTTTTTGAGGTTATATTTTATAAATTTTATTCTACTGTTGCTGTTTTGACTGTAAGCCGTCTGAGTCGCCTCGGCGAGTGGGCAGCAATATAAATCTGAATAAATAAATAAATAAATAAATAAATAAAATACTTCCACTTAATCCATGTAAAGATTAGAATACAAACTACATGTGTACACACTGCATGCATATACATTCCTGCTTTCAGGCTTTAACAAAATTGCATGTACAGTAATACCTCAGGTAACATTAGTATCGAATAACACTAAAATGTTGTGACCGTTTATTGTTCTGTTGAATTGTTGCATTGTGTTTGATTGTGTTGTGAGCCGCCCTGAGTCGGCTTTTGCTGAGTAGGGCGGCATATAAGTTTAATAATAATAATAATAATAATAATAATAATAATAATAATAATAATAATAATAATAATAATAATAATAATAATAATAATAATAATAATAATTTTTAAAAAATCGCATAACATTAAGCAATCTGGGGGGAAGACTTGCATTGGATAACATTAAGATCCTATGGGATGCATCAGATAACAACCGCTAAAGCCTGTGTGGTTACAATGTATCTCTATGGATCCCATAGGATTTTAACATGCATCGGATAACACTAAAAATCGTATAACACCAAGACTTGTGGAACCAGGTTTTAGTGTTATCTGAGGTTTTACTGTACAGTATATTTGACCAGATGGTCATTCTATTCCCTCCACTTAATATTCTTAGACACAAGTCACTGTATCTCAAAAATCTTATGCATAAACATTACTTGTTAGCATTTGTTATTATATATCATTTCGAACACCCCAGCATTAATCATTTTCTTATATGTATATTTTAAATTTGAGAATCCCAAAAAACGGCTTTTTTCACTATCAAGAGGAAAAATATTCTAATAGGCCTTAACATGCAAGATCAGTATTGAATTTCTTACTGAGAAAAAGCATTTCTAGATGACATTTACATATTAATAAGCTGGTACGACTATAAAATGCAGAACAGTGACAATGGAAAAGTTTTCGCATTGGTTTCATCCCAGAAGGTAATGACACTTTAAAAAATTCTTAATGGTGTTCTATCCTTTTTAACTAACACTAACTAATCATGAGTTATATCACCCAAAAAAACCGCCATTTAGATGAAAAGAATATAATTTTATAATTATAAGTATCCTTGCACCAGGCTTTTTAAGAAGCTGTTCTTATACTGAGAATAATTTTGAGTTTTTATTTTTTTATATCCCATGATATGGAGGGAGGGGAAAACAGCACACCATTTACCAGCATTCAGGAAACTGATTGCCTATTTTCCAGTTGCTAGCTTAATCTACAATTTAAAGAACTACTCACTTCCAGACCAATTTGCAACAATATTCCAGAAATGATTTATTTAAAAATTATTATTATTATTATTATTTGCACAGACTGGCCACATTGAGATTTTAGGTTTAGCAATGCATTTCATTGAAGAGAGGCAGAAATAGTAGTGATTTTTGTTGTTGTTCAGTCTCACAATCAATTCTGACCCTTTGTGATCCCCATGGACCATTGCCCCCCAGGCACCTCTGTCCTCCACCATCTTCCTCAACCCACCCAGCTCTGTGCCCATTGCATCTACAACACCATCTAGCCATCTCATTTTTGACCGCCCCCTTCTTTTTTGCCCTCCACCTTTCCCAGCAACAAGGCTTTCTCAAGTGAATCCTCTCTTCTCATTTGATGTCCAAAGTACTTAAGCTTCATCTTCACTATTTGACCTTCTAAGGAGCAGTCAGTGTTGATTTCTTCTAAGATTCACCTATTTGTTCTCCTTGCTGTCCAGGGGACTCTCAAAACTCTCCTCCAACACCACATCTCAAAGACGTCTATTCTTCTGCACTCAATTTCCTAATGGTCCAGCTCTCATAACCATAGTAGTGATAGATAATGGCAAGTAAACATCCACTAATGTAGTATTGATCATATGTATTGTAATCTGCATGAAGGATCTCCCATTAGATAGAAGAAAAAGGTACTGTACAGTCAAACCTCACATAAAGAGCACCTCGCTTAAAGAGCACCTCGCTTAAAGAGCAGAATTTTCTCTGATTGTTCGCTTTGCTTAACAAATAAAGCCAACCAAAAACTCACTTAACTAATAAATCGGGGTTCGCAATCCCCACCACCACCACCAGAAGTCACAATTGGTCACTTACAATGATGCTTCACTTAAAGAGCAGTCGTGTGGAACACATTATGCTCTTTAAGCGAGGTACAACCGTACATTGCAACACAGCAAATGTTCATTGCATATATTTTTTATTTTTTACACAGGAAAATAATTCAGTAACTTATGACTTTATCTATAAGTATTCAAGCATGGAAAAATGCACATGATCCAGGCAGCTTTTTGTTTTTGTTTCTCCAATGAAGACCAATGGCCTACTCTCAAGAAATATTTTGTTTAGTAGAAAGTAGGGACCCAGTGTTACCTCTTAGCCTTAAAAAAAACTGTAGGGGAAAGAAAGTTTCAAGTGTAAGAACTTCACCGTAAAACAAAACAAAAATACATTATATAAAAAAGCTGAGTTTAGGAATGAATCCTTGAACAATTGTAAGTAATCAATCATTGCTCCCCACCCCATCCAGCCTCGGTGATTGTGTAAATCTACCTCTGAATTTTCATCAGTCCTTTTCCCCACACATTAACTGCAAAAAAATAAAAATAAAATAAAAATACATCTGGCCCTTTCTTTCTCTTATTCTGTAGCCAAAATCCTTCTTTGTGTCATGGTCATTTCTCATTTTGATTACTCTAATCTCCTCAGTAGCTTCTCAGCTTCTTGCCTTTTCAATCAAGTCAAAATGATTCAGCAAAACTATTTTTCTCTCATCACTTTAGTCATGCTATTACACTTTAAGACTTCACACTGCTCTTCTTTGTGCTTCACACCACTTTTCAACTCCTTGTTCTTACTTTCAAAGCTCTTCACCAATCTGTCCTGATTACATTTCTACCATCATGTTTCTTTATCATTATCCTATTATTCTGCCAAAGCTCAAATACTTGCTGCAACTTTTTGCTTCTTTTCCCCATATCACTTTTGGGCCACTACGTCATTTAATCATAGTAATGGCTTCCCCCCAAATTCTAAGTTTCTCCCCTTTCCTATTTTGCTTTAATTTTTACAAAACACCAATTACTTTAGCTTTTAAAGGGTTTCCTGAGCCTTTCCATCCACACCATATAGTTCCAAAAGTTTGTAAAGCATTATGCTATTTTACATACAGTACATGGAAGAAGAAGAGCAATTAAAAAGTTCCAGAGCAAGTCAACTACACTTAAGTCTCATGTGAAAAATAAGCCATCACAAGCTAAAACGAAACTAGCATTTACAGTTGTACCTCGCTTAAAGAGCATAATGTGTTCCACAGGATTGCTCTCTAAGCGAGTTTTTGCTCTTTAAGCAAAACACCATTGTAAGTGACCAACTGTAACTTCTGATGGGGGGATTGCGAACCCTGATTTATTTAAGTGAGTTTTTGTTAAGCGAAGTGACCCATTCAGAGAAAATTCTGCTCTTTAAGTGAGTTACTCTTTAAGTGAGGCATTCTTTACGCGAGGTTTGACTGTATTTCAAATCCTATACAATAACTGTTTGTTCAGTACTGTACAGTACAACCCCATATAACAAAAATAATTCATTCTATGAAGCACTTCATTATATGATTTTTTTGTTTTTTGTTTTTGCATGCATCGTACAACGAAAATCCCTATGGGAAAAATCGTGAAATGAAAATCTCTATGAGAAAAATAGTACAACGAAAAAAATTTGTTGTGATTTTTTCCATAGAGATTTGTTGTGATTTTTCCCATAGAGATTTTCATTGTATGATTTTTCCCATAGAGATGCATTGCATCATATAATGAAAATTCTCGTTATACAGGGCACAATGTTTTTTTCAAATCCTCTTTGTTGTACAATTTTTTCAATGCAACAGGCATTTTTTATACGGGGTTCTACTGTATATATAATTAGGTAATCATAATCATCAATTAAAATCTACTTAATTACTAAAATGTTTTGTTATAAGTTCTACAGTCCAATAATCTTTATTTATCGCTCTTGTTGGTTTTTAACATCAAGAATCATGAAAAAGTCATAGTAGCAGCAGCAACAATAACAATCATCCAGCAGTTCTCCCACTTTCTGAATTTTTTTATGTCCTCTAACCTCTGTAAAGTCTCTAGTCTGACTATGAAAACTATTTTCACAAACAACTGAAAAGCATGTGGGAAATCCACTTATGAAAAGCCATGTAAAAGTCAAGATTTAATTAAGAGTATCTGGTACAATTATAACTTCTAGTTATCTGGGTATTTGTTAGTCTTCCTTTTGGGGCTGGAGGAAGTTATAACAGAACGGCAGTGCCAATGTGGCTTTTTGAAGTTCATTTTCAATTATAAATGCTGCACATTTAAATGTTAAGACAGCAGTTAAAGTAGAAATGCACACAAATGAAAAACAAATTTAATTATAAAAGAGTAAAGTTTTGTTTAATTAGATAGCGCACTATCTTATAAATGCTTCCTTTTATTTACTTACTGGATTTCTTGCAGTTCCAATCTTACTAGGTTAAGGTAGTGCACAAAAAAATGAATTTCCTACATTACAAATACTGTATATGCCGATAAAAGAGTGCTTAGCAAAAATGAAGAGAAGCAGTGCTTAGCAAAAACGAAGAGATACATAATCTATGTATTACCCATACTTTTAAAAAAATTGTTGCTAACTACAAGTTTTGTTTAAAAATTAACAAGGTACTTGGTACATATTGCCTGTTTCAACAGCAAAATTAGAGTAACTTTTATGTGGAGCCATCCAGTAAGACAAAACCAGTTTCTACCAGTGTGCCTCCAGGTCCAATTCAAGGTGCTGGTTATTAACTTTTAAGCCTTACATGGTAGTGGGCAAGGTTACTTAAGAGACCGCATCACCCCAAGGATAACAGCCTATCCTACTAGAGCGGACCGGAGGGGCTTTCTAAGGATACCAACTGCTAGAGAGGTGAATCTCTCTAGCACCAGACTGAGGGCCTTTTTGCTAGCCGCTTTGGAACCTCCTGCTGACTAACCTCCATTTCCAATCAAATTTGCTAGTACTGTACAGTCAAACCTCGCATAAAGAGCGACTCGCTTAAAGAGTAACTCGCTTAAAGAGCAGAATTTTCTCTGAATGTTCGCTTCGCTTAACCAATAAAACCAACCAAAAACTCACTTAACAAATAAATCAGGGTTCGGAATCCCACCCCCGTTGGTCAATTAAAATGGTGTTTCACTTAAAGAGCAAACTCGCTTAAAGAGCAATCCTGTGGAATGCATTATGCTCTTTAAGCGAGGTACAACTGTATTCAGGAAAGACCTGAAGACCTGGCTGGCCCAGCGGGTGTGGGGTGATGCGATGGGAGCAGCCCCTCCCACGGCTCATATGACTACTCTAAATAATTTGCCATCTGGGGATTTTAGTTTACAGTCAAACCTCGCATAAAGAGCTCCTTGCTTAAAGAGTAACTCACTTAAAGAGCAGAATTTTCTCTGAATGTTCGCTTTGCTTAACAAATAAAAACAACCAAAAACTTACTTAACAAATAAATCGGGGTTCATAATCCCCCCTACCAGAAGTCACAATTGGTAAATAAAGTAAATAAATAAATAAATAACATATATATTAGAATCTGCAAAGGTACATAAGGGGCAGGATGAAAATCCAAAAATTGAGCCTGGTATATTTCAGTAAATTGGATAATCACTGTGAGGCCAGAATTTGAGAGTTCAATTCTTCACTTTACAATCCAGCAGAAAGGTCTGCCTGTATAACCATGGGCAAGTTGTGAAGTCTTAGAGTACTCCAAGAAGACCAGAATGGAAAATGACTTGCAAGAACTCTATACAAGAAAACCCTGGGAAAAGTCTCGATGACTTTGAATCAATTTGATGGTACATTTGATGGGAGACACTAGGGTTCATGGAATGGTAGTTTTGCTTTCTATTAGAATCTAGAGAGCACCTCTTTAAAAAAGCAACCTATCTCCAAAGGCATTTCATGAGAGGGATGTCACAGCTGAGATGTCCCTTTCTAGTGTCCTTTAACAATACAGTACAGTAAAACCTTGCATAAAGAGTGGCTCGCTTAGAGAGTAACTCACTTAAAAGAGCAGAATTTTATCTGAATGGTTGTCTTGCTTAACAACTAAAACCAACCAAAAACTCACAACAAATAAAGCAAGTTTTCACAATCCCCACCCCCTGCCAGAAATCACAATTGGTCACTTACAATGGTGTTTCGCTTAAAGAACAAACTCGCTTAAAGAGCAATCTTGTGGAATGCATTATGCTCTTTAAGTGAGATAGAACTGTATACTATTTCCAATTGAGGGACTTAGGGAAGGGTTTCTCCATGGCAGACTCTACTACAGGCTTTCTCAATGCTTTCAAGTCATGGGGCTGACCATGCATCCTGGGCAGCTGATCAGGCTGGTAACGTGGTTCCACCCACTCAGAAGCGGAAGTAAAACCTGTGCCATGCATGTGCAGAATGCATTTAGTGGCATTCTGTGCATGCATGGCATGCATTTTTCCACTTCTGCATTTGGCGAGGGTGTTGCGGGTCTGATGAAATGGCTTTGGGAGCCGCATCTGGCCTGCAGGCCATAGGTTTAGAACCCCTGCTCTAGTACCTTGGCCCATGCACACAGGGAGAGGTTTGCTTATCAAGTATTGAAAGCCCAGGCCATTTAGGATCTACTCTATCTTACGTCTTATATTTGGAAATTTAAAACCACAGACAAATTTAATGTGATTAAAAACCACTTGATTTCCAGTTTTAAACATATTAAAATAGTATCTTAAGAAGTGATAGTGGCTCAAGTGGCTAAGACGTTGACTGGAAGGCAGCAGGTTAGCAGTTCGATACCCAAATACTGCAGGACAGAATGAGCTCCTATCTTTGTCCCAGCTCCTGCTAACCAAGCAGTTTGAAAGCAAGAAATTACAAGTAGATAAATAGGAGCCACTTCGGTGGGAAGGTAAAACAGCATTATGTACACTCCGGTGTCTAGTCATCCCTGCCACATGATCACAGAAGCGTCTGCAGAAACAGACAGTGCTGACTCTTCAGCTATGAAACAGAGATGAGCACTGAGCAGTGATGGGATGTCAAAAATTTTACTACCCCACCGTGACATCATCACAATGTGGGTGGAGCTAACATCATGATGTCATGATGTGGGTGGGGCCAAAGAATAAATAAATAAATAAATAAATAAATAAATAAATAAATAAAAATAAGCAAGTGCGCACGCGCGCGCGCACACACACACACACACACACACACACACATCCAAAGGTGAATCACTTACCCTGGGGAGCAGGCTATATGGAGCTTCAGGCTAGCAGCTTCCCTTCTTTCTCCCTGCTTGGGAGGACAGCAAGGAAGCCATGCATATGCGCCAAGCACTGTAGGCGTGCATGCACACCAAGTTCTTGGAGTGCATGCACAGTGGGGGAACCAGTGAAAAGGTAAGGCCCGAAGGTAGTTCCCCCAAAAAGCTGCTACCGGTTCTCCGGGGCACTGGGGAAAGTTACTACCGGTTCTGGCGAACTGGTGAGAACCTGTTGCATCCCATCACTGGCACTAAGCCCTAGAATTGGATACAACTGGCTTTTTAGCAAGGGTGACATTTACCTTTACCTAAAAAGAAAACAAGAGTTTATGAAGGAATGGCAGAGATAAATATTTTGAAAAAGGGGAGTGGAATGCCTAGATTATTAACAACAGCACAGTATTTTCTCTGTTGAAGTTGAAGATGATGAAAATACAGTACTGAAATTCTTAAAACAATGAAGAAATGAGGAAATATCAACTTCATTAAAAGTGAAATTGGGTTGGTATTCATACCCTGTTAATTGTTTTATTGTAAATTCTCAGTCAATCAAAATGGCTGTACTTTAAGTAGACAAGGGTTGTTTTAAATGCTCACCACCTACTGCATCAAAAGAGGCATTTGTTTCAAGAACTCATTCTTTGAATTGAACTAAACACTGACAACAGGGTTGTTGTTGTTTTAAGGAAGAATTGCCAGTAGCAAGATAAAGGAAAGCTTAAGTACCATCTAAGCTTTTACCTACAAAGAGATCGCCAAAGGTATTTATGTTCCAAAAGAACAAGAACCAATATGCATCTTCTAGTAAACAAACTTTTATCTTTATCTCTTTTCAGGTCCCCAGTTATTTTATTTTTTAAAGTGAAGTGGAAAAAACCCTTTCCTGTTAAGAACATTGCTTGAGGCTGCTCTTGTTGCAAGTCTGGGCTCTTGTTTAATTGCTTAATTTTCCAAGGAGGTCACAAAAGCAATGTGTCTCCAGAACAGTCCTGTGAAATTATGCTGAAAGTGTCAGTGAAATGCTGGAGAACCCAACAAAGAAATTTTCATCTTTGGATAGGGAATTTGAATCTGGCTCTTCATCACCCAAATGGGGCGGCGGTGGCTCAGTGCTTAAAAAGCTTGCCTTGTTAGCTGGGAGGCAGGCAAGTCGGCAGTTTGAGACACAGGCACTGCATGATGGATTGAGCACCTGTCTCTGTCCCAGCTCAGGGCGTCCCCTGAGCAGAGTTTCTCCCACAAAAATCCTTTCAACCCAGAATAATTTCTGACACAAACTTATTATTATTATCACCCAAACAGCACAATCCATTCTGCTGACTTACTTACAAAAGCAAATCTAATTTAGCTAATCTCCAATTATCTAAAGGGATTAGAAGAATTCATGGTGAATAAGGCTGTGAATGGTTACAAAATATGGTGATTATACACTATCTTCAGGATCAGAGGCAGCATGCATGGTCAGGAAAAGAAGACTCTCTATGGCGTTCCATTGAGTTGGACATTGCAGAAGACAGGGTGTTGGGCTAGATAACCCTTTGTTCACATCTTCTTCCATTTTGAAATATTACAAAAATTGGTGGGGAGAAATCATCTGCTATTTTCTCCTGCTCTAAATCTAATATGTAAATGTGACAAATCCAATAAAGAATGAATAATTCAATCCTTTTTGAACTTTCAGTGAACAATTAAGTTATAGGAGTCCAACTGTGAAACTATTTCTGTGGGTCATTATTTTGTTTGTTTGTTTGTTCAGATTTATATTGCCGCCCACTTGCCAAGGCAACTCAGAGTGGCTTACAATCAAAACAGCAACAGCATAGTAACAATCATAAAATACAACCTCACAAAACAACCAAAGCAGAACACATTCTAACTTCCCTCTGGCCATTGGTGTGTGGGCCCAGAGGAGGAGGCGATGTTCTCAGCCACCTACCAGGCCATGGCGTCTTCTCCCTCAGGCCGTTGGTGTGGGCCCAGAGGAGGGAGCGGAGTTTTTAGCCGCCTGCCAGCTCATACTGAACTTAAAACCTATCACCTCTCCTAGAATACAGTTATCCAAGTTACACAGCTCATTACCTTCAAAAGTCAGAAGGAAACAAAAATAACTTGTGTCAGAACACAGTAGTGAAAGATCTGAAATCCCACATTAATGCAAGCTATTTGTCATGTATTTTTTTTCTGGATTTTGCCCAATAATTTCAAGAAATGGTTTCTGAGCATTTAATATTGTTCTGGTAAACCTGAGTAAGATTTTTTTTCCAGCATAATATTTCATAATTAGCTCTGGAAGTCTAACAGTATATATCAAGCCAAATAGATAAATGGGTTCTGAAACAGTGGTAATTGATTAAGAAAGGGATTGTGGGGAAGAGACTGAAGAAAACATTGACTTATTCAACGATCCAGTACACACTGGAGATAGAAAAGGCAACGCCTAAATTTGTGATAATTAAAAAAGGAAATGAAAATTATACCATCAGTATCATAGTGGCTTTACATTAATCAACAGTGCATACAAACTTTGAATACAGTGTACAGCTCTTGACAACAATTCTCAGAAAGAATATTGCAGAATTGGATGGAAAGGATACTTAAAAGGTTAACCAAAATGATAAAAAGACCAAAGTGTATAAGGAAAGGTTACAGCTAAGGCAGCTTCACTTAGAAAAAATTGTGAGCAGGGAACATAACAGAAAGATGTATAAAATTATTAATGGGGTGGGAAAGGTAGCAAGGATTGTTTTTATCTTATCACACTAGTACTGTATGTTAAGGAATAAAACTAAATGGGTAAAGACTTAGAACAGATAAAAGCACTACATACAGCATGTAGCTAACCTATGGCGTTAACTGTCATAAGATGAAGTAATGGCCACTAACCTGGATGGCTCCCGCTTCTCCCCGGGTCTTTCCACCTCGCCCGGGGATGGAACAAGCTGCTGCAGCTGTGGCCGGTGAGGCGTTCCCCCCCCTCTGGGACCTCTTTCCACCTCGGCCCGGAGACCGATAAAAGACTGGCAGGGGGGGGCGACAAGAGGACGCTCCCGCTTCTCCCCGGGTCTTTCCACCTCGCCCGGGGATGGAACAAGCTGCTGCAGCTGTGGCCGGTGAGGCGTTCCCCCCCCTCTGGGACCTCTTTCCACCTCGGCCCGGAGGCCGATAAAAGACTGGCAGGGGGGGCGACAAGAGGACGCTCCCGCTTCTCCCCGGGTCTTTCCACCTCGCCCGGGGATGGAACAAGCTGCTGCAGCTGTGGCCGGTGAGGCGTTCCCCCCCCCCGGGACCTCTTTCCACCTCGGCCCGGAGGCCGATAAAAGACTGGCAGGGGGGGCGACAAGAGGACGCTCCCGCTTCTCCCCGGGTCTTTCCACCTCGCCCGGGGATGGAACAAGCTGCTGCAGCTGTGGCCGGTGAGGCGTTCCCCCCCCCGGGACCTCTTTCCACCTCGGCCCGGAGGCCGATAAAAGACTGGCAGGGGGGACGACAAGAGGACGCTCCCGCTTCTCCCCGGGTCTTTCCACCTCGCCCGGGGATGGAACAAGCTGCCGCAGCTGTGGCCGGTGAGGCGTTTCCCCCCCCCCGCCCTCCCTCCAGGACCTCTTTCCATCTCGGCCCGGAGGCCGATAAAAGACTGGCGGCGGGGGTGAGGAGAGCTGATTAGGAACAGCTATTCCCCGACAGCTGATTAGGAACAGCTATTGGCGGGCGTACGTTATACTGTACTTGTGAAAGTTGATGATATTTGCATTTGTATTTGTGACTTGATATTTGTATTTATGACACTGAATCATATTTGTAATGTTGATTGGAATATTATCTTGCTATTATACTGTTACATTTTTTTATATATTGTATGTTTCTGCCTTTATTGTTGGACTCTATTGATCGACTGTATATTAATTATGTTGTACACCGCCCTGAGTTGGTCACATCAAGTAGGGCGGTATAGAAATCCAAAAAATAAATAAATAAATATAAATAAATGATACCAGGGAAATTTCTTGAGAATAAAACAACCAATGGATACAAGACATCTTGACTGCATATTGGTTTAATATCAGAGGCAGTTAACTGCTCAACACTCACTAGGTACCATGATCAGACCTGTACTACTAGGTTTCTTCTCCTGATTATGAATTCCCGATAGACATCTGTTGAGCCAATTTAAGAACAAAATGCATGCCTTTTGTCTGATCCTTGCTGGATAGCTCAGTGATTTAAGTCCAGTATCTGGCTGCGGAGCTGTATGCCTTAATATGCCTTAATATACGAGATCTCTGTTCCCTGGCTAGAGTTCTTATGTCACTATTGATTAAGTGTTACTTCAGGTAGTGATGATTCTGTTCTCCACTCTATCAGTGTGGGCAGAGGAAGAACTTATGCCAGTAAGTTCTGTTAGTGTATTTTTATCTATAAATCTTTGTCATTCTTTACCAAACCAACCAATCTAGCACTTTTCCACATGAATGCAATTTTATTTTTTGGGCAAGCATAGGATTCAGCATGTCTCTCAAACTCTTATACTCTTTCCCTCTCGCTCAGACAATATCATGGTGATGTTGCAGGTACTTCTTTTTCAGCACTGGCATATATCTATGATATTTGTACAGTTGTACCTTGCTTAAAGAGCATAATGCGTTCCACAGGATTGCTCTTTAAGCGAGTTTGCTCTTTAAGCGAAACACCATTGTAAATGACCAATTGTGGGGGGGATTGCAAAACCCGATTTATTTGTTAAGTGAGATTTAGGTTGGTTTTATTTGTTAAGAGAAGCGAACATTCAGAGAAAATTCTGCTCTTTAAGCGAGTTACTCTTTAAGCGAGGTGCTCTTTATGCGAGGTTTGACTGTATTTAAAACAGAAAATAGTCAGGGGAAAATGTCAGAAAAAAGAGAAAACATGAAAAGCAAAATAAAAAAGATTGACAGAAAATTCATAAACTTCTTACTAATATATGAGAAAACTAAGTAAAAGGTAAAATAACAGGTTCATAATACTAATTTTTTTTGGCAAGTGTCATGCAGAGACAAAGAAAATTCCTATTGTGCAGTCACACGCATATGTACCTGTGGTAATTACAACAGTGATATTCACGAAGCACTTCCACTAGCACATTGTGCAATAGGTCATACTGGGGACATGCAAACAATTGCACAATTGAATCACACAATTTGCTGTACTTGTCTGTATTAACAGGGTTTTGCACAGAGATAATTATTATAATAATCACTACAAAGAAATAAATGGGGAGGAGGATATCAAGAGGAACATTTCCATAAAATCCAGCAAAATCAAGGGGAAGTTTAAATCTAGATTAGGGATGCTGACAGATCTATAGAGAAATATATTTTCTGATTAGAATAAGATAAAGAGAATATGGAAACAATCTGTTAAAGAACCATACCAAAGAGAAGCAAGAGAAGAATCTTTTGATGAAAAACCTGCAATTTTTGAAAGTGACGTGAATCAGGATACTTTAGGTCCTGAAATACCTATTGGATGTGAGTCCTTTATATGTCTAGAGCACAAACATACAAACATAAAATATTGTTGTCCAATTCTGTAGACTCCACCTAAATGACATATCAAGTGAATAAAACATTATTTTTAGAAACAATTTATTCATTTGAAAATGGGAAACATTTCATCCAAACCTTTTTTTAGGTTCCTACTGTTTCTAATTTTCCCAATTTCCTTTTACAAGGGGAAATTCTTTCCCTTCCCAAAAAGATTCTTACTTCTTCATCTCCACATTACTAGCACAACATAAAAGAAAGGATACGTATTTTGATGAAACTGACAAACGGGGGCGGGGGGGGGGACCAAGCTACTATGTGTAAGAATGCACTCATTTCATTTCTGCATTTATATACTTGGGCAGGTTTTTTGTTGTTGCTGCTGTTCAGTCACATAGTCACAGTCACCTTTATCCTCCACCATCCTTTGCAGCCCACTCAGCTGTAAGCCCATTGCATCAACAATGCCATCTAACCATCTCATCCTGTGCCATCCCCTTCTCCTTTTTCCTTCGATCTCTCTCAGTATCAAGGCCTTCTCAAGTGAGTCCTCTCTTCTCATTTGATGTCCAAAGTATTTTAGCTTCATCTTCAGTGTTTGTCCTTCCAAGAAGCAGTCAGGGATTATTTCCTTGGGCAGGTAAATGCCCATTAAAATAAATTGAAGAAATGTCACAAAGAGTAGGAGCATACATGCTAAAAATAAAATCCCTTTTGATATTTGAGAACTTAACTTTTGTTAAATCTTATTATTTGTTCCTCTTTGTATATTGTTATCATTTTCTACTGGAGTTTTCATATTTATTTTTGGGATTGCTTGCTACATGAGTTCAATGTTTCCATGGGTATGACTAATATTTAACATTCACTGATTGTGAAATTGAAAGAGTTGAAAGGAAAGTTCAAATGTGTGTATTTATATGGCTCATGTGGCTGTTAAGTTTATCTTCAGAGGCCCTACTTTTAAGGTACAGTATCTTGCAACCAGAGTTGTTTTTCTGCTGATTAGTCAGTGACTACAAAAAATACAGGTACTGTATTTTTATTTAAATGTAAGATTATGAGGACTGTAACATAATTGCTTCTTCAACCCTGCTGCTTTAAGTCATGTTCCCTATGAAAGTAACCCCCACCCCCTGCTTGAATCCTCCGATGTGCCCAAAGGAGAAAAGTAGTTTCTATTCTGGGCAGGTTCTAGAACAGCAGTAATTTAAAATAATGGTATAAGTACACATTACATCATGTCTAACATAAGATTAGCCCTGTGATTTCTCAGATGTAAACCAAGTTGACATATTCACCATTGCACTAAGACAGTGTGACATAAAAGTGTTACAAGTATCTCCTCTCAGCTTTGAGGTAGCCCCCTTTAACCAGGTCTGTGTCCTGTAGGTGAAAGGGGAAGCTGGGGAGAAAGAATACTAAAGAAGTATCTGTGCCCAATTCAAACGTATGCTGAGTGTACAAGTAATATGAATCATTCAGACTATTGCTTCGTCACAGTACTAGTAAGAATGTAAGAAGCAACTAGTAAGCAACTAGTAAGAATGTAAGAAGCAACTAGTAAGCAACTAGTAAGAATGTAAGAAGCAAAGGTTAAAATAACCCCAATTCAGGTGTTACTTACCCAGTTCTCTCTGACATATGGGGTTTACTCACCTTCTCTGATGTCCTTTTTCTATGTCAAGAGCAATATCTTGGAAAAGGACAAAATCCTGCTTTCCATCCAAACAAGAAAACTAGTTTTTCAGGGTTCTTGTCCATACAAAGAGCCTACACATAACCAAGACTGTCTCCTCTGTTGACATATTCCTCCCCCCACGCAGAGAAATAGTGACAGAGAGGTAAGGGACTGAGTGTTTCCCAAATAGCATGTTGGAGAGATCCAGATTAAGTGTGTAAATTCCATCATTGTAAGGGATATGACATCACAAAGAAGGGAAGACAGGTAGTTATTAAAGGCTTTTCCCTTCAGTCTTGACATTTCTACATTTACCCTGCAAAGAGACTGATTGCATGTGAGTCATGCAAACCCCAGGATTGAAATAGGAACTCTTTAAGTGTTCCATATGATAAATGTATCATTTATGCTTTAGGCAAGAGGGCAGATGCAACTTAAAATTTTAGATACTATATTTCTGAAATTTACTTCTCCTATGCCCTCTGTGAGTGAAATACTATACCAAGAACTTCAAACTAACCTGCTCGCTGTTAACAGCTTATGAGTTCCATTTATTTCTACCATGAATATCATTTTAACAGCTTGCTATATTAATTTTAACCTGAAACAGAACAGACATAGTTTAACTTTCTTCAAAGGCAGTAAATTTTCTAAAATAGTCCATATACAGTCAAACCTCGCATAAAGAGTGCCTCACTTAAAGAGTAACTCGCTTAAAGAGCAGAATTTTCTCTGAATGGTTGCTTCGCTTAACAAATAAAACCAACCAAGAACTCGCTTAACAAATAAATCAGGGTTCACAATCCCCCCCCCACTCACACACACACACAAAGTCACAATTGGTCACTTACAATGGTGTTTCACTTAAAGAGCAAACTAACTTAAAGAGCAATCCTGTAGAACACATTATGCTCTTTAAGCGACATACAACTGTAATTTGAGTTAAAATTTCAAGAAACTTTTCAGTAAAATTAAGTTCTGAAGAAGCACCAAAAGAATCAAGATAAAACTAAAACATTGCTCATTCAAAATATCTCACCTACATGAAAATTCATAATACATGTGGACATAGTTTTCTCTAACATGTTAAGAGAAATGCACAGATAAAAGGCAGATTTTTTTCCCATGTTTCTCTTGAAAGATGTAATTTTCTTTACATTTTTATTAGAGACCTGTGTTGCAAAGTTCAGAGAACTGGGAAAACTGAAGAAACATTACATCCAACTCCATATATTATTCATTTTATACATGTACTGTATTAGTTCATATTGAGATGAAAATAAAATGATCTTATTCCCCATCTCTATTACTAAAATCTGGAGCTAGCACATTCTGCTCCACATCAAACCTATTGGTAATTACTCTGGGACACATCTGCCAGTGCTAAACAAATTGAAGGATATCACATTTTGTGGATGTAGTCTATGGCACAAGCTATCTATATTTGATTGAAGGCAGAATAACAACATTATATATGAAAGGTATAATTATAGAACTCGAATGTCATAGAATTCATTGCAAGTAATACCAGGTTCTCTCAGCAAATCAGGAAATGCAAAATTTATTGACTTCAAATAGCTGTAAGTTTAATAAAATACCCCTCAACGAAGGCTGGAAACACACCCTCTTGCAGTGGTGGCGAACCTATGGCATGTGTGCCAGAAGTGGCACTCGGAGCCATCTCTGTGGGCACCCGTGCAGTCACTCCAGCACAGAGTTTACCTCCACCCCTCTGCCCAGCAGCCCAATGGGAGCATTTCCTTCCTCCCCTGTTGCTGTGTTTGCGACAAATAAACAGGTAACTTTGCGACAAATAAATGGGTTTGGGGTTGCAGTTTGAGCACTCGGTCTCTAAAAGGTTCTCCATCACTGCCCTATTGCATACCTTGACAGACAAGAAATTTTCTTTACAGAAGACGTAACACTGTCTGTCTGGTATATCCCTAAGCATTTCATAGCTTCTTAAGTATAGTTTGCTACACATAGAAAGAACTTGTGTGTAAATACTATCCTTGCTGAAGAAAAAGATGACAATAGCCTCATATCTCTCCAGTCATCTGTTCTATTTCATTTTCATTTATGCATGATTGTGGAAAACCCCAACAATCAGGATTGTACATAGTATGGAGAATGCCTTCTCTCTAATATTCACTGTAGGTTCACAGTGCAAAGAAAGCTTGTAGCCATCCCAGAGAAAGAAGTTTCTTAGAGCATTCTCTGGGTAGTTAACTAGGTCATTGGCATTTTGACCCCAAGAAACTGGGTACTCATTTTATTGACCTTGGAAGGATGAAAGACTGATTCAACCTTGAGCACACTGGGATTGAACTCAGATCTTATGCAGAGTTTTGACTGAAGTACGTATGCCAAGTGTTGGCCAGCAGTAAATAACCTGACTCCCTAAAGGGGCCAATTGATATGGGCAGATGAGCCCTTTTAGGTGGGGTGGACCCCCCCCCCCCCACGTGGAGGAAATGACACTGGAAACCATCATATTGGGCCCAATGGCAAAATGAGCAGAGGAGTAATCACTTCACTATTCTGATTCCCAACAGTCATAGAGGTGGAAGAGGCCATGCCAGACGGACTGGCTGTGAAGGTGCACCTTAAATATCCTCAAAGCTGTAACAGTCCATTGCAGTACCGGTGTTATATCCTGCATGTCTCATTTCATATGTGCCTCAGAAGATGGCTCTGAGATCATAGTGTGTGGGTCACTTCATGGCATGCTGTGACTCACCTTAAACAAATTCACGACAGTGGAATTTTTCCTGTCACAGGGAAAAAATGTATACTCAGATACGAGTAGCAGCCGCTGCCGCTGACTTTTATTTATGTAAAGAATACAACACAAATACATATGATATGAGACACACTCTGTTGAAGATAGCTATCTGAACAGGTAATTGGCAAGCCATTTCTCCCTTCAGACAAACATGCTGAATGCACAGATTCTGAGAGCAAACAGTATTATGAGCAGGGACAGCCATGAGTTTGCATTACCAGTTTATAATACTGAGGCATTGCAACATCTCTCCAGGAAAATGCAAAACAAAAAATACAATGGCATGTGAGTGGCAATCTAATTGAATTAAATTACAAATTGCAGCCAAAACAAACAACAAACAACACAAGCTCCAATAGCCATGCATTTAATTAGATATATGCTGTTCTGAAGACTAATAAAGGTAAGTATCTGTAAAGAGATGTCTTTCACGAAAGTCTCATTAAGAACAGCCACCAAAACACAAAACTGTGTTAAGGGATTTCTTTATATTTTAATTAAACATAATACAACTGTGATGAGATAATTGTAGCAATCTGTACAGACTCATTTTCTACCTTTTAGTTATGTTCTCATCCAAAAACTGTTAATTGCACAATCCTAGCTGAGCAGTTTAAAATATATCCTTCTTCCATATCCATAGTATGTTCTAAATGTCCCTTCTCTGTCTCACTGATTCACAAACTTCTCATCTCTTTCTCAATGATCCATAAATCAGTGAAAAAGAGAAGGAAAGTTTATGTTTTCTGGGAAGTAAATGGACTATTGTCTCTGTCATGGGACTTCTTAACAGATCATTCATGCATTCTATGAAACATCATGTGCTGTTAGTGGTTAAGTATGAATCAGATTTCAGAACTCCTCCATTAAATGTGAGAGTTCTTTCTTGCTCAGCTTCCAGAGGTTTCATTTCTTTTAATATTCTTTCTGTAAAATTAGTAAATTTGGACTTAAATTAAACAGCGAGACTGGTCACAGGATGTTTAAAACCAACCCCAATACAAAAAAGTGCATTACAGTATTTAGCTGGCATCCCTCCACCAAAATTCTGTCGAGAAAATGCTGCGCAGAACGAATGGGTCAAAGCAAGTTCCTCAGAAATACACCTGCTATTTGATCACCAACCACCAAAGCAGAGACTGAAATCAAGTCATAGCTTCCACACAACAAGCCCCTGCAGACCACCTCAGAACTATGGAAGGCAAGCAATGAACTATCAGATAACTGGGCAAAACCACATGACTCTCTACCACCTTGTGTGTGGAAAGCTTTAAATAGACTGTGCAGGGGTAGGAAGATCAAAGGCTAATTTGAGAAAGTGGAATTTCCCTGTAGATGACAGCCTGTGTGAATGTAGAGCAGTACAAACTATCCCTCTTATGATACAATGCACCCAATGCCCCTCAAGTGCACCGAGGAGGGCCTTATGTTGACAAGAGGAAATGCTGTTGAGGTGGCCTGATATTGGGCAGATGTCATCTAGCCCTTTTTAATTCTATTTTGTTTTTAGATGTGTTAATTTTAGCTTTGTATGTTAGTATATGCTGGTGGTGCCGCTGACATGAATAAAGAAAAAGCAAGTTTGAATTATTGGTACATTTCTGGCATGAATTAGGACATTTGCTTGAGTGGTTATGATGTGTGTGATTCCAAATCATGCTAAATAATAAATCAGAGTGTACACATCAGGAAACTGGTGTGGGCATACTGAAATTCATGCTAAAGTGAAACACAAAGCAATAACCAAATACAGTAATACCTCATATAACATTAGTATCGAATAACACTAAAATCGCATAACATTAAGGAATCTGGGGGGAAGAATTGCATCAGATAACATTAAGATCCTATGGGATACTTCAGATAACAACCGCTAAAGCCTGTGTGGTTACAATGTATCTCTATGAATCCCATAGGATTTTAACATGCATCAGATAACACTAAAAATCATATAACACCAAGACTTGTGGAACCAGGTTTTAGTGTTATATAAGGTTTTACTGTATGGCTTTTTAATAAAGGAAAATGAAAAGAAAATGGAGTAGTAACTGCCCAGTAAATTTTTATATTCTCAACAGTCTTAAAACAAACAATGAAGGTTTTTTTCAGCAATATTAAAGCTAGAAGACTTATTTTACCATTACTTCTCATGGATTATAATTCTGCCTTCTCAGGTCCATAGGTGACATATATTTCCCTATATATACCAATAGTTCATGTATATATACATATTATACATGATAGAGTATTAATTCTCTATTGAGGCTACTCTTTAAAATTTATATTTTATTACATTTTTTAGCCTCAGACACTTCTGATGAGTTTATGAATTTCCAGTAGATATAAATGATGTATTAAACAGCCAAATGAAAAACAAAGTGTGCACCAATATATTTAGCTATTTAAACAAGATCATTCAAATATACTGTATATATAGAAAGTAAAAATTATTAGAAGAAAATAAATCTCACACTAAAGATTACACAAAAATGTAAGCTGTAAAATAACCATTTAAATGTACTCAAGCCATATATAGAAAGAAAAATCTATTTACTTTATTACTTCACAAATTTTAAAGTCAAAATTTGTCCCTGTTTTGTTGCTTGTCAGAAAATAAATGATTAAACATCAGGGAAATAATATCTGAAAAAAGGAATTAATATGTATCAGTGATATATAAAATAATATGATTGTATCTAAAATGAGTGCACTCTGATGTTGAGGCATACCTGCCACATGTTCACGGAAATGTCTGCAGAGCAGATAGTGCTGGATCTTTGGCTATAAACAGAGATGAGCACTGAACCCTAAAGTTGGACACGACTGGCTTTTGAGCAAGGGCGACCTTTACCTTTATCTAAAATGAGCAATTCTATTTAATGTTATTCTTTTCCATGCATTATTATACAACAGCCTGGATGTAAAGCACAAGATAATTCCTTTACATGGACATTTTAGAAAAAATGTTATATCTATGTGATGAATTGTCCTACTGTGACAATTTTCTTAAAAATGCAATAGTTTATATAAATAAGCCATGCACATAAAAACTATTTCAAAGGTCTGATAAAAATTAAGAAAATTTATATGACTACTTTTCATTTCTGTTATGCAACTGTAGGTCTTCCATATATATAAATGTCCCCATAGGGCATTAAAATTAAATTAAATTAAATATAAATACCCCCATACCTTTCATAGGAAGGGACGCCAAAAATACCCCACCATATCTACATTGCACACCTTACCAAACATGAGAGAAATCACAATAGACAACCACAATAGCCAAGATTTCTTCCCATTGCTGTAATAGTTTAGCAAGGATTTATAAGCAGGAAACTGGACCTTGGTTTGGATGTGTGGTATCAACTATTAGCAGGGTAACAGTAGTTGCACACCTGTCATAAGCTGTCAAGTAGGCTAGTTTCAGGTGGAATGGTACCATCAGATATTTTAATTGTTACAGAATCCACTGTTATGGGTACACTTCCTATTGCTTTGCATTCCTGTATGTAGCTACTACTGCACTGATTAATGAAGATGGTACACTGCCTTCCAGACCATTTGAGCATCTTTACCAGCTTCTGACTGATCTGAAAATGATCTGAAGATAGTGCTGCCACTTATTATGTCCTCCATCCCATCTGCACCTTTTTTTTTTTTTTTTTTACAATTGTCAGGCCTCTTTGACCGTCACTGGAATCATTCACATCTTATTTCAGCTGTCTTTCTTTCCAGTCTCATTTTGTAGTTATTTTCTCTATCACTTGCGGGTTATTTATATTGTGTTCAGGGACGTTCTGAAAAATAGTTTCTGGGTGGGTTTTTATTTATTTATTTTGCCACTTCTGCTGTCTCATTTACTTCCATTAATTCTCTTGCACATTTTGTCTGGTCTGTCCTATGTAGAGTGCAAACAAACACTGTTTGCAAAGGCTGGAATACATCATGATAGCAGATGAACCCTTGATGTTGAGGATGACATTTCTGAGTCCTGCAATTGTGTTTCTAGGATAGATGTAGTAACAGAAGTGGCAGCTAGATTTTCAGCAGAGTTTGGTCGGGCCTCTGTGTTGTCTTGTCTGTTGTATGTCAATAAGTGTTACATTTCAGTGTTACATTAGAGATGGGAGGACCATCTGTAAACAAGTAGAGGGTGGCCACCCAAGGTTTTGGGTTGTAGATCACTAATAATGTGTGTGAGTGATTTCAGTTCTGAGCTAAAAGTGATTGTTAATAATGTTCTCTTCTAGGTCTGTCTTCTAGTAGGTTTTCCTCTAAGTTTCCCATGCAACATCTGTCTTGTAGTAAGGTGTTTTTGCCCTGTTAATTTATGATTTGCCATGCTGGGTGAGTAATGCAGTCTGAGAGACACCATTTGTATATCCATTGGTTTAGAATGTACAGTACTCGGGATCCAAGCAAATGCAATTATCTCTAAGGGCTTGACTGTAGTGTAGTAATCAATCCTGTGTTTGCTTGAAGATGGAAGCATGCAAGTACACATAACAGTTGGTGGGCTTTTGATATGGTATAGTACAAAGACATCATCTTGTAGCTTTACAGTGGAATCCAAAAAATGTACCTACTGTGCAGATTAATTAATTTTAAGGTAAAAACTATTAACATTTGGGTAGATTGTATCCACTGCTTCTTTCCATGTATTCAGATAATTAAAAATATCATCAATATATGTCAGATAGAAAAGTGGTTTTTGGACACAACAACCCAAAAAGCAATGTTCCAGTACCGCCATTAAAATATTTACATACTATAGTTCTCTATGAGTATCCATGGCTGTTCTGTTAATCCAGAAATCACAAAGAGCAGTAGCTAGGTGGGCTGTAACTTCATTCAAAATGATATTCCTGGGGCCAGTAATCCATTCTTTTGTGGAATGGTATGAAGGGTTTCTGCCTCAGTAATGGCTGGGGATGATTTTGTCAGCAGATTGCAAATAGACTACAGTTTCCTCAGAAAGTCAAGCGCATCTCTTGGATAGCCAGGGCCATTGACAAATGAAGATATTCTTTTTTCTGAAATGTGTTCCTGATGAATAATATAAGATGCAATAGCAACACCATACTTTCTATCATTTAAAACAGGAGCAGGAGATCCTAACAGCGTTCTCCATGATACTGGACTGCAAATCCCATCAGCCCTACCCAATATGGGATGATGATTAGGTTTATACTCCAAAAATATCTGGTTGCCTATATTTGAAAGAGTCCTTGGTGTAATTGTGAGAAGAGAAGCAGTGTATGTATCATATGGAAAGAAGAAAGGTACATTTTGTGACACAATATGCAAAATCCTAATGTTAAAGTTCCACTTTGTCTTCTAACCTAGAAACAGAAACAAATCAATGCTTCTGGCAAACTAGCAAAACTTCTGCTGCAGGATCAAACACGTTTGTGCTGATGCAGTGGAAAGGTCATCAGAACAAACAGAATAAAACACAGAAATCAAAATTATTTAGAAGTTCAATCCTTATTCATTATCAGTAAGATAGGAAAAACAGTACTATATGTTTAGTTTTCAAATACTGTATGCGATAAGCTTAATTAGCTTCTTTGAAAAAGATCTTCATTTATAATATACCGTAATTTAAACTTTGAATTATAGCAGAATGCCTACTGAGGTAAACAAATGTAATTTGGAAGAAGGTCTTCTTGTATAGCCAAATATTACACAAGAGTCAGTATTATGAAAGTTGCAGCATCATTTCTGTCTACAAATAAACTATTGGGCAATGAGTTGAGGTAAAGTGCACTTTAAAAGGCAAACTAGCATGTTATGGACTTGTCTTGAGATCCACAAATGGTATTCTTAAGCATATTTTAAAAAATAAATGGTTGGTACAGCAAAGTGCTTCCAATTCACTTGTAGAGAGATAATAAGGTACTCATTACTTTTCCAGTATGCATTTTCCTCAGTTAACCCCCTCCCCTCCCCTCCCCTCCAACATTGGCTGTTGCTAGGGCTGGAAAAGGAGAGGTCTGTAGAATGAATATGCAACTATGTTATTAGCTGTGTTTTACTTCTGTTCAGGCCTAAGAGGTATTAGCTGGGTAGCCAAAGCAACATTCCACACACAGAGAAGAGTGTGCTAAAAGTATGCTTGAAATAACTTCAGATTTTTCATTAACACAAGTAACCATTTTAATGCTTTAAGGGGGGACCATCACAAGCAATCTAAATAGGTTGATAATATGCAGCAACCATAGACTGCTAACAAGAAATAACATAGGGAAGGAAACTGGAGACCTTAGAAAAGAGAATGAAATCTTAGAAAAGTGCAAGACTAACTGAACAAAAATAATTTACCATGCAACGCTTTGGCTGAATCCTGTTGCTTTAACTTACATTCTCTCACCAAAGGTCCTGAGAATCCCACAGGATCCTTTCCATCATGGGAAAGCCATGGGGTACAGGGCAGGAGAGATTTATTCCATTTTCAAAAATTGTATCTGGCAATAAAATCATCTCAGTGGTGTCCTTTCTAAGAAATTAAAGACCTCCTTCCATCCCATGCCTCTCAAAGGCCTACTTACAATGAAAGATATCCCAGTAGAATCTTGGAACCAGATTTTATTTTATTTTATTTCATTTGTTGTATATTTATAACAAAGCAAAAGCAATCATACTTATCTACTGCCCATAGCACTTAGTGCACAGGAAAGACTGAAGGCTGAGTTAACCTTAATTCCTGGTCAGGATCGAATTCACAACCTTTTGGTTGCTGTACAGCAGTTTAAACACTGCACCACCAAGGCTCATATATGTAGCATCCTAAGAATCATTCTAGGCTATAGCGGCTTACTGGTTAAGTTGCTGAGCTTGACGACCTGAAGGCTGACAGGTCAACAGTTCAAGCCTGATTACTACATTATGGAGTGAACTCCCATCATCAGTCCCAGCTCCTGCCAACCTAGCAGGTTGAAAACAAGAATTTGCAGGTAGATTAATAGGTACTGCTTCAGTATGAAAGGTAACAGAGTTCTGTGAGCTCTGGCATCTAGTCATGCCTGCCACATGGCCACAGAAATGTCTGCAGATGCAGATAGCACTGGCTCTTTAGCTGTAAGCAGAGATGAGCACCACTCACTGGAGTCAGAACATAACTGACTTTTGAGCAAGGGAGACCTTTACCTTTACTAAGAACCATTCAATTATTAGGACTTTGAGTTCAAGAAATCTTTTGGCTTTGATGTTGCCAAGAACAGCTCTCCTTATATTATGCTAGATATCTTTCAAACTGAGGTGAAAGTAATGAAAAAGAGCTATGTGCTTACTTGAAAAGAACCATTTATCTGGACAAAGGAAATCACCGAACACTGGCAATACCGTGGTATGTAAAGATGAAGAGAGATGATTGATTCTCTATCCTTGGAGGCAAAACCAGATAGTACAATTTTGACATCTTCATTTTATAATTTTAGGTTTACTACTGATCCTTGCTTTTATCAGCTTCTCAGAAGGATATTTGGAGATTTTTGGCTCTCCTCCTCATAAAAACTCTATAATATCCAACCTGATAAAGATTCCAGGAAGACTCAAAAAACTTGCCTAAATAAACTTTATTTCTATTTGGAAGTAATAGTATTTCCACTGTATTATCCAAATGTGTTTCAGGATTTCCTCTAAGACTCAGGGTTCCATCAATTTATGCTTAATACTTTGCAGCCAGATAGATTAATTTCAATGTGTATTAATAAGAAACTACTGATGCTGAGAAAAGTAGAGGGGAAAAGAAGAAGGTGCAGCAAAAAATGAGATGGCTAGATGGTATTGCAGATGCAATGGGCACAGAGCTAGGTGAGTTGAGGAGGATGGTGGAGGATAGAGGTGCCTGATGGGCAATGGTCCATGGGGTCACAAAGGGGCGGAATTGACTGTGTGACTGAACAACAAATTGTTGGCTAAAAATAAACAAGTAATGTAATTTGTCACATACAATAAATGGCAACGAACACTATTACCTTATTCTATAAATGTTACTATAGGTCTTAAAATGTGTTTATATACAAAACCATAGGGCATTATCTATGGGACCTAAAAATCAATTTCAGGACCTTTTATTCAAGAACCTACACTTACAATTGTAATGCTATGAGGATGCAATTTCCCTATTCACTACTTTTGTATAAGTTCTATCACCTGTATGCACAGGTAATGGAAAGCAAATTATAGTCTTAGAGTTTTGACTTGCATGCTTTAAAAATATTTCATTTCCCAAAATGTAACCTCTACCACTTTGTTCTCGCAACAAAATTCATAACATCTTTCCTGCAGGTTTTTAACCTATGATTTTTCACAGATCTAAAAACTGGTAACATAATTCTGTTTAAGACCATCTAAACCAGAAATTTTTTACCGGTGTTTTCAGGTTAGCACACTGAAGCAATTTCTGTACAATGATACATAATCCATCTTTAACATTGGTATGACTGCCCTTCTATTATGTATAGGGCACTAGCAAATTGTTATTATATAATTTAAATGTTCTGAGTGGGGTACACAGAAGGAGCCTCTTTGAAAATTGTGGTATTTTTGGACACCAACCTTGTTGTGCCAGTTAATCATTCTCATATTGCGTCAGGTGAAAGGAACTATGAGTTGAATTCACCAAAAGGTTGCTTCATTTTGGCAGTTTAAAGCAGGGATTCTCAACCTACGGCCCGGGGACTGGATGCAGCCAATGACACCATTTCATGTCGGGGGCCCACCACACCTGGAGGTACCATGTGTGGCAGGCAGGGCAAAATGGCCATCTGGCCCCCAGAGCTGTATGAGAGAGTGTGATCTGGCCCTTGGCTTCAAAAGGTTGAGAACCCATGGTTTAAAGCCTGACCAAGACATGGAGGAAGAGAAAGAAGTGTTCTGAATTACTGTACACTTATTTTAGTTAACTACAAGGGAAATGAAACTAGGTTTGTACTGACTGTGGGTAAACTCTCAATTTCACAGAAGATCAAGATTACAACATCAGGTATTTTAAAATAACCTCTTTAAAAGGAGGTCTGACTCAAGTGCCCTTATAATCACATAGGAAACAACTGTGGCATATATTTTTCCACTTTCAAAGTGTTATCCTGTGCTCTCACAGTAAACAAACATTTGTGCATCTTTCTAACCACTTGATTCCAAAATGAAAAAAAATACATGTTACAGTATTTCAGTAGCAATATACAGTAACATGTTTTGCAACATTGCATCCTATCACTGTTTCCAAGTTTCCAATCCTAAATTTACTATTTTATTCTCTGCACTCACTGCCAAATACTGTATACATAGCTCTCAGCTCAGGCAAAAACAGTATTTGGGGGGGGGGTGTTTATGAAATGGAAATTCCATATGCATTTGGAGAAGGATGTGAACCTGTAGCATCAGATTAACTGGTGATTTGAAACTACTGTACTCGTGCCATACATGCAGAGATCAAACTATCAGATGTTTGTAATCAAACAATGAGGAACACTAGTGTCAATCTCATTAAAATAGTGAAAAAGATTTCAATGAGATCAAAAAGACTAATTTTCAAGGAAGGATTGAGTTTGAATATTTGCACATTAATCAATTCAAATTCTGATCTTGAATGCATTAAGATAATTGCCAAGACCATGTTAGCGTACTAAATTGCACTAGAGTGATCCCACTGAATCAGTGGAGATTAGGCAAAACCAATCCTCCATAAATCCCACTGATTTAAATGGCCTCACTCTATCATTGGCTTACTTTAGCACAGGAAGATATCAATATAATATAGCCATTGGAATCAAAAGAGGCCATTTGATTCAATGGGACTCCTCTAATGGGATTAACTGCACTAAAGGAACAGGATTTTGGCAAATGTATGGATTACAAATTACAGTAATACCTTGGATAACGTTTGCATCAGATAGTGCTAAAACCGCATAACTTTAAGCAATTTGGGGGGGAAATTGCATCACATAACATTAAATCTTGTGGGATGCATCGGATAACATTCACTAAAGCCTGTGCCGGTTACAATGTATATCTATGGAGTTTTAACGTTATCCAATGCATTCCATAGGATTTTAATGTTATCTGATCCATGCATTGGATAACATTATAAATCGGATAACACTAAGACTTGTGGAACCATGTTTTAGTGTTATCTGAGGTTTTTCTGTACCAGTGTGGTTTATATTCAAGTAAAGATAATGCTAATAGATAACATTTTTAAATCATGAAATGTACATAAAATTAGATTTTAAAGAATAATGAAAGTTCAGTATCATTATGACATAATTCTGCTTCTTTTACAGTCATAGTATGAAAGTACCACAGGCATATGATCCAGTACATATCTTTAATATTTTGTTCCAATCACAGGGATTTAAATGCAACTTGAAATTGTTAATGACTATATTTGCACCTCAAAGAAATTTGGCAATATGATCACCACATAGACCTTTATACTTGCACTTCTGTGACAAGAAAATTATCTTGGGGATTTTGAAGAGCATCCATGGCAAAAGAGCTTTGGGTGCCAGATGGCCATTTTGCCCTGCCTGCCACACATGGCACTTCTGGGTGTGGCGGAGGCAGGGGGACACATGAAATGGTGTCATGGGTGCATCTGGCCCCTGGGCCATAGGTTGAGAACCCCTGGTTTTCAGCTATCTAGAGCAGAAAATACTGGGCTAGATGAGGAAATAGACTTGGGTTTTCCCTGTGTATTCTGTCAGCCTTTGGGATTGAGGTGTTATTGTTAAAACATGAAATTGTATCTTTGTGGCTTTGACTCTCCCTGATGGGGGCCTTTTATTAGATTAGCTGATGGTCTCTGAAGTTGCTGATTTATATGCATCATATTTTAAACACATGAGTTTGATACTGCTTTTACTGCTATTTTTCTATGATATTTTCATGATGCCCCATGTGCTTAGACATTCTGGAATAAATAAACATTCCTATCATTTAAATATAGTCATACTATGGAGCAATATTTAAAAAATCTTGCTTGTTTTGTATTTACACATGTCAATAACGGATAGTTTGCGTTATTTTTTTTTTAGTGGGTAAGAAGTCAGTTGATTAACCATGTTATTTTAAGCTGCTGAGTGCTAATTAAGAGATGTGTCCTCTATTTCAAAGTTAAATGTGTTGAAACTTCTGTGAGTGGTATTTCCATGAGTTGGGTTCAAGGAAATAGAAAGGGAAGAGAGAGAGAGAGAGACTGTGGGTTCATCATAACTCCAGAGCATGGCATAGGGCAGTGATGGCCAATCTTGGCTCTCCAGATGTTCTGGAACTTCAATTCCCAGAAGCCCTGATCAGCAGAAGTGCTGACTCAGGTTTCTGGCAAGTGAAGTCCAAGAACACCTGGCATGCCAAGGTTGGCCATCACTGGCATAGAGAACACACAAGGAAGGAAAATGGGTTGTCCCAGGTAAGTTTGTCATGAGGGAGATGCTATTAAGGTAGAAGGAGAATCTGCCAACTGACTAGCCCTGCTTCTCCTAAGTACAGTAAAACCTCATATAACGCTAAAACCTGGTTCCACAAGTCTTCGTGTTATATGATTTTTCGTGTTATCTGATCCTCTATGGGATCCATAGAGATACATTGTAACCACACAGGCTTTCGCGGTTGTTATCTGAAGCATCCCATAGGATCTTAATGTTATCTGATGCAATTCTTCCCCCCAGATTCCTTGATGTTATGCGATTTTCGTGTTATTCGATACTAATGTTATATGAGGTATTACTGTATTGTTTTTCTTTAGTTACTGCATTATTAGGACAGACAGCGATTCATTATCAACACAGTATTTTTGTTAGGGCATTTTTATATGGTACAGTATTGTACAAAGATTCCTGCCCAGTGGGTTAGTACAGCTTTAAGGCCCTGCAAGTACTTTAAACACAGGTGTTTAGGATTGAGGCACATACTGATTGCCCGGCTGTGTCTGCCTGGTGTACGTGCCTCAGCAACAGCACAGCTGTGGCTGATTAGAGAAACAGCAAGTTTTGTTTTCCAGATGCCTGAATGGAAAAGAGGTTGCCCGGCATTTTGACAGTTTTCTTTACATCAAAGGTCAGGGTCTCTCTTGGTCAAAAGCCAGTCGTGTCCGACTCTACGGAGCGGTGTTCATCTTTTACAGCCAAACAGCCAGCACTGTTTGCATCTGCAGACATTTCCATGGTCATGTGGAAGGCATGACTGGAGTGCATGGAAATGCTGCTTACCTATTTATCTACTTGCAATGTCTTTCTTTCAAACTGCTAGGTTGGCTGCTGCAACTAACTTAGAGAGATTTAAAACCAAATTCACTATTGAACAATACATTTTATGAATGGCTAGTCAACAAAAGCATCTAGGTTTTCAATTTCTCCAATGTCTTAATTTTGTAATTGTGATGGGGGATTTCTTGAAATGTATGTGATATGTGATATTTTGATATGTTATTGATATGTGGTACTTTCATATGTTTTGATATGTGATATTTTATGATTTATGCTGTTAGCCGCTCTGAGTCGCTTCGGCAAATAGAGCGGCATACAAATACAAATACAAAAAAAATATACAAAAATATGAAAAATGCTATGACTGTAAAACAGGAGTTCTCAGCCTTTTTAAGCTGGGGGCTGGGTCACACTCCCCCAGACAGCTTCAGGGGATGGACGGCTATTTTGTCCTCCCTCCACCACATGGCACTTCCTGGCGTGGTGGAGGTGGTGGTGGGCCACATGAAATGGTGTCATGGGCCATATCCAGCCCACAGGATGAGAACCCCTGATTTAAAAGGAATAAGACATTCTTATGCAAAGGACATCTTTGTAAGTAACTTACATTATTTAAAAATCAGAATACAGTCAAACCTCGCATAAAGAGTGTTTTGCTTAAAGAGTAACTCGCTTAAAGAGCAGAATTTTCTCTGAATGTTCACTTTGCTTAACAAATAAAACCAACCAAAAACTCGCTTAACAAATAAATTGGGGTTTGCAGTCCCCCCCCCCCTTTGGTCATTTGCAATGGTGTTTCACTTAAAGAGCAAACTCACTTAAAGAGCAATCCTGTGGAACGCATTATGCTCTTTAAGCGAGGTACAACTGTACCTATGCCACACAGCTGAAAATCCCAGGCAAGCCAAAACATTTGATACAATCTTAAAGTACCTCAACACACATAAAATAGAACCTGCAATCTGGCATACCAAATCCTAGTCGATGTTCATCAAGCTTCAAATATAAGTGTGAACAGCCATGTTTCCCTTGGCATTGAAATGAGTCCACATTCAGCATCAACCAGGCCTCCAGGCAAAGGAATTCTTCAGCTAGGGTGCTGAATTGAGGAAGAGTGCACATCCTATTTTGAATCTCATAGCAGTTTAGCCAAAATAGCTGGAAGAACTCAGAAATCTGATTCAAAGAAATAATGCACCTTGAAATGCAAGAAGCCCTACAGGTTTCCAGGATGTCTATAGAGATGAGGGCTGTCAAAAAGGCCACTTAGTATATTACTACAGTACCTATAAGAATATTTGGAGGAATAATGAGAAATGATTTTGAGGAAGATTTTGATTGTCAGGCTATTCCTCCATTTAACTTGTTTCCAAGATGGACATGGCTATAAAAGTCAAAATATGAACTCCACACTGCAGTGCATACAGAAAAGAATGGGTACCCAATGCCATTGACACAAAAGCCCTATATCCTACTACCATAAGACCAGCTGAAGTATCTAAGCAGTTTTTAAGACAACTTCACTGAAGTGCATTAAAATAAACAAAAGGCCAGGTGGTGACTATGACATTGATCTCTATAGTAACAGTTGGAAAATTCTAGAAAAGGAGACAGCTGGCACACCAATTATACTTGTACAGGAGTTCTTCCAGTGACAGTCAATGCCTGAAAATGTTAGGCAAACTCCACAAACAACCCGCAGTCCAAACCTATATTTTCAGAGGGAGTGTGACCTATTTCAACATTGGTTAAATATCCAAACTGACATTTTTACAATAGGGGGAAGCTATTTACAGTTAGTTAACCCTTCATTTGTCTATTACAGACTTCAAGTACAAATCAATATATTAACAGCCTTCCCAAGAACATACTGACAGCATTGCAGTCCAAAACTCTATATAATCCTTTACAGCAGTTACACGTCAATTAGTCTTTCCCAACCTGGTGCTACCAAGATGTTTGGAATTATTGTTCATTTCATCACAGACAATGGCTAGGGATAGTGGAATAGGTGCTGCAAAATATCTAGAGAAAACCATATTTGGTAACACTGATATAGGTTCTGGCATGCATGGGAGATACAGCGTAACCAAGAGTAACATTACAAAACAAAGGTAATCTTTTGGCGTCTTTACCTCCTGGAAAAATGCTCAAACGAAAGAAAAAACCTAGCATAATACCTTGGTTAAATGATACTGAATGCAACTGAACAGACCAGTAGAATCACTAAGGCCACACCCATTAGACCTAATTCTCAAAGCTGATTAATAAATGCCTCTCCCTTTAAACACATGACTGTCAACTAAGATCTACTCCTCTGTCCTGCCATGGAGAATTATTGACTATTCAGAAACATTTGGAAGGTGTTTTTTTTTTAAATATAGCTGCCCTGCTTTGGGAATGCTCTCTTTTTAGAGGCTTACTGGCACCAACATTTAACTTCATTTTAGCACCAGGTTAAAACATGGTTATTCAAGGATTAAAGCAATCTGCTGTGAATGTTTTCTTATTGTTATTGGTTCAAATGTATGTACATAGTATTTATTGTTTCTAACTATTCTAAATGGTTTTAAAATACTGAATTATGTTTATGTTGCTTTTACACTACCTCGATTGTAAGCTAAAGAGTAGAATACAAATGTTCTAAATCAATCAATAGCGTTTCCGTCACATGATCAGAAGCCATATTGCAATAGGTCTAGAAAAATCAGTTTTATCTCTACAAATCTGGAGCTCAATCACTGTTCCTATTCTAAACGATACTCAGAAAAGTAATAACTGAGGCTGACCAATAATTGCTTAACTGGGTCCACTGAGGGCTTTTAAAGATGTGGTCTTCCCACAGCTTTCTTGAAGCTCCATCATATGATGCCTTGCTGAATAATGACATCGCCACAATATTGATCTATTCGGCCATTCTTCTGAGCTAGTCCTGCCTCTGACAGGATTCTTTTTAGCCAGGATGGACACTGTTCTAGAACATGGAATATATGAACACAGAATAATAATTCTACCAACATCCTTAGATGACACAAGTGGAAAAAAGAATCCTTCAATACAGGGAAAGTGGGAGTAAATGTTAAAAGAAGTAACAACATGTATTTGTACAGATCCCCTATAGAACTCTAGATTTATAATTCATCAGTGCTGAACTATACCTTTGGTAAACTATTTGGTAATCATATACTTGCTGAAGACCAGTTGTATCATAAAATGAATGTACTGGAAGATTTTTTAAAAACCCATTGTGATTAGATATTTGTGTCACAATACTGTGGAAAGCTGTGACTCATGGAAATACCTGGTATTAGAAACTGAAAAAATATGTAAATGAAGAAATTCACTATTGACATTTAACATTTGTTAAACCAACTATGGATAGCTAAGATGCTTTCATTGCCAGTTACATAAAAAGATGTGGCAGCAGGTACTGAAACCTAAATCTCAAAGCACTTCAAGGATGAACCGTGTGCAAGTGTGTTCAGAGTTTTTCCTCACAAAGTATCTTCTTGAGAAGACAAGGTAGGAATTACATCTGGTTTAACAGCAAGAACAAGATTAGAAGAGGTAACTGTCTTGTAGTTTAGCTACAATTAGAACTAAACTAATAACATGACAGATGTAAGAAGGACAGGTTTCACTTACCAGTAACTGTCGTTCTCCGAGTATGTTGTTTGGGGATTCACACTGATGGGTTCTGCGCCTGCGCTGAATCCGGAGCGGAGCTGGAAAGCTGATTGGATAAAGAGTTTTGAATGTGGGACCGCCCACCATGCCCAACCCCTTTAGGCGCCATTTCGCGCTCTCCCCTCAGTTTGATATTAAAGCTGCCCGCTAAGCCTAAGGCCATCTCAGGCCGGCAGCCCTGAGGGGAGGCAGGGTTGGGTTGTGTGAATCCCCAAACAACATACTCGGAGAACGACAGTTACTGGTAAGTGAAACCTGTCCTTCTCCTTCGTGTTGTTTGGGGATGCACACTGATGGGTGACTAACAAGCTCACTTACTTGGATGGTGGGCAGCCGGCGTCCTGAGATGTAGGAGAGCGCGATGGCATCATGGATGGGCGGTCATCAGCGAAGAGGATCGGAGACCAGCCGTCAGGATGGACCTGCCCCGTCTGACATCAGGGGCGGACCTTGTATCAACCCGGTAGTGGGTGATGAAGGTGGAGGACCTGGACCAAGTGGCAGCCTTGCAGATATCCTCCATCGGGATGCCCTCTAGGAATGCAGTGGAGGAAGCCAGTGTCCTGGTGGAGTGAGCCCGGACATGAGGCGGAGGTGGCAGGGATGACATCTGATAGGCCAGGTAAATCGTACCTGAGATCCATTTAGATAGTCTCTGGGCAGACAGAGGCTGTCCCTTAGTCTTGCCACCATAAGCCACAAACAGTTGTTTTGCTCTCCTGAAGGACGCAGTCCTCTGGGTGTAAAACAGCAAAGCCCTCCTGACATCCAACGAGTGCCACACTCTCTCTTGTGGAGACAAGGGATTCAGGAAGAATGCTGGAAGCGTGATGGCTTGGGCCAGGTGAAATTCAGTCAGGACCTTGGGCAGGAATGTCAGATCTGGGTGCAACACTGCCCTGTCAGGGTAGAACTTGAGAAAAGGAGGGTCAGACCGAAGGGCTGCCAGCTCCCCTGCCCGTCGGGCAGAAGTGATAGCTACAAGGAAAGCAGTCTTGTAGGAGACAAACTTAATGTCCACCGAAGCCATGGGTTCAAAGGGTGCCTTCGTGAGTGCGGTGAGCACTGTAGTGAGGGACCACTGAGGGGGTGGTATCTTCACTGGAGGATAGGCGTTGCGTAGCCCTTGAAGGAACCTTTTAACAGTTTTGTCTCTGAAGGCGGAGGACAATACTGAAGAAGGTGGGGCCTTGGCGACCACAGCAGCTAGGTGGACCTTCAATGATGAATGTGCGGATCCCAACTCGGCGAGGTGCAGGAGGTAGGACATGACATCCTGCAGGGATGCGGAGTCCACGGTGCGGTCGCTGGATGCTAGGAAGTCAGTGAAGCGACGGTACTTGGCATCGTAGGACTTCCGTGTGGAAGGTTTCCTTGACAGATCAAGGATCCGTGCTATGTTGGGCGGATAAGCCAGGCCGTCAGGTGTAGGCTCGGCAGATCCGAGTGAAGGATCCGACCGTCTTCCATGCGGAGGAGATTCGGATCGGTGGGTAGGCGGAGACGATCGCAAGCCAGGGTTTGGAGTAGTGGGAACCACGGCTGGCGCGGCCAGGACGGGGCAACCAGGATCGTCCAGGCGTTCTCCGCACGGATCCGTATCAGGACCCGTTGGATGAGAGGGATCGGTGGAAACATGTACAGCAGTTCCTGGTGCCACGGCACCATGAAGGCATCGCCCTCCGATCCGTGGCCGATCCCTGCTCGGGAGCAGTAACGGCGGCACTTGGAGTTGGTCTGTGATGCGAAGACGTCTAGGGTCGGTGTGCCCCACCGTCGGCACAGGCGGTCGAACACCGATCCGTCCAGTTCCCACTCGTGCATTGCCGTCCCTTTGCGGCTCAGGGAGTCTGCATCGGAGTTCAGGGTGCCCTGGATGTGGACACCTATGGGGAACACATGTACCTTCAGGCACCACTCCCACATCTGGACGGTCAGGTAGAGGAGGGAGAGAGACTTGGTCCCTCCTTGCCGGTTGAGATAGGCTAGTGTCGTGGTGTTGTCCGAGGCGATCTGCACCACACTGCCCGCGATCGACGGTCTGAAGGACCTCATCGCCTTCCATACCGCTAGCAGCTCGAGGAAGTTGATATGGTGGTCGGCTTCCTCGGGCGTCCATATGCCGTGAATCCGTAGTCCGCGGCAGCACGCACCCCATCCGTGGGTGCTCGCGTCGGTGGTGACTTGGATGGACGGTGCGGGAAGGGTGAAGAGTCTCCCCGCGGTCACATTCTGGTCCATTGTCCACCAGTTTAACTGGTCTCGGAGTTCGGGGGTCGGTGTGAGCCACTTCCCGAGGTTGTCGTGGGTGCCGTTGAAGGAGGAGAGGAACCACGACTGGAGGGAGCGCATCTTGAGTTTGGCGTGCGAGACCACCGCCGTGGTCGACGCCATGAGTCCTAGCAAACGGAGGGCGTCCCTCGCACGGACCCGACGTCCGCCCTGGATCCGTGCCACCACTGTGCGGATGTCGAGCAGACGTTTGGTTGGGGCGTAGGCTCTTAGAGCCAGAGAGTCTAGAACGGCTCCGATGTATTCTATTCGTTGAGTGGGGGTCAACTGGGATTTCTTGAAGTTGACCCGCAGACCGAGGCTCTGCATGAGGGCGAGGCAATGTGCAACGTCGTCCTTGGCTTTTTGTTGGGTCGGGGAGCAGATCAACCAATCGTCTATGTACGGGAACACTTGGACGCCTTGCAGTCGCAGATGAGCAGCCACCGGTGCCATGCACTTCGTGAATACCCTCGGAGCGGTGGAGAGGCCGAAGGGTAGGCATGTGTACTGGTAGATGTTGCCGCCCACCTGGAATCGGAGGAAACGACGATGTTCCCTCCTGATGGACACGTGAAAATAGGCGTCCTTCAGGTCGATGACGGTGAACCAGTCCCCGTGGTTGATCAGCGGGAGGATGGAGTGAAGGGTTACCATCCGGAACTTCCTCGCGTCGATATGCTTGTTGAGAAGACGGAGGTCCAGGATGGGACGTGCCCCCCCGTCTTTTTTGTCCACAAGGAAGTATCGGGAGAAGAACCCTTCGTGAGACTCCGACGCTGCGACCGGCTCTATGGCGCCCTTCTCTAGGAGAGCTGTTAGTTCCTCCTGGAGCGGTGGGGATGGATCGGTGATGCGGATCCGTCCGACAGTAGGGCATCTCCCGAACTCGATCGCGTAGCCAGAGTCTAAGATGGTTAAAACCCATCGGTCTGTGGTGATGGCAGACCACGCCGATAGGTAGTCGGAAAGGGGGCGGTAGGGTAGAGTCTCGGTCACGGAAGAGTCAAACACGTTGTTTGCCCTTCCGTTCCGTACGCTTGCCAGTCTGAGGCCGTTGCTGGTAGCGTGGACGGTTGGGTTGTTGGCGCTGCCGGTAGGGCTGGTACCGGGAGTAGTCCCCTTGTCTCTGTGGCGGGCGAGGTTGATAGGATGGGCCCGCTTGAGACGTCGACGGCTGGTCCTGATGGTAACGGCCGGACCCACGGTGTGGAGGGCGGAGCTGTTTTATCGTGGCGTAGTCCCCTTTCAGCTCTCCCAAGGAGGTGTCGGTCTCCTTGGCGAAGAGGCCCTCGCCATCGAAGGGAAGCTCCTCCACGAGCCGCTTGACATCGTCCTGCAGGTTAGCCGAACGGAGCCAGGCGTGGCGACGGAGCTGGATGGCGGAGGCCAAGTTTTTTGCCTCCGACTCGGTGACGTGGCGGCCGGTGCGGATTTGCTGGAGGGAGAGGTTGTTGCCCTCCATGCAGAGTTTTTCAAAGTCCGCTTGTCGATCAGGTGGCAGCAGGGACTTGAACGACTCCGCTTGCTCCCAGAGTCGACACTGGTAGCCTCCCATGGCCGTCGCGTAGTTGGACGCACGGAAGGACAAGGAGGCATTGGCGTAGAACCTCCTGCCCAGTGCGTCCAGCTTCTTCCCTTCCTGGGTCGACGGGATGGGAGTGCTGCTGATCGGCGTCCGGTGTTGGGAGCCCTTGACCACTCGGGAGTTCGGTGCCGGGTGAATGTGCAGAAAGTTGGAATCGTCCAGCAGTCTGTACATAGAGTCCACTCTGTTGGATACGGAGTGGGAAGAAACCGGCTTCTTCCACACCTCCTTGGCCGCTTTAGCAATCTTAGGGAGCAGTCCGAGGCGGACGGGGACCAACTCCTTGCGGTCGGCCAAGCCGCAGACGACATCCTCACAGTCGTCCGGGGGAGCCTCCGCCCGAATCCCAAGGGTGGATCCGAGGCGAGTGATCAGTCCGGTGTAGGTCTTCAAATCCTCCGGCTGGGATCCGTGGACGGCGCCGATGTTGTCGTCCGGGGACTTGTCGACCGCGACCGGCGGTGGCTGATGCTGCTCCTCCTCCTGATCCGACGAGTCGGAGTCTCCTGACCGCTCCGAGACGCTGGGCGGTGGCAGGTAGACCTCGGGGTCCGAGTCCGACCAGTACGGCCTGGCGGATCTCGGATCGCTCCCCGGCAAAGGCAGCTGGTACGGAGGGAGAGAGGCCTCCGACCGCGCCTGTTCCACCCTCTGCCGCTTCGGTGCGGGGCCCTCCTCACGGAGCGGTGGTGCCTCCGTGGCTGGTGGTGAGGGCAGAGGGCGCTCCCACGGTGTCGTCTGCGGGCCGTAGAGCTCGGTGTGCAGTTTCCGCACCATCGCCTCGATGTACGGGGCGATGAGGCTCAACTGGGGCGGCGGTTCGATAGCCGGACCAGGAACCACGGAAGGACTGCGGAGGGAGGAAGACCTGTGCGGTGGTACAGGTGGAGGAGTCTCCGGCGGCGGTGGAGGGCTGTGGGCCCTCTCCGGCGTGGCGTCCCGGGCCTCGGTCGACATCCTACCCGGCGTAGGTGGAGCTGCGACCGGGGCGGATGCTAGGGAGCGTGGCGGCGAAAGGTGAGCCGGTGCCGGGGTCGGAGGAAGAGAAGACGAAGAGCTGCGGCGCTTCTTTTTCTCTTTTTTGTCTTTCTTCTTCTTCTCCTGCTCCTTCTTCCGCCTGAACAGTTCAGAGGCCGAGGGCCTGGAAGAAGAAGCGGAGGTTGAAGGAGCAGACGTGGAAGCGGCCTGCTCTGGAGCTGGGGGAGCCGGTGGTGCCAGTGCGGCCTCCATGAGGTAGGCTTGAAGGCGGTACTGGCGGTTCTTGATGGCGGCCTTCGAGAAGCCGCGACAGACTTCGCAGGTCTGGACCTGGTGACTCTCCCCGAGGCAGCGAAGACAACGCACGTGCCCGTCCGAGCTAGGGAACTTTCTCTTGCAGGACGGACACTGCTTGAACGCTGCCGCTGAGGCCATCCACCGAAGTAGATGGCCGAAGAGAAAAAATTATCCCGGCCGGGAGGCCCCGACACGAGATGTTGGTCTTTTTTTTTTTTTTTTTTTAAACGGCGGCTGAGGACGAGCCCCAGCCACACGAGGACCAAGGGAACAAGTCCCCTAGTCCGAGAAAAATTGTAAGGTAGGAAAATTTGGAAGATTCTGAGACAATCTCAGCAAAGTACTCACAGCTTTTTTTCCAGGCTCCTGCTTGCGCAGCGGAAAAAAGCAAACTGAGGGGAGAGCGCGAAATGGCGCCTAAAGGGGTTGGGCATGGTGGGCGGTCCCACATTCAAAACTCTTTATCCAATCAGCTTTCCAGCTCCGCTCCGGATTCAGCGCAGGCGCAGAACCCATCAGTGTGCATCCCCAAACAACACGAAGGAGAAGAAACAATAAAAGAAATAAATATTTATTGTTAGCTATCTTGAGACTGACTTAATGTTTCCTTACTCTATCCACTGAGAAAACTTCAAATGATTTTAACCAAACATTACATTACAGAACTATTTCAAACATGAGATAACCTCTGTAATACAGCCTGAAGGTTTACTCTGTGTCTCCACTATTTTATCACTTTAAAGAAAGAAGAAAAAATGCCATATTTCTTATCTCTGAAGGAAATACCATTTGAGCAGATAGATATTCATTTGCTAAGAAAAGCAATTTAATCTTAAAATAAACAGACATTCACTAGAGAATCACCCTATTACAATCAGCTTAACATCCACTAAGATACAGCTGAGTGAGAATTAGACCATGCTCACTAAACTATTATTTGTTATCTTTTCTGTTTTGTATGCTACACATACTAAATTTTCGACTCCAGGCATTTTATATTATCATTCTACACTACAAAATGGATTATGTTACTTAAAGGTTTGGTCCAGAAGATTATTTTTGTAATCAGTAACTTGGATTCTAAATTGACACTTCTTGACAATATGGACCCAATCCATATCTTGTTGCACAGAGGTTGATAAAATACCTTTCCCCATAAATCCCAAGTTTTGAAAAGGCTCTGCTCAGTAACTGAAAGTTACAAAGGCTTGAACTCTATGCATACCTATATAACTTTCCATTGAACTTACAGTGACCTTGTTTTTAAACAAACAAATACAGAGCTAGACTGATAGCTATTATCTGGTTTGTTGTTTTAAAACTAAAAGGTTATGTCTGTTCAGTGCTTGCTTTGCATCAAACAGTAAAAAAGCACCAACAAACAGGTCAACTATTGATCTGAAATGAATTTGTTTCCAACTGAATGCCAGCTATATCTGATACTGTACAATAAAAACAATCAGTTACAAATCTATGTATATAACCAAATAGCACATATGAGGGAAAGGTATTGTTTCATTAGCACTCATATCCTGCCAGTACCTATATACTACTGGTGTGTATTCAGTAATCTGTAGTAATCTGTTGGCATACTTTTAAGAGTTCAAACCTCAAGGAGAATGCAGATTTTCTTGCAAGAATTAAGGTACTGTATAATACTGATTAAATGGCACCAAGTCAATTCAGATTTATGTTGACACTTTACAGGGTTTTCTAGGTACAGTTTAGAGTTTTTAGAAGTTGCTTACAAGTCTCTTCTTCAGGAAGTTGTGTGTGCTCTAGAACAGTACAGGTTCCCCTAGGCTGCACAAACTAGTTCTTCTTCCAGATAGCAGAGCTGGGAATCAAATTTCCAAACCCTGTTTCCACAACCAGGTATCCAACTCACTGAGCTATCTAACCAGCTGTGGAAATTTTTAATCCATTATTATATGAAGTTGCATAATTATTGCTAAAAAGATTTTTAAAATAGTGTAGGTTAGAAATAGAAGGAACACATACACCATACAGGTACATATATTTCCCTAGACCAGTGATGGCAAAACTTTGAGAGACCGAGTGCTCAAACTACAACCCAAAAGCTGCTTATTTATCACAAAGTGCCAACACGGTGGGATGAACTCTGTGCTGGGGGGAGGGAGAAAGCGCTCCCATTGGGCTGCTGGACAGAGGGACGGGGTGAACTCTGTGCTGGGGTGATGGTGCATGTGCCCACAGAGAGGGCTCTGAGTGCCCCCTCTGGCACGTGTTCCATAGGTTCATCACCACTGCCCTAGGCTAATCCAATGCACTGAGCCATTTACTGGTCTGCCAATTACTACCGGAAACAGGCAGCAATGAAGACGTAATTTTGGCCAACGACAAAGCCAAGAAAATTGCTTCATTTTGACAATCCAAAGTTTGATCTCTACATGAAAAAATAGATGCATATCAGAGTCCTGTAGTATAAATTAAGTCAACAGTGTGACAGCTGGAAGTGAGGTGACCACCCTGATTAACATTAAGGTTCTGAGAAATCTTGCTTATCCACATCAGTGGAAGAAGAAGCTTCATGAGCACATAGAATTAAGGGAGAAAAGAAACTGTTTTACACTAAGTTGTACCAACAGTCCATCTAGCCCAGAATTAGTGACATTTTGTTTCAGGCAACATTGTTTTTCTTCTTTTTAGCTCTGCAGAAGGGGTACACAGAAAGAGTGTCCTGTGGTATTTTTACCCTGGTAATGGCAACCTTGTATTGCTGGCTAATCTTTCTCACACTAGGTCAGGTGAAAGGAACTGCTAAATGAACTCACCTAAAGGTGCCTTCATTTTAGCATATTTTGGAATAGAAGCCATGTTAGTCTGTGTTTCAGGCATATCAGAGAATAAACAAATCAAAAACACTAGCACTTTAAAGACTAACTGTTATATTTTAATGTGCGCTTACACTGATCAAGTCCTCTTCGTCAGACATTGGAGTGAGACTTCATGGCACAAATTTATGTGTATCTGATGTATACTAAATTGTATATAAACTGATGCCATGAAGTCTCACTCCTATGTCTGACAAAGTGGACTTGATCCACAAAAACTCACATTAAAATATTACAGTTAGTCTTTAAAATGCTACAGTGTTTTTGTTTGTTTATTCTCTGATATTCATTTCGGCGGTTTCATGTCTGGCCTAGATACAGCAGCAGAAGAAGCAGCAGCAGCAACTCTTCACAAGATCTCAAGCTTTCTGGATGAAAACATAAATTCTAGCCATAGCCTTCTCCTGAAAGTGAGGAAGTACTTGGGAGAGGGGGGAAGGTTTGGATGATTTGAAATTTTTAACTCTATAATAGATTAATGGCTTAGACCAGGGGTCAGCAAATTTGGCTCTACAGATGTTCTTGGACTTCTGTTTCCATAATCCCTGAAGTCCAAGAACACCTGGAGAGCCAGGTTTTCTGACTCCTGGCTTAGACTATATGGAGTCTAAATACATTGACTTAAGAAGGTTATGACATAGATTACTGGTTTGCATCTCACATTAACATTGGAAGAAAAAGAACACAAAACATTAAGCTATATTTTAAATCTTACAAAGCTACTGGACAATATAAAGCAATAATTGTATGCTTTTAAGTCAATTTTGACTTATGGCAACACTTTCCAGGTTTTTCTAGGTAGAAAATACGCATAAGTCATTTTCTCTTCTCTTTTTCATGGGGCATCCTGGGATTGTGCAGCCTGCCCAAGTCCACACAGGCTGGTTCTTCTGAGTGGCACAGTAAGGAATCAAACTCCCTACCAGATACCTAAATCACTGAGCTATCCATCCATCCTTCTAGAATAACTAGATAAGAACACATTTTATAAAGGGATACCAGTTAATAAACATTGGGCCTACTGTGCATCACATCATCTACCGTAACTTTATAAAAGCAGGGAATGCTATTTTCCTCACACAGTTGAGAGTTAGTCATTTGCTGGAAGGAGTTCTGGATCACATTCTGGAGATTTTCAATTCAACCCACTTGCTGTACTATGAACACCTTTATTCAGCAAAATGTGTTAACTATACAGCTACTTGTGCTGTTCCTAATACATTTACAAGTCTCAGCTTGAGTAGGTTCCCAAGCTGGCACATGCTGATATATCGGGCCATCGGGCTTTGTCCCACCCCGCCTTCACCTCTGGCGCCCTGGAGCGCCAACAGCAATGTATGGGATTCCCCAACCCCCCAAATAGGTGCCCCACCAACCCTGTCCAGTGCCTTCCCATGGTGCCCTGCACACACCTGTTCCCAAGAAATATGATGACACAGTACTTAAGTGGACTTATTAATTTAAGTTTAGAGTGGCAAACAGAACAAAGCAATTGGCAATATTAATAAAAAGCTACAACTGTTGTCAAATACTTTAGTCATACTTACCTTGAAATCAGTGCAAAATATTCATATACACATAAAATCCTTACTGAATGCTAACTTTGAAAAAAGTTAGTAAAGGTAAAGGTCACCTTCACCTTTACCTACTTTACTTTTAGGCAGGTATAATATTGAGGAGACTTTTTTTAAAAAAAAAATCCTAAATCTCTACTTCATTACTAAAAATGTAATGCCTACTGGATTTACTAGATCCTGCTCCTAAGTAATGCAGACAAGACTGGTTTCTTTCCATGTAATCCTTTATGCAAAGTTCCTCAGAAGACACAACTTTACTTCATAATAAACATATTTAAGATGACTGTCTCAGCATTTTAATACAACTGCCATTAAAGACAAGTTGTCTTCTGCAGAAGTACCCATGATGATCTAATGGATCTAAACCGTGATCTGCATTCTTACCTAGGAATAAATCACATGTAATTCAACTAAACTTGCTCTATACAGTGGGACTGCGCTTTGCATCAGTAGCTTTCAACCATTTAACATCTTACATACCACCAACTATTCTGCCAAACAGAGCTGAATGTTTACAGTATTTGTTATCAATGATGCCCATAGATAAAAAATACAATAGGGGCTCAGGAGAAACATTAAATTTCCAAACTTACTACTAGCATGGAAAAAATAAAATAAAACAGATAATCAATGGCATGTAGAGTCAGTGGGTAACAATGTATCATACCTGACAGAAGATTATGCAACTGAGAAAGGAAAAATTATTTTAAAATGTTTTTTAAAATTATATATCCTACCCAGACTACATCTGAATCACTCTGGCGGTACCTGTAATGCCAGACAATCACTGATTTAAGTTACTTAATGGAAATTCCACTTTTCAGCAAACATGGACAAGATAATTCTCCATGAACAGAACTGGATGCCTCTTCCAACCTTAAATAAATTCAAGCTGCAACTCTCTTTTTAAATAAACTTACCCACATAAGAACATTCTATATGTTTGGGATAATTTATTTTTATATGTACAGTACTGGTATACCATTAATTTCATCACAATGGCTACTACTAAGGAGAAAGGCAACTAAACATTATGTGGAAGACATGTGATGAAATCTAAATACCTTTGTTTCTATGCAATTATAAACCAGAGATATTGGGCCATTTTATATAGAATATTTAAAAGAATTATTAACACATGTTTTACTTTGTCTTTCTTTAAGGTGATGTATCCACATGATATATGCATAGATATGTAAGTAAGCATATAAAATACTGTACACATTTTATATCTTGGATGTAATCCACTGCAAGATATTACAGTGTGTTCAATGGGGTTTACTCCCAAGTAAATGTAAACTGATGCTCTAATTGCAGCAGTATTTCCCAGTTTATTAACATAAACTTTATGTCTTTTCATATTGCTCTGTAATGAATAATGTAGATTTTTTGATATTAACAGTACTACTGTTTAATGAAATAGTAATCATATACTGTTTCTAATGGCATAATATAACAATAAACTGGGGAAGGGGGATCCAAAGAATACAGAGTAGCATCAATCTGAATTAGAATGTCAGACATATTTTAAGTAGAATTTCATTAAGAACAAATATTTGATAATGTACACCTGCTGAAGTTCATTTCTAATCTCCTGATAGGAGGTGGCTTTAAATGGTTAAAAGCAAGTTCTCCAAATGAACAATCTGATGACTGAAATCACTGACTTCACTGCAAAGCTTCTGTCTTGATTCCAAAACACAGACATCCTTTCTCAGAGCAATACAAAATGTAACCACAGGCTGACGCTCTTTCTACAAGAATAATGAGATATTCTCCACAGTGAAGGAAGAACACAGATCACAGCTTGTTTTCTCAGAATCATTTCAGTTTAATACGCAACTTGAAAGACAGAAAATCATAAACAGAACTGCCAGAGTTGTTTAAAAAACCTTTCAGTATGCTGCTCTTTGTCAAAATCGTAAGAAACTCAGACAGTAATAAGTCAAACTGAACTTCTGGATACAGCTCACATACTCTGGAGAATTCAAACACATTTTAATGAGCAGTGCTCTGGAGTAATTAAAACAGTTGCACATTGGAGCCCATGTTTACTTATACAGTAGGGTAATATTAAAAAGAAGGAAAATCTTTGTAAAGACACACTTAGCCAATAGTCCAGTTCTCTCTCAACAATCAATGAGGTTTCATAGCTCTGGAAAGTAGCGTTAGGGCTTTGAGGAAGGATTTGACCTGATGTTGCAACCAAAGAAGGGAGAGCCATGGTTCTTAAAACTCAAAATGCAACAACGAGCTCTATGTTTCAGAACATCAGTCCTGGAGACCTTTTTAAATTCACTATCACTTATTCATGGGTAGTTAGTTATTCTGTCACCAGGACACATTTCTCTCTCTCTCTCTCTCTCTCTCTCTCTCTCTCACACACACACACACACACACACACACACACACACACACACACACACACAAAGAGAGATATGGGAGAGGACAAAGTCTAGCATGAACTGCAGAGGTGGAACTATTTTCTCCATGTAAGAGCAGTGGAAAATACTTCCAATCCCTTGCAGCCATATGTATTTAAGCCACAAAATGTATTCAATGGCAAATTCAAAAGTTATTAATACATGGTGTTCTGAAATGCTGGTGGCTTAAAATTCAGTCTCAGAAGAGGCAGAACCCAGCTACTGGTCTTTAGCTGGCACTCTGCCTTCTGCCCAAAGGATCTCCTGCACTCTTTAACCATTTTATCTCCCTCTCCACTTGGTGCTGCATGTGTGTTTCTGTCTCCCCCCCCTCCCCAACACACAATGGACGTGCCTGTCATTTGCTCTCTAGGGTTTTTGGGTGTGTGTGTGTGTGTGTGTGTGTGTGTTTTTACAAATGCAGGTGAGGTCACCTCTTTCACATCCCCCACTAGCATAACCAGAAAGGCAACTTTCAAAGGCAGCCAGAAGAAACCCACCCAAGTTGGAGGCTTTTTTTCTATTCCTAACAAATCCTTAGAGAGTTAAACAGGAGCTGGCAACCTCAGAAAGAAGAGATTGTTTGCTTTCACAATAAAAGCCAAATAGAAAGAGAGGGGAAATAGGCAACGGTCCACAATCTGTGCTATAATGGAGAGAGAATGATATAAATTAAATCCTTCTTTTATGTTTTAATCATCTCTGGAGGATAAAGGATGCAAAGAGAAAATAAAGCAAACAAAGGTTTTGCCACTAATTTCTAAACATTAATTTGAATTTAGAAAACCGGTTAGTTCCTCTAAGGAGGTTCCAAAGACTCACTGAATGAGTCATTCAACCCAGACCTACAGTTAAGTTTCCTCGTAGTAAAATCACAGTTGAGTTCAGTAGGGCTTCCCCTCAATAACTGTTCACAGAATCGCAACCATAAAACGACAAGATCGGAAATGTAGAACTAGACGGGAGGGGAAGGAGGAGCGGGAAATTGATCTGAAAAATGTCCAGGAAAACCAAGCCCGATCCCCTTTTGCCCCACCGCTCAGAAGCACACGAGTCCGTGTCGTGAGGATCGTAGCCCAGCGCAGGGGGCACAGAGGCACGGGATCTCGCCCCCCTTCGAAGCCTCTCTTGCGCATACAGGCACGGACGCAGACCACCACCACCACCACCCACATCGCTTCAGCGGTTAAGATCGAGGTCTCCATGCACCAGCGACCAGCCTCGCAGCGATCCGGCAAGGAAGGCACGGAAAAGGAACCGCTACCGAGAGATGGGAGGCTCCCCCCCCCCCCAGTAAGACCCATCGCCCACCAAACGTAACGGGGGGGGGAGGAGGCGCCGTCCCGCGATTCCCATCCTAAAGTTGCGCCCACGAAGAGAACTGGGGGTGGGGGTGGGAGAGATCGAGGTTAAAATCGAGGTCTCGATGCACCAGCCTCGCAGCCATCCAGCAGGGAAGGCACGAAGAGGGAAACGCTACCGAGAGGTGGGAGCCCCCCACCTCCAAGTCAGACTCATCCCGCCTGCCAGCAGCAATTGAGGGGGGGGGGTGTTCGCCGTCCCACGATCCCCGTCCTAAACTTGCGCATACGACGGGAGAAAAGGGGGGGGGGCAGGGCCGTAGCCAGGATTCTAGATGGGGGGGGGATTTTCCAGGAGGGGCAACACAATTTCAAGGGGGGGCAACAATGTCACACTAACATATATAACATTGGCACCACGGGGTGGGTTAGCTCAGGAGGGTATTCGCGGGGGGGGGGCGGCTACGGCGGGGGAGGGAAAGCGGGACGAGGGCACCCTTGGCTTGACAGGGTTCCCACACACACCACGTCTGGGATCGCGACCGTGAGTCTCTCCCCCCCCCCCAGCACCACCGACCTCTCGGAGGGGGGGGTCAAAGCCCCTTTTACCTCACCTGGCCGCAGGCAAAGGGCCGAGAGCAGCAAGCCCAGGCGCCCGAGGAGCAGCAGCCGCGACGGCGGGGTCTGCCGGCGGGGTCCGCGGGAGGCGGCCGAGGGGCTCTCCATGTCCCGCCTCCCCCGCGAAGCGCCGAGGCCGGAGGGCGACGGGCGGGCAACGCTGGTCCTGGGCGGGAAAGTGCGACGGGCGGGCGGGCGAACAGGCTCTCCTCACCGCGCGTCGCCTCAGTGCGCGGAGGCGACGGGGGGCTTTATTTTATTTCCCGCCCGACGGAGAGAAAAAACCCCGAGTGTGGGGGGGGGAAGTTCCCGGAGAAGTTGCGAGGCACCACCCGGGCCACCTCAGGCGGCGGCGGCGGCGGCAGTTCCGACGGACGGAGAGCGAGGAGCGCGCAAGCCGCCTCCCCGGCAGCGGCGACTGGTCAGGAGCAGGTGCCTCTTCCCCTCTGGCAGCCTAGCGGCGCTCCAGGACCGAGAGCGGCGCCGGGAGGCGGGGCCAGAGCAGGGAAGGACACGCCCCCTCGGCGCTCCGAGAACACACACACACGCACACACACACTCCAGGGCCCCCCCTTTTTCCCGCCGCCGCTGCCGAAGCCGCTCTTCCGGGAATGCACGAGTCCGCTCGGCTCGGGCTCGGCCAGTCATTTTATCCCGAAGGCAAAAGACTAGGGACAGGGGTTTTGGCAGGAATGTGGATGGTGGGGAGGAAGAGGAGACGCCTAGTGAGGGAGGCGTAGGCAGAGATGGATTTTGGGGAGAAGGGGATGCTGGGGGGGGGGGGCACAGGGTCGTAGTAACCAAGTTTCTAGATGGAGTGGGGGGCAATATCTTTTCAGTGGCAACAATGACACACACACACACACACCATTAGAACTTTGCCCTGGGGGGAGCTGTTAGCGGGGGGGGGCTGATCCCCCCTGGCTACGGCCCTGGTTGAAGGGGTAAGGCTGTAGTAGCCCGGGGGTGGCATCAGCCACCCCTGAGCTAGCAAGAGAGAGAGATCGTTGCCCCTCCTAAAAAAAATATTCCCCCCCCCCCTATAGATTCCTGGCTACGGCCCGGGGGGCGGGTGTCATCGTGCATTAAAAAGGGATAGGGCAGCCCCCATGCGGGTTGCGGCTCGGTGGCATTCGCGGGCGAGAGACAGGAGCGAGGAAGAGCGCGCGATCGTGGGAACCGATGTGTCCGCGCCGTCCCGTGCGCGCTTATTGGTGCAGTTAAGCCCCCGCTGGGTTCCGCGGCGCTTGCTCCCAGCGAGGTGTGCCTTATTAATCTCGGGTTGAAAGATGCGTGACAGGTGGGGTGGGTGGGGAGAAGAGGAGGACACGTGACCCTTTCTGGAGTAAGGATCGCACCTGCCTGCCCTCCACGATGAGCCCCGGTGGAGAGATCGCGCCCTAAACGTGCCCACGCGAGGAACTCCTTAGCCTGAACCATGGTAACGTAGCGTGGCAGGGTAGCGTCCATCCGGGTCGGGGAAAAGTCACGGCCAGCTTGCAAGCAACGGAAGCCCTGGCAACGCCTGGGCGCGTCTCCCGGAGCGCAAGACTGAAATCCTTTGGCATGTTCTCCTTTCGGAGATGGGCTCGGCCAGACTTCTGAGCAAATGCAGGGCGGAAAGGCCACAAAGCTGTGGGATTATTTTGACCAAATACAAACATTCCTGCGAAGGCTCGGAGCAAAGAGGCCAAACTTGATGAAGGCAATCTTTAAATTCTTAAAGCGATTGGATTTCTCTCTCCCCCCCCTCCCCAATCCTCCTTCCACTCCCACTGGGAGTTTTGATGCTACCGTTGATGTGCCTTGCCAAAGGTTTCGGCTAACAGCCCCGCTGGTAAGAACTAGATGGGATCTTGTTCAGTTAGGGAGGAAACGCTTGCTACGTCTTCAGTTCCTCACAACTCGATCTTTTGGATCGTCTCTTTGAAATCAAAGAAGCTAAATCAGGGGTGCCAAAACTATGGCCCATGGGCTGAATCCAACCCTCAATGCCAATTCATCCGGCCCATGAACAGCATGCAAGATCCCCATAATATCTTGAGGCAGCTCCATAGTAACTTAATAGTGGACAGAGATTCCTGCAATGTTTCTACAACTGGGACACAAATTATTTATAGAACTGAGACGGAAAATTATAGTAGTTTGGAAGATGCACTCTTTGCACAGAAATCTGTTTATGCCAGAACAGAAGGATTTGCTCAAAAGGTCATCATTTAAATTCCTAACATTATTTACTGGGATATTAAAATGAAGCAAAAGATGGTGAACATTAACAACTAGAGTGGTACCTATATGGGGGCATTTTACTTCCACTCTGGGAGCGACGAAGGTGGCGTGGGCTGGATGAATTGGCATCGGAGGCTGGATCCATCCCAAGGACCTTGATTTGGACACCCCTGGTTTAAGCAGAGAAAATGGCAGTAAAATAATCTCATCTGTTGCAAAACAGATTGCAAGGTGTCTTTTACTTCCGCTTCCGGTGGGAGGAACCATGTGACCAGCCTGTTAAGCCACACGACTGGCCCACAGCCTGAAAAGTTTGGGTATCCCTGAGCTAAATAGATAAGCCTGGTTTGTGGGCAAGTTCATCATCTAATGTAGCTTTATGGGAGATTGGTTTATTTTGCTTGTCTTTTGTGTGTGTGAGCTTATTTTACTGCAAACAGTAGTATTTCAGAGTGTGTTATGGCAATATTTCAAAGACTACCATTGCACAAGGTGATGTGCTTAAATTGCACGTGTTTATTTTTGAGGTGTGTGATTTTTTTTCCTTTCATGCTCAGATCAAACTTTGAACTGCCAAAATGAAACCATGTTCCTGGCTTTGTCGTTGACCAAAATTAAATCTTCTTCGATACATGTTTCTGGTAATAATCGGAAGACCAGTAAATGGCCTGCATTCTGTATTTTTCCACATTCACACAAAGTGTTGTTATCTGCCAGCAGCCCCAACTTGAGCATGTTGGTCTTATATTTAGGCATTTACATTTACATTCTAATTTGATTTTGCTCTTGTGTACCCTCAAGTGTTCTTGTTCTTGCCATAAAGTTCTTCCTGGATCTGAGCAGGATGATCACATTTGAGGTGATGATGCACTACAATACTGCCCATATAGGAAAAACATAACTTGTAAAACAGGCCTTGTTCTTGAATGTTTAACTTCAATCTAAATCAATCAGCTTATTATGGTCACATGACCTATCCAAAGTACAGACCAGACTATTTACACACATGGATGCATAGAATGTATTCTGAAAACCTGAAATAACTTATCCACACCCAACTGAGCTTATGAAACAGGGGATATGACACTGGCAGTACCTTCTTGTTAGTGCAAGTGTACTTTCTCCTCTGATGTTTCTAATTGTAGTTATTTTAACACTCATCCCCCCCTCCCCAAAACATGATGTTTTTGTTTCAAGAGTCCTTTAGAACAACAGCCTGGGGAACTAGCTAGGTAGCTCACTGAAGTAGATCACAGTTGGGAGTTTAGTTCCTCACCATGGCTGTTAGTAGACCAAGCTGCCAATGTGGCGTTGGAGCAAGATGGATAGTCTCATAAAATTCACAGAAGAGGGGAATAGTCAACCACTTATTGGTACCTTGAAAACCTTGGGAAGGGTCTTCACAAGTTGAAATGACACATAGTCATTGTTGAGTGCTATGAAAAGCTGTATCTGGTGTTGGATTTCCACTGTCATTAGAACTTTCTATTCCACTGCAGCCACCCTGGGGGCTTCATTATGGGAAGACTGCAGAGAAAGAGACAGTAGGATCAAGAAATCCTGAAAGCTACATTCTGTGTCACATTGGATTTAAATTAATATTGAATCCCAGCAAGGAATCAGACACCCTCAAAGCAAAGCAATGCCAAATTGCTAAATTCTGAGACTAGATGGACCTCAGCAGTATGCTATATATTACTATTACCCTATAATGCTAAAGTTTGGAAGAAAATGAACAAAAACCAACATATACAGTCCCAAACATGAATGGTATATTGTAGATAGGGAGGACATATATACCTCCTCTTCTTCCTTATGCCTTGTGAAACAGTTTGAAAGACAACATGAAATTGGTATCCATGCTTGATGAGGTACATCCCTTTAGGTTTTTTAAAAAATGCTTCCAGGATAATTTTAGGTTGAACAAGAGTCTGCTTCCTTTGTAGCTTAAGGAATTAGAATCAGAGATACTGCTTCTTTTTTTCCTATACCCAGGAAATGTTTGATTTCCAAGAGATTAGAGCCCTTAAATCAAGAGTAGTCAAAGTATGGCCCCACCAGGTATTCTTGGAACTTCCACCATTAATTTCCATTAAGTGTTCTTGAAAAAAAATTGTGCTGTTATATTATGCCACTGAACATGTATTAAATTGTTGTGTCTTTGAATAAGACACAATAAATTGTTGTGTCTTTCCATAATACACTGTAACCTTATTACAGTGTATTATGGAAAGGCAAGAAGTGTGTCTAGGTAAGCTTGAGAACACTGTTAAGATCAAGGCTTTAGTTTTCAGTTACTTGGAAGCTCCATTGAACACAGTGGGATTTCCTTCCATGGAAGATGTCCCCCCAGGAACAATATGCCTCCTTATAGAATCCTTGCCTAAATGTTTTGTTGAGGGAATTAGGTACCCATGGATACTATCAAAAATCCTCTCAGGCCAATCCCCCCCCCCAAAAAAAAACCCCACACCATTTTGTTTTAATTTCAGCTGAAAGCCTCCGTTTCCTATGCCCCTGTTTAGTCCTCATCAGGTTGACTTGTGAATATCTTTCTTTTTAAATGGCAGTTTGTATGCATACCTAGGGGATTCTCACAATGTGCAGAAGCAATTGCTTTGTTGTTCTAATTATTTTTGCTACATTGTAGGAAATTTGTTTTGCTGCTTAGTTAGCAGGCATGGAGCCAACATGACTGATATGAGAAGAAAGCAGTAACAGGTGTTCACTTGCAATAACCTGTGATATATTGCCTGATCTCCACCAGGAGTGGTCTTATTCAGTTCCAGCTGGCCTGGAATGAGAGTCAAAATGATCCTATTTGGCTCTTAAGATCATCAGTAGAGGCATTTCTCTCAGTTCCATTGCCCTCACAGGAGCATCTGGGAAAGAGGACCTTCTCTTTGACTGCTCCCAGGCTGTGAATCTCCTCCATCAAAAGCTTAGGAAGGCCAAGACCTCTTGTTTTAGATCCACTTTTAACAACTAATTGGACAGTTACTGATTCAGAGTGCTGGATATTATTATCATTTCACATGTGTTTTAACCTATTTAAAGATATCTTAAACCAGTGGTTCCCAACATGGGGCCCACACCCCAAAGGGGGACTTCAATTCCCAGAAGCCAGAGTCAGCACATTGGCTGATCAGTGCTTTTGGGGAATTGACTTAGGCTTCTGGGAATTGAAGTCCCAAACCAAAGGTTGGGAAACACTGTCTTAAACAGTTTTAATTAGTTGTTGTAATATTTTGTAATTTGAATTGCTTTCTGATGTCATAGTTTATTCCAGTTTTTGTTGATTTGGTGTTTCTTAAAAATACATTTGGAAAACCTTGGATCGCTAACTATGGGAAAGGAGATTATTTATTTATTTATTTAATTTGTATAGCTGCCCCAATGAACATGCGACTCTAGCTTATAGATGTTGGTATCTCAATTCTGCCAAAACGTCAACATTTCTTGACTTGGTTTAATACCATCATTACTAGTCATACCAAATGTAACAAATGGTTCCCAGATTGTCCAAAATACATTCTTAATATTTAAACCTCTTCTAATCTTTCTTTCATTTGTTAATTTGTCATTGAGTGCTAGACGCCATACCATATTATACCATTTTCCTTTGTCAATAATAAACTTGTTTTTCCATTCACTAGCAATTAATTATCTCGCCACAGATAGTAAGGTAATCATTAAGTCTTTCTTATTTTTGTGAATGGGTGTGTGTATCCACATCTGTTAATATATGAAGTGCAGAAACTCAGCAAAAAAATTACAAAAACACGGTGAAAATGTGCTGCCCTACCCCCGCTGCCATAGGAAGTGACAGAGGCTGCAAAAACAGCTGAAAAAACACCACAATTGCACCTGCCACTGCAGAAACCGGAAGCACCAGAAACAGTGGGAGGAACCACAACTCTGCGCCGTGCAGCTGTGTGTCAGGGTGGGTCCGGTCCGTGGTGCAAAAACATTGGTCACCGCTGGTTTATAGTATCCCAAGAGCAGAAGAGGACTTAATAAAATGCCATATTTTAGTTGCATGCTGCATGTTTATGAAAGAAACCACATGATCTCCAAGCATCCCTGTTTTCCTGCCTAGCTAATCAGAATGGGATCACAGACTACAGTACTGGAAATGATATAACAAAATGTAAAGGTTTCCCTTGCTCAAAAGCTAGTTGTGTCCGACTGTAGGGGGCAGTGCTCATCTCCATTTATAGCCAAAAAGTCAGCGCTCTCTGAGTCTGAGTCTGTGCTCTCTGTGGCAGGTATGACTAAATACCAGAATGCTGTTACCTTTCCCACTGAAGCAGTACCTATTTATCTGCTTGCAAGTTCTTGCTTTCAGAGTGAAAACAGTTGCACAACCAGAGCCAAAGCAAGAGACAAGTTACACAATGACCCTTCTGCTCCTTGTCCAGGCAATAGGTAAATGGCCAATGAATCGAAATGTTTTCTTGTCCCTAAGGCGGTGAACGTTTTGCCATGCATTATTAAAGTACAGTACAAGTAAAATGGCTCCATAAATTACTTTCTTATTCTGGAAGTTAGAGAAGGCAATTTTGATGGGAAAACTTCTCTGCTGTATAGTGTGCACTGCTTGATGTCTGACTAGAAATAAATTTTGAACTGGTAGCCATGTTAGCTTGTGCAAGCATATCAGAGAGTAAATAAAACAAAACAAGACAAAAAACAATGGGGCACCTTAAAGACTAACTACAGTACTGCATTTTAATGTTAACTTTTGTGGATCAAGTCAACTTCATCAGACACAAGGGTGAGACTTCAAGGCATTAATTTATACATATCAGGTGCAGAGGCACACAATGGTTGGTTAGTATAACAGATAGGTTTACAAATCAGTGTGTCTTTTTACAATCTGTAATTATAGAAGATCCCTGATTGGTATTCAGATTTAAAAACTGTGAACTTTGGTTTGGTTGAGTTGTAAATGACTAGTAGATGGAAGCAAAATAAACATTGTGGCATTAGACATCTGCTAATAAGTTTATCTTTTAGACCTAGCATATATTGACAATGCTATGTGAAAACTGACAATGGTATGAGTGTAGAGCCAAGTACTTCCTTTGTTCTGTGAAATGGTTTGTGGCTATGGATATGATTAGAAAGAGAGGAATGGAAAGAGTACTTGTAAATGATATGTCTAGATATGCAAAAAAAATCATTGAGAAATATTCATGTACTCACTTTATTGGGACTTTACCAGAATGGAAATTCTACCCATAGATAGAGTAATCACATATCATTCTAAGAAATGAATACAGTCAAACCTCACATAAAGAGTGACTCGCTTAGACAGTAACTCACTTAAAAGAACTGAATTTTCTCTGAATGTTTGCTTCACTTAACAAATAAAAACAACCAAAAACTCACAATTGGTCATTTACAATGGTATTTGGCTTAAAGAGGAAACTTGCTTAAAGAGCAATCCTGTGCAATACATTATGCTCTTTAAGCAAGGTACAACTGTACAATAAAGAAAGGAGAGTGAAAGAGTCTTAGAAGTTCTGAAACCTTTCATCCAGTTCATGTGACATTTGCCTAAGTCTATCTACTTACAGAATGCCAGAATAATATCATAGTAGGTGATATAAATAATTGTTGTGTAATGAAAATTTTAAGACATTAAAGTAGTCAGCATTAGATCTGTCAAAGATCTCTCTTAGAAAGACCATTCTAGTTTTGAGATCTCCATGCATAAAGTTTACTTAATATTTTCTTGTAACTATCCCCGATTCCTAACTTCCTATTTTCCACATGCCCTTTAATTGTAAATATATTTCATGTTCTCATGTAGTTTCAAAAAAAGTGTAACAGAAGTATCCATTATGTACTATTTTACTTAAAAATACAGAGAATGGATAGAGATATTGACCACTATCTGCTCCAGTTCCACCTCCATGTATTATGTTTATCTTCTTCCTTGCCCCTATTAAGATGAACATGTTTCACTTTATAAAGTGACTATCAATGTCACTTCTAATTGGCAGTCATTTTATTTATTCTGTGTGTATCTGTTATGATGCGTAGGCTAGGAACTCTTGCTACATTAAGGGAGCTGAAATAGTATATGAGAAAAGGATACTGATAGCTATTGACAGGGAGTGGAACATGCAGCCTGATGATTTTGTTGAAAAGAAATGGTATAAAATGGTATAAAAATGAGTTAAGAATGTGCTGGATATTATTTTGTTTTCTGAACAACCACACTCAGGCTATTGGAGTATTATTCTGATTACGAAGTTGGAATCTGGGATCATTTAATAAACGTGGAATTTCTTTATTTTGTTTTCACACTGTACAGGTTTTGTAAGAAATCATATCTGATGATGAGTTAAGTTACATGAATAGCATGCAAGATCCCCATAATATCTTGAGGAAGCTCCATAGTAACTTAACAGTGGACAGAGATTCCTGCTATATTTCTATGCTTGGGACCAAAATTATTTATAGAACTGAGGCAGAAAATTATAGCAGTTTGGATGATGCATTCTTTGCACAGAAATCTGTTTATTCCAGAACAGAGGGATTTGCTCAAAAGGTCATCCTTTAAATTCCTAAAATTCTTTACTGGGATGTTAAAACGAAGCAAAGAATAGTGTACATTAACAACTACAGTGGTTTTTCAATTTTTTGGAATAGTAGCCATGTTAGTCTGTGGTTCAGGCATATCAGAAAACAAAATAAAATAAACAAAAAAAATAAAATAAAAAACACTATAGCACTTTAAAGACTGACTGTTACCGGTATATTTTTATTGGTAGCTTTCATGGATCAAGTCCACTTCTTCAGACAAATAGTGAAACTTCAGTGGTACTTCAGTTTACGAATACCTCAGTTAATGTAATTTTTGGTTTATGAATGAAAATCCATTGAAAATAATGCCTTTATTTACAATATTTTTTTTCGAATGCCTCAGTTTGCAATTTGCTCCCCTGTAATGCTTCGGTTTATGATTTTTTCCCATAATACCTCGGTTTATGATTTTTTCCCACAATGCCTTGGTTTATGAATTTTTTGCAATACAAAACATCCCTGAGAATGCATTAGATTCATAAACTGAGGTACCACTGTACCATGTTAATGTACCAGCAGCTACTCAACATTAAAAAGTAAATCATCTTTCCTTTTCCCACATTAAGTCAAAGTTTTTACAAATTAAGCATTGTGTGGTAATTCTTCAGCATAATTAATTGTGTGATGTTTAAGAAAAAATATATGGAAAAACAGGTTAACATTTAGATTTGCCTATATGTTTTAATCTGAAAACAATTTTTGCTATGTGTTTTTAATCATAATGTGGAGGCCCAGTCTAGTTGAAGTACCTGTATAAGTTCAATATTTGTGCATAAAATATTCACACAGTTTTGAGTAGCAGTGCCAGAAAATGGTAATTTATTTCTGTTATTTATTATGGAATTCAACCAGTTATTTGTTGCCAATATGTGTTAGTTTTACAAATTTAACTTGTTACCTTACTGTTTGCATTGTTTGTTACTTTTCCTAACTTTCCACTATCTTTTGAAAATGGCTTAGGTGTCTTATATAAATATTACTCAATGTTGCTAAAGCTGCAGTTTTGTGCATGGGTGCACATATGTAATACATGTTGTTCCCTCCCCTCCCCTCATAGAAGAGATACTGTATAAGTGGTAATGAGAAACTGAACTTCAATAATTAGGCGACCCCACAAGATTACAGAATTTGCTCTTATATGTCATAATGGATAATATGTAATCCATGAAGAATGAATTAAGTTGGTTATTTTTTTTTCAATAGATAGCAGATTAATAAGATGCCATAATGATGTTTTAAAATCAAATATCTAATGAGTGCCGTAGGAAATATTGATGAGCAGAAAACTTTCTAATGTTTCTATAATATCCATTAAAGTCCATGCCAAGCCCCCCGGCTGACCCTGACATCATCCGGAAATGTAGTACAGTACTGTATATAGCTACACATGTAAATGAGAATTGGAATGGGCCCAATTCATCATTATCTTTAGTTGTAAAATTGTATATTTTATAAGTACAGTAAAGTGTTCTTAATAGCTTATTTTGCAGTTTGTTGCATTGCATCGTTTTTGGAACAGTGTAAAATGTAAACTAGTCCCAAATGTAAATAAGAACATTACAGAATAAAGTTATTTTTTGGTTGTGGTGGTGGTGGTGGGGAGAACTCACAATTGTGGAAACATAGGTGAAGACAAAGGTCACCCTTGCTTGAAAGCCAGCCATATCTGACTCTAGGGCTCAGTGCTCATCTCTGTTTATAGCCAAAGAGTCAGTGCTGTCTGTGTTTGCAGACATTTCTGTGGACATGTGGCAGGCATGATTAAACCCTGGCATGCACAGAATGCTATTACCTTCCCACCGAAGTGGAACCTATTTACCTACTTGCAGGAGCTGTGACAGAGATGGGGGAGCTCACTCCACCGTGCAGCAGTCAGGTCTTGAACTGCTGACCTGCCGAGCTTTCAGTCATCAAGTTCAGTGTCTTAACCACTAAGTCACCATAGTCCCTTGTGGAAACATACTTCTTTATAAAACAAATACACAAACAAACAAATGGTCCATCACTGTTACTTCTGTTGGCTTTCACTTTTATCACCAGGATTACATTTTATAGACTTTGCTGCTCATTTTCATATATGTCATTACTCTTAACTTGAGAGGAGCATAATGAGTATGCTGTTTCATAGTGTTATAACATCCAAAAATCCACTACATTGTATGCAGTTATTTGTGCTAGTAGTTAAATTTGAAGGGCTTATTTCCATCTACAGAAAAACTGGCATCAATAACAGATTGTGCTTTTTTAAAAATAAATAAATAAATGGGGAAATAAATACTGTACTCCTTTTTGCTCCAGTTCATTTCCTGTTCCATTAAAGAAATTACGGAAAAAGACTTTTGGCTAACAGATAATAAAGTTAACTGGTTTAATATAGTTATAGGGTCACATGGTATTAAAAGAATGTGACAGATTAATTAATGGAATAAAGTATACCCCTACCCAAGACTACATTGTGATTTAGACTGTTTTGAAGGTAAAATTTATCTTTGTAAAATGCTGTGAATCTGACAGTACTATGTTTAGTACAGGTAAGGTAAAGGTCACCCTTGCTTGAAAGCCAGTCGTATCCAACTCTAGAATTTGGTGCTTATCTCCATTTATAGCCAAAGAACAGTCTGTGTCTGCAGAGGTTTCCATGGTCATGTGGCAGGTCTGGCTAGACACGGAAATACACAGAACACTGTTACCTTCCCTCCAAAGTGGTATCTATTTATCTATTTGCAATTTCTTGCTTTCGAACTGCTAGGTTGGTAGGAGCTGTGACAGAGGCAGGAACTCTCTCCATTATGCAGCACTTTGGTCACAAACTGCTGAACTGCTGACCTTCCAGTTGTTAAGTTTGGCATATTAACCACTAAGCTACTGCAGTCTGTAGTACAGGTAAAACTTCCTTTAAAAAATTATTACGGTCTGTTAGTTGCTCTTTCCAGGGTGTACATGACATGCAGGAGAAGACCCTGGGTAATCATTGGGAATTTGAGTCTGTGGCAAAGAGCTGTGGCAAATTCAGAGAAGGGTAATTATACAGCCCCTAAAGAAAGATGGACATACCAAACACAAAGCCTGCTGAAGCATGGGAAAGCTGATTTTTGTACTTAGGAGACATGGTTCCTTCTCATTTTACTAAAGTTAATACCACTGTTACATCTAATTAAACAAAAAAATAATACAATGGCACAAAATAAATCTGCCATTGCTGGGTCATATAATAGCAGGTAAGATGTCGATTCTGCCTTGATTAAGTTATCTCTCTCAAGTTCTGCCTACAGAGATATCAGATGTAGCCTTTACTGGCAGACTATATGTATGTATTGTCCAGTATTTGTAATTCCAAGAAATCAAGAGTATCTCATGCAGTGAATGTCAATAATAACATGGAGGTCCCAAACTTTAAATTCTGTTATGTAGCATACATGATACAAATATTCCATATACTGCTTGTCTCCTAAATTCCCCTATGGCTACCGTTAGAAATACAAGATGAGAGTTTATTTAAAAAACTAAATTGTTTAGGAATTTAGTAAATGTTCTTTCTACTCCATCTCCATATACCCTCTTTTCTTAGTGATCCCTAATTGCAGGAGTTCTCAACCTTTTTAAGCCAGGGGGCTGGGTTATGCTCCCTCAGACAGCTTTGGGGGCTGGAGGGCCATTTTGTCTTTCCTCCACCACATGGCTCTTCCTGGTGTGGTGGAGGTGGTGGGGGCCACATGAAATGGTGCCATGGGCTGCATCTGGCCCCAGGTTGAGAATCCCTGCCTTGTTGTATGATGTTGACAAATGGAGTCAATTTAAGTTGTGGATACACTGATTTTTATATTGATTAAGAGATTTGTATAAAAGCTCTGGTCCCAACTCAGGGGAGCAACTTTTAAATCAAACAAGTACTATCTCACCCTCCTGGTTTCACATATTACAGGTTGTTCATTTTTCTTCCCTTCCAGTAACAAAAGTACTGGCCACAAGACAATTAACTGCATTTGAAACATTGCTACTAGCTTCAGAACATATTTAGTGGGTGGTGGATTCAAACATATATATATCCACTATGACTGTAAATTAGGTCTTGAAATGGTTTGCAGTTTGAAAATGACCATATCTGATGTAAACTGGCAGGTCCTGTGGAATAAAATTCCTCTTGGATCAATCTTTATCAAATGTAAAGAGGATTCTATTAAACTTCTGCACAGGAGGTAGTTAGCTCCATTCTGTTTAGGTTATATCAATACCCATTGAGGAATTGTGAGTATATTGTTATAAACCATGTAAAAACTCAGAAGTTCTAATTCAGAGTTTTTTTCAGAAATACTGTACATTTAGTCACATGGCAAAAAATTGTAAGGTCAAAAATTAGCCCTTCTGACCTAATTTTCAGTCAGTAACAAACAGCTAATTCATAAACAGTTCATCATCATTTTATGTATGTCTTAGGTATCTTATATAAATGCCCACGAATTGGAAAGGAATTTACCATTTATCTTTACATGTGTGGAGAAACAATATATGGAAGGAATTCTCAATCTTTTAAAGCCAGGGGCCAGGTCACGCTCCCTCAGACACCTTGAGGGCCAGATGACCATTTTTCCCTTCCTCCACCACATGGCACTTCCTGGTGTGGTGGAAGCAGCCGGGGTGGGGGCACATGAAATGGTGCCACAGGCTGCATTTGGCCATGGGCTGCAGGCCTATGGCATATTTTACTAATGGAAAAATTAACACAGTAATTCATATTGCTTAAACAGGCAGACGTTTTCAACACATAGTTTCCTTTTAATATTTTATGTTAACAATGACAAGAATTATATCAGATTATACATTTCTAGTGAAAGACTTTTCCTGTTTGTTGTTGTTTCCATGTTCTTTCAATAAAGATGAAAAAGAGAAAAACTAATCAACTCCAAGAGTATCCCAGCCAGTATGTGGTCCACAAAATTAACTTTTCCTTGCTTTGAGCCCTGCAGGGATTGCTTGAATAAAGTTAAATTAGAAATATTCCTCTTTCAAGCGACATATCAATTTGAGACTGTTGCCCAACTATCCCAACACCAAAGTTTTACCCCCAAAGCTTGAGAAGCAATGCTCAACAAAAGTTAAATAAATCTTTAACCGTTTTTGCATAGACTTGCTTAGCACAACACCACAGAAACAGTTGTAGAAAGTGTTCCAAGTGAATGTTAACAGAAATCACAGCTTTACCACTGTGTAAATATTTTAGGTCATAGTGACCCGTTTCTTGCCATCCCAGCACCTTGACAGGACAGTCATGCAACTATAATAATAATTTCATGTCAGAGATTACTCTGGGTTGAAAGGGTTTTTAGGGGACACTCAAATAAGGCTCCTTTTATGTCCCCAAGTGCAGCTCTCGGGTATTGAAACCCAACCTTCCAGTCCCCAGCTCAGTACTTTAACCACTAAGCCACTGGGGGTGGGGTGGGGGCTGAAAACGATGGTATAGTCTTTCATAAATAATATATTAAGATTGGTTTATTTACATGGCCCCTCCTCTAAGGACATTTATCACTATAAAATAACATTGAATGCATTCTTTCCAGTGAAATTTTTGTCTGCAGCAAAATAAAAAAGGATTGAACTGGATTTAAACTCTCTTTGAAGTCACAAGAAAGATTATTTAATCGATGAAATACACAGAAAATACTGGATAGAGGGGATGTATTGACACACATTCACATACCAAGAAACGTTTGCTTAAGGAGAGACCATACATATTCCTTTCTTTTAATCATCCACTTTCCTACAAATTTCCAGGAGTGGCTTTGCTTAAAATCCAAATTTCTGAAAGCAGTTCTCAAACTGAATTTTGATGGAAGACTGGAATCAAGTAGTTTTCATGGAACAGTCACATCAAGATGCTGGATATTTTATGAAATTGGTTATTGTTGATCTGAAAAAGCCATGTCAGAGAAAGAGGGAAACAGAAATGAGGGATTCTCTCAAAACTCACCTGCTCTACTTCTGCAACAACTTCCCTAATGTTATACTATAGAACTCTTGTGAACGTGATAAAAGGTATACAAGTGGTACCTCGCTTAAAGAGCATAATGCATTCCACAGGATTGCTCTTTAAGTGAGTTTGCTCTTTAAGCGAAACACCATTTTAGGTGACCAATTGTGGGGGGATTGCAAAACCCGATTTATTTGTTAAGTGAGTTTTTGGTTGGTTTTATTTGTTAAGCGAAGTGAACATTCAGAGAAAATTCTGCTCTTTAAGCGAGTTACTCTTTAACCGAGGTGCACTTTATGCGAGGTTTGACTGTATTCATTTCTATAAAGCCAGTGTTGGTGCTGATATATGTGTTTCAATCAATGAGATCTCATCTTTCAGGGAGAATGCACTCCAGTATCCCCACTGAATTACTGGATTTGTAATCTATTAAGGGAGAAGAGCCAGATAATGGAAGATTATATAGAAGCTTTATAAATCTCAGTGCCAATTTCAGATTTAATGGCTGAAATCTTGTTTTATAACTACACCAGTGCAGTAGGAATGATGTTACTGGCAGCAGCTGAATGCTGTTAATTAAAGGCTGCATGTATCTTCATCATATTACGCATAAATTGTGAAGAACCTGAGATGAAGCAGAGAGAATTTAATTAAGAGTAATCTGCCAGTGCCAGTGATATCTTTACTACTAACTGGCCTAGCTACACAACAGGTCACTGGACCAGTTAATGTTAAGAGGAATTAATTACTTTTTGGCTAAAATCCTTGTGTAGTTATGCAAACAGTAAAGAAATCTCTAGGAATTATCTGTAACATACGTAGTCACTCATCTTGATATGCAACAGATAAAGTCAAATTTCTTAACTTACATGAACTTACATCTAAAAGATACATTATTTGCATAACTGCACAACATGATTTCATTGTTTTCGATTTTTAATGTCTAGCACTAACAAATCAATTTTCATGCATAGTGTTCTGAGATCTGTGCAAATAATCCAACCCTTATATTCTTTCATTTAGAAGAAGTTCTCAGTATATTGTGCACAGTAGCCAGGTGCACTGAATACTACAGCTATTAATTGTACATTGTCAAAGTTCAGTTGGATGTTACTTGATCACTAGCACCTCCTACTTCTGTTCACATTAACTAATTTAAATTGTATGAGTTGAAAAATACAAGTGAGTATGGGTTATACGCAAAACAGCCAGATTAAGCCTTAAGGTCAGTGAATGTTGATAGAGATATGAATGTTAGCCAAATCTTCTGTGCAATTTTCAGATTATGCAGCTAGCTCTTCAACAAATGTATATAACTTGTAGTTGCATACTTTTAATAAATGGTGAATGTGCTTAAATTCTGATTTCAAAAATAACTGGGCAAAATGTCAGTCTTGTCAAACTCTTATACAACTATTGTGCCAAATTTTGTGCTCTTCTAAATTTATTTTTAATGGATCCCTAATAAGAATGCAGTAAAATAAGCAAGGTTTACTAGTTTGGTAGCAATCATTCTTCCTAAATGTCTTTTCTGTCCTTTCCCACAGAGAACACATTGATAAGAATGCTCTTGTTTAGCTATAAGGATTGTGCATAGATGAAAATGCTAGCAATGTATTGCTTCTGAGATCCAAGATCTCTCAGAAACCATTCATTTTACTGAGCATGATGTTGATTGATTCTAGCGCTGGTTCTTTGGCTATAAACAGAAGTAGTGCTCTGCTACTAACAAGGATGAGCACTGAACCCTAGATTTGGATATGACTGGCTTTCAAGCAAAGGCAACCAAAGTAAGTAAGTAAGTAAGTAAGTAAGTAAGTAAGTAAGTAAGTAAGTAATGATTTAATAGAATTAAAGACCAAGATCCAAATGTACAGATATATATATATTAAAAAATACTACATACAGTAATATGCAGTCACATAGAGAGGTAGTCTGTCTCATCCTGAGGCTTACCTTCAGATGGAGACAGTTGCAGGGAGAGTGTAGAGTAAGAACTTTCTTCTTGCTGAAGCTTTAAACATATCACTTGTTGTGTTTTTTCTCTGAATGCCTAATTAGGAGGATTTTTTTTTCTGTGCTCCAGCTGAACACTTATAAGCCTGATCCTATCATCTTGTGAACTAAGAATTCATTCCCACTTTTTTTCCAGAGAAAAATGATGTGCTGGGCAGAGCAGTCCTACCAGTTTTGTGAAGACTGATGGACAAGTTTCAGAGGAAACACCAATTCTAAACCTGCGCTGGGTTTGCACCAGCAAGACGAAAGATGAGATATGGTAGTATTTTTGCTTTTATTCTTGTTAAAATATTTATTTCTTTATTTATTTAATGTCTGAAGTGGTAGCCGTGTTAATCTATTCAAGCATTTCAGAGGGTACACAAAACAAAACAGCATAAAAAATATGTTGTGGCACCTTAAAGACTAACTATTTTATTTCAATGTGAGCTTTCATGGGCCAAGGCTAGTGAACTTGATCCATATGTCACATTAAAATACAGCAGTTTGACTCATCAAAATTAGAATGTCTTTATTATTTTGTTTTTGTTTTGTTTCCTTTCTAATATAAGATAGCATCCATATTAGGAAATTGATTTGGAGAGGAATACAAGGGGTAAGGTTCATGTACAAAGCAGATAATTGGGGAAAAGAGGTTGGAATGCAGGATAGGATAAGAAAAATAAAAGTATAAAAGATTAGAAGGCGAGTCAAGCTTATTAACCTGTAGAAATCAACATATGTATTTGTGGAGTGTAATTTGGCCTACCAGAAATTTGCAAAATGATCTTAAGAGAGAATAAAACAGCATTCCTAAGCGCACTTGTTATGGAATATGTTGTACTGAACTCAGTGAGACTTATTTCTGAGAAAGGAAGCAAAATACCATGCTGTAACTTGTTGTTAATGGCTTTATGTGCCAGACTGCTAGGAACTGAAAATGGCTTCTGATACAACAGCAGGAGAGAGGGGAAAATATTGGCACATTGTTTTCTTACAGTTCTCTTTATGTAGAAACATACAGCCAGGTTACACCTTCTTTTCAATTGGCTAGAAACACAATTATTGTGTTGGTCACTATAACCTCTTGAGAGAGCTGTCAGGCAGTCAAGACAGGGGTTATAGTGTAGAGGACATAAATGGATTGTGAATAATGACCAAATCTAAGTCCATTGTCTAAGTCTCTTTTATTAAGCAGTTTGCCAATTACACTTTTTCTAATGGCTTTTCTGTATTCATAGTAGTACACGTTTGCTACTATAAAACTCTTAAAAGCCACTCTGAAAGATCCAACCAGCATGTGCTTAATTTTGACGTTAACTTCTTTAAAAATGAAGGCCCTCTGGGAAGCTTGCAATTTGTGACCCAGTCTGAGGAAGCTGAGGGAAAATGGCCAAAATGTTGATAAAGCCTTAGTGTTTCCTCTCTCTGTTGTTTTGGCTTTGGCACACTGCAGGTTTCAGCTAATTTCGAACACCAGTTCCTTAGAGCAATCAGCAGAATGAAGATCCTTCAGATTCAGTGGAGTAGGAACAAGAAGGCTTAGAAAGACTATAAGTCAAGCTGGCCATTAGCATGCAGCTCTAGCAGCAGAGATTTAATAGAGTATGCTCTAAATTGGTATTCTGGGCAATTATGATAGAAGTTTCCTCAAATCCTTATATTTGTCTTGCTTATCAGCATCTTCACCAGAATGCTGATGCAAATTACAGATTTTTTGGTATAGGCCTGCCTTTCGACACAAGTAGTTTTCATTCATTAATTTGGGAAAGGGCGTCAGCAGGAAATCAATGGGCCCTTTTTATCTAGCTACACAGAAGATCATGCAAATGAATCTAACAACTCTGTTTCAGCATAGTAATAACTACTTTATCACCTTTTGTTACTGTTGCCTGACCTTTACTGTGCTGCATCAGCACTTCCAGATATGCGGGTGAAGGGAAATTCTAAATAGGGGAAAAATATTTTGCAGCTGTACAAGTACATGTAATGAGGGTGGGTGGAGAGATTACTTTAAGGGGACAGAAGCAAAGAGGAATCCTGAAGCCTCTGTGTTAGAAACACATTTTCCACACTAGATTCAGTGAAACACAAAACCCAGGCAAAGTTCAGTTTGTCAGGTGTTGTTGTACTTCCTTTTGCCTAGCTGGCATGGCCAACAGTGAGGAATACTGAGAGAGGCAGTCCACCAGTTCTGCATAGTGCTCCTCCCTGATGTTTTTAACGTGTTTTTCACTCACACAGTTGAGTCTGACCCTTTGTGAATCCATAGACCATAGCACATCAGGGTCCTCTATCATCCTCCATCTTCCAGAGTTTGCCCAGATTCACACCCACTGTGTCAGCAATATTGTCTATCTCATCCTCTGCCACTCCCTTCTTTTGCCTTTAATCTTTTCTAGCATCAGGGCTTTCTCCAGTGATTTATTTCTTCTCATTTGGTGGCCAAAGTATCATCTGAGCTTCAGCTTCAGTATCTGTTGTTCCAAGAAGCAGATGATTTGAATAGGTAAATGTAAAGGTCTCCTTTGTTCGAAAGCCAGTTGTGTCTGACTCTAGAGGGCAATATTCATCTCCATTTGCAGCCAAAGAGCTAGCACTGTCTGTGCCTGCAGATGTTTCTATGGTCACATGACAAGCACGACTAGACACTGAAGCACATGGAATGCTGTTACCTTTCCTGCCAAAATGATACCTATTTATCTACTTGCAATTTCTTGCTTTTGGATTGCTAGGTTGGCAGGAGCTGGGACAGACAATGTATAATCACTCCATCACACAGCACTTGGGTCTCAAACTGATGACCTGTCAACCTTCCAGTCATCAAGCTCAGTGTCTCAACCACTAAACCACCATGGTCCCGTATACCTATAAATATGTAAAAATTTTATACTGCAACCACTTCTTACTACATATTTACACAACATCTTATTCCCTTCAAAATCTTACCACATAATCTCTTGTATATAATCAAATCTTACAATGTAGACTTAATTTTCCTTTGCATAAACAGAAATAAGCATGAAGGATAGGCTGTCTTAAAACCAGAGCTGAGAAATGTTAAAGACTGAGTTTCTTAGAATTCCTATGTCAGCTGGGGGTTTGGGTGGGGGCAGTAGAGCTAGTATCTTTCAATAGGTTGAAGTACCTAGCTGTAGAGCTGAGGGGCCTGGAACTCACTCAGAGTGTGTATGGCTGGTGGGGTTATATGCTATGCCACCTGTGCGGTCTTGCGCAAACCACTAGACAAGCAAAACACATCTGAATACTTTACTCATAAAAGATCCTGGGAGAGAGGCTGCTTTTCAGGAACAACCATGTCTTTTGAAGAGATCAAATGTAAGTACTAAATCCTGCAACAAACTCCTCTCAGATATCAATAACTCTCCAAAACTCATAGACATCAACATGGCTAGTTTCACCACCAGGGTCAATTGGATGCAAAGACATGGCCATACTGTTGTCTGGTTCATTCACAAAACACTAGAGTTGGAGTCTAATGTTAATGTCAAAAAGGGAATATAGAATATGGGAGAAAGATGCTTCATTTATTTTACTAGCTTTGTATTTTAATACATGAGACACCTTTCCCTAACCCGTTTTCTCTCTATCTCTAGAACTGAGCCATGCAGAAAGAATACTGTATGAAGCTATAGACTGTATTATAGGTAAGGGAAACCAAATGAGATGGGGGAGGGGGGAAGGGGGTTGGAATGCAGATAACTTCACCAACGTTTGAGCTTGTCTTAAAAACAAGTCTTTGCATCGTTTTATACATATACATATCACAGCCACCAAGATAATGTTGCTTTGTAATCACCTGCCAAACATACAGTATGATATATGTCATCACTTGCCAATAATGCTCATCTGCTCTTTTACACAGTAGAAAAGTCAACAAATCTGATGTCAAAAAATGCCAACATTCAGAACTGAGTGGGAGAATGTTTTTCTCTCCAAGGATGCTCTAATGCTGACCTCCATAATTCAATGCAAAGTTTTGAAGTGCAAGATTCAGGGTGGAATAGAATTCATCAGTAGGGAGGTGCAGAAACTGTCAGTTTCACTTTCTCTTGGACCAGATTTTTTTAAAAATTCATATTATTTCTGTTCCAGACACATGATTAGCAATTTTTTCCAAATTCATCAAAAATGAACTATTTTTTTTTTGTTTATTGATCTGCACCAGCTTCCAAATTTAGTAGGTATAGCTACTCTCAGTATGGCTTTAATTGTAATGTATCATTACTGTGGTTGAGTGAATCCCTAGAGATGAAAATTCAGATTTTTAACAGTTAACCAGTGAACTTTATGTCTCTTTATGTCAGTCTTTTTAAAATGCAGTTGTTGTATTATTCCATGGAAGAGAAGTATAATGCTTGCTATCTAGTTTCCTGCTGAAGCATTATCAATAGAAAGACAAAAAGGAAATTACTGAATGTTTCCTTTTTCTGTAGTTTAGTAGTTTCACTTGAATAATGGAAATATTTAAAAATAGGGAGTTGGGGTGAGATTCCAGTAAAATGTTTTCCCCTTATGAAGCATTGTACAGTATAACCTAAGCTGCGAGTAATACAAATTACCTAGAAATATTAATCGTGGTAGTGGCCTATGATTTACTTATAACACATTTTGTTATGTGTTTGCTTCCTTTGATCATATATAACTGCTCCAAGTCCAGCAGTATTTAAGGATGTGCATTTCAGTGCCATTCCTATCTTTTAATCAGCAATGTATTCAATACCAGTTAATTGCAAGAGCACTCAGTGGAGAAGCATTTCTGTGTTCTGAATAGTAGGTACTGTATTTGTTTATGTTTCTTCAACAGTGTTAATGTCCTTTATTTTCTAGCTACTGAAATTTAGTAAATCAATTTGTGGAAGGGAGCAGAAGATTGTGTGTTCAGACCAGTGGTGGGCTCCAAAAAATTTTACTACCACACTGTGGATGTGGTATTTTATTTATTTATTTATTTAAATTTGTTTATCACCCTCCCCCCAAAAGGGACCCAGGGCGATTTACAACAATTATAAAATCATTTAAAAAAATTAAAAACTCTAAAATCTTTTTAAAAAACTTGGTATTAAAAGCCAAAAATTACAACACAGGCATACTGGGGTCAAACCAACCAATTGGCTGGGGAAATTGAACCATCCACTCCCCAGACCAAACTTGCCAGCCAGGTTTTCACTCCTTTTCTAAAGGGCAGCAACTCCGTCTGCATGCATAGTTCTATTGGTATGATGGCCATGGCCTTTGCGTTTTGCCTTTGGGTTGGGGGATGAACCGCAGCCTGTACTCCCCCCCTCCAACCAAAAGGCAAAGGCAGAGAGATTCTCCCTGCCTCCCCTACTGAAATGACATGGTGGGCAAGCCAAATCCCTCACTGTTAGCATTTCAGTGTGAAATTCCTCTAACAGTGAGGGATTCATCTTGCTCACCCTGTCATGTTAGCAGGGAAGGCAGGGAGAATCTTCTTTTGCCTGTTGGCTTTGGGTTGGAGGCTGAACGGAGCCCATACTCCCCCCTTCTAACCCAAAGGCAAAGGCAGAGAGATCCTGCCTGCCTGCCCTGCTGAAATGACAGGGTGGGCAAGAGGAATCCCACACTGAAAGGCTAACAGTGAGGGATGTGTCTTGCCTACCCTGTCGTTTCAACAGGGGAGGCAGGGAGAATCTCTCTCGCCTTTGCGGAAATCTCTGCCCCAAAGCCAGCAGGGTCCAGCCCTGCAGGCTTTGGGGCAGAGATCAAAGGTGGGGAATTTGAGGCAAACATTTGCATTGCACAACGTTATCGTTCTGCAATGCAAATGTTTGCCTCAAATTTCCCAATGTTGTCCAATTTTAGCCTTATTCTATACAAACATTATCCGAGGTACCACTGTATTAGGCAAAGTGCTAAAGAGGAATCTCTTGACATCGGATAGGGTAAAAGAAGAAGTAAAGAAGAAGAGGCAGCTAAAGATGAAGTGACTGTGATTGTATATGTTTTGCCATGTCACCAGCAGTCCTGATCTCTCATGCAGCTCCTTCCATCTTGAGTGGCCATGTGAAAATGAGAACAAGGTTTCTGTGCCCTTTTATGGTTTCTAAGAAATAGGGAAGTTCAGTAGATGTGCCTTGAATCACAGTTTTAAACATATATTATCTTTTTCCTCTTTTTCATGCAGCCATCCTACTATCAACTTCTTCTAGAGATCTTTTTTGAAGTCCACAGAGGAGTAAAGGCCTAGATCAGGGATTCTCAACCTTTAAAATATTGAAGGGAAACTATGTGTTAAAACACCTGTTTAAGCAATATGAACTAGTGTGTTAATTTTTCCATTAGGAAAATACATCATAGATCAAGGATTCTCAGCCTACGACCCATGGGGCGGATATGGCCCATGGCACAATTTCATGTCCCCCCGTCTCCTCCACACCAGGAAGTGTCATGTGATGGAGGAATGGCAAAATGGCCATCCAGCCCCGCCCCCACCCCCAATTGTCTGAGGAAGCATGACCCGGACCCCAGTTTTAAAAGGTTAGGAACTCCTGGCCTAGATACCTCCATTCCAGGAAAAACACTACTGTTCCCAGAGGAACAGGGCCTGCATTAGCCTTCCATACCAAAAGAGGACAAGTTCATAGGGCTGTATTGAAATACATGTGTTGTTATATTTTGGGAGGCATGTGCCCTTTAAAAAAAATGATAGTCATCTGGGTAAAGGACTCTTCATTTGCAACATGGCCTCCAGGCCAGAGCTCTTAAATTCTTTACAATGTCTGTCCAGTGTTGCCTAGTGGTTTTTTGTTGTTGTTGTTGTTCTGTGGTGGGTTAAAACTGACATAATACGACAGGTAACACTACTACTTGCTTTTGTTCTGACCTGTAGATAGGACTGAGAGTGAAAAAGTAAATAGACCACTGTGTTTTTGTTCTGTCTGCATTTGGGATGCTTCCAGAGGGACTAAAATTCAACTACAGTACTACCCTCTCTAGAAGAGTTGATTTTGATTATTTGCATATACATACTCACTATGGGATAAATGCACTCTTGTACATAGTTTCAAGAATGGAGCAAAAGTCTGCTAGCTGGATTAGGCCATTCTAGAAATTTGATAACTATTCAAAATATTTTGTTCAGATGTGTCTGACAGCAGTTGAAACTACTCAGAAAAAGAGATGATAATTAAGGTCATGAATAAATGCACTTTTAGTGCACATTCATATACAGATACAGCACTGCCTTTAATACTAGTAAAAGGTAAAGATAAAGGTCACCCTTGCTCGAAAGCCAGTCATATCCAACTCCAGGGTTCAGTGCTCATCTCTATTATTATTATTATTATTATTATTATTATTATTATTATTATTATTATTATTATTATTATTATTATTATTATTATTATTATTATTATTATTATTATTATTATATTTCAATTTCTATACCGCCCTACTCGGTAGGACCGACTCAGGGCGGTTCACAACATATGTAAAAATTACAAATTCATGTCAATAAATCATAAATACATACATCAAAATATCAATAGCACTACAATAACAAGAAATTAAATAAACATCAATATCAAATAACAGTCCAAAATTTCTACATCTCAGTCATCACTCAGATTTTTACAAAAAACAACTAAACAAAAACAAAACAATTGCTAGGTCCCATGACAAGTGAGAAGCCTCTCCGCCCCGCCGCAGATGTTCCTGGCGAGAGCGGCGGCGGTGCAAAGAGTCCCGGTAGCAGCGTTCTTTTAAAGCCCCAGCAGGGCAGGGCTCCGGGGCCAGGTGAAGAGAGACCACGGGCTGGACGCTGCGTCGGCTTCTCCGCCCCGCCGCAGATGTTCCTGGCGAGAGCAGGTTTCATAGATGAAGAGCCAGCACTGTCTGCTTCTACGATGCTTCCGTGACAATGTGGCAGGCATGACTAATTAATTAATTAATTAATATTCCACCCTACTCGCACAGGCAACTCAGGGGAGATCACAATTGACAGACAATAAGTTAAAAACTCTAAAAAACAAAGTAAAAGATTAAAAACCAATTTAAAACAACCTCTGATTCCTTTAGTTAAAGGAATGAGTGAAATAAAAGGGATAAGAGGGTACATGTAAGATGTTAAATAAGCCAGTGGGGAGGGGTCAATGAACCATCATAACCAGACAACAGAGTGCACGGAACACTGTTTACCTTCCCACCAAAGTGGTCTCTATTTATCTACCTGCAATTTCTTGCTTTCAAACTGCTAGGTTAGCAGGAGCTGGGACAAAGATAGGAGCTCATTCCATCCTGCAGTATTTGGGTTTCTAACTGCTGACCTGCCGCCTTCCAGTCAGAGTCTTAGCCATTTGAGCCACTGCAGTCAATGCTTGCTTTTAATAGTATTCACCCCCTAATGCTCAGTTTTAGATTCTGATTTTAATATTCACAATTTGTTTTTAAATATTTTGACATTGCTTACTTTTTATGTGAGAAACAAGAATGCAATGATTATGTTGACAGGAAAAAGCATTTGTGGTTTATTAATAAGCTTTCAGCTGTCATATTGCATGTTAGAGCTTGATAAATGTCTATGCATTAAAATGAAAGGATGAAAGTAAGGTTCATTTGATTGTATGCCACTCTGCTAGTAGCAATACTTCATTATTTTAAAATCTTAACATTTAAGAATCAGACAATAAACTATAACCGTGGCTCAAATAGTTACTTGAGAGTATTCAGCAATGGAGACTTTAATGTTATAAAGACTGTGATTTTCTAACAAGCAATAAGATGAAATAAGATCAAAGCACTGATATATAGAAATAAAACTTAGGTTGGATGAGGATAGTTTCTTTATGATCTATTGGAAATGTAAAAGTTTTAAAGGGAAATTCTAAGAGACATTTCAAAAGAATCAGGCTATACTAAGAGAATACAGAGATCTTGTCATCTGTTACTGGTATCCAGTATTGATACCTAAATACTTGTGGTCTTTGGATTAAAAAGAAATATATTTGTTAGGCAAGATAGATCTTTAGTACTGAAGAAAAGTGGGCAATACACTCAGCCTGTGTAGATGCCATTGTCTTTCCAGTCATGGTAGACAAAGGACTACTAGTCCCTCAGCATCTTTGCCATGGACTTTACATTGAAGCACATACCTCCCCTGGGGCTGGAAATAGAAGCATGCAGAAACACAGCAAACTTCATATCAGACAAGTTTATTCATACATTCATAATTTATTCTTCCAGCTCTCTGTTGTTTTCTGTATTTAATAGTTTTTTTTTTTAAAATGTAAATATAGCACCAGCTTTGAATCCTTTTGTTAAATATCCTTCACCAAAGGGAAACAGGCCTTCTTTGAATCAGGCTGTTTTCAGCAGATTATCAGCATCTACAGGTAGTAGCCTTGAGATCCTGCCAGAATTAACAAGTAGGCCCTATTGATGTTGCTTACCAGAAGTCCTCACCATCTTCTTTGTCTTCTTCTTCTTCATTATTTCTATCCATTTGTACAATATACTTGACAGAACATGACTCCATACCATTCCTAGAAATATCATGGTTACACCTGGATGCTCCTCTACATAAATTCAACAAATACAAGTCCTTTCTGTTGGAAAAGAATACGGATGCATGTAGGAGAATGAGACAGATTTATAGTTAGGTATGCATACGCCTCTTTTCCAGATTTCAGCTTGGATAGGTTAATTTCAAGCCTCTATCCTCATCCTCAAACCATTTACTATGTCTTGTTGCATCTTCACATTAAGCAGACATATTGAGTCAGACTTTCACACATAGTTGTCATGTTTGGTGATCATCCTCCATGTCCCAACTTTTGTGGAACCCAACTGGATATCCTATTTAAGTTTCTGTTTTCTTTTTTGCCTTATTGCAATTGTCTGTCTCCAGACTGATCACACCTTTCCATTGGGCAGCAGGTCTATATTAGGTTGCACCTGTAAAATAACAGATGGAAATTTTACTTGATTCTTCATTGCATGAGCTACAACTACTTGCATAGGGCAGTAATTCTGGCTTGCTAAGAATAGTTTGGAAGAGGTGGAAAGTAATATGTATATTCCAAAGGAACATTTATCATTCCTTTTTAAAAATCAAACAAGTCCATGAACCCCACATTTAGGCAGGTATTCAACTGTGAATTCCTAGATGAATGTTCTCCTAGCATGGATATATCTAAATTATTTTCTCCCCAAAAATTGCATTTTTAATCTGTTATGACTGTATTGCTGAGCACACTATTGCAGCATTCAGAAAATGAAAAGGTTGGTAAAGGACTGAATTCTAATCTACACATTAATCTGAAAAGGTGAAGATCAAGTCAGTTTTTAATGGAATTTCTTTTATCAAATTCCTCAAGCACCCTATGCACAATTTTACAAACCCAAAGGAATTTACAGCATTAACAGAAATTAGCTTATTTCTATTAAGAGTTTTTAGAAGATGAGTGGCCATTTCAATTCTATTTAATTTTTATAGGATATAGCAGGAGCTTCACACACCTTAAAATTTAGCTTTTTGTTTTGTTATTTGGTCCTTAGGATTTCTGAACCACAACAGTCTGATCAGCAGGTGCTCTGACTTGGGCTTCTGGTAATTGAAGTCTGAGAACACCTGCAGAGCCAGATTTGCTGGCTTCTGTTACAGACAATGCAATGAGTATCAGGAATTAAAAATCACATTAATTTTGCCTTTGATGTGAGATTGCCTGGAAGAATAACAGAAGGATGCATATGTTTTCAAAGACAGTATACCTCTGAGTATCAAATACTTAGATCAGGGGTTCCCAACCTTTTCAAGCAGGAGGCTGGGTCATACTCTCTCAGTCAACTTTGAGGACCGGATGGCCATTTGTCCCAAAAGCTTCAAAGGGGCAGCCATTTTGTTTTTCAAATGCCCTCGGAGGGGCAGGGGGGCACATGAAATGGTGCCACAGGCTGGATCCAGCCCACAGGCTTTAGGTTGGGAACCCCTGACTTAGATACTCTCTCTCATGTGCTCTCTCTCGCTCTTGTGTATGCATGCATGTGCACTCTTGTTCCTTATCTCATAGTCTTCTTTTGCCCAGCTCTGTAGTACTTGCACTAGTAGTATAATTGTACCATGTAACCCAGCTCAAGGAAGTGCATGTTTATTTTTGATTCTTTGCCATTTATCTCCTCACAGATGCTTTTCCTTCTTCTTTAACCCCTCCTCCACCTCACTGCAAATAAATAAATACATTAAAAGCAGTGGAAGAGAGTAGAATAAATTATTCAAGGAAGTGTCCCTTCATCCTCCTCTATGGCTGCTCAGGCCATTCCTCCACCATCAGCAATGGGGAATTGACTGACTCTTGTTGTTCAATTATAAAAATAATAAATTACAGTCATGGCCATTACAACAACAACAAAATGTAGTTCCTGTTTATTACTCCAGGTTGCAGCCATGTTCTAAAGCAACTTTAAAAAATGAGTTATTTCCTGTCTCTGGGTGATACAATGGGAAAAAGAGAGAGGTAAAGTTTTTCAGGAGAATACAATTAAATAATAATAAATAGACATCTGCAGACTGCATATTTCAGAGACTTTCTCACTGGTTTATGTAACATAGATATGCATTCATTTGCATTTTAAAACATGAAAGGGCATCATACTTGAACACAGAGCAAAGTGATTTCCAGACAGTCTGAAAATATAAACACGTTTTCTCCTCCTGCCCTGCTAATGTATTTTTAAATGAACAGAATTGCTTTCAGTTTGTTTTAAAGTAATTCCAATGTTAATTGCATACCTGGCCTTATTCATGCAGTAGAAGAAAATGGCCTTGTCTCCTAGACCACAGTACGAAGGTTGAAGCTAAGCATTAATACTGAAATCAACAAACACTTCAATTTCCGGGGCTCTAAAATTCAAACAGTAACAAAAAGATGAAGGAGAAAAGTGGTGAATTTCCTGAAGGGAAGCATTGTTTAAAAGGAGCAGTGATTAAGTGGGACAGAAATGATGTCCTCAGGAAAAAAACCCCAAACAATTTACTTAAACTCTTTGTAAATAGAAATGTCAACAGGCAATTTGTCTTGATTTGAAGAGCTTCCACATCAGGAGATTTCTGTATGTGCAGATGTGTAGTATTTAGATATTTCATTTTTCATCTTGAAATAATACTTAAAACTTACTAATAAAATCTTGCACCACCTTTATTCATATTTCTTTGACAGGTACAAGATGCACATTGTGTAGTAGAGGGTAAGAATAAGAAATAAAAGGCAGAGTTGTCATTTGTTGACTGACCTTTATTGGCTGTGGGTTTGACTATATATACATCAAACAAGGAACAGCTTATTTCTCAAATGTTCACAGATTCAATAGTTTTGTGTATGCTATGATGAATGCATTACTTACATATGGAGGAACACATAGATTGGAATGACTTTGTTATAATCTCATGGACTGACCACAGCCTGAGTGAAATGCATGAGTAGAAATGGTAAGATTTTCACTCAGAAGTCTAAGGCATGGCATTTCCTATGGCTTTGAATAATACTGTGCTAGAAATTTATTTAGCCTTCTTACCTTTTCTCATTCTTTTTGATGGAAAAGAGGTCACTTTTTAAAAGAAAAGTTCAGAGAAGAAGAAAATGTTGAAATTATCATGGGTGGTGGACAGAGTTCTTCAAATTATTTTCATTATACTGTGGCTGGTAGTGTTGCATGGTCATCAGTATCCCCTTCCCTGAGAGTTCAGGGCCAAAACATGAGAGAACAGGGTGCCTTGTGATTTCACAGAGACAAGTCAGGTGAAGCTGAGAGAAGGTCTGAGAACAGCTTTTGGGCTAGTTGATAGTGGGAAAAGGGACTGTGAGGATCTGAGAGCAACCTTATTCAGCCATTCAATAAAAGAGTTAATCTTAACCTAGCAGTAGAGGGAATAGTCTCTAGCCTGCCCCTTTTGTTCTAGCTCTCACAAGTGGAGAGCTAAATATGAAGAGAATAAGAGACTATATGTATGGAATATCTCCACACATTTAGTGTGGCCAGACATCCCGCTATGGTAATGAAATGGACTATACAGCCAGCGACTCAACACTGAGTGTTGGGTGGTGGTAAATAACCTGACTCTCTAAAGGGGCCAATGTGGCTGTGGGCTGATGAGCCCCTTTAGGTGGGGTGATGGCCCCCCTCAGTGGGGGAAATGCTACTGGAAACCATTACATTGGGCCAAAGGGCAAAATGAGCAGAGGAAGAACCACTTCACTTTCCTGATTTCCAATGGTCATGGAGGAGGAAGAGGCCATGCCAGATGGACTGGCTGTGAAGGCGCACCTTGTTAATATCCTTAATGTTGTGGCAGTCCATTGTAGTCCCAGTGTTAAATCCTGCATGTCTCATTTCATATGTGCCACAGGAACTGGAAGAGGACATGCTTAAAAGAGCTGTAAATGTACTTGCACCTGCGCAAATGTGCCCATGCTTGCAGTTGCTGCAGTTTACAGCAGCATTTACAGTGGGAGAGGGGGGAATCATGTGTCTGGCTGCTCAGCTGTCTCAGGGGACATGGTCTAGCTCATGGCATGAAAAGTTTGAGGATCCCTGGACTAAGGTTTTGAGCCTGAATTATCTATAGTCACTGTAAATGATATATTGGAAGAATGGTTGTTGGGTCTCAGGTTCTAGCCTGAGATTCAGGTTTGGGGTCCATTTTCCAAGTCCCAATATTTGGACCTGTAACCTCAGGAACCTATATTTTGGAGTTCATTGTCATGGCTTCAGGAGATGTCATTTATACATGACCAGAAAAATCCCTGCCCATATATTATATATATTATACTGTATGTTCTAGAGCTGCTTTTTTTTTTGGAATTCATACACTGGTCTTTAACTTCATCATATGGTTTCACCATTGGCTGGCACACAGATACCATTTTGCATTTCTTGCTGAAAGTCCTATTCACTATGACATCACAAGGATACATCCTATGTAACATCACAAAAGCCTATCCCTTTATCGCAGACATTGGCTCTAAAATTTCAGGGAATGGACCACTATTGATCAGTCAACCCAAACAGAAAATAAATCTTCAGTTTCCCTCATTTTTCCCAGCAGCATGTTCCATTGCCATTATGTGCACCTGCCTTGTGATATATCCCTCCATGTGATAAATAAGTGAAACATGTGCCCAGATTGGAGTACAAAGAGACTAGTTATCCTCACAGCGGACACAATGATCTAGCCACAGTGTTCATTTTTATGATAAGGAAATAAGTTGGAAAAGAAAAGAAAACCTTGCTCCATTTATTGTCTGCCTCAAGCATGGAGAAACATTTTTTTTAATGGACAAGAAGGAGGTTTTGCCTTCCTATCCTGGCCTCAAGGTTTAAAGTACACCTGAGAGCTGTTATTTAAAAAAAGTGTGGTGAGACTCTAATCCTTCTGTCTTATAAATCACATCCTGCTAGAATATAAAACAAGGAGACATAAATGTCATCTAACTGGCATATAAAATAGAGGTATATTCTTAGCTAACAAGTTGCAGTATCTAAAAATTACTTTTTAGATAAAACTTGCCTCCTTTATATTTAGCAGTCCTTAAGAAAACATTGCTTGCCTCTTTGGCTCAAGGTTCTTGGGCTTAGTTTGATGGTGAAGGACAAAACTAGAATTCTGTTCTTGTGCTAAAGCTATCAAGTAGTTATGATCAAATAATAAGAGAATAAAGGCAACCTGGCAAGCCTCCTTCACATTCCTGTTGCCTGGGACCAATGCATGGAAGGAGAAATTATGTAGTGAAAATGTTGTTGCTGTTGATTCATTCATTCATTCACTCAAAATCTGTATATGGATAGGTAAAGAGAACCTAAGGCAGTTTACAATATTGAAACAACATAAAAGTTTAAACATCCCCCCTCCAATGTATTATGAAATTTAAAAAGAATTTAAAAGATATATTACGACTACTGGGTGACCTGATGTTGGGAAAGATTGCAGGCAAAAGGAGAAGAGGGCTGCTGTGGTGGTGGTGGTGGTGGTTAAATCATGTCAGAAGCACACAAAGGTGCTTTCTGCAGTGAAAGGATTTTTGCAGGAGGAACTCAACTCAGGGGATGCCCCAATGAGGCTCCTTTCGTGTCCCCAAGATCTTTTCCCACTGAAGTGCTCCCTATTTATCTACTTGCAATTTCCTGCTTTCAAACTGCTAGGTTGGCACGAGCTGGGACAGAGACGGGAGCTCACTCCATCGTGCAGTACTCGGGAATTGAACTCCAACCATACAGTTGTCAAGTTCTGTGTCTTAACCTCTTGAGCCACTGTAGTCCCTTAGAACATTGATACCTCTGCCCCCTCATGGACTTTATTTGCAGCCGGTGCATGGTGTTGTGCTTTTATGATGTTGTAAACCGCCCTGGGTCACCTCGGCGAGGATGGCAGTATAAAAATGTGAATGAATGAATGAATGAATAAATATTTTGTGGCAGCGTTATGGCTCAGGTAGTTCAGGGCCCTACTAGGAGCAGTGGCCACACTCCAGATCTAGTTTTCTTGTTGGAGCAGTGGCAGAGTGATCTGAAATTACAGAAATTAGACAGTACTTCTGTGCCATGGTCAGATCACTTTCTGGTAACTCTGGACTTTCTGGGGGCAAAACTTCACTGTAGGGAGGTAGGGCCTATTAAATTTGCCCGCCCCGGCGACTGATAGATCCAGATGGATTCCAAAGGGAACTGGGGGGCATTCCTCTGGACCAGCAATGCGATTCACCTGAGGCTTTTGTCAACCTCTGGAATAAGAGGGCGACGGTGGCCTTAGATACAATCATGCCACTATGGTCTTTCCGTAGCTGTCAACATTGAGCTTCCCCATGGTTTACAGAAGAGTTGAGGGAGCTCAAATGGGCAAAGTGATGCCAAGAGTACCACTGAGTGAAGACCCAGAGTGAGTCCGACCAAACACTGGTTAGAGCTGCTATTAAAGCCTACCTTGTGGCAATGGAGGTGGTGAAACGGCAGTATTTTACCACCTACATTGCCTCTGCAGATAATGGCCTGGTGACCATGTTCTGGGTGACCAGGTCTCCCCTCAGTAGAGGCCCCAGTTGGCAGGGGCCGGCTGAGGCTTTTGCTGATTATCTAGCAGAGAAATTCACTCAGATTTGCTCGGTTGAACCCCGGTGTGGAAAATGTAGAGCTGGGGTTGACTGAAGTGCAGTCTGGCCGTGTTATCTAGGATCAGTTTTATCCAGTTGTCCCTGAGGAAGTGGACAGGCTCCTAGTAGCTGTCCGTGCCACGGCCTGTACATTATATCCAGGCCCCGCCTGGCTAATTAAATCTACCAGGACAGTGACAGGTGGTTGGGTCGAAGCAATTATAAACTCTTCACGGTGGGAGGGTTTTTCCAGCACCTTTTAAAAATGCCCTGGTGCGCTCCCTCCTGAAGAAGCCATCCTTTGACCTTACAATAATGGCAAATTATCGGGCTGTCTCTAACCTGCCCTTTCTGGGTAAGGTTTTGGAGAAGGCAGTGGCATGGCGGTTACAGGAGATCCTGGATGAAACAGATTATCTGGACTCCTTCCAGTCAGGATTCAGCCCCAGATATGGTACAGAAACTGCATTGGTCGTGCTGGTGGATGATCTCTGGAGAGAGCAGGATGCCTGACGTCTGTCCATCCTGGCTGTTCTTGACCTCTCAGTGGCGTTCGATACCATTGACCATGCTACCTTTCTGGAAAGACTCCGAAGACTGGGAATCCAGGGCACTGTGTGGTCCTGGTTCTCCTCATTTCTGAGGCGCCGGACCCAGTCGGTGTGGTTGAAGAGTGAGGAATCCAGCCCTAGGCTTCTCCAATATTGGGTGCCTCATGGCTCAGTGCTTTCACCTCTCCTATTTAACTTCTATATGAAACCACTGGGTAAGATCATCCGTTCCCATGGGGTGAGGTATCATCAATATGCAGATGATACCCAGCTGTATATCTTAGCCCGTGGGGACCCTAGCGATGCGGTGGAGGTCCTTTCCAGGTGTCTGGAGGCTGTTAGGGTCTGGAAGGGGGACAACGGGCTACAACTGAATCCTGGCAAGACTGAGTGGTTGTGGGTCAGGGGTCCTGCATTATCTTTGAGCTACCATCTTGGGTTCTGGATGGTGCATAACCTGGGCGTCCTCCTGGACTCACAACTCCTGCTCGAAGAGCAGATGGCAGTTGTGGCCAGGAGAGCCTTTGCACAACTTCATGTTGTACACCAGTTACAACCGCTCCTGGACCAGGACTCCTTGCTCATGATCACACACGCTTTGGTCATCTCAAGACTTGATTACTGTAATGTGCTCTACATGGGGCTGCCCTTGGTGAACATTCGTAGGCTGCAGCTCATCCAGAATGTGGCTGCTCAGGTTGTGGTGTGGTGTGGGCATTATGCGCGTGCCTCAACACTGCTTCAAGAGCTGCACTGGCTTCCAATATGCCTCTGAGTGCAATTCAAGGTGCTGGTTATTACCTTTAAAACCCTACATGGTAGTGGGCCAGGATACATAAGAGACCGCATCGCCCCAAAGACATCTACCCATTCCACCAGAGTAGACCGGAGATGCTTTCTGGTCATGCCATCAGCTAGAGAGGCTCAACTCTCTAGTACTAGAAGAAGAGCCTTTTCTGTGTGTGCCTGGCCCTATGGAACCTGCCAAGTGAACTGCACCTCCAGATAGAACTGCTGCCCTTCAGAAATGGGGTAAAGACCTGGCTGGTGGGGCATGTGTAGAGTGTGGGCTGGACAGTCAGTTCAGCTGGCTGGCTCTTTTGAATAATCCCCACCTCTCTCTCTGATATTTTTAACTTTTTAACCCTTTTAACTTTTAAAATTTTAAATGTAATCAATGTGTTTTAACTGTGTTTTTAATGTTTGTAAGCCACCTTGAGTCTTTGGATGAGGGCAGGGTATAAATGTGATAATATAATATAATATAATATAATATAATATAATATAATATAATATAATATAATATAATATAATATAAATAAATAAATAAATAAATACCAGTCAGCCAATGCTCCATTCTATAGAATTCAGCCAAGTTGGCTTAGTGGTTAAGATGCCGAGCTTGACAATCAGAAGTTTGACAGCTCAGCAGTTCAAGACCCAAGTGCTGTGCAATGAAGTACCCACCCACAATCTGTCCCAGCTCCTGCCACCTAACAGTCTGAAGTCAAGAAATTGCAAGTAAATAAATAGGTATAGCTTTGGCATTCTGTGAGCTCTGGCATCTAGTCATGCATGCTACATGACCATGGAAATGTCAGCAGACACAAACTGTTGGCTCTTTGGCTGTAAATAGAGATGAGCATTGCCCCCTAGAGTCAGATATGAGTGGCTTTCAAGCAAGGAATACCTTTATCTTTGCCTTTTTAAGTAATTAGGATTGTCTAAAGAAGTCTAGTGTTGTCTCTATAGAGATGTTTAAAGTTGACATAAAAAGTTGGCATAAGGAAGAAGAAAAGACTGACCTGTTGAAGTGAACATATGTAATGTGGCAGTCACACCTAATGGAATGCCATGCATTCTTTTTTTTCTGTATTTAATCTTCAGTGGAAGTTTCTGCAATTGCTTTGGCCTTTTCGTGAAACCAAGGGGAAGAGATTCTCTAAGGAAAACTGTTTTCCAAGACAAAATGAATAAAAGGTATAAAAAAGTTGGGTATTTGAACACATACGCATATTAGCTATGTCTTCTCCATTAACAAAGTGTCACCTCCAGGTGCCAATGAAGCAAAGTGAGGGAAAACCTGGAATTACCATTCTAGCCAAAGGATGCCTTGTGATCATCAACACGTTAAACTAATCGAAACAGAATTACTCCAGCTTTCACAACTCACTCAGGATGGCTTCCGGGATGATGGATGTGGCAGTTGTATTAAGGTCAATGGGGGCAGCAATGCTTCAGCCCATCTATGTAAGAATCCCTATTCTGGGTTGTAAAGAAACCCATTGTAATAATACACTGTTGAAAGACTTCCGAAAAATGCTGATTTAGACAAGCTTTACTGTACACATTGATTTAGATAAAAGGTTTCATTAACCACATATTCATTGTATTGAAATGTGTGGCACATTTTACCAGATATCGGTGCAGATTCCATTACTTGCATGACATGTCTATCAATCATCCTAATGTTGCAGTTCTTCATATTCAAAGAACTTCTAAAACATTCTATTAATTTTCAAAATTCCAGAGAGACGAAGGTGGCTAGGTAAATGAGGAGTGTTCTACTTGGCAACTTGAAAACTGGGGTATGAGAATTAAAGACTGGTGTTGTAACACTTTTAAATTATAATAAATAGTGGAATAGGTCTGCTCAAAGCACCCATGATTTGCCAAATGCATTACACAGCGCCAGTTAGCCTGGTGATCTCAATAAAGGAGAACATCTAAAGTTAGAATTTCCCATAGGAAGCAGTTCTGTTTCTGCCTGCGAATGCACTGTGAGAGAGCTTGGAAAAGTAACTTTTCTGACTGCTGCTCCTAACATGCTGACTAGAGGAATCTAGGAACAATAGCTCTGAAAGGCAACTTTTCCAAAAAATGTTTACTGGAGGAAAAGTTTATAAGTGTCATGTTTTCACATACAGAGATCCCATCTTTAGAAGAAAGCTTGTGTAAATCACCATTTTAACAGTACAGGGCAGGGATGCCCAAACTATGGCCTGTGGGCTGGATCTATCTGGCCAATCTATCTGGCCCGTGCCACCTGTGCTGCTCTTGGAAGTGGAAGAAAAATGTGCATGCTCTGACATGTAACTCACCCATGCATTGCAGAACATTGCCAGAAATGACTTGTGGCTGTCATAAACACATTTATGACAGCTGGAGTTCATTTATGGCAGCATGCACAGGCATGTGCAGGAATGTTATTCCCTCGCACATGCACATTTTACTTCTGCTCCCATGAGAGGAACCATGTGATCAGCACGCTCAACCAGGTGACCGGCCCATAGCCCAAAAAGTCCAGGGCAATGGAGCTCAACTTTATACATGAGCTCAACTTTATACATATCTAAGCAGACATAAGATCCATTACATTGAATTGTATTTACTTGGAGGTAAGTTGGTATAGGAATCAAGCCTAATTCAATTTATTACAGTCAAAGACCAGAACAGATGATTAGATAAAACATTTACAAAAATATTGAATATATTGTGGTGGGATTATAAAACAAATACAATTAAATGAGATCTAGTATATATCATGTAAAATCATAATATATACATAGTATAATAAAAGAAATGAGATAAAATATAATAACATCTAAGTATACAAATACAAAGGCTATCAATATCAGTAAAATTACAATATATATATATATATATATATATTATGATTGTACATGATATATACTAGATCTCATTTAATTGTATTTGTTTTATAATCCCACCACAATATATTCAATATTTAGTTTTAGTGTTATCCAATGCAATCGTTATCTGAGGTATTACTGTATATACATTGTATATTATTTATATTGCATATAAAATGCTTTTTTAATTTTACATGCATGTTTTAAAAATTGTTATGACAAAGAAAGAATTGCCCTTGGTACTGTTCACATGCAAAACCTATGGTACCTTTCCTTTTTTAGAATTACTTGAGGTGTAGTGCACATCAACATCCTGCAGAGCTTGTGATTGTTGAGGAAGAATAATTATTCTGAAGATCATTAATTAGGTTAAAAAATATGCCTTTCATTATCCATCAAACTGTGTAAGGAAAACATGGGAAGAAATAAAAATTGGTTAATGGAATTATGGAAACAGTTAACATTGACAGCCATGCTTGGAGGTCTGTTGCCCTGTTTAGTCAAAGTTGGAGTAGAACAAACAAGAAAGAATTGGCTGCAAATAAAGGACCGAAGCTTAAAAACAAAAAAAAATCTGCATGTAGATCAAGCTGGGGGGCAGGAAGCACACACAGACTATTTTGCCCCACCCCATCCTGTAAAACCAACAGTAATGGCACATGGCAGCTGGCCAGGATTTCACCTAGATCCTCATAGTCTGACAACACAGCGGATTTCTTTACCCTTGAGTTTTAATCTTCTTCTTGCTATATTTTACATTGAGAATATGCTTCCCAAGGTTGAGTGGAAGGACTCTGAAAGTTTGAGCTGCACATATTATGGCCTCATAGCACTGGCTTTTAGAAGATGTCTAAAATTTGTCCTTGCCAGTGCTGGCAGGTCTTGTAAGAGAATTCTGAGTGATTCTCAGAAAGAGAAACAAATGTACTTTTCAAGGAGTATAACGACTGGGTCTATCGATCTCTGTCAGAGTCTCCCACCACCAGTGATTTCTGATATAGATATTATATTCTACCTGAGAGTATGAAATTACACAGGAGATGTATTCCAGAATAGGAGATTAAGGGGAAATCAGAAAGAAATGGACAACACTGAGAATGCATGCAAAGTAAAAACAAAACACTGACTGGTCCATGGTCTGCATGAAGTGGATCTAATGAAATATCCCTGGAAGTTCTGAATTGTTTCTTCACTCCGTACTTTTGCTCACAGAGCTGTGAAAAAGATATTCAATGATAGGTTGTATATATTTTTAAATAAAATATCCATTTGGTGGACAAATAATTCTGAACTGTAAACCTACATTCCCCTTTCATTCCCTGTTCTTTATATCACTGAAATGTTTGGTAATGAATGGGGAATGTAGGTTTACAGTTCAGAATTATTTGTCCACCAAATGGATATTTTATTTTAAAATATATACAACCTCTTATTAAGGGATACCACTCCTGGAATTGCCCAGTAGCCATGTTGTCTGGGGAATTTTTAAAAAAGGAACTTTATACTTTTTAAAAAGTGTAAAGTTCCAAGATGCACATGTACATACAGAATGAAAACATATTTTCTTACTTTTTTATACCATGAAATTTCTATCTAAATTTACAACTAGAGATTACAAGGTTTTTGGTTTGTTTTGCTCCTTTCTTTGAGGGATTCACTTGCCACCATGAGACTTAATTCCAGGTTATTTCTCACGGCATTTCAGTTTGCTCTAGCTTGAATGATACAATGGTGAGGGGAAGCAGAAAAACCAGCTTTAATGTTTGCTATCAATACTGGCATGAGAACAACCTGCCTTTCATTCCTGGATGCCCCACCTCACAACAGGACAGATTGTCAACATCACTAGGAAGTATAGGGTGGTGGTAATATGATTGATGAATGGGAGTGTTGATGAAAGAATGACATTTTCCCTTTAAACCTGCTGTTTGCAGAATGAGAGGTGCAGCATTTTCTTGCTACTGGTATTGGACAACAGAATACTGTATTAGTCTGCTTTTTGTTCATTTTTCAATAGACTGCCCCAGATGAATCAGAGAATAATGGCAAGAGATTGTTATGTTCAGAATCAACCTCTTCCAGAAGAATGCATTACCTCCGTGTTTCAGCTGTTTCCCCCAATGTAATGTAATCTGAGGGAAATATGTGGGATTTAATGATGAAGAGAAGATCACAATATCCCAGTCTGACCATTATATGGCAAACATTGCAATAGTGTGCTGTTGTTTTTAGATAACATTTCAGTGGAGAGGGTGAATTGTTTGATTAGGTTATCCTTCTATGGTGATAGAATAGGCTAGACTGCCAGCAACTCAACGCCGAGTGTCAAGCGGTTGTTAACTAACCTGACAACCCTGAGGACTAAGGGTCTTTGGTGGCAAAGTCTACAGGGAAGGGTGAAGGTCCCCAAGTGGATTGAATCCATCTTGATGGATTCCATCCAGTGATGAGATGACAAAAATTCCACTACCACACCATGATGTCACGGACGTCATGGGTGGAGCCAACATCATGATGTCATGATGTTGTGGGCGAGGCCAAAAAATAAAAAATAAAAAAAAACACACAGACACCCCCCCTCAACCCACCCAATCAGACAGCTACAACAAACCCGTAAATAAAATAAAATAAATAAATAAATAAAATAAAAATACAACCACCCACCCAAAACACAAATAAATCACCCACCCACCCTAAATACAAAACCCTCACTGCCCAGAGCCACTGCTGCCCACAGCCCCTGGCCGCCCCTGGTGGCCCCGGGGGAGGTCCCTCTTTTCCGGCTCAGGGCCAGGCAGCCTCGGCGCTTCAGTGCTGGGGAAGAGCCGGGTGGCGGGGAGGAAGAGGGAGGAGGAGGAAAGCACTGGAGAAAAAAACCCTTTCCCCCCCTCCTCGGCAGGCAGGCAGGCAGCTTGTCGCCATCCGTCCCTCTTCTCCGGATCGGGGCCAGCAGCCTCGGCGCTTTGGAAGAGCCGGGAGGCAGGGAGGAAGAAGGAGGAGGAAGAAAGCACTGGAGAAAAAACCCTTCCCCCCCCTCGGCAGGCAGGCAGGCAGGCTGCTTGTCGCCATCCATCCCTCTTCTCCGGATTGGGGCCAGGTAGCCTCGGCGCTTCGGAAGAGCCAGGAGGCGGGGAGGAAGGAGGTGGAGGAGGAGGAAAGCACTGGAGAAAAAACCCTTTTCACCCCTCCCTTCCGGACAAGAAGACCGGCTCAAGGATCCGAGGATCGCTGCCCGGTGGAACCCGCTTTTGGTGAGGCGTCCGGAACCGGATGCCTTAAAAATGGGCTACCCTCTCGGAGAACCTTCTGAGATTGTTCCTACCGGTTCCGAGGAACCGGCTGGAACCGGGGTCATCCCATCACTGATTCCATCCCTGCCTGGTCCTGATGTGCACTTTGGTGCCAAAAGGGCTCAGGACTAGAAAGCGACTCGCAGAACTGTATCAGTGGTATGGGGGTCATGCTGTTATGTGGAAGGCAGATGAAAGGCCACTAGATTATATTCTTAGAACAGTCTTCATGGCTGATTGCCATGATGATTGCCTATATTCAGATTCAGATATGGTAGAAGAAGAAAGGGGAAGGGGGGATTTCACTGGCAGAATTTCAGCTTGGCTTGCACAGGCTGATATACAATACATGTAGATTTGCACACAATATATTTTCAAGGCTATTCTAGTTACCCAACTTTTTAGGAGTTCAGTCTTCTTATTTTCAAAGTCTGTCACATCGAAACCAGCAAGCTCCAGTCCACAGCTAGGTCAGGGACATTTGCCCCCTAACATTTCAATTTAGGTATGAAAATATTTTACTTGGACTTAGACTTAGATCCTCCCACACTATGTAGCATATTGGGCAGCATGAAAATACTGCTTGACACTCGACTGCCTCCGCCCGAGAGGCTTCTGTGGCAGGCTGAGTGGTCACCTCAGCAACCGGCCCTGGAACGCTTTCCCACCTGCTCCTGGGACCCACCTCTGGCCCAGGACTCTAAAGGCTGCCATGGCGATGGGCAGTGGGATTTTTCGTGGTAGCCACCCCTTGGACTAATTTGGGGCTGGGTAGAATGGTTATTGAATTGTATTGTTAAAATTGGTGTTGTAACATGGTATTCATATTGTATAATTTTTACAGTGTATTATTATATGTTGTTCTTGTAATTTGATTTAGATATATTGTACCAAATTATATATATTGTATTACTGTGCATTTATTGTATTTGCGTTGTTTACCTGTGATCTGTGTATGATGTTATTATGATTGTGTAACTGTGTATTTTTCATTTCTGTAAGCCACACAGAGTCGCTGTATGCAAGTGGGGCGGGGTATAAGTCTAAAATGTAAAGTAAAAAGTAAAGTAAAGTAAAGTAAATATCTGAGGGGGGGGGGAAATTAATAGGAAGAAAACATCTGCATATATTCTTTCTACAGAAAATAACTTTGGAGTCAGTTTGAACACAGAGCAGTATGAAACAGGTGGCTTTGGCTTGTAGCTTCCAGAGGGGTGACTGATTTTTAAAAATGACTTCCATATACTATTGCACTTCAGTGTCTAGGCATGCCTGCCACATGTCCACGGAAATGTCTGCAAACACGCATAATGCTGGCTCTTCGGCTATAAACAGAGATGAGCATTGAACCCTAGAATTGGATATGACTGGCTTTCAAGCAAAAATTATTTTTACCTTTATGTACTATTCATTTTTCATTAAAATAAATTACTGGGGGAAAGATGTCATGTTGACTTTTCATCTGATGAAGAAGGTGTCTACAGCAGGCAATGTATAGCTGAATTAAATGTTATTTTAAGGCTGGTACAGCAAAGCAACCTCCTATGGATCCTATATTTTCCATTAGAAATTTCAATGTAAACACCCAAAGTTTGGGAGTGATCAGTAAATGTTATTTTCCTGTCACATGATGGTATGTCAGATCTAACCACCACCCCCTTGCTTCTTTTCTAAAACTATTTGTGGATATAAGAACAGATTTCTGTGAGCTGCTGTACTTGCAAAGTGGACAGATATTGTGTTATGGATCAACACTATCAACATTATCCTGCCACTTCAAGCGGTTCAATCCTATTTTCTCCCCAACCTACTTTCCTTTCTCTTTACCTCAAAGCTCCACAGTCATGCTCTCTTGGATAATTCATATTCTATTCAATTTCAAAAACTAAACTGCAGGGAGAGAAAAAAGTGAGTTCTCTCAACTATGCTGCATCAAGCTGAATAACTTTACTTTGCTGGTCACTTTGTGTATTTTCCATGACTTCTGCTAGTTTGATCTATTGCTCATGGTTGGATAAAATAACAAGTACAATGGAGCTACTGTCTTCCATTGGAAGGATGGGTAGAAGATAAGAATTATTGTTTTCTATTTTGTCCATCCCTTTTCAGTGTGCTTAGTAATGGAATAAAACTGTAGGAAATTAAGATGACATTTCCCTATTTTCCATACAACTGTGATTCCTTGTCTAAAGAAACGGATAATATGCTTTTGAGGGATTTACATAACATTTGCTATTACTGGAATAAAATATTATCTTCAAACAATTCACATTTGTGCATCGGGTTACTAAATTATTAATCTACAAATCCATATACAGTAATACCTTGGATAACATTTACCTCGGATAACGCTAAAATCGCATAACATTAAGTAATCTGGGGAGGAGAATTGGAGCGAATAACGTTAAGGTCCTATGGGATGGATCGGATAACAACCGCTAAAGCCTGTGTGGTTACAAAGTATCTCTATGGAGCTTTAACGTTATCCGATCCATCCCATAGGATTTTAACATGGATCGGATAACACTAAAAATCAGATAACACCAAGACTTGTGGAACCAAGTCTTAGCGTTATCCGAGGTATTACTGTATAGCCATACAGTTTAGGAACTGTTAGTATAGGTTGATCCAGGCCTACAAAAGATATTCTATTTCTCTGGAAGAGGAAGACTGATTGCATTACAAACACTACACAAGAAATCAGCTGGTGAAAAAACTTAATTGGTCTAAGAACTGCAGTTTATATAATTTATTGTGATGTTAATAAGGAAGGTCAAACCACCATGACTATTAATTAACTTTCAACAGCCAGTTTGTGTAACCAACAATGAAGCATCTGGTAAATACTGTTGTGGTGATTGACCTTTACTTCCCATCCCATTTCCTTATTTATTTCCCATGATCTTTAACTCATGACCTCATGATACACTATTCAACTATACTCTATTTTATATACTAATGTACAAGTCTGTTTTCTCCCCTCCCAAGAAAATAACAGCTTTCATCATTCTTTATAGAAGCTCTGGACAGTATAGATTTTCTGACACATTTACTCACACAACAGGCTTGTGAGGTAGATCAGAGAAAGAGATAATGACTGAGCGGTACAATTATAGTTGGAATATTCTGGAAAGACTAGGCTGTTTCCTTCCATTTACACAAGGGGTAGACAACCTTTTTCCATTGCGGGCCTGACCATGCCCCTGGACAGTTTTGCAGGCTGGACCACACATCCCGGGAGCAGAAGTGGGAGCATTTGCAGCTGATGTAAATGTGCCCACTTCTGTCTTTACACCAGCTGCGTGTGGGATTGCTCCGGCACAGGCACATTTTACGAATGATGTAAACATGCCCGCTTCCACTTCTGGGTGCAGTGGAAGCAGCGATGGGCTGGATGGGCTGGTGTCAGGGGCTGGGGCCGGCCCATGGGGCATAGGTTGGGAACCCCTGAGTTACACTTTATGTCCCATGTGTTATTTCCTGCACTGGGCTGAATCACGATGCCAGCCTGTAAATTTGCACTGTAGTGTCTATTCCCATGGAGACACACTTGTCTCATTGTTAATTAGATGGCTTAATACATTCTCATTGGCAAAATCCAATGTCAGGTTCAAAGAGAGTAAAAATGCAAAAATCAGTGTGACCTATGGTACCAATGTAGACATTACATATAAGACTAATGTCTTATTCACTTTAGAATACTGTAGTTTGCTCCAGTTAGGACTCTTAACTATACAGTTTATGTCTTGATTAATATTGTCCCACTTCCATAACTTCTAAAAAGTTTGTACATTCTCTGATGTCTGTGGCATGATGGAGGTATAGAGTACTTTGCTATAGGCATGCTTGAAATTATAGTGATAATTCCTATATTTCCTGGTGTATAAGACACCCCCCCCCCCTTAAAATACACTTGAAAAATTGAGTGTTCTGTTGCTGGTAATGGCAAGAAACAACAATAATAATAACAGATAGATTAGTCATTACATCACTGAGAATGCTTCTTTCTCGCATCAGAATCAGTTCATACTATACAGTTAACATGTAGTCAGAAGCAGACCTCCTCTAAGTGGTAGAAGATACATGTGCAATATAGCATTAGTCTGGTTTATTCTGTGTGGTGTTGTATTGCAAATTGGATTTGTAAATATGAGCATCACTTGTAAGCCAAATGGCTCAGGCGTGGAGCTTGGAAGGAATTGTGTGTCTCAAAATAACATGAAATGACAAGTAAGGCTCATTCCCCTTAATATGTAGACATGTGTGGAGAAGCTGTACATTTGTAAAGTGCTAGCAGAAGGGATTGGTAAACTGTTTCTAAGTACAGTGAACCTCCATGTTACAGAATTAATCTGGTCCTTGGGGTTTTCCTTAAAGCAAAGCATGGTTTCCAATAGGAATGCATTGAAAACCAATATTTCCATTCTGGAGGTTAGGGAAAAAAAAACCCTCACAATTTTTTTCACTTCAAAACTCTTTTTAAAGTGCCAAAACACAGCAAAAAAAAAATCCATAGTGAACTTTTGAACAGATAAAATAAATTAATTTGACCTTTTTTCTAAGCTCGGGAACTTATTATTTTGGTTTGCAACGCATACTTGGCACATTTCTGAAAGCACCATCTAGTGGCCAGCCCTGGTAATTGCAGGAAAAGTACCTGCCTAATAGCTGATGAGGGGAGGGGGGAATTTCATCACTTCCTGTTTGCAGAAATTGCTTCTGGAGGTGTCAAAAAGTGATGAAAATTTTCAAAAATGGAGCAGAAATGCTCCAAACACCCTGCCACTACTGTGGGAAGCATCGGAACACCAAAAAAAAAATCTGTATAGCAATTTTTTTCTAATAAGCAGGGCACCATTTTCTTGGGATTTCCTTCCATATAGCGAGTTTCCATCAAGCTAGCCGTCCGTAAATCAGTGTTTCACTGCATTCTGATTCTTAGCCTCTGAGCAATTGCATGCATTCTTTTAACATTCTACCTATGGGTGGATTTATACTTCTGTTAGCAAATGTGGACCAGGCAACCCAGCCAAAACCTGCTCTATTGTGGTGCCCCTGGAAACAGCCTCAGGAAAATACACACTCATGAGATGGCTAATGATTGGTGGCAGCCAAAGAAGAGCTAAATTAAAATTATTAAAGAAAACACATTTATTCCTGTGATTATTGAAATTGTTATATAAACAGTCAAATGGCAAGAGGGGTCTAAAAAAAAAGGTTATTCCCTAGCTCTCTCTTGTAGCACATACACATGGTAATGGGGATGTCCAAAGGATGGTCAAAAAATAAGAATAATAGAATAACTGCCTACGAGGCCATTGAGTCCAACTTCCTGCTCAATCCAGGATACCAAATCAAAGCAGACGTGCAGACTGTTGTCCAATTTTCTCTTTAATGCCTCCAGCATTGGAGCTTGTTAGGGATTGTAAGTCTTCACCCCACACCCTAACTAGATTGCAAGGCATATTTTGACTGTGATGTCTTCAAGGCTCTGCTGCAGGAACACACAGGTGTTGGGACATTACCCTGGTGTGTTCTGTGGGTCACTGTATATACATGAGAGCAGGATCGCAGGCTCTTTAGCTTCTGCTCCCAGGGGCTTGGCTGAGCTCCTTTCTAAGGCTAGCTTCAATGCTGCTTTGCTCCACTGATGCCAGCTCGTATACTGGACTTCCTTAAGCTTCTCTGCTATCAGGTCTGGACAAAGGTTCCTGCATGTTCCACTTTGAGGACTGAATCCCGATTATGGCTTTTGCCTGACATGCCATCTATGTCTGCCAAGCAGAGAAGGACTACTTTGGGTAAGCCTCCATCAGGAGGACAGAAGCTGTAAAACTCTGTTGCTTGGTCTGTGAATACAGCTTGTACTTACCCTACTGGACTGGACTGTATAGACTTGTATAGACTTGTACATAAAGCAACTGAACTGTCTCAGTGGGCTCAACTGAGAGAAAGTTTCTGCTTTGTATTAAACTGTATATACTTGCACCTTTTACTTCCCAAGTAAACCAACTTTAAGTTTGCCTTTAAACCAAGAACTGTCTGCCTATTTTTGACGTGAATTCGATGAACGTCTTACTTTTCAATTGGGTGGTTTGACAGCGTTTGCAATGTAACAAAAATCCTGTACTTTTGATAACCTGCAACACCAAAACTAAGGCATCCACAAAAATAAGGGTTATGTCATTTGAAAGATCGTCTTGGCGACTTTAAGAATTGGTAGAAACCAAAAGCCAAAAATGCAAAGCGATGACATCATCGCTTTCAGAAGTAGCTCGGAAAAGTGACAGTTTTGCTGTGTGTGTGTGTGTGCGTCGGTTGTTAGAGGTCCAGCGAAAAAAACTATCCAACCAATTCAGATGATCCAAAGTACATTTAAAGAGGAAAGATTAAGGTTTGTGGGGACACTTTCAGATTTGGAAGTGGACTTTGGAAACATAATCTATGAAGCATTCTACAAAAGAAGACTAAAAAGAGGTCACACAAACTCCCCAAAAAAGGGGGTAACCATTTTAAAAAGTGAATATGACAACTTCCCAAGGTGGATACAGTTCACATATAAGATGTGGAGAAAAATGACACCAAAGCAAGAATCCACAAAAAAGATATTGAGGAAAATCATGACTTTTTGAAATGTCATTTCTTCAGGGGGTGGGGTGTTTGGCAGTGATCCAACAAAAAACTGATTGACCAATTGAAGTGATCTAAAGTGCACTTGAAAGAGGACAGAATAACCTTTCTTTTGATACTTATACAATTTGGATCGGTCTTCAGAAACATTTTCTATGAAGGTTTTTAAAAAACACTTTCTTTCTAATCTTCTTTCCATAACAATAACAATAACAATAACAATAACAATAACAATAACAATAACAATAACAATAACAATAACAATAACAATAACAATAACAATAACAATAACAATAACAATAATATCTCCACTCCAGAACAGAGTGGACTGGAGAGGCTGTCTGGTCGTACCTTCAGCTAGAGAGGCTCATCTCTCTAGCACGAGAAGGAGGGCCTTTTCTGTGTCTTCTCCAGCATTATGGAACCTTCTGCCAATGGAGTTGCGTCTCCAGATGGAGTTGCTGCCCTTTAGGAAAGGAGTGAAGACCTGGCTTGTGGGGCATGTGTGGGGAGTGGGCCAGACGGCCAACTCGGTCTAATGAGCACTTTTTTTTGCCTTGAGGGGCCAGCCTTGCCAGGTGTGTACCTCTTGCTAACCGCTGCACACCACTCTGCTGCTGTTGTACACCAACAGAGCTCTCACCACTTCCTAAGGTAGGGATCTTGGCTATATGTGCAGCAGGGCTGTAACCAGGGTGTGACCAGGGTGGTTATGCCCACCCTGAGTTAGCAGTTTGCCCACCCTCAAAACTCATGTTCATCCTCTTCTCTCAATCTTTTATTTTAAATTCTCCAACTTGTTTTAATATCTCAATATGAGGATTCAGTGGTCAATGATATTCACAGTAGTTATTTTCCTAAGCACAGTAGATCTTTTGTTGAGTTGCCATGATCATGAAAATTACTTTGGGTCATGAAAATTGCTTGCTAAATGTATCCATATGACTCTAGTTCACAAAGTTCTTTTCTGCATGTGATTAGGTGCATAAATACATTAGGGAGTGATGTGTTGAGTGTGGAAAACTACAGCTAAGAAAAAGCCTTATGAGCAGCCCTCTAGATCTGCCTACAATATGCTGTCTTCTTATTTGTACAGACATTTAGCAGCAGAAATTAAGCAAGGAGTAGTTTGAGGGGTATATTTACTTCTATGTTTCAATATATAACACCCCAAGAAATATTGTATATTAGTTTAATTTAACAAGAGCTGGGGAATATACATTTGTTTTAAGAAAGTATGTTAAATAAAATAAAATATGTATGTATGTATGTATGTATGTATGTATGTATGTATGTATGTATGTATGTATGTATGTATGTATGTATGTATGTATGCATGCATGCATGCATGCATGCATGCATGCATTTATTTACATTTTTATACCACCCTTCTCGCCGGGGCGACCCAGGGCGGTTTACAACATCATAAAAGCATAATAAAACCCAACCCAAACCCATTGTTAAAAACTTCAAAATTACAATTATAAAATTTAAAAAGTTTTTAAAATTTATAAAAATCCCCAATAATAATTAAAAATTTAAAAATTTAAAAACAAAAGATTAAAAGATTAAAAGACCAGGGGGGAGATGGAGCTCAAACAATCCAGCGAGCTGGGGTCATGGTACCGCCAGGACCCCATACTGTCCCGCCAGGCATGTTTTTAAGTTCTTCCTAAAAGACAGCAAGTCCATCTGAAGATGTAGCTCAGTTGGTAGGAGGTTCCATAGGGCTGGAGGGGACATAGAGAAGGCCCTCCTTCTAGTGCCAGAGAGATGTGCCTCTCTGGCTGATGGAACAACTAGAGAGCCTCTCCGGTCCGCTCTCGTGGGACGGACAGATGTTCTTGGGGTGATGCAGTCTCTTAAGTATCCTGGCCCACTACCATATAGGGCTTTAAAGGTGATAACCAGCACCTTGAATAGCACCTGGAGGCAAACTGGCAACCAGTGCAGCTCCTGAAGCAGAGGTGAGGCATGTGCATACCAGCCGCACCCTATCACTACCTAGGCAGCCGCATTCTGGACCAGTTGAAGCCTCTGGATGCTCATCAAGGCCAGGCCCATGTAGAGCGCATTACAATAATCTAGTCTGGAGGTGACCAGAGCGTGTGTGATCATGAGCAAGGAGTCCTGAGCTAGGAGCGGGTGTAACTGGTGTATTACATGAAGTTGTGCAAAAGCCCTCCTGGCCACGACTGCCACCTGCTCTTCGAGCAGTAGTCTTGAGTCTAAGAGGACCCCCAGATTACACACCAGGTCTGTTTGGGGCAAAACTGCCCCATCCAGAACCAAAGATGGTAGCCCCCACGATGTATGTATGTATGTATGTATGTATGTATGTATGTATGTATGTATGTATGTATTTATTTATTTATTTATTTATTTATTTATTTATTTATTTATTTATTTATAAGGTTTTGTACTCTTTTTTTTCCTTAGTAGGAAGCCAGCAACATAAGTAGAACCATGCTTAACTTTTTTTTAGCTTTGTTCAGAGGAATTTAATAAAATCTGACAAGAAGTCTTAAGAACTTCCAGTGATTTTGGATGTGAAAATTAGCAATAGTGGTCCATAAATTATTATTTTAGTGTTTGAAAGTACACAAATGGAGTATACAATTAATGTAAGGAATATTGAGTTTGAGAAAACACAGCATTTTTCTGGCATCTCAGTCATTAAATAACACAAAATATTATGGAATGTTCTAAAAACACACAACATTGTTGCTTACTTATGTGCCAAATAAACTCATAGAAATTGTTAGCACTAAATATAACTACACCTGGACCAGCTAAATGGCCTGCCTCCAATTGCTAGTCCCAAATTGAATAGAACCTGTGAATCAGGTGCTGAAAGGTAAGGCAACATATGTAAATGTTATTTACACATCTATTCTAGTTGGGCAATTGGATTTAGGCCAGTACCTTTAATTGACCGGCAGAAAGCTATTATGAACACATTCACATGCATTATCCAAAGGCAAAATAATGTAATGGATGTTTGTGGACTAAGACTCAGAAAATGGACCATTCAAAGCAGCTTAGTATTTAAACTTGCACACAGCTTTATTCCTTTTCTTTTCTAAAACCCCTTCATTTTACTGTAAAAAAGCCTAATCTGTTTATTCACTTTTCACTGGACAAAGCATTACTTTAATGCTATGCTATGGCGTTTGGCAGAATTACAATTACATCATTAGAGCAGCAATGGTAAGAAGAACATTAAACTCTTTCAAGTCCTTAGCTCTTCCTGCCAGCAGGCGATATTAATTAAAAACTGCAAAAACACACAGTGATATACACACATCAATCTATATGGTTTAAATTGCATTCAGAGTAGTACTCAGAACTGTCATTGTACTCATAGTAAAGTTCTGAGCTTCAAAGCTTAGCACAAAGTTAGAAGCCAAAAAAAAAAAAAAAAAACCCCTACAGAGGAAAGCCACATGGCAAGGATGCCAATCTTTCCCCTAACAAGCTCCTGTCCAAAAAAACAGGGGAAAACCCATTTCCATAGTTTTGTGGTCTTTGCAGTTAAAAGGTCCAAAGTGCAATGCAGATTTCTCCAGTCTGGGACTCTGTCATGTTGGCTGGGGATCATAGCAGTCATAGCCAAAACAATGTGGAGGTGGCCAGATTGCAGTAGGCTCAGTGGAGGTCAATCCAATTGGGAAAGAGAAGTAACTTGCTCATTCTTCTTTTTGGCTGTGAAAGATGGCCAGGTCAAAATTGTTTCCCCTCTAGGGAATCAAATATGAGAGTACTGAAGTCTAGTGAACCTCCATAAGAGAATGTTTTTCAGTTTAGTAGGAATAGGGTGAACAATATGCTACCTTCTAGATCAGGCATCTGCAAAATAGACACTCCAGATGTTCTTGGACTTTAATTCCCAGAAGCCCTGATCAGCAGGTGTGCTGACCTCTTAAGTCCAAGAACACCTGGAGAGCCAAGTTTGCAGACCCCTGTTCTAGAGGTTGGTGGACCAATGCTCTCATCAGCCCTAGTCTGGCACAGCCAAATAGCAGTTGTACTCTCCTGAGTTTCATGATAAACATCCTCAATTTCACTTGTGTCATAACACATATAATATGGAAAGGTGCAAAACCAGAAGATGGGAGTTTGATTCCCCACTGTACCTCTTATGAGAAGAGCCAGTCTGTGTAGTCATAGACAAGCCTATGGATGTCCTCAGAAGAAGAGAATGGTAAACCACTTCTCTGTTTGCTCTATCTAGAAAACCCTGGAAAGGGTTATCATAAGTCAGAATTGTCTTGAAGGCATGCAATTTTTTTTTTTTTTTGTAGACCATCCCACTTGATTAAATCACACTTTAATCCATCTTGATGGAGAGCAGCAGCTTCATCAATACTGGCCAGAGGCTAATGAAGACTTTATGTGCCCAAAGGGCTCTGAACCAGAAAGTGACTAATGGAACTTGATCGGTGGTATGTATGTTACATTTGGAAGGTAAATGGAAGACCACTACATTATATTCTCAGAACTTAGCTGATCACCAAGATGATATAGCCAATATTTAGAATTGGATATGGCACTTGAAGAAGAAGACCATCCAGCAAAAATTCACCCTCAATACCCATAGTTTAATTCCTGCAGTATGCCTTTTTTGGCCTGGTTCCTTGGCTTTTGCAGTCATTCTTGTGCTGATAAGAAAAAATCCAAAGGTTTCTCTACACCTGGTTTCTATCAATATTCACCAAAAACTATTTAGTGTCAGAACACATGCTTTGTCTGTGGAAAGTTTGATGTCCAATCTCTGGCTAGAAAAACTAAGAGTGTATGAATACCATTCACTTCACTTGGGACATGCATTAGTTCTGTGGTGGTGAACCTTGGGACTCCAGTAGTTCTTGGACTTCAATTCCCAGAAGCCCAAGTTGGCACTCCTGCTGATCAGAGCTTCTGGGATTTGAAGTTCAAGAACAGCTGGAGTGCAAAGGTTCTCCATTACTGCATTAGTTGGTCACCCTTCCCACCCATTATTCATGCCTGTTCATGCCTGATCCTTTGAAGCAAAAGCTATTGCTCTGGATTTTTAACTCAGAAGGAGCAAAGCTAAATTCAATGCCTACAACAGAATGCTACACTGAGCCATTGTCTCACCAAATATGAAAAAGCTTTTTATGTTCCTAATTCACACAGAAAGCTTTATATATTCTGCTAATAGGGTAGGAATAATCATGCCAGTACAGATGTGTCTAAATAGGAATTCATTCCCACTTTTCATAAGGTTAATCTAACCTAGAGCCAAAGCAATTCTGATGTTAGTTGCATAATTTAAATCACATCTGCAATTCATAAAAGATTAGTAGCAGCGGATGATGCCTACAGGTTTGGGAATGTAGTATGCAGTCAATAACACTTTCACCCAAGCTGCAAATCATCATGACATTCATCCCAACGTTGCTATTTCCCAAAGAAAGTGTTGAGTCCTTCCCTAGAATAATAGTATCCTTGGTGGATGGGTGATTTATCAAATCAATTGAAGGGGAAATATTAAGCACCTTCTGCTCTATTTTCCATATCTTTATCATTGACCCCAGCTACAGCTGCTCTTAAAGTTTTTAACTAGGCATATTAGATTTTCAGGAAAATACTTATATGGTTGTTTAGACCTGAGCAAAACACATTTCTGATAGTTTTTCTTAAACCATGTTGCCACTATTATAGTTAGATGGACACTCCATGCTTGTATCTGAGACACTTTATTTACAAAGCTTCATTTGGGTCCATGACTGATGCTTCATAAGGTTTTTTCCCAACAAGTGGACTTTGCTGGAAATCAGTTTGCTATGTAAATTCAGTGGACACAGTTGATAATAGTATGGCATCAATATACTCTATGACAGTGATGGTGAAACTTGTAGAGACCAAGTGACCAAGGAGGAAGAGGCACACTGGCATTCACCATGTGTACCCATGCACCCATGTGCCATCGCTGATGACATCACGTGGCTGTGTGTGCATGTGCACTGCTTGAGGTGCACCGGCAATGTCACTGGGTGCATGCACCATGCATCCATGGGGGATGGATGTGCATGCCTCCTTTGGATGCATCCCCCACAGGTGCACACTCACCCGCTGGTGCACATGCCCTCGATGGGTGCAGATGCCCCCGGATACATGCTCACACACCACCTCATCTGCCTCCTAGGAGGGGTAGGTGGGGGTGTCTGGTCACCTCACCGCTGCCTCCCAGATAGGATTTCTGCCTCCCTTACCTCCCCATTGGCAGAGGTAGAGGGATGGGTGGGGAAGCGACACTGCCATTGGTATTGGTGGGGCAGTACAGGGTGGGGCAATGCATATAACATATAAAACAAAAGTATAGTGTATAAAAATACATAGAAAACCCATATTCAGCTGCATAACAAACTATACAAAACTATAACAAATAATAAACAGACAGCAATGGCACCAGCTAAATCATAAACATAGTAGAGAGAAGTAGCTAACCTAAGGGCAATTTATTGACAAATGCCTTCTTGAAGAACTCTGCCTTAATTTTTGAAATGAAAAGGGGGAAGGGAAAGGAGCCTGACAGATATAAGGTGGAAAAACATTCAACAGTGGTGGCACCACCACCAAGAAGATCCAGTTTCTAGTTGATACTTTCTTGGCCTTGCTTGAGGCAGACAGCCACAGTCCAGAGATTTGGAAGGATCTGGTTATCCAGGTCCAATTCATCTGTAAGAGGCACATTGACAAGTACTGCACTTCTAACCTGTAACCAATGCACCTGGGCCAGAGCTGAGGAAATTATATTAAATCACTGGATTCCTCTCACTATCTGTGTGACTACAGTCTGTACCTGTTGCAGCTTCTGTACTGTGTTCAGAAGTAGCCCCATGTAGAGTGCATTACAGCTCCTGAGATAACCAATATGTGATCCAGTGTTATGAGGAACTAACATGGAATAACCCAAGGGGAAAATCGGGAAGAAATGGACCATTGAAATCTCGATGATACATCCCAGGACAACCTTATAAAACAACTAAATCATGAATCATTTGGGACTTATTCTGGACTGATCTGGCATTAATCAGCAGGAGGGTAGAAAGCAGAATAAACTCATTATCTCATAACTGATGGAAGGAAAAAAGACTAAAATATAGATATGAGACATCTAGACCATGATTCCTGCAATGGCCAGCCCTTGACCCAACATCAACTCTCTGTCTGCCAATGACAATGGAATCTACCCCTTCCATAGTTCAAGATCACCTCTCCCTGAACTAGACAAATTGTCAAAATGCTCCATAAAATGTTGGGGGCTAAGGTAAAAAAAGAGATGCCCTGTCTATTTCATATGTCAAATGTATCAGGAATCAGAGATGAGTCTTATTTCATCACTGGTGACAAGGAAGTAGAGCACCACATCTGAAGTAGCAAGCTAATTTATATGACCCATAATAGGTTTCATGAGATTCACAGCAATGTCCCCTAAAGGAGGAAAAGAAGAATCCATAAATTCTTAATGGCTTGCTGCTCCCTAGAGGACCCATGTAGTTAATACTGTAAGCCCTCTTGGGTCCTTTTTAGGAGAAAGTTGGGGTATAAATATTTTAAATAAATAATCATTTTTCACTTACTATTGTTTTCCTCCATGCAGCCACAATTATTACAGCTGGAGTTTTTCTCTTCCATCTTCTCTCTACTACTCTTCTACTCTTTGGACATGCTTCCCCTATTAATTGTTTCAGTATTTCTTCTTAGTGTTTCCACATAGGGGAACCCATAGCAAGAAAGTATTCAGTAAACTGCAAAGAGTCAAATGGGTCAGGTTGCCAGAATATAGGTATCAAAAAAAAAAACATATTATAAAGTTTTAACAACAGGGCATTCAAATTATTACTTAAATGCACACAATTCTTATGAAGATCTGGAAGCTTATTCATCATTGGCTGTGCTTATATACCTTGGATAGATAATAAAAGTATCATTGGCTGTGACTCATATCTGAGAATGCATTTTTTCCTGAAGCAGGAAATATGCTATTGGGGTGAATTTGTTTCAGGTGGATCTCAGCTTGCCATAAGTGACCCACACACTATGATCACAGAGTCATCTCCTGCAACTTATATGAAATGAGACATGCAGGATTTAACACTGGGACTGAAATGGACTGCCACAGACTTGAGGATATTATCATGGTGTGCCTTCACAGCTGTTCTATTTGGCACGGCCTCTTCCGCCTCTATGACCTTTGGGAATCAGAGTTCCTCCTACTCTCATTTTGCAATTGTGCCCAATATTATGGTTTCCAGTGGCATTTCCTCCACTGAGAGGACCATCACCCCACCTAAAGGGGCTCATCCACCATAGTCCATAGCCATTGGCCCCTTTAGGGAGTCAGGTTATTTACTGCCATCCAACATTCAGTGTTGAGTCACTGGCTGTACGGTCTATAAAAGTATACATTGTACAAAAATATTTGTTGACATTAAGGTATTTTGCATCAACAGCTTTCTTTAGTGAAAGAGAATACCACTTTAAAAAAAGAAATTTGATATAAATAACACACAAAACTGGAAAATTAAAACATTGCTTTACTTGCACTAGCATGAGAAGAGTATGTACCTTGTAGAGCATGTCTCTACAACCAACCCATGAGAAAACGTATTCCATAATCAATTTATAATCTAATTCAAAAATAAATGGAGCCCTTCCAAATGTTCAGTGTAAGCAACACAATAACACATTAAATGTTAAATTCTCCTGAAGCACTCTTTTATGAAGGAGAAACATGAGAATAAATGTCACAGATCTTTGTATTCAAGTGAATTACTATTGCTAAGATTTTCAGAGTTGGCTTTCAAAACTATTTTTCATTTAATTTCATGTAACCTCTTTTTAATCAGCCCCTAACTATTCTTTCTTTCTTTTTCTTTTCCTTTCCCACAATTTCCCTCCCTGCTTTACCATGGCAAAGCAATTAAAATGAAATGAAAAACTTTCCAATATTTGTAATTGTTCACCACAAATAGCAGGCTATGAAGCTTTAGGAAGGGTATCACAACTCAGAATTAAACCTGGTACCTAGAGATGTTCTGTCACTGAGAGAAAGGAACTGCCTACTTAGCAACATGATGCTCATTGCACACCCTTGTCTGCTGCTTCATTTCACATTGGCTCCCCACTGAAAGCACAGAGTATTCAAGGTATCCTACATTTTATTCAAAGGCCCCAAAGGCATATGTGAATGCTAGTTATCAATTCCCATTCGTCTTTCTTCTGCTTCTTGCCAAGTAACAGTAATGCCGGATATATTTCTGCTGCTTAAAACAGTCAAAGAGGATGAAGAACATACACGTGAGTTTACCTAGACTGCAGTGGCTCAAGTGGCTATGACGTTGACTGGAAGGCAGAAGGTAAGTAGTTTGATTCCCGAGTACTGTAGGACAGAATGAGCTCCTGTCTTTGTCCCAGCTCCTACCAACCTAGCAGTTTGAAATCAAGAAATTGCAAGTAGATAAACAGGGACCACTTGGGTGGAAAGGTAAACAGCATTCTGTGTGCTCCAGTGTCTAGTCACGTCTGCCACATGACCACAGATACTTCTGCAGATGCAGACAGCACTAGCTCTTCAGCTTTGAAATAGAGATGAGCACTGAACCCTAGAGTTGGATATGACTGGCTTTTGAGAAGGGGAAACCTAGATGTGTATGTGTGTGTCTTATCATTTGAATAACATGTACAACCTTTCTTAGTATGGGAGCTCTTTGAATGAAAACTCAGGAACTCCCCTTAGTAAAGACTGTAAGAGACAACCCTGTATGCATACATACAAAATGACAGATCTTTTTATTTATTTAATGCCTAGTAAATACATTTTAATATAAATTAATGCAGAATGATTAAATATGAATACACAGTAGAAGCCTCCAACCAAAGAATTAGCTAATTAATTCAAATGTATGCAGTGGTAGGCATCAGCAGGTTCGCACCGGTTCGCCAGAACCAGTAGCAGAAATTCTGTCTGGCCCCACCTATCTAAGTTTTGAAATAAAGTAATCCTAATTCAGGTGCAACACAGGGCTTTCCCCTGGCCACGCCCACCATACCATGCCCACAATGTGGTAGTAAAAATCTTTTTGAGCCCACCACTGAATGTATGTGAGATGTATGCCCTTCCCCATCTGTGCCTTTATGGGCTTCAAGCAGTGGTTTTCATAGAATCATGGAGTAATTGTGTTAGAAAGGGTCAATGAAGCCATCAAGTATAATCCCCAATTCAGTGCAGGAATCTAAATCAAGGCAGATCTGACAGATCGTTGTCCAATTTTCTTTTGATTGCCTCCAGTGTTGCAATGCTCACTACCTCCCAGAGCGGTTCCATTATAATACTGCTCTAACAGTTAAGATGTTTTTCTGCTATTCAGCTGATATCTGGCTTCGTATAGTTTCAGCCTGTTATTATGTGTACTTCACTCTGGCATGTTTGAGAACATATCTAGCCCTTTCTCTTTATGATTATCCCTCACTCTTCTTTTTTCAAGGCTAAATATGCCCAATTCTTTTGGTCTTTCCTCATAGGCTTTTGTTTTCAGTCCCCGATCATCCTTGTTACCTCTCAAAGTCCAATTTTGTGTCCATACCATGAGAGGTGGTAACAGGCTAAAGTAAGGGATTGTTAGTATTGAGCAAAGTATGGCATGGCCTTGTGCCACCAGATTCTTATGGCAGCCATGAAAGCTATCCAGGGTCACCCTGAAATGATCTGACCAAAGGGGCTCTGGTAAAGTTGTGACAGGCCCAGTAAGTCAGCAATTGATAATATATCATTACAGGAATCAAAATTAGATATAAAAAGAGTTTATATAAATGTTGGATGAAATTAAGGAGAGAAGAAAACTATGTAAACTATAGATTGCAATGTAGAGATACAAACACCACCACGACCACCACCACCACCACAACAACCAAGAATCCTAGGAATGCTTTGGAAAATCATTAGCCAGATAACAACAGAACAGATCCATGAATGTTTTCAAAGTATTTAAAAGTATATGGAAAAAGAGAGGAGAATTATAACCCCAATTAAATGATTAATGACAAGAATGGAAGACCACTAATCGATCCCTCAGAAATTATAGAAAGATGGAGATAACACTTTAAAGAACTCCTCAGTCCCATTGGAAAGGAGAAGAAGAAATAATCTCAGCCTTTAAAAATCCAGCTCCCAAAAGCAATGGTAACCTTTAAAGAAATTAGACTTTATTTTATTTGCATGACGTGCAGATTTTCCCAGTTGACCCAGTGAGCCGAAGGCTGTTTGTATTTGTGCAATGAAACATCAAGGTTAAAAACAATTCTGCACAGGAGATGTAGGAAACCTGTGGCATTTCAGTATCCAGAAGCCCCAGCCAGCATTTCAACGGTAAGGTACTGAGATGTGTTATTTAAAACATCTGATGCTTTGCTAATATAATACTGTATATCCTTCCCTTTCTGAGCTCATTTTATCACTTGCTTTTCTATTTTGATTATCTCACTGAATGTATTGTCAGATGAGTGTATGTACCTTATAAAGTGTAAATAATGGAGAAAAAATGTAATTACTATTTTATTTATTTATTTATTTGTTCAGATTTATATTGCTGCCCACTTGCCGAGGCGACTCAGGGTGGCTTACAGACAAAACAGCAACAGTACAGTATTTTGCTTCTCATTAGATGTTGACTGATATGCCTTTAAGACAGATTTAACACATAAACAGACACGGTAAAGTAATAGACCTGCCAGAAGCTGAAGATTAAAATTATTAAATTAGGTTTGTTTGTTTTTAAAATTAAGCTACATGATTAATTATTTTCTGTGGGAGAGGGAAACTACATTAGTATGTTACAGTAAAATCAATAATGAATCATATACTACTTTTAAGTATACTAAGTTTATTTGAGATAAGATTCCAGAAAGTAAAATGAAGTCAAGTGGACTAAAAAAAAACATGGAGAGTGATATTTAGAGAAGATTTGGATAATATACAATCCTGTGGAAGAAGCACCAAAAGTAGCAAGAAATTGAACTCATTAGAGGAGACTGACATGTGCAAGGACATTGGAAGAAGATTATTTTGGGAATAGTGACTACTTCAATAGATGTATGTATTATGCTTCTAATGATGTAATTGTAGTCTGACATGTATACCAAATAGAATGTGATTTTTTTGGAATAGTAGATGTGTTAGTATGTGGTTCAGGCATATCAGAAAACAAAATAAAAAACACTGTAGCACTTTAAAGACTAACTGCTATATTTGTATTGTTAGCTTTCATGGATCAAGTCCACTTCTTCAGACAAGGAGTGAAATTTGCAGGCATGGTTTATATACATGAAATTCAGGGGGCAAAGGGAGAAGGGCCTGCTCAAGCAGGATGACAGACAAGCAAGCACAAAAATACAGCTTCCCACGACCATCAGCAACAATAGATTATTCAGAATAGCTCTAAATATCTCCCTTTCAATCTCAAAGGTGTGGAAAAAGCCCATTCTGGTATCCCCAACCCGTTACCTGCATGTCAGAAAACTAACAAAAACACTGTACCTGGTTACTTCCTGTTTTGCTAAAGAGAATTACCAGGAAGGTTGTAATATAATATATAAAATATCTAGCAGCATATAACAATCTGTGTATCAAATTTGATAATGTCCCAGAAACCCTTCACTAATATTTAATCCCCTGTGATGGGTGTCTAACAGATGGATATATTTGAATCCTGCTGTCTCCCTTTCAATCCTAGTTTTGTAATTTCTCTGTTCCAGAATTGTGACTTTCAGGTCTTGGATAGAGTGCCCAGTTAGATTGAAGTGATTTGAGATAGGTTTCTCTGTGTTGCCATTCTGGATGTCTGGTTTGTGTCCATTAATTCTTTTGCGTAGAGATTGTCTTGTTTGTCCTACATAAAGCACAGACGGACATTTTTGACAAGAGATTGCATAAATCACATTGGCAGAAGCACAAGTAAAACTGCCTTTAATGTTGTGTGTGGTGCCGTTGAGTCCAGTAATACTGTTTCCAGAGCGAATGTGGGGACATAGTTGACATCTGGTTTTGCAGCAGGGTCTAGTTCCCATCTCTGCTCCACTTCTGTGTAGTCTGTTGTGTGTCAATAGCTGTTTGAGATTGGAGGGTCATCTATAAGCGAGTAGGGGTCTGTCACCAAGGGCTTTGGAAAGTGAAGCAGATTTTGAAGTGGGGAAGGCTCTGAAAATTTCCTAAGGCAGTGATCTACATCAGCAAAGGCTGTTGAAGCAAGGGAACCCAGCCAGAGGCTGCTCAGAACAGCAGGGACAAAGCACAGCCGCTGTCTCCGCTGCCACACCTGACATTAAAATGGTCAGCGGTGGGAGCAGCCTGCCTCCGGCCCCAAATATTTGTGTCGGGGCAGGAGCAGCCCAAAGCAGGAAAAGTTTGGGCACCACTGGACTAAACTAAACTAAACTAATAATTGGTGTCAGAGGACATCGGGACCGAACCTAACTGGCTAATTTATCAATAAGGGAACAATGGCTTGAAAGACCTCCTTGAAGAAGAGTGTTTTTAATTGTTTTTTTTAAGGTAGCCAGTGATGTAGTTTATTCCACAATGTTGGTGCCACTACCGAAAAGGCTCTATTTCTGGTTAAAGACTTTCAAGCCATCCTCGGAGTTGGCACCTGGAGCTGCGTCAACTGTGATGATCTCATCAAATCTAATTGTGAGTGGAGGTCCAGATCCACATTTCTTTACATATCAGACCTGGGGCCCAGTCAATTCAATAGATCTCTTCAATGAACATCATTATACAATACTGATGCTTACTTCTCTTAGTGAGACATGTAGAAGGCTTCTTATTCTCACAATGGAATATCCAGGGTTTCATATTTCCCTGTGTTCATTGTCTTTGATGTGAGAACTTAACAGAGCAAAAGAAAAAAAAGGAGTCAAAAACATACCCATGGATGTTTATTATATTGTTTTGATAAGGAAAATTTCACTCATGAAAATTATTACATTATTATCTCAACAACCCATTTATTGGTGCTACTTCTGAAACTTCTGCTAACTTCCTGATATCTGAGATATGTTAGAAAATGCAGAGACTTACTTGCAGCTCATCATTATTCTCTATCTAGGCATCCATATGGCCGACATTTTAAATCTGAACAACACCATTATATCATAATAACACCATTATATAGGTGTTCCTAATCAACCTATATACTGTATCTAAACCTTGGTTATGGAAGGAGTTGTGAACTGCTTATCTAAGAGGCAAATCAAGGAGGTTTACATGCTTGCTGGTCTTGTTGGATGAATTGACTGGAATGTTTTCAGCTTTTGGGTGGAACTCGAAAGAACAGATGTGGCATACATTCACTGCCCAGAAGGTGAGTCTGTATCATTTGTACTTTGTGTTTATTATAATTGAGGTAATATTCCATGTTACCACAAATTTTAATAAATTTTGTTGAAGATACACTTGTATGGCATTGTTTCCACTGTTTAGAAGATTAGATGTAAATGAAAATATCAAACCAAAATATAAAAAATGTGAAACCAAAATATGATAAACCACAAATTATATTAGCCATGCTCTAAGTTAATCATTGTTATATTATAGCTCTATTGCAATTATCACGAGGAAAACAGATTGACACATATTCAGCTAGCCAGACAATTCACAGGCTTTTTTGAGGACTCTATAATGCTATTTTGTGGACCAGGGTTAGGTGAAAACAAGAGTTTTACTTTACAGTTGAACCCTTAACTAGGATCGCAACAGTAAAACCTAAGTGCTGTGTCTACCCCAGGTTACAGTTTTAGAAGGCACATGGCCAGTGATGGGCAGCCAAAAACTTTGCTACCACACTGTGGGTGGAGCCAACATCATGGGTAGAGCCAACATCATGATGTCATGATCCCATGGGCGGAGCTGATGTCATGACATCATGGGCAGAGCCAACAACATGGGCGGAGCCAAAGTAAAAATAAAATAAAAGTAAGTACACATAAAATACAAATTAAATAGACATAAAAACACATAAAATACACATTAAAAATAAATACACATTAAATACACATTAATAGACATAAACACATAAAAATACAAATTAAATACACATAAAACACGTAAAAATACACATTAAAATAAATACACATTACATGTACATTAAAATATACCCACCCACCCCACACCCAAAGGTGAGTCACTTATCCTGGGGAGTAGGCTGTAGGGAGCTTCAGGCTAGCAGCTGCTCTTCCTCCTCCCCGCTTTGGAGGACAGCAAGGAGGCTGCCGAGGGCCTCAGCAGCAGCCACCAGTTCCTCCGTGGCTGTGTGTGGCTGTCCAATGCTCTGTGCTGCCACACTCCAAACAGCGAATGGCTGCTTGGCTCGGCAGGCAGTTTGCTGTAGGTGCGCATGCGAGCCAAGCACTGTAGGTGCACATGCGTGCCAAGCACTGTAGGCACGCATGCGTGCCAAGCACTGTAGGCATGGGGAAACCAGTGAAAAGGTAAGGCCCTGAGGTGCTTCTCCCCAAAAGCTGCTACCGGTTCTCCGGGACACTGGGAAAAGCTACTACCAGTTCTGGCGAACTGGTGCAAACTGGCTGCTGCCCATCATTGCACATGGCATGATATTTGTTATTATAAATCTTTTTAAATCACAGCCTTGTTGTCTACCTATATTTAGGCTGGGGAAGCATTGTGAAGCATCTAAGCCTCTGAAAAAAATGCCTAATAATTGTATCTGGTTGATTATTCAAGTGCTGTATGATTACTGGAATGTGCAGAGGCATATTTCTAGATTCACTGTGGTGATTTTCTTATTGCATCAAAATTATAATTTTGGCAAGTGGGGAAGCTGGGATGTGACTGATATTGCATACACTGATGAAGTAAGATTTCTGTTTGAGCTTAGTGAAATTTCTCAGACAGATGGTACTTTTTCAGCTCTGCATTTCCTCATTACAAAAAGCTTTGCGACTTGATTTTGTTAGGCTAGACTACTAATTATAACTTGCATTGTCTTTGACCATTGCCCATGTTGGCTCTAAGTATGATGGGAATTGTAATCCAACAACATCTGGTGGCTTTGGCTTTGCCAGAGATGATATGAGGTATTTATATACCCTTCAAAATGAAAGCTGACAAAGTGATAATGTGGATCTCAGGTCTAGATACCTTCCAGAAGGAGCTTCAAGTATGTGGATACATCAGGGTAGTAGAAATATTTTTATTTGGAAAACTCACCACAACCCAACAAAGTTAAGACAGACCCCCTGAGTCAAGTAGTATTAATGAGACAGATTATTTAGATCCATTTCACTGTGGTGGCTTAGTGGTTAAGACGCTGAGTTTGAAGACTGGGATGTTGAGGTTCAATACCCTAGTGCAGCGTGATGGATCTTAGGGACGTGAAAGGAGCCTCATTCGGGCATCCCTTGAGTGGAGTTTCTCCAGAAAAAATCCTTTCAACCTAGATTAATTTCTGACACAAAATTTATTTATCTGGTATCTGGCTTGATTAAAGTACAAAGATCTTGTTTTCTCCCTCTTATGTTCAGGGATTGGGGCTTGCTGTATAGTTTTATCTGAATGTTTAATAAATATAATGCTTCTTGGCATTTCTCCCTTAGTCCTTCTCTATATCAACAGGCAGCCAGATAGCTTAGCTAATATTCTAGTTCAGAACTTCTCAACCCACTGCTCTGTATGTATTTTACATGGGAATTCCTGACATCTTCAGCAAGTATACCTAATGACCATGTTGGCTGAGCATGATGGATTTTCTAATCTAGCACATCTGGAAGTTACTGAAGAAAGGCTGCAACTAACTAGAAGGAAAGATGATAGAACCCCTTCCTTAGTTACTAGGAGCAAGGACTTTTACTTAAGGCCTCTGCCATGGACATTAACTCTGTATTTGATATCAATATTTGTTTGGTTTACCATGCTGCTTTGGCCCTGATTGTCTCTGCAGCAGAGTATGCTGCTCCAGTTTAGAGCACATTCACACTCACAAAACAAGTTGACATCGCTGCTAATGAAGCCATGCATATAGTGACATGATGCCTCTAACCTACACCAGTTGAGAAAATATGCACTTTTGTTGGTATTGCTCCACCTAAGATATGCAGAGTGATGAAACTGCTGACTGAGATCATCCATTCCCACAGGGTGAGGTATCATCAATATGCAGATGATACCCAGCTGTATATCTTGGTCCGTGGAGACCCTAAAGATGCAGTGGAAGTCCTTTCCAGGTGCCTCGAGGCTGTTAAGGTCTGGATGGGGGACAAATGGCTACAACAGAATCCTGGCAAGACTGAATGGTTGTGGGTCAGGGATCCTGCTTTATCTTGGGAGCTACCATCTTTGGTTCTGGATGGGGTGGTCTTGCCCCAAACCTGGGTGTCCTCCTGGACTCATGACTCCTGCTCAAAGAGCAGGCGGCAGTTATGGCTAGGAGGGCTTTTACACAATTTCATGTTGTACGCCAGTTACGCTTGTTCCTGGACCGGGACACCTTGGTCATGATCACACACACTTTGGTCACCTCCAGACTTGACTATTGTAATGCACTCTACATGGGGCTGCCCTTGTGACCATGTGGAGGCTGTAGCTGGTCCAGAATGTGGCTGCTGGAGTTGTGATGGGGTGCGGGCATTATGCTTGTGCCTCACCACTACTCTGAGAGTTGCACTGGCTCCCAGTATGCCTCTGAGTGCAACTCAAGATGCTATATATTTAACCTTTAAAGCCCTACATTGTAGTGGGCCAGTATACTTAAGAGACCACGTCACCCCAAGAACATCTGTCCATCCCACCAGAGCAGACCAGAGAGGCTCTCTGGTCATGACATCAGCTAGAGAGGCTCACCTCTCTAGCACTAGAAGGAAAGCCTTTTCTGTGTCCGCTCCAACCCTATGGAACCTCCTGCCAAGTGAGTTGTGTCTCCAGATGGAGCTGCTGCCCTTCAGAAGGGGGGTAAAGACATGGTTGGCGGGACATGTGTGCCATGCGGGCCTGACAGTCAGCTTGGCTGGCTGGATCTTTTGATCCCCACCTCTCTCCCTGTTACGTTTTTAACTTTTTAATCCCTTTAACTTTTTATTTTTTTAAACTTTTTAATGTATTCAATGTGTTTTAATTGTGTTTTTTAATTTTTTAAGCCACCCTGAGTCTTTGGATGATGGTGGGATATAAATGTGATGAATAAATTATCACGCATCGGTCATCCCAATTCACAAGGGCACCTCCTTATCAGTTCCTGAGCCTCATTACTGGAACTTAACCCTTGCCTCGCTACATCTGGGAGATTAAAAAGGAACTCTTACTATGCTCAGGCAGTAAGGCCTTTGAGCTTAGAACAAAACAAAGGAGGTTTCGTAGTAGCGTGTCATCAGTGTGTGTGTGCTAATCAAAGAACAACAATAATCTTCAAAGAGAAACAGCTGCTTTATTCTTCAGGTTCATTAATAGCAAAGTCCATGGAAAAAATGTAGATTAAAAGGTCATAACAAAGAATCAGTCCAATAAAAACAGTCCAAGTTCGTTAGGTAATCATAGTAAAAAGAGAAAATCCCATACAATAGCCAGGGTCTTAAGCCATTGAGATCCAGAGACGAACTGACTAACTTCTCTGCAAAATGAAGGATCTGAGGTCAGATGGGTTAGCCCTAGCCAATCAGGTAACAGAGAAAGATATTCTCAAAACAATGGATTGTTTACATCCATGTGAAGGCATAACACTCTGAAGAGATGGGAACACAGAAACACTATAATGTCAACAAACCATCTCATGACAGTCTTGTGAGGCATACAGAGAGGGACAAAGGATTTCTGAGGCCTATTTGGAAACTGCTATTTGCAAGCTTTGGGAAACATGAGAAAATGTGTCATTTCCTGACATAAATAAATAAGTAGCAGTGGTTGCTGAGAGAACTAAGCAAGAGAATGACCCTCAAGTCCACTGACTTAGATCCAGGAAGAGCTTTATGGCAAGAGCAAACATTCTTGAGGGTACACAAGAAGAAAACCAAATTAGAAGATGGAGGAAGGAGCTCACTGGACAAGGAATATTAAAGGAGGATATATCTGAGGACAACTCAACCTCCCCATGTCACTTGGAGGATCCTGAATAGGCTGAGGGCTGGAGTTCCTAAATGCAAGACCAACATGCTCAAGTTGGGGCTGCTGGCAGACAACAACACACTGTGTAGTTGTTGAGAAATACAGAATCTGGCACATTTACTGGTCTGTAGATTACTGCCAGAGACATGCACCAAAAAGGACTTATGTTTGGCCAATGACAAAGCCAGGAAAATGGCTTCATTTTGGCAGTCCAGGATTTGTTCAGGACATGAAAGAAGAAGAATTACTATTTGTTGATAAAATACATAAACAGGACCTCATACATTGAGGTTCTCTCTCTCTCTCTCTCTCTCTCTCTCTCTCTGTCTGTCTCTCTCTCAGATATGCATTCATATTTGTCATTTTGGTTTTTTAGATATAAAATCTTAGCATACTGCAGTATTAAATTCCCATGCCAAATATAGATGGGTGGAGAGATCAAAATCACATGCAAACTCATTTCCCACATGGGGAATAAATATTTTGACACATAGTACTGTAAGAAGAGAGTAGAGGGGTTCAAATGATTTCTTAAGTCTTTCAAAAGGGAGGAAATGTTGAATTTGCAATAATGTTCAATTTTACACATCATTCACAAACCAGTACAATTTCTCCCTCCACCACTCTTTATGAACCTATATATTTAACAAGTTTACTTCTGTCTTTCTCACAGATGAGTTCTAAATCCAGTGGATGTTGGCGAACTGAGTAGTACCAAAAAGTAGAACTTGCATCACCCAAAAAGGCGATGCTATTTTACTTAATACTGCATACATTTACTTATATGTTCAGATGCAATATTTGAACCTTTTAAATAATTTGAATAGAATTACAATTTGTTTGTGTAAGAACATCAGTGACCAGGCAATCCATTTTCTGCTGAGTCTGTGGTCCAGGTGGAGAATGTGGTAACATTAAGTTCTCTGATCTTAGCCTTTCTACTTCTTTGTATTTAAATCAATCTTGGACTGGTCAATTCATCAACTAGAAGACATGTTTGAAAAAAGAAATAATCCTTTGACAGCCCTTCAGATTGAAAAAATGTTTTCCCTCCAATATAGCGTGTTATCCCCCACAATCCAGTGCCAAAGATACAAGAAAAGCTGGGTTTTTTTTTAAAAAAAAGAATTTCCTTGATTCCTAAAAGAAAAATGATGATAATAAAAATCAGTTTTTTTCTTTATTTTAACCCCCCAAATGGCTAGATTTTTAATACCTGGCAATTGCTTTGATGTCCTCCCCCCCCCCCCAACTGACTGGCTGTTCTTTGTACAATGAGATATAGAAGACTGGTCATGTGAAGAGTAGCTTGCTGACAAGGAGGCATGCAGTTGCCTGTTATACTTTTATCAGAAATAAATATATTAGATGAACTCCAGTCCAAGAAAGTTGATGTTATAAATCAGGAGTTCTCAACCTTTATAAGCTGGGGGCCGGGTCACACTCCCTCAGACAGCTTCAGGGGTCAGATGGCCATTTTGCCCTTACTCCACCACATGGCACTTCCTGGTGTGGTGGAGGTGGTGGTGGGCCACATAAAATGGTGCCACGGGTTGCAGGCTGAGAATCCCTGTTATAAATAATAATATTCCCCAACACTGATTCTTTTAAAAGAGTCATTCATTCATTCCTTCATTCATATACTGCCTATCTGACTTAACTGTCACATTGGGTGGTGAACATACATATAAAATAAGATAAAATAAAATAACAAACATCCTGTATCAGTGATGGGGAACCTTGGCACTCCAGCTGTTCTTGTAGTTTAATTTCCAGAAGCCCAAGTCAGGACTCCTGCTGATCAGGGCTTCTGGGAATTGAAGCCCAAGAACAGTTGGAGTGCTAAGTTTCACGATCACTATTATACCCAGTGGTAGGTATCAGCAGGTTAGCACCAGTTCACCAGAACTGGTAGCAGACATTATGGCTGGCCATATCCATCCAAGTTTTGAAATAAAGTAGTCATAATTCGGGTACAATGCAGGGCTTTCCCCCTGGCCACTCCCACCATACCACACCCACAGTGTGGTAGTAAATTTTTTTTGAGCCCATCACTGGTTATACCCATCTGAACCAAATCAACCTCAGTAATCCGAAATATGCAACATAATTTACAATAGAACAACAATGGTGGTAATAAACTCGTATACATTTAAAAAGACAAAATTAAATCTGGGGCAAAATATTAACAAATGTCTTCTTTAAAAGTTCTGCCTTGGCCAATTTATGAAATACAGAAAGCAAGAAAGCCTGCTAGACATGTGACAGAAAGGAATTACACAATGATAGAGCCACTGCAGAGAAGGCCCCGTTTCTAGTAATAGTCTTCCTGGCCTCCCTTGCGGTTGGCAACTGCAGTCCACAAGCTTGAGAGTACCTAGTTGTCCGAGCAGAATTCATTGGGGATAATAGATATCCCACAAATTATTGAAGTCATAAACTGTTCAGGGCCTTGTAGGTTAGAACCAAAACCTTGAAATGACCTACAGGTAACCAGTGCAGCTGAGTCAGTGTAGGGAAAAATCTGATCAAAATGTTGGCTCCCGGCTTGAACTGAGTGGCTGCACTCTGAACTTGCTGCAGCTTCCAAACCATCTTCAAAGGAAGCCCCACATATAGTCATTACAATAATCCATTCTTGAGATGCCAGTGCATGAACCAGGGTTTCATGAAGGAGTGGGCAGATCCGGGCTATCTGCTTAAGGTGGGAAAAAAAGTAGCCCTAACTAAGGCAAATATTTGCTCTTCCATAGAGAGAGCCAGGTACAGAGTAATACCCAAGTATTGAACCTGGTCTCAAGAGTAATCCTGTCCAGACAAGGCAAGGTATTACCCAGCCTATCAGAGGAACATCCCAACAACAGGTTTCCCATCTTGTATGGATTCAACATCAACCTGTTAGCACTCATTCAAACCATTATCTTATCCAAATGCAGGTCTGAAGACTTTCAAGTAATTAGTGGTGCTGGTTCTGGAACCTACCTTTTGCTATGGCAAGGAAGTACTGTACACTATGATATTGGCTCTCAAGAACACGTTCAAAACAGAACTACACTACTGAGTGCCCATGGATATTATGAGGGCCTCTTTCTAAGCCAGCAGGGAATCTTCAGAAAAATGGAGTGTTATTGAGAGCAAATGTTCTGCAATCTGAGGTTCTCTGTACATGGTCTGCCAGCCAGAAGCATTCCTTAATTGTAAGCTTGGCAGCCTTGGAGGAAAATATGCCAGAGAAAGGAGTAATGCCAAAAATTCTGCATTCACAGATGATCATCCCAATTTGTATTTCGTTTTGTGTTGACTACAACTGAACTTGCAGATCATCTTTTAAAGAGCACAGAAGGATGATGGTAATGAGTGTGATATTTGTTGTTCCTACAAAGAAAGCAGCTTAATCATTAGAAGTGAGAAATAGCAAGGTTTTGGGTGTGTGTTTTAAGAGTCTGTTTCAAATTCTGAAAAATGTTGAACGGTTTTGTTCCCTGCAGAGCTCTAGTGGTGCAGTGGATAAACTACTGTGCTGCAACCAGAAAGTTGTGATTTCAATTCTGACCAGGGAGAAAAGTTGATTTGGCCTTCCATCCTTCTGAGGTTGGTAAAATGAGTATCCAGTATGTTGGGGGCAAAATGCTAATTAACTTGTGAACCACCCAGAGAGTGAACTAAGCGCTATGGGGTGGTACATAAGTGTAATTGTTATTTTGTTGAAATCTGGAGATCCAAATTATCCTATGTCACACAGAGCAAACAGTTTTATAGCTCACATATCCTCTCTGTGTCTTTGTTTCCAAGTATGTAAAATAGCCAGTGCTGTAGACTCAGTAAAGAACATGCCTACTGCTCAAGTAAAGGGAAAGAGGACACAGCTTGGATAAATTACATGGATTACAGCTTTCAGACTGCCCCAGTAAGCACTCCAAGTGTAAAATAACTTTTTTGAATATGTCTATGGAATTAAAGAGCAGAAAAATCAATTGGCTCCATTGGATGATCTGTTACACACAGATCAGCAGGGTCTCAGGCTCAAATGGAAATAATAGTATGTGGTGTTTGCTTTCTTCTGTTGTTGCTTCATAGGATCTGGAGAAAAGTTTATGTTTATTAACTTTAGAGGTTTTCCGCTCTTTCTTCTATTAAGTTCCAAAGATAATAGAGTGAGGAAAGAGTTGCTGCTTGATTCCTAGGTTTCCAGTGATATGAAATATTGTATACCCCCCAGAGACTATCTGGAGAAGATTTGTGAGGGGGAAAAAACTTCACAGAATATTTCCCAAGGAACATTCTAGAAAATAAATTTGCTTCTTTTGCATGGGGGAACATGTGTTTATTTATGTATTTATGTATTTTTTTTTAAAAAAATATTGTCTGCAGGGTGGAGCATGAAGTAGATCACAAATATAAAAAATCCAATAAGAAGCAGAAAGATTAAGATGCATCATAAAGCAACAGTCAATAGTAAATTAAATCAATGGTAGGAAATAAAATTCATAGTCTACTGTCAAATTTTATTAGAGACCCAGCACTGGAGATCAGCTTAGCTTCTCTTTGAAGTAAGATTGAGTAAGATGAGAAAGTCATGATGCACATTGGCACAAACTATGCTTCTAATAAATATGACATATGAAAAAGTGTCTCATTTATAGGCAGTGACCTCCATATGGTTGTCCGTAGAGTGAAATGCTTAGTATCAATCTAGAAAGAAGCATGTCAGCGCAGAGTCTGAGAAAATAGCAAGACAAAATTGCAGTGCTGGTTCAAAAACAGCTGAGATAAACAGCCAATAAACAAAGAGAATGATAAGACTTAAGAACAGAAAATCCATAGTGGCTCAGAGTTAGATATGTGCCCTGGTCTCCTGACCTGACCCATGCCCCCCCAAAAGGCATACAGAACAGATCTCACACACTCATGCCTTTTTCTTTGGGGGAGGGATACTGCAACTTGGTGTTTGTCTACCTCTGTGTCTGTTGTTTTTCCTTTCTAAACCTCCCACCACACAACCAAGAAAACAGATTGCAAAGGCAGTTGTTGTTATCCACTGTCAAGTCACTTCCTTCCCACTCTCCTAGACTAGGAACAAGAGCTGAAGTATAGAAGATAACAATCTAGGACCAGCCAATCATCTTTAATGTGCCAGCTCTTATTTGGAGGCCTGTGTTTTGACAATTTCTTCCTGTTTCCTTTCTCCCCTAAAAATAAAACTGTTTAGATTTTAAAAGCCCAACATGTAGGAGGCACAAGGCTGTGTTCATTGACTGTGGCCACATATCCCCGTGTCCTAAAATCCTGTGTTCTCATTCTCTAACTTCTCTGTGCTGAGCAGGAAGCTCTGAATGGCATCTGAATGTGATTTAAATGTCCCATACTACTGAGAACACTTACAAAAAAATTCCTCTGATTACTTGGAGAATCTTATTTGTGTCCTGTTAAACAGGGTGAATTTACCTTTACCTAACTAGAATGTATGAGAGAATGCAGCAGGCAAACCTAATTCTTCCTACCAGCATTTCTCAGTAACGTTGTGTGGATTTCAGCTGCCTGGGGCTTAAGCCAAATTTGGCACCCCCTGGTGGACCCTGGTGCCACTCCCGCTAGAGCTTCTGGGAACTGTAGTCCAAGAAAACCCACAGCCCAAAAAGCGCTGCCCGGGGCGCTCCCCCCCCCCAGCAATGCCATTGGCATTTCTTCTCATGGAAGATGTGTGTCCTTCATGTAGGCTGCCTTGAAGTGTGTTCAGTAACCTTCCTTTTTCAATGTTTGAAGCTGTATCCTGTTCAGATGACACTCTTCACAAGACAAGAAGAATGAAAAAGATGGGGCAACTCTTTTCATTTACTCAGAGAAAGCCTGTTCTAGATGCTGTGAATGGGGCTACACAGGATGGCAAAGTCAGGAAAAGGGAGGAGACTGGGGATAGGACCAACACATACAACCCTTTTCCTATTGTGGACACATACTTACTCTGTCCCAGAATTTGAAAAGTTCTTTTTTTAATGATATCACACCAAATCCTGAAGCCATCATTCCAATGAACTGGGGAGATTCTCAGAGCTATAGTCCAAAAACATATCTTAGCCAAGTTCTGCCCTGTGGAAGCACAATACTAGTTATTTTTGTGTTTTTCCTCTTTCCAGCAAGGTATTGGCTTATTCTTGTCCTTAATATTTGTTGTTTTTTTTTACAAATTTATAGACACCATGATTTGCACCTGGAAGCACACCTAAATTCTCTCCATTGTATGAACAGTTAACTATGAGTTTTGTGTGTCCTTGCAGCACTCTGTCTTATTTTTGTGTGTGTGTGTTTATTCATTGGGACACATAAATATCTGCAAGAAGTATTTATGGCATGTAGAATACTGTGCCCCTGGCTTTCATGCTCACTCATCCTTAACCCTGTTAAAATTAAGAGATATACATAATAAATGATTCATTATGAGTGATTATCTCTGGAGATTTTTTAAAATCTTATCAAACCGTAGACTATGTCAATCATATGCTAAGTCTCAAATGGAATTGCATCTAATAATCATCCCCTTTTAAGTTGAGTATCTTATTTCTTAGTTTTCTGGACTGAGGGAGATTCAATAAAAGTATCCCAGATTCTCAGCGCTTCCAGGAAGACATACAATGTTATTTTATTTTAATCCATCCACAGCCACATTAACTGTCAACAGAACAACCCCTGGAGTCTTAGGATTTCTCATAAACTTTCATCAAGAGCAAATCAATCATTTCTTGGGGAAAAATAGCATCTTGGTCCCAGTGGCTAAGTGCAGACTTCAAAGAGATGACATGTATTGAATGAGATGTTTGATCATATGATTCTGTGAGCATGTGTTGATACTCATTTCTCATTGAAACAATGCCATGTAACAAAGAACCCTGAGCAAATGTTATTGGAAGAATGTGACAAAATGTTAATGGCACACCATGTGGTACATTTCTGAAAGTTTTGGACAAAACATCAATATGACAAAAATAAAAATGATATTTCCAAGCAATATTAAAAGGCTAATATTCTCTACTAAACATCAATGTCCATTAAGATTAATTGAAAGTATGATGCAAGTGGTATTCATTTAAATAACACTTTCTGTATAAATTAAACTGTTGAGCCATAGGATTACTGGAGCAGAGGAAGGAATTACAATGGATGACAAGCTGAACAAGGGATTCTTAACCTGGGGCCCATGGGCTGGATATGGCCCACAACACCTTTTCATGTGGCCCACCACCACCTCTACCACACAAGGAAGTGCCATGTGGAGGAGAAAGGTCAAAATGGCTGTCTGGCCCCCAAAGCTGACTGAGGGTGCCTGACCTGGCCCCCAGCTTAAAAAAGCTGAGAACTCCTGAGCTAAACGTAAGTCAATAATGTGATGCTAGTAGCAAAAAAATGGAAACTGCTATTAGAGGATCAATTGATGAGCATCTGTGGTAAGCAAGAGCACTGATTTATTTATTTATTTATTTATTTATTCAGATTTATATTGCCGCCCACTCACCGAGGCGACTCAGGGCGGCTTACAGTCAAAACAGTCACAGTACAATAAAAATTATAAAATATAACCTCACAAAATACAACCAAACCAGAACACAGACTAACTCCCCTCAGGCTGTTGTTGTTGGCCCAGAGGAGTGGGCAAGGTCCTCAGCCACTGCTAGGCCATGGAGTCTTCTCCTCAGGCTGTTGTTGTGGGCCCAGAGGAGGGGGGGGATGTTCTCAGCCACTGCTAGGCCATGGAATCTTTTCCCTCAGGCTGTTGTTGTGGGCCCAGAGGAGGGGGCGATGTTCTCAGCCACTGCTAGGCCATGGAATCTTCTCCTCAGGCAATTGCTGTGGGCCCAGAGGATTTACTGTAGAAAGCTACACATGGCTCATAGACTTCAATAAAACTGAATTTTTGTACAGCTGTTTCAAGAATCAGGAGCTGTAGCCCAAAATAGTATATTTTCCAGGTCCTGAGTATAACTGAAGTGCCTGAAAAAAAGTCTCTCCAGTCAAAGCCAGGCTTGTATGGAGAAAGACAGTTCTCCAAATATTTGGGCCTCAAGCCACGGAAAGCTTTAGAGATGAAAAGTGCCATCTTGAAACAGACTGAGAAGTGAATGGAAGGCGTTTGCAGCACCTTAGAAGTTGATGAAAAATGATTCTGCCAGGTTACACTAGTCATGATTCTGGCTGCCACATTTAACAGTAGCGGAAGTTCCGGTTCTTATTCCAAATCAGGTTCACACATAATGCATTACAGTAATCCACATAGAGATGGAAATGTTAAAGGGCAAGCTAAACCTAGAACATTTCTTCTCATTGTCCACATTTCTTGAATGCTTGACTAAGGTTACAATTAGATAAGAGTTGTTGGAAGCTAGAAGCTGGTAGTGGAAAAAAAATGATCAGGTAAGTTTAACATTACATAAAATAATACATGTTGTTGTCGTTGTTCAGTTGTACAGTCGATTCCGACCCTTTGCGACCCCATGGACCACTGCCCGCCAGACACTTCTGTCCTCCACCATCCTCCTTAACTTGCTCAGCTCTGTGCCCATTGGGCCTACAATACCATCTAGCCATCTCATTTTGGGCCGCCCCCTTCTTCTTTTGCCCTCCACCCTTCCCAGCATCAAGGCTTTTCAAGCGAATCCTCTCTTCTCATTTGATGTCCAAAGTACTTTAGCTTCATCTTCACTATTTGACCTTCTAAGGAGCAGTCAGGTTTGATTTCTTCTAAGATTGACCTATTTGTTCTCCTTGCTGTCTAGGGGACTCTCAAAACTCTCCTCCAGCACCACATCTCAAAGGCATCTATTCTTCTGCGCTCAGCTTTCCTAATGGTCCAGCTCTCACAACCATACATTACCACCGGGAATACCATTGCTTTGACTAGATGAATTTTTGTTTGCAATGTGATGTCTCTACTTTTCACTATGTTCCCCAGGTTTCTCATTGCTTGCCTCCCAAGAATCAGTCGCCTTTTTATTTCATGGCTGAAACCATCTGTAGTGAGCTTTGGTCCTAAGAATGTAAAATCTGTCACTGCTTATACTTCTTCCCCATCTATTTTCCAGGGACTGATAGGGCTTGTTGTCATTATCTTCATTTTCTTGATATTGAGTCTCAAGCCAGCTTTTGCACTTTCTTCTTTCAACCTAATCAGGAGCTTTTTAAAGTCCTCTTCACTTTCTGCCATTAGGGTGGTATCATCTGCATATCTCAAATTGTTGATGTTTCTCCCAGCAATTTTGATCCCAAATTGTGATTCCTCCATCCCTGCATTGTGCATTATGTGCTCTGTGTATAAATTGAATAAGCAGGGTGACCCACCATCATGTTTTAATACAGGAGCACACATATATACCCACAATCAGAGAAAAGCACAAATGATAACCTTCACTATCTTCAGAAGGAGAATGAAAGAAAGCTCTTATGAAGGACTGGAATATGGAGAAGTCTTCATTTAGCAGTTTGTTATCTGCCTTATCCTTTCCTACCAAGTAAATATAAGTCTTGTTTGTCCAAACCTTCCTCCCTGTCCCGTCAAGTTACTGAAGCTTATGTTTCTTGGTTTACTCTGATTGTTGCAATAAAAATAATTTTTTAAAACTGGACATTGCTAATTTTGGCAATGAATATAGAAAATGGATAGTATATTAAAACCTAATATTTAGAAAGGGAGCAAAATTGAGATTGAAAACGAACTGCTGCTAACCCCTAATAGGTCTAATAAAGGAACTGGAGATTTGAGTATGTTCTTTGATTCTTCAAAGGTGAATAATTGACTTATGAACATAAGGGGTGGGTGGGTCACCAGCTTGGAGCAGTGTCATAATCAATCATAATGGTTTTTAAGTTCTGATGGACAGTCCCTTTGTGCACACCTTTTCTTGAAAACACCTGGCTTAAAAGAAAATCCTAGTAAATTAATTATAATAATTGCGTAATGTCAAGTCAATTCTAACACAATTCTGACTATAGCAGTCTTTTTTAGGGTTTTCTAGGTAGAGAAGACATAGAAGAAGTTTACCATGTCATCCTTCTAGGGCAACTCTAGAACTGTGCAGTTTGCTAATGCCACACAGGCAGGCTCTTCTCCTGGAATGCTCAGTGGGAAATTGAACTTCCAACCTCTGGGTCTGCAGCTAGATGCCTAAACGACTGAGCGATCCAGCCTAGCAAGTTATTTTTTGATTTTTTTCTTTAAAAAATTACAAAGCGAAGGACAAAAGCAAATAACCCCATTTCTAGGAGGCCTTGTTTTATTTTCTCTTTTTGGAAGGGGACATGACAAAGAGCTTTTCAATTAAAGCTATCATTAAAAGGCTATCTGTCATCTTTCTGGTTTTTTGAAAGCTCTGAAATATATTGCATGTTTTAACAATCTCCTTTCACTCCTTTGTTTTTTAAAAGGTGAGTGATTATTTCTCTCTTTTTTAAAAAATCACTTCAGTATCACTTTATGTAAAAGTTTAAATCTTTAGCCCAAGGGTGCTCGTGAGTTTATGAATAAATTAAATAGAAGTACTTAAGTGAACAGAAAATGCAGAGCACAGAGCACTGCAGCTGCACAGATCTCATTCCTTCCAGTGGGGCTGTATGGAAACCCTCAATAAAATGATCAACAAGTACAGAAGATATCCTGAAGCCGTTTCAGTGGTCTGAAAAGTTTCACTTTAAACTCAAATGTGTGGTGAAGGACATGTGTAAACTAGGATAAGTAAGCAGGGAACTAGCTGCCTGAAATAATTATCTGCATGATAATAAAAATAATTTTGTGTCAGAAATTATTCTGGGTTGAAAGGATTTTTGTGGGGAAGAAATCTGCTCAGGGAATGCTCAAATGAGGCTCCTTTCAGGTCCCCAAGAGCTGGGACAGAGACGAGCATTCAATCAGTCATGCGGTACCTGGGTTTTGAACTGCTGACTTGCCAGCCTTCCAGCTAGCAAGGTGAATTTCTTTGCCCCTGAGCCACTGCAGCCCCTAATCTGTGTGGTTAGAGTTGGTTGCCCACTTACTTTTCCTCATATTACAGTGGCCCCAAGACCTACCTTACCACTGGGCAAAGTGAAACAGTTGCTTCAGGCAGAAGATAGTTGATGATAGCCAGGTTGCTGAGGAAAAATGATGTGTGTCACAGATCAAGCACAGATCCATACCTAAAATTATGTTCAAGTATGGTAGAGGATAAAATCTCATCCTGAGTGTTGAAGGAGGATTGTTTTACCTCTTCATTTACTTTTGGGGATGGGAGACACATAGTTTATATTCCCTTCTTCTTGTCGCATTTCAGGACTGTACAGGTTACCCAGGCTACACAGCCTGAATCTTCTGTTGAGAAAGGGGCACAGTGGAGGACTGATCTACTAGCTCTTAGCTCTGAAGCAGGTGCTCCAATACATTGAGTTTTAAGTCATTCTGTACATGTACTGAGAACCTAATGAAACGAGAGTTCACATAGCTCTGGTTCTATAGCCCTCAGCCTTGGAAGACTTTTCTCCTAAGCATTGATGAATGGAGTTTCCTTCCAGTTGGAGGTCAGAAACACGAACTGTAGACCTGCTTCTGGGCCCTTTTATCTATTCTTATTTTTATGACTGGTGCTTCACACTGAAAGCAGATGTCAGACTCATTTCAACCCTTCCATACCCTAGGACAAATTAAGCTACTGCCATTGTAACAAAATAGCCATTTGAATGCCCATTTTTGGTTTATAATTAGAAAATATTTTCTAGTTTTATAATCATCAGCTTGCTAAATGTTGCAAACAGACATCAATCTCTATATGCTTATGCCTGAGATTTTATAAGTTAAAATTGTGAGGATAGATTTGTTGAAATGGAGTCACATAAGATGGCTATATATGCTTTCATTTTCTTTAATGACATTAACCCCAAAGCTGGTTGTTCTATAACAAACACAGCACCATCTCTTTTTGAAGTCCATTCAAAGCTTTCCCTCATTGATGCTAGATGACACATCTTTTACCTCTACTCAGGTACAATAATTAGTATAACACCTTCTACAAAGTCGCTTGTAGTATTTTCCCCCAAACTCCTTTAGTTTATGCAGCAAAGTGCAGATGAAACCTGTTTTTCCCCACCACTGGGAGCCATTTAGATTTTAGATGCTTATGAATTAGCACTTACTTCGCTTTCTGGTTTTTTGACTCTCTTCTTTTGAAAAGCAATTGCATTAACTGATGACGCCGCCACCTACAACACTACATGGAATAGTATTGTTAATGTATTTTCACCGGCATATTGCACTTGACTGTCAGGAAGGCGAGTACTTAGCAACATACTTCATTTAGTGTAATGTATTAAGGTAATATTATCTCCATGCCAATATAGCAAACAGCATAATGCATTTTGTGAACTTTAGAGAGGTACCAGATGCTCGAGATAACAGGAACAAAAGCAAATTATAGGAAGCACAAATAGAAACCCCAGTGCCAAACAGGCAAGTAGCATCAACGTAAAGTTGATACATAAAAGACACAGGCATGCATCCATTTTGATAAATAAGTCATGATCAGGTTCTCAGGGCATTCAGGTAGCATTCAAAATAGTTAGTTGTTATGTTGCTGTTATTCATGCCTGTTTCGATAACTGTTCATTATGGTATCTAAGAGTTCCACAGTCTAGTTTGCAATTTGTCAGATGATTTAAAAAAATGTTAGCTGAAATATGATACACACACAACTGATAATAGTCACAGGTTAATAAAAGTTTCTAAGAAGTATGTTATTTCCAAGATCTAAAACAGGTCTAGATTATAAAATGCAGTGGGTTAATATAAGCAGATTTGCAATACTTTAATCCCCTGGAGGTGGTGAAGCAATCAATGACATTTTCAAATGTTTTCATGGCAGATAGTAGTTTAGTATGGTGACTGAGCTACCCGATGGGATGTAGTGGGAAGAGTGATGAACTAGGAGTTGGAAGGTCTGGGTATGAATGCCCACTCAGTCTTGGAAACATACTTGGGGAGTGGAAATGGTGATACCACTCCTTAAACATCTCATTTACCTTGAAAGCCCTGTTAGGGTCACCAGACATTGGTTCTGTGCTATAGGTGTGCAAGCATGCCAAGCGCTGCAGGCACTCCAAGCGCTGTAGGCACGCATACACAGTGGGGGAACCAGCAAAAAGGTAAGCTCCTGAGGTGGTTCCCCCCAAAAGCCACTACCGGTTCTCCGGGACACTGGGAAAAGCTACTACCAGTTCTGGTGAGCTGGTGCAAACCGGCTGCTGCCCATCACTGGACACACCCACTGTGGCAGCACAAAGTTAGGTTAAGGTGGAAATTATTCTCAGTAATGTGCACTATACTTAGGCTGGGTAGAGTCTATATTCAACATAAATTCAATGGGCTTAATATGAATTTAGCTGGTCCTTAGTCATCCTGATGAGTTACAATGACATGCTTAACTTATGCATGGGTGCTCAAAGTAAGCCCTCTTTAGTTTAGTGGAAATATTCCCAACCTGGGTACTTAAACAAGATGGAGCACCTGGGGTTGATATTTCTTTTCCTAATTGTAAGAGAACAGCCAGCCCATGTGGTTTTGAGTAAGCTACATGAAACCAAGTATGTCTCCAGAAAAAGGGAATGGCAAAACACTTCTGAATACATTGTATTCGGAAAACCTGGCAAGTGTAATCATAATTATTTCATTATTAGTGGCGTATAGGATTTGTATAGGATAGAAAATAGATTGGGAAGAAGACGTAGAAGCAGTGGCAGACTTTATATTCTTAGGATCCAAGATCACTGCTGATGGTGACTGCAGCCATGAAATAAAAAGGCGGCTGATTCTTATGAGACAAGCTATGAGAAACCTAGGGAACATAATAAAAAGCAGAGACATCACTTTGCAAACAAAAGTCCACATAGTCAAAGCAATGGTATTTTCGGTAGTAATGTATGGTTGTGAGAGCTGGACCATAAGGAAAGCTGAGTGCAGAAGAATAGACGCCTTTGAAATGTGGTGTTGGAGGAGAATTTTGAGAGTACCTGGAGAGCAAGGAGACAAACAGATTGATCTTAAAAGAAAGCAACCTCAACTACTACTTGGAAGGTCAAATATTGAAGATGAAGGTAAAGTACTTTGGACATAAAATGAGAAGAGAGGACTCACTAGAGAAGGCTGTGATGCTGGAAAAGGTCGAGGGCAAAAGAAGAAAGGGGCAGCAGAGAATGAGATGGCTAGATGGTATTGTTGATGCAATGGGCACAGAACTAGGTGGTTTGAGGAGGATGGTGGAGGATAAGGGTGCCTGGCATGCAATGGTCCATATTGTCGCAAAGGGTCGGTCTTGACTATGTGACTGAACAACAACAAATAGGATTTCAGCCTTAGATTGGAATTCTGAATATTATGTGAATACAAAGGCATTTACCTCTGAATAAACAAACAAATGATTGTATTGCTGATTATTCCAAATTTATTTTCTGCACAGTTTTTTACACTGTCTTGATTTGATCCCTAACATCTATAGACAAAATGTTCTTGTTCTGCAGCCCCAGTGCTGTCTACTTAAGGGGCACTAGAATGATTTGCAACAAACCTTGTTTATTAGAAAGAGAGAACACAAGGGCATAAATCAACATACCATATTATTTTAGGAAATGAGTTGTGAAGTTATAGAATAAGTCATGAACTTTGGTAATAAATTTTAATAAGCTTCACTAATAGCCTCTTGAGGGTGGATAGATGTGAGCTGACTGTGTGATGGTCTTTTTAGGGGAAAAGATAAGTATGGCATTAAAAAGTTAGCAAAAAAGAAAAGTTAATAAAGAAGAACTCATTTTATCACCTGATCCAATTATCTCCCACACCAGCCACAAGGTCCTCATTGTTGTATGAATGCTGCTGATGGCAGTCCTGATGCATGTTCCACTTGGTCCTCAACAGGACTCCTTTTTCACCCTAGTTTCTACTAATGTTCAGACTGGATACATCTACACTGCCTCTTTCAGCATTTAACCATTAGCATTAAATAATTGCAATAGCAATTATATTTATATACCTCCCCATAGTGCTTAGTGCACTGTTTGGTCAGTTTACAAATAATTAACATTCCTCTTCCCCCCACATGCTGCGACTCATTTTACTGACACCTGGAAGGATGGAAGGCTGAGTCAACTATGAATCCTAGTCAGGATTGAACTCAAAATGTTCTGGTTGCAGTACAGTAGTTTAACTACTGCACCATCAGGGCTTACTAGAACAACTGAGTTGAATGGGGCCTTTTTTGTTGTTGTTCAGTCACACAGTCGATTCCAACCCTTTGCGACCCCATGGACCACTGTCCGCCAGGCACTTCTGTCCTCCACCATCCTCCTCAACTTGCTCAGCTTTATGCCCATTGTCTCCACAATACCATCTAGCCATCTCATTTTGGGCCGCCCCCTTCTTCTTTTGCCCTCCACCCTTCCCAGCATCAAGGCTTTCTCAAGCGAATCCTCTCTTCTCATTTGATGTCCAAAGTACTTTAGCTTCATCTTTACTATTTGACTTTCTAAGGAGCAGTCAGGGTTAATTTCTTCTAAGATTGACCTATTTGTTCTCCTCACTGTCCAGGGGACTCTCAAAACTCTCCTCCAACACCACATCTCAAAGGCTTGAAATTCTTCTGCGCTCAGCTTTCCTAATGGTCCAGCTCTCACAACCATACATTCCCACCGGAAATACCATTGCTTTGACTATATGAATTTTTGTTTGCAATGTGATGTCTCTACTTTTCAGTATGTTCCCCAGGTTTCTCATCGCTTGCCTCCCAAGAATCAGTCGCCTTTTTATTTCATGGCTGCAATCACCATCTGCAGTGAGCTTTGATCCTAAGAAAGTAAAATCTGTCACTGCTTCTACTTCTTCCCCATCTATTTTCCAGGGACTGATAGGGCCTGTTGCCATGATCTTGGTTTTCTTGATATTAAGTCTCAAGCCAGCTTTTTCACTCTCTTCTTTCAACCTAATCAGGAGCATCTTTAGGTCCTCCTCACTTTCTGCCATTAGGGTGGTATCATCTGCATATCTCAAATTGTTGATGTTTCTCCCAGCAATTTTGATCCCAAATTGTGATTCCTCCATATCATCAATGATTGTTGTATCTTTCTACTGTGTGCTCTAACTGTGCAAGAGAGACTGTGTGTTGGACTTTATGAACTTTGTGTATATATCGCTGAAGTCAAGCTAGTTTTTGTTTCCTGCCTTCACTGTAAATATAACACACCACTCCTCACGAGTAAAGAGGCTTTTGTTCTTTTCACCAAGAACCTGTTTGCAAGCCACATAAGCTGCACAGCCGGCACGAGTGTGGTACTCAAGACCACAGGGGTGGATTCCGCAAAACAAAAATCTCCATCATAGGTCATACCTGAATGTTCTAATGGTTTTCCCTACTTTACTTCATTCTAAGCCTGAATTTTGCAAATCTTGAATGAAATTGCTTGAATGTCACCATCTCAAAAATCTAACTAAAATTTACTGGATTATAAAGAAAATAAAGGAATACAAGAACAATGTTTAATTCTGTTTAATTGACTATACCAAAGCTTTTCATTGTGTGAATCACAATAAACTGTGGCAAGTCCTTAAAGGGATGGGAGTACCAAACCACCTCATTTGTCTTCTGAGAAACCTGTATGATGGTCAAGAAGCAACAGTTAGGACTGGATATGGAACAACTGATTGGTTTAAAATAGGACAAAGAGTACTACAAGGCTGTATATTGTCACCTTGCTTATTTAACTTACACGCAGAGTAAATCATGCATAGTACAGGGCTGAATCACAAACCAAAATCAAGATTTCTAGGAACAATATAAACAATCTCCTATATGCAGATGACATTACCCTCATGGCAAAAGTAAAGAAGATCCAAAAAGCTTCTTGATATGTAAAAGAGGAGAATGCAAATGTTGCCTTGAAATTCAACATTTTTTTTTAAAAGACCATAGCAACCATCCCTATCACTCCTTTGCAAATAAAAGAGGTAGAAATGGAAGCACTGACAGACTTTACTTTCTTGGGAACTAAGGTCATTGCAGATGGTGACTGCACCCATGAAATATAGAGACACTTACTCTTTGGGAGGCAAGCCAAGGCAAACCTAGACAGAAGAATAGAAAGTGGAGATATCACCCTGCCTAAATTTCCACATATAGTTAAAGCGATGATCTTCCCAATCATAATGTATGGCTGTGAGAGCAGGACCATAAGTAATCACCAGTATTGAATGAAAGTAACACAGGAGTGTGTGCTGTTGGGTGATGTTTATGGTCATATCTTCTACAGAAACATGGCATGGCAATGTATAACAGGAACCATCCCCAGCTGTTGTCTCTACTTGAAGGTATGTTTTTTCTCATTGTGTTGCCCAATCTAGTACTATGCCACACAGACGCTAGTATAAGGAACACCACCCCTGTATTTTTTCAGCCACTACAGTACTGCTCCTTATCATGTTGACACAGTCTTAGTATCACACCTTCAGCTGGGACTCCTCCTCACTTAGCCAACCACCCTGCTAGGTCTTTACCTATTTCATTCTTGTAATAGCAGGTACACAGCTGGTGTCCTGCCTCAGCCACCCTCTTACTGAAGCCTGATGTTAACCTCTGTGTATTATTGTTGCTGCTTGGGAAAATGAGGCAACACTCTCCATTCTGCTGTTTCCAGCAGTAGTGTTAAAAAAACCTTCTTATAAAATAATCTATATCATGACCACTTAGATTTGACATCTGACAGTTTTATCTCCTGAAATATATTTGCTTCCCATGTTTGTGCTACTGATTTTTTTTTTTAAATTGATCACAATTCCACAATGTAAGATTTGTTGTGGTCTGGTAATTTTACCCTTGTGATGACAGATCTCTTAGTTATTTATGTTTTTCCTAACATTATCCCTCCATTTCTTCTTTCTGTTCTTCAGACTTACCTGCTCTTATTTGCTGCCTTCTGATTTTGCTTTCTTTTCCACAGAATGATCCCGCCGCAATAGTCAAAACCCAGGAACCTAAAAAAGCCAGATTCACATGCTTCTAGTTGCTGTCAGTATTCAAGTGGGATGGAGATGAGACAGCCTAAAATGTTCCCTGTTGAAACTAATAAGTAGCAACTAGAGGTCAAAACGAAGCATAGCTTTTAACAGGTACATGTCTCGGGATCCTTAGCATGTTTACTCAGAGTAAGTGCTATGCAGTTATGTCATTTAAGTGACAATACTTTACTTGTACTCTTATTTAATTGTGCTGAAGTACTCCTGAACTACAGCACTTTGACAAGAGGTGGATGAGGAGGAGGTAGTCAAGGAGGAGGAAGCAACAACATCACAACAGTCCTAATTCTGCAGGGGAAAAGGAAGGCACTCACATGCTTCAAGTAGAAAGGAATAGCAAACCCACAAAAACAGCAGAAGCAACATCGATAACACTTACCCCTTTGGCCCTGACGTTGATGTTCTTTGTGTGTGTGTTTTCTTACCTTTTTAAGTTGCCATAGCACAGAACTGAAGTAACAGATTTCTGCTGTGTGTGTGTGTGAATATGGAACTACAAAGCTGGAATACTGGTTAACAGCTAACAACATGAAGGGCAGAAAAGAGATGGTGTTTATGACAGAAGAATTGATAAAAAGTGATCCCAGTGAGAATTGGAGCACTCTGATGAGGCATAGTGTGGTTTCTTGTCCTGGACCAAGTTGTCATTGCTTGTGAATAAAAATATCAATTTGAGTTCCCAAAAATGGATGGCACCCAGAGAACCAACCATTTCAACGTGATGTAGTTTACCTGTCTGGTTGCACACAAAAAAAAATTCATTTTACCTTAATACACAGAAGAAACAAAACACATGTAAGGTGAAATATGTTCAAAATTTCAGAGTCTCTCACCCCTTTGGAATTTCTTCATACACTTCTGGCTGTGCGTGTTCCAATTTTGGAACCAATGCTCTCGAAATTAATGTCCAGCACATACTAGACACTATAGTAATAAGTGTGAAAACCTTCCTTGGAGGGGAGGGGAATTTCTTCCAGTTAAGCCGAGATCCTGGAAAATGTTACAATCACTTCAGATTTAGTCTTGGATACAAGCTAATGTAAGGAATTTTATTGGACAGAAGGTTTTTTTTAAAAAAAATCTAATCATCCATCAGTACTTCCTATATCCCATTCCACATTGTTCAGAAAAGTTCTTCAATGCTCAAGAAACAATTGGAGATGTCATTTGTGGCTGTGGGGACTGAGGAGTGCATAAACAATTTCTCTCCTCTAAAGGTTTCCCTTGCTCGAAAGCCAGTCGTATCCGACTCTAGGGGTCAGTGCTCATCTCTGTCTCTAAGCCGAAGAGCCAGCGCTGTCTGCTTTTGCAGACATTTCCATGGTCATGTGGCAGGCATGACTAGACACCGGAGCTCATGGAATGCTGTTACCTTCCCACCAAAGTGGTCCCTATTTATCTACTTGCAATTTCTTGCTTTCAAACTGCTAGGTTGGCAGGAGCTGGGACAGAAAATGGGAGCTCATTCCGTCCTGCAGTACTCGGGAATCGAACTGCTGACCTTTCGCCTCCCAGTCAGCGTCCTAGTGACTTGAAACACTGCAGTCCCTTCTCTCCTCTAGAAATATATATATAAGGGTCAACAACACACTACAGGGAGTCTGCTGTTAGAAGTGGCAAATCCTATATGTTAAAAGAAATCTGATTATCATCATGTGAACTTATTCTGTAGCTTGCAATGCAGCTGCTTTGTTATTGTTAATCAGGAGTCAAAGTATCCGTTGTTTTCCTAAAAAATAAACATGATTTCTTCTTCCCCTGAGTTTCTAACTATAGCAACTGACTTGATTCTATGAGAGTTTGCATTACTTTGTGCATTCCAGGCTGATTAAGTCTCACAGAAGGCAACTGGTGGATTCATAATTTATTGGAGTTTTATCAATCTTGCATGCTGCTAACAGTGGATTTAATTGGGAAGGACTTCCCTGGGCTATCTTTCATCACTGCAATTAACAGAGTTTCTTTGCATGCATTTAGGATCTGAGAAGAACACCTCCTCTCCCTCTTCCTCCTCTGTATCCTTCCTGTCCTTGTTTGTTTCTCTCTCTCTCTGGGTCCTGAGCATGCTGCATGAGTGCACACATAATTGTTTCCAATGTAATTACAAGTAAACTGTGAGTAAGTATGTTTTCCCCCAATCAAGAGTAATTCTTTTATGTTATGTGTTGGATGTGGTGGGGGTAGATTCTGGAATACTTGTCATTATTTTTTCTTCCAGTTCTCCACTTCTGTTGTGTGTTTTTATACTCTGTTAATCAAAGCAAATTAACAACATTCCAATTGTTCCTCCAAGATGACCAGCTCATTCAAGGTTATTGATTATCCTCTTCTGGAAGCTCCCTAGCTCACACACAATATATCTACTTAGAAAACAAACTTCATTTGTCTTCTGGTGATAACAAAGATGCAATATCTGCAAGGCCTACCTGAAAGCTGCTTTGCTGAATTATTGTTAGGATCTTTATGAGTTTACTCAGGTAATGGTTTGTATGCTCATTTTATATTAGAAGCAATGGATTATTGCTATTTCTGAACAACACTCTGCTTGAATCTTCAACAAGCATACTCAATTAGAAAATTATATTGATCTGGCTATCTTCCTTAAGCAATAAGATGGTTTCACCCAAGATGCTGGCCTTGCACACCTGGTTGCCAAACACTTCAGAGAGGTCTACAGAAAGATGTGTGTTTCTCTGCAGAAGTACATGAGCCTTATTTATTTCATATGAAAAGATTTATAAGTAATACCAATAAAGGAAGTCTGTTTCTGAGGATTATAGGGAGATGTGACAATCTGCTTACTCCCAGGTAGGACTCAGGAGTCCTCTGGTCTCCTGGTAATGGGATTGCACCTGATCCTGCTTTCCCAGTCCAGATCAGACTGAGCAGTTCAGGCTTCTCCTATCAGTGTGCCCAGTCACTCCCAAGCGAAATCCAGTTGGTGGCAAAGGGTGCACGTGAAACTAGTGTAGATTCAGGTATCGTGTGCCAAGTAATCACTCCAAGTCTCTTCAGGTATTTTAAAAGTTTATTGAAAGCAGAGAAAGATTCAGAATACAGTCCAGCAAAAGTTCAGAAAGCATTTCAAAACAAAAGATATAAAGCAAGCTGCATGTTCAAGCTTCATGCCCCCCTCCTTCTTTCTCAAGCCTCTACATTTTTGCAGGTTAAAAGCACAGCATTCCAGAGAGAGTCTGTGTGAGTCTCTGGGTTATATCTTCTCTCTTAGGGTCCACCTTTGGCCCTCCCCCTTAGGGATTCCAACCAATGATCTTACAGCATGACATGTCAATTATACATTAAGTTTCAGTTCTTCTAAAACTAAACCATGATGCCCATATAGTTTACATACCAGGTCGGATGTGAAGGGACTCCTACACACCAAATTCCCCATCTTGGATTAAGCTAAAGCAAAGGGTATAATTTATTCCATCACAGGAGATAAACTGTTTTAATGTGCATAATCCAAGGCGATGGGAAGCTTTTTCTCTCTTAGTGATGCACTTCTTACAGGGTCTCATTCTTAGTGAGAAATGAGGAGCAATGCACATATATTTTCTTCACACATGATTTCTGTACATGAGATCCTTTTTCAGGGAAGCTGGACTCCCCCCCCCCTTTAAAAACTTTTTTGATCAAAGAAATGAAATCATGCACAAAATAAATCAAGTTGGAGTCTTGCAACAGAAAGATCTCTCATATATCTTTCTGGCACTTGATGACATCTTTCAAGCAAAAGTCTCCAAATTTATACATTTTTATTTTTATGCTTATTTTTGCAAAGTCAGACTTAAATTGCTAAAGCATAAGCATCTGTCGAAAAACAAATCAAAAAATGTTTCTGTCATTAAACCTATTAAAAGATGTAATTTTTACTGCAATTGAAACTCCCTTCAAATAACAACAGGCATCTGCTAAATTTTACCAACGCTCCCCCACAAAGACTTGCCAAATCGTTCAGGGTTAGGTATACTGGATATAGTGTTGTTCTACTGTTTTCTATAGAGGAGAATTTTGGCTGTATAGTGTCCCACATAGGCTAGAAAATGACATTTTTGAAAGTTCCACTGATGTTGCTTTGATCTACAAAACCTTTTTCCATTCCATGCAGATTATTCCTAAAACTGCAGTTGATCACCTCCTGTTGTGGTAAAGAACAATTGCTTGATTCTATCTAGATTGTTCATCTCACTGCAAGTTTTACCTGTCAGTGTTAAAAGAAATGCCAATTTGAAGATGCCAGGGGGAAGCAACGTTGTTTGCCTGAACTTGTATAAACTTATGCTTATTGTGGATTTTTTAATGTACAGTAATACCTCCGATAACATTTACCTCGGATAACGCTAAAATCGCATAACGTTAAGTAATCTGGGGAGGAGAATTGGATCGAATAACGTTAAGGTCCTTTGGGATGGATCAGATAACAACCGCTAAAGCCTGTGCAGTTACAATGTATCTCTATGGAGCTTTAATGTTATCCGATCCATCCCATAGGAGTTTAACATGGATCGGATAACACTAAAAATCGAATAACACCAAGACTTGTGGAACCAAGTCTTAGCGTTATCCGAGGTATTACTGTATATTTATTACATATAACAGTAAAGGTCTCCTTTGCTTGAAAGCCAGTCATATCTGACTATATGGTTTGGTCTTCAGTTCTGTTTACAGCCAAAGAGCCAGCACTGTCTGCTCAAAAGCCAGTCTTATCTGATTCTAGAGGATGGTGATCATCTCGGTTTGCAGTCAAAGAACCAGCATGTTCTGCATCTGCAGATGTTTCTGTGATCATGTAGCAGGCATGACTAGATGCTGAAGTGCATGGAACACTGTAACTTTTCTTTCCTGTTCATTTACTTGCAATTTCTTACTTTTAGACTGCTATGTTGACAAGAGCTGGGACAGATGATGGGAACTCACTCAATTACACAGCACTTGGGTCTTGAACTGCTTACCTGGAACAAAAACATGATGGGGAACATTCCACTCTTATAACCCCCTTTTTTGTTTAAAATACAGTCAGAAGACCTCTTTTGCTCTCTACCATGCATGGGGAGAAATTTGCCGTGTATTGAGAACCTCCCAGCATCCCTGGCCTACCTTGACTCCAATTTGTTTTATTTTATATGTTGATCAGTAAAGGATGTGAGAGAAATTTTTTTTTGGCCCCCACTTCAAACCTCATTTTTGTAAGTAAAAAAGTTTAGGAGTGAAGACCCTAGGAGTGGACGCAATCCTACAAAGTCCAAAGATACCTGTGTGCACCTTACTTGGAAGCTACGGTCACCTGCTTTGATGGATTTATGGACTTTTTTAAAAGGAAGAAAAAAGTAGTGAACAACCTAAAGAGTAATGATTGAGGCAAGGAGTAATGGTAATGATTCCTTCCAGGAAATAACTTTCTAAGCTTTGCTGGTTTTTTAAAGGTCCATCTCATCTAAACATCCAGGCTCCTTTGAGTGAAACACCCCCCCCCCAACAAATCCATTTATTATCTAGCACCAGTCAGTATAGCCCAGGATGTAACTTGCTGTCATTAAGGGAACAAAGGTTTCCTGAATATAATTATAGATTGGCTCTTTTAGGCCTATGAAAAATGTTTCTGGGGCTCAGCCTCAGGCCTGTTAAGGAAAACTCCTGGAAAGACAGTTGTATTGAAAGTTGTGATGTGTGGATAAAATGCCCTGAGGCCCAAGAGTAAGTAAACCAAGCAGAGGTACTCATTTTTTGATGGTAGCAATCTTTCTCCTCAGGCAATTTTGTAAAAAACAAAACACACACACAGTAGCTTCATGGATATATAAGCATAGAAACAGACACATAAAAAGAATATGCAAATATAAGAATTCTGATTTGTGATGACCAAGTGGTCAGAGATCAACCAATTTAAGAATTTCTTACCACTGCTGTAGACTTTCTCTGTGCTTTATGCAGACCAGCAAAGGAATATCTTTGATTTTCTCCACTGTAGAGAAATCACACCATGAACCAGAGCAATGGCAAAGTATCTATGAATTATTTGACTAGTCAGAAGGCTATTGTATAATCCACTTGTTTGTCAAATTTGCTAAATGAGGTTCTTTTTTCACATCCTTTCTGCTTTGCTCCATTGTAATATATTTGAATTACATGTCAATTATCTAAAATTATTGGCTACCCACCTCTTAGCTCTTAATATGTATGCATTTTTTTTTAAAATTAAGGCTTCCTTAAGGTATAGCATTTATGATCAGTACTCTCTTTTCAACAGCACTGAGTTAACCAATATTTTGCACTCTCCAAACATCTTTTCTTTTCAAGGTCATCAGTTTGGTGACACTGCTGGAAATGAAGTGGGATGCATGGTTTAGTTTAATCACATTTCATGCTCTGCTGCTTCTACTTATGGCCTTTCTGCTAATTGATCAAATTTTCAATTAAAGTCCTCCATCTTTGTTTCAATTCTTTGTTAAGGTTTTTATTCCATTACATGGTTTCATAGGATCTAAGTTGCCACAAGTACAAACTGTCTCCTCATATTCTATCCACTGTGGAGTTACAATCATTTGACAAGGGAGTATCTCCTACCTTTCCCAAATTGAAATCTTTGTTAGGACAGCTACATTTTGTAAACATATTTTTGAACAGTAAGATAAATGCTTTGTCTATCAAGATTAGCCTGTATCTTGTATTGGCATGGATAGGAATCTCTCTTTTCAGTGCAAAGCAATTAACCATATCACTGGTTGTTTTTAAATGACACTACGGAATAAATTGAGAAATGAAAATTTGAGAAGCCTTTCTACTTGTTTGACAGCCTTTCATTCTGTTGACTGTGTAAGTGTCCAATTGTAATTATTTTATATGAGGAGGAGAATGGCAATTCCTGGAATGATATTGCATCTTCCATACACCTGCCATTGACTTTCACCAATATATAGTACTTAAAGCCAGTATAATATGCAATAGTGTTCTTTGTGCCCATAAATTTCAAATATCTCTGCAGGGATAGGAAGAAGTGTCTAATCTGCTTTGAGAAGGCTAAAAGGTACACAAAGGTTTCTGGTTACTATCACGGGAACGTAAGAAGAGCCATGCTGGATCAGGCCTCTTAAATCGATATTCTGTTCCTGTGAGAATAAAACACACATCTATGGGAAACCTATTAGTAGGATGTGAGGGCAATAGCATCACACGCCATGTTGTTGTTTTTTTTTTTTTACAACATTCAAAGTGGTATTCATGGCTGTTCTTCTGACACTTTCCCCTTCTTTTTACTTTATTCTTATAGGAACCTTTATAAGGTAGGTCAAACTGAGAAGGAAAGCTGTATATACTTGAGTATAAGCCAACCTGAATATAAACTGAGGTACCTAATTTTGACCTGAAAACCCAGGGAAATAAATTGATCCAAGTATAAGCCATGGATGGCAAATGCAGTAGCTGCTAGTTAGTTTCAATAATCAAAATACATGAAAATATGGTAAAATTAATTAAATTGTTGGCACATCTCAATCCGACATGGTCTTGGGACCCTCATGATCATTGAGGGTCAGTATAAGCCATTTCCCCTTTTGGGGGCTCATTTTTGGGACTAAAAAAATAGGCTTATACTCGAGTACAGTAATACCTCATATAACATTAGTATCGAATAACACTAAAATCGCATAACATTAAGGAATCTGGGGGGAAGAATTGCATCAGATAACATTAAGATCCTATGGGATGCTTCAGATAACAACCGCTAAAGCCTGTGTGGTTACAATGTATCTCTATGGATCCCATAGGATTTTAACATGCATCAGATAACACTAAAAATCATATAACACCAAGACTTGTGGAACCAGGTTTTAGTGTTATATGAGGTTTTACTGTATATAAGTAACTGCCAGTAGTTACCAAGTGAATTTCACAACTAATCCAATACTATGTTACACTGCATTCTTCATCAGCTGGTGTTTGTAAGAGGATTACATCTGATACTGGGAATAATACAAAGTCATCATGGCAAATAACTACTCCAAGTATTTATCTTACTCCCTTTTTAAATTGTCTGACAATCAGTACATCTTCTGGTAATTCCACATTAACTAAGCACTGTGTGAAGAAATAATCTATTCTTTTATTTATCCTGGATCTTCCCTCAGTGAATGATTCTAACTTCTAATACAGGACTTAAAATGTTACTTTTTAAAAAGAACTTGTTGTGCTTACTCATTTCTATATCTAGCCATCCAGTCATTTGGAAAAGAAATTAGTTGAATTCTTTGTTATTAACTGGTTACTATTATCATTGTGCCAGTGAAAAATGCAGGAAAATGCTCTCTGGTTCTCCCAAGTTAGTCTATCCAACATCTCTTTCTATCTACAGCAGTAAAAATTATGAATTGTGGTAGTAATAACTTTAACAAGTTGATTAACACATTAAAAATAATCAAAATGCTATGTTTTCATTACATTGGGGCTGGTTTGGGGGTAAATTAGCTAAACAAAGCACTTGAACAAAGCTGTAGTGACTTGATGTAAGTTGAAACAAGAGTAGACTCGTTTGAATTAATAAAGGAGTTGACTCACCAAATCCATACTGATTCAATGGGCCTATTCAATACTGTACAGCTCTTTCTCCTAAGCAACAAGATATCAGATCTTATGACATTTCTGAAGTAAGTAGTTCAAATATTATTAGTTTACTTATATCTTTTTTTGTATAGTTTGAGCACATGCTTAATGTGGAAAATGTTCACATGCTTATACAAATAAGATGTAGACTGTTTATATCTCCCCATGTAGCTGTCTGCCACATTGCTTCAAAGCTGCTAACATGCTTATTTATTAAAATCAATATTTTATGAAAATCCAAGGGAAGTGTCAGTGGGATCACTGTAAATGCATTTTACACAAGGAAGTGTTGTTCATTAAAGCAAAGCAATTAATTTAAAAGGTGGACTTCATGCTTAGATTCTGGAACTTGGAGCTCAGTTGGATGGATTACTCCTTGAAAAAAATCCCCCTGTAATCTGCAACGAATGTTAAATAGTGTTAAAGGTTTACTGTTTAGAGCCTTTACAGTGTGAAAATTCCCATTTTGTGATAATCTTCAAATACGGCACATAAAACTGTAATATATTTTCTGTTTTCCTGCTTAAGATACAGAAACCAAAGGCTCTTTCTCCTCTCAGTTATCTGAACCAAAAGTGATAACTGATCAGAGTATCACTGTAGATCAGAACAATCCATAGTGGTTCTTGTTATGCGTTTTGCTCTGCCACTGAAGTGCAAAGATTTCCAAGTTCTAAGGAGTTTGCCCTTCAGGCATTGTTGCAATCCACCAAATGTATTAACTTGGTATAAACTAGCTTAACATCATAATATAAAATGCATTTTTACTTGAAGGGAAAGTGATGGAACCTCCCTGCTCCTCAAAAAGTTAATCTGTTTTGGATCATACCCTAAGAAGCCAAAGTTGCTTTTGATATCCTGCAGCTGAACTAGGGATACAAATCATACAAATCATGGTTCCTTCTGCATGCTAAATAAGGAGACACATAAACAAGCAAGCAAACAGCCAGCAAATACAAGTAAACCAACCAACTCACCTTGCCTACATTATAGAAAAGAGAAGATTTGCTGTCTGCAGGAAGAATCTGCATGTTTGCAAGACCAACACTGGCACCATTATGTGAATGCACAGCTCCCCCACTGGCATAGTGGTTAAGGCACGTAGAGGGACATGAAAGGAGCCTCATTTGGGCATCCCCTGCAAAAATCCTTTCAACCCAGAGTAAGCTCTGACTCTGATATGAAAATGAACAATGTGAATGCACAAAATTTTAAAGCAGTAATTGCTTTCCCCTTCCCCCCACAAAGTGTTAATGAAGCACTGGCAGCAGTGGTGGGATGTTAATTTTTTTACTATCCCACCATGATGTCATCACAGTACGGGTGGAGCCAACATCATGACATTGTGGGTGGGGCCAAGGAAAAATAAAAATAATAAAATTAAAATATGCACACACATACACACACACTTCAACCCACCCACCCACAACACAAACCCGTAAATAAATTAAATGAATAAATAAAATAAAATAAAAAACACATTAAAATACACCCAAACACCCAAACTCTCACCCCAAACACAAATCAACCAGAGCTTTTAAACCAGAGCTTAAAGCTTATTCTGGCTAATCTTTCTCACACTTGGTCAGATGGAAGGAACTACAGAACGAACTCACCACAAGACGGCTTTATTTTGGCACTTTTCAACTTTTCAACAGTTAAAGAAGTTAGGTACTAAGTCTTTGCTTAACCAGTTCTCTAGGATAATATGCCTTAATGTAAATGTAAAACAGCTGTACCTCCTTAAGGGGTCTCCAGATGGAACAGCAATTAGAACAGCACAGGTGTAGCTTATTGATGAAGTAACTCCAAGACTTTGCTTAAAAACCCCAAGCCAGGCCACTAGGCCTACCGGCTTCCAGGCCTTTTTAGGAACTGTGGTAGTATGTCAATATAGGTAAAGGTATTAAATACACATTAAAATACACACAGACACACCACATCCAAAGGTGAGTCACTTACCCTGAGAAGCAGGATATAGGGAGCTTCAAGCTAGCAGCTTCTCTTCTTCCTCCCCACTTGGGAGGACAGCAAGGAGGCCGTGCATAAGTGCCAAGCACTGTAGGCGTGCATGCACACCAAGTGCTTGTTGTGCATGCGCAGTAGGGGAACCAGTGAAAAGGTAAGCCCCAAAGGTGGTTCCCCCCAAAAGCTGGTACCGGTTCTCCAGGACACTGGGAAAAGTTAGTACCAGTTCTGGCGAACTGGTGCGAACCTGTTACATCCCATCACTGACTAGCAGGGTTGTTTGCATCTTGCTGAGCAGTTTCTTCCTTTTTATTGCTTCCTTTTCAAACTTTTTCTCCTTTTCCTTTTTTGCCTTCTGAAAAGGATAGACATATGGAGATGTAGCTCCACAATACATATAGGTAAAATAACAACGTCATGAGATGCAAGTAAAATTTTAATCAGGAAGCATCCAGACTTATCATTTCTCTTTAGGGGGTTGGGTGAGATTGGGCACATTTTCCCCTGCACCAAAAAAGGAACAACATATCTCTAATTTTCTCTGATGGACAATCCTTTTCAAAATATTTTGACTATAAACAAGACACCAATGAAATTTCTAATCTTTGAGCTGAAGTGTTATTAAATCTGCACAGAGGAATAGAGATTGCTCCAGTCCCATGGAAAAATCCTTCCTCACAAATAGAAAAAATTGCCTATATAAGCTTTTAGTGACTTAGATGCAATATCAATCCCTTCCCTTTTACATAGTAATGAGGCATTAAGAGTAGTAAAGGTGTCATCATTATAGTAGCCATCAAAAGTACCTCATCTCCTTCCTGTGGATTTCCCAGGCTGGTAACCTTTGGAAATCAAATGCTGAATTAGAGAAACCAATGGTATGGTTCATGAGAGTGTATTGCCAAGCAAACTGGCCAGGCCTTGCTAGGCACAGGCTCTTAGAATCAGGAGGCAATAAATACTCAGTGGATGGTAAGACAAATCTTAAAGCAAGAAGTAAAGGCATGTCATCTAACAACAGTATGCAGAAAGCTTCCTCAAAGATTGTGGTATTATTGAACCACAATTGGGCATACGCTGGTAATGGAAACCTTGTGTTGTCAGCTAATCATTTTGGCAGTTTCATATCTGGCTTAGACATGGAAGAAGAAAAATCTAACAACTAATCATAGAACAAGAAACAAAAGCAAGTAAATGAATACCAAGCAAGTTTCTCTAACCAGCTGCTTTGAGTAGAGAACGCCCCTTAGCTCATCAGCCACAGCAACTTGATAACTAGCCAATGGAAAGCTCCAATCTGAGAGGTTGAGCTCACCTCCTTTTATACTCCTGTGAAGGGATGTGATCTCATCATCATGGCTCTAAGCCACTTGCTCAGAGGTGCCAAATTTTAATTAGCAGCATCTGGGGTGGATGAGTTGGAATAAAAATCAAGCAGGTATAGATAGTACCAGGCTTTCTTATCAGTCAAGGACACTGGAGATGACACCATGATTCAGTTTGCATCTTATCCTGCCAAGGGCTCTCCCTGCACATTCTTGCAGCTGTACTAAATCTAAACATTTTTAGGGATTATATTTGGCTAATTGGGGAACATTCCTTTCCCATCCAGCAAGTCACCTCAGCTCTTTATAGACACACATAACGTAACCATTTCAGGAGCTTGTGGGAGGAAGTGTGACGTGGCACTATCTTCTCAATATAAAATATTTCTTTGTATGTTGCCATTGTTCCCTGGCACTATACAGAGGACATTTTCTATATTGCTGTGGATCAGGATCCTTTAGTTTGAGCCAGGTTTGGTGGGGTATTAGTCAAGGCCTGCATTTCTGCTGGGGACAGAAGTGTCCAGCAAGAGCCACCTGGCTCCTGGAACAGGAGAAGATTTACAATGGTGTGTTTTCCATAGTGGTCTATCTAACCAGGCTCTGACAGATTTTGTTCAAGAGACTGTAGATATGCTAGAGCAGGGGTGCCCAAACTTTGGCCCATGGGCCGGATCCAGCTCCTAACACCAATTCATCCAGCCCATGATGCCCTCATTGCTCCTGGAAGCAGAAGTAAAATGCGCCCATATGGGGTGTAGTTTGGGCACCCCTGTTTTAAGGAGTCAGGTCTTATGGGTGCATTTTACTTCTGCTTCTGGGAGTGACAAAGGCATTGTGGGCTGGATGAATTGGCATAAGGGGCCAGATCTGACCCACTGGCCATAGTGACCAGCCCTCCTGAACCTCATGACTGGCCCATGGCCTGAAAAGTTTGGGCACATCTTTGCTAGAGGTTGAACTTGATTTTTTTTTTTTTGCTAGAAAATCATCTGACCTACCACTGGACTATGGCCTTTCCAAAGAGAGATCATAACTGGTCCAAGGTCATCTTGCCAGCAGAGCTAGGATTTGATCATGCATGTCTCTGTGCCTGTTCTGACCTGCAAAACACAGTACAGCAGCTCTTTGCCATTAATGCTTGCTCATTTGACTGTGCACTTGGCTCAGGGGAAGTGAGGAAGGGCAGCAAGAAGAGGAGAAATGTCAGCAGGTATTTTTGCTCACCTCTTATTTGATAGTTCTCTCCCAAGCAAGCCAAAAGGCCACGAAGGGGCAAAGAATAAAAAGGCAGCTGTATCATATGGTTTGGGAACAGAGTAAAAGGAACCCACCCACTCACCCTGCAACTGATAGTTGAGGTCAGAGGTTCTCTGAAATAGATGTTCTGTACATAGTAGCTGCTCTGTAGCAGCCAGAGATCACTTGTTAACATGTACAAAATATATTTGGCATACTTACTAAAACAAGGTCCCCAACCTTTTTATGCCATGGGTCTGACCATGCCTTTGGACAGCTGAGCAGGATAGTCACATGGTTAACCCTACTGTAAATGATACCATAAAATATGTTTATGGCTGTCATAAACACTTCCGCTTCCACATCAGCATCAGCATTGCAGGCCACGTGAAATGGTGCCATGGGCTAGGGCTGGCCCACAGGCCATAGGTTGGCCACCCCTGTACTAGAAGAACCTAATTGGAGCCTGAACTCACAACAGTTCTGTTGCAGACCCTGCTTTTGGTTCATTCTGTTTGTGAAATAGAGCTTAGAAATGTCACAAGTAAAAGGTAAAGTGTAAATCGTAGTCGACTGCAACTTGTATCTGAGAATGCATTTTTTTTCCTGAAGCAGGAAAATTTGTTTAAGGTGGATCCCATCTTGCCATGAAGTGACTCACACACTATGATCATGGAGCCATCACCCACGGCACACGTGAAGCACAACATGCAGGTTTTAATACCAGAACTGCAGCCTTGAATATATGGATAAGGTGTGCCTTCATAGCCAGTTCATAATAACAGACTAAACGTAATGTGATGCCCTGTTTGGTGATGGTAGTACTTATTTTTGTTCTTTTTGCTTCTTTAGATTTTTCTTCTAATTTTTATATGTGAAATATGGTTATTGCAGAGTCTATATTTGTGTTACAAGATAAAAGGGTATTGAGAAGAAGATTTATTGAATCAAATAATTGTTTTGTGATATGTTTTTCTTTTTAAATGCAGAACAAAAAATTATTATTATTTAAAAAAAAGAATTGTCAATTCTGGGACTCTAATGTCTCAAAGCTCCAGCTGGGTGGCTGATGGTTGTCCAAAAATAAGAAAAAGTATCTACATGATCAGAGTGTAGAAACACATTTCTGACGTATCAAGGCAAACTTTTGAATTCTCCAAAACGCATCTTCAGGCTTAGATGATTTAAGATTTGGGGAAAAGGGAAGAGCTAGAATGCTTCCCAAATCAAGAGGTCATGGATATTGTTCTTAAGGATAGACTGCTCACAAGGCAAAAAAGGGGGTGTTCACTTTTAGTTAATAGAAACATCCTGTTTTGTTTGTTTGTTTTAGACTGTCATTTCTTCTCTTCTGTCTCCAAATTTTAAATTATTAAAATACAAAGAAGTGTTCTGGAGAACCCAGACACCCATGTTATCTGTAAGCTTTTAGTGAGCCAATACATATATAACCCAATCTGGTCTTTTGTCCAAAAAAGTTTTGTCTCCAAATTCAGATGTAACATCTTGAAATAAAAAAAGAAAGAATGTTGATGAATATATGCAAAATGTCTTGTTCAAGCACAAATATTCTGGCTCAAGTAACTTGAGTAGTAATTTTTTTTTTTAAAAAAAATCTTCTGGTGGAATTTAGAGCATTTCCAACTATTTATGTAATGTATTGCAACTTTGCCAATAACTTCTATTTTCTTGCAGACAAAGGCAAATAAGGTTATTCAGCCCAGTAAGGTATGCAATTGATAGTGATCAAATATAGACTGCACAGGTGGTAAATGGTACTGGGTATCAATATGCAGTAGGGAGGGATGGAGAATATACACTCATATGTCAAAACTTTCTGTTTTTCATTGAAATCATACTATCCCCAATGGAAACATTAAACCATCATAGGACTTTTCTTCAAATGAGAGTTTAAATCACCTTCTAGGTATGTGCAGGTTCACCCAAACCGACCTTTTTTTGTTCTGATGTTTAAATTTATGATCTATTCTGCCTTGTCACATCTGAGCCACAGAATGTAATAAATTCAAAACCAATTTTAACGGTGAACTCACATTATTGATTTAAATTTTACTTGTTTAAGCTGACCTGTTTATAAGAGAACAAGAAGAAGAGTGGATGAGTGGAAGGAGAGTTTTGAATTTTTGAGCTGATAGGAAAATGAGACCAGGTTAATGATAAATCAGTTGAGTCTGCATTATGGACAGTGAAGTAGGGCCTCCCATGAACTATTTTTGTACCATTTTTAGAGTGCATGTGCTTTGCACTTTACAGAGTATAAGCACAGATCCAGTGGTATCGCGTAGGGGGGACAGAGGGCACCCCACTCCGGACAGTGCTTTTTGGGCTATGAGTTTTCTTGGACTACAATTCCTAGAAGCCTTAGCGGTAGTGGGTGCTGGCGTCCACCAGGGGGTGGCAAATTTGGCTTAAGCCACAGGCGGCTGAAATCCACGTGATGTTACTGCACAGATCTTTGTTCTGGGAATCATACAATGGAGAGATCTCTGTCTGGAAGAACTTAAATTTTTTGGAACAGTAGCCATGTTAGTCTGTGAATTTACAATCAGAAATTTGACATGATATGAATCTTCTGAAATACTTTTATGCCAACACAATCTGATGATGTAATGAACTGTGGGTTTTTTCTTGTTCATTATAAGTTTTTATTCTGTACTCTTCTCCAAGTTTCTTGGCTCCCTTAGGATCCCTTTTGACCTGGGGAAGTCTTTGGGAAATAGGCAGGAGGTGGTGCAGCCTGAAAATCACAATTGATAGTCCTGCTCCCAGTGGTAGGGCCAGCTAGGCAATGTTTTAGTGATGAAGGGCTTCTATCATCCCACCAACCCATCTTGAGACTTCCAAAGTGTCGCCATAGTCAAAAGGGATTCCAAGGGAGCATCAGGGTGAAATAAGAAAATTTTAATGAGTGATTAAAACCATAGCTCACAAAATAGGCATATTAAATATGTAATGATTTGGGGGGTAGGATCGAAATTCAGAACATTCAGTATATGTTGTGTTCAACAAATAATCTAAATCACCCTTCATTCCAGGAGGTACAGATTAATTTAATTCATGCTAGGATTCAGCAGAGTTTGGAAAAATGACTCTTTTATGTAGATTCTGTGCAGTGAAGATTCTTGGGGCTCACAAAAGTAACACTGAACCCTAGAGTCAGATATGACTGGCTTTCGAGCAAGGGAAACATTTACCTTTACCTTTACCTAACATTTCCAGGTTCTTGCCTTCAACTTCTTCCATGTGAAGGCCAGATGTGAAACTGCCAAAATGAAATCATGTTTTAGTGAGTTCGTTCTGCAGTTCCTTTCACCTGACCTAGTGTAAGACAGCTTAGCCAGCACAAGGTGACCATTGCCTGGTGTATGACCAATTGTGGTTCAAAAATACCACAGTCTTCAAGGATGCTCTTTCTGTGTACCCTTTGCCTACAACTAAAACCAACCAGTAATACTGCAGTGCCATAAAGACCTAAAAGTTTTATTTCCTTTATTTGTGGACTGTAGCTCACTTCATCAGATGCATGGAGTGTAGCCTCAGTAAAGAGACACATACAGAAGCATGAGAAGGACTCAAGAAGCAAATATAATAGAGATGCAAAATGTCCAGCATATTAATGATCTATCAGTGGTCATTAAAAATCCTTTACAGTCCTTAGAAGTGACAGAGAGAGATTTTTCTTTTAGTTGTTAGGTGTCCTTCAATGCTCATTGGTGGAAGACAACATGTTCAAGCATAGATAATTGGATTAACAAATAAGGAGGTGTAAAGCTCAGGTTAATAGAAAAGCATGGTTTATAAATGGTCCAGAGTTAAAGTCATTGGGAAATAGATGATTGGAGTGCAATTATATGTAGAGAAAATTATCCAGGCTGTTGTCATAAAAAGGCGATAATGCAAACAAACTTCCATGGATCATCTAATTGACATATGCAATGAAATAAATAGTTCCCTTCCCTTTTCAAACCAAGGGAGATAGAACTGGGTCTCTTGATGTATTCTTGTTCAGTTGTTTCCCTTTGGAATCTGCATTTGAAGTGCTTTTGTTTAAGGCTGGCTGCCTTGAATAGTGCCCAGGGAAACTCAAATATCTTCCCACTGGTTTCTGAATTGCATGAGAGTTCAGATGATCTTCTGCTGTCACAGCAGATCAACAGTCCTGACAATTGCTGTGCATTTGCCTGTGAAGTGATTAACTGGTGAAAGTCAGGTTCTGGCATTTCCCCCTGCTTGGCGTCTCTTCGTGAATGGTAGTGAAGACAAGAGTATAATCCTGCAGGACATCTTGACTTCTGCCATTGGTGGTGTCAACATTCAGGCTGCCCATAGCTATGTAAAGCTTGACATCCTGCTGGCAACATGGGCACAATATTGCCCAGCAATATTGGGCCATTTCCTGGTATTTCTAATCATTGATACAAAAGTACAACATCCCACATTGATAAACTGGAGGGTTTTTTTTAAAAAAAGAACTGAATAAGGCTCTACCAGCAACAAGTGACTATTATTATTCTTAGTGTATTGTCGGTAACAACTCTGATATTTGGAAAAGTGCATTTGCCATCAATGAACTTTTAGCTCCTCAGGCTTATTGACTTAATTCCACATTATGCTCTTGAATATGTGATACCTTTCCAGTTATTATTAATTTAAATGCATGCAGAGCTTGACTAGGTTATCCTGCTGTGGTAATAGAGTAGACCATATTGCCAATGACTCAACGCCAAGTGTCAGGCAGCAGTTATCTAACCTGACAACCCTGATGACTAGTGGCCTTGATGAAGTTCACAGGGAAGGGTGATGGTCCCAAAGTGGACTAAATCTCACTTGAATCCATCTTGATGGAGAGCAGCAGCTTCATCAATACTGGCCTGGGACCAATGAGGACTTTATATGTCAAAAGGGCTCAGGACCAGAATGTGACTCATGGCAGCAAAGTCCACAGGGAAAGGTGATGATACCTAAGTGGATTAAATTCCACTTGAATCCATCCTGGTCGATGAGTACTTTGGGTGACAAAACTACAAAAGGGCTCAGGACCAGAAAGTGGCTTGTGGAGCTGGATCAGTGGTATGGGTGCCATGCTGTGATCTAGAAAGCAGATGAAAGGCCACGACATTATATTCACAGGACAGTCTTCATGATGATCACCATTATTCGGAACCAGATACGGCACAAGAAGAGGAAGAAGAACTTGGAAAAGTTATTATTTTTTTTCAATGATAGCTTTCAGAATCCACCAACCGGTAAAGCTACTGGCTATATGGAGTAACAGATGCTCTAATCCACTGTACAACTTTTTTAGACCTGGAATGCAGGTCTAAATGCAGTCATTCTGAGCTGTGTAAAATATATATTCCAAAGGTACAATCAATAGGTTTGTAGGATCTGACTGATTATTGTATCAGTACATCCTATAGCTGACAGGTTACTTTTCATTTCAGCTCTCCACAAAGCTTTCAGAACATAACTTATTAATTTTCTGTTTCAGGCATCAGCTAAGGCTGGATGCTATGCAGATCTTCACCCTCCCTGGAGATAATGGCATGGCTTCCTGTAGTATAAAGTTTAGAATGGCTTTGCTTAACATTAGAACTTAATGACTTTAACGACCTTCTTTTAAAAACCATACCCTGTGCTTTGTTCCAAACAGATCAATATCTATGTCTTGATGATGCAAAATAAATAGATTTTTGAAAGTCTATGGTTTCAAGATAATCCAAAGAAGTAAAAGGAAGAATTAAGGAGCTATAGAATATAATGAAGCATAAGATTTATAGTGAGTTGGCATAGCTCAGTGGACCAGAGAGTCTAGCTGTGAAGCAGGTTTCGGGAAACTGGAGATGAGCCGGCAAAGGTCACTTGGCGCATTTGTGACTCATGTGGTTGCATGTCCTACCATATGTGTGGGCTTGGGTATGCTTTGCATCTGGAAGTGTCACCAGAAAATACTTCTTAGTAGATGAGCCCCAAAAATAAATAAATAAATAAATTCAAGGTATGCCTTAGAACTGACTTGACAGCACATAGTTATGATTATTACAGGGTTTTTTAAAGCAGAATTTAACCTAAAACTAAATTAATATTTCAGGGGGAAAAATGAATACATGTAGCACAAAATATTTTGGTAAAGGTAGAGGTTTCCATTGCTCAAAAGTTGTGTCTGACTCTAGGGTGTGGTGCTCATCTACGTTTACAGTCAAAGAGCCAGCACTATCTGTTTTGCATATGTTTATATGACCATGTGGCAGGCATGACTAGACACCAGAGTGCATGGAACACTGTTACCTTTCCTGCTGAAGTGGTACCTATATATATATTTAAAATTTCTTGCTTTCTAACAGCTAGATTGGCAGGAGCTGGGATAGATGATGGGAGCTCCCTCCGTAACACAGCATTCCGGTCTCAAACTGATGACCTGCTGATTTTCCAGTTGTTAAGCTCAGCATTTAAGTGAGTACAGATAGTACACTATTATTAAATCCAAACCATTCTGAATACAGTGCAGTCTTACAAAACAGGTGATAACACTGTAGAAGAAATTTAGAGTTGATCAGTACACATTAATCAATATTTCATAAGGCAACAATGTAACTTAAAAAAACACAATGAAAAGTTAATAAACCAGTAGCATTAATTTCAGTGGCTTAACAGCACCATACTATTTTGAGGGCAGCTCAGTTACTTTAAACCCATAGCAGTAGATACATAATTTAGGACAGGGATTCCCAACCTAAGGCCTGTGGGCTGTATCTGGCCCCTGGCATCATTTCATGTGTCCCCACCCCTCCAAGGGTATTTGAGAAACAAAATGGCTGTCCATTTGAAGCTGTTGGGACAAAATGGCTGCCCCATCATGCAGGAGTGCAAAATGGCCATCTGGTCCTTGAAGCTGACTGAGAGCTCATGACCCAGCCCACGGCTTAACAAGGTTGGGAACTCCTAATTTAGGTAAAGGCTGTCTGAAATGAATACTGTACATTTAAAATCTGTTTCAGATGTGTGTATTGCTGGAGTAATGTACACATGGAGCCACCAGGAAAAAGGCCCTGCCTGTTTCAGGTGTCAACCAGAGCTACTTTATACATAGGTCAATATGCAGTTCCTCTGAAGTAGAACTTAATGCTTGAGCCTGACTATACAGATGTTTACAAACCTTCAGAGATTTTCATCATAAACTGTTCATATATTAAATGTCAAATGCCACCTCTGGAGTGATGCAGTGGTTCTGCAGGCACAGATTTCCAACTGATGGTAAAGTGGTCACATTTCTATACCGATGGAAGTCCTAACTGTCTTCAAAAGCAGTTTCACTTCAGTGTATGTACTGTATCCTACAAAACAGAAAGGAGAGGGAATGAAGAAAGAACCAGATCCAGAAGAAAAGTTGGAAAGCAATACAGGAATGACAAAACTTAATGCTGAGGGCCTACTTATCAATGACCAAGTTCCCACCTTACATGCCACAAGGTTGATAACAGATTTTATAATTTTGCATAGTTTACTGGCTTGGCTGTTGGCCAGAGAAACATTTTCCTTTAGTAAGAAGTCATGGAGAAAAGCTACATGTCAACAGGAACAAATTTCCACTCTGGTCAGGCTCTTTTGTTATCACATTGATAAGATAAGCTACTCTTGGAGCAGTAGTTCAAATGCTTCACCACAAAGTCAGCATGCCTACAGATGCTAAATTTTCTCTCCCCATGGCTCCCAATTAAGCTAGTAATGTGACATTCAAAAACAAATTTTAAAAAATATTCTTATTGCAAAGTCCACAGTACATAAAATAATCAAGAAGAAATAAGAAGAAATCAATGATTACATTTGCACTGAATTTGAAATTAGATACACTGAAGCAAACTGCTGAATTATAATTTGATACAGTGTGACCAATGTTATATGTAGCAAATATAATTCAATGGAAATGTCTCTTTTTTTTTAATTAAAAGCTACAGCATCTTTGTGAAACATGCAAAATTAGAATAATTGCAATTGTAGAATAATTTAGTAATAAAATCTCTACACTGTTCAAGAGTCAGGTACATGAATACAAGTCTTCTCCCAAACCCACCTATTTCTGTGCTGTGCAAAGGTTGGAAGTACAGTATAGTCAAACCTCGCATAAAGAGCGCCTCGCTTAAAGAGTAACTCGCTTAAAGAGCAGATTTTTCTCTGCATGTTCGCTTCACTTAACAAATAAAACCAACCCAAAACTCGCTTAACAAATAAATCGGGGTTCTCAATCCTCCCCACAATTGGTCACTTACAATGGTGTTTCGCTTAAAGAGCAAACTCGCTTAAAGAGCAATCCTGTGGAACGCATTATGCTCTGTAAGCAAGGTACAACTGTATTACTTTTTGATATTGTTATGTGCTGTCAAGTCAGACCTGACTTATAACACCCTTAATAGGGCTTTCAAAGTAAGTGAGAAACTTAAGGGGTGTTTTCACCAGTGCCACACTCCCAGTAAGCTCCCATGGTTGAACAGGCATTTGAATTCAGACTTCTTAGTTCCCATTCTGTCACTTCACAACACCACACTGGTTATCACTTTTCAATGTGGCATCTTCCAGGAGCCACAGGAAATGGCTGTTACCCATGCTACATGAGGGACTGTGAAAGCTATACTACTGAAATAATATTTGGAGGTTTTTTGTTCAGTTGCACAGTTGATTCAGATCCTTTGTGACCCCATGAACCACTGCCCACCAGGCACCCCTGTCCTCCACCATCCTCCTCAACCCGCCCACCTCCATGCACAATACAATGTAGTCATCTCATTTTTGGCAGCCCCCTTCTTCTTTACCCTCAACCTTTCCCAGCATCAAGATTTTCTCAAGTGAATCCTCTCTTCTCATTTGATGTCCAAAGTACTTTAGCTTCATCTTTACTATTTGACCTTCTTAGGAGCAGTCAGGGTTGATTTCTTCTAAGATCGACCTATTTGTTTTCCTTGCTGTCCAGGGCACTCTCAAAACTCTCCTGCAACACCACATTTCAATTCTTCTGTGCTCATCTTTTCTTATGGTTCAGCTCTCACAACCGTACATTACCACCGGGAATATCACTGCCTTGACTATGCAAATTTTTGTTTGGAAGGTGATGTCTCTACTTTTGACTATGATCCCCAGGTTTCTCATAGCTTTGTCTCCCCAGAACCAGTCGCCTTTTTATTTCATGGCTACAATCACCATCTGCAGTGATCTTTGATCCTGAAAAAGTAAAGTCTGTCACTGCTTCTACTTCTTCCCCATCTATTTTCCAGGGACTGATAGGGCCTGTTGCCATTATCTTGGTTTTCTTGATGTTGAGTCTTAAACCAGCTTTTGCAATTTCCTCTTTCAACCTAAGCAAGATTTTCTTTAGGTCTTCCTCATTTTCTGCCATTAGGGTAGTATCATCTGCATATCTCAAATTGTTGATGTTTCTCCCAACAATTTTGATCCCAACTTGTGATTTCTCCACCCCTGCATTGAGCATTATCTGCTCTGTATATAAGTTGAATAAGCAGGGTGACAAAATGCAGCCTTGTCTTACTCCTTTTCCTATTCTAAACCACCCTGTCACACCGTATTCTGTCTTAACTGTTGCTTTTTGTCTCATGATGCTTGGCATAAATAATGCAATAATTTGATTCCATCATCTTTTAGGGCAGGGGTGCCCAAACTATGGCCCGCGGGCCCAACTAGCCCTTAGAAGGGCTTAGTCCCTTCTGCTGCCTGACCCATGGCTTCTCCTCCTCCTCTTTCCCTTCAGCCACTGGCAATGGCCGAAGGGGCTCTGGGTCAGGGCTTGTCTCTTCTGCTGCCTGACCTGTGGCTTCTCCTCCTCCTCCTCATAATATCTTTACCACTTAGTTGTCTTCTTCTTCATGTGCCATATCCATTGGCATAGGACGGGTTTTAGGCACCCGGGGCCACAGGCCAAACTTGCTGCCCCCCACCTAGGTTTGCCCCCCCACCTAGGCACAGAAATCCTACTGTGGTGGGGACCAGTAGGCACTTTTCCCTCTTCCTCCTTCATCCTCTTTCTCACGGCTACCTGGTGGTGAGGGGCTGGTGCAGTGTGGCGCAGGCCCAGTGGGGAGCCCACCGTTGGTGTCCCAGATGCACGGCCACCCCACCTCCAAGCCCAGCAGCAGCAATTTGTTTGCCTTCGATGTCAGCGGCTCCCCAGAAGGCGGGAAACGAGGCCAGTGGTTGCCACGGCCCAGCACCCATGGCTGGAGCAGTGTCAGCCAGGCCAAGGACAAACCCCCCACAAGGCCTGGCCAACGCTGCTCTGGGCGCAGGGACTGGGCTGTGGCAACCTCCAGCCTTATTCCCCACCTTCCTGGGTGCTGCTGACACCAAAGGCAAATGAGCTGCCACCTCTGGGCTCGGAGGTGGGGTGGCCACACACCTGGGACCCCAATGGTGGGCTACACCACACCACCCCAGCCCCTGGGTCTCAACCCAGGGCTGGCTCCGACGCAGCACCACCCGGTGCCACTGGCTGCCTGTGAGGAGGGGACACCTGGGGAGGAGGGGGCAGAGGCGGACAAGGAGGTACCTCCTGGTCCCCACCACGCCGTTGGGCTTGTGCTCTCTAGCCCTGGGGGGCAGGGCGTTGGCGACGGTCCCGGCGCCCATCCCCATGGCGGACATCCTGCCCCAGCCACCAGGAAGTCTGGGGGCATTGCTGCCCCCTGCAAAGTGCTGCCCAGGGTGGGGGGGGGGCATCCCCCATGCTATGCCTCTGGCCATATCCATTCTGAATATTAGCTTTCATCATGGCAAAAGTCTTCCTGTTCTTAATTCATCAGAACAATACTTCTGAGGACATTCCACACCAGTGTCTCAGTTTCAACCATGAGGTTCATCTCCTTGGCCTCTCTTCTCAGGGGTCTTCCCTTGCATAACACTTTGGAGTATTCTATGCTTTGCATAATCCCTCATGGTATTTGACCTGGCAATCAAAGGCAATCACACTTGTACCTCCCCATAGCACTTAGTGCAGTTTGCAAGTTAATTAGCATTTTGCCCCAAACATGCTGGATACTCATTTTACTGACCTCAGAAGGATGGAAGGCTGAGTCAACCTTGGTCCCAGATCAGGATTGAACTCACTACCTTTTGGTTACAGGACAACAGTTTAACCACTGTGCCACCAGGGCTCCTTTATTTAATGGTCTTAAACAGTTTTTGCTCTTTAACCACCCAGTACAACATATCTACATTAGTCACATGGTCATTTATTTATTTATTTATTTATTTATTTATTTGAATTTGTATACCGCCCTCCTTGCCAGGGCAACTCAGGGCGGTTAACATCTCATATAAAACATTGTCACCAATATGAATCCAAAATTCTAAAAGATTTAAACTAAACAAGTTAAAATTTAAAACTAACTCTTAAAATTACTTTAAAAGAGCATTGAGGGAGAAAGGGAACTCACACTACCCAGTGGGCTGGGGCTGTGGTACAACCTGTACCCCATACCTACCCTGCCAGCCATGTTTCTAAGTTCTTCCTAAAAGGCAGCAACTCTGTCTGGAGGTGCAGCTCTGTTGGCAGGAGGTTTCTTCCATAGGATTGGAGTGGACACAGAGAAGACCCTCCTTCTGGTGCCAGAGAGGTGCGCCTCTCTGGCTGATGGAACAATTAGAGACCCTCTCTGGTCCTCTCTGGTGGGATGGACAGATGTTCTTGGGGTGACGCAGTCTCTTAAGTATCCTGGCCCACTACCATGTAGGGTTTTAAAGGTAATAACCAGCACCTTGAATTTCACCTGGAGACATACTGGAAACCTCTGCAGCTCCTGAAGCAGTGGAGAGGCATGTGCATACTGCCCACACCCCATCACCATAGGTGCATCTAGATACAGTACATGTATTTAGCATCCAGAACTAACTCTTTGAAGAGAAGCCTGGAGCCTGTTATTGTGAAGGATTAACATAGATAAATTCAGTGGTTTTAGATTAGAACTGTAAATCACCTTAAGCAAATTAGGTTACCTGTCCTCAAGAGGTAGGAAGACTTATCACTAAATGCCCTGACAGCTTCTCATCAGTCTTCCCTTGTATTCCAAAAGTCCCATCTGTCTAAATCTTCCCTGTGAACAACTGTTGCTATGCAATATGCAGTGTCTGTACAAAATCCATCAGTGCTGCAATGATTGGAAGCAAGCAGATGGTATTCAGCTGAATTAAAAGGAACAACATTTTGAGATGACAATTCAATTGCATCAAAGTGCAGAAGGGAAGAAATGCTGCAGTACTGCATTGATTTCCATAGGCAATCAATTTCCTTTAAGGTGCTGCAGGATTCTGCATTGATTTGGCTTTGTCAAACTATTTAGGTCCATTTTTCTAAAGCATACATGGGACTCCACTTGCCAAGCACAGTTCAATGCAACCTTGTTGTTTTATTATATAGGCATCAAGTTCCCAGCCTAGCAAAATTCCAAGACTGAAGTGGGTGGGATCTGAAGAAAGCCAATAACATTGTCTAGAAAAGTTGTCTCCAATATTGGGGTGCATAATCTGTCCCTGTTTAATTATAGAACATAATTTCATTTCGATTCCCTCTCATGCTTAGTCTCTCTGTGTCTTTCCCTTACCTCCTTCTCCCCTCATATGAAAACTATCCTGCATTAGTCCAAGGTTAGCATAGTTTTCCTCAATGTGGTATTTTCTAGGTGTGTTGAATTACAACTCAAATAATCCCCAAGCTAGATTGGGGAAAACTTGTCTGTCCAGTCCATGATTCCATCTCTGTTGGATGTTGTTTGCAATGTGATTGATAGTACTGAAAAGCTCACAACCAAAGCATGATGGTAGCACCTTGAAGGGGAGATCAATATGTATGCAGTCCATATCAGTTCATTGTGTGTTTATTCATCAATCTGAATGTCTTTTCAATATATATTTCTCACAAAAATACTTGTTCCTTCCCTGAAAACAAGTGAGGGATCTCATGGCACATTAAAGACTATGACAGATGTTTTCCTGGAATATTTATTTATTTATTGTTTATTTATTGTTCACATTTGTATGCCACCCTACTCACATAGCGACTCAGCGCAGCTGACATAATATCACAGACAAACCTCAGGACCGCAACAATCCTATAAATTCATCAATAAGACATAGCTAAACACATACAAATTTAAAAGCTTAAAAGCTTAAAAAAGTTTAAAAATTAAGAAATTAATTCTTCAGATCCATGTTTATCCTAGTATTGGATAGACCAGGGATAGGCAACCTACGGCCCATGGGCCATTCCGGCCCATGGTGCCAAATAATCCATCCCCTGTCCTCGCTCCAGCCACTGCTGCTGTCAGAATAGGCCACAGACTCATTTACAGCAGCTGTAAACGGGGGGGGGGGAACCAGTCCAGCCCCCTCAACTGTTTGAGGGAGCATGACCTGGCCCCTGACTTTAAAAGGTTGACAACCCCTGGGATAGACAGACTTGTAATTTCAGTGTATGAAATAAACAAACAATATGCAACTAAGTACAAGGAAAGGAAGATGGATGAGATGTGACAGCAAAAAAACAGTATGACAGCAGTGAAACACAATGCTTGCAGCTTTAGTGGCCCCATGGCGTTTGTTTACATATTACTGTTTCATTAAGAGCCAAGGAATCTACAGTGAATCCCCCAAAGTCTAAACTTGGGGAAGATAAAATATTATTTTAATGCTTACTAGGAACCTGAAGGCTTTTAGCCACTGCACTGTGACTGAAATATGCAGCCTTAGATTCCCATCTGATTCTCCTGCCACAGATATATTGTCTAAGTAAATAAAGTGTTTTGACTCCTGAAGATATTAAGCAATGCATTTGATCTTATTGCCAGCACAAACATCACTGGGACATGCACAATGCTTTTCTATATGTTGTTTTCCCATTTAGACAACACTGCTCAAGAGAATAAGGATGGCTGTTGCATTATTTTTCATGTAATTTGGTCAAAGAGAGTAAATTGGATGCAGAAAAAGAGTCTACTGAAAGAGACAGGCAGAAAGTTGGATGCTTAGGTCACTAGCATTACCCTTTCCAGCTCTGTCATTTAACTGTCATTACCACAACCAGAACTAGTACCACTATACCACCACCATTTCCATGACTACCATATTATACTCCAATGTAACCACAGTACACTGTGTACAGTAATAACTATTGACCCTTGCAGATTGCTGCAGTTCATCTCTCTTAAAGATGCAAGAAAGGCAAACTTGAGTAGTTCTTCAAACAGATACACCTTGGGGGATCTAGGCATCACATGTAGGAAGATGTTCCCTCAGATTAGATTTAAATGCTTGCTTCTGAGTTAAGAAAAAAATCATTTAGGTAGCTATACTCTTTAGTATATAGCACATATTGTTCTTATGTGCTGTCAAGTCAGAACTGACTTAAAAGGCTTTCATTGTCAGTGAGAAATTTAAGGACTGAATTTACAAGTTCCATACCACACCCTGGAGCCATATACCACATGTAACAATAATCAATTCATCCACACAAGATGGCCTCACAAACCAATAACAATCTGACAATTATTACTCAGGCTCAGTTACTCAACATAAGTGATTGGACCTCTTGGATAGTGCATGATCCATGTGTTTGCATTGGAAGGAGTAGCATTTCCTCTGAGACTTGCTTCTTCTGCTGCTGCTGCTGCTGCTGTTGTTAGTGTTCAGTCACATAGTTGAGACCAACCCTTTATGATCCCATGGATCACTGCATGTCAGGCGCCCCTATCCTCCACTATTCTCCACATGTTGCAAAGCTCTACAACCATGGCATCAACTGATATTCTTAGGATTGGTGTTCACACTTACTCTACTCTTTCTGACTCTTAAAACTATAGCATGGGGAGGCAACACCTTGATTTTGTTCTGATACACTGGGACAGAGATGGTTTTCTTTATCTCTTATGGTCCATTTTGGTAGAACAAAGCTCAGTGATTTGGATATCTGGCAGTGGATCCAGAAAGTGGCAATCTGAATCTACACAGTGTGTCCAAAGACTGGAGCCCAGCTATGTACCCTTAGGGAAGCTAAACAGTACCAGGATGTCCACAGGAGAAGGGAATGGTAAGCCATTTCATAGTACTATATGCCCAGAAAATCCTGAAAAAATCAAAATCTAGGCAGCTGGGCTATATAAGAAACAGCATTTTCTCCCACGAACAGTCACAGCAATAAAAGTCAGTAGATTTGTTGCTGCTTGGCTCCTGGACCTTGTGCCTTGTTCCTGCTTCTGAAGAGTTCCTGTTCCTGTGGAGTGTTGCTGTGCCTTGTTTGGATCCTCGCTCCTTGAACCCTGTCCTTGTCTTGCTTCAACCCCTGAAGGTCCTCTGCCTTATCTGCTTTCTTGGTCACCTGACCTCTGGCTTGCTTGGACTATGCTTTTATCATCTGTACTAACCCTATATTGCTGTCTGTCTATCTTGGACTTGTTACCTGACTATGGACTCTGATAATTGGAATTATTTGGTGCCAGGTTGCAGTTCCAGTCCTCTTTGAATTTTCCCATAGACAAATGTCCTAATCATCCCCTCATAATACCTCCTGGGGTCTTCATAATTCATTAGTGAAAAATGACCTGCTATATACAGAGCTAGCTTTTGACTAGGAATGTGTGGCTCTTTTAGCCACACAGGAGCGGACAACATACTCAGGTGCAGTTGGCCTTTGTCTAACATGGCTACTACCATAGTCTTTTCTTCAAAGCAATCTGCTTTCTTTTGTATCTTCTCCCATTATTTTTGGGTTGAGGGAAGAAGAGCTGTAAGTGTGAATGAGGGAGCAGCAAAGCTGTATCTCCTTTACAAGAAAGACAGATTGGGAGAACAGAAGAAGGTGGATTACAATGGCTGTGGCATTGGTCAGTAGCTGCCTTATTTTGTTCTTTCTCTTAGTTCAGTGGGTTGGAGCAGTAGTGCTGTTTCCTTCTCCTCACATCCAGGGCAGCTTGTGTTCTTCTAGGATACTGGCAGTGAGGGGGAAGTGGTGTATTTACTATTCCCAGTTACTCCACCACCCAACATGACCTTCTTACTGAGCTTAATGGTAGGGCAACCACAATCCTTTTCTGGACCATTTTTGGTCAAATAGTCAGCTTCTGACCTTTTGCTTCTTATTTGTTTCAATCTGGCCATCTATATGTCTGATACAATACTAGACCCCACCTGTGGCTTATGCCAGACCTTGGGCAAGACCTATCATGAAATTAGCTAATTTTTAGAGCACAAAAGTAGAGCTTCCATATTTGGAGACTGTGTGTGTTTGAATACTAGTTCTTGGAGATAAAACAGTGTGTGTGAGTTACTCTCTTCATCAGAGCTTGAACAAGTTATCTTTTGGATGACAGTACATCGAATCTCCCCAGCCAGCTGGCTGGCAGATTGCAACAACTGTTGTCCCTCCCAGATGAAAACATACAGACTGCCCACCAACATTTCCAAACATTTGTCATCTATCCCATTTTCCAAATGTGACTAAAATGGGAAATGTGGAACTGATTCAGAAATACATTTTTAATCTTCCTGGTAAATTTTCATATATTACAAAAGAAAGGTACATGGTTAAATTTTACTGAAAAAGTTTCCAGAGACTTGAATGAGAGGGGAGCAAGTAATTACTTGGCTCTTTAGATATTCCATGTCAATATAACTCATGCAAAAGTATTTTTGATGGATTGTGCTAACCAACAACTATATGTCCTTCATGAAACAGGACTTACTGCATGGAATTAACTTATCATAGGCATACTGCCCTTGCATGGATTCTCTGAAATGTTTTTTCTCCTCAATTTTTTCCTGAGCTATTAAGATCCAGCTATATCTACCAATATCATTACTTTTATTTTTATCGTTGTGTATCATAGATCTGTATTGAGTTCCCAAGAATTTTGCAAGACAAGCAAGTGGCCCAGGAGAACAAGTGATCTAAAGTTTCATTGCAATGACAGCAATATTTATAGAGTATACTGATTTTTTAAAAAACATTTAGCTTTGGTGACTTTCATATAGAAATTAATAATTAAGCAACCCATTGTGACATTGAAATGCACCAGTCTTTAGAAGAGAAAGAAAACTGAACATGATTCATCACAAGGAGAATATGTTCAAACATGCTCCATTTTCTGTAATATAAAAATGGTGGTTTGCATTCTAGTGAACTCTGGGTGCCAAAGAATTCCTTGGAATTAAACACTACTTTGAGTTATTTTAATGTATGAATATCATTACAAAACAATGAAAATTATGGAATATTTTAAGAAGAGACTTCTGAAAGACATTGTTAATGTAGAATTTGAACTGGCTTCCTGGATGTAAAATGTTTGGAAATGTTGCAAAATCAAGGTAAAATCCACATCAAGGCAATCATTCATTCCTATATATGCATATAACCTGAAAGAAGGTAGGACTGTAACTGTGATGGATATAGAAATACACATATTAGTATTGTGCTAACATTCTCTAAATATAATCAGAATTTGTGTGTGTTCTGTACAAAGTTATGGAGAAGCATTTCTCCCTTTCAGCTGTGTACACTTATAACATGCCTGGATTGTGTGCCCTAATTTTCCTAATCATGGAAATTGTTTTAAGTATCTTCAGCCATACCTGCATATATGCCTTGCTTTAATCCTTGGAGCTGAATATATGAAGGTCTGGTTTCAGTCAGGTTGGGGAATATGCTTGGGGAAAGACTGAAATGCATGCCTCCATCACCATCACTGTTATAGGCCTACCTTCTTTCAGGCTAAGTGTAGACCACACTTTAGAGTACTGTGCCCAATTCTTGGCATCAGTTTCTGAAGAAAGATACTGAATTGTTGAAACGTGTCCAGAGGAAGAGGAGGATCAAGATGGTGAAACTGACCTTGGGAAGAATAGTTGAGAAAATTTGGTATGTTCAGCATGATTGAAAAGTGACATAGGTAAGATATGATTGTCATCTTTCTGAAAGGGTTGTCACACAGAAGATGGATATGGTTGTTTTCTGCTGCTCCAATGGATGGGATACAAGCAAATGGATTAAAATGAAAGAAAAAGACATATTCTCCATTGCTGAATGTTTTTGAGTAGATTCCATGCCCTTTTTGAAGAACGCTTTAAAGGTGGACTCTTGCATTAGCAAAAAGATAGATTAGATGATTCTTGAGTCCTTTCCACTCTACATTCAATGGTTCTGTGATTCTAAGCTATGGTAGTATCCAGAGCTACTGGGAAAGTAATACAATATGTTGATGGATTTCAAATGAAGATTTCTGTACAAAAATTGTGAACCAAGCCTCAGAATATATATATGATGTGAATGGAATGGAAAATTGGAGCCATAATCTACTTTAGCTGAAATATGACAACAATTTAGTTTGAATGTATATATACATGAATAAACATGAAACACATACTCACCATCCATAAATATTAGAAGACCAGAAACCAATCTTTCAGCTAATGAACTTTTCACAGTAGGTTAACAAATAGCTTTTATTAGAAAAAGCGAGTTCAACTTTCATTATTCCAAACATTAGGCAATATAGATTTAGGTGAGTTGAGGAACTACTGTGGTATTAAAACAGTATGATAAGCTGAAAACCTATTCAATTACATGGCTTGATGAACTATTATGACAATGGAGATAAGGATTTTGTCTTTACATTGCATAAGAGAAGTCACTCCTACAGCAACAGGACAATTTGATTTTCAATTAATATGTGAATTAAGGTAAAAGATTTGGAACAATAAAGATGAGACGTTTCTTTAAACTTGAATGAAAATTTTATGTTGTTGTTCCAAGAAATGTGTTCCAACTAATGTAGAAGTTCCATATTATAGCATTTCATATTTTTGGCCCACATAGTATCATTTATTTTTAGACATAATTTCTCATTGACTTCAAAGAGTTCTTTAGATCATACTATTGCTTTTAAGCAGGTGCTGAATTAATGAAGCTGTTTGCACATGGCAAGGCTATCAATGTAGGAAGATTATTAGCATTTCCTCACTCCATTTGTTGCAAAAATTTAAATTCTGTTTGTCTGGTGCAAAACCTATGCTTGCTGAGGAAGTCAAATAGAATAAGACTAAAACTTGTTTTCCCACTTTGTCCCTATGAGCAACGTGAAAAGGGCAACAGAACTGATGGCAGTGGTATATTAGTTTTGCTTATTTGTTCCTATTTCAAAGTGTCAAGAAGCAGAAGTATGTCCTAAGGAGTTGCCTCCTACCAGTTCACACTGTTTGGTCTCTGTGGGGTAGTATGAATTATTCTGGCATTGACTTTCCATGGTTTCAGACAGAGTTATTTTAAGCTACCTATTACACAGTGATGGTTTGTAACCAGTGCAGGGTATGCAGCACACAAGTAACCTCCTTTGTACCATCTAAGCTTCCTGAGCCTTTGTTTCTGAAGCTGGAGATACCAGGAAATATAGTTGATGCTTTTTGCCTCCAAAAGGAGACGGGGGGGGGGGGGGGCAATTATTAGCCTGATACTAGCTATTACATAGTACAGAATATGACTAGGCTTTTGTACTGAAACATATTAGCCCAGCCATACCAGGTGATTTATGGAGTAAAATAGAAATGATGGTGGGAATTATGTTGATTACTAGAGAGGCCTGCTTTTCTAATCTTAGGTCTGTGTAGTTCAGAACTATGTACAACTACTCACAAACAGAAATTGTCTCTGTTCTCTAGGAAAGGAAATGGACAGCCTAGCAGTGATGGAGAACCTTGGCACTCCAGCTGTTCTTGAACTGCAATTCCCAGAAACCCTGATCAGCAGATGTACTGACTTGGGCTTCTGGGAATTGAAGTCCAAAAACAGCTGGAGTGCCAAGGTCGGCCATCAGGGTGAGTGGAGTCTTTCCATGAACCATCTCAACATATCATTCTTCTTAAACTGCCATCCTTCTGCTGCCAATACAGAAGAAGCCAATCACTCTAATTGTGAAGGACAGAAGATATTTCTCCAAGCAATCTCCATAGCATTGAAAATCTCCCTACTCTGACTTATTCAGCTAACTGACATACCATTCACCTATATATTCTGTAGGATTGAACAAAGAAATATAAAACATAATTAGCTCTTATCTGCACAGTGATTCTCAACTCAGCATGATTCAGTTATTTAAAAGATTCCTTTCTCTCCACAAAGGACACAAAGTGGCTTACAACAATAATAAATGACAGTATAATACAAAACTATATGTTAAAAAAATAATCAATAAGATTAATAAATATTAATGAGATATAATAATTGAATGTAAAAGTATTTTGAAAGTATGGAAATGCAAGCACACACTCATTCAGTGCACAGAAGAAGATATTTTATGAAATTGGTCAGCTTTGGCACATTGTGCATTTGCTGCATTGTGGCAACTTACCCTGTCCTTTCAAATTATTCCCAGTCCTATGTAAATTGTGCAATGAAGTGACAGAAATGAATATTTTGGAGGAGTCTTATTCCTGAAACTTGCCTTAGCTCAACTATGTCACCAGTAACACAGCCTGAAGATTTCCCCCAGAGGTTTGTAGCAAGTATACCAGTCCTCCTCCTCCGTCTTTCATGTCTAGGCCAGACATGAAACTGCCTTAAATGAAATCACCTTTTGGTAAATTCATTCTACAGTTCCTTTTGCCTTATCTAGTGTGAGAAAGATTAGCTGGCATAAGGTTGCCATTGCCCAGGGTACGCCCAACTTTGGTTCAAAAATACCACAATCTTTGAGCAGGTTTTTGTGTGTACCCCAGTAGACTAGTACCATGGATTTTCTATTTGTTCAGAGGACCAGGACTTTATAACTGGTTGATAGCCCATGAGAATTATGGTGTAACATCATGCTAATGATGTGTTCCATATAGTAAAATTATGAGAGAATCAGGACCATTCCCATCAATCTCTGCCTCTACATCCAAATCCTGTGTTAACCATTTGAACACACTTACAAACACATGTACATGAGAATCCATGAAAGTCAAATCAGTGACAAAAAAATTGATATTCACAATGATATCTATTATTTGAAATTAAAACATGGGATTCTATCCAAAACTGGTTATTAGAATTTGAAAACTGCTACCCATTTGACTTCCTTTTTGGGGCGGCCCAAAATGAGATGGCTAGATGGTATTGTAGACACAATGGGCACAGAGCTGAGCCAGTTGAGGAGGATGGTGGAGGACAGAAGTGCCTGGCGGACAGTGGTTGGAATCGACTGTGCGACTGAACAACAAAAAGCTATGGTTGGCTGGTGTCTGCAGCAATAGCATGATACCTCAGAATTGTGCTAAACAACAATAGACATGCCTCCCCATAGCTTGCAAATCAAGTACCTAAAAGAAGAACAGTCGAGAGGGGGGGGGGGAGAAAAGTGGTGGCAGGTGTCCAATGTGGGTGAAGGGGCAGAAGAGCTGATAATGAGCAGAGCCAAGGATGGCAGGCAGAGGCAGGAGCAAAAGTGGAAATCCATAGACACTCACCCACACATGCATAATATTCTACCCCCTCCCTATGTTTCCATCTCTCTCACACAAACAAAGGGAGCCTTTTATGCAGATGTTATTCTCTCACACTCCATTTCTTTACTTCACCAGTGAGTTTAGGAATACATCTTGGCCTTCACTGTTCCTACCAGTTGCTGCTTTTGCTTTTGTCTAATTTCAGAGTTGGTATGTTGTCCTTTTTGTTCACTCATTTTTCTCAAACACATACTCATTCATACATACAGCATTTGAAGCTGGAGAAGAGCACAGCCAGAGCCAGCTGACCACAGGGAACTCGAGCTGGTGATGCAATAATACCCTGTTTGCCATAATTGTAGAATGAGGCATGAGTGTACACTTAGTTAACAAGAAGCAAGTAAGGGGTTGGATGAAAAGCATATTGTAAAGGCTGGGCTTTTAGTGAGTGATTTTGGATCCAAACTTATGGAATACTTTTCTACGAGTAAGCCCCATTACAGAAAATGTGGTTCACTCATGAGTAGACTTTCATATGCTGCACTACATGAAACACACAATTCTTATGTAGAACCTGTTCTCACGTATTTGCTATGTAGATTACATATCTATCACTTTTCTAAATTGTTTTTAAATTCAAGTGCTACAGTGGAGAATGCAGTCAAATGCTTTAAACAAAACAAACAAGAATAAGATTGCCAACTGCACAAAGCCATAATACTGTGAGAAAAAAAATACATTCACACAATCCTGTTTTGGGTCATCATAATTCACTGCATATATTGTTTCTCATTCATCACTATATATTCAATCTTCTTTATTTTCTAGCTTGTTCAGCACATTCACATGCATAGATCTCTACCATTCTTTTACTGAGGTGATTTTAAAAAATGTAACAGTTGACTACAGTAAAGCCTCGGATAACGCTAAAACTTGGTTCCACAGGTCTTGGTGTTATCTGATGCATGTTAAAATCCTATGGGATGCATCAGATAACGTTAAAGCTCCATAGAGATACATTGTAACTGCACATGCTTTAGTGGTTGTTATCCGATGCAACCCATAGGATCTTAACATTATTCGATGCAATTCTCCCCCCAAATTACTTAACATTATGCGATTTTAGCATTATCTGATGCAAACGTTATCCGAGGTATTACTGTATTTCTCTTACTGTGTAACAATTGTTTTAGTAAGTATACCTTTGCATTCTCTTCACATTCTCATACTGCTCTCTGAGCACACTGTACAGAGGGTAAGCTCCATCGAATTCAATGAAAATTACTTCAAACTAAGCATGCCGAGAAGTTTGCCAGAAATCTGGTATTGTTCAGAGCTTGCTTGGCCCGTGCAGCAGATTTGTTTTCTGTTCTGCCAAGCACATATTCTGTGGTTGTTCAAACTGAACGAACAAACTGCTTATTTGACTGAACTTTAAATCTCCTTCCTTGTTGCATGTAAGTTATGGAAATGCCTGCATAGACAAGCTCCTTCTTGAATCAGTTGAAATAACTTATATAATTAGTTCCCTCCTTGCTCTGCCATATAGTTTTGCTAAACATTTGGAGATGTATCTCTTCAGCAAAACAATAGAAACTCTCTGTCTCTTCACCTTGAATTCACAGAGAGAAAGAAGTTTAATTTGTGCCATCAACAAATGTAAGACTGAATTACTTTGGTTTTTTTACAGAGCTTTGAAAACATCCAACAGGACACATATTTCTTTGTTTGATGGCATTATGAAGAACACCCTATCTGACATTTTTTTAAGGAGGGCAAGGAAGGAGTGATACTACTATTCCAAAGTGGGTAACATTTTGTTGAAATGAAATTTCTTAGTTGCTCCCTAAAATACTTTCAATTACAGCATTTTTACTTTCTACTGGAGACCACATGAGCTTTATTAAGGAATGGAAAAAAGGGAATTATGGTAGCCCAGTGGCATGCATAAAGGAACATACAAAAGAGAAGTATGAATGCCCAGGTCTTTTTTGCCATTCGTTCTCCAGTAGACTTGAGATATGACATGCTGAGTGGATCCCTTCCACATTTTAGAAATGCTGGCAGAGACTTCTCAGATTTTCATTCTCTATTCAACGGAAGGGAAGAAGGCTAAAGACCGCTTCCCTCTAATGCAGGAGTTGCCAAACTTTTAAAGCTGATGGCCAGACCACACACCCTCAGACAGTTGGTGGGCCAGACTGGTGGGCCAGCCATTGCCACTGTTGCTACCTCTGGCAATGGAATCAGCTATGGACTAATTTACGGCTGTTGTAAATGCATTTACAACAGCCATAAATGAGTCCACAGTCGATGGTGGTGAGGGCCAGTTGATTTGGTACCATGGGCCAGATCCAGCCCATGGGCTGTAGGTTGCCTACCCCTGTTCTAATGGATTCCTTTTAATACACACTGGAACACTATTGAATCAAGATGTACCAGCCTGCGATATCTGAGGTGACATATCCATTTTCTCTTCCCAAGCAATGAGATATGGAACCTTTCAGTATTGGGGCTAATTTCTCAAAATAAACAAATGCTTTCTAAATTCTGCTGCCTTTTCCAAGCATTGGTGCTATTGCTTGCACAGGAGCCTACAGGTTCATGTAATACAGCCTCACTTTGGAAAATGAAGGCTATGGAATGACTTGAGGGAGCATAAGCAAACCTGTGTGTCACTTGGCAGGCTCTTATGTTACTTACATCATTAAAGAATGAAAATGAAAGGCAGGACTAGCAGCTTCCTTAAACTCTTTCCCATCTCCTGAGCCTCTGTTTCTACACAGAAAGAAGTGTTTGAACTGAGCCATTATGGAGAAGTATGAGAATAAAAAAGTTGAGACTCTTTTTGCAAGCAATCCCCTACAGTAGTTTATAAAGAATAAATGGGCTAGTTTCTACTTAATAGAATAAACAGACACAAATCTGACAAGAGGAAAAAATAATAATCAAGAAACAGTGGGAAGATCTTTCAGTTTCCCTGGGAACTCTGTCCAAGGCAGCCAGCTTTCAACAAAATGCTTCAAATTCAGATTCCAAAGGGGAACTGCTGAACAAGAAAACATCTAGAGATCCAGTTCTAATTCCCTTGGCTTGAAAAGAGACTGAGACTTTTTATCTCATTGCATATGTCAATTAGTTGATCTGCAGTGGTTTGTCTGTATAATCATCTAACTGTAAGCAGTCTGGATAATGTTTTCTACATGAAATTACACTCCTTTATCTCTTTCCCACTGACATTAACCCTGGATCAAACCTAAACCATGCTCTTCTATTAACCTGAGCTTTCCACCACTTTATTTTGTTAATCCAATTATCTATGCTTGAACATGCTTGTCATCCACCAATGAGCACTGAAGGACTCCTAACACCACCCAAAAGGCATCTCTCTGTCACCTCCAAGGACTGTAAAAGATCTCTGTTACCTTTGTTTATTAACATGCTGAGCATTTTATTATTATTATTATTTATTAGTTCAAATTTATATTGCCGCCCACTCGCCGTGGCGGCTCAGGACGGCTTACATAGAATACATTACATTACATTATAATACAATATGTTGGGGTGGGCACAGAGGGAGGGGCGGCAAGGTCCTCACCCTGCCCTGGCTTCTTCTTCCCCTGGCAGTTGGTGTAGGCACAGGGGAAGGGGTGGCAGGGTCCTCATCCTGCCCTGGCTTCTTCTTTTGCATTTCCTACTCCCCTCTTCTCAATCATTTTGTAAATGTCTGTTTACTCTGACTACATTCCACACCCCTGAAGAAGTAAGCTGCAGTCCACAAAAGTGTATGGCAAATAAAGCTTTTTTTTTTAGCTTTATGGTGCCACAATAATACTGGTTGTTTCTGATGAAGGCAAGAACTCAGAAATGTTACATTTTTGTATTAAGGAACCCCCCCTCCAAGAATCCTCACTTTACTCAGTCCATATAGGAGAGCAGCACTTCCAGGCTGTGCTAAATCCTAGGATCAGCTGAACAAAATGTGCCAAATAGAACACATCCTAAATCTTCTAATCTAGTATGCTATTGTCACCTATTTAAAATGTGTATACCTAGAACCATGTTTTTCAAATGTGGAGAACTATTGGACCTTAAAGATGTTGACTAACTGCTATGTCTTCAAAATGCACCATTGGTTAAACTGGGAACTGATCTACGTCAACCTAGTGAAAGCTACAGTTTCACCAGTCCTGATGCATTCTGAAGAGAAACAAAATTTTTAGAAATGTATATTGTGAAAGAAAATATGTCTAACCACTTTAAATACTGTGTGAGTTTTAGAAAAATTCACAGATTAATTCGGAAACATAATGCAATTGAATTTTGGATAAGCATAAGTAAGAAGAGATATGTACTGGAAATCCATAGATATCTCTTCTGGGGAAGATATATTTCTTCTTTTTTTTTGTCCCAGAAAACTTGCCACATCCAAAGTTACTCTATGTTTGGACTGTTTATAGTGGGAGATATATCAGATTATACCATAATATCATAGACTCTGGAGCATTCTCATTTAGAGTCAGGAACAGAAAGCTGAAGAGGTGTTGCTTGTTAAATAAATGTTCATGGATGTTTGCTTTGGGTTGTCTCCCAGAGATATACACACTGTGTTTCAATATGTCAGTATATTGTTCACGGCTAAGCATAAGGAATTTACATTGTGATTTGATGCTTTCACAACTCCATACCTTCCAGGCATTCTTCAAAGATGGGTTTGTAGACAAATGTATAAGGTACTGTAAGTAGAACAACTAACTTTGTAAAACAATAGGGTTCTTGTTTTCCTTCAGGCCCCTTCAAGTCAGACGCCTATATTCTTTAGTCACTCAGGCAACCACAGAAGGCTATCCATTATAAAGCTCAACAATAACTGTCAGTGCAGTTAATAAGTGAAGCATGGAAAACAAAACAATGTGAAGCATGTTACAAAACAAATCACCCACATTCCTAAAAGAATCTAAACCTTTTGTCACTTCTAGGCAATGTAGGTGAGGGTTTCGGCTGAAAGGAAGGGATAATATGTGCACCCCCCAATGATGTCATCACAGTGTGGGCGGGGCCAAAGAAAAAATATTTTAAAAAATTAAAAAAATAAAATAAAAATAATCACACACTCCTCAACCCACCCACCCACAACACAAACCAGTAAATAAATTAAATAAATAAATAAAATAAACATTACATTAAAATACACCCACCCACCCAAACACAAACCTGTCACTTACCTGTTAGTATAAGTGCCTGGGCAGCACCATGTTGCAAGATGGATATGGTCATCGTACCAGGTCTCTAGGATAATATGCCTTAATGTAAATGTAAAACAGCTGTACCTCCTTAACGGTTCTCCAATTGGAACAGCAATTGGAACAGCACAGGTGTAGCTTATTGATTAGGTAACTCCAAGACTTTGCTTTAAAACCCCAAGCCAGGCCACCAGGCCTTTTTAGGAACTGTGGTAGTACGTCAATATAGGTAAAGGTATTAAATGCACATTAAAATACACACAGACACACCACATTCAAAGGTGACTCACTTACCCTGGGAAGCAGGCTATAGGAAGCTTCAGGCTAGCAGCTTCTCTTCCTCCTCCCCGCTTGGGAGAACAGCAAGGAGGCCGTGCATACACACCAAGCACTGTAGGTGTGCTTGCACACCAAGTGCTTGGCGCACATGCGCAGTGGGGGAACCAGTGAAAAGGAAAGCCCCAAAGATGGTTCCCCCCAAAAGCTGCTACCGGTTCTCCGAGACACTGGGAAACATTACTACAGGTTCTGGCAAACTGGTGCAAACCTGTTACATCCCATCACTGTATGTGCACATTGTCCAGCTTTTCACCTCATATAGACTGAGTAAACCTTGCCCTGCCTATCCCAAACAGGTGATTTTGAATCTAAAAACTATAACTTTATGAATCACCCATGGTCATAAATGAATGTGAACATATGAATGTGTTATGTTGGATACTGAGTTGAAAAAAGTTGAGGATGGTAAATGTTGTTTATGTTTTGTCTCCAACTCTGTCACTGAATATAAGAAACTACTGTATCATTTATTGAGTCCAACCCTTCATCTATCTGGTTCAATTGTGATTTACCAGTTCTTTCTTAACAAAAAGTTCTCAAAGTTCATGTTAACATGATAGCCCAGTGATTAAGCTCAGGAAGTTCTGCATGATTCTTCCATAATTTAAAATAAGAAAATATTCCAAAATATTCTGTTTTCATTTTCTATAGCTTCTCATTTCATATTCTTTGCCTTCTCTGTTGTGACTCTGTCATTTATTTCCATTTTCTTCATGTATTATAATCTTGTGTTTCTACAAATTTCCTTTCTGGAGTTGTATGTACAATATTTGTGTACATCTGCTGAATCCATTTGTAAAGACTACATGCACCTAACCTCCACACAAGCTTGATAAGGTTCGAAAAGGTCCCCCTATGCACATTATTATTATTATTATTATCATTATTATTTAGACTTATACCTTCCCCCACTCGCATACAGCGACTCTGGGCGACTTACAGGAATGCAAAATATACAGTTACACAATCATAATAACATCATACAAAGATCACAGGCAAACACTCCAAATACAATAAATGCACAATAATAAAATAGATATAATTTAGTACAATATATCTAAATAAAATTACAAGAACAACATATAATAATACACTATAAAATTATACAATATCAATCCAACAAGTACAATCCTCGACACAGAGAAGATACCATGTTACAACACCAATTTTAACAATACAATTCAATAACCATTCTACCCAGCCCCAAATTAGTCCAAGGGGCGGCTACCATGTAAAAAAAATCCCACCACCCATCACCTGCTGCAGAAGCCGGGGGGGGGGGAGCAAAGAAGTCCTGTGCCTCGGGAGTTCTTAAAGCCCCGGCCAGGGCGGGTCCCAGGAGCAGGTGGAAAAGCGTCCTGGGGCCGGTTGCCGAGGTGATGCCCTCACCTTGCTGCAGAAGCCTCTTGGGTGGGGCAACAAAGAAGTCCTGTGCCTTGGCAGTTGTTAAATTTCTTAAAGTCCTGGCCGGGATCGGTCCCAGGAGCAGGTGAAAAAGCGTCCTGGGGCCGGTTGCCGAGGCGACCCCTCACCCTGCTGCAGAAGCATCTCTGGTGGGGCAGCCACATGCGTGGGTGTCTTTTGAACAGCCTGGACTTTATGAAAAACCCATCCAAGTAATACATCCAAGTTCCCCAACTGTACTTCAAGGTTCCCCAAAGCAAAAGGTAGCCCTAGGGAGCCTTACAACCTGAAAAGGGGGGGGGGAGGGGACAGGGCGCTTTGAATTCATTTATATTAAATTTTATCAGCACCAATTGATGGGATCAGCTTCCCCCAGTGTAAATTTACAAGATTTTGACCACTATATTTCTCCATTATGTCAAAGTACATCATTTACTAGTTTGATTCAACCATTAGTTTCTGAACATAAGCATAATACAAGCACTTTAAGTTGCATGTAATTCATTTAATTGTGTATCTCAAAAATGGGAAAGTTCCATTTTCAAGGAGAGTTCTAGAGGATTCCTCTGAACTGCAGTACTAGGGGAGAATGCTAAGCACGTCACCAATCTCCAAATATCAGAATTCTACAGGATGGAAACATGGCAGTGAAAGATATATTTAACTGGTATAACTGTACTATACTCAACAACTCTGGCTGAAGTTATGAATATATTATATCAGAAAGAGTTTTCACCAACTTTCGGGGAATGTCAAATGTGGCATGGGCATTTGGATACTTGGTGAGATCACTCAGTATGCTTGATCATTTTTTTGTTCCAAAAACTAGCAGAGGTAACATGCAAATGAAACATACTAGTATGATAAAAAAAATAAAATGTGTGTCAGAAATTACTCTGGGTTGAAAGGATTTTTGCTGGAGAAACTCAGCTCAGGGGATGCCCAAATGAGTCTCCTTTCATGTCCTCAAGATCAGTCATGCAGCACTCAGGTTTCAAACCCCAACCTTCCAGTATTCAAGCTCAGCGTCTTAACCACTAAGCCATTGCAGTGCTGTCACTAGTGAGATGGGACACCTGCAAGGAACTCTCCTGCCATAACTATCACATTTCCTGTGTGGTGGCTTCAGAAGAGACAGACCTATTCTATCCTCACTTCAAGCCACTTGAAGGTTGTTTGAGTACTTATGAGTATGCTATACTGTATATTAAAGTAGACCTTTAATTTTTGAAGTTGTTTGTGATTATGTCCTTGATTGGCCTCAGCTGTCACAGAGAGGCATTGAAATCTTGAAGAGTCCTTTAGGTGGCCTCTTAGAAGAAGTAACACCATTCCAGACATTCCAGAAGATAAGTGTGATTACTACTCCAAGCCTCCCCCATCCTTTAAATGGATTTGTGTTTATCTTTCACTCCAGAAATGTCAGATGGATATTAGTTTCACATCTACAGACAAAGATAAAGTCACCATATGAGAATAAATTAAGCTTCTTGGTCTCTAAAGCGAATATACAGCAGGGAGGGGCATTGTCTGCTTTTTTGTAATCTGCCTTCCAAAATGTAGTCTGAAAAGGAGAAAATGGAAAAGGAAAGGTAACAAATTGGATAACATGTCAAATATACCGCCAAACGTTTAAAATTCTATTTATTTCAGTATCACATTGGATGCATGTTGTTGTTCAGTCGCACAGTTGAGTTTGACCCTTTGTGAGCCCTTGGACCAAGGATGCCAGGCTCCACTGTCATCTGCCATCCTCTGTAGTCTGACCAGATCTATGCCCACTGCATCAATGATGCCATCTAGCCATCTCATCCTCTGCTGCTCCTTCTCCTTTTGCCTTCAATCCTTTCCAGCATTGGGTAGTGTTTATAGATCTCACTTCAGTTTATGACACAGCCAACCATGCAGCCTTGTTAAAGAAAGTCTCCCACATCACAAAGGATTTTAAATTTAAAAAAAATCATAGGCTGTTTATTGGAAATCTGTAGATATTTTGTCAATTTTCAAGGACAACACAGGCAAAGGAGAATTCAAAGAAATGGCCTCCTGCAGGGCAGTGTGCTAGCCCCCACTGTTTAACATATACAGTACTGTATATTATTTATTTATTTATTTATTTATTTCCTTCGACTTATTATCCCGCCCAATCGGGTAAAAAACCCAACTCTGGGCGGCTTACATACACAATTTAAAAATACATAGCTAAACCACAACTCAATATAAAACCACAAATCAATATACGATAGCCTATTCACAGTTAAAATATAAATTAATACAATAATTAAAAGTTAAGCTAAAAGAAATTAAACATTTCCAAGTTATAAAATTATGCAATTATTAAAAAACAGAACCAGGGTAGGAAGGTAAGAACAACAGGTGGCTGTCTCATCTGATAAGCCACCCAACATGAGATCCGGTATTTCCAGATCCCCAAACTTGTCCTGCCAGCCAGGTTTTAAGACCTTTCCGGAAGGGCAGGAGCTCTGTTTGTTGACGTAGATCGATAGGCAGGAGGTTCCACAGGGCTGGGGCGGTCACGGAGAAGGCCCTCCTTCTGGTGCTAGAGAGGCGAGCCTCTCTAGCTGATGGAATTGCAAGGGAGCCTCTCCGATCCGCCCTGGTGGGACGGACAGATGTTCTTGGGGTGACGCGGTCTCTGAGGTATCCTGGCCCACTACCATATAGGGCTTTAAAGGTAATGACCAGCACCTTGAATTGCACCCGGAGACATACTGGCAACCAGTGCAGCTGCCGAACCAGTGGTGAGGCACGAGCGTAACGCCCGCACCCCATCACTACCCGAGCAGCAGCATTCTGGGCCAGCTGGAGTTTCCGAATGGTCACCAAGGGCAGCCCCATGTAGAGCACATTACAATAATCAAGTCTGGAGGTGACCAGTGCATGTGTGACCCTGAGCAAGGAGTACCGATCCAGGAGTGGGCATAACTGGTATATTACACGAAGTTGTGCAAAAACCCTCCTGGCCACGCCTGCCACCTGTTCTTCGAACAGTAGTCGTGAGTCCAGGAGGACCCCCAGATTACGCACCGGATCTGTCTGGGGCAAAACTGCCCCATCCAGAACCAAAGCTGGAAGCTCCCGGGATAACACAGGGCCCCTCACCCATAGCCACTCAGTCTTGCCGGGATTCAGCTGAAGCCCGTTTTCCCCCATCCAGACCCTGACAGCCTCCAGGCACCTGGAGAGGACTTCTGCACCGCTTGGGTCCCCACGGGCTGAGATGTACAGTTGGGTATCATCAGCATATTGATGGTACCTTACCCCGTGGGAACGGATGATCTCACCCAGCGGCTTCATATAGATGTTAAACAGGAGAGGTGAGAGTACCGAGCCCTGAGGACCCCATATTGGAGGAGCCTAGGGCTGGACCTCTCATTCTCCAGACATACCATCTGGGTCCTGCCCCTCAGAAATGAGGAAAACCAGGCCAACACAGTGCCCTGGATCCCCAATCCTTGGAGCCTTCCCAAGAGAATGTTGTGATCCACGGTATCGAAGGCCGCTGAGAGATCGAGAAGAGCAAGGATGGTCGGATGGCCTCCATCCCGCTCTCTCCAGAGATCATCCACCAAAGCGACCAGTGCAGTTTCCATACCATATCCGGGCCTGAATCCTGACTGAAAAGGGTCCAGATAATCCGCTTCATCCAGAACTTCCTTTAACTGCTGTGCCACAGCCTTTTCCAGCACCTTACCCAGAAAGGGTAGATTAGATACTGGGCGGTAGTTCGAAATTACCTTGGGGTCGAGAGATGGTTTTTTTAGGAGGGGGCGCACCAAAGCATGTTTTAATGGTGCTGGGCAAGACCCCTACTCCAATGATGAATTTATAATTTTCTCAACCCAACCACCTGCCACCGCCTTTGATGCTTTAACTAGCCAGGCAGGGCATGGGTCCAAATCACAGGCTGTGGCACGAACAGATCCAAGAAGTCTGTCCACTTCCTCAGGGTCCACTGGCTCAAACCGATCCCAGATAACATGGCCAGACTGCGCACCGGTCAACCCCAGTTCCATACGTTCCACGCCGGGATTAAACTTTGAGCGAATCTGAGCGATTTTCTCCGCTAGATAATCAGCAAATGTCTCAGCCGAACCCTGCCAACCAGGGCCTGACCCCCCTCTTCCAAGGAGGGATCTGGTCACCCGGAACAAGGCAGCTGGACAATTATCCGCAGAGGCAATAAGGGCGGTGAAGTATTGACGTTTCACTGCCCTTATCGCCACTAGGTAGTCTTTAATGGCTGCTCTAACTAGTGTTCGGTCAGACTCACTCCGGGCCTTCACCCAGCGGCGCTCTCGGCGTCTCTTTGCCCGTTTAAGCTCCCTCAGCTCTTCAGTGTACCAAGGGGCAGATTGGTGCAAACGGGGGCGGAGAGGCCGTAGTGGAGCGATCCTGTCCAAGGCTGCCGTCACTCTCTCGTTCCATGAGTTGACGAGAGTCTCTGTCGAATCGCATTGCAGGTCAAGAGGAAAACACCCCAGTTCCCTTTGGAATCCTTCTGGATCCATTAGTCGCCGGGGGCAGGCCCATTTAACTGGCCCTGCCTCCCTGCGGTGAAGATTCGCCCCCAGGAAGTCTAGGGTCACCAGATAGTGATCTGACCATGACACAGGAGAGATGACTAAATTCTGCAATTTCAGATCACTCTGCCACAGCTCCGATATGAAAATTAGGTCCGGGGTACGACCACTGCTCCTGGTAGGGCCCTGGATTACTTGGGTCAGGCCCATGGCTGCCATGGAAGCCATGAACTCCCGAGCCACCTCCGAGCCAGGCCCCAACGATGGCAAATTGAAGTCCCCCAGCACCATAAGCCTGGGGGACCCCAGCGCCAGCATCGAGACCGCCTCCAGTAGCTCAGGCAGGGAATCTGCTACCCTACAGGGAGGCAGGTATAGGAGCAAGATTCCCAACTGCCCTTTTGGGCCCACACGCAGGAGCAGGGTCTCACAACCCGGAATATGCGGAGCCGTGGCCCTGGCGACTCCCAGTGACTCCCTGGCCACCACGGCGACTCCACCGCCCCTCCCCTTCTCCCTGGGCTGGTGCCAAATACCAAACCCGGCCGGACACAATTCAGATAGAGGGACTCCGTCCTCTGGTGCCAGCCAGGTTTCAGTGATGCATGCCAGGTCCGTCCGCTCCCCCAGAATGGAGTCTGAGAGTAGGGGGGCTTTATTGCAGACAGACCTGGCATTCACCAGCAGCAACCTGAGGGAAGGGTCACTCTTGACCGGCTGCTCAGGAGCTCGAGGTGTAGCCGGGGGGCTGGAACAGGGGACAGCAACTAAACATCTGTCCCGCGTTCCCCGTGTGCGGCCTGCCACTTCCAGAAGCCTCTAGGAGCTTTCTGTACACCAATGACCTAGCAATTGCCACACAGTGCGCAACCTTTGAAGATGTTAAGGCTTTTAATTTAATGGCCCTATATTATAGGAATAACCAACTGAAACTCAACTCTGTGCTTTTCATTTGAAAAAACCATGAAGCATCAACAAGGTTGCAGGTGACTTGGAATGGCACCAGGCTTGAACACTGCATCATCCCCACCCAGGATCAAACTTTCACTTTCAAGACCCACTGCCTTAATAACAAACAGAAGATTTTTGCAGGAACAATAGTCTGAGGAAAATAGCAGGCACAAATTGGGGTGCACAACAACACACGTTACGAACTTATGTGCTATCTTTATGTTACTCTGCAGGAGAGTATGCTAGTCCAGTGTGGTGAAGATTAAATATGCAGGGCATGTAGATGTGACCCTAAATGAAACAGCAAGATTGGTCACAGGATGCCTAAAACCAACCCCGATACAAAAAGTACATTATTTAGCTGGCATCCCTCCACCAAAGTTCTGTCAAGAAAGTGCTGCTCAGGAAGAGTGGGTCAAAGCAGGTTCCTTGGAAGGACGCCTGCTATTTGATCACCAACAACTAAAGCAGAGAGTGAAATCAAGGCACAGCTTCCTCACAACTTCTGCCCCTTTAAACAACCAGCCCCCGTAGACCACCTTAGAACTATGAAAGGTGGAGGGCCATAGCCAGAGGGGAGCCACCCCTGCAAAACTCTCCTGATCTAACAGCCCCCCCAACCCACCCCGGGATGGTGTGTGTGTGTGTGTGTGTGTGTGTGTGTGTGTGTGTGTGTGTGTGTGTGTGTGTGTGTGTGTGTGTGTGACATTGTTGCCCCTCTTGAAAAATCTCCCCTCAAATCTAGAATCCTGGCTATGGCCTTGGGAAGGCGAGCAAGGAGCTACCAGATAACTGGTCAGGACCACGTGACCCTTCACCGCCTGACCAAGAACAACCATGGCCTGTGTGGAAAGCTTAAAATAGACTGTGTGCAGGGGTAAGAAGATCAAGGGCTAATCTGAAAAAGTGGGTTTTCCCTGTAGATGACAGCCTTTGTGAATGCGGAGAAGTACAAATTGTTTCCCATATGATACAATGCACATGATGTCCCTCAACGTGCACTGAGAAGGACCTTATGTTGGCAAGAGGAAATGCTGTTGAAGTGGCCTAATATTGGGCGGCTATCTAGCCTTTTAAATTCTATTTTGTTTTTAGATGTGTCAATTTTAGCTTTGAATGTTATTATATGCGTGTGGTGCATCTGACATGAATAAAGAAAGAAAGCATCAGGGCCTTCTCTAGTGAGTCCTCTCTTCTCATTTGTTGGCCAAAGTACTTGAGCTTCAGCTTCAGTATTTGTCCTTCTAAGGAACACTCAGGGTTGATTTTCTTTAGGATTGACTGATGTGATCTCCATTGGATGCTTATGCTGTTTAAATATGTCTCACTTGTTTAGTGTCATAATGAGTTGAATATCAATAAAAAGATGCATCAGGGTTGGTCTGAGTAAACATTTAAATGTTAACAAAGTTTGTTTGTTGCATGTTTTGATAACAAATAGACATGAAAAATTGGTTGTCTGGATTTTAGTCCCAAGAATTTTTATAACTAGATTTATTACAGCTTCCTCATACCACTGTGCATTGAGTGAAAACTCAAGAGGGGAAATGTTTGTGCACCCAGCTAGCCTTAAGCCAATGTTTTTCCAGTACCACAATATCATTACACCAAGTAATCACTATTCAGGAAATGAACACCCATCATTTTAACCTCCATATTTGTGACACACCAAAACTGGGAAAAGGCAAACTATGAAGGATATCAAGGTGGCCTTTTAGACATTTACTAAAATATTTGTACAACATTGTAAGTTGTTCTGGTTAGCACTTATATGGGCACCTGTGTTTTGAGAATCTGGTTTTTTTAAAAAAATTCTGAAGGTAAGTAGAAAGGGGCAAGAGGAGGTCATTCTTTGTTCAAAGATACTTACAAAGAATTCTGGACTGTTCGTTATCACTATAAACAAAACTTCATTTATTAAATTCCTTTTGGCTTTACTGTTCTCCTGTTACAACTCTTATTTGGCCTGAGAATTGTTTGTTTGGGTATTTGGATCATGAGTGAGCTCATACTGTTGGTCAAAATGATTAAATAGCATTTCTTTTTACAGAGCAGCTTTTAAACACTTTTTGATAACTGCCGAGGAAGCAAAGCCATTAAAAATCTAGGCTTGACATTAATACTTGGAAATCTCAGAGTTATAATCTTCTAAATTTGAGCAAATCACTAGGCCTGAGTGTTTTGATCCTGATAAATGCATAAGGTTATCTACCAACTGCAGCTTAGCGGCATCAACATTTGTCTCTCACCATCAAACCATTCAGCTTTGAAAATGTTAACTAATCCAACCTTAATGTGTAGTGGACTGTTCCATGATACAAAAAGCAGTTTGTGTCTCCAGAAATGTTTCAGTCTCCCAATCTATTAATGAAGGATTGCATCCATTTGAATCTGTGCTAATATCTAATTGTTTTAAAATATGTGATCTCCTGAACAAATGCAATTTCCTCCATACTGGAATAATGCAATTGATCAGCTGTCCTATGAACTTCTTCCCATATAAATGTCTGTTATCTGGGAGCAAAGTAGCATTACTCTATTTTGGAGGAAAGGTGAACAATGATGTAAAGACTGGCATGTTCTGGTCAAAAATAATATATATGGCTAGCAAAGTATATGGCTAACTGGTAATACAGTAATTTGTTTTGCAGTGAAACCATGGGGATGCAGAAGGGAGGGGAGGAGTTGTTACAAAGGGAGATAACCTTGGTCTCACATATTAAATTAGTGGAAGACAAGTTGCAGTCCTCCCTATTTGCTAAGCTGGTTGGGCTCTATAGGAATTGCATTTCAACAACTTCTAGAGGGATACACATTGCCTACCTTTCCAATGCAGAATTATTGCTTTGTTTCATATTAACTCTTCAGTCTTGAGCATAATTTACTAGTACGTTTAGGTGCATCAGAAGCAATACAGAACAGATCAGTCTATATTTTAGCTGTCTGGTAGCATCCACTGCACATCCTCAAGAGATAAAAAACTAGCCCCATTTTCATAATGGTCTATTGTGGTCCTACTAATGCCACTAGAGGCTTTGAACCTTCCACACTAATATATGCCCAGCTGTCTCTTCCTTCAGTTATTGGATCTGTGGAAGGAGGACATAGTAAGGAGAGCTACAGTAAAATCTCAAGATTTATGACATAAATACTTATGTGATACAGGACAGCAGCAAAATAAATACTAGCAGCAAAGAAAAACTCTGATTCATATCATAATGTAGCACTTAGGAACACTTCAGAGATTATCTGCCTCAATTGGTCATGAATCAGAAAGTTTTTTGAGAAAATCTGAGTCTTCACATGTCTCTCACTTACATACATGGGGAAATACATGCAGGCAAGACTGTTTTACAGTGTGACCAAATTAGATGGAATTAGGAGGCATTTTTATAGCTGATAATCAAAAGATTTCCATGTCCGAGGCTAATTCCTGAACTCCCATACACAATAGTTTGTAAGGATGTGAAGGGGGAGGATATGGTACTAGATCAGAAATCAGACATCCCATATGTGGGAGGTGAGATACAGTGAATGAGAAAATATTTCCTCCTTGCTCCATTGGGTTGTAGTAGAACACTGTCTGTCTTTTTGTGTACATTTATTTGTGTGTTTGAGCTAAAAGGGTGAAAAGAACAGCATTAGAGAAATGTAATCTCATGCTATGTTTTGCTAACTGACTTAGAGTCACTTTTCATACTATGTTAGGTAAAGGTTACCCTTGCATGAAAGCCAGCCATATCCAACTCTAGGGTTCTGTGCTCATCTCTGTTTATAGCCAAAGAGCCAGTTCTATTTATATTTGCAGATCTTTCCAGGGAAATGTGAAAAGCATGACTAGACACTGGAGTGCACGGAATGCTGTTTACCTTCTCACCAAAGTGGCACCTATTTATCTACTTTCAATTTCTTGCTTTTGAACTGCTAGTTTGGCAGAAGCTGGGACAGAGACGGGAATTCACTCCGACATGCACCATTCGGGTTTTGAACTGCTGACCTGCCAATCTTCCAGTCATCAAGTTCAGCATCCTAACCACTTGTGCCACTACAGTTAGCCAAATATTATAATAATAATAATAATAATAATAATAATAATAATAATAATAATAATAATAACAATAATAACAACAACAACAACAACAACAACAACAACAACAACAACAACAACAACAACAATAATAATAATAATAATAATAATAATAATAATAATAATAATAATAATAATAATAATAATAATAATAATAATAATAATAATAATAATAATAATAATAATAATAATAATAATAATAATAGGGAGTACACAGAAGTGGTTTACCAGACTGGAACCCTGGAGTGGCCTGTGTTACCTTTTCTGCACAATTACTGTAGGTTGTAATTTAGTTCAGAGGCAACAAGGAAGTCTTGAGAGTGGTAGCAGTTGACATTATCATTCTTACTAACAAAAATATCCCAGCACTTTGGTCCACCATGCCCTGACTATTTTACACCATTGTTTGCTACCCACATCCTGCCCACAACCACATCCTATTTTAGCTGTTTCAAGCATGGAACACTCAGCTGTTTTATCCAGGCTGTTTCATTATTCTGTCTATCATTTTGCCACCAACTAGACTTATACCATACCATCCTGAACATATTCAAAATTGTCTGATTTCATAGTCAGACCTGAATGATCCTTGGACAGGAGACTTCTTTCGAGTCTAGGCTGGATGTGAAACTGCCAAAATGAAGTCACCTTTTGGTGAATTCATTCTGTACTTCCTTTTGCCTGACCTAATGTGAGAAAGTTTAGCCTGCACAAGGTGGCCATTGCCCTGGATGCACCCCAATATTGGGTACTGAATTGATGATGAAAGGCTACAGCATGGTCTAGGTTTAGAAGACAACAATAAGCATTTAGGTCTCAGGAGAACAGCTAGAGTCATAGGGAATCACTCTTTTTCTTTGGGTCCCCAGGTCAGGAGATAAATATCAGGACAAACGGTAGTGGAAAAGGAGGAGGAAGATACTGTAGTTCAGTTTTTGCTTGTGATGTGACATTAAATCCTAGCCTTTAGACTCCTTCTTAGCTGGCACTGGAACACAATGGCTCAGCATGAAGTAGTTTCTCAATGTGTACTTCTGGTTTCATTCACAGTTCTTGCTTACCCCACCTTTGTGGTACTCATCACCATAGGGTTTGGTCAGGAAATCTCAAGGAAGAAGATACTGAAGACCTAGCTATTCTAGCCTAAAATCCTGAGCAGCCATCAGAATTAAAAATACTGATCTAGGTAGGCTAGTAACCTGGGTATTTGGCTCAGTGGTTTAGGTATCTGCCTGCAGACCCAGAAGTTTGGAGTTTTATTCTTCACTTTGTCTCCAGGAAGAAGAGCCAGTCTGTATAGCCATGCGAAAACTTCACTGTCCCAGAGCACCCCCAGAAAAAGGGAATGGCAAACCTCTTCTGATTACTTTCTACTTAGAAAGCCCAGGAAAGTATCTCCATGAGTTAGAATTGATTTGACGGCACACAGTTATTATTATTAGATGGACTACTAGTCAATACAATGCAACTTCTTTTGTTCCTCTACTTGTAACAGGGTTGTTTTCCACTAAATTTTAAAACCCTCTGTCAGCATACTGTAAAATATGTCATCTGTCGGGTTCTTCTGGTGCCAGATGAAAGAGGCTTAAGAGTGATCAGAGCCTGGATATATGATATAAGTAATGTATGAGGTAAATAGCAATCACACACATACATAAACAGAGAGAAATAGAGCAATCAATAATTATGCTTGGAATGAAACCTGAAATGTTGCACTCTTCCTTCTATTACTTTGCTAAATAATGACAACTTTTCTTTGATGAATCAAATAAAAATGCTCTCAGAGTATCAGTGTGCTTGACCCTCAGCAGCTTCCTCAAACAAGTGTTAAGTGCAACTTCACTTAATGACAGCCTCTCAAAGGGTAAACTGGTAGCTGTAAGAAGAATCCAGCCTTTATAGTATTTCCTCTGATATTCAGTATTTCCTTTCAATCTGTGTTTGTTCTTAACAAGCCCTGACCACATAGTGGAGATAGATTTGATATTCTTTCCCCCTTGTTGCAAATTATTTTAATTGCCAGTGCAAAGGGTCATTACCCCCAATCAGCAGAGGTTGGCAGATCATCGGAGAGCATTTATTTTGTAATTTAGCCATTTTAAAGTGTGTACTTTCACTATGTATTTTGGAAACTTTCTCTTCATGAAAAGATCGCCTATGAGTATTTTCTTCAGTCCTTTTGACCCCTCATGTTTAGGAATTAATAAATTCATTTTGACATCAATGTTAAACAGAATGTTAATGTAACATTCTGACTGAAGTTTTTCATGAAAACATCATGTTTGTAAGTAGCAATAGCAATTACACTTATATGCCGCCCCATAGTGCTCTGTGTACTCTCTGTAAATCTAGCATGGTTCTGCTTTTAATGTAATGAGAAAGTATAATATACTCAATAAATAAATATTGGAAGTTCTTGGCCTCCTGCAGAGTATTTGATTTTGAAACATGCCCACTAGCAAGCTCTGAAATGAATGGCCCCCTTTTTTTTCCCATTTCTGGAATGAATTTGCACCTTTCCTTCAGCTATTCCACTTTGCACTTTGTCACATAATTATTCTGAGACCAATTCAATACAGGAACAATAAAAAGATATGTGCAGGGGATATTGTTTGAACAGCAGGCACAGTTATGTTACATTAATGAAATTTCAGCTTTCAGTTATAAAAAAAGTCATTGAACTCTCAATAAAAAGACTTTCTTTTTCTCTGAACTCCTTCCTTCAATGACTTTCAAAGATAAGTAAAAAACCAAGGGCAGAAATATCTCTTTTTCAGTTTAAAAGAATAATAATGACATACTTGTAATTATACACATCTGCCTGTTATTATTGTTATATAGAAAAATGTAGGATAATATTATACAACAACAATTGCCACATCTAACAGGGATATAGAAATATTTTTAAATTAGTTATGAATAGTAAAGAACGTGAACAGATTCTCTTCCCTCTGCTATTTGGAAAGGGGGCTTACAGGTGAATTTAGTTCCAGAGGAGCCCACAGGTAGGTTGTGACTATCAATAAAATCAAGCATTTCGAATAGTTTATGAATGGCTGTGAGAATCAGCACTTCTTGCTGAATTCAGAGTCAGCGGAAATTGTTAAAGCTCTAATGGTATTATTATACCATTATAGAAGGGACCATGGTTATATGATAGAACATGGTCCCAGGCTCAGTCAGTATCATCAATGGTTAGAAGGATCAGGCATGCAGCCGTACCTGCATGATTGATAGAATCATTCCCTTTCTTGTGGGAAAAGTTCTCTTTCTTCATAGGATTCTGTTATCAGAGTAACCCTAACTTCATATTATGAGCTTTAAGTGGCGCTGGTACATTCTTGGAGTTGTTCTCTGTTGGCCTGCCAGCTTTCTGTCATAATCACAGGTGGGTATTCTCACTCCATTTGCAATGTAAAACATTTATTAGCTTCCAACAGGTGCATTTAAAACTATTTATGTTTGTCAAAGATATGGAATTTTTCACAACTCATTGTCATGAAAACTCAATTTGCTAGTTGCGTCATTGTGAGTGGCTCTGTCCTTTGCAGGCCACTTGCTCCACTGTGCATATAGGTTCAGTCCTGTTCAGCTACCAAGTTCATGTCTATAATCACCCCCAGCTCCCTCACAGGTTCATGTAAGAGTAATGTGGAGCTTGCACTTTAGATGTGTTGCAGGACATCCAACATGCATTTCTGGGACTGGAGTCCTTTGGGGGGTGGGGTGGACACTCCAGCCAGAGTCATTCTTTCTGTCAGTGTTCTCTCCTTCCCTTTTCTCCACAGTAAGGGTTTTTAAAAATAGCTTTTTACTTGACTTTCTACCTCAGCTAGGGCGACTTGCAGTCCAGCACAAGCCCCTCTCCATGGTTCATCCATAAAAACATATGTCAACCCTGGAGGTAAGGACTCATCATCTACCATACCTTCTCCTGTTTCTCCTGTAGCACTGTTATGGAATTTCTCCTGGACCTTTCCTCCTCTGCCTCCTGCTCTTGCCAAATTTCTTTCACTGCCACTCATCCAATGCATTTTTTCCCTTTCCCCAATCCCAATGGTTCTTTGTGAGCGTCTCTTGCTATTGTCTCTTTCTCCTGGGTTCTATTACTTTCCAACCCTTTCTGTACATCTTCCAGTGTCTCCACAATTTCTCTCTCCTCTTCCAAATCTAGAAGGCAAGCCCCATCCCCCTTGGCATCTTCCATTTCATCATCATGGCCCCAGTCAACAGGGGAACTATTGGTCTCAAACTCCATGCATGGAGTTTTGGGAGGCAACTGACCACAAGCCTCTTGGAGTTCATTCTCCAAAATAATTTTCTCAAGATCCAGGCCAGAGAAATACCACTTCATTTCACATGTCCTGATTTCTGAATTAAAGCCTGCCTATTTCAGGTTTACATGCAAGCTGATAATTGGTTGTGGATGTACACCACATTCTGAGTTTGATCTTTTGGTCTGAGGCAAGGCCAGGGACATTAGTCAAAGCAACTTTTGAATTGGCTTGGCATCTCCAAAAAGAGTGTGTCATTGGAATAGAGATGGTTTGGGTGTGTCATTTGGTCCCTTGGTTGGTAGTTTTCCCAAGTGAAATACATCTTCTCACTAAATGATTGGCTGATGGAAAGAGATTCATTTTTGTGTGTGGATGCTGACATAGCCTAGTAAACCCAGGGCCTTCTGTCACATTCTAACTATCCCTCTTGCTACCGGATCTTCCACTTAGGATCACAATGTTAGTATTTCACAGCATGAAGAATAACAAATGTTAATCCAAAGCAAAAGTTTAAATGTGGCTATGAATAAACCTTTGTTTCAGGGTAGGTATTTGAAAGTGGAGATTGTACCTGGTCTACCTGATTCAACTGTTTTGAAAATGTATGTGAGTTACTGAAATGGACATTTAATTTTGCCATGAAACTTTAGTCTTATGAAATATTTAAAACAATTGATCTCCTTGCTTTAATTTGACTTTAGACTGAAGAAAGGGAAAGACCTATCTCCTAACTGTTTCTCAAGAAAACATATTTTGGGCAAGCAAATCAAACAAAACACACAAAGAATCGTCATGTATACACATTATCTGCTCTTCTTGCCATGTATGGCTTGTGCTTACTTGGGGGGGGGGGGGGATCAGACACTTGTTTAAATATTTGCACTCCTGTCAAATTGTATGAGTTTACATAACATTGACTTCACTGTTGCATGCTTGACAAAACTACCAAAATCTTTCATCATTGTGTAAAATGAATCAACAAGCAGTAGTTGCAATTTAATTATTCAGTTTTCCTTGTAAGCTGATCATAGATGCCCAATAGTTTAATTTTCTTATCCCCCTTTGTATTTTCTAATCTGGCAATTAGTTTTCTTTTGTTTTGTTTTATCATACAAATATGTCTCTTGGATATATTTTTCTATGGTTCCTTTGTTTACTTGTTTTTTGTTCAAAAAATTTGTATTGTTTTAGAACTTTTAAGATGGTTTTTTATGCTTCTGTCTTCAAAACAGCTTCTATAGTAACTGATACATAAATGTACGAATAATTTAAATAAATTTTAAAGTATAAACAACTGCTATGATCTTATCTATCATTCTTCATTTCAGTAGAACAAGGAATTCTAAGATGCAAAGTCTGTATCTTATAAATGTTCCTTTAAAAGTCACTTTTTCAATATTTTAAATATTTGCTTGGTAGTGCATATCATGTCTCGGTCAGTTTAAAAGCATAATGAATCTACGCCATATTGCAGTAAATTTATCCTTTAAAAATTCCTTTTACAATTCTTAATCTGATTATTTTTTTTTAGATAACTCTATTTTCCACGCCTATAGAATCTATACCCACATTCTTCATTAGGTGTTTTCAAATGTAATTTCCCTCTCTATCTGAAAAAAAAACCCACCCAAAATTGCTTTCAATAGGTTATTTTGCTGACTCGCAAATTGTACTCTTGTCAAACTCATCCATAAAACTAGAATTCCTGAATATTAAAACTATAGTGCAGTAATATATTTGAATTAAGAGCTGACTCATTACTTCACTCTTGGGATATATTTTCTCCAGAGCAGAAGTCCTGAAGTTCATCTGATTGTGAATTCAGTACAGAGCATCTTCATAACCTCAAAAAGTAAACATAGATGTTGTGGGTTGTGTTGTTTAACAGCAAAATATGTATTACATATGAAGTTCAGAGATAACTGGATTAGATTCAGACTTAACTAAATTTAGAGCAGATTTACAGAAATCTGTGGGACAGGTTTATGGATCTACTTTAAATATGCCTAAGCCAACCTTCCAGCTGCCATGTCTGCCACTAACAAGCTATGAAATGAATAGGGAAGTATTTAACTCCAAAATTTGGGAGGGACTGCCGAGACAGTCCACAAGTTGACTATGGCATCTTGCATATCATAAGCATTCTGTTCAGGATGTGGTGACATTCATGTATGTTCCTACCAGTTTGGGACAACATTGGTGTGTGACTTATGAGAAAATAATTGGTGGCATTGGGACTAAATGAGACATGATGTTAGAGGGTGAGGGAGCTGAGAGTTGGAGACAGGTAGGGGATGAAGAAATTTAGAAACAAGAGAGAGCTAAGGCTGAAAAAATATGTGCATGTATTTGCAAGATAAAAACCCTACATAATTCAGTTAACACACTTGAAAATGTGCTCTCTATCACTTCTCTTCATAATCAAACAGGACCAGCAAGACTTCTTTTTAAAAAGAACTCTTTCAAATATTTACTATTAACTTTTCCCCTTGCTTCCATTAAAAGGTGTTGTGGTCTCAACCTTAGACAACAAATAAATGAATGCAGGAACTGCATATATTGAAAATGAATGTTTATGGAGCCTTGAAGATTATCTTTGTAGAAATGTTATAAATAACTAGAAATTTCAGATGGGAAGCATGTCAACTAATAGCCACAAATGTACAACCTGAGGAGAAGAAAGCCCTAATGTACAAATAGAAAATACATTTTGAAAACTAAAAGCACTAAAAGCAAAGATTCTTAGGAAACCACAAGTGTATATAGGGCTTGTATTTGATGAGAAAAACAGTAGTTTTGAGGAAGAGGTCTGTCAGTGTCATGTTCCTTCTAACCAAAGGGAAAAAAATACTACAGGAACCAAATCTTGGTAACATTTAACATTGGGCAACAACAACAACAAAACACATGTACACAGACACAGAACACACACACACTGGACTCTAAACAGGTTATATTGAAAAATAACTTGAAAAGATGAGAAATATGAATTTCAAGTATTTCTAACCAAGAAAAAAGTTCATTTGTATGAACACATTAGTGCATAATTACATCTCCTATTGTATTTCTGTAGAATAGGGACAGGACTCACAAGCCAAAAATGTACAGTTGCAATTAAATGCTGATTGAATATATGAATAAATAATGAAATATCTCCATATGGAGGAATATATTTGGTTTTGCTTCAAGCCAATTAGTCAGTGCTATATCATGAAATCTATTTTGGAAATTATTTATTTATGACTTTTAAGACAAAGTATACTCTTGAAGAAATGTTACTGGATAACTAAAGCTGCACTGTAACCACTAAGGTTACACTTGACAAAGTTCATGCAAGCCTTATGGGATGATAATTCCAGATACGTTTCTAGTAGAAATATACACCATTAGTTACCAATATATTTCTGAGAATGGAGCAAAATTGAATTTCTTTGTACAGTAATACCTTGCATAACAAATTTAATTTGTTCTGTGAGGCTGCTCGCTATCCGAGTTTTATGCTATGCAAGTCAGACTTCCCCTATGGAAACACTCTTCTATGGGGGGAAACTCACATAACGAGCTTTTTTAGGGGGAAAACTTGCATAGTGAATTTTTTTCATTATGCGAGTTTTTCCCATAGAAACACTCATTATGTGAGTTTTCCATAGGGAAAGTCCGACTCACTATGCGAGTTTCCCCTCATAGAAGAACGTTTCCATAGGGGAAGTCTGACTCGCATAACAAAAATTTTCATTATGCGAGTTTTTCGCAAAGCAAAATGCTCGTTAAGCGAGGTTTGACTGTATTAGCATCCTTTCCAATTTGTGGTCCAGGCACCTGAAAAACTATATTATATGATATTAGATTATGGCCATTATTTGATCAGTATTTGAGAGCCCAAACTATTTGTTGTTGTCCTTCGCATCAATAGCAAATGTGGATGTTAACTATGCCAAAATGTTTGGCAACCATTCTTAACATTATATTGTTGCATTGTTATAGGGATATTTTACCTTGCTTTTGAAATGAAAAAAGTCAGAGGAGCATAGGAGATGTATACTTCTGTTTTGGAGAAGTTGATAGAAGTAGATCCACAATGTAGGTTACTGCACAACATTGTGAGCGGTTATTAAGAAACTGATCAACACAGAATGGATCACTCTAATCACTCTGCCACATTATCCAAACAAATGTACTAGTGTGGATGGCCTCCAGTCAGGTGACCAGGGAAAATTCTCTATCAGGCCCTTCTCCAACACTCTGAGTACTGAGATTACTTATTGCTTCAGAGAGACTAGACATTGTCACATGCCTATTCTTGCACAAATTGCAAATTTCATCATACAACTTGTCATTCATCAAGGAGACCCTCAAGATTAAAATGGGAGGAAGAGGAATGCTTCTACAACTTTCCTTCTGTCCTGAAATTAGGCAAAAAAGATGACAGCCCAAAATAATTGTAAAAATGTTGTTTGTTAAAAATTGCAGATTTATTAATGTTAAAAATTGCACATGTTAAAAATTGCAGATTTATTAATCATTAGTAAGTATAATAAAACTTAGCAATTTTTCAATACTGTGGGTATAGATATGACATTTAAGATGGTTAAACAGAACAGTTGGGATCTATCCAAACTGAAATATATGTTATGATGGAGTGATTGTTATGAGCAGCAAAACAGGAGGAAAGCAACTTTATCTTAAGAAAAGCTCCAAATTAAAAATCCCATATGTCCATTGCAGTAATTTCCATCTGCTTGTTGTGAAAACTGTATATGATATAAAACCTTTCAAGCATATTTTATACCATTATTTTTTTATACATTTGGTAAGTACAGGAAAATTGCAACCTTTTAAAAAAAAATTAAAGGCAAGTATTATTATTATATTATTATTATTATTATTTTGGGGGGGGGGGGATATCATTGGTTAGATCATCCACAATTTCCCAGTATCATTTTTGCTTAATAAAAAATAAATCCTGAAATTGTATAAAAAATTGGAAACTAAAGATTTTAATGGAGATGATGTTGCTGAAAGTGAAGGGCTAGTTACCACCATGGAAATGTTTGAATCTTTTTATTGTTTTCTGTTCATTAAAAAAAAACCATACCTTGCAATTCCAAATAAATAAATAAAGGTGTCCCTTCCTTGAAAGCCAGTCATATCTGACTCTTGGGTTCAGTGCTCATCTCCATTTAGAAGCCAAAGTGCCAGCGCTGTCTGCTTCTGCAGATATTTCCATGGTCATGTAGCAGGCATGAATAGATACCGGAGTGCACGGAACACTGTTACCTTCCCACCAAAGTGGTCCCTATTTATCTACTTGCAATGTCTTGCTTTCAAACTGCTAGGTTGGCAGGAGCTGGAACAAAGACGGTTGCTCATTCCGTCCTGCAGTATTAAGTAGCCTTATATTTTCACTGTAAATGTGTTTGCAGTGTAATGCCAGGAAGCTTTGGTTAACTGCCAAAATATATGGTATTTCCCAAGGCTTCTGGGAGCTATATTCCACGACAAACAGAAGCCAGAAAATTGAAAATATTTTTGACAAAGGGCAGGATCACTCTAGAGCAGGGGTAGCCAACCTACAGCACATGGGCTGATTCCAGCCCATGGCACAATTCCATCTGGCCCACTGCCACCATCACCACTGTTGGAAGCAGAAGCGGATGCATTTATGACAGCTGTAAAATGCACCTGTGCATGTATAAATGTGCCTGTGCCTGTCATAAATGTTGTCATAAATGCACCTGCAGCTGTCATAAACATGTTTACGACAGCTGCAGATGCCTTTTAGGGTAGGAAGAACCACCTGAACAGCCCACTCAACCATATGACTGGCCCCCAGCACAAAAAGTTCAGGAACTCCTGCTCTAGAGGTAAAATACCCTCAAATGCTTCCTTAAGTGCTTCCTTAAACAGCTCAGTTTTTAACCGCTTGTGGAAAAGTTGAAATCCTGGATCTTGATGAATATTGGTTGATAATCTTTTCTAAAGCATGGGGGCCACAACAGAAAATGGCCAAGCTGCCATGGAAAACATTTGAGCTTTGCTAAGAGTAGGGACTCTCAGTCCACCAGTCTGAAAGAAACAAGTTGTCTAGGCATGATTTATCAAGAAAATTCCACTGAAGGACACTTTAGATGTTGTTAGTTCTGTTAATTTTCAAAATAAGAATACTTAGCATGCTGCATCTTTACTTAAGACTTAGATCGTGCCATGATATGTAGCATATCTGGACAGCAATTAGTCTTGAGTGAGTGTTTCGGCATCCTCCCATTTACTTTCCAGGATCTTCAAGTGTCCCATGAACTTCTTTTGCCATGTATTTTGAGGGCGTCCTCATTGTCATTTAGCATTAGGAGGGGTCCAACCCATTGCCACCTTAGAGATCCTGTTTTTCTCCACACAGGCAATATGGCCAGCCATTTGGAGTCTTCGTGCAACTATGTTATGTAATTTGTACGAGTCACTCCTTCAAAGCAACTCCTCATTAGTAATGTGGTCAAAATAGTGAATCTTTAACATTCAGCAGAGGCACTTCTTCTGGAAGATATCATTGATACTAGCTGACTCCTTCCAAGATTCGCAGGCATATATGGCTGCCAGGATCACTATGGAAGTGAACAAATGGAATTTAATTTTCAGCAACATAGATGCTGAGGACCAGATCAGTAAGATTGCTGTTGACCACAGACACCAGGGATTTTATTTTCTGATATACTGTACTTATTTGGTTGTTTTATTTTATTTTATTGTTTGTTTTATAATGTTATTGTATTATCTGTATGTGCACCACCCAGAGTGGGAAATATCCCAGATGGGAGGTATCAAAAGGCAATAAATAAATAAATTTCAAAGACAGCATTTGACGTCCACCTCTGCATCTTCATTATGAGTGATCACCACTGACCAAATATGTAAACTTCTCCACTTTCTCCAACTTCTGTGTATATTAATTGTATTAAGGCACCTTCTCCAGTTTACATTCCTTTTAAAAGGAGCTCAGGTACGTACATATCGTATTGATTGTGTGTTGTGAGCCGCCCTGAGTCAGTTTTTCGCTGAGTAGGGCGGCATATAAGTTTAATAATAATAATAATAATAATAATAATAATAATAATAATAATAATAATAATAATAATAATAATAATAATAATAATAATAATAATAATAATAATAATTGTATTTCATTGCATTCCATTGTATTGCACATATTTTAATTCTTCTGCTATGTTGTTGATAAAGTCGAAAGACTAATCAATTAATAAACATTCATTCATTCCAACTGTTGTGACCCAAGTATGATTTATTTATGACTGTGTCCCAGTTGTGGAGTTCACATACATGACCTTTGATTTCTTGGCTTTTATCCTGAGGTTAATTTTATTTGCTTCACTTTCCAACAGTTGTCACCTGTTGTAGTTTCATCTCAGCGTGCTGCATCAAAAACATTTTTTGTGGGACTTTAACAATGAAGAAGTATGAATCCAAAGACTTTAGAAGATATGTGTATCCCCAAACAAGTATGTTTTTAACACCAAACATTTGTTGAAAAATTGAGATACAAACTGGACAGAATTTGTTTTGAACTCAGTGATATTATTCTTATGAATTAAACAGGCAATTTTGTAAAAATGAATGAAATAATCACTGCAGTGGCATCTGTCGATGTCTTCGAGCAAATAAATTCATGTACCTGTATTTCCTTAGGAATCACAGACTTGATATAATAGAAGTTTTCAGTGGCCAGACATTTTGTAGAAAAATAGAGTGGGCAAAATGTGTTTCAATACATTTACAAAAAAAAAAAAAAGAGCACATATTTCTGGTGGCTGCTAAAACTCCTACATCCTGGATAATCACCCATGAATCAATATTTTCAGTACCAATTCCAGAGACTTTCAGTCACCCACAATTGTTTAGCAAATTTGGTTTTTATTGCTTGTGCATAAAGATAACTAACATTAAATATGAAACATTTTATGTTACTTGGTTCCAGGAAAAACTGAATGCTTCAACTGCTCTGAAGTAGGATTTTTAGGTCTGACATGTTTTTTAACTCTCAGAAAAGATATATTGTAAAGCTACCTTTTTTGGCATTTCAATCAGTTTTTTATTGACTTCTGTAAGAACATTGTGCATATTGTTCCCAGCACCACTGAGTGCTTCACTTCAGATGCATTGTAAGGTGTATATTTTTTTTCTGTGGCATGTTTAAAAATTAAAACAGATTTGTTTTGGATAAAACAGACTCCACATTAGTTTTAACTTTTTTTAGCATAAAACATTTCTATCTGTTTTACACACCTTTGTCACCTCTTCTTCACTGTATCCTTAATTTCCTTTCTTTCCATGAAGCAAGCAAGCCAGCAATCTATCAAACAAAAATATCATGCCACTCATCTAATTCTTAGTTAGTTCTTAAGATGGCTTTTATATAGCCTTGATCTTGGGAATTTGCCACCCGTACTATACTATATATGGAAGCATGATTGTGGCTATTTTATTTTATTTGAAAAATTGCAATAATTGTTCAAAGTAACATTCCAAGATATGAAAAGATAAGGTTCTATCATTGGCTGCATCCTATTTTCATGTTTTGCTCTCCACCTTTTCTTGGCCAAACATACGTAGGATTTTGTTGTTGTTGTTGTTGTTGTTGTTGTTGTTCAGTCGCACAGTTGATTCCGACCCTCTGCGACCCCATGGACCACTGTCCGCCAGGCACTCCTGTCCTCCACCATCCCCCTCAATTCGCTTAGCTCTGCGCCCACTGCCTCCACAATACCATCTAGCCATCTCATCTTTGGCCGTACCCTTCTTCTCTTGCCCTCGACCCTTCCAAGCATCAAGGCTTTCTCAAGTGAATCATCTATTCTCATTTGATGTCCAAAGTACCTTAGCTTCATCTTCACTATTTGACCTTCTAAGGAGCAGTCAGGGTTGATTTCTTCTAAGATTGACCTATTTGTTCTCCTTGCTGTCCAGGGGACTCTCAAAACTCTCATCCAACACCACATCTCAAAGGCGTCTATTATTCTGAGCTCAGCTTTCCTAATGGTCCAGCTCTCACAACCATACATTGCCACAGGGAATACCATTGCTTTGACTATGCAAATTTTTGTTTGCAATGTGATGTCTCTACTTTTCACTATGCTCCCCAGGTTTCTCATTGCTTGCCCCCCAAGAATCAGTCGCCTTTTTATTTCATGGCTGCAGTCCCCATCTGCAGTGAGCTTTGATCCTAGGAAAGTAAAATCTGTCACTGCTTCTACTTCTTCCCCATCTATTTTCCAGGGACTGATAGGGCCTGTTGCCATTATCTTGGTTTTCTTGATATTGAGTCTCAAGCCAGCTTTTGCACTTTCTTCTTTCAACCTAATCAGGAGCTTCAAGCAGACATATTTGCCAGTCTACTAGTAGAACTACCGTATGGCCAGACATCTCACTATGGTAATGGAGCAGACCATAACAACCATCAACTCGTCAACTGTTGGGTGGTGGTAAATAACTTGACTCCCTAAAGGGGCCAATGGCTATGGGTGGATGAGCCCCTTTAGGTGGGATGATGGTGCCCCTCAGTGGAGGAAATGCCACTGGAAACCATATATTGGGCCCAACGGCAAAATGAGTGGAGGAGGAACCACTTCACTATTCTGATTCCCAATGGACATGGAGGTGGAAGAGGCCATGCCAGATGGAATGGCTGTGAAGGCATACATTGATAATATCCTCAAATGCTGTGGCAGTCCTTTGCAGTCCTGGTGTTAAATCCTCCTTGTCTCATGTCACACGTGGTACAGGAGATGGCTCCATGATCACAGTGTGTGGGTCACTTCATAGCAAACTGGGATCCACCTTGAACAAATTCATGCCAATGGTATTTTTCCTGTTTGTCAGTCTTCTCACATCCATCAACTGTGAAAATGATGTCCAGGGAAAAATGTATACTCGGATATGAGTAGCAGCCAACGATGACTAGTAGAACACTCATGCATGCACATACATTCAATGGTGGGCTCCAAAAATTTTTTACTACCACACTGTAGGTGTGGAATAGTGGGCAGGGCCAGGGGGAAAGCCCTGTGTTGTTGCACCCAAATTAGGACTACAGTACTTTCTTTCAAAACTTGGATGGGTGGGGCCAGCCAGAATTTCTGCTACTGGTTCTGGCAAACTGGTGTGAACCTGCTGATGTCTACCACTGCATACATTTGCACACATACATATACACAAACACAAAGAACATAATTTGATACAGGATTTTCTGCCTGTTCTGTATAAGCTTTTAGAAACCATCCAGCTTAAATATATTTTGTTTTCTTTAACATTATTATGAACAACAATAATTCATCAGAGGCAGATGACTATCCAGAAACATAATTAATCATGATTATTTATGGCATACCTAATTATGGAGATTTATCCCTGGGGAGAGAATTCAGTTACAGTCTGAGACCTTCAGACTGTAATTACTTCCCATTGTATTGTAAACAGTCTTGCTGTGCACTTCTGCAAATGTAGAACACATTAAAAAAGCTGTGGATCAAAAAGAGTATACTTACATATGAGCATCCATGTGCTTAAAGAACATGTACCTTTTCTGTGAAAATAATCTAAGAAAAGAAAATAGTTTAATTGTATGTTTTAAGCATAAAATGCCTAAATGTTTTTAAAATCATAGTTTGGCACATTGGATTTCCACTTGGCCAAATGCATTTTCACTCTGATTTTGGTAAAATCATAATGTGATTAATTATTAAAAGCTAGCAAGCCAGATCTGGATGGCAGCAATATTTTAAAAACACATTTCAACGATGTGAAATATTTTTTTCATAATATTCTTTCTACTTTAAGAGGATATACTTGCACAAATGGGGGAAACATAGTTACATTTCTGACTTATTATATAACTCATTGCACACAATTAGAAAACAACAGACATATGTACAATTATTCAAGAAAATGTGGCTATACATTTTAATTACAAGTCATTACATCACTGGTTGCTAACTGTGCTGAATTTTTTTCCAGTCACAAAGAAAAACATTGTAATTGTGCTGTAAAAGTAAACCCTAAAAACCCAGGCTTCTGTTTTAAATGTAAAGCATACCTCACAATAACATCTGGTATAAATGAGGAATGGAAAACTCTTTGTTTTTAAGGTAAAAGGTAGGTTTCTGAAAACAACAGACAAAGAACTTGGTTTCAGCACTGCAGTAACCAGAGGCTATGTTCTGAAGCAGAGAGATTTACATAATAGATTTGTAGAACTATGTTGGAATTTCTGCTCTTATATGTAGAACTTGTATTCCTCCCTGAAAGTGTCCTACAAGTAATCAAAAGTTAGAATCTTGTACAAGTTGATTATAATCAGTAGTATTTTAAAAAATTGTTTTGTTTTTCAAGCAGAATTTGCCTCCTCATTTGGCTCAGCAAGCTGTGAAACCAAACTGGTCTCCTTACCAATTGACTATAAAATTATATTAAAAATAAAACATAAAAACTCATTTGGTCCAGCTTAGATCAACTATAGCTGATGATAGTGCAATGCAAATATCTTTACCTTAAAGATTCTACTTGGTATACATGATATACATTCATAGGCTCTGTTTTTCAATTGTGAATTCCTAAGAAACAATAAATGTCTGGTCAGGTTATCTTGCTATGGTAATAGAGTAGACCATACTGCCAGTAACTCAATGCTGAGTGTCAGACGGTTGTTAACTAACCTAACAACCCTGAGGACTAAAGGCCTTGGATTTCCAAAGTCCACAGGGAAGGGTGATGGTCCCCAAGTGGATTAAATCCCACTTGAATCCATCTTGATGTAGGGCAGCAGCTTCATCATTACTGGCCTGGGAGCAATGAGGACTTTGTGTGCCAAAAGGGCTCAGGGTCAGAAAGTGACCAGAAGAACTGGATCAGTGGTATGGGTGCCATGCTGTGATGCAGAAGGCAGATGAAAGGCCAGTGCATTATTTTTTCAGGACAGTCTTCATTGTTAATTGCCATGAGGATCAACAGTATTTGGATTTGAATACAGCAGAACAACATCATGAAGAAAGAAATAATCTCTCCTGGAAGGGAAGACATCTACAAGAAGAGATGCCTCCTAAATGGTGAGGTGATTTTCAATACTGTTCTTGCAAAGTGCCCTATCTTATCTATTTCCAAAATAGTATGATGATTTAAAGCAAGGAAAGGAAAACACATCCCTGTGTGTATATCAGGCCTCACTCTGCAAACTATAGGACTCCCTTCTTTGAGCCTAGAAAAACAGTTGTACTTGCACCGAGTTGAATTCAACTAGAATGTTCAATGTGATTGGCAAACCTGATAAAACAAAATTCCCTGTTGCATGAAACATTCTGTTTGTGCTTTAGTGAATGCATGGAGGACTTTGCTACAGAACTCACCAGCAATCCTTCTATGCATAATAAGAGAACACATTGGTCCTACTCCCAATGTGTGAGCAGCCACATTATTATTATAGATCCTGTGCTTTCTTTGGAACTTTTGAACATGGCTCTACTGCAGCTGGAAGGTCAGCAAGTCGGTAGTTCAAGAGCCGAGGACTGCATGACGGAATGAGCTCCCATCTCGGTCCCAGCTCCTGCCAACCTAGCAGTTCAAAAGCAAGAAATTCCAAGTAGATAAATAGGGACCACTTCAGTGGGAGAAGATCTTGGGGACATGAAAGGAGCCTCATTCAGGCATCCCCTGAGTAGAGTTCCTCCAGGAAAAATCCTTTCAACCCAGAGAGAGCACCTTTGGGTGCTTCTGACATGATAAAAAAGGAGAGAACTCCTGTCTTATTGTTGGAAAAATTATACCTTTATAAAACTGGTGTAAAGCTCGATGATTTAGGTGTCTAGCTGCAGAGTCAGACATAGGAGATTCAATTTCCCATGGTGGCTCCAGGGAGAACCGCCAGTTTGTGTTACTTTGTACAAGTTACACACTCCCAGAATGCCCCCAGAAGAAATATTTAAACCACATTTAAGTATTCTCTACCTAGAAAACCCTGAAAAGGGTAGCCACAAGTCAAAATTAACTTGAAGGTACACAATCATCATCATCATCATCATCATCATCAACTTATTACACACAATTTCATTACACACAAATACTCTTACCCATGCTCCTTGACTTCTCCCCCCAACATTTCTCTCCTATAATTATGTTCTAGTTTCCCCAGTTTAGTAAAATGAATAAGGATTTAGAAGTCATGATTAATTGTTCTATAAAACCTTTCCTTTAAATACTGCAGAACTTCCTCACAGATCTTTAAATGTATGACCATTGGGTCTTAGTTTTCTTTTAAAATTGTCTATGCCTTTCAAGATGCAAGTTCAAAATCTCTGCAGGCTCTGAAACTCTCATTAAAACAAAATTAGAGAAAATCATTTAAATTATTCAGTGTGTTTAAATATTAAGAAAAATGATGAAGATATGTTAACCAAAAAAAAGGAGAAGCAAGTTTCCTATTACTGTTCAAAGTCAACAAACTCTCTTCACAGAAGTGGGTTGATATTTATTTAAATGATTTTCCAATCTCAAAACTTGGGATTGCTGGCTTGTCTCATTCAACATCCTGTTTGTTGTTCCTGTTTTAAAAAATTCTCTTAATATTGTGCTATGAAGAAAAGGCAATGCATGGGTGAGGAAGTAGCAATCAGTTTCTAACATAGATAATCAGCTGCAAAATTTCTTAGGTTTCCTTAACAGAATAGTTCAGTTTTGGCCAGCTGGTCTGGAAAATAACTGATTTCTTTTTGTATTTTAAATCCATCCCATACCTGAACCCATCACTATGGAAGCAAAGTCCATCAGAGTGACAAATTTGAAGGAAATTAAAGTTTATACAGTATTTCATTATACCTTACTACTCCTATAGAGAGTTATTTTATCTGCTTAAGAGACAAAATGGAAACAGATGGTGTATTTCATTAGAAACCTAGAGGTTAATAGAAAATAGGTTTTCTGGATCTCATTGAGCTCTTTGGAATGTTATATGGTTGGAAAACTACTAACTAAAAAGATAGAAAAGGTGTTTGGTTCCATCCTGTGTCTTCCTAATACTTTCAGAATAATTTTCATTTCACTTTCTAGAACTACAAGTTCTTCATTGTAGGATTCTTCTTCAAAGGAGCCTGTCATCCTTTTATCTCTTTTGTATATGTCTTCAGTATATACTGTTAACACCTTCTTTAGCCTCCTGGTAAAATAGTGTGCTTCACTGTTGGTCATTCAGCATTCCTAGTCTAGTTAAATTTCCCTTTGGTTTCTTGGATTTTTTGGGAGTGATCTCTTGTTTTCCCTCTTTGTTGTTCTTTTCAATGTCATTGAACTGATTAATGTAATAGTTCTCTTTGTCTCTACAAGCCAGTCAATGAAAGACTGCATTCAGGGTTCTGACCCTATTTCTGTCTTTGGTTCTTTGTCTTTCCTTTACAACTGGGATTCTCAACTGGTGGCCTGTGGACCAGATATAGCCCATGGCACCATTTCATGTGCCCCCCCGCTGCCTCCACCACAACCAGGAAGTGCCATGTGGTGGAGGAAGGACAAAATGGCTGTCCAGCCCCCGAAGCTATCTGAGGGAGCGTTACCCAGCCACAGGCTTTAAAAGGTTGAGAACTCCTGCTTTAAAATCTGTTTCTTCTGTTACCCATTCTGGCTTTTCTTTTTAGTACAAGTATTGTCTTTTTCCATTGTTCCTTAATAATGTCTCTTGCTTCAACCCACATTCTTCTGGTTCCCAGACAATGGATTTTAGTACTGTGAATCTGTTCCATATATGGACTTTAATTTCTCAAGAATTGTATTTTGATTATACTTTGGGACTGCAATTCTTTTAAAGTTCTTTATCAGCTTTACTCTAATGTTGGATATCAGCAGTTCATGATCCATGCCACAATGTTTTCTTGGTTTTGTTTTGGCATAAAAATATATAGCCTTTCTATCTCCTGCTTTCAATTATGTAGTTTATTTGAATTTGATGATGTCCATGTGTACAGCCTTCTGTTCAGTTGCTTGAAGCATGTGTCCAAAATGAACAGATTGCTGCCTCTGACCCAGCCCCCAACACCGGCTGGGTTCAAAAGAGCCTCCGCGGCCTAGCCGGCTCCAGCATAGCCTCAAGGGAAATGGACATAGTGGGTGGGGTTGAGTTTGGGAGGTTTTGGTGTATTATTTATGAAGTATTTTTGAAGTGTTTTTACTGATTTGATGTTGTTATTGTGATTAGGGATGTTCTGAATTGCCTTTGAAATGTTTTTGTGATGCAATATCTTGTAATCTTGTAACTGTGATATATTGTTTTTTCTCTGTTATTGTATACTTTGTATCTTTGTTAGCTGCCCAGAGTCGCTTGGCGACTGGGGTGGCATACAAGTTGAATAATAATAATAATAATAATAATAATAATAATAATAATAATAATAATAATAATAATAATAATAATAATAATAATAATAATAATAATAATAATAATAGTTCACTTCAATGTTGCTTCATTTCTGTTCCTAGGGCAAAATTTCCAACAACATTCGGATCTACAGTAATACCTTGGGTAACGTTTGCATCAGATAACGCTAAAACTGCATAATGTTAAAGCAATCTGGGGAAAAATTGTATCGCATAACATTAAGTCCTATGGGATGCATCAGATAATGTTTGCTAAAGCCTTTGCTGGTTACAAAATCCCATAGTATTTAATGTTATCCGATGCGTGCATCAGTTAACATTAAAAATTGGATAACACTAAGACTTGTGGAATTAAGTTTTAGCATTATCTGAGGTTTTACTGTACTTTATTGCCTACTTTTGCATTTCAATTGTCCTTGATTATATGTATAATTGTTTTCCTATATGATCATTTTCCTCCTGGATATTCGCATAAAAAGTATCAATTTCCTGTTCTTCAAGACTATTGAACAATTTTTTGTTAAAATTAAAAAACCAAGAAATTTAAATATAGGTCATAAATAAGTAGCAAGAGAGCCGAGCATGATGTCAAACCTGTGTAAAGGGAGATAACTCTAGTGAGAGGTTAATTTCTATGACAGTATAAACGTGCTTATTCTATAGACTCTGTTTTGTATTTCATTTTTATACTTTTACATGTTTTAAGTTTTATTTTTAAAGACATTTTAAAAAGTGATTTTTATGAGGTAATACTTAATAGTTTTCCAACTGAAAATATTTTAGATTTCTGTAACCTCACTTTATTTTTGAAATATAGTGTTTGGAATCCATATATTCTGAAGCATCTTATACATTTAGTTGGAGTTATTTTCAGTTTTATTAAACCACTATAATATGCATTTAAGTCTTTCAAGTTATGCCTCCATAATTTTGTATTATTGATCTTAAAGTGTTTGATTTTATTTAAATTACACAGTTACATAGAGTTTTGAATCAGGTTTTTAGGTTTAGAAATGTATTTTTGTTATATACCCATATATTCTTTACATAACAGCTTGTGCTTGCTGAATAAATTTGGGGAAAAGGGAGCCTTCTGTTATAACATAAAAATTAAAGGATATTAAGAGAAAAAGGTTTCTACAGAACTCAAAAAGGTACAGAACATTTCCTAGAGTCACAATGAAATCTTCTTGACAGGTGTGTGAACATAGAATTTTAAGTTTCCTCAGGACATTTACAACTTACTTATAACTAAGGATTTGACATAAGGATATGGGGGGGGGAGGGATCATTGTGAAGTTGATGTTTGCAATACTGTACTCATTTTAAAAAAATTCTTTTGAAAAAACCCACCAACCTTCCAGTTTATGAATATGGGGTATTGTATTTCAGTATCCATGATTCAAAATACCAGGAAATGGCCCATTATTGTGTAGGCAGGCCAACTAGAGAAGAGAGAATGCCTAGTAGCTGTTCTTCAGAATGCTCCCCAGCCATCATCAACATCTTCCCACACCTCTGATCTTCCATCAGTTGGTGCTCTTTTATCCCTGTCTGAATGGTTCTCCAGCTATAGAAAGAAATTCTGGAGGGCTTGTTCCTTCGGAGCCCTACCCTTTCTGTGACTTTCCCCATTGTTTGAATAGGATCCATGTGGCCTGTCTTCTCACAGTTAGACTACCTGATGAAGAAATACTATATTGGACTAATAGCTTTATGACAGTGATAGTGAATCTTGACACTCCAGGTGTTCTTGGAGTTTAATTCCCAGAAGCCCAAGTCAAAACTCCTACTGATGAGGGCTTCTGGGAATTGAAGTTCAAGAACAGATGGAGTGCCAAGGTTCACCATCACTGCTTTATGATTATGTTGTGTGTATGTTTTCCAAATGATGTTCCTTTTGGGTTTGAAATAATAAAAAAGGAGTTTGAAACAGTTTCAGTGAAGACCAAGATCAAAATAATAAATCTTATGTAAAATAAAGACAGAAGGAAAAGACAAGAGAAAAAAAATCAGCTTATCTGAAATGTAATGTCTTACAGTCTTAAAGGAAGAAATGTGGATATTCAGTCAAACTGGAACTCTCACTAGAGCAAAAATGAGTAAATTGGGCATATTGTGCCATGCAGATACTGTATAATGAAAATACAGAACTGTTCAGAAAATATTTTTTTGCTGGAAAAAGTGTGTATTTGGGGTGGAATAAGAAAAGAAGAAGACTTCCCACGAAATGGGTTGACATAATAAAGGAAACCACAACTGCTAATTTGCAAGACCTGAACAAAACTTACTTGAAAAGACAATATCACTAGGGAGGGAAGCACATATAAGAGAAAACAAACTAACATGAGATGGTGCTGTTAGTTTGCAAGATCTGAGCAGAGCTGTTAGTGATAGGACAGTCTGGAAGTCATTCACTTGTATAGTCATCACACATCAGAAGTGACTTGATGACACACAAATACTTTGGAGATTTTTTTAAACTGCTAAATAATTGTGTAGTGACATGATGAGTGGAATAGGTACCAAAGTTTTGCCAACATCAAGAAAGGCCATTTCCATCAACAAAGCAAAAAACAAACAAACCAAAAACCAGTAATTTCTCAGCTCATATGAATTAGTTTATGAATATTTGTTCTCCAACCTTTAAAAAATATTTTAAAAATATTTTTATGACTAGAAACAGAATTCCTTTTTAATGCCTATTTCTCTATGAAGGAATTAAAAGTTTTCCTTGTGAATATTAACTACAGTGGAACCCCACATAACAAATGCTTCACATAGTGAAAAATTCTCATAATGAAGTGTTTGCTATGCAAGGGCAATACCTCGCATAACAAAATAACCTCATTCATTATACGGGGTTTTTCAGTAGCTGGGGTATTCCCGCTCAATGGGAACCCTGGTTAACAAACTTTTTTTCCGTTATGCAGAGTACCGCCAATGGTGCTATGTATAACGAAAAAATCCACATAACAATGAGTTCCGTGGAATGGAGTTTTTTCGTTACGTGGGGCTCTACTATAATTAGATCCTGACTGGCAGGATCAAAAATTTAGATTGATCCAGAGCTCATGAACTTGCAACATTATAGATGTTCTTTGGATCTTTTAGTGTTGGTAAGCTCTTCAACACAGTTTTCAACAGTCACTATTTTACCCTTTTGAGAGGGCTTTTCAAAGGATATGTTTATCAACACTGGCAGCCAAAATTCCTTTTAAATAAAGAAAAGTGGGTGAGACCACTCATTCTCTTTTAAGATAAGCAATGTTGCCCATTTTAGTTTATTTAATCTGGGGTTTTAAAAGGTCACTTGTTTCTACATGAGGGTTAAAACAGTTTTACTTATTTTAAAAAGTAACTCAAAATCTTTTTGCTTGAACTCCTCCAATCTTGGCAAGAGAAGACTGTTTTCTACATACATGCCATGTTTGGTCCTGAACAAAAGTCGAGTTTAAAAGTTATGGGTTCTTTTTTTTTTTTTTTAGGTGTCACTTTTTTTCCAAATCACCTTGTAGAGCAGTGTTTTGCTTGGCTACACAATATAATAGAACTAGAGAGTGTTACACTTCCACAGAATGAAGAAGATATCTGCTTCAGGCAATCACGTTTTCATTTTGAGGGCAATGAGAATGTGATGACTGAAGGGTAGAGCTAGTGCACATTTCAATAATGTCTTCATACATGTAGAGTGTCATCATATGTAGATTGTTATCATATATCTCTGTTCCAGCTCCTGCCAACCTAGCAGTTTGAAAGCAAGAAATTGCAAATAGGTAAATAGGGACCACTTTGGTGGGAAAAGATCAGGGGGCCATGAAAGGAGCCTCATTCGGGTATCCCCTGAGCAGAGTTCCTCCAGCAAAAATCCTTCCAACCAATAATAATAATAATAATAATAATAATAATAATAATAATAATAATAATAATAATAATAATAATAATAATAATAATAATAATAATAATAATAATAATAATAATAATAATAATAATAATAATAATAATAATAATAATATCATCATCATCATCATCATCATCATCATCATCATCATCATACGATCTGCAGTCAAGAGCTCTGGGATGGTTAGCTATTAGATAATGGCAACAGAACTGTGGAAATGACTGTTCGATACATGAACACATGTCCTAATACAGGGGTTCCCAAACTTTTTGTGCTATGGGCCTGACCACACACCTCGTAAACACTGCCATAAAATGCACCTGTTGTAAATCCATTTAGAAGAGCTGTGGGTGCATTTATGGCAGTGTTTATGGCAGGCATGGACGTGTTTTATGGCTGTCGTAATCATGCCTGCTTCTGCTTCTGGTAGTAGTGACGGCAGTGGCAGGCCACATGAAATGGTGCCACAGGCCATATTTTGGTCACCCCTGTCCTAAGACAAGGAATGTGCTGTTCAATCCTTTTCTGTTATGATTTGAGACAATTAATTGTGAAAACGTGTTAGTTGTATATAAAAAATTAAATGGCAATGGAGAAGAGGTTTTGTAAAATATGATTAAAAAAAGATAATGGAAATCTAAACAGAGGTAAGCAGAGAGGGAGGGAAAAGATATTAAGAAATTAGGGGGTAATTGAGCTTTTTTTCTTATTGTTTTTTGGATACTACTACATTTTAAATCTATCCTGCTTTTTAGTCCAAACACCTTGATATAAATACTTTAAAAGGACCGTATAGCATAAACAAGACACTGTAATCTGAAACACAGTATGATGTTTTGCAAATAAATAATTAATCTTCCCTAGGGAAAAAATGCTTGATTTTTTTTATATTCTAGACACATTTTATTATTATTTCTTTCACTTTCCCCTCTGCCTTTAAAGTGAATTAGATGTAGACCATTAATTTCTTCCTGTCAGACTTTGTGGCCTTGAGGCCAGACTCTCTGTGATTGAGGAAATCAATGCAAGTTTTGTCATTGATCGCAAGAGAATCTGGATTTAATCTATTATGCTTCAAATTGAATTGCTTTTGTTGTTGAGAAAGAAAGAGGGAGATTATATTTTCTCAGAACATTTCTGGCATTGTCCTTCCAACTGAAGGATACTCACGACAGTGGTCAAGAATACCACAAACTTCAAGGAGGCGCTTTCTGTGTACCTCTTGTCCAGGGTTGCCTGTATTGAATAAAAGTCAACATCTAGCACAGGGGTTCTCAAACTTTTTAATCTGTGGGCTAGACCATGCCCCCTCAGATAGCTGAATGGGCTGGACTGGTGGTTTCTCCCACCATAAATGCTGCTACAAAAGGCATTCACGGCTGTTGTAAATGCATTTATGACAGACGCTGGCACATTTACGGCTATTGTAAACACGTCTGCTTCTGGTTCCAGTGGCAGCAGTGACAGTCCATGGGCCGTAGGTTGAGAATCCCTGATCTAGCAGAACAATTTAAGGACAGCCTAAGAAACTTGAGGTTTCAACATAGTGTCTATCTCTTGATCTCTACACATAGAAATCTTTTTGTTGCTGTTTAACCAGCATAAATGAGAGACAGCATGCCAAGAACTAGCATTCTGGACATTGTATCACATGGTAGATATTTTTGTTTTACCTTTTCAAGAAATTTATGTAGGAGGAGAGTTTGACCAGCAGCGTTAAATTTGTACAGTTTGTTTTCTTCACTTGAAATCCATGCTGATGAAAGAAGAATGCACACAAAGCAGCACAATGTTTCTTCAAGAAACATCTAAAGCAGATGGTGTGGGAGAAAACACTTATTCCCAGATAGAGTCATGGCAGTAATAACAAGGAAAGCAGAGAAAATTGCTAGCAAAGTAAATTGTGTTTTTCCCTACACAAATTCTGTTCCTTCGTTCAAAATTTTCCCATCTTTAAAACAAATGGTTTTCAATCACTGGGAGTATGGTCTACTCTATTACCATAGCAGGATAACCTAGCCAGACTATTTGTTTGACTAATTGCTAACTAGTTTGTCCAATGAACAATTTATGTTTACATCATTACCACACATAATTTCTGCCACAATTTTTCACATGTCTGTAATTTGTGGGGCTACTCTATTAGAAGAACAGCTACCATGTAGGCCACGTTGGAACAGTCCAGCTTGAACAGAATGATCTAAACAAGCATGGCCATTCACACAGAAATGGCTCCTGCCAATGTTGTTAAGTGGCTTAATATGCAAGCCACTTCAGGAAATTGGCAATCATATCCACTACTTGGCAGAGGGCAGTGTGTCTGTGTGTGTGTGTGTGTGTGTGTGTGTGTGTGTGTGTGAGAGAGAGAGAGAGAGAGAGAGAGCAATATATCCTTTTGTATTCCACTTTGTATTTGTAGGGTTAAAATGTAGTTGGGGACTTCACCTGAGGAAAGTAGAAGGTAATATAGCAAACCAAGCTATATAGAAGATACAAGATGGGTCATTCCTTACCTGTGCACCCTTTATTTGGGTACAGAGTGAGTCAAGTGGCTTCATGCAGATCTGCTACTGACATTGCTGCTGCTCAAGGCTTGGAAGCATTTGGAGGTGAACAAGGGTGAGATTAGATGGCAGAAATGGTGTGCATTTGATTGCATGGGAAAGGGTCACTTTTCAGGGAGCAACCTTCCATTTGTCAAGGAAATCACTCCAGTCTGGCTCAGGAAAGTTGTTCCCTACAGCCAAAACAAAAAGGATCACCTTAATGAAGTACAATTTCCTGTATGTCTTGCAATTGCTAGGAAATAGATCACACCCGACTGCTCCACAAGTTCTTACAAATGTGATCTATTTTCTTGTGCAATCACAACCTTTATCTGAATACTGCCTCTTCAGGAGTTGCTGTTTTTTTCTAGGAGTATATTTGGGACTGTAGTGGCTCAAGCAGTTAAGATGCTGAATTCACTGACTGGAAGGTTGGAATTTGATTCCCAGGTAATGCATGATGGAGTGAGCTCCTGTCTCTGTCCCAGCTTCTGCCAAACGAGCAGTATGAAAGCAAGAAATTACAAGTAGATAAATAGGAACCACTTCAGTGGGAAGGTAAACAGCATCCTGTGCATTCCGGTGTTGAGGTATACCAGCCACATGTCCATGGAAGCATCTGCAGAAGCAGACACCACTGGCTCTTTGGCTATAAACATAGGAGAGCATTGAACTCTAGAGTCGGATATGACTGGCTTTCGAGAAAGGGTGACCTATATGTGACAAACCGCTAACTGATACTGCTGTGGATGAGATCTGTGATTGAGCATTTTACTAAAGTTAATCCAGATCTTAATCTGTCATCAAGGTGCCCACTTCTGGTTTAGTTCAATCTGAATAGATATGACAACATAAACATAAACAGATTTGCAAACACATCTGACACAAACCTTATAATCTTCTTCACAATTTTCCCTGGCTGACTGGTCTGTACTTTTCCACTTCCTCCTTTTTGACTTTCTTGATGGATAGGGACAGTGTCGGCCTTCCTCCAGTCATCTGGCATTTCGTCCATTCTCTGCAATTAAAAAAAAATGATTTTGTAGGTCTGAGGTCTCTTCAGCCAGTTTCTTCAATATCCTTGGATACATTTCATCCAGCCCTGGAGATATGAACTCACTCAAAGTAACAAGACATGCCTTGATTATGTGTTTGTTAAATTGAAGGTGCAATGCTGCACCCTCCATTTGTACTTCACATTTGCCTGAAGAGTTGAAGACTATCTTTTGGGAAATACCAAGCTATAGTAGGACTTGAGCACTTCTGCCTCCCATTTTCTATATGTGTCCATATTTGTGTCTTTTTTGCTGTTTTCCACCTTATTTTCTTGTTGGACCTTTTTGTAATTGTGCCTTTAGATTTCTTTTTAAAGAAACTCCTGTCCATCTTGGACTCCTTTTCCAGATAGGATCTCCTTCCATGGGAATTTACCTATCATTGTTCTCAGTCAATTAAAACTGGATTTCCTAAAGTCCAGTGTATATGTGCAGCTACACCCTGCTTTTGTTTCCTTTGAAATAAAGAACTCAAGTACAACACTTTCCCCAAGAGATCCTCTTGCAGCCACTTCTTCTGCCAATTGATCTCTTTTAGTTAGAACCAAGTCAAATATAGTTACTCCTCTAGGTCCTTCATCCACTTTTCACAGAAGCCAGGAAATCTTTGGGAGGGCCATATTTGGCAGAATCTGTCTCCCATCATGTATCAGGACAATTGATATCTCCTATTACTACTATTTTATGTATTCTTTCAATTTATTTTTCAAAAGTTCCATCTGCATATTCTCCTTGATTGGGTGGTCAGTGGTAGACTCCAACTACCATGTTTCCTTTGTTTTTTGCTCCATTTATATTAATCCAGATGTTTCTGTGGACATGTGGCAGGCATGTCTCAATACCTGAGTGCACAGAATGCTGTTTACCTTCCCACCAAAGTGGTCCCTGTCACAATACCAGCCTAACCCTCGAGTAGGCCCTATTGTTCTTCTGAATTGCAGCTCCCTGGCTGGACAACCTAGGCTTTAGATATGTGTAGATAAGGTAGCAACAAGCCAAATAACCACTCCATCTCTTCAGGTATTTCAGAATTATATTGAAAGCACAGCATGGTTCAGGATACAGTCCATCAAAAGATCAGGCCCCCTCCTTTCTCAAGCCTCACATTTTGCAGGTTAAGAGCACAACATTCCAGAGAATGACTGAGTGTGTGTGTGTGTGTGTGTGTGTGTGTGTCTGGGTTATACCTCTGGCCTTCTGCCTTAGGGATTCCAACCAATGATCTTACTGCAAGGCATGTCAATCACACAATAAGTTTCATTTCTTCAATTCCATGAGGCACATATTGTTTACATTCCATGATGCACATATTGTTTACATATTTTCTCTCTCCCCCTGATTTGGAATCACCATTTTGAAAGTACTAAAACACATTGAGGTGGGTAAAAAGATAATAAAAAAGCACAGTTTAAAATGGGGCTTATTTCATTACAGTCCCTATTTATCTACTTGCAATTTCCTGCTAGCTTGGGTACCAATTAGTTCATGGATTCTATGCTAAATTGGACAATATTCAGGGTCTGCTGTCTTTTTCCTGGATCAAATGTCTGGTTCAGAGTTGTTTATTATTACTGTGCACCCAGTGATGGGATGTAACAGGTTCTCACCAGTTCTCCAGAACCGGTAGTAACTTTCCCCAGTGTCCCACCTTCGGGGCTTACCTTTTCACTGGTTCCCCCACTGCGCATGTGCACCAAGCGCTTGGTGTGCATGCATGCTTACAGTGCTTGGCGTGTATGCACGGCTTCCTTGTTGTCCTCCCAAACGGGGAGGAGGAAGAGAAGCTGCTAGCCTGAAGCTTCCTATAGCCTGCTTCCCATGGTAAGTTACTCACCTTTCGATGTGGTATGTCTGTGTGTATTTTAACGTGTATTTAATACCTTTACCTATATTGACGTACTACCACAGTTCCTAAAAAGGCCTGGCTTGGGGGTTTTAAGCAAAGTCTTGGAGTTACCTCATCAATAAGCTACACCTGTACTGTTCCAGTTGCTGTTCCAATTGTAGAACCCTTAAGGAGGTACAGCTGTTTTACATTTACATTAAGGCATATTATCCTAGAGAACTGGTTAGGCAAAGACTTATTACCTAACTTCTTTAACTGTTGAAAAGTTGAAAAGTGCCAAAATGAAGCCATCTTGTGGTGAGTTCATTCTGTAATTCCTTCCATCTGACCTAGTGTGAGAAAGATTAGCCAGAATAAGCTTTAAGCTCTGGTTTAAAAGCTATGGTTGATTTGTGTTTGGGGTGTTTGGGTGGGTGGGTGGGTGTATTTTAATGTATTTATTTATTTATTTATTTATTTAATTTATTTATGGGTTTGTGTTGTGTGTGGGTGGGTGGGTTGAGGTGTGTGTGTGTGCTTATTTTTTTTATTATTATTTTGTATTTTTTCCTTTGGCCCTGCCCACATCATGATGTCATGATGTTAGCTCCGTCCACACTGTGATGACATCATGGTGGGGTAGTAAAAATTTTGACATCCCACCACTGTGTGCACCTAATGCTAACTAAAGCTTTTCTGGACACTACTTAGAGATGCTTTTTGGCAGAAGAGAGTAAGCATCAAGTAAAAAAGATATTTGTTTCAGAGCTGGTTAAATTTCACTTTCATATTGTCTTATTTCTCAACAAAACAACCCTTCTGCCATTAAGAATAGATAAAGCATTCTGTTATGCAGACCTAAGAACCATACAGTCAGGTTACTGCACTGTGTGAATTATGAATTCTCAATAATTTTGAATCTTACACAAAAGCATGGAAACTCTGAAAGTTGATATTAGCACCCATCGGAGTTTTATGTTGTTGTGTTTAAACTGAGTGTCTAACTAATGAAGGGAAAATATATTTAGCAGGTCCTTCAAGGTAGCAAAATGCATTTAGTCTTTTAATGTCATTTATTTCTCTGTGTTTTTGCTTTTTACAGGGCACTGTGCAATTAAGCTAATGGGCAAGTAATGTTTTGTAATATTAGTTTTACTGGCAGTCTTGTTCTATGACTGTAAATGTCTGTATTTGGACTAGCATTTGAGCCAGGCCAAGCCCTCTGACATTTCTTTATTTTGGTATATTGCTATCTGTCTTGCCTTGCTGGAGGCTTTAGTCCTTTTCTTTAAAATTTAATATTCCTATTTTGTAGTAATAAGTACATACACTGTGCAAGGAGAAGAACCTTTTATTATCAGAGGTATCCTATATCCTGCTTATTTGGGCAGTTGAGACACTTCCCTTATAAATAAAACATCTCACCCTTCTTGTTCATATTAAGCACAACTGGTACCACAACCCAGCCCTGCTGGCTTATTTAGCTCTGCCTGGGGTTCTTATTTACTCCTGTCCAGGTGTCCTTTTTAAGGGGATTGGAGAGGTTTAATAATGTTTTTAGACAGTTCTATAGTATTCAGTTTTAATTAGCATTGTATATAGGTTTTAACTGACGTTGTGAGCTTCCCTGGGTCGCTTAGGAGAAAAGGGTGGTTATATAAATCCAATAAATAAATAAAAAAAATCTAATGTGAGACTATACAATGTGAGACTTTGGTCACTGTGTTTATTCCAAAGTTAGAGAGGGATACCAGCCTAACTTCCCAAAGCATGGGACTCTAGTTGCATTAGTGGTGAAAGCCCATCAGCTCTGATTTTTGACATGCTGGCTGTGGCTGATGGGATTACAGACAAAACTTGGGAAAGCCCCAATTTTGAGTTACATCTCTCTTCTGATGTCTGCCTCCGGTTCTGAAAGCGCCATTTTAAGAGTTCCAGTTAAAAAATAAAATAACTTTTATGAGCTATAAAACAAAGATTTTGATTGGGGGTGGTGCTCTTTATTGATAATAGTGGAAGCAACAAAAAGGAAGCAAGCAATTCATTCCTGTTTTAGGATCACAGAGCAATAATCTGGATCATCTCTGCCATGCTTTAGTCTAGCTAAAACACATCAATGAACACTCACAACCTTGATCCAATGGATATTATGTATGTCTCTGCAGGACTACAAGAGGAGGGGAAATTGTTCATTCATGTCCCAATCCTGTTAATTATCAGCCCCTCCCTGCCTGGTGATATACTTAAATACCTAGTAAGGTAAGTAAGTGTGACTTGACTTCAAATTCAAGTCAGCTATGAACAATCCAACAGTGGATTCTTTTAAACAATCCAACAAAAAAAAAATCTAGTGTGAGACTATACAAGGAGGGAGAGACTTCACAAGACATTCATTAGGGAACATGTAGTTCTCTTTTGACAAAGGGCTCAGTCAGATGGGCATTTTCTCCACTGGTTGGTGCACTGTGGGGATAACAGAAGAGTAGCGTGCCTTGGCAGGGCCCCGTATAAAAATTTGTTTGGGGGCCCTTAGGAAGGGTAAAGATTTGTTTTGCTTACGCACGTTGGGGGCCCCTGTAGCCCGGGGGCCCCGTATAATTGATACGGCAGATACGGCGGTAGCTACGCCTCTGGGGGATAAGTTGGTTCACTCCCCCCCACATCCCTGGGTGATTACAAGACCTGATCAATCCATCCTCAGAGTGTCCCTACTCATACAATTTTGAGCCCCTGTCAGGGGTTTTTACTTTTTGGGTTGTGGATTGGTGCATTGTAGTTTGGTTCATTTCCAGCACGTGTGAACAGACAAAATCAAGGCTTGAAGCTGCCACAACTCTTTCCACTATTAATTTCCAGTACTGTGGAGTGGTTTAATTAGCGAGCCACTTCAGCATACTCGCAAACTGAACACTTTCCCTGCTCCTATGTGGAGGGGCAGGGGAAGTCCAATTTCTTTTTTGTCTCTGTCAGACCACTGATGTTGTGCTAAATCACTTAGATAAAATCTTTAAAAGTATTTTCTTTGTTCCTCTGCAAAGGGACAAGGGAAAGAAAAAAATAATTTCCCTTCCCTTGTCCCTTTGCAGAGGAGCAGGGGAAGTGTTCAATATGTCAATATCTTAAAAGGGCTATTTTATTAAATCACTCATGATATTGGACATTGACAGCAGAAAAAAACAGATTAAATAGGGTTGCTTGAGGTCTGGATGCCATTTGAATGTGATGATCACACCAAAAGACATCTTGCTCTTCCTCTTGACCTCAAGTGAGCCCATTTAGGCTTCACCAGTCCATTCCAAAGGTGTGAGACAGTTACAGCCAAAGCCTTTATTAACAGGGTCGACGAAAAAGAGGTTCAGTACCACATTTTACAATGAACTGTCCAACATTGCACTTTTCTGAACTAAAATGTGTTGTAGGACAATAACCTCTTTCATATTGTATTCTATGCGGTGTGTGATGCAGTTCTTGACTTAAAAATATTACCAAATGCACGTATTAGAGATAACAGTCAATTGTAGAAGAAATCATATTTTAAAAGTCAGCGCTTGGAAATAATATACTGCTAAACTGTCTTCTTCTTCTCAACCTAAAACAGTGAGGCAGGCTGGATGCCTGACTACAGAGAAGTTTAAAGGAGGGAGAGACTTCACAAATCATCTCTACTTCATCTCCTATAGAGGCTGTTTGTGAGTTTGTTGCAAATAAAATTATTGTTTAAGCATTATCTATGGAACTGTGAAGTCAGCATTTTCTTTTTCTTCTTCTTAGCTTAAGGACAGTCCTTTTAAAGTCATGTGGGTACCATAAAAAATATTGTAGCGATTTCATTAGCCACCTGGGAATAGAAAAAGGGAGCAAGATTTCAACCAAGACTTTACTTTCAGTTAAATCTTTCCACAGTGTTATGCTAAAGAAGTATAACTGAAATGGTCAATTGGTTTCTTATAAAGCAATATTTTCAATTTTCTGGCTTCTGTTTGTCATGGACTATAGCTCCCAGAAGCCTTGGGAAATACCATAGATTTTGGCAGTTAACCAAAGTTCCTTGGCATTACAGTGCAAACACATTTACAGTGAAAATATAAGGCTACCTAATACTGCAGGATGGAATGAGCAACTATCTTTGTTTCAGCCTCTGCCAACCTAACAGTGTGAAAGCAAGACATTGCAAGTAGATAAATAGGGATCACTTCGGTGTGAAGGTAACAGTGTTCCATGCACTCCGGTGTCTAGTCATGCCTGCCACATGACCATGGAAACATCTGCAGATGCAGACATCGCTGGCTCTTCAGTTTTGAAACAGATGAGCACTGACCCCTAGAGTCAGATATGACTGGCTTTCGAGCAAGAGAAACCTTTATCTTTTAATATTGAAATAATTTTCAAAGTGAGGTATAGATGCTTTTTTTGCAAGGGGCAGCTTAGTTTGATCTATCCCTTTTGCAGAGGACACAATAATAATAATAATAATAATAATAATAATAATAATAATAATAATAATAATAATAATAATGATAATGATAATGATTATGATGATGATGATAGATTATTATTATTATTATTATTATTATTATTATTATTATTATTATTATTATTATTATTATTATTATTATTATTATTATTATTACATGTCAGAAATTATTCTGGGTTGAAAGGACTTTTGTGGAAGAAACTCTGCTCAGGGGATGCCCAAATGAGGTTACGTTCATGTCCCCAAGATCTGGGACAGAGGCGGGCACTCAATCCATCATGCAATACCTGGGTCTCAAACTGCCGACTTGTCAGTCTTTCAGCTAACAAGATGAGCTTCTTAACTACTGAGCCACCACACCCCCTATAATGTTTTATGAACATGTTATTAATACCAAATATTTTCAGTTTTAAATCTTAACAGCAACTAATTTCCTAAGTGCTAATATTTAACTTCAACTGTTGAAACTTAATATTCAAATCTTGGGGAAAATTAACATGGGAAATGCATAGAAAAATAAATGCAAAATTCCATGGTCCCCTCCCCTTAAATTTCAAAGACTTATGTAAAAATGGTGGAATGGTATTACGATATTAAAATCATATACAGTACTAAGATAGGGTTGGCTTGGTCTATCAGAGTGGATGACAGGAAAATGCCAACTCATGCTAATGATCGCCACAAAACGTACAGCAATATTCTTTTTGCATTACGTTGCACAAAATATGTTTGTGCCCTTGTATTTTTTATATTTCTCTATCTGTACTGAACAACAAATGAGGTCTGCTACACAATCTTCTTGAAAGCCATTCTTCTTAAGTGCCTTTATTCAGATACTGAGATGCAATGAAAAGAGAAGTTTCTATAAACATGAAGTGAGGATGGGATGAATCAAAGATAACAATTAAGTAACTCTCTACAATTGACAGCTCTACCTTACCAGTGGATTCTTTTAAAAATAAAAGCACAAATTTTCATCTTGAAAACATTTAGATATTGCAGTTTTTGTTGAGTGTAATACCATTTAATATTGTTGCCTAGCAATTTTATACTTTTTGAGACACCTACATCTATCCATTTCATAGTGGTAGTTCAAAGTTACTGATAGGAGTAAATGGTTTCTAACTGTTTTTAATACTTAATCTTTCCTTTGTGGAAATCCTTCCTTCCATATACTGTTCGAAATCAATAAGCTTATTAGCTTATTGCTGTAATGAATTAAAATGGGGCTTTTGCTTTTAGGAATTAAAGCAGGTCTTGGAGTTCTTTGTTTCATGAGAAGGAATGGAGAAGTCTGGGAAACAACATTAAACGCAGGTACTGGTTAGTTTACTTTTGAAAATAGTCAAAACAAGCTGAAAACTGTGAGAATGGAACTAAGAATGATGGACATTGTATGCTGTGATTGTAATGATTACTATACAGGAAGAGGTAGGAAGAGAAATAAAAATTGGGTTTTGTTAAATTAGAACGTGAAGAAGGCCAGGAGGAAGATAAAAGGGGCCTCCCTCGGCCAGGGGAGGCCCGAAGAAACGCAGATGCCGCCGCCGCCGCGCCAGACGCCGCCGCCGCCGCTGCACCCTCCCGGCCCCCGTCACCGGCCGGGAGGAAGATAAAAGGGGCCTCCCTCGGCCAGGGGAGGCCCGTAGAAATGCAGATGCCGCCGCCGCGCCAGATGCCGCCGCTGCCGCTGCACCCTCCTGGCCCCCGTCACCGGCCGGGAGGAAGATAAAAGGGGCCTCCCTCGGCCAGGGGAGGCCCGAAGAAACGCAGACGCCGCCGCCGCGCCAGACGCAGACGCCGCCGCTGGACCCTCCCGGCCCCCGTCACCGGCCGGGAGGAAGATAAACGGGGCCTCCCTCGGCCAGGGGAGGCCCGAAGAAACGCAGATGCCGCCGCCGCGCCAGACACCGCCGCCGCCGCTGCACCCTCCCGGCCCCCGTCACCGGCCGGGAGGAAGATAAAAGGGGCCTCCCTCGGCCACCCGGCCTCGAAGGGAGAGAACTTGGGGGTTTTGGGCGGCTATAGAGGACTCAATAAGGGGGGGGGGGGTTGGTGGGATATTGTTTTGTTTGTATGGAAGCCGCCTAGAGTCAGGTTAGCCTGAGCGAGGCGGGGTATAAATTTGAAGAATAAATAAATAAATAAATAAATTAAAATAATTCTGATGTTCCTGATTAGAATTATGTATTGCAAGTGCTCCCATGAAGAAAGTGCATGCTTGTGAGTAAACAGTAGAAATATGTAATCTAATGTATTAGCTGGCTAGGGTAGGTTAGGAAATATAACTAGACATGCATTTCTTGTTTTATTCTGGAAAAGGGGAAAGTAATTTTTTCCCCATTCTTCTATTTTGTACCTGATCCTGAACTTTTCTATATTTTTTCCATCTAAATAAACTTGATTGAAACAGAAGACGTGTACTCATTACATAGAGCTTAAGTTGGTGGGGGATTTTCCACTTCCTTTAATTCCTTTATTTCCTTTATTGGGAATGCTACACTAAACTAATTCATGCTGCATGTCCTACCTCATCTGGCTGGTTTGTAAGCATAAACTAGGGATTCTCAACCTGTGGCCTGTGGCACCATTTCATGTGCCCCCACCACCACACCTGGAAGTAACATGTGGTCGAGGAAGGGCAAAATGGCTGTCCAGCCCATGAAGCTGTCTGAGGAAGTGTGACTCAACTCCCAGCTTAAAAAAGGTTGAGAACTCCTCACATAAACAGTCAGTGACTGAAGCCTATCATAGATTTATCTAGTCTGGAGCAGGCCCAAAAGGACTCTGAAGCAGCACAAAGATAGTGTGGGCTTCCTGAATGGGTTCAGATATCTGGAAGGTGGAAGGAGTCCTATGATATTGGGATAAGTGGGTTGTATTATCCTTACAATTGCTATGCCCTGAAAAGTTTATTTAGGATTGTAGAAGAGTTAGTTTTAGTCTAAGAATAATGTGAGAAGAGACACTAGCAGAAAAACTGAGAATGCAATTTCTCGATCTTTTAATGCTTTGGAGCAACAATAAATAGAAGCCAACCCATGGAGATCATTTTGATTATGAGAGCTAGCAAAGTGCAATACTGTTGGACTAGGACTTGGAAGACATGCATTCAAATTTCCTCTTGGGCATAAAAGCTTACCGTATGACTTTGGGCAGTCACACTCCCATAACCTGATCTATGTCACAGAGTTATTTGAGGGATTACTTTCAGCTCATTACAGAAAAGTATGGTATATAAATGAGATTTGTCCTGCAACTGTGGGACTCTCAATGAATACATCGCCCTAGAAAATGTTTTTCACCTGTAAAATTAAATAATATGAAGCCAGAGATTTCATCTTAGTGTTGGAGATGTAACCAAGCCCTCTGTACTTATTTCCATAGGTGGTGGGAATGTAAAGATATTGATGAAATGTGGACAGAGATTTTAAAAGAGATTAGAGAAATTATCAATCAAATTGAATCAAGATCCAAAAGCTGTTTTGAATTGCTAAACAGCTTTGGAGAGTCCAAAATTAGTTTGGGAGGGGGAAGGAATCAGTAATTATCTTGATAGCACTGATAAGACTAACAATAGCAAAGAATTGGGAGGTTTACTTTTAAGTTGCAGATTTGTGTATTGGTACAAGGAAATAAGGGAAATAGCACTTAATGACAAATTGACAACTGATATGAAAATAAAGAAGGGAACATTGAGATCATTTTTCTTTAAACACATATGGGATATCTTCATGTTACATGTTTTTGGGAAGGAAAATGAAAATATCCAAAACAGGAGTTATTGGGGGATTTTTTTAAGGGAAAGGGGATATGGTACAAAATTAAAAGCTTAAATATAAAGCAAGAAAGGTTGGTCTGAAGAACTATCCTGAAGGTGGGGGCAAACAAAACTTGTTACTGATGGCTGCTGTGAAACAGCAACCAGGAAAGTATTTTGTCTATAGTTACAAAATACAGGAGAAATGTAGAGATTTCCTTAGCCCCAAATTTCTAAGTACCTTAAAGCATCACTGGTTTTATGCTAGTTTTGGGAGGGATTAAGTGGAGAGGGAAGGCTCCTTCTCTAGTAAAATTCAGAGGATTGATCCCCTGGGTTCATTACATTGTTATAAATTTGTGTTACTTTGTCCTATTATTTTTAATGTATTTTCTTTTCTTTTTTTAATAATACTAAAAATTAATGTTGATAAATAAAAATTAAATTCTAATTTCACTAAATAAAAAAACAAAAAAGAGAATGTTGTTGCTGTTATTGTATCTTTAAGTCTTTAAATGAATGATTTTCTTTTTCTCTATTGTAATTTTTTAATGTTATTGTATTCCATTGTGTTATGCTCTGTTGTTTTTCTTAGCTGCCCTGAGTTGCGCTGTCAAGCGGGCAGCATACAAATTAAACATCATGATGATGATGAAGGAGAAGAATGTTTTTCAGTTCTGGCTTCTGGAACATTTTCATGCACATGTCCAATTGATGGCTGAAGTATATATATACTTCCTTTGGATTACTTTGGTTTCTGATGTCATTCTATGATCCTTCATTGGGTATGAAAGCCACCAGCCAGGTTGTTCCAAACAAATTGCCAAAACCAAAAGGATTAGTGAATCATCTCCAATTCATCTACTAGGCCAGCTTGAGTGCTGCAATGAAAGTTTCCTAAATTTAAGGAGGTCTCAGAAACATGATACTTAATGGCATACTGCTTTTGTGATATTCTTGGCCTCTGACCCGAAAGAGAGGTAGTTGTTATGATGAAGTAGGAAGTACATTTTATAAGGGAGTAGGCTTTCAAAGTTATGTTCTATAAATGGAGCTGATTTGTAAAGTTTCCCCATCCAAATGTTGCATTCACTACTAATCCTGATCAATAAAAGTTGCACATGGACACAACAGCACCCTCATTTTATTTATTAAAGGTTCATTTGTATTAATGAACCAAAGTGCACCAAATTTTGTTCTGCTAGTAGTCAGATATTTCCTAACATTATATCATTATTTAAAATCCCCTAAACCTCTAGGGGAACAGGTAAGCTCTCATGTAAACACAGTGTCTGGCCTCAAATGCTGACCACCCTTAATTCAAAGGGAGGGAAATTACTCGTTGGATTTGGGAAGTGTTTGCCTTCAAAAAGCCATAATGCACCATCATTAAGGAATAGATGGAGTCTTGCACCTTTTTATTGTAGTTCTGGGCAAGTTGCCAACATCCAGTATGTACGATGAATCATGGTCACTAAAATAGTGCTTTTAATGATTTTCTTATGGAATGTTTTACCATTTTACAACTGTTTTATCATTTCATTACTTGATATCATGGTACTTTGTGGTTTAAAACATTGCAAGGTTGTTAATTCCTTTGGGATTTTTTAAAAATGAAAAGTGGCATTGAACTATCTTAATTAAATGTAAAGCATAGGAAATATTTAGTGGCAGTGGTGGGATTCAGCAGGTTTGCCCCTGTTCACCAGAACCAGTAGCAGAAATTCCGGCTGGCCCTGCCCATCCAAGTTTTGAAATAAAGTTGTCCTAATTCAGGTGCAATGCAGGGATTTCCTCCTGGCCACGCCCACTATACCACACCCACAGAGTAGGTAGTAATTTTTTTAATCCCACAATTGCTTAGTGGGGTAGATATATGGTATAGTGAGATAAAGAATCCTCACTGCCACTTACTAGTTGAAAGTAGTCATTTTGTGCCAATCCAGTCCTTAGGGATTTTCCAAAACCTCTTGAGAGAGCTTTATTCCACATCACTTGGATTTTTTGGGGGGAAGTGAAGTATGTTTGTGGATCAATATATGATCTGCATAATATCAAGAAAATCTTACCAACTGTTAGATCAGTATGACAATGGAACCAATTACCTTGGGGGGTAAAGAGCATTCAAGAGATAATTAGACAAGCATATGTAAAATACACTTTATCATGGATTTCTGCATTGAATTTGACAGCTTAAAAGGCCTCTTCCAACTTCATTATTCTATGATTCTATAAAACTTCCACTATCTGCAGAAAACTGGTGTTTTTCTCATTTTGAACCTACAAACACACACCGGGCAAGCACAACCAGACACTGATTTATCACACTACCTATTCAATGCTATTGTTCTAAACCCATGGAATGATGTAACAATTGTCACATTTTTCAGTGCAAGGAGGAAAAAAAATGCAAGACCCCCCCCCCCCCCCAACAAATGCACAGTTATAAGATGGAGTTAAATAAAATAAATTCTGTATAATTTCCAACCTTGGGAAGATCTAAGCATAAGCAAATTTCAACCAAGGGAGGGGGGAATTCCAATAGTTAAAGAACAGTAAATATCTATTTGGAATTCAGTATCATCTTTGTTTTACATGCAAAATGCTTTTTGGGGGGGTGGATCCTTCTTCTTTTGATTCAGATACTGTACTTGAATAGTCCTAATGAATGAATGTGCATTGGTTATTGTTAAAGGTGTTTAAGTAGTATAAGGCTTCCCTTGTATTGAATATGCTTCATTTATTCCTAACTGTAATTATGCCATTACCAGAGCATCAGGTCTTCCATTATTAACTTTGGTTAATGAGAGCTGATAGCATAGCCATAGAAGGTCATGCCTGAAATAAAATATGGTAAATGATATGGGGAAGAGGTTGCCATCCTATCATTTACTTTATTTGATTTTATTTTATTACCCTACTCAGAAACCTGGATCAGTCTCCCATTCTGTTCAAGGAACAGGCAGCCTTTAAGTATATTGTTGTGTGGTTACAGGAAATGTAAAACTTGATCCCTGTGTTTTGTTGTTTTTCTTTTTAAAGCCCCCCCCCCTCCACACACACACACACAAAGGTTTCTTCCTCTGCCCTGAAGGCTAAAGAGGAGGACATCTCAACTCAGTAAGTCCTGTGGAATTCAGCTGCCCGGGGCTGAAGCCAAATTTGCTGCCCCCTGGTGGACACTGGCACCCTCTCCCACTAGGGCTTTTGGGAATTGTAGTCCAAGAACATACATAGCCCAAAAGCACCACCCGGGGCCAGAGCCCCCCCCCTCCAGTGATACCACTGTCTCAACCCCAAATCATAAAGCATTTTGCCATTCTTTCCCTAGTTCATGAATTATCCATCATTTTGTTTCCTGATGGGTCACTGGGTATCTGAATATTTTGATAGCCTGGACAGTGACTTCCTTACAATTAACGTATAAGGATAAGTGATAGAAAAAACAAGAGTCCAATGGAGGTCAGAAGAAGCCTTTGAACTGGATGCATGCTTCCAATCTCTGTTCCTGAGATGGAATGGACAGGAAAGGATTTCAAACCAGTGGGGAGACTGTGGGATCACCAGATTTTCCATAGACTAATAAAGACCAGAATACTACTGTATATGGTTTGCATAATTGATGGCTAATTGATGAGGTGTTCCGATACATCTTGGATGAACAATCGTGTGTATGAGAAAGCACACCATTGTGACATGTCCTGGGTGGGTTCAAAGGACACAGCACCTTGGTCAACCTGATCATGAGATCCAGCTGACAGGATGCCAGACGCCAGAGCATGGTGGTGGGAAGAGAGGTGGCCTTTGAGGGTCACAGGGTATTGGTGTCTCCAGACCACACTGTATCAGACAGTTGGGTGAAGCTTTGGAACTTGCTGATGAAGACCAGGGGCAGGGTGAGCATCGTCCCATGGCAGCAGCCTTAGGAATCCACACTATGGTGTAGGGAACACTGCAGTTTAAAGTTAATAAAGTGTGGTCCTAGTTAATTACAATAATTTGTCTCTCTGTGTTTATTCCTGTGTGGGCAGTATATCTTTTGAGGGACATCCTGCTTTCTCAATGTTTTTTCTTCCATATCTGGATTGACACATACTGCTTAAATAGATGAGCCAAAGTAGATTTAAATAATAAAAATAATGAGCTATCAAGTGGGAATACACATTACGATATACGAACAACATCGCTTGGAAGAGGTACACATTGGACTGCTTCTCCCAAAATCTCCCAGCCAGAGTGATGTTTCTATGCTCTGGTGAACAGCTTTCTGTTTCATCTGTTTTGGGAAATGAACATTGTAAAAGAAATTGCCTTCCTGGAGGATCAACAGGAGTGTACAAATGCATATGTGACAGTTAGATCATCTTATTCAGGGTGATATTACAAAAAATAACTGACATCATATGGAGCAGAATTTCCCTTCAAGAAGTACAGTTGTCCTTGAAACATTATTGTGAAATACCAAACCTTAATACTCTTCTCCCTGAGTCTCCTTCCTGACAATAGTTCATAATGCTTCCACCTCTAGTCCTTTATCCTACCATGTGGTTTCTTAAGACTCCCATTGTCTTTGTCACCCTCTATCCACATCAGCTACTTAGTGTGCCTTTTTTCACCCTGCCCTATGCCAAAAGCTCTTTCTACTCCGAAGCAGTGTGAAATTTCTTAACAAAACTTCCTTTCAAAGGTCCATACATGCCTCATTTCTTGGTCTCCTGTCTCTTAACTCAATTTTTCTGCTTCATCAGTCTTTGTTTTGAGTTCACGTTGCTCATTCCATTGCCTATTCTCCCACTTGCATCTGAATTGATGGATCATGTTTTGCACCATTTTATTGTATGCGGTGTTGTCTTCTAATAATGTTCACTTCCTCTTTGCAGTGACATAGGAATAATTTTTGTATGAATTTTTAATTACCGGCATGTGGAGTCTCCTCAAATAGGGGAATAGTCACTCATCTTAAGACCGTTTGTGTTTCTTTCAATGCAGAGGCCTGCTAACCTCCATGGCACACCAAACGACCCACCTGCACAGGAAGATCTGTGGACTCCATGGCCGAATTGTTCATATGAAGCAGGATCATCACTAGTATGAAGAGCTACTGATGGAATGTCCTCATCCGCCTTTTGAAATATTAACACTTATATAAGTACTTTAATTTCATTGTGGCCACTTCTGATCCTTCTTGTTCTTCTGCTTTTGCTGTATTTTATTCAGTGTCAAAGGCTGCTTAATAATAGGAAGAATGGGAATTTGTCAAGTGACGAGCCAAAAAAAAAAAGCATTTATAATGCCCTATGCTGGTCTTTGACTGTAACAATAAATTGAAAATTGAAAATTGAATTATAATGCCCTCCTCTTACCCTAACTTCTTCATCATCTTACTGTGCTGGAACAGACACAAGGGCTTTTGAGACAAACGCAAACCTTCCTCAGTATCAAATGACTTTATTGTCTGAGTAGGTGGTTATAAACAATTCCAATGATGCAGCAACTCAACTGAGATCTTAAGATTCAGTGACAAAATACAACACAAACCAATTGTACAGTATAACACTGCCTTAAACACTATAGTCATGTATTGAATTTTGCTTTAAGCCATAGCTAATGTATACTCTGGTTAAACATGGATGGACTCTAAACATTGTAATCTTGAGATTGCTATGGAAAACAAGGTTCCTCTCATTTCTACATATTCACTATCCTGACATCAGGAGGCAGTTTAGTTTTATGAGCATCTTGTTTTATATACCAGAGAAAATGTGCAGCTTTTTGACCCTCCTCTTGCTGGTATTAGCATAGAACTAGCAGTATGCTGACTCATTTTCATTTCTTTCTTTATTGAGCGTTCCTTGAAGACCATGAAGGGATGTGGATCTCTGCTACATTTTTGCCCTGGGGCATCCCAGGTGTCCTAAAAAACAACAACTACTCACTCCCAAGGCTCATGGAATTTGAAATCTTAGGAAAAGCATATGATCTTGCCAAAATAAGCAGAGGCAATTGTTTTAGAAGGCCTGACAACAAACACAACTAAAGAAGGTAGAAATCCAATTAATTGTTGCTTTCTATTTTCCCCAGAAAACCAATGTCAATACCACTCTGTTAAAGAAAATGACTCACATTCAGATGCTATTTACTGTGTAAGGTCTTTTTCATCTTGTTTTAGACTTCAAAAGTTCTTTGTATCTATATGAAGATATACTATACATACTTATATACTTGATTGATCCGTACTTCACATGTCTAGTTTGACATAGTAGACAGCGGGTGGCAGCAAAAAAAAAAATGCTACCACACCATAGGCAGAGCCTATGTCATGGTCGGAGCCTACATCATGGGTGGAGGCTACATCGTGGGCAGAGCCTACATCGTGGTCGATCTAGTCATGCCTGCCATATGGCCATGTATACATCTTAAACACAGGAAGCACTGACTCTTTGGCTGTAAATAGAGATGAACACTTCACCCTAGAGTCGAATATGACTGGCTTTTGAGCAAGGAAGACTTTGAACCACTTGCAGGGACAAAACCTGACATCAAATTTGAATACCAGTCAGGGATCTTCTATGATTAGGTAAAGGTTCTTAAAATTGGTGCTACATTTGAGCTAGGTAAAAAGAATAAAATGACACAGATTTATAGGATAGGACAGCTGACTTCTCTAAAATTAGACATAAATTCAAAAGTTTAAAAGTTATAGTTATAAACACGAGAATAAAAGTGTCTGTAGAAGGTAAAGGTCACCCTTGCTCGAAAGCCAGTCGTATCCGACTCCAGGGGTCAGTGTTCATCTCTGTTTCATAGCTGAAGAGCCAGCGCTGTCTGTTTCTGCAGACGTCTTCGTGGTCATGTGGCAGGAATGACTAGACACTGGACCGGACGGAATGCTGTTTACCTTCCCACGTATACAAATGCACATAATAGATACAGTATACCTCAGTAGGGTATAAAATAGGATTACAAGTGCAAAGTAAAAATCATTATGGCTGGTGTTTAACCTGTCCCTGATGTAGCTGGTTCTCTCTAATGCTCCATACCCTAGTTCCCTTCCAAGCAAACCTGGAAACAGCGGCGGTCAGATCAGTGATTCTGCCTGAGAGCATGGCTCTAAACATATGATTATTCTGTTCAATTTGAGGGAAGGCAGCAATAAGGTCACGTCTAAGGTAATAAAACTGGCATTCTAGAAGTACATGTTCAGATGTCTCCACCTTGCCGGCCTGACAGATACATAAGCGTTCCTGAACAGGAATTTTTTTTTTTAAATAACCCCTCTCTGTATATGTTAAATGTAATTTCTATGATTACAGGTTGCATTTCTGTTTCTGTAGGAAAAAAAAAAACAAATAAAAAAGACACTGCCACAATGGGAACCCCAGGGAACTGCAACTCATTCTTTTGCCATCCCAGCTCTCACACAACTCTCTCCGTTGGCAGCAGGGAATGATTTTGTGGGGAAGATTGCAAATGTTTGAATCATCTTAAACAAATAGTTTCCTATTGGGATCACTTCATCATATATGTTAGTGATCCAAAGGGAAATGAAATAGAGAGAGATAGTCATTTCTCAGGCTTATTGTAATTGTCACGGTATATAAAGTCAGAAGGAATTTCTTGTTATGAGTCCCATTTTCAGACATTGTATTTTTTTTAAAAAAGTTTTTTTTAGAAAACAAACTTGTGTTGAAATATTTCTTGTCACTGCATGTTAACTCACTCAGAAGTGCACATTTAATTTCCCTCAGGAGCAGATCTCCCTGCTGCAGAAGCGTACTTAGTACAACTGTGTGCCGTTCTGACAGACCAAAGCTGCTTAATGCTCAGTTTAAACTGTCCCTTGTGGATCTGCCTTATGGAGAAGGACTGTGGGCTACTAAAGTCCTTACAATTTCATCTATATGATTTTATTCTCTGCTGCCAAAGGTAGTGTGAAGGGAAAGAGGGTGGTTTTGTCCATTTCATTAAGCACAGCAGTTGTGAGGATTTAAAGTAACAACTTCCAAGCATTTCTACCCCTACTGACAACACTAGGCTTTCTGGCAAGGTAACTGCTTACTGAAACTGAATTTCTTTTGAATGGTAACTAGTATTTCAGTTCAATTCAAAAGCATTTCACCATTCTCTTTAGGTATTTAGAGAGTCTTCCTCTGACCCAGCTTTCAACCAAATAAAAGGTACACAGTTTGATCCTGATTGTCCCTGTATCTGTTTAATAACATTCTAAACTGATTTTTGTCTAGATGCATAATGGTAGCTGTATATTTCTGATTTTTTTATGAATACTTCATTTTTTAGGAAGACAAGTGGTATGGCCCAGTCGTAGACTTAACAGTGCAGCAGGCAAAGCAGAAGGGTAGCATCAGCACTCTGCAGAACTGGGTGGTATTTTTTTAAATTTTCATTTCCCTCCTTTTCCCCAGCCACCTGGTGAACATCCCAATCAGATTCTTAAAGCAGCCACTATGTCACACACCAAGGAACTTTCCAAGGGTGGTGTGTTCAATCGTAAAGTGTTGTTTTTGTTCAGTTGCATAGTTGAGTCTGACCCTTTGCAACCATTACATGCTCAGCTCCATGCCCATCGCATCAACAATGCTATCTAGCCATCTCATCCTCTTCCTTTTGGCCTTGATCTTTCTCAGCATCAAGGCCTCAGGGAGTCCTCTCTTCTCATTTGGTGTCAGTACTTTAGCTTCATCTTCAATATTTGACCTTCCAAGGAGCAATCAGAACTGATTTCTTTCAGGATCGACATTTGATCTCCTTGCTGTCCAGGGTACCCTCAAAATTCTCCTCCAGTACCACAGTTCAAATGCATCTATTCTTCTGCACTCAGTCCTCCTTATGGTCCAGCTCTCACAACCATACATTACTACTGGGAATATCATTGCTTTGATTTTGTGGACTTTTGTTGGAAGGATAATGTCTCTACTTTTTATTATGTTCCCTAGGTTTCTCATAGCTTGCCTCTTAAGAATTAATCATCTTTTTATTTCATGGCTACAGTCACCGTCTGCAGTGATCTTGGATCCTAAGAAGGTAAAGTCTGTCACTGCTTCCATTTCTTCCTCCTCTATTTGCCAGGGAGTGATAGGGCCGGTTGCCATTATCTTGTGTTTTTTTTATGTCAAGTCTCAGGACAGCTTTTGCACTCTCTTCTTTCACCCTAATCAAGAGGCTCTTTAGGTCTTCTTCACTTTCTGCCATTAGGGGAGTATCATCTGCATATCTTAGATTGTTGATGTTTCTACCAGCAATTTTAATTTGTGCTTGTGATTCATCCAGCCCTGCATTGCCCAGGTTCATCCTTTCCTGGACAGGACAGGCGCCGAGCCGCCTCCTTCCACCCTGAGGTCCCACCCAGGCGGGAGTTTCAAAAGGCGAGAGCTGCCGTGCCTCACCTCCGCCAGCAACACCTGCGCCGGGGGAGAGAAGCCGATGTAGCCACCGCTACGCGCGCACGCCGAGCCGCCTCCTTCCACCCTGAGGTCCCACCCAGGCGGGAGCTTCAAAAGGCGAGAGCTGCCGTGCCTCACCTTCGCCAGCAACACCGGGCCGCAAATCCCGCCTCCGCGGGGTTTTTAAATCCAACAGGGTGGCAGGGCTGCTTAGCCCCTCTATTGCCGCCACAGACTTGGGCGTCGGATGCCGGGCGGAGACGCCGCCGCGGTCGCCGTTCCTCCCGCCCCTTGGTCTTGGGGCACCTGGCCGCAAGCCCCGCCTCCGCGGGGTTTTTAAATCTAACAGGGCGGCAGGGCTGTTTAGCCCCTCCATCGCCGCCACGGACTTGGGTGCCGGATGCCGGGCGGGACCATCTGACCCCACTGCTGTCGTGGCCACCAGCGGCGGCAGTGGATGGACAGTCCCAGGAGCAGGGTTGGGGAAACGGATGGGGGTTCCAAGGAAGGACCTGCCAGCCAGCAGGGGGGGACTGGGCGCTGCCGGTTGGGCCTGAGGGGTTTCATGAGGCCCAAATTGGTGTAGTGACGGGCATGGGGTGTTACGGCGGGTTCCAAGGGGCGGGCCGCACTCGGAGAACGCGGGCCAGATGTTTGGTTGCTGTCCCGTGTTCTGGCCCCTTGGCTACACCTCTAGGTCCTGTGCAGCCGGTCAAGAGTGACCCCTCCTTTAGGCTGCTGCTGGTGAATGCCAGATCGGTCTGCAACAAGGCCCCTCTGCTTGCAGATACGATCTTGGGGGAGCAGGTCGATCTGGCATGCATCTCCGAGACCTGGCTGGTGCCTGAGGATGGGGTACCCCTGTCTGAACTCTGCCCGGCCGGGTTCGGTGTTTGGCACCAGCCTAGGGAGAGGGGAAGGGGCGGTGGTGTCGCCGTAGTAGCCAGGGAGTCCCTGGGAGTGGCCAGGGCCACGGCTCCACATATTCCGGGTTGTGAGGCCCTGTTCTTGCGTGTGGGCCCTAAAGGTCAGTTGGGAGTCTTGCTCGTGTACCTGCCTCCCTGCAGAGTAGCAGACTCCCTGCCTGAGCTCCTTGAGGCGGTCTCCATGCTGGCGTTGGAGACCCCCAGGCTGATGGTGCTGGGGGATTTCAATTTGCCGTCATTGGGGATCGGTTCTGAGGTAGCTCAGGAGTTCATGGTTTCCATGGCAACCGTGGGCCTGACCCAGGTAATCCAGGGCCCTACCAGGAGCAGTGGCTACACCCCAGATCTGATCTTTTTGTCGGAGCCGTGGCAGAGTGATCTGAAAATACAGAATTTAGACATCACTCCTGTGCCATGGTCAGATCACTATCTGGTGACTCTGGACTTCCTGGGGGCGAGACTTCACCGTAGGGAGGCAGGGCCGATTAAATGGGCCCGCCCCCGGCGACTAATGGATCCAGAAGGATTCCAACGGGAACTGGGGTGTTGTCCTCTTGACCTGTGAAGTGGTTCATCCGAAGCCCTTGTCGATTCCTGGAATAGGAGAGCGACCGCAGCTTTGGATGTAATCGCGCCACTACGGCCTCTCCACGCTCGTGGGGGTCGATCTGCCCCTTGGTTTACAGAAGGGCTAAGGGAGCTGAAACGAGCTAAGAGACGCCGAGAGCGCCGCTGGGTGAAGACCCGGAGCGAGTCCGATCGAACACTGGTTAGAGCTGCTATTAAAGACTACCTAGTGGCGATGGGGTCGGTGAAACGTCAATATTTCACCGCCCTCATTGCCTCCGCAGATAATCGCCCAGCGGCCCTGTTCCGGGTGACCAGGTCCCTCCTTGGCAAGGAGGGGCCGGGCCCTGGTTGGCAGGGGTCTGCTGATGTTTTTGCTGATTATCTAGCAGGGAAAGTCGCTCAGATCCGCTCGAAGTTTAATCCCGGCGTGGAAGGTACTGAACTGGGGTTGACCGAGGCACAGTCTAGCCATGTTATCTGGGATCAGTTCGAGCCAGTTGGCCCTGAGGAAGTGGACAGGCTTCTTGTATCTGTCCGCGCCACGACCTCTGCACTGGACCCATGCCCTGCCTGGTTAATTAAAGCTGCCAAGATTGTGGCAGGTGGCTGGGTCGAGGTGATTATTAATGCTTCATTAAAAGAGGGGCATTTTCCAGCACCATTTAAACATGCTTTAGTGCTCCCCCTCTTGAAAAAATCTTCCCTCGACCCTATGGTAATTTCCAACTACCGTCCAGTGTCTAACCTACCTTTTTTAGGTAAGGTCTTGGAAAAAGCTGTGGCGCAGCAGTTACAGGATGTCCTGGATGAAGCGGATTATCTGGACCCGTTTCAGTCAGGATTCAGGCCCGGATATGGTACTGAAACTGCACTCGTCGCTTTGGTGGATGATCTCTGGAGAGAGCGGGATGGAGGGGAGCCGTCTGTCCTTGCTCTCCTCGATCTCTCAGCGGCTTTTGACACTGTCGATCATGGCATCCTTCTGGGAAGGCTCCGGGGTTTGGGGATCCAGGGCACAGTGTTGTCCTGGTTTTCCTCATTCCTGAGGGACAGGACCCAGTCGGTGTGCCTGGAGAAGGAGGAGTCCAGCCCTAGGCCCCTGCAGTATGGGGTCCCTCAGGGCTCGGTACTCTCTCCTCTCCTATTTAACATCTACATGAAGCCGCTGGGTGAGATCATCCGTTCCCACGGGGTACGGTATCATCAGTATGCTGATGATACCCAGTTGTACATCTCAGCCCGTGGGGACCCAAGCGGTGCAGTGGAAGTCCTTTCCAGGTGCCTGGAGGCTGTTGAGGTCTGGATGGGGGAAAACGGGCTACAGCTGAATCCCGGTAAGACTGAGTGGCTATGGGTAAGGGGCCCCGCGTTGACACGGGAGTTACCAGCTTTGGTTCTGGATGAGGCAGTTCTGCCCCAAACAGACCCGGTGCGTAATCTGGGGGTCCTCCTGGACTCACGGCTACTGTTCAATGAGCAGGTGGCAGCCGTGGCCAGGAGGGCTTTTGCACAACTTCGTGTAATACGCCAGTTACGCCCGCTCCTCGACCGGGACGCCTTGCTTATGGTCACGCACGCTTTGGTCACCTCCAGACTTGACTACTGTAATGCGCTCTACATGGGGCTGCCCTTGGTGACCATTCGGAGACTGCAGCTGGTCCAAAATGCGGCAGCCCGGGTAGTGATGGGGCGCGGGCGTTATGCTCGGGCCTCTCCACTGCTTAGGGAGCTGCATTGGTTGCCAGTTTGTCTCCGGGTGCAATTCAAGGTGCTGGTCATTACCTTTAAAGCCCTATATGGTAGTGGGCCAGGATACCTAAGAGACCGCGTCACCCTAAGAACATCTGTCCGTCCCACCAGGGCGGATCGGAGGGGCTCTCTTGTTGTACCATCGGCTAGGGAGGCTCACCTCGCTAGCACTAGGAAGAGGGCCTTCTCCGTGTTCGCCCCGGCCCTCTGGAACCTCCTCCCAACTGAGCTGCGCATGCAGACAGAGCTCCTGTCCTTCCGGAAGAGCTTAAAGACCTGGCTGGCAGGACATGTGTGGGGTTCCAGGGATGTGGGATCCCATGTGGGGTGGTTAGTCTAAGGATTTTACCCTTCTGACAACACCCCCAGATACTGTTTTAGTCTATGAATTTTTAAATTTTTTATTGATGTGTTTTAACTTGGGTTGTAAGCCGCCCAGAGTCGGGCTTGCCCGATTGGGGCGGGTTAGCAAGTATGAAATATAAATAAATAAATATAAAATAAATAAATATCTCTACTATCATAGAGCTATGCCTTGTTCATCTCCAAGACAGACTATTGCAATGCTCTCTATCTGGGACTACCCTTTAGGTTGGTACAAACTCTCCATTGAATATGGGTATTGGTTGTTTTGACCATATTACCCCAGTCTTGGCTTCTTCATATTGCTTAGCTGTTGAACATTGTGCAAGGTTCAAGGTTCTGGTGTTAACATACAAAGCCCTATATGGTTTAGGACCATGTTATTTGAGGGAGTACCTCTTCCTAAGAAATCATACCTGAAGCACTCAAATTATGAAGTTAGGGGTGACAAGGCCAAAAGAAGTAAGTAATATTTCCACCAGAGGGCAATCATTTTCAGAGTGGGACCCAAGCTCTGCAATGATCTGCCACCTGAAATTAGAGTCACCCCCTCTACCGGCTTTTCAGAAAATGTTGAAAATAGATTCATCCCATGAAGCATTTTCTTCTTAGATTTCATATAACAATGTTACGTTTTATGATTTGAGTGTCCTAATTAGCTAATGCTAATATTTCCTGCAATATTGTGATTAATAAGATCAATTGGAATTGGGCACTATTAGGTATGTGTTGTTTGTTATTTTGTTGTGTATTTGATTTTGTATTAGATTATATTATGACATGTTTTAATTATTGTTATTTACGTGTTAATATGCTTATTTTGTGATTATATACTGTTATTTATTATTTTGGCTGTTTTTAGCTGCCCAGAAAAGTGGTTACACTAACTGGGGCAGAATATAAATAAATAAGCTGGTGAAGAAAAAGGATGGAATGATTTTTTGAGAAAGTGAACATTACAATAAGTGAAGGCAAAATATTCCTCGGTCCCTAATAAACATCATCAAAACCATCTGCAAACATCTTTCTGTTGATGAAATCAAAGCAAAATCACAAGCTATAGAATTGTCAGCCAGGCTCACGGCTGGAACGCTGACAGGCACTTTTACTGCACTCTCAGGAAAAAATGAGAGACAGGGTGCTGTTCATCTGCAATGTCATGGCAACAAAAGATGACATAATATTCTGCTTCCTAGTGTCTAAATGGCAATGGCAAATGTATAGTACAATACTGTGAGTGAGCAAATGACAGATTACCATAATTATTGCCAATTAGTTTCAACATCCTTCTACTTTTGTTTATTTCATTTCTTTCCCATGATGTCATTTCAATGGCAATTACTAAAAACTGTTTTAAGCACACAATATTTTGATATTTCTTTTTGTAAAGGAAAAAAAACCCATGTATTTTTAGCATCTTTCAGAGAAACGACTTGGCAATGTAAACCATGCAGTTTAATTACTGTAATTAGGAAAAAAGCTGCTACTTAATAACATTAACAATTGCTTCCTAGATTACTGGAACCTGGAATTGTGACCTAGGTCTAGAAATCACTTTGTGTAGATTTGATGTTACAAAGTTATATTAAATACATTTGTTTTAAATTCACTTACTGTGAATCAGAGCCAAATTTATGCACAAGGTAAGTAAGTTACAACTCAGGGCCTCAGATTATGAGAGACATATAAATCATTTTTATATACTAATTTCCACATTTTATATCATAAGAATAATGCTCTTTTTTGGTAATACTTCAAGGCCTTTTACATTTAACAAGGGTTATGGTCTTAATGTGGCTCTATTGTGAATTAAGAGTACCATGTTAAGCAGAGCTTAGACTCTACACTCTTTGACTTCTCACCCTTGTTTTGCTTGGATGGGAATCCTATTCAATTATGTAAAATCATTTTGTAACATTCCATGATAACAAACAAAATACTATACTAACTCCTCTCATTTCTGTTCTGCCACCATCTTCATTCCACCTTACACAGAGAGCTGTCATTCACTGTTCCAACTCATGTGAAGAACTTTTATGGATAATAGAACCTCGTTTAGGTGTACTACCCTCCATACATAGGAAAGTGCAGCGGTACACAGTTAACATGCTTCTCTTCCTCACAACAAATTGTTGCTGTACTATGCCACCATATGCCTCTGATGTATGGTGATTCTGTGAATAAGGGATCTCCAGTAATATAACATAAAGAATTCCTTTCATCAGTCACAGAAGCACAATTTAAACCCTATTCAGATGTAATACAAATGTTGAGGGTCTTACAACACTAGAGGAATGCAAGTATCATTCAATACTTCCATTCCTAAAAGCATACTTGTGCAGTAAATAGCTGCAGCATAGAGGCTTTCACAGATACAGTACTACTCTACTTTTACCACTAGAAATGCAGGAAATGGAATTTTTGACTAGGATGAATAGGTGTTGCCATTTGGAAAATGCTTTGTAATTTCATCCAGAACTTTGTCAGATAACAATAGTCTGTTTCTGTTCTTCATTCTCCCATCTATTTTCTTAACATTGGCAAGACAACAAGTGGCCAGAAACTGGAAAGGTGATATGAACTTAGAAATTGGTAAATGGTATACCGATGTTTGGGACATGGCGCTAAACTCTCCCATCTTCAGGAACCAGCAGCTGCCACCTCAGGAATGCGGGATATCTCAGTGAAGTATGCTTGTTCCAATTATTTTCATTTCTCTGTTAAGACAACAAAGACCCCATGTAAATTACTGTCCAAACAATTTAAACTAAACTTCTTTCACATCTGGCCTAGACATGGAAGACGAACCTACACTAATCCTTTTGGGTATATCAGAAAACAAAATAAACAAAATAAAATAAAAATAAAATAAACAACACTGTAACACTTTAAATACTAACTGCTTTATTTTTATTGTTAGCTTTTGAGACTAGTATTCCAGCATACAGAAACAGCCATCAACTCATTTATCCCAAATGGAAATAAAGCCCTTCCTTCTGCACCCCAAACTGTGTAGATAGGACCATTATTCTGTTAGACAGGAAGGTACTGTAAAAACTGAAACTCTCCTTGTGCAATAACCATCCTTGGTTTAGGTAACTTCAAGAATAAAAAAATAGGACAAGTTAGTACCTACCATCATATCTCATCATAGTTCACAGTCCTTTACTGTAAATGTAAAAAACTGTTGGCAAAGTTGCTGTGATACAATTCTGAATTCTTGAGTATTTCTATTTTGGTTAGGAAAACTGGAAGCTGCTTTATAATCAGTAAGATCTTTGGTGCATCTACCCTAGTGTTGTCAATTCTAACTGGCAATATATTTCAGGGTTGCAGGCAAATTCATTCCTTGCTCTGCCACCAGACCAAGTACTAATGAGGCCCATCTTCAGCTTCTGAAATCAATTGAATCTATAGTCAGATTCAGTCATTATTGAAGCAGGTACATTTATTAAAACCTATTGAGAGAAAAGACAATTTTATAATATACAGTAATACCTCATATAACATTAGTATCGAATAACACTAAAATCGCATAACATTAAGGATTCTGGGGGGAAGAATTGCATCAGATAACATTAAGATCCTATGGGATGCTTCAGATAACAACCGCTAAAGCCTGTGTGGTTACAATGTATCTCTATGGATCCCATAGGATTTTAACATGCATCAGATAACACTAAAAATCATATAACACCAAGACTTGTGGAACCAGGTTTTAGTGTTATATGAGGTTTTACTGTAGTTCACACCCTTAGACCCTTAGGTTTGTTTTTTTTAAACCAGAAAAGTCCTGAAATGAGGGCAAAGCAGACCCTTCAGAATGCCTGAGTTTTGCAAAATACAGATCTTCAGAAAATCTGCAGCCTGATTCTGAAAGTGACAACATCATGGACCAAAACAAAGGAAGAGGCCTCAATCATTTCCATCTCCACAGAAGTGACACAGGCTGAAGATATAAGCTTTCCCTAAGGGTCCCAGGGGTATGTGGCTTTGGGGATGAGAAAGACCATCTTCATGAGCAAATGGTCTCTTTAAGAGAAAGCTTTTTCTTACAGGGACATCAGTGAGCCCAATCCTGTGACTGAATTCTTTCCTCTGTGGACCCAACAGTTGCATTTAATCATTGGATAGATTCTCAACAACCCATCTATATAAACTCTGAAGAATGAAAATTACAGGAGACAATATATTTTCTGGTTCTTGATCTAAATTGCTTGTGTGCTTTCTTAGGGCTGAGAGATAACATGCCTGACTTGATTATATGCTACTGGTCTATGCTCTAGAATCTTCCTTCTCTACCTATTTAGCCTGTGAGCCTCTGTGTTGCTTTAGTTTTGACTTGTGACTTTCCTGATTTAGTGCCAAAGTCAGCCTAGACTACACGTTTGGGACTAATCCACTGGTTAGTAGTACACAAGTCTCTGTCAATATTATTTCCTTTTTCTACTTGTCTTCTACCTGTTTCGAGTGTTCTCAGTTGAGGTTAATCATGGAGATGAGAGTTTATGTCATTTTCATCATCCTCTTGAATTTTGCAGTAACTTGCCAGTATGAAATCAAAAGGAGGGTATAAGCCTCATCAGTTATATTCAGCAAATATTAACTTGTGTGACATTAAAGCAGTCTTGAAAGTGGATAATCCTTGGTGCTAGGATAGCAGTAGAGAAGCCAGGTTAATCCCAAAATATTGATGGTATTACTGGTTCTGACATCTATCAGCTCTTAGTCTTCATGTTTAATGTGACCAAATACAAACTTTAAAGCTGACCATGTAGGCAAAGTTATTTTGATCTCAAGATGTTTTACTTTAATACTGTGGTTTTTGTTCTGATTTATTTATAAAGTCTTTGGAGCAAATACAATTTATTAAACAGTGTTACAGATCAGCAATAAATACTGCACATATTCTTCCTGACAGTTTAGTTAACCTGAAGAAATGTGCATAGTGCTTGAAAGATGATGCTTGATTTTTGCTTTGAGTGATTATCTTCTCAACTCTCTTAATACTATCACAAATGTTTGAAGGATGCTCTGGTTTAAATCTGAAAGTTGAAATTGCCTTTGAAAGAATTAACATATTTTGTAAAGATTGCAAAAGATCCTTGAGCCATCATACTTCAAGTTTGTTAACAGTTCTTTAGAAGGGTAAGGGGGAAATGTGAGTTGTCTTGTATCATCCATGAGATTACTTTTTGAAGATCTCTAAGTACTGTACACTCCATATTTGATTTATCTGAGTAGTGGATGAGTTAGGTGAAGAAATTTTATGTACAGATAGTCTCACTAGATTGAATGGATTCCATGGATTTAACATAGTTTAAAAGCATCTTTTACTCCTTTTTCTCTTTGTACCATGTTTTACAGCTTTATGTAACTCATCAGTTGTGGGTTCTGTATACAAAATTATGGACCTCAGATCAAACATATGAATTATTTTTAGATAAGTTACTAGTTACAATTAGGGCCATACCCAGGATTCCAGATGTGGATGGGCAAATATTTTTTCAGGGTAGGCAAAAATACCAAAAATATGTCATATATATAAGCAGGCAGGAGTTTGTGGGTGGGTTTTGCCCACCTTGCCCACCTCCTGGCTATGGCCCTGGTTACAATACCTTTTATTGATATGTGTTATATGAGGCAATATGTATTTTAAAAAGTGTTCAAACAGCATAATTGATACAATTCACATTAACTGAATTTAAAAAAACAGATTAATCTAGTTGGTTATCTATAACACTATTAAAACATATACTTGTGTTTTTCAACTTCATATCAAAAGGAGAAAACAATGAGATTTTTCCCCTTTGTTTCGAGTATAGAAAATAAGTGTACATAGTTAAACACAAATCTAATTTAAACATTCACACAAATACAGTTGAGTTAAGCTTATTTGTTCCTAAACTTTACATTTTTTTTATTATACTTTGAATATGTATATTTCTCTTTACTGGCTCAACTCAGAGTCATGGCCACTTCTGTCTGATGTTCTGCATAGCTAAAGAAATACGCTTATTTTCAAAACCCTATATGAGCCTATATTGGCCCAATCAAAAGGAATAACTCCCCAGTGTTAGTCTAATGGCCATGCATTTCCATATAAACTTGCCTTACTTATCAGACCAATTCAGAGGCTCGTGTTAAATCTTTTGAATGGGAACATGGACAGTCGTTTCTGTGGTGGTAGTTACCAAAGGGTGGAATGCCCTCCTGACTAAGATCTGCCAGAATAATTTTCATTTTGTTTTACTAGAATTGCTTTTGTAAGGAGATAATGTACATCCCCAAACCTTTATCAGGCATCTGTTCTGACCCAGAAATAACACTATAAGGTTCCAAATGTCTGAAAACACACGGTTAGCTCTGATTGAGACATGCCTCCAATCTTGAGGAATAATGGTCCTGTGGAGAGTACATTTTAAGTGGTTTATTAGATTAATGCCAGTCTGGCCAGGTTATCCTGCTATCGTAATACAGTAGACCATACTGCCAGTGACTCAATGCCAATTGTGAGGTGACAGTTAACTACCCTGACAACCCTGAGTACAAACATTAAAGTCCACAGGGAAGAATGATGGTTGCCAAGTTGATTAAAGCCCACCTGAATCCATCTTGATGGAGGGCAGCAGCTTCATCAATACTGGCTAGAAGCTGATAATGACTTTGTGTGCCAAAAGGGCTCAGAAAGTGACTCACAGAACTAGATGAGTGGAACTGGTTTCACACTGTGATGTGGAAGACCACTGGATTATATTGTTCCCAGGACAATCTTCATGGTTGATGATAGGCAATATTCAGAATCGGATATGGCAACTGAAGAAGTTGAAAGATGTGTCCGAGAGATGTGGGAGCACAGTGCCATTCAGAATTTCTATACAGTAAAGCCCTGACTTTCATATGCCTTGAGTTACATAAAATTTGACTTACATAATGATTTTTGCACTAAAACCATGTTCCAATTTACATAAATGTCCCAATTTACATAACACAATTTCCTATGGGTTTGCTTCGAGTTACATAAAATATTTGTTTTTCCTATGGGTTTGCTTCGAGTTATGTAAAAAAATCATTTTCCATATGGGTTTGCTTTGAGTTGTGTAAAAAACCAATTTACATAAAAGCCTATGGAACAGACTTTTTACGTAAGTAGGGGTTTTACTGTATGTGGTTCTATACAGGCAAAAGACTCAAATGTTTGTTCACACCTGACTACAAAGAAGAACAACAGTTTAGCATGATGTGAATAAGTTAAAGAAGTCTCAGTATCATGCCTCTTCCCCTCTTCTCCATACCAGGATAATACACTAGGTTTGTAAAACTTCTAGCTGGCTGGATAGCTCAGTGGTTTAGGATTATGTTATGGATTACTTTCAATTGTGTTGAACTAACAGCAGCCCCTAAATGTTGTTTAGTCACAGCCGCACCCCCTGGCATTAGTTCCATTAGTTATACTGTACCTGGTAGTGATGATTGGAGTTGTAATTGAACAACATATAAAGGAATATAGCCACACACACCCTAGTTTGGAGGGGGAAAGCAATTATAGTGTAATAAGTATTTGAGCACACAATAACAAATATCCATGCAAAGAAAGTTCCAGTGCTCCGACAAAATCTATGGTCACTTTCCCATACATTATTCTTTCTCTCAAAACATTGAAATAGTTTCCATTTTTTCTCATATCAATGGTGATTGGTCATATATAAATACATACAAATGAGGAAGACATGAGGCAACTCTATGGCACTTTTTTGGAAATCAGGAAGAAGAAACAACTTTAGAGGCTGCTGAATGATAGAGGAAAATGCAATAGAGACAAGAAGACAAAATGGAGCAATAAACCAACACACAAGAGAATTAGAAACTTTTTGATTGATTTTTCTTACTGAGAATAAATATAAGGAAGATGAAGACAAAGATAGAAAAAGGATATGGACTTGTCACAAGGCCTAAAAATTCTGGAAACATACAGTTACCTAACCCCAAAAGTAAATGAACAGCTAACACTAAGCATTTCACAAAAAGAAATAGAGACATATTTATCACTGACTAATCAAACACTAATTCCTCCCTACAGTAGGGCCACTGAGAAAAACTTAGCAGGTAATAATAATAATTTAATGTTAGAGATTACTCTGAGTTGAAAGGATTTTTGCTGGAGAAACTCCACTCAGGGGACACCCAAATGAGGCTCCTTTCATGTCCCCAAATGCAGCCCTTGGGTATCGAAACCCAACCTTCCAGTCTCAAAGCTCAGTGTCTTAACCACTAAGCCACTGGGGGAGCTGCACTTAGCAGGTTATGAGCAACATGTCTACTCATTTTAATGGTCTTTTCTAAGTATGGTAGGACTAACACTGGATTACAAAGCCTTGGAGAAACCAGTGAGAAGGCCCTTTCTTATTGACTCGCCAAATAAGCTTAGGAAGGTAGTAGAACAGAAAGAAATCTCCTCTAGAAGATCTTAAGAGCTGAGAAAGCTCATATAGGGTGATACAATTCTTCAAATACCCTGGACCCAGTGTTGGGCAGCCAAATTTTTTACTACCATACTGTGGGTGGAGCCAATGTCATGGACGGAGCCAATGTCATGATGTCATGGGTGGAGCCAACATCATGACATCATGGACAGAGCCAACATTGTGGGTGGAGCCAAAGTAAAAAAAACCCCATAAAAATAAGTACACATAAAAATACAAATTAAATAGACATAAAAACACATAAAAATACAGTAAAACCTCGGATAAAGCTAAAACTTGGTTCCACAAGTCTTGGTGTTATCTGATTTTTAGTGTTATCCAATGCATGTTAAAATCCTATGGGATGGATCGGATAACGTTAAAGCTCCATAGAGATACATTGTAACTGCACAGGCTTTAGCAGTTGTTATCCGATGCATCCCATAGGACCTTAACGTTATTCAATGCAATTCTCCCCCCCCCCCCGATTACTTAACGTTATGCGATTTTAGCATTATCGGAGGTAAACGTTATCCAAGGTATTACTGTACACATAAAAACACATAAAATACACATTAAAAATAAATACACATTAAATACACATTAAAATATACCCACCCACTCCAAACCCAAAGGCGAGTCACTTACCCTGGGGAGCAGGCTGTAGGGAGCTTTAGGCTAGCAGCTTCTCTTCCTCCTCCCCGCTTAGGAGGACAGCAAGGAAGCCACCGAGGGCCTCAGCAGCAGCCACCAGTTCCTCCGTGGCTGTGCGTGGCCACCTGACACTCTGTGCTGTCACACTCCAAGCAGCAAATGACTGCTTGGCTCGCCAGGCAGAGCATTGTAGGTGCAAATGCATGCCATGTGCTGTAGGCGTGCCAAATGCTATAAGTGCAAATGCGCACCAAGTGCTGTAGGTGCACCAAGTGCTGTAGGTGCGCCAAGCACTGTAGGTGCACATGCACACCAAGCACTGTAGGCATGCATGTGCACTGAGCACTGTAGGTACACATGCATGCTGTAGGCGCACACGTGCAGTGGGGGAAACCGGTGAAAAGGTAATCCCCCAAAGTGGTCCCCCCCCAAAAAAAAGCCGCTACCGGTTCACGTGGATGCCGGGAAAACCTACTACTGGTTCTTGTGAACCGGCTCCTGCCCATCACTGCCTGGACCCAAGCCTTAGAGAGATTCATAGATAGTCAACAGCTCTTTCGTTTGAGCAAGAAAACAGACTGACAGTCAGTGAAATAGTCCTTGTAATCAGTGCCAGTCAGCAATTCTTTGCAGCACTTTGAAAAAGTGGAAGTTTCCAAATATTCTTCAAATACAGTCTGCCATAGAACATGATGCAGTAGTCTAAAAGGAATATAAATATTCTACTGCTGTCAATGGTTTTAAGAATTTAAGAGTAAATGCAAAAACAGACTGACTCTCTCACAGGCTTCGGCTGGGCTACCAGGACAGTGGGATTCATCCCAGTGCATCTTCACCTCTAGCGTCCTGGGGACAAATAATAATTGTATTATTATTATATCCACCCAACACACTGCACTTTAGATTAACCCACTGCTCCAAGCTCCCTCCTTCAGCTTTGACCAATGGTTTACTCTAAAGTGCCATGATCACCACTCCTCGTCCCTGTCCAGCACCCTCCCATGATGCCCAACACACCCCTGCTCTCTCATGGCCATGGCTTACCCATGGTGGAAGAGATCCCAAGAGAAGATTGTAAATGTGGGAGGGGAATTGGAAGTTTTTAATTTCTGGAAAAACTGCCGTGGGTGACAATGAAATTAGCCTTATGAGGTGTATGTTATGCTGCTAGATTTTAGTCAGTCAGTCAGTTTCTTCTCTGTACTACAGTGTTTCAAATGCTTCCCTTAGTGACCTGCTCACAACTGATTCTGGGAATGTTCCTTCCTAGGCTGAATTTTTTTAAATTATGGATTTTATTCCTAGTCTTGGCTCTCATTCTTCTTCAAAGTTGTTGTCCTTTTAGATTATCATCCAGATTTCTTATGTTTTCTCCTGTTAGTTGTGGGGAAAAAGTGAGCCTAGGACTTAAAAACAAACAAACAGAAAACTAACTTTTCTGTACATACTTTTCATAGACCACTGAAGTCACTGTTTCTTTCAATATGGTGTAACATTTTGGACTAAGGTTATGTGTATAATGGATCCACACATTCTTCACAAATCTCACAGAGAGAGAGAAGAAAACTATCTTCTTACTCTTAAATTCATTAATCCCGTATGAAAATATTTCTCCTTAGTTTGAGTTTTCAATATTTCTTAATACCAGTTAGTTTCACAGCCTTCTTTCCTGCTGTTCATTAGGCAATTTAGTTAATCCTCAAATTGGCACAAAATTCTTGCTCATTTTACAGTACAACGTGCTTTCTCTGACAGCAAAAATAACAAGCACCCTATTCTGGTTTAATCTTACGCTCATTTTAAAAATCTGAGATAACACTAAAAGCACATTCCAATTCACACCCACAATTCATGTTCCACCAGCTTCACTGGGAACCCAGGAAATTTGTACAGGATTTTAGTCTAAAAGGAAATTAATATTACTGAGACTGCCAAGTACGGCTAATGAGAAATATGTGACGGAGGAGGAGGCATATAAATGCCCCAAAACACCTATTTGGCAAATACAAAAAGCATGAAAACAACTTCATGATAACAAGCAATTAAGAAGAAGAGGTGCTAACCTATAAGTACTGATTTTTGTTGACTCTTCAGGAGACTTTGAATTGGGGAGTGTGTCGGATGTAAAAATATGTTATGAGATAGCATAGTAAGAGACTGCATATAAAGAAGACCTGGTGATACTATCAGCAAAAGAAGATAACACTGTGATCTATTCCTATACCTGAAAAAGACACAAAAGCCCAGAAATAATGTATTGTGAATGTTCTGAACACAAACAAAAGAGTCACTAACCAAATATGTACCTCATGCAATAGGTACTTTTTACACTTATTTGTATATTTGTAGTTCTTCCTTTGGCAGCATACAATTAAATTTTAGCTGGTGATGTTCATGTATGCAGACATCTGTTTGACTGTTTAAAGCATGTATTTGCAACACACAAATAAATAAATATTTCACATTATTGTTATCAGAATGGAGGGAAGAGGAAGAGAAAGAGAGTACTGCTTGTTAATTTGACCACTAATTGACAGTATTTAAAGGAACAGTATCTAAATAAATTGTATTAACGTGTAATTACTATTATGTTCTAAAATGAACTAGGATAGACTTGGGGCATGGCAAAAAAGGAGAGCAAAGTGAAATGTGGAAACATTGTGACTTACATGTTGAAGTCGGAATAAGGACTGAACTCTTTTCAAAATATTTTTTCACTTTCTGAAGCATTTTGCCTCACGCTGTAATTATGTATGATTGCTTGAAGTAAAGCTATGCTTGTAGCACATTTTGTGCGTTAGTACAACAGTTAAGCTCTCCTTCTATTCATCAGTAAAAAGAATTTTTCAGGAGTGGAAACAGGTGAGAAGGGTGATGGAAGTTCATAGGAATCAATTTGAATAAATATTCAAATTAAACACACCCCACACAGAGAAAATATGAATTCCATTGCATTTGTGAACGAGAACATTGAACAAATAATTTTTGGAGGTGTTTTTATGAATGGTTGATTTACTCTCTATTTTATACTGCACTGATTGCTATACCTGATCTGTGAGTTAAGAAATGGGGTGTGGTGTGAGAGGAAATTGGAAAGCCCCCCCCCAAAAAAAACCCCCAACAATAACAACAACACACACACAAAGGTAAAGATGCCTACAATAATACCCCGGATAACGCGATTACCGTATAGCACGAAAACCGCATAACGTTACAAGATTTTCGGAAAAATCTTGTATCGAATAACACGATTTTTAACGTTATCTGGTACAAGCGTATGCGTGGGGGGGGGAGTTGGATTGGGTAGAACATCTACCCAATCCAACCCCCCCCAGTGCCCACCTGCCTTTCCCTCTAGCCTTCCCTCTGTTTATTTTCCCTTCTCCGACTGCCAGCTGATGATCGGAGGCTTTTTTTTTAAACTGCAGGGAAGGGGGGGAACGAGAGAAATGTGGTTGGTTCTATAGAGAAGTAAAGGAGGCCAAAGCTTCTCTCCCTGTCACTTCACTCCTTCCCCACCCCCACCCCCACCCCTAGCAGTTTGGGGACACCCCACTGCCTGCTCGGCCACAGAGAATCCACCCCAACTCTGTTTACCTAATGTTAGGGCGGCCAACCGTCCCGCATTCCACGGGGCAATTCCATTTAGGGAGGGGGTAGTTCGACTTACCCTCCGTTCGAAAATCCTCCCGACCTCTCCCGTTGCGTCACGGACGCACCTGTTTCCCCTCTGCCCTGCAGGCAGTTAAAGGGAAACGGAGCCGAAAAGGCTCCAATGAACCGCGCCTGCACAGAGACCCAATCTGGCGTCAGAAAGTTATGCAACAGCATAGACTAGTGGCAAGAGAATAGAATGCAGCCAGATTGGGTCTCTGCGCAGGGCAGAGGGGAAACAGGTGCGTCTGTGACGCAACGGGAGAGGTCGGGAGGATTTTCGAACGGAGGGTAAGTCGAACTACCCCCTCCCTAAATGGAATTGCCCCGTGGAATGCGGGACGGTTGGCCGCCCTACCTAATGTGCTTGAGTTGCAATCTCCACGCTGTGTGCTTGCTTTAATTCCTGAATTGAAAAAAAAGGAAAGGAAAATACAGAGATCTGATTGGTTCTCTAGAGACTGCCAGCAGTGGGGTGTCCCCAAACTGCTAGGGGTGGGGGTGGGGGTGGGGAAGGAGTGAAGTGACAGGGAGAGAAGCTTTGGCCTCCTTTACATCTCTATAGAACCAACCACATTTCTCTCTTTCCCCCCTTCCCTGCAATTTAAAAGAAAAGCCTCCGATCATCAGCTGGCAGTCGGAGAAGGGAAAATAAACAGAGGGAAGGCTAAAGTAGGGTGGGAGGGGGGAAAAGCACTTTCCCCCCTACTGCAGTCGCATGGGGGTGGCTTTAAAGGTAGGGAGGTCTCTTTCTTTCCCTGCCTCCCCTTAAAGTGGTTTGTCCCTGAAGTCAGGGCTTTTTTTTAGTGTTGTTCGATGCATGTATCGGACAACGCTAAAAACTGGATAATGTCATGACTTGTGGAACCAAGTCATAACATTATCCAGGGTATTAGTGTATTTGCAATCTCCGCTCAAGCTCTCCTGTAGATCTTGGGATACAAGTATTAACAACTGCAACAGGGTATTGTCTTAGCAGACAGTGAGGTAATTGATTCAAATTCACACAACATACACTTAATCTCACATTGTATCTCTAATGAGGGTTATCTGAAATGATCTCGAGTGGTTGCTCATTGTAAACTGATATTTGTGTCATGTTAAATTGTACCAATTTTATGTGCATGCCCAGGTGGATTGGTCTATGTTTTCTCTTAGTATATTAAAAAAAATATATTTAATGAGGAACAAGATCATGTTTCATCACCAGGGTGCACATGCAAATATGTATGTTCATCTTTAAAACTGTGTATCTCAGTGCAAGCACAACTCATTCAGAATCAGTTTAAAAAGAAATGATTTGCAAAGCAGGATAGTCGCAAGGAGCTGTATACAATTGTAAAAATAAAGTAATTTACAAGGCTTCATCGTGGATGCAAATTTCCATTCATATTCCAAATGATGATAAATTGATTTGAGAAAATGCAGATTTCAGAATCAGTTTAATTTGTCTAACCACAGCCTAAGTTAAACAAGTTCAAATAGGTAGTGTATTTTTGAAGCTCTCAAAGGATATGCCTTTATATTTAAATATTGTTATACTGTATTGTATTTTAACACTATGACTGTCTTTATACTTGCCCTATGTATCAGAAAGGAAAGAGACAACATGAGATATTTATTATTTCAAAACCTAGGACAGTGTCAAATAACTCTAAACAGTAGCATTTCCACTATTGAGGGGGAAATGTGTTTTAAGCAAAAGAGTTTTGGAGTAGGATTTGGGAGGTCTAGGATCAGATTCCTACTCAGCTGTAGAAATTCACTGGCACTTGGCAATGGAAAACCACTTATCCACCATCCCATATGCCCCATAAACCTTACTGCGGTCACAGCAAGTTGCAAGTGTCATTCTTAAAAATATCATGATCTAGGGAACCTATGTTACTCCAGGTAGCTGTTTGGATGCTTTGGCCCAGTGACACAGTTTGGTCGTCATCCTATGATCATATGTGCCCATTAACATTAGAACAGTTCATGTTAAATGGACCAGAGTTTAGTGATGAGGGAAATATCATGCATGCAAAAGGTCCCCAGGTTAACTATAGCACCTAAAGTGCATGGACAATATTGTGATAGATCAGGGGTTCCCAAGCTTTCAAGCCCTGGGCCGGGTCTCACTCTCTCACACAGCTGAGGGAATGGACGGCCATTTCGCCCTGCTTGCACAATTGGGAGGGGGCATTTTAAGGTGGACATATTATCCCAACAGCTTCAAATGGGTGGTCATTGTTCTTCCCTGGAAGGAGGGAGGGAGATGCCAATGATCAAAGGAGGCTTCGGACACCCCCTCCCCGACTGAGATGATTTGCCTGCTCAATCCTTCCTTGTGGGGCTGGGGTCCCAGAGGGGGTGCTTGTGAGAGACAAGACCAGGAGCCAAATAGTCCCCCCTCATCACCATTTCATGTGGTCCACTGCCCTCGCTCCCAGCACTGGCCATGGTTTCTTTTTAATGTAAACAGCTTTGAAATGCTATTTACAGTACAGTACTTTAAAAAGGAACCACATGGCAAAGCTTCTGGAGGCAGGAGTGGGGGTGGGGGGCCACATGAAATGGTGCCACGGGCCATAGGTTGGGAACCCCTGTGATATATCAAAGTTGGAGAAACATTATCTTTTGGGTTACTCATCTCAAAATACCCTAGCTGGTTATGAAATTCTAGGATTTTCTTATCCAATATTTCCAGGTTCAAATTACATGTACCAATGGCCTGACTGGTTGTAAGTCCTTTCATATATTTCTGTCTTTCTTTTGCTCTGAGAAATTGTTCAGAATTAGAACTGCCTTGTGAATTCACCACCATGCCATAGAGAATGGAGTTGGGAATTCCAAATGGTAGAAAGGTGGAATCATTAATAAAATTGTTGTCTAGAATGGTGTTAGTAGTCTGTCAGTCTTGGATGTCCTCACCTGTCTTGACCAATGAGTGCTTGCAACACATAAAGTCCTGCAATGTCACATACCTATGTGGCTCATTATAAAATTGTCTCTCTACTCCCCATATTCTAGTGGTCTGTAATGATAAGCAAAACTAGTGTTTTTCCTAGTACTAGGCCAGGGGTGGCCAAACCTTTTGCACCACTAACCTGACCATGCCCCCAGACAGCTGAGTGGGCTGGACTATGCCTCCTGGAAAAGGAAGTGGGCACATTTACAGCTGTCATAAATGCACCCACTTCCATGTTTACGCCAGCTGTGGGTGCATTTATGGCTGATGTAAACATGCCTGCTTCCACTTCTGGGTGTGGCAGAGGCAACGATGGGCTGGATGGAATGGCGTCGTGGGCTGGTTCTGGCCAGTAGGCTGTAGGTTGGGAACCCCCGTACTAGGCAAATTGTTTAGAAAATCTCTTTAACAGAAGCCGAGAGCTAGGGATGACATAAGATTTCTTGTTCTCATAACATTTGGTTCCCTTGGTCTGATGAGATACTGAACAAAAAAATTGACTGCTATATGAGATTCTCACTTCCCTCTGGGGACAAATCAAAGTAAGTTTTTTGTTTTGTTTTAGGTCTCCATGATTTGCTTGCACAAAATCCTTTCTCTTTGAAAAGCAAAATACGGATGCACAACAACCACAAAAAGTTTGGTTAATTAAAAATACAATACAAACAACCCTGTTCAATATTTTAAACTGTCAAATGTCCTTTAAATTAACAAATTGTCCTCCCATTTTTGGTCCATTAATTTAACCATTGTGTGTGTGTGTGTGTGTGTCTTTCTGTCTGTCTTTCATTGAAAATTTTTTTTTTTGTCAAAACAATTGTATGACTGCATTTTTTAAAGAGAAAAAAGCATGCGAAAGCTCAAGTTATTTTGAGCAAATAATGGAAATGTGAATAAATGTGCATCTGCCCATCCCACTAGAGCGGATCGGAGAGGATCTCTAGTTGTTCCATCGGCCAGAGAGACGGAGGCCTTCTCGGTGTCCGCCCTGGCCCTATGGAACCTCCTGCCAACGGGATTAAGTCTCCAGACAGAGTTGCTGCCCTTTAGGAAAAATTTAAAAACATGGCTAGCAGGGCAGGTACGGGGTGCGGGAGGGACTATGACCCCAGTCCGCTGGTTGATTTAAGCCCTGCTTGCCGTCAATTAGTTTTTAGATTTTGATTTTAAAGTTTTAAATTGAGGGGTTTCTTTAGGAATGCTTTTAAGAGTGTTTTATTGTGTTTTTTTATGAATTGTGAGTCGCCATGGGTCACCTCGGTGAGGAGGGTGGTTGATAAGTATGAATAATAAATAAATAAATTAGATTGACACAGCTGTTTTTTTTTAAAAAAAACAATGATTAATTTAGTAAATTGTTAAGCAATGAGTTTTACTGAAATAATTATAGAATGAATGCATAATATCTATGGGATTGCATGATGTGTTGCAGGCTGTCAGGGCACAGTGATTAATGTGATATAAGTACTTAATTGGACTTATTTACCCCTGTGTATATATATAATAACCTTCATGCCACCATGGTTTGCAGATCCATGGCTTTGCTCTTAATAAAAGCAATTTGATTCTGGTGAGAGTCTTTAAACATTCATAGTCTTATGGTAAGTTACAGAATTTTTTTTACACCGGAAGAAGAAAAGTCTGCAAGAGCTAGAAAAGAAATAATAGCAGGAAACTATAGTAATGGATTGTAATAAAAGAGGACATTTTAGGTCAGGACCAGGGTGCCAAAACATTTTGGGCCATGGGCTGATCATGTGGTTCAGGGAGCTGGTCACTAAGGCCCGGGGGCTGGGTATGGCCCCCAATGCCAATTCATCCGGCCCACGAAGCCCTCGTTGCTCCTGGAAGTGGAAGTAAAATGCACTTGGCCCCTGGGTCTTAGTTTGGTCACCACTGTTTTAGGTAATAATGATCTCACACAGAATATCTGAAGAGTCTATTTCCATGGATGGGGTGTTCTATATATTTTATTTATCACCTTCCTGTTTAAAAACCAGTCTTTATATACAGTCAAACCTTGCATAAAGAGTGCTTCGCTTAAAGAGCAACTCGCTTAAAGAGCAGAATTTTCTCTGAATGTTTGCTTCGCTTAACAAATAAAACCAACCAAAAACTCACTTAACAAATAAATCGGGGTTTGCAATCCTTCCCCCCCCCCATTGATCTTGGTAATTTTATTGGTAACATCCAGAATAAAAGTTTATTTTGGATAATATTTTCATTTGACATAACACTATCCTCCCAAAATATGACAATTTTAATTTTTATACCCTTCTAAAGTTTGCTTAATTTCATATTTTACCTAATCAAATTCATTGGTATTTAAATATTGCAAATTTAATAATATATATTCCCAGATACTTAAAACATGATTTTACTTTAACCTTAAATCTCATTTTAATTTTCTTCTATCATTATTAAATAAAATCATCTGTTTTGCCCCAATTTATTTTTAGCTCTGTTACTTCTTCAAATTTTTGCCAGATAATCCCCAATTATATTTAAAGCTTCATTGGTTCTTTTATACGTAATAAGTTGTCATCAGCAAACAAGTTAATATTAATTTTATCTTTATATCCTATTCCTTCTATACTATTATTTTGTTTTGTCACATTTGCCAGCATCTACATCATTAATATAATTTTTTTTGGAGACAAAGAGCAACCTTATTTAGTTCCTTGACTTAGGTTGATTTGATCTGTTACACCATCAATGGTGAGGCTCAATTCTTTGACTATAATTGTTTTATTACTTGTTGAAATCTCCCTCCAAATCCTGTAACTTAAATTAATTTTTTTAATGCTTGCCATTCCACTTAATCAAAAGCTTTAAAAATATCCAAAGCAACAACATCCACTTTCAATTTCTTCTCATTTATATAATTGATTACATTTAATTCCCTCCTTGTTAAAACTGACTTTTACCTTCCTTTGATGAAACTACTTTGATTAGTTCTGATATATCCCTGTATAAAGTCATTCAACCTTTTTGCTATTATTGTGAATATCTTAACATCCTGATTTATCAACAAGATAGGTTGATATGAATCTATTTGTGCTTTATCTTTCCCAGGATTTAATATTAAAACTGTCATAGAATGGTTCTAAAATGGTAGGATTTCACTAGCTTCTAAAATGTTATGAAATATTTTTCTCAATTTGGGAATTAAGCTGCTTATTTATTTTATTTTATTTATTTTATCATACTTATGTATTGTATGTCACATCAAGGCGAGTACAATATGTATGCAGGTATCGTAAGCCAACAGATAAGGATATAAATCTGCAAATCTTTTTTCTCCACATGCAGCAATACTCTACTGTTTAAACACACACACACGTTCATATGCTTGTACATATGCTTGCACACACATGCACTTACACTATCCTTCCCTCCCTCCCTCCATGCTTGAAAAGTGATTTCTCTTCCTATTTGTCTAAATTATAACACAAAACTAATAATGCTGCATAGGGAAAACCTCACAGACAAAAAAAATTACATTTGGTTTGGAAGGGTAATAAATGTGCTTTCTTTTCTGGAAAAAAAATAGCAAGAGAATTACCAATAAGAAAGATAAGGTGGATCAGCATTACTCTCACCTCTCTGTCCCCCCTTCTAGTTCTTTTTCTCTCTTTCTTGGTATTGCTCTGTCAGATAAACAATAAGAAAAATCAACCTAGGCTGTGGTATGTTTGCTGTCAAGCAACTTGAGTTACAGCTTCTTACATATATTTTGACACTTGAAATGGAAACCATCTGGGTAGTTCAGGGAAGAGAGAGGAAGAGATCAAGATAAATATAGTCAATGCTGACTTTTGGGCAAGTTATATATGAACAATCCTATATCAGACAGTTCTGTGCAGACATGAGGGTCATTTAAATGCTAAGCCACTGCTGTTAATATTACTTAAAGCAAATATATCATTTGAGCCAAGGTTTCTTAGTGTCAGCTAAGTCTCAAACCTATTCTATTACATTTCTTCTGCAACGTTTTACAATAAATTTTGGTGAACTTAACTTCTTTGTGCCAGCTCCTGCCAAGCTAGCAGTTCAAAAACAATAAATTGCAAGTAGATAAATAGGGACCATTTCAGTGGGAAGGTAAACAGTGTTCCTTGCACTCCAGTGTCTAGTCATGCCTGCCACATGAACACAGAAATGTTTGCAGAAGCAGACAGCACTGGCTCTTCGGCTTTGAAATAGAGATGAGCTCTGAACCCTAGAGTTGGATACGACTGGCTTTTAAGCAAGGGAAACCTTTACCTTTACCTATATTTTGACTATTTGATATTTGAAATGTGCCAGTTTATAGACCCTGTCAGTGTATGGTAAAATCCCTATTCAGATTAATGAGGGGAACAACAACTGTCCCACCTTCCCACAAAACTATTTCAGTGCTGAAAATTTGTTTCACAAGTGGTAACGTTTTCCTTTTAAAAACGAATGCTAGCTACATATATAGAACTAAAATAGAAATTTAGTCCAGTTTTAGCCCCAGCTAGAGTCATAATTGAAATGAAAGGAACCTAGTAATCAACCCTACTGTTGTGGCTCAGTGGTTAAGAAGCTCACCTTGTTATCTGGAAGGCTGGCAAGTTGGCAGTTTGAGACCTGGGTACTGCATGACACATTGAGCACCAATCTCTGTCCCAGCTCCTGCCAACCTAGCAGACAGAAAGCAAGAAATTGCAAGTAGATAAATAGGGACCACTTTGGTCCCTATTTTCAACCCAGAATAATTTCTGACATGAAATTATTAGTATTATCAACCCTACTATAAACTCCTTTGATTTCAATTGGTCAACTCATATTGAGGTAAAATTTGGATTTAGTCAATATCAATTATCATTATAGACTCTTTAAGCAAAGTTTCTAAAACAATCACTGATGAGGAAACTGATAGCCATCAGCTTAATATGTTATGTGCTGGAAAATAAAATTATGTAATTTTATTATTCTTTTATTTTCCTTCTTTCAAAATGCATCTTTTTCATATCACAGTAAAATTGACTACAATGTGTTACATTATCAAAAAGAGATCGGAAAATCTAAGTACACACTGAGAATACAATTTTAGTTTCAGCACCATCAGCTATAGTTTTATCACTTATATCAGTAGAATACAGTACTGCCAGAGTTTAAAGAAAGGCAATGGATGAAATCCTATTGCACTATGATGCAAAAGATATAATATTTGGAAGCGAATTATATTAAGCTAAAAAATCTCCATAGATAAGATCCATTGTACACAGTGTGCAACAGATGTCTATGGAGAATTCTTAACCTAAGGCAAATTTCATCTAAAAGAGGCACACCTTTTGTGTAGCATTTCAATAAGATTTCAACCAGTGCATTGTTGTGTGACCCCAAAATGTATGATATTATAGAATAAGAGTTCTCAAGCTGGGGGCCAGGTCATGCTCCCTCAGACAGCTTTGGGCGCCAGATGGCCATTTTGCCCTTCCTCCAAAACATGGCGCTTCCTGGTGTGGTAGAGGCAGTGGGGGCCTCACATGAAATGGTGTCGTGGGCCAAATCCAGCCCGTGGGCCACAGGTTGATAATCCCTGTTATAGAAAGATTTGGACTAGGCCAGGGTGGGGCTAGGACTACAACAATCCATTTACAGCAGCTTGCATACACAAAGGCCAGCATTTCTTGCTCCAGTTAGAATTCAGTTCTAATATACCAATAGCCTAGTTCTCATATCAGGAACAGCTCTTAAACTGTTAAAAATTTCCCATTCAGTCTGTGTTCATCAGCATCTACTCATTCTTAACAAACCACTAAAACTATATTGTTTGCATCAAACTAAGCATTAAAGTGAAATGTGCATTCCCAGCGATTAATCTACTCCCTTCTCAGAGTAGGATTTCCACAGAGATGTACCCCACAGAACTCACAGCTTCTGTCCCCCCCCCCAAAAAAAAACCCAAAGCGCATCAAATGCCAGCTATATTGATCAGTAAAATAAAGTACTATAACACACAGGTGTATTTCATTACTTGTAGGTGCATCCTCAAGAAAAAATAATTAATATCTAGATTGACTATCTACATTTACATGCGGTTTGATGTTTAGCAGGGTCTGTTTGATTTCTTACTCTTTTTTTGCTTGTATTTGTTTTAATTTCAGCTTGTATACTGCCCCATAGCAGAATAAACACTCTCTTGGATGTTCACAACACATTATTGGTTGAGTTTGTGCATGTTGGAAAACTAGTATCCTGGGTTCCAGCATATGTAAGAGATATAGTAGAAATTCAACTGTTTGCCATTCAAAGGTGTGTAGTAGAAAAAAGAGATCTGGTAAATTGGTATTAATAGTTTGAGCAAATGTAATGAATTTTGAAGTAAAATACTTCCTTCTATTTTATTGTTCCTTCTATTTTATTCTATTTTCTATCTTCATATACTAATTTGCTTCTTGAGGAAGCTTACAAATTCCTTCATTCAACTCCTAAGTTTGTTACTGTGCTGAACTAACAAAGCATCTTTGCATCATTTAAAATTTGTATCATACTGTATTAGTAAGGCTGTGATCCTATACTCACTTTCCTGGGAGCAAGTCCCACTGAATTCAATAGGACTTGCTGCTGATATACAATTGCACTGTACGTTTATCTACAAATAATAAATTAAAACATGGTACATAATTAAGAGTTTACAAGTTGCCAACAACCTTACTCACTTAAAAGGAGATGGAAATTTTTCCATGCATAACATATAAAAAACATATACAGTTATACCTCGCTTAAAGAGCATAATGCGTTCCACAGGATTGCCCTTTAAGTGAGTTTGCTCTTTAAGCGAAACACCATTGTAAGTGACCAATTGTGGGGGAGGGGGGATTATGAACCCCTATTTATTTGTTAAGCGAGTTTTTGGTTGGTTTTATTTGTTAAGCGAAGCGAACATTCAGAGAAAATTCTGCTCTTTAAGCGAGTTACTCTTTGAGTGAGGTGCTCTTTATGCGGCGTTTGACTGTATAGTAATATTTTCTGATCTTACTATCATTCTGTTAACTCTCACAGTATTTCTGACCTCAGAGCACAATTTTATAATTTAGTTTTTCTCATTCTCTCACTTTTAGCAAGTTCATCATCCAAAACAATGCAGAATGCACATGAAAGACAACTAAATTCAATATCAAAATAGTCAGGTTAATAATAAATTTACTTCAAATAGAAAATCCCACTTCACACCTGAAATCCTCTTCCACAGCAGCATGGCAACTGATGCTTTCAATCTGATTATAAGAAGGTCCTGCAAGCAAGATTTACAAAATGCTATGAGACAACTTGAAGACAATATTCTATTCTATTCCCGAGAGAATCATCTTGTACTAACAAAAATATAGTTGGCAAGGCAGTAGGATGGCAGAAACATGCAGATATCTTGGTGGGTACAAGAAAAACATTGATAGCCTGTGTAACCAATTTGATGTTTTTGAACATGATTCTGTATATAATATATATTCTTTATTCTCGTTTCCTCTCAACCACATACCTCCTTTTAATAATTTCCACTTTATCCCCTGTGCAGTTCTGACCCATTTAGTGAAGTAAAACAAATGGATAAGGGAAGGAAGTCCAGTGGTACATGTTCAAAAGCCCTTCTTTAATTTATTTGAAACAATTAAAGAAGTGTGTGGCGAGATGGGATGTAACAGGTTCTCACCAGTCCGCCAGAACCGGCAGTATCTTTTCCCAGTGCCCCGGAGAACCGGTAGCAGCTTTTGGGGAGAACCACCTTCGGGGCTTACCTTTTCACTGGTTCCTCCACTGCGCATGCGCGCCAAGCACTTGGTATGCATGCACGCCTACAGTGCTTGGTGCGTATGCATGGCCTCCTTGCTGTCCTCCCAAGTGGGGAGGAGGAAGAGAAGCTGCTAGCCTGAAGCTCCCTATAGCCTGCTCCCCAGGGTAAGTGACTCACCTTTGGATGTGGTGTGTCTGTGTGTATTTCAATGTGTATTTAATACCTTTACCTATATTGATGTACTACCACAGTTCCTAAAAAGGCCTGGTGGCCTGGCTTGGGGTTTTTAAGCAAAGTCTAGGGGTTACCTCAACAATAAGCTACACCTGTGCTGTTCCAATTGCTGTTCCAATTGGAGAACCCTTACAGCTGTTTTACATTTACATTAAGGCATATTATCCTAGAGAACTGGTTAGGCAAATACTTAATACCTAACTTCTTTAACTGTTGAAAAGTGCCAAAATGAAGCCATCTTGTGGTGAGTTCATTCTGTAGTTCCTTCCATCTGACCTAGTGTGAGAAAGATTAGCCAGAATAAGCTTTAAGCTCTGGTTTAAAAGTTCTGGTTGATTTGTGTTTGGGGTGGGTGGGTGTTTGGGTGTATTTTAATGTATTATTTATTTATTTATTTATTTTATTTTATTTTATTTGCGGGTTTGTGTTGTAGTGAGTGAGTGGGTGGGTGGGTTGAGGTGTGTGTGTGTGTCTGTGCTTATTTTTATTTTATTTTATTATTATTTTCTTCGGCCCCGCCCATGTCATGAGATCATGACGTCATGACGTTGGCTCTGCCATGACATCATGATTTTAGCTCTGCCCACACTGTGATGACATCACGGTGGGGTAGTAATATTTTTAACATCCCACCACTGACTAGATGCCAAAGCACATGGAATGCTTTCATGCTGGAGTGGTACCTATTTATCTACTTGCAATTTCTTGCTTTCAAACTGCTAGGCTGGAAGGAGCAGGGGCAGACAACAGAAGCTTAGTCTGTCACACAGCACTTGGGTCTTGAATTGATGACCTATAGACCTTCCAGTCATCAAGCTCAGTGTCTTAATCATTAAGCTAGATAGTGCTATCTGCTCATGAAAAGATTGAAGTTTGGAATAATAGCAATAGCTAAACTTCCCCATAACACTTAGTGCACTCTCTGGACAGTTCACACAGAAATTAGCACTTTGTCCTCAACATACTGGATATTCATTTTAATGATCTCGAAAGAATGGAAGGATGGAGCAATTCTGAGTCCCATCAGGATAAAACTTACAACCTTTTGGTTGCAGTACAGCAGTTTAGTCACTGCACCACCTGGGCTCCAGGGCACCATGGATAACTGGTTAATGCTATAGATTCTGAGTTTTACTTTCTTTGCTTATATTCAGGTAACCAGTTTAACAAATCAAATATATTTGGGTTTCCCCTCAGATACTACTCATATACAGTAGTTTGGTACCCTTGGCCATGGTTTCTTAGCCTTTGAGACTATCTCCCATCAATTACTCTGTTAAAGTAACTGAGTCTCAATCACAGCAGAAATATAAAATCCACTTTTTACCTAGCAAATGTGTTTAAGCATCTGTTGTGTTTAATATTTATGTAATAGTAAAGGAAAGAAAATTTCAGCATTGACTGGATTGGACACAAACTAAAACCTTTCATGTGTAGTTATTCATAATTGTTATGAAACTTGAAAATCATCATGAAAACCCTGTCTTTCATCTGGACAAATCCTAGATTCCACTGCATTTGAGAACCTCTATACCAGTGATGGCAAACCTTTTAGAGACTGAGTGCCCAAACAGAAGAGCTGGTTAACTCAGTGCTGGGGAAGGGAGGAAACACTCCCATTGGGCTGCTGGGCAGAGTGGTGGGGTGAACTCTGTGCTGTGGTGTAGGGCCAGATTTACATGAAAAGAGGCCCTGCCTAGGCTATTCCACTTATGTGGCCCTTTCACCTCCCATTTTAAAGTTTGTAAATTACATGAGATATAATAAAATACATCATTACTGTGATATATATCAATATGTTAAATGAAACATGTTGTGATTGGTACTAACCTTTATAAAAAATGTGGCACGGATAATAAATAAAAAAAAGTCGAGAACACTTATTTGAATATAGGCCCCTCTTGATCTTGAGGCCCTAGGCTGAAGCCTAGTTAGCCTACAGGAAAATCCGGCCCTGCTGGGGTGGCTGTGTGCATGCCAACAGAAATGCCTGGGAGTGCCATGTCTGCCACACATGCCATAGGTTCACCACCACTTCTCTATACAATGTCAACTTAAAGACAGAAAGATTTATTCCAAGCTTCGACTGGTCTCCATATATATCTTGAAAATAAGTCCAAAAGAGATGTAGGTATACAATTCATACTGACTGATTTTAGTTATGCATGGTATGTTGACAGCCTGGTGTATTAACCATTTCCTCAATTTTATAAATGCTTCCACACTTGGATGAGCAATATGTAGAAAACTGTCTAAACAAAAAAGAGGTAAAAAAAGAAGAAAAATATTGTTTTTGCTACAGTTGTGAATATGAAAATTATCTATGTTCTATCACAGAATATTATGGTTTGTTTTTCAAAAGAGTTCTACAGTAGACATACTTGTATAGATTCTCCACAGACAAAACACTCAAAACAAACAAACTGAGGCAATTTGGTCTTGCTAAGCAGGTAAGTGGCATACTACAGGATGCTCAGGGTTTTTTTTCCAGTGGAGGAAGTAAGCAAAGATGTTAAGGTCCAGAAAAATAATTGAAGAGTTAAGAGGTGAAAGAATTCTGTCTTCACCTCATAATAAGGGGCGGGGGAGGGTTTTGTCAACTTTTCCTATGGAAGTTTTGAAATATTGAAGAGAAAAAGGATAGGAACTCTCTAATGGAGTACAGTAAAACCTCAGATAACACTAAAACCTGGTTCCACAAGTCTTCGTGTTATACGATTTTTAGTGTTATCCGATGCATGTTAAAATCCTATGGGATCCATAGAGATACATTGTAACCACACAGGCTTTAGCGGTTGTTATCCGAAGCATCCCATAGGATCTTAATGTTATCCGATGCAATTCTTCCCCCCAGATTCCTTAATGTTATGCGATTTTAGTGTTATTCGATACTAATGTTATCTGAGGTATTACTGTATTTAATATTCTGAAATGAAAGAATGAAATCATATCAGCATAGAATAATGTAGCTGGAAGGATCCTATAAAGCCATTGTATTCAACCCACTGCTCAATGAGGAATCCATATAAAGAATATCTGACATATAGTGATCTAATTCTCTTGAATGACTGCAGAGTGGGAGCATTCACCCTCTCTCAAGGCAATTGGTTCAAGAGTTGTACTGCTGTGACAGAAAGTTTTACCTCATATTCAACTGAAATCTGGATTTCTGTAACTTCAGCCAATTATTATGTGCCTTGCGTGCTAGGATGACCAAGAACAGATTCTGCCTTCTTTGGTATGGCAATTTTTCAAATATTTTTCAAGTATTCAAGTATTTGAAAAATGCAATCATATCTTTCCTCGGTCTTCTTTTCTCAAGGGTAAACATGCCCAGATATTTCAATCTTTTCTCATAAAACTTGGTTTCCTGTACCCTTATTGTCCTCCTCTGAACTTGTTTCAATTTGTCAGCATCCTTCTTAATGTGAGGCATAACCAGTGCTGACTAGAGGACAACTAGAGGACATTGCACTATTGGCTCATATTCAGTTTGTAATCTACAATAATTCTAAGATCCTAATTGCTTCTAGTAAAAATGTGCCAAGTATCCTCCATCTTGTAACTATTCATTTGGTTTCTTCCTCAAGATGTACAACCTTGCACTTATTCCTCTAAAATTACATTCTGTTGTTTTCAACCTAGTGCTTGAGCCTATCAAAAAAAATTTGAATTTGTTTTTGTCTTCCAGATATTAGCTACTGTGCAAATTTGATGATCATTCCCTGTATTCCTCATTCAAGTCATTAATTAAAATGTGGAAGAGGATAAGGCCCAAGATTGAGATTTGTGATACCTTGCTTGCTACTGCCTCCCAGTTTGAGGAGCAATTGATAAGCACTCTCTGTGCATTATTCTGTACCCCAATGTGTATCCACTCGAAAGTTGTTCTATCTAGCCCATTCCTGATTTGTTTTCTAATCAGAATATTATGGCATACTTTGTTAGAAGCTTTGCTGAATTCAAGATATATTATATTTGTAGCATTTCTACTGTCTAACAATCAAACTTATTCAATCAAAATTGAGATAAGAGTAGTCTGATAGGATTTGTTCTTGACAAAATTGCAATCAGATAGACCAATTTGAATCAATGGAACTTATGTAGGAATTGACTTACCAAAGCCCCACTGATTCAGTGGGCTATTCTAGCTGTAACTTATGACACCTAAGCAACAGGATTTCAGCCAGTATATACTAACAGAATGGTGAATGAGATGCTTTACATTGCTAACACACTGAAATAGGTATGTGTATTGCATATACCAAATATATTTTAAAAATGTATTTCAACTTTCCCCCAAATGTCTCCCCACCATCACCACTGGAAAGAAGAAAAAAGATTTCTCTTTTTCATGGCTTCAGATTGCTTATAAATTTTGTAAATCTCCCCACTCTGCTTCTTTTAAAAGTAGCCTATCTACATAGAATTGCCCTGAAGACAGAGCTTTTTCTGTCATTTTTTTAACATGCAGTATTAAGATAGTTATCAAATATGTGAATTTAATAATATTAAGACCGAGGCATAGTTGTCTCTGTGAGGCAAATACTAAGAGACAACCATAAGAAGATCCCTGCTGAATCACATCAAACACTTATCTATTTCAATATTCTGTTCACACATTGGCCAACCAGTTCCCTGTGGGAAGAGATTTTCTTTATAGAGACACACAGAGAAAATTTTTGATATTGCCAGACTTACACTTTGGATGGTATCTGATTTACATCCCAGCATTCATATTGTTTTTGTAATGGGCCATCATGTTGCCATCAACTTATTGCAGTCATATGTATATCTTCCAAAATGCCCTATCATCAACAGCCCTGCTCAGCTCTTCAAAACTAAAGGTTGTCTTTCCCTTTACTGAGTCAATCCATCTCACATTAGATCTTCTTCCTTCCCTGCTGCCTTCATCTTTTCCTAACATTAATCCTGTTATGATTAAGATGAGCAATAGCAGATTGCTTAAACAAGATTAATTGTTTAACATACAGTTCTCCTTCAGCTGCCACCCTTCTCCAAAAATGCTTGTACAAGTATGTACATTAGGTTTAAATATGTATGCAAATAAATATTTTAGGAAAAAATGTATACAGTAAAGCAGTAGTCCCCAAACATTAATCTTTGGACTTCAATTCTCAGAAGCTTAAAACAGTACATTGGCTGATCAGTGCTTCTGGGAATTGATTTAGGCTTCTGGGAATTGAAGTCCAAAAACCAAAGGTTGGGGACCAATGCAGTAAAGGACAAAATCTTATTGCATAGCTATGTGGATGCAATTTACTGTTATGCCTGCAGTAACTACAACAGTACCAAGGCATAAGAGCTTATCTACAAAGCACTTTCATTAGTACAATGGAATTTATAATAAGAAAACAAACAGAAGATGAAGAATAGATTGTTTTAGGCAACACCCTGACCTTATGTGAATGAATAATATTTTTTTTTATTAAAAAAAGAAGTAATCATGTCACCACAAGGGGAAAAAAATCAAAATCTGTTTCAGGGTGATGTGTACTAGGCTCATTTTTTCAACAATTTGGGATATCTCCATCAGACAAATGGTTCAGAAATCAGATGGGATAAGGAGGAAAAACTGACCTAATAGCACATTTTGTCTGTGGTTTTCTTGAGATGGAATGGAAAAGGAAGGGTCTGCAGATAACAGTTCTTTTCCACCCAAGCTACTTCTTGTAATACCTTGCCCAATGAAAAGATATGAAGCTGTCAAAAGCTTGCACACATTTTTGTGCCTCTTTGGATGTCTTAGTGAAGGTTATTACTCCAAATGGATTTTGGATGTCTTTTTCAGGAATAAATCAAAGAACAGGAAAACAGTTCTGGATCCAGGAAAATCAATAATGTTAATGCTAGTGGAGGCAATGCTTCTGTAATGCAGCTTAACAGACATTAGGAGCTGGGTTGGCGAAAACAGAAGCATGCATCTGAGCCTCTGTCAAGATGTTCAAGATACAAAACAGTAGACTAAGTGATGACAGAATGATAAATATAGGGTTTGACTGGGCTTCAAGTTCAGACTGAAAAAGAGAAAGAGAGAAAATAGAGATTAAAGTAATTGGGGTGTTATTTTAAAAATATCCAGTGCTATGAGGCATTCTTACTGTTCTGCCAAGTCACACCTAAAATGAAAAGTCAAAACATTCTTACAAGAGGAGGAGAACATGTTAACTCACAGTCTGACCTGTTCTCACCAGAGTCATCTTTAATTTGATCATTGGAAGTAACAAATTACACACTTTGTAGCCCCTTTCTAATATTATTATCCCCCCTGCTGATTTAATTTATATGTTAAATTTTGGTTTGTAGGGTGCAATATGGCTAATTGCTTGAGAACAGCATAGCTGTGTAAGTAAAATTTTGATTTTTTGAAATAATTTGTGGCACATCAAGCACAATAAAGTGTATTTAATTTCTCAAAAAAGATGATTATGCTAATAGAATTATTTGAGTAAAAATTCACACTTTGCAGAGGATAATGTCCTGCCTCCTAATTTATACCAATGTAAGTCTCTAAAGAATCTTTAATGAGATACTTCTACCCCAGCCTGGCATAAGCTGGAAAGGAAACATTGATACATTGCCGAGACGTCATTTATAAGGATCATGTAGCTTTATAATGAATCCTACTAGGAAAATGTTAATGGGTCTACACACTCAATGGAACCTGTAGGCTTCACTAAAGCTCTATCTTCCCACTGAGGAAAGGGCTAATCTAAATACATGAGGAGAGACAGAATTCATTATAACCCATGTTGCTGTTTTCACATAAATAGTGACAGACTAGTGAATGCACTAAGATAGGGGTGCCCAAACTTTCCCCGCCAGGGGCTTGACCATGCTCCCTCAGTCAGCTGTGTGGGCTGGTCATGTCGTTTCCACGTGAAATCACACTGGGTGTTTTTCTTTTCTCTAATGGTTCCCTTGGAGGAGGGAGCATTGGGGGAGCATTTTTGTGCCCTTTAAATTTTTTTTGCTTGTTTTCAGTGCAAAAATGCACCAATTTTAGCACTTTTGGTGACATCTGAGCACTTCTGGTGTCAGTGGCAGTCTGGCCCATGGGCTGTAGCTTGGGTACCCCTATGTACTAAGAGACTCAAAGAGTGAAGAGGAAAGTCTGTGCTATGTGTGACACCTCAGAGTTTCAGAAACTATTAACAGCTCCATGTGTAGTCAAATATTTTCTCTGTAGGGTGTTGGGACAGGAAGGTCATACGCTTATTCACACATGGAAGGGTGGGGACAGAATTGCTAGGGTGGCACTTGGATGCCACCCAAAGGAATCCAACACAGCCAAAATCTCTGTGGCCATGAAGTAGTACAGGGTCAGTGGAATTTGATGGATCAAAATCAATGGTAAATGGGGTGGTAATACATCAATAAATCATTGCTCCCATGCTCATAGAAGTAAAAATATTTAGGCAGCCAAGGCCAATGTGTAAAATTTGGTGTAAAACAGTAAAGGTCACCCTTGGTCAAAAGCCAATTGTATCTGACTCCAGGGTCCAGTGCTCATCTCTGTTTATAGCCAAAGAGCTGACACTGTCTGCCATGGACATGTGGCAGGCATGCCTCACCACCATGTATAGGCAGGAAAAGTCTGAGCTTCTCCGTGACTTGGATATGCCTTTGTTCCTTTCTTCAGATAAAGAGCAAGTGTTATGCTTTTGTGTTCTTTTGTCTATTTAATTTGTATTAAATGTGTTCTGTGTGTGTGTGTGTGTATGTGTGTGTGTGTACAGGATACAAGAAACAGTTCAGGCAGTGATGGGATGTTACCGGTTTGGACTGGTTCGCCCGAACCGGTAGCACCTCATCAGGAGGGGTCGCCGGGGTGGTGGCTGCCTGGAACTGCGCATGCGTTAAACCTCTGTTTGACACATGGACAGTTCTATTTTTTAGTGCACATGCATCAAATAGAGGTTTGACGCATGCACAGACATTTTTATTTTTTTTTGCTTCACCCACGATGTCATGATGTCATGACGTGGGCTATGCCCATGATGTAATGACGTCACGGTGGGGTAGCGGAAAATTTGACAACCCACCACTGAGTTCAGGTCATTCACATCAGAGCATTCAAGCAACAAAGTATGGCAAGAACAAATTTTCTGAAACAATTTATTCTTAGTAACCTTCACAGGAGACCACCTGTGGTGGCTATGTTTTTTTTTTGTTTTGTTTTTTAGGTGACTGGTTCGGTCGCCTCATAGGCTGCCCGACTCTGTAGCCCAAAATGGCTGCTGGTGAGTGTGCATGCATTAAAATACCAGTTGATGCATGTGTGCCTCCAGTATTCAGTGCACATGTGTAAATTGGTATTTTAACCCATGCACATTCACCAGAAGCCATTTTGGGCTACAAAGTTGTGCAGCCAGGGAGGCCCTCAGTGGCCTCCTCAGAGGTATGGTGGTGGCTGAGGCTGTGGCCCTTGCTTGAGTTGCTGCGCGCTGCTGCTGTACCACCAGGCCAGGCTGTGCCGCCGGGTCAGGCCGCAGCACTGGCCCAGCCCATGCTGCCATTCTCTGCCGCTGTACGCCACTCACCACTGCTCATCACCACTTGCTTCCCACACTGCATACCGCCGATGCCACTTACTGATGCCGCACAGTGGTGCCGCACCAGGCCAGGTCATGGTGTACCACCAGGTTGGGCCAGGCCACACCACTGCACCAAGCTGGGCCAGACCATGCCACCATGACAGCTTGCGCCACCGTGCCAGGCCATGCTGTGCCACCATGCTGCCGCTGTTGCCACCTGCTCCCCAGGGTAAGTGATGACTGGGATTTGGGTTTGGGATGGGTGGGTGGATAGATTGTGTATTTAGTGTGTGTGTTTGTGGTTTTTTGTCTATTTATTTTGTATTTAATGTGTATTTATGTGTTTTTATGTCTATTTAATATGTATTATAATTTGTATTTTATGTGTTTTTATGTGTATTTAATTTGTATTTTATGTGTATTTAATTTGTATTTGATTTATATTTAATTTGTATGTTATGTTTATTTTATGTGTATTTAATTTGCATTTTTATGTGTAATGTATTTTTATGTATTTTTTAACTTTGGCTCCACCCACATAATTGGCTCTGCCCAAGATGTCATGATGTTTGTGCTGCCCACAATGTCTTGACATTGGCTCCGCCCACAAAATCAGCTCCACCCACAGTGTGGTAGTATTTTTTTTTAGGCTACCCATCACTGTGTACAGCTATTTCTCCTCACATGGTGTCTTTTTTGATATCTAGTTGGAATCAAAAGGACCAGATGTCATTCTGTGAGAATAAACAGTTTGGGGTTGGGGCAGGGCTCATTATCTCACCATGTTCCTTTTGTATCTGTTTTTGACAGAAAAACATGGGCTTTTTGTTTTACCATGTACTTTTGGCCTACGTTTATTTACAGGAAAATGTGTTTGACAGGTAGTTGTGGGAACTGAAATATTTACACTATATAATAACCCACCATGCCACTAGAATTCTAAACCTTAGTGTCCCTCCCCCAAAATTAGTTCACTGTAGTTATGCTGAAATTACACATAAAGGACAACTTTTCAGTGGCCCCAGCTATTCACCTTTCACAACTAAAGCTGTTATGTTGGTCAAACTGACCTTTTCTGAAGACTGGTACAAAAACATGGCAGTGCTTCTTTGTATAAATCTTTCTTGGGCCTACAGTATAAAAAGACAAAGCTGAAAGCTAAGGTGCAAAGCTTTTTACACGTATAAAATAGCAGAAGGTAAAACCAAAACAAAAGCTCAACAAGGTGAGAAATGCTAGGTTAGGACCTGTCCAGAAATAGCTTTAAAACAGTTCTCATTGAACAGCTGCTCTGAGTGCCACACTTTTGTTATATCTTCTTCTCTTCCTTCCTTCCCTGAAAGGGGATTAGGCAGGGGAACTTGCTCATGAATGCTGATGGTCTAGCAATAGTTCTATGCCTCTCTCACACTCTCTTTGAGGGGAAGTGGTAATCCTCCCATTTCCACAATCCTTTTAATTTACAGGAAGGGTAGAAAACAGAGAGAGAAGAGAGGATACTGATCCATGTGTATCCAGATCCAGCCATAATGGGAGCCAACTACTTTGGTATCAAATTAAGAAAGATGTTGATTGAAATAGAGCAACATGAGCAAAATGAGTCTCTAAGGACCCCAGCCTTATTCCAGCTCTAGCTGTTTTCCTTTCCACTGAAGTGGTACATATTTATCTACTTGCAATTTCTTGCTTTCAAACTGCTAGGTTGGCAGGAGCTGGGACAGAGATGGGAGCTCATTCCGTCGTGCAGAACTTGTGTATCAAACTGCTGACCTGCCAGCTTCCAGTCAGTGTCTTAGCCACTTCATCCCTCTTTCCATTTTAGGGACTTTTTTTGAAGTCTCTGTAGCTCCCTATTGGAGAAAAGGAAAATTGGCCTCTGGACCCACCAAAATTGTCCACCCTTGGTTTGAGCTGTAAATCTGTGTGGGCAGGGACCTGGTCTTCTTTAATTTCTCAAGTGCTGTATTTTAGAATATTTCTTATTAAATACAACCTGTCTCATACAAATGTGTTTTTTCAATATGAATGGCTGGTATGTGTGTGTTTGCCCAGAAGAAAGAGTGCAAGATCTAAGAACTGAAGGGTCTTCTAGGGCCATGACTGAATTAATTTATTACACCAGGTTCTGCAGTGAGTCTTGCAAACCTCTCCCTGGCTGATTAATAGCGCTTAGCTTGGAACTCAAGTGAGGTGTTTCTCATTAATATCTGGCAAGATATCATTTTCCTAGGATATTCCATGATTTACCATCTCTTCAAACCCCAAGATTTTATTTAAACTTCAACAGGGGTTTCCCCCCACAACCCTTTAGACAATTTTTTACAAACCTTTTTTTTACCATGAAGGAGCCTTGGGCCTTTCCCCACTGAATGACCTGATGATGCCATTTACCCCACCCCCCACTCTCCCGATCTAGCACAATACGGTTAACACTAGTTTCTAGAGTACCTCCAGAACAAGATCTGTAACCCTAAAGCTGATAGTAACCCTAATCCTAGTTTGAGGCCTAACTTTAAACCTAGTCTAAATCAACACTGAACTGTACCTCAAAAATTGAATTAGACAGAAATCACACAAGATGGTCTGCACTGATAGTAACTCTAATCCTAGGTCGAGGTGTAACCCTAAATGTAGCCATCAGCCAAAACTGAAACGTAACACAAAAAATTGAATTAGACAGAGTTAGCCTGTTCCCTCACGGGGAAGTAAACCATGGTGGAGCAGAAAACGAAGAAAGTTGACTCACTCGAATTAGCAAATCATTAGTGCGCTTTGTTAATTAATGTCCTGCTCCCATGTTTAAAAAGCAATGGCACTCCTGTTGTAGGTCCTGAAATATTATTTTCAAAGAAGACTAGGGAGGGCCCTAAGCAATATAAGGCAGTAGATAAGGGTCATTGCGCCTATAGGCCAAGAATTAGAAATCACACAGTATGGTCTGCATTAGTTTCTAGAATATCCTTAAAAACCATTTAAAATATTTTCTATATTAAATTCTTACCTTCTTATCTTTGTCTTGGCAGAAAAATATTTTCAAGCCAGCTCTGCTTTCTGCTGTGGTATCAGTCAATGTCATGGATTAGCTCTCCATGTAATAATAAGTGCTATATTACAACACAGGGGATTTAGGTTAAAATCCTTTCTCTAGCATTGAGGCTCATGTGGTGTTGGTGTGTTTCACAATGGTAAGCCACACCTTAGCTACATTTCTCTTAAGTTAAATCAGAAGCAACCTTATGGCACATAACAAAAAGTCTTCTAGCTTCTTGATTATTGTACCCTTGTTATACTATAGTCAGCTTCCCCTAAAATTCTCATTGCATGATAGTAGGAAGTCACATAATTGCATCTCATTCTTAGATAACTGTAATGTATTTTACCCTATAGAAAGTTTTGCCATAGAACTTTCTGATGACAACTTTTTGAGCTTTGCATTGAGTTGCATCTCACAAAATACAGGTGAAATTTTCTACGAAAAATGTAACTGTAGCCTTTTTGAAATGTTATGACTATTAAAAATATCTTTCTCCTTTCCCCAACATTTCCCAATGAAAACTTGCTTCTCATTCCTCTAAGGATGCCTGTTGCCTTGTATGATGCTGCATTATTTACACTACACTGCAAACCTATACACACCTACTCAAAAATTTAATGGTGTTAACTCTCATGCAAAGTAGTATTCAATTGATGGTATATGTTTATATGTATATGTTTACTCAGAAGCCTTCAATGGGATTTGTTCCTAGTAAGTACAGGATCATACAGTTAGCATGCATTCTCTTGTCAAAAGATGGAAAATAAATCAACTGGTTTCTCATTTTCCTACTAAAATCTATTTCACATTACTGAGTCTGACATTGGAATAGAAAATATACATTCTGAAGGCTTCTGAATGCATTTTGGGAAAGGAGAAGAGCACAAAAACATTTGTATAAATGAAAAATGAGTATCACTGAAAATTCATATATTTGACAAATGTACACTAGCATACTTCAGTTGCAGAGAGGAAATGTGTATTTTAGAGAAATGCACACACAGTCCATAAATGTTACATGAAGTGTCTTGCAGGAAGGAGGGCAAATAGCTCACAACCCAATACAGAACCAGGACAGAACAAGAATGCTGGTGTGATTCACAGAAATGCAAAGAACCTGGCAGATTTTTCACTCTCTGCTTTTGCCCTTGATCTCTAATGAGTGTTTTCTAGCCTTTTGCGGATGTTTCTTTCTCCCACCCACCCTGTTCATTCTTTTTAGATGAGCAAATGGCTTTGCTCACAGCTCCTTACTTTTTCCCTGTACATCATTCATATCACATAACCTTAACAAGATTTCACAAAGGCATCTCATCAGTCCTGGCCTGTCTCTTCTGCTCTCTCCCTCCATTCAGTAGTGACACACTCTCTCTTTCTGATACCTACTCATTTTACTATGAATTTAAAAACATTAAACTCAGTTCCTCTTATCTTCCTTTCAAACCTCTCATCATTGCTCATTTGTTCAGTGATGCTTGACAGTTAGAGAATCCTCCCTGTCAGTCATGTACATACTCTAGATACTGTCTAATTCATGGGCTCCCAGCCTCTGGCCCACAGGCTGGCCCCGGCCCCCAATGACATCCCATTAGGCCTGTCATCGCCTCCACCACACCTGGAAGTGGAAGTGGGCACATTTACGTCAGCCATAAAATATGCCCGCACATGCACAAACATGCTCGTGGCTGTTGAAAATGTGGCAGGAGGTGCATTTATAACAGCAGTAAATGCACCCGCTCCCGCTTCCAGGGTGTGTGGTCTAGGCTGCTCAGCTGTCCAGGGGCATGGTCAGGCTCATGATGTATAAAGGTTGGCCACCCCTGATCTATTTTCTTCCTCTGTAAAAGCCCCAATTTAATCCTTTTTTTTTTTTGCAACCTCAGTACAATGATCATCATTGGCCCAACAGACTGTGAGAATAGAAGTATCTAGAGGTGAGTTCCATATGTGAACACATTTTGAACTGAATTGGCCTGAGCTGAAACAATTTGTGTGCAGACTATCTCTAAGTTTAATGTTCAGGTTCACTTTCTGGGCAAAGCAAAGTGATTTTGCACATCATTTTGAATCATGGGTGCAACATAACTGATAGGGTGCAAATTGCATCAACCTACTGTTGTTGTTTTAAAAAAAAATCAATTTATAAAGTAATCTAGTAGGGATATGTCCTGAGTTCAGACAAAAATCCTCTAATAAGGCAGAGCAAGGGTATTAGTGTACTTCTGGAGCAGTTACAGAAGGAGTTTTCAATCTTTTTAAGCCAGGGGCTGGGTCATGCTCCCTCAGACAGCTTTGGGGCCCGATGGCCATTTTACCCTTCTTCCATCACATGGCACTTCCTGGTATGCTGGAGGAGATGGGGGGCCCACATGAAATGGTGCCACATCCACCCTGTGGTCCACAGGCTGAGAATCCCTGAGTTACAGAGTGGTTTAAGAAGCATCCAATTGCAGTTATGTTGGTTTGCTTGCCCCTACAATTCACTAAGTCTTTCAGCAAGATTAGAAGGTTAAAATGCATTTCAAAAATACATGGATCCAGTTGCCGAGCAAAAGATGGAAACAATGAAAGAGGAAATTGACAGTTAAAGAACCATGAAAGCCAAACCACTCCTTGAAAACGCCAGTAGCTGAATCCAGTGGAGAATTCAGATTAGTGCTATAAGACACTTTTTATTCTCCATTATATCTCCCTATCTTGCCTCAACTAAGTTGAATGTCTGTAGGCAGGGGCATGCTGGCTATGCTAAAAAGGTGCTGGACAGGGTGTGATGACGAACAAAATATATACATTCCCACTCACCTTCTAATTTCAACTCCCCTCTGGGAATTTGAACCAACAACCTCTTTCTTTCAAGGCAAAATTGCAAACTCTAAGCCATGGCACCTCTACAGTAAATGGAGCTGTTTTTCTAAGCTTATCTTAGGTGGCAAAGGAGGAGAAGGCAGGCGGAGAAACACAGAGCCCCACTCGTTTGTTCAATTGTTCTGGGTGTCATAGTTCATCTCAGCTCTTTGGATTGGCACCCAAGGGGGACACCATGGTACTGGGGGGGGGGGGGGGCTGGGGGGTATCCTGGGCTGGGTCCCGGTAGCCCTATGGGTCAGCCCACCACTGCCATGACAGATTCACGGTTCTGGTTTTAACTTACAAAGCCTTAGATGGTTTAGGATCTCAGTATTTGACATAATCTCTCTCTCTCTCTCTCTCATTCCAGAACATCTTGACCCAGGGAGAATTCTGCCTTTATTAACCACTGTTTCTTTACCAAGTTTAAGTATTCATCTTATTTTTATTTTATTTTCCCTAAACCTAATTTTCTGTGAGGGGGTTGGGGCTCTTCATTTAAAAAAAAATGATGTAAACTGTCCAAAATGATGCCAATGTCAGATGTATGGTACAAAAGTGAATGAATGAATGAATTGCCTGACATTTTAGAAATATTTTTAGATTTTATTTTAGAAGTTTGACTGAAAAAGAGAATACAGGTACAGTACATCAGTTCAGATTATGTGACACCCTCTTACACGTGCTGGTCTTTTTGGATGTAAATACAGTTGGATACAATGGGAAGAAGAATGATGGAATCAGAGTCCTAGGGTTTTGTTGTTGTTGTAGTTGTAGTTGTTGTTCAGTCACACAGTCGATTCCGACCCTTTGCAACCTATTGACCATTGCCAGCCAGGCACCTCTGTCCATCCACCATCTTCTTCAACCCACCCAGCTCTGTGCCCATTGCGTCATCAATACCGTCTAGCCTTCTCATTTTTGGCCGCCCCCTTTTTCTTTTGCCCTCCACTTTTCCCAGCATCAAGGCTTCCTCAAGTGAATCCTCTCTTCTCGTTTGATGTCCAAAGTACTTTAGCTTCATCTTTACTATCTGACTTTCTAATGAACAGTCATGGTTGATTTCTTTTAGGATCGACTTATTTGTTCTCCTAGCTGTCCAGGGGAGAGAGCAATGGATTGAGCTCTCATCATTTCTCCCAGCTCTTGCCAACCTAGAAGTTGAAAAGCAAGAAATTGCAAGTAGATAAATAGTTACTACCTTGGTGGGAAAGGTAACATCATTTTGTGTGCTCCAGCATCTAGGCATGCCTGTCACATGTCCATGGAAATGTCTGCAGATGCAGACAACACTGCTGCTTGGCTGCAAATGGAGACGAGCACTCACCTTTAGAATCAGACATGACTGGCTTTTGAGCAAGGAAGACCTTTACCTTTACCTAGGAATGTATCTACTTTATACAGTGTAAGCAGTTTTATACCACTTCATCTTCTATGGTTCAATCCAGTCTAAATGTATTTGTAGTTTGGGGTGGCTTTCCTATGTGTGCCCATTCACTCCCTAACTGACACTACAATGCTGCATTTCCAGCACCCATCCAGCCTGAGAAACAGGCAGGCACCCACAGTTATGGCAGGAAAGGACCTCCTTGTCAGCTTTAGCAGAAGAGAGCCTTCCCAGTACATGGAGAAAACTGTCAGGCATGTAAGTTCTGCAGATATTTCCCTAGTAGCTTTCCTGTACGACGCTACACACAGTAAAAGTAATGAGACTAGGAGGAGGCATGTGCTTTGTCCTAGGAACATCTCTTCTATTGTTCCCAGTCACTAGCCTGGCTTTCTCTGGTGCATTCACTCTCTTCTTAGCACAAATCTGAGTGTTGCACATTTGGGCACCCATTTAAGGCATCAATAGCTAGAAAAGATTGGCAGTGCATATAAAGCCCCACAAAAATTATTAAAATACCCAGTCAAAAATCACAAAAGAATGTCAGTAGCTCCATAAAGAAAGACAGCCGTGTGATCCATACACACATTTAAGAAGAATATCAGTCATTCATCACATATTTTCAATGCTCAAGACTAAGCTACTTTAGACAAAAAGCAAGAAAAGTCTAGAAAGCAGTCAATTTAATAAGCAGCATATTACCGCCCCTTTCCTATGCCTGGATGCTTGGATAGGTAGGAAATAAATAGAATGTGATGATTCCAGTAGGTAGTTGGACAAGATAGAATTTCCCGGAGAGGCTCTGGCATTCTCCTTCAGTGTTTCCACCTTTTGTTACAATAAATGATGGCAATATTTTGGGAACATTACAGTATTTTTAATTCTGTGAAAGATGGAGCAAAATTGCAATATTTTTATAATGCTGCTGTATTTGCTTTAAAGATCACCCTTGCTTGAAAGCCAGTCGTATCCGACTCTAGGATTCAGTGCTCATCTCTGTTTCATAGCCGAAGAGACAGCACTGTCTGGTTCTGCAGACGTTTTCGTGGTCATGTGGCAGGGATGATTAGACACCAGCGTGTACAGAATGCTGTTTACCTTCCCACCGAAGTGGTCACTGCTTATCTACTTGCAATTTCTTGCTTTCGAACTGCTAGGTTGGCAGGAGTTGGGACAAAGACAGGAGCTCATTCCTTCCTGCAGTATTCAGGTATCGAACTGCTGACCTTTGCCTTCCAGTCAGCATCCTAGCCACTTGAGCCACTGCAGTATTTGCTTTAGGTAAAGGTAAAGGTTGCTGTTGCTTGAAAGCCAGTCATATCAGACTCTCCATTTACAGCCAAAGAGCCAGCTCTGTCTGTATCTGTAGACGTTTCCATGGTTATGTGGCAAATACAGCTGGCTTAATGGTTCCCAACAAAGCAGTATCTATTTATCTACTTGCAATTTCTTGCTTTCAAACTGCTAGCTTGGCTGGAGCTGGGACAGAGATGGGAGCTCACTATGTCCTGCAGCACTCGGGTCTCAAAATGCTGACCTGCCAACCTTCCAATTGTCAAGTTCAGCATCTTAACCACTAAGCCCCCTGTGTTTGGTGTGGTCACTTATAAATATCCCTCATTTATACACTCTGTCTCTCTCTCTTTTGTATGTGCAGCTAGTACATATCTCCCCTCACTGTGGAGTCATGCTGTTACTTCTTAAATTACCATCATTACTTATGTTTGACAATTTAAGGTGGACATTGTGTCTGTTTTGTGCTCTACTTCTTAAAATAAAAAATAAGAATCTCACAACATTCAGAATCAATGTTATGCCTTTTGTTTTCTTTCTCCAATAACTATGCAGTCCATGAATTGTGGTAGACCATAGCTTGCAATGCCTGTAAACAGAACCAAAAAAAGAAGAGTTTTTGGAATTATTAGGTAGTTGTCGAAGAAGAGAAAGTGTCTCATATTGCCTTGGATGGCATGAGACAGTTCTTTTCATGTTAAAAAGAGGATAGAACATACACAGCCTGTCAATCTTAGATAACTAAAGAAGTAAGCAGTAGCAATAGTTGAAAAAAACGTAGAATAGGGCTGCTTCCCAACCACCATGTATAATTAAAGATTAACAATAATGATAACTCACAAATAGTGTTACTCATTGCACTAAAGAATAACATTTTAGGAGGTTGCTCTGTTGTTGTTAAAAACAGTGTAATTACCCCTCCTTGCTTGCAAAAGTCATGAATAATGATCATATCAATTTTTAATATGTTTCTGCTATTTGGTTGTGACAGATAGTTGTATCATGCTGCTCTAACTGTGTAGTATGGATATATTCTAGAAACCGAAAATACAATTTTGCCTTTCTCCAAATACGTTTCAAATAACATTTTGCAAAGGCACCTCATTAGCACAGCAACAGCAACAACAGCAGCTACACTTTTTTGAGAAGTAATAGGAACAAACATGGAACACAGTGAAAGAGACATAATCTGGTGTGGCTATTTAGAAACTCTTGGCAAAAATCGTCTTGAATGACTTTGCCTCCAGGATAAGCCAAATCAGGTACCAGACATGTTTTATTTATACTAATTAAATGCTTTTTGCAACCTTTGTCTTCCCTACCCCGCCCCCCAATTTTAGGTGCCTATGATCTCTATTTGACTTGGGAATATCATTCAGAGCCTTATGATGGGAAGGGGTTTTAAAAGCCAGAAATTGCCAATGGATCAATACTGCTGGGGAGGGTGTTACACAGAAAGAAACCTTAGGGAATTGCAGCACTAACAGAATGGGATAGAAAGCTCTTAATTTGTGTAAATTAAACATGTTTGACACCTATTGTGAGTAAAGTCAGGTGCAGTTATGAAACTGGATTCTGCCCATTGTGTTTCGTGGAAGCATTTATGTGCCTTGATAGTTGCATGTTGTGTGATTTTCAGGAAGTTGCCAAAATGGTACAAAAATGACAGGGAAGAGAGATCGGGTATATTTATATTATTTTGGCAGCTAGGTCAACATTTCATCTTATTCCTTGCTTCACCAATGAAACTAAATTGTAACAAACCAAGGAGCATTCACTGAAAGGTATGTCTCTCTCAGTCAGAAGTGTGCTCGAGTGCACATTCTGTTACTCATTTTGGCATGCTAAATAGAAATGAATTAGGGCTTTGGAGATCAAGACCACATAACTTTGATTTGTCTCACTTGCAAGGATGACAGATATGAATCAGAAGAGCTCTGTTATGATGTCATCACATTAATTATGTGACCCTGAGTAGGCTATAAAGAAGACAACAAAGAAGAAGTAGGACATTTTGGAAGACCTTCATTTTAAAGTAGTCTTTCTATTCATTTTTAGGTCAAATTTTATGCAGAAATAGCAGGTTGCTGGAACAGCAATGGAGATGTAAAGTTGAAAGCAGTTCTCTCCCCCCCTTCAGAATGTGCTTGAATGTGCCACCATCCTTGAAAATATGTCTTCCACCTTGAAAAGGTTTAAGGTTACCTTCAAGATATACGTGAGATGAGGTACTGTCTCAATTAGCAATTTAGCAAGATGAGAACAAGGAATATGGGAAGGGAAATTTCATTTTCAAAATCGAAGTGCTGCACATCAGTATGCTACAACCCTAAACATTTATAAGAACATAAATATTAATAAGTAATCATTGCTAGAACTCTGGATGCAAATTCAATGCATAGTTAAATGGAAAGTCATTACAGCAGCCCAAGTTTTCTGCCCGTACGTTTTTGTTTTGCTTGTGTTTAAGGAATAAGTCTAAGTTTTATATCAGTGTTGTTGATTTCATTCTGATTCTTCTATTTGTTTATTTTATTTGGGACCAATTCTAGTAGAATAAAATGCGTATAAGTAGCATCAGGCATAACAACATGTCTACTGATTGGCTTTTTTTTTTTACATAGCATTAATGTGTAGGTGATATTTTATGATTGGCAAATACACCAGAAGAACAGAAGCCTTGATTTAGTGCTAAAAATACAGTCTATTTCAGAAAGAATAAAAGCAAGTCCAAAAGATCAATATGTTTTGAAGTTATTTATGTTCTGTTAGTGCTAATACTAGAGAACTAGAGTTTACACTAGTTGTAGACTTATTTGCAGATGCAATTGACATCACTGTTAACAAAACAATGCATATTGTGACAGAATGTTTCAAACCTACAACACTTGAGAAAATATATCCTCTTGTTGCTATTGCTCCATCTAAGTTAAGGAGCAAAGTAGGAGTGAACACCATGGGAACCAAGCAAGAGAATTACCCTCAACATCCTCTGAGGGGAATGCTCCAAGTCCACTGGCTTAGATCCAGGAAGAGCTTCACGACAAGAACAAACACACTTGAAGGTATGCAAGAGGAAAACTAAATTAGAAGACAGAGGAAAAAGCTCACCAGATAAGGAATAACATTAAAGGAGGATATGCCTGAGGACCTCCACCTCCCCTATGTCACTTGGAGGACCAAATAGGCTGAGGATCGGAATGCCTAAATATAAGACCAGCATGCTCAAGTGGGGACTGCTGGCAGACAACACCATATGATGTGAAAATGGAGAGAAACAGAATCTGGCTTATTTATTGGTCTGCCAGTTACTACCAGAAACATGTACTGATGAGGATTTAACTTTGGTCAATAACAAAGCAGTTCAAAGTTTGATCTGGACATGAAAGAAGAAGAAGCAGCCTTAATGCATTACATTGCTTCAAATATGTAACTTTGAACTATGAACTATGTTAACTTATCATTTAACTCAATGTCCCACAGCTCACTGTACTATTATTCAATCTTAAGGTTGGGAATATTTTTCCATTGTTTAGCTATCATTAATGTCACAAGGTTTAAAAAGTCATCAACTGTTGTTCGCCAACCTGAGTCATTCATGAGGAGGGCGGCATAGAAGTGTGACAAAATAAATAATAAATAAATAATCAATCAATCTTTTTTCCCCTCTGATATTTCCAACTTTTCCATTTCCATTATCAATGCTATCTGTGGGTTTAACTTCATTTTTATTCCCAGTATTGTATTAATTTCTTCCTCAAATCCAGGGATTTTCATCCTATGGCCCGCAGGCTGGACGCAGCCCATGGCACCATTTCATGTGCCCCCCCTCGAAAGTGCCATGTGGTGGAGGAAAGGCAAAATGGCCATCCAGCCCCCAAAACTATCTGATGGAACATGACCGTGGCTTAAAAAGGTTCAGAACTCCTGCTCTAGTCTACCCCAGAATTTAGCTATACAGTATATTTACAATCCCATCACATTTTGGTGTATGACCCAATTGCTACTTGGCACCTCCAACAATTTTTGGATTTAGATCTATCTATTTGATATAGTCTTACTGGTGTTAAATACCACCTCCATGGTAGTTTATAATTATGTTCTTTAACTCTGACAGATATATTTCTCATTATTCTAGTTGTCCATTTACAGTTCCAGAATGTATCTGTAATTTTAACTTCCAACTCCTTCTCCCAGATTTCCTTCAGTGTTTTTTGAGGATTTACATCAACATTCAGTATTTCGTATACTTTACTTACCCCTCTCTTTAACTTTTGTATATCTTCCCTCACTTCCTTAATGTAGTTTTCAAATTTTGTCAGATCTCTTCCACTCCCAAATCGTATTTTGTATTTTCTGTCTCAGGACTCCATCTTTATCTTCGTAAACCAATTTAATTTTAACTTGCTATAAAGTTCCTGTCTTTTTTTTTGCGATGTCTACACACCTCTATCCAATCTTTTAACAATATGATCCTGTACTCTGCCAAAATTAATTTAACATCACCATCTAACTAATAACAAGATATTTATACCTGCAATTCTATTATTTGGGAGATTCCAGAGACTATTTTTTCTTTAAGTTTATTCCACATGCCCAACATATTATTTGACAACCTATTGTTCATTTCTATGTTCCCACAACCCTAAGCACAACTTAGTGATATCCTCTTTGTTCATTTTCATCTGTCACAGGAGCAGGATGCTCCAAATGTTTTCTTTTTTCTTCATAGCCCTCTAATTGACTAGCTACCCTTATAAATAATTTTTAAATTTGTATATATAATGTTTTTGTTTCCTCATCATTGAAGCTTTGTGGATATTTGTTAGTGTTTTGGTGCATTTTGGCCATTTGTAGAGCCTCATCATCACTTTACAAAAATGTACTGGATGCAGAAGAAAAATCACTCTGACGGGAATTTTAGAGAGAGAGAGAGAGAGAGAGAGAGAGAGAGAGAGAGAGAGAGAGAGAGAGAGAGAGAGAGAGAGATCTGATATGCTATGAAAGGAGGAATGTATCAAATAGAGGAACTAGTATTGTTTCAGCATCATATAATACAAATAGAACATTTTTCTGTAAATCCTGCCATATATATGTGTGTTAGATGAAGAAAAAAGATACTATTCAAGAAGCAAAATGAATGTCAAACAACAATGACTTCTCAAAAATCTGCCTGACTGAAATTATAGGGTTGCAGATTGGTGCAAATTAGGAGGAAGATATGGAGTAGAATGATATACATTGAAAAGAGAGGAGTGAAAATAGGAGCTTGAGAATGGTAGAATGTGGCTGCTGCATCAAAGAATGTCTGTCCTGATCAATATTCATATGAAGTGGACAGTATTCTTTCTCCTAACAGAAATAGAAAGTGGACTTGTTGGTGAGAATGACCCAGGACAAAGTCTAGAGCCCAGAAGCCCAACTTAGCATTCCTGCTGCTCAGGAGTCCTAAGTTGGGAATTGAAGTTCCAGAACAGCTGGAGTACCAAGGTTAGCCATCACTGGTCTAGGGGGTGGGTGTGCTTGGTTGTAAGCCCATTGCCATAAAGAAAAATGTCTCCCTTGCTCGAAAGCCAGTCATGTTTGACTCTAGGGGGCAGTGCTCCTCTCCATTTACATCCAAAAAGTCAGCACTGTCTGCAATTGCAGATGTTCCCATAGCCATGTGGTGAGGATGGCTGTACACCAATGCATATGGAACACCTTTCCTGCAGAAGAATGCCTATTTATCTATTTGAAATTTCTTGCTTTCAGTTTTCTAGGTTGGCAGGAGCTGGGACAGATTATGGAAGCAAAATCCATTGCAGCACACTCGGTCTTAAACTACTGACCTTCTAACCTTCTGATCATCAAGCTCAGTGTCTTAACCACTAATCCACCACAATTCATAGAATAAGATAAGTAATATTTATTATGTATTTGGCCTCTGGTTCCAGACAACATAGAAGAACTGAAACTAGATGCTAGACTAGAGCAGGGAACGTTGTTAAAATTGTTTGTTTATGGGCTGCTGGTAAATCACTTGTTTTATTGTAAATACGTATTGGAGAGCCATAAATTTATCTAGCTTAAACCAAAGAAACTAAAATAACTTAGTTCTTTCTAAATAAAAATCTATTGCTATTTCTGCATGAGAAAATAACAGTCCTTGAACTGATGAGAAATATAATATCTGTTACAAGCTTGTATCAGACACACGAAAAGTGTTAGGTCCAGAGAGTGTCTAAGCAGTAAATTTACTAGATGACATTAAGTCTCTATTTGTTTGGCCTCAGTTGTTGTTATTTAAGTCTGAATGTGCTACTGGCCAAGTATAGTTGTAGACATTATTCGCGTCAGTGCTTGAAAAGCACTCCATAAATGCTACTTACCCACTTACATGGAAATAAATAGCATATTTTTGTACTGTGTTGAAACCTATTAAGTATGCCCAAATTCTGCATGCCTTTTTTGTTTTCTAACAACAGGCTGAGAAAGCAGTAGACAATTCTGCACACATAGCATATGGTAGTGAGAACAAGTGATCATAATTTAATTATATGTGTCTAATTTTGCCTTGCACCTTATCTTAGTTAGATTTAGCTAGACATCTGTCATCATAGTAAAGTAGAAAGAGCTCTTTAGGTAGTGCAAGAACGCCACCCTTTCCCAGAAGATGGAGGAAGGAGCTCACTGGGAAAGTAACATCATTAAAGGTGGATAACGCTGAAGGTCTCAGTCTCCCCTATGTCACCTGGGGGACCCAGAATAGGCTGATGGTTGGAGTCCCTAAATACAAGACCAACATGCTCAAGTGGGGACTGCTGGTAGAAAACAACACACAATGTAAATGTGGAGAGACACAAAATCAGGCCCATTTGCCGGTTTCCCGTTTGCTGCCAGAGACATGCACCGATGAGGACTTGTGTTTGGGCAATGAAAATGCAAAGGAAGTGACTTCATCATGGCAGTCCAGAGTCTGATCAGGACATGAAAAAGAAGAAGAGAGGTAGGTTTACTTTGAAGTATTCTTGCTGCTGAACAATTTGGGCTTCTAAATTACCTAGTACAGTAATACCTCGGATAACGCTAAAATTGCATAACGTTAAGCAATCTGGGGAGGGAGAATTGCATCGAATAAGGTTAAGATCCTATGGGATGCCTCGGATAACAACCACTAAAGCCTGTGTGGTTACAATGTCTCTCTATAGAGCTTTAACATTATCCGATGCATCCCATAGGATTTTAACATGCATCGGATAACACTGAAAATCGGATAACATCAAGACTTATGGAACCAAGTATTAGCGTTATCCGAGGTTTTACTGTATGTTCACATTTCTGGCTTGAACATGACTACATTGTATGAAGAATCTGTTACATATAGCAGATAACCTCAGGTTTCCAATGGCAGGAAAGGTAAACAGTAAGCCGAAACAGAAGTACAGTAGTAGTAAAATTCTAAGCAGTGAAACAAATAATTTGTTTTTGTTAATGAGACCTCTTTTCCTGCCATACATTTATTTGTTTTGTGAAGAATACTGACCACTTTGTTTCTCTTATTCTTCCCGTGGTTTCCAAAGGAATACTGTGCTTGTCTGCAATTTCTCTCAGTCAAGATGTCTATTAGCAGTAAATGCCCTTCCATAGTCACAAAATATTTTTTTCAGGTTTTTGAAAAATATTGTTGAGTTCTGCTGTGAAAAAAAGAGTGAGAGTGTAGAATCAGTGACCTTTGGTATTCAGTGGACCTGTCTATAAACTAAATGTAACAACTTAGACTAAACACTGATATTCACTTTGCAGGTGACATCTTCAAAAATACTAGAGTTCCATTTCACTACATAGCAGGGTGACTCTTTTATTATAGTCTCCTTATTGAAAGCTGCTCTAGAGTTATATATTGACTCACCATATAAAAACCTTCTCTTTCTTCTTCTTCTTCTTTTCATTGTTACTGTGCATTTTTCACTGGCTTGTTTCCTCTTGCCTCTAACTGTTTTTGTTGTGATTGACTGTGTGCATTTAAATGCACCACTGAACTGGAGCCCTGAGCGATCCCTCTGAACACAATGGGACTACTCTCATTCGAAAAGTTCATTGTAGCAGAACTAGGGAGTCAAGGAACTACAAGTTCTCCTTATGCAGTAGGGATCCATTGAGACAGAAAATGTTTCTCTTAGATGTCTCACAGATTTATTGTAGAAAGGCCAAGTTCCTACTGAAGTTATCCACTCATGTCTCGGTCATACTAGTAAGGAACCAAAATTCATAAAATTGAATGTTTAGCAATATAGAAAAATAAACTTTTATTCTTAAAGTGATTAGAAAACTAGGCAAGGATTCTAGTCTGGTCTTTCTTTCTGTGTTTATTTATGTGAAGACAGCTTTTCTTTTACTTTACTGATAAATATTTTGTTGTGTGAGGATTCCAGCCCAACAAGGACTAGCTGGTATGGTGAGACTGGCCAGAGTGATACCACTGCAAAAAGAGATGGAGTATAATTGAAAGGTTCATAACCACATGCCTTCTAAGCCATGAAGTAGTGAGATAATCTAGAACATGGGTCCCCAAACTACGGGACACAGGTCAGATCTGTCACATGGCACCAAATCACCCGGCCTGCAGTGGAAGTGGAAGTAAAATGTGCACACACATATTGCTGCCGCGTAAATGACTCATGGCTGTTGTAGATACATTTACGACAGCTGCGAGTCATTTATGGCAGTGTTATGCACATGAGTGAGCACAATATGCACCTGTGCATGAATGTTTTACTTCCACTTCTTGTGGAAGGAACCACATGATGACGTCAACCATGTGACTAGCCCACAGCCCAAAAAGTTTGGGCACTCCTTATCTAGAATCTGTCACTATCTCTCAGCCTAGTACACCTCAACCATACCTGAATAATATGGATCAAAATACAGGTAATGGCTATGTATGCAGTGGTGGGTTGTCAAAATTTTTACTACCCCACCATGACTTCATCACAGTGTGGGCAGAGCTAACATCATGATGTCATGATGTCATGGGCAGGGCCAAAGTAAAAAATAAAATAAAAATAAGCAAACACACACACACACACCCTCAACCTACCCACCCATCCACAACACAAACCTGTAAATAAAATAAATAATAAATACATTAAAAATTACATTAAAATAAACCCACCCACCCAAACACCCACCCACCCAAACCAAACACAAATCAATCCACCCATCCACCCACCCCAAACACAAACCCGTCACTTACCTGTTAGTATAAGTGCCTGGGCAGCACCATGTTGCAAGATGGATATGGTCATCGTACCAGTTCTCTAGGATAATATGCTTTAATGTAAATGTAAAACAGTTGCACTTCCTTAAGGGTTCTCCAACTGGAACAGCAATTGGAACAGCACAGGTGTAGCTTATTGATGACGTAACTCCAAGACTTTGCTTAAAAACCTCAAGCCAGGTTGCCAGGCGTGCCGGCCGCCAACTTTTTTAGGAACTGTGGTAGTACAATATAGGTAAAAGTATTAAATACACATTAAAATACACACAGACACACCACATCCAAAGGTGTGTCACTTACCCTGGGGAGCAGGCTATAGGGAGCTTCAGGCTAGCAGCTTCTCTTCCCCCTCCCTGCTTGGGAGGATAGCAAGGAGGCTGTGCATACACGCCAAGCACGTGCATACACGCCAAGTGCTTGGCTCACATGCACAGTGGGGGGAAACAGTGAAAAGGTAAGCCCCGAAGGTGGTTCTACCCAAAAGCTGCTACTGGTTCTCCAGGACACTGGGGAAAGTTACTACCAGTTCTGGCGAACTGCTGTGAACATGTTGCATCCCATCACTGTATGTATGTGACTTTAAGAACCTGCAAACAAATGCATAAGTAGAACAATTATAAGACAAGGATGCATGAAGAAAACTCTTCAGGTAAATTACCTTATGAATTTAGCAGGAAAACATGCAGAGAAAGATACCCTTGTGGTTGTAAAATGATAAAAATCACTCCTTGACTTGAATTTTACAAAAAGAAGAAAAAGAAGTAAAACTCTCCCTATTACAGTGCCTCAGATACTATCCTGTCCCAAACTGCTGCTGTAAAATGAGTTATGCCCAGTTGCTTCTCAAATACAATAGCTTCATTTAACTGCCAGCATATGACTTCTTTGCACCTAGTCCCTTGAGTTCATTCATGCTAACCAGTTACTATGCTACTCTTAAAGTGACAACGTCTCTCACGGTGCCAGCCACTGAGTTAATTAACTTGCATCTCTGACAATATCATTCCTCCCACTTCTTCTAGAGGTGCTGTAACTGGCCGCCAGAACACCTAACTCAAACTCTTCCATCTTTTATGTTCCCGGAGGCTCATTATCCAATAAAGCTTAACTTATGGCAAAGTCAAGTTATTCTCATTTTCTCTTCTGTATGTTTCTGCCCATATATATTCCCATAACAGTCTGTCTTGTTAAGATGTGATGATGATACTGCAGAGGGTTTTTTAAACTGTTCCTGATTAATTCCTTTGGACTCCCAGTGAATTTTCAATTGTTTTTTATTTTGTCCTGCTGACCTTTGACATAGTAGAGATAAGCATAATTATCAAATCCTATTTTTTTTAATAGTAGCCATGTTAGTCTGTGGTTCAAAACAAAAACGCTGTAACACTTTAAAGACGTACTGCTGTATTTTAATGTTAGCTTTTGTGGATCAAATCCATAACGGATATGTTATGTGTAATGCCACAATGTTTGATTTGCTTCCATCTACTAATCATTTTCAATTCAACAAGATGAAGCTTCACAACTAATCTGAATAACAACCAGAGATCTTCTACTATTACCAGTTGTAAAAGGCCATATTGATTTGTATACTTATCTGTTATGCTAACCAATCACTTTGTACCTCTGTACCTGATGCAGTGGTGGGCATCAGCAGGTTTGCACCAGTTCACCAGAACCGGTAGCAGAAATTCTGGCTGCCCCCACCCATCCAAGTTTTGAAATAAAGTAATTTGGGTGCAATGCAGGGCCTTCCCCCTGGCCACGTCCACCATACCATGACCACAGTGTGGTAGTAATTTTTTTTGCAGCCCACCACTGACCTGATGTGTATAAATTGATGCCATGAAATCTTACTCCTATGTCTGATGAAATAGAGTTGATCCAAGAAAGCTAACATTAAAATACAGCAGCTAGTCTTTAAGATGTTATACTCTCTGATAACAAATTCTAGTGGTTTGTGATGTGTGTGTTAGTGTTTTTGTAATATGTTTCATGTATGGTCCTTCAATTAAATGCCTTTTTATTTAGTAACCTAGGATGCTCTTTGACAGAACCACTGGGCACACTGAGACTTTTTGAACCATATAAAACTGGTTAAAGGGGGAAAAAATGCTATAATGTTCTTAATTTCCCCCCTCCCAAATATTTCAAAGTAGAGCTGTGCAAATCCATCAACTTCAAATTGTTTGTCATTCAAATCAGAACTCATTTGCTTCAAGCTGATTTCTAATTTAATTTTTACCCAAACATTTTGAAGTGTTTGTATAGATTCACCCAAACAGCAATCAATCATTCACTGGAAATAAGAAAAACAAAGAGCTCTTAGTGACAATACATGATGAAGCTTAGTGCCATCATCAATGCAGGGGTTCCCAACCTATGATCCCTGGGCCGGATCAAGCTTCTGGGCCAAATTCATCTGGCTCCTGGGGCAGATTGCCACCAATGCTGGAAGTGCACCGACGTAAGTGGCAATGCTGAAATCACCATGTTTTCTCACCGAAACGTAGCAAAAATGAGGAAAAATTCAAAAATGGCTTGAAATGGCTCCCTCTTCCAAGGGAAGTGGCAGAGATGGGAAAATCACCTAGAAACATGGTGCAAATGCACATGCCACTTCTACTGGCAGAACCACGTGGCCGGTCCCTCAATTGACTGAGGGGGGATGGTCAGGCCCCAGCAGGAAAAGTTTGGCAACCTCTGATCTACCTCTGATCTACTGCAGTGTACAGTCAAAGTTCTAGTTTCCTTCCTTCCTTCCTTCCTTCCTTCCTTCCTTCCTTCCTTCCTTCCTTCCAGAAGACATATTTACTCAAGTCTACTCAATTTACTCATTAAAACATTTGTTATTGGGGAAGGTTTAATTGCTCCAGTAGCTGATTTCTGCTCTGTGTGTCACATTTCCCACCTATCTCATCTCAAACAAAGGCACATAAAAGGGGGAGGAAATGACAAAATAATGTAAAAATAAAAGAGTCTGACCTGTGCGACAATTGCGTTTGAGGTTAATTCTGAAAATTAAGAAAAAAAGAAAGGAAATAATTTCCAGACTGGAGAATGTTGATCACTCTGGAACTTTTTAAAATCTTTACTGCAATCAGTTTTATCTCTCACTGAGAAGTACTTGGATTTTCCTATTATTAATCCTATAGATGTTCATTTTCCTATGCCAAAGACCGAGATATGTTTTCTGATGATTCCATCTTGCCCTCCTGTTTGCTAATTGACACTTCCCTTCCTGCCCTATTCCCTGCCTTCTTTCATTATCCTTATTCATGAGCCAATGTCTTTACTATTTTTAATGATACAGCCCATAACAAATGTCACAGTGGAAAGCTAAAATAAAAGATTTTTATTATTTTAATGCCTTCTTCTTTGAGTTTTTTTTCTAGGTGCAGTTGTGTATGTGTTTCTAGGTAGAGGTGTCACAAACAGAAATACAATTCAGGATTCTGGATCACAACTTAACCACAAATATCTAATAGAACTATCTTTTTGAAAGCTTTCTTATTAAAATATAATCTAGACAGGCATAGTACACTACACAGATGTAAGGCTACAGAACATTTAAGAGATTGTACAAATTACTACGTAATTCACAAGTTCAGAACATAGCACCTTAGGATCTTTGTGTGCCATCCATTTTTATGACACAGCCCACTATACATGTTGCACAGTTATCACCTCAGATAACACTGCCCACTAATCCATTTGGATGTGTACTAGATATCCATACAGGCTACAATGCACTGGGGGAAAATAAAAAGAAGAAGAAAAGAAGACCTAACACTGTACCAAAATAGTAATAATAGCACAGCAGAAAAATGGGCAGGAGAAGTGCTGTATGAAAAAAGTAAATGTGGATGTAGAAAATTTGAGCAAGCCCTCTGAGCTCTAACGAGTGAGGTATATGCACAGTTTGGACTAATGAGAATCTTCTGACTGAAGAGGCAGTCTGTGCTAAAGAAATATTCTGTGTTTCCGTTAGACTAAGAGTCTATAAAAACTTATTTTGATCTATAAATAGAGAAGAAACATAGTTGCATTTTACTTTTATTTTAACCTTGCTCTTCACATACTAGAATCTATTCCCTTCCTATCTATTATTTATATTCCTTCTGTAAAAAACCTGCCTGTTTGTTTCAGTCAAACTCTTCTCATTATTTATCTTATGTGCAAAATAAGAAGAAATGAAGCAGAAAGAAAATAATGTATCTACATCACAGTATGAACAAAATGATTGATATACAATAGAAAAACCTTTTCACTAAACACCTGAAAACCTTTTAAGCCATGGGTTGGATCATGCCCCCGCTGACAGCTGAGTGGGCCAGACTGGTGGTTCCCCCACTATAAATGCTGCCATAAAATGCATCTGCTGCTGTCGTAAAGCATTTCCGACAGCCACGGGTGCATTTACAGCTGTCATAAACCATCCACTTCTGCTTCCAGAAATGGTGCCGCTGGCCGGGTCCGGCCTGTAGGCTGTAGGTTGAGAACCTGTTACCTAAATAGTCAAAGGTACCAGCTTGAGTCTAGGAAGTTCTAATTGGAGAAGAATAGAAGAACAACTCCAAAATACTCGGCAACGGCATAGATTTTATACCATTTGTAGATGCATTGAGGAAATTTGCTGGAGAGAAATAGTTCCAATTGCTGATACACTCATTTTGATTCATTTTGGCGCTATCTCACTTTCTGAGCATCACTAGTTTGCTATTGGCTGGTTGTTGGCTCTGAATCAGTTAAACCAACAACTCTTCAGTTAGTTTTAGTTAATGTTAACTTGATCGTGTTTAATTTGCTTTACAGTTCTGAAGTTGCCATTCTGTATGTGGTAAGCCCATTCAGTAACCCCTTGTATATAATCATGAACCACAGTTTTCCTGGGTAACTGCTGAGAGACTTTGTAAGATGGTGATGCCGCCATCAAAGGATTCTGTTTAAAATTCCAGTGTACAGGATGAGAAAAGCAACAAAAGTTCTTCTTAATTAGCTTTTGCTGTTAGAAAGGTATCAATTTAGCATGCTGAGTATGGTAGACATCTTCCAGCCAAGCATTAAAAACAAATAAACCAGCCAATCACCTAACTGGCATTGAACTGAGATCAGCTTGGAATTAAATTTTCTCATTCGCAGCTGCTTCTGCTGCCTATCAGAGACATTTTAAAGATATTTCAGAGATATCTTATCTTCTGCCAACACATATATGCTATTTCCCCCTCCTTAACAATAAAATAATAATGAAGATACTCTCCTAGTAGATATAAAAAGGCAAATTCCTCCTGAAAAGCCTCCATTTTTGTGGTAGATATTGTAATTGTTAGGCTCAAAGGGAAATCAGAATGACAGATAATCAACTTAAAACAATTCTTATAAATCACTTCAGGAAGCAATGTTCACATGTGAGAGCCAAACAGGTTCAATGGAAAATGAATCTAGAACCCTCTAATCTTCAGCATGCAGGTGACGTTGCTATTGCTTCCTTCCATTCTGTCTAGAACAGGGGTGCTCAAAATTTTTGGGCCATGAGCCAATCACATGGTTCAGTGAGCTAGTCACTAAGGCCCGGGGGCTGCATGCAGCCCCTGATGCCAATTCATCCAGCCCACAAAGCTCTTGTTGCTCCTGGAAGTGGAAGTACTTCCGCTTCCAGAAGTGTCAAGGGCTTCGTGGTCCCAAAGAATCAGTGTCAGGGGCCACATCTGGGCCCCAGGCCATAGTTTGGGCAACCCTGGTCTAGAAGAAAGGTGCTCCCTAACCTTACTGCAAACTGATGAATCAAGTGATATCCATTATTCAATACCAACAGTTTCAACTCTTTGCATTTTTTTTTAAAATACCCCCTATGTATCCTGGAGCATTACCCTTTGGTTAAATATTGAGCTAACATTAGCTGGATTTTTCTACAGCCTGTTCTGTGATGTCTCACTCTCTTGTTTTAATTTTAATTTTAATTTTAATTTTAATTTTAATTTTAATTTTAATTTTAATTTTAATTTTAATTTTAATTTTAATTTTAATTTTAATTTTAATTTTAATTTTAATTTTTGCACTTGTATGCCGCCCAATCAGGAAACTCAACTCAGGGCAGCTCACATGACAATCAAACACAGTAAATACAGAATAATACAATACACAAAATACAAAATACAAAATTCAATATTATTATAATAATAGTCACAACTATTTAAAAAAATTCCTTAACAAACAACAAAATCTGGGGAAGGGGCAGTCAGCATCCTTAGCCTCTAGGCGGGACTCTCCTCTGCCACCTGAGCCAGCATGGCTCAGCAGGTGGAAGTCCGGGCGTGGGGAGGTCTAAACTGGATGGAGGGCAATGTCTGGCCCTGCATCCCAGCAGCCAAGTCCATGGCCAGGTCCACAGCACCAGGCAACTTAGGGAGCATGAGATTCCACCACACCAGGGGCCCTGCCACTGGCCCCTGTGTGATCAAGCCCCCATTCTGCAGTTCCAAAGCTCCCACTCTGCCATGGCTCAACTGACAATGGGCCGGCCACACCTGATGCCGACCTGGCCATAGCTGGGCAGAGATGTCAGTGCCATTGCTGCCACAGCCACCGGAGGTCTCACAATGCAGTGACTGCAGTCCTCTCTCGCAGCCTGCCCTCCACAGCTGCATGGCTTTTTCAACCTCCGGCCAGGTGGGAAAAGGTTGGTGGTCTCGCAGGGTGGTGGCCAGAGTCTTTTGTTTTTTGTAGCTGGCCAGCCAGGCCACTCAGCTGTGTCTCCTCTGCCCAGTTGGGCTGGCTGAGTGAGTCCAGTGGTGATGGCAGCGGTAAAGTTTTTGTAACCGTCTGGCCAGGCCGCTCAGCTGTGCCTCCTTCCCTCAACTGGGCTGGCTAAGGGAGTCTGGTGGTAATGGCGGCAGCAAAGTTGTAATTATTCTTTCATCCCTCCAAAGAGATTGGCTTGATATAATGATTTGCCTATGACATCATTCAAGTCCAAACCTGAAGAAATTCCCATGATGTGAAAGAAATAGCAGGAGGTTCAGGACAGAGAAGATGAAGCCTTTCACACAGTGTGTAATTACAGGAGCATGGAAATTCCATCTGCTTCTGTTCAGTTCAAATTGTCATACAAATTGTAGGTAATTTCCTTCAACTCAATTTATGGCTCATATGATTTGGTTTGCGTCTGAATATTTTAAGGTATTTGCATGTAATTGTCTTTGCTTGGAACAGTATAAAAACATGGAAAATGGGAAAATAAAGGATGCTGACCTGGAACATGAGGTGAAACTAAAGGTTGTCAACTACTGCTTTGCCTTCAACATTCAGATTTATTCCATTCTTCATTTAATCCCTTCATTCTTCTTTTCTCTCCTTCTGCCAAAAACCATGCAATCTACTCCTTGCCCAGCTTCTGCCTTTCCAGAAATCTATCCTACCTTAGCTGAGCATCATTATTCAGCTGTTCACCATCCCCTGCATCCTCTGAAGTAAAAGCTGCTGGTCTGGATTTTTAGCCCTAGAAGTCGTGAAGCAACATTTGGTACCTGGAGAGCCCTAATTTGATCTGAGCATTGCTTGTTGCACTTGAAAAGAGATCAGAAATGGATATACATCCCAACTTTTCTCCATTTTCCAAATGAAATTCTAAATTCGAAGCATATCCCTTATATATATATTACACACATGCACAAAAAAGCACACGTGCATGTGTGTGTGTTTGTGTGTGTGTGTTTGTAATTTTTTGATAAAAGATGTGATGATGTCCTGTAGCTTTCATAGATTTAAAATAAGACTAATGGAAAGAGATAAGTTTGCATGGAAACTCCCATAGCAAATGCAGTATGCAGTTGAATACCAGCTGTCGGGAAGAAACAGCAGGAGTGAACCCATGAAACCTGTATTTCCATAGACATTAACTGTCTACTGGGAAGCAAGATATTAGATCAGATGGACTTTGGGTCTTGTCCAGCACAATTCCTTCTTAGGCTGCTGTGAATGCAGTGCCTAACAAAAACAAAATGTTATATCTGTTGACCTGAGTAGTAATTAAGGATCAGATTGCTCCGTGCACAGCAAAGCAATAAAAAACCCCCCACCCAATCACACTTATATACCACCCATAGTGCTTAGTGCACTCTCTGGGTGGTTCACAAGTTAATGCAATTACAGTAATTACCTCAAGTTATGGAAGTAATTTGTTTCTCAGGGTTTTATGTATTGTGAAAAATTCTTAACTTGAATGTCCCATAGGAATGTATTGAATGCAATTTCCCATAGAAATGCATTGAAAACCAATTAATCCATTTCAAAAAAAAATGTATCTCGAAGCATTATTTTCTTGAGATTTCCTTTCTTATCTTGAGGTTTTCTTAACTTGAGGCATTCTTAAGTCAGGGTTCCACTGTACATTTGAACAAGAGCTTGGAAACCACTTCACTGGGCCTACAATTTCTAGTATCCTTAGCCAGATAAACAACCAATTTGTTTTTGGGAAACTGGAAGAGCATCTTCTAGCATCTCTGGCTGAAGAGCTTTCAAGGTTACATACTGTATCCTGTCTTACATTCCAAAAGGAAACGGGACCAAAATGCATCACAAGAGAAGGAGGAGGGGGTAAAAAAAATTCCTAGCTGTGCTTAGAACTACAGAATGTTGTCTAATTGGACAGCATTTTTCCCACATAGTGAGCAAAAGTGGCTGCTGCCCAGCTAAATGATAAATGGTGATTTTAAACAAAAACAAAACCCACTGCTGCTCCTGCTGAGCGTGGAAGGCAAGGCTCCTTTTATATTTGACTGATAGATGTACTATGGAATTGTGGCTCACCTTGTCCCAATATGTGGCAGATTATTGATTCCATTTTTAAAAAACCCTCTCAATTGCTTGCAGTTTAATGATGTCTTTATAACTTGCAGTATCAGAACTAAAAACAGAAACAGTCGTCATAGCTGTGTATGTTCCCGCTTCTTCAATTTTACTTGCATTGCTTATTCTTAGTATTGCCTTTATAATGCCAACTGTGTGAAAAGATAAGGTACATTCACTCTGAAGGAGTTTTTAAAGACTTGTGAATGAAGGAGGTGTTGAGTTTGGTCAATGTAAAATCCTTGTTCAATAAAGTTGATGTCTATGAGATGGGAGTTTAATAGTGAAAAGCAATAAACCAAATTCCTTTGTTTTCTTCTGCTTTCCTCTGAATTAATCCCTTGGTTCAATTGGAGAAAAGGACAATCTGATTTAGCTATAAACTCTATTTACCCTACTGCCAGTGGATCTTTAGTTGAAATGTACTTTGGAGGAACTGGCGTAGCAGACAATAGAAGATTTTGCCCAGGGGCCCACAACTCATTGGAGTAAACTTGAACAGTAATCAGTGCTGTCTTGTTTCAAAGAAACATCATAGTCTTCCTAATACTATCAATTGAGCCTCTTTTAAGCAGGATAAAAGCAATAATTAATCACATCAATAACCATGTTGTGTGTTATAATGAGCTGCTCACAATTTCTAAAGTCTTTCATGGCACCTTCCCATCCTTAATACAGAAAACAGAAGCATCAATGTTTCACCAGCCTGCATTTCATGTCAATTGTAGTGGGAAGCTACTGTACTGTCTTTTTGCACATTAGAGACATCAACTGGATACTTTGAATGTCAGCAAATGCTCCTCTTATTCCCACCTATGCTTTCATCATCAGCTTCATCACCAATAGCAAAAGAACCTGTGATTTTGGTTATGTGTCAGGTTGGCATTTCTGATGTTAATGTCTGAACCTTTATTGTAGGGTAACAAATTCATTGCACTTTTTAGGGCTTCACAGTATACTGTTATTTTATGTGGAACCACTTCAGGCACAATACAATAAAAAAGCAGCAGCAGAGGTTTCTCTTTTCCAAGTCCTTTGGTGCGGCTGTACTTCAACTCTGAACCTTGGAGACATTCCGAGAAAATCTAGCGTGGTGTTCTTAATAATACGAGCATTATGCCAGGGCAAAGCAGCACACATTCTCAGAAGTGAGAACATGATTGATTGTGGGTGTTTTTGGAAATGTTTTTATTGCAGTGTGTGTGCGCGTGTGCGCGCATGTGCGTGCGTGCGTGCGTGTGTGCGTGTGTGTGTGTGTGTGTGTGTGTGTGTGTGTGTGTGAGAGAGAAATAGGCTTGAAGGTAGCATGCAGATATACACACAAATCACCCTGAAACATGGGTTTCAAGGTAGCAAACACAACCTCCCCACCTAACTTTGGCAGGATTTATCTGCTCTGATGCAGATCCATGTAACAAAATGCCATGTACTTCCACTGAAAATAATGGGGAAAATGATGGTAATTTTGTTTATCTACTGTTAGTCAGATCCTACATTTTGGATTTATGTGCTTTGATTTGGATGATTCAGATTAGGTTGAATGGGTCTGGATTGAGACATAGTAGGGTCTAAATTGATGAAGTGAGCTGCACAGACCAACTAAATTGTATCTCCCTTAGTATGAATAATTTTCCATCTCACCCATACTGGTCTATCCAGTCTTTTTATTTTCCTCAGCCTGTTGGCCTGTTATCCTTAATGTTCCACCTTAGCTTTTAGAAAATATAGGGTTAGTTTTTCAATACACAGAGCATTTTCCTATCAATAGCTCACACACATACGTGTTGTGGGAGTAGGTGATTAATGCACTATTTTACTTCAGAGAACTGGTGGAAAATTGCCTTTTTGAAACTTACCCTATGTGAACATTAAGATTAGCTTAGCCTTTAATTGAACTGAGTGTTCCAGTCAAACATTTGAAAATGCCTGGCAAATTTCATAAATGTTTGGCTGGTAGTATTAATAAAACCTCCTGTGGCTGTTACTCTTCTTCTTTTTCCTCCCACCCCTTTCCATTACCCATGGAAAATGTCTTATCTTGGGGAAATGAGTATGAGGAGGAAAATAGCAGACAGCGGTTGGATTCCATTCACACAGGCCATCTTTTTCCTGCTATCAAAGCCCTATGATCTTTGGGCAGAAAAGCCATGCTGTACCATCAGTTCTTGGCAGCCGTCATGTGCCAGTGGGAGCCCTCCACTACTTACTCTGTCAAAACACTGCACTATGTCTTTTTCAAACCAGGTTCAGTGAATTATATATTTTCCACAGTATATATCCTTCATGCCTGATTTACAACAGGCTGGCTAGAGTGTTTTCCTCTCATCTGTCCATTTGGCTTTGTTTTCTTGCTGGAACTGCCCCCGCCCCCAACAACAGCAACAGCAACAGCAACAGCAACAACAGCACCAGCAGGAGCAACAGCCCACAATGGTATTACTAAGCTATAGTCTCCTTTGCTTGTTTTGATTTTTCCACATTTTAGTGTTATTTGAACTTGAACAATGTCTACGGTCCACCTCATATACCAGTAGTTCTCAACCTTTTAAAGCTGGGGCCCAGGTCACGCTCCCTCAGACAACTTCGGGGGCTGCACTGTCATTTTGCTCTTCCTCTACCACATGGGACTTCCTGGTGTGGTCGAGGTGGTGGTGGGCCACATGAAATAGTGCTGTGAGCTGCATCCAGCCCACAGGCCGCAGGTTGAGAATTCCTGTCATATACAAAGCCTTGGCTTCCATGTTGTAAGACTGGCTGCTCAGTCATCTTCTGACTTCAAAACAAAAATGCTACTAATTTTAGAGAACTCAATAGAGCAGGAAACAGATCAAACTTGAAAAGGAAGCAAAGGAAGAAGAAAAGGGTGGAAGCACTTCCCCTGCTGTGCAGACGTCTCCACCCTCCCGAAGACTCGCAACACCTGTCGGTGTGTGTGTGTGTGTGTGTGTGTGTGAAAAGGGCTGCTGTCAGGAGCCTCGACTGAAGACACTTCCCCTGCTGTGCACACGTCTCCACCCTCCCCTGGACTCACAACACCTGTCCGGGGAGGGGGGGTTGAAAAGGGGCACCGGCAGGAGCCTTGGCCGAAGATGCTGCCCCCACTGCGCAGGTGGCCGCCACGCAGTAACATCTGTGGCCGGGATGAGAGGCTGCCACAGCATCCAGCCCTGGGACTTGTTCCACCTGTCCCCGGGACCTCACCCTAGATGGGGCTCTAAGAGACGCTGTGCGGTGGGACTTTTTTTGCACTGCCGCCACACTCGCCAGTAACATCTGTGCCCAAGATGAGAGGCTGTGGCAGTGTCCAGCCCTGGGACTCGTTCCACCTGTCCCCAGGACCCCACCCTGCTGGGGCTTTAAGAGACGCTGTGCAGCGGGCAAAGAGGCTTGCCACCTGTCATGGGATTTAGCAATTTTTCGTTTAGTTCTGTTTTTTGTGTAAACTTGACTGAGATATGGAAATTTTTGACTATTACTTGATATTGATGTTTATTGAATCTTTTTGTTACTGTAATTATATTGTTATTTTGATGTTCTTTGATATTGATTATTTGTGATTTATTTACTTGTGTTTTTGAACTTGTAACTTTACATGTGTTGTGAACCGCTCTGAGTTGGTCCTACCAAGTAGGGCGGTATAGAAATCGGGGAGGAAAAAAAGGCACTTCCAAAGAAGTGACTTTTGAAACTTCTTTAAGATCAAGTACATACTGTGCAGATCTACGGAAAGATAGGCTCACGTAAGGGTCTTTTGGTTTTCTTGAAAAGTTTGTGCCATTCTTTCTAGTTTGTTCTTCACCACTCACTGAATATCTTTCAAATTACAACACTAAAAGGCTTTTCCCCCTCCTCTCTTACTTGGGAATTGGCATGTTTAGAATAGAAATGAAGTCATTTGTGCAATTGTACATCAAATCAACTTTTTCCTTGCCTTTGAGAAAGTAGAAAAATATATGTCTATGTGGTTTTTCCTTCACAGAATTAAAAGCATTGTGAATTAGCTCTCATAGAAATGAAAGTACTGCAAATCACCAGTTTTCATTCTTTCTGTGTTGCACATTCTCTTCTGCAGAGGGAAGAGTGGCCAGATTTCTTTTGGGCAGCAACCTAAATGTCAAATTAGCTAATAGTAGGTATACCAATCGATCAGGGTATAGGCCACATGTGAATCACAAAGCATTTTTATAGTAATGGATTATGAAACATAGGAGACCTAAGTTTGAATCTCTGTTCAGCCATGAAGACCTACTTGATGGAGGATGGCATAAAAACTACTCCCTAAATATCTCACATCTGGGAAGCCTTGTAATGGTCACTATAACTTTTATGTAACTTCATGGCATGTAAAGTGAAACACATAACATATAACAAAGGGCATTCTAGAGCCTTTGCTTTAAAAATTCCTATTCCTAATCATATAGACTTCCAGGAATAAAGAGTTTGATATCACATATCTTGGGAGGTCTTCTCTGAGTCATTCTCTCCGCCCCCCCCCATCCCTTCAAAATAATAAGCTTGTACATGGCAAGTATTTCAACGTCTAATTGTATGCTTCAATCTTCTTTTGTACATTGAATGAAAGATGCTTCTTTAGGTATAAACCCCTAGAGTTAACACTAAATTCCAATGGTTCATAAGCAATCTGTTTCCCAGGAGAAAACTGACAATGTGTGTAAATCCTTCTTGTCTTATCTTGCATGAAAAAGTGGAGGCACAACATTTTATTCCATGCTTAGTAGATCAGGCAAATTTGTGCAAATAAATTTTCATGCAACTCAAAGTGTGCAAAATTATAATAGCTGCTGGATTTTATGGACTTTAATGATTAGAAACTTCAGAATGTCTGGGTCTTTTTAAACAATCAGCCAGACATTTTGTTTTTGCTGTGTATGTGACTACTTCCCAAGGGAGAAGGACACAATTTATTTTTTTATTTTTTTGCAGAAAATTGCAGAGACTGATAGGTGCAGAGGAATGCTCCAAGTCTTACTTGATTAGAGATGAAGAATCATTTCAGGCTTGAAAATATGTAATTGAGATATCTTGTCAAATCAATACAAGATTTTGGGTGTATGTATGCGTGTATTAGTGTGTTTCACTTCCCTAGAAAATGGCCCATTGAGGATGAACAATATGACCCTCAGCCTTCATCATTTCATGCCCAATCTATCTCAAGTTTTGCACTTGGACCTTGAATGGAAGCTGAAACAACCAAAGCTGATTCCAAATTTGGAGACAGTGACAAAGCCCAGTAGTGGGCCTCTTCTAATGTCAGCAGACATTCCATCCTATAGGCCAGGGATCTCAACCTTTGGCCCGTGGGCCGAATATGGCCTATAGCACTATTTCATGTGGCCCTCCACTGCCTCCACCACACCAGGAAGTGCCATGTGGTGGAGGAAGGGCAAAATGGCCATCCAGCCCCCAAAGATGTCTGAGGGAGTGTGACCTGGGCTCTGGCTTAAAAAGGTTGAGAATTCCTGCAATAGGCTCCACTAGTGATAATGATTGTGATAGTGTTGCAATCTGAGTTGGGTTGCTATTTGTTATTTACCACTTCACCACTTCACATTTCTCCCACAGTAAACCTCTGTTGGAGACAATTGGATAATAAAAGATGGTGAATGGCCCCAGACTGATCTATCAATATAAGGCAGGTTTTATTAGGGATCTAGCAGGTGTCCAGGGGACTGTGGCAACTCAAGTGGTTAAGATGCCGAACTCACTGACTGGAAGATCAGAGTTCGATTCCCAGGTACTGCATAATGGAGTAAGGTCCCATCTCTATCCCAGCTCCTGCCAACCTAGCAGTTCAAAAGCAAACCCTTGCAAGTAGAAAAATAGGGACCACTTTGGTGGGAAGGTAAACAGACTTCCGCACACTCCAGTATTGAGGTATGTCTTCCACATGTACGTCTACAGATGCAGACAGCACTGGATCTTTGACTAGAAACAGAGATGAGCACTGAATCCTAGAGTCAGATATTACTGACTTTCAAGCAAGGATGACTAGCAGCTATCCAATAATTCCATGTTTTGCTGACAGCTAATGTGACAACCTGAATCTTTTACTACTCAGGTTCAACATAAGCTGAGACCAGACATTTGGGCATAATTGTACCCACAATACACCTTGACTGAAGGACAATTTTGCTATCTCAAGTGCCATGTACACATCAAAGTAGTATTTGTACACATAACTTATTGCAAACTTCCTCTGCAAGGGTTTAGCAAAATAGAAAATATATTTGAGAAGAGTAATTTCCACAGAATACAGTAAATGTCTTTTGTAACATGATGCTGTATTACCGTCTCCCACAGCACAATGGCCTTGAAGTTAAAATGTTAAATATATCGTTTTTACTACACTGCTTTTAACTAGTAACATTAGACTGCTGGAAAATTAGTCAGATTTACAGTAATTATGCAGCAAACTTACCATATTGTATAGCTATTTTATAAACATAGTTTTCTTTACTGGCTTATTTGGAAGTGTGAATTACAATTCTTACCATAATGAAATAATTTTAGTTTAATAATTTATCATTTATATTCTAATAGTATATAAAGAGTATCTCTAGTCTAGGAATGTGTTTTATCAGCTGCTGCACAGAGCTGGTGGTACAATTTTGTAGTACTTAGAGGAGATTTGTCAATACTGAGAACACGTACAATTGAAGTACAGTAATACCCCGGATACCATTATGACTTGGTTCCACAAGTCATGACGTTATCTGATTTTTAGCGTTGTCCGATGCATGCATCGAACCACGCTAAAAAAAAAAAAAGCCCTGACTTCAGGGACAAACCTCTTTAAAGGCAGTCAGGGAAAGAAATATACCTTTTCCTCCCTGCCTTTAAAGCCACCCCCCACCCGCAGCGGTCTCTGCGACTGCAGGAGGGTCGGGGAAAGGTGTGCCTTTCCCCTGACCCTACTGCAGTCCCAGAGACTGCTTGTCTCTTTCCCTCCCTGTATTTAAACTACAGGGAGGGGAAAATATGGGGTCTCTAGAGAACCAATCACATTTCTCTCTTTCCCCCTCCCTGTAGTTTAAATACAGGGAGGGAAAGAGAGACAAGCAGTCTCTGCGACTGCAGTAGGGTCGGGGGAAAGGCGCGTGCTTTTCCCTGACCCTACTGCAGTTACAGAGACCGCTGCAGGTGGGGGGTGGATTGGGTAGTTCTACCCAAACCACCCCACACCTGCAGACCATTGCCTCGGATAACGCTAAGAATCATTATCCAGAATCATTATCCGATGCAAGTTTTTTCCAAAAAAACTTGCATCGTTATCCGATTCTAGCGTTATCTGATGCAATCGTTATCTGGGGTATTACTGTATATGTTAGACTCCATTTGAAATATACATCTAAATAGTTTCCAAAAGATTTGTAGTGTTGGATTCCTTCCTTCATCCAGCTGTGGCCATTGACAGTTTTTCAAAAGTATCAGCATCTATCTCTGGTGCAGATGAATCAGAAGAAAGAGAACTGGATTGTGACTGAACATTATTCATTGTGGTAAAAACTACCTGGGAGGAGGGGAGAGGAGGGAGATAGCTCTAAGTTTGACAGGATCCTGAACCAAATACCCTTTCTATCTTTTCTTAGCAAATGGCTCTGATCTTCCTGAGCCCAAACTGCCTCGGGTTGTGCAAAAAATGATGGCATCCCAAAGAGTTTCAGTGGCTTATTTAATTCTGTTGATACTTTTGAAGTCACATCACTCTAGAGTGCCACTACATAAGATAAATTGAGCAATAGTTGAAACAGCAATGGGCAAATTATTTTGGCTGGAAGGACACATTGGTGGCTCAAGAACTCTTCAGAGGCTGCTTGGTTGGGGAGTTGTAACATGTGCTTCGGTTTCTAGTCATGCCTGCCACATGATCATGGAAATGTCTACAGAAGCAGATAGCACTGGCTTTTCAGCTATGAAACAGAGATGAACACTGAACCCTAGAGTTGGGTATGACTGGCTTTCATGCAGGCTTTCATCCCTAAGCTGCAGGAAGGGAAACAAATGTTTCTGCAGCTAAGCTAGCTGCACATGGCAAAGTGTGTCCTTTGAAAGTTCCCTTCTTTTATTCTTGGTCACTAAGAGAATTGTCCATCTGCAACATGCAATAGAGCCAGTTATTTAACTTCTCCTCTCCATACATGATTTAGTGTCACTCTAGAACATGAGGGAAACAGGAAAAGGATTGGGAAAATTGTAACCCTCCAGATGTTATGGGACTGAGATCCTCATCTGCTTAGCCAGGCAAACCAATGGCAAAGGAAGATGGAAGTTGCAGCCCAACAACTTCTAGGGGGCCAGGTATTCCCTGTCTCTTCATTCATTCATTTTCTACACCACTGGATTTTGTGCCAGAGCAGTACTCATGACATTTAACAACAAGAGACATAACATATCAGTTAAACAAATATATCAACTAAAAAAAAAAGAAAATTTCAAACATGTAATAAAGCTTGGAGCCGTTCTCAACATTAAAGGCCAAGCAGCTTGCCTTACCAAGTACTCTGCCCTGGTGTTTGTTTCTTTTTTACACTGGAGAACACTGAGTGCCTGCAGCAACTTGGGTTCCCAATTTGATTCCTCCATTATATACTTAAGGTTGGATCAAACAGAGACCATGTTAACATAATGATTCTTGTTACTTTCTCATTGGAGCTACCCTCCAAGGACAACAATTTGAAAGGGCCTTCCTAGGAGAGTGTATAGTACAATGTTTGATTCCAGGTCCCTTTATTAATTATCTAAGGGCAGAGAATGTTGGTGGTCCAAAAGAGCAGCCACTCACTGCTGAACAATTCTAAAATAGTCATAAATGTTTAAGACACTACAGGATTTCATGGCCATCAGTATTAGATACTGAAATCATCTACTAAAAAACTGTCTGGATATTAAAGTGTCTTAGAGACCTGGGATGTTAAGTTACAGTCTTCCTGCTCACCCATTGAACTTCTACACACTTTTAAACTGAGTCATAGCTGGAATGCAGAGTTTTCACTTTCTGAACAAGTGTTTCTCATTTGTAGAAGGAAAGTCAAGTTCACAAAAGAGGTTTAGAGGTTTCTGCAAGTGAAATTGTAAAATATTGTTCCATGAACAAAAGCTCTTTCCACAAGTCTTTGGCTTGAAGCCTAGGTGTTTAAAAAGCAGCCATGTTACCTGTCTAGACAAGGCAAATACCTATAATCTTCTTAAATCACTTTTTGGCATTTTGTTTCCTTTATCTGTTATTGAATATGAAATACACTTTGGCTAGAATATATATTCTCTTGTAACATGGCTCTCCTTTTTACCTCCTTTAATGGCATCCAGAAGTGGAATATGCCTTTAAAAATATGTTATTTCAGCATCACATGCAAGAACACTAAACTTTCCATGGATAGTAATGCTTTTCTTCACTGTGGAACAACAGGGAAACTGAGCAGTCACCAAAAGATCAAGTCTGTTTCAGCAATGTATTATCTTAACAACATAGGCAATGAATCACAAGCATCTGCTTTCTTAGCAGCACAACTGCAGTCAATGAGTAAAGGCTGGTTATCAATATAAACACTGATATTTCCAGATGATGATTCACACTTTAATTTCTCTGCCATTGAAAGGTCAACTAGTCTCCTTTTCTTGAGCCTGATTCAAGGTGGGATCTCTTTTAAGACTCCTTGTCCTTACAACTTTAGTTTGCTTTGCATATTTCAACCACACAAAACAAACACTGGTTGTCAAGATTTTAAAAGCTTTCATTATAAAAGCACAAGGGAAGCAGTGCATAGTTCCTGACAATGCAGCTGCTAATGTGATTGTTATGAAGATTACTTTTATTGTTAAAACTTTTATACAGGATGAATACATCCCTGATAAGAATCTTCTAATTTAGGAAAATGAATTGGAAAAGACAGGGTGAGAGCTGACGTAGAGGGGAATCTCAACATGGGAGACAAACTCCTGCTAAAAACAACAGCACAGTGCTCCATAGCCCTTGATGTACATGCCTACAGATACAGTCAAAATATTCATAAGAAGAATAGGGATGAAATCTTCAGTTAATTCATCCTTGCATGCAAGGATATGGAACTGCAGCACCCTTCTATTTGCTGGTGAGGATGCCATGGCTAATACCAGCTCTTACATTGATGAGAAAGAGTAGGATCACCCCCCCCCCCAATTTTTGCATCAGGTTGCCCATATTGGCACAAAATTTTACAATCCACAAATTGCCCTCAACTAAGATGACTATTGCTTTGTTTTCTGCAGATGAAGAAAAGGAAAGCTAGTGCTGTGTTTTATCTGCATATTGAAAACAACAATCTTTAAATCTTTGTTTGACTTTTCCCATTGATATAAATGTTAAAAAGCATATTATGGGGAGATAACCAATTCCTTTGGGACCCCATAACAGAAATCCCAATGGATAGACAATTGCTCCCCAAGCTGTACTATTTGGAATCAGTCCCGGAGAAAGGACTGGAACCACCAGAGCTCCTAAGACCTAGACTCGATACCTGTCCCAGAAGGATATTATGGTTTATGTTATCAAAGCCTTTCAGAAATAGGAAGGAGAAGAAGGGTTACTCTCCCCATCTGTCTCCTTCAGGAGATCATCTTGCAAGGTGAGCAATGCTGTTTCAATTTCATAGTGCATCCCTGACCGACATAGATTTAGACTATCTGCTTTCTCAAATAACATCTGTAGCTGGTTAGCTACACTCTCTCAATCAACTTTCCTAGGAATTGGGGGGTGGGGCATATCAAGGCTCATGGCTGAATCTTGGAATACATCCAGCATTGATTTAATTCCTATTCACTTTTTCAGCAGATCTCTCTTGTCTAGACTAAATTTTAACCTTTTTTGTAGACATTAGAACTGCAGAGCTGGAAGGGACCCTATGGATCAATTAGCTCAGCCCCTGTCAAGGAAGCTCATAGGAAAATTGAACTCCCAACCTCTGTCTCCTCAACCAGACACTAAACCAATTCTTATGGGACCCCAAAGCTACTCATCAGTTCATTCTTGGTACAGACAATTGAGGGAATCCTGCTGGCAGAACTCCACTGAACAAGTTGGACAATGTTATCAGCCATGGCCATGTTGTGGCCATTTTGGGCAAATTAAAAGCTTCATATTTCTCCAGGTTCCAGGGATGTCTAGGGATACCCTTCATCTCAGGAGGTATGTTTATTTTTAAACGATTCTATTATCTATCTTGTTATATATTATGTATCAAAATATACAGTATACTCACAAGTGAACGTCAGAGACTCTAGCAAATGGTGTTCTGTGCCAAAAATATGAGATAAATGTGGCTTTGGGAACAATCTTCTGAGATGATTGGCAGCTTAGATATCAAATGTCACAAGCTGCCATTCCTTTTCATCATCATTGTCACACTGAAGGTCAGGGTGGGAGCAAGACCGTTTGGCTTAGACCTCAAGCTTGTGAGGGCTTCTGATTTTGGCTGCTGTTCAGGGACAAATTTTTGCAGAGAAGCAGTGTGAGCAAACTATTCCCAGTCAGCCAGAATAATGAAATCCGTTGATTACTGATAGTAGCTGAATCTAAGGTTGGGAGGATAGGAGGATAGATCCATAGATAAGGAGCCTCAAAAACTGAAATCTTCTAACCTTTCACTGAGCCTCTTGGAGGTCATGTTGAATGGTACATAGAAGCAGCGTTTTTGACCTAAACACATCACATTAAGCTAGAGTTCTGCAGAAACCCAAATTTATCAGGGGTGAGCCAAAAAGTCTGCTTCTGGTGCCAAATTGCTCCCATTTGTAGTAGGCAGTTTGGGCCCATGGCTGTTTCTTTTGCTTGGTGTTTAAATGTCTTACAGTTAGATAAACAAGTATTTTAATCAGATTCAAGGTATTTTAAGCTTCTCAGACATGCTCTTATTTACTAGCTCTAGAAAATACCTAGAATTCTCTAAATATTATAGTTACCTAACAGCGAATACCAGCTGAGTCATTCAAAACAATGAAGAAAACTTTTATGTGGCACTGCTGTGCATCCATAAGATGGCTTTTTAAAAACCCACTTAAAGGACCATTTAGATGCAGTTATGAAGTTGCGTGGTGGGTCGATCAAGTTCTTAATCTATCCAATCAATCCCCCTTTCTGACTATTCATATCCCTTTGAGGGCAGTTTGCCATCTGTCCTTAGATGTAACATGTGTCCTGCTCATTTGGACATGTGGCTTTAATTACTATTATAGTTATATCACAGATAGCTATGATCATCATGAAGAAAATCAAAATATTTACAAAGTACCTTGCAGCTTAAAGTGAGGGACTGATGAGAACCCCATTTCAGTGTTTCTTCAATATGAATTTACCTAGTTGCTCCATTTTTCTTGCATATTACAGATGTAATGGATTGTAGGGAGAAAGCAAATAGAACGAATTTGTCTATGCAGATCCAGGGCTTAGCTAGTTTCATTTATTTTATTTATTTATTTGTTCATATTTCTCTACTGCCCTTCTCACCGATGTGACTCAGGGTGGTTTACAAGTAATAAAAAACATCACAATAAAACACAAACACTACTTAAAAACTTCAAATACAAAACTGTTAAATTTAAAATTTAAAATTAAAATCTAAAAAGATTAAAAGTACACTAAATGCTACATCTTACTAATCTTACTAATTAAAAAGTAGAGGGAGAGAGAGGCTCAGATCATCCAGCGAGCTAGGGTCATTATACCTCCCGCACCCCATACCTGCCCCACCAGCCATGTTTTTAGATTCTTCCTAAAGGGCAGCAGCTCCTAAAGGGCAGGAGCAGACACAGAGAAGGCCCTCCTTCTAGTGCCAGAGAGATGCGCCTCTCTGGCCGATGGAAAACTAGAGAGCCTCTCTGGTCCTCTCTGGTGGGATGGACAGATGTTCTTGGGGTGAGGGGGTCTCTTAAGTATCCTGGCCCACTACCATGTAGGGCTTTAAAGGTAATAACCAGCACCTTGAATTGCACCCGGATACATATTGGCAACCAGTGCAACTCCCGAATCAGGGGTAAGGCCTGTGCATACCGCCCACAACCAATCACCACCCAGGCAGCCACATTCTGGACCAGTTGAAGCCTCTGAATGGTAGTCAAGGGCAGTTTTAAACTTTTGTATGTGCTATAAACTTTTGAATATGCTAAACAATCAATTATTCTGTCTCTATGTGTGGTGGAAGTGGTTACAAAATTACCTGCCCAGAAAAGAAAGACTCTGAAATGCGATGAACGTCTGTTAAACCACTTCCACCACATTTTAGAATAAATGTCTATTCAGATAATGTAGTGACATGAAGCATTGTGTGTGTTGTGAGAGTGAGAAGGATGATGATTCAGGATTGACAAGGTACATGAACAAATATTAACTGTTGTTCACCTGGATGAGATATTTCACTTCCTGATGTCATGTTTTGTTGCAGAATTCACAGAAAATGATATACACAAAGCAGGCCTTTCACAATATAGTCATCAAAAGAATTTTAATCAATGTCTCTGAGTTTCAATATCTTGCTGTGTACATTTTTTCCATTAAAAAGAACACAATCAAATATAGTAAAACAACCACCTCAGTTTAAGTTTGCTATGGTTTATAAACGACAAATATTATGGAAATGCCGTCCCAGTTTACAAATTTTAATGGATTTTTTTCAGTTTACAATGATCAATTCAGGACCATTTTTTATTTTTCAATGCGATTTTTTTTGGGTTACAATGGAGGCTGTTGGAATGGACCTCCATTGTAACCCGGGGTTTTACTGTACTGTGAAAAAAAAGTCAGCACAAAAGATCTATAGCTAATTGTAATAAAATGTGTGTGTGTTGGGAAACATAATTTAATGAGACAAATGTAGTGCATGGGGATGTAGTGCTTATCAGCCTCCTCCCATATTGACAGTGACAACAGAGTTTCCTGTTAGTAATCCATAGCCTCCAACTTTGTACTGTTGTTGCAAAAAATGTTTATTAAAGGTAAAGCATTGCTTCTTATTGCTTCCTCCCATGCCCCATGTTTCCTGAGGGCTCAGTTCCCTTCACTAGTTCCTTAGGCATCATCTGCCAATTTGGGACTCTAGTTGTCCTCACTAGAATCCCTCAAAGTCCAGGTCCTGGGAAGCAAGTAGGGCTAATGAGTCCTAGGCTGGTGTATGATGTGTGGTGTAAGAGAGGGCAGGTAAAGGTAGGAGGTGTAAACTTGACTCTTCTTTCCCCAGCACTTCCCTAGTGTGCTGGCTGTGGCTTGCCCCCTTCCTCTTGGTTGTTGCTGCAAACAGGCACATTAATGGAACCTCTCCCTCACCTCTGCAGCCATGCAGAAGATGAGTGTCCAGCAATCCTCCTCTTCTTCCCCCATGTCTTCTTCCACCGATGTAGACAACTTGGTTCTGTATTGTCCCTACTGTCCTCTTATCTCTGCTAGCTTAGCCTCCTGCAGCAGCCACCCCTCTTCCACCTGTAGCAGAACATCTCTCCAGGCTCAGGACTGGGAAGATCTGCCTTTGCCTTATGGGATAGCACTCAATGACTCACCATGGACATGGGCAGTCACTCCCTCACAAGAGAGAAATAATGTCTTATGTGTCCCTGATAGCATTTTATCTTGATCATTGTGAATTATGGAAGTTCTAATCCAAGAAAGTAACTTTTCTGACCTCTGTTCTGTTATAGCCATTTACCTTATATTAAGAGCTCAGGCAAAGAGGTAGGAATATGACCTGGGATACTGTCTACATCAGGGCTTCTCAACTTTTTAAAGCCATGGACCAGACCATGCCCCCTCAGAGAGCTGAGCAGGCCAAAGTGGTGGTTTCCCCCACTGTAAATGCTGCCGTAAAACATATCCACGGCTGTTGTAAACATGTTTACAACAGCCAAAGGCACATTTATGGCTGTCGTAAACACTTCTGTTTCCAGTAGTGGTGGTGATGCGGGCCACATGAAATGGTGCCACAGGCCAGGGCTGGCCCATGGACTGTAGGTTGAGAACCCTGGTCTACATGATGCTGTTTGTCTCATTTCAAATATTATTAACAGAACTAAGTGTAAAGAGAGTACTGTATTTAAAGATACCAAATGATGCATAGTTAAAATATGAACTGAACCAGAAAGGCAGCTCTGGAAGGAAAAGGAAGAAAAGAAAAGAAGCTGTTCTAATAGTGAGTAGGAGAGGGCATCACATACGTTTTCCTTCCTTGATAATTTAAAAGATGGGATATTTATCCTTATCTTATTTTTCCTTTTGCACTTTAATAGACAGACGTGTATGAAAGAAAATGGAATATTTGCATGACATTACCAAATGACACAAATGATCTGGTTTAGCAGAAATGAACAGCAATGTGAATCCCTTTATTATAACTTATTACTATAATTGGTGCAGTTACAGCTGCAGGGTTTCTTCTAACGGTTCAAAGATAGTTGATGGAGCAAAATAAAATGTAGATCTTTGAGGGAGAATTCCTTTTTATGCCTCTTTGCCCGCATGAAAGGATATTTGAACATAGATTTTATTTGCTACTCTGCACCAAGCCTCTCACGTCTACTCATATTTTTCTCTGTACTCTGCTTTCTTAAGGGTGCCTTAATTTGCTTATGTGTTTTCCTTCAGCTAAGTTGGCTCTGTGAAAGAGGCAACATTACGTTCATTGAAGTTAATGTAGTTTTCAAATGTTTTTGCCAGTGAGTGCAACAGAATTGGAGTTTCACCGTTACTGCTGAGAGGCTTTCCCTACTACATTAAGAATCAGATAGTGCAACGCTGAAGAAGAAAAATAAATGATGGGTTATTTTGAAACAGAGAGACTTTCACAGTAAAGAAAACTTAAACTTGGCAATTGCTCTAAGGAGATTTAAATGTCATCTTTAATAGTAACAGAAAAACATGCCATCTTGAGGGAACTAGCATAGTCAGTTTCCTTTCATGGACAAATCCAGGGTTGCCAGGAGAGACAGTTTCGTTAGTGTTAAAAGCAAAACTGATTTTAATTGCACAAGTCTCTTTCATCTTCTGTAGCTAGCAAATTAGCTTGTTTTGTGATTGGTTATTAGGAGCTAACAGCTAGCCAAGTTGGTACATCTGTTGCTCTGCCACAATATTCTTCCATGGCTTCTGTCACCATCATGAGTTTATTTTGATCCAAGTAGCCTCCTTCAAGCAGGCTTCAGCTCATATAAATTGCAAGTGAAATTGGGAAGTCCGTACAATCTTCTTTTGTGAACCAATTATTCTCTCCCTTATTTAGAAGAGGACTGTGGTGGCTAAGTGGTTAAGACACTGAACTTGATGGCTGGAAGGTTGGCAGGTCAGCAGTTCGAGACCTGAGGGCTGCATGACAGAGTCAGCTTCCGTCTCTGTCCCAGCTCCTGCCAACTATAAAACAAGACATTGCAAGTATGGTAGATAAATAGGGAGCACTTTGGTGGGAAGGTAAATATCATTCCGTGCACTCTGGTGTCTAGTCATGCCTGCCACATGTCCACGGAAATGTCTGCAGATGTAGACAGCACTGGCTCTTTGGCTATAAACAGAGATGAGTGCTAAACCCTAGAGTTGGATATGACTAGCTTTTGAGCAAGGGCGACCTTTACCTTTACCTACTTAGAAGAATTACATGTTTATGTATATTTTGATTGAACCTTTGTCATGCCCAATCTGATATTCAGCAGAATTACTGAACCCATTAATGGCTGCTAGGATAGAAGCAAGAGCAGAGCAGTGAACCATATTATACAAGCTGTTCCTGTATGTTCTGGTTCATTAGACTGAGCGAACTTAAAAGAAATTCAATAACTCTCTCTTATCAAATTAACAACATATTTCTTTTGTGGCCTGTTATTTTCTTGGAACTTTCAACACAGACCTTGACTAATGACAAAAGAAATGGGAAAGACTACTGGCAAGTGTCTGGACTTGATAATGGAATGGACAAAAGCTAAAAACTTAACCGTGATAAGACACACTCTTCTTGTGGTGGCACTCAGAGCCCTCTCTGTGGACACCTGTGCTGTCATCACAGTACAGAGTTTGCCCCAGCCTTCTGCCCAGCAGCCCAATGGAAGTACTTCCTCCTTTTTCCCAGCACAGAGTTCACCCCACCTTTCTGTCCAGCAACCCAATGGGAGTGGTTCCTCCTTCCCCCAGCACAGAGTTTTCCCCACCCCTCTGCCCAGCAGCCCAATGGGAGCATTTTCTTCCTCCCCTGTTGCTGTGTTGGCACTTTGTGATAAATAAGTGGGTTTTGGGTTGTAGTTTGGGCACTCAGTATCTAAAAGGTTCGTCATCACTGCCCTATACAGTTTGGGACCTTATCATCTGTTGGAGCATCTCTTCCTCAGAATGACTCCCCATATCACCTTCTCATCACAATCTGCACAGCTCCAGGTGCCGACCCTGAGGATGACTAGAGAGTCTATAACTAGAAATAGAGCCTTCTCAGTGGTGGCACCGCTACGTTGGAATGCACTACTAGTTGAGCTGTGCCTGGCCCCATACCTTGACATTTTATAAAAGTAGCTCAAAACCTTCCTCCTCCTAAAATATAAAAATATTTTACCTTATCAGTAAGTATGTTGTGTAGATCTGAGCCTGCCTGTCCTCAGACAGCATCAGGTATTTATTCAGTTGCTTATTGTTTTATATTATTGTTACTTATTTAATAGTTTGTACACCGCCCAAAGTGGGAAATATCCCAAATGGGCTGTATAAATACGTAAACAAATGTGAGACCATGTTGGCTGGGGTATTCTGGGAGTTGTAGTTCTGAAATGTAACTTTGACTGACTCTGGACAATGGTGGCAATGTTGTAGAAACTTGGAAGGAAGGGAGAACCTCAATGTATAGCCATCTGTGTGCTTTAAAGAGAAAATGGAAATGCTTTGATCATCACCTGTTTCTGCTTTGCAGATGTTATTGGTGCGAGGCTGGGACGGTCGGTTAGCTTTTCCACCAGAAAAGGATCTCTTCTTGTGAACGTGATTAATTGGATGCGTAGAGGGATACATTGTGAAATGTCATAAACTTCTTCCAATTAGGACTGTCAACCAATTAAAGATTTTTTTCTTAGTTGATGAATCACCTGGCTCTTAATGAATGCATGAATTGATTAGGCATAATTCAGTTGGACTATAGGTTTCAAGACTTCATAAATACAAAAGAAAGACCACTGTATTGTAATAAATTAGAGAGCTGTAATTTTACCATGCCCTTGTGTCATGGTGTTTCAGCAGCAGCATTCTCCGTCCATCTCAAATGGCTCCAGAGGCTTGAAAGAGAACAGCAAGCGCATGGCAAAACAGACAGGTTAATTGCTTGGCAGCAGAATTATTTGGCATGAGCTACAGCCAGGAAATTGATTTCTTTTTTTCCTTCAAGATAGACAATGGGCTTCTAATCTATTTTCACTCCTTTGACAAGGGACAGTCCCAACTATTTCACAGCAGTATGTTCTACCAAAGTGGATCTTTAAAATCTTTGTGGAAATGGTTCATCACCACAGAGATAAACAAGTCACTTTCACTTGGAAAACTTAAATCTGCTCTCTTAGAAAGCAGGTGCGTTGTAAGAAGCAGGTGAAGTGGTTTTTTTAAAAAAAAATTCTGTGAGACTATTCTAATAATAAGAGGAATAATGAAGAAAAATATGGTTGTCTTATTAGACACAATATTTTTAATTGGATCAGATTGTCACACAATAGAATTCCAAGTACAGTGGAACCTCATTTAACAAATTTAATGTGTTCTCCAGGACCTTTTGTGCTACAAAAATTTTTAAAGCAAGTTTCCCATAGGAATGCATGGAATACAATTTCCCATAGGAATGCATTGAAAACCAAAAATTGTTAACCAAAACGTGGTTTTCCATAGGAATGCATTGAAACCAATTAATCCATTTTAAAAAATGTTAACTAAGCCACTATTTTCTATGGATTTCCTTTTGTTATGCAATTTTTGTGTTAACAGAGCCGTTTGTTAAGTGAGGGTCCTGTAAAGCTTTTGTTGGGATAGTCTGGGTCGCACCCATAAAACAAGTAATTGGGCAACTGCTCTATCTATGAATCCCATCCCATGCCCACTGTTTATCAGAAAGTATGCGAAGAAGTCAAATTCATGTTTGATAATCTTAGCAAAGCAACACCATACAGCTATAAAAGGGTTTCATTAGCTTTGTTGGCAGTGTGGAAAAGAAAAACCCAATTCACTACTGCAGAAATTTACAAATGCTGCAGTAGATCAAGGAGTTTGTCATGTATCCACATTAAACCCACCTGCCCACCCATGACTAGTCTCCATGTAACAGTCAGAAGCATGGTCCTGTTTTATTTTTTGTTTACCTAATTTATTCTTTATTTAATTGTGAAATCTTGAACTAATAACCCAACAATATGGTTTTCTTCATATAGATACATTGTAGTATGATCTTCACACTCACACTAGAGCAGGAGTTGTTAACCTTTTAAAGCCTGAGCCCAGGTCATGCTCCCTCAGACAGCTTCAGGGGCTGGATGGCCATTTTGCCCTTCCTCCACTACATGTCACTTCCTGGTGTGGTGGTGGGCCACATGAAATGGTGCAATGGGCCACATACTGCCTGTGGGCCGCAGGTTGAGAATCCTTGTGCTAGAGCAACAGCAAAAACTGCTTTGTGGATTATTAACAGTTTTATACTCTTCTCTTTCCTCTCTTTTATTTGGTATTGCATTTTAATCTGCTCTTGTAGAATACAGTTAAGTGTGACTGAACATTTTATGTTGAAACATTCCACATTTTATACAGCTGTTATGTTTATAAAGTTATACAACTGCTATGTTTATAAAATTCTAAAAACATAGAAACTGGATGTGTTATTCATGGTGATGATTAAGAGTTGTTAAGGGTAATGCTTTAAATAGGTGTGGAGTTTTTGGATGTCTGGAAATTTTGGGCTTGAAATTTCCCAGAAGTTCCAAACAGTATGATCAAGGGAAAAGAACTGCAAGGAATCTAAAAGACTAAAAATCCCCCACCCCATCTTACCATGCTCTCTATATGAATGAAAGAATGCACACTTTGTATTCAAAACCATTCTGCCCAAAAGTTTCACATTTCCCAAGGCCATCTGGATACAAAGGGTTGCACTACAGAATTGTCTATGAGTGAATGTTACCAAGTACTTATTATAAAGAAACATTCAGCTGTTCCTTTCAGTTTAGTAGATAGCTACCAGAATCTTCCTTGTCCAACAACAGCCACATGAAAGAATCTCATTTAATTGTGCAAAGAGAACAACTGTGTCAGAGAACTAAGCAGAGAAATAGTTGAAGAATTGCAGATGAGATCAGTGGCTCAAAAATTGTATCTACTGGTTTGAACTGTTGTTTAAATTATTAGGTTACCTTAATGAAAAATGAAATCACCCAGAGTCTTTCTTCCAGCTGTATGGGATATTCATTTCCTGAAAGGAAGACAAACAAGATTCAGCATGCAAAAAGGGGCAGCACAGTCACATTTCAAACATATTTTCCTGAGTTCCACTTTCCTGAATTTTCTTAACTTCATTTCAAGCTGTAACTGGTTTAAAAAGTTGATGAAGAACTGACTCTCACTTCCCTCTGTTTTGCTTGGTACTTGTGTCTAGCTGGAGACATGTGGCCGTAGCTCAACTCATGTCCCCACCTTGAAAATATGTTCAAAGCAGATAGAGTGATGTGATGACATTGCACACTCTTCACAGAATGAGACAGTGAAATAAAATGGGAGTGAGGAGGATCTACCTCCCCTCTTTGACATTCATCTTCCACAAAAAAGGCTAAGTGGAAAGCAAAGAGGATTGTGTACGTTCTGCCCTTTAGCCATGAGCTCACAAGTCTGCTTCCCCCACCTATCCATTTTCACATGCTGCCCATGAAACTGGTATTGCTTTATAACTGGAGCTCTTGATTTTATAGAACAGTATGGGGTCAGGGTTGGAGTCAAGTTGAAATCTACAAAATCAGGAATTGAGAACAGTTGTGTGACCACCACTCCTGTCTCTTGTAGATATGTTGGGCCACAGAGGATACATACCAGTTTGTGTGTGTGTGTGTGGAGGGGCATGAAGACATTCAGTGGGGGCAGGTTTAGCTTCAAACCAGTTGTTTGAATCCAAGCTATCTAAAAGACTGCATCTTCATTTACGAACCTACATGGGTGTTCAGATCCTCAGGGGGGCCTTTCTCTCTATCCCATAACCTTCACAGCTACATTTGGTGAGGACTCAGGAGAGGGTCTTCTCTGTCACTGCTCCCAGACTCAGGAACTCCCTCCCACAGGAGGCCAGGCTGGATACATCTTTGATGTCTTTCTTCAAGCAGGCAAAGACCATCATCTTCAGACAGGCTATTCCCCTGTGACCGGCTGTCTAAGAGTGGCTTCCTAAAATGAAGACACTTTTTGATCTGTTCATTCTGCAGTTCCTTTCGCTTGACCTAGTGTGAGAAAGATTAGCCAGCAACACAAGATTGACATTATAGGGTATGCCCAATTGTGGTTCAAAAATACCACAATCTTTTAGGAGACTCTTTCTGTGTATCCCAGAAAGGCAGTGTAAAACTATTTTAACTCATCAAATAATAACTTATCCATAGATGCATTGAAAAGCATTGCTTCAAGTGAATGAAATTTCTTGGCTTGGTGAAGGACAGAACAGAGAACACAAGAGTTGGCTGGAGTTACTCATCTAACATCCCTGCAGTTGTATAGATGTGTGAGTTGGGGAGGTGGCAGTGGAAGAGACAAACAGGAGCCTTGCAGTTGAGAAGGGGCATGTGACAGCAGAGTTTGATAACCACACAGATAACACTTCCTGTGTAACAAGAAAAAAATCTATTTGTTCTTATTTATCACTGGCTCCACTTCATCAGCGCAGCTTCAGGTGCCATCCCTGAGATTGGTGAGGAGGACTGGGACAAGGAAAATAACCTTTTTGGTGGTGGCACCAATGTGGTGGAATGCTATTCCACTCGAGCTGCACCAGGCTTCCTCACTCCATTCTTTTAAAAAGCAGTTGAAGACTATGTTTTTTGAGGAGGCCATTATAAATGTTTCACCTATCCCTGGCTTTTAGACTGGGCCCCAGTTTATATTTTCCCAGTTCAGTGGCTAAGGACATTGGTTTGCTATATTTTGGCCCATTTTTATGGTCTGTTTTACTGTCTGCTTTAGTGTAGCTTATTTTTATTATAGTTTCATGGAGGATACTTTTAAAATGTCTGTTTGTTGTTAACAACAACAACAACAATTTTAAGGGCATTTTTTTGCTTTTTCATTTTAATTATGAATTTAAGACTCAGACGCAACTGATGATAAAGGAGAGGAGGATTGATGGTTTCTCAGACAGTCAAATGAGGGGACAGTATGTCAAAACATCTAAAATTTTTTTGTTAATCTTTGGATTAGGTTACAAGGTATCACAATGCTATTATCATTTCTCTTTTTTCTCCAGATGTATCTGGTATTCCGGGGGAGGCGGACACCACTTCCTCTTCCTCCTCCTCCTATTCAGGCACATGACCTTTTTTATTAGGACATTCAGAAATTGTTAAAATATATTTAAATGCCTACTTTTTATTTAAAAGTATATTAATTTAGCCCCCATTTTTTACTTGCAGCATATCTATCATGTAGTTGTTAAAGTTAAGCCATGCATTCTTAACACAAGATTAACACAAAATTAGCCATTTTATAACTCTGGAGCATGCTCAGCAGAAGCTTGACAGAAAGAACAATGGTTCACAAGCATTTGCTTGTCCTACTTTCTGTGCAGTCCTTCACCAATTGAATGAAGGTTTTATTATTTGCATTGAAAGGACCAGTCATTGTTTTAACAGTCACCAACTTTGAACAAACAGAGATTCAACTAGAGCAGCTTTTACTTTTACCTAGCAGGAAGACTGGTTTTCCTTCCAACCCCCGTACCCCGATCACATTTAGAATCATATATTTATGTAGTGTATGATTAATGGCATTTTAACATGTTAGAATTAATGATTTCATATTTCTGAGTAGGCTTCCTCAAATATAAGCAGGTTGCAAAGAATATAGCACATAGGGAAGGGTCAGTCTAAGCAAAGCCTTCTAGCCAAAACTATGAAATGACTATGAATTCTGGGGAGGCTTCTGATTAAATATAGCAAAGCCACCTAAAAACAGAAGAGCAGCGAGATCTTTAGGGGGACAAAACAGTTGTGGGGAAAGGGGTCTTAAAATTGTAGCCTAATCTACAGTTACTCAGGAGTAAATACTACGAGACTCAGCTGAAAAGCTAGCTGTCCCTAAGCAAAGTGAATTGAATTGGAAATTTATTTGGCATGGTAATAAAGAGTCCCTTTCAAGTAAATGGAGCCATCATGCATTATTTAATTGTTTTTGTTTTGTTTTTGGTCACAACGTTTACTTCTGGCAGCAAATGAAGATAAACAAAAAATAAGAGATGGTGCATTGGGGAGAGATGAGAATGGAGAAAAAATAACAAGAAGTAACAAGAAATAACAACTGACGTATAGAAAAACTTTGTTTCATAATAAAAGAAAAATATTAAGAAATAGTTGTGGTTAATCCAAACCATGTGTTCTACTTTGTATTTGTTAAAATGGCTAGATAAATGTTTTCTTTAAAGTCTTAATCCCACACCCATTCTAAGCCCTGCCCAGTGGTACTAGCCTTTGTTGTTGTTGTCACATGTCATCATGTCACCTCTGATTTACAATGGAACTGTGAATGAATGACCTCCCAACTGTTCTATCATTTATATCAGGACTCATGGCACAATTTGATGTGGCCTGCACCGCCATTGCCACCAGAAGTGGAAGTGGACCCATATGCAACAACTGTAACTGTAGCCGTGGATGTCATACATGCATTTATGACTGCCACAGTTGCATTTTATGGCAATGTTTATGGTGGGGGAACCACCAATCTGACCTGCTCAGCTGTCTGAGGGGACGTGGTCCAGCCCGTGGCTTGAAAAAGTTGAAAACCCCTGATTTACATGCTTGCTTACTTCATGTAGCCTCTGGGTTGTTCCAATAACAAATTAGAAAATTAATTAATAAATAAATATCATCCTCAGTTTATCTCTTTTCCTGACACCTTTGCTTTCTCAGAAAATCTTCTTTCTTAGGATATTCCCAAAATATGACAGCCTCAGTTTAGTCATTTTTGCCTCCAGACTTAATTTGATCTGGCACCCTCTGGTTTGTTTTTCTGGCAGTCACAGGTGTCTTTGAAGCCTCCAGTTCAGATGCATCTCTTTCTCCTCATCAACAGAGAAATTAAGAGGCAGACACAAGTAGTTTAGGTTGAAACTTGGGCTACAATTTTATTTAATTTTGAAATCCCTTAGCTGTGTCATGGTCTGGTATTGCTAAGCACCTGATACCAGGACAAGAGAGGCTACCTCACCCTTCCCTAGTCCAAACTGGTGAAACCCTAGCCCCTGAGCACTGCTGGAGCTTGCCAGCTACTACCCAAGCAGCTGATTCAGGGTGACATCCAAGTAGTTGTTTTCAGTTCCATTCCCTTGAATGAAAATTAGCTGTACTGCACGGATGCAATACAGTGTGGTCTGCATTCTTTGCAAATTCATCCGAATAATGCCAGGCATATACACATGCACCTTGTCTAATGATGTGCTGAGGGAAGTACCTCTGTCTCCTTAAACCAGTACGACCCACCAACTCAAATTGTGACCTAGTTAATGACACTGCTCTAAATAGCCCTCATGTCCCACAGCTCAGAGTGGGATAGGCAAAAATTGACTTCCTCACCACACCAACTCTGAAGCTGAGCCCAAAAATTCCTTTCCAGCCCCCAAAAGTGACCCTTAAGCACTCTAACCTGCAAGGCAGATAGGCAGGTTGACATGAATCTGTAACAAAGAGGAAATCTTTTGGGGCAGGGCTATCTTTTAATGCTTCTGTTCCACCCCACAGCTCCTGGCAATGACATAAGACATCCCTTACCCTCCATGGCCTCTCAATTTCATGCCATACTGAGGCTTCACTTTCAGTGGGGCATATTTTCTCTGTTGGCTTTCTTTACTGTCCAGGTTCTGCATCTCTACATTGTAACTGGATGTACAATAGTGTAAATATCTTGGCTTTGGAATTAATTGGCACATCCTTACACTAGACGATCATTGATGCCATTGTTAATCTCAGTCTTTTTATTTCTTGGCTACAGCCATCATTTGGATTAAGGCATACAAAAAAAATTAAGAGTTCCAATTTCTTCATTGTCAATACTAACATTATGTAGTTCTGCATTATCAGTTTTTCTACTCCTAAAGTTCAACTGCAATCCTACTTTAATGTCGTCTACTTTCACTTTGATCAGGGGTTCTTTCAAGTCAGTAAATGGTAGCATCTGCATATCTTAAATGATTAATGTTCTTCTATCAATTTTTTATTTCTCCTTAATCTGAATCTAACCTGACTTTCTGTATGATATGTTCAGAGTAGAGAGTGAATGGACAGGGAGATAAAATATACCCTTATCTCAAACCTTTGCCTATGGAAAACCATTCTAATTTGCTATATTCTATTCTAATGGTAACTTCTTGTCCACAATACAAGTTACACATCAGAATGATCAAGCACATCCATTTCTCTCAGAACAATCAATAGTTTCCTATTATCCAGGCAAAGGCTTTGCTGTAATCTGTAAAATATTTTTCTGAAATCCTTTGGAAGGCTCCTGTAGCCAATATATATTTATAGTATTACTTGAATTGCCTTTTCACTTTCTAAATCTGGTTTTAACATAGGACATTTCTTGCTCACATGTAGCAAATGTGTTTTACAGCACCCTGAACCTTAGTTTGCTAGCATGGGGTATTAATTCAATAGTTTCAGCACTTCTTGGTATTTATTTTCTTGGACATTGGAATTTATATTGAATGTGGGCTATTGTTTTGTTTTTTCCTATATTTATTAGCATATTCTTGTTAGGATTTTGATAGATTCGATTGCTTCACTAATAAAATATTATAATTGCATGCTATCAAGTCAATTTGACTTATGGTGACCCTTTCTAGGTTTTTTTAGGAGTATGTCCTGGGACTTGCTAGCATAGGCCTGGAACTTGCAAGCATGCTTCTAGCTACAGAGATAATACTTTGTCTCATCATTATTTTAGCATTCTTTTATTAACTTTAATTGCTGATAATAACAATTTGTGTTAGCCCAATCTGCTCCTAGTCTTGTTTTGGCAGACAAAATATAGTATCTCCATCTACAATTTACAATGATGCAGTCAATTTGATTTCTATATTGACCATTTCGAGATGTCCATGTGTATAATCACCAAATGGTCAATATAGAAATCAAATTGACTGCATCATTGTAAGTTATAATGCCTAACTTTTAATTCAGTTTTAAAGCTTTTTAAAGTTTTTAATTTTTTAAAGTGTTTTTAAAATTGTTGGAAATTGCCCTGGGTCCCTTCGGGGAGGAGGGCGATAAACAAATATAAATAAATAAATAAGTCAGAGATGGAGATTGGTGATGTCCATATGTATAATACTGGAACTGCGGTGGCTGAAATGGTTATGATGCTGACTGGAAAGTGGCAGGTCAGCACTTTGAGAACCAAGAACTGCATGGCAGGGTGAGCTCCCATCTCTGTCCCAGCTCCTGCCAACCTAGCAGTTTGAAAGCAGGAAATTGCAAGTAGATAAATAGGGACCACTTTGGTGGGAAGGTAAATAGTGTTCCGTGCACTCCGGTGTCTACACATGCCTGCCACATGTCCATGGAAACATCTGCAGATGCAGACAGTGCTGGCTCTTTGGCTATAAACAGAGATGAGCATTGAACCCTAGAGTAGGATATGACTTGCTTTCGTGCAAGGGCGACCTTACCTATATGTATAATAGTCTGTTTTGTTTCATCAAGCATGTACTTGCAATAAACAGTTTGTTAGTTTCACAAAACTGTGAACCATCCAGCTGAGTTTCTGATTCCTGAGCAAAATTCTCCAATAACATGAGAGCAGTAACTGAGCAAATACTGAAAGATATGGGTGGGAGTTAAACTTGACAATATACATTTTCCATTCAAAAGATTCAATCAAACAGATGTCCTAATTTAATCCCATTTTTATTATTTCCCAAATGTTCAAATAAATCTCATGTTAGCATCATTTTGCACACCTCAGAGTGATTTAAAATGAGATATCTTTCAACAAATACCCAAACCTTTCCTTTAGCCTCCTCTCAATATCTAGATTTGTTGGCTCCACTCTCATATATAAAAGAACAGTGCCCTAGAAGGACCATTGTTAAGACTTCTTTCTCATTGTAGATCCAGTGCTATGTATTTGATTGCATGGGTCAGAAGCACCCCAAATTCATACATTCTTTGGGGATTAATTATCTAGTTGTACAGACATAGCCTTTGTTTCACGTGATTACTCTAAAAGGCACATTTTTTCCTAGGCATTTTGGTCACTTTGTGGCTCCAAGCAATAGATACCTAGAAAACCTGTTGGAAAACAGCTGTGGCAATTGCTTTGTGTTTGGGTAAGATCTGGTTAACTGGTGAAAAAAGGACTCAGATTCTGGGATTTTCCCTTGTTTGTTGTTTCTGTGTGAAGAGTAGTGAGTACAAAAGGGTATCATGTAGACCAGGAGTGGCTAACCTTGGTGTCCCAGGTGTTCTTGGACTTCAATTCCCAGAAACCCTAATCAGCAGATGTGCTCACTTGGGCTTCTGGTAATTGAAATCAAAGAACACCTGGGGCACCAAGATTGGCCATCCCTGATGTAGACCATCTTGACTGCTGACACTGTTGTAAATACTGTAATCACATTGCCATTTGCTATAATAATTTTTTGTCAGAAATTATTCTGGTTGAAAGGATTTTTGCTGGAGAAACTCCGCTCAGGGGATGTCCGAAAGAGGCTCCTTTCATGTCCCCAAGAGATGGGACAGAGATTGGTGCTCAATCTGTCATGCAGTACCCGGGTCTTGATTTGCTGATTTGCCAGCCTTCTAGCTAACAAGGTGAGTTTCTTAACCACTGAGCCACTGCAGCCCTTTGCTATGTAAAGCTGGCATCTCTTTTTCTGTTGGTAACATGGAGAAGATAGATCTGGATTTTCTCCTGTTTGGTTCTCTTTGTGAACAGTAGTGAACATAAGAAGGTCATTCTGTAGACCTGAGTGGCACACGTGTCATCAGGATTCAGGTTGTCCTTTCCTACGTAAAGCTTGGCATCCTTTGTCCTGCTGTCAATGTAGACATGACATTGTGCAGAAATATTGGGCAATCTTGTGTTTTGAATGATGGATACAAAATCACAATATCCCACATTCACAAACCTTGAGTGTGGTTTTTTAAAATATAAGAATTGCATAAAATGAATATTTATGCATTATCAGTTGTGAAATGTAATATAAACATTTTAGCTACCTATTTTTAAAAATATATTTAAATGAAGTACCACCAATCCCTTCATGATAACTGATATATGAAAACTATGCACATAACACTCTTCATATATAAAGAGGAATTGTGCAGATTTTTATTCAGGTAGCTATAGTGCTCAAGTATTAAAGTAACAATAAATAGCAAATAGAAAACATGACCATAGCCTCTGTGGTAGTTTGTAGAAAAGAATGAAAAAGCAAAGTCATTTTTGCAATCAATAAAACCTTTTACATGCAACATAATGTGTTTTGTTGTAATTGGGTTTTTTTGGGGAGTCTTCTGATCAATTTTTATACGCAGCAGAGATTTTTTAAAGTTTGTTTTTATATGTTCTCCTAGCTTAATTGTACATGTACATAGTAAAGTGCATTCTCCTTTCAAAGATATGTTGTAGTTCAGATGAAGCATTCTGTCTCTTTTAACATTTATTGGTTTATTATTACTATGCTTTGCCTTAAAGCTTCAGTCCACTGGCTTCTGTCTAGTATTTTCTTCAACTTTCCTTAGGAAAAGTGTGTATAAGCTAGAAAATTGGGCCTTCCCCATATCTGAATATGAATGAATGTACAACTATGTACATTGTTTATTTTATTTTGTACCTATTATTAAAAAAATGAACAACAAAAATGTTTCTCTCTCAAATACTTCTCTGTAGCATGCTAGTTGGCCTGTCGGCAATATATTCATTCAGGATCCCCATTCTGGTCCCAACTTTCATCCACCTTTCCATCACCCACCCACCCCTTTTAAAAGCCAACCAATGTTTCCTTCTCTCTGTGTATGCTTTATTGTCATTAGGCCATTTTAGTCAGTTTCCTCAAATATGTTTGTTTTGTGACTGTTAAGGTTTTCTTGTAGACACCTCCTTTCTTATGTATATAATTTTGTCTCTGTGATAGGACTGCAGTGGCTAAAGTGGATAAGACGCTGACTGGAAGGCAGCAGGTCAGCAGTTTGATACCTGCATACTGCATGACAGAAGGAGCTCCCATGTCTGTCCCAACTCCTGCCAACCTAGCAGTTTGAAAGGAAGAAATTGCAAGTAGATAAATAGGGGCCACTTTGGTGGGATGATAAACTGTAAACAGCGTTCTGTGCACTCTGGTGTCTAGGCCTGCCTGCCACATGTCCACGGAAACGTCTTCAGAGGCAGATAGTGCTGGCTCTTTGGCTATGAAACAGAAATGAGGACTGAACCCAAGAGTCGAATATGACTGGCTTTCAAACAAGGGTGACTTTTACCTTTACCTTTTTGTCTACATGAAGATCCACACTCAGAGGACATGTGTGCTTATTTGTCTTCTTGATGCTTTGTAACCCACCTTTCCTCTAGTAAGCAGTGTATGTGCTCCCCACCCCTCACCATTTTATACTCATACTCTTACTGGGAAGTTGGTCATGCTGAGAGAGTGCACTTAGCTCAGATTTACCCAGAGTACTTCCTGGCCAAGGGGAGATTTGAACCCAGAGCTTCAAAATGCAAATCCATCAATCCAACCCTGATACGATACTCTCTGTCTATATGGAATGGGATTCAGAAGAAATAGAATGGTTTTCTTAAGATTTCAGAAATGAACTGGCAGGCAAACAAAAATTTGGATCACATTTGTATTTTTGAATGTTAAATAACTAGGTTAGAGTCCCCAGGCATCCTAATAGTACACATGTGTCTGAATGTTAGCAGTAAAAGCTTGTTGGTGAATTCCAAGGAAATTGCCACTTCTCGAAAGAAGAAATTCAATAATCTTGCTTCTGCCTCAGGAGATGTAGAGTGAGAGAATGATTAGTCTCGACAATAAAGGATGGCAAGGCATATATCATTTTGCCTAAGAATGCCTGTCCTTCTACTTTTGCCCTCTCTGGCATCAGGAAAATTAGGAGTTGCTGGTGAGCCTGCTGTGAGCTGAAGTCATGAACATTACTTCCTTGTGAATATTGTGCTCATTCAGTGTAGTTTTCTAGGGGCTGCAGTGGCTCAGTGGTTAAGAAGCTCGCCTTGTTAGCTGGAAGGCCAGCAAGTTGGCAGTTTGAGACCCAGGCACTGCATGATGGTTTGAGAACCTATCTCTGTCCTAGTTTCTGCCAACCTAACAGATCGAAAGCAAGAAATTACAAGTAGATAAATTGGGACCGCTTTGGTAGGAAAAGATCTTGGGGACATGAAATGAGCCTCATTTGGGTGTCCCCCTGAGCGGAGTTTCTCCAGCAAAAATCCTTTCAACCCAGAATAATTTCTGACATGAAATTACAGTACAGTCAAACCTCGCATAAAGAGCACCTCGTTTAAAGAGTAACTCACTTAAAGAGCAGAATTTTCTCTGAATGTTCGCTTTGCTTAACAAATAAAACCAACCAAAAACTCGCTTAACAAATAAATCAAAGTTCGCAATCCCCCCCACAACTGGTCATTTACAATGGTGTTTCGCTTAAAGAGCAAACTTGCTTAAAGAGCAATCCTGCGGAACGCATTATGCTCTTTAAGCGAGGTACAACTGTATTAGTGTATTTTTATGATTTATCATAACTTATTTTTTTGAAATATATTCTATAAATACCAGGCCATTTGGCATAGTGGTGGGAAGGTTTCTGACAAAGTCCAATAGAGACTATGACTGTGAGCCGAATAATAATGATAATGATAATAATAATGATAGACCTTCTGTAATTGCAAAGACCTTTTAAGAGTGTTATTGCAAGCAGCATGTGTTAGGTAGGTACTGAATAGTTGTGGAACTATGGGACCACCATTCCCTTTCCACATATAAATATAGAACAGAAATAAACATCAGTTTTCAAGAGCCTTAGAAATATTTCTGCAGTATCACAAAAGCATAAAATTAAGCATTTCCCCCAAAGTTAGCAGTATTTTTTTTATTCCTGCTCTCACTCCCTCTTGTATCTGACCAGTGTCTTTAATCTAGGAGTTCTCAACTTTTTAAACTGGGGGCCAGGCCACACTCCCTCAGACAGCTTCGGGGGCCAGATTGCCATTTTGCCACTGCCTCCACATGGCACTTCCTGGTGTGGTGGAGGCAGTGGGCCCCCCACATGAAATGGTGCTGCAGGCCGCATCTGGTCTGCAGGCCACAGGTTGAGAATCCCTGCTTTAACCCATCAGGAAAGCATTCTTGACCAGTTTGCCATGAAATTCAACAGTGCTTCCACTGCAGATCTTGCAAGCTATTTCCAAATCTCCAAAGATGTTCCCTTGACCACTTCACCTTTGACTATGTTAATATAAGAAAGAAAAAATATTGAACAAGGTTTTGATCTTCTGATAATAGAACCTTCTTTGCACCTATTCTGGGGGTTGGAGTTTGGATAAGTGTTTGAAAAGAAATCCCCCCTCACATGGCTACCTTATTTGTTTGTTCCCTTGCTTCTTTTCTTCCTTCACATACTATCTGGAGCCAATCAGAAAGAGAAGATAAACAAAATCACTTCTAATAATCCTACCTCCAATCTCCACTGGCTCTTTTGAACAAAGGCTTTGCTGATTTGCTTATCAATGTGTGGGGGAGAGAGATCCCATACCTTTTGTATGGTTTCATTATTCCACATATGGTCACATGAATGTTGTCTTTGTCTTCAAGGAAACCTCCAGTAGATAAATTGTATTAATTTACAGCCTTCCTACACAAAAACATGTGGAAAATACTATGAGTGTGGGGCTGGCTGATTCACATTTTAAAAATGATAACATAATACAATGGGGAAAGCAAATCAGCCTAGAGCCCACCATTCCCAAGCTGTGATTTACCAACAGAAAACCTTCTACTTTAAAAAATTTGAATATCTTCTAATCGATATAATCATTTGCATGATATGATGCAGAAAGTAAAGATGAGTCAAGCACACATGAACGCATGCATGCATATACACATGCACACATTCACCCATATGCACATACACGAGAGGTGCTTCCCCAAAACACCTACGAACTTGCCTCTTGCTGGAGAACAAGCTGACTGCATGCACACACACATAAACACACATAAGCCACATCAACATTCACTCGTTCAACCACGTTTGTCTCCTAAGTAACTACTTATTTTCCATAGGTTTTCCTTTATAGGCAAAGGACCTGTTTGTTTGTTTGTTTGTTTGTTTGTTTGTTTGTTTGTTTGTTTGTTTGTTTGTTTGTTTGCAGCTTAATGGAGCTCTCCTGGTTGGCAAGATAAGATGAGGAAAGGAGTACTTGAGGAAGGGGAAGTCTCCTTTTAACCACACCACCTACAGTCACTTCCATAGAGGTGCAATAGCATAGCTCTTTCTGTCTTTCTGTGTGGCCAATTAAATCAAAAAGAACTGAATTCCCTGGTATGACTTCACAGCATGAGAATACAAATGAATTCACATTTCCCTCACTGTGCAGTCACACGCTTAGTCAAATGCCCATGTATTAACTCTTCAAAGAAAGTCAAATGCCAAATAACCTTGAAAAGCATATTAAATGACATCAAGAAACCTGCTGCAAGCTACTTCAAATGGACTAACACTTAAGGGCTCACAAGCTATGAAATCTAACTTCACTGCCACCACCACGTTCATCTCTCTTCCTAGAAACTGTTCATTAGCAGAAAGGAAAGAAAACAGAGTCAGCAAGAACGGATCTTGCCAAGATCTTAAATAAAGCAATCAGTGGTGCTGCATTGAGACGCATGTATTTTCTTTCGTGTGTAGGATGGGGGTGGGGGTAAAAAAGCTTCAGACTTACAAGCTACTAGCACCTTTATGAAATCTGATTTGGAGGAAATGCATATTATGTTTCAAATCCGTGGTAAAAGCTTTGTTAAATTCAAGATATAGAGTATACATATCTTTCAGGCTTTCTGCCAGGATTGCACTAAGTGTCAAAAGAAATAAGGGCACACTTATTGCTTTATTTAATTTTTAAAAAATTATGAATAATGGAGCCATTGGTAAATCCTTACTCAAATTTTTTTTTGTAAAGGTAATACAGCAAATTATAGCTAATAAGATGCTAGGTATTTCATATCTCAGAAAGTGCTCCTACAGGCTGGTTACTGTGCTTGCTGAGTAAAATATGGGGAAAGAAGTGATGGGAAAAGATTATGAGGTACTCTATTCTTGTCAAAACATGGAGAAGTAAAAGGTAAAGGTCGCCTTTGCTTGAAAACCAGTCAAATCTGACTATAGGGTTCAGTGTTCATCTCTGTTTAATGCTGAAGAGCCAGCATCTGCAGATGTTTCCATGGTCATCAGGCAGGCATGACTAGACACCAGAGTGCACAGAACACTGTTTACCTTCTCACTGAATTGGTCCCTATTTAACTACTTGCAATTTCTTGCTTTCAAACTGCTAGGTTAGCAAGAGCTGGGACAGAGATGGGCGCTCACTCTGTCATGCAACACTTGGATCATGAACTGCTGACCTGCTGACCTTCTAGTTGTCAACTTCAGCATCCTACCCACTAAGTCACCACAGTTCCCATAAAACATGGAGAACCACTACTAAAAAAAAATAATGCAGAGGAAATGTTGTTTGTACCTGGAAATAACCAGTGGACTCTGAAAGATGCTTGAACTCATAGCAGTGGCTATTTCACTACACATGTTTTAAAAAAATACCCTGTGTCTTTTAAAAATGACTTTGGGGCCTCATATGTTTGTATGAAAATTCTGTTCTAAAAAAATAGAGAAAGAAAACATTGCACTTCTGAATTTTTAGAAGAAATAACGACAATGTTGTTCCCTTACATTATCTCAACAGCACACTATTTGGAAGTTATATAAAAAAGTTCCTGCTTCTTATATATTACTACAGATAATATATACAGGTAATATATATACAGATGGAGGATAGTGGTGCCTGGTGTGCAATAGTCCATGGGGTTTCAGAGGGTTGGACTCGAAGCTGTCTCAGGTAGCGTGACCTGGGCCCCGGCTTAGAAAGTTTGAGCATTCCTGCTCTATGCAGAACTTAGAAAAGTCACTTCTCCAGGTTCTAGATTATATCCCCCAAGCTAATTATTTTTTCCTTTTCCTCCTGTTATGGAGGAATCACAAAGGGCCTCCACTGTAATTTCAAATAATAATAATAATAAAGTTTATATTTTGTGTATTTTACCTAACATAGATATAGTTTACAATTTCCAAATAAATACATTGTTGCATTTGATTGAAGTGTATTGTTCTTTTGAACAGATCGCTTTGGAAATGTAAACAGTTATGCACATTTTCAATGAATATATGGCAGTCTCTGTATTTTCCCATTGTCAAAATGCATTGCAAACCATAGAAATGTGTATATTTCCAGGGCAATTGGTGCTTCATCTAATTGCCAGTCTCAAGACATGAGAAGCAGGCATTTTTATAGGGTACTGTAAGCCAAACAAATTTCTTTTATATACTTCATCAAGCCTCTTCTTACCCACATGACCTTCTTGTGTTCTGTCTCTTGCTAGTGTGTGACGGACAGATGTCATGAATATGTCATGGATACACATGATGGAATACTGGGGCATTATCATCTGCCACCTTCATCTCAACAAAATGGCCTGATGTAAGCTGCCAGTTGGGTCCATAATATGGTTGGCTTGTTTTTATTCAATTTCTCTTTTTATACTTGAAAAACTTCTGAGTGCTGGAAACGATCTTTCTCTCACACAAAAGCATATACTACGGCTCTTGGTTTATACTGAACAGTAGGATAAAGCTTTGCAAAATGAGGCTTCAAATAATTGTACTAGCAAAAGAACGAACATGGTTTATCTTTTCACTGAAGCAAAATCCACTCATTGTGATGCAGTGACATTGGAAACTGAGACCATTTCCTTTTTCTTTTTACAAGAGAAAATAGTACCTTTATAGTAATAGCTCAGATAATTTTACCATTCACCAAATTCTCACTAAATGCAACTGTTAAGAGGAAATAGAAACAAATCTTCTGTTTTTCAGGGATAAGAGAAAAATGAGAAAAGAAAATGTACCTTTTAAAAAAATAAATAAGAAGGAAATTGCCATGAGAATCACATGTGTGTGTTTCATACTTGCTCAAGTGGGTATTAATGCCTCCTTATGGATATTGAACATATCACATTGATGGAAGAAATACAGATTTGCTCATGAGTGTTTCAAAGGGGCTGTAAATCCACTCTGGGTTTCATGTGGCACTTTCTCTAGTTATTCAAGATGCTAAATCTAATTTATGGAATGGGACCAGCACTTTGGATTGATCTGGTAAGGTGAAGGTTGTCCTTGCTCGAAAGACAGTTGTATCCGACTTGTTCAGTGTTCATCTCTGTTTATACCCAAAGAGCAGTGCTGTCCGCATATGCAGACATTTCCATGGACATGTGACAGGCATGACTAGATACCGGAGTGTACGGAACGCTGTTACCTTCCTACAAAAGTGGTTCTTATTAATCTACTTGCAATTTCTTGCTTTTGAACTGCTAGGTTGGCAGGAGCTGGGACAGAGAGGGGAACTCACTCTGTTGTGCAGTACTTGGGTCTCGAATTGTTGACCTGCTGACCTTCTAGTCACCAAGTCCAGTGTCTTAACCACTAAGCAACTGCAGTCCCTGCTCTGATAACGTGTGGAGCAAAGCCCTGCATGGTTGCCATATGTCCTGTTTTTCCAGGATTTTCCCAGATTCAAGCTCAGGAAAATTGTCCTGGCCAGTTCAAGAAAAAGCATGTAAAAGTCCCAGCTTTTAAAATTTGAATAAAGAAAGCAAGATCAACCCTCACCAAGGGCTTTTTGCAAAGAGTTAATTCACTGCCTTACTACCTTTCTTTCAATTATCCTGCTTGTAAGTGGTGAAGGCAAAACAGCACCATGAGATGCCCGCTGGGGAGGGGAGACACTTGTAAGTGGGGTAATTGAAAGCAAGGCAGGGAGGCTGTGAATTAACTCTTTGCAAAAAATCCCTTGGCTCACCTTTAGCAATGGTGCAGACAGGAAGTGTGCTGGAGCACCAGCCCGAAGAGCTCCAGCTCACAGAGCTACTGGAAAAGGGGAAAAAAAGATGGAGGCTGTCTGCCCTGGATGGGGATTCTATGAGGTCTTAGAGCTGCAGCCTTGACAGCCCCATCCAATGCATGCACAGTTTGAAGAATGCAATGACATCATGTGACTGTCCCGGTTTGATGGAAAAAAATTATGGCAACCTTAATTTGACAGCAACGATTCCTGGAGGCACCTGCTACTGCTACACTACTGCAGTGGATTCTAGGAACAGGAGCAGGGCCTTGAAATCTGCTCTATGCTTCCCAAAAGAGAATCAATTGTACAGAATTGTACAAAAGGGCAGCAGCTCTGCCTGGAGACACAGCTCAGTTGGCAGGAGGTTTGAAAGGGCCAGGGCAGACACAGAGAAGGCCCTCCTTCTAGTGTTATAGAGATATGCCTCTCTAACTGATGGCACAACCAGAGAGCCTCTCCGGTCTGCTCTGGTGGGACAGACAGATATCCTCGGCATGATGCGGTCTCTTAGGTATCCTGGCCACTACCATGTATGGCAGTGGTGGCGAACTTATGGCATGCATGCCAGAGGTGGCACTCGGAGCCCTCTCTGTGTGCACCCATGCAGTAAACCCAGCACAGAGTTCACCTCACCCCTCTGTCCAGTAGCCCAATGGCAGCACTTCCTCCCTCCCCAAAACACAGAGTTTCCCCTGCCCCTCTGCCCAGCAGCCTAGTGGGAGTGTTTCCTTCCTCCCCTGCTGCTGTGTTGGCATTTTGTGATAAAAAGGTGGGTTTGGGGTTGCAGTTTCGGCACTCAGTTTCTAAAAGGTTCGCCATCACTGATATAGGGCTTTAAAGGTAATTACCAGCACCTTGAATTGCACCCGGAGGCATACTGGGAAGCAGTGCAGCTACCAAAGCAATGGTGAGGTGTGGGCAAAATGCCCGCACCCTATCACCACTCATTAACATAAAATGGAATATGGGAGCTGCAGGAGCAGAGGGGGAACACTGGCAACCAGGGCTCCTGAAGCAATGATGAGGCACGAGCATAATTCCCACACCCCATCACTACCTGGGCATCCACATTCTGTACCAGTTGCAGCCTCCAAATGGTCACCAAGGGCAGCCACATGTAGAGCGCATTACAATAGTCAAGTCTGGAGGTGACCAAAGTGTGTGTGAGCATGTGCAAGGAGTCCTGATCTTATGATCACACATGCTTTGGTCACCTCCAGACTTGACTATTGTAATGCACTCTACATGGGGCTGCCCTTGGTGACCATTTGGAGGCTGCAACTGGTACAGAATGTGGATGCCCAGGTAGTGATGGGGTGTGGGAGTTATGCTCGTGCCTTATCATTGCTTCAGGAGCCCTGGTTGCCAGTGTTCCCCCTCTGCTCCTGCAGCTCCCATATTCCATTTTATGTTAATTAAAAATACTTTACAGGAGGATTACAAATAGCATTAGAGAAATAAAGGAAAATAAGTCCTAATTCTTGGAGATGGCTTTTCAGCTTCCACTTCTGTGCTGGATACAGTCTGGGCATCTGTGTATTATTTCTAGAGCAGTTTTCAGTTGACGGGAACATATAATTTGGAACATTTAATCCTATTGCAGTAAATCAATTTCCTGAATGTGCAACTTTTTTCCTAATTAAGTAGAGTGGATTTCTTTTCATTATTGCAACACCTTCTTCCGTCACACAAATTGTAGCTCATTTATGTCACTCATTTAAATAAGTGCTTTGTTGTGAGTATACAAAGTAATGCCCAGGTTTTGTTTGCAAACTGCCCTTTGCAAACATTTTGACACACATCCCAACAATATAAATTATAAGGGTGTAAGTGCAGGCAATCCTAAAATGACCACCCATAGATTTTTCTGCATAAAAAGGTATGTACAAATGGCCTCTGTGATTTTGTGAAAGAAGTCTGATTGTCAACATCCTGCAGAGTACTAATCTAGAAAATGAAAGAGGTAATGTAATTGAAGCCCATACTGTGCAGAAAAGTAAAGTGGCCCCCATTTCTTTGCTATTATGCATGGGTTGGATTCACTATCATGCTTAGAGCAAGCCTGCTAAAATAAATGGGGTTTGATATTTGTAAGACAAAAAAAAAAAGCGGCAGGTGGACTAGAGTCTAAGGACACTACCGTCAGGGATTTAGTTCGTAAATTTGATATGTTTAATTATGCTCATTAGTTCATTTATTTCTTTTATTTCATTCAGATCAAAAGAAATAATGAACTAATGAGCATAATTCATCACATAGAATTCACAAACTAAATCCCAGACAGTAGTGTCCTTAGATTCTACCTTCTGCTTTTTAATTAATTTTTAGGACATCCTAGGCATAACTGCGAATGAAATTAACACAACCGGGAATGAAAGGGTTAAGTTCTCCATGTCTATAGTCAACCGTGGCTTGGCAGAGGGGAAAAATGCATTTTAAACCTAACCATGATTAATTTAAATCTCTCCAGGACCTAAAAAGGTTAATTTTTGTGACTGTTGCTGCTACCGTGGCTTGAATTTTTGATGGAAGGAAAAAGGGGGAAAATCCATTTTCAAATATCCTGCATTTACAGCCTTAAAGCAAATAGGCAAGAGCAATAATTTTGCCAGCCTTACTTTCGAGGAGACCCCATTTGTCCTGTCCAGTCAATATCCGTTGACCAGTCAGAACAATCCTGAGGTTCCTCAAGGTTATAGGGGTGAAGATGGTTCTATATATTTTTTAATTTTTATCCAGTATTTAAAAGGTTAACTCTATCCTCGGATCACCCCCACTCATCGTCCCATCAGCGCTGATTTTTTCTAATATTTTTTTCTCTTGCCGTGCTTTCGAGGGAAGCCCATAAAGCTTTGAAACCTTTGAAGTACTTTGAAGTCTGATTGAATCAAGCAACTGGATACATTGTTTCAGGGCTCTTGCCTTTGAAGTCAGAACTACTCTCTCTTTTAACTTTCCCTCTTATTGCAGTTTCTCCCCCTGTGCCAATACAACCCTATGGACCACGGGGGGGGGGGGGGGGCTTGAAACTCCTCCATAGACTTGCACTGAGCTTTGCCTGACATCTCTGCTACAGCAAGGCTTTTTGAATGGAGCTTTTAAAATAGTGTTTTGACTTTTTAAAAAAATAATTAAAAATTGATCCTTGCAGTTATCTGCCTGCAAATAACATGGATGGTTGTGTGTACAGTGTAGTGCTTATGGACATGTAAGCCTAGTGGGTTGAGTCGTTGGAAAAATAGAAAATAAAGGTTAAAGGTATTTTATTGGAAATAAAATATAAAAATAATAATAAATGGAAATAAATGGGGTTTTCTGGATTTGGGGTAACAGGTTTGTCATAGTGAACATATTTAGTAATTTACAAATAAAATAATCTGATTTATGTATATGAGAGGGTAAAAAGGATTCTATATATAATCCTTTTTTCTTTATTGGATGTATAATCAAAACTGTGTGTTAAGCAGGCAGCTGTCAAAGCCTAGTTGGATGTTATGCCCAAGAAATCACAAACAAAGGCTTGTGCTTCAACTAGGCTTAAGAAACAAATGAACTTCTATTAACTTCTTGTAACATATCTCAACTACAGTAATACCTCGGATAACGCTAAGACTTGGTTCCACAAGTCTTGGTGTTATCCGATTTTTAGTGTTATCCGATGCATGTTAAAATCCTATGGGATGGATCGGATAATGTTAAAGCTCCATAGAGATACATTATAACCACACAGGCTTTAGTGGTTGTTATCCGATCCATCCCATAGGACTTAACATTATTCGATCCAATTCTCCTCCCCAGATTACTTACCGTTATGAAATTTTAGCGTTATCCGAGGTATTACTGTACATTCTTGAACTACATAAAGGGACTGAGAAATACCTGGTATAGTAACCCTTTGGCCAGACATGGGCATGGTTCTCCTCGTGATTAAAACGTTTAGAAGGCCTGCTCTCACCTGGTTAGCAAACATATTAGCGTACAGAATAATAAAGAAAAATCATTTCTCCTCCCCTACAGTGTTGCTGAACATCAAATGACCCAAAGGGAGGAAATGGAAAGTGATTACATCACTGCACTTGAAAGCTGGCTCTCAAAAGTGACATTTACACTGACTAATGAGTATAATTCAACACATTTCTCCTCCTCTACAGTGTGGCTGTACATCGCCTGGCTAGTGATGTGCAGCCACACTGCAGAAGGCCTGCTCTCGCCTGGCTAGCGAAGGCTGTGGCCAGTTTAAAAGGGAGCCTTTTTACTTTGAAGACAAGCAACAACTTGATAGCAGCTGCCACCAGACTTTTTTTTTTGAAAGAAGGAAGGTTAGAAAGTGTGTGTGTGTGTGTGTGTGTGTGTGTGTTTGTGTGTCTCTCTGTGTGTGTGTGTCTCTGTGTGTGGTATCAGGATCCAAACAAACATGTTGACAGCCTGTTTACTTCCACATCCAGCGAGAAGGCAAGAGTTGGAGAGATACTATTTTTTTTAAAGGAAAGGTTAGAAAGAAAGTGTTTTTTTATTTTAAACCTTCATAGAAAATGTTTCTGAAGTCTGATCCAAATTGTATAAGTATCTCAGGAAAGGTTATTATGTCCTCTATCAATTGCACTTTGGATCATTTCGATTGGTTGTTCGGTTTGGTCACAGGCTCACTGCCAACTGCCTCCACCAAAAATGTCATTTTTATGAGTTGTGTTTTTCTTTAATATCTTCTCCATATGTTGTATTGGAACTGTATCCACCTTGGGAAGTTGTCATATTCAGTTTCTAATATGGTTTTCCTTTTTATTTTTGCGTTTGTGTGACATCATTTGAGTGTTTTTTTTGTAAAATGTTTCATAGTTTTCCCCCTGAAGTCCAATTTCAAATGTAATAGTGTCATAACAAAGGTTATTCCTTCTTCTTTCAAATGCACTTTGGGTCACCTGTACCGGTTGTGTGGTTTGGTTGCTGTGCCACTGGAAACCGACCCCCCCTCCCAGGGAAGATTGCATTTTTTCAAGGCAACATTCAGAAGCAATGACATCATCACTTTGTATTTTTGACCAATAGCTCTTTACATTTCTGAAAGTTGCTGAGATGAGCTTTCAGTCAATGTAACCATTATTTTCATGGGTGCTTTAATTTTGTGGCAGCAGCTAGTCAAATGTACATGATTTTCGTTACATCGCAAAAGCTGCCAGACCACCCAACCAAAACATAAGACGTTCATTGAATTCACGTCAAAATCTTCTTGATAGCTGTAGGAGTAATCTCCAGTCTGAGGTTATCATTTCTATAGTTTTTTTTTAAATGGCTTTGATGATGGTGGATTTTGTAGTACTTGTTGTACAATGAGAGGAGCAGTAACCAAGAGTTGAAGTTAGTTGCAATCATTCTAGATCTCCCTATCCACATTTCCCATCTTCACAATAATTATTTATACACCAAAGTTTACTCAGTATTGTCTACAGGCTTTACAAAGTATCAGAGGAAGGCATTAGAGGTCAGCAGAGAGGATGAATGAACTAATAAAAAAGCATGAAAAACACATTTCATGCTCAACCATGTTGCTTAGAGAATGGAGGACATTCACAGGATGTCCATGTTGGTAAAAAGGCAAGCATGCTAATAAACATGCTAATTAGGTCTAAACAAGCATGGGAGGAGGGGAACTTTGCTAATTGGCTAGCTATGGAAACAAACCAAGCAAGAAAGTTAATGAGAGGTTCCCCCTTACCACATGACTAATTGTGATAGTTCACACCGCATGATGGGCTTGCATCATATATCCAACAGATGAGGGTATGGATGGGAAGCTCATTAGAGCTGCTGATGACACAAAATTTGAAGGCATGGCTAAGAACTCAGAAAAAGCAATGATTGGAGAACTCGACAAAAAATAGTTTTTAACAAGGAAAAATATAAAGCTCTACACTCAGGTGAAAGAAATTCAAATGTAGGATGGGAGACAGCTGGCTCAGTAATAATATTTGTGCAATATTATTATCTAGTTATTATAATAGATCAAAGCTAAATGTGTCAGTTGTGTGATGTTATAGCTACGGTATATTAAACTGCATTAATAGTGTTCATTTCAACAGATGTAATAATAGCACCCTAGTCTGTTTTGATCAGACCTCATGTGGAATACTGTGTCCTGTTCTGGGCACCACAGTTTAAAAAACATCTAGAACAAGTCCAGAATGTACAGAGGGAAACCAGGGTGATAAAACTAGGCTCAACTAAGAATAGCTGAGGGACCTGGATATGTTTAGCCTAAAGAAGAGAAGACCAAGAGCTGGTAGGGTTGTTTTCAATTATTTGAAGGGCTTCCATATGGCAGAAAGAACAAGCTTGAGGGCAGGACTGGAAGTAAAGGACACACAATACAAGAAGGGAAATTAAAACTAAATATTAAGAAAACCATCCTGAAGGTAAGAGCTATTCAGTAGTAGAACAGAGTGCTCTGGGAGGTCATGAATTCTCCTCATTGGATGTTTTTAAGCAGAGGTTGGATGGCCAGCTCTCAGAGCTACCTTAACTCTGGATTTCCTAATTCTTTTTATGACACTGAGCTGGGCTTTATGATGCTCAGGGACCTTTCCAGTAGAGCAATTCTAAGCTTCCATCATGACCCCCAAGTTATAATCAGAATATAAAGTGCAGAACTGTTTAACTCTTTTGTTCAGTGTTGTGACCAAGCCTGAGTTAACTCTTCTTAGGTAAGTAAATACTGAGTTTCATTAAGCAGCAAAGTGTTCTGTGCTCCACTTTAGAGCAAGCAGATGTTGGGCTGTCAAAAAGAAATCCCATCTTTAGTTGTTGCTTCTTCTTCTTCAAGTGATGTCTCATTGTTGATGAGTTCCTGAATGATTTTTTGCTTTACTTCAGTAGTTGCTTTGCAGAATGATTTGATTTCAAGCTCTTGAAGAGTTCTGCTTATGATTAGACATGATGAAAAAAAATGTGGCAAGTTGGGGAAAACTGCTTGGAATTAGTGATTAGTTTAATAAGGAGGGCAGACTCCAGTTGTATGAGCAAGTACAATGCAGCTGATATAATACAAAACATAGCAACAGCAGTGGAAAAATATAGAAATCACCTCATCAAGAGGGAAGAAAGAAGGAAGGAAATTTGACAATATCTCAGTGGAGGAAACAAGACAGGGGTTTTATCATTCTCCCAGGTGCTGCACAGAGATGGGACAAAACAGCTGAATATTTCATTATCCTGATGACACACACCTAATCCAACAATAACATCTGTGAAATTTTATGAGAAAATTGCATACTTCCATGCTGCAAACATGAATAATAATTTAAAAATCCCAGTGAGAGCCACAGTTACAAATGAACGTGTTTTTTTTCTTTAGCATTTCTCAAATATTCAATTATTAGGAAATATGAACACAGCCCCAACCATGATTAAGTTAATGCCCAATCAATGAGGGGCAGATTGATACCTTATTTGACCCCATGACTTCTTGGTGATCATTGTCTGGGTACATGAAAATATGTATGCATTTCTGGTTGTCTGTTAAAAACTCAGTTTTGCCAAACTGAGAAATTCCAGCAGTAAAGCAAGGTCACAGAATTAATAGTGGAAGCAAGACTGAAGGACTTTTATTTTTACTCCCACAATTCCCCCCCAGCTGCCAGGAGAAAGTCACAATGCTAATCCGCATGGAAGGGAGGGAGGAACTTTATAAGTGCAATGAACACAACTCTTTGGTTTCTTCTTGAAAGGGTAATGCAGAGAGCCTGCTATTCACCCTCAAACCTGACCTTCATCTGCCTTCAGTTGTAAATTAATGACAAGGCACTGTAGGCTGCCAACAAATTAAGCATTTCTTCCAATTGTCTGGGGATGGTCAGGGGAAATGCATTTTCCCCTAAATTCAGTAAATGATTTCTGCAGCACAACAATCACCATATACTGAACTTAAGAAAAGAAAATTTCTCTTTCCCTGAATATATTCATAGGATGAAGGGAAGTTTTAATTTGCTGCTGTCTTGCAGCAGCTGAGAAGCCTTTGAATGATAGTGGACTTCACATAGAAGCTTACAAGTTTTGACAGCTGCTTTGCTTTCCTTTATCCTGTTCCCAGTGGTCACATTGCATGGAATAGGATGAAAGAGAGTGCTGTAAAATAGTAGAACCTCTTGAAAAGAGCTCAAAAAGTGGTGCTTTCAGATGAGTTGCTCCACTCTAGTACTCAACTAGATGTTAGAAGAAAAATCAGTGAACCCAAAAATGTCCTGAAAAGTGGGTCAAATCTCTGTAGCAATAGTAATGACACTTAATATGTGACCCATATCACTTAGTTCTCTCTCTGGTGGTTCACATGGTAATTAGCCCTACCATGCTAGGCACTCATTTTATCTCCTTTGTCTCTTCCTTGCATTTTCTTCCTATAATTTGTATTCATGTCCACAGCAGTGGAATTTTGGTGGAATGGCAGAAGAGGACCATTCCCCATTCCCCACTGCAGCCAGGCCTGTGCTGGCCATTTAGGACACAGAACAAGTCCCGGTGCACCCCAGTGACTGGCGCCCTCCAGAGGTGGGCAGAAGTATGTCACCTGGCAGCTACAATCCATGACATAATGCAGTACCCATCATAGGTGCCATGCCCTCCCTCCCTGTCCAGTGCCCTTTTATCATAGCCCCCCGACTTCAGCTACATTGTGCCCCTACAGCTAGTTCAGGAGAGCTCGGAATCCCTTTGTAGGTGTAGCTGTCATTTCTGAAGCCCAAAAGGAAGCAGAGAGGAATAAAAGGCCAAGAATATTCCAGACATTTCACCAGCAGAAAATTAGATTTAGCTCTTTGTCATTTTCCCCCACATAATGTATTCCTAGGTACTTTATGTATTAGTGTCCATATGAATGCTTTTTTAGGTGGTATGTCCCACTTTTTGGAGAGGAAAATGTTGAACTATAAATACTGTACAGATATATAGTAAAGGAAATCCATTAAATTGATTGATTCGTTGATTCATTAATTGATTGATTGAAGATTACCATTGTAACGATCAATGGCTGATACAAGCCTCTTTACTGTGAAGGAGGAAGGAAAATAATGTCTCCTTTACAAATGTATCTCTCCATATGATTGGGAGCACTGATTTTTCAAATCCTTAAATTGTATTGTTGTTCAGTCGCACAGTCGATTCTGACCCTTTGCGACCCCATGGACCACTGACCGCCAAGCACTTCTGTCCTCCACCATCCTCCTCAACTCGCTCAGCTTTGTGCCCATTGTGTCTACAATACCATCTAGCCATCTCATTTTTGGCCACCCCCTTCTTCTTTTGCCCTTCCCCCTTCCCAGCATCAAGGCTTTCTCAAGCGAATCCTCTCTTCTCATCTGGTGTCCAAAGTACTTTAGCTTCATCTTTACTATTTGACCTTCTAAGGAGCAGTCAGGGTTAATTTCTTCTAAGATCGACCTATTTGTTTTCCTTGCTGTCCAGGGGACTCTCAAAACTCTCCTCCAACACCACATCTCGAAGGCATCTATTCTTCTGCACTCAGTTTTCCTAATGGTCCAGCTCTCACAACCATACATTGCCACCATAAATACCATTGCTTTGTATAGCAGGCCTCTATGAGTATCAGATTGTCTTTGGACTGTTATTCTTCACATTGGTTAGAAGGACGATTTACAATGTAGGGTTAGTCCTCTATGCCTCTTTAATTGTTCAGATTAACCTATCTTGAATGCTTGAGTAGAGCTCTGATCTTCCATAAGGTATGTGTCTCTACTGTTTCCAGAAACAGAATGAAACCATAACAGAGAGTAACATATTGCCATCATAGTCTCAAACATTTGGTGATTCTGGGAATATATGAATCAAGCAACACAGTATAATACAGATGACTTTTTTTCTCATCTTGGTTTATCTTGGACTCAATATTATTAAATGTTTACAGTTCTTTACTACAGATTAGTCACTGCATGTAAAACACCTACATGTCCATAAAAGACAGGGTCTTCTGAAGGAATTAAAAACTTACCCATTATTTTGTTGTAGTTGCTGGTTTTGTGCAGAAAAAAAGCTAATTGTGCTTTCAGTAGAAACACATATTTAACATCATTATTGAACAGTATATTAGTATCTACAGTTTCACTTATCTGTGGGTCTAAAATTATTGTGTAAAAAAATCTTGAAATACATAATATATTTGTATTTCTATGGCATATGACCAGAGCTGGTCACTAGAGGACATTGTGTGCAACCTAAAATGTAGAGTTTACTATTATCACAAGTTTCAGGTAATTTCAGTAGGTCTCAAAATGTATCCCCAATAGATAAAGGGGAAATAACCAGAGAAATCTGATCACTATACTGTATATCTTAATGGTACTCCCAGTACAACTGTCTCTACATGTACATATCAATGTTTTCAGAACACATTATAAACAGCTAAAGGTTTCCCTTGCTCGAAAGCCAGTCATATCTGACTCTAGGGGTCAGTGCTCATCTCTGTTTCTAAGCCGAAGAGCCAGTGCTGTCTGCTTCTGCAGACGTTTCCATGGTCATGTGGCAGGCATGACTAGACACCGGAGCACATGGAACGCTGTTACCTTCCCACCAACGTGGTCCCTATTTATCTACTTGCAATTTCTTGCTTTCGAACTGCTAGGTTGGCAGCTACAAGTATTTAAAATATACAGCTACAAGTATGAACATGCATTCCACCAAATTTCAAATCTTGTAAAGCCAAAGTCCATTAAAACCTTGCATAAAGAGCACCTCACTTAGAGACTAACTCGCTTAAAGAGCAGAATTTTCTCTGAATGGGTGCCTTGTTTAACAACTAATATCAACCAAAAACTTACTTAACAATTAAATCGGGCAATCCCATGGAACACATTACACTCTTTAAGCGAGGTACCACTGTATAAAAGAAATCCTTGATGAAGCTAGGTTGCTTTTGAATAAAGCTTGGAATGATGGTAAGCATATACCTTGCTTCAGGAGGATATATTCATATTAGTAACAGAAAGGTGTAAAAGTGACAACTGAATAACAGGTTCTTGTGATTTTATTGTTGTATGATGTTTTTGTATTTGTGAGCTGCCCGGAGTCACCCAGGTGAGGGGGCGGCAAAATAACTTTAAATAAATAAATAAATACTCCATCTTGCCATTCTTTGATGCTATGGCAGGAAGATACATATGCTGTAATTGTCCCAGACTTATTTATCTCTCCACCAAGATGTGAATATTAGACAGGCTAGCTTTTGTTTTGTTACTTTCTGGTGTGTTCTCCTTGAATGTTGATAATTGTACCTCTGCAATTTGCTCCATTATTTTGAAAAATCTTTTGTAATTGTGTGGAACTTTTTGCCTTTAGGATTCTTAATCTTTTTTCCTTATTTTATTACCTTGACTACTTTGGAGTCATTATTCAGCAAGGAGTTGCACAACGACATTTCCACATTTGCGAATGGACCTGAGAAATCAAGTCCATTTGCATGTGTTTTTTAAAAGGCATTTGGATATTACATCAACAGCTGGCTAGGTGACCATGACATGAGCCCTCTGCTTTCACTTGGTCCAAGGGATCCAATGGAGGTCGCTTTGGTGAGTTTTAGTCTCAGCCTAGGATCATTGACAAGAGATGGGCAACACTGCCTAGTTAGATAACTCAAGCCGCCATACCTCAAGGCTCTCAACTAGCGGGGGGTTCTTTTATTAAAAGTACAAAATCATTTCAAGTAACTCCTGGGGTTTTGATTCAAAATGTTAAATCTAAGTCTTGCCTTAACCAGCTACTGGAGATGTTGAGACCTCCCCCTCCCCCCGGATGTGGTATCAGATTGCTTCCTAGGCCTAGCTTTGTGGGGTTTTTGTTGTTGTTAATAACGATCTCCTTAGAACATTGCCAAGTCCAAAGTAGATAGGGATAATGGTAGAAAACTGTACCAGCTAGAGCCTCAGAATCAAAAATTATTTTGTTTATAGATGTAACAATAGTAAACTGGTAACCAAACTACTTACTTCATATCTCACCTCCACAACAGCCATGAACAGTTTTGCTTTCTTGCACATTTGAATTTTTAAAATCTCAAATTATTTCTATTACTTGAATGAAGAAATTCTGGTGGAAATGCCTCACAAAACACCTACTGTTTTAAGGTTACTTGCATGAACTTAATGCATGCTAATGAGACTGCTTATGAAATATGCTGCAATATTAGTGAACTTTGGAATGAAGGTCAGTTAAGTCTCAATCCTAAAAGCAGTTACTGTACTTCTCTTGGACTATGCTACACTGAACAGTTCTTGAGAATCTTACTTTCAATTAAACATTTCTCCATGCTTCTTGTCCACAGATCTACCTACCAGTAAGTAACTTCAAGAATGATGATACAAGATTTCTGTCTAAAACACAAAATAAACATCTCTCTCCAATAACTATCATACAGATTTATCACAGGCTCAGAATTTATTTGTATATCTTCTTGTTGTAGAAAAGGATATATGCATATAATTCAAACCCTAAAACTGCACATTATGCAGAGTTTTAATCCAGAGATGTGTTTTGATACATCCTTAAACTGCAGACTACAAAATCCTTTATCTGCAAACTACCTGACTACTGCTAAGCAAAATGAAATGGCTACCACTAATGAAGTCTCCTCCTCAATGTAGTGTTCCTTTGTGAGAACACTACACTTATTAAAAATAGGGGAACTGCAGACTTGTGTATAATAAAACCTTAGGAGCTCACTGTGTGTATTTTTGAAGATTGTGAAGCACCACTTTGAGTTCTACACAATTGTTTAGCTAAACAAAACTACCACCAGAAATAAATTCCCCGATATGGAAACATCAACAGGTTCAGGCTGATTACAGGGGGCGGAGGGAGTGAACATCTCTCTCCAGCCTTGAGAGGTTTGCACTGGCTACCTGATCCTTACTGTATCAGGTTCAAGGTGTTATTCCTGACATTCAAAGCCTTTTAGGTTTATGACTTTCTTACCTGGTGGAGAACTTCTCCTACAGAACACAAGCCTACATTACCCACTCTTCACAAATGTTGCAGTTCTGAGTGCCAACTCTGAGGACGATGAGAAAGGCCCTGACTGAGGAAGAGCCTTCTAGGTGGTGGCACAAACATTTTGGAAAACATGACCTGTAGAGCTCCACCAGGTCTCACCCATGGATGCTTTTAAAAAACAGTTGAAATCCTTTCTCTTCAAAGTTGCATTTAGAGATATTTGGTTTGTAGGTTATGGCTATTTGTAATAATAATAATAATAATAATAATAATAATAATAATAATAATAATAATAATAATAATAATAATAATAATAATAATAATAATAATAATAATAATAATAATAAAAACAACTGTTATATACCACCCAGAGATGGAGAATATCCCAGATGGGTGATTTATAAATACAGTAAAACCTCAGTTTACGAATAGCTCAGTTAATGTTTGCCGCAGTTTACAATGGTAAATTGTACTAAAATGATGTCCCAGTTTACTTTTTCCCCTGGTTGACAACCTGTGCCATTCTAGAGTCTAAAATGACACCCGCCTCCCACCGCTGAAAGTCACAATTCTTCACTTACCACTGCAGAGGTGGTGGCGGCAGTGGTTTTGGTGGCATCTTTGCCGCTGTTTCCACATTGTACAACCCTTCAACCAGCAGCGGAAGAATGTGTGGACCATATCTGCTCATTCCGGGTCTCTGTCCAAGGTCCCTGCATGGCACTACAGCTGGGAATGCACACTTTCCCCAAGATAGTGGCGTGGGAAGGGTAGGAAGATCACTTCATCCCTTTTGTGGGGGTGGGGGATGATTGTGTCTGGCATTTTTTTGTATTTTTTTGGTGGTGTTTTGTATTTTTTAAAATTCTTTTTGGACTGATCGGGACCGTTTTTTATTTTTCAATGCATCCCTATGGGAAAACGTGCTTCAGTTTATGATTTTGTTTGTTTGTTTATGACAAAGGCTGTTGGAATGGACCAATGTCATAAACTGGGATTTTACTGTACAATCAATCAATCAATCAATCAATCAATCAAACAAACAAACAAACAAACAAACAAACAAACAAACTCTCTTGCAGTGCTCATATTTGTTTGTTGCACAAAAACAACAATGAAGATCTTCCGAGTATCACTTAGAAACTAGAACATGATTTCTTATGATGTATTTTGGAAGAAAAAAATCAACTTCATCAGATGGCTCTGATGATAACTAGACATACATGGCTGCTGACAGTGTGCAAACTGGGATAAACATATGCACTCCAATTGCCTCCAATTATTTCTGTGATACCTTTCTGTGATAAATTCATATTTTGAAAGCTTTTTTTTTAAATTGCAATGCCCAGAATGATCTAGGAAACATGGATTCCAAACCTTCAGACAATTTTTTGGACAAAAATTTCCCATTAACCCTATATGAAGAGATGGGCAAGGACACCTGGGACCTTCTGTGTGCAGACCATGTTCTCTAATTCTAACAACCTTTTGCACAGCCAGACCCACCATTAGATAGGATGACACAACAGTTTTTAGTAGCTGTTTTTAGGAGTTCTGGAAGGGCAGCCATCTGTTAATCATTTAACTTTTTAATACTGTATTTTTTCTGCTAGTGGGGGGAGGGAGAGGGAAATAAGATTACTTTATAACTGACAAAATAAGACCACAGGTACAGATCTTCATGAGAAAAACTCCATCCCGCTATGAGGAAGAAAAGTGAGATTCAGAGCTGACAGTCAATGCATGTCACAACAGCTCCATTGGTTGAAAAGCAGTCAGCATACTCCTAAGAGCTTCAGTGAAGATAAAATGCAGTAAAAACTTTTATTTTACCCTGAGCTCTTAGAAAATAGCTTTGTGAGGATATCTGTGTTATCAGTTATAATCGCTAAAATCCTTTTAAGAAGCTCCATGTGCACAATGGGAATGATGTTATCAGCAAAGACAAACAACTATTGTCCATTTTGGGATGTGCACAAGTTGTAGCATAGTGTACAAGTCTCATTCACCCTGAAATTGCCAAAGGAAGCCTTTTATACACTATGATTTGAGACAGCAAAGTTCAGAAGACATCTGTACAGCAACTCAAACCATTAAGAACAATTCAGAGAAATAATTGAGCTACGCACCCAGTATAGGAGTAAACCATCCTTGAACTTTAGGATATAGCTTGCAAATGTTAGTTTGATTGATGACACACAAAAAAGAGAATATTCTGCAAACAGGGTGAGGCAAAAATATTTGGACTTGTAAAGAATAACTTTCTCAGGCTTAAGCACAAGAAGCTCATATATAGCAGAGTAGGCAGTTGAGCATTTTATTGTTCTCTTCTTCATATTTCTTTTCAAAATCACTGTAGTTGCATTTGTTACATCTCTGGCATTTAAATGTGCTGTACAAATAAATCTGTCTAACCCTATGGGCTATTCTACAAGCAGGCCCATTAAAAAACTTGTTGGGTGAACCTACTTCCACAAAAGATAGAATACCGTATCTGCTTCAGATAAAATGTAGGAGGTACTAGATTTGCAACTGTGGTGTAGTGGATACAATGTTGGATTAGAAATCAGGGGACCTTTCTTAGTATGTGGCAATGATAAAGCACACCTTGAAAATCTCCCAGACCTTGAAAACAATGATGGAGTTGCTGTAATTCAGGAGAGCCAATTGCCAACAATATGATTATCACAAGCAGTGATGGGCATCAAAAAAAAAATTCCTACCACACTGTGGGCATGGCCATGTGACTGGGTGGGTGTGGCCTGTTGGCCATCTGACTGCTCTTCGCTATACAACTATGAAAATAGAAGAGGCTTCTATTTTCATCACTCTATAGGAAACTTCTGAAGCCATTTCCCCTTTGTCCAAGGCTTTTCCAGGGCTCTGTTTCACCCTGAAATGCCTCTCCAGCCATTCCGGAGTGGCAGGGGATGTGCTTTGGGGTGAAACGGAGCCCAGGAAACGCCTTGGAGGAAGGGAGAAATGGAGTCAGTTCCCTCCAAAGCATCTTCTGGGAGAAGGAGGAGGTGGACAGGGCAGGGAGGTTGGATGGCCCAGTACTACCGGTACTTGCATACTGGTCTGATCCAGCTCATGCCCATCACTGATCACATGGGTTGACTGCTAGGGAGGGGAGGGTTTTTAATTCATTTTAATTTGGAGTTGTTGAGTGGTGTATGTATGTAAGCAAATAAGAGAGCAGTTTATAGCCTAAATATTGAGTTTAGTACATCCATGCCTAAATCCTTATTCAGCACAGAAATAGCCTGGATAAGTGTCACCTAGCTTGCTCCAGATGGTGGAAAGCATTTCCCTGCCAATGGTGTGGCCTCTTGAGATGAAGAAGAAATAAACAAATGACAGGAGGATGACACAGACCCCCTATCTAACCAGCTGGTCTGTATTCAGTAGCCATAGTGGGAGTGACTTAACCACCTTCTAACAAATTGATTAGGAGAGAGAATATTAAGGCTCAATGGTCATTTACAAAGACAGCCATGGCTACTTAATCTCAATATAATTGGCTCTTATTTGATAATTAAGTATTTGAATATCTTTTATAGGGTTATTTACTAGTTTACTCCTTCATGAAATAAATTGCTGTTACTGCAAAGTGATGAAATGGAAAACATAGATGTTTCCCTTTGAATGCTAAAGCTTTCCAACACTCAATTTTGGTTCTATGCCTCAAGGCTTTAAGGAATTCTTTCCACTATACAGCTAGAAAAGATTAAGAGACCTCATTGTAATGGATAATTAATTCATTACTTTGTAATAGCTCCCTCCCTCGATTTCTCAGTATTAAAAGACATTTCCTAAAACATGGCTTTTGAAGAAACACCATTGTTCAGCAAATAGTAGAACTGTTACACTTAAACCTGTAAAAATTCATCATTGGCTAATCATATGGTTGTTGAGTATTGTTGGCACTAAATGCACTCAAAGATTTAACTGAAGGCTGCTACAAACTTTCGTATTTTATTATACATTCATTCTATTAGAAGAAAAATTGTGTTTCTTAAACAAAAATATATCAGGTCCTAGAATTTTGTATCACTAGATACTTTAAAGCAGGGGTGGCCAACTTTGGTGCCCCAGGTGTTCTTGGGCTTCAGTTCCCAGAAGCTTTGATCAGCGGGTGTGCTTACCTGGGTTTCTGATAATTTAAGTCCAAGAACATCTGGGGCACCAAGGGTGACCACCACTGCTTTAAAGAATGGAACACTTAATATTGCTAAGAGCTAAATCCAATTTTAGGGCCAACTAAAACATACTCAAGGGCTGCAATGGCTTAGTGTTAAGACTGATGACTAGACCTAGCTGTTCAAAAGCAAGAAATTGCAAGTTGATAAATAGATACTATTTTGGCAAGAAAGGTAACAGCACACTGTGCGCTTTAGCATATAGTCATTCCTGCCACATTACCATGTAAATATTTGCAAATGCAGACAATGCTGGCTCTTTGTCTGTAAACAGAGATGACCACCTCTCCATAGAGTTGTACATGACTGGCTTTTGAGCAAGGGAGACTTTTACCCTAGACCACGGGTCAGCAAACTTGGCTCTCCAGATATTCTTTGACTTCAATTACCAGATCAAGGCTTCTGGGAATTGAAGTCAAAGAACATCTGGAAAGCCAACTTTAAACACCTTTAAACACCCATTGAAATCAGGAGATTTTCAATAGACTAGAATCCAGGAGACCTCATTTGTTAGAACCCTATAGTTGGGTTTTGCCCTAGTAAGCATAATAAACTTGGATCCTGGCTTTGGAAGACAAAAATTAAATAAATTAACAATGACAACGACAACGACACATTATTATTTTTTGACTATGAGTTAAAGATGTGTTTCATGAAAGGAAAAACAAAAGCCACAAACAGCATTAGTCTTCTTTTTGTGTAGATGTAATGTATACTGGCAACAAATAGCTTTTAACAAGAAAGCCATGCGGTATTCTGGTTATTGGTACATTTGAATCTGTGGTAATTTCTCTACATGTAATATTTTATGGAGAGCATTAATAAGGAGATGATGGATTACCACCAACTGTTCATCTGACTGTTCTTTTTTTAAAAAAATCTACAGAGGGATTACGTCGGCTAGGATATGTTAATATTGTAGTTGTAAGCAATGTAAGAGACTGTTACAGTGATGATATCAGCTTCTCACCTCCCAAAATTTGCAAAACAGAGCCATATTTGCACATTCCTGTAGTTTCCTATGCCCCTCGGAGAGATAAGATATGCACAAAACCACACATGCATTTTATAAACATAGGCAGCACCCAATTAAATATAACTGAAAAATCACCACAAATCTGTTTACATCACTGGGGGAAATGCAAACACAAGAAAAAAGAGAAACAAAAATGAAAAACAATCTCACTCACAAAATGGCAGGGGAGGAATAAAAATAGAAGGAATGCATGAATTTTGTCATGGGAACAGGGGGGAATCTTGTATCTGACTCGAGTGGAATAAGAATACCGATAGTGCTCTGAGATCCTAACAAACAATGGAACTTTTACATTTTCATTACCCTAATATTTTCATACACTGAGTGCAGGAGTGCCCGTATAGCCATCAGGTTCAGGGGGTACTACACATCCATAGTGGAAGTCTTCAGGGCACAAGGAATCAGTCCATCTGCAGAAACTTTGTATGCAAAAGGAGAGCGAGTGTTCTCAACTCAGTCCCATGGATCCTGCCATAAAAGCTTAGCCATAAAAGATGCCATTAATAATAATCAGCACAGAAATATGACAGCTGTATTTCAAAGCTGTGAAACTATAAACAGAACAGTGTGTAAAAGCCAGTGGTGGGCAGGGACTGGTCCGCACCCCTCCCTGGTGGTACCATTGGGTGGCCTTCAAGCAGGGTGGTGGTGGCAAAATTGGGGACCTTTCCGACGAGGTGGTAGAAAAATTGGATGGCCATGCCCAGCTCCCTGCCCTGCCCCACCTTGCTCACCACCTCCTCCTCCACTTACAAGTCTGGGCGGCAAACGGAGTTGATGGCCCAGGGGCTGCGGCATGGCTTTGGTGTGGCTGGCTGCACGCTATGCGGACACATACTGCATGCCATGCTGAGTGTGCACCATGTTGGGAAGAGGAGGAGAAAGTGCGGTTGGGCCCAGCATAGCCACACCACTGCTACTGTGCTCCAGACGCTCTCCTTCGTGTCAGACTGAATGTGGAGGAGGAGGAAAAGCAGCCTCCCAGCCCCTTGCTGCCTGTGTGGGGGAGGGGAGGGAAGAGGGTCTGGAACAGGCTAAGAGAGGTTCTTTTTGTTTTGTTTTGTTTACTCTGATATGCTTAAAACACAGACTAACACAGCTACCATTTAAAAAGTTTTATTTTGTGCAAGCATATCAGAGAGTAAACAAAACAAAAAGACAAAAATGTTGTGGCACCTTAAAGACTAACTGCTGTATTTTAATGTGAGATTTTGTGGATCAAGTCCCCTGGTTCTTTGGCTATAAACAGAGATGAGCACTGAACCCTAGAGTTGGTAACGACTGGCTTTCGAGCAAGGGCAGCCTTTACCTAATAACAGAAGATCCCTGATTGGTATTCAAATTTGACATCAGGTTTTGTCCCTGCAAGTGGTTCAAGGTCTCCCTTGCACAAAAGCCAGTCATATCCGACTCTAGGGTGCAGTGCTCATCTCCATTTACAGCCAAAGAGCCAGTGCTGCCTGTGTTTGCAGATGTATATATGGCCATATGGCAGGCATGACTAGATCGCCCACAGCATAGGCTCCGTCCATAATGTAGGCTCCGTCCATAGTGTAGGCTCCGCCCATGGTGTGGTAGTGAAATTTTTTGCTGCCCACCACTGGTAAAAGCCCAATAACTGTAAGTAGAACAATGCTCAGGAAGGAGAAGGAAAGGCTTCTTTGTCTCACCAAGGCACATGCTAGCTATAATTTATAACATGTTGAAATTACTAAAAAAGGCACATCACAGAGGTTTCCCATTGGTCTAGCAGGTCTCAGTTACCCCAGACCATAAAAATCAGAGGCAGAAAGCCACTGTCAAGGCAAATAGCTCATCCTGTATATAATGTAGCATGGGATGAGTTCTTTTGTCACATTGATTGACTATGACTAAAAAGGTAAAAGACTCCAGTTTGTTGATTCAGTTTGTGACCCATCTGATTTGTGTCAAATAACTCCCCCCCAACCCCAACCCCCCACTATAATAAATGTTGGAGACCCTATATAAAACTGCTGTGGCATGCCCACCCTGTTGGTCTAATTCTCTGTGGATTGACCCTGGAAAAAGAAGGTTAAATGCTATCAATCAACAAGACCTGTACCATATTCTGATTTAAGGATGATCTGACCTACCTAAAATTCTCATAGCTATCTGGAAGGTCAACATATGCAGAAGATTCAGAAGTTAACCAAATTACAAATATGCCAGCCCTTCGTCTTATCTTTTGTTTCCTTAAAGGAGAAATCTGGCAGAAAAAAGGAATAGTCTTATTCTGCAGGATCTCTAGCAAGATGGGAAAGGGGACTCAGTTCTGTTTTGTGAATCAGAAGAAAAATACTGAGAAAGGGGTGGAGGGAGAGACTAATCCAGTGATGGGATGTAACAGTTTCGCACCAGTTCGCCAGAACCGGTAGTAATTTTTCCGAGTGTTCCGGAGAACCGGTAGCAGCTTTTTTTTTTTTTTTTTTTTGGGGGGGGGGGGAACCACCTTCAGGACTTACCTTTTCACTGCGCATGTGTGCCAAGCACTTGGTGTGCATGCATGCCTACAGTGCTTGACACGTATGCACGGCCTCCTTGCTGTCCTCCCAAGCAGGGAGGAGGAAGAGAAGCTGCTAGCCTGAAGTTCCCTATAGCCTGCTCCCCAGGGTTAGTGACTCACCTTTGGATGTGGTGTTTCTGTGTGTATTTTAATGTGTATTTAACACCTTTACCTATATTGACATACTACCACAGTTCCTAAAAAGGCCTGGTGGCCTGGCTTGGTGTTTTTTTTTTAGCAAAGTCTTGGAGTTACCTCATCAATAAGCTACACCTGTGCTGTTCCAATTGCTGTTCCAATTGGAGAACCCTTAAGGTGGTACAGCTGTTTCACATTTACATTAAGGCATATTATCCTAGAGAACTGGTTAGGCAAGGACTTAGTACCTAACTTCTTTAAGTGTTGAAAAGTTGAAAAGTGCCAAAATGAAGCCATCTTGTGGTGAGTTCATTCTGTAGTTCCTTCCATCTGACCTAGTGTGAGAAATAGCCAGAATAAGCTTTAAGCTCTGGTTTAAAAGCTCTGGTTGATTTGTGTTTGGGGTGAGAGTTTGGGTGTATTTTAATAAATTTATTATTTAATTTATTATTTTTATGGGTTTGTGTTGTGGGTGGGTGAGTTGAGGAGTGTGTGTGTGTTTATTTTTATTTTATTTTATTCTTTGGCCCCACCCACAACATCATGACATCATGATGTTAGCTCGGCTCACACTGTGATGACATCACAGTGAGGTAGTAAAATTTTTGACATCCTACCACTGAACTAATCCTATTGAGCCTACAGCAGAACCGGAGCTCATCTGACTACCATTTTGTGGCCTACCACCTGGTTAAGTATTGGGCTTGCTTGTTAAAGATGGGTGAAAATTCTGTTGTGCCCTCACCTTTACTTAAAAGCCTCGCTGTAAAGGAAGATCTTTGCCTGACAACAGAGGGACATACATTTGGGAAATGTTGACGGGGTGGGGATTGAAGCACAGAAACAGGCAAAAAAAAATCTGTCTTTTTATCTGAGTGTTTTCAAAAGAGTATTCTGCAAACAGGAAAGGGACTCAGCTGGAATTAGATTTGGTGCAGAAATAGCAGCCTGCTCAGAAAATAATTTATGCAATCCTACTTCCAGTTTCCGAGGAAGAGAGGAACTGAAAATATGTAGTCTCTTCTATATGATTAACCAAGGTAGGTAAAGGGAAACATGTTGATGCGAATGATTCTAACCCTAATCTCCACCAACCCCATTCTATAATTAGACAGGGAACATAACATGTAAATTATATCCAGGAAAACCAAGTACAACTAGTATTTTTCTTTCACCTTTGAAGTTAAACATAATGGATGTAATTATCTGCTTCTTTCATCCGTGCAAGTGAAGATGAGGAACTGCAAAATTTTCAGTTTCCCTTGTGAGTGAGTGAGACATTTTTTGCTGCTATGATAATAGCAGTTTCGTTGATCTTGCACAAAGTGCATATCTGGTCCAAATAATATAATTTACACAATATTTACAAATTACTCAAATCTGTGATAGGGAGTGGCTTGTTGTGTGGCATTTTAAGTCTCAGGAATGTTGGATTGGATGTTTCTCATCTTTTGTGTTTCTTTTAAAGCCACCAGCCACTCCTTCTATGCTTGTTAGTGTATGTGAGTGTGCACATACCCTTGAGCATATGTGCACTCATCCTTTTGAGAAAGGACACTGGATTTATGCATGCTGCTGTTGAAACATTATGCACAAATCCAAAATGTTGTTAAAGATAAGCCACAGCCCTTCTCCTTCTAGTATGGAGAAATCTTGGAAGGGTCTCATCAAAGTGTCTCATAGCACTAAGACTCTCAAATCAACAAGAATGTGTTTAGTGCCTATTATTCATGTTGATACTAAGCAAACACAAGTAAGCAAGTAGCAGTGATATAAAGTGAAATGTTTTTGTACTATTTCATTTCCAGCAGAAGGAATTTTTTTAAAAAAAGATTTATAGCAATTATTAGGAGGATTTGCTTATCATAATCACTGATCTGTGATAAATGGATATTAGATATGCAGGATTTGATTTGTATGAAAAAAATTTAGTGGATGAATGATGCTTAATGTTAACATTTATTTTTAAAAGCAAATCCACTAAATGAATGAATAGATACACCACAGGTTATCCCTTGTGGTCTCAGCTGCACTGGGACTTTCAAAAGTAAAGCATGGCATATGAACTCCACAGAACTATAACTACTTTGTAAACTCACTCACAAACTCACAAACTCAAATTGTGTGTGCCTGTGTGTCTGTGTGCGTGTGTGCGTGTGCGTGTGTGTGCAAATAAGGGGTTGCAGAACAGTGGCGGAAAATTTGGCATGAAGGCAGCCCCAGGTGGAATCTCCTGTCTACAGATTTAGAAAGACCTACTGTCTCAAATGCTGGAAATCCATTGCCAGTGAAAGAAGACAGTATTGAGATAGGTAATCCAGTGTCCAGATTGGTATACTGCATCTTCATCTGCATATATTTGCAAAGGGACTTGAATAACTGAATATCTTTACTAAAAAAGCGGTGCTTTTTCCAAGTGTTTCGCTTAAAGAGCAACTTGCTTAAAGAGCAATCCCGTGTAACGCATTATGCTCTTTAAGCGAGGTGTCACTGTTATTTTCTCCCAAAATCCTTCCCAGTTAATATTATGGCATGTTAGAGTGTACAGTCATAGATTCAAAGTTGTTTCTGGCTTTATCAAAGCAAAACTATTTTTTCACATTTTCTCCAGCATTCTAAGCATGGCCAAATACTTTCAAAAAATGATATATCATTAAGTGAGGCTTTAAAATGTTGGAAATCTATGTAAGGACAGCACAACAAACTCTCAAAATATGACCTTATTGAGTTACAGATTGAAATCTTTACCTTACTGAGTTTCCCTAGATGTTGTGTTGAATATAGACCTTTACAGGGCCAGATGCTTTGAGATTGTAGTAAACATGGATTTTAGTCGGCTCATTCTGATAACTTGGAATATGGAGAGAAAACTAATTATTGGGCTTCGAATTTTGAGCTTAGATAGAGCTCCTGTAGAAAAAAGAATGTGTGTGTGTGTGGGGGGGATCTGAAGCAACCTGTTCTTCTTCATGCTGACCTCCCAAAATGTCAACTCTTACTGGCATTATAGTCACAGAGAATAAGAGATGTAGAATGGACCAGCAACAAGTTGAGCGACAAGATTTGAAGATAACAAATGAAGTTTGGAGCTGAAGAGATAAGGCAAGAATTATGAAACTTCAATGATAATGTCTCTATATAGGGAATATTTAATGTTGTGTAGGATTTTGATGTTTTCGGCTTTTAAAATTGCCTATAATAAAACATTGTCTATAAGTTATAATTAGTTAGTTAGTTGCCATCAAGTCAAAACCAACTTACAGTGACCCTAATAGAGCTTTTGAGCTAAGAGGAAAAAAAATGGTTTTACCAGTTCCACTCCTCCAGTAAGTTTTCATGGCCAATTGGGGATTCAAACTCTGGTCTCCAGAATCCTCATCTGTAACTTGATTCACTACAATGCATTGGTTGCTTATGAATATTACTACGTATGTAAATACAGTAATAAATATTTTCCAGTCTTAATTTTGCACACTGAACTGGCCATGTATATAATGTATGTAATGATACAGCTATCGTTAAAAAAAAGCAGCAGGTAGAGTCTAAGGACACTACCATCAGGGATTGAGTTTGTGAATTTGATGTGTTGAATTATGCTCATTAGTTCATTTATTTCTTTTATTTCATTCAGATGAAAAGAAATAAATGAACTAATGAGCATAATTCAACACATCGAATTAATGTACTAAATTATTATTATTTATTATTATTATTTATTAAATTTAATACCCCGCCCCAATCGGGGGGACCCGACTCTGGGCGGCTTACATCCCAATAAAAAAAGAAATAAAACCCAACTCAATATCACTAAAAACATCAGAATTAAAAACATCAGAATTAAAAAATCATCACAGATTTAAGACAACACAGGACTACACATCAGTATTCCCATATTCCAACCCAGGGAGGCAGTTCTTATGTAAGCCACTTGGTGTGGGAACCCACGTTCCCAGGTCCCCAAACCTGTCCTGCCAGCCAGGTTTTCACGCCTTTCCGGAATGGTAAGAGCTCCGTCTGAAGGCGCAATTCGGTGGGCAGGAGGTTCCAGAGGGTCGGGGCGGACACGGAGAAGGCTCTCCTCCTAGTGCAGGCGAGGCGCGCCTCTCTCGCCGAAGGGATAACAAGGGAGCCTCTCCGATCCGCCCTGGTGGGACGGACAGAAGTTCTTGGGATGATGCGGTCTCTTAGGTATCCTGGCCCACTACCATGTAGGGCTTTAAAGGTAATAACCAGCACCTTGAATTGCACCCGGAGACATACTGGCAACCAGTGCAGCTCCCGGAGCAGCGGCGAAGCATGAGCATAACGCCCACGCCCCACCACTATCCGGGCCGCCGCGTTCTGGACCAGCTGGAGTCTCCGGATGGTCGTCAGGGGCAGCCCCATGTAGAGCGCGTTACAATAATCAAGTCTGGAGGTGACCAACGCATGTGTGACCATAAGCAGGGCATCCCGGTCTAGGAGTGGGCGTAACTGGCAAATTACACGAAGTTGTGCAAAAGCCCTCCTGGCCACGGCTGCCACCTGCTCTACGAACAGTAGCCGTGAGTCCAGGAGGACCCCCAGATTACCCACCGGGTCTGTTTGGGGCAGGACTGCCCCATCCAGGACCAAAGATGGGAGCTCCTTTGTTAACACAGGACCCCCTACCCACAGCCACTCAGTCTTGCCGGGATTCAGCTGTAGCCCGTTGTCCCCCATCCAGACCTTTACAGCCTTCAGACACCTGGAAAGGACTTCCACCGCACTGCTTGGGTCCCCACGGGCAGAGATTTATAACTGGGTATCATCTGCATATTGATGATACCTTACCCCGTGGGAATGGATGATCTCACCCAGCGGCTTCATATAGATGTTAAACAGGAGAGGAAAAAGTACCGAACCCTGAGGCACCCCGTATTGCAGGGGCCTAGGGCTGGACTTCTCCTTCTCCAGGCATACCGACTGGGTCCTGCCCCTCAGGAATGAGGAGAACCAGGACAGCACCGTGCCCTGGATCCCCAGACCCTGGAGCCTTCCCAGAAGGATGCCATGATCGACCGTATCAAAAGCCGCTGAGAGATCGAGAAGAGCAAGGACAGACGGTTCCCCTCCGTCCCGCTCTCTCCAGAGATCATCCACCAAAGCGACTAGCGCGGTTTCGGTACCATATCCGGGCCTGAATCCTGACTGAAACGGGTCCAGATAATCCGCTTCATCCAGGACCTCCTGCAATTGCCGCACCACAGCCTTTTCCAAAACCTTACCTAAGAAAGGTAGGTTGGACACTGGACGGTAGTTGGAAATTACCGTGGGATCGAGGGACGGCTTCTTCAAGAGGGGGAGCACCAAAGCGTGTTTAAGCTGTGCTGGAAAATGCCCCTCTTTTAGAGAAGCGTTAATTAATGCCTCGATCCAACCACCTGCCACAGACTTGGAGGCTTTAATTAACCAAGCAGGGCATGGGTCCAGTGCACAGGTCTTGGCACAAACAGATACAAGAAGCCTGTCCACTTCCTCAGGGCCAACAGGATCGAACCGATCCCAGGTAACATGGCTAGACTGTGCTATGGTCAACCCCAGCTCTGTATGTTCCACGCCGGGATTTAGCCTCGAGCGGATCTGAGCGATTTTCTCCGTCAGATAATCAGCAAAATCCTCAGCCAAACCCTGCCACCCAGGGCCCGGCCCCCCTCTGCCGAGAAGGGACCTGGTCACCCGGAACAAGGTCGCTGGGCGATTATCTGTGGAGGCAATAAGGGTGGTGAAGTATTGGCGCTTCACCACCCTCATCGCCACTAGGTAGTCTTTAATAGCAGCTCTAACTAGTGTTTGGTCGGACTCACTCCGAGTCTTCACCCAGCGGCGCTCTCGGCGTCTCTTAGCCCGTTTAAGCTCCTTTAGTTCCTCTGAAAACCAAGGGGCAGATCGATCCCCACGGACTCGGAGAGGCCGTATTGGCGCGATTACATCCAAGGCTGCCGTCCTTAGACTCTACCTGCCACTTTTTAAAGTTCTTGCTTGCTTCTTCACTGCCAGGTGGGTCCTGACACCCCTCTCCCCCCACACACTTTCTCTCTTACCTTCCTTCTTTCATGAAACAAACACATCAACAGCCTGTTTACTTCCACATCCAGCAAGAAGGCGAGAGTTGGAGACAGACTTTTTTTGAAGGAAGTTTAGAAATAGTGTTGTTTTTTTAAACCATCATAGAAAATGTTTCTGAAGTCCAATCCAAATTGTATAAGTGTCACAAGAAAAGTTATTATGTCCTCTATCAATCACACTTTGGATCACTTCAATTGGTTGATTGATTTGGTTGCTGGCTCACCGCCAACCAACTCCCCCAATGTCATTTTTACAAGTCACGTTTTTCTTAATATCTTTGTTGTTGATTCTTGTTTCAGCATCATTCATTTCCACATGCTGTATTCAAACTGTATCCACCTTGGGAAGTTGTCATATTAAGTTTCTAACATGGTTTTCCCTTTTATTTTTGCGTTTTTGTGACCTCATTTGAGTGGGGTTTTTGTAAAACACGTCATAGTTTTTCCCCCAAAGTCCAATTTCAAATGTAATAGTGTCACCACAAAGGTTATTCTTTCCTCTTTCAAACGCACTTTGGGTCACCTGACTAGGTTGTGTGGTTGGGTCACTGGGCTGCCAAAAACTCACCCCCCCAGCAAATATTGTATTTTTTCAAGACAACTTTTGGAAGCAATTACATCATCGCTTTGTATTTTTGGCCAATCGGTCTTTACATTTCTGAAAGTCACCAAGACGAGCAACCATTAGTTGTGTGGTGGCAGCTCGTCGAAAGTACATCATTTTCATTGCATCACAAAAGCTGCCAGACCACCCAACCAAAATGTAAGATGTTCATCGAATTCACATTGAAACCCCTTGTTGAATGCCAAAGTACAGAAGCACAACTTACCATCAAAACCATACCCTCATTTTCTAGATGAGTTACCATATATATATAAATATATATGTTTCAAGCATATAAGAAAATAAGCAAAACAAAGCAAAACACTGTAGCACTTTGAAGTCTAACTGTTATATTGAATTTTAGCTCTTGTGGATTAAGTCCACTTTGTCATTATGCCTCCTTATAGGAAAAAGGTGCAGTAAAAACATTTGAAATAAATATATAATAAATATAGAGAATTGAGCCAGCATGTGATCTGTGTTTAACGTGTCCCACCATTTAATTATGTTTTATTCTGTAACAATAAATATAACTAAGTTTAAGAGTGATATAAGTGGACTGCAGTGGCTCAAGTGGCTAAGACGCTGACTGGAAGGTGGGAGGTCAGCAGTTCAATTCCTGAGTACTGCAGGACAGAATGAGCTCTTGTCTTTGTCCTAGCTCTTGCCAACCTAGCAGTTTGCAAGCAAGAAATTGCAAGCAAAAAATAAGGGCCACTTCAGTGGGAAAAAACAGCATTCCGTGCGCTCCAGTGTCTAGTCATGCCTGCCACATGACCACAGAAATGTCTGCAGAAGCAGACAGTGCTGGCTCTTCAGTTTTGAAACAGAGATGAGCACTGAACCCTATAGTCGGATACGACTGGCTTTCGAGCAAGGGGAACCTTTACCTTTAGCTTTAAGGGTGATATAAGGGCAAGTGTTAAAACTCATTACTCTACCACCCCAATGGAACTATTGGAGAAATAATGTAATTACAAAAAAATAAAAAAATTGTGAGGCGTGCCTTTCAAGCTCCAGTTGAAAAAGTACATTCCATTGTTCTTCATGTGACTAGATCTTAGCTAATTGTAGTATGAATCACGGTGGGTTTATTTTTTTCTCATCCTGGCATTCTTAAAATACATAATGTGGTTTTCAGATGAAGAAGAAAAACATGATCTTTATAAAGCCATAATTGTGACTTCTGCTTTTCCCTCAATGAAGACACTCTAACATTAATATTTTGTAAGGCAGCATTGTTCCCCACTACTTCTACCAACTCATTTGCTACACAAGGAAGAGTGTGAAGGAAAACTAAAACTGGCTCTTTTCCCTACCTTTGGGGAGCATAAAGTTTAGTCGCATCTGCCCAACCATTCCTCCAATCCTCATGAAATACCCATAGATCTGATTATATGGTTCTTATGTGTTGAAACAGAGCTGCAGTGAACAGCCCCCTCAAGCTGGTTGATTCCTTCTGATAGCAATCTGTGGTGTTTTCTGATGCAATAAAGTGATTGTAAATGTGGAGAAAGTCCCCCTACTCCCTTTTGTCTTTCTTATGGAAAGGCAGTTTCTCTGCAACACTTCACAAACAGAATTTTATACTGGAAGCAATTGAAAAAGCAGTTTATGATGCCATATGGGATGATACCCTCTCTGAAAAACAAATACAAGCCCAGTTCCACTTGTACTTTGCTAAATTAGTTCCTCTGTAGTGCCACCAGACTGTGGTGACTCAAGTGGTTAAGACGCTGAACTAGCTGACTGGACAGTCGGAGTTCGATTCCTGGGTACTGCATGATAGAGTGAGCTCCTGTCTCTGTCCCAGCTCCTGCCAACCTCAAAAGAAAGAAATTGCAAGTCGATAAATAGGGACCACTTCAGTGGGAAGGTAAACACTTCAGTGTTAAGGCATGCCTGCCATATGTCCACAGAAATGTCTGCACATGCATACAGCACTGGCTCTTTGGCTATAAACAGAGATGAACACTGAACTCTAGAGTCAGATACAACTGGCTTTCAAGCAAGGGTGACCTTTACCTAGTGCCACCAGAAAAGAAGCTGGAATTGATTGTGTGATTGAGATGGGGCATCAGAAAACAACCTAAGTGGTTTCAAATGTGGAATCCATTTGTGTGAAACCTCTAAAAAGTAGATCTGTTTGACAAGACAATTTTAAAAGAAAAACAACTGGATTTTGCTACAGCTCAGCTCATGTTTATACATTCTGCCATCACTGTTGATTTAACTTTTATCTTGGAATTTGAATTTACCATTTAAAACGATAGGGGTGTATTTTGCTTCATATTTTTGTTATCCTTCTAAAATCCACATCAAAAGCCACAGAGGATTTCCAACACATTTGTGTGCAGAACTATTTGCTTAAGTGATGCCTACTCAAAAGGGTGTGAATTATTTATTTGTACAGACTACTTTCAAGTTGAGGCCGATGTTAATTTGACCAGATCATTGGCATTGTATACTTAATTACCATGTAAATAGCCTACAAGCTGATGTCTTGTAATTAGTATACTAAATTCTACAAAATTTATGAATAAAATATATTCCTTTCAAAGTTTAAAAACAGATATTTTATTAATGATGAATCTTATCTTAGTTCTGCAAGTTCCCCTTTTGTTAATTGCGTGCCTCTCTTGTGTTTTTGATATGCTAATTTTGTTTTGTATAAATATTTGTCTTCTTTGTATTAAATATGTTGTCAGTGCTGGCTCCACTTCTGTTTCCCAACAGCTGACATCCTGGAATCGTTTTATTGCACTGTTCAATTGAACAGGATCAACTTCTTTCAAAGCCACGTACCCACACCATTCCACTACACTTAGGGCCTGAAATCGTGAAATGTGAACCTTAGATTCATTGAATTGTGCAGTATTTTTTCAACATTTTCCCATCTAGGGTACATATTTGAAATGAAAGAACCTTCAACATTACTCCATCATTATCCTCATACACTAGCAGGCACATGAGAGAGTCATGTTTGTTAAAAAAGCAGTTGAAAAATTAATATGTATATAACCTATTTAAATGCCTAGCATCTTTGCAAAAAAGCAAATGAGCTGACGTTGACATGGTTTTGAAATCATCTTGTCTTACAAGAGATGAATAAATTTTTTTGTGAAGCATTTGATAGAGGGGATTAAGAATTCCATGAGATTCAATGAGAGAGAAGAAACACAGAGTGTGTCAGGAAACGACATATTTCCTCATGTTTCTCAAGGCTTGAAGTTGCAGTTTTTTAGCTAGGCCTCATAGAGAGCCTCATAAAAATCCCTTCCCCCTCTGTCTCATGGACTCATGTCACGAAACAGCATGTTTTCCAGCCAGTGTCCCTGTGTTATCTTTCTAGCTAGCTGAGTTTCATGTTTTGACTCTACATGTGTGAAAACAATCCATTGTTTTGAGAATATTTCTCTCTGTTACCTGAGTGGCTAAGAGTAACCCACCTGACTGCAGATTCTCCATTTTGCAGAGAAGTTAGTTAGTTCGTTTCTGGATATCAATGGTTTAGGACCCTGGCTATGGTGTGGGATTATTCTTTTCCTTTTACGATGATTACCTAATTCTTTGTGGACTATGTACCGGACTGATTCTTTGTTATGACCTTTTGATCTACGTTTTTCCATGGACTTTGCTACATGACCCTGAAGAATAAGGCAGCTGTTTCTCTTTGAAGATTGTTGTTTTTTGACTGACACACACACAAAACAACGCAAAGACACGCTACCAGATACCTCCCTTGTTTTGCTCTATGCTCAGCTCCACTGCCAGAGCATAGCAAGAGTTCATTTTAAGCGGCTCAGCTCTCCCAAAAGGTGAGGCAAGGGTTAAGTTCCAGTTAAATGGGCAGTAGGCCCAGGAGCTAATGGGAGGGACCCTTGCGATCGGACAGCTGATAGTTCGAAAGAGTGAGATCAGAATTATTTGCTGCTTATCTAATAATGGCAAAGGTAGAGAAAAATCAATACATAAATTGGCTGGGTATAGACCTCTGTTTGCCTATAGCAAGTCCATCACATTAATTAATTTATTAAATATTTTCTATTTTGTTCAGTTGCACAGTCGAGGCCAACCCTTTACGACCTCATGGACGACCACAAGCCAGGCTCCTCTGTCATCTGCCATCCTCCATAGCCCACCCAGATCTACACCCAATGCATCAACAATGCCATCTAGCCATCTCATCCTCTATACAGTAGTTCAATCAATAAAAATGGAGAGTACAATCAAGAAATCAGCAAAAGACTCAGACTTGGAAGTGCAGTTATTAAATTAACTAGAAGTGTAAGGCTATGTCTCTGAAGACAAAGACCATACGTATAATTGTATTTTAAATTCTAAATATGGAAGCTGTACATCAACAAAACTGTGAGGGGGGAAGATTAATTAATTCCAACTGCCATGTTGGAGGAATCCACAGAGTGCCAGAAAGCCAGATAAGTTGGTTTACCTGATGAAGTTTTATAAAATTTATTTATTATACAGTAAAATCCCAGTTAACGTTTGCACCACACAATGTTAAAACAGGATAACTAAGGGAAATCTAGGGGGAAATTTGCACTGCACAGCATTAAGTTAACGTTGTGCAGTGCATCCATTCCCCCGCCCCCTGAGATTTCCTCTAGAGATCTCTGCCCCAAAGCCAGTAGGGCTGATCTTCCCCTAGGAAGCACCTTCCCAGGGGAAGACCAACCCTGCCAGCTTTGGGGCAGAGATCTCTGAGGTGCTCTCGCTGTTTCGAGGCTTGCCTCAAAACAGCGAGGACACCACTGGAGATCCAAGTCCCAAAGCCCACGAGGCTGGTTTCTTCCTGGGAAGGCAGTTCCCAGGTGGAGAGCAGCCCCACCAGCTTTGGGGCTTGGATCTCCTCTTGCCTGCCTCCTTAGAAAGGGAACCAGGGATCAGACTCTACAATCCCCGGCTCCCTTTCTGAAGAGGCAGGCAACCTGCTTGGCCCCAGATGAGGCTAGTCCTAGAAGGGAACAGGCCCCTTCTCTTCCAGAACAGGCTGTGCATGAGTGTGGGTGCACATGCAGCTCATCCAGGAAGGGATCGGGCCAAGCACTTGGCCCCCTCCCTCCCTTCTAGGATGAGCTGCGGGTGTGCCCAGGAAAGGAAAGGGCCAGGTGCTTGGCTCCTTCTCCTTCAGGACGGGCTGTGGCTGTGTGCAGACACACACCTGCAGCTCATCCGGGAAGGGAATGGGCCTTTTGTAGGTTTGGGCCTTGGGTCTCCAGAGATAATGTACCCTTGCTTTTTCAAGACAATCCTCGAAAAAGCAAGGGTACATTACCTCCAGAGATCGTCGCCCCAAACCCGCTGGGCTGCTCTCTGCCTGGGAAGGCGCTTCAAAGGCAGAGACCAGCCCTTCCCTTCTAAAGCAAGCCGGGCTCAGCCCACGTGCATAACCAGCTTGCCTTAGAAGGGAAGGGGAGAAGTGGTCCCCCTTCCCTTCTAAGGCAAGCCAGGCTTGACCCACACGCACACCCTGCTTGCCATGGAAGGGAAGGGGAGAAGTAGTCCCCACTTCCAAGGCAAGCCAGCTCATCCTGCACGCACACCCAGTTTGTCCTCCCAACATGCTGGATACTCATTTTGCTGACTTTGGAAGGATGGCAGGCTGAGTCAACTTTGTTCCCCATCAGGATCATACATCATCAGAGGTTTGGCTGCAGTATAGCAATTTAACCATTGTGCCATTATCAGAAGAGAACCCTCCATGGAAAAGAGCTTCACTTTTCATCTGGCCTCGAAGGCTCACTGCTACTTCTGTTATTGTTAATTATTGGCTGTCCTGGCTGTGTCTGATGGGAACTGGCATAACAATATTTGGAAAGCTAATAATTTTAGGAAGATTTAGAAAGAAAATCCCAGACACATGGGCATATCTCAATGAAAGTGTTTCCCCAACTGTTGTTTGTAATTTGATCAATTATGATTAGCGTGTAAGGCTCCCCACACTTTAAATGCTTTATTGCTCCATTGATTTGCTAATGGGCTGACTTTTTAACCTTTCCACAGACTCTGAACAATGTTATTTTGATCATTACTTGGAGACTAAGCAATCCTTAAAAGCCCTTTATCAGACGAAATGCATAGATTAGCACAGAGTTGCTTGTTATTGAAACCCTTATTTCTGTGCTTAATCTGTTTATTTAGGATGGTATTTTTTTTTTTACTCTAATGACAACAGTCCTCCCCAAATTCACATTATGTTCTTCAGATAAAGACTGAAGTTTATGCTGGTTAGAAGACAATGAGGGTGGTTGTTTCAAAGTGAGCATTGCTGAACTTAATTTAACTTTAAACTTTTAGACAGGCTTCTTTCTTTTTTTAAAAAAAGAAAGACTGTGATGACTCTAGATTACAGAGATGAAAGTTTATTCTGCTGCCATTTGCTCAGCATGCATTAGGGATTTTCTTGTTTTTACAGACAGGGAGGGTGAGTTTTGTTCCTGTCCTGTAAAGTGGAGAAGAGCAGTGTTCTTACTCTTTCAAATCTCCTAGTGTGTTTGACAGTTACATTGAAAGCCTGGGAAAGAGGGAAATGTTTGAATGCATTTTGACCAAGACATGAATTTAAGGTAGATGAAGGGATGCATAACCTTCTTGGCCTGTTTTAAAAGGTAATTATTTCACAAAACTCCAGACATAAATTATTTTCCTTGAAAAGAGGTTGTTTTATTAAGGGAGTGAAGTTTACTAGTAAAGTAAAATGACTGAAGCTGAAACATATTGCTGGATTCCAGAGGGTAATAGATTTGTAATAGGAATGGAAACAGTTAACATCTTTAAAAAGTGACATTGAGATCTCTTGGAAGTTTTGCACGCAACAAATAATTGCAGCTATCTAACAAAAGAGCAGTTCAATTGTAGCCAATGATAATATTAAGCAGAATGAGCTTGTCGCCCTAGATAGCTGTCAGGACCTCAGAAGTTTAAAAGAAGAAATAAAAGGTAAGAAGGATTTCCCCTCACAATCAACTATATTACTTCTCCCTGCATATCTAATCCCTTCCCATCCTTAAAAGGTTGGAATACTGGCCTCTGAGGGGTTTATCTCTGACATGCCAGTGGAACCACAGTATTCTCAATGTCATAAGAATTGAAGCTTTTCACTTTCCAGAAGAGCCATGACTTGAGGAAGCATTTCCAAGGGTGGGTGATAATAACCACTCTATCAAAGCTGCAACTGCTGCCCACACTGAGCTGTCAAGGGAGCACTTACTGGAAGGTTTTCTTCCATGCAAGCAAACTTGTAAGATGGGGAGAATAGAAATGTTAACATGTTAACACTGAAGCCAAATCATCTTCAAAAGTAAATGTCTCAAGCCAGTAACCACTCATATCTAGGGTCTTAATTCTAGAATTTCCCCTAGCCTGGTCCATCAGTTGCCCATGTTCTAAGCACTAGGCTTACTTGCTTGCTGTATAGGTGCAAAAGATGATGAAGACGCTCAGGAGAAAGAGATCACAACTTTCATTCAGAATCATGTCTAAGATGGTTGAATGCACAGAGACTTAAACTCATCATTAAGCAATCTAAGCACACCCAGAGATGAATGAATTTGTAAATAATAGAAATGAAAGAGTAGGTGATATCTTTATTAAGCCACTAAAAATTAACCAAATACAGTAATACCTCGGTTAGCATTTGCATCGCATAACGCTAAAATTGGATAATGTCAGGGAATTTGAGGCAAACATTTGCATCACACAACGTTAACATAACATTGTGTGATGCAAACTTTTGCCTCAAATTCCCTGACGTTGATCACTGACCCAAAGCCTGCAGGGTTGGAGACCAGCCCTGTGGGTTTTGGGGCAGAGATCTCCACTCAGATTGGCGGTTTGGTTGGGGGGGGGCACACGTGCCATTCTACCATAAACCAAACCGGCAATCAGATTGCACACTGGGACTGCCTGGGTGTTGGGGGAGAAACTGTGCATGCGTGCAATTTCTCCCCCAATACCCCAGCTGTCCCAGATGAATGCTGTGACTGCCGGGGTGTTGGGGGAGAAACTGTGCATGCACACGATATTACGATAACTGCTTTTCAGAAACACACACACACACACCGGCCTGGCTTGCTAAGGGGCTTAGCCATCGGGGGGGAGGGGCTTCTGAAGAGAGGCTGGGGAAAGGGTCCAAAGCCTCTCTTCAGAACGTCCCCCCCCCTGCCTGGATCACTAAGCCCCAAACAGAGGTTTCTGGGGAAAAAAAGCTGGGGAAAAGTTTCCCCAGCTTCTTTCCAGAAACACCTCCCCCCCGTCTGCCACTGTCTGGCTTGCTAAAGGGCTTAGCCATCCTGGCCGGGAGGGGGGGACGTTCTGAAGAGAGGATGGGAAAAGGGTCCCAAGACTCTCTTCAGAATGCCCCCCTGGATGGCTAAGCCCATTCTTTCCCCCAACCCCAGCGCTGATGACAGCGTGGGTTCAGGGCTCGGGTTGGGGCGCCGATCAACCTTTGCTTTGCTTGCAAGCAAAGGGCAATCCCACACTGGGACCGCAGTTTGTTTGGGGAGGCAACGCGCATTCCCTCCCCAAGCAAACTGGATTGTCCCCCTGTTCCCTTTCCTCTTCAGAAAGGGAACATGGCTTTTTTAAATGTTGTGCGATCAATGCATTGTAGAACATTAAAAGTTGGATAATGTTATGATTTGTGGAACCAAGGTACTATTGCTATCTTTCAGAGTAAAAATGAGAGTTCCAAAACATTCATGACAGCTGATTATGCCAGATCTGCATCTTAGGGTGAGTTCAAATATAAACTGATAACAAGATTGGTGGATGTGGTTAGTAACTTTTTCAATATATTTTGTTAACTACAGTTGCTGTCAGTTTTTTTGTTATCTTTTTTAATGTCAAGTTATTTTCATCCCAAAAATGAAGTCTGTGAAGCCTGGAAAATTTCATTTAAAAAACCATAAATGATCACCCTTGTTTCCATTGCTGCTTATATTATGATCTTTTCATGAAGTGGATTCTATCACTATAATGTCTCCAATCAGCAATCAAATATTTTCTCAATCCTTTTGTCAATTGAAGTAGGAATAAACTGTGTGGAATACAATAGCTTCAAGATTTAAGAGAGTTTTCTTTGTGCTTCCTCTTCTTCTCCATTGAAGATTGCTCCCACAGCATTGCCAGATTAGCTGCAACAGATTGTCCAAGATTTAGGACCCAAACATTAAGGGCAGGCCTTGTGATGTCACACAGGTGGATCCTTTAGCAACAATTGCCAAAGAATACATAGCTATGAGAAACAGATGTTGCAGAGACTTTATGATAATTTAAAGCTGACGTGAATTCCAACAGCCAGTGCAGCAGTGGGTCTTCTGAAAATGTCTTTGTGGAATGTTCTGAAGTTCTGAGTATGAGTGCCAAAATATGATTTTTATTTCATTAGTTGAGAACCTTAGACCCAGTGAATGGACTCTAAAACCTGCCACCTGAAGCTCAAACATGAGATCTTAACCAACCAACCAATCATTTATTGCTCAAGTCAATTGGCCATGGCAAAGAGATCTTGTACAGCTCCAGCCCTTTAGTTTCTAATGGGCCACAACTAGTGACAGAAACTAAACTCAGGAGCATGTAGAAAAGCAAAGCTATATTAACACAACCACTTCAACCCCCCACAGGCTCATTTAGAGGATGACCTCTCATGGTTTTTTTATCAGTTTTTAATGAGATTTGTAATTGGTGCGGGTGGTGGTAGCCTTTTAGTGTTTTAGGAATTTTAAGGGTTTTCATAGGGAATTGTGGGGATTTTATGTATTTGTATTGAATTGCTGTATGCCGCCCAGAGTTGCCCGTTGATTGGGTGGCTATACAAATTGCACAAATTAAATAAATAAATAAATAAATAAATAAATAAATAAACACTAATGACACATCATATATATTATTTTGCTGTGGTACAGCTTTTACAGAAGGGAAAAGATTGCTGATAAAACATATCACATTCTCAAATCCAGCTCTAACCTCCTTTGCACAATGCATTCATGGTTTGTAATCTTGTTAGATATACCACCACCCACTCACAAAACAGCTGAGTGTGGTTTGAAGGCCCATTGCTTAATAATTAGAGAAATGATTTAGTGAGAAAAACAGAAACCAAGTTGATCTGAGGATTAGTGTCCTTAGCTCTGAGAATGTAACTTTGAATATTATAAATAAATTGCATGCATCAACTGGCCTTTACAGCATTATAATAAATACAAATTACACATCTAGAACGCTAATTGATATATAAGCTCTTGTTGTTTATACATAGGCTTAGATTTTTGTTTCCATAGTAACTTTATATGATGATTTGAAGCTGAGACATTTTATTAAATCTGTTAATATTAAGATCCCAAATACTTAAGTCCTTTTTGCTTCTCTGCATCTTAGTATCTTAGCTAGATTTATGAGATGAGCTAGATTAATGGTACTTAAATAAGGCATAAAAACTAGGGTGTTTCCCTCTCACTCCTTATATTGAGAAACTTTCATGATTCAGCTTCTCACTATATAGGAAATACTACCCATACTTCTTCAAAGGTTTTCAGAACCTCCACGTATATACTTAAACCCGGGATTCTCAACCTGCAACCCATGACACCATTTCATGTGGCCCCCCACGACCATCTCCCACACCTGGAAGTGCAATGTGATGGAGGAAGGGCAACATGACCATTTGCTGTCCATTTCCCCCAAAGCTGTCTGGGGGAACGTGACCCGACCTCTGGCTTTAAAAGGTTGAGAACTTCTGACTTAAAGAAATGGGATCAGGAAGGTATGTTGATGAATGAGAATAAATGTCAGTGCTGCTTTTATATTAAAGAAGAATAAGGTACAGTGAACATTCCTAAGATATGCAACTACAGTTGAAATGTGTGAATGATGAGTGCCTAGAAATTATGCGAAACACAAATGATTTGTCCTTCATGCCTTAAATTTCAGCATTCACTACTTCCTTGAGAATTTAGAAGTCAGTTTCCTTTGGATAATAATATTAATTTTGTGTCAGAAAGTATTCTGAGTTAAAAGGATTTTTGCTGGAGAAACGCCACTCAGAGGACCCGCAAATGAGGCATCCCCTGAGCCTCATTTGGGCTTATCCTTTAGATGAGGCACATTTAATGTAAGGATGCTTGGTAATTTGGACAGCAGAGTATAGTAAGATAGAGCTGAACATATAGCTATCAAACGGGTAGCCACTCTTGAGTCCAAAACAAAACAAAATAAATAGCATGGAAGCTGTGTTGTTGGTGCATGCCACTAAGTCACCTCCAATTTATGGAGACCCTATGAATGAGTAATCTATATAATTTCCTGTTAATTCTGCCCCCAAAGATAGTTCAAACTTGATTTGCTCTAGGACCTACATCTTTGTGTTTTAGCAGTCCAGAGTATCTACAAATCTCTCCTGTGCAATTGAAGCTGGTGGCTACATAGGAGCATTGAACTCATTTTGTGTTTTAATCTGGAAAGTGCTGAACCTTGGATAAATTTGATAAAGTTCAGGGAAAAACCTTAAATAGTTTCATCACCCAATATCATCACTGTCACCCACCTGCACTATCTATGAGATGATCAAGAAATAGACCATTTAGATCATTAATTGTTAAATTCTTATTGTTGCTGGTTCAGAATACCAAGGACTAGAGAGTTATAAATTGCACAAAAGACTTTCAAACGATAGATTGCCAGTCAGATGCAAGATGTCGGGCAATCAGTTGCAGTCTTAGGAAACTACTATGTCTCTCTGCTTCTTCAAGCAGGAGATAAATCTTAACTGAATAGTAGTATAGTGTAGAATGAAAATATCTGACTTTTGTGAATGATGTGGCTTTAATATCTGGGTATCTATCTTCATCCATTCCCAGCCAGATTTGGGCTGACTTGCACAATGTTTCCAAACCAAACAACAGAATCAAGTGGAAGGAACTGTGGAGACAGCCAAAGGATGGGCCCAGTGTCCCAATTGAAAAAAGTCAGGAAATGGGGCATTAGTGTTGTTATTTGTGAGCTTTCCAGAAACAGCAGTACAGGCAGCAAAGGAACTATGGGGAAAGTATGGATTCTGAACATCGGACAGTGACCTTGACCACCCCCGTGGATAACCACTGCCACTCTAGTACGACACTACTGGCTCCTGACCTCCAGATGGGCAACAACGACTTTGCTCTGCATCTTCTGAAACTGAAGTAAGGAGAAGTTCCCCTTCCCCCATTGTAGCTGTAACCAGCTATAGAGCTCTACTGGTGCTGGTCTCTGACAGTATGTCATTATCTTCCAGCTTTGTATTTAGTTGTGGTTGTGGAAGGATTGGCACAGCTGCAGCTAAGAGAAGTCTGGTAGACTGGCCTTCCTCTTCAGAGGTGTCTAACACAGTTCCCTTTTTTTGTCAGCGTCTTTTGTTCATTAAAATGAACCACATGTCTTATACTGACTTCACCTGTTTTTCAGTTGATCACTTTATAGACTTTGCTGCCATGAATGATTAATTTGTACTAGACAGATAGACAAACACCCTAGCCCAGAAAATCTTTCCCAGTCTCTCCAGCTACAGGTAGTGTGAAAGATTGTTATTAAATTCCAACACATAATTGGCCCATGAACTTGGCTACGGCATAGAGTCTGCTTGCTTGTTTGTTTTACCTGGCAGAGTTATATCTTTGTTCCTCATTTCAGTACGGTAAGTTAAAAAATAAAAACAAAGTCATAGAAGGGCTGCAGAGGTCTTTTCATGTACTATCTAAAGTCTTTTCTTGAGCCATGGTGCACTTAACCCAAAAATTTGGCCAACTAAGTGGTTTACCAGGTGGTAGTTATTTTCTCTCCCACAGTAATCAGCTTTCCTAAGTACACATTTCTTTTATCTTTAGTTGCCTTGCCTCAATTTCTTTTGCAAACCTGTATGCTAACGAAGGCAGCTTTGAACCTGAACTGTCAACAAGTTTCAAAATATCTAGCTTTGTCTCTGATTGGTGAAATGATGTCAACAAGACACCTTCTAATTAAGGGAAAGAAAAAGAATCCAGGAAACCTCTTCTCAACATGTCGCCTGCAACCAAAAACAAGAATCATTAATATAAAGGAAAGTTCATGTTTCTTACCAGGTGGTCATTGTCAAAGGCTCATTCTGTGGTGGACCTTCTGGAAGACTCCTTAGAACGGATTCATGCACTGAAAGTGTGATTTTCTTGGTTGTGTTAAGAGCTGGATGGAAATGTTTGCATGAACCCAGATTGGCTCCTTGGGTTTCATAGGGTTTTTGCCCATCCCACGCTGATGCAGATGGTTGAGATATGGAGGTTAATTTTGGTCACTTTTGGTGGGTAGCACAGGTAAACCTACTGATTGGAGCAAAAAAAAAAAACCCTCTCAGGTAAGGGATGCAGTTTGTTCAACTGCCAGGTAGCGAGATCACGAGGAGTGCCCACAGCTGGGCAATTAACAAGGGACTACCTGAAATGGACAGCTTGGTAGTCACTGTGTTAAGCCAGAAGTTGTACCAGCATCAGGGCACTTTTGGCGAGGGCTGCGAATAAAAATTGGGTGGCTGGTAGTAAATTATTCCATTGCCTTACGTGTGCTACACTGGCCTCAGTGCAGAACAGTTATGCCACAGTTCAGCTGATTGTAAATAAAGTGGGCCGTAATTGTTACTTCATAAACTGTGTCTGTCTCCTTACTCGGGGTGGCAGGACAATGCCCGTTTCTCCTCTTTAACAGCAACCATGAGCTTTCAGTACAAACAGTACATGTAACTATAAATTGGCTACATGTTAAGTCTCCGGTACCAAAACAATGTGGGACAATAGAAAAATTGGAATGGTATTTTGTACTGTATTGTGATTATATAGTATTGTCTATTCTATACTGAGTATTGTTTATGGATTGTACATTGATTACACTGTGTTTATATTTATTTTGTTGTACTGTATTTTACAATATTATGATATTGTATTGAACTGTTATATTGTATTCAATTGTATGTTGTGAGCCACCCTGAGTTGGTTTCACCAAGTAGGGCGGCATATAAATTGAATCAATCAAATCAATCAAATCAATCAGACCTATCTTTCTAAAATATAACATAGATTTTTTTAGTTTTTATATCAGATTCTACCTTTTTGTTATTCTTTTAATGATTTATATAGTGAATATTTATGTTGTATTCTAAAATATATTAGTCTGCTTTTCAGGAAGTAATTCGGTGCTGATTTTTAATTCTGATGTTTTTAATTCTGATGTTTTTAGTGACATGGAGTTGGGTTTTATTTCTGTTTTTACTAGATTGTAAGCCGCCCAGAGTCGGGTCCCCCCGATTGGGGCGGGGTATTAAATTTAATGAATAAATAAATAATAAATAAATAAACATCATATGGTGCAATCAGACAGCTATAAAGTTGCACACCTGATCACATCAGAAAGGGTTGCTTTAACATGACCAGTATCCCTTAAAGTAACTGCTAGGAAATCATTCCAACCCAGCCTGAAAAGGTAGAAACCCTACAGTTTTATTGTGGTCTAGCTTGTTCACTGACTCGGGCTGGATTGGAGCACATTGCTCATGTTATTGCCTGGAAATAGACCTCACCTGCCTGCTACATAAAGGTCCAAATTGCAGTCTATTTCCCCCATGTGATGTTATGCTTAATCTGCTCACATTTAAAATACAGCAATTTATGTATAAATTGCCACACTATGTTGTTCCCTTGTTTTCTTTTGTTTTTTGGGGTGGAGGGGTTGTCTATGTATAAATCTAGTTTATGATGACTTTCCTCCTTATATTTTATATATCTTATACTTTTAAATAGCAGATCAGGATACAAAACATTGTAAAAATAAAATATAATATACATTGAAACTAGGAGGTACAGCACATAGGCAGCTCAAGTAAGCAGCTTAATAAACTAAGTTTAAAATGCTTCAGTAAGTGAATAGTTCACAGTTTCATTGGGAGGGTTTTACACCTGTGATGCCCAAGCAAAATAAGCCCTCTCATCTTTTTGTACCATAATGTACCAACAGTACTTACAAAGAACACTCCTATGAAGCTTTTTCAGCATTGTCAGCCTGGTATGAAGAGAGGCAATCCTGAAGATTTGTAGGTTTGACCTTGAAAAAATGTGATGAAATTGGTCAAATAGGGTACTATATAAGGGATAAATCAGGAAAGAGACCTTTATTTATTGGATCACATGACTGTTTGGGAGACTTTAAATGAGGCTGGATTTCAAAGACACAACAGTAAGTCAAAACCTTCAGCAGCAGCAGCCCCCTTAAATGGAATCTTTACCCGTCCTGCAATTTCTTCTGCTACCTTAAGCACATATTAATCTGAAATTGTTATGTGACTTCCAGTGTTAAAGAATAGAATCTGGAACAAAGTGGGGTGTTGTGTCAATGACATACAGTGCAAAGAACAGCAACGTGGGAATGATAACTCTCTTGCTCACTGAGAGCTACTAATCCATTTTTTTATCATTTCTCCTGCTTCAGATTCAGCTGCAAAGGATGGGCATACAGAAAGAGCCTCCTCACAGATTGTGGTGTTTTTGAACCACAATTGGGCGTACTCTGGTAACGACAGCCATGTGTTGCTGGCTAATCTTTCTCACACTAGGTCAGGTGAAAGGAACTGCAGCATGAACTCACCAAAAAAGTAAAGGTAAAGGTTTTCCTTGCTCAAAAGCCAGTTGTATCCGACTCTAGGGTTCAGTGCTCATCTCTGTTTCAAAGTTGAAGAACCAGTGCTGTCTGCTTCTGAAGACATTTCCATGGTCATGTGGCAGGTATGACTAGAAACCGGAGCACATGGAATGCTGTTACTTTCCCACCGAAGTGGTCCCTATTTATCTACTTGAAATTTCTTGCTTTTGAACTGCTACGTTGGCAGGAGCTGGAAAAAAAGACCGGAACTCATTCTGTCCTGCAGTACTCGGGAATTGAACCGCTGACTTTCTGCCTCCCCGTCAGCGTCTTAGCCACTTCCCTTCATTTTGGCAGTGTCACATTTGGTTTAGACATGGAAAAAGAAGAAGCCTCAAAGGAGTGAAAACAGAAGGGGGTTGTTGGGTGTGTGCTTTTTTAACAAAGTTTCATTTAACCTCTGGCCATGCTGTGGAGAGCATCTGGGAGCACTAGTTGAAAAGAGCACTTTAAAAAAGGGTCCGTGCAAAACAAGAAGCCAATGAAGTAGCAAAGGCCAGAGGTCGATACCATATAAGGAAAGAGAAGAAGAAAATTCCATTACAGTAATACCTTGGATAACGATTGCATCGGATAACGCTAGAATCGGATAACAATGATAATGATTCTTTAGTGTTATCTGAGGCAATGGTCTGCGGGTGGTGGTGGTTTGGGTAGCAGTTCTACCCAAACCACCCCCCACCTGCAGCGATCTCTGCGACTGCAGTGCACACTCGGAATTCCCTCACCCCTTCTTCATTCACAGTGCTTGTTGCTTGGAATGCAGGAAGGTGTGGGGAGGGGAGAGGTGCGATCTCGTGCCTCTTCCCCCCTTCCTGCATTCCAAGCTAGTGCTGCGCTGGGTGGATGGGGGAAATACCCACCCCGCAAAGGTAGTTATGGATCGCTGCACTTGCGGGGTGGGGTGGGTTCCCCCCACTACCCAGCGCTATCTTTAAATGCACGAAGATCCACAATTCGCGTCTCTTTTCCTGTGGATCTTCATGCATTTAAAGCTAGCCCTTGCGGGGTGGGGTGGGTATTTCCCCCCACACACCCAGGGCTAGCTTAAAAAGCAAGAAGATACAGAGGAAAAGAGACGATGCAACTGAACAAAAAAAAAAAAAAAGGAGTTGCAAGCCAAAAACAAGCTTTCAAAAATACTGTCTGTTTATCATTCTGGACTAATATGCAGTGTGTGTTTGCACACATACACATTATGCATACAATTCTGATTCAGATATCCGTTCCATAATGTATCCAATACTGCTCACTGGAAAAATGAGAAATTAAATACACTTGGTACTCAAGAATCATTAAAATGATAAATGGCTTTAAAAATTTTTTTTGTTCTTTTCTCCATAATGTTTCTAATTTGAAACTTTGTCAGTTCATGGCCTGAAATGCTATGTTACATAGCTAACAACTATATGCTTCTATTTATGTAGACAACCACTTTAGTCTCAAAACCTGCAGTATCACTTTTCTAGTTTCCAGGAACTATCCTTTTAAGTTATTTACTTGCTGAAACATTTTAGAATGGCCTTTCATTTTCTTTGGTACCAAGTTCTTACTGAACAAGTATATATTGTGAACCCATTCTAAAGGCTTCCACAGCTAGAGCTTGGGGAGACATAACCATCTCTATGAACCCCAAATGTTTTACATTTTTTGACTAAAAAAAAGGTCCCTCACACTTTCTAATGGAATTGCTCACAGCTTTGAAACAAGGCACCTTGGACCAAAAACAGCTTGGGCAAATGAGACGTTGGATCACAAGATCAATTGTGTTTCATGGCTCAGTGTGAATCTTTTAAGCATGGATCCTACATTTCCAGGTACCATTCTAGCTGCACTTCCCCACATTTCGCCAAAGTTATTTTGGAAATGCCACCAGTTCCAGTGTTAGTGGAGCAGTGAATCAGTTGTGAGTTTTGTCTGAACTTTACAAGAGCTTTCCAAACTGCTAGACTCTAAGCAGAAAATAGGTTCAGCATTGTGGATAATATGTTTAAAGTACAACTGAACTCTCCAGTGGTTCACTTTAAAAGCCAGCCTCCATGGTATCCAGTCAGTGGTGGGATGTCAAAAATTTTACTACCCCACCGTGATGTCATCACAGTCTGGGCGGAGCTAACATCATTATGTCATGACATCATGGGCGGAGCCAACATCATGACATCATGATGTTGTGGGAGGGGCCAAAGAAAAATAAATAAATAAATAATAATTAAAATAAAATAAAGGACCAACACACACACACCTCAACCCACCCACCACAACACAATCCCGTAAATAAATTAAATAATAAATAAATAAAATAATAAATAAAATAAAAAATATTAAAATACACCCACACACCCACCCCAAACACAAATCAACCAGATATTTTAAACCAGAGCTTAAAGCTTATTCTGGCTAATCTTTCTTACACTAGGTCAGATGAAAGGAACTACAGAATGAACTTGCCACAAGATGGCTTCATTTTGGAACTTTTCAACTTTTCAACAGTTAAAGAAGTTAGGTACTAAGTCTTTGCCTAACCAGTTCTCTAGGATAATGTGCCTTAATGTAAAACAGCTGTACCTCCTTAAGGGTTTTCCAATTGGAACAGCAATTGGAACAGCACAAGTGTAGCTTATTGATGAGGTAACTCTAAGACTTTGCTTAAAAAACCCAAGCCAGGCCGCCAGGCCTTCCAGCCACCAGGCCTTTTTAGGAACTGTGGTAGTACATCAATATAGGTAAAGGTATTAAATACACATTAAAATACACACAGACACGCCACATCCAAAGGTGAGTCACTTGCCCTGGGGAGAAGGCTATCGGGAGCTTCTCTTCCTCCCCCCGGCTTGGGAGGACAGCAAGAAGGCCGTGTATACGCGCCAAGCACTGCAGGCGTGCATGCACACCAAGTGAAAAGGTAAGCCCAAAAGGTGGTTCCCCCCAAAAAGGTGCTACCGGTTCTCCGGGACGCTGGGAAAAGTTACTACCGGTTCTGGCGAACTGGTGCGAACCTGTTACATCCCATCACTGTATCCAGTGATGGCCAACCTTGGTACTCCAGGTGTTCTTGGTCTTCAATTCCCAGAAGCCCTGATCAGCAGGAGCGCTGACTTGGGCTTCTGGTAATTGAAGCCCAAGAACACCTGGAGTGTCAAGGTTAGCCATCATTGGATAGGCCTTCAGAAGGCCATATCTGACCTTTTTAACTCCAGGAATCCAGCTCTCTTGGTTACTGTGCAGTGAAGTAAGTAAGTGTATGTTTTGATTTCTCCAAGAAATGTACTTCCTTGTTGTCATTGTCAGTTCATATGAACGAGAAGATGTTTATCAAGGAAACAAGGAAGGAGAAGAGAATGCATGTTCTATATTTGTTGTTGTTCAGTTGCATGTGACCCCACGGACCATTGTATACCAGGCACCTCTATCCTCCACCATTCTCCTCAACCTGCCCAGCGCTGTGCCCATTGCATCAACAATACCATCTAGCTATCTCATTCTCTGCCACCCCTTCTTCTTTCGTCCTCAACCTTTCCCATCAAGGCTTTCTCAAGTGAATCATCTCTTCTCATTTGATGTCCAAAGTACTTTAGCTTCATCTTCATTATTTGACCTTCCAAAGAGCAGTTGGGTTTGATTTCTTTTAACATTGACCTATTTCTTCTCTTTGCTGTCCAGTGTACTTTAAAAATTCTCCTCCAACACTACATTTCAAAGGCATCTATTCTTCTGCGCTCAGCTTTCTTTACGGCCCAGCTCTCACAACCATACATTACTACCGTAAATACCATTGCTTTGACTATGCGGACTCTTGTTTGCAAGGTGATGTCTCTACTTTTAATTATGTTACCCTGGTTTCTCATATCTTGTCTCCCAATAATTAGTTGCCTTTTTATTTCATGGCTGCAATCACCATCTGCAGTGTTCTATTTACATGAAGATAAAAAAGTGATATTTTCACTGAGAAACTACAATACACTGAGCCTTGGTTGTCACTTTTGGCCATAATTAACTGTAAGGAAGTTCTACTTGTGTCACCTAGCATTTGTGTCACATGAAATTGATTGATAGGTGCCTGTTTGGTATATTTTCAGCCACACTTTAAGGAAAAGAACAAATTTCATTTCTTACCTAAGTGAGCATTAAAATTGCCACAGAACGGGATGAAATAATTGTTGTGCCTCTCACAGATATTCTTTCCCTCAAATTCTACATAATTGCAAAATAAAAATAATGTCTTAATTGGGGTGGAAAACATAGAAGAGTGGCAAGGATTAAATTAGCCACTTTCATGTCTTGTCTGTATTTTACATATATTAATCTGAATTTGCACGCCTGCAGGAATAGTCTGTCTAACAACAATTAATAGGAAGAATAAAGTGCAGCCCTCCAGCATGAGTTCTGCTGTGATGTCGTGGATTAAATAAAGAAACAAAGATCTGAAATTTCATATAGGCTCCTTCAGAGAATGTAAGAACATCTGTTTTATATTTCAGGGATGGATCTCATCTAAAATACAGAGCACAGAGGCAGACAGCTATTCAGCATGTCATTCTATTACTAAGTATGCAACTAGAACCTAAGCAGGCAGGTCACTTTTCACCTCGTTAGCAGTACAGGAGGAAGTTTCTGTAAAATAAGAGCCTCAGAGTGGCTTGTTTGGCACCTTATAATAATAATAATAATAATAATAATAATAATAATAATAATAATAATAATAATAATAATAATAATAATAATAATAATAATAATAATAATACCAGTAAAGCTGCCATGACCTCCTATCTTTCAGAAAACTTTTTGTTTCATTAAATAATTTCTTTTCTGCTGATTCCTGCCATTGGTGCTTCCTGTCCCAATAACCTTTGAGAATTCCCTCTGAGAAAGTATGATAGACTGTTCTCATTTATTTTTGCAGCCAGAATTTCCCTTTGGAAACAAGCAAATGGTACCAAGGTGATCTGGAAGTGTGCTATTTTAAAGACCATGCTGAAGGAGACAGGATTGGAAGCGGAGCAAGTTCAAAATAATTTGGTTTCTCTTCCCCCTCCGAGGTCCCTCAGTTCTTGTATAATGTCATAAACTGATGAATGATTAAATGAATAAACTCTCCCACAACAAACGAACAGCCATTGCAATCTAATACCATTTGCCTCACTTCTGTTAAAGCATTATTTGAATTACAGTCATAGGGCACAATCCTAACTAGCTAAAGTGACTTTAGGCTGGCTGAGCAGGCATAGGATGGCTGAGATTATGTTGTACCCAAACCCCTCTCAGCTCAAGAGTGGGAAGTCTTCAGCTGGCCTAAGGGGGGAAATCATAAACCCAGCACAATCACCAATGCGCCCATAGTAACTTAATTTCAATTTTAAAAAATTTCCTTTTCACCATGGTGTGTACTTATTAAATTCTTTGTTTTCCTTGATTCGTGGTCTCTCAACTTGATGGGGCACTTCCTTGGGGAAATTTCAAGCCCTAAGATTCCTTACCTTCAGATGAGGGTGAGACAGAAAACACTTTTTTTTGTTATCAAGGCTTGTCTTTTCCATTTGAAAAACAAAAAAACTGCCACTTTAAGAAGCACAGGGTAATTGTCTATTTTTCTTGTTGGGATAAAGGCAAAATGGAGGGTGCATAGTAAATTTGTAGGTTTTGATCCTCTCACACAAAGATGCGATCCACAAGGATTTTAGATCCCTAGTCTTAATGCATTGCTTTTATAAGAGGAATTATAAAACATCCTATATACCCCTCTGAAAACATTTCTTGAAAAGTCTCAACTTACTACTGTATTTATTTGATGCGGGTCTTAAACAGAATGAAAAAAAAAAGCATTTTCTATTGCTACTGACTTTTCTTCAGCCTATAGTTTCTAAAATGACCTAGGGCTACTTTTGTATCCCTATTAACAAAATGTACATACAACAACATTCATTACTCTGTAATGGAAACAGTGATCCACTGTTCATTTACCTCCGCCATAGGCAACCTGTCTCAGCGCTTGAGCTATGTTTGTTTTCCTCAGAAGATGTAATGAATCATTCAGGTGAGAACAACAGCAAGAAGAGAAAAAAGCTTTTAATGCAGAACTATGGTAAACATATGCTTTCTGCCTAGTATACATTTAATACATTGTATGGCTGGCATTTTGTGACCACACAGAGAGACAACCTAAGTATTTGTAATGACCATCTCTAAAAATCACTCAAATCCACATGCACAGTGAGAGAAATGTGACGAGTCAAAAACTAGTGCCTATGATTTTTATATAACATAATATGTCTGGATACCAGATTAGCAATTTTGGATAAAGCAAAACAAAAGAAATGGTGTGACTGCACTGGCCCTTTTGATGCAGGCTGCTACAGTCTAAATGGGGTTGCTTGAGGTTGCAGGGAAGATCAGCATGTAATTTGGTGTTATTCTTGTGACCACATGGCATATCTAACTCAAGTGACCCTCTGGCTCCTTCTGTTGTCAATTGAACACCTCCCTTGATCCTCTGTAGAGAGGCAGGGAAAGGCAAATTATTATTTTGTCTACACTAGACCATCATTGATGCAGTGAATCACTTTGATTCAATATAGGAAAAAATGTTACTTGCATTATGTGTATTTCTGAAATTGTCCACATCTCTGGTTTTGAATGACACTTCACACAAGATGATAGGAAAAAAGTGATTCAGCATAACAGAAATGGTCTAGCAGAATTAAAAACAAAAACACCTTACACTTCTGCCCTTCTGCAGAGGAGCAGGGGAAGTGTTCAATTTGCAAATATCTTGAATTGGCTTCTTTATTAAGCCAATTCATGATATTGAAAATTGGAATCAGTTCAGTCCATTCCCAGCAATCACAGGCATTGGGATTGAATTACTAGAGCATATCTACTTATACAAAAAAGTAGAACCCCTTGATATAGGCTCAAAAAAGTGTATAAAGTGCCACAATGGGGAAAAATTAGCCTGTTCCAGTGATTAAGTTGTGTGAGACATTGGAAAAAGGTGTGGACCAATCCAGCCCTGCAGCACACCAAATAGTGGAATAAATGTCCATCGTATTGAATCTAAAACACTCCTCCGACATTCGAAACATCTGTGGTAGGAGAGAGAGGGACGCTGACATTGCTGAGCTCTGCTGCTGCTCCTGTCAGGCGGGACCTTTAAAAACTGCTCCAGCCAGGGCGTCTCTCACTCCTCCGCCATTCGAAACACCTGCGGTGGGAGAGAGAGGGACAGCTGACATTACTGAGCCCTGCTGCTGCTCCTGTCAGGCGGGACCTTTAAAAACTGCTCCAGCCAGGGCGTCTCTCACTCCTCCGACATTCGAAACATCTGTGGTAGGAGAGAGAGGGACGCTGACATTGCTGAGCTCTGCTGCTGCTCCTGTCAGGCGGGACCTTTAAAAACTGCTCCAGCCAGGGCGTCTCTCACTCCTCCGACATTCGAAACATCTGTGGTAGGAGAGAGAGGGACGCTGACATTGCTGAGCTCTGCTGCTGCTCCTGTCAGGCGGGACCTTTAAAAACTGCTCCAGCCAGGGCGTCTCTCACTCCTCCGACATTCGAAACATCTGTGGTAGGAGAGAGAGGGACGCTGACATTGCTGAGCTCTGCTGCTGCTCCTGTCAGGCGGGACCTTTAAAGACTGCTCCAGCCAGGGCGTCTCTCACTCCTCCGACATTCGAAACATCTGTGGTAGGAGAGAGAGGGACGCTGACATTGCTGAGCTCTGCTGCTGCTCCTGTCAGGCGGGACCTTTAAAAACTGCTCCAGCCAGGGCGTCTCTCACTCCTCCGACATTCGAAACATCTGTGGTAGGAGAGAGAGGGACGCTGACATTGCTGAGCTCTGCTGCTGCTCCTGTCAGGCGGGACCTTTAAAAACTGCTCCAGCCAGGGCGTCTCTCACTCCTCCGACATTCGAAACATCTGTGGTAGGAGAGAGAGGGACGCTGACATTGCTGAGCTCTGCTGCTGCTCCTGTCAGGCGGGACCTTTAAAAACTGCTCCAGCCAGGGCGTCTCTCACTCCTCCGCCATTCGAAACACCTGCGGTGGGAGAGAGAGGGACGCTGACATTACTGAGCCCTGCTGCTGCTCCTGTCAGGTGGGACCTTTAAAAACTGCTCTAGCCAGGTCGTCTCTCACCCCGTCGCCACTCGAAACACCTGCGGTGGGAGAGAGGGACGCCACCATCGCTGAGCCCTGCTGCCGGGACCAGCTTGTCCTGCCGGGCGGGGATTATAAGCCATCTATGGGGACGCTGCTCTCACCCCCGGGTGCAAAACAACATCCCAGGGGACTGTGGAAAGGGCCCCTCTCGCCCCCAAGGATTTTACGCCCCTAGGAGGTCTTTTGGTGGGGGGTGGGGTAATGAGGGTAAGTGGAAGAATAGTGAAGTCTGCCAGCCAGGAAATGGGAAAGGAGCTCTGCCCAATACGGCTGGGGGGTTCCCGGGAGCACAAATTGGTGTGGTAACGGGCATGGGGTGTTACAGCGGGAGCCGAGGGGCAGGCCGCACACGGGGAACGCGGGACAGATGTTTAGTTGCTGTCCCCTGTTCCAGCCCCCCGGCTACACCTCGAGCTCCTGAGCAGCCGGTCAAGAGTGACCCTTCCCTCAGGTTGCTGCTGGTGAATGCCAGGTCTGTCTGCAATAAAGCCCCCCTACTCTCAGACTCCATTCTGGGGGAGCGGACGGACCTGGCATGCATCACTGAAACCTGGCTGGCACCAGAGGACGGAGTCCCTCTATCTGAATTGTGTCCGGCCGGGTTTGGTATTTGGCACCAGCCCAGGGAGAAGGGGAGGGGCGGTGGAGTCGCCGTGGTGGCCAGGGAGTCACTGGGAGTCGCCAGGGCCACGGCTCCGCATATTCCGGGTTGTGAGACCCTGCTCCTGCGTGTGGGCCCAAAAGGGCAGTTGGGAATCTTGCTCCTATACCTGCCTCCCTGTAGGGTAGCAGATTCCCTGCCTGAGCTACTGGAGGCGGTCTCGATGCTGGCGCTGGGGTCCCCCAGGCTTATGGTGCTGGGGGACTTCAATTTGCCATCGTTGGGGCCTGGCTCGGAGGTGGCTCGGGAGTTCATGGCTTCCATGGCAGCCATGGGCCTGACCCAAGTAATCCAGGGCCCTACCAGGAGCAGTGGTCATACCCCGGACCTAATTTTCATATCGGAGCCGTGGCAGAGTGATCTGAAATTGCAGAATTTAGTCATCTCTCCTGTGTCATGGTCAGATCACTATCTGGTGACCCTAGACTTCCTGGGGGCGAATCTTCACCGCAGGGAGGCAGGGCCAGTTAAATGGGCCCGCCCCCGGCGACTAATGGATCCAGAAGGATTCCAAAGGGAACTGGGGTGTTTTCCTCTTGACCTGCAATGCGATTCGACAGAGGCTCTCGTCAACTCATGGAACGAGAGAGTGACGGCAGCCTTGGACAGGATCGCTCCACTACGGCCTCTCCGCCCCCGTTTGCATCAATCTGCCCCTTGGTACACTGAAGAGCTGAGGGAGCTTAAACGGGCAAAGAGACGCCGAGAGCGCCGCTGGGTGAAGACCCGGAGTGAGTCTGACCGAACACTAGTTAGAGCAGCCATTAAAGACTACCTAGTGGCGATAAGGGCGGTGAAACGTCAATACTTCACCGCCCTTATTGCCTCTGCGGATAATCGTCCAGCTGCCTTGTTCCGGGTGACCAGATCCCTCCTTGGAAGAGGGGGGTCAGGCCCTGGTTGGCAGGGTTCGGCTGAGACATTTGCTGATTTTCTAGCGGAGAAAATCGCTCAGATTCGCTCGAAGTTTAATCCCGGCGTGGAACGTATGGAACTGGGGTTGACCGGTGCGCAGTCTGGCCATGTTATCTGGGATCGGTTTGAGCCAGTGGACCCTGAGGAAGTGGACAGACTTCTTGGATCTGTTCGTGCCACAGCCTGTGATTTGGACCCATGCCCTGCCTGGCTAGTTAAAGCATCAAAGGCGGTGGCAGGTGGTTGGGTTGAGAAAATTATAAATTCATCATTGGAGGAGGGGTCTTGCCCAGCACCATTAAAACATGCTTTGGTGCGCCCCCTCCTAAAAAAACCATCTCTCGACCCCAAGGTAATTTCGAACTACCGCCCAGTATCTAATCTACCCTTTCTGGGTAAGGTGCTGGAAAAGGCTGTGGCACAGCAGTTAAAGGAAGTTCTGGATGAAGCGGATTATCTGGACCCTTTTCAGTCAGGATTCAGGCCCGGATATGGTACGGAAACTGCACTGGTCGCTTTGGTGGATGATCTCTGGAGAGAGCGGGATGGAGGTCATCCGACCATCCTTGCTCTTCTCGATCTCTCAGCGGCCTTCGATACCGTGGATCACAACATTCTCTTGGGAAGGCTCCAAGGATTGGGGATCCAGGGCACTGTGTTGGCCTGGTTTTCCTCATTTCTGAGGGGCAGGACCCAGACGGTATGTCTGGAGAATGAGAGGTCCAGCCCTAGGCTCCTCCAATACGGGGTGCCTCAGGGCTCGGTACTCTCACCCCTCCTGTTCAACATCTATATGAAGCCGCTGGGTGAGATCATCCGTTCCCACGGGGTAAGGTACCATCAATATGCTGATGATACCCAACTGTACATCTCAGCCCGTGGGGACCCAAGCGGTGCAGTAGAAGTCCTCTCCAGGTGCCTGGAGGCTGTTAGGGTCTGGATGGGGGAAAACGGGCTTCAGCTGAATCCCGGCAAGACTGAGTGGCTATGGGTGAGGGGCCCTGTGTTATCCCGGGAGCTTCCAGCTTTGGTTCTGGATGGGGCAGTTTTGCCCCAGACAGATCCGGTGCGTAATCTGGGGGTCCTCCTGGACTCACGACTACTGTTCGAAGAACAGGTGGCAGGCGTGGCCAGGAGCGTTTTTGCACAACTTCGTGTAATATACCAGTTACGCCCACTCCTGGATCGGGACTCCTTGCTCAGGGTCACACATGCACTGGTCACCTCCAGACTTGATTATTGTAATGCGCTCTACATGGGGCTGCCCTTGGTGACCATTCGGAAACTCCAGCTGGCCCAGAATGCGGCTGCTCGGGTAGTGATGGGGTGCGGGCGTTACGCTCGTGCCTCACCACTGCTTCGGCAGCTGCACTGGTTGCCAGTATGTCTCCGGGTGCAATTCAAGGTGCTGGTCATTACCTTTAAAGCCCTATATGGTAGTGGGCCAGGATACCTCAGAGACCGCGTCACCCCAAGAACGTCTGTCCGTCCCACCAGGGCGGATCGGAGAGGCTCCCTTGCAATTCCATCAGCTAGAGAGGCTCGCCTCTCTAGCACCAGGAGGAGGGCCTTCTCCGTGACCGCCCCAGCCCTGTGGAACCTCCTGCCTATCGATCTACGTCAACAAACAGAGCTCCTGCCCTTCCGGAAAGGCCTTAAAACCTGGCTGGCAGGACAAGTTTGGGGATCCGGAAATACCGGATCTCATGTTGGGTGGCTTATCAGATGAGACAGCCACCCGTTGTTCTTACCTTCCTACCCTGGTTCTGTTTTTTAATAATTACATAATTTTATAACTTGGAACTGTTTTAATTTCTTTTAGCTTAACTTTTAATTATTGTATTAATTTATATTTTAACTGTGAATAGGGTATCGTAGATTGATTTGTGGTTTTATATTGAGTTGTGGTTTAGCTATTTATTTTTAAATTGTGTATGTAAGCCGCCCAGAGTTGGGTTTTTTACCCGATTGGGCGGGATAATAAGTTGAAGGAAATAAATAAATAAATAAATAAATAAATGTCTATGTGTTAGCAAATTTAAAATCTAGATACACAGCTAAAAAAGACATACAGTAAAACCTCACATAAAAAGCACCTTGCTTAGAGAGTAACACACTTAAAGAGCAGAATTTTCTCTGAATTGTCACCTTGCTGAACAAATAAAACCAACCCAAAACTTGCTTAACAAATAAATTAGGGTTTGCAATCCCCCCCCCCCGCCAGAATTCACAATTGGTCACTTACACTGGTGTTTCACTTAAAGAGCAAACTCACTTAAACAGCAATCCCATGGAACACATTATGCTCTTCAAGTGAGGTACCAATGTACAAGTAATACACATAGCATGTTAATGGTATAGTAATAAAGCTGAAGTGAATAAACTCATCATCAATAAGATGCATAGCCATGGCCCTAAGGAGAAATTAAAGATGGAGGTAGAGTTTGCACTATATCAACAGACTAGTAGTGTTCACTTCCACCAAGAGCAAGGATTTTTTTTTACAACTAATAAGTCTTAATTTCCTGTTCAATTACATATTCAATACCCTTGATTTCTTATTCAAGAACCAGGAACACAAAAATACTCGTACTACAGCATAGTTAACTCGCAATAATCATGCTTGGGGAAAAAACCCAGTTCTTCTTATTGCCCCTTTCCAAAGGCAAAATGAGAGCCTATCATCCCTTTGATCAATGCATAGAGGATGATGGATATGATGACAGATTGGGTGAGTTTAACATTCTACTCCTTGTTGTCTGAGTAATAACTGACTAGAGATTAATGTGGATTAGGTTGATTCTCCTTGAAATATGGACCAGCCAAATCCTGAAGCAAAACTAGACTAGAGTCATGGCTAGTCCTTTTGGCAGGAAGAATCTGCTACTGATTTTCCCTTGCCTTGTCCATACCAATCTTCCTCTGTAACATCACTTACTCTACTTTGAATGGCTATCTGCTGATGAAACACATATTGTTAGGGATCCATTACAGTAGGAATTAACATCTGGAGCATAAATAATGCTATAATTGGATACTTCTTGTTTCCACAGGAGCGAGCACATGCATACAAGACAATTCATTTACCAGTCCTTCTCTTAAGGAGGAAAGCTTGAGCTCAATCAGTTCTGATGCATTTTCATTAGTAGCTATTGAAGGAGCACTGCAAGTATTTCAATGCATTGAAAGGCCATTGTAATTCCAACATAGCTGATGTACCAGGATATACCAGGATTTCTGGCTACTATCCCATACCTTGCTGGAGACAATCTTCCTTTTCATACCTTTGGGAAGTCAAGTGTTCATTGCCATCTATTCTTTCGTACTTAGCCTAGTTGAGATAGATGATGATACACCTAACCAGAAAATTTTCAGGTACCAGTAAAACCTCGGATAATGCTAAAACTTGGTTCCACAAATCTTAGTGTTATCCGATTTTTAATGTTATCCGATGCATTGCCATAGAGATATATTGTAAGCAGCACAGGCTTTAGTGAACTTTATCCAATGCATCCCATAGGATTTTAACGTTATGCAATACAATTCTTTTTCCAGATTGCTTAACGTTATGTGGTTTTAGCATTATCTGATATAAATGTTATCCTAGGTATTACTGTACTGTCAAAGTGGGGGCATAATCGGTTAGAAATAACATGTTACTTGTAACTAATTTATTGTACCAATAATGAAGATGTATTGCATACAGAGATGAGCACTGAACCCTAGAGTTGGAAACGACTGGCTTTTGAGCAAGGGAAACCCTTACCTTTACTAATTCATTATGACTATAAATGAATGAAGAGTAAATGTTTTGCTTCTGCTGTGTACTCATAACTTTCTATACTGTATAAAACTGGATGTTTCTAGATAGGAAAATTTGACATTGGTAAATGATTGAGGAGAAACATCATATAATTCAAATCCTGCTAGCTTGCACTGTGCTGTTTCTGCTCTCTCATGTCCTGTTGTGTCCTTAAGGCAATGATACAATGGAAAAGACAAAATGAGTTTATCACCACAGGCCAGCAGTTTGTAGCAGTCAAATATGGTATTTATTTTATTTATTCTGGAGAAATACAACAGGAAAGAGTCCATTGTACAGTTAGTTGTTATTTCCCAGATATTTGTGCAAGGGATATACAGTACTCCTCCCTTGCCCTGGGCATGAAGAAGCCCATTTGCTTTCAGTGGGACAATTTATGTTTTAATGAACACTGGCAAGCCAGTGATTGTGATATATGACCTATAAGCACTATGTTTTCTAAGCTGTATTTTGACATAAAAGTCTAAGCATAGCAGTTCTAATGGGGTGAGGCAGGGGTAGGGTAGTAATAGAAGTACTGTATCATTATATCAAAAAACATCTGGAATATAGCTTTTCTAAAACTTGGCATTGCTTGGAATTTTATCAAAGAAACAAAAACCATCCAAAAATGAGAAGGAGATGGCGGTTAGGGGGTAGGAGGTTGTGTAAAATCCAAAAACCAGGGTGGGTGATATCTCTATTTAACCACAAAAAATCCCCAAACAGGCTAGTTTTTTCTGTCTTGTAGGACTTTCTGTCAGGCTAGGATTTTCAGAAATGGGAATAAGGAGAAAAGCAATCAAGATCATCTAGGCTGCATGTTCAGGCCAGATGTTACTCATTTACAGTAAGTTACAAAATGGAGTGTAAAGGTGGTGCAGCCGAGGATATTGGTGTCAGGGTGTTCTGGCGGTCCTAAGAGGGTTTGGTGGTGACAGAGTGCTGTGAATGATGCAGTCCACCCCAACTCACTCCTTTCAGCCTCTGCCAGCCTCTCCAAAGGACCCAAACACCCTGATCTTACCCAGTCGCAGGGAGTGAGGTTTTTCCATAGTAGCATGCATATAGCAGTAGCAGTGTGTGGTGGAAGCAGAGAGCTAGGTGCCAGTGCTATACCCAAGTAGAAGCCAACAATGTAAAGTCCCAAAACATAACTTTATTTTCTATTCCATAAGAAGAAATATCTGTAGATCAGTGCTTTGGGGAATTGACTTAGGCTTCTGGGAGCTGAAGTCCAAAAACCAAAGGTTGGTAAACACTTGTCTAGCTATCTGTGAGGTTTTAGTGTTCTAATAAAGGTAGAACTCAACTTTAGTTTTGGATTTTTCACAACAACCACATAGATGATGGAACACAGCCTGACTAGAAACCTAAGGTCATATATACAGCACAATCGATCATTGTCCGAGAAGGACTACACTGAATAAGGACTGTTAAAATTGTGACTCACCCTTGTTTTGGAAGAATTATCCTATTAGTTTATTTCAAAATAAAATAAAAAGACTGACATTAAATCCATGAAACACAGCTTACATCCCTTGTATTCATTTATTTTAGGCATCATTGTAATCTTACACAGTGAACGCTTTTCACTGACTATTGAGATGGACGAAGAATCTGCACCATTACTTCTTGTAGGTTTCATTTTAGAGCACAAGCCAGGCAGCAAAAAGACTCTTTAAATAAATCTGCAACTGTTTCTTCTGACCGAAAAGATGCCAACAATCTCACAAAAGATGCCAATCAGTGTAAAGAATGAATCACATATACTTCTCTACTAAACAAACACTAAATAGACAGACCATTAATTGATTATACAGTGGAACTTTGTACAACAATCGCCCCATATAGCAATGAAATTGCATAACAATTAGGTTTTTTGGGGGAAGTGGCATCCCACGTAACAATTTTCCCTATGAAAAAAATTGTACAATGATTTTTTTCAATGGTAAAACCGCTTAGTGAAAAAAAATCATTGTATGATGCATCCCATAGCGAAAATCGCTACATGATGCATGCATTGTATAGCAATTTTTTTTTTGTACAACAACAAACCCTGTGGAGCAGATTAAAATCGTTGTACAAGGTATCACTGTATGTTCTTTCTCAATAATGGGGGTTAAATAAGAATGTACTATGAACTTTTACTTTTTAGCCAAGCAGATTATAGAGAATCCTAACAACAATTCATCCTTTTTAAAAAGATGATAATCTCTATTAGATTCATCACTAAGAGGAAAAAAGAGATGTGAGCATTTAAGGTTGAGCATTGCATGTTGATGGACATGTTGTTGACTAACTAGTCCAATACAAACCCGAATATATGCTCTCTGTGTTTAATCAATGGCGTTTCAAAGCATTCAATGTCACATTGGGTGCAATCCTACCTAACTGAAATGGCTAAGGATTGACAGCAGACACCAAACTAGCTGAGGTTGTGCTTAATCTAAACCTCTCCCAATTTACAGATGTTAGAAATTACTTAGAACTATCTTTACCATGCACTAATAATGGGCATCAGCCTAATGTGATAGTATTTTGCCACTAACTGTTAAGTGTCCTTTCCCATCTCAAGCACTGTTTTGTTGATAACTTTCCCCTCTTAGACTTTCCTCCAAGCAACAAGCATGGAGGCTCTTCCACATGTGAGAAACTCAATTTTCCCCCTTTCTAGTTCTTACTGTAACTACAGATGGTAAATGTATAATAGTTTTATCACCTTTACATGTTTCTAAAGTGATTTATTATACAGAGTGCTAGTTTATGAGGAAAAAATTGAGTTCACCTCTCTGCATTTCCCTCTGCTATTGTTTTGCCTACTTTATACTCTGCTAACAAGAGAGAATAATCAAAGAAAAATTTCCTATACTTTGTGTTGGCATAGTGGTTGTGAGTGGTTGATAGGGACTTGGTTCTAGCATCTCAGCTCTTTCCTTTCTTCTTTATTTCTCACTGTTTTTTTGGCTCATCTGCCAACCAATTTTTTTACCTTTGTATATGGTTTATGTAATTCTACACATACTGCTCTATGGTTAGTTTGGATAAATAGCATGAGAGTGTGGATGGATGGATTAAAATAGGATACACTGGTGTCTTGAGGTCAGTAGAAGAGGTGAAAAATCAAAATTTTACAGTTAGAGATTTTGGTTTCATGTCAAGTTTGACTCTTACGAAAATTTACTGAAAACTATTTTTAATGAATTTTAGTGACAAGCACAAAATTTGTGGAGAGAAATTATTCACCAAAGTAAAACTTAAAGAAAATTCCAGGGATAAATATTTCATTGTTATCATCAACAATTCCAACATGTCAGCTAACCTTAAAGATGAGTCACTGAACATACAAGCTTTGTCTAAAATCCTAAATTCCAGTTTTATACATTTTTTGACATAATGCTATCAAAAGTCATAGGACTATACTCAGTGAAGTATTCAATAGTAGCAGTAACTATTCCCTTCCTCCTTCCAATGATGTGGTAGCCATTTCTACTGCTGATTTGAACACAATTATTTGTGTATTTCTGATTTTTACCATAAGGCAGGGTTACTCCAGGTATTCTTTGACTTCAATTCCCAGAAGCCAAGTCAGCACACCTGCTGATCAGGGCTTCTGGGAATTGAAGTCCAAGAACATCTGGATGCCCAAAGTTGAGAAATCCTGCACTAGGATATTGAACTGGTGGAAGGATAGGATCTGGCAAAAGCTGAGGGAGGTTATTCTCCTTGAGTTTTCCACAAAACAGAAATGCTCTGGGCCCTATTTTTGAGTGGATTGAAAGGAGAAGAAGTGGGAAGTTATATTGTAGCTACAAAAAAATGGTCATGCAAATAAGTTACAAGTTCTAGTATCTTCTACAACATGTTCAACTAAATTTTCTGGGACTATTACAAATAAAGAATGATTATGACACTTGTTGTTTGCTTCCAAGATCATACAGTAGAAAGAATATCACTTTTTGACTTGTCTACTTAGCTGTGTAGCTAACTGTATCTGATAGACATGTGTGATCTTTTTCAAGCCATCAAAGTCAACAGAAATCACCATGTCTTGTGAAAATGCATGCCACAAGTTAATTATCTGCTGTCTCTGAGGAAACACTTCCTCCTGTGTATTCCACACTATTGCCAATCAATTTAATTGGCTGAGCATGCATTGTGTAAGTTTTTTCTTTCTTCACTTTCTTCACTCCATAATTGCATAGACATCTACAACAAACCCTTCTCACATAAACCTTTCTGTATGCCTGCGCCTTCCTTTTATTATTAAAATTATCACATTTTATTCTGTTCTGTGTTAGGTTCTTCTTGAACAGGATCATTCAGAATACTATTACATGATTCAACTTTAAGTGCTCCCTCCCTGAAGGAAGCAAGCCCTGTCCTTCCACTAGCATGGGCACCACTAGGAGAACATATTATTCCTCTCCATCATCCATATTCCCTCAACACCCAAAGGGGTTAAAAATAAACCAAAGAAGAAGCATCCACATGTGCTGCTCGTATTAGTCTTTGAACCCTGAATACTTCTGTAACAGATTTTGAAGGGCACATTAAGGTTGTGCAGATAAGAGGACATGAACCTTGCTTTAGTTCCCAAATTGCATTAATTCTCATGCAGCTTTAGATGCAAACTACAGGTTGGCAAATATCTAGGGCTCCAAAGAGGGCCACAGTTTGTTTCTGACAGGGAGAAGGCAGCTCAATGTCTCGGCTTTTCTCTGCAGCTTTAAATTTCCAGACTACGTAATTAATGGCAACTGCATCTCCTCACTGACCCTCTTTTCCTTAGTAAATGTCAGTTACAGCTGGCGCTGATCCTTGGAATTCATAAATCTGGATATTTCTGTTTTTAAACTGTTTTTGATAGAGCGCACAGCTGGCACTTTTGTTCAGCTTGCATTCCATATGGAAACTCCAGCACACCCTGTGACAATTACTTTGCATCCATTGTTACTTCCCCCCCCCCTACTATAAATAAGTTGTGTTTCACAATTAGTCCTGTTGCTTCATAATGCCTCATAAATGGGGGACAGAAAGCTGTGAGTTCTAAAATGGGAGATAGTTGTGATAAAAGTTTCACTTTATTAAAGTAACCATGTAAGAGTGGAAGGAAATTCTGCCAAAGCTTAGGAAAAAAGCTTAGGGCATGCTCAAAATCCTCTATGCAAAGCACATAGCTGACATTGACTTTGTAGCCCAACTCAGGTCCAGTTGTACCTCACAAAACCATGCCTCTCACAACCCCAAAGTTGCTGATTTTCAAGCTGATCTGGAGAAAATCTGGTTTTCTTTGGAAGTTTACTATCAAAACTTCAATGAGAAAGGCAGTAATGAAAGTCAAAGGGACTAAATTAGTTATGGGTAAAATGAAGCCCTCCAGATACCAGACTGTAATTGCTCCCTTTCTTGCCATTGTCTATGCTGGCTATGCCTTATGTGAAATTTAGTGCAGTAATACCTAGACAGCAACACTTTGTTCACTCAAAGAATAAATTTAAATTGCTAATGCTAAGGATAGGCCCATTTTATTAATGGGACATAAATCCCATTGATTTAACAGGTCTGCTCTTCTTGGAACAAATGCTTAGTTTAGTCTCATGTTCCTTACAAGACAACTTAAACTTTGGGGTTGGAAAAGAAATTGTGAGAAATTATAATAAATGATTTTATGGTCTTTGAAACTGTTAATGAAAGTACAGCCACATTTTCCATCTCCTTATCAGGAACAACTTCAGTACATCAAATCTTTCCTTTTTGAAAACATACGTAAATAAACACACTCTTACTTAAAATATGTATATTTAAAAATGTGCACAAGCACATTTCAATGAATTGAAAAATGTGCAGAAATGGTGCACATTAGGAAATGTGCATACCACAAAATGCATGTTGTTGTTGTTTTTAGGGAGGAAGAATTTTACTACTTTCTACAGAACTAGAATGCAGTGAGGTTCAGAGAAATGCATTACCCTCCACCCCTTGACTCATCAAATAAAGAGGCAAGACACATGAAGTTTGTGCCAAAATTTACTGAATTTGTTCAAACCCCTACCTGTGGGTGGACCTTGTAGTTCAACCTGGTACTAGACTAGGAGGTCCTCTATGGCTCCTCTCTATCGCAGATAGATCGGTTCCTTACCTTTGACAGCTACTGCTCAAGTCAGCTCAATTGTGGAGGCATAATTGTGGACATTACCAACTCTACTCTCATGAAAATAAGTTGGACATTCTCCAAAAGTGTACCATGTTGGCCTCGTGTGCACAACTGATTCATGAGAAAATTGCCCTGCACCCAGTAGCCACCTTGTCCAAAGACACCCTTAGAGACTTATTTCTACCACCCTAACCCAATACTACATAACACTAGAGAGAGCCAGCACCAGCTTGGCTCCTTTCGTCCCAATTGCCTTTGAGGAAAGTTGCAGCCTCCCCTTCAGGTTATCAAAAAGATGTCAGTCAGATGTACCTTTTCTTCCCGTAACAAATGTGGGCAATTAGTCTGTATACTTGTATGTTTAAGAAAAGAGTGTCCATTAAAAAAAAGCATGCCTTCATTTCACAGTTGACTCCTTACCGAGCCTGATCATAATTCCCTTTCCAAACAGGGCATCTCAATATGGCAGGTCATACAATGACCAAGCCTGGCCATAAGCTCCATAACTTTTACAGGTTTCCAGGGCTCAAGGAGATTACTTCAACAAGCCAATATCATCCCCATTCAAAGAACAAAAATCGATGTATAAGATAGGAAGGAAATATCACAAGATGAAAAGAAAATGGTGTACATCAACAATATCCTGCAAAATGGGCAGAGGGAGGGGGCACAGCAACAGGCTGCAGGAAAAAAGAATGGATAGACTTCTTAAAGGCTTTTATGATAAACAAGGAAAAACAAAGGAAATGTAGTACAAAACATGTGATCTTTAAATTTCAGGTTATCTGAACATATTACAATAAAAGGACGCTCCCGCCTTCCCTCCGGACTTGCCATCACACTGGAGGAGAGGACCTTCAGCTGCGGGTGGTGAGGCAATGCTCACGCCCTCCCCCGGGCCCCGTCACCTCTGCCCGGGGGAACGATAAAAGCGTGGCAACTCAAGCAGCCACCGCCACCAGAAACACCTGCGGCGGGGCGGACCGGCTTGTCACTTATTGCGGGATTTAGTAATTGTTTTTTGTTTAGTTTTTTGCTTTTGGATGTGTAAACTGAACTGATACTAGAAGTTTGATTGTTGTTTGATATTGTTGTTTAGTGAATTTTGATGCTGTAATGACTTATATTACAGTATCTTTGATTATTTCTTAGGATGTTTTAATCTAATGTTTTGTAATTGTAACTGTTATTGGAGATATATATATATTAAGCTAATGTTTTGTAATTGTAACTGTTATTGGAGATATATATACTGTATATTCGATATTTGTAATTTACTATGTGATATCTGTAATTGCTGTGTAATTGTAACTGTTTCTTCTGTAAGCCACCCAGAGTCGCTCTGCGAGTGGGGCGGCATATAAGTCGAAAATACAAATACAAATACAAACGTATACAGATGTGAAGAACAGCAGAAAACAGTACCTCTAATGACTCTTGGTGTGGTTTCTGAGAATCCTATCCTTGCGTGCTCACAAGAAGAACGCTTTTTTTTTACTGTTTAATGTAATGTGTGCACAGAACTGTTGTCTCCATATACTTTCTGGCCCTAATAAAATTAGCTGTGATTGATTGATTGGTTTAATAAGCTGGCCTTCATTCAAGAAATTGCAATAAACAAAGGTTAAGTTTGGCTGCAGAAACAGCATGAAAACAACAGCAGTGCAGAAAAACAGCAGTAAAAATGCCAGTGTTATATGCAGACATCCTTACTGTGATAAGCTAGCCAGCCTCTAAAGCCATGGTTTCCAACGTGGGGCACAGACACCACAGGGGGGCAATCTGATTTTTAAGACTGAGTGAATGGCCTTTTAGGCTTCCTCCATGTGAATAGGAGTTCACTTTTTTAATAATAATAATAATAATAATAATAATAATAATAATAATAATAATAATAATAATAATAATAATAATAATAATAATAATAATAATAATAATATGTCATGGGATGGGCATCGGGATTTTAGTGATGCTTAGGTGGGGCATGGCCAAAAAAAGGTTGTGAATCACTGCTCTAAAGTAAGAGTCCCTTCTTCGTGTTTCCATTGTTTTAATGGATACTAAAGTTCACTTCATTTACTAATTTTGTTTTGTTCCTAAACATAAGCACTACTACAATTGCAGGATCCCAGGACACTGGGTGGTTTCACCGAATTAGCATGCTTTATATGTGAGGTTTCTGGGTGCTTATATCTACTCTATCTCAGCTGGCACCAAATCCCCTGACCTAAATGCAGAACTGCTTGCCCTTAGGCAACATTGGTATACCTGAAGGCTAGGAGCAAGGAAGAGAACTGCAGAGAAAGGCAGTGGCTGATGCATTTGAGCCTGTATTCCCATTTGGGGCAAGGTGAGCCACCTTGTTCTTATTGCAGAAGTTTCAGCAGAGTCTGTGTCGGGGGAGAACTGTTCTTGAGCTGGTAGTCATGTTTACAAGTCTCATATGCAGGGGAAGGGAAAAAACTCCCTATATGTCATGTGAGATGTAAGCACTGGCTAAAATAGAAATTTCTGTGGCTACTTACCACATTTCATTGAACTCTTAGTCACCCTCCTTCCCCCACAAAAAAGGAAGTTCAACATAGCCTCTTGGCTCTGGGTTGTCATATTACTGGTTTGCCCAAGTTCTGGATCCTTTCATTTGGATTACCTTAGAGCTCATTTCTTTAATCAGCAGACCCAAAAGCAGCTCTGGCCAATTTTTTCAGCTGTGTCTTTGCTCCTGTGACATCACAAGGACCCAGTCTCAGAAAGTCATAAATATCCACCTCTGGTCTGAAAGCTCAGGGAATCCAATGTTGCTGACCTGCTGACTCAGATAAGCACAGCAGCCACATTTCAGCTATGACTGCTGGCAATGCTCTACTCTATGGAGGTGATGATCTCTTCATTAATTTTCATACCAGTGGGTCACACATAACCCAGGTGGCCACAGAAACTTGTGTTGTACTTTACTGTCACTACTTATTGACATTAGGATTAGGCCAAAGGACAACCAACCCAAAACCTCTACCACGGGCTTTCTCAACCTTTTCTGGGCATGGTCTGGATCACTCCTCCTCGGATGGCTTTGCTGGCCGGTCATGTGTTCCCCAACACCCTTGTTGCTACTGCTGCAACCACCCAGAAGGACCAAAAACTGGCAAAAACACACATTTTTAGCATGTTTTCAGTGAGTTCTTGTGCAAAAATGTGTGTATTGGTGAGTTCTCACACGTTTTTGTCAAGTTTTTATGAGAGAACTCACCAAAAATGCATGAGAACTTGCTGGAAACACATGAGAGCTCATGGAAAACACATGAGAACTTGCCAAAAATGCACATTTTCACTGGGTTTTGGTGATTTTTCAGCACTTTGGGGGGCAGTAGCAGCGGCGGCAACAAGGGCATCACGGGCTGGATGAAATGGCTTCAGGAGCTGGGCTTGGCCTGTGGGCCAAAGGTTGAGAATGCCTCCTCTACCAAGTATCTGAGCTATCCTCTTTTTCTGTGGCCCAGCCAAATGTTATCTATCTTATGTACAAATGCTGAGTGAAAATATCTCACTTTCTGCTACAATCTCTTCTTTTCTCTCTGATATTATGAAACCTGACAGTCATGGGTGTCATGCTCCTATTTGTAAACTGCCATACCTGTACTTTGAAAACTCAGATAAGATTCACCATAAGTTCAAATTGACTTAATGGCACTAGATCACCACCACTACCATCATCATCATCTATAAGTTACTCATAAAATTAAATAATATGAAGAGTTCACTTCTGAGCAAGAAAAGGGTTTTATTCAAATAACATAAGTAAATGGCAGGAAGAGAAAATAAATTCTATGCCATATCATGTAAAGGATAAAACAATTTTAAATTATACCTGAATGTATTTATATTCTCTTTCAAAATAACTACTTGCACAGGCTCTCAACAAAATCCCTTTCATCTGTTTATCAGAAGACAGACTGTGTCATTAGCTCTATATCAAATTCTTCAATAGACCCTCCTAACTCTCAAACACGATTTCTCAAACAGGTTGTGGAAAACAGACTGACTAAATGCTACTTCCAAAACATTCCAATCACACCAAGCAATCATCAGTCAGTTCTACAGTGAACATCCAGCCATTCATCTGCCAATCTAACTAGCACTCAGCCTATTCATACCTATCATTCAGCTTTCATAGACATTCACCATATAAACCCATTCTCAGTATTATTTACAAATATATTGCAAAACTGTCTGGCATGGGCAGAACCACCACACAATTCCTCTTAAATGTTCTCATATAAAAACCAAACATTTCACTCTGAAAGATTTAAAGCTGGATCCCTATTTAGTGTTCTTCCACTGATACAATTGATTCTATTAGTATAGGGAAGAACAACTGGGATTTTGCTGAAGTTGTTGAAATTAAGCTCCCATCAGACTTAGCTTGTATAGCCAATGGTGAGGGATGCTGAAAATTGTAGCCCAAAACCATATGAAGGGCTGCAGGTCCCTCCATAAGGAGAACTGTGAAAGGGAAAATTACCTCCCCTGCTATCTCTACATTTTCTCAAATATGCTCTAGAACAGAGTCACAATCCCCCTTTATAATAGGCAAGTAAGCTGCTACCTCTCACCACATTTGCACAAAAATAAATTTTAGGAAGTAAAGAAAACAAATTAAAAATATACTTTTTTACCCTTAATAGGGCAGCTTTGCCACACAACCTTCCTCACAAAATGTGTCCCTCTAAGCTCCCCCTGTACCCTCTTTCCAATTACAGTCAAACCTCGCATAAAGAGTGCCTCGCTTAAAGAGTAACTCGGTTAAAGAGCAGAATTTTCTCTGAATGTTTGCTTTGCTTAACAAATAAAACCTACCAAAAACTTGCTTAACAAATAAATCTGGGTTTGCAATCTCCCCCACCAGAAGTCACAATTGGTCACTTACAATGATGTTTCGCTTAAAGAGCAAACTCACTTAAAGAGCAATCCTGTGGAACACATTATGCTCTTTAAGCGAGGTACAACTGTATCTCTTTAACAGTGCAATGGAACATAACCATGAAGAACACCCAAGAATACCTTTAGAATACATGTTCAAAAGAGCTATAAATTCCTTTGGGAATAGATTTTCAAATAGTGAGAAGGACTGAAGGGAAGAATTAATATGCTTTTTGTTCATGAGAAGACATCATACTAAAATTCAGAAAAATTGCAGAAATTTGCAAATAATGAAAGATGAATGTATTTCAATTCAGGTATTATTATTTTTTGAAAGAATTAATTAGATATATATAGGTATGCTTTAAAACTGGAACAGAACCAATCTTGCACTACATACAGATACAACAAGTAAAGTGGTTTGTCCATTTAGAGAGGATGTCTTGGAATTCCATGCCTTACAAGGCATATGTGGAAAGAGGAGAAGGACAAAGACCACGAGGCAGACCCAGAGGAAGGTGGAGAAATAACATCAAAGAAATATTACAAGAACACCAAATAACACTGGTGGAGGCTGGTAGAAGTGCCAGAACAGGAACCTTCCCTCTCCCTCAACACCCAATGGGGTAAAAGAGGAAACAAAGAAGATACTTTAAAATTTGAACTAAATATGTTTTTAGCCATTTCTAACTTAAAAGGATGACTGTTAATATGCTGTATGCAATTCATTGTTTTATGAAGAAATTATTGTATTTCCCTTTGGATTAGGTGACTAATAATTTGTTTGCAAATCCTTAATACCTACACTGGTCAGTAATGGCTCAATTCTCTTGCTAACTGTTCTATCAAGGCTGCAGTTTATTAAAACTGAAGAATATCAACAAATTCCAGCTTATTTCATGCTTTATTTTTAATGGTAGACCATTGAAGAAAATCTCTCTGCAGAGCAATATATTGTGATAAATATAACTCTGAAAGACAAAAATGAGTGTTTGCCAGAAGGATTTTGCCAATAGTATGATCTTGAATCAGTCCAGTTTTACAGAGTCTCTGAATCCATGCCATTTACAAAAATTATCCAAATGCTGACTGTAAAGTGCAGATTATCCCCTGTAGTGAATTCACAGCACCTTCAAAGTAGAGTAATTAGACTCCACGGTTGTTGGTTTTTGGTGTGTGTGTGTGGTTTTTTTTTTTTCTTAATTGTTCCTCCTCTGAGAAAGCTTTCATAATTCATCTACTCATCTAACAGTGTTTCAGAAGAAAGAAATATACACAGTGGTTGATCCTGTCATGGAAAGGAAGTGTTGAATGATATTTTCAACAAATGATCACCTCTTTTTAATCATCTCAAGTGGCATTGTCAGTTCAGAAGACATGAAGACACTGACAGCCCAAAATCTTGTAAAGGAAACTAGCAATTTTGTTTTAAGTTGTGAAACATATTCACCATATGTCCTTGTTGGAGGGGGGTCCACTTGGTTGATATCTATAGAAAATCTGTGAAATGTCAGTTTTAGAATGAATGTATGGTCCAGAATATTCACACAAAATTGTTGCATTTCAACAGTTCACCCTTGTCTACTCAATTATTTCTCTGAGTTCCAAATCATGTTTCACGATTTTTCATTTTCATAATGAGTGACAGTATATGTGGGATAGAAATATACTGAATTCAGCCCCACCTTCCTCACACAATACTTCAAAATGTCTGGGTTTTTTAGCCCTACCTTGGATATAACTAATGGTTTTTAATAGTCACAGACAGTGAGAACACAAGGGAGATGTATCCTCATGGATGACGCACATAGTGGGTAAATATAACATGGAAGCAAGCTCTACTATTGGCCTTCTAAAGTTTGGTTGAATATTCATAATCAGTGATGCACCATCTGTGCAAATGACAGTTAATTTCAACCACTGGTGAGTGTCAGTGGTGGGCAGCAAAAAAAATTGCTATCACACCGTGGGCGGAGCCTATGTTGTGAGAGGAGCCTATGTCGTAGCCGGAGCCTACATCATGGGCGATCTAGTCATGCCTACATATGGCCATGTATACATCTGCAAACACAGGCAGCACTGGCTTTTTGGCTGTAAATGGAGATGAGCACTGCACCCTAGAGTTGAATATGACTGACTTTTGAACAAGGGAGACCTTGAACCACTTGCAGGGACAAAACCTGACATCAAATTTGAATACCAATCAGGGATCTTCTGTTATTAGGTAAACGTTGCCCTTGCTCGAAAGCCAGTCATCACCAACTCTAGCGTTCAGTGCTCATCTCTGTTTATAAACAAAGAGCCAGTGGACTTGAGCCACAAAAGCTCACATTAAAATACAGCAGTTAGTCTTTAAGGTGCCACAACATTTTTGTCTTTTTGTTTTGTTTACTCTCTGATATCCTTGCACAGAATAAAACTTTTTTAATGGTAGCTGTGTTAGTCTGTGTTTCAAGCATATCAGAGTAAACAAAATAAAAAGAACCTCCTTTAGCCTGCTCCAGACCCTCCCCCCCCCCACACACTCCATACTCCATCCCTCTCCACACACACACACAAAGCACTTACCCTGGGGAGCACGCAGCAGGGGGCTTGTGTGGCTGTTTTTTCTCCTCTTCCTCCACACTCGGGCTGACAGCACAGAAGGAGAGCGCCCGGGACACAATTGCGGCGGCGCAGCCATGCTGAGCCTAGCTGCACTTTCTCCTCCTCCTCACAGCATGGCATACAGTATCTAACATACAGTATCTAAAACAAACAGGAATTAGATGACACCCACCCATATTGGGCCACATCAACATCCTTGGACTATAGCACCCAGCATACAATATATAGATGCTGGATATACTTAAAATAAACTCTTTGTTTTCCTGTATCTCAAATTTAACAAAATAATAGCTTTTAAGCAGTCTGGCCAGGTTATCCTGTTATGGTAATAGAGTAGACTATACTGCCAGTGACTCAACTCTGAGTGTCAGCTGGCAGTTAACTAACCTGACCACACTGAGGATGAATGGCCTTGGGTGCCAAAGTCCACATAGAAGGGTGATGGTTCCCAAGTGGATTAAATCCCATTAGAATCCATCTTGATGGAGGTAAGCAGCTTCATCAATACTGGCCTAAGGCTGATGAGGACTTGGCATGCCAAAAGGGCTCAGGACCTGAAAGTGACTTGCAGAATTGGATCAGTGGCACAGGTGTCATGCTGCGATGCAGAAGGTAGATGAAAAGCCACTGCATTATATTCTCAGGATAGACTTCATGGCTGATCACCATGAGGATCACCAATATTCAGATTCAGATATGGCAGAAGAAGAAGAAGAATAGCTTTCAATTACTGAAGCAATATGAATATTTCCATTCAGCAGCTGAAGTCCTATGTAAGCTAGCATTTGGACTACATGATATGCCTTCCATATCATTTAGGCTAAGGGCCAGATTAGCAACACTTGGCCGGTGGAAGTTTTCTGAGTCTGTCCACCCTTCATCGTAGGGATGTTGGATGTTACTTAGGACTACTCTCACCTTGGCCTACTTGTCTACAGTTACCTGAGGACATATGGATGAGAATCTGGTGCAACAGAGCTCTTCCTGTACCTATCCTTTCCTTATAGTACAAAACAGTACAACAGTTTTGCTAGCAATCTGTCTGGTAACAGATGCCCAAAATCGACCAGGAAGGCATGTCCTCATGGCTTAAGCACAGCTATGCCAGCATGAGAAACAAACCCCCTACAGTTGGCACAGCTTTGAGTTAAGATTGTACAAATAATAGATTTTAACAGTTTTGTTTTAGTTTAATGATCCTATACTTCAGTTTATTTATCATGTTTTACTGGCTTTTGAGCAAGAGCGACCCTTACTTATTATATATTATAATGGTTGTTAGCTGACTTGAACACTACCTACATTGTACTAGAAAAAGGAGTGAAATTATTCATTATTCATTATTAATGCAATGCAATGTAGATATAAATAAGTTATTTGGAAAAAAAGTATTAATTACAAATAACTAATAATAGCCCTGTCTCTGTGTTCATTTGTGTGTATGTGTTTAGACACATAAATCATTGCTTGTCTCATCTTCAGATGTAAGGATAAGGAAATGTAACATGATTTAGCTTGTCAACCAAATTGGTTGAGGAATCTTCTACGGGTGTCAGTGGAGTGGTTTCATTCAGATTGTACAAATAAACATACAGAAAAGCCCTACCTTTTATAAAAATGCTTTGCAAAGCCCTCTGACCCATTTCTTGCCTAGATGTACACCAATATTTGTTCATTTTCAGTTTTTTGAGAAGTCCCCCCCCCCCCCACAAATTTAGAGATTAACCACCAAATCTAGCTGAAATACTGTATGGTACAATTTGGATGGAAGAACTTCTGCCCAAATGCTGGATGTCTACAGACCACACTACTCTGTTTTTTCTTTAAAACATTTCCATTTCCCACCAACTATAAGAAGAAAGCCCCCATTGGCTTTCTAAGACAGACACTAAGAAAGGACTGGATAAGAGACACTAACAGGGCAATGGGCATAGTCTTCTTTGATTCCCTCTTTAATAAAAGCAATGGCAGGGAACCTGTGCTTCTCTATATATGTTGTACTCAGTTTCTATCTCTACTCCTTCTAATTGCAGGATCTAAACTAAGTGGTGCTGAGGCCACATAACAGACTTTAATGTTGTAATCCAGTGTTTCCCAAACTATGTTCCATGGAACACTTTTTTGTTGTTGTTGTTCAGTCGCACAGTCGATTCCAACCCTTTGCGACCCCATGGGCCACTGTCCTTCAGGCACTTCTGTCCTCCACCATCCTCCTCAACTCGCTCAGCTCTGTGCCCATTGTGTCTACAATACCATCTAGCCATCTCATTTTGGGTCGCCTTCTTCTTCTTTTGCCCTCCACCCTTCTCAGCATCAAGGCTTTCTCAAGCGAATCCTCTCTTCTCATTTGATGTCCAAAGTACTTTAGCTTCATCTTCACTATTTGACCTTCTAAGGAGCAGTCAGGTATGATTTCTTCTAAGATTGACCTGTTTGTTCTCCTCGCTGTCCAGGGGACTCTCAAAACTCTCCTCCAACACCACATCTCAAAGGCATCTATTCTTCTGCGCGCATGGAACACTGGTGGAGTTCAATTCCCAGAAGCCCAAGTCAGTACATTGGCTGATCAGTGTTTTGGGGAATTGACTTTGGCTTCTGGGAACTAAGTCCAAAAATCAAAGTTTGGGAAACACTGAATTGACCTTGCAATAAGCCTGTTATATTTCTTAGGTAAATAACATACCTGTACCTTATTCTCCTTCTTTGCTACCAGCTCAACATTGCCCTTAATTTTTGTTTTGCTATCTTCTCTTTCAATCATGACATGCAAATATAACAGAAGAGACCTGCCTCTTGGGTAGGCCCCAATGTTCTTCTGGATTGCAGCACCCTGGCTGGGCAACCCAGGCCTCAGATATGTGTAGAAAAGGAAGCATGAGGCCAAATAACCACTCCATGTTTCTTCAAGAAATATATTGAAAGCATTGTAACATACAGGATACAGTTCATCAAAAGATCAGCAAGCATTTCAAAGCAGAAATTAACCATTGAAGGTTCCAGGGAAAGCACTTGGGGCCCCTCCTTCTACAAGTCTCACATTTTGCAAAATGGCTGCCAGCATTCCAGGGAAAGGAAATTCTGTCTCTGTGTGTGTCTGCATCACTGGGTTACACCTCTGGCCCTCCTCCTTAGTAGGGATTCCAGCCCATGATCTTACAGCAAGGCATGCCAATCACATACAGTAATACCTCAGATAATGTTTACCTCGGATAACGCTAAAATCACATAACGTTAAGTAATCTGGGGAGGAGAATTGGATCGAATAACGTTAAGGTCCTATGGGATGTATCGGATAACAACTGCTAAAGCCTGTGCGGTTACAATGTATCTCTATGGAGCTTTAACGTTATCCGATACATCCCATAGGATTTTAACATGCATTGGATAACACTAAAAATCGGATAACACCAAGACTTGTGGAACCAAGTCTTAGCGGTATCCGAGGTATTACTGTATTCGCTTTCATTTTTACAATCCATGAGGTTCCATTGTTTTGAATTCTTCTTTCTCCCCCAGATCCAGAATCACCATTTTAAGTGTACTAAAACTCAATTAAGTGGGTACAAAGCTAACAGAAAAAACACTGTTTAAAATGAGGCTTTTCTATGACAGCAAAGATGATATTTAACATAAAGGATCTGTAGATGTGACATTTCACCCCATTAATGCCACTTGTTTTTTTGCTCTAATCTCAGCCTTTCTAAAATGGGAGACAGGTCATGCTCCCTCAGACAGCGTCGGGGGGCTGGATGACCATTTTGCCCTTCCACCAGATGGCACTTCAAGGTGTGGTGGGAGGCCACATGAAATGGTGCAATGGGCTACATCTGGCCCATGGGCTGAAGATTGAGAACCCCTTCTCTAATCCATGATCATCCTGTAAATGCACTAATAGCCATTTCACTTCTTCTTCTTCATCCGTGTCTAGGACAGATGTCAAACTGTAAAAATGAAGGCACCTTTTGGTGAGTTCATTCCCGCAGTTCCTTTCACCTGACCCAGTGTGAGTTTATTTTACTCTTTTGATCCAAAGCAGACTACTGAAACAGTACAGTTTGGCCCTCCTACCTTAGGCACATGACAGCTATGTCATCTGTTTCAGAGTCCAGCAGGAGTGCTCACAGTAACAGACAGCTCACATTTGATATAACAAGGAAAACTAGGCCTCATTTCTGAAATTTCAATGCATTGCTCATTTCCTGACATTCTGCATATTACATTCTTACATGCACGCTTACATGACATGTTTGTACAAGTAAACTATAGTTCTCATAGCTATTCAACCATAATGTGTTTTGCAGCTGTAAATCTTTCTTACTGCTTTGTTCCCTTGAGCAGTGTTATTTGAAGTAATTATAGGCCCGTAGGATTGTTGTTGAAAGTTTCTTGATTGGCATCCTGCAAGATCCTCTTGTGAAAATGGCCTCGCTTGGCATCATCAGGAAGCTTGAGAAAACCATAGCACCATGTATTAAAGTTGAAATACTTATGCAAAGCTCTTGAAAAATATATGAGCATCCAAAGAGTGATCCTTTGTGAGCAACAGAGCTCCTCCTGCCTACAAAGGCCTCAGTGTTCACAATAGCTATGAAAGATTGTGAAACACATAGAAGACAGTTCAGAGGCAGAGCTAACCAGGGAAAGTATTCATAAAGGAGATGGACATATATATTGAGCATATATGGTCCAAGAGTCAGATCACACATTATGCCACATATTTATTTCTTTCTGTTAGGTAAAGGTAAAAGTCTTCTTTGCTCAAAAGCGGGTCATATCTAACTCTATGGTGTGGTGCTCATCTCTGTTTACAGCCAAAGAGCCAGCACTGTCTGCTTCTGCAGATGTTTCTGTGGTCATGACTAGATGCTGGAGCACACAACACTGTTATCTTCCTAATGAACTGGTACCTATTTATTGACTTGCATTTTCTTGCTTTTGAACTGCTAAGTTGGCAGGAACTGGGACAGAGATGGATGCTCGCTTCATCGTGCAGCATTCGGGTCTCAAACTGCTAAACTGCTGACCTTCAAGTTGTCAAAGTTCAGCATATTAATCACTAAGCCACCACAGTCTCTTCTTGTTACAGGCATGCAAATCTTTCAAAGTTAAATGTCTAAGAAATCAGATATTCCAGTGAAACCAGCATTTGTATCCTGATAACCGATAAAAAACAAAACCAGTTAATTTGTAAAATATAATTTGAAACAAGCTCCTATCGGAGTAAACAGATGATCTTCTAACTCTTACATTGCTGCCTAGTCTATAATTAGATGTCTGCCTTAGCAAAATGACATCATTGTATATGCTCCCATGTACTGAAAACTAAGAAATGTTTTCAGAATTAACTCACATATATGTCTTTAGGTAAAGGTAAAGGTTGCCCTTGCTTGAAAGCCTGTTGTATTTGGCTCTAGGGTTTGGTGCTCATCTCTTGTTATAGCCAAAGAGCCAGCGCTATCTGTGTCTGCAGACATTTCCGTGGACATGGGGCAGGTGTGACTAGACATCAGAGTGCATGGAACGCTGTTTACCTTCCCACCGAAGCGGTACCTGTTTATTTACTTGCAATTTCTTGCATTCCAACTGCTAGGTTGACAGGAACTGGGACAGAGACAGGAGCTCACTCTATCATACAGCACTCAGGTCTCAAACTGCTGACCTGCCGAGCCAGTCATCAAGTTCAGTGTCTTAACCGCTAAGCCATTGCAGTCCCTATGTATGCCTTTACACAATCAGAAATCTAAATCCTTGTGGTGTTAGGAATATCAGTGTATTATGCAATGTTCTTTATAAAGACCTGAACATTTTGTTAATAAATGCTTCTATAAAGGAATTCTCTTTTTAAAAAGTCCACTGGCAAAAAAGAAGGAAGGAATGTGGTTGAAATATCTATGTAGTATGTGAAGACTGAAACATTGGGAAATGTGCACATGTGAAAAAAGTTTTGCTTTTGAATCTGACATCACCTCTCTGTCCTTCATATTCAGATCTCTTCTCCTGTTTATAAGGTCTAAGTAGCAGAAACATCTATATTTAGTTTTTATACAGTGGCACCTTGCATTACAAATTTAATTCATCCCATGGGATGTTTCATAAAGCAAATTTCCCATAGGAATGTATTGAATGCATTTCTCCATAGGCATGCATTGAAACCCAAAATTCGTAATGCAAAATGCAATTTCCCATAGGAACACATTGAAAACCAATTAATCCAGTCTGAAAAAAATTCATAGTATGAGGCATTATTTTCTATGGATTTCCTTTCGTAATGTGAAAATTGCATAAAGCATTTGTAATGTGTGGTACCACTGAATATGAGAATCTAGAAGTGAGGTTGTAGGAAAAAATGTCTTAATGGTAGAAAACCACACTGTTTATAGAAGAATTCTGAAGGTCAAAAATGACCTTCCTTATCCTTCTCAAAGTGGCCAGAGATGTACTTTTTATATATGAGTTTTCCTTATGTTACTAGTATCACTACCATGAAGTACATCATGGCTCTAAGGCCTGATTCCAGCTGTTTATGGGTCATGAAATTGAAGGGAAGCAAACAGTTTTCCATGTGCTTCATTTCAATCTGGGAAACAGAAAGAGGGTGAAACATATGGATGATCATCAAGATAGGAGCTTATTTATCTATGTAATCACTCAATCATACTTATATGTGAACTGGCCCTTGAACTCTTTGATAATGTGTGGAGATGGGTGATTTGCCTTCCAATTCAGATCCTAGATTTTGTAGTTCCAGAGAATGGAGGGCTTACATCTTTCTTCCCATTCGCTTTATAAACTTTCTCTCTATTTGATGAAGCATGATACCAGCTGAACTTCATCTTTGCTGCTGCTCTTATTTTTAAAGATGATGTGCTGTCAGTGTTTCAGACACAAGGAGATGATTCACAAAGTCTGGTATTAAGGAGGAGGCTAAGAAAATTGTTGACATTATTTGCTGCTCAATTAATCTTGACACAGAGCAACAAATCAGCAAATAGTGAAAGGTGAAGGTGTCAAAATTAATCAAAAAGCATAGCAAAGTAGATGGCCTAATTCCAGCCATTTCACTTCCTTTCCAACAGTTCAAGTAAATCCTCAGTAAAAATAATTTTGCAAAGAAAGACTCACACTGCATACACCTGAGATTGATTTAACACCATGTTTTAAAGCAGGTATCTGAACATTTCCATTAGTATTGTATTGTATGGTAATGGAGTAGACCATACAGCCAGTGACTCAATGCTGAGTGTCAGGCGGTGGTTAACTAACCTGACTCCCTAAAGGGGCCAATGGCTACAGGAGATAAACCCCTTTAGTTTTATTTATTTATTTAAGCAAACTTTTATGCTGCCCTCCTCAAAAAGACCCAGGGCGGCTAACACAACTCTCAACACCTACCGGTAAAACACAATAAAAACATAATATAAAATTAAGATTAAAAGATTTAAAAAATTAAAAAAGCTAAAACAAGACACACAGAGAGAGGGGGATCAAATGAGCCAAAAGACTGGGGTAACTGTCTGGCCCATACCCCACACATGCTCTGCCAGCCAGGTCTTGACCCCCTTCCTAAAGGGCAGCAGCAGCTGGAGTGATAGTCCCCTTCAGTGGAGGAAATGTCACTGGAAACCATCATATTGGGCCCAACAGCAAAATGAGCGGAGGAGGAACTCTGATTCCCAGTGGTCATGGAGATGGAAGAGGCCATGCCAGATGGCTGTGAAGGAGTGCCTTGTCTATATCCTCAAGGCTGCAGCAATCCATTGCAGTCCAGAAGGAGACTGTGGTCAATTGTATCAAAAGACAGTGAGATATCTAATAACACTAATATGATATTATTGTCCTTGTTAGTCTCCTTTAAAAGACCATTGAACAGTTGTGTTGTTTTAGTATCATGGTATAACCTGAAACCCAACCACAATGGATCAAGGTGACCCATTTCTTCCAGGAATGCCTGTGATCAGGGCCGTGGCCAGGGTAAGGCCAGGGTGGGCTTGGTTCACCCTGAGTTAGCACTTTACCCACCCTGGCAAAGCATGGTTTCCCATAGGAATGCATTGGAAAAAGGTTTTGTTGCCCACCCTGAAACAATATTTGCCCACCTACATCTAAGCCCCTGCCTGTGATCCATTTCCTTCAGGAATTTTAAAGCTATTTGGCCAAATGACACCAAATGTGGCATAGAGCACCATCAGACTTAGCTCCTACTATTCCAAATTTGATGCTGATTCAAAGACATGCTTAAGTTACAATATTTTTGTGGGCTTCCCCCATTTTTAGAATTGCCTCATGGAATGTAGATCTGCTCCCTCGTGCAGCCATAATGCAAAGGCTGTCATTTTAATGGCACTTTCTACATTTCCCCCCTTCTCCTTCACCATCATTAAAAGCTTAAGATGCAGTCCTCTTATTTATGAACACTTAAAACCAACACACCTCTTATTTATCTCTAGAAATGGAATTGCATTATCACTTCACTTCAGTAGCTCAGCAAAGAATTCTTGGCTGGAGGAAATAAAAAGTGCAGAAGGGCACATAGTTGTAATCAATTGCCCTCTGACATGTTTGACTCAGTGGTTAGCTCTTGCAAAGTAAATTAGCGTAATAGCCTAAATATGTATGGCAGATGGCAAGGGTATCATAAAAAAACCCTGGATGAAATAAAACCTGAAATCATTTCAAAAGATTTACAATTATTGATCTGGCTAGAGCAGAGCCCCCCCTTTTTTTTCCAGAGGAGGTATGTAAAGAAAAAAGTCTCCATGATCATAAATCAGAATAATAAAATATATAACTTTGATGTTATGTTCTTCTGTCTTTTCCTCACAGGGAAAAAATAATAATAAAAATGCTGCATATATAAAATCAGGAAGCATTCAGGTAGAAATCTTTTAAAGTGAACGAGATTAAATAGAATTTTAAAATGTCTTTTAAAAAAACCAATGTTCCTGAATGAGCTTTTGGTTCTCGAAAATCTTTAAATCTCTTAGCTTTATGGGGTGCACCTATGTGCATCAGTCACACTACATTTTGTTGTTACACAAAATGTCACAACAACTACAAAGTCGTTTTCTGAGAAACCTTTTTTATTTCTTTTTCTTTTACATTTTTTTAAACTGAAAGAGTAAGCTGACAGCATCTGAAATTATACTGGGCAAACAGATGGAGAAGTTCACAAAAGGACAGGAAACAAGTCTCTACCAAGCTTCAATTAAGTCTTCCTTACTTGAAGGTCAGGACCCTTATCTGAAATCTCCCATAAGATTATGTATTATGCAGTGGGGTATGTGGGGCTCCTCAGTTCTCATTTGGCAAATTCACATTATTTTTCTCTTGCCATTTGTCAGCTGGGAAACAGCACAGCATTGCCTACATGTCTAATGTCTCAGGCACATAGCCAGGAGAGATTTATAATCCTGGAGGGATAATGTGTAAGAGAAATACAGTGGAACACCGAAATACAAACAGTTTGACTTACAAAAAATTCAACATACAAATGGAAATTGTGGCTAAAAAAATCAACATACAAATTTTTAATAGGAAAAATTCACCATACAAAAATTATACAGTGACATCTAGTGGCCTCTTCTGGTAATGCAATGTTTTTGACATACAAATTTTTCAACATACAAATAACCTCGTAGAACAGAAGAAAATCGTATGTAGATGTTTTATTGTATGTATTTGCCTTAACCTGTTTCTTAGACTTTGAACAAAAGGTACACCAAGGAGAAACTTCTGTTTTCCCTTAAATCAGAAGGTGGTCAACTATGGAGATCTGCATGTTTGAAGCACAGATCAAATAAAAATAACCACTTTATCTTTCAAGTGAAAGTACACGATGGATTTCACTCAAGTGAAATACCAACATTTTTTTTTTGTTCTGCTTCTGTAATAATGTACAAGGCAAGACAGTTTTTTAAAAAAAAATTGTAAATATTTGTATGGAGAAAAAGGCTCAGGTTTGTTCTACAGATCATTTAGAGGCAAGATGACTAATTAAAACTATGTATCAAATGAAAATATAATCACCAGAGGGTAACACATTTTTCTTTTCTGGTATGAATCAAATCTCACACAAGAAATGGGAAGCAGATCGACAAACGGCGATAGCCAGACTACACATCTGCTCAAAGTTAAGGACACAGGAAGAATTTTGTGCTGCTTGGGTATAATTTGGGTGCCAAACCAGAAATGAGAAGAGGGGTGGTGTAAGCATGGCTCATTATTCTGTACCAGAATATGAAGGTGCAGCTCTGGAATATGTTTTGACTAACAGGAGTGCAATGTTATTTGTCATGAATGATCATTTTTACCATGTGCACAGCAGAGTTTACATCACCTTTGGATGAACTTGTAAAAATGAACCAGTTTTGGGTGACCACAGTTAAAACTCTGAGCCTTAAGACATTAATGGAATTGGACAGCACACCCACAGATCCCACATGCTAAATTCAGGATTTATGTGCTGAGATTAAAATAAGGGGAGGAGAAAGAAAAACTCAGGAAGATAAAGGCTAGTACAGTAATACCTTGGATAATGTTTACCTCGGATAACGCTAAAGTCGCATAACGTTAAGTAATCTAGGGAGGAGAATTGGATCAAATAACATTAAGGTCCTATGGGATGGATCGGATAACAACCGCTAAAGCCTGTGTGGTTACAATGTATCTCTATGGAGCTTTAATGTTATCTGATCCATCCCATAGGATTTTAATATGCATCGGATAACACTAAAAATCGGATAACACCAAGACTTGTGGAGCCAAGTTATCCGAGGTATTACTGTATGCTCTTTAACTTGGAAGTTAATGTCACCCAGTGTGATGTGGTAGACAGAGTGATGAACTCTATTTCAAATCCTGTTCAGCCATGGAAACTCATGGGTGGTGGTAGTATGGAATTGGTAAAGCCACCCCTTAAATATCTCACTTACCCTAAAAGCTCTGTTAGGGTCTCTATAGGGCAGTTCTGACTTGGCAGGCCATAACAACATAAAAAGTGGTTCCCAACCTAGGGTCCCAAGATATTCTTGGATTATATCTCCCAGAAATCTTGGTCAGCCCAGTCAAATTTAGTAAACAGGTAGAGTGAGGACAGAAAGGGGAAAAAAGGAAAGCATAGTAGAAGTGGGCAGGCTCCTTTGCATTGGCTTTTTAAGAATGAATGAATGAAAGAGGACTGTGTCTTTTTAAAGACTTTCTCTGGCTTGCTGGTGATTGCCTTGTTAAGTTGGCAAGGACTTTCTCCTGGCAGCTTGAAAAATAAAGAGGAACAAAGAGGTAAGCAAAGCACCTGGTTATGTGGACTGCAACCATACAGTCTATGACCCAGCCTTGCCATTTGCATTATTCTTTCCTAGGAATGAGGTCTTCAGAGAAGCAAAACAAAAACAAAAACCCACACATATACAGTTATGTGTCTAGAGACAAAGACTGAGCCAAACGATTGCAAAAGGGCACATATTTCACTTCACATTTTAAGCTCAATGAAATCACAGGGCAACAGTGTGATGAAGTGGATAGAGTGCTGGAATAAAACTCAAACCCTGGGATCAAATCCCTATTTGGCCATGGAAACTTAGCTTGGTAGGTGCTAGTAGAAGATTGCTTCTCCAAAACCTCAAATACCTTTAAAATTTTATTGTAGTTGCCATAGGTTGGAAGACACACAAATATAAATCATAGTGAAAGATGAAATAAAGAAACTCCATTTTTAGCTGTCAGCAATAAAGATTTCCCAATCTAACCATTGGTTGTTCCTGCCCCCACATGATAACGTGTACAAGCAGTACACATTCACATGTCTGCATAAGCATACAAGTGTCACCAAACGTCCACATAAACCCAGGTTACACAGAGATCTGATCTCCATAGGAATATATGGCTGGAGCCTCAGTGAAAAGCTTCCCGGCTTCATGGAACTCAGATGTGGAGAAGAGGACCACATTTGCCTTGGTGCTGGAGGTCCCCTAGGGGTGACCCATGTAAGCAGCAGGGTAACTGCCTGCTGATCAAACACTTACAACGTATCACATGTACAGGTACCACTGTAATGATTTAAAATCCATAACTCTTTACAGGGTCCACATAGAAAGTCCTGGTTTGTTTCAATAGATAGCCAAAAAAAAAGAAAGAAAGAAAGAAAGGAGGGGGGACTTGCTTTCCAACATGAGTGCCATGTCAGTGTTTGACACATAATGGAAATATGTAATCTTACACTTCCCGATTGTGTTTTCAGTTCAGGAAATGAGCAGGTTTACTTGTGAGACCCGGAATACCTTATCCTCGCAAGAGACAACAGTGGCAGTCTGATGAACCTGTCAGGAATGTCATCGAGCCATTTGGCCAGATCAAGATTACCATGGACTAATTAGAACTCTGGGATAATCCAATCATCCTGAAATGAATTTTGGATGAAGGACGATTGCCACTCTAAACAAGGAGCAATAACTGTTGCATCTTATCAATGGTGTGATATTCCTTGCTATGCCCAGAGGCATGGCTAATGAGAGGCTCATCTCTCTCTCAGGATGTTTATAAGGGCCCCCACCCCTGGGAGCCTTTGGAAAGTAAACATGGATTTATTGTCTCTTTAACTCTTTTTTTTCTTTTTTCTTTATGGTTTTTACAATATTAAAAATAAACTAACAAAACAATCTACAAAACATAAAAGAAACAATTACATACAAAAAAAAGTAGTTCCCACGTACATCCTACAACGTTAAAAAAATGAGAAGAGGAAGAGAGAAAAAAATACATGTCAATATAATATAATGTAATCAGACGTTATTTTCTATACATTTGCTATACTGTATATTTTCATCTTTATATCCACTCTCCTCTTTAACCACCATATTACAACTTTAATATTTTGTACATGGTTCCTACCACCCAGTGCACTACAGTCCTTGAGTCTACCAGCCACTCCTTTTACAGCTCATTCATTCTGCCAAAAATACATTGTATTCGGAGCAGGTTTTTCTCCTTTATTATCCATCAATGTGTGTTGCAAAAAAGGCTTCCAAATGTCCCAAAATCTATTTTGTTTTATTAACCCCCTTTTTATATTTAATTCCCATGTAAGTTTTTCATTTAATGCCATATCCCAAACATCAACATACCATTTACCAATTTCTAAATTCATATCACCTTTCCAATTTCTGGCTACTTGTTGTCTTGCCAATGTCAAAAAAATAGACAATAACTCTTTTATATTTTCCTCTAAATTCAAATCCTCTAAGTCCGTTAATAAAACTATTTTTTCATTCAACTTTAAACGGATATTTAAAATTTTTTCTAATTCTTGTTCCATTTTATGCCAGAAATTGGAAATAATTTTGCAATCCCACCACATATGTTTGTATGTCCCAATTTCCTGATGACACCTCCAACATTTTTTCGAATTGCTACTATTTATTTGATTTAATCGAACTGGCGTCATATACCATCGCCACAACATCTTGTAGTTGTGTTCTTTAACTTTTGTAGACAGATTTCGCATCATCCTACTTTTCCATTTTTTCTTCCAGTTCTTATCTGTAATAGTAATACTCAAGTCCGATTCCCACATTATTTTAAGGGTATCCTGGGATTCATCCATGTTGTTTATCATTTTATATAATTTACTTACTATTCCTTTTATCCCCATTGAACCTCTTCTTATTTTATATACCATCTCCTCGAAGTCTGTCAGCTGCCTTATTGGCTGTAATTTCATTTTATATTGTTTATTCCACTTATCCAACGTTAGTATCTGAAGCCAGTTCAATTTTAATTCCTTATAAATTTCTTTTTTTGTTTTTTCATTCTCAATTCGATCCAGCCAATCTTTTAATAAGATTATATCATATTTATACATAATATTTTTTATTAATTCTAAATTTTTAACTGGAAATGTTTTAAGATCTTGCAACTCTAATATTGGAGAGGTGTTTGGTGCCAATTTATCTTTCAACTTTATCCATACATTTATCATAGATTTTAGGACATTATTTCTTGGTTTTAAATCAAAAACTGTATTTTCCAGAAATTCTCCCTTTGCACACACATTACTATCTTTCATTTCTATCTCCCTCCATATGAGGTCCTCTATCGTTAAAAGTTTTACCAAGCCTTTAATTTGGAACGCCCTGTAATACGATTTAATATTAGGTAATCCCAAACCACCCTCTTTCTGCGGTTTATACCATAGGCTTTTAGGTATTCTTGCTCTTTTCCCTCCATTACAATACTCATTCAATAGATTTTGAAAAACTCCTAATTCTTTTTCAGATTGTTTAATTAGAAGGACTTCAAATAAAAAGTTAATCTTGGCTAATAAACTCATTTTACAAATTGCTGTTCTACCAAACCAGGAGGTCTTCAATACCCTATATCGAACAATTTTCTTCTTAATTTCCTCTTCCACTTTATCATAGTTTAGTTTCTTCAAATCCTCTACATTGTCAGCAATGTTAACTACTAACATTTCAGTATTATGAAAAGGCCTTTGGTTCTTCCAAGGCAAGGGGGGTGGCGATTATGATATCGAAAAGATTGGGATTTACGAAAACAAAAATGATAGGGGACCCAGAAGGCAGATATTTGATTATAGCTGGAAGTATAGAAGAAGAAGAAATATTGTTGGTCAATGTTTATGCACCAAATGAGAATCAAGACCAATTCTTGACTAAATTGAGTCATATTTTGATAAAAGAAAACTGTGATAGAATGATAGTTGCTGGAGATTTTAACCTAACAAGGTCAAATATTGATTGCACTAATATAACTAATTATAGAAAAGGTTGGAAAGCTAAATTGTTGGATGAGTGGATAAAAAAGTTTGGATTGAAAGATTCCTGGCGAGAATTGAAAGGGGAAGAATGAATTTATACATATTATTCCCAGGTGTATAATTCATATTCTAGGATTGACTATGTATTTGTAACACAAAATATATTGAAGGATTTAAATGATGTAGAAGTAGGAATTTTTAAGGAATCGGATCATGCCAAAGTAATGGTGGAATTACAATTTAAAATAAATAAAAGTAATATAAGAACTTGGAGGTATGATCCGAAATTATTTAAAGACAAGGGGATAAAAGATCAGATAATGAAAAATTGGGAAGAAATTTGGAAAATTAACGATAACAATGAAACAAATTTTAATGTAATTTGGGATGCAATGAAAGGAGTATTCAGGGGTGAGTGTATTAAATTTAAGAGTTTAAAAAACAAACAATATAAAGATAGACAACTGGAGTTGGAAAAAGAGATTAAATTATTGCAAACTAAACACGCCAAAACAAAGGAGAAGAAGACCTTAGAAAGGATACAACTGTTACAGAAGGAGATAGCAGGAAGGGATATTGAAAAAATTAAAAGAGATTTAATTTATCTGAAAAGGGAATATTTTGAGTATAGTGATAAAAGTTCAAAAATGTTAGCAAAAGCAGTGAAAGAGAAGAAGGAAAAAGGGGAGATTGGAACTTTAATAAGGGAGGATATGAAAAGGTGCAATAAAATAGTAGAGAAACTTAACATAGTTAAAATTTTTATCAAAATTTGTACACAGATAAGAAAATAAATTTAAGCAAGTTAGAAAAATATCTACAAGAACACAAGGGGGAGAGTATAAAAGCAGAACATAGGGCTAAAATGGAAGAACAAATTACAGAGAAAGAGATATTAGATGTTATAAATAAATTGAAAATAGGGAAAACTCCAGGAGAAGATGGATTACCAGCGGAATTTTATAAAGAATTTAAACAAATTATTATTCCTAAATTAACCAGGCTATATAATTATATTTTGGAGGGGGGAGAATCTCCAAATTCACGGCTTAGATCTATCATAGTATTAATACCAAAACCAGGAAAAAATTTAGAATTGGTTGATTCATATCGTCCAATTTCTTTAATTAATCAAGATGCAAAGATTTTTACAGCAATTATGGCTAATAGGTTAAATAGTTTTCTGGGGGAATATATACATACAGATCAGGCAGGTTTTTTTAAAGGAAAGATATATGTCTGATTTAATAAGAAGGGTGTTAAATTTGTTACAAATAAACAAGAGAAAAGAAGGTAAAATAGGATTATTATCTTTAGACATTTTTAAAGCTTTTGATTCTTTACAATGGGTCACTATCAGGGAAATAATTAAAAAAGTAGAATTTGGGGAAAAATTTAAAAATGTAGTTAATCAACTTTATAAAAGTAGTTATGCCAAGGTAAGAGTAAATGACTTATTTACAGAAGATATTGAAATTAAAGCAGGAATGAGACAAGGATGTCCTCTTTCCCCCATTTTGTTTATAATGGCTATGGAATTATTGGCTAGAGCTATAAGGAGTGATACGAACATAGAAGGGATAAATGGAACAAAAATAAGTTTGTATGCAGATGATACTTTAATTATAATGAAAGATCCTATAAAAAATATGGAAAAGATACAAGATCATTTGCAAAAATTTGAAGAGATAATAGGCCTGAGAATAAATTGGGGGAAATCAGAAGCAATCTTTAGTAAATTAAATAAGGAAGAGATAGGGAGAATTAAGGAAAAATTTAAAATTCAAATTAGGAAAAGTATAAAGTTAAAAAAAAATGTCTCTTTAACTCTTGTGGACTCTTGACCTTCTATGGATTATGCTTATGTGTGCTTATGTAATCGTTCAAATATTGAAATCTTTTGTAACCTTTTGTTGTTGATTTTTTTGGAATAGTAGTCGTGTTAGTCTGTGGTTCAGGCATATCAGAAAACAAAATAAAAAACATTGTAGCACTTTAAATACTAACTGCTATATTTTTATTGTTAGCTTTTGTGTATCAAGTCCACTTCTTCAGACCTTCTTTACTTTTTCAGGCCTGAAGAAGTGGACTTGATCCACGAAAGCTAGCAATAAAAATATAGCAGTTAGTTTTTAAAGTGCTACGGTGTTTTTTATTTTGTTTTATTATATGCCTTTTGTTGTTGGTGATATATGAAATCATTGTCCTTTAATTGTGTGGTATAATTTCCTTCTCTTATGATTCCCCTTGCTCCACTTGACAGCTGCAGCTAGCCCCTCTTCGTATCCCTACATTCTTCATGTATAAATATACCTGGTCTTGAATTATTCGTAACCAACCATTCACTTTAGAATGGCGGTCCTGTGAGGCAGAATTTTAATTCATTGATACCTTAGGTGCACAATGAAATAAAATTATTTTATTTTTCTCACAGTATTTGCCTCGGTCTGTTATCGTCTATGTCAGAGGCTCCTAGCATAAAATTAAGTGGGGAACACTGTGGTGCTTTCTTTCCAGGTGAACCAGGGTCCACCATCCCCACTTTTTGGACACTTGGACCAGTGACATCTCCCCTGACATGGGTACCCAGGAATTTCAGGTATTAATAGTAACACCATGATAAAAGGAATAAAAATGTTTTGCTACTGCTGCCCTGATGATAAATACATATACTTGGAAATAAGCACTATTTAGTTCCAAGAAAGAATGTTAAAATAACAAAGTAGAATAGGCAAAGCCAAGTGAATTTACAAATCAGCTTGTGCCCAGAGCACAAATCAAATCAAATAGCTTAAGTTTCTTTTTTCCTTTCCTTTCATTCCCCCCCAAATCAAAATATAAATGTGTTTAGTACTCAAAGCCCTCAATAGTTGCATTTTTTTTTTGAATAGTAGCCCTCAAGTTAGCTATCTGAAACTTAGTACTTTTGCTGCCATCTTTTGGATCTATTACTTTACCAAAATGCATGTGCACAATCATAAAACTTAACGGGCATTTGAGTTTCCAATGCTTACAACTTCATCTAGTTATGGTCTCTTCTCAGTTCTCTCACTTATCTCCTGACTCCTGCAGCAAAACGTTATTCACATCTCCCTTCACTTTCTAGAATTACATTCCATAAATTCATGCACTAACATTCTGCCACTCCTAGACCTATGCCATTTATATCTTGAAAGCCTTCTGCTTCATCTCCACTTAACTAACTGTTCCCATTCCCTGACAACTTTCTTGACTGAAATCCTAGTCAGACATTTAGCACAAGTGTGACCTGAACACGTAAGAAGGTGAAGCAGACCAGCCTCACTCTTCTCTGTCATTACTCTCTTTACATGGAGAATAATTGTCTGGGGGAAAAAACCAGAAAAAAATTCAAATTCAGGGGTAAATTGCATATTTTGAAGGTTGCTATGAATTCTTATGATTCATCACCATTCTATACCCTCCCATAAGAAAATATCAGTCTTTATTGCCAAGCATGGTTTGCACAACTATTGTATCAGACATACAGCACTGACATATAGTGCTTGAAGGGATATCAGCACAAGAGAAAGAAAAATGCTCTTGCTTTAATACAGTGGTACCCAAGTATTTTTCCCCCAGGGCCGCTCCCGCTCCAGAGGCAGGCTGCTCCTGTTGCTGACCATTTTTATGTCAGCGGCAGTGGCAGTGATCATGCTCTGTCCCCGCTGGTTCGAGCAGCCTCCGCTCATTCCCAGCAGTGCAAAATCCTTTGGCAACATGGATCGCTGTGTTGTGGAATTTTTTTTGAGCCGTCTCTGTTTCAAAATCCATGGTGCTGGGAGAGTCCTTTGGCGCACCAAGACTGATGTCAGCGTGGTGCACCAGGTTTACCTTTCTCCCATAATTTGCTTTCTTTCAAAGCCATCCTCAATATGTTGTGTAAGGTTAAGGATTTGACTACAACATGAACTGCCCAGCCTGAAGCCTTCTTGCTCATTTATGATCTTTCCATCAATAAATTCAGAGATGTGATTGTGAATCATCCATTCCAGTGCCTTATGAAGATGACAGTCCTAAATAAGAGTGATAGTGAAATCTCCCTAATCTTCCCAAGACTATTTCTTTCTAAATATTAGGGTGGCAGCATCGTGCCGAGCTTCTTTGATTAATGGAAACTGCTACTGCTTCTGTCTTGCTAGATGTTTCAGTAAAGACCTGTAATTGTAGGTTAAACATTTTACTTCATAAGAGAGAATATTACCCTACTGATCCTCTTAACCTATTAAGTACATCAGGAGATCAAACTCAGCCATAAAGACAACACATTTTAAACAATGGAAATATACAAGACTATGAATTCAGCTCAACAATTAAAATAAGCACAGACTCACCTAAGACATTTCCCTGAGAACCTGTTTACATAGCCTTATACTCAGTTCTAGAAAGCAGGAAGCTTTTTCCACATGTTTACTAGAAGAGAGGTTGATACCTTCCTCTAAAGATGTGAATAAATTAATCTTCTCACAACTGTTGGTATGCAGTTTTTTCCTGACCAATCAGGAATCTTGTACGAGGCAGTTCACAAGGCAGCACATTCATTCATTCATTTCGATTTATATGCCGCCCTACTTGGTGAAAACCAACTCAGGGCAACTCACAACATACAATAAAATACAATGTAACAGTTCAACAATACAATATCACAGTATCATAAAATATAGTACAATAAAATAAATATAAACACAATATAATCAGAATATCATCCATGCATGGTTTCTTTAGCTAAACAAAAAATAAAAATGGCTTGTGAGGCAGTGGCACAAGAAATATGTTCCAAAATAGCATTTGCATCCTTCAAAATGAAAAAAGGCAAATATTAAAGCTAACATTGGCCATGGATCATTGGGTCTGTCATGGATAATTTTCCTGCACAATCCACAGTAATTTGGTGCATTCCTGAAGAAGTGATCTTGAATGATGAGAGTTTGCATAATGTTTGGTTTTTGTACTGATCCAATAAAGGTATCACCTTCCTCTTGCATTTGTATTATGTAAGGCTCACACAGCTGTCTTTGTTTTTTTGCTGAAACTACTGAATATACCAGAAAAAAGCCAGCCCAATGTGCCACCAAGAACTCTACATGAACTTTTAATATCAGCCCAGCAGGTCTACAATCTGGAAGAAATAGTTACTTCTAACCTTTTGCTAATTATATTTGATTTGCCTACATTTTCCACGCATATAGATTAAACTAAATTTTACCTCAATTTCCCGAGGAAGAACTTGGGTTCTTTGTGTTGCTCTTTTCCCTAAACTCACAGTACTAAAAGAAGGTCACTTTCTCGGTGGGGACATTATGTATTTATCTGGCTTCCTGTGTTTCTGAAGTGGAGTATGATTTCCAATCAACAGCTACGAGATGCTGCCTGCTCTTATCCAATTCGCATCTAAGTAAGAAAGCCTACCACAATAGCTGCTATGAACTTTTAGGATTCTCATGGATAATTTTCCTGCATTATCTGCAAAAAACTGGTGCATACCTGAAGAAGTGATCTGGAATCATGAGCACTCAAAAAATGTTTGATTATTATTTTTAATGAACCAAAAAAGTATCACCTTCCCCTTGGATTTGTATTGCTTCAAGTTCATGTGGCTCTCTTTGTTTGTTGTAGTAAAGAAGTGGTTAATAACAATGTGAGAAAATAAAATTAATTGTTGGACTCTCTAGAGTTGTCATTCTAGCTAGACCCATATAGACCCACAGTTAGTCTTTATTAGAGAAGTATGTTTTTAAAACAAAATCCAAGGTAAAGGTAAAGCTCAGTCTTGCTCAAAAATCAATCGTATCTGACTCTAGGGTTCAGTGGTCATCTCTGTTTATAGCCAAAGAGCCAGCACTGTCTACATATGCAGATGTTTCTGTGGTCATGTGGCAGGCATGACTAGACACCAGAGTACGCAGAATGCTGTTTAAATTCCCACCAAAGTGGTAACTATTTATCTACTTGCAATTTTTTGCTTTTGAACTGCTAGGTTGGCAGGAGCTGAGACAGAGACGAGATCTCACTCCAGGTCTCGAACTTCTGACCTACTAACCTTCCAGGCATCAAGCTCAGCATCTTAACCACTAAGCCACCATAGCCCCTAGTCAGTTCAGTGTTTTTGGTTGTCCCAGAACAATCCAGTTTCCCACCATTCCATTCTAGTCCTGGATGATATTTGCATTTTTTTTAATATCAAGAACTCCCATTTGCTTGAATGCAGACAAGCAAACAGCTATAGCTTCAGGAGGTTGTAACACATCACTCGGACATTTGACAAGATGATAGACCACAAAGGGAGGATTCCCCACATTAAACTGTAGATAAGTGTATTTAGCAATTTGGGAATAGACTGTCTCCAAAATTTGTGTGACTTCTTATTTTTTTTTCTCTGTCAGCTGCTGCTATTAGCTCCTCAGTCCTGCCAGATAAGGAATGTGCCTCCTATGCACTGGAAGTCAAATGGGATTGAAGATAGATGATTGTCTCTTTTTCTGACAGGTCTCAAAGCTGTCAGCCTTGTCACAATGTTCCTGACACACTGTGCCAAAAATGTCCACTGCATTTTTGAGTAATTTTTATCTACCCAAGTTTCTCCCCAACACATCCCTTCTTAAGGTTATTTTCTTCCCTAACATTACTTTGACCACATAAATGTTTCTTGGAGTTCCTGAAGCTCTTTATATGTGACATATACTCCAGTTTCCCTTCAGATTTTATAATCCTGCTTTTTTGCGTTAGTGTTATCAAATTCCAAATTCTGAGTATTTCCTTTCCTGCTGTCTGTACGTTACATGGAACAAATGTTAGTTGTCAACAATGGGTTGTTTTCCAAGCCTCAGTTTTCTGCTGGAATAACTTGATTTATTTTTGAGTCAATTGGGTACAAGTGGGAGAAGGTTTCCCCAATCTCTTCTCATGTGAGCATCTTGAAAAGACCAAGCACATTCCATTCCATGTTCCTTCCAATCAATGTTTTCACTGCCTTGATTTCCTTCTCATGATCTTTCTGAGGACCTGATGTGGAAGGGCATATTTCAATATCTGTAATGGTTTGCAATATGTTACAGCAAGGATCTATCCAAACTTTTAATAGCCTACAGCTACAGTTAAAGTGTTATCAAGTGTACCTTGTTCAATAAAGAATCAAGTCATGTGCTTTACTCTCTGACAGCTTTGATACTTTGCCTAAGTGCTCTCTCCAAGATGAGGCTGCCGTCTTTTCCTTTCTCCTAATTGTCTGAGATGTGGTGCAGACTTGTCGCCCTTTTAAGACAGAATATGTGGTCTGTGTCATCTGTACAAAACACTTATGCCTATCTGGTCAATAATTACAGCTTTCTAGCTTCACACAGGAACATTTCTCTCACCTACTAATTGGGCTGCACCTTAAGGTCCATCTTATTGATTAAACATCTGTTACTGTTTGGGCAAAATGAGAATACTCTTGCAATGCAATGTGTCTGTTTTATTAAATTCTGTTTAAGTCAGCTCTGACTCCAAGTCTGATCTACATGCTTTGTACCTTCTTAATTGTATCATGCTGTCATTTTCTCCCCCACAATTTATGTTATTCATGCTATCCTACTTGATGACAGTATGATGTTCTAGCATTATTCTTTGCAGCAGAATTCTATTCCCCTAAGAATTTGCTACATTTCAGGTAGCTGAAATACATCTTGGCATCACTGGATAATTTAATATAGATCTTTATCTTTCATTCATATGTCATAATCTAATGATTCAGCTATTTTTATTTGTTATGCCACCCAAGAGGCTCTGATGTATGAATTGTTTTAGATTATTATTAATTTTAGCACACAGATTTCTTAATTAGAAGGTTTTAATTGTAAAGAATTTCCTTTGTGGAAGAAAACAAAGGTAGATTTCAAGAGCCTTCCCTCCCCACTTCCACTCTATAACTCAAATTAAAAAATTGTTAAAGGTGGTGGTATGTGGCTTTCCCTTGGGAAATTAAAGATTTGTTTGAGCAGTGAGACTACTAGGAAACACTGCAGCATGTTTCCTCTGGTTCCTTGAACTTGTAATGAATAAATAAAACTAAAAGTTATGCACTAGAAAAAACCTATTCAATTATAAAAAATAGATGTAGAAATGTGTTTATACCATTGCGAATCCTGCCCTGAGTTGGTATATCATAGATTGCTTGGCAGGCATTCAGAAATATTTGAAATAAGTGAAAATAATTAGTTTCTTCATAGTTTCATGATGGGGAAAAGCAGGTAGTAAGACATATATGATGGGGGGCTCTGGTGGCTTAGTGGTTAAGACGCTAAGCTTGATGACCAGAAGGTCAACAAGTCAGCAACAGAGCAAGCTCCCATCGTCTGCCCCAGTTCCTGCCAACCTAGCATGTCAAAAGCAAGAAATTGCAAACAGATAAATAGGTACCTCTTCAGTGGGAAAGTAACAGTGTCCAGTGCACTTTTGCTTCTAGTCATTTCTGCCACATGACCATGCGAAGATACAGATCTCTTATACTTCATGACAGAGTTTCAATCCAACTTGGCCCCATGTAGTATTTTTAGAAGAAAGATGGTGTACTTAATGCCACATTAATAGCATATTAACAGTTACCCTACCCATTAAACTCTATACTGAGTGCATCTCCAAAAACTATAGTACCCCTTATCCTTTGCACTATCACAGATCTTAGTCAGGTTGTCTGCCTTATAACTCGGAAATGAAAATATTTTGTCTCATTTATTTACCAGCTTTAAGTTATTTTTATCAAACATCTGAAAGGGTTTGGGAGTTGTGGTGGCTAAATCACCAGAATTCTTGCTGGGCCAGTTTCAGCACACTTATCAGTGTTGTTGTTCAAAATAAAAATGAAAACTGCATCTCTATTTACATACACAATGAAATTAAAAGGTCCCCCACCCTCCCTTCCATTGAAACATGGGCTCATTAACAGTTTGTTGAATTCCCTCAGTGGCTCCCAGTTATAGCAATAATTACACTTATACACCACCTTATAGCACTTAATACATTCTCTAGGTCTGTGATGGTGAACCTTGGCACTCCAGGTGTTCTTGGACTTCAATTCCCAGAAGCCCAAGTCTCTGTGAAGCCTCACAAATGGATTTGCTTTACGAATAGGATTCACAGAGACTTGGGCTTCTGGGAATTGAAGTCCAAGAAAACTTTGAATGCCAAGGTTCGCCATCACAGACCTAGAGAATGTATTAACCTTAATACAGTCAGGATCAAACTCCTAATGTCAGCAACAGATTTTGGCTGCAGTACAGCAGTTTAACCACTGTCCCAAACCTCAGGCAGGTATCCTTAAAAATAGTATACAATTCTACAAGCGTTTATTTATTTTTTTATTTAGATTTATATCACTGCCCACTCGCCATGGCGACTCAGGGCGGTTTACAATCAGAAAAAAAAAATAGAAAAAAATGCTGGAGCCAACTTCTGATAAGCTCTTTGATATATTATATAAGAACTGTTCTAATATACATGCTAGTTCACTTCATCAATTAGTTAGGAACAGTAGGCTTAGCATAAAAGTCAAAGAGTATGCTCTACAAACCAATTATGACTGAAAAGCCCTCAGAGTTAAAGTGATTTGGCCCCATTGACCTCAGGGAAGCGAAATAGACTGAAACCCAACTCCTCTGATTTTCCTAGTCTGGAAGAGGCCAAAAAGTCAATTTTGGACCGTCACTATGGAAAGCATATATTCTGCCACTGAGCTGCACCATCTCCTAAGCTGGCTAATACATCTTGTCTCTAGCTCATTTCACATTCACTAGGTATTAAAAACTATATAATCAGGCAGCATATCCTGTCAATTGAAAAAGTAGTATAGCCAGGCAGAAACCTATGGAGAGAATACACTCTGGAAAAATGAATTAGAGTCTGGAACAAAAGCAAAAATCAGTGGCAATGCCAGAGACCTCTGGTAAAAGAAATAAAAGGAAGAAATCAGTCAGAGTAGGGTTGACACAATCAGGGTCTATATACAAAAGCTCGGTGGTTGGTCTGAAACCTGAAGTGATTTTCTGCTCCGTAAAGGTTACCCTTTCATGATAGATCGTGCTACAGCAAAAGGGAGGACCTAAAATTAATATGAATACCAGCTCTACATTCAAAAGTTAAGGGAGTGGAAAGAAAGATAATATTTTGGATTCTTTCTCCTGACTCACACACAGGTGGAACAACAAATGATATTTCACTGACATACCAGTGAACTTCTTGCCTTCAGATGTTTTTAATGCAGTGGTTTTTGAATCTATGGCACTGTGCTGGGGATGGTGTGGTTGTTACACAACTTCCAGGTTCAGTTCTGCTTAGAATTGCCATAATTCTTTTCCACAAAACCGGGACAGAAGTATACTTGACAAAAATGGGCAGGTTATCTATAAAATAGCCTTGTTTAAAAACAAACATAATATAATGACAGCTATAAAACACTTTCACATTAAATATATCAATACATAAATAAATTTATTTACATTAGCTAATTCTTACTGTAAGATGATCTGTTGTACTTCTGAGAAGTCATGTCATGGTCAGCTCTTAACACCAGGAAAAGCACTGGTCACACTTATCATGTGGTGGTGTGAGGCATGGACGTTAAGATTTGTCACCAGGTATACTCCAACTCCAATATGGCAGGAAATTGCTCATTTGATGACGAGAGTTTGAATTTATTTTAATCGTGTGTTATAATAAATAATCAGTAAGTTGTAAAAATCTGGGACTTTAACAAGATTTTTATTGAACTGGCCGGGACAATTTTTCTGACTTTGAACCCAGGACAATCCGGTTTTTGGGGACGTATGACAACCCTAGTTCTTCTAGACTTGAGAAACATTGTCAACATTTGGGCCTCCTGAGGAAATAAGCAACACAATCCTATGTGTGTCTATTCACAGACATGCCTCATGTGGAGTGCATCTTGATTAAGTAAATATCCTACATTTGCATAGGTTTCCTAAATCATTGCATTCTTCTATGTGCATACATGTACTACCACACAATGTGCCTTTTTGCCTTATAAAGTTTGCAGGATTCCCCATTGCAGCCATCAACCATTCCTCCTCCCATTCATACACATATAAAAGGTACTTCATGGAGTTGATCTGACTGGCGGCAGAGCTGCTGCTGAAGATCAGTTAGAAAGCACTAGGGTGAAGATTGACAAAGGGGTTTCTTTCATGCTAAGTGGGGAGCCTATGTCCCCCATACACACCACAGCAGAATTTAGCAGCAATAGGTAGGCAGGTCTGAGAAGTCATTGGTGAGATTTTTTTTAAAAAAATCAGCTTCATGCTGCCACACACAATATTCCCCTTCCCCTATTACCCAGTAGGTAAAAATAAAGGTAAAAGTCTCCCATGCTGTAAAGCCAGTTGTGTCCGATTCTAGGGTGTGGTGCTCATTTCAGTTTACAGCCAAAGAGCCAGCACTGCCTGTGTCGGCAGACATTTCCATGGTCATGAGGAAGGCATGACTAGATACCAGAGTGCATGAAACACTGTTACCTTTCCTGCCACAGTGGTACCTATTTTATCTACTTGCAATTTCTTGCTTTCGAACAGCTATGTTGGGACAGAGACGGGAGCTCACTCTGTCACATAGCATTGATGACCTTCCAATCATCAAGCACAGCATTTTAGCTACTAAGGCACACACTTAGGAGTAGCAATAGGGCAGCCCAAATCTACTGGCTTTGTGTTTATTCCTGCCAAGGATCTCGAGGGACAGCCTTACCTGGGACCTTGCACTAGGGAGAAGGAACCCACATTTAAATCAGACCTCTAAGCACTCTCTTTCAGTCAGTTTCCATCCCTCCCCCTCTCTTTCTCTCTCTCACACGCACACACACACATTCACTCACACTCACTCACACCTCCCCCCACCACTACTACCACTACCACTACATTATTAAAATGTCACACACACACACCTTCTCTTTCTTTCTTCTCATACACCTCCATCAGGGCAACTTCCTTGGCAGAAGAGCTTTGTTGGGCTGCAGTTGGCATGACTTCTGATTGAAACACACACACCTAGAGAGATGGTCACAAACTCAGTGGGGACAAGGACAAAAGGAAAAAAACCCTATAGGGGACTGGAGGGGAAGAAGGAGATTGGGAGGATGCTTAAATGTGGTAAACTCCCAAATAAATAGGCAACCAAATCTTTGAAAAACTATTTTTTGGATCTAAAGCTCCTAAAATGCCTTTGCCTGGTCAGTTGCCGTCCTGACTGGTGATGATGGCAAATACAATTCGAATAATATTAATATTACAAGCTCTAGCTGTAATATATGATTAATTTCAGGTTACTTGAATCTGCAATAGGCATCTGAGCTTAAGATCAGCAATATTTCGAAATTTATTCATTTATTTATTAATCATGTATTATCCATTGGTCTTCTTGGTTCAGGGATAGTAATTGTGATTTCACCTGCAGAGGAAAACTGCCCCCTCAAGGGAAAATGAATTAAAACAGATAGAGGAAGATAAAGTAGGACTCTCTTGGCATCTTCTATAGTAAACTAATAAATTGCTTGGCATTGAATATAGCTGTGCCAGAATACATTTTTTTATCACAAGGTCCCAAATTCAACCATATCATCTTCAACTGAAACTAGGCACCAATATCAGAGAGCCCTTGTTTCTCAATTGACAGTATTGACTTTGAGAGACCAATGTTATGACTTGCCGTATGATCTCTTTGCGATTTTGTTCCAAAGCTATCACTTTGAAATCAATACAATTTATATCAGATATAGGAATAATTACTTTTAAAAGAGAAGATGGGTACCTTTGCAATCTATCACCATTGGCAGATGGTTTACAGCACAGGACCAGAATATACAATGGAACAGTGGTGGGTAGTAAAAAAACTCTGCTACCACACCATGGGGGGAGCCTGTGTCATGGGCAGAGCCTACATCATGGGCGATCTAGTCATGCCTGCCATATGGCCATGTATACATCTGCAAACACAGGCAGCACTGGCTCTTTGGCTGTAAATGGAGATGAGCCCTGCACCCTAGAGTCAGATGTGAATGGCTTTTGAGCAAGAGAGACCTTGAACCACTTGCAGGGACAAAACCTGATGGGGCAGGGCAGAGAGGTGGGTGTGGTCACCCATTTTTGCCACCCCCGGCCCAAAGGCCACCCAATTTTGCTATCACCTCCGGAGGGGGGGGGAGGGAGTGTGAACCTGTTGCTGCCCACCACTGCAATGGAACATCTTTTCTTGAACCTACCCCTCAGCTGAAACCTTTCTTTGGAACTGCCGTTTTCACAGCTATTAATAACAAGACATTTTCTGTGGTGATGTCTTAGCTGGGAAACGCCTATCCCAGATGCAGTAAATTGCAGAGTTTATAAAGTTACCTTTAAGAAGAATGAATATAATGACCAAGTGAAACCATCCTTCACTAAGCTGTGGTCTTACTACACTAAGTGATAAATAGATTTAGCATGCCATTATAATCATTTTCCCCCTTAAAGGTAAGGTAACTTTCTAACTTAACTTTTTGATACCATGGTAGATCTGCTGTAGATCTAGCATTTAATTAGAGATTAGATTTTTTTTAAAGTTACACTGAATCTAGATTGTTTAAAATTAATTCTATTTCAGATCATTATAATTGCTATTGAATAGTTCCCACATAATTCTTCATTTTTTTTCAGAGGCTAATTTGATACCTTTCATGGTAGAAGTGGGGATGCAAACCTCTTAGTCTCTCCTTGTAGAGAAAAACCAGTGAGATTTATCTGGGATTCTCTCATCCTCTAAGAAAACCTATGGGATTTCTTGGAAGCTCCATGCTCACTTTTTTTAGATGAAACATCAAACTGCACAGGAGTATTAAAACACCTCTGCAGAATGTCATCTTTCCTATGAAGGATTTGTCCAGAATGGGCCCAAGAAAGTCATAACTCCTGTTCAGAATGGTCTCTTTATTTGCAAGGAATTCACCTGAAAAGGGCAAAAGAAATGCTAGGCTCTACAAGATTGTTATGATTTCCATGCAGAATAGCATTCTTCTGTTCAGGATTCACTGACAAGGACATTAAGCTGTACAGAATCTGGCAATTTCCTGTGCAGAACAACAGGCAAAAAACAACTAACCAAACAAAAAAGAGGGAAAACATAACTAAGAACTTGTTTTCAGGAAGCAGAATTATTTTAATGAGAACATTTTCCAGGGTTTTTTTTTTGGAGGGGGGAGTTCTCTACTCTGGTATGTTTCAGAAATTTTCTATTAGTATATGAGTATGTTTCAATATACCATTTCAGTCTTTATAACTGTGAAACTACAAATGCAGTCTAGATTCATTCTCATCTGGTTCTATGCAGAGAATTACTAGACTCCAGGGGGAAAATGCCATTATCATGGGATATGAGGACATGTACCTTTTTGAATCTGAATGGAATAAGCAAACTCTTCTTAATACAGTGGAGAGGAAGCAGTGACATTCTTTCTGCAACCTGTAACAGAACGAATGTGATTTATTTAATATTCTGGAGTCAGGAGTGAAAAGTGAAATTGGCATCTTTACAGGCATCAGATTGTTGAAAATAATTGTGAAGAGCTCCAGATATATATTGTGTTACTTATTCCCAATGTCTTCCTTCCTTCCTTTCTTTTATAATGAATCTGCCAAGGTTCCGCTCATGTTTTTGTGCTCAATGACTTGTAGGGCAGGGCCAAGACTTGAGTTGAAATGACATGTCAACTCAGTATGACTTTTCATGTAGGTGCAGTCTTCTGTAGAATAAACAAGTAGCTAAGACTAATCTCACTTTAGATCAAAAGAACACCAAGTCTATTTGAGAGGTGATAGGCCATTCCATTAGTCAATTGCACCATCCATGAGGTTAACAGAGATAAATTGTAGTCCAGGATGCTAGACAGCACCAGGTGGATCAAGGACATCTCTGTCCGTTTTGGTTCATTATAGGTAGGACAATGAGGTCAGTTATATTAAATTTAATCAGACTCTCCACAAGGTTTCCCATAGGATATGACAAATACATTGGTTTACTTCCCACACAACACTTTACAACCTGCCAGTTTAAATGTGGGCTATTTTATTTTGTATGCAAGCTTGGTTTTTATTTCAGTTAGGATTTCCAAGGTAGTCAGGGGAGAGAAATCAAATCCATCCATAGATTATGATTTTTTAAAATGAAATTTAAAGCTGTTTTTTCCTGCCCTTGGGGAAACAATACACCTGTCACAGACTACAGTACATTCTATATAATCTAATATTCCTTTTGGGAAAAATATATATCATTGTGTATACAGCTAATGAACAACATCTAAAATGCATCCGATACAATATTCTAGATTGGACTAACAATATTCTAGATTGGACTAAGCAAGAGAGAATCTCACTTTTTAGAGAGAGAGAATAAATACGTGAGAGGAAGAGATTGATTTTCCATATGTATTCAGTAAACTACCTCTAAAGTATAGTGGTGGTGTATTTTCCAGTGCCTATCATGCTAGATAGCCATTTCTAAATTTAGCTGTCCCAATTCCCAACACAAAAATAGAAGGGAACAAGAGAGGATTTGAATTTGAATCAGTGGACAGCAACCTATCAAATATTTTAGAGAATCAATGGAAACAGAGCTCTTACTAAGCAAAATCAATTCATCAGTTTTAAATTAAGGGTTGCCTGGTTATATAAGCTAGCTGGATACTTCACATCACCCAGGGAGCTGTCAGGAGTATGACCTTAGCATTGTTGAAGTTGTTTGTGCAAACCAGGACACCAACTAGGTTGGAATAAAGGTTGGCCTGCCCAAAACTGGCTACACATCTTATATATTCATTATTTGTCTATGATATTTATAGTCTATAGCAGTGGTTCACAACATGGGGCACACACCCTACAAGGGTACTTCAATTCCCAGAAGCCTAAGTCAGTACATTGTCTGATCAGTGTTTTGGGGAATTGACTTGGGCTTCTGGAAATTGAATGGAAACACTGGCCTACAGTATCTTTCATATATTTATCAGAGCACTTCACAGTGTATGATAAAAACACAAAATAGTGTAAAATAAAGAAGTACATTGACTTAAAGCTCTTGTAAATTTAAAACCCACTCAACAATGAGAAGGTCTTTTCCCGAGATTCATAAAACAACAGAGCAGGTTTAAGAAATTGTCTTTGGGGTAGATATTCCATAATCATGGCTCAGCTAGCAAAAGAACTTTCCCCCCATCATTTCTGTTTCAGGATAAAGATATCTGGGGAAAGACTTCTAAAGAATACTGCAAACTGCAGGTGAAGATATGTGAAGCAAGCAGTTCCACCTGGTATATATACAGTATTAGAAATTTTGTTTTATATTCTAAACCAGAGACTGAAAAGATTCTTGATTTTCCACTGGTCATAAGGAGGTAAAGGAATGCAATCTAAACAAATAACTAGACTTTGGCATCATCACTGATTGAACACTGAAATTTGGATCTAATTCAAACTGGCATTTGACACAAAGCTTAAAAGAAGCAGTGCATGATATTAAAGACAAAATGGAAAGACCAAAAAGACAAAAATGAATGTCTTGTCCCCCTTTCTAAAAGTTAGACTGATACCCATTATTCTTTCTGCTGTTTTCTTTTATTACTTCATAGCACTTTTTCTAGAGGAGCAGAGACATGATATGTCTGTTTCCTTTTCAGTGTCAGAAGAAACTTGCCAGGAGGCTGTTTGACTGGAGTGTGTGCTAGAACAGTCTCTGTATTTAATTTAAAAACTCTGTAGGTGATTCTGAAGCAAAAGGGTTAGGGTTATATAAAATAAAAAAAGTATCTATACATAGCTAAATTTCTATCATTTGTCTTCCCTCTTAGTTCAGTGAAAAACCTCTCCACAACCTCTAGTGTCATGGTTGATCCCCCATTGTGTTTCACTTTGAGGAGAATTTTTCTTTCTAAGGACTATTAGTTTTTAGTTGAACTTTTCCAAGGTCTTACTGTGAGGTGCTTTACAGTGTTGACATGCGTATGAAGGGAATTTTCATTGAAAATTCCAGCTGAGGTCCTAGGTATCCATTTAATCATGGTATCCCCTCAGGAAGAACAAATATATAACTTTAATATTTTTAGCATTCTCTCTTTCTGCCAAGAAACCTTATTTTGCAGCTGCCAATAGTGTTCTCCGTGAGTGACTTCTTTGCTCCCTTGGATGTGAGCAGAGAGAGTATAAAAACAGATAAAGCTGGTGGGAGTAAGAGAGACAAATCCCTCAAAATGAAATGTTGTCTTCCAAAATGTAAGAATCTAAGACAAGCTTCAGTACATGGAAACATCAAAGAAAAAAGAAGACACATGTGTTTCCCCAAGGAAAATTGCATAAGAATAAAGTTTTGGTACATAATATCTCCTTCTAACATGCAGTTAAGGGGGTGGATGTTATTGTGGGATGAGTGGAGAATTCCATATTTTGGGGAACCATCAAGGTTATAATTATTTTATTTTTTCCATATAGCTTTCCAATGTCCTACAAAAGTCCATTATATATACAGTACTGTATATGGAATGAAAGCCATTTCCTTTCTTTTTCTCCCTTATAGATATAGTGGCCATAAACATATGCCCATAAAAAAACAAAATAAAATGCATAGTAATAAGAAAAGGAGTACATAAACTTGTCTGATGTCAGTTTAGAGGAACTAACATAGAAATATGCTACATCCACCCCACTGGGGAAGACAGTAACCCAGTGATGTACTATATAAACCTCCTCAGTCTGCTATTCAGGTGCTAATACTGGCATAATTCTTAGGTTCATTCTTTTGTTACGGTTCTTTAGTTTTGAAATGAGCTGCACTGGAAGACCTTCTGAATACAAGACACGTTCAGATGCAGGTCTGTCCTCTGATAGCCCTTTAACTAGAGGACAGTTCTCTGTAGAGTAAAATATAAGACCACGTTGATTCTATAATACAGAAATAAAACTAACTGCCATGTTCCCAGACTATATAAAGGAAGAGAGTAACTCTGATCAGAACTTGCAGGCATATAATTAGAGTTAGTTTAGTGTGTATATATTAGTTAGTTACATGAGTCAAAGCTTGGACATTGACTAAAGCATCTGAAAAAAGGATCAAAACTTTTGAAATGTGGATCTACAGATGGCTGCTAAGCATATCATGGGTTGATCATGTGACTAAAGTAGAAGTATTGCACCGAATTATGATGATAATGATGATGATGATGATCAATCGACAACCCAAGATTCATTTAACAGTGACATCAACAAATTGAATAAATTACTCCTGACAAATACTAAATACCATCAGTTGCAATGGAGCATAGGCATTGCTAGCATTGGCTAGATCAGGGGTGCCCAAACTTTTTGGGCCATGGGCCGATCATGTAGTTCAGGGAGCTGATCACTAAGGCCCGGGGGCCGGGTGCAGCCCCTGACACCAATTCATCTGGCCTGCGAAGCCCTCATCGCTCCTGGAGGCAGAAGTAAAATGCACCCATATGGGCGCATTTTACTTCTGCTTCCAGGAGCAACAAGGGCTTTGCAGGCCAGATAATTGGTGTCGGGGGCCACCCCCGGCCCCCGGGCTTTAGTTTCGGCACCACTGGGATAGATCAAAGCCTAATGGTATTGCAGAATTTTTCAATAGTTAAACCACTCTCTGGCACTAAATTATTTTCCTTTTAATCAAGAAGTGCTGAAATGGAATCACATATGATAGTTGGAATAAAAAGTAATAGATAAAATGTTATATTGCAGCATGTTAGAGCAAGGTTCTTTGGTGTGTTAAATAGTTAAACCATGCATAGCCTCTTTTATTCTTTAAATTCAAGATCAAGATAGATGTAAAAAAATGCTTTAGAATGACCTTATCGATCAATGTGAATGTGTTATATGAGTACATGGAATGACTTCTCAGACCACATCTTGTCAATAAATTACTTTCTGTTGGCTGATCTGTAGTACTGGAAAAAAACACCCAGAATTTCTTATGCTACACCCAGTATAACTGCTACAGTCAGGCCCGCCTGTTTCTATTCGTGGCAATCTTTATCCAGAAACAAATTTACACACGGACCTCCAAATAAGGTACCTGATCTTTTCACAAGTACCACAATGTAAGAAAAAATGCAATACCAGTGAGAAAGTGCTAATGTAAATAGAATATTTTTAAAAAGAGAGAGGACATGTAAATATGTATTTATATATTGTACAGTTGTACCTTGCTTAAAGAGCATAATGCGTTCCACAGGATTGCTCTTTAAGCGAGTTTGCTCTTTAAGCGAAACACCATTGTAAATGACCAATTGTGGGGGGGATTGCAAACCCTGTTTTATTTGTTAAGCGAGTTTTTGGTTGGTTTTATTTGTTAAGCAAAGTGAACATTCAGAGAAAATTCTGCTCTTTAAGCGAATTATTCTTTAAGCGACATGTTCTTTATGCGAGGTTTGACTGTATATTATATTAGAATCCTGCTATCTTTCCATTCATAATCAGTATTGAGTGCCCAGTGTAGTGTAGTAGATGAGTGATGCCTAGGACTCTGGAAACCTGGATTTTATTTCCTGTTTGTCATGAAAACTCATTGGCTGGTATAGAAGTAGCAAAATCATTCTTACCTTATTAGGGTCATTCATTGACTGGTGTAGAAGTAGCAAAATCATCTTATCTTATTAGTGTCACTATAAGTAAGTTTCAACTAGACATGAAATATAAGACAAATATCATCCAAGGAGCTCAGAATACATTATCTACCCATTATATCATCACAACAGTCCTGTTAATTGCAAAACTGAGATGGGAGACATTGCTCTAATGACATCATAGCCCAGTGATGGCGAACTTTTTAGAGACCGAGAGCCCAAACTGCAGCCCCAAACCCACTTGTTTATCACAAAGTGCCAACACAGCAACAGGGGGTGAAGGGAACACTCCCATTGGGCTTCTGCGCAGAGCGGCAGGGTGAACTCTATTCTGGGGGAGGAAGCTCTCCTATTGGGCTATTGGAGAGAGGGGCAGGGCAAACTGTGCTGGGGTGACTGCATGGTGCCCACAGAAAAGGCTCCAAGTGCCACCTGTGGCATGCCAGCCATAGGTTCACCACCAGTCATACCCCAACTTTACTCCAGGGATAGGGAACCTGTGGATCTGTAGTTCTTTTTGACTGTGAACTCTGAATGGTCTGCCTATTGGAATCTAAAGACCACATATGTATTCACTGTTGCAACCTGCAAGAACCATTACATTGTCCTGTGATTACTGGCTGTAGTGGCTCAATGGTTAAAAAGCTCGCCTTGTTAACTGGAAGGCCGGCAAGTCAGCAAGTTGAGACCCGGGTACTGCATGATGGATTGAGTGCTCGTCTCTGTCCCAGCTCTTGGGAATATGAAAGGATCCTCATTCAGGCATCCCCTGAGTGGAGTTTCTTCCACAAAAATCCTTTCAACTCAGAATAATTTCTGACTCAAAATTATATTATTTTTATCCTGTGTCTAAGAACCCTAAATGCCAATTGGATTTGAGTTTGGGGTAAATGTCCCTCAGAATCATTCTCTGGATGAAAGTCTGGATTAGACAGGTATTTTTAGGTAATGGTAGGAACTTGTAATGTAAATAAAATCAAGGACATCTTATATTCTGCTAGATACATCTGCACATTAATATAAAGCAGATATCTCAGACATTTGATACTTGAGATGTACTTTTCAGATTAGAACACACATTTATTTATAGGAATTACACAATTTATACTGGTTTACTTTGCAACCCTGTGCTTTTGTGACTATTTTTCTATTACCCAATGCCCTACATTAGCACCTCAAATTCACTGTTGCTGTATTTAAGACAAGAAACAAGAAGGCAGAGGTCAGAGTGGAAAGGATAGTAAACAACAATGCACAAATAAACAAACAAGATTAGGGAGGTTGCAGGGAGAATACAAAAAATAGCAGAGGAGGAAAGAAAAGCCAAGAGTAAGCAGTCCCTCAAGTCTGCCACTGTAGTAATTGAAGTTAGAGTCCCATGTGAGTGAATACTGAACATGACACTGGTCATTATTTTTGTATGTCCATAAATCTGGACATAAAAAGTAATAATCTTCAAGCATGTTGACATCTCTCTCCTGTCTCCCACTAGCCTAATTTTGCTTCAACTACAGCTGGCACTCACCAGTTTAGTTTTCAGTCGGTGAGACTATTACAGGGCTGTGGTGGCTCAGTGGTTAAGATGCTCACCTTGTTAGCTGGAAGGCCAGCAAGTAGGCAGTTCGAGATCTGGGTACCACATGACAGTTTGAGAGCCTGTCTCTGTTCCAGCTTTTACCAACCTAGACGTTCAAAAGCAAGAAATTACATGTAGATAAATAGGGACCACTTCAGTGGGAAAAGATCTTGGGGACATGAAAGGAGCCTCATTCGGGCAGCCCCTGAGCAGAGCTTCTCCAGCAAAAATCCTTTCAACTGAGAATAATTGGTGACACAAAATTATTATTGTATATTAGTGTGTTGTAAACAAGTGCATTTTTTCTTTACACAAGTAGTGTTATTGTAAGCAGGAGATGGATAATATTTGGGTATCTAAATGTTATTGGAATGGAACTTGCTAGTTTTCTTCACCATTGCCTGTGCTGCTTTGGACTTATAGAAGTTACAGTTATTTTTAGAGGACCACACTTTGTCCAGCCCTGTTGTATGTGCTTTTCCTATTGACCAGTTGTAGCAGTGATACCCAGGCCAGTATCCTGTTTCACAACCAGTATCATGTTTCATAGATCTGTCAGCATAATGGGAATGATAGCACTAGTTGTAGTGCTATCATTAGTGGTAAGGGGCTGCAGTGCCTCAATGGTTAAGGAGTTCACCTTCTTAGCATGAAGGTTGGCAAGCCGGCAGTTCGAAACCCAGGTACTGAATGGCAGATTAAGTGTCCGTCTCTGTCCCAGGTTTTGGGGACATGAAAGGAGCCTCATTTGGTCATTTCCTGAGCAGAGTTTCTTCTGCAAAAATCCTTTCAGCCCAGAATAATTTCTGACACAAAATTATTATTATTATTAGCAGTTGTAGTTTGATGCTAACTTAAGAGTTTGTTTCTTCAATTTTGGGTTGCATTACATGACTCATTTCTGGTGTTGTCACTCTTTCTGTGTCCATTGTAAAATAGGATTCTAGCCACAACTACACAGAATGTAGCTTCAAACAAGTTTTGAAATAAGCAGCTATGGTGTCCCTTGTAGAGTTCAATGACTTTAATAGCAGCCTAATGTGAAAAATTGTGGATAAGTCAAGCTGTGTGTCATTTTGCTATTTGGAATTTGTAGATTTTCTCTGAGTGTAACTACTAGAGGTAGTTTGTCTCCCACAAAGAGGAAATATGAAGTGCGATACAACCAATTCATGATAAATGTTTTTATAATGAATATGTGCAATGCCAAAATGCTTGCATGCCATTTATCACACAGCAATATCTTTTAGCCAGATCCACAACTGCCATCAATCATCTAATATATCTCCATTGACACCAGCTGGGAATATAGTGTTATAATAATGATGTTGAAGTAGCATATACTTGACCATTAAATCTGTTCTGTATATACAAAAATCCATTTCATTTTTTCAGCCATAGTAGGGATAAGGAAATCACCACGAGAAGCTATTTCAAAAGATATTACAATTATTAAAACAAGAGTCATATCAGTATTCTACCCAAACGCCAGATTTGCTGTCCTTACACAATCCTATGAAGGTTTTTTTTAAATCAGATATGGAAGAGCATATAGATTTTCTCCATTCAGCCATTACAGTATAGCTTAACTATGGCTTTAACAGCCACTATAAATGCTTCTATGGAAAGAATTTAAGCTGTGGAAAGAGTTTAGCCTGCTACATCTCTCTTCAACATTTTTTTAAAAAATAAAATGTAATGAAACTGGTATTACCATAAATCATCACATGTTTATGAAGTAAATGCATTATTCTAGGTGGGAGTAAGAGTAAAACAGAAATGTACATTTGCATTATTTATTTATTTATTTATATTTGTTTATCGCCCTCCTCCCCGAAGGGACCCAGGGCGATTTCCAACAATTTTAAAAACACTTAAAAATTAAAAACTTTAAAAAGCTTAAAAACTTAATTAAAACCTAGGTATTATAACTTGGACATACTGGGGGTCAAACCATTCAACTGGCTGGGGAAACTGAACCATCCACTCCCCAGACCAGACCTGCCAGCCAGGTTTTCACTCCTTTTCTAAAGGACAGCAACTCCGTCTGCAGGCATAGCTCTATCGGGAGGAGGTTCCACAGGGCCGGAGCGGACACCGAGAAGACCCTCCTTCTAGTGCCAGAGAGATGCGCCTCTCTGGCTGATGGCACAACCAGAGAAATGTACATAAAATCCAAACAAATTATAACAATTAGATTATTTTTGTCCAAGAGCAATCTATTTCAACAGTGTTATCTTGGCTGTTTACTAGATCCTATATTACATGGATTATTGTAGGGGTTTATGTTCTTGTGAGCCACTCAGAGCAGTTCTTGCACTATTTATCTATCTATCTACAGTAATACCTCGGATAACGCTTACCTCGGATAACGCTGAAATCGCATAGCGTTAAGTAATCTGGACAGGAGAATTTGATTGAATAACGTTAAGGTCCTATGGGATGGTTCGGATAACATGGTATTATGGATAATTATGGTATTGCAAGCCACCTTGGTGGACATTTCTAGAATTAGAAAGCAATGCATACATTTTCTTATACTTTAACTAACTAATTAACTAATTTTGAAGAAGTTAGATTGTGAAAATCTACAAATGAGAAAGAAATGAGAAAGTGCAGTGGTTAAGTGACAGTACAGTAGCTAAAACTCTGCTCACAATCTGAGTTCAATCCCAACGGACTACACAGTTGACTCAGCCTTTTATCCTTCTGTACTCAGCATGTTGGCAGCAAAATACTAATTAGCTTGTGAACTGCTCAAACAGTGCTCTAAGCACTAGGGTCAGTATATAAGTGTAATTGTTATTGCTTACTATTGCTATATAGTTATAAAACAGCAACAAACAAAAGGAAGTAAAAATGAAAAGCTATTCAACCCTGTGACTCTGATCTTTAGGGGGCACATTGTGGAAGAGAAATATACCAAAGAAGGATGAAACTGGAACAGATGTCTTGATTTGTAATTACAGTTGAAAACAGGTTCTTGTCTCCTCCCACGATGAACTTGAAGTAAGTTTTCAGCTGCAATCAGGTGCCACTTCATGCTTTGTAAAATGTATTCCTCCTTCCTGACACATCTGGCTTCTGATACTTGAATGACTTTATTTTCTCTCTCTTCCTTTAAAAAAAAAACACCCTGAAACAAGGAGACTGCTGATCTCAACAATGTGACTGAAATAAGTTCCTCTTTTTTGAGAAAGCACACAGCTTTTCAAATGCTCCCAAGAGGCACAAAAAATAACTGAGGCTGAAAATTTTAGGTCTGTGCAAATAAGTCTGGTTTAGGCAGAGCTCATGGTGAATGCCCCCCCAGGATTTCTGCTATAATGACCTAATCAGAGGAAATATCATGGGTAATTTACAATGGCCCCATAATATCAGAACAATGAAGTGGAGGAAATGTAACTAAGTCTCTGAAAGGAGATCAGATGCCTCTGCATGACTCTGAATTTTCCAAAACTGGAAACTGAGGTTTGTATAAATAAATTAGAAGAAGAAGAAGAGAGAAAGGGGGAAAATAAAGTCATTATAAAAATAACGTTGGGCTAAAGGCCAATGAAATATAGACTAAAAGAACTTTAAAGGTAAAGGTCACCCTTGCTTGAAAGTCAGTTGTATCCGACTCTAGGGTTCAGTCCTCATCTCTGTTTATAGCCAAAGAGCCAGCGCTCTCTGTATCTACAGACATTGCTGATAAGATTTCAGCTATAGCGCACATGTGTGTGTGTTAATTCAGCAGAGAGCTGTTAGGCTTGTACAGCAGCAGAAAGCAGTTCACCAACTTCACACACAGACAGTCTCTTAAGGAAAGAAAAACAGCTTTACTCTTCAAGGGCAGAAATAACATAAAGTGGATAACTTTTCCAGAACAAACCTATGTACAAAATGTTTGGCTCTTTGCCTCTCAGCTTTAGAGGCTATGCTTTATTTCAGCTTATGGAGAAAAGAGACACAGTCTTTATATACAGCAGTCCACTTGTTCCTAGAGCATGTGCAAAACTCAGCTGGAAGAGTTGCTTAGCATACCTTTCTATGGGCAGTCCAGATTTCTCCTGAATCTTTCTAGCAGCAGGTCCATTGCTGCTTGAGTATGTCTTTGCTCTCTGACAAGACGTTGACTTCATCAACAAAGTTAGTCTCACGTAGCAAGTCTTCCTGGCTCCTTCAGTCAACTTGTGCTCCCCCAATTCTCCTCAAGTTTGAAACCCCAAAAGATCTCATTAAATGCAGTCTTTCTGCTGAGTCATTCTCATTAGTGGGAGCAGCTGGGTTAGAACAGCTAAAGAGATGACTCCACAATACATTTTATCTTGCTACAATACCTATTAATATAAAAGTCTTGACAATTTCCATGGACATGTGGCAGGCATGACTAAATACCAGAGGGCACAGAATGCTATTTGCCTCCCACCAAAGTGGTACCGATTTATCTACTTGCAATTTCTGGCTTTCCAACTGCTAGGTTGACAGGAGCTGGGACAGAGATGGGAGCTCATCCCATCATGTGGTACTTGGGTATTGAACTGCTGACCTGCTGACCTTTCAGTCATCAAGTTCAGCATCTTAGCCACTAAGCCACCAAAAATTGTCATTATTTAGTGAGTGGCTATAACCTTACCCCCCCCCCCCCTAAAGTGACATCTCAATGCAATGTTAATCTTTGTATAATGGATTCACTGTCTTTTCAGTTTAATGGTGGATAGGGAATATTTATTATGAAAATTACTGAAAACAAGAATTGAAATATAAGGAGAATATTGAAAGCTGTTTCCTGTCAATGGTCTGTTTAACTCAGTATTGTCCCTACTGAGCAGCTAATCAGAATTTCAAACAACCCTGCCACGGCCTACTACCAGATGCCAGGGATTGAATTTAGGACCTTTTGAATTCATGAAGTATTTTCTTCAATTGAGCCAAAACCCTTTCAACTTCCATTAAAATGAATGAGTCAACTCAATGGAACATCACTTTCTTTTTTCTCTTCCTGCAGTCCTCAGACATGTGCAAAACTGTGTTCTCTAGAGCATCCCAGCCCTTCAACATGGGATGTTGGATGCACAGGTGACCCCCATGGAAACAGGGCATGTTCCTCTTGTTTGTCCTGGATACAACGGATCTGCCAGTGGTAGTCCAGCATTAGTTTCTGCCTAATGGCTGGAATTATGTTGCCTAGCATAGTATGCTGTACTAGAGTAGACCAATGTGAATCAATAGAACATGTGAAAGATCTAATTCATCAATTTGTTACTCATTCATTGGCCTACTCTAATTGTGTGTTACTATGCTAAGCAACAGGATTTTAGACAATGGTGATTCCAACATTGTTTAGAAAATGTTGATTCCATTATTGCAAAATATCTGGATTGCTTTGAGTTGTCTAATATAGCTTGGAAATTGAAACAGAGAGCAACCATTAGTATCATAAGGGGGAAATATGACATGGGAGGGGAGACTAGTCATCCCATTCTGAAAGATATGGTATAGCTTGCTCCCAAAATGTTCACCAATTCAAAAGGCTTGGGTAGCATTATTAATAGTGTCTGAGTTTGGAAAATCAGATTTTTAACTGAGGAAACAACAACTATACAAGACAGGATTCTTGATTTGGCCAGTGTTACAAAGGCCCAGCTAGAGGAAACTGAGGGAGAAGGTAGAGTATTTGACTAAGTTTTCCCCACTTACATTCTGTGTACAGCAGCAAGCAGACTTCAGAGGTGGAGAATTGCTTGTATTAGTGTCTCATGATTCCATTCCCCTCACAAGGTGCCCCATCCCATAGTCTGTCAGCTGGAGATATTTGTATATTTGCAAGTAAGTGCTCAGCACTATATAGAAATTCTACTGGTGTACTGCCCATGCCAATATTAAACAGGGTGCTTTCCCAAAATAGTTGAGTTGGTATTGGGGGTGGTAGTGAAGTCCCATCAGCTTGGGTTAATCATGTTTTTTACATGGAGAAACTCACTGTAATCTGTTTGTCATGGACAGATCATTATCTAGCGAGGTTAGACTCATGGGAAATTAAAGATTCTGTAGAATGAAGGAGCTGATTAAGGTGGTCTGGCTTGGGAGGCTGAGAAATCAACATCCTTCCTGTCATATTTGGGGGATCTCTGGAACAGAGATATATGTATGGCAAGGGACACAGCTGCATCTAATTGTGACTCCTCACAGGGCATCTGTGCCATCTGGTTTTCAGAGTAGTGGACATTGATTAGACAAGCCACTAAAACATTGTGGGAGAAAAACATGGAACAAATCCAACCAAACATACAATAGAGACTTCGGCAGGCCATGATAAATGTGGTGGTAAAGAAGTCACTCCTGTCTACAAACACTATATTGATGTAGAGTTGCCCAATATAGCTTTCTTGAGCAGTCAAAAGTCTCCTATATTATGATTTATAGGAAGAGGATGACCAGGGGAGAGACTGCTGTGAAGAATTTCCATGAAACTTTTCAGATAAAATCACTGCAGTGGACTCTTATCTGGATGACTATCTAATGACAGTCTTATGGCCTGAGGATATGGCTACATCCTTGGAGAGGTAATATGCCACTGTATATATGGTTTTAAAATTGTCTGGTGGATGAGGTTCTCATGGACTGCTTGGCAGATAGTTACTTTAAGTGACATGGAGTCTCAAGGGTCAGATGATTTACATTCCCAGGTTTCAAAAGAGATTGTACATATTATTTTCAAGTCCTTAGGTAGATCCAGAACTAATTGAGTAGCCACACTTAGCAAGTGTTCATGAAAAGCTCAGCATCTTCCAAAAGACAAATTTTGAATGGGGTATATTAGATGTTGTGATATTCCACACTTTGATAAGCGAGTTACATAAAATAATAGATATTGCTTCTCAATTCGTTATATGACAGAAAGCTAGGAATAATGGCCAGCACCACATATCAAAATAGAGAATCAAAATACAAAAGGGGAAAGGCAGGCTAGGATACTGGATCAAAACTAGCAATGTAAAATTCAATAGATGCAAATATAAAATCTTATATTTAGGTATTTAAAAATCAAAAGACACAAGGGTAGATTTGAGAATGATCTGGTTTGGGAGCAGTATATATGAAAAAGACATACACATCTAAGTAGATCTCAGGCTGAATATTAGCTAACTTTATACTTTACTGTCGCCAATGTGTGTCGTCTTTGGGTCATCGTTTTTCTGACATTTGGAGTCCATAGATAGCTGTGCTAATGAAGACCGCACAGCTTAGGAATATAATATCTCTCTATCATGGACATGCATACTCTGGTATCAGGGCAAAGAAGTCCTTCTAATTATCAAACACATAGTCTTAATTCAATTATATATAACGTGATTTTCTCAGAAGTGAACAAGTTGTTTAGCTTTCTGCAGTGTGTAATTAACAAGTGAGAACAAAAATGGGAGATTATGAAAGGAGACTGGCTATAAATTACACTATAGGGAATGCATGCCCTGGACCACCTCTCTCTGCAAGAAGGCATGGAAAACAGGGAAACTAGGAGAGAATTACATGAATTAAGAGTTAAAACAATTATATTAATACATCATTAAACAAAGACATTGCACAGTTCCTTCATTAGAAGGACGCTACCGTACAGTGGGAGACCAAAATGAGTAAAATTAAGGAACCAGAGGCATAATTATGTCCCTCTGTTTTCTGCCTTTGTTTTATGGCTTTGCATACACATTAAAAAGAGAATGTTTATTTCCCCAGTGGAAGTATTTGCTTAGATATAGAAACACACTGGGCATGGGAAGACTTGGTAATGATGCACAAACATTCACTTATTTAGAAAACTGGTGTCCTCCATTTTGATAGGTAGTAGGCTGCATTTTATCACCCTGCTTATTCAACTTATACACAGAGCACATAATGTGCAATGCAGGGATGGAGAGATCACAATTTGGGGTCAAAATTGCTGGGAGACACATCAACAACTTGAGATATGCAGATGACACTACCCTCATGGCAGAAAGTGAGGAAGACCTAAAGAAGCTCCTGATTAGTTTGAAAGAAGAGAATGCAAAAGCTGGCTTGAGACTCAATATCAAGAAAACCAAGATACAGTAAAACCTCATATAACACTAAAACCTGGTTCCACAAGTCTTCGTGTTATATGATTTTTCGTGTTATCTGATCCTCTATGGGATCCATAGAGATACATTGTAACCACACAGGCTTTCGCGGTTGTTATCTGAAGCATCCCATAGGATCTTAATGTTATCTGATGCAATTCTTCCCCCCAGATTCCTTGATGTTATGCGATTTTCGTGTTATTCGATACTAATGTTATATGAGGTATTACTGTAATAGCAACAGGCCCTATCAGTCCCTGGAGAATAGATGGGGAAGAAGTAGAAGCAGTGACAGATTTTACTTTCCTAGGATCCAAGATCACTGTAGATGATGATTGCAGCCATGAAATAAAAAGGCGACTGATTCTTAGGAGGCAAGCGATGAGAAACCTGGGGAACATAGTGAAAAGGAGAGACATCACATTGAAAACAAAAATTTGTCTAGTCAAAGCAATGGTATTCCCGGTGGCAATGTATGGTTGTGAGAGCTGGACCATTAGGAAAACTGAGCGCAGAAGAATAGATGCCTTTGAGATGTGGTGTTGGAGGAGAGTTTTGACAGTCCCCTGGACAGCGAGGAGAACAAATAGGTCAATCTTAGAAGAAATCAACCCTGATTGCTCCTTAGAAGGTCAAATAGTAAAGATAAAGCTGAAGTACTTTGGACATCAAATGAGAAGAGAGGATTCACTTGAGAAGGCCTTGATGCTGGGAAAGGTGGAGGACAAAAGAAGAAGGGGGCGGCCAAAATGAGATGGCTAAATGTTATTGTGGATGCACTGGGCACAGAGCTGGGTGGGCTGAGGAATATGGTAGAGGACACAGGTGCCTGGAGGACAATGGTCCATAGGGTCACAAAGGGTCGGAATCGACAAAAAAATCAGTAATCAGCTTTTTCTTCCATGCCCATGCATTGGCTTCATTTGATTGGAGGAGACTGACATTTGAGAACATAACTGTAGTTCTCATGTCTCATTTTTCTATCCAAATATACTGTAATCTGAAATTTATTCAGTCTCTGAACTTACTTGATTATTATTTATTTGAATACCATTTACATGTCCAAACAACAACAAAATATTTCTTCTTCTCATATCAACTTGAGGAAAGACATATAATACAAATAGGAGGAAGAAAAGGCAAGAACTGCGGCCTTAACTGTTTGTTTTTCTAAATCGGCCTTTGGGTTTCTGATCACTTTATGTGTTTTGGACATCCAGTTCTCTTTGTGCCTCCTTACCTCACACTGGTTTGAAACATCATTCAGATCACTGAACTTCAAATACGTTCCCAACTATGCATAGTGCATTCTAAGACATGCCTTTCTCCTTAGATCTATGATCTGAAGATATCTGTCTCTCTGCATAATGTAGTGCTGTTCCAAAGGACAATTGTGCATTTGCTAATAGCTTTTAAGCTTTTTCCTTTTGTTACTGAAATACTCTCCTTTTCAGGAAGAAAGGTTTACATTTCAGTAGCTTCTCCTGCCTCCTCCGTCTTTAACAACATGTCAGCAAAACTGTAGCTCTTTCTCTATTGACATAGCTCCTTCCTTTCTGATCACAGAGCCAAGACATTATTATTGCTATTGTTTGGGCTTTAGAAGTAAGGAAAGGAGGGTCTGTCCCTCTCATTGTGATGACACTGATATGGATAAGATGTTTTCATTAACGTCTTGAAAGAGCTTTTCTTTCCTTATTCCTTTTTAAAAGAAATACCAATACCCATGTTTTCAATTATCTGTAAATCTGATATGGTAAAGATAAAGGTCACCCTTGCTTGAAAGCCAGTCATATCTGACTCTAGGGGTTCAGTGGTCATCTCTGTTTATAGGCGAAAACATGTGGACATGTGGCAGGCATGTCTAGATGCTGGAGGGCGCAGAACACTGTTTATCTTCCCACTAAAGTGGTCCCTATTTATCTACTTGCTTTCAAACTGCTAGGTTGGCTGGAGCTGGGACAGAGACGGGTACTCATTCCGTCATGCAGTTCTCAGGTTTTGAACTGCTGACCTTCCACCCTCCAGTCAGCACCTTAACCAATTGAGCCACTGCAGTCCCTGATACAAATGTTCTAATTTGAAGTAACATATTCTCTTTTTCTCAACTTATGATAAACCAAAAACCTTCTACTAACTTTGAAAGTAGCAGCTGTAAAATGTAAATGTCTCAATCAAACATTTCAGCAAGTGCATGCCAGCCCATTAATTTAGCAGGGGCTGCACTCATCTGATTTTTTAAAAAATGAATTATGCTTCATGCAACCATGTGATTGCAGTTCTCACAGTGGAGAGCTTTTCCCCAAATTCGCCTTCCATTACCAAGTATCTTATTCGCTTGAAATCACTCATCAGTACACAATACAATTTAGATCCTTGGAAAACTATAGTAAGTGTTCTTGGATTCCTTATAACTTTTTAGCTATTATATTCTTTAATTCATTGTCCCTTCCTTCAAGACACAGGTTGCTGACTATTTGTATGATAGCTGCCTAAAAAAATATTCAAATTAAACTCAGCCATTTGGTAACAGAGTTGCGTGAAGGGTTTTCAATAGAAAAGGGGAGTAAAAGGAAAGAGAAAATGTAATAAAAATGAAAAGAAACTGGAAGGGAAATGATAAAGCTCAAATTTCCTGACAAATGAGGAGAAAGAGAGGTGGGATTTTCAAAAACAAGAATTCACTCTTTCCACTAGGACAGTTGTTGTGAGAGCCACTTGTGGGCATTCATTTTTATTCCAACAGCCAAACCAAAAGAATATAGTATTACCACAAAGAATAGTATCTCTAAAATTACTGAGAACTACTTACTTCATCACCAGCAGGTTGAACACCCATTTGGCCTAATCCTTAGTAATATCTTCAATCACCAGGAAGATGAGGAGGAGGAGAAGGAGTGATTGAGGTAGGAACAATTATCCTGATTCTCACCAAGAAGGGACATCCATAGGACGTCTTGTTGTTCTCTGCCATTGACCACATTCATTTCTATCCAAGGAAATGAATATGAACTCTAAAAATATAAATATAGCATCTGGGAATAATTTCTGTATCTTAATTGTTTTATGTTCCAGTTACCTGGCAACTGACTTCAATTGTCCTTGCTGTCTTTATGTTTGCTTCCTGTATTAAAACAGCCCATGAGCTGGACTTCCTCAGCTTAATAATGCCCAGAGGTATATAACTATAACTCTCAATTTCCCTGCTCAGGTAAATATGGAAGATAGAAACTATAATCCAATACATTTGGGGAGACAGGCTGGAGAAATATCAATAAGGAAAAGCAGCTCTGCCACAGATGTAAATTCTCTACTTGAAATCCATTGTCACTGCTATAATCTCAGCAAAACTATCATTTGAGTCTCCTTGTTGTCCTGTATTTTTTGGCACCAGTGGTGCAGAATTGAGGAAAAGAACTACCTGATAACAGGTAGCAGCAGTCTAAGATCTGAGGAACACCACCACCACCACCATGCCAGATGTACTGTAGATAAGTCTGCACATGATACAGAAGCTAGCAGGAATGGTGGTATCTAATGCAGCAGCCAGCCACATTTTGCCATCTGCCTAGCTTTGGGAGGAAAACCCACAACCCTTGCTCTGGATTGCTGCATTACCTGATTAAAAGAGGTTTTATTCCAGTCCTCCCACAACCTTTTTTGTCCCCAGCTGGCTCAGTCTCTCCCAATTGCTTTCTCTCCTATCTAAATGACATTGCAGGAAGCTATTGCCCACCATCCCCCATGTGCAGACAAGGATGAAATACACAATGGCTTATTGCCAAACCATGGCTTCAGGAACATCCCCGGCCTGCAGTGGGCGGCTCCCTCTGCCAGTAATTGTCAGGAGTAGGGGTACACCATCCACACTCCTCACAGCTCACAGTGCCCTGGCACAGTCTCCTGCAAGAAAAGAAAAGAAGGGTAACAGCAACTTGTGTACAACAAAGGCAAACAAAGGGCCCGCAGGGGTCAGGAGACCTTGGCGCAGCTCCCTGAGCAATAGAAAGGTCCATGCCAGCAGCAGCCATCACTTCTAGAATGCCCGATAGCACCTGTTTCCCCACATAGGAGGGTCACAATCCAATCAACATATTGCTCGCAACATGCTAGGCACCCAGTTGACCAACCATGGAGGATGTAAGGCTGGGACCACTGTGATCCATATTGAACTCAACCTAGGTCACAGTACCACAGTTTGATCCCACAGGCCATAAGGATGTACAAAGAGAGAAGCCTGCAAAAACCATTCAGGTATGACCTGGGGGTGGTGCCAGAGCAAGCCAGCATGGGGCCCACACAAAATTGTGAAGGGGCCCTAGCGTAGCCTTAGGATTCCTAGTAGAAAGGCCGAACTGTCCCCGGTTTAATATGATTAGCATTTTGCTCCCAAGATTCCAGCTACTCATTTCCTACCTTGGAAGGATATAAGGCTGTGTCAACCTTGAGCTCTGGTCAGGATCAAACTCACAACCTTTTGGTTGCAGTACAGAATTTTAACCAGTGCACCACCAGGGCTCCTTGAAATTTAGAGAGCACGCTAGTAAAACCAAATTCTCCAAGTAAATAACATTAATGCCCATGAAGATGGGTAATTAGACGGTCTTGCCCCATCACGCTCCTTAACTAATTTTGTAGTCATTCCAATTTGAAAAACAACAGTCATGGCTGCAGCTAGCAACCATACAGACAAGTTCAGAGGAAGGTGACAAAGCAGGCAAGTAAAACAATGCGAATTCAAGTAAAGGGAGTCCCTGTAATTAAAAAAAATTACCTAAGGGAGAAAGCTCCTTAAAATTCAAAATTAAATTATAAACAGTAATGTTAATGTCTGTACGCTGGCCAATCCTTGTGTGCCAGTGCGACTGTGTATCTAATTGTTTCCATGAGGCCACACTGTTATATATGAGGGGAGGGACAATCCAGGAAAGCCCACATTTCAAAATGGAGCAAGCCTTTTAGAGGCCCAAGATGTCCACCCCTCCTTGTTTCATTTTCACTTTCAGTACAGCTTATCAGCCGGCAACCCTCCAACATGCTCCATAAAGAGAGCTCCCCTCCCTCCTTTAAAGTTCATGAAAGAGGCTTGGGGGAGACATGCACCTTGAAATAATAGGAAAAGGCATCCTTGCTCAACAGGCAGAAGAATCCGACTCCAGGGTCCTGTGCTCCAAGGTTACACAGGATGGCTCTTCCTCCAGAAAGTACAGTGGGGAATCAAACTTCCAGTCTCTAGCACCATAGCCAGATACCTTAACAAATGAGCTAATCTTGCCAATCTGGTAGCCTTTAGGAGGCCTAGAGGAGATTCCAGCTTCTCCAAGTAAGCCTAAGAAGGAATCCTGCTTTTAGTCAAATCTGAACATACTGAAAAATTGTCCAAGTTTGCAATGCTGCTCAAAAGAAGGTAGCTCTCTGGTCTTAATTTTCTATGCAGTGTTTGAACAGTTGCCAAAGGACATAATTTTCTTTTAAAACATCCTCTAAATAAAGGATATCAAGCTCAAGATTGCTTTGGCATTGTTCTTCCTGCTGTGAGTTAGAAAGGGCCAGGGATGAGGGGCCGCTCCCCCCAGCTTGCAATGCAAGCCAAGTCCCCCCCCCAGGAGACGTGGGGCAAAAGGACACCAGTGGGCATGTACCCCCAGGTGTCGTCCAGCTGCAGTTTTCATCAAGGAAATAAGTTTGAGGAAATAAGTCTGAGCTCACACAGAGACAAATCTGTTACCCTTATTGTGTCCTTTCTCTTCCCCCCCTTCCCATTTGCCCTCCGTCACTTTAATTTTTGACAACAGAGAATTGAAGATTGCTGATCTGGCATCAAGTTTATGCCTACTTAGAAATCTACAGAAGTGATTTATTTGTTTGTTTCACATTTATATGCTGCCCTCCTTGTGTTGGGTATGGAGAATGAGGAAGTAACCCTGTCTGCTATAATATTAGCAAAATTAGTGTTTGACAACAGCATTTGTAAACCATCAGATAATCTAGTTTGGATTTTTCTGCTTGGATTGAATGTGGTGATAAATGATAAACAAGTTGTGAAGAAAATACCTGTCAGATGGTAAGAACAGAAGCTTCCAGAACCAAAGCTGACTTTTTTCTCCTGAGCTAAAATGACCCTTCCCAAATAAAATATATAAATATTTGAAAATACATACATCCCTAAATGAACTCTGAGAAATATTCTACTTCAGCTTTAGTTCTTCCATTTTTATTCCCTATTCAATTTATTTCCTTGCATTCACAGACCAAGTTGAGGGAAAGCTCTTACTACATTTAAACCTTGTAATGATGGAAAGTCACTAATTAAAGGCTTTACAAAAGAAGGAGTAAAAGCAGTCCAAACTTTCATATATTTTTTATTGAAAATTTTTCTCCTTGTATAAAATAGGTTCATAACATTTTGAGTGCTCGGCTAATTTTACTCTTTAAAAATTGCTACCTTTAAAAACACTGAATTATTTAATGTACTAATATAATAAAATCTCTTTTAAATTATTCCACTGGCTTGATAGCTCGGTGGTTTAGATATCTGGTTTAGATAAATGTGTGAGTTCAACGCCCCATATGTCGCCCAGATGAAGAACTAGCCTGTGTAACTATGGACAGGCTACACACTCCCAGGACACTCCCAGAAGAAGGGAATAGTAAAACTACTCTGTTTATTTTCTGCTATAAAATATTGGAAAGGGTTGCCATTAGTCAGAATTGATTTGACATCAGACAATTATTATTATTGTAAATTACAGTAGTTCCGTGTGCATGTAAAAACATTTTTTTAATAATTTGTTGGCTGCTAGAAGTAAGTCACAACTCGAGTAGGCTGATTTAATCAATGGAGAGTTGATGAGTTAATATCTATGTTAGGGAAGATTGATTAAATAGGCTCATTCTAGTTGTGTCTCATTACTGGATTTTAGTTCATAGTTCCCATATTTGAGTATAATCAATATAACTGGAATATTTTATTAATGCAAGAAAAACTAGTGGTTTCTTTCTTTCTGATATAATTGATAAAGAGAGGTGGTAATACAGAAATGAAAATGTCACAAGTATATGAGATTTCACTACTAAGAATCCATAGAATATAAGTTTTCTAATTTTCCACACAGAATCCTTTGAGTATAATGTTTACCATTAAATTGGAGGCGGGGTGGCTGCACACCTGGGACCCCGATGGTGGGCTCCCCACTGGGACCATGCTGCCCTGCCCCAGCCCCTGGGCCTCAATACTGAGCCTTGCCCACGCCATCGGGGTCCCAGGCACACGGCCACCCCACCTCTTAGCCTGGTGAAGCCTGAAGATAGGACTTTCATACCTAGGTGGGAGGGGCAGCAAACCTGCCTCCCACGGCATATTTGGCCTGTGGCCCCAGGTGACTGAAACCCGCCCTACGTCACTGCCTGAAATTATTAAATAATCATGACAATCGTATCAAAGTTCATTTGGGTATCAAGGTAGTGTACAAACCATTTACTTGTCCCTGCCTATTTAACCAGGGATGTCAAGATGCAGTAATTAATCAATCTGATCGCCTGGTTTGCTTGCCAAGATTTTAGCTTCCAGTCTTGGTCCATCTCTTCTTCAGAGAATGAGAATAAATCACTGTTTCCACAAACAGTGAAGTAAACAAAGAAAAATGAGGCCAGGCAACATTACCTTATCAATGCTACAAGCTTTATTAATTCACATCTCTTTTATGCAGAAAATCTTAAGGATACCTCAAAATTGTTGAAAACATGTAACTTTTAAGAAGTCACAAACAAGTGGCTTCTAAATATCATTCTTACTGCTATGAACAAAGATGTAGGTACAAATATTTGTATCACATCAGAAGCACACAAACGTTCTTTCTGGGTTGAAAGGGTTTTTGCTGGAGGAACTCGACTCAGGGGACACCTGAATGAGGCTCTTTATATGTCCCCAAGATCTTTTCCCACCAAAGTGGTCCCTATTTATCTACAGTACCTGCAATTTCTTGCTTTCAAAATGCTAGATTGGCAAGAGCTGGGACAGAGACAGGCACTCATTCCGTCATGCAGTACTTGGGTCTTGAACTGCAGACCTACGGACTTTCCAGCTAACAAGGTGACCTTCTTAACCACTGAACCACCACAGTCCCTCATTTTAGATATGGAAATTTATATAGCTTTATCACTTATAATTTTGAAGTTTTGTTGGCTAGAAGAGTCAAAGCAGGTATCATAAACTTTACTTTGGTAGCAGACATCAGCTTCATAAAATTTATGTAAAACAGATATTTTATCTTTCTCTTTTCTTATTTTAGCAGACACAATGAGATTTTTTCATTGAATCTGCTCCTGTAGAGACTTCCATTCACTTAACATTGCTCTTCACACAAGAAACAAACTTCATAGAGAAATGATGGATCTCTGCTATTTATGCAGATAACATGGAATCAGACACAATTTTGTTATGTTAGTCTGCAATGGTCTCTAATGGACATTCAGTACATTGCTGCTTACACTGTTACCAATTTTTTTTAAAAAAAACCAAGGTCATATTTCTTCATTCTAATGTTCCTATTAGCAAGGTAACTACCGTAGATATGGGCTAGGTAGAACAATTGTAGGCTGCATGCATAGTGAATTATAGAGTTGTACTCAGAGAATCCTTAATGGCTCCTCAAATCAAGAGGGTGTAACAAGTGGGGTATCACAAGGCCCAGTGCTCTTCAATCTCACAACCTTGACCCTATCCGGGGGTTTGAGAGGTTGGGTACGAACATCTTGGCTGCTAAATATTCCTTTATTTCGCAAACTCCCTCCAGCATAGATGTCACTTCTCCTTCCTTCCTGAACCCAGAGTGCAAGTTGTGGTTCAATAGACACAGGGAGTCTGCAGTTCTTTAATTTTGGTAGTGTGTAAGGCAGAGAGTAATATAGTAACCGTATATGCCTATTAAGATAGACTTCAACACAGACAGTTAGGAAAACTCATAAAAGAGCTTTATTTTTCCATGAGCATTTTCATAGAAGCAAAGCATAATACCATACCTTAGAATAGATAAGAGTCTGACAGAATTTCAGATTTCCAAGATAAGATTGGCATGGCATTCAGTCCTTTTCCACTCTAGCCCTGATGGGCTCATGCTTCCTTTCCATGAGTAAAAGTTCCCAAAGGGAACTTATTACAGAGGCCTTAGTTACTGGCTGTTGGACCTAAAATCATGACATTCCACATTTTCATTCATGACTTGGATGAGGGAGTGCAGGGAATACTTAATCTGTAAATGACACAAAATGGCATTGAATAGCCAATGCCTTGGAAGAGAGAAACAAAATTCAAAATGATCTTGATAGGCTTGAGCAATGAGCTGAAAACAACAGAATGAAATTTAACAGGGATAAGTGCAAAATTCGACAGCTAGGGGGAAAACCCCTTTGAACAATTACAAGATGGTGGATACTTGTCCCAGTAATAATATGAGTGAAAAGGATCTTGGAATTGTTATAGATTACAAGCTGAATATGAGTCAATACCTCTTATTGAATGTGTATTGAAAAAGAACCAGGATTTTAAACCTGTACAAGAAACACTGAGGTTTTGGAAAGGCAATAACGAATGCTAAAGAAGTTATTTGTTACAATTTGGAAGTAGTGGTTCCTCATATGGTGAAGGACGCACCTGTTATCATATTTAAATGTGTTGTTAAGTTTCTTAGATCACATTTAATACTTATTGATAGTTTTTCAAGTGAAGTTATAAGAAATTACCTAAATTGGTTTATAGTGATTGGATATATGTACAGTAGTACATAACATGGTTGTTCTAGAGCAGACTTGTAATTATCGCTAACAAGTTCAAGTTGTATTTCTCATTATGTTTTTAAATTGTTTTTAATATTTGGATAATAGAAATAAATAAAAAAAACAGGCTGAATATGAATCAACACTGCAATGTGCGAAAACAAAGGTAACAAATTCAGGACAACAAGGATCATCATTGGAAAACAAGCCCTATGAGGAAAGACTCCAAAACCTGTTCATACAGAGGAATAAACTCAATCATTTCACAGTTCAGGATACATTTTAGCTGAATATCAGGAAAGCCCCAGGTAAGTTAGGCACTGGACTGTAAGTCAATGGTGCTAATTATTTTAGGAAATGGTGAGTTCTACAACTTCAAATGCAAGAGAAATCTTGGCAGCCAGCTGTCAAATATACTTCAACTTTGAAAATCTTCCTAACAGAGTAGTATGACAATGGACACAATTAGCATAGGAAGTGGTGAGTTCTCAAGTGCTAAAAATTAGACAACCAGCAGTCAAATATGCTTTGATTTGGATCCCTTCATTGAACAAGGTCTTAGACTTAACGGCTTAATAGGCCCCTTTCAAATCCTTTATTCTAGGATTCTATTATTCTAACAATTACCAGGCAATTCATTGTTGTCCATATAATAATTTATTGATACACAATTTAAATGGTGACAATTCTCCCCATCTCATAGGTGTGGTGAAGCCTTCTATGTACATTTTCTCTAGGTATGTCTACACTGCCCATTTTTAGGGTGTGTGTGGCATGGGACAAAGGAATGGGGGAGATGAGCAAAATGCTATTTGGTGTGTCTCCGTGTCCCAGAAGAATTTTACTCCTCCAAATTAACAGTGCAACATTGTCATCTGGCATCTTGGCATTGGCAGCAGCAGTGGTGGTGGAGGTAGCAGTGATTGTGGTAATTGGGAGGGGTGATTACTGCAGCAAGCAGCAGAGGTATGAGGGAGGTGATCCACACAGCAACTGATCAGTGGTCAGTTGATCATCAATGGTGCTATTGAGAAGTTTGAAACTAAATAGTTCCTATGATTGCTGAATGATCAGGGAAAGTGTAATTTTCTTTTTCTCAAGTACAGTAGATGATCACTGCAGAAGAACAAGATCATCTAACAAATGTAAGAAAACAAATTGTACTTCCCCAAATCATTCCTAGCAATCAGAATTGTTTACTTTGCTCCAATCATAAATTATAACTGAAAAGTAAACAATTCACTGCTGCTGCTCTCTCTTTTATCTAAATCTAAGCATCTGTATATGCTAGGAATTGAAATAAAAGGCAGCTCCACAAAATAGTAGAACCCTGTAACAGGGGACTCAAAAAGTGCTGTTTTGTAGTGAGTTGGTCTGGAAGAAAAAGTGGACCAGGTTGCACAAAAATGCTGCAAAGAGAGGGATAAAGGAATTGTAGACAGGACATCTGTCATTCATTGGTCAAATTTCACTATATTAATATCATTTTCTTGTCAGGCAGCTCTTACCATTATGAAATTTTTCCAGATATATAGTTGGAACCTCCTTCCTTGTAGTTTGAATCCATTAGTTCAAGTCACTCCTTCTGCAGCAACAGAAAAGAAGATTACTCCATCTTGCATATGATGCCACTTCTAGAATGTTTAGTGCAGGGATTCTCAACCTTTTGGTGCTACAGGCTGGACCATTCCCACTTAGACAACTGAGCAGCCCAGACAGATGGTTTTCCCTGCTGCAAACCATGGTGGGCATGTATGCACATGTGCGGGCACGTTTATGGCTTTCATAAATGTGCCCACATCCGCTTGTAGGGTCATCACTGTGGGCTGGATGGAATGGGGCTGGGTGCTGGGGCCTGCCTGTGGGCCATAGGTTGTGAACCCCTGGTCTAGTGTATCAGCTCTCAGTCTTCGTTTCTTTAGTCTACATAGATGTATTTTATGCTCCTTTCCCCATATGGCTTGACATCCAGAACCTTTATTATCTTGGTGATCCTACTCTGGATCTATTGGGAGTGTGCTGATGATCACAGTCACCAGACACATTTTATTCTTTCAATCAGAATCATAACCTGCTGTCATTATTAATCAAGTGAGGGGTGAGCCTTTGGGCTAAATTGAGAACCAGCTCATTGTTTATGGGCTTTCTTGACAAGCTTTTGGAAAAAGTTCCTATGCTTCAAAAAAAAAAAAAAACCCCTGATGCATGCACGTTGAGGATACTCTAGGTATTCATATTATTACCACACTACAGATGGAGCTCTCTCATTTTCTTATTTCCCCATTTCCCCATTTGATTTATCTTAAGCATTTTTAATTTACATGCAAATGTGTGTGCAATTCTCCTAATGCTTACATTTCTGAATGCAACTTTGCCTTCTACAGAATTTGGAAGTACACTTGACCCTTAAACAGCATGGGGTTGAACTCTGCAGATTCACATATATGCTGACTTTTTATGAGGTTCCTAGATGATTGCTGCTCTGCTAGGAATGTCAGGAAAACAAATTAAGTGTTGCCCCTTATCACAGAGCTGTGGTTGCCAGCAGACAAGTCTGAGAGCCCCAGCCAGCTGCTGGAGTGGCTGTTAGTGAAGCAAGTAGGCTCCTGTAATGCAACCATGGTGGTGGTGGCAGGCTGAAGAGTGAGCAGCAGAAGACAAAGCATCAACAGCAGAACCCAGTTGTGGCATGACTGCCATCCAGCTGCCAACCCTCCCCCCCCCAAGAAAATGGTGGCCTGCAAGGGTGACCATGACTATGGAAAGTCTTTCTTTGATCTACAGGTTGACCCAAAACATGGATTTTTAAATGTGTGGCAATTAGCGCCCCTAACCCTGTGATGCTAAAAGCTTGAAATGTAATATTCCTAAGTGACGCTAGTTTGAATGTCATATTCACTAATCCTTCCATAAATAAATTCATAACACATATTTTATATAATTTTTTGGTTGAAACACTCAATTCCAAAGCTTAGAGAACAGTGAATTTCAAAGGATAATTGACTTTCTGTGTCTGAAAATGGGTAATTTTGCAATAAACATAAACCAGGTTTTTTTCCTTTCATTCTGACTTCTATATCTCACAACTCTGCTTGGAATTGTAGTTCGGTTGCCCTGAAGTTACAGCAGAATACTATTAAACAGAAACTGTATACTCTTGGACACTACGAACTGATAACCAAGGAAAAATTGAAGTGCAGGAATTAAAAGAGTTCTTTGCTGAAATTCCTTAGAGACTGGTGTGGATACAATACCATGTCATTTAGTGTTGCTGCATTGGAAATCAGAATCGTTGTGATAATGTTCAGTCTCCAGCTGGGGAGAAACAGAAGAAGAAGAAACTACCAACTGCCACAATTGTTGTTTTTCAACACCAAGAAAAACTCAGGGATACTGAGCAGAACACAGGTGAGATTTCTCTTTGGGATACCTGGCTACCTAATAGCATGTTAACTTAGTGGTTAAGATGCTGAGCTTGATGATCAGAAGGTCGACAGGTCAGCAATTGAAGACCCAAGTGCTGCATGACAGAATGAGTGCTAGTTGGCTGTCCCAACTTCTGTCAGCCTATCAGCTTGAAAGCAAGAAATTGCATGTAGATAAATAAGTTTTCTGTTTCAACAGAAAAGGTAACAGCATTCCATGCACTCCAGTGTATAGTTATGCCTTCTACATGACAATGGATACACGCTGGCCCTTTGGCCTTAAATGGAGATGAGTACCACCCCCTAGAGTCAGATCTGCCTGGATTTCAAGCAAGGGAGACCTCTACTATACAGTGGTACCTCGAGTTACAAATGGTTTGAGATACAAAATTTCCATAATAGGAATGAAAATCAATTGAACATAATGGCTTGAGTTATGAATTTTTCCAGAACAGATTAATTGGTTTTCAATGCATTCCTATAGGAAACCATGTTTCAAGTTATGACTTTTGGTTTTTGATGCCTTCCTATGGGAAATTTGAGTTACAAATTTTTCATAACATGAAAAAATGCCTTGAAACACATTAAATTTGTAACTCGAGGTGCCACTGTATTTTAAAATTCCTCCTTTGATTAAATGCTTAATGCCAAAGAACTGCTGCACATGAAGCTGTGATGCCAGTGGCATGGAGACTCATACTGCTCGTGCTAGGGAGAGAACATATGTTTCACATACAAAAGATATCACATGTTGGGCAGGGCAGATAAAGATCCCCATTGAGTCGCCCAGAGATCAGATACCTATGAATGCAAGACATTTTTGTAAGCAGCACAAATCTCAATCCAGTAACCTGTCACACAGTGCTGCCTGCACAACAGGAGAAGCAATATCAATGGCTTGGTAGATTGCTACAAATTCAAGAGTTCCTCTCCCAACCCCAGTTTCAAGGGATCTCTCAGAGATTTGTACAGTTCCTAATGACCACCTGTATTAGAGTAGAAAGTCATGCAAGCTCTGAAATCAGTAATGATTTGCCATGGCTGGTGATGTCATTCCCATATGCAGGCAGAGCTAGGTGACAGGATACTGGTCTTTGTATTAAACAGCTAACTACAAACATAAGCAAAATGAATAACCCAGTTCCTAAAATAGTGACCGGAAAGTATTTAGTCTTTGAATTTAAACTGGTGACTGAGAGCGGGTGTGTGTGTGAACTTTCCTTCCTTGAAATTTGTTTTTACCATCCCCAGATTTTCTCTCCAGTGGTTGGAAAAGCAACACTTGTTGATATCATACAAAATTCTACATATAGTTCACTAAACTATGGAGAATACTTTAAGGCAGATGTTAACCCTTATTTATGGCACACGATTGCACAAAGTACTGTATATTCATAATGGTATGAAGTAAAAGGTTCCTATTAATACTCATAATGATCATGAGCATGGTGATGAACTTATGTGACTAAAATAAGTCACACTCCATCAATAACAAACAACACATACACAGATAACATAGAAATCACAATGATGCTGTTAAATTTACAGGAAGACAGCTGAATTATATGATCCATTCATCCATTGATCTGTTGTTGATTTGTGAGCCGCCCAAAGTCGTTTCGAGTTGGGTGGCTATATAAATTGGACACATAAATAAATGTAGTTCTAAGAACATTCATTCATTCATTCATTTACATTTATACTTCACCCCTTTTGATGAGATCTGATTAAAAGATCAGATTAAAATCATATAGTAGCCCTGGTGGTGTAGTGGTTAAAAGCTGCTGTTCTGCAACCAAAAGGTTGTGAGTTCAATCCTGACCAGGAATTAAGGATGATTTAGCCTTCCATCCTTCCAAGGTAGGTAAAATGTGTACCCAGCATGTTGGGTGCAAAATGCTAATCAACTTGTGAACTGCCCAGAGAGTGCACTAAGCGCTATGGGGTGGTATATAAGTGTGAATGCTTTGCTTTTGCTTTAATTTGCCAACTGTAACAACTCCATCAAGAACATTTCTTGTATGATGGAAATGAATAGGCTTCTAAGAGAGCATATTTGTCAGAAGACTACGCTCTATGAGAGGGGTCCTCAACCTTTTAAAGCTGGGAGCTGGTTCATGCCCCCTCAGACTGTTGAGGGTCCTAACTGGTGGTCCTGCCACTGCTACTGCCATCACCACCACCACTACCAGTGGTGGAAGGAGGGTAGTGGGGGCTTGGATATTGATGTATAAAGATGTCAGAACACACTAAAGATGACAGGACTATGATGTGAAGTGAGATAGAGAAATCAGGAGCACAGTCTATATGTAGAATGTATCAGATCCCTGGTCCACACTTTGGCACATATAGTTTTAAAAGATTTCAAAAAGCAGGAATGGCACCCACTGTTTTGGCCTGTAGCGAACCAATGCTAGACCTTATGTGGCACACTGGTTGGATATCCAGTTTTCCTACTTACAAAGTACACTCACCTACACCCATACTCAGAGGCAAAGTGTCTTACCAAATGCTATGAATAAAGGTCATTGGAAGTTCCTTTTGTGAACTTTTCAGAGCCCGCTGTCTGGGAGACCAAAGGGATTGTTTGCCCAATCTAATAAGACACTAGTTTTTGCACTGTTGTGCAGCAATTTGCAATATTTGTAGGTATTTTTATTTATTTGTTTGTTAGATTTATACAACCGTCCTTTTCGCCTAAGTGACCCAGGGTGGCTCACAACGTCAGTTAAAACCTACACCCAGTAATAATTAAAACTAAAGACTGTAAAGCTATCTAAAAGCATTTATAAAACCTCCCCAAACCCCTTAAAAAGAAGGGCACCTGGGCAGGACTAAATAAGAACACCTGGGCTGGCTAAATAAGCCAGCAGGACTGGCTTGTGAAGCCAGTTGTACCCCACACCTGCTGGCATAGCTACATTTTAAGGCCTTCCTGAAAGGAAGGAACTCTGCCTGGAGTCACAATTCAAGTAGCAGAAGGTTCCATAGGGCTGGAGCAGATACCTAGAAGGTTCTTCTCCTGGTCCCAGTAAGATGTGCCTTCCTGGCTGATGGGACTACTCTCGTAGGACGGGTCGAAAACCTTGGGGTGACACGGTATCTTAAGTATCCTGATCCACTACCATGAAGGGTTTTAAAGGTCAATACCAGCACCTTGAATTGCATTTAGAGGCACACTGGCAACCAATGCAGCTCCCATAGCAGTGGCGAGGCACGGGCATAATGCTTGCACCCCATCACCACCCAGGCAGCCGCATTCTGAACCAGCTGTAGCCTCCAAAAGGAAAGGCATAGTTAAATTCCCATACCTATCCATAACTATGCAGAAATATTGAGTGTGACAATTTAGAAATCCATCCCTCCAGCCCTATACATTTCTTTCACACAGATATCCAGTCTTTTCTATTGAGTGATATATCTTTGTGTTTATGCAGCTGTAAAAACTCCAACATTTACAGAACTCAATCAAGTCTTGGCTCATGGGCATAATCCATTTGTGAAATGATCAATCACACTATAAGGAACCAAAAAGATGCTACTTTGTCCATAATGGAAAAAAGAAAGATCATATTGAAATAACAGCAACCACAGGTTCAAGGCATGGCCTTGTATTATCGGACTGAATCTGATCAGATTTTGTTGTTTCCTGCAGAGCTCAGTATTACTGGACAACATAAGTCAGCTGGAGAATTGTGATTTTTTTTTAAGTCTTCATGAAAATGCATAAAGGGAGACAGGGAGGAAAAAGACAGGGTGGCTCTTAATTGGTGGATGGTAATTAGCTAAATTTATCTGGATAAAAAAATATTCTCATGACTTTTAATTTGCCCACACCCACCTATCACTTGAAGATACAGTAGAACCACGCATAACGGAAAAATAATCCGTTCCATTGAGCTCTTCGCTATGCGGTTTTTTTCATCATGCAGTTCCCTATGGGAGATACCCTGCATTACAGGAAAAAAGTTCATTAACCAGGGTTCCCATTGAGTGGGTATACCCCAGTTACAAAAAACCCTGAATAACGAAAAAAATTCTATTTACTAACATACAGTGGTACTTGCATAACGAATGCATTGCATAGCGAAAAATTCGCATAACAAAGCGTTCGTTATGCAAGGTCAATACCCTGCATAATGATTTTTTTTGTTATGTGGGGTATCGCCCTTGCATAACGAATGCTTTGTTATGCAAATTTTTCGCTATACGATGTGTTCGTTATGTGAGGTACCACTGTATGTTAGTAAAGAGAAATGATACATAAAGCTGAATAAAGTTTGCCCAAGGCAAATCAGGGAGTATTTCACTGAGGAGAGAGAGTACTCCTTTATCTGTTGAATTAATCATTGAGACTTTATATAATGAAGAACAACTGAAAAGCTGCAGTACCAAAATCCCTTTCCATTTTTTTTTTACTGCTCTTGTTTCAATTAATTATCTCACAACACAACCAGCTTAGCAGGCAACCCTTAGAAATCCCTTCACCACTGTATTTTACTGTGAAGCAGACAGTTTAACTAGATAATTTTATTAAGGATGCAATTAACAGATCCCCAAAAAGCAGCTAATCCGTCTTCTCGTTTAGCTCAAATGAGCAAAATGTAGTTGCTATACCAAAGTCTCTCTTGCTCCCTCAATAATTTCTGAAAAGAGAAGGTTTATGAAGTCAAGTAATCCTAGTTTCTGAACAATGTCTTTATCAAGTTGCTTAGACACCAGAGGAGGTATCTTTAACTTCTCTTAACATGGAGGAAAGAACTGAAAATCAGTGAGTTACCCAGACCTTGGGGTTGGTGGCTATTAATTTTAATTCAATATAATATAATATAACAGAGTGGTTTGTTCACAAAGTAGTTTCGAAAATTCAGTGGAGAAATAACTCAAAGATTAACTGAAAGCTAATATCAAAAGGTCACCATGGTATGAATTTTCACTTTAATACTAACATTTTTATGTGGTCTGAGAAAATCAACCACAGGTGGTAAAAAGTCAAATTACTATCCTCTCTTAAGCACTTACATGCTTTATATTTTTCATCATACAATAACTTCCTGGTTTAATATATTGGAGAGAGGCTTTCAGATCTGAACAGGCATCATCATCTTTGTTCACATCAAAAGCAATCCAATGTTCCTTCTGGGATAGAAGGATTGGCAGGTAGAGTGCTAATATTGCCCAGGAGATGTTGAAATGTGTTCAATTTCTTTCTTCTTTCCCATATGAACACAATGATTTCATCTGATCTCAGAAGCTAAGCAGGATAGGGCTTGTTAACAGTTGGGTGGGAAACCACCAGGAGCAGCAGAGAACTTCAGGTATGGCTAGGAATAAATTGAGCCTACAACTCAAGAGAGCCGCTATAAGTTAAGAGTTGACAATGCTGGATTAATTTAATTTAATTAATTTAATTTTCCCACTTGTATGTTGCCCAGTCAGGAAACCTGACTCAGGGCAGCTTACACAATAATTATACAATATACACAATAATACAATATACACAATAATTATACAATATTCAACCTACAAGAACAGCATATAATAATATACAACAAATACAATACTGCCCCAGCCACAGGCAAAGTCCAAGGGCAGCAAATACAATACTGCCCCAGCCACAGGCAAAGTCCAAGGGGAGCAGTGGTGAAGCCCTGCCGCCCGCCGCCATAGCAGTCTTTTCAAGCTGAACTAATGAGCTAAGGCAACCTCCTATATTTTTATATTATAGTATGCCTTGTCCTTTTAAACATTTACTTAAAAAAAAACCCTTTGGTTTAAGTGAAATAACAAGTCTACTTCTGGCCACTCCATCTTGACTGGAGATTATTTAAGGGATAGGTCAACATGTCCATTTGGGTGTACCTACACAATTCCACGCAACCGGAAACCATGACTTATAAAGGTTCCCAGTCTCACGGAACAGTGAAAAACTTCTTCAGCTGCATGTTTTTAGTTCATCTTGCATACTTTTCCTGTCAAGACATGAAGTATGAGAGTAGAACGCTCAGGGTCAGAGAACATGTTTTCAGTTCCAGTTTTGGCCTCACTGTTAGGCAGGAGGGATGACTTTAGGACCAGATTCTGAGAGCATCTGGATCTGAATGGCTTATTCTAGCTTTTAATAAAGTCCTATTTTGATGTACTCCTGAAACAATTGATTATACATGCTGGAAAACACAAGGATTGTCTTGTAGAGTTTCTTAAGTTTAGGGCTTCTCTTTTCAAATTCATACTTGTAAAGGCACAGATAATGAGGCATTATCTCAGAAAATGACTCATTTCATTTCATCTCATCTCATCTTAAAGCAAGTATATGAACTTCATGAACTTAAGCCTTTTTCAAGATCCTTAATATTGAGAATATAGAGAGCTGCTTTATATTGGTTCAAACTATTGGGCCGCTTAGCCTAGTGATGTCTAAAGTAGCTTTCTAGTTTTTTAAAACAGTATTTCATCCCCTAACTTCTGTGGATTGAACTTGGGACCTTTATGTGAAAGCATATTTTATACCACTGAGTTAAGCTTAGCAAGACTGACATATGCCGACATGATCCTAAGAGGACAGAGAATGTAATACATTCAATGCAAGCAAAAATGACCGCTAATAAAAATGCATCTCTCTGTTCTTTTTCCCTGTGTATATAGGTTATCTCAAGCAGTGATTTTGTCAGGAACATTTCAGCACTGCCCTTAGCCTTACAGGGTCCTAACTCTGCCACCCAGACTCCCTTGTGCAAATGTCCATTGGAGTGGTTTGCTTTTAAATGAGAAAAACTTCTCCCAATAGACTTGGTAAAACCCTCCACATTGATTTGACTGAGCTCTTCAGGTCAGACTTCAACCTGATCCTTCCTCTTAGTCACCATCATTTATACTGTCCCTCCTTCCCTACTCTTCTACAGCAAAAAAAGCTTTGTCCCAAAAGTCAGATTGCTGAGTGTTCAGTAAATGCTGCATGTCTTTTTTTTTTGTCCATTCACATTATCAGAGGACAATTGATTCAATTACATTATTACCATTGGAAAGAAAGAAACCACATAGTGAGCAATATACCTTGAAATAAATGGCTCTTTACAACCTCTGAACTCAGATTTCACTGTGTGGATTTTGCCCTTAGATCATACATCTTGGATAAAGCAGTAAGAAAGAAACCTGCAGGTTCATGGCTGAAACAGAGAAGCATTGAAAGTTACAATTCTCCTCTGATGATATGTTGAACTAGCTGACACTTGCATCTGCAGAAATGTCATAACATTTTCATAATACAAGAACAAGGAAGTAGACTTCATATTGTACTTCTCCCTCTCCTGTTCTGTTTTAAAACTTCACACAAAGATATACAGTATTATGCTCTATACTCAAGTCTTTGACATGGATGAATAAATAATAATCAGCTGGAAATTTCAAGACACAAATATATATAAAGAGCAGATTAAAAGACAAGCTGTATGCTACAGTTTATCCAATGACTAGTAGAAGGAAATCCTTAAAGAGCAATAGCTTTTCCTTATCATAGCTAATGTTTTCCACAGTAAATATATTTTGCACATTGACTTGCACTGTTTTGCATCTGGTCTTTATATGTATGCAAAGGCTTCAGTAGCAGATCTGATTTCTCACTCTGTGCATCAAGGTCATATCCATGAAACAGTAACTGAAATCTAGCTTGTAGCAAGGGGTCATTTGTAACATACACCTTGGTCAGGAGATATTTAGTAATTAACTGGATTTCATATACACAAGAGATTTCCATACCTTTGTTCTGTGGACCACTTCTTCTCCTCCCATGTCTAGGCCAGACATGAGACTACAAAATGAAGGAACCTTGCAATGATATATAAATGTCATAAATGAGTTTCCTTTGAAATGTTCTTAAATATGACATATTCATTTTGGTTTTCTAATTGTTTCAAACTCTATCACCAATGTAAATTCAGTAAGTATTTTTAAATAATTTTATTTGTCACTCTTATGAAGCCTTACTTTTTGAAATAAGTCATTATCGTCAGCTGCAACTTCTATCCGAGAATGCATTTTTTTCCTGGAGCAGGAAAAATGTCATTGGCGTGAATTTGTTTACGGTGGATCCGAGCTTGCCATGAAGTGACCCACACACTATGATCATGGAGCCTTCTTCTGTGACACATATGAAATGAGACATACAGGACTGCAATGGACTGCTGCAGCCTTGAGGATACTGTTAAGGTGTGCCTTCACAGCCAGTCCATCTGGCATGGCCTATTCTGCCTTCATGACCATTGGGAATCAGAGGTCCTTCTCTGCTCATTTTGCCGTTGGGCCCAATATGATGGTTTCCAATAGTACTTCCCCCACTGAGTGGACCATCACCTCACCTAAAGGGGCTCATCCTCCCAAATCCATTGGCCATATACTCATGTTAAATAAATGGTAAGGAGGAATTCTTCTTTGCCTGCTTACTATCTCCTAATATTGTAAAGGAGATGCATGTCTATTAATGCTTCTTTGCAAAGAAGCTGAGAATCCAAAGTCTCAGAAGTTCCATTTTTTTCTTTCAGAATTTTCCTTGTCATAAAGAACCTAGCTTCTGAATGGCAAAAACCAATGTATTCTGTGCAGTTTGCAGAGGGGCATTCCCCCCTTCCTAGGTGCACTGTGACCTTGGCAAAATGTTCTCACATGTATAAATCTTCTCCATGTTGCAATAATTCAGGACAATAATCAGCTTTATTCTACAAGCCTTATTTATTTGCATTATAAGAGCATGAAAAGCAAAAACACAAAATTGTCTCAGACATTACTGTCCTGCTATAAAATGTCAGGATCAAGAATTTAAGTGAATGAACATTATAAAAAGATATTGAAGAGGCATTGAAAACCAAATAATACATTTCTATAACACCTCAATTTAGAAGCAAAAACATTTTAAAGTGAAAAGCACTTCTTAGAATATCTAGGTTCTTGAAAACAACAAGCATTTAAGTAAGTTAAAATGAAGTAACACACTCAAAAATTATTTCAATTGCTCACCCAGCCAAGCCTGTTAAAGTCTATAGGAAATAGAATTCATGATGTTTATGTATTCTGGATTCTGGAGAATCCAGCTGCCTTTGCATCTACATGATGCCAGTATTTATACCCTTATTTTTGTTTATGTTAGGCAGCTGTTTGGCAGTGTTATGAAGCTGCACTACTCCACAGAGCTTATCAACAGTGCTAATGGGCATGAAAATAAGCTGTACCACAAACACCTATAAACTAGTTGTGTTGTATAATAAATGTCTCTTTACCATCTCATTCATGAATTGTTTACATTTCAAAAATAAACAACATTGCACAAGTGAGAGTAGCACTTTTGTTGGCAAAAATTTTTTTGGTTTCTGTGACCTTGCTTGGCTGAAGAATGAGATAAGCTGTATTGTTGTGCTTGCTTGTCTGTCATTTTGCTTCAACACACCTTTCTCCCTTTGACTCTTGAATTTGGTGTATAAAAACTATGTCTGTAAGTTTCACTCCTTGTCTGAAGAAGTGGACTTGATCCACAAAAGCTAACAATAAAAATATAGCAGTTAGTCTTTAAAATGCTACAGTGTTTTTTATTTTGTTTTATTTTCTGATATGCCTGAACCACAGACTAACGCGACTACTATTCCAAAAAATTAAAATATGGGCATTATATTCTTAAACTGCACTTTTAAATCTTCTTTCATTTTTCAGAGCTACTTTTCTCTACATCACTGTATGTTGTTTGAGCACTCTGTACATGCTCCAGAGCAAACTCAGATGATAGGAAGTTCCTCTTGACACTGTTTTGTGCATTGGTAATCTTGAAAATTAATTACTATAATACACTCTATGTGTGGCTACCCATGAAGACAGTACAGAAGCTGCAGAAGGTACAGAATGCAGCTGATTACCTGATATTGGGAATTTTGTGATAAGATTGGATTTCTTCAACTTTGGCCTACTTGCATTGGTTACCTGTAGGCTTTAATACCCAATTCAAAGTCTTAGTATTGACTTATACAGCCTTAAATGGTTTAGAACCAATGTACTTGAGAGAACATCTTTCTCTGGAAAAAGTGCCTAGATAAATAGTTTTTCTCAAGTCTTGGGGTTGAAGCAGCCTATTGCAAAGAAAGCCCAAAAGGTCTCTACTAGGAACGGGGCTATCTTGATGGTGGCATTGTCACTCTGGAATGGATTTCCATCCCATGTTTACTAGGTTCTCACCTTCCAGGTGTTTCATAAACTTATAAGGTGGATCCCATATAAGAGGTATTTGGCTACATCTTGCAATTGTGTTAATATGATTTCAGTTAACTTCCCAGTTTTTCTGTTGATTAAGGTATGTTTTAGGCCAGGGTGGGGAACCTGTGGCCTTGAGGGGAGTCTGGGCTTCTGGTAATTGAAGTCCAAGAAGACCTGGAGAACTAGCCTGTTTCCTCTAGGCTAGTTTCTCAACCTTGGGCATCCAGAGAAGGATGCCCTGAAATTTCAATGTCCTGATACTTGGGAATCATACAATCCTATAAAACAAATTCCAGTTGCACATACATTTTTATTCAAATTCATTTGTGTTCTGAAGCTATAATCCAGCTCAACAAAACATAGTTACTTTACACTTCTTTTGGCTACCATTGTTTTGTCGATAACTTCCTTCTTTCTCTAATCAATTGATAAGCCTGGAGGTTCTCTCCATGTGCTGGAGACTCAATTTCCCTGTTTTTTCTTCTGATTATAACTGTAGATTGTTTGTCCAGATATCCCACTATGCTAATGGAGTACACAATGCAGCCAGCGACTCAACACAGAGTGTCAGGCGGCAGTTAACTACCATGACTCCCTAAAGGGGCCAATGACTATGGGGGGATAAGCCCCATTAGTTGGGGTGATAGTCACCTTCAATGGAGGAAATGCCACTGGAAACCATCATTTGGCCTAAACAGCTAAATGAGCGAAGGAGGAACTCTGATTCCCAATGGTCATGGAGGTGGAAGAGACAATGCCAGATGGCCTGGCTGTGAAGGCATATCTTGGAAGATCTGTACTTGGAAAGCTCAGAGCTCCTGCCTGCAGGGAGGTCTTTAAGGCACACCTCAAGACTGTGGCAGTCCATTGTAGTCCTGGTGTTAAATTCTGCATGTTGCGCTTCAACTGTCCCGTTCGAGATGGCTCCGAGATCACAGTGTGTGGATCACTTCATGGCAAGATAGGATCCACCTTAAACAAATTCACACCAGTGACATTTTTTCTGCTTCAGGAAAAAAATGCATTCTTGGATATGAGTTGCAGTCGACGACGAACTGTAGATGGCCATTGTAAGTAAAAATATCATTTTTCTACTTATAATGCTTCTAAAATACTTTTATCATATAAAGTGCTAGACAAAAGACACCAAAGGGTTGGCTAAGAGATGAGACTGAGCTGATCTCTCCACATTTCTGTGCTGCTCTTGTTTTTTCTACCTTGTGCTAAGAGGAACAACTTAAAATAACCAGAAAAAACATATTGTCTTTTTAGCACGAGAGGGCTTGAAAATCTCTTCCCTTTCCCTTATTTTTATCATGGCAGTCTTGCCTGCCATCTGAAAGTGCACCAGCATCAACTGTTGGCCTACAAACAACATTGGAAGATCTGTACTGGGAAAGCTGAGAGGTCCTGCCTGCAGGGACGTCTTTAAGACTGAAAGATTTCATGTCAGACAATATAATTCAACTGACACACAAGCATCTCTGAAATTCTAGAGCAGGGGTGCCCAAAGTATGACCCACAGGCCAGATCCGGCCCATGACAACAAATCATCCAGCTCACACTGTGCTGCTCCCAGAAGTGGAAGTAAAACACACATGTGCATAACACATCTGCATATGCACATAACATGCCCACATATGCACATAACACTGTAGTAAATAACCCACAGATGTAATAAACATGTTTACGGCAGCCATGGGTCATTTACGATAGTGTTATGTGCATGCACATTTTACTTCCACTTCTGGTGGGAGGAACCACATGACTGGTATGCTCAACTTTGTGACCAGCCTGTGGCCCGAAAAGTTTGGGCACCTCTGTTCTATAGCAAGACCACAAACATCAAATCTACCATTTGAATTTAAAGAAAATAGGGAAGCTGGCTAATCTTTCCTAGTCAGAAGAATTACTGTATTTGAAAAATTTCCACTTATTTCCTCACCCATAATTGATACTTCTGAAACAGGTACACACTTGTAAATGGGAACACTGTGAACTAACTTTTGTGAAGCAGTTACAGTTCTGACTGCATGGAAAACATGTTTTGCTTATCTTTTTTGATTATCAAACCAATCCAACTTGTCAGTTTTGCCCACATAAAGCAACTTTATTTCAACAAACCCAGCATAATATGATTGTACATCCTTGTACTATACTTATATTTATTTAACACAGGAAATGCCCTGAATACTACAAATACTGAGATGAAAGATCCAGCTGCTTAGATTACATTTTTTCGTGAGGTGAAAAAGAGTTGACAGTCAGGTCTCAGATAAGGAAAGCTTCATGATGAAAAGAGAGAATCTTTTTAGGACACCAAATGCCAATGTTTATGCAGAGGATGAGATGCCCTTCTTGTTCATAATAGTTTTGCCCATACACAATAATTCATGACTCCAAGGATTGTTCAGGGTTGTGCATCTAGAACTGGGATTTGTACATGTTCCACAGCTGAAGACAAGAATGTGGAAAGATGCAAAGAAGGAATGTAAGCACTATACCAGGTATTATAGGTGTCAGCATAGGGTTGGACAAATGTCATTTTCTCAGCTGCACCAACAACCATTTATTTTTTTAAAAAAACCAACAACAACCAAGAACTAAAAATTCAAATGGCCATATAAGGAAACCTGTGAATTAGAAAGTGCTCTTGCCAACTTCTGAGGGCCAAAATCAGGTGAGATGCAAAATTCATAATGAAAAAAAACCATGACTTAAGAAGTAAAAGGTGTACAATTCTCTAGTGAGATTTTACAGCTCTACAACTGACAGAATAATTTAGTTTAGTTTGATTATTGATTATCAGTAAGTAACAAATAGGTTTGGTTTTGTTTTCATTGTGCAAATATGGTAAAAGTCTCCCTTGCTTGAAAGCTAGTCATGTCCATCTCTAGGGTGTAGTACTTATCTCCATTTACAGACAAAGAGCCAGTACCATCTGTGTCTGCAGACATTTCCATGGTCATGTAGGAGGCATGACTAGATGCCGGAGTACATGGGATTCACCTTTCCTACCAAAGTAATATATATTTATCTACTTGCAGTTTCTTGCTTTCGAGCTGCTAGGTTGGCAGGAGCTGGGTGCTCACTACATCGTGCAGCATTCAGGTCTCAAATTGCTGACCTGCCATCCTTCCAGTAGTCTAGCTCAGCATCTTAATCACCAACCAACATGGCCCCATGTTGTGAAAACATGATAACTTTGAAGAAATCATAATTTGAGGGGAAATGTTCCATCACTTTTTAGTTGGGAAGCTTTTATCTTCTCTAATTCTATCAAGTGAGAATGGATTCACTTGAGAAAGCCTTGATGCTGGGAAAGGTGTAGGGTAAAAGAAGAAGGGGGTGGCCAAAAATGAGATGGCATTGTAGATGCAATGGGCACAAAGCTGGGCAGGCTGAGGAGGGTGGTGGAAGACAGAGGTGCCTGGTGGGCAATGGTCCATAGGGTCGGAAAGGGTTGGGATCGACTGTGCGACTGAACAATAACAATTGTATCCCTGCTGCAAATCCCACCTTACAGCTCAAAATGGCGCAGCATCTTGACTGTCGAACAGCTATGGTGGTGGGGGTGTATTTTCCTGGCAGGTTCAACCATGCCACAAAGGTGTCGGCTAGCGTTCCAGAATGATTCTCCATTTTAGAACTACAGGTCAATGGTGAGAACCCACTAAAATTTTGTGGGAGATGATGCTTAATCTGCCACGTCAAACTAGAAATGTCAAGTAGAGATCAACCAAGTAAGTAATTCTACCCAAGGCAGATTCTGGATAAGTCACAGGGTTTGTGCAGAACAAGGCAGCTGCCACAAGCAGCAAATTTTGGGTGTTATCTCACAGCAGAAAATTGTAAGTTATTAGCTGACCCCAGGCCCCTCATGGTCATGGGACCAGGAAGAGGAAAGACTGCTGGAGCATCGCAGGCGTCCAGGCTCGCCTCTACAGCTGACCCATGGCCCCTCCCATGGCTGGGGAGAGGAAAGACTGCTGGAGCATCACGGGTGGCTGGACTCACTGCCACAGCTGACCCTGGGCCCCTCCCAGGTTGGGGAGAAGAAAGACTGCTGGAAAATCGCAGGTGGCCAGACTCGCCACCACAGCTGACCCTGGGCCCTCCCATGGCTTGGAGGACAGGGAGCTGCCACCAACCACTGGGCCCTATCAACGTTTGGGTGGTGCCATGGTGTTGTTTGCGCTGAACTGTTTGGACTTTTATTGTTACTTTTATTGTTGCTATTATTGGATCTTTAATTTTTTAAATGAATAATTTTCTTTTTCTCTATTGTAATGTACTGCTTTATTGTAATGCTCTATTGTATTGTAATGCTCTGTTGTTTTTGTTAGCCACCCTTAGTCACGCAAGCAAGTAGGTGGCATACAAATTAAACATGATGACGATGGCGACGATGGTGGCGGCGGCGCCCCCCGCCCCCGCCCCCCGATGATGTTGGTGGGAGCCAAAGGGTGGGCCGCACTTGGGGAACACAGGATAGGGATGTGTAATATCTGTCCCCTGTTTTGGCCCCCTGGCTACACCTCTGGTTCCTTTGCAGCTGTTCCAGAGAGTCCCCTCCCTTAGGATGCTGCTGATGAATGCCGGGTCAGTCTGCAATACGGCTCTTCTGATTTCAGACTCTATTCTAGGGGAGCAGGCTACCTGGCATCATCATCATCATCATCATCATCATCATCATCATCATCATCATCATCATCATCATCATCATCATCAATAATAATAATAATAATAATAATAATAATAATAATAATAATAATAATAATAATAATAATAATAATAATTATTATTATTATTATTATTATTATTATTATTATTATTATTATTATTATTATTATTATTATTATTATTATTATAATACTGCTCTACTCGGTTGGACCGACTCAGGGAGGTTCACAAACACACATAAAGTTACAACTTCATAAATACAACATGTAAATATCATAAATAAAATCACTGTCAATACCACAAAACATCAAAATATCATAATATCATTACAACATCAAAAATTCAATAGGCATCAATATCAAGTAATAATCAAAAATTCCAAATCTTAATCAAGTTCACACAAAGATTACAAAAATCCAAAAAAATTACAAAAAACAGAAAACTAAGCAAAAACAAAACAATTGCTAAATCCCACGACAAGAGACAAGCCTCTCCACCCGGCCACAGATGTTCATTGAATCATGCATAATTGAAACCTGGCTGGCACCAGAGGACAGGGTTCCTCTGTCAGAATTGTGTCCAGCTGGGTTTGGTATTTGGCACAAGCCTAGGGATGATGGGAGGGGCAGTGGCATCGGCATTGTAGCCAGGGACTCACTGGGAGTTGCCAGAGCCACAGCTCCACAAGTTCCGGGTTGTGAGGCCCTGCTCCTGTGCTTGGGCCCTAAGGGTCAGTTGGGAATCTTGCTCCTGTACCTGCCTCCCTGTAGGGTAACTGATTCCCTGCCCGAGCTCCTTGAGGCCGTCACTATGTTGGCATTGGAGTTCCCCAGATTTATGGTTCTGGGGAATTTTAACTTGCTTTCATTGGGGGTTGGCTCCATGGCAGCTTGGGAGTTCATGGATTCCATGGCAGCTGTGTGCCTGATTCAAGTAATTCAGGACCCGGCATAGAAATATTGGATCTAGGGTTGTCCGAAGTGCAGTCTGGTCATGTTATCCAGGATCGGTTTGATCCAGTTGTCCCTGAGGAAGTGGACAGGCTCCTGGGATCTGTGAGTACCACTGCATGTGCATCAGATCCATGCCCCGCCTGGCTCGTGAAATCTGCCAAGGCGGTGACAGGTGTTTGGGTTGAGGCCATTATTAACTCTTTGCTTTGGGAGGGTTTTTTTCCCTGCTACCTTAAAATATGATTTGGTGCACCCCCTCCTAAAGAAGCCATCCCTTGACCCTGCAGTTATGACCAGCTACCGGCCTGTCTCCAGCCTTCCATTCCTGAGCAAGGTCTTGGAGAAGGCAGCGGCATGGCAGTTACAGGAGACCCTGGATGAAGTGGATTATCTGGACCCTTTTTCATTCGGGATTCAAGCCTGGATATGGTACAGAAACTGCATTGGTTGCGCTTGTGGATGATCTCAGGAGAGAGTGGGATGGTGGACATCCATCTGTCCTGGCTCTTCTTGACCTCTCAGTGACTTTCGATACCATCGACCATTGTATCCTTCTGGGAAGGCTCCAAGGATTGGGGATCTAGGGCACTGTGTGGTCCTGGTTTTCCTCATTTCTGAAGGACCGGACGCAGTCGGTGTGGTTAGAGGGTGAGAGATCAAGCCCTAGGTTGCTCCAATATGGGGTTTCTCAGGGCTCAGGGCTCTCACCTCTCCTATTTAACATATACATGAAACTGCTGGGTGAGATCATTCGTTCCCATAGTGTGAGGTATCATCAATATGCAGATGATGCCCAACTGTATATCTTGGCCTGTGGAGACCCTAGCAATGCAGTGGAAGTCCTTTCCAGGTGCCTGGAGGCCGTGAAGGTCTGGATGGGGAACAATGGGCTACAACTTAATCCTGACAAGACTGAGTGGTTGTGGGTCAGGGGTCCTGTGTTAACTCAGGAGGTACTATCTTTGGTTCTGGATGGGGCAGTATTGCCCCAAACAGACCTGGTGCATAATCTGAGGGTCCCCTTGGACTCACGACTACTGCTCGAAGAGCAGGTGGCAGTCATGTAATTACAACTTCGTGTAATACACCAGTTACACCTGCTCCTAGACCGGGACTCCTTGTTCATGATCACACACACTTTGGTCACCTCCAGACTCGATTATTGTAATGTGCTCTACATGGGGCTGCCCTTGGTGACCATTTGGATGCTGTAACTGGTCCAGAATGGTGCTACCCAGGTTGTGATGGGGTGCGGGCATTATGCTCGTGCCCCACCATTCCTGCGGGAGCTGCACTGGCTGTCAGTTTCCCTCTGGGTGCAATTCAAGTTGCTGGTTATTACCTTTCAAGCCCTATATGGTATTTGGCCAGAATACCTAAGAGACCACATTGCCCTAAGAACATCTATCCATCCCATCAGAGCAGACCAGAGAGGCTCTCTGGTTGTACCATCGGCTAGAGAGGCGCACCTCTCTAGCACTAGGAAGAGGGCCTTCTCCATGTCTGCTCCGGCCCTATGAAACCTCTTGCTAAGTGACCTGAGTCTCCAGACAGAGCTGCTGCCCTTTAGAAAGGGGGTTAATAAATGGCTGGCAGAGCAAGTATGGGTTATGGACCGGACGTTGTCCCAGTCTGTTGGCTCATCTGACCTCCTCCCTCTCTCTCTTTGTGTGTCTTATTTAACCTTTTTACTTAATCTTTTTAATCTTTTAATCTTTAATCTTGATTTTTTATATTGTGTTTTTATTCTGTTCTAAGTGTTTTGGAGAGTTTGTTAGTGGCCCTGGATCTTTTTGAGGAGGGCTGCATAAAAGTGTGATTAAATAAATAAATAAATAAATAAATAAATAATGCGGAGGAGGATGAGCATGAGGATGAGGTAAATTCAGTGATTGCTTCACAGAGACATAGTGACAGGGGTGTAGTTCCTTCCCTGGTCTTACAGCTATCAGGTAAAAAGTGATGTGTCTGCAATGGAGATGTTCATAATTCTATAACCTTTTCCATGTGTGAAGAGCTACAACTGAGTGGTCAGATTCAGGATGTTTCTCCCCTCAAAGTGTAGCATGTCTGTACATGGAGATAACAACCAAACATCCCAGTTGGATGTGTTATTTGGCTACCAAGAATGAGAAGATATGCTTGAAGGATTGTCTGCTGCTGTGCCAACATAGTTTGTGCTGTGAAACAATCCATTTCAGTGGTTTTACCAAGTACCAAAAGTTTTTAATAAAGATGAATTAGGAGGGAAGGGTTTTTATAGCCTTCTGTTATCCAATGTCTGTGTCATACTCCCTGTTGGCCAAGTCACTGTCAACATTAATTTGATGCATTACAGGGTGCTGTTAATCCAAAACTTGTTAACATTTGTATTATTAGAGGACTTGCACAGTATGTAAATGCAGAATGAAGTAGTTTTAATGTTCTGTAATTCTAAAAGCAGTTATATAAAACTATATTTGTACTATTTCATGGCATGAGTTTTCTACACATGAGATAACAAGATTCTGCCTTCCCCCCCCATACATGTTCACTAAAAGTATTACTCAAAATGTTGTTAAGCAAGATCTTTTTAAATGCTCCAAAACGCTGGATTATGTACATAATGAATACATGTTCAATTCTTTGTTTTTCTGGATGATGTTGTTGTTGTTCAGTCGCACAGTCGATTCTGGCCCTTTGCGACCCCATGGACCACTGTCCTCCAGGCACCTCTGTCCTCCACCATCCTCCTCAGCCCACCCAGCTCTGTGCCCATTGTTTCTACAGTACCATCTAGCCATCTCATTTTGGGCCACCCCCTTCTTCTTTTGCCCTCCACTTTCCCAGCATTAAGGCCTTCTCAAGTGAATCCTCTCTTCTCATTTGATGTCCAAAGTACTTTAGCTTCATCTTTACTAGTTGATCTTCTAGACAGCAGTCAGGGTTGATTTCTTCTAAGACCAACTTATTTGTTCTCCTCACTGTCCAGGGGACTCTCAAAACTCTCCTCTAACACCACATATCAAAGGCATCTATTCTTCTGCGCTCAGCTTTCCTAATGGTCCAGCTCTCACAACCATACATTGTCACCGGAAATACCATTGTTTTGACTATACGAATCTTTGTTTTCAATGTGATGTCCCTACTTTTCACTATGTTCCCGAGGTTTCTCATAGCTTGCCTCCCAAGAATCAGTCACTTGCTATCTCAAATCACCATTTCAGGGTATTTATAATGCCATGATTTACTTTGGAGTGGAGCCTAGGACAGGAATAGCACCTCCTATGCACAAACACACAGTAGACACTTGTCCTTTAGTCTTATAAACTAGGTTCTTTATCAAACTCCCAAAGAACACTTTGTATTTGCAACATCTTTGGGTAAGGTATTTGCCTTCATCAGATTCTTAACGTAAGCATTCAGCAAATGTGTATTTTATGATTTATATAAACATCATGACTGCTATGTTGCTGAAGTTTTTTGTCACAGAGAGAAGTTATGTCTTACAACTGTAATTGAACCTATACCAAGCTTTCAATCTTTCAGGCCATAATAAAAATATGTTGACAATATCTAAAGTATTGTAGAAGAAACAATTTAATCTGAAGCTTGTTCCTTATCTCAGAATGTAAACTTCAGGAAATAGTTCTAATTTCTCTTGCAATTAAACATTTGGACTCAGACATATTTATAAATCAAGCCAAACAGTTTCTTTTTTCACTCCTGCCTCCACCAGGAGTTACTATTTGCTGCAGAAAGGTATCATGTTGGCAGGCTTACTAGAGTACTCAGTTGCTTATATTTAAGGACTGTAACACATGGTGACAGTCTGATATGAATGTGTTCAAGTGCAAAGTCATAGCACAAGGGGATAGAATATCAAAGGTGGGTAAACACAGTTCCTTCTCTCTCATACCATTTTTTTCTTTTTAAAAAGATAATGGATCTAACAAGTGAGCAGAATATTAGATACAAAAGTAAGCTATATCAATTAGTAAACATAACAAAACAAAAAAGACAACAAATATTGTGGTACCTTAAAGAGAGAATTACCAGAAGTGCAGACAGGGCGACTAGACACCACATTGCTAACATATGTTGGATCATGGAAAAAACAAAGGAATATCAGAAACAAGTCTACTTCTGTTTCATTGACTACACTAAGACCTTTGACTATGTGGACCACAACAAAATTTGGCAAGTAATTAAAGAGATGGGAATACCAGAACACCTTATATGCCTCATGAGAAACCTGTACATGAATCAAGAAGCAACAGTTAGGACAGAATATGGAATGATAGAGTGGTTTGGAATAGGAAAAGGAGTAAGACAAGGCTGCATTTTGTCACCCTACTTATTCAACTTATACACAGAGCACATAATATGCAATGCAAGGATGGAGGAATCACAATTTGGGATCAAAATTGCTGGGAGAAACATCAACAACTTGAGATATGCAGATGATACCACCCTAATGGCAGAAAGTGAGGAGGAATTAAAAAAGCTCCTGATTAGGTTGAAAGAAGAAAGTGCAAAAGCTGCCTTGAGACTCAACATCAAGAAAACCAAGATCATGGCAACAGGCCCTATCAGTCCCTGGAAAATAGATGGGGAAGAAGTAGAAGCAGTGACAGATTTTACTTTCTTAGGATCAAAGGTCACTGCAGATGGGGATTGCAGCCATGAAATAAAAAGGCGGCTGATTCTTGGGAGACAAGCGATGAGAAACCTGGGGAACATAGTGAAAAGTAGAGACATCAGATTGCAAACAAAAACTCGTATAGTCAAAGCAATGGTATTCCCAGTAGCAATGTATGGTTGTGAGAGCTGGACCATTAGGAAAGCTGAGCACAGAAGAATAGATGCCTTTGAGATGTGGTGTTGGAGGAGAGTTTTGAGAGTCCCCTGGACAGCAAGGAGAACAAATAGGTCAATCTTAGAAGAAATTAACCCTGACTGCTCCTTAGAAGGTCAAATAGTAAAGATGAAGCTAAAGTACTTTGGACATCAAATGAGAAGAGAGGATTCGCTTGAGAAAGCCTTGATGCTGGGAAGGGTGGAGGGCAAAAGAAGAAGGGGGTGGCCCAAAATGAGATGGCTAGATGGTATTGTAGACACAATGGGCACAAAGCTGAATGAGTTGAGGAGGATGGTGGAGGACAGAGGTGCCTGGCGGACAGTGGTCCATGGGGTCGCAAAGGGTCAGAATCGACTGTGCGACTGAACAACAACAACAACAACAAAAGACTAACTACTGTATTTTAACTATGAAACCTTCTAAAAACTGTTCCTGGAAATATACATGACCAAATCTTGACTTACACACCACAAGAGCCTCAGACAGCCACCTTTTACCTGCAACCAAAAATACACAAACCTGGACACCCTGAGAGACTCATTGTTTGAAGCATTAACACAGTCACTCTTGGGATATCTGGATATGTGGATTGCATTCTCAAACCATATGTGACCAATCTACCCAGCTATGTAAGAGATACCACAGACTTTCTAAGAAAACTTCAGTATACATATGACCTGCCAGAAAACATCATCTTAGGCACAATCGATGTGCAGGGGTGGCCAACTGTAGATCTCCAGGTGTTCTTGGACTTCAATTCCCAGAAGCCCAAGTCAGCACTCCTGCTGATCAGGGCTTCTGGGAATTGAAGTCCAAGAACATCTGGAGATCTACAGTTGGCCACCCCTTCTCTACACCAATATCCCACACAAAGATGGACTACAAACTCTCAGGAATACCATTCAAAGTAAAAATGAAGCCCACATAGTCACCACCCTTGACAACTTTGTGTTCACACACAATTTCTTCACCTTCAACAATAAAACCTACCTCCAGATCAATGGAACTGCCATGGATACTTGCATGGCTCCACAATATGCTAATATATTTATGGCTAATCTAGAACAACATTTTCTTAACTGCTGTACCCATAAATCATTTCTCTATTTGAGGTACACTGATGACATATTTTGATCTGGACTCATGGAAAGCAAACCTTAGAGTAATTTCACCAGGATTACAATAACTTTTATCTAAATGTCAACATCATATAGGATTAGCGTATACAACAAGTACATTTCCTAGACACCACTGTGAATTTACAAAATAGACATCTCAGTACCACACTATATCACAAGCCTACTGATTGATATACCTACCTGTATGCCTCCAGCTTTCATTCAGAACACACAACAAAATCCATTATCTTCAGCCATGCTCTCAGATATAACCACATTTTCTCAGATCCACAAGACAGAGATGCCAAAGTCAAGGATCTACAAAATGTATTTCTCAGACTACAATATGGTTAAAGAACAGATCAACCGGGCAAGACGAATACTAGGAACCAACCTATTGCAAGACAGGCCCAGAAGGGAAAACAATCTAACATTTCTACTTGTCACTTTCAGTCCACAACTGAGACCTCCCACACACATAATAAAAGATCTCAAATTCATCCTGGACAAGGGTACTGTACTTCACTTTCCCAAGCTCTTGGTGGCTGACCTCTACTTGCCTATAGACAATGTCCCCAATTATTGAGACTCAACAGACTACACAACGGTGAAACAGAGATGGGAACTAAACTCTGCTACAAACCCAAATGTGCTAATGTGATTTATGTCATCTCTTGCCAAAAACATACCTCTGAACAAATAGGACAACCTCTGTGCAAAATAGTTACTGGACATAAATCAGACATCAAGAATGGCAATACACAGAAACCTGTTTCAAACCACATTAATCTATCTGGACACTCTACACCAGACTTGGAAGTTGTCATTCTAGAACAGAATAATTACCAGACTAGAATCCAGAGAGAGACAGCAGAAATTAAGCACATGAATATGCTGGATGTGTCTATGGACGTCTGGCACCTGGCTCTTGGGCTATAAACAGAGATGAGCACTGAACTCTAGAGTCAGATACGACTGGCTTTCAAGCAAGGATGACCTTTACCTACATGCTGGACACCCATCTCAAGGGTTTCTGGGATATTAGCAATTAACAGGTTGTTATATGCTGCAATTTTGCCTGGGTCACTCAAACCATTGTCAATAGATGCTGACTCATTGGGAAGTGTGTAATGCTACAATGTTTGTTTCGCATCCATATTTTGGATGTGATACATCAGCTTGTAAGCAAAGTTTGTTTTGCAACTATTTGCAACTCAATAGGGCCAGACTTCACAGCAACTTTGAATAACAACCTGGAATTTTCAATTATTGCCAGCTGTAAAAACCTACAATGTTACTTTTACGTTAGGCTGGCCAGCCATTGTGTGCCTCTGTACCTGATGTGTATAAATCAATGCCATGAGGTCTTACTCTTATGTCTGACAAAGTGGACTTGATCCACAAAAGCTCATATTTAAATACAGGAGTCTGTCTTTAAGGTGCCACAATTTTTTTGGCTTTTATTTTATTTTGTTTACTCTCTGATATGCTTGCACAGACTATCAAGAGCACTATTTCAAAAATAAGTACTATACTGCTTGCTGCAAAACCTTGTACCCACTTTTGCGTAATCTCTTTTCATTTTTGGAGTCCTTTTTCTCTCCATTACATTTTTCAGTAACACAACTCATTTAGTTTATAAGGCTTCTGGACAGTGCAACTTAGATAAGAAGCATTAAGAAGGTGGCTGTACAAACAGCCTTGCACTTGCAAAACCTTAGGAACCTATAGATTGTTGGCTCCTTCACAAAAATACAATCTGTCCTCTTTTATGTGTGTTTTCCATCTTCTATTTTTGGTTAATTTTAGAAAGTTTGCGGTGGGAAATTCTCAAGTACTCATCATGCTTCAAAAACAGAGTTCATGACTTTCAGTTAATATGATTTCAAATGATGGTGTTTGCAACCTTTGAGATCATGTCTACATTTTTCTAATTTTTGAAAAATCAGGCTTGAAATAAGCACAGAGAGAAAGAGAGGGAGGAAGGGGCTTGGGCGGAGGCTCAACAATGACCTTGAACACCACATGGACTGCACCATTCACGACACATAATTCCAGTCTTTTGCTTTAGAGACAAATCTCCTTATTGCTGCTAGATATCACTTGCCCATTTCACTCAGGTTATATGAAACTGAAGGACAAATAAAGGAAGCAAATGTATCTCTGGGGCCCATGGTACATCTCTGGCTCAATTCAAATTTAAAATGTCAATGGAAAATTTATGTGAACAGTACCAATATGTGTACAATCCAAAGGAGTCAGTACTCACTTGGGATCTAGGATCTTAAAAAAAGTCTATAATTAGCCCACTTCCTGTATTGCTGTAATTAGCCCAGGTCCTCCTCACACTCAGCTGACAAGTTGTCCTAATTAACAAATCATCGTTTGCGTTCCTGGATGCACACTTCATCAACTCTGAAAGGATTCTAGTCTTTGATTTCTACATTTGAAATAAAACCCTGAAAATCTAACATGCTGCAAAATGCCAGAGGCATTCTTTGAAAATAAAAATGATAGGTGGCTGCAGCCTAGTTCTTCATTTTGAAGATGCCCAGGTATCTAGGGAAAGAAAAGGAAGAAAGGAATGTGGGGGAGAAAATAGTAAATTAGTTGAGGGGCTATAGTGGGTACGTTCCCTGTACTCTTTTTCCAGCCACACATTTTACATCCAGATCAAAATTATTGTGACAGAACACAACTTCTCAATATAGACAGGCATGCAATTTCTACTGCAGCTATGGCATACATTTTAGAAGATGTTTTAGCTAAGGAAAAATCATAATATAAAATATAAAATATAATTCAGTTCAAGGACTGCCATTTCTTTATACCCAATCCTATGAGTTCTGTAAATTGCGTTCTTTCTTTGTGCCACCATATACCACCTACAGGCAATGTTAAGTTGTATAATTGCAAAGAAGAATTAATCAAAACCTGTAGACCTTACACATTTCCTGCCATTAGATGCTGTTGACTGATGCACATGGCTCTTTGCGCCCCTACCACCGAAGAAAGAGATGACACAATAGTTTGGATTTATAAATTGGCCACTTTATTTGACCACTTTCCAGCTGTGGCAACAGAACCATCTGGACTGTGGTGGTAGCAGAGGAATGCAATTTAATTATTCCGAAAACCAATTGTCAATCTAAATCTATTCACACCAATGATCCATTTCTTAATTCTCCTTACCTTTTGTTCCGTTACAAAGCCATCAAGCTTCGTAAGGCACCATTAAGGTTAAAAAAGGAGCCTCCCTGGCCGAGGGAGGCTCAAAGATGACGCCGACGCGCAAAGACGCTGACGCCGCGCCCTCCCGACCCCCGTCACCGGCCGGGAGGTTAAAAAGGAGCCTCCCTGGCTGAGGGAGGCTTGCAGACGACAACAACGACGTCGCGCAAAGACGCCGATGCTGCTGCTGACGCGCCCTCCCGGCCCCCGTCACCGGGCAGGAGGTTAAAAGGAGCCTCCCTGGCTGAGGGAGGCTCAAAGACGCTGCCAATGCTTTGTTGGACTCTCCCTCGGCCAGCTGGCCTCGAAGGGAGAGAAACCTTGGGGGTCTTGGGCAGCGATAGAGGACCTTGTATTGTGGGAGTTTCTTTGTGGGAGTTGATAGTAAATTGTATATTGTGATATTGTTTTTTTTTTCATACTATGGAAGCCGCCTAGAGTCAGGTTCGCTTGAGCAAGGTGGGGTATAAATTTGAAGAATAAAAAAAAATAAAAAATTAGCCAACCTTAATCGTGATAGGCCCCATTGGATCTTAGTCCCTTCAAGGTGGCCTGCAGTGAAATTTCCTTAGCAATTATATGCTAATTAGCTAAATTATTAAGATTCCCGTGCTACCTGCCAAAAGTGTCTGAAATTTAAAGCAAAGTTTGTTCTTCATTACTTGAACTTACAACACCAGTGTGGGATGGGCAAAAAAACCCAGACTCCTCAAAGCTAATGCAGGAATCCTGGCCAAAAATTCCCATCCAGCCCAAATAAGTGACCAATTGAATCATATTAGTGAGTAGGAAGGGAGGGTGTGCAAACAGCTCATTGGAGCAGCCCCAAAATGGTGCCCGGAAAGACAGGGCCAGCCCTTCTTATAGAGCTGGCTCCTCCTCCTGACACAACATTGCCTTGTGCAAAGCACGTGCCCAAAGCATTTGCCTCAGATGCTAGCCCATTTCCATAATTTTGTTACAGGACTTGTTGTTGTTGTTGTTGTTGTTGTTCCCTTCCGTTATGATGTAATGATTTGTCAAAGACAGCAAAAAAAAAAAAAAAAAACCAGATTCCACTGAAATGAACTTCTTGCATGGAGTCAGTTGCTTGCATTAGTTAAATGTCACTCTAGCTTGAAAGCAAGTCGTATTCAGCTCTAGGGTTCAGTGCTCATCTCTGTTTATAGCTGAAGAGCCAGCACTGTATGCATTTACAGACATTTTTTGTGACTATGTGGTCGGCATGCCTAGACACTGAAGAGCACGGAATGTTGTTTACTTTCCCACCAGAGTGGTACCTATTTATCTACTTGCAATTTCTTGCTTTTGAACTGCTAGGTTGACTTAATTCAGGGATTCTCACCTGTGGCCCACAGTCTAGAGGTGGCTCGTGGCGCCATTTCAAGTGACCCACCACCTCCACCAAAAGAAGAAGTGCCATGTGGTGTAGGAAGAGCAAAATGACCATCCAGAATTCGAAACTGTCTGAGGGAGTGTGACCTGGCCCCTGGCTTTAAAAGGTTGAGAACTCCTGGCTTAATTCTTATAAAGTAAAACATCTAATATGAAAATAAAGGTGATACTTTGGCACTCAGCCTCTTCAAGTTTCAATCACTGACTCTCTTGAAATTAAACTTCCTTCAGAAATTAAATTGAGTATTTTATGGCAGTTCTTGATCTCTCAGTGGGCTAAAATTACCCCCAGATCTCTTCAATATTTCATGCATAATCACCAAGATAAATGTTAACATTTCTTAACTTAAGCTTTCTTTGTATTTTAAGGTTCCAAAGAGGCAGGGGAACTAGAGATCACATTGCCAACATACGTTGGATCATGGAGAAAACAAAGGAATATCAGAAACAAGTCTACTTCTGTTTCATTGACTACACCAAGGCCTTTGACTATGTGGACCACAACAAAATGTGGCAAGCACTGTATTTTTCGGACCATAAGACACACCTGTCCATAAGACACACCCAGTTTTTAGAGCAGAAAAACAAGAAAAAATATTCTGAACCTTTGGATCATAAGATGCACCCTCATTTCCCCACTTTTGAGAAGAAAAAAGTGAGTCTTATAGTCCAAAATATGGTAATAAAAGAGATGGGAATACCAGAACACCTTATATACCTCAGGCGAAATCTGTACAAGAGTCAAGAATCAAAAGTTAGGACAGAATACGGAATGACAGAGTGGTTTGGAATAGGAAAAGGAGTAAGACAAGGCTGCATTTTGTCACTCTGCTTACTCAACTTATACACAGAGCACATAATGTGCAATGCAGGGATGGAGGAATCACAATTTGGGATCAAAAGAAGAAGGGGGCGGCCAAAAATGAGATGGCTACATGGTATTGTAGACACAATGGGCACAGAACTGTGTGGGTTGAGGATGATGGTGGAGGACAGGAGTGCCTGGAGGGCGATGGTCCATGGGATTGCAAAGGGTCGGAATTGACTGTGCAACTGAACAACAAAATCTAACTATATTGCCTCTTTTATCACCCAAGAAAGGATATCTAATAAGACAGTCATGTTGATGAAATTAAGAGTATTTCAATGGCAGTGGCTGAAATACCAAGCATCTGGTTAAACAGGATGACATTGTGAGAAAAATGAAGATTGCCTTTTTTTCTCTATTTTAAAACATATCCCTGACCATTGCTTTATGCAAAACTATACATCAGGACCAGAGGTCTCATGCCCAGAGGTGGGTAGGGATTAAGAAAACTTTAAACACATCAGGTACAAAATCTCCCACTTCCATAATACCCTGAATCCTCTTTTTTTTCTTCCCTCCTACTAGAGGGGACTGTGGTGGCTTAGAGGTTAAGATGCTAAACTTGACAACTGGAAGGTCAGCAGTATGAGACCCGAATACTGCATGAGAGAGTGAACTCCCATCTCTGTCTCAGCTCCTGCCAACCTAGCAGTTTGAAAGCAAGAAATTGCAAATAGATAAATAGGGACCAATTCAGTGGGAAACCCCACACCTTGCATTTACACAATAGGGTTTTAACCAGTATTTCTGTGCACCTAACATTAATTCCATATTCCCTCTTTCTACTCACCAATGAATTATCACTAATAAATAAAACAGTCTGGGTGTGCTAGAAATCTGTAGCTTAGAGTTGTTGTGAACACTTTAAAAGAACAAATAAAATAGGCAGCTCAGTGTATGTACATATTTGCCCATTCTCTGTTCACATATTTTCTAAAAGAACACCTTTAGTCATCTGGGATTTGTTAGTGCAATATTTTGCAAACCATTTTATATAATAGAGCAATATATTTTCTTCATTCAGATCCTTCGGAAAGCAATAGGTTTCAAAGTGCTGGGTGAGAATTAAAAGGAATATAATGGAGACATTCTTTGTTTGTCTTTGAACATTTTTGTTCTGTTGGGAGGGCACATTATTCTCAGACCATTTTTCACTGCATGATAGAAACAGGGAATTGCATCTAAAACTCTTTGACACAGTGGCAACCTTATTCTAGAGCAGTCCTTTTAATATTACTGTTTCGTTGCACTAAAGGAAAAAGAAAATAAAGCTGTGAGGTGAAGTCTGAAACTAATAAGGTAAAATGTGCGTGAGAGAAAATAAGAAAAGATAGCTAGAAAATCAATTATGTACTACTACAGAATTAAGGGTTTTTGAAGACCGCTCACTGTTTTTATTGATTGATTATAGTTTTTAGAGTCTGACTACACCATCAAATAATGCAAGATTTGCTCTGTTAATAAAATGTATGAATATCATTTATTTTTTAGTGCCTACATTGGGAGGTCTCAACCTTTTTAAGCCGGGGCCTGGGTCGTGCTCCCTCAGACAGCTTTGAGGGCCAGACGACCATTTTGCCCCTCCTCTACCTCATGACACTTCTGGGTATGGTGGAGGCGGTGGGGAGCCACATGAAATGGCACCACAGGCCGCATTCGACCCATGGGTCTCAGGTTGAGAATCCCTGGCCTACATGATGCAAAGGATGAATCAAATCTTTCTGGCACTTTTATCTCTCAAGACAGATTTCCCCCCTCTACCACTGGGGGCTTCTAATTTTTCAAGCCAGGACAATTCTGAACTGGCTTTTCGTGTGCAATTGTTCTTGTAAATATTGTGGATCATATATGTAGGTGCTATGGTATGAGGGCAAGTACAAGTAGCCATATAGATAGTAAGTGGCAGGATAAGTGTCTGATGGTGAAAGGAAAGACTAATGTTGTAAAGGACGATATTGCATAGGAACCTGGAATGTAAGGTCGTTCAGAATCAAGATAAGCTGGATGGGGTTCTTCTTCTTCAATGTCTAAGCCAGACATGAAACTGTCAAAATGGAGACACCTTTTGGTGGTTTCATTCTGCAGTTCCCTTCGCCTGACCAAGTGTGAGAAAGATTAGCCAGCAACACAAGGTTGCTGTTACCAGGGTACGGCCAATTGTGGTTCAAAAATACCACACTCTTTGATGAAGTTCTTTCTGTGTACCCCAGCTGGATGGGGTGAAACATGAGATGGAAAGGCTGAAAATCACCATCCTAGGAATCAGTCTACTAAAGTGGATGGGAACAAACCATCATGTATTTCTTGTATTTGAATTGATTCTGAACCTGGCAAAACCAAAACGAATGTAGGATTACAAATCATGATACATTCTTAGAAGAAGTAATTTCACTCAGCTCTGAACCTATCTTTAGAGTAGTTTCCCATGCACTAATAGTTCCTCCATGTATCCCCCTTGTTTATGTTAGTGTGAAGCTAATTCCTTCCCCTTTGGGGCTTCTCCCTTTTCCAGGTAAGGGTTCTCTCAGGCAGGTAAGTTTTGCTTCCTTTGAGTTGCTATTTCCCATAATGTTTCTGAAACAAATGTACTTGTTTTTTATATTGTTTCACTGTAATTCTTTTACTATTTCACAATACAGTTGTAATATAACTTTTAATTCACGTGTGTTCAGTAAAACACCTACGGTGAATAGCTCTGTGTGAATGTGATAGAAACCCAATCTTTGTCAAGATGCACTATTACCATGATCCAGAGATATGTGTCTTAGAGCATGAATGTGCTCTGAAAACATACTATGTGTTGTCTTCCCAAAACAGAATTTGTTCTAAACACTACAGTATTACCCATGTGTTTGTAAATCAGCCATCTGTTGTCAAAATGTCTGCATTAAAGAACAAAAGTATCAACACTTACCTGGAATATTGCCTTTGAAATCTGTGGGATTCATCTGGAGGTAAATGTGTTCAGAATCAAAATGCTTTCCATATAATCTTTGAAAAAATACTGGAAGTATCCTTGATGGGAGCATTTTCTCTGTCTGTAATAAAAAAAATAACTTTGCATTTTAAGCAGTCAGAGAGTGACAGCGACAGATTGTGATCTACATGAAATAAGGGCTGCCTTCTCTCTAACCATCACTGAGGAACAGAAGTAACTATGCTACCTTTCTTTCCCACAAATCTTGACAAAGTCCTCTTTCTATATATTTTTTCTTACTCAGTCTACCCTTGCTATGTATGTAAACCATGCATAACTTTACCTGAAAGATAGGGAAGCCTGCAAAATAATACACAGAGTTTGGGAGCAACTACTAGTTACTAGGGATGTACAGAATACTGGCTATATTTTTCAGTCTTTTCAGTTTATGCTGTTTCAATGCTATAAGACATCTCAATGACGAACCTTTATGCCCGTTGCCCAAGATTTCTCTCCTCCAGAAGAGAGCAAGACAGTGTTAAAGTTTTATAGGACGACTATACAGACATTTAGCCTGCTGCTTGATTCGCTGCAGGGATGGGCTGATTCACTCCAAAAGACAGAAATTGATAATGTTTTTGTTGGAGAAAATCAGTCCAACCCCAGAGCAATTCTATCTGCACCTTTGTGAGCTCCTTCTAGGTGGTTCTACTTTATGTGTGTGTAGGTAAGACCACTTTGAATTGATATGTTTCTAGCATATGTGGTTGCTATAAATGGCTCAAAAGTGAGCCTTTGTCTAATTTCCCAGCATTGTGAAGTGGCTTAATAATACATCCACTTCAGGATATTGGCAAATTAATCACTTCCTAAACTCCATAGAAGGGCTGAGGAAGTGGAAAAATGGTTAAAGTGCTTATTAGGACAGCAGATATTCACTGCACCACTTTAAAAAGACATGTTGGAAACCTTATCCTGGAAGCTTTTCTTTAGGTCACCCTTGCTTGAAAGACACTCATATCTAACTCTAGGGTTTGGTGCTCATCTCTGTTTATAACCAAAGAGCCAGAACTGTCTGCATCTGCAGATGTTTCCATGGTCATGTGGCAAGCATGGCCAGACACCAGAATGCACAGAACTTTGTTTACCTTTTCTACCGAAGTGGTACCTATTTATCAACTTTCAATTTCTTGCTTTCAAACTAATAGGTTGACAGGAACTGGGGCAGAGCCGGGAGCACACTCCATCATGCAGCACTCTGGTCTTGAGCTGCTGTCCTGCTGACCTTCCAGGCATCGAGTTCAGCATCTTAACCACTAAGCCAAATAAGACAGATTTACTCTGCACTTGCCTGATGGAAGCATTCTGTCAAATCACATATCAGATATCCAAGTGACCTTATTTAGCCTTATTGAATTCACTCCTTTCACATCATGTAGTACACAAGCCCTAATTTGACTTATCTGGTCAATTTTGATCAGTTTGTACAAAGAGTCATTACCAACGGTACTATAAACTACCTGACTTGCATAGTATTTTTCTGAACCAGTTAATCTTATATTTTTAAAATCTCTTTCCAATAATGCAATTATGATATCAGAATGCTCATTTTTCAGAGCAAGAAAAAAAATGAATGAAAGCCTCAGCTTTAGGGCCAGGATTTCTGAACATTGTAGTACTGTATTTTATTAACTGACCTTATTTATTCATTTAAAATATTTTTAAAATCCAGTTCATTAGCCAAAAATATCTTCCAAACAAACTTGCAAAGATCAGTAGAAACCAGAGTCCCTGCCCTGAGGCTTACCAGCTAGAAGACATGACTCTCATGAAAAGGAAAGTAGGAAGAGAAAAGGAAGGAAAGAGGTTCAGACATCTGTGCTCAAAGTAGTTTTTGAAATCCAAAAGATGTTCATTTTCATTGTTGATTATTTTTTTTAAAACCAAGGGACTCTTCTTTTTCAAACTTATTCGTAAGTTTCTTTCTTTAGTACTTGCTTGAAATCCCATATTCTGAGCATGTAGGCCACATCTACAGAAATTCTCCTTTGGGAACCCTTATTTGTGCTTTACACCATATAATACTAAGTTTGGAAGATATCAAGGTTGGCATGAGAAAATAGAATGTATTGAGGCTAAAAGCATCCCTGAACTATTTGGAAGCTTTCCTTCAGAAAAATACTTCCTTATTTTCTTATGGAAAAGAATAGTCACTACATTCTCCATGGTATGGTGTGAGAATTGTGAAAAGATAGCAATAGTAACTGCACTTATATACTGCTCCATAGTGCTTAGTGCAGTCTCTGGGTGGTTCACAAGGTCATTAGCATTTTGCCCCCAAACATACTAGGTACTCATTTTACCGACTATGGAAGGATGAGTCAACTTTGAGACTCATCAAGATCGAACTCACATCATAAATTTTGGCTGCAGTACAGCAATTTAACCACTGCACCATGAGGAGAAGTTCATACTTATGTGTATGGTAAGGTAAATGCAAAGATCACTCTTGCATGAAAGCCAGTCATATCTGATTCTAGGGTTTGGTGCTCATCTCTATTTATAGCCGAAGAGCCAGCGCTGTCTGCGTCTGCAGATGTTTCCATGAACATGTGGCAAGCATGACTGGATGGAGTGCTGTTTACCATCCCATTGAAGTGGTACTTATTTATCTACTTGCTTTTGAACTGCTAGGTTGGCAGGAGCTCATTCCATTGGGTCTCGAACTGCTGACCTGCTGACCTTCCAGTCATCAAGTTCAGCATCTTAACCACTTATGTGTAGGCTCTGCTAATTTGGATTTTTGCAGGATTGTTGCTCACACTGAGCACTAGCAGGGACTTCTCTTCAATCTTTTTCTGTTATTCCAAGAAGAAAGCAACAGTGGAAGGCACAAGCTAGGCTCTCAGCATATGAAGGATACTGGCTTCTTTAAACCCTGAATAAGGCTATGATCTTACCCATAAGCACTAAATTCAAAGAATGCTAGAGGAAACTGCAGGAGCCTTAAAAGAGCTGTCTTATTGCTGGAAAGGTGGATAAAAGAACTATTTTACCAAAAATAATCCTTGACCAAGCTCAGACATCTTCTTTTTAAAAGCTCTTCAGAAAAAGAAAAACATAGCATTGTCCCTGTTAATATTACTATGGTGCAGCCATACCAATCTGTGAACATTTCCTGTCTTGCCTTCCTTTTTTTTTCCAAGTAAGAAATTGCCATACAGGGCAGAAGTGAATTTCCCCCATTAATCTTATTCTTATTCTCACTTAATTAACTTCTTTAAAAAACTGATAGAAAGTGTGTGCTTCTTTTCCCAAATGCCTCTTGCCTTTCATTTCATAGTTTTCTTCTTAGTCACAAAATCTGGTGAAAATACACTCCCTTTAATTATTAGATGAGAAACATTTTCCAGCACAAACTCTCCAGATCCATTTGTAGTCTGATTCTCCAAATGTCAATGTTGTGCTGGACCAAACCTACAAATGAGTAGGGTGCTACTCATTTTTGTTTTGCTGCACAGGTAAGCTCTGTTTTATTGTGTTTGTTTCAGGCCTGTATACCCCAAGGCCGTAGCCAGAGGGGGCCCAGGGTGGGCTTGGCCCTACAAATGGCTTGGTTGGCCCACCCTGAGTTAGCAGTTTGCCATCCTGGCAAGGTGTGGTTTCCCATAAGAATGCATTGAAAAGACACTTTGTTGCCCACCCTGATAAAATATTCACCCACCCATATCTAGAATCCTGACTTCAGTCCCGGTATACCCTGGTAAAGACTACCTTATATTGCCAGCTAACCTTTCTCACACGTGATCAGGTGAAAGGATCTGCAAAATGAACTCACCCAAACATGCCTTCATTTTGGCAGTTTCATGACTGGCCTAGACACAAAAGAAGGGGAAGTTATGAATTCAGTTTCAGAATTTCCTCAAGAGAGATACACATCCTCTGTGTTGTATCACACTACCTCATAGGTGCAGTATTAGTGGGAACCAAAGTGCTCTGGGAAAAATGTTGTCCTCTGGAATCCCTGTTTTTCTTGGAATTTAAAAGCCTTTCTCTATTTAGACATCAATATACATAAGCACTGGTAGGCCATAAATCACAAACCATATGTATGCATAGGCACACTTAGGATAAGCATAGATTGTAAGGCATAGGCCATAAAGCTAGGCACAGAACAAGATTAAGTATAAAATATAGCCTGTAAACCAGAGATAATATCTCTCTAATCAATAGTTGAGATTGAGGTACATTTGATTAGGCATTTTGGCGATAAAGAAGCTCTAAGTTTGCTATTCACTGCAATTTTGATATAAAGTAGCAGAGATAGGCATGTCCTGCGTGCCTCAGATCAGGATGCAAGAGAGAAACAAAAAGAGGAATTATCCAGTGAAACTAATGTTGTGGACTCTGAAAAAGGACCGCTGGCATTAGTTTCCCAAATGACAACTATGTGATACAAGTGGAACAAACAACTAATCAACAATGAAAGGAGCAGGGTTACTGGAAAAGGTCATCTGAAACTGGAATGAAAGCCAAACATTTTCTTGGAATGAATTTTTATCTTTCAATCTCATAATGCCTCAACTGATTTCTATTAGAAATATTCTATTAACAAAACTTCTTTAATTTAACTAGGCTACAGTTTGTATCTGAAAAGTTCTCAAACGGGGAAGCTGATGATCCAGGCCTGTAATAAATGGAAGGAATGATGTAAGACTCATTTCTCTGAGACAGTGATTCACACAAGCCAAAGGGCTGGTCTGGAATATTATTTCCAGTAAACTATAAGGCTGATCTGAAATCTGCTTCCAAAAGTATCTTCTTTAAATCATTCACAATATCTGCTGGAGAGAAGAAAGTCTGGCGGGAACTAATACAAAATTGAAATTAAGGTTCAGCCATTTGGAGATCAACAGTAGTACATGTTACAGAATATGGAATAAAGTTTAGTTACTTCTCACTTCAGCTTTATATGGAATTCTTATTTTATGACTTTTCAGGAAACATAATACTCTCATAATGATATGGGGATAAAAAGAAAATGTTGAGCTTTCCTATAAAATACCTGGTACTTACTTTCAGTTGCAAAATAAAACAAGTGGTCCAGTCTCCAAAGTAGCTGGTCTCAACTCCATTTACTACTCCCTAAGGTTCTGTCACTCTGAAATAAAAAATGTTGAGCTTTCTTATAAAAATATTTGATATTGCACTCCCCCAAACAATTCATTATTATTTTGTATGTGTTACAAAACAAACAACATAGTAGGAAATAAAATAACTTTGGTAAAGGAATGAGTATGATCTGGTATTTAGTTTTACTGACAAAATAAAATAAGTGGTCCAGTCTTCAAAGTAGCTGGTCTCCACCTAATTTGCTTCCCGTTAAGCTTCTGTCACCCTGAAAAAGAAACTTATAATTGTGGCCATATAGTTCTCTTTTAAGCTGTCTCAGAAGATAACTATGTGGCCATGATTATAAGTTTCTTTTTCAGAATGACAAAAGTACCACTTTGGTGGGAAGGTAAACAGTGTTCCATGCACTTTGGTGTCTAGGTATGCCTGCCACATGTCTATGGAAACAGCTGCAGGTGCAGACAACTCTGGCTCTTGAGCTATAAACAGAGATGAGCACTGAATCCTAGAGTCGCATATGGCTGGCTTTCAAGTAAGGATGACCTTTACTTTTAAGCTGTCTCATAATGGCATAGCATGACATGATGGGAATCCTGGAAATGTTACCGTTAGCATTTTTACTATGGTTAAATGTTTAACATCTGATTGCTAATGGTAGCTGCTCTGATTGCCCAGAAATACAATTAACTCCCTGGGAGGTTATGTTTCCTCCTTCATCACAAATGAATGAATGAATGAATAAATAAATCACCATAAGCATGATGAAGGATGCAGCATTCATGAGTATGAAAGTATGATCCATTTTTATCTACAGTGCTGTTGCAGAGTACAGACCTCCCCTAATATCTGAGGTGGATATATTTCAAGGTCTTCCATGGATAACTGAAACCACAGATAACAGCAACTCCTATATTTAACACATATTCCTGAGTCATAGAAGCAAGGGAAGGGTTTCAAATGCCTCTGTTGCTCTACAGGAGAGCTACCAAAAGGTCTGCCTCCATTCCTTGTAAACATTACATTGCAGAGAGTAGCCTCCAATGACAATTCTGGTAATATGTCCTAAAATGCATATATATTATGTATTGCAAGGATATTCTATTGAATATCTTTTGACCATCAGATAACTAAAACTATGGATATGGGAGCAACCTGTACTGTGTAGTGGATAGGATTTTTGGATAAAGACTCACTCACACAAACTCACTGGTAAAGCTACTCTTTAAATGTTTCAGAAACCTCGAAATATTCATGATAGAATTGTTAGAATCAATTTGATGGCAGATAACACACATAATCTTATTACCTTTATTCAACATCTGGTATCCTATTACTAGTTTCAACTAGAGGAGACCTACTGACTATACAAGATTTAAGGTAAGATTTGATTAACCATTCAGCAACTGATTCAATGTCTTGCTCGTATTTGGGACTAGCAATAGGATTTTAGCCTATAGACTATACCTTTCCCCTTTATTTTATGTTGTAACATTCTTTACTTTTCACTTGTACATCTTTTCCCCATATTGATATGACACTGTATGTATATATTACTAGCATTATTCTTAATAGGTTATCTTTATGCTGGATAGGTCAGTGGTTAGGTATCTGGCTATGGAGCCAGAGGTTTGGAATTCAGTTCCCCACAGTATCTCCTTGACAGGGGCTGATATCAATGATCCACAGCTGTCCTTTCAGTCCTACAGTTGTAAGATTATTACTGTCATATAATATATGTTGGTGGCCTTGGACGTGAATGCACCACTACGGCCTCTCTGTGCCCGTAAGCATCGATCCTCTCCATGGTTCACTGAAGAATTGAGGGAGCTTAAATGGGCAAAGAGACACTGAGAGTGCCACTGGGTGAAGACTCAGAGAGTCTGACCGAACACTGGCTAGAGCTACCATTAAAACCTACCTTGTGGCGATAGAGGTGGTGAAACGTCAATATTTCACCACCCTCATTGCCTCTGTGGATAACCGCCCAGTGACCCTCTTTAAGGTGACCAGATCCCTTCTTGGTAGGGGGGGGGGGGTCAGGCCCCAGTTGACAGGGATCTGCTGAGGATTTTGCTGATTATCTGATGGAGAAAATTGCTCAAATTCACTCAAAGTTTAATCCTGGTGTGAACAATGTAGAGCTGGGGTTGTCTGGAGTGCAGTCTGGCCGTATTATTTGGGATCAGTTTATTTATTTATTTAGATTTATATCACTGCCCACTCACCATGGTGACTCAGTTTGATCCAGTTGTCCCTGAGGAAGTGGACAGGCTCCTTGGATCTGTTTGTGCCACTACCTGTGCATTAGATCCATGCCCTGCCTTGTTGATTAAAAGCTTCAGGGCGGTGACAGGCGGTTGGGTTGAAGCCATCATAAATTCATCATTATGGGAGGTGGTGTTTCCAGCAAAATTAAAGCATGCTTTGGTGTGCCCCCTCCTGAAAAAAACATTGCTTGACCCCGCAGTTCTTGCCAATTACTGGCCTGTGTCCAACCTGCCTTTTTTGGGCAAGGTTTTGGAGAAGGCAGTGGCGTGGCAGTTGCAGGGAGTCCTGGATGAAGTAGATTATCTGTACCCTTTTCAGTCAGGATTCAGTCCTGAATATGGTACGGAAACTGCATTGGTCGCTCTGGTGGATGGTCTTTGGCGAGAGCGGGACAGAGGTCATCCGTCTGTCCTGGCTCTTCTTGACCTCTCAGCGGTGTTCGATACCATTGACCTTCTGGAAAGGCTCCAAGGATTAGGGATCCAGGGCACTGTGCTGGCCTGGTTTTCCTCATTTCTAAGGGGCTGGACTCAGTTGGTGTGGTTGGAAGACAAGGTGTCCATCCCGAGGCCCCTCTGTTATGGGGTGCCACAGGGTTCAGTACTCTCACCTCTCCTATTTAACATCTACATGAAACCGCTGGGTGAGATCATTCACTCCCACGGGGTGAGGTATCATCAATATGCAGATGATACCCAGTTGTATATCTCAGCCCGTGGGGACCCTAGCGATGCAGTGGAAGTCCTTTCCAGGTGCGTGGAGGCTTTAGGGTATGGATGGGGGACAACGGGCTTCAGCTGAATCCTGGCAAGACTGAGTGGCTGTGGGTCAGGGGTCCTGTGTTATCTCAGGAGCTACCATCTTTGGTCCTGGATGGGGCAGTTCTGCACCAAACAGACCCAGTGCATAACTTGGGGGTACTCCTGGACTTGCAACTACTCGAAGAGCAGGTGGCATTCATGGCCAGGAGGGCCTTTGCACAACTTCGAGTTGTTTGCCAGTTACGCCAGCTCCTAGATTGTGACTCCTTGCTCATGGTCACACACGCTCTGGTCACCTCCAGACTTGATTACTGTAATGCGCACTACATGGGGCTGCCCTTGATGACCATTCGGAGGCTTCAGTTGGTCCAGAATGTGGCTGCCCGGCTGGTGTTGGGGTGTGGGTGGTATGCACATGCCTCACCACTGCTCCGGGAGCTGCACTGATTGCCTATATGTCTCTGGGTGCAATTCAAGGTGCTGGTTATTACCTTTAAAGCCCTACATAGTAGTGGGCCAGGATACTTAAGAGACCACCTCACCCCAAGAACATCTGCCTGTTCCACTAGAGCGGATCGGAGAGGCTCTCTAGTTGTTCCATTGGCCAGAGAGGTGTGTCTCTCTGGCACAAGATGGAAGGACTTCTTGGTGTCGGCCCCAGCCCTATGGAACCTCCTGCCAATGGAGTTACGTCTCCAGACGGAGTTGCTGCCCTTTAGGAAAATTTAAAAAACATGGCTGGCAGCAGGTATGGGGTGCGGGAGGGACTATGACCCCAGCCCACTGGTTGATTTAAGCCCCAGTTGCCCTCAATTAGTTTTTAGATTTAGATTTTAAAGTTTTAAATTGAGGGTTTTCTAGGAATGTTTTTAAGAGTGTTTTATTGTGGTTTTTTTAATGAATTGTGAGCTGCCCTGGGTCATCTCCGTGAGGAGGGCGGTTGATAAGTATGAATAATAAATAAATAAAATGAATAAATATTGCCTACTTTCATGCTGAACTCTTTTTGTTCAGAAACAGGTGATCTAAATCAAATAAATAAATATTTTTCCTGTATTTGTCTGTTATACTGTACAGTCAAACCTCGCATAAAGAGCGTCTCGCTTAAAGAGTAACTTGCTTAAAGAGCAGAATTTTCTCTGAATGTTTGCTTCGCTTAACAAATAAAACCAACCAAAAACTCACTTAACAAATAAATCGGGGTTCGCAATCCCCCCCCCCAATTGGTCATTTACAATGGTGTTTCATTTAAAGAGCAAACTCGCTTAAAGAGCAATCCTGTGGAACGCATTATGCTCTTTAAGCGAGGTACAACTTACTTTAATTTTAATCCTATTATAAACTGTCCAGAATACTAGCTTCACTAATTGGGTTGAGATATCCATCCATCCATCCATCCATCCAACCAACCAACCAACCAACCAACCAACCAACCAACCAACCAACCAAACAACCAACCAAACAACCAAACAACCAAACAACCAAACAAACAAACAAACAAACAAACAAACAAACAAACAAACAAACTGTTAGGGCATTTTAGGGGTATTGTAGTGAGATTCCTGCCCACTGTGTAAATACACCTTTAGAGCTCTAGACACAGCTGTTACCTGTTGAGGCATAGACTGATTACACAGGTGTGACTCCTTGGGGATGTGACTCAGTGTTGAGCACAGCTGTGACCACTTTGGGGGTGGTTCAGCAGTAGTACAGTATAAATATAGCCCACCTGAGATGGGCTACTCTGAGGAGATCCTTAGGAGGACATTCTGTGGAGATTCTGACTGAGACGACAACTGACTTACGAGGGAGAAGATATGCTGTTTGAAGCTCTGCCACTACTAAGAACTATCAGGTACTCTACACTGCTGAGAAGAGCACACTGACTTGGGCAAACTGCAGTCAGTGTTTGCTGGCAGGACTGTGTGTGTGTGCTCATTGGAATTGAGCCTTCAGGATTCCAAGCCCTGACTCAACTGTGGGGCTTGAAGACAGACTGGTATCTGTGTATATAGTTCTGTGTCTATTGTCTTTCCCTCACCCAGAAGTAAACTGCACTATTCACTGAGACTGTATGTGTGTGTCTTTGCACCCAAACCTTCCGCTGTCGCAATAGCTAACTGCTAGTCTGCTACGTTAACATACATACAGCCATAAATCCTTGACACAAACAAACAAACAAGAAAGTTATTGCCCCTTTTCAAAATTATCAGGCTGAGCCCCCAATCCATGAGACACTTGCGTTCATAGCTGCAATGTATCTGATACAAAGTCTTCCAGTAAGCTTTTGAAATGTCTTAATTGTTTAAGCAAGATCTTCATTTTGAAGAACAGCTCATTTTAAACATTATTATTTACATATGAAAAAATTATTTGTTTCTCACTCTCCCTGTTTTTTTTAACTTATTGTTGTTACATGCTTGTCAGCTCATGGCAATCAGAAAGAGCCTCCTTGAAGATTGTGGTATCTTTTGAACCATAATTGACCATATCCTGGTAATGGCAACCTTGTGTTGTCAGCTAACCTTTCTCACACTAGGTCTGGTGAAAGGAACTGCAGAATGAACTCACCAAAGGGTGCCTTCATTTTGGCAGTTTCACATTTGGACTAGACACAGAAGAAGAAGAAGAAACCAGATGCATGGGGAATCTCCAAAATTTCATATTTTCAATCACTCTGCTCAGCTTTTGCAAACTCAAGCCTTTTAGGGAGTCAATCCATCTTGTATTTGGTCTTCATTTTTTTTCCTGCTGCCTTCAACATTTCCCATCATAGGGGCTGCAGTGGCTCAGTGGTTAAGAAGCTTGCCTTGTTAGCTGGAAGGCTGGCAAGTCGGTAGTTTGAGACCCAAGTTCTGCATGATGGAATGAGTGCCTATCTCTGTCCCAGCTCCCGCCAACCTAGAAGTTTGAAATTAAGAAATTGCAAGTAGATAAATAGGGACCACTTCAGTGGGAAAAAACCTTGGAGGCATGAAAGGGGACTCATTTGGGCATCTCCTGAGCGGAGTTTCTCCAACAAAAAACCTTTTAACCCAGAATAATTTCTGATATTAAATTATTATTTCCCATCATTATTATATTTCTTATACTTTGTCCTAGAAAGGAGTTGAGTTTTCCAAATGCCTAATTCCTGACTTTGATCACAGCTTTCTTTATTGTAGGATGGTAATAGTCTGTATTAGTGTCCAACGTCTAGAGAGGACCACATATTAAAACAGTTTTAAATCAAAAGTAAGCATTAAGAGTCAAATACGACATGTTAATGTTATTGGTACTTGAGCTCTCCTAGCTAGCAAAGCACCCATAATGGTCAAAATACTAGTATGGAGGATAATATCAAGAGGGGACTGAAAGAAGGTACCACGAAGCCCTGGAGAAACAATATTGTTTTAGTATTTTTGTAAGAAAGGGACAGGAAAAACTGCAGTAGATGGTGCTGTTTGAAGCAGAAAGAACAATGTGGGTTTGAGGGGAAGTGCCTTGAGGGTGATAGCAGTAAACAGGTGAAATTGTGTTGCTTTGTGTAGTAGCCACTAAATCAATGGGGATTTGATGAGTCAACTCTGCTACAAGTTTGACTGATTCAATGGGCCTAGTCCAGTTGTGACTTACAACACTAAACAACAAGTCTTCAATCGTTACGTCTTATTACATGGATGGGGTGAGCTTTAAAGAAATCCTTTTTTGGACTACTGGAGGAAGGGATCACTGATAGGAACTGTTTTGAGCCACTTTTTATGTTTTGGGAAAATGCAAAACCATGCTGTCCAAAATCCATATTCTCCAGTGCCTTCTATTTTGCCCTGAAGTATAAAACCTCATAAAACATAGCCTTCACATTTATTGTAACTATTACTGGTTTAGTTGTAATGGATCACAGTTAACAGTTTTAATAGTAAACTGCTGGTACAAAATAACTATTGATTCTTTTAGGATGAACTGGGGGAAAATAAATCCACTTTTTCCTAAACACTGACAGCCTATAAAATAAAGACACCAGATGCCTGGGATTTAGAGTGCATAGATAACATTTGGATTTGGATAAATTCAAGCCAAAAGCTTGATTATTTCATTGATCAGCTGATTATACCCAAATCATGAAGCTACCTTACCTACCATGCAGATCTTCAAAGGGATTGTCTGGACTGAGGGGCAGAAAATATTATTTGGACCTGGAATCTTAACTCTATCCTTTAGATAGCAATGCTATTTTTTAAAATAGCCAGAATGGAATGCGGGGTTAATCTGAGTGTTCTGTGTGGCTGCATGCATTGTTGATTTAGTCTGGCCCATTGGAGATTAACATTTTGGAAACTATAACAGTGTATGAGATAAAAGATATATACAGTTAGGGAGAAAAACTTGCTCTTGCACAATTTCAAGCCTAATTATGCAGACTCGAGAGATTTTGACAAGCTTTTCACATTATGTAGCCTGAACTTTTGGTTCTTATCTGTACAGTGCTAAAGCAAGGATTAATATTAGCTGCTGTTGTCATTGCTGCTGCTGCTTTCCACTGAAATTGATTTTTTGACTTCTGCCAGTTTTGCATTTTCCTGAGTTTGCAGGACATTTTTCTTGACCGCACTAGATTAAGTCACCATCCCAATAGTGAAAAAGTATGAAAACCTAGTGTGAGAAAGATTAGTCAGCAACACAAGGTTGCCAAACCCGATTGTTGTTCAAAAATACCACAATCTTCTAGGAGGCTCTTTCTGTTTGCCCCTCCTTTCAGGTTCATTATAAGTCAATTCACATCTTTGCTGTTGTCTGCCAGTAGGATGGTATCATCTGCATATCTTAAATTATAGATGTTTCTGCCACCAATTTTCATGTCTCCTTCCTCTGAATCTAGTTCAGCTTCCAGTTTCCCAAAACATGATTTGTTCTGCATACAGATTGAACACCATCATATTATTAAATAAGATTTATCTTATCTTATCTTATCCCAGGCCACAATTTTTGCTGGCCACAATTTTTGCTGGCATTGTCACAGCTTCACATTGTGCACATGTGTGTGTGTGTGTATGTATATATATACATACATACACTATAGAAGAACTAAACAATATTATATTGTATTGTATTTCAGCTTCACTGACCTTAGATTCTTTGATCAATATTCTAAACATTTGGCAAGTCAGAAGGATGACTAACAGATGCTTCCCTCAGTTCTGATTGTTGTTCCACACATCCTTTCTGCACTATCATTCATGTTTTTCAAAATATTACATAAGAATCAATTCATATAGACATATACAAAGACATATAACTTCCCCATTTTAGTACATACAATAGAATCAATGTTTTGTACATATTGAGAGAAACAAAATTTATATTCAAAGGGACAAATGAGATGCAAAGAACCTGGCCTCAATGTCACTTAGTTATATTATTGATAGGAGTGATTTGCTATTGAGAAAATTGCTTTTGTGGCTCCAGTCTTCATGCATCAAGCACAACCACTTAAAATAATAGGCAAGAAAAAATCCCATAGGGTCTCCAGTTGATCTCTGTAAGTACTGAAGAAGCCTACCACAGAATGGCAAACATATATCTTTCAAAGACATGACACTTCCCCTAAAGCCCAATCTTAAATGGGATACTATTTGCATACAATAATAGAAGTAATTTGCCAGATTGCTCTGGATGCCTAAGAAGTCAATGCAGCAATCATAGTCTGCATCATTGATAATGTTATCCATATTTCTTGATAGTCCATCAGCAAAGTGATTTGTCTTGTAAACTAAACAACCACTCATGTTTTAAACCCCCCAATATGTAAACAAAAACATCTGTAAGGCAACTAAGTATTTGGGTCACAATCCCACAGACAAAGTTGGAATTAGGAACAGAAATTGGAGGGGTTTTTGATCAAATTCACAACTCCCTAGTATCTAATCTCATGAACCTCAGAAGATAAGAGAGGCAAGCTTCTTGAGATCAACTTGAGCATCACCATTGAGGCTCTGCTGTAGCTCCATTCTTCTTACCATGCCTGCAGCTTGAACTAACCAAGGAACAAGTGAGCAGCAGAGATTGTTTCTGGATTACTGTTTTTTAACTGAGTAACAATGAACATTGTTTTGTGTTTTTTTAAATAGACATTCAAATCCATGGATTTGATAAAGCCCTCTTCTATGATGTTCACCTTAATGTGATGAACGGGTCTGACTATGTCAGTGAAATGTTGAGTAATGGTGTCAGGATATCAGACTTCATTATGAGTCTAGACTTCTTGCTGGGCCACACTAGGTAGTATGGTCACAACTGAAACACTAGAATAAGATGCATCACAGCTAATGGGGGTCAGCAGTAGCTGAGGGTGACACGGGCAGAGAAGGCAACAGCAATGGCACTCAAGCTAACCTTTGTTAGTACTTTATAGAGGGTTGCAATTATTAGCCATTGTTGATTTTTTTTACCTTGAAAGTTAAAAACTCTGATGAGAGAGTCCAAAAATTAAATAAGATAAAGTGCTGTAAGATGAGACTAAAGCATCTGAAAAGAGAATTGAATATTTTGAAATATGGATCTACAAACATTTGCTAAGGATATCATGGGTTGACCATGTGACTAATGTAGAAGTGTTGCACCAGGTGGATAAAGAAAAAGAACTGTTTAAGACTATTAAGCAAAGAAAGCACAAATATCTTGGTCATATCATGAGGGACAACATAAAGTATAGAATATTCCATCTTGCTCTACAAGGAAAGATCCCTGGGAAGAGAGGCCCTAGACATAGAGGGACTTCATGGCTGAAGAATCTGAGAGACTGGTGTGGAATGTCCTTGGAAGAACTGTTCTAAGGACTTAAGAACAGGAAGACTACCACCATGATGATAGCCAATATCCAAAATGGATACGGAACCTGAAGAAGGATACAGTATCATAGATGATGCTATAGGGCTGCAAGGAGTACCCAAGATGTACTCTTATTTTTTTTTCAAAAAAAACCCCCTATATTTTCCTTACTTTGTTATTTTTACTGCAGTTTCCCTCCTCCTTAACACTTCAAGTGAAAGACTGCCTTTCTTCCTTACAATTAATTTGCTTCCTCAAATCTTCTTCTAGTGCTACCAATGTTCTATGATGTCTAGATGCTTTTGTTACATGACGACCGACTAGCCTCTCAGTAATGCTTCATAAAATGACGATCTGGCTGCATAATTTATTTTCTTAGCTTTTATCAGGAAAACGAGAGACATGCTCATAAGAAAATTATGTTATAATTGATTTAATAATTTTTCTGTTTCCAGTTATCAGAGGCAGAGAATGAGCAAACAGAGAAAATGTACTGCAATTTTAAGCAAAGGATATACTATTAGCTATGCTGTCTTGGCTTTGATTTATAAAAAATAGAGAAGAGCCATCACTATGGTTGGTTTATTGCTTGATAAACTAAACTTGAAGCAATGCTGAAATGCAACATATATTTTGTGGAGGCTAAAACACAGTAAAATATAAATATACTTATATACATATAAATAATAAATACTATAAATAATATGTAAAATAAATAATACATTTAAACTCTGCTCTTAGTTACAAGATGTCCAGGATTCATGAAGATATTTTTAGTTACTACCATTCAGTTTATCTACACTTGCATTCACAAGTAACAACTATGAAAAGTTCTCTTTTAGGATCACATAGATCCGATTGATCTTTCTAAGGGATTTTACTTTTAGTAGTATGGAACCTGACAATGGACCAAAAGCCTATTCTTAGTGAAAGTCTATACATAGTTATTCAGAAATGAATTAAGCTCCCAGTAAATGTGTATTGGGACTGTGGTGGCTCAAGTGGTTAAGATGCTGAACTCAATGACTGGAAGGTCAGAGTTCAATTTCTGAGTACTGGACGGTAGAGTGAGCTCCTGTCTCTGTCCCAGCTCCTGCCAACTTAACAGTTTGAAAGCAAGAAATTCAAGTCGACAAATAGGTATCACTTTGGTGGGAAGGTAAACAGCTATATTATATGCCTGCCACTTACTTAACCATGGAAAGATCTGCAGATGCAAATAGTGCTGGCTCTTTGGCTGTAAACAGAGATAAGCACTGAACCCTAGAGTTGGATATTACTGGCTTTTGAGCAAGGGCAACCTTTACCTTTATCCTAAATGGGTATAAGATTGAAGCACAAGGTCTCCTGGAGCCCCAGGTTGGGAGAAAACTACTGGATCAAACTATATTGCACAGGAGATGGAAATCCTACTACCTGTACACCACACCTCAAATCAGGTGCAGATTCAGTGCTGGTCCCCTCATGCTAGCACTGTGCAGCTCAGTTTGAGCCCAATGAAGTCAACTTGTTTTTTCAGTCAAACCTGACTGTGGAGAGTAATACAAACAAGGCACAGTGGTAAAGGTGACACAAAAAATCAACCATAGGGTCTCTCACAGCCAGCTCAAACGAAGAAACAGCCAGTAACATTGGAGAGGTAAGATGCAGGGGAGAGGCCATGCCTTTTCTGAATGGTACATAAGAGGCACTACTACTCATTTTGAGCATGATAGATTTGTGTGTGCATGCATACACCACACAGTTTGGAGTATGCAGGAGAGCCAAAATGTGGAGTCCTATCATTTTTAACCTGGAGATCCCTGCCACTGTTTGGCTAATGGTAGGCTAGTCCTGCAGACTGTGGTGGCTCAAGTGGTTAAGATGCTGAACTTGCTGACTAGAAGGTTGGAGTTCAATTCCTGGGTATTGCATGACAGAGTGAGTTCTCATCTCTGTCCCAGCTCCTGCCAACTTAGCAGTTTGAAAGCAAGAAATTGCAAGTAAATAAATAGGGACCACTTTGGTGGGAAGGTAAACAGCTCTCCATGCACTCCGATGTTGAGGCATGCCTGCCACATATCCATGGAAACATCTGCAGATGCAGACAGAGCTGGCTGTTTGGCTATAAACAGAGATGAGCACTGAACCCTAGAGTCGGATATGACTGACTTTTGAGCAAGGGTGAACTTTACCTTTACCTAGACTAGCCCTGGATTGAATGGAGGTTGGATATTATGCCTGGATGGAAAATGAAAGTAAAGATTATTTCAGTTTAGACAAGATAAGTAAAGATCAACAATCCACATTTTTGAAACCTGGGGAGCAGATTTACCATTGTATTTTGCTTTAGATTGTAAAAACATAGTAAACCATTGCTGTCAATGGAGATTTCCCTCCCACTGCAAATAGCAGTTGAGGTGCAATATCTTTAGTAGGTAATGGTGGTGGAGAAAGAATGAAAATTTCTATTTCCCTTCCCATGGTCCAAAATTTCCTTAGGTTCCTCTGATCTGCTATTTCTGTAATAGCAATCATGTGTGCTAACAGCATTCATGCATTTAATGAAATATATTTAATCAAGGCATGTAAAGACTACTCATTACATCTTTCATTCTCATTGATTTAGGCCATCTTAACTTGATGAGACACTTTGATGAGGAATATTAAAGCACCACTAGATTCCTTTACTTTTAGCATGAGTTTTTTCTCCGGTTCTCTGTAATTGACACAAACCATTTCTGCTACACAGTCTTTAGAGAAAAGTGGCAGACTGGGGTGAAACAGAGATATTTGTACATTTTGAGACCAGCTAAAGGGTGGTTGAAAATGTGCTCTGCCATGCTCAGATCAGTACTTGAACCACTATCAATAATTGAAGTTGGTTCCAGTATGTAGGAAAACTGAAAATGAAAAAAATTAAGGGGAAAACAAAATTATTCTTGGTGCCAGTTTCTGTAGCAAGAAAAGAAAGCTCCAGAATAAAAGAAAATGGGCATTTGGTGCCAAAGTTGAACCCCAAATCTTTCTTGGTAACCCTTGTTGCCTTCCTGGATTTTCCTGTCCCCCTCTAAGCAGCCATTTTGCATACAGCCATGGAAAAAGGAGGGTGCTACATTGCTTATACAACTTGCCACATTCCAAAATTGTCTCCTCTCTTTTTAAAAATAGATAGCTAAACTAAACCTTTACTATACTTATGATTAATTGTGTGCGTATGAGTGATGGATAGATTACTAACTGTCTTGTATGGGCTTTGATTGGTTAAATCAAATTAGTACTAGATATTACCTCCCCTCCCACCCCCACCTAATTGTTTTCTGCTTTATTTATTTAAATTAAGAAACAAAGAAATATCTGATTAACCTTAAAACAAATCAGGTGCTACTCACCCCTAACTTATTTACAAAACAAATGCCTATTTCCTTTGCATGTCTGCATGGATAGTTAGCAGAGAATGATAGCTTATCGATAAAAAGCGAAAGAAAATAAACCCATAAGTGTTTTTAATTCTTAAACGTCCATACCATAAAGCAGTATTTCTTGCCTCCTCCCCAGATGTTCTTGGACTTCAGTTACCAGAAGCCTCAATCAGTAAGTGTAATGATTTCAGCTTCTGGGAACTGAAGTCAAAGAAAGAACACCTGGAGGCACAATGTTGAGAAACCCTGCCATAAAGCATCATCCATCACCATTTTGCACAATTTGTGTTAAAATATTATTTGTGTAGATTTTTTATTGTTTCCTCTTGTTGTGACACCACAAAATATGTTGTCTTTTTGCGTGTTGTGGAGAATCATTTTGCACTTTCTCATTCTCAGGAAGATGAGACAAGTAAGAATTAACATTTGACTCCCATTAATGAGAGAAGTAGTAGCCCATTTAGTTAAACATCCATAACTGTTGCCCAAACTAATTTTTTAATAGTAGCATATGTCTCAAAATAACCAGCTTTGATGTTTCTAGCTACTTTCCAGTTACATTTTTTTTTTGAAATTTCGAAGAAAACTGCTTTGTCAGAAATTGGCATATGTAAAATGCAAGTTGGTTTTTAAGTTATAATGTTTTAGGGAAAAAACTACTTTTTTAACGAGTCAGTGTAGCTCAAGTGAGAAAATAGTCTAAGAAATAATTCATTTGGAAGTAGAACTAATAAGATTATTTTTTTCTCAGACACATTTCCCCTCCAACACACCTATTCGAGAATTATACACTGTCAGCTATTGACCTATTCCAGACCCTATTAATAAGCAGAGAGTCAGCATCTTTGTGGCTTCAACCAGAGCAGTACTACATGGGTGTTAATTCTTCTAAATGCAGTACATGCCACAATAAGGAGAATGGAAACTTCTGCTTATAGCTGTATATAGCTGTGTCTTGAAAATAACTATAGCTAGTGCAAAAATAATATTGGAAATATGTCTTATATGTAAGAAGAAATGGACTCATTTAAAGATGAATTGGTGTTCACTGTACATTTGTACACTTTGCTGTAAGTTTGTACACCACTGGTATTTTTTAACCTCCTCATTACTATTATCAGAAGTCTGTATACAGATTGGTGGACAATTCAAGCATGCCAAGCTGTAGTCACAATATTGCTACCTTTATAGATGTGGTTGCATGCCCAGTTTTCCAGATGACACTAAATCCAATATTTAGTTAGTTAATCAGTTAGTCAGTCAGTCAGGTAGGTAGGTAGATCATCTATCCAGCCACAAGTAAGTAAGTAAGTAAGTAAGTAAGTAAGTAAGTAAGTAAGTAAGTAAGTAAGTAAGTAAGTAAGTAAGTAAGTAAGTAAGTAAGTAAGTAAGTAAGTAAGTAAGTAAGTAAGTAAGTACTGAAGAAGGTTTACAACTTTGAAGATATATGAGTGAAGTGGAAATATATTTCCTCATCAACCCAATGTTAGCCATAATTCTCCAAATCTACCATGTCATTTTGGTACAACATTTTAAAAGATTTCACAATACCCACTCACCATCAGTAAAAATAATAATCATGTAATAATGTGGTCAAATAGTAATAATATAATAATGTGGTCAAATAGTAAAGATGACGCTAAAGTATTTTGGACATCAAATGAGAAGAGAGGATTCATTTGAGAAAGCCTGGATACTGGGAAATGTGGAGGGCAAAAGAAGAAGAGGGCGGCCAAAAATGAGATGGCTAGATGGTATTGTAGACGCAATGGGCACAGAGCTGAGCGAGTTGAGGAGGATGGTGGATGACAGAAGTGCCTGGAGGGCAAATAGTCCATGGGGTTGCAAAGGGTCAGAATCGACTGTGCCACTGAACAACAACGTGCCCCCCCTTTTATGATATCCCAAATCTGCTTCTTGAAATGGCTGATTCACTCTGCTGGACTTTCCCTGAAAGTTTCTCTTCTGCTCCAGAAAGTTTCTGTACCTAGACAGCATACTGGAATGCAGTCCTTTTTCATGATCTTACAAAAGAGAAACTGTACTACAGAAACTAATATGTACAGTGGAATTCCATGGCATTCTGTGGTTTTGCTTTTCTAGTGCATCCATACCAGATGCTTTTATAAGGTTAACCTGGGCAAACAGGACAAGTTAAGGTGGGAGCCTTTTGATGATATGGGTTACTACATTCTCTTATGTTAGGTTCTTTCATTTTGAGCTCCATGATTGACTTCCATGATTATAGAACTAAAGAAAAGCAGCACTTGCTGGAGCTGCTTTGATGAGATTCAGAGGACATGCACCACTTCCTGGTATTTTCATAAAATGCTCATTAAAGTCATAGCTCCCTGAAGATAATGCAGCAGGTTTTTCTATTTTTCACAGCAATTGCCATTTTACTAAGGCAAAACCAGTGTTGGAGACTTCCCTGCTGGCAATTTCCGGTTGATATGCTGTAGAAGTTCAGCAGAGAGTGGTCTGACAGAAAGACATTTTAGCTTTGACTGAGGATCTCTTCACAAGGCTAAACTGCTACTATGGTTAGAAAATGAGTTTTGCTTGAGATAAAACAGTTGTGTGAACATTTTATAATCACCACAATTTGCAATGTAACCTGAATTTTCATTCCTTCCTCATTGAAACTCTCAGAGCTTTGAAAAACAGTAGAGACAAAAACTAACAGAATGTATTTATCCTAAAAATAAAAGGTGGGGATTTTGATTCCTCCTCCTAGAAAAAAAAATCACCCTCTTTAGCGATTTTCAGATTTTACATTTGCCCCATTCTTTTATACACAATACTTTAGAGCAGGGGTCTTAACATTTTCACGCCATGGGCTGGACCACATCCCAGCAGACAGCTGAGTGGGCTGGATGGGTGGTTCCCCCACCCCCACTGGAAATGGTGCTGCTGACAGCAGAAGCAAATGCATTTATGACAGCTGTAAATGCACCTATGGCTGTTGTAAACATATTTATGACAACCACAGGCACATTTATGGCTTTTGTAAACATGTTTACGACACCCACAGGCGCATTTACGGCTGTTGTAAATGTGTCTACTTCTGCTTTTGCTTCTGGTGCCAGTAGCAATGCAGGCCACATGAAAAGGTGGCATGGGCCAGGTCCTGCCTGTGGGCCATAGGTTGCAAACCCCTGCTTTAGAGCTATGCTTTGGCCCTAGCCAAATTATGCCAAACTTCTGCTATCACTTGCATCTTTTGTATAAACTGAACACAGAACAGAATAATTAGAAATAACTGTGGTTGTAATCCTGCCATTGTAGAGAATTTCTCATTCCCCTGGAGAATTTTGGCATAATTGTTCCCAGTCTCCCATTTTTTTGCTTATCTGTACGATGAAGAATTTTAAGAAGCACATTTATTATGTAGCTTATATGTGTGTTTGCTAAGATGGGAGTTGTGTTGTATGTGGGTTTTTTGTACCCTTAGTCCATATGCTATTGTGTGCTCAAAATTCCAGCTACTGATCATTAAACTCCTCTTTACTACTTGTCCTTAGAAAAAGCAACTAAAAGAAAGAAGAGGTGAGGACCCTGTCACCAATACACAGAAATGGCTACATCCCAAAATCCATTTCAGGCTGGCTTGAAGCCTCATTATGTGATACCAACTGTTATAATCACCTCTATTGAGAATGTATGCAGGAAATTGTGCAAAGGAATATGCTGCTACTGGTAATGCTTGAAATACTGATTGCTTTCAGTGCCACTGACTGCAATGTCTTTCTGACTTCCCTGTCTGGAACAGGATCTGAGGGTACTATTTTATGGTGACTTGGAGGAACAAGTTTAGAATGTAATGTTGCTGTAGAATTCCTGACTGAAGCCTGGCCTGTTGGCTTTTATGTCCCATGGATTTTTCTCTAGCTCCCCACCCCAATGCTATTCAACATATACCCAAAGTTAACAGGAGATGCTTTTAGTTTAAGCATCCAGTGCCCCAACAGTGATTAGTAGCCAGAACAGAGAATAGCACCCCCATTTGTTGCATGTCCCATTTGGTCCATGAGGTGCTATTTTTAACTGCTCCATATTAGTAGTTCATAGCTTCCCATCCAGTTGTAGGCAAAGTGTGGCCCTCCAAAAGTTATTCAGCTACAGCTCTCAGCACTCCTTACCATTAGTTAAACTGGTTTTAAAGTTCGATAAAAAAATATAAGTCCTAGGCTGTCCTTCAGGCAGTGAAATCCTTTCAAACTAGCATCCTTTAAGCAATGCTTCCATTTCAGAAATGTTTGTTTCTTACTCCAAATTGCAGACATGCTATTGTGCAACCATGTCTTTTTAGGAGATGCTATCATCTGATGGCTCTTGACATTTATGTCTACCTCTCAGCCAAGATTGTCTGACTTTGAAAACTCGACATACTAGGCTTTGAGATAGAAATGTATTTGGTAATGAAAAGAGAAAAAATATTTTTCATTTGAGGAACCACAGCTTTAAATCTAATAGCATGATTTAGTCTGGTCATGGTAAAGCAAATTGATCGTATGAATTTACAGCTGCAGCTATATATTTCAACTTAATGAGTATCATGATATTGCGATTATATCTTGTGAATCAGAGACAGAATTAAGTTTGTTACATGTTCAGAACTAGCCCAAGCTATTTTGTTGCCAAAAGTGAAGAATGAGATGGTACCCTGCCCTCTGCCTTATTCCAGATATAAAGTTGGCACTTGAATCTTCAACATTGGCAATACAAAAGTATTATCCAAGTCACCTGAAGATGACAGCCTAAATTATGGAGTGCAGTGAGGAACAGTAGTAAATAGATTCATTTTGTAGCATCTGCCAATGAGGCATCCACTTTACTATCTCTAATGGCTGATTGGCACTAGATATAAGAAATATATGTGGCTATAAGTACTTCACAGTAGGGATGTAAAAAATAAACAGTGAAACTTTCATTCTCAATTATTTAGGCTACCTTAATGCAACAAGGCACTTGGCTGAGGAATTTTCAAACCCCATAAAAATTATTCATTTCCATATGAGAGCAAGACAAGAAGATTTTTTAAATCAACATCTCCATTATTTGCTCAAGCTGTCACTGCACAAAACTAATATCCTTGCATACCAAACACAAAGCAAACACAGAACAACTAGGTGTGTGTTAAAAAGATGAAAACAACTCCTCTAATACTAATAAGTCTTAAAAGCACATGCAACAAAGTGGCAGCTGTAGTTGTCTTCTGCAGTTTGTGATATTTGTTTTAAATTGTGATTTGTATTGTTTGCCCAATTGTACAAAAAAAGTTATCATTTTCTCTTTTTTGTCAAAAAATGCCATGAAATACTTCATCCTCTTTTAGGCTAATAGAATAATTTATCAGTTCCTCCTTCTTGCTTGTGAGCAATATGAAAACAGAGCCTGCCACCCCCAATTCTGAGGGATATCAGAATCATCAACTGAGTTGGACATGTATGAAACAAAAGCCCTACAAACAGTAGTGGGATTCAAAAAAAATTGTACTACCTACTCTGTGGGTGTGGTATGTTTGGCATGGCCAAGGGGAAAGTCCTGTGTTGCACCCACATTAGGTCTACTTTATTTCAAAAAAAATAGATGGGCAGGGCCATCTAAGTATTCCCCTCAGGTGGCCCTGGCCCCAAGGGAAGGAGGAACACCTGCGAGGCCACCAGCCAGCTATAAAAGCTCTGCCAAGGTTGCTCTTGCCACTAGACTTTTCCTTCAGCCGGCGCTGGCTCCAAGGAAAGGAGGAACATCTGCAAGGCTACTGGCCGGCTACAAAAGCTCTGCCACGACTGCCCCTGGCTGGGGCTTCTAAAGCCACCATGGCAGCAGGACTTTCTCACCGCTGCTGCCTGAGTGCCATCAGCAGCTCGGCAGAGAGGCTGCCACAACAACCAGTCCTGGACTCTTTCCATCTGTGCCTGGGACCCAGCCCCTGGCTGGGACTTCAAAAGCTGCCGTGGTGGCAGGACTTCCTTGCCACTGCCACCACTCGGGAACCTTCTGCGGCTGGGTGGAGGGGCCGCCATGGCAACCAGCCCCAGGGGACCTTCTCTACCTGTGCCCAGGTCCCTGCCCCTGGCTGGGGGCTTTAAAGGCTGCCTTTGCATCGGCAATGGGAATTTTTGGCCACAGCTGCCCCTGGACTAATTTGTGGCTTGGGTAGATAGGCTGCCACCACCACCACCACTTCTGGACTCTCACCTGTGCTTGCCCAATCTTTTTGTAACATTTTTCCTTCATAATATTTTGTGTAATGTTCCTATGCTTTTCATAATTATTTTTGTAACTTTATAATGTATATTGGGGCTTTATTTTATTGTACTGTATTTTATGATATTATATTGTTCTGAATTATTGATGTATGATACTTGATTATACTACGACATTGTATTGCATTATTGAACTGTTATATTGTATTCGATTGTATGTTGTCAACTGCCCTAAATCGGTTTTCACTGAGTAGGGTGGCATATAAATCGAATAAATGAAATGAATGAAATTTCTGCTACTGGTTCTGGCAAATAGGATCACCTTGCTTAGAAATGAGTGCTTCAATTGTTCCTTCCTGTTGTCATTTTCTCAATTTGGAAGGCAATGTGCAGAGGAGACATTCTTGTTCATGTGTAGGCTTTCCACACGAGCAAGAACCCCATTTTTCTAGGGTAAGACTAGGAATAGACATGCCTCTTCTTCATGCCATCTATACGGAGCAAACAATGATGATAATGAGAGGATGTAAACACAGGCACACCTGTCTAGGTGTGGTGATGCTATTTGAGAACACAACTTTTGAATATATAGAGAAACTATAAAAAGAGATATGGTCAGGCATGAGGATTTGGATTCAGAGTAAAAGAAGAATTATGTTTTTCTAACGTTTCTTCATGTTTGGAATGGAACGAGCCTCAGAATTTAAAAACAAATGAAAGAAACAAACATAAATTCATCATTTTTAAAAGTCTGGGTTTGAAAACTGAGCAATGGACTGATGGGGCAGAGCTCAAATCATTATTGCTAGAAACATCTTATGCACCACAAACCAGCACCCGACAATGTTGCTGATAAGAGAAGGGAAAACAATACCCTAATACAGTATGAGTCTGTATAAGTGGTTGAATTATTTTACTTCCATCTGTTGCCTTCAAATTAGTTCACACACTTCATAAAGCATGTACATCTGAGGGTATAGCTAGTGGACATTTTTAGAATACAGATAATTGTTGAATTAATAGTAAAGGAATGTCATCATCAGGAGGAAGCCAGTACAGTACGTCTATGATATTTGTGGTGCTGAAGATGGATGTATACCTAGCTCTTGGAGTCCTGCTCACATGAAAAATGAGATTAAGTTTTCTCTCTTTTATCTATTAAGGTATGACCAAGGGAAGGTTTGTACAAACATGATCGATGTGACCATTTAGAAACAGTTTTGGGTCAAGCCCTGTGTTATGTAGACTTTAGAATATTTCCTTAGAAACAACTTTTTAGACAGACATATGGTAGCCAACTTACCCTCCTGTGTTGTCTTTCCATATCATTTACTGATGTTAATGGGAATTTAATACATTTGTTTAATCTTAATAGTTGTATGGTAAGGCTAGCTTGTATGATTTTAATTTTTAAAAAATGAAATATGATCTTTTTTTTTGTTCTTTTAAACAAAACTTGAGTGCTCACTTTTACTGGAAAGATAGATATAAATGTGATAAAGTAAAATAAAATAAAATTGGTGTTGAATTTCCAATTGCCATTGTAAATGAAATGAAATTTTCATATTTGTTTTCTCTGGGCTGCCAGTGCAAATTAAGGAATTGCTGGAAACAGTAATTATCCACATGAATTCAGGTTGTTTTCTTGAAAAATGTGGTGGTCAAACAGAATAATTTGGTTAAGAAAGTTAATATTTTCAATGCAGAAATCTGACTTCAGGTTTACAAATGTAAAGGTTTCCCTTGCCCAAAAGCCAGTCATATCCGACTCTAGGGTTCAGTGCTCATCTCTGTTTCAAACCCGAAGAGCCAGCATTTTCTGCTTCTACAGACGTTTCCATGGTCATGTGGTAGGCATAACTAGAGACAGGAGTGCACAGAATGCTGTTTACCTTCCCACCGAAGTGGTCCTTATTTATCTACTTGCAATTTCTTGCTTCCAAACTGCTAGATTGGGAGGAGCTGGGACAAAGGTTTATGCAACACTTTATTACAGGTCATCCCTCATTGCAGGTGTGGCATCCTCAGTTCAGTTATCCACAGGTCTAAAAGTATTCAAAAAAAAAATCTGAGCCCCCGTTCAGCTTCCCAAATGCACCACTGCTGCAATCGGCGCTTGGGTTGGGTGCATGCCCACCGCTCTTTCCCCCTAATCCAAGTGCTGATCACAGCATGTGAAGGCTGGCTGGGTGGGGGAAAGAACAGGGTGTGCCCCCGGTAACAACGATCCGGGCAGGGGTTTCTGAAGAGAGGCTAGGGAAAAAAAATCCCAGCTCCTTTTCAGACCTCCCCCCCCCCCGGATTGCTAAGATGCTTAGCCATCCAGGCATGGGGGAGAGGGCTTCTGAAGAGAGGCTGGAAAAAGCCCCTCCCCCCGGATCACTAAGCCCCTTAATGATCCAAGCAGGGGTTTCTGAAGAGAGGCTAGGAAATTTTTTCCCCTAGATTACTAAGGGGATTAGCCAACCAGGCTGGGGATGGGGCATCTGAATAGAGGCTGGGGGATGCCCCTCCCCTGGCCTGGATCATTAAGCCCATTCTTTCCCCCAACCCCAGTGCCGATGCCATCTTGGGATCAGCCCTGGGGTTGGGCAGAAAAGGAACAGGGCTTTTTTTTAATGTTGTGCAATCAATGCATCGCACAAAGTTAAAAACCGGATACATTATGACTTGTGGAACCAGGTCATAACGTTATCCGAGGTACTAGTGTATATGTATTTCTATGATACATTATCAGAGCTGGACACTAGAGGTCACTGTCTGCAATGTTTATAAGCAATAAAGGCAGACATTTTGGTAGAACAATGGGATAATTTGAAAACCCTCACCTGTTTTTATGCCTCAGCTATATGTATAAAATAAAAGATTTGTCGTTATCTGCAGTTTTAGGTATCCAAAGAAGGCATTGGAATGTATCTCTTGTGGATATAGGGAGGAGACTAGTATTGCAAAATTGTTTTTTCTACCCTACCACAGAGGATTACTTCTCACCTTGTCAGACCCTAACAACTGTCTCCAATTTTTGTTCAGAATTAGTATGCATTCTCCTCTGTAGTAGAATCCCCTGACAGAGTCTGAAACAGCAGTGTATGGAAGAAGTCTGGTGAGTTTCGGCATTAAAAATGTGTGAGCATCAGAGTTTTGAGTTACCCTATGACCTCCAACTAATACTTATCTGGACATGTAGTAACAAAGTTTTTTAAAAGAAAGAAAAAAGGTAATATTTCCTCCTGATGTAGGTCAGCAACTTTTTACTGTAATTTAATGCATAGAATGCCTTTCTCTCATTGTGGGCTTTGTTGTGTTTCTTGGTTGCTACAGAAATGCACAAAAAATGTAATTCTGAAAGGGGGATTTTGCCTGACTCCTTAGCAAATACTGTACTACAAAAGTAGTAAAACAAAAGAATGCAACACTGTTGAACATTTAATAGAGTGATGCATATGAGTTATTGGTTTTTTAAATTAATGTTACTTATTTATTAATAAGTCTTAGGAAATGTAGAAACTGATTGGAAAATGTTAGAACAATAAATGTTAGAGACATTTGGGAAGGTGAACCTTTTGATCCCCCTCCTTTTTCTTCTTTTTACTCATTCCTCCACATGAATTCTAAAATATTCTCATTTGGAAGTGGCAACTTCCACTTCTAAATTAGCAAAAAAAAGTAACCATTTCTATAAAATCTGTGAGCACTAATTACTATCTATAGTAGTAGTAATTCTACTACATTAAAAAATCATGAACACAGTTTAAATTAATAATATAGTGCAAGCTGGTACTGTATATAGTAGGGGGGATATTTCTTATTTATTCTATTATTATTATTATTTATACAGCAGAAGACTGTAAATCTGATCAGTTTGCTCAGCTGCTTCTTTCTTCTTGACTCAGAATGTAAAACCAATGAGAACAAGGAATTGAAAAAGAATTATACCTCCTACCCCATAATATATATTCTGGCACTCTCAGTAAGAGAAGGAACGACAATGTGCAAGTTAAGTAAAAGTGCGCCAAGTAAGACTTCAATGCAAATAAAGCTTTAAAGACAATACTGTAACAGTTTTCATAGAAGGATGGTGGTGTCTGCATTGTTGCTTCAGCATTTGAATGGTTGCATCCATCTTTCCAACATTTAGCCCATTATTCTAAGTATGCATTTGCTTTGCATCTCAGAAGGAAAGGACATGTACAAATCATCTGGACCTTGTCAAGAGAGAGAGAAATTTCATCTGGAGATAAGGAGTAGGACTTCAAAATTCCACGTCAAAGTGTGTCATCTAGCTTATCTACCAAGCCTATGAAAAAGAGAGCAAACAACTTAGCAACTACTCTTTACACCTCCTTGTTGCAGAATGCGCACGTGTGTGTTGTTCCTTAACTTTTCAGCTGGACCTGGACTGGAAAAGTTTATTTAATTTGTTATTTTTCTATTTTCATTCATGCCTTTCTTCTCTTTGAAAAGTGCCAGAATGGCACACAACACAAAAGCAATACATATGTAAACCACACCACATATTTTTTTTAAAAAATGCAGTAACACCAAGTAACTTAGATGATGTTGTCTATTAACCATATTTAAAAAACCATGAGTGATGGAATAGCCATCCTGATAGTTGACGACTCCAACTAGAAGATTGTCTTCTTTATAGCAGGGCTCATGCAGGGGTGAGAAAATGTCTCTCTGTGCTATACCTTGAATCTTATTGGTAAAGAGCTCGGTATCCTCATTTGATTACTATTCTGAGGCCTTCTCCAGAGATTTAAATGAAACAGTCTCCAGAAATTTCTGGTAAGATAATCTTTGGTACAACTTACTGGTAGTACTGCAAATGGTTTCCTTCAACTCTCTCCCAAAGAAGGCTTCGAAATACCAATCAGGTGAAGTGTATTGGGCATTTGAACAATAAACATTTCAAAACTGGTCTTTCTAATGAAGGGACTATTTGTATACACTTCATTTTTATCGTATCAATTTTTGGGGGGAGTGAAAAATATGGACATCAATGCTTTGTCACACTGTATGTTCACCTAAGCAGCATTATCTGTTGAAGCATCACTTCTCAAGGCTTTGAACTTAGGCAGCAAAATTTCAAATTGCCTACTTACTTTCAGGTAACATAGAAAGATCTTGAAGTAGGGGGAGATATGGTAAGGTTTTAAGTGGCAACCTTGACCTAGAATATGATCTTCAAACTCTATGAGACTACAAGAGTGATTGAATATACACACTCTATGTGGAAATACAGTACACACTACAACATTTAGCAGCAGAACTCATTTGTCTTCCCAATATATTAATAACCCATATGATTTGAAATGATAAAAGTGATGAAATAAACTAAGATGATTATTAATATATTTTATAGTCATTTGCTTCTTTTTATGAGATTAATAAACTCAATTAGCAGATGGAGCCACATTCACAGGATGAAAAACCTTCCAGGGTAATTTTTTTATTAACTCTAATAATGCCTACAGGTGAAGAAATAACAAAGTGATTCAAGTTTTCCTGCTGTTTAATTGTATCTAAGGAACCATGACTCCTTTAACAAGTCCTTGCAGGAAAGGACAAAGATAATTTGCCTCTTTTAATAGGTTACGTAAGAAACAATGAAACCATCAAGTATCATCCAATATATAGTCAACTGTACAGAGAAAATGTGATAGGAAGAGACAATTCAAAAGACAAATTCAGAGGTTAAAGGGGTTGGGTCTGTTGCCTTTGAATGATACATTATTACCTGGTTTTTCTTTTGTGATTCACTACCTTTTAAATAAAATTTGCAAAGGGATTTCAACAGTTGTAACAGAATCTAGGAGGAAGAGAATGTGATTTCAGTATTGATTGCAGATGTATTTAAGGAAGCTGTCCTCAAAGAAGAACAGGAACCTGAATCTAATGTAGATATTACATTCCTTATAATGTGCTGTTCCAATTGCACTCTCACTGACTTTAGATTTCTTGTAATCTGAGACTATATATATGGGTTACACTGTGTCCTTCAATCAATTAGCCGCTTTTCAGTGGTTATCACTTTTTATAGGTATTAAAGTACTTTTTTTCAGCAGCAACGTTCTGGAAGAGGCAGTATTTCTATCAGACAAGTAAAATTGGTAGAAAACTACAAACAAGGGCATATTTTGAGTTGTTTGTTTCCATGCATGGTTCGTACAGCTATTTTTCACACCAGCTTTTGGAAATACCACAATGTACTCCCCAGGAAAACTTCTCCTGCCATAGTAAGAGGCTTTTAAAAAACAAAAAGCATTGACCACTAGGTTTGAGTACCAATTTGGCCATTACATTCACTTTTTGGCCCATGTGATACTTACATACATTTGCCTGGTGTAGAGATGAACTCTAGCTCCAACAATTTGTTTGCATGCTTGCCTGCTGCAAGTCTTTTAGAGAGATTTGAACTCTTGAACAAGGCAATTTGGCAGATGAACAGAGAACCAGGCCAAGTTTTTCTCTTCCGTAAGATATCATCCTGTAAATTTAGGTGTTTACTATCTCAGTCTGAACTAGAATCTGCAACTGTACTTTGCCTTCTCTGACTCTCTGACTGTATGATCCATGCCATTTCTGGTCTCATTTTAAGATGTGCTGTTAGTTCTATATCATCTTTGCCTGATGAATAGCACCATAAGATCACCTTATTAGTAAAGCTTTAGTAATCCAATAAAGGTATTGCCTAGCCAGAACTTTGTTTTTATGAATGGATCACAGATGAGTTTTGGGATGAAGTTGTACTTGCTTTCAGGTCTCTCAAGACATAAAAATACTATTCACATCTGAAAAATAAATAAATTTTCTTGTACTTATATGTTTACTAATGAATTTCTTGGTAATTGGGAGAAAGAGCTGCATTTATATGTGTTGCATACCTTAACTCAGTACTATGAGATTTATAGTTCTTCTATAGAGGGTCATTCTGAGCAAGCCATTTTTCTAGCAGTGTTGATATATGTTCTGTCCCTATACAGCTACACAAAGCACACCTTATTAAATATGTGAGGAAGGTTCTACTGGATTGTTACATGTTGGCATCAGTGGGATAAGAATCATCCTATTGAGATAAGAATCAGCACACCAAGAGAAGATTGTGAAGCTGTTGTCCCAAGATCCAGTGGCATATTTGCTGAGACCCTGTGAGCAGAGCAGGTTCCCCTGGGGTTTTGCAGTTGGCTGACAGCTGGATGGAGGCAAAGCTATTTTAGAACTTTGTAAATCTATAGAATCTCCTTCAATCCAAGAGTCTGGCTGGAGGAATAGTCTGCCTGGAGTACACTGAGGCTAAGAGAGTCCAGGTGCTGGAGCTGTGTCCAAAAAGGCTGAGGAGGCTTCATTTTGGGATGCACAAGTGTGAATGTGTTATTTTGAGAGAGAGATAGAGCAGGCCCACGGTGTGGCAGAGGAACTTTCTACATTTTAAAAAGGCAAGCCTGGAAAAGAGGGAGGATTTTTCTGTTTGTATTTGAAATTCCTTTCTTATCTGAAAAGCTAGGCTTGGGAGTTGCTGCCTGGTGGAAAAAGACAGAGAGGAAAATGTATGCATAGCTGTGAGTTCTGGACCTCTGAAGGTGAGCTGATGTGTGATTGTGTTGTCTGAAGAAAAATGCCCGATTTGTCCTTTCCAGGCGACCTCTTAAAGTCACTGGGGGGGGGGGGGAGTGTTTGCTGCTTTGCTGCCTTGTGGATTCCACTTTCTGAGTGTAAACTCCCCGTAAGTTGGAGAAAACCAGACTTTGAAAGACTGAACTGTTTAACCCTAACTGAAGAGAATATCTTCAATCAACATCCTGTATCTGCAAGTGACCATGCCTTTGTAATGCTAGAGGCTCATAAAATCAGCCTTCTAGGAACCTTTGGAATGTGTTCTTTTACGTTTCTGTTTCCAAGTGTAATGTAAATACACCTGTGTGTGATGCTATGCCGTGCCATTCTGTAACTGTGTTTAAAGTTAAACCTCCATTACTCCCTTATGGAGTTGGAAAAAGATTTAATGCTTTACCCTATGTGATTGCGCATGCTTTATTGCTTCCTAAGTTAGTTATAACTTATACTACTTATAAAAAAGCACATTCTATGTGATTTTTTCTGGAAAGGAAAGCATGTCATGGTTAGACTGAGGCCTGTGTGTTTTAAGAGTCTGTAATGGAGATTGGTGTGTGCGTGTGTACTGAAGGGGAGGAGTTATGGTGCATTCCAGAGAAGGATTGATGGTCAAAACATGCTAGCATCGTGTTTAGAAGAAACGAAACTTAAACTGGACAGACATATAATACTGTATAGTCATTGGCTGGATTCCTTTAGGGGAATGGCAAAAGGGTGTAACTTGTTTGAGGAGATAAAAACCCAAAGAGAATGGGCAGGACTTTCTCTTGGTCCTGTGCACAACACTGTGTAAGTCATGTAGGGGTTTTTAAGCTAAGAGAGTGCCCCAGGGCTTCTCCTAGTAGATTGGTTTTCATTGATTTAATGTGCTTTCTGAACTTTTGAAACTAAGAAATCTTTGTTTCCTAAAACTTCGTTCTATAACTTACTTTGACTACAATATGTTGACTGGAGTGTTTACTTGGCTATGTGCTGTTAGGATAATAGCGCAGAGTGTTGGAGGCGGTTGCTAACGCCACACCCTGAGACCTTAGAGTGTTTGTATAAACTGAAGACAAACAGAGTATGGCTTGGTTTCAGGAATCTATTTACAGTATTTACACAGAGCATATACAGAGTGCAGTCAAACACTTAGCTTCAGTTAAGCAAGTGTTGGTGCTTGTCTTAGGAGTCTGTGTGAGCATTCCAGCTCATATCTTCACAAAGCATTAAAGACTAAACCTTATCTTGGCTCCACGGTCGTCTTTTGTAAAAGTCCAAAACAGCATCTTGTTCAAAACACAGCAACAAGCAGCAGGCAGGTGAATGAGTGAAATATAAGGTCCATTCACAAAAACAGTTCACCAACAGTCATAGAGCAGTCTTACCACGATGTGGCAGAGTGAGTAGAATATCTTGCAAGGAACAGCAAGCGATACAATCCAGGTATCCTCAGTCGCGGGAGCAGGCAAACAGGAACGTGAGCTCAGTAACATGGAGGCAAAAGTGCAGGCTGGCTAAAGCAGAGCTGGAAGCTGCTCCATTTATCCTACAAACACAGCCAGAGATTCATTGCACCTGGCTGATGCTGACTGATGCTACTGGAATACTTTAAAGTGGTAGTCCTCCGTTTGTTCTTGTTGCAAACCAGTGCCATGCCCTAGGCACATATTCTAACATGTGCCACCTTACTTACAGCCTAGATCTAGATCTGGAGATGTGAGAAGGCAAGCTTAAAAACCTAGATTCAGGTGCAGTCCCACCTACGTGTAGACTAAAGTTCTACTCATGAGTAATGGGATTGTTACAGGAACATGTTAAACCCAGCCTTTTTCTTGCTACTATTGTGTCTCAATTTTGAGCAGTGGTTTCTTGGTGGTTTCAGATTGAGCCTCTGTCCATGGAAGGTAGCCAAATAATTAGGAATCCTGTTACTAAAACAGTCCAGTAAATGTAATGTAATGTACAGTAATACCTCGGATAACGCTAAGACTTGGTTCCACAAGTCTTGGTGTTATCCGATTTTTAGTGTTATCCGATGCATGTTAAAATGCTATAGGATGGATCGGATAACGTTAAAGCTCCATAGAGATACATTGTAACTGCACAGGCTTTAGCGGTTGTTATCCGATCCATCCCACAGGACCATAACGTTATTCGATGCAATTCTCCTCCCCAGATTACTTAACATTATGTGATTTTAGCATTATCCGAGGTAAACTTTATCCGAGGTATTACTGTATCTGTATTTGTATGCCGCTCTATTCGCCTAAGCGGCTCAGAGAGGCTAACAACATAGGTAACATATCAAAATATCACATATAAGATAAAATATACAGTTTCAGTTACAATTACAATTATCATTATACAAAAAAAATCAGAAAAAAAATCCCAATTACAATAACAAAATATCAGATCCTCATCATACAAAAATACTTCACAGAAGAATCACAGAAAAACATCAATAAGTCAACCCCACCAACTATGTCCAAGGGAAAGTCTGATGGCAGTGGTGGCATTTCCATGACCAGCTGGCAGGACCACGCAGCTGTCTCCCCTTCCCTCAGCCCGACTGGCTGAGGGCGAGGCCAGTGGTGGAAGTGGTGGAAGCGGTCGCTGCTTCTGCATTTTTGTGGCCAGTGGCCAACCTGCGCAGCTGTCTCCCCTTCCCTCAGCCAAACTGGCTGAGGGCAAGCCCGGTGATGGAAGGGGCGGCTGTGGTGGCGTTTTTGTGGCATTTTTGTGGCAAAGATGCATCTAAGATGCATCTAAGACAAGAAATCCATTTCATCCAAAATCTTCTGTATAACAGAATGTATGAAGAGGGATTAAAGTTGATGTGTTTAATATAACAATCAAATTTTATACTAATTATTATATGCAGAAGAGAAAAAATTTCAGCAGCAAATTCAGATGAGGAGGTTCTCTCAAGCCTCTAATTCACTTACTCATGAAATTATCATTTCGAAAGGATGCCTTTTGTCTTTCCTGGAGTGAACACTAAGGTTTCTGGGAGGCTCGTGGTGTTTCTGTGGGTTGGCAAGTTGATGATTCTACTTGAAGATCTCAATAAAAATAGCAACATTTTTGGCAATGGACATGATTTCAAAAACGGGAAAGCTGTTATAAAATGGGCAGCATCCCAGTCAATAGGCCTTATGCATGTTCCTGAATTACTCAGTTAATTTAACGATGGCACATGACAGAGAATCTACAATCCAGATCTACATTTTGTTTATGAGCCTATAGCTTTGCAATGCATTAAAATCATAGGTGATCTGATCCCAGACATTCAGCACAGACCCACTTTATGTCAGATCTAGTATGATTTAAAAAAGAAAAAAGGGGGGGAAGCTAACTGGGGAAAATTGCAAAAATGGTTGACACAATTGTGTTTCAGACTACCTTGCAATCACAGAATTATGATCAATGTGTAATTTCTATTGAATAGGGTTTTGGTCTTTTCTAAATTGGAAACTGTCTACATTTGTGAGCACCATCACATTAAGTGTTGTACATTCCTATTCACCTGCTGCGAAAGTGACTTAAAATATGTGAGGAAGAGAAGTTTAAATATCTGCCCCCGCTATCTATGTTTTTGTTACTATCAACTTAGGAAAGGCAATTTCTTCAACCAAATAAAAAGGCAGGCTGCATTAGAGGCTCACCTTCCCCCATTGCCTTGTTTGGACTCTTAACACCAACCCAGCAAGATGGCACTCTGAAAATAACATCTGTTTTGAATCACTAAGGAATACAATTAAATTGTATTGGCTTTAATTTTCTTCATTTGGCTACACATAGAGAGGAAATTAAATTTCATTCCCATTTCTTTGATGGAGGCTTGCTAGATTTGTATATCACCTTTCCCCCAGCTGAATAAGAACTCTAAGTTTCAAAAAAGACAGTTGGCTGGGAGAGGGTAAATGTAAATCTCCCTACACACACATACACGCACACACAGAGAGAGAGAGAGAGAGACACACACACACACAGAGGAATCTTCCTGATGAATTTCAAAAATAAATCCAGTCAACAGCTACCAAGGGTGCAGTTTGAAAACCACACTTCTAGCACAGCCTGTCCTCCTAACTTACCTTTAAGAAGCAAGCATGGCAAAAACATCTGCCATGACTTTTAGATTCTCATTTATATTAATTTTCTGCACTATCCATAATTGGTGTATGGCCTGAAAAAGTGATCTCAGACCACAAAAGCTTGCTGATGGTTTGACTTTTAGTAGCCAGATAAAGGTATAACCTGTATCTGCATTTGTGTTGTGTAATGACCACAGGGGTCTCTTCCTTTTTCATCAACCAAAGTGCACCTAAAATCTGATGGAGCCTTTCCACAAAATGTTGAATGCTGAGAAATCAGCATTCAACATTTTGTGGAAAGGCTCCATCAAGAGAAAGCAACAATAAAGCCAATAGAAACGTTGAAGGAATAAATCAACAAGACGCTGAGAATGATAGGTTAAAGAGATATAATCTAACATCTTTTCTGAAAGCCAAGAGAACAAGGTCAATCATAATTCTGGAGGCACAGCACTCTACAGTTTGACAGCAAGATGAGAAAAAGCCCTTTTCTGCATGCCTCACAGGCTGGCATCTACAGGCTACATAATTCCCAAGAGGGCCTTTCCTGCAGATCTTAACAACTGAGCAGGTTCATAAAAAGACAGGTGGTCCCTTAGATAGCCAGGCCCTAAGCCATTTAGGGATTTAAAGGTTAAAACAAACAACTTGATTTGAGCCCAGAAAACAACTGGCAACCAGTGCAAGCCTTTTGATATTGATGGAACATGATCTTGCTATTGTGTACTGCATAGATATGAACATACAGACTGGCTTTCTAAAAGAGAGGAAAGGTCTGCTCCATTTAGTCTGAATTTCTGTTTGCAATAGTCAAATTTTATTCCAGAAGCTCAGAAGCAAGCCATAAATCTGAAAATGGCAGTCACTCCCAATTCTATCCCCTGCTGGTGCTTTGCCTCCATTGAATCTTTGCACTTGGTAGTCATAGTTCGAAAGCCAGTCGTATCTGACGCTAGGGTTCAGTGCTCATCTCTGTTTATAACCAAAGAGTCAGCACTGTCAGTGTCTGCAGACATTTCTGTGGACATGTGGCAGGCAATGACTCAACACTGGAGAGCACAGAATGCTACTTACCTTCCCACCAAAGTGGTATCTATTTATCTACAGGGTGGCCCGTAAGTTCCTACCCAGCCTGAAAGTCCCTACCCATCCTCTCTGTAGGGATGTGCCCTGCCCCTCTGCCCAGCAGTCCAATGGGAGCACTTCTCCCTCCTCCCAGCACAGAGTTCGGCCCATCCCTTTGCCCAGCCAGCAGCCCAATGAGAGTGCTTCCTCGCTCCTCCCAGCAAAGCCCTACTTCTTTGTGGCTGGATAGGGACTTAAAGGATCACCTTGTACTTGCAATTTTTTGCTTTCTAGTCATAGATGGGTGCAAAAATTTATATACAACTTCCAGCACGAAGAGAAAAGAGTTGTGTTCAAAACCATTAAAAAATTTAAAGGATATTTTCTTCTTTTACAAGACAAAGGAAGCAGCTTAGTCAAAGGCATAGTCCCAGAAGAAACTATTTTCAGTTCCTAAAGCAGGTCATTCTCCCAAACCAAAAGAAACTGAGTCTCAGCAGGTAAATGGCAGCTGAAACTTCAATTTCAAATCATACAAAAATGCTGCAGTTTAGTTCTCCATTTAGATTGGCAGAGCACATCAAACAGATAGCTTAAGAACTGATTTTTCACTTCCTGGCTGAAAATCTTTAAAGAAGGACTGGTAAGGGCAGGACATTCTTTTAGTACCTCTAATGGTTGATTCATTTGCTTTGAAGTTGTCTGGAGTCACAGTAAACTATGTAGAACATCTTGTCCAAATATAACTTTGAAAAATGGTACTGAAGCATGGTTGATGAAGACAGACATCAGAATATGGGCTTGAAAATGTTTATACAGTGGAACCTCATACAACAATTGCCCCATATAGCAACAAAATCGCATAACGATTAGGTTTGGGGGGGGGGGGAATGGCATCCCGCATAACAATTTTCCGAATGAAAAAATTGTTCAACAATTTTTCAATGGGAAAAACCACTTAGCAAAAAAATAAAAATAATCGTTGTATGATGCATCCCATAGGGAAAATTGCTATATGATGCATGCATACAATTGTTTCATGCAACAACGAGCCCCATGGAATTTATTAAAATTGTTGTATAAGGCACCACTGTACATTTACATATAGAAACACTTTTTCAGGCTCTAGATAGATGTACGTTCTGATGCTTGCCTGCCTCAACTATATGTGTACTGTATTTATATATACAGAGGGTGCACATTTTAAGAAAGTAAAAACACTTTATTGAAATTGTAATACTCAACATATACTGATAACAAAAGATGAATACAAGTCATGTTTGATTTCTGCAATTACAAGAGGTGCACAAAGTGGAGTTGTCTTGGTGAGGGGGCAGCAGTAGAAATGTGAGTAATAAATAAATAAATAAATTCAACTTCAAAAAGCAACCTCTTTTAAAATATGTATACAATTTTTGAACCCACTGTATATAAATGTTTTCAACCCCTGGATGGATGTACATTCTTTTCTTGGAGTAGGTCTGTCTCTCAGATTTAGCCAGCCAGCCTTGCCAAAATTATGCACAACTGGTTTTGTAAGAACTATAATCCCGAAAGGAAATATTTCCAAGATTTTCTTCTAACAGGCAATAGGATTGTTATCTGTCATCCTTCCTCCATAGCTCTTCTGGTAAGCAAGCTGATACACATTTGGGGTCTGGTAAACAAACTTCCACCATTTATTCCAAAATAATACAAAAAGGACCAAGTAGCAATCTTACATTACGGTAATCTCATTTTCACCAGTGGCTAGTTCCTTTTCTGTCATCATAGAGAAATGGCACTTATGCTGTTTAAGTTGTATATTGTTGTATTGTTTAATGCAATTGTTCCTTTAATTCCAACCATTATTTTATGTACCATTGGTATTGCATTTTGGATCCTGTTCCTGTTTGCAGTATTCATATTTTAAATACATACCAGCAGTTTACCATAACTGTCTTGTGAAGATCTTTGAACTCACATGCTTGCTATTAAACTTTGAGAATAGGATATGCTGGATTGTTTGACATTATTGCGATATTGACACCCAGATTTACTGAACTGAGATGACACATGGTCCTTTTGAATATAAACCCTGTTGATGTCATTCCTTGTCTGCAGGAATTAAATTTAGGCTTCTGAGTTATTAATGTTGGCCTGTTACATAGTAAACCTGCTAAATCACATACAGTTTTAAAGAAACCTGGCAAGCAATAATCTTTGGATATTTGTTTTATTGTGAAAAAAGACAAGAACCTAGAATCAAAACTCAAAATAGAGGCTTCAAATTTGGAAAGCCAATTTATTCATTTTTATTTATTTATTTACATTTCTATACCGCCCTTCTCGCCAGGGTGACCCAGGGTGGTATACAACATTATAAAAGCATAATAAAACCCAACCCAAACCCATTGTTAAAAAATTTCAAAATTACAGTTATAAAATTAAAAAGTTTTTAAAATTTATAAACATCCACAGGTCCCAATAATCATTTAAAAGTTAAAAACTCAAAGACACAAGATTAAAAAGATTAAAAGACCAGGGGGGAGAGGGAGCTCAAACAAGCCAGCGAGCTGGGGTCATGGTACCGCCAGGACCCCATACCTGTCCCGCCAGCCATGTTTTTAAGTTCTTCCTAAAAGACAGCAAATCCATCTGAAGACGTAGCTCAGTTGGTAGGAGGTTCCATAGGGCTGGAGTGGACACAGAGAAGGCCCTCCTTCTAGTGCCAGAGAGATGTTCCTCCCTGGCCGATGGAACAACTAGAGAGACTCTCCGGTCTGCTCTGGTGGGATGGACAGATGTTCTTGGGGTGATGCGGTCTCTTAAGTATCTTGGGGCTGTCCACAAATCAGAAATTTAATCCTCAAATATTACACTTATACACCGTGAATTGAGTTAGTCTACTCTGTTTCAGTCTAGCAATTGGCTTATTGCATATTCTCACACATAATAGATGATTTACAGAGGTCAGATGATTTATATGATGGACTTGAATCAGCCAACTCTTCTTTTAATGAACACAAAAGTGCTGATATTCCCATTTTCTAATCCTTTGCTCTTTAGTGGAAGAAGCAGGAAGAAAGGCTAGTAGCTGAATCACTTTCATGTTATTGTAGAACTCCTAGAATACTGCAAACTTCTGGAGCTCTATGGAAAAATAAAACTTCCAATGTCAGATTTAATTTGTCTCACACCTAAAGCTATTGGGCTTAGGAGAGTACTGTTACTCAGGACAACCTTATGCATAGTTGCAAGAGTGGTTGGTAGATATGAGGCCAGTAAACACTGAGAATTAAGGCCAGAGCTGGACAGGCAAGTTCTAGAAAGGGAAGGTACTAGAAAGGGATAGCATTGAAATAACACATCCATATTCCAGGTAGTTCAAGTAGTTACTGCAGATCTCTTTTTGTAAATGTAGACCTAGTTAAACTAACACCTTAGTCCCACCCCCACTTTTCACTTTCTATTGCAATTGCTGATTCCCCCCTTTTTTTGAAAATACAAAATATTTTGTGTCAAGATTAAAGATAGAAAACTTTATTAGTGAATATGCCATGAAGCAGGAGAGCCTTATCTAGTCATGTTCTTTCCTCACTTCCCTAACTCATGGTGCTAAATCAGGGTTTCTCAACCTAAGGCCCATGTGGGGCCCCCACTGTCTCCCCCACACCAGAAAGTACTATGTGGTGGAGGAAGGGCAAAATGGCCATCCAGGCCCCAAAACTGTCTGAGAGAGCATCAACCGGGCCCAGGCTTAAAAAAGTTGAGAACTCCTGTACTAAATGTTCAGTCTTGTGTTAGAGTAAGATATGGATGGCATGAATGATTAATACATAATAGGGTGAAACAATAATAATTTGGTGTCAGAAATTATTCTGGGTTGAAAGGATTTTTGCTGGAGAAACTCCACTCAGGGAATGTCAGAATGAAGCTCCTTTCATGCACTCAAGATCTTTTCCCACTGAAGTGATCCCTATTTATCTATTTACAATTTCTTGTTTTTGAACTCCTAGGTTGGCAGGAGCTGGGACAGAGACAGGTGCTCAAACCGTTATGCATTACCTGGGTCTCGAACTGCCAATTGCCAGCCTTCCATCAAACAAGGTGAGCTTCTTAATCAATGAGCCACTGTAGCTTCTCACAGGGCAAATAAAAATAGAAGATAAATCAGAATTGGAAGATTTATAAGGAGCCCTTGTTTATTCATTTCCCAAATGTTAATGTTCTGAGCCTGGTACTCCAAAATGCTTAACTATGAATAATGATAAATTTATCATTATGTATGACTCCCTTGTCTGAAGAAGTGGATTTGATCCATGAAAGCTCACAGTAAAAAAAAATAGCAGTTAGTTTTTAAAGTGTTACAGTCCACATTCCACTCCTATTTCTGAAAACATTGCAAGATTGTGTTTGTCATACAATTCTCTCCATAAAAGCGGGGTATCCATGTGTGTGTGCATTTCATTTCAAAGTAGATTTTAGTTTCTTAGAGTTTTGTTGTTATTCAGTCGCACAGTTGATTCCGACTCTTTGTGATCCCATGGGCCATTGTCCTCCAGGCACTTCTGTCCTCCACCATCCTCTTCAACTTGCTCACCTCTGTGCCCATTGTGTCTACAATACCATCCAGCCACCTCATCTTTGGCCTCCCCCTTCTTCTTTTGCCCTCCACCCTTCCCAGCATCAAGGCTTTCTCAAGTGAATCCTCTCTTCTCATTTGATGTCCAAAGTACTTTAGCTTCATCTTTACAGTTTGACCTTCTAAGGAGCAGTCAGGGTTAATTTCTTCTAAGATTGACCTATTTGTTCTCCTTGCTGTCCAGGTTACTCTCAAAATTCTCCTTCAACACCACATCTCAAAGGCATCTATTCTTCTGCCCTCAGCTTTCCTTATGGTCCAGCTCTCACAACCATACATTGCCACTGGGAATACCATTGCTTTGACTATCAGAATTTTTGTTTTCAAGGTGATGTCTCTATTTTTCACTATGTTCCCCAGGTTTCTTATCACTTGCCTCCCAAGAATCAGTTGCTTTTTTATTTCATGGCTGCAATCACCGTCTGCAGTGAGCTTTGATCCTAAGAAAGTAAAATCTGTTACTGCTTCTACTTCTTCCCCATCTATTTTCCAGGGACTGATAGGGCCTGTTGCCATGATCTTGGTTTTCTTTACATTGAGTCTCAAGCCAGCTTTTGCACTTTCTTCTTTCAACCTAATCAGGAGCTTCTTTAAGTCCTCCTCACTTTCTGCCATTAGGGTGGTATCATCTGCATATCTCAAATTGTTGATGTTTCTCCCAGCAATTTTGATCCCAAATTGTGATTCCTCCATCCCTGCATTGCACATTATGTGCTCTGTCCTTTCCCTATTCCAAACCACTCTGTCCTTCCATAGCCTATCCTAACGGTTGCTTCTTGATTCATGTACAGATTTATCATGAGGTATATAAGGTGCTCTGGTATTTTTAGAGTATCTACATAAAACTAGTAGTCACCATTACACTACACTACATTGCATTACATTACATTACATTATGCTGCTATTGCTATGGCTTTGACCAATCTTTTCAAACTAACTCACCAAAAATTTCCTTAAGTGGAAGTCCTGTTAAACTCAGAGGTCACTGCTTTCAATGGAAAAAATGCTTAAAAGCACTTCATGACTAGATTCTCACATATATATATTCATCACTAAGTGCAGTATTACCTGATATTTGTTTAGTGGAAAAAATGTAAAGAATACTGGCTAAATTGTTGGTTCTGTTTCTTGCATAAGTTTGTTTAATGGTGAAATATAAAGAAAATGTTTGTAGGAAAGGCATGGTAAAGTTTGGCTATTAAGTGGAATGGTGTAAGATTACAATCCCATAGGGATGAGCTGGATGAAGCCAAATGAAGTTTACACATGCAGTGACAGAAGGCTGTTATCTTTAACAGGCATTTTCAACAGGGAAAGAGAGGCTGTTATGTTGTGTAAATCAGCTGCTAAAAAGTGACTCTGTCAAAAACATTCAAAGATCCTCACTATGTAATTAAAGTTTGCTGCTCAGATTTTATGAGTCAAGTGTCATTCTTAACTTTAGCTGGAAAACAGTACACCCTAGAGAAAGAATAGAAAAGGAGGGAAGAACAGACAGAGGGAGAAATAAGCCCATTTTATTAGCCCTGGGGATTTAGTGGCTAAGTAGTTTTCACACTCTGACTTCTCATGGGAGAGGTGTTGAAATCCTTCGTTGATCAGATAATTCTTAATAAGTCCTTCATGAAAATTGGATCACTGCACAGTTTCCATTCAACTTACACATCCACATTAGAGGCCTATCAAATATTTGGCATGGTAATAGAGAAATGTTGATTTATATTCAAAGCAGAACAAAATCTTTTCTTTATTATATTGAATCACTGAGAAATGATACCCTCTCCAGTGACTAAGACAGAGTGTCTAATTCCAAGTATGAATAGTCTTGTATATTTGATCATCACTGATTTCGGTATTATTATTGCATGAAAGTGCATCAATGATCTTGTGTTGGCGGGGGGGGGGGAGGGAAACAACGTTCTATAAATCAGTGGTTCCTAACCTTGGGCCTCCAAATATTCTTAGACTACTACAGCTTACAAAGCCTGCAACATTGGATGTGCTGGCAAAGATTTCTGGGCGCTGTACATCTGGAGACCCAAGGTTGGGAACCACTGCTATAAGGCAACTCTAAAAATGGGGGCAATCCAAACAGAAATGTGAAACTTTTAAACTGGGCTTTAGGAAAGTACTAAATTTGACAGAACTGTAGCAGACCATGTGCTTTTCCTCTGTACCAAATGTCATGATGTTTGGGGAAAGTTTGATATATGATTTCTAAAAATATAACTATTTTACCTCCCATTCAGAAACAGCAACAGCAACAACAACTGTACACTGTCAAGTTGATTTTGACAATGGTAAAGAATACATAGCAGTGATTTATCATTCCCTTCTTCTGGTGATGTCCTGGGACTGTACAGCTTGCCTGTAAGTACACAGGCTGGCTCTTCTTGCAAACTTTCTTCACCCCTGCTCAGCCAGCAAAGAACACAGTGACCATTTTTAATTCACTAACAGCAAAGCCTTCATTTTCATTCATCACAGTGTGGATGACCCTGATTCTAGTAACAGTCTTTGCTGACTCTGAGCCCAATCTTTTTCATTTAAAAAGTCAAGAGAACATATTTTGGAAAACATGCACACAACATTTCTGTAGAGCATTTGGTCCTGTCTACTGCTATTCTTGGTGTGCCCACCCCAAATAAAGAGTTTACAAATTGAAATATTTTTTTAATCTACATTCTGAGGACCAGGCATGGCAACATTCATTTGCCTGAGAGGTTAAAAGGTATGTATGTATCTGTTGTTTACTCACACTTTTGCTTCATCTTTTTCTTAAATCCAAAATAGACCTTTAAAATATTTTAGCATAGCAGGATCCAGCCCCATTCATGCTGTACTTATGTCTGTCCTTCCCCCATTAACCATAGTACTGATGATGTGCTCATCTTTTGCAATCATCTATTACCAGGTAATTTGACATGAGGAAAGTTTCTGCTGGAATTTGTACTTATATTTTTAAAATCTAGGAAATGCAATTCTTCAAAATAGCTCACTTTAGGAATGTGGGATATTGAGCTTTTCTACCCATGATTCTGGACAACAAAACCCATGATTCAGAATTGCCAGGAAATGGCCTAATATTGGCATGCAGTATTGTGTCTCTGTTGCCAGTGGGGAAAAGGATACCAAACTTTACATAGAATAGGGCCATCTTAATGTTGACAATATCAATGGCAAGCAGTCTACTCTAAATGGCCTAAGGAATATCCTTTTGTGCTCGCTATCACTCACACTTGTCAAAAACAGTCATGAGAATTGCTTTGTGTTTTAGTAAGGAGAAGAAGAACTGATGAAAAAAGTCAGTCAGCTTCTAAGACATTCTTTTGCTTAGTGTTTACTATTTTTGTGAATGGTAGTGAGCACCAGTAAGTCATAAACTGTTTAACTGGGGGGGGGAGGGGTATAACATATCTGGGAGTGAGAAACATAATACCTCATGCTTGTTTTGGTGAATCAAGATGCCATTAATCAGGAGGAACTATAAGGAAGGATTATACAAAGCATCCCAGCTTCTGCTTGTTGCAGTCCCCCACCCCCCTAACAATATTTTTGTGTATTATCTATGAGAAAAATAAACCAGTATTTTTCCCAGTTGTGGGACCATCCTGCTGAACTGATTTGGATATTATAGCATTTGATTACTATGACCTTGGTAGCTGCCTATAAATTGAAATGGATAAGCTTTCCTTTCAAAGCAGCAACCAAGACTGTAATTTCAAACAAAGCTTCTTTGATTTAGTCTTAGCCTGCAGCACCCAGGGACTTTAAATGTACAAGAGACTTTTGGCTATGTTAGCTGAATCTTTTGGGTGTTACAGAGCAATTGCGTGAATAATGTTGAGGTTGAACAACCTAGCATAAATCTAGTGTTTGCCCTTTTCTATTGGAAGGAAGACCGTGAAATCACATGAGCTTTCTGGAAAGGGCATACCAAGTTCATGTTTTTAGTTTTGAATGTTGAAAGCAAGTCACTTATTTCTTAATTTATAACATTGAATTTTTAATAATTAATTTTCCAGCATAATATTACAATCCCCAGACATCAGTGCTTTTCCTTTCTTCTCTTTTCTCCCCACTTCCACTTCCATTAAGTCATGGACATTTTATCTACATGGTGTTATTTTTTAAAATTTTATACTCTATTTAACAATACCATTTAAAAATATGAATACAGTGACTAATCAAAGATCTGCTGTTGTTTTCACTTGTAATTAATGTTCACCCAATTCTTTGTCTATGTAATTAATGGTCACCCAGTTCTTTGTCTATGTCTTGTTTTTTATCCTCTTTTCATACTGTCAAATGTTCCCTTTGTTAGGATTAGAACATTCATGTCTTTTCTGCCAAAGCAAATATTGTTTCTCTCATCCTCTGTTACAAACAAATTAAAAGCAAACACTTCACAAGACTTCATTTTCTTCATGGAATCTCCTCCTTTTCTTTTGCTATGGTGATGTCTTTTTTCTATGGAACAATCTATCATTTCCTCTTTGATGAAGTTCAGTGGTAGAACTTTTGTTTAATAGCACACAAAACAAATTTCATTCTTTCAATAGATTGGATTAATGTTGGCTGCTTCTTCAAGCTACTTCTTTAAAATTGCTCTCTTTCTTTTTTAAAAAAATCTATGTATCCTGTTGTTCAGATTTTTCTCTCCATGTATTTTTATTTCTTTATACTAACTGTGGATATTTGCATTTTTATACATTGCTTCAGAGTGGTGTCTAAAACAATGCCACATTCCTGGGCACAATAATTATTATTTCATTAAACCAAGCATTCAAACAATGCAATCCCTGGCAATTAGGATTTGTTTTGAACTATTGATGCACAGTAATGTAAATTTCTATTCCTCTTCCATCTTCAAGACATGACTGAGAGTGGCTCTGTACATCATCTTCAAACGACGTTGCCCTGGCTACATCTCATGAAATTCTTGATTTTGATTTTGTAATTTGGGGAGATATCTAGCTATATAGTTAAGGGGATAGAACAAGAACTAGCAAAGAAATCAAGCAGAGAAATCTAGATATCTGCTCAAGTTACAAACCCTATGAATCTGTAAAATGGAGCCATTAGAAATTAAATTCTATCAATATTCCTGTATCATGCAGATATAGTTAAAATGTGAGGAACACATGCAGCTGCATACTACCATGGACTGTGGTGGCTTAGTGGTTAATACGCTGAACTAGACAACCAGAAGGTCAGCAGCTCAAGACCTGAGTGCTGCACAATGGAGTGAGCTCCCATCTCTGTCACAGCTCCTGCCAACCTAGCAGTTCGAAAGCAAGAAATTGCAAGTAGATAAATAGGTACCACTTCGGTGGGAAGATAACAGTGTCCCGTGCATTCCGGTGTCTAGTCATGCCTGCCACATGTCCCTGGAGACATCTGCACATGCAGATATAACTGGTTCTATAAACGGAGATGAGCATCACACACTGGAGTCAGAGAAGACTGGCTTTCAAGCAAGGGCAACTTTTACCTTTACTTTACTACCAGTTTATCCTTTGTCTACTTGGCTCAGTACTGTCAACTCTGACTGGCAGTAGCTCTAAAGAATGATAGGCACTGGTCATTTACATTATCTGCTAATGGATCATTTTAACTGACGAGGCTAAGGATGGAACCTAAGATATTCCATGTATTTTCTTCTCTTATCATCACACCTAGGACTTGAGAGATCAGCTGTAGGACAGGCATTTCCTTCCTGCACTTGACCTACTTAATTTATTAAATAGTTTGTACTTCTAGTTCCAAAAATTCAGTGGTATAAAATGCAGTGAAAAATTGGTCCTTACTGAAACACCCCTTGCCTTCCTCATTATTTTAGAGTTTTATTAAAGCCTGGCATGCTTCCTGTAACTGGAAAGACTAGGAGGAACTCTTCTGGACTGGTATCTCGCACTAACCAATAATTCCTTTCCACCTCTGAATTCTGTCTCTATTCTGTATTTTTTCTCTCTCTTCCTCAGTTGCTATTAGCTGTTTGTTGCTGCTTTTCTGCTTGCTTGGTTGTTAAATTGCATGAAACAAAGAAAGTAGCCCACATATGAATAGTGGGTAGTGAGAGTGCTGGGTGCACTGTCAATTTTGTTATTAATTTTATATGTTTCCCCTTTTGGGTTATATAATTATTAATTATTAATTTGTATGTATATTTTTCTCATATATATCAATAAATATATGTTAATAAGAAAGTTATTGACTCTTGAAGACTCGTAAGTATTCTTCTCTGTGGGTCTCTGTATTTTTGTTATGTGACTGAAGAGACTTTTAAGAGAAATTCAAAACTCTATAACACATTAAATACCAGTCATGTGACTTGGCATGAGATGAGAAATTCAGCAGTTATTTGCACAATTACACGTATAGCAGCATAAGTAGCATTCAGGCTGTTGAATGGCATACAAAATATGTAAGGCAAAATGAAATCAGATGAATCAGGGCTCTTTATTCAGAATGTGTGTGTGTGTGTGTGTGTGTGTGTGTGTGTGTGTGTGAGAAAGAGAGAGAGAGAGAGAGAGAAAGAGAAAGAGAGTGAGTGAGTGTGTATGTCAATTCACACACAGATTACAAAGTTTCCCTCTAACAGAGTCAACCACTTTTTAAAACAGGGTTTTAATATGGTTGCTACTTAATTTTTCATGCCTCTGGTCATCATGTTTTGCTATACTCCAGTCTCCTTTGCAAGGATAATTCTTTGGACTTGGACATTTTGCTTACATTTTTTAGGGAAACTGCTTGTTTCATATCCAGCCCTGTAAACAGTCTTCAAACTACTGGAATTACATCACTATAAAGGAAGCATTTAAAGAAATAAACACCCCGTAGCAAGTCACTAAGACACAGACTGGGAGGCGGAAGGTCAGCAGTTCGATTCCCAAATGCTGCAGGATGGAATGAGCTCCTGTCTCTGTCCCAGCTCCTGCCAACCTAGCAGTTTGAAAGCAAGAAAATGCAAGTAGATAAATAGGGACCACTTCGGTGGGAAGGTAACAGCATTCCATGTGCTACGGTGTCTAGTCATGCCTGCCACATGACCACAGAAACATATGCAGAAGCAGACAGCGCTGGCTCTTCGGCTTAGAAACAGAGATGAACACTGACCCCTAGAGTCGGATACGACTGGCTTTCGAGCAAGGGAAACCTTTACCTTTACTAGCAAATTAAAACAATTCCCTCTTGAATTGTAATGGAGAACTCAGCAATTGTTCTAAGAGGTTCAGTTCTACCACAAAAGAAAACCAAAGCTAAGTTTGTACTACCACTTTATTATTCTGTTTATTTATGTAGGTATGTAAATAAATGTTTCATTGTCTTACTGTTCGCCAGAGCTTCCAAAGCAACTTATATAATTAAGATTTCTCTCTCTCTTTTAATGGATGAGGTGTGTGTGGCAAATTATTTTAACAGGGTTTTTATTTAGTTTTGATATTGTTTTTAATTGTTGTTAGCTGCCCAGAGTCGTGGGCGGCAATAGAAATTCAATTAAATAAATAAATAATAAATAACTGGTGAGCATTTTGACCTCAAAGTCATAAATATGATGCCCTCATGTGCAGCTTTAGTAGGATTTTTCTTCCTTCTTCTTGAACTACTTCCAGCATAAAATAGAACCAAAATAAACATAAGAAACAATGTTTCAAAGGAGACTTTGCATGTTTTGGTTGTGGAAAAATGGTGCAGAAGGAAATACTAAAACAGTGAAGAATCTTTCCACATCATCCCTTCCAGCCTCCAGAAGTGATTTATTTCCAACTTCAGTAATGATTCTTACTGCCCTGAGCTAAAATAAGTACATTATTAAAAGTAAAGTAAGTTCCAGTAAAAGAAAATTGTGTTTTATGATACGGTACTGCAGGTATACGGTACAAAAATAAACAAAGTGGGAAATTGAAAAATAAAAACTCCTCCTCTCTGCCCACTTTAATGAGGGGATTTGAATGTCTCAGGAAGGCTAAAATCAGTATCATCAGGAGACTAGATACAATTACTAGACTCCAAGCAGCATCATTAAAGACCATAATGGTTAGTGCTGAGACATTAAACTAAGATATAATATTCTTCTTCAAAAATTAATGGCCATATTAGCAAAAGTGAACTGATAGTTTCAATAACACAAAGCAAAGTTATACACCACTTCATACACTGCACTCTCTGGGTAGTTCACAAGTTAATTATCATTTCCCCCCAATATACTGGGTACTCATCTTACTGAGTTCGGAAGGATGGAAGGCTGGGTCGACTCTGAATTCTCGTCAGGATCGAACTCACAACCTTTTGGTTGCAGTACAGCAGTTTAACCACTGCAGTACCAGGACTCCAAAAGTGATACAGACGAAGGAATTCTAAAATAATAGCAGCAGCAGTCGCAGGTGACACTGGTAGAGGATCTTTCATGAACAACTGTGCTATTCATACTAACCCTTGTTAGTACTGCATGCAAGAAGACAATATTTAGCACATCAAAAATTCTATGATGAGACATTCTCAAATGAAACCAGAGATAAAGCTGAAAGATGAGACTCCCTGGAAGAGAGACACTCAGTTAACTACCTAAGAAAAATAGAGGATAACTGTGAATAGTGCCAGTGGGACTGCTGTGACTAGGTGGTCAAGATGCTGAACTTGATGACTGGAAGATTGGCAGCTCAGCAGTTCAACACCAGAGTACTGCACAATAGAGTGCACAACCATCTCTGTCCCAACCTATTAGTTTGAAAGGAAGAAATTGCAAATAGATAAATAGGTACCACTTTTGTGGGTAGATAACAGTGTTCCATGTGCTCCAGTATACAGTCATACCTGCCACATGACCACAGAAATGTCTGCAGAGACAGACAGTGCTGGCTCTTTGGCTGTAAACAGAGATGAGCCCCATCCCTTAGAGTCAGATACAACTGGTTTTCAAGCAAGGATGACCTATGAATAGTACTATCCCTACTGAAGTAACTGAATGTCAGGAGTAACTTGATGGCATACCACAACAAAAAATTATTTGCTTGTTTGTTTGTTTAGATTTATATACTGCCCTAATCAATAGACTCTGGGTGTTGTACACAGTCAAGCGAACACCTCACTGGCTGCTCAGCAAAACTTAAAAATAATATAAAAACAGTTAAAAGCCCTTCAATAAAACCAATTGCAAGAGGGGGGAAGGACCTCAGACGAAGTAGAAAAGAGAGCTTGTTGGCAATTCTCTCCTAAACAGTAGTAACTAGGCCTGGAGGCGTAATTCTACCAGGAGGAGGTTCCATAATGGGGGGCTATGACCATGAAGGCCCTTTTCCTCATGCTGGAGAGGTGCACCTCCCCAACAGATGGTATATGGAGGGTGCCCTCTTGGTTTGCTCTTGTGGGACTGGTAGATGTCCTAGATGGTATCCTCAGTGGTAGGCATGGGCCACTTCGGACCGGTTCAGCACAAGCAGTAGTAACAATCCCAGGTGGTCTCCCGGGGGGGGGGGGTTAGTAACCTTCCCGGGAGACCACATGGTCTGGTTACCTTAATTGACGCATGCATTCCTCCAGTACTCAGTGTGCATGCATCAATTGATATTTTAACGCATGCACACTCACCAGCAGCCATTTTGGGCTGCAGTGAAGAATGGGTGGCTGGCTGTTGAGGCCCTCAGTGACCTCTTTGGAGATGTGGCAGTGGTGGTTGCCCTCACTCGAGTCTACCCATACAGTGCCACTGCGCCACACTGCCACCTTGCACCGCCATGCTCACCACTGCATGCCACCACTCACTGCCACCACTCACCACTGCCAATGCTCACCGCCGACCGCTGCACACTGCCACCACTGCCCACCACCACTCGCTGCTTGCCGGTGATGTTGCACACTGCCCCCTGCCACTGCCACTGCTCACTGCCGCTCACCACTGATGCTGCTCATGGCTGCTCACTGCTGACACTGCTGATGCTCACTACCAACTGCCACCACTCGCCGCTGCCACCACTTGCTGCTGCTGCTTGCTGTCACTGCTGTGCTGTTGTGCCAGGCCAGGCTGCGCTACCGTGCCATGCCATTCCAGGCTAGGTCATGCCATGCCACCACACCACCGCTGTTGCCTCCTGCTCCCCAGGGTAAGTTACTCGGGTTTGTGTTTGGGGTGGGTGGGTGGGTTAAATATTATTTAATGTGTGCTTTTATGTGTTTTTATGTCTATTTAATGTGTATTTTAATGTGTATTTTAATGTGTATTTTAATGTGTATTTTAATGTGTATTTTATGTGTTTTTATGTGTATGGCTGCCCATCACTTGGTATCCTGGTCCGCTACCATGAAGGGCTTTAAAGGTGATAACCAGCACCTTGAATTGGCAAGGGTGAAACGACCACACAAAGGCAAGTTTTACTTCTGCAAGTGATGAGGGTGGTGTGGGCTGGATGAATTGGTGTTGGGGGCCGGATCTGGCCCACAGGCCATAGTTTGAGCGCTCTTGTTCTATGTTCTCCTCTAATGAATGAAATAAGGCAATACAGCACCAAAGCTATTCAGTCCATGGACACCAAATCTGTAGACAAGGGATAAAATTGAGAGAAAGTTTTCTGCACATCTGTAAGACTGTAAATATTAAACCACAAGAGGTTAGGCTAAACCCATGGAAAGGAAAAACAACATACCTTGCCAAATGGATGAAAGCAGAATGTCTCCCAGCAGGAAAAGATTCTAGGTGGTCCATCTGAGAATCAATTAATAGACTCTGAAATGAAGTAGGAGGATCGAAGTATACTCAAGTGACATGGGACTTGGATACAGGACAAATTTTCTGTGAATGTTGAGAAAATCAATCAATGCAGCATTTATATGTATGTAATTTATGCCCCACCATCTGTATAAAAGAAGACCTAGTAAATGCTGAGATTACGCTATGAAATAGCCAAATTCTGATCAAATCAAGTCTAATCGTTCTAACATTTTAATTATTGAGGATTTTATCTATATTTAATATGTGTTCATAATTTCAAATTGTGCAATGCTCAGATACAAATAAAGGAAGATAGTGCTTGGTAGGAGCAGCTGTTTCGGCAATCACTATTTCTGCTTTCCTGAAGTAACATCAAAGCTTCATGGAAGCTTCCTTCAATCCTTATTTATGAGAACTGAGTGTGTGCACTGAAAAGGACTGTAGTACTCTTCTTGATTTTCACCTTCCACAACTTCTAGCTCTGTCACCTAGGCATGAAATCTGAGCTATGGGAAAGTATGTGCATAGATCTCAACATCCATAAGGTTTCATCAGGGGAAATGTGTGGGTAACGGCTTTGCCAAGTCACACCTCTTCATCGGTTGAAAGGTTACACTTGATGGAACCAAATGAATTTGCAATTTCTGAAAAAAATTTCTACGTGAGAGAGCATAGAATTCTAGCTAAACTGCATATCTGAGCCAAAATATTCTTACTGAAAATCAGAATCACTTCAGATTTTTGTTGTGAAAATGAATCTGTTTTTTCATCTAATCATATGTGGGGTGAAAGATCACCAATTTTGCAAAGGTATAGTTCCAATGTATGAAATTAACATCCAAAACATGTACAATGTTCAGAAAAATACTTACAATTCTGCATACTAATTTAACAAGCAAGCAATGCACACTGGATGTAAAAAAATTCAATCCACTAATTTTGTTTCTTTTTCTTAATCATTATAGCACTAATTAATGATTTAAACTGAGAAATAGTGATGATTTGATGGGGTTAAAGACACATGGGGAAATTGGATAAAAATTTTATTTTCCCCTTAAACAAAGTTTGTAATAGAGCTGCTTTCACTAGCACAGCATAATGCTTGGGATAAAAAACCAGATGGCCTCGTGAATTGTGTTAGTGAAGGTACGGATATATTTTGCTTTCTTAGAATGACAGTCACACTGATAATAAATATCTCTGCATTGTGCATATTAGCTTTGTTAAGACAGTATCACAGCCTTGGACAATAAAGACACCAAGATTGATTTTTGGGAAAGCCCCACTGTACCACCAAGTTCAACAGCTATGTTTCCCATCACAGCACAACTTGCCACCCCAGCCCCCCCCCTTAAACAAGGACACAAGACAACTTCGTGGAATAGAAATTGGCCACTTTATTAAGTGACAAGAATAAAATGATTACAACCCTAAACGCAGGGGCCAGCAAAGCACGGGGGCAAATCTCCAGGGGGAGATTTGGGCTGGGCCAAATTAACATAACCCCGCCCTAACCAAAACTCCTCCCCCTCCCCTGGATTCACCACACCCCCACTACTCCCCCGTGCTTTCCGCCCACCCGTACAATTCTGTCGCCCCTATACCCTTACTCATCGAGATGAGGCAGGTGAAAAAAGCCACCAGCAAGGCCAATCAGCCGTGACCCAAAATTCCTGCCCGGCCCAAAATATTGCGACACCTATTGCCACCTCGATTTTTAGGGTGGGCGGGCGGGCGACCAATTCCCAACCCACAAAAATTAATCTCGAACCCAGAACAATAACCTCCCAACAAGACACGCCCCCCCAATACAATTGAACCAATCCCAACCTTCCATGCTGTTGTCTTCCAACCCGACCACCTAGGGTGGGGCGGGGCGGCAAAGACCCTTCTCGAACAGCAGGCGCTGACTCAAAGGTACCCTTTTGGTGATTAACAATGCCAGACTTAACTGGGTTTTATTTTTGTATCTTTCTGCAAGTTCTACTCAAGTAAACTGAGCACTATTCTAAGACTATTGTATTGATAAACAGATTGTAAAGCATTTAATGATATGGTACCTTTGTGTGTGCGTGCGTGTGCGCATGTGCATGCATGCGTGTCTGACATCTTTGCAGGCCAGCCTGTGCATGCCCGAAATAAAGCACAGCAATGAAATTATAATATATAAAGGTCTAAGTTAGTATTCACATGATAACTTAGACAAGCTGGCCACCAAGTAATTGTGTATGAAAGTGCTGCAGCTTCCTTTCATTATAATTGAAATATGAGATACTGGACTGTCATTGGGTTAACTGTGGGTGTGGTTATACTAGCAGCTGGGAATGAGTTAGTGTGGACCACTTTGGAATGGTTGGATTTGATTAGGTAAAGGTCACCCTTGCTCGAAAGCCAGTCGTACCCAACTCTAGGGTTCAGTGCTCATCTCTGTTTCATAGCCGAACAGCCAACGCTGTCCGCTTCTGCAGATATTTATGTGGTCATGTGGCAGGCATGACTAGACACCGGAGTGCACAGAATGCTGTTTACCTTCCCAATGAAGTGGTTCCTATTTATCAAACTGCTAGGTTTGCAGGAGCTGGGACAAAGTCGGGAGCTCATTCGTCCTTTTTGGGTATCGAACTGCTGACCTGCCACCTTCCAGGCAGTGTCTTAGCCACTTGAGCCACTGCAGTCCCACTGGATTTGACTAGATTATTGATTATTCAAATGAAGCCTAACCTTTCTAAACTTAATAAGCAAACCACTTTTGCATAGTGACAAATTAGTCACTTCTCCTGCTCAGCAGGGAACAGAAGTGAAAACATTTTCTTTGTCTGTTTAAGACTATCACTGAAGCCATTAACATAGACTTGACTGTAGATGGATTTATTTAATTATTTTTTTAAAAAATATCTAACATAGTGCATTGGTGAATATATTTTTTTAAAAAATCTCTCTCCCTGTTATTTGCTGAACAGGGGAAGTGACAAATTTGACAAAAACTGAAAGCTAACTGCTATTAAAGCTAACTTCACTATATTGGCAGATTCAAAGGTTTGCTTTGGATTGGTTCCAGCAGTCACACATGTTGGAACTGATCCACATGAGAGCATTCCTACCTGCAACAGAAGAGTAGAGACTGGAAATATCCAAGGCTGGAACATTTTGGTGGTGGGATAGTTTGATTTCGCAAAGACATCGTCTGATTGCCTTATTTAACTGAGCACCTGCGTATCCTGCAGTGCTCCAAACAATGGTCTATATAGTCCAGTGATGGCGAACCTATGGCACATGTGCCAGAGATGGCACTTGGAGCCCTCTCTGTGGGCACCCATCCAGTCACTCCAGCACAGAGTTTGCTCCACCCCTCTGCCAAGCAGACCAATGGGAGAGCTTCCTTCCTCCCCCAACACAGAGTTCACCCCTTCCCTCTGCCCAGCAGCCCAGTGGGAGCATTTCTTTCCTTCCCTGTTGTTGTGTTGACACTTTGCAATAAATAAGTGAGTTTTGGGTTGCAGTTTGGGCACTCGGTCTCTAAAAGGTTTGCCATCACTGGTATAGTCAGTCTCCAGCACTATAACTTGAATAAAATGGAAGAAAGAGAAGATTTGTAATGTATACTAAGTTAAATGACAATTCTGGTCAGAGTAGGATTGTCTTTTTTTTTTGTTCAGTCGTACAGTAGATTCCAACCCTTTGCGACCCCATGGACCACTGTCCGCCAGGCACTTCTGTCCTCCACCATCCTCCTCAACTCACTCAGCTTTGTGCCCATTGTGTCTACAATACCATCTAGCCATCTCATTTTTGGTCGCCCCCTTCTTCTAGAAGCAGGCAAACTTACTTCTTTTAAGTATCTATGCAGTTACAGGGTTTAAGGTAGGAAAGAGTTGGTTTGCCTATATATACTTTATCAGTTTTAGAAACTATATGTCTTGAGACCATTGGCAAGAAATGCATGTCTCAAGAATTTACACTTCTGTGAGGCCTAGAGCTCAGTGATTTAGGTATCTGGCTGTGGAGCCAGAGGTTGTAAGTTTGGTATCCCACTAGGCCTTCTGTGAGTAGAACCAGCCTGTATGATCTTGGCCAAGCCACACAATTTCAGGATATACCCCAAGGAAAGTAATGGCAAACAACTTTAGAATATTCTCTACCCGGAAAAAACTGAAAAATCTGAATTGACATTATTATTACCTAAAGAACTCCCTAGATATTTGGAGTTTATGGATTTACGGAGGAGCGTTGTCCTCATCCTCTATTTATTTATTTTAAAAAGGTGAACAAAATCCTATTTATGTGGGTATAATTTCTGCTTACATAAATTTGCCAGGCTTTATGTAATGACATCAGGCAATTAGAAAATCAGATTGCATAGTCAGTTGCATGATTCCTGTTGTGACCTTTGTGCAATGTTCATTCAGAAGTGTTTCATGGATAGCACTTCTGCTTTGATGCTGTTCTAGCTACTATAGACACAAAGTCAAAGTAGCACATGGCTGAGAATTATTACAAATGTTGCATGTTACAATATAAAAGGCTAAGGAGCCCATCTTTTAAAAAATACACACAAATATTTGATCAGTGGGGGAATATGAGATTTTGCTAAGATATTCACATAAATGTGATCAGTTCACATTATGTTGAACTATATAGATATAATAGTGTAAATTCTTCCTAAGGGAATTGTGTAATTTCTGTTCTGGTTTTCATTTACTGTTTTTATGCTTACTCAAAATTAATCCCCTGCAAAATTACTATTTACAACATTATTTACAGTGACTGAAAACTAATTCACTATAATAATGATTTACAGCTTATTTATTTATCCATTTTTGGTTTGTTATGTGAAACCTGATTAGACTGTTATTTTGCCAATTGTTCCTTTCTAACCTTTGGATTAAAAAGAAGAAGCAGCAGCATTGATTAACTAAAATATAGCTGTTTCTGAGTCCATGTCTTGTGGTATTTTCTGGTACCCATATTTCCAGTTCTGAGGGTTATTGCAGAAGCTTCCAAGAGACAGGGCACTGGACAGCTAGTAGAATTCAGGAGAAAAAAATCTCCAGAATAAGTGCGGCAGTAAATCCATGAGTCTTGGTTGATGGATGGAAACTTAATCTCTATGAACTAGGTCAATTTATTTTAAAAAGGCAACGAATCCATCTTTTCTTGTAATGGTTTGGATTTCTCCCCATCAAATAAAGAGGCAAGACACAATAACTTGGTGTAAAACTAGGGCCACAATTTATTGAAACACCTGACCTGTGGAGGGGCCCATTAGTATAAAACCTGGTAATAGAGCAGGAGGTCCTCTATGGCCCCTCTCTAGCCAAGACAGGTCAATTCCTAGCCCCTGCACAGTTGTGTACCTCAACAGCTACTACCAAGCCTGCTTAGTTGGGGAGGCATATTTGTGGGCATTTCCAACTCTGTTCATGTGAACAGATGTGGGATGTACCACAAAGCTGGGTCATTATTCTTTAGGCTTAAAAGAGAACCAGAGTCCTTTTGAGGCTTGACCTATGTGAGATACATACTGGTCAGACAGAAACTTTTCTTTTCTTTTAACTTTCTCCTCAACTTTTATTTTAGTAACATTACCAAAAATTGTTTTCCTATTGAACACAGTTGGGGGTGGGACTACATTCCTGTGGGTTATTTGGATTTAAGTTAAAGGGATTGGCCAACATTTTATTCCTAAATGTAATAAATTGCTCTAGAATAGACCTATTGAATCTATGGTAATTTGGTGAGTTAACTCCTCCATAAACCCCATTATTTCAATGTGTCTACTCTAATGTGATTTATTACACTAGGCAACAGGATTTTGGCCATTGAATCCTATTTTAATCACAAAATTCATTGCATGGTCATCAGAATGACAAGACAGAAGCAGCAATGAGCTTTTCTACAAAATTGTTATGAGAAAAGTGTATATTGCAAATCCTCTTAAAATTTTAAGAAAAAAGATACCATAGGGTAAGAATAATTAATCTTTCTGGTTTTATATTTGTACACATAATTAATTTATATATCACATTTTTTCTTGTGTCATATTTGCAAAATATGTTTTCCATATTTTTTTATTTTTTTTTTGAATAGTAGCCATGTTAGTCTGCAGTTCAGGCATATCAGAAAACAAAATAAAAAACATTGTAGCACTTTAAAGACTAACTGCTATATTTTTATTGTTAGCTTTCGTGGATCAAGTCCACTTCTTCTTACAAGGAATAAAACTTACAAGCGTGGTTTATATACATCAAATGCAGGGGTTAAATGGAGAAGGGTTTGCTCAAGCAGAATGACAGACAAGCAAGCATAACAATACAACTTCCTACAGCTATCAGTAACAATAGATTGTTCAGATTAGTTTTAAATGTCTCCCTTTCAATCTCAAAGGTGTGCAGAAACCCCATTCTGGTTTCTGATTAACCTCCCACTTGCGTATCACAAAACAAACAAAAACACTGTACTTGGTTACTTCCTGTTTTGCTAAAGAGAATTGACAGGAAGGTTGTAATACACCAAATATATAATATATAAAATATCTAGCAGCATATTGCAATCTGTGTATCAAATTTGAGAATGTTCCAGAAACCCTTCGCTAATATTTAATCCCCTGTGATGGGTGTCTAACAGATTGATGTATTTAATTTCTGCTGTCTCTTTTTCAATCCTAGTTTTGTAATTTCTCTGTTCCAGAATTGTAACTTTCAGGTCTTGGATAGAGTGTCCAGGTTGATTGAAGTGGTTTGAGATAGGTTTCTCTGTGTTGCCATTCCAGATGTCTTATTTGTGTCCATTAATTCTTCTGCATAAAGATTGTCCTGTTTGTCCTACATAAAGCACAGACGGACATTTTTGGCAAGAGATGACATAAATCACATTGGCAGAAGCACAAGTAAAACTGCCTTTAATGTTGTGTGTGGTGCTGTTGGGTCCAGTTATACTGTTTCCAGAGCGAATGTGGGGGCATAGTTGACATCTGGGTTTGGAGCAGGGTTTAGGTCCCATCTCTGATTCACTTTTGTGTAGTCTGTTGTGTGTCAATAGTTGTTTGAGATTGGAGGGTTGTCTATAAGCAAGTAGAGGTCTGTCACCAAGGGCTTTGGAAAGTGAAGCACTCTTGTCCCATATGGGTTGGAGATACCTCATTATGCGTGTGAGGAGTTTGAGGGCTAAAACTGACAACCCTCTGGGCCTGTCTTGTAGTAGATCACTCCTGGGTATTCGTCTAGCCCAGTTGTCTGTTCTTTAACCATTGGATGGGTACTGCAGTTTGAGAAATGCATTTTATAAGTCCTTGAGCTTGGCATCCCTGTCATCTGGGTTTGAGCAGAAGCAATTGTACTCGAGGGCTTGGCTGAAAACAATGGAATTTTTTGTGTGTTCTGGATGGAAGCTGGAGGGATGCAGGTAGGTACTTCTCTCCATGGGTTTGTGGTATAGTGTGGTACTAAGATGTCCATTTTGTAGTTTCACAGTGGTGTCCAGGAAATTCACTTGTTGTGTAGATGGTCCAAACTGAGTTTGATATTTGGATAAAAATTATTGAAGTTGCACAGGGAGGTGACTGTATGGCCTCATTTTTGTTTTTAATGATGTTCCTTATAGCTTGTAATCCATCTTTGTGTGGAATGTTGGTGTACAGAGCTTCCACGTCCATTGTAGCTAAGATGGTGTTATCCGGGAGTTCATGTGTGTGTTGAAGTTTTCTTAGAAAGTCTGTGGTATATCTTACGTAGTTGGGTACATTGGTGGCATATGGTTTGACAGTGTTGATGCTTGAAACAATGGGTCTCTCAGGGTTTCCAGGTTTGTGAATTTTAGGTAGTAGATAAAAGATAGCTGGTTGAGGTTCTTGTGGTGGCTCAGTCAAGATTTGATCACGCACATCTCCAGGAATAGTTTTTAGAAGGTTCTGTAATTATTTTTGATATTTGATGGTTGGGTCCATAGTTAGAGGCTGGTAAAATGTAGAATTGGAAAGTTGTCTGTCAGCTTCCTGTGTGTAGCTTGATTTGTCCATGACAACTACAGCACCACCCTTGTCTGCCTCTTTGATGATGATGTTCGGATTATTTCTGAGGTTGTTTATGGCCTCAGATGAGATTGTAGATTGAACCTCGTCCAATCTTTTTTATTCTGTTGCTGTTGCTAAAGATTGTGGTTATATCCTTTCCTCCTTGCAGTATATTCATATATTAGGAGGTAGCAGAACTTCACTTGACTACAATTTAAATTCTTAATGAAGACTCCTTGATTAAGTTACATGCCAATTTGGCATGCCTATTTGCTCTTACTCTCTTGGGAAGACAGAATATGGAGCAGATGGTTTCAATGTCTTTTCTCAACAAGATTTCACAATCCCTGCTGATACCATTCTTCCACTTTCAACTTCATATGTTAGGGTTCACATTCATGCCTGGGAGAACATGTTTGAATCTCAAATAGATCTGGTTGTCACATATTAAAATGGTTTTAATTGCTATTGATGTCTTGTTGTGAAATCGCCCTGAGTCACTTCGGTGAGGAGGGTGATAAACAAGTTTGATTAATAAATAAATAATAAAATAAATAATTTTAAGGGGGAAGGGGTTGAGGTTTAAGTTTGTTAGTCATTACTTCTTAAATGAAACATATTATTAGTCTAGTTTTTCATAATAATTTGTTAAAAATAAACGTGTTAATAACATTGTAATTCAGAGAGAGAGAGAGAGAGAGAGAATAACTATGTCATTGTATTTTATAGCCAAGTACTGTATTTTGAAACGACAAGCATTTTTGACTCATGAAACTGGAGAAAATGAACATTCCTGCAGATTATTCAGATTTAAGTGAAAGAATTGAAGGCTCTAAAATTAACTTTCTACTGTGGAAGTTATCAATTATGACCAGGGATGAAGAATTAAAAGAGTAGCAGAATATGGTTAACAAATTCGTAATGGGGATAAAAAAGGTAAGATTGACAAAAAAATTGTTATAGGAAGACTAGGCCTTTTCTTCTGTCGCATAGCTGAGTCTGACCCTTTGCGACCCAATGGACCACTGCATGCCAGACTAGGCCTACCTAATATTAAATTAGATTATGTTGCTATCAGTTGAGATATATATCAGATATTTTAACTTTTTATCCACTATTTTTTTTAATTAGTGGATAGTGACATGTTAGGTATAAAAGGTAAAACTGCTACTTTTTAAAGCAAACATACTAGAGAGAAGCTGGAAGGATTATAAATTCCATATTAAGAAATATTGTTGAAAATTTAGAATTAAAGTAGGAAGATAGTTAGTCCATTAATTTCTCCATTAACCCCAATAGTGGGAGAAGTTTCTGAAAAGTCTAAAAGGGTGTTTGTAGTAACTATTAAAAAGAAAACAAACAATTAATTTAACAGGGGAAATCTAAGGAAAATATTGTAATAAATTTAGAAAGGGAAGGATTAACCTGAAAGAATGTATTACAAATAGATCAATGGACGAGAGAATAAAATAAATGAAAGGGTGATTGTAGAAAACTGATAAAATATAAAGAAATAATAATTCAGACAGATGAGCAAAAATAATAATAAAAGGGAAGATAAATCTAAAGCACCAAATCTGAAGAGTAAAATAATTTTAAAGTATATGTCTGTAAGAATAAAATAAAAAATGCATAAATTAATATTGAGATGATATTTGACACCAGTTAAATTGAATAGTTTGGATTCTAACTACTTCATTATGTGCTGGAGATGTGCTCTGTTGGTGGGACTTATTTTCATAAGTGGTGGAAGCTTGGGATAAAAATTGGCATTTAATTTTTAGAGAAATGAATTATATTTTCAATTTAAGGATGGTAGCATGCCGCTTTTGCCAATTTATGAAAATTTTCAATTGCAATGGGCAAGAAAGTAACTAATTACTAATTAAGTGATGGTAGCGAAAAAGTTATTTGCATGAAATTGGAAAGTTAAGTATGGATTTCAGTTGGATAATGATATAATGACATTTGGGATCTAGCAACTATTGAAGAGGTTACATGTGACATTTAAATGATAAAAATAAAGTTAAAGGAGAAAACATTTAATCATATATGGGGAAAATTTATTAATTTGTTAGAGAGAAAGAGGAAGGCCAAATGCCTGCAAAAGCCATAGTTTCAGATTCTTGTTTTGGAGGGCGGAAAGGTCTAATACTTCAGTTATTGTTTTCTTCATGTAGCACAGGGGTTCTGAACCTACAGCACCATTTCATGTGGCCCACGCCGCCTCCACCACACCTGGAAGTCAAAGCAAACACATTTTACATCAGCTGTAAAATGTGCTTGGGCATGCATAAACACACCCATGACTGTCATAAATGCGGAAGTGACTGCATTTATGACAGCCATAAATGTGCCTGCTTCTACTTCCAGGGATCATGGCCTGGCCCGCTCAGCTGTCTGGGTGGCGTGGTCAGTCCTGTGGTGTGAAAAGGTTGGCCACCCCTGATTTAGCATATGTCCCCTTTATAGTTTGCAAAATCTGATTATTCTGATATGTAGAATAACTTCTATGGATGTCGTTGCCAAAATTGTCTCTACTACCAATCAGTGTCAAGCATGAAAAAAATTTGAAACCTTTTTTCTTATGAGTTAAGATGCATCTGTTTCATTTTCTTCAATCCATAAATCTGCTCTGTGGTTACTTTCAACCATAAGTGTTCTACACAGATGTGGGCAGAGCCTTTGGGCCAAAACAGGCTATTTGTTAAAGAGCAGCACAACATTGTCCTCTGCTGCATCAGACTATTTTATTTCAAGGATCCTTCAATTAATTCCCACCTGCCCCAGAGTATCAGTAGGCTGGAATGTGGACAAGTATCTTTGCAGGTGTGCTGTTAGAGGTATGATAGACAGGTCAAGGGCATTAGAATCGTCTCACATTTCTTCATCTGTAGTGATGTGATATGAGACAGAAATCTATGCTCAATTTAAAATGAGTTCTTCTTTTGAAGAGAACTAACCCACTGTAATGTAATCTCTGCTTTTCAGCACCACACAGGTTTGCCAGTACCCATTGTTAACATGAGAAGAAAAGATGAAGCATGCTGATCTTTTCCGATTGCTCCCAGAGAAGATTACAGAGCATTTTCATAAGCAAGCCTTCTTGCTAATTGTTCTAAATGCAACAACATCATTCATACTTGGGAGGGGGGCACTATTCTCCTCCTGAAGGACATCATTTTTATAAAACCCCATCCTCCCTCCCAATACCATTCATTTTAGTTCTGGAAAGTGGCAGTTCTTGTTTGTTTTGACAATTTTGTTCCTGCTGAAGTTTATGTATGAAGGAATGAGGAGGAGGAATCAAGATAACAGAACATGTCAACAGACTATTATCTCTCTCTACATATACTTGTACTTTCTAACTGCGGGGGGGGGGAATCTCTTTTATGCACAGCCTTTGTCTACCTTGTTATGTCTATCGTTTCAGCACAACAAGAATGGGAGTAAAAATATAGCTTTATTTGGTGCATTTCCAAAAAAAAAATTTACAGCCTTTAAAGCCAGTCCATTCAAGTGGATTAGACATTGTCCTATATTTCATGAAATCAGTGAATACTATGCTGAATGGGGAAAAGGTGGGAGAATGATGAAGGAAGAACACCAGTACAAAAAAATTATGTTTCATTTTGGGAGTCTTCAGGTGTCTTTGGTGCTTTATTTGACTTTCTACCTTCTGTGCCAAATATACAAATCTTTTCATTTACCATTGAATTTGCTGCCAAAAGAATCATTCTCTGTGCATTTCAGGAATGAGGGTTGACAGAAAGGCAAGAAAGAGAACATTTCTCTCCAGCATGAACTATAGGTAGCTTGGGCTGACTGACATGCACAGTCACAAAATTCAGTTTGCAACAGATAACGGCTATGGTAAAAAAAATTTAATTTAAGGAACTTCACCTCCAAGTGTTAATGCCAGTCGGAGTTCAATTCCCAGGTACTGTATGATGGAATGAGTTCCTGTCTCTGTCTCAGCTTCTGCCAACCCAGCAGTTCAAAAGCAAGAAATTGCAAGTAGATAAACAGGGACCACTTCAGTGCATTCTGGTGTTGAGGCATGCCTGCCAAATGTCCACTGAAATGTCTGCAGATGCAGACAGTGCTGGCAAATGGTTTTTGACCACAATTGGGAAAGATTTTAGTGTGGGAGCACCAAAAAGTAAATGTAAAAGGCTGGTTGTTTTCACTCATATCTTTTACCACAAAAGGATCCATTAAACGACTTTCTACACCAAAAATCATTATATTGTTTTGTTCAACTTCAACTTCACCGTTGTTAACAATTTCCCCTGGTTCTAGGCAATATAAATTTCCTTTCCTCATCAACAGGCTCATTTAGCTGCATCTTGATTGCTAGCAATTTGCCCAAAACGTCTCTGTCTTTTAATTGCTTGCGCCTTTTTTTTAATCTATAAAATGTAACTTCAGGCAGGCCTTCTTTGCCTTACCATTTCCTTTTTTGCAAAGGCATATCTAATAACCTTGTTCATATCCTCTGGCTTTATGCATGTAGAATCAGATGAACAGAAGGGAAAAACTTTCCATTTGATTCAAAGTCCATTAAAAACAATAATAAAAATCCATAACATCTTTGCATTTTGAAAGGGGAAATTTAAAACATTACGCATGAAATTTTGTTCCATTTTCACTTGCAAATAAACGCACATTACTCTAATATAGAACTTATTTCCTACAATTGTTCTGAAATTTATCTCATGTGACCTTTGAGGTGTGTAATTCTAAGTACCAATTTAGGCACCTTGAGTTAATCGGAATCCACTGACTTTCACTCAAATTCATGGTGTGGAATCAGCACTATTTCCCCTATTCGAGAAAGTAAGCATGATTTCATTAGAGTTTCTGGACTCACTCAAAGTCTTTACATAAGGCAGTGTTTAAAAAGTAATCTCATTAGAAATTCGTCCAAATACAGTATCCATGCCAGATTTTTTTAATTCCTTATATCAACCCCCCCTTGCTGTGCTACATAAATATATTTATAGGAGATTAGCATTGCAGTCAAGAGTAAGCTTTCCCCATAGAATGAATGAAATATATATGAAACATATTAAATTTTTAACTTTCCAGAGAACTAAGCTACAATTATTTTCTTCTTCTTTCTGACTTTTTAAAAATATTTAAAAACTGTCCACATAGTCTTCTTTTCTGTATATAGTAAAGGTAAAGGTCACCCTTGCTCAAAAGCCAGTCATATCTGACTCTAGGGTTCCGTGCTCATCTCTGTTTCAAAGCCAAAGAGCCAGCACTATTTGATTCTGCAGACATTTCTGTGGTCATGTGGCAGGCATGATTAGACACTGGAGCACATGGAATGCTGTTTACCTTCCCACCAAAGAGGTCCTATTTATCTACTTGCAATTTCTTGCTTTTGAACTGTAGGTTGGCAGGAGCTGGGACAAAGACGGGAGCTCATTCCGTCCTGCAGTATTCAGGTATCAAACTGCTGATCTGCCGCCTTCCAGTCAGCATCTTAGCCCCTTAGGCCACTGCAGTAGGTAAAGGTAAAGTTCACCCATGCTCAAAAGCCAGTAATATCTAACTCTAGGGTTTGGTGCTAATCTCCATTTATATCCAAAGAGCCAGTGCAGTCTATGTCTGCAGATATTTCCATAGTCATGTATATGCATACACATAAAACAATAAACATTTTGCTTGTGTTGACTATATTAAAGCTAACTGACAAAGTTAATAACACAAATCTACTGCCTAACATGAATAGCTACACAATATTGGATGCTACATTATTCATGTACCTCTGCCCATGTACACCAGGTGATTTCTGCCCATGTACATCAGGTGATTTCACAATGATTTAATCTATGGAAAAGAAGACTAGCTGACAGTTTTCAAATATTTAATTGGAAATGTTTCATTTAATGGTTAAATTTAAAATATTTAACTTAATATTTTAAAAATCACTACAGAAAGAAAAAGAAAATAACTGTAGTTTAATTCACAGGAAAATTAAAAGTATTATTACTGTACCCCAAAAGAAAGAAAGAAATCTTCTATAGACACTGGTATATCCCTTTCAATCGCTTTTCACATGAAGACTAACAAGATATGAGGAATGCTTTCCATATATGCTCATGGACAGGATGAAGCCATTAAACATATTAATATTAAACTTTCCCCAGTAATTGGGAAGATTCATGCAAAGATTTGTGTGATTAGCTATGTACTGCTCAGACAGAATCACTCAAAGGGACAAATTATATCAAATGATAAATTGTGACAATTCTAGTTAATGAAGATTTTTGCTGCATTATCTGTTTATGTGAAATATTTTCCTTATGTAACCAGCCAGGTATGGAATCTGGGGCATCTTCAAATCAAAGTCTAAAAAACAGCATGATTAGTCCTCAAAAGCCCATTGCTTATATTTTGGAAAGCACCGGTTCATGACTTTGGCGGATAGTTTGACCAGTATGGCACTGTACCTACTAGGATTATATATATTTATTAAATAAATTGAATCCTCTTATCTACTGATTGTCTGCTAGTGTAATTCCTGATACCGGAGCAGGAGATATCTTGTCTCATCTCCAGACCAGGTAGTGCATTATTTATTTTATTTTATTTTTAGGATTTGTATTACCACCCAATTCCAAAGACTCTCGGTGGCATACAGATATTAAAACCATCACAATTTTAAAATCACAATTAAAACCCCATTATAAACTACCACACAACTTCCCCTACCCTCCCACTAGTTTAAAAAGGAGAGTGTTCGTAATTCAGCCAGCAGGCTAGGGCCACAGCACTGCCGGTGCCCCACACCTGCTTTGCCAACCAGGTTTTTAAACCTTTTCTGAAGGGCAGAAACTCCTTCTGGAGACACAACTTGGCTGGCAGGAGGTTCCATAGGGCCAGAACGGACACTGAGAAGGCCCTCCTTCTAGTGCTAGAGAGATGAGCCTCTCTAACAGATGGAACAATTAGAGAGCCACTCTGGTCCACTCTGGTAGGACAGACAGATATTCTTGGGGTGATGCGGTCTCTTAAGTATCCTTGCCCAATATCATGTAGGGCTTGGTCTGAGCAGGCCAGGCATTAAAACAAGACTCTTGCTCCAGACCTCAGATCAGGAATGCTATCATGTCCCAGGTTATTTCTTGCCTCCTCAGCCTAAATGTGCTAAAGTCTCTCTTTCATTCAGGCGCCATTGCAGCTCAATATACAGAAGGAACTATCTCCTCATTTGCTTTTTCCTACACCCAGACTATCTACTCTTTGAAGAAATTATGCATTTTGGTAAATTTGTCAAAAATGACTAGATTCTTCATATGCTAGTCAAATTCAATAGGTTCATCTTCTGCAAGCATGGAGAGTATAATGCTGTACGTTCCTGCTGCAGAAGAATTAAAATGAGCAGCCTTTCAGGTGTGGGGTTGAAGAAAAATGACAGTAACCTTAATTCAGCACCAACATGCTTGAATAGATGGGATTTCACTTTTTAGAATTAAGTATGCAGTGCCTTGGCCCTAGGGTGGATGGATATATTTTGACCAAAAGGAAGGCACACACTTTGTTAAATTCTGTCAAAACTGAGCTTCAATGAAATTTTTGCCCAACACTATTAAGTATAAAAACTTGGCTTCCCGGAGTTCTGTGTGATGACTACTTTCTCTCTTTGCCAAGAGAAATCATCCTGTGTTCTTGGAGATATCTGAGAGTGTCTCACAGTAAACTGGAAAGTTATTGATGTTCCTTGATATTTGCCTTGACAGCTGCTCTGTATCATCTTTAATCATCGCCATCATGGTTCACAGCTCATCCCCCCCTCTTCATTTTATTTTTGCCTGTTTTTTAAGACACACATGCTGATAAATCTTCAAACCTTGTATGTTGTCTACCAACACCAACACCCCCCTTTTTTTCCTCCCAAGTGTCAAATTTTCTACTGTTCTCTGAAAAGAAATTGCAGGGGAGACAGCAGCTTAAGAAGCTTTACAACTTTGTTAGTAGGATGTCTTGATTCAAGAGAGAACATTACCTTGCAGCCTGCATCTGTTCAGCAGTAATCAGGTTATGCATTAAGAGGGTTCTGTCAATACTACAGAAACCCTTTCAGAAAAATCATATTACACGTTAGCAGCATGACTTTATTGTATCTGTCTGTGTTTTATTCCCAATTATTGATAATCTTTGGAGGCATGATGTCTGATTAACAAAAACTTTTCTTCCCAACTAATGTCTTTCAATGATGTCATAGTTCCAGGTTGGAGAGCCTGTTTCCCAAGCTTAGTAATCTCTGGGAATATTGAATAAATATTGAAATAATGAACACAAAAAAAGCATAAAGCAAGAATGGTTTTTCCCATCATAGTTCTCCATATTAATTTTTCTTCAAAGTTTTGTATCATCTTTTATGCAGAATTAAAATATATCAAAAATATAAATAAATGTATTAATTCCTATGATGTAAATGAAGGAGCTCCTTGCCAGAAAAACTGGATTCCACCACCACCACCCAACAGACCCTGCATGAAACTGTAGATGAGAGGCATTTCAGATGACATTTTCCAATAAGAATCTTGTAACATATATGTTTAAGGAAAATGCTGAAGAAACAAATTTTGGTTGAGTCTGTTACTGCCATATATTAATATTTATCCATTTTGCTTTTCACAATGCAAGAGACTTTCCAATTTTTGACTGTGATAGAAGCACATCAGTTCTAAAATACCCCCCCCCCCAACTCAATGAGAGTGACTTTGAAGTCAGCTTACACAGATTTGAACTGCTGGAATAATACACTGGTAGAATTAATACTTTTGAAAATGCTCCAATATTAACCTATTTGACCTTTTGTCCAAACATAACCTAAGCAAAACCAAATAACAAAAAAGAAATTGACTCTGAAGCCTTTGTTTCCACTGTTCAATCCTCTTCATGATTAGTCAAATTCTTTTTCTTATATATCCCATTATTGCATGCAGAAATAATAGAAAGCAAACATCTTCCATCAAGCATATGACACATCTTCACATATATGAAGACAGATATCACAGAAGATAAAGACCATATTGCCTATCATGTCTGCTCCCAGTCAAATACTCTCAGTTCCACATATCTTCATACAATTTGACATCAAGACATGGTTTACTACTGAAATTTATGGTTTCCTTGAACTTCTAGATCTCCTTTTATATATACAGTGGAACTTTGTATAGTGAATGTCCCCTATAGTGAAAAAATCGCATTACGAAAAGAATTGAAAAAAATGGTGCCTTGTATAAAGAAAATTTTCACTACACAAAAATAGTTCTCCCTATGGGGAAAACTCATATAACAAAATTTGCTGCTATGCGATACAGTGTCCCTATAGTGGAAATTGCATAACGAAATTTTTTATGGGAAAAAACACTTAGTGAACAATTTTTCATTAAACAGTTTTTCCATGGAGATTTTTCTTATATGGGAAAAATTGTACAATGAAAAAAAAATGTGTCAGGGATTTCTGGCGGTATGTGTGTCAGCGTAGCAGAGTAGCAGTTAGGTTATTGCGCAGCAAAAGGTTCGGATGCAAACACACACACACATACAGCTTCAGTGAATAGTGTAGTTTACTTCTGGGTGAGGGAAAGACAATAGACACAGAACTATATACACAGGTACCGGTCTGTCTGCAAGTCCCACAGTTGCAACAGAGCTTGGAATCCTGAAGGCTCAAGTCCAATGAGCATGCACAGAGTCCTGCCAGCAAAGCACTGACTGCAGTTTGCCAAAGTCAGTGTGCTCTTCTCAGCAGTATGGTGTACCTGATAGTTCTCAGTAGAAGCAGAGCTTCAAGCAGCACGTCTTCTCCCTCTCAAGTCAGTTGTCAGTCTGTCACAGTTCATCAGCAGTTCCTCCTCAGTTTAACCCTCCTCAGCATAAACCTCCTCAGTATAATACTCTCCTCAGAGTAGCCCATCTCAGGTGGGCAATAGTTATACTGTGCTGTTGCTGTAACACTCGCTAAGTGGTCACAGCTGTGCTCAGCACTGAGTCACGTATGCCAAGCAGTCACAGCTGTGTAATCAGTCTATGCCTCAACAGCTAACACCTGTGTCTGGGGCTCTACAAGACTCTTAAAGGTATACTCACAGAGTGGGCAGGAATCTTGCTACAATACCCCTAAAAATGCCCTAACAAAATACATAGTGAAAAGCCTCATAGAACAAACCAAAGCAATCACACGTATAGACTGCCCATAGCACTCAATGCACTCTCTGGGCGGTTCACAAGAGAAATTTGATTGGGATCCAGAAAGAAAAACAACACTAGTTCTCATTTAACAGGACAATATGTTGCATATTTGCAAGATAAACATTTTATTCACCTATTCTATGTGAAGAAGTAATAGCCATAGTCTGGTCTACCAAACCGGAGCCAGTTATGAAACAAACTCTGTATACAGATCTGCTCTACCAGATGCCTTACAACATGGATAACAGCTTGTTGCACAGACGGCAACAGTCAATATCTGGAATAATTTTCCCATGAGGATTTCCATGTGCCAATAAAATGAATACAGAAAGCATGGCAGAGATATTGGCAGAAGGGTGATGCAACCTTTTGAGCCCTCAGGGGTCTTCAGAATGTAGGTTTGGCTGATCTTTACTTTTTATTTGAATAGGCAGAATGATCAGGTTTAAATATTTGCAAGAAACTCACTGAATAGGGACAGGCACTGCTTCTTTTTTCGTGTTCTGATCAGACCCTGGACTGCCAAAATGAAGCCACTTTCTTGGCTTTGTCATTGGCCAAACCTAAGTCCTCATTGGTGCATGTTTCCAGTTGTAATCGGCAGACCAGTAAATGAGCTGGATTCTGTATCTCTCCACATTCACACCATGTGTTGTTGTCTCACAGCAGCCTCCAGTTGAGCATGTTGATCTTACATTTAGGGATTCTGACCCTCAGCTTATTCAGGGTCCTCCAATTGATGTAGGGGAGACTGAGTTCCTCATCTATATCCTTCTTTAGTGATATTCCTTCCCCACTTAGCTCTGTTCTCCATCTTTTAATTTTGTTTTGCTCTTGTGTACTCTCAAGAACGTTTGTTCTTGCACTGTTAACAAGCAGAGTGTGGTGATTGCCTTAGGTCACTAATTCTTGAGTACAGAACAGCAGCAAAATGTGGGATGGAAGAGGTGGGAGTGCCACCCAGCCTGCCCTGCCATGCATAGGTGACTCTGTTGCCCCTGAATGCTGGACAGAATATCTGATACTGTTCATGTAATATGAGACTAACATGAGCCATTTTACACAAGTAACTTTAAACTGTCAGTCCATTATATTTGTAAAATTGATCAGAAGAGGTGTCTTCTTTGCCTCAGTGAGCAACATGTCTCATGCTATTTGTGAATGGACAAAGTACTTGTTAAAATCTTCATTCTCATCATTTAAGCTCAGAGCACCATTCCATCCAGCCCATGCCCTCATTCCCATCAATGTTGCCACCACCATTACTGCTATCCTTTCCTCCTGTGCCTGGCTTGGCATGTCCCTAACTTTGCTCCATAGCAAGGTGGATGTTGTAAGAAGGCTTATAACATCCGCCCTGCTACAGAGTGGCATTAGGGACATGCCAAGCCAGGCACAGGGGACAAGGACAGTGGCGCTAGTGGAGGAAACAGAAGTGGCAGATGCCCATGGCCACCCATGTCTTTCCCTGGTGTCGCTCTGGCTGAACAAGGGCAAGGGCTGGCAGGACCCCTCCTTCACCCACAGCAGGCCAGTAAGCAGGGAATCAGCAACATCGGTGAAACGGGGAGTGTTTGCAGGCCAGACTGGTGGTGTGGGGGAAGTGTCGGCAGCAGCAGCAGCAGCAGCAGAAGAATGGGGAAAATGTTGGCATGCCAGACTGTTGTTCTCCCTGCCGGTGGTGGCAGGGAATGGTGGGGGCTCAGGGTGGTCCTGATAGTGGTGGTGGTGGTTGGTGGGGACACCAGTCTGGCTTGCCAACAGTTTGAGGTGTCGTGATCTGGCCCATGGGTTTAAAAGGTTGAGAACCCCTAATTTAAGCCATCTTGACTTGGGAAGATATTAACTTGATGAATAATTTTCAAGTGTTTTTAAACATTGTGATTTTTAATTCCATATGAAAGCATGACAAAAAAGTGGCTATTTTTCTCTCATGATATCAGTAATTTACACAAATGGTGTCAGGCCAAAAAAAATATGTGGTTTTCCTTTCACACAATACATGCAGCAAGCATGAACAACTGAGCCATTGTTGAAATGAAGAGGTAAGCTTCTCCTCCAATGTTTGTGAAGGTCATGTTTGTAAAATAAGGTGAGATCATTTTGTACTCTTTTGTTGTTATGAGCTCTACAAAATGTCTTGTGCTTCTCTGGATAAGCAGAGTAACTGTATGGATCCTTGTTCTCTCACTTGAGGATGGGGGAAAAGACATTACTAGAACCAGCTACACTGCATGGGGAATTACATATAGGATTTTAATTAGACAGAGGGGGAGCCGATGATAGAGCCAGTTGTTGAATAAGTAGAACAGCAGTGTGTACATGATTTTGTAACAGAAACTATCAAAACCAAATGTTCTTGGTGAATTTCCAGCTCTTTGTGCCCCCAATATGGCTCAAAATATTCAACAACTAGTTTTTTCTCACACACTGAGAATTAAATCATTTTTTGCGATTACACATCTAGTTTCTTATGGCATCATGATTTGTGAATAATGTGAGAAATAATTTTGGCTCTTAAAGTTAACAAAGTTTAAAACAAGACAACACATGGAAAATGTAGCAATAGGTTGTTTCCAAAGAACATTAACTGCATACCAATAAGTACAGATGTATTTTAAATCCCAAATATTCATTATTGTGGTCTCATTCATTATTATTAAACAAGAAAATCAGAATCCACAAGTCACTTTCTGGTCCTGAAACCTTTTGGCATGCAAAATTCTCCTCAGCCCCAGACCAGTATTGATGATACTGCTTCCATACATCAAGATGGATTCAAGTGGTATTTAATCCATTTGGAGATCATCAACTTTCCCTGTGAACTTTGCCAAAGTGCTAGTCCTCAGGGTTGTCAAGTTAGTTACCCACCACCTGGCACTTGGTGTGTGAGATATACTTCTAGACAAAAACTTATCTGCTTTCCCCCCTCCCCCCAATTACTTTTATTAAATGGAGAAAGAAAAATCCAGAGCTAATTAATCTTATTAAACAAACTGTTTGTATCTCTGTGACTCTTAATGTTTCAGAAAGCCTTGGGAAGCTAATTTCTTTTCTTTCTTTTTTTGTAAATGCATGTGTGCACAAAAAATAACCTTCCATAGCATCATTTTTGTGTCTGGATTCAAACTTCCTGAATGCAAAATATTACAAAATTTGATAAGCTTCAGTATAGATTTTGCTATATTACCAGGAAAAAAAATCTCACCTTATGAAAAACAGAAAGAGTGGAAATAGTCTATATTTCAAAAATGGCCCGAATAGTAATCGTGAAAAAGAAGCAGATATTGGAATATATCTGACCAGTGGGTTTCTGAAATAATTAAACATGTCTACTCTATTTCTGCTATGCTTGATTCCATTTTTACTTTAAACAATATCACCTCTTTTTAGTTCTTTAGATGTTAAGATAAGGCATATTTATTTATCTATCCATCTGTTCTAGTACAGTTCAGAAGGTCACTGTTATTTAAGCATCAATATGTAGGCTTAAAATCTATTTTTTCCCCTGCAGTTAGGGAAAAGCTACAAAAATGCCAGCAGCAAAAGTTAGCTGCTTTTTAGATGCAAACAAATGCACAATGATGTCAACAGACTTGATCCAAAACCAATACTAATTATCTTAGTATTGATAGTCAGGTGCCCTAAATGGCATACAAAAAGGAAGATTCAAAGCAGATTTGGGGAAGAAACATGAGTACTTCCAGTACACAAGGAAAAACAAAAATAGTGACCTTGAAAATCTAGGAGAGAAAAGGAAAGCCAGTAGAAGATGAAGCTGTCTTCAACACTGCACTGTTACTGAGGGTGGGTGTCTACTTATATTCACTTATAGAGTTACACTTATTATGAATTCCAATTCTCAGGAAAAGGCAGGATATAAATCATATAAATAAATTACAAATGTACAGAGAGAAATAATATACTATGATTTTCTTACTTACTTATCCAAGTCCAAAGCAATATTCACACTCTACACATTGTGCCACAGAAAATTGGAAGGAACATACTTATTTTTGCTCTTTGAATAATAACAATTTTTAAAAAGGTTGGTTACCAGAACCAATTGAATATTTATTTATTTACATTTCTATACCGCCCTTCTCGCCAGGGCGACCCAGGGCGGTGATATATCAACAGAGAAAAAGCTGGATTTTTTTGTTTTAGATTATTTCTCACACTCTTGACAGAATGAGATAGTGATTAAGTTTTGCCAACACTGTGAAGGAAATCCATGTATACAATTAGTCTACAAATCCAATTTAGGAATCATCCAGAAAGATTGTGAGATAATACTATGTCCACAGTTCTTGGGAAATAGGTCCATCAGATCATCAGTTTGTTGCACATTTTTAATGTATATTTGTACACAATTTCCATGGATTAAAGAATGCTCATGCATCTTTTTCAACTGCATGGATTTTCAGACATTCACATGTTTGAAATGTATTCATGGTTCTGCCAGTATTTTATTTTTCTGGTTTTATTTCTCTGAAGTGCACTGCAAATCTCACAAATGTGTCATCTTTCAAAGTAAGGTGTCTTAAAAGATGGAAAATAGATACTTCCATAGGAAATCATCAACATTCTTTTTCAACCCTAGACAAGTATTGAAGGAGTTGTTAAGGTTAAAGGACACCAGTGTCGGGAGGGCAGCTTTATTTGAACAATTACAACACAATAAATAATCTTCAAATGTTTTAAAAACTCACAGATTTACTGCACAATTTTTTGCATGTTGATTCAGAATTAATTCTCATTGGCCAAAGTCTTGTTGTTTAATGCAAGCCAAATCATAACATTCAGTTTGTTGTTTTGTGGTAAACAAACTATCCCTGTCATGGGGTTAGCACACATGGCTGTTTGGTGTGTACTCATGTGCCCCCAAAAACTGTGGTAAAAACCCTTACAATCAGGAGGAACAGATCCAAAGTTAAGATTTTGGTTATACAAAGCAACATGGTTTTGGTTTCTGAATGGGAACCTGCTGTGCTGAACCACACATGCAGAGAATATAGCAGAGGTGGTTCAACTTTTGACACTTTGCTCATGGAGGTATCTAGTATCTGGTGATTACCTTTAAAGCCCTACATGGTAGTTGGATCAGGGTACTTACAAGACTGCATCATCCTAAGGACATCTGTTCATCCCACTAGAGCAGACCGGAGGGGCTCCCTGATAGTTCCATCTGCTAGGGAAGCTCACCTCTCTAGCACGAGAAGAAGGGCCTTCTCTGTGTCTACTCCAGCCCTGTGGAACCTCCTGCCAACTGAACTTGACCTTCAGGCAGAGCTTTTGTCCTTTTATTTGCAAGAGTCTAAGACCTGGCTGGTGCAGCGGGAGGAGGGGGCAGCTGGGGAAATAGACATCCTGGGTTGGCTTGTTTAACTATTACTCGGACTGTCAGTTTTAGTATGCGGTATTGGGAGGGCTTTTTTTTAAATGTTAAATTTCTGAATTTAAAATAATTCAATGTTAATGCTATTTTTAATGTTTTTGTAAGTTTTTATTTGTTGTAAGCCATCCAGAGTCGCCTCAGTGAGGAGGTGGCAGTAGAAATGCAAGTATTAAATGAAAAAAATAAATTAAATCTCCTTCTACAAATGTAAGCCAGATTTCTATAACTGAAAATCCCTACTTATATGTGTATCATCAACATGGATGCAAGTGGAAGACCCTCCAGTACTGTGTTTGAAAAAACTTATGCTCCACTGGTGCATCTCAGTTTTAATGTTTAACATGTCTGAGTAGGCATAGGATTGTTCATAATGTTGTAATGAATATGCCCTCCAGATATTGGAATCCTTTAACCTTAACAGTTCATTCAACACATATCTAGACACATCACTAGGATTGGAAAATCATGTTAATTATTTCCTATGGAAATATCTATTTTTCATATTTTAAGACATCTTGCTTTAAAAGATGACATAGCTTACAAAACTTTCTACCTCACTGTGGAAGTCAGTGCATAGTTTTGTTATACACTTTTGCTTTAAATTTTTGCATGTACATTTGGGCGGAAGCACCAGAAACTGAAATCAAGGCATAGCTTCCTCACAACTTGTGCCCCTCGGAACAACCAGCCCCCACAGACTGCCTTAGAATTATGGAAGGTGATCAAGGAGCTACCAGATAACTGGGCAGAACCACATGACTCTCTACTATCTGGCCAAGAACAACCATGGCCTGTGTGGAAAGCTTTAAATAGACAACGTGCAGGGGGAGGAAGATCAAAAGCTAATATGAGAAAGTGGGGTTTCTCTGTAGATGACAGCTTGTGTGAATGTGGAGAAGTACAAACTAGCTCCCATATGATCGAATGCACATGATGCTCCTCAGCGTGAACTGAGGAGGACCTAATGTTGGCTAGATGAAATACTATTGAAGTGGCCCAATATTGGACAGATGTCAACCAGCCCTTTTAAATTCTATTTTGTTTTTATATGTGTTAATTTTTAGCTTTGTATGTTATTATATGCTGGTGCTGTATCTGACATGAATAAAGAACCTTGATTTTATGAGAACTAACACCCATCTAAGTAATTTTTTAGGTTTCACATTTTATGACTTTTAAAATCTGTGGCTCCAGTGGTCTATCCCAAAAGGTATGACAGACCCCTGGGCAGTGGTGGGATGTCAAAAATTTTACTACCCCACCATGATGTCATCACAATGTGGGTGTAGCTAACATCATGACATCATGAGGTCGTGGGCAGGGCAAAGAAAAATAAAATAAAAATAAGCACGCACGCACACACACACCCCTCAACCCATCCACCCACAACACAAACCTGTAAATAAATAAAATAAAATAAATAAATAAAATAAAAATTACATTAAAATACACCCACCCACTCCAAAAACAAACCCGTCACTTACCTGTTAGTATAAGTGCCTGGGCAGCACCATGTTGCAAGATGGGTATGGTCATTGTACCGGTTCTCTAGGATAATATGCCTTAATGTAAATGTAAAGCAGCTGTACCTCCTTAAGGGTTCTCCAATTGGAACAGCAATTGGAACAGCACAGGTGTAGTTTATTGATGATGTAACTCCAAGACTTTGCCAGGCCTCCAGGCCTTTTTAGGAACTGTGATAGTACATCAATATAGGTAAAGGTATTAAATACACATTAAAATACACACAGACACACCACATCCAAAGGTGAGTCACTTACCCTGGGGAGCAGGCTATAGGGAGCTTCAGGCTAGCAGCTTCTCTTCCTCCTCCCCGCTTGGGAGGACAGCAAGGAGGCTGTGCATATGCACCAAGCACTGTAGGTGTGCATGCACACCAAGTGCTTGGCACACATGCGCAGTGGGGGAACCAGTGAAAAGGTAAACTCCGAAGGTGGTTCCCCCAAAAGCTGCTACCGGTTCTCCAGGACACTGGGGAAAGTTAGTACCGGTTCTGGCGAACTGGTCTGCACCTGTTACATCCCATCGCTGCCCCTGGGCCTGGGGTTTTTTTTTTTTTTTTTGGTGGTGGTTTTAGTCTGCATCTTGTACCAGGCCCAAAATCTTCTAATCCTCTGGGGGAGTTAGAAACTGACTCATTAAATCATATACTCTACAGAGGAGATGGAAAAATATGAATATCTGATGTTTCTACATAGTTCCAGATGTTCATAATTTCTGTGAGGTCTCACAGCCTCAAGTTTAAACAACTCTTATGATATGAATGATTGTACATGTAACATCTGCACATAATTTTCATCCCTTATCTTGTTTCATCAAAACTAAGAACTGTTCCTCAATATATTTCCATAATATTCTAATTGGCCCCTAAAATGTTACTGCATGGACTGAATATTAAAAAGCACTATTACTCTAACACTAGATAAACCTGTGCAATTTAGCACACATCAGAGAACCTGCATTGTGGTTAATGTTATCTGCAGACTCCAGAATCGTGTTAGTGTTGGTATAAAGTCTGCATAACTAATTTTACATGGCAAATTTCAGTTAATCAACAAATGTCTAGGGTGTGTCTTAGGCATATGTCTAGCCTTGTGCCTGATTGACCAAATTTGATGCACCCTAGGACCTCCTCACTTAGCACAATCAGACATGACCAAATTATGCAAACATTTCCCAGATGCCAATAAGAGATCAGCCAATATCTAAGATAATTATGTTATGTACTGCAGGAAAAGACTGAATAAATCATGGACTCCCCATTTGATTTCATCCCATCTTTATTTGATAAAAACAAACAAACAAAAATGAATAAAACATATGAATATATAAAATTATCTAAGCTAATTTGATCTGGCACAAGATGCCTTCTCAATCCCAAATAATGACAGGCTATCATGTATTGAATATGAGCCCAGCAAATCTATTAAGTCTTCCTATGGAAAAACATAATTCTTTGCCCCCCCTTCCTCTGAGGCTTACTTCAATCTGTAATGTGAATGTCCTGATGTTTTATTTAAGACAGACAGAAAACTGCTATATTGAAAGTCTAACTATTTGTCCAGTGACATCAGTATTGTCTAATTGGTCTAGCATGGCAGTCATTCACTTAAGTTATTTAATAATCTAGAGCAGTGAAGGTGAATCTTTGTCACTCCAGCTGGTCTTGAACTTCAATTCCCAGAAGACCTGATCAGTAGGAGTGCTGACTCGGGCTTCCGGTAATTGAAGTCCAAGAACACCTGGCGTGCCAAGGTTCGCCATCACAGATTTGGAGGCTAGGATCTTGGATAGAAGTAATTTCCATCACCTGCACCCGGATCACTTCAGATGCAAATACTGAGGACTCCATACCAAGTATATCCCCTACTGCTAAGGTATGGTCTCTCCTCTAAGCGATGTAAAACACTTAGCAATAGCAGTTACACTTATATACTTCCCCACAGTGCTTAGTACACTTTCTGGGTGGTTCACAAGTCAATTAGCATTTTGCTGCCAGCATGCTGGGTACTCATTTTACCAACCTCAGAAGGATGGAAAGCTGAGCCAAAACTTGATCACTGTCAGGATTGAGCTCACAACATTCTGGCTACAGTAGTAAAGATAAAGGTTGCCCTTGCTCAAAAGGCAGTCGTATCTGATTTGACGGTTCAGTGCTCATCTCTGTTTATAGCCAAAGAGGCAGCGCTGTCTGCATCTGCACACATTTCCATGGACATGTGGCAGGCATGCTTCAACACTGGAGTGCATGGAATGCTGTTTACCTTTCTACCAAAGTGCTACCTGTTTATCTACTTGCCACTTATTGCTTTTGAACTGCTAGGTTGGCAGTTGCTGGGACAGAGACAGGAGCTCATTCTGTCATGCATTACCCAGAAATCGAACTCCAACCTTCCAGTCAGTGAGTTCAGCATCTTAACCACTTGACCCACTGCAGTACATTTTTGACTGCAGTACAGCAGTTTTAACCACTGTGCCCCCAGGGCTCTTGTAGTATAACTTAGTGATATTAGTGAAGTCCCAGAAAAAGGGGGTAATCCCAACATCCTATATGAGATGTCATTGGATTGCAAGTGAGACAATAAAATTTAAAGCATGCATGCATGGATTCTACTGCAACTTTCAAGCACATCATTATTGCTTCACTCTGAGGATGTCATAAAAAGTACTTTGATGTAGTAACAACAGCAGGTTCATGATTCAGACCCCATAGATTAGAGTAATAAACACAGCTGCTTGGTGTGCAACAACTTCCATTATCAAATTGACCCAGGTTTCTACCAAAGCTGCAGACAGAGCTGAGAGCAGAGTACACCCGCCATTCATAGCGACTAAGTGATGTTACCTATTAAAGCAATTGTGCCCAAGACAATAAAATCTGGCTTTGACCTTGGGTAGAATGCTGTTAATTGAGTAGTAAGATGTAAATCTCAGTAGTACATCTAAGTGGAAAGTGGAGTGCCACTGTAGCTGTCAGTTGCAGATTGCAAGGCTATTATAATTCTCAGGCAGGTAAATAATTTAGTCCTTGAATAGCTTCTGTGTTTTCACATTATTAGAATGGGTGTGGTTTAGAGTGTGAGTTACAAATGTGAATGAATCCTTGCTAAATTATTTGTTAATGTGGACAGATCAGGTTTTTGACATTACATTTCCTCTTTGCTCTAGCTGGTTTCACAGTATTATCCACATGGGTTGTTGTGTGGGAGTGTATTCATATAGAATTTAAGGAGTAGCAGGACTCTCATCCAGATGATGCCTTGGGGTGATTTTCAGAAAGCAGTAAGAATGACGGTGACAGAAAGACATTTCTTTTGCCTTCTGGTTTATTCTCCACAGACCCAGTAAGCAGAGTATAAGAAGGTTTCAGGTTGTCAGTTTCATCAACATACTCTCATAAGCCTTTACTTTCAATTTTCTAGTTTAGCCACTTTATCCCCGCCCTCACCACATATTTGCTTTAACACAACTCCACACATTTATTCTGCCTTCTCACAAAAATGCACCACACTCCAATATACACTTCAGGGAAACTGTAGTTTAGAGTTTGCAAGAACTTAATGGGATTGTTAATAGTAAGATTTAGTTCAGGGGTTCCCAGCCTACAGCCCTGGCCCATGGCACAATTTCATCCTGAAGTTGGAAGCTGATACAGTAATACCTTGGCTAACGTTTACCTCAGATAATGCTAAAATCGCATAACGTTAAGTAATCTGGAGAGGAGAATTGGATCGAATAATGTTAAGGTCCTATGGGATGGATCGGATAACAACCGCTAAAGCCTGTGCGGTTACAATGTATCTCTATGGAGCTTTAACGTTATCCGATCCATCCCATAGGATTTTAACATGCATCAGATAACACTAAAAATCGGATAACACAAAGACTTGTGGAACCAAGTCTTAGCGTTATCCGAGGTATTACTGTACATTTATGACAGCTATAAATGAGCCCATGGCTGTCCTAAATGCATTTACAACAGTCATGGATGCATTTTATGTCAGTGTTTACACTAGGGGAAACCACCAGTCTGGCCTGTTCAGCTGTCCGGGGGGCGTGGTCTGCCCCATGGTGTAAAAAGGTTGGGAAGCTCTGATTTAGTTCATAGGGCAAACATAATTTAGAAGCAACTTGATGGCACAGAAGAGCAACAGAAGGACAAATAGCTTTACAGTATAAGGAAGTTTCCTCTGTCTCTATGATTCATTCAGCTTCCTTTCAAATGATTATGATTAGAGGTGCCAGATCAGTCACTTAACATTTCAGAGCAAAACAAAAACCAGAGACCAGGCAAGTCTTTGCACTCTTTATTGGAGAAAAGCAGCTAAGATTTTGGAATGAGAGGTTAAAATGTGGCTAATAAAGTAAACATGACAACTCAGAAATGGGAAAGTTTGGAAGGAGACAAACAAGTAGAAAGATGCACCCAACTGCTACTGTGTTCGCTACGATCCCTGCTATGACTCACATCCTGTAACAACCACAAGCAAGCAGTCTTATTCTTGTGTTAGTGCTGCTTGATCCGAGATTTGTCTCTCCATCTAGAGACCTGGAGAAGCACAGCAATTCTCTTAGGCTTTAGCGCAGGGATTATCAACCTGTGGCTCACGGGTTGAATGCAGCTTGCCCACCCCCCACTGCCTCCACCACACCAGGAAGTGCCATGTGGTGGAGGAAGGGCAAAATGGCTGTCCAGCCCCAGAAGCTGTCTGTGGGGACATGACAAACCCCTGGCTTTAAAAGGTTGAGAACTCCAAGCCTATGTTGTGCTCCTACACAGTCCAATGAGGGTTCCAAGAGACCACTGTTCAAAACCAATAAGAGCTCCTGCTATATAGTGTCACAAAACATTTAACTGAATGGACTTATACTCTGACATAGGTCAAAGCATTTCCAATGTTATTTTGTTTTAGTCTCTCCCTCCCTCCCTCTCCCTCCCTCTCTCTACTTCATAGTTTATATATTTTGTCTTTTCATAAAAAAAATTACTCATCATGTCAGGATCCATGATGAATGAATCTAGTCATTTAGCTGTCTACAGTGTTCACATTTCTTAAGCGTACATTTGCTACCTATCATTTCTGCATCAATATCAAGATTACATACACACACACACCCCAAAACTACATGAAAATGCATGTGCAGGTTTTCAAGCAATTTTCCATAATATAAGCATTTTTCCTAATATATACATTTTAGTTTGCTCTTTCCCCTAATGTATGAAAATCTGTGTGCATTATTGAATGAAGAATTGTATTGCAAATTCAGAGAACTGCATAAAAATTTTGTGTGTGTGCCGGGGAAGGGTGGTTTCATTCAGCTTTGTGTAGTACATTAGGAATTCTGTAGTGCAGGTTAAATTGGTTTCTACCAAAATGTGAATGATGCAAACTTTTAGTCAGCCATAGCTGTGAGCTATTTGTATTCAATACCTCAGATAGAGAATGCATGAGCTAATATAAATTCCTTAAATAAATAAGCAAAGGTAATAAATAAAAATTATGATTAAATAGTCATCTAATAGTAAAAGTAGAAATTATACAATGGAGGAATAAATAATTCCAGCATATCATAAAGGCAATAAGTGAAGAAGTAAGCCTTAATTTAGTACAGCTTACAGACTGCTGTAAAATCTATCCAGTTTTCAATTATGTTGCTTGGAAAAGTTACTTTTTTTTTGGAAGAATAATTCCCTGAATCTCTACAACCTAGAAGAGATTGGACATTTTAATCCCAAAACAGGAACTTCTCCAAGATCTGAGAAAGTTATTGAAAAACATCAAATTCAACCTAATCAATGACAACTTTCCTAGAAAACCTGTGCAGCCCTTTTTAACCCATATCAACCAAGAGTTTTAAACAACAATTTTGCAATGAGTAAGTTCTAAGGTATTCCAGAGTACTGAAAATTAGAAACAAAGTTGGTGGCAGAGTTGTCCTTAGGGTGAGGGTTTAAGTACATTTGAGTATACCGTTCTTCTTGTGTTTCCTAAACTCACTGAGACACAGTTCCATTACCTTCTTAAATGGGCCATCCTTCTGACAAGCAGACTATAGTACCTCTGCTTTTGGCATCATAGTTTGCTAGAACATGAAATGGGCCAAATTTTTTGGACACCAATTACATGGGACAAAGCAAAGCAAAGCACGATAACCTACTCCAATGACAAAATACAATAGATGTGTTGGAATGTTGGATGTATGTTGAATAGGGTTTATGTATAAAAAAATTAAAAACCTTTGGACACAGCAATGTTTACTGCTTATAGTTTACTGCTGTTCAGCAAGAGTGTCATAAAATGTCTATACTATAGGTTTTTTGTTGTTCAGTCGCACAGTCGATTCTGACCCTCTGCGACCCCATGGACCACTGTCCGCCAGGCACTCCTGTCCTCCACCATCCCCCTCAACTTGCTCAGCTCTGTGCCCATTGTCTCTACAATACCATCTAGCCATCTCATCTTGGGCCGTCCCCTTCTTCTTTTGCCCTCAACCCTTCCAAGCATCAAGGCTTTCTCAAGTGAATTCTCTCGTCTCATTTGATGTCCAAAGTACTTTAGCTTCATCTATAGGTTTAGTTTTGTGCAAAATTTGGAACAAAATGTGTCTCTCAGAATTAAGATGTTCTATTTTGGCCTCTGGATACCTTGAAGTCAGTATTCAGTCTATTTTGGTCCATAAGAACTAATTTCAGAAGAGGTTTTTAAACAAGGCCACATAGGGAGAAACAAAAGATGAGGGAATCCAAGCTTGGAAATTCTTATGATAGAGCCTGAAATGAATTGCATATTGCAGACAGAATAGGCACAAACATGTCCAAATCATTTCTCTTTTAGTTAAAATAATAGAGCCAAAGGGGCTTAGGGAATATTGCCTTGATAAATTGGTGACAACAACTATACTTGCAACTGACTGTTAAATGCAAAGCAAGCAAACAAACAAACAGGAGTTTGGCCAAATTACCTAAAGAGACAAACACAAAGAAACAGAAAATGAATACTTCACTTTAAAAGTGGAAATTTTATCTTAGTGGAGGAGCTAACACATAGATACAAAAATATCTACAGAATAGTTGCAGCTGACCAAACATTCTATGCATGAGGTAGGGAGTATCTTTGTTCTTAAACTTTATAATTCTATATTTTACAAGTAGTTTCTTGCAAGCTTATTAAAGAGTTCTCTGTTTACACCATAATTGTGAAATATGGCTGCTTGTGTTCTGAGAAAGCACAACTGAATACTCCTATATCTCAAACCTTACACACATATATGTCTAAAGAATGAATGCACCTCTATATTATAAGAATTAGATATGACTCAATAGTTTATGACTTATTGAACAATTTTGAAAGATGGTGGTGCCAGACATGAGTCTTTCAAATAATGCTTGGCAAAACACAGATGCAGTGTTGATAAAATGAAAAATAGATGTTTTAATGTCATTATAAAATAATATGAAGCAAGCTTCACTGCCAGGGATGAAAGGGGCTGGAAAATCTACTTGATACAATTTTTTACTACATTTTTGATAATGGTTTAAGATGCAGATGCAAAAGGGATACACGAGTCTATGGCAGCCTAAAAAATTGATACACAGACCATAAACATTAAGAAATCTGTTTTTTAACATACCAGCTTCTTTATGTACTGATGAGAGGGCACTCTTAGAGTGTCAGCACTGAACTGCAGGGCACTAGTAAAACACAACACAAATACCAGATACACTTCCTTACTAGGAACAGCTGAAAATTTACTGGGGTCTCTTATGGAAAGATCTATCAGGAGTTATATCATCTAAAGCAAGAGTTTTCAATCTTTTAAAACCAAGGGCCGTGTCATGCTCCCTCAGACAGCTTCAGGGGTGATTTTTTACCCTTCCTTCACCACATGGCACTTCCTGGTGTTGTGGAGACAGTGGGGGGGGGGCACATGAAATGTTGCTGTGGGCCACATCTGGCCCCCAGGCTGCAGGTTGAGAATCCCTGATCTAAAGTGTAAAATTTATAGCAGGGAGATAAAATGTGGATAAAAGAACCATTTCTTAACAGAGAGGGATTCAACTCTTCCATCCAGTTTTATAACTGTTTAATACAAACTACATGGTTATCTTGATAGAGGCAACCACTGACTCAATGTCAGTTGGGATCTAATTATGAAAAAAATATGAGGTGTGTTAAATTTTCATGAAGTGGTGCAAGTACATACATTTTAATATAAAGCCAGACAAGAGGTTTTTTTTTTGAGTGGGTTTGCTTTTTGTAGCTTTATAGTACTTGTCCTTGTTAAATTTATTTATTTATTATTTATTTATTTGTTCAGATTTATATTGCCGCCCACTTGCAGAGGCAACTCAGGGCGGCTTACAGTCAAAACAGCAACAGTACAGTAAAAATCATAAAATACAACCTCACAAATCAACCAAAGCAGAACACAGACTAACTCCCCTCTGGCCATTGTAAATAATGCATATATGCCAGCAACTTTCCATGCATTTTGTTTAAATTTTTACTAATCTCAACCAAAGGCATAATGCTCCTAGTTGTGCATCTTTACATTATTTCCATTAGTTTCTGAAAAACAGCTGAGGACACTGTGGCTCAGCTATATTTACAGGTCTACATTTCAGCAACTGTTATTCCTGCTATCTTATTGTTTGAGGTTGTTTTAATATTTAGTAACAATAGCATTTTTCGGGCATATGGCGGAATCACAAAGGACTATATTTGTTGGTCTTTCTGCTTCATTGTATCTCTGTTGGAACCTTTCATATGCTGGAGAAGGGGCCATAAAAAGTGAGAACTGCCCCATTTGCCAGGACAGCTTTCTTTTCTAACACACCTGCAGCCCCAGCTATGAATCTTCCATGCTTATAGACTATAGAAGCAGTGAAAATGAATTGGACTTTCTGTATTCATATCAGAGCATTGCATAATTTAAAATTATGTACATATATGAGATATATGTCTTTATTTATCCATAAGCATTATGTAGTTTTGTAACTTATCCAGACCTTATGTTGTCTCTCTCTGTGTATGTTTGACAGGCAGTGGTTTGTGGGTGGGTTCAGTACAGAAGAATAAAGATGCAAGAGGAGGAGGCAGTTTGATAATAAATATATACTCTCTGTAAATGAGTTGAGAAAGAGCTCTTGATAAAAGCTTGTTGATAGTGGGCCAATACCTATTACCTTTACCCTTTTATATCTTATATTACTCTCCTTTAATTCTTGATATCATACCAGAAATTCTGAACATGAGAATATAATACTTACTTGGTTGATCCCTACTTCTCACGTCTAGTTTGACGTGGCAGATCAAAGCATCATCTCCCACTGTTTCTGATCCCTGAGATTTTAGCAGCCTCTCACCATTGGGAGGTCTTACTGCTATTATAGCAGGGTCCAATGGTGCATGGGGGACCAAAACCCCATGTTTTTGATGCTTCTTTAGCCATTTTAAACACAACAATACAGTTGGCTGGGCTCATGTTGAAGTTGGCCATGTTAGAGCAGTGCACTGGCCAGCTGCATTGCTCGAGTACCCAACCCCACTTAGCTGACCTGCATTTCCAGACTGTAGAACCATTCCAGACTGCTAGCCAACACCTTCATGGCATTGTTTAATCCGTGAACTATAGCTGTTGAACAGCCAGGATCAAACTACAGTTTGGGCTCTTGGACCTGACTTATGTCTAACAAGAGTCCTATGAGAAGTCTGTAACAAGATATTAGCAGAAGAGCACCTCTTTGCTGACAGGTTGCAGCAATGAGTACTAGAAGCATAGAGCTTTTGTAAACTGAATCATACAGGGTAGAACTAATATACAGAACTGATGTGCAGCCATCATTATGACTACTAGCAGCTGATAGTCTGCAACAAATCTGCGTTTATTGTTAAGGCAGAAGCACATTTCCCTTTTCTCCAGGTTTAATTAATTAACCAGATGTCAAGCAGAGGCAAGATCACTAGATGTACTAACAAATGAAGTGCTTTCTGACATTTATTCAAGATGACATCATTAACCAGCTTTACTATCACATAGCATAATCTCAAGGTTCAAAATCTAACTAATAGCAAACAAAATCAGAAGCAACTCAAGGAGCTCTCAGCTGCCAGATATGCCTTTTCCTTGGTAGTTAGCATTTCAAGAAGCCCAAACATTAAATCTGTTTCAGAGCTTCAAACCTGAGTTCTACATCTATCACCCTAGGGCAGATTCTTTTTTTCCCATGAAGTCTTGTCTCACATTCATCTTCAAGGATGTATTGATAAACACATGTCAGGCACAGAAGTATACACACCACTTCTCTCCATGTACCTAATATATTCCAGTCCTGCTTCTGTCATTTCAAATGTTGTTGCTCTTTCTACATTTTTATTCTAAAGTATTTGTAACATGAATATTCCAATGAGCTCACAGCAGCACACATATCAATCACAATTACACTTATTTACTGCCCCATAGCACTTAGTGCACTCTCTTGGCGGATCACAAGGTGAGTAGAATTTTGTCCCAAACATGCTAGGTACTCATTTTACTGACCTCAGAAGGATGGAAGGCAGAGTCAACCTCGAGTCCCTTCAGTATCAAACTCAGACCATGAGCAAAGTTTTGGCTGCAGTGCAACAGTTTAATTACAGCATCAGGAAGGCACATGGATCTGCTCTTCTGCTCTTCCTCATTTTATCCTGACATGTGCTATAGATCAGGATGAGAGGGTGTGGTGTTTTGAAGGCCACCTAAGTAGCTATCCAAATCTGGATTTCCTGAGTCATAGACTAACACTTAAACTGGTATGTTATTTGGACTGGGCCAGCACATAGCCAAACTGAGGTGGTTACATCAGGCAGTAGATTGCTCAAAATGGTGCCAGAACTACCATCTCTGTCCATTTTCTGCTTTCATGGCTACTACTGGCAGTCTCTTTCCTGCATTCACCTGTCCCCATCTTTGACTTCCTCTGAAAATAACAGTTTGGTCTTGAAGATCTCAGCACCAAGGTATTTTGGGAAGAGGGGGTTGAAGAGAATTATTTTTGTAATTTTCTTGGTGCCCCCTCTCCCCAATGAATAAGCTATTATTTCCATAACTCAACAAGGAACAGCAGGAATATGTGGCTGGATGATAGTGAGGAAACAACCACCTCACCTTCCTCTCTCTGCTTCTTCCTTTTCCTCCCTCCCACTACCCTGCTTATCCTGAGGTAGGTGGCCCAGGAGAGTCAATGTGGTGATGGCTGACAGAATCTTTCTATACATGCAACCTCCCAACACCTTGGGCTAACCTCTTGATGGGATGTACCTGAAGTGGCAAGGGAGTTTGCACCAGCCCAATATATCATACTAACCCTCAGATGTGGATATAATTCTTCATACAGTAGTGAGAAAACAGAGTCCTGTAGAGTTCTACTCAGATTCAAAATGGCCCTCAATATGGCATTTCTGAGAAGTGGTGGTCCTACACATCGGGCAAAAGAGGCTCCATGCCCTACATCTGTGTCTCTGACTGTGCTGAGCAGGGATTAAATTGCCATTTAAAGCCCTAGCAGATATCTGGCAGGACTTTGCCATGGCATCTGTTCCTGATAAGACCCTGCCAAATTTTATTGTATGTTAGTGCAGCCAAATTTTATCACAAACTCTCTTGATGGTTTATTAGTATTTTGCTCAAAGCCACTGTCTTGTTTCTCCAAAGTTTTCCCCTTATGTGAAACAAGCTTCTGTTCTTATATCTCATTTGTGAGGCAATTAAAAGAACCAAATTTGGAAACTGTTATGAACGAGAATGGAAAATATTCATGAACAACCATGAAAATGGAGGCAAACTGAAAACAGGGTGATTTTTCCAGCTGACTAAGAATGAAAGAAATATAACCAAGCTCTCTTAATATCAGTCTCCATAATTAACTGTAACAACAATATTTAATAAATGTACATTGTAAATTTATGCCTTGGTCAAATATGACAGTTGAGTACTAATAAATTGCAAGTCATGGCTTTGTAATAGTTGGTATCTAACTGTAATTGTACTGAGAATGTGAGACTTGTACATTTTTTTATTTAATGTTTACACTTTTGAATAGATTGTTTTTTCTTCAACTACAATTTTTTTTATATTTTGTATACCCTTTTGTTTATGCTGATATAAGTGAAACACAGTCCTATGTCTCCAATGTTTGTGTCTCTAACATCTTATAGACCATTTCCTTTTAGATTAGATTAATAAAATGTCAAATTCTTCTTCTGAACTTAGATTTTGAAAAAGGAATAACTTTCATCATTAAAGAAAAGTTTGCAAACAGCTGATAGTTGAGTTAAATAACCAACAGATATATTTTTAACATCATCACCACCACAATTCAAACCCAGTCTAACCCCATGGATACACCGAAACAGGATCTAACCTCCCATCCTCAGCTTTGATATAAAACTACAAATAGAAATGGGTGCTGTCCTCCAATCATGAAACTACAGGTTTCTCCTCCCACTAAAAATTTGGCCTTATACCACGTCATGAATTTTTGTGGAGATGTCATAGCTCTCCTGGACTGAAGAAGAGAATTCCATCTAGAGCAGTGTTTCCCAATGTGGGGCACATGCCCCATAGGTGGACTTCAATTCTCAGAAGCCTAAGTCAATATACAGTTATACCTCGCTTAAAGAGCATAATGTGTTCCACAGGATTGCTCTTTAAGTGAGTTTGCTCTTTAAACGAAACTCCATTGTAAATGACCAATTGTGGGGGAAATTGCAAACCCTGATTTATTTGTTAAGCAAGTTTTGGGTTGGTTTTATTTGTTAAGTGAAGCGAACATTCAGAGAAAATTCTGCTCTTTAAGCGAGTTACTCTTTAAGCGAGGTGCTCTTTATGCGAGGTTTGACTGTATTGGCTAATCAATGCTTTGGGGAATTGACTTAGGCTTCTGGGAACTGAAGCAAGTTGGCAGTTCAAGCCTCCAATACTGCATGACGGAATGAGTGCCTGTCTCTGTCCCATCTCCTGCCAACCTAGCAGTTCAAAAGTAAGAAATTCTAAGTAGATAAATAAGGACCACTTTGGTGGGACAAGATCTTGGGGACATGAAAGGAGCCTCATTCAGGTATTCCCTGAATGGTGTTCCTCTAGCAAAAATCCTTTCAATCCAGAATGCACCTTTGTGCGCTTCTGAGATGATAAAAACATCCGCAACCTAGGTAGTTTTCATAGCAGTGCTTTTTCCTCAAGATGTCCAATGCAATCTGATATTTCCTACTCAGCTAGGGCAGGCTCGGGCTTAGCAGCATATATTTGAGGTAAAAAGTTTGGATCAAATCTCCATCACTTTACACTCAGTAGCAAAGAAATGTGTTTGTCATCTTCTGTGAAGTGGAAGAGGGAAGACAGATGGATAGGCTTTCTTGAGGTGATTATGATTGGTGGAAAAATGTTGCAACACACTTTTTATTTTATTTAAAAAAAATTGAAAACAGCCTGACAATACTTGTCTGAAAGACTGTAACATTGAAAATAGACTTATTTGTCTGTAAGGGGAGAAAAATCTAAAATCCAAATGTCACAAAATGGTAATAGATGTTTTGAGGATGAATCAAATATCATAAAGTCACAGGCCAATCTTTTTATTTTTCAGAACAGAGACAAGAATATGAGAAGAAGGAGTGGATGCAGCTTTTACTTCCCATGCTTGTTGTAAGATGAAGCATAGGGAGGGACAGAATCCAATTAAACTCTAACAAGAGGATGCCCACTAGGAAGAAAAGGAGGGTGTCTGTTCTTATACTGAAAATATTGGAAAGATGGAAAGGCAGTGGTGGGATTCAGCAGGTTTGCACCAGTACACCATAACCGGTACCAGAAATCCCCCAACCGCGTCTTTTTTCCTCCCTGTATTTAAACTACAGGGAGAGAGAGAACTGCTTCAGTCTTTCTTTCCCTCCCTGTATGTAAACTACAGGGAGGGGGAAAGAGAGATGTGATTGGTTCTCTAGAGTTTGGATCAAATCTCCATCACTAGAGAACCAATCACCTCTCTCTCTTTCCCCTTTCTCTGTAGTTTAAATACAGGGAGGGAAATAAAGAGACAAAGAGTCTCTGTGACTGCAGTAGGTTGGGGGAAAGGCGCTTTCCCTGACCCTACTGCAGTCGCAGAGACCGCTGCTTGTGGCGGGGGGGGGGTGGCTTTAAAGGCAGAGAGGCCGCTTTCTTTCCCTGCCTGCCTTTAAAGCGGTTTGTCCCTGAAGTCAGGGCTTTTTTTTAGCGTTGTTCGATGCACGCATCGGACAACGCTAAAAATCGGATAACGTCATGACTTGTGGAACCAAGTCATAACGTTATCCGGTGTATTACTGTATGTCAAACTCAAGTTCCCATTCTTTCGTTTTGTCTGTTTTAACTACATTTAAGTCAGCATTCAATCAGTTTCTAAAAATAAATGTAACACATAAAAGTGAGAATTTTACAGGGAATGTACAACTGCAGCTTTAAACTTTGTACAAAAAGAAAATACTAGTGAATTTTTTTTTGGTAATCATTTATGGCATTTATGTAGAGCTTAATGTGATAACATATGGTACAATATACTTATCTTTGTTTACTGCTGCTGGATAGAAAAATGTGACTTCTATCCACCTATGGTAACGATGTCCTATAGCATTAATAACAAAATGTCCTAACCGCTTCAGATATATTTTTCCAAGTAAGCACTCTTCTTTTCTTAATTTATGAGGGAAAATGTTCAAAACAAATGGACATGTTTGGATACACCTACGATAAAATTAGGTCCTAAATATATTTCTTCTTTCAGGTTTACTATGTTTCAGTGCCAAGGATTTTTATGTCTTGATAAAACATGTGAACATTATCACTTGATAGTATTATTCAGGCTTATCTGTGTACAAAACACAACTTATGCTTCCAGTTTTTTCTCCTAAGAAAATCAAAATACATCTGGGACTACAGGAGTCACTTTTTAAAAAGGGATCTGGCATTATTTCCCATCCTTTTCTGTGTCAAGCCACTATAAAATAAAATATTACCTACATAGTGGCATATAAGTAATATGATATAAAAAAGTAACAGTTCTTTTCCTCCCCACTGTGAAATAAAGAGGCAAGACACATAAGGAATTTGGTTTGAAACTTGGGTCACAATTTATTAAATTCAATTTCAAACCCCTGGCCTCTTAGTGCCCTAATCTGGTACAAGAGCAGGTGAGCCTAGTCCTTACCTTCCTGCTCTGGACTCATGAAACCTTGCCAGCTACTTCTCAGGCCAGCAGATGTGGGGAGACATCATGCATTCATCATCAATTCCATTTGCATGAAGGGATATTGGTTGAATTGCATAGCTGTTTCATGATTCATGTTGGATGCCCAACTGATTCACCCAAATCATGCCAAGCATCTACCACTCACTTCATCCAAAGATGCAGTGAGGGAATCACCAGCCACTTTTTGTCTGCCAAAGAGGCGTCTGAATCCAAAAATTCCTATTCTGTCCCAATTGGTGTCACTCAAAAGACTCTAGACTACAGAGCAAGTGGGCAGGTTGCTGAAATACTGCACCAAAGAGGCCAGAATTAGGCCTCTTGAAAGGGAAGCCTTTCTAAACATCTCTCTCTCACACTACCCAGCCACCCTTTCCCCTTTAATTCTCTTCAGGGAGGAAAAGCCCTTAGTCTTCTCAGGCCAAGATTGGCAGAAATTCTCAGGGGATATATTAGATGATTTTTACCCTCAATTTTTACCCTCAAATTTAACACTTAAATGCTTTATTAAGCAAGCTTCCTCATGGTCCAGCAAAGGCCAACACAGATGTGCCCATTATTTATTGGATACATTTCAAAATCCAATGAAGAGCAATATCTTTGGGGAGTGGGACCCATCGTTGTCACAAAACCTGTGAACTTTCAACGTCTTCAAGACTCTCCATCAGGTGAAATAGTGAACAAACTTTAAAAAATGGAGCACGTGTGTGAAGGGGTTGATATTCAGGTCATTGGACCTACATTTATCAAGTCACAAAATGTGAGAGAAGCATTCACTTCAAATGAAGCAGTCGTTTTTGAAATGTGAAACCCTCTTGCTACGTCATTCTTTGGTGAAACCTAGCTCTTGAATGGAAAAGAGGAGCAAGAAGAAACTATATGGTTTTAAATATTAATGTTCAATCTAGATTGGGAAAATAGTCGGGAGAAGCTCATATTAAACACACTGGAGAGCGGCCTTGTACCTAAAGAGAATAAAATAGCAAATTAGGGAAGTGAAATACTTCCCAGCTATAGGTGGCATAAAATTATCTTCCTCTAGCATAAAAATCAGTGTAATGAAATAGCATTAGGAAAGGGTCTTGATCCATATCAGGACTATTCCATGTAGGTTGGGGGATTTCATCTTTTCCCTGCATTTTAGCAGATTACGGCAGTGTTAAATTGACAAATCATTTAAGTATGTTGTTGTTCAGTCCTTTTTGTTTGTTTGTTTACTGGTCCTTTATTCATTCATTTCATCTCTATACTTGCCATCTAGTGAGAGATTCACCATTCTGAGCAGTTTACATAAATAAAATGAAAATAGCAACATAACAAAATAATTTTCACTTTGGCAAGGATAAGCACCCACCACCATGCTTACTTGCATGCTGCTTTGTACTTCAAGTGGCAAATATATACACTCCCAAAATTGCACACCTATATTTGTAGACAGAAGTTCTATATATGCAATGTCATATTTAGCATGCATATGTAATTCTACATAAATAAAATGGAAGTTTTCTTATTATTACTAAAGGTGTTACACAGGCTACAAGATATTCAGAGTTTTGGATCCTCACTACCCTGGATTTAAAAATACCTACGTAGTAATGCTACTGTCTGCAATTGCTATGTCATGATCTTATCAATGCAAATCACACCCAGTGCTCCTATCCCTAAGAACTGTTAAGGTAATGTCTGAGTATATGTGCAGTTCCTAGTAGAGTTGTTTTTGGAGAGTTAGGATGTTCAAGTACGATAAATCCATAATTTCCAAGTATCTAGGGAGTCCTTTTAGGTATTGCTCCAAGAGTTCTAATTACTATAGGCACAACAACAGATTTCTTCCACAGGCACTCAACTTCAATTTGCAAATCACACTATTTTGTGATTTTCTCCAGTTGTTTGTCCTGAATTCTTGCATCTCCTGGTATAATAATGCCAACAAACCAAGCCTTTCCCCCCACAACAGTTATATCAGGTGTATTGTGAGGCAGTTGTCTATCTGTTCATGCAATTTGTTAGCAAAACACATTCCTGAGGTGCCAAGATCAATCCTTCAGTTTCCTCTTCTTCCTCCTCCTCCTCTTCCTCTTTCTTCCTCCACATCCCTAATTCATGTTGGATTATAATCTTAGATAATATAAACTATCTCTATATGATTTTAGATTTTCATTTTGTTCAATTTGTTTCATGTGTTCATTAACTTTTTCAAATCACAAGCACAGAGCATTTTGTCCAGTAATTGGACTGGCTGTCAGGTAGAGCTTTCTCTTGATTATAAAATTCTCTTCTTTGCTTCTTACTGAGATTAGGGTATGCAAGTGTGTTATCACTGAAGTAAAACATACACTAGTTAATGATAGCTGACCCCTTAGTAGGGTCATAAATTGTACTTGTAACAAAAAACAACATCCTATGTCCCTTTCCAAAAGGAGGAAAATTAAAAAAGACTCTGAAAATCTGTGCTGATATGTATATAACTGTTATTTTCTTTTATATATGGAAAAATATCCATATCCAATTCCTGAAATAACTCTGCACACTCTGCATACTGTTAAAGCTGGCCTTTTATGTGTGTCTGTATGTGACTCTCCAAGTGTGTTTCGGTGAGTGAGAGAATTAGAGGGAAAGGGAAAGAGAGAAAGATTATGGTGTAGAAATGTGCATGTCAAAGCAGATATTCACCCAAATGAAAATGTTGGTGGGATAAGGAAAGTATAAAAAATCTACTCCCGGTGGTTTTCCTTCTAATTAGTATACATCAGTGCAATTATTAAAAGCCAAGTTGGAAAGATCATGAAGACAGACACTATTTATTTCATCTACACTTACATCTATGTTTGCTGTGGTTCACTTCTTGCAAGCAGACAAATGTTGCTCCTTTTTTCCAGTTTAATATCTACACATCAATTGGATCCTTTATCAGGAGTTAATTTTGCCACCAGCTTTATGGAGAGTGAGATCAAGCAGTACACATGAAACAAGGAATTTACTCTCAGCTCCTTTTATTCAACAAAGGTCTTGGGCGGTACTTTTACCATAAGCCTATTTTCATAACGAACTTGTAGTAGTGACTGTTTAGATAATGTTAGGGCAAAGATACCCTCTACTTTATGAGCCACTAGGCTCCAACTGTGCACTCCCACTATTCAGCTCATCTGATATTGCAATGTTTAGCCAAGAACTTATCTAAGTATGAAGCTAAAATGCATCCCTGAGGAATGCAGAGCACTGATACAGATGAATCATGAGGTTAAAAAGCTGTGAAGATTTCAAAGAATCAGAGACAAAGAAAGGAGTTTAAAAGATACATCCTTCCTCATTTACTGTAGCTCTTGTCATTCCACTCACTAATGAATCCGGTATGGAGAGAACACAGATACCAGGAGCTTCATTAATATTAAAGGTTCTATTATTTTCATGCAGTAAGTTATATTCTACTATGGAAAACGATGGCCTATGGGTAATTATTCTTTAGGTTATTTTCCATTACAGATCAAAAGGAACATTCCTTAAATGTGAAGGTAATGATAATAATTCACTCTCAACAAACTGTACAAAGAGATGTATACTATGCTAAAGCCTTGTCTTCCAATGAAAACAAACGACCCATGCTGATAGTTATACTGCATGAAATCATCCTTTCATTAATGCATTATTCTTTCAAAATCCTGTAACACATGAATTAAACAACAGTATAGTCATCTTGCTGAAGCAGTATTTGTTAGCCCTTTTTCACCTGCTGGAGTGGGATTTTATTTTATAAGGGTGGTTCCTTTTGTTTTTTCTTTAGGTGGCCTCTGGAAATATAGCCCTTGCTTACAGGAATGTTAAAATCCAAGCCAACCAGTTGCTAACTTTGGTGGGATAGGTGCCGGATTATGCCCTCAATAAATTTCCAGTTCAGATTGTTCTCAAGGAGTTACACTGAATGTTAGTTATAAAATAAATACTCATGGAGACAGTTGAATTGAATATTAACATGCTTACAATTCCCAGCTCACTTTCACATTTGATTCTTGTCTTGAAATTTGAAATGCAAAATGTTTCTTTCAGGTGTTAAAATTCAAAGGCATTTGACTTGATGGTATATTTTGAAAAGTATTGATTTGGGAGCCATATAAAATATGATGAAATATACATACCACTATCAGAGATAAAATTTTGTCAAATATTACATACCAAAATATACTTGGATCTAATTGCAGATTTGCATTTTTCCATTAAAATGAATATTTTCTGGGAGAAGTTTGGAAAAAGTAAAATGATATTGACCATAATTGCAATCCCTTATCTTATATAGTCCTTTGTGATATATACTCTCAGGTAAAATTAATTCTTCAGGGAAGTAGGGCAGTGAGAATCTAATTTAAGAATATGACAGTATTCTACAAAGGTATACAATTACAACCTCCTCCTCTGAAAAGTTGCTAGGAAACAGTGTGCATATTCCTGCTCCTACACAGAAGGAATTTGTATGTAAAAATACAAACATTATTATTCAATGTTAGCAAGGATTTAATCAATGGGCCATGAGAAGTCTAGACATTACTACATGAATTCATCATCACTATATGTATGTGTGTTATTTTTATTTATTTATTTATTTAGCTACAAACTAGGAAGGTAAGGGGCTTACAAGAGCAGGCTAATGAATTAGGGGCTTTAGAATAAAGCCAGAGTTGTGATTCATTCCTCAAGGGTGAAGGATAACTGAAAAATGAAGACCATCACTTGAACTCAGGGCTCTCTGTCATACTTCCTCATTATTTAGCTTGCTTGTAGTGGACCAAGTGAAAGGAGGAGGTTTCATCTGAGATAAGCAAATTTCAGAGTCTTTGCTATCCTATCATAATGGAATAGTAGCCACATTAGTCCGTGTTTCAAGCATATCAGAGAATAACCTCAACAAAACAGAAACAAAAATGCTGTAGCACTTTGAAACCTAACTGTTATATTTTAATGTTAACTTTTGTGGATTAAGTCCACTTCATCAGGCATCGGAGTGAGATTCCATGGCATCAATTTATACGCGTCAGGTACAGAGGTACAGAGTGATTGGTTAGCATAACAGAGAAGTATACTAGTTGTATAAAGCCATATTGATTTGTAACAACAGGTATGATATTGTGCAAAATATTTGGGCCAATTACTGGCATTTTGAATCATGGATAGAGAAGTACAATATCCCACATTCATAAACTGGTTTTTTAATTTCCTGGCAATTAAAATGGAACGTTAGGTATATGTACACTGCACTCAAACTCTAACCAGCAATTTCCCTCATAGAGAATTATCCAGTGCTAGAGGTTCCCAGAATATGAGGCGCCCTTTATATATTCCTGATATTTTAATTGTTTAAAGATACCCTTTGTGAGGCATTTCTACCAGGAATCTCTTCATCATTTTCTCGGCCTTTTTGCCAATACCTTCTACATCATGCTAAACCATGTCTCCCACTCATTCATAATTTTTAAGTATGTCTATTAGGATGCTCTAAAACCTTTTTGTATTCAATAAGAATCTAATTATAGTTCCCCAAAGGCTGTGGTTGTCCTAAGGAGTTGAAAGTGTTCAGTAATCCAAATCTAAATGAATTCCAGTGGGTACTATTTCATTGCAAATACATTCAGCTTTTTTTCTATTGTTCATGGTAAATTGAAAGCAGAAGCCAAGCTACACCATTCCTCTTGATTCACCACTGCCGATAATGGGATGTGTGGGTGGAATTGTGCCATGCAGTTTAGGGGGTCCAGCTCAGTGTTTCCACCTTTATACCCATAAAACCATCTGGCCCAGGATCAGATTAATCCTTTCACTGAACATTCAAATATGCCTAGCTGTTGTTCTTATGTGCTGTCAAATTGCATCCAATTTATGGCGACCTTACAAATGAGAGATCTCCAAAATGTTATGTTCTCAACAACCCCGTTCAGCTCTTTAAACTCAAACCAGTGGCTTCCATTATACCAGGACTTCTCAACCTTTTAAAGCTGGGGATCAGTCGCGCTCCCTCAGACAGCTTCGGGGGCCGGACAGCCATTTTGCCCTTCCCCCACCACATGGCACTTTCTGGTGTGATGGAGATGGTGGTGGTATGACATGAAATGGTGCCATGGGCCAGATCCGTCCCATGGGCCACAGGTTGAGAATCTCTGCTTTATTCAGTCAATGTTTGGTTTTTCTTTTTTCCTGCTGACTTGTTCTGTCAAGGAAATTGTATTTCCATTTTCCCCAGCTGCTACACACAAAAGGACTCTAGGCACAAATCTTAAAATATTATTAAGTAGTTCATTGTATGCAGATGTCAAATAAAATCAGAACACAATATATAAAGTACAATACCTTAATGATAAAGAGATGCTAGTAATATAAAGACTGGAAGGCGACAGGTCAGCAGTTCGATACCCGAATACTGCAGGAAATTAACAAAATATTTCTATCCTCATCTATACTTATTCTTGTGTAGACCCCTTAGATGTTATCTCAGTTGTTATAAAAAGTCTGTCCCCTATTTCTTCATAAGATGGCATTTCTGGACCCCATCCTACTCCCTCTAGAGCAGGAATTCTTAACCTGTGGCCCACAGGCCGGATGCAGCCCACGGCACCATTTCGTGTCCCGTGTCACAAAACCTACCATTTGGCCTGACCAGTGATGGGATGTAACAGGTTCTCACCAGTTCGCCAGAACCGGTAGTAACTTTCCCCAGTGTCCCTGAGAACCGGTAGCACCTTTTGGGGGGAACCACCTTCGGGGATTACCTTTTCACTGGTTCCCCCACTGCACATGTGCGCCAAGCACTTGGTGTGCATGCACGCCTACAGTGCTTGGGGCATATGCACAGCCTCCTTGCTGTCCTCCCAAGTGGGGAGGAGGAAGAGAAGCTGCTAGCCTGAAGCTCCCTATAGCCTGCTCCCTGTGGTAAGTGACTCACCTTTGGATGCAGTGTGTCTGTGTGTATTTTAATGTGTATTTAATACCTTTACCTATATTGACATACTACCACAGTTCCTAAAAAGGCCTTGCAGCCTGGCTTGGGGTTTTTATGCAAAGTCTTGGAGTTACCTCGTCAATAAGCTACACCTGTGCTGTTCCAATTGCTGTTCCAATTGGAGAACCCTTAAGGAGGTACAGCTGTTTTACATTTAGATTAAGGCATATTATCCTAGAAAACTGGTTAGGCAAAGACTTAGTACCTAACTTCTTTAACTGTTGAAAAGTTGAAAAGTGCCAAAATGAAGCCATCTTGTGGTGAGTTCATTCTGTAGTTCCTTCCATCTGACCTAGTGTGAGAAAGATTAGCCAGAATAAGCTTTAAGCTCTGTTTTAAAAGCTTTGGTTGATTTGTGTTTGGGGTGGGTGGGTGATTGGGTGGGTGTCTGTATTTTAATGCATTTTTATTTATTTATTGTGTTGTGGTTGGGTGGGTTGAGGGGTGTGTGTGTGCTTATTTTTTATTTTATTTTATTTATTTTTTATTTATTTTTTATTTATTTTATTTGGGTCCACCCACAACCTCATGATGTCATGATGTTAGCTCCGCCCACACTATGATGATGTCACGGTGGGGTAGTAAAAATTTTGACATCCCACCACTGGGCCTGACTATTCAATGCATGTTCCACCTGGCCATGTTCTTTTACCCTGAAATAAGAGGGTTGTTCAGATGATACATGGAAATGCTAAGACTACGGACCTGCTGAGACGTTGTTGTTGTTTTTTTTGTAAAATCTGTTGCCATTACCTTCGTTTATCTTACCAAAAGTAAAAATGATTCATTCTGGTAGAATGTAGGCCAAATAGTCAAGGACTAGAATTAGTAAAAGATTTCTCTTAACCAAAACAGGATTTGATTTTATAAGTTGCATTATTAAGAAGAAGCAAAAACTGAAAAGAAAAACATTGGGGAAATTGCTTCCTCTTTTACTGCATCGGGTGACAAGGGATGCTATTTATTGGGGATGTGCATTTTCAAAGAGATTTCAGCACATAGGAAATACAACTTGAAAACTTGACAGAGGGGGAGAGGGGGACTGTAATTGAATGGGGTGTATTTGAAAGTCTGCTGTAGGGACCTGCCTGCATACCTGTAGCCCCCAATTTATCATTCATTCCTATTTTCCTGCAGCAATATTACCAACCCATGTTAGAGACCAATTCTCTTTAAAGCTTTGTGTTCATGTGCACTTTCATTGTGAAACTAGGCCTCTTCCAAAGCTACTGCTATGATTTGAAAGAACTGTTCTGAAGTACCAGATGCCGCTTTTCTTGAAAGTTGCCAGAGGCACAGTTACTAATAGTAATCATTTTAATCTTGTCTTTTGTTCATCTGCTTCCCTTTTTTAGAATGTATTTTTGAACTCTAGCTTTTCTTATTCTTTTTAAAATCATCTTTGTTTAAACCCTTTACATTTCTGGCTGACTGTTCTCTGCTCATCACCCATGCTTTTTGTGTGTGTGAGGTGTTGAGAGAATATTGTGTTTCTTCCCCCACCCTCCATTTCTGCAAATGTGAAAAGAGCTCTAAAGCTCTGGTAATTCTTAAGAGGACCTGCCATTGGGGAAACATAAAGTTTTGTCTTCCATGCTAAAAAATAAATAAATGTCAGCACACTTGCAGAAACCCCATCATGGGTAAAGAGGTCACTCAAATGTGTGTTGACCTATGAAACTGCTTCTAATTGGTTCCAGTAAATTTCCCAAGGTATACCAGGCAGCAGTGGGCTTCCATCTCCGTCCCAGCTCCTGCCAACCTAGCAGTTCGAATGCAAGAAATTGCAAGCAGATGAATAGGTACCACTTTGATGGGAAGCTAAGCAGTGTTCTGTGAACTCCAGTGTCTAGGTATACCTTCCACATGTCCACGGAAATGTCTGAAGACACAGACAGAGCTGGCTCTTTAGCTATAAACAGAGATGAGCACCATACTCTAGAGTCAGATACAGCTGGATTTTGAGCAAGGGTGACCTTTGCCTTTACTACACCAGTAAAGGAAAATCCACTCCTGTATCTCTAATGTGATATCTAACTTTAATATTTTCCCTCATGCCGATGAAACTGCAGCCTGCGTCGAACTCTTCTGGAACCAAAGGCCTCAGTGAAGTGACTTGTTTTTACTATAACTGAAGCCCAAAACTCTGCAGCCCAAAGAAGGAATAGTGAGACAAGAAATGTGGTCATCTCCTTTCTAGCTGTCTCAGCTCTTGATTCTGGTTCTGATATTACAATGGTATGTGCTTTTTAAAAATGTGGCAATAACTATCATTATTGTTATTATCATCATTATGATCATCTCCCTCACTACAGATGAAGAGTTTGTATATGAGTCTGGGTGGTATGCTAACTGTGTCATGATATAGTAGGTCATGTTTTTAACAGGGCATGGAGAGGATAAAACTGAATATAATCTCAAATCAATCTGAGGTGAGTTCACCCTTCATTTGTACCACTTCTGAGCTGTGTTTGGGGATGAGGCGAATGTGACTAATTTAATTTAAGTTTTGCACATATATGCCCCCCAATCAGGAACCCAACTCAGGGTGGCTTACATGATAATTAATGATGCATTGAACTCTGCAATGTTAGTTCTTGTAATAGCAGATGCATCCCAGGTTTAAAACATCCATAAATGGAGGATGAATCGAGCAAGGCACATATGATTAACATAATCTTGCTGAAATCTAGATCTCTATAATTGGCAGAACAATTTAGCTGTTAAGGCAAAACTTGTTTACTACCACCAGTGCCCAGTTATACACTATATCCATGCAAATGATATATGAATTATGAAAAGAAGGTGCACTATAATAATCTCGCTTTGTTCCCAAGAGAAATTTCCAGTGTGCTGAGTCATTTTAGGAAATGAAGCTAGGCTTCTGGAATGGTCCAGTAGAAGTGCATATGGGGAAGTGGCAGGCTTATCTCTGCCCATAGCATCTTCTTCCTGCATATATAAGATCATCGCTCACTAAGAATGTAAACCCCTGTTGGTTCATCCTTGTGCAGTAAACAAGACAGCTGAACATATTTTCTCCATGTTGTACATTTTTTTGTGGGTTCTGGAGAGAATTTGCACATGTCAGAGCTACTGTATTCCCCCCCCCCTACAAATCTCCACATATGCTTGTATTTAGTTTGATCTCACAGAGGGAAAACACAGCAGTTTTGTCCCTCAGCATAGTTTTAGAAAAGATGTACAGTAAAACCTCATATAACACTAAAACCTGGTTCCACAAGTCTTGGTGTTATATGATTTTTAGTGTTATCTGATCCTCTATGGGATCCATAGAGATACATTGTAACCACACAGGCTTTAGCGGTTGTTATCTGAAGCATCCCATAGGATCTTAATGTTATCTGATGCAATTCTTCCAACCAGGTTCCTTAATGTTATGCGATGTTAGTGTTATTCGATACTAATGTTATATGAGGTATTACTGTACTCACAATTGGTGACAGATGTGTTTGTTAGAGTAGAATCCAACAAAAAAGCTGGGCAAAGACACCACCAAAGTCTCAGACAAAGCTGCAAACTTTCGAGTCCTGCAGAATTCTGCAGAATTCTGTGCCAAAAACCTGCCAGAAGAATTCCACCAGATATCATGGCCAGATTTTGAGACAAGACTCTTTCATTTAAAGTCTTAAAGTAGGGCCTGGAAATTTGAAAACTCAGCTTGAGGCAGTATGTTTTATGTTTCACTGCAGGTGATTTGGATTCCATTGTTTTCCTGGTGGTAGTCAAAGCTTTGCCCTCCACCTAGCACCTTCTTCCCATGCCTTATATTGAATCACATGGCTTTTGTTTGACTGGGAACACAGACACACATAACTATAGTGACCCTCAGGTGAAATAAAGACACAGTCATCTCCAGTCATAGTAGGAATATTCCTCAGCAGCTGGAGGAAGATGCAGTCCTCAGTTTAATAGTGCTCTTCCTGTGTAATAGTAGATGTATTTTCTTGGTTGTAGATACCACCCCAATCAGCTGTTCAGGACATCTTCTATAGTCCAACCAAAAAGCCATACAATCCTTTGAAACAATCTGAAATTAAGGGTGGCTGATAAAGGGAAGCCTTTGAGTTCTGCAGAAATCTTCATTGGGCTGGGCATTACAGTGCATACATGCATTCACTCACTTTCACACACAAAAGAAACAAAAATCCCTTCAAAACCATCAGCCACCCAATCATATTTCTTGCCCCCCACAGGAAATATCCTCACAATTCAATTTGCCACACTATTGGGAACAAAATTGCAACATCTTAAAATCTGGAAACAGGGAACAGAGGTACACACCTTTTTTTCCCCCATCACCAGTGAGGAAGTGAAATTCCAGGTTATATCTGTATTTAGAACTGACTTGTCCTTTGCCTCTGGAAGCAAAATGTATGGGGCTAGTCCTATCCTCTGAAGTAGGATAGGCTGAGAGGCTGCAATTGTTTTTACAGTCACTCAGAGAATTTAAAAACTAAGTTGTCATTTGAACATTCCAGTACCATTCCAAATGCCTGACATTCCACTATCAAGACTGTGCCTGAGTATTCCTGTCATTGAAATGTGATGTCATTTATCCACAGTTCACATTTCAGCATTAATGGAATGGAGGAAATATTAGAATAAAGGCAAGAAAAAAAGATGTTTTGTTTTTGTTTTTGGCAACCAGGCACTGACTTCATGAAGTAAAATTCCCCATTTAACAAAGGTGACTAAATTAAAATAAATATTCCAGATGTGCAGCCTTTCCATTTCCATGAAATAAAGATCTGGAAAGGATATTATTTATCTACAATTCCAGTTTAAATAGGCCCTCCTGTTTTCAGGCCACTTTTGAAGTGCAAATGGGGACAAAGAGGAGTCAAACCCATTACAAAATCATAGAAACTCATTCTCATTCCTGAAAACAAATTGTAACCGTGCCTATCTACATTCCCCACATTTCTTGCAATTCACCTAAAGACAGTCATTATGCATTACTTGATGTTGCATGGCTCCCCTCTATTAATCACCATGGCCACAATCAAGGAAACTCAAGTATTTCCATCCCTTTCAACAGGTGACATTCAGGAAAACCTCTAAGGGTACTGCATTCTAAATTCTGAACACATTAATACATAACAATACAGACTCCTGGATAGCATGTTTTCCACTTGGATTGTCCTTCCATCTCCAACAGGAATGAAAAATGTAGCACTTGGAAATTTTACTTTTGCAGGTTGGCTGTCTGTGGAATTCTAAGAATAGTAATCCAAAAAGATAATTCTTCAAATGCAAGATATGGCTTTCAAAGCTGGCAAAACTTTTATTATTATATATTTTACCAAAATGTCTTTATGCCAGTGATGTGGTAATGTATTGTGGCTAGCAAAATATGATACTGTTAGAACTAGGGTGAAAGTATGTCTCTCTCCTGCATTTTCTTAATATAGTATACAGATTTCTCAACATCCAAGGACTTTTTCTGTACTTCATTTATGGTTTCAGTAGAAATTTTCCAGTTACTTTTGCCTTCCACAATCTATACCAATATTCCTGGGAGTAAGTCCCACATAATTCAATTTGATGTGCCTTTGAGTAGAGTGTACAGGTCACCTCTCATATTGGTGGGTTGAGGTTTCACCATTTCAGCTATCTGCATGTCTAAATATATTCAATAAGAAATTCTGAAATACATAATATATATGCATTTCTATGGCACATTACTAGAACTGGCCACTAGAGGCCATTGTCTGCAATGTAAAAATATAAGGTTTGCTGTTATCCATGGTTTCAGGTACCCATTGTAGGTCTTAGAGTGTATTCCCTGTGGATAGGCGGGCAAACTGTAAACAACTGTGCTATTAATATTCTAAAGGGAATCTGACTATGTCCTTGATATAAAGAGATTCCTAAACATCTCTACAGTTATGTATAACTGTCAATTTTTCCTTTCTACAGGAAATACTTACTTCATTATTATTATTTTTATATTGGTCAGTAATGTTAGTACAAAACATGAAATAAATTGACCTGAAATGAAATTATTCTCTCTCTCTCTCTCTCTGGATCACCCTTTCATTTCAGTCAACCTCTGATTTATCTCTTGAACTTTTAAACAAATTAGAAACTGAAGTAAATCTAAAGCTTGTTATTCCAGAATAATTGACGAGTTCTAGGATGTAAGCCAATTTGGCATTTAAAAGTTGATGGACCTTCTTGTGCAGAAGCATGAGTAAATAGCTCTCATTCTCTCTTCAACTCCCACACTGCTTTCAAAAGGTCTTGATTTTACCTCATCACTGTGTATGATACAAATATTTTCTTGAATAAAACTCCCCTTGAGTTGAAAAACAGGGAAATAACCCAATTCCTTGGCTTATACCACGGTGCTATACATGGTATTCTAGGGAGTAAGAATAATATTTGATTAAAATTATCTCAGAAACAATAACAATTCTTGCCATTAAGCCAGGGTTACCCCAATGTCTTCTAGTAGAGAAACTCAGAAGTAGTTGTCTACTTCAGAAACGGTTAGCACACTAGGACTAAGCAACGTGCTCAAGGCGACACTAGCTGTCTCTTCTTCCAAGATACATAGGAGGGGAATCTAACTCATAATTTGTGACTTCCCAGCCAGATACCTAACTCACTCTCTGGCCAGCCAAACATAGTATCAAACAAATTATTTGTCCCATAATCTGTTAAATATTGGCTCCTTAAATCAACAGGTAGTACCTAATGGTATATTGTCAATTATAGTACCGTTCATGGTGTTTTAAAAGCCATTCCCTTTTGCTTCTGTTTGGACAAGAATCCATCAAGAAGCTACCAAGTGTCTCCAAACAATTTCATAGCATATGGCAGGGTGAAATAGAGAGTGCCTAACTAGTAGGATGCAAACTTGACATGAAGAAGCTCCCTGGCAAAACTGCTAGCATTTCAAAGCAGGAGCAAAAAAGGACTCTAATCTGTAACCTTGGAGAGCCACTCATGATAACGCTTAGTTATGGAGAACAATGACAAGTTCTTGAGTTTATGACCAAGCTTGGATTGAAGAATTTCTACAATTGCCCTTAACTAGTTGTTTGCCAGTTCATCAGATAGGAGAAATGGGGGTTGGTTGGAGAGAGTGATTGGAAAGATGCAATATATATATATATTGCCAACCACCAGGATAGAATTCAAAACTTGCATTCTTAACTTGTGCTTTAGTCTGCTTTTGCCAACTCATCTAAAGGGGCTCATCCATCAGTAGCCATTGGCCCCTTTAGGGAGTCAGGATATTTACTGCCACCCAACATTCAGTGTTGAGTCGCTGGCTATACAGTCTACTCCATTACTGTAGTGGGATGTCTGGCCAGACAAGTGGTGGTCCTCTTGGTGATGGTTCCCTCAGTGGAGGAAATGCCACTGGAAACCACCATCTTGGGCCCAATGGCAAAAGGAGTGGAGGAGGAACTTAGATTCCCAATTGTCATGGAGGTGGAAGAGGCCATGCCAGTTCGACTGGCTGGGAAGGTGCACCTTGTCAATATCATCAAGGTTGCACCAGTCCATTGCAGTCCCGGTGTTAAATCCTGCATCTCTGATTTCATGTCTGATGTGCCACAGGAGATGGCTCCGAGATTATAGTGTGTGGGTCTCTTCATGGCCAGCTGGGATCCACCTTAAACAATTCATGCTAATGGCATTTTTCCTGCTTCAGGAAAAAAAAATATTCTCAGATACAAATTGCAGCTGATGGCCAACTCATCTTGAAGAAGCTGACCTGGCATGGGCATCTACCATGACTTTGGAGAATTTAATATTTTCCCCTGCACTATCCACAATATAGTGGTGCACTATATGGTTTCTTTAGTTAGCTATTTAGTTTAGCTATTTGTTGTCATGGTCTAATAAAGCTATTACCTGCTGTTGCTTTTAGATCTAGCCCAAGTCTTTTCAAAAGCAGGTTTTAATGCTTCAGGTTCCCAAACCACCTCTTGCCAATCTGGTGAGTTTCTTTGATATAATTCTTCTACAGACCTTTTGCACTGTAACTGAAGGCAAGTCATAGAAAAGGCAATGGTCATTTGAGACACCTTATATCTGTGTCTCAAAGAGATGACTGAAGACAAGCATAGAGGTCTGGCAAAAGAAATGTCACTATAGAACAATCAACAACAACTGGGAATCTTGCTTGTGCTGTGACCTGAAACATTCTTAAAACCCTTCTGTGTCTGCTTGGATTTGTGAATTGTTCTGACAATTGACAACCTGTTCTGGCACAGAATGGCTCTCCAATGTTTTAAATTCCTTTGCATGGTTACAGGTGCCATTTTTTCTCTCTTTCTCTTCCTTGCTCTTTCCTGAACTACGCATGTCATTGGAGTGTTGAGAATTTCTAATGGCAAGAACAGCACATGGATGGTTAGTGAACATGACTCAAAGCCAAGGGTTCTGTACTCACACCCCTGAACACATTATGAAACTTGTCATAATCCCTTGGCAGCATGTAACCATTTTGTAAAATGATTATGATGGTGATAATAACACTTCTCCACCTCTCCAGACTGTTACGCTTCTTAATGAATTCCTGCAAAGCACATTGTTCTCCTTGGGTGGCAGATTTTCTATAGATATTGAGCCCTGTGTTATGCAGAATGTAAATATTCAGGCAGCACATAAAACCAGAAAGAAATCTGACCCAGGAGGATATTGGATGAAATTAACCTGTGAATTCATGCAGCCAGAATGGTTCATATACCACTTATCAAAGCTTCCAAAAAGTTACATGTTGTAATGAATTAAAATAGGGGATTTTGCTTTTAATGAGTAAAGTAGTTATTTTTGAGTATTTAATTCCCTGGGCAGAGCTAGAGAAGCCTGGGAAATTACCTTCAAGGCAGGTGCTGGTTAGTTTACTTTTCAATGTAGTCATAACAGGCTGAAAACTATGAGAAAAGAACCAGTAGTGTGCTGGCCAGCAGGGATACAGAGACTCATCTAGGTGTGCTCCAGTGACTGGTGCCCCCCAGAGGCAGGCAGAGTTAATGAGAATGCATGAGATTTCTCCCCCAACCCCCAACCCCCAACCCCCATAGGCACCCCATCATTTCCTGTTCACCAGCCTCCCAAGGTGCCCAGCACACCCATGAATAGAACTAAGAATGATGGACATTGTGTGCTGTGCTTTAATTGGTTAAAACCCAGAAAGAGGAGGGATGAGTGGAAAAAGAGGGGTTTTGTTATATTGGAATATAACATGATACTGTATATATAACAATACCATGATTGCCATAGTGATGACTCTAATTGCCAAGATGCAGAACAAGGAATAGTGTGCTTATGAGTAAACAATAGCAATATTTTATTTATTTATTTATTTATTTATTTATATACAGTCAAATGTGTTAGCTGGCTAGGCCAGGCCAAATAAATATAGCTAGATATGCTTTTCTTGTTTTATTCTTGCAAAGGGGCAAGTAAAAATGTTCTTTTCCCCCCTCTTTTGTACCTGATTCTGAACTTTTCTATTTTGCCATCTAAATAAATCTGATTGGAACCAGAATACATTGTAGTTATTCATAGAGCTTAAGCTGGTGTGAGAATTCCAGTTCCTTTATGTTCTTATTGGCAATGCTACAATTAAGCTAATTCACAGTTCATGTGTTACCTGATCTAGCTGGTTTGTAAGCATAAACAGTGATCGAAACCTATCATACATTTCTCTAGCCTGATGCAGGACCACAGGTACTTTGAGGTAGCACAAAGAAGGGTAGTGTGTGTGTGTGTGTGTGGTATTCTGGAAGGGGTACAGGTCTCTGGAAGGTGGAATGAGTCCTATGATAGTGGGATAACTGAGGGGCATTATTCTTACACATGTTGACCAAGCTCTCTGGTTTAATCGAAAATGAATTAAATAGTAATATCTTGGCCCTAATATTCCAGCTAGGCCTGCCTTTTTAATTTAAAAAGTTTTGATGCTTTAATGAACCAATGACATATGGATTCACAGCTATGAGTGACATGTTTTCATACCTCAAAAATAATCAAGGTTTTTTTCCCAGCACCGTGTAACCTTTTGGATCTCAGAAACAAGGAAAAATAATTGATAAAATTTTATTTCATCATATCTTATGTAGGAATGATAGCATGACATTCAAAAGTACTGTTTTCATGGTAAATATGGAACTACTCTACTGAACCTAGAACTGGTTTCCACATGGAAGATGATAAGATGACAAAGTGTATGTCCAAGTTAAGAATAAATGACAAGTCACCAAAGAAACAAAGCAGGCAAACAGCTTATTTCAGTGATGGTGAACCTTGGCATTCCAGCTGTTCTTGAACTTCAATTCCCAGAAGCCCAGGAGTGCTGACTTGGGCTTCTGGTAACTCAAGTCCAAGAACACCTGGAGTGCCAAGGTTCACCATCATGGGCCTATTTCCATTCAGATGTTTCATTCAGATGTGTTTCCATTCTCTCTCTAGGTAAGTTCTCTGAGGCTTCAACCATAGCTCGTGCTTTCTGCAGCTGATACTGTTTCCTAGAGACAGATTTCTTTCTGCTGTTCTTCTGTGACGTGAAGAATACTTAGGAAATTCTTCATCCTTGAACAATGCTTGCAAAACTCCTCCTTATCAACTCTGACTGTCTTGATCCTACAAGCCACCTTGGTAAGGAATTTGAAGGCTGGGTGAGATTCTTTGTCTTTTGCTGGAAACCAGGCTTTTGTTTTCATTCTTACAGATTTCCATATTTTGTCCAGAATCTTTTCCCTGGAAAGGAAAAGTATGTCTATACATCTAGCATAGAAAGCCCGGCTTGTAAAGAAGAGGCAAAGACCCAAATGTCCTTAAAAGGACAGACTGATCTTTTCAGATTTGTGCACTCAATATGTGAACACACAGAGGGGAGGACAGATGAGGCAAAATTTAGTGTGGATGATTAAAGAGCAGCATGAAAGTGTGGGTAGTCTTGTGGGCAAGGAAATATCATATTGATTCCTTCTTCTTACCCATGATGTATATCAATCCAAATGAAGTCTGCAATCTAGAAATCAGAAAGAGATAAATTTAGACAGACAAATATGAAGGGATTAGAATAGATTATCAAAGGTAAGGATGTGTCACTAAAGACAAAGACCAAGACAATTTAAATGCTTGTCTTCCTGATCAGCATGTATGGACAGTAAAGAAAGACGACAAGGGAAAAAATTGTTTGTTTGGAATTTGGTGCTGGAAGAGAGTTTTGCTGATTTCTACACTGCCAGAAAGATGAACAAGTGGGTCTTGGAGAAAATCATGGCTGAACTATCTCTGGAGGCAAAAATGCTGGACCTGAGGCTGTGCTGCTCTAGACACATCAAGAGAGAGCAGGATTTCCTGGAAAAGTCATTAATGCAGGAGGCAGTTAAAGGCAGCAGGAAAAGATGTATCCCAAACATGAGATGGTTTGACTGCAAGAAGGTGTCCACAGGTTTGAGTTTACAAAAACTGATCAGGGCTCCTAAGGACAATATATTTTGGAGATCACTCATTCATAAGATTGTTGGAAGTTGGAGATAACTTGGTGGCACAAAGCAGCAACATCATGCACAGAATTCTGCTGCTTTGAGTGGATGTATATAGTAGGTACTAGAAGTTTCTTTGAATAACATTCTTAAGAAAATGTCTTTATTCCTAGTCAAGTCTGTGAAAAAAGGAAGGAATTTGAATATGTTAATAAACATAACGTTTTCCATCTGAAAGACATAGTCAATCAGATGCCCTAATTTAAGTCTATTCCCTTCCTTCCCAAGGTTCAAATAAACCTCCAGGGAGCATCATTTTACAAAAAACCCAAAAAACAACACACACTTTGTGCACTCCAATAATGATTTTAAAATATGTATTTTGCAACAGGTACCCTTACCTTTCTTTTAGCCTTCTCTCAGTATTGAGATGTGCTGTATACCACTCATGAGAATTTTAAAAATGGCCTTGAAGGAAAATGGCTGAGATTTCTTTCTCAATAAAGACAGCTGTGCACTGGGATTCATTCATTCATAGTATTTAAGTCCTGCCTGACTTACTAGTGAACACTGCTCTGGGCTGCCAATGAAAACAAGGATATCCAACAACTAACTCAAACCCAAAACAATAATTCACTCCCAAAATTCACAACATAACAATAAATAAAGTAAAATGGTAATAAAATACCAATAAGATGGCAGTATGTGGCAACAACCTGAAATTAATTAAAACATGTTAAGAGTAGTGGATTTAGTGGACCTAACAGAACGGGGAAAAAAAGAAAAAATTGGGTTTCTATCACTTGATATATTTAAAGCATTTGATTCGTTGCAATGGGGGACAATTCATGAAATGATTAGGTTATATGGATTTGGAAATAAATTTCAAGGAGTAATAGCTAAATTGTATCAACAAGGAATAGCGAGAGTCAAGGTTAATGATGATTATATGGAAGACATACAATTAGAAGCAGGCACAAGACAGGGTTGTCCATTATCTCCAACGTTATTTGTATTGGCGATGGAATTCCTTGCTAATGCGATACGGCAAGATAAAGAAATAAGTGGCATAGAAGGTAATAAAATAAATTTGTATGCGGATGATACACTGATAATTATGAAACAACCGTTGAAGATATTAGGAAGAATATACTCACATTTAAAAACATATGAAGAAATTACAAGCCAAAGGGTAAATTGGGATAAATTAGAAATGATACTCTGTAATGGTGAAAGTGGAGAAGAGGAAAGAATAAAAGAAAGATATAAGATCCAAGTTAACAGCACATTAAAATATTTGGGGGTAGTGATATCAAATAAATTTGGAGATCTTAAGAGATTGAATTATGGAAAGCAGAAGAAGGAAATTGAAAAGAAAATAGCATATTATAAAAAATTGAACTTATCTTGGTTTGGTAGAATAGCTTTATGTAAAATGATGTTATTACCCAGAATAAATTTTTTATTTGATGTTTTACCAATAAAGCATAATGCTAAAGAATTGCAAGATCTCCAAAATATTATAAACAAATTTTGTAATGGAAGGCGCAGAGCAAGAATAGCTAGAACACTATGGTACTTATCTCAAAGAGAAGGTGAATTGGGGATACCAAATATATATAATTATTACAAAGCTTTTCAAATTAGAAATGCTGTAAAAATATTAATGAAGGAAGAAACGATTTGGGAGAAAATTGAGATGATAGAGTTATCACAAGTAGGTAAGGCAATATTTTTAAATAAACAGGGGGGGGGGAGAAAAAAGAAGGTATCCAAAATAAAATGATAGAAACAACTTTGGAGGAGTGGAATAGAGTGAAGAAAGATCTGGTGCCAGAAATCTCACTGATTATAGAATTGGAGGACTTTAACACTTTCCCAATAAAAATTGACAGAAGGGTTAAGAATGTACTAATAGAAAATGGGGCCTTATTGTTGAGAGATTGGGTAAAAATTTGTAGAGATTATGACAAAAAATGGAGCTTTTTTCGCAACTGGATTTAAATTGGTTTCAGATTCTCCAGATAAATAACTGGAATAAAAAAAATTTACATGAAAGGAGGTTAGAAAGGGAACTAACGGTATTTGAAGATCTTTTAAGTAAGTTAAGAAAAGGAGAGATGGGTATTAAAGGGATAGTAAGCAAGATATATAAGATTTTAAACAAAGGAGAAAAAGCACAGGAGATCTTGAAAAATATCTGGGAACAAGATTTGAATGTGACAATTTCAAAGGAAATGTAGCAGAAAAAATGGAAAAGAATTATGAGAACTATGTCTGTTAGGGTTAAAGAGCATAATTATAAACTTTTATGGCGATGGTATCTGACCCCAATTAGGTTGCATCAAATAGATAACAAGATAAGTAATATATGTTGGAGATGCAAACAGTCAATGGGAACATACACACATATGTGATAGGAAGAATGTTTTAAAGGGGCAGAAACACACCAAGTTGATGAAAATTCCTTAGTATCCAACATCTTCTAGTTGCACAGACATGTACTTCACTTCATACAGCTAAACTAAAATACAAATTTCTTCTAGGTATTTTGTTTAATTTGGGCAACCAAGCAGAAGATACCTACCGATTTTGCTATAAAAGAGTCCTGACAATTGCTTTGTGTTTGTATGAGAAGTGATTAACTGATGAAAAAAGTAGTCCTAGGAATTTCCACTGCTTGGTGTCTCTTAGTAAATGGTAGTGAGCACAAGAGGGTATTCTGTAGATCATCTTGAACTGGTGTCGTTAATATTCAGAGTTCTCTTTACTATGTAAAGCTTGGCATCCTTTTTCCTGCTAAACATGCAGGTGTGATATTGTACAGCAAAATAAGATGATTTCTTGGCATTTTGAATCATGGATACAGAAGCACAATATTTCGCATTCAAAAACAGGAGAGTTTTTGAAGAATTGAATCAATGTATGCATCTTCTATTCATTAGGAAGTAATTAACTATAGGTGATGGTTCTGGCCATGACTGTGGTGGCTTAATGGTTAAGATGCTGAGCTTGATGACTGGAAGGTCAGTAGGTCAGCTGTTTGAGACCTGAGCGCTGCATGATGGGGTGAGCTCCCATCTCTCTCCCACCTCCTGCCAATCTAGCAGTTTCAAAGCAAGAAATTGCAAGTAGATAAGTAGGTACCAGTGTGGTGGGAAGGTAAACAGCATTCCATGTCAATCATGCCTTCCACATGTCCACAGAAATGTCTGCAGTCACAGACAGCTCTGGCTCTTTGGCTGTAAATGGAGATGAGCACCGAACCCTATAGTCAGATACGACTGGTTTTTGAGCAAGGATGACCTCTAGCCATAAGCTGTAGTGAATAATTGTGTGACTTGACCATGGAAATCTACAAATGAAGGCAACTCTAACTTGTTTTGTTTTCATCCTAATCATGAGTTATCTAAGACATGTTTACTTCTTCTCAAATACACAGTCCTTCTTCTTTTTTAAAGGCACACATTTATTGTATAGTGTCACTTTTAAGAGGCAAGCCTAGAAAACTGCTGTATTAGCATACTATTTGGATTTTCAGCTTCAAAGTAAATGCTTTCAGTTTGCAGCGCAGCAAAATGTAGTACGAACAGTATTCATCAGTTTCTCTAAGGTTGTGACAATTCTGGGCCTATTAAATAAAGTTTTATGTGTTTTTAAAGTAAGATGTCCTCCTGTGTTTAGGAAGTTTGGGTAAATGATGGCTGAAATCCTATTGTGTGTATATTAAGCAGCAGAGTAGACAAATAAATCAGTGAGGATTTGATGCGTCGGCTCCTGTATGTGTTTCAGTTACTCAAATAGGACTATTTTAGTTATGACTTATGACTTACTATGCTAAATAAATTGTAAACAGGCACAATTGAATCAAATGGAACTTATAGATAAGTTGACTCACATAATTCTCAGTGAGTCAGTGGCCCACTCTAATGCAATTTACAGTGCTAAGCAACAAGTGTTCATCTAAGGTTAGCTTAAGACACCTCTGTGCAGTAACACACAGAGCTGATCACAACCTGGTAACAGGTCCTCTATGTTGTACTAATGCAGAGACAGTAGCAAAATTTAGGTGTTATTGCCAGTGAAAATAATCATGGGAGCCCACAGGTGAGTGTTTGCAGGTGGGTATGTACAAGTTAGACACTGCTGCTTTAAGACAATTTATTTATATTTATTTATTTATTACATTCTATGCCACCCATTTGGGTTTTATCCCGATCTGGGCGGTGTACAAGCAGATATCAAATAAAGTGACAGAACACACAACAAATCAAAACAGACAACTGACAACCAAAAGCTGCAAGCAGCAAATTGATATTCACTCTAATTAAATTGGCCTATCTGATGCTGTGCAATTGGAACATTATTAGACTATAAAAATGTTACATTCAAATATGAGAACAGATCCCCAAATGTAGAATGAACTCATGACCTTGTCATGGTACAGAAGAACAAAATAATTCAAAACAGAGCTGAACTCAGAAATGCAAGAGACAATGCCCCCATTATGTTGAAGTCATGCAGTAATGTGTAAGGTTTTTTTCTTGAATGATGTCAAGCACTCTTGAAATGTCAGCCTTTTCTAGCTACAGGCATTTCTGTCTGTAAGCTAATAAAAGATTGGAGGGCTGTGGAATGTTAAAGCTCATTATATGTTGCTTTTCAAGGGACATACCTTGATCAAGAGATGTGAAAAAGAAGAGATATAAATAGTTACATTGCTAATCTTTCTCATAGAAGGTTTTTAATACAGTCAAGAACAACTATCTCCATTTGGAGAAAAAATAATAATCAGAAATTGGGTTCTTAAATTCTATTAAAACAGGCACCAAATGTGGGATATCTTGCTCATCATTCCTATTTTATAAAATCTGAGGTTACTTCTTTAAATGTCTGCAGTCTTTATAACATTGTTCTTAAAATGTCTCCCCATTAGAAACTATGGTAGTTACCTGGTTCAAGCCTTTAGACCTAGGACAAGTGGCAAAAAGATTTATTTTAAAATTACAAGAAATGTGTTATTATTTATTTAAAATTTATTAGGGAGCTACATGATATAGAAGGCTAGATAAAGTTTTGCATGAACTACTGTATGAGACCTTCTTCACCTTGTAGACAGAATTTGTATTATTGTTTGGAAAAAACATAAAATAGAATACAGATACTTTATGCATTTCGTCCAATTTATTAGTTTCCACCCACTTAAAGGGGATGGAAAACCTTAAGTCATTAAAATAACTTTCAGTCATTTTCTGACAAAATTCCATCTGTCTGTCTGTCTGTCTGGACAAGCTTTACAATTCCAGGATTCCCCTAGAAGAAAGGAACAGTAAACCACTTCTAAGTACTCTTTACCTAGGAAACTCTGGAAAGGATCACCATAAGTCAACATTTACTGAAGGCATTATTATTATATTGTTGTTGTTCAGTCACACAGTCATGTCCAACCCTTTGCAGGCTGATGGACCACAGCATGCCAGGCTCCTCTGTCATCTATTTATTTTTATTTTACTTTATTTTTTTTTAAAAAATACACTTGCTGTGGCAGTTTTTTGTATTACCTCCTTTCTTTTCTAGCCATCTTTCAACCACTGGTGTACAGTGACTATTGTTTATTTAAGGCAGGGGTTCACAACCTAAGGCCTGGGAGCCGGATCCAGTTCATGGCGCCATTTCATGTGGCATTCAAGAAACACAATGGCAACCCCTTTGAAGATATTGGGACAAAATGGCCACCCCCATTGTGCAGTCAGAGAACAATGGCCATCCAGCCCATGCTGACTGAAAGAGTATGACCCGGCCCCCTGCTTGAAAAGGTTTGGAACCGCTGGTTTAAGGAACAGAGAAACATAGGATATTCATAGTCTCTAATACCCTTAAGATGAAGAGCAATGAGTCAGCCTCCTGTTCATTTTGATAGGCAGGTTTGAAGGGAAATAATCTGTTGATTTGCCCTGTGGAGAGAAAGATTGAACACACAGTCTTCAGAAATAGAACTTTAAGGAAAAATACATAGACTTTGTTGAGTTAAAAATGTGCTTAGATAGGCTTTTACATGGAATTCAGGTGTTTATAAAACCATCATCATTAATTCAAAATAATTCTTTGCTGAGTGGCAGCTTCATTTCAATTATTTATTTTACATACAGTACAGTTCTATGCCTTCTTTCTCAGAAGTGAGAGTGAGGGAGCAAATCATTCAGTTCATCTTTTAATATGAACTTCTTCTAATTTCTGAAACCAATATAAGAAATGAAATGCAGCTGTAAGTCAATATTAGCAATTCTCCAAATAAGGAAGAGCCCAGAATATGTATATTAGGAAAAGGTGAACATGAAAAGGAATTAGGGTTGCTATAATTATTTCCCACCAAACCGGGACAGACATGTGACATCATTGCAGTCTTCAAACTGTGCATGTGTCAGATGGGGCTGTCAAGGAGACCGCAGCTCTAAGACCCCGTGGAATTCTCATCCAAGGTGGGCAGCCACCATCAGTTCAAAATAGGCTGTAGTGAAGAGGTTGTTTCCCATCTGATTCTTATTACAAAAGATGATACTTGATATTTTTATTTCTTTTCCTGTCTCTGTCCCAGCTCCTGCCAATCTAGCAGTTTGAATTCAAGAAATTGCAAGTAGATAAATAGGGACCACTTTGGTGGAAAGTTAAACAGTGTTCCATCCGCTCTCGTATCAAGCCATGCCAGCTTCATGACCATGGAAATGTCTGCAGACGCAGAAAGCGCTGGCTCTTCAGCTATGAAGCAGAACTGAGCACTGAACCCTAGAGTTGGATACGACTGGCTTTCGAGCAAGGGTGATCTCTACCTTTTTTTAATTTCTTGGGCCACTCTTGAAACCACCTTTCCACCCCCTGAGGTCACTCCCTTCACCCCCATTGAAGTAGACTAACCCTCAAACCCCACATGAACACCCCAGAATGGCAATACAGTCCATGGACCCCCCGTTTCTCTCTGGAAGGAGAAAAGCAGGAGACAGGAAGGACTTATTTTGGAGGCGGACCTTTGCAATGGACAGCTCTTCACTTTCTGTCCACCCTGTTCCCTTCCTCTCTAAGAATAGCAACTCTATACAATTAATCCTTTGCGGTCACATGAAGAAGAAATCCTCCATCCCAGTGTCTGGTGGAAGTTTCTGGGATTTTTACATGTTTTTTCTTGAACTGACCGGGACTGCTTCAATCCAGAAAAATCCCAGAAAAACGGGGCATATGGCAACTCTAAAATGAATATATTTATGAAATACTCTTAAAAAAATACTATTTGAAGAGAAAGTGAAGTGTGGACAAGGGATATAAATTATTGTGTGAATTTACACCTAGCTATGTTGGTATAACATACAACACAATCCTATGAATTTCACTGATAAGTAAGTCCTTTTATATTCAGTAAGGCTTGCTTCCAAGTAAAACTGAAATCCTAAGCACTTTTTGTGTGAACAAATACTGAACCTTAAAATCCAGTGATACTTATTTCTTCCTGAAGTGAATACAAATATGCCATTTGATATCCCACACACACACACACCAATCCTAAAACAAAGAGTCAGGTATGTTAGGCAAAGGTACAGGTAGTCCTTGCTTGAAAGCCAGTCATATCCGAATCTATGGTTCAGTGCTCATGTCTGTTTATATAGCCAAAGAGCCAGCACTGTCTGCAGTTCTGTGGACATGTAACAGGCATGCCTCAACACTGGAGTGCACAGAACACTGTTTACCTTCCCATTGAAGTGGTCTCTATTTATCTACTTGCAATTTCTTGCTTTCAAACTGCTAGGTTGGCAGGAGCTGGGACATAGGAGCTACAATTCTCCTTCACTATCCACCTGTTCTGACCTATTCAAGAATGACCTTCAAATCGGCACATATGGCCCCAATAAAGGCAGTGTGTGATAAGCAAAAAAATCACCAACCTCTATATCCTAGGTGCAAAAATTCCTAATTCCTGTCTGGCCCCCAAACGACCAGCTACTCTTACACTGCAAACCTGGGGTGAGCAGGAGTGGGCTGTTACTAGATACCATACTCTCAGGGTCCCAAGGTTCAGTTCCAGGATGGGAGGATACACTCTGGGGAGACTGTTTGTGCCTTGCCAAGGAAGAAGTAGAGGGGAGGAAGGAGCCACCTTTAAGGTTAATCCCCTATCTCCTCCCCTCTACCACATAGTAGTCTCCCATTGGAATAAGCAATATGGTCTGATACTGCAGGAAATGCAGGAGCAACCCCACTGCAGATACTAAGCACCTTGGGAGTGCCCTTCTTTGTATTTCAGAAGAATTCATGTTCAATCTTTCTCTCCACAGGGCAAATCAACAGATGATTTATGTTGCACTCTAGCTAGAATCAAATCACATATCAGCACCTGCACAAGGAAAATTGGTGAGGTATTTGTTGCATGTCCATGATGTGCTTCATTGCATGCTTGATCACACAACTGTCACACACCTGACATGCTCACATCATCAGGTAAACAATTAGCTTCAATTATTATTGCAGCAATTTCTGCATTTCCTCTTCTTTGCATCTAAATGTCTAATAGGATTTGGCCCGTGTGTCAAAATCCCACATATACTTCTCTCAAGCTCAGGTAATAAAAATGCAGTGATAACAGAAAAAAGAGAGATTTGCCTTCTTTTCATAACACTCAAAATCTATTGCTTTGATGGTGTCACATGACTTGTCTAATAGTAGGACTGGCCCATCCATGCCTCTGGAACTGATTCATAAGTACAGTAATACCTCGGATAACGCTAAGACTTGGTTCCACAAGTCTTGGTGTTATCCGATTTTTAGTGTTATCCGATGCATGTTAAAATCCTATGGGATGGATCGGATAACGTTAAATCTCCATAGAGATACATTGTAACCGCACAGGACTTAGGACTTAACGTTATTCGATCCAATTCTCCTCCCCAGATTACTTAACGTTATGCGATTTTAGCATTATCCAAGGTAAACGTTATCCGAGGTATTACTGTAACTTGAAGAGAGTTGGACATTTGAAGTGCCTTTCTAGACTCTGCCTAACAGTGGTATTGACCCTGTCCCTTGTGTCTGCAGTGAATTCATCAGCAAACAATCTGAAGAAAGAAAAGAAGAAAAAGGAAATCAATCTTTTCCAACATGCTTCCTAAAGCTTCATTGTCTAATACATTTTAATCTTGATGCACAGACAGCAAAGTGAAAGAATGCTTAAAAACAAAGGCTTTGTACGGTTGGGGAGGCTTATGAGACTGTTGGCTTGATTACTATTCAGTTTCTCAACAGCCACTCGATGTTTGTGATAGAAGGCCTGGAAACAGTGCACTAAGATAAGAAAGCTAACCTATCAATTATTGCTAAAGAAGCACTTTCATTCTCAGCTTCTGTATTCAGATACCTCTAACTTTCTGGAGGGAAAAAACTGCTTTTGGGCAAAACATTCCTGCAATGTGACTAGTCCAGTGGGTATATTTTAAAATTCTCTCTATAGTTCTTTTCAAAAGTTCCTAAGCCAAGTTGAGTTTCATATGCTAATTTTTATGTTGCATATTTGCACAGACATCTCTTCTTCCCTCTTTCTGTCTTTCTTTTTTATTCTGTTCATTAAGATTTAGTAGTCATTACAGAGTCAAGGACAAAAGCTGCTCGCCAGACATATTCCAGAGGCACCTTCTGGCCTTTCAACAATTCATCTCATATGGTTCTGCGTCATGTGGTTCTATAGTCTCACCTTACCCATATTCTGTTTCATTTTGGGCAAGGTTGCCTCACAAGCAACAAGCATGGGGCTGTGCTGGTGTAGAGCCACTTGAAAAGGTAGAATGGCTGAACAATGAAGTCAATCAAACAGTCCAGGGTTCCAAGGAAGCATTGTGAATGCCCATGTGGATTTATTACATGTCAATACACCAGTGGTACACAACTGTGAGTTTCCTTTACTTATACTTCAGAAGTCAGAGACTTGGATATGAAGCAGTGTCTGCTGGGGAAGCCATTTTGGAATACGAGAGATTAAACAAATAGAAGTGGAATTTCAGACTGGGGGTAATGGCAGAACACATCTGTGGACCTTAGACAAATAATATTGGCTTATGAAGAACTACTTTATGTAGTACTAACTACTACATAGTGATACCATCATCCATGTCTTTTGTTACCAGTCAGTTATGTCAGTGTAAACTATGTGCCGCTATGATGATAGAAAAGGAAAATTGTGCAAATGGTCGTGCGCTAGCAGCAGCTGCTGCTGGTGCGCGCTTTGCCCTGGTTCCCCGGATGGAGACAGCATCGGGGGCGAGCTTGAAGGGAGGAGTGGAGCGATGCCCTTATTTGGGCATCGCACAAACAAAGCTTGCTGTCTTTTGCTGTTAGCTTTTGGCGCGGTTGCCCACCTTCCCTCCCTAAACCGCAGTGTGATTATTTTGGTCGCTTCGGGGCCGGGTGGGAATTTTTGCTTGAAACCTGATTGGCTCTTTGGTTTCTTGTAGTTTTCGCCCACCCCACACTGCTGTGTACGGTCGAGATGTGGAGGATACCTTACGGTCACTTGGCGGGTAGCACTGGTAAGGAATTTATTGGATCCCTATATAATCGGGTCGGGACGCATTTGAACAGTCAAATGCGGCCCATGAACTAGGGTCTGCCAAGCTTGACAGCTTGTAGACCTATAAAATAGTTCATCCGGTGGGAGTCAGAAGTCAAGCAGGAAGAAAACACTTCTGACATAGGGATAATTGGGAATTTATTTTACACTAAATTTAGCCAAATTATTATGCAAATAGTAGAGTGGATTATAATATCTTATATAACCTTACCAGTGCTACTGCGGCCCCTTTTGCAGGGCAGTTACTTACTTTAACAAAGTTAACCAAGTTTGAAGATACAAGTTAATAAAGTGGCCCAATTTTTATACCAAACTTGGTCTGTCTCCTTATTACGGGGGTACATGGGGCAAATATGCTACTATAGCAGATATATGTTACATAAAGCATACACATAGTATTTCTACCCCCTTTCCATTTTCTACGCCATCCCATCTGTGGTCATACTCAGTCTTCACTTAGTATGTGGTTTGCTTAAACTGTTTTTATTTTGTATTGTTTAAACCTTGGGATTCCTCCGTGTCTGCTGGTATTCTTACTGAGTGTGGGAGTGGGTCTGTTTCACTACACAAATCAATATGTAGTGAATGAGTTCATTGTTACTATTCAGCAAGGAGTCCTGTGGCACTCTAAAGATTAACGAATTTTATTTGGCTACAATTTATTTGGCCGCCCAGAATAGGAAAATCTCCTAGATGGGCAGGGTATAAATATAATTAATTAATTAATTAATAGGACTTTTTGTGGGTTGTGGTTCAATTCTTCAGATTCAAGAATAACACACCTGGGAAACTGAAGTGAAACCCAGATAATATTATGCAAAATAAAACTCGCTAAGCTTTTCAGCTGCCATAAGACTATCATTTTTGCTAAGACAGTCTTGCAAGTTAACAACAACAACAACAACAACAACAACAACAACAACAACAACAACAACAACAACAACAACAACAACAACAACAACAACAACAACAACAACAACAACAACATATTGTAGGCATGGCCAAAACCCTCCAGGTCATTGGGCTGTTCCTCCAGCATTTCTTATTATTGATTTTACTGGATAGGGCTGGTAGAATGTATAGGCCAACAATGTCTAAACAGCCATACTTTTGTTACCTTGTCTACACAGGACCACAGGTGTAGCATTTTTCCTCTTGATATTTTGCACCTCTGATTCTAATAGAGTTTTGCTTGTCTATATCAGATATAAGGGGCAATAACTATTTATTAAGTAATTTCAATTATTAGGGATTTTTTTCAGTACACTGCTAGATTCAAATTTACATTCTTCTTAAGATTAAAGCAATGACATATAGAGTGTCCCGACAAGGTCATTGGACATCTTTACAGTTAATGACATTGGAATTGAAATGGGAAATACTTAAGCGTAGAACACTTTGACTGTGTGGTACACAACAAAATGTGGCAAGTAATTAAAGAGATGGGAATATCAGAACACCTTATATTCCTCATGAGAAATCTGTACATGAGTCAAGAAGCAACAGTTAGGACAGAACACGGAATGACAAAGTGGTTTGGAATAGGAAAAGGAGTAAGACAATACTGCATTTTGTCACTCTCCTTATTTAATTTATATACTGAGCACATAATGTGCAATGTAGGGCTGGATGAATCACAAGTTGGAATCAAAATTGCTGGGAGAAACATTAACAACTTGAGATACGCAGATGATACTACCCTAATGGCAGAAAGTGAAGAAGACCCAAAAATGCTCCTGCTTAGGTTGAAAGATGAGAGTGCAAAAGCTGGCTTGAGACTCAAAATCAAGAAAACTAAGATATTGGCAACAGGCCCTATAACTCCCTGGAAAATAGATGGGGAAGAAGTAGAAGCAGTGACAGATGTTACATTCTTAGAATCCAAGAACACTGAAGAAGGTGATTGCAGCCATGAAATAAAAAGGTGACTGATTATTGGGAGACAAACGATGAGAAACCTGGGGAACACATTTAAAAGTGGAGACATCACCTTGCAAACAAAAATTCACATAGTCAAAGCAATGGTATTCCCAGTGGTAATGCATAGTTGTGAGAGCTGGACCATTAGGAGGGCCGGGACTGACCTGCGGGATGAGTTGGAGCTCAGTCCTAGGCTCCAATTCACCCTACAGCTTGCTGCCAGCCAGACCGGAGGGCTGGAACTGAGGTGGGGATAGGAAGGGTCCCCTATGCTAGCCCAGAAAGGACTTTCTGAGCAGAAGAAGGGAAAGCCCTTTCTGGCCTAGCAAAGGGGACCCTTCATCTCCCCATCTCAGAAAGGGCTTTCCCTTGCTGTAGGGTGCATTGGAGCCTAGGACTAGGCTCCAACTCACCCCGCAGGTCACTCGCAGCCCTCCGGTCTAGCTGGGAATGAGCTACGGGGTGAAATGGAGCCCAGGAGAAACAGTGCTTCAGTTACAAAGCCATTCCACTCTTTATCCTTGGCTCCAATTCACCCCACAGCTCCCCCTATGGTGATGCCTCTAGTTACAAAAAAATTGACTTATGAAAGAGGCCATGGAACCTATTTTTTTCATAACTCGGGGTTTTACTGTATATGTGTACAGGAAATCAGACAACAAGGAACAGCAATCAGTCAGAAGCTAGACCATACTTTCTCTTTATTTGGTTAGAGTTTTAACCTAGGGTAGAAGTTGAAATGGTACCACTTTGCTAGATGTTTAAAAAGCTAAATTTACATTCAGTTATTGGGCACAACAAAATCACATGTGTCTGTGGGCACCAAGACCAAGATCATCCACACTACTGTGTTTAAAATCACCATGTACAGACACAAAAGCTGGACAGTAAAGAAAGGTAACAGGAAAAAAATAATTTATTTGAAATATGGCGCTAGAGGAGAGCTTTCCAAATAATTTGGAATGGCAGAAAAATGAACAAAAGGGTTTAGGGGAAATCAAGCCTAAATTGTTTCTGGATACAAAAAAAAAAAAAAGATGAAATTAAGACTGTCCTACTTTGTACATAACAATTGCTCCATTAACCTAATGGGGAGGTTTTGTTATAGGTTTGCTATCTCATTCCATTTTATTTTCTGCTATAATTTTACTTTCTGATGTTCTTTTTAACTTCTTTCAGTCATAGATAATAGGAAAGTGTGTTCTCTCTTCATGACTTCTTACAGATAAAACTATGAGAATTGTCAGCATGGACTCCTATACTTCAGAATTATCATTACAACACTAACTCAATGTTGTCTGCATTGACGATGTGGTTCAGTAGAGGAGATCCTTGAATACAGAACCCTAGTATTGCTAGTATATTTCTCACTCACAGAAACTAGGGTGTTTTAGATAAGTAATTGGGTACAACAGTACTACATCGCACTGAGTGCTCTTCTAGCATCCACATCAAGGGTTTCACATTATACACTTCAATTCTGAAGGCTCTAGCCTTGCATCACTGACTGTTTTTCTTGGTAAAATACACCCATATATTCACATAATATGTGGATACAGTCTGTCTAGTCTGATCCCTAGGTACAGATGTATCTATGATACATCACTCACATGTGATCCTATGCTCACCTCATTATCACAATGTATGTTTCTAAGCTTATAGATATATATAACCTATTTAAAGGGGATGAATAAATTTGAATAAAGGGCAGGTTTGAGGAAATTGTAATTTGTTTCCTACAGCAGACGAGGAAGCTCAATTAACTGAATAAATTATTCATTGTGAAATATTCCTCAGTTCTAGCACCATCTTCATCTCCATTTAGATCTTGGCATCTATGCTGAGGCTGCTAACAAGTGTACCAATTAGTGCCAGGGAGAGGTGATTAATGTTTTTTGGGAAAACAAAATCACCTTGGTATGGGATGAAACGTAGCATATATTAAAATGCTAGAAGACAAGATATAAATGTAATCTAATCCAAACCAAGATATCCAATAAAAGATGTAAAAAATCTACGATGGAAATGTAAAACATTCCATCAGTTAAAGAGGATTAAATGCATTTACATAATACCTAGGTGCCAGCATTTCATTCTGCTATTTAAAAATAAAAATGGAGCTGTATCCTTCATAATCAGAAAGCAATTAATTCAAAATTTTGTATCCAAAAAGATATATCTGTTTTGTTTTCAGCTCTTAAAGATTCCACTGAGACAGGATAAATACCTTGTTTGGATTAGCTAATGATGGGAAATATAACACTTCAAGCATCAAACATGCTTATGAGCTTACTTGGATCCCAGTGCTAACTAGTTAAAAGCCAGCTAACTTCCTAAATATCTGAGGAAATGGACTTGATCCACATCAGCTCACATTATAGGTCTTTCACATGTCAAAACATTTTTTGTTTCTAGTAGGGGATTTTGTTTTGTTTTTTGTCTGATATTCCTAAAAAATATTTTTCTTAGAAAAGTAATTTATAACCAGAAATCTTCAAGAAAAAAATATCATCAACTATCCCTGACCTGGTGCTATTTTCTCTGATTAAACCAAGGGTGCCTAAACTATGCTCCATGGGCCAAATCTGGCCCCTGATGCCAGTTCATCTTGCCCACGCTGCCCCTGTTGCTCCCGGAACCGGAAGTAAAATTTGCCTGTACAGGCATGTTTTGCTTCCGCTTCTGGGAGTGACAGGGGTGGCGTGAGCTGGATGAATGTTCCTGTTTTTCATAATATTTTTGTAACCTTATGACATATATTGGGGGTTTATTTTATTGTATGGTATTTTATAATATTTTATTGTTTTGAATTATTGATATATGTTATCTGATTATACTGTGACATTATGCTGTTTTATTGAATTGTAACATTTGTATTCAATTGTTGTGAGCTGCCCTGAGTCGGTTTTACCGAGTAGGGCAGCATATAAATAAAAAATGATGATGATGATGATGAACTATGTTTGACCGTTCATATTGTTTTGGACTCTTAATAAATGTTCATTAATTTTTAAAAATGTTTGTGAAATGTTTTTGTGATTTGATGCTTTGTAGTTGTGATTGTAATTATTTTGCTCTTTGTTAGCCGCCCAGAGTCGCTTTGCAAGTGGGACGGCATAAAGGTTGAATAATAAATGAATGAATGAATGAATGAATGAATGAATGAATAATGTTAATGACACAGATACCACCCATCCAAGCTCTTTTTGAAAGTTAAAGCCTTATACAGATATCCTGCCCCCCCCCCCAAAAAAAAAATCCATCAGATACAAGCAACTTAATTCTTACCTCCTTCTCATGCCATGGAACATGCACAACATCAAGTCCTAATTAAATGACATTTCTAGGATATGTCATTTAATTAGAAGCGCCTCAAGTAAATCTTTGGTTCAATGTCCTGTAGAGCAGGGGAGCCCAAACTACATCCCGCCAGCTGGATCTGGCCCATGGCATCAATTAATCCAGCCCACGCTGCTCCTGGAAGCAGAAGTAAAACATGCACGCATGTGCTCAGAATGCTGACATACATGCACAGAATGCTGCTGTAAATGACCCATGGTTTTCTTAAACACGTTTATGACAGCCACAGGTAATTTATGGCAGCATTCAAAGCATGCACAGCAGAGTTCTGTGCACATGCATACATGTTTTACTTCTGCTTCTGGGTGGGAGGAACCATGTGATTGATATGCTCAACCATGTGACTGGCCTACAGCCCGAAAAGTTTGGGCACCCCTGCTGTAAAGTGTCCTTCTGTAGAGCTGTCTATGACATAGGAAATATGATGTTATAAAGCAAAGGAGGGAAATGTACAAAAACATTCATGAAAAGTAGTAATAATTATTATGATCTGCTGTCAAGCTGATTCCAATTTATGCCCAAGCTTTCCAAGGTTTTCAGGTTTGGAAAACACAGAAGTGGTTTATCAGTCCCTTCCTCATCTACCTTCTCCCAGGAGACATGCTATCTATCTCTCCCCCCCCCCCTGTGTATGTAGGTGTAATTGAACTCCCATCTTCTAGCTACAACTAAATCATTCAGCTATTCAACCAGCTGAAATGCAGTACTTCCTGGGAAATAAATTTGCAATTTAGAGCTAGAATGATGCAGCAATATGCAGCGATAAAGGCTGTAGAATGAATGTTACTATGAATTAAAGATGTTTGGGGATTGCAAAAAATATAATTAGAGGGACTCTTGTATATGAAAAACAGCATGCAATTCAAATGTGGACAGACAAAAAAGTGCAAGTGGCATCATACTACCATTGAAATGTTTGATCATTGGAAACAGGTAAAATAAAGGTTTCCCTTGCCAGTCGTATCCGACTCTAGGGGTCAGTGCTCATCTCTGTTTCTAAGCAGAAGAGCCAGTGCTGTCTGCTTCTGCAGATGTTTCCATGGTCATGTGGCAGGCATGACTAGACACCGGAGCACATGGAACACTGTTACCTTCCCACTGAAGTGGTCTCTATTTATCTACATGCAATTTCTTGCTTTCGAACTGCTTGGCAGGAGCTGGGACAGAGACAGGAGCTCATTCTATCCTGCAGTACTCAGGAATCGAACTGCTGACCTTCCGCCTCCCAGTCAGCGTCTTAGTGACTTGAGCCACTGCAGTCCCATTGAAAACAACAGTTAGCTAAAACACATAATGAAAGAACAAAGAGCCTGTAACTGCAGGTCACAAATTAACAGCAATAGAGGGTGAGTTTTTACCCTTCTGGCCCCATCAAAGAGAATCAATGATACTTTTTGAAATTAATTTGGTGATGTTGATGTAGGGAGGCAATGTTTTATCACATGAAAATGTACACATTTCAGATGTGTGCAGAATATTGACAAATTAACAAAAGGAACACATTTAAGGAAAAATTATGATAAACCAGAAGAAATAAGAATTCTGATTTAGGACAGTAAAATTCTCTGGTCCTAAACAACGTTGACTGAGAATTTGTCTTACTTCCTCTGAGAACTTCTCACACAAATTTCTGTCTCTATGTTTGTCACATCTCTCTGTGTGAAAGAAAATTAGCATAACATTAAACAGCAGGAATTTTATTCCTCCTAATTCCGAAGAGAAGGAGGTTGGGCCTGGAATATCTGAGATAAATTACCAATATGGTTCCTCCAAGAGTAGTGAATAGGTAATAAAATGGTTGTAAGGGAAAATAATATGTGAAGGAAATTGATTATACCTCCCATCCCAGCCTGGCTCTTGTTCTCCTGAGTCCCTAATCATTAACTAGCACATGTATTATCTGTGAGAAAATTTGCAAAAATGGACTGAAACAGGAGTATGTGTTTAATGACTATGGAATGCACGATGGAGTTGCTCTTTATCCCTGATCTGGAAAAATGCTACATGGATCCTGCATGGATATTAAGTGTAACCCTGAGGGAGCAACAGCTCAGGACGACTCTAACAGGACTGGATTCCTTATTTTTTGGATTTCTCTTGGACTCTTCCTGGCTACTTTAATATATTCTGATACTGTGATGATTGTGATTATGATAATGTGGAATTTGTGACTGTTATGCTGCTATTTTTTAAAATCTGTAAGCTGCCTAGAGCAGAAGAGTAGCGTGCCTTGGCGGGGCCCCGTATAAAAATCTTTTGGGGGCCCTTAGGAAGGGTAAAGATTTGTTTTGTTTACGCACGTTGGGGGCCCCCGTGACCCGGGGGCCCCGTATAATTGATACGGCAGATACGGCGGTAGCTACGCCTCTGGCCTAGAGTCAAGTTTGCCTGAGCAGGGCGGGGTATAAATTTGAAATAATAATAATAATAATAATAATAATAATAATAATAATAATAATAATAATAATAATAATAATAATAATAATAATAATAATAATAATAATAATAGGAAGATTAAACATATTTAAAAGCAGTCCTGGTGACATAGTGGTTAAACTCCTGTCCTGCAACCAAAAGGTTATGAGTTCGATATGACCAGGACTCAGCCTTCCATCCTTCCAAGGTCAGTAAAATGAGCACCCAGCACATTGGTGGCAAAATGCTAATTAACTTGTGAACTGTCCAGAGTGTGCACTAAATGCTATGGGGCGGTATTATAAGTGTGATTGCTTTTAATAAATGAAGTCAACTTCTGGCACCAAGAGAGAAAGCAGATGACAGGTAAATAACCAATAAAGACCTTGTGTTGGAGTGGTTAAATTGTATTGCAGCCAAAACTCTGCTCACAATCTGAGTTCAGTCTTGATGGGGATAAAAGTTGACTCAGCATTCCTTCCTCCCAATGTTGGTAAAATGAGTACCCAGCATGTTACAGGTAAAATGCTAATTACCTTGTGAACTGCCTAAAGTTTACTAAGCGCTATGGGGTGGTATAGAAGTACAATTGCTATTGCCACAGCCCAAGAACCTCTCTAGTCTTTCTAAGCACAGAGGCACTAGAGAGGGCTCAGACTGCAGTCACTCATTACTTTATGTCTCTCACATCTACCATACCATCCACTTCTGTTGCTAAATGCTGTTACAGAGCCTTGTAATGGTAGGTTTCTGATCGCAGGAATTTTGCAAATTTATTCAATGAAATATGGTTACAAACTGGACCACACTCATAGTGCAAAATACTAAGACATTGCTGGGCCTATCAGAAGGGGTGGAGCTTACACATATATGCACATCCCTATTCCAAATTTGACACTGCACATAAGTAGGCCAACACCTTGTGGAGCTTTAATAACAATATACTGTATATTGGTACCATTCCTGTACTGCAGGGGCTCTGGAATATTGTAGGATTCACGTGGGGGAAGGTCATAACCATTATTCCAATACCATTTCTTTTCCTCCCAAAAATAATGTTTTGTTCTGTTTATACCGAAAAATGAAATTCTGCCTTCTGATGTCTTTTTTGTTGTTGTTCAGTCGCACAGTCGATTCCGACCCTTTGCGACCCCATGGACCACTGTCCGCCAGGCACTTCTGTCCTCCACCATCCTCCTCAACTTGCTCAGCTTTGTGCCCATTGTCTCTACAATACCATCTAGCCATCTCATTTTGGGCCGCCCCCTTCTTCTTTTGCCTTCCACCCTTCCCAGCAACAAGGCTTTCTCAAGTGAATCCTCTTTTCTCATTTGATGTCCAAAGTACTTTAGCTTCATCTTCACTATTTGATGTCTAAATCTATATAATTCATATCTATTTAAAAATGAAATGGGGGTGTAGAGCCCTCAGGGTGCTGGAATCTTCTCAAAACATGTCTTTTAGGTTCCTGGAATAGCAGAAGGGGACCTTTGCAAAACTATATGTATAATATTTTCAATAAGGTAATTCTGGTATAAATGAAATGATGGCGAGGCTAATGATTCAGGGGACAAAGGAAACACAGGCACCACCAGAATAAGGGTAGTGGGTAGAGATTCAAACTGGCGAGACAAGAAGAGCTTCAACTGGTGCTTCTGCTGCTCTGGAATCAAAAGCTGTTTGGATTGCCCCCTTCAAATTATTGGTGTCAGCCAGGCTGTTGAGGCTGCTGGAGATATCATGCTGTTGAAATAGGCAGATCACTTTGGCCTCCATATTGCCACTGACAGTCTTGTTCAACTCTTCAATCCAGCAGACAAGGTAGGGGTTACTAGAGGAATTCTCAAAGTAGACATAATAGCCCACCAGGTATATACTGGCCACCATAACATCAATGGGGTGCTTTGACAGTGACTCCTGGCCTGGCGAGACCCCGTCAGAAAATCCATACTTGGTCACTCTTCATCACCTCCTCCCATTGCCATTGTTGCCATCTCACTTCCTCTTCCACAGACATCACACAAGTTGTGTTTTCCCAGCCTTGGATTGTTGAACCGCTGAAGGCTTGTTGTTAAACATGAGTTGTTTCACTGAGTACTGATTTCAACTTTGTGGTATGAGACAAGAGCTGATCTTGTTCCTTACTTCAAAGTAGCCTTGACTGTCAAGAAAACTTAAATTTTAAACTCCACTACATTGAAAAGTTGGCATTCTGCATCTGCTGTAGTTCATCAGCCATCTCAATAAATCATTTTCTGAATGGTAATAAACACTGCCATTTCCACTGTATGAACAGGAAGTAATAAATAACATAGTAGTGAAGGATGGTGATTCTGTAGATTACCAAATGTGTGTGTGTGTGGAGGGGGGGAAATGACTGACTCACATTATTCACCTTTAATTACTCTCAAAGGTAGATAAAACTGTTCGTCCTTCTACCCAGCAACCTCCCAAGTACAAGAAATTTTTCAGGCATGGATCAAAATATCTACCCAGAATTTGGTGGAGTAAGGAGTGAAGTGAAGAAGGAAAGTAATTAAAAGACAATCAAATGTGTGCCACAGACGTCAAGGACAAAAGATGAGGGAACAAGGACAACAAATTAAAGACTTTGGAGCTATGCCTTATTAAATTGTCCCCCTTTAGGTAATCAATGAGCCACATAATTGATACCAGAAATGACAGCTCTATAATTTTGAAGAGCATAGATTGCAAGCTTCAAGTTATTTATTGAAAAGTACTCCTGGAACAACTGCAAAAATCTCCATAGAACTCCAAGGAGAGGAACACTCTGGAGTAAGTGGTTCATAGATTGTAGTTTCAGTGAAAGTAATTGTGAGCATTGGATTTAAATTTTGGCACTTGGTTTTTACTGAGGTTTCCTGTCTTGGAGGTAGGCAGGACTGGCAAGCTAAGTATTACATGGCAATCAAAACTGTGTAGTACTAAAAAAAAACAACCAAGATATTGTAATACATGACGCAGAAAATCTTTCAATTGCCTCTCTTCTTTTCAAGCAGAAAAAAATAGGGATGTGACTCTCACAGACTCTTGGTCTCTAACAGAAATCTCTCTCTCTCAAACACACACACACACACACACACACACACACACACACACACACACACACACACACACACACACACACACACACACACACACACACACACACACACACACACACACACCACAACAAACATTTTTTGTGCAAGATTTTTTTCTTTCTTTTTTCTTCCCCTGAGAAATCTCCCAAGAAACATCACAAGATTTCTCAGCCATTTTGTGTTCACTTTTTTCCTTGGAAGATGCCTCAACCAGAACAAAAATTACTAGAATTTGTGTGAAGAATTGTATTTAGTGAAAGGACATTATGTATTGTGTTTAGTGAAAGGACATTATGGCGCACAGAACCTAGTAGTCAAATGTACAAAACAATGCACCAAAAAATAATAATTCTCAGTACAATTTCACTGCTGCAGAGGGAAGATTCGGCAAAGAATCTCAGTGTGGTGAGACTTTGGACAGTCTCCAAGAAAGTGAACTTTTGTGAGTATTCATCCCATCTCTGTTAATAATACAGATATAGCTAGTTAAATAGCTAGCAGCTTATTGTCCTTTCCTGATATCATGAATCTGCTTCACCCTGCCTGATAACACTTCTCTCCCTAACAGCATGGCATGAATATCAGATGATTACAGTTTTCCAGCACAGCATCTCTGCTCAATTTTATCTATTCTATAGAAATTAAAAAGATAAAACTCTTGCCAATATAATACTGGCAGTCTGTACTCATTTAACCCAACACTCCACCAAAAAAAAAAACCCCTCATATCCCCTACACAGTATGATTCTTGCCTCTGATATAAAATTCATAAAGATATATTACTGTCCCTGTCTTGCCTCTCTAAACTCCTTGCTCCTAAAGTCTTGAGGTGAGACTTAGCAATTTACCAAACATTTACACACACAAAAAGCACTACATCCTGAAATCTGAAGGAAGTATAAATATTATCTATAATGGTAATACTAGGTAATTTTTATCATTGGAACAGGGAATTATGAGATTTAAGTTCAATCATTTATGCTTAAATATTTTATGGTATAAAGGAAAATACAATCTAGTTGCCTATACATAGAGCAAATGTATGTGAGGACATGACCTGTGAAGGTCACACAACTTGTGGTATGTCTTCGCTGACACTTTGATGAAAATAGCAGCTTTGTTTGAGATCTGTAAACATGTTATTGTCATTCTCTAAAGGTAGACATCTAATCTCTCACTCTCAGTTGCATGCCTGAGGGTCAAATTAGATGTGACAGCAACAGTTGCATATGTTTAAACAGAGAACTCTCTCTTATCATTTAAAAGAGCAAGGTGCCCATGGAGTTCTAACAGCAAAAGCATTAGGAGTGTTAGGTCCTTCTCATTAGGCATTGTGTGTGTCTGAATTTGGGGGAAAACACTAAAATTCCTGATATCTACCAGTCTGACTGGCCAGCAGCTACCATCTGTTGGAGAATGCAAGACAGAGGGGCTATAGTTGTTCCTCGGTTCTACAGTCCAGATTCTCATAGGCAACTGGTTGGCTGTTGTGTGAGCAAAATGTTGTGCTGTGGCTCATTGACTTGATACAGGATGGTTATCCTGGGATTCAGGGAGTTGTAGACAAAATAATGTACTTTTTCAAGCTCCATTCTTAGTTAAAGTCATATCTGATACTAGAGCTCAGCCCAAGGGAATATTACCTGGTTGAGATGAGATAGACTGTGAAAAGGTATATATGGGTAGGAAGTAATATGCCCATATGTGGTTCAAAAATACCACAATTTTCGAGAAGGCACTTTCTGTGTTGCAGGCACAATACTTATTTAAAATGCAGTGCATAAAGTCCATATTTTCTGTCTTACTTTCTGTCACATACACCCATATGACTTTGTAATTGTTACACAAAGGCTCGCTCCACAATCACAGATTTTGCCAAGAAATCTCAGGGAACGGGAAGTTGTTGACCATAACAAGATGAGGATTTTGTGCCCCTCAAATGCATATTCCCTGTACTTCTAAATTTATTTTCTCTGTACAACACTGTTAAGCACAGAATGAGGGTTTTGACCTAAAAAGTATACCAACTATCAAATTGTTGAATTTTAAAATATTCAGACTGAAACAAGTTTATTTCTGTAAGTTAAAACTTAACATAAAAACATGAAAAGAGCCATGCTGTGTTAGATTAAAGGCCTGCAGGCCAACCTTCAGTTCACATAGTGGTCAGCCTGCTGATTCACAACAGGTCATAGGTACATCTACACCATCTGTCTTGCTTTCTACAGCAGCTGACAATCGCAGATATATTGCCTCTAATACTGGAGGTGATATATAACTACCCTGACTAGTAACTGTCAATACCTCTTATCTTCACAAATTTATCCAATTCCCTTTTCAAGTTATCCAACCTGGCAGCTGTTAACTACATCTTTGGGCAGTGAAATCTACAGTTTAACTATGTACTGTGTGAAGAAGTGCTTCCTTTTTATGTCCTATTATTTCCCACCATTTCTGAAGCCCTCATTGTTCAGCTTCAGTGGATAACATGAAATTACTTTTCAATTTTAAAAAGTCTATAGGGCTTTCAACAAATTTTGTATGGTACGTGGTGGAGTGGGGGTGGGGGGAAACCTTGCCATACTTATTTAAGAAAAGAAGAAGCTAGGTTTGAGGGTTTGTATGTAAAGCAGTATCTCCCCCAGTTGCTTATGACATTTAGCTCATTTGAAAACAAAACAGTTGTCACCCATTTTCCCAGCAGCTTACAGTGAATGCAAAGGCTGTGCAAAGGAACAGGGATGATAAGAGTACTTTTTCCTTCCTAAATTTCTTTGTGTATTGCACTTGTTACAGGCATGAGAGCAACACTAGAAGAAAAACTATGGCTGTAACAAGCTCACTGACCCTATGAAAAAGGTCATGTCTAACTGAATAAACCATAATCCAGCATGTGGGTGACAGCTGATGAAGAAATCAATAGAGGCAGAAATATGAGTAGGAAAGTATAAGTGGAAAAAAAATATACTACTGTCAACAAATGAACTTGACTGCTCAAATGAAGGGAAAGACAGCTAGATGCAGATGGACAGGTAGGTCTTCCAACATCCCTCTTCAACCTTTACAATGCAATGGTCAGATATACCTCCCTTTGTGATCAACCTGATAACTTTTCAGGGACCATGTAATTACAATCAATCAGAAGAAAGTTAATTTTCTGAGATCAGGGTCCTCTGCAATTCCTGCTGCTATGGACAAAGGGGAAGCATTTACCCTCTTCGCATCATGGTAGGGCAAAAATAGCCATGAAATGTCATGGCATCATGGCTCACTGTTCTGAAAGCAAGGCATAAAGATCACCTTAAAAGCATGGCCGCACTTGAGACCTGGAGTCTTTGCCTGTTTCATCCGGCCTGGCCACCCACCCGGTGGAATAGAGTGCTGTTGGGTCACCATTCAGTTGGGGCTGGGTAGGAATTTTTGGGCTCAGTTATTCTGATTGGCTGGTGGATTCTGAGTCTTTTTTGCCTTTCCATTCTGCATCAAAGGGCATTTGGGTTAGACATTGGGCATGGTTAAAACAGGTCACAGTGTGATGGGGAAGTTCTGGATTAGGGTGGTAGCCGTGAGTCCCTCAGTATGTCATTAGATGATGTGCTTGCAGCTTACACAACACAATTTGGGAGAATCAGTTGTGTATCCTGTTGGTGCCATGAGCCATTTTTGCAGTAGGTTTAATATCCATTCTTAGGAATGGAGTTGGAAATGCCCAGCAATGTGCCTCTCTAAATGAGCTGGCCTGGTCATAGCTGCCAAGATATAGCACTGCACTGGAGCCAGTGACTTGCCAGTCTTAGCTAGAGAGGAACCACTGAGGAACTCCTGTTTAGTGCCAGGTTTTGCATTACCAGAACCCTCTACAGGTCAGGGGGAAAATAAATCCAACATCCCAGACAGTTTAGCCTATGGGATGGATGGATGAGTTATTCTGTAAAAAAAAAAAATGCAGCTAAAAAAAGCTCCTACTGTTTCCAGAACATCCTATCTGATAGCAGTATAGCAGAAGCCAGAAGAACACACATCTGCCTGTAAACACTTGCATTATTGCACAAATATCCACATGAATAGATATGGCTGCTCAGAATCCGAAATGCTTTGCTAAATGGAACTCTGGGTGATTGTATGGTACCATTAGCCCAGACACAGAAACATCTGTTCCGCTGCTGTCTTTCTGTGGTTGTTTTTCTGCCCCACCCCCAGCCCCTGATCTGTTTTTTCCTGTCTGAATACAGAGGCTTCAGAGCATTTCCCTGTCAAACCCAAGATTTTTCCTTATTCAAAAGTCCAACCGCAGTGAAATCACAGAGCTGTACAGTTTTCAATAAGTCACTGTGAGTGAGCTGAAGTGCAAGGGGTGTGTGTGTGGGGAAGCCTCCCGATATGCTTCAAGTGGCTACAAATAGTGTCTGCCAGCGGAATGAAAAATTAAGCGGTGCCAGAGAGCACATTTAGGAAGAGTGGGGCCTTTTACTGATGGAGATGGCATCGATCCTGCAAAATTAATCTGCTGCATTTGAGCGGAGAGAAGCCGAACACCCAGGGAGACAGAGAGACTGCAAGTACGAGCAATAAAATTAAAAAGATGTGGCTGGGTTGGGAATACCTGCTGGCCTTTCCTTCCTGATAATGGCAGCAGAAAGAAAACCAGACTTCAGCAGAAGTTATCAAATCAGCTAATTAACTATATAATTTGTATCTGGCATTTGCTGCCCATAACTGCTCAACTTTGGCTATCAGCGGAAGAAAACAGGAAGGGTATTTGGAAAGCTTTAATTTTTTTTTTGGGGGGGGGGGGATATATCTGGGGTTTTGTATCTTTGGAAAGGGTAGGAAATTGCAGTGATACAAAGGGATGTAGCACCACTGTGTGGTCTACATGTCCAGGAAAACTCCAAAGAATTATAGGAGTAAAGAAAATAGATAATATGAAGGAAAGCCACTTTAAAAACACACATGGTTGAGCAGTCTACTAGAGTATAATTATAAGACCTGCTTCCAAACCTTTTTGTGTAAAAATAGTTGGCACACATAGGGGATAGATTTGTACTTTATAAATATATAACTTGTCTATATTTATTTATTTATTTTATCACATTTATACCCCACCCTCATCCAAAGATTCAGGGTGGCTTACAAAATTATAAACACAGTTCAAAACACATTATTTACATTTAAAAAATTAAAAGTTAAAAGGGTTAAAAAGTTAAAAATATCAGTTAAAACTATCCGGGAGAGAGGTGGGGATTATTCAAAAGAGCCAGCTGGGTCTTTACTCCAGTAGTGGGCAGTCAAAAATTTTACTACCACACTGTGGACAGAGCCAACATCGTGGGCAGAGCTAATGTCATGATGTTATGGACGGAGACAACATCATGATGTCACGGGCGGAGCCAACATGATGGGCAGAGCCAAAGTAAAAAAAAACCCATAAAAATAAGAACACATAAAAATACAAATTAAATAGATATAAATATACATAAAAATATACATAAAACACATAAAATACACATTAAATTAAATACACATTAAACACATAAAAATACACATTAAAAATAAATACACATTAGATACACATTAAAATATACCAACCCATCCCACACCCTAAGGCGAGTCACTTACCCTGGGGAGCAGGCTGTAGGGAGCTTCAGGCTAGCAGCTGCTATTCCTCCTCCCCACTTGGGAGGACAGCAAGGAGGCTGCCGAGGGCCCCAGCAGCAGCCACTGGTTCCTCCGTGGCTGTGCGTGGCTGCCCGAAGCTCTGCACTGCCACACTCCAAGCAGCAAATGGCTGCTTGGCTCAGCAGGCAGAGTGCTGTAGGCGTGCCAAGTGCTCTAGGCGAGAATACGCACCAAGCGCTGTAGGCATGCCAAGTGCTCTAGGCTCACCAAGCACTGTTGGTGCACATGCATGCCAAGCACTTGGTGCACATGTGCAGTGGGGAAAACCATGAAAAGGTAAGCCCCCGAGGTGATTTCCCCCCAAAACCACTACAAGTTTTCCAGGACACTGGGAAAAGCTACTACCGGTTCTGGCAAAGTGGTGCAAACTGGCTGCTGCCCATCACTGTTTTACCCCCTTCCTGGAGGTGCAGCTCACTTGGCAGGAGGTTCTATAGGGCTGGAGCGGACACAGAAAAGGCTCTCCTTCTAGTGCTAGAGAGGTGAGTCTCTCTAGCTGATGGCATGACCAGAGAGCCTCTCCGGTACGCTCTGGTGGGACAAAGAGATGTCCTCGGGGCGATGCAGTCTCTTATGTATCCTGGCCCACTACCATGTAGGACTCTAAAGGTAATAACCAGCACCTTGAATTGCACTTGGAGGTACAGTATATTGGAAGCTAGTGCAGCTCTTGAAGCAGTGGTGAGGCATGAGCATAATGCCCGCACCCAATCACAACAAAAGCAGCCCCATTCTGGATGAGCTGCAGCCTCCGAATGGTCACCAAGGGCAGCCCAGAGGAGGCAGAATGATCTTGGCTGCAAATATCATGAAGCGGCAGCATAATTTAATACCTGATCTATTATGTCCTAGGTAGATCTGATTAGCTTTTTGGGGTTGGGTGGCACACCTCCAGCTACAGGTAACAAAAGGCAAGGAGAGTGTCAACTTTATCATCCAGCACTTTCAATTGAGTTAATTAGACAATCACTATCTATCAGCTAGGCTGTCTTTTTTTAAAAAATGCCAAAGGCTGGGCAAAAGGAACAAGGCCAAATCATCCCATCAGTCTTGGCTAAGGCAATATAGGAAAAGTATGTGTCCTTCCGTAGGGAATGAACAAGGCTGCCAAATTACAGCAGAATCTGTCAGTGATGGAAGGATCCTTATGGCTACATCAACCAAGAAGGATCAAGTCAGATCTAAGATTATACTGTAATCACACTGACATAAACAGATTTGGGGATTAAATATTTCTAAATCAGGCAAGCTAGTGAAATGTTTTACTTCACAGCTTGAGGGTAGTGGTGAGAATGATTTGATATCTGATTATTCAAAAAGCAATTTAATAGAACTATAAAATACAATACATTTCAGATAGATAGATTTTTAAAGCAGCAACAGAAGCCCTATTCAGGTGTTATCCAACCAAGCACTGTGAATATGCTTAAAGTGTAATGCTTCCTTCCCCATCACATTCTGCACAGTTATACTACAAGGTCTGAAAAGAAGAATAGTCCTTCTCATATGAAGGGCCTACATGTAAGCAAGAACCCAGCTTTTCACGATTCTTGGTCACATGTAAAGCTTCCATGTGAGGAGGAACTTTTTCTGATCAGAGCTGGTACTGAAAGTATGATAAATGTGAGACTGGAGGGAGGGCAAACTACATGTGTTCATAAGGATAGGTTGAGTAACACTTGAACAAGGCTACAGAAAACAAACAAAACATGCACTAGATACAATCCAGCCATCCAACTGTGCAAATTGCTCTCAAGTAAATGACAATCCTTCCCAGGATATTCTTGGTCGAGAATACACAGAAGTAGTTTACCATTCCCTTCTGGGAGCACTCAGGGACTGTGCAGCTTGTCTATGGCTACACAAGCTGGATCTTCCTATTATGGGAAAAGGGATTCCTTAATATATCCTAGACCTAAACATGTTGTGGCTCAAAAGGTCATCACCCACATTTTGAATTTGACCAGTGCAGAAAGAGTAGGACTTTAGGCACCACAGTTCTTGTAAGGAAGGATAATATGATTGGCCAGGTGTGGATCCACAGATATTTTTGTTACTACATTCTGGATCATTTGAAATTTCCATAGTACCCCCCTATAGATTGCATCTGTATAGAGGTTGCTTCTTTTCTTTTTTCAAATTATGTATTTTATATCTGATTCTGCATTTCACTTATATGCAAAAACAAAACACAAGATGCCATCATTACTTGCTTTGAGTCCTGTTTTTGATAGAAAACTGAGATATTAATTTAATAAACTGATAAGTGAACAATTTTTTATATATAAAAAAAGGTCACCAAACATCTGATTTAGCCCTCAGAACAGTCTTGAAAGCAAACTGGCAATTCAGTCATTACTGGGGGCATTCATTAGCATTGTCTCAAGATACTATTTCATTCCTGACAAGTCAACTGTGCTCACCTCAAAATGACAGAACCTTTTGCTCATAATTTCATGTTAGTGGACAGGCAGAGCATGACACTCTGTAGAAAAGGCTTTCTGAGCCTTGCTCTATGGAAACAGAAAATGTGCTAAGCGTCTAGTGAAAAGCAATGTGAGGTCACAGGACTTCCCCTCCCCTTTGTGTTGGCCCGTCAATCTTTGTTTATGCCTAACACTGCTTGTCAAGTGTCCCCAAAGCTAGCTAGATCAGATTGTGATTCAGATTCAGAAAGCATGAACTTGGTTACTGCCCAGTGTTGAACTTTATTAAAAATTATGACCAGTACCTATCATGTAGCAGAGTTTAAATAACATGCTCATTATGTAATGCTGTATCAATGATGGCTCAATTCAAAACACAGACTGTGTGTTTCTCAAAAAGGACAAAGTAAAAGAGTGCTGCACAGCAATAGTTCAGGACTGTATATGTCTGTGGAGTGCCATCAGCAGGGACTTAATATGGCCTGTGGCATTTAAGTGGTTCTCAAGGGCACTATTTTGCAAGGCAAACTTTGATTTAGATAATTATTAACTAAATTTCTATTTTTCTCTTGTTCAAATTACACTACTGTCGGGAGTCTGAAGGATGCTCTTATTCACCTCAACTGCCATTTTTATTTCTCATGAATGAAACATCTTTGGCAAATGCCTGTCTATGAGACACAGTCATAGACTTTGGAACAACGTGATAGTTGAACAACTTTGTTCCTCATAAGTTCTCATTTTCATGAGTGTACTTGCTAACACTTGCACTTTCATGCAAAAGTGACCACCACATTGTAGGAAGCAACAAGGATATTTGGGAAATATGAAAGGAGGTGGCAGAGGAGGGGGGAACCAAAATACTCTCTCAGTATCACACTTCTCTCTGAGCTTGCACAAAATGGGCTTTAAGTAATAATAGGTGAAACATTCATTTTGAGGTGATATGGGGTGGCAAAGTAAAGTTAGACAAATTGCTAATGTCATTATTCTTTTTAAATAAGAAATATTACTATGAGTGAGAAGGATCTTGGAATTGTTGTAGTTCACAGGCTAAATATGAGTCAACAGTGCAATGGGGCTAAAAAAATGGCCAATTATGTTTTAGGTTGCATTAACAGAAATATAGTCTCCAAATCCTGTGAGGTACTACTAGTCCCTCTTTATTTAGCACTAGGTAAATCACATCTAGAGTACTGTGTCCAATTCTGGGCATGTCATTTTAAGAAGGATGCCAACAAACTAGAGCAGGTACAAAGAAGGGCAACAAGGGTGATCAGGGGACTGGAAACCAAGCCCTAGGCCAGTAGTGTAGCGTGGGATTCAGCCACTCGGGGCATAAGCCAAATTTGCTGCCCCCTGGCGGTGGCCTAGGATGCTAGTGCCCACTCCCGCTAGGGCTTCTGGGAATTGTAGTCCAAGAACACCCATATACCCAAAAAGTGTCACCCGGGGTGGGCTGCCCCCTGACGCCCCCCCCCCCCAGCTATGCTACTGCCCTAGGCACATTTATTTATTTATTTATTTAGATTTATTATCCCACCCCAATCAGGCGAACCCGACTCTAGGCGGCTTACAGAAAAGGGGAAAGACTATACACAATAAATGAAAAACAATTAAACAATCCCCCTACAAATTCAGAAATTAAAACCTTAAGGTTCAAAATCACTTAAAATCAATTAAAAAAATTAAACTATACATTTACAAAAATCTAAATGATTTAAAAGGTTAAAAGGTTTTAAAAGGTTTAGAAAGTTTAAAAGAGGGAGAGAGGGGTGGCTGTCCCATCAGATCAACCACCCAACATGGGACCCCATATTACTGGAGCCCCACACCTGCCCTGCCAGCGAGGTTTTTAGGCCCTTCCGAAAGGGCAGGAGCTCTGTCTGTAGATGTAACTCAATTTAGCCTTGAGAAAAGGAGAGTGAAAGGAGATATGATCACACTTTTCAAATACTTGAGAGAAAGATGAGGAGTAAGATTTTTTTCTTGATCATCCCATGGAATCAAATATTAGGAAACCAGATAAAGACTGAATAGGGGGGGATCTTAACTGTAGGAACAGTATAACAATTGAAAAAATGGAAAATATCTCAGGAAGGCGGGATGGAAATGAAACAAACAAACAACATGGGAAGTGGTGGGTGCTCCAATGTTGAAAGAATTCAAGAGAAAATTGAACAACCGTCTGTCAGATCTCCTTTGATTTAGATTTTTGCATTGAACAAGGGGTTGGACTTGATGGTTCTATAGGCCATTCTGTGATTCAGTGTTAGAAACTGCTCAGAAATTATTCTTCTCAGCCAACTGGGGTCTCAGATTCAAATGGATGTGCCACCCAAAGAGTTTGTTATAGTGAGTATTTGTGTTTCCCTGTGTTGGCTTTGTTTGCTTTGTTGCACAGCTTGGACTTTGTGTTGCCCTTGTTTGGTGTCTCTTTGGGAATGATAGTGAGCACAAGAAGATATACTGAAGATCATCTTGATTGTGGATGTTAATGTTGTCAACATTTAGGCTAGTCTTTGCTATATAAAACTTGCCATCTTTTTGTTGCTGGCAACAACAAGTATTGTATTCTGCAGAAATATTGATAGCTGGCATTTTCAATCATGGTTACAGGTGTACAAAGCAATAACACTTATGTACTACCCCATTGTGCAGTGCACACTGTGGCCAGTTCACAAGTTTATTAGCATTTTGCCACAACATGCTGGACACTTATCTCAGAAGGCTGAGTCAACCTTAATCCCTGGTCAGGATCAAACACACAACCTTTTGGCTGCAGGACAGCAGCTTAACCACTGTGCCACCAGGGCAGTACAGTATCCCACATTCATAAATTGGAAGGGTTTTTTTTAAATTGAATTTCCTAGCTATTTAAAATAGAACTTTAAGTATATGTACATTACACACAAACTGCAAGCAGCAATTTCCCTCATACAGAATTATGTAGGAGTTGGACTCCTAGGCCCTTTCCAACTCAATTATTCAATTATTCTATGATTGTGAAATTTAGCTGGAAGGGGTTGAAAGCAGGGAGAACAAATTTCCCTGATGGGGTGTGTGTATGTGTGCATGAGTGTGTGCATGTGTGTGTGTGTAGTTTATGCAATCTTTTCCCTTCAAAACATCCCTTCAAAAGAGCCTTCCATAAAAGAAGTTTTGAGTAGTCTATTACACCTGCACTTCCCAAAGGTCATTACTGGCCTGCATGTCATTTACTCTCCTTCTCCACTTGAGCTTGTGGGCAGGAACCAAAAATTATGCCTCAATGTAGATGCAACACCTCTTAAAAACTCATTTTCCTCTTCTTTATTTCTTCCCTTTTTAATGTTGGTATAGCTCTGCATGTAGATAGACAGGCAGACAGACAATTTGGAACTGGTTTGCTAGCTCTGGAGCCACAGCTCACTCAGTTTGTATTTATTCATTCATTTTTACTTGTTGTTGTGATTATAATTATGACTGTTCTTTCTTTTCTTTTTTGGGCAAAGGGTTGTTTCCCTTTGTTTATATTACACTCTCACTTTGGTGTTACTCTCTATATGTAAATTTTATTTAATTCCCTGGCTTTTTTGTACATTTTTCACTTCAACAGTTCCTCCACTTCCTATTATTATTATCTCTTTGAATGCCCTTACTGGCCCACCTTCCACCCTCTTCATCCTTGTTACCAAAATATTCCTCCTTCTGCTCGTCACATCTAGTGCTTTTCTTGTTTCTCCTCTGCTGCTGGTTATCCAGACAGGAGTTCTGTGGACAAAGAGAGTTCTGGTTAGCCAACAATAGTTTAAATTCCACAGCAGGCCAAATATGACCAACTAACCCAGGGGTTTGCAGCCTATGGCCTGCAGGCTGGCCCCAGCCCCTGACACCATTCCATCCTGCCTGTGGTAACAATCCCGGAAGCAGAAGTGGGCGCATTTGCAACAGCTGTACACATGCCCACTCATGCAAAAACACATCCACCACAATTTGTGGCAGCATTTACAACAGGGGGAAACCACATGTCTGGCCTGCTCAGTTGTCTGAGGGTAAGTGGTCTGGCCCATGGCGTGAAAACTTTGAGAACCCCTGCCCTAACCCATCTGGTCCTCCAGGGAAAACGCTGCCTCCCTCTGGCCATCCTTACTGGTCACATTTCTAACAGGGGCAACTCACTGAGAATGCAGTGATCTCTGAGATTTGGAAGTACCTCCAAGAAGGTGCTCTCCACACTGTCTGGCCACAAAGCTACTGACAAAACACAGCTCTGAGTTTGGGACCAGTGGTTAACCAGCTTGAAGCTACAAATGTGCTATTGGGAAATTGAACAAGCAATGATTTATTTCTCCTCTGGTGTTTCTCTGAAACACCTGAAAGTGAGTTTACATATACTTGGCTGTTTTGCCAAATAGTCACCGGCATGCTTGTTCTCCACAAACTTTCTACTTCTATTGCAAATAGTCTACTTTTTTTTTTTTTTAATGAGGCTGCTTTCATGGGAAATGTTTCAAAAGATATGGGAAGAGAGGTTTCTTTGAAATCTTCCATCAAAGCAATGTGCACACGTTAATGAACTAACCCTCATGAGGTTGATAAGCAGGATTCTGAAGCTGCCTGTCTGTGTTACGTTTGTGAAGCATTTTACAGATGGGAGAGGCACAGCTTGGAAGTTACAGGGAGTATTGAGTAACTGGGTGAGGGTAGGGCAGAATGGGACACTGCAAGATAAGAGCTGGAAGGAGAAAAAGATCGAAGACAAGAGCTTTGGGCTTTTCTGTAGCAAATTCACACATACCACGTGGAATAGGAATTGCACTACTGCTGCAGGTGGTTGTTTTTCGTAATATAATGTTTGTTATTATGATGTGTATCGATCTATTGTATGGTATTTATTGAACTTTATTGCTTTGTTATATTAAATGCCACTGTATTTTGATTGTATTGTGTTGATCAATATTGTATTGATGTTTAATGTGTACTGATCTACTGTAAGATATTACTGCACTTTATTGTTTTGTCACACTGTATCCTACTGTATTTTTGTTTGCAGTACGATATTGATATTTGTGGATTCTATGAGCCGCTCTGAGTTGGTTTTTACCGAGTAGGGCGGCATACAACTCTAATAAATAAATAAATAAATACTGATGTGAAAAATCCAAAAGAACTTGAATCACCCTCCTGCTTCTGCTTGTGCATTCACCAATATTGGGATGAGAAACCTGAGGCCCTCCAGATGTTATTAGACTCAAATTTCCCTTCACACTAGCCACAACTCAGCATGTTTATGGCAATTATAGTCCAACAATCTCTTAAACCAGAACTTTTCCATACTGAGCTATTTATACCTCCTAAGAAATGAAAGCAGAACCATTGCATGTTGGTACGACTGCAATGGTGAAAATATGTACAACTAGAATCACTATAGAAGATACAGTAAAACCCTGACTTATAGATGCCTCAAGTTACATAAAATTCAACGTACATAATGATTTTTGAACTAAAACCATGTCCCAATTTACATAAATGTCCCAATTTACATAGCACAATTTCCTATGGGTTTGCTTTGAGTTAAGTAAAAAATTCATTTTTTTCTATGGGGTTGCTTCAATTTACATAAATATAATTTTCCTATGGATTTGCTTCAAGTTAAGTAAAAAATTCATTTTTTCTATGGGTTTGCTTCAAGTTAAGTAAAAATGCATTCAAGTAGATCAACCTCAAACACTACATGAAGATCCCTTAGAACAGGGATCAGCAAACTAGGCTCTCCAGATGTTCTTGGACTTCAATTCCCAGAAGTCCTGATCAGCAGGCATACTGACTTGGGCTTCTGGTAATTGAAGTCCAAGAACACCTGGAGAGCCAAGTTTGCAGATCCCTGCCTTAGAATAAAGTTCTAAGGAGGGGCCCAGAATGGCAATACAGTCCATGGAACCTCTGTTTCCCTCCAGACAGAGAAAAGCAGGAGACAGGAAGGGACTTATTTTGGAGGAGGATCTTTGCAATGGACAACTCTTCACTTTCTGACCACCCCGTTCTCTTCCTCTCTAGGAATAGCAAATCTATGCAATTAACCATTTGCAGTCACATGAAGAAGAAATCCTCCATCCAAGTGTCTGGTGGAAGTTTCCAGGATTTTCACATGTTTTATCTTGAAACAGCAGGGACTGCTTCAAACCAGGAAAATCCCAGAAAAATGGGACATATGGAAACTCTATTTGTCACTCATAACTTTGGGCATAGAACTAGAGGTTCTGGTGCTTTGTTCTATCTCTGGCAGTTCCTGATGTTCTCTTTTGTAGGAATATGTATAGCTAATTATCATTTGCATTCAACATTTTTTTGAATAATATGTAGTTTGTAGAAAATCATTCTGTAGAGGCAGTGAGGTTAGAGGGTTACAGTACTGACCTATTTTGCTTAATAGACAAGAGCAGTAAAAGGCATTATCATTGTTCTACTCATAAGGTTTTGTGGGTGGATGAGTTGACATCAAGCACTCAGCTAAAGGGCATTAAGAAACCATTGACCTTGTTTAATTCCCCCCTTAAAGTGCTTAATGTAACAAAGCATTTAGTAAATCCTTCAATCAAGACACTTGCGGCACCTAGGATTTTTGTTTTAAAAAATAGCCTTTTTCTTGTTTTAGCTTTGTGGGTAAATGAGCCAGCAGTTTACCGTATATACTTGAGTATAAGCCAAGTTTTTTAGCCCCTAAAATAAGCCCAAAAGGGGACATGGCTCATACTCAGGTCAATGACCATGAGGGTCCCAAGACTGTGCCAAATTGAGGGGCACCAACAATTTAATTAATTTTACCATATTTTCATGTAGCTTGATTATTGAAACTCCCTAGCAGCTGCTGCATTTCCCACCCTCGACTTATACTCGGGTCAGTCTATTTTCCTGGGTTTTCAGGTAAAAATTAGGTACCTCAGCTTATATTTGGGACGGCTTATACTCGAGTATATACAGTATTAGACCTACTTGTCCCATAAATGCTTATGCAGTTACCTCTACAGAAATTTGGCAGTTTGTATCAGCCTTTAAAAGGAGTGGCCCTTCATGGCAAAACAGGTTCTCTTCATATTCCCATATTCAAGCTGTGCTGTAGTTTTACACTGAGGGTGTGAAGGGAGTTCTACATTACCAAATGCTTGTGCTGATAAATTCTCTAGAAAGTTGGATCCTATAATGCACCCACAATACCAACCAAACATGTAACAAGACTGTTTAAAAGGATTTCATAAAGCTTAGCCACTATTTTTCACATGTGGAAGCTTGGTAAGCATCAGAAAATATATCTCAGCTATATCTCAGTGGTGGCAAACCTATGGCATGTGTGCCAGAGGGAACACTCACACCCCTATCTGTTGACATGCATGCCGTTTCCCCAATACAGAGTTTGCCCCACCCCTCTGCCCAGAAGCCCAATGGGTGGGCTTCCTCACTACTCCCAGCAAAGAGTTCACCCCGCCCCTTTGTTTTCACACTTGGACTCTAAAAGGTTTGCCATCACTGCTATATCTCCTTCCAAAAGACTTATTTTCACATGCATGCAGACATGAATGCGAGAGTATTTTGAATTTTTTTGGAATAGTAGATGTGTTAGTCTGTGGTTCAGGCATATCAGAAAACAAAATAAAATAAGCAAAACAAAATAAAAAACACTAGCACTTTAAAGACTAACTGCTATATTTTTATTGTTAGCTTTCATGGATCAAGTCCACTTCTTCAGACAAGGAGTGAAAGTTATTTTCATAACTGTTCAAAATTAAAAGCATGGTTTTTTTTTAAAGTTATATTTTTGTTATATAGAATAAAAAATATACTCAGGATTCCCACAAACTTCTGTGTTTCCATACATCTTCAGTTGTTAGACTGAAATATGTCAACTGTGTCATTTGATTCACTAACTAGCTTAATTTTAAATTAGGAAGACCTAGGCGTCACATTTTTAAAGATTTCCCCCATCTCTTGCCATTTATTCTTACTTTTTTATCTCATTGCAAAAAAAGTATCATATTGCCAATCTTTTAACACTTAATTTTATTGGTAATATTATAAATAAAACATGTTTCTTCGATTTGACCAAACTATAAGAGTCCAATTTTCCTAAAACTATCTAATTTATTTTTTATTTCTTGCTTCAATCTATTTAAATATTTTTTTTCAAACTTTCTAAATATTTCAGATTATGTATACCCAAATACTTAATTTCTGAATATTAACATTATCATCCTCTTTATTACCTCTTTTTCCTCTTTATCCTAATTAAATCACATCATCTCTGATTTATTCCAATTTATCTGTAAACCTGTTATCTCATTATTCCCTCAAATATAATTTTATCTTACTCAAAAAACCACTAATGGGTTTTCTATTGATAGTAATGTATTATCAGCAAATGAACTAATCTTTACCCTATCTTTATAACCTGTATCACAAATTAATATTTCCACGTTTTTCTATCAAACCAAACAATACTGGGGGAATGGGGACATCCTTGTCTAATACCATCGTCATGGCTGAGTGATTTCTTTTCCACCTTCATTTATTAAAATCATAGTGATATTCTTTGTATGCAATCATGCCATTAGAATGCTACCAAAAATCTAAAGTTTATTATCAATTTTAAAGACTGCCATTTCACACAATTAAAAGGCTTTAAAATACCTAATGAACTTATCGCCTTCACGTTTGCTTGTTTATTATATTTAATCCTTTCCTAGTCAAATCTGCTATTTGTCTTCCTATCATAAAACCTCTCTGATCTTCTTTTATATATTTAATAATAAGTGTTCATTCTCTTTGCTAATATTGCTGTAAATATCTTAGCATCTTATTAGGGAAATAGGCCTGTAAGCTTCAGGCTCAATCAAGACTTTGTTAGGTTTTGCAATTAAATATAATTAACAAATGCTTCCAAGACCATGGAATCTCTTCCCCTTTCATTATTTTATTAAAACTAGAGTTTGTATTAGATAACAATATTTTCTTTAAAAAACGTTATTACAGATCGAACCTATCAATTCCTGGAATTTTTCCCATTTTTAATTTATTAACAAATTTGACTATATTTCTTCATCTGAAATAGACAATTCCATTAAATATTTATTTTTAGGAAATTATATTCTATTTTTTCTATATATTCACCACACCTATACAATTTTTTTAAAAAATAATATTTCCCCACTTCTGAATTTTTTTTCTAATTTCCCCTTCATCAGCTTGTGTTCCTTCACTCCCATCTTTAATGGCACCAGTTAAACTTAGTTTTTTTTTTTAGACTGAATAATTCTAGCCAACATGCTCCAGATTTTGTTGCAAGACTTAGGGGAAAAAATCACTTTTCAAGTATATTAGGTTTTCCTGAATTATTTCATTTTCAGTAGTCTCCAACTCCTTCCTGTTGTCCTACAATTCTAATTGTTTTTCTCAGTATACCTTATGTTCTAGTAATCTTACTGTATCTTTAAGCTTTTTCAAGTATTTGTCATTTTGTTCTCTTAAAGTCACTTGAGAAAGCATCAAAAGTATCTTTCTCCTGACTTTGTTGTTCAGTCGCACAGTCAATCTGCTAGATCTATGTAAGTAAAGGTAATATTATGTTATAAATGGTGGCACTGCTGATCAGTAGAAAGTGAAACTCAGTGGTTGAAATTCAATATTGTTCTAAAAGGGGTTGTATTCCTCTTATAAGTCAGGTTCATACAGTAAGTGTTGTTTCTAAGGTGTTACTAGATTCCTAATTGACAGCAGTGACAAGAAGTATCTTTGCTCAGTTCTAGTCAGTGTGCCAGCTGTGATCTTTCCTGAATGGACTAGACTTGGAGATAATAATCCAAATGTTAGGAGGAGACTACATTAACCATTTCCTCTACAGTAGAGCAGTGTGAGATGGAGACCAGTGAGGGAACCACACCAGTTGGTAGCCCATCACATTACAACTACTCCACACAGATCTCCTCATTTGATTTCGGAGAATGTGGAGGAGACCTCCAGGGGGAATTAGAATGGATTTTAGTTCAAACCCCCTAGAGCAGTGATCTCCATCTTTCTGGGGCATAGTGCCATATGGTAATGGCCAATCAATGCATAAAGAGGGTTTGCCTCCTACTTCAGGCAGGAAGAACAGTGTGTGTCTGAGGGCAAATGCCTTCAGGGTGATATCAGTGAGCAGGATGGAGGACCACACAGTGAGAGCTCAAAGGCCACATACAACATGTAGGAAACAGATTGTGGTGCTCTGTTCTAGAGAGCAGCCAGGCACAAGGGGAGTGGGACCAATGGAGTAACTCACAGGCAGCTATTTGGCCAATAAGCGCTCTTGGATGCTCCAACTCCCAGGTGACAGGATATATAGATATAAAAAGGATCCACCCAGATCCATTTGAGGGTACCTAAACTTGAAGCCTATAAACATTTGCAGACCAAGAATCCTTACAAGTCCCTATACTGAGGAGGAAGTGCATAGTGAGCATTTGCAATGACAATGCACTGGACAGCTTCTATGAGAGCTGGAGACTTAACAGGAAAGGCAATGGTTAAAAAAGCAACAACAGCAGTAGCAACAGAAGTTGGAGAGGGCCATATGAGTGACCGAACTGGCGAAATCATCAGGTGTTGTTAACATTGCTCTCATGGGGCCACACTGCAATGGGGACTCCTAAGAGATCTAATGATACCCATGAACAGATTGGGAGGATAGTTCCTGGAGAATCAAGGATTTGAGAGGAACAGTGAAGTAACTGGTTCCTATACTGTACCACACATAGTTATTTTTTGTTGTTGTTCAGTCGCACAGTCAATTCCAACCCTCTGTGACCCTATGGACCACTGTCCGCCAGGCACTTTTGTCCTCCACCATCCTCCTCAACTCGATCAGCATTGTGTCTACAACACCATCTAGCCATCTCATTTTTGGCAGCCCCCTTTTTCTTTTGCCCTCCACCTTTCCCAGCATCAAGGCTTTCTAAAGCAAATCCTCTCTTCTCATTTGACATCCAAAGTACTTTAGCTTCATCTGTACTTTGACCTTCTAAGGAGCAGTCAGGGTTGATTTCTTCTAAGATTGACCTATTTGTTCTCCTCGCTGTCCAGGAGACTCTCAAAACTCTCCTCCAACACCACATCTCAAAGGCATCTATTCTTCTGCACTCAGCTTTCCTAATGGTCCAGCTCTCACAACCATATATTGCCACCGGGAATACAATTGCTTTGAGTATGTGAATTTTTGTTTTCAATGTGATGTCTCTACTTTTCACTATGCTCCCCAGGTTTCTCATCGCTTGCCTCCCAAGAATCAGTCACCTTTTTATTTCATGGCTGCAATCACCATCTGCAGTGAGCTTTGATCGTAAGAAAGTAAAATCTGTCACTGCTTTTACTTCTTCCCCATCTATTTTCCAGGGACTGATAGGGCCTGTTGCCATGATCTTTGTTTTCTTTATATTGAGTCTCAAGCCAGCTTTTTCACTCTCTTCTTTCAGCCTAATCAGGAGCTTCTTTAGGTCCTCCTCACTTTCTGCCATTAGGTTGGTATCATCGGCATATCTCAAATTGTTGATGTTTCTCCCAGCAATTTTGATCCCAAATTGTGATTCCTCCATCTCTGCATTGCGCATTATGTGCTCTGTGTATAAGTTGAATAAGTAGGGTGACAAAATGCAGCACTGTCTTACTCCTTTTCCTATTCCAAACCACTCTGTCCTTCCATATTCTGTCCTAACTGTTGCTTCTTGATTCATGTACAGATTTCTCATGTGGCATATAAGCAGTGGTGGGATGTCAAAAAATTTACTACCCCACCGTGATGTCATCACAGTCTGGGCCAGTGGTGGAATGTCAAAAAATTTACTACCCCACCGTGATGTCATCACAGTCTGGGCCAGTGGTGGGATGTCAAAAATTTTACTACCCCACCGTGATGTCATCACAGTCTGGGCCAGTGGTGGGCTGTCAAAAATTTTACTACCCCACCGTGATGTCATCACAGTCTGGGCCAGTGGTGGGATGTCAAAAAATTTACTACCCCACCGTGATGTCATCACAGTGTGGGTAGACCTAACATCGTGACATCATGACATTGTGGGTGGGGCCAAAGAAATAAAAATAAAATAAAAATAAGCACGCACGCACACACACCCCTCAACTCACCCACAACACAAACCTGTAAATAAATTAAATAAATAAATAAAATAAAAAAATACATTAAAATACACCCACCCACCCCAAACACAAATCAACCAGAGCTTTTAAACCAGAACTTAAAACTTATTCTGGCTAATCTTTCTCACACTATATTAGATGGAAGGAACTACAGAATGAACTCGCCACAAGATGGCTTCATTTTGGCACTTTTCAACAGTTAAAGAAGTTGGGTACTAAGTCTTTGCCTAACCAGTTTTCTAGGATGTAAATGTAAATGCACAGTGGGGGAACCAGTGAAAAGGTAAGCCCCGAAGGTGGTTCCCCACAAAAGCTGCTACCGGTTCTCCGGGACACTGGGGAAAGTTACTACCGGTTCTGGCGAACTGGTGAGAACCTGTTACATCCCATCACTGCATATAAGGTGTTCTGGTATTCCTATATCTTTAATTACTTGCCACATTTTGTTGTGGTCTACATATCCAAGGGCTTAGTTTAATCAATTAAACAGAAGTATACTTGTTTCTGATATTCCTTTGTTTTTACCATGATCCATCTTATGTTGGCGATGTGGTCTCTAGTCCCCCTGCCTCTTCTGAACCCCGCCTGCACTTCTGGTAATTCTCTCTCCACATGCTGTTGCAGTCTATCCTGTATTATCTTGAGCATCATCTTGCTGCCAATATTTTTTCCCAGCAAGACCTAGTATTTTGGGTTGGAGGTTTTTTTTATCATGGAAGAGACTGGTTTAATAGACTTATCCAGGGAAGGGTGACCTCACAATCAAGCACTTATGATCTTGAATTAAAACATGGTGATCACATGATGTGAATCTCAGCTCAGGGAAGTCCATTATAAAATTGTCTTTTCATAGTGAGAAATCATCTTTGTTGTTATTGTTCAGTCAGCAGAAATTATCTCAATGTGCTCCAATCAGCTGAAAATTGCTTTTATATGCAAAAGGATGCCCTAAACTGAATGCCAGGTGTCTGCAAATAGTATTTGTTTGTTTTTAAAGGCTTTGAAAGCTGCTCTTGCAGACTGTATCACTAAGTCACTTTAGATAAACTAAAGAATGGTTCTAAAAAGAGGTGGAAATTGCCAGTTAGCATGTTGTCAAAGGTACCTTTTTATGTTAGGGAGTTCCATGCAGCCATGGCTCTCTGCATTTTCCCTTACTGACACCATCTCTGGATAGCTACAATGATATCACCCACTGAAATCTGAAATAACAAAGGGCATCCAAACATATTTTCCCCACTGTGAAGTTATATATAAGATCCTTAGTTATATTGACCACTCTAATGTGCTCTGTGTGCACCAGCCTTGAAAATTGTCTATGAGCTTCTAAGCAATATACAGAGGGTGCCATAAATGTATATACATTTCAAGAGATGTTATCTATGTCAAACCATAGACAACTTATGCTTTCCCTCTGGCTGTGACACAGAGAAGTACCTCAGATTCCAATCTAAGGGAACAGCTACAATTGTATGGAAGAAAGAAGTCACTGAAGTATTTTGGAAAAGTACTTCTGAAAATTTGCTCTTACTTGCCCCAAGATTCATTCAAAAGTGAAACATAAGATTTCATTCTGAGCTCTTAGCTTCAGCTTGTTTCTTCTTAGTTCTTTGTCTACAACTGAAATCTGAACTCCTGATGTATTGTAAGTTATGTCCAGATGGTTAGAGAGTTGGATACAATCTTTTCAGCAAACTGCCTAGCCTGCATGTCAACTCTACACCTTACCTTGCTATTCTATTGTTGATAACCTTGATGATTTTCAGTTCTATGTTTTTAATTCATCTCCATTATTTTATAGGTAATGTTCTGTTGATGGTTAATTTTACAATATAATATGAATGTTCTTTATTCTGAAATTAATATAAGGTGAATGCTAGATTTTTAATCTCTATCATTTGAAAAAAAATCTGTACATAGAAACAGGTATATTAGGGGGAGTCCTTACATCCCTGTTAACTACCAGAAGGAGTTCCTTTTTAATGGTGATTTAAATGCATGCTATTTGAATGTCATTCAATAAGGAAATAAAAAAATATACAGTTTATCTACATTGGGTGTGAAATAATACAATCCACTACATGTTTTCTTCAAGGCAATAATTCAAATCCATTTACCAGGAATAAAGTTTTTTGACTCTGTAGGATTTATTTCCCATGTACATGCATGCAGGAGTGGAGAGGAAATGCTCATCTAATCCTGAAGTAATAGAAACCGACCTAATAAGAGACCATTAACTTTTTGGAATTATTTTTAATAGTCCATTGTTCACTTTAGAGTAATAAAATACCAAACAGTTTTGCTGCTGAGGTATGAGAACATTCTCTCCTCCCCTCCCCCACTGCCCCATTTTACATCTGTCTGTGCTCATTTAAAAGTAGCAGTGAATATGTTTGCAAAATAAGATAAAATACTGGTTCATATTTCAATCCTGAAAATATTCTGTATGAGAATCCAGAGTATTATCAAACACCATAACTTGAAGGGCTACAGTGATTAATATGAGTATGACATGAAGTCAATTTGGACTTATGACAATCCTTTTTATGTTTTTTTTTAAAAGATATAGAACACACAGAAGTGGTTTACCACTCCCTTCTTCTGTGGACATCCTGGGACTGTGCAGCTTGACCATGGCTACACAGGCTGTCTTTTCTCCCCACAGGCACAGTGGGGAATCAAACTCCTAACCTCTGGTATAACAGATACCTAAACCACTGAGCGATCCAGACAGTTATATCACATGAATTTTTGATTACATCTGTTTTCCTTTTCCCTTTAGATTGCTACCTTCATCCACTTAAAACATGATTACCTTTATCATGCATTCAGTAATGACATTTAATGCTATAACAATTATAATTGTGTGTTACCAAGTTTATTCCAATTTATAGAGCCTTTTTTGTGGTGGCACCAACAATGTGTAATACACTACTGGTGGAGCTGCGCCAGGCCCCATCACTGGCTAGCTTTAAAAAACAAATAAAAGGCACTTTTTCAAGGAGGACATTCAGGGTATTGTTCCCCTATTGATAGATTAGCCAGTTAAGTTTAGTCTTGATGTCCTCTGATGCCAATTATTTTTAGTTCAGTTCAGTTTAGTTCAGTTTAGTTTAGTTTAGTTTCTAATGTATTTGTTGGTGGTGGGTTTTGGTTTGTTATGGGTATTGTTGTAATTTATTTTCTGTTTGTTCACTGCCCGGAGTGGGATAACACCCAGATGGGTGGTATAGAAATCCAATAAATAAATAAATAAAATTTATGGTGTCCTTTTCCAGGTTTTCTATATAGAAAATACTTAGAAGCAATTTAACATTATCTTCTGGGGGCATTTTGCAACTGTTCACTTGTTCAAGACTGCATGGGTTGGCTCTTCTTCCAGAAGCACAGCAGGGAAACAAACTCCTAACCTCTCTATAGATAATTAACTCACTGAGCTATTCAGCCAGCCATAATAATTGCCTGCTGTCAAATTTTATGACTTATGGAAACCTTCTCCCTGGTTTTCTAGATAGACAGCACTCAGAAGTACAGTTGTGCCTCGCTTAAAGAGCATAATGTGTTCCACAGGACTGCTCTTTAAGCGAGTTTGCTCTTTAAGTGAAACACCATTGTAAGTGACCAATTGTGACTTCTGGTGCGGGGGAATTGTGAAACCTGATTTATTTGTTAAACGAGTTTTTGGTTAGTTTTATTTGTTAAGTGAAGCAAATATTTAGCGAAAATTCTGCTCTTTAAGCAAGTTAGTCTCTAAGTGAGGCACTCTTTATGCAAGGTTTAACTGTAGTTTACTACTCTTCTAAAGCTGTTATGTCACTGTGCTGTTTGTTGAAGGCTACAAAGACTGGCTCTACTCCCAGGTATGTACACTGGGGAATCAAGCTCCTATCCTCTGGCTCCATATCCAGATACCTAACTCACTGAATTATGGAGTCAATATTAATCTCAAAACATATAAAGTAGTTCATTTAAACTGATTAGCACATCACGATAGGGTGGATAAGTATTAAGGGCCCAGGAGCTATTCTTCAGCACCCCAGGATTCTCTAAAGCAGGTGTCCAATTTTTTTGGGTCATGGGCCGGTCATATGGTCGAGTGTGCTGGTTATGTGGTTCCTCCCATCAAGAAGCAGAAGTAAAATATGCATGCATGTTTTACTTCCACTTCTGGGAGTGGCACGGGCTGGATTAATTGGTGGTGTGAGCCGTAGTTTGGCACCCCTGCTCTAGAGCAGCATTTCCCAAACTACGATCCATGGGACACTGGTGGACTTCAATTCCCAGAAGCCTAAGCCAGTACATTGGCTGATCAGTGCTTTGGGAAATTGACCTGATTGGGAAACACTGCTCTAGAGCAGGGTTTCTCAATCTTGGGCCTTCAGCTGTTTTTGTGCTTCAATTACCAGAAGCCCATGTCATCATACCTGCTATCAAGTCTTCCTGGAATTGAAGTCCAAGGACATCTGGGGACCCATAGTTGAGAAAAAGTGCTGTAGAGAACAATCAGCTGTTCTACTATGAAACCAAAAATTACCAGGAGGTGGTGGTTGGAGTAATGTGGATTTTTCTGCTAAAACAAGATGTTTGAGACACATGTTGTTTTTTAAAAAAGAACTATGCTCACCTATCGGCATAATTTTTGTGTTTTTACTATTAAAATGTTGAGGAACTTGTGCATTCCCATCAGTTATTTGGTATCTTAGGTATTAAAAGCATATTAAACATATGCTTTACCTGTTTCTTGCATTCAGGCATTAGCTCTTTCATCAACTCAAATTATCTTATAGAAAGTACACTAATACCCTGGAAAACACTAACTAGGTTCCACAAGTCTTAGCATTATCCGGTTTTTAATGTTGTGTGATACATTGATTACATTTTTTAAAAAGCCCGGTTCCCTTTCTGACTCTTTGGAAAGGGCAGCGTTCAATCCCCGCTGCGCTTTCCAAAGAAGCAAGCAGATAGAGCAAAGCCCCAAAGTAGGCAGGACTGGTCTCCAACTTTGGGGTTTGGCTCTCCAGCGCTCTAAACATTGGAGCATTGGTTTGGTTGGGATGAGAGTGCACACACCCGGTCTCCCTCCAACCAAATCAGTGCTCCGATGCTCAGAGTGCCAGTTTGGGTTGGGGGAAAACCAGGCACACGCCCTCACCCCAAGCAAATTGGTGGCCCAATGCTCAGACTGCCCAATTCCTTGGGGTGAGAGAGAGAGCGTGTGCCTGGTCTCACCCCAGCAAAATGGTGGCCTGATGCTCAGACTGTCCATTTCCTTGGGGTGAGAGTGCACATGCAGGGTCTCCCCTGAAGGAAACTGGCAGTCTCAGTGTCTGAGCACATGTATCCTTGGGGTGAGTGTACGCACGCCCAGTCTCCTCCCAAGAAAACTAGCTATCTGAGCATCAGATTGCAGGTGCACTTTTACCCAGAGGAAACCAATGATCCGACACTTGGATCTACGGAGGTCCCTTGCCCCTCCAGCAGGGGGCCCTCTAGAGATATTTGCCCAAAAGCCGCTTTGGGGCAGAGATCAACATTGGAGAATTTGAGATAAACCAAGGTTAAAGGATATAAATGTCTTTGTTCACTGAAAAAGAAGGACTTTCTGGAACATAAAGCAAAAAAGCACTGTATGGATTTTGATGGGCTTTCACATCAATATGATACTCCTTGTGTGAGAAGAGAACAAATATTTCCTATTCAGAAACTTTTGAGGGTATATCCCAAAACAGACAGAATTGTTAGAGGATTAAAGATGTTATCTTCCTCTCTTTCAGTTTCTGACTGTAACCCCCACAGTTCCCTACCTTCATTTCTTCTTCTTCTTCTTGCTCTTTCAAAATCACCTCACCAAGCCCAAACAAACAAAAAACAAACACCTGGAGTCTGCAATGATGGCGAATTGTTCCTTGGAGATTAGATAAACCTTGACATACCAGCTTGCTAAACTGAGACAGCCTTTATTAATCAAAATACTAGCAACAGTGAGATATTATCCCCCACATCCTTAGGTAGATATAATAACATAGCAGATCTTCCAGATAAAGAATGAGCCATGACTTCTTGACAGTAAAATTGATTTAGTGATAATTTCATCCAGTGGTGGGATTTAGCAGGTTCACCTCAGTTCACCAGAACGGTCGCAGAAACTCCAGCTGGCCCCACCCATCCAAGTTTTGAAATAAAGTACAGTTGTACCTCGCTTAAAGAGCATAATGTGTTCCACAGGATTGCTCTTTAAGCGAGTTTGCTCTTTAAGTGAAACACCATTGTAAGTGACCAATTGTGACTTCTGGTGGGGGGGATTGTGAAACCCAATTTATTTGTTAAGTGAGTTTTTGGTTGGTTTTATTTGTTAAGCGAAGTGAACATTCAGAGAAAATTCTGCTTTTTAAGTGAGTTACTCTTTAAGTGAGCCACTCTTGTTGCGAGGTTTCACTGTAATCCTAATTAGGGTGCAACACAGGGCTTTCCCCCTGGCCATGCCCACCATACCATGCCCACAGAGCAGGTAGTTAAAAAAATGATGTCATTTCCCTCTTTTCTGGTGTCATAGGTTGCCCCAGAACACTCCACATTCTGGAAATCTATAAATTTGGAGTGATTCAGGGCTGCCTGTTAGAAAAGGCTCAGCATAATCAGGAAACTATAGTTATTGCAATAGGGAAAGCAAATACAGATCACATTAATTGCTTAGTTTGGCCACTTTTCTAATGGGACTTCACAGGATATATCTCCAATTACAGATTTCTAGTAGATTTCTATGGCACAAGTACTTATATGATGGCCAGTGCGAGGCCATGATTTCTTTTGCATTATTAGTCCATTGCAGAATGTTAGGGATTGCATTTAGACATGTTCAAAGAAAGCACAACAACTTGCCCAATTGTTGATAAATGGTCATGCTTTTATCAGACATTTGCAAACAATTTTCATTGCCAAGAAACATACAAAGGCTTCCTAACATGGGCCAAGAATATACTGCCAGTTATGTAAAAATTCACTAGAACTCTAGGCCTTAAAAAAAATCTGAAAAATAAAACATTTGCTTAGCATAAATGTTAAGTGCCTTGATTCTTATTAGGGATGGCAAAATTACTAGTTTTCTTCCACTTTCAGATTTTATGAATATTTTTACCAACAAAGACAAAGCTCTCACTTGTCCCTAACAGAGCTTATTTTGGGGGGGGGGGGCACACCGAAAGAGCCTCACTGAAGACAATCAGGTGTACCCCAGATAACAGCCACCTTGTGCTGGCTAATCTTTCTTACACTACATCAAGCAAAAGGAACTGAAGAATGCACTCACCCAAAAGTGGCTTCATTTTGGCAGTTTCACATCTGGCCTAGACATGGAAGAAGAACAGAGCTGGGGAAAGCTGCTAGTATCACTTTTTTCACATTTAAGACTTTTGGTCAAACAATCTGTACCAAAATTCTCATCCATTCATAATTCTGTAGAGATGACACACACTGGATTAAGGCATGGGAGGAGACGACCCGGAATGGACTGCCCTGAACCCTTTTTTTCCTGAATTCCTAAGCCCTAGGTGTGCCTACATGCAGTCACGCGACTTGTACATGCTATATATAAAAATCAATGATTGGTGTATAAGCCCAGATACATGAAAGATACATAAGCAGAAGCATATGCAATGCACACTTTGAGCTCATGGACAGCTGAACAGGCCAAATAGATAAAGACAGTACATCTTGAGCTTGTGGACAGCTGAACAGGCCGATTAGAGAGGAACAGTTCAGGGACTTTCTAAACCGGTTCATTCTAGCGTCTGCCAAGTAGCATCTGCTGAGTCTTTTGACTCAGCTACCACTCTTTGGAAGTTTGCCATATCAACCATCCCTACATAATTCAGTTTACTTTTGTTGAGGAGAATGAATACCAAGGAAATACCAAGTTCCACACATGCACACACACAAAACTCAATTGTCAATTATGCTCAGAAATTTGCAGCTTGTTCAATGATTCACTGAGAGCAACAGGAATTCACTGACAGAAAAATGAATACAGTGGACTGGTGCGTCTCATAAAGTTCTCCAGCTGTAACTTCAGCAGCTGCATTTTGAAAATTTTGAAGCCTTACATCTTAGTCCTCATTAGAGTGCAGCCCCCTGTGCAATCTTTAGACCAACTCCGCATAAGGCAAGAAATGAAACCTCTCAAGTCGATACTTAGAACGCTAAATCCCCAACAGGTTACCAGCAAAAGTGATTTAGCACAGCTATTGCTGTAATTGTGAGATACAGGGAAAATCAATGTTTAATGGCAAAGTCCTGTATCCAGACTTCCAGTGGTCTATCGTTTATTGCCACTGGACTTGAATTTAAAATATGTTAGGAACACTATTAGCTAAAATAGAACTTTTTAAAAGCAGTCAGGTGCTCCTTCATTTCTTTAATATATGCATGTGTAATCTTGCCTTTGAGCCTATTATTGTGAAAAATGTCTAAGCACCATGAGCATTATATATTGGTATCTAAAGATTCCTGCATACATAAATAAACACTGTCATAGCAAATATAGGTATAAATCTATAATTTACACCCAGCATTCACATTTGGCTACTTTGCTTCCTTGCTAAAAATTAACACTTATATTTCCTTTATTTCATTTTTGCACACTGTGCCACCAAGTGACTGTGAACAGTAAAAATTTTAATGGAAGCTACTAATGAGGGTTTAGGAAACTCTCATGTAGTTTCCTGAAATTGAAGGAGGGATCTAGATATGTATAGGCCTTCAAAGCCTGAATATTATTGCCCTGGTACGGCGGAATGAGGAGTCAGACAACGTCATTTGGTTTGAAAACTGGGCCACTTTATTAACTTGACTCAACTTAACTCATTTTAACGCTTAACGCTTCAAACTGCCCTGCAACGGGCCGTAGTAGCACTGGTAAGGATTGAATCTCATACTTACCCTAATTTATCTTAATCACTTTTACTTATTAAATTTAATTAGTTTAGCCAATTGATGATCCCTTTGTCCGAAGTCTCCGTAGAGCTTCGGACCTCCGAATCGGGCGGACAGTTCTTGGGACTGCAGTCTGTCCAAACTGGCAGTCCCTTGTCCCCGGGCCGCCTTTCATCAGCCAGTGGTGTCATTCTCTCTATGCTTCGCCCCTGGCTGACTGATGAACTGCGTCCCCACCAGATTCCCAGGGATCCACGCAATATCATTACCAGTGCTACCCGCCAAAGTGACCGGTGACAAAACTCCAGCTCAACCATACGCAAGCAGTGTGGGATGGGCAAAAACTACAAGAAACCAGGTGCCAATCAGGTTTCAAGCAAAAATTCCCATCCGGCCCCGAAGCGACCAAAAAATTCACACTGCGGCGAAAGGGAGGGAGGGAGGGCAACTCGCGCCCGCTTCGGCTGTCGCCCAGCCAACGCAACGCCGAGCTCCGTGAACGCGCACCCCTTTTAAAGGGCTGCGCGTGGCTCCGCCCACGGAGCTCGCGTCCGCCGCTTCCTCCTCCCCCGCCGCCCGGGCAAAGCGCGCGCCGGCTGGATGTCCTGCCGGCGCGCGGTCATTGCCCTGGTACGGCGGAATGAGGAGTCAGACAACGTCATTTGGTTTGAAAACTGGGCCACTTTATTAACTTGAATCAACTTAACTCATTTTAACGCTTAACGCTTCAAACTGCCCTGCAACGGGCCGTAGTAGCACTGGTAAGGATTGAATCGCATACTTACCCTAATTTATCTTAATCACTTTTACTTATTAAATTTAATTAGTTTAGCCAATTGATGATCCCTTTGTCCGAAGTCTCCGTAGAGCTTCGGACCTCCGAATCGGGCGGACAGTTCTTGGGACTGCAGTCTGTCCAAACTGGCAGTCCCTTGTCCCCGGGCCGCCTTTCATCAGCCAGTGGTGTCATTCTCTCTATGCTTCGCCCCTGGCTGACTGATGAACTGCGTCCCCACCAGATTCCCAGGGATCCACGCAATATCATTACCAGTGCTACCCGCCACACGGGGAGGAGTGCGAACTACTCACCGCCCCCCCACCCCCAAGAGGGCGATAATTCCGCCCGGAGGCCCAGGTGCAGGGCTTCAATAAACGCTGCCAGGCCATCCGCCGAGAGGTGCACCCCGTCTTGGCGGTATAAACGCGGGGCTTTGACCCTCAAACGAGGGTGCTCAACCACAGTGCCCAGCCCTTCCCTGGCAAAGAAGCGGGCCACCACGCGGTTCACGCCCCGCCGGGCGCGATCGATACGGCGCGGGTCACCGGCGCTCCAGTAGACCATTCGTGGAACCATGGCCGACCAGATGAACCTGGTATACGGCCACCGCCCATGGAGGTACTCCAAATCCTGGCAAATCGCCCGGGCAAGGTCAATGCCCGTACGCCTCCCCAGATCGTTGCCCCCCAAATGGATCACCAGGACATCAGGCGGTGGGGCCCTCCCGCAGGCCTCAACAAACTGGAGGAGGTCGTTCCACTCCATGCCCCGGAAACCGCGCCACAGCAGGTACGCGCGGCCCCGGAAGCCGAGGTGGGTGCCACAGCAGGAGGCCGCAGCATGGCGGGCGGCCCAGAAAACATAACTGTGCCCTACGATCCACACGCGGGCAGGCACCAGCAGCGGGGGGCGATCTGAAAAAGAAACAGAAACTGTGCCAGCGAAACTGTTAAACAGACAAAGGTCGCACATAGTTCCGAAACTGGGAAGACACCCACCGCCCCATCCGCATGATGTCCGCCTCCCCATAACCCAACGCTGCCGCCGTGGATGCTGCCCCTATGCGAAACGAATGGGAACCATAACGGACCCCCGGGAGCCCCACCCTGGACAGCGCAGCACCTGTGACCTTCCAAAATTGGAAGCGGGTCAATGGGGAGCGGTCTGCGTGCACAAAAAACGGGCCAGGGGAGGCCGGGCGGATCGCCAAATAACGGGACACCGCCACCACAGGGCAGACATCGGGGAAACTGCACGAGAGCAGCAACAAGGATGTCCCTCGCCCCCGCTGGTCCGTCTTAGAGGATCGGATCGTCAGCCTGACCGATTCCCCGGCCAAGCTGACATCCGCCAAATCCAGGGCCCGGCCCGAACCGTCAGCCTTGGAGGCGACCACCAATTCCCCAACCCGAAGGGCCCCAAAGAAGGCCACCGAGGCAGCCGCATGAAAAAGACATGACTCATAGGGGTCCATGCAGATCTGGGGCCAGGCTGCAGCCAACCGCCGCAACACCAGCAGGGAAAAAGGATGTCGAGAATCCACACTAGGGCCCCGTTCCCTGTTCCACCCCTCCAGCACCCGCCGAATGCGGAAGTCCCCCAACGTGTCCCGAAAACCATTGGCCTTAGCCACGAACGAAAGTGCGGACAGGCGCCCCCCGATGGTCCGGGGGGCGAGGCCGTCGTCATGTAGGGAGACCATGAAACGAAGGACATGGTCGACCGGCAACGGCCATAAATGAGGGAGGTGGGAACGGGTCCGGAAAGCGGCGAAAGACTGGCTAGCCTGTTCATACGCCCTGCGGGTCCGGGCCGACAGCGAAAGGCCCATGGCTCTGTTCACCTCTGCCCGCCAAGGTTCCACAGCGACTCCGGCAGTTGTAAGGGGAGGGCCTGCGCCCCGGGGGCCAACGCCCTGAACCGCGACATCTGTAATCGGGACAGGGCGTCAGCAATAGAGTTATCCACACCCGGGACGTGGCGGGCCCTGAAAACGATGTTGTGCCGGAGCGCGGCCAGGACAAAGGGCCGCACCAAAGCCATAACTCTGGGGGAACGCGAGGTCTGGGTGTTCACAATCTGGACCACCGCCGCGTTGTCACACCAAAAGGTGACGACGGAGTCAGACCACTGCGATCCCCACAGGGTGATGGCGCCCAGAATCGGAAAGAACTCCAGGAACGTCAGGTCCCGAAGGAGCTCGGTGCCCCGCCAGCTGTGCGGCCATTCGCCGCAACACCACTGGCCGTCGAAAAAGATGCCGTATCCAAAGGCCCCGGAAGCATCCGAATGGACCTGGAACCTGGAGGCCAATGGTAACTCATTGCGCCAGAAGGAAACGCCGTTAAAATCCCGGAGGAACTCAAGCCACACCATAAGGTCGGCCCGCCTCCCCCGGGTCATCCGTGTGCGATGAAACGGTTTGGTCAGGCCCACCGTTGCATCACAAAGGCGGCGTGAGAAGGCCCTGCCCGGTGCCACCACCCGGCATGCAAAATTAAGATGCCCAAGTAGCTCCTGAAGCTCTTGGAGCGTAACCTTACGCCGTCAAACAAGGCGACGGGTCAAGGCGGTCACTCTCTCGACCTTGTTGGGCGGAAGCAAGGACGTCTGAGCCACCGTGTCCAGCTCAATCGCAAGAAACGTGAGGGTAGTGGTAGGGCCCTCAGTCTTCTCGGGAGCTAGCGGCAGAGCCAATTCGTCCGCCAGCTCCTGGAAAGAGTGCAGGAGGCGCAAGCACGCTGGAGAGTGCGCCGGACCCCCCAAGAGGAAATCGTCGAGGTAATGCGCGACTTTGTCGGAGCGCGCCCTGCGTACCAACGCCCAGTGCAGGAAAGTACTGAAGCGCTCGAACGCGGCACAGGAGATGGAACACCCAAACGGCATTGCCCGGTCAACGAAATACTGGCCTTCGAACCGGAAGCCCAGTAGTTCGAAATCATCGGGGTGCACCGGGAGCAGCCGAAATGCGGACTTAACGTCGCATTTGGCCAACAAAGCTCCCGGCCCACAGGACCGAACCATGTTCACCGCTTCATCGAACGAAGTATACCGGACAGAACAGAGAGCGTCCGGTATAGCGTCGTTGACCGACGATCCCTCAGGGTAGGAGAGGTGGTGGATAAGGCGATACTCACCTGGGGCCTTCTTAGGCACCAGCCCCAACGGGGACACCTTGAGGTTGGGGTACGGTGGCCGGTCAAAGGGGCCAGCCACCCTACCCAAACCCACCTCCTTAAAAATCTGGGTCCTGGCCACATGTTCGAGGCCAACGAGTGACCGTAAATTCGGTGCATCCTGCGGCGACCGGGGACCAACAAAGGGGATTCGAAAACCGCAGGCAAAACCGTCAGCCAAGTAGGCCGCATCGGTCCGCCTGGGGTAGGCACTCAGCCAATTACTGAGAACTTCCAGCCAGATGGGGCTGGGCCCCTTTTGCAACGGCTGAGTCGGGGGCAGGGCGCTTGCCGCCTGGCTGGTCCCTGCCCCGTCCCCGGGACGTGCCCGCTTTAAAGCAGGAGGAGGCGGGGTGCGGCCCGGCGCAGACCGCGCACTCGTGGCGAAAGCGACACGGCTTTCGGTTGCAACGACCCGTGGACGAAAAGTCCCAGCACAGCAGGCTGGCTGGAACCCCCTGCCCCGCCGACTGGCGGGGAGACTGTGCCGGGCCGGGGCGCTGAACCAAGTGCCCGCAATCGTAACGATCCCCCGAAGCAGGTCGCGACGGAGTCATCACCTGGAGCCAGAGCTGCGAATGGAGTTCATCCCAGCGCATCGCCGGGCGTATGGCCGCGCGCATCCTGAAAGTCTCGTCGTAAACGAGCCATGCTTGGCCCGGGAAATCGACGTACGCTCGATATATAATATCGAGGTACTGAAACAAAGGGATGGCCATATCCGGGTAAGCCCTCGTCAGGACCCCTGCGTAAACCAAGAAACCCGGGAGCCAGTTGGCCCAGGTCCGCGGGGGCTTCTTGCGCCGTGCCGCCTCCTTATCCCGGTCGTCTTCCTTGTCCCGTTCCTCCTTGGTAGAATCCCGATTCAGGAGGCTAAAAAAATCCACGTACTCCCGGCGCCATATCTTATCCCTAGTCGCCGGGAGCAGGTGGTCACCCAGGGGCAAGGATTGGTCCCCAAAGGGCATGGCAGCTCTGGGGACAGAGTTGTACCCCGTATTACCTGCCGTGCCGTAGGGCCAACCGGCCGGCGGAAGAGTCGGGTGGCCGAAAGCACCATCCGTCGGAGGAGGCGGGTAAGGTGCCCGCCACGCAGGTGCCTGCGGGACCGCAGGCAAAGGCCACGGGGACCCGGCAGGCAAAGCGGTCGGGGCCTGCAGCCCAGCGGCCCCAGGCCACCCGGGGGCCGGGGGCTGCTGGGCAACCCCCGGGGGGCCTAGCTGGGCCGGGACCGCCGGCCACCCCGGGGCCGTGGGCGGGGGCGCCCCGGCAGGTAGCCCCGACGGCGCAGACCACGCCCCAGCAGGGGTCTGCTGGGGCCACGGCCACTGGACGGCTTGGGCCGTCGGCAACGCAGGCGCAGCAGGAGTGGCGGGCGCGGTGCCGGCCGTCGCCGTACACTCACCCAGAGGAGCCGGAGCCGACGCCGGGGTAGTCGCCAGGGGGGCCGGGTCCTCCGCCGCCCCGTCTTCCGATGTCACCGCCACCGCCACCGGGCTGGGATCGACCGCCGCGTGCTCAACAGGCGCTGGCGCAGGAGCTGGAGCCGGAACCTGCGCCGGTTGGGGTGCTGCCTCCATACGATCCAAACGCTGCAATAAAGCAGTGAGAAGAGCCCTAAGATCCCCGTCATCCGTTCCCGCCGCGACGCGCACCGTCCGGCGGGCCGGACGGCGTGCTGCCGCGGGCGGGGTGCGGCCCGTGGCCCCCTCCAAAGCTGTCACACGTGCCACCAGGCCCACCGCATCGACTGGTAGGGGGTCCCCCCCACCCGACGGCGGGCCAGCCGGCCTGCGTGGGCCGCGGGCCGCCCGGCGAGGCTGGGGCACAGCGGCCTTCTTGGCCGCGGCCCTCTTAGGCGCCATGCCAGGCCGAGGAGCAGGATACAAAGGCCAACCGCGCGGCAATCAGGGGCCAGCAAGTAGTGCCGGATACGGGAAGGGGAGGGGGCCAGGCAGCCGGGTACCCCACACGCAGGGACCTAAGGGCGCTGGGGCAAACAGGGGGGGGCGGAGGCCGGGGCAGTGTGGTGCGGAGTGCCCCCCCACCCACACTAAGCGTGGGTAAAACTGGTAGGCCGCGTCACCCAGGCCCGCAAAATGGAGTCCTCCCGGCAGGTCAGGGGCACTGGAGGTATACCCCCACCCCGGCCCCAACAGGCCCCAAGCCTCCCGGCCTGGGTGCAGGGGCCAGCGGGGAAGGACACCGCGAACCCCCCCCGGAAGACTCAGGCTGCCCCCCGACACCCCCCGGGGCGCGCACGGCCTAAGCGTCACGTGGGCGCTAAAGTGACAGGCCCTGACAGCCTGTCACGAGGAGTAGGCCGCGGCCCGACACCGCTGGGGAAACCCAGGAAGCAGACTCCGGAGCTCCGGGAACGTCCCGAACTGGAGCCCCGGCAACGTCCCAGGCTCGGCGGCAACGAGGAACCGAGTGGACTGGAGCCGGGACGACCGGTGCAGCAGCCGACAGGGACGCCAACTCGCGCCCGCTTCGGCTGTCGCCCTGCCAACACAACGCCGAGCTCCGTGAACGCGCACCCCTTTTAAAGGGCTGCGCGTGGCTCCGCCCACGGAGCTCGCGTCCGCCGCTTCCTCCTCCCCTGCCGCCCGGGCAAAGCGCGCGCCGGCTGGATGTCCTGCCGGCGCGCGGTCATTGTATTTCTCCATAGTTTTGTAATTATTCTTTCAATGCCTCAGTAACACAAAGGTTAAAATCCTGTTGCTTAGCGTAGTAATTCACAGTTGATGGGTCTAGTAAATTAGTGGCGATTGGTGACCCAACACCTCCATAGGTTCCATTGGTTCAAATGGGCCTATTCTAGTTGTAACTTACTTTAGTGTAAGTCATAACTGGAGTAAGCCCTTTGAGTGATTGCAATTTACGAATCTGTGCTTGCTGTTTTCCACACTGTACTCATGCTAGCAACCAACTAAACAGATCAAAAGCTTACAAACAACTGACACCAATGACAAAGGAAGGGAAAGAACATAGAGCAGAGAGAGGCAATGTTATCTTTGAATTCAGAGAGGGGAAGGAAGGACTGATTAATGCTGGATCCCTAAAAGTCTCTCCCAGTTACTCCCACTATAGGCAGCAAAGAATGGTTTTTTTTTGTTTGTTTATGTATTTTGGAAGTTGAACTACAACTCCTAGAATACTCCAGGTAGCTTGGCAGATGGCCATGATGGCTGGAATATTGAAGAAGATAGAATTAAGAAACATAACTTATCCTACTTTTATCCCAGTTTATCCCTTTTCTTGTGTAGGTGTTGTATGTCTTATCATACTGCAGTTCCAAACCTATCAAGTTGTGTATTCAGAGTGCATTTTATCGTTCAGTTTCTTTCCAAAAGACCTAGCAGCCCAAGGTCTGTCTTTTGATCACCTGTCTTGGTTTTTCTCCCCTATTACAAACATTTGTGCAATTCAGGGCTATTTCAGACAGGATAGTAAATTTCAGTTTGTTATAGAAAATGCACTTGAGAAACAGAACCATGGCTGTTTCATGATCATGACTATATGATACGGGATTTTCATTTCTCATTTGCACTTCAGCTGCAGAACTTGAGATGATTGTGTTATAAAAAATAGTTATGAGTTACTTTAGCCGTGGAAGGTGCATGACATTACTGATGAAAAATAACTAATGAGCAAGAATATTAAGATGCTTTATTTGCTTATGGTGGGGTGAGTAACATTTTCTATTCCAAATGTATGCCATTCTCATATAATTTTTTTTAGAAAAAATAACAAAAATAAAAATAGCTTAGTTCATTTTTTCAGTGTTGTAGCTGTATAATTTTATATCAACCTAATAATGATTCAAAGGGGGTCCTAGTGGCTTAGTGGTTAAGACGCTGAGCTTGACAACTGGAAGATTGACAGGTCAGCAGTTTGAGACACAAGTGCTGCACAACAGAGTGAGAACTTGTCATCTGTCCCTGCTCCTGTCTATCTAGCAGTTGGCTGTAAACAGAGATGAGCACTGCACCCTAGAGTTGGAGACACCTGACATTTGAGCAAGGGAGGCACTTGCCTTTACCTAACAATGACTCAAGGTAAGTGATATATCTAAGGGGTGGTTTTACTAGTCCCACTCTTTCTTGTTGAATCTCCATGACTAAATGGGGGGTTTGAACCAAGGTCTCCTAATTCTGTTGTTCTATCCACAACATTACACTAGGTGTCACAATTATGTGCTGTGAAGTTAATTCTGGCTCTTTCTTTGTATCAAAGTGTTGAACAGTTTAAAGTTATGGATGAATATGAAACATAGGTAGGTATTTGTAGTAGGGAACAAATGCTGCATTTTTCCACATTCACAGAAAATTTGTCATATATTTATTTATTTGAATTTATATTTCCGCTCACTCACCAAGGCGACTCCAGGCAGATCACAGATATAAAAAGATCACATAACAATAAAACAGGAACCTTAAACTTTAAAAACTGTTAAAACACCCTCCCAACAACCCCAGATTAAAATTGTACTAAAAGCCCAAACGGCCCTCATATAAGCCAGTGAGGGTAGGCTACTGCACTGGCAGCACCCCACACCTGCTGCACAAGCCAGGTTTTCAGATCTTTCCTGAAGGTCAGTAGTTCCGCCTGGTGGTACAGGAGGTTCCATAGGGCCAGAGCAGATACCGAAAAGGCCCTCATTCTAGTGCTAGAGAGGTGAGCCAAGTAGCCCCATTTTACTTGATTATTGTTTGATTTAATTTTGACTTAATTTAAAGCAATGCTTTTCAGGGTTCTCTTCACATATAGCACTCATAATTAGCTTACCAAGGAATTCTTCTCAGGGGTCTCTGGAACTATGTAGCTGCTGACCTCAAAATCTCTGCATTGAGTGCATTTACACTTGTTGTTAGTACCCCATCATGTCATGAGCTCAGCAGAGGAGTCTTCCAACAATGACAAGTCCAAGGAACCAAACATTTCAAATACTGATAGGATGGTGGTGGCTCAAGAACTGAGTTTGAAAAGGAAGTGGGACGGCTTTCCAGTCCTCGGGGGCAAAGAAGACTGAAGGCATGAGCTGGATTCACAAATTGGACATTGGCAGGGATATGCCTGATTGTGGCCCAAAAATACCACAAACTTCAAAGAGGTTTTTGCTGTGTGTCAGGGTACACACAGCAAAAACTAATGAATTTTCAATTTTTGTCTAATGTTAGATTTCCAGGAAAATATAGCTCTAATCACTTCTTGATAACACTCCATTGTTGTTATTTTTCTGGTTTTTCCAGCATACAGGAGACAGTCATTTATCTGTCTGCCAGATGACACCTGGGTGAGAGTTCTACGTTACTCTATATTTCACATTTCCTCTGAACATTTAGTGTTTTCTCATCTGACCAACAAATTAACATTAAATTTATTGACAGGATGGTTTCATTAATTTACTATGCCTTTATTCTGTTAAAAATACATATTTTGGAGGAAGATTTAGGGACCTTAGTTTGCTTCTCTGAAGATGGATAGGTCATGGGTCATTTTTATGTGATTTTAGCAATGCTCCTTGGATTCCTGCATTAATCGGGAGGTTGGAATTAATGGTCTCACAGGCTCTTTTCAACTCTGTCATTCTATGACATGTGTATATAGGTTTGATATTTTTTCCCCTGTATACTGGTGCTTTTGGAGTAGAATTTTGCCTTCTCTCACTCTCCCTTTCTCTCTGTTTTTTAAAAATAGTTTTAATGGTTCTTTTACAACTGTAGCATCAGAAAATGGATGTGGTAGATGAAATGAAATGACTGAAAAGAAGTGATCCCTATGGTGCCAAATGAAAGGAACCAAAGCATGAAGGAAACAAAAAATGATAGTGCCACCCCTGAAAGAAATAGAAATGCAACCAAAATCAAAGTTTTTACTGTGCACACCCCTCTTCTCTAGAATGGAGAACAAAACAGCCCTTTAAAAAAACATTGCACCCAAAATGCAAAAGGTAACCAAACAAAAGAAACAATACATCCAAAATGCAGTGATAAAAAAGTCCAAACATCTACGCATAAGAAAATATACTATGAGAAGACAAGGTTTAATTTAGAAAATCTAACCAAGTACATACATTTATTTATTTATTTATTTATTTATTTAATCAGATTTATATGCTGCCCTCCTCAAAAATGACCCAGGTTGGCTAACAAAGCTTTTTAAAAGACACTTAAAACACAGTATTTAAAAATAGGATTAAAATATTAAAAGAGATTAAAGAAACTAAGCAAGATTAAAAGATTAAAAATTCATACATTGAGAGGAAGGGGTCAGATGAGCCAACAAGCCGAGGTATCCCTCTGGCTCAAACCCCATACCTATCCCACCAGCCAGGTCTTAACCCCTTTTTTAGAAGAGAGCAACTCTGACTGGAGACATGACTCAATTGGTAGGAGGTTCCATAGGGCCGGGGCGGACACAGAGAAGGCCCTCCTAATGCTAGAGAGGTGCGCCTCTCTAGCCGATGGTACAACCAGAGACCCTCCCCGGTCCACTCTGGTGGGATGGACAGAAGTTTTCATAGGGCTAGAACTTTATTTATTTATTAAATACACAATATTGAATATTATAGAAGAAAATTGAAGAGAGATGGGGGAATGCCATGGCAACTGTGAACGGATAAAACCTTTTGCAATGAAGACAAATGAGAAAGAGCCAAAGATTTATATGATTTTGTATAATTTTACCCTTTTGAAAAATTAAAAATGTTCGGTCGTGGAAAGACTTGTTTCTTCTATGAAATATGCTTTGCAAATGCATATGGTTCATCAAGTAGTATATGTGCCAGCAGTTATTATTGCCATATTTAAATGACAGTAACAGCTAACAAAATCTAATAAAATTGCAACATGGAAAGGTGTTAAATGCTTTGTAATTAGCTCACAGCATGGTGAAAAAGAAAGGGAAGACTTGCATTGCTCCAGGCAAACTGTGCTGATTTTTTAAAATCTGTCCATAAAGGAAAATAAGGGCAATTAAGGTTGGAAGACTCTGGATCTTGTGTTAGTGTGATTGTATATAGATGTACAAGGATGACTGTGCTTGCCTGTCTGCCTCAATTATGGTAAACCTCTGTTTTCCACATATGCTATGTTAATGAAAATGAGATCATGTAATTTTCCTAGTTTTCATCTATGGTCTAAAGAGATATGGCAGGAATTCTCAACCTGTTGCCCATGGGCCGGATGTGAGCTGAGGCACCATTTCATGTAGCTCCACCACCACACCAAGAAGTGTCATGTGGTGGAGGAAAGACAAAATGGCCATCTGGCCCCCAAAGCAATCTGAGGAAGCATGACCCAGCCTCAGCTTTAAAAGGTTGAGAACTCCTGGGCTATGGAGAGGAGAACAATTTAACTCAGAACAACTGAGGGCAATCTAATACTTGCAAGACTACACAGACTGAGTTGCCATTCCAGAGCAGTATTGGAAGAAAATGTGGCTGGAGAAAATGTCAGAAATTCTTTAGTACCACTCTCTCTAAATTGGATATATGAAAGAAAGATAGGAATAAACACTGCCCTCCTGCTTACTTGTTTCCTTGTTTTCTTCATATCTGTGTCTATCAGGGAACACCAGGGACATACCATCTTGTTTGTCTTGTCTCTTCATGCAGGAAGAGGGAACAGTAAAACTATTACTTTGCCAACATGAAAAGTGGAAGTCATTTTGTGGCACTTTCAACAACAACAAAAAGAGAATGTTTTTTGCACAAAATTCTGCAAATAATGCAGACAACACAAACTGATGGTAAATGTTGCTTTGATGCTTGGAATTTTAAGGAAGAAGCATGGGAGGGGTTTCTTGTATCTTTTTAAACAATCAGCAATCATACCATATTTTGGTGTGTGAGTATTTTGTTTTTGAAAGCGAACGGTTATTAGTTTCGTGCAAAGAGAGTTTGTGTATATTTTGCAGAACTTAGTCTTACCCTTGCTTGGAGTTTAGGAATCTCACAGAGACTGAAAAATATTGAGACTGCAGTGCATTTCTTATCATGAACACTCCTCTTTGTGGTTGAAAGCAAAACCTTTTTTATTCCCAATAATCTTTTGGTGTTTAAGATTGTATTTTAGCATAGCTAGTTGCCCTTCATTCACTGCTAATAAATCCTTTTATTATGTTCAAAAATGTTTTTAACATTTTTAATATGTTTTACGTAATATATTAAATGATTTTTGCTTAATAATTTTAAAAATGCTGTTTGTAAAAGTTATTTTAATTCTTGCTTTTTTTAATATGCCTTTGAGTCCCACTGTTGGAAGAAAGGTGGCATAGAATTTCAATCAATGAATTTGTTGTTCAGTCGCACAGTCGATTCCAACCCTCTGCTACCCCATGGACCACTGTCCACCAGGCACTTTTGTCCTCCACCATCCTCCTCAACTCGCTCAGTTCTGTGCCCATTGTCTCTACAATACCATCTAGCCATCTCATTTTTGGCTGCCCCCTTTTTATTTTGCCCTCCACCTTTCCCAGCATCAAGGCTTTCTCAAGTGATTCTTCTCTTCTCATTTGATGTCCAAAGTACTTTAGCTTCATCTTTACTATTTGACCTTCAAGGGAGCAGTCAGGGTTGATTTCTTCTAAGATTGACCTATTTGTACTCCTCGCTGTCCAGGGGACTCTCAAAACTCTCCTCCAGACCACATCTCAAAAGCATCTATTCTTCTGCGCTCAGCTTTCCTAATGGTCCAGCTCTCACAACCATACATTGCCACTGGAAATACCATTGCTTTGACTATACGAATTTTTGTTTGCAATGTGATGTCTCTACTTTTCACTATGTTCCCCAGGTTTCTCATTGCTTGCCTCCCAAGAATCAGTCGCCTTTTTTATTTCATGGCTGCAATCACTATCTGCAGTGAGCTTTGATCCTAAGAAAGTAAAATCTGTCACTGCTTCTACTTCTTCCCCATCTATTTTCCAGGGACTGATAGGGCCTGTTGCCATTATCTTGGTTTTCTTGATATTAAGTCTCAAGCCAGCTTTTGCACTTTCTTCTTTCAACCTAATCAAGAGCTTTTTAAGTCCTCCTCTCTTTCTGCCATTAAGGTGGTATTATCTACATATCTCAAGTTGTTGATGTTTCTCCCAGCAATTTTGATCCCAAATTGTGATTCCTTCATCCCTGCATTGTGCATTATGTGCTCTGTGTATAAGTTGAATAAGCAGGGTGACAAAATGCAGCCTTGTCTTACTCCTTTACCTATTCCTAACCACTCTGTCCTTCCATATTCTGTCCTAACTGTTGCTTCTTGATTCATGTACAGATTTCTCATGAGACATATAAGGTGTTTTGGTATTCCCATCTCTTTAATTATTTGCCACATTTTGTTGTGGTCCACACAGTCAAAGGCCTTAGTGTAATCAATGAAACAGAAGTAGACTTTTTTCTGATATTCCTTTGTTTTTTCCATGATCCAACGTATGTTGGCAATGTGGTCTCTAGTTCCCCTGCCTCTTCTGAACCCCGCCTGCACTTCTGGTAATTCTCTTTCCACATGCTGCTGCAGTCTATCCTGTATTATCTTGAGCTTTGCCTTGCTAGCATGTGGGATGAGAACAATTGTTCGATAAAATCACCCTTGCTCAACAGTCAGTCATGTCCAGCTCTAGAGTGTGGTGCTTATCACCTATAACCAAAAAAATACCCCCAGTGCTTTCTGCATCTGCACATGTTTTTGTGATCATGTGGCAGGCATAACTAGATCCCAGACTGCACAGAACACTGTTACCTTTCCTGCCTAATTGGTACCTATTTATTTACTTGAAATTGTTTGTGTTTGAACTGCTAGGCTGTCAGGAGCTGGGACAGTGATGGGAGCTCACTCCATTAATGAGCCAATTCCATTGCCCAGTACTCAAACTACTGACCTGCTGATCTTCTGGCTATCATGCTCAGTATTTTAACCATTCACTACTGCAGCCCCTTGATCCATAACAAGAGCTAAATTAAAATCTAGATTATTCTATACATAATCAAGATTCAATTGCACAAAAGAGATATGAATCTCACAGCCTCTCATCCATACCTGGCGATCAAGAACACAATAGCATGAATGATCTTGGTCTTAGTCTCCAGTGAAGCATCCTGATACTTGATGTCCTCTTCTAATTCATTCATTGCTGCCCTTTTTTTGGCTACAGTTCAATCTGTGGCTGTTGTTATTAATTGATTACATCAGAGTTTCTCAACCTTTGTCATCCAGATGTTCTTAGACTTCAAAACCCAGAAGGTCTAATCAGCAGGTGTGCTGACTTGGGCTTCTGGTAATTGAAGTCCAAGAACACTTAGAGACCCAAGGTTGAGAAGCCCTAGATTACAGCATTGGTCTGTAGTGTACATGTTGATGGTACAAATTGGGTCTGACCTTTTCCCCCAAAATTTGATGATGTACCTCCCATGCTTGGTCGGTAGGTAATTCAGGTCTATAAATTGGTTGCTTGTGGTAGGAACTTAAATGCCCAACCATTGCATTTTGGAAGAAGGTGTTGTGGTCTGTAGTTAAATTAAACAAATGCATATTCTTTCTTATATTGTTGGTTTCTCAGGTGTTCTTCCAGACCATCTGAACTGATTACAAGATGCCACAAAATTTGCATTGGGCTATTATGTCTGTACCCTGTGGCTTTGCCAATGCCACATACTAGCTAATCAGATAACTCTTGTGGTATGCATGCACTTCTTCCTGTAGTGAATTTTGTCCATAGATATCCAGAATTAGCTACATTTTGAACTGGTCCAGAATTTCAGCTACCAAAAAAAATTCAGATTTGGAGACTGGTACATAGACAGATGTCTGTAAAATTTTCAGAGAGGTTAAATGAGTTGCAGTTAGGTTAACAATATTTCAGAGTGGAAATTTATCCTGCACTTCTGTGTACAAATTTAATGTCATGTATCCCACAATTCTCTTTTAAAGCCGTCTTTAGAAATGGCACACAGACTAAAAATACAGTACATCTTCTGACATGTCTGCTGGAAGAATTCTTACAGGGACACAACAGAATTGTCAGAGAAATATGGAAGTGCGTTAGAGCCTGTTTATAGATAATTTATGTTGTTTGTTTTATACATAATCACTGATGAATCAACATATTTGTGTATCTCAGCAGTGTTCTCTCTTGCTAATGCTCAGTGAGGTTTTTTGTGCAATATGCTTCATATAGCATGTTGTGCAGAATGTAAATGAATGGCACACGTTAAATTCTTAAGTATGTTATTCAATCACGTTGCATTCTATGTCAAGTTAATTTTCAATTGATTTATAAAACCATGAGCAGACCCAAAACCTACCAGGATGCCATTTCTTCTGTGATGGACACTTTATTCCAGACTTATCAGAAAACAAAAAATAAAAAAATAAAAAACACTATAGCACTTTAAAGACTAACTGTTATATTTTTATTGTTAGCTTTCATGGATCAAGTCCACTTCTTCAGACAAAGAGTGAAACTTACAACATGGTTTTTATATACCAAATTCAGGGGGACAAAGGGAGAAGGGGTGTGGTCAAGCAAGATGACAGACAAGCAAGCACAAGAGTGCAGCTTCACACAGCCATTAGCAACAATAGATTATTCAGATTAACTCCCTTTCAATCTCAAGGTTGCTGGGAAAGCCCATTCTGGTCTCTGATCAACTTTTGACCTGCATGTCAGGGGAAAAACAACAACACAGGGCTACTATTCCAAAATATTCCAGACTTGTACTTGATAATAAGTAGTTAAAATTAATAGTGTTGATTTTCTAGCAATTAAGTTTGTAATATCTTCATTTTATGGTTGTATGTTTATTAAGAACACATACACTCCTTTTCTGATGTAACAGTGAATATTTCCAAACTGTTTCTTGTGTGATGGTCTGGGATTATTGTTTTTGAAGTCAGTTTTGAGTGGGAGAGGAGCTGAATCATGTTTAGCCTGCTGTCCCTGTCCAAACTATGCAAACAAACTTTGTCCATTTTATGAGGTGGCTGATGAACCATTTCATGGTATGTCAAATTAAACACTTCCCCTGCTCCTCTGTGGAGGGGATGGAAAATGTAATTGTTTTCTGCCTCCTGTCTATTGTAGCACTGTATTATCAGGGAAGTATTTTTCTGTTTTACTCTTAGTGTCAATTAAGAAACTGCTCACAGCTATGGTTTTTGACGGGTGCTTTAAATAAATTTTTTAAAAATATTTTACTGTACTCTCCTAACCAATGCAATGCTACAAAAAACAGGTAGGAAAAATACCTTTTCCCTGCCACTCTACAGAGGTAAGGGTATAATTTCAATATCTGGTATGCTAAAAGAACATGTTAGCCCCTTCAGTATACTGGATGTTTATACCTGAAGCAGCTGTTGATCACTCCAGTAATCCTATATATTCCATTCCAAATATTCACAGGTGCAGGTAACATGGGAGCACCCAACAAGATGGATCTCCTGATTGGGGTTCAAAAAGGAGTTCTTGATGGGGATACCATAAGTAGAAGTGATGCAAGCAGCTCTAAAAAGGGAGCTGCATGCCCTGTCTAAACATGCTCTTTAACTTCTTGTTACTTTTATATGTTTTGGAGGTTTGGGCATATTAAATAGCAACAGAACACCTCTTACATGGCTACCAAATGCTGGATTATGTCTTCCTACCTTCCTTGTGCTGCTGCTTTTTGTTCTGTTGGGAGCTGCAATGATTGGTCAGGAAGAAAGTGTATTTTGTGCCACAGGCCACTGGTATTCCATTTATCTTTGGTAAATAAAACTTAGTTAGTTTTAAGATATGGAAAAGCAAATCTTTTTTTTTAAACCATAACTATAGTAGTGGATGAGTGACTCCTTTATTATATGACTAAAATCTATACCATAAAACATGGACTATTAAGCCTGCCTTGCATAGAATGAAATCTGAAGCCTGTTACCTTCAGCTATCTTGCTAGTTTGCAGATTTCATTTTTAGAATCTGATTTAAAAAACATCTGGACATGAGTTGGGGAACCTCCCTGTTGTTCTGCACATAGAACTCAGCCCTGCAATGCTCAACCTGATGAGAACCTAAAATGCCCAAACTACAGAACCTAAAAATTAGCACTGGTTTATCAGACATCAGTGATCTATTAAAGGTATCATCCACCTTTGTTTTTGGATTGTTTATAATAACCTCATGTTGTTATCACTGTTGCCGTCACCGGCATTGTTGTTGTTCAACCATGGAAAATATTTTCTGGAAGTGTTTTTCCAAATGTCCTAGAAATACAGGACTCCATCTATACAAGTCCAATTTTAGCTGCCATTAGAATAGGACCATGGGACTTATGCTAGCCTTCACTACCAAGTTCCATTTATTTTAAATGGTCTACTCATTTGTGACTAAAACTGGATTTAGCCAATGTTAGATGAAGTTTCTGAAGTGAGTTAAGTAGGATTCACATTCTAGTGTAAATTTAATGAAGCAAAGTTCTTCAGTGAGTGTTTGAAGGAAGATGATGTCTCCAAAGATGCACATTTGAGTATCAAAGATGATTACTATTGAAATATAATTCATTAGTTTAAAAATACCTGCAATTATGTCCTTCAGTAATCAGTTTTCTAAAAAGTAATTGTTCTTCATTAAGCAACTGAACTTGTGATTATAGTAGCTGTGTTTTTGTAATTCACTTACCACTTTTCTCCTCCTTTGTTCATGTCAGAAGCATCACAGTACAATGAATACGTGTATACGTGTGTATAAGTGTAAACTATTTTTGACAAGATGCAGGCTATTTCAATAGTGTTATCTCCGCCATTTAAATAGATCTTCTTTTATATGCATGGTAGGGCACAAATTGCATGCACATAATTGCTGCATTGATTGAAGAAAAGATAACCATCCATACAATCTTATACCAAATTGCCTGGGAGTATGTTCCATGGTACCCATTAGGACATACATCTGTGTAAATACGTGTAAGTGGTCTGTAAAATAGCAAATTGAAATTATTATTATTTTTTTGGGGGGGAGAGGTCAGTAGAAACATTATTAATTCTAGTCCTGCTATTTAAAGATACTCTGAATTCTTACAAAAGGTCAGATTTAGATTTTCTGTCATTTGGAGCCAAGAATGCAAGAATATAAACTAAAAGTCCTTTGCAAATGTCCTGTCACTGTAATGATAAAGTCAGTTTATCATCATGAATGAAGAAGTAACATATATACTTACCTTCCTTAAGACAGTCATGTTCTGCTAGAAAATGAAGAGAGCATACACAAACATCTGGATAAGATGTTTTACCAACTGGGATAGTGCAAAACTGGTCCAAGGCTGCAATCAAAATTGAACTGGAAGAGATTGAAATTTGATTGATATGATTTGTGTTGATATGCAGATAGCAGAGTTAGTGGGCTGTAGCCCAGCATGCACCTGCTAAGGTTTGGCCCCTTTGAAAACAGACAGACAAACAGGCAGGCAGGCAGTTTGGTGCAAAACAAACTTAAAGCCAGTTTACCCAGAAGTAAGGTGCAGGAGTATTTACAGTGCACCAAACAAGGTTTCCCAGTTACATTCACTGGTTCAGTCCAAGGCACTATATACAGTTCACACAGTTCAGTTCAGTAGCTGTGAGCAAGAAACAGTCACAGATGTTCACAGCTATAGTTTCTCAGTCTGTAGGCTTACCCAAGTCCTTTAGTGAAGAAAGCCTTCTGGGTGATGCCAGAAACCCAGTCTCCAAGACAGTGGTGGTACAGAAGCCTCACTGCATACCTGACAGCAATCAGTGCAGGCTTTGAAGCAGGCAAAACAGCACCTGCACACCATAGGCTGGTAGCTGTAGGGCTGAACAGCGATGAAGCAGTCCCTCAAACACAGCTCCGGACATCAGCCTTGGAACGGCTCTTCATGGAGACAAAAGATCATGGAGAAAAATGCTCAAAGAAACTCTCTGTAGCTCCTAATTAAATATACAATAACACACAATAAGGTAGAGTGAGAACACCTGTGTGCTCCCTTAGCCAGGTCTTAAAGAAACATGGCCATAACACACCTTGTAATACACCAGAGTGTTGGGCAGACACTTACACATCCTAACAATTTGCTTATAGCAAACTCACATAATGTCTTCTACAAAAGAATCACATTCTAGATATAGCCAGACTGTAGGATAATCAGCATGGGAAATGCTTCAGTTGGAGTTTAAAAGGGAAAGTCAACACAAGCAATCATTTGTTTGTGTCTTCTTCTTTGTCTATGTCAGAAGCAAGGTGCAAGGATCAATCAATAGGGAATTGTTGTTGCTTGGGAGTGCAAATTTTCCCCTCACAATCCTAACATTCTTTTGGGAAGGATGCTTCTATGTCCATTGGTTACTGCAGTGACTCGAGGTGCAATTCAAGGTGCTGGTTATGACCTTTAAAGCCCTACATGGTAGTGGACTGGGTTACTTAAGAGACTGCATCACCCTGAGAACATCTGCTCATCCCACTAGGGCAGACCAGGAAGGCTCTCTATGGGTACCAATGGCTGGAGAGGCATACCTCTCCAGCACTAGATAGAGGACCTTTTTGGTGTCCCTTTGGAACCTGACGGACCTCCGCCTCCAACCACAACTGCTGGACTTTAGGAAAGATTTAAAGACATGGCTGGCCCAGTGGGTGTGGGGTGCTGCTGCTGGATCTACTTCACCCTGCTGGCTTATATGACCATTTGACAATTTTGTTATGTGGATTTTGGATTTTTAGAGTCAAGATTTTGTGATTTAAAGATTCTTAGATTTCAGAGATTTTAGTGTTTTTGTGATGTTTTATCTATATGTATGGGTTGTCAGAGTGTGTTGGGGGTGTTTCTTGTATTGTAAGCTACCTGGAGTTGCTGCAGTGAGGAGGTGGCTAAACAAGCCTAAATAGATAGATTGATAGATAGATAGATAGATAGAACTTAAAGAATGCTATGTTCAAGTTGGAGGTTACATTTAGCAATAGCAATCACACTTATACAGCATTCCATAATGCTTAGTGCACTCTTTTGGGCAGTTTAAAGGTAATTAGCATCACCCCCAACATCCTTTACAATATAAATTACAATATAAATATAAAAAGCAATATAAATCTGAATAAATAAATAAATAAATAAATCCTGGGTGTCCATTTTACCAACCTCAGTAGGATGGAAGGCTGAGTCAACCTTGATCCCCATCAGGATTGAACTCAGATCCTGAGCACAGTTTGGGTTGCAGAACAGCGTTTTAACCATTGTTTTATGATGATCCATTTCCATCTCTAGCAATCTCTATGGCTTATATAGACTCAGAAATGGGACAGGGCTGGAGATAGGGGGTAATCATAACCAACAATGGCTGATACCTGGATTTGATTTCCTCAGCTTAGATGTTTGGCTTAGGGATCCTTGTACCACCAAAAGAAAAAGAGTACTCCTGGGGACTGTGGGGAGGGGGCAATTTTGAATACCACTCTTTGGAGATGCATGTGGCCCTAAGCCAAACATCACCTAACTTGATATAAAAGCTTTGAAGAATTGAGCTTTATTTAATGGAAGCTATAGCTCAGTGGTGATGCTTTGGATCAAATACAATAGTCTTATGTCACTTTTTAACCCAAGAAAGAAAATGCCTTAGGTCATGCTTCTCTCACCTGGTGCCCTCCAGACAGATTAAACTAAATGGACCATTACTCCTTACCACCAGCAGCCCAGTATTAGGTGGTGGTGGTGGGGAATATGTCCTAATAAAAGATGAGAACAAGACATTGTCCAGAGCAATGAAAATGTTTCCATCTTGGAAGTGCAGGAGTGTGATGCATATAGAAGTTGTAGTGGCATGGCTCTTGATAGCATGTACTTTGCTATTGGAGAGGGAAGAGACTGTTTCACAGAAGGGGCCTTCAGAGGCACAAACGCAAGGCTTATACTCAGGTCAATCAATTTTCTTGGGTTTTCAGGTCAAAATTAGGTACCTCAGTTTATATTCAGGTTGGCTTATACTCGGGTATATATGGTACCACCCCATAGCACTTAGTGCATTCTCTGGGTGGTTCACAAGGTAATCAGCATGTTCCCCCCAACAAGCTGGATGCTCATTTTACCTACTTCAGAAGGATGGAAGGCTGAGTCAACCTTAATCCACATCAGGACTGCATGCACAATGTTTTGGCCACAATGCAGCAGTGGCTTAGTGGTTAAGATGCTGAACTTGACATCTGGAAGGTCATCAGGTCAGCAGTTCAAGATCTGAGTGCTGCACTACAGAGTGAGCTCCCATCACTGACCCAGTTCCTGCCAACCTAGGAGTTCAAAAGCCTGAAATTGCAAGTAGATAAATAGGTACCACTTTGGTGGGAAGGTAACAGCACACTTCGGTGTCTAATCATGCCTCCCAAATGTCTACAGAAACATCTGCAGACACAGACAGTACTGGCTCTTTGCCTATGAATGTAGATGAGCACTGAACCCTAGAGTCAGATACGACTGGCTATTGAGCAAGGGCATCTTTTTCCTTACAGCAATTTAACCACTGTGCCATAATGGCTCAAATAACTTATAAAGGAAGTAAAACAAACATATTTTTATTTCTATTTGACTGTTTTACATGATTTTATGCAGCAGCAAAAGCAATGTTTACTTTTGCCATACAACAAACACAACAGCACTAATAAGGCAGAGAGATTAAAATATCTATAGATTGTATCACTAATGGTAATTAAAATAGATACACAGAAATTGTTTGATTTGAGTTCAGAAGAGATTTTGAAATAAAGACTTAAGCTAAACTAAACCAAACCAGAGTGAGCTATGGTGTACATTTTTTCTGCATACATTGTCATGCCTGCTCATTATTTTGGTCTGTAATCTCTTGACTTTAATCCATTGTGTAATCAGTTGAAGTCCAGATGATTAAACAACTGAATGCCTTTCAATCACTTGATACCCTCATTAGGAATCAATGACTCATATCTTCCTCCCATAATTCACTACTGGGTTAAGTAACAGGTATAAGTACATTTTCAAACAAATCACATTTCTCATTTGCACACATTATATTTGTGTGTGTGTTATATGAACCCTAGAAACACTACACAGGCCTTCTGCTTTTTTATGAGATGGCTAAAATCAGTGGAGCACCAGGCATGTGAATACAAACAGTACCCTCAATATCAATCTCTCCCTTGTCTTCTCAGTCTTTGACCTTCCCATTTAAATAGGGAAGGTATGAAGAAAGTTAGCATTTTGAGAAGAGCTAATCTCTTTACATTTCATTTTCCAATTGAAATCAGTACTACCCTAAAGTACTTCATATGCACTCATGGCAGAGTGGTTAAACTATAATACTGCAGCCAAAACTTTTGACTTTGAAACTTCAAGTCCTGATGGGCTCCAGCTTGACTCAGCTTTCCATCCTTCCAAGGTTGGTAAAATGAGTACCCATCATGATGGGGGCAAAAATACTGATTACCTTGTGAAGTACCCAGAGAGTGTATTAATCATGATGGATCAGTATTTAAGTACGATTGTTTTTGCTCTTGCTACTTATTTTTAGCTGGTTTAATCTCATTGGTATAGAATCCATTCACAAACATTACATGTTTAAAAAGTATCCCCCTTATTAGACTTTCAAAACTGGCAGGTGTTTCTTCCATAATTCTACATCATATTTCAATTTTAAAGCACTTCAGATCTTGTAACATCTGCTCCGGGTCTAGTTGAGACACAAGTCCAAATGTTTCAGACATTAATAGGTTGGAGATAAAAACAACTGCATTCAGTAAGGCTGGAATGCTGTACTCATCTTCTTAGGAACTGGAGGAAGCTTACTTCATTACAGACGTTTATGGGAGTGTGCTGTAAGAGTTATGTAGAGAGCATAAAAAGACGAAAGAAATTCTTAACAGGTTCAAGGAAATTATATGAACAGAATTGCAGGCATTTACTGGATTTATAAAGGAAAGGACAAGACTGTACAAATGGCAGACAGAGGGCAGTTGAATGACTACTTGGGTGATTTCATGAAGTGACTGTGTATTGGGGAGGAGCAGATGGGCTTTCTCTGAGAAATTTTATTGTTACAAATAATTGATTGCCTATAGTTGAAACCATTTCGTTTTATTTCACATGTTCATCATCACATCCTTCATTGGAGAATTAGTTAATGTCTCCAAGATGCTCATAGATTATATTACAACCACTCCATTTCATGCAAAGAGTAATGCCGCTTAATTCATCACTGTCACTTCAAGTAATGTTCTGTAGCAATTTTGACCAGCAAAATGAGAGGCAATAAAGACGTGGGGGATTGTGGTTGCTTAAAATTTAAAGTATTGCTGAAACTGCAAGATTCTTCTATGAAATGCCAGTGAATATTTGTCTTTCTCTGTCAGTTCCATGTTACGTTGAGCAGGTTCTGCTTCTCTTTAGTGTGGGTGAGGAAACTTTTAACCCCTCAAGATATTTAAGACTAAAACAATCCCATAAGCCCTTTCTAAGTCTTTGTTGGGAGGGATGAAGGTCAAAACATTGGGAGGTTGAAGTTCTCTCTTCTTGATTCAAGATGTAATTTAGAAAGGGAGGAGCAGGGAAAACTCTGTGAAATAGTCTTCTCAGAGCATATAAGTAAGAATATACACTCAGGATCCCTCCAATTGCCATCTTTCAGTCTGCAACTCTTCATCACCCAACTTTGCTAACAATGGCAATCCTGAAGCCACTGGCCTGCATCCAGTCATGTTGTAACAATTGGTGAACTTGGCCTTTTGGTGCTCTCAGACATACATCTTCAGCATTAGAGTAGAAGTGGTATCTAGCACACCTTTGCACAACTGATTGTGGAGCTATTCATCCAATTAGTTAATCAAATGGGTACTAGTTCAGCTCTGTATTCATTTGCATTGTTAGTTGTACAATTACGCCTTACACTACTGCTGATACAGCTGTGTAATCAAACTGAACTCTTTTTGTGGGACTTTTCACTTTACCAGTTTCTTGGAGGTTATTCTGAGTATTGGAAGTCTGGTAAAATGCTTTGACATGACTGCTCTAAATAGTTTGAGGTACTGTCTGTTTCCTTTTGATCAAGATCAAAAAGTGACTGTCAGCCAAGTACTTGATAATTCTAGGCTGATCTAAGTGAGCTGTAATATTTTCTAGTTAAAGACTTTTCAGTCATAGAGCTAGTGCTATTGCCACCGGCACCAATTCTTCCATTGAGTAGCAGACTTTCACTGTTACATTATCCAAGGGAAGCAGGACAGCTTTCTAAAATATACCTGAATTTATCCAGGTAGAATGTCAAAAGGAAATATGGATCATTATCAGTGTGCTAGGAAATTGAATGCCACCTCCATTATATTATATTATATTATATTATATTATATTATATTATATTATATTATATTATATTATATTATATTATATTATATTATATTATATTATATTATATTATATTATATTATATTAAAACTTATGCAAAAGAAAAAAAAGGATAATAATAAATCCAGAAATTGAAAGCCTGACAGAAAACAAAGGCCTTTGGTTAGTGTCTAATTAGTGTCAAATTATTACTAATAAGGATGCTAGGTGAATCTGCTTTGGAAGGATATTTCACAGTCAGCTTGCTGCTACTCAGAAAACTCTCTCCCTCTCTCTCTGATTGTCATCTCCATCACAACTAGGGCATTGACAGTGGGAAGATCCTCAAAAGATGTCATTATTCAGGAAGGAAGATACAGTAAAACCTTGCATAATGATCGCCTTGCTTAGAGAGTAACTCTCTTAAAGAACATAATTTTCTCTGAATGGTCACTTCACTTAATAACTAAAACCAACCAAAAACTTACTTAACAAATAAATTGGGCTTCACAATCCCCCTCCACACACACATACACCAGAGGTCACAAGCGGTCACTTACAATGGTCTTTCGCTTAAAGAGCAAACTCGCTTAAAGTGAGGTACAACTATACTAAAGCAGGTGTTCCTTCAGTTGAATTTTCTGGCCCAAGCCATTCAGGTGTTCAAATGCTTTGGAGAACAGTAGGCTCTTCTTCAGTGGAGTTTTTAAGCAGAGGTTAGATGGCTACTTGTCCAATATGCTTTAGCTGTGGATGTCCTGCTTTGTTTGTGGATGGACTTACTGATCAGCATCCCTTCCATCTCTAAAAGTATATGATTCTGCCTTTGAACTGGTCCTAGAAAAACAGTGATAACCAATGCAGTATTTTGGTGATGTGTTCAAAACAAATGCATGGATAACAGTGCTTAGGCGAACTCTGCCCAGAGAGTGTTGCAGCTGGGGTTTTGGTTTTTTTAAAAACACCATGCAAATGACAAAGCTGAACCTATGAGCATTCTCTTATGATGTTGTCTTTTTGAGGAGACAGATGGTTGACAGCATCCATCATATCATTTTCTTTCCTTACAAATCAGGGAAGTGGAACAATCTGTCCCCTATAAATATTGTTGGACTGTAGTTCCCATCCGCACTACATAACAGAGCCAATTCTGTGTGCTAGTGGGAACTGAAGTCCAAAAACTTCAGCAGTGGCACAAACTGACCACCCCCATAATAATAATAATTTAGTGTCAAAAATTATTTTGTGTTGAAAGTCTTTTTGCAGAAGACACTTTGCTCAGGGAATGCGCAAATGAAGCTCCTTTCATGTCCCCATGTGCTGGGACAGAGACAGGCGCTCAATCCATCATGCAGTACACGGGTCTCAAACTGCTGACCTGCTGGCCTTTCAGCTAACAAGGCGAGCTTCTTAACCACTGAGCCACTGCAGTCCCATTATACACTAACAGTTTTTGGTGCCTCTCCCATTTCAAGTCTGAGAGTTTTTTAGACAACAATATACTGCTGGATTTTTAAAAACCCCAAAGTACTTAATAAGATTTTATTTCTGGAATATGAATCCAAAATGGTATTGTGGTATGAAATTGTGGGGAAAGAGAATCTGCCCCAGCTGAATCCCGGCAAGACTGAGTGGCTATGGGTAAGGGGTCCTGTGTTAACTCGGGAGCTGCCAGCTTTGGTTCTGGATGGGGCAGTTTTGCCCCAAACAGACCCGGTGCATAATCTGGGGGTCCTCCTGGACTCACGACTACTGTTCAAGGAGCAGGTGGCAGTCGTGGCCAGGAGGGCTTTTGCACAACTTCGTGTAATATACCAATTATGCCCACTCCTAGACCGGGATGCCTTGCTTAAGGTTACACATGCGCTGGTCACCTCCAGACTTGATTATTGTAATGCGCTCTACATGGGGCTGCCCTTGGTGACCATTCGGAGACTAGAACTGGTCCAGAATGCGGCTGCTCGGGTGGTGATGGGGTGTGGGCATTATGCTCATGCCTCATCACTGCTTCAGCAGCTGCACTGGTTGCCAGTATGTCTCCGGGTGCAATTAAAGGTGCTGGTTATTACCTTTAAAGCCCTATATGGTAGTGGGCCAGGATACCTTAGAGACCGCGTCGCCCCAAGAACTTCTGCCCATCCCACCAGGGCGGATCGGAGAGGCTCGCTTAGGATTCCATCGGCTAGAGAGGCACACCTCTCTAGCACTAGGAGGAGGACCTTCTCTACGGCCGCCCCGGCCCTGTGGAACCTCCTGCCAATCAAACTACGCATACAAACAGAGCTCCTACCCTTTCGGAAGGACCTTAAAACCTGGCTGGCAGGGAAAGTATGGGGATCCAAGAATGTTGGATCTCATGCTGGGTGGCTGATCTAATTGAGCCAGCCACCTCCCCCGCCCCCCGCTCTGACCTATTGCTGTTTTGAAGCTGTGTAAGTATAATTTTAAAAATTTTAAAAATTAATTTTAACTTAATTTTAACCGAATTTTTAACATTTAGTTAATTGTAGTCTTAATTGTAATGAATGAATTGAATTTTAATATGTACGAGGCATGTTGGAGTGCCAGATTGGCTGGATACGTACTATGTACTATTGTTTAAGTTAAGTCTTTTTGTAATGTTGTAAGCCACCCAGAGTTGGGGTCTACCTAATTGGGGCGGGATAACAAATTTGGACAAATAAAAATAAGTAGAGCACTGATCCCAAACAAGAGTAAGGTTGTCTTTGTAGATGAGTGGCTTTGCGAAAAGATGTGGGCCCTCTCTTCAAAATTTGAGGTTGTTGCTTCAGTTATGACTCTTATTGGAGGAAGAGACAGACCATCATTTATCATTTTCTGGCTAACTATAGATAACTGTAATATTCTGCTTTGGAAGAAAATTCCGTCATGACATTTCACAATACAATTGCTGGACTGCTGATCTCTTTTACTCAATAAAACTTTTGACTTCACCATTTCTTAGATTGCTAGGCATTTTATTCTCTCTCACTTGATGTTTTTAATGCTATTTTCAGCTTTGGCTACAGGAAGGGATTATAAGTTTTGGAAATGGAATATATAACAAATAAATAAGCAATGGAATAAAAAGCGGAAAATATAATTCAATAACATGGGCCCAGAGAGAAAAAAGGGAAGCTATGTTGTTTGCATATTGAAAATGTACGTGTTCTGTTACTTGGCATACTCTCAGACCTCATATGTGACTGGATATAGTTTCTGGGTAGATAAATCTGTACGGGTGGTTTAAATCTTGGGACGAGTTGAGTACCCTAGGAATCTGAGAATATTTTGCCAAGGCTTCCCACAATGGGCCCAGGAAGGGAAAATCACATCAGAAACTGTTCCCTGAGCCTCAGAAGTTAGGTTATTTGCACAGTTCCAAGTCCCCAAAGGAAAAAATGGAATTCTCTGCAAAAGGCACTAATGCACTCTCTTACAATATTAAAAGAGAAGAAACATTGCAAAATAAGAATTCTTTCTTAATATTATTTAACATGAGTATATGGTATGGTTAATTATTTCAAAAGGCTACATATGAATGACAAGCAAAATTATTTAAAAGTACTGTACTTATTGCTTACATTAGTAAGCAAAGAGAGAAACAGCAGAAAGAGAGAATATTTAAGAGAGAATATTTCAAAGGAAACCCCATTTTAACATTTATCTAACAAAGCATAAATACATGGTGTAACTACTAGATTTGCATATGTAGAACAGAATTGCCTCTATAGGTAAAACAGAACTGTTTAACGTGCTCATAAACTCAGAACATTAGTAAAATATAAAACAGTAAAATAACAATGGGATAACAAAGTAAATCTGTCTTCAAAACTTTCAATTGCAAAGTTAACCGAGATGGAGTGAAAAGGCTTCAAAGCACAGTAAGATAAGATAAGGTACAGCACAAGCTTTTTCCAGGAAAGCAAAAATTTAACATTCCATTTCTTTTAAAAACACCTTTAATACTTTGAGGCATAACAAGCATATAGTCTTAATACAAAAAAGATGACACTACAAGTAAAAGAAGAGACAATTTGTTCTCATGTAGCTTTTCTATATTCTCAATGAAACATCCTTAACTAGTAAGATTACAAAGAAGGAAACAATACAGAAAGAACATGATACATTGCGACATATACATCTGCCAAAAAAACTGCAGCCCTGAGCTCTTCCATATAAGCATTTCTTCATTTCTTTTCAAGGGAGGAAGAAAACCTTTCCCATTTGAAGGTGATTCTTTGAGATAAAGGATCCGGCAACACACCTGGCCATCCAAGTGGGCATCTGCTTTTCTGGAGAGATGTTACAACTGTAGTTTGCATTAACAATAGGAAATGATGTTTGTCTGCGCAACCTTGTTCAAAGGTCATTGCCGTATTAATTTATATTGCTTATATGCAGGAGGTCCATAACTGTGATCTCACTGTCTGTGTTTGGGTGTTAGTGTCTATATTTTCTTTTTAATAATGTATTTTAGAATTATATTTTTGTCATACACACCTGAGGCTTTCTTGCAGACCAGAGATTTCTTTCAGCCACTGATTTCAACTCTTCTTTCTCCTTAGTTATGTGCTGTGGAAATGATTTGTACCAACCTTAATAGGGCTTTCAAAGTAAGTCAGATATTTATCAAATGGTTTTACCAGTTCCACTCCCTCATGTCTCCAAAGTCTTAGTTCATTGCTATATCTGCTACATAACACTGGGTATCTTTTCTGTCCTTATCCAGACAGATTTATATAGAATCTGTCTGGATAAGGGGAGAAAAATACCTTAATTATAGAAAAATACCTCACAAGAAAGCCATTGTACAAATGAAGGCAGCTTGACAACAAGGTGAGGGGAAAGGTTTGAGGTCTGAAATGAACATTCATGGAAGACAGGGAAGAACATCTGGAGGTCACCATATTCTTGTTGTATGACAACTCAGCATTCAAAGACTGCATAACCAAGGGATGATGAGAAAAGATAACAGGAGTTAAACTCCATCAAACGTTCCAAGCCAAAATGTTACCCACTCCTGCTATAATGACCAATGAATACAATTTAGGTGATTGACAGGGTTTCAGAATGTTCATTTGTTCATTCGTTTGTTCGTTTGTTCAAACTTTGTATTTCACCTAAATGTCCATCTCCTTTCACCTGGGCTTTAGAAAATGTTTTATTCCTAGTCTTCACATTTCCAGAATATTTAACACTAAATGCAGAACTGAGCAAAACTTGAAGAGGTGAATACAAGGTGCTGCTATAGATTTGATTTCTTGAAATGTTAACTTGAAATAAGAGACTAATATGTTATTCCAGGGATACAGATTTTTCACAGGATTTATCTTTGCTACTTTTTAGTTTATGATTGTGATGCTAACTGCTTTATTTGAAACTGACCAACCACCCTCTGATGTAACATTCTCTTCGCATTTTACCTATATCAGTCAAGGAAGCAATAAGTGGAGCAGTTTTTGTTGTTCAGTCGCACAGTCGATTCCGACCCTCTGCGACCCCATAGACCACTGTCTGTCAGGCACTTCTGTCCTCCACCATCCTCCTCAACTCGCTCAGCTCTGTGCCCATTGTGTCCACAATACCATCTAGCCATTTCATTTTTGCCCGCCCCCTTCTTCTTTTGCCCTCCACCCTTCCCAGCATCAAGGCCTTCTCAAGTGAATATTTTCTTCTCATTTGATGTCCAAAGTACTTTAGCTTCATCTTTACTATTTGACCTTCTAAGGAGCAGTCAGGGTTGATTTCTTCTAAGATTGACCTATTTGTTCTCCTCGCTGTCCAGGGGACTCTCAAAACTCTCCTCCAAAACCACATCTCAAAGGCATCTATTCTTCTGCACTCAGCTTTCCTAATGGTCCAGCTCTCACAACCATACATTGCCACTGGGAATACCATTGCTTTGACTATGCAAATTTTTGTTTGCAATGTGATGTCTCTACTTTTCACTATGTTCCCCTGTGATGTCTCTACTTTTCACTATGTTCCCCTGGTTTCTCTGGCCTCCCAAGAATCAGTTGCCTTTTTATTTCATGGCTGCAATCACCATCTGCAGTGAGCTTTGATCCTAAGAAAGTAAAATCTGTCACTGTTTCTACTTCTTCCCTATCTATTTTCCAGGGACTGATAGGGCCTGTTGCCATTATCTTGGTTTTCTTTATATTGAGTCTCAAGCCAGCTTTTTCACTCTCATCTTTCAACCTAATCAGGAGCTTCTTTAGGTCCTCCTCACTTTCTGCCATTAGGGTGGTATCATCTGCATATCTCAAATTATTAATGTTTCTCCCAGCAATTTTGATTCCAATTTGTGATTCCTCCATCCCTGCATTGCACATTATGTGCTCTGTGTATGAGTTGAATAAGCAGGGTGACAAAATGCAGCCTTGTCTTACTCCTTTTCCTATTCCAAACCACTCAGTCATTCCATATTCAGTCCCAACTGTTGCTTCTTGATTCATGTACAGATCCAATTTTGAGGAGAGGAATACAGAATAGGAAAATATCAAAAGTGCACTTAAAATGGGGAATACTCATTGAACCAAGTTTATCTGTTCATTAATTTTCTTTGACTAAATTTCAAATTTTCAAGGAAGTTTTTTTTGACAGGTTTGAATGTAGCAAACTGCTTTTGTTAATATTTTAGAACTAGTTGTGGTTTAGTTGTAATTTATTTGTGTGTATGTGTATGTATATATATATATATATAAATGCAATTATATATATATATAAATGCAATTATATATATATATATAATTGCATTTATGTCCTTTCATTTCATCTAAAAGAGAGACTAAGGTGGCTCATAGCATAATTAAAAAGAAACTGCAGTAAACCATTATAATCACTACTGAAATTAAATTGGATAATAAAATGGTTAAAATTAATGATCAGTAAAACGAAGTGTTCCCATTTGGAGCAAAGATGGAGAACGTGTAAGCCTTTAGTTTTTTGCTAGACTACAATCCTCCCTTCTTCAATAACTAAAGTTGTTGTCATCTCAAACCAGCAGAACTCATGAGGAGAACTGGTGAAAGCTGCTGTTGCACAACTTCTGAGCAATACATTCACCACCTAAAATAGCCATTTCCTATTCTTTACAGTATTTGAAGAGTCATGGCCCCATCCCAGGACAGAGCCTTTTATTTTCCCTGTTTTCATGTATGTGTGATTTACTTTTTAGGCAAGCACTTTAAAATATTCTAGTATAAATCAGCTCAGAGTGAATAATTTGTGATTTCTGAGATGAAAAATTCAAACCAAATCATAGTGGATGTTATTCTCATATTCTAATGGCCATTATATCCTTGTCCTTGCATGTATGGCTTAATCTAATCTCTCTCTTTAAAAAAAAAACTGTCCAAACTGTGGCCCTTAGCAGCCCCACTAATGACAATAAATTCCATGTATTAATGGGTTCTTCTCCACCTCCTCTCCCTCCTCCTCTTCCTCCACTACCTCCTCCTCTTCTACCTCCTCCTCCTCATTCTCCTACTCCTTTCCTATCAAAATGCTAATAATGGTGATCCTCATTGTGATTAGCCATGAAGACTGTCCTGAGAATATAATTCAGTGGCCTTTCATCTGCCTTCCACATCGCAGCATGACACCCATAACGTTTTAGCATACAAAGTTCTCATCAGCCACAGACTATTATTCATGAAGCTGCTGCCCCCCATCAAAATGGATTCAAGTGGGATTTAATGGCATCCAAGGCCATTAGTCCTCAGGCTTGTCAGGTTAGTTAACCACCACCTGACACTTGGCATTGATTCGCTGGCACTATGGTCTACTCTATTACCATAGCAGGATAGTCTGATCAGATTAGAAAGGTAAATACTTCCACTTCATTTGTTTTGGATCTACTACTTATATTGAATATTCCTATATTAAACAGTGTTCAAAACTATTTTTGGGATTTATCCAAAGTTCTGCATCTGGTGTATTCCTTCCTTAATGCTGGCTCCCCCACCACCACCAAATTTTTAACACAATTAATACTGTAATAATTTGTCTTCTATGCAGATTGTTCCTCCATTATAAGCATAACAAAAGCAATACACTAGTGCTGAGAAGGCTTGCAAAGCACCAAATTGTACAAATGGTCAATTATATATGCATTAAGCTTCTCCAGTTCTGCTGGATTCACATTTTTCTCTCCAAGACATCACACTCTCTGCCAAGTCCCCACAAGGTCAATAATACAGAAAAGGTGCAGGAAAAAGACAAATGCTCCACTCCTGTGTTCATAATGATGGCATCAAATGATTCTTGACAAAATTAACCCACTCAAATCATTACATTAAATTATTAAAAAGGAAAACCAACAAGTCCATCCTCCTAGAAATAAACCTCTGTGATTTCAGAACTACTTGGAAATAGATTCAAAACATAAATAGCCAGGGCTTAAATTACTTAATGGCATTTAATGATTTCACTTTTTACAACAAACTAGCATGTGGTGGTAAACAGATGTCATCAAAAAGCATAGCTTTTTTTCTCATTTGATGTGTTTCCTTTGCAAAGACACACTATCCAAACTGCAAAGTGGACAACAGCGGCTGCTAGTTTGGGTGTATACTTATGGATGTGTTCAGGTTACAACTAGAGATTCATATTATTATTGGGACTGGTGGTTTCCATTCCTATTACTCATAACTTATATACAGCGTTGAACATTTTGGTGGCTGGTTCCTTACTTTTCTTAATTCTTTAAAGTGTCTTGTAATGAAAACAATACCAAATGTGCCTACTATTCCATTAAAAAGTGCCCTCTACTGTTTAGAGGGCTGCCAGAAAGCAAAGCTGAAATACTAGACTAAGATGTACCATTCTTGTTTTAACATTAACCACTACATCTATAAAAGACAACTGATAGATCTAGGAGAAATGAAGACAATTGTAAAGGGCAACAGTGGATATAAATGGTAATACTGGCATAGGATCTTTTATTTACAATGGCAGTAAAAAACTGCCACTTGTTAGTACTGTGGGGAAGAAAGGAATGGTTAACCACTTATGAAAAGATTGAAAGCCATATGATGAGACAATCCAAAGCAAAACAAGAAATAAGTGCTGGAAGATGAGAGTCCCAGATAGAAAGTCATTTTATCATGTACTGCAGAAAAGCAAATGGTAAGTATGACTGCCACTAATGAAACAAGTGGATTAAAGCCCAAAAGAAATATACCTCTTGATGCTCAGTAAGAAAGTGTGTTGCTGCACAGAACATGAGAAAGCAGGGTCAAAACCATAAAAGACTATTTGGACATTTAATCCATTGTAAGAATTGGGGCAAATGGACTGAACCTGAATGGATAGGACATTGTCAATCTGATTATTGGAAAGAACTTTATTCTGATAATGTAAACTGCTACTTTCATAATTGGCTATCATTCTCTACTATCAAAATGGCAGGAGCTTGGAATCTTGTCACAATTTTTCCTTTCTTCTAGGAAATTAATTGTCAAACCACTGGCAATCTGATCAAACACAAAAGGGGTGAAAGCCAGTTGTGAGTAGGGGTTGGGGCTCGGGGCATCTGTTCATCCTTACAAAGATCCAGATAACCTCCTTGAGCTGGTACAGATTAGTCAGTCTCCTATTTCAGGATGATAAACCATCTTGTTGGAGACACAGCTGTAGTGGAGAAGCACCTGGGGAAGACAGAAGCCACTCATTGTTTTTTTAGCATCCAGGGCAGATACAGAACTCTAGACACATAGAAAGCCTTTCTGTGTGGGTAGACTTTGAGGTGATTTGTCAATCTGATTGTAAGTAAATATTTCATTTTTAACATGCGGTGCTAAGAGTGATTTTCTTAAATAAAGTGTTAGTGGCTGTAAAAGGGGGAAAGGCAGTATTGAGCACTTGTGTTGCTCTTCTTATTCCCTTCTCATAAGTTGTTTGTGCCTTAAACTCTGTTAACCAAAAGGGAGTAACCAAATTGCAAACTATATACTCCCAAAAAATACACACAATTCACTGGTGCAATAAATAATATTTTCTAATTACATCTCTATTTTACTTATGAAGGGCAGTTTCAGTACTTTAAAAATAATAAGACAAAGATCCAGAAAGAGACAGCAGAGTACATACATATACCTGTACTGGACACCCATCTCAAAGGTTTCTGGTACATTATCAAATTTGATACACCACAACTAATAGGTTGTTATATGCTGCTATATATGTTGTATGTTATTATATTATACTGCCTTTACAGAAGCTACTTCAGTAGAATTCTCATCCACAGCCTCAGCCTTCCTCTCAGAACATAGGATGAACTTGGTGCTTTGCCTGAACCATTCACACAATAGATGCTAGTCTTGGATAAACTAATTAGCAAATGTGTAATGCCACAATGTTTGTCTCCCATTTATCTATCAACCATTTACAATTCAAAAGGGTGAAGATTCACAACTAATTTGGAGAACAGGTATTGCCAGTTGCACAAAAACTACAACATTGACTTGTATTCTTATGTGTTATGCTAACCATTCTGCACCCTTGTACCTGATGTGTATAAATTGATGCCATGAAACCTCACTCTAATGAAATGGACTTGATCCACAAAAGCTAACATTAAAAAAGCAGTTAGTCTTTAAAATGTAACAAAAAAGTTTTGTCTTTTAGTTTTGTTACTTCTCTGAGATGCTTAAAACACAGACTAACAAGGCTAATATTTCAAAAAAATCAGTTTTTATTACATTCCTTCATCAATTGTAAAGCCTCCTTCAGACAAAGCTTAAAAAAATAAAAATTGGTAAGGGACATAATGAGTACTGTAATATAATCCCTTTTTAAAATATCGTACTTTTCCAATATTGCTTTTTTTAAACATGAACAAATGAAGAGAATGAATTACACTTAAAAATCATTTTTGAAGTTCTTCATGTTTGCTAGTGTTCTTTCTTTCTTTCTTCAAACACCTCCAGATTAGTTTTACGATTAGTTGGTTAATCTCAGTGGGACTGCCTTCTCATCCAGCTGCAAATCTGTGCTCATCTGCCCAATTAGTGTTTCTCTAACAGTCTTAAGAGGACTTTTTAAATAACTATACACGTTTAGGATTATCCTTTCAATGCCAAGCAAAAGTAAAATACAGGAGTTGGAAAGTCTTTCTAATAAATGATTATTTGGCTGCTGTCCTTACATCCTCAAAACCATAAAAATAATCTTACTACAGTACTTCCTCCCTCCTTAAAGACATATAATGATAATTTTAAGAAGAAGTTGTGACACAAAATGATAGAGGCTTGCCAGAAGGAAATTTTATTTTATTCCCCCCCCCCCCCAGATCTCCCTGTTGTCAGAGCAAGTATAATTCTTGTGTTGATCATGTGGGGTGTATTTGCCACAAATGAACCAAAATTGACCAGTTTATTAACCCAGCTGTGCCTAGCTCAAAACAGATTCACTATGGTCTAGCTGTACTATCCAATATGATGGTTTTGCACTAGAGACAAGCCCTTGTTCCATCTCACCTTATATGCTTATTTCTGATGTTAGCTCACTGACTTGCCCAGACATACCCTGCTGCTGCTGGAACATACATGCCACCAGGGAGCATGATTCAGCTGAGGCAGCAGCAGGCATAATGGTAGCTGCAACTGTTATATTGTTTCCATGTAAAAATACTTTTCCCAACTACTGACCATTTGATCAGCTATAACATGCCTATGACTTAAATTTTTTACATGGTAGGCAAATTCTGAGTTCAGATTTGGAATCAGCACACTCAATATCATGTAAATCACATGTGTTATTCCAAGTAGCAAAATCGTTATTGTGCAGTATTATATGTTTATTGATTCAGCTTGCAGAAATGTATCACATATTCTCAGATTTTGGAAGGCACATTTTCACCTCCCTCTTGTTCTTCCATTGTCAGACAAAGATCATTCTTTTCAGGAAGACTTTTAAGCAATAAGTGGAGGGGGAATACAAAGAATAATCTATTTATGACATGTAGGCATTTTTTTTTCAAAATTGTTTTCACTTTTCACTTATTTATAAATAAATAATTTTCTGTCAGACCTTGCATTCTATTTTCCTGTGCTAAATTTTGTCTCAGTAGTAGAGCCACTCCATTTTTAATTTAATTTAATTTTCATATATATTATTTTTTTTATTATTATTATCACAATACTGCAGCAGCCTCTCTGACCCAGCTGCAAGTAAGTCAGGGAGCGGTAGCGAAGTCCTATTGCCCACTGCTGCAGTGGCCTTTTGAGTCCTGGCCAGGGGTGGGGCCCAAGATGCTGGTAGAGAGGCGGTCCTGGCGTATAGCGGCCAACCGTCACGGATTCTCCGGGACAGTCCCGATTTGAGAGGGGGAATCCCGAGTTACCATTTTTAGGAAAATGGTCACGGAATTCCCCCATGACGTCCCGGCTGTCCCGATTTCTCTTCGGCAGCAGGCATTTAAAAAAAAAAAGGAGCAAAAAATGGCTCCAAAAATTCAGCGATGTGATTGGCTCTCTATGTCAGCTGACATAGAGAGCCAATCACATCGCTGAATAGGGGAAACACCTATTCAGCGATGTGATTGGCTCTCTATGTCAGCTGACATAGAGAGCCAATCACATCGCTGAATAGGGGAAACACCTATTCAGCAATGTGATTGGATCTCTATGTCAGCTGACATAGAGAGCCAATCAAATCACTGAATTTTTCCCCCTTCCCTACCGGAGTTTTAAAAAAAGCCTCTTTAGTCTCATCAGCTGTTAGTCGGGAGAGAAAATAAGCAGAGCTTCAAGGTAAGCAGAGTTGGGGGGTGTATTCTCTGTGTCCGAGCAGGCTGCCTGCTTATTTTCGGGGGGTGGCTTATATTTCTATATACTGAGTATATAGAAATATAAGCCACCCCCCGAAAATAAGCCATAAGGCCATTTTTGGCCATTTTGGGGGGGGAAAAAGAATATAAGCCATGCCATGGCTTATATTCTCCCCCCCCCCCAAAATGGCCAAAAATGGCCTGATGGCTTATTTTCGGGGGGTGGCTTATATTTTTAGAGCCCCCCGAAAATCGGCACATGGCTTATTTTCCAATAAACTGTGCATGCGCAGAAACTCAATCTGATGCATGCGCAATGCATCAGATTGAGTTTCTGCGCATGCACAGTTTATTGGAGCCATTTTTTGCTCCTTTATTTTTTGGCCCCGCCCATGACGTCGTGACGTTGGCCCCGCCCATGATGTCATGACGTTGGCCCCGCCCCACTATCCCGGATTCAGTTGGACGCCTTATCCTGGCGAGCATTGCCACAGTGGCCTCTCCGCCCCAGCTGCAGAAATCCAAGGGTGGTGGCCAAGTCCTACCACCACAGTGGCCTTTTGAGCCCTGGCCAGGGGCAGGGCCCAGCTGCCAGTTGTGGAGTGGTCCTGGCACCCATTGCCACCACAGCCTCTCCATCCTGGCCACAGGAATAGTCCTGGTGCCTGTTTCTGATATTGTCATTTCCAGAGTAGTCGTTGTCTCATTCTTTCACTGAAAATATCCTGTTTCAGACCACTTTAGTTCACTGACACCAAGCACTGCAATGTTTATAGATTTCCAATTTTATATGATGTGTAGCATTAGACTTTCCCTTTACTTCTGTGCACGTCAGCCACTAGACATTCTTTTGTCTTTAAATCTCATTCCATCATTAACAATAGAGAATCTTATACTTCTCCTTTGCACTTTCCCTGTAGCTGACTGAGTACTTTCCAACCTGGGAGCCTCACCTTCCAGTACGACCTTTTGTGTTCAACTTTGGACTGGCTCATCATTGGATTTTTAGGTATAATGAACGTTCAGCAGAAGTTTACCATTGCCACTATCTGCACAATACTAACATAAGTTCATTTGAATACCATCACCATTGCCTCCTCCAATGTCACCTTTAGCTACTGTTCCTGCTAAGTAGCTACCACCTCAACAATCCACTCTGAGCTTTGAAAAGAGTGAATGGATATTAGTCTGGTGTCTCATCTTTGGCTATCCCATCTTAGGTTACCCAGCTAGGAGTCTAGGTTTCTATTGTAGTCTGGTCTCCTGACAGGAATGCTTTCAGCTTCACTGGCACATGCTGGGATGTCTACAATAGAACATATGCATCTACTAAAAGTCTTCTCCTTTTACCTTAGTCAAAGGGTCACATGCCAAACTCAGATTCCTTGTTATCTGTAAATGAGCAATTACTGGATAAATAAATCTATTTTTTTTCTTCAGAAGAGGAATCCTGTAGAATTGGAAGTTTTCAGCAGTATCTTAACTGTGATTAGGGGCTAAACTATTACTTCTGCCAATAGTATGGTGATTAATCATCTGCTATTTATGTCCAACAGTACTCATTATTTATCAAGGTAGTTTGTGTGTTTGGGGAAGAAGCCCTATAGCTGATATATTAACATGGTAAAGTATTCTTTCAGAATGAAAAAATAAAGATAAGGGAAATATATACTAGCAAGTGTATTGTTTTGTTTTGTGTCCCAAGGGTGGAGAAAAATAAGAAGAGTAAGTTTATCCACATTTATGGATTAAATCAGAAAGAGATTGAACTCCCATGCAAAACATAATTTCCCTTGATAGAACTGCTGCTGTTTTCCTATTTGTATCACAATACAATGCATGTTTAGAATTCTATTTATGCCTACTCAGATATATATCCTATTTCATTTACTCTCTAGTCATTGCAAATAGGATTGCTATTCTCTTGTTGGTCTTATTTGTCTTGCTGTTACTGGGTACTTTTCTGTAGAAAAAAATAATCTAAGTTTTTAAAATCAATAAAACAATGAATTAATAGAAGTTTTACCACCAATCTCAAATGGAACTGATTATTAATATATAAGTAGTTATTTTTTTTCTGTAGTGCTATATTATAGTTTCCATTCAGAATTTATAATATATATATATATATTCTCCTTTTCAGAAATGTTTCAGAATTACAGGATGATAGGTTGACTGTGTACAATTATAGATGCTCTCAGAGCTTCATCTTAATTTTCATTCTTTGGTCAAAATTGTCAAAACTGTCATATTTATATTTATGGCTTCCTCCCCCACAGTTTGATTTCATTTGTTTAATTGTGCTATAATTTCCACTGACAAGGTTTTTTTCATTTATTTTGACATTCCTATTGACATCCACTGAAATTGTTTCACTGTCTCAATACATATCATAATGGAATCTCAACAGGAGATCTCACTGGTAATCTCATTTTATAATTAAAGATGCCATGCCCGACCTTCTATTCGAGCTGGCGCAACTACTCCAGAGCTATTTGGCATGCATCAGCATAAACAGCTTTTGAGCTAGAAGTGTTCAACAACTGCTGAGAAGCAATTTCTATGGACCAACTATAATTAATAACCACTACTAGTTGCTGATATTGTTATTCATGTACCTTGTGATGCAGGACAATTCATACATGGATTTATTTATTTATTTATTCTAATTTGTATTGTTGCCTAACTCTGAAGACTCTGGATGGCTCGCAGAAAATAAAACCAATGACAGTTTTAAAAGCAATTAAAAAACCATTAAAAAAACTACTGACAAAAATTTCAAAAAGCTTAAAAGCTTAAAAGACAGAGTATGGGGTTAGCATATCGCTGGTGCCCCCCACACTTGCCCTGCAAGCTCTAAATCTGTTTATTCTGTTGTCATTTATATTTATATACCAATGATCTTCTGATGACATGCATGACTCTTTGCCTCCTCATTTTTCTGTGGGAATAACCTTGGCAGTTGGCTCTTTCCAAATGTATGCTGGGGAAAAAACCTTGAAAGTTAAGTTGAGCTGAAAGCATGGAACTTCCTTAAGATCAAAGTTTCCCTTGCTCAAAAGCCAGTTGTATCCAACTCTAGGATTCAGTGCTCACCTCTGTTTCAAAGCTGAAGAGCCAGCACTGTCTGCTTCTGCAGATGTTTCTGTGGTTACGTGGCAGGCATGACTAGAGCACACAGAGTGCTGTTACCTTCCCACTGAAGTGGTCCCTATTTATCTATTTGCAATTTCTTGCTTTCACACTGCTAGGTTGGCAGGATCCTTAATATTAGCTTGTGGGTTTATGTATGAGTAGGGATTCCAATCTGGATTTCTTAAGGCCCAGTTTAACATTAGCTAACACATTATACTGACTCTCTTAAAAGAATGAATGTGCAACGAAAGCACATGGGTCCCACATAAAGTTCAATAAGCTATGGTTTATGGGCCAGTTTTTCTCTTTGTCCCTATTGAAAGGATAAACCTTACACTTATCCTACTATCATAGGACTCACTCCACCTTCCAGACACCTGTCCCCCTTCCAGAAGCCCACACAGCCCTTTGTGCTGCTTCATAGTACCTGTGGTCCTACTTCTAGCATCCATGCCCAGAGGAGGTTAAAGAGCCACTGGCTGCAGGCAGTTGAGGATCCTCCCACCCAGACAACTCCGGGGGTCACCATCCACACCCAGAGGAGGTTAAAGCACTGTTGGCTGTGGGAAGTCAAAGACCCTCCTGCTCATATAAAAACATAACAAAAAACAGCATTGCTGCTCCGGCCAGACTCCCACCCCTCGCCCGCCCAGCAGAGGAAGAGGACACAGCTGTTGGAGGGTCAGCAGCTGATAAGAGCAGCGATAAAAACTATGTTGCCGTTGCTGTATGATACTCTATTGTATTGTTACATTTTATTCTTATATTTACTGTATGATATTCAATTCCATTGCATTGTTATATTTTATTGTACTATATTGTTGATGTGTTGAGATTTCTGTGAGCTGCCCTAAGTCACATATGTCGAGTGGGCGGTATACAAATCCAATAAATCAAATCAAATCAAATATTTGCTGGTCCCTTTCCCGAAATAAAACAAGAAAAGCATAAGTAGCTATTTTTCTCTGGCCTAGCCAAGCCTGCTAACATAGTTGACTACATTATGCTATGGTTTACTCACAAGCATACATTGCAGCAAGTGTGCAAGGTTTTTAAAAAAGTTTTACAGCACGTGTATCAAAAATACAAAACAAAATTTAACTTATCCCTGTGTTTGTGCCTCTGAAGGCCCCTTCTGTGAAATAGTTCTTTCCCTGTTCATTGGTAAAGAACATACTATGAACAGCCATGACACTCCAACTTCTATAAGCATCACATCCCTGCACTCCCAAGATGGAAACATTTTCTTTTCATCACTCAGCTGCCCTCTACATGGGGCTGCCCTTGGTGACCATTCGGAGGCTTCAGCTGGTCCAGAATGCAGCTGCACGAGTAGTGTTGGGATGCGGGCATTATGCCCGTGCCTCACCGCTGCTTAGGGAGCTGCACTGGCTCCCAGTTTGCCTCTGGGTGCAATTCAAGGTGCTGGTTATTACCTTTAAAGCCCTTTATGGTAGTGGTCCAGGTTACTTGAGAGACTGCATCGTCCCAAGGACATCTACCCGGCTCACCAGAGCAGACCGGAGAGGCTCTCTAGTTGTGCCATCAGCCAGAGAGGCGCATCTTTCTGGCACTAGAAGGAGGGCCTTCTCGGTGTCCGCTCCGGCCCTGTGGAACCTCCTCCCGATAGAGCTACACCTGCAGACGGAGTTGCTGTCCTTTAGAAAAGGAGTGAAAACCTGGCTGGCAGGTCTGGTCTGGGGAGTGGATGGTTCAATTTCCCCAGCCAGTTGGATAGTTTGACCCCCAGTATGTCCAGGTTATAATACCTAGTTTTTAAGCTTTTTAAAGTTTTTAATTTTTTAAGTGTTTTTAAAATTGTTGGAAATCGCCCTGGGTCCCTTTGGGGAGGAGGGTGATAAACAAATATAAATAAATAAATAAATTGTAATTTACATTGACATAAATATTCTAGTAAGTTTTTTTAAAAAGTATGTTTATTATTAAAAATATATTGTTGTTGTTGGCTGCTACTCATATCCAAGTATACATTTTTTTCTGGAAGTCATTTTCACAGTTGATGGATGAAAGAGGAATGACAAACAGAAAAATGCCATTGACGTGAATTTGTTTAAGGTGGATCCCAACTTGCCATGAAATGACCCACACACTGTGATCATAGAGTCATCTCCTGCGGCATGTATGAAATGAGACACAAAAGATTTAACACCTGGACTGCATTGGACTGTCGCAGCATTGAGGATATTAACAAGGGATGCCTTCGCAGCCAGTCCACCTGGCATGGCCTCTTCTGCCTCCATGACCACTTGGAATCAGAATAGTGAAATGTTTCCTCCTCAGCTCATTTTGCCATTGGGCCCAATATGATGTTTTCCAGTGGCATTTTCTCTAACGAGGTGGCCATCAACCCACTTAAAGGGGCTCATCCACCCGCAGTCATTGGCCCCTTTAGGGAGTCAGGTTATTTACCATCACCCAACACTCGGCGTTATGTCACTCCTGTACAGTCTACTCCATTACCGTAGTGGAATGTCTAGCCAGACAATACATTAAAAATATATAGTAAGTTCCTAATCATTCTAAAATAACCTAAACTGGTTGTTGTTTTCCCCCTCAAACCTAATATAGATCTTTCTTCCCTGGCTGGTTCTGTAAAATCCATAGTAATTGGTTTAAATTCCCAAAGTCCTGAATATTTTATTATGAATTTTTTTTTGAAATTTGTTCAGTTTTCTTGTGTTCTATGAATACTATTCAGATAGTCACATTCATATAACAAAGGACATGATAAGTAAGGAGAAAGTAAGGTTGGGCATGAGAGGTAAATATAAATTAATGAGTTTTTGATTCTACTCATCTGGCCTTTGAAGTCAATTTATAAAAATATTCTCTAGGTCAAGAGGCATTTTTAAACATATCAATTGATGCTAAAACTTTCTTTGATCATAACTTTTTGCCTACTTGTATTGCCACCAGCAATAATAAAAAAAATTCCCCTCATTATTGATTTCAAAGAAATAGCTGAGCATTTTTTAGGATGTGTGAAGTGTGCAGCTTTCAAGAGAGAATTGGACAACCCTCTGTCATATCTGTTTTGATTTGGATTCCTGCATTGACCAAGGTGTTGGCCTAAATAGCCTTATACATCTTTTTCAATTCCCTTATTCTATAATTGTTTGAATATTAATTTTTGCTTTTGCGTAAGTTTTTTAATATTTATAATTAAAATACCCATTACATTATATGTGTGTTCACATGTATAATGTTCCCCTACCACAACTACACAAGAGAATAGAGGAGAGAGAAATGAGTGGTGGAGGAGAAAAGGAGGGGATATAAGCAGTGAATATTTACATATCAAACAAAGCTTTTTTTTCAGTGAAATGTCAGTAACCTCAATAAAAAGGTTCTGTAGTCAAGCATGACAAGTACCACATGACGGAGGCTTTTGTGAACAACACAAAGTCATAACATAATTGAAATGACCTGGAAAAGCAGAGGACCATCCCACACGAAGACGTGAAAACAGAATATGTCTCTCTCTCACACACACACACACAAAGAGGGCAGTCAGAGCCACAGAGAAGGAGGGCGAGTTGCAGTGTACAATGTGGCTAACAAGGACCTGGAATCTAGATTAAGACATTTATTTCAGTGGGAGGTCATGTGAATTGGAGACTTTATTTATTTATATTTATTTATTTTATTTATTTATTTTTTGGATTTCTATACCGCCCTACTTGGTGTGACCAACTCAGGGTGGTGTACAACATAATTAATATACAGTCGATCAATAGAGTCCAACAATAAAGGCAGAAACATACAATATATAAAAAATGTAACAGTATAATAGCAAGATAATATTCCAATCAGCATTACAAATATGATTCAGTGTCATAAATACAAATATCAAGTCACAAATACAAATACAAATATCATCAACTTTCACAAGTATAACGTACGCCCGCCAATAGCTGTTCCTAATCAGCTGTCGGGGAATAGCTGTTCCTAATCAGCTCTCCTCACCCCCGCCGCCAGTCTTTTATCGGCCTCCGGGCCGAGATGGAAAGAGGTCCCGGAGGGAGGGGGGGAACGCCTCACCGGCCACAGCTGCGGCAGCTTGTTCCATCCCCGGGCGAGGTGGAAAGACCCGGGGAGAAGCGGAAGCGTTCATAGTTAAACATTGCACAAAATGATATCCTTTCAGAATACATGGAACTGAAGGTTAGTAGAAATGCTACAGCTGTCACAAAGAAGGTAGCATCCAAAATGAAGGATGAGTAATATATTTAAGATCACTCCCCTAATGTAAAATGAATATCTTTGGGGAAAGCCTTTGGCCATTCATCTGGATGTGCAGAGGCTTCCACACACTCTGTACACTGCACTGTCAAGGCAGTGATTTCTATTAACGCATCTCCAGGTGCATATACAAAGATCACAACATTTCTTGTTTTCAACAGTTTTCCATGTGAGTGGACTTTCCCCTCCATTGGTATGATTGCTCACCTTCTTGTCAAAAATGAGATATTCAAATTAGAAGATGAAGGAGCTCACTGAATAAGGACTGACATTAAATGAGGATATGTCACTTGATGAGCTCTGAATAGACTGAAGGTCAGAATCCCTAAATGTAAGACTAACATGCTCAAGTGAGGTTTGCTAGTGGACAACAACACACTGTGTGAATGTGAAGATACAGAATCTGTCACATTTGCTGGTCTGTTGATTACTACCGGAGACATGTACAATTTCCCCAATAACAAAGCTAAAAATGTGGCTTCATTTTGGCTGTTTAAAGTTTGATCTTGACACAAAAGAAGAGGGCAACTCATTGTTTGCTGCAGGAAAATGCCATATTTTATACAATGTAAAGCCCTTTGTTGTGAATCCTCTGCAGGAAAGGTGCCATTCTCCACAGGAATTGTAATAACCATGCAGAGCTTTGCATTTTTTTTTTCTAGGGTGAAAAATTACTCTAAAACATCTAAGACATCCCCTGAGATTATTATTATTATTATTTATTAGACTTGTATTCCACTCTACTTGCCAGAGTGACTCAGAGCAGCTAACATACCATAGGGCGACATATATCACAGTATTACAATATCAAATATAAATACAGCAACATAATATAAATACAACATAATGCAATACAATCATTACAGTCAATAAATCTAACAATAAAATACAATACTGTCAGATGGGTCTTTAAACAAAGAAACAAAGTATCAAAGTATCAACTACAAATTACAGTTACAAAATATCACATCAACACAATATCAACACAATATAAAATTATATAACACATTCTTATTGCCAGGCGGATGCACCACAAAGCTATGCTCCGTTCCTTTAAGGCAGGGCTGGCCGAGGGACGAGTCCAATGGTGGTAGGAGCAGTGTTCTTATGCCAGTCGGCCACCCCGCACAGCTGTGCTCCATTCTCTCAAGGCCGGGGCCAGCTGAGGGAAGAGTCCAGTGGCTGCGGTGGCGGGAGCAGTGTTTTTATGCCAGCCAGATTTCCTGTAAGATTCCTTGGGAGGCAGAGGAATTAAGCATAGAGGAATCTTGCTGTGAGAACAGTATTCTTTTCACTTAGCATTTATCTGAAAGGGTATGATGTAAAATTCACATCTCAATGTTGATAATGTATATTTCTGGCAGTAAAGCCATTGTGAGTGGTGAAGCTTCTGGTGCTTCTGGGTTGAAAGGATTAGCCAACGAAAAATCTCCATTGCCGGTGATAAATCTCCATCTTCGGAGAGGGTCCTTTCATGTTCCCCATATTTAATTATATGTTAATTTTAGCTTTGTATGTTATTATATGCTGGTGGTGCCTCTGACACGAATAAAGAAAAGAGTGGTGAAGCTATTTGTTGTGTCCTTGTTCTTACTTGTAGTGTCCAAGTAAGAATTTCTAATAACGCTTGTACAAGGCTATCGTGGAAAACCACACAGTCAACATATAGATCAAGTTTTTATTTCTTCACGCTACTGCCAATGACAAAAAAAAATGTGAAGGTGGAGAAATGCACATTGATTCTCTGTGTTAAGATCAAGATATGACTATTGTTTTATGCTCCTCACTGAAGAATAGTAAGTTCCAGAAAAGGATCACCTTTATACAGTGTTTCTTTCAAAAAGGTCAGTTCAGTGCATATGTGAAAGAATTACAATTATATTTTGGTATGATCAGTTGTTTACAAATATAAAAGTTGGTCAGGCACCCCAGTGAAAGCATACTTGCCACCTCAGGAAGAATAATCCAGAGATTCTATCTAACAATTAGCTACAAAACTACGTTTTAGTTCATCTTTGACTGATGGCATTCAAGCTGCCAAACTTTCCAACAGATGTACAAACATCTAGAATGTTCATTAGCTAGGAGCTAGGAGGCTATATACATAAAACCATCTTTAAACAATAGCTAGTCTGAAACCAAGTAACCCCTTCACATGGCAACTCTATGGTATTAAAATACAGAATTTGATAATTCTGAACCAGTACTGCTAAGTATTAGACTAGGGTCCATTTGAAATTACAGTCCATGCCAAACTCTCACAGATGGACAAACAAGCTGTCCTAACAAAGCAAAATCACTCGAGACACTGCCTAAAACATCACCATGTGTAGCACAGTAGAAAAATGACAGCATGATTTATTGGGAAAGAAAAGCTGCTTCACTGACACTGTTTTGGCATATGAAATCTACACAGAGATGTGGCCTTTTCATGCCTCATCGGAAAAGAAAGACGTATCACTGTGCCACAATTAAAAACTGAAAAAGAAAGGTAGAAACTTACAACATGTTGGAGCATTCAAGTGTTGCTTCTAGTTATGACATTCACATTACATGAAGATTAAGGTGCTCCATCCTCTCCATGAACACTCCTTTTTTGAACCTCCATTGTGTACATGTGTGTGTGTGTGTGTGTGTGTACTATTTTTATGTGCTCACTTTTAATCCTTTCATGATGAGTGTGGTTGCAGAGAACAGGCTAAAAGAGAGCTCTGCAGCTGTTAAAATGGCTACTTCCTGTGTAAACATCCAGTATGCTACTCTACTTGTCTACTTTAGGACAGACAAGGTTCCCAAGCCTGGCAGGTTTCAGGCATGCTGGTTCCAATCATCTTCAGTTAACAGGATTCAGGATTTCCTCCATGTGGGGGAAAAAAGTGACCAGATTGGAGATCTCAATTTAAAATGACAGAAAATATATAAACAAATGTGGCATTAAGTGTTAATTGAGACAATCAGCTTGCCATTCTCTTTACACTGCACTGGTTGTGTTATTGTAAACTATTTAACAAATTAATGTTAATTTAACCAATTAACCATTTTCAATTTTAACAATAGCAACAAATTCATTTCCCCATTCTTCATATGCTTCTCTTTTCTTTTTATTATGCCACAAAATCACAATAGACATAAAATATAATACAAAATAGACAGACACCCAGTTGCTTAAGGTAGAAATTTGCACTAACACAGCCCCATTTAAATCAGTGAGCATTTGGTGAGTGTCTCTTTCTCTAAGTGTTATTGATTCAAATGAGACTAGTGTAGTTGCACCTTACTTTGGCATAGAGTTGCACACATCAGTGGTTTGGGTATCAGACTGTAAAGCCAGAGGTTAAGAGTTTGATTCCCCATTGTCTCTCCTTGGCAAGTACAGTAAAACCACTACATACAATTTTTCCCTGTTCCATGAGATTTTTTGTATGTCGAAAAAATTGTATGTCAAAAACACATTGCATTAACAGAAGATGGCACTAGATGTCACCGTATGTTTATTGTATGTTGAATTTTTCCTATTAAAAATTTGTATGTTGATTTTTTTTAAAGCCAGGATTTCTATTTGTATGTCAATTTTTTTGTAAGTTGAACCATTTGTACGTCGGGATCCCACTGTACTGGATTCAAAGATTCATAGGGTTCTTCCACCACAGTGGTTCAGTGATGCAGGTGATAAATGATGATAGTGATAGTGAGTGGCCCGTTTAAATCAATCAATTATCTTTCTAAAATGATCCATTACCATTTCTACCATTAATTTTGAAACCCGAGGCTTCAAAGCTCTGATTAGATCATTATGTTCAGTTCATGGAAAAAGCTCTAAAAATTACTGACCAAATTCCATTGAAAAGATCTTCAACTGGTGCCTCCTAGAAATGATTGCTGGACAATTTCATTTCATTTATTCGATTTTTATACCACCCTACTCAGTACAACCGACTCAGGGTGGTTTACAGAAACCATACATATAAGACCATCAAAAGTAATATAACATAATCAAAGGTCATACAGTATAGTACAATAAATATAACAATACAGTACAGCAGTGCAATAAAACAAAACCACACTGCAAGATAAGGTTATAGAATACAACTCCAGTTACATATACATGACATAGTCTCAGTAATGCAATACAATATAAAAATATAGTACGTGATCCAACAATGTCAGGGCTCTCACCCTGACCACAAGCATGCTCTGGAAGCCATGGCAGCATCCCACCACCCTTTGCCAGCAATGTAGAAAGTTTATTTCAGGTTTTATGGCTCTTGTGGGATGTGAAAGAACATCTGTTTTCCCAGCCAGGGCAAATTTAGTAGCTAGGATTACTTTTCTTATATTTTTTTAAAAAATAATAATTGTAATGTTATGTTCAGGATCTTTTGTTGATAGTTCAGATTATTGGCTTAAAGTATCTCTGAACTGGTTCAATGCATAGTGATTTTGAATACCAATATTTTCCCCTGCAGCCATGCCTTGGGCCTCTCAGCCATGCTGATAGTTCTATTGCTCTATGTTCAATGGTAGCGACAGCTTGACTATTTGTTCAATTGCTTTATTGTGAATTAACTTTCCACAAAACATTAATGCTTAGGCAGTACATGTCCAATTAAGACTGGCTTCCCTTACAACCTTTAGTTGCCAGGTAACTAAGAAGTATACTAGTGACTTTCTGGGTGACCCAATGTTATGTCACATTATATCTGTGTGCCTTTTGGGCAGGTGGGGGGGGATAAGTCCTTATTTTAAAAAGCCCCCCATCCCCTGATTATGAAGTCTGCACCAAGCAGAAAAAAATACTCCACAAAAGGAAATGTCAAGATGTGTAGCAATAAGTTCAGAGCCTTTGACTAATGAAATAAATAAGTATTGAATTGCCATCCAATTGTATTTGATAAAGTATTTGATGAAAGTGATGAATAGATTCTAAAATATCTCAATACTGAGCTGTGCTTGGTTTATGATACTGAGAATGTAAAAGAAATCCAAATAATTCTTTTTTAATTGAGTTATCCTTACATATAACATTTGTTTCATTTTCTTATATCCTGGGCAAAATTACTAGATGTCCATTATTTGCCTGAGGCGTTCCACTCTAACTGCTACCATAGATCTTGTTGTTGGCCAAACATAGCTTAAATAATTTCCTAGCTCAAGTAATGAATTGTACTAAGGCAAATCATTTGGAATTTCAATAAAATACAAGCCATTTGTTGACATTTTTCAGGGAATACTAAGTAACAGTATTTTAATTTATTGAAGTTGAGGCTCAACCATGAATAATTTACAAACAGAAAAAATAATCAAATGTATAATTAATATTTTTGTCTTAAAAGAGCATTTCAGTCAGTATTCATAAGTGTTGCTTTTATCAAAATGAACAAAGGCAATCTGGTTTGTTTACTAAGGGCCTGTCTGCATGATCATGGAAAATATGTCACAAATATATTATAGCAATTCATCATGATGCTCTCTCAATTAGCTTTTCATGACAATCTAAGAATAAAAAGGATAAAATTACCTTCCTGTCATGAAGATGCCAATGCCTTTTGAATTACACTACAGTACTTCCTTCAATATGATGCTGCCTCAGTATGAGGGGGCACTTCAGTGGCTCTAAGTTATGAGTTCTCAACCTTTTTAAGCCAGCGGCCGGGTCATTATTCCTCAGGCAGCTTTGTGGGCTGGATGGCTATTTTGCCCTTCCTCCACCACATGACACTTCCTGATGTGGTGGAGGCAGTGAAGGGCCACATGAAATGGTGCCATGGGCTGTACCCGGCCTGTGGGCCATAGGTTGAAAATCCCTGAAGTCTTTGTTAGGTGCTGAAACTCCTAAGTGTGTTCCAGGACAGAACGGAATAGATTTTCAGAATAATAATATTTTTAAAATTCACACAGATCTGGGATGAAATAGATTTGGGGGTGGGAAATTTTGTAGAATTTAACTGTTTCCTTATTCCTGGTACAGACCTATATAGAACATCATTAAGCATGGTTTCTGTAACATAGAACTGGAAAGAGTTCTGAACAGCACACATTTTTGCTTTTAAAAATATCTAGAAAGGTATTCATAAGTATTCATGAGTCGCCATGGCGAGTGAGCGGCAATATAAATTTGAACTAATAAATAAATAAATAAATAAATAGATGCATGATTCTTGTGCTTCGTTAAGCCACTGACTTAGTCCTCAAAGCTTCCAGCAACACAGGAGCGACTTTGGTTTCAACCAACTTTTTTTAAAAGGTCTACTCTCAGTATGGATACCCAGTACAGTATGTTGTAACAGGTAGAGTAACAGATAAGACTCAGGAGACAGGTCTGAATCCCTGCTCTGCTATGGAAATTCATAGGGGTGAGGGGGCACTGTTACAACCACTTCCTAAATATTTGAAATGGTAGCCGTGTTAGTCTGTGTTTCAAGAGAGTAAATAAAACAAAACAAATAGACAAAAATGTTATGGGATTTTAAAGACTAACTGCTGTATTTTAATGTTAACCAACTTGATCCGTGAAAGCTAACATTAAAATACAACAGTTAGTCTTCAAAGTGCCACAATGCTTTTTGTCATTTGTTTTGTTTACTCTCTGAGATATTTGAAACACAGAATAACCCAGCTGCCCTTTCAAAAAATTTCAGTTTTTATTACATTCCTTCATCAATCGTAATACTTCCTTCAGAAAAAGTTTAAAAGATCAAAATTGATAACTCTATGACATATTTCCTAAATATTTTGGAATAGTAGCCGTGTTAGTCTGTGGTTCAGGCATACCATACAACAAAACAAAACAAAATAAAAAACACTGTAGCACTTTAAAGACTAACTGCTATATTTTTATTGTTAGCGTTCATGGATCAAGTCCACTTCTTCAGACAAGCAGTGAAACTTACAGGCATGGTTTTTATACACCAAATTCAGGGGTCAAAGGGAGCAGGGTGTGTTCAAGCAAAATGACAGACAAGCAAGCACAACAATACAGCTTCCCACAGCCATCAGCAACAATAGATTATTCAGATTAGCTCTAAATGTCTCCCTTTCAAACTCAAAGGGTCTGAGAAAGCCCATTCTGGTCTCTGATCAACCTTTGACCTGCAAACAAAAACACTGTACCTTGTTACTTCCTGTTTTGCTAAAGAGAATTGGCAGGAAAGTTGTAATATAATATATAAAATATCTAGCAGCATATAGCAATCTGTTCCAGAATTGTAACTTTCAGGTCTTGGATAGAATGTCCAGTTAGACTGAATTGTTTTGAGACAGGTCTCTCTGTGTTGCCATTCCGGATGTCTGATTTGTGTCCATTAATTCTTCTGCATAAAGATTGTCCTGTTTGTCCTACATAAAGCACAGACAGACATTTTTGGCAAGAGATGGCATAAATCACATTGGCAGAAGCACAAGTAAAACTGCCTTTAATGAAGTGTGTGGTGCCATTGGGTCCAGTAATACTGTTTCCAGAGAGAATGTGGGGGCATAGTTGACATCTAGATTTGCAGCAGGGTCTAGTCCACATATCTGCTGCACTTCTGTGTAGTCTGTTATGTGTCAATAGTTGTTTGAGATTGGAGGGTTTTCCATAAGCAAGTAGAGGTCTGTCACCAAGGGCTTTGGAAAGTGAAGCACTCTTGTCCAAGATGGGTTGGAGATCCCTCATTATGCGTGTGAGGTTTTTAAGTTGAGGGCTCAATGTGACAACCAATGGTGTGTGATTGCTTTCCCTTCTGGGCCTGTCTTGTAGTAGATCACTCCTGGGTATTCGTCTAGCCCAGTTGATTTGTTCTTTAACCATTGGATGGGTACTGCAGTTTGAGAAATGCATTTTATAAGTCCTTGAGCTTGGCATCCCTGTTGTGTGGTTCTGAGCAGATGCGATTGTACCTGAGGGCTTGGCTGAAGAGAATGGATTTTGTTGTGTGTTCTGCATGGAAGCTGGAGGCATGCAGGTAGGTACATCTATCTGTGGGTTTACGATATAGTGTGGTACTAAGATGTCCATTTTGTAGTTTCACAGTGGTGTCCAGGAAATTTACTTGTTGTGTAGACTGGTCCAAACTAAGTTTGATATTTGGATGAAAATTATTGAAGTCTTGGTGGAATTTCTCCAGGGTTTCTTTTCCATCCATCCAGATCAAAAATATGTCATCAATGTATCTCAAATAGACAAGTGGTTTATAGGCACAGCAGTTAAGAAAATGTTGTTCTAGATCAACCATGAATATATTAGCATACTGTGGAGCCATGCGAGTACCCATGGCAGTTCTGTTGATCTGGAGGTAGGGTTCATTGTTGAAGGTGAAGTAATTGTGTGTAAGTACAAAGTTGCACAGAGAGGTGACTGTGTGGACTTCATTTTTGTTTTGAATAATGTTCCTTATGGTTTGTAATCCATCTTTATGTGGAATGTTGGTGTACAGAGCTTCCACGTCCATTGTAGCTAAGATGGTGTTATCTGGGAGTCGTGTGTGTTGAAGTTTTCTTAGAAAGTCTGTGGTGTCTCTTATGTAATTGGGTACATTGTTGGCATATGGTTTGAGAATGGTGTCCACATATCCAGATACTCCAACGGTACTCCATGACAAGTACAGCACCACCCTTGTCTGCCTCTTTGATGATGATGTTGGGATTTCTTCTGAGGTTGTTTACTGCCTGATGTTCTGCTCGGCTGAGATTGTAGATTGGCCCACTTCCCTTTCTAATGATCTCTGCTTGGGCAGGGTGGCAGAAGCATTCAATGTAGAAGTCCAATTCCTTGTTCTGACCCTCTGGAGTGTCCATGTAGAATTCTTCTTTCTGTGTTTCTGGAAGTAAGATGTTTGTGGATCAGTGCCTGGTTCCTCCTCGTGTTGTAGTGAGTGAGGAACAGCTTGTGGATTGCCGTGCTGGTTGTTCTCCAGATTATGGAAATATTCCTTGATTCGTAGATGGCGGAAGAATGCCTAAATAGTTAACTTACCTTGACAGCCCTATTACTGTCATTGTATGTCAGTTCTGATTGGGTGGTACATGACACACACATTGTTAGCATGACTACAACTGGAACCAACCCATTGTTTTTGCATATGATTATGTGTGATGGTCGTAAATCACTTAGATATTAAAGTATGATATATGGTGATGGCATTTGGCAATCACTGAAGTCCAGTATGCATCACACACACTGAGAAATGCACTGAAAAAAGTAATCAAATTATACAAAATCTAGAGTTTTCCCTCCATCAACCTTTTTTCTTTATGTAATAAAGTTTCTAAGCATTTTTCACTATTGGGGCTCAAATTGGACATTTCAATAGTTTTTTGTGTTTTGTATTTTTAAAGTGGAAGCCAGCTGTCAAAGCACATGTGACCTTGAATGGATTTCTCTTTGTGAAGAGAACCTTTGTTTGCTTACAGATTTATTTATTTGTTTATTTATAATTCACATTTATAACCGCCCACTTGCCGTGGTGACACAGGGGGGCTTACAAATTAGTGCAACAAATAACAGTAAAATAACAATAGACAACCGGAAAAAAAACAACCCAAAATGCTGGTTAATGGAAGAAGTACACACGAATCTGTATGTCCTACGGAATTCAAGCCAGGATACAATTATTTATTTTCTATTTGTGAAGTTTGAACTATAGATAGTCTATTGGGGTTGTAGTAGACTGCTCAATATCCATAAAGGATAGGAAGTTACAACTACAGCAGAAGCAATAGGAAAAGAAGGAAACAGATAAAAGGATATATGATTGCAAAGTCCACAATAGCCAAAGTGGGATTTACAAAAATCATGGAAGGGATTCATGATCAGGCTAAAATATGGAGAATTATTTTTGTCTGACAGCTCAGTGAATTCACCTACTATGTGCAGGCTGGATAATTCTACAGTCTGGCGTCATCTTTACTTCTTTTACAACTAATATCACCATGACTCCAGCTGTAATGGGGCTGTGACTGTCTGTTTGGCTGGAAAGAGTTTATAGAGGCCCATATAAAAAGGAACACTGGTTTTTCAAATTTCCGAAAGCAGTACAATACTGTAAGCATGTTTAGTCAAAGTGTGTTCCTCCTATTGACCTAGCCTGTCAACCCACCAGTAGAGATAGGGAGACAATTCTGATAAGCAAAGAATGGTCTTTTGTTGCCATAAAGTCTGAATAGGATGTGTCTATGGATAGGTAATAAGACAATAACTTTATTAATGAACATATTTATTTATTTATTTAGATTTATTATCCCGCCCCAATCAGGTGAACCTGACTCTAGGCGGCTTACAGAAAATTCATAAATTAAAACCTTGAGGTTCAAAATTACTTAAAAGTCAATTTAAAAAAGAATTAAACCATGAATTTACAGAAATCTAAAAGATTTAAAATGGTTAAAAGGTTTAAAAATATTTAAAAAGTTTAAAAGAGTGAGGGAGGGGTGGCTGTCCCAACAGATCAGCCACCCAACATGGGACCCCATGTTCCTGGAGCCCCACACCTGCCCTGCCAGCCAGGTTTTTAGGCCCTTCTGAAAGTTACGTCTGTAGATGTAACTCAGTTGGCAGTAGGTTCCAAAGGGCCAGGGCGGCCACGGAGAAGGCCCTCCTTCTGGTGCTAGAGAGATGCGCCTCTCTAGCTGATGGAATGATAAGAGAGCCTCTCCAATCCGCCCTGGTGGGACGGACAGATGTCCATAAATATGAACTGCCTCTTTATTGTGCAGGATTGGTTTTCTTACTTTTTTGTTAAAATACTAATAACAGAGAATTATTAGATAAACTGTTTTTATCAACTGTGAGAGCTGATAATAACTACCAATAACATGTGGATGGGAAATAGAAATATTTCCTCTTCTGCTGTGATCCTTAACAAAATTTCTTCTTCTATGTCCTGAGAAAAAATACAGATCTCTTGTTACCAACTTCAGAAAAGGGGTTTGCTTAGGATTTTGAGAGGAGCAAAGGACACTTATTTTCCCTTTTATACTTGTCATGTTTCCAATAATTATCAACCCCTTATTATTTGTTTGCATCTGAATGTGTATGTGCATTGAAAACAAAGACATTGAGATCATGTCTATTTTGGCCATGAGCAACCTTTGTAGTAGATTTCTTTTCCTGCATTAGCTGATGACCCACGTGAGCAGAGTGTAGTCTGATAATTACAGGTCAGGTGATTTCTCCAAGTACTGCAATGTTTCAATTAAACACTTCTCCCATTCCTCTGCAGAGGGACAGGGAAAGTGTAATTATTTGTTTTCCTTCTCTTACAATGTTTGCTCTTTAAGAGAGAGAGAGAGTGTGTGTGTGTGTAATTAATATTTCCCTTTTATTGCATATATATATATAGAGAGAGCAAACTCGCTTAAAGAGCAATCCTGTGGAACACATTATGCTCTTTAAGTGAGGTACAACTGTATATATATAATTAATATTTCCCTTTTATTGCCAGTCAAGAAGCTGCTAGCATCTGTGGTTTTGATTGGTGATAAAAGAGAAAAATGAAGACAGATATATTTCTTTTTACCCTCCTAATTGATCCAGCACCATGATGATCTGCTGGGAGAGGGAATAATTAAACTTTCCCCATTACTCTACAGAGGATAAAGGGAACTGTTTCATTAGTCCATATGGAGAAATGGCTTGTCAGTCACTCCACCATATGGGCAAAGGTCATTTGGGGTGTTTGGATAGGGAAGGAGAAAGCTAAATGTTATTTAACTTTCCCTCATCCAAAATTGACCTAAAAATCCCAGACTATCTCACAAGGAAAAATATGAAAATGCTCTCAGTTTAAATATTTATCCATGAGCGAAGGCGTCTCAGATAGTTCTCTATTCAGCCTGGGGTTATTTGACTGACAGCCAATTGAACTCTGATTCTGAAGAGCAAAGTCTTGTAATGCTCAAAAAGTCTGAGGTAAAGGTAAAGGTTTCCCTTGCTCGAAAGCCAGTCGTATCCGACTCTAGGGGTCAGTGCTCATCTCTGTTTCAAACCCGAAGAGCCAGCGTTGTCTGCTTCTGCAGACATTTCCGTGGTCATGTGGCAGGCATGACTAGACACCGGAGCGCACGGAACGCTGTTACCTTCCCACCGAAGTGGTCCCTATTATTTTTTCTAGATTGCAACCTACTTCTACAAATGTATCCGATGAAATCAGTGGTAGGGATCTTAAAAAGTGATCATTAATGCCTGTATCCTTGCTGATTTATTTAAAATATGTATAGTTCACTTTATATCATGAGATTTCAGTGTGGGTTACCGAATAGAAGAAAATAATTTAAGAGCATTTAAAATGGTTAATTAAATGTTTCAAAACACATACAATTAAAGCTGTGCTGGGTAGCAAAGAATTTCACTACCACACCATGGGTGGAGCCTATGTCATGGGTGAAGCCTATGTCATGGGTGGAGCCTATGTCATGGGCAATCTAGTCATGCCTGCCATATGGCCAAGCAAACATCTGCAAACACAGGCAGCACTGGCTCTTTGGCTGTAAAGGGAGATGAGCACTGCACCCTAGAGTTGGATATGACTGGCTTTTGAGCAAGGGAGACCTTGAACCACTTGCAGGGACAAAACCTGATGGGCCAGGGCAGGGAGGTGGGTGTGGCAACCCAATTTCTTCACCTCCCTGCCCAGAGGCCACCAAATTTTGCTACCCCCACCACTGCTGCCCACCACTGAATTAAAGCCTTAAAATATTAAAGCCATTGTATCAAAACCAAGATCCTCAGCCCCCAAAGGCCCTAATAAATAATCATGTTTTGACTTGGCACTGAAATGATGCCAATGTCACTGTCAAGATCATCAGTATTTATGCACCATGTTACAACTAATGGCAACCAGTTCCTCAAAGGTGTTGATAGCCTGTCTACATTTGATGGAACACTTTGGCCAGGAATTTTCATCAATCATTGCAAGTATCCTCACCTCTAGGGGTGAGGAAAGGGTGTTATGTTTTTTTTGCCAAAGTCTCAGTAATGTATGAAAACTGCCTACACAAAAAGCATTTTGTTTCTCATTATGAAAAAGTGTGTGTGTGTGTGTGTGCACGCGCGCGTACACACACAGAATGCACAGAGCAATGGCTGATTGTTGAAACAAGGCAAAAATACCATCTTCCGTGCTTCTAATCTTTAAAAATCCATGAATAAGGCAGCAATCACAATCATTTGATGGAGGTTGTGTTGTTTGTGTTAAGGTATTATTTGCATCATAAGGACATGTTGTGCAATCTTGTCTAATTTGTGCAGAAATGCTCTTAACTCTCTTCCTGCCTTGTCCAGCGTGCACATAAAACCCCTTCCTCTTCTGGGGCTGGAAGAATTATTCCCCATCCTTGCTTCCAAAGGTGAGGGAAATGAAGAGTTATACCTCTAGCAGGCAGCTGCACTCCAGAAAGGCTTGTGAAGAATAAAGCATGTCTTCAAGGTGCCTCAAGAGGGTTATTTTTGTTTCAACAGACTAACATAGGAAACCCTCTGGAAAAATCTAATTTAAAATGTTGTCTTAATGAATTATATTTCATCTTATATTCTTAATATTTTATCATGTAAATCACCTTGCTTTGCTTGGAAAGGCATTGTAAAATACTTCGGAAATTCGGGGACAAGCCTTTGTGCTCTCTCATGAAATGTGAAAAAAATTGTGTGGGAGAGAGAAAGAGATAGCACTTCCTAAAAAAGGGGTGCCCAAACTACGCCCCGCACCAACCTCGCCGCTCCTGGAAGCTAAAGTAAAACGTGCCCGCACAGGCACAAAATGCTGTTAAAAATGACCTGCGGCTATCATAAATGTGTTTATGAGAGCCATGGGTACATTTACAGCAGCATTATATGCATACACAGGTGTGTTTTACTTCTGCTTCCTGTGAGAGGATCCACATGACTGGCCCAGTCAAACACATGGCCCATAAAGTTTAGACACCCCTGTCCTAAACTAATATTATATATCAGATGACCACCAGGCTTTATTCTAGTAAAAGTAAAAGTTTCCTTTGTTTGAAAGCCAGTCATATCCAACTCTAGGGTTCAGTGCTCATCTCTGTTTCAAAGCCAAAGAGTCAGCGCTGTCTGTTTCTGCAGACATTTCCATGGTCATGTGGCAGGCATGACTAGACACTGGAGTGCACAGAACGCTGTTACCTTCCCACTGAAGTGGTCCCTGTTTATCTACTTGCAATTTCTTGCTTTCGAACTGCTAGGTTGGCATCCTGCAGTACTCGGGAATTGAAGTGATGACCTTCCACCTCCCAGTCAGTGTCTTAGCCACTCGAGCCACTGCAGCTATTCTATATAGAGTAAAATTGCTAAAAGTAATATATCCTTAATTTTATGGTTTGTCAAGAGTTGTGCATCATGCACAAATGTTGTTAGTCCTTGACACCTGAAAATAACAAATACACACACACAGAGAGAATACCTTTGAACTGAGCCAGTGCCCCCTGGTACCAGCTGGGAATGGATGAAGATGAGTGCCAGAATTTAAATCTCCTTCCTCAGTACTGCTTGCTGTGAAATTTATCTTCCTATCTGGAGTCTTGGGAGAGCATCACAATTTTCTGACACTTCTGCTAGTGTCCTGAGACCTGATAAACTTCATTTACAGGCTTTGATGTGACAACAATGATTTGACCTTAGCCTGCACTTCCTTTAAAATTTAGCAGGAGAATCTCAACTTGCTTTCAGATGAAGTTGATTTGAAGTTGATTGAAGGAAAACAAAGTTATTTACACTTGCTGTGTCTAAAGAACAGGATCTATAAAAACTGAAGCTAAAATTAACCAGTTAAGCTTTAAATTGCTACAACATTGTTCTCTTTTCCTTCCTTCTTTCCTCCTTCTCCCATTGATATTGCAACATGCAATAAATGAGACACTCTTGATGTACAGAAATGATTACTCTGCCCCAGGCCTCAGTCAGAAGTTAACCAATATCTGTTTCATTTCACAATATTTGCTCCAAAAAGGGACTTAGTGGCTGAGCATCATGAGATGAGGGACCATCTCAATTAAGCAAAACTTTCAAACTGTGATGCTGGAGAAGACTTTTGTGAGACCCCTGGACTGCAAAGAGATCAAATCATTCAATCCTGAAGGAAATAAACCCTGACTGCTCCATGGAGGGACAAATACTGAAGCTGATGCTCAAGTACTTTGGCCACCAAATAAGAAGAGAGGACTACCTGGAGAAGATCCTGTTGCTAGGAAATATCTAAGGGGAAAAGAGAAAGGGGCAGCATGGGATGATATGGTTAGACAGCATAGTTGATGCAATGGGCATAGATTTGGGTGGACTCTGGAGGATGGCGGATGACAAAGGAGCCTGACATACTGTGTGGCCCATAGGATCACAAAGGATTGGACTCAACTGAACAATAAGTTCTAGTCAAGGGGTACTCAAGAAGTACATTAGTCCCAGAAGCGTAGCTTACCTTGGTGGGGCCCCGTATAAAAATTTGTTTGGGGGCCCTTTATATGCGGGGCGGCGCTAACATCATGACATCATGACATCGTGGGGGGAGCCAACGTCATGACGTCATGACGTCGTGGGCGGGGCCAAAAATAAAAATAAAAATAAATAAATAAAATAGAATAGAATTAAAATAAACAAACAAACACACACACACCTCAACCCACCCACCCACCCAAACAACCACAACACAAACCTGTAAATAACTTAAATAACTTAAATAAATAAAGAAATAAAATAAAAATTTAATAAAAATCCACCCACCCACCCAACACACACATAAACCACCCACCCACCCGAAACACAAAACCCTCACTTACCCTCCTGGGGCCGATGAGCCCCCATGGCCCGGGACCGCATGGCAAGGCGCGCTGCCCCCGACTGCAGCCTCCTCCTCCTCCTCTTCCGGAGCTGCTTGCCGCTGCTGCTGTCCCCGCCGCCGTCACCACTGCCAGACCCGGAGGAGGCGGTGGCGCACTCTGCCAGGCGTCCCCAGGCCATGGGGGTTCGGCAGCAGCAGACAGCCCGGGCAGGCCTCAACCTGTCCGTGGGAGCTGGGCGGCCCCAGGGGAGGTGCCCTCCTCTGAGGGCCACATCGGAGCCGCTCCGAAAAGCTGCGGCTCCGACTCTGAATTTTTATTTTTTTTAAAATTGGAGCCCAAAATGGCTCCAATAAAGTGCGCATGCGCAGAAACTCAATCTGACGCATGCGCAATGCATCAGATTGAGTTTCTGCGCATGCGCAGTAAATTTTTGCTCCAATTTTTTTTTTTTGCCGTTGGGGGCCCCGTATAATTGATACGGCTGATACGGCTGTAGCTACGCCTCTGATTAGTCCTGCCCTTGGTAACAATACTTCTATCGCTATTTTATATGCTGATGAAGTTCTATAAGCAAAGAAAGACAGCCGTGTGATTCATACATAAAACAAATGTAGAAGGAGAAGGCTATACCTTTATTATTATTATTATTATTATTATTATTATTATTATTATTATTATTATTATTATTATTATTATTATTATTATTATTATTATTATTATTATTATTGATCCAATAAAGGTATCACCTCCTCCTTCTATATGCTAAGGGTGACAGTTCTGAAATAGACTCTCTCCATATTGCATAGAGACCCTGGAAGTGAGTTAAACTCTGGGAAGTGAAGGTTTCAAAACACACTGAGAAATCCTGTAGATAGAAAAGGTTGTCTGTTTCTGATTGTATCTCCCCATTAATAAAGAAAAAGTAGAACTGAGGTCAGAAGGGCCAGATTAAGAGGTTCCCTGTTCTCAAATGCACATGCCTTTCTGAGGGCTAAAGAGAGGTACTGCATTTTAATTTTTACACTTTATCTTTTTCAAAACATTTCTATACCACATTTTTATTTAAAAACCCCAAAGTAGTTCCCAATTATTTTAAAAATACAATGAAGCCAGTAGCTAAACAAATAAACTATAAAATAAAACCAACAAAGTCTATTAAAATACTTAATTAAAAACTGGATGTCTGATTATGTAACAACAGTTACATAAAAGGAGCCTCATTTGGGTGTTTCCTGAGTGGAGTTTCTTCCACAAAAATCCTTTCAACCCAGAATAATTTCTAACATGAAATTATTATTATTATTATTATTATTATTATTATTATTATTATTATTATTATTATTATTATTATTATTATTATTTTAGAAATACTGAGGAAAGGCCTGGTCTGGCATACAGAAATGGAAGTAGAAATAACCATTCTATAGCACACCATTTCACCATAGTCCCTTGTAGAGATGGTAATTGTAAAGGTCCAGAAAAGACAAAAAGTAATCCCTCAATGTAGTTGCCTTAGGATCTGAATATATAGCATTATGATGTATATCCAACCTTTCACTGAATTTGATGGATACGCCTGACTCAGTTGTGATGAGTGATGAGAAAAAAACCCAATGCATCTTAATGAAGCAGATAGATGGCATAGACCCCGTTCTTTTGGAAAGGAGCTCATCCAATATTCTAAATAGGAATTTCTAACCCAAATAAATAATTATAAAGAAGGGTAGCCTTTGGTAATCTTATTTCCACCACAGATAAAAATGGGGAAAGGAAGAAAAGAGCATGAGGAGGTGAATCTGGGAAGTAAGGTGCCTTTCTAGCTTTCTGATTTATAAAATATGGTAAATTGCATATTTAAGGTGGATGGAGGTGTTAGAAATATAATAAAACCTTGAGGGTCATAAAAAGTGAAGTGATGAGGAAACATTTTATTTATTTATTTATTTATTTATTTATTTATTCATGCTTGTTTATACCCCTCCTCCCCAAAGGGACCCAGGGCAATTCATGACATATCAATAACAACAATTTAAAACCAATTAAAAGATTAAAAAATTAAAGAAGCTTAAAAAACAATTAAAACTAGGCGTTGCAGCTAAGAGGCACTGGGGGTCAAATTATCCAGCCGGCTGGGGATATTATTCCATCCATTCCCCAGACCTGACCTGCCAGCCAGGTTTTCACTCGTTTCCTAAAGGACAGCAGCTCTGTCTGCATGCGTAAATCTATTGGAAGGAGGTTCCATAGGGCTGAGGCGGACACAGAGAAGGCCCTCCTTCTAGTGCCAGAGAGGTGTGCACAACCAGAGAGCCTCTCCGGGCCACTCTGCTGGGATAGACAGATATCCTTGGGATGATGGGGTCTCTTAAGTATCCTGGTCCACTATCATGTAAGGCTTTAAAGGTAATAACCAGCACCTTGAATTGCACCCAGAGGCAAACTGGGAGCCAGTGCAGCTCCCTCAGCAGCAGTGAGGCACTGGCATAATGTCCACATCCCATTACTACTCATGCAACTGCATTCTGGACCAGCTGTGGCCTCCGAATGGTCACCAAGGGCAGCCCCATGTAGAGCGCATTACAATAATCAAGTCTGGAGGTGACCAAGGCATGTGTGACCATGAGCAAGGAGTCCCAGTCTAGGAACGGGTGTAACTGGCGAATCACACGAAGTTGTGCAAAGCCCCTCCTGGCCATGACTGCTACCTTTGAGCAGTAGTCGCAAGTCCAGGAGGACCCCCAGATTATGCACCTGGTCTGTTTGGGGCAGAACTGCTCCATCCAGAACCAAAGGTGGTAGTTCCTGAGATAACGCAGGACCCCCAACCCAAAGGCACTCAATCTTGCCAGGATCCAGTTGTAGCCCATTGTCCCCCATCCAGACCCTGACAGCCTCCAGGCACCTGGAAAGGACTTCCACTAGTACTCCCATGGGCCGTGATATACAACTGGGTATCATACCTCATCCCATGGGAATAGATGATCTCACCCAATGGTTTCATGTAGATGTTAAATAGGAGAGGCAAGAGCACCTGTTAAAACAACTCAGTCAGTCAGTGCTCAGAATAAAGACAGACTCTTGCTATGTGTGTGAGAGAGAGAGTGAGAGCATGTGTGGGAACATGTGTGTGAGCATGTGAGGGTGTGTGTGTGAGAGAGATGCCAAGCCCTTAGCTCAAACACACGAATCAGTTTATAATTCCAACATTTAGCCTTCTATGGATCAAACATAGAGAAGCAGATTATAAAACAGAGAGGCTCTCTGTTATAAAACAGAGAGGCTGCTCAGCTGTGTAGCTTGCTTAGCTAAACAGGCCTGACAGGAGAGTTTTGAATCTCAGATTCCCCAGTCCGGAAGCTGCTTTGAAGAGCACATGGAAGCTTCAGCCTCTACCAGCTCACTTATAAGTCCCAAAGCTCACTTGTTAGCTTTTTATATTAAAGGAAGACAGGTTCCTACCAGAAATCCTCATAACAGTTTCAGCCGATGATACTGTAGAATATGAGAGGGAGGGAGATGAGGGAAGACAAGAACCAGACTGTGGCCCAAGTGAAAACACACTTCAGCTCCTTTGGTTGAATTTGTGTCTCTGTGTTAAATGAAAATGCTGGGAGAAGCTGGTGAGCCTTTGTTTTGGAAGAAAAGAAAGTTACATTGTGAGGCATAAGAGGAAGCAGAAGCAGAAGAAAAGGGGGCTTTCAGATCAGTGATATAATTGCTAATGGACAGAAATTATCGTAACATATCATTAAAAACACAAGGATGCTTAAAGGAATTAATTAGTTTACAGTTTCTATAGGTATCCAGTGAGCGTTATATATAGTTGACTGCCCTAACATAATAACTAAACCACCCACTAGGAGGGAGAGAGAGAGAGAAAAGAAAGTAATGTATTCTTACAAAGAAAATAAAAGGCTTGAGTAGAAAGCTTTTTTCCTGGAAAAAAAAATATTAGAGACACTTTCCTGTCAGGATGTTAACTCTCCAATGTGTATAATTATCAAGCGAAATGCATTTCTAAAACTACAATCCTATGAATGTTGACTCAGCTGTAAGTCCTATGAAAATCTGTGGGATATCCTTTAGTGCAAGCATGTGTAGGATCATGTTGTAGGTAGGCTACTTAGGCACAGAATAGCTTTATTTTTCTTATTGTGCAAACTAATTTAATATGAAATATATAGGACTATAAAATGGTGCAAAGACTCTGTTTCCAAAATCTAATTCAAATTTATTGTAGTCAGTACTGTAGACAAACATATTTGTATTATGCTATTTCTGCTTCAAACTGAGATTGTCATTTAGAAATGAAAGCCTCAGTCCCATAATCTGTCGTATAGCTTCCACAAGAACTAAGCAATCAGTTCCTTTAATTCCAACTTGAACCCCTCATATACATTAATTTGCTTCAGTTGCCCTCCATGAGTAAAATCCTGTTGCTTAATGTAGCAAGTCACAACTAGAGGAACTCCGCTGAATCAGTTGGTGCATCAACTTCACCATAACTTCCTTTAGGATTCAGTAGGTCTTTAGTTGTAACAAAATATGATATGCAACAAAATTCTAGTCAGTATCACTCATTCAAAGGGAATCTGGATTATGTTCTCTTTTACAGTTAATATGGTCATGGAGTCAGAAGAGGCCATGTCAGATGGACTTGCTTTGAAGGCACACCTTGTCACTATCCTCAAGGCTGTGGCAGTCCATTACAATCCAGGTATTAAATCCTACATGTCTAATTTCATATGTGCCTCAGGAGATGGCTCCGTGATCATAGTCTGTGGGTCACTGCATGGCAAACTGGGATCCACCTTAAATTTTCATCAGTGGCATTTTCCTGCTTCAGGAAAAAAATGAATTCTCAGATATGAGTTGCAGCCGATGAAAGTTAATATATAAAATACATGTTATTAGAGTATTTTTTTTAATATTCAGGCTTTTCCTCCTAGCCATGGGTTCAATATCCATAGTTTTATTTATCCACATGTCTAAAATATTCAATTAAAAGACTCAAATACATAATACTGTATATATGAATTTGTATGGCACATAATTATCATAGCTGGCTACTCCAGGTAACTGTCTACAATGTAAAATACGGGGTCCACTGTTATTTGTAGTTTTCACTATCTATGGTAGGTCTCAGAACATATCTGTACAGGTACTGTTATCTGACTGAAGATATTAATTAGAGATTGGAGCAACCCTACAGCCAAACCTTATGCTCTGAAGGAGTACCAGGTTTTGTGACAGCCATTAGCCAGGATAAGACCATCAGCTCAAGCAGGGGGGATAAGGAGGCAAATTTGCCATTTCACAGACTGCCACCTAAACCTCCTAAATCTCCTTGCAGTTTCTTGCTTTTGAATTGCTAGGTTGGCAGGAGCTGGGACAAAGATGGGAGCTCATTCCATCCTGCAAGTCCGCCGGAATCAAACTGCTGACCTCCTACCTTCCAGTCAGCGTCTTAGCCACTTGAGCCACTGCAGTCCCTGCAAAATGTGGACTAACACAGCTACTATTCCAAAAAAATCAACTATGAAGAGTTTACTTGGGTGATTCTGTGCAGCAGTATGCACCCAGTTAATTCTCCCTCACTAGATGCACAACCAGAAAACTATGATCAATTTGTAACTTCCATTTTGGATTGTTCTCATCATGGCTCCATTCCAATAAGGCATTGGATCATTTACATCCTAGGTATCAAATCACCTGGCCAATACTTAGATTATATTCTAGCAAACATATGATAAAACCTAGGAGAAAATTGATCTTGACCCTTGCAAAAGAAATGAGAAGAACTCTATAGACAGGCATGATAAGGAGCAGCTAGAAAGCTTGGAGACTACAAAGAAGATTTACCAATGATCTTTAAAAAAGGATAATGTGTGCAAATATAACCCCAAGCCAAGTGGCATACCAACTGCTTTTGGCAGGAAAGACCAACCAACACAAAATAAATTATCAAAGGTTTATTTAAGCAATGAACTCTCTGCTGCCTTGATGTTGGTGTAAATAGAGGTAGATGTAGACATGGCAAACCAGTGGGACTCACTGATCAAGCAAATTAAACATTTGGGGCAATAAACAAACGAATGCCTAGGTAAAGAACCATCATATCCCAAAAGCTATGGGTCGATCTCCCTGCTATGCCACCTATACAAAATGCTTGAACAAATGATATAAATTGTCTAGCCCCTAAAATTGAACCTCTTCTAATTTCAGAACAGATGGGCTTTAAACCTTGCAGGAGATGTACAGGTCAAATCATAAACTTAACCTAGCATACAGACGTTTTGAAACACATAAAATAGCTGTAGCAGCAGTTGTCGACCTTACAGTGGCATATGACATTGTTCATGTCAACTGCTGCGAAAACACCTCTGCCTGCTTGCTAAAGATCACAAACTAACAGAAATGGTCACCATTTTCTACCTCAAAATAGATTACTCTTTGTTGAATTTCAAGGAAGGCATAGTTGCTGGATAAACCAAAGAATGATCTCCCATGCAGTAATGTCCTAGCACTATTCTTTTTTGACATTTTCACAAATGATCAAATAATGTTCCCAAATGTCAGGGTTTTCCTTTATGCTGATGATCTTGCCTTGGCAATCAAGGGGCAAATCTTTGAGTGCATTGAGCACTAGTTAATCCCAGCATTAGAAAATCCTTCCTTATATCAGAAAAACAATCAGCTGAAACCAAACCCTATAAAACATGGATTTGTGCTTTCCACTTAAAGAACACAGAAGCAGAAAGTTAGCTGGCAAGGCAGGATTTCAGAAGGAGCAGCTACATGCAAGCACCAGGTGGGAGAACATAACTTTCTCAAATCTCAGCTTTGTCTGGCCAAGCTATTTTCTCTATTTTATCTTCACACTTTTCTTGTTCATAACCAAATTTCCATTTCTTTTTTTGGCTACAACCAAATGTAGGACCAGTAGCTGAAGATGTGGCAGTCCGGCAAGGTGAATCTGTTATTTGTGGTCTACTGTCTTGCAGTTCATGGGAATGTGTAACATCCCCCCCCCCCCGAAAAAAATAGTTATAACAATGCGAGTATACTAGTATGAGTGAATGGGAGCCCTGGACATTCAGAAATCAAAATATTAGCTAGATAAGGGATCCAGATCAAACTAGACACCCAGATGAAACTGGGTCAAATTGGGTACCTATTCAGTGCACAGAATTTTCTCCTTGGTTGGATCAGAGGACCAGCACAGAACCCTATACGTCACCATGGCTTCTTCTTCTTCTATCTTATTCCGTATTTAGGCCAGACATGAAATTGCCAAAACGAAGGCACCTTTCAGTGAATTCATTTTGCAGTTCCTTTCACCTGACTAAGTGTGAGAAAGATTAACAAGCAACACAAGATTGGTGTTACCAAGGTGTGCCTGATTGTGGTTCAAACACACCACAATCTTTGAGGAGGCTCTTTCTATGTACCCCATCACCATGTCAATACAAATAGTATTTGTGCAAGGCACCTCTGAACAAGTGTGCATTGAGTCATTGAACTCTAACACCAGCTGAGGTGTGTGAGCAAGATGGGCATAACATTATTAAAACCATCACACGCAACCAAATAAAACTTTCTCTTCATTCGTTATTGCCCAGCCTCAGAATTGTCACTGTGTATGGAGATCCAGAGGTGCCTAGCTGAAACTTCAGTTTAATGCTTTCAGACTTTGCCACCTTCCTGTTGCCTAGCCGTACAGGTACAATAGCTGTAGCACCTCTGGTACCTGCCCCACAAATTCTCATGGAGAGTTTTTTTCTGCCAACACCTGAAAAAAGGTGAAACCATAATTGTGGTTCACATCACTGAATATGGTGCAGATTTAGAAAACAACATCAACAAAGCAGCACATTGGATTATCAAGCAATTTTCATGCCTCATTGATATTTATGTAGTGAAATCAAGTCATTTCTGAGTTTCCTAACAGGTCAAATGAATTTTGGTCCCTGGAGCTCAGAAGTCTAATGTGAATGTTTATGATCCATTTGCTCTTCTTCTTTACCATCTGGAATCAGAAAAAAAATATACTTTGCTTAAATGCTTGATGCTTATGTTTGAAAAGTGTTCTGGCAGGCACTGCTTGCTGCTGTTAGCCAATCATCTTACGGATGTTTCCTTTTAAAATTGCATTTAATATCCAAGGCCTTTGAAACCAATTCATCTCATTATTATTATGTTGCCTACCAATATCTGCTTTCCTGATTATACCCTCAAAGTCCAAAGTGCATTCACTATTTGAATCTGACAATGTGAGTTTTTTAATTGTTTCATTGCCATGACATTACAGCATGATATCAACTTTTCAACTACGGGAGCAAAGGTAGGAATGTGTAAGTCCTGCCCTTGGCTTACCAACATTTTGATTAGATCATGTTGTACTTGCACAATAATATTACCTTTGTGTCCCTATAGTCTGGACTCTAATCAAATGATGGAAAATATTCCTAGAGAAGAGCAGTCAGTTAAGGCAGAAATTTTCCATTGGCAGATGTTTGATAATGGCAAGCAGATTCAGGGAATTGTAGTCCAAAATGCTTGCCAAGTACTGTCCCATTCTTTTCATTTCTATTTTGAGATGATCTATTGAATAATTAAACCATAGTTTCTAATACTGTTGTGTCCTCCTTCAGCGTTCAGTGCACTTTGGTGTCTAGGCATGCCTGCCACTTGTCCACGGAAATGTCTGCAAATGGAGACAGTGCTGGTTCTTTGGCTATAAACAGAGATTAACACTAAACCCTAGAGTCGAATACGGCTGTCTTTCGAGCAAGGGTGACCTTTACTTTACCTTTTACCTCCTCTTTCTCTTTCTTCTGTGGCATTGGCAGCAGTGGCTAGTTCAGACTTTAAATTGCCAAAATGAAGCCACCCTAACATAAGTCTCCATGAGTACATGTTTCCGATAGTATTTTGCCATATTTAAAAGTCCAAAGTATAAATGTGCTTCAGATTTGGAATTTCCAAGTGTATTTGTCTAGTACTGAATTGATTCAAAGTGGTATGAGGAAGCCTGAAGTAACAAATTAGTTGAATTGGGGCTCTCTGAAGCACCACATTGGTGATAAGTGTTTAAAACTATATTGAAAAGGTGAAAAAATCTACATGACTCACATTCATAAAGCAAAAATAATACTGTAAACCAGGGGTAGACAACCTACAGCCCACGGGATGGATCTGGCCACGATACCAAATAATCTGCCCCCTGCCCTCACTCCAACTGCAGCCGCCGCCACCGGAATCAGCTGTGGACTCGTTCACAGCTGTTGTAAACATGTTTATGAGAGCCATAAATGGCAGGGAAATGACTAGTCTGGCCCCCTCAACTGTCTGAGGGAGCATGAACTGGCCCCCAACTTAAAAAGGTTGGCAACCTCTGCTGTAAATGAACCATAAAGTTGAAAGCAGAAAAAGGTTGACAACTCCAGTCACAAATTAAAAGGCAAAACTCTCCTACAACCCTCAATCACAAAGCCCATTCCCATGGTATTTGTTAATAACTTTTCTTTCACTGTCCAAGCAATGATCATGAAGATTCTGTGTACTGGAGACTCAATTTTCTGTTTTTCTTCTGACAATAACTACAAACGGTAACTGTAATAAATATATATTTTTTAAAAAAATTGAAATGCTTCTAGAATATTTTTATCAGTGCTATTTTGTATGGAAAAGAAGTAGGCAAGAGAGATGGCAAGGACTGAAACAAAGCTGATTATGTTTTCTCTATGTTGCGCTTGCTTGCTTTTTTTTCTATCTCATACTCTGCTAAGAGTATTGGGGAATCCAACATTCCCCAATATGAAATTGCAGCCATTAATGTCCTGAGGCCCTTGTACAGAATTTGGACTGGTATGCCAAATAGCATTTTGAATAGGACCTAAACTAGCTTTCACCTCCTCCCCTCTCCACCACCCCACATACATTTTCAATTTACATTTTAATGCCTGCTGTTGGTTTTTATTTTCACAGTACAGTAAAACACCGGATAACAATTGGATTGGATAACACTAAAATCGAATAACATTAAGTAATCTGGGGAGGAGAATTGGATCGAATAATGTTGAGGTCCTATGGGATGGATCGGATAACAACCGCTAAAGCCTATGCGGTTACAATGTAACATCGATCGGATAAAACACAAAAAATCGGATAACACCAAGACTTGTGGAACCAAGTTTTAGTGTTATCCGAGGTTTTACTGTACTTCCCATTTTACAAAATGTTGCATACTGTGTTCCAGACACACAATAGCCTTTGGAATCATGATCTTTTTTTCTTCTTCTTTGGGTCATTTGGACCTCTCTGCCTCAGGAACTGAGGGAACATTACAGCTCAGTTAAACAAGCAAGTAACCAAACAGCACCCTTGTTTCCATTGAACTAGAACACCTTACCTTGGATACTGTGGAGTCATTATTCAGTGAGGATTCCTTGCATTGGTAGATTTCTGCACAATTACATTCCACACATGCAAATGAACTTGGGAAATCAAGTCTATTTGCATGCAGCTTTTAGCTATTTGGATATCACGTCACCAGATGTCTAGGTGGGCCATGACGTGTGCTCGATGCTTTCACCTTCCCCAAGAGATCTGACGGAGGATGCTTTGGGGAGCTTTAGTCCTGGCCCAACATCATTAACAAGAGATGGGAAACATTGCCTAGTTAGACCGCTCAAGCCCTCGTGCCTCAACAAGGCTCTCATCTAGAGGGGGGAGCTGGAGCACAATTGAGTTTTAATCCTTTTTTAAAATTTAGAGCCCTTTATTATTCCCATCTTCATGGGATTTTCCCATTATTTGGAACATAAATACTTCAAAATATTTTGTGACAAATCAAGCCGGGCTGGCTACAAATAAGTTCAAAGTGATTTGGTTGCCATTCGTAAAACAAATAATCCCAATTAAATCAAAGCAGATGGGATTTGTACACTGATAGCCTTAAGCATTCTTTTAAGTCTTTCTTCTGCCTGCCTGAGGGAACAAGTCTTCCTGTGGTTCTTAAATAAGATAAATAATTTAAATAAAGAGAATAAGTAAGATATTAATGAATGTAAATAAATTTGCATATTGGGGTGGGGGTGGGAGTCAAACCTTCCAGATTTTTTTCTGATTGTAGGCTAAAACAAACTTAATCATGTATAACTTCATAGAGAGAGTCAGAGAGAGAGAGAGAAGTTGTTTCTCCAATTAGTGTTTATAAATGACTGCTCACATCCTTGCTCTCAAGTCTGTTACACAGTATGAAGTGGTCTGCCTTTAATTTAAGTTAATTTATTTTGAATCTAAGAACAGTGAAGACCAGAACTCTTCATTTAACCACACAACAAACACTTTCAGAAGGGCAAGACGAGCCTCTTAATGATGGAGAGTCTTGGTAACCTATTATACTCCCAATAACACTGTATCACCATGAGGAAAATGCTGGTTATATTAATCAACTCCTCCTTTATATATCCCACCTGAGAGGCACAGTGGAATGGGACAAAAAGCACTATAAACCAATAGATGTCATAGTGATAGAACTAATGAAGAAGATCTTTTTCACACAGAATGCGTAACCCTCCAATCACTGCACTTTCCTCTAATTGCATGTTACTTTCCTCATGCCACCTTGTAGGTATAATCTCTTCCCATAAGTGTCTAGAATATAGCACACCTGAACTTTCACCTGGAGTACAGCTTTTTCCCAAAGCAATCTTAGCCTTTTGTGAGAATGACCAATGAGAAATAACCTCCTTAGTTTTCATAGTTTTTCTCTCATACAAGGTCAGTTGGCCATTTTCAATGGGTAACATCAACAGAATTTTCAGAGACTGTTGTATCAGTTTATTGCAGAAAAAAACTCCTAAACAAACACAAACAGAGTCTTCTTGTGGGAGCTAGCAAATGTAGCTAGCATTACCTAAGTTACAAAAAAGTTAGTTGAACCTTTCACTTAATGTCCATTCCCTCTTATCTATTCTCATCTTTTTCTCTCTCCTCTACCTCAGCTCTCATTTTAATGCTTGAAATTCTGTTAAGTAATTCAGTGGCAATGAAATCATTAGCTGATTGTGTTACTCTTTCATTTAATTTCATTTCATTTAAAACCTCTTGTCCTTTTTTTTGGTTCTGAGGATCTCCTTTGATTTGTATCTCCAATAATCACTGCCAGTGGTCCTGATCCTGCTGCCATGATTAGTAGTAGTGATTTTTATGCTAAATATTTTCATCCCCAACCTGAAACTCCCAGTTTGAAAGGGATTCCTGTTCTTTGGATAACTTCAATTAGCCCACCCAACCCCTTTGATGATTGATACCTCCTTCCCCCCTCCTTCCCCACCATTTTGGCAGCACTCATTCAGTAGGCTACAACAACTTTACTTTTTTTGTTGCTAAGTAAAGTACATGACATAGCAAACCAGCAGTGCAATTGCCTAGCATGGTAAACCTAGAATTGTGTCACATCCGTTAGGGAACTAATTAAAAAATTATACTTGGAGACAGTATAGAAAGGGGTTTACCATCATTCATCTTAATATCATAACCCTACATATATGTCACAGGATTGTCACCTCTCACAGGATTGTCACAGGATATGTCACAGGATTGTCACTGCCCACAACTCAATTTGTGTGCAAATTGTCAACATGGGCTATAGAACAGGAGAATTAGCAGCACACAAAATACCTGTAGCCACAGCATTGTGCTAGAAAACAGCAAGCCAGCTATAAGAAGAGATGGGATGAAGCATTCTAAGTCAAAACACATGAAAATGACATACTGAGTCCAAAAGTGATCCAAATAGCAAAACATATTTCAGTGTAGACAAGCTTTCAGTCTATTCTTATACTTCTGTTTGAAGACAATGGACATGTAACTTAAAGGTTTTAATTTCAGTATCCAATGTGAACCTTTACTCGGTCAGCAGAACTACTAGAAAGATTACAGAGGGGTGGGACAAAACTAAACTCATGCAACAGAAACACTGCCAAATATCCTCATATGGTATCCTTGATAATTTCATCACTATTCATAAATCAAACAGTATACCAATGACTCTCCCATGTCAGCCACAAACAGAAGGCATGAAAGCATTGCATAGTGATAGGTGAATGATCTAACCATGAAACCCATTGAACAACACACATTAGACATAACACTTGACCAGGCACTCAGAAGCAGACCATGCTGCTTTTCAAATAGAGACTGGCAAGGCCAAGAGACCCCAGGCTGTCCTGCAAGCAAGCAGATGCCTGGCAACAGAAACATCAAAAACACATTATAAACTAGCTTTTGGCACACAAATGACAAGAGCCAGACAGAGAAAGAAAACAACAGGAGGATGTTCCATCATTACATCCTTCTGGGTCAATAGTCAATAGGTGAGAGGTTTCTTGATGAAAAGGATTCTACTCTTCCTGGAAGATAATACTACCACACAAAAGCTCCTTGTCACAGGACTAATTTGGTGTGAGAGGAACAAGATTTTGTTTTTGTTTCTCTCAAGGAAAAAAAAGTCAAACCACAGAAGGAAGTCTGTGAGTAAATGAAGTAGTAAATGAGCTGCAGGGTAACTCAGTGGGACAGAACTTTGATATGAGAAAGAAGGAAATAAACATTATTATCAACCACACTAATTTTATATACCAAAGTGGAAGGCAAAAGAATTAGGAACCAAATCTCACATTTTATATCGTGAATCCTTAAATGTACCACCATGGCACATACTTCCTGGTTAGGCCTGCAAAACAGTAAATACAGTAAAACAGCGAGTTACAAAAAAAAAAAAAAAAAAAATCAGTTCCATGGCCTATTTCGTAACTCAATTTTTTTTTTCATAACTTGATGCATCCCCATATGGATGCACAGAAAAAATGAGCCCAGGATGAAGTTGAACTGCTCTTCATCCTCGGCTCATTTCAGAAACAGTTTTTATGACAATGTTTACCCAAAATTCCTCGACCAGAATCCCAAAAAAACTCAGATAAAAGGGACAAATCTGTTTGAAATCGACCAAAACCACTTTCCGTGGTTGATAGAGGTTGATTATGAGGATGTTGGATGGTTTTGCTCAGATTCCAACAGATTTATCCCTTTCATTTGATCGCTTTTGTGATGTCATTCGAGAATTTTTTTTTGTAAACATTGTCATCAAAACTGTTTCTGAAGTCCGACCAAAATTCTAATAGTGTCATAACAAAGGTTATTTCCCCCCTCTATTTAACACACTTTGGATCACCTTGATCAGTTGTGTGGTTTGGTCACTGGCTCACCAACAAGGGGACACCCCCGGTGAAGATGTCATTTTTCTGAGGCACCTTTCGAGTTTAATAATGTCATCATTTTGCATTCCTGGACTTTGGGTCCTAGCATTCCTGAAAGTTGCCGAGACGATCTTTCATACGGCATAATCCTTATTTTCGTCAGTGCTTTAGTTTCATTGTGGCAACTCATCAAAAGTGCACAATTTTCGTTACATGCCAAATGTAGTCAGACCACCCTACTGAAACGTAAGATGTTCATCAAATTCACATCAAAACCTTTCATAACTTGAGTTTTTTGTAACTCAAGTAAATCGTAACTCGGGATTTTAATGTAGTTCCTTTCTCCCATGTCTTGTAGCCATAAAGACCCGATGGGACTATCACTACTGAATCACATTCAATAGACTGTAGATTCTCAGATGAGTGCTCAGAGGTGGCCTCAAGGTAGGAAGGGGTTGGGATGAGTCATGCCAACATCTAAATCCAGACCTCGGTAAAATTATTTTGTGAACTGCAACTCCCAGAATCTCCTAGAAGCCTTTGTCCAAAAGAGGCAACTTTTCTGATCTCTGAAAAGAAGAGCTAAATGATACAACAGTTGTTTATAGCTGAACCAGTTGAAGCAATCATGTTTCTTGATGCTTTTCATTTTGTTCTGGCCAGTTATCATGTCCAGCCATATCCCCTTCAATGTATCCATCATATAGTTGTGCCTGATGACAGCTTCCATATTCTCTCCCCCCCTAGAAATAAAAGATGACTTTTTGTTCCATTTCTTTAAACCCAATTTTATCTTAGCTATTACTGCTTAATGATTCAATTTTATCTTTCAACACAGTCATTTTCTGAAGACTGAAGTCTCTTTTCGTGCCTGTTACTGAACTGAACAATGAGAAGGTGACAACCCTAAACCTTCATTGCTTCTTGTTTATGTGTAACTGTGGTGGAACAAATCTAACCTTTGAATGTGTTTGATGAGGAAAGTTTGGAGCCACAAAAGAACATACTGGGGTGAGAACAGCTAAAGAAGTAATGTCTTACAGTATGCAGACTTATATGACAATACAATTCCCTCATATTTCTTTTTCTTGGAGATCCAGCTAGAGTTGATGAAGAAGTTGTTCCACTTTCTATAATGGCTTCAAAGTAAGATAATGTCATGACTGCTTGCTTTTCTCATTTATAGGGTGACATTTTTACTTTACTTCACGTTCTTCAGAAAAGGCAGATTTTGTTTTCCAGTGGAATTCTTTGCCTTCTCAGTAAAAAAACAAAACAGGAAAGTTGCCAGCATAAGCTTTTTTAAAAATAAAAATATTATATTAGAAGCTACATACCAAAAAGCAAGAAAATTCAGCACTGCTCAATCTACCCCCATCTTCCCTCAAAACATGGGCATATTGTTGAATCTTCCATTAACTTGTCCCTGATTCCTTATCATCGTCATCGTCATCAACTGTAACTTGTATCCAAGAATGCATTTTTCCCTGAAGCAAGAAAAATATCACTGGTGTGAATTTGTTTAAGGTGGATCCCAGCTTGCCATGAAGTGACCCACACACTATGATCTCAGAGCCATCTCCTGTGGCACACAGGAAATGAGAGATGCAGGATTTAATATTGGGAGTGCAATGGACTGCTGCAGCCTTGAGGATATTATCAAGGCATGCCTTCACAGGCAGTCCATCTGGCATGGCCTCATCTGCCTCAATGACAATTGGGAATCTGAGTTCCTCCTCCACTCATTTTGCCGTTTGGCTGAATATGATGTTTTCCAGTGGCATTTTCTCCACTGAGGGGGACCATCACCCCACCTAAAGCGGGCTCATTAATCCATAGCCATTGGCTGCTTTAGGGAGTCAGGTTGGTTAGCCTCCACCTGACACTCAGCATTGAGTTGCTGGCTGTACAGTCTACTCCATTACCATACTGGGATGTCTGGCCAGACATAACTGATTCCTTATAAGCAAAACAAAACAAAACCTTCAACTCACTTAGGGATAAGTCCATTAAACACAGCAAAATGGAGCACATCAGTAATGGCTGTCTAAGTGTGGATAGGACTACATTGCAAATTTGCTGTTAATAGATATTAATATTATCAGTGTCTTATTTGATTTAAGCTCTGCCACATCACCACATAATGATGTGTCATGTAGTGAATAGGGAATCAAGAAGAACTATTTTATAATGTTTACGTAAATTGTAAGTTAACACATGTGTCCATGTTTTTGAATTAGGATAAAAGTGGGATGGTCTATTTTCTAATGGTTTAAAAAAAAAATTTTTTTTTGGGGGGTGGCTTTAATATAGTCTGGCCAGGTTATCCTGCTAGCTATGGCAGTGTTTCCCAAATGCTGGTTTTTGGACTTCAATTCCCAGAAGCCTAAGCCATTTCCCCAAAGCACTGATCAGCCAATGTACTGACTTAGGTTTCTGAGAATTGAAGTCCACCTGTGGGCTGTGTACCCCTTGTTGGGAACCACTGTGCTATGGTAATAGGGTAGACCATACTGCCAGCAACTCAACTCTGATTGTGAGGTGGTGGTTAACTAACCTGACAAATATGAGGACTAAGGTCTTGGGTAGCAAAGTCCACAGGGAAGGGTGATGGTCTCCAAATGGATTAAATCTCACTTGAATCTATCTTGAATGGAGGGCAACAGCTTCATCAATACTGGCCTGGATCTGAGGAGGACTTCGTGTGCCAAAAGGGCTCAGGACCAGAAAATGGACTGTAGAATTGGATCAGTGGTATGAGTGTCATGCTATGATGTGGAAGGCAAATGGAAAGCCACTGCATTATATTCTCAGGACAATCTTCATGACTGTTGTCCATTATGAGTGCCAATATTCAGAATTGAAGAAATGGTCTTTAAATTGATTACATTACAGTACTTGCAGAGGAGCAGGACAGATTATCTTCCTTCCTCTCTACTCAAGTGCATAGGAGCACAATGGGTGAAATCCCTTCATTGGTTTGTAGATTGGGAAAACCCAATCTACACAAGGGGCTTTATTTATTTATTTATTTATTAGTCACATTTGTATTGCTGCCCACTTGGCAAGCAACTCTGTGCAGCGTACAACAATCACATCATGAACCACATAAATCCCACCAGATAACTATAAAAAAACTTAAATCCAGTAAAAGGGGAGACCATATGATGGAAACAGGATCATTTTTGTTTTGGTTGGTTCAGTAGATGTGCTGTTACAAAGTGTATAGTCGCATGTTCCTGTTGCACAGTAATGTAAATGGGCTTGCTGAAGAATGAATGTGAGGACTGTGATTACATTCAAGCAATGTGAGCACCTTGTAGGCTATTCCTTTCACTCGAGTTACCACTTAATTGTTTCTGATGCAAACAATGAAAAAGCATGTGTAACAAAAAAGGCAATCACTGACTTCTCACCTAGTAATTTGCAGCTGAAACATACTTAATGCCAATGTAACTATTCATTTGAAATCTATCTAATAAACTGTAAGATCCCACAATTATTTCTCCTAATCGTTTGCTTGGACAGATTATCTACGAACAAAGAGAATGATGAGATAAAATTGTAACTATTACTTTCACAGGAACATTTGTTGCTAACAATACCATTACATATAAATCCTTAAATTATTACTAGCATTACAAAGCACATAAATTGATGTCTGAAAGGTGTATTGTGATAAACATCCAGCAAAAAAACAAAACAAAACAAAGATTTTTCTCCACGGGATAACATTATTTTATATTATTTTATATAATTTCCCAAATATATTACTTGCCTTTATGACAAAGGGACAGTGGTGGCTTAGTGGTTAAGATGCTGAACTTGATGACTGGAAGGTTAGAAGTTTGAGACCCGAGGGCTACACTGCTGTTGCCGTGCTGCCCTGTTGCCAGAGGGGTTACAACTGATCTGGCTGAGGACGATGTTGAGCCCTTGGCTCCTTCGTGGATGTCGAGCCCTGGCTCCATTGCAGACATTGAGCCCCGGGCTCTGTCAAGGACGTTGAGCCTGGGCTCCATCGGGAACATTGTGGGTCTGTCTGTTTGGCTTGTATGGTATTTTTATTCTCATGTGTTTGTATTTTGATATTAGTAACATTGTCAGCCATTCTAAGTCGCTTCGGTGAGAGGAGTGGCATACAAATCTAATGAAATAAATAAATAATAAATGATGGAGTGACCTTCCACCTCTGCCCCAGCTCTGGCCAACGTAGCAGTTTGAAAGCAAGAAATTGCAAGCAGATAAATAGGTACCACTTCCGTGGGAAGGTAAACAGCATTCTGTGCATTCCAGTGTCTAGTCATGCCTGACACATGTCCATGGAAACATTTGTAGATACAGTCAGTGCTGGCTCTTTGGCTATAAACAGAGTTGAGCACGAATCCCTCGAGTCGGATGTGTCTGGCTTTTGAACAAGGGCAACCTTTACCTTTATGACAAATCAAAATACTGTAACAGGAAAACATTATACTCAAAAGTGAAAACATCTAATACAGGGGTTCCCAAACTAAGGCCCATAGATCAGATCTGGCCCATGCTACCATTTCATGTGGGCCCATAAATGGCCATCCCTTTGAAGTTGTTGGGACAAAATGGCCACCCCCCATTGTGCAGGCAGGGAAAAATGGCTCTCCGGCCCTCCAAGCTGACTGAGAGAGCATGACCTGGCCCCCAGCTTGTAAAGGTTGGGAAACCCTGATCTAATATCTCTACATGGTTGGTTGGTGTTGTGGCCTTGAGTTTTAAAGAACTAAGTAGGACTATTTAGTAACAGGATTTTTTTTTGGTGGTCACTCCTTAAATTGGAAGTAGTTTGATGGCCTATTACAATAATGTTTACATTAGGTCACCAAACCAACCAACCGTTATGGCCCAGACACTGGCCAAGCCAGTCAGCCAGAAGCTGCTGCACAAGAGGTAGGAGAGAGTTCTTAGTTTTCAGTCCAGAGGGTACAGGCAGAGTTGTAGTCAGGGATAGCCAAGGTTGGAATCCATTCAGTAGCAGGGATAGTCCAAAGACATCATCAGGGTCACAGGCAAAAGTTCATAGTTCCAATATCAGAGGTTCAGGTGACACAACATCAGGGATTCAAAATGGATTGCACCCACGAGCTTGCCAGCACATCCCTTCTTTTAAGGAGACTCAGGGCTCACAGCTGATGGCCAGTTCAGGAGGTGTGCTCTAATCCTCCTTCACCTCAGCTGCAGGTCTTGTCTTAAAAGATTCCTGCTATTTTCAGACATGCTGGGTTCTGCTTGGTCTTCCAGAGTGCTGACACCTGGTCCTCCTGTCATCCCCTGTTCACCCTGACTGGCTTGGCCACAAGGAGCTGGCTGTGAACTGGCAGCAGGCTGCAGGGCTGGTGTCAGGTCTATCTCCTCATGCTCTGAGTCTGGATTTGGGCCACCAGCAGGCTGAGAGACCAGCAACAGGTCCTCTTCAGGCTCCAACACCAGATCGGAGCCAGCAGCAGACTGCTGGGCCAGGCATCTGTCCTCCTCCTTACACCCAAGATCCCAGGCCACAACACCAACCAACCAACCAATGATAGCAACTCTAAATTGGATGGAACACATATTAACAACTATTACAACTTCACTGATTTCTGTTTTATTTTCAGATTAAATTCAAAATGCTGGTTGATTTACAGATCCATTAAATGGCTTAGGTTTTTAAAAAATCTGAATGATCAGTTCATCACATATGAGGCTGTAGAGAATATGATACCTCTAGCAGATTCAATCTTGTTCATCTTTATATTGCACCAGCTTCATTTGCACACTAGATTGACACTCATGCTGTCCTTATGGTGGCATCATCATTAAAACTTTAGGCATCTAGAAATCACAGCATAAGATAGCAACATTTTATTACAATGTAGATGTTTTTAAATTCTTCTAAATTGTTCTTAGCTATTTCAAATTAGTTTATTATGGTGAAATTGAAAGAAAAAAATGGGGAAGTTTAAATAATATCAGATTTATTTTAGCATGACACAAACTGCTATCTTCTTTATTTCTTCAACTCACACTTCAGCCACTTTATTTCAGAAAACACTCTGAATCCTTGAAATGCCACTATATTTCAGTTTTCCCCATTTCCGTTTTTCATGCTTATCTCCCATAAAAATGCCAATATGCTGAAATAGATACCTGCTCCTTTTGACAATTAAATAATTTTAAGTTGCTTTTTGTTTTCAGTAACTGTATATATATATATATATATATATATATACAGTCAAACCTCGCATAAAGAGCGCCTCACTTAAAGAGTAACTCGCTTAAAGAGCAGAATTTTCTTTGAATGTTTGCTTCACTTAACAAATAAAACCAACCAAAAACTCGCTTAACAAATAAATTGGGGTTCGCAATCCCCCCCCCCCCCCACAACTGGTCATTTACAATGGTGTTTCACTTAAAGAGCAAACTCGCTTAAAGAGCAATCCTGTGGAATGCATTATGCTCTTCAAGCGAGCTACAACTGTCTCTGTGTGTGTGTGTGTGATTTATTTGATTTATTTCCAGTAATCCTTCCTCAGATATTGTACTTAAGATTGGATATAAATATTTCAATAATGAAAATAAATGATGAATATATCTACTAGCAAACCAGAAGTTCTAAAGAAGACCCATAATGAGAGACACAAGAGATGGATAAATTGAATCAGTAGTAGAGTTTTAATCTTAAAAGCCCTTGTCTCTCAATAAATGAAAGAGATCTTTCTGAGCACTGGCAACAAATCCTGACAGCTGCAGGGTAGGAAAGAAGGATGAGGAAAATGGAAAATTGTCTTTGTCAGAACATTTTGCTCAGAACACAGTTGAGGGCTGGCCACTTTGTGTCCTGTTTTGTTTATAGTTCATAAATTTATTTATTTATTTATTTATTTAGTCACACTTCTATGCCGCCCTCCTGACAAATGACTCAGGGCAGCGAACAACAGTTAAAAATGCAATCAACAATAAAACCCATGATAAAATACCCACCCTTCTCAGAAAGTTAAACTTTAAAGGTATTTTTTTTTAAGATTAAAAGTTAAAATTCACCAATTAAAATTACAAGGGAGAGGGGGGGAACAGTCAGATTAGCCAGCCGGCCAGGGTCGCCGACTGGCCTGAACCCCACACCTGCCCTGCTAGCCAGTTCTTCACACTCTTTCTAAAAGCCAGCAACTCTGTCTGGAAATGCAACTTGGTTGGCAGGAGATTAATTATAGTTCCAAAGTCATGCCTGCCACATGACTATGGAAATGTCTGCAGAAGCAGACAGTGCTGGCTCTTCGGTTTTGAAACAGAGATGAGCACTGAACCATAGAGTCAGATACGACTGGCTTTCAAGCAAGAGAAACCTTTACCTTTACTAATTATGGCATATAATGCTGATTATTTAGCTTTAGGGTGACCTAAAATAGCCCACTGTTGTTTTCATTCTTTGGTCAAACATTGTCCTTTCAGCATATATTGTAGTATTTACTTTGCTACCTCTTTTTAAAATACAGCCCTGCTATGTAATAGAGTGGGATAGAAATCCATGAATAAATGAGAGCTACCTGATGCCACTTAGGGGGATGTACCTAACTTCCATCTCCTTCCATGATCTCGAGCCCTTGGTACTGTAGCAAAAAAGAAACTCTATTACCCAATTCATGCAAAATTCCCACGTTTTTCATCTGAAAGCCAAAGTTCAATCTATTTGACAGGAGGGAAGCAGTTAGAAATGCCCTCCCTCCAAATATGCACTATTGTTCTCCTGTATCAATGACTGACAATTGAGGGACAGGTGTGCTCCAGTTGCACATGGTTTTGGGGTGCTTCCAGAGGAGGCTTTAAGCCAGGGGTGTCCAAACTTTTTGCACCATGGGCTGGTCACATGGTTCCTCATGCTGGAAGTGGAAGTAAAATGTACATGCACAAAATACTGCCATAAATGAACCTGCGGTTGTCGTAAACACATTTAAAACAGCCTTGGGTGTTTTACAGCAGAGTTTTGCAAATGCATGGGTGCATTTAACTTCTACTTCTGCTAATGGTGTAGGCAGCGTGGGCTGGATTATTAGGCCCTGCAAGCCAGATCCAGCCTGTGGACAGTAGTTTGGGCACCCCTGCATTAAGCAGTTAGAAAGACATGAATCTGCTCTTCTGTTGAGACAGACCAGTGGTCTATGCTGCCCCTTATAGTCAACTCATGGCATCTCATCAGGATTCCAGGCAGGATTTTTTTCAGGTATTCACTGTTGGTCCCCCATCCATCAAGTAACCAGTCTGAAACTGGCTAAGTTTGTGAAATCAGACAAGCACAGAGACGGTAGTAAGATGGCACAATATCTCATTCATGAAAAAAAATATCCAGACCAAAGCAAAAATAAATATGTTGGTAGTTTAAAGAATATTTCAATACCAGCTTTCATGGATACATCCAATTTCATTCATTAACGTTTCTAAGAGGTCCAATGATGCCATCTTTAATGTATAGCCCTCCCATGTTTTCCATTCATCCATTCTTTTTCTTAGGAGGACACAGGGGATGTTAAGAGAAAAGAAAGGAAATGTTGCACACTGTCTTTTAACTGTGAGTGTTAAGAGTCCTGTGGCTCTTAATGAAATAAAATGAATGACCTCTGTGAAAACATCAGAAGTGCAGAAGTCTCCACCTCGCCCTAAAGATGACTCCAGGCATACCTTCCATCCTTACACCCTTCTACCAGTTTTTATATCCTCCTGACAAATAAGTTCTTTGCATCTTTCCCTATCCAATCATCCTCAGTATGAATTATATTCCCTTATTTTACATTGACTTAATGATCCCAAACTCATCCATTATTCTCTCAGTTTTAGCTCTCTGTGTTCTGATGAATTCAGTGAAGATATTGAAAACTATAAACCATCCTGAAATTCAACTTGCTTTCATGTTTGGAAGAAAATGAAAGAGTCGAGGGCTCAAATAATATGAAACAGACCAGGTGGCAAATTTAATTAGATTAGGAAAATCTGTAATTGAGCAGGCATTAAAGTTATCTTTACGATTTGGTAGCAGGTATAAAATCTTCACATACACCCCAGGACATTCAGAGCTTGATTCATTTGCTGGTTATTACTTTTCCATAATAAACGTGACATTTTATCTACCATATTTGTTTTAATAGAGCAGATACCAAGGTAAGAAAAAGTTAATATTTGTCAAGGAACATCTTTGATGATACCCATTTGTTCCTCCTCTGCTCAAATGGAATTAAAAGTAAATAAATAAAAAGTAAAGGTAGTGGAGCTTCATGAGGCTCTTTTGCATGAGTTAGGTAAAATACTGTGGCTGGATTTTTAAAGCAGACAAGGTAAATTTATGACCAGTAATAACATTTGTAGATACAGTATGCAGCTATGATAAGGTAACAGAAAATTTCATGCTTCGGAAACTAAGCTGATTGCCTGCAGGGGGTCAGGAAGGATATTTCTACTGTTTATAAGGCAAGTCACAAGCCCTATACCACTGATTGAGGTCTTGGTTCAGCAAAATATGTTAGCATGTGCTTATATTTAAGCAAGGCTTATTTCCTGGAGGCTGGGTTATGTTTATTTTTGGCTTACTCTGCAGTGATTAGCATTTTCAATTTTCTTTGGAACACTGGAAGAAATTTCTAATCACATGAACTTAGAGTTGCCACAGTATTTCTATGAGATTTGTATTTACTCTCCAGATCTCAAGAATGGAATAATAATAATAATAAAGACTGTAACTTCCATGCAGAATCTGTCTAAATCAGTAAAATATGCAGTTTGATAAGTTGTGCAGGAAACCAGTGTTAAGGTTGTGCTCCATCTTGCCTCCCCATCTCCAAATATGACACCACAAGATTTCACACAGCTACTAGAGGGCTTTGCCCCCAAATGACTTTTGTGACAAGGTACAGTTGCACATTTGCCTTGTGCATACAGAACCACACCCTTGTGCAGGATTCTGGGGAACAGTCTAAAGTATATGTTACATTAAGAAGTATGGTGGCTAGATGGTCTATGTCAGGGTTTCCCAACCTATGGACCACAGGCTGGCTCCGGCCCTGGCCCGCAATGCCATGCCATCCAGCCCATTGCTGCCTCCGCTGCATTTATATCATCCATAAAATGCACCCACACATTCACAAACACATCCATAGCTCTCATAAACGTGGAAGTGGGTGCCTTTACGTCAGCTGTAAATGTGTCCACTTCTGCTTCTGCGAGTGTGTGGTCCAGCCAGCTCAGCTGTCCAGGGGGCACGGTTGGTCACCCCTGGTCTACATTATGCAGGAATCTTATTTGTTGAAGGGCCTTTTCATTCTAAATTTGGTTCAATGATAATAGCCATGAGAAGAGAGACAGGAATCTTAAAGTTGCTCACCGAGATCAGAGTGAGGTAGCACACAAGTAACCTGGGATTGTTCTACCCTACTAAAGTAAAATCAACATATTCTTAATTAAGATTCCATATATTTCTAATTTTATACAAATCAGCACCCTCTTTTATTTTCTTTCTGGGTGATGTGGAAATGTAGGCTTGAGAATAAACCCTACAACACATTCCTACATTTGACCACTAATAATTCTTGGCATGCTGTCTGTCAAGCAATCGTACATGTTGTTACTGTTTTTCTCATTAGAGAAATGTACTGTATGCTTCCAAGGAACCTTGGATACCCATTAGTGCAGCTAGAAATCCACTGCCACAAACCCTTAAATATGTACCCGTATTTGCCAGCGTATAAGACGACTGGTCGTATAAGACAACCCCCCAACATTTCCACTCAAAATATAGAGTTTGTTATATACTCGCTGTATAAGACTACCCCCTCTTCCGCACACCTTCCACACACCAAATAAAACATAAAAGAACATCAGATTTGATTTCAACATCTCCCTGTGGCTGGCACTAGTGCGCAAGTGCGCAGGTGCGAGCTCTGCATAGACAAGGGACGGGGCAGAGCGCCGCTGCTTCCCGCCGAGCAGAATGGGCCAGTCACGTCGAAAAGGCTGGCACCCCTGTCTCGCTGCTGATGCTCCCCGCAGCCATGCTGGATACCATGTGATACTGGATGGTATGTAGAATGAGGTGGGCGGGCATCGGGAGGCCACTATGGGCACCGGGCGGGCATTGGGAGGCCACTATGGGCACCAGGCGGGCTTCGGGAGGCCACTATGGACAGCTATGTCTATCCCAACTGAAGTGTACCCGGCGTATAAGACGAACCCCCCCCCCTTGGAGGCATGTTTTTCAGGGGGGGGAAGTAGTCTTATATGCCAGCAAATACAGTAAATCTCTTGTTTCAGAGATTGTGCATTTCACAATCTGAAGGTCATAACCACGAAGATTAGAAGACAAGAACTCATTAATGTACAATCCCACATTATATTTTAAGCCTACAATATCTCTAAAGGTAACAGGTACTACTAAACCTCAAACATTGCACTGTGTGTGTGTTTTCGTGTAAGAGATTACTCTGGGTTGAAAAGATTGTTGCAGGGAATGCCTGAATGAGGCTCCCTTCATGTCCCCTATCGTGCAGGTCTCAGGGAATCGAACCCTGTCCTTTTGGTCTCCAAGCACAGTGCTTTTACTCACTGAGCCACCAGAGAACTGCAATATTGCACTTTAGGAAAACTGCAATGTTGCAGCACCCCGGTGGCTCAGTGGGAAAAACATTGTATGTTAGGATATCCATGAAACACATGCCTCTCACAAAGCATTAAGCAAGGTAATGTTTCATTAACTCATTTGTTTATGTTCTTAAAGCCATATTTGCTTTACAGTTCATGCATTAGAATTACACTTATTTTGAAATTTATTCTTAATGTTTGTAATTCATATTTCCTTGCTCGGTGATACTACTAAGATAGGAGTGGCCAGACGTCTGCCCCCCAAAAGCTGCCACTACATGGTGAACATTCTTTTCTCAGCCTTATACCAAAAACAATGGAAAAGTGAAAATAGCTGTGTGGTCTATGATCAGAAATTAAACTCTGTGTTGATAAATACTTCTATTATACCATTACAAGGGTTTGTGTGTCATAAACTAGATGCCAACCACTGGATAGAAAGCAGTTAATATACAAATAAGAAAACCTCCAAATTCAGACTTGAGAAAGGAAGTAAGTACATTATTTGATCACTACTCTCAAGGGACAAATAAAGGCTTAATGGGCCCATGGCTTCCTCTCAACTGGATAATTATTCACTGTATCTTTGTCTTTTCACTTTATGTTGCTGGCTGTCCATCTACAGCAAGGGCCCTCAACCTTTTAAAGCCAAAGCCTGGATCATGTCCCTTCAGACTGTTGGCGGGCTGAATAGGTGCTGCTGCCACTAGTGGGGGGGAGTGGGGGGCTCAGGGTGGTCCCATGACTGCTGCCTCTACCACCTTTGCCAGTGGCAGGGGCAGTGGGACCACCCCAAGCCTCCGCCCCCACCACTGCCAGCAGTGAGACCATCCCCAAGCCAACCACTTCTCCACCCACACCATCACTGTCTCCAATTATCCCGAGCCACCCACCACTCCCCCCATACGGCTTCCCTCTTTATCAATGTAGGATAGCTGCATGACACCAACTTATTGATTTGGCACCAGCTGCTACTTTCACTTCTGCCACCATGACCTCAATCCTTGTCTCCTCCACTTGACTTGATGTGCCCCTAACGGTGATCCATAGCAGGGTGGATGTTATAAGCCTTACCGCATCTGCCCTGCTATGGAATGCTGTTAGGGACATGCCAAGCCAAGCAGAGGAGATAATGATTGAAGTAGGAATAGTGGTGGAAGTGGTGGCTGGAGTGAAGTCATGGGCCGGATGAGTTGGTGCTGTGGTCTGGATCCAGCCCGTGGGCTGTAGGTTGAGAACCTCTGATCTACAGAAATACTGTTTTATATATGGTAAAATATATCCTTTCAGGCAACAAAGTTTCCACAAGATAATTTATTTTAACATTGTTCCGAGTACAAAGTTTTAGCAATTTCACTTCCAATTTGGATTTGTGGCAGGAACTCTAATATTTAGGAAAACTGACATAAATAAAAAATAGTTCTTTAGCTAGATATTACCTGGCTATATTTCCCTAGAGACCAAGATGGCCAATAGTGAAATGTTTGCATTTCTCTGTCAATCAGCTCTTAAAATGAAAAAGGCAGTCATCCTGGCACTGGAGTCCAATTAGAAGTACATTTTGTTCAAGGATGGCTTGATAGAAATGTGCTTATTTCAGACTGGAGGGTGTAGTCTTAGATCACCACTGTAATTTGTCCTACTTACTCCCCAAGGTTCATCTCAAAGTGATTACACTGTAGCACTTCAGTATATCAAACTATTAGTAATGTCCAGTGTTCACATTTCTCAAAGAAGAAGAAAAATCTGAAAATAAAGCACATTTGTGGCTTTTGAGTCAGACTATCAACCATGTTATATAATATGCCTTTGAAACTTGCCCTGAACTGTGTCACAAAAAGTTAACACTTGGGAGATTTATATTCTCATTGGCCTTTGATCATGCCTCTGGTACGCCATTATCCTGGCAGTATGGGATCTTAGTTGCATGGTCTAAAACATTGCTCAGGTTTTGAAACAATTGCCTGGAAATCATCCAGCAACTTGCCAGACTATTGTATACAATGACAACCAAACTGGCTCAAAGCTTGTTTTACTTCTAAACATCTGGAGGGTTGAGAAGTTTTACTTTGCTTTGGAAAGTAGCGTGAGCACAGGCTGTATCTCAAATTTACACATGTATATTCTTATTAATAAATAAAACCAGATATTTGGCAACACAACAGGGATGTTTTTTTAAAAACCTCTCCAGAGTAATAAATAAATATTGCCCATTCAGCCTCTTGTCTCCTGTATCCTGAATTGGCTAATGGGAGAGTGACATTTTTCTAACAGGAATGTAACACATTCCAGAATTTCTTTGGTAGGAGCTGGAAAGCAAATGTTTTAATGTACTTTCAGTGACAGGCTTAAATTAAACCACACAAAGAAATTACTCTGAGTGAATCCCAGTGCTGTCCAAAATTTGTTGACTCAGGCTGGTTCAATTTTGAGCAATTTTCCCTCGCAAGTGGCAGTCTTATTCTCAGTGGTGGCCATTCATTTATCTCATTAGGACAACATGTTTTTTTGAGCTAAAAGGTAGTAATGCAACAGAACCCAATTACTAACTTAATATATTGCTACATGGGTTGCAGGTAATGCATATTATCTGCCTAACCACTAATTTCATCTGTCAATTGATCAGGGAGGCAAGGATAAAAGTCTCCAAAATGAATTTCCTCATAAATAAGGCCTGCTTTTAAAACAACCTTTCTTTTTTCTTTTTTTTTTTGCTGATCTCCCATTGTGACATCATTGACTTACATTTATATTCTTAATTTACTATTATTGTTTTTGTTTTTAAAGGTGGTTTTAAAACCATAAAGACAATTTTAGTGTCAAATACTTGGTGGGAAAGTGGTCTCACTATGTCATGGGTTCATATCCAATACAGAAAATTTCTAGGTCTTTCTTGATGGATGCAAAACAAGTGCAACGAGAATCCTGTGTATCAAATTTGAAGGACAAAGAGGCCAGAAGCAAAAATACCAAAAGACTTTCATCTACTATTTAGAAGTTTATCTGCTATTATGTCAGATGACTTTAAATAGCATCAATCAAAATAGACTTGAAGAGTGTCTTTATCCAGTATGATATATCATCTTAAGTAGCTTTTTGTGTGTTCCTAGTTTTGACCATTTCAAGTCCACATCAATCCTATTGTGATTTTAAAATTAACCAGCCGATGCTACCCACATTGTACAAAAATGTGTTTTAGAAACTTGCAATGTTAATTAGAATGTCTCAATACTTGGGATAGACTCACAGAAGTTATACACCAGGGGTGCCCAAACTATGGCCCATGGGGCGGATGAATTGGCATTGGGGGCCAGATCCAGCATTTGGGCCATAGTTTGGGCACCCCTGGTTTAAGCAGAGAAAATGGCAGCTTCAAATCTATCTCATCCTGTGGCAAAACAGACTGCAATTAATGTTTTACTTCCACTTCTGGTGGGAGGAACCATGTGACCAGCCCATGGGCCTAAATCTTTGGGCACCCCTGTGATACACTCTAAAAGTGAGGAGGAGCTATTCTTTCTCCTTCTATGCCACTCCTCAATGGGAACTGAAACAGAAAAGAAGCAGGAATAGAACACAATAACATTGAGTATAATAAAGTCTTTAAAAGCCACATAGAATTGTCAGAAGCTCACTGGCAACTGTTGTTAAACCACCTTTCTATCCTCAGACCAGAATCAAAAAGGAAACTGTAGACATGACAACCTTGCCTCAAACTAACTGAGCCAAAAAGAACATAAAACCAACCTAACAAAGAGGTAGTCAAGAGTATCAAATGGTAACCTAATTTTTTTTTAAATGTCAATTAACTTGTAAACCTCCCAGAGTGTGCCCAAAGTTCTTTGGGGCAGTATATAAGTGTAATTGTTATTGCTCTGTGTTCAAGAACCATTTTGTGCCAATTTTCAAACATGCATAGGCAGTATCTTGAAATGTTGTATACTTAAATAGACCTATTTAAAATTTGCTTCTTTTTAGATCTAACCAGAATCTGCTTTGCTCCCACCTCCAGGCGCCCATCAACAGCCAGAGGGGAGTTACTCTGTTTTCTGCTTTGGTTGTTTTGTGAGATTGTATTTTATGATTGTTACTCAGTGGTGGGATGTCAAAAATTTTACTACCCACCATGGTGTCATCACAGTATGGACGGAGCTAACATCATGATGTCATGATGTCATGGGCAAGGCCAAAGGAAAAAAAATACAATAAAAATAAGCGCGCGTGCGCGCGCACACACACACACACCCCTCAACGCACCCACCCACCCACCCACAACACAAACCCATAAATAAATAAAATAAATAAATAAAATAAAAAATACATTAAAATGCAGCCAGCCAGCCACCCCAAACACAAATCAACCAGAGCTTTTAAACCAGAGCTTAAAGCTTATTCTGGCGAATCTTTCTCACACTAGGTCAGATGGAAGAAACTACAGAATGAACTCACCACAAGATGGCTTCATTTTGGCACTTTTCAACTTTTCAACAGTTAAAGAAGTTAGGTACTAAGTCTTTGCCTAACCAGTTCTCTAGGATAATATGCCTTAATGTAAATGTAAAACAGTTGTACCTCCTTAAGGGTTCTCCAATTGGAACAGCACTTGGAACAGCACAGGTGTAGCTTATTGATGAGGTAACTCCAAGACTTTGCTTAAAAACCCCAAGCCAGGCCACCAGGCCTTTTTAGGAACTGTGGTAGTACGTCAATATAGATAAAGGTATTAAATACACATTAAAATACACACAGAGACACCACATCCAAAGGTGAGTCACTTACCCTGGGGAACAGGCTATAGGGAGCTTCAGGCTAGCAGCTTCTCTTCCTCCTCCCCGCTTGGAGGCTGTGCATATGCACCAAGCACTGCATGCAGACCAAATGCTTGGCACGCATGCGCAGTGGGGGAACCAGTGAAAAGGTAAGCCCCGAAGGTGGTTCCCCCAAAAGCTGCTACCGGTTCTCCAGGACACTGGGAAAAGTTACTACCGGTTTTGGCAAACTGGTGAGAACCTGTTACATCCCATCACTATTGTTACTGTGCTGTTGCTGTTTTGACTATAAGCCATCCTGAGTCATCTCGGTGACTGGGTGGCAATATAAATCTGAACAAACAAATAAATAAATACATACTTAATACATGTTCAAGTGTATATAATTATCATTGGTTGTACATAGAAAGGTGGTTTAAAAACAGTTGCTCAGTAAGCTTTAATGTGGAAAACACAAGCAAATTGCTATTTTTAATAAATTGATAAGCAGAGCATTTAGTCCATTCATTTGTCACAAAAATAGCCAGGATGACGGTTTTGTGTTTAGATGAGAAGTGATTAACTGATGAAAATAGGGATCAGATTCTGGGATTCTCCCTTGCTTAGGGTCTCTATCTGAATTCTCCTAGTTCAGCCATTCACTCACCAGAAATTATCTTAAAGGATGAAAACTTCAATTTAGCAGCACAGAGGAAGGTATGCTTAATTCTTTAGTGTTATTTCAGTATGTTTAGCAGTATACTGGATTGTGAGCATAATTCACAACATTTATATAAGCTTAGGAAAGCCCTAGTGGACAAATAATAGCTTGTATGGTAAATTGGCCGTCCTTTTGTCAACTATACAACAAACCCTATTCAGGAATAGTTTGGGCAACAGTCATTTGGAGAGAATCAAACGCAGGTAGGAACTATTGGAAGAGAGTTTGGGAAGGAAAGAATAGTGTGCAAATATTTATGCTCGTTTTTCAGAATAAAGTATTCTGCTGCTAATAAAGTTATCTCAGTGCCCAAATATATTAAAAGACACGGATGACATTTCCATACTGACTGTATATATCCTCTGTTGTGTATTATATACTAAGAATTCTCAATCCACTTTCAAATAATTGTATCTGGGCTAAAGAAGAGTGTATTTTTAAATTGCTGCTCTGAATCCATGTAAAGATCCTTAAACCCACATGCATTTTCCTTCCCCAGCTTGGCTATCTTTTCAATAGCAAGAAATTTATCTCCTTTTCTCTTTATACTATAATGTAAGAGAAGAAATATGTAATATATATGTTTTTTTTCCTGGCAAGGCGTTACCTATTATGGCTATTTTAGCTCTGGTTACCAGGAATAGCTAATCATAGTTTCCAAGGTGGATGTGTTTCTTGTAATTAGTTACAGTACGGTAATAGAGTAGACAATACAGCCAGAGACTCAATGCTGAATGTCAGGTGGCAGTTAATTAACCTGACTCCCTAAAGGGGCCAACAGCTACAGGTGGATAAGCCCCTTTAGGTGGGATGATGGCCCCCCTCATATTGGGGTCAAGGGCAAAATGAGTGGAAGAAGAACTCTGATTCCCAATGGTCATGGCGGCAGAAGAGGCCATGCCAGATGGACTGACTGTGAAGGCACACCTTATTAATATCCTCAAGGCTGTGGCAGTTAAATTCTACATTTTGCATCTCATACGTGTCACATTATTATTATTATTATTATTATTATTATTATTATTATTATTATTATTATTATTATTATTATTATTATTATTATTATTATTATTATTATTATTATTATTATTATTATTATATCATTGCCACTGCAACCACCATCATTGTCACAGCAGCAGCAACAGCAAAATAGAACTCTTATCTCTGTATTTTCCAACTTCCCTAGTCACTGAATTCTGTTTTTTTGCTTTTACTATTATTAACCTCACTCGTCTCTCTCCTCCTTAATCACCTTGTTTTCTTCCTACTTCCCAAGGTGTAGAAACAAAGATAATCCAATATTTCCTCACTTTATGTTACAGACTTAAGGTGTTATAAAAGGCCAAAATAATTAAGAATTATATGATACCATTTTAGCTGACTTTCCAAGCCATACTTTAAAACTCCCAGATTATCTGTAAACCAAATGCCATAAACTGCTTTGTATTGTCCCTTCTTTTTGTAAAAGGATTTTCAAAGTTCAATACCAGAATTAGCCTGTAGGGGGAAAACAATTCATTTCTGCATGGTGTATTATTAGGGGCAAGACAAATGGCAACACACTAACAAGCATCAGATTATATTTCTGAGGAAACATACCATGACAATAATTATAACTTGTTGTAGTAGTTTCTTTTCATTTCAAGGCCTTCTTGAAGAAGACAATATGTCTTCCTTATCCTAGGCACATCTTTGGGTTAAAGAGGTGAAGTCCAGTTTTGCTACTCTTACTTCTGCCTACAAATTTAGTCTTGGGAATATTTCCACAGACCTAACTAAACAACACTAGAAAAACATGTGAAATAGAATGAGTGTATTAAAATGGATAGAGTGCTGGCCTAAGACTCAAGAAATCTTGTGTCAAGTCCTTACTCAGTCATGGAAACCTACTATGGGTAGGCAATGGTAGACATCTCATATACTTCAAAAACTTGAATTAAGGTTGCAATAAATTAGAAGTGAATTTACAACACAAAAGAGCAATAAGAGATTACAAAATCTCTTTCAAGAGCCAGGGTAGTGTAGTGGATCTCATGAACTTGCTCCTATCAAGGGGTTCGAGAGGCTGGGTACGGACATCTTGGCTGCTAGATATTTCTTTGCTGCTACAAACTCCTCCAGTTTCAATGTCACCTCTCCTTCCTTCCTGAACCCAGAGGGCAAGTCGTGGTTCAATAGAGACTGGGAGTCTGCAGTTTTTTAAAAAAAAAATTGGTAGCATGTAAAGCAGAGAGTCATATTGTACCTGTATATGCCTGTTAAAATAGACTTCAACACAGTTAGTAAAACTTATAAAAGAGCTTTATTTTTCCATAAGCATTTTTATAGAAGCAAAGCATAATAGCATACCTTTGAATAGATAAAATAACAGAGTTTCAGATTTCCAAGATAAAATTGGCATGGCATTCAGTCCTTTTCCATCTTAGCCCTGAGGGGTTCATGCTTCCTTTCCATGAGTAAAAGTTCCCCAAAGGGAATATGGGTCCTTGCTAACAAAGCATTTCTGCCTCAGTCAGAGAACTGAATCTCTGTCTAAAATCTTGCAGTTTATATAGGCAAAATGAGCAAATACCTCTCCTTCAAGAATTCAATGATCTCATCTTGATAACCTCATTTGGAACTTTCCACTAGGTTCCAGTACATTTTGGAAGCCACTATAAACTTCCCTGATCACAGGAATGCATGATCTCACTTGTAAGACATCTAGCTAGCCATCTCATCTGAGTGGAATCTGAGATAAGGGGTTTTTTAAAAAAAAGAAAGTAGTTTTTAAGAATACAGAGGCCTTAGTACAGAGGCCTTAGCTCCTGGCTGTTTGACCTAAAATCATGACAGTGGAAAGAGTCTTGGATTAAGATTTAGGAAATGTGGGTTTAAATCTTCACCTGATGGAAATTACTCCTTGGATATTTCACATATCTGAAAACCCCTATTACAGTCACAATAAATTAGAAGTGTCTTGATAGCACATAACAGTAGCAACTTTAGAATTCTGGGGAATTAGTTAAATGAAAGCATATGTAGTTTGCTCATCCCAAAATGAACTAAAATGAAGCTGTAGTTTATATTTTCCAAATTTTGTAATAGTTTTCCGTTTTTAAAAACACATATGCAGTGGAACCCCAACATACAAACAGTTCTACTTATAATTTTTTTTGACATACAAATAGAAATTCTGGCTAAAAAAATATTCAACATACAAATTTTAAATAGGAAAAAATTTGACATACAAAAATATACTGTCATCTAGTGGCCTCTTCTAGTAATGCAATGTGTTTTCAACATACAATTTTATTGACATACAAATAACCTCATGGAACAGAAAAAAACATATGTAGAGGTTTTACTGTATAATAAACACATTAGTGAATTTTGCAAACATATTGAAATAAAATTATGTAAAAATGGATTTATTAGAAGAAATGGACACATAACTTCATGCAAACTGTTGCATTTAAAAAGACAAATTGAAACAGCAACAAGAAAAGATATAAGAGAAACAAGAAAGTGTGTGAAATAAAAAAAATGATAGATTGACCTGCTTCTTTATTTAGTGATGAGGCTAGTACCAAGCAAATGCACACTATTATCTCCACAGTTAAATTCTCTCTCTCTCTTTCTCTATATTTCCCATACTTTGCTCTCTGATAAAGCCAAATGAATTGAGCTCCTGAGCTTTTACATTAATGGAATCTCCAATTTAAAAGCCCTTTCCCCCCAAATGTGATCTGCAAGAAATCAGCAGCAGCCTTAACATCGTTTCAATGATTTCTTTTCAGACAAGCTTCAGTATCATTATGAAATGTCAGAACTTGTTTTGTGCCTTTTAAACACTTAGCAGAAAGTCAGATGAGGGCAGGGAATAACCATGACTGGAGGGAAAATGGGGGACAGAATGCTGAAACCTCAGAATGCTCCTTATACAAGGGTTGGGAGAGAAAGGAAATTGCTTGTGTGTGTGTGATTTCATGTCCAAAGATATTGGGAAGTATCATGGAAAGAATTGCTCAGGACAGGGCAGTTGTGTGTTAAGCCATTTGCATCTCTTTTTTCCTTCCCTTGCTGCAGAGCACAGAGATCACATCTCCCATTTAGAAGCCAAATTACTTCCTTCACAAAGCAGAAGGAAATAGTTCAGGAAGTATTGCCTCACATTGTTTTGCTCCAGTTGTTTTTGATTAATTGCCTATTGGGCCTGAATGTGTTAATGCCTAGGTAGACTGACAGGAGATAATAGAGGCCCTCCTATGGTTGTCTACCCAGACAGATCAGTTAGCTAGTTCACTGGTGAGTGTTCAGGGTTAGAATTAAAGGTTATATCTGGATTACATACCACCCTTCCCTTCTGCCCAGGAAGAAGCTGTCCTCTGATTCAGAGGTTTCAGGGAAAGAAAAGACAAGAAAGAAAGGGGAAGGAAAAAACAAACCCAGAAGATTGGTTCTTATGGCAACAAGGTGTAGGTCAAGGACATCACAACTGTCTGCCTGCACAGAAAGAGGAGCCTGCAGGTGAAAGTCCCCTCCAGGGCTCACGCAAGTTATGCATGACTTTCAGTCAAGCGATCTGGGTCAAAAATAGCCAAGAAAGGCAGTCCCAAGTTATATTGGCCAGCATTGCCTTAGGGTAGGAGCTCAACATTGGTTGGGAAGACCTTTGCTCTCTAACCTTGGTGCTGCACTACTAGGGAGGACCCTCTGTAGGCTGGGAGGATTTATATAGTTCATACAGGTGTGGCCCAGTTTAATTCCCACCCTGATGTCTCATCTCATTTTTGTTTTCTGGCAGGGTGGCAAAAGTTACTTTTTAAACTGTAAAGTAAAGGCAAAGGTCGCCCTTGTTTGAAAGCCAGTCATATCCAACTCTAGGGTTCAGTGCTCAACTCTTTTTCAAGCTGTGTCTGCAGATGTTTCCATGGAAATGTGGCAGGCATGACTTGACACTGGAGTGCAAGGAATGCTGTTTACTTTCCTATCAAAGTGGTACCTATTTATCTACTTGCAGTTTCTTGCTTTTGAACTACTCGGTTGGCAGGAGCTGGGACAGAGATGGGAGCTCATTCCTTCGTACAGTACTCAGGTCTCGAACTGCTGACCTGCCAACCTTCCAGTTGTCAAGTTCAGCATCTTAACCACTTGACCCACCACAGTCCCATACCAAATGTTTAATTCAAGTTTGACAAGCCTGATTTTAAGATATAACATGCAAAACTTATAAATCAGAAATGACATTTTCTTGGAAAGAAGGAGCCGAACAGATCTATTCTACATAAATGTATTGTACATAAAACCTCAAGTGTTCTCTGAAAATTACAAAGGACAATTCACACACACACACACACACACACACACACACACACACACACACACACACACACACACACACACACACACACTGCTATCATAATCAAGAATCAGTTTTTTTAAAGATATGATGAATTACTGTTTATACTAGCTTGGCTTCCAAACAATTAAGGCATAAAAATAGACTGGGGTGGTACAGAGGAGACAGATCAATCATTAATAGCACATTTCCTGTATAAATTTGAATTAAATTAACAGCACATTTCTGGAACTTATTGGAATTCAAGCCTAAAATTTCTTCCATATCCTTGCCTTCAGCAGCTACATTTAATGTTCATATATGGTTTGAAACCATCATATATATCTGATGGTCTCAGCACCAGCTAAGGTTGTTCACAACTGCTCTTTTAAAGGTGCCAACTGTTAAAACCTGATGAGGAGATCTTTTTTGTATTGCTGCTCCCAGTTGTGGCACTCTTCTTCTGCATCCTTGTGAAGCATGTTGTCTTTGCAGGGATTGAAGAGGAGATGTAAGGGAAGATTATTTTGTAAGAGCTTTGGACGTTGTTAAATTGTTATTTCAATATTTATGTTGTGAAATTTTATGCGGTGTAGCATTATGTGATATAGTTATATCAACTGAAATTGTTTGCAAGTTGTGCCTGTTACTAATTTCAGTTGTGTTCCTACCAATGATATGGTGAATTCTGCTATTCGATTGTTATGGTTGGTTATTGGTTGTTTTTTAAAAAATGTGTAATGGTTGTTAAGTTCATCCTTCTGGATCTCTTTGGACATACATACATCATATATAATGAAAATATTTAACCAATGAATCAGACTAGCAAGTAAGATTTAGGGGGCAAGTGTAGGTTTGTTGAGGGTTGAGGTAGCTTAACGGTTAAGACTCTGAGCTTGATGACTGAAAGATCAGTAGTTCAGCAGTTTGAGACCAGAGTGCTGTGCAACGGAGTAAGCACCCATCGTCTGCCCCAGCTAGCAGTCCAAAAGCAAGAAATTGCAAGTAGATAAACAGGTACCATTCTGGCAGGAAAGGAAATAGCATTCCATGTGCTTCAGCATCAGTCATGCCTGCCTCATGACTACAGAAACATCTGTAGATGCAGATAGTGCTGGATCTTTTGCTGTAAACAGAGATGAGCACCACACTCTAGAGTCATACACAACTGGCTTTTGAGCAAGGGAGACCTTTACTATAGGTTTGCTGAGATTTCAAGTGTATCCTTATTTAACATATGACAATTGTTTGGTTGGAAGACTATCAGCATATAGTCTCCTGTTTTAAGTTCTTATCTGGAATAAAGCTAAAGAACTGAAAGATGGGAGAGTAAAACTCTTAAAGTAGCCTATCAACAGTTAACACCTGGGCATGAATGAGACTTAGAGACATTGGTCATGCGGCCACAATTGTCCTCACTTTTGTAAGATGATTTTCTCTTTAAACTGTATCCATTGTTTCTGATTTTTTTTAACACAAACCATACACAAACTCCTTTCCATTTTTTCAACACTTTTCTTTCAGAGTATATTTCCTACTTTTGAGTGATGCATAAATTGCCACCTTTCTTAAGATGTATCTGAAGCTGTACTAGAAAGATCTCATTTCCAAAGAACAGCAATAACGATTATAACTAGATACTGCCCAATAGCACTTAAATCACTCCCTGGGCAGTATGCTGGGTAATTAACATATTGCCTAGAACACACTGAATCTGCATTTTGCTGATCTCAGAAAGATGGTGGGCTCGAGCCTGTCAGGATAGAACTCAGATGGTGAGCAGAGTCTTGGCTGCAGTACTGCAGCTTAACACTCTGCAGCAATGGCACTCTTCACTGTGTCAGATACTTGCCCTTTTCCATTCTGTAGAACAGAATATCCGACCAGATATCAAACCTGTCAGGCTGACTGGTACATGGCACGCAATATGACTGAGACAACTCTCCTTAGAACATTTGAGTTATCACAGCTCCTGCTGCTTCCTTTTCAAGTGGTGCCTTGTTAAGCAAGACATTTAAAAAGTGTTCTTTGTAGTTGTTAGTAAGAGGCACCCCACTGGGTTTTTATTTGGTATGTCTGTGTGTTGGTACACTGCTGGCAATCTCAGGAATAAGAGCCACACGCCAGAGAGAGCAAGTGAAAGTTGAGTGATGTTATGCTCCTAGTGTACTGTTTAAGGAAAAGGGCTCCCACGGTTTTGTATTGAATTTCAATTAGGCATTCTTAAGAAAAGTAAAATTGGCAAGCTGAGATGGCTTAGCCTTGTAACTCCAACATTTTATGCCAGGTCAAGAGACATTTGTTCTCTTCCTCTTTTTAGAGATGAAAAGGGGAGAGAAAAGCAAAAGCAAATCAGAAGCAACAGTGCCAGGAAGTTCTAATATGGTTTTATCTAGGCCTAGCCTTCTCCAGGGAAATGAACATAAATGCTTTGCTCGCTCAGCCTACAATGCTGTTCACAAAGAACTATATTCCAAAAGGCCTGAAAGTGCGGACCTTTCTTTAACCACATGCTGAATATTGGTGGCTTTCAACAATGATTAGAGCCTGCTTTTCTAGGGCATGGTTTTTTAAAATTCATTTTTGGATTGCTGTTGCAATGTCACTTATAAGAATGCCATGGACTAGATTAAAAAAAAAAGCTTTGGCTACCTTGGAGTCGTTGTTTAGAAAGGTGTCCTTGTATGAGTAGACGTCACTGCAACAACATTCTGCACAACTTCTGTCCATAATGATCTGTTCCAGGCACTTCTTCTCCATGTTGGTCCAACATTTTTCTTGAGAAAATCTCCCCATCTGTGAGGTGGTCTTCCCCATAGTCTTCTGCAATCTCTCGGATGCAATTCATTATTCTGGCGCTCCATCTATTGTCACTTGTGCATGCAACATGGCCAACCCATGTTAATTTGTTTGTCAGGTACAGTAATACCTCGGATAACGTTTACCTCAGATAACACTAAAATCACATAACATTAAGTAATCTGGGGAGGAGAATTGGATCGAATAACGTTAAAGTCCTATGGGATGTATCGGATAACAACCGCTAAAGCCTGTGCGGTTACAATGTATCTCTATGGAGCTTTAACATTATCCGATACATCCCATAGGATTTTAACATGCATCGGATAACACTAAAAATCGGATAACACCAAGACTTGTGGAACCAAGTCTTAGCGTTATCTGAGGTATTATTGTATTCTGTTACTAGTTCTTTTAGCAGTAATCTTTTTCTGATATCATCATTACTTTGTCTGATATCATCATTTACTTTATTGCATAATGAGATTCTGAGCATTGATCTCTCCATTGCTCATTGTATTACTTGTAGCCATTATTCTTCCGCAGCTGTCAAAGCCCATGTTTCACTGACTTACATCATTTCTTTCAAGACCCTGGAATTGAACAAATTTGCCTTTGTTTCTGATTTAGCTTTTGATTTAAAGATGGCTGACACTTCTCTGAATTTGTCTTGCCTTTAAAAAAAAATTATGATTTAAATGACCTCCCCACCTTTTTTACTCATAATTCCACCACTTGATAGCAATTCATTCTCCACTCTTGTGACCTTATCTGATAAACAGAGCCAGTTAGGATGGTGGAGTCAAATGATGATGGAGTCATATGGAACAATGACACCATTACAAAACAGAACCATGGTCCACACACTGCAACCCTTTTATATACACCTTGTCCCCTAAAAAGTCTTCAAAAGGGACAATATCTATAAAACAAATTAATTTCCTATGCAAATAAAATGATGCTTAACATTTTACAACAAAGACTTTCATTATATATGGAATGACAAATACCAGACATTCAAGTTGAATTCATAGATGGAAGAAACATTAGAAAACATATTGCAAATATATGCTGACTGCTAGAGTAAACCAAAGAAGTTCAGAATAAAATTATAGTTTTCAGATCTTTTACAGATTACAGGAAAATCCTTAAATATGTGGTCATGAAAAACTATATGTTGTTATAAAAGAAATGGATTTGCCACAACATTTGATTATTTAGTGTGTAATCTATACTCTGACAAGAGGCTACTGCTAGGATAAAGTATGGAGAAATAGAATGGTTTCCCACTGACCAGAGTGTATATATATGTTACAGTTAAAACTAGTGACTACCTGCGTTTGTGAGAACTAGAATTAACTGACAATGAAAGATCCATTTCTAGTGAATGCTGGTTTTAATTAGTCAAAACTAGTTTTAACTAAATGGCTTAGTTAAAACTAGAAGTTCCCATCAAGATAAAAGTTTCAGTTAAAGCCAGTTTCCAGTTAAAATGGGTTTTGACCAGTCAAAACTAGTTCTGACTAGTCAAAACTAGTTCTAACTAAATGTCTTAGTTACAACTAGAATTTCCTAATAATAATAATAAGTGAAAGTGCGAGTCTGGCAGAGCCTCACTTTTCCAGCCAAACCGCAGAGGCGAGATGTTGCCAGGACAGTCCTGGATACTGCAAAGGGACTGCAAAGAGGCTGCAGTGGCTCAGTGGTTAAGAAGATTGCCTTGTTAGCTGGAAAGCTGGCAAGTCAGCAGTTCAAGATCTGGGTACTGCATGACGGTTTGAGTGCCCACCCCACCCACAGGGTCTTGAGGCCAGGCCAGTGCTGGAAGAGGAAAAGTGCAAGGCTGACAGAGCCTAGTTTTTTCAGCCAAAGTGCAGCATGGGGAAAATTGGGGGGGGGGCGGTGGCGGTGGCAGCAGAGGCAAGATGTTGCTGGGATGGTCCGGATACTGCAAAGGGACTGCATAAGGGCTCTGGTGGCTCAGTGGTTAAGAAGCTCACCTTGTTAGCTAGAGGGCTGGCAAGTCAGCAGTTTGAGACCCAGGGACCTCGGAAGGGAGATGCAGCAGAGACAAGACTTTGCCAGGACTGTCCCGGAGATGGTGCACACCATGGGGTCTTGAGGCCAGGTGGCAGGGCAGCAATGAACAGGCCAGACTTCCACACTATAATGTACTTAAATCCAGAATCCTCTTATGTTTGCACGTCAATCAAATCAACCTAGCAACAACTGTTCATTTCTGAATGAAGAATGGGTTTAGAAACAAGCCCCCTTTTCCTCATACTATTTTTATGTTGACATGTTTTGCACATAGACAGAAATATATTTATCATTTCTAATGTTATATTGCCATATTTTCTTGAGGTTTCCATTTTTAATCTGTCTCGACCTCCATGACCTACAGCCACAAGAGATGCTTCAATAATATCAAAGATTTCATATGCATATAGGAAGTTGTTACCAACTTTCTTGTCCCACAGATATTAAGAACCTTGGATCTATTTAATCTTCTGTACTGTTTCTGTGTCTTTTTTTTCAGCTGTCTGTGCTTCCTCAACATCTTTACTTTACTACTTTACTTTACTACTCATATTTGCTATCCTGCCCCAATCAGGTGATCCCGACTCTGGGAGGCTTACAGCATAGATTAAAAACATATCAATATTTAAATTTTTTTTAAAAATTCATAAAAATTAAAACAGTATCGGGGGTAAGATCAGAAAGGGTGGAATATCTCTAGACTAGCCACCCCACATGGGATCCCCCATTCCTGGATCCCCACACTTGTCCTGCCAGCCAGGTTTTTAAGCTCTTCCGGAAGGGCAGGAGCTCTGTCTGCAGGCGCAGCTCAGTTGGGAGGAGGTTCCAAAGGGCCGGGGCGAACACAGAGAAGGCCCTCTTCCTAGTGCTAGCGAGGCGAGCCTCCCTAGCCAATGGAATAACAAGAGAGCCCCTCCGATCCGCCCTGGTGGGACGGACAGATGTTCTTAGGGTGACGCGGTCTCTTAGGTATCCTGGCCCACGACCATATAGGGCTTTAAAGGTAATGACCAGCACCTTGAATTGCACTCGGAGACATACTGGCAACCAGTGCAGCTCCCGAAGCAGTGGTGATCTTCCATTAGTTTTTCATAATTCTCTTTTCTGATAACACTGTAGTGGTTTTCTTTTCTTCTCTTCTTTTGGTTTTCTTCAATCTCTAAAATCCTTTTCAAAAATTCTTCTTTTCATCCTGTTTGTTTATTTGAATCTGCCATGACAACTTTTTTGGAAGCTATTTACCAAATAGAAACCAAATAGAACTTAAAATACCTAAGAGGAAAAAAAAAGCTGTGGAACCAGAGATGGGATGTAACAGGTTCTCACCAGTTCGCCAGAACCGGTATTAACTTTTCCTAGTGTTCCGGAGAACCGGTAACAGCTTTTGGGGGGAACCACCTTCGGGGCTTACCTTTTCATTGGTCCCCCCACTGCGCATGCGTGCCAAGCACTTGGTGTGCATGCACACCTACAGTGCTTGGCGCGTATGCGCAGCCTCCTTGCATACACAGAGGCGTCATTTGGGCACAAATGTCTCTTTTGCTAGGCCATGCTATATGCATTGCAACTGAAAAAAAGGAAAGGCTTTGCTGTATTAATTAGAACACTTATAGCTAACTATTCTAAATGATTGAATTATGAATAGTCCCAGACAACACAGCTGAATTATTCACATGGAAGTAATTTAGGATTATGGTCATAATCTGCATACCATTATTAATGAATATTTTTCCGGTATCAATGGTAAATTAATTACACTGACTAATATTCCCTGCTGCTTTCTAATGAGCTCTTAAAGAATGAACAATAATCTCAGGGGTTGGTTTTTGTTTTGTTCTTTTGCTACCAAGTGATAATTTCTCTCTATTTTCTAGCAACAGAAATCTTCTTTACAAATCCAAAAACCAACCGACCAAATAATCAAAAGACCAGTTGTTGAAGCTTTTGCTATGGTAAGAGGTAATCTTCCAAACAATACAAATTACCATTATTCCATAAAAATCAGAAGCAAGGAAAAATGAAGCTACTTCCCAAAGACATTCCCTCGTAAAACAAAAATTGTGTAAAACTCCACTGCTTCGAGCAATAAACATGATGGTGAGCACTAAATACTCCCTATAACTTGTTTATGTAAGTCTTTAAAAACTACGACATACTTCTTTGAAAATAATATACAACAAATGATACACACAAATGAAAAAATTGCTAAAAATATGATTATGCTGGATGTGTATTGATATGTGCAGACATGTTAAGTGCTGGAACCCAGAAGGAAAAATCTCCAATTCATGACACCTTTTATAGATGGGTAGGCACAGTGTGTTCTACGGATATGTCTGCCTATTGTCCCAGCTTGTGCTCCCAGCATCTGACATCTACCAATGGGGGAAAAGGTTATTCCTTATGACCTATAAATGAGAATGGAGGCATTTTTACTATGTATGGTGGCCCTTCTGGCTCTTTTACAAATATGTGACCTTTTTTGAAACCTAAAGAGACTAGGTGGGAGGAATGAAGCAGAATTCCACCTTTTATCTCCAAAAAGCACTTTGTTTTTATTGTAAAAACAAAGTAAAATAATATAATTTGGTATCTGGATGGTGGTATGCTTGTCTGTTGGATCCTTTAGAGTTGCCTGACCATGCATCATAGTTTAATTTTTTTAAAAATCCAGGAAATAAAAGGCCAACATCTAGTAAGTGAATTCATGGTACAATAAAAGTAGAAAAAACATGTAAACACATAAATTAAAATATGATCCAGTCTCTTGCTGACCAAACATGAAGTGTAAGGGAAGTATTAAGCATGTCCTCCTTACCCCCGGAGGGTCCCTGTTGCAAGGCAACTGCTTGTCTGATCTTGCAGCAGGCATGAGAGTACATGATTAGGGACCGAATGGGGACAATTCCTCTCCAATTCCAGATTTAGGAAACAAGATGTTAGATGTAGGTCCCCCCCTGGTTTGTTTTAAGTAATCAGCCCTTAAGACAGCAGTGCTATTTTAAGCAAGTGCTTCAGTCATCAATAGACATAATGGGGGATCTAGGGGCTGCAATGGGTCAGTGGTTAAAAAGCTTGCCTTGTTAGCTGGAAGGCCGGCAAGACGGCAGTTTGAGACCAAGAGACTGCATGACAGATTGAGTGCACATCTCTGTCCCAGCTCTTGGGGACATGAAAGGAGCCTCATTTGGGCATTCCCTGAGTGGAGTTTTTCCCCCAAAAATCCTTTCAACCTAGAATAATTTTTGACACAAAATTATTATTATGGGGAATCTAAGTTGGATACTGATGAGCAGCCATAAACACACGCTGAATGCACACTCTGTAGAGAAGGACTATGCCTTTCCTCCCTTGCAAACAGCCAGTCACCTCTCTTTGTCTAACACAGAATATTTTATGGAATTGTGTGTTGTAGCATCTACCTGGACTGGAGAATAAGAGGAAGAAAATGGTTTCTAGCTCTTTGGAAAGAAGAAAGGAATTTGATATTCCAGGCATAATTCTATGGTGCACAATGGCTCGTTCACCACCTATGTTCCAAGATGTCAAAGAAGAAGGTATACCTTTGAATATCACTGCAGAACCAATGCAACCAATGCAGTTGTTACATAGTAATTGAAATGAACAATGCATTTTCCTTCCCCATTTCTGTCTGCTTCCAAATAAGTAGGATTAATTTTATGGCTCAAGAATAAATTATAGACTGGTTTGATCCACAGGACTTTCACATGTAAGATGAAGCTCCTTGTCCTTTTAATTGCTGTTCCACGAATGGAAAGGATGCAACAGTCTGCCATACTGAAGAGACAGCAATAAAGAAAGCTCTGTCTGTTGAACATCTACTTACTATGCAGCTAATATAGTCACAGAGTCCTTCAAGGTGGGCCATAATTATCAACCATGCAGTGTATACAGGAAGCAAGAGTCTTTCTCATTAAGTTATCTGTTACTTATTCAGGAAGTGAATGTAGATGCCTGCTCAGTCAATGGTGTTTGGTTCCATAAAGTAAAAATAGGTTCTTTCTTGGGCAACAACCACAAACATACACATCCAGCACAATCCTCTTACAGGAGTTTTGGTTTGTATCACTGATGTTTAGAAGATATTTTTGACTCAATAATTCACAAGAAGAAGGTGAGGACCTTGCCGCCCCTACCCTTGTGCCCATCCCAGCATATTGTTTTGTAATATAATGTATTGTCTGTAAGCCACCCTGAGTCGCCACGGCGAGTGGGCAGCAATATAAATGTGAACTAATAAATAAATAATAAATAAATAAATATTTATGTTAAACGCAGAACATATTCATCAGATCACAATCCTAGTAATGGGTTGGGATGCAGATAAAGAATCTAGTATGGTAGCTATTTCAAAGGTGATAACTCATCCCAACTATGCTAAGTTTTGTGAAGCACCATAAAAGTTCATGTGTGCACACAGAGTACTGTTGTTATGTGTAGCTAAGTTGTCTCTGACTTATGGTAACCCAATGAATGAGATAGATAATCTTATGTGTAACAGGATACAGAGAAGTACCTTCTGTCTTAGGTGGCAAGTAGTTGTTAGACTGCAAGCTCTGTAACATATTCATCATGTTGTTCAAATAGGTTTTCCTCTAGAGATAGGAGCTGTCTATTTGCTGCTAGTGTATCTTGCATTCATTGTGCTTTTTGTGATGAAATATTGCCAATTCTATTCAGGGATAGGAAATTTTATTGATGGAAATCATATCAACTTTGACAGTTAGCAACTGTCAGTTAGGAAAAGATTAATAAGTAAAACATGTAGAATATTGGTAGAGGCATAGGGTCAACAACAGAGTTTGAGAATAACATGGTAAATGGAGATAGGAAGAGAAATAACTGAAGAGGAATAGAGAATGTATAGAAGAAAAGAATTTTAAATAATGTGTCTATAAGATTAAATGTGGAGATGGTACTTAACACAGGTAAAAAAATGATTGTTATTGCTCACCAACCAGCAAATAAAGAGATGAGACATAAGAAATTGGGTTTATAATTTGAGCCACAAACACATTTAAATTTATTAAAAATTCCTAACCTTCAACAGGTCTTGGTAATTTCTGAAACATGGTACTAGAGCAGATGGACAACCTTGGCCTCTCTCTGGCCTGGGAAGACAAGTCCCTATCCCACATGCAGGCCAGCTAAATTGTGTGTGTGTGTGGGGGGGGCATCCTTGTAGCCTTTACCAACTCTATTCACATGAATTGATACCTCATGATGCAACTCCCAGTGTGCACCCGAATCACATTACAGTCAAATCTCACATAAAGAGCGACTCGCTTAAAGAGCAGAATTTTCTCTGAATGTTCGCTTGGCTTAACAAATAAAACCAACCAAAAACTCGCTTAACAAATAAATCAGGGTTTGCAATCCACCCCACAAATGGTCATTTACAATGGTGTTTCGCTTAAAGAGCAAACTCGCTTAAAGAGCAATCCTGTGGAACACATTATACTCTTTAAGCGAGGTTCAACTGTATCCTGATTCACATCCAATCCCCTTCTGTGGAACTAGCTGGTACCACCCAAATTCAGTTACTACCCAGAAAAAAGTAGCATTAGTGACCTATTTAAAGGACTTTGCCTTCCAATCATCCCATGATGCCCTGTAAGAATCAGAACAGGATTGGCAACAATCACTTGGAATTCTCTCCCCCCCCCCCCCCAAACGTTGCCAATCAGAGCACTAGAGGCCAAACTTCCTAACTGGCCCCAGATAGCAACCAAAACTGTCACTCTGGCCTTCAGGGCAGGCAAGTGAATTGTCTGTTCTTTAAAAAAAAAACATTGTCACAACAGATATATAAAAACATACAAAAATCTTAACAAAATTATATAAAACTACAACATGCACCCACTACCAGTTGGACAGTATAGATCTTCTTTTAATTATTCTCTATATCATTGCCTAATATTTATATGTTTGTCCCATCATTCCAAAAAGATAATAATCTTTCTTTACTCCTTCCCCTTTGACTAATACATAACATAAAAATTCTCCCAAAATTTCTTTGAAATCAGATTTTTTAAATAATCCTTTTTAGTTTTAATTTGGATAATAATTTATCATTTATAGCTATATTCCATATATCTTTATACCAAACATCCAATTCAAATTCACAATCTGCTTTCCATTTTTAAACAATAATCTCAAAGCTGTTCCAAGTATAACAATTTGTTCCTTCTTATTTCATTTAATTTCATTTATTGCATTCTATTTGCACGGTTTCAAAATCTATTAATAATGTTATTTTAGGACCCAACTTGGGGTACACAGAAAGAACTTCCTTGAAGATTTTGGTATTTTTCAACCACCATCGGGCATACCCTGGTAATGGCAACTTTGTGTTGCCAGCTAATCGTTCTCACACTAGGTCAAGATAAAGGAACTGCAAAATGAACTCAGCAAAAGGTGGCTTCACTTTGACAGTTTCACATCTGGCCTAGACACAGAGGAAAAGGAGGAGGAGGGGAGGAGGGGGAGAACCCACCTCCAATTTTATGGACAGTATTTGATTGATTTAAATAAACCATTTTCCAAATTAGACTGTCCGTTCTTCATGAGCAACAAGCTAGCTTTGGGGTAGGGTGGGCTTACGAAATCATTTAAGCTCCACCCCCAAAGCCAATGTATTGAAGATGTATTCAAGAGATCGATAATTATTTCCATTACTCCAATATACTGGAGTTGTATTCAAGAGATTGAGACTTATTTCCATTTCTGGTGGGAATGTGAGGAAATTCAGAAAATATGGGAAATAGTGTTTAATGAAGTGAATGAAAGTTTATTTATGAAACTTGGTTGTTATCCAAAATTAGCAATGTTATCCAGCTTTGGGGATATTTAATTGAAATGGCAAAAAAGGAACTAATTACAATTTTGGCAACAGCAGTGAGACTAATTATTGCAGAACACTAAAAAGTAAGATCTGAGTTTCAACTTATTGAATGTTATAAATATACTTGGAATATAGCTGTTAATGATAAATTGACATGTGAGATTAAAGTAAAAAAGAAGGGCTGTCAAAAGTGAATACATGTAAAGATGTAGAGAAAGATTTTATAGAATTTATCTTACTGAAGGGGAAAAGTCAGATGCCAGAGCATGAAACAATGTCTTTTTGGAGAGAAATGATTTCTGGTAATTAAAGGAAATGAAGTAAAAGGAAAATAATAAATATTTTCTAGGTCCCAAAGGTGGTAGTCACCAATTTATATTATAATTTGCTATTATTTTTGTATTTGTGTCTATTGATTCATGTTTGTTAAATATTAATTGTATTTAAAAACAACAACTTTAAATCATACAAGACAGCAAATATTATTAAAGTGTCTAAACAGATGATAGTGTTATTGAGAGCACTGAAATTAGACAGTATGTAACTGAAGGGAAAAGATGTGTGTGCTAGAAATGATTATTTTGTTTCAGAAGTGAAGAAAATGTTATAAGTAAATGGGCCTATATATGTTCCCTATCACTTATACCTACATGCTAAAAGAACTGAATTTCTGCAGCCATCCATTAGCTCTATGTATTTCCTTATTTATATTTTAACACACTATATCTGGATTTAGGTTATTGTACAAACATAACCACACACACACTTAACTGTAAGTCATATATATTATTCTTTAAATTATGTTTGCATAAACAGATAATAGGGCTATGTTGCAAGTCAAAGGTTAAATGAAACTTCATTAGATACTTGCCTTAAAATACCACATTTAACTTTTTAAAAGCTTCCATTTCTTTAAACACAATCATGTTCTTATTCTTACCCCACAGTCTTATCATCCTTTCTCAAGTTAACACATATATCATCACATTGCAGGGCAATTTAGAAGGCTTTAGAAAGTGATTTCCTATTTTTTTTAACAAACGAGTGGAGGAAGCTTCTCATTAGGAATCCAAATATAGTTCTACCAGATGGAGGATGTGTGTGTCTTTGTTCTATCCTTCCCTTCTTTCTGGCAACAGAATGGTGTTAAACTGATCTTCAGCCACATAATTGTGAAGCTCCCAGCTTCCTTTAAGTATTCTTACTACTTGAAGAATTGAAGCAAGAGAAAAAGTCCAGATGCTGACTCATTTGTTAATTGCTTAACCACTTCTCTCCCAAACACAAAGCAACTGTCATTTGAGTTTATCCACAAACATGAATGTCATTGAGCACAGGGGTGCCAAAACTTTTTGTGCCATGGCCCTAACCATGCCCCTGGAACAGCTGAGCAGGCCTGACCATGCCCCCTGGAAGCAGACATGTTTGCGCATGTGCATCCACATTCACTTCCTGGTAAGGTATGTTTGTGTATGTGCAGGTGTGACTGGAACCACTTCTGGGTGCGGCACGGGTGGTTTGTGTATGCACAGGCATGTCCGCATTCACTTACAGGTGTGACGAGGGCACTGTCGCTCATGTGCAGGGCCATCCACATTCACTTCCAGGTGTGGCGTGGGTACATTTGTGTCTTATTCTCATTTTTGTTTTTATTTTTACTCATTTGTTGTTATTGTTTTATTTTATATTGTATTGTGTTGATTGTTGTCAGGAAATGAACCTATTTCCTAAGGCTTGAAATTGCCAATTTTCAAATAGGCCTCAGAAAAATCCATTTCTCTCTCTCTGAGCCTCAAGGCTGTGTAACAGCATGTTTTTCAACCATGTTTTTAGTGTCAGTGTACCCGTCTTATCTCTTTAGCAGAGCCATGTTATGGCTAGCCCCAGTGCATTCTGTGTGCACGTGTATAAACAATGTACTGTTGTTTTGAGAAAGTTTCTCTGTTGCTTGCTGATACGTGATTGGCTAAGCAGTCCCACCTGACTGCAGATTCTCCATTTTGGAGAGAAGAAGGAGTTCGTCTCTGATTCTTCATGGATTAAGACCTGTTTTTGATTAGAGAGCTTTTGTTTCTGGTTCTCTATGGGCCAGCAATCTTTAGCCTAGGAGCTATGCATTTTTGCTCCTTAAAAATGGTTACCTAGATTTGCCTGTGGACTTTATTGGACTGACTTATGCTACTGACTTTTATGCTTTATGAACCTGATCAATAAATCTTCATCATTTTTCTGAACAACGTGTCTTCATTGGACTAAAAAGGGTAAGAGCTGCCTTTCACACACACAATCTTTGAACACGCTACCCAATTAAAACCCCTTAAGAGCTGATAAGCAGCTGAGAGTTCTATCTCTGTTCTAATTAGCCGTCCAGCCCGCCTCGGTAGTTTTGATTTTGGTTTCCAGGGGTTTTCCAGAAGTGAGGGGGCCAGCTGGATCGTGTATTAATAGTTGAGTTTCTTTTTGTGTTGGCCTGGTATTCCTCATTTCTGAGGGGGTGGACCCAGTAGGTGTGGTTGGAGGCCGAGAGGTCCAGCCCTAGGCCCCTTCAATATGGGGTGCCTACAGAATCAGTGCTCTCGCCTCTCCTATTTAACATCCACATGAAACCGCTGGGTGAGATCATCTGTTCCCATGGGCGAGGTATCACCAATACTCAGATGACACCCAGCTATATATCTCAGCCTGTGGGGACCCAAGTGATGTAGTTGAAGTCTTATCCAGGTGTCTGGAGGCTGTTAGGGTCTGGATGGGGGACAACAGGCTATAACTGAATCCCGGAAGACTGAGTGGCTGTGGGTAAAGGGTCCTGTGTTATCTTGGGAGTTACCATCTTTGTTCCTGGATGGGGCAGTTTTGCCCCAAACAGACCCAGTGTATAACCTGGGGTCCTCCTGGAGTCGCAACTACTGCTCAAAGAGCAGGTGGCAGTCGTGACCAGGAGGACTTTTGCACAACTTCGTGTTATTCACCAGTTACGCCCACTCCTAGATCTTGCTCATGATCACACACACTTTGGTCATCTCCAGACTTGATTACTGTAATGCGCTCTACATCAGGCTTCCTATGGTGACCATTCAGAGGCTGCAGCTGATACAGAATGTTGCTGCTTGGTTGGTTGTGGGAGCTATGCTCGTGCCTCACCACTGCTTGGGGAGGTGCGCTGGTTGCCAGTATGTCTCCAGGTGCAATTCAAGGTGCTGGTCATTACCTTTAAGGCCCTACATGGTAGTGGGCCAGGATACTTAAGAGATCGTGTCACCCTGAGAACATCTGTCCGTTCTACCAGGATGGATCAGAGAGGCTCTCTTATCATTCCATCAGCTAGAAAGGTGCATCTCTCTAGTACTAGAAGAAGGGCCTTCTCTGTGTCTGCCCCGGCCCTTTGGAACCATCTGCCAACTGTGTTACTCCTACAGAAAGAGCTACTGCCCTTTTGGAAGGGCCTAAAAACCTAGCTGGAAGGGCAGGTGTGGGGCTCCAGTAATACAGGGTCCCATGTTGGGTGGTTAATTTGATTGGATAGCCACCCCCCTCTCTCTTTTAAACTTTTTAAACCTTTTAAACATAATTTTGAACCTTCGGGTTTTAATTTCTCAATTTGTAGGGGTATAATGGGATTGTTTGGTTTGTATTGTATTCATTATGTATAATCTTTCTCTTTTTTTATGTAAACCACCTAGAGTCGGGTTCGCCTGATTAGGGCAGGATAATAAATCTGAATAAATAAATAAATAAATAATCATACTGCAGGAGTGAAGAATAGTCATGAAAGAGGAGGGGTTTTTCCTCTACTAAAACTGTTAATTCAAAAATGTTTAGAATGCAGAATGCAAACTCAGGAAGAAAATGCAGCTTGCCATTGTATTAGCAAGGTTATTCTTTTTCTATCTAGAGAAATGGGAAACTTATGTTCTATTTGTTTCTAATTTATAAGGCAAGTGGAGTTAAAAGAATTTGCCTTCTATGTCCATGAACATGTCTCAAAACTCATTAAGACCGGAATGTACTTTTAGTGATTTGTCTCCTATGTGAGTTGTCAACTTCTGTCAAATCAATAAAAGATTATGTGGAATTGTTTTTTAACATATAGAATAAATAATAAGGAAATGTAACCTCTTGTGTTGAATGCTATCTCTGGTTAACAATTAATTGGGCATAGCTTAAAAAAATCACCTGAAGAGTCCAAGACCAAGTATTAAGTGTGACTAGTGAAAACAAGAACATATGGATTAACAAAAACATGTCAATGAAATTGCATCACATTCGCAGGAAAAGAGCCATCACCCCAAGCTGGGGCCATGTTGTCTGTGAGATAACTCATAGGAAATTGCAACAACCAAAGATTTATGAAAACAGAGCAAGAGAAGCAATATGTACCTAAGTCCAATGATTTATCTAGCGGTTGACAACAGGCTTCTCTCGCTAATAGGAGAGCCAGTTTGGTGTAGTGGATAGATCACTCAGGAGACCTACGTTTAAATCTTTGCTTGTCTAACAAAATGTAAGAAGGAGCAGCAAGTGTCAAAGCATTCCTTTAATAGCTCACATATCTCAAAAATCTGATTAGGATTGCCACAAATTGGAGGTAACCTGATACCACATAACAACAACAGGGCTGAAAAACAAACTAAAATTAAAAGATGGGAAAATGTTTTTTCACTCTATTTGGTCAACATAATCTCTGGCTCCAGCATCTGCATTTTTCCTCTCTGTTTTATATACGGCAAATCCTGAAACAACACCTCACAACTTTTAGCTATGGAATACTGACATACATAGCGTTCATATATGTACATAGTTAGATACATGTACATGAGGCCATATAGTAACACAGAGGTCCCCCCCCCCTGTGGAAAAACAGGGGAGGTTCATCTGATGAAACTTATTGGCATCAGATTCAGAGGAAGGAAATAACTTCTTCACACAATGTTTATCTTGAGTTCTAGAATTCCAGCCATTTAGTGTGATGATGACCACTAGGAAAAATGGCCTTAAAGGGATGGGGACATGATTTGACAGGTCTATGGAAGATAATACTAACATTGTTACTACTCATCATAGCTACATGTCTTATTTGGGATCAGAGGCACTATGCCCATCAGGATTGCATTACTGTCAGTGTTGTGGGTTTCACAGAATCAGGCCAGTCTCACCCTTTTTTCTAGCCTGACCATGGATGTCAAGATGACAGGCTACAAAAATCCATCAGGCACACATAGTCTAAATAAACTTAGATAACTCATCTTGCAGGGTGGGGATTTAAACCTTACTCAACAGGCAGGTAGTCCAACTCACTGAGTTAAACTACCATATTTTAACAAATAGTCTGTGATTATTACATTAAAACATGGGTTCCCAACCTTTTCAAGCTGGGGGCTGGGTCATACTTTCTCAGTAAGCTTTGAGGGCCGGATGGCCATTTTGCTCTGCCTGCATGATGGGGTGGCTATTTTGTCACAACAGCTTCAAAGGGGTGGCCATTTTGTTTCTCAAAAGCCATTGGGGGGCACATGAAATGGTGCCATGGGCCAGATCCAATCCACGGGCCTTAGGTTGGGAACCCCTGCATTAAAATCATACATCTCAAAATAACTGCAGTGACAATTCGAAAGCAATATTTCTGGTGGCACAAATATCTTGAGAATGGCAAGCTAATTCACATTTGTAGAGAAATTAATACTTGTTATCCCTATGCATCCCAAGATTGAGACCCGAGTCTGTATCAGTGACTGCAAGTTCATCCAAGCAAAGAGCGTTGGACCAACATGAATGATTTATTCCCAAATAAGTGGCTGGAGGAATGCCTAACCCAGTGATGGCAAACCTTGGCATTCCAGGTGTTCTTGAACTTCAATTCCCAGAAGCCCTGATCAGCAGGAGTGTTGATATGGGCTTCTGGTAATTGAAATCCAAGAACCCCTGGAGCGCCAAGGTTCACCATCACTGTCCTAAAGCCACAGCAAGCAGCAATGTGAGCTGAGCACCCAAAGGGGACCTGCTGCCATCATTGCAAGGGAAGGAGAAAGAGAGGGAGTTGCCACCACTTCCACCAACAAAGAGTGGGACAGGAACAAGTAAACAAAGAAAGTGACAAAGATGACCCCCCTCAGCCAGCCTTTTCTTGAGCAAAAGGAACCAGAGCAAGAGAGTGCCAAGGAGCAGGCAGTGAACAGCAGGCTATCCCAGGAAGAGGCATTTTTGCTGAGAACAGCAGCTTCAGGGGAGGAGATGGCAAAACAACGGCCACTGAGGATGCAGCAGCCACAGCACATATTTAAATCTACCCTCTTCAAAGCAGCTACTAGGCAGAAGTGATAGCTGAAGATGACACTGGCAGGTAGACAAAAGCTGTGACACTCAACCTAACTTCTGTTAACTCTATGCAGAAGATGGCAATAGTAAACTCCTGCTGAACTTTCCTTACCATAAAATGTCTGTGATGAGGCAGTCCAAAATGAATCAAAGACATGATATTTGACTCCCAGATCAGAAAGCATTCAATCAACTAATAGAGAAGAGCAAAAGACAAACACGAGAATCTCTGTTGTTAATGACACAACTAGATGAATATCAAAAAGATGTCTAGTAGTTGATGTGCACAGAAGTGAAAGGGAAGTCCAATACTGCATAACACATATAGAAAATGTTAGCAAGTGTAAAAATGTGTCATTGGAAACCAAGACCCACATTCTTGTATTTCTGATCAACAAGCTGGACAGTACAGAGAGCTGGTGGGAGAAGAGTTGATTTGTTTGAAATATGGGGCTGTTAAAGAGCTTTGTAGATATCTTGGACAGTCAGAAAGATGAGGAGCTGAGTTCTACAGCAAATAAATCATTAACTATCTCTAGAAACGCATATTAAGCACATCATGAAATAGTAAGATCCTCTGGAAAAGACAATAATGTTTTGAATGGCTTAAGGCAGCAAGAAAATAGTAAGACCAAATATGGACTGGATTGACTTCCTAAAGGTAGTCACAGCTTACAAGAGCAGAGCAGGCTATTGAGTTTATGATATTTTGGAGATAGTTTATTCATAGGATTGCTGTAAGTTGGAGGTGATTTGGTGGCACATAACATCAACATTCAGCCTACAGGTGAGGATGATGAATTTCTTGATGTGAGAGAATTCACTACCATCAGTCTGAATTTTCCTTTTAAAGCACGCTTGGAAAAACACTTGAGTCCACCTGGCAAAGCAGTCTTTTACTATTCTGTGCAATGAAACACTGAAGACCTTTCTTGCTCTTGGCAAATGGTCTGGCAATAAAAAGTTCTCAGTTTGATCAGTGTGACACTGATTTTATGTGGCAGTTTGCATAGGCAGGATTCTGTTGGAACAACTAATCTGAATAATTAATTTGTACAACTAGGAAAATGTAGAAAAGCAGAGATTTGAAAGATCCTCCCTTGAGTAGCTGTTTCTCAGTTGTGCTGCCTGACCTGATTTGTTCAGATGCTGAAAGGAAAAGAGAGGGGAGAAAATCTTTATTGTATGTTCTGAAGGAAATGGGAACAAGCAGAAACCCAGGATACAGAACTCTTGCCCTCAAGCTTCTGAAAAACCTACCAATTCCCTAAAACAATTTTCTTCTTCCGTTACACCAATGAGCAAAGTGTGGTCTATATGCAATGGGCAATTCTTCAGGGCAACTTTAAAGTGCACATAACTCTTCTCCCCTCTATTTAAAAGAAAAGGCTGGGCAAAATGCACATTTTAAATCACTTCCAGTTTTGAAATAAGACCTCTACAGGCATAAATAATGGTGCAGGTAGGGGAGAAATAGTTTAGTATATTGTGCCCCCTAGAAAAGTGTGACACTAACAGGCCATTTTTTTAAAAAAATGATGTTGGGAGGGACTGAGAGCAACCCTCTGAGGTATTAGAGAGATAAAATTGTAAAGTACAGTGGATGTTTCATATTGCAAAATAATAATAATAATCATAAACCAAAACACAGTTCCCCATAGGAATGCATTGGAAAAAACAGTAAACTGAGGCATTACTTTCAATGGATTTTCATTCGTAAACTGAAAATTACGATAACCAATGTGTTTGTAATCCACGGTACCACTGTATTGAAACAAAGAAAGAAATAGATAAATGAAAATGAGACTTTAAAAGAAACATAAAATTAAACAGCAATTGTAAGTAATGAATAGTATAGGTTAGTGCGCACGTACACACACACACACACACACACGGACACGGACACGGACACGGACACGGACACAACCACACACCCACACACCCACCATATCCTTGGGAGATAGGTTCCAAGACCTCCCACAGATATCTGAAACTGCAAAATGCATTAAAATATCTATTTAAGCACACATATCCCAGTCATAGAAGCAGGAGTGTGCCAAAATGCCTTCATCATTCTCCACAGTCCTAACAAAATGGCTACTGCAGCAAGTATGAGCCATTCTTTCTAAAGATTTCATTGCAGACAGTGGCCTTTATTGGCCAGTTCTGGTAATATGCCAGTGGGTTGTTGTTGTTTTTTAAATTGAATATTGTAAGGTCTGTGGAGAAATGAAAAATGAAATCATGGAAATAGAACCTGTGATAGAAAGCCCTTTGATTTTTAGAACTTGACTGGGGGGGAGGGAGCTCAAGATATGGATGCCAGTCAAGAACATGAAATTTCTCACATCCATCCTGGCCAACCTGGTCTGTAAATGAAAGGATATGGAGTATTATATATCCATAATTCTGAAGCCTAAGGAGAGAATGGCTATTTACAACAGAAGGAAAAAACCCAATTTATTTTCACATTTTCAGAAAAAAATGGTCAATATTGTGATCAACTCTGTGTTAAAAGTACATCACTGCAATAATGTCCAATCAGATAAAGCAACAATCAGGAATATATTGTAATGAAATCATTGTATCTGATTGAACACCAGGTATGGCACTCAAATATAATGCTATGCAATAAGCTTGCTGTGGTTTTGTTCATTCCCTGTTTGGTGCCATGGCACAGAGAACAGAGTTCAAAACATTCTTGACAAAGGCAGCTATCTTTTTCTCCCATGACATTGCTGCACTCAAAGCAGGAAACCCACTGTGCAATTTGTATAGCTGGTCTCACAGTGATTCCTGTCAGATATCTAGCTAATTGGGGCTCAGAACAGGCGAAAGCATCAACCCTGCATGTCTTAGAGACTGTGATGCACTGAAACAGCATAATAGGAGCTGAAAATGGAAACAACATGGACATACTTCTCTTTATTAGATTCTTCAGAAGTCTAACTAAAACTAGGAAATGCATTGGTTCATAGGGTGGGTGTGAAGTATGGTTTAGAAGGAAGGAAAGAAGGAAGGGAGATGAGGGCTGAATCAGCACTAAAGTTTTAATTTATAAATTTATAAATCAATAAACTGGAGACCCTGAAGTAAAAAAAAAAACCTGTTTTAGAATCTATGACTGATAGATGGACCTGTTCGCTAACAGACTGGATATTAAGGGACCACAAAAGACCACTAGGCAGACTCTGAAAACAATGGGATGGAGCTGATGTTAAATCTATTTGGTCAGAGATGGAAACAGAAGGCAAAGGATAGAACATGTTGGAGTTCAGTTGATTTGCACTAAAAACGACGACAACTTGATATTGGCTATTGGACTAACATTACATTGTTATCCAAGTTTAACACCACTAAGCTGCAATGGTTCCTTCCTATAGACTCTTGGAACTCTTAGTTTGGTGAGGTACAAAAAATTATCTGCTAAAGAGTTCCAATGCTATACCTCAGAATAGCATACTAGGTTTCTTAGTTGGATGTGATAAGTGCCTTATCAAACTACAAGACCTAAGATTCCATGAGATGATGTTTTGTCAGTTGAAGTGGTAACAAAATGCCATAACAGAATAGTCTAGCACATATCCTCTAAGAAAAGATGTGTATATGTGAGTGTGTGTGTATTATACATATCCCAAAGATGCCGAAACCATGATACCTGAAACATAGCATTTATGTTAAGAAAAAGATAAATGTCTATGTGTGAAGTCTGCAGTTCCATTTTCAGCCACTAGGCACCAGAATTCCTGAACCAGTTCATAGGTTTAGAACTTGACAACAAAGAGCGAACAAAAAAGGGAAACGAACTGGAAGTGTATTTCTCCCCTGATGTTGAGCAGCCCTCCTTAACAAGCATGGATTGTTCTACCTTGACTCCACTCACACAAGATTGATATAATAAGTCTGTTTCAATAGCTGTCTAAAAATGTTGGAAGCCTTCAGAATACCAAAATAAGGGCTGTGGAGCCTGTGCACATCCAGATACTTTCCCTACTATAAAGTAAAAGGCAATGCAAATCTATAACAGAAGCTATATTCTAAAGCGGCATCAACAGTGTAGAAAAATGGTAGCAACACGTGACTGAAGCTTTCTAGCTGCAATGAGGATTTAGGTGGACATCTGTAATGTTGTTATGAAACGTAGTCCTTAAGGGCTTCAGAGCTATCAAAATTAATTTATAGCCCTGCCACTTCCTATTATTGGTGGTGGTTGTCATTTAAAGAAAAACCCAGGTAGTTTATGTAACAACAGGATTGTAAATAAATGAGAAAAATTTAGCTCTTGGACTAAGATAACAGTCAAGTTAGATTAGCACATAACATGCTTTCTTTAAGAATCAATCTCTGATCTTTCAGAAACAAAATTTTGAGTAAGACTGGAATTTGCTGCATGGGGATTTTGGGGTTTGCTATGCATAAAAAATAATTTAAATAAAATATGATCTTATAAAGAGGCAAGTGTTCTTGTATTGTTAATATGTCCAGTGAACAGAATGATGTTGTGCTTTCTGCTATCAAACTGTTATAGAGCTTCAACCATATAAGCCCTGGTTCTCCTACACCACTGATACAATGTTATAATTTTCAGTTATTTATTTATTTTCAATTGTTTTGCTATGACGTTACTGGCAACAACAGAGGCTCCTTTTTTATCCCCGAGTATGTGGAGAAGACCTGGGAAATAAACCAAGTGGTCAAGTCTGAAGTGAAACCCTAAATACTAAGTGCTGACAATGATGACTCTGTTTAAAAGAAGGCAATTTTGTGGTGTTTGGGTATCTGTCTAGAGATTGGTCTCCATAGGGGATACATATAATTATCTTACCCTTTGCTCCTGAATGAATCAAGTTGTCACAGTAAAGTATTATCAGGCTCTTTCAGTACATTTCAACTAGTCGACAAAATGACCTAATCCAGGGATTCGCAACCTGCGGTTTGTAGGCTGGATGCAGCCCATGGCACCATTTCATGTGGCCCCCCACTGCCTCCACCACACCCAGAAGTGCCATGTGGTGGAGGAAGGGCAAAATGGCTATCCAGCCCCCAAAGCTTTCTGAGGGCCGATGACCTGGCCCCTGGCTTAAAAAGGTTGAGAACTCCTGTCCTAGTCTCTCTATACAATACTACCTGTTACTCAGGTCATTTCATTTCCCACCCAAGCTGTGAAGTCTCATGAGAGACCGAGACCTTGGTGAGTTTAATCTCCTTGGAGAGTTTTTGGTCTTTATAGAAATGCACAGATTATAAATGAAGTATTATGAAGCAATTCAGTTCTGCATGTAAGTGAACTTATTGCTTCGCAGTTACGCTGTGCAATGACTTTATAATGAATGAATGTCTAATATTTCAGACCATTGCCAAATGTTTTTGATTGCTTTTTTCTGTTCCTATCTCAGCATGGGGTTGGTTGTTTTATTTATCTGTCCTTTTATTCGATTTTGCTGAAATGCACCTACAGGAGGCCTTTAAAAAGGATAAAGGATCTGGTTACATACTAATTTCTGAATGCAAATCTTTCCCCCTTGAGTTTAGATAAATTTCTGACAAGCATAGTTTTCTACAAGTCAAAAAGCAAAATAATAGGCAGCACCATCCAATTACATAAACACCAACATTATATTGCATCAAATAAATAAAGCTTTGGTGCCTTTAATATCTCAGAAATCATATTTATTTTAAATATAATTAAATGCTTGTGTCAACTTGCAATGAATCCCTGTAGAAGAACAACCAGTCATGAAATACGTCTTCAAACTAAAATGTTTTAAAAGTCAGGGATTGAATGGCTGAAGGGATGTGTTAAATCATCCACAGACTTAAATGGATAGGTCACTGGTTTTAAGGCTGTCTCAGCATAGAAGTGCCTTGAACCTAGAGAAATATTTACAGAAAATAAAAATAGCAATGACGCCAGGAAGACTAATGAAATTCTCGCAGCATGCACTTTTGTCATCTAGATCCCACCTAATCATATGCTTCAAGTCACCAAGAAAGTTGGTTTACTTCCAACAGAGTAAAAAATAATCTCACTGTGTAAGACAAGGATGATCAAAGTATGGGGCATACTAGTCAGGTAAACTGCAATTCCCAAATACATCTTCCTGTGCCAAATACAGAAAGGGTTATTACAAGTGCAGAATATTAGACTGCACTTTGACCCATGACTTCTAAGCATTGATGAATGCATACTCCAATCAAGAAGACATCCCCTAATCCAACTAGTGTCCAAGAAAGAGCTAGGAAAAGTTACTGTTTGGGACTACAATTCCAAAACATGTTGGAGTGGGCATATTGGCTGTGGTGTCTACACCAAAAAAGGTACTTGCCCCATTTTTGGGATGGACAACCACTGGGACCTGGGCAACATGTTCAACAGTGTCTAGTAGGTACTTATTCGTAAGAGCCAGTATAGTATGCACATAGGGACTGCAGTGGCTTAGCGGTTAGGATGCTGAACTTGACAAATGGGGGGGGGGGGTGTTTGGCAGGTCAGCCATTCAAGACCCAAGTTCTGCATGATGGAGTGAGTTCCTATCTCTGTCCCAGCTCCTGCTGAACAAGCAGTCCAGAAGAAAGAAATTGCAAGTAGATAAATAGGTACCGCTTTGGTGGAAAAGGTAACAGCATTCTTGTGCTCCAGTGTCTAGTCATGCCTGCCACATGACCACGGAAACATCTACATACACATATAGTGCTGGCTCATTGGCTGTACATGGAGATGAGGATCACATCTTAGAGTCGGATATGACTGGCTTTCAAGCAAGGATGGCCTTTACTAGTGTGAGCATACAAAGAGGTAGAGAGTGGCTATCTACACAATTGTAAATGCTTGAAAATCAGCAATTAGAATTTTGTGTAGAGCTTCGAAGATACAGGAGGTACTCTAATCCTACCAAGAAGCAGGCTTTTAAAGTGCAGTAAGATATGGATAGGGACATACACACAAGAAGTGGTATGGCATTTGAGGTTTTGTTTTGTTTGGGGTGGGGTGAGTTGGGGGCAACTCCAGCTTCCACAATTCACCAAGAACTCCCCAACAGAATTCTGGAATTTTCTGCCTACCGATATACGTTTATATTTCACTCAACTAGAATAGTGGTTTATTTCCAAGAGACTGTCCCTGTGCTTCCTGGGAGGCCAGGTCTTTGTGGGAGGTATAGTTCTTTAGAGCTGTCATATATAGAGACTAATGAGCAGTAAAACTATGCCTCACCAGGAAGTAATGGGAGAGACTATTTTTTGTACAAGTATGTGTGTGAAATCTCTGTGTGTATCTGTGTGAAACAGGTCCCAGATTTCTGTCTGGGAGTTCTTGGAAAATTCTGGTGAGAAAAAAGAAAGACAGACAGACAGACACATCCCACCCCCTACAATAAATCAAATGTTTAATATTCCCACCTCTACCTGGCATTCACCCTGACCTTTTCAGGTTAAAATTCTGAAGAGAAAGCTATAAGTATGTTTGTTCACGAGATCAGCAGTTCTGATAAGCTGAATGTTCTGCAGGTATATTCAGGTGACAGCACTTTTTACCTTCCTCTTAAGAACATAAACATCTGGGTGACTTCAGAGTAGCTTGAGCATTTGGGAAATGAGACATATACATCATCCCTACGTCCACCAATTCTACCTGGTTGCAGACAATAATGCTGGAATAGGATTTTTATTTCAATTCTTTTATATAGTTGTTTTGCATAATATGTTCCTTACACAAAATAATGGGGTTTCCTACTATTTATTCTTTAAATATAAAATGTCTGTCTTCATTATAATCAAGTTTCTTCATGACATTGATGGATTTGACGGAATATGCTTTCTGTAAGCTTAGAAGGTGATTGCATTACAATTTATTATGCATTTTGTTATCCTGTTGGGACAATCTAATTTGAGCTAATTACCAGTGACTACACAATGCACAAATTATGGTGAACCACCCAACCTTCCTTCATGAGCATCTGTTCCTTTTTGGGTCACTCTTATTTTTTAAAATATATATATATATATATCAGTAGGATCACTTTGCATAGCTCAATATCTGATATGGCTGATTTACAATAAGATCCAAAGTAATATTGCTAGTGTTTACAAAGGATGATTCCCAGGTGAATGCAGCTGGGTACTGCAATGTAGCATGTAGTGCAAGCACCCCTAATTTTTGGACTCTCCTCTGCTGGTTTTATAATCTAGCACTATGCCACTTACCAATAGATAGTTGGCTATGTTACAATATAAGTCAAAATGTATTGCAAAGTAATGCCCTAATAAATTAACTTCAGATGTTTTGGAGAATGTCAGTTAAGCCTAATCCATATTCCTACTAAGGAAATTATTGTGCAAAATAGTCTTTTCTCTTTGCCTCTTACAAATTAGATGGATAATCGTGAGGCAATCTTGGATACAATTTACTGTTTACTGAGCTCAGCAAAGGTGAGGGGGAAAAGACAGCTTGCCGTACAGGGCCACTCAAGACAGACAAGCCATAGCGGACAACTCAGACTAAACATGATCATTGGAAATGGAAATGGCAATCCCCTCCAATATCTTTGCAAAAAAAAATTCATGGACAGTAAGAAAGGCTAAAAGATACGACCCTGGAAGATGAGCCCCTCATGTTGGGAGGTGTCCAATATGATACTGGAGAATAGTGGAAGGCAAGTACAAGTAGCCCCAGAAAGAGTGTAGCAGCTGGGCCAAAGCCAAAAGAACGCTCAGCTGTGAATATATCTGATGGTAAAAGGAAAGTCCAATGCTGTAAATAACAATATTGCATAGGAACCTGGAATATATGATTGAGGAATCAAAGTAAGCAGGAAATGGTCAAGCTTAAGATGGAAAGGCTGAACATTAGCGTCTTTGGAATCAGTGAATTAAAGTGAATTAGATTAGGCAAATTTAGCTCAAGAGACCATAACATCTACTACTGTGGGAGGTGTCCCTTACAAGAAATGGATTGGCCCTTATGGTCAATATAAGAGTGAGGAAATCAGTAATGGGATACAATCTTAAAAATGACAGAATGATCTGAGTCCGAATCCAAGGTCAGACATTCAACATCACAGTAATCCAAATCTTGACCCACCCACTGATGCAGAAAGAGGCCAATGTCTACTGGTGTCTATGAACACATACAACATCTTCTAGAATTGACACCAAAATGTTCATATCATCATAGGGGACTGGAATGCTAAAGTAGGAAATCAAAAGATAACTGAGAAACCTATATGTGGACCAAGAAACAACAGTTAGGACTGTTGAGTATTTATTTATTTATTTACAGTAGATTTATATACTGCCCCAATCAATAGATTCTGGGTGGTGTACACAGTCCAGCGAACACCTCACTGTATCAACCCCACCATCCAATGGGTTATGAATGCTAATTCTATCCCTCAGCAACCAATAGAAAATTATTCTACTTTCCCACCTTCTAGGGACACTTGACATGTATAAAGAGCTGTTTGAATCTCTATCCACCTCACCACACCTCATTTCCCAGCCTGAAGCCTTCCTGAGAGCTCCCTGCAGGCCTTGTTGAGGAAGGTTGGCTCAGCTGAGCTGCAGAAGGGGAGGCAAGATGCCCCGCCGGCCTCCCCTCCCACAATGGTCCCTGGTTTTGGGCAATTCCAGGACCTCAACACTGATCTGCCCCAGCTGTTGCCTTAGTTTGGGGGGGGACCCAGCCTGGTGGTCTTCCTCTTGTAGCCAATGGCAATGGTGAGGCAAGTTCTCTGCCGGGTTTGCACACACACATGTGGTCAATCCAAGGGTGCTAATTGTCCTGGGGGCCTAGGGTACATCAGGATGAGTCCTGCTGTCCTTCTGGGCCAGTACGGGCTTGACATCAACAAGACACCAGTTGAACATAGTAGAAAACATTTCACTCCTTTGTTCCCTACCTTTCTTATGGAATGAGTGTAAGAGATATTGTAGAAAATGATGTTTTGGTGATACAGTCATTTTGGTCCAAAGGTGTGAGTTATCAAGGTTTTAAGAAGCAACTGTGATGTTAATACTGTGGAAAGTGTTCCCCATCTCCATTTCTCTCCCTCTTTGAAAAATAGTGGCATCAAATACCATCAAAATGGTATTTACCAGTATTATCAATATGGAAAAGAAATAAAACATTGAGACTGTTTAAAGATGAAAATCAGGGAAAATTACAACATATGTACAGTGATAAGATTTTAGTTTGAGTCTACATACATAGTTGGAATATTCCATGAAGAGTAATTCTATGCATGTTTATGCAGATGTTTAGTTCCACTTTGCTTCATGAGACTAATTCCCAGGTCTAAAATTGCAACCTAATATTTTTAATTCAGATGATTCAAGAACAACAAGGAAGAATATTTTCACTTGGCTCAAATTCATGTACAGTAGGGCCATTTAATATTTAGAATTTAGGTTGGGTTAATTTATATGCATTCCAATTGATAAAGTAGTTTTTTTCTACATGGAGATAACAATTGCATTTAATTTAATAAATGGAATGCTTATCATCTTTAGTCATCTTCTTTGTACCATAGCTGACAGTGTGCTCACCTTTCTCAGCTGTATTTGTTCTGTGGATAAAACAGGATTTCACCAATTGGATCCTTCAGTGATTCCAGTATTATTGTTCTAAAGTAGATTAAAAATATTCCAGTCTTATATGAATGTAACTTTCCTGTTCGACCATGAAAGTAAAACTCAGCTCTATATAATATATTTTAAAGAACTATTATTTATGCACACCATCTCAATAAAGTCTTTTGAGAGCTGATTATAATATGACAGGAAAGGAAAGCTGAAGGCTACATGTAAGGTTCAAGAGTCTGCTGTCTCAGAAAATAGAAGTTTCCAAATGATGCCATGAGCACAATGTGAAAATTAATTAAAATTGGCCCCAAAAGGGATTCCTTTTCTGTATTGTTTCTTCTAGATGTCATCCTTTGTTCTTGAGCATTCAAAACCTACTTTTTGCTTGGTACAAACTACTTTAGAATTGTAACTCTCTTTATTTGTGGCAAGTTTTCCCAGTTGCTCTCACTTTAACCGGAATACTTTTCCTATTGGGCAGATGCCATAATCAGAACATCAAAAGATATTTCAAAAATAAAATATCTAAAGCATTTGTGTTTGTATGAACTGTGGAAAATGTGGAAAATATAGAGCATGGGCTCAGAACTAAACCCCCTGAGTTGAATAGGATTTTCCCTCTCCCAGGTAGCTGTGCAGAATGTTATTTTAAAAGTAGAAACCAAATTCCTTTTGGCTACCCAGCCCCTAAATGAAAGCCCCAATGGTCCCAGGTAAAATACCTCTTTCCCCTGATTAGAGATCAGGAGAGAAGCACAATCAGTTGAAACTGCTGTTTGGTTATTGAAACAATGATCAATATATTAAGCCTGTAGCAATGATCTCCCCTAAGAGTTGAAAGATGCTGGCCAGCCAGAAAAGCAGATATTTATAAATTTTCAAGACAGTAACATGTGGTGATTCACACATAAGTAACATGATGCTTAGGATGTGTGCAAACTGATTGAGTCTTGTCTGGAACATGAGCAAATGGATTGAGTCAAGTCTTTGGAGACATTTAGCAATACAATAGCCACGATGAGTCTTTCCCTGGAACACAATAGGTGTGAGACCTCCTCAAGGAATACAAACACAGATGTGTAGTTTCGATGTTGCCCCAGCCTGGCAGGGCAAGAGGACAATGTGTGAACCCCTGATGGATATTTAGGATTAAAAATTTCCCTGTTGATTCACTCAAAAAGCAAGAAAATTGACTAAAGTTTCATTACTGTTTAGAACCCGCAGCAGAAAATGGCAGACATGATTGGGAGTGAACTTTTCACCACACTTATTGGTTTATTGAGAGTTTAAGTAATCAATTGGACTTAAATAAACAGTGTTGGCTAGAATTATACAATGTTGCAATAGGGTAACCCTACCTGATTAGATTAATTGTTACTGTGCTGGCTGTAAACCAAGAGTGGATTCTCACCTACAGTTGTCCCAGTGGCGAGGAATGCTGAGAACAGGGAGAAAGATGAGGCATCTACACACACTCTCTCTCTTTGCCTTGTTTCACAGGCTAAATAAAATGGGATTTTTCTTTAATTCATTCCTAATTTTTACCTACACTTTGTTAAGGCTAAAATTCATGTATTTTACTTGCATCACGATTGCAAACTAAAGCAATATGAACATAATGATCAAGCTTGCACTGTTCATGTAACTATTACCATATGGAGCTGTATCCCTCATTATAAATGAAGAGGTTTATGCTATTTTGTACAAGTCAGGCTGGGTTTCACAAATACCATTTGCTTAATTTCAGTCCGATTTACAAAGCACAGTTCATCCACTTTGAGCAATTTGTATATTCTACATAGTCTGAAATGTTGTTACACATTTGTATTATTTGAATAAGGAAAAACAGTGGAAAATAAAGGGTTATTACTTGAGCAGTAAAACTAAGAGGAGGGGGAGGAGAATCATCCTGTAAAAAAAATTCTGTGAGTGAAGTTTCCAGAACAGCCTGGGCTTTTCACAGCATTTAAACTGTTAATCTCCTGCTTTCAGCTTTCTACTTCTTTTGTTACAGCATCTTTTTCATTTTCTCAATGAATGTTTTTTTTAAATGTCAGCTTTTTTAAAAAAAACCCCAAATTTTGTTGCATTTGAGAATGCTGATTTATTCAAGCACTGACTTGGGGATCATCTTTCTTCTTCAAGTGTTGTATCCACTTCCAAATATTGGCTGTCATCATAGCAATCAGCCTTGAGGATTGTCCTGAGAATATAATGCAGTGGCCTTCTATTTGCTTTCTGCATTGCAGAGTGACACCTGTACCACTGATCCAGTTCTGCAAGTCATTTTCTGGTCCTGAGACCTTTTGGCACACAACATCCTCCTCAGCCCCAGGCCAATATTTATGAAGCTGCTGCCCTCCATCAAGATGGATTCAAGTGGGATTTGATCCACTTGAGGACCGTCACCCTTCCCTGAGGATTTTGCCACCCATTCCTCAGTGCTGTCAGGTTAGCTAACTGCTGCCTGATGATCAGTGTTGAGTCACTGGTAGTATGGTCTACTTTATTACTATAGCAGGATAACCTGGTCAGACATTAAAGAGCCATGCTTCAATTCAAATTAATTTCAAAACAAACATAACCTTTCTTCACTTCGGATTCTGAACAATTTTTAAACCCAAAGTGCATCCCTGGTTTATATCATAGGTAAGTGATCTCAGGTGGATTCAGGAGTAAATTCCAGTTTGTTTTGCAACGGCTGCTCAAACCCCCAAGGTACTCCCCTCTGTGAAAGAAATCTGCATAGCACAATCTCCAATTGCAAATAATAATGGTATGACTCATCGTTTTCCTGCTTATCTTCAGCTTTTTAAAAATACTTAAAACTTAGTTTATACTTGTTCAGTATTTTAATATGGATTTGAGAAGTAACTTTTATTGTCATGATTCATCTGGGATATATTCAATAGGACTAAGTACTTCAAGGCTAACTTCCAGTCAGAAACTAGGAATTAGTGTGATTACATCCTTCCTGAATCAATTTGATCAATTAAGGTTAAACATTACAGTTTTGGATAAAACTAAAAGCTGCAACGAATAGATTGGTGCTAAATAAATGCAAACAAGGTACATAAAATATAGAATAACTGTAGATAAGCTATCAAGTCAGTTGAGAAGTGCATCACCATTTTTTTTGATCCAGGTTGTGGACTCTGATGCGCTTCAGAACCAGGAAGAGCTTTATAGCAAGAACAAAAACTCTTGAAGGTACACAATAGCAAAACCAAATTAGAAGATGGAGGCAGGCGCTCACTGGACAATGAATAACATTAAAGGAGGATGTGGCTGAGGAACTCAAAACACCCCTATGTCACTTGAAGAACCCTGAAGAGGCTGAGGGTTGGAGTGCCTAAGTACAAGACCAACATGCTCGAGTAGGGGCTCCTGGCAGACAAGGACATGCTATGTGAATGTGGAGAAATAAAGAATCTGTCTCATTTGGTGATCTGTCGATTGCTATCAGAAACATGTACTGATGAGGACTTATTTTTGACCAATGACAAAACCAAGAAGGTGGTTTCATTTTCATAAAAGAAGAGTTGATTTTGGAAGTTCTTGAAAGACAGAGAAATTGGTTTTGGAAGTTACATGCTCATTTAAAAAATAGATGTACAACCTGGACCTTTAGTCACTGCATTTCTTTTTCTTTGCTTCCTCTTTCACCCCATCGGGCGTCAACGGAGTCACTGCATTAGGCTTAAGCTTTTAATATTAAATCAGTAGTAGATTTAAGATGTTTTCTTTTATTTAGTAGTAATATATCTGTAAATAAAAAGAAACTACATTTCTTCTTGTAAATTCCTTAAGGAGGATTGTTATAAAGATGGTATGTGTGACAGGGAATAAATTTTGTAAAACCAAAAATGGTACAAGCCAGTGCGTCACAAGAACATTGACAGTTCATTTATTTCAGCTTGACATATACACAACAATCTGGCCATAAAATAAGTCACTCAGTTAAATGAAAACTGAATCCATGGTAGCTTTCATTAACATATACAGTTATGTCTATAGTCCAATTCAGTTATGAATTACTCAGTTCTCTCTAGAGGGGGGAATCTAATTCTACCACAGGCTGCCATTATTTTCTCCATGTAGAATGTGACATAATTGTAGAGGACAGATCTCTGCTTCTGCATAGACTCTTTATATGAGCAAGAACTCTGAAATCTTTGGGTTCTTGTTCATGTACAGAGCCTACATGTGAACAGGGAGCTCTTCTCTTTAGACACTTGAGCAGGAAACTGTCCTCTATAGCACATTTCTACTATAAGATGAGGACTACTTTACTCCACTAGTCAAAGACTTCTTGATACCTCTTGGTTTTTGAAGAGCACCAAGAGATAACACTTGAGTACAGGATAGCCACATTGTTTCCTTCTTTAATATGATCATCAGCATGGTTTGATTGGAGCAACTAGCTCTTCTCCCTCTCTTTGTGCTTTGGTCATGCTAGTGGCAGTGACTCTGAAAGGTTCTTGATTACATGAAGATTGTACATGAAAATAGGCATCTCTTCTTCCCAGACTTGTTGCAGTTGGCATGAGCAAAATAATGAGGGAGGGGCTAGCCAGTCCCCTCAGCTGTGCTGAAGATCCTTGATTAGAGAATGACTGAATAGGACATGCATCATTAGAACTGAAATGTTGAAGAAGAAAATTTCTGGCTGTAATTGTGAGAGTTCCTAGTGCAACAGGAATGATGGATGAAGAAGCTTTATGAAAGATTCGCTTGAACAGATTTCATTCTGTAATGTTCTGTTGTTGATTTTCCCATGGGAAAAAGATATTGATTTTAAAAAAAACAGGCTTGTGGTTATTAGCATGGGATTCATTTTATGTAGTGCGATGATGCTGGGAAATGCATTTCTCACTCTCTTGCACTATATGATATTTTTACATGCATTTCCAACAGCAGATGGTTTGTATGATTAACAAAAATAAATATCAACCTTTGCATAGGTAAGGACTCATCTATTCAGAAGGATTTAGTTCATGGCAGAATAAATCAAATGCAGGATTATGAAATGCCATTTTTGTATACATAAGAATGTGCCAACACCTGGAATTAGCATAAGAACACATTCAGAAGCTGTTATTAGTTAGGTGTTTGCAGAAAGATGTGGATTTTTCTGTTTGTTAGCCAAGTATATTGCATATAAAAGTAAAACAACCACCAAACAGGTATTTGGGACTGAAAGATGCTCTTACAATTTCCTCATACTCACCCTATGATGAAACTTCTTGCAATCTGATGAACTATACAGAAAAATGTCCCATTCAGGCATATCAAAGCAGTCCTGTATAAATTATCATATTTGCTGGCATATACGATGCATTGGCGTGTAAAGACGCACCCCATTATTACCAAAATAGCCCACTAAAGTCCACTATATACAGTACAAGACACACTCCATTTTCCAGTGTATTTTAAAGGGGGGGGGAGTGGGTTTTATACACCAGCAAATATGGTAATAGCCTCAGTCAATTATGAATGTCAATCAACCCAAATCATGACTACTCAGTGGTAAGCTTCAGTTAAAATAGGCTCATTGTCAAATAAGAATAAAACTGCACCTTTAAAAAGAAATCTAGTGAGATACATTCCTGAAATTTATGTAATTTATTATAGTTTCCTTATTCCAAAGTGTAGTCTAGATCAGTAGTGGGCAGCAACAGGTTTGCACCCCCCACTCAGAGGGGGGGGAAAGCAAAATTGGGTAGCCTCTGGGCAGGTGGGTGGCATAACTGGGCAGCTTTCGGGCAGGGGGGTAGCGAAATTTAGTGGCCACACCCACTTCCCTGTCCTGCCCCATCAGGTTTTGTCCCTGCAAGTGGTTCAAGGTTTCCCTTGCTCAAAAGCCGGTCATGTCTGACTCTAGAGTGCAGTGCTCATCTCCATTTACAGCCAAAAGCCAGTGCTGCCTGTGTTTGCAGATGTATACATGGCCATATGGCAGGCATGACTAGGTCGCCAACAAAGTAGGCTCCACTCACGATGTAGGCTCCACCCATGGTGTAGTAGTGAAATTTTTTTGCTGCCCACCACTGGTCTAGATGTTATGTTACAAGGAAAAGTTATGTATTCTGTGTTTTAAGGTTTATTACTATCATTTCTAGAGTAGTGAATCAGGCATTGTTACTTCGTTGCCCTTGAAGAAGGGCACAAAACAACTAATTGGCTGAAACTAATTAATTGGTTGTGTTCTTTGGATGACTAAACACATTTTTATAAATCTTTATACTCCATCTGTATTTCTACACTGGACACCCTAAATAGGAACCAGCTCACTAATTCCATCTCCTACTCTACACAATTTTTGGGGATCATGGCTGGCGGGACAGGTATGGGGTCCTGGCGGTACCATGACCCCAGCTCGCTGGCTTGTTTGAGCTCCCTCTCCCTCCTGGTCTTTTAATCTTTTTAATCTTGTATCTTTGAGTTTTTAACTTTTAAATGATTATTGGGACCTGTGGATGTTTATAAATTTTAAAAACTTTTTACATTTTATAACTGTAATTTTGAAGTTTTTTAACAATGGGTTTGGGTTGGGTTTTATTATGCTTTTATAATGTTGTGCACCGCCCTGGGTTGCCCCGGTGAGAAGGGCGGTATAGAAATGTAAATAAATAAATAAATAAATAATCATATTTGGCAACTAGGGAGACATATGTTGTTACTTTAAAGTTTTAAAACTAGAGACTATTGTCCTTCCAAAAAACCATAAGCTTAGTCCTGCCCTACATTAACTGTTCCAATAATTCATTTCTCACATTGATCTCAGTTTCTAATGCACATTTTCACTCTCCACAAAAGTATGACCACTAATAAATCCATGTACATTTGATTATAACCAAGATCACAATAATTTTTTTCTATATTAGTTGAAGGGCTGAAATAGGGTAGGTGGGTTGGGTAGGTTAATTATCTGGGGGGAATAATCCATAGGTTTCAAGTGGAAACAAGTAGTAAAAAGTTGAAGAGGAGAGCTTGCTGTCTCTTTTTACTAATAAGCCATCTGAATTTCACAATTTCTTCCACCCTCCCATGCCAAATTTCCAAAATTCCAAAATATGATTGGAAGTTGGTTAGCAAAAAATTGTGGGAAGGCCATATTCTCTAGAGAAGTATACAGTTGGGTTCAGGAAATTGTTAAGTTATGGTAACAGCATGTACAGAATTTGGAAATAAAGACATTGATAACTGGAAAACAATGCAAAGTAATTCAGAAGAATAAAAATCTGCTTGGAGATTCAGAGGAATAAAATTGTACATGTATCCTTATCTTTCTGAAAAAGTTCTAGGGGGATAACTCATTTTTATCTCTTGCCTAGGTTTCATCATAATTCAAACTTGACAAAGGCATGTGTCTTTGCCTTCCTGTGTAAGATGCTAGTGCACAAAGTTAGCAATAATGTGCAAATAATCACTATACACAGCAAGCTGTGAATGTGATACTATAGGTTAACTGGTGGAAATGAGAGTTCAAATCTACTATGTTAGTAATGTACTGAGGGGAGGGGGCATAGACCCTTTTGCCTGATGGTTGAGAAGCAGGTATCGTTATAAAAGTTAGGGTGTTTTGCCACTAGCAGAGAAAATTTTTCTCATACATGTGGAAACAGTACTGCATAAAGGCCAGTGGGAACAAGTATTTCCATAATTTAGTTCGGCCAAGGTAATATTCATCACAATCCCCAAAAGAAGGCTTTGAAGAATGCTGTTGAATGTCAGGTAAATACCTGAAACAGTTTGATGATAACATACTCTCCATTACAGATATTCTGTGATTCATTACCACTTTTCCTTGACATTGTATAGATCTGCCACTTATTGATTCCTTTTGTGGACAGCACACTCTGCTGTTAAGATCACATAGAAAAATAATGGATCTGAAATTCCAACTCTTCCTGCCATTCGAAATGACAGCACTCAAAATGACTGTTGGTTTTGATTCTTAAAGTTGCTGGCACTCTCGATCAGAAAATGATGGTGGGGTAAAGGTTGTTACATCAGTAAGTCACTTCATGTTTTTGTATTTTGTAGGTCAGTGAGTTTTTAACCAGTAGGCACACTCTTCAAAAGTCAGAGCACAGTGCGTTGTGCAATCAAGTGTCACTCTGGATTTTATTCAAGACACTGTGAATGATGAGAAACTGCCTCCTACAAAAGAATATTTGAACTTTTCAAATTTTCTTCAGCTTTTCATGGGGGGAAAAGCAGAAAAGAAGATTTTCTATTTCTGTGATATACTGAATCAGCAGTGTGATGTTGCTGCAAAAAAGGGCAAATGCTATTTTAGACTGCATTAGAATAATTATAGTCTTCAATACTCATGAGGTACTTGTCCCCTACTCTATTTGGCACTTGTTAAACCAGATATATATTACTATGTCTAGTTCTGGACACCACATTTTAAGAAGGATGCTAACACACTTGAATAAGTTCCCAGGAGGGCAAACCCATGAGGAAACCAAACCCATGAGGAAAAAATGAAAGAACTGGACATGTTTAGCCTTGAGAAAAGGAGACTGAGAAAGAATATGATAGCATTTGAATACTTGAAATATAATCATAAAGAGGAGGGACTGGATATGTTCTTTATCATCTGGAAGTTCAGGAAGCATAATAAGGGGTTAAAACTACAGGAAGCCAGATATAGATTGAATTCAGGAAAAACTTCTTGACTGTGAAAGCAGTAAAAGAATGGAACCAATGACCTCAGGAGGTCTTGAGTGTTCCAAAGCTGCAGCCATTCAACTCAAATTTGGACAACAATCTGTCAGATCTGCTTTCAATTGTGTTCCTACACTGAGCAAGGGGTTGGACTCAGTGGCCTTATAGGTGGCTTCTAGCTCAGTTATTCTATGATAGGATGGTATGGGGAAACCCTAAAAATGATTCTGTATTAGGAAGAAACCACATGGGCATTTTCCTCCAGTATGTTTTTCTTTCACATTTCAACACTCATAAAACAGCTCCAATCCCGCTTCTTTTTAATACCCACATTTCAGAACGTATTTTGGGGATAAGAACTTCAGTGAAACATTTTGATAACTAAACTATGATGCATGAGTTAGTTTGGATGGGGTGAACCATTTGAGGATGTATCAGACTCTAGGAAAAAAATCTAATTCCTTGATAATCCCTAGCCTATATTCTTTAAATTACACAGAAAATGGAATTGTAATTAGATATTGCCCATGTAGGGTATATTCTCCCCTGTGTGATAGATACAAGTTTCACTCTAATTATAGTTTCTTATATTCTGTACTTTATGCTTGTCTAACTTTTTCAATCTGATAAACCCTGTTCTACATCTTCCCTCCCCCTATTTCAGTGTCATTTTCTTAATTTCTTTATTGTCCTTTGTGTAGATAGGGGATGTTTTTATTTCATTAAGTGTTTGAAAGAACTCGCTTTTGATTTCATTTTTTTTCTTTTGGCTTGGGTGAAATTCTGTGTTTAAACAGAAATTGATAATATTCACACCAGAGACTCTGTTGTCAAGCCTGCCCTCTATGAACTCTAACAAATTATGAAAAATGTCCTTCAAGTATACCCTCTCCTTCAGTGGCTTGCTGGAATCCAGCTTTACCATTCTGCAATTTACTGACACCAAAAATAAGGATACTGAGGTTGTAGAAATGTTAATTATGGCACAGAAAGGCTCTCTCCATCATTCTGAACTTGACTATACATCATGTTTTCTTCTTATAGTTAGATCTTTCCAAGGCCTACGTTGGCTACATCTAGTTCCTCTGTAGTTGCTGAAAAATATATTATCCTTTTATTTTGTAGTTTTTGAAACCTTATTATTGGACCACTGAAGAAGGAAAAGGTTTGTGTTTTTCCTCAAAAGTCTTAGTTGTACCATTACAGGGATAACCAGTTCTTCCTTTCACTCTGCATCACCACAGCTATCTTTCAACTGCCCTTGCTAACCATCTTGTTCTTCCCTGTCTCATGCTAGCTGACAGAAACTTTATGGCAGTCACTGTAAAAGTAGATTGTGCACAGAACTGCCACAAGTGGTTAGCATGCCAATAGGAAATAAATGCTTTGAATATATAGCATCTCATCATTCATGAACCTTAAATATACCAGCATTTTAACATACATGAAGAAAAAGAGGTTAAATATTTTCAGATAAGATTCTGAATTTGCTACAGTCTAGCACCAAATTAGAGAAGCTTAAGCCCATTCTCCTCCTAGTAAATGTAAAGGTCACCCTTACTCGAAAGCCAGTCGTATCTGACTCTAGAGTTCAGTGCTCATCTCTGTTTCATAGCCAAACAGAGAGTGTTGTCTGCTTCTGCAGACATTTGCGTGGTCATGTGGCAAGCATGACTAGATATCAGAGTGCATTGAATGCTGTTTACCTTCCCACCGATGTGGTCCCTATTTATCTACTTGTAATTTCATGCTTTCGAACTGCTAGGTTGGCAGGAGCTGGGACAAAGACGTGAGGTCATTCCGTCCTGCAGTATTCAGGTATTGAACTGCTGACCTCCTGTATGCCAGTCAGTGTCTTAGCCACTTGAGCCACTGAAATCCCATTCTCCTCCTAATGTTCCAATTTTCCCCTTAGAGTAGCATTTACAAATGTAAATATAAATAAAAATTAAATTAAATTAAAAAGTAACAATATAACCAACTCAGTAAATGCATGGGGTACACAGAAAGCGCCTCCCTGAAGATTGTGATATTTTTGAACCACAATCGGGTGTACTCTACTAATAGCAACCTTGTGTTGCTGGCTAATATTTCTCACACTAGGTCAGGCGAAAGGAACTGCAGAATGAACTCCCCAAAATGTGCCTTCATTTTAGCAATTTCACATCTGGCTTAGAAGAGTTAAGACAACAGTCAAATTCAGAATAATACGAAAATAAGCAAGGATTAAAGGTAAAGGTTGCCTTTGCTCAAAAGCCATACAATTCTATGGTTTGGTGCTCATCTCCATTTACAACCAAAGAGCCAGCAGACATTTCTGTGGATATGTGGCAGGCATGACTAGATGCTGGAGTGTAAAGAACACTGTTACCTTCCCACCAATGTTATACCTATGCAATTTCTTGCTTTTGAACTGCTAGGTTGGCAGGAGCTAGGATAGAGACAGGAGCTCACTCGTTCATGCAGCACTCAGGTCTCTAAATGCCAACCTTACAGGCATCAAGTTCAACATTTTAACCACTATGCCACTGCAGTCCCTGAGCAAGGATCAAGTATATTAAAAGGTTCCAGACATCACTAGTGATGTGAAAAATCTGTCCCGTTGTTAAGATTTTGGTTGATTCTGTTCAAATTCTCTAGTCTTGAGAGTATAATCATGCACATGTCTATTTAGAAATACTCACAACAAATCTGCAGATAATTAACAGCCTCCTTGTCAAATATCATTTCAAAGATGCTTCCATTTTAATTGTACGGAAACAATCATTTATTTATTTTTTGCTGGAAGAAATCCCATTATAGCAGCACAAATGTAGTTATGACAACAAACTGCCTACTCCTGTCTGATCTGAGAAATCTGAGAAAGATGTTAGCCTGCTGAGTTCTGATCTTCATCCAAAGGTGTCCTTGGGTACTCACGCAATTTACCACAGGATTTTCTGCAGTATCTGCTAATTTGTGTGGGCATGTGTTTCAGAAAAACTTTGCCTTCTCATTATCCCACAAACACCTTGAAAGGTGACAGTACAGAGTAGGTTAAAAAAAAATCCTATCCACCTCTTGTTCAATGTTCCAATCAGAGGATCCTAGGCCAGAGGTGAGAAACTAAACTGAGGGGCAATATACATAGCCACAATGTACCTACCCCTGTTGTGGATGAAGCATTCCTATGTGGCCTCAGACCAAGTGATTATAATCCAAACTGAATCTTCAGAACATAGTTGACAGCTGAGCAACTTGCAAAAGTAGGTCAGAAATCCAATAAATGAATAAATAAATAAATTTTATGTCTTCTTCCTGTCCTTGTTGTCCACCACTAGACAATGCTAGACTGTGTCACTTTGCTTGCCTCTTGCCTCCTCTGTGCCTACTATGTCTGATAAGAGATACCCTCCTATCACTTTTGGAGAGCAATAGCTTCCCACCTGCAATGTAAATGATATCTGAAACATATTTTCTTTCAATGTGTATATTCTATAAACATATATTTCAAGATATACTTTGCAAAATATATATTTATGGTTTTTTGAGACAAGAATTATATCAAAACAGGCAATTTATATTTGTGCTCCCATTCACATTGAAGTCAGAGAGCTCATGAAAGAGTCAATTCTCATTGGAATCTCCAAAAATTACATTGTTTGAACATCCCTATCAAAAGCAAAATTGAAATGAAATCAATGAAACAAAAACAAAACAAAAGAGACCGTGTCACCCTGATAGTTCAATCTGCTAGAAAGGCTTGCCTCTCTAGCACGAGAAGGAGGGCCTTCTCTGTGTCTGATCTGGCCCTATGGAACCTCTTGCCAACTGAACTTTGCCTCCAGGTAGAGCTTTTATCCTTTCACAAGACCCTTAAGACCTGGGTAGCACAGTGGGTGTGTGTGGCAGTTGGGAAGATAGCCACCCTGGGCTGGCTTGTTTAACTACTGCCCAGGCTGTCAGCTTTAGTAAATTTTGTGATGTGGCATTTTTTTTAAAAAAAATAAACAATACAATTTAATGTTATTTTTAATGTTTTTGTAAGTTTTATTTGTTATGTTTTATGTGTAAGCCACCCAGAGTTGCCTCAGTGAGGAGGCGGCAGTAGAAATGTAATAAATGAATAAATAAAATGATAAAAATAAACATCAGGCCAATTGTGTAACATCTTGGAGAAATGTGGCTATAATTTTATTTAGAGAAGGCAAAAATTCCAGTCCAAATTATCATAGTTGGTCATGCCCCATCCCAAAGGAGACTAGTGCTTACAGATTAATATCTGTCATGCTATGCCTTTGAACACTACGGATTATTCTCTTTGTATATATTTATTTTATTTATTGTTCACATTTGTACCTCCGCCCCTTCACCGAAGCGACTTTGGGTGGCTAACAGATGAAGATATAGAAACATATACAAAAAACATTCCACTACAATAAAATCATTTAAAACCATCAACGTTAAAAACCCTTAAAAATATGGTTAAACATACCCTCATTCTGCCACATGTGTCCATTATGACTGTATTTGATAACTTGTTACTCTCATACCTAAAGAGATCTCTTTTTGAGATCATGGAAAAGAAAAGATCCTTAAAAATAGATTTTTCTGCTGTAGCTTTGTGTCCGGTGTTACTTCTTCAAAAAAAAAAAAGCCCTCATTTAATTAAAAACCCAATTTAATAGCTAATTTAATGTTCTTTCTGGGAGCTTCCCTTAGTACTAAGTTCTGTGTCCATCAATAAACCTTGAGATAAAACAAACCAGCCTTTCAACATAGACAAAAAAGGCAGGGAAAGATAAGGGAAAAGGCATTGATCAGATTGGATCACACCTTGTATCATCTGGATGGAAGGGAAAAATACTGAAACACACAGTACTGAGCCAACTATTTTTATAGTGACAAATGCTCCATCTGGAGAAGCCCTCTGAGGTATATAAGCTCACATGGGAATAACTCACTTCAAGAAAAACTCTTGCAAACTGCTTCTCTGTGGTCTGTAAAAAAGAGTGCTAGGATTCGAAAAAAGTGACTGCATGGACTGAGAAAACGAGGAAGAACCTGGATATCTGGTTCTTGAAAAAATGATTTTATAAACAGCTGTATATAGAGAAAGTGCAACAGCATGTGGAGAGAGAATTACCAGAAGTGCAGGCGGGGTTCAGAAGAGGCAGGGGGACCAGAGACCACATCGCCAACATAGGATGGATCATGGAAAAAACAAAGGAATATCAGAAACAAGTATACTTCTGTTTCATTGATTACACAAAGGCTTTTGACTGTGTCGACCACAACAAAATGTGGCAAGTAATTAAAGAGATGGGAATCCCAGAACACCTTATATGCCTCATGAGAAATTTGTACATGAAGCAAGAAGCAACAGTTAGGACAGAATACGGAATGACAGAGTGGTTTGGAATAGGAAAAGGAGTAAGACAAGACTGCATTTTGTCACCCTGCTTATTCAACTTATACACAGAGCACATAATGCGCAATGCAGGGATGGAGGAATCACAATTTGGGATCAAAATTGCTGGGAGAAACATCAACAATTTGAGATATGCAGATGATGCCACCCTAATGGCTGAAAGTGAGGAGGACCTAAAGAAGCTCCTGATTAGGTTGAAAGAAGAAAGTGAAAAGGCTGGCTTGAGACTCAATATCAAGAAAACAATGGCAACAGGCCCTATCAGTCCATGGAAAATAAATGGGGAAGAAGTAGAAGCCGTGACAGATTTTACTTTCTTGGGATCAAAACTAACTGCAGATGGGGATTGCAGCCATGAAATAAAAAGGCGATTGATTCTTGGGAGGCAAGCAATGAGAAACCTGGGGAGCATAATGAAAAGTTGAGACATCATATTGAAAACAAAAATTCGTATTGTCAAAGCAATGGTATTCCCTGTGGCAATGTATGGTTGTGAGAGCTGGACCATTAGGAAAGCTGAGCGCAGAATAATAGATGCCTTTGAGATGTGGTGTTGGAGGAGAGTTTTGAGAGTCCCCTGGACAGCGAGGAGAACAAATAGGTCAATCTTAGAAGAAATAAACCCAGAATGCTCCTTAGAAAGTCAAATTGTAAAGATGAAGCTAAAGTACTTTGGGCATCAAATGAGAAGAGAGGATTCACTTGAGAAAGCCTTGATGCTTGGAAGGGTCGAGGGCAAAAGAAGAAGGGGACGGCCCAAGATGAGATAGTTAGATGGTATTGTGGAGACAATGGGCACAGAGCTCAGTGAGTTGAGGGGGATGGTGGAGAACAGGAGTGCCTGGTGGGCAATGGTCCATGGGGTCGCAGAGGGTCGGAATCGACTGTGCGACTGAACAACAAAAAATGTAAGTAATGTAGGGTTGTTGTTGTGTTTTTGCTTTATAAAGATGAAGTTCTCAATTTCTTCAAGTAAAAAAAGAGTGTAGCAAAATGGCCTGTAAAGCATGACAAGGTCAACATCCTTGGAAAATTAGAATGGTTGGTAAAATGAGGACCCAACATGCTGAGGGCAAAATGCTAATAAACTTGTTAACCACCCAGAGAGTATGCTAAGCGCTATGGGTGGTATATAAGTGTTATTGCTATTGCTATATTTCAAAAAATCATAAGACTCACACCCAATTTTATACTGAAATTTTGCAGTTCAAAGAGTTCCAACAAACTTAATCTGAACCATTAGAATACTGTCATGGTGGTGGAGAGCAAAGAAAAACAAAGCTGGTTCTAAAGAGATTTTTTTCTTTCCTTTTTACCCTGGCAAAGTGGAAGAAAGAGATAGATTTGGTAGAACAATTATGTGTAATTTGAATCTCAAATACACTGAAGTCTTTTCTGAGATATCTTATTTTTCTCTCAATAAACAACTTGCTCCTATTATTCAGAATCAGCTGCATAGTAGAGCTATCCAAAGTACCTAAATGGAATAAAGCAGCAACTCATTTTATCATATCTCAGGATCCAATATCTTGATTCTTACTCTTTCTTTGGATTTTAAAATCTCTCTCTTTTTCATCTCATGTTATTTCAGACATCCTCTAAGAATGCTCTGCTCAATCTATTGCAACCCTTTTGTGTACCTCGGATACCCATCTAAAAATATAATTTTTGTGACATTCTTCAAATTTTTGAGAAAGGTCAGGACTTAAACCACTGCCAGAAGATACTAATCAGTGGTTGTTTTCTGTTTGCTAGAAGTATAGTTCAAAGAGAAGGCAGTGAAGTAATTTTCTACACCAGCACTGGTAGAGTCATGGCTTACCAAGTCAAAGCAGTAGGACTGACTGAAGTCTTCTGCCACCCCACTTATACTTTCCTTTCCCCTGAAGCTCTGCAGAAATGCTAGCAGCAGCTGGAACAAGAATGGAGTTTCCTAGCAACATGTTATAGTTATCAACTCTTTTGTAATCCAAATTAGCAGGGGTAGCTCCATAAAAGAGTTAGAGTTAGAGTTACAAAGGCCCCATTTCTGATGGAACTTATAACTGCTTTAAAAGGTTGTTGATATAAAAATGTACAGTTGAATTTTACTGGAAGTCATGGTGGTTCATACTGAAATGATGAATGTCCGTATAGTACTTCAGAATTTACCAGTATCCAAAAGTAGTGACCAAAATAGGCACTGAAGGCTTTATGTGAAATTCCTTATTAACTTAAGAACGTATAATCAATCTCATAGTCCCTAGAGAACAATTATTCCCACAATTTGGAATATTTGTTTGTGTGTTTAATCAATTGTGACATGCTATTTATTTCCATTAGGAATCCAGGTTACTCTTGCATTTATTGTTTCACTTGAAAAAATAATTTGTTGTTTGTGAATTTCTTTCTTCCTTTGTTTCTGTCAGAACTAGCACAGTACAAATAATAAATTATCCAATAATTTTCACTTTATAACAGGCAATATCAAGAGCATTTGGAGCAGCTAACATCAAACCTTCCATAGTGCATGTTGAAGGCATCATACACTGACATAATGTGAAGCTGAGTCTTCTTTCCATACTCACAGAGGAATGTGGTAGTATGCAACATCAATTTGCTTAGATTTCCCAATGTTTTGCCAACTCCACTCCATAATCTAATCAATGTGTGACTTCCAAGTAATCCTTTTGTAAAACAGATGCTGACTATCAATACTGGAGAAGAGAAGTAATTTCTATCTCTAAAACACAGTGTCAAGGAGCAATAATGCATCACTCACACCTGAGGCCTACAAATTCCTCCAATCCCATCTTTTTAAAAGATCTTCAAATGTCCTATTGTGCCCTCTTTATAGCAAAAGAGGGAATTTTTAATTAAAAAGTTTTTTTGGGGGGGCAGTGGTGGAATGTCAAAAATTTTACTACCCCACCGTGATGTCATCACAGTGTGGGCGGAGCTAATGTCATGATGTCATGGGTGGAGCCAACGTCATGACATCATGTTGTTGTGGGCAGGCCAAAGAAAATAAATAAATAATAATAATATAATAAAATAAAATAAAATAAAAATAAGCACACATACACACACACATAACCCACCCACCCATCCACAACACAAACCCGTAAATAAATTAAATAAATTAAATAAATAAATAAAATAAAAAATACATTAAAATACAGCCATCCACCCACCCACCCCAAACACAAATCAACCAGAGCTTTTAAACCAGAGCTTAAAGCTTATTCTGGCTAATCTTTCTCACACTAGGTCAGATGGGAGGAACTACAGAATGAACTCACCACAAGATGGCTTCATTTTAGCACTTTTCAACAGTTAAAGAAGTTAGGTACTACCGGTAAGTCTTTGCCTAACAGTTCTCTAGGATAATATGCCTTAATGTAAATGTAAGACAGCTGTACCTCCTTAAGGGTTCTCCAATTGGAACACCAATTGGAACAGCACAGGTGTAGCTTATTGATGAGGTAACTCCAAGACTTTGCTTAAAAACCCCAAGCCAGGCCGCCAGGCCTTTTTAGGAACTGTGGTAGTACGTCAATATAGGTAAAGGTATTAAATACACATTAAAATACACACAGACACACCACATCCAAAGGTGAGTCACCCTGGGGAGCAGGCTATAGGGAGCTTCAGGCTAGCAGCTTCTCTTCCTCCTCCCCACTTGGGAGGAGAGCAAGGAGGCTGTGCATACGCGCCAAGCACTGTAGGCATGCATGCACACCAAGTGCTTGGCGCACATGCGCAATGGGGGAACCAGTGAAAAGGTAAGCCCTGAAAGTGGTTCCCTCCAAAAGCTGCTACTGGTTCTCCGGGACACTGGGGAAAGTTACTACTGGTTCTGGCGAACTGGTGAGAACCTGTTACATCCCATCACTGGGGAGGGGGGACTTATTTGAGGTAGAATCACACTTTCAGGCAGCTAAACTGCAAACACCTATAAAAATGGAAACATATTATTAAACTTCTCCTTTTTATATTTCAGATGTACAATCTACAACACGTTATGCAAAAATAGCAGCAGTAGTAAATGTATGTAGGAGTGATACTCCTATAGTTGGATAGGCAGTACATGACCTTAATGCACTCATTTTTAAAAGAATGACAGGTGAAAAGAAAATCCAGGCAACTGCTCAAAAACTCAATATTTAGATTGACTTTGAGCTCCCATTCTTAGAAAGTTCAGGTCCTCAGAGTTCACACCTTAGTAGATATGTTCAATAGAGAGTTATTCTATCACTGGCCTGGGTAATAAAAGATTAACCAAATCAATAAGAGTAGTATTAGTCTATAGATTTTTTAAAAAAGCCTCCAATGTTGATGAATTCTTCCACTTTTCTTTGGTGCTCAGTTCATTGTATAATGTTACTGACTGACATGCTATTGCTTTTTCAACAGATCCTTTAGAAAATGTTCTTCTATGGATAGCATACAAATGCAAACAAAGAACAAATACTGCACTTTAAGTAATCCTTTCTTCTCTCCACCATGATTTCATATTGGTTCCAGTTACTTACTGAAGTTGGGAAGCTTCTTTTTAGTCAGTTTCTGATAGCACTAGATAATAATAATCTCATGTCAGAAATTATTCTGGATGGAAAGGATTTTTGCTGGAGAAGCTCCACTCAGGGGATGCCTGAATGAGGCTCCTTTCATGTCCCCCAGATCTTTTCCCACCAAAGTGGTCCCTGTTTATCTACTCAGAGTTTCTTGCTTTCAAACAGCTAGGTTGGCAGGAGCTTGAATAGAGACAAGTGCTCAAACCGTCCTGCAGTACCCGGGTCTCTATTGCCAACTTGCCAGCCTTCTAGCTAACAAGGCAAGCTTCTTAACCACTGAGCCACAGCAGCCCCTTCTGATAGCACTAATGAACTTATTGCCCTTTGTTTTGATTAAAATTAACTACATTTGTGGATGTACTTATAAAATAGGGTGGAAAGATATTATTTTTAAAAAATCTATTTAATCTATTTAAAACTATGGTTGTGACTCCTTAATTCTTAAAAGACTGGGTTTGATTTTTTTTTGTATTTTCAATCATGTAAATGCTGCATTAAGATCAACACATAAATATATATCACAAAAGCAACCAAAACCAGAGGCCTTTATATTGTCTATGTCTAAAATAAACTAACACTAACTAGAAAAAACTCACCATATTAAAACTAGGAATGAGCACAGACTAAGTCAGGAGTATTTGCATCAATCTGTGCAGCTACAAGGAAAAACAAAGAGCCAGTAGTCCCCCCAGAATGCAGAGCAACAATCCTATAGAGTTAGACCCTTTATATCTCATACAGCATTTAGAAGATTAAAATGTTGAGTACTTTAGTGGAAGAGTGCTATCTCAATTCTGAATGAGATAACTAACCAGAAAACAGATTGAAGCAGTCACAAGTTACTTGTATAAGTTTTTATTCATCATAAGAGCTCTTACTGAATAGAGAACTTATTATGATATTATTAGCAGCTGCAAGGATGCAAATTTCTCAAAAATGTGGGGGGATGATTTGTTGATGGACACTTGGATGATTCAGGTATAGTCAGTTGTACTCAATCAAAGATTGACATGCAAATTGAGAGTAGAAAAAGGAATATAACAAGAGTGATTTATGGGAAGCTGGTATTAAAACATCTTTTTCAATAACAACTCTATTTTTATGGAACCATCACAATACCAGATTGGATTCTGGTATTTCTATTAAAATAACTTCTTTCCAAAGTACAACAATAATTTTTTACTCAAGTATAGATTTTGGGTTGATGATGTTAGATTATTGTTTCTTTCTAAGCTAATAGAATAAGTTACTGATGGTTAATGCTGTTTTTGTTATTTAGATCTCTTTATATTATATATTTTTGCAATGTGGCTTGTTTAGTAGTAAAATAAATAAACAAATAAAAATGCTAAACCACAAAAAAAATGGTTTTGCTAAAGACACCCAACAATTTCACTTGGCAAGATGGAAGTAGACTAAACTGAGGTGCTGATGTTAAAGAAGAGAGAAATAATAGCTTCTTATCCAGTTGGATAAGATAAGGTGTATTATGTAGTGCAGTAATAGCTACTCACCACTACCAATGAAACTCAATATTTCCCTTAAATATTCACATGACTGAGACACAAGAAGAGAACACAGACTGAGCTCATTCTGAGCTTCATATTCACTTGCAAGTCATCTGTCACCCATTTTGTGTACCTGTAGGAAAATGAAAACTTAAATCATTGTTACTACCTAAAATTGACGTTCTATATATTTTCTATTCTTTTTCTTATCTAACTGACCTACTTAAAAAAGCAATTTATCCCTAAGATTGAGTGTGTATATAACTGGATGAATGTCTGTATTCCATTTGTGTAGACTTTGACTGGCTTAGGTCAGAATGAGTGGCAGAGCATCTGTCTTTCCATTCCTCCAACCCCTGCTTTCTTTCTTTTTGATAATGCAATTCTCACTGCTTACTGGCCATTATACAATTGAAAGAAGAGTGCTTGTAGATAGAAATAAAATCCTTTTATAAACCAAACCATTGACCATTTCTGATGTGCCCATTTATGTATATCTTCCAAACCAGTGTACATACTAAAATACAAATACAAAAAATAATAATATTGGAATGAAAACTGAGTTTCTCTGGAAAAAAAATAGCAGCAACAACAATATTGTAAACTACTTCATGTCATAAGTAAGAAATGTACATATCTACGTTTCTCTGTACTACATTATGCTCATTGCAGGTTACTTTGAATGAATTTATCTCCATGCATACCACTGGGTGTGTAGCCTCTTGTCTGCATTGGGAGAGCTATACTTATATTCACTGCAGCCTGTATTGAGAGTGCTATGTTTATATTTACTGTAACCTTTTTAAATGGCATTACTTACCTGGTTCTCCCATCTAGAAATCAACAGCCATCACTCTCCTCTTCTTTGCTGGTTTCTTCATCCAGGGAAAGATTCCTGTTCAAATGTAGGCTCTCTATTTGTGACAGGGACATCTATATCCACCTGCCTAGACTGTGACATCTTTAGCAGAGACCCTATACAATGTACATCCTGCTACCCAATGAGGCTATGTAAAGAGTACAAATGCTCTTTATAGCAGTTATATTTCAATTCTTGGTTGTGAACTCTCTTTCAAAGGAAGGAAAATTGGTTCCATTATTTCTGCATTTCCAGCAGGCAATGAACATTTTACTATTCCATCTGTCCTTTGGTGTTTAAGTTTCATTTTTAAAATTGTTTCAAAACTGCTTTTACAGAAAAAAGATTGAAATACTTCTAATAAAAATAGAGTCAATACTATTATTAATTAGATAATGTTTGCACTATGGGGTAGTGTGCAAACTGAAATATTAAGTAAGTAAGTAAGTAAGTAAGTAAGTAAGTAAGCAAGTAAGCAAGTAAGTAAGCAAGTAAGTAAGATTCTAATTTTTTTGGGATGCAGTTATTAAGAAATTAATAGTGTTTGCAATCAGTGGTTCCATTGCAAAGATTGCTTTCCAGAGTACTCTCCAAATTCTCCTCTAACATCACATTTGAAAGGTGTCTATTCTTCTGTGCTCAGCTTTCCATATGGTCCAGCTCTCACACCCATACATTACCACTGGGAATACCATTACTGTACTTTGACTATGTGGACTTTTGTTTGCAAGGTGTTGTCTCTACTTTTAACTATGTTCTCCAAGTTTCTCATAGCTTGTCTCCCAAGAATTGGCCACCTTTTTATTTCATGGCTGCAGTCATCATCTGCAGTGATCTTTGATCCTAAAAAAGTAAAATCTGTCACTGCTTCTACTTCTTCCCTATCTATTCTCCAGGGGCTGATAGGGCCTGTTGCCATTATCTTGGTTTTCTTGATATTGAGTCTCAAGCCAGCTTTTTTACTCTCTTCTTTCAACCTAAGCAAGACCTTCTTTAGGTATTCTTCATCACTGGCATTTTTTCTGCCCATTTTGGGCTCTCCGCCACCCCTGCCACCTCTGGGGAGGTTGGGGGACCCGATCCGCACTGTTCCTGACATCCCCAGACCTACCCAGATGGTGCTGCAAGGCAAAATGCCGGGGTTCTTTCCCCAGTGTTTTGCCTTATTGCAGCACCTGGGTAGGTCTGGGGACATCGGGAACAGCACAGATTGGGTCCCCCAACCTCCCCAGAGGCAGCAGGGGCAGCGGAGAGCCCGAAATGGGCAGAAAAAAACTCCATCCTGACAGAGTTTTTTCCCCCGCCCATTTTGGGCTCTCAACCGCCCCTGCCACCTCTGGGGAGGTCAGGGGACCTGATCCATGCTGTTTCTGATGTCCCTCAACCTACTTGGGCACTGTGATCACAGTGTGTGATCAGTGCTTGGGTTGGGGGGTTGAACAGGTGCATACCCCGGTTCAACCCCCAACCCAAGCACCGATAGCACGCTGTGATCCGCCTGATTCTTTGGAAAGGACAGTGGGGATTCCACACATGGAATCCCCACTGCCCTTTCCAAACAGGCAGGTGGATCGCCCTCCTGGGCTTTTTTTTTAATGTTATGCAATCAATGCATCACACATCCTCCTCCTCCTCCTCCTCCTCCTCCTCCTCCTCCTCCTCCTCCTCCTCCTCCTCCTCCTCATTATTATTATTATTATTATTATTATTATTATTATTATTATTGTTATTGTTATTATTATTATTATTATTATTATTATTATTATTCCCTCTCTCTTTCTAACTGAAATGTTGAATCATAGCCCCTTCCTAAGAGATCCACTGCACTTAACTAAATTGTCAGAAGGGGATACAACTCTCCTCAGTCCCAGGAAAGAGCAACATCAGGAGGAGATTGTTTGTATGTCAACAGTAACCCAGCTCCTGCCAACCTAGCAGTTCAAAAGCAAGAAATTGCAAGTAGATAAGTAGGTGCCTCTTTGTTGGGAAGGTAAACAACATTCTGTGCACTCCAGTGTTTAGACATGCCTGCCACATATCCACAGAAACATCTGAAGATGCAGACAGTGCTGGCTCTTTGGCTGTAAGCAGAAATGAGCACAGAACCCTAGAGTTGCATATGGCTGGCTTTCGAGCAAGGGCGACCTTTACCTATTCTCTACCTAGAAAATCCTGGAAAGGGTCACCATATGTCGGAATCGATTCTGAAGCATACAATTATTATTATCATCCATACGTGAATACCCATTTCTTTAAGGCTGTATTCAAGTTGGACCAAATTGATTCTCAAATTGCATTTGGACCATGTTATAATACCCAATCAAGATGAACTGCAGGACAGAGTCTCTCAGTAATGTTGTGCAGACCTTTACTGTGCAAGGAGAAAATTTTCCTCACTGTGGAAGCAGCTTATTTGTATGTTTGATTTGTTTTGTTTTAAATTGTTTGCATTGCTAAGAAATATAACCCTACTAAGAAATTACTGACCTAGCTTGAGAATGAGATAATTCTGAAGCACCAGAAATAACATTAAATGATTTCTTGTAGATATAGTAGCTTTTCGTTTTGCTAATAGTAAAATCATTTTTATTGGAAGCCGAGAAATAAATTTATACCATCCTAGCTAATGGAATGCTTAGCACTTATATAGCAATTGATCTCAAATAGCTTTTTTGAGTTTGGTAAGCATTCAAATGTTCATTTGTATCTTAAATTAGCTCCACTAGTTTCGCAAAGAGTGGCGGTAACTATGTACAGAGGAAGGCAAATGAAACCAATGTCAGGGTTCACGTCCTACAGCTACATCATTGTCAAGAAAACAGTACTAGTGAAATAATCTTCTAATTTAGCTTTGTGGAAATTCTTGGTAAATATCAGAATGAACCAAATGAGCCCTTAGTTAAAATTTCAAGACTTTCCCACAGATTTAGACTATTATGGAAAAGAAAGATGTGGAAAATAACTTATGAACATGTCCAGCCAAAATGTATCGTGTTTCCCACTAAACATAGATGCTCAACAAAAGGGCAGAGGAAATAATGCAGTGTCAATCTCATTAGTGCTAAAATAACTTCAAAGATGGATGCCATCCCACTCAACTTTGTACTAGCAGTATCCATTATTCAATAAATTATTAAATTAATAGAAGGCAATAACAATGAGTTTATGTCCTCACGATATAAATTAATAAGAAGAAATTCAAGTCATGGTTCTCTTCTCTCTATAGATTTAATAATTTATGCAATAATAATTTATTGATTCTACACTATTTCTGTGAGAGATAAAGTTCTCTTTCAATAGCCATCCATTATTGTCGGAAGCTATTACAGTATGACCAGCCCTTCCATTGGCATTCTATAAATGCAAGATGGACTCATCATCTTGAGGTTTTGTTTTATCTCTCAGTTCAGAACACATTTATAAAAAGGGTTAAACATCCATATTTTGACCCATGCCTGGGAGAAATGAATATTTGAATGAGGAGAGGACATCACTCACTTTCTATCTGTTTCAGCACAAGATGGCTTTTCATTGACTTACTGGTGATATTCCAAGTGAATGAAGTATACCCTTTTAAAAGGTGGGAAGCACTACTGGTATTACCATATAATGAACAAAACAAAATATTTTCTTATTTTTAAATAGCTTTGCAAGAGCTATTTTTATCTTACCCATTGGGAATTTTGAATATACAGGTTCTTTATAGCTAAAACTACACTAACTCCTTCTCTCCTTACATAATTTCTTTTATTCAAAGGATCAGGTACCTATGGGTAAATGGATTTTTAACTAAACAAAATTTTGATTCACTTTCCCATTTTTTAAAACTCATAACATCTTTTTATTTGAATATTTGTAACATCACAAAACACTAAATATGCTGATGGTGAACCTTGGCACTCCAGCTGTTCTTGGACTTCAATTCCCAGAAGCCCTGATCAACAAGAGTGTTGACTTGGGCTTCTGGGAATTGAAGTCCAAGAACAGCTGTAGTGCCAAGGTTTGCCATCACGGCAATAGCATTATGAAGGAGGATGTGTGGGGTGCTACTCAGTCCATATGAGCACCTCTGAAAACTTTGCTCTGTGCCAATGGTATCCCTGGAAATTCTCAATATCCAGTGCACACCTATAATATTTCTATTTTAGAATTCTTAATTTGTGATGTTACTATTCTGTATGGCCCTACATTTGTGCTCAACTTAGCCAAAAACAGGAGAAATGGTGGTGATGAGCTAACGGTTTGTTCTGGACCCACTGCAGCATAAAGGTACTGGTTATACCAGGAGCAAATACTGCCTTTTTAGGAGAGAAATGTATATTAGCAACTGAAAGCAGAAAGCAGAAATTGATTGCCCAGGAGGGGTATACATAGATGCATACATCTGTTGCACAAGAGTACCGCAGGAAGGTAGTATAAGACACCGTGGACAAGTTCTCCCTCAAAAGCTATTTTTAGGGCAGTTTCCTGGGCAAACCATTCTGGATATCATCTAGTTTCATACAAAGTTCTATAATCCCGATGTTAGCTGTTTGTCGGAGATCTATGTACCAGGTGTTTCCTCAAGAGTTGTGAAATAATGCCAGCTGAAATCTCAGGGAATTGGAATGGTTCTCCAGGTTTCTAAGACATGGAGATAAATCTCAAGTTGAATAGAGTTGGAATATACTACATAAAGATGATTTTGATGCACCAGGCAGCTTTAACGCCTGGAAGCTCATTCCCTTCCATTCTCAGCATGACTCATTTGTTTGGTGTAAAGGTGTTTGCATGTCTCTTACATGTGAAAATGTTACATGAAGAGAACCAATAGGTGTCTGCATTTAGATCCATTGTGCCATTTGTAGAGGACCAAGGAGTCTATTGAGAGTTATTCTTAAGCATTCTAGCTCTACCTTCATCCCATTTGTATTTTCTGAATATGTAAAGATTGCTTGCAAGCATCTACAGCAGAGATTCTCAACTTGCAGCCTGCAGGCCGGATGAGGCCCACAGCACCATTTCATGTGGCCCACCACCAGTGCCACCATAGCAGAGAGTGCCATGTGGTGGAGGAAGGGCAAAATGGCCATCCGGCCCCTGAAGCTGTCTGAGGGAGCTTGACTTGGCCCCTGGCTTTAAAAGGTTGAGAACTCCTGATCACATTATATAGAAATGTGCTTCCTAACTGGTCTATTCATTTAGCATCTGGAGCATAAAAACAGGGGCATAATTTAAACAACACAGATTCGTGTTGTTTCACTCATCAGTTTCAGTCCAACAGCAACAGTTTCAGCAGTGAATTTATAGTTAAAACATCACTGGCAACATTTTCCTTGCCCATCAGTTGCATGATATGGTGCATGATGAGAAACACAGGTCTTCTTTCACTTTCAAAACCTTATTCCATATTAATATAACTCTGAGATTAGAGATAAATTTGAGTGCCACTCCTCTTCTTTACATGAACCTGCTCAAAGAAACGAGGAAACATCTAAAGGCCTTTTTAATGAGGTGACCTAAGCTGTTGGCTCAGAAACCTTATTTCCTTTTTTTTATAGGAAGGGGCTCTCCTGGTAACAGGGATCAAAGCTGGATGTCTCGTTTGCTGACACTAACCACATGAAATCACTTTTGTTACTGTAGATGTTGAGTGTGCTAAAGAGAATCCATAGAGTCTGTCTTTCACATTGATCAAATACATCAAATTACTGGTGGCTCAGTGGTTAAGAAGCTCGCCTTGTTAGCTGGAAGGCCGGCAAGTCAACTGTTCAAGACCTGGGTACTCCATGATGGATTGAGCGCCTGTCTCTGTCCCAGCTCCTGCTAACCTAGCTGATCAAAAGCAAGAAATTATAGGTAGATAAATAGGGACCACTGGTGAGAAAAGATATTAGGGACATGAAAGGAGCCTCATTTGGGCATCCCCTGAGTGGTGTTTCTCCAGCAAAAATCCTTTCAACCCAGAACAATTTCTGACATGAAATAATTATTACTGGAGATTGGGAGGCAGCGTGGGTATACAGAAGATGAGAAGTAAACAAGATGAAGACAGAAAAATGGAAATGTTTTGTTTCTAAAGTAAAGAATACTTGAAAGCTTTTCCTTAAAAGATGGCTATCTTGACTGTATATGCAAGTTTGCAGCTACAAGGAGATTTTGCACATTAGTAACCTAAGCATCCTGTGTTAATGATTTCATGCTATTATTTCATCATGAATGGCTGAAAAGGGCAGAAACATCAGCAGTTTTTCCAATAAATGAAAGAGTGCTCAACTGATGTGCTACATCTCACTTGACATTTCGTCCTCTCAAAATTTTGGCTTGCAATTACTGGATCTTTATTAGATCCCCGCCCCCATATTAAATTCTACACAGAGATCCAACGGTTACTTCAACTACAGTAGATTTATTGAATTAATTGGATTTTATAAGAAAATTCTATTAAGATATAAAAATTTATTTGCAGAAGTGGATTGAAGTTACAGAGATATTTGATCCTTCTATAAGTTTAAAAACCTCTCAATTTGCAAATGAATAGGTGCAGCAATGTTTGTGCAGCATATATGTTTCCAGCTACATATGGAAGAGAATAATTTGTTGTTATGGGTCATCAAGTTGCCTCCATTCTAAGGCAACCCCATGAATGAGTGAACTACAAAAGAGGTTCACTTATCCTCTTTTTTTGTGGACATTTGTTTTGAAAGTGGTATACAGAATAGATGTGTCCTTAATTTTTTTAAAAAAATACCATAAATGAATAAGACTGTGCAGTAAGTGTTGTTGTTTGAATCAGTATTTTAATTGGCGGAGTGTATCTTTCTCTTTCCTCTTCTCCCTATAGTTTTCTGGTGCAAGTGAAATGAAAGAATGACATAGATAAGAAATTGTACACATTTCAAAAGAATAAGAACAGCTTCTGGGGAATTATGATGAATGAAAAGCAGCTTGGTTTTCTGCTCAGTTTACACCAAAATCATAGAACATGCAACAAAATCATGATAGATTATGAATGTAGAGCATACAGTGGTCACATGGAAAGATTTGAACATTAAGCATTTTACAAACCCCATTTTACAAACAAAGCCCAGTTATCCTATTGTGTACCATCTAATGCCTCATACCTAAGAAACTTTTAACAACTCTGCTTCTGAAAAAATAAAATTGCCAAAAAGTATAAAATAAATATAGAGTATTTAACTGAACCCAATTTGTAATATGTTGAGTCAACATCCCTTCTTCAAAGCATTTTGATAGGACAGCCCTTATGAAGCCATTTGGAACCGTTGGCTGGAATTATAAACTAAAGATAGAAGCCCTAAAACATTTTTCATTGCAGTGTTTTCCTTACATGGACAGCTTTAGGTGGGAAAACATTTAATTTTTTTGGAGGAAAATCTGTCTTCCTTATAATTTAAATTACTAACGTTGTTCAGTGATTGAGTATTCACAATCAGATTTAATCTCTTTTAGAGTACCCTGGACAGCAAGGAAAACAAATAGGTCAATCTTAGAAGAAATCAACGCTGACTGCTCCTTAGAAGGTCAAATATTAAAGATGAAGCTAAAGTACTTTGGACATCCAATGAGAAGAGAAGACTCACTTGAAAAAGCCTTGATGCTAGGAAAGGTGGAGGGCAAAAGAAGAAGGGGGCAGCCAAAGATGAGATGGCTAGATGGTATTGTGGACGCAGTGGGCACAGAGTTTGGTGGGCTAAGAAGAATGGTGGAGGACAGGGGTGCCTGGAGGACAATGGTCTATAGGGATGCAAAGGGTGGGAATCAACAGTGCGACTGAACAACAAAAACAAGAAAAAGGGGGGAAGTCAATGTCCCAATTAGCAAACTCAGGGAAGCATTCCTAATCACCAACCAGAGTAGGCCCACTGACTCAGTATACCACAAAGGAGCTAACTCAACAAATTCTTATTGATTCAATGGGCCTACTCATTTTGCAACCTACTGTGATAAGTGTTCAACTGAACAACAACAAAGAACAGCCCTGCTTTGATTCAAACATTTTCTAGATCTTCTGTTTTAGGATATCCAGATCTCTTCAGTTCAGTTCGGGATTTGGCATACTGTCTGAATTCAAAAGCAATCTCATCCCTGCAACTTACTTACAATAACAGACGAGCATGTGCACCTGTGACTGTGGCAAAACAACAGCAACATGAGACCTAGACCTAGACATCTAAAATTTGCCATGGGATCATTGGATTTTCCAACACAGCTTATTATGTGCTTTTCAATTTTTAAAATCAATGGGTATTAATCAGTGATGGGATGACAAAAATTCTACTACCACGCCATGACGTCATGGACGTCATGGGTGTGGCCAATGTCATGACGTCATGATGTCATGGGGGAGCCGACGTCATGACGTTGTGGGCGGAGCCAAAAATAAAAAAAAATAAAAACCCACCCACCCACCCAGACAGCTACAACACAAACCCGTAAATAACTTAAATAAATAAATAAATAAATAAAATAAAAATTAAATAAAAATACAACCACCCACCCAAAACACAAATAAATTACCCACCCACCCCAAATAAAAAACCCTCACTTGCTTACCTTCCTTGGGATGATGAACCCCCATGGCCCGGGGCCACCCGGCAAGGCGCGCCGCCCCAACTGCGGCCTCCTCCTCCTCTGAAGGCTGCGGCCACAGAAGCCACCGCCTGCAACCGCCGTCCACAGCCGCCGCCCACCACCGCCGGCGGAGCTCCTGCTGCCTGCAGTCCTGTGGCCTCCTCCTCCTCCTTGGGCCGGTGCCTTTTTGGCCCGGCTCCAGCTGCGGCCACGGGTGGCGGGCAGCAATGGCTCTGGCGGTGGCTCCAGCCACGGCTGCCAAGCCTCCCTGGGTCGTCCGCTGCAGACAAGCGCACTGCAGACAAGCGCACTGCCACTGCCTGCAGCCTCCTCCTCTGCCGGACGCCGTAGCCAGGCCAAAAAGGCACCGGCCCAAGGAGGAGGAGGAGGCCACAGGCGCCCGGTGGAGGAGGTGGCTGCAGGTGGCAGCGGTGCACCCCGCCAGGCATCCCCAGGGCATGGGGGCTTGTCGGCAGCGGACAGCCCAGGCAGGCCTCAACGTGCCCCGGGGGAGGTGCCCTCCTCTGAGGGCTGGTGTTGCTGCCGCTGCCCTGAAAGGTTCCAGCTCCAAAATAATTTTTTTTAAAATCGGAGCAAAAATGGCTCCAATTGACTGCGCATGCACAGAAACTCAATCTGACGCATGCGCAATGCATCAGATTGAGTTTCTGCGCATGCACAGTCAATTGGAGCCATTTTTGCTCTGATTTTTTTTAAAAAATTTCTTTTGGTGAGTTGTCTACCCTCCCGGAGAACCCTCCGGGATTGGTCCTACCGGTTCCAGGGAACCGTATGGAACCGGGGACATCCCATCACTGGTATTAATGAATGTGAATGTATCTATAGTCTGCAATACTGCCAAGAGACAGTCATCAGCAGACACCAAGATGTTCAGACATGACAGGATATAAAAGAAAGGGTTGCCTGAAATGCAGAAAGAGATCACCCCCAATTGTTTGTGGTTCATTTCAAGATACCTACTCTTACCACGTGGCTTTTCCACAACTGGTGTAACACAAGCCTTATCTTTGTCAGTAACACAGACTGCTTAGATTACTTGTATGTGAAAGGGGGTGGGGGAGAGAAAGAGAGAGGATGAAATTGGTAAAATAATAGAAGGTATGGTCTTGATAAAATGTCATGCCCTTTCTGCCAGCATAATCTTTTGAGTGTGATTCAGATCCTGCTGCACTAAATGTCACTGAGGAGCAGACCATCCCTGCAGACTCCTCAAGCCCTGGTGAGAAGTACAACAAATCTACCTAGGAGTGCTGAGCCAAGCTCCTGGGTTAGAAGATGAGATAAGGATAACATACAACTGTTAGAAGTTCAGATTTTTTAAAAAACTTCAACACGGCTTGTGGCTATTCAGTGAAATTCCTCCTTTGAAGGAAAAACTCCTCTAAACAGTTTGTGCATTAATATTTTCAGATTGGGCAGTGATACCTTCAGACTACCTGTGTCCGATATAACTCAATGTCTGCTAATACTCTGTTGGCTTGAGTGTTCAATCTTATTTTGGCATGATTGTGCATGAATCTAACTTCAGTCTACAGTGTACTAACTAAGCTGAATTAAGTTGCACTTAGAGTAGGCCCATTTGAAACAATGGAACATACAGAGAAGTTGAATCACTAAATCTCCATTGATCCAATGGGCCTACTTTTGTGCAATTTGCTGCACTAAGCAGCAAAATTTTGGCCCGTGACTCATATCAATTACAATTGTGTCCTTTACTTAAGTGTTGTTGATGTTGGGTTTTTTGCACACTACAGTTAGGACCAAATTACAGTTAAACAGCTGTTTGTTCAACTTTCTGCTAAAAGGGGAAAAAACCTGAAAGAAAATGACTAGGTGGGCCTGAATGCACACACCTGTTGTGCCTTTAATGAGCAGGTAGAAGGAATTATAGTGATGTATTTTTCTCTCTCCATTTATGGCACTGTCAGATTATCAGCAATCATTGTTTGTATTCTCTTTGGAGTTCAGCAACTAGTTCTAGATCTTCCACCCAAGAACAACAGCAGAAATAAGAGAAAATTATTATTTTTTATTTCCAGTTATACTCCGCCCTGAGTGTCCTTGAATCAAAAGGGTGGGGTATGAATTTATAAATAAATAAAACTAGAAAAAAATAATTTTGAGGGCAGAATTTACATTTAAATATTTAATATTTGATTGAAATGCATATTTTAATTATTTTTATAGTAGACTGTTAAAATGTCAGTAACACAGTGAAGCAAGCTTATACAAAAATGGTTACGTGAAGTTTGGGCTATTTTTGAAGGCTTCCCTGAGAAACCAATTAATTAACCTCTCTTGGATCTAATGGCTTGTTTCATGCATAATTGAAACTGCAATTAATGGTTTACCAGTTTGATTGTACAATTTTATAAAATCAGTAATTTTAGTTTGGGACATCTCCAGAAATTTTGTAATTCAAAGTGCTGCTTTAATGCCCTGAAGAAATTCTTTGACAGATGCTTCCCAAAGTCTTACCACATAACTATGAAGAGCTTCTCATTCTTGTTTAAGAGGATGAATCTTTATTATTCTGTCTGTTCAAGGATAGCTCTGAATTCCACTGCAAAAAAAGTTTTTCCCTTGAACTGCTGCCTCTTGTTCTGCCTACTGCAGATGTTTATGCAATATAAGGAGAAGGGGGTTGGAGTCAAACTGAAAGCTGAGAGAAAGACAAAAAAAGGAATGTCCTACTTACATGTATAGTTGAAAGAGATGGTCATAGATTATTGTTTGAAATATTTAAATAGCAGAGAGATGAGTGGTGGTGGTGGTGGTGGTTATTGGCTTGGTGGAACTCAGCAGAACTAAGTTCCAGCACCTTTTTCCGGTTTTAAGTAAGATATATTTATTATTGTTCTGTCTGGTATACAATCTTGCTTAAAGGCTAGGATTTTATTAGTTCTCTCAGATATGTTCCAAGACCAGCCATGTATAGGTGAACCTGCAGATAACAGCAAAATGTCTATTTTACATTACAGACAGTTGCCTCTAGTGGCAAACTCTGAGAAATACAGATATATTATGCATTTTAGGGGTTTTTTCTCTTGAATATTTTTAGATCTGAGGATAACTGAAACCTTGGTTACTGAAACCATAGACAGATATGGAGGGGATAGATTTGTACAGTAAAAGAAAAGAGAAAAGAAAGGAAGAAACATATGAAGAAATGGGGAAGGAAACCAAAGGACAATGAAAATGGCTGTCGTGAGACAGAGTCCTTATGAGAAATACAATAGTGAGACACAGTCCTTATGAAAATAAAAATTCACATTGGAGTTCAAAACCTTTGTTCCTATGGAACTTTGCATGCCATGATGAGGCAAAGTTTCTTCACATAATGTTATGAACATCGCATAAACCACAATGGTTAGAGGATTTTTTCTGAGAGTCTTCCTCTTTCGTGTCCAGATCAAACTTTAAACTGCCAAAATGAAGCCACCTTCCTGGCTTTGCCGTTGGCCAAAATTAAATCTTCATCAGTACATGAAAGTTGTAACTGTGGTCAAAAAGCACGTTTTGTCCTGTGCTTAGACCCATAGATAAAATCATTTTAAGGCGCCACCATCTGCTGTTGTTTAACTATGAAAGGAAATTTCACAGAAAGAAATACAGTGGTACCTCTTGCTCCATCTCAACAGGTACCCTGCTTCAATTCCATCTCTACAGGTACTCTGCTTCAATTGCTTCCATGGTTGCCTAACTCCAGGCCGGTTTTAACTATTTCTTGTCTACTGATCTAGCCTTGTTCCTCTGGCTTTGACATTGGCCTTGGATTTTGACATGGACAAGGCTTCCTGTTTGACCCTTAGCTTGATTTCCCTGGTCCCTGTGCTGCTAGCTGGATGCCTATGTCTGTCTCACAGTCAAACTTTGGTGCCATCTACCTACCAGCAGGTGTCAGACTTATACAAAGTTGGAAGAAGAGGCTACTTGACAATCCATACCTCTATAATAACATTACAGAACTCTTCCTGCTGGTAGGACAGGGGGAATGAGGGGCAGCTGTGTGGACCGGCCAGCCCAGCCATAAAAGACCTTGCTGCTGACTTTGGTACCAGGAAGATTTTCAATTAAACCACACATGACTTTGAAAGTTAGCAGTTATCATGAAGATGAGCCCATGATAATTGCCAGGAACCTGCATACTTAAATTTAATGCTTGTTTTAGCTACTTGGGGAAAAGATCATCAGTGAAATGGGAGCAGGTGCCACAAATCAGACTTGTAAAATAATTCAGCACAGAGACAAATTAGCAACAGTATGAGGGACTTTAGGTTCTCAGTGTGGTAGGAGGGCTGCAAAAGGGAAGCGAGATTACTTCCACTTGCTTCCATCAGAAGAAGCTGCTTCCAGCAGCACAATGGTCACATACAGATTGGTTTATATGTAACAAGGTGCATTCAGGGAATATAAAAATGTGTGACCCACCATTTTAGCTGATAAAATGTTTAAATAAGTCCACCCCATTTTACTTTTAAAATGTTCTGAGTTCTTTTGGAAAGATCTGTGAGTTAGTTTAGTTAGTACAGGCATACTGGAACTTGGCCCTTACAAATTCTTGAATGAAATGATCTGATCATAACTTCCTGCCGTAATATGCAAATCCAAACATGACTATCCAATAGATTTCCTGTATCTTTGATCTGCTTTTAGTAGCTTAAGTAGATCAACCTACACATTAAAACAAATACTAAAATCAGATCATAAATTGCTACCCTTCACTCTGTGTACCCAGCTAGATATGCAACCTGAAAATCAATAACATACTCTTGAGCCTTCTGCGTATGGGCATGCCTCTGTTTAGAATTAAGTATTTAAACATACTTTGCCATTTAAATATAAAAAACCCTGAGAAAAATGCAAGAATCAAATAGAATTGAATTATAGGGAAATATAAGAATAGTCCTCTTTAGACTTATCATTTGTGTGTGGCTTCTTATCAGATAGGGGCTAACTCACTCATATGAGAGAGAACAGATCTCAAGTTGTCCTCATCAGCAAAATGACGCTCAATATTAAATACCATTTTTCTGTGACCAGGAAGCAGATATTGTGTGTTCTATGGTAACTATGAGCAAAATAACTATAAACTATTCCTTAGTTCCTTGCTGCTGTTTCTGCTTCTCACTGGCACCCTACTGAGCAATGTTTGCTTCCCATGGTCATAGCTCTGTGCTGCTCTCTGCTGTTTGCTTGGAACTGGTGTGATAATAATAATAACAATTTCATGTCAGAGATTACGCTGAGTTGAAAGGATTTTAGGGGTAAAGTAGCAGCAATAAGGAGGAGTTATTTGTTGGACTTAAGAAAAGAAACTCTATGAATGATACTCTTATGTTCATTTGCTTACATACACAGCTATATGTTAAAGAAACCTAACAGTTCAAGGACCATTGTTATTTATTAAAATAATTTTATTTTAAATATTACCCCAAATTCCTTCCTTTTGTTTTAAGCAAGTGAATACCATAATATTTCTCATGCAAGCCATGATGTTCTTTTGAACGAGCCAACTGATTCAATGGGACTGCTCCAATTGTGACTTACTACACTGAGCAACAGGATTTCAGCCTTTCGTTGTGTTTTTGAAGGAATATGTGTGTTTAAATACACCTGATTAAATTATAAGATTATATTTTGAGATATTCTTCTGTGTATATATTTGCTCCAGGCAGAGGGTTTAGTACAGGGGCTCCCAACCTAAGGCCCACAGGCCTGATCCAGCCCATGGTGCCATTTCATGTCCCCCCTTCCAAGGGCATTCCCATTTTGAAGCTTTTGGGACAAAATGACTGCCCCCATCATGCAGGCAGGGCAAAATGACTGGTCCTCAAAACTCACTGAGAGAGCATGACCCAGCTGGCATGAAAAGGTTAGGAACCCCTGGCTTATTACTTCTCTCCCTAGTGGCACAGAGGTCAAACTGCTACACTGCAGCTGAAACTGCTGACATTGTGCTTTTGTTCTTGACACAGATCAAGGTCGAATGAGCCTTCCATTCTTCCATGGTCAGTAAAATGAGTATCTGGCATAATGGTGGCAAAATTCTAATTACCTTGTGAACTGCCCAGAGAATGCACTAAGTACTATAGGAAAGTATATGAACGTAGTTATTATTGCTGTTACAGTCTGGCTGTATATGAATGTACAGTTAGTGTAACCACTCTTTTGTAGCAGATACTTCTTTGACCAGCTACACAGCAGGAAGATTTACCACAACCTGCTTTGCTTGTAAATCATTGTATCTGTTGAATTTGGAAACTACAGATGGCTGAGCATTTCAGACACTTCCTTTTCTTATAAGATCTTTTCAAAATATGCCTACCTTTCCCCCATAAATTATACAGGAGGAAAAAAAGGTAGCTTCCATAAATATGAAGTGAGAGGAAGAGAAACAGAAGAAGTTGCCTGTCTTTATGACAATCTATTTTATTTTCTGTATTATATGGTGGCAATGCACTAGTTTAACTGAACCGTGGTTAGTCATTCCAGTTATTATTTCTTATGTCACTCAAGCAGCACTGAGTGTGCTAAATCCAATTGTTGATCCCAATTTTAGTAGACATATTGAATCAAAGAGATTTACATAAATGTTGATATTTAGAAACTATTGCAGTAGGTCTACTCTGGTTTGGACTAGCAATTGTGATTTAGGCTAATAAGATTAAGAAACCTAAAGGTGCCATCAGCTAGAGAGGCTCGTCTTTCTAGCACAAGGAAGAGTGCCTTTTTGGTGTCTGCCCCAGCCCTTTGGAACTTCCTGCCGAGAGAGCTACATCTCCAGACAGAGCTAGTGCCCTTCAAGAAAGATCTGAAAACCTGGCTGGCAAACCAGGTGTGGGACACTGGCGATGTGACAGCCCTTCCCCCTTGTTGGTTGATATAATGTAGGCTGCTCTTGATTTATATTTTAATTAGTAGAGTAGGGTGATTATTTTTAATGGTTTTAAAGTTTTAATGTTTTAAGGTCATAATTTTATGTGAATGAGATCTGTTATTTGTAAGCTGCCCAGAATCATTCACGAGTAAGCAGCAATATAAATGTAAATTAATAATAATAATAATTAATAATAATAAACAGACTATTACCAGTCTCATTGGATACTTCACATAGATTTTCGGTTTCTGATCTGCAGACAAATACAGAAAGATGGACAGACAGACAGACAGAGATTAAGCAGCTCTCCTATCGAATAATAAATATGAGAATCTTTCATATCTCTTTAATGTATAATTAGACTTTGGTGGGTCTCAATGTGATCAAACACAGTGTCCAGTGGTAGAGCTGACAGGTCTGCATTGGAAGATTTCCTCTGATTAGCAGTAGATAAGAGAACAATATATTCAGACTCTTATCTACTGCAATGAAAATATGAGGTCGCAAGGCTAAGGTTGAAAATAAGACATAGGCATGTTGAGTTTAATGGCTTGTTAAGTGCAAGTGTCAGCTTCTTCTTCTTTCTGGAAACTTCAGGAAGAACTGCACGCTCTTAACAAATTTATTTAAATTGCCACCCTTGACACACAAACAGAATATAATACCTTAATTAGAATAAGAAAGTTGTTCACTTTCCTGCATCACTAATGGAGACTGACAGAGGACTTACTTGTAGAGTTATAAATAGAATTCACAACAGCCACCGGGGAAAAGGGGAAAACGAACTCCAAGATGACATCAGCTATACCACGAGAAGAACAGAAGTGAAGAAGCATCTAGGGATATTTTCCAAATCATCTTGATTAAGGAATTTTTGCACATGTTGTAATGTCTGTTTTCTTGATTAAACAATTCCATAAGCATATGGAATCAAATAATATCTGAGACTAAACAAAACAGAACAGTAAAAATATATATTTAAAAATGTTGTGAAACCTTAAAGACTAACTCCTGTATTTAAATGTGAGCTTTTGTGGACCAAGTCATCCTTATAATCTAAAGTCATTTTGCAGCAGGAGTAGGCTAAGTGGGTACTCTCTGGGGTACCTCACCCAAACCAAGCCCCAAATCATATCTGTTGCTTTTTTAAACAAAAAATGTGCATTTATGCTTTTCCTAGAAGCAGCTATTTCCCTGTCAGATCTTCCAAATCTCCTTCAACTTCTTGAACAAAACAGGAAGTGGCCCCGTTTCATATTTTGAATTTGTCAGAAATTGCTACATTTTTAGTTGTACCAAAGGTGGAAAATCAACTTACGGGTTCCCTGAATTTGCCCACCTGTTGCTGTTGTTGTTGCTGCTGCTACTGCTGCTGTTATTGTTCTTCTTCTTCTAAACATCAAAAAGGAAAAAGGACCACAAGCATTTCACAAACAATAGTAATAACAAGACCTTTCCTCTTAGGAACTGACCCATTCTCATTGCAAAGAAGTGTCACAGATTTTACACTTCAGCCATACTGAATACAATAAAATGTATTCTAGCACCTATTTTTGAAAGCAAAGATTGATTTTAATTATGTCAATTTCCCCATATATTTTCATGTATAACTTTCACAGGTAAGTTACTCAATGGTTTTTGTTGAGCAATTAATATAAATATTACTGTTGATCTCTCTCTTTTTCATACACCGTATGAGGTACACAGAAAGAGCCTCCTCAAACATTGTGGATACAATCAAGCATACCCTGTACGACAACATTGCCAGCTAATCTTTCTAACACCAGATCAAACCAAAGGAACTTAAGAATGAATCCACCAAAAAGGTCTTTGTCAAGATCAACCTTCACAATGATCTCAATAAATATTAAGGGACTTTCCAGTAAGAAAAGCACTCTACCAGTATGGGAGTGCAATTTTTGTTAGACCTGGCCTCACCATAATATCAGCTGTATTTTTGGATTTGTATGCCACTCTATTCGCCGAAACAACTCAGAGCAGCTAACAACATAGATCACAAAATATCACATAATAAAACAAATCAAAGTAGCACATATCAATAACATATCAAAGTATCACATATCAGTAACATAACAAAATATCACATATCAATAACATATCAAAGTATCACATAACATTTCAAAAAATCCCACATCACAATTACAAAATTAAGACATCATAAAAAACATTTCAGAAACACTTTCAGGTGGGTCTTAAACAAAAACAAAGTATCAAAGTATCAACTACAATTTCAGTTACAAAAATATCACAACAATACAGTATCAACACAATATGACATAATATAACAATTCTTACTGCCAGGCAGCTATGCCATAGAGCTGTGTTGCATTCTCTCGAGGCCAGAGCAGGTGAAGAGAAGAGTCCAGTGGCGCCAGGCTGAAGTCCAAAGGTGGCGGGGACGAGTCCCACCGCAGCGGCCCAGGAGTGCCAACAGGTTGAGGAGTCCATGTGCTCCCGGCTGGAGGTCTTATCTCGCCCTACCGGACCAAGTCCAAATGTGGCACATTCATCCTTTCACTCCCTGGCCCAACCGGCCCGGGGAGCGCCTTGCAAGTGGGCAGCATCAGCAGTGAGCAGCAGCAAGTGGTGACCCCAGCATCGCTTTACAGGTGGCCAGGGGTCGCAGGTGTTGTTTCTTTCGCTCCCTGGCCAGACGGGCTCAGGGGGCACCTTGAAAGCCACCAGAAACAAATTATAATTTTAATGTACCAGACAATTTTAATTGTGACCAAATCAGTTTTGTTATTGGAGATTTTAATTGTCACAGGGAGGCTTGAGGATATAAACAGACAAATGAGGATGGTGCACAACTTGTATCTTGGGCAGAAACTAATGACCGCCATCTTGTCCATGATGCAAAACAGCCTGCATCTTTTAAAGTGTTAGATGGAGGAGGGGGTATAATTCAGACAACATCTTTGGTAGCATGAATGTAGCAGCAGACACAGGGCTGTAGCCAGCGGGCCAGGATGGGCTTTGCCCACCCTGAGTTAGCAGTTTGCCCACCCTCAAACAGGTAGCCACTAGAGGGCACAAAGCACAGTTTCCCATAAGAATGCATTGAAAAGAGGCTTTCACCCACTAGAATCCTGAGCAGACACCAAGAGAACTAAGCAAGAGAATGGCTTTCAACAACCTCTGAACAGGAAGAGCTTTATGGCAAGAACAAACATTCATGCAAGAGCAAAACCCAATTAGAAGATGGAGGAAGGAGCTCACTGGACAAGGAACAGCATTAAAGGAGGATATAGCTGAAGAACTCAACCTCCCCAAATGCACTTGGAGAACTCTGAATAGGCTAAGGTTGGAATACCTAACTGTAAGACCAACATGTTTAAGTGGGAGCTGGCAGACAACAACACACTGTGTGAATATGGAGGGATACAGAATCCAGCTCATTTACTGTTCTGCCAATTAATGCCAGAAACATGCACCAATGAGGACTTAAGTTTGGCCAATGGCAAAGTAAAAAGGTGGCTTCATTTTGGCAGTCCAGAGTTTGATCAGGACATGAAGGAAGAAGAATACATAATATATTTTTCAAATTTCACCTCTGGTTCACTGCTGGTTTTATATACTTCAAAGTGCCTATGCTCACAAGATGAACAGGAAAAGGAAAAGAAATACTAAATAAACATATGGTGAGGGAATCCTTTATTACGGGAAAGATTCTTGAGTCCTGGCCAATAGATAACTAAGACTCTTAAACCCTTGCAATTGCATAAGAAATTTTTAAAATATGTTTTGTGTTGCACAACACTCACTCTTCCTCCCACTTAACAAAGTCAGCCATGCTATTTATTATTCAATAATGACTTTCAGATGTTGAGGTTTGCCACTCTACCATTGGATCTGAAATTTGGATGTTAAACATGACAGCTGCAATTTCAAATGAAAAGATACTTGATTTAGTTCATGTGAATAAGCTGATTTTAAATGAAGCAGATGCCAAGAGATTATGGATATAAATCTGCACTTGTCTTGTCTTCTCAGGCAAGAATGAAGAACTGCGACATTCTGCTCCTTGCAGGCAAATGTACTGAGGGATTGCTTGTCACTTTCTAGAGAGTTCTTGCATTGGCAAAAACGTATTTGTACAAAAAAGAGATCCAATTGCCACTAAAGCTCAGTTTCTCTGCATTAGGGTGATCACTCAGTTCAAGAATTTGAAGTGTTAGATGTTGACATCTATCTTAACAACCAGCTAGCTAGACCTTTTAGCTATGTGTACCTGTGTGTGACTGTGAGTGCAAATCTTAAAGGGAAAGGGCACTAGAGACATTTTATTCAAGATACGTAGCCCATGAGAAGGGGAAAAGAGCTCTTTCTCTCGCTCTTGACTGGTGACCCACAAGGACCTTAAAGCTCCTAGTTGTGATGTCTCCTAGAGTTTAGTAAAGGTAAAGGTCTCCCTTTCTTGAAAGCCAGTCATATCTGACTCTACAGTTCAGTGCTCATCTCTGGCACTGTCTGCATCTTCAGGCAATTCCGTGGACATGTGGCAGGCATGCCTAGACACTGGAGTGCACAGAACACTGTTTACCTTCCCACCGAAGTGGTCCCTATTTATCTACTTGCAATTTCTTGCTTTTGAACTTAAGAGTTAAAGAACAATCTATGCACTGGAGGAAGTCTAAATTATAACAAATGACACTTTGTTCCAGTGTCAACCAAAGTTTGTGGGAGGAGATTTTTAGAGTTGTGTGTAAATAGCCTATTTGTAGGCATAGAGGTTGACAAGAATATTTTTCAAAACTTCTCCAAGTTTTCCATTGATGGGATTTACCACTACCATTGACATTAATCATGGTGGTGGTGGGAGAAATACCCCCCCCCAAAAAAAAATCTCACAAAAATAGTGTCCACTATAGGAAAAACACCTCAACATAATCCAGCTGTTTCAATTGAATCAGAATGGCACACAAGATAATTTAATGTATTGAAATTTCCCCCTTTCTTTTAAAGCAGTGCCCTCTCAGGGTAAAAAAAACCCCTTTGAACTAGTAATCAGATTGTTTATATTTTTTACCAGTCAGGTATTTGGTTTGTTTTAAAAATTTGTTCAGACACATCCTGTAGACATTATTGTGCTAACATTTAAGGAAAATCAAAGTGGAATGATTGATATGTTTCTCAGAACATGAATTTAGGGCACTGTTTTATAGTGGGAGTATTGGTCCATCCAGCCCTAGTACTGGTAGCTCTAAATGGCAATCGTTCTTCCATGTTTGAGGCATGATTCTTTGTGGTTATTTTCTGTGTCTATGCAGTAGTCACTGTAGACCTCCCCCCAGGTACTAACCAAGGCTTGACCCTGCTTGAATTTCAAAATTGGACATGGTGCAATCACAGTGGGCTGGGTATTACTTAACAAGGATGTAGAGAATTTTTTTAAAGAAGGGAATCATGGTAAGAGAGTTTATTTTCTTTCACATGGTCAGCTAATGAGAGTATAAAATGGCTAAGACTAGGGTATACATTATATATGTTACCATTGCAAATTGTAGGACATCATTAAGGCTGTGATTTCTCTGGGTGTTGTCAGAATTCTTAAGGAAAAGCAGGCACCTCATGTTTTGGAGACTATAATTCAATTAGGTAAAGGTCACCCTTGCTCAAAAGTCAGTCGTATTCAAATCTAGGGTTCAGTACTCATCTCTGTTTATAGCCAAAGAGCCAACACTGTCTGTATCTGCAGATGTTTCCATGGACATGTGGCAGGCATGCCTCAACACTGGAGTGCATGGAACGCTGTTTACCTCCCCACCAAAGTGTTCCCCATTTACCTACTTGTGTTTTCTTGCTTTCAAACTGCAAGGTTAGCAGGAACTGGGACAGAGCTGGGCGCTCACTCCATTATGCAGTGTCTGGGAATCAAACTCCAACCTTCCAGTCAGCGAGTTCAGCATCTTAACCACTTGAGCCACCACTCAATGCTGCCTAAAATAACATTGACCTTTTTTTCAGCCACATTGCACTTTTGACTCATATCCAGTTTGTAATCTATAACAATTCAAGGATCCTTCTCATAATATTATTGAGGCAAATATCCCCCATCTTGTAACTGTGCATTCCCCCTCCTCACGTGTAAAACTTTGCACTTATCCCTGTTAAATTTCATTCTTATGTTTTCAGCCCAGTGCTCAAGCCTATCAAGAACTTTGTCATTTTTGCCAGTCTTCCAAAGTATTAGCTATTACATCCAATTTTGATGAAATACATAAAAGTAAAACAAAACTTGTGTATACTGAAAAAAGATAACTTTAGGCTTCTAGAAGGCATTTCTTCTTCTTCTTGTACAGTCACACAGTTGATTCCAAACCTTCATGACCCCATGCCAGGCATCCTTATCCTCTACCATCCTCCTCAGCCCACCCAGCTTTGTGCCCGTTGCATCAACAATGCCATCTAGCCATCTCATCCTCTGCCACCCCCTTCTTCTTTTGCTCTCAACCTTTTCCAGCATCAAGGCTTTCTCAAATGAATCCTCTCTTCTCATCTGATGTCCAAAGTACTTTAACTTCATCTTCAATATTTGACCTTCCAAGGAGCAGCCGGGGTTGATTTCTTTTAAGAATGACCTATTTGTTCTCTATGCTGTCCAGGGTACTCTAAAAAAAAAAAAAACACCCTCCAGCACCACATCTCAAAGGCATTTCTTACATTGTAAGATTATTTTTTTTTTTTGAGAATTTCATCTGAGACATGGATATTTGATGACATTTTGCATTTTACATTGCCTGCAAGGTGAGGTTAAATTATTCAACTCAATACAAAGTATGGCACAATTCATCACATTAATTATTCTGACCATTGTACCTTGTTAACACATATTTATCTTTATTTGCTTTAGGCATTTTTTTCACTAAAGATCTCTATTAAACTGGATAGCATTACCATAAATGACATTTAACATTTGACAGAATTATAATTGCTTCCCTTAGACAATTGTGTTGTGTAAATTTAGTTAGAAAATTGTACAATTGGCATTTTGCACTTCAAACTGATTCAAGTTGTGGATTCATTAATTTGTACATCCATTATTTATATTTATTTCATATAAATATTTCGATGAGTTTTAAGCCAAAATTGCCTTACCATCTCCTCTTTTTTTCTTGCAGGTCTTCCCAATTATTTTTAGAGGCTGACAGTTCTATAATTATTAATCTGGAGTTACACCATTTAAAACTAGAAAACTGTGCATCCTGGCCAAGGAAAGCATTTCTGTGAAATCAGAAAATCTACTTGCAGTGCGGTTATATAAATATCTACTGTGAAGCAAGTCTAAAAAAGTTCTAAAATAACATCCTCAGTTTTGCATTATAGGATTGCAGCCTAAAATGGAAAGCACCTATGCATTCATCTGAAAGTGAATAGATATGGAAACAATTTCTTTGTGAAGTACATGAGTTTATGGTTAACACAAACCATGGTTGGACAACATGAAGTTTCCCTGATTTTGTTGTACTGAAGATCACATGATCACTCATGATTGGTTATGACATTAGGCCTGACTGGAGTAGAAGTCTAGCATTATTCAGATGGTCACAACCCTACCTTATATCCTCAGGTAATAGAAGTGCACTTGCCTTTTTATGAGACAACTATTTTTTATCTATGTAATAATAATTTTGGTTCAGAAATTATTCTGGGCTGAAAGGATTTTTGCTGGAGAATCTCTGCTTAGAGAACACCCAATTTAGGGTCCTTTCATGTCTCCAAGAGCTGGGACAGAGACAGATGCTCAATCTGCCATGCAGTACTGCTAACTTGAGCTTCTTAACCACTGAGCCACTGCAGCCCAACTTTATCTACATACCAAAGATAATAGATCTACAGAATTCCAAGAAAATGCAGGTGGTTTTGTACAGATACATCTTCTGTGACGCAATTGTTGGCAATGCTGTAAAAACGACTATAGCATTCTTTGTTCAACATGAAACAATCTATAACACGTCAAAGAATATTAATAAATTTATTCATTTGAATATGTCACTTTACTGTGTCCCTTGGTGTCTGAGAATGCTAAAATAGCATTATTTAATAACTACATAATATTATTTAATATGCAATGAAGGAGTTATAGGATTGACTGAAAAGCTAGGACAATGCACAAGCAAGTATCTCATTAAGGACCTTTTCAAGCATGGTCACACTTCTTTCTATTTTTTGGTCTTGGCACTGTGTGTGTTTGGGTGGGTGGGTGGGTGTAAACCAATGACCAAATTAAAAGTATTCATCGCCTTGGCAGAGATTTGATTTGAATGATATGGACTTAATTAGCAAAAAATTAAATAGTAGCCATCAAAACATTAATATCACATATATTTATATATACATCTAGAGAAAATGAAACCAGGGATACAGATGAGACCTGGTATGATTCAAGTCAACCTCTAAATGGCTACTTTTGGCTCACCAAATTAGTCTCACGGGGGAGGGAAATCTAAGAAATGTCTACTTTATAAGAGATTTCTGTATAATCCTATAGTGTGTCTGCTTGGGAGAGAGAAATGCAGAAAAAATGTGCAATCTGAATTTCTGAATATATGCATACATATTAATCACCAATCATATGCAATTGTTTTATTGCTCTACTATCAAAAATCAATTTGTTATTTGTCAGAATATCTGAACTAAATTTGAAACACAAACATCAGCTCACAGGTTGGCTTAGCCATTACTAGTCTTACTGGCAAAGTAATGCAGGTACAAAACATGGTGAGAGTATAGAGGGGCAGTAACAGAAAATCTCAGAAGATTGCTAGTTATTGTTCCCTTATTTGTATTGATCGCAAGGACAAGTGTTTTTAGTATTTTCTGACTTATTTGGCCAAAACGAGGTTTCCCTTTGTGTTATACACATGAATACATCTTTGACCTGGGAGGGGTTTTGTGCTGTTAACACAGTGTAGGTTGTCTGGGGATAGTGGTGTTGATGAGACTGATGAGGATGTTTGTTTCCACATATATATTGTCCCATAGTGCAAAGCACTCTCTTGACAGTTCATAAGGTAATTTTGTTGGGTTTGACCCCAATAATATACTGACCTCAGAAGAAGTGAAGGCTGAATCAATCTTGAAGCTACCAGGATCAAACATAGATTGTGAGCAGAGTTTGGGCTCAGATTGTTAAGAAATAACTTCTGCCAACTTCAAGTATAATGAGAAACTACTAGATCTGTAAGCACTAGCAGGGAAGTATAGTTCCTGGTTGGATGGATAATTGCATGTTCTAAATATCTGAGTAAGAAATTATTTTTCTATTACTATCTGATGGAATGAACGCATGATTACTCCAATTGACTAGAGTTGGCATAAGCATGAGAGATGATCAAGGGTGAATGTTCTTCACTTAAGTTCATAAGCAGCTTTTACTCTGTTTTACCCAATAAATGAATTGTGGCTTTTGCTAATATATCTATGGATCTTAGTTGTGACTTAATTAGCAAAAATTATATTTCTTCAATACTGGACACCACAAAGAGTTTCCAGTAAAAGTCTGAGTACATCATTTAATTGCTGGTGTTTGACTTCACCTAATGTGTTTTTTAAATGTATGATCCAGCTATGTCCAGTTATAAAATATTTTGGGACTTAGGAGGGCAAAGGTACATAATTTGTGTCATTATTGGTTGCTATTTGATTTAATCTTTGCATAAATCTTACTGTATCTGCAGAGCTCATTTAGAAAACAAAACTATGTTACTTAAGTTGTCTTTTGTTTTTGTCTTTCTTTATATAATTGCTGAATAAAAAATATATAGCAGTTATGCAGAAGTAAAGCTTATAGGATAGAATGGTGGAAGTTGAGGCTTCTGGAATGAAGCCAGCTTTTGGCCGATTACACAGCTATTAGACCAGGCTGCCAGGGGAAAGCAAAGGAAATGTGATTGGTATAATAGGCCCCACTGTGGCAGCAGTGGGTAAGTCTACAAGGGTTTATTCACCTTACCCTCCTCTGCTACAGCCTGGTGGTTTGGCCGCACATGATGGCTATTCAACAAAAGAGAGTTCATGGATGTGTTCTTTCAATGGTACAACTGCAAGTCTTATCTTACCTCCATCTGCTGCCACAGTGTACTGGAACAGCTGCCAATAAAGCAAAAGGAATCATAGACGACAATGTCTTGTGGAAGAATGCACTTCACAAATCTAAATGTTCCATCACTTAATAGGCTTTTTAATTTTTTTAAAACATATTTTGTTGTCACTCGGTGTTTGAAAAGTTGTAAACCACTTTGAACAAATTGGAAACGCAGCACAGAAACTTCAAATCATCCTGTTTTGGCAGTGGTGTAAACCTGCTTCCCCTGGAGATACTGCTGGAAATAAGCCTACAACAACAGTTATGCTTCTAATCATGTTCCTGACTAGTGGAAAGTAGAGTTTCTCCACATGATGGTGCTCATAATGTCATGAGCTTGAGGAGCATTTGCCATAGGCTGGCTGCTTTTAGTAGTCTCCCTGTTGTGAGTACAATGTGTGAACTTTCCCTGAACTGCCATACATAGGCCAAGATGTATTCAGAGCCATCCACCTCTTCTTTCTACTGCTGTTTACCACACTATACATAAAGAAGAAAAAGCATGACAAGACCCATGAGGACAAAACAGGTGCAGGTGTGGTGGAAGCGATTCTGGATAAATCAGAGGCTTCTGCATGGAATAACCTCTTCAAGCTGCACAGATATAATTTGAGGAGACAATTGCAACTCTTTGAAGAAGTGAAATGTGCAGGATTCATCTATTTCCTGACATTGAAGATCATATTGTATTTGTTCCTGAGTCAATGCAACACAGGATACAATGTACTATGCAAATTGAAATGTGAATATAGAATTCCTATGCATCAATTCAGAATTGAGCTGCATTGATCTTCAATGAAGAGGAAATTAGGACCAAACAGAAAATCAGAAGTAGACAATGATACAGAAGAATGAGAAAGAGAAAGAATGCAAGAGTATGTAAGGAAAAGACCTTAATCGATTATTTGATTGTGAGCAGACTAGAACCCTGCAGTTATTGTTCCATCCAAACATATGCAATCAGCAAGTCTTGCTTTTATCCCAACTGATCATTGACACGAGTGGATGAGAAGGGATCTAATTATCAATTGATGAATCATGATATACCATTTTGGCTGTAATCAATCATGTTCTAAATGGAATTCCAGGTTACATGCAAGTAATTATCTACTTTGGATTAGAAGGCAGGATGATTTATTTGTCAGATGAGTAAAGTCATCTGATAAATAGCTGATAAGGCTAGGACAACTGTTAGCTGAATAGCAAAGTGAGCACTTTCTAAAAGGAATGGCAGTACTGGTCCACACAGTTCTGCTTAGAAGGCAAGACTTTTATTAAGAAACTTTATATCTTCGCCCTTTAGGTCCAACAGCTTTGTGCTGTTGTGTATGTGTGTGCGCATTTGTGCAGGGCGGATTTGTGCATTTGTGCGGATTTACATGAAAAGAGGCCCTAGGCTATTCCACTTATGTGGCCCTTTCACCTCCGTTTGTAAATTACATGAGAGATAATAAAATGCATCATTACTGTGATATATATCAATATATAGGCTCCTCTTGATCTTGAGGCCCTAGACTGAAGCCTAGTTAGCCTACAGGAAAATCCGGCCCTGCATGTGTGCATGCATGCATGCCTTTTTCCCAGGAAGTTTATGATAGTGCCAAGGAGATTTCCACATGGATAAACAACACTCTGAAGTAAGGCATGTACAGTGGTACCTCATTTAAAGAGCATAATGTGTTCCATGGGATTGCTCTTTAAGCGAGTTTGCTCTTTAAACAAAACTCCATTGTAAGTGACCAATTGTGTCTTCTGGTTTGGGTGATTGTGAACCCTGATTTAGTTGTTAAGCAAATTTTTGTTTGTTTTTAGTTGTTAAGCGGGGCAACCATTCAGAGAAACTTCTGCTCTTTAAGCGAGTTAGTCTCTAAGCAAGGCACTCTTTATGTGAGGTTTTACTGTAGTTTCTTTGGGTTTTTAAAAGATAATGAACATACGTCCTAGTAAGGTCCAGTAAGATCGCCCTTGCTTAAAACCCATCAGACTGCAAGGAATGCTGTTACCTTCCCACCAAAGTAGTACCTATTAAACTACTTGCAATTTGTTGTTTTCAAACTGCTAGCTCATCAGGAACTAGGACAGAGACGGGAGCTTATTCTATCGTGCAGCAGTCAGGTCTTAAACTGCTGAATTGCTGACCTTCCAGTCATCAAGTTTAGCATCTTAACAACTAAGCCACAGTAGTCCCCTTATATGTCATAGCAGTAGGCATTTCTAGATAGATTTATAGATACACTCCGTTCAAAGAATTGACGATGACGATGACGGCGGCGGCAGTGACGACATCGACAACGACGACAACAACAACAATAACGAGAGAATGGTCCATGTCTAGAGGGGGATCTCTGACTTTGGAATATTCTTTCTTGGAGACACTGCAGTAGTTTCCACCCCAAAGCTGGAACTCTGATTCAGATAGCAGGGAAAATATGTTAGGCATGAGAAAAGATATGTGGGGAATAAGGGTGGGACTAAAGCAGCACCAATTAATCTGGTCCACCTGCACCACTCCCAGAAGCAGAAGTAAAACATGCAGGCTCGTGCACATAGCATGCCCATACCAGGGCATAACACTGCCATAAATGACCCACAGCTGGACTAGCAATCTACTCTCCTATTATCTCCTGATCTATGCCAGTCCTGGACCTAGAATATATTTTTGCTAACCCCCTGGTTCCAAGGAAACATTGTCTACTAAAAAAGGCCAAGGATGCAAGAAACAGTAAAACTTCTTCCTGAGTGTGGTAGTGCTTTTGGATCCTTTTGAGCTCGGAGATCAGAGCTCTTCCAGAGCACTGAACCCTAGAGTTGGATATGACTGGCTTTCAAGCAAGGGTGGCCTTTACCTTTACCTAAGCAAATGTAGGGTTACACAGCATGGGAAGAACTGATGGGGAGCATCAAAAGACAGAATTGTTCTTAATTCCTGCATTCCTTGGCAAGCAAAAGATCACTTAAGAAAGTCACTGGTAAATTCCAAACAGTTTGCTGAAAGAGAACTTTAGTTTATATACTGCTGCAGGCCATGGCTCTTGTCCAGAGAGGGCTGGAAGGAGTTAGGGTGTGGTAGGAGACTGTGATTCTGGAACTCAGAGTCAATGTTATACTCAAGCAACCACTGTCTATGAAATTCTGTACATTAATTTTTTTAAATTGTGTCAGAAGCACACAATGGTGCTTTCTGGGTTGAATTGATTTTTGCTGGAGGAACTCCGCTCAGGGCACGTCTGAATGAGGCTCCTTTCATGTCCCCAAGATCTTTTCCCACTGAAGTGTTCCCTATTTATCTACTTGCAATTTCTTGCTTTCAAACTGCTAAATTGGCAGGAGCTGGGGACAGAGACAGGTGCTCATTCCACCATGCAGTACTTGGGTCTCGACCTGCTGAACTGACAACCTTCCAGCTAACAAGGCAAGCTTCTTAACCACTGGGTCACCTTGTGCATTCATGAAATAACAGAAACAAACACAGAGGTTAGAATATCTGCTTTTATGCACTGCAGCTCCCAGATTGTACAGTCAGTATTATCCTTGATCATGATGGCCGAAGACAGTGATGGGATGTAACGGGTTCTCACCAGTTCTCCAGAACTGGTAGTAACTTTTCCCAGTGTCCTGGAGAACTGGTAGCAGCTTAGGGGGGGGGGGATGCCACCTTCAGGGTTTACCTTTTCACTGGTTCCCCCACTGTGCATGTGCCCCAAGCATGTGCACCCCACTGCGCATGTGCACCAAGCATGCCTACAGTGCTTGGTGCATATGCATGGCCTCTTTGCTGTCCTCCCAAGCAGGGAGGAGGAAGAGAAGCTGCTAGCCTGAAGCTCCCTATAGCCTGCTCCCCAGGGTAAGTGACTCACCTTTGGATGTGGTGTGTCTGTGTGCATTTTAATATATATTTAATACCTTTACCTATATTGACATACTACCACAGTTCCTAAAAAGGCCTGGTGGCCTGGCTTGGCGTTTTTAAGCAAAGTCTTGGAGTTACCTCATCAATAAGCTACACCTGTGCTGTTCCAAGTGCTGTTCCAATTTGAGAACCCTTAAGGAGGTGCAGCTGTTTTACATTTACATTAAGGCATATTATCCTAGAGAACTGTTACGATGACCATATCCATCTTGCAACATGGTGCTGTCCAGGCACTTATACTAACAGGTAAGTGACAGGTTTGTGTTTGGTGTGTGTGTGTGGTTTGATTTATGTTTGGGATGGGTGGGTGTATTTTAATTTAATTTTAATTGATTTATTATTTATTTATTTAATGTATTTAATTTATTTACGGGTTTGTGTTGTGTGGGTGGGTGGGTGGATGGGTTGAGGTGTGTGTGTGTGCTTATTTTTATTTTATTATTATTTTCATTGGCTCCACCCACAACATCATGACATCATGATGTTAGCTCCGCCCACAATGTGATGACATCACGGTGGGGTAGTAAAATTTTTCACATCCCACCACTGGTCGAAGAATTCTGTAAATTTTATTCCAATTGCATTCCATAATACAAGTCTGAGTTCTGAATTTGGAGCTCTAGAAAGGTTCAATAAGAGTGCCATATGGTACCTTCAAAGAAAACTGGGCTACTAGATGAATTTTTTTGGAATAGTAGCCATGTTAGTCTGTTTCAGGCATATTAAAAAAACATTATTATTTTTTGTTTTCTGATATGGGCTACTTGATGTCATTCAGCAAACACTATATTATTATTATTATTATTATTATTATTATTATTATTATTATTATTATTATTATTATTATTATTATTATTATTATTATTATTATTATTATTATTATTATTATTATTATTATTCAATTTCTATACCGCCCTACTTGGTAGGACCGAGTCAGGGGACATAGAAGGAGCCTCCTCAATCCATGTCAGGTCTGTGAACACATTTGGGTGTCTCCTGGGCAACAACAACATCTATTGGTTGATTTGGCACAACTATGATTGTGGTGATGGGCTGAAGGGTGAGCAGCCGGCATGGTGGCGGCAGCAGTGGCAGCAGCAGCACAGGTTTGCCCTAGCAACACAGATTTTCCACTGTGTGGAGGGTCATTACCCCTAAACCCCCCCCCCCACATTGTTCAAGGACTGACCTAGAGTCACCTGGTGGGAGCTATTATATAAAGCCAAACAACATCCAGATGCATGAACAACTAGAAATAAATACATAGTACTAGTATAATTGTTTCTTTACTAGTTGTGAATACAAGCCAAGATTAAATGTCGGTTGTCTGGATTACATTTAACCACACTGGTCAAAATCTATCTTAAAAATACATAGATGGAAGGGCAATTATATGGTCCCCTCTCCACTGGCAGTCCCTCCCATCTGAAGTTTGTTTGTATGCTTATTTATTTCAATATATATCTTACTCATCTAACCATACAGTTACACGGGGTGTTATAAAAGGAACCCAAATTGCAAATTTATACTTGTCTGATTGCCATAAGAAAGAATTATCTGTAGTTTTATTGTGACATAATACTCCTCTATCCAGTTTAAGCTGTGTATTTCACCATAACATTTTTTACCATGAACATGTCTATGAACTACCACCACATTCTATAGTCTCAGAAATCAACATATGGCTTTGTTCTGACATCCAATGAGAAGTAATGGGCGGGCTAGAGTTTTAGCCAGAAGCTTTTGAAATAAAAGAGGAGGTGATTAAGTAAGTAAACTTTTGAAGGAAAAGCTGGACAAAGAAGTCTTTGCGCAAAACAGAACATTATACTGGTGATGCACTGTAGATGAAATTAGGATATATAAGGAGTGGACATTCACAATGTTCCACTCAGTATTTTTGGACTCCTGTGCAACTATTGCATGAAAATCTTGAAATTAATTTGGCTTTAGTAGCTCATAAATCGATTACAAAAAATGAATTCCATTATTAGTCTTCACATTTGAGAACTGGAGCATATCTATATGGACTTTAATCTTGTTCAGTTTTATGAGTTCATTTTTTTATGAATTGTTAGACTTGAGTTCAACTATTATTCTGGGTATGCTGTTTGCTCTTCATTGCTTTGATTTGTATGTTAACTAGTTAAGAAACTGAGCTATTCTGAATTGAACTTTGACTTGTTAAATGTCACTCAGCCAATAAAATAGTTGACTACAGGATGGGTATTGGAGTAAGTGAGTTGGAAAATATCATCTGGAAAAAGTAGAAATCAATGCATATGAACTAAATAATTTCAGCAGCTATGGAAGACATCATTTATCATGAGGAAGCAGTTCAAAACTGCAAAATGACAATTTTTGTTTGCTATTTAAAAAACAGATCAATTAATATAAAACAACTAGAAGGCAAGTTTATGAACGTTGTGTATGAGAGTATGTACAGTAATACACTGGATAACGCGAGTACCATATAGCGTGAAAACCGCATAACGTTACAAGATTTTCGGAAAAATCTTGTATCGAATAACACGATTTTTAACGTTATCCGATACAGTTGTTCTTAGCAGCAGGGTGGCTGGAAAGCTAAACGGGGTTCTCAGTTCAGCTTCCCAGCCACCCTGCAGCTACGGAGGCAGGGGTGGGAAGGCTAGAAAGCAGATGGGGGGCTCCCCCGTCGGCTTCCCCAGCCACCCCACAGCTGCGGAGGCAAGGGCGGGTGGCTAGGGAAGCCGACAGGGAGTCCCCGTCAGCTTCCCCAGCCACCCTGCAACTGTAGATTGGGTCCTCTGATCTCTCTGGAGCAGGCAGGGGACACGATCCAAGCTGTTTCTGGGCTTCCTCTACGTCCTCAGCCAGTGCAGCAAGCCAAAACGTCAGGGTTCGAATCCCGACATTCTGGCTTGCTGCACTGACTGAGGACGTCGGGGAAGCCCAGAAACTGCTTGGATTGGGTCTCCCCACCTCCCTGAACCCGCCCGGGGGGGGGGGGTCAGAGATCCCAAAATTGGTAAAAATAAATGTCCGGGGTTTTTTTTACCAATTTTGAGGTCTCTGACCCCACCGCCAGGTCCAGGGAGGTGGGGAGACCCGATCCAAGCTGTTTCTGGGCTTCCCCAACGTCCTCAGCCAGTGCAGCAAGCCAAAACGTCAGGGTTCGTATCCCGACATTCTGGCTTGCTGCAGCCTCAAAGAGGGTGGGGGAACTTCAAAATTAGCGCGCATCGGATCTCCCGGCCGGGAGATTAAAAAATGGACGTTTTTTTTTACCAAGTTTTGGGTCTCTGACCCCCCCCCCCCCAGGGTCCGGGGAGGTGGGGAGACCCGATCCAAGCTGTTTCCAAAGTTCCCCCACCTCCCTGGAGGCTGCAGCAAGCCAAAATATCAGGATTCAAATTCTGATGTTCTGGCTTGCTGCAGCCTCCAGGGAAACAGGGCTTTTTTTAACATTGTGTGATCAATGTATCGCACAATGTTAAAAACCGGATAACGACGAGACTTGTGGAACCAAGTCATAACGTTATCCGGGGTACTAGTGTATGTTTATCTATATAAATCTATATAAATATTGATATGGATTGTATATTTGGATAGAAAAATCCTGCCTGTATTGCCTGGGCAATGAAGTGAAGTGGGGGTACCAAATTAATACGGTAATCTATGTTGGAATTTTCAGGTAGCATAAGGAGTAAGAGCTTTTTAAAGGAAAATAACAAAATGACTTCAATCTGTACCATTTCTGGTCTCACTTTGTAACTTCATATATTGTTTGAAACATAAAGCTAGAAAAGTTACTCTCCTTAAGGGGCAACCCAAAATATTTGTGCTGATGTAGGTGGCTATTGTAGAAGCAAAAGACATGTCGTCAACCAGCTTTTTCAAGAGCAAAAGTCAACTGGATTGAATCTTTCAGGACTGAAAACAGGAAACTTTCTTCTTGTTGTTGTTCTGCCATATCCTAATCTGAATATTGGTGATCCTCATGGCAGTCAACCATGAAAACTGTCCTGAGAATATAACACAGTGGCCTTTCATTTTGGAAGTAATTTTTTCAGAGGTCTCTGCAAACAGGAAAGGTCTAGTTGAACTTTTCATCCCATTTGCCTCCTCAAATGAAATCCAAAATTTCTTAAGGAACATGAAAAATAAAACAATCCTTAGAATCTTAATCTGCCTCAAAAATGATTAAATTCAGTCACACAGAAGTAAATAACTAACAACTTGATGCCATTACATCATCTCCTTTTCAGTTGACTTAACGACAAAGATGACCCTGCCTCAAACAAAACACACTTATCCTTATAAAATAATTAAGTATACTAGCGGACTGAACTGATTAAATAGTTTTGGAATAAAGAATTTGATAGAGTCTTGCAAATTTTATTTGTAATGTTGCTCCTAAAATTAAGAGAATGCGAACTAAGCACTGTGCAGAATTTGGCTTATGTTACTTCAGTATGGTATTTCTTTGTTAAAATGGTTTGAGAAAAATGATTACCAGCATGTTTAGGACATAGATTTACTGTCTGTGTGTAGTGTTCATAATGACCCAGTAGACCAGAACATCTTCTGAAGAGCTGTCACAATCTATCAAATCAATGATCTGTGAAATATAAATTCTCTATGGAAGCTGCTATGGGCCATTAAGTAAATAATACCTGCTTTATAAACTCTGTATTAACTTCATAGTTATTAGAGAAGGTCAAGGTAGTAGGGTAGTAGTAGCTCTGAATAAAATTCAAATTTCACACATCTACAGGTTTCACCTTCTACAGGTTTGCCACAATATAATTATATGTATTGCCCTTCCTATAATGTAACATAAAAACACTTCTACTGTGATGATGCTGTATGTGCAAAATCATGATTTCCTTGGGTTAGTTACATCTCACAAAATCAGAAAACAGGATTTCAGAGTTAGAAGAAGAGCACAATTCTTTCAATTTGATAGAAAGGCAATTTATTTTGAAAAGAGACTGCACAGGAGAAGAAATTTTAGATAAATTCCCATGGGTAAGATTCAGGATTCTTGTGCTTACCTTAGTTATGAAGTAGTTGAATGTATGTGTGAATGTTGTGTCTTTAACTGTACAATCTGATCTATGCCATCTACATGACTATTTCGTGAGGACTCTTATTGATAATTCATAAAGCCAGGCTACTAATGGACAGTATTGTGGTCACAGAATGGTCTAAATGGATACCTTTTACATGCCCCATGAAATGCTATTTTGATCAAGTGGCAAACCATTTAGATAGTAGTAGACTTTGGGAAGTAGGGAAAATCAGAAACAAACTTTCCGCTTTCCTTTAATAGGAAGCACCAAAGGATCTTATTTTCTTAGTCCTTTTTGGAAATAGAACCAGACCCCTTTATCAAAGCAACTCTGGATTCAGTCCACCATGTTTAAACCCATTGAAGGACATAATTTAAATTGAATAGACTTGAAGTGTTAGGTGCACAAATGCCTATTTATATTCCTGGTTTAGTCATTGACTAATATCAGAAGAAAATTTGTGTATACTCAGTGTAAAGTTTTCTTGCTACATCGTTTTTACATTTCATCTTTACGTTTTACTAGAAGTGGTAATGTCACATATTATTAGCACTAGGAAAGTGAACTTTCCCAAAACTTTTAAGAAGACATTAGAGATGAAAGCAGAGAGAAAGCTCTCTCTCTCTCAATCTTTCATTTACACTGGGGTAACTAGAAGTAAGTGAATTGAATGGAGGAATTACATCCTTCTTCAGTTCCTCTCAAGTCCAAATTCAATCCTGAATAGTAGAAGAGTTATCAGAACTGTAGTTCTTATTTGGAATGCAAGATATATTTGTTAAGTTATGCATTCAGAGATGTCATTCAAGAAATAAGAGCCCACCACTTTTCTGGTTGGGCTGAGTGGAAACCATGGGCATGACATAATCAACACTTACCTTGGGGGCCTGGTTCGTCATCTGGCAAGGCCAGACCCTGGGAGTTGTCTGCTGTGTTTTCCCAGCCACGTGAATCAGCTCTATACCAGGCTGTGTTGAAGATTTTTTGTTGTTCAGTTGCACAGTCGATTCCAACCCTCTGCGACCCCATGGACTCCCAGGCACTTCTGTCCTCCACCATCCTCCTCAACTCACTCAGCTCTGTGCCCATTGTGTCTACAATACCATCTAGCCATCTCATTTTTGGCCGCCCCCTTTTTCTTTTGCCCTCCACCTTTCCCAGCATCAAGGCTTTCTCAAGTGAATCTTCTCTTCTCATTTGATGTCCATCTTTACAATTTGACCTTCTAAGGAGCAGTCAGGGTTGATCTCTTCTAAGATTGACCTATTTGTTCTCCTCACTGTCCAGGGGACTCTCAAAACTCTCCTCCAACACCACATCTCAAAGGCATCTATTCTTCTGCACTCAGCTTTCCTAATGGTCCAGCTCTCACAACCATACATTGCTACAGGGAATACCATTGCTTTGATTACACGAATTTTTGTTTGCAATTTGATGTTGAAGATTAGGCTGACTAATATGTGAGTGGAGAAGACTTTCTAGCCAAACTGAAGAGAGGAGATTTTCCTTCCAGTCGGTCAAGGAACCACAAGTGGCCAGAGCTCCAGCAATCTGCCACTATTATTCTTAGGAGGGTCTTTGGAGAGAGGGTTTCAGCCAGAGAGTTGGCACCCACAACTAGAATGCTGACATTTACCTCAGCATAGATCTTCAGAAGCTGTCTTACTTGTAAAAGAAAAGCACCAAAAGATAAATTCTTGAATGAATGTTAAATCTTGACCATAGAATCACAGACACACACACTAACTCATACATACATACATGTGCATCCTTTCATTATTCAGCTTTAATTTCCTGGGAAACCTGAGGAAGATTGGCTTGCCTTTCTAACAGACAATTACTTTAAATGAACGCTATTTCAAATTTTGATTTTAATCACTTTTGGATCTAAGGTCATAGTTGTCATACTAAGCAACTTTTAATAGCTCAAATTATAAGCCACTAAAAATAAAGGTTGTCTTGAAAATCGTGAAGGACCTTCAACTGTTGAGATGTTGATGGTGCCTCTTTAATATTTCATTGGTTTAAATACTACTACCACAGATACAGTTCAAATTTATGTACTAATTATGTAGTAGTAGCCCCATGATGAAAGCATGTAAATTCAAAACAAGGCAGAACAAACTGGGGAAAGCAGGATGGAGAGGGAAAAAATGTCTTACTGAAGATCATAGAAGCTTTGGAGTAGAGATACCTTTGTCAAAATAAATCTAATTTTCATTTATCTGGTCCATTAGGCTATATCTATTCATCTTTTAATCACTTATTTCCATTTACAGTAATAGCCTGGTTAACATGTGCACCACGCAGTGTTAAAACCGGATAACATTGGGGAATTTGAAGCAAACGTTTGCACCACATAATGTTAAGGCAGAGATCGCCAGAGTCCCCCTTGCTAGGGAGAGAGGGAGCCTCCATAGACCCAAGCGTCGGATCACCGGTTTCTTCTGGGTGAGTGTGTGTGTGCGCTCTCACCCCAAGAAAACTGGCGATCGTACGCTTAGACCACCGATTTCCTTTGGGTGAAAGCATAACTACCACTTACATTTTTAGGATTTCCACAAGGATTTTTCTGGATGTAACAGAATGAATCCAACATTCTCAATGCAGTATAATGAAAGCTGCTTGCATGAGGGCAAATTAAAGGAAACTATTTTTTCTGCTGAAGACAGCCACATAGCTGAAAAACTGTTGTGGAGGGCTGAGAAACTTTCCTGATGTACATGTTTGGTGCTAGAGCAGGGGTGCCTAAATTATCCAGCCCATGGCACCAAACTATCTGGCCCAAGCTGCCCACTCCGCTTCTGGAAACAGAAGTAAAATGTGCATGTACATAACACAACCATGCATGTGTATAACACTGTCGTAAATGACCCATGGCTGTTGTAAATGCATTTATGGCAACAGTGGGTTATTTACAGCAGAATTATGTGCATGCGAGGGCACATTATGCACATGCACATTTTACTTCGGCTTCTGGTGGACAGAACCATGTGACTGTCAGGCTCAGCCACATGACAGGCCCACGACCTGAAAGGTTTTGGCACTCCTGTGCTACAGAGAGAGAGAGAGAGAGGTACAAGTGGGGAAGAGGCCAAAACTCTGTGATTTGAAGAACAAATCCCAAAACATTTATGTTTTCATAGAGTAGGCTTAATAGAACTGGTTTGCTAGCATTAGGGTTCAGAAACTTCTTCTTGTGCCATATCTGATTCTGAATATTGGTGATCATTATGGTGATCAGCCATGACTGTCCTGCAAATCTAATGCAGTTGTTTTTCATCTGCCTTCCACATCACAGCGTGATACCCTTACCAATGATCCGGCTCCGTGAGTCACTTTATGGTCCTGAGTCCTTTTGGCATGCAAATTCATCTTCAGCCCGAGGCCAGTATTGATGAAACTGCTGCCCTTTGTCAAGATGGATTCAAGTGGGATTTAATCCACTTGGGGCCATCACTCTTCCATGTGGACTTCGCCAAGGCTGCTAACCCTCAGGGTTGTCACGTTACCTGTAATTAACCTCTGCTTGACACTCAGCATTGAGTTGCTACCAGTATGGTCTACTCTGTTACCATAGCAGGATTACCTGGTGAGACTGAATAACTGGGGAGTTGAAAATGTCCAACTTGCAGGGTCACAGCATATAGTAGGGAAGAGTGGACACAGGTGACTACTTAAGGGAATGCTTTAACAATAATATTTTGGTTTAAAATTTCTTCAAAGTGACTCTTTTATTATTAAATCAAGAAATCCAGACATTTTGAGGACATCAGAACAAGTTCATCGTACAATTTGCTATTACAATTTTGATATTTAATTGTTCATAAGCAAAGAGAGAGCTAGTGACAAAAGAACAGTTTCCATTTTATGTCCTCAGTTCCTATAGGTTTCTACCTTGTGCCAATCATTTCTGCTTTGGAACATAACAGCAGAAATCCAGAACTAAGTCATTAATAGGCTAGGCCCATTGAATTAATGGAACATTCATTGGTACTGTCTAACCAAGTCCCCACTGATTCAGGGGGCCTTGTCAAGAATTTGTACTGGGGTTATACAGAGGATCCACTCCTAGCTACATGACCACTGCTTCCCAATTCTCTTCTGGGTCTGCCTGTGTACCTTGGCTGTGGAGCTATCTGTCAAGGTTTGCTGCTGCTGTAAATCCTGCTGGATCCCCCAGCCTGGAAGATATACAGAAAGAGAATCCTCCAAGATCATGGTATTTTTGAACCACAATTGGGTGTACCCTGGTAACGGCAACCTTGTGTTGCCAGCTAATCTTTTTCGCACTAGGTCAGGCGAAAGGAACTGCAGAATAAACTCACATGCACAGGTGCCTTCATTTTGGCAGTTTCACATCTGGCCAAGACACAAAAGCAGAAGAAGTCCTGCAGAACTAGACCCTCATTCTGCTGCAGCTGCTAAACCCCAACTGAGAGCCCCAGGGGAGGTTCCAGACCTTCATAAGCTCTAATAGTCCCTGTGTAGCTTGGTTATATAACAACTAACCCTTCCTCCTAGAAGCTGCCTCAGTACTGGAGATCAGTTGCTTGGCTTCTGGATCTTTCGGCTAAGATGTAATTTTCTTCATTCTTCTTGTTCTAATTCACTGTTGGATTTCAGCCATTGCCGGAAGAAAACAGTCCCATGGAAACAGAATAGATAGAAGCAGAGACAAAAGTGTATCAATTCAATGTAAATGAGTTATAGGGAATGTAAAAAAAATGTCCAGTAGATCTCTTGTGCTTTTAAAAGTAAAAGTCTCCCTTGCTTGAAAGCCAGTTGTGTGTGACGCTAGGGGTAGTGATTATCTCAATTTAAAGCCAGAGTCAGAGCTGTCTGCATCTGGAGACATTTCCATGGTCATATGGCAGGTGTGACTAAATGCTGGAGCGTATGGAATGCTCTTACCTTTCCTGCTACAGTGGTGTCTATTTACCTACTTGTATTTTTTTCTTTTTTTTTCTTTTGAACTGCTAGGTTGGCTTTTATACAAATGAAAAAGAAATTGTAGGTACTGCCCTGGTGACTTGCAGTTAACTGATGCGATGTTAGAAGTATACCTGAAACCATATAAATTAGTTGTAATTTGCCATGACAGCTTCCATGATTCCTGCTCCCTGAGCCTAAAAAGAAAAGAAAATACCACTAGGATTCTGAGCATGGAGGTTTAAATAGTATGCTAAGATATTTGAATATAAAAGCAAACAATAGATTTAAATTATAGGACCAATGAGTTGATAGCTATAGTGTCAGATCTATAGTTAAGGTTTTTTTTTAAAAAAAAAACTGGCTATGTCTTTCGGAGAGATATAAGAGTTTTTATATGTAAAAGTTTGTGACTATTCAAAACATCTTTATGATGATTTTAAAATGACATGCTTTAGCTTTTGTTATATATAGTAACCACATTACTGAGGAGGAAAAAACCTCACAGAATATAGAAATAAGAACTTCTTTGAAAAGTCCATGAGGACATGCAAAAGAAAAAAATGGGCCAATTTTCAATAGAAAAAATCTCAAAAATAGCAGTTGAACTAGTTATACTTATTTCTAAAAGAGGTCTATATACATGTTAGAAAGGAACTCTTTAGGAGCTGTAAATTGAAAACATTGTCATAAATTGTCCTTTTGGCATTATATTGGCAGGATACAATAATCCCTTTTATCTCTAAATGAGATTCAGAGAGGAAATTATTATTTTAAAAAACTAGCCTTGTAGTAGAAGTCTGAAAGGGGAAATACTGGTTCAGGAGGGTGGGAATGAAAAACAATTTTTATTGAGATAAAAATGGCTTTGATGGGCTCTGTTCTACCGGAAGAGAAGTTTCTAATACTATTTTAACTATTGTAACTGTAATCAACTTCTAGGTGTTCCTTCTGCCTCTGAGCCCCAGTCCTATATGCTAAATATGTCTCTAGGTGAAATTGGTCCTTCTTTAGAATGAAAAGTTGCTATATAGCAAGTAAAGAATTCTATTATCCATTGGTAAATCTGCATGATTACTATGATGCAGGCACTAACCAGCTACACAATACTCAGAATTTAATTTAATTTAATTTAATTTTTCAGTTTATATGCTACCCAGTCAGGATAACTCAACTCAGGGTGGCTCACAGTCATGGAACACACACACATATATATAATAATACAAATAATAAAAGTTTGTTGTTCAGTCACACAGTCGATTCCAACCCTTTGTGACCCCCATGGACCACTTCTGTCCTCCACCATCCTCCTTAACTCACTCAGCTTTGTGCCCATTGCGTCTACAATACCATCTAGCCATCTCATTTTTTGGCCGCCCCCTGTTTCTTTTGCCCTCCACCTTTCCAAGTATCAAGGCCTTCTCAAGCGAATCCTCTCTTCTCATTTGATGTCCAAAGTACTTTAGCTTCATCTTTGCTATTTGACCTTCTAGGCAGCAGTCAGGGTTAATTTCTTCTAAGATTGACCTATTTGTTCTCCTTGCTGTCCGGGGAACTCTCAAAACTCTCCTCCAACACCACAACTCAAAGGCATCTGTTCTTCTGTGCTCAGCTTTCCTAATGGTCCACCTCTCACAACCATACATTGCTACTGGGAATACCATTGTTTTCACTATACGAATTTTTGTTTGAAATGTAATGTCTCTACTTTTCACTATGTTACCCAGGTTTCTCATCGCTTGCCTCCCAAGAATCATTCACCTTTTTGTTTCATGGCTGCAATCACCATCTGGAGTGAGCTTTGATCCTAAGAATGTAAAATCTGTCACTGCTTCCACTTCTTCCCCATCTATTTTTCAGGGACTGATAGGGCCTGTTGCCATTATCTTCATTTTCTTTATATTGAGTCTCAAGCCAGCTTTTTCACTTTCTTCTTTCAACCTAATCAGGAACTTTTTAAAGTCCTCCTCAATACAACACAATGATTATACAATATTAAAATACAACAAAATACAATATTTAGTACAAAAAAGTAACATATTACAATACTAGTTCAATAATACTAATTCAGCAGCCTATCTAAACCAGATACAAATTAGTCCAGGGGTGGTGGAGGCAAAAATCCCACTGCCCAATGCCATGGAGGCCTTTAAAGTCCCCTGCCAGGGGTGGGGTCCTGGGCGCAGGTGGAGAAGCTCCTCCGGAACCGATTGCTGTGATGGCCTCTTCACCCAGCTGCAGATGGCTCCTGGGCAGCAGTGGAGGCAAGAAAGTCCTGATGCCATGGCAGCTTTTGAAGCCCCAGCCAGGGGTGGGGTCCTTGGCACAGGTGGGAAGAGTCCTGGGACTGGTTGCCATGGTGGCTTCCCCACCTAGATGCAGATGGCTCCTGGGCAGCGGCAGAGACAAGGAGGTCCTGCCACCATGGTGGCTTTTTAAGCCCCAGCCTGGGGCGTGGTCCCAGGTGTAGTTGGAAAGAGTCCCAGGACTTGTTGCTGTGGTGGCTTCTCTGCCCAGCCGCAGATGGCTCCCAGGTGGCAGCAGAGGCGATGAAGTCCTGCCACCAAAGCGGCTTTTGAAGCCCCACCCAGGGGCAGGGTCCTGGGTGCAGGTGGAAATAGTCCCAGGACTGGTTCCCATGGCAGCCTCTCTACCCAGCCACAGATAGCTCCCGGGTGGCAGCAAAAGTGAGAAAGTCCTGCTGCCACAGCAGCTTTTGAAGCCCCAGCTAGGGGCTAGGTCCCGGGCGCAGGTGGAAAGGGTCCCAGGACTGGTTGCCATGGCAGCCTCTCCACCCAGCTGATGATGGCTCCCGGGCAGCAGTGAAGGTAAAAATGGGGGTAGACGCTGGAATCATAATTCATTACTATTGGCCAAGTGAGGTCAACTACTTGTCTGAAGTACCTGGAGGGCCAAAGGTTCCCCACCATATAAGGCATAATTATGATCAGGTTGTGAAACAACTTAGTGGAGCCATTGGAATGATGTCCAGTCATATTTCAGTTATATAGCAAAAAAGAAGCAGAAGTCCACAGGTATCTGAGCACCCAATGTCTCTCTTTAGGAACATTGTGGGGAAATTTGAGGAAACATAGGGCAGATGGCTCCTGGGCAGCAGTTTAGCACAATTACATTTTATATTTCTGCACAAGACTCAACAGAACTGGGGAGCAGAAGATGGAAACCACTTTTTATTTCTCTTCAAGCCAGTCCACAACTTAGTTGGGACAACCCAACTGCAAAGGACAGAATAGGATAAGAATATGGGTAAGATTCGAGGGATGGGGTGAATGGAAAAGGCAAATCTGGCTTGGATTTTTCTCACAAATAAAAGGAATCACATGCATTGCTGTGAATGACTGAGGAAGTAAGTGCTAGGCATATGCCAGTTGTACATACACCCAATAACATGCCCAAGATGTGTTGTCAATGAGCTGTCGTTAACCAAGGCAACATTGTCCCCCTTTCTTACCTGTAAAACCCAAACAGGATTTGGGTTAATGAAAAGGGCCTTTTGTCTTGGTTGGGTTGCCCCAGTTCAGGTATACCCCTCCCTATGGTCACCATATCTCTCCTCTTGTACTAGGTTTTATTTTCACAAACTTTACAATGGTAATTCTTGATTTATATATCCAATTTGGATCCTTTCCTTTAAATGCTGTTTTATTACTGCTTTAAAAATTATTACTTTTAAAATTTCTTGGGAGGAATAGTGGTTATAGTTTGTATTTGAACATATAGTTTTAATTGGACACATTATAACCACATTTATTGTTAGCTCTCTGGGCAGTTTTCTACTGAAAAGCCGAACAGCCACTTTAAAATCAAATGAATTAAAATTTTATGCAGTCCAGAAGCATAGAACCAGAAAATCTTCAAAAGGTACTACTTCTCTGTGTAGACACAGATTTATCATAAAAACTTCTTTATCATGACAGCTTTGTTCCTTGGAGTTCAGAACTCCTGAACAGAGGCCAAAGGTACTGCTAATATACGCCATGTGTTTCAAGCTAGTGTTCATACAATAGTAGCAAGCTTTTTGATGTACTTTTCTTAACTATTAGTATGAAAACTGCCATCTGGTCTAGAGAGATTATTTAATAAAAAGCAAATACAACTTAGATGTAATATCTGTATCAGAGACAGAGTTTGTTTACATATTTCCAAACATAGATACAGTTCTTATCAGAATGTCTCTGTTATTTGAAATGAAATGATTTGAAATTGGGGTGGGGGGAGGATTCCATGACAAAATGATTTGGACTATTCTTAACCTGATTAAGTGCGAACTCTAAGCCCCTCTCAGTGAGATAATAGTAATATCACTGTGTTATGTCTTGTGGACTGCTGGACTTTATCTCTAGCAATGAACTCATGGGACAAGACTTCTCTTTTGTTAATTGAGTTCCAGATGGTTTACATGCTCACTTAAAGTAAGGAGTACATACACTGGGAAGTTCATAGATCCCAGTCAGTTTGTGAAATGAAACTATCCTTATATTATTATTCATAAGACCTAATGTCATTAGTAGCCACTATGCTATTCTGCAGGTATATTGAACAGATGGAGTAGGTTCAACTGCAAAATAGTATCTCATGGTGGTCACTATATTTTCTAGTTGGGAGATTTTCCAGAAATAGTTGTGCAGAGGAACTTGTCATGAGTACATTAAAGACTGTGTATTCTGCTTTGGGATACAGAGCTAGAATTGTTGTTCAGTCACACAGTTGAATCTAACCCTTTGCAACCCAATGGACCATCACACTCTAGGCTTCTCAGTAGGGCCATAGCCAGGGGTGCCAGGGGAAACCCTTTTGAGCTAACAGCCCGCTCCCCACCCCACCCCGTGATGCCAATGTTATACATGTGTGATATTGTTTTCCCTCCTGGATTTTTTTTGCCCCTCCCGACCCCTCCCCCCCAAAAATAATAATAATAATAAATAAATCTAGAATCCTGTCTATGGCCTGCTACTCTGTCATCTGCCATCCTTTGTAGTCCATCCAGATCATCTGCAGTGATCTTAAATCCCAAGAAGGTAAAGTCTGTCACTGCTTCCATTTCTTCCCCTTCTATTTGCCAGGCAGTGATGGGGACAGGTACCATGATATTGGGTTATTTTTTTAAAAAATGTTAAGTTTCAGGCCAGCTTTTGCTACAATTGCCACTCACAATTTATTTCAAAGAAAAGATATTCCCTTCAGAAATAATTCTGGGAAAAGAAGATTATGCAGAAAAATTCTCAACAATGAGGATTAGAATTATTCTGCCTATTTTTCTCATGAGCTGGCAGTTGACTTACTAGTGTGTCTCTATGCCTTGTTTATTATTGTGCAACTGCCTTCATGGGAGTAGCCCACTCTCCCAAATTCCCAGTTTTTAAGCCTGGAAAAAATGTCATAATAGAGCTTTTGCACATCAGAAATGGTAGGTCACAAGAGAACATGAAGAGTGATGAAGAAATGTGCAATAAGAAGGGGGAACCTGCAAGTGCAACATTCTTGACCATTTTACAATATTATGATACACTAAAATATCACCAGATAAATTCTAGATGGCCTTGAGAATGAGACAGAAACATGGAAGCCTTTTCATAAGGAAGTAAAATTTATGGGAAATTGGAGTATAAATTATGGGACAGCAGCAGTTTCACCTTTTTCTTGGAACTGAAAAACACCACTAACTTACCTCAGACAAGACCAGTAAAGGGTGGCATATTTTCATAAAGTTATCTTGTTTTATTTCTCCCATGTGTGATGTAACCTGATTGGTCAATTTCTCCATCAATGCAATTCCCCAAAATCTGTTCAGGAAGCTAAGGAGAGATCTTGAGCTTTTCCCAGCTTCAGGCAATTTCATTTCAGCTTGCTTTTATTTCTGTTTGAAATGCTTTCTAAACTTTTGCTGGACTGTGTCCTGAATTTTGCTATGTTTTCAATATATTTCTAAAATACCTGAAGAGACTTGGAATGATTACTTGACACACTACCAGAATCTACACTAGTTTCTCGGGCACCCTTTGTTCACTACCTAGATTTTCAGTCAGGGGTGACTGGGCACACCGATAGGAAAAGCTCTGTACTCAGTGGTGGGCTGTCAAAAATTTTACTACCCTACCGTGGGCGTAGCCAATGTCATGGGCGTAGCCAATGTCATGACATCATGATGTTGTGGGCAGAGCCAATGTCATGACATCATGATGTTGTGGGCGGAGCCAAAGTAAAAAATAAAATAACACATTAAAATAAATATATATAAATACATATAAATTAAAATAAATACATATACACATAATACATAAATGCATTAAATACACATTAAAACAAACTACATAAAACACACATACCTCAACCCACCCACCCCAAACACAAACCCGTCACTTACCATGGGGTCGAGGAGCAGCAGGCAGGCAGGCAAGCAGACACAGCGGCAGCACAGCGGCCTGGCGGCGTGGCCTAGCCCAGCCGGGCCAGGCCAGGCCCGGCAGCACAGCGCAGCGCAGCCTAGTTCGGTAGCGTGGCCTGGCCCGGCCTGGCGGTGCACTGAGGAGAGGCCACCACCACCACTGCAGCTCCTCCAGGCACTACACCATTTCTGGCCAGCCCAAAATGGCTGCCCAGAAGTTCACATGCGTCAAAACTCCATTTGATGCATGGACTCTTCTATTTTTCATATGGAGCTATGGTATGGGGTAGTATTGTCAGGATCAAAGGTGTGGGTGACTGGCAGATAACATGGACATTAATGCCAGGACCTAGGACAGTGGTGGTGAACCTATGGCACATGTGCCAGAGGTAGCACTTGGGGCCCTCTCTGTGGACACCCATGCAGTCACCCCATCACAGAGTTTGCCCCACCCCTCTGCTCAGCAGCCCAATGGGAGCACTTCCTCCTCCCCCCAGCACAGAGTTTGCCCAGACCCTCTGCCCAGCAGCTCACTGGGAGTGTTTCCTTCCTCCTCTGTTGCTGTGTTGCCACTTTGTGATAATAAGCAGGTTTTGGGTTGCCATTTGGTCTCTAAAAAGCTTGCCATCACTGACTTAGGACTACCAGGTAACAGGTGAAACAGTAACCATATCTCATTCCTGTAGGGATTCATTTAATTAAGATTGTACCCCTTTTTTATATACTTGTGTTATAGATCATAGAGTTGTATTAGGTTTTTATACTGAATGCTAGATTTCATTACTGTGTGTATACTGCTGGAAATGGGCGTCTTGAAGGAATGCATTCTGTCCTTGAAGCCTAGCTGTAGCTGGTGTAAAGAGATAAGAAGAGGCCCCTTTTCAGTCAGTTATAAGAACAGTATATAGTTGTATTTCTACTCATATCTCACACTCCCTCCTCCTACCTCTTCCTTCCCCCTCCCTTTTTTCTCCTGGCTGAGGAATCTCTTTTTGTGTGTGACTGTATGCGTTATGCTAAGCAGTCGGAGAACAGGCAGTCTGTAAAGGAGCAAGAGAGGGCTAGCTAGCACAGAAGATCACAGCAGACACTTCGTAGGTTTCTTCAGATGTGGAGAACCTAATAAAAGCTTTTGCATTTTGGATCCAAGCAATTTCAGACTCAATTTTTCAGCGCAGATTGTTGAGGCTGGTTACTCAACACATTCCAAATTCCAAAAGTCAATTAAGACAGGGAAACAGGACTAGTCCAGATGAAGAAAGTGTAGACTAAATGAACCAGAAGTAAAGTGACTGGGATAACAGACAAGGCAGAGCATCTTCAGTGGCTGCAGCAGGGCAAAAACAGACTGCCATGAGTCAAGCAAGGCACAGCAACAAAATAATACCATTCAGGCAGAGTCATCAAGCAAGGGAAACTCACAGAAGCTGGTTCCTTTTTTTCATCAGTTAACCACTCCTTACCTAAACACAAAGCAATTGTCATGGCCAATAATATATTTTTTTACAAACATGAATTATAATGAGCACACAAGGGTATCCTGTAGTGTAGACTATCTTGACTGCTGCCATTGGTGCTGTCAACATTTGGGTTGGCCTTTGCTTTGTAAAGTTTGCAATATCAATTACACTTATATACCAGCCGATGGTGCTCAGAGCAGTCTCTGGATGATTCATGATGCAATTGGCATTGCCACCCAATCCACCCCATGAAGCAGATGACAACCATCTGTTGGTCAAAACATGGCCCACTATATTAATACCAGAACAATACATTGTTAACATGATCTTCAGTATCCTAGTGGGTAAATTATATTAATTTATGGGTGTATCTACCCATATCCAGATTATTGATTATGACTTTGTATGGAGTGATGAAAAACATCATCATAAAGACCAATCGGTGATGATGACAAAATTCCTTCTTGGTTCAAAGCAACCACAAAATTGCCATACTTAAGAAAAGGGAGGGAGGGAGGGGCTTTTGCCAGATTATGAAGAAGAAGAGAGAGGGCAAGATGGGAAGGAGACACACTGTTATAGAGCATAGGCTCCTCCCCGAAACACTGAGGCCTCTGGGTGGTTACCACCTTAGGGTGGATGGGTGGCAAAACGCGTGGACATGTTAATTCATGTGACATGGCCATTTTGCCAAGAACATGCTGAGTACTCATTTCACCAACCTCAGAAGAATGGAAAGCTGTGTCAAACTGGAGTCCATCAGGACTGAACTCACAATGTCCACTTGGCATCCTTTTTCCTAACGGCAGTCCAGGCACAATATTATGAAACAATGTTCAGCCATTTCCTGGCATTTTATATCATGGAAACAGCAGCACAATATCCCACATTCATAAATGGGATTTTTTTTTTGAGGAGCTGAATTAATTCCTGGTCTATTGAGTGATGACCTTTCAAAAACAAATGGCATTATTTTAGCTATTTGTGAACTATGGATTTGCTTTCCATTGATCCCTTCTTGTCTGAGCATAATGAGGCTATTCACCCTTTCATCATGTGACCTGCCCCTCCCTTTTTTCAAACACTTTATCATACTTAGAACTCTTCTCTGAATCTCTTATCTAAGGCTAATCTTCCAAGAGTGATTGGTATAGTGGATTCTGCCTCAGGATAAGGAACTGGATGAAATGATTTTCTCAGGCACAAGTCACCCTGAATGCTGTAACAAAAACTGATAATTTCTGTGGGCATTATGTAGGCTAACATTTTGACTGTAGATTAGACAGAAACAGCCAGTAGCTCATTCTTTTCCTCTCTTATTACGGCTATTGCCCTTTTGTAAGTGTCAAGCTGTTATCATTTTTGTCAATTGTAAGCTATGGTATCTTAGGTCTGTCATCATATTCCCTGCTTTTCCATGATAAAATATGATGAATGTGCACGAGTGTCTGTTGTGTGATAATAGGCTTTAACTAATTCAGGTTAAATGATATTGAATCAACATTTTGAATCTATCACATGGTGGCATAATCGGAACTCTTCAGAGCAGAAGCCTTTAAATGCCTGTAGCAGCAGTTATCAGAACAAATGAGCATAGACATCACCGGAGGGTCCCCTTTTGCATAGGGAAGAAAAATAGGCCAGTTCCAATTTATGTCCCCTGTACTTATAAATTGTTTTAAAGTTCCAGAGGGTGAACAAAATTTTGAACTTAAATCAAATTTCTTCTTTTAGTGCCTGGCAAATTTCACTGATAGTGCTATTCCAAGCAGGAAGAGGACCACACACCATAAATGCTAGTCATGTAGTTGTTAAAGATAACAGGTCTCTCAGGAGAACAAGCCAAAAGAAATGGGTGTGAACCCTCATTCACAACCATAAGCATAATGAATCATGGCCCTGTATCAGAATTTGCAGCTGTTCTTCTAAATCCTGCGGGACTGGCGCTCACCACCTGCTGATGCCCACATGAGAGCCCTGGTGAAGGTTCTGGGATTTCCTAGGATCCTTCTGGCGACTCTGGGTGCCTTAGCTATATAAGAACTGGCCATTCCTCCCAGAAGTTGCTTCAACAACAGAGATCAGCAGACTTGCAGTTACTTCACTCTTGGATCTCTTGCCTTGATCCTGATTCCTATTTTCCTATTTTCTGGAAGATCTCTTGGCTTTTTCCTGGTTCTGAAGACCTCCTTCCTTATGCGTTCTCCTAAAGACTCCTTGCTTTGTTCCTAGTTCTTGTGGGCGACTCTGAAGATACTCTGCCTTGTCTTTTCTACCAGTCACCTGATTTTGGCTTGATTTAGTTTTGAACTCTACACTGAGACATAGCTACTGCTCATCCTGTTATCCAGTTGTCCTGTGTCAAGGCTTTTATGTTATCTGCCAGCTGCCAGCCTTAATTTTTTACAATCTGAGATATAAAGAAATCTGCAAATTTTGGTAAACTGTTTTAAAAACTGAATTGAAATAAATTTCTCACCCATCTCTTTTTCAGGTACTCTCAGTACTACAACAACTTACTGTTCAGTACATTCACTTTCTGCTATTTTATAATTTCTTCCAAAAATAGTGTAGATTAGAAAAATGTGTAGAGGTTTGTTGATATACATATCTGATAACTGGGGGTCACTTCATGAGCCTGAAAATCTACATAACATATTTTTTTAAAATAATGATGAATGCATTTGGAGAGTTTGTGGTTTAGAACAGGGAAGAAAATTATCCAGCTGAAGCACTGAGTGAACTACAACTGTGACTCCAATAGTTGGTGTGGGCTGCAACCGTTCTGAATAGCTTGGAGAGTATGATTAATTTGCCATTTAGCAGGGGCACTTTAATATAATTAGAGCTACAGATAACCCTCAGTCCAACTACATTAACATTCTTTAAAACAGGAAACGGAGTTAATATATTGCTATCAATGGAGTCTCAACTATTATGAGCAAGGCCTCTCAGTAATAAATTTAGATAATATGCCTCAACTCTTGCAGCAATCCATTTCTGTAAAAAGAAGTTTGTAAACAAAACTGGGTTTATAATGAACCATTTTAATCAGTCACCATCACTTGAAAAATTAAAATGACATAAAAGAGACACAGCAAGGACCTAGTTATAAACCCAGGCTGTCTATGTGAAGGACTGAAATATGTTAGTCATTAAAAATAAGTAAGCCAAATAACACAATAATTTGCCATTTTGGAGGATGGCATTTGCAAATCATATTGATAAAAAAGAAATAGCTCATAGGGATAAGCAACTGTTTATTAGCCTAGATCTGCCAACTACTGCCAGAGACATGCACTGATGAGGACTTAAGTGTGGGCAATGACAAAGTGAAGAATGTGGTTTCATTTTGGCAGGCCAGGGTTTGATGGGTACACAAAAGAAGAAGAATTAGCTTGCCTTTTCTAATTTCAAAACCTTTGCTGAAAGGGAACAGGGGGGACTATATTGATTTTACTGATATAAGGGGAAGTGCTTTCTTCTCAATATAGTTGATTGTGACTTGAGCCATAGAGGTGATTTTAGAGTGGCCGACACATAGGCATCGCTGTCTCCCTTGTTTCTCCCTGTATAAAGATACTAAGAAAGTGAAGCACTTTCTAATAATTAATTGATAGTTCTAGTCGTTACTGTGGCACACAGTGCACTCAACTAGACTTCAACATGTTGGACCTGAAACATGCTTAGTGCTGCTTCCAGAGATTCAGGGGAGATGAGTTGTTGAAAATACCGTGGGGATCACCAATAGTAATTTGGAATGTGCTATGCGGAATTTTTGGACTACAGGTCACATAATTCTCCACTGTGAGTTCTACCTCACAATAATAATGGCTCACCCAGGGGATAGGATTAAGATTGAAGATTTTTGGTCTAGCTGAGCATAGTCCTGCCCAAAATGAAAGATGTATCAATCCTAGCTGGACCTTTATTCTGAATAGTCTCCCAGATGACTCAGATTTAGGAGTCTGTAGGTGTCTGTCAGGGGAAACTTTCAGAACAGTTAATTACAGGATTTGTAGTCCAAAGATTCCAAATGGCATTCCAATAGTAGTAATACCATGTCCTACAAGACACTTTTACCTCATAGCAGATCTTTATTTTATTCCATATATTTTGCATTTTTAAACTTTTGATACCTTTTTGTATGCTTTTTATGTCTGTATTGCATGGTACTGGATTGCATTTATCACGTTGTGGTGTACTAGATAATGTCTGTTGTTGGGCCAACTAAAAATGTAATCATTGGTTGCAATTCTATAATCAGATCCATGAGTCAACAGAGTACAGGCGAAAATGTGAATGTGGAGCAGAAATCCGTGTGATCTGCTGTTGAAAGTTTCAAAAGAAAAGAAGGGACTCAGTCTGCATCAGATGGGCTGGGCCGAGGGAAGTTATAGTTTTACTAATAGTCTAATTTCAGAAAGAGATTACAAGTGATGTTCCAATCTCTGAATGGCTTGACCATCTTTTTTCTACCTGCACAATAAGTAACAAAGGAGAAAGGGGAAGACAGACAGAAAGAAAAAGAAGAGATAGGGTTGTATAACTGCAGTTCTGATTTCATCCCCTGCTGGCCTCAGTCCCATCCACCATCAGTGTTAGACCTTAAACATGCTACTTGCAAGGGAAGATGGCCCTCAAAAACTATGTGATATATCACAATAAATCACTTCTTGTGCTCATTTCCAAGTTCCTCCATCGGTAAGTTTACAGTGCAACACTTCTTGATTGTAAGGATTAGCTGGCTATATACCATTGCTTAGGACAGTGATGGCGAACATTTGCACTCCAGGTGTTCTTGAATTTCAATTACCAGAAGCTCAAGTCAGCACTCCTGTTGATCAGGGCTTCTAGGAATTGAAGTTCAAGAACACATGGAATGCCAAGGTTAGCCATCACTGGATATACCCAAGTATACTTGCAGTGTTTCCCACTCTTTGGGGAGACTCCTTCTGTGTCCCACAAAGCAACATTTAGGGTTATGAATTGGACAAGAATAATGATAAAGCCATTATAAAATAGGCAGAATCCCAATCAATGTGTCTTAAACATAATCTTAATTTACCCAGTTCTGCAGGTGGCAGAGAGCTACAATCCTGATCTATTTTTTGTTAGTGAGCCTATAGCTCAACAGTGCATTAAGACTGTAGGTGGCCCAATTCCAAACATTCAGCATGCACCCATTCTCCATCAGGTTTACTCAGATTTCTGATCTTAATCTATACCATACAATAACAGGTATAATTTCAAAAAAGCCAACTGGAACTTGTAATTTAAATTTGCATGCATGGAGAAATAAAATATGGTGTATTGCCCTTTTGGAAAAAATTAGTTCACAAATTCAGATTACTTTAAAAAAAACATATTCCCAAGATGACTTTTTTTGTTTAACACATGGTTTCTAGACTAAACATTCTGAAATCACTGTTCATACTATTCTCTTCATATGTCTGATTATTGCCTTGCTAAGTTTTCCAATATGACTGCAGTGGCTTAGTGGTTAAGACACTGAACTTGGTGACCAGAAGGTTGGCAAGTAAGCAGTTTGAGATCCAAGTGCTGCACAAAGGAGTGAGTGCCTGTTGTCTGTCCCAGTTCCTGCCAACCTAGCAGTTCAAAAGCAAGAAATTGCAAGTCAATAAACAGGTACCACTTCAGCAGGAAAGGTAACAGCATTCTGTGTGGTTCGGCATCTAGTCATACCTGCCACATGACCATGTAAATGTCTGCAGACAAAGACAGTCCTGGCTGTTTGGATATAAACAGAGAAGAGCACTGCACCCTAGAGTTGGATACAAGTGGCTTTTGAGCAAGGGAGACCTTTACCTAAGTTTTTCAACAACATGACAGTGACCTCTGTTCAATTTCTTTCTAGATATATTCATTTTCAGTCAAAAGGCACAGGACATTTCAGAAATATTAAATACTATGTTTTGTTTGTTTATTTGATCTGATTCACATCCCATCTTTATTTCCATGCTGTGTCCCAATATGGTTACATATTAACAGTCTTGTGCAATATGGTGAGCAGTAGCATATTTCCACTTAAATGACAGTCATAATGTCTGATTGTGATGACATTTGCATACATTAATTTAAATATGAATTTTAAATATGCTGTGAAGCATTTGCACAGTACTTTGCAAATTAAATCAGTTGGACCTGCTATGACTTAGATGCTATACTTGATGTAGGTTGTGATCTTGTAAATTTGGATCTTACTTGTTCTGTTATGATGGCTATGTTTTAGTGGATGCATCCTGAGGATGTAGGCAGATTCTTTGGATAGGTGAAAGACACCTCATGTGTTCTGGATCCTTGTCCTTCCTGACGTATAAAATTGGCCAGAGGGGGAATGGATGAGAGTGTTACGGGAGTGGTGGATGCAGTAGTGGGCATCAGCAGGTTAGCACTAGTTCACCAGAACTGGTAGCAGAAGTTCTGGCTGGCCCTGCCCATCCAAGTTTTGAAAGTAGTCCTAATTCGGGTACAATGCAGGGCTTTCCCCCTGGCCACGCCCACCATACCATGTCCACAGAGTAGGTAGTAAAAATTTTGGAGCCCACCACTGGGTGAATGCCTCCTTGCAAGAAAGGAGGGTAACAGCATGCCTAAAGGAGATTCTTGTTTAGAAAAGCCCTCCTTTAACCCCACTGTATTGAATGTATATTGACCAGTCTCCACTAATCCATTTTTGGACACAGTTTGTGATGTGTGGTGGCATACCAGTTTATGTGGTTCCTAGAAGATTTGGGTTATTCTAGATTCATTTCAGTTTGAATTCAGGCCTGGTTACAAAACATTTTTGTCAGCTTGATGGCAGAACTACTCCAGCAACTGGATAGGGTGTGTGTACCCCTATTAGTTCTTCTGGACTTCTCAGTGGCTTTCAATTCTGGCAACCATGGTAAGCTTCTAGGGTACCTTTCTGGGAAGGGTCTTGGAGTGGACAGTAGTCTTACAGAGGTTCCAATTCTTCATGGATGCCATAATTTGGAAGGTAGTGTTGGGGAAATCAATTGGAATGGCAAGTACCCAGGTTTCAATTCCATCCCAAATGTTATTTGACATCTACATGAAACTGCTGGGAAAGATTTCTGGATTTTTGGGGGGTTTCTACCATCAATATGCCACTTATTCTTTTGTGCCCTGATCAAACCCTGGATGGCCAAAATGAAGCCACTTTCTTGGCATTGTCATTGCCCAGACATAAGTCCTCATTGGTGCATGTTTCTGGCAGTAAATGCAGACTAGTAAATGATTATTTTACTAGTAAAAATCAATATGCTAATGACAACCAACTCTTACTTTCCTTTCTATCTGATTCTAAGGAAATTGTTCTGTGCCTAAACCAGTGCCTGTTGTCAGTAATAGACTGGAAAAGGGCTAACCAATTTAAACTTAATCCAGACAAGACAAAGCTGATCCTGGTCAGTCTCAAGGCAAATCAGAGGATAGAAATCCAGGTTCTTCTGGATGTGGTTACACTCTCCCTGAATAGTCAGGTTTGTAGCTTGGGTGTGATCCTGAATTCAATATTGAGTTTGGATGCACAAGTCACAGTAGTGTCCAGAAATGCCTTAAAAACAGTTACAACTGGTGCCCCAGTTGCATCAATTCCTTGTGATTTCTGAACTGGTCAGTTTGACACATGCCTTAATTACATCTCATTTGGATTACTGCAATGCACTCTACATGAGACAACCTTTGAAGATTCTTCGGAAATTTCTTCTGGTTCAAAATGCTGCAGACATACTGTTAACTGACATTGGTTTAGTGGTGGGCAGTAACAGGTTTGCACACGCACACCTGGGCGGGTGGGGCAGGGGTGAGCAAAATTGGGTGGCCTTCAGGAAGGGTGGTGGTGAAATTGGGTGGCCACACCCACCTCTCTGCCCTCCCCAAACTAACACAGCTACCATTTAAAAAGTTTTATTCTGTGCAAGCATATCAGAGAGTAAACAAAACAAAAAGACAAAAACGTTGTGGCACCTTAAAGACTAATTGCTGTATTTTAATGTGAGCCTCTGTGGATCAAGTCCACTGGCTCTTTGGCTATAAACAGAGATGAGCACTGAATGCTAGAGTTGGTAATGACTGGCTTTCGAGCAAGGGCAACCTTTACCTAATACCAGAAGATCCCTAATTAGTATTCAAATTTGACGTCAGGTTTTGTCCCTGCAAGTGGTTCAAGGTCTCCATTACTCAAAAGCCAGTCATATCTGACTCTAGGATGCAGCACTCATCTCCATTTACAGCCAAAGAGCCAGTGCTGCCTGTGTTTGCAGGTGTATACATGGCCATATGGCAGCATGACTAGATCGCCCATGACATAGGCTGCACCCATGACGTAGACTTTACCTACAGTATGGTAGTGAAAATGTTTGGTACTGACCACTGCATTGGTTACAGGGAGCATGTAACTCCCTTATTGTTATTGTTGCAGCTTAACTTTATTTATTTATTTATTTATTTATTTATTTATTTATTTATTTATTTATTTATTTATTTATTTACATAAATGGCTTCAATTCAAAATGCTGGTGATTACCTATAAAATCCTATAAAGCTTGGAATAAACATAAAAGCAAGAGGCAAAAGCATATGTAAATCTAATGCAAGGTGTCCTTTTTGTGAATAGTACATTGTTCTCTGGTATTCTTTGTCTTTCATGCCTCCCTTTTTGGTGATTTCTTCCCTTCTTTTCAGCAGGGAAACAGTGGTTAACCTACTCAGGCCTGACTGATAGTTGTGTTATAGTTTAAAACACATATTTTATGCCAGGTCATATGGATTGTTGTTGTTCAGTTGCACAGTCAATTCCGACCCCCTGCAACCAACCCCATGGACCATTGCATTCCAGGCAATATGGTTAAGTGATATTAGCTTTATCTCCTCCTCCTCTAATGCATAACCTGCTTCCTTGCACCCTGTTGGCTTATTTGATTTTCTGGCATATCTACTCATACAAATGGTTGCTAGGATTGTTAGATTAATCTGGTGCATTAGTGATCAGCAAGCCTAGCCATTTCCAGAATGTTTTGTTTGTTTGTTTGCTTGGTTTTTCTTTTTTCTTTTCATAAACTCTTTCTCTACTTAGGAGATACATGAAAGGAGCCATTGGTATATGCACTCTGATGAAAGCATGAGAGCTTGAAAATATATGGGGTTTTTTTGCTGCTTCATGTACAGTGAAACACCATTAATGCTGCTGACCCTTGGACAGAATCCAGCTCATTTATTGGTCTGACAATTGCTGCCACAGGCATGCACCGATGAGGACTTGGGTTTGGGTAATGACAACGTGAAGAAAATGGCTTCGTTTTGGCAGTCCAGGGTTTTGATTGGGACATAGAAGAAGGGTCCTTGAATTGGAAATTTACCAGCAGCTCCCAAAGCAGTAGAGCATGGGTTCTCAACATAAGGCCTGTCAGCCAGATCTGGCCCATGGTGCCAAATAGCCCGACTCCCAATCTCACTCCAGCCGCCGTGACGGAATCGGCCACAGATTCATTTACAGCCATCATAAACACATTTACTACAGCTGTAAATTAGTCTGTGGCCATCATAAATGCATTTATAACAGCCACAGATGTGTTTACAGCAGCATTTACAGTCGGGGGAACCACCAGTCCAGCCTTCTCAGCTGTCTGAGGGGGCATATGTTGGCCCAAGGCTAAAAAAGGATGAGAACCCCTGCAGTAGAGCATGCTCTCTGTATGTGAGAGAGACAGAGAGAGAGAGAGAGATGCTACTGCAACACTGGCTGCCCTTCTAGAGCCCTAGGCAATGAACAGCTTCTTCATGATTTCCTTTTCAAGTATGATTAGTAAAGTCAGTAGTGAAGGTAGCTGGGCTATCTCACAAGATGCAAGCTTCCTGGAAATGAACAGGATGGGGAGGGCAGAGAGGTGATGCTTAGCGACAAAATTACAAATTATTTAAAAAGGAAGCTGCAGGATAAAGGAGAAGAGGGAGGAGGGGAATTGAATCAGAAGATCAAGGGACTGGAGTTTGGAAGGAAATCAAAGCTCTAAAGTGCAAGATAAATACCAAGGAGGTTTGGGGGGAGCTCTTTTTTATATAGAGCAGACTATCTACTGTAGTTTTTTGAGCTTTTATATTCAGATTATTGCTCACAGCAAGTCCCCTTGGCTCCTGGGCTTCTCTTTTTGTCTCCAGGATGATTAGAACTGCAGATATTCCCTTTCTTCATTCTCATTCTTGGCTGTACCATTTCCTTTCCCTGCTCTCTACTGTTCTTCCTACCTCTCTCATTATTTGCTTGGGCTTTCAAGCACTCCAGGACAGCATGCTCAGAACAAAAGATTACCATTATACTCATCCCTATTTATCCTTCCTCCATGTAGGATGAATGTAGGTTTGCCACTGAATAGGCAGCATGCAGATTCACCTTCATCTCCCTCTTTTCCCTTACTTTGTTTCAATCACCTTGAGCTGAAGGAGCAATTTCCTTCTCACATGGATCAACAGCCTCATCAGCCAGGAACTTCCCATTTTAAGATATAAAAGTCTGTTCTTCGCATAGTTCTCCCAGCAGACCTAAAGCCAGGATAGATGTTGAACAATCAGGGAGATGTGTTGCTTATTACTTTCAAATCACTCTGCTGGATGTCATGGCAAATTAGGCACCTATCCCTGCAGGAAGAAAGAGAATAAGAATCGGAATTAACCCTGAGATCATTCTTGCTAACTGCAATTGTTGAACAAAACTATCTAGGAAGTTTTAGACATTAGTTGATTTGGCTTAAAACAAATGGTCAAAATTTTTGGTTGAAAACTATATAAAGAGGACTTTAGATTGTTTCCTTTCCTTGTTTGTATATGCTTTGATTAAGTGATTGATTAACAGAATGTCTGAGCTTGGGGGGGAAATTTATAGGTTCCACAAAGCAAATTGGAGAGTTCTTTAATCCCACCTCAGTATTTATATTTTATATTTTATATTTTACAAGATAGAATACATGATAGATTGATTAGAATATATATAGCATGAATTTCTCCGAAACGGAACCCAAGATAGCTTGCAGTCTTAAAAAGAAACAGTATTAAAAGCTAAGAACAATTAATGATTATAATATTAAAAATAATTAAATATAATATCAAAAACTAATAGATAAAACAATACTAAATGTTTGCTAAGTAATTGTTGTTGCACCAAATCCCTTAGAATTAATAATTTCACTTCTCCTGAACATCTGCAGATAATCAGAAGTGTTCAGTTTCCGATATTCTGGAAGGGCTTCAGGATACCTGAAATGGGGTCACTTGAGGTCAGCATATTATTTGGATGTGAGGCTCATGTCACAGGAGCATTTTGCTCCTTCCTCTGACCTCACACAGCCTGCCTCATCCTGAATCACTCTGGACCAAAATGGGCAGAGTGGACAGGTCAAAGATTAGAAACTAATGCATTTGGTGCTATCCTCTGCACAGGATTTATTGGACTGGAATGGTTATTCCCTGGAAGAAAACTGATGAAGGCAAAATTTGGAGACATTAAAGTGGGAGGAAATGTATTCAGGGTTTTTTTAGACAATCAGTATTCTAAAAACTATTACTGTAAAGCAAGCAGTATCCTGAGTTTACCAAACTGCTGGAAGTCATTTCCTTGCCATTTGATTTTGTTTCATGAATTTCATTCTCTCTACACTATATTTTTAGTCATCAGAAAAAAAAGCTGCTGTCCTGCATGTGAGCATTGATGAAACATATCTGCAGAGTGACCAACATGAAAAGGAAATGGCCATGGAGGAAGATGAAAATCTTGGCTTATATGGCTTCCTCTTCTTCCTCTTCTTCTTCTTCAGTCACATAGTCCAGCCCAACCCTTTGCGACCCCATAGATCATTGCACACCAGACACCCCTATCCTCCACCATCCTCCTCCACCCCCCAACATCCCCCAGCTCTGTGCCCATTGCATCAACAACACCATCTAGCCATCTCATTCTCTGCTGGCACCTTCTTCTTTTACCCTCAACCTTTCCCAGCATCAAGGCTTTCTCAAGTGAATCCTCTCTTCTCATTTGATGTCCAAAGTACTAGCTTATAGTACAATAAACATCAACCATTCTTTTCATCCAAGGCTGGTTGGAATGCTACATGGTGATTTATCCCTACTTTCATGGTAAAACAAAGGCTAACATGGCAGATGAAAATATTATTAGACTTCTGAAATCAAGTTCCCAAACATGATTGTTTAAAATTTGTTAGCATTTTAATGATAGAATGATTCTATAGAAAATATCTGCAGTATTACAATGGATCGATAAATAAGTGGTTTAGTGATCTATCTGTGGAGCCCAAGGTTGGGAGTTTGATTCCTCACTGTGCCTCCCAAGAGAAGAGATACAGTAATACCTCAGATAATGTTTGCATCAGATAACACTAAAACCTCATAACGTTAAGCAATGGGGGGGGGGGTGTTGCATCGAATAAAGCCAAGACCCTATGGGATGCATTGGATAATGTTCACTAAAGCCTGTGCCAGTTATCTCTGTGGAGTTTTAATATTATCCGATGCATCCCATAGGATTTTATCATGCATCGGATAGCATTAAAAATCAGATAACACTAAGACTTGTGGAACCAAGTGTTAGAGTTATACGAGGTTTTACTGTATCCTATATGGCCTTGGGCAGGTTACACAGTCCCAGCAAGACCCTCAGAAGAAGGGAGTGGGAAACTACTTCAAAAGAAGAAAATGGTAAAATGCTTCTGCATATTCTCTTCCTAGAAAACTCTGGAGAGGGTCACTGAAAGAATTGACTTGATGATGTGTAATTATACAAGGAGTCAAATTTATATTTGCTTCTGTTTCAAATGGCGTCTATACGAAAATGATGGCATGTAATAAAAGCATCTTTCATATGAGATGTATTAAAAGAAATGCTCATTCTTTTGCATTAACATCAACCTAAGTGATACTGCTAACACATCATGAGAAGGGGTATTACTGTAAGGAAAATCAGATTTCCATTTTTCCTGCCATAATTTTTCCTCGCCTCTGCATTTAGAAAATTATCTTGCATTTGTTTTTTAATTAGTCTCCAGAAGGCAAATGAGGACTTCATTTACAAGTCAGGTTGTTTAGCCATGGAGCCTAGAATGAATTATATCCTATGGGACAGGAAATGTTATATCTAGAACTGTTCATTTTTCTTCACATGTAAATTGACCCTGAGTTGGAGTCAGATAAAGGCTGGATTATAATAATAACATGAATGCTTTTTATCATAAAAAAATCACAGTTTTAATTCCTTGCATCTATAGGTTTAATCTCCTTACATCTCCAGATTCCTGTCTCAATCAAGGATAGCCACTATTCATCAGCAAGCATAGACAGTATTCAGAAAGATGGACCAATGATCTAACTTGCTTTAAGGCAGACTTCATTAAATCTCCTTTTGGCTCAACACAGCCAATAGACATGGCAGTGGGGCAGGCAAGCAAACAAGAACATGATTGGAGGGGAGGAAAAGAAATGTGTAAGAATTGTTTGCCTGTTATCTATGGAAAAGAAGGGGAAAGAGAAGTAAAACCTCCATTGAAAATAGCATTGGGGGCACGGGATTTTAAGAGTTAATAATCTCTGTGATAGAGAAGCTGCTTAAATGCCAACCACAAGAGGTTGAACAGAATAACTTAGGTTCCACTTGTTGCTTTCTTGGCAGATGTGAAAAATGTATCTTTAGATGAAGAGCTAAGTTGAAATGTCAAATCACAAAGTCTAGCTGTTCTTTGCTTCTTAGCTAATGGAATCAAATACTTTATTTGCTGTGTCTGTTTCCTATTTTTCATATGCTATAAAATTTTGTGTTCTCTGTTTGGGATACACTCTCATCTTCTTGGGCATAGAGGAGACCCACTAGCCATCTGTATATTCAAAGCATCAGATAAAAACAACTGGAAAAATCTGACAGCTGGTGTGATTCTTCCGTTCCTTGTCCTGGTATTTCATATCCTATCAGGATGAAGTAACATGCCCAATATATTGTGAAGTTGACTTTGTACTTCACTGCTTGTCAAAGCAATTGAGTTCTTGATCATTATGTGGTGTTCCTCTTGTTGTTGCTATTGTTCTGAATTGGTCAATCTAATATTCACATTCAGATGTGTGAAGTCAATTTTTCTTATGGATTGTGATGTACAGTATGGTGTAAATGCCTTAGGCCACCACCATTTGTTTTGGAAAATTCAGTGAGTGATTTTGGGGGTCATAACATGGACACGCTAACCCAAACTTTACCAAACATGGAGAAGGTTGGGAGGCGAGTCAGCAAAAGACTCTCTTCAACCTTGGTGTGTCTAAGTGGTTTATGGGCTAGTTTATGCCTCCCCCCCCAATTACTCATTGAATTTTCTCTAAACCAGCTGATGCTGACCTAAGACCAGTAGTGTAGCAGGGGGGGGGGCAGGGGGCAGGCTGCCCCAAATGGCACTTTTCACTGCTTTGGCCTCCCTCCGCCTGGGTTTAGGGGGCCTTTTGCTGTTCCAGTGGCCAGGCTGGCCCTGCTTTGCCTTCCGCTGGCCGCCAACCGGGACTTCACAGAAGCAGGCGGAGTGAGCCAGGCAATGGGTAGGAGGGCGGCTTTGCCCGAGCCTCACCCAGGAAGGCAGGCAGGCAGACCCGGCTTGGGGGCCACCTCGTTGAGGGCCACCCTGGGTGTGGCAGCAGGGCAGGAAGGGCAGCGGCGGTGCTGGCGCTCTGATCATTTCCTGCATCCTCCTGCTCCTCCTCTGCCTCTTCTTCTTCTTCCGCTTCCCGCTGTTGCTGCCACTGCCTCTGGATCCAGTATGCTGTTCCCTACTGCTTTTGGTGCAGGCAGCCCAGAGTCGGATGCACCCTCGCCGCAGTGACCACCACCACATGCCCTGTCCTGGCTGTGTCCCTCATGCCAGAGGTGCAGTGGGCCCCCGGGCTTGGCCTCACCTCACCTGCTCGCCCCCTGCCTGCCCACCCAGCTGGGCATCGGGAGCTCTCCCCGCCCTGGGTCCAGGCCCCAGGGGTCTTGGCACAGGCAATGAGGGGTTACCTGGGTCCCATGGGGAGTGAGCCTAGATGGAGGGGGCGGTGAGTTTGGCCTTCACCCCGGGGGGCTGAAACCTGTGTGACGCCACTGCCTAAGATCTCCTTGTGATCCAGAGGATGCTCAAAAATCTTCTCCAGTACTGCATATGTATATCCTGGCTACATGTCTTTAATTGTACACCCAAATTTAGGTCAGAACATTTATTGTCCTCCTTTCTACCTATCTTCCCTGCTGTACCTCCACCCAATTTACTCTTCTCTCCTTGTTTCACCTAGCCACTATCTGTCCATATCCTACTGTAACCTCTGGATCCTCTTTGGTGCAGGACAGTATACCCCCTGAAGAGGAGGAACCAAACTCAGATGAAGTCTAGCAGATATGTCATAATTGTTCCTTTTTCACTGCCAGGACAAACTGTTCAACACAGTTTGAACTTGTGACTGTCAAAATGACTTTAATTCCTTGATGTCATTTCATTAATGATCTTAACAATTTACCCTTTGTGTTCTCTGTTTCTTTCCCAAAAGTGTTGATATCCTTGTTGACTAATTAGTGCATTAACCTTGACCTATATCCTCCTTCTTTGAAACAATATTATTGGAAGAAATTTATTGTTCCTCTACTTAAGGTGTATGCAACCAACTTCTCCAAGTGGAAACACTTGTAACATGCTGCCTAAACATTCAATGGTGTTGAGGAGGGATGGTGCCAGGAAGCAAGAGAGCAATAGGATCAGCAGCCAATATAGCAGATGGAGCAGTCATTCACTTGACTGCATGTTGCTTAGCTGCTCACCTTGACTGTGGCAACAGCATTAGGCAGCTGAGCTTCTGCAATGAAGTGTAGCAGAGATGGCTGCCTGGCTTGATTGCTATTTCCATTTCAAAAGCAGCCCTGATGGCAACAAGATGGATGTGCTTGTCTTTCTGGTCACCCATCAGACACGTCATATTTTGAAGAGTCCAGTATACTGCCTTGTCTATAGCAAAATGGCAGTGGAAATAGGTAGAAGCCTGGGCAGATGAAACAAAAGGAACTGCAATAGTTAAGGGGACCAGACATGTTTTGTGAGTAAATGTTTTTATTGTTCAGTTGCACAGTCAAGTATGACACTTCATGACTACATGGACCACAGCACGCTTCTCTGTCACCTGTCAACCCATGGAATCCACCCAGATCCCTGCCCACTGTGTCAAGGATACTGTCTAACTCTGACGATGTTTTCCTCTGCTGTTCCTTTCTCCACTTGCCTTCAATGTTTCCTAGCATCAGGGTCTTTTCCAGTGAGTCCTTTCTTTTCATTTGGTGACCCAAGTATTTCAGCTTCAATATCTGTCCTTTCAAGGAACAGTCAGGGTTGAATTCCTTTAGGACTGAATAATTGATCTCCTTGTGATCCAGGGGATGCTCAAAAATCTTCTCCAGAAGCAAACTTCAAATGTACCTATTCTTCTGAGCTCAGCCTTCCTTATGGTCCAAGTCTCACAGCAATACATTACTACTGGGAAGACCATTGCTTTAACTATGAGGATTTCTGTTGGCAGAGTGATGTCTCTACTTTTTGTTATGCTGCATAGGCTTGCCATTACTTACCTCCAAAGGAATAAGTGTCTTTATATTTCATGGCTGCAGTCACTGCCTGCCATTATCTTGGATCCCAAGAAAGTAAAATCTGTCACTGCTTCCATTTCTTCCCCTTCTATTTCCCAGGGAGTGATAGGGACAAATGTTGAGTTTCAAGCCAACTTTTGTACTCACCACTTTCACTCTTACCAAGAAGCTCCTTAGATCTTCTTCTCTGCCATTAGGATAGTGTCATCTATATATCTTAGGTCAGTGATGGCAAACCTTTTAGAGATTGAGTGCCCAAACTGCAACCCAAAGCCCACTTATTTATAGCAAAGTGCCAACATGGCTACAGGGGAGGGAGGCAGGACTCTCATTGGGCTGCTGGTCACAGGGGCGGGGTGAACTCTGTGCTGGGGGAGGGAGGAAGTGTTCCCATTTGGCTGGTGGACAGAGGAGTGGGGCAAACTCTGTGTTGGGGAGGAAGTGCTCCTGTTGAGTTGCTGGACCTCTGTGGGACAAACTCTGTGCTAGGGAGGGAGGAAATGCTCCCATCAGGCTGCTGGGCAGAGTGAACTCTATGCTGGGGCAAACAAATGGGTGCCCACAGAGAGGGCTCTGAGTGTGCCATAGGTTTGCAACCACTGTCTTAGGTTGTGGATATTTTTCATGGCAATCTTAATTCCAGTTTGTGATTCCTCCAACCCTGCATGATACATGATATATTCTGCATATAAGTTAAATAATGAGGGTGGCAGTATACAGCCTTGTCGTACTCCTTTTTCCTATTATAAACCAATCAGTTTTTCCATATCTAGTCCTCACTATTGCTTCTTGGCTATCCATAGGATGCTATCCATAGGATTTTCTTGGCAAGAATACCAGAGTGGGTTGACAGTTCCTTCTCCAGTTGATCACATTTAGTCTGAATTCTCGACTATGGCCTGTCCATCTTGGGTGGCCTTACACAACATAGCCCATAGCCTCTTCAAACTACACAAGCCACCTGGCCATGGAAAAGCAATGATTCTTGGGAGAGAGTGGTTGTGTAGATAGATACACAAAAGAATGTGCATGGGTGTATCTTTTTGTTCTTCCCCCTTCTGATCCACTGTTTTTATCAGAATTATTTCTGATAACTAGATTGTGAATATCAGTTCCTTATTATTAATATTGGAAAAATTATTTTGCAAATGAATTCACATTTTAGAAGATTTTTAAAAGCACAGATGAAATTGATGAAAACCCCAAGTGTAATTGAGGAGTCAGCATCCCTCTTTATGGGGAGGGGTTGCTGGTATAGAGGGGGTTGGTATGAAACAGCATCATAAGAGGAAGGATAGAAAAGTAGGTGGGCTCCAGTAGCAAGACATTGGCACACAAATCCAGACCATAAAACCAAATTTGAGCAACAGGATCCTATCATAGAGTAATATTTACTAAGTGAGGAGAGTCACAAACCAAAGTCCAGTAAAATTCATCTACCAATCAGTTCAATTCTAAGCAGAAAATAGGCAGGGATATTCCAAGAGGCATATTCAAAGAATACAGTAAATGGAAATCAGGAGCCCAGAAGAAACCATTTTCAGCAGCTTTGCAGCTGAGCACTTGAGCAGCTGTTCTCTTACAAATAACTTTATCTTAAGGAGGCTTCCTGCTTTTGGGGAAGCCTCTACTCATAAAGAATCCTTTTCTATACCTGAGCAATTCACTTAGTACCCTTAAGCTGAGTTTGTGAACTACGTACTTCCTCCAAGAGCCTCCATGAAGATTGTGGTATTTTTTTAACCACAATCAGGTGTGCAATGGCAGCCTTGTGCTGGCTAATCTTTCTCACACTAGGTCAAGCATAAGAAACTGCACAATGAATTCACCAAAAAGTGGCTTCATTTTGGCAGTTTCACGTCTGGTCTAGACAGGGAAGAAGAAGCTGAATTTGTTCCTTCAGTCTGTAGCTAAAATGCTATTATGTTTCTTGCCAGTACAATGCAGTCTACATAAATCTTGGCAGTGAATTGCTGCAAGTGAAGAAGTCAACATAGGCATTTGAAACTATTGAGCTACATGACTCAGAATTTAACAGCAAAGGTCTCCACTGACTTCTTCACTTGGAATAATATATGGCCAGAATTTGTGCCAACTGCATTACACTGGTAGACATAAGAAGCATACCTCTTGGTCTAAATTGTTCTCTTAAACAACTTTCTTCTTTGACATAAAAAAGGGTAGCCCTAATCTGGGACTTTAGCTTCCTGTACACAAAGGGTTCAGGGTCTGTATGGCCAGTCAGCTCCTCTGCTTCATTTTATTGAGGGGATTCAATCCCATCTTCAGCAGAGTTAATTTTTTTTAATAAGTTGTATTAAGATTTTTAACATCAACAACAAAAAAAGAGATAAAAAAAGAAAATAGTAATAAAAAATACTAAATTACATTATATAACATCAAAAAGAGAGAAGATAACAAAGAAAAATATATAACAATTGTAACAAAAATACAATTAAAAATTAATACAATTGATCATTTCTGTACAATAAAACACTGGATAACGATTGGATTGGATAACGCTAGAATTGAATAATGATGTAAGATTTTTGGAAAAACCTTGCATTGGATAACGATTCTGGATAACAATCCTTTAGCATTATCCAAGCCAATCATGGGGGGCGGGGTTGGATTGGGTAGAACATCCACCCAATCCAACACCCCCCAACGATGGATCGCTGCTACTGAACTAGGGTCGGGGGAAAGGCACGCGGGTGCCTGCCTTTCCCCCGACCCTAGTTCAGCCTGAATGATCACTGGATGAAGCCTAGGGGTGCCTGGGCTAGCTAGCCCAAGCACTGCTAGGCTTTGTCAACAGCCCATTCAGGCTGTGTTCGAAGCCTAGCAGCTTCGGACACAGCCCGCACAGGCTACGGAAGAAGGCTAGCCCAGCCCAGCTGGGCTGGGTTAGCCTTCTCCCAAAGCCCTTCTGCGCTGTGTCCAAAGCCAAGGTCTAGCCATCTTCCAAAGCCCTTGCGGGCTGTGTCCAAAACCACTGGGCTTCGGACACACAGCGGGCACCTCTTTCCCCCACCCTAATGGACCCTTAGCACTTGCTAAGGGGCCAGTAAGGTGGGGGAAAGAGGCACCCACTGGCAGGCTACAAGTCATGCCAGCGGGTGCCTGTTCCCCCCACCCTACTGACCCCTTAGCACTTGCTAAAGGGCCAGTAGGGTGGGGGGAACAGGCACCTGCTCATGCTCCTTTTGGGGAAGGGGCAGGTGCCTGATCCCCCCACCCTACTGGCCCTTTAGCGCTTGCTAAGGGGCCAGTAGGGTGGGGGGAAGAGGCACCCGCTCATGTGCCTTGTAGCGCATGAGCAGGTGCCTGATCCCGCCACACTACTGGCCCTTTAGCGCAGGGGCCAGTAGGATTTGGGGAACAGGCACCCGCTCGCGCACTTTGTAGCACACGAGCAGGTGCCTGATCCCCCACCCTACTGGCCCTTTAGTGCTTGCAAAGGGGCCCGTAGGGTGGGGGAACAGGCACCCACTCACATGCCTTGTAGCGCATGAGCGGGTGCCTGTTCCCCCCACCCTACTGGCCCCTTTGCAAGCACGTGATCGGGCTTCTCTTCTCGCCACCCAACACTACCCTTAGCACTTGCTTAGGGTTTGGTCAGGTGGCGAGAGAAGGCGTCTGATCGTGTGCCATAGGGCATGTGGTAAGGCTCCTCTTCTCGCCACCTGACACAACCCTTAGCAAGTGCTAAGGGTCATGTCGGGTGGCAAGAGAAGGCGTCCAATTGTGCGCCACAAGGCACGTGATTGGGCTCCTCTTCTCGCCACCTGACACAACCCTTTGCAAGCGCTACGGGTCAGGTCGGGTTGGGAGAAGAGGCGCCCACTCGCGTTCCTTGTCACGCACCAGTGGGCGCCTCTTCTCCTGTGTTCGAAGCCTCTAGGCTTCGAGCACAGCCCAGATGGGGTTTGGAAGAAGCCTAGCACAGCCCCGCTGGGCTGCGCTAGGCTTCTTTCGAACCCCATCCAGGCTGTGAATGACTTCAGGGACAAACCGCTTGGTTTGCCCCCAAAGTCAAGCTGACCCTAGGCTAGTAATCACTAGCCTAGGGTCAGTTTGACTTCAGGGACATGGTTTGTCCCTGACGTCAGGGCTTTTTTTTAGTGTTGTTCAATGCATGCATCGGACAACGCTAAAAATTTGATAACGTCATGACTTGTGGAACCAAGTCATAACGTTATCTGATGTTCTAGTATACTTTCAATCTCTTAACCAATCTACATATGTGTATATATATATATATATGCAATTGTACTTTATTCTAATTACTCTCTTCATTATGGTATTCCAGTTTTTTACTTTTTACTATACATAAAACATCCTTGTGTCCTTGAATCTACCAGTTGTCTTCCTTCAACTCAATTGTTCTTCCAAAAACTCATTACTTCTGGTACACGCTTGTATCCTTTATTCTCTTCCAATGTATACTGAAGAAATGGCTTCCAAATGTCCCAAAATCTATTTTGTTTTAGTATCTCTATTTTTATATTTAATGCTCATGTAAGTTTTTCATTAAGTGCCATATCCCAAGCATCCATATACCATTTACTCAATTCTAAATTCAAAGCGCCCTTCCAATTCCTGGCAACCTGTTATCTTGCTAATGTTAAGAAAATAGCTAATAATTCCTTTATATTTTCATCTAAATTCAAAATGTCTATATCTGTCAATAAAACAATTTTCTCATTCAACTTTAAATTAATATTTAAAATTTTAGTTATTTCTTTTTCAACTTTGTGCAAAAATTGGAAACAATTTCACAATCCCACCACATATGTTTATATGTCCCTATTTCCCATTGACATCTCCAACATAGTTTTGACTTACTATTGTTTATTTGATTTAGTCGAACTGGTGTCATGTACCATTGCCGCAACAGCAGAGTTATTCTAAGAGGGACATGACTAGGAGAGGAAAACTGGGGGGAGGGGAAGAGGGGAAGAGAAAAATAATGTTAAATGGGAATTTAAATAACAAACTCTAGTTTGCTTTGTGATCCACAATGATGATAATATACTTATTATGGCTTGGCATTCATGGGGCAGCTGGAATCTGATACAAAAATGCATTGCATTCTAGTTTTCAATTACATGGCCATGTTGTATATCTCTGCCTATTGGTAATACTTAAAAGGGGGGGGGGAGATAAAAGTTAGGAGGAAAGGAAAATATTGTAGCATTTTGAAGATTTCTTCAAGTTTGAGTTTTCCTCATATTTGCAGCCCTAAACATACTAACTTATTCCATATGACATGTGCCTAAGATTGTAACATACTTTATACTGGAAAAGTAGAGAGTACTTTTTAAACAATCTTGTTCTCAGTGATTTTTGAAGTTTCAGTATGTCAAGATGTTTCAAGATTTCCTTTTACACTGAGATTTTCCATCTTATCACAAAAAATGGTTTGATTTTTCTTGTTTTAGGTTTCCTTCCTTCCTTATGTACATCTGTCTGCCTGCCTGTCTATTTCTCTGTAAGTAAGAAACTATGAAATTCTACACAACTCATTGCCATTTCCAGGGAATTTTGCACATGGAAAATGATGGCCATGTAATGTTTATGAAATCCTGCAAAAGTTCCCTGGAAAGAAACAATGCTACACAAAGAAATTATGCTGGAGGGAAGGAAGAAAAAAATAACCCCATTCTCCACCACAGTTTTTTGTTTTTGGTTTTGCTAAGACAGAGAGGCTATGAGGTTCAGAGACCTACTTCAGAACCCAGCTGTGCCATAAACAGAAAGCAAAGAACTGGAAAAGGCTGATGAGTCTAAATTCTGGCTCAACATTTCTTGCATCAGCCATATCAACCAACGAGAGCAAGAAAGAGTGACAGGAGGATGGTGTGTCAGAGAAGATGTATGTGCCTCAAAAGCACATGAAGGATGAGAAGAAATCCATATGTTTGTACAGTTTGCAGTGTGTGTACCAGATGTTTAAAACACTGTGTATATAGAGTAAATGCTCATACAATGGAAAAAGAAACAATGGTAAAGTATGAGAACTGTGAGCACATATTTGAGAACTTTCGCACATATTGCTGCATGCATTTTCATTGGGTCAAAGCTTAATAAATATTAGCATCCCAGTGAAGAAACAAGATAGAATAAACTTAATTGTGGAAAGATAAGAACCTGAATGACATGAAGATGAATCCTAGTTGTGTCTCTGCTTTGTCTCTGTCTATTCTTCTCTAAGTACTGTAAAGTGATATCATTGGGGTTCTATGCAGATCTGTTCATTTGAAAGCATGCACAGGAATTGGCAAATACCAGTTCCATCAATTGAAGCATTGTGGATGACTCAAAGCCTGATATAATCCTCCTCTAACAAAAGTTTCACAAATTTCGTTAAATTTTTAATACTGCAAAGAGTGACAAATCAATAGAGTGTGAAATTTAAGACAGTAGATGAATTTAAAAGGGCACAAGATATTTTAGAATATACAGCAAATACATAGCCAGGATGGAGACAGAGAAACCATTAAAGTTTCAGAATGGGAAGTTAATGGCTGATGAGGTTAGTCTAATTGAAAGCTGGATTGAATGCTCATCCTTAATATTCATATAAAGGACTGAAGGTCATATTCCAGATAAGATGGCCCTTTTTTAAAAAACAGAAGGGCAAAATGTAATCACATACACTGCAGAAATGCCACAATTGAAAAATTAAATGGTAAGATCCATTACACCTATAAATGTCAAGAGAAGAGGAAGAGAAATCATGATTCTCTTTAAAGTGAGCAAGATGGTTTGAGGAAGTTGAAAAAGGAAAAAGAAATAATGTATGTAAGTCTTTGTTTTGCAAAGGTTCCTGAACAAAATGTACGTGCTAATTGTTCACTCACACAAGTTTGTTCACTTCCCTGTATTTCAACAAGTATAACATATTGTATCATTCTCATCCAATTCTATAGTTTGCTTGTTTCTTAAAGTGCTTTAGGGAATTATCATTATCACTCTCGTGTTGTCTTATGCAAGCACCAATGAAAATGTCTTGAAGGCATAGATACATCTGATGGACTTTGGAAAATAATTTAAGGTTGGATGTTGAACCAACGATGGTGAGGAATGGTCATAGTTAAAGAGAGCTAGTATGATGGATCAGGCTCATTGGAAGGAGTCTTGTTAGTTTAAACACCTGTTTCTGGCCTTGCTGGGTCTTCCAAACAGTACCCATAACAACAACAACAAAAACTGCTGAGCTTTTGCTCTGTACTGTTTCACTAAGGTTCCTCCAGTGGCTTAGTGGTTAAGTCGCTGAGCTTGGAGACTGGAAGGTCGGGTTTCGATACCTGAGGGCTGCAGTCAGTGGTGGGCAGCAAAACAATTTGCTACCACACCATAGGCAGAGCCTATGTCATGGGCAGATCCTACATCATGGGCGATCTAGTCATGCCTGCCACATGGCCATGTATACATCTGCAAACACAGGCAGCACTGGCTCTTTGGCTGTAAATGGAGATGAGCACTGCACCCTAGAGTCAGATATGACTGGCTTTTGAGCAAGGGAGACCTTGAACCACTTGCAGGGACAAAACCTGATAGGGCAGGACAGGGAAGTGGGTGTGGCCACCCAATTTGGCCACCCCCCTGCCCAGAGGCCACCCAATTTTGCTCCCCCCTCCCGGTGTGTGTGAACCTGTTGCTGCCCACCACTGGCTGCACTTGGGGACATGAAATGAGCCTCATTCGGGCATCCCCTGAGTGGAGTTTCTCCAGCAAAAATCCTTTCAACCCAGAGTACTCTCTGACACAAAATTATTATTATACTAAGGGCTTGTCTAAACATTGATATATTCCTGTATTTAAGTCAGGTTCCCCATGTTTTAAAGTGAGTTAAAAATCAGGAACTACCCAAAGTGCAGAATGCATTATTTTTGATAGTAAGTGACTTTTTAAAAATCAGTCAAATTGGGTGGGGGACAGGATAACGCTAAGAGTTGGTTCCACAAGTCTTGGTGTTATCTGATTTTTAGTGTTATCCGATCCATGTTAAAATCCTATGGGATGGATCGGATAACGTTAAAGCTCCATAGAGATACATTGTAACCACACAGGCTTTAGCGGTTGTTATCTGATCCATCCCATAGGACCTTAATGTTATTTGATCCAACTCTCCTCCCCAGATTACTTAACGTTATGAGATTTTAGCGTTCTCTGAGGTAAACGTTATCCAAGGTATTACTGTACTGGTTTGTCTTTTTCAGGCATCAGAGCCACAGAGCTGTGTCTGTGCGCCTGGTATCAAAAACTCTAAGTGGGAGCTTCACTCATTGTTTATCTCCCCTAACCAGGAGTGCTGAATTGCTAAATTGCTTGCAAATGCAGCAGCCTGAAATTCTTTGTTGTTCCCTGGACCAATACACAGCACAACTTTCAATTGAATTACAAATTGTCCCATTAGGAAACACACACTGAGACAAAGACCATATGACATAAAATTGATGTTACATTGACTTCACCTAAGATAAGGAAAGAAATAGCAGTGGGTGGCAGGAGAATTAAACAAGAGAATGACCCTAAACATTCCCTGAAATGGTTATATGCCTCGAGTCTGCTGGCTCAGATCCAGGAAGAGCTTTTTGGCTAGAACAAACATTCTTGAGGGTGCGCAATAGCAAAACCAAATTAGAAGATGGAGAAAGGAGCTTACAGAAAAAGGAATAGCATTAAAGGAAGCTGTGGCTGAAGAAAACCTCCACTATGTCACTTGGAGGACCCTAAATAGGCCAAGGGTTGGAGAGCCTAAATGCAAGACCAACATGCTGAAGTGGCAGATAACAACATGCTGTGTGATTGTGAAGAGATACAGAATCTGGCTTATTTACTGGTCTGCCAATTACCATCAGAAACATGTACCAACAAAGATTTCATTATGGCCAATGACAAAGTGAAGAAAGTGGCTTCATTCTGGCAGTCCAAAGATCTGGACACAAAAGAAGAAGAGGAAGACTTTAATAAAACCTGAACAAACTCCCAATTTATTTCAACAGTGTTGATGAGCTCTGAGTTCAAAAAGGGGAGGGGAGAAATATCCAGCAACAGTTTTTAAAGATAGGCAAAATTACTTTTATGGACTATGTGCTGGCTTTGGGTTTGTGGGAATTGTAGTTCAAAAAGGTAAATTTGCCCATTTTTAAAGTGACAAGGTCAAAATATTTTTAAAATTCAATGTCTGAGAAATCACAATATATTAAGGAAGTGGGGTTATTTCAGAGGTGGCACTATATTCGTTCATCACAATCATTTTCAGTGTAACCATTTCTTCAGGTTAGGCTCCATCAAGCATTTTAAGGTTGCATTTACAGACTTTCAAAAATAAATTGATAAAGAATTGAGTTATATTGTTAGAACTCTGTTCTTCTTATTTCAAGTGAGAAGGAAGACAGATGGCAAATTATAATTAAGTTTTAAAAAACCACATTGATACTTTTGTATGGATTTTTAGAGAAATACTGTACTGAAGCCAAAGACTTTTGGTTTTCTCTGCTCTTTTTGATTTTATCTTAGGCATGTATATGGAGTTAGCATCAAGCAGATATCATTTTTACTTCCTTTCTAAACAGACTCCTACATTGAGGATTGTGCAGAAGGTCATGGTCAAAAGATCACAAGACATAGTAATAGCCAAACAGATACCTATTTCACATGGCACGAGGAGACCTCTACACTTACCTAATATACACTTAATATCAACAGTGTGAGCACTAATAACTACGTGACCATGGAAGCTTGTGTAGAGGATGGATGGGAAGATAATGATCTGGGACTTGGTAAGAAAATTGTGTCTGAATTCCCAAATTGTAGTACCATCCAAGCTCAAGTCCTGTTATGTGAACTAGAGTCACGTAAACCTTTATATACAAGTGCAAAAACAGAACTGCAGCTGAATGTTATGAAAATAAGAACATGACAACTGAACAAATACATGACTTTAATGGCAATGATGGAGAAATGAAAATGGCTAAAGAAATCTTATACCTTGGTTCCATCATTAGCCCAAATGTAGACTGTGTCTTAGAAATTAGAATCCTGAAACTTGAAAGGGCAGCTATGAGGAAACTGGAAAATATGTTTGAATATAAGGATGTTTCATTGGAGACCAAATCCAACATAATCAGTACTGTGGTATTCTCACAGATGCTAATACTGAGATAGAGTGACCTTAAAAACTGGATAGTGAAGGAAGTCTGGAAAAAAACACATGAGAGATCAATTCATTTGAAATATAATATTAAAAAGAGAGCTATGTCTATATTATGGACTACCAGAAAGACAAAGAAGTGGGTTCTTGGTCAAATCAAGCCAAACTGTGCTGGAAAAAAACCAATAATATTATGCATCAGGAAAAGAAAAAGAAAGACCAAAGAAGAGATGGATTGACTTGAACATGCAGGCCTTGAGTTTGCAAAAATGTGACTAGGTGGATTTTTTGGATGTTACTAATTCTTAGGGGTTTCCAGTGACTCCTAGCTAGGACCAGGGCTTGAGTTTCTGACAGGAAGCTGGGCAAGATTTAAGTCATGAGCCAGGCCTTTGTCCCGATGAGTGAAAAGTTGATGTCTATAGGTGTGCGTCATCATCTGTCATTTTAAGGATACTTGTTACAGGAATCATGTAATTAACTCTCCCACAAGGATGTCATCAAAGTGGTCCTGAGGCAGCATGGAAAGTATTACAGGCTAAATGGTGCCTGTTACAATTTTAAGCAAATGTGAATTATGCAAGGGCATTTTCAGATCCAACAGTCCTTATGGCATGATGAAACTGGACCAGTCTTCCTCAGAGTAAGTTATGAAATTGGTGTCTTGTGAGAATAAAGAGTAGGAGGGAGAAAAGATCCAAAACTCCAAAGGGAAAAGAGAATTTTAAAAGGTTCAGATTAAGTGGTTGTGTTTTCATGCTTCATTTCTGAAAAATCAAAATTTATTTAGGGTGTTTGGTGATATGAACTAATTAATAAAATGCAGTGATGTTAAAGCCTCAAATAAAATTAAATGCCATGTTACCATTGCCCCCTCCTCTGGGCCCACAACAATGGCATGAGGGGAGTTAGTCTATGTTCTGCTTTTGTTGTTTTGTGAGATTGTATTTTATGATTTTTACTGTACTGTTGCTGATTTGACTGTAAGCCGCCCTGAATTGCCTCGGCAAGTGGGAAGTAATATAAATCTGAACAAACAAACAAACAAACAAATAATATAAAATTTCAGTTAACTTTAAAATGTTATTTTAAAACGAACCTTAGCTGGACTGTAGATGTAACAAAACCTGTATCATTTGAATATACCATGACATAAATATTATTTGAATACCATAATATCAAGGACATCCATCTTTTTATATAACCAGCTTGTGTGCCTTGTACACTCATGCAGTCATAATATTTCATGTGTTGTAACGTTAAGCAAAATACTGTATACCATATTGTCACCATATGCAGAACTTAGCATTTTCAAAATATTTTACCCTTTGAGACAGATTTTCAAATTTGGAGCAGTCATATTTCTTGCCACAAATGGCGGAATGGTTTAGCTTCCATTCAGAAGCAAGTTGTGAAAATGTTTATGTCTCTCTATAGTTTCTATTTATCTGTAATAAGGGTGACCAGAATCTGTGGGAGGAAATATAGTGTGTTTGTGTGTTCTTATATGATATGCAGTTACAGTGCAGGTGATCCCTAGTAGGAATTGCATCAGGGTGACAGGAAGGCCCAGGCCCACCCCCAGGAAATGCCAATGGGCAACCAGGTGTTACAGAGGTGAGTAATATCCCAGGGGCCCAAGACTACTGAATCTGACCCAAATGGGGAGGGCAGAGAGGGAATAAAAACCCCAAGGCACACCAATGGCATGTGTTAATGTATGGTGCAACCACTACTCCCCCAAGTGGATGAGACCTTTTAACGTTTATCTACAAACTCCACTGACTCCAATGCAAACTCATTAGAAGCCTTCAGCACTAACTCAGCTGTCCCTGCATGCATAAAATCTACTATCATCAACTGCTCTGAAACAAGTGCTATGGACAGACTGCCCCCGATCTCTAAAACAGGTAAATTTTGGTGAATACTTGTTGCAGCATTGCAAATTTTTGCAATCTGGGGACTTGTGATGCTGCACCCTCTGTTCTTGACTTGCTGCCCCTCTTTTTCACTCTAGAGGCAGACTGAAATGTCTCCTTTTATTCTCAGAAGACAAGGAGATCCTAGGAGGTAATGCTCTACTGGTCCTTTTACCTCTTGCTTGCTACCATGCTTGCCTAAAGATTTCTTGGGACCCATGTCATGAAATACCGTACCAGACTAAAACCACCTCCCAGCAGTGATGGGATGTAACAGGTTCTCACCAGTTCTCCAGAACCGGTAGTAACTTTTCTCAGTGTCCCAGAGAACCTGTAGTAGCTTTTGGGGGGAACCACCTTCGGGGCTTACCTTTTCACTGGTTCCCCCACTGCGCATGCACGCCAAGCACTTGGTGTGCATGCACGCCTAGTGCTTGGCACATATGCACGGCCTCCTTGCTGTCCTCCCAAACGGGGAGGAGGAAGAGAAGCTGCTAGCCTGAAGCTCCCTATAGCCTGAAGCTTCCTATTTTTATTATTTTGTATTTTTTTCTTTGGCCCTGCCCATGACATGACATCATGATGTTAGCTCCTCCCACACTGTGATGACATCACGGTGGGGTAGTAAAATTTTTGACATCCCACCACTGCCTCCCAGACACCAAAAATGGACCCTTCAGTGGCCTACTGTCACCTTGCTCTGTGCTCCTGCCCACCAACTGGCTGTTGTGGGAGCTGAACCTTGGAATGTGTCCTTATATCACAGGCCCTAGAAGGGCTGTGAACTACATGGCAGTCCTGATGCACCCCTAATGTTCATGGAGCTTGACTGCACAAGTAGCAGTACTGCTTGGCATTCTGTCCATCTGCTACTGCTGTTGTACTCTGCAACAATAACCTTTTGTCCTTCTGTAGCAGCCCATCTTTGGGGCAAGGTTTGCCCTAAGTAAAGGTCACCCTTTCTCGAAAGCTAGTCGTATCTGACCCTAGGGTGTGGTGCTCATCTCCCTTTATAACCAAAAAGCTACTGCTGTCTGTGTTGGCAGACATTTCCGTGAACATGTGGCAGGTATGCCTTTACCTTTACACCAAAGTGGTACCTATTACTTGCAATTTCTTGCTTTCAAACTGCTAGGCTGGCAGGAGCTGGGACAGAGACAGGAGCTCACTCAGGTCTTGAACTTCTGACCAGCCAACCTTCCAGTCATCAAGTTCAGCATCTTAACCAATAAGCCACCACAGTCCCCTTTTATTTACCCTACCCACCCCAAAAGCCAGCCAGACTAAGAAGCATCTGCAGCTTGTGCTTTCCTACCTCCTCTTTATTGGAGGGAGGAAATGACCCCTCTCCTTCACAACTTCTTAGCAGTGGGTATTATGAAGGTGTGTTTTGAAACAGACTTTACCAACTTTTGCAAGAGTTTTCACATTCAGAATGGAAAGAGCATACAATTGTGTAAAAATAAAATATGGGAGAAACCAAAAGTGCCAGATCTGTCCTTTTAGGCTCAGAGCTTTGAGTACTTGACTATTAAAACACTAGATTTGAATCCCTGTATATTATTGCTTAGCCTTCCACTTGCTTGCTTCCAGCAGGGAAAAAAAAGGAATGCTGCTGCTGATCATCCTTCTTTTCTTCAAATATTGACATTTCTTATATTTAAGGAGAAATTTTGTATTATAGCATAAGATATCACTAAAAATTGCCGTTTGTTTATTCAGAAAATGAGTTTACAAACATTTTAATGGGGGAAGAAAGCATAGCTGCCAAACTTCGACAATATCATTTTATGGAGGCTACAATCATCGATGTAATGGTTATATGCAGAAACTCTCTCAGAGCTTAATGCCATGGGAATAATATTGATATTATTAAATATCTCAAAACATCTGTTTCTCAGTGAAGTTATTCTCAATGGATTTGACTCAGAATTTCAGCTGTTAGATATTGAGCACTGATAAGAACTGTACTACGTGAATGTAAGTACTCATGAGCACTGGCTGAAATCCTATTGATCAGTTTGTAAGTCACACCAGAGTAGGCCCACTGAATTATTTGCATGGGTGAGCCAACTCCTCTGTAGATTTCATTTATTCAAATCAGCCTAATTTAGTTGTGACTTACTTTAGTGGAGTGGTTTTGGTGAGCTGACTCACCAAATCCTTTCTGATTCAATGTGCCAAGTCTGGTACATCTTATTGCACTAAGCAAAAGGATTTCAACAACAGAATACTCGTCATTGGCTGCAACTCATATCTGAGATTGCATTTTTTCCTGAAGCAGGAAAAATGCCACCAGCATGAATTTATTTAAGGTGAATGCCAGCTTGCCATGAAGTGACCCACACACTATGATCTCAGAGCCATCTCCTGCAGCACATATGAAATGAACATGCAAGATTTAACACCAGGACTGCAATAGACTGCTGAAGCCTTGAAGATATTATCAAGGTGCACGTTCACAGACAGTCCATCTGGTATGGCCTCTTCCACATCCATGATCTTTGGGAATCAGAGTTCCTCTTCTGTTCATTTTGCCCTTTGGCCCAATATGATGGGTTCAAGTGGAATTTCCTGCACTGAGGGAACTGTCACCACACCTAAAGGGGCTCACCCTCCTGTAACCGTTCACCCCCTTAGATAGTCAGCGTTGAGTCATGGGATGTCCAGCCAGACATGTGCAGAATACTGTCATTGCACAGTGGAGATCTTACATTTTATTACTGAAGAGTCATGGTCTAAATTCAGTTGTTGTTGTTTAGTCGCATAGTCAATTCTGACCCTTTGCGACCCTATGGACCATTGTCCTCCAGGCACCTGTCCTCCACCATCCTCCTCAACCCACCCAGCTCTGCCCATTGTGTCTACAACGCCATCTAGCTATCTCATTTTTGGCCACCCCCTTCTTCTCTTGCCCTCCGCCTTTCCCAGCATCAAGGTCTTCTCAAATGAATCTTCTCTTCTCATTTGATGTCCAAAGTACTTCAGCTTCATCTTTACTATTTGACCTTCTAAGGAGCAGTTAGGGTTTTCTTCTAGAATTGATCTATTTGTTCTCCTCACTGTCCAGGGGACTCTCAAAACTCTCCTCCAACACCACATCTCAAAGGCATCTATTCTTCCGCGCTCAGCTTTCCCAATGGTCCAGCTCTCACAACCATACATTGCCACCAGGAATACCATTGCTTTGACTATCCGAATTTTTGTTTGCAATGTGATGTCTCTACTTTTCACTATCTTCCCCAGGTTTCTCATAGCTTGTTTCCCAAGAATCATTCGCCTTTTTATTTCATGGCTTCAGTCACCATCTGCAGTGATCTTAGATCCTAAGAAAGTAAAATCTGTCACTGCTTCTACTTCTTCCCCATCTATTTTCTAGGGACTGATAGGCCCTATTGTCATTATCTTTGTTTTCTTGATATTGAGTCTCAGGCCAGCTTATGCACTCTCTTCTTTCAACCTAATCAGGAGCTTCTTTGGGTCTTCCTCACTTCCTGCCATTAGGGTAGTATCATCTGCATATCTCAAATTGTTGATGTTTCTCCCAGCAATTTTGATCCCAAATTGCGATTCCTCCATCCCTGCATTGCGCATTATGTGCTCTGTGTATAAGTTGAATAAGCATATAAGGTGGTAAAATGCAGCCTTGTCTTACTCCTTTTCCTATTCCAATCCACTCTGTCATTCTGTATTCCATCCTAACTGTTGCTTCTTGACTCATGTACAGATTTCTTATAAGGTATTCTGGTATTCCCATCTCTTTAATTACTTGCCACATTTTGTTGTGGTCCACACAGTCAAAGGCCTTGGTGTAGTCAATAAAACAGAAGTAGACTTGTTTCTGGTATTCCTTTGTTTTTTCCATGATCCAACGTATGTTGGCAATGTGGTCTTTAGTTCCCCTGCCCCATCTGAACCCTGCCTGCACTTCTGGTAATTCTCTCTCCATGTGCTGCTGAAGTCTATCCTGTATTTCTTGAGCATCACCTTGCTAGTGTGTGGGATGAGCACAATTGTTCGATAATTTGAATATTCTTTGGCATTACCCTTTTTGGGGATTGGAACATATACTGATCTTTTCCAGTCCTGTGGCCATTGTGTTTTCCAAATTTGCTGGCATATGGAATGTAATAATTTGATTCCATCATCTTTTAAGGCTTTGAATAATTCAACTGGGATACCATCATCTCCACTGGCTTTGTTGTTTTCAGTGCTTTTAAGCATGTTTCTGACTTCACTCTCTAGGATGTCTGGCCTAAGAAACTAAAATTTCAAAAAAAAAAAAAAAGCACACCAAACTCTTTTCCATTATGAAATATCCATGTAAGTCATTGAGTAAAGACTTCTTTGATTATTTGTGCATACTAAGATGGTATAAAGTCAAAGTTTTATGTATGAGGTATCAATTTTGTCAGCATAAAAAACCCTCAACGATAATGAGACAATTTTAAAACGGAGTGTTTAATTATGTACTAATGGGGAGATTGTTTCTTTCTCAGAAAGCAAATGCAAAACATTGTACAGCATATATTAAGATGGTTTTTTGCTGAATGTCTGGAAGCAGAAAGGGTGTGGGAATGAACTGGCATTTGTCTTGTGTCAGCATAAATAATGCCATCTGGTGTCCAGTTAGGGTATGGGTTGAATTTGACTAATTGCTGATAAAATGAACATGTGGAGGCCTCATCCTGGAAAATCAAAAGGCTATGTGGGGGCTGAATACTTAACAAAACTGCCTTTAGTCCACTGCATAATGCATGCCTATATATCATGACAGCCTCCAGTTATTCATTTCAGAGCAGCAAAGAAACTTTGATGTGCTTGAATGAGAAGGCAAAACTCCCAAGTTCAGTCCCACAGATGCTAACTTCCTAGGCATAATAGCAGGAAATTGATTCTCTTAGAGGAATTGCACTGAAAGCACAGCTTAAACAAATTTGACAAATTTTATATTTCTGGGAAGATCTAAGATCACAACACAACAAGAACAATGTTGCATTGCATATATTTTTTTGTTCCTGTCATGGCTAATCTATGGTTTTCAAAACTTTTTGAACCTATGCATTACTGAACATGCCTCTCTACTTGATAGAGAAGGAAGGGAAGACAGTAAATAAAAGCACAGTGGAGATCTTACATTTTATTACTGAAGAGTCATGGTCTAAATTCAGTTGGTAGTCCCAACAAGAGAAGACATGTTGAAAAAATGTGCCAAATTGTAAGTAAATAGCTATATAAGTCCTATTGATTCAAGGAGTCTACTCTGGTTGGCACTACCAGTTGAAAACGGACCATACATGTAACAATCCAGGAGAAAATATGAGAGACGTTGGTTTCATATTATCTGAACTAGGGCTCTGAATGCTGATATTTACTGCCATTGCTCCATCCAGTATTCTTCCATATCACTCTTTTTCCTTGTATTTAGGATTCATATTTTTGCATTGTTGCACTGAAAACTCTTTTCTGCATACTGAATGTTCTAAAATATTCTGCAGCAGCTTGTCTATTGCTAAATTGTTTAGACCAGTGATGGTGAAAATTTTCAAGACCGAGTGCCCAAATTGCAACCCAAAACTCACTTATTCATCGCAAAGTTCCAACACAGCAACAGGGGAAGAAGGAGACTCTCCCATTGGGCTGCTGGTCACAGGGGTGGTGCAAACTCTTTGCTGAGGTGACTGCACGAGTGCCCACAGAAAGAGCTCTGAGTGCCACCTTTGGCACATATGCCATAAGTTCGCCACCACTGGTTTAGACTGAGTACAACAGATTCCTTGTTTACAAATTTATACGAGAGTTGAAACCTTACCATCCAAAGATCTGCTGGGCTCATTCTGGCAGAGTAAAGAAAGAGGTGTTGCTTTGTTTTCCATCTTTTTGGCACATTTGTCTTTTTTTTTAACCAACAGGATATGATTAATCAACACCATCTCCACAGCAGCTGTAATTTATAGCCATGCTATGAAATAATTGGGAATTATTTGGTCAGGAGAATTGGGAATTATTTGGGTGTGCATCAGATGCAAGCCACTCTTCTGCTTTTTGCCCATACCTCCCAGTACCTTCACATCCCCTCATCACCCAAACAGGACTTCTGAAGTCTCACAGATAATGATATATATGTGAGAGGATGAATATCTCCTAGGATGGTAGATGTTGATCTGGACTTAAATTGAGATCAAATCAAAGGTACATATTACAGCTTAGTCTTCATTCTGTTGAACACTTCCAGAATAGAGTGTGTGTGTGTGTTTGTGTGCTTCCATAATGAAGCTCTTGGCAATTGACTACAAATCTGCACACATACAAAGAACAGTTTGATGTCAAAGCATATCATTCATTCCTTTTCCTTGTCTTTCAAAACAGCTTGAAAGGGAATTTTAAGTCATGCCAGCATTCTACCTGTTTTTTAGACATAAAGATCTGACATACCTTCTTGGCTCCATTTCACAATAGCAAGGATAAGAATGAAGCATGGACAGGAATAAAAGCAAACACCTGTTAAAACAGCATTTCTGAAGCACAAGGATCTTAAATCTCTCTAATGAATGTGCTCCTTTTTTCTATGCTTCCAATAAAGAATAGAATCCAAAGCCTACATGCAATTTATCAATCTGGAAAAAATGCTAAAATTGTTCATTCTTTTTGAGGCAAGCTGTTGAGAAGTTGTTTAATTCTTGTCTTGCTTCTTGTTCCCAGGGACAGGGAGTCAACGAGCACTTTTTGTTGAGGTTTCGACTATTTGTGCAATTTGTCTTTGTGTAAAACTAGTGTCTCTCCTCCCCTTCTTCTGACTCATTTGGACAGGTTTTTGACCTTCTGATCCAATACATTTTTGCCATAGAATTCAAAGTCATTGCAGGTTGGTAATTGGTAATGAAGTTCTGATGTAACTTCAGAAACCTCCAAAATTGTTAGGACTTATCTTAAAATTTCTAAAGAATTAACACACCTGTTGCCAGCATGGAACAGAACTAGTAGCTTTTGTTTTCTCCTCCTCCTCCTCCTCTTCTTCTGCTTCTCATTAAACAAAGCAGGAACAGGACTACCTGGAACAAACACACACCGCCAATGCTACTTCTCTTTATTGGCCCTTCTGACTGCTACTATAGTTCTGTTCAAATATACAATATCAAGAAAACTTGTTCCTGTAATATGAGAAGTCTCATCAATACTGAGAGGTGTTGTGCCATCTCACAGGTAACTTTGTGTTTTTTCATTCTCAGATGCAAGGATTTAGATTTCTAATGCTTAAGCAATGGATTTTCTACTGCCTCTTTTTATTTCTGTTCAAAAGAAGCTATCAAGCACATTTTGTTGCACTAGAGCCTGGTAACAGAGAATGAGTAAAGATTATGATGGCAGCAGAAGTAAAGGGAAGTTTTGGATAGGCAGAGGCATTTGTACTTTTCTTTGGGGAACATAAGTACTGTAGTGACTTTTTAGTGCTTAAGATACTGAACTTGTTGACCGGAAGGTTAGCAGGTCAGCAGTTTGAGACCCGAGTGCAGCACAATGGTTCCTGCCAACTTAGCAGTTCAAAAGCAAGCAATTGCAAGTAGACAAATAAGTACCACTTCAGTAAGAAGGTAAACAGCATTCCATGCAGTCTGGGCTTTAGTCATACCTGCCACATGTCCACAGAAACATCTGCAGACACAGACAGCACTTGTTCTTTGGTTATAAATTGAAATAAGTGCTAAAAATCATATTACAGTAACATATTCTTCTTCACTGCTTCCCAATGAACACCCCAAGGATTTATACCAAGGACTTGAGTTCCTCATCACAGATGCTTCTAAAAGTGTTGTTGTGTACTGAACTATGTTATGTTGCTGCATATGAGCAGGACAGAGGAAAGGAAAGTACTAAATCCAGCCACCATTCATAGATACCAGTAGATGAATCTGGTGGATTAGCCAGACATAGGTTCTCATTATTGCTATGGTGACTCATTTAACTGCTTTGATTGCTATTGGATAAAGCAGACAGAAACTGCTTGCAATCTAGATGTCTGACTGTTGCTATACTTTAAAAATACATAAAAAAATCTACAAGATGAGCACAATGCAAAGAAAATTATGTAGGCTTTGATCTAGCAAAATCAATGGGATTTAATTAAGCACTTTGTTAAGTATTTAGGTTTCATTGATTTTAATGGGATCTAAGGTCCTTTGCATGTATCATATTTCTCACAGGGAGGTTAATTCAGTACCCCAGCAATAGCTTGCTCAATGCAGTTAGGAGGCAAGATGTAATCTTTGAAGAAATACCATGAAAGAAAGAGAATGAAGAGATAAGTTAAGATATTAGGATTCTTTTTTACTTCAAAAAAGAGAGAAGCATTTGAAATTTGGAATTGCACTAGGTGCTAAGAATTTGCGGAAGTGACAAAAGAAGAAATAACAGTGCAATAAGTAAAGACTAAGAAATAAAATTCCTCTTTTTTTGGTGTCCAGATTAAACTTTAAACTGCCAGAATGATGCCACCTTCTTGGTGTTCTCATTGGTCAAAATTAAATCCTCATTGGTACATGTTTCTGATAGGAATTGACAGACCAGCAAATGAGCCAGATTCCGTATCTTTCCACATTCACACAGCATGTTGTTATCTCCCAGCATCTCCAACTTGAGCATGTTGGCCTTACATTTAAGCACTGACCATCAGCCTATTTAGAGTCCTTCAAGTAATGTAGGGAAGATAGAGTTGCTCAGTCATATCCCCTTTAATGTTAATTCTTGTCCAGTGAACTCTTTCCTCCATCTTTTAATTTCATTGTGTTCTAGTGTACCCTCAAAAAATGTTTGTTCTTCACAAACAAAAATGGTCACTTAACAAGAAACATAACATACTGATTGCTTCAGCTGCTTATTCAAAGTAAAACAAATGATAAAAGAATGAAGCACAGAGAAGAACAAGGTAGCTGAAGAACCTTTGGATTAAGCCCAATAAAATTGTTTACAATTGTGATACCCAGGCTAGCTATGAAAATGTCCTTCCTGGTTAAAAGTATGAGAAACCATGTATGATGTGAAAGACACATCATAGGGAAAGTCGAGTTCCTCAGTCATATTCCCTTTAATTATCATTAAAGGGGATATGGCTGAGGAACTCAACCTTCCCTAATGTTAATTAAAGGGGATGCTGAAGAGCCCTTGTCTAGTATAGAAAACAACAATGAGCTAGATAGACATATAGTCTGAGCTGATACAAGGCAGCTTCCTATGTAAGAGGGCTTGAATTTACAAGGTAATAAATTACACCATATTAAAGTGATTTTGTTAACAGAAAAAATATTCATTCTACTTCTCTCCTACAGAAGGATTGTCATGCACTGAAACAAGAACATGTAGTCCATGGTGTTGTAGATCTTGTATGAAAAAAGCTATAACCTTTGATTGCCCAGTTTTCACTTTCTTGCTTTCCTTCAGGAAAATATAAGGTTTGCTTCAAAAGCAATGAGTCTGAACCAGGAGTGAGTCACTAAGAGACCACTCAGAATAATGTATCATAAATTGGAGTTTGGATTTGCCAGCTTGGGCGGATGGGAGTTGAGGTTCAACAACATCTAAGGGCTGTATGTTCCCCATCCTTTCCATAATGGTAGTGATGGCTCATCATCTGAATGGGGTGTCATGTAGCCTGGGACATATTTTTATACACATACCTGAATCACCTGTTAATCATGCTAACAGGCTTATATCCAAGATGTGTGCGTGCATGTGCGTACGTGTGCATGTGCGTGTGTGTGCGTGCGTGTGTGTTTCTTTGCATTTTAAAGGTAGAGAAATGCTGTTTTGAAAGAGATTGAATTATAAGCAAGCTCAAAGCCAGCAAACAATGTAGCCAAATAACACATTTGCCATTTCTGTGAACTATAGACTGATTTTGTATTTGCAGCATGTCAAGTTCTTAGAGTACAAAAACGGGTAGGAATTATAATTAAAATTGTTACCTGGATAACTTATTGAGCTGTTACAAAAAAAAGTGTAGTTCATCTATATCTGGTTTCAATTATTAGAATTGATTTTTTTTAAAAAAAATCAATAAGTGAATTAGTCATGGTTTTTAAATATAAATTATTTGTATTTTACTTGGGGGGGGGAGAAAATAATAATGTGACTGATATCCTGTTGCTTTAGCATAGTACAGTATTTGCTAACTAAAGATGGTCCATTTTAATCAATGAAATGTTTGAGGGAGTTGATTCAACAAAATCCCACTGATTCAATGGTTCAGGGATTTGAACAAAATTTAAATAAATTATCCCTCTAGTTTTTACGAAATTCCTGTGTCTTGCCTCTTTATTGATGGGTTGGGGTAATTAGTATTTCTTATATAAGGATTCAGGTAGATCTTCATGTCTGAGCAATGTTTTTTGCCACTAGTGGTCCTCAGTTCCGATTTGACTGGGGGTGGAGGTAGTTGTTCTATGGTTTTATGGTGTCTCTTTTCCTTTTTTTAATATTGTGAGCCACCCAGAGTGGGAGTGTATTCCAGATGGGTGGGGTATACATCTAATAAATAATAATAATATACTGGCAAATGTAGCTTGTTCTTCCATTTCAACGAAACTTGTAAAACAAAGCCAGTTGATTTGGAAACCAGGAGGGAAATGAAAAGTTTTTGTTACAATCAGACATCCTTAGTATTTAAATATTTCATCGTTTAATCAAAGTTCTGTCTATAATGCATTGTGTGGCCCAATTATGACTAATTTTAGATTATATTTTTTTATTTTCAATATTTTTTAATGAATGATACCTATAGTTATTTTTATGAGTGTCTTGGATCAATATTTGAAATTCAATTTCCTCTCTCTGACTTGGATTTTGTATACTTTCTGCCTTGGCAGTTTACAATATTTCAATGACAGTGTAAATCAAGGAAAGCAGATGTTACTTTCTGTTCAAACATTATAGATACATAATCTCTATGATCATCCCTTTCCAACCTGGGACTTTCTGGCTGTGTTATAAATCACATCATTTCTAGCCAGCTTGTCTAAATTGTCTTGGCTGAGGTTTATGGGAGTTATAGTTCCACACAGCTGGAGGGCATTATGTTAAGGAAGACTGCTTAGACTGCCCCGTTATCCACAATTAGTCACTACTTTTCAGTCTTTGTGTTTCTGCTAACAATTCAGCATTATGCATCTCCTGAGGTCCTCTGTGGACATAGTTAGTTATCCCACTCTTCAGTTCAGTGAATTGGATCCAGATTTAGGTATATTTAAGACAAGTATATTGATATCAACAGAAATAGAGTTCGTCATAAGTAATTTTAGTCCCACTGATTTAACTGGATTTACTTAAACTGGGACTAATTGTGGCCCCAATTGAATGGTTCTAGACCAGTATTTCCTTTGGTATTTTCCCATTTTCTAGCCAAGGATGCCGAGATAGTTAATGTATGTTAAGCATTACTTAAACCTGGCATGCAGAGTTGTGTTTATATAATAAAATTAGTGAATGCCTGCAAAGAGCAAAGTTTTGTTTCAGTGTGGATTTGTTGTTATTCACATTGGACTTCTCACACCATGAAATGTTCTATATTCAAACTGATACATTTTGGTTTGACTGTGAGCGAACTCAAAAGACAGAAGCAAATGGTTGTTCTTCAATGCATTTATAACCAAGTGTGGTGTAGTGGATAGGATAATGGATTAGGACTTGAGATACCTCTTTTTGGATCCCTGTTTAGCAATAGAAACTCACCAGAGGGGCAGTGGAATGGGTAAATCCACTCTTTAAATGTCTCACTTACCTTGAAAGCTTTGCTGTGAGTTTCAACAAAAAAGGAACAACAACACATCAAGATAAATATATGTGAATGTGTTGGTGAATAACAAAACCATTTTGTCCTGGAAACTGAATGTTTTCCATTTATTTCCAACATAATTTTTCCCCCATTTGCTTTGTGATCATCTGGAGGGAAGATGGGAAAGCATTTTCAAAGGAAACAATCAACACTGCAGCAGAAATCACAGAGCTTTCACATCTGAAACAGCTTGTTTCTCTAAACAGCTTAGAATCTCATATTAACACATCTCTTTAGGCTCTGATGGCAGTTAACATAAATATTAATAGCAAGCCATTTCAACCTGATTTCAGACCAAGCTGATTTTTTTTTTAAAAAAGTCCATCTCTAGATGTTAACTGGTACTCCCTGCTGCATTTATGTAGCATTAGCCCAGATTGCTCTACGTGCCACTGGCATTACTACATGCATGGAGAAACAAATACTTCTCCCCTCCCTCAAATTACAGAGAGTGAGCATAGAAAGAGCTCACTGGATATAATGAGCATCAATTATATTGTGGAACAGTACAAGAGATGCCCACAGAGAAATTAGAGGACACATTTGAAGCACAATTAGTACAGGAGATAATGAGGATCTTGAGCTAATTTCTCAAAAAACATTCTATGCTCTTGTTTTTTTTCCTTCTGACTATTCAGTAATTTGATAGTAACATGTAATGTCTTTACATTCCTCCTCTGTTAATTAAGGCAAAATGTGTGACTGACATCTAAGAAGAAGCTATTGTTTAGTAATACCTGTTGACAATGCTATATTTTAATCCCTCCTTTACTGTAATGGCTTTAATGCAAATGAATCTGTTACAGAAAACACATACATATTTGGTTTCCAGCATTATGATGTCATAGCACCTATAAATATATTCAAGGAAGAGAAATAGATCCCAATAAAGTGGAAGTTTATTGCTCTCCCGAGAGCACATTCTAACCAGAGGAAGTGCATCACCTTAATTCTTTCCACTTGATGGTACAGAGGGGAGATAATAAATGGGAAATGTGTGGTTTCACCAAGTGGTACAGAAAGATTCTGAGACTCAAATCCATATGCCATGCTTTGTCTAAGATGGTCTTTTGAAGTGCTGGCAGACTTCATTGTTATGCCCTGGGGAACTGCAGTTGGCAGATACAAGTGATATTAACAAGACAAATATGTCTCACTATATTTACCAGGTGATTACTGCTATTTCAAAGGCAGTAAATTCTTATATTTGTTCATCTGTGATTCTTTTGCAGCAACAGAAGGCAAACTTGATGATAGGGAGGAAACAGGCTTGGAAAGTGTTAGGAAGGCATTCAAGCAGCATTGCTACCATTAACTGTTTTTCAATGGTAGCATTTAAAACCACAAGTATTTCACACTGTGTATACAAATGATTTATAAGGCCACATATACTCTACAATGACATCTGTAGCCTCCAAATGTGCCTAGGCATTTATGTTCTGATTCTTTTAATTACTGCAATATGTTGGGTTGCAGTAAAGGCTTACAGAATGACTTGATCATTTTATTTTACAGTAGTATTCCCAAAGTTTGTCTACAATTATTAATGAAAAGCAATTGGTCTTTTCTTTGCATTTATCTTTTACAGTTACCAAGGTGGTAGTTGTCTTTCTCCAGCAGAATTACAGAATTTAGAAATGGTAGCCTGATTCTTAGAAGTGAGATATTTTAAGTTTAGCTTTAGGTTAATGGGTTGGACCGCTTAACCTGCACATCAGCCTGAACACAGAACATCTTATCTGATTTCAGGAGCTAAAAGGTCAGCCCATGGATTGGGCTGATTACCAAAGACTATCCAAGATCCTTTGCTTAAGCTAGAGAAGAAACCCTGGTGATCTTTTAACAGCTAGATTTGGCAATATTGACATAATGGACCAACGATCCAACCCAGGAAAAAATAGCTTCTTATACTTGTGTGAGATATTCTTACATAAGCATCCTAGTTAACAACTGGTGGTCTACAGTTCTCTTTCATGTCATGCAAATCACAGAAGGCTTAGCACTGGCTCTTCATAGATAGTGCATAGTCAAGGATCAAGTGCTTTGATGAAGGTCTGTGACTATGAGAAACTCATATCCATGTGACCCTGTATTTACTCATATATTTATCATCCATGGATTCATTTCTTATACACATTAATCTAGAATTTGAACTAGGTCAAGAATAGCCTTCTAAATTCTGTTCAATGGCAATGACACCATTACTGTATGTTAAAGATTCTAAGCAAACACAGCAGAGAATATATCTACTTCTTGTTACGAGTTAAGCCTCATCAAGAGTCCTGCATCTAGTTCTGGACTCTGCACTTTAAGAAGGATGCTAACAAATTGAAAGAAGTTAAGATGAAGAGAACAAGGGTGATCAGGGGACTAAACCAAGCCCTATGAGAAAAACTGGAAGAAAGGAACATGTTTAGTCTTCAGAAAAAGAAGATTAAGAAGCAATATAATGACACTTTTCAAATACTTGGAAGATAGTCATGAAGAGGAAGGGAAGAATCTGTTCTTGATTATATCAAAGTGCATATATGTAATGATGAGCTCAAGTTGCAGGAAACCAGATATATGGTGAATATCAGGAAAAGCTTCTTAACTGTTAGAGCAGTATGAAAATAGTGCTGATTACCTTAAGAAGTGTTGAGTGCTCTAGTGCTGTAGGCATTCTAGAGAAAATTGGACAACCATCTGTCAGATCTGCTTTGATCTGGATTCCTTCATTGAGCAGGGGGATAGATTCAATCACCTCATAAGCTTTTCCAATTCAGTTGTTCTATGATTCTTCTCACATCATAAAACTAGCTGCATAGACTACAAGCTCACTTTAGGCCTGTGCTAGTTTTTCTCCAGCTGCAGGAACAACAAGTATCAGTAAAGTTGAGGCATCCCACAGGGCTGATCTGAGAAGCTGAAAACCCTGTACATGTCCTCCAGAAACAGAACAGATAAAAAAAATCTAAAAGAAAAAAATCAGGTACTTTATATTTTTGTGTTTCCCAGTCATCTTTGGCCAAATATGCAAAGCAACAAACACAGTCTATGTAGCTTGGGGGAAAATGACAATACCAGCTGTACACTCAGCCAGAACTTCTGGAGGTATTTGGACATGAGGCTCAGTGGCGGACAAAAGAGAGGGAGTGTACATGCATCACTTATTACAGTACTTAAACTGTGTCATCTGAAAAGTGTTGGGGTTGTTTGAAAGTGCTCCACTTTATTAGCATCAGCTTTAGAGCTGCCTTGGTCACATACAATGGTGTATGCAGTTTCTGGCAATGGGAATAATAGATTAATTCTTGGCCACGTCTGGGATGTTATTTTAATCACTGATGATAATTAGTCTGTAGCTTGATATACCAAAATGTAGTCACTATTTTTGCTTGACTGCAGGCTGTAGTATTGAGGGAAAGTACATTTTATTTCTTGGTCTTTCATAAAATCCCATGTTCATATCTTGTACATTAGATTAACAATGATCTCATCAGAGATCTTTGGAAAGCCTGTAACATTGGGAACTGTGCAAGCCATATCTTTGGAAAGAAGAAAATAATTGAGAGGTATGTTCACTGACATTTTAATATCAAACATAGTAATATTCTTGCAGCAATGTAATCTTCCAGCACCATCAAACACTGCAATATCATAGCAATGAACTAAATATTAAACCTGGTTCAGTAACCACACTCCCCATTTCTTCCTTTCCATCCTGCAAGGATAGTAATCAGCACATCCTTTAGCCTTACTGCCTCCCTCCTGAAAGGGCAGGTGTCACTGAAGCGTTATCAATTCACAACCTGATGGAGAGGACTATTTATGCTTATCTGAGCACTACAGGGACATCACAAACTAGCACATTTTATGAGTGAATGTCTTTGTTCCAGATGTCTGCCCTGGCATCTCCCTCTGGTTAAACAGCTCCCTAGTGTCCTGGCAACAAATCATACATATATTTTGCCTTCTTTCCCTGTCTGTCTCTTCTTTCCCAATCCTACCATAAATAACTCTTCTGCTACATAGACTGTGGATCTTCCCAGATACTTTCTGACCTTTCTGCTTTATTTTCTATCACTAGCACCACCAAACCCTGCCTACATTCAAGGAGAGTTATGAAACTTGCTCCAAATGTTCTTTCAAACAGTAATTGTAAAATGCTTCCTCGTAACTTTATCTTATAATGGGTTTTAACAAAGGCAAAAGCAGTATTATCTCAAAATGATTAGGAATACTTTACACAAATTCAGACTGTGTTCACCTTGCAGTTCAGTCACACAGTCAATTCTGACCCTTTGCAATCCCTGGACCACTGTCTGCCAGGCACTTCTGTCCTCCACCATCCTCCTCAACTCGCTCAGCTCTGTGCCCATTGTCTCTGCAATACCATCTAGCCATCTCATTTTTGGCCGCCCCCTTTTTCTTTTGCCCTCCACCTTTCCCAGCGTCAAGGCTTTCTCAAGTAAATCCTCTCTTCTCATTTGATGTCCAAAGTACTTAAGCTTCATATTTACTATTTGACCTTCTAAGGTGCAGTCAGTGTTGATTTCTTCTAAGATTGACCTATTTGTTCTCCTCGCTGTCCAGGGGACTCTCAAAACTCTCCTCCAGCATCACATCTCAAATGCATCTATTCCTCTGTGCTCAGCTTTCCTAATGGTCTAGCTCTCGCAACCATACATTGCCACTGGGAATACCATTGCTTTTACTATACAAATTTTTGTTTGCAATGTGATGTCTCTACTTTTCACTATGTTCCCCAGGTTTCTCATTGCCTTGCCTAATATCATCTCATTTTAAGTCCCTACTCCTGATTTTTTTCTTCTTTAGTTCTCCAAGGCCTCAGGAGTAGGTCTTTCACATTACCTGGTAGATACTACTTCCAACCTGTCCTCCTTAACTGCAGATTCCTGGCATTCAACTTCTGCATGCAAAACATATGCTCTGCCACTGAGTTCCTCTAAACAATCAAGGGTAAAATCTATCCTTGATGAATTTTAGGGTTTCCTGTTTGCCCAAACTCCTATGTTCACTACTGATATACCTTTAACCTTCACCTTTTATACATGATTTTTGCTTCTAACAAGGATTTCCTCCTTGTTCATTTCTTATTTTGTTCCACCTACACACTAGATATAGTGGAGATGTAGTTTCACAGTGGGTATGGATGACAGCTGGGCAATCCATTGCAAATATGGAACATTGTGTTGCAACATGCCCTAAAATGTGAACAAGTAAATATGAAATTACTGCACTGTATGCTAAATGTATTCTGTTTATGCAAATGGATTTAAATTTAAATAACAGTAGATTAGTTATTTCTCTTTCAATGACACTTTTGTTTTTCAAACTAAGCAAGCATGACATTAAATTGTAGTGCAATAGGTTCATTAAAAGAACCTTTTTCAACCTGAGTATTTAATCTGTGTTCCTGGCTTTCCTTCTTCTACATCATAAAGTGAATATAGCCCCCACAACAATTATCTAATATTATGAAGATTCAAAAAGACCCCTATGTGGGGTTTGCCTTCAAAGTATCAGTTACATCTTGTACAGAACTAAATCAAAGTGCTTAATAATTGATCTGTTAATCACTAAGGAAATTGATCTGGTACATGTCACTAAGGGAATTGATCTGATTGTTCATATGTAACTTGGTTTGATACATCACTAAGGGAATTGATTGGTCGCTCATATGCAACATGGTTTGTTCCAAAGTGAAAGAAGATGTCTTCTTTCTTGTGTGTAGAGGTGGAGAAGGAATATGTGAACTCAAGTTTGTTCCATTATCACTTAAGCCAAGGAATACCCAACCTGTGGACCAAATGTGGCCCCTGAAGTCTTCTCTGCAGCCCTCCAACCTACTTGTTTACTATGATTATCCTCAAGCCATTGAACTTGAAATTCCCACTGTTCTTCCAGCCTCTTTCTTTCAAAAAACACAACAGCAACATTACTTCTTCTGCTCTCCATGGTATATTCTGTCAGTCCCCTCTTAGTCTTATCCTCATACTAGCATTTTTGGCCATACTGGGTGCTTTGCTAGCCAGCAGAGCTCAGGCACCTGTATTACACAACCTTTTCATTCCCTCTTTCCCGGCATTACTATGTTAAAGGTTATATGTGTGTGAGGGACTACAGTGGCTTATTGGTTAAGACACTGAACTTGATGAGTGGAAGGTTGTCAAGTTAGCAGTTCAAGACCTGACTTCTGCATAACAGAGTGAGCTTCCATCTCTTTCCCAGCTCCTTCCAACCTAGCAGTTCAAAAGCAAGAAATTGTGAGTAGATAAATAGGACCCACTTGGGTGGGAAACACAACACTGTTCCATGTGCTTCAGGGTCTAGTCATGCCCTGCCAAATGACCATGGAAACATCTGCAGACACAGACAGCACTGGCTCATTGGCTATAAACAGAGATGAGTCGGATAGCACTGGCTTTCGAGCAATGGCAACCCAAAGAAGATAAAGCAGCTGAGTGGATGAGTCCAGGAAATGTATCAGGTGCTGTATCCATTCTAGATATTGGTTCACATACTGAATATTTCTAGAGGCTCCATCCATCAAGGCAGGTGGAATTCCAGAACAGATGCACTGATTGCCATAAGGATGGAAGATTAGAATGTTTCAGAATCTATTTGAAGTAGAACCCAAAGATGCAAATAACTCTTTTTTCAGATGGAATGAATTGATTTGCAAGCTAGTGATCATCTCAGAAACATTTACAAAGATAATAGTCTTGTTAGATTTCTATTCTGGTCTAACAGATATATTTATCAAGCTAAAGAAATTTGTTGCTGGTATGTGCACTATCTTTGGTACCACATACATCTGTGAACAAAGTTTCTCCAGGATGAGAATTGTAAAATCATTCAGAAATAAAAAATACTTCGCTTTTCCTATTTCTTAATTAATTCTGCTAGAGTTGGCAGATTTTCTGTCTGCAGCCTAGCAGCAAGATAAGTGAAAAGCTGTCAGTTTCATTTTCATGTGTTTATAGAATCTTAGTGGAATTCCTGGCCCAATCAAAAACAGTGCTCATACCAGCTCTCCTGGTGTTCTTGGACTTCAATTACCAGAAGCCTAAGTCTGCACCACTGCTGATCAGGGCTTCTGGAAATGTAAGTTCAAGAACATCTGGAGCACCAAGGTTGGTCATCCCTGCTCTATCCCATTCACATTTGTAAAAAAAATAGAAATGACAATTGATTTCTGTTCAGGCAAGGAGTGGTTAGTTGATGGGAAAAATAGTCAGTTTCTGGGCTTTTCCATTGCTAGTTGTTTGGCTGTTAATGGCAGTATGTGAGTGGTACTATTCCATCTGTAAATGTAGACTATATTGACTGATACCATTGGTATTATTAACATTCAATATGCACTCATAATAAAAATACAGAACTGTCCAGAAAAGACAATCCAGTGATACCTCACTTCCACAGGATTGCTCTTTAAGTGAGTTTGCTCTTTAAGTGAAACACCATTGTAAGTGACCAATTATAACTTCTAGCAGGAGGATTCCGAACCCCAATTTAGTTGTTAAGCAAATTTTTGGTTGGTTTTAGTTGTTAAGTGAGGCAACCAGTCAGAGAAACTTCTGCTCTTTAAGTAAGTTAGTCTCTAAGCGAAGCACTCTTTATGCGAGGTTTTATTGTATTACTGGGGAAAGGAGGGATAGTAAGGAAACTGGAAGGAATAGGTTGACTCAATAAAGAAAACCACAACTGCTAATTTGCAAAGGCTGATCAAAACTCAATGGAAAAGACAACCCTACTGTGAGGGGTGCATGGGAAAAGATAACAACCCAACATGAGATACTGTTATTTTGCAAATTCTGAGCAGAGCTGTTAATGATGGGACATTTTGGATGTCATGACCTTATATAGTCACTACACTTCAGAAAATACTTGATAGCACAAAACATCGAGGTTTTTTCTTACTTGCCAAACAATTGTATAGTGACAAGACAGGTGGAACAGGAATTGAAGTTGTGCTAAAATGAAGTAAGATCACTCCCAACCACAAAGCAAAAAACAGAAAAGCAGAAAACTGAGTGTTCAATGAAGTCAAGCCTGAACTCTCACTACATCAAAAAAAAAATGTATAGTGACAAGTCAGGTGGAATAGGTACAAAAGAAAGATCTGCTAACATCAAGTAAGCTACAAAGCAAAAGAAAAGAAAAAAAATATCCAGCAATTTCACAGTTTAAATGATAAATATTTGTTCTCTATAATTTTCAAAATGTATTTTAATATATATATTGCAATCAGAAACAGAATCTCTTTTGAATGCCTGTTTGACTAGTAAGAAGTTTGTATGCCAATAAAGGTAATCTACTATTCTATCTATCTATCTATCTATCTATCTATCTATCTATCTATCTATCTATCTATCTATCTATCTATCTATCTATCTGTCTGTCTGTCTGTCTGTCTGTCTGTCTGTGTCTGTCTGTCTGTCTGTCTGTCTAGTAAGAAGTTAAAAGCGTCAGTTAATTAGATCCTGACTGGCAATGTCAAAAGTTCAGATTACCTCTGAGCTCAGCAAAGTTGGAATAATATATGTATACTTTGGGACTTTCTATGCTGATGAGCCTTTTCAACATAGTTTATAACAGTAACTGTTTTATCCTTTCAGGTGATGTTTTTAATGATTAGCATTTCAACTCCTGCAGACAGGATTCCTTCTTTTAAAAAAGTGGGTAGGATCAACCATCCTCCTTCAAAATAAATAATATTTAAAATATTATTTATTTAAATAAAAGATCTTTTGTTTTTAGATGGGAGTGAAACAATTTTTCTTTAAAAAATATCAGAACTCAAAAACCGTCAGTCCAAACTTTACCAGATTGGGCACAGAATAAAAGTGGTGCTCATAGTAAATCCAGTTTCAATGTTTTAATTTTTGTTTGTTTGGGAAGTCTTGATTTTGAAAATTGCCTTGCAGAATGTTAATTTATCCTACTACATATTAACATAGCTACATTCCTGAACCACTATAATTAAGTTGTGATGCTTCGTATATCTTCTTGCACAGAAATTAGCCTGCACATTATCCAATGTATACACTTTAAAACTTTTTTCATTCTTAATGTATAGATTGTTTATGTATTTCTTCATTGAGTAAGTAATGTATACCTATATTTTCAATCAAATTTGTTTTCTTTCTGGGCATGTACGTGTATATGCCACACAGTTTCGAAAATTGCAGGACAAATTGAAACGAAGTTCTTCCTAATATAGTAAATCCAAAAAGGCATTCTATTCTTTTTCAAATTAATTTTTAAGATTACAAAGTAGAAACATTCATAATCGTTCTCTAGGAAAGTGTATTTTCCCTAGTGGTAACTGATAATGGATACCCAGGGTGTTGTTGTGCGGGAAAAGAGAAGCAGAAATTGTATTTTCTATGTGAAAGAAAGACAATTCAGATTGTAGAACTCATCATCAACTGTTAATATGCATTAAAGTAAAGCTGAAAAAATAGCAGTGCCAAAATATATTTTAAGAAACATACTTAATGAATTTAAAGTCTATACAAGGAATATATTTGCATTTCTAAACAATATTGTTTCATTCGTTTATGTGTCAGAGATTACTCTTGGTTGAAAGGATTTTTGCAGGGGACACCTGAATGAGGCTCCATTCATGTCCCCCATCATGCAGTTCTTGGGAATCAAACCTGTCTTTCTGGTCTCCAAACCTAGTGCCTTAACCACTACTCCTGAAACAGAAGGACTGTGGATTGAAATCAGAGATGTTATCAAGAAAAACTATTCAAAGACAATTTGTGTAATCAAATGAAAAGAAACACTGTGATGGATGACAGAAGAAACACTTAACATTATAAAGGACAAGTGAGAAGTAAACAAAATAGAGTTAGAATCCTGAATGCAGTTTTTCAGTAATTGTCACATAGAGAGAAAGAAAACTATAACCAGTGCAAAGTATTAGAGGAGAACAATAAAAGGGATAAAACAAAAGATGACTTCAAGATAATCCAATAAATCAAAAAGGAAATTTAAACCTAGATTAGGAATGATGAATGACCAACAGGGAGGCACAGTTTCTGATCAGAAGAAAATAAAGAGAAGGTGGATACAGTATTCTGAAGATGTATACAGAAGAGATAAAAGGATGACAGACTCCTTTGAAGATGAATCCTATGATGAAGAACCTGTAGTTTTAGAAAGTAAAAAGAAAGTTGCTCTCAAAACACTGCAATGAAATAAATCATGAGGACGTATTGAATAACAATAGAACTATTTCAAACCACAGAGATAGAATTTGTCCATATCCTAACAGGAATATGCAAAGAAATCTGGGAAATCCAACAAAGGCCCACAGAGAGGAAACCTTCAATAAACATACCAAATCCCCAAAAAAGGAGATGCCAAGGACCGCAGAAACGATAGGACAATTGCTTTGATTTCCCTTGCAAGGAAAATAATGATCAGAGTGTTGAAAGAAAGGCCTTTATCTTATAGGGAGCAAGAAACGCTAGATTTTCAGATTAGATTCTTAAAAGTAGCAGGCACTTGAAATTATACCCCCCCAAAAAAATTTCAGCTGACTATGGAAGCACACCAAAGAATTTGAGAAGAGGGATACTTTGTGCTTTATGGACTAAGCAAAGATGTTAACTGTGTGGATCATGAGAAACTATGGGTTATTCTGAAAGAAAAAGGAGTATCTCAGTACAGTAATACCTCAAGTAACGTTTACCTCGGATAACGCTAAAATGGATAACGCTAAAATCGCATAATGTTAAGTAATCTGGGGAGGAGAATTGGATCGAATAACGTTAAAGTCCTATGGGATGGATCGGGTAACAACCGCTAAAGCCTGTGCAGTTACAATGTATCTCTATAGAGCTTTAACGTTATCCAATCCATCCCATAGGATTTTAACATGCATTGTTGTTGTTGTTCAGTCGCACAGTCGATTCCGACCCTCTGCGACCCCATGGACCACTGTCCGCCAGGCACTCCTGTCCTCCACCATCCCCCTCAACTCGCTCAGCTCTGTGCCCATTGTCTCTACAATCCCATCTAGCCATCTCATCTTGGGCCGTCCCCTTCTTCTTTTGCCCTCGACCCTTCCAAGCATCAAAGCTTTCTCAAGTGAATCCTCTCTTCTCATTTGATGTCCAAAGTACTTTAGCCTCATCTTTATTATTTGACCTTCTAAGGAACAGTCAGGGATAATTTCTTCTAAGATTGACCTATTTGTTTTCCTCACTGTCCAGGGGACTCTCAAAACTCTCCTCCAACACCACATCTCAAAGGCGTCTATTCTTCTGCGTTCAGCTTTCCTAATGGTCCAACTCTCACAACCATACATTGCCACTGGGAATACCATTGCTTTGACTATGCGAATTTTTGTTTTCAATGTGATGTCTCTACTTTTCACTATGCTCCCCAGGTTTCTCATCACTTGCCTCCCAAGAATCAGTCACCTTTTTATTTCATGGCTGCAATCATCATCTGCAGTGAGCTTAGATCCTAAGAAAGTAAAATCTGTCACTGCTTCTACTTCTTCCCCATCTATTTTCCAGGGACTGACAGGGCCTGTTGCCATTATCTTGGTTTTCTTGATATTGAGTCTCAAGCCAGCTTTTTCACTTTCTTCTTTCAACCTAATCAGGAGCTTCTTTAGGTCCTCCTCACTTTCTGCCATTAGGGTGGTATCATCTGCATATCTCAAATTGTTGATGTTTCTTCCAGCAATTTTGATCCCAAATTGTGATTCCTCCATCCCTGCGTTGCGCATTTTGTGTTCTGTGTATAAATTGAATAAGCAGGGTGACAAAATGCAGCCTTGTCTTACTCCTTTTCCTATTCCAAACCACTCCGTCATTCCATTTTCTGTCCTAACTGTTGCCTCTTGATTCATGTACAGATTTCTCATGAGGGCTATAAGGTGTTCCGGTATTCCCATCTCTTTAATTACTTGCCACATTTTGTTGTGGTCGACACAATCAAAAGCCTTCGTGTAATCAATGAAACAGAAGTATACTTGTTTCTGATATTCCTTTGTTTTTTCCATGATCCATCTTATGTTGGCGATGTGGTCTCTAGTCCCCCTGCCTCTTCTGAAACCCGCTTGCACTTCTGGTAATTCTCTCTCCACATACTGTTGCAGTCTATCCTGTATTATCTTGAGCATCACCTTGCTAGCGTGAGAGATGAGCGCAATTGTTCGATAATTTGAACATTCTTTGGCATTACCCTTTTTGGGGAGTGGAACGTATACAGATCTTTTCCAATCCTGTGGCCATTGTTTTGTTTTCCAAATCTGCTGGCATATAGAACGCAATAATTTGATTCCATCATCTTGTAGGGCTTTGAACAGTTCAACTTGGATACCATCAACTCCACTGGCTTTGTTGTTTGCAGTGTTTTTTAGGGCCTTTCGGACTTCACTCTCTAGAATGTCTGGCTCATGTTCAATGTTCTCATCATTGTGATTATCAGGGGTGTTGAAGTCCTTTTTGTAGAGCTCCTCTGTGTACTCTTTCCATCTTTTCTTAATCTCTTCTGCATCTGCTAACTCCTTGCCATCTTTGTCTTTTATCATGGTCATTTTTGCTTTAAATGTTCCCTTGAGTTCCCCAATTTTTTTGAAAAGATCTCTAGTCCTACCCCTGATATTGTTTTCCTCTATTTCTTTGCACTGTTCATTCCGGTAGGTTTCCTTATCTCTCCTTGCTTTTCTTCGAAATTCTGTATTCAAGTGATTGTATTTTTTCCTTTCTCCTTGGCATTTTGCATTCCTTCTGTCCTCTGCTATTTTAAGAGCCTCCTCGGATAACCACTTAGCTTTCTTACGCTTCTTTTCTTTTGGTATGGTTTTCCTTGCTGCCTCCTGCATGATGTCCCGCATCTCTGTCCATAATTCTTCTGGCATTCTGTCTATCTGGTCCAAGCCATTAAATCTGTTCCACACCTCCAGTGAGTATTCCCAAGGAATGTTTTCTAGGTCATATCTGTCTGGCCTAGTTGTTTTCCCTATTTTCTTTAGTCTAAGCCTGAATTTTGCAATCAATAGGTTGTGATCTGAGCCACAGTCTGCTCCTGGTCTTGTTTTTGCTGACTGTATGGAAGTTCTCCATCTTTGACTGCAGAGTATGTAATCAATCTGGTTTCGATGTTGGCCATCTGGTGATGTCCATGTGTAAAGTCTCCTCTTGTGTTGCTCGAAGAGAGTGTTTGCTATGACCAGTGCGTTATCTTGGCAGAACTCTATCAGTCTTTGGCCTGCTTCATTCTGTGTTCCAAGACCAAACTTGCCTGTTATTCCATTTACTTTTTGATTTCCTACTTTGGCATTCCAGTCTCCTATGATAATATGTACATCATTTCTTGGTGTCTGTTCTATGAGGTGTTCTAAGTCTTCCTAGAACTGGTCAATTGTGGCTTCATCTGCACTAGTGGTTGGTGCGTATACTTGTATTACAGTGATATTGAATGGCTTGCCTTGTATTCTGACTGACATCATTCTATCATTTTTGAGATTATATCCCATTACTGCTTTTCTCACCCTTTTATTGACAATTATGGCTACTCCATTTTTTCTGAGGTTTTCTTGTCCACAGTAGTAGATATGATGGTTTCCAGAGCTGAATTCGCCCATCTCTATCCATTTTAACTCGCTGATTCCCAAGATGTCAATGCTTATTCTTTCCATTTCCTTTTTTACCACTTCAAGTTTTCCCTGGTTCATAGATCTCACATTCCATGTCCCTATGCAGTATTGTTCCTTGCAACACTGTATTTCTCCTCCCCCTTTCCTGTCCCTCCCCTTCTTTTGATCTGCTGTGCTAAGCATCCTGTTTCATCTAAATTGCCCCATTTGGTTTGCCTTTTGTTTTGGTCCATAGGGTTCTCTTGACAAAATTCCTGACGTTGGTTTGCCGGTTTCTACGCCAGTATCCTCTCCTCATACATGTTATCACAGTTTAAAACAGAGTATTATCATGCATATTATTACAGTTTTAACAATATCAGACTAAAATAGCTAATTAGCATTGATTATATGAAGTTATGAAGTCCAATATATAAAGTCTCTACTGTAAGTTCACCATAAGTCTCTACTGTAAATGCATTGGATAACACTAAAAATCGGATAACACCAAGACTTGTGGAACCAAGTCTTAGCGTTATCCGATGTATTACTGTACTTGATTATCCTGATGTATAACTTGTACTGTGGAGAACAAATTACTATTAGGGCATAATATGGAGATACACTGTAGCTTCCTATAGCAAAACTGTCAGACAAAGGAGCATTTTATCCCATTATCTATACACAGAACATATTGTATGGAAAGCCAGACTAGATTCAAATGAAAGTGGAGTTAAAATCAGTGGAAGAAACACCATTAATTTGATATATGCAGATGAAACCATCTTACTGACAGAAAACAAACAATAATTAACAAGTAAAATTAGCCCTTTTTAAGAATGCTGAATGGAACTATACTTGGACATGAATTAACTTGTGAGACTTTTTTGTTTTCCTGGGAAAAGTTCGATATATTGATTTTATCACCATCATAGTCATAGTCTGCTGCCATTGTCAGAACCTGGAGGTGTTCTATAACTGCAAAAATATAGGCCAATTGAATATTGGCCTTTTGGAGACGTTATACTGTGTCCCTGGACTTAAAATTCTATCAGTCCTATCAAATACAGGCAGTGGTGAGGCATGACTGGATCTGAACTCCAACAACATCTGAGGACCCACAACTTTCCTATTTTCTGATATACTTTTTGCTTTAGCTCATCTATATACATATTTTTTTTATTATCCTACATGTACAAGTTGTTCTTCTTGCCAATTGCTTCAAAGAACTTAGTTCCTCACCAATAATGCAAAGAAGCACAAATCAAATGTTTGCTATTATTAAATAATAATTCCACCACGTTTAAACAATAATTCCAGCAAAAATGAAGGGAAACCATGTTTCCCTCCACTTCTATTTTTTCCAATATGGTTTGCAAGCACAGTGAATTTATTTTTTCCAGTGTTTATAAGGATTTTTGCATTTAGGTTCATTAACCTCATAATCCATCTCTGTGGGTATTTACAAAGACAGGTTGACAAAGAATGATACATTGGAGTTAACTAGTATTCCATGGTAGGCAGAATGTTTAATTACTCTGAGAACAGTCTGTGCAACAGACCCACTCAAATAAATGGGTTGGATTCATCCTTTGTTTTCTTAGTTCTTTGAAATTCTTTTCTTATGAAGATTTACAAAATTTAAAAAAGCAATCCCTAACTTCTTAAACACTACAAGCTCTTGAGAAACAATACATCATTTTAGATTTGATGCTAGAGGTGGTTCATAATTAGAATAAGGACAAAAAGCAACCCACATCCACATGCATGGAACACAAGGTCAAGGTCAAGGTAATCCTTGCTAAAAAGCCAGTCATATCCAACTCTAGTCTTCAGTGATCATGTCTGTTTACAGCCAAAGAGCCAGTGCTGTTTGTATCCACAGATATTTCCATGGACATGTGGCAGGCATGGAACACTGTTTATCTTCCGACTGAAGTGGTACCTATTTATCTACTTGAAATCTCTTTTGAACTGCTAGATTCCACCTCCTATTGTCAGGAAACTTGGTGGGGAGGGCATAGATCATCAAAAGTGAGTTGAATGAAGTCTTAAGGTTAATCAACTCAATTTGTAATCAATTGACTGACAGTAACACTTTAACTGGCAAAACCTGACTATTTTCATTTATTGTTGAGTTTATTTGGTTTTGAGGTGTAATATAGTAATGATTGCCATGAACCTACTAATTAATTGGTGAACAGCTTTTCTCTTCCTTTTTCTATATAATCTTGTAAGTTTTTCACATTGCAGCTTTCAACTGAACAATACATTTGATTTAATGGTGGTCAATTGAAAATTCCCTTCTAAAAGGGTATATCTGGTGCATACCAAAGGAAAAACAAATCACACTAGAGTGACAAGCCACAATAGCTGCAGTAATGATACAAGCATATAAGTTCTACTAAAAATAGTGCTTAGTCTCTGAATCTATAAAGGAAACATTTGGATGGTAATAGCTTTTGGGATAGATTTGTGACCTACTATGAAATAATTAATAGCCAATATAATAATGATTATTTTCACTAGCATAATTGTTCTGAGTCGCTCAAAGGACAGAGTATACAGAGATGAAAACATCTTTTTGGGCTGAATCCAGGCTTACTAGGATAAACTAATCAAAATTGATGGCACATATGTTGTACTTAGAGTAGATAAACTGAAATCACTGAGAGCTAAATCTCATGTGTTTTTTTTTGGGGGGGGGGCAAGGAAATTGTGACTCAGGATAGATACAAACCTCTAACCTGTTACACTCTAAGGATTTGTTGTGATGCCAAAGTACAGGAAAGAACGAAACACAAAGGCTTGGATAATATTGTGACTAAACAGAAGAATGACAATTAAAAAGAGTCAAAGATGATCACAAAGATTATCATCTCTTTTGAAAATGACAAACATTTACATGTTTCCATGCTTACTATCATGCTTTTGCTGAAAGCAGCTTTTAAGTGTGTTTCCATAAAGTACTAACTTTGGAAATTAGCATCATGCCTCTTAGCCATAGAAAGAGAAATCTGACAAATTCTATAAGACTTGGCATGTTTCCGGATGTGGGTAGGAACCTATATATAGCGGTACCTCACTTTACGAATTTATTGTGTCCCGAGACGTTTCGTATTATGAAAAAGTCATGCAACAAAACATAATGCAAAACACACAGTATTACCAGAAGTGGTCACTAGAGGCCATTGTAATGCTATGTAATTTATAGGGAAGCTTGCCTCATATTGTGAAAAAAGTTCATCAAGCGAGCCATTGTTTTCAATGGATTTTCATTTGTTAAGTGAAAATTATGTTAAACAAAGCGTTCACAAAGCAAGGTACCACTTGTATTTTCTTTTCATTGTATCAAAGGAACTATAGGAAATGTTTTGGCCTTACTAGTAAGGATATGGAACAGACAGAGTTTCAATAATTATTTCATCTATTAATTAGTATACCTCTGTTCTTCCCCATGACCCAAATCTTTTCAGTTAAAGCAAAAACACACCTGTACTTGAAACTATATTTCCCGAAGTAAGAATATAAAACAGAGATCCTGATGCTGGAAAGTTCATTTGATAGAATGTATCTGATCTTGTCTCAATGGGGTTACTCTTCATCTGAAGGATCAGGTTTGAGATCTGGACATTACCTTGGACCTGCCTCACTTTATAGAGAAGCAAATATCCACCATGGCCAGGCTGCCTTTTTCAGCTTTGGCAGATAGCCCATCTCCACTCATTGTTTGACATGAAGACCCTCAAAAGACTGGTTCACACATTGGTAGTGTCAATAATTGATTATTTTAATGCCCTCTACATGGGATTCCTTCTGAAAACATTCTAGATGCTGCAGTAATTTCATAATGCAGCTGCTTGGCCAGTAGAAGGGATCTGATGCTTTGATTAGATCTTCCCTACACTAGCTAGGCTGCACTGGTTGCCTGATTAAAGGTATTGGTTCTGACCTATAAGGCCCTGAATGGTTCAGGATCTTGTTACATGGTGGATGTCTCTCTCCAATGAACTTGGCCAAGAGAATCAGATCAGTGAACAATATGTTCACTATCTACGGTGACAGACAAGTCAGGTTGGCAGTACATATATTAAATAAATAAATAAATAACTTCCCACTAATAATTCAATCCTTCTACACCATCACTAGTGGTGGGAAAGAAACATGGTTTTTAAGAGTGTCATCTTCTACAAATAACAGATTTAGTGACACAGTGGTTAAACTACTATAGAAGGTAAAAGTAAAGGTTTCCCTTGCTCAAAAGTCAGTCATATCTGACTCTAAGCTTCAGTGCTCATCTCTGTTTCAAAGCCAAAAAACCAGCACTGTCTGCTTCTGCAGACTTTTCCGTGGTCATGTGGCAGGCATGATTAGACACCCGAGTACATGGAACATTGTTTACCTTCCCACCAAAGTGGTCCCTATTTATTTACTTGCAATTTCTTGCTTTTGAACTGCTAGTTTGGCAATAGCTGGGACAAAGACGGGAGCTCATTCTGTCCTGCAGTACTGGGGAATCAAACTGCTGACCTCCCACCTTCCAGTCAGCGTCTTAGCCACTTGAGCCACTGCAGTCCCAAAAACTAATCTAATACAGCACAAACTGATGATGTGCACGTGGTCCTGATGGGGCTCAAGACTGACTCAGCCCTCCATTCTTCCAAAGTCAGTAAAATGAGTGCCTATCTTGTGAACTGCTCAGAGTATATAAGTGCCATTGCTATTGTTAATACAGATACTGTACTGTACATCCAACTATTGGACACATTAGAAATTCATAAAGCTTCATGGAATGTTTGTTTTATGGAAAAACTTTACAAACTTTAAGCTACATATGAACAAACAAAAGAAAATATTAGCAATGTCACAATGACTTAGACTTACTGTACAAAGAAAACCAGCATTCCTCAACTAGTCATAGCTGAGCCCATACACAAATACAGAGGACTTACTAGTTAAACCTCTCTCTGAAAGAGATGGATGTTGAATAATGAAATTGCTCCTTGTAAAGCTTTTCCTCATAGGGTGGTATTGTGCCATTCAAAAGTCATATGGGAACAAACATTTAGTTCTACCGCGGAGCAGAGGGATTTGAAAACCATAATTTTCATCCTACAATTGAAGTTCTGTATTTCCCCACTTTAGTAAAAGGCATGGGTGGAGAGTTCATGCTTTCAGTTGATGGCATGGCTGAGAGGCAAAGCTGTAGGAACAATGAATAAGAGCCATAATAAATAAGTTGTTAAAAAGAAAAAAAAGTTATAATCTCTACCTCCCCCCTCCATGGGAAAGTTAATATGATATCCTATTAGGACCCATAACTGTAATCAGAACAATGTACTGTACTTTGAAAATATGAATGTTTGTAGATGCAATTCCAAAATTTAGATCCAATTTTGATTAACACTGAAGTCTGTTCCCTGCCTTTTTTTACCTCAATCTTCATGTGCTAACTTGAGCATGATTTTAAGATATAATACCACAATAATGTTTTGTACTTGCCACAACTCACATACATTTATTCAAATTTGAAAAACCAAGAATACAAAATAAGAAAGTTGTGGGGAAAAGGAAATGTGTTCAGTCTTGTGATGTGTAATAATGAGTTTTGCAAAGGAGATAATTGGTTTTAACAACAACAAAAAAGAATCAGTTTCATTGATCCTGAATATCAACTAATTTGATCTTCTTCCACTACATGCTTCACTGACTGCAAAGTTGCCACATTAATGCACTTAGACTCTACAGAATAAACATTTTTTCTAAAGTACTTGACTTTTAGCCCATTTCTCTAACATTTTTAATTGACTTTGTGTGGCATTTTTATATGTGTTATTCAATGTAGTTTTAATCACCCAATATAAAAGAAGAAAACACAAGGCCATATTCTACTTTTTATCACATACGGATGTTCAGATAATGAGGTCAATGCCCATGCCACAATCATTTGTGTTGCTATAAACTCTGGTCAAAACCCTCCATTCTATTTTAATTTTAAGTCAATCACAAGCCTTTGCTCAGAATTCCTTCTAGAAGCCACTTTAAAAGATTGCTTGTTTATTCAAATGCCTCAGTGCCTTCTGTTTTCAAAGACATTAAAATACTTGGAGGATCTTAGAAGAAAAACATAATTTCTTTTTTTAACACTAGTTTATTGCAGTATCTGTCACTGTGGCAATCATAATGGGCAACTGCAGATGTTTTCAGAGACTGCAGGTTTCGTTTTTAGATAAGCATCACCAATAACTTTAGAGAAGCTTCCCCCTTGCCTTAGTTTATTCTTTGCCTGCCTTTATGTGTGTGAGTGTGTGTATGTTCAGAGGTTTACTTCCATATACTTCAACCTGGAAAATTGTGTGTAAAATATTGTAATGCATCAATTTATCAAGTCCTCTCCCTAGAGATTGCTTGGGAAATATGATTGAGATCACTATATTAAGCTGTTTGCACATAAACCCCCAAGCTAATATCACTTCATTTCAAAGACATGCTCTTGAGCATTCATCTCGCTTTGCTGTCTGAACTACTTTTAAGATCAACCATCTGCGTTTAATATTTCCAAAGAGCCATTGCTTCAAGGTGTGACTGCTTTGCCTTCTACAAACAAATGGAAGTTAATCTCCAATGATTTTAGCAATACTACCTGGATTAAAATGAATACTGCACTAGAACTCATGCCAATTCATAGGAAGTTGAAGAGAGGTGGAAAGGAAACATGATAAAAAAATTAACAGGTTGCCTCACTCCTCTTCCTGTTTCTAGAAGCACACAGAGCAGAATACAAAATTAATAGTAAATTAATAGACCAACATTTGTTCAAGCAAAGTAAAGTACAACAAAGCAATCACACATATAGAGTTGGAAACCACCTTCTAGAAACAAAGGGGTATCCCTTACTAGCAGCTGTCCTGGGAAGTAGCTGACAGAGAGGGGCGGATTAGCTTCCTCTACTCTGATACCAGGTATAGCACTACCAGCCCCACCACAGTTAAATGTTTAAGTTAATTGAATTTTAAGTAAATTGTGGCTGAAGCCTTTGACCAATATTGAACACATCTCACCTCTTTATTTTACTGATGAAGAGGGAATTTATGAAAATCTAAATGGAGGGGGAGCCTTGGAGATCTCAGCCTTATACTAAAGATATGCTTCCTTAGGTGGGTTGGGTTATTTATTTACTTCATAGTCACATTTGTATTGCTGCCAACTTGACAAGCAACTCTGGGTGGTCTACAACAATTACATCATGAACTACATAAATCCCACTTGAGAACTATAAAAAACTTAAAACTAGTTAAAACTCCAATAAAATCTACAATAAAAAATTAACCTGACAACTAAAAAGAGTGAGGGAGTGATATTACTATATCAGCAAGCAGGTGGGGGTCACTGCATCCCCAGTGCCCCACACCTGCTTTGCCAACCAGGTTTTTATTCCTTTCCAGAAGGGCAGCAACTCCAACTGGAGTCATAGCTCAATTGGCAGGAGGTTCCATAGGCCTGGAGCAGACACAGAGAAGGCCTTCTTTCTGGTGCTAGAGAGGTGAGCCTCTCTCACAGATGGCACAATAAGAGAGCCTCTCCAGTCCACGGTGGTATGGACAGATGTTCTCGGGGTGACACAGTCTCTTAAGTATTTTAAATATAATATTTGCAATGGTGTCTCAACATGCAGAGATGGCCCATCCTTATCTGGAATCTTCACATGCAGATGTGTTGGATTGAATCCTATTCAAGTGGGACTCATCTACAGTACGTTTGCTTAGGACTGGCATGAAAGAACAAACATCTCTAGAGTGCCACATTTTGTAACTCTTTCACTTTACATCTGCTTCAAAAGGGGCAATAATCCATTTTGAAATACTTGGTAACAGCAAGAGAGAAACTGCAATAAAGAACTGCAGCTGTGATATGAATACTAATTATGTAGCTAGTAAATAATTCTGTACCATGAAGAGAAGCCACTATAAATTACCACAGTGAAGTGCTGCAGTCTGATTTGGAATTAGACTGAAATCACATTGTAAGATAACAGACTTTACAACAAAGAAAGGTGATCTTTTAAGACTGGTACTAGTTTCAGAACTTTTCTTATGAAGCAAATTTTAATCTCTAAAGGTGGGAGTGCCAAATTTGCCACTCCCTAATATTCCAGCAGCCTCCAATAATAATAATTTTGTGTCAGATATTACTCTTGATTGAAAGGATTTTTGCTGGAGAAACTCTGATCAGGCGACACCCAAATGAGGCTCCTTTCATGTCCCCAAGTGCAGCCCTCAGGTATCAAACCCCAACCTTCCAGTCTCCAAGCTCAGTGTCTTAACCACCAAGCCACCGGGGGAGCAGCCTCAAATAAAACTGGCAGTTTTAGATATTCCAATTTTTAAAATAACCAACTATTCTATTCCTTATGAAATAATCATCTCAGCAGAGGCTTCTGAACTATAATTTCTATCACAAAAGCATCAATAGTTTTTGCACCAAGTGTATTCTTTGGTCTCCCCATGCTATTATCTCTGTCAGGATAAAAATGGGGACATATAAGTGCCCCCTGATATCTCAGATGCTTTTGATCTTATTGACCAAGCTCTCTATAGACTAGTGACTAAACTGTAGGGGAAACTGCTTTCCTCTTATGTGTTTATTCAGCTTCACTACATGGTGATTTGGGGTTTAGCTGATTTTTTGGACTCTTATGTCTGTGGTTCAGTTGAGGTCAGATATTTCATCCATGCAATTTTTCACCTAAATGAGATGGGTTGTCCAGAATTTTGGAGTGCCTTGTAATCCATATGCTCACGACACACCATTCTTTTTCTCCTTTTCATGTCCAGCAGGTGAGAAGAGTAAGGGAAATTCTATGCAATTTGATTTGAACAATGAACTTCACTTCACCGTTGACGATGGAGACTATCAAATTGCATAATCTCTACAGGACATCCTCTTTAGGTTTCAGTGGGACTAGAGGTCATATCGATTACTTCTGAACTCTTTGTATGTGAAGCCTCTGAGGAACAAACTGTCAGTCTTTATTCTACCTTTCACCTCCTATTTCAGAGGGGCGATTGAAGTTACACATTACCCAATCTGGGGAGATTCCATATGGGGAAAGAGAGCACTCCATGAAAGAATCAACAGAGACAGAATAAGTAGCTTGAAGATTTAACTTCTTCACAGCTACAAAAAGTCATCTGTTGCCACGCTAGAATATCCTCTGGCATTGGTGGGTCAAAAGATTAAGTGCATGTGGGGAATTGAGAATTTTGGAAAATGAAATTCTGTTGGCTCTCACTGATAAATGCACCAGAAAGAGGAAGTGGATCCATGAAAAGACAACTTCGTTCCAGAGAAACTGAGAGACATTTAATAGACCCTTACCTAAAGAGACCATACCCTCTACTATCATTTCAAAAATCTCTGACTTGTGCTACTCAAACAGAATTTTTAAAATTATCTTTGTACTTTATCCCACAAAATAGTAAGATAGCATAATGGCTGAAACCATGTTCTTTAGCATAATAAGTTGCAGCAGAGTAGGCCTATTGAATCACTGGGGATTTGATTAATCACGTTATCTGTATTTTCCATTTATTCAAATGTGCTTACTCTAATTACAACTTACTATGCCAAAGCATAGTACAAAAATATCTTATAGAGCAGTTGGCTCACCAATCTCTACTGATTCAGTGGATCTATTTTAGTACAACTTACTAAGCTAAGCAACAAGATTTTAGCCAATATGTTGTAATCATTTATAAGCAAAAATATATAAAATACAGCCTTAAAAAGATCTGTCACAGGCTAATATGTTATCTTCTAATTTCTGTTTTGTTGTGAGGATTCCTATGAATTTGAAGCATAAAGACATTTAAAGAATTGAGATGACCTCTTTAAGCTGGAAGCTTCTGGGTTCCTGTCTTCCTATCATTATTTCTTCCCCCTTTCTAGCCAATACTCATTATACGAAAGAACTATATATCATCTCCTAAGCCTTATAGATGAATGCTATAGACACACATTAATTCTCTCTCTTCCTTCTTACCTTCTAGCAATTGTGAGTAGATCTGACAAATACACAAATTGCCTCCTAGCATTACTTTTAAGGTACATTTGATAACTGTTAAAATTAGTCCAAAATGCAAATTTCCATGACCTGAGCTTTTGGAGAAAATGTAAAGATTTATTCTGTCTGATTAGTTGATTATAATAAAGGAATTGAATTGAATTACATTTCTATATTAAAGTCTTATAATCTTTTATTTTCTTCAAATTGTATGTTCTCATGAGCATATCCTCATGTCAGCTGCGTTGATGAAAGCTGGCCTGCTTTCTCATATATACTAAGAAAGAAGATATTTGTAGCTTATCTTGAAATACTAGGTTATGCCTGCTCAGTTGGGAGGTCATGACTGCCTCCCAACTGCTCAAAATTTCTGATAGATTTGGAAACAGAGACACTCCTAATATTATTTATTGGGTGTTTTCATTTCTCCTCATAGAAATTTTTGAAGTGATAGCCGTGTTATTCTGTGCAAGCATATCAGAGAGTAAACATAACAAAACAAAAGGTAAAAAAAGCTGTGGCACCTTAAAGACTAACTCCTGTATTTTAATGTTTTGTTGTTGTTCAGTCGCACAGTCGATTCCGACCCTCTGCGACCCCATGGACCACTGTCCGCCAGGCACTCCGGTCCTCCACCATCCCCCTCAACTCGCTCAGCTCTGTGCCCATTGTCTCTACAATCCCATCTAGCCATCTCATCTTGGGCCGTCCCCTTCTTCTTTTGCCCTCGACCCTTCCAAGCATCAAAGCTTTCTCAAGTGAATCCTCTCCTCTCATTTGATGTCCAAAGTACTTTAGCCTCATCTTTATTATTTGACCTTCTAAGGAACAGTCAGGGATAATTTCTTCTAAGATTGACCTATTTGTTCTCCTCGCTGTCCATGGGACTCTCAAAACTCTCCTCCAACACCACATCTCAAAGGCGTCTATTCTTCTGCGTTCAGCTTTCCTAATGGTCCAACTCTCACAACCATACATTGCCACAGGGAATACCATTGCTTTGACTATGCGAATTTTTGTTTTCAATGTGATGTCTCTACTTTTCACTTTGCTCCCCAGGTTTCTCATCGCTTGCCTCCCAAGAATCAGTCGCCTTTTTATTTCATGGCAGCAATCACCATCTGCAGTGAGCTTAGATCCTAAGAAAGTAAAATCTGTCACTGCTTCTACTTCTTCCCCATCTATTTTCCAGGGACTGACAGGGCCTGTTGCCATTATCTTGGTTTTCTTGATATTGAGTCTCAAGCCAGCTTTTTCACTTTCTTCCTTCAACCTAATCAGGAGCTTCTTTAGGTCCTCCTCACTTTCTGCCATTAGGGTGGTATCATCTGCATATCTCAAATTGTTGATGTTTCTTCCAGCAATTTTGATCCCAAATTGTGATTCCTCCATCCCTGCGTTGCACATTATGTGTTCTGTGTATAAATTGAATAAGCAGGGTGACAAAATGCAGCCTTGTCCTACTCCTTTTCCTATTCCAAACCACTCCGTCATTCCATTTTCTGTCCTAACTGTTGCCTCTTGATTCATGTACAGATTTCTCATGAGGGCTATAAGGTGTTCCGGTATTCCCATCTCTTTAATTACTTGCCACATTTTGTTGTGGTCGACACAATCAAAAGCCTTCGTGTAATCAATGAAACAGAAGTATACTTGTTTCTGATATTCCTTTGTTTTTTCCATGATCCATCTTATGTTGGCGATGTGGTCTCTAGTCCCCCTGCCTCTTCTGAAACCCGCTTGCACTTCTGGTAATTCTCTCTCCACATACTGTTGCAGTCTATCCTGTATTATCTTGAGCATCACCTTGCTAGCGTGAGGGATGAGCGCAATTGTTCGATAATTTGAACATTCTTTGGCATTACCCTTTTTGGGGAGTGGAACGTATACAGATCTTTTCCAATCCTGTGGCCATTGTTTTGTTTTCCAAATCTGCTGGCATTTTAATGTTAGCTTTTTACAAATGTGATCAATGCCATCTTTTGTCAAAAATGCCCCTCTACCCTCTACATAGGTCAAACAGGACAATCTCTTTGCAAAAGAATTAATTGACACAAATCAGACATCAGAAATCCTAATAAACTTAAACCTGTTTTGAAACATTTTAATTCTCCTGGACATAGTATACTGGATCTAAAAGCTGCCATTTTGGAACAGGGAAATAACCGGACTAGAATTCAAAGAGAGACAGATTATTGTTTGTGAGATGGCTTCAAGGCCTAGGGATCAATTTGTAGTTCTTCTTTCTTACCAAAATGCTATACCCGCACTAGCTCAGTGCAAAGGTATTTGTCTGTGTATTGAGTTTGTGCAATGTTGGTGCATGAGAAAGCCTGAAGTAAGACTTCAGAACAGTAAGCAGAAGAACAGGAGGGAGCAAATGCTCACATGTTCATGCTATCTGGAGCATGGCAAGATCATCACTCTTTCAGATCATTAAGGTTTTCTGCTGCACACATATTGTCATGGAATTGTTACATTTGAATCCTGGCTCTGTGGCATCACATGGCCCATCCTATCGTCTCATGTGATATCTTACACATTGCGAGCTGCTGATCTGGCAGGGTGGTCTGACAGCATTTGCCATGTAATGAAAATTGTGTACATTCGATGAGTTGCCACACCAAAACTAAAGCACTGACAAAACTAATGCTTATGTTGTATGAAAGATCATCTCAGCAACTTTAAGGAATGGTAAGACCCAAAGGCCAAAAATGCAAAGCGATTACATCATAGCTTTTGAAAGTTGCCTCAGAAAAGTGACATTTGTGTGTGTGTGTGTGTGGGGGGTTGTCAGTGAGCCAGCGACCAAACCACTAAACTGATCGAAGTGATCCAAAGTGCATTGGATAGAGGATAAAATAACGTTGTCAGTGATACTATTAGAATTTGGATTGGACTTTAGGAAAATTTTCTATGAATCTTTTTACAAAAAATCCCATGAGCAACAGCACAAAAATGCTAAAATAAAAGAGAAAAATCTGTTTGAAACCAACCAGGACCACTTTCCAAGGTTAATAGAGTTCGTCTGCATCATGTGAAGAAGAAAGACACAGGAGCCATTATCAACCACAAAGATATAAATTGAGGAAAAACGTGCTTCGAAAGAGTCACATTTTCATTGGTAGCTGGCTCACCAACAATCGAAAGCCAACTGAAAGACCCAATGGCCGGAAATGGAAAGTGATTACATCACTGCACTCAGAAGCTGCATCTCAAAATTGATAGTTTCACTGACAGTGTCAATAAATGAATTTTATGTGCATAATGTCTCTGTTTTTCCCTATTTGAAACATTGCCCTTAGCTAATGAATGAAATAAAAGAAAGAAATGAACTAATGAGCATAATTCAACACATCAAATTCACGAACTAAATCCCTGATGGTAGTGTAATTAGACTCTACCTGCAACTTTTTTCTTAAACTACAGGTTGGGACAAAGAGACTCCCCCATCAGACAATTAGGCTGCTACCCTGTTTCCCAGAATATAAGACACTGTCTTATATTTTTAAAAACTCCAAAATATGCACAAGGTCTTATTTTCAGGGGATGTCGTATTTTTCCATGACGAAGAAGAATACAGTACACATTTATTGCTGATACAGTGGATCGCCAGGGCAAGATTTAGGTGAGTGCCTTATTTTCAGGGAGGCCCTTATATTTCCGAAGTGGGGGAAAATAGGGGGGTGCCTTACTATACAAGGAGGTCCTATATTCGGGGAAACAGGGTATTCCAAACTGTGATTTCTTAGAACCAAAAAAACTGAGCAATGGTGCTAACCACACTGATACATTCTGAATCCAAAAAGTATGTTCGCCAATGTCTGATGTGCTTTAAAGAGTACACTGTTAGCCTCATGATGAGTCATTTACATCCCTATCTTAAGTTCAAGATGGGAAAATATGCCAGTGTAGAGCCCCAGAAGTTTCAACAGCGCCGGACAAGAATTACATTTTGCTATTTCAAATTGGTTAAAATCTTGGGATATCTGTACCCTTTTATATTATTGCTGATGCAGTGTTCTGTCATAAATATTTTAAAGTTCTTGCTCATGTATGAAATGTTCCTTTTGGATAAAGATATGATTTAATAAAACTCTCAGATCTAATTGTGGTAATGAAATAATTTTCTTTGAAAAGTGTCTTAAGAAAATGGCAATGTTAATTCGTTTTTAAAAAACTAACATCTGTAAATTATGCATATTATTTGTAATAGTTGTGAAGCGGATTAATCTAACAGGGGAGTATATAGAAGCTTACTCTATTACATTTTTGATGCAGCATGAGAGCATGGCTAAACCTTTGGAAAGAAAATTCAGTATTCTTTGGTTATGTGTCCCAGTGGTAACTCATCTCTCCCAGCCCAATCGCTGAAACTTCTTTGATCACTCTCCCACTTCCTCTTTTGCTTCTCTCTTTCCTTCAGTCATTTTCAAACACTTCAGCATGAAGCCCTAGCTCTCTCACAGAGGTTCAGCACCTTCCCTTACCAGTCTTACCCCATCTTCTCAAGGGCTTCCTATATGCCATTTTCAAGTGGAATATTCACAAAGTGCCTTGAACCCATTTCACCAGGGCAGCTCTGCTTGTCAAGAGGCTAGATCAGTGATGGCAAACCTTTTAAAGCTCAAGAGCCCAAAGTGCAACCCAAAACCCACTTATTTATCACGAAGTGTCAACACAGCAACAGGGGAGGAAGGAAACACTCCCATTCGGCTACTGGGCAGAGAGGGAGGGGTGAACTCTTTGTTAGGGGAAGGGAGGAAGTGCAAGCTCTGTGCTGGGGTGACTGCATGAGTGACCACAGAGAGAGCTCTGGCACAAATGCCATAGGTTCGCCACCACTGGGCTAGGTTTTCTTCTGTTGCTCAATCTGTTCTGCCTCAATCACACTTGGTCTTTAAATAAAATGAAGGAAATGAAAGAAGGAAATATTTGATGGCATTGAATTTCACTCTCCATCTCTGGTCAGAGCCCTTTAGCCCATTTTCATGAACCCTACACCATTTGGGCAAGTACAAATACTTAAAAATATTTAGGCATACATTGAATTAGATGATTTGCAAATAAACTGTTATTGATCTGACGAAGTGGACTTGATCCATGAAAGCTAACATTAAAATAGAACAGTTCGTCTTCAAAGTGCTACATTTTTGTTTTGTTTATTCTCTGATATGCTCGCAACAGAGACTAACACGGCTACTGTTCCAAAAGATCAATTCAAAGTGAATTTTTGACAAACAATTTAGATGGAATTAAAATTAATGGTATTCATGCAGCCCTAATTATGAGTAAGCACCTTCCTAATAAGGTTCTTCATGAGGGGCATACTATCACCAGTATGGAAAGTAATTTATAGTATTCATGGCTACTGACAACTGATTATACAGTTCTCCTTGAATCTTTCTGCTTCCTTCATATCATGTACCACTTTATGCAATCTCCCCAAATGTTATGATCTTTTCTCATAAAGAGTTGTCCCTTCATCATTTTTCAAGGCTTATACTTTTCCAATACTAAAAAATGTGCTTTGAGGCATATTGCACATATGAAACATTCCAAAGATGATCAGATTATAATTTTGGCATGACAACCTTTGGTGTGTAGTTTTTAAAGGCTTGTTCACACCTTACAGAATCAAATATACTTTACTTCCCAAACCATGGTTGATTTTTATTTATATAAACAGTGTTATGGAGCTATCTCTAGATGTAGTACATATGCCTGAAGGCTAGACATAGGGGTGTCTGCTTCTAACTAGCTCTGGGTCCTCCTATGAAGCATAGTCTATTCATAATGTATCTACTTGATAATTTCATATTGTTGCACCTACTGTATTTCTGTTTTTCCTTGTGCCTTTCAGTATAGTTCTCCATGAGATGCTAATGTATGTGTTGTGACACAATTATAACTACATGGTATAAATATTACCGGATGCACTCCTGGTTTTTAATTGTAAATGTACAGTTCTTTGTGTTAGCTGTAATCAATTATATTTGAAATTTGTTTAACACCACAATTTCACAATAGCACACTTAAAGAAACAATCCATTTTCTTGCTGCCTTGTCTTGTTAAAATTTATATGCTCACAGTCAAATGAAAACAACATTTAAGAGAAGCATTTGCTATAGTAAATGCCAACATTAAATATAATAAATGTTCTAGAGTGAAAATTTACAGCTTTGGCTTTAGTCTTTCAGTTTGGAGGGTAGTTCGCACAAAACAACAGTTCAAAAAATAAATAACAATGTGGACTCAGATTTACAGATTTCCCCCATTCTGGGGGGAAATTGCATTATGAAGTAACTTTCTAGTTGCAGAATGCATTGCAACATCCATGTTCCTTTGTAAAGCTGCTCAAAGTGTACCTAAGGTGATGAAATGCATGCACAGAGAGTAAGTAGTGCCTTGTTAAACAGCTCTATTTTGCCAATAACTAGCAAAAATTTTCTTAAAACAAGCATAAATTAACTACTGTATATGATTCTGGCTAGTATGTAATGAAACTGAGAAAACTAAATATAGACCACATTTTAGAGGTTCAATGTTACTCATTATGGTTATACAAATTGTGCTGAAACCTTTCACAGGTTCTGCCTAAGGATCAAACACAGCATGATTTTAGTCTCTCATTTAAACAAATGAGTTTTCACTGACAACTTTAATAGAAGAGAAAAATCTATAGACCCCCCAGTCTGGAATATGATCCTGGTTTACTGATGAAAATTGTATCTTCATAGCTTCTATTTGCTCTAAAAGTGCTCTTTGCTTTGCACAAAATATGACTAGAGGTAAGCATTCCAAATTGGATTCCCATGGCTGGTTTTCTCCCAAAACAAATGTGGTCATGTTCCTTTATTTAAACATGTGACTAACACTGCACACAAGCTTTACTCATTTTAGGTTACCTTTGGGGATAAAAAAAGTGAGAAGTTGAAAATTTCTAAGCCAGGAAGATGACAGAGTGTTTTGCAATTAAAATTTTAACAGTAACTGATTTGTCATATCCAAACTTCAAGCCTTTGCAACTGTGAAGTAATTTATGCTCAACTAACCTTGAATTTAGCTCAAAGACTTTAGTTTAAGGTAGCCACTTTTCCTGTCTAAGGTAGGATGGCCCTCCATTTGAAGAGCTGTTGTTTTTTCCCTGGTGATGCATAAGTAGGCATGGTACCACGAAGTGAGAGTCCTAGCCCAAGAAAGGGCAATAGAGACTTCAACTAATCAATATTCTTGTATTAAAGTAAAAATAGTTTGGTAGGTTTCCAAGAAAAGACACAAAGCACACATGGTAAAATAACTACTGCTGCAAAGCACAAAGGATATGTCAGGAACATCAAATTTGAGGTCAGTCCCAAATGTGTATATTCTGACAACACCATTCATATCATTTCTCTTAAATCATTGGTTGTTGCTCGATATATCAACAAAACTGCAGCAAATTCTGTTTATTTTATTTTCATATACACTGGAACCTCATATAACGAATGCCCCTATAGCGAACACCCCTACACACACACATAACAAATAGGGTTTTTGTTTTTGTTTTTAAATGGTGCCCTGAATAACAATTTTTCCTATGGAAAAAACTTTATACAACAAATATTCAATGGGGAAAACCACTTAGCAAAAAAAAAGTTGTACTTTTTTTCCATAGGAAAAATCATACAACAAACAAATCGCATAGCGAACAGACCCATAGAACAAATTAAAATTGTTATACGGGGTTTTACTGTATATTCATTTTCAGTAATCTGCAGAAAATACAGTTTGGTTTGATACAATGTTAGAAATATTAGCCAGCATGATTGCTGCCCATTTTCTTCATTTTTCACTTTATTAATTAATTAATAATTATTATTATGTGCTTGTCAAGTCAATTCTGACTAATGTTGACCCTTTCCAGGGTTTTCTAGATGGAGACTATATAGCAATATTTTACACTTCCCTTCTTCTGGGGATGCTCTGGGACTGTGCAGCTTACTCCTATTGTAATTTACTCATACAGTAATTTACTCGTATAGAAATTTAAATAAATAAATAAATAAATACTCATGGCTACATAGACTGGCTCTTCTCCCTGAACGCACATTGGGGCATCCACAGTCAGATACCTAAGCTACTGATCTCTTCAGCCATATGTTGTTGTTGTTGCTGCTGCTGCTGCTGCTGCTGCTGCTGCTGCTGCTGCTGTTGCTGTTGCTGTTGTTGTTGTATGTCATCAAATTACCCCTAACATATGGTTAACCTATGAATGAGCAACCTTCAAAATTTAAAATATTTAGTTTTTCTAGTGATTTTAAGAAACTACACTATTTTAGTGTGGGTTTTTATTATTTTACTATCTGATATAATTGTTAGTTTACTGGTATGTAACTTTGTTCTGTTGTCTGGGAATTTTTTGACGTGAATTCGATGAATGTCTTACATTTTGGTTGGGTGGTCTAGCAGCTTTGGGATGTAACAAAAATCATGTACTTTTGACGAGCTGCATCACCAAAACTAAGGCACCCATAAAAACAAGGGTTATGTCATTTGAAAGATTGTCTCAGCAACTTTAAGAATTGTTAGAACCCAAAAGCCAAAAATACAAAGCAATGACGTCATCACTTTTGGAAATAGCATCGGAAAAGTAACAGTTTTGCTGGGGGCGGGTGGGTTTCAGTTGTTGGACAGCCAGCGAACAAACCACCCAACCAATTCAGATGATCTAAAGTGCATTTGAAAGAGGAAAGATTAACCTTTGTGGCAACACTTTAAGATTTGGAATTGGACTTTGGAAAAATAATCTATGAAGCATTTTACAAAAAAAAAAAAAAAACCCACTCAAACAAGGTCACAAAATGCAAAAAAAGAGAGGGAAAACCAATTTAGAAACTGAATATGACTTCTCGAGGTGGATACAGTTTGCATACAACATGTGGAGAAAAATTATACCCAAGCAAGAATCCACAAAAAGATATTGGGGGAAAATGTGGCTAATTAAAATGACATTTCCGCTGGGGGGTGGGTTTGGCGGTGAGCCAACAAAAAACTGATCGACCAAAGTGATCCAAAGTGCACTTGATAGATGACAGAATAACCTTTCTTTTGACACGTATACAATTTGGATCGGACATTAGAAACATTTTATATGAAGGTTTAAAAGCCAAAACTGGCAAGTGCTTGTGACTGTAAATCCTCTTCCTCTCTTCCCCTCTTTTCTTTTCTGATCACCCTGCATGGCCTGTCTCCACCTCCCATCATCCCCAATCCCCAAGTTTTTAAGGTATGTTCCGAGTGCTGGTCTGATGGTCAAGGAGCGCCCGTGTGTGTGTGTGTGTGTGTGTGTGTGTGTGTGTGTGTGTGTGTGTGTGTGTGTGTGTGTGTGTGTGTGTGTGTGTGTGTGTGTGTGTGTGTGTGTGCAAATAAGTGCAAGTGGAGTGAGTTCTCCACCCCTTCCTTCCTTCCCCAACACCCTCTGCTACAACTGTATGCCAGGGAAAGAAAGAGGTATATGTGTCTGATAAGCCTCCAAGCCAGTGTCTTCCTGCAGAGTCCATTACCAAAGGCAGCCAGCACAGGAAAAGCCCTCGCCAAACATGGATGAAAGGGTCTCTTGCTTGCCCAACAGGATTGATATATGAATGACATTGTTGCCCATCCTGAAAAAATCTTTGCCCACCCACATCTAGAATCCTGCCTATGGCTCTGGTGGGTGGGTTACATTCAAAGGGGAGGGAGCTAGCAAGAGAGATTGCTTTCCTTTCCTTTCCTGCCAGCTTGCTTTGTCCGGCTCCTGGTAGGGAGACGTGCAAAGCTGGCATGGGGGTGGGGCTCAAAAGCAGGCCAATGCATTTAAAGGGGAAAACCCACCCATTTTCACCTCTGATCTTCTCATTCTCCACTTCCACACTTGTGGAACCACTTCAGTGGGAAGGTAAACAGCATTTGGGGTTGAGGCATGCCTGCCACATGTCCACCTTAACATCTGCAGACACAGACAGTGCTGGTTCTTTGGCTAATAAACATAGATGAGCACTGAAACATAGAGTTGGACACTACAGGCTTTTGAGCAGGGTTGACCTTTACCTTTATTTCAATGTTTGTTCCCTCAAACCCCCCCCCCCCCAAAAAAAAATGTTGTAGGTAGAGTCTAAGGAGACTACCATCAGGGATTTATTTCATGAAGGCCATTTTGCCCTTCCTCCACCACCTGGCACTTACTGGTGTGGTGGAAACAGTAGGGGGCCACATGAAATGGTGCTGCAGGCCGCATCCAGCCCCTAGACTGAAATGATTAGCCTATCAGATTCAGGAAATGACACATATATTTTTCAGATATTCCTATTTCCTTTCATTCCCAGTAATAACAAAGGACTGTCTGGTCATAACCATTTCAACAGGGTCAAGAGATACATTATATAATGGCAGATAATTCTAGGATTGAGAGATTCCAGTTATGTGACATGGGTATCCAAGTTCTTTATACAACCTATTAAGTATGGAAGCTGTGGAGATTTCTGGAATCCCTGGTAGTGCATCTTTCTGCAGGAGCCATAGGTGTGTTTGCTTCACTTTGACAAGCAAACTCCCAAATGAATCCAAGGCTCTCACTGGAAACAGTTTAATGTGGAAACCATAGGCTGACCAGATTTTTACTTGTTTTCATAAGAGACTATTAAAATACCATATACAGTCAAACCTCGCATAAAGAGCGCTTCACTTAAAGAGTAACTCACTTAAAGAGCAGAAATTTCTCTGAATGCTTGCTTCACTTAACAAATAAAACCAACCAAAAACTCGCTTAACAAATAAATCGGGGTTCGCAATTCCCCCCCCCCACACACACACACAATTGGTCACTTACAATGGTGTTTCGCTTAATGAGCAAAATCGCTTAAAGAGCAATCCTGTGGAACGCATTATGCTCTTTAAGGGAGGTACAACTGTATATGAAATCCCTGAACATCTCTATCTTTACAGTTCTATATTTCTGTACATGCACATATAAATGAGCTATAATTTCAATTTCAATATTTTAACATTACAATGTGCATTACAAAAGTAATATTCCTTTATGCCACTGATAAACAGATGCCACATGTATCATTAATATTATTATACTAAAAAGATGAAGATGATCATGGTAATATAATGATGATTATAAATATGAAAAGGAAGACCATAACAAAGGGTTTTTCCTAAACTATTTTATTATTCTCTTCCTCTCCCTATATTAACTATCACAGAGATTATTTTTAAAAACTATTCTGTGTGCTCATACTTCACTACTTACAGTGCTAAGTATTGTATACTTAGATAGTGATTATTATCTTTGATTACCCTCTTTCTTTGTACAAAACTATAAATAGAGGTAGAAATACTCAGGGATTTCATTCAGTAACCATTTTAAAGCAAACTGAATTGATTTGCATCTCCTGGATTAATAAGGGATCAGAACTCCAACGACTCTTTGAATTACACATTAGTTAGCTCATTGAGATACAGCTCTCAGCTCAAACACCTTTTCAAAATGTGAAAAGAAAGAAAATAGGAGTAAAATGTGTACAAAAAAGATTCATTTGAGCTACATTTATTAAATTCTAACTTTTATGGTAATTGTATGGATGGATAGACAAATAAAATACAGTCTCAGAGAGAGAGAGATTTGATTACATACACAGTGCTGATGTGTATTGCAGTTCAAATCAACAGCAGCATGGCACTGGATAACAAGATCCAGAATGCATGTTATCTTCACTCGCCTTCACATGGTTCCTTATCTCCAGGTGACAAAGACCATTATTTTAGCTAATTGAGGTCTCCATAATTTGTACACAATTTCTCTAAAACTAGTTTCCTTTCACTTTGATGGAGCAAAGCACATAGGGTGAATATAGAAAAGGGGTTCTCAACCTACAGCCTGGGGGCCAGCTGCAGCCCATGACTCCATTTCATGTTGCCCCCATTGCCTCCGCTACACCTGGAAGTGTCATGTGAGGCAGGAAGGACAAAATGGCCATCCGCCCCCGAAGCTGTCTGAGGGAGCATGACCTGGCCCTTGGCTTGAAAGGGTTGAGAACCCCTGGTTGTTGTTGTTGTTGTTGTTGTTGTTGTTGTTGTTGTTGTTGTTGTTGTTGTTGTTGTTGTTGTTGTTGTTGTTGTTGTTGTTGTTGTTGTTGTTGTTGTTGTTGTTGTTGTTGTTGTTGTTGTTGTTGTTGTTGTTGTTGTTGTTGTTGTTGTTAATAATCAAATTTATATTCCGCCCTACTCGCACAAGCGACTCAGGGCGGAGCACAACAGGTATATAATATACTACAAACACACTAAAAGAACAGTAAAATTTAAAACCCATTAAAAACATTAAAAACAACCTCCCAATCCCTAGCCTAAAAGAAACTGGATAAAAGGAATGGGAGTGGATAAAAGGAATGGGAATGGGAGTCGGGATAGGAGGGTAGATGTAGGAAGTTAAATAAGCCGGGGGGGGGGGTGTCAGTAAACCATCACTACCCCACACCATTCCTGCCAGCCAGGTTTTCAGGCCCTTTCTAAAAGCCAGTAACTCCGTCTGGAGGTGCAGCTCCAGAGGCAGGCGATTCCACAGAGTCGGAGTGAACAGGGAGTAGGCCCTCTTTCTAGTGCCAGAGAGTCGAGCCTCTCTGGCAGATGGTACAATTAAGGCACCTCTCCGGTCCGCTGTGGTGGGACGGACAGATACCCTTGGGGAGATGCGGTCTCTCAAGTAACCTGGCCCACTACCATATAGGGCTTTAAAGGTAATGACCAGCACCTTGAATTGCACCCAGAGGCAAACTGGTAACCAGTGCAGCCACCCGAAGCAGTGGGGATGCATGAGAATACTGCCCACATCCCAGCACCACCCGAGTTGCCACATTCTGGACCAGCTGCAGCTACATCCAATGCTCCTCTACCTCAGAAAACATGTAACAGAGATGCAGCCCACAATTACTCAAATAAAACATTCTTGTTCTCCTTGTTTGTATTGTTGAGAGATCCACAAAATATTTTACTCTCTCATAATAATAATTGGACAGTACATAAAAATATTGCTTGACCAACATTGCAAGACCACTGAATTAACGTGTCCAAGCTTGGAATAATTTCTAGCAGGCAATACTGAGCAGTTGCTAAACACCTCTCAATCTTGATGAAGTTTTCTTTCTTTCTTGTAGTTGTGTATCTTCACTCAGTGCAGGTCAGTGCAGGTGAACAAAATGGCCTCCTGAAAACCAGGAGTGAGTTAAAACTTCATTTCACTTGTTTTCTTTTTAAAACTTGTTGTCATTCACACCTTTTTTCACATTCAGGATGGAAATTATTATAAATCAAATTAGAATAAACAAAACAATTGTAGTGTCCTCAGGTTAAGTTCAGCTCAGCTCAACTAAAGTCTTTGAATTACGGGAAAGTTATAGAAATGATCCATGCATATATATAAATAGAATATCCAAAATCTTGTGGTAAATCTAGAACACAGATGATGCAGGGCAACCCACTAAATCAGTGACAATTTGGTCAGTCAACTCCTGCATACATTAAATTGTTTCAACTCTTGTTGTGACTTAGTTCCAGATTTCAGCCATTGCATATATTAGGTGTGTTTGCATGATTAGCTACTGAGCAAACTAGTGAAAGAGAACAAGAGAGATTGCTGCTAATCAGCTTTCTCCTGAAGGCTGGAAGAATGCCAACTTTTATGCTAGTAAATATCTACTATTTCTTTAAACCATGAGTTCTCAACCTTTTAAATTTGGGGGCTGGGTCACACTCCCTCAGACAGCTTTGGGGGCTATTTTGCCCTTCCCCCACCACATGACACTTCCTGGTGTGGTGGAGGCAGTGGGGGGCACATGAAATGGTGCTGCAGGCCACATCTGGGTGCCACATCCAGGTGCCTTGGGCCACAGGTTGAGAATTCTTGCTTTCAACACTTCTCTTGAATTGGGTCTGGTGACACAAAGAAGCCTTGTCAGTAATATCTGTATCAAGGCTGCTGCTTAGAGATAGTGAAGAGTCCCTCCCCTCCCCCATTTTCCCACATGGATAGCTGAAGTTCATTTTCTTATGCCAGAGTTTTCATATGTTTAATTTAAATGATATAGTGATGAAATAGAAGGCATTAAGCTTCAGTAAACAAAGGAAGACCAAATGTGAGGTCATCAGACAAGTGAAATAAATGCATACTGGTAAACAGAAATGATTTAAATCCATTTTTGTGCTTGTAATTTAGTACTGAATAGCGTACACTGTGAAAGTTAATGTTCTATTTGTTTGTCTCTGCATCAACATTTATAGAGGATATGATGAACCTAGGTATATTAGAGAGGCTGTGATAGCTCTATTGCTTTAATATGCCCAGAAAGTCATTTGCTAAACGCCTTTGATATTCCATTTATCTTGTTGTAGCATTTAATAGTTTTTATTTGAACAAGAGGAAAAGAAACAGCTTGGTTGTAGAGTAAATAGTCTGCCCTTGATACTGCTCATTCACTAAGCAGAAGAACAAAAGATTATACACAACTATTTTCACATAAATGGATGAGATTTCTGAATAGGCTTCATCTTCAGCATTTTTTTTATTATTTTCAGAGACATTATTTCTCTTTTTCTATATTTCACAGATTCCCCAGTGACTAGCAAAGGGGGATGAGGAGGAGATTTGTAGTTTTCATTTGGCTACTCTTCTAAACTGGATATTCTTAAACTGCATGTCTCCAAACAAAATACAAATTGAAATGGATATATTTGTATTTTCCCAAATTTTGCTACACAGTTCTTGAGTTAAAAAATCCATGCAAATGTAATTAAAAAGACTTTTGGGGAAATTTACAAAAATGTATCATAATTAGCACAAAAGCCAAAAAGCGCGCCTGTTCCTTCTCTTTATTGTTTTTCTCAGTGGTTAAGAAGCTTGCCTTGTTACCTGGAAGGCTGGCAAGTCAGCAGTTCAAGACCTGGGTACTGCATGATGGACTGAGCACCTGTCTCTGTCCTAGCTCTTGGGGACAGGAAAGCAGCCTCATTCGAGCATCCTCTGAGTGGAGTTTCTCCAGCAAAAATCCTTTCAACCCAGAATAATTTTTTTTTTTTATTAAATTTTTATAGGTATTTAAACAATATAAACATACAACAATAAAATTGAAAAAGAAACAAAAAATACAATACAATAATAAAAAATTACACACAAATTACAGAAATAAGAAAATAAAAAAAAAGAGAGAGAGAGTAAATCATGGAATAGAAACAACTTTTCTTCCTCTATATCAATATGAGTACCTTACATTAACCATATATAAGCAACCACAACATTAATAATAAAAAATTACCTAAACTCTACTCATCCCGTGTAAAAGCTGCTTAAATCATACTTAATACCATTTTTCAACTCATTCTCTAGTACATTTAATTTCCTGCATTATCATAGGACACACTTTTATTATCACCCCTGTGATATTTACAATGTCCAGGGGATTGTAAAAACTCATAGTTTCCAAAAATCATTTTGTTCCGGTACAGGAGCAACCCCTTTCTTCTTGACAGTCACATATTCTACAAAAGGTTTCCAGATTCTCCAAAAATTATTAACTTTAGCTCTTCCTTTTCTTATTTTTAGCTCACTGGTAAGTTTATCATTCAGTGCCAGCTCCCACATTTCTTTGTACCAATCTTGTATTTTTATCGAAACATCATTTTTCCAATTTCTTGCAATACAAAGTCTAGCCGCTGACAGCATCACAGACATCAATTCTTTATTATCCTTACTTATATTGAACTTATCAACCTCCGTTAACAAAACTGTATCCGGGCCCCAAGCGAGCTGCATTTCCAATATACTATTTATTTCATTTTTCACTTTTTGCCAAAAATTTCCCAAACATTTGCATGTCCACCACATATGTATATATGTTCCCACGTCATGTTTACAACGCCAGCATTTATCACTAATCTTGTTATCCATTCGGTGCAGCCCAATTGGGGTCCTATACCACCACCAGATTATCTTATAATTATGTTCTTTCATTCTAACGGACATGGATCTCATAATCCTTTTTCTCCATTTTCTCTTCCAATTTTCCACTGAAATTGTTTCATTTAATTCATATTCCCACTTGTTTTTTAAAACTTCCTGTATGTTTCCACCTTTATTCAGGATTTTATAAATCTTACTTACTACTCCTTTAATACCCATGTCGCCTTTCCTGATCTTACTTAACATAAGTTCAAATAAAGTTAACTCTCTCATCAAACTATCATCTGTCAAATATTTCTTATTCCAATTATTTATTTGAAGAATCTTGAACCAATCTAACTGCATTTGTGAAAATAATTCTCTTTTTCTGTCACTGTCTTTACATATGTTAATCCAATCTTTCAACAAGAGAGCCTCTTTCTCTATTAAAGTACTTCTGATCCTACTATCTATTCGTATTGGAAAAGCACTTAAGTCGTCCAATTCTATAACAGGCGAAGTGCCTGGGACAAGCTCCTCTTTTATTCTATTCCATTCTTCTATTGTTGTTTTCATCAATTTACACCTAGGGGATATTTTTGAATTTTCCTTCTTTTCACTTAAGAATATTGATTTATCAAATTTCTGGGACTCTTTCCTTTCAATTTTTTCCCATATTACTTCTTCCCTGTTCAATATTTTAATAACATTTCTTACCTGAAATGCCCTGTAATAATCCCGAATATTAGGTATTCCTAAACCCCCCTCTTTTTGAGATATATACCATAATTTTTTAGCTATCCTAGCTCCCCGTTTGCCATTACAGAATCTATTAAATATATTTTGGTACTCTTTTAATTCTTTATCAGTCAACTTAATTGGTAATACATCCAATAAGAAGTTTATTTTGGGTAACAACATCATCTTACATAATGCAACCCGTCCGAACCATGATAAATTTAACTTGTTATACCTAATTATTTTCTGTTCAATTTCCTTCTTCTGTTTATCATAGTTTAACCCTTTAAGCTCTCCAAAGTTATTAGATATTATTACCCCCAGATATTTAATTTTATTTCCAATCTGAATCTTATACTTCTCCCTTATTTTTTTTTCTTCTTCCTTAGTCCCATTACAAAATAGCATTTCAGTCTTGTCCCAGTTTACTTTCAAGCCCGTCATATCCTCAAACTTACTCAAGTGCTTATCTATGTTTTCAATTGCTTTCATTGGATGTTTTGCAATAATGAGAGTGTCGTCTGCATACAAGTTAATTTTATTACCTTTCATTCCTATTATATCCTCATCCTGGCGTATTGAGTTCGCCAAAAACTCCATGACCAGAATAAACAATGTTGGTGACAATGGACAGCCCTGCCTTGTGCCTGCTTCTAAATTTATGTTCCCAGAATATTCACCATTAATTCTAATCCTAGCTGTTCCAAATTGATATAATTTCTTAATCACTCCCTGAAATCTAGTACCAAATCCATATAGTTTAATCGTCTCTTGAATTGTTAACCATTGTAAAGAGTCAAAAGCTTTAAATATATCTAATGACAAAAATCCCACTTTCTCTTTCTTTTGTTCTGCTAGGTCCATTAGGTCTATTACTCTTCGCGTTAAATCTGACATGTATCTGTTTTTGACGAACCCTGCCTGATCTTCCTTTATATAATCAAATATAAAACTACTCAGTCTATTTGATATTATTGATGTAAAATTTTTTGCATCCTGATTAATTAGTGAAATCGGTCTGTACGATTCCACTCTTTCTAAATCCTTGCCTGGCTTAGGGACTAAAACTATTATGGATCTATTCCATGACCTTGGAGTTGCTTCTCCCTCCAATATTTTATTAAACAATTTACTCAGTCTCGGAACAATCCATCCTCTAAAGTCTTTATAAAACTCAGCCGATAACCCATCTTCCCCTGGAGCCTTATCTACTTTTAATTTCTTTATCGTTTCCTCAATCTCTCTTTCTGTAATTTCTCCCTCCATTATATTTTTATGTTCTATTGATATTTGTGAGATTCCTTGAGTTTCAAAGCATTCTCTAAGTTTGTCCAAATTTACCTCTCTTTTTGAGTACAGTTCATTATAAAAATTTTCTATTATCTTCATTTTGTCCATCTTTTTATTGCATCTCTTTCCATTTTTGTCAATCAATACCCCAATCTGACTTTTGGTTTTCTTCTCTCTTGCTGCCTTTGCTAATAATTTAGAATTCCTATTACTGTACTCAAAATATTCTCTTTTTAAATAGATCATATCCTTTTTAATTTTTTCAATATCTTTCCCATCCAATTCCTTCTTGATTTTTTGTATATCCTCAAAAATTGTCTGATTCTTAGTTCTTGCATGCTCCAGGTAAAGTTGTTTTAATTTTATTTCTAACTCCTGATACCTGCTTTTTTTCTGTTTATTTTTAAAACTGTTTAATTTTATAGATTCCCCTCTAAATATCGCTTTCATTGTATCCCATACCGTGCTATAGCTGACCTCTTCATTATCATTCCAATTCCAATATTCTTCCCATTTCTCCATTACATTTTTCTTACTAACGTCATCCCTAAATAAATTTGAATCATATCTCCATTTATACTCCTTTTCCCCCCCGTTGTCCAATTTTATTTCCATTAATATTTTTGCGTGGTCTGACTCTTTAAACATCCCTATTTTAATATCCTCAATAGTTCTAATTAACCCCTCTGTAACAAATATATAATCTATTCTAGAATACATATTATGTACATGGGAGTAAAAAGTATATTCCCTTTCATACCCTTTAATTTCCCTCCATGTATCTTTTACCCCCAGTGTCTTAATCCAATCATCCAAAATATACTTTTTACTCTTTTTCTTACTACTTGTACTATCAATTTCGGATCTTATTATATTAAAATCCCCCGCTATAAATGTATTTTTTGTTCCTTCTCTTTCTAATATTTTTCCCATCCTATTTAAAAACTCTTCTTGCTTATCATTGGGGGCATATATATTAACAAGTGTAACTTCCTCCTCATCTATATTTCCTTTGATTATAAGATATCTGCCTTCTGGGTCAGCTATACTGTGTGTCATATTAAACCCTGCCTTTTCTGAAATTAAAGTTGCAACTCCTCTTGCCTTTGATGAGCCATAGGCCTTCTCATAAATTTGTATCCCTCTCAGGACTATTTTATTTGTTTGTGCAGACTTCTGATGGGTCTCTTGAAGAAAGATAATATCTGCTTTCTCTTTGTTAAGTGCAATCTGTAATTTCTTCCTTTTTAGTACGTTGCCTGTACCCTTCACATTCCATGTTAGTATTTTTAAATTCTTAACCATCTAATTTTATTATCTTCCTTAATTTTTTACAATACTCCCTGGACGTGTACCACCTATCCCCTATCTTACAAAAACTATACGAACTAAATAATAAACAAAGATAATCTAAAAACATATTAAGACTAACTTGAAAAACATAATAAAAAAGTAAACAAAAAAACTTACCTATTCTTCTACTTTGTTTCAACCTCCCCACTTCCTTTTCAAGAATGTCGCCTCCGTATACCAAAGAGGGGAGGGGGGGATCGGGGCAGGATGACATTGCTTTCCCTGTAGCTCCCCTCCTCCCTCCGCCAATATTTCTTTATTGTTCATTATTCTCACTCTGTAATTTCAACAATTTCAACACTCGGATCCGACGTGTCCATCCCCCCCGCCGCTCCCCCCTCCTCCCTCTCCATTCTCAAAACTGGTGCCATTTCCCCAGACATATACAAATCCGTTCTTAATTCAATCCATTCACTAGTAGCCACCTTAATTAAACCAATGTGGGTTAGATAGCCCAGAATGTCCATCTTCAAGTCAAGAATATGCATTTTTTTATCATAAAAAAAACTCAGTTGTTGTGGGAATCTCCAGTTGTATTTGATGCCCTTGGCAGTCAGCAATTTTGTAACCGGTTTCATCTTGTATTTCCATCTTCTTTCCTCTGGGGCAATATCATTGTAGATTTCCACATCATCATCCTCAATTTTTAGAACGCCAGAACCAGCTTGTTTAATGTAAGCCATTACTTTAAGCTTATCCGCCCAATTTGCAAATTTAACCAAAACATTTCTTGGTGCATTCTTACCCCTTCTACCCCCAATTCTAAAAACTCCTCCAAGATCCTCCGGTACAAAATTTTTCCCCATTTGTAACGAATTAAGCCAATCAACTATCCTATCTTTGAGCTTGTCTGGCGTTCGTTCAGCCATTTTTCTGATCACGATGTTCTGCTTTCTCTGCCCCTCTTCCACCAAAAGTATCCTTTTCTCTTGTGCCGAAACTCTTGCTGAAGTTGCATGTTCATGAATAAAAAGTTCATTCGCTGTTATTCTCACTTGTTTTACATCCTCTTGAATTGTGTCTGTAATCACTTTAATCTTTTTAGTATTCTCCGTAACGTCTTTTTGTAAATCAGTGAGAGATCTCGCCAGACTCTCATGTTGGAGTCTAGCAATTTCTCTGTCCTTCTTCATTTCTTCATTATTTCTTTTTATTTCTATTGACATTTGTTGTAACATCTTAAACATCTTATCCATATCAGATGATTCAAAACTGGGCGTATCCATCGTAGCTGGTGTCTCCAAAACCGGTGATGGAGTATGTCTTTCCTTCTCCTTCTGGTCCTTCTGTTCTCTCTTATCCTTCCTTGTTTTCGGTTTAACCACTTCCTCCTCCTCTTTCCCCCGCCCTCCCTCCATTGTAGTTCCAAAATTTTCCAAGAGAAAAAACCAGTAATCAATCAAGTATTTCAATCTATTTAAATTAAAATGTAAAACCAATTATTTTTATGTATTTTTATATACTTTAATCAAAATTTCCAATTTATTTCCGAATTAATTAATTAATTAATCAATTAAACAATTAATGTCTTTTATATTTCTAAATTCAAAATTCTAATCAATAAACTTGATCAATTGATTGATTACTTATTAAAATTAGCCAATTAATAAGACAAAAAAAACTTAGTCACTTTCCCACTTAATCAATCAAATCTAATAAATTGATCTACTTAATATGAGATAAAAGAGCTTAAAAATCCCAAATGTATATATAATATGTATGTAATAAAAAAGTTTTAAACTTAATAGATTTAATAAATTTAATAGTTTTAGTTTAATTTATTTTGTAAAATTAATAAGAAAAATTAATACAATTAGTAAATTTGATAAGTTAGAAAACTTGAGTAAAGTCAAAAAGTAGGAGATGAGGGGGGGGATAGAGAGAAGACTAAAAAATAAAAAGAAAACAATTACTAAAAATTAAAGGAGAAATCCAATAGAAAAGGAAGAACTATAATCCACGTATAAGCAAATCAATAATAATCAAAAAGAAGGACCCACTCACACAAACTCAGGCAACAGAAACTAAACACAAAAGCCAAAAAACAAAAGGGGAGGGGGAGAGAGGGAGGAGGGGGAAAGAAATCTATACACTGACTATACACAGGCTACTATTACTCTAAAAATACGTGGGGACTATTTAGTTTAACCAAAAAAGATTATCACACTCTATAAATAGTTAAGGAGGTGAGACGATGTCCAAACAGCACAAACAATAAAACAATTAAATCAACAGGACAGACGAACACCACAAAGAGACAATATGGCGCTTCCCTCTTGCTTCTAATTTCTCGTACTCGGGCTGGTGGCTTTCACTTGAACCGATAAGTTTCGTTTTACTCCGCCATTTTCAGATCACTTTCACCAGTCCGTTTAAAGAGTTTTTCCACTAAAAGTTAATAAAAATCCAACTGTTGCAAAGTTTTCTCGATCTCCACAAAGCCCCTTCTAGCCCGTATTAAAAAGCCGCGGTTTGTCTTTTCTACACAGCGTCCCGTCTGCCCACCATCACTTTTTTTTAAAAAACTCAGTAAGTTTCGTTTCATTCCACCATTTCGAGCTCCGGTCAGCTGCCCGTTTGATTAAATTAAGTTGTAAGGGAAGTCCAATAGTCAATCCAGATTTCTCCACTCAAAAAAAAAAAGTTTCTTCAAACCGCTATTTCAATTAATAATAAAACCACAATCTTCCCCGCTCTGTCCACTCTGTCCGCTCCTCCAATCGCGCCAACACACAAAATACAGTTTCTCACACCGACCTCTCTCTCGCACTCTCCTTGCCTCCTTGCCTTCGCCTCTCCTCTCCCCGTCACCACTCAAAGATTGAAGCCCGCTTCCTCTTCACGGTGCCCCGTCTGCCCCGGCAAGCTTTTAAAAACAACTCACAACCTTACAGATCAGTTTTGTCCTTGGGCAAACTCCGGCACCTCTCAGAAGCGCTTCCGCGACGAAAAGCAGAAAAGTAAGTTAAAATCCTCCGTAACTTTGTCGAATTCCGTCTTTCACACAGACCGGGTCAGCTCAACGAACAGCAGGCTTGTCCCGGCGGCTCTTTCGAGCCGCCAGTTCCCCCCGCCGCTCGGATCTCAGACCCTTAGTCTTTTCAGTCAGCTTTCTGCGCTTCTCCTGCTTAATGCCAGCACCTCTGCTCCGTGCGATCTTCCGAGGTCGATTTTTTTTTTTTTTAATATTAAAAATATTCAAGAAAACCCCATTGATTCCACATTAAATTGGCGGAGCGAAGGGAAGCTGCTGCTATCCCCTACGCCATCCAAGCCACGCCCACCCCAGAATAATTTCTGACACAAAATTATTTATATCTCCTACCAGAGATGATGATGATGTTGTTGTTGTTGTTGTTGTTGTTGTTGTTGTTGTTGTTGTTGTTGTTGTTGTTGTTGTTGTTGTTGTTGTTGTTGTTGTTGTTGTTGTTGTTGTTGTTGTTGTTGTTGTTGTTGTTGTTGTTGTTGTTGTTGTTGTTGTTGTTGTTGTTGTTGTTGTTGTTGTTGTTGTTGTTGTTGTTGTTGTTGTTGTTGTTGTTGTTGTTGTTGTTGTTGTTGTTGTTGTTGTTGTTGTTGTTGTTGTTGTTGTTGTTGTTGTTGTTGTTGTTGTTGTTGTTGTTGTTGTTGTTGTTGTTGTTGTTGTTGTTGTTGTTGTTGTTGTTGTTGTTGTTGTTGTTGTTGTTGTTGTTGTTGTTGTTGTTGTTGTTGTTGTTGTTGTTGTTGTTGTTGTTGTTGTTGTTGTTGTTGTTGTTGTTGTTGTTGTTGTTGTTGTTGTTGTTGTTGTTGTTGTTGTTGTTGTTGTTGTTGTTGTTGTTGTTGTTGTTGTTGTTTCAATTTTTATACCGTCCTACTCAGTTGGACTGACTCAGGGCGGTTACTGGTTCTCATGGCTTTCTTGCCTCTGAATGAGGCAGACATTGTTGTATTGCAACCAAACCAGGACTTCATACAAAGAGTGTATAAATGAGGCAAAATAGGGGTATTTATACATTACCAGAGCAGATACAAAGTAGTTCAAGAAGTCTTCAGTTGGGATTTGGTTTACTAGAGTTTTTGAACAAATAATTGAAGTATACTGCAGCATTGATGAATGGGGTTGAAAATGGTGAGATGTAAACAAAAATATTTTGCGGCACTTATTATAGGAAAAATGGGAAGTTTCCTGGGAACTCCAACCATCTTCCCTTGGGAGGGTTCAATTTGACCTCAACAGACTCTGTTAATTCAGGTCTGTCAGTCATGGAAAGGAAATTGTGGTACATAACTTATTTGACTGGCTATGTTCTTGAATGTAGCTGCTTCATTACTTGCATCAATTGACTGTGTATGAGGGTGTGAGATAGGTATCTAACTCTCCTAAATGGGCTTTGACTAGTTAGGCCAATGAAACACTAGGGACTAGCTCCCCATCACCACACATATTTCTGCTTTCTTTTATTGTTGGTTACTTGCTGCTGCTACATGTTTGGCCGGACATCCCACTACGGTAATGGAGTAGACTTAACACTGAGTGTTGGGTGATGGTAAATAACCTGACACCCTAAAGGGCCAAAAGCTATGGGTGAATGAGCCCCTTTAGGTGTGGTGATGGTCTCCCTTAGTGGAGGAAATGCCAATGGAAACCATCATATTGGGGCAACGACAAAATGAGTGGAGGAAGAACCACTATCTGATTCCCAATGGTCATGGAGGTGGAAGAGGCCATGATAGATGGACTGACTGTGAAGGCACACCTTGTCAATATCCTCAAGGCTGTGGCAGTCCATTGCAGTCCCAGTGCTAAATCCTTCATGTCTCATTTCATATATACCGCAGGAGATGGCTCTGTGATCACAATGTGTGGGTCACTTCATGGCAACCTGGAATCCACCTTAAACAAATTCACGCCAATGGCATTTTCCTGCTTCAGGAAAAAATGCATTCTCAGGTACGATTTGCAGCCGGTGCCAACTTGCTGCTGCTAGCCTTTAGTTACGGCACCTTTTTTTTCTTCATTTACTGTAGGTGAATGAATATTTTCCAGAATTGACAGGTACCAACTTGTAATACTCTCATTTAGACTAGGTAGTGATGGGGGATATATGGGTAGCGCTTAGGCACTAAAGGGACATTTTCTATCTACTAAATACAATTCCTAGGGAAGTACAGAAAGAGAGAAGGAATCTTGATCAGTAAATCAAGTACCTGGCTGCAGGGGAGGAAGTGGGATCTTGATTACTCTGCATCTATTTATAAAGCTGTGGTAAATACTGAGTAAAATTGGAAACTCTACAAATTCTCCAATCTTCACCAGTGCTTGTCAAATCTCACTGGGTGTGGGGATTGTTGTATCATTTTCCTCCCTCTCTGCAAAATCTTCTAGTCTTCTCAAATGACTCCTGAAGGTTGATTTCATGACAGTTTTTATTTGGATGTCAAATTTAGATTGAATTTCTTTTCTCTTAATGCTGATGTGGAAGTTTTGAAAATTTGATGATGAATTAGGTGATGTGATGGCAAACTCTGCATTGAGGTGATGCTCTTCTTGTTTTCGTGTTTTAAAAAAAGCATTCCTAAATTAAATTGGTGTTTTCAATGAAAACTAATGTGCACATTTAGAGTAGCTTTCTCTTTCATATTTCAAACCTGTCCTCCAGTAACAAGCAAATCAAAATGTATTTTGCAATTGTCTGGTCTTAAACATATTTAATTGAAATTTAACCCAATGAAGATTAATGGAAATGCTTCCTGGTGAGTTTAAGATTGTAGCTGTAAAGAGAATAGAGTCCCCTGGACTGCAAAGAGAACAAATCAGTCAATCCTGAAGAAAATCAACTGAGACTGTTCATTGGAGGGACAAATACTGAAGATGAACCTCAAGTACTTTGGCCATCAAATGAGAAGAGAGGACGCACTCAAAAAGGCCTTGATGGTGGGAAAGATTGAAGGTAAAAGAAGAAGGGGACGACAGAGAGTGAGGTGGCTGGATGGAATCATTAACACAATGGGTGTAGGTCTGTGTGGACTGTGGAGAATGGCAGAGGACAGGGGTGCCTGGAGAATGGTGGACCATGGGGTCGCAAAGAGTCGGACTCAACTGTGTGACTGAAGAACAACAAAAGATGCATTTATTTACCTAGAAGTAAACCTTATTGAATTACATGAGACTTCTTTTTGGTTACTAGATATGTATAGGATCGTAGTGTTAAGGACAGAGATTTTTAAGGGGCTTGGGGTTAACATAAATGTCTTTCAAAAAGCAAAAAGAAGTAGTTGAGTTTTTCAATATTATTCAATTTCCTCCATATGTGACTTCTATAAGAAGAATTGGTCTTCTTCCTCCTCTAATCTTCACCCAGAAATTTCTTATGAAAGGCACATTTCACTGCTATGTCTATCACAAGTGGCTGGCTTCCTGTATATGCAAAGGATGCTGCTCTTTTACTGCTAAGTTTTTTTTTATTAGACTACCTGAGTGGCTGTGATTAAGGTTTAATGAACTCTCGGTTAGCACTAATGAACACAAATAAATGCATGTTTTATTAAATGACTTGTCTCTTTTTAAATGAAAAGTAATGCTGGGCCGATTAATGGAAATTGTTTGGGTCACTTCAGAGCAAGTGGAATACTCTTTTGAAAAGTAAAGACATTGTTAGTTACAGAGCTGCCTGACTAACATTGTGGTCTTTGTTTTTTAAGGACAGATGTCTACAGGATGCAAAACCACCAATAGGGTTCAAATGTAATCCATAGATTTTTCTCCAGTCTTAGGAACTAAACATGTTGGGAACATTTGCCCTCAGGAACACATGGGGAAGAAATGGGAGATTCTCCTTTGCATTATATAACACATGCACAGAAATATGAGTTCCTTTCCCCTCCTCTACCATGGATGTTGTCAACTTACAAATATTCTGAAAACAGATCATATTGTGCTTTCTCATTAGCCATAACAGGGTGGTTAGAGTGTCAGTAAAATCTTGATAGACCACTGCACATCCCAAGTTATTTCTATTCTTCTGTTAATTGCAAGACCACTTTGGGTGGAGATTACGCATATGATATCCATACCATACCATCATTGTACCATTATTTTTCCAGAAGATCAAGAGCTCCAACTTCATTCATTAGCTGGACTGCTTGCATAGAGTTTGTATTTTATTCTAGTGCCTGTTAATCAAATCATGAAGAAAAATGGTCCGGATATGGGAAGTGATACATTGTTTCAATTGTCCTTTTACATATGACCTCATTAATCCAAAATTATTTTACTAATCATGCACAGCAATCATGATTCATCAGCAATACTCACTCCTAATATTGAACATTAATCTATTGTTTGAAGAAGATTACATACCAAAATCTTAACAGATGAAATAAGACCTTTCTGAGCATTGGTTTCTTTCACAATAGATTCAGTTCAACATTCCTGGTCAATTCTGTTTACAATTATTTTCCAGAACATATGCTAGAGTTTTTATTTTCAGATCAGCAAGAGAGACCCTTCTCTCGGAAGTGAGCTCCCATCTCTGTCCCAGCTCCTGCCAGCCTAGCAGTTTGAAAGCAAGAAATTGCAAGTACTGTACAGTGGAACTTCAGTCAACAAATGGCTTGGTTAACATAAAAAATGCATAACAAAAGAAAATCCAGAGAAAATAGTGGCTTGGTTTATGTTTTTTTTAAAGAATGGATTAATTGGTGTTCAATGCATTTCTATGGGAAAATGTATTTCAGTTAAAGCATTTTGGTTTTCAATGCATTCCTATGGGAAATTGCATCCAATGCATTCCTAAGGGAAATTCGGTTAAAGTAATTTTCACTGTCAGAAATATCCTGGAGAATGCATTAATTATGTTAACCAAGGTTCCACTGTAGATAAATAGATATCACTTCAGTGGGAAGGTAAACAGCATTTGGTACATTCCGGTACTGAAGCATGCCTGACATGTGTCCATGGAAATGTCTGCAGATGCAGACAGTGCTGCTCTATGGCTGTAAACAGAGATGAGCACTGAACCCTAGAGTCAGATATCACTGGCTTTCAAGCAAGGGCAAACTTTATATTTATCAGCTCCATGTCTCTGGTGAGCTTCCATTGTACAGCTGGTGAGTTGAACCCAAGTCCCCAGAGTCATAGTTCATTGATCTGTCTGCAATACCAAACTAGATACTGTATCTCCCAAACTATATAACTCCATGTAAAAAAGAGCTGAGTTGACCACTATATCAAATGGTCTTTATATTAGGCAAGCCTTAAGCAACAGATTGACTGTTGTACTGATTGGCTGCTTGGTTAACTATGGATCCTATTTTTTTTAACAGAGATGGTTTCAAATTGTTTTAAACTGCCTTCTGTTGTAATATAAAGTATTTATTTATGTATTGATACTCTATGTTTCAGTTTTTGAAAAAAATCCTACTTTTTACTATGCTGTATGATGTCTTGGATTCCAGTTTTGGAGGAAAAGTTATAAATCAGATCAGAAAAAAAAAATCAAACACTAGTGCAACACTCACACCTGCCAAGATCCATTTCTTTGCCCAATATCTTGTGTTGGTATTTCGTAGGCTACACTTCCATTGTCATTAGTAATGAGTCATGCCATTACTCATGTTCATGATGTTTACACAATTTTTATAGTTATCTGTTTCACTACATTCTTTCCTTAACTTTTGCAGAAGCTGGACATTGACTTTTTGTATTACTGTATAATGATCAATGGTCCCTGATCTTTTAGGACATGGGAACCACTTTAGAGTGTCCAATACTTAAAGAGTATTTAAAGTGTACTCTTTAAGAGTACTTAAAGAGATTTCCATGCCCTTAATCAAATGGGAACAAAATTAATAACCTTCTGATTGATCAAAAGCAAACAGTCAGAGGTCAATGAAGAAAAGTTAAAGGTATGGGCACCTGAGCTCTGCTGGCTAGCAAAACACCCAGAATGGCCAAAATGCTAGCATGAAGGGTAATACCAGAGAGAACTGAGAGAATGATATCTAGAGACCAAAAGAAACAATGTCACTATTGGGTTTGGTTTTTTTTAAAAGAAAGGGCAGGAAAACAGCAGTTAATCTTGCTGTTTCGGGCAGGAAGAATTGTGTGGAAGAAGGTTGAGTAGAGAACTAGTGCTGCCATTGGTGCCAGTAATGTGATGTGGGGCTTGCCCAAAACAGTGTGAATGCCCACAGAAAGGCCTCTGTGTGTCACCTGCCTGCCATAGATTCACCTACACTGCCCTAAAAAGATTCAGCTCTAACCCTAAGAACTTGGTGTACAATTGTGTTCCCTTCTGAACTAAAGGTTCTCTAAAAAACCTAGAACAGGATAGGTGAAAAATTATCTCTCTTCCCATGGCTAGTCAGAAAATGAGGCTAACAAATACCTATATGGCTCCAACAACCCATCAAATATTCTAGGTAAAGTGGTGAGTGGGTGGGTCTTTGTTGCAGCAGCCAAAAGAGGTAGGGTTCAGGTGATCCTTAAATAAGAACTCTACCTTGCCCAGTCCTAAACTCAAGACAACAATTTCTATCATCAGCCACTGCGCCTACCTCACCCTCAAAGTGGGGGGAGAGAAAGATATCCCCTCCAAGGTGCCTTCGCTGCCAATCCAGGATGTATTCCATTAGTCTTTTTGGTCTTCAAAATGATGCAGGCATAAAAAAATCCAGTACCTTGGTTCCTCCACTGAGCAGAGGAAGTGATTAATATGCCATGACAGGAAAATAGCTCTCTTCTTTGATAATTCACAGTATTTGAAAATTGACAGCAGGCTGCTGAGGACAAAATGGGATTGTTTAAGGTCCATTTGGATCACTCCAAAAGTCATACCAGACTTGCTAATGACCTTATTTAATCAATCCACTCATAATACCATGTGTAGTAAGTCCTTAATCAAATGCTATATCATGATTTACTTCTCTGAGTCGTTTTCAGTGGATGAAGTCAATAATGACTTACCTCAGCAAGGGGATTGTGGAAGGTCTTGAGGCCCCAACTGACAGTCTTTTCTGAGAAATGTGGAAGACTGAGAAAATACTTGGCCCTCTGAGAAAGAACAAAAGAACAAAATCCCTCCAGTAGATTTCAGTAGGTTAATAAGTAAAGAACCTCCCAAACCTAGAGAATGAAGGCAACTTGAGTGTCAGAATGAGGAGAAAACAGCAAAGACAATGTAAAATTTCTCAAGATCAGACACATGTAGTAAATAAGATTAAGACCTAGCTGAAGCGGGGAGCAGTCCCACACCACAGTGAAAACAAAAATGCCAGCATCCCAACAGACCCAGGATACAAACTTTGTAATCATCTTTTGCTCTTGCCCTACTTTCATTATATCAGCAAGAAATCTTGTCTGTTGAATAATTGAATATATTGGTTAAAAGTCTTGAAGAGGTATGTCTTATTGCATCTTCCTTATGAATTTCATTGGATAACAATTTCCCACTGCTTTTGCCTTGCACTGACATGATAATGAACTGCTAGGATGATACACTGCAGTAATGTTTCTATTTCTACCTCCAGAATATAATTAAAAAATGCTGTTTTGCTTATTCCTACATCAGATTTTTAATTATTAATGGGTAAAACATGAAATGGCTGGATAACTCAGTGGTTTAGGTATCTAGATGAGGAGCCAGATGTTGGGATTTCAATTCCCCTTTCTGCCTCGTAGGATAAGAAACATCCTGTGCAGCCTTCGGAAAGCTGTACAGTCTCAGGGTGCTCCCAGAAGAAGGGAATGGAAAATCACTTCCATGTATTCTCTATCTAGAAAACCCTGGAAAGGGTCACCATAAGTCAAAATTGATTTAAAGGCATACAATTATTGTTAAATCTTTCCCTTAAAAAAAGAAAAAAAAGATTGGCAATATAACTCCTTTTCCATTTTCTGAGAGGGCTGTATAGTGGTATTTAACTGGTTGTGGAACTGGAGATCAGAAGTTCAATTCCCCACTGGCTTCCAAGGAAAATATCCAGCCTGTATAGCCATGGGCAAGCTGCACAATCCTAGTGTCCCCCCCAGAAGAAAAGAATGGTAAACTTTTTCTGCATATTCTCTACTTAGAAAGCCCCAGAAAAGGTCACCATAAGTCAGAGTCTACTTGATGGCATACAATTATTTTATTTTAAACCATAAAACCCAAAATTAGCCTAAAGAGAAGGTTTATTGCTATTCATTTCCTTTTCTAGTCTCATTGATAGTTTGGTTGCTTGTTGTTGTTATTTTTATACATGTTAGGCAAGAACTAGGAACAGACTTTATTTAGAGCAATGTGGATCCACTTAGTTACTTAGTTAATCAATGGTTAATCATATTCAGTTTTATTTAATTTTTAATTTAATTTAATTTAATTTTTCGATTTCTACTCCGCCCAATCAGGGGAACCCGACTTAGGGCAGTTTACAGTCAAAAGTATAAACACAAGTATAAACACAAGTAATAATACAAATAACACAATAATTACATCACATTCAAAAGAACAAATACAATCCTTGATACCAAAAAATAAAAATAAAAAATATTGTATTACAATAATAATTTAACAATGCTAATTCTACAGCCTCTCTACCCCAGCCAATTAGTCCAGGGGTGGCTGCAGCGAAAATCCCACCCTCTCACTCGTGGCTTTTCTCCTCAGCCCCAGGAGGGAGGAGCCCAGAGACAGCTGGGCAGCAATGTCGGGGCCACCTGGTGAAGTCCGTGGCTTTTCTCCCCAGCCCCGGGGAGGGAGGAGCCCGGAGACAGCTGGGCGGCGATGTCAGGGCTGCCCAGTGAAGTCCGCATCTTTTCTCCCCAGCCCTGGGAGGGAGGGGCCCAGAGACAGCTGGGCAGTGATGGTGGGGGCCGTCCAACTAAGTCTGTGTCTTTTCTCCCCAGGCCTGGGGAGGGAGGAGCCTAGAGACAGAGAAGTCTGGAAATACCTTGCTAAAATTGGCAGAATGCAGTTTTATTTAATGGACCCATGGTGAGAGAGAAGAAAAGTTTAAGATTACAAATGTTAAAGAACTGCAAGAATATCAAAATATTATAAATAAATTTTGTAATGGAACTCGTAGAGCAAGAATAACTAAAACATTATGGTATTTATCTCATAAAGAAGGTGGACTGGGGATACCAAACATATATAACTATTACAAAGCTTTTCAAATTAGAAATGTTGTAAAGATATTACTGTTGTAAAGATATTAATGAAATAAGAAATGATTTGGGAGAAGATTGAGATGACAGTTATCACAAATAGGCAAGGCAATATTCCTAAATAAAGAGGGGGGAAAAACGGGAAGAGAAAGTATTAAAAACAGAATGATAAAAACAACTGTGGAGGAATGGAATAGAGTGAAGAAAGAATTGGCACCAGGAATCTCACCGACCTTAGAATTGGGGGACTTCAACACTTTCCCAATAAAAATAGATAGAAGGACTAAGAATGTTCTAATAGAGAAGAAGGCTTTAATGCTAAAGGATTGGGTTAAAATTTGTAGAGAACATGATAAAAGAGTGGAGCTTTTTTGCAATTGAGTTAAATTGGTTTCAGATTCTCCAGATAAATAAATGGAATAAAAATTTTATACATGAAAGATATTTAGAAAGGGAATTCACGGTTTTTTGAAGATCTCTTAAGCAAGCTAAGAAAAGGAGAGATGGGTATTAAAGGGATAGTAAGTAAGTTATATAAGATTTTAAATAAAGGAGGAAAGACACAGGAGATACTTAAAAATGTCTGGGAACAAGAATTGAATGTAACAATTGCAGAAAAAAATATGGCAGGAAAAATGGAAAAGAAGAATTATGAGAACTATGTCTGTGAGGGTTAAAGAACATAATTATAAACTGTTATGGTGCTGGTATCTGACCCCAGTCAGGTTGCATCAAATCAATAATAAGATAAGTAATATATGTTGGAGATGCAAACAATTAATGGGGCCATATATACATATGTGGTGGAATTGTAATGTGTTGGAAGAATTTTGGGGGAAAGTAGAAAAAGAGATTAGAAATATGTTTGGAATGTGACTAGAACTGGGGCCAGAGACAGTATTGTTAACAGACGTGCATAAATTTAAAATGTGTAATGATGATAAGGAATTAATAACTGTAATGATATTGACAGCTTGACAATGTATTGCAAAAAATTGGAAAAGTGATGTAGTATTAAAAATAGAGGATTGGTATAAAGAAATGTGGCAACTAGCACTCAATGATAAATTAACATGGGAGTTGAATGTTAGGAAAGGCATAGTTCATGTAAATAGATTCTGGAGAATTTGGTGAAAATGTGTGGAATATGTAATGGTTAGAAATAAAGGTATCAAGCCTGTACCAGATCAAGCTAATTTTGGGAAGATATGACATGTTATAACCTCCCGGACAATGTATATAGCACAGTGATGAATTACAATATTTGCTGGCGTATAAGATCACTTTTCCCCCCTGAAAAACATGCCTCCAAGTTGGGGAGGGGGGTTGTCTTATATGCCGGGTGCACTTCAGTTGGGATAGACATAGCTGCCCATAGTGGCCTCCCGATGCTTGCCCACCTCATTCTACATACCATCCAGATGAAAAAAGAAGCTCTACATTACAATTTTGTCTCCCTTTCAAACTGGTGGGGAAAAAGAAAGGGTTTCACTTACTGGTACCTTCTGCCCTTATCTCTCTGCTCTGCCCAAGATGGAGGAAAAAGCCATGCTTCCTTCTTGCGGGGGAAGCAAGAGGCTAGGCTAGAGCAACACTTCCTGCCTCAGTGCAATTGATCTGCCCACCCACTTTACCTGCAGCACCACCACTGGTGGGTGGTGCAAGTACAATTCTAAAAATCAATAAAATAATATTACTGTATTTTAATTACTGAAACTCACTAGCAGTTGCTACATTTCCCACTCTTGGCTTATACTTGGGTCAATCTATTTTCCTGGGTTTCAAGGTCAAAATTAGGTACCTCGGGTTATATTCGAGTCAGCTTATATTCATGTATATATGGTAGATAAATAAGTACCACTTTGCACTTGCACTGTTTTATATTTACCGTACATGTTTGATAACATACAGCCTTGTGACAGTTTTTCTGCATGTCATAAGCATTTGAATATAAATTAATATGTTGAAATCAAATCTGATGTTCTTTTACATTTTATTTGGCGTGTGGAAGGTATGCGGAAGTTGGGGTAGTCTTATACAGCGAGTATATAACAAACTATATTTTGAGTGGAAATGTTGGGGGGGTCATCTTATACGCCCAGTCGTCTTATACGCCGGCAAATACGGTATATTAGAAGATTGCTAGTAGAGTATGAAAGAAGCATATAAATGTATTATGAAGTAATGTGATAAGAAAATTTAAATTGTATAAGCTTCAATAGTAAATGCTCATTTTTATTCTTGTTTATTAGTTCTTATCTCTATTGTATTCTTTTATATATTATGTATTTTGTGTTGATTTTCTATGTAGTTTTTTCCTTTTTTGTTGTATTTTTTCTTTGTTGAAAATTTATAAATAAAATATTTTTTAAAAGAAAGATTACAACTGGAGAGTGCCATAATTAGAAGTCAAGAGATTCAAAACAACCCCTGTACAGGTGTTCAGTAGGTCAGAAAGATTAGCATGATCGAAATGGCACTAGCAGTATAAAAGAGAGCGGAAAAGCAAACAACAGAATACACTTTTTACATAAAATTCACTGGTTTATAGCTTTCCTTCCCCTTGCTCCAAAGGAATTAAAGTTGTTATTATTCCATGCATCCATCTATATGAGAGTTAGTTTTCATTGTAACATGACCAGTAAACAGAACCCAGAGTAAACCAGATTTGATTCTTGGTGACTAAAGCCTCTAAAAGAGCCATGGGCAAAAAGTTGGGTTCTGCAAAGGACTTCCCACAACCATGTTGTGCTTGAATAATAGCTGTACAAAATAGGGCTGACACATACTATATCTTTTAGGGGGGCTGCAGTGGTTCAAGTGGCTAAGACGCTGACTGGAAGGCAGGAGGTCAGCAATTTGATTTCCTACTACTGCAGAACAGAATGAGCTCCCATCTTTGTCCCAGCTCCTGCCAATCTAGCAGTTCAAAAACAAGAAACTGCAAGTAGATAAATAGGGACTACTTCAATGGGAAGGTAAACAGTGTTACATACACTCCAGTCTCTAGTCATTCCTGCCACATGACCACGGAAACATTTGCAGAAGCAGACAACTCTAGTTCTTCGGCTTTGAAACAGAGATGAGCACTGAACCCTAGAGTCGATTGTGACCGGCTTTTGAGCAAGGGAAACCTTTACCTTATACATATTAAAATAATTACCACGACAGTAAAATACACCAAATATGTCATTTAGGGAAGCATAACCTATATTAAGTGAATAAACACCTGGAAAAAGTAGATCTACTAGGACATGTGCTCACAAAAATGAAGAGTATGGAAATATTACTTTTCAGACTTCAGACTTCCCGAATCATGCACCAGTGGGATTTTGGGAGTTCTAGTCCAGAAAAAGTAACTTGCCCCAGTTCTGTAAGAGAGCTCAAAATGACTTTTCTTTACGCTTACAGTAATACCTCGGATAACGTTTACCTCAGATAACGCTAAAATCGTATAACGTTAAGTAATCTGGGGGGGAGAATTGAATCAAATAATGTTAAGATCCTATGGGATGCATTGGATAACAACCGCTAAAGCCTGTGCAGTTACAATGTATCTCTATGGAGCTTTAATGTTATCCGTTGCATCCCATAGGATAACACTAAAAATCGGATAACACTAAACATCGGATAACACCAAGACTTGTGGAATGAAATTTTAGCGTTATCTGAGGTTTTACTGTACTTTAGTTCTTTTCAGAATAAGATTAATTGGAATGTGTGAGAAAAATGATGAGTTAGCCTCATGTCCTACAAAGGTGCTATACACAGAAAGAGCATCCTTGAAGACTGTGGTATTCTTGAACTACAATTGGGTATACCCTGGTAAAGGCAACCTTGTGTTGCTAGCTAATCTTAATGGTGCATATGGAAAGAAATAATTCATGAATGTGATAAGGGAAGAGAAGAAAACATCAGATAACATGGTTGCAATATCTTTTCCTCAATAGTTTACCTCTATCCAACATTCTGTAAATCCAGCCTGGGGTGAGGTGAGGAATCTGTCAGTACAATCGATTTCAAAAGAAAAGCAGCTCAGAAAAGGCAGAGGCCAAATGTTGGGAAATCGTACTTCTTAATATTTAAGCAAGATCAGCAGCACTTTGATTTAGCGTCTCAGTCTTTTCCTGATTGAAAGCTGTGCCTGGTACATGGCACCTGCCTTTGATCTGAGAGTGGCAGCTTGAATATCTCCAGGGATCATTTAAGCCTGTGACAGTGGCATGCGGGCCAAAATATTTACTTCTGACAACAAGCATGAAACCTCATTCATTTCTGCCTCTCTTTTTGCCTCCCCCATTCTAATTAAAGCCTCGTTTCAAAGCAAAGTGGAAAGAATGTGTTTGATTTGGTTAATATTTAATCAGTATTCTAGTCCACTGGCTGTATATATATTGTAATAGTCCAGGGTTACTACCCTGCATCCCTTTGGGATAATAGATGCTTTGTCCAGCGGAACAGAAATCACCACTGATCTGCTGGCTGACAGATAATGTAGATCAATGGGGATATAAGTCTATGGTTCTGAGAACTGACTAACCCAGGGATGCCGAAACTACAGGCCCGGGGCCAGATCCAGCCCCTGATTCCAATTCAACGAGCCTGTGAAACCCTTGTTGCTCCCAGAAGTGTAAGTAAAACACACTCATAGGGGCACATTTTATTCTACTTCCGGGAGCAATGAGGGCTTCGCAGGCCAAATGAATTAGTGTTGGGGGTCAGATCTGGCCCCTGGGCCATAGTGATTGGCTCCCTGAACCACATGACCGGCCCATGGCCCAAAAAGTTTGGTCACTCCTGGAGTAACCCCTTGTGGAAAGGAAAATGAAAATACTGTAGCAAGTTCTGAATCTCTGAGCATCTAATCTTACATTCTATTATTATGAATTTCAGCATAAGGAATCAGTAATTGACAACAGATTGATTTATTCCCTTCTTTTTTGAAGAAAGAGCAGGAAAAGTGCAAACAAAAGATTTTTTTCCCATCTTTTGGTTCATTAACCAGTTCTGAAACATATAAAAATGAAGATCAAATTCAAATTCACAGAGAGAAACCATTTTGAAGATGCTTTCAAGAATTAGGATATCACATCAAACTTGAAATAATTTTTTTCCAGAGAAAAATCTATAATTAATTGATGCACAAGACAAAACTAATTTTAATTCTGAGCTGATTTTGGTTGGTTTTTTTTTTACACTTTGATTCACATTTTGAAAACGCAAGCAAGGTAACAGAAGGAATCTCTCTCTCTCTCTCTCTCTCTCTCTTTTGCAAGCACGTCTACATGGACATCAAATAATCAGATGCAAGTAAATGGCATGTTAGCTTGAAAAATGTCGTGATGTAGTCTGCATTGTTCATTTAGGGCTAGCCTGCATTTAGTAATCAACAGCAGCCAATCATGTCTTCCTGATTAACAAACCCTGACTGCAAATGATATCAAATAGATGCTTCATTCTCAGTTGGAGAAGTTCCAAATGAAGTCATACTTAAGGAAGATATATTAAAATAAATTGAACTTAGGTTATTTATAACTAAACTCTCATTAATTTCACACTATGTCTCTAGATATGACTCCAACGGCAACCAAGATTTCTCTCTCTCAGAACAATAGTGTATTATAATCAGGTATACTTTGTTGGAGGAAAGTTTGTGAAACAAGTCTTCAGTAGATTTTTTTTTACTTAGTATTGCAAATGTCATGGCTCCTTGTGTGCAGTACTGCAAGAAGAGTATATATATTGGTTTGGTGTGAGTTTAATTTCCTATTTTTCCTGGTAAATTAGCTAAGGACACTCTGGCAGGTCTGATTAGTAACAGAATTCGACCTGGGCAGTCATAGAACAGGATACAGTAATACCTCATATAACATTAGTATCGAATAACACGAAAATCGCATAACATCAAGGAATCTGGGGGGAAGAATTGCATCAGATAACATTAAGATCCTATGGGATGCTTCAGATAACAACCGCGAAAGCCTGTGTGGTTACAATGTATCTCTATGGATCCCATAGAGGATCAGATAACACGAAAAATCATATAACACGAAGACTTGTGGAACCAGGTTTTAGCGTTATATGAGGTTTTACTGTATATGTTTCTGGTACCAGTTGCCTAGCATGGGTTTCAGCTGCCCAGGGCATAGGCCAAATTTGCCACCCCTGCCCCCATGCTATGCCACTGCCACAAACCAAAGTTCGCAATTCCCAAATGATTGCTGGATGGATGGGGGGGTGGGGTGGGAAGGGGAAGAGCCCTGATGAAAATGTACCATAGTCTCGAACTCACGGTGGTCCAGGTTTTGGAAAGTGGGCACATTCATGGGGGTCTCTCCCCCCCCCCCCGCACACGCTTTCTCAGAGGGCTGACCAGAAGAAAGCAATGGAGAAGGGAAAGGAAAGAGTGCTGCTTGGAATTTCTAAAAGCCTGAAAGAAAGTGGAAAGAAGAGCAAGGTGTTCAGGAGGAGGAAAAAGGGACAGGAACGCTCTTTAAGCAACAGGTGGTGGTGGTGGTGGTGTGTGTGTGTCTTTTTTTTATGGGGACAGCAACAAGCAAGGAAGGCCGCTGACACTTCGCTCTGAGGACTCCACCCTTAAAAATACCTGAGGTTTTGGCAAGTGTCAGTCTTTCTTCCTGACTATCTATCTTAATGTTTTTTATATTTTCTTTCTTGCATATATCTTCAACAGTCTTTAACTTAGTTTCTACTGACAATAATTTTATATAAACCGCCTTTGTAAGATTTGCTATTATATATCTCAACTCCTGCTGACCTTTAATTATATTGTCTTTGTCCTGTTTTCTTTTCTTTTCTCCTTCTTGTAAACAGAGCTCCATTTTGTGTATTCTAGACTCGATTTTCTTAAGAACGACTGCCATATCCTTGCTCATAGATTCTTTTTGAGTCTTGTCACTACTATCTTGACTTGCCCCTTGTCCATTAGCTGACTCCTTCATTTCTGTTTCCAGTCTAGTTAATCCCCAGTTATTCTATAATTCTAAATTATATTCCACCTTGCCAATATTCTCAGGTCTTTGTTTCCACCTTGATTTCGTTATCCCTTCGTTGCCCCAAAAGCCCTCAAAGAATATAATACATTAAGCTTAAACAGTAAACAGAAAGTCCTTGTAGAGATTCTAAAGAGGGCTGATTCCAAAGTGTTATTTACTACTATTGTCCAATTATTTATTACTATTGTCCAATAATTATTGCCTTTCCAAATAATTCTTCTTCCAAGGTCTCCTTCTCTTCAAATTTAAACCTTAACTTACATTGCTTGATCTCAGGAGTCTCTTAAATGAGTAAAAAAAAAAAATCACTCGCATACCAACTCTCTTTCCATGTTCTGCTTCCCTGCTGATGTTTAGCAGTGCTTTGAGTCGTTTCCACTCACTCTGTTCTTTTCTGGCACTGTACATGTTCTCTACCGCCATTCCCACAACCCACACACCCCTTCTTCTAGTTGTTTAAGGCTTAGGGCTGGTTCTGCATTGCCCAAACACCTGCCCAATGGACCCACACCCTCACGCTCTCCCCAAATTCACATGACCACAGCTAGCCCGGGTTGTTCAGTCCGGTCTGACAGCCAGCTACAGCTCTCAAAGCCTCGTCCCGGCAGCTTCCGACTTGGCATGGCTCGAAGTAAGCCATATTCTTCTTGGCCACTTGGGGTTCTTGCCAAGGTTTTCTTGCCTTCTGCCACTATCTCGGGGCGATCTCGACATTTCTTGGCATCTGCCCCAAGCCTGCTCCTTCTTTGGAGCTGTGAGAAATACACCCACACCTAAACTCTTGCTCGTTTCTCCAATTCCACTGACAGGCCACTTCAAAATTTATCTTTCTAGCCAAAAACACACCTTAAATCTCTCCCCCTTTTTCACGACCTCTGGAGCTCACTCTCTCCACTACTGCTCATGCCGCCATCATACTGGAAGTCCCCTTCACAAACTAGATATGATATCAAATATGTCCTTACATTTAACATTCATTTTTAAAAATTAGTATTATCTGCGTGGAAGGGAAGGTTGAAAATACTTGGGATAACAGCAGGCATGAATAAGTGGAAATTTAAGCTTTCCCTCTCTTGATGTGTACATGAGAAAGGTTTTCCTCTAAACATCTTATTTCCATTGGAGAAAATCACATAGGCACAGAGTTCCATAGCAGAGAAAGTGCTAAATAGATACAGTAGGTTTTCTCTCACAAATCCCCCTCCGTCTAAAAGAGAATACTAGGACTAGCTGCATAAACAAGAGCTAGTGTAGGATCAGTTGGCAAGGCTTGCTTTCCCTTCCATGCGATTAAAACTGCAAGAAAAAACTGCTGTCACCAGTCAGGCAATATTGTTAGAAAATGATAAGCTAGCTTGGTTCCCTTTCTTTTTTCCCTTTCATATTTCCCTTTAAATTTAATCTTTTTTTAAAAAAACCTTTCCCATTTTTAATTGCCCCTAAATTGTGTAGTGATTGCTTATACAAGTCTTTCTATACAGAAGGCCACTTCCAGCTTATTTCAGTGCCAAATGATGTGTCCCAAAGTGCTTGGAATCACATGAAAATAAGGCCAATATTTAAAATGGCCTATGTAGATATCAGTGTGGGAAACCCAAGATATTTACCTACCTAGTGGTGTGAGAAACAAAAGACCTATCTATTTTTCACCTACACAAGTCATTATTATTTTTTTACTTAAACTGTTCTAGTAAAGATAGTGCCATTTCACCACACTAGCTTAGTGACTGCAGGGAAGGCTGAGTAGAATATCCTCTGTCCTCCATCTCTTTCCTACTAGCACTTCACAACCCTAGAGACAGACAAAACATGCTGCCCAAGAGTAGAGGTAGTCTTATGTATCAATTCCATTTTTAAGAAGAGAGACCATGCAGAAGTGAAACAAACACCATCTCACAGCCAAGACTTTGTTTTGTTTGGATACATAGCTTCTCAGCTGTGGAGAGAAACTGGCAATTGAAACATTCCAGATGTTTGTTTCCAAGCAAAGTATATATTTGCTCAGATTGGTTGGCTTTTGATGCAGAGTTTTCCAAAGTGATAATTCAATATTGTACTAAAGGCTGATGCTAAAAGCAGATCCTTTATTGGGTCCATTTTGTTGAGAGCCCTTCTGGCAAAGTGTTCAATGCAGCTACCATTGCCTGGAAACAGATGTACTGAGACCTCTGAGCTTTCTCACTGATATTTCAACATCTGATAAAGGAAAATATGTCTATCATGTTAAATGAGCTGCATTCAGGAAATGAACTATTGCCAGTAAGCTGATGGTTGTGGCTTATAGCACTGGAAGGAAGAGACTGGGATGTTGAAAATGGCTATTCACCCTTCTTATTATCAATAACACTTAAAGAATTGCCCCAGATGTGTTTACTACATGGATTATATACAAATATGTGATAGATCAAAAGGAATCTACAGAATAGTCACTGGGACATTGGTCCGTTTATTGCTGAAATATTGTCTCAGATCTTGACAGTGTGCTGTTGGCATTAGGAATGTAAAATCATATCTTGTCCTGCTCTCATGTGTAAAAATGAGAAACATAACAAATGTTTCTCCTTTTTTCATTGGCCTTGGCAAAAGTTCCTACATTCAACAGAACAAATTTTGTGCCAATTTTTGCAAATGTGCAAAAAAAAAGTAGCTGCTTTGTGTTGTACTTTGTGTACTTTGAAAAATTAGAAAATTATAGTGGATCTTTCTGATCAATCAGCCATTCCTTTTGTGCATGTTCTATTTGTGTTTGTGTATGCATGTGTAAAGGAATAGTTACTAGTTTTGCACAGAGAAATTTGGGTCAAAAAGGGGTGCTTGGCCCATTCTTTTGAGCTCTCAGGAGTTGGTCCAGCCTCCATGTGTCCAGATTTCATGGATGTTGAGCACCACATTCTCCCCTCAACTGCTTCCTTTTGAAACCCATGATTTCATCATTCCCTCCCCCCAATCAATGCCCTATCTGTCATTCCCAGCATTTCCAGAGACTGGGAATGATGTTAAAGAGAGGCTTGCAGCCAAAAGGTTGTTTTTCCTGAACAGATAAATAATCACCTCAGTTCAGAAAAGTCACTACCAATTACTCCTACAGGCAGCATGCAAGACTGTTAAAAAAAACCCGCTTCCAATACTATCTGTTGCAAATATACAAAATTTTGCATACCTTGTAATATTTCTGTTTGTGCTATTTCTTTCCACATTTTAATCTTTGCTTCTCTTGATTTGAACAAAGTGATTTACTTCTAAGGATGTATTTGTGGATGCATATATTGCTACGACTTCCTCCCCATTCCATCATGTGACAGTTCTTTGAGATTTCCCTCATAGCCCAAATCTGTCAAGAAACGAGTGGGAATTAATATACATAAAAGGCCAGCATCCAAGTTCTCAGTAACAATTTAGGCAGCTGCTGTGGGCCAACTGTCACTACTTGAAACAAAAGCAATGAAAAGCAAATTTTCTTCTGTTTTCCAGCTGTGGAGAAATGCACATTATGCCACACTCTATGAACTCCCTTTCTTTTTTAGCACTACATCTGGGGAACATTTAATACAGTTCATTCCTCTTCCTTACATGCTATTTTTGTATTCACTGCTAATGATACAAAGATGGAGGTTGCACCAATCTTGACAATGCTATACATCATGTTTGAATATTACTGCTGCCCAATATAATATTTAGAAGCAGTCAATTCAGCTTAGACTTGTATTTTGAACATTTTGGATGTGAGTAAGGTTTTTTTTGTTTTGTTTTTTGTTTTTTGTATTTTCATTAAATTTATTTCAAGTTGAGATTTACAGGAGGCACTTATGATATTATCTTCTATGTGAAACTCTCTGGTTTTCCCATGAGTAGTTTAGGTGTCTGACTGTGGAGCCAGAGATTGCGAGTTTGGTTCCCCACTGTGACTTCATGGCAGGAGCTGGACTCAATGATCCATAAGGTCATTTCCATTTCTCCAGTTCTAAAATTATTATAATACTGTATTATTATTAACACTTCTGGCTGCAAAACATTACTCAGGATGGAATGAAAAGCTGTGTAAAGCTTTTGTATGTGATGTATCTGCAACCACATTTCTGGAGGTACTCTTTCACTTCTCAGGATGAATTACTCTGGGATTTCAGTAGTGTGTGTTGACCTGGGCAGCTCAACTCATCCAGGATATCCAATTTCCATTCTATAGCTTTTCTATTCTGGTTCCACACAAGCACTACTGTATTCCTTTCTATCCCATTATTCATATACAGTATGTTTTCATATAAATTTGTTATTGTGATAATGCATCTCTACCTTGAGTCCAGTTCTCGGTCAAAGGTGAGATATAAAAAAAATTAATGAATCACTCAATACCTATTTTCCAACCAGCCATTCAATTACTAAAGCATGCTTGTGCACATTTTAGAATGTGAGGTTTTGCAGTTTTCAAATGTGACTCTCCTGTTTAGCACCTTTTTTTAACTTTTAAAGAATGCATAGCATATCAATGAATTATTGCCTTGGAAGGAACCAATAAGTGAGTCCTCCATTCCTTCTGTTTCTGCCTTCCCAAATAAATATGTGGTGTTAAATTCTGAGTTTGTCACTGAAATATCTCCCAGCTGGAGAAGTGCAGAAGTGATATAATTTTCTTCTTGCCCTCCGGGAGTAAAACAATAAACACACAATTAATATCTAAGAGGCTAGAAGAAAAACATGTTCAGAGAGGTGAGACTCTCCAAACAATCAATTATGGGACTGAGCAGTCTCTTACTTTTAAGATTTTTGTTGTTCAGTCACACAGTCGATTCCGTCCCTTTGCTACCCTATGGACTACTGTCCGCCAGGCACTTCTGTCCTCCACAATCCTCCTCAACTTGTCAATTTATAATATACTTGGTTCAACTGAATTCAGTGTCAAGGCTTAGAACCAAAAAGTGGAGAGTCTTGTACCTTCTATAATGTACAGAGAGAAGCATATTCAGTTTTACAAAAAGTAATATCTAATTATAAAGGCAATAAATTTTAACATGGTTAGTTACCCTGTTTATGTCTGGCTAGACATTCCATTACTGTAATGGAGCAGACTGTACAGCCATTGACTCAACACTGAGTGTTGGGTGGTTGTAAATAACCTGACTATGGGTGGATGAGGCCATTTAGGGGGGGGGTGATGGTCCCCCTCAGTGGAGGAAATGCTGCTGGAAACCATCATATTGGGCCCAACAGCAAAATGAGCAGAGGAGGAACCACTTCACTATTCTGATTCCCAATGGTCATGGAGGTAAAAGAAGCCATGCCAGATGGACTAGCTAAGAAGGAACACCTTGTTAATATCCTCAAGGCTGCGGCAGTCCATTGCAGTCCTGGTGTTAAATCCTGCATGTCTCAATTCATACTTGCTGCAGGAGATGGCTCCGTGATCACAGTGTGTGGGTCACTTCATGGCAAGCTGCAATCCACCTTAAACAAATTCACACCACTGAATGATTTCCAGGAAAAATGTATACTCGGATACGAGTAGTAGTAGATGACGACAAGTTACTATTGTTATTGATAAACAATTGCAACAATCTACAAAACAAGGCAGTCAGATAATGGACTAAGACTTGCTGAGCAACTATTATTTTATGGATACTTTGAGATTCCTTCATCCAGACTTGCATGATGTCACATGTTTTCCCCATGATACAAAGAATATTCATGCTTAGATTATATTTTGATGAATAATTCTTCCATATAATATAGGAGGCACACAGACATTGGTCTGCAAACATTAATCAACCTTTTTTTTGTACAGTTGTCACTGCTGCTGCAACCTAATATACCAAAGAATGCTACTTGGAGACTTACAAGACAAAATCAATAGGATTAAAAATCAGAACAAGATTTTAAAGTAAACAACACTTCTGACTTAGGCACAGCTATATTTTGGGATGAAAGCTATCATTAGAGGCACATATATGAAAATATATAAATAAATTACATGTTTAAAAAGAGCTCTTAGAGAATATCAAAATTATTGGATTTCAACATAAAGGGAGTAGACTAGCAACATGTATAGAATGTGGCTACAAAAGATGGCTTAAATCAATTGTGCTACATAAAACACTCATCTATATTAAACAGAAGTATTAAACGTTTAATAATAAAAACTCACACTTTCTATATGTAGTAAGAGACTAAACCATAATGTAGATCAAATCAAAACATATTGGGGGTTTTTTGTACTCTATATAAATCAGACAACCCCTGCTTAAAGAAAACAGTCAGTCTAAAGACAATAGCATTCAAATACATTATTTATTAAAGGCATTAACCAGAGACCATAAGGAAAACCTTAATAAGGAAATATTATAAGAAGTGTTAGAAGCAATTAAGAGGTTAAAGAATAATAAATTTCCTGATCCAAATGGATTTACAAGTTAATTCTATGTAAAAAGGTAAGGATATACTAGCACCCAATTTGACTTTGATAAAACCTGTGGGCAAAAACTGCTGCAGTTAGTTTTGGCAAACAATAAAGAATCTATGGCCCAACTTGTTTATTGATGGTATTTAATCCATGAGTGGATGATGGTTTTGAAAAAGATAAATTAAACTGAGTGGCATTTCACAGCATATGATACCATCCACCACCAATTGATGCTCAAAAAGATCTACCTCCTTAATAAATGCATAAATAGGTTACATTTGGTGTTAGGCGGGAAGTGCTGTGTTAGGATGGTAATGGTGGTTCCCTCAGACCATCTTTGGATGATGTATACCTGACATGATTCAGGTGAATCAGAGAGCCTCCCTTACCCTTTGGGTCTAAAGATGCAAAGCTTTTATTTACAGGAAAGTATTATTTTCTGGAAAATGGGAAGCAATCCTTTCACAGGCTTTGAAATTGTATTTCTTGAACTATCATGCCAGACTCAAATGGATGCAATGTTCTTTGCTATGACACATTTCAAAGTACTCTATGCAAGGTTCTTTAAAATCCCATTTATTTTAATTATCTTGTTGCCGGAATACATTTTTGTCATTTTCTATGAGAAAAGTTAATGGATGGCTAAGATTCATTCCTCTCCCATTGGACTGAAATGTTCAAATACCATTGATAGTGTATGTAATTCCATTAAGTAAACTGAGTTATGCAGATTTACTCTGTTGAATGATTTGGATAAATGTCATGAAGCACTTGCCCTTGTCATGGGACCTGTTCTGATTTACTGAAAAGAATTGTACCAAACATAAAACAGCATGTCTTTATGTATTTCATTTTCATACCATGATTCACTGAAGTAATAATATTGAAAAACCATGAAACATGATCAATATTTTTCCACCAAAAGCAAAATATGCTACTGCTTTTCTCATTCTCTTATACTGTATATATATAAGAGAGAGAGAGAGAGAGAGAGAGAGAGCAAAATAGCCGTCTGGCCCAGTGGTGGGATGTCAAAAATTTTACTACCCCACTGTGATGTCATCACAGTGTGGGCAGAGTTAATGTCATGACATCATGATGTCATGGGTGGGGCCCAATTTTTAAAAAATAAAATAATAAAATAAAATAAAAATAAGCACACACACACACACACCTCAACCCACCCACCCACAACACAAACCCGTAAATTAAATAAATAAATATTACATCAGGCTAGCAGCTTCTCTTCCTCCTCCCCGCTTGGGAGGACAGCAAGGAGGCCGTGTATACGCACCAAGCACTGTAGGTGTGCATGCACACCAAGTGCTTGGCATGCATGCGCAGTGGGGGAACCAGTGAAAAGGTAAGCCCGGAGGTGGTTCCCCCCAAAAGCTACTACCGGTTCTCCAGGAGACTGGAAAAAGTTACTACCGGTTCTGGGGAACTGGTGAGAACCTGTTACATCCCATCCCTGGTCTGGCCCCTGAAGCTGTCTGAGGGACCCGGCCCCCAACTTAAAAAGGTTGAGAACTCCTGGCTTACTGTATCAAATTGAACTACAATGGACCCACTTGAATAATGGAATTTACAGATCATTTGACTCACCAAATCCCACTGATTCCATGGGGCTATTCAAGTATGACTTATTACACCAGCAGTTTCATCCACAAATCAATGTGAAAATGTTCATGCATTCTCTAACTCTTTCTCCCACTGAACCAATGAAAGTCCAGCCACAACAACAGTTATATAACTGGATTATGCACCAGCATGCTTGAGTGCTTAATTTCTGAGAACAAAAATAGTACCCTTGGAATTCTTCCTATTTCCTCCCTAAAATCTGACGCCTGCTAATTATCAGTAGTGAAAGAATATTTTCTGTATCTGCTCAGGGATATTTCCACCAATTCTGTTATAATGTATTTTTGTGGGCAAGTGGCTTCAGTCAGGCTTTTTGAAAATAGTCACTGAGAGAATGCTCTGTGTGGTGAAGCCAGAGCCTCAATATGGGAACTTGTTAGAGCAGTGGTCCCTAACCTTTGGTTTTTGGACTTCAATTCCCAGGAGCCTAAATCTGTACAATGGCTGATCAGTGCTTTGGGTAATTAACTTAGGCTTCTGGAGATTGAAGTCCAAAAACCAAAGGTTGAGGACCACTGTGTTAGAGGACTTCAGTAGGAATTGAGGGCTTTGCCCATTCCCCAAATCTTTCTCCATTTGAGATATCAAGAGGTTTTCACACACTTTGCCACACCACTAACTTTCTGGCCTAGGAGACTAGGCTACATGCATTTGTATGTGTAGAGAAGAATGCTTGATTTTGCTTCTGAGCATTAAAGGGAGAAAACTATAGGATTCCCCTGGGGATGTCTACTATTCCCACCTAAGAAGACCAGATGGGGCAATATCATCAACACCAAAGAGCTATAAAAATAGAAATAAAACACCAAGGGGAACTGTATCTTCTGATCTCTTCACAACCCTTGGCAATTTGTGTGGGAAATCTCCAGTGGCTGAATTGCTGTATATACTCGAGTATAAGCCAAGTTTTTTAGCCCAAAAAAGGGAACTTGGCTTATATTCAGGTCAATGACCACGAGGGTCCCAAGACCATGCCGAGTGAAATGTGCCAACAATTTAATTAATTTTACCATGTGTTCATGCATTTTGATTATTGAAACTCACTAGCAGCTGCTGCATTTCCCACTCTTGGTTTATACTCAGGTCAATGTATTTTCCTTGGTTTTCAGGTAAAAATTAGGTGCCTCGGCTTATATTCAGGTCAGCTTATACTCAAGTATATACGGTAGGTCTAGCAGCACAAGTTTACATTTTCCCCTGTGCTACATTGATATCTCAGAGTGAAGACATGTTGAAACATTGTCTGCAAAGAAAGCAGAATGATTATGGGTGGGAATGTACTGACTGTTCCACAATTATGCCATAACTAAATCACAGGCATTTTTTTCATATTAACAATGCAGATAATATAAGGTAGTTGGGTTTGTTTGTTTTTAAAAGAGAAAAATGGTAACCACAGGTCAGCACATATTTAATTGTATGAAATTCCTATACAGCAATTACATACATTGATGCTTTGTGAAGAAGAAAAAGTTCTGCATCAATTGTTTTCCAAAATGCTGTGGGAAAGGTGCCAAATTCAGAGGAAGAAATCTCTGGATATCAATTCTTCTACACTGGTGCTGCCTTTACCATTTCCTTTCTTGTCTTTGTTTCCTACTGTTCAATGTTTCAATGAAGGCAATAGGAAAAATATCCCCTTCTCTTCTCTGTGGTGTGGAGGCCTTTGAATCACCAATATTTACCCCTGGTACTTTCCAGGACTTTGTATCTTGGGGAGCATGGTACAATGGGATATACTAGCTTTTCTCCACTGATCCTGCTTGCAGATTTCCACCATTACCAGCTATCCACTTCCTCTGATCACACCAACCTTCTGATCCTCCAGCCTGCCTCTGCCTATCTCCCTGTTTCCACCTCATGAAAAAAGTGTGATAGCCGGTAGTTACTAGCCTTTCCATTCTCACATCCAAATACAGTCAAACCTTGCATAACAAGCGTTTCGCTTAGTGAAAAACTTGCATAACGAGCAAGTTTTTTGCTAAGCGGTCCAACTCGCATAACAAATTTTTCACTATGTGAGTCGTACTTTTCCCTATGGAAAAACTCACATGGAAAAATTTTCGCTACGCGAGTTTTCCCCATAGAAATGCTCGTTATGCAAGTGTTTCCACAGAGAAAAGTCCGACTCGCATAGTGAAAAATTCGTTACGCGAGTTTGAGTCGCATAGCAAATTTTTCACATAGCGAGCAGCCTTGCAGAATGCATTAAATTCATTATGCGAGGTATGACTATATACAGTGGCGATTTGGTAAAGCCAGATGAAGGCAAGACCTTGAATCCTTGTTAACATTTCAGTTAAGAGGCTGGCTGAGATAACATAAAATATCGTGTCAGGTTAGGGCTTGACACCCTGCTAGTGCTCCCAATTTGATATTCCTTTTGTTATAGTCCAATATCCAATACCGATTTGTCGTCACTTGTAGTGCAAATCAACTGAACTCCATAATGTTCTATTCTTTGCCTTCTGTTTCCATCTCTGGCCGAATAGCTTTACCATTGGCTCATCCCATCATTTTCAGGGTCTGCCTAGTGGTCCCTTGGTATCCAGTTTGTTAGCCAACAGGTCCATCTATTATCCTTTAGGCAGGTGACATGGTCTGCCCATCTTCTTTTTGTTAGAGTGCAAGCCATAAACAAGATAAATTTGTAGATAAGTAAATAAAGCCAGTAAATAAGGAAGCAATAGACTTCTCCACCTTTCTCAACCAACAGGGGAAATACTAATGATGCTTGATGCCTTCGGATATATAAGGATATTTCAGTTTGTATGTCAGGATATTAAAAATCTCTTTGTTTCATGTTTGCAAATCTAATTTTCTTTATGTCTGTTCCTATTTCACACTGGCTTTTGAAATCTTAGCATGTTTTTCTTCATGGAAATTCATACATAATTTAAAATGCATTTTACCTGCTGCGTGAATTGATTCACATTTTTTGTAATGCATGCATTTGTATGACTGACAAAGCCTTATTTCTGAGGTTTTTCAATTTTCAGCTGTCTGTGTGTATTATTTCAATTTTTAGCTACTTTTCTTTTTTTAAATGGGCTTTGTTTTATGTATGCTTCATTTCTCTTGTAAGTTCCACAGATATGTTAATTCTTGAGCTGTGTTTCTTCTCACAATGAATCTATGAAGCATAAAAAGTATATTTTAAGGAGGCTATCACATCCCAATATGTGACCTCAATCCTCAGAGGTTTGTCGGGAATTTCATTTCACTACCTCCTATTTCTGAGCCATTACTTACCACTTATCTTATTTTCTGTGTCCACCAATGAGAGATGGAGGTGAAAAGTGGAAGCATAAAAATACTAAAATAGCATATTGCAATAACGTATTGCATGATGTAAATATAATGCAATACATATAAATATTTAGTTTGTAGTAATGTCCATTTTAGTGACTGCTTTGAAGCCAAAGTGCATCTGCAATGCAATTCACTTTCTTCAACTGGACAACAAGTCTGGAATTCTGTTTATGGTGATATTCATCTCTTCCATAGAAAGTTATTTCTTACAAGATGTCCTTTACATAGCAATTCCAGGCAGGAATGGGTTTTTAGAAAATACTGTACCACACAAGTAAAGATTTCCATAGCATATGTTCTTTAATAAAACAAATAAATACACTGACATACTGGAAAACATTCTGCTTTAGTGATCACATTTTACATCATAATGGGGACCAACACAGATTCAAACAGGTGTTCTATTTTAAACTGAAGCAAGAGTGCTGTTTGTTTGGTGGAGGTTAGTATTTTGAGTCAGCCAGCTAGGCAGCTAATCACTGCTTCTTCCTCTGAATATCAACAGGAAATAATCCACATTACTTTGTCTTTTGCAACTGAGTAAACAACTTTGCAGACTAGGCCAAATGGTCTGATTAAAGGCCTCATAGGGTTTCTGCTTTTTATCCAACTCCTTGCTGAGAAATAATTGAATCCCTGCTTACAAAAGGTTGCATATTTGTGGGTCAGGGAAAAAGAAAACAGCCACTGAAATTTGTGGTCATGTTCTTTTCAGATATTGGGTATATTTTATTTTTCAGTAATCAATCCAGAATATGGAGTGTAAACTGAAACTTGTTTTTTTAATGTTTTAACTCTTTTGTTATTTCATAAGTATCACCATCACTATCAACTGTGAAGAGAGAGAGTGAGAGAGGATGAAAGAGAGAGAAATAAAGAGAACAAGAGAATGAGAGAGAAAAAAGAGAGAATAAAAGATAGAGAGAAAGAAAGAGAAATAGAAAAACAGAGAGAATGAGAGAGAGAGAGAGAGAGAGAGAATGGAAGAGAAAAAGAGAGAGCAAAAAAGAAAGAAAAAGAGACAGACTGAGTGAGTGATTATTTCCTTAAGGTATATGTGCCAAACTTGTAATATTAATGAAGTTCTGACAAGGTCTCTGAAGATCCACCACTGATCTAAATATCTGCTTTAGCATTGGTGGCACAGTGTAGTCTTCATCTAGTACAAGAGTATGTAGACAGATTTGGGTAAACACTGGCTTTACAGTTATATTTATTATACAAGACGAAACTGCAACACAACAGTGTAGTGTACAGTGATCATATTCTGAGATTAAGACAGACAGTTGCACCACCGAAACCTGGCTGAGACCAGAGGATGGCTTACCTCTATATGAATTATGTCCAGCCAGGTTTGGTATCTGGCACCAGCCTAGGGAGAAGGGGAGGGGTGGTGGCGTCGCCATTATAGCCAGGGAGTCCCTGGGAGTTGTCGGAAGGAGGAATGGCTTTTTTTTCCTGATTGTAAACTTCTCTGAGTCACCACGGCGAGTAGGCGGTGATATAAATCTAAATAAATAAATAAATAAATTATTGGACATATGCCCTATCAAGAAGCCATTGTGAGACCATTACTTCAAAGCCAGAGTATAATGGGTGGGGGGCAATGGAGCTCAGGGCCATTGCCAGGGGGGCGGGAAACCTCCTGAGTTAACAGCCCACCCCCCAACCTACCCCATGGTTTAATGTTATATATGTGAGTGTGACATTGCTGCCCCTCCTGATTATTTTTTTCCCCTTCCTGAACCCCCTCCCAAAAAAATCTAGAATACAGTAATACCTTATATAACATTAGTATCGAATAACACTAAAATCGCATAACATTAAGGAATCTGGGGGGAAGAATTGCATCAGATAACATTAAGATCCTATGGGATGCTTCAGATAACAACTGCTAAAGCCTGTGTGGTTACAATGTATCTCTATGGATCCCATAGGATTTTAACATGCATCGGATAACACTAAAAATCATATAACACCAAGACTTGTGGAACCAGGTTTTAGTGTTATATGAGGTTTTACTTGTACTGGCTATGGCCCTGATGAAGCTGATTCATCACTATTTGATTGACTAGTATTGTTCCCTTCTTTCTGGAACTGTCACATGTACATCTCTCGGCCATGAAGCCTGCCAGTGTCAGCCATTACCCAAAGAGCTGGATAAGAAGAAGCTGCAGTATATGTAGGAAACAGATGGAGGAAAGAAGCCATGGCTTCCACCACAGACATTGTCCTATTCTTTTCCCACTCATGACTTTTAATATGAGTGGAAGGGCAGTAAAGTAACAAAGGGAATTGAGGCCTGCCTTTTTCTTCCTCAGGTAGTGGGAAAGTTCCTACTGGCCCAGGCCAAGCTTGTTTCCAAAACATTCTATTTCACTCCGTTCTCCCTGTGGTTCTTTAAATTCCAGGTTTCTTCCAAACATGCTTCCAAGCCTCCTCTTATATGTCAGTCATCACATTTAGACTAAAATCATGCTGAATTTGTCTTAGCATAGGCAATTTCATCCCACCGTTTTTCTTCAAGGAACTCAGGGGTGAACACCTATTCATTGCCACTAACATTCTTAGGATCCAAGATCACTGCAGATGGTGATTGCAGCCATGAAATAAAAAGGCGACTAATTCTTGGGAGACAAGCTATGAGAAATTTGGGAAACATGGTGAAAAGAAGAGACATCATCTTGCAAACAAAAGTCTGCATAGTCAAAGCAATGGTATTCCTGGTAGTAATGTATGATTGTGAGAGCTAGTCCATGAAAAAAGCTGAGCGTAGAAGAATAGATGCCTTTGAAATGTGGTGCTGGAGGAGAATTTTGAGAGTACTCTGGACAGCAAAGAGAACAAATAGATTGATCCTAAAAGAAATCAACTTTGGACATCAAATGAGAAGAGAGGACTCACTTGAGAAAGCCTTGATGCTGGGAAAGGTGGAGGGCAAAAGAAGAAGGGGGTGGCAGATAATGAGATGGCTAGATGGCATTGTTGATGCAATGGGCATAAAGCTGGGAGGATTGAGGAAGATGGTGGAGGATAGGAGTGCCTGGTGTGCAGTAATCCATGGCATTGTGAAGGATCAGAATTGACTGTGTGACTGAACAACAACAAATGGTTCTAAAACAATATGTATTGCAGAATGTAACTGGATGAAAGTCACACAATGTGTTTGTGTTTCATTGTGGAGTCATGCTTCTGATATCCAGTACTGTACTGTATTTCACATTTTTGTCCCATAAAAGAGAGCCCTTAGATGTACACTAGGATACAAAAAGTGGCAATCCTGTTCATGCTAATACACAACATAAGGCTAATGAGCTTATCAGTCATAGTGATTTTTCAGAAATAATGTTTCCCCAAAGGTCCTGAGACTTCCATAGAAACCCTGTCATTCTGTAAAAGCTGTTGGTAGCCATGGGATGGGGCAGGAGTCTGAAATTTGAAAACATCCTTATTCCCAATGACTTCTTTACAAGGGAAGGGGTTCCATGGGAGCCTTGCTATTAGAAGTGTAGGAAGATCAGAATTTTTTATTTCCAAAACATCACCATTGCTGATGCCATTATAGTTCTTATGCCGTTTGGCTTTTGAAACTGGATTTTAGCCAACACTTGCCTTAATTTAATTATACCTCACCATAATCTTATTGCACTCTTACTGCTTCATGTAAAAACAAAAGAAGGATTATTCAAACTGTGTTTGTTGTTTTAATAACATTACTATATTATTATATTATTTTCATCATTATAGTTTTCTGGGTTTTTAAAAGCTTCATGAGGCTTTTAATTACCTGAGTTTTTAAAAGGTCAATTCAATCTATAACATGTTATTCCTAAATAAAAGGGGGAGCATTCTTTCTGGCATTGTTTCATTGTGTTTATTCACTAGTTAATTTGCAAAACTCAGTAATTTGCAATGGGTCTCCCAGTCATTAGTGCAAATTAATATGGTTCTACTGTATTTGCATTTAATTGCCTTTTAAATTAATTAATTTATTTTAATTTCTTTATAATGATTTGCTACAGGATATTACTTTCCCTGAGAGGATTCATTTCCCTGAAAGAGTTTGTTCTGGTTTTGTAGTTTATTGCATATTTAGAAGTTTCCTTTTCATCTGTCAGGATTTTGTATTCACTCATGATGCATTTGGTCTTTATGTGAATATGTACAGTGTACATTTCAGGTATACTGGTTCCTTCCAGGGTCTATTGTTACCTTAGAAAACAATGTGAAGGATTTCTAATCACTGGAACGAATAGTAAGCAGGCAATTAAAGCAGCACCTGGAGAAGTTGTGGTGGCGGTGGCCTTTCCTCACTGCACCATGCCATGCTGCCAGGCCTCTGTGCTGCGGCGGCGGTTTGTTGCAGCGGCGGTTTGCCACCGCACCTCCGCACCACCATGGTTCCTGCCTGCCTAGTGCCTACTCCCTGACACCAGGCCAGGTAAGTGATGGGTTTGTGTGTGGGGTAGGTGGGCGTGCTGATTTGTGTTTGGGGTGGGTTGATTATTTTAATGTTAATGTGTATTGTTATTTAATTTTTATTTATTTTTTATTATTTTTATTTTTATTTTTTTCTTTGGCTTCACCGACAACGTCATGACATCATGACATCATGACATTGGCTCCATCCAAGATGTCATGAAGTCATGACATCATGATATCATGATGTTGGCTCCGCCCACGATGTTGGCTCCATCCATGGTGGGGTAGCAAAATTTTTGACTGCGCACCACTTCATGGAGCTGAATGATTTCATTATCTTTCACAGATAAAATTTAATTACCTCCAAATATAGGGGCAGGACACAAAGTTATGCTAAAGGGCAATGGGCCAGATTTATTATTCAATTAAAAACCTCTGACCTGTGAAGGAGATGGTAGTGTTATCACTGATACTGGAACAGGAGATACCTTGTCCAGTGGCATAGCGTGCCCCCCCCCCAAGAGCAGCACTTTTGGGGGGGCAATCCCAAGTAGCACTTTTTTGGGCCAGCAAAATTTCACAATAAATAGGACTTTGCCACTGTCCTCGGACTTCCTAGCGACCAGAGTGAAGAGGCTGCTGCAGGGATGGGCACTGGGACCATCCACCACCGCTGGTGTCCTGCGCCCCGCCCTGGGCTAGGGCACAAAAGGCCACTACTGCATCAGGATGTGCTGCTGCCACTGCCTCTGCTCTGCTCTGCACCACCAGTGTCACCCTCTCTGCACCTTTCGTCCACTGGACAGCTTTCCCTCATGGCCTGCGCAAAAAAGCTGGGCTGCGATTCTGAACATCACAGCTGCTCAACCCCAAGCACGTCTTCTTTCCCACCCCCACCCACTCTTTCACCCCTTCCCTTCACAACAACCTGGGCTTTTGCTGCATCTGTGAGGTTTTCCCAACCTCAGTTCCCACATGGCTTGGAGCGAAAACTCGAGTGCGGAAGAAAGGGCAGGCACAGGCATGTATGCATGTGTGTGTGAGAGAGTGATAGAGAGAGAGGGGTGGGTGGGTGCAGACTTTCTCCCCCCTTCTTCTCTATCTCTGAGTCTTCCCCCAAGTTACCCACACAGCTTTGAATTGTGGTGCTGGAAGAGGCTCTTGAGAGTGCCCTGTACTGCAAAGAGAGCAAATCAGTCAATCCTAAAGGAAATAAATCCTGACTGCTCCTTGGAAGGACAAATACTGAAACTGAAGCTCAAGTACTTTGGCCACCAAATAAGAAGAGAGGACTCACTGGAGAAGGCCCTGATGCTAGGAAAGATCAAAGGCAAAAGGAGAAGGGGACAGCAGAGGATGAGATGGCAAGATGGCATCATTAACACAGTGCGTGTAGATCTGGGTGGACTACGGAGGATAGTAGATGACAGAGAAGCTTGGTGTGCTGTGGTCCATGGTATCACAAAGGGTCGGATTCGACTGTGCAACTGAACAACAACAACAACAACAACAAATTTGCTATAAATGTTTAGTATGAAAGAAGCGTAGAAATGAAATATATTATTTTTCTATCCATGTATTTTGTTATTGAAGGTTTACAAAGTAACATGCAATGTGGAGTGAGGGAGTAGAGAGAAGACTCCTCAGCCTGCCTGAGACTGTCAAATGATGCATGTTGAGATGGAAATAGCGACATCCTTCTTCACAAAAAATATGTTAAATGATGGGATTTTCATGGCAATCAAATTGGGAAGGGAGATTCATTTATATGACTATGGATATGAATGTATTAATTATATTAAGGCACCTTCTCCAGTTTACATTCTTTAAAAGTAGCTCAGGTATGTACATATTGTATTTTATTGTATTTTACTGTATTTTTACTGTATTTTATTGCACTCCATTGCATTGTACAGATTTTAAACTCTTCTGTTATGTTACTGATAAGATTGTAAGACTAATCAATTAATAAACATTCAAATACAGTACTACAGAATAAATCCATGAAAGCTAACAATAAAAATTTAGCAGTTAGTCTTTAAAGTGCTACAGTGTTTTTTATTTTATTTTATTTTGTTTATGTTGTTTTGTTTTGACTCTTACCCTTCCAGCAGAATCAATAGTTATGAAAACTGTTGTTGCTGAATTTCTGTGCTTTCCACAGATTGCTGGAAAAGCCTGAGCCACAGACTAACACGGCTAGTATTCCAAAAAATACAGAATAAAGTGATGACCAGCAATCCAGACTGTCTTGAAGTGTCAATGGTTGAAAAGTTCCTTGTAAAATGCAGTTCATTATCTTTCCAATTCCAAACCCACAAATATAATTAATTTCTATCATCTTTACAATGGTTAAAAGTGACTCACAGGACAAAATCCTCTTAGTTATTTACACCAACATAAGAAGAATAGCCTAAAGTTCAATTTTCAATTGCTCCTAGTTATGAGTTGTTGCTTCTTTTGTTTTTTGCTTATTAAGCCACACGTCTGACCTGAGGTGAAGAATACAGGCAGTAACTCATTAACTAGTGACAATTTGGTGCAATGATTAACATTCTTGCATGTATGCTGACAAAAATATCTAATAGGATTTTGTCTGTTATTTTCTTAAATAGAACAATAGAACATATCCAAATGTTAGGTCTCAGAAGATTCTTAATTGTGTGTTATGGTTAGTTGTGGGTTGTTGTTTTGTTTTGTTTTTTGCTTGTGCTGTGAAATATTCATATTGCTATCCATCAGAAGAAATTACTTTTGCCAATTAGATAATAGAATAGTATTAAGGACCAACTCACACTATGCTATGAAACCCTGAAGGCTGAAAAATTCTTTGTTGATCATGACAATATATCATGTAAAATGTTTTGCATCTCAAACCATACTACTGACTCTTACCCTTCCAGGAGAATCAATAGTTTTGAAAACTGTTGTTGCTGAATTTCTGTGCTTTCTACAGATTGCTGGGCTTAACTGTGCCAACCTAAAATCTAACAGACGTGATTTTCTGTCCATTATGACAGAAGTTGTCATTTGGTCACTCAATTAATTTTAATTCTTTGGTTACTTTGAAAAAGTCAGTGGGAGGCTGGGGGAAGGTGAATTATTGTCTTGTAAATTCTGAAAGAAAAATGTCCCAAAACAAAGGCTTTGAACAAAAATGGTTTTCACTGAAATTGCCCAAAGTACTGTAATTAAAAATGCCACATACAGCGAAAATGACTCCATTCCTTATTTGAACAGAAGTTAGCTTTAACCTTCTCTCTCACCATACCTCATATTTGAATTTAAAAACCAAACAATTAACAAAAAATCAAGCTAATGTGGGGAACTGAACCTGACAAAGGCAGAGACAATTACTTAGTTCCACCCACCCCATTTTAATATGAATAAGGTTGAAAAAGCATGCTGAAAAGTAGCATTATGTTCAAGTAACAAGTTTTTTTTTAAAGTGACCAAAAATAGCCAACTTTTCTTTAAAAAATAAGAACACTTTTATGATGCAGCTTTGTTTCCATTTGCATCACCCTGGAAAGATTATTGAACAAATCCATACCTGTGTGAACCTTTTATAATTTTTATATTTACATTTTTATAATTTTGGTATAAATTCACCAATTACACCTCCAGCCCCCAAAACTGTAAGTGGTGGACTGTGTGCAGTATTTGTACAAATGTATAAAAATGAGCAGAATTATGTGTGTTTCCTAGGTGACCAAAGGTGGAGCCTTGAGGCATTAATGTGATGTGTTAAGGTTTGGCAGAGTAACCTTCATATAGAAGGTGGCAGCAAGAGTCTGAGTACACACTGGCAAACACAGATACGTTTTGGTAAAGGTTTCCCTTGCTCGAAACCCAGTCGTATCCGACTCTAGGGCTCAGTGCTCATCTCTGTTTCAAAACCGAAGAGTCAGCGCTGTCTGCTTCTGCAGACGTTTCCGTGGTCATGTGGCATGGATGACTAGGCACCAGAGTGCACAGAACGCTGTTATCTTCCCACCGAAGTGGTCCCTATTTATCTGCTTGCAATTTTTTGCTTTCAAACCGCAAGGTTGGCAGGAGCTGAGACAAAGACGGGAGTTCATTCCCTCCTGCAGTACTTGGGAATTGAACTGCTGACCTTCCACCTCCCAGTCAGCATCTTAGCCACTTGAGCCACTGCAGTCCCATAAGTATTTACTGAATGTGCAAAGTAAAGTTCAAGTTTTCAAAGGTATTTGCAGCAAATTCACAAAAACAAAATTGGATAACATCTCCTTTTCCTCTGGTCAGTTTTGTATCAGCTATTTACAGTTAAAGTATGCAACAAAGTCCATTGTGCAAGTAATCAAAAATAAAAGTCTTGTAAACTTGCAAAGCAACTTGCAAAGCAACAGTTGTTCATAGTCTAGGTTACAGATTCCATTTTGCTGTCTCTGGCAGTCCTTGGTATATCAGCTGGCAGTATTCCAGTGCAAAAGCCAATAACCCAAACAGCAGTTGGATATGCAGAAGACCCAACGACGGACTGCTCTCCTCCATGCCAACGTCAAGAGCAAATGCAATGCCTGAGCCAGCCAACTATCCAGTGGTTAAAGCCTTGGTTTTAAACACATTGTGCAAGTTTAATGAGCTGATACAGTAAAGCTGCTATAACATTCATACAGAGTTCTTAAAGAAAAAGTGAGCAAGGTATGTTATGCTACCCAATTGACTTGGCAGAAACTTAGGACCTAACAAGATGGAACAGCACATTGAGGGATTTATCCTGTTATATCCAGTATCCTGAGATCCAGTATTCATGCATCATCATCAGAGGTGGAGAAAAAAACAGAAAAAACTCAGGAAAACAAAGACTGTATATCACTTACCTTAGAAATGAACCTCCCATGACTTTCTGTGACAAGAGTAGAATATAGCTAAATCTCTCATTCAGTATTCTGAAAACTTTCTTCCCTTCTGAAGGATATTTTCAATTTACAACACATCCTCCATACCAATCTCAGGGAATAAGGACTAGGGTGCCCAATATACAGGATCCCAGGATCCCAAGATTCATTTCCAGGATGGGGGGGGGGGCTGCACTGGTGACCTGCTGATGGTACTGGTCAACCAATGACATGAGACTTGGAGGGGGAGTGATTGGTCATGTTTGACCCAAATAGTCAGGTGGGACTGGCCTGTCAAGAGACAGCACATTCTCAAGACTTTAGTACTTGCTCAGTGGGGAGCAGAAGGAGGGATATGAAGGAACCTTTTGGTTCCATCCCAGAAACCACTGCTATGTAGGCACCACTGCAAGAAGAAAAGGGGGAGCTGTTCCTGGTTATAATTAAAGTTAAATAAAAGTTAACAGTTAATAAAGTAGTGGCCCTTTAGTTAACTCCAACCATGTTGTCTGTTTCTTTGTTTGAAGCTGGGGTGGCAAGAGGGATATTTTGCTCTCAAGAGTTCTCATTGTGCAATACATTTTGCTCCTTCAAAAATGATAGATATCAGATGTCTTTTTGATTAATTAGCCAGTCCTTCTGGGCTCTGTGTGTGTGTTGACTTTTTTTCATAAAAGGCGAAAATACTGTTCATTATGCAAAGACTCAGGGTAAGGCTTTCTAAGCTTGACTACCCAAGTTATGGAATGCCCTTGAAGGCTCAACTGGTGCCAGCATTGGTAAAATTTTGACACCAAGTCAAAAACATGCTTATTTATTAGAGCCTTTTGGGGCGAGGAACTTAGCCTACACAGTTTTTTATGCAATATTTTCAGTGTTTTACCTGAATATGTTTTAAACTGTTTTAATTTAGGTTGTTTTAATGTTATGTTTAAATAAAAGTTTTTATGGCTCTGTAACCTGCCCTACAGTGGCCTGGTGGTTAAGACACTGAACTTGATGACTAGAAGGTTGGCAGGTCAGCAGTTCCAGACCTGAGTGCTGCACGGTGGAGTGAGCTCCCCTCTATGTCCTAGGTCCCACCAACCTAACAGTTTGAAAGCAAGAAACTGCAAGTAGATAAATTGGTACTGCTACAGTGGGCAAGGTAACAGTGTTTCATGCACTCCAGTGTCTAGTCATGCTTGCCACATGACCACGGAAACAACTACAGACAAAGAAAGCAATGTCTCTTTGGTTGTAAATGGAGATGAGCGCCACATCCTACAGTCAGCTACAACTGGCTTTCGAGCAAGGACAGCTTTTACCTGTACTAACCTGCTCTGAGATGTTGCAATATAAGACAGGCTATAAATGTTTTCAATATATCATTTCCTTAAAAACATGTGATAAGGGTGTACCTACATGATATCTCAAGGCCACAGCTTTTGGTTTCAGAGATTGGCCCTGAAATTACACAGAGCTGGAAACTTCAGTCCTGGTAATCCTACTGCTTGGTTTAGTTTTCTTTAAATAAGATAGCCATGTGGCAAGCAAGCAAAATACAGTCAAAACTTGTATAAAGAGCACCTCACTTAGAGGGTAACTTGCTTAAAGAGCAGAATTTTCTCTGAATGTTCGCTTTGCTTAACAAATAAAACCAACCAAAAACTCACTTAACAACTAAATCGGGGTTTGCAATTCCCCCCTTTCAGAAGTCACAATTGGTCATTTACAATGGTGTTTCGCTTAAAGAACAAACTCACTTAAAGAGCAATCCTGTGGAACACATTATGATCTTTAAGCGAGATACAACTGTAACAAACAAAAGGATACAAGCAGAGCATTAGCAGAGGCAGGGAGGACAATAGATAACCTTCAAGTCACAACTTCATTTTTGGTTAAATCTCTGTCTGTCTGTCTCTGTCTCTCTCTCTCTGTGCTATTTTTTTTTATTAAGACAGGTGGAAATCTTCAAACGATACTGTAGAGCACTTGCATCACAGTGTGTGGGATTTTTACCCTCTAAAACCACCTCCCATTATGCCCCACCACCTTGCATTACTTCACTGCGGGGTGGGGGCAGACTGGCTATTAAAAACCCTCCTCCAATTTGGCTTCTTGCCTTCCTTGTCTATGCCTCTGGCTGCCCTGTTCACAGTCTCTCCACATGTCTAAGTTCCAAGATGACCCCGGCCACATAATTGGACATTGCGACTCAGGTAGTCTCCCTGCTCAACATCTAACCAATGATGTATTCCAGAGACAGCTGTCGTTGAACATTCCTCTGTATAATTTCTTGTTCTGCATCAAAACACACACATCTCTCTCTCTCTCTTTCTTTCTCTCTCTCTTGCACATGCATAACCAGCCAGGTAATGTACTGAATGTCTACCTCCAGAAGTAAAATATTTACTAGGACAATGCACAAACATTAATCTTATTCTGTCATATCCTGACTCTTGTCTGAAATCATTTTCAGGCATTGGCAAGCATATTTCCAGCAATCTGATAGCAAACTCCCAAGAGCAATGAACTTATAAAAATGTCCATTTGTTGATCGAAAACTAATATCCTTTGTTATTTTTAAAATGAAAATCTGATATTTTATAGAAAACTGTTTGGGTTTTTTAAAAAAAGCAGCAGCACATGTCAAACAGATGCTGAAAAGTCTTCCGAAGTCAAGAAACTTTGTCTAAATTTCTATGTCAAAGCTTCTACGTCAAAGACTAGGAAGAACCTATGAATGTCAGGGGACTCAGAGCAGAGACATAGTCTAATAGATGTATTATAAACATTTAACATGGGCAAAGTACATTTTATTTACTGCTGAATATCCAGTAACCTTTTAATGGGCAGGCGGTAATATGGCCCTTCCTTCTTAGAAACTAACCACTGACTCAACCACTTTTATTTGTATTAGGAACTTAAAATAAGGTTGTAGTTAGCAATATATCTATGTGTGATTGAAGTACAACTGCTGCAGAAAGCAAAGAGCTGCTGGTTGCTTGTTGAGAAGAGCAATATGCTCACAGATCCCTCATGTTCCATCCAGCATATATGGGGTTAAAATATTTTTAACCAAACAATGGAATTACAACTCAACTTTCTCCCATAAAGCCAAGGTCCCCTTGAATTCTCCAATCACTGAGGAACTAGGGAAAGTGCAGATGAAGGTCCCTACATTTAACATACTTCTTTTTATTTAATATATTGCCACTTCACATAAGTGTACGGTTAAGCAAAACGCTTGTGTCGTCGTTCCTAGCTAAGATTTTCACTCTAGAGTTTCCTTTCTTTCAGAATGTGCTTTGTTAATCTACTAAACCTCTTATTTCTAGATTTGAATGTGCATTTGTGCATGGATGCTTGTGTTCCTTTTGGATGGGTTTTGATTGGCTAGGTAAGTATTAATGTGAAAGAGTCTGTATTTTCTCCTTCCTATACTCTTCCCTTTTTTTCTTACACCATTGCAAATCCTAGTTGCTGATAGCTGTTGCCCATTTGTGAAAGAACTGTAGGAAGAAATAACAGTTTTTGTCCCTAAAATTAATGGCCCTAAACAACCTCAGGCACACACCCCATCATAGCCATTTATGTTTCTTAATTTGCACCAATGGGACCCCACCCCAAAAGATCTAGAAATATACAAATTATATCATGTACCAAAGCAAGACATGGTTCAGAGCTTCACCATAGGGGCACAAGGTAGGAGCTTCACTTAGGTCCGTATTCATATACAGACCAGGTCAGGAAGTTTCTGTGATCCCTAGATTTAGAATATACTAGTACATGTGTAAGTAAGCATGCCTTGCTTTGTTTGTAAGTCCTCCAGTAGCTGAATTTCTGTAAGGCTGCCACAGCCTCAGGCTTTGGCCCTGAAATCTCAGGAGATAGGATAGAACACTACTGACTTTGGCAATTTTGATCTGATTCTGAGGTTCATCCTAACACATTTCAAATCACTGAGAAATTTAGTGAGAGATTCAAATTTACTAAAATTCCATCTTTGATGATCTTACCAAGGAAAATAGCAATGAAAATCCTTGTTTCTCTTATCCTCGTGTCTGAGGATGAGCGTAGCATGTTTCTCGCCTAACCTTACAAGATGTCAAGCTATTTACTTTAACACTTAATGAGAATTAGCACACTATTGAGCTTACAGATGGTGATAGTTCAGTGGTTTAGCTCAATGGTTGAGGTATATGGCTGTGGAGCCTAAGGTTGGGAAGTTTAATTCCCAACTGTCCTTCTTGGGAAAGAACCCACCTGTGTAGTCATGAGCAAGCTGCACAGTCCTAACTGCACTTGAGTGGTGAGTGTTCTGACAGTATCTACATTAACCTCAAGAAGGGCAACCTTTCTTGCATCCTAATATGTTGACATCTTTTATTCATCAAGGCAGGAATATAGATTCACCGAAAGAAATCAGAGGGTTTTTTCTGCTGATATAAATGGAACATGTATTAAAATTTAGATCTATGTCATTCATACATGCACATTAGTGTTATATTTTATTGCACTGAACTGAATTGATGCCTCCCACTGAACATCAGCCTTGCATCGCCATCATTGCAAATAGTCAGTTCTCATTTTTTGTCGCCCAGTTCCAACTAATTGAGCCTACAAGACATTGTAATAAAGGCAGTTGTGCTGTTCATAAACCAGGGTTTCCTCTCATTGTGTGTTTTTAAATGGCATGGCTGAAAAGTACCTAGGCTATTGGTTGTTGATCAGAGGATCACACAAATATTTACTGCATTGATCGTGTTATCCATTTCCCAGATATCATTATTTTATGCAAATGAAATAATGGACAATCATTTTTGTTTATTTTAATTATTCCTTAAAAAAAACACCTGGATTTGTATGCAGTTATGGATATGTAATCAAACAAAGGTAGTTGAACCAGTAAATTGAAGTTTCTATAACCAGCATTTATAAAAAAAACCCCAAACAACAGCTGTTATCATTTCTGAAATATGAATATGTAAGTAGAGGAGTCTGCATGCAAGTTAACTTGTATGTTTTGAAGTGATCTGTTTTCATTGACAGAATAATAGTACTTGTCCTGCAAAATATTTTTTTTTATAAAAGGCAGCCATGAAACCACCTTTCACTTCTGCTGTCACTTGCAATAGTAACTTCTGACTACAGTAGTAAATCTAAAGAACAGTGTGAGGGGAGTTACCTCTAATTGTAGATTAGAAGATTATGGAAGATTACAAGTTGCAAGAATAAATAATAATAAAAATGGTGAGACTGTTCTTCTAGACCCGGGGTCAGCAAAGCTGGCTCTCCAGATGTTCTTGGACATCAATTCCCAGAAGCCCTGACCAGCAGGTGTATTGACTTGGGCTTCTAGCAATTGAAGCCCAAGAACACCTGGAGAGCCAGGTTTGCTGACTCTGGTTCTAGACTATAAGGAAATATGGTATTCCTCAATGTAAAGGTTTCCCTTGCTAGAAAGCCAGTTGTATCTGACTCTAGGGTTCAGTGCTCATCTCTGTTTCATATATGCTAAATTTCTCTGTTGCTTGAAGTGGGAGAGGGGCCCATGCTCTTGCTTTCTCCAGAACTCAGCCTTCGTGCTACTACCTGCAGAGGTACTTTCCATTTATCCTGCAGGGCTCATGGTGCTCTTCACAGAGTCAGCTATAGATATTAGCCCTTCCCATTGCAGAAGCAATTGAGCATTTGAAAAGGGGTAGTTCTGCAATGCAGTACAGCTACTGTAGTATACTTTGTAATTGTAAATATAAATGTTAAAGGAATGTACCTATCTCATAATTGCTCCCCATAACAGGTTGTCCCTTGCACCACTCCTTTACGGTTCTTAACAGACAGTAAAAATTCTGCCCAAATGTAATTGCCTATCTGTAGATTTGGGACACAATTCAGTGAAATTAGTCATAATGATGTCCCATTTGCAAACAAAGGATTGGAACTTAATCAGGATTATATTTTGTTGGATCATGTACACTGTAATGTAGGTGGAGACATCCACACATTATATTGTCACCTTTGCCTGTTGGTGGTTTCAGGGATTCCCCTAGCGATATGTGTGTCTCGATAGCAGAGTAGCACTTTTAAGCTGTTACACAGCAAAAGCCTTTAGGTGCAATAACACACACACATATGCCTTCAGTGAAAGGTGCGCTTTACTTAACAGTGAGGGGAAGACAGACATACAATGGTCTATATACAACAGTCTCTCTCTCTCCAAGCCCCACAGTTGGTACACAGCTTGGATTCCTCTGTTGGCTCCAATCCCAAGAGCATGCACAGAGTCCTGGTAATCTTCAGCAGTTCTTCCTTCTCAGTTGAAGGAAACTCTCATCAACAGCACGACCTTCTTCAGCAGTCTCTCTCTGAAGTCTCTCAGTAGCTCAGTCCTTCTCTTCAGTATAACAGCCTCCTCAGAATGACAACCTCCTCCGTAGACCCTGCCCAGAGGGCCACAGTTATATCCTGGTGTTGCTGGGCAGATTCTCTAATCAGCCACAGCTGGACTGTTTCAGGAGCACGTAGACAAGGCATGCACAGCCGAGCAATCAGTCTGTGGCTCTAGTATGAACACCTGTGTATAGAACACTTGCAGGGCCTTTAAGTTGTACTATTCCACTGGGCAGCAATCTTTGTACAATACCCCACAAAAGGAAAATGTCCTAACAGGTGGAAGTGCAAAATGTGAATGAATGTGTCATATTTTAGGTTGTTATGAAAGGGGGGATTTCCATATTCCTGACTATAGCTACTCATGGTAAAAGTAGGAAGAGGTACTACATGGCTGTCTTTAGTCTCAAGTTCTGAGACATTTTAGCACATATATGCAGTGATGGGATGACAAAAATCCTACTACCACGCCATGACGTCACGGACGTCATGGGTGTGGCCAATGTCATGACGTCATGATGTTGTGGGCAGGGCCAAAAATAAAAAATAATAAAATAATAAAATAAAAACAAACACACACACACACTCAACCCACCCACCCAACCAGACAGCTACAACACAAACCCGTTATTAATTTAAATAACTTAAATAAAGAAATAAATAAAAATTAAACGAAAATACAACCACCCACCCAAAACACAAGTAAATCACTCACCCACCCACCCCAAATACAAAACCCTCACTTACTTGCCTCCTCCTCCGAAGGCTGCGGCCCCAGCCAGCCCTTCCGCGCTGTCTTTCCTCCCAACGGGCGCCCGGTCCAATCCTGGCCCTGGGAGCGATCGGCACTTTGCACAGGCTCAGAGGCAGCCTTGCCTGCCTCCGCCTCCCCGCAGGGGAGTGGCTGCGAGGCTCTGCCTGGATGTGGGTGGGCGCGCGCGTGCAGGCACGCTCCCGGCTCCTGCCCAGCCAGCCCTTCTGCGCTGTCTTTCCTCCCAACGGGCGCCCGGTCCAATCCTGGCCCTGGGAGTGATCAGCATTTTGCACAGGGTCAGAGGTAGCCTTGCCTGCCTGCGCCTCCCTGCAGGGGAGCGGCTGCGAGGCTCTGCCTGGGTGTGGGTGGGTGCGCGCATGCAAGTGCGCTCCCGGCTACTGCCCAGCCAGTCTTTCCGCTCCGTCCTTCCTCCCGACGGGCGCCCGGTCCAGCTAGCCCAGTCCAGCTATTGGGATCTCCAAGCTGGCTGATCTCCAAGCTGGCCGATCTGCCCCAGGCCGTGAGCTCCGTGGGGGTGGAGCGCTACTGTGGTGAGCGACGATGATGCTGCGCCCAGGCAGGGCCGCCCGAGGGGGGCAGGCAGGCTAGTGCGGGGCCTTCGGAAGGGGTGCTGGCAGGGGAACCGTGGGACCAACCTCCCATCACCTCCATTCCGGTGGGGGCTCAGCGGCCCCGGGGTAGGTACCCTCCTCTGAGGGCTGGCTGGTGCCGCCGCCGCCGCCGGAGCCGCTCTGAGAAGGTGCAGCTCCGGCTCTGAAAGAAAAACATTTAAAATTGAAGCCAAAATGGCTCCAATTTAATGCGCATGTGCAGAAACTCAATCTGACGCATGCGCAATGCATCAGATTGAGTTTCTGCGCATGCACACTAAATTGGAGCCATTTTGGGTACGATTTAAAAAAAAATTCTTTCGGTGAGGCGTCCGGAACCGGACGCCTTAAAAATGGGCTACCCTCTCGGAGAACCCTCCGAGATTGTTCTTACCGGTTCCGGGGAACCGTCTGGAACCGGGGACATCCCATCACTGCATATATGGAAATATAGTCATGGGACACTTGATAAAAATTCTGCCTTTCACACAGCTATTAAAAGTTATGACTGCCCTTATTGATATTTCAGTGAAAGGGAAATCATGCCTGGAGTTCACTTTCCTACTGTGCTTCATAGGAAAAAGTTGGTCTTCAGTAAGCCACATTGTCCAAGAGCTCCACCAGAAAAAAGAAAAGGCCAACCAGGTCTGCTGTGGCTTAGTGGTTAAGAAGCTCATTTTTGGGGGCATCCTGTAGATGAGGAAGAGGATACAATTTCAGTAACAAGTCTTTGTTATTTATATAAAAAATCTTCAGGGTGGAGTTGATAGCAACTGTGAGCAACCAGATGATCACTGCAAGGAACCTGTAGGATGAGGAACTGTTTTGTGAGAGAGACATTTTGCCAGATATCAAGTTCCTAAATCACTAAGAGTTTTATAAATTATAAGTGTCAGGTGGCAGTTAACTAACCTGGCAATCCTGAGAACTAACATCCTAGGGTGCCGAAGTCCACAGTGAAGGGTGCTGGTCCCCAAGTGGATTAAATCCCACTTTAATCCCTCTTGATGGAAGGCAGCAGCTTCATCAATATTGACTGGGGCTGAGGAACACTTTGTGTGCCAAAAAGGCTCAGGATTAGAAAGTGACTCAGGGAACTGGGTCAGTGGTATGGGTGTCATGCTGTGATGCAGAAAGCAGATGAAAGGCCACATATTATATTCTCAGGACAGTCTTCATGGCTGATCGCCATGATGATCACCTATATTCAGCCCAAATTCTCCACCTGTCCATAATGTTGGTTTGTAGGAAAAAATTTCAGTAGCAACTTCTTTTCTTCTTGCAGCTTTCATGTTGTTAAATTGAATATGTGCAAGTTGTAAAAGCAATGAGAGAGAAGGGGAAAAGTCTTTAGTTGCCAAAAATCTTATTTTGCTGACAATGCCAACACCCTGCCAATGGCATAGTTGCATTAACAGGATTTCAGCCATTAAATGACTTGCATAATTGGGCAATGATAAAAATAATGACAACCTGGCAGCCAAGAAGTATAACAGTATAACTCACCAGACCTGATTTAGATATTTTACCTCATGTGCTTACCTTCACCATTGACTAAATTATGTTCATACAGATTAGTAAAGGGTATACATTTTTAGTCGTGCTTATTAGTAAAGGTAAAGGTTTCCCTAGCTGGAAAGCCAGTCATATCTGACTCTAGGGTTCAGTGTACATCTCTGTTTCAAAGTCAAAGAGCCAGCGCTGTCTGCTTCTGCATATGTTTCCGTTGATATGTGGCAGGCATGCCTAGACACCAGAGTGCATGGAATGCTGTTTGCCTTCACACTGAAGGGTCCCTATTTATCTACTTGGAATTTCTTGCTTTCAAACTTCTAGGTTGGCAGGAGCTGGGACAAAAATGAGAGCTCACTCCATCCTGCAGTACTCAGGAATCGAACTGCTGACCTCCCGCCTTCAAATCAGTGTCTTAGCCACTTGAGCCATTGCAGTCGTGGATATTAAATCTGCATATTTTTGTCTCTGAAAGACTCCATTAGCCTTGCAGATCTGTCAGGTTCTTAAAAGGTTGCTTTCCTTAAGACTATTGTATCAAAATAAAAAGGACTATGATTCCTACCAAAATATTTTTCTTAGAAGTATTTTCTTCAGCAGAAATAACATTTGACTCCCTTTGTGTAGAAAGAATAATCCATGACTGTGTCAAGCCTTCTTGTTAGGCTTGACCTTGTTGACTCCTTAGTCATACAAAACCTCTGTTTTATTTATCATTGCCAACATCAGCTTTATGAACAGAAGGAATTTCTGTACTGCTTGTCAACATTCCCTGAACTACTGTTGGATTTCTTGTATGTTATTAATCTGCAGGTTGTTCTTTGAAATCGTCAAACACAGGCAAAAAGTCATGGCACTTTAATATTTAATTATGTTTACAAAAGAAGTAAATGCACCCAGAAGCTTTAAAAGATCTCAGGAAATACAGATGCAATTTAAAATATGTTTTAGCTTTAATATAAAGGAGGCAACAGGGAAACAAAGATGCTTTTTGTCTAAACCATATTTCTCTCTTTTTTAATCTCTTTAATGAGTGAAGAGTGTCTGATTTGAATGAGTTATGTGAGCAGTGATGAAGTTGCCATGTCATCCATATGTTTCAGATGTTGAAATAGCTGTATCTTAAAGACAACCAAATTTTGGCAGGCCTGGATTTGTTGTCAGGGAGAGAGTAAGGTGAATAACATTACATCCTTCAATATTTCATAGATTAAAATAGGAAGCAACCTGTTTGAGTAACCTGCTTGAGTAGCACTCCTCTTTTGGTTCCACACTCACTGTCTGTTGCATATTGCTAAAGTCTACTCAAGTCTGCACCATTGATTATCCTTCTACAGTGTGATCAGTTTTAAAAGCAAATCTGGCACCTCTGCCACCTTTGGGTTTAGAAACATAATAGAAACAGTAATTGCTTTACAATATTGTGTTGGTAGCTCAAGACATACATCAAAAGTTGTAATATATAAAGTGGGCATATGTTCTCTGGAAAGTAAAACAAAATACTGTTTTGGAATATAACTTCACCTAGTTGATGTACTAGCTGTTTTGCCTGGTGAATTCTGGTTGCTCTCAATTCTACAAGGCGTAACTTTCCCAGTCTCTTTATAGTTTAAATTTTTGGAATAGTACCTAGGTTAGTCTGTGTTTCAAGCATATTAGAGAGTAAACAAAACGAAAATGTTGTGACACTTTAAAGACTTATTGTTCAGTTGCACAGTTGATTCCGACCCTTTGCGACCCCATGGACCACTGTCCCCCAGGCACTTCTGTCCTCCACCATCCTCCTCAACTTGCTCAGCTTTGTGCCCATTGTCTCTACAATACCATCTAGCCATCTCATTTTGGGCCACCCCCTTCTTCTTTTGCCCTCCACCCTTCCCAGCATCAAGGCTTTCTCAAGCAAATCCTCTCTTCTCATTTGATGTCCAAAGTACTTTAGCTTCATCTTTACTATTTGACCTTCTAAGAAGCAGTCAGGGTTAATTTCTTCTAAGATTGACCTATTTGTTCTCCTCACTGTCCAGGAGACTCTCAAAACTCTCCTCCAACACCACATCTCAAAGGCATCTATTCTTCTGCGCTCAGCTTTCCTAATGGTCCAGCTCTCACAACCATACATTGCCACCGGAAATACCATTGCTTTGACTAGATGAATTTTTGTTTGCAATGTGATGTCTCTACTTTTCACTATGTTCCCCAGGTTTCTCATCACTTGCCTCCCAAGAATCAGTCGCCTTTTTATTTCATGGCTGCAATCACCATCTGCAGTGATCTTGGATCCTAGGAAAGTAAAATCTGTCACTGCTTCTACTTCTTCCCCATTGCACTGCTATTCATTAATGCAAGGGATCACAACCTACGACCCATGGCCCGGCTCCGGCCCATGGCACCATTTCATGTGGCCCATGTCACCACCTCCACCACCAGAAGTGGACTTATTTATGACAGCCATAAATGCATGAATCCTGCCATAAAACGCATCTGTGGCTGTCGTAAATGTGTTTACGATAGCCATGGACACGTTTTACAGCAGCGTTTACTTTAGGGGGAATCACCAGTCTATCCCACTCAGCTGTCTCAGGGGGCGTGGTCTGGTCCATGGCATGAAAAGGTTGAGAACCTTTGCATTAATGCCTGAGTTGGGTTTAGTTTCTGTCTAACAATGATATTATAGATGGACTGCCACATACTTATCCCAAGCTCCCCAGTGAAACAATGGGTACACTAATAGACACTTTGCTTAGCACACCCTTCAAAATAGATACAGCCCTGAAAGGCAGGCATCCCCTCCTCCCTGCTTAGAACTAGTCTTCCTCAAGATATTTTGCTGCTTGTGATGTGGAAGCAAATTGTGTGCATAATTGCTCTATCTAGCAATTATCCACTAGCAATTACACTTATATACTGCCCCATAGTGATTAGTGCAATCTCTGGGCAATTCACAAGGTAATTAGCATTTTGCCACCAACATGCAACATGAAGGATGGAAGTTTGAGTCAACCTTATCTCCTGTCACGATGGAACTCACAACATTTTGGCTGCAGTACAGCAGTTTCAACTACTGCATCATTAAGGCTCATCTAAAGAAGACAGCTCAAGTGGCAGGCAATGCTGATGATCAGACAGCTTCCTCCACCACATCTGAGGATAGGAAGGTTGCCAAGGAAAACCAGAATAAGCTATGTAGCATTTCTAACTCTGTCATACAATATTGCCCTGTTGCCTCTCTGGCACCTGCCACCTGTAACTAATATCCCACTTTACCTAATGGTAGGACCAAACTTGCCCCCACTAGAGAAGAGGAGTACAGGCTAAACCCTGTAGTTCATGTCATCAGTGTGTTTATGAAACCTTCCCCAATAGATAAAAGTTGGGAAATAGGGATACAAAGGGCTGAAAATATAGACTATTTCTGGCACAGAAACAGAGCTTGGGAAATTACTTTTTTGGCTCATTGTTTCCCAAGCAAACCATAAACAAGTTTATTTTTCCAAGCTATGGCAAGGGGCTATTAGAACATCTGCTACTTGGTCATAGTGATTCTCTGCCACACATCACTTGTGCTGAAATAACAGAAGAACTATTTGCCTTATGGCTTCCTAGTAGAAAGCAACAACTCAAGCGCCGCTGCTCATAGTTTGAAATGGGGTGGGTAAAGAATGGAAGGAGGGAAATACAGAGCCCAAAATAGAACGATTTGCCTGTGGTTGCCTTAAGATTGTCAGTCCCTTAGGAAGGACTTGCAGCTGAGAGGCACTGCAGCTGAGCTCTTATCTGCTGCATTTTACTTTTATAATAAAGGAAAATGAGAGAATAGAAAGTTCTTTGCATTTGAAGAAGTGGGTCTTATAAGCAACATTTATATTTAGGCCATTTTATTGCCTTATAAAGCAGAAGGTTATTTTTTGCTAGCTTTCAATTGTACATTGTGGTACTGTTCACTCTGGACTATTTATGTATATATTTATATATTTACTCCCTCTGAGTAGTAGAAATAAAATATTTATGAAAAGGGTAATAAATGGCAACTGAAAATAGTATAGATCTTTGTCTCATCATAACTATCAGTGCAAAAATAAGGCAAGCTTTTGGAATAATTGCTACTATATTTTCCTTATTTTTCAAGATCAGAGGTTCTCTGAGTCTTTTATACTGCTATATATGACGGTGTCTCCATGCAGTGAGACTTTTAGGTCGATAAGTAGTTTTTGTCAGTTGTGTTACAGGGGAAAATATCATACAGCTCACCTGGATTAGATGTTTCTTTTGTGTACAGACAACCACTATGTAGATCTATATAAAACAGCCAGCTCTTGGTTATTTTAAATGCAATTCTGAATCAAATTATATTTTGCCTTCTTCATCCTTCTGATCCTGAAACACTTTTGTCCAAAACTTGGGTATGTTTAGTACATATTTCAAAAAGTTGCTCTCTCAAGTGGAGCTTGTCACAGTATGATTCTCCTCACCTGTGGATCTTTCATTAGGTGTGCTTCCCTTGAATCCTGTAATCTGCTTGGCCATTGGAAGATAAACATGGCCCTAATTTGCAAAGTGACTCCTGTGCCATGATAAGAGAATTATGTTGTAGAAATGGAAACCAGTCCATCCCAGGGAATATACCTTCTCTTTAATTACACATTTGGCACTGTGAAAATGCAAACATGCACTTAATATCTGCACATTACTGTGAGCATTGGTGGCTTGCCAACAGTATCAGTTAGTGAGCCAGTCAGGCAAACAAATAATGAAGCATCACCACCATCTGACTTTAATGGTTTGGTCACATAATAAAAACAGGACAGAGGTCATAGCTTAGGGACAGTATTCTGCAAATATAGGATATCAGGTTCATTATTCTATAACTCTAGATTAGACTTGGGAAATTCTGGAGAATTAGTCAATGTCAATAATACTGGGCTAAATGGATAGTTTGTATGTTCCTAGAATAACAATGCAGAAACAAGAAATACAGTGAGTGTGGCTAGTTTGTCATTATTGCTTGTACTGTAATTGCTAAGTACTGTATAGTCAAACAAACAGCTGTAACCACACAATGACAATTGATAAGAGGGATATCTTCACAGCTCTTTTTCAGATGTTTCCTGGAGACCTCTCCATGGATTGTTTCCTTGACACTATGGTTGGGCAAAGTAGGGTTCTGAGATTGCAAAAGTCCACCAACCCTCACCCTCACCCTCACCCTCACCTTCTTCTTCTTCTTCTTCTTCTTCTTCTTCTTCTTCTTCTTCTTCTTCTTCTTCTTCTTCTTCTTCTTCTTCTTCTTCTTCTTCTTCTTCTTCTTCTTCTTCTTCTTCTTCTTCTTCTTCTTCTTCTTCTTCTTCTTCTTCTTCTTCTTCTTCTTCTTCTTCTTCTTCTTCTTCTTCTTCTTCTTCTTCTTCTTCTTTTCGAGCCAGATTTGATTCCAAATAATAGCAATCATCACAGTGATTGACCATCCAATGCAATTAGTCCTCGGGGTTGTCAGGTTAGTCAACTGCAGCCTGACGATTGATGGTGAGTCACTAGCAGTATGGTCTATTCTATTATCATGGCAGAATTACCTGGTCAGACAGATAATTTTATATTTGAGATTGTGATACTGTATATGTTTGTGTTATGTGAGCCCCTCTGAGTCGCCTCAGTGAGGTGAGTAGAGGGGCATATAAATCTAATTTAATAATAATAATAATAATAATAATAATAATAATAATAATAATAATAATAATAATAATAATAATAATAATAATAATAATAATAATAATAATAATAATAATAATAATAATACTCCACCCAGACTGTTTTTATGGCTCCCAGACCATTAGACATCTCTACAAATAGTAGTCGGTTAATGCAGGAAACCTACAGGAGAAGGTGTGATTCACTTTTTCAGCCTATCCTCTCTTTAATTTCACAATATTTATTTATTATTTATTTATTATTCCCATTTATTATCCCGCCCCAATCGGGGATACCCGACTCTGGGCGGCTTACAAGATAAAAATACACCCACGAACCCAAACCCATCCAATAAAATACTAATAATTAAAAAAAATTTAAAAACTCTAAAAGTTCTTAAAAACATGAAATGAAACCAAGAACAAGCGACTCCACAGAATGAACCAGCAGCAAGGGAGGCTGTCCTTTAAATCAACCATCCTGTGTGGGATCCCACAAACCTTGATCCCCACACATGTCCCGCCAGCCAGGTTTTTAAACCCTTTCGGAAGGGCAGGAGCTCTGTCTGTAGACGTAGATCAGTTGGGAGGAGGTTCCAGAGCGCCGGGGCGAACACAGAGAAGGCCCTCTTCCTAGTGCTAGAGAGATGAGCCTCCCTAGCCGATGGGATGACAAGAGAGCCCCTCCGATCCGCCCTGGTGGGACGGACAGACATTCTTAGGGTGACGCGGTCTCTGAGGTATCCTGGCCCACTACCATATAGGGCTTTAAAGGTAATAACCAGCACCTTGAATTGCACCCGGAGACATATTGGTAACCAATGCAGCTCCCGGAGCAGTGGTGAGGCCCGAGCATAACGCCCGCACCCCATCACTATCCGGGCCGCCGCATTTTGGACCAACTGCAGTCTCCGAATGGTCACCAAGGGCAGCCCCATGTAGAGCGCATTACAGTAATCAAGTCTGGAGGTGACCAAAGCATGTGTGACCATGAGCAAGGCGTCCCGGTCTAGGAGTGGGCGCAACTGGCGTATTACACGAAGTTGTGCAAAAGCCCTCCTGGCCACGACTGCCACCTGCTCTTCGAACAGTAGTCGTGAGTCCAGGAGGACCCCCAGATTGCGCACCGGGTCTGTTTGGGGCAAAACTGCCCCATCCAGAACCAAAGCTGGTAACTCCCGAGATAACGCAGGGCCCCTTACCCACAGCCACTCAGTCTTGCCGGGGTTCAGCTGTAACCCGTTATCCCCCATCCAGACCTTAACAGCCTCCAGGCACCTGGAGAGGACTTCCACCGCACCGCTTGGGTCCCCACGGGCAGAGATGTATAACTGGGTATCATCTGCATATTGATGATACCTTACCCCGTGGGAACGGATGATCTCACCCAGCGGCTTCATATAGATGTTAAATAGGAGAGGAGAAAGCACCGAGCCCTGAGGCACCCCGTAGTGCAGGGGCCTAGGGCTGGACTTCTCCTTCTCCAGGCACACCGACTGGGACCTGCCCCTCAGGAATGAGGAAAACCAGGACAACACTGTGCCCTGGATCCCCAGACCCTGGAGCCGACCCAGAAGAACGCCGTGGTCGACAGTATCAAAAGCCGCTGAGAGGTCGAGAAGAGCGAGGACAGACGGCTCCCCACCATCCCGCTCTCTCCGGAGATCATCCACCAATGCGACTAGCGCAGTTTCAGTACCATATCCGGGCCTGAATCCTGACTGAAACGGGTCCAGATAATATAACTTTATGGCCAAAAGGAGGGGCCTGCTGTGTACTTTTGGGCTTTCTGACTTTAAAAAACATTTAAGGCCGTTCATGCAGCATTTGATGTGTCAAAGTCACCTTGACATTTGCAGGCATCCAGGACTTGCTAACAGTGTTCCACTTGAAAACATCTCCTATGCCTCCCCATTGTTGTTTATGAAATAAATGGAAACATGTACATAGTATATGCCTATGCATATCCTATATTATAAGTCATAACAGGGCATAGATGCCAACTACTTTAAAGTGCAGTGCTTTGGAGACAGTTGAGACACTGGGCTGAAAATGAGTAAAAGCATATTGTCAGGAATCCATAGTTGCCGTTTCCACTGGGAGCCATGAACCAAATCTAAGAAACACAACTTTCTTTAGATGTAGTTTCCAATTTCCTTTAGATTCAGATCTCCAGGTTAGCAGTAACAAAACATCAATAAGGAAATGAAGACTGTTTTGAACACTAAATGTTATGCTGTTGGTTTTTTGCTCATCCCCCCTTCCACTTCTGCATTCTTCAGTCACATCTCCTTCTGCCCTTTGGTTAGCCTCTATTAAACTCTTTAAATGGAAAATGAATCCAGATGAGAAACCTAAAACATGACATAAATTAATCTCTTTTATTAAGTAAGATAAAAAGTTAGCAGTCTAAATGTAGGCAATAAAATTTGTGCAGAGACTAGACCCAAGCAATTTTAATTTTTAAAAAAGAATTACACATGCACATGTACATGAATGCACACACACACGCATGCACAGACACCATGCTGGCTAGAAACCTGAGAAAGTTTTCATCTAAAATAGTAACTTCTTTAAGTTCTGATACAGACTAAAATACCCATGACTATAAGAATACCATAGGACTTTTTGAGATTTTATCTTAGAATCAGTATAACCTTTTGGTGTTCCCTTGACAGTAAGTCTGACTTATGGTGATCCTTTCTGGGGGTTTCTAGATACAGAGTACTCTGAAGTGTTTCCTTCTTCTTGCAGCATCCTGGATCTCTGCAGGTTGCCCAAGTCTACAAAGGCTGGCTTTTCTTCTGGGAGGCTGGAGAGGAAACACCATAGGAAGAGGCAGTCCATTGCCCCAAAAAGACAAGGGTCCAAACTTTGAGACCTCTACTTCCCCTCTGGATTGTGATTGTTAATCAAAACACCAAGCCAGAGTTAAGACCTAATACTGGGGGAGAAAGGGATCCATGGGAATTATATAGGACAGAGATTTGAGAGGCCCAGTGGGCTAGTGGACAAATGTTCAATGGGGTGGATGTCCATCCTGATGACCACACTGCCAATGGCATATGCTGTGGCATTAAAGAAACTCTGAAAGACTTTAGGGTTTAGGGGACAGTGAAGCAACTGTCAAGACATTCTGTGTATAAATAGTTTTGAAGGTGCCAAGCTGGTCTGTTGAGGAGTTCATATTAAAGTTGAAATTTGGTTATATCCTAAAAAGTGTTGGTACCTCCATCAACAAGATGGAGGATGATGGGCAGACCACAAAGGCACAGTGTGGAATTTAGCTTCCACCACTAAGCTGTGCAGCCAGCTGAGAGTAAGTTATAAGCAATTTAAAAGGACTACTCTGTAAAATGTCTGGCTCGATCAAACATTGGTCATATTGAGTTTAGATTAGAAAATTGTCTGTCAGAAGAAAAATATATAGGGTACCTCTCAAGGAAAGGGATTATGTGTCATATTTTAGAACAAATCCATTGGTATCAATAACCATTAAATTATGATTCATTGAGGTATTGACAGCAATTATAAGAGGACAATAGAGACAGTGAAATAAGCATTAAAAGTACAGGTTGGAGGCCATTTAACAAAATTATCCCTCTATAATTTCCAAAATTCAGTCTATAATAGCAGAGTTTGCACTAAGGGAAAATTTAATAGGTACCTATTAAAGAATATCATTTTTAGATGTAACTTTTTGGTTGTTTTGATGAAAGACCTATAACTAAATGTCTGGCAAATCTAAATGTATATCCTACAGGACTTAAAAGGTTTTTATTCTTCCTGTGTAAGAGCTTAATTGATAAAAAAAATCAGTTAGTGCTTGAAAAAGGTTTATTTTATGAAACCTTTTCAAAGGCTACACCCAATAATCTGTCAAATGGAAAGACTAGAAATTGTTTGCCTATTCATTTGTACAACTATGACAGTTTGTTGCCCTCAAAACACTTAGCCCAGCTGAAGTGATTTTCTGTTATGAACTAATGAAGTCTAAAACTGGTCTATATACAGTTTGACCTATACCAGGGGTCTGCAAACTTGGCTCTCCAGGTGTTCTTGGACTTCAATTCCCAGAAGCCCAAGTCAGCACTCCTGCTGATCAAGGCTTCTGGGAACTGAAGTCCAAGAACAGCTGGAGAGCCAAGTTTGCTGACCACTGACCTATACCATGTACAATGAGCTAGAATGTAATCCACTATGCTGGATTAACAGTGCAATCTAAACTCAAAATTATGTTAGTTGCATTGGATTTGGAAGGGCAGGAAACTCTGGTATCAGCCAACTATTTTTGTGGTGCTTGATTGGTGATCTGCTGGCATAGATCAACCAGCAGAACTGGATCTGCTGACACAGCTGCTGGTTGTGATCAGCTGATAAAAAAGCTAGAAACAGGATAGAAACAAACTTTTTGGGCCATGGGCCTGTCACGTGGTGAAGCTTGCCGGTCATGTGATTCCTCCCACCCGGAAGTGGAAGTAAAATGTGCATGGACAGAACACTGCCGTAAATGACCTGTGGCTGTCATAAATGCATTTATGACAACCACAGGTCATTTATGGCAGCATTCTGTGCATGCGTAGACACATTCTGCACATGTGCATGCCTCTTTTACTTCTGCTTCTGGAAGAAGTGTGGGCTGGTTTAAATGGAACCACGTGCTGTAGTTTGGGCACCCCTGGGATAGAGGAAGGGAGGAGCAGGGAAGGAGTTGAGTAATGCCAGATCCAAACCCCGCTCAGGCCAGATTCATACCACTGTGAGAGCACAAAGTTATGCCAGGGTCAAGATAATTTCCAGCATCCATAGGCTGGGAGAGGGTTGGATTCAGCCTAGCTTCAACCGGCTTAATGTCGGTTCAGCTAGTCCTCAGTTGCCTCGCCTAAATAAGGTTGTGCCCTAATTCGGAACAGGCCACACCTTCACTGTTTATAAACACTACCAAGGAAACTCCTCATTCTGAATATGTTTTTTCAGTGCACAAAAATGCCTCAACAAGTAGTTTTCAGCCCTGTAAATTTCTTCATCTCCAAATGGGACTCAAACTGGGAGCCCTATTTTTATATTCTTCTGGTAGGCAACTATCCTACTTCATCCATGTCTCAGCCAGATGTGACACTACCAAAATGAAGGCACCTTTTGGTGGGTTGATTCTGAAGTTCCTTTCACCTGAACTAGTGTGAGAAAGATTAGCCAGCATCACAAGGATGCCATTACCAGGGTATACCTGATTGTTGCTCAAAAATACCATCATCTTCGAGGAAGCTCTTTCTGTGTACCCCAACAACTATACATAATTTGCACAAAAGTAACTACTTTTGTGAAAAACAAGAGCAGTTTTCTGATAAACAGTAGAGTGTTTATGCATGTGTATATACACTCACATACCAAAGTGAACAAAGAATGATGCAAGCAGCCCTTCCATTTTCCCCCAAGTGTAGTTTTATGAAACAGAGCAGCATTATCATCTTGTGCATTGTGTGTTACATGCGCAAGTTTTTTTAATGATCGTAAAAAATCCTTCCTCTTCTTGCTGTCTTCTCACAAAATACCTTGCCCTAATTATGAGGGGATGATTGTGTTTCCTTGTGAAGACAAGATAAAAATGGTTTTTACATCTCTAGCCCATTCTGACAAGCAAGAATGACATACCAATTGAATGAGATGAATCTCAGACTCATTCCTTCTATGGTTCTTTTTTTGTCATAAACTTTTCATGCCTTGGAAAGAATATGTATGAAAGCAATATGCTTATGTGTGTCTCTCACCAACCCACTAGGGCAAGCATAGAAATGATGGAATCCTCCTTGTATTGGATTTCTTAGTTGTGCACATATGGCCTGCTGAAATAGAAAAATTGGGAGAGAATTCCCTGAAGGTTAGGAGAATTTATTTGATCATTTTTCAAAACTGGAGTTCACCCTTAGTGTTAACTCTGTTCTTTCCCCCTCCTGATGATGGTTACCTTGCCAATGCAAGTAGCAGCAACAGCAGCTCTATAGGCAGCCTAGTCTGCACACGCTCTCCATCTCATGTCATTCTAAGATGTAGTGGCAGTGACAGTGAAGTAGCAACCTACAGTTAGTGGAGAAAATTTGAAACTTATTCTGTAAGGTTGAAAGGACTCTGAGAAAAAGACACATCTCAGAATGTTTTAAAGTATTTTCTGAGAAACCTTGGTCCAACTGCTTAGCATTCTTTAGGATTCTGGCAAGCTCTCCAGAGGCTTGAATATGTTATACTTAAGAGGGTCACTAAAGATGCTTACCAGACAGTTCCTTTCCTGTAAACCAGGAATGCTCCACCTTTTTAATCCAGGGGCCAGGTCATGTTCCCTCACACATCTTCAGGGGCTGGATGGCCATTTTCCCCTTCCTCCACCACATGGAACTTCCTGGTGTGTCAGAGGCAGTGGGGGGGGGGCACATGAAATGGTGCCATGGGCCACATCCAGCCCATGGGCCACAGGTTAAGAATCCTTGCTGTAAACTATATAGTAGGCTGGATTGAAGGCAGAAGTAGGAGCCCTTGTGGTGCAGTGGTTAAACTGCTGTACTGCACCAAAAACTGCTGATACTGTGAGTTCGATCCTGATGGGGATCAAGGGTCAACTCAGCCTTCCCTCCTTCTGAGATCAGTAAAATCAGTACCTAGAAAGTTTGAGGCAAATTGCTAATTATCTTGTGATCTTGTGAAGCATGCACTAAGGACTATGGGACAGTTGTTTTTGTTCAGTCACACAGCTGAGTCTGACCCTTTGTGACTCATGGGGTGTTATATAAGTGTAATTGCTACTGCTACTGCTATTGCTTGTATGTCTAGATTTGGGAAATAGATGAGGCTAGTGCTGTTCAGTTAGTTCTATTCCTCAAAATTTTATTTCCCAATGGGAAAAAAAACCCTTCCATTCTTTCCCTTACTTTCAGGGCCTTTTAAAACTTCTGCTGGTGATATTTTTGAACTTCCCATAACTTTCCAAGGTGGCTAAGGGTGCCACCTGTGTTCTATTATATACCTCTTTGTTACCCTGCAGTTAGGAAAAATTCCTCTGGTGTGGAGTTACTTTCTGATGACTTTCCTCAGGGATTTACTATATTTGTTGGCATAGAAGACCCACTCCCCCTCCCTTTAAAATAAACTGGAAAAATTGAGTGCATTTTTTTACTGTATATGGTGAACTATAGTGAGCTATTTTGGTAATAATGGGGTGCATTTTTTACTCCGATGTGTCTTATACGGTGGCAAATACAGTCATTTTACTGTGGAAAGCTAGAGAAGCTGCCAATTTCCACAGAGATGTTGGTACAATGTTGACAGTACAGTTACCTCTTAACCTGTGTCATTTTCCAAAGCCACTTTTAGAAGTGACAAGAACAGTCCAGTCATAGTGGCATTTATATTTTGATGCTTTATCACAGCATTACAAACAAACAAAAGAATCCTATGCATTACTCATGAGAATTCATCTGTCATTGTTTGAATATATATATATATTTAAAAAAGATTTTATTTTCCATCCATTCGACAAAGAAAGCTTTGAGTTCTTGTGGGATAGATTTTCAGCTCAACATTACGATTATTAGTAGTTTATCTTATCTATGGTTGTGGGCACTAAGAATATACCTAATGCTGATTTTGCTTCTATATAAACCTGATGTGTAGTGGAGCCTGCATAGCAACTTTCTAACCATTCTGCTACAGTATTTGTCATAGCAATGAGCAGGACTGGAAAAATCACAGACATCTAGAATTTGTCACAGGACTATAAGCATTTTCTTCAGCAACTTGTAAAGTAGGTACCTAAAACTTGGGTGTAAATATTTGTTTCCCTCTGAGCTGCAGGCAACAGTTATTATTCATGCTATTCAGGGAAAAACTCTGACGTATTGCCAATTAGTGTCAAGGAAAAACACAACATGTTCACTTTCTCCTTAACTGATCATTTCCACACAGGGTGGCATGTGTGACTGGTTGCCTGACTTAAATTTGGGGGATTGGCATTGAGGTAATTAAATTAACCTGTGTTTTCTGAATTTGATGTCTAAACATTTTACCAGTTTTAACCACCAGCAAAATCTGAAACAAATGGGGAGACGTTGGACAGTTGCCCAAGTTCTCCATCTATCTATCTATCTATCTATCTATCTATCTATCTATCTATCTATCTATCTATCTATCTATCTATCTATCTATCTATCTATCTATCTATCTATCTATCTATCTATAAATGTAATTCATTCTGTTCAATGAGACTTTGTTGTTCAGTCACACAGGACTCCATGGATCACACCACACCAGGCTTCTCTGACATCCACCATCCTTTGGAGTCCACCAGATAGACACCCATCACTTGATGCTCTCTATCTCATTCTCTGCTGCCCCCTTCTCTTCTGTTTTTGATGTTTCCTAGCATCAGAAAAGTGATGCTTCTGCACTGAGTCCTCTCTTCTCATTTGGTAGCCAAAATATTTAAGCTTCAGCTTCAGTATCTGTTCTTCCAAGGAGCAATCAGAGTTGGTTTCTTTTAAGATTGACTGATTTGATCCCTTTGCAGTTGAGGAAACTCAAAAGTCTCCTCTAGCACTACCGTTCAAAAGTATCTATTCTTATGCGCTCAACCTTCCTCATGGTCCAGCTCACACAGCCATACATTACTAATGGGAACACCAATCAGAGCATCCAGAGGAAATGGGAATTTTGAAGCTATAACGGAGCTTCAGTTATTACTACATGTTGTGCTCCTGAAAATCCATTTCATGGATTCTAACATGTCTACCTACTTGTTGTGTCTCCATATTGGATACTGGATCTCTTCCTTCCTTTTGCAGATGTACTTATCTTGATTTTGAAGAGGATTTCATCCCTAATTCTTTAAATTATTTTTGTTGCTGCCCCTGACAACATGCCTTTTTGGATTTTTTTAAATTTTCCTCTGCCAATTTCCTTTTGCCCGCCACCCCTGAGTGAAGAGACAGACACATGTCATGGATTCAAACAAGGGCCACTTTATTAAGTCAAAATAAGCTGTTCCAAACTATTGCACTGGGGATTAAGTAGTGTGGGTACATGATAATAACTCAGGTCAATACCAGATAATTTGGATCCCAAATAATAGGGGCAGCAAAAAAGCTCTGCAGGCAGGCCAGCACTGTGCCCAACAATGGGACCAAGCTATGCGACCAGGAAGCTGGCAAAGCTTCCTGACCAGCTGTCCCAGGTCTGCGGCTATTCGACAGCCATGAGACATCCCGAGTGATAGTGCTGTCCAAGGTCCCAAATTACCTGAGATCCCAACCAAATAATTAAACAGGCCATTCTGATTAAAATCACCTGCACTACCTGCCACACGGAGTAGTGAATGGCTGAACCCCGACCCACTCCAGACCAATCTACTGGGCTGGAGGCCACAGTGCAATGGAAGGAGGAAATTGAGGCAAAAAGGCAATGAACCCATAGAGTGGCTGGAGGCCCTAGCCTCTGGAATGGTAGAATTGGGCATGTAGCATAGCAAAAGAAGACCAGGCCATGGATGGCAGGTATAAGAAGGAAATAATGGAAACAAGGGAGGCACCTCGGTCCATCGCGTGGAAGGAGGTCCACCATTGCAGGCCTTGCCTTCATGACTTTGGAACTGTGCCATCCCACCTATGAGATGAACACCACCTGTGGAAGCACTGCAAGGAAAACAGAAGAACGGAGGCAGGGACACCTCAGTCCATCGCATGGAAGGAGTTCTGCTAGTGCAGTCCTCACCTTCTTGAGTCCAAAAATGTCCCATCCCACCTTTGAGATGTATGTCACCAGCGGATGCACAGTAAAATATTCAATATGAAGATCGGTAGGAAAGAACTGTGCTATTTTCATGGTGAGATGCCCAGTAGTGAGTGGAAACAGGAGGAGAATCTCACCCTCTCACAGCTGAGATGCATACCCCCAGCAGAAGCACTGCGAGATGAAACTGCAGCACAGCAGGCTGCGGCAATGACAGGAACCACGTCTTAAGAAGAGTCTGGGAACCTGGAAGAAAAGAGAAGACACCAGCAGGAACTGCCCACACATGGGGGGCGGGGAGTACACACCATAAGAAACTCACAGGATTATACAGGCACATGGAGTCAGGGTTCAGGGGAAGCAGTAAGCAGAGCATTAGAGATTGATAGTGCACATTCATGTCACCCACCCTGAGGCTGAGAAGCGGAGCCAAACTGGGGACTCAGGGGGGTGGGGTGGGGGTGGAGACACTAAATCCCAGACATGCATTGAACCCAGGGCAGGGCCGTGCCATAGGGACATTGAGACGCCTGGGATGTTCTATGTGCTAAAGCAGACTTAAATCAACACAACACAAGCACACGTATGCATTTCCTCATAGCACTAGTGCCTTTTTAACAATTAATTAACATCATGCCCCCATATACTGAGTACTCAGATTACCCCTGCAAAAGGGTGGATGGTTGAGTCAACCTGAATGGAGGGAACTCATAACCCAACAGGTGCAGGACAGCAATTTAACCAATGTAATCAGAAGGAAGGCTGAATAAGCCCAACGCCCAGACAAGAACAGAACTCACAATCCTTGGGTAGCAGTAGGGCAGTTGATTCCCTGATACTCCAAGGGTGGACCCCACCCAAGGAAAAGCCCTAGCCAGTTTAGGAAAGTAAAGTGAAAATGAAACTGCTCTCATAGAAAAAGGCCCAGCAAGGGAGAAAATCGGTTTTTCCCTTGCCCATTCAAATAGGCCGGTTCAGTTTACTACCACACTGTGGGCAGAGCCGATGTTGTGGATGGAGCCAACATCATGACATCATGGGCGGAGCCAACATCATGCCCCATCAAAGTAAAAAAAAAACCCATAAAAATAAGTACACATAAAAATACAAATTGCCGGAACATCTGCGGCGGGGGGGGGGGGGAGAAGCCGACGTGGTGTCCAGCTCGGGGACTTACTTCACCTGGCCCCAGAGCCCTGCCCTGCCGGGGCTTTAAAAAGGACGCTGTTGCCGGGGCTTTTCCGCACCGCCGCCGCTCTTGCCGGAACATCTGCGGCGGGGGGGGGGGGAGAAGCCAACGTGGCGTCCAGCTCGAGGACTCACTTCACCTGGCCCCAGAGCCCTGCCCTGCCTGGGCTTTAAAAAGGACGCTGTTGCCGGGGCTTTTTCGCACCGCCGCCGCTCTTGCCGGAACATCTGTGGCGGGGAGCGAGAAGCCGACGTGGCATCCAGCTCGGGGACTCACTTCACCTGGCCCCAGAGCCCTGCCCTGCCGGGGCTTTAAAAAGGACGCTGTTGCCGGGACGTTTTTCGCACCGCTGCCGCTCTTGCTGGGAACATCTGCGGGGGGGGGGGCGGGGCGGAGAGGCTTCGCATTTGTTGAGGGACGTAGTAATTGTTTTGTTTTGCTTAGTTGTTTTTTGTAAAATTTGAGTGATGACTGAGATGTAGAAATTTTGGACTGTTATTTGATATTGATGTTTATTTAATTTCTTGTTATTGTAGTCCTATTGATATTTTGATGTTAGGTATTTATGATTTATGGACATGAATTTTGTAATTTTATATATGTTGTGAACCGCCCTGAGTCGGCCCTACCGAGTAGGGCGGAATAGAAATTGAAATATAATAATAATAATAATAATAATAATAATAATAATAATAATAATAATAATAATAATAATAATAATAATAATAATAATAATAATAATAATAATAATAATAATTAGACATAAACACATAAATATACATATAAAACACATAAAAATACACATTAAAAATAAATACACATTAAATAGACATAAAACACATAAAATACAAATTAAATACAAATAAAACATAAAAATACACATTAAATACACATTAAATGCACATTAAATACACATTAAATACACATTAAAACACATAAAACACATTGTTGTAAGCCGCCTAGAGTCAGGTTCGCCCGATGGAGGTGGGATAATAAATTTGAATAAATAAATAATAAATAAATAAATAAATAAATAATAAAAATACACATTAAAATAAGTACACATTAAATACACATTAAAATATACCCACCCACCCCACACCCCTTATCCTGGGGAGCAGGCTGTAGGGAGCGTCAGGCTAGCAGCTGCTCTTCCTCCTCCTCGCTTGGGAGGACAGCAAGGAGGCCGCTGAGGGCCTCAGCAGCAATCACTGGTTCCTCCGTGGCTGCACATGGCCACCCAATGCTCTGCGCTGCCATATTCCAAGAAGCAAATAACTGCTTGGCTCAGCAGGCAGAGTGCTGTAGGCACGCATGCTCACCAAGCGCTGTAGGCGCGCATGTGTGCCGAGCACTATAGGCACACATGCATGCTGAGCACTGTAGGTATGCATGCACAGTGAGGGAACTGGTGAAAAGGTAAACTCCCGAGGTGGTTCCTACCAAAAGCCACTACCGGTTCTCCAGGACACCGGGAAAAGCTACTGCCGGTTCTGGTCAACTGGTGCGAACTGGCTGCTGCTGATCACTGGGCCAGTCACACTTAGGGTCCTTTGGCAACCCCACAAATAATGAGCAGTGTGCTTAGATTGAACCACTACTCACCAGGCCGGAGCCATGAGGCAGCTCCACCAAAGGAACAAGGCATCTAGGCTCCATGTGAGGGCTGCTCCAGATGCTGAGCAGTTTCTCCAATGCCGAGCAGTTAAAGAGGGCGAGGCAGGAAGGAGCCACCACCTATGAAGGCTTCTTGGTTACTCCCTATCACACCAGGCAGGAAGGCCTGCAAGAGCACAAGGCCCATCTCTTCCCGGGGAATCAGCCAAAGCGGGCACAAGGTGGTATTTTACCCCCAGTGCTGGTCAATTCTTTCTTGGATTGTTTTTGCTGGTAGCTGGCCTTCCTACCACTGGCTGATGGACTCAAGAAGGAGTAGAAAAAACATGAAGTGGTGAAGGAATCTCCTTATATTTTAATAGCTTTGCCTTCTCCATCTTTTGTAGTGGATGTTATCTCCATATTATGCTTCAGTGTACTTAGGTAAAAGTAAAGGTAAAAGTTGCCCTTGCTCAAAAGCATTCATATTCAACTCTAGAGTTTGTTGTTCATCTCTGATTATTGTCAAAGAGCCAGCATTGTCTGCATCTGCAGACATTTCCATAGTCATGACTAGCATGACTAGACATGCTGTTACCATTCCTGCCAAAGTGGTACCTATTTATCTACTTGTCTAAATTCTAGCTTTCGAACTGCTAGGTTGACAGGAACTGGGAAAGAGATGGGAACTCACTCTGTCATGCAGCACTCGGGTCTTAAACTGCTGACCTGCCAACTTTCCAATTGTCAAGTTCACTATCTTCACAACTAAGGCATCACAATCATCGTACTTGCACACATATAAATGTCCTGGTTTTGTTGTGTGTGGTGTAGTTTCTATTCCACATACCTCTTTCCTCCAAGTTTTTCCATTCCATACTCAGTTTTATTTTGAATTTTTGTATGCTTATATTTGGAAATATGCTAAGTAAAATATATTGGCTTGTAGAGTTATGCACAGGGACTGAAATAGAGCTTTAGGTGGTGACTCAGTCTCACCCAGTATGACCCAGGATCTCTCTGCTCAAATGCAGGCATTCTGCTGAAGCTGGTATTGTGCCTTAATGGAATGGTCTATAAATACACTGTGCTGGATTAGACCTTTCTAGTTAGCCTTCTTTTCTCCCAGGAGACAACAAAATAACTATGGAAGGCTAGAGTTAAGTGAAATAAAACCTTCCTTTGTGTGTTCCTCAGCTCTTGCCATTCATAGGCATATGGTATATAATACAGGAAACAGGGATGGGAAAGAAATATAATGGATTAGAGCATTTTGTATCTTTTTACAGCTTTTCAAACAGAAGCACACCTGGCCTCAAAAACTAGCACATTTAAAAGTTTTTTTCAGTGGTGCTTTTTCTTTTGTTTTATTTGTTCATTTGCTTGCAGTAATAAAGTGCACATAAAACAAGGCAAACCTTTTAAAATACAAGCAGATAAAATGCACATAATTCAAATACTACAGACAAACATGATTTAATCAGTGTGGAGAAGTTACATCCCTTAGGTGAAATGTGCAAATACATGTGCATAGGAAGAAAAATGTGTAAAAATGTGTCAGAAGAAAATGCCAAAAGAAAATGTAAAACCTCTCAATCTGGCATGAAAAAAGAATGAAAAAACAATGAAATAAAAATGGAGATTTTAACCTTCCTAACTGGAGGTAATATATATATTCTTTTATTGCTGCCTTTCCTAATGCAATGTTGCACCAGATTTTTGAAAATCTCATTCATCCATTTTCATGGACAACCCACTAATACCATAAACATAACTCTTCTTGTGGAAATGAAAAAAAACACATACAAGTTCATAATACAACATTGTTTTGTTGATTCAATATCTGGCTTTTCATGTTATGATCCCCTACACTAAATACTGTACTTAGAAGTCTTTAATGCATTTCATGAACTACTCATAAAAATATTATATTATGACTTATATTTTATTAGGGTAAATGTTACACAAAGGAATAGATTGTCTTCCAGAAAAGAAACATGACAATTGACTTTCATAAGCAGGTCAATAAAGTCTAAATTGCTAGGATATGAAATCCTAGCAATTTAGCAAGAACATCTATTATAGTTTTCATTACACAAATAGGCAAATCACTTTCAACTTCCATTAATAAAAGCATAATTCATGGACAGAAAAACCTGTCCATCCTGAAGGATATTCATCTTATCCTTTCTTTTTCTGCTTCCCTCCCACCTAATACCTGGATTAGTGGAATACCTGAGTTATAATAAAAAAAATCTCTGAAATTGCCATTGGTACTACACTGTGTTATGAAAAACTAAATTAAAGATCTGATTCACCTATATAAAGTGTATCGACATAGATATTAGCATTAACTTTCCTAATGCATTAATCAAGATAATACTGTATATGTATTAGTTTTTAAAAGTTGCCTCATGGCTTTTTTAAGCAACTTAACATCAATAAAAGGGAGTCATGATAAGTATAATAACATTTAAACTTTCATAGTTACTTAAATATTAAAAACAAATGAATTAATGGATCAGAGAACTTTTTCTGTATGATTAAGGGAACAGAAAAGCTCAAGGGTCTTTTCTAAAGATAGTTACACTAATTAGTCTCAGAAAAATATGGTATTCAGCAGTATCTGAAACCGTGTTGCTTGGTTTTGCGTGCAGAAAGAAAACAGTGAAGCATCAGCCAGTGCTTAATAACCATCAATACTACTGTAGAAAATATTGGATATTTCAGGATAGATACGTAATCAGTACTTGATGGATTATTCATAAGAAAGTACTTGATAGATGTAACTGAGAATTATATAAAATTGCATTATGACTCAGTTTTAGTACCACACTAAGGCATAACTTTGCATGTTGTGAATAAACAGAGCAGGTTTCTCCTTCAACAATCATGAGAAATAGATGGCATGTAGGGATCTGGTCAGTATGTTTTTCTGATTGTTTCATTCCCCACTTAATTTGCATCATTTTAAAATTATAATATAGTTGTAAATGATTAACAATAAAAATGAAAAATCATAAAACACAAATGTGCCCCCTGTATCCAGCTGCTATGCAGCCTGGAGGAATTGGGATTTTACTTCCCCATTCCTCCAGGTTAGTGTATGGAATGATCTAGCATTCCCACTCAGAGGTCTGGGAGCAGGATGGAAGGCCTGTCCCATCCTGTGGAAGGCCTCTTTGCCAAAAAATGATGCCCTCCCTTGGGACTAGAGCATTCAGGTTGCCTTCAGGGGCCAGGTAAGATTTTTTTTTTTTAGCCTATTGTCCTGGTTTCTCATTTCTATGGGTTAATAGAAATGTGACAATTAATTCGCCAAAAAAAAAGCTGAACTCAACTTTAGCGTTGCAGAAATGTGATGCCAGTAGACTTTCTTGTCTGAACACTCTTACTTGCAAGTGAAACCAGGTTTACCTGCTTATGACCAACCATAAAACAAAGGAAGCTAATCTGTAGACTATGAGATAAATGGAACCTTCCTGTTGTGACAATCACATGCATGTTAGCAGTTAAGGAATCCAGTCTTCTAATTTGATATTCTCTATAGTGCATAGTTTGACCCTAATTCATAATCTGTAGCTGTTTATTAGTCTATCAAGCCCATTTATCTTAATCTGAGCACATCCATTTCAGTGTCCAGTTCCGGGATGCTGGGAGAGATCTTAGAGTAGCTTTTTTAAAAAAATAACTACTAGATTTCAACAACATCTTATAGTTCATCTTTGTGTTGGCCTCAATTTTGCTCTACAAATAAATAAAACAAGCAGTGAAACCTCAGCAGCATTTTATGTAACAAAGTGATAACAAGGCAGCACATTGTAGAATGAATCTTATTTTCGAAAGTCATTTTAATGTCAAGGGTTTCCACAAACTGTACCTGAAAAATAATATCATGGATAATAAAAAATATTATAGATGATGTGGTGAAAATAGCCAGGACTAGTAAGCTATCTTCTTCTATCATTTCCCTTCAAAAGCCCGTGCATGAGAAGAATGAGAAAGCAAATCCATAGGCAGCCAGGTTTTTATCTATTTATTTTAAGGAGGTTTAATTGTGAAAAGATAATAAGCAAAGCCTTTTGGAATACTCCCAGGTCATGGCAGAGCAAGTGCAGAATATCCACACCTCAAATTCTGAAACCATATTGCTAAGAGAAGCCTTAATCTGATTTATGTAAATTTGACAGAAAATATCCTCCAGTTTCAATGAAATATTTCTGATGCTGCACAGTAAAAGTTCTTTGATAACTTGAATGTAACATTTATTATTTCTGCACTTTGTTTTGCCTTCAAGATGCAAATTAGAATTGCCACTGCAATTTTGCATAAGGCAAAATTCAATGATGACTGGTTGTGGCTGTCTTGTTCCAGAGGAGCAAGGAGATCCTTCTGAAGGAAAGAGACAAACAACAAGCAACACTGAAGGAGTTTTGGGGTAAGCCAAAAGAATAAGTCACAAGGCTAGTAAAGTATCTTTGAACTTCATATAAGCAGTAGTGGGATTCAGCAGGTTCGCCCCAGTTCACCAGAACCAGTTGCAGAAATTCAGGCTGGCCCTGCCCATCCAAGTTTTGAAATAAAGTAGACCTAATTCAGGTGCAACACAGGGCTTCCCCCTGGCCACGCCCACCATACTATGCCCACAGAGTAGGTAGTAAAAATTTTTTTAATCCCACCACTGCATATAAGGTCTACTTCAATGTCAGTACTTGGAGGGATGGCAACCTATATTCTTTCTGAGAGCAACCAAAGGTAAAGGTAAAGATAAAGGTTTCCCTTGCTCAAAAGCCAGTCGTAGCCGATTCTAGGGTTCAGTGCTCATCTCTGTTTCAAAGCTGAAGAGCCAGTGCTGTCTGCTTCTGCAGATATTTCTGTGGTCATGTGGCAGGCATGACTAGACACTGGCGTGCATAGAACACTGTATTCCTTCTAAACAAAGTGGTCCCTATTTATCTACTTGCAGTTTCTTTCTTTCGAACTCCTAGGTTGGCAGGAGCTGAGACAAAGATGGAAGCTCATTCCGTCCTGCAGAACTTACAAATCGAACTGTTGACCTCCCACTTCCAGTCAGAGTCTTAGCCCCCTGAGCCACTGCAGTCCCTGAGCAACTATGAAATGGAATAAAATCACTTTTCTGAAACGATTGGACTATAATGAGTTAAGTGGTGTTTTTCTCCATGTCTAATGTGGGGGGAAATGACCACATCAGTATGTTACAGAAGAAGGAAATGAGGAAAAGGGCTGCAGTCCACAAAAATCTGTGCTAACTAAAATGTATTTATTCATTCATTTATTAAATGTATATGCTGCTGTTCTGGCCAAAAGCCAACTCCAGGTGGTAAACATACATATCAACATAATATACTATATGTAGCAATACCACAAAAAGATAACACAATTGCTCACTTTTCAGATGTCTTCTTTTAAAATATTGTGTAGGATAGCAGAAAGCATACAAGTATGAAAAATCTTCTCTGCAATACTGTATGTGTACAAAAATTTGATCCGGTTAAAATGTGACTTGGGAGATGCAATTGGTACATAATCCTATCTTCTTTCATCCTTAGAGAATGAACATTAGGAAGAAAATATAGCATTCTTATACTTAAACCTAGAATATGATTAAAAGCTCAATTATGTCATAATCAAAAAGGATTTTAAACACAACGTTTGCAAGCTCAAAATGGAAATTGCATAGAACATAACAGATTTATGGAGGTTTTTGGACTGATTGTAGAGCAGGAATAGGAGCAGTAATTTCCCTTTGTTAATTCACCATACTGCTGATATGGGGTGATCTTGGAAGTTATTCAATAATAGAGTGTAGTGGAAAATTCGCTAAATATACACTAAACACCACGAAGACAAAATATCTGGTTATAAGTCAAACAGCAAGTCACAGCAAGCTAATGGCAGGAACACAGCTACAAAGCTCTAAATAGTGAGATGTTACGTATTCCCAGTGTTGCAGGCTTAGACATTGACTAAAGCATGTGAAAGGAGGATCGAAGCTTTTGAAATGTGGATCTACAGATGGCTGCTAAGTATATTATGGGTTGACCATGTGACTAACATAGAAGTACAGTTGTACCTCGCTTAAAGAGCATAATGTGTTCCACAGGATTGCTCTTTAAGCAAGTTTGCTCTTTAAGTGAAACACCATTGTAAGTGACCAATTGTGACTTCTGGTGGGGGGGATTGTAAACCCCCGATTTATTTGTTACGCAAGTTTTTGGTTGGTTTTATTTGTTAAGCAAAGTGAACATTTGGAGAAAATTCTGCTCTTTAAGCAAGTTATTCTTTAAGCGAGGCGCTCTTTATGGAAGGTTTGACTGTATTGCACCAAATGGATAAAAAACAAGAACTCTATATAGAATGAAGTGAATCATATTTTTAAACCAATTTGGATATGGGTCAAATTTCAATTCAGTTGGGGAACAAATTACTTTAGGTTATTAAATTTTTAAAGAAAACTTTAGAACAGGGGTGGCAACCTTTATAAGTTAGACAGTTGAGGGGGCTGGACTCGTAGTCCTCTCACCATAAATGCTGCCATAAACACATCCATGGGTGTTGTAAACACATTCACAACAGTCATAAACACATCCGCAGCAGCTTCCGGTGGTGGTGGCAGCGGTTATGGCAGCGGCAGTTGGAGCAAAGGTGGAGATATAATGATTTGATACCACAGGCCGGATTGAGCCCACAGGCCGTAGGTTGCTGACCCCTGCTTTAGAAGTAAACCCTCTGTTTTATGAATGTGGTATATTGTGTTTTTGTATTCATGATTCAAAATGCCAGGAATACTTCAGAGCAATATTGTGCCCACATTGCCAGCAAGAAAGAGGATGGGAAACTTTACATACCAAAAAGCATCATTAATGTTGATGCCACCAGTGTCAGCAGTCAAGATGGATACCCTCTTATGCCCACTATTATTTACAGAGACACCAAGCAGTGGAAAGTTCCAGAACCAGATTCCTTTTTCATCATATCAGAGAGCAAGCAAACCAAAACAAACAAAAATGCTGTGCCACTTTAAAGACTAACTGCTGTATTTTAACATTAATTTTCATGGATCAAGTCCACTTTGTCAGACATAGGAGTGAGACTTCATGGTATCAATTTATACACATCAGGTACAGAGGTAACAGATAAGTATACAAATCAATATGGCTTTTTACAATTGGTTATAGCAGAAGATCTCTGGTTGTTATTAGGATTAGTTGTGAAATTTTGTCCTGTTGAATTGCTAATGAATTTAACCTTCAGCAGCTATTGACAATCATGTTCTCTGAGGTAGCCTATGCTGTGGATGAGAATACTACTGAAGTAGTTTCTGTAAAGGTGGTATAATATAACAAAATATAATATAAAACATATATAGCAGCATATAACAACCTGCTAGTTGTAGTGTACCAAATTTGATAATGTTCCAGACTAATGTACACAAACTAACATGGCTACTATTTTTTTTAAATCAACTTTTTACATCGGCTAACCATTTCTTACCCAAATATAAAACAATTGTCATGACTATTTTTCAACAAGGTTGTAGGCAAGAGAAGAATGGTGAGTTGCAATTGCATGAATCAATTCTCACAGTTTGAGAAGACATTTTTGAAGAGAATTATCTAATCATCCCTAATTACATGTACAAATACTGCTCTTAAATATGACCCTACCAAAGCAAATTAAATTGTACAGAATTACACTGAATAGATCTTTTGAAAAGAGATAATAAAAATCCTTACTCATACTTATTGGACATATTGGATCTAATGAAAAGAAAAATTAAAAAAACTTTTGCTACAGAAGAATTGAATTCAGAATTGAAAGTATTACTCTGAAACAGTGGTTGGTATCCTGTTCCATGGTTCCATTAGTATAGTTAGGATGACATCACAAGCAGTGGTAGATTGCTGCTAAATACAATCCTTTTTTAAAAAATTGGATTGTACATAATTCATGCACATTGATATAAATACATGAAATCTGAAATCAAAACAGGGAGTCTTTAATGAGAAGCAATCTACCAATGTCAATGTTGTCCTCTTGCTGCATAGGCAGCATTAGAGTACAGAAGCCACTGGAAGGAAAAAGAAGAGATAATAATTCATCATGAAAACAGAAGAATCCCAACTTCTAGAGGTGGAAAAGGTTTCTCTCCTAATCACAGGTGGATTTAAACTAGAGCATTTCCTTACTTATCATGGTACAATATTTGATATTTTTAGGTTCCATAGAAAGGACCTGAAATAAGATATTTGTTTGCTTATTCCATTAGTCTAATTGCTTTCCCCCTAATGTTGGCAGATTCAGCTAGAATGTTACCATTTGTGGCTCTTTTGTCTCAGAGAAGGCATGGTGGTGGAAATCAGCCCATCCTTGAAGAAAGAACTCAAATCTTATATTGGATTTTACCTTCAGTTTGAAGGAAACTAGGGGTTGTTTTTTTTAAAAAAGTAAAAGCACAATGTTTATTGAGTGTGTCTCTATGTTTGCAATAATGCAGATAATTCAGCTCTTTTATATACAAGAGGCTGCATGGGTCTTTGGAGTTTTCCTATCTTCCATTTATGGTAAGAGTTTTAATATACTATTGATGTTCATTTTATTATCTATTATAGCAAATAACTGTGGTTGGTAGCTCACACAGTAAAGTGCAGTTAGTGGAGTTGATAATTCATTGCATAGTTGTAAATTCTGGTCAATATTTCACATTCTAGTCAGCAGAGCAAAACCAGTTTTTTCTTTGTGTCCCTTTTTAAGAATTGCAACCATCATGTAGGGTTCTGAATCAAACTCAATGTTTTACTCATTCAAAGGCACATTCCAACACTGCACAAAAGCAAGTAGCAACAAATGAGTCTTATACAGTAGTGGGCTCCAAAAAAAAAGTACTACCACACTGTGGGCATGGTATGGTGGACATGGCCAGAAGGAAAGCCCTGTGTTGCATCCAAATTAGGACTGCTTTATTTTGAAACTTGGATGGGCAAGGCCAACCAGAATTTCAGCTACCAGTTCTGGCGAATTGGTGCGAACCTGCTGATTCCCACCACTGGTCTTATATTTTCTTTAAGACTTTATCTTGCAATCCTTAAAGCAAGACCCTCCAGATTTTTCTCCACTCAGAAACCTGTATGTGATAACAAACATGAGCCATGGCTCTCTCTCACACAATTCGTTTCATTTCCATACTTACCATATATACTTGAGTATAAGCTGAAAAAGCAGAATTGGCTTATATCCGAGTCATCTGCTTGCAGCTGCAGGGAAGTATTCGGGCACAGCTGGAGCCCTCCGGTCCCTGGCCTTGTCAGATGGATGAGGTGGCAGAAGTCTTTGAACTGTCTTTGAAACACTGCCCTGGAGGTCATCAGGTACCTGACCCCTGTTGTGTGGAGGGAAACTCCACACTGGGAATCAGCCCTCCATGGCTAAAGGCACCACCTCACCTCTCCTCCTCCCCTGGTTTCCTCTAGGCCACCGGAGCTTCCCTCCACTGGTGGCGGCCCACCCTATGAGTGGGTGGCCCAAAATGGTAGAATTAGTTGGAAATCAACAAAATAGCACAGCATAAATAGACTGACACCCACAGAACCTCATTCTAGGGTTGGTTTGAAAGTTCCACAAAGAACCTTTATTCATTATTCTAAGCAAATAGTAACTTTGCTCAATACCACTAATTGGTGGATAAAGTGTATGTATTCCAACTTGTAGTACAGAGCAGTACGACTACACAACTCTTCTACCAGGGGTCTAGCACATAGCAATATGGTTCTAATCAGAGAGTTAGCTACCTGACCTTTGCAATAATCATTGCACAGTCAGTCATAGATTATGGTGAATGCAGCAAGCAGTGAGAAAATAAAGTAAGAATATTCCAGAGGTCTCTCTAAGAGGTAATTTGGATGGCAATTTATAATATCATCTGGCATTGACTTTCAATCCCATCTGAAAAAAGAAAAGAAAAATGGTTTTGTCTGAGTTTTATTTGATCTAACTGGAAATTTTTCAAAGCATAGAGTCAGCAGATAAACAGGCAAATAAAATCCAAGCATACAAGAAGAGTGAATTGGTTTAAAGTTGGAAGCCCCAGTTCAGTAGAAAAAAATAGAATCATATCATAATCACATTTTTGTATAAAAGGGCACGAGATCAGACGTCAATAAATTGTCAAATAAACATAGAACGGCCACAGAAAGAGGAGATAGGCAAAAACTAAGGGATTTTCAATAAAAATGATAATAAAGGGGATTTATATAAGCCAACAAATAATAAATGAAAAGCTAATATATATTTGGCACCTGCTGAAAACCGAACTGGAGCAAGACTTTCTGGGAGGATTCAGAGTGAGAAAAAAGATAATGAAGGATTGGTGAAGTCCCAGTAGTAATGTATGGTTGTGAGAGCTAGACCATAAGGAAGGCTGAGCGCAGAAGAATAGACACCTTTGAACTCTGGTGCTGAAGGAGACTTTTGAGAGTACCCTGAATAGCAAAGAGAACAAATTAGTCAAACTTGAAGGAAATCAACTCTGACTGCTCATTGGAAGGACAAATATGGAAGGTGATGCTCAAGTACTTTGGCCACCAAATGAGAAGAGAGGACTCACAAGAGAAGGCCTTGATGCTGTGAAAGGTTGAAGGTTAAAGAAGGGGGTGCCAGAGGATGAGGTGGCTAGAGGGCATTGTTGATGCAATGGCATAGATCTGAGTGGGCTGCGGAGGTTTGGCGGAAGACAGAGGAACCTGGCATGTGGTGGCCCATGGGGTCACAAAGGGTCAGACTTGACTGTGCAACTGAACAACAACAAAGCAGCATACAATAGGTAGCAATTTAGCAGACCCTCCTGTGAATTGTTCTTTTCCTTTTATTTTCCACTACTGTTTATTTTATTATTTTGTCAATCTACTTTAAGACAAATACTGTCTAATAGAAAAGGAGGCCATTGTGTAGCTCAGTAGTTTAGACATCTAGATGTTGAGCCAGAGGCTTGGTGTTCAATTTCTCACTCTTCCTCCTCAGAGATTAACCAGCCAATGTGGTTTTGGCGAAGCTGAACAGTGCCAGGGCAGACCCAGAAGAAAGGAATGGTAAAACACTTCTCTGTATTTTCTTCCTAGAACCCTCTTGAAATGGTCACCATAAGTTGGAATTGACTTGATGGCACACAATTATTACTAGGAAAGGACCTTCCACATGAGGATATTTTGCACTTACAATTCTATATTGTGATTTCAAGGTGCCATGAGTGATGATGGCATTTCCCACCATTCTCAGGCAGTTGCCTTAGTCTGGGCTCTTTAGGATTTCCCACTTCTGGTCCCTTTTCTGGCCCCTGGAAGTCACCTAATAGACTTTGGAGCAAAGAAGGAAAATCAAAGAACAGATAGAAAGAAGGTGCAATCTGCTTCATGTGTTTGATTTTGATTTACAGGACATGATGTAAGACTTTCTCCTCTGAAAGTTAAGTAAATTGTGAGAGAGGTTCAACTCTCATCTTTTGAAACTGGGACTTAACATGAGCTTTGTTTAGCATATACAGTGTAGGCCTTCTTATTAGCTTTTTGATTCCTCCCATAATAACATTCTTGTGTGTTTTTATTGGTTATTACTATATGGTTTTAATCTGATCTTTTACATATATATTATGGTGTGTGTGTGTGTGTGTGTGTGTGTGTGTGTGTGTGTGTGTGTGTGTGTGTGTGTGTGTGAGTGAGTGAGAGAGAGAGAGAGAGAGAGAGAAACCCTGAGTGGTGCTTACATCAAAAGGAAGGGCAGTGTATAAATGTGAATAAATAAATAAAATAAATAACGTATGTCAGCACTGTCTATTGTCTATCTCACCTACTGTAGATTTTATGGAGGAGATAACCTTGAAATGGCAATTAAATGGGAAATACTTAAAAGCTGGCTCTCCTTTCACATGTACTTCTTCATTTTATTCATTCTCATGCCCTTCATGTAGTCAAGAAAATATCAGTGTACCTCTGAGAAAGAAGAAAAAGGAAGGGAAAGCAACATCAGAAGAAATACAATAGTCTCAATATTGAAGATAAAGTCACCCAGAATTTGTTATGATTTTCTGGATTTCATATTATGACTTTTATCCTAAAATAATACTGTGGTGTTATAAAACTGCATATGTATTTTTATCTTATTCACGTACAAATTCACTTGTAGGGTTTTTCATTTGTAGGTTTTGGTTTGTTTGTTTGTTTGTCATGAAAAATAAATGACTCCAATATTTTTCACAATTATATAAAAGCTATAAGCCACAGAATCACATTAATTTGCAAGCAAATATAATTTTTTTTCTTAAATATAGATATTGTATACCTCAGTTCTTGCGTTTATGCACCAGAAGACAGGAAGTTGCTTGTTATCAAAACTCTTCTTTAACTTTGTTTTAGCTGTTCTTTCTCTCTTCTTTCATCTCCCAGATACCTTGGGAATTCTGGTACTGTAGTGTAAAAAGAAATTTGTTCTAATAGGTTAAGCTGTAACCTCAATTTATACCACTAAAGGGAGACTATATTAGCTATTTACTCCATAATTTGTATAGACCTGGAGTTCTCAACCTTTTAAAGCCAGGGGCCAGGTCATGGTCCCTCTGACAGCTTGGGTGGTCAGATGGCCATTTTTCCCTTCCTCCACCCCCTTGTGGAGGGGGTTGGGATGTAGACAGTGGGGCCCCACATGAAATGGCACTGTGGGCCACATCTGGCCCATGGACTGGAGGTTGAGAATCCCTGATATAGACTGTAGCATTTAGCTGTGGACTGTGCATTCTATTACTTTTTGTGGAGGGGGGTGTCATATTTTTGTAAAGTTCATTGTGTTTGCACTTCTTTTTTTAAATGATACTCCTGTTGAACCCAACAAGAGATACACTTGCTCAATCCACAGCAAAAATGTATTTAAATGTATTTTTTTTAAAAAAAATGTTGATAAGTGTTTTAACCAAACTCTTGAAAGGCACATTGCTTAGTACAGCATCTGTTCCTTGAGAAGTTTCATTTGGCTATTAGTGACACATGCCTTACTTACACCCTGTTTTGATTACTGTAATAGACTTTACTGGGGGCTGCCTTTTAAAAATGATTTGGAAGCTTAAGATGGTTCAAAATGCAGCAGCCAGGCTGGGGTCAGCAATAGGGAGTGTATAATACTCCTTTGTCAGGAAACATGTTTACTCATGAGTAGGATTTCTGCCCACAAGTGGTTGGTTCCTGCTTCTGAGCTGCCGGCCCTCTAGCTTGGCAACCCAGGATATTAGCTTAGTGTAAATAAGGTAGTGCATAGCCAAGTAAACACTCCAGTCATCTTCGGGTATTTAAAAAGTATATTGTAACCAGAGTAAGTTATAGAAGAAAGTTTATCAAAAGTTCAGAAAGCACATCATAGCAAACAGAGCTTCTCTAATTAGGCAAGCCCATCCCCCCTCTGGTTTAAGCTCCTACATGTCTCAATTCACAGCTCACCCTCAGAGAGAAGCATCCAATCAAGAGAGCATCTCAGCTCCTTCCTCTGGGTTTTACCTCCTCACACATGGTCCACTCCCTTTCCATTCCCCTAAAAGAATCCAGCCAATAACCACACAGTATAACATGTCCATCACACATTAGGTTTCATTCCTTCCAACCCATGAGGCTAGCATGTTTTCGAATTCCAATCTTTCTAAGATATGTGCTACAGGTCACCCCACGCATAGAAATCTCCATCTTGGAATGAAGCTGAACCAAGGTACAAATCATACCCTGATACCACTGATACAACTGCACTGGCCTGATTCAAGTGCTAATCAAGAACCAAACCTATCTGGTTTGGTTCCAAGCTATCTGAAGGGTCATCGAGTACAACCCCCTGCTCAATGCAAGAATCCAAGTCAAAGCAGAGCTGGCAGGTGACAATGTAATTTTCTCTTGAATGCCTCTACCATTGAAGTAGTCACTATTTCTTGAGGTAATTGGTTTTATTGGTATACCTACATGTGTCCTGGTCTGGCTCCTGCAGGCCTTTACTGTAGCCTCAACTAGAACCCTACTGACTCTTTCCTGAACTTTGAACCTAATCCTGTCATCTCCTGTGATGGTGAAGAACAAAATATGACAATATTTACTGATGAGGAGGACCTCTTTCTGAAAATAATGACATCTGGACAGAAAGTGAAGAAAATATACATGAGAGAGTGCAGGTTAACTGAGAAAAGAAAGATGATTTAGGAGTGCCCTAGGTAACAGCGTTCCGTGCACTCCGGTGTCTAGTCATGCCTGCCACATGCAGAAGCAGACAGTGTTGGCTCTTCAGCTTAGAAACAGAGATGAGCACTGACCCCTAGAGTCAGATATGATTGGCTTTCGAGCAAGGGAAACCTTTACCTTTACCTTAGTGAAAGCCAAGGTTATGAAAGGAACAAGCCTTGTGGTGAATAGATAGAACTTCTGGTGTACATAAGCAATGACAGAATTTCTAGTATCATGACTGTTAACAATTATAATGTCCCTTTGTCTATGGATGAAGAGGAGGGCATTACAGTTGGAAACATAGGAAGCTGTCTTATAAAACCAGATAAACTTCTAATCAGTACTGTTCACTGTGACTGGTCATGACTTTCCAGGTTTTTCACGTAATTTCTTCTCTAGTGACACTGGATGTGTTTAGAGTGATACTATTGTTTTCATTTTCAAAGCAATGAAGGAAATTAATGTGGCTAAGTAAAGAAACATGAGATTTATCATGCCAATGGGATGCAGAAACTTGCCTAATCATATCAGTATTATAATGATCACAAAAAAAAACTTCTCCATGAAATATTTGACAACCATTTAGAGTTGTACTATTTATCTTCCAGGGTTCCAAATAAACCAAAACAATCATTCTCAGATTCTCTCAGACAGAGTATATGATGAATGGAAAATGGCTGTCAGGTACATTTGTAAAACCACTCTTATGGAAGGTATTATCAACATCCATATCTTTCAAGTTAAGGGGTCTGTCAGCATTTCCCTAACAAATCATTATTTTCCCCCCACAAGATTCCAATTGAACTGTAAAAACAAATCTCCCCGCAACTCAGGCTTACACTTTAAAAAATGAAGAGGGGACAATCCAGCCTGACAGCAAATTACTTTCAGCAGGAGTATGTGTGGTAGGGGGAAATATAGCAGCATAACCTTCATTTTCCCTCTCTGTTTCTTTCAAAGGTCATGACTCTCAGATGTTTATCGTGTAGCCATAACTACTTAATTCCTACAGGGATTATTTTATAAACTTTGATTCAAAATTTGAAGGAAAAAAACCCAAGTTATTTCTTTTCTCAGCTGCAATCTCTTCACAGCCATTGGCCATGATGAAATGGGAAGCCTGATAGTTATAGGCCAAAAATATTACCTTTCTAATTTGCATCCTCTTTATTTGTCCATCATGGTGTTGTTGTTGTTGTCTTTAATAATGACATAAGCACACAAAGTTTCTAGGTTTGAGTAGCTTTTTGCTGGAGGAATTCCACTCAGGGAGGCTACTTTCATGTCCCCAAGATCTTCTCCCACCAAAGTGGTCCCTGTTTATCTACTTGCAATTTCTTGCTTTCTAACTGCTAGGTTGGCAGGAGCTGGGACAGCAGCAATATAATATATATGCAGCATCAATAAAAATATATGCAACATCAAAAAAATATAATGAGATCAAAAGAATCAAAGAAAATCAAATAGAATCAGCTAAATTAATATATAGGGACTATGGTGGCTTAGTGGTTAAGATGCTGAACTTGACGGATAGTAGGTCAGCAGCCTGCATTTTGAAACCCAAATGCTGCATGACAGAGTGAGCTCCTGTCTCTGTCCCAGCTCCTGCAAACATAGCAGTTCAAAAGCAATAAATTGCAAGTCGATAAATAGGTACCACTTCATCGGGAAGGTAAACAGCATTCTGTACACTCTGGTGTCTAGTCATGCCTTCCACATGACCATAGAAACATCTGCAGACACAGACAGCGCTGGCTCATTTGCGACAAACAGAAATTAGCACCGCACCCTAGAGTTGCATATGACTGACTTTCGAGCAAGGATGACCTTTACCTAATATATGCTTGGAACATTTGTTTTAAAAATCATTAGAGCACATAATTTAGAGATTTATTCAAACTTAAAGTTACCAGTTTTTTTAAAAAGGAATTCAGTTCACAAGTCTCAGTCTCACTGGAATAACATTCTGTCTGAGAGTTTTTTTCAGATGCTCAAATTATTTGCTCACATGAAGACTGTTGCACCATTAGACATCTAATTTCATACTGCCTTCATATTGGTGGAACCAGAGGAAGCCATAAGGAACTCCAATGGAACATGATGCTATTCGGATCAAACAAATTAAATATTCTGGGTAAAACACAAAGGAATGGCTCCTTCAGCTCTTTAATAGCTTGTGGGCAAGCAAACAAATTTAAAAATACAGTGAAACCTTGGGTTACGGAATGAATCCGTTCCAGGACATTTTCTGTAAAGTGATTTTTCTGTAACACAAAGCACAATGTCCCATAGGAATGCATTGAATATTTTAAAAATGTTCCAGATGTTAGAAAAGAGCAAAAAAAAAAAAACCTGTAATTTTTCTGTTCCAAACTCTTTCTAAAGTGGTGAAAACACAGTGAAAAATTCCAAAATGCACTTTAGAAAGAGTTTAGAACAGAAAAAACAAGTTTTTGGGCCTTTTTAGTGAGCTTTGGAGCTGATTTTTTCCCAAGTAATATTTGTCACATTTTTGTCAGTGCCATCTAGTGGCCACCCATGGTAATTTCAGGAAAATTCCCCACCTAGCAGCTGATGGGGGGGGGGATTTCCAGCACTTTCTGGTTGTAGGGAGAGCTTCTGCTGGAACCAAAAAGAGTGGGAAGCATCAGGACACCCAAACCTTTCTGCATGGTGAGGTTTTTTTTCCCCTGTAAATCAGGATGCCACTTCCTCAAAATTTCCTTCTGTAAGTTGAGTTTTCCATCACCCAAGGTGTCCATAACCTGGGTTTTACTATATATGGTAGAAGATGAAAGTAATCACTATACAGTGGAACCTTGGTTAACAAACAGCTCAGTTAACCTAAAAATTGCATATCAAAAGGAAATCCATAGAAAATAGTGGCTCGGTGTGCAACCCCCTCCCCCCGAATGGATTAATTGGTTATCAATTCATTCCTATGGGAAACCATGTTTTGGTTAATGTATTTTGATTTTCAATGCATTTCTATGGGAAAATGCATTCAATGCATTCCTGTGGGAAATTTGGTTAAAGTAATTTTTGCTGTAAGAAATGTCCCAGAGAACGCATTAATTACGTTAACCGAGATACCACTGTATTGAACTATGTAAAGAATCAAATCCTTAAAGCTACAAGCCAAACCTCTTTCTATTCCACAACCACAGAAAGTGTTTGAATTAATGATACTCAATTGTCTAATCTCTCAAATTGTACTTCCTCTAACTCTAGAGCAGGCAGGCTTTACAGCTAGCACCTGCAATATGGCATAAATATAACCCACATATAGAAGACAGATTTGAAACACATATAATAGCTAGAGTTATTGACTATACAACAACATATGACACTGTCCACCATCAATTGCTGCTCAAAATGTTCTGCCTCCTTACTAAAGATCATGAACTAAAAGAAATGTTCACTATTTAGCTTCAAAAAAATAACCCAAGTCTCAGATCTAAACCACTTCACACAGTAGCTAGCACTTTATATAATTTTAAAAAATCATTCTAGAAGCATTTAAATAGGAAAAAGACATTTTACAGTTATAATCTGTACCTGTAGTTAGAAGAATAAAAGGGAAAAAAGAAAATGGATTATCTGCCATGTGCAAGAGACTTCCTTCTATCCCTGCTACATTGGAATCAGCAAGGGGGGGAGGATAATGGAGAGAAAAAAAGTGAATAAACAGGAAGATGAAAGGTGATGTTAAAAAATATTTACCAAAGTTTAGTGATGAAGGACTATCACGTTAGGGTGGAAATCTACTCTTATTTATGCAATTGTTAAGCACATGCAATATTGTTATTACTGTATCTCAATAATTTTATGTGCATTCATAATTTTACACTGTCCTTAGGTTTCATGAGATAGGGTGGGCTTGTAGTCAGGTTTGAATAATTTATCTTTTGTCACCAACAGTGGACCAACTGTTGTAGTTTCCAGTTCTCCTTTCCTCATTTCAAATAGATGCAGAAATCTTTTGTCATCACACAAATGCAGAATAAGATAAGGAAGGTCGATAGATAAGTTGCTCTGCTTTGAAGGCAAACATCTGCAGCTTGTTCTGCCATCCCTTCAAAATCCAATTTATATCCCGGATTTGGTCTGTTTTGAACATTTGTTCAGTGCTTCCAACATAAACTTAAATCCAGTGCTATGTTAAGCCTAATTTCTTCTTCTGCTCCAGAAGGTTGCCTTTCCTATTATCTGAATTCTCCTTAAAGCAGATGGACAATCACTTACAGATCCTAATTTCCCACTTATTCCTAACATTTGAAGCCTTGTTTTAAAAAGCTGTTTCCTTATACAATATATATATTTATTCTTATAACATATGGTTAGAGAAACCTGGAGCCCTTTGGATACACTTAAATTGGTATTTCTGTCATAGCTCAATATATCTGGGGATTGCCAACCAAGCTCAATGATGCTAGCAGCCGTGGGCATAGAAATATCCAGGTTAAATATATATAACTGTATAGGTGGTTGCTGCTGTGTGATCTCAACCTGCCCTGGCATGTTCATGGACTGTTCAGTGCCACATCATAAAAGAGAACCAATTGTGAGAGTGTCTCTCTCTCACACACACAGACACACACAGACACACACACCTTCTTCCACCTGCTTGGTTTCATCCTCATGATTAAAAAAACTAAAAAGAATCACAGCCTGGAGAGTCGTAATGCATTATACAGTAATACCTCATATAACATTAGTATCGAATAACACGAAAATCGCATAACATCAAGGAATCTGGGGGGAAGAATTGCATCAGATAACATTAAGATCCTATGGGATGCTTCAGATAACAACCGCTAAAGCCTGTGTGGTTACAATGTATCTCTATGGATCCCATAGAGGATCAGATAACACTAAAAATCATATAACACAAAGACTTGTGGAACCAGGTTTTAGTGTTATATGAGGTTTTACTGTAACCACTATTCTACAAGGAAGGCTTGATCGGCAGATGGGAGAAGGTTGGAAGCAAATAGGCTACACCAGGTTAATTAAGGTCTTTTTATACCTCCTGTTAGGGACTGAGGTGGTTTAGTGGTTAAGATGCTGAACTTGATGACTGGAAGTTTGGCAGAACAGCAGTTCAAGACCTGAGTGCTGCATTGCATAATTTAATAAACAGTTTTTGTAATGGAGACAAAAAAGAAAGAATAAATAAAAAGTTACGATATGAACACCAGAGAAAAGGAGGATTAGGTATCCCAAATTTTAAAAAAATATTACATGACAGATCAGGTTAAAAGAATTGTAAATATTACAACAGAAGAAAAATTAATATGGAGAACTGACAAATCGGAGTGCTGCATAATGGAGTGAGGTCCCATCTCTGTCCCAGCTCCTGCCAACCTCGCAGTTTGAAAGCAAGAAATTGCAAGTAGATAAATAGGCACCACTTTGGTGGGAAGTTACACAGCATTCTGTATACTCCGGTGTCTAGTCATGCCTGACACATATCGACAGAAATGTCTGCAGAAGCAGACAGCACTGGCTCTTTGGCTATAAATGGAAATGAATGCTGAAACTAGAGTCAAATACAACTATCTTTCGAGCAAGAGCAGACCAGAGTGGAAATCTCTTCCATCTAGTTTACCTGTGGAGTTAACCATATTCCTTCTGACTGGCCAAAAGCAGAATTGTGGATGGCAACGCCTGCAAGAATCACAGGGGGTTTGTCGGAAGAAGATTCTCAGCTCCAAAATGGCAGCCACCATTCTGTCAGTTTCCATTGCTACTGGTCTATAAGTCTAACCAAGAGTTTAGAAGACTGGCACTTCTAAGAGTTTTCATACAAGAAATATTTTCCACATATATCCAAGATGAAATGATGAGTAACAAGTAACATTTGGTCAAGATAGAATTATTCTATGTCTCCTTATCTATCTAGACACAAATTATCAAATATTGTTATGAACCAAACCAGGGCCTGATTTTCCAGGACTTTGAGGACATCCTTGAAGCTTTGCCCTCTGAAGCAATTGACTTTTCAGATAAACTCAGAATACAGTACTTGCACTGGGTACTGCAGTAATAAGGAACTCCAGATGTTGGATTTCAGGTCTTATCTCTTACCATTAGCAATCTTGGATAATAATGAAGGAAAGTATAAGTAAATAACATCTAGAGTTACACATTTCCTTCCCCTGCAATAGATATTTACTGTTTTCATATAAATCTCCAATCCTGTAAGCACCAATGAGTGCCCAACTTCCAAATATTAATCCATTCTCTTCTTGGATTAAGTTCAGTACCATTTTGATAATATAAGCTTCAAGGACTAGAAATAAAAACTTTGTTGTCTTTAAAAAGGAACTCATAACTTCTAAACCAGAGATTATCAACCTGCAGCCCATGGGCCGAATGCAACCCATGGCACCATTTCATGTGGGCCCCCACTGCCTCCACCACACCAGGAAGTGCCATGTGGGCCCCCACATGGCACTTCCCCAAATGATCATCTGCCCCTCAAAGCTGTCTGACCTGGCCCCTGGCTTAAACTGGTTGAGAACTGCCGTTCTAAGCTGTCAGTTCAAATGTAAATCATGACCTGATTTGTTTTCATTGGTAACTAGGAATATTTCCTACTATGCTTCTTATATGTGAGTGGATGTGTACATGTGCATGCATGCTAAGCCTCACCAAGAAAAAAATCATTAGTCATGTATGCAAAAAGGAATTGCACAATAAAAGTCAGAAAATGTTAACAATTAATAATCTGCATAGTGAAAATGTTCATCCCCCCCCCCTCCATTTTGGGCTGTTTCAATATGACTCTTTGATTTCAATCTTTTTCATATACTTGTCTATTCACAAAAAACTGGCACAAAAGGGAAAGCCCTTTTGGGTTGTTGTTTTCTATTTCAAGCATACAGAACAAAATACACACCAAACCAAAACTAGAATATCCTCTGCCACCTACCACTTAATGCCTCCTGCTGGTTTCTCTCTGAGACAGGAAGGCTGGCCAGGCACAGGACACCGCATCAGAAATTTGAAGAAAGGAAAGGACTTCCCTTCAAAAGCTGTGGGGAATCACAAAAGAAATCAGGAGGCAAATAAACAAAAAATCAATGCTAGACAGAAAGGTACCTGATAGCAGAAAAATAATCCACAGAAATGGTGGTGAGGATAAATTCCAAGAAAAACAAGAAAAAAGGTGGCAAACAAGAAAAGAATCTAAGATAGAGGCACAGAAAGACAGGCATGCACCAAAAGCACTCCAAAGTGGAAGGCACAAAGAGCTTAGCGGCACACAGTAATTCCACCTCTATGGAAGGATGGTAAAAAGACCATTCCTCCAGCCTTTTCTACATATGAGACATTCCCTACTCTACTCTTGGACATTTTGATTGCTGACAAGCCTTCATTGGTCACACCACTATGTCTTTGCACTGGCCCTTGTGATGGTATTGGATGAAAAAAAATGTCAAGTGAGTTTGCTTAGTAAGAGTTTTTTAAAAAGGTTAAACAAAAGAGGGAAACACAAATTAACATGAACCTCTCTTATTAATAAGAATCAGTGAAAGAACACATTATCTTTCTTTCATGTAATAATTCATGCAGCTCCTGTCTGTTATAACTACCTCCCATGAACTAGAGAGGATCTCTTAAGATGGTTGCTGAATCCTTAAGGTGCTGTCCCTTTGGTGCTAAAATATGCAGATTTAATACAAATCACAGAACAGTAAAACCTCTACATACAAATATTTCTGTTCCATGAGATTATTTGTATGTTGGAAAATGTGTATGTCAAAAGCACATTGCATTACCAGACGAGGCCACTAGATGTCACCATATATTTTTTGTATGTCAACTTTCTCCTATTAAAAATTTGTATGTCAATTTTTTTATCCAGGATTTCTAGTTGTATGTCAAATGTTTTGTAATTTGAACTGTTTGTATGTCGGAGTTCCACTGTAGTGGCAAAATTTCTTCCTATCCCTACCAGATAATCAGTCATTTTTTTTTGTCTAGACGTCTCACTAAACAAAAGCAGGGTGGGGGACCCTTAAACAACTAACCTTAAATAACAAACAGATTATTTCCCCTTCTCCTTCAATGTACTTTTTATACTTGAAATAATGTTCATATACTTTACCTTTCCAATAAATCTGAACTTTTTATATTGAAAAAAAATATTCTTCCATATCTTAAGCTCTTCTCCTCGTCCAATAAAACTATTTTCCTCCATCAAAAATTCCTTTTCTTACATTTCGGCTATATTTTTATCAGACACAAACTCTTTTCTCTGACAATGTTATCTAGACATTACAGCCGTTCAGAGGACATGTATCCCTGGTTTTTGAGTGCAAGCTGTTTACTGGATTATAACATTGTTTCATCATCCTAACTTTGTTTCTTACTATAGTAAAATATTCCAATAAAATATATTTCATGAAAACAGCACATCATGCAGAATAGCTTGCACATTGCAACAAACAACCCAATGAATAGAGCCAAAGAGTCTTACAACAGCAAAATTAAGAAAATTCGTCTTTTCTCTCTCCTTGCAGAGAAAAGATGTCCATGTTAATGTCTGCCAGGAGACTTGGCATTCATGTAGATTTAACAATTTCCATATAAATGACATGGGTATCATGTAGCTGAATCTTCAATGAGCTCCTACTCTTTGAGGCAAAGGCCATCACGAAATCGATGCTACAAGAGAGTTTTTCAAGAATGTATTTTAAACAAATGATTACACAGACATCTAAATGTAGAGATTTTACAAGCAGCCAAGTTGGACAAGCAGTAAGGAAACAAGACAAATATCAATGATTTTGTATCATTACGTTTCTTCAAGGTATTTGCAATTGTGTTAACCCCATGTGTAGCCTCAGAAAAGCTGTATGAGGCCAGGCTGTATGAGGCCAGGCTGAATTAAGAGACAGAATTTTAATGTAGCACAAATGTAGCACTTATAGCAGGAATTCTCAACCTGTGGCCCATGGGCCAGATACAGCCCACGTCACCATTTCATGTGGGCCCCCACCAGGAAATGCCATGTGGTGGAGGAAGGGCAAAATGGCCATCTAGCCCTCAAAGCTATCTGAGGAGGCATGACCCAGCCTCCGGCTTTAAAAGGTTGAGAACTCCTGATTTATAGGATTGTGAGGTCAGCAGCATTAAATTCACTGAGATTAATTAATGATTGTTTTAGATGCTCCTTGCAGAACAATTGGGTGGCTTGATGTACCAATACAAATCCAGCAGATGATTTATTTATCCTCCCTACCAGTTGCTGTGCTGAAGGAGGAGAGTGCAAAAGCTGCCTTGAGACTCAACATCAAGAAAACCAAGATAATGGCAACAGGCCCTATCACTACCTGGAAAATAGATGGGGAAGAAGTAGAAGCAGTAACAGACTTTACATTTTTCGAATCCAAGATCACTGCAGATGGTGACTGCAGCCATGAAATAAAAAGTCAACTAATTCTTGGGAAGCAAGCTATGAGAAATTTGGGCAACATAGTGAAAAGTAGAGACATCACCTTTCAAACAAAACTCTGCATAGTCAAAGCAATGGTATTTCCGGTAGCGATGTATGGTTGTGAGAGCTGGACCATAAGTAAAGTTGAGCACAGAAGAATAGATGCATTTGAGATGTGGTGCTGGAAGAGAATTTTGAGAATACCCTGGACAGTGAGGAGAACAAATAGGTCGATCTTAGAAGAAATCAACCCTGACTGCTCCTTACAAGGACAAATAGTAAAGATGAAGCTAAAGTATTTTGGACATCAAATGAGAAGAGAGGATTCACTTGAGAAAGCCTTGATGTTGAGAAAGGGGGAGGGCAAAAGAAGGGGGCAGCGGAGAATCAGATGGCTAGATGGTATTGTTGATGCAATGGGCACAAAGCTGGGTTGGCTGAGGAGGATGGTGGAGGATATGGGTGCCTGGCGTGCAGTGGTCCATGGGGTCACAGAGGGTCAGAATCAACTGTGGGACTGAACAACAACAACAAAATGAAGTGAATTGCGTCATTAATAGACATTTTTCTTCTTCTTTTAAGTGCCATTTCTGATTCCTTGGAATATTAGCCATGTTAGACTGTGTTTCAGGCATATCAGAAAACAAAAACAAAAATGCTGCAGCTCACATTAAAAATATAGCAGTTAGTCTTTAAAGTGCTGAAGCTTTTTTGTTTTTGTTTTCTGATATACCTGATTCCGAATATCATCATGGTGAACAGCCATAAAGATTGTCCTTGAAGCAGCCATAAAGATTGTCCTGGACTCGCCGGCTGGCTGGCTGGCATGCGGCTGGGTCGGCTACATGCTTTCTCTCTCTCTCTTCGCCCCCTCCCCTTTCAATGGCATTGTTGGGCACAGGTGCGCACCTGGCCTGGGCTGCACTTGGACATTGTGACTGCGGCGGAATGGCTATGCGTGGAGTGGCTCCGCTCGCTGCTGTCCAGCTGGAGCTTCAGGGTCAGCCATGGCAGCTGCATCTTCTTTATCAACAAAGAAGCAAAGAGCATGACTTGGCTGCACCTGCTGTTGGGAGAGGCTGTGATCAACGGGCACCACCACAGCCCAGACATACCAACAGGTTGGGAAGAAGCCTATACTTTTAAAGGGGAAAGATACTACATAAAGGCTTGAGGAAGAAACAGCTGCGGGGTTCAGGACAGCTCTACCGGGATTGGATTCCTTCTTTTTTAGACTACTCTTGGACTCTTCCTGTTTACTTTTTGTAGGATTTTGCTTATAATCATTGCAGGATTCAGTAAATGTGGTTTTTGTTTTTGCTGTTGTTTATTGTAATACTTTTTGGTAACATTTTATTGTGATATTAATACTTTCTGATTGTTACTGTGTTATTGATATATATATGTGACTTGCAGAACTGGATCAGTGACTTGGGTGTCATGTCATGATTTGGAAAGCAAATGGAAGGCTGCATTATTATTATTATTATTATTATTATTATTATTATTATTATTATTATTATTATTATTTCAAATTTATACCATGCCCTGCTCAGGTGAACCTGACTCTAGGTAGCTTACAGATTATAAACAATAACAGCATAACAGTCACAAATTTCACATTATCATAATCACAATCATTGCAGTATCAGAATATATGGTGCTGTCTAAGAAAGCCTAGAAAGTCCTTTGAAGTCCTTTGAAGCCTTGATTGAATCAGGCTAAAGGATACAATGTGTCAAGATTCCTGCCTTTGAAAGTCCATAAATGGAACCCACTGGTAACAATGTTGCACTGAGCTCCTTTGAACTACCATATTTGGAACCTTCCATGTAAATCTATAGGTTCCGTTCTCTGAAGCTGTTCGGTCTACCTCCTATGCAATTGAATGGCTTTTGCAGAGCCATTTTAAATCACTGTATTGCGATCTTTTAAACATTCATTAAAATAGTTCCTTGCAGTTATTTATCTGCAAAGTGTGTTGAATGGATGCATGTTTTAGTATGGTGCTTATGCATACATACGCCTAACAACTGAAGTGGAGGGGAAATGAAACATAAAGATTAAAAGTATTTGTATTAAAAATAAAAATATAAAAAAAATAAAAGGGGCAATTTCCAGATTCATGGTAACAGGGACATGGGAACTGAGAACCAGGAAAAGAGATTGTATATGTTGGACGATTTAATGAGATGGAAAAATGTGGTGATAATGAATATTGCAGAGAAAATACCAGACCAGTTGAGGCAGAGAATTGTTAAATGGTTGAATGGTCTAGAAACTGGGAGGGAATTTTCGCAGGAGGGCATTCTAACCACCTATAGACTAAGGTCAAAAAGAAATGGGTCATTTAAAAGGCATGTGTTGGTAAAATTTTCAGATTTGGAAAATAAATTAAATTTAATGGCCTATTTAAGAAGAAAGGGTTCACAAGTACCAGAAGTGGAGGGTGAAGATCTGGAAGTCTACCAGGATGTACAGAAGGAAGAAAGGTTGTGGTGGAAAACAATTAAACTGATTACTAAATTGTTAAGAGATAAGGGAATGAATTATAACTGGCAACATTCACAACAGCTAAGACTCTTTTGGGCAGGGAAAACCTCTGTAATAAGCAAACAAATGGACTATTTGGACATTTTAGAATCATGCAATATTATCAAAGAAGGTTCGGAAGAATGGAAAGAACTTAAAGATAAACTTTTAATTACAGGAAGTTATGGTGCTGAAGATAAAAGGAGTGAGAAATCACAGGAAGAAGGGGGAATGTCTATAAAAGTAAGAAATGTTATGAAAATGTAAATAATCTTTGTAAAGGTGGGAAATCTTCTGCCAAATAATTGTTAAGTCTGGGTAATTTAGAGGGTTTGAAAGTGAAAGAATTAGGTTGTAATAAAGATAGGAAGTTACAAGTGGATTGAAAGATTATAAGAATAGTGAATAAATCTGATTACTACTTAGGAAGAAGCTTTAGGATAAAGAGGAAATCTTGCAAACCAATTTTTGTGATTATATTGTTTTGGAAATTGCTCTTTTTTAAAAAAAAAAAAGATTTTGGATGTGTTGTTATCTTGGTTCTCATATTTCCTTTGCTCTAAGATGAAGGTTCAGGATAAAGAGGAAATTTTATAAATAAGATTGGATGAAAGAAGGAAAGTATTAAAATATGTAATTAATCTTTTGTCATGATATGTTAAGCTTAATAATGATAGATTGATAGATAATAATTTATGAGGTTTTTTTTTAAGGGGAAGTCTACATAGTGTACTGGATGTGTAAATAATTATATATAAGAGTATGAACCTGCAATTAACTTTAAGAATACTGAATAAACATGGTCATTATATCAGAAAACAAAACAAAATATACAAAACAAAATAAAAAATACTGTAGCACTTTAAAGACTAACTGCTATATTTTTATTTGTTAGCTTTCATGGATCAAGTCCACTTCTTCAGACAAGGAGTGAAACTTACAGGCATGGTTTTTATACACCAAATTCAGGGGTAACCCTGCTCCCTTTGATCCCTGAATTTGGTGTGTAAAAACCATGCCTGTAAGTTTCACTCCTTGTCTGAAGAAGTGGACTTGATCCACGAAAGCTAACAATAAAAATATAGCAGTTAGTCTTTAAAGTGCTGCAGTGTTTTTTATTTTGTTTTGTTTTCTGATATGCCTGAACCACAGACTAACACGGCTACTATTCCAAAAAATGGTCATTATAGTAACTACAGTAAAAAAAAAGGGATAAATGTGTGATTGAAATATTGAATAGAAACAATCTTAAAGGAAAATAATAAAATGAGTAATTGCAAATCAACCATCATTAGGAGGGAAGGAGAAAGAGAATTGTTGCATTACTACAAGCAATGGGACTCACTCAATGTTCTTATAGCAAGAGCCCGTCCTAGCTCCGGTCTCCCCCTCTTCGACACTTGGAGGCAGTCCTTCCTATGGAAGGACAGGGGGAGTGAAGAAGATAGAAGAAGTTGAAGGGTTGGGTGAGGTGACTGGAGAAGTCTGAGTATTTTTTATATGTTATCAGTATTTTTGTGATTTATGTCTTAGATGTCATATGTAAGTTGTGGGGCTGGAAGATTATTTTTTGGGGAGTGGGTCTTGTTCAATGTAGGTTTTTTTCTTAATTTGTTGTTGATGTTTCTATGTTGTATTTTTGTATTGTGGTTTTATTTTTGAAAAAATTAAAAAATTAAAAAGTCACCCTTACTTGAAAGCCAGTCGTATCTGACTCTAGGCTTCAGTGCTCATCTCTGTTTACAGCCAAAGAGCCAATGTTGTCTGTGTCTGCAGACGTTTCCATGGTCATGTGGCAAGCATGACTAGACACCAAAGTGCACAGATACTGTTTACCTTCCCACTTAAGTCACCTCTATTTATCTACCTGCAATTTTTTTGCTTTTGAACTGCTAGGTTGGCAGAAGCTGGGACAGAGACGGGAGCTCATTTCACCTTGCAGTACTCAGGTCTCAAACTGCTGACCTGCTGAGCTTCCAGTCATTAAGTTCAGCATCTTAACCAACTGAGCCACCACAGTTTCTAGGCTTCCTCTAGGTGTGTGCAATTTAGGTACGTGGCTAGTATTTGGAACTCTAAGATTGGAGAATTCTGGGATTTGGAGTAAACAAGAGACACACACAAACAAATGCACATACACATCAGTGCATATACCCCAAATCTAGTCTATGTGGTATATCATGTTGATACTTTCTATAAAGTAATATAAAAACAACAACAAAATGCAGTCTTGAATTCTGCCAGATCTGTCAATGTACTAAAATCTATTTCTTCTTTCTTTACCAAAACTCTGAAATGATACACTGATCTAATATTCTTCAGAAAATAGCTGCAATAACTGACATTTATGCCAAGTTCTTCTTACAACCGTGGACATCTTATGCAAAATCTGGGTCAGTAGAGCTAAACATCTGAATAGCCTAAATTTTAGAGAAAAACCACTTACAAGCATTGAGGAGGAAATCAACTTACCTTAAAAAATCATCCAGTCCTCCTTTGTTTTGATATCAATGGAAGCTAAATCAGTCATAAAAATGACTTCTTGATTTTGGCTAAAATCAGTCATAACGTAAATCCCACTGACTTGTTCTTACATCCAGACTTTGTAATCATAGACCAGATATACATTGTGAATTAATGTACTGTTTGGACAGCAAGGATCCATGCAACACATCTTTGGCAGCTAAAGAATATGCAATACTGGGGGTTGACCTTCAGCTGTAAATCTCTCTTCCTTGGGAAATTCATCAAAGCTTGTGTCTGCATCTTTTTTTAAAAAATGCTTTAAATTTTGGTCTGGTCTTCTTTATTTCTTTTATCTGCTTAAGGTCCTCTTTTAGGTACTGTGACCTTTTCCCTCTGCATCTTAATCTGCATTTTTGACAGATAGTTTTGGAGTAAATTCAGCTTTTATATTGTGTCAAATTCTGCTCTTGTGTATGGTTTGGAATGATGTGTCTGCAAATGCAATATTAGCCCTACTCGAGCATTAGCATATTTGCTTTCATGCTTACCAATGCAGAGTGATCAAAACCAGTTTTCCATTTGACTACCACCTTGGGGGCTGCACTCTCTAGAAGGGAAGCTCAGAATGGGAAGGCTTTGTCCAAGTTGGCTAACTATTTATTTACATTTGAAATTATGTAATATCTTTTATTTTATTAATTGGATAATTAGTGAATTAATGTGTATGCAGTTATTAGACTCCTCATGTTTTGAAGGATGTGCTTAGCCTAGATTCTTCTATTATCATTTTTCTCCATGACTGAGGAATTTGAATATGTTCTCTACAAAAGCAAGAGTTCCACTTTTCCAGGATTCTAGTGTAGGTATAAAATCTTTCTAGGGTTCTAAGTACAGTCACACCTCACTTAAAGAGCATAATGCGTTCCACAGGACTGCTCTTTAAGCGAGTTTACTCTTTAAGTGAAACACCATTGTAAATGACCAATTGGGGGGGTGTATTGCGAACCCCAATTCATTTGTTAAGCGAGTTTTTGGTTGGTTTTATTTGTTAAGCGAAGCGAACATTCAGATAAAATTCTGCTCTTTAAGCAAGTTACTCTTTAAGCGAGGCGCTCTTTATGCGAAGTTTGACTGTAGTGCATTTTAAGATTCTTCACTCGCTGTATGTAGAAAAAGACCTTAGAAGGCAGTTGTTTGTTGCAGTGAAACGATACTGCTTGTTATATTTTATGGAGAAACACGTTATAGTTGTGATACCTATGTGCACAGTGATGACTCAAGTGTTGTATGGGAGCATTTTCAGACTTACAAACTTTGGGGAGATATCACATATGAAAGTCACCTTCTTAAAATCTTTTATTCCGCTCATTACCCTTTCCCATCCTAGCGGTTTACTTGGAGGTAACCAATGCTAATCTATTCTAACAATAGCAAGAGTAGCAATTCTTGTTGTATACTCCTCATGAAGAAGTTGACTGTATCCATAAAAATGTACAGAAAAATAAATGTTTTAGTCTTAAAGATGTTGAAACACTTTTTTAAAATCAAACATTATTTGTGCATTTATTTTCATTGTAGCCCTTTCCATCCATTACTCATGCTTCTCCAGTATTTTTTCCTAAAACTTCAAGCAGCAGATTTAGACTAAAGAACAATGGAGCATACGTATCACCTATATTCTATATATTCACATAATGTATTTTGAAAGTGTAATTTGTATTGACCTGGCAAAGACTACATGTATCCTTCAAACTAATATAAGGAGAAATAAATATCTCCTGACTTGCAGCCTCTTTAAACTATTCTGATGGTAAAAGGAGGTTGTAGAAGTAACATTTTACCAGTACTCCAGCAGCAGTATGCATTTTATGGTTCTAATGCTATTTTATGTTTTTTTATTGTCTCATTCTACTCATTAACTGTTGCTTTCATACATACAACAGGTTGTATAAGTAGATAACTCAGGCTTTTCATCTGACTATAAATTCAAATGGAAGCCATTTAAAGTTGGCTATTTTCTTTTGCTGCCTGCTATAAAAGGCAGAGGTTTATAAAAATATTTGTCTTAAATCTTACTGTGATTTATGAATATGGTAGTTTCTATTTATATTTATTTGATTCTGAATTCCCTATGCTTTGAGGGAAAAGATTAACTTTCATGTTTGTCTTACAGTATTGTGGTATATTTTGAAGTGCTATGAAGAAGGGAAACCTGATATGAAAGCTTTAGCTAGTATCGGAGATGAGAATGCCTACTTTCACATACAGCAACTCCTAGAATACATTTGCCTTAAAGATGAGAAAGGGAAGGTAGGATTTTGGAATTTTGCATAAAATAAGAGTAACCTGTTTCTAAATTCTGGATCCTAAGGCTCCTCAAAAAGGACAGTCTGGTACAGCATGCTTGGGTACTCTGTATGTAGAAACCTTTAGAAAGGGTTGCCTTAAGTCAGAATTAACCTGACAGTATTATTACAGTCAAAGTCCAGTGTAAGTTGAGTCCTAACTGTCTGCAAGACCATGGTCTCCTACAAGATCTCCAGCTTTTAAGGCCTGATCAGGAGGTCTTTCCTACAGTTTTGACACTTTTAGAGACACTTTCCATAAAGATATGAGAGTGAGCCTTCTCATCCATTGCTGAATGAAAATCTCCCATGTGTACTGGTTATTAATGAGCAGAGATGTGGCAACAGGGCAGCAGAGCTTAAGAGGAACTTGACGCATGTGAAGAATGTTTTCTCTAGTAATAATTAACATTCTCCCACCTGGTTGGCCCAGACATCATTTAATGCTTCACTGGAAGAATGATGGAGACAGTGTTGGTGCTGATACTGGCACAAATGTCACACTGTCATAAAGGGCATCACAAAACATTATTAGTAAAGCCAATTTTGCCCCTTTCAAGTCCTCGTTATAGCATGGTTGCTTTCCTCCTAATTATCTTGATTTCACTTTACAATTCAGAATTATCTGATTATAAATATAATGCCCTAGATCACCTTAGCTTATTCACACCAAGTAGAGCAAAGTTAAAATATTTCATGTCTTACTTTATAGTTTCAAAGTTGTATTGGTTCATATTTTTCATATTCTTTGTAAGTATGTAGGTCCCCCCTTTATATCTCACCCTTCAGCTAGAAATAGCAATAGTAATTACACTTAAATGGGACCCAAGGCAGTTTACAAGACAATTTGAAACAGTAGTAGATTAAACTACAATAAAATGTCAAACTTACAAATAGAATTAAGTTCAGTTATATGATTAAAATTAAAACTATTTAAAATCAGTTCAAAGTAACAACAATAGTGAAAACAACAAGAATCAGCATTGGTTCAAGGAAACCAGAAAACTTGAGGTTCTTAATTGTCAAAGTCCTGCTTAATTAAAAACAACAACATGTGACTGCCACCAGAAGGAGAGTAGAGCAGAGAAAACCTGGCTAAGGCTTGTCTAGTTCAGTGATGGCAAACCTTGGCACTCCAGCTATTCATAGACTTCAATTCCCAGAAGCCTAAGTCAGCACTTCTGCTGATCAGGACTTCTGGGATTTGAAGTTCAATAATAGCTGGAGTGCCAAGGTTTGCCATCACTGGTCTAGTTTCTCAGCTGGACAATCTCTTGTATTCCCACTGCTGCTAAAGATGATGGAACTGTGATAAGGACCTCTCCCACAGACCTTAAAGCCTAGGCAGTTGTGTTTGGGAGGATATTGTCTTTCAGATAACTTGGATCCAAGGTCCAAATGACTTTAGGGGTTATAACTGACACTGTCAATTATGCCTGGAAAAAGACTAGTTGCTACCAAAGCTGTTAAAGGAAGAAGGTTATATGTTCCCTGTAACTGGCCATAGACAGTAATCTGGCTGTGCTCTATTGCACAGTTTAAGTTTCTGAACACTGTTCAAAGGCAGACAAATGTAGATTCAATTGCAGTAATCCAGTCAAGATGTAGCAAAGGCAAATAGCATTGTAGCCAAGTCAGTCATATCTAGGAACACCACAACTGGTTTTACTCAGGAGCTGATTAACTGCCTTCCAATTTGGAAATATTATATTCCAGCACTATATCTCCTCTCATTTTGGATTGTCTCATCATGTGCATTTTAAGGTGTAAAATATTTAGAAACAGTTTAGTATTGCTTCTTCTGTATGGTACTAACATTAGTTAGCTTAAATACCATTACCATTATCTGTGAAGGTTCCTTCACCAGTGTCAGCTTCCACTACTCTTGCTGACCAGGAGCTATCCATCAAGAATTTCTCTGCCCCACTGCATGTGTCTTTTAAAACAAAAAATATTCAAAATGTGTTTAAAAACAATGTTTAAGGTTCAAATTAACAAGTTAAAATGGAAAAACAACAAAACAGATTTATAAGCAGCAAATGTGTCATGGACTAAAGATTGATGTATCTCTCCATCCTCACACAACACATACTTTAACTAGCCAGAAACTGAAGAGTGGTTTTAGGTTACCGACCAAGAATGCAGAATTTAGAAATCATCCTCCCACTTCTTTTTCTCCACTTCCTCTCACAAAGAGTTAATAAAATAGTACCTTGACCATTATGAGAAAAGAGTGCTTGGAAGTTTTATTTTTAAATGTGATTCACTCAAAAGTCTTCAGAGCCTTGTATGAAAATATACAATGGTATTAGTATATTATTCCTTTTGTTCTGTTTACATTCATGTTGAAGGTGAGGCACCCAACTGCTTAGCAAAGGTACTGTCAATAGGAAAGGTGAAAAGAAAACTAAAGGAGAATGCTTAGAACATGTCAAAGTTGGGTAGTAACAAAAAAGGATCTACACTTCATATGCTTTATATAAAAAACTAATGTGAACAGCTAGGAGCAACTGATACATAGCTACTTTTGATCTCAGAAAGAAGTCACAATGGAGATGGAAGTGTACATTCCTCTGAACTGCATGAGAGTTAAAATTAAAACCAGATGCAAATTTAGTATGTTAACATAAGAAAAACTGTGTAAAACCTGCAGTCCATCCATATGCAGCTAACATATGTACCTCATTGCATATATGGGGGTATCTTGGTCATCTTGGAGTCATTATTCAGTGAGGAGTTCACAGATTGGCAAACATCTCCTTGATGTCATTCTACCCATGGAAATGGACTCGAGAAATCAAGTCCAGCTGTATATGGTTTCTAGTCATTTTGATATCACCTCACTAGGTGCCTAGGCACACCATGATGCGTAACCAGTGATGGGATGTCCCCGGTTCTATACGGTTCCCTGGAACCGGTAAGAACAATCCCGGAGGGTTCTCCGGGAGGGGAGTCCACTTTTGAGGCGTCCAGTTCCGGACGCCTCACCGAAAGATTTTTTTTAAAAAAATCGGAGCTAAAATGGCTCCGATTTACTGCGCATGCGCAGAAACTCAATCTGCTGCATTGCGCATGCGTCAGATTGAGTTTCTGCGCATGCGCAATAAAATTGGAGCAATTTTTACTCCAATTTTACTGTGCATGCTTAGAAACTCAATCTGACGCATGCGCAATGCGGCAGATTGAGTTTCTGCGCATGCGCAGTAAATCGGAGCCATTTTAGCTCCAATTTTTTTTAAAAAAATCGGCAAAACCGGCAGTCCTCAAGAACGAGATAGTGGCGGTGGCGGCGCTGATGGCGGGGGCAACACAGGCAGTGGCGGCGCTGACGGGAGCGGCGATGACGGCGCCAGCAGCGGCAGCAACGGTAATGGCGGTGGCGGAGATTGCAGCAGCGATGACTTTGGCGGCGGCGTGGGCAGGCGGCACCAGCCCTCAGAGGAGAGCACCTCCCCCGGGGCCGCAAAGCCCCCACAGGCAAGTTGAGGCCTGCCCTGCCCTGGCTGTCCGCCCCTGCCGAGCCCTCCCAGGGGTAAGTGAGGGGTTTGTGTTTGGGGTTGTATTTTTATTTAATTTTAATTTTATTTATTTATTTAATTTATTTACGGGTTTGTGTGGTGGGTGGGTGGGTTGGGTTGAGTGTGTGTGTGTGTATTTATTTTATTTTATTTTTTTATTTTAAGGCCCCACCCACAACGTCATGACGTCAGCTCCGCCCATGACATCATGATGTCATGACATTGGCCACGCCCATGACGTCGTGACGTCATGGAGTGGTGGTGACAAATTTGTCATCCCATCACTGTGCATAACCTTCACTGTCTCCTGGCCCAAGGGATCTGATGGAGGACGGAGATAGAAAGAGAAAGAAACAGAGAGAAAGACAGAGCGAGATATACAAACACAAAGAGGAACCCCGACATACAAACGGTTTGACTTATTAAAAATTTGGCATACAAATAGAAATCCTGGCTAAAAAAAAATCGACAAACAGAATTTTAAAAGGAAACATTTGACATACAAAAAATATATGGTGACATTAGTGGCCTCTTCTGATAATGCAATGTGTTTATTTATTTATTTATTTAGATTTATATTGCCACCCATTCGCCGAGGCGACTCAGGGCAGCTTACTGTCAAAACAACAACAGTACAATAAAAATAAAAAAATGCAACCACATAAAACAACCAAACCAGAACACAAGCTAACTCCCATCAGTCCGTTGTTGTGGGCCCAGAGGAGTTGGCATACACATTTTCAAACATACAAATAACCTCGTGGAACAGAAAAATTTGTATGTAGAGGTTTTACTGTATATTTAAATTGAATACAATCCTGGTCTGGTAGGCTTTTAAAAATCTGTACCTTGCAGCCAGTTAGTGATTTCAGCTCAGTTAATTTTTCAGTTTAAGTGTTAGTTAAACCTCTTACTTTCTCAGATTTATTCTTCATTTTTTGTGTGATGGGGAAGGTGAGAATGTATCAAGATGGTGATTTGTTTTAATATGTTGTACCAGCTCAGCATAGTGCTGTATTATTTTATTGTATATGTGTGTTTTATTTGGTAAACTACCCAGTGGGTACAATACCCAGATGGGTAGTATAGAAATTGATCTAATAAATAAAACTGAAGGAAGATCCAGCTGTGTTTCTACTGTGTTCACACTGGCTATTCTTGATCTTGTGAAAAGTTCAGTATGTTTTGAATATTTGAGCATCTGGAAGCAAAGTTTTGTCTGTGACAAAGCCAAGCTTTCCAAGTGGTGACCAGAATCAGTAAGCCAGCAAATTTCACATTTGTATTTGAAGCATATTTTTCTACCATCAAACAAGTATTCTCTGATGGGAGGGGAGGAAATATGCATGGCAGCTGGCAGCTAATGATATTGATCTAGAGCAGTATTAATTTAGGAATGAGTTTCATCATGGCAGATGTAGATCATTGAACAATATAGAAACATATGTAGATCAATATCTTTGTTACAGGATTTCAACATTTCAAGCTGTAACATACACAAACTCTTGCTAAATGGCATGATTTCAAGACACAAGCACCCTTATTCTTAATAGCTATAAGTCCATAATAGTTTTGTGCCCTCAGGTTGCTTCCAACTTAAGGTCACCCTCTGAATAAAGGTCATATCATTAATTACCCCGCTCAAGTTTTGCAAATTCAAGACTATGGCTTTCTTTACAAAATTAACTCATTACATATTCAGTCTCTCTCCCCCCCAATTCCATTTTCCCAAGTATTGTTGTCTTTTCTGATAAGTCTTGTTTTCTCATGATGTGCCCAATGGATACCCTCGGTTTAGTACCTCCCCCCGCCCCATTCTAGAGTGTTCAGGCTCAAATTCATCTAGCACCCTTTTATTTATCTTTTTGGTATTCCATAGGCTCTCTACCAGCAGTTGCTATTATCTATTAATTAAGAATGTGGGGATGAGAAGATGACAGTAATGTTGACAGTAGGTCATATGATGAAAGCATGTATCTCTGTTACTCTAGGTTGTTGTTTCAGAAACTCACTGGAGACATTCTGATTCACATGGTGGCTGTGATGTGCAGCTCATTTCTAAGCCTAGTGATCTTGGGCTGAATTCCAAAGAGACATAAGCACTAACTTGCATTCTGCATATTATAGACAACTGAAGTTCTTTTAATTTTGTGTGTCTGAGAGTAGATGAGGATTTATTCATTCATTTCTCAAAAAGGCATATTAAAATTTGTCAGTTACTTCTAAATGATGGAACACGAAGAGGTTAAAAGGATTTGGGGTTCCACCCAGTGATACATCTACACATCTGAAGTAGTTAGCTCACCAAACTCCTGAAAACAATTAGGGAGGAGATGGCAGGAGAGGAGAGGAGAGGAGATGAGATGGCAGGAGAAGACAGGAATTGAAACCTGAGGAATCTAAAGTCCACTGACTTTTCTTCTGAGATGATGGTGGATACAGAGAGGAGAAAAGTGTGGAAAATGCTCTTGGAGGATGCACACACATTCTTTGCACAGCCTTTACTCTTGCTTTCAACAAATATGCAATGAGAGATAAAGGGGTTAAAAATATTCCAAAACTGTGGTTTTATGGTTCAAATCTTGAGCCCAATGTAGAGGGATATTGGCAATGAAAAATATAGCATTGTGGGGCAAATCATGATCTGTACTTAAAGCTCACTCATATCTGACTAAGATCATCAAAGGCCAGGGTAAGCAAACAGTGGGCCAACTGAAGTTTTCTTGAATTGAGAAGCTGGAGCTTTCCAAATTACACACCCAGCCAAGGAGAAGTCCTGATAGTCCTGATTATGATTACCAGGCAAGGAGAGGTGGAAATTGCTTAAGACTAGTCTCACTCTAAACTAATTTTGCACAGGTATTTTTGCTGTGTTCATTGTCTTGAGAAGTTTTGGATTTGGTATAATTTTGCTGTCACATTTTTACTCTTCTGCCAAAAGATCTTAGGCAGCAGAGCAGTGCTACTAACAGACTACTTTGTTGGTAGGTCTCTGAAACCAGCCAACAGACAAGGATTTTTGCTGCTCCAAGAATGTTCCATCCACTTGTGAGAGCTTCTGCTGTAGGTTGCTTTCCTATACTACTCTACCACATTACACAGCTTTCAAAAGCAGTCTCTAGTCACTCACAAATTGAGCCATTGAGCCTCTACGCCTTCCCCAAATACTGCTACTGGTGATGGAAGAGACAGGCAGTCCAGTGAACCATATCACTTGAGTGAAGTCAAATCTTTCCATGGTTTTTATGCTTCAGTTTATGGTTCCCTTTGAAACCAAGGCAAATGAAAGAGATATCAAGAATAATTAATTGCACTGCATTTTCAGATGATTTTAATGGACATCTCTCTCAAAACTTTGGCTCCCTTAGTGCAATGATGGACAATCTTGGCGCTCCAAGTGTTCTTGGACTTCATTTACCAGAAACCTAACTCAGCACTCCTGCTGACCAGGGCTTCTGGGAATTGAATTCCAAGAACATCTGGAGTGCCAAGGTTGGCCATCACTGCCTTAGAGCATGAGTCCCCAACTTTTCTCACACCACAGACTGGCTTCATGCCAAACAACCTTTCCATGGACCAGAAAGTCAGGGTGGTGGAACTGGACTGCGCAAGTGAACAACAAAGTATGACAAAGTGCACACTGTGCACAGGGAGGGCGAGCCCCACTGAAACCCAAAAACAAGGAGGAAGGCCCCAGTAGCCCACCAGCCACACTGCCAGACGCGGGCAAAAGGCATCACACTGCACAAAGGTGGAGGGGGGCAGATGTACTTTTTTAAAAAGTACATCTACCATTTAAAACAAAGAAATCTGGGTGGGTCAGTTCTTCAGAGATACAGTTGTTTACTGGAAGTCGATCAATATTCCAGTGCTTTGTAGGCTGCAGGTTTATATATACATGGCAATGAATCCCATTAGACTCAATCCAATTTATTTCTGAATAAAGAAGCACAGGATTGAATTGTGTAGTAAACAAAGCCTTAAGTACCAACTTAGCTTTCCAGTACTTTGTCCTAGTTGTTGCTTTCTCGACCGGAAAACTATCTACATTACTATTTTGTTTACTAAACCTTCCAAGGAAGCAAACAGTTGAAACTTTAAGATATAATTTCATTTTACTGGCTGTTTTGAATAAAATCCATAGAACTTCTTACCAATATTTCTTAATGTAGCAATAGTTTTACCAAACACGCAAAAAGTTAGCATTATGATACTAGTGTAATTTCAAAATCATGGTTATTTGTTCTATAAATCCTATTCAGTCTTGGAGGCATTAAAATTACTGAAACATCATTTTGTTCAGGATCTTTTCTCAAATCCAGATGTAATAGAAAAGAATGGAATTGCCTGCTAGACTACAGGTTCTATTACAGCTCCTAAATCTTGATTTCATTTGATTAGAAAATAATCTTCCTTATCATTCAATTTTAAAAGAAATGCGTACAACACATATTCTCATCCAAAGCAAAGATACATTTTTTTCTAAATCCAAAATCAGCAAATAATGGATTCCAAAATATAATCATGCAAAACAGATCATGCCAGCATGGTAAACCAGGGCAGGGAATTCTGTATGCTAATAAGAATTTGCCGCTGCCTTCCTCTTATTTCTCCTCTAGTACTTTCACCTGCTGGGTTTCTGCCTTTCTGAAGGACAGACCCCAACCCCATGCAGAAGTATGGGGCATGTGGTTTACTTCTAAGCTTCCATCTTCCTTTCTAGGGACTGCGTTTTCTCAGTGGTTAAGAAGCTCACCTTGTTAGCTGGAAGGTTGGCAAGTCGGCAGTTCAAGACCCTGGTACTGCATGACAGAATGAGTGCCTGTCTCTGTCCCAGCTTCTGCTGACATAGCAGATCAAAAGCAAGAAATTGCAAGTAGATGAATAGGGACCACTTTGGTGGGAAAAGGTCTTGGGGATGTGAAAGGAGCTTCATTTGGGCATCCCCTGAAGGGAGTTTCCCCAGCAAAATTTTCTGACATGAAATTATTATTATTATTATCTTCCCTTCTCCTGAGTTGTGTCATCTGTTTGTAGAAAAACTGTCTAAAACTAGAGCTCATGTAGATATTATCGCATGCAGGGGTCATTACCAAAGAGAACTGCAGGGGAAGAAGCAAGACACCCTCACCCTAACCAAGAGAAAGGAGAAAGAAAGGACAAATTTTCTGGTGCCTGCCTTTGTTTGCTGTGGTGAGGTATATTTCTGCCAAAGGAGCAGTGTGTTTCCAAACAAGAGAGCATGTTGGAGCCAAGGGAATCAAATCGAACTAGGAGAGATGTTATTTCCCCATGGCTTGTGATCTCCACTGTAGCATTTTTAAAAATATATGCTCTCTGTGTGTGTATAGGGCAGTGGTTTCTTAGCCTCACCTTAAGCTTGGCTGCAGACACTTAGCTAACTGATAGGAGAACTCAGCTACAGGGTCTGGCCCTGGTGGTGCAGTGGTTAAACTGCTGTACTGCAGCCAAAATATTGTGAGTTAGATCCTGATGGGCATCAAGGTTGATTCACCCTTCCATCCTTCCAAGGTCAGTAAAATGAGTACCCAGCATGTTTGGGGCAAAATGCTAATTAACTTGTGAATGGCCCAGAGAGTGTACTAAGCCAGTGGTGGGATTTAATTTTTTTTTAACTAACTACTCTGTGGGCATGGTATGGTGGGCGTGGCCAGGGGGAAAGCCCTGTGTTGCACCCGAATTAGGACTGCTTTATTTTAAAACTTGGATGGGCGGAGCAAGCCAGAATTTCTGCCACCAGTTCTGGTGCAACCCTGTTGAATCCCACCACTGCACTAAGGGCTATGGAGTAGTATATATGTGTAATTGCTATTAATCGCCTGATTTCCCCTAGCGAGAAGAGTTTCCTTTAAGGATAGTACCTACTCCACAGGAATTCTTTGCCACAGAGACTTTCCCTCCGAAGCCCATAATTTTTTGTAGCCTCTCTCTGGATACATGTCTTCTACCTGCAATATTCATATGGTATTGGAGGGAGTCTAGCCTCCCTTGACTTAGCCCCAGAGCTAAGTTTCAGGACTGTATCCCCCAAGAACCAAGAGCTAAGTACAGTATTTGGCTTTCTGGATCTCTTATTAGATTCAAGAGACACCAGTTTGCCCTTGCAGTATATGACAAAGAGAAAGCAGAGGAAGTCATTTAGAGTACTGTGCACATCATTGTTTAGCATAATGATAATTGCAAAACAGTGAAATAGTAACATATGAATATAACATTTAAAGATGAACTCATTTACTGTACTTACATAACCATTTATTCAATATTTTCAGCTTAAGTAGGGTTTGTCCCAAGCAGACAAGTGAAGGATAATTGTTAACTGATAAGACCATGTGTAAATGAAGTAGTTGGTTTTAAATCCAGATCAGATCATAGGCTGTTTATAAGAGGGGGAAAAGACAAGCTAAACATCTGTTAAAATGTTGGGCATAGATTTGTTACCTTCCTTGCTATTTTAGCTCTCTGATTTTTAAAAACCATATTTAGGTATGCAAGTATGTACAGTCAAACCTTGCATAAAGAGCTCCTCACTTAGAGAGTAACTCACTTAAAGAGCAGAATTTTCTCTGAATGTTCGCTTCATTTAACAAATAAAACCAACTAAAAACTCGCTTAACAAATACATTGGGGTTCACAATTCCCCCCCCCCCACACACACACACACAATTGGTCACTTGCAATGGTGTTTTGCTTAAAAAGCAAACTCGCTTAAAGAGCAATCCTGTGGAACACATTATGCTCTTTAAGCGAGGTACAACTGTATAGCTTTAAAAAGATGAGAAAATTTAATATGATCTTCTTCATTTCAGAGCTCTCAAAGATTTAATATGGATTTAGGCTGAAGGCCTACCTTTGCCCCTTTAAAAGAACTACCAATCTGTATCCAATCTGCCGTGTGGCTCAACTGTACTAAGTTACAATCCTTCATAAGTATTTTATCGTCCCTCATAAAGCATCATCCCCTCTTTTTAATTAAACTTCTGGAAGCTTTCAATAGCACAGAATCTTTAGTGTTTTCAGGAGGGTAGTACAAAAAGCATAGTGATTCTTAATTTTTTTTGCTTAATCCCTATTAATCTTTTCAAAGCACCAGATGTAAAAACATCTTTACATGACCAAATCATTATTTGAATAATTCTGCTACAATATTTGAATCATTATTTGAATATGCCTGAAGAGAGAGGTATTATTTAATATGACATTTTCTGATAATATATTGTTATACATGTACCATGGTTGTTTTGTCTATTGAAAATAAATGAAAATAAAGTGAAATAGAAGCAGAGTGACAATGTATCTAGGCATGTGTCCCTGAGATCCATACTCTGAATCAATTGATCTGATGGCAGGATAGGGTTATCAGCTATAATATTGTCAGCTCTGAGTATATGTTGGGCAGAAAACAAAGCATTATAATGAAGCCAGTACAAAGTAAATTTATGAACCAAACTCATAACCCTATGAGATTTGGATATGAAATCTCAGGGAATACTTGAAAAGAAACTGAAGTGGTCAAATGCCAAACAGGAAATGAAGCTTCCCATGAGTGAAGCATGATCCATGCAAAACGTTCCTTCAAAGGTAATAATAATTTCATGTCAGAAATTATTCTGGGTTGAAAGGATTTTTGCTTAGGGGACACCCAAAAGAGACTCCTTTCATGTCCCCAAGATCTTTTCCCACCAAAGTGGTCCCTATTTATCTACTTGCAATGTTTTGCTTTCGAACTGCTAGGTTGGCAGGAGCTGGGACAGAGATGGCTGGTCAAACTGTCATGCAGTACCTGAGTCTTGAACAGCTGGACTTGCCAGTCTTCCAGCTAACATGGTGAGCTTCTTAACCACTGAGCCACCACATCCCCTGCCCTTCAAAGGTAAAAACCAGGAGTTCAAAACTGGCAGGTTGGACTACCAAAAGATGAAATGCCAACTTAATTTGTCACATTTCCCACCATGCATACTGCAGTATCAAAGGACATAAAGCACACACGACAAAGCTCCTGGGAAACAGAATATTTCACTGAAATCCCTTCTGAATAGGAAAGGTGGCGAATGAGCCTGTATTTTTTTTGGACTGTTTGGGGGCACCAAACTAAACTCAAGTTCGGAACTGGCCCAAGTGGAAAGGACGTACAACTCTACCCTCCCTTACTTTGTTGGGAATTTCTGCTCTTACTATATCTTCTATACCTATCACAGACGTAAGGTTTTCAGCCCACTGGAACAATTACTCTCCAACCACTCAGATTCCAAAACTGAAAGTGAAACCATCTAATAAATAAACAAAACCTGCAATCCAGGTGTAGCCCTTCAGCCAACAGGCTAATACAGTGAGGTTAACTGGGTTGGGTCCTCTTTGCACTGACAAAAGAGATATCTGCTGGCTTCCTTCCACTTCCTGCATCTTTACTTTGAAATCCCTGTGAGATGTGAAGCAAAGAGCTCCCCCCCCCCCGAGATATACGCTTGGCAAAATAAGGAATTTTAAAGTCCCACAAGATTTCTTAGTTTCAAGTAAGAGCAAGAATATCTTTTATCACTGAGGTCTCTATAATTTCCATTCACTTTCCCTGTGCATAAGAAATAACCTTTCCCTTTGAGAAGCAAAGCCCATAGAGAAAACAAGCACAGGAAGTTTAGGTTGCTGTTGTAGGGAGTCCTTTTCATAAGTTGTGGCAAACCTATGGCATGCGTGCCAGAGGTGGTACTCGGAGCTATCTCTGTGGACACTTGTGCAGTTACCCCAGCACAGAGTTCACTCCACCCCTTTGCCCAGCAGCCCAATGGAAGCACCTCCTCCCTCCTCACAGCAGAGAGTTCACCCCGCCTCTCTGCCCAGAAGCACAATGGGAATATTTTCTTCCTCCCCTGTTGCTGTGTTGGCACTTTGCGATAAATAAGTGGGTTTGGGGTTGCAGTTTGGGCACTCCGTCTGTAAAAGGTTCACCATCACTGCTTTACATCATTCAAATCCTTGAACGTTTATACAAAAAAAGCACCAACCATTGTCATTTTCTGTAGTTTTCATGAGCACATTATTTATGGAATTTATAGTTTTTCCAAAATTAGGCACAAAATAATTGTTTTTATGGTCTTGCTGAAGTATCAGAAAAATTATTCACACATTTTCATGGGCAAAAGTTTCAAAGCAAGTGAGAACTATGTGTGTAAAGAATTTGGGCAAATCTCCTAGATAAAATGTAAATGATACATGCAATTTGGGAAATTATCAGAGAACTTCAGAATCAATGATTTTGTAACCTCTTTTGATAAAATGTGAGAGTAAGAACCTCCATACACCTGATTGATTCATAATCAATTTGTCTTACTTTGTAACATCAACACAAATATGTACATTTCATTTATTGTCAAACCTATTTCAATGACTGGCTAGCTCAACCTACCCCAAATATCCCAAACCCCAGATTGAAAAAGAACCTCCAAGCAATCACAGCTTGTCCTTTGTTTTTTGGGAAAAAAAATCTCTAAGAAAGACTTTAATGCCTCCATCTGTCCTACAGAGATATCAAGTTAGATCAAAAGCTATGCTAGTTCACTCTTTCCAAAGCTTTGATCTTATATATCAGAACTCCGTATTCTGGCATTCGGAGCTAGATGGTAAGAGGTTAGATCTGCATTGGCAGGAACTGAGCTATTCTGTGTGAAACAATTGACCACTGGCTTTAGACAATAGAAAGAGTTACTAAAATTCTACAATTATTAAAGAGAATCTGGACAGTAACTGCTAGGCTTCTTATGAAGCAGATCAAAGTGTCCATTAAACTAATGCTTTAGATCCTGTTCATTTTGCTACAAAGAGACATTGCTCTTTTACAGGCAGTCAGAGTTCATCCATCACTTAATACTGTCCTGTAAGTCCAGTAACAATTTTTCAATGCCGCTGATATATTGGTAAGATCATAGAAGTATCTATGCAGGAAGAAATCCAAATTTCCATTGAAGATATATGTATAAGACTGAATGTTTCAGTCACTAAAAATCTTGTACAGTAATACCTCATATAACATTAGTATCGAATAACACGAAAATCGCATAACATCAAGGAATCTGGGGGGAAGAATTGCATCAGATAACATTAAGATCCTATGGGATGCTTCAGATAACAACCGCGAAAGCCTGTGTGGTTACAATGTATCTCTATGGATCCCATAGAGGATCAGATAACACTAAAAATCATATAACACGAAGACTTGTGGAACCAGGTTTTAGTGTTATATGAGGTTTTACTGTATTTTTAATGGGTTAATAACCTGACCAAAACTGTTCTGAGAAAATATGGGGACAACAAGAAAAAATATAGTCATTTGGCAATGCCACCTAAATGTTTTTTAATAACTAATATGACAAATGATGCCAATTAAAAAATAAGTAGGGTTGTAAGATAAACTTTAAAGCTATTTATTGTGGAGCCTTTTTACAGAAATTAGCATGGCTGTTTTGGATAAAAAAGCAACTGTTTTTAAGGAAATATTTCCATAGCCTAGATAATTGGTATATGAAAATATGCAGGCCTATGTTGGGCCACTGGGATACCATGATGGGTGGCCATGCACCTCTACTTAGAACTCATAACTTAAAGGGCCACATCACCTCAGCAGTTTCCACTTTGGTTCTTCTCACCAGGGGCTCCTCCGCCCTGTGGGAGAAAGTCCAAAGCACTTCAAGTTATGAGTTCCAAGTAGAAGCGTGCAGCCACCCTTTCTGGTATCCCGGTGGCACAGCACAGGCCTGAAAATATGACTTCCATTTAAATTATCTTTAAATTATCTAATACTGGATTTATTGATTCTTTAGGAATAAATAATATATAGCTTATTGTGACTTCATTTCCACCTTATGTCTCATTCTCCCAAACCCATTTCTCCATCTTCCCCTGCCCTCCGTATTTGGTGTATTCTTGCTTTTCTGTTTTGATTTTGGGCACTAGTCACTTTCCAATGAATATCTGCTAGAGACTGCAATGAGAAGGTGGTTTGAAATTATATACACTAATGAAACAGGAGAAATTCTAGAGGAGCAAATACAATGTTGTAGAATGCCGTGGAAAAAAATTTGGAAAGAAGCCTGCAAAGCTGGGTGCTACCAAGTGAAATAGCTTCTCCTTAAAGAAAGAAAGAAATATTTGCTACAACTGCATATTTATGAAGCAACCAGAGATTTCCACAGATATTTTATTGCTGGGGGATATGAATTAATACAAGCCATTACAGTATGAAAACATCTAAAAAGAGAATGCAAAATGCAAACCTGGTTAACAACTTCAATGGAAACCCTAAAAACTCCACCTGTGGAAGAATGACATTAAGGAAGGAGAGCAAGACAAATTTTTAAAAACAAACTCTCTCTCTCTCTCTCTTGTGTGTGTGTGTGTGTGTGTGTGTGTGTGTGTGTGTGTGTGTGTGTAAGTGTGTAAGAGAGAGATGAAGGGATTGGGTATAAACTTAGATAGGTTGAACAGACATCCTTGCTAAAGCCAATGGGAGATAGTCATGTCTTATGTCCTATTAATTTTAATAGAATCTATTTCAATCTAGATGTAACCCAGATCATTATTCACACATGCACACATATATATTTGGATCCAGTTTCTTTTAAGCAAATTACTTTGGATCTTACTATTGTTGTAATTACATGCCAGCAAATCAGCTCCAATTTATAATAAACCTGTGAATGAGCAATCTCCATAATATTCTGTCCTCAGTAACCCTGCTCACCTAAACTAAACTAAAGCCTGTGACTTCCTCTGGCAAATCAACACAACTCATATTTTGATATTTCTCTTTCCTTGCTGCTTTTAACCTTTCCCAGAATTATTGCCTTGTCCAGAGAATCCTGCCTTCTCATGATGTGCCCAAAGTATGACCACCTCAATTTCATCATTTTTGCCTCCAGAAATAGTTTGGCCTTGATTTGTGCTGGGGACCACATGTTTGATTTTTCTGACAGTCCAGGATATATGCACCTCTTCTCCAGCACCATATTGCAAACAAAACATTTTTCCCCATCAGTTTTCTTCACTGCTCAACTTTGATACCCAAACATCATTTCTAATTCCTTCATGCTGCTCCTGTGAGTCTCAATCTTCTTCTGATTTCTTGGCTGTAGTCTTTAAGTGGATTGATGATTGAATCAAGGTGTACATAATCTTTCACTATTACAATTTCTTCACTGTCAATGTTAATGTTGTGTAGTTCTTCTATAGTCATCCTTGCAGAAAACAGCAGAGTCAATGTAGGACAGCAGTTGAACATTAAAAAGGCAAAAGCCATTGTGTAGTTCTATAGTCATAGAAAGAACTACACAATGGTTTTTGCCTTCTTGATGCTCAACTGCTGTCCTGCATTGTCACTTTCACAAAAAGTCATTTTAGGTCACTGCTGTTTTCTGCAAGTAAGATGGTGTCATCTGCATATCATAAATCATTGATGCTGCTTCTATGAAGAGGGGATGGAAAGGATATTTACTAAAGTCACTCTGCTGAAGAATTTTGAACACTGAAAAGAAAGTTCTCCTGCATTGCACTTTACTACATAAGCAAAGTGAGGGAAATCTGCACAGCATCACACTGCCAAGCTGAAAGATAGTGTATATGACCCCAAATATTGTTTTTATTTTTACAATCTATAAAAGTGCATGAAAATGCATGACCTTCTTTAAGGCATTATCTGAAAGACAGGGTGACATTCAGGCTGATGAAAATAACATTGGCCAATTCTGGAAAGCATTGCTCAATAGAACATTTGAAAATGTCACTTTTTGTGGTATAACTAATATAATGCAAGGCACACAATTCCAGTCATTATTAAGAGGGAATAGGGACATACAAAGAAATCATTTCATCAAGGTGTATTTTTCTCAGACTCATTTATTCAGTCTGCATCTCCAAAGTACTAGATATCCTTTGTGGCTACAGCCCCATTTATTTTGAGACTTCTGGTGAACTCTATGAAAGAAATAGATTTCGGCAACATGTGCCCATATTTAAAATAAGCAAAGTGAAATGTGTGTACAGTATTTCTAATTGCACAAAATCAGTTGATTGGCTCATGTATCCAATAGAGTGTACAACTAGAAAAATGCACACAGAACATTGTAATGGGGAGAAAAACGTGAATTCTGAGAATGAAGTCTGCAAAACAATGTGGAGTTTCTACACCAGGGATAATAGAGAAGGCTATGTAGAAATATCTTGGTGGTGGAAACAGTAGAACCCTGATGAAATTGGACTAGACCAGGGATTCTCAACCTACGGCTCATGGGACCAAATAATCCGGCCCCCAGCCATGCTCCAGCTGCTGCCAGAATTGACCATGGACTCATTTATGCCTGTTGTAAACACATTTACCAGGGCTGTAAATGGGAGGGGGACAACCAGTCTGGGCCCCTCAACTGTGTGAAGGAGGTGACCTGGCCTCCGTCTTGAAATGTTTGAGAAGCCCTGGACTAGACAGATCTGTTCATACTTGCTCCTGACCAGTAGTGGGCTCCAAAAAATTTACTACTACACTGTGGGCATTGCTAGGGGGAAAGCCCTGCATTGCACCTGAATTAGGACTACAGTACAGTAATACCTTGGATAACGTTTACCTCAGATAATGCTAAAATCGCATAACGTTAAGTAATTTGGGGAGGAGAATTGGATCGAATAACGTTAAGGTCCTATGGGATGTATCGGATAACAACCGCTAAACCCTGTGCGGTTACAATGTATCTCTATGGAGCTTTAACGTTATCTGATACATCCCATAGGATTTTAACATGCATCGGATAACACTAAAAATCGGATAACACCAAGACTTGTGGAACCAAGTCTTAGCGTTATCCGAGGTATTACTGTACTTTATTTCAAAACTTGGATGGGCAGGGCCAGCCAGAATTTCTGCTACCAGTTCTGGAAAACTGGTGCTAACCTGCTGATGCCCACCACTGCTCCTGACTGACATGACAACTGTGTATGTGAAGACTACCTATTATAGAAAGAGACAGTGGAGGGATGTGTGGGTTGGGGGCTCATTTCACAAGGTGTCTGCATTTGTTACTTATTTAATTTGTACTGGAGGATAAAGGAAATCTTCTTGGACTGGAGAGAACCCATCAGCCTGAATAGCACTATTTAAGCTGATCCTGCTGACCATTAGTTGGGGGAACAAATGCAATTTGGATGTGTGTTTTATCCCTCTAATGCTATCCAATATTAACATTCTGTCACTTTCACAGTGTTACCACCATACCCTTAGGGATTTGTTAATTTATCTGACTTGTGAGGTAAACTAAGGATTATTGGAGCAATCACTCCATGCCTGTGGCTCACTTGTTTCCATGTCTGCAATTAAAAAAGACAGTCAAACACAGAGCAGTGGAGATGTTTCCAGAAGCAGGCTAGCCATGTTAGTCTTTTGCAACAAAAACAAGAAAATAAGTTGCATGGAATCTTTAAACTAAACAGGTTTTATGTACCAAAGCTTTTGTGGGCTATGGTTCATTTTATGAAATTCAAACTATGTACCAGCCTACAAAAACATATGCTGAAAAAACTCATTAGTCTTCGAGACATACTCTCATTTATCAAGCCTAATATTTTTCCACCCCTTTCTGATTAGACGTGGAGAAATTCATTCTTTTATCTTTTCCAAGTTCTTTATTTCCAACTGATGAAGAAATTTGTGAATTGGAGTAACATCTTCAAAAACAAAGTGAAGTTACATTTTGCCCATCACTCTAAGGAAATTCAGTAGATACATCTCTTCCTAGCATAGAGTGAACTATGTTATGGCAACCTGCCTCACAAGATGATACAGTTGAAAATCCTGCAAAAAAGAACATAGATCCAAACCCAGACCTTTAGAAAGCAAATACCCTAATGTTGTACGTCCAGATGAATTACTATTTAAATATTAATTTCTTCCACAATCAGCTTATTGTATCTGAAATTCTGTCTAAAGAAAATTGTAAGAATTCCCTTAGCTCATCAATTGCACAATAGCCAAAAGGTGTGTTGGAATCCACTTGGAAGGACACCCTCAGGCTAAGCCTTCCAGGGTGTCAGCTAGCTCCCACAGCCCAAGGCCTTGACCTTGCCAATTGAAAGGAAGCAAAAAGAAAGTGGTCAGAAAAAGCTCAGTCAGCCTCAGTCCATTAGTTCATTACATGTTCCAAAAGCAGATACAAACCAAAGGGTGAGCAAAAACAGAAAGTTCCATAAGCAAATTGAACCATTTCAAAACAGAGACACATTGAAAATAAGAAGGGCTTCTCAGCCTAAGTCTAGCCTACAGCTACATGTTTTCTCCACACAAGTAGCTCCACTTTTGCAGTCAGCTGCAGCTTATATATATATTCCTTACTCCCTCAAGATTGAAGAGTGAGTGACAAAACTGTGAATTTGATAAGAGCTTGCAGCCATGTATTTCCCTCTTCTTTTTGTTGTTCAGTTACATAGTCAAGTCAGACCCTTTGCACCCCCATGGACCACTGCATGCCAGGCACCCCTATTCTCCTCCATCCTTCGCAGCCAGCTCAGCTCTACACCCATTGCGTCAACAATGCCCTCTAGCCATCTCATCATCTGCCTCCCCCTTTTCCTTTCCCAGGCACAGCTAGGAGCCCAGCCTCCCCTATGTCTCTTAGAGCCAGGATGTCTCCATTTAAACCCATTCTGGGCCTTACAAAAATATTATTTTTTAAAAAATGATTTGAAATTCTAACACGTTCTGGATCAAAATTATATTCCTCTTCTTCCATGTCTAGGCCATACGTGAAACTGCCAAAATGAAGCCACGTTTTAGTGAGTTCGTTTGCAGTTCCTTTCGTCAGACCCAGTGTGATAAAGCACAGCACAGCTGTGGTGCATCCTGTGACATCATTCTATTAACACAAGGTTTCTACTTCTTGTGGAACCTGTTTTTCACTGTTATACAAGTATTAAGCTTCATGTTTTAATCTGCTTGTGTATATAATTATGTCTTCATAAATGTAATACTGTTTGTATCAACTATGCGGGTGGTGACAGTACTGATATTACCACCAGAATAGAAAATTAATAATGAAACAATGAGTAGCCTTTGTACAGTGGAATCTTGGTTAACAAATGGCTCAGTTAATCCTTACCGTACGCACACCACCTCTGCCACTCCTCCACTCTTCGCCATAATTCACAATGTCTTTAGTTTAAAGCTAAATTCACAGTTTAAAGTCAGCCACTGGGGGGAAAAAAACTTTGCCTCCCCATTTATAAATTGGAGTCCCATCCTCGGTGCCCTGTCTGATTCGGCATGGCTCAACCCAGCCTGACGCTAAACTGCTCACCGGGCTTCGTCTGCCAAAACTAGGACTCTGGCGCCCAGTCTGGGACCACCAAGACAAATCTCCTTGTCTGCTTGGTGACTCAGTGGCTCAGTGGTTTGGTTGCTCTCACATTCGATCACTCTCACATCCTCTCTCTTGCCAGCAGTGCTCAGCTCAGCTCGGCATGAGAGCCACTGCCTCGCCTTGCTGCCTGCCTCCCGGATCTCTCGGACCTCCGATATTCACTCCCAGACCTCTGATACCACGAAATATTATTTTTTTTGTACCACTACAATTTTGTTTTAATTTAAATTCTCATTGATCCACCATTAATATAGTGACAGAGAAAGGGAAGAGATGTTACTCCTGGGCCATCTTGGCCATGCCATATAAAATAGTGGTTCGGTTTATGGATTTTCTCTTAGAATGGATTAATTGGTTTTCAGTTCATTCCTATGGGAAACCACGCTTTGGCTAAAGTATTTTGGTTTTCAGTGCATTCCTATGGGAAATTGCATTCAATGCATTCCTTTGGAAAATTTGGTTAAAATAATTTTCACTGTAAGAAACGTCCTAGAGAACACATTAATTACATTAACCGAGGTTCCACTGTACATTTCCCTGCTAGAATTATGTTGGAAACATCCTCTTGATCTTGATGGGCTTTCTTCCAAGTAAATATGCTTTGCATTGAAATTTTTCACTGTAATCCTACCCGTATCTACTCAAAAGTAAGTCTCAGTGAGTTCACTGGATTTTACTGTCAAATAAGTACATGTAGGATGGCAAACTTACAATTTAGCTTGTGAGCCACTGCAGTGCTAATGTGTCATGAGCTACAGATGAAAATTACTGATCTATCCTTATATGCCATATAAATGTCAAGAAAATGCAAGTCATATCACTGGTTAGTCCTACGATACTTTAAGCTTGCTGATGATTTATGGTGACAGGTTTATACTTGCTGTGGGTTAAATTAGCAGGAAACATGGAAAATCCAGCATGTCACCAAAGATATGAACAGCATTAGAATGTAAGAAGGATAAAATCCTATCAGAAGAAATTACAATGAATTTAAATGATTTAGAGTGACTAAAACAAGAAAAAACTCTTAGCCAAGGTAAATGAATTAATTTCCTTGCAAGAAGAATTAAGGGTTTTCCCCCCTCTTAATTCCTTGAATGTGGATGGTACATATTTCACAAGGCACTGCTGATGTTTTTGTGAGAATGTTCTATTTACTTGTTACTGAAGTTATCAATCAAGGATGAACAATTGTTATCTGCTAAAAGCCCTGTGAAAGTAGCAAGTCTGCAAACAAGTAAAGCAAACTAGATTATTAGCAGAACTCAACTATCCACACTCCACATATCAGCTTTGGCCCTGAGGGTCTCTGCAGCAAAGTATGCTGCTCCAATATGGAACGCATCCACACACGCAAAAGAATTTGACATTGCTGTTAATGAAGCCATGTGGATAGTGACAGGATGCCCTAAACCTAAAGGTAAAGTAAAGGTCACCCTTGCTTGAAAGCCAGCCGTATCTGAGTCTACAGTTCAGTGCTCATCTCTGTTTCAAAGCTGAAGAGACAGTCCTGTCTACTTCAGCAGATGTTTCTGTGGTCATGTGGCCGGCATGACTAGACAGAATGCTGTTTATCTTCCCACCGAAGTAGTCCCTATTTATCTACTTGCAATTTCTTGCTTTCAAACTGCTAGGTTGGCAGGAACTGGGACAAAGACGGGAGCTCATTCCGTCCTTCAGTATTCGGGTATCGAACTGCTGACCTTCCACCTTCCAGTCAGTGTCTTAGCCACTTGAGCTACTGTAGTCCCTTCCTTAAACCAACACCAGTTGAAAAAATTAAACCTGCTTGTTGGGATTGCTCCACCTAACATAAGGAGAGAAGTAACAGCAGATGATGAGAGAACTAAGCAAGAGAATGACCCTCGACACTCTCTGAACAGATATGAGCCTCAAGTTTGCCAGCTCAGATCCAGAAAGAGCTTTATGTCAAGAACAAACATTCTTGAGAGTACACAAGAGCAAAACCAAATTAGAAGATGGAAGGAGCTCACTGGGCAAGGAACAACATTAAAGGTGGATATAGCTGAAGATCTCAATCTCCCCTATGTCAACCTGAATAGGCTGAGTGTTGGAGTCCCTAAATGCAAGACCATCATGCTCAAGTGGGGACTGTTGGTGGAAAACAACACACAGTGTAAATGTGGAGAGACACAGCCTGTCAATACTGTACTTCCCTTTAGTTTGCTGTTTTGTGCATTTTTAAGAGGGTTGGTCTGTATTTTCTTTTCTGGCATCTATAACTGTTGAGTGCTGGAGTAGACCAATTGTGGTTTTTGAACCCCTGTCAGGGAGTTTTACTATTTTGTGGTACTTTCTTTGATCCCATTCTCAGATGTTGTGAATGGAATAAAAGAAAGGCAAGTAGATTGTCAACTGTTTGGTGGAGGCATCAGCTATGAACCCGTAGTAGTGTTGATGATTACCTAGTAGCAGATAGCTGTTTGGAGAGTTTATACTTCATTCTAATGCTTGGAGGATTGACTTCCTCAAAACTCTGCTTTCAATGATTCACTTGCAAATTCTTCCACCAATCAGTTGACCACTGATTTATACTGTGCTGACCAGCAATCAGCAGATCAGTGGCAACAGCATTGAGCAGGGAGAGGGCATCAGCCAGGTCATTCATGGTGGGTTATTCAACAGCAAGCCAAGCAGAAGATCAGTAGCAGTATGTAGATGAGTATAGAAAATACATGGGAATAATTAAGAAGCTCACCTTGTTAGTTGGAATGCCAGCAAGTCGGCAGTTCGAGACTCAGGTACTGCATGACAGTTTGAGTACCCATATCTTTCCCACCTTCTGCCAACCTAGCAGTTCGAAAGCAAGAAATTGCAAGTACATAAATAGGGACCACTTTGGTGGGGAAAGATCTTGAGGACATGAAAGGAGCCTCATTTGGGCATCCTCTGAGCAGAGTTTCTCCAGCAAAAATCCTTTCAGCCCAGAATAATTTCTGACACAAAATTATTATTATTGTTAGTACATGGGAATTAGAAACAAATAGGACATGCTCTTCACTGACACATGAGGATGTATTTTCTCTAGGCAGTCTGGTCATATTTGCCCGTACTTGTTCAAAAGAGGGTATTTCCCCATTTCTGAGGGTAATTAGATATGTGATAGTCAACATTTAAATTCAGCTTCTTGATATATTCTGGTCATTTTCAAGGAAATGGGAATATCATTCTGGAAAATAGTCATACATAGAGTCTCTCTAATCACACAGTACAAGTCAGAAAAATTAAGTGTTCAAAACCGTGTTCATATTTTGCTTGATTATCATGAACACTTTCCTGAATCACAGAGAAACCAAATACATGTTTACCTAGAAATAAACCTCACTGAGTGTATCTTACATACTGACCATAGTGTCCTGACATTGTCTTGAATCCATAAGCAAAACAATAATTGGTTACATACAGTGATGGGATGTAACAGGTTCTCACCAGTTCTCTAGAACCGGTAGTAACTTTTCCCAGTGTCCCGGAGAACCGGTAGCAGCTTTTGGGGAGAGAACCACCTTCGGGGCTTACCTTTTCACTGGTTCCCCCACTGCGTATGCGCGCCAATGTGCATGCATGCCTACAGTGCTTGGCACGTATGCACAGCCTCTTTGCTGTCCTCCCAAGCGGGGAGGAGGAAGAGAAGCTGCTAACTTGAAGCTCCCTATAGCCTGCTCCCCAGGGTAAGTGACTCACTTTTGGATGTGGTGTGTCTGTGTGTATTTTAATGTGTATTTAATATCTTTACCTATATTGACGTACAACCACAGTTCCTAAAAAGGCCTGGCGGCCTGGCTTGGAGTTTTTAAGCAAAGTCTTGGAGTTACCTCATCCATAAGCTACACCTGTGCTGTTCAAATTGCTGTTCCAATAGGAGAACCCTTAAGGAGGTACAGCTGTTTTACATTTACAGTAAGGCATATTATCCTAGAGAACTGGTTAGGCAAAGACTTAGTACCTAACTTACTTAACTGTTGAAAAGTTGAAAAGTGCCAAAATGAAGCCATCTTGTGGAGAGTTCATTCTGTAGTTCCTTCCATCTGACCTAGTGTGAGAAAGAATAACCAGAATAAACTTTAAGCTCTTGTTTAAATGCTCTGTTTGGTTTGTGTTTGGGGTGGGTGGGTGAGTGTATTTTAATGTATTTTATTTATTTATTTATTTATTTATTTATTTATTTATTTATTTATTTATTAAATTTATTTATGGGTTTGTGTTGTGGGTGGGTGGGTGGGTGGATTGAGGTGTGTGTTTGTGTGTGTGTGTGTGCGTGCTTATTTTTATGTTTTTATTATTTTTTATTATTTTTTCTTTGGCCCGGCCATGTCATGACATCATGATGTTGGCTCCACCCACGACATCATGATGTCACGACATTAGCTCCGCCCACACTGTGATGACATCACGGTGGGGTAGTAAAATTTTTGACATCCCACCACTGGTTACATACTTATAAATTAACACATTTAGACAGTGGTGGGATGTCAAATTTTTTACTACCCCACCGTGACGTCATGATGTCTTGGGTGGGGCCAATATCATGGCGTCATGATGTCATGGGTGGAGCCAACATCATGATGTCATGACATTGTGGGCAGAGCCAAATAAATAATAATAAATAAATAAAATAAAATAAAAATAAACACACACATACACACACACACCTCAACCCACCCACCTGCCCACCCCAAACAAAAAAAACCAGTAACTTACCTAGCTAGGCAGGCAGCAGGCAGGCAGGCAGGAACTGCTGTACTGGCAAACCACTGTAGCAGCAAACCACCATAGCAGCACAGCGGCATGGTGGCGCAGCACGGTAAGGAAAGGCCACCAACGCCGCTTGTAGAGGTGCTTCCTGCGCTTCCTTTCCAGGCAGCCAAAATGGCTGCCCGGAACTGCGCATGCGTCAAACCTCCATTTGACACATGCACAGTTCTATTTTTTAGTGTGTATGCATCAAATAGAGGTTTGATGCATGTGCAGTTCTGGGCAGCCATTTTGGCTGCCCAGAAATACACTTCCAGAGGGGGAATGGAGAGGTGACCAAACTGGTCACCTGGGGGTTTACCACCACCCCCGGCGACCCTCTCGTGATGGGTGCTACCAGTTCGGGCAAACCGGTCCGAACCGGTAACAACCCATCAGTGCATTTAGAACAGAGTTCACTGGTGAAATCAATTCACATTTATTTGTTTATACAACTCATGTAATCTCACATTATTTGCCCTTAATATGGGTTATCTGAAACTGTCTTGATGGACTTCTTCATTTTAAACTGATATTTGTTTCATGTTAAATTATATTGATTTTTTTTGTGTATGCCCAGGTGAATCAGTGTATTAAGAAGTCCTCATGATGCAATGATTAAGGTGCAGTACTACAGTGAAAACTCAATTTGAGTTTGATCCTTGCAGGCCCAAGGTTGACTCAGCTTTCCAAGGTCAGTAAAATGAGTACTCAACAGGTTGTGGGAACATGTTCATTACCTGTAAACCATCCAGAAAATGTTCTAAGCACTATAGGGTAGTATATACTGTAAGTGAAATTGTTGTACTATTGCTATATTTTCTCTCATTATATTTAGAAAATCATTTACCAAAGAGCAAGTACATGTTTCAACATGAAGGAATGTGGGTAAATATGTCTGTCATCTTTTAAAACTGTGCTTCTCAGTGCAAGAGAAAAAAGAACCAAAAGCACAATGCACTGAGAATCAGTTTAAAAAGAAATAATTTTCAAAGCAGTGTAGCTCCGAGGATCAGTATACAGCTATGAAAATAAAATGATTTACAAGACTTCGTCATGGATGTGAACATTGAGTCATATTCTGTGTGACTATAAATTGATTTTTAAAAATATAGGTTTCCAAATTGATTTTTTCAGTCATCTCTCTCTCTCTCTCTTTCGTAGTACAGTACAATCTCTACATAAGAATTTTTCCCCTTCCACATAGTTAATTGTATGTAGAACAATTTGTATGTTGAAAACACACTGCATTACCAGGAGAGGCCACTAGATGACATCATATATTTATTTGTATGTCAAATTTTTCCTATTAAAAATTTGTATGTCAATTTTTTTAAACCAGGATTTCTATTTGTATATCGATTTTTTTGTAAGTCGAACTGTTTGTATATATGATATATCTATATGTCATCAGAGAACAACAGGCTGGGGCATCAAATTGATAGAAAATCAGTAATTATTATTATTAGAATATAAATAATTTAACATTCCTTTTATTTCTTTTTAAATATAATTTTACCTTTGATTTACAGATATTTCACATCAATTTAGCCCACACAAGTGCAATAAAACAACACAATTACTACCACAGTCTAGACTTTATTTAGCTTTTTGTTCCACTCAAAAAAGTTTTGGGATACAGTAATTGCAACAAAATATGTCTTAGTTTAAATTAGAAATACAGTAATACCTCGGTTAACGTTTACCTCGGATAACGCTAAAATTGCATAACGTTAAGTAATCTGGGGAGGAGAATTGCATCGAATAATGTTAAGGTCCTATGGAATGGATCGGATAACAACTGCTAAAGCCTGAGCGGTAACAATGTATCTCTATGGAGCTTTAACGTTATCCGATCCATCCCATAGGATTTTAACATGGATCAGATAACACTAAAAATCGGATAACACCAAGACTTGTGAAACCAAGTTTTAGAGTTATCCGATGTTTTACTGTATAACCAATACTTGCAAAGTTCTTGACAATTTCCCCTCTTTTCAGACTCCCCACCAAGAATTTTCCCCATTTGATAAGGCCTCACATCACTCTCTCTAATGTTAGAAGCAGTGCTCTGAAGTAAAGAAACTGTACAGTCTAACAACATCATTAATAGCACAGTAATGAACTGTTCTCCATAACCCAAAATAAATGCCTTGAAACTTGTTAGAGGATTATCTGTTCTCCATGACCTGCCTTCAAACATCTAGAGCATCTGAATAAATGAGAGTTAGATGTGAATTAATCATGCAGATAATCACTATATTAAGTACACCCAACATGTGTAATTAATGATTTTTGAAGTTTTAGTACTTCCTTCTATCTAGACTTCTATCCTATTTGCCAAGAAGGAAGAATTATACTTTTAAGCACTTATTCTGGGTATATCCTGAAAACACAGGTGCAAGACAACATTTTCTCTTCTGTAATTTCCATCATGGGACGCAATGTATTCTTCCCTTCCTTTTTATGTAAGTAGATGCAGATTATATAGACACACATAGGTAAAGGTCACCCTTGCTCAAAAGTCAGTTGTATCCAACTCTAGGGTTCAGTGCTCATCTCTGTTTCATAGCTCAAGAGCCAGCGCTGTCTGCTTCAGCAGATGTTTCCATGGTCTTGTGGCAGGCAAGATTAGATACCGGAATGCATGGAACGCTGTTTACCTTCCCACCAAAATGGTCCCTATTTATATACTTACAAATTCTTGCTTGTGAAACTGCTAGATTGGCAGGACACAGACACACATACAGAGTAATTAATTGACTATGAAAAAAGGGATAAGTGGGAAGTGTTTCCTAATCTTTGGTTTTTGGACTTCAATTTCCAGAATCCTAAGAATTCCCCAAAGCACTTATTAGCCAATGCACTGATTTAGGCTTATGGGAATTCAGGTCCACCAGTGTTATATGAAACATAGTTTGTGAAACCCTGGATTAGACAATCCTAGTTTGGGCATTCCAGTCCAGCCAGGTTATTCTGCTATGGTAATAGAGTAGACCATACTGCCAGCACCTCAATGCCTATCATCAAGTGGTGGTTAACTAACCTGACCACCCTGAGGGCTAACAGCTTTGGCTGGCAAAGTCCACAGTGAAGGGTTATGGCCCCAGTGGCGTAGCGTGAGGGGCAGGGGGGCGCCTGCCCCAGGCGGCCTTTTCTAGGGGGCAGCAAATGAACCCTGCCCCTCCCTGCTTCTTCCCTGGGGAGCGGCAACAGAAGGCACGGCCGTTCCTCTCCGGGTCTCCCTTTTCGTGGTTGCACTTTTCGTTTCCCCTTCGGCGCGTTTGGTCTCCAAAGTTTGAGCTGCACCCCAGCGCCGAGGCCGGACCAAAGGTCGCCGCTGGACTGCCTATCTCCCTCGGGGAAGCCCAGGGTCGGGCTGTGGGGGCTTGGAGTGGGGAGGGACCACCAATCCTCACCTCGCCTGTGGGACTTTGGAGAAGGGGCCGCTCAGGTGGATGTGCGCCGGAGGGCTTCGCCGTGCATGCCTGGTGCCCCTAGAGGGCTGTGAGGCACCTCCCGCGGCTGAGACATGTCGACGGTGGAGCTTTACACCAAGGTAAGCCCCGCTCCAAGTCTCGGCTGGATACGACTGGCTTTCGAGCAAGGGAAACCTTTACCTTTACTACCTCGCAAGGTTGTTGTTGTGGCTGCCACTCCCCGGCTTTCCCACGTAACCGAGGGAAGAGGGAACTGAAGTTTGTGGAAAGGCAGTTTGCGTGTTTCTCCTCCCATGTGAAAGCCCTTCCAAGTTTCCCCGTGGTTGGTTCTGCGCGGGTTTGTGCTTTTGCAGTTGCTGTTTGAGAAAGAGGGGGGCCAAACTTTTGTTGCTAGGAGGCACTAAATGTCTGCCAGTAGGCGGAGAGCGGCCTCGCCAAGGTGCGTGCGCGCTGTTTTCCCTCCCCTCCCGGGCTTGACATTGGGGCGGCCTGGTGTTGCCTCTGCAAAAAGAACCTGAACTGGGTGGGCAGTTGCAATGGCTAAGGTGGGTAGGGAGACGGCCCACCCCAAGGCACTTTTTGGGGGGCGGTGAAATTGGCATCTGCCCTGGGCGCCTTAAACCCACGCTACGTGGCTGGATGGCCCCCAAGTGAATTAGTTCCCTCTTGAATTCATCTTGATGGAGGGCAGCAGCTTCATCAATACTGGCCTGGGACAAAAGAGGACGTTGTGTGCCAAATGGGCTCAGCACCGGAAAGTGACTCATGGACTTGGATCAGTGATACGAGTGTCACACTGTGATGCAGAAGGCAAATGGAAGGCCACTGCATTATATTGTCCCCAGGACAATTTTCATGGTTGATTGCCATGAGGATAGCCAATATTTGGAATCAGATATGGCATATAAAGAAGAAGAATGGCATTACCTGAAAGTATGATCAATTAAATTGCTCTGTATCACACTGTTAAATTATTCATAAATAAAATACTTAAACAGGAACCTAAAAAAATTATGTTCTAAGTTTTTGTGTCTTTGTGTGAGACATTGTGAGATAATTTAACAATTCTTTTGCAGCACATCAGAACCTGGTGTTTTCACTTTTATTCCTTTTACTAAGCCCTTAGAAAAAGTTGCAATATTTACAGAGAAGTCTCATTGCCATCCAAAAATGGGGGTAAAGCTTTTACAACTACAATCAAGCTTAACTGGACTGTCCTTCCATTTGGGCCAAAGCAAATCACCAGGAACATGAATCATTCCTATTTCTATCAAATACCTACTAAAGGGTGAAAACAGCTATAATTGTGGTCTGACTTCTAGCCCCTGAAAATACTATAAGCGCTGAAATTTCTTTTTGACCTTCCTAGCTTACATCTACAGAAACCCATACAATATTTATCATTGGGAAAAGGTGACTTTCATGTAAGATACTGTCTGGATTTAATATTTTGGGGGCATTTTGTGAAATATATTTTTGGATGATATTTCAATTTATTTTCAAATTACTTTTAGCCATTTCTAAATGAAATGTTTTCTTAGCATGTTAGACATCAGGTGAGAGGATGAGGCATTGAATTGAATCACTTGAAAGGTAAAACTACTTTTATACAAAAGTGCAGATGTACTTGGCAGAAATAGAAGGGGTATTTTCCCCAGGACTGCAGTAAGATTTTTGTTTGACCAAAACAGATTGTGTAATAACAAAGAATCTTGTGATACCTTGAAAAATAACATAAATCAAAGGTAAGTGATATGTGCTAGAACAGGAGTTCTCAACCTTTTTAGGCCGGTGGCTGGGTCATACTCCCTAAGTCAGCTTCGAGGGAAGGATGGCCATTTTGCCCTTCCTCCACCACATGGCACTTTGGGTGTGGCGGAGGCAGTGGGGGGCCACATGAAATGACACCGCGGGGCACAGGTTGAGAATCTCTGTGCTAGAAGAAGAAAAATCAAAAATCCATATGCTGTTTGACCAACATATACAACTTTAACCAAATGGAAACCTTGCACAAGTTTTGTGCTCTGTTATTTAATCTAATAAATGTATTGCAATGTAAAAGTCTGATTTTATAAAGCAGCTGATTCATTGTGGCTTGTCATAGCATACCATCAATACTGTTGAGCAAGTCATATGTTTAAAAGAAGCAATGGCAGTTTCAGTCTTTTGGGTTGTTTTCAGGCACAGCACCCACAATGAACCCTACTACACCTATAGATTGGAAGATCTGAGACATGAAAGCTGAATGATCCAAAAGAGATCAAATTACTCATTCAACTACCAATTGTTTTCGTAAGTCACTCAATAAAATAATGGCTGAACATCTGTTGTGCAGTTATACTTGAAAAACAGTGATGGTGCCATGAGCATTGGCAAATTGCTATTGAAACTTGTCTGCTTTGGGGTGCATGTTACTCTGTCACATTGTATATGAGTCATGTGTATCAAAAATCAAATTTAATAAGCAGTAATTTGATTATTAAATTTGATGTGAATATAACTTTGCAATAGGACTTCAGCTGTTGCCTACAATATTTTGTAATAATGCACATTTTATGAAAGGTAAGGGTATCCCTTGCTCAAAAGCCGGCCATGTCTAACTCTAGGGGATGGTGCTCATCAAATATTACAACCAAGGAGCCAGTGCGCTCTGCATCTGTAGAAGTTTCCATGATCATGTGGCAGGCATGGCTGTTACCTTTCCCACCAAAGCAGTACTGATTTATCTACTTATAATTTCTCATTTTCAAACTGCCAAGTTGGCAGGCTTTGGGATAGACCGGGGCAGCTCACTCCATTGTGCATCATTTTCATCTTGAAATGCTGCACTGTCAGCCTTTTGGTTGTCAACCTCCTCATCTTAATCACTAAGCTATTGTGGCCTGCACATTTTATGTAAATCTGCAAAATAAAAGACAGAAAGAGGTAGTGCTCAGAAGAAGAAAACTAATTAAAGTTTCTGATATTCACAGTGCCCAATTACAAATGGAAGTATCTTAATGGCACAGGTTCCTATATCTATGGAAGTATGTGAATTAGCTTGGTTTGTTTGGTCTTCATGAAATGTGCATGCAATTCCTTTGAAGTCTATTTGACAAACATCATTAAATTCTTCAACACCCTCTGCACTGAACTTGTAAAGACCTAAACCTTGGCACTCCAGATGTTCTTGATCTTCATTTCCCAGAAGCCCTGATCAGCAGATGTGTTGACTTGGGCTTCTAGGAATTGAAGTCCAAGGACACCTGGAGCACCAAGGTTGGCCATAACTGATGTAGGAGATAGCTTTCCCTGTTTCATGTGGCATGTTCTTTACTTGGAGGTCCATCTATTGCAAATATCACCTATATTTCAGTGCCAAATTAAAATCTGGTCTTTCACCTAAGTATTTAGCATTTAGAGGTTATGGCTTGATCTTCAAGGGTTCAGTTTGTCTTTTAAAAAATGAGCATTTAACTGTTAAATTTAATTTAATTTAATTTTCCCACTTATATACCACCCAATCAGGAAACCTGACTCAAGGCAGCTTACACAATAGTTATACAATACAATAGTTGTACAATATACACAATAATACATATACAAAATAATTATGCAATATGCAGCCTACAAGAGCAGCACGTAATAATATAATATATAACACATAACAATACAATACAATACAATACAATACTGCACTACAGCGGCTTCTCCACTCTGGACGCAAACAAAGTCTGAGGATGGCGGCAGTGAAGTTTTGCCATCTGCCGCCATAGCGGCGTTTTCAAGTCCTGGCCTGAGGCGTGGCCCAGGGACACTGACGATGGAAGGGCCTGGTGCCCGTTGCTGCCATGGCCTCTCTGCCCCAGCCTCAGGCAAAATGCAGGGGCGGTGACAGGGAAGTCACCTGGCCAGTGGAAAGGGCCAGGAGGGCATGGCGACACAGTGGCATCTTCAGCCTCACATGGCTCTTCTCCTCCCTCCAGGCCGGAGCTGGCTGAGGGGGTATCCAGTGTCGGTGGCAGCGGTGGTCTCAAGGCTGGCCAGCCATGCAACTGCTGCTCCTTTCCCCTCCAGGCTGGGGCCAGCCGAGGGGGCATCCGGTAGCAGTGATGACAGCAGCAGCGGTTCTAAGGCCGGCCAGCCACACAGCTGCTGGTCCTTTCTTCTCCCTCTCCAGGCCAGGGCTGGCCAAGGGGGCATTTGGTAGCAGTGGCGGTGGTGGCGGTCTTAAGGCCAGCCGGCCGCACAGCTGCTGCTTCTTTCTTCTCCCCCTCCAGGCCGGGGCAAATATGACAATCATTTTAAAAATATATTCTGCTTTTTTTTTAAAGCATAAGAATTCTATTAGTTAACTTAAATGTGATTTTATTGAATGTACCTCATCCATAAGACTCAGATTGGTATGGTAATAAAGCATTGGACTAGGACTCCAGAGACCTGGGCTCAAATTTCTATTTAGCAATTGGCGGTGGAAGTGGTAAATGATAACACTGCATCACAAAAAATAAATAAAAAAAATTGACTGCTACTTGGTTTAATCCATGTGTCCTATACTAAATTAAGTATGCTGAATCCAAATCTGAAGTCCAATTCTGCCTAGGATATTAAGATCTTAAGTTAATTGTGTGTATAGATGTGATTATCCAGTTTATTACACACCTGTGTCTACTCATCTTTAGCTCAAAACAGACTCCTATGGCCTAGCTGTACTGTTCAATAAGATGGTTCCTGTTTATGATATCAGCTCACTGAGTTGCCCAGACATGCCCAGCCACTGCTGGAACATGCATGCCACTAGGGGATGTCAATCAGCTAAGGTGGCAGCAGGCTCAGTGGTAGCTGCAACTGTTATAATGTTCACATTGAAAATACATTATCCAAATACCAACAATTTGAATAGCTATAGCACACCTGTAACTTAAAATCTGAACTTGATAGGCAAATTCTGAGTTCAGATTTGGAATCAGCACACTCGATATCATGTTAATCACATGTGTTATTCCCAATAGCAAAATCATTGTTGTGCAGTGCAATGAATATATATTTGACCCATTCTCAATCAATGTCAGTTTGTTTTTGTTTTAATATTTCCCATATTTGGTTCAACAATATATGAAAGAATGTCCCAATGCCCATATATTGTAAAATAGCCAATTCTAATTTACAATATTGAAAGCCGCACTGAAATAAAACACCACAGTAACACATTAAAACCACAAGAAACAGAGTCAATCACAAACATGCATTGACTGAAATCCTTTTGCTTAGTTATGCATGCATAAGGCAGTGTAATTTCCAGGGCCTTCTAGCTGGCAATTAATGAGCTCCCACTGGATTCTAGAGTGCATACCAAGCCAGCTGGATAACATGCCCCTAAGGATTCCAGCAGTGATTCATTCATTGCCAGTTAGAAGCAACCTTATTGATACTGTCTACCCTCTGTGAGTTATGTATCTGGCTCCAAAGCCAAAGGTTGGGAATTTGATTCCTCACTGCTTCCTGGGAGAAGAGCCAGCTTCTGTAGCTATGAGCAAGCTGCACATTCCAAGAGTGCCCCTGGAAGAAAGGAGTGGTAGACAACTTCTGAATACTCTCTATCTAGAAAACCCTGAAAAACATAAGTCAAAATCAATTTTACAGTAGGAGCAGGAAGAGGAGGATGATGATGATGAACAGCAGCAGCAACAGCACTGGATGTTTGAACTGGAGTTGTGTGACCCAATACTTGGGTCATAGACTTGGACCTAAGAGTCAGTGAGAGATCATCTGATAATGTAGCTAGTATCTAGTATTGCTACTCTTTGCAATTGCACTATCATGATCTGATCAATGGGAGTCATACTCAGATGCTTTTTCAACCCTTTTGGGATTGCTCCCAGCACTCCTATCATGACTGGTATCACTGTTGCTCCCCCCACCCCTGAGATGCTGTACTTCACTTTTCAAATCCTGATATCTCATTATCTTTTCAGTTTCTTTATCTTTCACTCGACTGTCACCAGCTTAACCATTTCTTCTCAACCACAGTAATGTCTTGAGTGTTGTTTTTGAGTTTCTTATCAGTTTGGATCTTGAAATCTACTAGATCTTAACTGCCTTGCCCTCATTCTCTTTTTAGGTTTTTGTTCCCACCAGTGCTTTGTAGATGGTATTCCATAATTCTTGCACAGGTTACAAAGTAATATTTATGCAACTATTTATGCACCAGTTATGGTGGTCCTTGTAGTCAGTCAGTCCTTGATCTTGCTGCCTCCACTGATAATGTGATGCACTGTTTCATTCATATCTTTACAAAGAAAGGCTATAATGAGAAGACAGACTAAAAGTGCCCTTACGCATAAAATATGGTGCAAAAAATCTAAAAATAAAGCCATACCAGATTGGTCATCACCTGGATCAAGAAGGACAACATTGGGTTTCTGGTCATTTGATGCTAAGTTGGCTACAGGAGCAGCATCTTCTGCTGAGCAACCAGGAAAGAGCACTGAATAGTTATTGGAAGAGTAACCCACAAAGGAAATCAGGGAATTTGAATACTGAGCTATAGCTGAATGTTACTATCAAGCAGATCCAATCATTTGAGGGTACCAGAAGCAACTACTGCTACTGCTACTGCTACTGCTACTGCTACTGCTACTGCTACTGCTAATGCTAATGCTAATGCTAATGCTAATGCTAATGCTAATGCTAATGCTACTACACATCATAAAAGAGAACATATTAATCACAAGAAATCAAGAAGTCAACAACAGTGGCTCCAGCATAAACAATGATAAGGTTCATAATTTATTTTCTTTCATCTGAGAAGGACTTCTTCAAATGCTTTTCTGAAAAGCATGGTTCTTTCAAAGTTTCTTAAAAATCAAATGGAAGGGAAGTATCTCTTGCAGCAGGGTAGGGGCCACTGCAGAGAAGGCCCAGTTCCTAATTGATGACTTATGGGCCCCTCTCAGAGTAAACACATGCAGGCCCTGTCAAGCAGAATTGGCAGCAGAACTTAGGAAGAGACGCTCTGATACCTAGATAGTTGTTCTTTTGGTTAAATGAGATTCCTTTTAGAAGAAACTCCAGTTTGGAATTCTGTTATGATTTCTTTTAACTCTGCAAATGTACAATTACATCATACTCAATTATAAGTTATTTCTACTTCCAACATACTCCCTTGGGAATCTCTTCAATTATAGCAGTAGTTGCAAAGGAACAGATTTGAAAGCATGGAACTTATGACAGCAATATGACCCCGCTGACAGTTTTAATATACCTGCAGATGTAAGCATTAGAATTGCTGAAAGACAGATCAACTCCAAATATTAAGTGATCAGTTTTCAGCTCTAGAATCTTCTTTTTAAAATGTTTCCCTGGCAGTAGCTCAGCCAAAAGTGAACAGGGCTGAAGCCTGCTGTGTTTTGAAGACAAAGATTCAAGACTAATGCTATGAGCATCTCTGCTGGAATGGCACTTTAAGCTGATGATCCATTAAGATGATAAAAGTGGTCAGAGTTTGACCTTTTTATGTGAAAGGAAAGGCAGGGACAATCTGTTACTCCAACATGCTTTGGGGAAGTTAGCTAAATGCAAAGGTTTTTTCTTTTCTTTTTTCTAATTGCAAGTCTTGATTCACCTGATATATTTCCCCTAAAAAAAGCATATTTTTAAAAGATAAGAAAGCTTCTAGCTAAAGCTGCACACTATTTTCATACAACCGCTGAATTCCAGATGAATCAGTGGTATTTCAGTCCATTTGGGGATGCTCCAAATCAAAACAATGAGCCCAACTTGGATCCAACTTGGCTACAGACAGCAGCAGAAAACTTTGATAATAGAAGGTTACAAATAGTTTGTTAAGAAAAAGCACACTAACAAACAGGGAAAGGAATATAGAAAACAGCAATGCTGTCAGGTGTGTACTGAGATGGTACAATATGGCAAAAATGGTGACAAATATGGACAGCTTCATGCCCTAATGAAGACTAAGTATGTCTCCTGCATACTGTATATACTCGAGTATAAGCCAACCTGAATATAAGCCAAGGTACCTAATTATGACCTGAAAACCCAAGAAAATAGATTGACATGATTATAAACTGAGGGTGGGAAATGCAGCAGCTGCCAGTGAGTTTCAGTAATCAAAATACATGAAAATATGGTAAAATTAATTAAGTTGTTGGTGCGTCTTAATCCAGTGTGATCTTGGGCCCCTCGTGGTCATTGACTCGAGTATAAACTGAGTCCCCTTTTGGGGGTTCATTTTAGGGCTAAAAAACCCTCAGCTTATACTTGAGTATATACAGTATTCCAGCTTTCTCACCCTTATCTATAAAAACGGTTTTGTTTCTTTGCTCTTTGCTGCAAGGTGGAGAGCCCATGTGCATACACATAGAATAAAGACTTTCTCTCTCTCCTACTTTTGGTGCATGCATTCCTTTTGTTACCCACAGCCACATGAGCTACAATTTGCTCATTTTCAGCAACAAGCTGAAGCAGTATCTTGATCTCATGTCACCCAGGTCCTCTGTGCCCTTCCCTTGCAGTCCAGCTGCTCTACAGATTTACTGTTTTGCACAAAATTTGTCACAAGTGTACTTCCCCAGTACATGTGAGCTATTAGATTAAATATATATCAGCAAATCCAATTTGGAACCAGCTTCTTTACCTGAGTACTCTGGAATGTGTGATTGCCAGGGAACTAGGTAACAAATTAGTACCATAAAAGGGGGACCAGGAAATGGCATTTTGCTGCACCCTGTCCACCTTTTCCCACTTTCTGGTGGAAAGTCCCCTCACCCTGGGATCCTAACCTTCAACAGAAAGGTTGGCAATTCCTGTATTGTTGAGAAAACAGAAATAGCTTACATGAAAGGAAAATGGTGAGATGACAAAACAAGCAAAATGTAAAGATGGATGGTGTCCAGGCCCACAAGGTTGTATGTGCATGTGCAACTGGATAGAAAGAAACCTTCTTTTACCATCAGCCATGTTGCCAGGTTTCATGGCACTATGAAAAATTGCTCCCAATCAAAAGCTGTCACTATACAAATGGGGTAGTCTGGAAATCCAGAACCCTGAATATTATGATGAATTGAGTTCTGGCCAGGTTATCCCGCTATGGTAATAGAGTAGACCATACTGCCAGTGACTCAATGCCAAGCTTCAGGCAGCAGTTAACTAACCTGACAACCCTGAGAACTAGCAGCCTTGGTGAAGTCCACAGGAAAGGGTGATGGTGCCCAAGTGGATTAAATCCCACTTTCCATCTTGATGGAGGGCAGAAGCTTCATCAATACTGCTCAAGACCAGAAAGTGACCACTGGATCAGTGGTACAGGGGTCATGCTTCAATGCGGAAGGCAGATGAAAGGTCATGGCATTATATTAGCAGGACAGTCTTCATGGCTGATCACCATGAGGATTGCCAAAATTCAGAATTGGATATGACACAAGAAGAAGAAGAGGTCAGGATTAGGACAGCAGAAACCCAGGAAGTGTTGCAAGGGAAGGGCACAGAGGACCTGGGTGACATGAGGTTCAACAAGATAGCTTGACATTTGAACAAACCATTCAAAATTAGAATAACCAGAGGCATGCGATTATCATCCAGTTGGTTTTGTATCCAAATATATTTCTCAAAAATTGGAAAAGTACTATCCTGCGCTGATCTGGAGGTGACCTGAATTGATTCATTGTCATATTCTTCAAGGTCTTTCTTTGTATGTTTCTGGACCAGAACGAAAAACTTGAAAATGTGGTGATGGTATTCATTGCCATCAACTCTGAAGGTAGGCCTTCAATTTGTAGCTAAGATTCTTACTAGTTTTTTTTCTGCCTCCCACCACTTGCAATCTTCTGGTGTCAAAGTTTTCTGCTGGAGTCTGTAGTAGTCCTGATCCACACCACATCCATATTAAGCTCCGACCTGGCTGCTCACTAAGATCTACTCTTAACATTTCCATTCTGACTTGCTGAAGTGTGCCCATTCACTGCTTAGACAAAATTATAGTGCTGCATGCATGGCACTGAACTGCTCTAGATCATATTGAGAGAGAGAAAGAGAAATTTTAAAATTTATCCTCTTAGCATAAGTAGCACAGGAGAGGCTGTTCTGTATCATGGAGAAAAATCACAACAATGGGGAGAAAGTACACACTGGGATTGGGAAAGATGTCCCCAAGTGTGCTCAAATCAGAATGTTGTGCAATGGATACTCATTTACTCTGAAACATTAGGGTGAAAGAAAGGTTCTCCAGATTAAGATCAGAAGTAGGCATTTGGAAAATAAACCTACTTAGAAAAAGGTGTATGATGAAGGGGACTTGATCCACGAAAACTAACACTGAAACGCAGCAGTTAGTCTTTAAAGTGCCACAATGTTTTTGTCTTTTTGTCTTGTTTACTCTCTGATATGCTTGAAACACAGACTAGCACAGTGATCATTTCAGAAAAAGGTGAGGCGAGTCCGTAGAGCACTTTGACCTGTTCAATCATGGGAGTCAATCCTCCATTGGGGACTATAATTGTTTTGGTGGTAGATTTTAAAGCAGATTTTGGATCACCATCTGTCAGGGAGGCTTTAAGTATGGATTTTGTGCATTGGAAGGGAGCTGGACTTGATAAGCTAGGAGGTCCCTTCCAGCTCAATAATTCTATAGTTCATCATACATACTCAACCCTAAGTATAAAAATTTATCAGTGCAGATCCTCAAAGGGGGAAAAGAAGAAGGACAGGGCTCAGCAAAGATTCGTCACCAGGTGTTCTTGGACTTCAATTACCAGAAGCACATATCAGTACTCCTGCTGATCACAGCTTATGGAAATTGAAGTCCAAGAACATCTGGAGAGCCAAGTTTGCTGACCCCTTTCTAGAACATGACTAGTCAAATAAGCAAGTACCACCCTCTCTCTGTCTTGCCTCCTCAGAACACTACTTGCTCAGAGAATAACTAGAATCTGATGAGGCTGATCAGAATCCACCTAGAGGTTCAGATACTTGAGTTTCTAGGACAAGTTTCTATTTTCATTAGGACTTTAGCTGTTACTCCTGTTCTTCTTTGGTGCTTTCTTAGTTTGCTACAGCAACTGATGCCAAGTATTTTTGTTCAAACATCATCAACAGTGATGGAATGTAACAGGTTCTCACCAGTTCTCCAGAACCGGTACTAACTTTTTCCAGTGTCCCAGAGAACCGGTAGCAGCTTTTTTTTGGGGGGGGGAACCACCTTCGGGGCTTACTTTTTCACTGGTTCCCCCACTACGCATGCGTGCCAGGCACTTGGTGTGCACGCATGCCTACAGTGCTTGGCATGTATGCACGGCCTCTTTGCTTCCTCCCAAGCGGAGAGGAAGAAGAGAAGCTGCTAGCCTGAAGCTCCCTATAGCCTGCTCCCCAGGGTAAGTGACTCACCTTTGGATGTGGTGTGTCTGTGTGTATTTTAATGTGTATTTAATACCTTTACCTATATTGATGTACTACCAAAGTTCTTAAAAAGGCCTGGTGGCCAGCAGGCCTGGCTTGGGTTTTTAAAGCAAAGTCTTGGAGTTACCTCATCAATAAGCTAAACCTGTTCCAATTGGAGAATCCTTAAGGAGGTACAGCTGTTTTACATTTACACTAAGGCATATTATCCTAGAGAACTGGATAGGCAAAGACTTAGTACCTAACTTCTTTAACTGTTGAAAAGTTGAAAAGTGCCAAAATGAAGCCATCTTGTGGTGAGTTCATTTTGTAGTTCCTTCCATCTGACCTAGTGTGAGAAAGATTAGCCAGAATAAGCTTTAAGCTCTGGTTTAAAAGCTCTGTTTGATTTGTGTTTGCGGTGGGTGGGTGTTTGGGTGGCTGTATTTTAATGTATTTTTATTTATTTAATTTAATTTATTTACGGGTTTGTGCTGTGGGTTGGTGGGTGGGTTGAGGGGTGTGTGTGTGTACTTAATTTTTTAAATTATTATTTTGTATTTTTTCTTTGGCCCCGCCCATGACATCATGACATCATGATGTTAACTCCGCCCACACTGTGATGACATCACGGTGGGGTAGTAAAAATTTTGACCTCCCACCACTGATCATCAACTTTAATTTCTAAAATGCCAGAACAAACATCAGTTGTTTGTAGATGAGCCCTAAACAACCCAAGCCCAAGTGTGTGTGTGTGTGTGTGTGTGTGTGTGTGGATCTGCCCAGTATATATTCTAGTAAAATATAAATATCCTTGTTTACCTCATTTAGATACATATGCTGTAGCATGTGAAATATATGTGGTCTTTTGTTTTATCACAATCTTATATCTGAGGAGGTGGGCTGTAATGGCTCCGAAATAGTATTTAAGCTGCCACTTAAAATAGGTTTGTTTTGTTTGTGTTATTGATGCTCAAGCAGTCTAATATGCTTTGCCTTACTGAAATCTTAATAGAATTGAGCATTAGTATATGTTAAACAGCAGTGGGGATTCTTTAGCAGTATGAATAATTGCCATCCTAATACCCATCTTGAAAAGATGAAAGACCTTTTGCAAAGGAATGCCATTTGCAAATGCAAATATGCTCTTTTGAAGATCAGATGTGAACAACAGAGCCACACTCTGGATTCACCTAAAGCCCAAATTAATACTTGATCAGCTTGAGTCAGGCCAATTTGTATAAGGTCTGGGTCAAAGCAGAACAGTCTGATCCAGATCCTGGATGAAGCAAACTGAATTTACAGATAGATCAGATCAAAAGCAAAACTCAAATCAAATGGAGTGTAAATCCCTTCAGCTTTTAAAAAGAGATCTTTAAAGTTGTCTGCAGAAAACCTAAAGCTACATCTCCCTTTTATGTTCTCATGTCTATCATAATTTCATGTATATCAGTGCAGAAACAAATGAACAGAAATTTACAGATCAGTTCAGACCTGGGACTCATGTTGAAGATGCTGCTCCAGATCTGATCAAAATCCCTTCCAAAACCCTAAACTGGCCTCTGAACCAAAGGAATAGATCTTCTAAATAATAATGCACGGTTCATCTGAAAATACTTACTGTCAAATTAGATATTACAATAAATCTGCATGACTTATGATTAAATCATATTCCCTCCCATAATGGGATTTGATGCCTCAGCAATCAGACTTGCATATTAAGCTTATATTTCCCTTCCAAGACCAGACAGAAAAGCAAAGCACATTAAATACAAGAAGCGTAACTGAAAAGTAAATGCTGTGAGAGGTAGACATCTTTCACCAGATTGGAACATTTCTCCCATAGATATGTTAAACATATGCCGTAGTTTTGAAGTACTGTATTACTAAGTGAAAACCAGCTTTGCTATGATCAGAATTAATGTGTTTAACTCTTTTTGGTGCTATGTACATGGGATATATACAGCAAATGCATAGGGTAATAGTAGGTGACTCTATGGGGAAGAGCTGGAGACAAACAATTATCTTACTTCCTAGTCAACACAGTAGAGGATTCCATGAATTGAAGCATTTTACTTTATTGACATAGCCATCTCATGAAACCTACAGATATTTGCATTTTGAAAAATCAGACAAGATTGTTTTCTTGCTGTGGAAAAGCAGGACTGCTTTCAGCCACGAGCATGGCTTGCTGCACTCAAAAACTGATTGTAGTGCATCTAGGACCTGTCCCCTAGCACAAATACAACATTATGCTGGTAAAAGTGCTGTCAAAGCTACTCAGACTTGTTTATAGAAGCAAGAGATACAGAAATGTCCATTTCTATTGCAAATGCCTCCCAGAAGGTATAAAATGGCCTCTGCTTATGTTGAAGCAACTGAAGGAGAAAATAAAATATAAAATACAGTGGCATATAAAGATAAATCAACATGGAACACAATTTATGTGTTGCTGTCTTGTGCTATTTGGGCACCTGGGACAAGGTTAAAGCTTGGGAAAGGGCTTAGACTAGAGCTGCCACTATGGCCACTAGCCACATAATTCAAAAGCCAGTTTTTCTAATCACTGTGACCAGATGTGATTTGCCTGGCCAAAGTCACTGAAGCAAATTACATTTGGGATTCAAATACAGTATCAGGAAAGTGTAACATTTGAAAAATAAAATTAAAATTATTACTCTAAAGTAATAAAACAGAAGGACAAGTCTTAATGGTCAAGACACTGAACTAGATGACTGAAAGGTCAGTAGGTCACCAGTTTGAACCCTGAGTACTGCAAGACAGAGTGAGCTCCTGTCTCTGTCCCAGCTCCTGCCAACCTAACAGTCTAAAAGCAAGAAACTGCAAGTAGATGATGGTGGTGGTGGTGGTGGTGATGGTGATGATGGTGGTGATGATGATAATGATGATGATGATGATGATGATGATGATGATGATGATGATGATGATAATAATAATAATAATAATAATAATAATAATAATAATAATAATAATAATAATAATAATAATAATAATAATAATAATAATAATAATAATAATAATAATAATAATAATATTTCTCTGCCACCCAATCACACACGTGACTCAGGGCGGCTCACAACAGTGCAATACACAATAAAATTACAGTACAATAAAATTACAGTACAGTACAATACACAATAAAATTACAATAAAAACATTTGTAATAACATTTGCAATAAAATACTGGTCATCCAAGGCACAAAGGTTTCAGACAGGCACAAATAGTCCAGGGGCTAGGCTGGCCACTTTGGTGCGAAAGATAACAGTGTTCCATGCACTCCAGCATCTAGTCATCCCTACCACATGATCACGGAAATACCTGCCGATTCAGGCAGGCTCTTTGGCTGTAAATGGAGATGAGCACCGAACCCTAAAGTCAGATACAACTGGCTTTCATGCAAGGACAACCTTTACCTAATAAAGCAGAAAGAACAATATACTTACTAACCACATGCTACATCTTTTGAAATTCACTCTTCAATGCAACTATGGAAAGCACTACACCACCCTTTTATCTGACCATATAATATTATTACTAGTTATTGATTGCATAATTGTTTTATGACTGTTTTAGGCTGTAGTTGAATTGTAGTTTTCTAAACCAGTTCAACATTTTAAATGAAAAAACAACAACATTGTATTAATTAATTATTGTGGCATACTCAATTGCCTAATAACTGTCATTTTAATGGATTTTCTAAATTCTAAAAAAAGTGTTTTAATCTCTTATATTTTTAAATAACTATTCAGTTATGCAATTGTTTAATTGAGCTCTTTTGTACTTTAATTGCACATCTAATGAGCTTTGAACATTCTTTTTTTAGTGGGAAGGTAAGGCATAAATGTAATTAACCATGAATAAATAATCGTATTTTTAGTTCAGTCCCCATTGTCCCTCAAATTTCCTGACGGAATATATTAGTTGCTCATTTGTCACTTGCATGGATTTCAGTGCAGTTTTGTTACATCGACAACCATTCTCAACTGTCCTTTGTTTTTGATGGACATTCTGATCATTTCCCTGCTTTCAGTTACTCTCTTTGACTTTTGTTTCATTTATGAAAAACTAATACAACCATTTCTCATCTTCCTTCATTCAATAGGCATGCCTACTCAAATTGCTACCATAGGTACTACAGCTCATTACACTGAATTTTTACTCACAAGGAAACAAACCATCCAGATGAAGCAACAGGGAGTCAACAAAAGTCAAGCAGAGCATTTTAAAAACCAACATATCCAGCTGTTTTAGGATTGCATAAAATCTATCTCAAGGCTGTTTTGTTCCCTTTTTAAAAATACCATCTCACTGTCATACAAACATTTCTACATAAAACAAGAATATCTTTTTCTTACTTGGCTTCATGCGATCCATGCCATTTCTGTTATTATTTGCCTCAGAACCAGATAGACCAGTGGTGGCAAACCTTTCAGAGACCAAGTGCCCAAACTCAACAGGCTGCTGTCCGTGCCACAGAGGGGTGGAGCAAACTCTCTGCTGGGGGGGGGGGAGGAAGTGTTCCCATTGGGCTGCTGGGCAGAGGGACAGGGTTGATGGTGTTTGTGCCCACAGAGAGGGCTCTGACTGCCCCCTCTGGCACGCATACCATAGGTTCTCCATCACTCCATCACTTGGGGCAAAGATGGAGTATAGGCACACACCATGCAGCAACTAAGGCTTCCTAAAACTCCAACCATTATGGTCTCTGAGAGCACCACTCACAAGCTTCAGCTTCCTCTTTCAGCATCATCAGATACAGTAATACCTCGAATAACGCTAAGACTTGGTTCCACAAGTCTTGGTGTTATCCAATTTTTAGTGTTATCCGATGCATGTTAAAATCCTATGGGATGGATCGGATAAAGTTAAAGCTCCATAGAGATACATTGTAACCGCAAAGGCTTTAGCGGTTGTTATCCGATCCATCCCATAGAACCTTAACGTTATTCGATCCAATTCTCCTCCCCAGATTACTTAACGTTATGCGATTTTAGCGTTATCTGAGGTAAACGTTATCTGAGGTATTACTGTACTTTAGTTTAAAATGTGGTAGCTGTAGTGGGTCTACCTTTAAGATGCATGGTACAACCAATTGGATTGGCACAGCCATTGCAAACTTATTTGCTGTCTCACATTCAGATGTAACTCTCAGCTGCTGAGCAGTCTCTTCATATCCTCTATAAGCAAGATTGTTTCCATCTCCTAGCACCCTACTGAACATAGTACCCCACAATGGAGTTGCTATCAGGGAAGATCCTTTCTCACCATATCTTGAACTTACATCCAAGAGCCAAGCTGCATGTTTGGCAGGAAACAGTATTGAAGGAAGGAACATGTGACTAGGTCTACTGATTTTTTTTAAATTTTGGTTACAGTAAAAGAAGCAATGGAAAATTATTAGTGACATTCTCAGGACAGTACTGAGAGTAGGATTCCAAAGATATTTTCACAAAAGAAGCAAGCTTCCAGAATTTGTGGCCTATATTTCCCAGAATCTCTTTCCAGAATAGCCAATAAACATGTGAATTTTGGGAGATGTTAAAAATATTTTTTTCTTTTTTTTTCTTTTATTAATTAAAAAACACTAAAAAGATAGACAATAATAAATAATGTGGAAAAAATAAACAAAAATGTGAGGAAAATAATAACAAACAAACAAGAAACATACGATATCATTCTCAGCTTGTATCCAATTATTTTGTCCATGATGATGCAATACAAATAAACTAATGCAGCCCCCTCGCTCCCCATGGTTGTGGGATTGTCTACATTTTAATTTTAATTTAATTTAATTTTTCCATTTATATATCACAATATAATCAATATACAATACCCAATACAGAATAATCAATACACAATAAACAATATAATCAATACACAATACTCAATGCAAAAATTATACAGTAATCAATTCAACAATATACAATACAATACAAACAAGATACCATTACAATGCTAATCAACAACTTCTCTGCCCCAGCTGCAATGAAGTTCAAGTGCAGCTGCAGTGAAATCCTACTGCACAGACAGGGGTGGGGTCCCGGGAGCTAGGTGGTGGAGGTGGTCCCGGTCCGGTTGCTGTGGCAGCCTCCTGTCCCAGACGCAGGTGGTCCTTGGGCGGCGGCAGCAGCAGCAAAGTCCTGCTGTCAAGGCAGCCTTTTCAAGCCCCAGCCAGGGGCGGTGTCCCGGGAGCCAGGTGGTGGAGATGGTCTTGGCATGGTTGCTGTGGCAGCCTCCTTTCCCAGCCGCAGGTGGTCCTCGGGTGGCAGCAGCGGCAAAGTTCTGCCATCACGGCAGCCTTTTCACGCCCTGGCCAGGGGCGGGGTCCAGGAGCCAGGTGGTGGAGGTGGTCCCGGCATGGTTGCCATGGCGGCCTCCTGTCCCACCCGCAGGGGCAGGAGGCTGCCCCAGCCACAGGGCTATATTTGATGTCCAATTCCACCCCTTTGCGACCCCATGGACCACTGTCCACCAGGCACCTCTGTCCCCCACCATCTCCCTCAACTCGCTCAGTTCTGCGCCCATTGTGTCCACAATACCATCTAGGTATCTCATTTTTGGCCACCACCGCCTTCTTTTGCCCTCAACCTTTCCAAGCATCAAGGCTTTCTCACATGAGTCTTCTCTTCTCATTTGATGTCCAAAGTTCCTTAGCTTCATCTTTACTATTTGCCCTTCTAAGGAGCAGTCAGGGTTGATTTCTTCTAAGATTGACCTATTTGTTCTCCTTGCTGTCCAGGGGACTCTTAAAACTCTCCTCCAGCACCACATCTTAAAGGCATCTATTCTCCTGTGCTCTGCTTTCCTAATGGTCCAGCTCTCACAAACATACATTGCCACAGGGAGTACCATTGCTTTGACTATGCGAATTTTTGTGTGCAATTTGATGTCTCTGCTTTTCACTGTGCTCCCCAGGTTTCTCATAGCTTGTCTCCCAAGAATCAGTCACCTTTTTATTTCATGGCTGCAATCACCATCTGCAGTGAGCTTTGATCCTAAGAAAGTCAAATCTGTCACTGCTTCTACTTCTTCCCCATCTATTTTCTAGGGACTGATAGGGCCTGTTGCCATGATCTTGGTTTTTTTTATATTGAGTCTCAAACCAGCTTTTGCACTTTCTTCTTTCAACCTAATCAGGAGCTTCTTTAAGTCCTCCTCACTTTCTGCCATCAGGGTCATATCATCTGCATATCTCAAATTATTGATGTTTCTCCCAGCAATTTTGATGCCAAATTGTGATCCCTCCATCCCTGCATTGCGCATTATGTGCTCTGTGTACAAGTTGAATAAGCAGGGTGACAAAATGCAGCCTTGTCTTACTCCTTTTCCTATTCCAAACCACTGCTCCATTCCATATTCTGTCCTAACTGTTGCTTCTTGATTCATGTACAGATTTCTCATGAGGCATATAAGGTGTTCTGGTATTCCCATATCTTTAATTATTTGCCACATTTTGTCGTGGTCTACACAGTCAAAGGCCTTAGTGTAATCAATGAAACAGAAGTAGACTTGTTTCTGATATTCCTTTGTTTTTTCCATGATCCATCTTATGTTGGCGATGTGGTCTCTAGTTCCCCTGCCTCTTCTGAACCCCACCTGCACTTCTGGTAATTCTCTCTCCACATGCTGTTGCAGTCTATCCTGTATTATCTTGAGCATCACCTTGCTAGTGTGTGAGATGAGCGCAATTGTTCGATAATTTGAACATTCTTTGGCATTACCCCTTTTGGGGATTGGAACATATACTGATCTTTTCCAATCCTGTGTCCATTGTTGTGTTTTCCAAATCTGTTGGCATATAGAATGCAATAATTTGATTCCATCATCTTTTAGGGCTTTGAAAAGTTCAACCTGGATACCATCATCTTCACTGGCTTTGTTGTTTGCAGTGCTTTTTAGGGCCTTTCTGACTTCACTCTCTAGGATGTCTGGCTCATGTTCAATTTTCTCATCATTGAAATTATCGGGGTGTTGAGGCACTTTTTGTAGAGTTCCTCTGTGTACTCTTTCCATCTTTTCTTAATCTCTTCTGCGTCAGCTAACTCCTTGCCATCTTTGTCCTTTATCATGGTCATTTTTGCTTTAAATGTTCCCTTGATTTCACCATTTTTTTTGAAAAGATCTCTAGTCCTACCCCTGATATTGTTTTCCTCTACTTCTTTCCACTGTTCATTCAGGTAGGTTTCCTTATCTTTCCTTGCTTTTCTTTGAAATTCTGTGTTTAAGTGAGTGTATTTAATCCTTTCTGCTTTGCCTTTTGCATTCTTTCTTTCCTCTGCTATATACTCCATATTAACTCTTTGTTTTCCAAAAAGACATCGATTCTTGTGGAGCCTTACTACCCTTATTATCAGTAAATACTTACTCCACAAAGGGTCTCCATACTTCCCCAAAACAATTAGTTTTGATCAATCCTTTTTTACACTTCAATTCCTCTGCTAATTTGTCGTTCAGTGCTATTCCCCAGAGATCCTTATTCCAGTCCTCAGTTTTATAAGCGTAATTGGATATTATCTTCCCAGCTCTGGTAGTTTAGGGTGGGCAAATTAATACCAAGTAAATCCTGTATATGAAAGTATTCTATGGCCTGCACCTGCAAAGAGAAAAAGGGAAATTGAGCATAGATAAATAGTATCTGTATTACATACAGATTTCACATAAATACACAGCAGTCAATTGGGAGAATATCTATGCTAACACAAAGGTGAACAAAGATGATAGAAAAATGTATACCAAAATAGGCATGATTTTCTATGCAGGAAGGAAAACTACAAACTTTTTATACAACTAGCAGTGGCAAAGAAAGCGAGTGTGAGAATCTGATGAAAACAATGTGAATGAAACCGACAGATTTTTGTGTCTCTAACCTAAACTTTCTCCAAATGTACAGTGATTTCAACCTGGCAAATTCAACCAACAAAACCATAGAGAACAATTACGAGTTGTTTCACTACCACTGATATAACTCAAGGGTTCTCAATGTTTTTTCGCTGCAGGACAGACCACACACCCTCAGACGGCTGAGTGGGCTGGGCTGGTCGTTCCCCCCACTGTAAATGCTGCCATAAAATGCATCCACGGCTGTTGTAAATGTGTTTATGATGGCAACAGACTCATTTATGGCGGTAGTAAATGTGATTTGACTGACTTTCAAGCAAGGGACATGTTTTTTTTTGTTGTTGTTCAGTCACACAGTCGATTGTGACCCTTTGCAACCCTATGGACCATTGCCCACCAGGCACCTCTGTCCTCCACCATCCTCCTCAACCTGCCGGGCTCTGTGCCCATTGCATCTACAATATCATCTAGCCATCTTATTTTTGGCCGCCCCTTTCTTCTTTTGCCCCTGACTTTTCCCAGCATCAAGGCTTTTTCAAGTGAATCCTCTCTTCTCATCTGATGTCCAAAGTACTTTAGCTTCATCTTTACTATTTGACCTTCTAAGGAGCAGTCAGGTTTGATTTCTTCTAAGATCGACCTATTTGTTCTCCTCGCTGTCCAGGGGACTCTCAAAACTCTCTTCCAACACCACATTTCAAAGGCATCTATTCTTCTATGCTCAGCTTTCCTAATGGTCCAGCTCTCACAACTATACATTAGCACTGGGAATACCATTGATTTGACTATGCAAATTTTTGTTTGCAAGGTGATGTCTCTATTTTTGACTATGTTCCCCAGTTTTCTCATAGCTTGTCTCCCAAGAATTAGTCACCTTTTTATTTCATGGCTGCATTCTCCATCTGGAGTGATCTTGGATCCTAAGAATGCAAAGCCTGCCAATGATTCTACTTCTTCCCCATCTATTTTCCAGGGAGTGATAGGGGCTGTTGCCATTATCTTGATTTTCTTGATATTAAGTCTCAAGCCAGCTTTTGCACTCTCCTCCTTCAACCTAAGCAAGAGCTTCTTTAGGTCTTCTTCACTTTCTGCCATTAGGGTAGTGTCATCTGCATATCTCAAACTGTTGATGTTTCTCTCAGTGATTTTAATTCCAACTTTTGATTCATCCCGTCTGTGATAGAATGATGTATGCCCTGTGTTTTTTTTAAATTCTCATTCAATATGGCAATTTCAAATCAGGGGTGGGGGTGAGGAGAGATGGAATGAAAACAATTTGAGCCTCATGGTGTTGAAGTAATGAAACTTATTGTGTCATTGACATGTCTTGCTGTAAGATCATTGGTTGGATTCCCCAAGGAGGAGGGCCAAAGATGGACCCTATGGGATGAGCTATAACTCAGAGACACACTCACCAGGACATTCTCTGGAATGCTTTTGCTTTTAGCTTGCCAAGATGTAGGGGCTTGAGAAAGGAGGTGGCCTGTGGGCTTTCCCTGGAACATGCAACTTGCTTTATTTCTGTTTGAAATGTTTTCTAAGCTTTTGCTGGACTGTATCCTGAATCTTGCTATGTTTTCAATATACTAAAATGGAGTGATTACTTGGCACACTACCTGAACCTACGCTAGTTTCACTTGCATCCTTTATTCACTACCTAGATTTTGGATCAGGAGTGACTGGACACACTGATAGGAAAAGATCTGAACTGCTGGGTCCGATCTGGATCAGGAAGGAAGGATCAGGTGCAATCCCATCACCAGGAGGCTGGAGGACTACCGGGTCCTACTTGGGAACAAGTGGATTGTTATATAGCCATGCATTGTGCATTATGTGCTCTTTACTAAACTGCATTTATAATGGCCATGGACTCATTAATGGCTTATGGCTGTAGTAAACACATTTATGATGGCCGTAAATGAGTCGGCAGCCAATTCCCGTGGTGGCGGTGGCTGGATCTGGCCCATGGTCCATAGGTTGTGAAGGCCTGATATAACCCCTTGATGCTGCAATGAAAATTTTGGATAAAGGCCTTTGATAAACTCCTGATGAAGTCTATAAACTAAAATCATGTTAAACTAGCATCAGTCATTTCATTTTGCAAAATTAAGAGTGTGACAATAATATTTGTTTTTCTTTTACACAGCAGAGCAAATGAGGAAATTCAATCAGGCATATAATTACTTGTTTTTGAATTATGGGTTTGTGCATATGTGTGTGTTTCTGTGTGTATGTGTACAAATATTGCTTCAATCTTATCACATTAATAAAGTAGAAAAACAAGGGTCTACATTTCTGTCTCTTTTCTTATAAAACATTATTTCTATTTAAGGATAACGAACACATTTTAAAGCACAAATGAAATCCAAGTGTTTATTCTTTGATGGAAAAAATATTTTAATAGCTTTACAATTTCCATAATCAACCAATCAAAGTCATTTCAACACACTGACTAGCTCAGAGTCCATAATCTATTTCAGATCATGGATGGAGCTGTTGTGTAGCCTCAGTTTAAATAAACAAAACAAAAAGACAAAAAATGTTGTGGCACTTTAAAGACTAACACCATCAAGAACTGCATGGACTTTTTACCACAAATTGAAGAAACATCTAATGACTAGGCAATATTTTAATTGACTTTTATTTGGCTACAATTGGCACACCTAGTGTGTAAACCAAATTACACCCCCAACTCCCTGATTTATGCCCCCTGGAGTTTTGCATTGTCTTTGTCTGGCCACAAAAAGAAGCTACAGTGTCAAAGGCCATGTGAGAGCAATAAGCAGATACCTGGCTTCCTGTGTGGGAAGGGTCCCATACAAGCCTGCTGTTTTTCCTCACATTCATTTCTAAGAAGCGCACCTGGCAGAACCATCATGCCATGAACTTTCATTGATAATTTTCCTGATGCATGCAAGTCTGATGAAGTGGTCTTGAATCATGAAAGATCACACAATGATTGATTTTTTTGAGTAATTCAATAAAAGCATCACCTTCTTCCTGCATTTTTTAAATGTATGGATCACATGGCTGTCTTTGTTTGCTTATTTATATGTGGTTTCAATACTACTTGATGAGTGTCATTACCTTAGGTCAGTGGCGGCAAGCCTATGGCACACATGCCAGAAGTGGCAGTCAGAGCCAGAGTTCATCCTGCCCCTCTGCCCAGCAGCCCAATGGGAGTGCTTATTCCCTCCCACCAGCACAGAGTTCATCCCACCCCTGTTTGGGCCCTCGGTCTCAAAAAGTCTCAGCAGTATTGCCCTAGGTCAGGGGTCAGCAAACTTGGCTCTCCAGATGTTCTTGGACTTCAATTCCCAGAAGCCTTGATCAGCAGGTGTCCTGACTTGGGCTTCTGGTAATTGAAGTCCAAGAACATCTGGAGAACCAAGTTTGCTGACTCCTGCCCTAGGTGGTTTACATAAGAAGAATAGAACATTAAAAATGTTAGACCCACCAGTCCTCCAATCCCCACCCAGTCTTATTCTCAACCATTTCAAACAGGATCAAAATAGGAAACATAAAGGAAAATGGAAAAGATAAAAAACCAGGTGAAAGCATCTAATATAACACATGTATTGTGGGTCATGAATTATTAACTTAAGGGACTTTGTTATCAAAATGCTCTCTACATAGCTCAGCCCTTCACCAGTTTCGTAAAAACCTCTCTCCCTGTTATCTGTTTAACTTTTTAATCTGTTTAACTTTTTTTTTAGCCTTTTAATGCGTTCAAATGCATTTTAGTTGTGTTTTTTAAATTTTGTAACCCATCCTGAGCCTTTGGATGAAGGCGGGATATAAATGTGATTAATAATTAATTAATTAAATAATAAGATAAATAAATAAAATGTGGAGGAAGACAGCCTAGCATATCTCCAATGGAATTCCATTCCAAATGTATCAGGCCACCAGTGAAAAAGTCCACTTCCTAGTTGATATTCTTTTCACCTCTCTCAGACTGGCTTCCCTTAGTAATGAGGCCTCGGAGGACTGAGAGATATGGGTAGCTATTCATAGACAGAGTCGTTCCAATAAGAATTGAGGGTCCAAACCATGTATCTGAAGAAGTGTGCTACAGTACATTGAAGATAATGTTAATTACAACATTTTAGTCTTTATGATGGCACCAAGTGTTTTACTTTCAAGGGATTTACTGCTGTAAAATTAAAACCATAAATACCCAGGGCACTTTGAATAAAACCTTTATAAAGGAATAATATCAGTTCTATTTTAATTTTTTCCTTAAAAACCTTTTGATAAAATATTATTGATTGCTAACTGTTGTTGATGCCATATCTGGATTCATGACTAGGAAAAAATGTCTTAAAATATTTTTATTTACTTTTTTTATCATTTTGTACTAAGTTCTGTTTGGTATTCCAGGGAACAGCACATTGCTTATTTATGAACAACTTGATACTTTTTGAAGAACAGAAAGTAAAGTACTGTATCACAAAAATCCCATTTCAGAAATATTAAAATGCAACTTTTTTGCCTTAGGCATTTTTTTAATGCTTTTGTGGAAGAGAATAAAATTTTACTTATTTTCCTCATGGATCATTTTAAATGTAATGGTTATGGTGCTGAGACACTTGCAGTACAAAATCAGTGATTTCATACACTGGGGTTTCTTTCAGGAGTAGGACACTTTCTTTTACTTAGGAATAAAAATGATGCTACAGGGAGTGTAGAAATAGGATTTTAAATGAAAGACACCCTTGAGGGATTCAGAAGAGTTGGATAGAAAATTCTAGTTATTAAACCTTCAATATGTATGAGAACAGGCTACTGCTGAGTTAATTTTTTAACCTGGCAGGTTAGTATCCAAAGCCAATCTCTATAAACATTTCAAAGAAAGCATATTATTCCCTGCCTTTCATTTTCACCACAGCAACATCTCATTTCCTGAGAGAAAGCAGGCATACATATGTTTGTCTTGTTGAATCACTTTGTTTTCAGGCTCATCATTTTTCATTACTTTGACTGTCATAGCCTTCAAACTAAGATACCATATATACATTCGAATTGCATTTCAGCAGCCATGCCATATTACCTTTTCTTTCTTCATAATGGGGTTCTTCTTCTGCCGTATCTAAATCTGAATTTTGGCAATCCTCATGGTGATCAGCCGTGAAGACTGTCCTGAGAATATATTGCAGTGGCCTTCCATCTGCCTTCTGCACCGCAGCATGACCCTCATACCACTGATCCAGCTCCACAAGTCACTTTCTGGTCCTGAGCCCTTTTGGCACACAAAGTCCTCATCAGCCCCAGGCCAGTATCAATGAAGCTTCTGCCCTCCATCAAGATGGATTCAAGTGGGATTGTATCAACTTGGGGACCATCACTCTTCCCTGTGAACTTTGGCACCCAAAGTTATTAGTCCTCAGGGTTGTTAGGTTAGTTAAATGCTGCCTGATGCTAGGCGTTGAATTGCTGTCAGAATCACCTGGCCAGATTCCTTGTATGATATATTAGAAAAGACATATGGAAAATGGCCATGTGAAACATAAAGAAAAGAGCATGAATGTTATGGTTTATGTGTAAAAAATTTTTTTTAATATCCTGGCCTGTTGTCCATGTACAATATGACTACAAAAATGTTCTTCTTTGAGGAAAATGTCCTAAATCCAATTGTAAATCATGCTAGAATAGACCCAGTGAATTAATGACAGAAGAATTGACTCACTATTTGAAAATAAATTCAAGGGGTCTATCCTAGTCGGGACAAGAAATTAGGTTGGCCTATAGATGTTATAGGTGTCTTACTGGTTAAGATACTGAACTTGACAACCAGAAGGTTGATAGGTCAGCAGTTTGAGACCTGAGTGCTGCATGGTCGAGTGAACTACCATCTTTGTCTCAGCTTCTGCCAACCTAGCAGTTTGAAAGCAAGAAATTGCAAGTAGATAAATAGGGACCACTTTGGTGGGAAGGTAACAGTGTTCCGTGCACTCTGGAATCTAGTCATGCCTGCCACATGACCACAGAAACATCTGCAGTTGGAGATGAGCACAGCTCCCTAGAGTCAGACACAACTGGCTTTCAAGCAAGGGTGGCCTTTACCTTTACTATAGATGTTAAAGTATAATTTATCTTCCCCATAGATTCAGTAGGGGGTGGGATACATACTTTTTCTACTGTTTTTAAACTGTCTTTATCTGTTGTTCCTCAGAGTCTTCCTCCTTTCTTTCTCCCTAAAACGTTAACATGGCACAAAAAGAGACCAGAAGAGGCTATGGACACAGTTTTGTGACCCAGACAGCCTTCACTAGCTGCACACTGTATCTTGTGTTTCTAATAGAGAAAAGAGCTACTAAGGAAATCAGAAATGACAATAGCTCAGGCAGCCTGATTGGTCTTGATGAAAAAAGCTGGGGGAAATCCTACATGCATGCAATATCCTTTGATCTCTGACTTCAACTACAAGTATAGTGCCATCCTTTTCTTTAGAGGACAACAGCAATAATACAGTAATTTTATCCTCCTACCTTTCCCTTAAGATCCCATTAATTATGTCAATTGGAAAACTGAGATAATGGGTACTGTGTAGAACAGAATATATCTACAGTGTACAATTTCAATGTTTTGTCAGCCTGTATCTTTCAGATTTAAAGATGTGACCAACATCTAATGTAACATTAGATCCGGATAAAACAACTTTGTGATAAACATAACATCCATTTATCATATACCACTTTCTACATGTTATAAGATCTACGTAGGTGTATTCTGCATAGAACTAGAGGTACACAAGTAAAAGCACTACATGCATATAATATGTGAAAAAACAGCACAAATCTATGACACAATGTAAGGAGCAATACAAGGCTGCATTTCCCCACACATCATAAGTGACTGTATCACTTACAAAGAGATGAACACTCGTGGTAACAAAATATTTTTAATCTCCATTTACGATAACATTAAATTATTCTATGGATACATCTTTCACGTCTACACCAAGGCCTTTCTGGTTTAACATTACTTACAGTAATCCCAATCAGAACATACCTACCAAAATTAGCCACCAGTGAACTTCAATCAACTTCTGGCGAACCCAGTCTTTATTTTACAAGTCAGAATGCCAAATATTGTAATGTATGACATAGCAGCACATTAAAATAGTAAATACAGATCTAAGGGAAAAATAATGTGCACATTAATTATTTCTGAGGTATTTAACCTGCAAGGTCTTCATACTTTTAGAAATCTATGTGAACTATAAGCCAAGACTTTAAACTGTTTCTATTCCTACATCTGACTCATTGAACCACTTCCCAAAGTGGTTTGAGAGTTCATGGCCCTTCTCCCAAGTTGTTGCCAGCTACAATCCACAACAAGACTCTACTTGACCAAGGTCATGCCATAGCTATTTTAAAAATGGGACTGTAAGCATATTACTCATGCATGTGTAATATCCTTATAAATGCAATAACATCAAATGCCAGGGAAAGGGGTGTTCATATTCAAGAAGAGCAGAATAAAAGTAATTCAGGAGTGATGTAATCATATCATCCATGTTATTGTGCTAAATGCAGGTGGGTGAAATAAAAAGAGAATACTAAAATTGCTACTGCAGCTATATATCTGGAATGGATGTTCTAGTCCTCAATAATAACTGTTCAAGGAAGAGAGATGAAACAGACACATTTCAATTTTGATAGGACTAATCTAACTAGCCAACAATCTAACACCATAAAATATTAGGCCTGTTCCAATATTTGAAGTTATTTTATTTATGTATTTGTTCAGATTTATATTGCCGCCCACTCACCGAGGCATCTCAGGGCATCTTACAGTCAAAACAGCAACAGTACAGTAACAATCATAAAATACAATCTCACAAAATAACCAAAGCAGAACACAGACTAACTCCTCTCTGGCTGTTGATGGGGACCTGGAGTTGGGGGTGAGGTCCTCAGCCACCTGCCAGACCATGGCGTCTTTTCCCTCAAGCCGTTGGTGGGGGCCCAGAGGTGGGGACAAGGTCCTCAGCCACCTGCCAGGCCATGGCGTTTTTTTCCTCAGGCCGTTGATGTGGGCCCAGAGGAGGGGGCAATGTTGCAGCTCCATATTTTTGATCTTCACAAGTTCATGGTTTATATAGATGTTACAGTATTTCTGTGAAATTTGACATTAGAAGTTCAGTTCTTCACTTTACATCCAAAAAGAGGAATTAATTTGCATTTTCCTTATTGTGTAGCAGCACCCTTAGGCTCCGATTTCACCCCTGAAATCTTAGAGCAGTGATGGCTAACCTTGGCACTCCAGGTGTTCTTGGACTTCAATTCCCAGAAGGCCTGATCAGCAGGAGTGCTAACTTGGGATTGTTGGAATTGAAGTCCAAGAACACCTGGAGTGCTGAGGTTAGCCATCACTGTCTTAGAGAATGAGATTGCCAGAAACAAAGGAAATAAAAGTAAAACAATATTTATTTATTTTATTTATTTATTTATTCAGATTTTTATTGTCGCCACTCGCCGAGGTGACTCAGGGCGTCTTACAGTCAAAACAGCAACAGTACAGTAACAATCATAAAATACAACCTCACAAAACAACCAAAGCAGAACATAGACTAATTCCCCTCTGGCCATTGTTGTGGGCCCAGAGGAGAGGGCGATGTTTTCATCTGCCTGCCAGGCCATGGAGTCTTCTCCCTCAGGCTGTTGTTGTGGGCCCAGAGGAGGGGGTGATGTTCTCAGACGCCTGCCGGGCCATGGAGTCTTCTCCTTCAGACTGTTGTTGTTGGAAACATTCCATTTCTGGTCCACAGCTTACAGAATTCCCTAACTAGCATGGCCAGTGTCATAAGGTTCTGGGAGCTGAAGTCTAAAAACCCAACTTTTCTATATTCTGGAGAAAATGTGGAGAAAAGTTAGTATATTTGGCCAATGCCAAATTGATGTACAAAACCTTGATTTGTAAGGAAAAAACATGACAGCCCTTCCAAGGTCTTCTCTAATTCATACTAGAATCTCTGTTCTCCTTTCACTCTTTTGTGAATAGCTGATTTGTTTGACATCTCTGCTGGAACAAAGAGGAGATTTCAACTCTACAAATGTTGGTAGAGGCTGAAATCACATAAAATAGCTTATATTCCTTCTGTGACTTAGTTAATATATAATATTATTTAAATTTCTTGCCATGAGTTCTGCTCTGACTATTTAACAATGATAACTTCAATAACATTTTAATAATTGATCTTTGCTGAATAATTAGCAGATTTTCTTCATATGTCTGTATTCAACTAATTCGTCTTGTGTATATCCCTAAAAAAACAAGGATATGCTTGCAGTTCTAATAACTTCTATAACTTTGCAGCAAGAATTTGGGCTACACTCCCAAGCATGCATACACAAACACATAAACTTGTTGTTATTTTCAGATGATATGCACGGCTTCTTCTCTGAATGACAACCTGAAAATGCAAGCACATGATCATGAATGAATTCTTGTGTAGTCTGTGATGAGTTGGGTGTAAAATTCCTGGATCTGTGGCAGTCTGGTGCAGTGGCTTGGAAATTCTAATGTAGCTTAATTTAAATTAAAAATGAAGGATCTTAATGAAATATGAAATTGAATAATACACTCTGTATAGTAGCCTCATTGCTGCTTATTTTGATATTAAATTGATTTTATGCTATCTCTACTATTCCATTTTGAAGCATGTCCATTATTTTGGCATTGACAGTCTTTCACTACATAACGTTTCTCAAGGAAACTAGATCAGGGAAAGATCAGCTATGGGTACAGAAATAAATCAACTAGAAAGGCTCACCTTTAGAAAAGACAGCAAGGTCTCCCTTGCTCGAAAACCAGTTGTATCTGACTCTTAGGGGGTGGTACTTATCTCCATTTACTGCCAAAGAGCCAGAGTTGTCTATGTCTGCAGATGTTTCCATGATCATGTAGCAGACAAGACTAGACACCAGAATGGACAGAACACTTACTTTTCCTCCCAAAGCAGTACCTATTTATTCTCTTGCAAGTTCTCACTTTCGAACTGCTAGGTTGGCAGGAGCTGGGACAGACAATGGGTGCTCACTTTGTCATGCCGCACTTGGGTCAGCAGCTGACCTGCTAACCTTCTGGTTGTCAAGCTCAGCATCTCTCTGGTGGTGGATGCAATGTTCTGTGACATTTGTTATACCATATATACTTGACTATAAGTCTTCCCAAATAGAAGTTGAGGTATCTAATTTGGACCTCTAAAACTAGGAAAATAGATTGACCCAAGTATTATTCGGGGGTGGAAAATGCAGCAGCTGCTAGTGAGTTTCAATAATTAAAATACCTGAAAATATAGTAAAATTAATTAATCTAGACATTTGTGTGGGTATGTTTTTGATGTTTGCAATTACCTGAGTATAAGCCAAGTCTCATTTTTGGACCTCATTTTGGGGGCTAAAAAGTCCAACTTATACTTGAGTATGCATGGTATGTCACATTCATCTTTTGCTTTCTAGTACCATTTTGTTGGTGGTTGAGGCAATGGTGTGTATATAGGCAGTCTTAGGGCAGTAGCAAGGAGTTGGTTGCACCTAAGTTAGAAAGATCTCCTTAAGTGGAGCTGGGGACAGATAATTGGGCTAGTTTAGCTTAGTTGAAAGAAGCTGCAGAATTCTGTGTGCCTATCTGGTCTTCAAGGGACTCTCACTTCTGGTGAGATTTCTGATGGGTGGTGGCAGCATTGAGTGCACTTGGGTCAACCAAGGCATTGTATCTATTCCCAGTGCTGGGCCATGGAACTGCTGCTGTAACTAATACTATTGTACACCTTCCTTTTAAAAAAAAGACAGTTGTGGTTATTGTGTACTGTTTTATCCACACAGCACAGCCCTACTGTACCTCAGGCCTACAATGATATAGCTACTGGAATATCTCGTCCGTCTGTCTGTCCGTCCGTCACTCCCTCCCTTCTTTCCTTCCTTCATTTCAGAGATTCTCAGCCTGTGTTCCATGGGGCGGATGTGGCCCATGGCACCATTTCATGTGGCACCACCTTCACCACTCCAGGAAGTGCCATGTGGTGGAGGAAGGGCAAAATGGCCATCTGGCCCCTGAAACTGTCTGAGGGAGCATGACCCAGCCCCTGGGCTTAAAAAGGTTGAGAACTCCTGATTTATTTGTTCCTTTCTTCCTTTTTGGACCCATGAAGGGAAATTGCATGGTTGTAGTATCTTTTTATACCAACAATTTGGCTTTGATTTTTCTTAATACAATAGCTATTCTGAGGTTGCCTGCTTCAAGTTTATATGCAAAAGATGAAACTTTATTTAATTGTTCTACTTTCAAATTAATGTTGCTTATGGAAATGGCTCAGAATTTTCAATGTAAAGTGGATGGACATTACTAGTGGCAGGTTAGATTTTTTAAAAAACTTTGCAGCTGAATTTTAACACAAAGCTTTTGCAAGGAAAAACGTATAACTGACAAAACTGACAAGGAGTTAATGTATCATACCACTAAAAAAGAATGGAGTATTTTTCTTACAGAGCTGACCAGTTAGAAAATCTTGCACTTAATATTTCCACAAAAATTATCACCTATATGTTATATGGGACTAAAACATGGATGAAATAATCAGTGACTGGAAATCAGTAGTAAATTGAACCTAGAATACGCTCACTGAAATAATGGAACATACAGAAGAGCTGACTCACTAAAATCCCCTAATTAAACAAGCCTACTCTACACATGACTTACTACTGGATTTTAAGCATGTCAGAGAGAAAACAAAACAAAAAGATAAAAAAAGTTGTGCCACTTTAAAGACTAACTGCCATATTTTAGTGTTAGCTTTTGTGGATCAAGTACACTTTGTCAGACAAAAGAGCGACCAGCTGTAAAGAAAAACACATTGACTTGTATACTTATCTGTTATGCTAACCATTCTGTACCTCTGTACCTGATGTGTATAAATTGATTCCATGAAACCTCCCTCTTTTGTCTGAGAAAGTGGACTTGATCCACGAAAGCTAACACTAAAATACTGCAGTTAGTCTTTAAAGTGCCATAATGCTAGTTGTCTTTTTGTTTTGTTTACTCTGTGATATGTTTGAAACACAGACTACTATGGCTACCATTTCAAACATTTCTACTGGATTCTAGCCAATCTTTTGTTGAATTCCAAATCCAGTTTAGCCCCAGTTTGCCAAAACTGCCTCATTTTGCAAGTTTCTTCAGTTGTGTAAGTCAGTTCGTATTCTCCATTTTACCTGGCCCAGATCTGAACCCACACATCCATGAAATATTCTCATTACACCATTTATCGAAAATCCACAAGAGGCAATATTTACACCATCTTTTTGTTCAAAGTGACAGTTGGAGAAGTTACTTTACTGGACCATAACTTTCAGAATAAGTTTATATGAAACATTTTGAAACTTCCTCCTTGCACTGCATAGACCCTTCTTAGAAAAAACAGGGTTGCAATCTATTGATTCATCAGTCATTATATATACCGTACATTCTAAAGTAAGATGCAGTTACAGTAAGCCTATTTGAATCAATGTAGCTTACAAAGAAGCAGATGTACCAAGTGCCCTTTGAATGAGTGGTCTCACAGTAGTGCAAATTACTATGTTAAGCAAAAAGATTTTGGCCCTGTCTCTTGTATCCCTGTTCCCCTACTATGTTTCTTATCCAACTGATAGTTCAGCTGTTAGTAGTTGTTTCAGGAGCTCAATCAATCTGTGGATTTCATAGTTTAGGGAGCTATAGCAGTCTGCAATCACAGCAATAGTTTCAGTAAAGCAAAGCAACCACACATATATACCACACCATAGCACTTAGTGCATTCTCTGGGTAGTTCACAAGTTAATTAGCATTTTGCCCCAACATGCTGGGTACTCAGAAGGATGGAAGGCTGAGTCAACTTTGAGCACTGGTCAGGAACAAACTTCCAACCTTCTGGTTGCAGGACAGCAGTTTATCCACTGCACCACCAGGGCTCTTATGTATTAGTCTTAGGGCCATGTATAAGTGTTTGCATTTCTGTTGTTTCTTATGTAATAAAATATATTTGCTGATTGAAAAAGTAACAGTAATATATACCTTAGAAAGCTAGAAATGTCTTAAATCATTTTATCCTTTTCTACTGGATGTTTAAGAAGGACAACTGTCTTGTAAATTCCATGTGCATTTTTGGTGAAGGCCTGGCAGACATTCTTGTTCTAGTTGTTTTTTTAAACATAGCATTCATCTAAGAGACAAATGAGGTACATAAAGCTTAAAATCTGATAACTACACCTATTGCTCAGCAAAACAGTGTGTTAAAGAACCCTGCTGCTGAATATCAACTAAGTAATAGTATAATATACCTGTGAGTCATTCATCCACAAAAATGATTGTGAACTTGGAGATAACCTAGAAACCATAACATGGAATTAATGCATTAAGTAGGAAGCAATGAAGCGCTGAAGATGTTCACTTAAGCTAAAAGAAAAACTAAATGCTATATTCCACTTAATTTGATGTTGATTTAACATCAAGCTCAATTTCTGAGGTACTGAACATCTTATGAAATATTTAGAGTGCTCTCAGGGTCATTGATTTCAGCAGAAATCACAACCATTCATTATGTCCATGAAACAGCAGTGGTTGACTTACTTCTTACTGCTTCTACTACTTATTTTTACTGCATAGTAAGGACTTTATCTTTAACAGACATGTGGAGCAGTATCTAAGACATGGAGACTGGGCAGCAGTTGAAGAAGCAAGGTATTGATGCAGCAGTATTCGTCCTTTTCCACCAACTGACTATGTTGCATAGTAATGGTCTCTGCTTCACCTCCACATGGAGCATTTGGTAATCCACTAGGAAAACAACTTATGCAATGCCCTTCTGCAGTACGGATACTGAAAATCTCATTAATCATAATAGGCAAACAGTGTTGCCCACTGGGTTTTGTAGCAGCTCCCCAGGATTTCAGGCAGGATTTATTTCTAGACTTACTAAGAGATCCCTTCTATTCTCAGAGATTCATGGTGTTCCCTAATAAGCTTCCATCCAAGTACTAATCAGGCCAGAGCCAACTTACCTTCTAAAACCAGACAAGACAGATTTGTTCAGGAAGGTATAGAAACAGTAATACATACTCAAACTGAAGGTTGATCTTCTGGTTCCTAAATGCACTGCTTTAATGGAAGAGGAATTACCGCACAACACATATCCCCCCATCCCTCGCCCCCATAAATTTAAGGTTATTACTTTTAAAAAGGCTAATAAATTCAGTGCCTAGAAATTCAGATTTGAAAAGCTGGTTCTGGTAACTAGAAGTGTGTAGAATACAAAACCTAGGCTATGCCAGATGCAATAACACTTCAGAAATTCATTTGGGACTTTCATCTCTAACTATGCATCTGTCATTACCCAGTAGAGGCACTGCACATATACCAATTCAATTTTCTGGGAGCTATATGCCTGAGTCTATGCTCCTGGCAGTCAATAAGAACTTCTGGAAAACTTCCTTAAAAGTGGGTGATTCCAGCATTGTTCCCACAGGCTTGTTTGAAATGAGCTGATCTCAAATTGGTTAATTTGGACTTGATTCTAGTCAGACAGAAATTAAGCTCGTATAATCTCAGTTCAGTTGTACGTTGATGTCCCTTTATACTCCTAGTTATGTTTTTGGGATGGGAGATGGAAACATCACTGCCACTCAACTATTGGTACAATCCCTCCTTTCCTTTTCCAAAAAGATGAACAGTGCTGGCAAAGGAAGATTTGCCAAATGCAGACTTTCCCATGAATCTTCTAGTATGGGGCAATTTTGCTTCATAAGTCTCCACATTCTCTTCCCTAAATCTCACTGCTACAGTGCTGCTCTAACAGCTGATGAAACCCACATCTTTCCACACTTACCTTTGTCTTTTTTCATGGGCCTGTAACTGAAACAGTTTGACTCTTTTCCATGGACAAGGAGTTAAGATCACAATAGAGCTTGTATAACCATTGTAAAAATAGCAAAGCAATCACACTTATATACCACCCCATAGTGCTTAGTGCTTTTACCCCCAACATGCTGGGTAAATTGTTATTTTTGATAGTCTGTAGCTTGAAAAAACAGACATAAGGTGAACATTGAAAGCTTCTTTGAATATCTTCATTAATACCTGGAAAAAGCCATTTTATGAAAATGTAGAATGTAAAGACAGAGAAATATCTTCTTGATGTCGCATCAGCCAGCTAGTGGGAAAACCCCTCTGCCACTTACCTTTTGCTAACAATTCTTAACATGGGTCCACCCAAAAAGGTTTAGCCTGCATTTCTATTTGAGAAAAAAGATGGCTGTAATACAAAGATAATGCTTAAACACCTACATGGCAGTTTGAAACACAAGAGACTAACAGCATATGCACACTTAAACATAGTGAGACATGGACACGTCATGAATGTAGTAGCTTGCCCATTGATATAAAAGCATGGTTAAAATGTTAATTGGGGTTCCTAAGCCCTTTTGATTTATGTGCCATACAAGGAGCGACTGCGGTGACTTGGTGGTTAAGACACTGAACTTGATGACTGGAAGGTCAGCAGGTCAGCAGTTCAAGACCCGAGTACTGCACGATAGAGTAGCTCCCATCTCTGTTCCAGCTCCTGCTAACCCAGCAGTTTGAAAGCAAGAAGTTGCAAGTAGATAAATAGGTACCACCTTGGTGGAAAGGTAAACAGTGTTCCATGCACTCCACAAACAACGCTGACTCTTTAGCTGTAAACAGAAATGAGCACTGAACCCTGGAGTCAGATATGACTGGCGTTCAAGCATGAGTGACCTTACCATACAAGGATGTATCTTTGATGATTTTTGTTTGTTTGTTAAGAAATCTCTTTTTCCTTCAAGAACTCATCCGGCTATTTTGTTTATAGATTAAGGAAATTTGAGGGCTGATCTCGGTTTTGAGGTTTACAGGTGAGAGGCCTGAACGGAAGCATCTTAAAGACTTTGGGGAAAGAGAAATTAAATTTCTTCAATTGCCTGAGAGTTTCTTCCCTTGGTGTGGCCCCACCCTGTTTTATATTCTGCTGCATCTCTTCTTATCTTCTCCAACTCTTGGATTAAGAGTCAACTTCAGTTCTGTCCCCCAACTCTAATGTCTCCCCTCCCTGTACCCATGTTTCTTCTTCCATATCCCTTCTTTCTTTTCCCCTGGGCACAGAGGTTAGGACTAGAGAATCAAGATGCTGCAGCTTGATTCCAAAATGAGAGGGTTGTTTTTGATACCTTTCATTGCCAGTGTTCAGTATGATCATGAGCTGAAATAAAGAAGTCATGGATCTCTACGCTTTAAGAAAGAGGAAAGAAACAAACCAAAAATAAGATGGACAATATTGCAGCTGCTCAGGCTTAAGACATAAGCCACTGCTGCCAAAACAGTTTTCCCTCTGGAAGCAGGTGAAGATAGAACTGCGTTGAATGTAATTAGTTTTGCAGTGGAAAACAAATCAATTACAAAAGCAAGTTTTCAATCCTGTGTCCAATGCAATAACGGAACGTATAAAATTGATTTTGGTTTTCAAGTTTCATTGTCTATTCCAGGCACTTGTTACTGTCTGAGAAGCAGAAGCTGCAATGAATTAAGGATACAGATAACCTTTATCCCATCTCCATAGAGCTTTTAAAGATTTTTTTACCTCACCACCACCATCCCATGCAGAAAGAAAAAGAAACATCAAAAAATTGTTAGAAAAAAATTCTTCACTGTTTTTCAGTGGCAGCTAACTCAAAACACCCAGTATGAAGCCTCAACATTAAGGAGGATTCAATTCTCAGAAAACTTCTCGTTTATGAATGTGGGCTATTGTGCTTCTGTATCTGTGATTCAAAATGCCAGGAAAAGGCCTAATATTTATGCACAATATAATTCCCTTGTTGCCAACAGGAAAATGAATGTCAAGCATTACATAGCAAAGGGAGGCCTGAATATTGACAACATCTATAGCAGAAGTCAAGAAGGTCCACAGGAAGCCCTCTTTAGCTCACTGCCATTCATGAAGTGTCATAAAGCAAGATAAAATGCCTGAAGAGGACTCATTTTTTCCTTCAATTAACCACTTCCCACCCAAGTTCAAAGCAATTGTCATGGCTATTTTTTTTAAATTATGTGTGGGTACTAGTGGTTTGCTTTTTCCCCATGTTTAAAACTTTTAAAGTTCTGCCATTTTATTTATGGAAAAATCTGTGAACTAAGATAACAGAAAATCCAGCACACTTCTACTGAACACCTGTGGTGTTGCATCTTCCGTGATCCTGTCAGTTGTATAATTGTGGTGATGCCTGTGGTTACGTTATTTTGGTGGTGGTGATGGAACTTAAAAATGTATTGCATAATTAAGAAAAAACAATTATTCCCCTCCCTCTCCCCACATTATTATGCATTATTTCTGAAGATCTGGCTCATGCTTTTTGTAGTCATTATATTTTGAATGCAAGGAATATTCTTAGTTTGTTACATTAGTGTTTGCTTTTCTCATGTTTTATTGAAATATTCTTTTAAAAATGAAGCAAATGTATTTTTATATAATATTGTAAAAGATATGCTGCTGTTGAAATGCATTTCTGAAATTTCCCAGTAAACTTTGTCTACACTTGTTTAGGAATTAATAAAATTAAGGAATAGCATTCAGCAGTTTTCCTTTCAGCTCTACTTTTGTCTCATGACAGGCCCTATTTTTATTTATGACTTCTTGTAAATAAATGAATTTAAAATATTCTTAAGACATATTTAAGAAAAAGCCAAGATTTTTTCTGTGGTAATAAATAGTTTAATAATAATAATAATAATAATAATAATAATAATAATAATAATAATAATAATAATAATAATAATAATAATAATAATAATAATAATAATAATAATAATAATAATAATGTGCTATCAGATAAATTCTGACTTTTGGTGACACTTTCCAGGGCTTTCTAGGAGGAAAATACACAAAGGTTACTATTCCCTTCTTGTGGGAGCACTTTGGGATTGTGCAGCTTGCTAAAGACTACACAGGTTTCTACTTCTTCCTGGAGTCACAGTGAGGAATTGAATTCCTAATATCTAGCTCTGCAGACAGTTAGTTAAATCACTAGCTATCTTATAAATAGGGCAGTAATAATGTGTGCAGGCTGCAGCTGGTTCAGAATGTGGCTGCCTGTGTGGTGATGGGGTGTGGGCATTATGCCCGTGCCTCACCCCTGCTACGAGAGCTGCATTGGTTGCCAGTGTGCCTCCAGGTGCTATTCAAGGTGCTGGTAATTACCTTTAGAGCCCTACATGGTAGTGGGCCAGGATACTTAAGAGACTGCATCACCCCAAGGACATCTGCCCATCTCACTAGAGCAGACCAGAGGGGCTCTTTAAAAATACCAACTGCTAGAAAGGCTCACCTTTCTAGCACTAAAAGAAGAGACTTTTTGATATCCACTCCGGCCCTATGGAACCTCCTGCCAGTTGAACTGCACCTCCAGACAGAGTTGCTGCCCTTCAGGAAAGAGCTGAAAACCTGGCTGGTGGGGTGGGGAGGTGGAGAGAGAGCAAACATCACCACCACCCGGCTCATTTAGTGGAGGATCACACATGTTTTTAAAAGTTTTAAACTAGATTTTTTAATTGGTCCGGGTGGGAGTTAATTTTTTCAGTGTTTTTAGGAATTTTAAGGGTCTCCATAGTTTTAAATGTTGGGGATTGTTATATATGCCCCCAGAGTCTCATGTCGATTGGGGAAGCTATGCCAATTGAATAATAATAATAATAATAATAATAATAATAATAATAATAATAATAATAATAATAATAATAATAATAATAAATGAGACTTTCATTTTAACCAAAGATTATATCTACTGAAAGGATTACCTCAGGCATGCTTAATACTCCCCTGTGTAACTTATGACAGTTGATAAATAAAAGTGTTTATGGACTTAGGGTGCAATCAAAGAGGGAAATAGATCACATTGTGGATATCGATCATAGTTTTTACCATTTGTGGCAATCTGTTGATCACAGAATATATGAAAAATCAGCTCAACCCTTATCCTTACTCAAAGTATACTGGTCCTCCAGGCTACTCTGTTTGGGGGCTGGACTAGATTGATTTGTGTACAGACAGAAGTATTGTTTTAAGAGAAACTGCTCCCAGTAAAAGCATTTTTTCTAATGTGATCAGATATGGTAGTTTCTTGTTCGCTGTCAAACCCTTACTTATTTAAAAACATAAATATGTGATTAGCTCCAGTGAAGAGTATTGTAATCCCACTACATCTCTACTTAATTCATTAAATTAAGGTAAATATTTCACAATAAAGTTTTCTTATTTTCTTTTGTATTTTTTAGCATAGGTTGCCCACTGTATCTACAGGAGTTAAATTCCAAGAATTTCCACAGATACTGAAATCTGTAAAAATTGGCAAACCCTGCATTTTAGCACACAGGCTGAGTCATACAAGCAGAATTATGTTGGAAACTCTATTGATCTTCATGAGCGCTCATAAAACAGATCCCCAGAAACTTCCTTCTCAACATTACATTGTATAGACTGGCCTCTAGTGGCTAGTACTTGTAACACACCTTGGAAATATATATACAGTCAAACCTCGCATAAAGAGCGACTTGCTTTAAGAGCGACTCGCTTAAAGAGCAGAATTTTCTCTGAATGTTCGCTTCGCTTAACAAATAAAACCAACCAAAATCTCGCTTAACAAATAAATCAGGGTTCGCATCCCCCCCCCACCACAATTGGTCACTTTCAATGGTGTTTCTCTTAAAGAGCAAACTCGCTTAAAGAGCAATCCTGTGGAACGCATTATGCTCTTTAAGTGAGGTACAACTGTACAGTACTACATATTTCAGGGATTTTTTTCACTGAATATTTTCAGTTCATGAATAAGTGAAGCTATGAGTACCAAATGGACAACCTGTATCTTTATGAAGGATCAGCAGGTACAATCATTGTTTCCCAACCTTTGGTTTTTGGACTTCAATTCCCCAAAGCACTGCTTAGCCAATGTACTGACTTAGGCTTCTGGGAATTAAAGTCCAAAAACCAAAGGTTGGGAAAGATGGATCTAAATTATCAAATTTTTCATCATCTGATTCCTGATTCTCACCAAATTTCTTAATTTAGTAGCTCTGCTGAAAACTTTATCTTGGACTATCTGGTTGTGTTTTCCATCTTACTGAAACAATGTGTATGTTTCTGAGTTTGAAATCAACAATCTCCAAAAGTTCTCAGAAAATGACAGAGTGGAACAATGTTTATTTCAGAAGAATTTTGAAATGAGAAGCAGAATAAAATCCTGAATAGTGACTACAAATTAATTTTTAAAATTAAAAATGACAAACCAAAATTAGTACATTTCCCATAAGCCAGTGAGTATATACTGGTATAACATTTCTTCAATAAAGAGTTGAAAATAAGCACGAGATACATTTATACAGTAGTTCTCCTCTTCTCAATGGGATCAAGGCATTAAAGATGGCCCTCTTTTTGGTTGCTTAATCAATGCAGTGAGAAAGGACTGTTTTAGAAGGACTAGCCCAAGATAAATCAGGGGTTTTTTTTCACAGTTTAGTCCACTAACTGTGGACTAGAACCTGGATTTCCCAGATTCTCTTCCAGTACCTTAACCACTCCACACATCTGCTCTATAAATTACAAAAGGTAAGTGCATATTTATCCACTTTTGCTACCCAAGTGTTTCCTTCACTCCGCTGAACTGTGGTTGTTGCATGATCCAGGAGAAAGGAATTACTAGATTCATAAATGAAATTAACCTTTTGTTTAATACCAGGTCCTCGGTCTTCTGACGTTTCAGATTTTCTGACATAAAGTAAAAAATCATCAGACTGTTTAGTTTCATTTTAGTTTAGATACCTGAGTTGTTGCAAATAAATAGAACATGCTTCAGTACTGGTCCAAGAAATTCAATAGTTTGTCTTATCATGCTTAGGTATGCCATCTGTTTTATAAAGTTTGTGGTAAATTTTCTTGAGTTGCTAGCTAAAAAAAACTAACCATAGTGTCAGGCACAGTATTTATAGTATGGTATGGGACTGCGGTGGGTCAAGTGATTAAGATGCTGAAATCGCTCAATGAAAGGTCAGAGTTCAATTCCTGGGCACTGCATGATCGAGCGAGCTCCTGTCTCTTTCCTAGCTCCTGCCAACCTAGCAGTTTGAAAGCAAGAAATTGCAAGTAGATAAGTAGGGACCACTTCAGTGGGAAGGTAAACTGTGTTCTGCCTGCCACATGTCCACGGAAATGTCTGCAGACGCAGACAGCATTGGCTCTTTGGCTATAAACAGAGATGAGCACTGCGAGTCAGATATGACTGGCTTTTGAGCAAGGGTTACCTTTATGATGCTCTTATGGGGCAGTAATATGTTAGAATATACACAAGTAATTATTTGTTTTAAGACACCTCAGATTGAGAAAAAAGCTAGCCAATCAGTGGAAAGGGAAAAAAAACCCTGCCTATTGTATCCCACTTCCATACGTAAACTCTGTTGCCTTGGGAGTACTGTACTTTCAATCAAAGGAACCCCTACATGCATTCTGGGTTAGCATATTCCTATGAGAAATTTCTTGAATTTACACAACCAAATGTTTGGATCCATTCTAAACACAGCCAGAAGCACAGACAAACACTGTTGTTACTCTTTAAAGATTTACCATTTTAAATTAAATAACAAAGCAGAAGCCCCAAGATGCACACACAAGGAACAATTATGATCTCAATAAGCCATTCAGCTGTGATGAGAAAATACCCAAACAATTTTCCAAAACAATAAGCCAACATACTCTTGTAAGCACAACAGACCTTTATCAAACAGTGAATGTTCCAGGCAGATCTGAGGGAGCTGATGGTTGTGATTTATGTCCCCTTTAATTGTGTTGAAAGGTTAATTCCGGAAAGTGCATATTGATGAGCTCAAAAGAAAGGAGGAAGACAAAAAGAGAAAAACAACCCAGAAAATCCAGAAAATGCAATTAGAAAAGTGTAGAAAAAAACAACAGGTAGTTAGAAAAGGCAACTCAAATGACTTTTTCCTGTCCTGAGGTCCCCCAGTGGCCTACAAGAAGAGCTTTGATTCCTTGATTGACCAGACTATCCTGCTGATTTCAACTCACCAGGTTCAACCAAAGCATTTCATGATTGGGTCTTCCCATCTTTTGGGGGGCCTGCCAAGGGGTCTTTTTACTTCTCAGTGACTGCTGCTGTCCAACACCCAGCTGTCATTCAAGAGATGTGTCCATCCCAGCTCAATTTTCATTTATGATATTTGACAACAGCTTCCACTTTGTTTTCTTATCTAGGTGTTGGGGATGTGGTCGCGAAGGGATACCTTTAGCATTGATCTTTCCATGCTCTTACAGCTCTTAATAGTTCCTCTTCCTCAGCCTTTGATAATAACCATGTTTCATTCCCATAGAGGACAGCAAGTAGTACTGTTGAATTAAAAAGGTCAGTGCATTGTTTCTTGTTGATTTTCTAGTTTAACAAGATTTCTTTAACGGAGTTAAATGCCACCCATCCTACTTTCTTTCTTCTGGCTAGTTCTGCTCTCTGATTGTTGTTCATCTCAATCAGATGGCTGAGAGTGTTCTAAATTATAGCAACCTGAGAGGTGGTAGCACCTGATTGATATTTTTCTTTCACTGAATTTTTTGGAATAGATATTTTATATATTATATTACAACCTTCCTGCCAATTCTCTTTAGCAAAACAGGAATTAACCAGGTACAGTGTTTTCCTTTGCAGACCAGAATGGGCTTTCTCAGACCCTTTGAGATTGAAAGGGAGACATTTAGAGCTAATCTGAATAATCTGTTGTTGCTGATGGCTGTGGGAAGCTATATTGTTGTGCTTGCATCTTGTCTGTCTTTTGCTTGAACACACCCTGCTCCCTTTGACCCCTGAATTTGGTTTATAAAAACCATGCCGGTAAATTTCACTCCTTGTCTAAAGAAGTGGACTTGATCCACGAAAGCTAACAATAAAAATATAGCAGTTAAAGTGCTACAGTGTTTTTTATTTTGTTTTGTTTTCTGATATTTCTTTCACCGATAATTGTGATACAATGGCTGTCATAGAGACATTGACAAACAGCACAGCACTGTTGTGGTCAAGGAGCTGCCTCATGGTAGGGATTACTTGTTTCATCCTCAGATCATCAGCAGGAATCGTTAAACATGTTTGTCCTTGCCGCTGGCTCTTTGGCTATAAACAAAGATGAGAGCAGCTCCCCCAGTTGCTTAGTGGTTAAGAGACTGAGCTTGGAGACTGGAAGGTTGGGTTTCGATATCTGAGGACTGCAATTTTGGACATGAAAGGAGCCTCATTCGGGTGTCCCCTGAGCAGAGTGTCTCTAGCAAAAAATCTTTCAACCCAGAGTAATCTCTGACATGAAATTATAATAGGGATGAGCACTGAACCCTAGAGTCAGATACAACTGGCTTTCAAGCAAGGGCAACCTTTACCTTTACCTAAATAATTTTGCTTTGCCTCGCATATGAGCTCTCACAAGATAGAAGACCATGGAGAGTTTGGCCTCAGAGAAAAACATGCACCTTTACATGATTAGCTTTTGTGCATTTCTGTAAAACTGTGGCATGCTGGAAGAAGTGATAACTATGGCATGAACTAGAAAAAGTAGCAGATGAGTTGGATGTGTTGCTTGTGTCTTTGTGATCCATCAACTTGTTAGTCTCTGTGTTTATGTGTTTAACTTCCTAAATGGAAGGTGCCTGTTTTGTGCAGAAACAGAAGTTTTATACACATTATATTTTGTGCAAATGGTGAAATATGAGAGAGGCCACTTCCCATCTGATCTGGCATTGAAGCCACAAGATGCCATCTCACTTTGCTGAAGCAGTGTAACTTGAAAGATAAATCCTGAAGTCTGTTCACAAAATATTTCTTCATGTCTATTGAGATGGTTAAACATAGTACATTAAAAATAAAGATAGATCTCATTGCTGGACATCTTTAGCATGGCACATCAACAGTTCTTTGGTAAACTAGCTGACCACTCTTTATATTTATACCCAAAAGCGTTATAGAATTATGGATCTGTTACTATACTTGAAAGAATTTTAATGACACCATTAAAAATTAACGATTTAACTATTGATTAGACTATCTAAAACATGGGAAGATGTTATCATATTATTTTTTCTTCTTCCGTTGGTCAGCTAAAAGCTAAAAAAAGCCATAAGTTCAATAGTTTAGTGCAACTTCCTGCTCCAGTTTTTAAAAAAGCACATTTCCATGATAATGCGCTATTATTTATTGAGAACTTAGAGTACCAGTGCATCCTGCCCCTGCTTTAATGGTATCCTAGGGGTTTCTGGTGGTAAGACTACAATCACACAGTACTAGTTTTAACATATGAGGGATGTTTATATGGTCCTGTCCCAATGTACAATAAAAGAATATAGGAGTGGAAAGAGCTATAAACATGCCAGCTTCTCAACATATTATGACCACTACCTTTACATAGACTGTTGCCATGTTTGGCAGAAATGGGCAAAGCATAAATGGGACCACTCCACCCTAGAATAGGGAAAATATCAATATATACCAAGAGCACTCTTGCATTTGGGCAAAACACGCAGATGACAGAGAAGGGTTTCCATTGAGGATATCAGTGGTAATGGGATCAGAATGGCCATGGTACATGTCAATTGTCATTGTAGAGCTTGCCTATGCACCTTCATGAGCCATATTCTGCAATCTTTTGATGCAGAGCATGTCTCTGTGACTGAGCAGGAAGGTTCAATATTAAATGCCAATTTTAAAAGTCTGCATTGGAATTGAAATGATATACAAATATAATTTGACAATTCTAATTCAGCTAATATACATGTGAGTGAATGCAGGATTTTTTTCATTTACACAGATCTTTCCAGTGAGCTTGATTAAGAGGTTGGGAGGGGTTGGGAGATATTGGCATTCATTGCTAATTCATTTGAGAGTTAGCAACCTATTCACCCTAATAAATTCAGCCTTGGGAAAACAGACAGAGATTGTCAAGCTACTTATAAATGTTGTTGGTTGTTACTGTTAGTGCTGTTGTTTCTCTTTTGCAGAAGATTGCTATGAATTTGAATCTTTGCAAGCTGTGGAGTGGAAATTGAACAGTCCCAAGCCTAAAACTCAGGGTAGTTTGATTTGAAAGTAGATTTCACACTAAAGATTTAAAAGTATGTCTTTATGAGAGAAAGCAGATTTTAGCCTGAAGTTTATTCAAACCAGGGTTACTTAGACTCTGAAATGAGAAAGACAATAGCAATTCTAAAAAGAATTGTGTTAAGAATCTCTGTTTATTGGTATTAATCCAATATGGTGTTATTGCACTGCAAGTCTGTTCATAAAGAAAGTAATTCTCATGTTCCTTTGTTTAGTAGCCAGACAACACATATTCACAGTTTCATGAATGCATTTCCATACATTAAGCTTATATCAAGGATATCTTATTTCCATTCCAATCATATACAGTTGTACCTCACTTAAAGAGCATAATGTGTTCCACAGGATTGCTCTTTAGGTGAGTTTGCTCTTTATGTGAAACACCATTGTAAGTGATGGGGGGGACTGTGAAACCCGATTTATTTGTTAAGCAAGTTTTTGGTTGGTTTTAGTTGTTAAGCGAAGTGACCATTCAGAGAAAATTCTGCTCTTTAAGCGAGTTACTCTCTAAGTGGTGTGCTCTTTATGCGAGATTTTATTGTAATTTAAAAAAAGAAAAGAAAAATGTTTTGATTTGGATTCCTGCACTGAGGAGGGCGTTGAATTCAATAGTATCACAGGCCTCTTACAACTCAGTTATTGTATGATTCTATGACTTAGGAGGGGCTGCAGTGGCTCATTGGTTAGGAAGCTCAGGGTTGCCATAATTCTCTCCAGCCAAACCGGGCTGACAGCCTTCATCAGTTCGGCCCCCGGGCTCGTCCACCTGTCCTGGAGGCACCACCCGCCTGGCAGGGCTTAAAAGCCGTGGCGGCGGCGGCTGGACTCTTGCGCCGCTGCCATCAGCAACACCTGCGGCCGGAGTGAGGCCGCCTTCTCGCTCGGCCCCCGGGCTCGTCCACCTGTCCCGGAGGCACCACCCGCCCGGCAGGGCTTAAAAGCCACGGCGGCGGCGGCTGGACTCTTGCGCCGCCGCCATCAGCAACACCTGCGGCCGGAGTGAGGCCGCCTTCCCGCTCGGCCCCCGGGCTCGTCCACCTGTCCCGGAGGCACCACCCGCCCGGCAGGGCTTAAAAGCCACGGCGGCGGCGGCTGGACTCTTGCACCACCGCCATCAGCAACACCTGCGGCCGGAGCAGACGTCTCGACCTCCCCCGGACTCGAAACACCTGTCCAGGGGAGTTGATTTTGCCCCACCGGCACCTAGAGACTACCTGGGGATAGGGGGTTGGTGTTCGCTGCAGCCATACCGGGACTGGATAGCAGGTGTGTTGGGGGGGGATGTGGATGGGCAGTGGGATGATGTTTTATATTGTACATTTCCTTGTATTACATATGAATAGTATTGTGATTATATTGTATATTGCCCATTTGGTATCATATGTTGTTTATGGACTGTAGATTGTACTGTGCTTTTGCTTTTATGACTATATTGACTGTATTATATTTGTTATATTGATATGTTGTTGCTCTTATATTTGATACTGTAACATTGTAAGCCGCTCTAAGTTGCTTCGGCAAGGAGAGTGGCATATAAATACAAATATAAATAAATAAAATAAAAATAAATAAAATAAACTGTAGTCAAGAGGTTTTTTCCTGTGTGATTCTTCTTGCAAAAGACTATTCTTGATGGTTCTACAGTTGTACCTCACTTAAAGAGCATAATGTATTCCACAGGATTGCTCTTTAAGCGAGTTTGCTCTTTAAGCAAAACACCATTGTAAGTGACCAATCGTGACTTCTGGCAGGGGAGATTGCGAACCCTGATTTATTTGGTAAGCGAGTTTTTGGTTGGTTTTATTTGTTAAGCAAAGCAAACATTCAGAGAAAATTCTGCTCTTTAAGCGAGTTACTCTTTAAGCGAGGCACTCTTTATGCGAGTTTTGACTGTATTTTCATTTTTTTGAATAAAATTTCTTTGGCCACTCTTGAAACCACCCTTCCTCCCCATGAGGTCACCCCACCCTCCCTTTCATACACACTCCACTGAAATAGACTCCCCCTCAGGATCTCTTGGACAAAAGTTCTATAGTGGGGCCCAGAATGGCAATGCAGTACATGGCACCTCTGTTTCCTTCTGTAAGGAGAAAAGCAGTAGACAGGAAGGGACTTATTTTGGAGGAGGACCTTTATAATGGTGGACTCTTCATTTTCTGTCAACCCTGTTCCCTTCCTCTCTAGGAATACTGACCCTATGCAATTAACTCTTTGCGGTCTCAGTGTATGAGGTGAGCCAATGGATTTTTGCAAAGAGTTATTTCACTGGCTCTGTGCCTTTCTTTCAGTTATCTCACTTGCAAGTGTCTCCCCTCCCCGGTGGGTTTCTCAGGGTGCTGTTTTGCCTTCTTCACTTTCAAACAGTATAATTGAAAGAAACACAGGGAGGCAATGAATTAACTCTTTGCAAAAAATCCCTTGATGAGGGGTGATCTTGCTTCCTTTGTTCAAAATTAAAAATTCAGGACTTTTACATGTTTTTTCTTGACCCAGCTGGGACAGCTTGACTCTGGGAAAATCCTGGAAAACTGGGACATATGGCAACTCTATGTTAGCTGGAAGACTGGCAAATTGGCATTTTGAGACCCAGGTACTGCATGACAGATTGAGTACTTTTATCTGCCCCAGCTCTTGGGGATGTAAAGGAGCCTCATTTGGGCATTCCCTGAGAAGAGTTTCTCCAACAAAAATCCTTTCAACCCAGAACAATTTCTGACACATATTTAATAACATTAACTTTTGCAGTTGTGCCCTGCACCCTAGCTGTAGAATTCTTTGAAATCAACAGCTCTTACTCTCCATAAACTGCTGAAAACATTTTTTTAATTTATGGAAGCATAACCAAAATAAATTTCAGTATTGAATAATATTACTTATGAGCATTTATTAATTTTGAGTAGTAGTAGTAGTAGTAATAGCAACAACAACAAAACAACAACAACAAAACAAAAACAAAAACAAAAACAAAAACAAAAACAAAAACAACAACAACAACAACAACAACAACAACAACAACAACAACAACAACAACAATAATAATAATAATAATAATAATAATAATAATAATAATAATAATAATAATAATAATAATAATAATAATAATAATATACCGCCCTACTCCATGAAAACCAACTCAGGGTGGCTCACAACATACAATTGAATACAATGTAACAATTCAATAGAACAACACAATTTCACAATATAATCAAACATCATACATCAATAGTTCAAAAGAATATAATATCATAAGATACAGTACACTAAAATAAAACCCCAATATACATCATAAAGTTACAAAAATATTATAAAAAACATAGGAGCATTACACAATATTACAAAGAAGAAATGTTACAAAAAGGCATCCCCACCCCGAATCCTACCCATTAAGCCACCAACAGACTACTCCCCTTCCTTCTGTCCAAGGGAAAGGAGAAGGACAATGTCTCCAACCGACATGTAGATACTGCCACAAAGCCCCTGCTCAGAAAAAGTCTAGCAAGTTTAGAATTAAACATGATGTCTTTTGTTATTGTTTTTTTTTCCTTTCCTTGTAGTAAGTCCAAAGGGGAAATGTGAGGAATGAAATGCAGGAATATATAAAAGATGTTATGAAATAACTTTATTATCAAGGGTTTCATAATGTAATGCAATCAAATAAGTCTGAAACAGTTTAATATATACACCACCTGTTGTAGTCAGCTCTGTCTTACAATTTGTTCTGTGTTTCATGTTTGTTTATGTTGCTTATTTGCAAGAAATAAAAATGTTTTATTTTTTTAAAAAATAATTAAAGCGTTTGATGGACACTGATGTCTTTAGGGTTGATAATTGTTTTACTGGTTGGGTGGTTTCGTTCTTATGTTGTGCATTGTTTTGTTATTATTTTATTTATGTCTTATTGTTTGATCTTATTTTATTGTGAGCTGCCTAGAATAGTGTTGTATGCTAATTATGGTGGGATATAAACAAAGAGTCTTTAAGAAAAGTCTTTCTATCAAGTCATGCAGTGGGTCCATCAAACGTTGTATGTTCTACATCAGTGGTCCCCACCTTCTGGGACATAGGGGCAACATTAGAGTAACCAATGCCTAGGGAGCTACATCTTAAACCAAAATGTAACAAAATTATTAACTTAACAATTGAAATTAAAAAATAACATTCAGAGGTCAAAGAGGAAATGTTAATGGTACAGGTATCTGAGCACTACCGATGAGCAAAGAATGGCCAAAATGTTGGTTGGAGGATATGACCAAGAGGGGTCTGGAAGAAGGAACCATGGATGCAGAGGTGGGCAGCAAAAAAGTTCGCTATCATAAAGTGGGCGGAGCCTACATCGTGAACAGAGTCTATGTTGTGGGTGGAGCCTACATCATGGGTGGAGCCTATGTTGTGGGTGGAGCCTACATCTTGTGCAGAGCTTACGTCATGGGTGATCTAGTCATGCCTGCCATATGGCCATGTATACATCTGCAAACACAGGCAGCACTGGCTCTTTAGCTGCAAATGGAGATGAGCACCACACCCTAGAGTCAGATATGACTGGCTTTTGAGCAAGGGAGACCTTGAACCACTTGTAGGGATAAAACCTGATGTCAAATTTGAATACCAATTGGGGATCTTCTGTTATTAGGTAAAGGTTGCCCTTTCTCAAAAGCCAGTTGTTACCAACTCTAGGGTTCAGTGCTCATCTCTGTTTATAGCCAAAGAGTCAGTGGACGTGATCCACAAAAGCTCACATTAAAATACAGCATTTAGTATTTAAGGTGCCACAATGTTTTTGTCTTTTTGTTTTGTTTACTCTCTTATATGCTTGCATAGAATAAAACTTTTTAAAGGGTAGCTGTGTTAGTCTGGGCAGGACAGGGAGGTGGGCATGGCCACCCAGTTTCACTTTCCCCCTGGCTTATGATGTCCACTGCATACCCAACTCATTCACCTGAATCAAGCCGGGCGCAGAGTTTCCACCTCATCCAATGATGCCCTGAGGGATTCACCACTACCATCCTAACCCAGCTCTACCTGTTAGCTAAATGTGATCCATTTAACTAACTCCACCATAACTAGCCTATAATGCCCTGCAGATATAGAGTGGGAGAGACAAAGACCACTCTACACCCACTCACCTGCCAAGAAAGCTAGGCTGGGGAAAAAACATATCAAGTCCTGCAAGGTGACCCAATCCGCACTCTATACTACTGGGCGGGTGGGCTGTCCAAAGCACCACTGAAAGAGGGATAGACCCAGGATATGGCAGGCCTTAAATAGCCCACAAACCTTACCATTAAACCACCAAGCTGGGATGCAAAAGCGTCCACTGCCAAGTGCTGCCTCCTTAATGATAGAAGCCCCTGATGTTTCCAGGCCACAGCTGAATATACAGAGAAGACATTGTCTTGTTTGTCTTATGTAGAGTACAAAAAGACATTGTTGACAAAGAATGGCATAGATCATGTTAGCAAAGGAAAGAAACATTTTTCTTAATGTCATATGGTTTCACCAACCATATGACATTTTTCTTAGTGTAAAGCCATATGACATTAATAAAAAAAACTTTATCTACCTAATATTACTCTCCCCACTTTTCATCCCATTTTGAAGGTTTCATTTTTTTATACATTTGTTATAACAAGTTATAACAAATCAAGTTATAACAAATCAAGTTGCTTTGATTTATCATGATGTCATGAAGCAGTCACCTCCAAAATGTTCTTTCATTAGCAGGCTTGCTCCTTTATTGCAAACTCAAGGTTGTTGTTTCCTTTATTAAGCCAATCCATCACATGTGTAGTCTTCTTTTCCTGCTGCCTTCACCTTTTCCTATAATTATTGTCTTTTCCGGTGAGTCTTATTTTCTTATGATGTGCACAAAATTCAACAGCTATTTTTGTCACTCTCTTCGGAATGAGCTGAGGCTTCATTTGATCTGGTACCCATTTATATTTGTCTTTCTGGCAGCCCATGGAATCTACAAAGATTTCATCTAACAACCTTAACAAATCAAACATCAAATATTAATTCTTCCATTTCCCTAAGCCAGGGATTTTTAACCTGCAGCCCATGGGCCAAATGTAGCCCATGGTGCCATTTCATGTGCCCCCCCCCCCATTGCCTCTACTACACCAGGAAGTGTCATGTGGTGTAGGAAGGGCAAAATGGCTGTCTGGCCCCCAAAGCTGTCTGAGGGAGCATGACCTGGCTTAAAATGGTTGAGAACTCCTGCCCTAGGCAGTTACGAAAGTGAGTCAGCTGTCAGTGATCTTCTGTTAATGGATTCTCAATGATCTCATCAATTAGACCCTCCTGAGCATCTTTATCAGTTCACTTTAGTACAGTGATAAACCAAATACTAAAAAGGTCTTGTTAACAATAAGGACTGGAAAATAGTTGCAAAAGAACATATTGCTTGGGTATACCATTAGCACCCAAATAAAATAAAGACTTTGAGAAAATGTGCTGGTATTCTAAGTAAAGTTGTGAATATCTTAATTATAACTGAAATGGATAAAATAACTTCTCACAGGTTTCTTTCATATTAAGGGAAAAGTCACAGTAGGAAAAGGAGGTATTGTGCTAGATTAGACAAAGTTAAAATTCTGCAACCATTGAACTCTTAAAAAGAAAAATGTCACTTTAGGAAGAGGCAGAGAAGGAAGATGGTTATGGAGGAAGACTCAAAGAAAGCCATCAACTAAGTTAGTGTTCCTTTTATAATAATAACAACAAAACAATCTGCCTTGCAATTTTAAATAGGGCACCCCAACAAGAAATTGTAACCTTGTGCAAAGAGTCTGCTTGTGCTCTGTACTAAATTTGGGGATGTTAATTCAAAGGTTATTTTTTTAGTTATGATTTGCTGTAAAGAACTTTTTTTACTCTGTGAAGAAGCAAACCACCTTTTCTTTCCCTAGATTTGAAACAAATCAAATAAGGTGAAAAGAATAATCTTACTTATCTTGAAGGAGAACAGTGGATCCATCCTCTTATTTTATTTAGAAAGAACCCCAGATGCAGGGGCTGTAATACTGATCTTTACAAAGCCTCTCAAAAGGGCACAACTGACTGGTATAAACTGCATGGAAGAGGCTTTCCAAAGTAAAAATTCATTGAGTTCTGGGGCGCTTTGAACTTTTGACTATGCTGACACTCAAGAACTATTTAACTCTTTCCTTTCCAAACAAGCTTTTAAAAGGGATTTTGTTTCTGCTTGTAAAAATATTTTAAAAGATTTATTAAAAGTATAAGAAGAAGAAAAAATCAGAAGCTCACTCATTTAAACTATGGAATTATTATTATCATTTTGTAAAGTTCTCTTCCAACACTACATTTCAAATTAGTTGATCTTTTATTTGTCTTTCTTTCCTGTCTTTCTTTTACATAGTAAAAGGTCAATTATTTTGACTTTGGTCTCCTGTGATCTTTTTGTTTCTAAGTCTTGCACTTAGTCACATCTTTACTGAGTCGGCCCAGCCGAGTAGGGCGGTATAGAAATTGGAGTAAATAAATAAATAAATAAATAAAATAAATACTTGACCATTTCATTAAGTTCAAAACAACTTTTCAAATATTTTGACACACAGAGACTACAGCTACATCCCAGCAACCATATTACAGATCATGTGCTTGTTTCCTGGGATCTTCTAGCACTAAGTAATTCTATGTGAGGGAAATTTCAATTGGAATTTGTGTGTACTGTACAAATACTTAAATGTATGTTTTTAAAAGCAGGAACTTCAATTCTTTTTTTAAAAAAAACACTCTGGTTTATGAATGCAGAATATTGTGCTTCTTCCTCCATGATTCAGTACACCAGAAATGGCTTGTTATCACTGCACAACTGTGTGTCTACATATAAAAAAACTCTGCTCCTAGGGTTTTCTCTTTTTCGGTGTCTCTGTGTGAATGGTACTATGTGAATGGCATTCTTTATGTGTTTGTAGAACATCTATACTACTTCCATTTGTCAACATTTAGGCTGCCCTTTGATAAGTAAAACTTAGCATCCTTTTTCCTTCTGGCAATGTGGGCACAATATTATTCAGCAATATTTGGCTATTTCCTTCCATTTTGAATCACACATTCATAAGCAGGAGGTTTTTGTTTTGCTTTTAAAGAACTGAATTATTCTTGAGTGCTGACAAGTCAGTTTCTCACTCATAGCAAACCTTTCCAGGGTTTTCTTGGAAAATAATACTCAAAATTGGGTTACTGTTCCCTGCTTTGGAAGCACCTTGAAATTTTCTGAACCTAAAAAGAAGTATGTACACATGCACATGACTGTGCATACAAAATTATGGCAAGTGTAATAGGAAAGAGAGATTGATCAAAATGATATAAACAATCCATCCAGTGCTACTACATTTTGATACTCCATTCAGCAAGTCAAAAATTACGTGATATTTCAATGCAGCACATTTTGCAGTATATCAAAACTGTTCATGAAAATGCACAAACATAGCAATGTAGATTTTATTATTTGAGGCCAAGAACAAAAATCCTGCCATCTTACTCGAGCTCACATTTAGTAGATTTTTAAAATGTTTATTTTCCAATTTACTGGGGCAAGAGCAAATCAAGTTAAGATTTGCATCACTAAGAAATGCTAGATGAGAGGGAGGAAAGTTTCATGCATATCACTCCTTTGCTGATTTGAGAGACTCATAGAAGTACTGTATCTGAATTTTATGTGCTAACTGCAAGGAATTTACATGAGAGAGATACTCAAAGACTTCAGTTACAAAAGTTTATAACTTTTTGGCAGTGGTTGTTAATTTTCTATCCAGGCACTAATTCGCCTTTCTATTGGAAGGTCAAGAGAATTAGCTAGACAGTTCAGTCAGATTTTGTCAGCTGCAAAAAGCTGTTCAATGGCATTTGAAAAGAATGAGAGAGAAGCATTTTGTTTTCATCAGGAAAAGAAACAATATCTCAGCTGCTCCTCTATTTAATACAATCCCTTCCTTCCTTCCAGAAAAGAGAGGACAACATATAACTATTTGTGTCATTCTGCATAGATTGCTGACCCTCTTATTATATGAAGAAAAAGGCAAAGCAGGTAACAGAGTGAATAAAATATGTGGTAAAAAATCATTTTCAGAAATTCATTTAAAAATCTGAAAACATAATTACCACTTTTTGTCTCATACTTTGTGGATGTGTATTTATCCTTTCTTGAATTCAGTAGTCGTGCCTTAATTATATTTATATTATTTTCCAAAGAAAACACAATTTCAAGTACCCTCTTCCTCTTCTGCATGTTTATATATACAACAGAAAATATTGTGTGTTTTTGAACCCATTTGTACACATCTATTGTGTCTCTTGAGGATCTATTTTGAGTTCATAGGCTTTGGGGGGAGATGCTTAAGAACATTTAGTTGAAAATAAGTCATCAAATGGGAAAAGCTTATTTAAAATGCTCTGAACGTCTACATTTAGGACTGAATTGCAGTTGTGTGGGATTGCCAATATATACACTGTATGAAGCAAAATAGCAGCAAATGGTACATCATCTCTGAGCTCTACAGTTTTTGAGCTGCCTGCTGTAAGAAAAAGTCAATTTTCTTTTTCATAGAATGTTCCCTTTTTCCAATCTGTTAAAATCTTCCTTTCCAACATACCAACTCAGAGGCTCAGTTTGCAGTTCAGATCTAAACCAACTACTACTGTAAGTAGGCAGGAGTTTTGAATGAACTAGTTCTAATTGGCTAATTAGGTAAAGGTCACCCTTGCTCGAAAGCCCATCGTATCTGACTCTAGGGTTCAATGCTCATGTGTTTTTATAGCCAAAGAGCCAGTGAAGTGAGACCTATTTATCTGCTTGCAATTTCTTGCTTTTGAACTGCTATGTTGGCAGGAGTTGGGAAAGAGACGGGAACTCATTCCATCGTGCAGTGCTCGGGAATCAAACTCTGACCTTCCAGATGTTGAGTTCAGTGTCTTAACCACTTGAGCCACCACAGTTCCCTGTGCCATAAACTGGAAGGGATTTGATGACATATAATAACAGAAATACATATCCAGTGTGGTGTAATGGACAGAGTGATGGGCTAGGACTCAGGTGACCTATGATATAACTCGTGCTCTGTCATGGAAACTCACTACAGCAATGGGTTAAAATAAATAAATAAATAAATAAATAAAATAAAAAAATGTATGCCATTGAATAAATTGTGACTTATGGCAATCCTTTCCAGGGTTTTCTAGTTAAAGTATATTCTGAAGTAGCTTACTGTTCTTTCCTTCTAGGGGTGTCCAGACTGTGCAGCTTGCTCTTGTACAAGGACTAGCTTTCCTTCCTGAAGGCTCCTTAGACCACTGAGCTATCAAGCAGCTGAACAGAACTGGTAAAACCGATCCTTAAATATATTCAGTGGTGGGCATCAGCAGGTTTGCACCAGTTCACCAGAACAGGTAGCAGAAATTCTGGCTGGCCGCACCCATCCAAGTTTTGAAATAAAGTTGTCCTAATTCAGGTGCAACACAGGGCTTTCCCCCATACCATGCCCACAGTGTGGAAGTAATTTTTTTTTGGGCCCACCACTGAATGTATTGTACTTGCTTTGAAAGCCCTGTTGTGGTTGCTATAGATAAATCCTGTCATGAGGGCATGGAACATAATGTAACAAGAAAAATAACATGAGTTTTCTTACCTAAGAAAATATACACTATTCTTTGTTGAGGAATTTGAAGTAATTTCCAGTCCATTAAAGCCTCTATCAAATAAGTTAGTGTCTAGAATGCTACAAGATGTTTGGTTGTGTGTGGGGGTGGAGGGGGGTTATCAAGCATTAAATAATGTAAGTGGGCCTTCTTTCCACAGAGGCAATAATATCTGTTTACATAAACGCCCATCCACTCACAGGAAATACAAGTTTATTGTCTTCTTTTGCTTTCTTCAACAGCATTTCTGAAGTGTGCTGTAAAGTTAGTACCAAAGAAAATATATACATACATGAATGAGAATAACAAAATCTGTTTGCACAGTCAATTCCGACCCTTTGCAACCCCATGGACCACTGCTCACCAGGAACCCCTGTCTTTCGTTCTCCTCACTGTCCAGGGTACTCTCAAAACTATCTTCCAACACCACATTTCAAATACATCTATTCTTCTGCGCTCAGCTTTCCTTATGGTCCAGCACTCACAATCATACATTACCACCGGGAATACCATTGCCTTGACTATGCAGATTTTTGTTTGCAAGGTGATGTCTCTACTTTTGACTATGTTCCCCAGGTTTCACATAGCTTGTCTCCCCAGAATCAGTCTCCTTTTTGTTTCATAGCTGCAATCACCATCTGCAGTGATCTTTGAGCCTAGAAAAGTAAAGTCTGTCACTGCTTCTATTTCTTCCCCATCTATTTTCCAGGAACTGATAGGACCTGTTGCCATTATCTTGGTTTTCTTGATGTTGAGTCATAAACCAGCTTTTACACTTTCATCTTTCAACCTAAGCAGGATTTTCTTTAGGTCTTCCTCACTTTCTGCCATTAGGGTAGTATCATCTGCATATCTTAAATTGTTGACGTTTCTCCCAGCAATTTTGATCCCAACTTGTGATTTGTCCATCCCTGCCTTAAGCATTATATGCTCTGTGTATAAGTTGAATAAGCAAGGTGACAAAATGCAGCCTTGTCTTACTCCTTTTACTATTCCAAACCACTCCATCATTCCATATTCTGTCCTGTTGCTTCTTGACTCATGTACAGATTTAAGGTGTTCTTGTATTCCCATCTCTTTCATTACTTGCCACATTTTGTTGTGGCCCACACAGTCAAAGGCCTTAGTGTAGTCAACGAAACAGAAGTAGACTTGTTTCTGACATTCCTTTGTATATTTTGTATATGCAGTATATATGTTCACCTGTATATGGGAGTAGGGAGATTAACTTGGAGAATAAAATAGATTTGTTCTCGCTTGCCTCCAGAAGAGTAGGAACTAAAGCAACTTTTTCAGATTACAAGAACTGGAGTGTCTACTAAACTTAATAACGTCGGTGTGATGCAAGCTACTTGTCAGATTGAGATCCTGTCTTAGAAAAGGGTGGGCTTTAAGCACATGGAAACTATATACAATAAGGGTAATGTGCTAGTCCTAATGACAGAAACCATTGCCATAGAAAGGGTCTGTGCTGATTGTTTGGAATTGGATTGCCTACATTCTTAATACACTGTGGAGCTATAGTTTCACTAACAAAAATTAGATTTAGATTGTAGCCTCTCTGCCACCTGCCACTGTTAAGTTAACTGGGTAGTTTAAGATCTGCAGAAGGCATAGTGAATGAAATTATGTCATTGCTTTCAAAATGATAAGGAAACTGTTAGATCTGGAGATCAGGGCGCGGGAGTGAGGACACGGAAGCCATTAAGGGTGAACCAAACAACACGTCTGTTTATTGTGGTTAGCACAGACAACAACAACAACGGCTGGGTCAGCAGGGGATTAAATACCCTGCTTGACCCAGCCCACTGACCAATGGGTAGCGGCGGTTTTCCCGCCGCTAGGACATTTAAATATCTAACACCCCTTCCCCCCAGAATGCCCCAGTCTGCTATTTGCATACAAAATCCTCCAGGTGACGGGGGCGTGTTCTTACTCGATCGGACCTGCGCAGTTCAGTCGGCGCTGGGGCATCGGGCAGAGCGGACCTGTCGCTCTCGCTGTGCCCTGGCTGGGCCGGGAGCGGATCCGGAATACGAGCGTCGGGCTCCGCGGTGACCGGGGGTGAGCCTGTTCCACACGGTAAGCTGGCCGGTGATGGTGCTGCGTGAATGGGGCTGCTTTCTGGCCGAACCGGGTCGGTGACCGGTTCGTCCATCGGGTGCATGTCTGACTCAGCGCCGGTCTGCACTCCCCGGGGGAGGTTGCTATTCGTGTCGGGACTCGTTCGCCTCCTGAGCTGGTCGACATGGCGTTTCCATGTCCGACCATCAGCGAGGCGAACCTTGTAGGTGTAGGGGGCCAGCATTTCGCTGACGGTTCCCTCTTCCCACGGGTGGCCCGACGCGTAGTTCCTAGCGAAGATTGGTGAGTCAATGGCCAGTGTCCGGCCCTGTGGTTGGTCCCCCCTGAACTTGTCTGGAGAATACCTAGGGTGTAACCGGTCAAGCTGACAACGGAGTCTCCTACCCATGAGTAACTCTGCGGGGGCCCTTCCCGTGGCAGCGCAGGGAAGGTTGTGTTGGGCCAACAAGAACGTGTCTACGCGTTCCTGCCAGTCCCTGGGTCCTAGCCTTTCCAGGGCCTCCTTTGCGCTGCGCACGAATCTCTCTGCCTGCCCATTCCCTTGCGCCCTGAACGGGGATGTGAGAGCGTGCCTGGTTCCTAGGGATGCCAGGTACTGTTCAAACTCAGTGGCCGTGAACTGAGGCCCGTTGTCAGAGACTAGGGTGTCAGGAATGCCGTGTGTGGAAAAGAGTTGTCTGAGTTCCCGGATCATTGCTCAGGCTGTGGTGCTACTCAGGAGTCGGATCTCCAACCATTTTGAGTAGGCATCCACTACAATCAGGAATGTTTGGCCGTGGAATGGGCCGGCGAGGTCGATGTGAATCCTCTGCCATGGGCCCGAGGGCTGTTCCCATTCTCTGACCGGGGCTGCTGGTGGATTGGGTCGTGATGATTGGCAAGGTGTACATTTGGCCACCCACGACTCTATGTCCTTGTCAATACCAGGCCACCACACGTAACTTTGGGCTAACCCCTTCATCTTTACTATTCCCGGGTGGCTGGCATGCAGTGTTTCTAGGACCTTGGGGCGGATTTTCCTGGGCACCACTACCCGGTCCCCCCACAGCAAGCAACCCCCCACACAGCACAGTTCGTCTTTCTTGTCGAAATATACCTTGAACTCCCCTTCCCCCTTGTCCGGCCACCCCCGTTGAACCCAGCTGGAAACGGCCCGAAGTTCGGCATCCCACGCCGTCGCCCTGGCAACCTCGGCCGACGTAGTGGGGGCAGAGTCCAGGATGTCCAGGGCAAGAACCGATGCTTCCCCCCGTTCCGCGCCTTCCTGGGTCGGGAGGGGGCATCTGCTCAAGGCATCAGCATTTCCCATGTGTTTCCCGGGCCGGTAGACTAAGGTGTACGAGTACCCCGACAGGAAAATGGCCCACCTTTGCATCCGGGGGGACAAGGCAGAGGGTGTAGGCCGGTCGCCAGCCAGGAGTCCCAATAGGGGCTTATGATCAGTCACAAGTTCGAAGTCCCGGCCGTACAAGTAGTCATGGAATTTTCTTACCCCTGCCACTGCCGCCAGCGCCTCCTTGTCGATCTGGCCATAGTTCCTCTCCGTCGGCGACATGGTCCTGGAGTAATAGGCGATGGGCGCCTCGAGGCCGTTGGGTAGTCGGTGGGCCAGGACTGCGCCGACGCCGTAGGGAGACGCGTCGCAGGCGAGGACCAGTAGCAGGGTCGCGTTGTATTGGATCAGGAAACTGTCCTGGGAGAGAAGATTTTTAACAGCAGCAAAAGCTGACTTTTGCTCGGGTCCCCACACCCACTCTGCCTTCGCGGCCAACAGTCTGTGTAGGGGCTCAGCCGCGGTGGCCTTTCCTTTCAGGAAGGTCGCGTAGAAATCCGAATCGCTTCCACTTTCCCCTTCGTTGGGTGGATGCCCTTGGCGTCGATGTGGAATCCTAAGAAGTCCACGGAGGGGACCCCCAACAGGCACTTATCCCGTTTCACCCTGAGCCCAGCGGCCCTGAATTTAGCCAGGACAGCGGCGACCCTGTCCTTGAGCTGCCCGGGATCCCCCGCAATTATCAGGACATCATCGAAATAGGGTACCACCCCCGGGAGTCCTTGGAGGAGCCTTTCCATCGTGCTCTGAAACAGTCCCGGAGCTATGCTGACCCCGAACTGCAGCCTCGTGCACTTGAATGCCCCCCGGTGTGTGACAATGGTCTGGGCTTCGGCCGTAGTGTCATCCACCGGAAGCTGTTGGTACGCTTGGGCCAGGTCCAGCTTGGCAAAGATCTTGCCAGGGCCCAGTGAATGGAGTAAGTGGTCTATGACGGGAACCGGGTACGCGCTCGGCTCTAATGCCTTGTTGATCGTGCATTTGTAGTCCGCACAGATGCGCACTGACCCGTCCGGTTTGATGGGGGTCACTATGGGGGTCTCCCACCAAGCGTGGTCTACGGGAACGAGGATTCCCTGGGCGACCAGCTTGTCGAGCTCCTTCTCGACCCTGGGCTTGAGTGCCAGTGGGACTCTCCGGGCCTTAAGTCGGATGGGGGCAACGCTCGGGTTGAGTGCAAATGAAATAGGGGACCCCACATACCTGCCCAATCCTTCCCCGAAAACGTCCTGGAATTCGGCCATCAGGTCGTCCCTCAGCGAGGCGTCCCCGGGCTGGTCAGTCGCAGTGTTGTGGATGCCAGCGATGGACAGTCCCAGGGCGGGGAACCAGTTTGTGCCCAGTAGCGTCGGGATGTTACCGTGGACTACGGTCAGCGGTAGGCTTTCTTCCTTCGGTCCGTACTTGACACGGACCCACTTCTGTCCTGCGACGGGGAGGAACTTGCCTTGGCAGTCCTTGATTCGGATCCTCTGGGTCTGGAGGTCTGATTCTTTTAGGGCCGGGAATGTCTTCTTCATCCACCTCCACGGGATGATGGATATGGCGGCCCCAGAGTCGACCTCCATCGGACACTCTGCCCCGTTGATCGTGACTGTGGCGTGGTACTTCTCTCCCTTCTGTGTGGCGGTGTGGCTTATCGTGAGCGTGTGCGTCTCTGCATCTTCGAATTTGCCGCTGTTGCGTCCCTGGCGCCTCTGATTTGTCCTCTGTTTGGCGGCCATCTTGCCCGGCGGGAACTTTTGAATCTGCCGGTCAGCTTGGTTCTCCGCTTGCCTTGCCCGGCAGACCTTCCCAATGTGTCCCCGCTTGTCGCAATAGCGGCAGATGGCCTCCCTGAAGCGGCAATGTGCCCGCTGGTGTGGCCCTCCGCAGCTGGCGCAGCGCTGGCCGCTCCTGCCCGAGTTTCCCCCGTCGGTCGCGCACACCTCTGCTTCTTCCTCCTCGTCCTCGTCAGAAACGACGTCTTGATGGTGAGCGGAGGCTTGGCGGGGCGCCGACGGGGACCGGTTGAGGGAGGATGCGGTCGACATTGAGAGCTCGAAAGCTCTGGCCTCCTCGATGGCCCCGGCCAGGGTCAGGTCTCTCCGGGCCAATAGCCTCTTCCGGAGCTTGTTGTCGCGGACTCCTCTGATAAGCTGCTCGGTCAGGGAGTCCTCGAGGAATGGCCCGAATGTCGCCGGGACGGCTGCTGCCCTTAGGGCGGCTACGTACTCGCCGATGGTTTCCCCTGGCATCTGGTATCGGTCCCGGAACTGGATCCGGAACACGAACTTCGATGGCTCCGGCGCATAGTGGTTCTTGAGGGCCAACTGTAGTGCTTCCCATGAGACGTCCAGGATTGGTGTTGGATCCACCAGGGACTGGGCCACTTCGTAGACCTTGGCTCCGCAGTGGGTGAGGAAGAATGCCTTCTTCCGCTCCGATGCTATCTCTCCCAGTTCCGCAGCTAGCAGGGAGAACTCAAAACGGTCCATATAGCTCTTCCATCTCTCGTCCTTCGGTTGGAAGGGAGCCGATGGAACGTAAGCTGCCATGGCGAGGTGCCTTCGTGAGAGGTGGCTCTGGTGTGTGTGATGGTTCTGGTCCGTTCCTCAATATCCCACCTTCGTCGCCAGTGTTAGATCCGGAGATCAGGGCGCGGGAGTGAGGACACGGAAGCCATTAAGGGTGAACCAAACAACATGTCTGTTTATTGTGGTTAGCACAGACAACAACAACAACGGCTGGGTCAGCAGGGGATTAAATACCCTGCTTGACCCAGCCCACTGACCAATGGGTAGCGGCGGTTTTCCCGCCGCTAGGACATTTAAATATCTAACAGAAACATTGAAGAAGGAAAGGTTGATGTGTCCATGTAGAAACTCCATTGAAGCTAGAACTTCTGCAAACTGTTTCTTTTGTGCAATGAAAGATGTTTGTCCTTCACTTTCCACACATACTGAAAAGTCTGATAGGACTTTAGATGACCATACATAAGGATGGTGGTAGTAAAGCAACCAGCTGTATATATCACCCCATAGAGCTAATTGTACTATCTGGGCAGTTCACAAGTTAATTAGCATTTTACTCCAACATGCTCATTTTTCTGACTCATACATAATTGAAAAATATAACAAAAGGTTTAAGAAAGAGTATAACAATTCCTTTTTTACTATGCAGAAAGAAGTTCAATTTAACAAGCCATCAATATTTTCCTTTCCTCCTTCTCTAGCAGAGTAATTAAGAAACTACTTTCAGTACCTTTAGTAACCACAAAATATTTCACTTTTCCCAACTTCTAATTTTATTCTTAAATATTCCTAGTATCCAGCAATGTACAATAAAAATATATTCACCAAAAGTGGTTTCTTACCCATGCTGGGATTTTCACTAGTTGACTTTTGGACTCTTCAAACTCCATAGTTCTTTGACTCCTACAAATCTACTTCAGCAAAATATTTGAATCTGTTAAGAAGTTTCCAACTTTATTTTGTTGTTTGTAAGAACAGAATAGAAGTTGTCACTTTAGACATATGCCATATTTATCACCAGGGGTACAGACTCCAAAAGATGGACAAAACTGTGTACTTTCAAAGGGATACCCTGGTAAACCTATCATCTGGTAAGAAATTTGGATGTTGAACTATGTTTGTTCTTCAACACAGTTGTCTCTGAGTTCTACTCTCTAAAAATGTTGAAAATAGACTCTCTCACCTGGCCAGTCCCCTGGCTTCAAGAAACTGCAGAACACCTGCGCCGCGTGGCCAGGACCGGACATAGAACTCCAACCCAGCTGCCTCCACCACCAACACACTCTCTCACCTGACCAGCTCCCCAGCTTTGAGAAACCGCAGAACATCTGCGCATTGCAGCAGGGGCCAGGCATAAAATGCCACCACCAATGGACTTTCCCCCTGACTGAACCATGTAGCCAAGAGGGAAGTGTGTTTTGCTTTGAACTGTGTATTATTCTGAAACATGTATTATTTTTTGAAATATGTATTGTTTTTGAAATGCCTTTTGTTCTGGATTGATATGATACTTTGTAATTAGCAATTTGTGATGTTTTATTTTGACTGTATTATCGGGGATTTATTGTATATTTTGTTTGTTGAAATTGTGATGATTTGTGATGCTTATTATGATTGTGTGTAACTTGTAATTATATATTTGTTCTGTTAACTGCCCTGAGTCAGTTTTACCGAGTCGGGTGGTATACAAATCGAATAAATGAAATGAAAAAATCTGTTCAGCAGATCATCTGAAGATAATTTGGTATCACCGGCTAGCTCTTTCTACTGGTTGGTTATGCTGAGAACTCTGTTTAGAAAGAACAGATTACAAACATTACAAGTAAACGTATATGTTTGAAGGGGAAATGGGAAAATCTCTTCCTTTAAGTTTGAAACTTTTGAATGTGCACTAAATGTATCCCATATTCACAGAAATTAAAAGATTGTCCATTATATGTGAGCCAATCTGATAGCCACTTTCATCCAAATAATTTTATTTAGCACTGCTACCTTCACTAGGACCCATTATGAGTTGATAATTGACTGCATCAGCAATGAAGCATTCTATGGATGCTAAACAAACAGCAAGGTTAATTATCTGGCAGTAATGTCACTTAGGGAAGTGCCAAATTGGCCAGCTTTCCCTGCTGTACCTTTGCAGTAAATCAGTATCATGTGTGGCTTCCTGTTCCTTTGCTTCAGTGGGAATATTTCAAATCAGCAAAACAGGAAGCCAGAAAAATGCAGTGAAACTGACAGATATGATTTAGGAGATGCATTTTTTTCCATCAGCAAGTTTACTCGGTAATGCTTCTAGTTTGGAAGGACTAGACAGTTTATGCCATTGCCCAGGGACACCCAAGTGTTATTCTCAATGCTTTCCACTCTTTGAGACAGTGCCTTCTAGATTCCACAATAGAAATAAACAAAGAATTCTGGATGGTTGACCTGACTGTATCTATAGCAGCATCAATTTATAAACTGTCTAATGTACCATTCAGTTTCAAGAAGCCATTTCATATGGAAAACCAAAACACTCACTTCCCAGTTGGAGATTTCAACAGTTGAAGCAACTTTTAGGGCTATGAATGAAAATGGTGAAGCTGTGGCAAAATGAGCAGAATCCCATTCCATGTGCCTTCCACATGATCCTAATATATCTGATTATTTTTTTTAAAACAATGAGAAGCATCAGAGAAGCTGCAATCTAGAGATAATTTTTATTAGTGAGACTATAGCTCAGTAATGTATTAATCCTGACTACAGTAATACATATGCCTCGAGTTACATAAAATCCTACTTACATAATGATTTTGCACTAAAACCATGTCCCGATTTACATAAATGTCCCAATTTACATAACACAATTTCCTATGATTTTGCTTCAAGTTACATAAAAAAAATGTTTTTCCTATGGGGTTGCTACGATTTACATAAATATCATTTTCCTATGGATTTGCTTCAACTTCAGTCAAAAAAACCATTTTTCCTATGGGTTTGCTTCGAGCTAAGTAAAAACTGATTTACATACAAGTCTATGGAACAGATTTTTTACGTAAGTAGGGGTTTAACTGTACTCAGCACAGACCCATTCTTTGTCAGATCAGCTCATGCTATATAACTTCCATCTATACCCATGATGGTGAACCTTGGCACTCCAGATGTTCTTGTTGAACCTTGGCACTCCAGGTGTTGATCAGGGCTTCTGGGAATTGAAGTTCAAGAACAGCGGGAGTGCCAAGGTTCACCATCACTGGTCTATACCAGTCTGTAGATTGATTAATTACAAAAAGGCCAACTGGAGAAAGTTTACTACACAGGTGTACTTCAGACTTCCCATAACCAGAGAACAATGATCCATTTGTAACTTCCATTTTGTAATGTTCTTGTGTTCCCATTTAAGGAGGTTGCTGGACCATCTAAAACCCAGGCCATACCCAGAAAATACACATCAAATACTTAGCTGATATATCAATTTTTAAAGACAATCTTTTGATTTAACATATAATAAAAATTAGGATAAATTTGATCTCTGCACCTGCAGGGAAAAAAATTGGGCACTGTAAAATAGCTTGACATGGCAAAAAACAGACAAAAAGCTTGAAGACTACTAAAAAGACTGAATGACAATTCAAACAAAATATTACCATAAGCTAATGTAACCCCCTAACAAATAGTACTGTGCTCCAAAAATTCATGACAGAAAAGTCCATCCAACACATAATATAAAACATAAAAGGAATAATTTAAACAAATCCAATTAACTTTCTACTACCTTCCTATTGGCGGAACTAGAGGAAGTGATGATAAAAAGTAGGAGTGTCAAAGTGGTGGGATACAATAGTGTCTGGATCAAGCAAATTAAACATTCTGGACAAAATGTAAAGGCATGGCTGCTTCAGATCTTTAATAACATTTGGATGGGTAAAAATATATTTAAAATATGGCAAAAACAAGAGTAATGCCTATGCCATTGTGAGAACAAATTTTGCCAAGGTCAAATTGGGCTCCAGGATGGGAATAATGCCCCCTATGCACAAACAAATCCCTGCATTAGAAGATATTTCCTTATATAAATCAACCAACTGTGGGGTAGGGGAGGACTTGTGAAAACAGGTTTGTGCCTTCCACTTAAGGGAAAGAGAAGCTCAGTAGAAGCTCCAATTCAGCTGGGAAGGCAAGATTTTGGAATATTGCTCAAGAGTCAGAGGATAAAAAAATGATAATTTAGACCAGTGTTTCCCAACTTTTAGGTCTTGGATTTCAATTGCCAGAAGCCTAAGTCAGTACATCCATCAATTGAAGTCCAAAAACTAAAGGTTGGGAAACACTGCACTAAGTATCTGGGTGTCATTTTGGATTGAACTGTGTGACCTATAAATACATTGTCTAAACACCAAAGAGAAAGTTGCTTCCAGAAAAAGACAACCAGAAATCTGTCTGTTTCAGAAGAAAATGCATACCCACAAACAATAAGAACAACAGTTTTCTCCCTGTGCTACACTACAGCAGAACATGCTAGTGCTGTATGGTATAAATCAGCACATGTCAAGCAAGTGGATGAAGTGCTTAATGAACCATGGAGAATGATTACTGGTTGTCTACCTCAATTGAAAAAGTCTAATAGATTGACATTGTTCCTCAGGAAGTATGTTGAGAGGTGCTAGCAAATAATGAACAACTTATAATAACACAACATTGAACACACCCACTTATTGGACACACCCCTAGTTAACAGGGAAAGGTTTCTGCAACCCCCTTAAACTTTAAATATTAAACCAGAAGAGGCTAGACTAAGCATATGAAGAGCAAAAAGAGCATACATTGTCGAATGGATGAATGTCGCAGAGTATCTTCCACTGGAACAAGATTTTGGCTGGACCATCTGAAAGATTTTGAAGTAGGTAAATCAAAGAATAATCAAGTAAATTGGGACTTCTTGAATACCATACACATTTTCTGTGAATGTACAAATATTACATTAATGCAGCATTTATTTGCAGGAAAATTATGTCTCACTTTGTGTAGAAAAGAAGAGTTAATAAATGGTGAAGATAACACCATTAAAGTAACTCACTTCTAATCAAAAATAATCTAATTGTATAACACTCTGATATAAAAAAGAAAGAATTTATTTACTTATTCATTTAAATTAATATTATATATGTTATTCAGCTATTATATTTTTATTAATAGAGTATCCATTCCAATGAATGAATTTTAAGGTGTACAGTATTTATATATCATTTACAGGTGACAGGAAAGATGTGTTTTCATTACAGAGTCATTACAGAGAAGGTTTATATTATCCCATACATAATTTCATAGTAGTTCTGATATTTTTATTTTAGCTGACTTTATGTTTTCACCTTTACTACTGTCTAAGCAATAAATCCACTTGGAGGAAATTATCTGATAGATTAGGGTATGTTTTTAAATAAAATGTGATGACAAGGCATTCATTTACGTCAATCCCTGTAATTTTTTACTTAAGAATGATTTATTTGCACTTTAGGAGTTTAAGTGTTTCCTGTTTGGGATTCTTGACAATTTTAATGTTTATTCCAAGTGCATTATGAAAAATAACTTATTGTACTCTGTTTATTTTGACTTTAACTTAAGGAAATTTAAGGAAAGGTTTATTTAATCACTTGGTTTCTTGCCATCTTGCTGTAACAGATTCTTAAAGGAAGCATGATAGGTTTGCAAATATGTCAATTGGTTCCATTAGATTTAAAATTATTCCTGCTTTAATTTAAACCTCCAAAGATTTGGGAGTTTTGCATTTTATGTCAGGCTTCCACATTTAAGTTTGGGTGAAAGCAAAGATCAATGTAATATAGCAGGCTGGCATTCTAATGCATGCATTTATTTTAAACAGCTTTCCTCTGTTCTACATTTGAGCGTGAGCTTTTAGATGTATTTGCATAGAGTGATGGTTGTGCCTTATAAATAAACCTTGTTTATTAAATGACAAGGCCATAACTGCCCTACCTACATTGCAAAACACAAGGATTGGTGGAAGAATATCAAAAGATTCAAAGATTAAGACACATAATTTCCTGAGAGTAAGAGCTGTTGTACACATTAGGGTTTACCTCCAAGTAAACATGGATAAGATTGCACTCTAATTTCAGCTTGGAGAAGTACCTGCTGACATTCTTTTGAGAAGGTGTCACAGAAATGTAGTAAGAACTACTCAGACAGAACATATGCAGTATGTGATATGTAGGACGGTGTCAATAGAACAATCAAGCTAAAATGTTCTCATTTACTTATCCTACAATACATTTTGTGTGTTTTGAGAAGGTGTCACAGAAATGTAGTAAGAACTACTCAGACAGAACATATGTAGTATGGGATATGTAGGACGGTGTCAATAGAACAATCAAGCTAAAATGTTCTCATTTACTTATCCTACAATACATTTTGTGTGTTTGAGTTCACATGTGATAACATGCCACTGAAGGAAAACACTTTTAATGACTCACCATTTTGACTCTCTGAGTCTATGAGCTCTTAATTTATTGCTAAATTTAGATAGCACTCAGCTTTCATTTCTGTCACTAAGTAGCTGTAGCATTCATAGCAGACATAGCCCTTTACACTAGATGTCATATAGGTTACGCTATATTTGTTGTCGGCTGCTACTCATATCCAGCCATACATTTTTTCTGGGAGTCATTTTCTCAGCTGATGGCTGTGTCTCTGATGACTCCATAAACCGATCCTGGCATGGAACATGTGACCACACACAGTACACTGAATAGATAGTTGGGTGTGTGGTGAGTTTGGCAAAACTTCTGTGCTTGTCACTTAATATATATGCTATATTATTATATATTAATATATAATATATTAATATTATTAATATTAATTAATATTATTATATATTAATATATATGCTATATTAGGGTAAGTCAAAAAGGTTTGGCCCTTCAGTCACTTAATACAGTGTGCCTATCTCAGCCTGTGAAGACTTGCAGAGATGTCAACTGGAGAAGTCCATTATGCATTCAACAGAAAGTCACTCAAACCAGGAATGTGTTCATAACATGCATACAGCAAGATAAGGCAGATAGAAAATTCTGGTCAACCAATGCACTCAGCTACCTCTTCAGTTATCTTGACTTAGTTTTGCTACTGAATTGTTATGGGCAGTAGGGGGAGAGTGTGAGGCCAGTGTTGTGCAAGTCTTCCTAACTTCAAACAAACTCATATGCATGTAATCTTCATCATTTCATCTCACAGTCTTACTATCCTTCTACTATCTTAACTTGTATTATGCTAGTTCAGTGGTGATGAACCTATGGCATGTGTGGCAGAGGTGGCACTTGGAGCCCTCTCTGTGGGCACCCATGGCAAACCCTAGCACAGAGTTCACCCCGTCCCCTGTCCAACAGCCCAATGGGAGAGTTTCCTCCCTCCCCCAGTGCAGACTTCACCCTGCGCCTTTGCCCAGCAGCCTAATGGGAGCACTTCCTCCTTCAGCCCAGCACAGAGTTTGCCCTGCCACTCTGCTTAGCAGCCCAATGGGAAAAACTTTCCTCAAATGTAGGTAGTCTCATTGAAGGAAAGCCCATTCTTCAAGCATTCTTCAAATCCTGAAGCTGTGCTCCTTTTCCAAATGGCCAATTGCCTGTAGCTAAGCTCTGCAGGAGGGATCCAGAAGCTCAGCTATATAAACTTTAGGCTTATATTGGAATTTATGCTGTAGAAAATATCTAGTCCAGTTTCTGATCTCACATTTTGACATTTGCAGTTCACTCCTTGGAAGTGTATGATAGTCTGAAGCAACATGACTATCCTTCTCAGTTTTGCTTTCTTTCAGTAACTATTGAACTTGCTTGACTTTGGATTATTTTTTCACAGTCCAAATGTTTGTATGTGTTTATAGGTGATATTATGCAATATGTGTAATGAATTAAAACAAGGCTTTTGCTTTTAACGAGTAAAGTAGTTTCTTTGAGTTCTTAATTCCCTAGGCAACTAGAGAAGCCTGGGAATTCGGCCTTCAAGGCAGGTGCTGGGTAGTTTACTTTGAATGTAGTCATAACATGCTGAAAACTGTGAGAATGGAAATAAGATGACAAACATTGTATGTCAGAAAACAAAACAAAACAAAATAAAAACAAAAAACACTGTAGCACTTTAAAGACTAACTACTATATTTTTATTGTTAGCTTTTGTGGATCAAGTCCACTTCTTCAGACAAAGAGTGAAACTTACAGGCATGGTTTTTAAACACCAAATTCAGGGGATTAAAGGGAGAAGGGTGTGGTCAAGCAAGATGACAGACAAGCAAGCACAACAATACAGCTTCACACAGCCATTAGCAACAATAGATTATTCAGATTAGCTCTAAATGACTCCCTTTCAATCTCAAGGTTGCTGAGAAAGCCCACTCTGGTCTCTGATCAACCTTTGACCTGCATGTCAGAAAACATTGCATGCTATGCTTTAATTGGTTAAAATCCTGGAAGAGGAGGGATAAGTAAAAAAGATGGGTTTTGTTATACACTAGTACGTCGGATAACGATGAGACTTGGTTCCACAAGTCTCCTCATTATCCAGTTTTTAACGTTGTGCAATACATTGATCGCACAAAGTTTAAAAAAGCCCTGTTTCCCTGGAGGCTTTTTGAACCCATTTCGGGCTCTCTGACCCCCCTCCGGCTCCAGGGAGGTCAGAAGACCCGATCCAAGCTGTTTCCAAAGCTGTCTGAGTTACCTGCAGAATATATTTCCAGTTTCAGAATGCAAATACTGTATGAAGTGTTCTGATTCAGTCAAAAAGCCCAAAAAAACTTCTCTCTAAAAGGAGAAACAAGAATGAGTCAAATTTTGAAAAACATAAAGAGGGAAGACTTCTCACATGTTTTATAAGAGTTTGTGATACTCTCAACTGGATGTTTCACACCCACTATCTGTCCTCATTTGTGTTTTTAAAGATTAAATCAGACAGCTGCACCAAAGACATTTCTCCTGCAGGCACACATACAGAGCCTTCTTCCCAAGTGAGAATGTGTAAAAGCATCAAGAAAGCAAAAGATTAAACAAACAACCCTTTTCCCTATGGTAGAGCTGGAATTTCTTTCCCATTTCCAACCTGTCAAGACTTCCTCTCAGCTCAAATACATTCTTAACAAGTAAGCAATATGAAAGTACAGTAAAACCTCATATAACACTAAAACCTGGTTCCACAAGTCTTGGTGTTATATGATTTTTAGTGTTATCTGATGCATGTTAAAATCCTATGGGATCCATAGAGATACATTGTAACCACACAGGCTTTAGCGGTTGTTATCTGAAGCATCCCATAGGATCTTAATGTTATCTGATGCAATTCTTCGCCCAGATTCCTTAATGTTATGCGATTTTAGTGTTATTCGATACTAATGTTATATGAGCTATTACTTGTACCAATCTATTTATAGACCAGAATCTGAATCAAACACTGTGTAGCAACCCAACTAAATGTGATTGCAGTTTGCCACCATGTGTCTGGAGTGGTTTCCCACTGAACCCTTCTCATGTGAGGAAAGTGAGGTTAAAAACGCATGATGGTTTGGATGGGAAATGAGGACCGTCTTTCTAGCCATGCTTTCTGGCCATGACCTGTGTTTTTTTAAACAAGCTGTTTTCTTTACATTGGGGACTATAGAAAGCTGAAAGAAGAAAGACAGCATTTTAAAAAAAGAAGAAGGAATGCCAGAAGTATATGGCACTTCTATGATCTTTACATCTCCCATATTCTCAGTTGGTTCTGTAAGAGTTTACCATGACCTGGAATGATTATTTTATTCAACTAAAAATACAATAGAACCAAGGAAAGAAAACAAAACTATATAGATTGACATGGTGCTAATCAGTCTTATTATATTATTAATGTTTACAACAAACATACAGCATGTTTGTACAGACATTAATTCTGATCTCTGTGGTGATTTGGGGGCATGCTGGTCTGCTTATTTTTTTTAATGTATCCACTTATTAAATGCTGGAGCAGTTCCAGCTGTCCATAATGTCCCCAATTTCAGCCCCAGTGAGGGGGAAAAAACTTTTTGGCACTCTTCCATATATGCCATCCCCAGAATGTGTGGATGCCAGGAACAGTATATATGAGATCCATGCAGCTGTCAATGGTTGCTTCTGCATATTAGATTTATTTATTTATTTATTCTACAAATTTCTATTGCCGCCCAAGTCGGCAATGACTCTGTGCGGCTAACAGCAATTAAATGTAACATCAAAAAAGAACTAAAAGCCCTTAAAACCCCATTAATTTTTAAAATAATTTACCCACTCACCCCATCTGATAAAGAGAGAGAGAAATCTTAATTATTTATATAAGCCAACAGGTGGGGATCACCTCTCCATTGGTGCCCCACACCTGCCCTGCCAGCGAGGTTTTCAGTTCTTTCCTAAAGGGCAGCAATAACATCTGCAGCCGTAACATTGTTGGCAGGAGGTTCCATAGGGCTGGTGCGGACATGGAGAAGGCCCTCCTTCTTGTGCTATAGAGACGAGCCCCTCTAGCAGTTGGTACAATTAGAGAATCCCTCTGGTCCGCTCTGGTTGGATGGACAGATGTTCTTGGGTTGATGCGTCTCTGAGATATCCTGGCCCACTACCATGTAGGTCTTTAAAGGTCATTAGATATTGAAACTTTCCCCTAATCATTGGCAAACAGTCAGGGGAAGTGATGTAATTTTGTTTACATCTGATAGTCAAGGTTGAAGTGATGCATCAGTTATTTTAAATTTTAAAAATGTATGTGCATTGTTGATTGAAACTGTATCCACAATTTCAACTGGCAACACACATACAGAAACCTACAAATATGTTTTTTAAAAAAAGTTGTAAAAAGAGTGATGCATCATTTCAGCAATGACTAGCAGACATAAACAAAATTATGTCATTTCCCTTGACCATTTGCTGATGATCAGGGAAGTGTTCAATTAAGACTCAAAGTACAGCTCCTGTTTGGACAGTAGGAGTGTGCCAAATGGTAAATTACTTTTCCCATCAAATCAGAATCAATGCTTTTCTGAAAAGCCCAGGTGGTCAGTCTGGACAGGCTCATAGTCTGAAATCCAGTAGCAGAAATTAGGTGCAATGTTTAGATTGTTTTTTTAATTAAACATTTTGAATCCAACCAATCCCACCCAAGCTCCCAAATTCACACAGGATATATTTCATCCTGAGAAATCTTTTTGAATCCCTGGGATGGGGGAAATAATCTTTCATATCTGAAATTTTCCACTGCTGGAATCATTTTTTGATTTCTGAAAAATTGCTGTGATGGATAACTTCATTAGACTTACTCAGCATAAGTTACATTGCTGGATTTCTCCCATCGTCATCTATTCTCACCTCAACTAATCACTGGAGTTTGAAGTCTACCTGAAACATCCATGTTTGTACACAGTTCTCCTAATGTTTCTATGTTTGCATTCACTTCTTGTAATACATGCCTTTTGCAAACAATTTCACTTAGTTTAATGTGTTATTAAGAATATAATGATTTTTTTTTACCAATAAGCATATTGTACATACATTTCTTTGATTGGGGAACACCACTGAAAAAAATGTGATTATTTTTATTATTATTAGTTCAAATTTATATTGCCGCCCACTCGCCCTGACGACTCAGGGCAGCTTACAGACAATACATTACATTACATTACATTACAATACATTACAATACGTCACCGGCCGGGAGGTTAAAAGGTTAAAAGTGATGATCAGTTAACTGTGTTTTGGTTTATATACCAGTTTAGAAAATGTGAATAACTTTAGTTTATATTAAAATGCATAGCAACAATTTCTTCCACACCTCTACTTTCTGGTTGAAGGGAAATGCAAGACTTCAAGCTGAGCCTTGAATTCAACCTTGCTCAATCACCATTTCATATGGCTGTGCCAGCGGTTTAGTCTGAGGAAATAAACATGGACTGCCAGCATTTTTGTCACTAAATATTGACAGGACTGAATGATATCTCTCTCATGGTTGCCTTTTCCCTCTAAGCTGAAATTCAGCATTTGTGGCTGAAGTACTTAAAAAATCCTGCTGTGAAGTAAAATTATTTGGGGGAGATCAAATCAGGTGAAAAATTTACATTCCTTACATCCCAATATGAGTTTTGTGTTAGAGAGCTTACTACTACTTTCTCCGTTATCTTCCCCTCCCCTGTTCTAAACAGTATGCTTTCCTAGAAACCTCATGTTGAGAACTGAAAAGGTTTCAGGGATTTAAAAAATGAAAGTTTTCACAGAATTTTTCATGCATGCAATCCAACATATGCCAAGTAACCCTGTCCCAACACCTTTACTTATATTTATAGCAGTTCATTGTATCATTTACATATGTAAGGTAAAGACAAAGGTCACCCTTGCTTGAAAGCCAGTCATATCCAACTCTAGGTTTCAGTGCTCATCTTTGTTTATATCCAAAGAGCAAGCAGTGTCTGCATTTGCAGACGTTTCTGTGGACACATGGCAGGCATGACTAGACACTGAAGTGCACAAAACACTGTTTACCTTTCCACTGAAGTGGTACCTCTTTATCTACTTGTAATTTCTTGCTTTATAACTGCAGTACTCAGGTCTCAAACTGCTTACCTGTTGATCTTCCAATTGTCAAGTTCAGCATCTTCACCACTAAAGCTGTTATATATATAATTGAGTATAAGCCTAGTTTTTCAGTCCTAAAATGAGATCAAAAAAGTGGACTCGGCTTATACTTGGGTCACTGAGTGCGATGGGAAAAGGCGGAGGCTAATAGCCTTTATCACCCACTTCTCCCATCCTGTTGTCGGTGCATTTCAATCAGCATGGAGAAAACTCCTTTCTGCTGCATCTTATTTTGTACCATATTTTGATTATTGAAACTCACTAGCAGCTGCTGCATTCGCCACCCTTGGCTTTTATTCAGGGCAATCTATTATTCTAGTTTTGTCGTGTCAAAATAAGGTACCTCGGCTTATATTTGGGTCATCTTATACTTGAGTATATACTGTAAGTGATCAACATCATACAAAAGCTTCTACACTAGACAGGTTGCATGTGGCCTACCAAGGATATTTTTATGTTCCACAATGCTATCTAAGGTTCCACCTTTATAACAGAGAATTTTGGGCAGTTCCCTAAGGTTCTGAAGTTGCCCATACAATCCAAATAGATCCACTGGAAGTGTTCATCCATCCCTCAATCTTTTTTTAAAGGCCAAAAGTAGACATATCTGGGCCTCATGTAATCCATGTCCAGAGGCCAAAAAAGTCTGCTGATTGCTCACTCTTGCTCTTCCTTTGTTTACAGTGTTTGCAGGGATGCTGAGACAATGCACAAGAAATTTTTATGGAAAGCATTCATGATACATGTAACATAGCCCAGAATGAGAACTTTTCCCGATATCCTTCATAACCCTAATCCAGTGCATATTTACCTGAAAGTCCAATGAAATGTGGATGCAAATTTACTCTGAAGTAAACACCATAGGCCTCAATTGCATTGTTTATTATTATTATATATCTTTAGTTTCTGTCTAAGCTTTGGAGATTCCACCTAGTTAAATGAAATAGATTCCCAAAATAAGAGGCAAAAAGTTTCAGTAGTTTCAAAGCTAGCACATGGTTAAGAAATATATATGACCAAACCTAAATCAAAGTACATCTGGAAAGTTAGGTGTGTGTCAATTTGAGAGGGGAGACAAGGATACCTATAATTAGCATCACTCAAAAATGTTCTTTGTCATCTTTCTTTAAAGAAAGTACAAGACAGCAGTCTCAGAAGGTATGGGACAATGCAGTAATTAAATCCAACTAGTAAATGGCAACAAGAGCATAAAAGAGGAGCCAGGAGTCAGATAAAAAGCTGAAGACATTAGCATTCAAGAAGACCTTATTCCTAAAAAAGAAGAAGCCATAATATAATAGTCAGCAAAGGTGCATAGAGTGTGACAATGGAGATGTTTCATGTTAAATAAGTGCAGGAACACTGTATTTAAAATAACCAGGGGAATGGGATTTAGGTCAATAGGTGGTCAAAGTGTGCTTGTGTAGAATTAGCCCAAGTGTTTGAAGGACTTTTCTCCTGTAAGTAACGGCCAGAGTTCATTCCCTCTGTTTTTAACTAATACTGAAACAATGTAAGACTGAATGTTCCTCTTACAATTGTATTTATTTATTTACTGCTGCAAATATTTAGGGGAATAATTGTAGTCTTTGGTCAATCACTGCACAACAAACAATTGGAACTAGCTCTCTGAATACCAGGAGAATGCACTTAAAGCAGGGATCCTCAACCTATGGCCCATGGCACCAAATCATCTGGCCAATGCCGTCGCTCCAGCAGCTTCTTCCACTGCTGCCATCGCTGTCTCAATCCTTGTCTAATGGCTTGGCATAACCCTAACGGCACTCCATAGCAGAGAGGAAGTTGTAAGACTTACAACATCCACCCTGCTACAGAGCACTGTTAGAGACACACCAAGCCAAGTGGAGGAGACAAGGATTGAAGTGGCAACAGCAGAAGTGGCCATGTTTCCAGAAGCCATGGGGGCCTTCCCGGAGGCCATAGGTATTTCCGGTGGCTAAAGTGGCATTTCTGGCAGCCATGAGTGTGTTTCTTTCACCCACATGATGCAGCTCAACCAGGCTGGTAAGCAGTGGAGTGGTGTGTGTGGGATGCTTTTTTGGAATGTGGTGGGCTTGGGGTGGTTGCTGCTGCAGAAGTGGTGGAGGATCACCAGTCCGGCCCCTCAACAGTCTGGGGAGCATGACTCGGCCTCTAGTTAAAAAAGGTTGAGGACCCCTGTCTTAAAGAGACAGCTGAAATAAGTTCAAAGAAATGAAAAGCTCTAAACTACAGAGATAAAGGGATTCTGTTCAGCTGACAGTGAAATTGAAGTTGTCAACTTTACTCCTTAGTAAAGACAAGATGAAATTATGTTACAAATAATGGGGCAAAAGAGACCACATATTTTCATGAACAAGAAATTCTCACATGGGGGGGGGGCAGTCTAGACTAGAGGACTTCTAGAGGACTTCTGTATTCCAGTGAGGACTGACAATAGATTTGAAATTTTAGCAAGAGAAGCAGAAGATAGGGAATCCCCAATGACTTCTCTGGGCACATTACTTCAGTTCTCATCTTTCCAGCCAGTCTCAAAGTGTCTTGAGATGCAGGAACTATTAGCCCAACAAATTGATCTGGTAGCAGAGACCCTGCAAAGAATACAGTGGTACCTCAAGTTACAAATGGTTCGAGTTACAAAATTTTCACAATATGAAGGAAAATCAATTGAAAATAATGGCTTGAGTTATAAATTTTTCTTAAACAGATTAATTGGTTTTCAATGCATTCCTATGGGAAACCATGTTTCAAGTTATGCATTTTTCAATGCGTTCCTATGGGAAATTCGAGTTACAAATTTTTCATAACATGAAAAATGCCTTGGAACGCATTAAACTTGTAACTCAAAGTACCACTGTATATGTAAAACTAGATATTATTGTGAAGTAGCTGTAGACAAACAGAAAGAGCAGGGAAAGCAGAACAAATTTCAGATCTAACAATCCATTGAGCTTGCGGTGGTCAATTAATGAAGCTAAGATTCAAAAGGCAGAGTTTCTCTTCCCAAAGTAAAAATATCCAAAATAATCTAAAACCCCAAGTGCACAAACCAATTCATTGGGCTCCAACACTCTAATCTCTGGTCCAAAGAGTATCATGTTGAATATCCCCCTTTGACAGGGAAGACATATTTATTGGTCTTCAAAAGGGAGGATGGCATTCCTTACACACTGACTCCCAGAAACACACTACTTTAGGGCCCCTTACAGCAGTTTCTAAGGGACTGCAGTGGCTCAAGTGGCTAAGACGCTGACTGAAAGGTGACAGGTCAGCAGTTTGATACCCTGAATACTGCAGGACAGAGTGAGCTCCCATCTCTGTCCCAGTTCCTGCCAACCTAGCAGTTTGAAAGAAAGAAATTGCAAGTAGATAAATAGGGACCTCTTCGGTGGGAAGGTAAACATTGTTCCATGTCTAGTCATGTCTGTCACATGATCATGGAAACATCTGCAAATGCAGATAGCACTGGCTTTTCAGCTATCAAACAGAGATGAGGACTGAATCCTAGAGTCGGATATGACTGGCTTTCGAGCAAGGGTGATCTTTACCTTTATAGCAGTTTCTGGTCAATATTAATCTTAGCAAAGCAGTCACACTTATATACTGCCCAGTAGCACTTAGTGCATACTCTGGGAGGCTCACAAGTTAATTAGCATTTAAACCTCAACATGCTAGGTACTCATGTTATTGACCTTGGAAGGATGAAAGGATGAGTCAAGCTTGATTCCTGGTCATTATTGAACTCACGTTCTCCTGCTAACCTAGCAGTTCTAAAGCAAGAAATTGCAAGTAGATAAATAGGGAACATTTCGGTGGGAAGGTAACAGCATTCCATGCACTCCGGTTTCTAGTCAGACCATGGAACTAAGATGCTGACTGGGAGGTGGAAGGTCAGCAGTTCGATTCCCGAGTACTGCAGGATGGAATGAGCTCCCATCTCTGTCCCAGCTCCTGCCAACCTAGCAGTTTGAAAGCAAGAAATTGCAAGTAGATAAATAGGAACCACTTCGGTGGGAAGATAACAGCGTTCCATGCGCTCTGGTGTCTAGTCATGCCTGCCACATGACTATGGAAACGTCTGCAGAAGCAGACAGCGATGGCTCTTCGGCTTAGAAACAGAGATGAGCACTGACCCCTAGAGTCAGATACAACTGGCTTTCGAGCAAGGGAAACCTTTACCTTTACCTTTATGCTTTGTTTCTGAATAAGAGAGGGCAGACCTCCATTGATATTACGATATTGTTTGTTAATGTACAGTGTTCTGCTGGTCAGTGACTGAATTAATAAAAAATGATTTGTTGTGATTTGATTTGTGATTGAGTATCACATCTATCCTTGACCTTCATAGATAACTACACACTGATCGTTTCTTCACTTATATCATTTCCCCTTCTCCAAGGACATAATTCTTTGAAGTGTATGTTATATATGCAATAAATGGCTGGCATGAGGTTGTATACTTTTGAATGCATGAAGGTAAGAGTTTCTGTATTTAAGTCTATGTTTTATACTAAATAGATATCTTGGAATGAGAACTTATTTCCCTTTTATCTTCCCATGAAACTCCTAAGTGACTGCCTGTAATTCATAGTCTTGGACATAAGTTAATTAGCCTGCTGCTCTCTGCTGATGTAATTATTGCAGATACCTGCACTTGACTTGGGATGTAAATCTTTGCTTATTTCATTTTCACAGGTGAGGACAAGAAACTACAAAAATTACTGCCCTTGCCTCACAAAGGGGCAAGGTACTCACAGCCAGGGAAAAGAATAGAAATAAGCTCCTTCTGCACTAAGTAAGCAAAATGGCACAAAATAAAGCTCTAAAGCAGGGGTTTGCAGCCTATAGTCCACAGGCTGGATCCGGCCTATGTCACCAAATAATTCAGCCTCGACTTTGCTCCAGCTGCCCCCACAGCCTCCACCACTGCCCCCGCTTCCATTGGAATTGACTGTGGATCCTTTGTGGCTGTCATAAACACATTTACGGCAGCCATAAATGAGTGCAACCATCGTAAACATGTTTACTACAGCCGTAAATGAGTCCACAGCCATTGTAAAGCATTTATGACAGTCAAGGACATGTTTTATGGCAGCTTTTATGGTGACAGGAACCACCAGTCCAGCCCGCTCAGCTGTTTGAGGAGGCATGGTCCAGCCCACAACCAAAAAACATTGAGAACCTCTGCTGTAAGGCAATGAATGATTTATCACAAAATAACACAACATCTGCAAAATGATAATAGTTGCTGCTTCTGCGAAAATTATAAGCAGTAGAGGCAGTGGGTTTGTATCTCTTTAAACACTTATTCATTGTTGTGTTCCTGCTTTATGTATGTTTGTGTTTTGCTACTCACTGTCACAAGATTTGAGCATTCCTTGTCAAGATATTTTGTCAAGTCAAAAACGCCTAAACTAATATAGGCAAAAAAGTAAAAAGAATTAGCAAGCATTCTTTACACTTGTAGACCTACTGACAATTTGACATCTGCATTTTGTCAGTCACCAGATGGAGCAGATGTCCACAAATCCCAGTAGTTGTTGGCACACTATCATCTGTCCATCCTCTTCAGTGGAAGAACTTTTCAGGCTCTTGTAGCTAATAGTATATATTCAAGATATAGGAAATATCTATCTGTTCTCAGCCTACATAGACAGATGTGTCTAGCTCTGCTCTTCTTGGCTTTCATTTACCTCATTTAATCACTCCACGTTCATCATATGATCATTGTTGAATATGAAGAGATATTTCTCCACATGGAGGGTAAACCTGAGAAAACAATGACAGATGAGCCAGGACTTAGCATTAGTCTCTTGCTGTGCTGAAAATACCACATGAATATGATGTACCAAAGAAAGGCAAGTAGATGGCCAAATCAATATTCATTCATTTATTAGTTTATATTGTGAAACCTGTTTATTGTGTATTGTGTTTTGTTAAGTTGAGTGGCATTTTGTCCTATAGGTCAGTTGAAAGGAATCTTTAACCAAACATATGTCTTCCAGTACAGTATATTGTTCTCATTTTTAAAAATCAGCAAAATGTATTCAAACTTAAATCTGGCATGTTCTTTCTTATCTTTGTCCACTTTCTTTTTCCCAGATTTAGGTGACACTTCACAACATGAAAATATACAAAATGGAATTCCTTTCCAACCTACTGCAGTTATAATTCCCCCCCCCCCACCCCCAACTATAGTTAGACAGGTGACACAAAAACAAGGAGGACTTTGGATAAATTAATGTGGAGAAGAGGGAGGTTGTTTGCCATCGATCAAGCTAAGTAAGTATTAATTTTTTTTAAATATATTTTTATTGTGTATCAAAATAATAAAGAAAAAAGAAGACAAGGAAAATAAAACAAGAAAGAATTACAAACCATTCGTTTTAGCAGTGGTTATATAAGTCTATGCTAGTACAACATATTTTGTTCTGAGCTACAGAAATATTTTCAGTCTTAACTCGATTACATAAGTTCTTATAAAACATAATACCACAGTTTAACCAAACAAAATAGAAAGACCTCCAAGTTTCCTAAAATAGATAAACATCCAGTGCTACCTCCACCACTTGGGAACTTACTATTCCATTTAATTATTGGAAATCTATAATAAATATATAATAAATGATAATAATAATAGCAACAATTTCTATAATAATCATAGTTTTCTTTCCCGAAACTCATTGCTTCGCATAAAGGTTTGTACTCCTGATTCTTTGTCAATACAAATTCAATGAAGGGCTTCTAAATGTCCCAAAACCAATTATTTTTATTATTCCTTTTCTACTTTTTAACTCCCATGTAAGCTTATCATTTAATGTGATATCCCACACTTCTTTATACCATTCTTCTATTTTGAGGTTTTGGTTGCTTTTCCAATTTTTAGCTATCATTAATCTTGCAAGTGATAAAAAGGTTGTCAATAACTCCTTTTTATCTTGATGTTTAACTCATCCAGTTCCATTATAATTATTACTTTGGAACTAATTTTAACCTTATTCCCATTATCTTGTTAAACATTTCCTCTATTCTTGCCCAAAAATTTGATATGTATTTACAACCCCACCTCATATACACATACATCCCTAAGCTTTCTTGACATCTCCAACATTCCTTAGATTTTGATAAATCAATTTGATTTAATCGTACCAGGGTCAGATACAATTCTCTTAATATTTTATAATTATGTTCCTTAACTTTCGACAACATATTTCTCATAATTGTGCCCACTTCCAATTCCATGAGTTTCCAATATTTTTATATTCAAATCTGATTCCCAGGTCTTCTTTAAAGTTTTTTGAGGATTTCCCACATTATTTAAAATATTATACAGTTTACTTACAACTACGTTCATACTTATTGTTCCCTTCCTTATTTTATTAATTAATTCTTCAAAATCAGTTAAAGTTCTACCTGAGCCAAACTGTTCTCTGTATTTTTTATTGCAATTCTCCATTCTTAATTTTTTGAAACCAATTTAAGTTTAATTTCCTATACATTTTTTGTCTGGCTTGTCCATTCTTGCATGTCTCCAACAAATCTCTTAAGAGATTAACCCTGTTATTTATTAAGACTGTCTTGAGGGTGTCATTAAAATTTAGGGGGCACATTTTAGATCTTCTAACGCCAATATCGGGGAGACTCCAGGAGCCAATTTCTGTTTAAGTGTTTTCCATGTGTTTATCATATTATCAGCAAGTTTATTTTTAATCCTAGTAAGTCTGCTTAAATTATCTAAAAAAATACTGTTACCTTCCTGTTTGAGCTCTTTAAATTGCACCTCTTTCCATATTATTCTATCCATGGTGAGTATTTTTGTTATTCCTCTGAGTTGAAATGCCCTGTGATATTTTTTTAGATTAGAAATTCCCAAGTCCCACTCATTTTAACAGATACCAGAGGGCTTTGGAAATTCTAGGTTTTTTATCTCCAGTACAGTAATTATTTACCATACTTTGCCATTTATTTAACTCCTTCTCTTTCTGTTGGATTGGCAGGGCATCAAATAGAAAATTAATCACTGGCATAATTTTCATTTTGCAAATTGCAATTCTGCCAAATTAAGACATTTTTATTTTTTGATACTTCTGTATTTTAGTCATGATTTCTTGTCTTTTCTTGTAATAATTTAGCCTTCTAAGATTGATTACTTCTTCAGAGATGATGACCCCTAGATATTTCAGATGCAGTTTTATCTTTATTTGGAGTGATCTATTCATTTTCTCTGTGTCCTCATTGGTTTTATTACAAATTATAGCTTCCATCTTATCCATGTTCAAAGAAGTTACTGGTTTATTTATCTTTAAGCCAGTGACTTCTTCAAACTCTTTAAAATGTTGTTGTACTCTGCCAAGATTTTTTACCAGGTCTTTTATAGTGAATAGGGTATCATCAGCATATATACTAATCTTTGTTCTTTCTATTTTCTTTATCTGAGAATTTGCCTTTATTGCTTTTGTGAGCAACTCTATCACCATAATGAATAATGGGGATAGGGGGCATCCTTTGCTGGTTCCAGCTTTCAGTTCTATTTCATCTGTTAACCCTTCATTTATTCTTATTCCAGTATAGCTTCTTTTATAAAATTGGTCTATGACATTTCTAAATCCCCCCCCCCAATCCCTAGGCTTTAAAAATATCTAATAAATAAATCTTGTGTCAGATTACTCTGGATCGAAAGGATTTATGCTGGAGAAACTCTGCTGAGGGGATGCCCGAATGAGGCAGTCTTCAAGCTCAGCATCTTAACCACTAAGCCACCTAAGTGCTGCAAAAATATCTAATGCTATAATAACTACTTTACTCTTGTTTTGATTTAGGTCAGACATGTGTCTATTTTTCAGGAAGCCTGCTTGATCTTTATGTATGTATTCTGCTGTTAATCATTTGATCTGTTTGCTAATACAATAGTACCTCGGATAATGTTATGACTTGGTTCCACAAGTCATAATATTATCCGGTTTTTAACGTTGTGTGATGCATTGATTGCACAATGTTAAATGTAGAGATTACACACATACTGGATTAAGGCATGGGAGGAGGAAGCGACCCAGAATGGACCACCTTGAATCCTTTTATTCCTGAATTCCTAAACCTACACATGCCTACATGCAGGCATGTGGCTTGTACATGCTATATAAAAAAATAAATGATTGGTGCATAAGCCCGGATGCATGAGAGATACATAAGCAGAAACATATGCAATGCACACTTTGAGCTTGGGGACAGCTGAACAGGCCAAATGGATAAAGACAATATATCTTGAGCTTGTGGAGCTGAACAGGCCAAATAGATAGGAACAATTTAGGGACTTTCTAAACTGGTTCATTCTAGATTCTGCCAAGCAGTATTAGCTGAGTCTTTTGCCTCAGCCACCACCCTTGGGAAGTTTGCCATATATATTGTCCCTACAGTTAAAACAAAACCCTGTTCCCTTTCCAAAGAGGAAATGGAACAGAGGGCTGATCTGGTTTGCTTAGCAAGCAAGCCATACCCCGAGGGGGGTGGTGGTTCTGAAAAGAAGGTAGAAAAACATTTTCCTACTTTTCAGAAACCTCCATCTGGATTGCTAAAGGCCTTAGCGATCCAGGTGGGTGGGGACTACATAAGAGAGGCTTGGGACCCTTTTCCCTGCCTCTCTTAAGAAGCCCCCCCCCCGGATATCTAAGCCCCTTAGCAAGCCAGGCAGGGGAGGGGTTCTGAAAAGAAGGTAGGGAAATTTTTCCTACCTTCTTTTCAGAAACCTCCATCTGGATTGCTAAAGGGCTTAGCAATCCAGGCGGGTGGGGACTACATAAGAGAGGCTTGGGACCCTTTTCCCTGCCTCTCTTAAGAAGCCCCCCCCCCCCGATATCTAAGCCTCTTAGCAAGCCAGGCAGGGGAGGGGTTCTGAAAAGAAGGTAGGGAAATTTTTCCTACCTTCTTTTCAGAAACCTCCATCTGGATTGCTAAAGGGCTTAGCGATCCAGGCGGGTGGGGACTACATAAGAGAGGCTTGGGACCCTTTTCCCCACCTCTCTTAAGAAGCCCCCCCCCCCAGATAGCTAAGCCTCTTTGCAAGCCAGGCGGGGGAGGGGTTCTGAAAAGAAGGTAGGGAAATTTTTCCTACCTTCTTTTCAGAAACCTCCATCTGGATTGCTAAAGGGTTTAGCAATCCAGGTTGGGGGAGGCTTCTTAAGAGAGGCTTGGGACCCTTTCCCTAGCCTCTCTTAAGAAGCTCCCCCCCCCCACCTGAATAGCTAAGCCCCTTAGCAAGCCAGGCGGGGGAGGGATCTCTCCCCCAACACCCAGGCTGTCCCAAACAATTGCCTGGGCCTGCCGGGATGTTGGCTGAGAAGCCATGCACGGTCTCTTCCCCAACACCCTGGCAGTCCCAGCAATCGCCTAGGACAGCTGGGTGTTGGGGGAGAGATTGTGCACATGCACAGTTTCTCCCCCAACACCCCGGCAGTCCCCTGGTTTCAGGATTAGTACCATTATTAAGTTTAGCCAAAACTTGGCTGTTTCCCCTCCTTCCAGTATGTAGTTTTATAGTTTACTGAGTATTGAGTTTAAAAGCCCAAATATTGCCCTTCTGCTGTCAAGGTCCTTAGTATTCTCTGTTCATTTCTTATAGATAAGCTTGAAACCATCACATACTGATGACACAAATGGTTACCAAAAAGAGTGCCAGTAACATTTAGGTGAGATAATTAGCAGCTTTTAGAATTAAGAAAAGTTATATTCTAGGAGATTCTTCTCTGTCTTATTATTGCCTATCTGTGCAGTATAATTTAACTCCAATCCAAGGTTGGCTTATATTTTTCAGCAATTCTCAAAAATTGCTTAATCTCATTTTTTTTAACAGTATGATGCATGGCACTGTTTTTCTCACTTAGCAAAAAAGATGATTCCTAGAATGTGCAGTTTTGATCCAATTATGTTTTTGGGCTTTTGAAATATTGTTTTTATTTAGGGAAGAAATGCTTCGTGTAATTATTATGAACTAAGCCTACCCTTTGTTACTTCATTAAGACAAATACAAGATATTTCCTCCAATGCTATATCATTTGGGATGCACAATGATTTCAAACAAGTCTAGCAATTGACAATTAGTCCAGTGTTGGCTCCCACATGGATTGCATTCTACTAAATCCGAAAAGAGGGGGAAATAATTACTGCACTTCAGGATTAACAATAATAATTCCTTCCAATTAACACATATGAAAATGGAACTTTCATCCCTTTTTGATAAGGCTTAGTATTTTTCAGTACAACATACCTGCATATTGAGAAAATGCTCTGCTTTATGTCGGACCAAATCCTTAGTTGAGATGGGTATTATTTTCTAAATTTAGTGAAGATTTCAGTTATTTCATTCTCATTTGCTTTAGCCTGTTTTAAATGACAGAGGATAAATACATGCATGAGTCAGTCAGAGAAACCTGACTTACAACTGAAATGCTTCTCAAAGTTATCTAACAGAATATATTCAGATAACAATCTAGAATTGCTAGGGTGAAATGTGGATTGTGCGTAATCGTGCATAAACCAAGGTGGGAATTAATGTTCAGCAGAAACTGTAATCTTTAGTCCTTTATAATCTGAAGTATTGATTTGAATGAGACACCATCACTGTAAGCAGACTGAAAACAGTATACAGATCAATTTAAGATCTCCCATTAACTTGAACAGGATTTAGTTAAGACCATATATACTCGTTGAGTTTGTCTGTATAGCTAAGCCTCTGCTTTCATTTTCTTACACTGTTTAGCAGTGATGGCAAACCTTGACACTCCAGGTCTTCTTGGACTTCAATTACCAGAAGCCCAAGTCAGCACTCCTGCTGATCAGGGCTTCTGTGAATTGAAGTTCAAGAACAGCTGCAGTGCCAAGTTTTGCCATCACTGCTGTATAGCTAAGCCTCTGCTATTATTTTCGTACACTAAAATGACCATGGCCTTGGTCTCTTGAATAATAAAGCTATAAATTATACACAGCACACCATTAGATATTTAAATAGCACTAGAGTTCCAGAAGCTTCAGTCCAGCAGATCTTTGTGTATGAGCAATAATATTTGTAAATAAAGTCTAGTTTATTTCCTAATGGTCAGTCACAAAACACAGAAAGAGACTCCTCGAAGATTGTGGATGCAATTTGGCATACACCATGAAATGGTAACCTTGTTTTGCAGGTGAATGTTTCTCACTCCAGATCAGCCAAATAACTGAGGAATGAATTCACCAAAAAGGTCTTTTTCAAGACCAACCCTAACAATGATCTCAATAAATATTGAGATATTTTCTAGTAATTTTCTAGCATCCAGGAAGAGCAAGAACAAACATTCTTGAAGGGTACACAAGAGTAAAACCAAATTAGAAGATGGAGAATGGAGCTCACTGGACAAAAAATAACATTAAAGGAGGATATGGCTGAGGAAGTTGACTTTCTCTTCATTCACACAGACTGACATTTACAGGGAAACCCACATTTTCAGATTAGCCCATTATCTTCCTAACCCTGCGTGCAGTCTATTTAAAGCTTTCCACATAGGTCATGGTTGTTTTTGGCCAGGCGGTAGAAAGTACAGTAAAACCTCATATAACACTAAAACCTGGTTCCACAAGTCTTGGTGTTATATGATTTTTAGTGTTATCTGATGCATGTTAAAATCCTATGGGATCCATAGAGATACATTGTAACCACACAGGCTTTAGCGGTTGTTATCTGAAGCATCCCATAGGATCTTAATGTTATCTGATGCAATTCTTACCCCCAGATTCCTTAATGTTATGCGATTTTAGTGTTATTCGATACTAATGTTATATGAGGTATTACTGTAATGTGGTTCTGCCCAGATATCTGGTAGCTCCTTACATCCATAGTTCTAAGGGGATCTCCTGGGTTGAGATACAATGTATCTCTATGGGTGTTATCTAGGCGGGGCGGCCAACCGTCCCGCATTCTGCGCAGCAATCCCATTTAGGGAGGGGGAATTTTGACTTACCCTTGTTTCGAAAATGGTACCGGACCTCCCCCGTGGCGTCACAGAAGCACCGGTTTCCACTCCGACCGGCAGGCAGTTAAAGAGAAACGGAGCCGAAAAGGCTCCAATAAACTGCGCCTGCGCAGAGACCCAATCTGGCGCCAAACTGGGTTTCTGCGCAGGCGCAGTTTATTGGAGCCTTTTCGGCTCCGTTTCTCTTTAACTGCCTGCCGGTTGGAGTGGAAACCGGTGCTTCCGTGACGCCACGGGGGAGGTCCGGTACCATTTTCAAAACAAGGGTAAGTCGAAATTCCCCCTCCCTAAATGGGATTGCTGCGCAGAATGCGGGATGGTTGGCCGCCCAGTATCTAGGTAGTACTCCAAAGTGAAAGTTTTTCAGCTTTCTAATACAGGAGTTAGTCTTTAAGATGCAACAACATTTCTTGTCTTTTTTGTTTTTGCTGTTCTGTTTTAGTTAGGTACTCTCAGATATGGTTGTACAAACTAACATGGCTACCCCTTCAAACAGATTTCTAGTGTTCAATGTCACAAGTAAACTTGTGTGGGTGGGGCTTTGTGTGTATGTGTATGTTCTTGCATATAAACACTAAAGACCCATCCTAAATTTTCCAGTATTATATTATTTGTATTATTTCTCTGTGTGTTTTCTTATATGTAAACATGAAAGTCCATCCTGACAGAAGGCCATTCTTGCCCCTATGGCAGAACAGTACATATACAGATGTATTGAGTTCTGTGTTTTATCTGGGATTCAATTTTTCTTTTTAAAAGAAGGAGCTGTTTAGCATTAACAGGGATAATAAGTGACATTTCTGTTACTGGTGATTGGGATCAGGATGCAGACTGAATTCACCTAGTGGTACACAGTATATTCCTTTGGAGTCTTTTGGCCTGTAACTTTACAGAGATGTAGAGCAAGAGCAAGAGCAATTAGCAAGAGCAATTACACTTATATATTGCCCCATGGCACTTAGTGTACTCTCTGGGCAGTTCACAAGGTAATTAACACTAGCAAAGTGAGGCAGTTCTGCTTTTGTGTAGATTAGTCTTTGTTTCCTTCTCTTCCTTTGTTTTACTTTGTCCAAATGATTACATTATTAGGATTGAGCTGTATGGCCTTTGAGTGGATGGGTCACAATGAATTTGGCTTCAGAGCATTCATTGCTTCCTCACAGCCACTTTATTCTCTTCTCCCTTTCTTCTCATTGCAGGGATGCAACGACTTGGGTCTCCTGCATGTGCATTTTAAAGTAGAGATCCACAAATGCACAAATTACTGTCAGACCTAGACAAGCAGCTGTTTAGAAGAATACAAGGTAGAGCCACCTCCATCTGTGGCCTTTATTCATGCTTGGATTGGTCAGGAGGCTTCTGCACATGCTTTATTATTTTTAGTGTGCTTTTCCTGATAAAGTACCGTATGAATGGAGGATGTGATTCTATGTTTAAGATCTCCCTGGTTCAATCCAGGACCAATGGAAGGAAACATGCTGATATATTTGATTATAGCCAGGATGGTAGCTGAAATATTGGCATGGAAACTTCTCAAGATTCCCATGGATAAATTCATAAAGCAGTACTTCAGGCCTTCATTTGGAGCAGGGGTTCCCAACCTTTTCAAGTCAGGGGCCAGGCCATGCTCTCTCCATTTTGCCCTGCCTGCATGATGGAGTTAGCCATTTTGTCCCAACAGCTTCAAAGGGGTGTCCATTTTGTTTCTAGAATGCCCTTGGAAGGGTAGGAAACCGCATGAAATCATGCCATTGACCGGATCTGGCCCACAGGCCTTAGGTTGGGATCCCCTGATTTAGAGGGAGCAGTAACCTTTCAAATGTTGTTGGATTTTCCAACTCTTATAAGTCCTAGCCATTATGGAAAATGATCAGCTGTTCTGAGAGTTATAGTCAGATAAGAGCTGAAAGTTCACAAAATGCAATGCTAAAAGCATCCTTGGCTCTTAAGTAACAGTAACAGCCTCCTAGTTTTGCTATCATTTGATGCAACCACCCTGTCATCTTTCTGCCTCTTTCATCTTCCTTATATAGGAAAAAGAGGGATGTAAGACTATGATCAACGGTTGTGCTGTGTGGCAGCCTTTCCTATCAAAGTGAAGTTTGGCATCTGGAAAGCCGCTACCACAGTAATGGCTTAGAGAGTTTTCACAACTTCAGCAGCTTAGGCCACACAGAGTAGCACCAGAGGAAATGCTAATTCACAGATATTCCCAGATACTGCAAATTTTAGAGGAGATGCTTAGGCAGCACTTCAGGCCTCCATTTGGAGTAAGCAATAACCATTCAAGCCCAGTGATGTGAAACTACTTTCAAAAGACTCCCTAATGAACACAGGGAACCTTTAAGCAAGAGAGCTAGTGGGAATGTGCTCATTCCATTACCACACAGTGGTAGAGATTGTCTGAAGTTTTGCTTACTCATCAGTTTTGTAGGTGCATGTTTCCAAGAGGGAGAAGTGGAACACCAAAGTTTCCAGATTGTTCACTGTGCTTTTATTTTGGGTTATTTCGGAAACATGGAATAAAGAACAGCTTGACTCCACCAGCTTTTCGGTGTTAATGACAAATTGATAATGACTCGGCCATCTGAACTTTCCCATACTCTGTATTATACACTTTACTAAATCCTTTATAAAAAGGAAAGCGCTTTAAGAAGAACAAACATAAACAGTATTTGCAGTGTAACAGACACTGAACCTGACATTCAGAAGGTTGCCAGGTCAGCAGTTCAAGACTTGAGTGTTGCATGACAGAGTGAGTGCCTGTTGTCTGTCCCAGCTCCTGCCAACCTAGCAGTTTGAAAGCAAGAGATTGCAAGTAGATAAATAGGTCCTGTTTTGGGAAAGGTAACAACATTCCATGCACTCTGGAATCTAGTCATGCCTGTCACATGACCATGAAAATGTCTGCAGATGCAGGCAACACTGGCTCTTTGGCTGTAAACGGAGATGAGCACAGTACCCTAGAGTCAGCTACCACTGAATTTCAAACAAGGGAGACCTTTACCTTTATTAATGTATATATTTATACACAACTCTCTGGCTGGACATCCCACTATGGTAATGAAGTAGACCGTACAGCCAGTGATTCAACGCCAAGTGTCAGGTGGCAGTTAACTAACCTGACTCCCTAAGGAGGACAATGGCTATGGGTGGATGAACCCTTTTTGGGTGGGGTGATGGTCCCCTCAGTGGAGGAAATGCGGCAGTCCATTGCAGGCCCAGTGTTGAATCCTACATGCTTCATTTCATGTGTGCTGCAGGAGGTGGCTCCGTGATCATCATGTGTGGGCCACTTCATGGCAAGATGGGATCCACCTTAAACAAATTCACACCAGTGACATTCTTCCTGCTTCAGGAAAAAAATGCATTCTCGGATATGAGTTGCAGTGGATGATGATGATTTATACACACACATGGAACATGACAGACTCTAGCACATTGATAGGGTTCCTAGCATCCATGGTACACTTTAACAAACTAGTTTTAGTCCTAAAATAGTGATGGTGAACCTTGGCACTCCAGATGTTCTTGGACTTCAATTCCCAGAAGCCCAACCCCCATGAATCCACATGAATGGGTTTGCTGCAATTCATCCAGCCCACTCTGCCCTCATTCGCTCTTGGAAGCGGAAGTAAAATGCACCCGCATGGGTATGTTTTACTTCCACTTCCAAGAGCAATGAGGGCAGCACAGGCCGGATGAATCTCAGCAAACCTATTTGTGTGCATTCACGGGGGCTTAGGCTTCTGGGAATTGAAGTCCAAGAACATCTGGAGTGCCAAGGTTCACCATCACTATTTTAGGACTAAAACTAGTTTGTTAAAGTGTATCATGGATGCTAGGAACCCTAGCCAAGGTTCGCCATCATGGTCCTAAAATAACAACTGGCAATGGAGGCAGGCAGCAAGTAAACACAGTGATGGTTCATTTTCACAAAAATTTAAAAACTCTGTGCTCACTCCATCAATTTTAAGGAAACATAAGTATTTTTTTCCAGTGTCCAAACTACTTGGTGGGTGTGTTTTTGCTGCTCAGGCAGAACTATATGGTAAGGAAAGAATTGAAAGTTTGGTACTGGAGGACCAAATGAATGGACTAAGAAAGGCATAGCTCAGTACAGAACATATGCTTTGCTTGCAGAAATCATTGATCCAATCCACTGTATCCATAGGTGCATAACAAGGAAATAACCTTGCTCTGTGTCTGTGTGGCCTATTGCTATACAGGAGCTCTTGGACCCAAGCATACACAACTGTTCTTTTGAAAACAAAATACAGATATGGAAAGAAAGGTTTTGGGAAAGGTTGAGGACTGCATAATTCATGACATGGCCTGGCTATGAGCGTCTGGCATGAATAAACAAATTGGCAAATTTTATTTAAAGTAAGCATTTGGCATTAATGAAGAGAAAGAACTAGAAACATTTTGCTTCAAATCTTGAGGAGGAGCTTGGCTTTTCTGTGGTAGTAGTGTTCCTTTTTAGAAGAAATCTACAGCATTACTTGTTAATTACTTGTTAAATCACAGAAGTCCAGTTTATATTGGTATCATTATCACTTTGCTCATGGAAATAATCTGTTGTACCATGCATTGTCAATGGGTTGCACTGTATTTTATTGTTGAAAACAAAATTAAACATCCTTTTCTTCCTTTTCTAACAAGAAGCTAGTCTATAGCTTAGTACAAGCATTCACAAACCCCAGCCCATAGGCCTAATCCGGCCTGTGCATCTCATTAATCCAGCCTGTGGTGGCCACCTGGGCACTTCTAGACCCACCACCACCAGGAATCTAAGAACATCACTTTCCGTGGCAGTGGTGGTGGGAATTGTGCTGTGCTGTTTTTCTGGATTCTTGCACAGCGTCCGCTGCTCCCCATGTCACCAGGAGGATGTTCGGAGCATGTTTGCTCTATGTTGAGAATTTTTCACCTTTTACTGTAAAATAAGCAAGTTAGATTTTGCAGTGATTTAGGTCAGGTATTCTCAACCTGTGACCCATGGAACCATTCCATGTGCCCCCCCCCTTGCCTCCACTACACCAAGAAATGCCATGTGGTAGAGGACAGGCAAAATGGCCATCCAGCCCCCAAAGCTGTCTGAGAGAGCATGACCCGGCCACCAGCTTTAAAAGGTTGAGAACTCCTGGCTTAGGCATTTGGTTACAGAGCTGGGAGTTTGATTCTCCCCTGTACTGGGAGATTGATTCTCCCCTGTAACTTCCCAGGACAAGAGCCAGCCTGTGTGGTCATGGTCAAGCTGCTCAATTCCAGGATGCTACCAGAAGAAAGGAATGCTAAACCACTAGTTTAGGTTCTCTATTTTTCCACCACATCCTGGCTGAGATGAAAGTGGCTCATTTGCCTATCTATACTTCCAGTCTGAAAAACAGAACTGAAAATTACTTTCTCCTTGATTTTTCACCTGTCTGCTCTGATGCAGCTTAGTACACATGTTGCCCTAATTTGACATTGGTCTCTGCAATTCTGTATACACTAATCTGGCAGTAAATCTCATTGAGCTCAACAGGACTTGGAACAGATAATACGATGTTATTAAATATGCTCTGTTTTAACCATTCTAGTTATGTTTGTGGTAGTGGTGCCATAGGGTATTATATCTATTTAATGTTTTTCCACACTAATTGAGGCTGGCTGGAAGATACTAAAGAAATCTGCTGAAATTATGCAGGACAGTTAATATAGCACAGGCTGATTGTGCTGTTTCACTGCAGTTTATGGCATTTAAAATATTAGACTGGAAATTAATGCATTACACCTTTCATACTCATCACCTCTAAATCAGACTGCATACATTTCTCCTCCTAAGGTATATTAACAAAAACAATTGCACAATCAGCACTTTCCCTTCCTATGTTCAAATACAGGCCTCATGCCTATGGAGTAATTAATATTTATGAGTTAAATGAGTTCCTCTTATATCCTAAATCATGAATATATAGTACTGGAAGCTCTAAAAAGCAAACCATGCAAACATAAACTAATATAATAAATAGGCATTTACACCCATCAATTGTGAATGTTTGCCAAATACAAACATATTTTAGCAAACTGAAATTAATCTCTCTATGCATTTTTCCTGTTAGCATTAGTATTGATCTACAGCTAACGTCATCTTAGTTTTATGAGTTGGATCGGACTTAGCTTCTCTACCACATTTTTCTCTTGATGCACTCTGATTTGCAGTACCATGTTGGGCAGAAAACTTTCCCATGCTGTGGGTCATGGGACGAACTATTAATAATACAAGTATACTGGGTATACTTGGACCACTGATATTATTTCTAGATAACGGGGTTGTGATGAGGATAAAGTGGAGTAGAGTGCCAGGTTTAAATTTGTTGGTGGAAAGGTCACATATAAATGTAATACAGCAAGGATAGAGAGGAAAAACCCCAAAAGGGCTGCAACCATATGTTGAACATTAAAAGGTAAAGGTCTCCCTTTCTCTCTGTTTACAGTCAAAGAGCCAATGGTGTCTGCATCTGCAGGCATTTTTGTGGTCATGTGGCAGCCATGACTAGATGCTGGAGGACATGGAATATTGTCATCTTTTCCTCCATGGTGGTACTTATTTATCAACTTGTAATTTCTTGCTTTCGAACTGCTATGTTGGCAGGAGCTGGGACAGATGACAGGTACTCCCTCTGTCATGCAGTGCTCGGGACTCAAACTGCTAATCTGTTGACCTTCTAGTCATCAAGCTCAGTGTCTTAACCACTAAGCCGCTGCAGCCCTTCTATTGAACTGCAGCCCTATGAAAAAGCTCATTACAAGTCTTTATTATATATTAGTATTATTTGCCCCCACTAGTATGATTTGTAGCATATTCCTTGAAGTCTCCATATTTCTTTTCAATGTGGAGGTAAGTCCACAGGATCTTGAATGAGCCTTGATCTCATAAAAGTGGGTTTAGTGAGAGTGGGAATATTGAGTGCCTTCAGAGGATGCTACTATTCCTATCAGACACAAGACAAGATGTTTAAGGGTCAGGAATAATGGGATTTATTCTTCAGCAGCATTTGAAACGCAATAATTCTGAAGCTGCCCTGGGTCACCTCAGTGAGGAGGGCGGTTGATCAGTATGTATGAATGAATGAATGAATGAATGAATGAATGAATAAAAATCATAGTTGTCTGTATGTATCTCCTCTGACTAGCAGATGGAGGATTGTGGACCACCTGTTGTTACAAAAAATGGGGCGCTCATGGCTTCAATTAAGGATTCACACACTGAAGGTAAATGGTTGTTTATTAACGCACTATACAGGGATGCTTTCTGAATTTCTTTCTGATTAGGCTACTCAGATCATTCCTGGGGAACGTCTGTCATGATTTATAGCCATAATTAAACAAAATCTAGAGGACTTTACTCTTACTTTAGAACATCTAACCCAGTGCTTCCTAAACTTTGGTTTTTGGACTTCAACTCTCAGAAGCCTAAGTCAATTTCCCAAACCACTGATCAGCCAATGAACTGACTTTGGCTTCTGGGAATTGAAGTCCCCCTGTGGGGCATATAGGACCCATGTTGGGAACCACTGATCTATCCCTATAGCAAAGTGCAGCCATGAATTTCCATGCCTTCTTCTGAACATCAGGATGTGGAAGCTATATGACAAACAAAGGCTGAAACAGTTGTTTGAGCAATGATATGCAGGCATTGGCATATCCTTTCCACATATTAATACCTCATCCACATTGCATTATTAGAGACTGTATTTAAATTTATGTTGTAAGAAGTTTTTTTTAAAAAAAAACATAATTATAATTATAAAGGCCACAAGAAAGTATAAATGATTTTGCCCAAGTTGCTTTTAATAGAAACATATAAGCACTGATGAGAGGAAAATACAAGTCTTCACAGAAATAATAACTGTGCAGATATGGCATAGGCTGCTACAAAGAGGTTAATTATTTTTGCATATAGGGATTTCAAAAGAAAATAGGCACATGCAATGAATCTTAAATGGGATTAGAAGATTAATGGACAGATGAGAGACTTTCTGAGCAACAAAGAATCACAATCCTTTAGAGTGATCAGACATGAATATACAGAATAAAATGCTTTGACAAAAGGAGACGACTCAGTTTGCTTTTGTTGTTGTTAAAGCTATGGTTATCTCTGGTCTTCAATGCTGGGACCTATGGGCTTACAACTGTTGTCATTACAACATCAAGAAAGATAACAACAATCAGGATTTAGTTTGCAAATGTAAAGTATTCAAGAAATACAACCGTTTTTCAAAGCCATATCTTACTTTATGAGGAACTTTTGAATTCTGTTTCCCCTTTGATCCTCACACAGTGAGGAGCAAGACAAAAACAGTCATTCAGTGATCAATGCTTGTTCAATAACATGTACTGAGACACCAAAGAATACTCATGAATCCTGAAAAGCTGGGAAGGACAACAGAATTTTACCTCTCCACTCCATTTTGTTAAATTTTAGTTCCCATAATCTCTTGGCTATCCTGGTTTAAGCAATGGAAATTGCAGTCGTACAACATCTGCAGAGCTATACATGACCTACCTCTCCTTTAGTTAGAAGATGGCAGCTCAATGCCAGATTGATCTTTTGTCAGGCAACCGGCCATCTTGCTATGCTCTGGAGTCTCCCCACGCCCATTCCAGGGAATTCTGTCTTTCAAGAAACTCCCTCAGGACTTCTCCAAGCCACCCAGCAAAATGTAGTTTATTAATCAGGTTTCTTAAAGCATAGCCCAGTAGTCCATAGCATAGTCCATAGAGAAAAAACGTAGATAAGGTTCAGTAGCATAGAATCAGTCCAAAGGCAAAATATGAGGCCATGGTGACACAAAAAGGAAATATTCCCAGGCAAGTTAACCCATAGACATGCAAAAGAGAACTGAGATTTCCTCTCACTCAAAATGGAGTTCGTTGACCCATGTGGTGCCTTCTGACCCAATCAGAGGCCCCCTGGCTTCTCTAGTAGAACGTTCCCATAACATGGAAACTGTTTACATACGTGTAGAGACACTGGCTCTGGTATACAGCCAAAACAAAAGACCTCTGTTAGCTAGAGATAAAGAATGGTTATAAACTGTACTGAAAACAAGCAGTCTCGTGACACAGAGAAGAAATGGTTTTTGGAGGCCTAGTAAAACCAGGATTCCTCCATCTTTGGAGAACGTGAAGAAAATAGAGTCTTTTCCTATAGGAAAGTCTGTGGGCTCCACACTGAATTCAGACTAATTTGGATTATTAACCGAATCATGCAGATTTGTTGAAGAACTGCACACAGAATAGCCAGATTCATTTCATTTGGTAGTTCATTATCTTCTATGCAGTCTACTGTGTCACCAAGTTTCATATACTATTGGGGGCGGGGGGCGGGGGGGCGGACAGAGAAAATATTTGGTTTTTTCCAGAGCAAGTCAACAGAAAACTTACAAATCAGTTTGGTTACAGGGCACAAATTGAATCAAAACAGGGCACAAATGTTTGGTCTGTACTGAACTGGGATGCTTTCTGATGCCCTGAATTAACCTCCAGGTTGGATCAGAGGAACTACATATAGCTCTAGTCTCAAGTTCATTCTTTTTCCTTTATTGTTTAAAAATGGTTAGAAAACAAGAGAAATGCATTTTCCTGAGACCCTAGAAAGCCACTGCCATCTACAGGAGATGATATTATGTGCTCAAAAGAGAAACCCTGACCTGTTTATGAAAAAATTTTGTGACCCTGTGCACTTCACAATGTGAATCCTGCAAATTATTTGGGTGTGGGGAGATACACAAATGTACAGTTATGATGCTCTTTGACTTCTTTAAAGTACAACCCTTCAGAAATCATGTGTATCAATAGGTTATCCTGCTATGGTAATAGAGTAGACCATACTGCCAGTGACTCAATGCCGAGTGTCAGGTGGCAGTTAACTAACCTGACAACCCTGAGGAGTAATGGCTTGGGTGCCAAAGTCCACAGGGAAGGGTGATGGTCCCCAAGTGGATTAAATCCCATTTGAATCCATCTTGATGGAGGGCAACAGCTTCATCAATAATGACCTGGGACTGATGAGGACTTTGTGTGCCAAAAGGGCTCAGGAACAGAAAGTGACTCGCAGAACTGGATCAATGGTACAGGTGTCATGCTGTGATGCATATGGCAAAGGCAAGGCCAATGCTTCATATTTTCAGGACAATTTTCATGGCTGATCACCATAAGGATCACCAATATTCAGATTCAGAAGCAGCAGAATAAGAATATCAATTGAGAGAGCTCCTAAATTGCTCAGCTGTATTTGAGTTAGATATGCTCATGTGGATATATTCCACAGCAGAACTACTATCAGACAAATTCGTAATTTTTCACTAGAATTATGCGCTTCACAACAGACCAAAACTTTAATTCTACTGTCTAATCCTTTCTTCCACCAGTACTTAATTGTTTGTCATAATGCAGTTCTTCCATGTTTTGTTTACTAATTGTAGATGAGCTAATGTATACATTTTAACACTTAGGCAATTAATAGAGAAATAGAGCTTTGTAGATCAGTCACAGGGGTCCATTGGTCTCAGATGAAAGTTGTGCTTTGTATTCTGTCATAAAGTGCTTGGGTGATGAAGAATTAATTTTGAATTGTTCCCAGCAAGATGTTAAAGGAAAACAACACACGCACATAGACACACAGAGAAGAACATCATAATTAGTCACTTTTAAGCAAGGTATTATATATAATTTTATGCTTTCCCATCTGTACTTTAAAATTGTGGGAATTAATAGTTTCTTTTTGCTTGCTTCATTATTCTGTGGAAAGGCATTGCTGATCATTGAGTCACTTTTGCTAGTATTTTTAAAGATTATTTTTTTTCAGCCTTATCAAATGCAACATATAAACCCAAAACAAAAAGAATTATGTGATTTTTACACAGTACAAATGCAAGAGCAAGGTGAGACCTTTATTGGTTCATGGGGGATGGGGGTCAAAACATTGCAGAAGCTTTCAAGATTCAAAGCCACTTCTTCACGCACGCATCAATTTATTGTGGATAATGCAAGAGAATTAAAAGCAAAGCAAAGCAATCACACTTACATACCACCCCATAGCCCTTAGTGTACTCTCTGGGTTGTTCACAAGTTAATTAGCATTTTGTCCCCAATGTGCTGGGTACTCATTTTACAGACCTCAGAAGGATGGCAGGCTGAGTCAACCTTGATTCCTGGTCAGGATCAAACTCACAACTCTTTGACTGCAATACAGCAATTTAACCACTGCATCACCAGGGCTCCTTATAATTATATATCATCTTTCCAAAGGTTCATGGCAGATATCTATGCCATAACCTGTTTCTTAGAGGTGAGTTATAAAATACAGCAGGCTGCATTGGAGATGTGGTTTTCAAACTAACTCAGGTAAGGATGTTTTTTTACCCATTTCAGGCTCTCTGACCCCCCCCCGCCTGCTCCAGGGAGATCAGAGGACCCGATCCAAGCTGTTTCTGGGCTTCCCCAACGTCCCCGGCCAGTGGAGCAAGCCAAAACGTCAGGGTTCAAACCCTGACATTTTGGCTTGTTGCACTGGCCGGGGAGGTGGGAAAAGCCCAGAAACAGCTTGGGTAAAAAAAACGGATCTGCCTGCTCCAGGGAGATCAGAGGACCCGATCTACAGCTGCAGAGTGGCTGGAGAAGCTGAAGGGGACTCCCCGTTGGCTTCCCTAGCCACCCGCCCATGCCTCCGCAGCTGTGGGGTGGCTGGGAAGCTGAACAGAGAACCCCGTTCAGCTTTCCAGCCACCCTTCTGCTACGAAACGACTGCATCGGATAACGCTAACAGATTGTTATCCGATTTTAGCGCTATCCGATGCAGTTGTTATCTGAGGTATTACTGTATATGCATATGCCCATCCCCATAATAAACAAACAAGCTTCTCTGAATACATTTTGCTGCATTACAGCTCAGAGGTAGCAAAATGGCCAGGGCTCAACTAACTGATGATTGTGTTGTGGAACAGAGTATAATGAAATGCCGTTTCAAATGCACAAAATATGTTTTCTTCAAAAGCAATGTCAGCCCACATGTCTCTGCATAAGTCTAAGAATACAATAAAAGTCTCCCTTGGTCAAAAGCCAGTTGTGTCTGACTCTAGGGGGCAGTGCTCATCTCCATTTACAGCCAAAGAGCCAGCACTGTCTGTGTCTACAGACATTTCTGAGGTCATGTGGCAGGCATGACTAGATGCTGGAGCACATGGAACACTATTCCCTTTCCCACTGAAGTGGTACCTTTTTGTTTACTTGCAATGTTTGTCTACCATTTGTTGTTGTTCAGTCGCACAGTCGATTCCGACCCTCTGCGACCCCATGGACCACTGACCGCCAGGCACTCCTGTCCTCCACCATCCCCCTCAACTCGCTCAGCTCTACCAGGTTCCATCATGTCTACCATGATGGTTACCTATACCAGTGATAGTGAACCTTGGCAGACCAGCTGTTCTTGAACTTCAATTCCTAGAAGCCCTGATCAGCAGGAGTGCTGGATTGGGCTTCTGGTAATTGAAGTCCAAGAACACCTGGAGTGCCAAGGTTCACCATCATCGGCCTATAGTGTCAAACCTTGAGATAAGAATGGCTTGACTTAAGAAAAACTCGAGATACATCTGGAAATCTCAGAAAAAAACAGATTTGAGATAAGAATTTTTATTAGGATTTTTTTAAGATAAGAAATTCAATGCATTCCTGTTGGAAATTCAAGATAATAATTTTTTGAGATAGAAGCAACCCTCAGGAACAAATTAAATTCATATGTAGAGGTCTGACTGTACAGTGGTACCTCATACAATGATTTTAATATATTCCATGGGGCTCATTGTTGTACAAAACAATTGCTATACAATGCATGCATCGTATAGCAATTTTTCCCGTGGGATGCATTGTACAATGATTTTTTTCGCTAAGTGGTTTTTCTCATTGAAAAATTGTTGTATGATTTTTTTTCCATAGGGAAAATGTGGGATACCATCCCCCACCCCCCCAAAAAAACCTAATTGTTATACGATTTTGTTGCTATATGGAGTGATTGTTGTATGAGGTACCACTGTATTTGGGTTCGGATACAACAGAAGAAGAAGAAGAAGCAGGTGAGGGATCAATCATATTGTAGCAGAAATGTAGCCATTTTTGTATATGAGAAAAGAGTCATCCTCACCCTCCCACCATTGTAACCCATTGATCTCAGCTCTTAAGAAATATGAAAACTGCAGATCTCTCAAAAGAAATGGCCCTGAGATGTCCCTGAAAACAAACTGTCAAGTCTGTGAAAGGAGGGGCAGCCGACTGGGAAATAGCAGTGGCATAGCCCACCTGGGGGATAAGCCAAAATTGCCACCCCCTGGGTGGGGCCCAAGATGCCAGTGCCCGTCCCCACAGTGGCCTCTGTCTAGGTCATCTGGGAATTGAAGTCCAAGAACACCCATATGCCCAAGTGACATTTTTCCACCCCAAAAAAGTGCTGCCCAGGGTGGGGTGCACCCCCATGCTAGGCCACTGGGAAAGAGATAACAAAATGTGTATTTTCTAAGTACCCTGTCTGCCTACTGTTGCCTTGTTATCTATAAAACTGCTTGTATTCCTGAACTGCTTTGTCTTTCCTTTCTCTATCCATCTCTTGGTAGAGAGAAGGGGGCCCTTTTGCAAAAGATCTTTTAAATAAAGCTTCTCTCTCGTTCTATAACTTGGAGCTCTAAAAGTTGCATTCCTCTCAGTAATCCACAGCGACCTAAGCTGTGATTTGCCCATTTTGGCAACAACATGATTTAGCAAGCCTTGCCAAACATCATGTAGAATAGAAGTAAGGTTTCCATGAGTCTTCTCCATGTGTTGCAAAGGCCTCCACCTTACAAAGGAGTATCTCATCACACCTTTTACTTATCATGTTCTTCATCGTTTGAGTGCCAGTTCTCTGGAGAAGAGGTTCTGTTGATGAACAAAAGTAGGTCATATTTTCTAAAGTTCTTGCTCACATATAGAGCCTACACATCTGTAGGGACCTTTCCTTTTCAGACTCTCCCCTGGCCATCTGCCGCAAGTGATGGGTGTGTTTGTATTGGGACTAACCACTTATTTCTGTTTGTGGTGACAACACCTGATAAGGTAATGACTGAATAAAGCTTTAAAGAATGTTAGAACTTTCGTAGTTCTGTTTCAAAACCTACCTTACTTTTTTTGGGGAAAACATATTTGCATAGGCTTTTCTTTGCCATGTTGGTATGCTATCTTTCTCTGTGCAGTATTGTTTACCTAGCTTGTTGAGCTAATGGCACATTTTGTATAAAACATTCATATAAGACATGTCTATTTTTATCTGTACCTTTTCACTCATATTGAACAAAATCAATGTAGTGTTAGATGAAGCATAAGATAACAAAGGTATTTTGTGTAAAGAGAGCAAATAATCAGGTTCCAAATTGCTCATTAACAATTCTGCTGATGACACAACCTTTTTTGTCAAAAGTGAGATATACTTAGAAATGCAACTTTGTAGCCATGGAAACAGAGGGATAAACTGGTTAGTTTACAAAAACTTCTACACAGGCAACATAACAACAGAAATGAAAAATAAATTTGTAGAATTTGTGTTTCCCTAAGAAGATGGCCTTCTCATACATCTTGAAAATTGTGAAGCAATCTTGACTTGTAAATCCATACAATTGAGAGGCTTATGTTAAATCTGTGCCTGCTTTGTAAGGTAGATAATAATGATGATTGCTATTGCTATTGCTATTTAGTGTCAGAAATTATTCCGGGTTGAAAGGATTTTTGCTTGAGAAACTCTACTCAGAGGATGCCCAAATGAGGCTCCTTCCATGACCCCAAGATCTTCTCCCATTGAAATGATCCATATTTATCTACTTGCAATTTCTTGCTTTTGATCTGCTAGGTTGGCAGGAGCTAGGACAGAGATGGCAGCTCACTAATGTTACCCCAAATCTGAAATTTGTCCCTGTTATTGTTTTTTAAATATATTTTTTTATTTTCAATAAAAATGCTTTTACTCTCTATTTTCCATCTCCCCCCCCCCCGACTATACGCAAAAGGCTTACATGTCCACAAACACCACCCTGTTGATTTCTAATACATTTATAAAGATCTCAAACTGCTATTTTAAAAGGGCATGGGCAAGGGTGTCCCCCCTTCTCTCTGTTTAAACTTCAGCAGTAGTGAAAAGGCGCTGGGAACTGCAGTTTGGCTTAAAATGCATTTTTCCTTTCTGCCAAAAAAACACAGCAAACTTAAGCCTTTTACTCCTGATTAATTTCATTAGCAGTTATAACTGCTTTCATGCACTTTAAACTGTTCAATTCAAACTAGAGTCTCTTAACTTCTTCATATGATCAGATCATATTTGGGCAAGCAGGATCTCCTTCAAGGAAGCTCTAAAGCTTTTCAAGACTCCTGAGGTTCTGTTTGCCTTAAAGCCTAATTCTATTGTCTTTGGAGTCAGTGGTAGATTAGAAATTAACATATGTACACAGTGCTGGGTGGGAAATGCCCAGGGCATTTCTGCCTTCCTGCAATCCTGAATGGAGCCTGGACATTAATAGAATTAGACCAAGTGAGTGATCTTGGAGTCACCTTTGACATATGTTAATGTGCTAATCTCACTTCAGGAAACTAAATGGCTATCTCTCATGATGGCCAAAGCCATTGTTCAATTTGAATCTCAGCTCTTGGTTAACAGTAAAGGGCCAGACAACTCCTCCTCAGATAGCTGACTGGGCGAGACACATAGTTTCATATCACTGCAGGCTGGATGGAATGACATCAGGGGCTGGGACCAGCCTGTGGACCATAGGTGGTGAAACCCTGCTCTAGGATCCACTTGTTTGTCTTTCTGGCAATCTAGGATATTTACAAAGCTCTCCTACACCACCATATTTGAAACAAAAAATTATCTTGTCATATTTTTTTTACTGTCCAGCTTTCACACTCACACATGGTGATCAGAAATACAATAGTGTATGTGATCTTAATCTTAGTAAATATCCTTACACATCTTAACATATCCTTACACTTCATGATATTTTCTAATTACTTCATTGTTGCCTTTCCCAGTCTTAGTAGTTTTCTAATGTCTTGTCAACAGTTTCCATTTGGACTGATGATACAGCCAAGGCATTCAAATCTCCAACTACTGTATTTCAATTTCTTCATTGTCAACATTACAGCTGTATAGGTCTTCTGATGCCATGATTTATTTATTTGCCTTCTTAAAGTTCAGCTTCTGTCCAGCTTCCTCACTTGGTTCTTTCACTTTCCCTAGAAGTCATTTCAAATCTTTGCAGCTTTCTGCTGGAAAAGATGCCATCTGCATATACTGTATTTAGATTATTGATGTTTCTTCCATTAGTTTTACCTCCCCCTTCATCTAAACCAAGTGTGGCTTTCTGTATGATATGTTCTGCATGCAAATTGATCAGATTGGAGTATAAACCATTCTGTCTCTCCATAGTGTGTCAATGGTAGCTTTTTGTCCACAATAAAGGTTACCCATCAGGACAATCAAGTGAAAGATTATGACAAGCAAAATTTCTTAATCTTCTAAAAAAGGGCCACAAGGTTCTGTGTTTTGCATAGGATGCAACAAAGGGATAAACTAGTAAGTCAACAAAGCTACCCCACCCCCTGGGAATTTCAGAAATGAGATTGACAGATTTTAACATTCAAACAAAACAACATGTTCATATTTTCAATAACACACACCTAAAGGCAAGACTGTGGATCACTGAAGTCAAGATCCTGTTTGGCAAAGATTAATAGCTCTGCATGGTGCACTGAAGAGGAAAACATAATACATCTGTTTGTCCACCTCAAGCTGAGAAGTGTAGTCAAACAAGTGGAAAGATATGCAGCTTTTGTTGCATAGATTAAAAGTGGCTAGGGCTGCATGAAAAAATTTAGACAGTGAAATTCTGAAAGCAGAGCAGCAAATGTTCTTTTTGATTTTATTCTAGCACAGAAAGTCAGGCTATGAAATATTCACACGCAATGACTGCATGTTGCTGAGTGATAACACCAGGTCTCACAACTATGCATCACCAGAGGCAAGAAGAATGCAAGTTGCAAGTTTCTGGATTATGATGAGGGCAACATAGATAGATTCTACTGATAGTTTCTTTTAAAAATAAGAGGAAACTTATGTGGTCAAAAGAGTGTGACAACACCCAACAAGTTGACTATAAAGATGTAGTGGTAACCAACAGTGACAGTTGGGGCAAGGAAAAGACAAAAGAGAACATCAGGAGAGAGAGAGAGAAATGGGTTAAAATCTGAACATCACTTTTGTTGTCAGGCTCTACTGTAGCCATGTGGCACTCTGGGTCAGCTGGATGAGGCCACTGATGACCCATCTCCACCAACTGCTTAACGTAGTAAGGGAGTATCCAGGGAATGGGATTGTGGCTAGTCAGCCAGAAAAGCTTGTAATGTCCGGTGTAAAAAGATGCACACAACAAGGCCCAAAATTTATCTCTGGCTTTATTTAAACTATGAATTAGAAAAGAATTTTTGGATTTCCCTCTAAAGGGAAAAGACAGTTTTCTTCAGTTTACGACAGTGTGAAAATGTTTGTTTGTTTTCATGTCAAGACCAAGCGAAGTGGTATCTTTTCCATTTGAAGACCCTCAGGTTTTATATTTAACCTACAACTGTCTCCAGGCCTTCTGAATCTGAGGATCAATCTGTGAATACTCGGAAGCATCTGTTTAAATTTCATTTAATTTTTGTTAGTACCTTGCAGCAAAAAAGAAACAGTTCCCATTCAGAGGGAGAAGTGATATGCTCAGTGGTGGGATGTCAAAAATTTTACTACCCCACCGTGATGTCATCACATTGTGGACAGAGCTAACTGTTAGGGCAATTTTCTTTAGTGGGGTATTGTACAAAGATTCCTGCCCAGTGGGATAATACAGCTTTAAGGCCCTGCAAGTGTTTCAATCACAGGTGTTCAGAGTTGAGGCACAGATTGATTGCCCGGCTGTGTCTGCCTGGTGTACGTGCCCCAGCAACAGCACAGCTGTGGCCAATTAGAGAATCTGCCCAGCAACACCAGAGTATAACTGTGGCCCTCTCTGGGAAGGGTCCACTGAGCAGGGTTAAGCTGCTGAGAAGGACTGAGATACTGAAGGAGAGACTACTGAAGACTGCTTAAGGAGGTAGTGCTGCTGATGAGAGTTTCTTCAACTGAGAAGGAAGAACTGCTGAAGACTACCAGGACTCTGTGCATGCTCTTGGGATTGGAGCCATCAGAGGAATCCAAGCTGTGTACCAACTGTGGGGCTTGGAGAGAGAGAGACTGGTACTGTTCTATATAGACCTGTGTATGTCTGTCTTCCCTTCATGCACCAGTAAAGCGCACCTTTCACTTAAGCCATATGTGTGAGTGTCATTGCACCTAAAAGCTTTTGCTGTGTAACATCTTAAAGTACTACTCTGCCATCGAGACACACATATCGCTAGGGGAATCCCTGACACAATCCATGATGTTGTGGGCGGGGCCAAAGAAAATAATAATAATAATAATAATAATAATAATAATAATAATAATAATAATAATAATAATAATAATAATAATAATAATAATAATAATAATAATAATAATAATAATAATAATAATAATAATAAGCACGCACACACCCCTCAACACACACACACACACACACACACACACACACACACACACACACACACACAAACTCGTAAATAAAATAAAATAAAATAAAATAAAATAAAATAATACATTAAAATCCACCCACCCACCCACCTCAAACACAAATCAACCAGAGCTTTTAAAACAGAGCTTAAAGCTTATTCTGGCTAATCTTTCTCACACTAGGTCAAATGGAAGGAACTACAGAATGAACTCAACGCAAGATGGCTTCACTTTGGCACTTTTCAACTTTTCAACAGCTAAAAAAGTTAGGTACTAAGTCTTTGCCTAACCAGTTCTCTAGGATAATATGCCTTAATGTAAATGTAAGACAGCTGTGCCTCCTTAAGGGTTCTCCAATTGGAACAGCACTTGGAACAGCACAGGTGTAGCTTATTGATGAGGTAACTCCAAGACTTTGCTTAAAAACCCCAAGCCAGGCCTGCCGGCCACCAGGCCTTTTTAGGAACTGTGGTAGTACGTCAATATAGTTAAAGGTATTAAATACACATTAAAATACACACAGACACACCACATCCAAAGGTGAGTCACTTACCCTGTGGAGCAGGCTATAGGGAGCTTCAGGCTAGCAGCTTCTCTTCCTCCCCGCTTGGGAGGACAGCAAGGAGGCTGTGCATACGCACCAAGCACTGTAGGCGTGCATGCACACCAAGTGCTTGTCGTGTATGCGCAGAGGGGGAACCAGTGAAAAGGTAAGCCCCGAAGGTGGTTCTGCCCAAAAGCTGCTACCAGTTCTCCAGGACCCTGGGAAAAGTTACTACCGGTTCTGGCGAACTGGTGCTAACCTGTGACATCCCATTACTGGATGTGCTATTTGGTGTGCTCCTCCCATCCAGTTTAATTGAACACTTCTCCCACAGTTTAAACTAACAATGCACGGCCAAAAAATTTAAACAAATGTTGTTTAAATTGTTTCAGCAATTATCTAACAGATGTAAAATTCATTTCTCCAACAATTCATAGATGATCAGGGATTGTTCGTGGTTTTATTGTTGAATTTATTATTTGGATTATTGTGTTTTGGTTGTTTTTTAAAAATATATTTTGTCTTGTGGTATTATGTTAGCTGGCCTGAGTCACTTTGCGAGTAGAGTGGCATACAAGTGTAAACAAACAAACAAACAAGCAAATAAATAAATAAATAAATAAATGATCAATTTTTAATATGCTGAAGTAGTTTATAAACCACTTCAGGATTCTGGAAGTTGATACCAGAAGTCTGAAAGTCAGAGTCATTAAATGTGACACTAAAATGCTCAAGTGGGAGCTGCTGGTGGATAACAACACACTGTGTGCATGTAGAGAGATAAAGACTCCAGTTTATTTGCTGGTCTGCTGGTTACTACCAGAAACATGTACCAATGAGGACTTAAGTTTAGCCAATCATTTTGGCAATTTAAAGTCCGACTGAGACATGAAAGAAGATCTCAGAAGTAGCTTTGACTAATGCAAAGGAGGTTGGCCTGCACTGGCATCAACAGGTATGGGTGCTGTAGTAATGTGGCGTTTTTTAAACTTTTTAGATTTTAAATTTTAATCCTGGACAGTTTTATATCTGAGGATTTTGTTATTTATTTATTTAAATTTGTTTATCACCCTCCTCCCAAAAGGGACCCAGGGCAATTTATAACAATTATAAAACCATTTAAAAGAATTAAAAAACTTTAAAAACTTTAAAAAAACTTAGTATTAAAAGCTAGAAATTGCAACACAGGCATACTGGGGTCAAACCAACCAACTGGCTGGGGAAATTGAACCATCCACTCCCCAGACCAAACCTGCCAGCCATGTTTTCACTCCTTTTCTAAAGGGCAGCAACTCTGTCTGCAGGCGTAGTTCTATTGGGAGGTGGTTCCAGAGGGCCGGAGCGGACACCGAGAAGGCCCTCCTTCTCGTGCCAGCGAGGTGCACCTCTCTGGCTGATGGCACAACCAGAGAGCCCCTTTGGTCCACTCTAGTGGGACGGGCAGATCTCCTTGGGATGATGCAGTCTCTTAAGTATCCTGGTCCACTACCATGTAGGGCTTTAAAGGTAATAACCAGCATCTTTTTAGAAATGTTTGTGTTTTGTTATGATGCTTTTGTGATTTGTGAGCCGCCCTGGGTCACCTCGGTGAGGAGGGCAGTGGATAAATATGAATAATAAATAAATAAATAATAAAAACTGTAGACAAGCCCATCTCCAGAATGCCCCAGAGAGTGGACTTAATGCCCATCTGTACAACTCCTTCATTGAATGGAGTTTATATAGCCAAAATCATGGATTACAATTCCTTGGGGTTTGTACCATTTCTTTGATGGTCCAGCGTTTGCAAAATCATGGCATGTTCCACACACACGATAATACACAACATTTCCATCAACAGGGATTATCTACTAGTATGAAGCTTTTCATGAACAAGAGATTCTGAATTTTGGAACTCCTCAGCTAGACTGTGGGCATTTTGTCTTTATTTGAAAACCTCCAGTCCACTCAAACAATATTAACAACAAGAATGTCGTTTTTCTATCTATATGGAAATGCTCTTTGGAAATGTGTTTTGGGAAAATGCTTTATATAAGCTCAAGCCAGTGTTTTTATTTTGTTGAGCAACTGTTATATTATCTATTCATTTCATTGTAATTCTTGAAATTTGGGGTTGTAGAACTTGGTCTCCAGATACACCTTTTTGTCTATGGTTCAATTCAATTACTTTCATTAATTACCAGTACATCACTGTATGTAAATTAATGTGGTAAAATCAATATCCTTTTCTACTTGGTTATAACTGCTAGATTCTTACCTTGTTATTTCCTTTAGTTCATTGTAACTCTGGGTATTTATCTCATACTACATTTTGTTCAAATAAAAATTTACTATTATTGCTATTTGTATTAGCCAAGTTTTCAGTAAGGTTGGAAATAACTTGCATTATCTTAAACAGCAAATATTTTAAAATATTTTTGTTCAACAGAGATAATAGAATTTAATAAATAGTATCTGATGTTCTTTATGCATAAGTGGATACTTGCAGAATTTTTTGGCTGTATATTCCTCTCCAGTTTCCAACAAAAGAGTCAGAAGCCCCTTCCAGTTTCAGGTTCAAATTCAAGTTCAGAGACATTCTCAGAGGCCACATGCCAGTGCTGGGCAGTTCTAGAGGCAAAATAATAGATCCAAACATACCTGCCATTGACTAAGCCATAGGCAAATCATCTGAACTTAATGCTTATCCATTAAACAATGGAGTTATAGGCAGGAGTATAACCATCTAGGAAATCCTCAAAGGACAGATTGGATTGCTAAGCAAGATGCTCGCTATGCGAGGTCTTACTGTACATTGGATGATTAGTTCTTTGGGCTTCTGGGAATTGAAGTCCAAAAACCAAAGGTTGGGAAACACTGGTCAAAGACTAAGTAAGTCTAAGAAAGAAATCGTACTGGCCTGATTACTAAATTGGGACCCAAGTATCCAGGTGTTCACAATAAAACCACCCTAAGATCCCGAAACACCCCTTCTGTGCTAAAGGACATAGGACATGGGGATGGCTGACATATTGTACTTATCCAGCCTGCTTTAGTTTCCTCCTCTGTATATAAGGTATATAATATCCCGCTGGTGGTGTGTTCACATAGTTTATATAGGTTAATTAGGACTTTGTGTTTTCCACCTTCATATTTGTATTTATATTTTCATTTTCTATGGGTTTTTTTATTTTAAAAAGGAAATAAAACGTGCTATAGAAAACTGGAGCTGGTATACGGCTACTGAGCCAGAGGCTGGGAGTTTGATTCCTCACGATGACTCCTAGGAGAAAAGCCTGCCTGTGTGTCCTTTGGCAACCTGCACAGTCACAGGGTACACCCAGAAGAAGGGAGTGGTAGATCACATCTGTATATTCTTTACCTAGAAAACTCTGGAAAGGATTACCATAAGTCAGCTTGACTTGACAGCACACAATTATTATAGAAAACTGGAGCAATCAATAATTTCCATACAGCTGAACATAATTTCAGGAAGCAGCTTGTCTATCCCCACAGCCAACCAAAAATAGCAGCAAACAAAAAAAGATGCCTCTTTCAAAAGCTGCGTGATCTTGGAAGTTCTTTCTTGAATGCTTGATTTTGACCTCTATTGGCAGGGCTGAGCAACTGTGGCCTCCCACAGTCCCTCACTATTCCTTACTCCTAGCTTAACCACTGACCTGCTTTTCTATTTTTATCCTGGCGATTGCTCTTCTGTTTCAACCATCTTTTTAAAATTGGGTTTTAGCTAAAATTCTGTGTTATGGCTGTTATTAAGAATGCCATAGCAGAGGAAACCAAGCATGCATAACTGGGATCATTTAGTCTAGGTGTAGCTTGCCCTTGGGAGAGACCAGTAAAGAGGTGATGTAGATGAGGTCGGAACTTTTCAGAAAATAGATTTTATTAATAAGAAAATCTAATCAACATCAGTGCAATGGAGAGGACAAAACACTCCTGGGGTAAGTAGAGTGACTTCATAGTGTGGCTTTAAGCTTGTGAGAAAGTAGTGGGAGGGAAAGTAGTGGGAGGGAAAAAAAGAGAAGCAGGAGGCAAAAGACAAAGAAAGAAAATGATATTTTATACATTATTCTTTATAGCTGTTCTTAGATCGCAGAGGGGACACTCAGAATGTATATCTCAGGAGTCTTATTCTAGAGTAGTAGACCTCCCATGAAAATCTCAGAAGACTAAATTCTTTCCCAGATGACAAAGGGATTTTATCAATATAGGTTCCACTCTTCAGGATTTGGTGCCTTTCAGTTCAACATTTAGTTCATCTGGGTATCAATGTAGCAGTAATTCAAGGCAAAATCAGCTTATCTATAAAACTACAATTTTTAATAATCTACATGGGTTGCTTTGATTTCTGTGGCCTCACTTGGCAGAACAGCATGATAACTGTTTTATAAACAACTCCGCAGTCTGCAATTTGAAAACCTCTTTCATTTTTAAGACTTAATTCCTTATAGTGATGATTTCAGGAAATTCACCTAAGATTTTGCACAAGTATGGGACTAAAGTGAGTGATGGCCAGGGAAGAGAACAAGAAATGAATAGGAGATTTTTGAAAAAAGAAAAAAAGGAATTATAACCTTGGCATTCCCAGCTCAAGTGTTCATTTCTAGGGATGACCCAAGACCTTTCTGTGGCAAGGACAAAATCTTTAGATACATAGACATCCCCCAAACTGAACACAGAAAGGTCAACTGAATTACTTGTTGAATCTTAACCAGTACTGGAGATTGAGCATCCTTGAGAATTGCAGGTTCACTTCAAGGACATACAATAGCCTACATTATATCTCCAGTTCTGTCCTGGCCAAGTGCAAGGGTCAGACTCCATACATGTTAAGCATGGACCTCTAAAAACATACATTATGATGAAGTTCTATATATATTAAAATATAGATGCCTAAGTAATACATAATGGTTAGAATAGTAGCTTTTTGTTAGGCAGAGCTGGGGGGCTCTTAAATCTGCCATAATTTAGGGCTTCAGTATATCTAAATGAATTTATCCCAGTAGGAAGGTTTAGGAGGAATGTTCCTAAGAGATGACCTTGCAACCTGCTAGTTTCTACTGCCCGAGGCAGTTTCCCAATTTGCCCAGCATCAGCGTTGCAGTAAGACCTGGTTAAATCATAATCAGAGGAAGCCTGACAAATTAAGATCCCAAGAGTACATGAACTATTGTCTGGTTTTAAGGGATTAAACTGTACATAGAGATAAATATGAGTATTCCGGACACAAATGTACTAAAATATTATACATAGTTTTGGGCCATGTTAACATCACTGTTGTTTTTTGTTATACATACATTCCTTTAGACTGTGAAGGTAGAAGATCCACAATCTAAAGGAAACAACTCTAAGTACACATTCTTTAAAACCCTACAATTAAATACAAATTCAGTTAAAAACATGTAAGATCACTACCTGCATTTAGCCTTTCATTTCACCTCCTTCATAAATATATTGAGTTTTACTACCTAAACTAAGGTGGTTCTGACTGATTAGCTCAATAAATTACATATCTGACTGTGGAATCAGAGCCTGGGAGTTCAGCTCTATACTCTGCATCATGGAAGAGCCAAACTGCACAATCCCTCAGAAGAAGTGAATGGGAAATCACTTCTGAGAACTCTGCCCTAGGTCAGAAGTGACTTGATGGCATGCAATTACAGTGGAACCTCGGTTTAAGAAATTAATGTGTTCTCTGGGACTTTTTGTATTATGAAAAATCCGTAAACTGAATTTCCCATAGGAATGCATTGAAAACCAATTAATCAGTTCCCAAAAATTCCATAAACCGAGGCATTATTTTCAATGGAGTTTCATTTGTAAACCAAAAATTACATTAACTGAGGCATTCGTAAACAGAGGTTGCACTATATTAATTCAAGGCATTAATGGCCTTCTCCTCCTCCACAGGAACAGCAGCTCCTGCATCTCCAGCTCTCTAGCTCTTCCTCAACTTAAGTCTGAACCACAGCCCCTTCCTAAAATTTCTCCACCCATTGGGTTGAACCCAATAATCATTTGCATGCCAAAAGATAAAGGGATCTTTTGAGGCAAAACCTTCATAGTAATCCAAACTGAAGAGAAATTACAGGCATCAAAGGTTTCCTGATCAGAAACAAGTCTTAGTTTCTGTAGTGGAATGCATTCTTACACAAGTGTACAGAGATGTTCTTCTGTTAGAGGTAAGCAAGAGCAGTGTAGTGTATAAAAATAAACATGTACACCAGTTGATCATATCACAAGTTTGCGGCATAACAAATAAATCCAAGAAAGCAATGCTAAGATACCAGAAGGAGTTATAAAGAATGACAGATACAGAAATTCAGTGTTATGCTAAAAATGTGAAATCTCTTTGTGAGCAGCAACAAAAGCTTATTCAAATTCAACAAAACTTGATAAGAAAATTTAGATGGTTTTTTTTTAAAGGAAATATAATATGGGTTTTGTTTCATTGTTTGATGTTCATTCACACATTTGAGTCTGACCATTTGCAACCTCATGGACCAATCACGCCAGGCTCCTCTGTCATCTGCCATCCTCTGGAGTCTGCCCAGATCCATGCCCACTGCATTAACAATGCTGTCAAATCATCCCATCCTCTGCCGCCCCTTCTTGCCTTCAATCTTTCCTAGCATCATGGCCTAGTGGGTGTAGATCTGGATGGATAATGGAGGATGGCAGATGACAGAGGAGTCTGGTGTGCTGTGGTCCATGAGGTCACAAAGGGTTGGAGTCAACTGTGAGACTGCACAATAACGTGTATGATCTTTAAACATATCAGAACTAAATCAGGACTAGAGAGTGGAAATTTTTATTTGAGAGCAGAAGAATGATCAGCTGATTTATTTATTTATTTATTTATAATTTGCATTTCTATATCTGCCCCCTCGTGGCAGTTTACAAAATTAATATAGAACTACAAAGTAACAAGACAAAAGCACCAGGAGGGGGAAAGCACAAAAGTTCAAATATTGGGGTGGAGGTGTCCTCAGCGGCCTGCATGGCCTGGGTGGTGGAAATAGCCACCTGCACAGCCGAGGCAGCATCTTCGGCCGTGACTCCTGCCGGCAGCCCCTTTTGTCCTCTGGGCAGGTGTTGTTTTTCCTTCCTTCCTTCATTCATTTCCTTGAAACTGATCTCTTTTCTAAGAACCTCCCCCACAAAGTTCTGACTCTACTTTTGTTACATCAAAATCAAAGCTCTATGCTTGCCATGTTTTTTTTTAAAATAAACATAAATTTAGCATTACACTAAACATCTACTTTCAGGGTACATGTTTTAACGCACCTCAATGAAACATTTTTTTAACTCTTGAACATGTAAGCTAAAGGGCCAACTTTGTACTTAAAATAAAAACGAATAGCTAAAGACAAGTTTATTTTATTTTTTAAAAAACATGGGAGAATAATATTAACAACTGTGGGTTGGAGCTACAATCTGAATCCTGTTGGTAGTACCATTTGGAGTAGACCCATGTGGTTGGTAGGATTTTCATAAGCATTGACTTCCCATTCAGCCACTGATTCATTATGTCAACTTCCACGCTTTGGTTCTGATCTTAACTGCTACTGCTGTATGTCAGAAATACAAATCACCGGATTTTTTGCAGTCCGGGGACTTAAGTGTTTCAGAGAGGTCAGTTTTTGCTGCAGAAATTATACCAACTACAGCTTAAACCAACAAATCAGGTTTCTGATACTGCAGCTTAAAATGATACATAGTTTCAGTAAAAACTGATAGCTCAGCAAGTCAGATTATGCTGTCAAAGAGGAAAATCTGTACAGTTTGTAAATTCATCACTTGTCAGATTAGTCAATACAAGAATTAAAGAAGAAGGAAAAAACTGAGCGATGCAGTAGCAAAAACGTGATTCCAACTAAAGCTTGATACTTTTTCTTAAAAGTTTAGATAAGCCATCATAAGGTTAGATCACTTTTGAAATTAAGAAACCTTGATTTAACATTCTTTCAATAACAATACTAAAATTATATCAAATGATAGGCATTTTATTACTTGGCAAAAAATACATGGGATTGTTAAATTATACCTCTGTGTACTCCGTGCTATAAAATAAAGATGCAATTTTACACAGAGAAAAGTTAAATTTTACACTTTATATATAGTGTGCAATGAAATAGGTTGGGACTTCGGGGGTTACGGATCACCTTCCTGCTGTGACAACAAGTGTCAGAAGTAAAGTGATGGGGGTAAAAGAATGGGCCAAATGTTTCACTGGCCTGGCCAGTTCTGATCTTTTTTTTTAAAAAACCACATACGAACATACCCAGCCCAGGTGGCTTGGTCGGAAAGTCAGGAGTAGAGAGATGAGATGAAAAAAGAAGGAACCTTCTCAGGTGACTGACAACCTCATGATCATCATCACCGCCAGCAGTGTAAATGCTTGTTTATTCTTCTAGGAGTTTGATATATGTGTCCCTTTACAGCAGGGGTCCCCAAGCTTTTCAAGCCAGGGGCTGGGTCACACTCCCTCAGTCAGCTTCGAGAGCCAGATGATCATTTTGCCCTGCCTGCATGATGGGAGTGGCTATTTTGTCCCAACAGCTTCAAAGAGGGTGGTCATTTTGTTTCTTGAATGCCCTTGGGTGGGGTCCACATGAAATGGTGCCACAGGCCAGATCTGGCCCACAGGCCTTAGGTTGGGAACCTCTGCTTTAATGCCATACAAGAGCAGAAAATAGTATACTCATTTCACTGAAAACAGGGGACAGCAAGCCTTGAGTTTCCTAGAGCTGAGCAGTGTTGCTAAGGACAGGATATTCTGAAGACTGATCATTTATGCAGTCATAAGTTGGAGACAAACTGAAGATGCAGAACAGCATCAGGTTTGGGAACTACAGTACAGTATTTGGAAACCGACAGATCAAAGGGAAAACCAAAATATTATGGGAAGGAAGAATGTTCCCATTACCCAAAAGATCCAGATCCAGGCTAAGTGGTGCTGATTTATTTATTTTGCTTGTACTGTATAGCAATCCACTGGGGTACACAAAAAGAGCTTCCTTGAAGATTATGGATACAGTGAAACCTCGCATAAAGAGCGCCTCGCTTAAAGAGTAGCTCGCTTAAAGAGCAGAATATTCTCTGAATGTTTGCTTCGCTTAACAAATAAATCCAACCAAAAACTCGCTTAACAAATAAATCCAACCAAAAACTCGCTCAACAAATAAATCGGGGTTCGCAATACCCCTCACAATTGGTCATTTACAATGGTGTTTTGCTTAAAGAGCAAACTCGCTTAAAGAACACTCCTGTGGAACACATTATGCTCTTTAAGCGAGGTACCACTGTACTTTGTACATTCTAAACCACAATTGAGTGTATCCCGGGCAATGGCAACCTTATTTTGCCAGTTAATCTTTCTCACACCAGAGCAAACCAAAGGAACTGAGGAATGAATTCATCAAAATGGTCTTTGTCAAGACCAACCATAACAATGATCTCAATAAATATTGAGGGATTTTATAGTAATAAGAGCATTCTACTAGTGGACACATGCAGTGAATGGAAGTGACATACTTCTGGTCCAGGAAACACATCAGGGGACTGCAAGTTACATACCCAAAGTGGCTGGAATGTAATTAATTACTGAGAGACCGCATGACCACTATGGAGTGCAATTTTTGTTAGTATAATATCAGCTTTTTTTGAAATTAAAATTCTCACCATCCAAACCCCACAATTCTCTGTTACCTCTATCTACAAGCCACCAAGAGTAAACGTTAGTTTTAATGAACTGGGCAATTGTATACATGGCCAAATAAATTTTGTTATTGGAAATTTCAATTGTCACAGTGAGGCCTGAAGAGATAACTAGACCAACGAGAATCGTTCTTCTTCTTTCACCGATCAAACCTTGGACTGCCAAAATGAGGTCAGAGGGTATATTTTCTCAACTGGTGTAAATTTGAGGCATCCTATCACTTTATGCATGGCTTCATTAACAACAATGCCAACTTGGTGTGTGTGTGTGTGTGTGTGTGTGTGTGTGTGTGTGTGTGTTTGTTTGTTTGTTTGTTTGTTTGTTTGTTCCATACTGGAGGAGCATACTCTGCTGCAGAGACGCTCAGGGCCAAAGCTGATGTATGCAGCATGAATGGTTGACTTTATTAATTATTATTATTTATTCAATTTGTATACCGCCCTACTCGGTGAAACCAGCTCAGATGTAGATATAGATGTAGATGTAGATGTAGAATAATCAATACACAGTATAGGCAAAAGGGCAGGAAAATTATACAATATAGTCAATACAGCGGGGGGGGGGGAACCACACAATTTTCAGTCAAACAAAATACAATATTCAATACAAAAACCACAGTACCACATTACAATACCAAATTCAAACAGACTCTCCACCCCAGCCACAAATCAGACTGGGGCGGCTGCAACAAAAGTTCCACCATTTATAGTTTGTGAGTTTACTCAGGATGTTGTTCCTTGTACTAACTTTGGCTTTGTTATTCAGACAGTGCTGCTTAAAAGAGAGTGTCCTATCAAGTGTCAAACAGAGATATTTTGGTGCTTGAAAATGCTAGAATTGGTTCCCTTGCCACATAACATCCAATTCTACCCCTGCCTCTTGGTTTTGAAGGTGGAAAGCACACACTTGAGTCTTGCTTGGATTAGGCTTCAAATGGTTGATGTTGTAGTATTGTCCTAATTCTTCAAGTGCTCCAGCAACTTTTCCAGCTGCCTCATCAAAGCTTGTTCCTTGAATGGCTATTGCTATATTATCCACATAGATGAACACTTTGTATTGTCAGGAACTGGTTGACCATTTATATATATTATATAATGTTGGGGGACAATAGACTTCCTTGGGACAGTCCATTCATCTGCAACCTCCATCTGCTGCTCTTTCCATTCATTGTCACAGAGAATCTCTGTTCTGAAGGAAGCTGCAAAAGACTTTAGTAAACTTGTTATCTTTGTTAAAATTATTTATTTTATGGAGTACAACCCTATGATTGACAGTATTATATGCTGCAGTTAGGTAAATTACAATTCTCCCACAATTAGCTTTATTTTGAAGCCATTCTTAATGTGTTGCATAAATTTAATACAGTTTATAAATGACATATGTAAAATATTTTATCTCTTAATTTTGCATCTATAGTATTAATTTAAATGCTTACCATCTTGTGGTAAGAATTCTGTAATGTTTCACTTGTTCAACATAAAAAAGGGAAGGTATTTCAATAACAATGAATGGAGTGGTTAAGAGGATGGTGTTAATCAGTGATGGGATGTTACCGGTTTGGACCGGTTCGCCCGAACCGGTAGCACGCCTTCAGGAGGGGTTGCTGGGGTGGTGGTGGTGGTGGTAAAATCCCGGGTGACCGGTTCGGTCACCTCTCTGGCCCCCTCCAAAAAATGTATGTCCGGGCAGCCAGAATGGCTGCCTGAAACTGTGCATGCATCAAACTTCCATTTGATGCATGCACAGTTCTATTTTTTAGTATGCATGCGTCAAATAGGTTTTTTTGCATGGACACTAAAAAAAGGAACTGCACATGCGTCAAATGGAGGTTTGATGCATGTGCAGACATTTTTTATTTTTTATTTTTTCCTCTGTCCACGACATCATGACATCGGCTACACCCACGACGTCCATGACGTCACGGTGGGTTAGCGGGAATTTTGACAACCCACCACTGGTGTTAATTATAGATAAGGGTGAGGAGGAGGGAAAGAATGTGTAGTATGACTTAAATAGGCCTTTCTGGAATAATGAAATATTTCTGAATGAATGGTATCAACAAATTAAATGACAGGGTATGGTCTTTCCCTCAGTCTAGGACAAATGTCTGTCTTATTGAAACCAGCATCCATGTACATTCTGTACATTAACCTGGAAATCAGATATGTAATAACCATTTTGTGGGGAAATGACAGTAGTATTTTTTTTAACTTATAAGGTTTATACTAGAAATCTCACTTAAAAGTTACTCCAGAATCATACAGTACTGAGGATTATAAATGAATACAAAAAGCCTCAACACTATCCACATAAAACTATTTTGCATTGCAATAGAAATGATTATTTAATGATTTCTATTTTTGTTCAATGCACTGCCTCCCCTTGTTAGATTTTATTTCCCTTTAAAATTGGCCTCAAAAGGAGAGAACAATTGTTTTTATTGTAGTATAAATGTTTTAGTATAAAATATATACAGATACCTATTGGATCAGTCCCGCTTCCTTTAACTTTGTATAGATAATATAGCGAGCCATCAACAGTGAAGCATATTATCTATCAATCTATTTATGAAGTCAAACCCAATTCAGGATGATCACAGAGCAACAAATGCTATATCAGATTGAGGTACACAACATGAAGATTATAGGAGTTGGAGATTGGATAGTAGTTTGGGCAATGTACTCCTAAATTAGATAAATTTGCCAAAAAGGGAGAGAGCTGAGTAAAGAACTATGTGATGGGAATTTAAGACAACCTCCTCTAACTATCAGAGGCAGCAGTTGAGGGCATTAACATATTTAGCATGTGGCTATAGATGTGGCTTATGTATTTGGCCAGAGGATGGGAGTGCAATATCTCACTGTGCTTCCTGTGAGAAGAGCTAGCCTGTATGGCTCTAGGTGAGCTGCACAATCCCAGGGCACACCCAGAAGAAGGGAATAGTAAATCACTACAGTTGTACCTCGCTTAAAGAGCATAATGTGTTCCACAGGATTGCTCTTTAAGCAAGTCTGCTCTTTAAGCAAAACACCATTGTAAGTGACCCATTGTGACTTCTGGGGGGGAGGGAGGATTGCAAACCCTGAGTTATTTGTTAAGTGAGTTTTTGGTTGGTTTTATTTGTTAAGCAAAGTGAACATTCAGAGAAAATTCTGCTCTTTAAGCGAGTTACTTTTTAAGTGAATCACTCTTTATGCGAGGTTTGACTGTGTTGTGTATTCTCTACCTGGAAAACTCTAGAAAGGGAATACCACAGTCCTAACTCTTAATTAAAGGTTTCCCTTGATCCAACTATAGGGGTTGGTGCTCACCTCAGTTTGTAGCCATAGAGCGAGCAGTGTCTGTGCTTGCAGGCATATCCATGGTCATGTGGTAGGCATGACTAGATGCCAAAGAACATGGAATGCTGTTTACCTTTCCTGCCAAATCAGTATCTATTTACTCGCAATTTCTTGCTTTCAAACTGCTAGGTTGGGTGGATCTCGGGCAGACAACAGGAGCTCACTTCATCATGCAGCAGCTGGGTCTCAAACTGCTAACCTGCCAACCTTCTGCTCATTAAGCTCAGCATCTTAACTAAACCACTGTGGTTGTCAACTGTGGATTACAAAAGTGGATATCTTCAGTGTTTCCATCTCAATGACCAGACCATGGATTGCATCTCTCTAAATGTATAGAATACAGCTCTGAAATCAGCTCAGAGCTATGATGTCAACTCAGATTGACATGCACATTTCTCACTCTTGTTCAGAAGCTAGAAACTTTATTAACATTTTAGCTTCTCAGTCATCTTTGGATATGTATAGTTGTGTATGTTAAAGGAACTGCTGCCACTAGGCCTAGAGAAAAGGTATATGTGCTGAGGAAACAGAACAGATCCATTTCTTCTCAACTGTTGCAATGCATATTTGAACAAAATATCTGAATAGTGGCCTGTGAAGGGGACATGTTTTGGTGAGGGTTATTACCACACTGAGGGTGTTTCAGAGCTCCTATCTTGCTCAGTGAGGTGGGCATTGAGGACAGCCCACTCCAATTATCTGAAGCAGTTCTTGAGGCTTCCTGATATCTGTTAAGTGGCTGTGTACTGTCTGAATATTTTTCACAGACACACAAATGACAGACATTTTGCAATAAGATTTGATTCCAACATAATAAAGATATTGAAACCAGAAAGCCCAAATTACATCACTAAATAAACACAATGCATAATACAAATGGCTTTTTCCAAAAATTATAATCAGCCCAATGTCATAGTGCAAAAAGCCAGGAGGAGAGCATAGGACCAGGGCAGATAGCTGCTGGGCACATGCATTTGGACTCCACACACTTGGAACAAGAGACGTACAAACACCTTTTTAAGGAGTAGGTGGAGATGGCTGTCCAATCTATGCAACCATTTCATACACAAAATTCCAACTTTTCCCTCCTTCAAAGATGCTTCGGGACTGCACTGACTCATATGGTTAAGATGCTGAACTTGGTGACTGGAAGTTTGAAGTTTGATTCCCAGGTACTGTATAACACAGTGAGCTCCCATCTTTGTCCCAGCTCCTGCCAACTTAGCAGTTTGAAAGCAAAAAATGGCAAGTAGATAAATAGGTAGCACTTCAGTGGAAAGATAAGCAGAGTTTCGTGCACTCTAGTGTTGAGACATGCCTGCCACATGTCCATGGAAACGTCTGCAGACGTAGACAGTGCTGGCTCTTTGGCTATAAACAGAGATGAGCACTAAACCCTAGAATCAGATACAACTGCCTTTGGAACAGGGGTGACCTTTACCTAATGATCCTTCACCTTCTTCAGCTCAGATCTTCATTTTAACTTTAGTTTCTTATAACTCACAATATTATAACCTTTTGCTGCTGCACTGTGAGTTGAGGTTGTCAGAATGATACACAACTTTTCCTGCCTTTTTGCCAACCACAAATAATTGATGTTACATAAGACTAAAGGTTTCCCTTGCTCGAAAGCCAGTCGTATCCGACTCTAGGGGTCAGTGCTCATCTCTGTTACTAAGCCGAAGAGCCAGCGTTGTCTGCTTCTGCAGACATTTCCATGGTCATGTGGCAGGCATGACTAGACACCGGAGCGCATGGAACGCTGTTACCTTCCCACCGAAGTGGTCCCTATTTATCTACTTGCAATTTCTTGCTTTCGAACTGCTAGGTTGGGAGGAGATGGGACAGAGACGGGAGCTCATTCCGTCCTGCAGTACTCGGGAATCGAACTGCTGACCTTCCGCCTCCCAGTCAGCGTCTTCGTGACTTGAGCCACTAGATTACTAAATATTATTTATATGCTGCTAGTTAAAGCAATGGTATTCCCAGTAGCAATGTATGGTTGTGAGAGCTGGACCATAGGAAAACTGAGCGCAGAAGAATAAATGCCTTTGAGATGTGGTGCTGGAGGAGAGTTTTGAGAGTCCCCTGGACAGCGAGGAGAACAAATAGGTCAATCTTAGAAGAAATTAATCCTGACTGCTCCCTTGAAGGTAAAATAGTAAAGATGAAGCTAAAGTACTTTGGACATCAAATGAGAAGAGAGGATTCACTTGAGAAAGCCTTGATGCTTGGAAGGGTCGAGGGCAAAAGAAGAAGGGGACGGCCCAAGATGAGATGGCTAGATGGTATTGTAGAGACAATGGGCACAGAACTGAGCGAGTTGAGGAGGATGGTAGAGGACAGAAGTGCCTGGCGGACAGTGGTCCATGGGGTCGCAAAGGGTCGGAATTGACTGTGCAACTGAACAACAGAGAAGCATGAAGGTTGGGAGCTGAAAATGTAATATTGCAGCATGCTCTGTTCTAGAGTATAAATAGGCTGAAATCCATTAGAAAGTCATAACTTCTGTGTCTAGGCCATACGTAAAACTGTCCAAATAAAACAAACGTTAGGAGGAAGGTGATACCTTTTATAGCAGGGGTTCTCAATCTATGGCCCGTGTGCAGGATCTCGCCTGTGGTGCCGAATAATTTAGACCTTGACATCACCAGAGCTGCCTCCGCAGCTGCAGCTGCCATTGAAATTGGCTGTGAACTCATTTATGGTGTTTACGACAGCAGTAAATGAATCCATGGCCATCGTAAATGTATTTACGACAGCTGTGGATGAATTTTACAGCAGCATTTATGGCAGGAGGAATCATCAGTCCAGCCCACTCAGCTGTCTGAGAGGGTGGATCCAGCCCTCAGCTGAAAAACATTGAGAACTCCTGTTTTCTAGGATCACTTTAAAAAATCAAACATTGCAAGCTTTTGTGAGTCAAAGATAACTTCATTAGGCAGGGTTGTTTAAGCTGGACAGTTTGTTTAAGCCGAGCTGGTATGCTTAGAATGATCTGTGGGAAAATAAACAGCAGACTATATTATTTTTTACAGTCCAAAAACAGGAAGCCAGGTATTTGCATATTACCTTCCCCAAATGGTCCTCTTTGAAGCTAAAGAGCTTTCTTTGTGGTGGGGAGGTGCAATTCAAACCCAGTGCCCCCCAGAATTGGGCAACGAATTTACTTTACCTAATAGGCATGCTAATTGTAGCCAAATCAGTCCAAAAAAGAGTCAATTAGGAATATTACCTAGTGAAAGTCCATCAAATCTGTGGTCCTGGTGCGCTGGTGTTCAAAGTCCCTGTAGAATTCATTGATGCAGCTCTTTGTGGTATCCTCAATAGTTCAATAAGCAAAGATAAGCTGTATGATCTGCTTGAAAATCAATCAAATGTAGGAGGAAGGCGATACCTTTTATAGGATCACTTTTAAAAATCAAACATTGCAAGCTTTCGTCATTCAAAGATCACTTCATCAGACAGGGCTCATGGCATTTTCATTAAGCTAGACTGGTATGCCTAGATGTTCCGTGGGGAAATAAACGGCAGACTATATCTTTTGGTGAGTTAACTCTGCAGTTCCTTTCACTTGACCTAGTGTGAGAAAGATTAGCCGACATCAGGAGGAAGGCCTTTTTGGCATCTGCTCCAGCCCTATGGAATCTTATGCCAACCGAGCTCCGTCTCCAAGCAGAGCTCCTTTCCTTCAGAATAACTCTCAAAACCTGGATTGCACAACAGGTGTGTGGAGCCACAGATGCAGACCCGACCCCCACCCCCCGATGGCTTACATAAGGGCTATCCTGGGTTTTAGTGGTTGTAGAAAAGGTTATGTTACGGGTATTTTAAGGGTTTTAATGTTTGATGGTTTTTAGATAAGTTTTTTGATTTTATTGTTATGGAACGTTTTTATATTTACACCTGTGAGCCACCCAGAGTCGCCTCTGCGAGAGGGAGGCAATAAAAATATGAACAAATAAATAAATAAACACAAGATTGCAGTTAACAGGGTGTGCCCAATTGTGGTTCAAAAATACCGCAACCTTAAAGGAGGCTCTTTCTGTGTACCCCAAAGTAATAATTAGAATAGATCCATTGAAGCAGTGGTGTTTGTTGAGTCAATTTAATGATGATGATGATAATTTTAGAACTGTAAAGCTGGAAAGGAAGCCTTCTGAATCACAGAACCCTGGCTCTGTCAAAGGGGAACTATAGAGAATCAACTCCCAATCTCTACCTAAACTACTGAACAATCCAGCAATTCTTTTCCATATATTCCATTCATTCAATTGGCCTACTTTAGCTTCAACTTACTACTGGATTTCAAACTTAGTAAAATAACTCTAAAATATTGCTTCCTGTACTATATGGCTCTACATGTATATAGAGATAATATAATAATAATTGTTGTTCTCTCTCTCTCTCTCTCTCTCTCTCTCTCTCTCTCTCTCTCACACACACACACACACACACACACACACACACACACACACACACACACACACCATTGGGGTCATTAATGAGTATTTCTAACATTTTATAGTTGATAGCTAATTTCCTCACTTTACATTGGAGATGCAAGCAGACAGCTGGCTGATAGTTTCAAAGAACCTCCCACACTTATTAAATATGATACTTGTTCTGCTCTACAATGTACATTAGTCTTTTTAATGTCCAGATTTAACTTTCAAAATAACCTTCCCTTCTCAGTTGCAAGCCTGACTTCCAGCATTTGTTGTTAAAAATAATAAAATCTGTAGAATAATCCACAGTGTCTCCTCATTGCATTACGTTACTAGCTAGTTGCATTTCTAAGGAAAATAGTGGGATAATAAACATCCAGATCAAGTTCCACCAACCTTATTGTGGGTTGCTGATTGTAAACTTTATGCAGACAGAATGATTGATTTGTATTCATTTTTACCTGCTATTTGGCACTGATGATGAAAACATGTCTTTGTTCCTTATTTCCTTTTAGAGACACTTAGATATGTATTTTACATATTGTTTCAACATTTCTGTGTAAAAGAATATTGAGTGAAGAGGAGCCATCCAGTGATGGGATGACAAATTTGTTACCACCACTCCATGACGTCACGACGTCATGGGCGTGGCCAATCTCATGACGTCACGACGTCATGGGCAGAGCTGACATCATGACGTCATGACGTTGTGGGCGGGGCCTTAAAATAAAAATAAAATAAAATAAAATAAAATAAATACACACACACACACACACACCCTCAACCCAACCCACCCACCCACCACACAAACCCGTAAATAAATTAAATAAATAAATAAAATTAAATTAAATAAAAATACAACCCCAAACACAAACCCCTCACTTACCCCTGGGAGGGCTCGGCAGGGGCGGACGGCCACCATTATCGCCATCACTGCTCTCACTGTTGTCGCCGTCACCGCCGTTGCTGCCGCCGTCATCGCCGCCGCTAGCGCCGCCGCCACCATCGCTGCTGCCGTTGCAGTCGCCGCCGTCATTGCTGCCGTCGTCATCGCCACCGCCGTCAGCACCACCCGGTGTTGCTGCTGGTGTTGTCGCCGCTATTGGTGCCTTCGCCGCCGATTTTTTTTAAAATCGGAGCAAAAATGGCTCCAATTTACTGTGCATGCGCAGAAACTCAATCTGCCGCATTGCACATGCGTCAGATTGAGTTTCTGCACATGCGCAGTAAAATTGGAGACAAAATTGCTCCAATTTTATTTCGCATGCGCAAAAACTCAATCTGACGCATGCGCAATGCAGCAGATTGAGTTTCTGTGCATGTGCAGTAAATCGGAGCCATTTTTGCTCTGATTAAAAAAAAAATTTTTTTTCTTTCGGTGACGCGTCCGGAAAGCGGACGCCTCAAAAGTTAATTACCCTCCCGGAGAACTCTCCGGGATTGGTCCTACCGGTTCCAGGGAACCGTATAGAACCGGGGACATCCCATCACTGGAGCCATCCAAGTGTGAGAGAGCATATTGCTGATTTTGAAATCAGATCATGTCAAGACAAGTATCTAGCCTGTTGTTTTGAGTTCTCAGGGGTCACTCCTTTCATTAAAGCTCCCATGCATTCCCATTTTGAGGATACTAGAATGCCACAGCCTCCTCCTCCCAAGTGCTTATATTATGATCCCCCATCACAGGGTTCCACTTTTCTTCAGTGATCCCCTATACCAGTGATGGTAAACCTTGGCACTCCAGGTGTTCTTGAGCTTCAATTCCCAGAAGCCCTGATCAGCAGGAGTACTGATCAGGGCTTCTGGTAATTGAAGTCCAAGAACACCTGGAGAGCCAAGATTCGCCATTATAGCCCTATACACTATTCACAGGACCTGCATAAACTGAACAGTGCCTAAAGGAAATTGCAGTAATCAAAGGCTGTATCTGGGGTAAAATTCAATATACTGAAGGGGCTAACAAACACAATGCAACTTGAAAATGAGAGAGCACAGACCGCTCCATAAGGGACAGTTGGGACATGCTCTTTGTTGATTAACAACGTTTCATTCAGTCAATGGGTCTGTTATTGCTGGAGTAACAACTGGATTTATGTCTTTATTTTTAGCCTGCCTTTCATTAAAGCTCAGTTGGACACCATAAAAATAATGATGATGAGGACAACAACAATGAGAACAACTTATTGCCCATCAGTGACATTAATTCAGATTGTGATTGATTCTGGCCTTAAGTAACCAATTTCAGGAATGTTCATTCAGACATGAATAGTGGAGGATAGGGCCCAAGATTCCCTCCATCTGTAATCTGGCATTGTCTTTATTCCTTTTCCATCACCCTCCAAGAGAGAGTGCAGGGTGCCTCTGGTTAAACTATCTACACCTTGCAGTCCTTTGATGATACAGATAGATTTGGACTTGTGTTACTTATGTGCTACACAGCTTGGAGGGTTGGTTTAAAAAAACAAACAAACAAACCTCCCTTTCATTAATGGGAGAGCAGGTTAGAGCAGGGGACGCTGTAGCATTCTTGCTCAGAGGTCTGGGAACAAGGCAAAACCAGTTTAAAGACTTGTCATGCCCTGTCAAAGGGCTCTTTGCTGAAAAGGTATGCCCTCCCTTGTGACTAAAGTGTCCAGGTCACCTTCAGTGGCCAGATAGGATTTTTTTTGCCCATCATCCTGATTGGTTCTTATTGGATGATAGGTATTTTTTTTTTGTCTATCCCATTCTAGCACACTGGAATTTTCATGGCTTGGGTGCAGTCATTTGAATAGGTCACACTTAGGTGGGTAGTGCTGCGTTAGGGTGGTTGCAGTGAATCCTTCAGGGCATCATTAGATGAGATGAAACCTGAGTGCCTGGTATCAGGATTAGCACTGACCCTCCACATGTCAGGGGGTGCAATTAATTAATAGGTGTGGCCCAATGCCTTTTACCACAAATCTGTGTCCTGCCACTTTATTTCACTGGTAGGGGTTTAAATGTATTTTTACAGAGAAAAAGTTTCCTACTTCTAACTTCAGATTCTGAGATTCCCAGTGTTTTGAGGAGAAATGCTGGTAAAGGAATTGCTATGCTTCTGAGCAGCCACAGTATGGTGGCAGATTTCCTAAGCAAGATGACAGTTTACATAGATTTCTAGAGAGACTAAAGGAAGACCTTACATAAGCAGGCAGTGAACCATCAATTTAAACGGATCAAATTGCTATTTTTGTATTTCCTCACATTCCGGGTGACAGGTTGCTGAAATAGCGCTGTAGCATTTCTTTTGACTTCGGGATTGTTACAGATGAGATCACGTCTAACTGCCAAGTAAGGTAGATACAGAATATGCCTCAATTTCCTCAGGAGGTCAAATCCTTGATAAATTAATAGCAAACTCAGTGTGTTGTAGTTATGTTGCAAAAATTTCATCATGTACTCATAGCAGAGAGGAAGCAGGAAGCCAAGACTTTTGACCAAATCATGTACTGTGGCCTCAGCATATCAAAACTGCAGTGATTATACTGTGATAAAGCTAAGGCCATTCTCCCAGTCTTGCCACTAATGAGGTGTGGCTGTTGTGAAAGAAATATGAGAGACAGCCATTTCCAGAGAAGCCCTCAGGCTCTAGAGCTCCCTTCTAACAGAGGCTATATTCTATATGCAGACCATTATCCATACAGTGCTCAGTTTTGGATGGCTTTGGCATGTCATTGCATTCATACTTCGTGAAAATACTTTTCTATGTTTCTTCAAAAGGACAGAGAAGGAGAAAGCAAGGCAGACAAGACAAGGATGCAAAAGGTTAAAGGAGAGGAGTAAGGAAAGAGGAGACATAGTTTATTCTTCCCTACATTAAATAATCTAATAAAACTTGGAATTATGAATGTAAGTATGTTAATATTCAGATTAAATCTAAAATTAATCCATTTATATTAATTATTTTAGTCAAAACCATATTATCTATAAAATCAATTTATTACATTAATCACTAGTCATGTGTTCATTTTAAATTTATTTATTTATTGTTGATTTATTTAGAAAATGTATATTTTACCTTAACTCTGAAGAAGCCACGAGAAGCCTCATTTCCTGATATGGTGTAGCGTCAGCATCAGGCGCCACACAGCATGAGATGGAACTCAGATATTTTATGCTGTTTCTTATAATCTCAAGGAGGACATTAAATGCAAAAGGTTAAGAATAGCCAACATGAGAGTTATAAGAAGGCCGTAAATGAACGAGCTCTTCAAAGTTTACATAAAAAGTAATTTATAATAACATAAAACATTAATTACAACCCAAAATATTCTTATCCTTTTTGGTTAAGGATTAAAACAATGGATTTTAATAAGGTTGGAAAAAAATAATTAATCAGGAAAGATATTATTTTTCAATGAATTATTTCAAAGTCATGTAGTCTTTTTGAATTTCTTCTCAAATTACATAGCATGTGTTAGATTCTGGTTGGTCTCATTCGACCTTTGTGTTTCTCCCTGCTGTACAGCATGGCAAACTGTATTTTTCTTTCTAAATTTGCATTTTAGATGGCAGGAACAACATAAGATCACTACCTGAACAAGCAACCCAGAAAATGAAGAACAGAAAAAGGGAGTGGATCACCCTCCATTTTCTCCTTCATTCTTCCACTCAGTCTTTTGTTCTGCAGGCTAAATGTTCCCATGTCATTTCATCAACACTCCTACTTGTTGCCATAAACACTAATACAGTACTTAATTATTTTGATTATAAGTCCTTAAAAGGTGTATTTTAGGAATCATTGAGTAGGGACCCCTTATGCCTCCATATATTTTTGATTGCAGTTCCCTCAATTGGCACTGGAGGAAGATATAAACCAAAAAAATCTGGCAAATCAAACTAGTTTAGAAGACTATGTCTGAAATCCTGTTGCTCAGATTAATAAATCACAACTAGGTAAAGGTAAAGATCACCCTTGCTTGAAAGCCAGTCATATCCAACTTTAGGATTCAGTGCTCATCTCTGTTTATAGCCAAAGAGGTAGCGCTGTCTGTATCTGCAGACATATCTGTGGCAAGCATGCCTCAACACCTGAGTGCAGGGAACAACTAGAATAGGACAGTTGAATCAGTTGGGATTTGGTAAGTCATCTCCATTTCAAGTTGCATTGATTCAGTGGACCTACTTTAGTTTTAATTTCCTATGCTAAGCAAAAAGATTTCAGCCTGCATGTTATCTTTCACTTCCTCCAGATCCTGAGGCCCATGGAGCAGTGGCAACAGCAGGGGCACTCCTTTGAGACTTGGCTGGTTGGCTCGTGTTGGTCTGATCTGGCTAGTGTTTCTGAACAAGGTCTACCGGCTCTGGAATGCCCACTCTCTCAGCTTGATGGGTTCTGCCTTTCTTTGTACAATTCTGCCACCACCTCTCATACCTTTTGTATTCTCCCCAAAAGGAGGGCTTGGTTGAAATTCTCCCTTGCCTGAGCTAGCAGATCTTGGCAATAGGAAGACAGAAATAAACTGCCTCCCCTGTCCAGGAAGGCACTGTAGTTCTGGGGGCTCTGACCAGTGGTGGGATGTCAAAAAATTTACTACCCCACTGTGATGCCATCACAGTGTGGGTGGAGCTAACATCATGTTGTCATGATGTGGGCAGAGCCAATGTTGTGGGTGGGGTCAAAGAAAAATAAATAAATAAAAAATAAAATAAAAATAAGCGCACACACACACATCCCTCAACCCACCCACCCACAACACAAACCCATAAATAAATTAAATAAAACAACTAAAAATACATTTAAACACACCCACCCACCCACAAATCAACCAGAGCTTTTAAAACAAAGCTTAAAGCTTATTCTGGCTAATCTTTCTCGCACTAGGTCAGATGGAAGGAACTACAGAATGAACTCACCACAAGATGGCTTCATTTTGGCACTTTTCAACTTTTCAACAGTTAAAGAAGTTAGGTACCAAGTCTTTGCCTAACCAGTTCTCTAGGATAATATGCCTTAATGTAAATGTAAAACATCTGTACCTCCTTAAGGGTTCTCCAATTGGAACTGCAATTGGAACAGCACAGGTATAGCTTATTGATGAGATAACTTTGCTTAAAAACCCCAAGCCATGCCACCAGGCCTTTTTAGGATCCGTAGTAATACGTCAATATAGGTAAAGGTATTAAATACACATTAAAATACACACAGACACACCACATCCAAAGGTGAGTCACTTACCCTGGGGAGCAGGCTATAGGGAACTTCAGGCTAGCAGCTTCTCTTCCTCCTCCCCGCTTGGGAGGACAGCAAGGAGGCCGTGCATATGCACCAAGCACTGTAGACATGCATGCATGTCAAGTGCTTGGCGTGTATGCGCAGTGGGGGAACCATTGAAAAGGTAAGCCCCAAAGGTGGTTTTCCCCCAAAAAAGCTGCTACCGGTTCTCCAGGACACTGGGAAAAGTTACTATCAGTTCTGGTGAACTGGTGCGAACCTGTTACATCCCATTACTGCCTCTGACTGTTTGGCAGAAAGGCTGATGGAGGAATCTGTCACCTCATCTGGTTCAGGGGCATCCATCAATTTCTTTTGATTCTCCTTTTACTCCTTTCCCAGGCATCTGAACTCCTTCTTCTTCCAGCACCTCCTTTATATCTCTCAAAGTTCAAGTCTCCTTGGTCTCTGCCCCTGCATTCCCTATTAGTTTTCCTTGGGCAGACCCTGTGAACTCTCTTTTTCCCCAGCCATTGCCCTGGGTCAAGTGACTTCCCCAACCCACTGGGGAACTGGAAGTTGAGAACTCAGGGCAGTGAGACCCTGGCGGCAACAGCCTATTAACCAAGACCACCTCCTCCCCTTGTCTCTCCCTCACATATGTCCTATACCAGTGATGGTGAACCTTGGCACTCCCGCTGATCTTGAGCTTCAATTCCCTGGAGCCCTGATTAGCAGGAGTGCTAACTTGGGCTTCTGGTAATTGAAGTCCAAGAACAGCTGGCATGCCAAGGTTTGCCATCACGGTCCTAGAGGAATGCTATATACATTTCTTTCCTGAAGATTTCTCCTCCTCCCCACCATTCCTGGAAGTATTTTAAACATTTTTTTTCTTCAAAGGCATCTTGAGTGCCAAGTACATCTAATAATTGCTTCATAATCTGCCAATGTTTTTCAAAATTGGTGGAAGGGTATTGTTAATTGAACTGCCAAGATTATGTCATTGGTGCCTCTGTATATTTTGGGCAAAAAATAAAAACTGAGAGAAAATATTTCATGTGTTCTAGTCTCTAACATTACATTTGTCACAGGGCATGGTAAGAATATTTTACATGAATATTTAAGTGCTAATGTTGAATGGAGAAAAATGTAATTGAGATTCTCATTTGAGCATCAAAATTTTGGATTCCAAGGTGCCCAAGTGCTAGATTTTGCCAGCCCAGATGACAATTACAAAGAAGTTATTTGTAATACAAATAAATCAAATTATTCTGGCACATAGACAGATGTCTACGGAAAAGAGATTAATACAAGAAAGTGGAAGGTTTTAATAATCTTTTTTTTTACTAAGTGTGAAGAAGAAAATAAATTTGGTGCTACAAATTCACAGGAAAAAAATATTTCTGACTAGAATGTAAGGGACTGCTGTGGCTCAAGTGGTTAAGGTGCTGAACTCACTGACCAGAAGGTCAGATTTTGACTCCCGGGTAGCAGTTCGAAAGCAAGAAATTGCAAGTAGAAAAATAGGGACCACCTTTGGTGAGAAGGTAAACAGTGTTCCATGCACTCCAGTGTCTAGTCATGCCTGCCACATGTCCATGGAAGTGTCTGCAGATGCAGACACTGCTGGCTCTTTGGCTATAAAGATAGATGAGCACTAAACGCTAGAGTAGGATACAACTGGCTTTTGAGCAAGGGCGACCTTTACCTTTACCTTACTAGAATGTGTCTGGGTTTAACTAGAATCTTGTAATGCAATAATTAATCATTGATTGCTATCAGGTCAGATGTTTTTTATTGTGGGCCTTTTCAACCAATTTTCGTATTTTGCAGACCATAAGATGCATTTTTTTCACTCCCAATTTGGGGTGGGGGAGAAATGAGGGTGCATATTATGGTCCGAAGGTTCAGAATATTTTTTTCTTGTCTCCCTGCTCTGAAAACTGGGTGTGTCTTATGGTCAGATGCATCTTATAGTCCAAAAAATATGGTATGTGATTTCCACATCTCTAACCTGGAGACAATCCAAACCATTGTGACAATCCAAAAGACCTGTGAGTAAAACTGGACTGTGCTGTAACTTATAAACATCATTGTCAAGATATTAAGCAAAAGGTATACACCAGGCACAATCATATCTGCAAACTTGAAAATACCACATGGGTGTGCAGCCTAATGTTCTCTATATATCTTTCCTTGTCCTGTGTTTCTCTGCTGCACAGTATGCTGCCCAAATCTGGAGAAATTCTATCCATGCTAGCCAAGTTAACATGGCCCTTTATGTAACAGCCTATTCATGGTTTATGCTAGTTTGCTGTTTCTTCTTCTGTGCCTAAGCCAGATGTGAAACTGCTAAAATGAAGCCACATTTTCATGAGTTCATTCTGCAGTTTCTTTTGCCTGACCTAGTGTGAGAAAGATTAGCCAGCACAAGGTGGCCATTGCCAGGGTTATGCCCAATTTTGGTTCAAAAAACCACAATCTTCAAACAGGCTCTTTCTGTGTACCCCATTTAAGCCTACTAATAAAACAGTCTCACTCACTCATGGGTGTAGCACCTCCAGATGTTACAAGACAAGTAGCAACAGAAGTTTAGAATAAAAAGCAAGAAACAGACCGGAGACATCCAATGTTTGGACTTTAACATCATTCATCATGATTGAAATCAAGGAAGAGCTTCTTAAAAGCAATGGCACCACATCTATTTACAGCTGAGGTCATCAACCTGAACTAAGGAAAAGAGCATCACTCAGAGGGTTATGGGCAATGAAGGAGAAGCAGCAGCAGGATACCATCTCCAATATGGCACATGGAAGACACTGAATAGGCTGAGAAGTGTAGTAGGTCTTCCTTCAGATACAGTTCCAGAGCCTAGGCATAATTAATTAGATTCTCTCTAGTCCCATTTGAGGGGATATCTAAGATTGTTGGAGCATGCAAGGAAGTTTCTGAAATGTAATATAATATTTAGAGCAGGGATTCCCAACTGTTTCAAACCAGGGGCCAGGTCAAGCTCCTTCAGTCAACTTCAAGAGTTTGATAGCCATTTTCCCCTGCCTGTCTGATGGGGGTGGCCATTTTGTACCAATAGCTTCAAGGGAGAGGCCATTTTCTTTCTCAAATGCCCTTGGAGGTGTGGGGAGCCACATGAAATGGCACTGTGGGCCAGATCTGGTCCACAGGCCTTAGGTTGGGAATCCCTGATTTAGAGTGTTGGATGGAAAGTGAGGACCCAGTTCAAATCCCTATCTAGCCATTAAGTGCACTCTGTTGCTCTGGGGAGAAGGCCCATGTATGACATCTTGGGTTCTGAAGAGAAAAGGAAGCATAACTTTAAAGAAGTTGAAAAGCAGCATGCATGCAGTGGTGGGCTCCAAAAAAAAATGCTACCACACTGTGGGCGTGGTATGGTGGGCATGGCCATGGGGAAAGCACTGCTTTAGGACTACTTTATTTCAAAACTTGGATGGGAAGGGCCAGCCAGAATTTCTGCTACCAATTCTGGCGAACTGGTGCGAGCCTGCTGATACCCACCACTGCATGCATGATATGGGGAAAGTTTTCTGAGTCTCTGAAGAATTGTTGCAAGTCAAGGTAGATGCTACCAAGTAGGCAGGCAAACTTCTGCTAGTGAAGGCACATTCATATCTACAACTAGAATAGCTTGGGAACAGCCTTCCAAGTCCTGCAACATTTCAACTGCTTGGTGCCCTTCCAAATAACTAAATAGTTTCACTATTTTTTCAGTAAGTCCCGGATAGGGAAGAGACTTTGAGGACAGATAGATGCTTCCATGGTTGTTTTTTTAATTATTCCAGAATGGGCCCATGACTTACCATGAAGGCCTAAGTCTCAGACAGTGTCCTTTCTAACTTGTGTATTTTCTAACTTGCATATTTAATATTTTCTTATTTAATTTGCTTAATAGATAATGTGTGGTTGCCACAGTATATAGCTTACAGAGAGGAAAAGTTGGAGTATTATTGTTATCTAAAAACACCCTAGCGCAGAAGAATTTACCATAATATTTCATCATCTTATCCAAGAAATAATCAATCTTTTACACAAGAGCGAAAATGTATCATAACTCAGTTTGTATATAAAATGAACAACAGAAAACAAAATTTTGCCCTTTCCTTGCTCGGTACTAATCTGATAGAAGATGTTCTTCTCTATTTCTTATCTTCTGTTTTCACAGCAATATTGAGACTGCCTCACCAGCTGTTCTGTCTATCTCATCTAGAGTTTTGATTTGTTTGGTTTTTTTGATGGCCTGAAGAGCTATAAGTTATAAAGATTATCTCCTAATTGTGTTCACTCTTTGAGAGAAAAAGAGAGAGAAAGCTGTACATATATTTTCTCCATGCACCTGTGTGGGTCACATTCATCATCTGCACTATTTAACCATTTATACTTTTTTTTCTGAGAGGTCAAGAAAAAGTACAGTATTGCAACTAAGATTGTCTTATTATGAAACTGTGCCATGACGGCTCATTTTACTTCACCACCTTACAAATCACATTATTCCACAGGATGAAGCATGTCACACTGCTGGAATTAATTGGTAGTACAGTATAGATATTCTCTTATTGGTCGTTTTGAGCAATCTTTCACACTGTTCATCAATAAGAATTTGAAATGACTATTTTAGCAATTGCTTTGTGGGAACAGGCATCACTTTTATACATACTGCATCTTAGAATGCATGTTTAGATCACCAGTTGGTACACTTTGAGCTTAGAACTCATTCACAAAATATGGAGAAGTCCAAAACACAGTATTGTTTTACCCTGGCCTCAAGTATGAGAAGGTATATCAGCATTGCTTTGCATATCCACCTATTTTCTTTCAGAATCTCACCTTTGTGAGATGCAGAAACCTCACAGTGGAGGACATAAACTCTGCATATGATGGCAGTGCCCTTTTGTCATTGATTCTAGAGCTATTCTTCACAAAATCATTTTATACTGGAAGAGACACAGAAGCTTTAATGAGAGCTTTTTTAAATGATCTCCTAATTCTTTCTCCTGTGAACTAAACCTTGTTTGCCAGTAACCTGCTCAATATTTATGCATCGGCAGAGCTGTAACTGATGTTGCTACAACAATCTGAGAGATGCTGGTTGTTTGCAAACAGGTACACAACTGGCACTTCATCAAATTTCCATAGGGTTCCCTGCACCAACATTGGACAGGTTGCTTCCTTTCTTCTCATTTTACAGACTGCAAAAAAAAGCATTGGTTCTCAGAATAGGACATGAAGAAATTCCATGCAAGATTAATTTGGAGAGGACTGTTGAGGTCGTCAACAGAGTAGACAGTGCCTTCTCCATAGACTAGCTCTACTGTTGGCAGGCAGAAATGGGCTTCCAAATAGGGCAGGACAGCTTGTTTTCACTGCTACCACTTCCTTTAAGGAGAAAGATAATGAAAAAGGCAGTGCTGGAGCATCCCAGGGCACCCCAGGATAATGTTCGGATTGACATAAAAAAACCACAACACCCCTGGGCAACCTACTCCACACAAGTACACCTCTGACTCACTTTTTGATGGAAAGCATGCAAACACCTCCTTTGGTGGGGAGGCAGAGAATGAGTTTAAAATGAATGGAGGGGGGGGGAGGATTAGAATGTGTCCGTCTATAGCCACTATCTATATTCCCCTCCCCATCTTTATCCTGGAATGAAAGGAATGTGAGGAGTGCTGCATTTTCCTTCCCCTGCTTTCTCTTCTGCCTGCCCTTTCCTCTTACAAGGTGGCATAAGAATCCTCCTAAGGGCTCCCTTCTCTTGGAAAGGCATGGAAGTCCACAGAGTGACTGAGAATAAAAGAAAACTAACAGATCTGAAGTGGTTAAGATGCTGTACTTGATGACTGGAAGGTTGGCAGGACAGCAGTTCAAGACCTGAGTGCTGCATGATGGAGTGAGCTTCCATCTCTGTTCTAGCTCCTGCCAACCTAGCAGTTTGAAAGCAAGAAATTGCAAGTGTGTATATAAATAAGTGCTACTTCAGTGGGAAGGTGTTCCATGCACTCCAGTGTCTAGTTATACCTGCCACATGTCCATGTGGAAACACCTGCAGATACACACAGCACTGGGTCTTTGGCTATAATCAGGGATGAGCACTGAACCCTAGAGTCAGATATGACTGGCTTTTGAGCAAGGGCGACCTTTACCTAAGCTTACACTGCTGAGAGAAACTCCTTCACTTCCTCATCTCCCTTCACCTGTCTTGGCATCACCAGAGTCTGAAAAATACCTTTTTGATTACACATTCCAGAATCCTTCCCTCTCCCCCCCCTCCCACCAGCCAATGTGAGCTGTATATTATTATGTATAATAGAAAACACAATAAGTGAGAGGAAAAAAGCAGGAAGATGAGCTCCTTTTGACACCAGATCCTAAAAACTTCTCTTATCTCACTCTGCCAGATCTTCTTCAAGTACCTGTGTGTTCAGATCTGGCCTTCAGACAGACTCAATGACTTTGAGACCGCTCTTAATCCCATCCCTTACTTTTATATAACATTTTTGTGCCTTGAGAAGCTAGTCCAATTCTGTCTGAAAAATCCTTCCTTCATTTTACCTCAGGAAGCTATAAACAAGAAAAACCATTTCTCCTTTTTAATTTAAAATATTTTTTTTGCTAAGCTTTTGTATTTATGGCTTGGAATCCAACTGAAGAATTACACCAGCATATGTTCATCAGTGTAAATCACAGTGATGAATTGTTTCTCATTAAGAAGTCAGTATTATCACTTGTTCTTGTACACCAAATCATGCAACTGTATGTGCCACCAATGCAAATGCTTACATCTGAACTAGTGGCAATTCACCTGTGAGTTTTACACCAATGGACTTATGGCATCAGGTATAAGTAATAGGATTCTGGGCATTTTTAATTTTAAGTTATGAATTTACATTTTGAAAAGTCAGAATTGATAGTCAAGGAGAGGCATGAGATTTCTCAAAATGCTAAGAGAGGCATGGTGCCAAAAAAGAAAAAATGAAATGGAAATTGAAACCTCATTACAGAAGTAATAGATCTGAGACTATCACTTGCAGTAGTTTGGAGATAAATTGCAGTAATGACCTGGTTAAAGTTTTCTAACTCTGCCAGTTTCCAACTGTGAAATGGAAATACTGCATTGTTGGCACTGTAGGATGATCTGCTCCGTGAGGCAGACCAAGGGGCATTGTCCATCCTTGTTCTCCTGGACCTCTCAGCGGCTTTTGATACCATCAATCATGGTACAGTAATACCTCAGATAACGCTAAGACTTGGTTCCACAAGTCTTGGTGTTATCCGATTTTTAGTGTTATCCGATGCATGTTAAAATCCTATGGGATGAATCGGATAACGTTAAAGCTCCATAGAGATACACTGTAACTGCACAGGCTTTAGCGGTTGTTATCTGATCCATCCCATAGGACCTTAACGTTATTCGATCCAATTCTCCTCCCCAGATTACTTATCGTTACGCGATTTTAGTGTTATCTGAGGTAAACATTATTCGAGGTATTACTGTATCCTTCTGGGGCGACTGTCGGAGCTAGGAGTTCAGGGCTGTGTATTGCAGTGGTTCCACTCCTTCCTTGGTGACCACCTTCAGAGGGTCCAACTTGGGAAGAGTTTGTCAGCCCCATGGATGCTCCAATGGGGGTTTCCACAGGGTTCAATTATCTCCCCTATGCCATTTAACATATATGTGAAGCCACTGGGAGAGATCATCCAGAGATTTGGGGTGCACTGTCATCAATATGTGGATGACACACAACTCTATTTCTCCTTCACATCATCATCAGTTGATGTGGCCTGGTGCTTGGACGATTACCAGGCATTGGTTCAGGAATGGACTAGAACTAACAAACTGTGTCTGAATCCGGGTAAGATATAGATTCTGGTGTTGGAGGATCCATCTGCCCAACTTGGATTCTGTAACCTGACAAAAGGAGGGATGGTATTATCACCAAGTAAACAGTTATACAACTTGGTGGTCATTCTCAATCATCATCTGATCCTTGAAACACAAATCACTGCTGTATGCAAAGCAGCCTTTTTCCATTTGTATCAAATAAGCCAGTTGCTTGGACAGGCACTCCCTTACAACACTAGTTATCCTGCTGGCAATCTCTCGTATAGATTACTGCAACACTCTCTATGTGAGACTTCCCCTGACCCTAGTACGGAAACTTCAGTGGGTACAAAATGCAGCAGCTAGACTAATCACCAGGGTGAGGAAGTTGCCAGCCCTGGCAAAGCATCATTGGTTGCCTGTTTCATTCCGTGTCAGTGTAAAGGTGTTAGTTTTAACTTTTAAAGCCTTAAACGGTCTAGGACCATCTTACGTGGTAGAGCATCTCCCTCTTAGAACATCTTCCCGCATCACTCGATCGTCCCAGATGGGCCAGCTCTTGGTGCCAATGCTGAAGTTGGCAAGGAAGGTGACGACCAGGAAAAGAGCCTTTTCAGTGGCGGCACCATTGCTATGGAATTCCTTTTCGGCCGAATTGCACCAGATCACTTCTTTGCTGACATTCAGAAAACAACTTAAATCACTTCTTTTCAGGGAGGCATTTGAGTAGGGGCACTCACCAGGCTAGTGTTAGGCTTTTATTCGGTCCTCTGATTTTAATTAGGTTTGATATTTGTATTTTATTAGTTAATTTATTAGTTGATTTTATTATGTTTTTAATGTGACGTTGGCTGCCCAGAGTGGGGATATGAAAATTGAAGATGGGTGGGATAGAAATTGAAGTTTAATAATAATAATAATAATAATAATAATAATAATAATAATAATAATAATAATAATAATAATAATAATAATAATAATAATAATAATAATAATAATAATAATAATAATAATAATAATAATAATAATAAAAGTATATTCTTAAATTTTGCCAATATTAAAAATATACTTCACCATAATGCATTCAAGAATATAAATTTATATAAATATAAATATAAATTTGATTAAATAAATAAATAAATAAGACTGCAATCATTCTATCTGGAGAATGTGATCTTTTAAAAACAGTATCTTTTGATAATCTGAACTCTGAATTTGCTGTCAATAATATTTTCCACTACACTTAGTTGTGAAATATGATCTAAAATATCTGGAATCAGATATGGATGTTTTTAAAATGTTAAAAGCATACTTTTTTCCAATTCTTGAAATAAAAGGACCTTAACACAAGTTCCCTGACACTCATAGAGTGATAGTGTTTGAGAGTAGGAACAGGTCTTAAATGAACTTTTTGACCTGGGAATCTGGAAGGATGAATGTCTAATCACACTTGAATAGGATGTTTAGCATGAAGTGATCTCCCTTAACACAACCCTTCTGTCTGTGATTTGTTTCAGCCTGGCCGAAAAAGAAGTTGGGCAGAAAAGATCCAACTTACTTAGGCATGGTTTGGAGTCAGGCTGGAACATGTTTTCCTGTGTATTATGTGATTGCCAGGAAACAGATTGAACCAGGCTTCTCCATAAGTGGTTCAAAAAGCAATCTATTTCCATGTGTGACTACACTCAATTTTTTAAAAATACCCTGAAAAAATTAAAAAGATAAATTATATTTGATTCAGCAGATAAGGTTAATTGAGGATTTAAGTTTGGCCAATGCCAAAAAGGTGAGTTCATTTTGACAGTGTAACGTCTGGCCTCATCATCTTTGGCTGCTACTAGTATCCAAGTATACATTTTTCCTGGAAATCATTTTTATGAGAAGAATGACAAACAGGAAAAATACCACTGGTGTGAAATTGTTTAAGATGGATCCCAGGTTGCCATGAAGTGACCCACATACTGTGATCATGGAGCCATCTCCTGCGGCACATATGAAATGAGACATGCAGGATTTAACACTGGAACTGTAATGGACTGCCACAACTTTGATAATATTAACAAGGTGCGTCTTCACAGCCAATCCTTATGGCATGGTCTCTTCTGACTGCATAACCATTGAGAATTAGAATAATGAAGTGGTTCCTCCTCTGCTTATTTTGCCCTTGAGTCCAAAAAGTCTGACCTAGACATGAAAGAAAAAGAATCAGATTAGTTTACAATCAACTTTACAAAAAGAGCATTCCTAAAGTATTCCGCAGTTTCACATAAAGTGCCTGGTCTCTTTAGGAACAAGGATTACCCGTGTAGTAGTATGAGGTGAGCAAAGAAGAAAACTACTGTAGAACAATCTTGTTGTAAGAACTAGGATAATGACATTTTAAGCAACCAATTTTCCTCCACCCAAGAGACAAAATCTTTTCTTATCCCAGCATTATTTCCCTGAACTCTTCTACAGCCTCATCTACACAGACATGCTTTATCAATTTATGCGAACACATTTGTGCTAAATTAATTATACAAAGAAGCACAGGGAAGATCCGACTGTTTTGTTGTGTTGAAAGATAAAGAAGCAAAATAGTTGAAAAGATATTTAGGAGGAAGCAAGCATCTGTTCCAAACTATCAGTCATTTGTGTGTGAGAGACTGAGAGACTTGCCTGCAGTCAGAAAACTTACAACCTTATTACTTTTTTTAGACATGTGAAAGTGCATCTATTTTACAGGAGTTATTGAAGCTTCAAGAAGAAGCTGGCAAGTTGTTCTACTTGAGAGTGAATTTATTTATTTATTTTATTGAATTTATACCCCACTCTTATCCAAGGACTCAGGGCAGCTTGCAATATAAAACAACTAAAAACACATTACTTATGATAAAAATTAAAAGTTAAAAGATTAAAACTTGAAAAATATCCATAGGTTTCAGATGAAAATGAACCAGTAGCATAGTATTTATATGCATCAAATGGAACATTCTTAATTTCCTGGAAGGGTAGGAGTTTTTGCTCACCTTTGCTACCCAGATGGCTTTAGTGGCAATGGCAATGCCATGCTGGCCATGATTGAAGATATAGTCCAATAAAACTGGATTGCAAGCTTGAGAATTGCTGATATAAAACAGTATTGTTCCAATTTTTAATAACAGTGAAACTCTATCAGCTATAGGGAGGTCAATCCCAAAGCTTGACAGTAAGAAGGTTAGAGATATGAACAACCTCTTGTGAATTCATGTATCTCCTTTTTCTGTTTCATATTACTTTTATTGTTGGTTTGGTTTGCCAATTGCAGAAGGGACATTAACTCATCCCTAGCATACCCGTAAACTCTACTGTTCTCAATAAAACAACCTCCAGCTTTGGTAACTACAAGCTAGAGATCACTGAAGCTATTGAGGAATATTTTACCTGCAGGACAGTTGTGCTCCATGATTGCTCATAGGATTCTGCCCAATATATTTAACTGAATTATAGTGTCATAACCCATTGTGATTTTTAGCTGTACAGTATCTAGCTTTCTTAACCATTTGGTAAGGTATTTCAGATCAAAATTTAAATGAAATGTAGGCTGTAACAGTACTTTACGAGGAACAAACTGATTCTTCAAATTCTATTCTTCTCCATACTTTGTGACAGTGGTGCCCAAACTAAGGGCTGGGGGCCGGATGTAGCCCCCGATGCCAATTCATACGGCCCACAAAGCCCTCGTCGCTCCTGGAAGCAGAAGTAAAACACGTCCATATGGGTGCGTTTTACTTCTGCTTCCTGGAGCAATGAGGGCTTCATGGGCCGGATGAATTGGCATCGGGGGCTACATCCGGCCCCCAGCCCTTAGTGACAGGCTCCCTGAACCACATGATCATCCCACGGCCCAAAAAGTTTGGGCACCCCTACTTTGTGATAAGGTTTCTGGCTCAAACAGTACTTCAACATAAAAGTGTGTATTTTAGAATAAAATGTATAAAAACAAATTTTAGAATAAAATTATTTAAAAATGCTTTTGAAGGGATAACATGTTCTGAAACATGTGCTCACATACACAAAAGAATTTAAATTCAAGTTTCATATTTTTTAAAATTACAGGTTGATATGGAAACTGGAAAGAATGGAGTTAAGGATGAATCCATGCAAAACTGATACTGACTGGAAGGAAAATAACTATTTTGTCCAGCTACTTACAAACTTTGTAGAGAAACCCACTCTCCATATAGTAAGTCCCAATGGCCTCTGATGCCAATTATTTTTATTTTAGTTTAGTTTAGTCTATGATGTATTGGTTGGTGGTGGGTTTCGATTTGTTGTACGTATTCTTATTTATTTTCTGTTTTTTTCACCACCCAGAATGGGATAACAACCAGATGGGTGGTATAGAAATCCAACAAACAAACAAGGATTCTAGTCAAAACAGATGTACAGTATTTGCAGTAACTCTTTCTATAGATGTTATAATGAACATGAATGCACCACAGTAGAATTTGGTGCTATCAAACCATTCCATTCTACTGTTGTTGTTGTTCAGTCGCACAGTTGATTCCAACCCTTTGTGACCCTATGGACCACTGTCCGCCAGGCACCTCTGTCCTCCACCATCCTCCTCAACTCCCTCAGTTCTGTACCCATTGTCTCTACAATACCATCTAGCCATCTCATTTTTGGCCGCCCCCTTTTTCTTTTGCCCTGCACCTTTCCCAGCATTAAGGCTTTCCCAAGTGAATCCTCTCTTCTCATTTGATGTCCAAAGTACTTTAGCTTCATCTTTACTATTTGACCTTCAAGGGAGCAGTCAGGGTTGATTTCTTCTAAGATTGACCTATTTGTTCTCTTCGCTGTCCAGGGGACTCTCAAAACTCTTTTATAATTATCTGAACATTTCTTAGGTCTGACTATGTAGATACAGTATCTCTTTCCCATGTTAAGAAGGGGAATGCATTCAGAAAGTTGTGCAGAAAAGGACTTACAACCTCTCTTAACTCTCCTTATGTGAGCCACGTAAAAAATCTGATAATACAAATTGAAATGGATTTCACAGCATTATAAGAGTCTAATATTGATACAGATAAATTCATTCCACAAATTTGTTGGTGTAACTTCCACTTAGAGCTGCATGTTAAAGGGACAGGGATGTTCTGATAGGTTGCTTCTCTTAAAATATGACAAGGTAATCTGCAGCTGATTAATAACCACTTGTTCCTGAAGATTATGCTGTTCCATATGAAAGGTCAGTACTTAAATCTGGTTTGTCTGTCTCTGGTCTGAGAAGCCTTTTATTCCTTAATGCCTTAATATTTTGGGCATAGTTAACAGAATGTGATTGACATGAAAAGGAGTTTAGAAGTTGGTTAAGTTATTGTCAGAGTTGTTTGGTGAGTCTGTTCAAACCATGTATAGTTCTATGCTAGCTTGGGGAGCAGACAAGACTGGGATGGAAAAGAAAAACTAATTAAATGGATAGAAGTATCTGTCTCAGGGGGTTCTCCATTTGCAAAATTTTGACAACACCCCTTCAATTGCTTGAAACATTGTCAGCCTATGTTTTAGAAAGCTACCTAAAGGCTTGTCTTGTTTTCACATGCCACTGGTTTTTTAAAAATTGGTTGAAAATTTGAAGTGGTAGCCATGTCGGTCTGTGGAACTGTATCAGAGAGTAAACAAAACAAAAAACCAAAAACTCACTCCTGTATTTTAATGTTAGGTTTCATGGATCAAGTTTACTTCATCAGACATAAGAATGGGATCACATGGCACCAATTTATACACATCAGGTACAGAGGCACACAGTGATTGGCCAGCCTAACAGAAAAGAAGCATTTTAACTTTTTACATCTTGCAATAATGGAAAAACCCAGGTTGTTATTCAAACTTGTTATGAAGCTTGGCCCTGTTGAGTTGCAAATAGTTGCAAAACAAACTTCTCTTGCAAGCTGATGCATCACATCCAAAGGATGGTTGCAAAACAGATATTGTGGCATTACACATTAAAAATTAGAATTACTCTATGGCCATTGCAAATGTAAGGTGGAAAAAGGGACTTAAGACATTTTCAAATTTATACCATTAAACATTTTCGCTGTCATTTATTCTAGTCTCTTTCATTTGGAAGTCCTCTTAATTTGCAATTCCACCATAATCTTTCTCCCCCTCAATACTGCAGTCCATAAAGATTTCTATAAAACAAACTGACAAACTCATCCTTTCCTGATCTATTTCATCGGTCGGTGAGCTGGAGTAATAAATCTTGCAGGGAAAGGATTTGTCAGTCGACATTCCAACAACAGGCGCACCTTAAAGCAAACGATTCTGAATAGATTGGAAGGTAGTTACTAAGAAGTCAAAGATGTGATGTTAGCATTCATTTTTATTTCTTATTTTTAACTTAACCCAGCATGAAGTGTATTAGAAAGAATCAGGCCAGAGAAGCAAAAACTCAATTATAATCCTCAAAATTGAGATGGCAAAAACTCAGCTGACCCATATATTTTGGCTGGGCCCTCGCAGCTACATTTGTATCCAAAATTAGCCGCAACGGGAGATCTGCTGGCAGCATAACACCTGCTCCTGCTTTCTACCCTTGGGTGACTACAGTAATTACCTGCGTTCTACCTGCCCCAGCTCAGAAACTGTGAAATGTTGTTTATGTCAAGTCAATCATTCTTCCATTCGCTGCTGCCAGGTGATTGGCTTGGTATTTTGAATTGCAGCTACCTTGGCTGACATACCTATTAGTAGCTTTGTTTCATTTCAAGCTTATGCCAGTTAATTTGTCCTCCAGATGTTGATGGCATACCCACAGAATAAGATGGTATGACATCTTGTACTGACAACTCAGGTTGCTTTGAAAACTATGGCATCCTTTTCATAGCATTTCTTCATTTAGGCCAGGAGTTCTCAACCTTTTAAAGCCAGGGGCTGGGTCATGCTCCCTCAAACAGCTTCCAGGGCTGGATGACCATTTTGCCCTTCCTCCACCACATAGCACTTCCTGGTGTGGTGAAGGTGGTGGTGGGACACATGAAATGATGCCATGGCCCACATCTGGCCCACGGGCCGCAGGTTGAGAACCTCTGATTTAAGCCATCTCCTCACAAATTGAAGTGATAAACTTGCACCTCAACTATACTACTTCAGAATGTAAAAAGGAACTTATGGGACTGAATCATTTTCAGCACAGAAAAAGGAAAACCCCTGTACTAGAAGATTATAAATCAGCTGAAAAGAGTTATAGCCTTTTTTTAGATGCCCATTTTCTGTGTTTTGCTTTGTTTTTATGGAGGAGCATAATTTATTCTAATGGTTAGAGACCCACCATTTCATATGTTCCTAGCCGTTCTAGTGCCTAGCAGCTTTGACTAAGAATTGAAGAATCTGTAAATTCTGTATTTCTCCTACAATTTTCTTGATTATATATATATATACACATGCCGCAATATATATGGAATTGTTGCCCATCCTGAAAAAATATTCATCCACCCAAATCTAGAATCCTGGCTAAGGTCCTGCACTGACTTGAAACAAATTTCTCATTCTTATATAGTTTGACCCATATTTCATTTCAGGCTCAACCTTTCTCCCTAAACAAGCTAGATCTGGTCAGGCAGCCTCACAGGATTCATGCCAACTTCGAAAACACTCTTTTGGTAGTAATCATAGTCTTCTTTTTTAAAAAAATGTTTTCCTGGGTTCCTGAAGAACCTAATATTTACTACCTCATTTAAACCCTATTAAGATGTTATAAATCAATTTATAGTCACCTCAAAACAGGGGAACATTCTAGTCACAATCATGCCCATGTACTACAGATGGAGTAATCCCACACATGGCAAATGGCAGATCTGAAGGGGACATCTTCTGCTACCTTTGGAAGCTCTCCACAGGAGTCAGTTCCTACACTTCCAGATTATGGCTGACACAGAGAGTGCTCTATATAGCATATGTTTTCTCCCTTCAGAACTGTCACTCTCCACTTACATAGAAATGACAGTGGTAAAGGGACGGGCCAAGACTAGAATGTTCTTACATATAAGGCTATTTCACACATAAGTTACCAGTTTGAACTAATGATAGATTTGCATATTCCTAGCATAGGAAGGGCCATGGTAGCTTAGTGGTTAAGCTGCTGAGGTTGATGACCAGAAGGTTGGTAGATCAGCAGTTTGAACCCCAAGTATTGTTTGATGGAGTGATTGTCCATCATCTGTCCCAGCCCCTGGCAACCTAGCTGTTTGAAAGCAAAAAATTGCAAGTAGATAAATATGTACTGCTTTGGCAGGAAAGGTAACGGCATTCCACATTCTTCAGCATCTAGTCATGCCCTCCACATGACTTTGGAAATGTCTGCATATGCAGACAGTGCTGGCTGTTTGACTGTAAACAGAGATGAGCACCACCCCTAGAGTCAGACACAGCTTTCTTTCAAGCAAGGGAGACCTTTACTAGCCTAGAAAGGGGCAGGACATATAGAAAAAAAGGGAGGGAATACTTTTATTTTATTTTACTACAATTCTTTTGCTCAGCTCCACCTGGAAAGCACATAAAACAAATGCTACAATTAGTACGAATGCACTTGTGTTGTACATGTCAATAGTGATGCACAGGCCATTGCAATTTTTTTGCTGACAAAAGAAGTGAAAGGACATCTCTACAGACAAGCAAGATCACAGTTCTTGATAGTTTTAATGCTGACTAGCAGTACAATCAAGGAAATGTAGATCTTAGACCTGATATATTTTCATGCCTTTAAACTACAGTACTTATATGTTCCTTTTCTCTTAGAGAACAATAAAATTGTTTGCCAATTTTGATTTTTTTAAAAAACCAATAACTCAATCATATGTTATTAAATTCTTTAAATCTCATAAATTACAGCACTTTCATGACTACAGGAATAAAATCAAGCAACTTCTGCCTCAGTAATGATAAACACGTTTAGTTGGGAGAAAGCACCCTTTACAGATAGGAAAAAAATGCATTTTAAAATAATAAAATTAACATTTGTGAGCAGGAAGAAACAAAATATCCTGTGGCTGTAAGTATCAGTCTTGGACAGTACCAGTACTGGCATCTTTCAGTTCTCCTGAAGAATACAACCTATCTGGCTAAACATCTGAAGCCCCTTTAAGCTAACTGGGGCCTGGATTTGGGTGCCCAAATAAAAAAGAGGGTAAGATTCTCCGGCAGGGTCTTGTCCAAAAACTGAGTAAAGGGAGGAAATATAGCAGGTACAGGCTGCATTGAAAACTATGATTGCTGATATTTCCTCTTCTAAGGTAAAGGTAAAGGTCACCCTTGCTCAAAAGTCAGTTGTGTCCAACCCTAAGCTTCAGAGCTCATCTCTGTTTATAGCCAAAGAGCCAGTGCTGTCTATGTCTGCAGACGTTTTCATGGGCATGTGGCAGGCATGCCTCAACATCGGAGTGCACAGAATGCTGTTTACCTTCCCACCAAATTGGTTCCTATTTATCTACTTGCAATTTCTTGCTTTCAAACTGCTAGGTTAGCAGGAGCTGGGATAGAGATGGGAGCTCAGTCTGTCATGTGGTACCCAGGAATCAAGCTCTGACCTTCCAGTTGTTGAGTTCAGCATTTTAACCATTTGAGCCACCACACTTCCTATCTAAGCAGCAATTAAAAGCAAAGCCAATTTGTTCTCTTTTATCTGCCGTCATCCCAACGTGCATGTTTCTACCCAAGATGCTAGTCTAACTTCACTGCAGCTGGCAGGGACTGGGAAGGTCAAATAATCCTTCCCACAGCTGCTCATTGGGTCGAGTGGAGAAACTGTTTTTCATTTTAAGGGCAGTTTGCCACCTCAAGCAGGTGATTGGCTGCAGTAAACCTCTGCTCTCTGTGTGCTTTCTTTATACCTTTTATACAGCTGTCCAGAATTTAATGAGACTGCAAAGATGATCAACTGGACCTGTCGCTCTGGAACAGAGCCTTCCATACCTGTCCAAGCTGAGCCACAAAGAGAATGAAAAATAAACCAAAGGAGAGGGTATTGTTTCCAAACAAGATTTAGTTTGACAATGAAATCACTGCCATCTCCAGAGGTCAAACCAGATTCCTAATCACATTTAAAGTGGCAACATCACATTTAATCTAGCACATGATTTCCCAATCTTTTCAAGCCAGGGACCATGTCATGTTCTCTCAGCCAGCTTTGAGGGCCGGATGGCCATTTTGCCCTGCCTGCATGATGGGGTGGTCATTTTGCCCCAACAGGTTCAAAAGGGTGGCCATTTTGTTTCTTGAATGCCCTTAGAGGGGGTAGGGGGCCCACATAAAATGGCACCATGGGCCAGATCTGGCCCATGGACCTTAGGCTGGCAACACCTGATATAGCACCTGACCAAGCTCTGCCAAAAATCTTGCAAAAAAGGCACAAAGGTTATCAGTAACGTATCCAAAACTAAAGCAAAGTGGATGGGAGTGGGCCTGAAAAATTGATCCGTGCCTGATATGCCTAGACTGGTGCTGAACATTGTACTGTCTTGGATTATCCTGGTCTTGTTGTCATATTATGTATCATTCAACACACGTTTAGCAAATTTTCTCTGTTCCACACATAAAATCCATCTTTGTGCCAGATTGGTCAAACAGTTAGCTTCCCATTCTTTCAACAGATTAAGCATCAAACCCAAGGAAAGACACACATCTGTGAGAGACTTCTGGGGTGATGTTAGTGCACAAAACCAGAAATGAAAGAACACAATCCTTCTAATACTTAAGAATATACTAGTAAAATAAATAAAATACTGTGTTATTCACCATGAGTGTGTGTTTAGGTATCTGGCAGTGGAGTCAAGGTTGGGAGCGTGATTTCCCACTGTGCCATCTGGGAGAAGAGCCAGCCTGTGTGGACAAGCTGCACAGTCCCAAGGCACACCCAGAAAAAGTGAATGGTAAAAGCACTGCTTTGTATTCTCCAGTCACTGGCAGTATGGTCTACTCTATTACCATAGTAGGATAACCTAGCCAGACTGGATATACCTATTGTAATCATATTGCATACAGAAGCAGAGAAATAACAGGAAAATGTAGAGCTGTATTCACAAAAATGTATTCATGTTCAGGCAGTGCCCAATAAGTCTTCCATTCAATGGGCCTGCAGAGAAAGCTATAAACACTATTTACCAGAGTCATTTAAAGTCAGTCACCTATGGTTTGTGTTTTCGTTCAATCTATAACCAGCATGAATTTGGTGTTCCACAAAAACATATTAAAGACTGCACATGTGTTACTTTAGTTTACACCTTCATATCAGCAAAGAGAAAATAATGGTACAGTTTTTAGCTGGAATCCGTTGGTGATTCTGAGGCATTTATGACTCAAGCAACAATAGGATGTGATTTTTTAAAAGGAAGATGTAATGAATAAGATACAAGGATGAAATATTGATGATTTGGATTTTATTTCAGAAGTAGCTATATTGCCGGTCATTGATTAATTGGCTTTATTCAACTTTTCCAATTTTGTTCATATTTTATTTGTTTGTTCCATTTCACTCAGGTCCTCCCTCGAGTGAAACTAAAGATGGAGCTTTGCTCCTCTATAATTTACCCTCACATCATTCTCAGATGTATAGCAAGAAGAAAGTGAGTGTTTGACAATGAATTCCATTGCTAAGTGGGGTATTGTACTTTGACCTTCCAAATCCTAACCCAACACTCTAACCATTGAGTTATGTTTCCAGAAAACATCACAGAAGTCCACCATGTCAGGACTCTTCATAGGCTTGGGACAATGAAGTACCTCAGCTTCAGGGAGTTTATTTGAGAAATTACACTTTCACAAGGCCATGTGTAAATCAGAAGTTTCACCATCTGCAACATTAAATTTTGTATAATGCTTTTAGATGAATTGCTTTTTAAAAAGAAGAATGGCTAAGTATGATTATTATGCTAGGAGCAATGAAAATCTGGGTCCTTGGATCATCAGGGCCATAAAACACATTGTATCCAAGTAACAGAGATGGAAACCGCAGCTGTAAAAAAAATATGCGAACAGCTTTGGCAGTATCTGAACGGCTTCTGAACAGAAGCATAATTACTGGTTCTTTTCTATCACCAATATAAATTGATATAACAGCTTTCTCAAAGCATCCAGCCTCAGTTCAAGTGATGTACATTAATGGTGTCACAGGCAAAAACATCACCAGGGGGCTAGTAAGCTAGGAGTGAACAATGCAGTAATTTTCTACACTGACTTCCCATTAATGATATCTCAAAGGTGTTAAAAAGCTAAGTTGCTGCCAACTCACATGCTGGAATAACATGATAATAATTACCCTACCTGGATAACAACCACAACTGTGCTACTTATGACTATGGTACCAAAAAAACACCCACACACTAACCCACACACACCATATATTCATAGAAAAGAATACTTTGAAATAATAAAAATAAGCCGTTTGTTCAGTTTTCTAAACAACTTTTTAAATTTACAAAAGACTTGTACTCCCACCTCCCTTTCTACTAAAATAATGGAACATCCTGCTTAATTAACTCTCCTGAGTCAAACCAAAGATAATATGCTGTAACATTGTCCAAAAGTTCAAGAACAAGTTACTGTCACGATTTGGGATTTCTTTTCTTTTCTTTTTTTGTCAATAATCTGTAACCTTATGCACTTTGTAGGAATTAGAGGTATGAAAAATAATTTAAACTTCCTCGTATAAACCTGTTTTCTATCCCTTTCCCCAGAGAAGATAACCTTGAAAATATAATCTGATAGAAAGTGATAAGCAGGGGTAATGATGAAAGAAACATAGAAATGTGTTTGGCTTCAGAAAGAGGCTAAGAAGTTGAAATGCTTAAGAGAAAGGTGTGTGCTTTCAAAAAATTGAATCATTTAAGGCTATATTTCTGTGCATACCTAGCAGCAGGAAGTAAGGTCCATTTTTCAGTCAATATGACTTGGTCTCAGAGTTAGTAGGCTAATAGTCTCTCATTCCCTAAGAATTCAGGGCCAGAATCTAAGACCTCTCTGATACCACAAATGGGTTCTTGCAGTCTTGGGAGCAGGTGTTTGTGTACCAGCTACAAAATAAGATGCATGCATAAGGGAGGCCATCTGAATTTTGTGTGCTCCTTCCTTGTAAAGGGTGGACGTACACAACACTCATATCTAGTGAGCCCTAGAGCAATGGTGAGTGGGGAGGAGAAAACCACTCAGTCTTTAAAGTTAATATGCACCAAAGACCCCTTCTTTTCTTCTAGTAGTGCTTGTCCAAAACCTGGGGAAACGTAGTAATTCACTAATATTGTAGCCAGCATTCTGAGACCTAACAACCCTACTCTATATACAAGGACATAGGATTGCACCTGACTAGGACAAGGTCATATAGGATAGGGATAGTAGAGGGCAGGCAAAGTGTTACTCTGCTTTATGGGCTGCCACGTAAAAAGGACACTTGGAACAATTGTATGAACTGCAGCTGTAGTTTGTCATACAACTTAAATCTAGGAAGATTCTTTGTTCTATATTATTGTTAAAAGTACCAAATCCCAGTCCTTTTATTCACACACGACTAATCTAGTCTGTATGATACTTCAAACCAGATTGGCCAGGATGAAGTTATTACAGGACCTGGGTCCATTCTAACAGTGTAGCCTTGTGTATCACTTATATGTTGGTGGGTGGAAGGGAAGAGAACAAAGAAACATGTTTCCATCAGTGGTGGGCAGTAGCCAGTCCACACACAAACACATCAACCAGGGGGTAGTAGAATTGTGTGGTCTTCGAGCGGTGTGTGTGTGTGTGGCAAAATTGGGTGTCCCCACCAACCTCCCTGCCCTGCCCTGCCCCCAACTAGTTCTAGTTGGTTCTAAAATAATTCCAAATTGACTCAGAAAGATCTGGTGACCTATAGGAGACTACCCAATTAGGAACTGATAAATCTATCAGTTATAGGTTCCGTTTTTCCTTCATCGCAAGTTTGATCCATCCTGTTTCTTCATCAGCTTACTACTTTAAAAAAGGCTAATATGAAAATTTGCACACATTTTTGTGTGTTGTCTTTTTTTTTACACATTTTGCCTTGCAATCTCCTTCATTGAACTGCAGCTGTAGCCATTGTAGAGCTATGATTGATGAGCAGTTTCCATATTATCACCCTTATAGAAACTAATGAGCCTATTTTCTCCATCAGCTTTTTAATTATGACAATTTTTGAACCAATGTTCAAGTTCTTCATCTCAGTCCTGCCACCTTCTGAAACCATGAAATGTCTAATTTTGTCTTTCACCAAGTGAGCAATTTGGAGGGACAATTATGGAAGGAAAAGGTCAGTTTTTCTTTTTACCCACCTTCAGCAGGTCTAACAGTGCACCAGCTGCTCATTAAAGGGCAGAATTATTAGTCATATCTTGTAATATGCCACACTTGTCTCTTAGAAAGATGCTCAAGTGGCAATTTCCTCTCCTTGATAAGTAGGCGTGGCTTTCTTGCGGCTCCAAATGTTTGGGGAAAATTGTGAACTTCATGGTATTGTATTACTATTAATGATTTCATTTTTTAAATTTACATAATGAGTATTATTAAAATCAAACTTGAGTGCTTCAGTAAAGACAGGATTTCTACTCTCAATAGCCATGCATATGTGTTTCTATGTTTTCAATGGCAGCAGGCCAGAGGGGAGTAGGAACAGCTGCTACATTGCACTTGCGGCCACAAGAACGCCGCCCCTGGAGATGGCTGGAGACGTGAGGCTCCTTCCCTCCTTCCCCCGGCCAGAGGGGAGTGGGAGCAACTGTTCCGTGGTGCTGGCGGCCACAAGAACGGCACCCTCGGAGATGCCCTCAGAAATGTGAGGCTCCTTCCCTCGGCCCAGCCAGCCAGAGGGGAGGGGAAGAGCTGTTCCACTCTGCCTGCAGCCAAAAAACACTGCTCTCCCAGATGCCCAGAGATGTGAGGCTCCTTCTCTCAGCCTAACCAGACAGACAGGAGTGGGAGCAGCTGTTCCATGGTGACCATGGCCACTAAAACGCTGCCTGAGAATGCGCCGGGTGCCATTCTTCGGCTCAGCTGGTGAGAGGGGGTGGGAAGTAGTTTTTCCACAGCCCCTGTGCCCTGCTCCGGTCACGGCACCCTCTGCCTTTCTTGGGGGCTTTATCTGGGGTCAAGGGACATCTTGGGAGCCAAGGAGGGTTGGGGGAGTTTAAGGGTGGGGTGAGGAGGGAGAGAGGGAGAGAGTACCTGTTCCACCCCTGGCTACATCTCTGGTTCCTGAGCAGCTAGCCCAGAGTGTCCCTTCCCTTAGGCTGCTGCTGATGAATGCCAGGTTGGTTTGTAATAACCTCCCCCCCCCCCCGCTTTTAGATTCTGTTCTGGGGGAGCAGGCTGACCTGGCATGCATCACCGAAACCTGGCTGACACCAGAGGATGGACTTCCTCTATCAGAATTGTGTCCAGCCGGGTTTGGTATTTGGCACCAGCCTAGGTCTGAGGGGAGGGGCGGTGGTGTTGCCATTGTAGCCAGAGAGTCATTGGGAGTCACAAGAGCCATGGCTCCACAAGTTTCGGGTTGTGATGCCTTGCTTCTGCGTTTCATCCCTAAGAGTCAGTTGGGAATCTTGCTCCTGTACCTGCCACCCTGCAGTGTAGCAGATTCCCTACCTGAGGTCCTTGAGCTGTCACTATGTTGGCGTTGGAGTTTCCTGGACTTACAGTCCTGGGGGACTTCAATTTGCCTTCATTAGGGGCTGGCTCTGAGGCAGCATGAGAGTTCATGGCTTCCATGGTAGCTGTGGGCCTGACTCAGGTAATTCAAGACCCAACCAGGAGCAGTGGCCACACTCCAGATCAAGTTTTCTTATCGTAGTGGTGGCAGAGTGATCTGAAATTGGAAAAATTAGACATCACTCCTGTGCCATGTTTGGATCACTATCTGGTGACTCTGGACTTTCTTGGGCTGATGTTTCTCTGCAGGGAGGCCGGGCCAGTTAAATTGGTCTGTCCCCGGCGACTGATAGATCCAGATGGATTCCAAAGGGAACTGGGATGTTTTCCTCTGGATTGGCAACATGATTCACCCAAGGCTCTTGTTTACCTCTGGAACGAGGGAGTGATGGTGGCCTTGGACATAATCATGCCACTACGGCCTCTCAGCATTCATGGGCACCACTCATCCCCATGGTTCATGTCAGATCTTGCATCCCGTGTGATTTTACCCACATGGCTTATGTAGTTTTTCCAAACACTGCACTACTTTAAGATTTCATAGAAGACTCCAAGACAGCCCACTACGGCCAGCTTGCTCTTGTTTATTGAGAAAGCTCATGAGTCACAATACTGGTACTCCACTTCCTTCCTTGCTTCAAATAATACACCAGTGTTTTGCAAGCTCAACATACTAACGTGTTTGTGCAGAGCCAGTAGGACTTGTTGCTCACTGGGGCTGAGTGAAAATGGGTGCCCAGGCCTCTCAGCTAGATCAAAAATAAAAACCAAGCTTTTTCTTCTTCCATGTCTAGCCTGAACTTTGTCTCTCTCATTTGACACCTGGGAAACCAAAGCAATTAGTGAGCCTGAAACCTGTGCCTTCAGATCTAAGAGGCAGCCACAGAAACCTGTAATTTACTGTTAGTCTGGTAATAAATTTAATAAATAGTAATACGAATTCATAAGTGTTGTTAATGTGTGTTGAAATATATAATAGTCCATCTTTATAGCTACCCTGATAGCTAATGTTTATAGCATGACAGATATATGTGATGTTGCTTATTATATAGCAGTGATGGCAAACCTTGTGGAGACCGAGTGCCCAAATTGCAACCCAAAACCTCTTATTTATTGCAAAGTCCCAACATGGCAACAGGCAAGGGAGGAAATTCTCCCATTGGACAGAGCGGTGGGGCAAACTCTATGGTGGGCCAAGGGAGGGAGTGCTCCCATTGGGCTGCTGGACTGTTATATAGTAATAATAAATAAGGTGCAAGTGTAGAATGAAGCAGTCTGCCAAACTTTAGTGTTGTTGCTGCTAATTAGTCATGGCCTTTTGAACTACAGACCCTGTAATTCTACCTTCTGGGAGTTCCACCTGATAGACACCTACAAGTGGAAGATGTCTTCCACAAAAACTTCCACTATAGGCTTTCCTACTAGGTAAGCTAAATTTGGGTTTCTATATTTGACAAACAGATTTCCCAGAACTGAGAATTATGTGATCTGTAGTCTAAAAAGGGCTGCAGTGGCTTAGTGGTTAAGACACTGAACTTGACAACAGGAAGGTCAACAGATCAGCAGTTTGAGACCTGAGTGCTGTGCAGCAGAGTGAGCTCCTGTCATCTGTCCCAGTTCCTACCAACCTAGCAGCTTGAAAACAAAAAATTGTGAGTAGATAAATAGGTACTATTCTGGCAGAAAAGGTAACAATGTTCCATGCACTCCGACATCTAGTTATGCCAATGACCATGGAAATGTCTGCAGATACAAACAGCATTGGCTCTTTGGGCTATAAACAGAGATGAGCACCACCCCCTGGAATTGGACATGACTGGCTTTCACATTTTTGTTGATGTTTTCAGGAAGCTATTTTGCTCACCTTTCTGACACAACTGACTGCTTCAAAAGCTGATAAAGTAGAACCAGATGAACAAAGTGGAAGATTTCACAATGAATACAGCACATGGAAAGTCCTTGGAGGAGTTGGGCTGGTAAAAACACTGCTTAAATATCTCGCCATGAATAGCATCTTTATTAATTGGTTCGGCCTTGATGACATGTAACTAATTAACAGACTTTTCTGCTTATGTGGGAAAGCATACACATACCTACAAAGAGGAATCACTGAAAATACAACAACTCATCCAACATTTCTGATTTTCAAAAGACTATGCAAGAAGGGAGCACCTATCATAGTTTTTCACTGTTGGCGCAATTTGCACAACAACTGCACTTAACATGTGAAATCCAGGGGAAAAAATCTCTGTCTCGCAGGATAGAAGTTTTATTTTTATTTTTCTCATTCTCACACAGGAGAAAAGCAGAGATTGATATCAGGCTTAAGTTAAAGCTAACTGAGTGAGAAAGGAGCTTGTTTTCTAAAAACAAGCAACTGTTTGTGTTGTCTTGCCTACTGACATTTGGGAGCAGACCTGGGAGCAGAGTGTTGCTTGGTAGGAAAAGCCAAATTGAGCTAAGGTAAAGAAACAGAAACAGAGGGACAGAATTGAGCTTGGCAATGAAAAGAATAGTGATTCTTTACAAACTGTCCTATAATATTAATTAAATTTAATTTTTCAATTTCTACCCCACCCAATCAGGAGAACCCAACTCAGGGTGGGTGAATTCAATAAAATTGAACTACATTTATAATTTGATTTCAGGACACCTTAATATTCCTTTTGGTAGACAACCTAATTGTCAGATTGGAAGGCGAAGCCACTTGGGCACTAGTCAATGAAGTAAGAATAGGAACAATAGATATAAATCCATAAAAGGTATGAGCAGCCTCAAATAGTTGATACAACAGCTCCAAGTCAGCTGTGTTAGACTTTTATGATTGGATCCAGTATTAGAAGTTACCCACATGCAAATCACATAGGTGAAGATGTTGTTTCAGAGTTTCATCAAATGGGTAATTTAGATATGGGCTGGAGTGGTGTAAACAGGGTGGAGAGATCTCAAAACAGTACACCATTTGGTGTGATATTTGCATCCAAATGGCATGTTGATCTCAAGTAACCCTATTTCTATTGTTATAAAGTTATATTTTTGAGTTTACTAGACCATCACTGAATCACCTAGATTATTTTTTAATTGCCATGTGTAGCATTGATCGAGAAAATGTCCACAGCCACAATTTCAATCAAAACTTCACAGAAAGACAAAGACAAATTTTTTTTTCTAAATACAAGCTAGGTGGTTTAGCATCTCAACAATGGTTTAGTAGACTTAAAAAAAAATCACTTTCCCTGCTCTTCCACAGGGGAAGTGTTTAATTTCCTGATATCATGAAATAGCTTGTTTATTAAACCACTTCACAATAGCGGCAATTGATACAGAAAAAAGCCTTTGACAGCTTCTGCTAGATCCGGAGATCTATGCGCGGGAATGAGGACGCGGGAAGCCAATGTAGTTGAACTGAACAGCACGTCTGTTTATTGTGAGGACAGCATAACAACAACAACAACAACGGCTGGGGAGGCAGGGACTTAAGTACCCTGCTTGACCCAGCCCACTGACCAATAGGATGCGGCGATTTTCCCACCGCTGGACTTTCAAATATCCAACACCCCTTCCCCCCAGAATGCACTACACTCTATTTGCATACATAGTCAGCCAGGTGACTGGGGCATGTACGGACCCTACTGGACCTGCGCAGTTCAGTCGGCGCTGGGGCATCGGGCGGAGTGGACCTGTTGTTCCCGCTCTGTTCTGCCCCAGCAGGAACCTGCTCCGGGTTGGCTGCAGTGGGTTCAGCGGTGACCGGGGGTGGACCTGCTTCTCCAGGTGAGTCCTCCGGCAACGGGTCTGAGCTAGAGGGGGCGTTGTAGGGCTGAACCGGGTCGGTGACCGGTTCAACTAGGGCTGATGTGTCTGATTCGGAGATGACTTGTCCGTCGAGACTGAGGTCGTCCTGCGTGTCGTGGCTCGTCTGCCTCCTGAGCTGGTCGATGTGGCGTTTCCATAGTCGACCATCAGTGAGGCGGACCCGGTAGGTGTAAGGGCTGAGCATGTCGCTTATGTTGCCCTCTTCCCATGGTGGGCCAGCAGCAAAGTTCCTGGCGTAGACGGGGGTGTCTATAGGGAAGTTGCGACCTCGCGTGTGTCCCTCTCGGAATTTGTCTGGGGAGTATCGGGGGTGCAGGCGGTCCAGTTGGCAGCGGAGCCTCCTGCCCATCAGGAGTTCCAAGGGAGCCTTCCCCGTGGCAGCACAGGGAAGGTTGTGCTGAGCTAGCAGGAATATGTCTATTCTTTCCTGCCAGTCCCCGGGTCCCAGCCTCCCCAAGGCTTCTTTCGTGCTGCGCACGAACCTCTCAGCTTGCCCGTTCCCTTGTGCCCTGAAAGGGGAGGTGAGTGCATGCCTGGTTCCTAGGGAAGCCAGGTACTGCTCGAACTCTGTGGCCGTGAACTGGGGGCCGTTGTCCGAGACCAGGGTGTCCGGAATGCCGTGCGTGGCGAACAGCTGCCTGAGCGCCATGACAATTGCCTTGGCGGAGGTGCTCTTCAAGAGCCTCACCTCCAGCCACTTGGAGTAGGCATCCACAACAATGAGAAATGTTTGCCCGTGGAAGGGGCCTGCTAGGTCGATGTGGAGTCTCTGCCACGGACCCAAGGGTTGCTCCCACTCCCTGACGGGTGCCGCCTGGGGATTTGGTCGAGACAATTGGCAGGGTGCACACTTGCTTACCCACTCTTCTATATCCCTGTCAATTCGGGGCCACCACACATAGCTCCTAGCCAAATCTTTCATCTTGACCACCCCCGGATGGCTGGTATGTAGTGTTTCCAGGACTGCCATGCGTAACCTTTTGGGAACAACCACCCGGTCCCCCCACAACAGACATCCCCCCACACAACACAAGTCATCCCGTTTATCGAAAAAAGTCTTGAACTCCCCTTCCCCCTTAACCGGCCACCCCCGCTGAACCCAGCTGGAGACGATCCGGAGCTCGGCGTCCTTCGCTGTGGCCCTGGCAACCTCAGCCGAGGTAATGGGGGCAGAGTCCAGAACGTCCAACAATAGGACTGATGCCTCCCCCCGCTCTGCGCCGTCCTGCTCTGGAAGGGGACATCTGCTTAGGGCATCCGCGTTGCCCATGTGTTTTCCAGGGCGATATGTCAATGTATAGGAATAGCCCTACAAAAACAGGGCCCAGCGTTGCATGCGGGGGGACAGCGCAGACGGCGTAGGGCGGTCTCCCGCCAAAAGTCCTAACAGGGGTTTGTGCTCGGTGATGAGTTCAAAATCCCGTCCGTATAGGTAATCGTGGAATTTCCTTACCCCTGCCACAGCCGCCAACGCCTCCTTGTCGATCTGTCCGTAGTTCTGCTCCGTCCGTGACATTGTCCTAGAGTAGTAGGCGATGGGTGCCTCAAGTCCGTTGGGCAGGCGGTGGGCGAGGACCGCGCCAACGCCGTAGGGGGATGCATCACAGGCGAGGACAAGCGGCAGGGTGGCGTTGTACTGGATCAGGAAACTGTCCTGAGAGAGGAGGTTTTTTACAGTCTTAAATGCCGACTCTTGTTCAGGACCCCACTTCCAACCCGTTTTGGCCGCTAAGAGCCTGTGTAGCGGCTCGACAGCGGTGGCTTTGCCCTTGAGAAATGCCGCGTAGAAGTTCAAAAGACCCAGGAAAGCTTGTAACTCTTGCTTATTCTTTGGGGCCGGGGCGTTCTGTATTGCCTTTACTTTGCCCTCGGTTGGGTGAATGCCATTGCAGTCAATTCGGAAACCCAAAAAGTCCACGGATGGTACCCCCAGTAAGCACTTGTCCCGTTTCACCCTCAACCCGGCGGCCCTGAATTTCGCAAGGACGGCCGCGACCTTGTCTTTAAGTTGCCCCGGGTTCTCTGCGATGATCAGGACGTCATCAAAATAGGGTACCACCCCCGGGAGGCCGTGGAGGAGTCTTTCCATGGTGCTTTGGAACAGTCCCAGCGCGATGCTGACCCCAAATTGTAAACGGGTGCACTTGAATGCTCCCCGGTGGGTAACTATAGTCTGTGCCTCGGCTGTGGCATCGTCCACCGGCAACTGTTGGTATGCTTGCGCCAAGTCTAATTTGGCAAAAATCTTTCCGGGGCCTAACGAGTGCAGCAAGTGGCCGATGACGGGGACCGGGTAGGCGCTTGGCTGTAGGGCCTTGTTTATGGTGCATTTGTAGTCCGTACAAATCCGCACCGACCCATCTGGCTTAACGGGGGTTACTATGGGGGTCTCCCACCTGGCGTGGTCAACTGGGACGAGGATTCCCTGGGCTACCAACTTGTCTAATTCCTTTTCCACCCTGGGCTTGAGGGCCAGGGGAACCCTCCGAGCCTTGAGGCGGATTGGGGCAACACTCGGACTCAGGGAGAAAGAAATAGGTGACCCCATGTACCTGCCCAGTTCCTCTCCGAAAACGTCCTGGAATTCCGCCATCAGGTCGTCCCATAACGAGGTCTCCCCTGGCTGTTCGATGGTGGAGCTGTGTATCCCCGCGATGGTCAGTCCCAGGACCAGGAACCAGTTTGTTCCTAGAAGCATCGGAACGTTTCCGTGAATGATGGTGAGCGGCAGGGTCTCCTCTTTTCTCCTGTACTTAACATGGACCCATTTCTGGCCTGCGATGGGGAGGAATCTGCCTTGGCAGTCCTTCACTCGGAGTCTTTGGGTCTTCAGGTCAGACTCTCTGATGGAGGGAAAAGTCTGCTTCATCCACCTCCAGGATATAAGTGACATGGCGGCCCCCGAGTCGACCTCCATTCTGCATTCCCTTCCATCGATCCGGACCGTCGCGTAGAACTTCTCCCCCTTCTCTGTACTAGCATTGCTGATGGTTATGGTGTGTGCTTCAGCGTCTTCGAATCTGGCGCCATTGTCTGTTTGGCGCCTGTGATTCGTCCGGTGAGTGACGGCCATCTTGCCCGGCGGGAGATTTTGAATGCGTCGGTCGGCATGGTTTCCTGTTTGTCTCGTGCGGCAGGCCCTTGCGATATGCCCCCGTTTGTCACAGTGGCGGCAAATCGCATCTTTAAAACGACAATGCGCCCTTTGATGTGGCCCACCGCAGCTGGCACAACGGTGACCGCTCTTGCCCTGTCTTGCCCCGTCGGTCGTGCATACCTCCGCTTCCTCATCGTCCTCCTCTTCGGGGACGGTATCCTCGTGGTGAATGGTGGCAGGACGCGGCACCGACAGGCCCCGGTGTAGAGAGGACGCGGCCGATGTAGAGACCTCATAGGCTCTCGCCTCATCCAACACGGTGGCCAGGGTCAATTCTCTTCGGGCCAAGAGACACTTTCTGAGTTTGGTGTCCAGGACCCCGCGGATGATCTGTTCGATCAGGGCATCTTCGAGGTTCGGCCCAAATGCGGCCGGGATGGCTGCTGCTCGCAGGGCGGCCACGAATTCACTTATGGGCTCCCCGACCATCTGGTAACGGTCTCGGAAATGGATCCGGAAAACGAATTTCGAGGGAGCTGGCGAGAAGTGGTCCTTGAGGGCGGACTGTAAGGTCTGCCACGAAACCTCCATAATGGGCATCGGAGCCACCAGGGCTTGGGCTACTTCGTAGACCTTCGAGCCGCAATGGGTGAGGAAGAACGCCTTCTTCCTTCCTTCCGAAATTTCTCCCAGCTCAGCGGCTAGGAGGGAGAATTCGAAACGGTCCAGGTAGCTCTCCCACTTCTTGTCCTTCGGCTGGAAAGGTGGCGGGGGCGTGTATGTAGCCATGGCGTTGTGCCGATTCAGCTGGCTCGATGTGTCCTTGCGGTTCTGGCTCGATCCTCAGTATCACACCTTCGTCGCCAGTGCTAGATCCGGAGATCTATGCGCGGGAATGAGGACGCGGGAAGCCAATGTAGTTGAACCGAACAGCACGTCTGTTTATTGTGAAGACAGCATAACAACAACAACAACGGCTGGAGAGACAGGGACTTAAGTACCCTGCTTGACCCAGCCCACTGACCAATAGGATGCGGCGATTTTCCCACCGCTGGACTTTCAAATATCCAACAGCTTCAATTTTTTTCCATTCCCAGTGATCACATGCACCAGGAATGGTCTAAACTAGAGTGCAACTACATGCAACAAAAAGTAGAATCTCCTAACAGTGCTCTCTGGAGGCAGATTTTTACACTCTTGTCATTACTTTGTCTGATTGTTGCAAAAAGAACAATCTAACATAACCTACAGTTTGCCAGTCGGTGGGGAAATGCCCACCTGATCGAATTCTCTGTTGTTTATTTATTAAAACAGGGGTTCCCAACCTTTCTGAGCTGAGAGCTGGGTCACGCTCTCTCAGTCTGCATGATGGGGTTGGACATTTTGTCTCAATAGCTTCAAAGGGGCAGCCATTTTGTTTCTTGAATCCCCTTGGAGGGGTGGGTGTCACATGAAATGGTGCTGGGGGCCTGATCTGATCCACAGGCATTAGGTTGGGAACCCCTGGATTAAAATTTACCAAAGCTCAAATGCTGGAGTAAGCAAAACTAACATAAGGATGATTTACAAGTGAAATATTCAGTTTTTCTAACAGAACTTACCAAACTGCACTACAGACCAATGGAAAATAAAACAAACCTGACAAGTTTGCACATCGCCAATACATTCTGTTTGAATTTGATGGGGTCTCTACTATTTATCTTGCTTTGTTTTATTTTATTTCAGTTGCACTTTGTCCTAGGAAGTTACAGTCATTTTGATTGCTGGAACTAATGACATTTAACTTGAGATTTATGTTCCAGATGCCTGACAAGCAAAATATCTGCTCCCTTTCAATCTACAAGTAATGAGACAATGTCTTACCCTCAAGCAATATCCTAATGAGTATATATATTTTTCCCGGTGTAAAAGCTCTGTCATTTTACATAAAGTGACAGTAGCATCATAGAATATATGTAGGATAACTGTGCTTTAAAATCCTTTGACACTATTTCTTCTTTTTTTTAAAATTGTTTTAAAAACTCTAAGCCTCTCAGAGTTATGCACTTCTTCTGATTCCTCTCTTCATGCAGTTGAAATGAGTAGGTGATTTTTGTATCATGCATCAAACAATACATTCATTATGTTGGTTTTAGAAACTTTGGTACTGTATGTGCTGGTAAACTTGATGGCTTTGTAAGGATGGGATTTGATGTGGCTGTTTGATTTTAATTCTGAAGCTTCTGACTGGTTAGTGATGATTGTAAGAAGAATTTGACCAACAAGATCTTTTTTGGGTTGGTTTTAGTTGTTAGGCGAGGGCAACCTTTCAGATAAAATTCTGCTCTTTAAGCGAGTTAGTCTCTAAGTGAGGCACTCTTTATGTGAAGTTTTACTGTACTTTTATCAATCATCACTGCTGAGAGTGATAATATGGTTAGATGGGCAGAATATAAATTGAAATAATAACAATAATTCATAAATATACTGGGGACTGCATACAGAGGGGTAATTTAGTTGAACCCCTGATCGGATCTCAAAATGGGACATGTGTACATGTTCAAGCCAAGTAGTCCAAACCTGGCTCAAAGAGCAAACTATATGTCCATGTAGACAGCCTCTAAATCAGTGGTTCCCAACATGGGGCCCACACTGCACAAGGAGGACTTCAACTCCCAGAAACCTAAGTCAGTACATTGGCTAATCAGTGCTTTGGGGAATTGACTTTTGCAAACAAAGGTTAGGAAACACTGGTCTAAATCACATTTTTAAAAAATGATTTCTTAATCTGTGGCAACTTGTGTCCAAAAAGTTATACCATTTGTGTAATGCTTCTGTATGTAATTTATAAACCTTTGGACTGTTGTTACTTGCAACTTTTTTTTTTAAAAAAAAGTCTTTATAAATATCATTTATCTACCTCTCAGTTCTCCCTTTTGAAAACATGAATTCCCTACTGGTACATTTTTTTCCAGCCAGACAATTTACAGTGACAGTTATGGGGTATGTGTTATGCTTTTTGGTGCTCACAGTGTGGTGTAATGAACAGACTAGGATTCAGGAAGCTTGGGTTCAATTCTCTGCTCAGCCACAGAAGCTCACTAGGGGTGTGGAACTGCTAAACCACTCCTTAAATATCTCACCTACCTTGAAAGCACCATTATGCTTGCTATTAGTCAGTCCCAACTTGATGGCACACTGCTAATTAATTGTGCTCTTTATCTACCTCAACCTTGGAAAGATTAACTTTTGGATAAATAGACCTATAAATGGATTCAAGCGGGATTTAGTCAACTTGGGGACCACCATGCTTCTTTGTGGACTTTGGCACCCAAGTTCCGTAGCCCTCAGGGTTGTCAGGTTAGTTAACCACCATCTGACACTTGGTGTTGAGTCACTGGCAGTATGATCTCCTCTATTACCATAGCAGGATAACCTGGCCAGACTGTAAACTATAACAAACAGGTCAGGACTCCTCAACCTTGGGCTTCTAGATGTTCTTGGACATCAATTACCAAAAGCCTCGATCAACAGGTATACTGACTTGGGCTTTTGGTAATTGAAGTCCAAGAACATCTGGGGGCCCTAGGTTGAGAACCCTGACACAGGCAATATTATGAAAAAGACATACCCCTTTCTGACAACAATACCTTTTGCCCTTGGAGCTCTAAAAGCCACCAAACAAGGCAGCACTGAGTTCCATATGTCCACTTCAGTACCTCTCTCTTCTCTGGCAGTGAGGAGAAGACAAGATATATCACAACTACCATCTTTGCTAATGTTGTCCACCTCTCTAAAAATGTTTCTAAGAAGAAAACATTGAGCAGTCCAGGGATGGTAGTACAGAGAGTGGCAACTATGAGTATGTAGGGCATTAGTCTTATAAAAGAGATACTTAAATGGCAATTTCCTTTCCTTTGTGAATGTATGCAGTTTACAATGAGACACAATTCTTAAGGAGGTGTTTTGTTGCTGTTGATTGATTGATTGATTGATTATGCTGCCCATTTGCAAAATTTCCCACTCTGGGCAGTGTACGTACAAATATCAAAATAATATAATAAAACACACAACAAATTAAAAATAAACCAACCAAATAAATACACCCTTAAATAAAATAACTAAAATAAAATAACTGGCATCTGAGGGCACAGAGGAACAATGGACTGGTTAATTTATTGCTAAGGGGATAGCATTCTGAAAGGCTTCCTTGAAGAGGAAAGTTTTTAATTGTTTTTTGAAAATATCCAGTGATAGGGTCTGGTGCTACTCCACTGAAGTGTGTTCTACAGCTTTGGTGCTGCCACTGAGAAGGCTCTATTTCTACTTATAGACTTTCTAGCCATCCTTGGAGTCAGTACCTGGAGCTGCACAGACTATGACAAACAGGTGATGTGGGGAGTTGTTCTGAGGGAGATATGCTCCTACAGATAACAAGGTCCCAAACTGTATAGGGCCTTATATGGTCCCTGGTTTCCCTATTTATATAATTGTGTATTTACACAGTGGTTTTTAACTTTTTTTTCTCCTGCCTTAAGTTATTGAGGAAAGACAAGCTGTCTTTTCCCAAAATTGATGTGTCCGTGTTCCTTTTAAAAATCAGTGAAGGTTCAAAAAAAGGGGGAGGGGGAAAAATCTTGTAAAAAGCAAAAAGAATTAGTTTGAGGCCATATTCTCAAAAGTAAGGAAATTCAGGTCATACTTCAACCTACTCCTTATCCTCATTCAAAACATGGGGTTATCAATGCAGTCTTCTTGCATTTTAACTTCCAACTCATGTGAAGACTTCAGCATTATCCCACTAGCTATCCCAATGGCTCATCATTCAAATGAAAGAGCTGGAATGAAACAGAAACTTTGATAATGTCAGCATCTGCAAATAGCAGTTTTACCACTCAATCCCACCTACTGACTTCCAAGTCAAGTCCAATTGATCGATGTTTCAAGGAAATAAATCTCCTTGTCTTTAACAGGAAAGGGCAGCACAGTCTCTCCCATCACAGCAGGCAGGAAGGAAACACTCATTTTGAGAGAGGAGAACAATATTAGCAAATATGGTAGTTGTATTATAGCTTGCCTTCTCCTCACTGCCAGAAAAGAGAGAGGTACTGAAGAGGACATATGAAACTCAGTGCTGCCTTGCTTGATTGGTGGCTCTGAGGGCTCCAAGGGCAGAAGTATTGTTTGCGGTGTGTGTGTGGAATGTCCTTTATCATAATATTGCCTGTGTCAGGGTTCTCAGCTTTGGGCCCTCAGATGTTCTTGAACTTCAATTACCAGAAGCCCAAGTCAGTATACCTGCTGATCTAGGCTTCTGGTAATTGATGTCCAAGAACATCTGAGGGCAAAAGGTTGAAGAGTCCTGACCTGTGTGTTATTGTTTACAGTCTGGCCAGGTTATCCTGCTAAGGTAATAGAGGAGATCATACTGCCAGCAACTCAACGCCAAGTGTCAGATAGTGGTTAACTAACCTGACAACCCTGAGGACTAACAGCCTTGGGTGCCAAAGTCCACAGGGAAGGGTGGATTAAATCCCACTTGAATCCATCTTTATGGAGGGCAGAAGCTTCATTGGCTTGAGGCTAATGAGGACTTGCATGCCAAAAGGGCTTAGGACCAGAAGTGAGTCGTGGAACTGGATCAGTGGTATGGGTGTCACACTACAATGCAGAAGGCAGATGAAAGGCCTCTGCATTATATTCTCAAAACAGTCTTCATGGCTGATCGCCATGATGATCACCTTTATTCAGATTCAGATACAGCAAAAGAAGAAGTGTTATAGTTGGCTGGCTGATAGGCAGCTGAACCAGGAAGACAGCATGGACTCCAGCTGGATGTCAGGTTGGAGGCTCTTCCTCACCCTCATCATGAGTTAAAATTTTGTGTCCTGTCCTTTTTTGTCTCCTCTTACTCTCTAAAAACAGTAAACATGTGATGTTACTAAAAAGAATAGTTTTTGTTAACCAAACCCATCAAACAGTAGAAAATAATACAGATCAGGGAGCTCCTAAGTACTAAAAAATTAGTCATGACATAAACATCTATACCTTAGAGCAGGTATTCTCAATCTGTGGCCCATGGGCTGGATGTGGCCCACAGTGCCATTTCATGTGACCGACCTCCACCACACCAGGAAGAGCCATGTGGTGTAGGAAGAGCAAAATGGCCATTTGGCCTCCGAAGCTATCAGGGAGCATGACCCGGCCCCTGGCTTTAAAAGATCGAGAACTCCTGTCTTAGAGCCTGCTTCATCATGAACCTTTCATAGGCATGTAGTTGACTATTGAGGAAAAATTGCGAACAAGGACATCACATGGCAAAATGGCTGTTGGTATTAGCAGTAAATAATGGTAACACTGCCATTCTCAACTGCTAAATTAATAAGCCATTATCTCAATTGCAGTCTAAACAGATAAAATTAGACTACCTGATCAGCTCTCCACATCTAATGAAGGGAAGTCTAATCCATACAGATTTATGTTGTAATAAAGCTGTTATTCTTGAAAGAGCTGCAAACTCATTACTATTCCAGCTATAAACTTATGTGTCTATAATATTTTTATCCATGCATCAGTTGTATTTATATATCAGTTTACATAATTTGATCCCAAATATGTTTGAGGTCATTGGCTGCACACAGACTTGTAGGAATCATTTGCACAGTTGGCTTTACATTTTCCACCATCCACAGGTGCACTAGTAGTGATATTGATATACAGTAATACCCCGTATAACGCGAGTACCGTATATCGTTAAATCCGCATAACGTTACAAGATTTTCGGAAACATCTTGTATCGAGTAACGCGATTTTAACGTTACACGAAACAGTCATTCTTAGCAGCAGGGTGGGTGGAAAGCTGAACGGGGTTCTCCGTTCAGCTTCCCAGCCACCCTGCAGCTACGGAGGCAGGGGTGGGGTGGCTGGAAAGCTGACGGGGGGCTCCCCCATCGGCTTACCCAGCCACCCCACAGCTGCGGAGGCATGGGCGGGTGGCTAGGGAAGCCGACAGGGAGTCCCCGTCAGCTTCCCCAGCCACCCTGCAGCTGTAGATCGGGTCCTCTGATCTCTCTGGAGGTGTTTCTGGGCTTCCCCGACGTCCTGAGCCAGTGCAGCAAGCCAGAATGTCAGATTTCGAATCCCGATGTTCTGGCTTCCTGCACTGGCTCAGGACGTCGGGGAAGCCCAGAAACACCTTGGATCAGGTCTGCCCACCTCCCTGGACCCGGCGGGGGGGTCAGAAACCCCAAAATTGGTAAAAAAAATGGATGTTTTTTTTACCAATTTTGGGGGCTCTGACCCCCCCCCGCCGGGTCCAGGGAGGTGGGGAAACCCGCTCCAAGCTGTTTCCAAAGTTCTCCCACCTCCCTGGAGGCAGCAGCAAGGCAAAATGTCAGGATTCAAATCCCGATGTTCTCGCTTCCTGCAGCCTCCAGGGAAACAGGGCTTTTTTTAACATTGTGTGTTCAATGTATCGCCCAACGTTAAAACCCGAATAACGACGGGACTTGTGGAACCAAGTCATAACGTTATTCGGGGTACTAGTGTATATCACATTAAGATCTCCCACACCATCATGGGGACTGAATTTATCTCTATTCGCAGGAAGGGGAACCTTGTGTGAACCGTCCCACAGAACTGACTTGAATAAAGCTACCTCTTTTTTCGTTAGAAATGTTGCATCACTTTTTAAAGGAAAGCTTTGAAAAACCTTCAAATAAATGGATTGGAGCACTTCAGTCTCACTGCTGTGATCTAGCTCCTCCTCCCTAATAGACACTTTACCTCAAGGACAGGTTTCTCTAAGTAAACAAGTTCTTACTCTCCATAGCTAGTGTCCCTGAAAACTCCTTATGGGGAAGCAGACAAATATCATGGTCAAAAATGAGTCACCTGAAAGGAAAATGGTGTTTCCATGCCTCAGGGCACTGGATCAAGTACTGACAAAGCTCCTCTGCTCCTCCGGTAATGCTCTCAGGCAGGCAGCGTGGAAGGAGAAAGTACTTTCATTTTTCAGTTTGGCTCTTTACACCCTTGACACCTTTCTCTATGCACAGCTGGAACTAAGGTTCAATGGCTCCAAGAAAAGGTGTTTGTATATCTTCATAATCTTTGCCCATCCCACCGCCATGACATCAGAAGAACCTACTGCTGTGAGGTCCTTATTTATCACCTGGACAACCAAATGAGCAGAGACACAGCTTACTGGTATCCTTAATTTTTTCTACTATGATAAGCCCCGTTATTATATTTATGATCAAGGAGCCATCTTTGCTAGTAGTATGGTCACCTCTATTACCATATCAGGATAACCTGGCTAGGCTGGCTTTCCTGGGCTTACTACTTTAGATTTGTTTGAATAAATGAAACTTTATGAAGGATATGTCTCATCAGTGGTCTGTTTCTTCAAGTCTAGCATGACATATGCTAAGCAGCAAAATTTCAGCCTTTATGTTATAAGATTTAATGGACCAGAGTTTACCTCATCAGATGGGAGAAGACTTTTGTTTCTGCAGCAACCAAACTATGCATAACACTGCAGCACACATCTGTGCCTGTCTATCCAGATGTTAAGTCCTGTTAAATGTTTATGTGGTTGGAACCTAAATCTCTCTTTGCAGCTAATGTGCATTTTAAATGGAGATGGAATCAGCTGGTAGGGGTCCATAAAATGGGCTACAGTGTTTTTCACTTCAAAATTACCTGTAACAAGTTAGAAATGATTATTCACATGGTCAGGCAAGGTCAGTAGAGCTCCTGTCTCTGTCCAAGCTCCTGCCAACCTAGCAGTTCAAAAGCAAGAAATTGCAAGTAGACGATTAGGTACCACTTCAGTGGGAAGGTAACAGAGTTCCACGTGCTCTGGTGTCTAATCATGCCTGCCATATTACCAAGGAAATGTCTGCAAATGCAGGCAACATTGGCTCTTTGGTTATAAACAGATATCAGCACCATACCTTAGAGTTGGGCACGACCTTTATTGAGGAAAATCCCATCATCATTTGTCTTTATTATATGTGGCCTTTACAAAACAGAACACGACAAAATGTTTTGTAACAATTATCTAATAAAACCAGGTATAAAATTCACTAAAACAACTCAGATCCTTGGACATCTTACTAGAAACTATTCAATAGTATAATGACCTTTAATAAAATAGGATCACAGTTGCCTAGCTGTCAAAGCAAAATTACCAAAACACATTTAGTAAGCAAAGGCTGTATTATTAAAATAAATGCATTGTTTTAATCATATATAAATCTCAGCATCTGTTTTAGATTATATCTCCAAAAAAGCAGGACAAAATGGTTTCAACCCAGATAATACCCTTCCATTCAACTTTATAACATTTGGAGGAACTATGATAGAAAGGATTTTCATTCTGTCCAAAGCACGTGCCGTGGGGTAAAAAAAAAGGTCAATGCAGTCAATTTCCTGACCAGGATTATTGTTTTTTCTGCTGTGAAGACTCTATCTTCAGAAAACACAAGGCAACTAGTTGGCATGATGTTGTTATTTGGCTGTGTTTAGCAGTGGTCTCCCTTTCCAATAAAAGTACCAAGCAGCAGATTGTGTTTTTTATAAGATCAAAAAATAAAAAGAGGCATAAAAAACTACAGCATTTCTTCAGCTAGCCTGAAAATCGAACTCTCAGTTTCTAAAGGGAGTCTCTCTTTGACCCCATTCAATAAATAAAATATTTAGAAAAGTGACGACACATCTACCTGTTTTCTGCTGGGGGGGGGGGAGGGGAGACGTTAATGCAGTGTCAATTCGTCTCCCTTCATATGGAAAAAGAGAGTATATCATATGATAAAACATATTTCCTCACCAAAGACTTCTTAGTGAGCTGAGTTTTTATATAGTAATCATTTACCATCATAATTATGTTGCTTTTATCCTGGGAGAAGAGATGCTGGTGGCTTAGTGGTTAAGACTCTAACATGATGAATGAAAGGGCAGGAGGTCAGCAGTTCGAGACCCAAGTACTGCATGGCAGATTGAGTTCCTGTCTCTGTCCTGGCTCCTGCCAACCTAGTTGTTTGAATCCAAAACATTTCAAGTAGGTAAATAGATACCAGTTTGGTGGGAAGGTAATCAGCATTTTGTGGACTCCGGTGTCTAGTCATGCCTGCCACATGTCCATAGAAATGTCTGCAGATGCAGACAGTGCTGGCTCTTTGGCTATAAACAGAGATGAGCACTGAGACCTAGAGTCAGATACAACTGGTTTTCAAGCAAGGGTGACCTTTACCTTTACCTCTCCTGGGATAACTCAAACTCCCAACCAGATACCTAAATCACTTGGCTATCCAGCCAACAGGATTTGCTACATTTTATTGCATATTCTCTGCATCAGCAAAGTATTCTGACTTGGAGTATTTATTCATTCATTCATTCATTCATTCATTCATACTTATAACCTCCCCATCTAATAATGACAATCTAGGCTGTCTTCAGTTACTCTGAGTGGCATTGATGTCTTGATAAAACAAAAAGATGGCCATTGTTGCCCTTTTACACCACAGTGGTCAGGACTCTTGGGTGTGGCTTCCAGGCAGACAAGTCTCAGATTAAAAACCCATAACATATTTCAGCCAAGGTGTTAGCTCCAGATCAAGATATCTTGTAGAGATCTCAGATGATCCAATGTAAGATTAAGGCCCTTGATTTGATGGTCTTATTTCTAACCCCCTAGATGGGTATGCATATTAATTCTGTTATATGGTACTTGAGTAAAATTTCTTCTCTCCTTTTTCTGTCCTCTCTTCTATGTTGTATTACAGCTAATTATACAACCCAGAAATGTTAAGTGAAATCAACTCTACTTGTTTTGCAATGATATTGCAACAGAAGTATTATAAGTTTTCATAGGTCTGCCTGAAATCAAAGCACTACCATGACAACAGGAACAAAATTTAGTTTGTAGCCTCAATGTGAAAGAAATTAATTTCATAATAGAACTGTATTAAGCCATTCTGTAATCTAGGACCATAATTTTCCTTCACTCACACAATTAAGTTAATTTTCTGGTCTGCCAGTTACTACTGGAAACATGTACCAATGAGGACTTAAGTTTGGCCAACAAAAAAACTAGTTTAAAGTCTGACCTGGACACAAAAGAAGAATCTGCTTTTCTTACAACTCCCTCTCTTGTTGCTTTGTTCACAAGATCAGTGAATTGTCTGAGAGGGGCAGGGAATCCTGTCCACATGGAGGAGCTATAGGAGAGTGGGAAACGAGATTTTGTGGGTCTTTAGGTCCCTTCTAATGCTGTACAGCTATGAGAGAGGAAGCAAGTCTAGCTTCTCTCCTATAACTGTTGATAATTCCAGATTTCTTTTGCATGCATCCAATGTCTCTCCCTGCCTCCTCAGGTTAGTTACTAAAATAAAAGCAAAAACAGAATGACTGAGGTTTCTTTTCACTACAACAACACAATCACTCCAAGAAAGTGCTTACATTTGAAATTTAGGTACTACTCAGTGAAACATACAATTTGAAGTGCCAGATGCAGGCAGACTAAGCAAGAGTTATGTGACGGAAAACTGAGCACTGTATCTTTCATGGAAATGCTGAAGAATTCATGCACTTACCTCACTTGGGTTAAATTATTTTGCATTGAATAAAATCATTGCACTACAACTGACAGTATAAAAGAACTCGTTCAGTGTTGAAGGCCTGCACAAAGCCTAATGCAAATATTTCTGTTCCTCTTCATGAACATTGACTCTGCTAACAGTATATGTTTGCACTGATGGTATTCAGAACGGATGTGATTTCTATAATTTTCCATCTTGTACATGTTTGATAAGCTTCCAAGAAAGGCTTGCATTTGGTCTTTGCCTCAAACAGACCTATGAAAATATGGTTCTATGATGGCTCGTGCTAATGATGTCCTTGTCACCTTGAACCTCTGTTGCACCTTAGCTATAGAAATCTGAGTCATAAGTCTATGAGAATAAATATTGGCCATATGATATGAAGTTATCACAAATTAGAATGAAGCAGAAGGTGAAGCTCCAATGAACACTATGTAACCAAGTTAAAATAAATTCGATTTTTTGTCTAGCTTACTTGTTGTTGTTGTTGTTGTTGTTGTTTTAATTCAAAATCTACCTTACATACAACTACTTAGTCTGAAGAAGAGGACAGATTGGATTTAACATAAGCCAACATTCCATACCTACAAGTGGCTTGAATGATTTCATAAACCAGGTATCAGCTGGGGTGAGAACTTACTTGTGTGTTTTAAATTCTCATAGAATCATAGAATTGGAAAGGACCTAAAAGGTCATCAAGTCCAACTTGCTGCCTTAATGTAGGAGACCGTGCTAAAGGATATGTTGCAGAAGGCTGTCTAGGTTTTGCTTGAGGTCCTCCACAATTGCAGAGCACACCATCTTCTGAGGCAACATCTGACTCCAAAGTTTAAGTATCTGTCTATGGAGCCAGACATCAGGAGTTTGATTCACCACTACACCTTCTTGAATTGGGCTTGGCTCAATGATCTATAGCAGGGGTGCCCAAACTATGGTCCATGGGCGTAATCTAGCATGTAGTGCCAAATCATCTGACCCATGTCACTGGAAGTGGAATTAAAACATTCACGCACATGTTCAAAACACATCTGTAAATCCACCTGTGGCTGTTGTAAGCATGTTTACAATAGCTGTGGGTGCATATACGGCAGCATTTTGTGCATGCATGGGCACAGGCTTGTTTTACTTCCACTTCTGGTGGGAGGAACCACATGACTGGCCCACTGAACCATGTGACCAACCCATGGCCAAAAAAGTTTGGGCACCTCTGATCTATAGGAACCCTTCTGGTTCTGGGTTTCCAATATTATTATTAAGGGGATTGCTCTCTCTCTCTCTCTCTCTCTTTCACTGGCTCTCTCTCTAATGCCAGCATAAAGTTCCTATTTTATTTGTCCAGTTCTTATTATAGAACAAATATGCTGGTCCCACTTCCTCCACTGTCATTCTTTTCATATGGCAGTTAATGCAATAGTGCAGGATGGAAAAGATTTCTGATCTTTTCTACATAAGTCCTTATATCTGGCTTTAATGTGTGCAAGTCATTTGGAAATCAGACATGGAACAACAAGGCTTTCCTTTCCTCTCTGTGCTCAACCACAACTAAAGATCTGTTGGCCACCAATGGTCAGATATCCACTGTAGCTTCTCCAAGCACTGCCTATATGAGAAAGCTTTGAAGTTCATGCTTTGCCAGAGGGTACCCTGGGCTACTTAGGAGCCACAAGCCCAAAGAAGAAGGATCCATGTTCCCCTGCTGTTTCTCCCAGCAGTGAGGTGAAGGCAAGGGCAAATCATTGGAAGTTTGTGATACATAAAACACAAAACACCTCAGTTTGCCATACCACCTTTCTGTCACCCAGCACAGGAGGAAGGGGCAAGCAAAGAATAGTGGGACAAGAAATAAAACCTTACTACATCAGTAGGGCTAAGAATATAGAGATGAGGGAGAAGAAGTGGAGGTAAAGGAACAGTTGAAGAATTGATAAACCTACAATGGTCGACTATCCACAGAGCAAGAGATCTGTTATACCGATTCCAGAAAAGCCATGAACTCAATTGGAGATGGAAGATGGCTGATGGTCTGATGTAGAGTAGGGACATACAGAGCACTAGAGAAAGTATTTGGACTGAAGAAGAAGAAGAAGAAGAAGAAGAAGAAGAAGAAGAAGAAGAAGAAGAAGAAGAAGAAGAAGAAGAAGAAGAAGAAGAAGAAGAAGAAGAAGAAGAAGAAGAAGAAGAAGAAGAAGAAGAAGAAGAAGAAGAAGAAGAAGAAGAAGAAGAAGAAGAAGAAGAAGAAGAGTCTCTGAGTAGTCATAACTTAAGTTGAAAAAAAGACAGGTGTGGAGACAATTGCATGCTATTGGTGTGGAAAGAATTAACACGTGCATGCATTTTGCAGCCCATCCGCCACAAGACAGCAACCACCCAGAGGCGTGCAGTGTTTTGCGGAGGAGCCTATGCTCTATAAGAGTGTGTCTCCTTCCTGTGTCGCCCTCTCTCTTCTGCTTCATAATCTGGCAAAAGCACGTGTGTTGGAGCTGCCTCATGTGACACATGTGTAGTAAATCTCTACGAGAAGAGAGCCTTGAACAATGGCACAGAAGCATCACGCTTCTTCCTCTCCTGACATGGATATGGAGAAGAGAACTTCTCTGCACCCCGCACAGGACTCACCAGTGCCCATGGCCTTGGACACCCCAGATCCAATGGACTTGGTGGCCACTGTTCTATGTCCGGTAACACTTCCACCAACCCCAGAGACGAGACATTGGGGTCCCCAGCAAATGACACCATGACCTAGAAAGAGATTGGCTAGGCCCTCCAGAAGCATGTGGATGCCCTGGAGGCGGCCACAGTGCCTCGAGTAATGGACGCACCTGTGGGGGTGCTTTCGACAGTGTCCACATGGGATGTGGAAGTTCAAGAAACCACCCAATCGTCTGGTGTTTTCATGCCGACTGAACCTGAGAGCACCGTGGAGGTGGTAACATCTACCCCTGGAATACCTGGGCTGAGATTAGGTGAGTATGTGGGATTTGGGAATGCGCCTGGGTGTGGTACCCCAGCACAGATGTTTGTCATCTGCTTCCTGGGGGACTGGGCAGACAAAGGACCTTTATAACTATAGACTGTAAAGCTAGTATATAAGATAGGGAAATGATAATATAGTTACTGAGTCGGGTTCCCTGATTGGGCAGCATACAAGTGCAGAAATTAAATTTAATTAATTAAATTAATACATTAGGATCTTTGTTTCTATTTCTCATGTGTTTAAAAATGAATCAGAGTAACTTCCCAAAAATACATCTTATAAATTCCAATGATCTGATGAGGTAGGAAAAAACCCTTATAGTGTGTATTACGGACAATGTCATTCGAAGAAATCTCAGAATTCACTTGCAATATACTCTCTTCTAATAAATGTATTCTCAGCCTGCCAAGCTTGCTACAAGCTCTAAGAGATATACTGTAGATTACAACATTTTTATTGTTCCACGATTGTGTGCAGCAATAAAACCACTCCACAATTTCATCATCAAAAGTGGGTCCAATAAAGTATACCACCTAAGGCTGCCATCCAGAACCTGTTAGCCTCAGTAAGTCATATGGAATCCAAGAGGACTTCCAGATCTCTGTGTGAACTAGGGTGGGCAATTTCATTTTATTCAATATAAAGCCAAAGAATGAGATTTGAAGGTGTAGAAAATATTACCTAGCCTGCTCTTTCTTCAATCATTAGAAGCTCCACACATTACTTATTTATTAAATCATCCCAAAGCGTAATCTTCAAGAAATAGCAGATCTATGAACAATTGCTTTAAGCTGACAATTTTTTATTTCAGAACATTGTGCCCCTTCGCTGGGCCCAGATTAAATGTATAAAAATCTCTTGAATTTCATTTCCATCATATTTCTCATTATACCTGGCTTTTTTAATGTTGTTCTGGTTCCATATCACATTGTGGCCTTTTCTCCTTCCCTAATGCATGGGACTCCAGTGGCTCAAGTGGTTAAGATGCTAAACTCGCTGACTGGAAGGTCAAAGTTCGATTCCTAGGTACCGTCTCTGTCCCAGATCCTGCCAACCTAGCAATATGAAAGCAAGAAATTGCAAGTAGATAAATAAGGACCACTTTGGTGGGAAGGTAAACAGCATTCTGTGCACTTCAGAGTTGAGGCATACCTGCCACATGTCCACAGAAATGTCTGCAGATGCAGTGTTGGCTTTTTTGCAAGAAACAGAGATGAGCACTGAACCCTAGAGTGGGATAGAGTGGGATATGACTGGCTTTCAAGCAAGGCAATCTTTACCTTTACCTTTAATGCATTTTTTTAAAAAATTAGGCACCATTTTTAATGTGTATTTTTCTAACAAGTACTTTTGAAATGCATATTTTGTACTCATTATTCTAAAGTTCATTTTCTTTTAATGTATATATTTTACACTTCATTTCCCTTTGAATTATATATATTTAATTCAAATATTAGCTGTGCCTTTTTAAATAACATATTCATTTTTGTGTGCATATGAACCCTTCATGATACACTAGTGTTTTCTGCTCTATTATCATCCTAGGGAGATTTAGGCAAGTTATACCAGCGTGGAAGTGTAAACCTAACAATTTACTTTTCTTTCTTTTCTAAAATAAATTTTATTAATTAAAATACAGACAAAAGACAAAAAAAAACAAGAAAAACAACCTAAACAAAAAAACATGTAATACAATATAACTTTCTTTTTTAAAAAAAAATGAATAACAAATAATATTTGCTAACATTTTAAAATGTAAAGAAATACAAGAAGATAAAGAAAGAAAGAAAGAGAAACGGCACCAATGATGTGGAATTTCATCAGGCCTCTTTGTTCCAGTCCTTTAAAAAGCAACTGAAGACATTGCTTTTTAAGGAGGCCTTTGCAAATGTCCTGCCAGTCCCCGGCTTTTAGATTGTGACCGGCACATATTCCTTCCAATTTGTCTGTGTGGTCAAGTCTCTTGACCATGGTACTTTGGCTCATTATATTGGTTCACTTTGATTGTAAGTTATTATTGTAAGTGCTATGGGGTCTAGGTTATATGGAGTGTAATTCAATGATGGGATGTCCCCGGTTCCAGACGGATCCCTGGAACCGGTAGGACCAATTCCGGAGGGTTCTCCGTGAGGGGAGTCCACTTTTGAGGCGTCCGGTTCCGGACGCCTCACCAAAAGAAATTTTTTTAAAAAAAATCGGAGCTAAAATGGCTCCAATTGACTGCGCATGTGCAGAAACTCAATCTGACACATTGCGCATGCGTCAGATTGAGTTTCTGCACATGCGCAGTCAATTGGAGCCATTTTAGCTCCGATTTTAAAAAAAAATTGTTTAGAGCTTTCAGGACGGCGGCGGCGGAGGCGGCACCAGCCCTCTGAGAAGGGCACCTCCCCCACGGCACGTTGAGGGCTGCCTGGGCCGTCCGCTGTCGACAAGCCCCATGCCCTGGGGACGCCTGGCGTACTGCTGACGCCTCCTCCTCCGCCGGGCGCGGCCTGTGGGCTGGGTGCCTGCAACCGCCAACCGCCGCCGCCGGAGCTGCCGTTGGCTACATTCCTGTGGCCTCCTCCTTGGGCCGGTCCCTTTTTAGCCCGGCTGCGGTGCCTGGCGGAGGAGGAATGCAGGCGGCGGTGGTGCGGCATGGGGATGACCCAGGGAGGCTCGGCAGCCGCGGCTGGAGCCGCGGCTGCCTGCCGCCCCTGGCCATGGCTGGAGCCGGGCTAAAAAGGAGGAGGAGGAGGAGGCCACAGGGGTGCAGGCAGCTCTAGTGGCGGCGGTGGTGGCTGTGGACGCAGTCGGGGTGCCGGGTCCCAAGAAAGGTAACCGAGGGGTAATTTATTTGTGTTTTGGGTGGGTGGTTGTTTTTATTTTATTTATTTATTTATTTATTTATTTGTGTCTGGGTGGGTGGGCTGAGAGGGAGGGGTGTGTGTGTATGTTTATTTTTATTTTTTTTATTTTTATTTTTGGCCCCGCCCACAACGTCATGACGTCGGCTTCGGCCATGACGTCATGACGTCATGACATTGGCCACGCCCATGACGTCCGTGACGTCATGGCGTGGTAGTAGATTTTTTGTCATCCCATCACTGGTGTAATTGTTTTTAATAAGTTTTGTTTGTTGTATGAGGGATTTTATTATGTAAGCCACCTTGAGTAGGGATGGGATACAAGTGTAAAATTCAATTTCAATTTCAATTCAAATTCTTTTTTTAATATCTTGGCCAGTGCCATCGTCTGTTCTACCCATAGATGTATGATAGATCAGTTGTTTGTCAGAGCAGGTTAAAGCTGTGTGCAAATTTTGTTTCAAAGTTCACCACCATAGTTATGGGGAAAGAAAATCAGGAGGATTTTCCAGGGTGAGGATATCACCTACAACAGGTTTTGGTGATGAGAAACATCATGAGCAATGACTATATCACAGTTATTCCTTTTTTCCTCCAATTTATTTCTTTGCTACCACAGCTAATGGCAAGAACAATAAGAACAGATGCATCTGTTAATTTTGCATTCCAACTATTCAGAAATCTATGGATTCCACTAAATTCATGTGAGGGGGGGAATGATACAGAATTCTCATCAAATCCTAACCAACAACAACTCTATCGCCAATCTTGTCAACATTCTGCATGTTACATGGTGCCCCAAATACTTTGGTTTTCCCCCATAAGACATTAAATGAAGAGAGGTAGGATGAAGAGGTAAAGTTCTCTACCAGTTAATGTTGGCAGAAATCCTAACATTCTAAAAAGTGTTTTTATTTTTTAATTTCCTGAGGAAACAAATAAAAGCCCCAGAAAGTTTATTTGGCAGTGTCTTCTGAGAAATTAAGGTCAGAACTAGTTCATGCAGAGAATATCCCTCAAAGGGCAGAAATTTAAATCTTTACGGTTTTGCCTAGCAGCCATGAAGTCCCCTTTTAAGATATGCAGGAAATCATGCGGAAATTATTGCAAACTAACCAACCAAAGAAAATGGCTGTGATCTTGAGTAAGCAACCTGAAAAATGTCTTCCACCTCAACTGAATGCAATGGCAACCCATCCCTAAATACTGAAAATGTTTTTTTCCCTGTCATGTTTCCTGTTTTTTCACTTCAACAAGCCAACTATCAAAGAACTCACTGAAGACAAGTCTGCAAATTTCCCCTTCAGTGACTCTAGCATCACAGTGTGGCAAATGTAGATTTAGATCACAAGTTACATGGTTGGACACACCCACATTTGCCTTAACAGGTATCACCTTTACTTGTCACCTATATCTTGCCAATTGTGTTACCAATCCATGTCTAATCCCTGCCCTTGAAAAGACATGCTCTTGTGCTCACTGAAATGCAAGTATCCTTCAAAGATACATAAAGGATGGATATTCCTTGGTTTCAATCAGTGAAGCACCACTGAAGTCAATGGAACTATTCTAATTGTGAATCAGATAAATGTGTGGCTTTCCTTCTTTCAAGACTCTGCAGTTTTGTGTCATTATCCTTGAGCTAAAAGATGCCACTATAGAAATGAACCCTTACCAATGTCCTGTATGTTTTATTATTGCTTACCAAAACACCTGCTATAGGGTTGAAGCAATTCAATAAATATATCATCCCTCTTCTAGAGCAGTGGTTCTCACTATTTCATAATCTTCGATGTTACCCTCACTCTACCAAAGAATCTAATTCCTATCAGGATAAACATAAAACATCCATTTTCCCCAAGAAGGATATTCTTACAAGCATTCTATTTTTATATTTATCATTTATGGCCAATGTTAAGGACAGAAAAATATGTTTTCAATTTTAAAAGCAAACAGAAAAGAATAAAAGTAACAGATTTTACTGCTACCATAACAATAAAATTCAATAATAATAATATAATTGAAAAGGTCATGAAAAACATGCATAATTACTCACACCAGTGCTATGTTTATCTCCAGCTGATAAACACACTCCAAAAAGCCTCATAATCTTCAAGAAAACATCTATGTCAATGTTAATTTTGGACATTTTGTTTTTATTGATAATTGAGATGTTCTGTCCATTCAATATGCTTTAGCAGGGAAAGAAAGTCTTTTCCATTTTCTCCCCTCCCACATCTGAATTTTTGAAACCTCTGTGATAGTTAGAATGTGGCCTGAATGTACAATTCGAATCTGTAATGGAGATTTCCAAGTGTGGGAAGAGGCATGGTGCATTCCAGAGCAGGATTGACAGTCAAAACATGCTAGCCTGGAGGCAACACCTTGGCTAAAATACATTTTGGGTTTTTAATCTTTCATTCCTTCCATGGATGGTCCCAAATCCTCTTGCACCTTCTATGGCTCACCTGTCTTAATTTTCTTTAGCCCTCCAGTTTACTGAGGAGCTGGAGGGTGGAAAGTCCAGGATATGGCAACAGAGGATGACAAGCAGCAATCCTCCAGAGTTCCTCCTAACAATGGCATATATATAAATTTTGATGAGTGTTAGCTTTAAAAAAAAGGAATTCTCATCCAGCTCCTATGCCACTAATAGGCAAGCATTAGGCAATTTCATAGGCAGAAAAATTAAAATGCTTATGATTCATTAACACAGATTGCATAGCTTGTCCTGCATATGAAGGTGTCATATTCTTGTTTTGAAAGAATGAAGAAGCTGCAAAGCAAAACTGGAACTGTACCCATTGCTGAAAATACATTGCCTTTGCGATCTTACTATGACAAAATGCTGCTTCTCATAAAAGACATCTCTTTTCCTTCTTCTCCTTCTCCTCCTCCTCCTGAAAGGAGTTACTCTGTCTGGTGGCTTTTCTGTCCACATCCCTGCTGCATTTGCCAGATTATTTTTGTAATTTTATGACGTATATTGGGGTTTTATCTTACTGTACTGTATTTTGTGATATTCTATTTTTTGAATTATTGATGTATGATATTTCATTGTGTTGTGACCTTTTATTGTTTTATTGAATTGTTGCATTGTATTTGATTGTGTTGTGAGCCGCCCTGAGTCGGTTTTCGCTGAGTAGGGCGGCATATAAGTTTAATAATAAAAAAATAAAAAAATAAATTGTGGCATGTAGTTAGACATATTTATAACACACATTGGCCAGTATATTTCACCCAGCAATTTATTAATAGCACATAGCAAGTGCTAGCATGAAAATGACCTCCATTTGGTAACTTCTCCAGACACAGACAATCTAAGACAGTGGTAGTGTCTTTCAGGAGCCCAGATACCCAAAGATGAATGTTAAGCCTCCTCTTATCTAAATTATTTATGTCATCCCATTATCTTCAAAAATTATTATCCCACAAGTGATAAAGCAACTTCTGAACCTTGTTGACAGAGACCTTGAGTGCAGCACACCTCAAAATCAATACAGCATGCAGTTGCTGTTTGGGATACTGAAAAAGTCTAAAACTCATTATTTTAGAAGCAAGGAATCTGCCTTACACAAGGCCAAATGGTTTGTCCTTCTAGCCTCATTTAATCTGCTGAGTTTGAAAGTAGCTCTCCAGAGATAATGAAGAGGAAGAGAATCATTCCCACAACCCACTCCTTAATTATTTTAATTTTAAAGTGCAGGAATTGAACCTGTGACCTTCTGTATGAACCCATATGTTTTACCTTTGAGTTATTTTCAGTTAAACCAGGAAAGTAATAAAAGAAGGAACATTGTTCTCATTCGGTCTCCATTATAAATGAAGGAGTATAGCAATAGCAATAGCAGATACACTTATATACCACTCCTTAGAGCTTAGTGCACTCTCTGGGCGGTTCACAGGGTAATTATCATCTTGCCCCCAACACGTGGACGTGATTTACTATTTTGTGGCTTTTGCCTTCTTATTTTAGTGCTCCATTCTATCATTTGCCCTTGGGTTTCCTCTAAACTAGTTATCCCTAAGAACAAGTAGGGATTTAAAAATTGAATACTCTGAAATGAATTTTTACATATAAGTCACCAGCAAGTTTTTCAGTTTTCCCCACATAATGTTAGCATTTTTGTTAAGTTCTAATGTCAAACTGCTTTGGGCTTATTTTCCATCTGAACAACAGGTGCCAGTCATCTGGGTGGTATGTATGACTGCCTCAAATTCAGCTACTTTGCAATTATCTGTTGTGGTATTTTTATTAACTTTATCATAATATAACAATACATGAAAAGGCAGTGAGATTTTTCCGTGGTTTAGTCAATATTTTTGCATACATGAGAATGATTTTTGGATTATTCGCACACTGTCCACAATTGTGTTAAGTTGCAAAGCAATCACACTTATATACCACCCCATGCAGTTCCCCCCATCAGTGGCTTAGTGGTTAAGGCGCTGAGCTGAAGACTGGAAGGGATGGGTTTCAATACCCAAGAGCTGCATTTGGGAACATGAAAGGAGCCTCATTTGGGTGTCCCCTATAAATCCTTTCAACCCAGAGTAATCTCTGACATGAAAACACACACCATGGGATAATGCCTAGTGCAGTCTCTAGAAGGTTCACAAGTTAATTAATACTTTGCCCCAAATCTGCCAGGTACTCATTTTACTGACCTTGGAAAGATGGAAGGCTAAGTCAAACTTGATTCCTGGTCAGGATCAAACTCACAACCCACCTTTTGGTTGCAGTACAGCAGTTTAACCAGGGCTCCACCAGGGCTCAAATTGTACTAAGTGAACAGCTAAATTACAAGTGTTGCTGTTTTGCTGCATTGACTTTTGAAAACTAAGTGTCTGATGGATTGATTCCATCTTTTTGACCTGTCAGCCAGTCCATCTTTGCTTGTTGGGTGGGTGTGCTTTCCTTCAAAAAGAAAAAAACAATCGTTTTCCTTAGAGACATTTTGGACATGTTGCAAAGACCTCAGTATAGTTTTTAGAAAAATAACAACAACCAACCTGTTTGTCGCCTCATTCTCATACTGCATGGAAGAAATCTTAAAAGAATGAATGATTTCTCAACAAGATATTCTGATGTGTCAAAACTGTCTATCTCATTTAGCAATATTTCTCTTTAGAACTGTCATTCTTATGTGGATTTGGTAAAACTGGATGAGTTTCACTCTATGTTTTCTTGAGGTATATCACTGGGTGTGATATAACAATTAATAGCATAATATAAATAGTTAATTAACTGAAATAAGTGCTGTGGCTTAATGACAAAATGAGAAATCTTATTGGAATATGGTAGCAAAATCAGAGAATACTTGTGCAAAAATAGAACAAAGGCTAAGTGGCTTTGGTTTTTTTGCTTATTTTGTTCATGTAATCCATAAAATAATTAATTCTACAGCTGCAAATAGAATTAAAGCCAACAGAAAACTAGCAAAAATAGACTCCACAGAAGGGTGTTAATATCAGACACAAAGTACAGTCTAATACTTGCTCTGTTGCTTGTTTTAACAACGAGGCACAGACCCATTTTCTAAGCTATAAGAACAAATGTCATGTGATTGACATAGTCACCCTATATTAACAGTTGTGATGTGAAATTCTAAGCAAATATTTTACATAAAGTTATCAGTGTTGTGTGAAGTTCTATGCATAAGAAAATATAATTAACTTTCAGTGAGAATGAAAGAAAGAAGGAATCCAACTCTCTAGTATTTCTGATGTTATTCAATGTTGGTGAACAGGCATCAGTAGAATTGGAGTAAAAGTCTATTCTGAATCTTCCAGATACAGGAATCCTTGTTGCTCATTCATTCTCAGGGTTATATTCTGCCTTCTTTGGAATGTCTATCATTTAAATTACTGGGTAGTTTTCAGATCTTAAAACCAAAGCTGGATCATGGCCTAAGGAGATGAATTTATCAAGCTCTTCCTTTTGTTGATGGTGTATATCTCTCCAACATTTACTCTAGAATATAATCTAGCAGTTCAAAAGCAAGAAATTGCAAGTAGATAAATAGGGACCACTTCGGTGGGAAGGTAAACAGTGTTCTGTGTGTTCCGATGTCTAGTCATGCCTGGCACATGACCACAGAAATGTCTGCAGAAGCAGACAGCACTGGCTCTTCGGCTTTGAAACAGGGATGAGCACTGAACCCTAGAGTCAGATATGACTGGCTTTTGAGCAAGGGAAACCTTTACCTTTACTAGTTTTGTATCAGGGAGTTTAACACTGTGGAACACTCTGTGTGTGATATTCTTCTCTTTGAAATTCAACATGCTCTAAAAAAGCTGTATGTTGAGAAGTTACCTATCTTTGCAACCTTTCCCTGTGTTGTCTGACCTACTATTTTTTTGTGGAAAACATAAATAATGTATTCCAAGTTTGTATACCGAATATAGCACTGCTGTATAGTATGTGTTGGGCATGCACTTCAGAATTGGAAATGAGTGAATTGGGGTGCTTGGTTTCTGAAAAGATCCCAACCAAAACCAGTGGTGGGATGTCAAATTTTTTTACTACCCCACCATGACATCATGCAGGCAGCAGGCAGGCAGGAACCGCAGTGGCAAACTGCTGCAGTGGCAAACTGCTGCAGCAGCAAACCGCCACAGCGGAAAACCACCGCACCGGCAAACTGCTGCAGTGGCAAACCACTGCAGTAGCAAACTGCCGCGGCAGTCCGGCAGCGTGGCATGGCAAGGAAAGGATGCCACTGCTGCCGCTTGTAGAGGTGCTTCCTGTGATTCCTTTCCAGGCAGCCAAAATGGCTGTCCGCAACTGCGCATGGGTCAAACCTCCATTTGACGCATGTGCAGTTCTATTTTTTAGTGTGCATGCATCAAATAGAGGTTTGATGCATGCGCAGTTCCAGGCAGCCATTTTGGCTGCCCAGAAATACACTTCTGGAGGGGAGCTGGAGAGGCAACCGAACTGGTCACCTCTGGGTTTACCGCCACCTCCGGTGACCCCCTAATGATGGGTGCTACCGGTTCGGCCAAACCGGTCCGAACCGGTAACAACCCATCACTGACCAAAGCAACAAAACCTGTCACTCAAACAGATTTGTGGCTCTCTGAAGCACTGAATACTACTTCAGCTTCCTGGGGATTAAAAAGGCTTTAAAATATTATTAAACTCTTAGAAAACAACGTTAATGCTAGGACAGAACTGGGAAGGCTGAAGAAAAGTGACAGATCACTTTTAAAAATCCAAAGCTACCCTGGAAACTCTAACCATGAAGTTCATGGAAGCAAATTCCATCTTAGCTCTAATCAGCAGCCATTTTATGAAAGGAACATGTTATAATGAATGGAAATATATTAATATTTGTTTCATTTGAATTTTCAGTGATTCTGGGTTAAATTTTTATTCTTTTAGGGAGCTGTAGATATTAGTCCAATCAGATGAGTACCTATGTCTGTGTACAGTGTACCGTGTGTGCCATCATGTAGGATTTGAATAAGGTAAGTCATGGTGGCTTTAGAAACAAGATCTAAGACAATTAAATTACATGGTTCCCAGTGTGCAGAAGGAAGGGATGGAGATTAGTGACAGCTTTGGCTGTATATTGGAGATCAAGAAACAGTTGATTGCAGAAAGTTGTATTTATACTTTGTGTAAAACAATTTCCTCAGTTTGCTGTTTCTGTACTTCCTTGATGCATTTCTACAGTGTAACCTCCAGCACCATAATTTTAAAGCTTCAGAATGTAAAAAAAAAAACTAATTATCATTGCCCAGCAGTTACCTTCTGTTCTAGAAATTTTGTTTTCAAAACAAAATCTTCATATTAAAAAAATCCCTTTGCACAGTCCCATTCCTATACAAGCCATTTTTAGTCACCTACCATGTGTGAGAGTGATTTTATATGAACATACATTAGATATGAGCATCAGTGTGTTCAACAACTTTGTATGTCAATTCTATCCCCAAATTTACATTCATTACTTTATGAAATATAATCTGGAAAACATAGCATATGGTGGGGCGCACCAAAGGGATTAGAAATTCACACAACATTCAAATAACTTTTATCAAAACACTTCAAGAACAGGAAGGAAAATCTAAGTTAGTAACTTGAAATAATACAACTCACGATATAATAACTGCAAGCAATATGTTTTCTACCAAACCATTTCCCCGAATGCTTTAAACAAACCCAAGAGGAAAGAACCACTGAAGGCATCTGTAAAACAGGTGTGGACCCAAGAGCCATCTAAGGACAAAAGGAAATAAAGTTGCAAACAGAAACAAAGGTTAGAATTAGAATTTAGTATGTAGGATATGAAAATGTCATGCAGTTGGGATTCAGGAGGTGGTGGTGAGAATGGATATGACAGCTTCCATAAAGATAAAATCAGGGATGTAAATATTTGTAGCTTACCTTCCTTGCATGCAAAGATAAAGAGATGTAAGAAAGAGGCAGAGGTGGATTTTTGCTCAGATTAAACAAAATGGCTCAAGTAACACAATCAATGCAATGAACAATTCAATACAAATAATGGAAATTATATAAGATGGCTGTTGTTTTACTACATAATCTTCTAAAGAATAAAAAGGTAAAGGTAAAGGTTGCCCTTGCTCGAAAGCCACTCATATCCAACTGTGGGGTTCAGTGCTTATCTCAGTTTACAGCCAAAGAGCTAGCACTGTCTGTCTGTGTCTGCAGACACTTCCATGGACATGTGGCAGGCATGACTGGAGTGCACGGAACACAGTTTACCTTCCCACCAAAGTGATGCCTATTTTTCGACTTGCAATTTCTTGCTTTCGAACTGCTAGGTTGGCAGGAGCTGGGACAGAGACGGAAGCTCATTCCATTGTGTAGTGCTCGGGTCTCAAACTGGTGACCTGCCGATCTTATAGTCATCAAGTTCGGCATCATAACTTGCGTACTGCATGACAGAATGAGCTCCTGTCTCTGTCCCAGCTCCTGCCTAAAGGATAAGGAGCACCACAAGGGTTATTTTTGCCATGTTTGACCATCAACCATCCTTCTATGTTCTGTATGTGATTTGGTTCTTAACAGGAAAAGGTACTAGTTTTTCCCAGACCAGAGACACATTACAGAGATGTTGATGGGGGAGGAGCCTTTCTTTTCTTACTCTCATCTGTGATTGGGGAATCTTAAGAGACCTCATATTTTTTTTACTGAGGTATCTCACTAAATTGAGAAAATCTCAGTCAACGAGAAGAAAGAATTTAGTCATTGTTCTTTACATCCATAGATATTAGCTGTCCAGCCTGCCATTTAGTAATTTGGAAACTGAACGTTGCAGGTCTGGGGAAGATGTGGGTGAGGAGAAGCAAGCTGAAGTAGCAAAAGACCTTCCACTTATCTACATTGCCCCTAGTGGTGGAAAAAGAGATTTGGGCCTGTAGTCCAAGCTGGAGTGGGAATTTCATCTCACCATGATGTAGTGCTCCTGACTGAACCATGGACCATATATGAAAATGAGTGTAACAGTGTATTTAGAGGTTTTGTGTAGACATTCCTTTTTTCATGCTCAATTCATCTATTTCTTTCCAGAAATATGAGCCCTATTGAAGAAAAGGATTAATCCTAACATGTGAGCAGAAGAAATAGACTAAATATACCACTTCCCATCCCAGTTCTTTCTTCTGGAGAACCAAATCTGGAGAAAAGAGCATTCTTCAACCATTGATCATATGCATGTTATCACTAGTTCTGTTTTCTACCCCCAGGGATTCTAGTCACATCCATCCATGAATTATGAGATTTTATACACAATTAAATTTGAAGCATCGAATCTGATCATTGCTTGGTTTGTACTTTATCTCTCCCCAATGCCCTGAATCCCCTAAAAAATGGACAGAAAACCTTGGCAGGTAGAAGAAGGCTGTCTTAGTTTAGAAATCAAGTGCATTTCTTTTTAATACTTAGAGGGTGCAGATATGTGCATATTCTTAATGGTTAGAGAATGTTATCTTTTTAATATTTGACTCTCCAGGTGACAGAAGATTAAGCCTTTTGTTGAATTGGACTCATGTTTTCAGAATGAAATTGTTGTCCAGAAGAAACACTTGAAAAGGAATATCTGTACTAAAACTCTGTGACCAGCACTGTAACCAGCACAGTGATTCTGAACTTTTTTTGGCCATGTCCCACCTAAGTGTCTAAAATCCTGATCCTTCCTCGCCACCCCATGACATAATTTTTATTATTCAAAAAGTGAACTCTGATCCATGTGGAGGAAGCCCAAAAGGCCATTAACACAGTCTGACTCATTCTCAAATTGACTCTCCTTAAAACTCAAATTCCTCCCACCTTAAAAATCAGTCGTCCCCCCTCCGTGGGGCATATGCCCCAAGTTGGGAACCATAGTTTTAGAAGCTGTAATCTACTAAAGCAACACTTCCATATTCTACACAATGGGTATCAAATGGCAGACATTTGCATTAATTGTTTTAAGTTTACATTGGTACTAAGCAATTCTGAAGGAAATTCTCCATGCAGAGAGAAAGATCAATAACTGAGAAAAATAAATTCTACAAATCAACAATAATAGGCTTAACAAATATAGGCTTTAAAATTGACTCACTCTGCTGTATTAAAAACAAGAACTTTTTTGTTTGTTTCTTCCGCATATTTTCCAAGGGGTTTTTCTCCTGCAAAAATTTCAAATTTTGTTACTGTTCCTGGTTTCAGGGTGAATATTACAGGAACAGAATGCTTGATTTTTCTTGTCAAGCTGTTACTGATGCTTTGGCATGTTAACCTGAAACACCTTGGATTGTTTCTGAAGTATGAGTTGTATATATTCTATCTTCCCTCATGCTGAATTTTGGAGCTGCTCAGCTCTATGCAATAACAACACTTGAGCATTAAATCTCCCTAGCACAGTATTATTGTATAGCAGTGAATTAAGAAAAGTAGGAGGTAGCAATAAAGTAGCCATCAAATATGTTGTGCAATATACATTTCAAGGGAAAGCAAATTAAAACTCTGAATTCACATTCAGTTTTACTAATTCAAAACATATTTATTAATTTTATTTATTTAAAACACTTATGCCCCTTCTATATTAGAGGATCTCAAGGCAATTACACAGCTTTATGGAATTATTTATATACATAAGCTCTCCCCTACTTAACTACATAAAAAACTAATTTCAATGGTGAGAAACAAGGGAGAGCCTCTTTAGTGATCAGGCAATTTTATATACAGTCAAACCTTGCATAAAAGAGCACCTCGCTTAAAGAGTAACTCGCTTAAAGAGCAGAATTTTCTCTGAATGTTCACTTCACTTAACAAAAAAAACCAATCCAAAACTTGCTTAACAAATAAATCGGAGTTCACAATCCCCCCCCCCCACACACACACACAATTGGTCACTTACAATGCTGTTTCACTTAAAGAGCAAACTCGCTTAAAGAGCAATCCTGTGGAACGCATTATGCTCTTTAAGCGTGGTACAACTGTATAGAGAAGCACTCCTTCAAGTATCCAGATCCCAATTATCCAGATCCAAAACTCTACAAAGCATTAAACAGACTATAATTAACTAGCTAGATCAGGGGTTCTCAACCTTTTTTCACCATGGGCCAGACCATGCCTTCTCAGACAGCTGAGAGGGCTGGACACATGGGTTCCCTCTGCCGTAAACACTGCCATAAACTGCAACGGGCACATTTGTGCATGTGCAGGCATGTTTACAGCTGTTGTGCATGTGTCTGCTTCTACTGCTGGGTTCGTTGCCATGGGCCAGATGATTTGCTGCTATGGGTTGGGTCTGACCAACAGGTCGTAGGTTGAGAACCCCTGAGCTAAATGGTACAGTCCTTTTTTCCTTTTTAGTAATGGCCAACATTTGATACTAAGTTTAATTCAATTATAATTCAAGTCTTTTCAAATTGACATGTTAACATTGATTTATTTTTATTTAACCAATGTGTGCTTTAGCTACTATCAGCAAATAGTACTACTAAATGTTTTTAAAACTGCAATTTCAAAATGTTTTCTCCTTTGTCACAAGCATCTTCATTCTACTACGCTGATTTCACACATGCTTGCCACAACTCAATAGCTGTATTGTACAGTAGTAGTTCTATTTGTCAGTTGGTTATCACATCAACAGAGTTTCAATAGATCATCTTTCATTCAGTTCTTTATGAAGGATGCAGTTCTCACCTTTAACTGACACACTCAGCAAAGTGATGCATCATGGAGTTGGGTGATGATTTTGTACTAGATGTTTATTTAGAAATTATTATTTATATCTGCTCAGGTCCCCCCTCCCCAAGTGTATTTAATCACTTTTGTTAGTCATCTCAAATGTATTTTCCATCAGCTAGTACTCTATTCTATGCTTTCACTGGCAGAAATAATACAATCAAATTATTTTTCTTTTATTTTTCTCTTGTACTTTTTCTTCAAGAATGCCCACTTATCTGGAAAAGCACCACAATCTTTAAAGATGAGATTGCTGTAACATTCCACTTCCCCACAGGGTGCTTGTGACAAGAATAGGGATGTAGTGCCTCTAAGAAAATGTGGCCAAAAGGCATCCCCATCTGCTTGCTCCATGCACTACATCTGGGTTTCTCTATTTTTGCAGAGGTGATTTTGAAACATGCCAAGCACCTCCCATCACATCCTTTCATTCTGACTGGGTTACATTAGTACTTTCCTGTTCAGTGCTACTTCCTTTAATTTGCATGAAAATGACTTTTCTACTTGTATTTTTGCCTTGCTAAAATGGTACCCATAAAAGGGACACATTGTTTCTTTTCTGTCCACATGGCTTTGTTAAACAAACTGATGTGTGTAAAACACAGTGGGGGGTACACATTAAAATGCTATAAACAAAATGAGGAAAATTAACTTTAAAACTTCCACAGCATCATAGTGTCTGTAATAGCTGAGTAATGAACATTTCTATGTAAAGTAGCTGATAGTGAAGATCCTGTGTTCAGATGCATGTGTCCACTACTATCACAAAAGGTAACACATCTCTATTTGCTTTAATTAGCGTTTAGTTGACTCTGCCTATTCGGCATGCTAAATTTTAATCCCAGTTTTTTGATGAAGGTTTACCTGTGTATTTTACTGTTCTGTTCCCTAGGCAGATAATAAAAATGAGTTTCAAACGAATACACTTCCGATTACCTGGAACTTCTTTGTCTGATAAGTTTGGAGAATATATCCAAGGAACAAATATCTGGAGTGTAGTTTGAAAACACACCTCAAGTTCATCCTGCTGTTTCTTCTAACTCATTTGTAAGAAACAGTCCTGTCACCACCACCTGCCATGAACTTTGAGGAACTTTCTAATTTATTTCTATTTTTTCTACATTATCCACAAAATATTGCTCTACAGCTTGCAGTGAATTATTCAATGAATATTCATTGAAAATGAGTTGTTTGTTTGATTTATGGGTGGTTTAATAAAGGTATCAAAAGAAACTGTGGTGGCTTCGTGGTTAAGATGCTAACCATGATAGCTGGAAGGTTGACATGTCACCAGTTCAAGACTCAAGTGCTGCACAACAGAGTGTGCTCCTGTCTCTGTCACAGTTCCTGCCAACCTAGCAGTTCGAAAATACGAAACTGCAAGTAGATAAATAGGTGCCACTTCAGTAATAATAATTTTGTGTCAGAAATTACTCTGGGTTGAAAGGGTTTTTGCTGGAGATACTCCACTCAGGAGCTTCTTTCGTGTCCCCAAGATCTTTTCCCACCAATGTGGTCCCTAGTAATCTACTTGCAATTCAGTGGCATAGCATGGGTTTCAGCCGCCCGGGGCATAGGCCAAATTGGCCACCCCCTGGGCCAGTGGTGGTGGAGGGTCCTGGTGCCTGTCCCCACAGCGGCCTCTTCACCCCAGCCAATAGGAAGTCCAGGGGCGGCAGCGAAGTCCTGCCACCATAGTGGCCTTTTATGCCCTGGCCCAGTGCAGGGCACAGGAGGCTGCTGGTGGAGAAGGGTCCGGGAACCTTTTCCTGCAGCAGCCTCTTTACCCCATCCACTAGGAAGTCCGGGGGCAGTGGCGAAGCCCTATTTATTGTGAAATTTTTCCAACCCAAAAAAAGTGCCGCCCAGGGCAGAGCACCCCTCCAGGCTACGCCACTGTTGCAATTTCTTGCTTTTAAACTGCTAGGTTGGCAAGAGCTGGGACAGAGACGGGTGCTTAATCTGTCATGCAGTACCCAGGTCTTGAACTGCCGACTTGCGGCCTTCCTGTTAACAAGGCGAGCTTTTTAAGCAATGAGCCACCACAGCCCCTTATGCCACTTCAGTGGGAAGATAAACAGTGTTCCATGCACTTGGATGTTTAGTCATGCTTGCCACATGTCCACGGAAACATCTTCAGACACAGACAGGGCTGGCTCTTTGGCTATAAACAGAGAAGAGCTCTGAACCCTAGAGTCAGATACTACTGGCTTTCAAGGAAAGGCGACTTTTACCTAATAAAGGCATCACCTGTTCCTCCATTTATACCTATATTTAATCTCTATAAATAGGTTCACTTCTGCAAAAAATTAACTGTTTCTAGCATAATTATTAACACTGGACTGAAATGACTTTTAGTCACAAATAGGATATATTTCTTCATATAAATGACTTTTGTTAGTTGATACAAGTGTAAATTTCATCAGCTGCTATGCTGTTCTATATCTCCACTGGCAGAAAAAATGATACCACTAGCAATTACGGGTGAAAGAGGTCCTGGGTTGTTTTTGGGTTATGCATAACTCATTTGAAATAAAACAAAGCCACACACAATCTGAACAGCTAAAAGGGAATCTTTGACCTCAAACAGTGTGAGTGGGGTGTGTGCAAAGCGAAAGTACAAAATACTACACAGTAGAGACCCTGAGTGTGGGCAGTAGCTTGCTTCTCAAAATTGCTAGTGAAACCCCAGCCTAGTGATGGCCAGCCTTGGCACATCAGGTGTTCTTAAACTTCAATTCCCAGAAGCCCTGATCAGCAGGTGTGTTGACTTGAACTTCTGGTAATTGAAGTCCCATAACACCTGGAGTACCAAGGTTGGCCATCACTGCCCTAGCCTATCTAACATTATCCCATTTATTTTTTGGACTATCATAAAAGCATTTATTTAATGAAAATAATATTACATCTTTTACATTATCTCTGTGTTCTATTTTCAACTTAAGTTTGCAAATCTGTTTAAAATACTCAGATTTTTTTTCTCTCCTGAGAATGAGCCAGCTTTTGTCCAACAGCTCTTCTAGTTAATTATTCATCATACCAGAAAGTAAATAGTAGAATGGTATTAGTGAATTGCAATAAGCCTAAAGTCTAATTTACTTGAAAGACTTTGATTTGGAACATAACCTCACTAATACTGCTGTACTGCTGGTGAAAATGGGGAAAGGAAAGGACACAAGATTTGGGTGTGTGTGGTTTTTTTAATGACACGCAGTGATTGATTTGATTTGATTTGATTTATTGGACTTGTATGCTGCCCACTCAGCTATGCGACTCAGGGCGGCTAACAGCAATCACAATATATCGCAATACATTTAAAATTAAATACAATAAAAATACAATATAATACAATACAGCAACAACAAATAGCAACAAATGCATCAACAGTATCAACAGTATCATCAGTGCATGTCATAAGACAATTACAATTACAAAACAGCTACAGTCACTTCCCTCCAAGCGGGCAATGGGAAGGTGAGACCTGTGGTCAGCTAGGCAGCAGTGTCCACCCACCCAGAAAGCCTGCGGCTTTTCTTCTTTCTGGCCCCAGGAGGGTGGGGCCCGAGGTCAGCTGGACGGTAGTGTCTGGCCACTCAGAGAGCATGCAGCTTTTTTTCTCCCTAGCCCCAGGAGGGTGGGGCCCAAGGTCAGCTGGGCAGCGGTGTCTGGGAGATTTATTTTGTACTTAACATGAATAATTAAAACTCAATCTCAAAATTTTCAAGACTTTCCATTCTGTTCCTTTATTAGGGTGTTTTAAATTGAGATACAGTATAGGCAGAAACCCAATACTAGATCAAAACCAAAGTCCATTGACTCAGTATTTATAGAGTCAACTCCATAAATTCCATTTATTCAGTGGTACTACTCTAGTGGTGGCTTGCTACCAGATTTCCGCCACAGAGATGTAAAATTTTGAGGAAAGTTTGAAATGGTGGGGGAAATGTCAATAAACAGAACAAGCATTCTTGAAATGTTGAAATAAAAGTTACATTTGCTTCATCTGTTAGTTGGTTATGTGCCATCACATTGGAAATAACTCATAATTACAGTACTTTAATAGGGCTTTCAAGGTAAATGAACCATTTAAGGCAGGGGTACCCAAACTTTTTGGGCTGGGGGCCTGACCATACCCCCAGAACAGCTGAGTGGGCCAGACCATGCCCCCGGAACAGGGCATGTTTGCTCATGAGTGGCACAGTCACTTCTGCACATGTGTGAAAAGTGGCCATTTTACTTCCTGGTTTGACATGGTCACTTCTGTGCATGCATAAAAATAGCCATTTTTCTTACTGCACCAAACCAGGAAGTAAAATGGCTGCTTTTCACGCATACGCAGAAGGGGCAATATTTACTTCCTAGTTTGTTGAGGGCTTTGCGGGCCTGATGAAATGGCTTCTGGGGCCATAACTAGCCCATGGGCTGTAGTTTGGCCATGCCTGATTTAAGGAGTGTTTTTACCAGTTCCACCCAAGTAAGGAGCCCTGGTGGCATAGTCGTTAAACTGCTATACTGCAACCAAAAGATTGTGAGTTAAATCCTGACCAAGGCTCAAGGTTGACTCATCCTTCCATCCTTCTGAGGTTGGTAAAATGAGTACCAAGCAGATCTGGGGCAAAATGCTAATTAACCTGTGAACTGCCCAGAGAGTGCACTAAGTGCTATGGGGCAGTATATATGTGTGATTGCTTTGCTTAGTGAGTGGAGATTCGAACCCTGGTCTCCAGCCTCCTAATTGTCACTCTGTCCATTACCACCACACTGAGCATCTCTGTTTCATCAAACAAACAGATTGTGCTGTTTTCTGATTATGAAATGCTATCTTCAACTGAATTAAAAAAATGTATATTTCAGCATCTTTTTGAAAGATGAAAATATAATTGTCATTATACAATAATGTCAAATATAGCCTGATGTTGCATTTGGAGTGCATACAACCTTTAAAAAAATATAGTAATGAAGCTCATTTTAAAATTAAAAACCAGTAATTTCAGACACAAGCAAAATGAGGGTTTATTATCTGACACTAAAATTCATGTGCAGAAAACCAGTATTACTATCATGAAAATATAGAGGAGAATTGTATCTTAGATAAATGTACCTCTAGTATAATTATGACCTAGCAATAAATTTGAAACTTCAGTTACAGTTTATAAAATGATTGAAGTGTTCAGTGATATTTGATCACTGAAGTGTCACATATAAAATAAACCATCATTTATACTTATTTCCAGCTTAATAGGTATTACAGCCTTCCAACCATTGACATAATAAGAAAGTTAATTTTTACAGTCAGAATCACCGTTTGAAAAATCTTGAGTTCTTATTGAGAACTTTCATTTTCATCTTGTGGGCTCAGAATAAAGGATTCTCAGGCACTCCATAAGCTGGGTTTTACCAAAGCTCACAATAAGTCGTCACATGTGCCCCTGTGAACAGTATGGTGGTGATAGTATGCAGAGCTTGCAGGCAATGGTGGGTCAGTTGCCTGATCCTTTAGGCTGGGAGGGGAGGCAAAGTGTGGTTTCACAGCCCCCTAAGGATGCTTATGTGCCCTAGACCTCCTCTACCCCCTTTAAAATAATAGAATACAGTACAATAAATTGAAAACCTTAATAGCCTTAGAGAGTGGTAATCAATTTTTCAAATGTCATTCCACCAAACCAGTAAGGTAAAAGTCTCCCTTTTTGAAAGCCAGTCATATCTGATACTAGACTGCAATGCTCATCTCTGTTTCCAGAATAAGGTAAAAGTCTCCCTTTTTGAAAGCCGGTCATATCTGATACTAGAATGCAATGCTCATCTCTGTTTCCAGAATAAGGTAAAAGTCTCCCTTTTTGAAAGCCAGTCATATCTGATACTAGAATGCAATGCTCATCTCTGTTTCCAGTCAAAGAACCAGCACTGTCTGCATCTGGAAATGTTTCCATGGTCATGTGGCAAAGTGCATGGGAACACTTAACTTTCCCACCAAAGCAGTACCTATTTAGATAAAGGTCTCCCTTGCTCAAAATCCAGTCATATCTGACTTTAGGGTTCAGTGCTTATTTCCATTTATAGCCAAAGAGCCAGCTCTGTCTGGACATGTGGCCGACTAGACACCAGAGTGCACTAAACATTGTTTATGTTCCCACCAAAGTGGTACCTGTTTATCTACTTACAATTTTTCGCTTTCAAACTGCTAGGTTGGCAAGAACTGAGGCAAATGACAGAAGCTCACTTCATCATGCAGTACTCAGATCTCAAATTGCTGACCTGCCAACCTTCCAGTCATCAAATTCAGCGTCTTATCGACTAAGCCACCGCAGCCACCACTGAACTAGTAATCACCCTCAAATACTCCTTTTTCATAACTGGAAGCAGGTTTCTAGCTTCTCCTGGTTATATTCCACCTCCTCTCCCTATTTCTTGGAGCCCAAATCACCCCGCACTTCATTCCCAGCCAGACCAGGGGGCTGGGACTGAAGTGCAAAGTGAATTGGAGCACAGTCCTAGGCTCCAATTCACACCCCACTTCGTTCCCAGCCAGACTGGGGTGCTGGGACTGAGGTATAGGGTGAATTGGAGCCCAATCCTAAACTCCCATTCACCCCACACCTTATTGCCAGCCAGATTGGAGGCTGTCCTTCCTCTCCCCTCCCCAGAAATCTTTCCCTTGTTCCATTCAGAATGCCCTTTCTGGGGTGGGGAGAGGAAAGGGCCCCCTCACTAGCGCAGAAAGGATTTTCCCAATGGAGGAAGGGAAAGCCCTTTCTGGACTAGCAAGGGGGATCCTTCCACTCCCCTCCCCAGAAAGAGCTTTCCAAATGGAGCAAAGGAAAGCTCTTTCTGGGGTGGGGAGAGGAAGGACAGCCTCTGACCTGGATGACAACAAGGTGCGGGGTGAATTGGAGCCTAGGATTGGGATCCAATTCACCCAGCACCTCATTGCCAGTCAGACTGGTGGGCTAGGACTAAGGAATCTTTTCTCCAATCCCTTAAGGACATGAACTCAGCAGGTTCCACTATGGACAGGACAAAAGATTCCTTCCCTCCGCAACTTCATACATAGCACAGAGGTGTCACTGTGACTGAAAAAAGTGAAGGGGGGACTTTGTTAGTCACAGCCAAACCTCTGTGCTATGTAAGAAGTTGCAGAGGGAAGGAATCTTTTCCCCCACACCTTATAGAACCTGCTGGGTTCCTGAATTCATCCCACACCTCAGTTCCAGCCCTGTGATCTGGCTGGGAATAAAGTGGGGGTGAATCGGAGCCTTGGACTGGGCTCCAATTCACCTGGCACCTCTGTCCCAGCCTCCTGGTCTGGCTGGGAATGAGATGTGGGGTGAATTGGAGCCTCAGATTGGGCTCCGATTCACCCCGCATCTCAGTCCCAGCCCCGGTCCAGCTGGGAAGGAAGTGGGGTGGCGGTGAATTGGAGCCTTGGACTGGGCTCCAATCCACCCCATACCTCAGTTCTAGCCCCCAGTCTGGCTGGGAAGGAAGGGGGTGAATTGGAGCCTCGGACTAGGTTCCAATTCATCCTGCACCTCAGTCCCAGCCCCCAGGTCTGGCTGGGAACAAAGTGTGTGTATGTGTGTGTGGTGGTGGTGGTGGTGGTGGTGGTGAATTGGAGCCTCGGATTGGGCTATGATTCACCCCGCACCTCAGTCCCAGCCCACCAGTCTGGCTGGGAAGGATGTGGGGGTGAATTGGAGCCTCGGAATGGGCTTCAATTCACCCACACCTCAGTCTGAAGAGCAGAAAGCTCTTTCCACTCTTTGGATTTCACCCCCTCCCTTCCCTGCCTCCGATCTGGCTGGGAAGGCACTGGTGGGGGGGGGGGGTTTGAAACAAGCCCAGTCCAATGAGCAGAAAGACTTTTCCGCTCTTCATGCTGGGCTCAACTTTACAAAAATCCCTTTCGCAATTTACTTTTTATTTTATTTTTTGTAAATTGGGACACCGATTTACCAAAAGACCCCTTTCATAACTCAAGTTTTTCATAACTTGAGGCAATTGTAACTCAGGGTTTTACTGTATATGTTAAACAGTGTGGGGGCTAGCAAACTGCCATGCAGGAGGCCATTTCTTTAAATTCTCCATTGGCTGTATTATCCTTGGAAATCAACAGAAAACTATGTTTTTCCAATAAACAGCCTATGGTTATTGTGAATTTAAAATCCTTTGTGATGTGGCTTTCTTTGGCAAGGCTGAAGTGGATAATTGGATGTGACTACAATCCTGCCACCTCCTTGATCTCTTCAAACAGAGTGTGAAACATCCTTTCTCCTTGCTGGCCATTCTTCCTCCTCTTCACAAGGATCAGCTATTGAATTGAAGGAGCGGTAGAAAGTTATATGGGAGTCTGTTCCATGAACACAGCATCCATGCTTTTCTGGGGACATTCTAGGGCAGGGGTCAGCAAACTTGGCTCGCCAAGTTAGTACACCTGCTAATCAGGGCTTCTGGGAATTGAAGTCCAAGAACATTTGGAGAGCAATGTTTCTGAACCCTGTTAGGGGAATGGGGTCATAATTCACAACTTTTAATTTTTCCTCAGCTGATTTCAGTGGGACCTCTATCATTTTAAAAATAGGCATTCCTTTGGCCCATGTAGTTTTCAAATTAAAAATATAGATCCAGTCATCTAAATAGTCCTCTGGGAAGGTTTATAAAAACAGAGTTAATTATGAAATAAATATAAGAAATATCTTATAGATTTTCACATTAGTTTCATTCATCTGGTGCAGAAGATGTAGGAATTGGGGCATGAAAAGGGACCCAGTGTTTCTATTGTACAAACATCTTGCCATTTTGTACAGGCTGTTATTTGTCTAGCAGTCTAATCCAGCAGGCTATAATCAACCACATTTGTATTCTTGGCTGTTTCACCTACACATTGACTTAGTTGGAAGAAGTGCTAGTAGCTGCCAAATCAATAGCTGCACTCAGAGATTCTGGAAGAGTGAATCAGGTTATTTAATGGAATTTCAGGGGAAGGCTAGAATGTTCTTTCAGCAGATACATAAACCAATAAGTGGACATTGAAGGAGGTTTTTTTTATTAACAGTGAGTTGTAACACTTGCAACATTTTTGTTTTGCAGCTTGAGGATGCAAAAACCTATACATGCAGCAATTTCAACCTGGTTGCCCTGACAGAAGAGAGAATGCAAAAGCCCATCAATTAACACTTTGTCTCATCAGAGAAAATGAAATGATTTCTGGACATGGCTTCCTGGTAGTGCAGTGAAAGTGGGATAGGGGAGGGGAAGGAAAAACGAGTACCAAATGCAGGAGGCAAGCACTTGGAGGGGTGTGTTACAAAGAAGTAACATTATCAGGGATCATGCTGTGTAGCTGGAGTTATAGACCTGAATGGTGATTCTGAGTTGGTCAAACATGAATCACAATTTGAGGTCTTCCCCATTTACAGTGATGTTAAGCTTCTGAAAAATGGGCAGCAGAGAGCACAGAAGGACCATGGAGGATTCTATGGTGGAAAAGATTTATGACATTTCCTAGACACATGATAACAGGCATTCTCCTGTAGGAGACAGAAGCAGCAGTAGGCTGGATGCCCAGGCTGGATATCTCCAGAGGTGTGTTCTCTCTCCCCAATGTGAAAGGGACATAACACAGAGCTTACTAACACTTGTGAAGCACACTGATCACAACTCTTCCTTTCTTTGATACAAAGAGGAGGCAATAGCTTTCAGTGCATTGTGAGTGCTTCTGATACTCTCGGTAAGAAGGTGAGAGTGCATATCTTGTGCCAGCTGTCTCAAGGCAGCTTAAACATTAAGAAAAAGTGATTTGACAGCCATCTACAAATATCTGGAAGGATGTCATAACAAGGATGACACAAGTTTGTTTTCTGCAATTCTAGATCACAGGGACTAAAGCACGGGTGCCCAAACTCTGGCCAGTGGGCTGATTCTGGCCCACAGAACCTAATAATCCGGCCCATGCCACCTGCACCATTCCCAGAAGTGGAAGTGTCTGTGCATGCACCAAAATGCTGCAATAAAGCACCCATGGCTGTCGTAAACACATTTACAACAGCCACATAAGCATTTATTGCAGCATTTTGCACATGTTCAGGTGCATTTTACTTCTGCTTCTGGTGGAAGGAACCACATGACCAGCCAACTCAACCACATGACCAGCCCACAGCTCAAAAAGTTTGGGAACACCTGGGCTAAAGTGAAGGAATCAAACTACCAAAAAAAGAGATTTTGACTGAACATTAGAAGAAATGTCTGACAATGAAAAGGACTATCTCCAAATGCTGTGTAAGGTTTTAAGACAACCATCTATCAAGGATACTTGAGTCATTAATTTCATGTTTTGTTATGAGGTAGGGTTTGATGATCCTTTGGGTTCCCTGCCAGCTCTAAAATTCCACAACAGCATGATTCCAGGCTAAAGAAAATTTCATTGGCTAGTTTGAGTGGTTGGTTGAGAAACAATTCCACACATCATTTTGAAGAAATAAACTCACAGTATTTTTTAGTTCAACCCCCCCCCCATTTCCCACTTTCCATTTCAAAATGCCCAATTATTTTCAATTGTTTTCTGATGACTTCTTATTGCTACTAAGAAATCTTATTACACAAGAAAATGTCATTCAAAACTATAGATATTTCAAGTAATTCTTACAATGTGTTCCTTAAATCTTTTCAGTACAGTAAGACACAGCATGTGCAAGTATAGTTATGGCCATCTTGACAAATATAAATATAAAGATGGCTTTTCACAGCTGACTGTTTTAAGCTGTATGCTTTCTGAGTAGCAATCTAGTAGCATGCTTCCTTAAAAAGATACCACACTCAACTCTCACTCTGCAAGAAGGGAACTGCATTAATACAAGATCTGAAGGACAATATCACCTCCTAAAACTCCAGAAACCAATTTGTTTCCCTAAGATGTCTCACAAAGCCATTTTACTAGCAAATTCTAAAGCTCATGGCATTGTTATTTCTTCAGTCCCATGCCTCTATGTTTTATTGTTTTGATCCTAGAAGTAAAGGCAGCAGGGATTGTACACTGCATATGTGGCAGTTACTATGTAGCTATAGCAGTGTATGAAGTTTGTGTGTCATGCTTCAAGTTACTTTCTAGCCTATATTTTGCCACCATGGAGCATGGACAAAGAGGAAGTTGCTATTTGTAGCAAGACTGCTGGTCCTAGCAGAATGTTTTGTCAGAAGTAATTTTGCTCATCCCTGTTCAATTTCAACCACTAAAGCTCAACCAAACTTAAAAGCCTTTGATAGCTTCCTAAAGATATTCTAAATGTTGCACATATAGTAGTTTTAAAGTAAAATCACAATTATTATGAAGCTTTTTGTTCTTCTTTCATGTCCAGGTCAGACTTAAACCTGCCAAAATGAAGTCATTTAGTTTGTTATTGGACAAACTTAAATCTTCATAAATCTTGCATAAATTGCTTATACTGTAATACAAAAATTATGTAACTTAATTTGCATAGAATTCCTCAAAACTGACAGAGAAAGGGATGAAGCCAGTACAAGACGTTTATTATCCTTTTGGAGGGGGCTGTAGTGGCTCAGTGGTTAAGAAGCTCACCTTGTTAGCTGGAAGGCTGGGAAGTTGGCAGTTTGAGACTCATGTACTGCATGACAGATTAACCACACTCTCTGCCCAGCTCCTGCCAACCTAGCAGCTCGAAAGTAAGAAATTGCAAGTAGAATAGGACCCACTTCAGTGGGAAACAATCTTGGGTACATGAAAGGAGTCTCATTTGGGTGTCCCCTGAGCGGAATTTCTCTGGCAAAAATCCTTTCAACCCAGAATAATTTCTTACACGAAATTATTATTGTTATCCTTTTGAAGATGAACAGATAAAATATATCAATGGAAGAATATAGAAAATAATCAAATGACAATATTTATAAGTCCCTTGGACAGAGGAGCAAATAGATATAAAAATAATGGTAGTATATGTTGTATGCATTTTTTTCCTTTGTGTTTGTAGTTTTCTTATTATAAAATAAAATAAGTTACTCAAAACTAAAATGACTTCTGCCTTCTTGCATAGACATTTAAGAATTAGAAGCATTTGGTGAGTCATCTCTGTCCTGGCCAAATAGCTTGTTACTAGTGCTTGCTATGTGTGTAAGCATATTTTGCCTCTTAAAAATACAGGAGAGTAGAGTTAATGCAGACTGATACTAAGAAATTGTGGGCAAAATTGTTGTAGAAAATGTGACCAGAACGAGTCGGAGTAGGAGTGTTCCTTGTTTTGCTCTTGCTGGAGGGAATGATTAACAGAGCTTGGAAAACCCTTGTAGAAGGGTCTTGTAAGCTCAAGACAGCTTACAAAAATACAATTGAAGAAGCCAACAAATAACATCTCTATTGCAAGCACAAGTTTCCAGGTTCAGTCCCTTGCTAAAAAAAACAAACCTTGGGTAATAGTGGGAAAGATGGTGGCTCAAGTGGTTAAGATGTTGAATTCACTGCAGAAGCGTAGCTTACCTTGCCGGGGCCCCGTATAAAAATTGTTTGGGGGCCCTTTAGATGTGGGGCGGAGCTAACGTCATGACATCATGACGTCATGGGGGGAGCCAACGTCATGACGTCATGACGTCGTGGGCGGGGCCAAAAATAAAAATAAAATAAATAAAAATAAAATAAATAAAATAGAATTAAAATGTAAAAAAAAAAAAACCACACACACCTCAACCCACCCACCCACCCACCCGAAACACAAAACCTCACTTACCTTAATCCTGGGGCCTCTTCTTCCTCCGCCTCTGCTGTCACCGCCGCCGCGCCGCCACTGCTGCCGATCGCTCCCTCGCCGCGCACGGTGAAGGCAAGGGGCAGTTGTGGAAGGAGCTGCAGCTTTTAAGTAGCGAGGCAGCCCCGAGGCCCTCCCCCCGGTTGCCGCGGGGGCTCCCTGGCAGGCTGCACCAGCCCAGGCGGGGCTCTCCACCTCGACGCTGGGGTGGGAGTCCACCAGCTGCAGGACCAGCTCGCGCGCCCCATCCCGCACGCAGGCGGCAGGTGAGCTCCAGGCGCGCGCGGCAGGGGAGCTCCAGGCGCGCGCGGCAGGGGAGCTCCAGGCGCGCGCGGCAGGGGAGCTCCAGGCGCGCGCGGCAGGTGAGTTCCAGGCGCGCGCGGTAGGTCAGCTGCAGGCGCGCTCCAGGTGACCTGCCGCCTGCCGGGGGACGGGGCGCGCCCGCGAGCTGGTCCTGCAGCTGGTGGACTCCCACCCCAGCGGCGACCGTGGAGAGTGCCGCCCGGGCTGGCGCAGGCAGGGAGCCCCCGCGGCGACCGGGGGGAGGGCCTCGGAGTCGGGGCTGCCTCGCTGCTTAAAAGCTGCAGCTCCGACTCCGACTCTCCGACTCCAGCTTTTTTAAAAAAAATTGGAGCCAAAAATGGCTCCAATAAAGTGCGCATGCTCAGAAACTCAATCTGACACATGCGCAATGCATCAGATTGAGTTTCTGCGCATGCGCAGTAATTTTTTGGTCTTTTTTATTTTTAATTTTATTTTTTGCCGTTGGGGGCCCCCGTAGCCCGGGGGCCCCGTATAATTGATACGGCTGATACGGCGGTAGCTACGCCTCTGATTCACTGACTGGAACATCAGAGTTCGAGTCACATGTACTGCATGACAGAGTAAGCTCCAGTCTCTTTCCCAGCTCCTGCCAACCTAGCAGTTCAAAAGCAAGAAAATTGCAAGTAGATAAATAGTTAGTCTTTAGGGTGCCACTACTTTTTTCTGTTTTTGTTGTTGTTTTGTTTTGTTAACTTCTCAATGTTCTGCATTATAATTTTTCCCTGACATCAAACCAATTTATGTTTTGATTTCTGGTGGATAAAGTGAAGGAGCAGAAAGACACTATCACTTCTCTGAAATATGGGGACTCTTTTCACAAAAACAAAAGGATGTAGATGTAGATGTAGATGTAGATAGATTTATAGATATATATAGATAGATTGATACACACAGATACAGAAACACAGAGACACAGAGACACAGACACAGACACACACACACAATGCCATGCTTATGGTCATGCACGCTTTGGTCACCTCCAGACTTGATTACTGTAATGCGCTCTACATGGGGCTGCCCTTGGTGACCATTCGGAGACTGCAGCTGGTCCAAAATGCGGCAGCCCGGGTAGTGATGGGATGCGGGCGTTATGCTCGGGCCTCGCCACTGCTTCGGGAGCTGCATTGGTTGCCAGTTTGTCTCTGGGTGCAATTCAAGGTGCTGGTTATTACCTTTAAAGCCCTATATGGTAGTGGGCCAGGATACCTAAGAGACCGCGTCACCCTAAGAACATCTGTCCGTCCCACCAGGGTGGATCGGAGGGGCTCTCTTGTTGTTCCATTGGCTAGGGAGGCTCGCCTCGCTAGCACCAGGAAGAGGGCCTTTTCTGTGTTCGCCCCGGCACTGTGGAACCTCCTCCCAACTGAGCTGCGCATGCAGACAGAGCTCCTGTCCTTCCGGAAGAACTTAAAGACCTGGCTGGCAGGACAAGTGTGGGGTTCCAGGGATGGGGGATCCCATGTGGGGTGGTTAGTCTAGGGATACTACCCTTGACGACACCCCCAGATACTGTTTTTAGTTTATGAATTTTAAATTTTTATATTGATGTGTTTTATTCTGTGCTGTAAGCCGCCCAGAGTCGGGCTTGCCCGATTGGGGCGGGTTAGCAAGTGTGAGAAATAAATAAATAAATAAATAAAAATAAATGTACCATATATACTCAAGTATAAGCTGAGTTTTTTATTCCCAAAAATGAACCCCAAAAAGGAGCCACAACTTATACTCAGGTCAATGACCATGAGGGTCCCAAGACTGCGCCAGATTGAGATGCGCCAACAATTTAATTAATTTTACCATATTTTCATGTATTTTTATTATTGAAACTCACTAGCAGCTGCTGCATTTCCCACCCTCGGCTTATACTTGGGGCAATCAATTTTCTTGGGTTTTCAGGTCAAAATTAGGTATCTCGGCTTATATTTGGGTCGACTTGTACTTGAGTATATACGGTAACCCAAAACAGAATCCCTTTTTAATGCCTGTTTAGCTAAGAAGGACCATGTTATGCAATTAGGTCCTTACTGCTATGGTAAAAGTTCAGATTGCCTCATCTAAGCCAACTTGCAACACTGTATCTATGCTTTGAATATTCAAAGTTGATAAGACTATTCAATGCTGTTTATAACAGCCACTGTTCCACCCTTTTGAGATATCTTTTATAAGGATCAGTATATCAACCTGGAGATCAGGATACCTTCTAATTTTAAAAAAGTGGGTGAGATGAACCATTCTTCTTCAAGATAAGTTTTTTTGATCTATTTTAAATCCGGAGACATTAAAAGGTAGGATTTTTTTCCTGCACATAGGTTTACATTTTTTTTATTTTTTAGAAAAACATAACTCACAAAAACTTTGTCTTCTCTTCCCCAAATTTGGGACAGGAAAGAATGTACTATGTGCTGCATCTGTGGTGAATTTGGTGCTGGGTTCAAAGTTAAAAATTTTTGTTTGGGTAGCTCCCATTTTCAGAATTGTCTTCTAAGGTGTTGTTTTGTTCTGCCAGTTAAAGTCAAACTTTGTACTGCAACTATGCTTTGTCAGATAAATTACTCCCTGTGCTTACACTTGGGCAGGAATCTATTTCCTATACTTCCTATACATTATTTATACACTATAGAAGGAGATGTGACTGAGATGATAGATGGGGCAGAAGGCACAGAATTGTGCTTGGACCAGAGAAGGGTGGTTTCTTCCCTATTGTAAGGAAATAGTTATAGAATATTTTATCTGAAGTTCAAAAATCTATTGACTCTATGATAGTGTAGTAAAAAAATGTTACTGCCCATTTTAATTTCCTTTTCGAGAGTGCTTATAGATAGATTAAATAGACAGGAGCAAAAAGAGAAGGAAAGGCATGAAAAGCTTAAGCAAATGGCCTCAGGTTAGCATGTTTGTGGAAAGAAAAACATTCTTCTGGCAGCTTCAAAAATGTCATTTATTGTCAATCATGTTCATAGGGGACACAGTGTCTTTGCCTTAGGAGCAAAAAGAAATAAAGATTAACATCAGAGAGCATCATCTTTCTCCCACGAATATTTCCATTATACTGCCCACACATGTAGAGTAACCATGCAATTTTTTTCATGACAAAAATAGCACAATAACTTGCATTAGTATCTAAACAGATGATACTTCTGTCAAATGCCAACTTTTCAATGAAGTGTGCTTCAACCCATAGAAAGATCTCCTTCAAACACATCTCATTACTTCTCTTTAATTCTTGCCACCATATTGCAGCATTGCATTGATGTGTATCTAACTACTCATGAACATCAACTGAAAGATGCTGTCTCTAAGTCTAAGTAGTTTCAGTTTTAATATTCTCCATCATACTTCCAGACAGAATCAGGGATTATATTTTTGTACTGATAAATGCCTCTACTGCCTGAAGAATGACATTTTTGTACAAGGTGTGGGGAAGATAACTTTTATTTGCTGTCATGAAGTTGAACAATTGCTGCTGCTATACTAATATCTGTTTACATTTTCATCATTGCCCATTTTTATAACTGGAATATGAATAGGAGATATAAACAAAGCTAAGCAAATCTTCCTTTATTATAATTTTCATGCTTCCTTGGACAGAACACTCAGAAAAAACATGCAGCTCTCAAACATATTTTATTGAGAAAATAACTTTTAAAGCCAAATTTATAAGAGCTTTCATGCAGAGAATTAGAGAGACTTTCATTAAATTGAAATGTTACTGGAATCTCTGAATCCTGATTTTATTTTTAAGCAGAGCTGTGGGAAAGTGATTTTTTTTTGTTTGATGTACAGTCTGATCTGTAGAGTTTTTGAACCAAACCATTAATGTTGGTAGCTAAATTTCAGACAAATCCACAACAATAAATTCAAGTTCCTGAGTTTAATCTAATTTATCTTCCAGATAACTTCATTGGATCCTCCATCACTTTAAACCTATGTACTGTTTTGGTCCAGGTGAGTTATGCATTAAAGATATAGAAACCTAGGCATTTAAATCAAACACATGAACATAGAAAGAACCCTGGATATGATCCCAGTTAGAGATTAGACCCTTGATCTAATCCCTGAGGGAGGTGGCAAAACAAATACAGTAATAAATAAATAATATAGTAATAAATAAATAAATAAAATAAATATTTATCAGCTGATTACTTTTGCCACATTGTGTCTTTTTCTTCTAAGCAAGCTTGTCCCAATGGCTATAGCAATAGGTGGAAATCTGATAGAGTCATACCAATGAGTCAGATAAGACCTGACATCAAAGTCCAAGAACCAAACCAAGCCAGTGTAATATCAGAAAAGAAACAAGGAGAGTCCTGAAAGCATCGCCAACCACTCCAAAAGTTAATGGCTTCAGGGTCTGGGTCAGAATGTGAATTATAGGCTTTGCATCAGCCACATAAATAGGGGAAATCATAGTTCTGTTCATTCTCACTTTGGACCATGAAGAATTGACTAGGATCCTGAAAAAGTTGTGTGTGTGTGTGTGTGTGCTAGGATTTCTGTTTCCCCTTTTCAAAATTAACTCCAGCATCCTGTTAGTTATTAGCTGTGCATGAAATGGTACATTATGTATGTAGTTCAGCCTATCTCATTGCTTGTGCAGGGGGTAATCCACTAGCCCCTGGTTTACCAATAGGTTTCTGGTATAAAAACTAGGGATTTGAAGATTTCTCTTTCTTAATTCTTTTGAATTTCTCTTAATGCCACCTGCATTTCCTTTCTGACCTTGATAGGTATCAGAATGTGAAATATTATGGGTTTCTTTTCTTCCCACATTGAAATTCAGTTTCTTTTCTTCCCACATTGAAATTCATATTCTGTGCATCTTTCCTCATAGACACATTTGTGTGTTTTTTTAGCTTATTTATGCATTCCCCTAATTGACTAAGGCAGGTTTGAGAGCAGTTTTCAATGGTGTTCCTTTCAACTATTTGCATTTTTAAATATGCATGCAAATTTTTATGCATAGTTTCCCCCTACATCAGAATACTACAGAAGCATCACAAATGTCCTAATGCTCAGGGTGAGATGCATTTCCTCTCACAACAAGTCTTGAGATGTGTGGAATTGCAATATCTATTGACAGTTCGAAGTCAATGAAAATGTTTTAGAACTGTAAGATATCCAAAAATGTATCCTTTTCCATGCTACATTACTCCCTTTCTAGATTTCCAACATGGAGTTCATTTGACTTGCCCCTTTTTGTATCTTCTCCAGTTCTACATTACACTTTTCAACATATGTTAATCAGAACCATAAATTGTTTGCCAAATTTAGTCATGCCATTGATTTGTGTAAATCTCATTCTCATCAAGGCAGGTTATCAAACATAGAATTCATCCGTTCTGTAGATCCCAAGCTATGCACTTTGACTTCAGCATCCTCATCTGGGTCAACTTCTGCCGGCTCTGGTCCTCTCCGTGCACATAAGATATTAACATGGTTTATCTCCCTGTGAATGATTTTGCTATTACATAGGACCAAGAAATGAAAATGAAACTGATTGGATTCACATGCATGTACAGAAATGTGCATTTCTTACCTCTCATGAATGGAGGCCATCTTAATTTCAGAAACCTATATATGTATGAGGTCTACAAAGGAGCTCAAAGAGAAAAATGTGCACAGACCTGTTTTTTCATTTCACACAAGTTCTTGGGTATAGTTGAAAGATGCACAGAAAATGCTTTAGTCAATAAAAATGTATATAAAAACAATCAGGTACTAAAAAAGTGCCTACATGAAGGCAGACAACTGTCTCTGTAAGCTTCCCAAATGCATAGCTCTCAAGCAATGTATTTTAGTAAATTATTTTAGTAAATTATTACATAACTACAATATCACTGTTAGACACACCTATCATTTTTGTTTTCGACCATATTAAAACTCTTTAAATCTATTTTTCCTATTAGAAAGAAATTTGAAAAATATGGTAAGTTCTTATCAAAAACTAGCTAAATGAAATCTTGAACCATCTACTTGGGCCAAATTAAACAGGGATACCTTTTTGCAATGTGGAGACCATATCATGTGGTGCCTGCCAACTATATATAGAGTTAAATCAGAGTTGCCCTTTCATCAGAAGAATGAAGTGGGAATTCTAATTCAGCACCATTCAGAGATTCAAAACAACAATTTTTCAAACCAAGCCCTCAAAGGTTTTGGCCTTTTTTTCCTGACAGGCTCATTATGTCAAATTCATTTTCTTCCATCTTTGATTCTTTAAAACTTTCTCAAGTTATTTCCATCAAATATATGAATGTATATGCAGGTGATTTTTTTGTTGTTCAGTCGCACAGTCGATTCTGACACTTTGTGACCCCATGGACCACTGTCCGCCAGGCACTCCTGTCCTCCACCATCTCCCTTAACTCGCTCAGCTCTGTGCCCATTGTGTCCACAATATCATCTAGCCATCTCATTTTTGCCCCCCCCCTTCTTCTTTTGCCCTCAACCTTTCCAAGCATCAAGGCTTTTTCAAGTGAGTCTTCTCTTCTCATTTGATGTCCAAAGTACTTTAGCTTCATCTTTACTATTTGCCCTTCTAAGGAGCAGTCAGGGTTGATTTCTTCTAAGATTGACCTATTTGTTCTCCTCGCTGTCCAGGGGACTCTCAAAACTCTCCTCCGACACCACATCTCAAAGGCATCTATTCTTCTGCACTCAGCTTTCCTAATCATCCACCTCTCACAACCATACATTGCCAAAGGGAATACCATTGCTTTGACTCCTGTGAGGTAGTTGCATCAAACAACAGCAGGTACAGCATTAGATGGAATGGTGTCCCTTAAAATGCCATTCAAACTAAAGGTTTCTCTTTTTTCTAATATTTTTCCTTCCTAAAAGAGAGAAATATATGCAATACGAAGGCAAAAGACACTCAAGAAGAACCACAGGGCAAGAGAGGGGCCTTGTGGTTCAACTATCCAGAGGGAAAAACCCTCTTAGGCGCTTAGAACTCTTTCACAGTGAATGACTGGCTGTTACATCTACACCTTTTTATAGCAGCGTTGCCTAGCAATAAGACAAGAGTAAAAAAAACCCTGAGAAATGAAGTTTAGTTTGAAAATGATAGCACCCATAATGTTTACACTCACAAAGTTCCCAAATTTAAGACCTTGGGCTTTCTATGATACGGTCTCAGAGATGATTATGATTATCCAGTGAGACAGAACATGGTGACCCAAGACTGACGTTTTAGAATACTGATGTGTTTAGTCTAATTCATGCTGATTTCATTCAGGCTTCACTGATTTAATGAACTTCCTGATTAAAGATCTGAAAAATGTCCCCTGCCCTTTTAAAAGTCTTATGCTTTTTTTTTAGAGTCCTAGAAGTAGACACAAAACGTCTCTGATAGCCAGCATCTTCCATCACAAGATAATAAAAAGGTAATGGAATTGAACATTAGAAAGTGTTGGGTTTTAGTCAACGCCTATCCAAAGCTGTGGTTAGATTTCCTGTCTACCTGTGAAACATAAAGAAATGTTGACAGTGTGAATTCCGTTACCATAGGCAATTTATAAATAATTCAGCCTTTATGTTAACATTCATCTACATAAACCTCTGTTGTCATTCATTAAAGGTTACATTTCTTTTCCTCTCAATGCCTGCATTCATAGTAATTCTTTCAGTCGATTAAATGCTTGAACATTTCATTAGTTTTGGCATTTCATACAGCTTGTATTGTTCCCTCTGTATCTTCTCCATATTATCTCATCTACTGGCTAATTTTGTTCAGATATTTTTCTCTCATTCAAGACACTCAAAACAACAATAACATTGCTGGGAAATTCAGGCTTATTAATACTACAGTATTTAAGTAGACATTTGAATATGTATACAAGTTGTTTCCTAGTGCTGAAAACATTTCTTTTAAATCAAGGAAAGTGTTGGGAAAATTTAACCCATTGAACTATCTTTGCTTGTCATCTAATCCAGCAGAAGACTTCATTCACATTGTCTTTTTACCTAATTTAATTTAATTTAATTTTTCCATTTATAAGCTGCCCATCCAGTGGAAATCCGACTCAGGGAGGCTCACAATCATACAGTATATGTATACACAATATAATAAATATACAATACCGAATAATCAATACACAATAAACAATATAGTCACAATATAATCATTCTTTTTTACTTGTACAAATATTCTGTTTAAATTTATTCTTTTTAATGTTGTAAGCCATTTTGAATCTCCCATGGAGAAAAAAAGTGGGCTATAAATAAAACAAATCTATAAATAATAAATAAATAAATATACACAGCATGGTGCTTAGAATATTAGAACAATAGAATAAACACAGGCTAGTGAGTTGAATCTCCCGTCAATCCAGGAAATACATAAAGACAACTGACCATCTAATCTCTGTTTAAACACCTCCAATTAATAAAATATCACTACCCCCCAAAGCAACCTATTCCATGGTCAAACAACTCTTACAGTCAAGAAAGTTCTTCTTAATGTTTAGGAAAAATGTTCTTCTTCACAATTTGAATTTATTACTTCAGGTTCTATTTTCTGAAGCTACAGGAAACTAGATTGCTTTCACAAAACAACCCCTCAAATATTTAAAATGGCTGTCACATTGACTCTCAGTTTTCTTGTCTCCAGGCTAAACATATCATAGGTCTCGGTTTTGTTAAAATGATAAATATACATGGACTAAATTCAGTGTTTCAGCTATCTAGAGTAGACCTGTTTTTAGTTAATGGAACTCACATAGGTGTTGACTACCCAGGGCCTCATTGATTAAATAGATCTGCTGCAGATGAGATTACATTTGCATATTTTATACACATCTGTGCATGAGAGTTATCTCTCTCATATGCTCATAGCTTTTGTGTTTCGAGAGCTAACATCTTTTCTCTCCTTTTTGCTCTCACTCTTGTGTTTCTAATCTTTTTAGTTTATAAGCCTGATTGAAAACCTATTGTTTCTATTAATAAGAGGTTCATTGGGAAATAATAATTTTATGGGGAAAGGGTAAAATAAGGGTGAGTGTATTTATTTATTTTTGAATTTATATTGTCGCCCTCTCGCCATGGCAACTCCGGGTGGCTCACAAATAAAAAAAACCATCACATATATAAAAAACATCACAAATACAAAAAAAAATCACATAAAAACCTTATTTAAAAACCATTAAAACCATTAAAATACCATTAAAATACCATCACCAACAACTACAACTTTAAAAACCCTGGTGGTCCTCATATGAGCCAGCAAGGTGGGGTTACCACACCGGCAGTACCCCATACCTGCTGTGCAAACCAAGTTTTAAGGTTTCTCCTGAAGGTCAATAGCTCTGCCTGGAGGTGCAACCCCAAGGTATTTTCCCACCAAAGTGGACCCTATTTATCTACTTGCAATTTCTTGCTTTCAAACTGCTAGGTTGGCAGGAGCTAGAACATTCTGTCATGCAACACTCGGGTCTTGAACTGCTATGGATCTACTGTAGTTAAAACTGGGGACTGGATTTAGGTCAGAATTCAGAAAACATCTTAGTGTAATGAAACAGCCTTCCATAAGCCAAGTTGACAAACATATACAGTGGAACCTCATACAACAATCGCCCCGTATAGCAACGAAATTGTATAACAATGGCATCCTACATAACAATTTTCCCTATGGAAAAAATCATACAACAATTTTTCAATGGGAAAAACCCCTTAGCGAAAAAAATTGTTGTACAATGCATTCCATAGGGGAAATCGCTATATGATGCATGCATCCTATAGCAATTGTTTCATACAACAACGAGCCCCGTGGAATGGATTAAAATCATTGTATGAGGTACCACTGTATGCCTAAAAAATGGCTGAGGAACTTGTGATTTTTCACATCAACTCTGTCCAGCCTAGTCACTAGGAAAGAATCATGGAAAAATTAATTTGTCTGTGTTTAGAGTTCACAGGTTCCTCAGCCCAACCTTAATATCTTTGCTAGGTTGCTGGTTCAAATGCCTGTCTTAACACATACCTGTTAAAACTAACTTTAAAAAGGGGTGTTTTTCAGTAGCAGTATCCCAGCTTTGAAGCAAAATCACATTTCATTTTGTTTTTATTAGAATTTACATAAATTGACAACATCTGAATATAGGAAGAAAGCAAATCTTTTTTTAAACCTTATCCAAGATATGTTAGGTTTTGATTATTATTTACCAATATTCAAAAAATCACAGTATTGGCAATAGTACAGTAGTCCTCACTCTATTACACCAAGAGGTTCCTGGACTAAAATCCTCAGATGTCTTCACCACTGGCTGTACTGGCCAAGATTTCTGGTAGCTGTAGTTCAACAATATCTGCAACTCCAAGGTAGGAAGTACTAAAACAGTACAATTGACACATTTGTCCATCTCTACTAAGATGAAGGTGGCAGATGAACACTTAGAATTTAAAATCTGCACACTATGCCTCCTATTAATGATATTGTTTTGTTGTACATCACCTTCAGTCAAGTCCAGTATGATTTAATCCAATAAATGTACATTAAAAAAATAAATTTATATACTTTAAAAAACACATTTTGAGCAGCAGAACCCTGTGCCACACTGTAAAATGCTTTTAAAACTACTGCAGTTCTGAAAAAACAACATTTCATTGGAGGGATGTTGTAATGAATCAGGACAAGGATATATAAAATAGCCCATGGCTTGCATAATTTATTATATAGTTCTTTGGATCCCAGCCATAGTTTTTAGTTTAGTTTTACAAGGCTTAAAAAAAGCTGTAACTGAATGCATTTGCTAACATCAGCAAGATGTTACCTTTACTAAAGACTGAGAAAGCTTTCATTGTGGTGACAAAAGACTGCTTATATCTACTTTTAAAAAAACACCAGCATATCGTGCAGGCAGCACAGAATACATCTGGAATCTCTTGGCTCCAGGCTTGCACCAGAAAATCTAATTGCCTAAGCATACTTCCATTTCACAATAGACCCTCTTAAAAGTCAACATTTGTCATCAACCAGCACCTACAGCACAAGTTGCTGCTCTTATACTTCAGAGGAACAGTTTTGAACTATAAAATGTTGGCGTTTTCATGCCATTTTCTGCCTGTATGTGTATGTGACTTTTAAAGATAAAAGTTTTAGATGAAAGATTCCAAAAGTAGATGGAAAAGGAAGATGAAGTCCGTTTGAACTGGAAGTTTCTTCCATTTCCTAGCATAAACTCGTCTTTGGGTTCTGTCAAGGCCAATGGTCTTTAACAGTGCTAATCCCTAGATCTCTTGTAGAGGAAACTTGGTTAGGCCAATGTGCTTGTGCTGAGTGCTTTTAGGAATCTAGGAAGAAAGGAAGGAACATAGATGAGGTGTTAAAATGGAAAAGTAAATTGATAGCACTGATTTTCGAAAGTACAGTACAGTAATACCTCATATAACATTAGTATCGAATAACACTAAAATCGCATAACATCAAGGAATCTGGGGGGAAGAATTGCATCAGATAACATTAAGATCCTATGGGATGCTTCAGATAACAACCGCGAAAGCCTGTGTGGTTACAATGTATCTCTATGGATCCCATAGAGGATCAGATAACACTAAAAATCATATAACACGAAGACTTGTGGAACCAGGTTTTAGTGTTATATGAGGTTTTACTGTACTATTTTTATCTCAATGTTTGCTGATACATTGGGAAGGGGGGAGGCAGATCATAGACTTTGGGATGAGAAATTGAAAAAAATTAATTCACCTAAAAATATGACAGAGTTACAAAAATAATTATAGGCAGTTTGTCAAAAAAAAATCCCACTCAGAATATGTTAACTATGAGACAATTAATATTATTTATTTATTTATTTATTTAACCCAGTTAATAGAATCATGGAATATGAAGCCATTAAGTCCACAAACACATACCGCTGCTTATTGCAGGAATCCATGTGACAGATGGTTGACCAATTCTCTCTTGAATGCCTCCACAGTTGGAATCTTCACCATCTTCCAAGGTAATTGGTTCCATTGTCATACTACTCAAAAAGTTAAGATTTCCCCCCTGCTTTTCAACCTATATTTGACTTTCTGTAACTTGAGCCCATTATTACATGTCCCACAATGTGAAGAGATAAAAATAGAACCTGCTCCTTCTCTTTATGACTATCTTTCAAGTAGTACTAAACTGATCTTAGACTGTAATAAAGATTTGATTTGATTATCTATCAAGTATTTGAAAAGTGCTATAATTTCCCCCTCTAATCTCCATTTATTTAGCTAAACATGCCCAGTCTATCTCATAGGCCTTGTTTTTCAGCCACTTTCTCACACTCGTTGCTGGCCTCTGAATTTGTTCAAGTTTGTTGGCATCCTTCTAGACACAGTACACCAGATGAGGCCTACTAGTGTAGGACACAGGGGGGACTACTGCCTCACAAGTTTTAAAGACTATACAGTCAAACCTCGAGAAAAGAATGGTTCAACTTAAGAAAAACTCGATACATCCAGAAATCTCAAAAAAAATCAGGTTCAATATAAGAATTTTTAATAGGATTTTTTGAGATAAGAAATTCAATGCATTCCTATGGGAAATTGCATTCAACGCATTCTTATTATAAATTCAAGATAAGAATTTTTCAAGATACAACCAACCTCAAGGAACTAATTAACTTTGTATGGAGATGTATGACTGTACTACTTAATGTTAATGCAGTCCAAAATATCATTTGCCTTTTTTTCAGCCACATCACACTATTGGCTCATATACAAATGGTGATCTACAATAATTTCAAGATCCTTCTCATTCATAGTATTAATGAGCCAACATTCCCATAATGTAACTTGTGCATTAGTTTTTCCTCCCTAGGTGTAGAAGTTTGCATTTCACCAGATTAAATTTCATTCTGTTGTTTTCAGTCCAGTGTTTGAATTTATCAAGATCATTTTGAATTTTGTTCCTATTGTCCAAGACATTTGCTCCCTTGATATCTCAATCTAGCATATATACCAGTATATGTGTGTGTGTTTATCTCTTGAGCAAACTTTCTATATGTTGCTGATGTGTTTGTGCACATGGAACACATTACACATAAAGAGAAAGATGCTTTTTACAAAGCTAATACAGAAATCAGGAGTAGGAATAATATAGTGTCCACATGTTTCTACAACTTCAATCAGCCTTTATCAGCATTGACAACTGTTAGAGAGGATGGGATTTGCAATCTAAAGCATCTGGAAAAGCACACATTCTTGATGTGAAGAACAGCTGATGAAAGGGTGGGAAAGTGGACTGTGTGAGACAGAAATTGATTCTGTACACAAATCTTTCTCTCCCACGTCTTCACAACCAAACCAAAAAACTCATTCTATATTGAATGTATTGGTCTGAAGAATAATGAGAGGGAAAGGGTTAAATTTCCCCTTCATGGTTTCATCCAATTTAGAAGTCCCTGCAATGAAATGATTCTTTTGTGAGACCCAATCCCACATTCCCCTTGCCAGACCAAGAAACAACTGGAAGATTTCACAGTGTCTGGATTAGTGTAAAGCCTGGTGCAAACCAACCTCGAAGTAGTGAAGATTTTAGTTACTTGCTGTGTATATACACACATCTGTGTGTATTTTTTCAAATGAAAGTTTCCTGCTAAAAGGCTCAGAAAGGCTCAGAAAAAAGAGGAAATGGAGAGTGTGAGAAAGAAATTGACACTGAATACAAATCCTTTCAAATTCTTTAAGGTGTCAGTCAGAGTGAAAGAGGAGACAGTTGACGAGTTATTCCAGTACATTCTGCAACAATCTTGCTTTGTTACTATCTCCCTTAGATTTTCCCTTTGTTTAAGGCAGTTAAAGATGTAAGCAGTTCAAGACTGAATGACACCAGGGATAGCATGAGATCAATCCAGCAAATGACCAAAGAATAATTTTTTTGAAAAGCCTCATAGTCACTGAAGAGGTACTGAATGTTGTTACTCTTCCTAAAATTTCCATATTATTTGTATAGGGATGTAAACTTCTCCTAAGACATTCCAGATTCAGTACTTTACTGTATTTTGAATTACAATTTCTATTAGCCTAAGACCACACAACCAATGGTCAGAGCTGAAGGAATTGTAGTTAAAAAAAATCTATAGAGACCAGTTTGGAGAAGACTGTTGTATTTTGATACCTGAACAAATTCCTTTCCAACTAGAAGTCTGTGTCCATGGCTCTTACTAGTAGTCATTGGTATCTTATCTTCCATGACAAATTTACAACAATTGTTATCCTCCAGAAACTAAATCTAATATCAACATACAGTAGGCTCACCAATTGTCTTCTTTAGTCAATAATAATCCAATTATCATAAATTTCATTGATCTACTCTATTTGGGACTAAAATGGATTTAGCCTCACATTATTTGGGTGGTTTGTGGAAATAGATGGGGGATATATCACCCCAAAATTTCAGGGGTGGTGTCCACCATCTCATAGGTAATGAGATCTATGCCATCAAGCACAATCAGGATGGTTAGGTGTTTTTGATACTATAGATGAAAACATATGGTGGGCACTATGTTAGAGAAGACTTCTACATTCTAAAATCAGTATGAAACTCACTTAAGTGGTTGATCAGCATCATTGTATCTTGTGAGCTATCCTACAACTCCCACCACATACTTTGTATACCCAATGCTGCTGTCATGGGAAACTTATCTTTATCTAAAGATTTCCTCATGCCTTCCTGCTTGCACCTCACCCTCTGCCCACTTACCAACCGCATTTGTCACAACCTTGTAAGGAAACTCAGCTCTTATGAGCTCCCCTATGACTCCATGTGGCCTGAGGATACTGAGGGCACAGGGGTCAGTTTAGGATGTTTTCATTGAAATCTCCACCTTAGATGGGGCTAAAGCACATGGTATAATTCTCAGGGAAAAGTATAACTCAGAATCGGACTTTTCCATGACAGCTGCATAAAGGACAAAACACAACGTTCTGTTGGGGGGAGGGGGAAGTCTACAACTCTCTGGGTTATAGAAGTATACCTGGTGTAGCACTGAGAATAGACCCAGGAGACTTTTTTGTCACCCTAAAACCTTTGCTTCCACTGAATCCAACCTAATGTCCACAAACCATCTTCCTCCCAAAAAAGTTGTGATGATAAAAGGAACAATTTGTTTGTGAGCAAAATCACATGCCTGCTATATACATGCAACTTGAAAATAAGTAAGTATGAGGGGCAAGACTGGAAAGGAAAAGAGTGCTGTCAAATGTAAGGGGATGCCTCTTTAATAACAAAAAGATAGATGTGAATTAGGCTTGCTGACCAATAGGGATCACAGCTAACCAATAGGGATCTGGCAGGAAAAAATGTTGAGGTAGCACATGTTGTTATTGTTGTATGCTGATTGTATTCTACTAATTGTATCTTTTCTAGTGTATGCTAAGTGTATCTTGTTTTATATTGTATTGGATATGATATTGTTGTTAGCTGCCCTGAGTCGTGTTGCGATTAGGCAGCATATAAACCCAAATTAACAACAACAACAACAACAATAATAATCCCCAGTGCTTTAATAAGATCCATGCGGAGGTACTATCTGCTGGCACCAGGTTGTGTAGCTCTGTAACATTCCAGGCACTGGAGATGCCATTGAGATCTCCAGGTGTAGTTGAGCCTGATAGTTCTTTGTTGTTGTTGTTCAGTTGCACAGACAATTCCGACCCATGGACCACTGTCCGCCAGGCACTTCTGTTGTTCTTTACCTCTAAGATATATTTTTCAATGTCTGGTGATCAGACCTATACACTGCACTCCAGGTCTTATAAAGGCAGTCTGGTTTTGACAAATCAGAGAAGAAACAAAACAAAGCAAAAGTAAAAAATAAAAATGTTGTGTCACCTTAATGACTAACTGCTATATTTTAATGTGAGATTCCATGAATCAAATCTTCCTAAGACCAAACTGAATAATCAAAGGAGTGAAATTAACCTTTCCCATTAGTCTTTTGACAATCACCATCTTTGTGTCGGGATGGTGGTGGGACTTTGTGTGTTGGGACTGTGGTGGTTGTGTTAATGAAGTTCATTTTGCTAGCTGGAAGGTTGGCAAGTTGGCAGCTCAACACTCAAGTACTGCATGATGGAACGAGTGCCCATCGTCTGTCCCAGCTCCTGCCAACCTAGCGTTTTGAAAGCAAGACATTGCAAGTAGATAAATAGGGAGCTCTTTGGTGGGAAAAAGATCTTGGGGACATGAAAGGAGCCTCATTCGGGTGTCCCCTGAGCAGAGTTTCTCCAGCAAAATCTTTTCAACCCAGAAAAGACCTCTGTGTGCTTCAGACACAATTTTAAAAAGAAAAAAAATCTTTGTGCCACCATAAATACCATTCAGTTTGATGCCCTTTCCACTATATGCTACACAAGAAAGGTGCCATTTTGCACACAAATTCTAATAATTCAGTACAACTGGGCATTCTTCTGCCCTTCCTGCATGAACTCTACGTAAGAAGGATATTTTCCTGCATGGGAAAATGTAAAGATCTTGCAGAGCATGGCACTCTTTTCAGGGGGAAATATAAACAAAACAAAAAAAAAACTCACAAGATTTCCTGTAGGATTAAGGAACTCACTGTGAAGAAAAGAGAGAAAGCGTTTTCTCTGGCCTTGAGAGTGAAAGCTGCAAGATTAACCTCTTTAACCTGAACATGGATCAATATTGTTATATTATGTTGTAATAGGACTGTTCTAGTCAATCACTACGACCATTATTTTGAGCACAGCGTGTTTATCATAGAGCATCATAATATGTAAGGTAAGTTGAACGAAGGGCAACAAAAATATAATACAGCACAGAACAAATCATGTGAAGAAGGACTAAATGTTCAATATATGGCATTGAAAAAACAAGAATTAAAGTATCTAATCAAGGTCGGAGAAACATTTGCTGACAGTATTTCCTTATGGAAATAGTTCATTTCATGTCTTGTCTACAAAATACATATAAACATAGTTTTCATGGGGAAAATGTGCATCAAATTATGTGTTGTTAAGTTCCATCAAGTTGTTTCTACTAACACCCTCTAAATTCTGTGTCCTGGTGCAAAGCAAAAAATTGCCCCCTCCTACTATGATTGTCAATATATCCAGCTTGCTCTAGAAAGGGAGGGGGGTCATTAGTGCTGAAACCCTGAAATCTGTGGATATCTTAAATTGGCTTGTAGGAAGCACAATGTGTTAAACAGTTTTGAATGACTGTTGAGACACAGAACATATAATGGGTGGTGCCCCCTTTCTTTTTGGAAAAAGACAAAATCAACTTGCTACATGGAAGCAAAAACACTGATTTTTTTAGGAGACAGAGAGTAAAAGTAAGGTTGACCCACAAATACAATTCTATTCAGGCAAGTTTGGAAAAGTAGAGAAACAAGCTTTTAACAGATTAGTGGCATTCTTTGCCTGCATACATATTTTTAAAGTGGTTTAATACAAACATGAGAAATATTTTATACATTATACTTGTTTAATTGTATTTTAGCACTATACCCATTTCATTGCATGTTAGCAGTATTTTCTGTTTGTCTTCACCTGTACCTGCTCTTATGTGTGCTTCTGTCTAAGCTTCTTCTGAGCCATCCTGAATCTGAAACCTGCAAGGAAGTTGTGATATAGCTAGCCACAAAAGCAGGAAAGATAAACGAAATCTTCCTTTTGCCCTTACTGTCATAATTTCCCTGATGATAACCTTTCCCTGATGATAAGCTTTCTACTGAAGTAATTGCCAGAATTACTTGAAGCAATGCCACAGGTGAGTAATATGTTAGATTTTTAATATATAATCACTTGTTTCACCTTTTATGTGTACCCATATATTTATGTTATGTTTTCCTATTCACAGCAGAAAATAATAGTCCAAAGCCCCATAATGCACAACCTCAACAGTCATACATGAATGTGTGGCTGCCAAAAGATATCAGGTTAGTCCTACATTTTTGGGTGATCATCCTCAAAAACCAGGATTTAATGAGGCTCCAGTGGATCAGTGGTTAAGAAGCTCATCTTGTTATCTGGAAGGCTGGCAAGTCAAGCAGTTTGAGACCCAGGTACTGCATGATGGATTGAGCACCTGTCTCTGTCCCAGCTCCTGCCAACCTAGCAGATTGAAAGCAAGAAATTGCAAGTAGATAAATCGGGACTCATTCAGTGGGAAAAGATCTTGGGGACATGAAATAATCCCCTGAACAGAGTTTCTCCAGCAAAAATTCTTTCAACCCAGAATAATTTCTGACACAAAATAATTATTATACCAGGATATTACCTCATCTATTGTCTTCAAACAAAAGAGAGATGGAGCTGGCAGCTGGTTTCTCTTTTAAGTTAATTCAACTTTCACAACACAACAAAGCCTTATGAAACACCTTCTTTTCCCCTCTCTTCCTGCAGTTTATGCCAAATGAGCTCAAGAAACAATCAAGACAGACATCTGGCAGACAGGCTGCAATAAGAAGTCATGCTTGAGGTATTAAAGATCTGGGGGGTAAGTAAGACCCTTCTCAAGAAAACTCTAAACTGCATTTTTAAAGAAGAAAGCCATGTTAAGGATAGAATAAATAGACCGCTAAAAATCAATTCTTTATTCAACAGGTGTTTTTAATCACAACTTGGGTGGTGATTATATTGTAGTCCTCCCAAAGAAAGGAAAAGTTTGTTTCCCTTTCTTCCTAGGTTGGAGAAGTCTGTCTAGCCTCCTTCGCTCTTCCAGATGGAATACAAATTGTATCTGCGGAGTCAACTGCAAATATCTGTTGAACTGTTATAGGAGGAAGACTGCAAAAACAATGCTCATGGGAAAATCAAGTTTTGTCTTATTCTTTTACTGAGCTGCTTTCCTTTGATATTCAGGAATTTCCACAGGAAAAGGTGCATCATTTGTTCAAGGTAGTTACAAAGCCTTCACAAAACAGTAAAATCTCTGGTTACAATGGTTACAATCTCTGTTGTAATGTGAAAAAATCATAACCTGAAGCATGTTTTCCCATAGGAATGAATTGAAATTTTTTTAAAAAGTCCCAAACAGACCAAAAATAATTTTTAAAATACAAAAAAATCACCAAAAAATCACTAAAAGAAACAAAAAAAATGCCAGATGCAATTGTCCCCCACCCCCAACAAAAGCAACAAAGTGATCTCCCTACCTTTTCCACTCCATTTGGGGACCTTATCCACTCAACTCCACCCCAGCCTGCATGGGGAGAGTCTGGGGACCTTGTCCACTCGGTTCCCACCTTCCTCTGAGCTCCCTGGGCAGTGCTTCAGCTGAAAATACCTCCCCAAGGCATAGGGACTTAGGGTGTAGGGGCAGTGACCATTTTAAATTCTAAAATGGCTGCAGCCATTTTAGAGTTTAAAATAGCATGATTTTTGGTTGTAAACTGAAAATTGGCCATAACCCAGGAAATTATTTTAATTAAATGCACAGTCTTAACCCACAAAAAAATGTAACCCAAGGCAGTCGTATGCCAGGGTTTTACTGTACTATATCATATCCAAAGCAGTGCAGAGGAGAGACAAGATAACAAAGATATAGAGGAAGTTACTTCATTGTAGCTGCTCTCATAATATCAAAGCTAGCATGGCCACTGGTCTGGTGCCCAAGATGGCTGTGGGATAAATATAAATGTTGCCATCTCTGCAGGAGTGAAGACTTTGCTGTCACAAACTCAGTTTTTCCATTCTTTTTCAAACTCTCAATCTATCCTTCCCCCTATTTCCCATTGTTGCACCTCCTACTGTTTTGCATGTCTGCAGATTTTCAATGCTTTTGAAATTTGCCCACTTAAAGTGCAGATGAAATGTAATTTTCTTGATTTGAAATGGTCAAAAAGGGCATGATTCCATTTTCAATTCAATGCCTCATTTCACTAGCCTGGTAGGTGGGTGGGTAGGAGTGCCATTGTCAATGGGAATTGTTTTTGCTCTGTTCTGATCATGGCTGTTAGCTATAACCTCCCCACAGTTTGTGAGGGGCTTATGGAACACTGTATAGGAACAATGGAATATGCATTTTAAATTGTATGGTAATTGTCTGGTAATATCCTTTTTGGCTCTTTTCAATCATTGCTTCCTTCCAGGCTGCCACAGTTGTAAGAGCCTGTCTATTAAAATTCAAATTAGGTAACAAGGTGAACACTGCCTCATGAATTTTTTGTTCTGCTTTCAATATACAGCTTTCCCCATATATACCGTCCTTTCAGCAGCAGGCATCTGTGGCGTGCATTATAGGTAACTACCCTTATGATGAACAAATACAGTGAAGGAGGGGAGGGGAAGCCCACTGATGTCTTCAAAACATTTTGCTCTTCCAAGTATACGTAAGTCAGCACATTGTATAGAATATGAACACTTGCCAAAATCTTTCAAGAGATTCAATTGATTTTTAAAGCTTCTCATCCATATGGAAAAACAGCAATCATATTATTGGGCTTAGGTTTGAGGTAACTTCATTTGTCAACCTCATGTGTGGCGCTATGGCAACCCACCTCTTAAGAATTCACGGCTTCAAAATACAGAATAAACTCAAAGTTATTCAAATAAAGTGCTCCAAATCCATGTGCTTAGTTTTTGCCCAGACTAGGAGTTGCCACCTGACAATGTTGGAAGAGCTCAAGCTGGGTGGCAAAACCCACTTCTCATTTGAAGGATGGAGATAAAAAGGAAGATCAGCATCTCTGAATCACATATCTTTTGGCTCAAACTATTCTGTATAATGAAGTATTCCCTTGTGAATCTGGACAAGTGGAGCAAACAACCTTATGCCTAATTCAATTTTGTTTCTAAGGCTTCTGGCACAGCTGAAGTGGTAAATATTAAATGTTATGGCATTCAAGAATAAGAATGCAAATCCTTACCTGCAGTAACCTTGCCAGCCAAAACAAGGAGTTGCAGCATCAGGTAGCTATCTAGAACAGGGGTTCTCAACCTAATGCCTGTGGACCAAATCAGGCCCATGGCACCATTTCATGTGGCCCCCACCCCTCCAAGGGCATTCAAGAAACAAAATGGCCATGCTGTTGAAGCTGTTGGGACAAAATGGCTGCCCTCATCACACAGGCAGGGCAAAATGGCCATCCGGTCCTCAAAGCTGATTGAGAGAGTGTGACCTGGCCTCCTGCTTGAAAAGGTTGGGAGCCCTTTATGTAGACGGTACCTGAATGTCAGATGCATCAGACTCAAGAGGGGAATAAGAAAATATCAAGAACATATCTCAGATGCAGTGCTGATATTCTTATAGAGAAGAATATGGAAGATACCTATGAAAAAAAATTAATGTGCTTACAAAGTTTCTTTGGGTCCAAAACACTGGACCAGGATGGAAATGAGCATATGATGAGCTGGCCCCTTGAAATTTGTTTAGGTGTATTAATGGTCCCCCTCAATGAAGATAATGCCACTGGAAACCATCATATTGGGCCCAATGGCAAAATGTGTGTAGGAGGAACCACTTCACTATTCTGATTCCCAATGGTCATGGAGGCGGAAGAGGCCATGCCAGATGGCTTGGCTGTGAAGGCGCACCTTGTTAACCTCCTCAAGGCTGTGGCAGTACATTGCAGTCCTGGTGTTAAAGCATGCATGTCTCATTTCATAAATGCTGCAGGAGATGGGTCTGAGATCATACTCACTGCATGGCAAGCTGGGATCCACCGTCATACCAATGGAATTTTTCCTGACACATCCATCATTTGTGAAAATGATTTTCAGGAAAAAGTGTATACTCAGACATGAGTAGCAGCTGGCGATAACTATTAGAAGGACGGTGGAACAAAAGTTACCGTATCACAACATTTTCCTGATTCTCTTCCTTTTCTAAGGTAGAAAGGCTTTCCTTCTCTCAAACCCACCTTTCTCTTAATTTCCTCACAGAACCGTTTTTGAATCCACTCTGCGGGATATAGGATAAGGCTCTTTTAGACCATATCAGTGGTTAAGACACTGAGCTTGATGACTGGAAGGTTAGCAGGTCAGCAGACCCAAGTACTGTGTGATGGAGTGAGCTCCCGTCATCTGTCCCAGCTCCTGCCAATCTAATGGGTCAAAAGTAAATTGAGATAAGCACGTCTCCCTAGAGTCAGACACAACTATCTTTCGAGCAAGGGAGGCCTTTACCAAGACTTAATGGTCCAGAACCCCTAATGCAAGTTCTTTGGATTCCTGCATTAGGTTGGGTAGATGTAATATTCTCCTTTTTCTTTCAATCAGCTTTTGAATTGCAGGCTTTGCTGCCATATGTTAGAGAACTCTTAGGGTGGCTTTTAAAAGTTAGGACTGGTGGGAGGTTCGATGGTGCTAAATAACACTTCAAGCAGCTTCTTATTTTATAGACTGTGATTTTTCATGTCATGAAGATTTCACTTAAATAGTTAACATTGTTTGCTTGGGGTTGTATCCATTTGGACGGCTTTAGTGAAAGTGGAATTATCATCTGCTTTGTATGGGAAAATCTTGGTACATAACAATTTATTTGATACTGGTGAATGTTATTTTCTTCCAAGAATGTTGCTGTCCTGGCTTTTATTTGAAAATGTTTCATCCTTTATAAAACTAACTAAAAGCATTCATAATTTCTTCCAGTTCCTAGTATTAACTTAAATAAACAAGACAACTAATTTCAGCTATGAACAGCCTTGAGTCATTTCTAGTTATACTGTTCTACCCCCTGGGATAAAAAGTAAGAATCACAAGGAATTTCCTTGCACTCAGTAGACTTCTCACAAAGTTGAATTCCCAATCCCCGTAGTATTTTTACAGTAACTATACCCGAGAGGAGGGATGTTAAATCATTTACTTACTCTGCTAAAGTAACAACAGTGAATGTTCTCTTAAGTAAAGGTCTCTCGAAAGCCAGCGCTTGTCTCTGTTTACATCCAATGATCCAGCACTGTCTGCATCTGCAGATGTTTCCGTAGCCATGCAGCAGGCATAACTAGACACCAAAATGCATAGAATGCTGTTACCTTTCCTGCTGAAGTGGTACCTATTTATCTACATGTAATTTCTTGCTTTAAAGCTGATAGGTTGGCATGAACTGTGACAGACAATGGGAGCTCACGTCATTGTGCAGTACTCAGATCTTGAACTGCTGACCTGCTGGCTTTCCAGTGGTCAAGTTGAGTTTCTTTACCACTAAGCCACTGCAGCCCTGGATGTTCTCTTAGTAATACCCAAACTCATGCTGTGAATGCCATCTTGTCCAAGTTTATGCTATTTCATAAATGTGACAAACATTGCTACTTTCTTCCTGTTGAGCAGAATAACTAAGATTCCCAAGCCATTACAATTCTCAGTGTCAGGTTCTACGGCAACTTCAGAACTCAGCTATAGGAAGGCAGTACTGATTAAACTCTATGCCTACAGCCAGTGGCGTAGGGCGGGTTTCAGTCACCCGGGGCCCCAGGCCAAACTCGCTGCCCCCGAGGCTACCCCCCAGGTAGGAAAGTCCTACCTTTGGGCAGTTCACCGGACTAGGAGGCAGGGCAGCCACGAACATGTGACCCCGACAGTGCAGATGAGGCCCAGGGTCGGGATGGTGCGGCGTGGACCCAGCAGGAAGCCCAACGTCAGCATCCGAAGTGCACAGGCACCCCGCCTCCAAGCCCAGCGGCAACAGCTTGTCCGCCTTCGGTGGCAGCGACACCCAGGAAGCAGGGCCAGCGGTCGCCGAGGCCCAGCACGCATTGCCAGAAGACCTTCCCCCTGCAAGGCCTGGCCGGCGCTGCTCCGGCCACGGGCACCGGTCCACAAAAGCCACTGGCCTTGCCCCTCTGGGCACCGCTGCCACCAAAGGCGGCTGAGCTGCCGCCGCCGGGTTTGGAGGTGGGGCGGTCACGTGCCTGGGATGCCAATGGTAGACTCACCACTGGGCCCATGCTGCACTGCCCCAGACCACGCCATCATCCCAGGTGTGTGGTCGCCCCGCCTCCTAGCCCGGCAATGGCAGTGGCGCCCAGGAAGGTGGGAAGTGATGCCAGTGGTCATTGCAGCCCAGCAGCCGGAGCAGTGCCGGCCAGGCATTGTGGGGGGAGGGGGTCCTCGACCTGGCTGGCACTGGGCTGCAGTGACCGCTGGCCTCACTTCCCACCTTCCTGGACACCGCTGCCACTGAAGGCGGATGAGCTGCCACTGCCAGGCTTGGAGGTGTCTGGCCGCATGCCTGGGACCCCGACAGTGGCCTCCCCACTGGGGCCACGCTGTGCTGCCGCAGCCCGGCAGGCTGTGCGGAGGGGTGCCTGGGGAGGAGGGGGATAGAGAAGGGGGAGGGACATCCCCTGGTCTCCACTGGGTCATCGGGCCCAGGCCCTCCAGCCTGGGGTGGGGCCCAGGGCACCGGCGGTGACAGAGGGTCCCAGCGCATGCCCCAGCCACCAGGAAGTCCAGGGCAGCATCGCCACCCCCCCCCCCCGCAAAGTGCCACTTGGGGTGGGCTATCCTCTTCATCCCCCTTGCTACACTTCTGCCTGCTGCTACTGAGGAACTCCACCTGAGAGCCTGTGGGAAGAGCTGTAAAACAACTGGCTCCCCCCTCCCAGAAGCTGCCTCATCAACCAAGGTTTCTGGATTTCTTGTGGTGCTTCTTGTCCTGCTTTGGCTGCTTCTTTGGTTGTTTGACTCCTAACCTGCTTGAACCTCCTACTTCTTGTCTACTGGACTAGCCTTGTTCCCATCTCAGCCACAACTTTGATCTTGGACTTTGATTAGGACTAGGATAAGGTTTGCCTTTGACCTTTAGCTTGGCTGACTGTGCTGATAACTGCCTACTTCCTGGACACCGATGCTCAGTAAGTGAAGAACTTCCCCATTCTGATACCCATCTGCTAACACTGAGGTTAAAGATATGCAATAATACGGCAGATATATTCTAGCATTTTGTTTTTCATCTGCATTTCTAACCAAACAGATCAGATTCATACTCAAACTCATAGGTATCTGAGGAACCCAGACTCATGGACTGGGACAGAGTGATCTATTTTTGTGCTTACTTCCATGTTATAATACAATGGCCAATAGCCAGAACAAAAAAAAAGGTACAAAATGGCTGGCTTGCAATGGTTTGAAGGTACCACTTCAAAACAATAGGAACTGCAGCCAAAATATTGTGAGTTTGATCCTGATGGGGATCAAGGTTGAATCAGCCTTACATTCTTCCAAGGTTGGTAAAATGAGTACCCAGCATGTTTCAGGCAAGATGCTCATTAACTTATGAATTGCCCAGAAAGTGTGCTAAGCGCTATAGGGTGGTAGATACAGTAAGTGTAATTGCTATTGCTATGTGCAAAAAAATATGCATATTTTGTGAAAAGTAAATTACATGTATTGAAAATAATGTTGGTTTTTACCTCTCTCAAACCCTGTGAATGGCAATGTGCCATGCACTTGATGTGTAAAGATTGGTGCTGGCCCAAAACCATGAGAAAGAGAATAACTAAGTATGGTTCAGTTAAAGTGAAGCACATCAGCTACCACTCACACTACATTACATCCAAAGCAGCCACTTTCACAGTGCAATGGAAGGCCACGGTTGGCAGAAGTGTAGGCTGGCATAGTGGGTCAACTGTTACATGCTATGGAAAAATGGAAAACTTCAGGAAGGAGTATTTCTTCCGTCTCAACAATGTCTGCACCTTGCTTGGAAATAGCTGCAGTCTATCTATATTTAATCAGCTAGGAGATTCAGAGCATAGACATCTCATTTCTAAGTGTAAGGATAGCACTTCTTTCAGTGATTTAGGGGGGAAAGAGAGATAATATCTGCTGCAGAAAGATTAGATGCGGGAGTATGTTCCTTTTAAGTATACCCACAACCCTTCAGAAGGGAAGCAAGAGCTGTTTCCATCTGGCAGGGTCCTCATCAATCTGTTTTAAACTTGGTTTATAATTATCTCTAAACAGATTTCTCAAATGAGGTATAATTTTAACTCCTGCCATCCTCAAATAGATGAGATGTGAGGGACATGGGCACCACCTACTGTACAACTTTCAGAGATGTATATTTGCTCAGGAGGACTTGGTTTCACATCTCTGAAAGTATATATATAATCACCTTTCCACTGCCAGGAATTCAAAGGAGTAATCAAGATATCACATTTTGTCTGTACTTTTTGTCATGTGTGAACAGGACATGTGTGGAAGAGGATGTGGAATTTTGAGTAAGTTTGGATCAGGGCTTATTTTATCCACATACAGGTGTTGAGAAATGGGGGCAAGGGGGCTGCTTACTCTGGGCAGCTCTTTTGGGGCTATGGGTATTCTTGGACTACAATTCCCAGAAGCCCAAGCAGGAGTGGGTGCCGGCATCCACCAGGGGGTGGCAAATTTGGCTTAAGCCTCAGGCGGCTGAAATCCATGCGATGCTATTGTTCTGTCCTGAATACAAAAAAAATTCTCCTGTGGTGATCCTGTTAGTGAGAGATCTTTGGAATGTCCTATTCTCTCCAACCCTACTCTGCTTTTGCAAACTCAAGTCTCTAGCTTTCCTTATGGATCCAATCTAGTTCAAGTTTGATATTCCTCTTTTCCTGCCACCTTCCATCTTTCCCAACATAACTGTCTTTTCCAGAGAACCTTTCCTTTTATTGCTATAATATGACAGCTTCAGTTTCATTATTTTGTCCTCCAGAAACACTTCAGGCTTGTTTTTGCTCTAGGACCCATTGTTCATGTTTCTGGCAGTTTAGGGTATCCAGAGAGCACTCTGTCAGCAATTTCAAATGAATCATCTTTTCCCTGTCAGTTTTCTTTTCTGTCCAGCTTTCACATCTGTACATGGTAATCAGGAACATAACCGAGTGGATGATCTTGGTCTCCAGTGAAATATCCTTCCATTTGATTATATTTTTAAATAGAGAGAGAGTAGGAAAAGCAAGATTTATAATTGGCAGATAAATGGGGATCCAATTAACAAGTTAACTCTTTTAACTATCTTGGAGTGGTTTTCACCAATACAGGGACGTAGCTAAATAATTTTAAAGAGAATTTCATCAAGGGCTGCCATAGGTACAAAGAGACTATATAAACTATTTAATTATAATCGTCCTGGCACCCTCTCCCCAATTTTAAAAGTGATTGGGGCAAAAATTGTCCCAATGCTGTCATATGGGGCAGAATTTTGGGGTCTAAATAGAGCACCACTTTTGGAACAAATACAGTCCTGATTCCTAAGAAGTATTTTAGGAACTGATAGCAACATGTCTGCCCCTGCAGTCAGAGCAGAATTGGGCTTCCACTCCTTGTATAGCCATTTAGTATTTAAAACATTCTTATATGGGTTGAGGATTTAATCAATGGACTCTAATAGGTTTCCCAAATTATGCTTAGCCAAACAGATAAAGTGGAATTATCCCAAGTCCTGGGTTAGTCAACTCTGTGAAGTAATTTCTCATTTTTGGTTTTCAATTCAGTATTTCCTCTCAGTGGCCATTCAGGCCAAGGAAATTTTTAAACAGAGAGTCTTAGATATCAGTGCACAATCTGACTTGGAACTACTGTCCAAAAAGGGTTCTTTAAGGTGGCTGACTGCTAACAAAATTACATATCAACCTGAAAAATATTTATTGATGTGCCTCCCTCATCCTTTAAAAAGAACTTACTGTAAAGCCAGATTTGAGTTACTAGATTCCATGAGTAAATATCGGTGTTTTCACCACTTACCATATCATAAAAGAACGGGTATATGTGGTTCTCCCGATATTGAAAATATCTCTCATATTTTATGTGATTGCCAGTTATACATTGATATTAGAATTAAATACCTTGCATCCCTTTTGGAAAAAGTAACTTTTTGGGACTCTAATCACAAACTGTCCTGTCTCCTCATGCACATTATATGTAGATCTGCCAAGCTTATAATTAAGGCAAGGACTAAAGAATCCAATATATCAATCAAATTGGGGTATCCTAAAAGGGAGATTCACTTATCTGATTATGGATATTCATGTATTAATTGTATTAAGGCAATTATAAAGTTGTGTAGTTCTTCTGTAGTGATAAATTTTGTTTTCTTAATGTTAAGCTGCAGTTGTGTTTTGGCACTTTGTTCTTTTATTTTCATTAAAAGTCATTTGAAGTCTTTTCTGTTTCCTGACAGTAAGAGGGTGTTATCTGCATATCTTAAATTATTGATGTTTCTTCCACCAATCTTCATTCCTCCTTCATCTGAATCTAGTTGGGTTTTCCATATTATATGGTCTGCTTACAGATAAGGGGATAAAAATGCATTTTGTCTGTTATCTTTGGCTGTATGAAATCATTCTGTCTTTCCATATCCTGTCTGAATGGTAGCTTCTTGTCCACAATATAGTTTACGTATCAGGATAATGAAGTGCTGAAAATCACCCATTTCTTTCAGCACAATCATAATTTCTCATGATCCACACAGTCAAAGACTTTGTTATAGTCTATAAAGCACAACATGATCTTCTCCACATGTCAATTTCAGTATGGACAACTGTTCCCAGAATGAAGAGAACTATGATGAACCTATTTTGCTGCATGAGCACACAAAACACAACGGAAGTTATTGGCACCAAAGGAGAAGGACAGTGACATCTAAAACTCCTCATAAAGTCTTCTTGCCTGCAATTCATTTTTTCTTCAGTGGAGATAAATTTTTAAGATCAACCTTGAGATTCTCAAGGGGAACTCCACGTTTTATATGATCAACTTAAACAGTTACTTAACTTATTTTAAAAATAAAAGTACAACAAGTCATATGTCATTACTAGAAAAAGATTGCAATCTTGATCAGCTAACTGGATAATGAAGTTCTTCCCACTACTATACTGGCAGTTCATTTCTCCTGAATTGATCAGGAAGAGTCTGAAGAAATGGGTTTGATTTCCAATAAATCTGCTAATTTTTAAGGGTTATAATATTTTGCCTTTTTATCCCTTTCCTTTTATATCTTAGTTTCACCAATATGCTGAAACAGAATTAAATGGCTATTTACTTGAAGATTAATCAACAAAAAGTTATTTAAATGGATATTCCTCAATATACTTACACCCCTCCTTGTCTATCATTGGCTGCAACTCGTATCCAAAAATGTATTTTTTTTCCTGAAGCAAGAAATTTGTTTAAGGTGGATCCCAGCTTCCCATGAAGTGACCCACACACTATGATCACAGAGTCATCGCCTGTGGAACACATGAAATGAGACATGCTGGATTTAACACCAGGACTACACAGCCTTGAGGATATGGACAAGGTGCGCCTTCACAGCCAAGCCATCTGGCATGGCCTCTTCTGCCTCCTTGACCATTGTGAAGAGTTCCTCCTCCGCTCATTTTGCCGTTGGACCCAATATGATAGTTTCCAGTGGCATTTCCTCCACTGAGAGGGCCATCACCCCACTTAAAGGAGCTCATCCTACCATAGCCATTGGCACCTTTAGGGAGTCAGATTATTTACCGCTGCCCAACATTCAGCATCCTCCTTGTCTATATGAAGGGGGAAAATATGATTTATTATTTTTATTCAGTGTAACACATGTCTTTCAATTGAAGACAACTCTTGATAAAAATGTAAATATGTACAAGTTAACCCTTTATCCTCCAGTCAGCTAGATTTTAGTTGGGAGGTGAGGGAGAATAAACTGAAGTTGAATCCTCACAAGTCTGAGATCTTGATGGTTAGGGCCTCCCTAAGATAGATAACTTTCTGTCTCTTAGAAAGAAAGAGTGAAATCTGGATGTCCTCCTGGACCTGGCTCTCCTTATGGACCAACAAGTCTCTGCCATGGCCAGGATTTCTTTTTATCAGCTACAGTGGGTTGCCTATCTCTGCTTAGATCTGAATGGGAGATGACTAACAACTATGGTCTATGTATTGACTATCTCTAAAATGGATTGCTATAATATCTCTATGTGGGGATACCCTTGAAGGTGATACAGAAACATCACTGGGTCCAAAATGCAGCCACCAGATTTATTACAAGAACTGATAAATATGACTATATGTCACCAGTTCTGCTTTACCTACATTGGTTATCACATACCAGGTTCAAGGTTTTAGTCCTGATGTATGAAGCCCTACACAGTTTAGGTCCTTGTTACCGGGTGGAGCGACTGTCCTTTAAGAATTCTCCCTGTAGCATGAGATCCTCACAAGTTTTGGTCCTGAGAGAAGTAAAGAAGAATGACACCAGAAAAAGAGCTTTCTTGTTGGTTGCCCCATAATTCTGGAATGCTCCCCATTAAAATTTGACAGGCCCCCTTTCTCCAGGCCTTTTAAAAACAATGGAAGGTTCTTTATAAAAAGAATGGCTTCTGCAGATATTTTACTGAGTAGGAAGGTTTCACTTTGCTGATTTGAGTTATCATTTTGTAGCCCTGTTTGTATCTATTAGAGTTAGTTACTACTAACTGCTACCAGTTTGTTAAGAATGTAGAGGTTGTAATTTTTATTATACATGTTTATATCTAAAATGTTGGAAAGACCCAGAGTTGGAAAAACCCAGTGTTCACAGTAAGTTGGGTGGACAGGTTGGCGGGCGGGCGGGCGGGCGGGCTGGCTGGCTGGCTGGCTTGAACTGTGCTGAAATTTCTGAAAAATAAATATTTTTAGTTTTATGTTTCATTTTCTCCCTGTTCTTTTCTTTATCTAATGAAAGACAACACATTTTCATTCAATATGTCCTTCCCTTTCCTTAGACTGAAAATAAATGCAAAATAACATCAGGAGTATCACCAGAGTTCATTTTGACTCCACTTGCACAATGGAGTGGAAAGAGACCTTGAGGAAGAAGAGATTATGATACTGTTGTTGGTAAGCCCCACCTGTAAGAAACTGTTGGAAAATGAACAACCATTGGACAGCTTATTGGTGTACTGCTAAATAATATTGTTAATTTCCACTACTGCACTTGTGGCCAATAATAATAATAATAATAATAATAATAATAATAATAATAATAATAATAATAATAATAATAATAATAATAATAATAATAATAATAATATGTATAGCGCAAATCTATTTTACCTAACATCACAGAGCCTATTCATATTTGTCCTTGAACTTATTTCTATCCAGGACCCTAGACAAGAATTTATTTCATGGTTAGGTAAAGGTCACTCTTGCTCAAAAGCCAATCATATTTGACTTTGGGTTCAGTGCTCTTCTATGTTTACAGCCAATGAGCCAATACTGTCTGTGTCTTCAGACATTTCCATGGTCATGTGGCAGGCATGACTAGATGCCAGTGTGCACAGAATACTGTTACCTTTCCTGCCAAAGCAGTACCTATTTATCTACTTGCAATTTCTTGCTTTCGAACTGCTAGGTTGGCAGGAGTTGGGGCAGAAACAGGAGCTCACTCCATCATGCAGCATTCAGGTCCCAAACTGTTGACCTGCTGATCTTCCAGTCATCAAATTCAGTGTCTTAACCACTAAGCCACCACAGTCCCTTCTTTCATGGTTACTGGAGAGCAAAGCTCATTGTTCAGTTTTTCTAAAAGTTGAGTACCTAGTTAATTAAAATAAGAAAAAAATAAGGTTACATTGGCAGTACCAGTTTACTTTGGCATCTGCAAAATGTCATCAGTCATTTTGATGTGTGCTTAGTAAATTGCAAATGGTCATAAGATGCTTCACATTTTTGTTCTATTGGTGTTACTTCACTGTATTAAGTCTGCATTATCTTGACAGTGTTGGGTACAACTTTAATCATAGTTTGAATAATATTTCCCCTGAAATGAGTCAGACTTAGGTTAATCATGATTTCAGTGGGCCTTCTCTAATCATGACTAAGTCTAGATCCAACTTTAAATCCTTGGACAAATAAATGAGAATTAACTATCTGCATCAGAGAACAACGTAGGATGGTACTATGAAAATCTGTTGATGTGAAGAAGATAAAATCTATGCTGTCACAGAAGGTCACAAGGATAATTCAGAGAAAATGAAGACTACAGACAGGGTATAAAGAATTGCTGAGAGAAGAAATAATCAGCATTCATCTGTGGCTTTGATTGTTCTCTATTATTTAAGAGTATTCTCTTATAAATCTTTTTAAACTTTCAGACATTACTATCCTGTTGATTTGACATTCTTCTTATAGAAGAACACACACATTATGTATCAAGCCTACAGAATGGCAGCACATCAAACTGAAACCATTCTTTAAAATCCCTACATAATAACAAAAGTATGAAGGCAAAGTATGCTCACACCACTTTACACTTATTGCTTTATTTTCTCCACCGAAACGATAATTCTTTCAAGAACAGTGTCTGTGGTTTTGCACTTAAATGCTTACTGAGCAGCACATAGGAAAAATATTGAATGAATAGCTGAACAATTGAAGGAAATTTGTCAACTTCATGAGGACAGTGGTTTTGAAAAACAACATTTGTCTTCTGCTTGAACAAGTCATCTGATAAACACATTTGACCCTTTGAATTATTTGTGTTTACATTAAATGACTCAATATGTTACTATTGAAAAACTCAATTATGTTTGCACAGCTACTGCACAGAAGAAAGGACAATTTGTTTTCCTTCTCCTTTGTAGTGGGAATGAAAGAACCAGCACTCCCTTAAGAGTCATCTTCAGATGCTCAGGTTCTGTATTGATCAACAAAGAAAGAAGAGGACTGTACAAACTCTGTCCTATTTCCACACATTGCATATAAGTACAATAAATAAATAAATAAATAAGTTGGGTGATACTGTGAGGAGCCTTCTCTGTCCATGAAGCCAATTTTTTGTCATTTTAATTCCTGGGGAATCGTATTTTGATATATCATAGAGCAGTGGTGGTGACCCTTATAGGGCCCGAGTGCCCAAAATAAAACAGGGGGGGGGGTAATGGGGACAGCCATCACAATGTACCAATGATGTCACATGGGTGCATGCACACCCACGTGATGTCATTGCATCCTCTAAACTGTGCAAGGGCATGCACATGTGCACCACCACTTGATGCTGATGCTGCCCAGAGAAGCCCCCACCAAATGCACCAGGCCCAGGGCTCCAACAAGGCTGTGATGTGAAGCCCCCCAAAAGCTCAGCTTGGCCTTGTTGGAGTCTCAAGCAGTGGTGTTGGAGGCACTGCCACTGCCCAGGACTCCAACAAGGCTTCAACGCAATGCCCTCCTCCCAACCCCCCCAAAAAAGCTCATTGTGGTCTTGCTGTCAACTGTGGTGCCTTTGCTGCCACTGATCAGGGCTTCCAATAAGGCCACACCACCATGGTGCCCACAGTCCGGTGCCCACACCTGCCTCCATCCGCCACTGGGGAGGCTGAAATCCCTACCTGGAGGTGAAGTGAGGCGATGAAACATCTCTCCAAGGGAGAGGAGCAGCATGTGTGCACGCTGTCTCCCCATATCCTAGGTAGGAGGGGGATGCCTGGCCATCCCTCCTGGGTGGGATTTCACCCTCCCCTATCACGTCCCCATCGGCAGAGGGAGCTGGGTGGCTGGAGAAGCTGCACTGCCATTGGTAGTACAGGGTGTGGTGTGGTGTGGGGGCAGGAGTTACCCCAATGTCAGTGCATGCCCACTTAATTGGCTCTGCATGCCATTTTGAGCATGTGTACCATAGGTTCACCATCATGGGCAGAGAGGGTTTCTAGGAACTTTTCTTCATTACAAAATTACCTTATATGTAGATCATATGTGACATAAGTATACAAGTACAAGGTCACTGCACCCCCTCCTCTTTATTTAATCCCACAACAGAACACTTGAATAGGGCTTAGATCAGTGGTTCCCAACATGGGGCCTACACCACACAGGTGGACTTCAATTCCCAGAATCCTATGTCAGTACATTGTCTGATCAGTGCTTTGAGGGATTGATTTAGGCTTCTGGGAATTGAGGTCCCAAAACCAAAGGTTGGGAAACACTGGCTTAGATTGTAGACATGGTGTGTGTGAACATTCTTCCAATTGTATTTTCCTTTTTAATTGAAAAGAAACCTTGGAGGCTGTGAAAGGAAGTAAAATGAAAAAGGGCTGTTTGCCCCATTCTAAGCAGACAAATAGCAGAATAACCAACTATTTACTCCATGTAAACTCTTATCTGGAAATGTAAATTGTCATGTACAAGAGTGAGAATCTGCATAAAAATTCCTCTCAACCTGAGATGTTGTCTGGAAATATCAATAAGTGTTCTTGCCCTTGCAATAATGTATCATTGCATATGAACACTTTTCTTCTCATTGCATGGACTATTTCATCTTTGTTTGCTCTGTATGCATAGTTTGATTAATAAAGGGAAATGTCAGGTTTTGAGGTGAGACGTTTTGCACAAAACCCAGAAGAAGGAAAAAAGCCTTCTCTGCTTTGCATGCTGTAGGGAAGAAATCTCTTTTTTTAATGTGTTAAGAAAATCTGTCTTGTAAAAAATAAATAATTTTGTAAGCAAAAATAATTTTGTAAGCAAAAAGGACCTCAACACTCCTGATAATCACAGTGATGAGAGTTTTGAACGTGAGCCAGACATCCTAGAGAGTGAAGTCAAGAAGGCCCTAAAAAGCACTGCAAACAATAAAGCCATGGAGATGATGGTATCCCAGCTGAATTTTTCAAAGCCCTAGAATATGATGGAAACCAATTATTGCACATCTATAGTGTGGTACACTCAGCCTTCACTTCCACCAACCCAACTCTTCCCCTTTGTTCCTTACTCATTAAACTCGGAGCAACAGGCATCCTCTTTCTCCTTTCCGCCACAATGACATTTTGTTGTAAACATCTCTCTCTTCACTGAAGATTGTATTTTGATGATTCCAAACAACAGCTTTTATTTAGGCAAACACGGATGCCAGTTTTTGTGTCCCCCATATGTTATAAAATCTGGCTTCAGTCTGAGTAAAATGCATACAGCTGCATTTTGCCACTGCTAAATTTACCAACACTGCCCTTTGCTATCCCCTCCAAAGGATCATTGCCTTGATGTGGATGAAGGGGCTTCTGTGGTTCAATCAGACTAGTAGGTCAGTAGATGCTTAGCAGTAGGTCAGGATTTGGCATAAGCAGAACTAGCCACAATGCCCCTCCAAATAAGGATGTGTTCACTAATCCCATCACTATGACTCAATAGTAATGTTAAAAGACTTATTTAGTTAAAAAAATTTGAATTGAAACTAATTGCCTAGTGCTTAAAGCAGGAATGGACAAAGTCCCAGCATTTCTCGTCTCAGATTATGCTGACTTGTACTGCTGGAGCATCCCTAATTTAAAAAGCACCAGTGTAATATAATGGCTAGAGTGTAAGACAAAGACCTTAGAGATCTAGGTTCAAATCTCTGCCTGGCCTTGGAAGCTCACTAGAAAGTCTGGCAGTGCTAAACCACTCGCTGAGCACCTCACATTATTCAAAATGCCTGTCAACGTTGCCAAGCATCAGAGGCAACTTTATAGCACACATCCACAACAATTAATTATGTTTTAAAACAAAACATCAACTCAGATATAAAATACTTTGTAAAGATTGTGGAAAAAAATGTTTAAAGTTGAAAATGTGATTGGAATGTTCACATAAACTGCGTAACTTCCCACTACATAATGTGCATTGGCAGAAGCCCATCACTGGCTTTGGACACTTTTTGCATGTATTTGGGGCTGGCTTGAGGCCCAGCAATTTTTGGAAAGAACAGTTTAGAGAGCTCTCCTGTCTGGATAACTCAGTAGTTTAAATATCTGGCTGCAGAGCCAAAGGTTGGGAGTTCAATTTCCTACTGTGCCTTCCAGGAAAAGGGCCACCTGTTCAATCATGAACAAGCTGCACAGTCCCAGGACATCCCCAGAAGAAGAGAATGATAAACCACTTCTGTGTATTCTCTACCAAGAAAACCCTGGAAACAGTTGCCAGTACTGTGACAATGATGGTGGTTGTGGTGGAAGTGGCCACTACTGCCACCATAATCAAAGATGTACATAATCCTCCAGATGTTCGGCCCAGAATTTGGAGCCACACTGCATAAATTCTAACTCTGGACCTAAGGGTTAGTGAGGTATCACCAGATAATGTAGCTGATATCCTGTAGTTGCTACACTCTGCAACTGTCCTTTTGTGATCTTATCAATGCCAATTGCACTCAAATGTTTTTTTAAATCCTTTTGGGATTGCTTCCAGTGATGGTATCCCTGGTATCACTGTTGTCCCTTTCAGTTCTCAAATCCTAATATCTCATGAGATTGCCACATCAATCAGCATAACCAACTTTTTAAACCACAGTAATGTCTGCAATGTTGTGTTCAAGCTTCCTATTGGTTTTTTAGATCTGAAAGTCCCACAAGATCTTAACCATATTGTCCTCATTCTCAACCACCGTATCATTCATTCATTCATACCCCATTTGGATAGAGAGCAAACAAAACCTGGTAGTTTACATTTCTTATGTACACATATTGTTTTCTTTTAAATAGAGAACTTTTTATCAAGCATTTGGGATTTTCTCCATCTACGTATGAAAAAGAATAATTTAAACCAAATCCCAATGTACTTGCTAGTTTATTGAAGGCTGGCAAATAGCCTTAGCATTTTGTGACTAGTAAAAATGTTTTACTGAGAGCTGCAATAGTTCTGTTTTGGGGTTATTTTCAAGGCAAATGATACATCTGTTTTTAAAATGACTTACATAGCATAACTTAATGCTTAAGAAAATACTATCCCAGTGTGTGTGACACAGATGCTACGAAGTATAAATACTTTGAAGCGTGTGAAAAGTGGGTGAAAATTCCAGGTCTATGGACAAATAATGTTGTGGTGAAATTCAGGAGCCTTTAATCCAATTTATTTTCACCATGTATTTACATTAATTGAGTTAAAAACATACATTGTTCAACTATTAGTATCTAGTTATACAGAACAGTTATTATCTGGAGGAGGAAGAGGAGGAACTTATAAACCAGTGCTCCCCAGTCTGATGTCCACAGACACATTCTGTGGACTTCATCTGTTTATAATCTTTAACTATTGGCTATAATATATATTCCAATTGTGAATGGGATGCAAAACACTTGAAGAGAAGGAGAGAGGGGACGATGACTACAGATATCTGGAAGTAAGTCTGAAATAAAATAGATGTACTTCTCAACAGAGATGTGTAAATTTTAGGTGTGTGTAATGGAGTTGGACGAAGATCCAATCCTGAACCCAGTAACAGCCCTTTGAATGATTTCTGGAGAATGTTAAAATATATAAATAACCTATTTGATGGTATTATTTTGTCTGGCCAGGTTATCCTGTTATGGTAACAAGTAGACTATATTGCCAGAGACTCCACACCATTCATCAGGTGGCATTTAACTAACCTGACAATCCTGAAGACTAACGACCTTGGGTGGTAAAATCCACAGGGAAGGGTAATGGTCCCCAAGTGGATTAAATCCCACTTGAATCCCTCTTGATGGAGGGCAGTAGCTTCATCAATATTGGCCTGGGGCTGATGAGGACTTTGTGTGCAAATAGGGCTCAAGACCAGAAAGTGACTTGCAGAACTGGATCAGTGGAAAGGTTGTCACTCTGCAATGCAGAAGGCAAATGGAAGTCCACTGCATTATATTGTTCCCAAGACAATCTTCATGACTGATTGCCATGATGATAGCCAATATTTGGAATCAGATATGGCACTTGAAGAAGAAGAAAAAAAAGATGTGATTATGTTTGCTAGTCCAAGCAAGAAACTTTTTAAAATAATGTGCATTTGACAGAAATATGCAGAAAAAATATTGAAATTGTGTGAAATCCCTTCAAGACCACCATAATAAATTGCCATCCTGTGGCACAAATGTGCTTTTTAAAATGTTTCTTTGTTTACCATGCAGGAATGAATCAAATTGGGATTTACATTCCTGCTAAAAAGGCAGAGAGAAAGTGAACAGCATTGTTCAAGTTTGATTTCTGCAAAAAAAAAAGGCTCTGGTAAAACAGAGAAGGCAGAGAACTAGACAGGGTGAATGACTTCTTATCCCTGGAGACATCAATTACTGTGTTCGGGGATTTGGAGAAAAGGTTGTAGCAGCTTGTGTTTGAACTCACCTTAAGAAGCAGATCTGGCACAATCATCTGCAACGAAATTTTGGGGATCTCTTATATATATTTTTCTATGCTATCCACAAAATCTTGGTGTACAGCTTGAGGAAAATGGATTAAGGTTGAAAGCTGGCTTTTGGTTCAGTTTTTTTTATTGTTCCAATAAAGGTATCATCTGCTCTTCCATTTATATAATGAAAAGACCATATAGTCCTCTCTAAATAAAATGTAATAATTCAATATGTATTTATTTATTTATTTCACTTGCTAAGCAATATCTTTGGCAGGTGAAGGCGTAAATGGTCTATAACTGGGGCAAGGATGGGAATCACTCTCCAACAGAAGTCAGCCACTGATTAGTTGATTTCTTCTTCTTCCTCCATGTCTAGGCCAGACATAAAATTGCCAAAATGAAGCCACCTTTCGGTGAATTAATTTCTGCAATTCCTTACACCTGATCCAGTGTGAGAAAAATTAGTGGGCACAAGGTTGCCATTACCAGGTACCACAGATACACCTGATTGTGGTTTTAAAAATACCACAATCTTCAAGGAGACTCTTTCTGTGTACCCCAATAGTTGGCTGAAGAAGCCACATTAGGCAATGGAAAGGAAGAATTGACAGGCCCTCCTGTCCACGATATTTCTGGAGACATTTTTCTTTCATAGAAGGCACTTGTGCTGACCCACCCAAGCAGGCACGGTCTACACAGAGAATTTGTTCGAGGTGGGTCCAGATATCAAAGTCCAAAAGGCAAGTTGAGGTCTGTTTACCAGTAGTTGGAGCAAGCATCTAATCCAAAGGGTTTCCAGGGGTGTTATCAGGGTTGGCAGAGAAGTCAGGGTCACGGCAGGCAGATCAGGGTCTAGGCAGGCAGTCTGGATTCGAGCAGGGTGTCAGTCTTCACACAAGAGTTGTACCAAAGCTGGCAGGCCGCAACAAGCTTGCTTATAAGCCTCCCAGCTAATTGCTATCAGTTGGGAGTCTTCTTTGGTACTTCACTCTAGCATGCCTGCATCTCAGGTGTAACTTCTTTCTAGACCTCTCCCTGACTGAGGGCTGATCACTGTCAGAGCCAGACTTCTGACAGGTCAGCTGCTGGGGGAAACAGACTTGGGCCAGACACAGGCTGAGATCCCTGGCTCAAGACATCCTCAGGCTCAAGTGCAGGCAGAACTGGGCTGGGCATAGGGAGTGCCTCCTGTTCCAGGTCATCCTCAGAGTCCGACACGGACTAGATCACAACAGCACTGTTTGTTCATTCCCTTCCAGCTAGCTGCAGAAATAAGCAGCACAACTTGCGTATTTGATTCAGCCCTCCTGTCACTATTATTGTTGCTGCAAAAGGCTCCCACTATGTGTGGGAGGAGGAGGGGTTGTGTCCTACACTCTGTCCTGCAATCACTGCCGTCTTATATTGCCTACTAATTTTATCCAACCCAACTCCAAGGCACCATTGGAGGAGAACCTAACATGTCAAACTGTCTTCTCTCGCCTCCCTTGGCTACGATCTAGACTGGTCTGGTTTATAGAGAAAGTAAGATTTCTGTGTGAAAATGGTGATCTGGCATAGTTTCATCTCTGATTTCAGCAAGGATGACTCCTTTCCACACTCAAAGGCCCATGACACTGCAACCAAGCAGGCAGCAAAGTCATTACCAGTGGGTGTGTGAAGGTTCATCCCCCAACATTACTGCTGAGATCTGATCAGGATCCTTTTGCATCTCTTCATTTACATTGTTTTGCTGACTTTTCTTCTAAAAATTCTTTCTCCTCCTTCCTTCTAATTGGCTGACAGTGGAGGAAGAGGAAATACCATATTTGCCAGCATATCAGATTCATCAGAGTATAAGACACAACCCGTTATTACCAAAATAGCCCACTATAGGCCACTATATACAGTGTGAGACACATTCCATTTTCCCAGTGTATTTGGGGGGGGGGAGTGGGTCTTATACACTGGTAATATGGTACTGCTTTGCTGATGGCATTGCTCAATTGCCTTGATCTTAGTAGCTGTGCAATATATTTGTTGCTTTTGTTCAGTGTTGCCTATTTGACAAGAGCTCATTCAAATACCTGGAAGCTTCAAGGAAATAACAAGTGAAAGAGAAAAGAAGAAGGGAAGAACTGTATGTGTATGACATTTTGACACTCCCACTAGAAGCCAAGTAGTTTTAGGCTCGTGACCAACTTAAAGCAGAAAAGGAAAGGTGGAAAGAAAAATGCAAAGGGCAAAACACTGTGGCACTTTAAAAACTAAAAGATTTATTTAAATTTGATCTGTCATAGATTAAAATCCACTTTCTCAGACATGAAGTAGTCACACTTTGCCATGTGTATTTTATACATAGTGATGGTAGGGACACAGCTGGTTGTAGACTCTTCTGTTGAAAACTGTCTGGAATCTTTTCATCCCACAACATCTGAGACTTATTCTATCATTTTTACATTTATTTGTGTATTATAAAATGGATCTGTTGTTCAGGGACTCACATTGTTAGCATTTTCTTAAAAGAAAAATACATAGAGATTAAACTGGAAAGGCAGGCAGTGATTCCAAGGTGAGTTATCTTTTCTGATCTGCAATGGCAGGTTGGGGGAGGGTTGCTTTCCGAAAACTGTATATTCAAAAGCCAGTTCCTTCCACAATACTGTACTTAGAAAAATGATTGCTGTGCAACCTTCTATCAGTTACAGGCACTGGTCCTAGCTGCTCAAGCCAGCTGCGTGTAGGATGTTTACATTGTTTAATGAATTCTCTTGCTAATTTATTTGCAATTCTTGTGTCCCTTTCTTTTGCTTGTGAATACCAAAGCTTCTTGAAAGCTAATGTTAATCCAACCTCCCCCTTCGTCTGAGGTATTAGTGTAGCCAAATTCCTTCCTTTAGTGGGGAAGACAAAACAACAGCTGAAGGTCCCTCATAAATAGGTTAGTTTATAATCAGAACCATGTTTAGTTAGAAGTAATCCTCACTGAATTAAAAAAAAGCTTACTTCCAGACCAAAGAGGGAATTATCTAGTTTGTGAGTCACTCTAGTTTAGGTTCTAGATTTCCAGGAACCTCTTCAAAATGACCACTGCATGGGAATGTACCATAATATTGGCTCAGTAAACACTATCTATGTTTCTGTAGAGAGAGAAAAATATTGGACAACATATGTACTTTGGTTGTGTGAGTTGTACCTTGCTTGCTCCAAATGTTTTATATGTCAGAAGAAGAAAATAGACTCTTTATATTGATCATAGCTTCAGCTTTGCCTTCTGACTCTTCAGCAGATTAAATGGTACATACAGGGTGTCCCAAAAGACACCATACACAGGGAAAATGGGAAGCTGTAGCTAAATGTACCTTTATTAACAAAATATGCATTACAAAATCTTACAAAATATTTACAAAATGTTTTCTACATGTTGGCCAACTCTTTCTACTCACAAACAAATAAACACACGAAGTCTTCTCCCCCACCCATGGCAAACATGTTCCAAAATATCTGATGATATTTATGGCAACTTTTGGGGCACCCTGTTGATTGTATGCACAGTTGTACAAACATGGTGTAACATGTTTCACAAATACACCCTCCTGGACTGAATCCTCATTCTCTGTAACAGTTTATGAAAATCCCAATGTTTAAGGAATGGATTAGGAAAAGATGCAACATGCCAAGCTAGGTCACCAAATCTTTGTTAAAGCTTTGGGGTTTCTGTCCACAATCTCACTGCTTTCTGCATGTCCCTTGCACTGTCCAATTCCATCATGAGGATCCATTAAATCCATATACTGTATTGTCTGAAAAATACTCTTTTTCACTGTTTAGAAGAGTAATTTGTCTGTTATCAAGTCAGTCTTGTCAATTTCATGGTATTTTATGCTGCACCCTTCAAAACTGAAACAAGCCATAACAACCTTACATAGTAAGAAGGTAGCATACAGTGTTCACATTATCTGTACTGTAGCCATCAGGCAGATACAGCATTGTAGATGCAGCATATGGACCATTAACCTTAAGGCAACCTTGTCCTCCACTATCCTCCTCAACTCGTCCAGTTCTGTGCCCATTGCATCTACAATACCATCTAGCCATCTTATTTTTGGGCACCTTCTTCTTCTTTTGCCCTCCACCTTTCCCAGCATCAAGGCTTTCTCAAGTGAATTCTCTCTTCTCATTTGATGTCCAAAGTACTTCAGCTTCATCTTTACTATTTGACCTTCCAAGGAGCAGTCAGGGTTGATTTCTTCTAAGATTGACCTATTTGTTCTCCTCGCTGTCCAGGGTACTCTCAAAACTATCCTCCAACACCAAATCTCATAGGCATCTATTCTTCTGCACACAGCTTTCTTAATGGTCCAGCTCTCACAACCATACATTACCACTGGGAATACCATTGCTTTGACAATGTGAATTTTTGTTTGCAAGGTGATGTCTCTACTTTTAATTATGTTCCCCAGGTTTCTCATAGCTTGTCTCCCAAGAATCAGCCACCTTTTTATTTCATGGCTGCATTTTTCTTCTTTCAAGCTAATCAGGAGCTTCTTTAGGCCTTCCTCACTTTCTGCCATTAGGGTAGTATAATCTGCATATCTCAAATTGTTGATGTTTCTCCCAGCAATTTTGATCCCAACTTGTGCTTCTTTCATCACTGCATTGTGCATTATGTGCTCCATATATAAGCTGAATAGACAGGGTGACAAAATGCAGCTTTGTCTTACTCCTTTTCCTATTCCAAACCACTCTGTCATTCCGTATTCTGTCCTAACTGTTGCTTCTTGACTCACGTACAGATTTCTTATGAGACATATAAGGTGTTCTGGTATTCCCATCTCTTTGATTACTTGCTACATTTTGTTGTGGTCCACACAGTCAAAGGCCTTGGTGTAGTCAATGAAGCAGAAGTAGACTTGTTTCTGATATTCCTTTGTTTTCTCCATGATCCAATGTATGTTGACAATGTGGTCCCTAGTTCCCTTGCCTCTTCAGAAACCAGCCTGAACGTCTGGTAATTCTCTCTCCACATGCTGCTGAAGTCTATCCTGTATTATCTTGAGCATAACTTGCTAGCATGTGGAATGAGCCCAACTGTTCAATAATTTGAACATTCTTTGGCATTGCCCTTTTTTGGGATTGAGAAATATACTGATCTTTTCCAATCCTGTGACCATTGTTGTGCTTTCCAAATCTGTTGGCATATAGAATGCAATAATTAGATTCCATCATATTTTAGGGATTTGAATAATTCAATTGGGATACCATCATCTCCACTTGCTTTGTTATTGGCAGTACTTTTTATGGCTTTCCTGACTTCGCTCTCTAGGATGTCTGGCTCACGTTCAAAGCTCTCATCACTGTGATTGTCAGGAGTGTTGAGGTCCTTTCTGTAGAGTTCTTCTGTGTACTCTTGTCATATTTTCTTAATCTCTTCTGCATCAGCTAACTTGCATCTTTTAAAATTTTAAATTTTTTATAACTGTAAATTTGAAGTTTTGAGTAACGGCTTTGGTTTTTATGATGTTGTAAACTGCCCACGGTCACCCCGGTGAGAAGCGTGGTATATACATTCAAATAAAAAAAATCTGTTTCTGCACACACATATGCACACACACACACACCCCACAAGCACATGCTTTTGTCTTCTACTTGAAGCAAGGCTCATGAAGGATTTGTTCTCCTATGGAGCAACATTCAGTTGGACTTTAGAGACCACCCTGCCTCTTACTAAAGGAGTGTGTAAGTTTGCTTTGTACTTCTGTGTTCCCTTATTAACACCAATGCTGACCTGAATGCAGCACTGGAAAAGCTGAATTCCTATCATGAATATCAAAAATGAATTAACAAGGAAACAGTTATGGATCTGCTAGTCTTGCAGAAGTACAAGTAATTAGGTTTTTAAAAACTATTTTTAATCTAACCTTTATATCTCAAGTCCTCTGTTTATATTTCAATTTGCTGATCCCTTTGTCCTTGTCTGTGAATTCAATGGCAGCTTGATTGATTTTAACAGGATCAAGTTTATAGTACACACTGAAATTGCTGTTTTAGGTCCTCTCTACAGTGTGATCTGTCACCCCGGCTCTCTCTTCATATGTGAGATGTATTGTTTTTCTACTTGCTATAAAAATTCAGGGAGGAAACCTTCATCCCCCCCCCCCCCCGTCCTATTGGAAAGGTTAGCCAGGGCTGATTGTTGTATGGGAGAACACCTGTTTATGTGAACAGTGTTGTACTAGAACAGCCCTATGTGACATACCTAGGTGCAGACATATATAAAGAAGGACTTTCATTGAACTTTGCATCCTTTAGCCAAATTAAAATTATATGGTGACCTTTATGGCATTTACAGTGATTTTAATAACTTTATTTTGACAGAGTTAGTGTTTGTTCCTAAAAAGAAAAAGCTGCATTCCAGCAGGATGATAACAACTGGAGCAGTTGACAAATTCCTTTCCCCTACAAGCTAAACAGAGTAAAGGCAGTGCAAGCTTCTGTACACCCTGTTGACATGCCTCAGTTCTGCTTGAGGGGCTAAAGTCTAGCCAAGCTGTCTTCTGACTGTGCCTGCCAATGGAAACGTTTAATTGGATCGCAACCCCTCTGAGGCAGAGACCGATCCCTCCTTCATTTTTCATACATTCCTTATTATTGAAGTGCTGAGAGGCTTCTCAACACCAGAAAGCTGATGAGGACATGAACTGGGTCAGAAAAGGCAGCCACATGATTTAACATGAATCAAAAAGAGAAAGAGAGATGGAAGAGCAACAGAAAATTACTTTATCTCAAGCACTTTGGTTACAGGGCTTGACCAGGACTGGTGACTGTTGTTCCACATGGCTTTGGACTTCAAGGATGCTAATAAAGTTAAGTGCATTGTAAGCTGAGGAGAAGTGGAAAGAAAGTAGGTATGCAAAAATACTAAGCATTATTCTTGATATAGGTTTTCTTGACATGGTGAACCATTTTAATAAGAAATTTTGAAACCCTCTGAATCCTTTCTTCCAGGCACAAGACAACACAAGGAGCCTTCTTGTTTCCATTTCTCGCCCCCTTCCCTAATATATTTGCCCTTAATTAAGTAGCAAAATAACTTTAGAAAGAAAGAAAGAAAGAGAAAGAAAGAAAGAAAGAAAGAAGGCTATTAGTTCATGGTGTTAGAAATTATAGTATAATAAGTACTTTATACTGTTCTAACCAAACTGGTAGCAGAAATCTGGAGGGGATTGCCGGGGGGGGGGGTAGTAAACCCCCAGGTGACCGGTTTGGTCGCCTCTCCGGCTTCCTTCCGGATGTCTTTTCCAGGCTGCCCAAAATGGCTGCTCGGAAGTGCGTATGTGTCAAAACTCCATTTGACTCATGCACACTGAAAAATAGAAGTGTGCATGAGTCAAATGGTATTTTGATGCATGCACACTTCCGAGCAGCCATTTTCAGCTGCCCGGAAAGGACACAGTAGCATCCTTGGAGCAGTGGTGGCGGCGACCACCAACCCTGCTCCCACAGCGGAACCGCCGGGCTGGGCTAGGCCAGTCCTGGCTGTACCACTGGTCCTGGTTGTGCTACCGGGCCTGGCCAGCCCAGGCTAGGCCGCACCACCACACCGCTGTGCTGCCGCCACCTAACTGCTGTTCCCCGAGTCCCTGGTAAGGAACTAGGGTTTGTTTTCTTTGTGTTTCGGGGGGGGGGGTATTTTATGTAGTGTGTGATTATGTTATTTTTATGTGTACTGAGTCTTTATTTTATTTTAATTTTATTTTATTTTTTTCCTTTGGTTCCGCCCACAACATCATGATGTCATGACATTGGTGCTGCCCATGACATCATGATGTTGGTTCCAGTCACGACACCATGATATCATGATGTTGGCTCCGCCCACAGTGTGGTAGTAAATTTTTTGGCAGCCCACTACTGGTTCTAACCATGCTCCCAAGATGTTAAATAGGAAACAAATTAGCAAAAGACAATGAATAAAAAAAGTGTAAGATGTGTGTTTTTATCATAGGTTTCAGAAAATTAAACTAAACTCTCCTCCATTTTTCTTAATGCTAATGAAACTCTCTGTTTATTATAGTAGGGTGGACAAAATGAGATGCTTCTAGCTCCTATGGGACATTTCTGAGTTCCCTAGCCACCAAATAGTTTAAACATTTTCTGGAAATAATGTTTTATTCATGAAGAAGTCCCATGGGCTGTAAAAAGTAGCTATGACCCCATGCTTTCAGAGGTCCCCAAAGGCCCGTGAGCAACTTATAATCCACAAAACTAATTTCTTTCTCTTTTTTTAAAAAGTACAGTAGGTTCCCTGTATCCATAGGTTTAGTGGCCATGGTTTCAGTTACCTGAAAATATTCTTACTGAAAAACCCAGACACATTACTAGAACTAGCTACTCTATGCAACAAGATTATTATTTTCCATGGTTTCAGGCTATGGCAGCAGGTGTTGGAACCTATTTCCTCAAATAAGGGTGGCTATTGTATATTGAGACTGTGGTGGCTTAGTGGTTAAGACGCTGAATGTGACGACTGGAAGGTTGGCAGGTCAGCAGTTCGAGACCCAAATGCTGCACCATCCCCTAAAGTTGTGCAAAACTGGCATTCGAGCAAGGGAAACCTTTACCTTTACCTTACTGTATATTAGGGAAAATAAAAGGGAGTTTTTGTTTAGTATTTTTTAGAAGTTAAAACTATTTTAATTGCTTTTTTTATTTAAAAAATCTGCTGTATCAACTTCATTAAGTAAATATAAACCGATTTTTCTTAGTTAAAAAAATTATATCATCCTCCCCCTATAACCCTACTCACTTGGACTTCAGCCCTGAAGCTGCTAGCAAATCTAAACAGAAACCCTAATCTATGTTGAGATCATCCAATCCTGCAGTATACTGTGTCTGAGCAATATGTTATACTGTATACAACAATAGAAACTATATGGCATATAACTCATAAATTAAAAATAATTGTTATAAGATATTCTGATCAATGGCTTTGACAGCTAAACTTCAAATATGCATTTGGTTTCTTTCTAGGAAAAAATAAAGACAGGCCATATTTCGAAAAACAAACAAACCAGTTTCTTTGCTCCATATAAAGCAGGGGTTCCCAACCTTTTCAAGCTGGGTCATGCTCTCTCAGTCAGCTTCAAGGGCACAATGGGGGTGGCCATTTTGCCCCAACAGCTTCAAAGGGATGGCCATTTTGTTTCTCAAATGCCTTTGGAGAGAAAGGGGCCACGTAAAATGGTGCCACAGGTTGGATCCAGCCTGTGGGCCTTAGGTTGGGAACCCCTGATATAAAGCAAAGTTCTTGATGAGGTCAAAAGAAATTTGACACCTCACTGATGAATTTTCAAAATCTGAGAGATTCCATACCACCAGGCAAGAATGAAGTAAGAAGAGCTGTTTCTCTCCTCCTGCCTTGTAAAAGACTAGATACTTTGCACAAAAAGTGTCTGTGCAAAACCCTTTTGAGAAAGAAAGCACAGACAAAAAATAAAGTAAAATGGGATGACTGCCTAAAAAAAACCCTAAAAAGACCGTCTAATCCTTAAAGGTCATTGCTGTTTTGTGAAATGTTTGCAGATTGCTTTATTGTTCATTTCTGCTTAATTTACTCCTCAAGACATTCTTGTACTCATTCTCTTGTACAAGGATAAAGAAAGCAATGATTTCCATCCCTACAGTCCAGAAATACATTTTGAAGCAGGGGAGCTCATCATCGCAGCCCTAAGACCTCTGGGTCTTTTGATTGCTTTGTTTGTCTTATGGTGTTCTGGTGTGTGGGCAGCAGTCTGATCCATAACAACAGACCAGCTGTAGCAGTTTTATCTCTTCCAAGAGCAGATGTTTTGTGAAGCATAATTAATAATTGCCCTTTCAAGAACAAGCCTTTCCCAGCACTTTGCATTTTAAAAGGGGTACCTCCCAACAATGTATTGTTGCTGGAAAAATATATGCTTTATCTCCAGCTTGTATGATGTCATTGCAGCAAAATATAGAAGAACTAGGGCTACCTGGGTGAGTGTCATTCCAGACACTCAGGAACTCCTAGGACTCCAACAATAGTGGTTAAGAAGCTTGCTTTGTTAGCTGGAAGGCTTGCAAGTCGGCAGTTTGAGACTTGGGTACTGCATGACGGATTGAGTGCCCGTCTCAGTCCCAGTTCTTGGGGACATGAAAGGAGCTGTATTTGGCTGTTCCCTGAGTGGAGTTTCTCCTACAAAAATCCTTTCAACCCAGAATAGTTTCTGACACAATAATAATAATAATAATAATAATAATAATAATAATAATAATAATAATAATAATAAGAAGAAGAAGAAGAAGAAGAAGAAGAAGAAGAAGAACAACAACAACAACAACAACAACAACAACAATAATGTTGTTGTTGTTGTTGTTGTTGTTGTTGTTAACAGATGAAGTGAATTTTAATATGTATGAGGCACGTTGGAGTGTCATATTGGCCCTGTATTCACTATGTATTGTTGTTTTAAACCATGTCTTTTCTGGTTTGTGTTGTAAGTCACCCAGAGTTGGGTTTACCAAATTGGGGCGGGATAACAAATTGGACAAACAAACAAACAAACAAACAAACAAACAAACAAACAAACAAACAAACAAACAAACAAACAAATAAATAAATAAATAAATAATAATAATAATAATAATAATAATAATAATAATAATAATAATAATAATAATAATTATTATTATTATTATTATTATTATTATTATTATTATTATTATTATTATTATTATTATTATTATTATATCCCTATACACTTCCTTACTATAACCTCAGAGAAAGGACTGGGCATTATTGAAATACTGCTGATGAAAGACTTCTCTGTACCACCTTTCCAATTGTTCTTTCCTTAAGATGGAACAAAGGGAACATATTGGCTTCTCAGCTACATCCTCACATGAAAGGCCTGGTGCAGCATCCATAATGCAAGATGGAATATAATAAGGCACTGGTGTTTTGGAAAAAAAATGCAGGTGCTCAAAATGAATCAATGTGGCTTTTCTGTGCTTACATATCCTGCTTATAATTTACCCATCAATGATTAAAGTAATGAAAAATGCAATAAAGAATATAATGGTGTCCGGTTTTTAATTCACTTCTCTTTCCTTTGACCCTTCATGTCTACAGCTTCCTAAGTCATGTTGTTTGTTAGGGCTAATGCTGCAATCAACTCTTGCATATCAAAACCTTTTTTTTTCCTTTCATTTTTATGGATTGTCAGCCATTACACATTAGTGCCACTTAAATAACCTCCTAAAGAAATAGTTTTATATTAGGTTTGGAATGAAAGGCACATAAAAACAATGCTTTTTTTCCTCCAACAGGGATAGAAAGTTGATTATTAAATAACTGTTATATAAATTATGGCCAGCTTCATTCAAAATTAGATGCTCGTTTTATAGAGTTACAATTAGCATGGAGAAATTTCTCCCCCCAAAATAAATCTGCCCATATTGCATACCAAAGCCATTGCACATTTTACTGAATTGAAGTTGGTTAAGAGAACAGAGATTTAAAAAGAGGGCAACAGGGCATGTGGAAACTTGTAATCCAGGGATAAGATTTAAGTGTGTTAACTAGACACAGAGAAGAGAGAGGGTGTTTGAGAAAAACGCTTGAGGGCTTCCTACTAGTTAAAAGCCTCATCACATTTCTCACTTCTCCCATTATGTATTTTTCAACATGTTGGATAGCATTCTTAACCTAGGTGAAGCCCATCAAAAAACACTGCTTAGTGGGCCCATGTAGCCAATATCTCATGTGTGAAATACACTCCTTGCTGAAAGCTCATTTATAGCAGTTCTTGCTAAAACAGCAGCAGTAGGAAGACTGTTAGGGTTTTTTTTTTAAAAAAAAATGTTTCTTTTGCCTTCAAGGCAAAAGACTGAAATTCAGAGAAGCATGATTTTTTTCTCCATGAAAGACTTCATACGGAATTGATCTAACCTTTGAAAATATCTTAGAAAAGCTGAATAGAAAAGGCTTCATACTCAGTGTAGGCTAGGGAACTCACTCTTTTGGTGTTTTGAAAAATATTTCTGTTTGTGTGCATGTGTGTGCATGTGTGTGTGTGCGTGTGTGTGTGCGTGTGCGTGTGCGTGTAGCAGAGGACACTGAGAGAATTAAGCAAGAGAATGACCCTCTACATCCTCTGAACAGATATGAGCCTCAAGTCCACTGACTCAGATTCAGTAAGATCTTTATGGCAAGAACAAACATTCTTGAGAATATACAAGAGCAAAACTAAATTAGAAGATGGAGGAAGTTGTTCATTGGACAAGGAACAACATTAAAAGAGGATATAGCTGAGGAACTACATAACTTGGAGGACCCTTAATAGGCTGAGGGTTGGAGTCCCATTATTTCCAGTTACGTAATGGGGAAAGAAATCCATTAGAGGATTCCACTGAAGAGTAGATTGTGGCTACAAATAAGGGACAGGATATAACCATCCTCCAATGAAATTCACAATTAAATATGAAATGAATGAGACACAAAAGAGAAAATCTCAAAATCGAGCTGACCCAAAGTCTTTTTAAAAACTAAGAAAAGTCCTCAGATTGCAAGCACATAGTCCACCACCATGGTCATTGTTGAGGCCATAGTAGAACCTGCCTAGCTATTTACAGAAATGCTCATCAGCTCAACTTAGACAATGGCAGTTCAGCATGATGAGCAAAAACAGCTCATAACTGTTAAAGGCTAGACTAAATGAATTGATAATTCCTGGACTGGGCAGAGAGTTTAACTCTCAGGTGGTACCTGGGTAATCCATAGCCCTTTACCCCTCTGGTCTGTCCTCTGAGTGGATGGGTAGAAAGGTAGCTAATTTGGTGGCATATTAAGTCTTAGGACACAGTTATTCTCACTGGAAGAATGTATTATCCATTAGCAGATACTGCTAAATTTTAATAAATGATCTGTCTTTCTAACTGTCTATGCTTCACGATGAAAGACTTTTTAAATGATGACCTTATAGCAACAGCATGGTATGAATTAGCACTCTTCTAAATTAATACCCCAAATCAATTAAACTGAACAGGATTTGCATCTCCATCCAGGTTAGCTAATTAATATTTCTCATAAGATTATCTGTCATGGAAATACTTAAACTGCCCTAACAACATAAGAAACATAGTGCTTTATTTATAACAAATGTATGGTCTTTTCACTGTTCTCCTTCTATTGTATTGCTACAGTGTGGTTGTTCCTGAACGTCTCATAGAATGGAAAACTAAAAGCAAATCATGTATCCCTTTATGAAGAAGGATACACGTTATATCAGGGGTGCCCAAACTATGGTCCAGGGGCCAGATCTGGCCCCTGATGCCAATTCATCTGGCCCACAAAGCCCTCGTCACTCCTGGAGTGGCGAGGGCTTTGTGGACTGGATGAATTAGCATCAGAGGCCAGATCCAGTCCCCAGGCCATAGTGACCAGTTCTGTGCACCATGTGACTTGCCCATGGTCTGAAACGTTTGGGTACACCTGCAAGCAGTGAAACGACCATACATTTGTTATAAATAGCACACAAACCACTTTTCAAACTATTTGGTTCTTTGCAGGTATTTTCCTTCTTTTTGCATTTTGTTAAAGTTAAGCATACTCTCTTAGAAGAATTTATTTATGGTTATTGCTGCTAAAATAATATAGGCCAAATATTGTAGATTAAATAAGGTTCCAATCAAAGGAAGAGGAACTGATTTGCTTTATTATGCCATTAAGTCTAAGTGAGCAAACTATGTTATAAAAAGAAGGGAAAGAGAAGATTAATAGGCTTTTTAAAAATCCCACTGATGACCAATTATTAACTATATGAACAGCAGCAGCAAAAACTGCAGCAACAACAAAAGAAGCAGTGAAAGTAACTTTAACAGATCCAGTACACATAATTACTTCCGTTTATTGTAGTCTATTTGGTATTGCTAAATAAGGTCTTGTGTCCTATAATAATTCTTAGTTGGAAAGAAAGCATGGCAATATTGAAGAAATAACAGTTCAAACGTTGTTTCAGGATACAGAAGTTCAGCATACAAAAATACTAATCAAAAAGGACAGTTAGGAAAATCCACACTCAGGCCTTCCCCCAGAAAGAAAAGGAAAACCTGACTAATCTAGGTAATCATGACTTAGCTTGGGTTGGAGTCAAGGCTTGATGTTAGAGACCCTCTCTCCCTTCTGAGGTGTGTGTCTCAGAAACCCCCCAAATTGAACAAATTGAACAAACTCCCAAACCCATGTGCCTATAGGAAAGAACATGAGCTTGGCTCTCCTAATTAGCATACAGCCAATTAGAGCCCAGGGTTTGTATAAACAACCACCGGTTCCCATAACAAGTGTATGGTGTTTCCAGGCTTTGGATGTTGACATAACCAGGCATTCCAGGCCTGGAGGAAAAGACAAAACATAGGCCTGAAGCTTTGAGAAGCTTCTTCTAAGCCCACCTGCTTGATAAGAGAAGCAGAGATAATTATGAGGCCTTTGCAAAGAAGCAAAGCTATATTCTAATACAGTGTAGAAACCAAAGAGACTCCATGTTGAATAACTTGTGACCTATTTTATGACAGAGGCTGAGTTACTTGGCTATATCCTCCTTTGATGCTATCTATCCCATGTCCAGTGAGCTCCTTCTTCCGTCTTCTAATTTGTTTTTCTTCTTGTGTACCCTCAAGAATATTTGTTTTTGCCATAAAGCTCCTCCTGGATCCAAGCTGGTGGACTTGAAGCTCATATGCATTCAGAGGATATTGAGGGTTATTCAAAATAGTGCTGCTGAGTGGCTAGAGTGGGACCTCCTGACCCCCAAAAAACTGCCACATTGGCTTTCACCATTAAATAAGCATTTAAAATGATTTTATTTTCAGGTGGTTGATTTTGAACACCAAGTTATTTCCAGATGCTTTGTACCTTCGTTAGATTGGCAAATGCTATATTCACTTTCTTCATTTCTTAGTACAGGTACTTATAAGTAAGCTTCAGGAGAGAAATAAGACTTCATTTAGCTGGGAGAGGTCAGTGTGGAAAGGAATTCAGTCATCTAACAGCTAGAGTTCCAGAAGTTTCTGGAAGTAGCACAGCCAACAAGGAAATACCAGGAGATGAAGAGAGTGCTGCAGATAAAAAAAAACCATTTGACCCAAAGAGAGACTAAAGGTGAGAAGCATTGCTAACACTTCAAGGCTTTGTAAGTGCGAAGTTGAACAGCCAGAATGAAAGGTGAGGCTGGCTGGAAGCTCTCTGTGTGCTGCCAGTAAAGCCTTTGTGGAGGGAAATGTGGATGTTCACCTCTTGCCTTCAATATCATGCTATCTGCCCAGCCTGATGAACTGACTGTTTTACCTCTGCCTATTCCTTATTGTGAAAGTGAACGGTATATTTGCATTGAACTAACAACTTGATCTGAAGATTGTACTGACCTCTGCTTTGTGAATGAGAACTAGCTTAAGATGACCCCATGCCTCAGAGTTTTCTGCCCCACACATTCCAGTTACTACTCTGTATTTTAAGAACTCATTTGGCATCCAGCCTTTGAAGAAACTCTACAGCTACCAAACTGCATTCCACCAAACAATGTGCCTTCCATAAGAAGGTAACTATTCCTGACATAGATTTGCAGAGCTGTGCCAAGGCTTGTTGCCAACCAATCAAACAAATGTTATAGGGGAGAGCTGTTACCTCCAATCTAATTTTCTTCTCTCAAAATAGGTGTAGAGAGAATATTATGATGGAAGGGCTAAGCATGGTTCTTCCACTAACATCTAGTTATGCCCTGACAGTAAGATATCTTTTCTCCACTCTCACTTCTCCACCATCCCACCCTGCTGCTGTAGCTCATAGTAAGCTACCTGTTAGGTGAAATATTCTGAGGTCCCAGCTCTGATTTTCAGCACCAGATGGAACTTGATAGAATAAACTGCATCAAGTATAATTTAACAATCACATATAAAGTAAAGTTGTTTCCAAAAACCAAAAGGTCAGAAAACAGGAAAAATATATATACATATATATATTCCAATGGAGGAGAAGGATGAGAAAGATTATGATAATATGAACTTTGACTCTTAAAAGTTGTGTAGGCTAATAACAGGTTCTCAGCCCAGCTGTCTTTTTGTATGAAAGACATACTTTTACCATAAATTCACTAATTAGGAATGTGATGATTCCTGTTATATATTTTTGTTTTCTTCAGGCAGATTGTGCTCATAAATGAGGATCAGCTGACTTGAGAGTTCATCCACCCTTTGAGATTTTTCACTTCTAGCATAAGAATTGAAAAAGGTGGGATTTTTTCCCTTCTTATAGTTTCCACAGATTTTATTAAACGTGTCTGTGTGAAACTGGTCTCTTTTTCCTTTCAGAAGCAAGGTATAGATGCTTCTAACCTCTAAAAGTAAGCACACTGGGAAGTGATGAAATCAGCAAGGCACCAGCTGCACTGCTTCAGGAAACATGCACAGTATTTGCAAAAGTCAGCTTCCCAAGAGAAGGAAGTCTTATTGAGAGTAGCAGGAGAAATCTTGCCTATATGTTGCAGGTAAGAGGGGGGAAGACTGTAATTTCTTATTCTCAGGTGAAAGATCAAGAGATACATGGAATTATATCCCTTTCTTTGTGGAAAAGAAAATGCATGGAAAGTACCTGACTTATTGCTGACATAACATGAATTTTAACACAGTGGCAAGAAATGAAATAGACATTGCATCTAAAAGGATCTAACAAGTCTGAAACCATTTTTAAAATGGTGAATTATTATGGAATTTGTCATTCAGTGAATACAGTCATCGTCATCATCTTCATAGAACTGCAGAGCTGGAAGTGACCCTATGGATCATCAAATTCAGCTCCTGTCAAGGAGGCATAGTGGGGAATTGAACTCCCAAACTCTGGCTCCACAGTCAGAAACATAAACCATTGAGTTATCCACCAGCTCATCATTGAAAATCTCATTGGAGTTTCTCCAGCAAAAATCCTTTCAACCTAGAGTAATCTCTGACACGAAGTTATATTAGTCACTTTGGAGAATTAGTTAATGTCATATGTAAGTTGTACATAATCATTTTATTATTGCACTAAAATCAATCATATTATTATTTTCCACTATCAGTCACTGGGATGGATCCTCTTGCTTAAAATACATCACATAATTAGTCCTCTTTCAACAGTATGCAAGAAAGATGTTCCTTTTGTGTTGGACTCAATTTCCTGTGTGAATAAAGACTTCAGTCTTGTGGAAATAAAGGCTTGAATTGGAATGTATCCTGTTTTTATTTAACTAGTCATGGCTTTGCTTGGCATATGAGCACCGGCCAAAGTGATAACATGTCCTCTGGATTAAAAATCATATATACTCTCCCTACCAAGCAACTAGGAAAAATAAGAAATCAGAGCACTAATGTAGAAAATTCTTTGGAGAAAAAAAGTACAGAGTGGCAGAATTTTTAGGAGATACAGCATTGAGAATTCATCTTAATGGAAGCAAACATGCTGAAATGTAGTCATTTCAATCTTGCATTATAATGAATATATTTGATTGAAACTGCTTGAGATATAGCAATATCATCTCTGGAACTATTCCAATCATGTACTCAGTCTTCTGAACAACTGGAGCGGGGGGAGGTGGAAAAATTCTTATTCTATATAGAGAGAGAGTTGCAGGATTGTATCGTTGAAAAAAGTCTCAGTTTATTCATGCTGGAAATTATCATAGACTTTTGGAAAAGGGACCTGCTTACATTCTACTGTGGCTAATAACAAAAATTTGGCAGTTATTTTTTGCCATTCTAAGATGATAAGATTTGACACTCAACCTTTGAAAACAGAGATTAATCATTTCCTATTTTAAATTGTGGCAGCTATGTGACCCATTTTGAAGCTTTTAAACAGAGTGATTTAAAATTGTAGAATCACAGGATATATTAAATAACATTGCACATCAAAAAAAATCACTGTATTTCTCAAGATTAATACAAATGGTCAGATTTTGAAGAATAACTACAGTGTGTCACAAGAGTCACCATACATAGAGAAAATGAGAAATTGTAGCTAAATGTGCATTTATCAACAAAATATTCATTTCCTGTTAAAGTCCATTGTAATCTTGCGACAGCTCCCCGAACCAGCAATGAGAATTATTTCAGTACACTCTTCTCTTAATAGCAGCATTCTTTTAGGGTATCTGAAAGTATAAATCATATTTAAAAATATGAACATGAAAAATATTAACAATAAAAATATAATGTAAAATACAGAGGGTGCCAAAATGTATACACATTTTAAGATATTTTAACTATGTCTTACTTTTTGAAGTTGAATTGAATTATGGTAACAATGTGTAGTATGGTGTCTGCTCAAACGAATGAATGCTAGCATCACAGGGCAACAGGCATGACATGAGAGCTTACCTCAAGGAGAAATTCCCAGGCCAATGGATAGGATGAAAAAGTGTGGTTGACCCTCCACATTGTCCTGACTTAATACCCCTTTAACTTCTACCTAAGGAGGATCTTAAAGGATGTGGTGTACTATAGAAAACTGGCTACACTGGTGATACTTTAAGAAGGAATTGAAATGGCATGTGCAGTGATACAAGTAGACACATTGGTCAACATTGCTCAAGCAGTAGTTCACCATAATCAGAAGTGTCTGGATTCTGATGGTAACCACTTTGAACACCTCTTGTAATTGCAGACATTAAACCTGACTTGTATTTATCTTTTGTTATTGGAATATATTGAGTGCTGTATTGCAATTTTAATACAGTTTTTTCTTTTCTTAAAACGTGTATACATTTTTGGTACCCTTGGTATAAAATGAGTTTGTTAATTTCCCTATGTATGACAACTTTTGGGACAACCCTGTATTAAGAAAAAGTGATAAGGGTGCAGTCTAGACATTGTTGTAACTGGAACAGACCAATTGAAATGAAGGATACAAGTGAACAAGTCCTCATGACTTGCCAGTTATTTCAGTGAGTTGGTGTAAGGATAACTAAGCCTAGATCCATCTCAAAGGCTTTCTACTTATGTGGCTAAATATCCTAGCCATAAATGACAGCTTAAGAACTCTGCCATAATATAAGCAAGTCAGGGATTGTCTTTTGTCTCCCTGAAGATATTTAATAGGCTATGAAGAGGCTGCTGGATATGAGGAGGTATGCAATAACTTCATATTTGTGTCTTGATTTGTGTATCTCCCCAAGCAGCATGTGATTGCTACATAAAGAAGAAGCACCCATGGTGTAGCAGGTATTTTGGATTAATGATTCATCAGTAAAATTGCAGGTAGTTTCTCAGAGAAATCATATATTCTTGTAAACCTTTTTCAAGTGCTCCATGAAAATCAGGTGACGTATGTTCTTCTTTCTGATTCCTTTTTCTTCTTAAACTATGTTTACATGCCTAGAAATGTGAGTATTTGATTCCAACCACCATAATTCCCTTCCATGGCTTTTCTTTTCTTTTCCTCTTTTGCTTGACTTAAATATGTTTGGGAAATTTACAGAAAGAATTTGCAAGTATTTTCCCAGTAAGCAAGCTAAGTATTTTATGATGTTTCCCTATTCTTTCTCTTTGTCTTTTAATATTTAAAATTTGAATCACAAAGAATATAGGGGTTTTTTTCTTGATGCTTCTCAACTAAATCATTAAATATCCTTTTCATTATAAGCAGAATAGAGTATCTATTTTGGAATGTAGAATGATTTGCTTTTTTCCATTGTTTATTAGACGACTTTCATTGTATATTAGTATGACTTATTGATTTGTATGGTCTGATTCTTTTACTTTAATAGGTTTTTAAACTCATTTTATAGTGCCTTACTGAACTGTTGTGGCTGAATAGCTCTGTAAATTAGATATCTGGCTGTGAAACTAAAGGCTGGGAGTTAAGTTAGCCACTGTACATCCCAGAAGAGCCAGCCTGTGTGGCCGTGATCAAGTTGCATAGTCCCAGGGAACCATCAGAAGATGGGAATAATATATGACTTCTGTGTATTTTCTTCCTATACCCAGAAAAAGGTTCCCATAAGTCAGTACTGACTTGTCAGCACACAATTCTCATCATCATTAGTATTACATAGTGTGCTTCTATAACTGTATATAAATTATTTGGAATAGTAGCCGTGCTAGTCTGTGGTTCAGGCATATCACAAAATAAATAAAATAAAATAAAAAACACTGTAGTACTTTAAAGACTAACTGCTATATTTTTATATTTTTATTTTGTTTTGTTTTGTTTTCTGATATGCCTGTATATAAATTAGTGAAAATATAAATCTCAAAATCATAGTTTTTTAACCCAAAATTATTTTTGTTGTTGCTGTGGTGGTGGTGGTGGTGGTGGTGGTAATGGTGGTGTCCTTGCATGTGAGGGCACATACTGGGCAATCAATTGCCTCTAATTTCAATTTTTCAACCACATTTGATGCTTCCTCCCAGGGGACTTGTATATTATTCATATCTTTTCTAAAAGTCATTTTGCTATAATGTGTTCCAGGCTGCATGACTCATTTTTATGTAGAACCTCTTTATTTGTAGTCCAATAAAAGTATGGGATGTCAAGAATCTTTTTCAAGCTTCTCTGTTGGAAAACATTTAACATCTGAGCTCTCTTCATTGTAAATTTCCATATCTTGCTTGTATATATCACAGTTGGTAGGACAATAGTATTAAACAAGCAAAGTTTACCAGCTGTGTTTATTGCCCTCGATGACCAGATGTGGTTAATTCATTGAAATATAGCTGCTGCCTTTCCAATTCTGCATTTTATACCTTCTTTGGTTCCCCCATTGGGGGTCATGATTCTACCAAATTAGGTAAATCTTCAGACCTCTTCAACTGTTTGGTTCCCAATTGTAATTCTGGCTTTGGTTTGATTCTATACAGCTTACTATAGAAGGGGAAATATTAAAATGATAAAGAACAAAGACAGAGGAGAAAATGCTACTGAGACTCAAAGAAAAACAAGAAATGTAGACAGAAAGACTTTTAGCTACCCTGAGTTTGCCTCAAGATCCTGTCCAGACAAATTTTGTGTGATTCTATTTTTGTTTAATTACATGCTTCAAGTGCAAATGCTTACTCACAGGATTTTTTTTTTAGCATGAAAGAGGATTTTGATATTGGCAGACCCAAAATGTTATTCAAGACAAAAGAGGTTGTAAAAATAATGATCTAACTTGAACACTGCAGGATAGCTGGGTATAATGGCATCTAATTTAACATTCTTTGTTATACCTAAACTCTGCTGCTTGCTACCAGCAACCTTCAGTTTTTAATAACATGTGAGTGAAGATGATCATGGAGTCCCTGGTAGAGTACAGCTTCTTATTTTACAGGATTCCATGTTTTATACAGTTTGACATATCACTATTGATAGTTAGTGCCCAACAGCTTTCAGAGGGTTTCCTAGATAACATCAAAGAACAAAATGTTCCTTGACTCAGTGTAATATGGTACACTCTATACTGCTTTTTTATGTCTGCCTTTTCTCAGTCAATTTTCACATGGATAAAGTAATTGAATTTCCATCACTTCCCTTGGGGTACTGTCAAAGATGGCATCTTGTCATTCTGCTTAAATTGAACATTGCTGATTTTAGCCCATTCATCGCAGTTCAGTATTTAGAATCTATTGCAAATTCTTACTCTAGTCATGATCCATTCCTTGCAATCACACCGCTGAGCAACTGAAAATTTTAATTTTTAAAAAAATAAACAGCAAAGCATCAGCATTTCTAAGCAGTCACCTTCTCTTCATTTAAAATCTGTTCATATGGAAATACACATTGTTGTTCTAAACTTTCACAGCAGGGGAATCTATTAATATAAACACATTTGGAAAAACTATGCAAAGCATTTGTTATCATACAGGGGAAATGTGTACATTCCTACAATTCACACAGGAATACACACATTTAATGCATAGCCATTAGAAAACTATTTACTTGGTTTATAACAATACAATAAAATTATGAAAATGTTTTGAGACAAGTTAAGGACATTTAACAGATTTAAAACATATTTAAAAATCAGATGCTTTTCTGAAAGCTATTTTTTAATATAAAAATAAAAATGGAAAGACAATCATGGTTCTCCACGTGGGTGGGATAATCTTGGGAGGAAATCGTTAAAAGCTTGTCATCACCCCAGCCTCTATTCCAGGTAGGCAATAACCCAGGAGTTCTCAACCTACAGCCTGGGTGGCGGATGTGGTCCACAACACCATTTCATGTGGCCACCCACTGCCTCTGCAACACCCATAAGTGCCATGTGTGACAGGCAGGACAAAATGGTCATTTGGTCCCTGAAGCTGTCTGAGGGATTGTGACCTGGCCCTCAGCTTAGAAAGGTTGAGAACCCCTGCATTAACCCATTTGTCTGCCCTGTTTGTTCAGTGTCAGAGAAGCTGGTTGGCTTGGGGCCAGATATGAATTTTTGGCTCATATGCTTGACACATTGAACAAAAGGTGGTAAGACTTTCTTTTTACCTATCTCATACTGATTGTACACAGGGCCATGGGCAGATCAAAGATGAGTTGTCTATGAATCGGTCACAAAAGTCAGGTAGAATAGAAGCAGGTTTTGGTGAGTTCTAAGAGTAATGGGAGAAAGTGAAAATGCACCCTTCATCTCAGCAGCCCAGATCACAAGATTCATCTGGTGGGTTGAGGGTGTGCACGAGTGGCAGGCCATAGGCATTGGGCACCTAAGGCCATAAGGCTTGGGTGCCTAGTATGGTCATGTGACCATTTGCCATCTGGGAGTGAGTTGTCTTCAGGATTGTCTTCCACACTCTTGATGCTACTACAGACTGAGCCTTCTCACATACCCATCAACTTAACTTCTCTGGGTGATATAACAGCCACTGAAAAGTTTGAGCTGTAGGCAGCAACAAGCTGGAGGAACTATTCTTTCAGCTCTCCTGTCCCTGGGCTGTTTATAGATCACAATTACTATCTTGAAGTGAGGTCTGAAGCAAATTAGATGCTAGCGCACATACAACAACAGTATTAATGTGGTCACCAAAGTGCATGACAGACAGCAAATTAGTATAGAAGTGGGTCTGAATTATTTGGAGACAGCCATCTTCTGAATAATGGACATATCCTGTCATCCCTCATTCCTACTGTGTTGGTGTACACTCACTTCCCGAAGATGTGTAATGCGTTTCCCGCTATTCTAAATGTAACAAGTTCCCATCTTACACTACAATGGGGCTGACAACAAATTTGGCTTGAAAAACCACTTTGAAAAATAGGGGAGACGTGATATCTTTTTTTTAAAAAAAATCTTGAGTGTTTCCATTTATTTTACTTAGATAAGGCAAAGTGAGATTTCGGCTTGCTGTTTCTTTTTTAAATTGCTTCCCTCCCTATAGATGTCTGCCAACTGTCTTTCCTGGAATACCTTGCAAAGACTGCCACATTATATCATGTCATTAATCTCAAAGAATGTTGGGTAGTGCAGGCAACAGAAATATGAATATGATGCCATTATGACTGTTAAAAAGCTTTTTGCAAAAGTTTTTAAAGCATCTCCACCACCACCACCCAAAAAATCACTTGGTCACCTCAGACAGTTAATTAAGGTAAAGCAACAATGTGACTCCAAAAACTGCCAATTTTTTTTCCTCAGATGATTTAAAAAAAAATTAGTTCCCATCTTCACAAAGGACAATATTTTAAGGAAATCAAGTGGTGGATTCCTCCCCCTCCCCGCCCCCATTCATACAGGTGGGGAAAAGGTCTCAGTGCAAACAGAGAGGAGTAAATCAATAGGGAAAAGTGCCCTGTGACTATGACCATTTCCCAAGATGGCAATCTCTCACAATGGTGTTCATAGCACATTCTGTTCCATGTTTGCATGGGCAGCTGTCTGAGATTTAGCACTCCCTTCAGAGTTGCTTTCCGTGGGGATTAAACTCCAACTAAACTTTCTGAATTCTGTGTGTTTTTATGTAAGATATTACTCTGGGTTAAAAGGATTTTTTTGCAGGGGACACCCAAATGAGGCTCATTTCATGTCCCCTATCGTGCAACTCTCGGGGAATCGAACCCCGTGCCTTCTGTCTCCAAGCACAGTGCTTTTACCTACTGAGCCACTGGGGAGCTACTTTCTGAATTATGTTCCAATGAACACCTAGTATGTAAACCACATTTTCTCTCTTTTTCTCTGACATGTGGTTTGCCATGCATCAGTGTACCTCTGCTTTCAGCCAAAAGACACCATGTGTTTCAATATAAGGCAATGAGAAGAGTGCTAAGGGACTAGCAGCTCTTTGTCTAACAAGAGAGGGAGGGAGAAACAAATCTAAATACAGTCAAACCTCGCATAAAGAGTGCCTCGCTTAAAGAGTGCCTCGCTTAAAGAGCAGAATTTTCTCTCAATGTTTGTTTTGCTTAACAAATAAAACTACCAAAAATTCACTTTACAAATAAATTGGGGTTCACAATTTCCCCCCAAGTCACAATTGGTCACTTAAAATGGTGTTTCACTTAAAGAGCAATCCTGTGAAATAAATTATGCTCTTTAAGCGAGGTACAACTGTAACTCCAGGTGAGATTTGAAACCTGACACCTCTGATTTGACTCTGCAGCCACCATTTTGGAACTTGTGTTGAAGGGCGGAGCCTGGCTTTTGTATCTGGCCATGATTTTTGCCACTTTCATTTTTCTTCTGCACCAACCTCAACTCGGTAAAATGCAGACTAACCAAGGGTTTCTACAAGACATCAAAGCTGGCTTCTGTTTGTGAAATGTTAGTACAGTAATCTAATAAAGGTATCATCTATCCTTGATTTTGATAAGAAGTTATGATTGTATCAGTCTGCTTTAGCCTAAGCCTCCTAGACAACTCTCTTACACTTATATCTCTCCCATAATTAAATAATCTCCCATGGAAACAAAAACCATTTTTGTTTATGAAAACATAAACTGCAATGGATCAAAATAATCAGTATCCCGCAAAACCACCTGGGCTTGAGAGGCCATCACTAATGTCTTCAGCATCTCAGGAGAGATTAGAGATTGGATGATAGTTATCTAATTCTTCTAAAAGAGATTTATTCAATACAGTATATACTAGGGTATTTATTCTAAATGTTTCTTGCTTTAACAGTTTTCTATGGTATTTTATGTATTTTCCCCCTCCCACAATTTCTTATCTTCACCAAAATGTCCTGAATTTCTTTTCACAAAACCCTGCATATAAAATAATGTTTAGGAATTAACTCTATTCTCTACATGGTTGTAATGAGCACCTAAATAAACTAAGAGTGAACAATGGGCAAAATGCCAAACCTATCTCACTATATATAAATGGAGATAACCATTTAATGCCAAAATACTTCATCTAACTAGCTTTCCATGTATGATAGCTGAGAAGTTAATGTTTTCATCATATCATCATTATAACCTTCACCACCACCAAAACTCAAGATGGGATCATATTTTTGCTAACATCACCTTGTCTTCATAAAGACTTTTGCTACCTGTGTTTAGGATGCCAAACTAGTTAACTAAACCCAATGACTCAAAATATTAAGGAGCAAATATGGCCACAGTTCAACTGTGTTTGGGTTTGAGGGAACATTTTGTTCCACTTAGAAACCAGAACCTCAATTAGATTGTCAAGGTTCAAAGCATGATCTTGATATGAACCACAAGGTATGAGAAATGAAAGTTATCTGAAAACTTCATAACATCTTGCTGCCAGGGGTGTGTGGGGCACCATGGGAAGGCACTGGACAGGAAGTGGTGGGGGTGCCTATTGTGGGGAGTGGGGGGAATCCCATACATTGCTATTGGTGCCCCAGGGCACCAGAGGTGAAGGTGGGGTGGGACAAACCCCGATTGCCCAATTTACCAGCACGTACCTGCTTGCTGCATTATTTCCTCCCATATAAAAATTAGGGACAACCTGAAAATCTAATCGGAGCAGATGGTGATCTATTTGTAGCAATAAAACACCAATGATTCTTCTGTTCACCATATTTATACCCACAAATCATAGCTTCTTAGCTCTATCAGAATACTGTACCAGAAACAGAGTTCAGACTCAGATAAGTTCATGTTTTTCATAATAGTTCTAAGGTCTTGACATGCTCCATGTAAAGCAGCCTTAGAATAGATGTTGAAATTCCTCAAGGTCAACAACTGAGAGATGACCTCTTACAATTCATGCATCTCACATTCATGCAAGATGGGCAGTATACAACAAAAAACCAATCTCCAGCAGTAAGCACTAGGTAGTCATAAGGACCATACAATTCAGTGATTTATTACAATCGAAATAAAGCTCTTGACAGAATAAAGGAAAGGTGACAGGACTAGAGTTGAAAGCATGCACTAAGAAGCTCTTTCTGATTTTCTTTACACTGGGAAAAAACATACATTGTAAAAAGAATTAAAAAGGACACCTTTCAAGAGCAATAGAAAGGGAACACTTCAGAGGGTAAACCTGCTGTGCACTTTTCTTCCTTACTTTTATTTCACCTGACTTCTGCTACCCAAGCATATGTTACACTCTCATCTTAGATCCAACAAGATATACACAAAGCTTGAATTAATAATGATGTAGATAATACTTGTACTGAAGATTATTATTTTCAGTAGAAAAAATGTATCTAGTGAATTTCAGCAATAGGCAATTGAAAACATTTCTGTTTGTTCTAGCAAACTTCTAAGGCTCCTTTAAATGTTCAGCAGGATCCTTTTGAATTCAGGCTAAAGAATGCATGTGAGTGCTTTCAGAACAGTGTCTTAATGAAAGATAGTGTCCCCAGGGTTGATACTTTAAATGATCAGGATCAGGGGCGTAGCTACCGCCGTATCTGCCGTATCAATTATATGGGGGGGGGGGGCAACGTGCGTAAGCAAAACAAATGACAAAAGCCAAAAAAAGCAATTTCTTTTTTCCCCGCGTAAAGCATGCGTTCAAAAGTTGGCAACACCCTACATCGGTTATCGCGGGCTGCGGGATTTCCCCGTTTAAGTCATTTACTTCAACGGGGGAATCCCACAATAATCGATGTACATACGATACGATGATAAACCACGGACGGAGAGCAGTGTTTATTGACGTGTTTTATTTAATTGTGCATTACATTGTAATACAATACAAACAATTGTTCTTCTGGTTTAGTAGTATTAGTAGCGATTTGTAAAAAACAATGAGTGAAAGGAAAAGAGATTATCCCAGCAGAGCTACAAAAAGAAAAAGTAAACAGAAAAGGGAGGAGGTCATAAAAAAAGTGCCCAAAATTTCTTCATTTTTCCAGCTCCTGTGAGTGATTTAGATTGCAAATGTAATTTTATGCATTTTTTTTCTTTTGTGAGAAATCTTTACCCTTCCTAAGGGCCCCCAAACAAATTTTTATACAGGGCCCCGCCAAGGCACGCTACGCTTCTGATCAGGATACACAAATCAGTATATTGTGCCTTTAAAATCTGGATCAGTCTGCTATATTGGCTTGCATTGTGTGGGGGTTGTATTTTTTTTAAAGACATTCAGTATACAATCTGGATGTAATGCATTTTATTTATAGGAAAGTTGGGTGTAACCATGTCTTCACAGTCCCAGAAATTCCAGCTATGGTTTCATGTGTGAACTATGAGTATGATCTTCAGAAGTTAATGGGTTTTGTATGTATAGCTGACTTAGTAGTGCTGACAGGTAAATGTTCACTGATTCCATTCATCACTTGGTTACCCATAAGAAGTGGGAAAGCACTTTAGTCAATCCACCCTTGATTGGAGCAAACAGGAAATTGAAACAAGGATGAAACACAAACCCTTTTATAAATAGATTTATAGGGCGGCCAACCGTCCCGCATTCTGCGGGGCAATTCCATTTAGGGAGGGGGTAGTTCGACTTACCCTCCGTTCGAAAATCCTCCCGACCTCTCCCGTTGCGTCACGGACGCACCTGTTTCCCCTCTGCCCTGCAGGCAGTTAAAGGGAAACGGAGCCGAAAAGGCTCCAATGAACTGCGCCTGCGCAGAGACCAAATCTGGCGCCAGATTGGGTCTCTGCGCAGGCGCGGTTCATTGGAGCCTTTTCGGCTCCGTTTCCCTTTAACTGCCTGCAGGGCAGAGGGGAAACAGGTGCGTCTGTGATGCAACGGGAGAGGTCGGGAGGATTTTCGAACGGAGGGTAAGTCGAACTACCCCCACCCTAAATGGAATTGCCCCGTAGAACGCGGGACGGTTGGCCGCCCTAAAATAGAAGTAGCTACCAGCCTGTTAGGAGTAAGAGATGCAGAAACCTAAAAGAGGGGGAGGGGTCAAATTCCAGTTCTTAGAATATGAGACGAGTGATGATTCATAACTTGATTTATACTAAACTTTCTGAAGCATGTTTATTCTGTTCAGAAAATGTTGGAGGGGTACAAGGAAAGGGGGCAGTGTTTACAACACAGCTTTAAAAGATTTATATGGAAACTCACTAATCTCAGAGCCAAAAGCAGAGAACAGTTCATTCCTTCAATGTCTAAAGCATAATGGTGTGCAAAATTTTGATCTCCACTGTGACAAATGACAAGGCTTTGGATGTTAAAAATCAAAAGCAGTTGAAAGAAGAAGGATTTATGAAGGACTTAAGAGCTCTGGGAAAAGGTTAACAGTGCGATTGTGCACACATACACTCAAAAACTAGGTCCCATTGATTTAAATGGGTCTTATTTCCAGATCAGCATGTACAAGATTATAGCATTAAACCCACAACAGTTCAACCGCAACACTTGGGCCTTGTTTCTAGTCTTCAGACTTTTAGAACTTACAACTTTCTGTTTCTATAAGGAACATATATTTTATTTACCTATTTGCTGAACTTTGACTATTGTTTGGGCTGTCTGTTTGGTATGTGGTAGTGGGAGTGCATTTTTTTAAAAAAAATATATTTTTTAAAAAAATTCTTAATTATAGTTCAATTTTAATGCTGTTTTGATGTTTTTGTGAGTTTTTATTTGTTGTGAGCCGCCCAGAGTCACCTCGGCGAAGGGGGCGGTGGTAGAAATTTGAGTAATAAATAAATAAATAAATAAATAAATAAATCTTCATTCTGTGAGTCTGATGAGGCATGTATGGTCATCCTCCTACCACTTTATCCTTATCTCAACCCTGTGAGATGGTCAAGGTGAGAGCATATGATTGGGCCAAAGTCACCCAGTAAGTTTCAGAACCGAGTGGAGATTGGAACTGTGATCCCCCAAGTTATGGTTCAGTACTTTAACCACTGCACTACAGGTGAAAGGTCTTTTTTTTTTTTTTTAGAATTGCCATTGCAGGCCGCCGAAATTAGCTATTTCTTGCTAAAATTAGAATGTTGCTTTATTACTTACCCCTCAGAACTCCATAGTTCTACAATTTACCAGTCCACAGAACAAAACATACCAAAGCAGTGAGGCTAGACACATTTGTGACTAGAAAACTAGCTAAAACAGCTTACACCTATCATGGCAAATCAAATGAGGAATGCAGAAGCAGCCATATCAGCCCTTGCTCAAAAGCCAGTCATATCTGATTCTAGAGTTCAGTGCTCATTTCCATTTATAGCACCTGCAGAGGTTTCCATGGACATGTGGCAGGCATGACTATACACCAGAGTGTATGGAATGCTGTTACCTTCCCACCAAAGTGGTACCTATTTATCTACTTGCAATTTCTTGCTTTTGAACTGCTAGGTTGGCAGGAGCTGGGAAAGAGGCAGGAGCTCAATCTGTCATGCAGTGCTCGGGTGTCGAAATGCTGACCTGCTGACCTTCTAGTCATCAAATTCAGTGTCTTAACCACTAAGCCCCCACAGTCCCCAAAGCAAAATCCAAATTCTATATTAGGGAAACACTTTGTTAAACAAAGCAATCACAAACTGTATGCAATATTTGAATATTGCAAAATTTCTTCATCCAACAATATTTTGCAAAAGGGGGAAGAATGGGGAAAGAGGTAGTTTCTCCCTGTTGTATGTCTCTTTGTTGAAGCACATAAATCTTGTTTGCCATTGCCACTCTGCTATCATGTCCTGCTTTCCTACATCACACCTCTCAACCTAGAGAACAGTAGAGTCCATTAAAACCAAAACTGTCACAACTGAAGCTTTTATTACTACAGACATGTCATGAAAAGACAAGATTCACTGGAAAAGACAGTAATACAGGGAAAAGTTGAAGGCAACAAGAAAAGAGGAAGAACAAATAAAAATGGATTAACTCAATCAAGGAAGCCATGCCCTTGACTTTTCAAGAGTTGGTAAACACTGTTGTTGACAAGACCTTTTGCAGCAAGGCAAAGCAATCACACTTATATACTGCTCCTCAGTACTTAGTGCACTCTCTGGGCTGTTCACAAGTTAATTATCACTTTACCCCCAGCATGCTGGGTACTCATTTTACCAACCTCAGAAGGATGGAAGGCTGAGTCAACCTTGGGAATATCTTACCAACGACTGATTGCATTTTACCCTGTCTCTCTGCATCACAAATAGGCATTATTTTTAGGGTGTCTTGGGTTTCGATGTATTTATATGAAAAATTTAATATTTGTGTCTGTTTGTATCTGCTGAGTTTTATGCTGTTAGTTGTCCTGAGTAGGAAAGTTTTTCCTAGCGGGGCAGGATACAAGTTTAATAAATAAATAAACAAGCAAACAATCCTTGAGCTATGGTCAGGATTAAACTCACAACCTTTTGGTTGCAGTACAGCAGTTTAACCACTGCATCACCAGGGTCACTAGTAAAGGTAACATTTTCCCTTGCTCGAAAGCCAGTCGTATCAGACTCTAGGATTCAGTGTTCCTCTCTGTTTCAAAGCTGAAGAGCCAGTGCTGTCAGAAACAACTTGACCTCAGTTTACAACAATTGTAGCTACATGTGGTTACATGAAAGTCACTTGGAAGTTTATTGGTGAATAAACAAGAAGTAGGGTAGCATAATTAGTAAATGTAAAAAGGTAAAGGTCACCCTTGCTCGAATGCCAGTTGTATCCAACTCTAGAGTTCAGTGCTCATCTCTGTTTATAACTAGAGGCAGCCATGCCTAGACACTGAAGTTCATGGAATGCTGTTTACCTTCCCACTAAACAGATACCTATTTATCTAATTGCAATTTCTTGTTTTCGAACTGCTAGATTGGCAGGAGCTGGAACAGAGATGGGAGCTCACTCCATCATGCAGTACTCTGGTTTTGAACCGCCGACCTTCCACCTCCCAGTCAGTGTCTTAATCACTTGAGCCACTGCATAGCTTAATTAGCAAAGGAGCTGTTGGCAAAGTTGACACTGGAAATGCAGCAGCTAATATAGCTAATGGAACGCCCAGAGCTACTGGATAAATGGCATATTAAATAATATGTATCATTTTCCCCATCTTAAATCTGGTTCATCCAATTTCTTCACTAGTGGTGGTTTCTAATAGCTTTTGTATAAAAATTAATGTCTATTTTTTACAAGTTTCCCATAACATATACCTTTTTTCATGCAATTTTGTGTAAAACTTTTGCAACTATGACTACTGATATAAAACATTAACATGTTGATTTTGCTGTTATATCCATATTGTTATGCACCATTTTCCTTAGTTTGCACGTGTTTTCACAGTTCATGATGAGAAAACAATTTCACAGACTCTGGAAATAAGTCTAAATTTTAAAGAATAACTGCATAAAATGTACTTTATGTTTAGAAGTGCAAAAATCCATATCTGAGCCTCAAAGTAAAAAGAATAGTTCAGGGTTAAAAAATAATAATAGTTTTCAATACAACATCAGGCATACACTTAACTCTCCTGTTCAAATAATTAGTTAAAGCTGATGAACTTTGACTGAACTGTGCTCAGATTGTTGATGAAGCAACTTATATTTCAGGAAAGAAAAGCATAAGGGCAAAGAAACTAGTAAGTAAACATACAACAGCATTTATCATTCCACCAGGATAATAAACTTCTGTTGTTAATATCATGCAACAAAAAGAGGAAGAGTTTTAAAAATGGCATGAGGATTATGAATTATTTTACTTTATTTTATTTCTGCTTTATGGGTAAGATCAGTAAAATGATTTGTATGTGTTTTCTAATTCTGAGTCTGCAGGGGTTTGAAAATGAATACATTTTTCTCTGATTTTTGACAGTGCTGTCTGACAGGATATGAAATAACATACTCAAATAATCTTGCATCTGAAAATAAAGATGGATGCAGAACAGATGTTGTTTCTGTGTGGAAAGAGTAAAAACAGTACTGTATTTGTCAAGTATGTGTGGTTGTGAATAGTTTCAATGCTTCAGGAGCTGGGCTTTAAATTATTCCAAAGTGGCTGGGTAAGTGGAGCAACACAATTAAATTTATTAAAGCTTTTCTGGGTAAATTATTGATACAACATTGCAATGGATAATGCATTATGTATTAGAAAGTAATACATTATGTAAATAGATGTAACAGTTTTTGTGTTTCTTGAAACGGGATTTCATATCCTGTCCAATGATTCGGGGGTGGCGGGGGGGGGGAAACAATGCTATTGTCTCATAAATTGCAGCGGTACATTAGCATCAGAATATTGGTGTTTGCAAATGTATTAAGATAGCTTTTAGCCTTGTCTAGACACACCAAGATATTAGTATAAGTTTCTGTGTGAGAGATATGATAGACAAAAGGAAAGGTTCTTGACTACATTGGTTTCTTTTTCTCTATCATTTGTATTTTGTTTGATTTATTTTAAATGATGCCCCTACCAGAGAACCTAATAGCTTTGGATGTAAGAATTGTTTGAAAAAGGAATTTTGCTTATAAACAGAAGACAGTGCTACTCCATGACTGACCTTTAAGATGTCAATTGGGGATGCAATAACTAAATTGCACAGGAGATATAAAAGTTATTGTTAGATGAAGTGAGTGATGGCAATACTGCCGAATTAGTTGGGTGCCTTTGGAGCAGAAACATGGGAACAAATGTTGAAAAAAGATACAAGAAGTAGTAGGACAGTTGTACCTCGCTTAAAGAACATAATGTGTTCCACAGGATTGCTTTTTAAGTGAGTTTGCTCTTTAAGCGAAACACCATTGTAAGTGACCAAATGTGACCTCTGGTGGGGGGGGGAGGAATTGAGAACCCCAATGTATTTGTTAAGCGAGCTTTTGGTTGGTTTTATTTGTTAAGTGAAGCAAACATTCAGAAAAAAATCTGCTGTTTAAGCAAGTTACTCTTTAAGCGAAGTGCTTTTTATGCATGGTTTGAATGTATAATAATCTATTGAAGATAATAATTTTATGCCAGAAATTATTCTGGATTGAAAGGATTTTTGTAGAAGAAACTCCACTCAAGGAACACCAAAATGAGGCTCCTTTCATGTCCCCAAGAGCTGGAACAGAGATGGGCACTCAATCCATCATGCAGTACCTGGGTCTCGAATTGCCAACTTGCCAACTTTCCAGCCAACAAGGTGAGCTTCTTAACCACTGAGCCACTGCAGCCCCTTCTATGAGAGATGTTCCAATGAAACATGATTCAGGCAGGAAACTAAAACTGTTGGCTGAGGGCATGTTAGCATGTTCATTTTGGTGTTTCCATAACGCGTTCTTGTTCTGCACACAGTTTAGTGGTTTTTTTTAAGCAGAACTAACAATAAGGAGAAAAGGTAACAGGAACACTGGGGAGAGATCATAATAAACCAGGATATCTATTTAGACAACTGTTCAAAGCCATATTAGCTGAAATCCTGCTCAGAAAAATAAGTGAAAATTAGAGAAGATCCATTGAATCGCTGGGGAGTTGGTGAATTAACTGCCCAATAGGTTCTGTTGATTCAGTGGCCCTACTCTAGTTGCAAAGCAATCGGATTTTAGCTATATTTACATAAATAACTAATGTGTCATATTATTTCTGGTTCCTTTTCTTTTTGCAGCTTATTATATCCTTGCAGGGGCAGGGGAGAACAAAAACTACTTGAGGGCATAGCCATGAATACTCCTATTCACATAAGAAATAAAAGCAAGATAAGTCTTCATGAATAAATCATTTTATTTTCTTTCTCTGATCAGTCTACATCTATGGCATTAGTCTTTCTTACATTGCCATTTTCCATACTCTCTGAAACCACACTTCTTGATTATTCTGTGTATCCCATGGTTATTTTCCTACCTTTGGTGTTCTCTTGCCTTAATGCTGCTAATAAAAATGGCAGTGAAGTGAACCAATGAAAAATATTGAACTATTGCATCCATAGCTCAGTTGGTTAGAGAGATGTTTCCTCACAATGAACCTAACATGTTCAATCAGGATGCAATAAATCACATTCAACTTTATTTAAGTATTTTCTACCTTATCTTTTCATCTAACAGATACCTGTGATGGACTTTTGAAATGCTAATGAAAAGTATAATCTAGTACAAAATAGCAACAACAATGACAACAACAAATGCAAATGGTGCTGCTTATTTGCTATCCCATAGTGCTAAAGCAGTCTCTGAGCAGTTTACAAAGTACAGTAATTATGTAAACTACTATTTGTCCCCTAACAAGCTGGGTACAACAACCTATTTATTTATTTATTCGTATTTATATACCACCCTCCTCACCGGGGCAACTCAAGGTGGTCACTAAGACGCTGACTGGAAGGCGAAAGGTCAGCAGTTCGATTCCCGAGTACTGCAGGACGGAATGAGCTCCCGTCTCTGTCCCAGCTCCTGCCAACCTAGCAGTTCGAAAGCAAGAAATTGCAAGTAGATAAATAGGGACCACTTCGGTGGGAAGGTAACAGCGTTCCATGCGCTCCGGTGTCTAGTCATGCCTGCCACATGACCATGGAAATGTCTGCAGAAGCAGACAGCGCTGGCTCTTCGGCTTAGAAACAGAGATGAGCACTGACCCCTAGAGTCGGATACGACTGGCTTTCGAGCAAGGGAAACCTTTACCTTTAAACATAACAACCAGTGGTGGGATGTCAAAATTTTTACTACCCCTCCATGATGTCATCACAGTGTGGGCGGAGCTAACATCATGACATCATGATGTCATGGGCGGAGCCAAAGAAAAAAATAAATAAAAATTAAAAAATAAAAATAAGTGCGCGCGCGCACACACACACACACACACACACACACACCTCAACCCACCCACCCACCCACAACACAAGGACAGCAAGGAGGACAGCAAGGAGGCCGTGCATACGCGCCAAGCACTGTAGGCAAGCATGCACACCAAGTGGTTGGCGTGCATGCGCAGTGGGGGAACCAATGAAAAGGTAACCCCCAAAAGTGGTTCCCCCCAAAAGCTGCTACCGGTTCTCCAGGACACTGGGGAAAGTTACTAGCGGTTCTGGTGAACTGGTGAGAACCTGTTACATCCCATCGCTGATAACAACAAAGAAATCAAAACATTCCCTAAAAACTTCAGATTTAAAAATTATAAAAGATTTAAAATTTAAAATTTTTAAAGTGTTTAAAAAAATATCAACAAATTACAATGACAGATCAGATTAAAACTAAGTCTAGAAGATTAAAAGCAGTGATGGGATGTAACAGGTTCTCACCAGTTCGCCAGAACCGGTAGTAACGTTCCCCAGGGTCCCGGAGAACTGGTAACTGCTTTTTGGGGAAACCACCTTCGGGACTTACCTTTTCACTGGTTCCCCCACTGCGCATATGCACCAAGCACTTTGTGTGCATGCACACCTACAGTGCTTGGCGCGTATGCACAGCCTCCTTGCTGTCCTCTCTTGCAGGGAGGAGGAACAAAATCTGCTAGCCTGAAGCTCCCTATAGCCTGCTCCCCAGGATAAGTTACTCACCTTTGGATATGGTGTGTCTGTGTGAATTTTAATGTGTATTAAATACCTTTACCTATATTGACATACTACCACAGTTCCTAAAAAGGCCTGGCGGCCGGCAGGCCTGGCGGCCTGGCTTGGGGTTTTGAAGCAAAGTCTTGTAGTTACCTCATCAGTAAGCTACACCTGTGTTGTTCCAATTGCTGTTCCAATTGGAGAACCCTTAAGGAGGTACAGTACAGCTGTTATACATTTACATTAAGGGATATTATCCTAGAGAACCGGTACGATGACCATATCCATCTTGCAACATGGTGCTGCCCAGGCACTTATACTAACAGGTAAGTGACGGGTCTGTGTTTGGGGTGGATGGGTTGATTTATGTTTGGGGTGGGTGGGTGGGTATATTTTAATGTAATTTTTATTTTATTTATTTATCTAATTTATTTATGGATTTATGTTGTGGGTGGGTGGGTTGAGGTGTGTGTGTGCTTATTTTTATTTTATTATTTCTTTGGCCCCGTCCACAACATCATGATGTTAGCTCCGCCCACACTGTGATGACATCACGGTGGGGTAGTAAAAAATTTGACATCCCACCACTGATTAAAAGATTAAGGAAGAGTGGGGGCTCAAACCAACCAGCGAGCTGGGGTTATTGTGCAGCCAGTACTCCATACCTGCTCCACCAACCATGTTTTTATATTCTTCCTAAAGGGCAGCAACTCCATCTGGAGATGTAGCTCAGTTGGCAGGAGGTTCCATAGGGCCAGAGCAAACACAGAGAAGGCCCTCTTTCTGGTGCCAGAGAAATGAGGTTCTCTGGCTGATGGAACAACTTAGAGAGCCTCTCCGGTCTGCTCTGGTGGGACGGACAGATGTTCTTGGAATGAGGTGGTCCCTTTATTATTATTATTATTATTATTATTATTATTATTATTATTATTATTATTATTATTATTATTAAACTTATATGCCGCCCTACTCAGCGAAAACCGATTCAGGGCGGCTCACAACACAATCAAATACAATGCAACAATTCAATAAAACAATAAAATGTCACAACACAATGAAATATCATACATCAATAATTCAAAAAATAGAATATCATAAAATACAGTACAGTAAAATAAAACCCCAATATGTGTCATAAAGTTACAAAAATATTACAGAACCCATAGGAACATTACACAATCTTACAAAGAAAAAAGTTACAAAAAGGCATCCCCACCCCACTCACCCTGGATCCTACCCATTAAGCTGGTGGCCACCAACAGATTACTCCCCTTCCTTCTGTCCAAGGGAAAGGAGAAAGGCAATGTGTCCATCTGACATGTAGGTGCTGCCACAAAACCCCAGCCTAGAAAAAGTCTAGCAAACATAGCAGTCAGACTGGCCGGAGGAGGATGGGGCTGGAATCAGCTGGGGCATGGTGTTTCTTCCTCTGGGAAGTGCACCCGGCTTTTTCACTCCTGGCCTCAGAGGGTGGGGATGGAGTCAGCTGGGCCCTGATGTTTAAAGCCCCACTACCATCTTTAAAGCCCCACTACCATGTAGGTCTTTAAAGGTGATTACCAGGACCTTAAATTGTACCCAAAGACATACCCCACACCCCATCACCACTTGGACAGCCTCATTCTGGACCAGTTGTAGCCTCCGAATGGTCGTCAAGGGCAGCCCCATGTAGAGCACATTACAGTAATGAAGTTTGGAGGTGACCAGAGTGTGTGTGCTCATGAGCAAGGAATCCCGACCTAGGAGCGGGCATAACTGGTGAATGACACGAAGTTGTGCAAAGGTTCTCCTGACCACAGCTCCCACCTACTCTTCGAGCAGAAGTTGCGAGTCCAGGAGGACCCCCAGATTACGCACCGGGTCTATTTGGGGCAAAACTGCTGCATTCAGGACCAAAGGTGGTAGCTCCTAAGATAACGCAGGGGGGACCCCACCAACAGCCACTCAGTCTTTCCAGGATTGATCTGAAGCCTGTTGTCCCCTATCCGGACCCTGACAGCCTCCAGGCACCTAGAAAGGACTCCCACAGCATTGCCTGGATCCCCATGGGCCAAGATATATAACTGGGTATCATCAACATATTGATGATACCTCACCCCATGAGAATGAATGATCTTGCCCAGCGGTTTCATGTAGGTATTAAATAGGAGAGATGAGAGTACCGAGCCCTGAGACACTCCATAACAAAGGAGCCTTGGGCTGGACATCTCGCCCTCCAGCCACACCGACTGGGTCTGGCCCTTCAGAAATGAGGAAAATCAGGACCACACAGTGTCCTGGATCCCCAATCCTCAGAGCCTTTCTAGAAGGATACCGTGGTCGATGGTATCAAAAGCCCACCCGCCTCTCTGGGCCCGGCCACCTACACCCAGAGGAGGAGAAGTGCTGTCAGTTGTGGGTGGTTAAAGGTCACTCCCACCCACCCCTCCTGCCCTGCCACCGACGCCTGGAGGAGGAAAAGTGCTGTCAGCTGTGGGCACTGCCCAGAGTTGCTCTGCGAGTGGGATGCCATCTCCCGGAGCCATGCCATCACCTGGGATGAGAGGCAGCTGCAGCCACCAGCCCACCCTCCGGCCCCACCTGCCTGGAGGGTTAAAGAGATGCCACAGCAATGGGCTGGAGGACCTTGCTGCAGCTTTTTGAGGACGCTCCCACCTGCTCACCCTCGGGCCCTGGCACTGCCGGAGGGAAGAAGTCCTAGTTCAGTGTGGCCATTTGAGCTGTGAAGATGCCCACCTAACTCCAGGCCCCACCAACCCAGACAAGATGAGACTACAGTACCACAATTCAGGATTAGGAAGACGCTCTGTATTCCTTTGTACTGCTGTAAATGTTTACTGTTTTTGAGATCTGTTTCACTTTTGTAATGTATTTTGCTTTTGAGCTGTAATATTGATATTTGTTGATTCTGTGAGCCGCTCTGAGTCGGTCGTCACCGAGTAGAACGTCATACAAATCAAATCAAATCAATCAATAAAGCAAGCCACTGAGAGGTCAAGAAGAGCCAGGACAGATGGATGACCTCTATCCCGCTCTCACCAGAGATCATCCACCAACGCGATCAATGCAGTTTCCGTGCCATATCCGGACCTGAATCCTGACTGAAAAGGGTTTAGATAATCCACTTCATCCAGGACTCCCTGTAACTGCCATGCCACTGCCTTCTCCAAAACCTTGCCCAAAAATGGCAGGTTGGACACAGGGCAGTAGTTGGCAAGCACTGTGGGGTCAAGAGGTGTTTTTTTCAGGAGGGGGCACACCAAAGCATGTTTTAAAGTTGCTGGAAAGACCCCCTCCCATAGCAAAGAATTTATGATAGCTTCAACCTGTCACCGCCTTGGATGTTTTAACTAGCTAGGTGGGGCATGGATCTAATGTGTAGGCAGTGGCACAAACAGCCTGTCCACTTCATTAGGGACAACTGGATCAAACCGATCCCAGATAACATGGCCAGACTGCACTCTGGACAACTCCAGCTCTACATTTTCCATGCCAGGATTAAACTTTGAGCAAATCTAAGTGATTTTCTCCATCAGATAATCAGCAAAAACCTCAGCAGATCCCTGCCAACCAGGCCTGATCCCCCCCCTCTACTGAGGAGGGATATGGTCACCCGAAACAGGGTTGCTGGGTGATTATCTGCACAGGCAATGACCACCCCAATCGCCACAAGGTAGGTTTTAATTGTCAGTCTAACCAGTGTTCAATCAGACTCACTCTGGGTCTTCGCCCAATGGCACTCTTTGCGTCTCTTTGCCTATTAGGAAAATTGATATTCTTACTCTTATGGAGCTTCTGTGATGCAGAGCTGTATGTAGATACACTAGTACCTCGGATAATGATAAGACTTGGTTCCACAAGTCTCATCGTTATCCGGTTTTTAACATTGTGCAATGCATTGATCACATAACATTAAAAAAAAGCCCACAGGGGGCGATCCACCTGCCTCTTTGGAAAGGGCAGTAGGGATTCTAGCGCTGATCACATGCTACGATTGCAGCACCTGGGTAGGTTGGGGGATGTCAGAAACAGTGCAGATCGGGTCCCCCAACCTCCCCAGAGACAGCAGGGGTGGCAGAGGGCTTTTTTTTCCACCCAATTCAGGATCTCTGCCCTCCCTGCCACTTCTGGTGAGGTCAGAGGGTCCGATCCATGCTGTTCCTGATGTTCCCCAACCTACCCAGGTGCTACTGCAAGGCAAAACACTGGGGAAAAAACCCCGGATATGTCGGGGAATGTCGGAAACCGCGTTCCCTTTGCAAGGAAAGGGCTATCCAACGCTGGGATAGCCCTTTGCTTGTGAAGGGAACCCCTGTTCCCACACCTGTGGGGTGACTGGGAAGCCGATGGGGGAGTCCCCCATCAGCTTCCCAGCCACCCCACTCCTGTATCCGCAGCAGCAGCATGGCTGGGAAGCCAAACGAGGAGGCCCTGTTTGGCTTCCCAGCCATACCGCCTCTCCAAACAATACTAACAGATCGTTATCCAATGCAAATTTTGCTTACAAAATTTTGCATCATTATCCGATTGTAATGTTATCCGATGTAATCATTATCTGAGGTATTACTATACTGCCCTGATCAGCTATTTGAGGTCTCTTTCACATTCCAACTAAAATTCATTTATTACATCTCTTTCAATATCTGAAAGTCAGCCTGGATGATATGATTAACATACCATTTGAAGCACTGCTATTTTGTGAAGAAAGCCATTTGAATGGCATAGCACATATTGTCTTTCACCTCTGTATGTTGTGTTCTTGTAAGTTTTTTTAAAGAGTTGTTTTAGGAAGATAAACTCACGTTTAATTTGTAAGTCTGGTGATCAAGGCACTTACCTCCCAGGAAACTGTGTTCTGGAAAGATTAAAAACAGAGTAACGACATTTTCCTCCATGTCTGCTTTGACCCTGAGACATTTAAAACATGCACTTCTACTTACACAGACTTGCAATAAATATGTCTTGTGAAACTAGATAAAGATTACTGGCAAAAAAAGGTTACTTTCCCCTCCCCAACTGCACAGAATTCCACAACAACATTTTGAAGAATGTTATTTATTCCCAGATGTTGTCTGGCCTGACATTCCACTACAGTAATGGAGTAAACTGTACAGCCAGTGACTCAACGTCGAGTGTTGGGCGGTGCTAAACAACCTGAATCCCTAAATAGGTCAATGGCTATAGGCAGATGAGCCTCTTTAGGTGGAGTGATGGTCCTCTCAGTGGAGGAAATGCCACTGGAAACCATCATATTGGGCCAAAGAGCAAAATGAGAGGAGGAGGAACTCTAATTCCCAATGGTCATGTAGGTGGAAGAGGCCATGCCAGATGGACTGGCTGTGAAGTCGCACTTTGTCCATGTCCTCAAGGCTGCAGGAGTCCATTGCAGTCCTGGTGTTAAATCCTGCATGTCTCATTTCATATGTTACACAGGAGATGGCTCTGAGATCGTAGTCACTTCATGGCAAGCTGGGATCCACCTTAAACAAATTCATGCCAATGGCATTTTTCCTGATTGCCTCAGAGGGCAAAGGTGGCCCAGAACCAGCTGGCCTCCAAGACCAGCCCTTCTGGTGCCCTGGGAAAGGGGGGGGGCCATATACTCAAATCAAGTTGTGGCCAACAACAACATATTTATTCCCGCAGCCAGGATGCCCTCAAAGGTCCCACACAGAAACCTCAGCAGCCTGGCTCAAAAAGACCAACTTAAATACCCAGATTTTTCAGACCATAAGACGCACCTGACCATAAGACACACCCAGTTTTTAGAGCAGGAAAACAAGAAAAAATATTCTGAACCTTTGGACCATAAGATGCACACTCATTTCCCCCCACTTTTGGTCCAAAAAATACGGTATATACCAGTGATGGGATGTTACAGGTTCACACCAGTTCACCAGAACCGGTAGTAACTTTCCCCAGTGTCCCGGAGAACTGGTAGCAGCTTTTCGGGGGAACCACCTCGGGGGCTTATCTTTTTGCCGGTTCCCCCACTGTGCATGCATGTCAAGAGCTTGGTGTGCATGCGTGCCTACAGCACTTGGCGCACATGCACAGCCTCCTTGCTGTCTTCCCAAGTGGAGAGGAGGAAGAGAAGCTGCTAGCCTGAAGCTCCTATAGCCTGCTCTCCAGGGTAAGTGACTCACCTTTGGGTGTGGGGTGTGGGTTTGTATTTTAATATGTATTTAATGTGTATTTATTTTTAATGTGTATTTTTATGTATTTTATGTGTATTTAATTTGTATTTTTATGTGTTTTTATGTCTATTTAATGTGTATTTAAAGTGTATTTATTTTTAATGTGTATTATCATGTGTTTTATGTGTATTTAATTTGTATTTTATGTGTTTTATGTCTATTTAATGTGTATTTATTTTAATGGTTATTATATGTGTTTTACATGTATTTTATGTCTATATAATTTGTATTTTTATGTGTACTTATTTTTATGAGTTTTTTACATTGGCTCTGCCCACAAATTAGGCTCTGCCCACATCATTGGCTCCACCCATGGTGTGGTAGTAAAAATTTTGACATCCCACCACTGGTATATACATCGTAAAACCTTGCAATTACTGTTTTGTAGTATGAGTTCCCTTGAACATAATGCTAGGATGTGATGCAGATATAATCTTATCTCCACTGCAAGATCTTCTATAGCACAAAACGAGATTCTGAGACTCCTATTTCAGATATTTCTATCCCCCTCTTCATCTTGAAGGTTCTCAAAGATGCTACTATTAATAAAGGCAATACAATTGAAATAGTACTCTGAAGCATGTTCTATCATGTTGAATTGTGCCCAGAAATATACTGGGAGCCACCAATTTAGTTTTAACACTGATACGTTATGTTCCAATTGATTGGTCCCAGGCAGCATTATTTCACCACATGAAAGACTTCTGAGCAGTTTTCAAAGGCAGGCTACTTCTGTCCAAGGACAATAGCTTAGTGAGCTAAGAAGAGAGGATATTTTAAGCCTCTAAGAACATATGAACAAGGCAAGCACTACTACTAAAACTTCCAGAAAAGGAACCTGTGTAGCCACACACAAAATTCTGAAGAAGTTCTGACAAGCTTTTTAAGCTAGTCATGTTACCTATTCTTCTTCCTCATTCAGCCATTAAACTCACTAGATTATTTTGGGCAAGCTCCTGAATCCTGACAGAGATGTGAAGAAAACTAAGGTCACTGCTGTGACCTCCTTCAGAGAAAGGCGAGCTATAACTGCAACAAAGAAACAAACACCATAACATCTTCAGCTTATAAAAAAAGATAAATAGCAGTAAAAATTTCCACCACCACCCTCTCTCTCACACACACACAGTAATGGCCTTGGACCCTGATTTTGGGAAGGAAGAGTCAACTCCCCAGCTTGCTGTCAGATCAGAACTGCCTGGTCAGGACAAAGCTGATCAAAGAGATTAGGAACCAACAGCAACTCAGCCAGCCCACCCTGAGGCTCAAAATGTCAGTGAGCAGGAGGAGGAGGAACCAAGTACTTTGGAGAGATGTCACTTTCAGCTGAGACACGAGCTGCACATGTGAAGGAGAGAAGCACACGCTTGTTTACAGAGACCACTTCCAGCTGTGAGTCCAGAGCCAGAGAACTTTTAAGGAACTACCCATGGCAGTTAAGACTTTTGTCGGAACAAGACTTGATCTCCTGATGCTGTGTTTCTCCTTTCTGTATACTCTGCCTGCTTCATGAACCTGGATTTGTACCTCAGCCTGCACTCTGATGATGCCCCTTGGATTTTCCTTTCGGACTTGATTGAACTGGTAATTGAACTGGTAATTGAACTCGGCTATCTGACCCACACTCCTGCTTCTCTCTCCCTTGCTCCTTCATGCAGTAAGCCTATGCTATACCAACAACAGCAGAGGGGGCCATAACACCTAAGAGACCACATCGCCTTAAGGCAGTGGTCAGCAAACTTGGCTCTCCAGCTGTTCTTGGACTTCAATTCCCAGAAGCCTTGATCAGCAGGAGTGCTGACTTGGGCTTCTGGGAATTGAAGTCCAAGAACACCTGGAGAGCCAAGTTTGCAGACCCCTGCCTTAAGGACATCTGTCCGTCCTACCAGAGCAGATCGGAGAGGTGCTCTGGTTGTACCATCAGCTAGAGAGGCATACCTCTGTAGCACAAGGAGGAGGGCCTTCTCTGTGTCTGCTCCAGCCCTATGGAACCTTTTGCCAAGTGAGCTGTGTCTCCAGATAGAGCTGCTGCCCTTAAGGAAGGGGATCAAGACCTGGCTGGCAGAGCATGTGTGGGGTATGGGCCAGACAGTTGCCCCAGTCTGTTGGCTCATTTGATCTCCCTCTCTCTGTTTGTCTTGTTTTAGCTTTTTAAAATTTTTAATTCTTTTAATCTTTATTTTATATTATGTTTTTATTGTGTTTTAGGTGCTGAGAGTTGTGATAGCTGCCCTGGGTCTTTTTGATGAGGGTGGCATAAAAATTTGCTTAAATAAATAAATAAATAAGCACAGAGACACTCTCTCACTCTCACGCACGCGCGCGCGCGCGCACGCACACACACACACACACACACACACACACACACACACACACACACACACACACACACACACACACACACACACACACACACACACACACACACACACACACACACACACACACACACACACACACACACACACACAGAACAACACTCCCCAGAAACCTCAGTAGAAATTAAGATATGTCTTCTGAATTATGAGGCAAGTTGGTGAAACATTTTCTCCATTTTATAATAAAAATAAGATAGTGTAACTGAACTAGGCCAATCTAGACTATTCAGATGAAGTGCAAGGTGAGGCACATTGGCCCAAATCAAATTCAGAATGGGATCCCTACCAGTCTGAATACCTTCAGGAAGATCAGTCATGCCAATCCAGTATATCTCACAAATATAGCAGGCCTACTGAATCAACAGAGTGTATGAGTTACCAACTCCCCACTGATTCAATGGACCTATTCTAGTTGTCATTTACTACTGGATTTCACCCAGCCTGGGTGAAAACAATGATTAATCCAGGATTGATTCATTGATTGATTCATTGATTGATTGATTGATTGATTAGGCCAAACTCCACACACGAAATAATTGCTAAGTCTGAAGGGTAAATTTATTTGCAAATGTGTAGGGCAAAGCTTCACCACTAATCTAAATAACAGATAGTACCAGTTGGAAAAAAACCTACTACCTATGCTAACCATTCTGAACCTTTAAACCTGATATTTATACATTTATGCCATGAAATCTCACTCCCATGTTTTATGAGATGGACCTGATTCAGGAAAGCTAACATTAAAATGCAGCAGTTAGTCTTTAAAGTGCCACAACATTTTTTGTTTGGCTTTGTTTACTCTTTGATATGTTTGAAACACAGGCTAGCATGGCTACTATTCCAAAAAATTCAACCTAGTAGGGTGTCCATCAGAATGCTGGCACAAACCGTTAATCCAGAGTGAGAATACACGACCAAATCTGATCACTGCAGCTGCTTATCTTTTAAAAAAACATATACCTTGGCGCAAACTTAATGTTAAGCATACCGCTTTTAAAGTGTGCTTATAATAGCATACCATTTGGCAATTATTTCATTGCATTTAGAAGAAGCTGTTGCCAATGTGTTATTGTTGTCACCATTAACTTTCAACTTGACCTTTGTGCTTTTGTTGGGGGGGGGGAACCCTATTATCAGTAACCTTCCCAAAGTATCAACTTCCAAGACTAATTGTAATATTATTTTAGCAGCTGTGTTCTGTATGTTAAGCAATTTTCAGTAAACCTGCTTATCATTCAGATGGATAATGTTGGGGGGAAACAGAAAGAGTATTTTCCTCTCCCCTGAGAACCCTAATTACATTGCCTGTTGACTTTGTAAATTAGTAGAGAGGCGAACATTCTTTAAAATAAAATAACCACTCTAAAAAGGTAAGTAATGCCCTTAGTTGTTGTTGTTGTTCACTTTCTAAAGTATGAGTTTGCCCTTTGAAGTGCCCATTAAAAAACATTCCACAAATAACTTCACCCTGTTTTATAGTACATAAATGTAGCAATGCTGAATGGACCTGGCACAAATCAAACGGAAAGCAAGCACTGAGTTCAAGTTGAACAGAAACATAATTTCTCAAGTTGAGGATCAAAGCCTGAGACACAGTTCTAAAAAAAGAAAGAAAAGAACAGCAGGGAAGAGTTTTGAAGAGGAAATCACATCCTGTAGAATTCAATATTCAAGTTCAGGCTTGCTAATAGCTCCAGACAAGCTACCCTTTGCGATTCGGGGGTGGGATGGGGATCATTCTTCATAAGCAACATTTCAAATGAAAGTAAGAATCATAGACACCAGTGTACCACAACAATTAGTTTCCCAGATGGTTATAACATTGACTCTCAGAAGGCTAGGAAACATGTCCATTGTTAAAGGATTCTGGGGAGTGGTGGGATGTCAAAAATTTTACTACCCCACCGTGATGTCATCACAGTGTGGGCGGAACTAACATCATGACATCATGGGTGGGGCCAAAGAAAAATAAAATTAAAATAAAATAAAAATAAGCACACACACACACACCCCTCAACACACACACACACACACAACACAAACCCGTAAATAAATTAAATAATATGTCAATATAGGTAAAGGTATTAAATACACATTAAAATACACACAGACACACCACATGCAAAGGTGAGTCACCCTGAGGAGCAGGCTATAGGGAGCTTCAGGCTAGCAGCTTCTCTTCCTTCTCCCTGCTTGGGAGGACAGCAAGGAGGCCATGGATACGCGCCAAGCACTGTAGGCATGCATGCACACCAAGTGCTTGGTGCGCATGCACAGTGGGGTAACCAGTGAAAAGGTAAGCCCCGAAGGTGGTTCCCCCCAAAAGCTGCTACTGGTTCTCCGGGACACTGGGAAAAGTTACTACCGGTTCTGGCGAACTGGTGCGGACCTGTTAGATCCCATCACTGATTCTGGGAAGTGAAGTCCAAAGCATCTGGGAGCCTAAAGTTGATTGCACCATTTGCATGCTTAACATTCACAAATTCAAATGAAGGTTGATATAGAACAACAGGAGACAACGCATGGTCCCCCAGCACCTCTGGTCCCTCAAGTATTACCTCAAAAACAATGTTAATAAATAATTTTATTTTATTTTTATTATTATATTTTAAAATTCATTTTAGCCCTTGAAGGACAAAAGAGTCGCTTTCAGTTAACAAAAAAAGCTATTGTTAAAAGAAAGCATTTGGAGGGATGAGTGCCACTGTAGCAGGTGTGCTCCTTCATAGTCCAGGCATGGGCAACTCCTAGACATCTGGACATTGCCCACTCTGGTGTAGAACATTAGAAGTTGCCTTACTGAATCAGTCCATAGATGCTGAAATAGCAATTACACTTATATACCACCCCACAGCACTTAATGCACCCTCTGGGCAATTCACAAGTTAATTAACATTTCCCCCAAAATGCTGGGTACACATTTTACTGACCTTGGAAGGACGGAAGGCTGAGTCAACCTTGATTCCCTGTCAAGATCGAACTCACAAAGTTTTGGCTAGAGTACAGCAGTTTATCTACTGTGTCACAAGGGCTATGCCCTGATGTACCTAATACATAATCACGTTCTGACCAAAATCCTGTTGCACAGCTTACCTATGCAACAGTAATGCTATCATTGTCAACAGAAGATTGTTTATAAGCAAATCAAATTCCTTTAAAAAGAAAAATCAGAGAATGAATAGTTCCCCCACAATGAGGCCAATGTTTGTGCTCCCTGTGAAGAGATTGAAAAATCAGGGATGATGGCTTTTGATGCTCTTCTGGAAAATCAGGCCTTTTGCTTTGAAATAGATGCTCAGAATTGGCTGGCTGAAAGAATGGGGGAGGGGAATACCTACCAGTAATTGGGAAAGCAGAGTGATATCTGGAGTTATCAGTGTAAAAGCTGTCTTCAAAGCCTGACTGCACTGCTCCTGTCATTTCATTAATTGAGAAATTACTTCAGCTGTGTGGTTGAGAGGAGGGCAGAAATTGCTCTCAACAAATGATTCCTAAATTATCAATTGAAGTAGTAGCTCTTCAGAGTTGCTTCTTTAACACAAGAATAAATGGTGCTTAAAGGTAGGATAGAAGGCCTCCTGGGCAGCATTAATAGCTCAGCTAGTGCGCCAAAGTGTCTGGACTTATGTGGCACTACCAGCTCCACCTTCTGTATCTTGTTCACAAACGAACACCATCAGATTTTAACTTTTGTTCTTTAGAACATGTCTTCATGCCAAATCAGAAAGTGTTTTTGACATTTTAGTTGACAGAGAAGAGTGAAGCCAAAAAGCCCAGACTTTGTAAGATTTATGCAGTTGTTCAGTTGCTAGTATAATAAGTGAAATTTGTGAGGGTTTCTTTGCTTGTTTGTTATGTTTCTCAGAATATCACTAGGACTTTCATCCCATCCAATTTTCACACCTGGTCAAAAGACTTTCTCCCCCTTCTCACGTGCTTAGTGGTGCAGGGGTTAAGGTGCAGCCAAAACTCTGCTCACAATCTGTTAAGTGTCAATGAATTCCAAGTTGACCCACTCCTCCATTATTTAGAGGTCAGTAAAATGTTGGAGGCAACCCAACATGTTTGAGACAAAATGATAATTGCCCAATGATTGGCTGGAGACTGCTTTACATGCCATAGGTTGGTATATAAGTATAGCTGCTATTTCTATATAGTTTTGTATGTTTTATGAATGTATACATTTTAATATTTCCCCCATTAACAGGAGTGTTTGTATACATTTTTAAAGCAAGAACATTTTACTTGCACATTATTGTGTTACATTATATTAAGTCACTTATGACTTATGGTGAGCATAATAGAATTCTCCAGGTATGTGAATGGAATAGAATAATTTACTACTTTCACAAACCAATGGGTTTCCATGATTCCATGATCAAGGTGGGATTGTAACTCAGAACCCTTGAGTGCTACTCTAATACCTATCCACTACATCATGCTGGTTTTCCTTGTACACCTCTCTTTGTAAGCCAGTTGTATCTGACTCTAGGGTTCAGTGCTCATCTCTGTTTACAGCCAAAGAGCCAGAACTGTCTGCATCTGCAGATGTTTCCATGGACATGTGGCAGGGATGCCTAGACACTGGAGTGCATGAAATGCTGTTTACCTTCCCACCGAAGTGGTTCCTATTTATCTACTTGCAATTTCTTGCTTTCAAACTGCTACGTTTACAGGAGCTGGGACAGAGACAGGAGCTCAATCTGTCATACAGTACTGGGGTGTCAAACTGCTGGCCTTCCAGTCATCAAGTCCAGTCATCAATTTCTTAATGACTCACTGTAGTCCCTCTTTGTATAATTTGGTATATCTTTGTATAATTTGGTAAAAACAAAGCCAAAGGAGAACTTAACATCAGCAATTTCCCTCCAGTGATAAGACAGCAAAAGGTATGCACACGCTTACACTAATAGTCTTGCAGATTGACTATTGATTAAATTAATAATAAAATCTCAGTTAACACATTTCTTAAAGTCTGTTTTCTTAGTGTGGAATTGAAACTCAATATGTATATGGCATTTTGTGTTGCAGTGACTCTAAGCAGGAACATTTATGTATTTTTGTAAAATCCTGAACAGTTACTTGGCAGTTACTTCAACACAGTGGTGGGATGTCAAAAATTTTACTACCCCACCATGACATCATCACAGTTTGGGCGGAGTTAACATCATGACATCATGATATTGTGGGTGGAGCCAAATTAAAATAAATAAAAAATAAAATAAAAATAAACACACACACCCCTCAACTCACCCACCCCCAACACAAACCCGTAAATAAATTAAATAAATTAAATAAAATAAAAAATACATTAAAATACACCCACCCACCCACCCAAATATCCACCCACTCACCCCAAGCACAAATCAACCAGAGCTGAAAGCTTATTCTGGCTAATCTTTCTCACACTAGGTCAGAGTGAACTCACCACAAGATGGCTTCATTTTGGCACTTTTCAACTTTTTAACAGTTAAAGAAGTTAGGTACTAAGTCTTTGCCTAACCAGTTCTCTAGGATAATATGCCTTAATGTAAATGTAAAACAGCTGTACCTCCTTAAGGGTTCTCCAATTGGAACAGCACTTGGAACAGCACAGCTGTAGTTTATTGATGAGGTAACTCCAAGACTTTGCTTAAAAACCCCAAGCCAGGCCTGCGGACCACCAGGCCTTTTTAGGAACTGTGATAGTACGTCAATATAGGTAAAGATATTAAATACACATTAAAATACACACAGACACACCACATCCAAAGGTGAGTCACTTACCCTGGGGAGCAGGCTATAGGGAGCTTCAGGCTAGCAGCTTCTCTTCCTCCTCCCTGCTTGGGAGGATAGCAAGGAGACTGTGCATATGCGCCAAGCACTGTAGGCGTGCATGCACACCAAGTGCTTGGCACGTATGCGCAGTGGGGGAACCAGTGAAAAGGTAAGCCCCAAAGGTGTTTTTTCCCCCAAAAACTGCCTCTGGTTTTCCGGGGCACTGGAAAAAGTTACTACCAGTTCTGGTGAGCTGGTGCAAACCTGTTACATCCCATCACTGCTTCAACAGTTACATTTTCACTTGTTTGCAATTTTGCTGTGCATGAGATAACAGCAGTACATATTTCATGATTCTTGTTTAGCAAGACAAGGCTTATAGCACCAACTCCAATTATAAGATTTAGAGTGCTACTTGGCCACAACAAAATGCAGCAGACAACCTAGCTGGTAGAAATGTTGGTGGGAGAGAGGGACAAATGAAGGACAATGGCTGGTTGTGGGAGAGAGACCTTTTAAAATAATATTACCATTTTTTCATCATCTTCTATTTCTGTCCTTCCTCAGTTTTTCGTTGCCTGCTTGCAGGTGGCAGATTGTGGCAGGGGACTATATCTTGAGGATTGACAAAGTGCTTGTAGTATTGTGTATATATTGTGTATGCTGCAGGGACCCACTTTATGACTCAGTGGCAAGAGCAAATATATACACATTCCAGTTATCCCTCAGCCTCACAGAGAAGAGCTATTTCTTTGCTCTTTTGCTGCCAAATTTAATTTGAGTAAGGAAATCCTGCAATGTACTATCCCCGTTTCATCTGTTTCTCTCAGCTTTAATGCCTAACCCTGTTTAACAACCGCCGAGACTGTACCAAAGACTTCTGAACAGGAAAGATAATGTAAATTATGTATTCTTGCTTTTTTACTGTGAACTGAAACTAGCAAGGGGTAATCCCTTCCACAAGATTTCTTTTTCCCCTTGACAAAGTCAGAAGCAGCTGTAAAGGCATTGGATTCTCTACAGGCTATAATTGAAAAGCCTGTGCATGTAACCATCCATGTGCAGGGATTTTTTCTCCCTGAGAGGCTTCTTGTTGGCACCTGTCTCCTGGGAACCCACAAACTGTTTTCCTGAATTCTGAGTTTGCAAACTAGTTCAGGGAGTTGGTATCAGAGCTGCTGCAAATAGAAAATACAGTCTGAGCAACAGAGGAGTATGAGCACATACACTCTTTCAGGAACTCTTACTCTTAGTCCACACACTGGGGTTTTTTTTGTTTTCATTCCAAGCATGGCAAAATAACAGCCCAGCTGGGCATGACAGAAGGGGCTTCACAGTGGGGAAAACTGGGGGATAGAAAGCAATTTCCACAGACTGTCAGGGCTCCATCTTGGGCTTTTGTTTAAAGAAAGCACCTTTCGACTTCAGTGCTGTGCTAACAGCTCTAAAGACTACAGGTCTTTTAAAACCTGTTTCCTCCCAGCAAACAGCTTTCCACATCTGAAACAGATTGCCAGAGAAAAAGAGAAGGCTGACAGGAAAATAAAAGTTAATGTTTTACAATGTTTATGAAAGGTGTCGGCCTATTCTAAGAAAACAGCAGGAACAGAAGGAGGGGTGGGAGGAAACATGATGTTCAAGAGCACTTCTGTTAAATGGGCAGGTTTAAGGCTCATATACACACAAAGCATAGAAACACAGGCAAAGAAATGCTCTCTGGAAAAAAATTATCAGGCCTCTAAACACAGCAAGCGGCTTCTCTATACATGAAACAAGAGAAATTCTGAAATGAGGAAATTGCTGACTGCTGTTTACATTTATCCACTTATTTTCACTTAGTAACATACACATCCTTCCCAAAAGGAAGCAAGAAGAAGATGCCTGAAGCTTTATTTTTCTAAGTGCCGCTTACTGGGGAGGAAACACTGTTTAGATGAAAAGAAGCTGAAGAGAATGTGCAAATCTTGACAGGCAATGAATCTATTTCTTGAAAGGAAGAAGAACAACAATAGGTATGATATGACTCTCGAGAACGTATGTGCAAGTATCTTGCCTTGTGTGGCTGGGATACTCAGTAGTATCCAAAGAAATGAATAGACAATACAAGAGAAGAGCATCAACATTGTCTAGTTGAAACAGAATTGGGTTGTTGTTGTTTTTTAAAAAATTATTGATTTAATATATGGGTGCCCAAACTTTTTGGACCATGGGCCAATCATGTGGTTCAAGGAGCCAGTCACTAAGGCCTGTGGGCCGCACCTGGCCCCCGAGCCTTAGTTTGGGCACCACTGATTTAATATAAAGAGAAGTAAAAAAATAAATAATTCAAAAATATAACAATAAAACATTAAAATTATGTAAAATTAAGAATAGACAACAACATCTACTAATATGTTCACCCATCACCAATGGGACGTTAATATCTTAACAAATAATATAAACAAAAGTCTCACTTATTCTTATCCCCTATCGCCAAAAACTTAAATATTCATGTGCTGGCCTTATCTCTTTAGTTTTAACAAACAAACAAAACCAATCAATAAAATTTCCCCATATCTCTATAAAGTTGTTGTTTTTGTCTTTATTATACCTTTCTTTAATTTTATTTTACATGTCAATTTATCATTTATGGCAATGTTATTTAAACACAATATTTTTGTTAAAAACAACAACACCATAACTCTTTCTGTAGAAATACTTTAGAACTATTTCAGTTGATTTTTTTTTAAAAAAAGTTCTGAGCCCAGGGATTTTCCCAAAATCAAACATAGGAGACATAAAAGAATTTCCAGAAATTTTTGAAAAAGGAGTAAAAAAAAGAGTTGGGAAAATTGAATTGAATTGAAATTGTTAAATCAAAATCTTACTTTCCAGTCTTGCTAAGTACATGTGCCAAGAAGAAAACATGCCTATAGGTAGTGACATCAGCTTGGAAATGCTTCAGTTTTACAGCACATGTTGATGGCACTAGGTTTATTCTATCAGTGATGGTGAATCTTGGCACTTCAGGTGTTCTTGGACTTCAATTCCCAGAAGACTAAGTCAGCACTCCTGCTGATCAGGGCTTCTGGGAACTGAAGTTCAAGAACAGCTGGAGTGCCAAGGTTTGCCATCACTGTTCTATAACATATCTGAATGAGGGAAAGCTCTTTCCAAGAGCCCTAGAAATCTTCTCCTAGTCTACATTCACAATGCTGGACTACCTGGATGGTCACCAGGTAGAAAGTCTTAAGCAAAGGTCAGGGGAGGTGGCATGTTAGGTGCACCAAAAGTAGAGCAGAGTAGAGTGGAGCATAAACTGAAATGAGCTGACCACCCATCTCAGTTGAGGGGAATGCTCAGCAGCTTCAAATGTATTTTTAAAACTCTCCTAGTGGTGGTGAGCCTCAAATGGATAATAACATCTGCAGAACCAAAAAATATATTAAATAGTGACAGTTCTGCTGTGTTGAGTAGTGCACTGCCACTGCTTGTCTCAATTGTAGCACACTGGCTCTGAACCCAAGATTTAAAGCAATGTACTGCTCACAGAAGCATCATTGTATGATCTACCCACCCACATGATGAAGTCTCCCTGGGATCCCAGAAATACAGCAGAAGAACACTGAACGTAGAGCCACAAATCAGAGATTGCTCCCTCTGGGCCAATTTGACAGATACTGCGGGGGGGGGGAGGCAGCTCTCTTACCTTGCTATGTTTTCCATTCTTGTACAAACCATATAACTTGGTAACACCACAAAACATTAGGATAGATAGGACATGATGGAGACGATTTGCCACAGAAAGGAAGGGGGGCCACTTAGCTCCTGTGTGCACCATTACCTCCTACCCGGACTATGCAACTTTGCTCCCCAGAATTCTTGATATTGTGTTTAAAGTTTTCACTAAAACATTCAATTGTATAGGCTACATGTAAATTTACACCAAATATCACTCTGTTGTGACATAACAGGACCTCTCCCTGGCCACAGAGAAATAAATATTTCACATAGTTTTGTGTGTGTAAGTGCTGTCGTTGCTGCTGTCAAGGATGTGTGTGTGTGATGCGAAGACACTTCTCAACAATGGTTCCCATAAAACCTAAACTCCTAGAGCTGTTAGAACTCAGCTTTTCCAGGGTTGGGTAAGGGAGTGCAAGAAAGGGATGGATGCCAGCCATAATCCATTTCATCAATTTACCAAGGGACTGAGTTGCTTTCTCTAGCCCCTCATTCAGTTCAATTGCTGTTTGAACCCATGTTCCTGGCACTGGGATTAGGCTATCCATGATATGTTGGTGGGATCAAATCTTGACCACAGGCCTGAATCAACCCATTTCCTTTAAGGAGAGCACATTGTGCTGGCGATTCACCTTTCTTCAGACCTCCCCATTCCCTCTTGTTGTTACCTTTTGTGCTTCTGCCTCCAGTTGGAGATGGAGACCACATTTCCCACCAGTTGTCAAGATATCTACAACACGGATACTGGACGATGGGATGCCAATGGGCTGTGCTAAGGCATCCATTTCCCTTGGTCACTAGAATTTTGACTCATACCCTGGTCCATGGGTCTAGACTAACAAATGTTCTACTTCCCCTGAGATCAGAATATGGGGTCCAGCTCCTACTTGAATTCGCCCTATTCTTCTTCCTCAGATACTGCTTTTTCTTTCTCCTTCACCTTTAAGCTGGCTCCTGCCTGTTGAGCCCAGCCTCTGTCTCTTCACTTGGGTAAGACCTATCAGCCCCTTGGAACCTTGGCTCAGGTGCCAAAGTTTTCGGTCAGGCCCACTTGATATAGAAAGTTGCAATTAGAATAGACAGGGAACAATGTCAGCTCACCTGAGTACCAATATCAGCCTCCTCAGTGTGTGAAATAGAATATATGCTAATTAAGTTTTAAGAAGTGGTTTATAGCACTAAGGACTGTGGTGGTTCTAGTGGTTAAGACACTGAACTTCATGACTGGAAGGTTAGCAGGTCAGCAGTTCGAGACCCGAGGACTGCATGATAGAATGAGCTCCTGTCTCTCTCCCAGCTCCTGCCAACCTGGCAGTTAGAAAGCAAGAAATTGCAAGTAGATAAATAGGTTACACTTCAATGTAAGTTCCATGTGGTGGAGAAGGGCAAAATAGCCATTTGGCCCCCGAAGGTGCCTGAGGGAGCGTGACCTGGGCCCCAGCTTAAAAAGATTGAGAACTCCTGGTGTATATACTGCAATACAATTCCATAGCATCAAACTGATGGGCTCTGGGGTTGGGTCGCTTGTCCAGCAGAATGTAGAGGGAGTAGTATGCTGTTGTGGAAAGGGGAAGATATGAAGAAATGTGCCTGCAAGGGCACTGGAAGCAGTTGTGGAAGGTAGAGGTCAAAAACAGGCCTTGTTCTTGTCTATTTTTATACTGCATCTAGTCTCAGCACAACTAACAGGGATGTCTTATGAAAGAGAAAGACTTCTCCCCAAAATATATTAGCCATCAAGTCTGGATTTAAAACAAAGGACAGTAATTCCAAGAAAGGGATTTTTTTTCAGCTATGCAGAAGCTTGGCAAAGCACTTGACATTGACAAATATGAATTGACAGTATTATTTGATTGGTATTTCAAGGACAGAAGTGAAAATGTACTTGGATAGAGCAGACAATAGATCACTGAAGGATACCGGTATTTGTATAAGGAGAGGGTTAAAGGAGGCAAGCCAATTATTTTTCTCCTTGATTCAAATGCAATTCTTGTACATTTTGAACAAGTTCATAGAGCAGCTCAGCAAAGTAGTTGTGCAGCTTCCATGTAAACATTCTACACTTTCTCATTGTTCTTAGTGAATATATGTTTGGACCAATTTGAAAAGCAAGTTTTGTTCCAAAATTTGATTGGAAAAGCATTATCAATGTAGTCAACCAGCATTTTAGAAGAACATGTTCGCACAGTTATTATTGATCGGTCATACGAGGCCATTTTATAGCATAGGAAATACAACAAGTCATTATTTCTTTCTGCATACAGCCACAAATCATTTGAACGCCTTTGTGCTAGCGGTGGGATTTTAACAGCAAAGAAAAATTTGTTATTTTCTGCCCAATGCATGCTGAATGTAGGGTGTAGGTGCTAAGTTATGGTAGTCCTAAAATAAGGCCATATCTGAACAAACAAGGAATGGATTCTCAGTCTTCTTCTTCTTCTTCCATGTGTAGTTCAGATTGAAACTGTCAAAATGAAGCCACCTTTGGGTGAGTTCATTCTGTTGGTTTCTTCCACCTAACCTAGTGTGAGAAAGATTAGCTGGCACAAGATGGCAGTTGGCCAGGGTATGCAAGATTGTGGTTCAGAAATACCACAATCTTTGAGGAGGCGCTTTCTGTGTACCCCATGGATACTCAGTAAGGTTGGGTTAACAAAAATATTTAATTAAAACCTGAACTAGCTAACAGTATTGTAACATATTTTCTTAAAACATTTGGTATGATTAAGAGTTCATTGTCCTCTGCTTGCTCCTCTGGCTGATGTTTTAAAATATTAAAAGCAGTGTGCTGTTTAGATGGAAATGAAACATGGGGCTGTGAAAGAAACATCATTATTTTAGGTTAAAGTTTGAAAACAGGGCCACTTTTACAGAGAAATGTTGGCAAGGGGAAAACACAAGCAGCAGAGAATAATTTCTTCACTCCTGGTGAGTGAGTTTTGACAATGGTAACAAGTGAGGCATATTTATACCTTCCAGATGCATAGCTCCCCATCCCCTGCCCCCATACATAGGGCTTATCAAACAATTTTTACAGTCACATTATCAGCATAACTATGGCAGGTCATTTTTCATCAATCTGCATTCCCAGTGTCTCTTCTTTTCTGGATAATATCTAGCTGGTTATAGTTGGTATTAGGTTGCTATCTATTTCCCTGTCATCTTCTTCCTCTCCCACCACATTCCATTCTCACTACCCAGCTGAGAGATTCAGATCCATGTTAAGATCTTTAAATAATCATAATTCAGAAAGAAGTTATGTGCACATGAAATAAAATAAATTTAAATTCCTATAGTCAATAAAATCCTGTAACTTGATATAGAAAGTTGCAAGCAAAGTAGGCCCATTGAATCCGTAGTGATTTGGTGAGTGTGCTCTTTTGTTAATGCATAACTATAGATGAAAATCATCCTTTGCCATAATAAGACACAGACAATTAAGTTAGACATATCTTTAGGATAGAAGACTTCATTTATTTTGGCCACATTATGAGTATAGCAAAAACCAGTGTGATGCTGTGGCAAAGTGTTGGAATAGATCTTAAGAGAATTGAGTTCAAATCCCTGCTCAGCCGTTAAAACTCATTCCTCATCTACAATTTATTAAAGTAGTTATCCTGTAGCCATGCCTTCTATAATTCAGGCAGCTTCAGAAGACCAACATTAATAAGCTGCAAACAAGAATATTTAATCAATTTCCTCCTCTTTCCCTGTGTGGCCAATAAATTCAAGTTAATTTACTGGGGAAATCCAAATTCCAAAATATAATTTCAGTCAGTGAATCTGCATTTTCTTGCAGATTCTGTGTAATCACATCTTTAGTTCAGTTGTATTTTTGGAATAGTAGCCATGTTAGTCTGTGGTTCAGGCATATCAGAAAACAAAATAAAAAACACTGCAGCACTTTAAAGACTAACTGCTATATTTTTATTGTTAGCTTTTGTGGATCAATTCCACTTCTTCAGACAAGGAGTTAAACTTCCAGGCATGATTTACATATACCAAATGTAAGGGTCTACATGTTAAAAGAGATGTGCTCAAGAAGAATGACAGAAAAGCAGGCATAATCACAGGGGATTAAATATTAGTGAAGGGTTTCTGGGACATTATCAAATTTGATACACAGATTGCTATATGCTGCTAGATATTTTACATAACTATTTTATATACTTTGGTGTATCACAATCTTCCTGCCAATTCTCTTTAGCAAAACAGGAAGTAACCAAGTACAGTGTTTTTGTTTGTTTTCTGACATGCAAGTAAGAGGTTAATCAGAAACCAGAATGGGCTTTCTCCACACATTTGAGATTGAAAGGGAGACATTTAAAATAGCTGTAGGAAGCTGTATTGTTCTGCCTGTTTCTCTGTCATTCTGCTTGAGCACATCCCCTTTAACATGTAGGCCCTTACGTTTGGTATATATAAACCATGCCTGGAAGTTTCACTCCTTGTCTGAAGAAGTGGACATGATCCACGAAAGCTAACAATAAAAATATAGCAGTTAGTCTTTAAAGTGCTACAATGTTTTTTTATTTTGTTTTCTGATATGCCTTAGTTCAGTTAGACTTCTTCATTTCTCTTCCTGTAGAAAAATGCATTCATAACAGAAATCCTATAATCACTTGCTTTCAGGTATGTCATAATGGGACTTTCCCGTGAGTAGACAAGTATAGGATTACAGTGTAACACAATTCATTATTCAGGCAGAATTCTTGACAAAAAACATGAAAAACTGTAGGTTCTATCTAAGATTATAGTGTATGTTATTTCCAATTAAATACACAAAATGCTGATACAAAGTTATCCAGGGTAAAGATGATTAGTCTCACTTCAGAATATATATGGAGAACAATCCACATATCAACTAAACAATTTTATTGCATTTGTTCTTGAAAGAAGCTTTGTATGAGGCCATTTGTACATGGTAGCTGTCATGTTGATTTCCCTGTCCCAGGCACTGAACAAAATTTTCAGGTAAATATTACAGAGGTTAGAAATGTAACTCACACAGAGATTTTTGCCATAGCTGTTGTACCTGTTGTGAGAATCATAGTTATTGACTATAAGTGGTAGTTATTGTTCAGAATGTTGATGTTTTAAATTAAATAAACTAAAAGTTGATTGTCATGGACTGTATTTCTATACAGTATTTCTATACATTATGTGCAAATCCCCTTGTTAAAGCTATAAGCATCTTAGCACCAAAAATGGAAATTGGGTTTTGCATTTATGATGAAGGAATCCCTGTTTAGCTCAGTGGCAGGAGGAAAAGTATCTGGGTCATATGGCAATAATAACCACAACCTTGCCAAATTTAATGTATAAGGAAGCTTTGTTTAGGTAACTGTTTGCCCACTGTGTTAACAGAATGCTAGATTAGAGAGGTCTTTCATCTAATTCTGGATAGTTATTTGTATATTATCCCCCCTCCCCCCCCCAAAAAAAAAACACAACCCTGCTACCTCCTATTTCATTGCACTGATGGTTGTTTATGGCATGTTTCTTTCTCCAACATTCCCCCATTTGTACTTTCATAATTCAATTCATGTCCTAACTGTGGTGATGATGGAAAAGGTGAGAACAGGGTTTGTGTGATGGTGTCTACACCTGCCAAAATTCTTTTCCCCAGGATGAGGGCTATTTGACTCCCACAGCTCCAAACTCCAGCCCTATAGCTTGTGGGCTACCCCTGGGTCGGCAACTCTCCCCTCTCGCATCACAATCTCCAAAACATTGAGCCATGGAAGGTTTGAATGTGGTAGCATTCTAAAAGTAAAATTCCAGAGTTAATTGGCAAGTCGGTAAGCAAAGTCCAAATTCCTTGAAAATAAGACCTAAGACGGTCTTATGTGTTTATTTGAATAAAAGGCAAAGCATAGTCCACAAGGCAAAATATTGTTCCAAAAGCAAAGCATAGCAATAGCTAAGAATATCATCAGGTTCTGCATAACCAAAATGAAATGTCCCATTCCTGGGTGAAATCTAACCTAAAAAGCTTTTAAATAGTTCTCGCTAGCTAGCTATTTCCTAGGCACGCAAAGCCTATCAATACTTAAACTCTAGAAAATAAGAAACATGATAGTTTCTAAGTGTAGCTCAGCAAGCTATCAAAAAATCTTCAAAGCCCGAAGATGTCAGAAAAATGGCAAAGTATCAAGGCTGGAAAATTGGCTAGGTCCCAAACTTGAGGTTTTTCTTCAAAATGTCGCTGCTGGGAAAATGACTAAGTCCAGCCTCATCCCTCTAACTTAGACGATAAGAGTGGCCCTGAAGGCCACATTCCTTCAGAGTCGCATCCTCCACTTCTCCTGGTGATGGTTCCTCCAGAACTTCAAAGGCTTCTGTATCACTTCCAAAAGTCCTCTCCAACTCAGCTCTGACAGCCCTTTCTATCCCCAAAAGGTGCCTTATTTCCCCACTTAGGAATGTCAAATGTCCTTGGGATTAGATCATTACCTCGGGATTACCCATCCCCCATCTTCAAGGGCATATTTTTTATCAGTTATGGGCTTTCTTATCAAGATGGGCCAAATCTTGGCAAGAAGCCTAGGGATTATTGGCAAAAAAAACCCCAGGAATTATTCCCCTTCCCTCTCTTTTTGGGTGGATGAACCCTGGAGTTCAAAGTGTATGAACTTGTACTGAGGTGTTCCTGGGCAAATTCTTCCCTTGATGATTTCAAATGCCACTAGAGGCATTCATCTAATGATTCTCTATGGAGAATTCTAAATACAATGCAAGTCAATGCAAGTTCCATTTCTTTACAACTTAAATGGAATGATTAAAGTAAATCATTCTAACACACCTGTAATCTATTTACATGGATATTTCATTTGAATTCCTTGACACTAACAATGCTATGGTGTTGTTCAGTCGCACAGTTGAGTCCAACCCTTTGCAAACCCATGGATCACCACACACCAGGCTCCTCTGTCATTTGCCATCCTCTGTAATCCACCCAGATCTACGCCCACTGCATCAATGATACCATCTAGCCATCTCATCCTCTGCCACCCCCTTCTACTTTTGCCTTTGATCTTTCCTAGCATCAGGGCCTTCTCAAATGAGTCCTCTCGTCTCATTTGGTGGCCAAAGTACTTGAGCTTCAGCTTCAATATTTGTCCTTCCAAGGAGCAGTCAAGTTTGATATCTTTAGGATTGACTGATTTGATCTCCTGGCATCCAGGGGACTTTCAAGAGTCTCCTCCAGCACCACAGTTCAAAGGTGACAATTCTTCTGTGCTCAGCCTTCCTTATGGTTCAGCTCTCACAGCCATACATTACTACTGGGAAGACCAATGCTGTAACCATTGCTTTTGTTGGCAGGGTGATGTCTCTACTTTTTATTATGTTACCTAGGTTTTTCATAGCTTGCCTCCCAAGAAGCAAGCATCTTTTTATTTAATGGCTGCAGTCACCATCTGCAGTGATCTTAGATCCCAAGAAGATAATGTCTATCACTGCTTCCATTTCTTCCCCTTCTATTTGCCGGGGAGTGATAGGGCCAGATGCCATGATCTTGGGGGGGGGGGGTATGTTGAGTTTCAGGCCAACTTTTACACTATTCTCTTTCATCCTCATCAAGAGGTTCTTTAGGTCTTCTTCACTTTCTGCCATTAGGGTAGTATCATCTGCATATCTCAGGTTGTTGATGTTTCTTCCAGCAGTCTTAATTCCAGCTTGTGCTTCATCCTGCCCTGCATTACACATGATGTACTCTGCATATAAGTTAAATAAGCAGGGTGACACTCTACAGCCTTGTCGTACTCCTTTTTGTATTCTAAACCAATTGTTCTGTACCCTGTCCTGTTGCTTCTTGACTCACAGATTTCTCAGAAGACAGATGAGGTAGTCTGGTACTCCAACCTCTTTAAGGACTTGCCACAGTTTATTGTGATCCACACAATCAAAGACTTTGGTATAGTTAATAAAATGAAGCAGCAGGGGAACTAGAGACCAAATTGCCACAATTTGCTGGATCATGGAGAAAGCAAGGGAAAACAAGGCTATAGAAACAGTAAATGCAAATTAACAAAAGAGCTGATTTTAAACAAGGATAGGACAAAGGTGTACATGAGTGGGAGTTAAGGGGTTGGTAGACAGAGGAGTATCAGTGACTTAACAACTATCTCAGCAAACATCTCTAAAGCTAATTGAAAGCATGTATCTCTCATGTATCATCAGTAATGCCTTTGATATTGGTAGAGAGTGGAAGTCAACAGACTTTGTCAGACTAAATATTTGCAGTAATAAGCAAAAGTTCAAATGCATGTTATGCTACATAACATTGCATATGACAGTGATGGCAAATGTTTTAGAGACTGAGTGCCCAAACTGCAACCCAAAAACACTTATTTATCGCAAAGTGCCAACACAGCAACAGGGAAGGAAGCAAATGCTCCCATTGGGCTGCTGAGCAGAGGGATGAGGCAAACACTGTGCTGGGGGAGGGAGGAAGTGCTCCCATTGGGCTGCTGGGCAGAGGGGCGGACCAAACTCTGTGTTGGGGTGATTGCACGGGTACCCACAGAGAGGGCTCCAAGTGCCACCTCTGGCACACATGCCATAGGTTCGCCACAACTGGCATATGGATTCAATTTTTAAAAAAACGTCTTCATTTTAATGTATTGTACTAAGGCCCTTCTATGATAGGCTCCAAAATGCTATGAAATACATCTACCAAACACGTAGTATCTTGTTAGAGTAACCAGATGGTGATATACCTTTACTAGTACTTTGAAGTTGGAATATTATATCTAGGCTTACCACTGGCAGTACAAATCTGATTTTTATAACATCACCTGAGTGTCAATAAGCATGAGACAGGCAGAAGGGAAGATACCGTAAGATTTCTAGGAGTGTGTGGTTCATATTTCTAAGAATGCAAGTTTAGCTGTCAATTATTAACATAGCATTAGAAGCACAGCATTCTCAAAGTCTGGTTAACAGTTTTACAGTTGACCTTTTTCTTGAAAGCAATATTGTTTGCTAAATTCTCTGTTGAGTGTGATATTACAGTTCCTTTAGGACCCCAGTAAGGAATATATTAAAAGTTGCAATATTGAATAATATTCATAACAACTTCTGTTGTTGTTATTTTTGCAATTTGCATAATTTCTGTCAATATGAAGAAGCCAGTTCATTCTGCCTTATAGTGCACAAGCTACACCACCATAAATGGTCAATTGGTACCAAATGTACTAAAAAAAAATGGCAAAATGCAGTACCAATACCTCAAAAAGAGTGATCCTGCAGCTATCATCGTCTTATGTGCTTTTCATTATACTAAATTTGGCGTACATTTCCCAGTTCTTTTTCAACAAAATTTGTTGGTAGCCTCCATCATTTATTTGACGTGACACCACATAGCATGAGTTATTGTGCTCAGCAATTTTACTAAACTAAAAAGAAAACAGAAAAGGAATACATTGAACAAATTTTGTTAATCTGACTTAAATACATTCAATGATTGATAATGTAGAGTGAAGAGAAATGAGAGAAAATAAGGTGGATTCTCTTCTGCCAAAGACCAAAAAAAAAAAAATGAACCACATTAAATGTTAACTGGAAAGATGTTTATACTATTGAAAGAGGCAGAAAGGACACTGATTTGAAGAGGTGTCATTGAGAAAAGTAATAGTTTCTTCTATAAACAGAAAATCATGATGTTACCTTCCAAATCAATGAGTTTTACCTCCGGTTGTTTGTTCCCCAAATCTGTCCAAGAATTGTCTTCTAATAAAAGCATAATTAAAGGTGAATGGCTGGAGGGCAGACAAGGCTGCTTAGTGTTAAAGCTAAGCACGTTCCAGCCCACTCTGTGCCTGACTGAAAGACTGCCTGGGAGTCTCATGTGAGCTGCCCTTCGCCACTCGAAGGGAAAAGGTACATAAGCATAAAATAAATAAGCAATACATCTTAATAGGCAACTGGCACAAAGTCACTGGCGGAGTTTTAATCATCCTGTTTTTCAAAATGTATAGCAGTTGCTGATCCATATTCAGTAGTTTGTCACTCTGCCTGTTTGCAGTTTTCTGAAGTTTTGGAGAGAGTTTGGGAAATTCACTTTTTTGGGCTACAGATCAAAAGAAACTTCCTATCCATAATGCAACTTCTTCCCCTCAAGATTTGGTTCTGGGAGACAACAGATGGGAAGCAACTTCTCAAACATGGCTCTATGCATAGAACTATTATTTTCAAGTGATTTCTTATAGCAGCAGGAGTAGCTGAAACTGTCTCTCAATGGATGAGATAGCCAGACTACCACTCTGCCTCCATCTTTCCAGGTGCTCCCACAGCCACATCTATGAGCAGCATCTTTTATCCCTCCCTCCATTTCATATGTATCTTCTCCACTGATGTCACCAGGTGTGATCCATCTTCAAAACATGGCTGGCAAGTTCCTAAGCAGAGCCACCAGGACCGATTTGGCCTTCTGGTCCATGAGGTTCTGTTTAAAAGCTTTTGAAAATAGGACAGCTCTTCAAGCAGCCAGCCAAACACAGCAGGAGAAAAGAAACATGGCAGCCACCATGGCTGTATGATATTGAGTAAGATAGGAAATAGAATTTTATATTACTGGCAGCAACAAAGTTAGGGGTGGAGGTGGATTTGTGTGGGCACTCAGTGCTGGAAGGAGCAGTGTAAATTTTGGACCCACTTTCTGTGTAATGGTAGTTCTATTTCTCTGTAATAGAGAGACAATACATCACCGTTCCTCCTGTACCATGCCAAATGAAGGGGAACTATGCATGCTTCCTCCCAGCTCCAGAAGAGAAACTTGACTTCTGGATGTGTTCTCGCATGCTAGTGGTTCCCAACATGGGGCCCATGCCCAACAGGAGGACTTCAATTCCCAGAAACCTAAGTCAGTATGTTGGCTAATCAGTGATTTAGGGAATTGACTTGGGTGTTTGGGACTTGGAGTCCAAAACCCAAAGGTTGGGAAACATTGTCCTATATTATCCATCAGGTAAGCCAGGTACCTGCTTATTATTGAACTACAGTTGTACCTCGCTTAAAGAGCATAATGCGTTCCACAGGATTGCTCTTTAAGCGAGTTTGCTCTTTAAGCGAAACACCATTGTATGTGACCAATTGTGTGGGTGACTGGGAACCCCGATTTATTTGCTAAGCGAGTTTTTGGTTGGTTTTATTTGTTAAGCGAAGCAAACATTCAGAGAAAATTCTGCTCTTTAAGCGAGATACTCTTTAAGCGAGGCACTCTTTATGCGAGGTTTGACTGTATATGTGAGCAACTAACTTCAAGACAAGTGGAAACTAGGTTGTTCACAGGCCAAATTATGTGATGCAAATTTTGAACAGGCCTTAGAAGAATTCAAGGATGAGGGGTTATATAGTTCCCAGTCTACATTGTCTGGTCTCCAGAGATGCATGAAGGCTGAGGAAGCAAGAATGCACCCAGTAATTTCTTTACCTAATGTCACATGGCCATAATTTTTCAACATTTTTAAAATTCTTTTTTCTGGTCATGGGAAATCTGTTTACTAAGCACTCAGATGGGTTATACTATTGTTAGAAGTTAAGCAATGAAGAAAAATGTAGCTTTCCAATTCTTTGACAGGCACAATGTTCAAAGCTGAGACACAAGAGTAGATTGCATCCACCCTTTTCAGATCACTACATATAACCCAGATAAAGTGTGGCACATCACTGTCTCTTCTAGCTTCCTTATTTATTGGTCAGGCAATACAAAATATCTATATCCAGTCCCATCGACCTGAGTCTGAATGGCTCTTTCATTTCATCCTGGAAAACCTAAAAATGTCTGTTTTTTCTAGCTTTTGGACACATATATCTTCTCTGACCTTTACAAACCATCGGTATTTAGTTTTGCTAGATTTAGAGGGTCAATCTGCCCTTGAATAAATGCTATCCCTCATGCCATGCCGTTTGTAAAATAGATTGGTAGTCGCTTCACCATTTTTCAATTGCCATAGCTCTGCATCTGTCTCTCTTGATAAATTCCCATCTAAATTATGGCACATGGTTCATATTTTCACTGCACACTGGAACTCCCTCTTAGTGGTAGGGCTATTGTGTTTAGAACAAATAATAAGATTAATATCCCATAGGAGATATTAGCTGACTAAATATAGGACCAGCAGCTGCAAGAAGTACTTTTTTCATCGCCAATAAAGCTAATCAATTTTTAATCAAGATAAATAAAACACAGTCTCTCTTTAAGTAGCTTTTCCTTTAATACAATTTGGAAATTCTGATAGCTCAGTGATGGCAAACCTATGGCACGCGTAACAGAGGTGGTACTTGGAGTCTTCTCTGTGGGCACCCATGCAGTCACCCCAGCACAGAGTTCGGCCCACCCCTCTACCCAACAGCCCAATGGGAGTGTTTCCTCCCTCCCCAAGAACAGAGTTTGCCCCACCCCTCTGCCCAGCAGCCCAATGGGAGTGCTTCCTCCCTCCCCCAGCACAAAGTTTGCCCCACCTCTCTGCATTTCCTCCTTTCCCTGGTGCTATGTTGGCACTTTGTGATAAATAAGTGGGTTTGGGGTTGCAGTTTGGGCAGTTTCTAAAAGGTTAGCTATCACTGTGATAACTCTTCCATGAAAATTAATGAAGCCATGTGAAACTGTATTTCTCAACCTCTATGCTATCTACCTCTATGCACATTTTTATACATTCCACTATCTATAGCAACTGTATCAAGCAACAACTTGTGATGTGGGTGCATAGTAAGATTCAGACATTTTTAACACTATGAAGGTTTTTGGCATGTTTTGTGAATGACAAAAAGAATTAAAGACAGTGATGGGCAGAAGCCGGTTTGCACCAGTTCGCCAGAGCCGGTAGCAGCTTTTCCTGGTATCCGTGCAAACCGGTAGTGGCTTTTGGGGGGAACCACCTCAGGGGCTTACCTTTTTGCTGATTTCCCCCACTGCTCATACACGTCTATAGCATGCAAGCACACCTACAGTGCTTGGTGTGCATTCGTGCTTACAGCGCTCTGCCTGCTGAGCAAAAGCATCCATTTGCTGCTTGGAGTGTGGCAGTGCATCAGGTGGCCACGTGCAGCCATGGAGGAACCGGTGGCTGCAGCTGAGGCCTCCTCGGTGGCCTCCTTGCAGTCCTCCCAAGCAGGGACAAGGAAGAGCAGCTGCTAGCCTAAAGCTCCCTATAGCCTGCTCCCCAGGGTAAGTGACTCACCTTTGGGTGTGGGGTGGGTGGGTATATTTTAATGTTCATTTAATGTATATTTATTTTTAATGTGTATTTTTATGTGTTTTATGTGCATTTAATGTGTATTTTTATGTGTTTTATGTGTATTTTATGTGTTTTAATGTCTATTTAATGGTGCTTTTCAATGCATGAAGAAATCTGTATAGAAATATAGAATGACTATCAAGGCATGTTAGTGTGTGAATGCAAAAAGTTAAAATTATTGAGTAGGATGTAAACAAAGGATCCTGCCAACCTAGCAGCTCAAAAGCAAGAAATTGCAAGCAGATAAATAGGTACCACTTTGGTGGGCCAATGGAAACATCTGCAGATGCAGACAGGGCTGACTGTAAATGGAAATGACTACTGTACCCTAGAGTCGGATATGACTAGCTTTCAAGTAATTTAATTTAATTTAACTTTTTTACTTGTATGCCACCCCACTCGCAGAGCAACTCTGGGAGGCTAACAAAGTTACAGAAATAAATACAGTTACAATTTACTGGGTACAATACAACATATCATCACAAATTCAATATCAAAAAGTCAGTGTCATAATAACAAAGTTTAACAGTACATTAGTACCCCGGATAACGTTATGACTTGGTTCCACAAGTCCTATTGTTATCCGGTTTTTAACATTGTGCGAGGCATTGATCACACAATGTTAAAAAAAAAAGTCCTGTTTCCCTGGAGGCTGCAGCAAGCCAGAATGTCAGGATTTGAATCCTGACATTTTGGCTTTCTGCAGCCTCCAGGGAGGTGGGGGAACTTTGGAAACAGCTTGGATCGGGTCTCCACACCTCCCTGGACCCGGCCGGGGGGTCAGAGACCCCAAAATTGGTAAAAAAAAAAAAAAAGTCCATTTTTTTTACCAATTTTGGGGTCTCTGACCCCCCCCCCCGCTGGGTCCAGGGAGGTGTGGAGACCCGATCCAAGCTGTTTCTGGGCTTCCCCCAGTGCAGCAAGCCAGAATGTCGGGATTCGAACTCTGACATTCTGGCTTGCTGCACTAGCTGAGGATATCGGGGAAGCCCAGAAACAGCTTGGATCGGGTCTCCACACCTCCCTGGACCAAGCGGGGGGGGGGGGGTCAGAGACCCCAAAATTGTTTTAAAAAATGGACTTTTTTAACCAATTTTGGGGTCTCTGACCCCCCCCCCCCCGCCGGGTCCAGGGAGGTGGGGAGACCCGATCCAAGCTGTTTCTGGGCTTTCCCGACGTCCTCAGCCAGTGCAGCAAGCCAGAATGTCAGGGTTCGAATCCCGACATTCTGGCTTACTGCACTGGCTAAGGACGTCGGGGAAGCCCAGAAACAGCTTGGATCGTGTCCCCTGCCTGCTTCAGAGAGATCAGAGGACCCGATCTACAGCTGCAGGGTGGCTGGGGAAGCTGATGGGGACTCCCTGTCGGCTTCCCTAGCCACCTGCCCTTGCCTCCGCAGCTGTGGGGTGGCTGGGGAAGCCGACGGGGGAGCCCCTGTCAGCTTTCCAGCCTCCCCACCCCTGCCTCCATAGCTGCAGGGTGGCTGGGAAGCTGAACGGAGAACCCCATTCAGCTTTCCAGCCACCCTGCTGCTAAGTACGACTGTATCGGATAACGCTAAAAATCGTGTTATTCGATACAAGATTTTTCTGAAAATCTTGTAACGTTATGCAGTTTTCACGCTATACGGTACTCGCATTATCTGGGGTATTACTGTACTCATACAAGAAGTCCCACCGAAAAAAGGCCAAGAAAGAAGTCCAGAGGAGAAGTCCGGTAATAGTAGCTGCTGCGGCAGAAGCGGCGTTTTTATAGTTGGCCGGCCCAGCTCCAATGGCCAAGTCCTAGTTTTTCATCCCCTGGCAATGGGTGGGGCCTGGGAGAGGAGTGGCAGGCATCCTCGGCTGACCAAAGAGCAGGGCGGCAGGCCACTTCTGCCATGGGAGCCAGTGCAGCTTTTCATCCCCGGGCATGGGTGGGGCCTGGGGGAGAGGCGGCAGGCATCCTCAGCCAACAGAAAAGCAGGGCGGGCCGTCTTCTGCCGCAGGAGCCGGCACAGCTTTTCATCCCCCGGGCATAAGTAGGGCCCAGGGGAGAGGCAGCAGGTGTCCTCGGCTGACCAAAGAGCAGGTCGGCCGGCCATGACCTTGACCTAAAGAAAGCAATCCTGAAAAGGTACATTGTACCTTTAAAATGCAACCTGGTAAATAGCTTTTGATAACCATTTGTGAAATACTCAGCCACTTTCCAACTAATCTTGGATACAAGGTCACTGTAAAAATAAGCATCTCCTTGCAAAGGAATCTCTCCCACCGTTGACAGTTCAGCATGGAAGTAAACAATGGCGAGAAGTAAAAGTGAATTGAAACTGTATGCATTTCTGTCACCATAGGAAAATATACAGTGTTAGTTTTCTTATTCCTAAAGAAATAAAAAGGCATAGAACTGTTGGAGATAAATAGAGAAACTGATGTTGCCTGGAATTATTGCAAAATTGAAAGAATTTGTTTTCTGGTACCCAGATGAATTTGGATATTATTGGAAATAATTGTGTGGTTTAATTCAGGATTTAATCCTTTTATTGGCATAAATGCCAGCTGTGACAAACACAAGCTTCTGACTTTTCCCTAGTACTCTATAATATTCTGAGGGACTCTTGGGGCAATAATCAGGCATTAGATACTATGACCTGACATGACTAACAAAATAGATGAATTAAAATTATGGCAAGACATTTCGGTTTCCTTTCTTCAACTGTACTCAATGAAAGGCAATTATAGTAGCAGTGTGGCACATTTAAGATTAGTAAATAAATGAGCCTTCATGCATTACTATCCACTCAGTCAGACATGGGCCTAAAAAGTACATTGTAATGTGTGAAAATCTGCACAAGTGTACAATGCAGTTATCATTTTTACTCCAACTCCCAGAATTGACCAAGAATGCCCTTGACAGAATTGCAGCCCACAAATGCTCACACAGCAAGGTTGTTTTGCCACCATTCATGCTCTACAGCAGATGCCTCATGAAGAATCACTACCCTGGGGAAGCATTGTATCAGGAAATGAACTCTTCAATAACAGCCTAAAAGAAGGCCTCAGTTTTGTACATATTAGTGAAATAAATGTGTCTACAGAGGTGTACATTGTAGGGTGGGATTAAGCCTGGAAAATTCTTGGATAATTTTGGGAGTTGTAGACGGGAAAAAGGGGAGACATCCCTAGCTTACACCAGAATACATTGTTTACTCTTAAAGCTGCCCTCCTCCTCCTCCTCCTCCTCCTTCTCCTTCTTCTTGTATAAGAGGTATAAGATGGGTCTGGAGTTGACTGGATTACAGTCTTGCCATGTTATCTGGGATCGGTTCGATCCAGTTATCCCTGAGGATGTTGACAGGCTCCTTGGATCTGTTCATGCTACTGCCTGTCTGTTAGATCCATGCCCTGCCTGGTTGGTTAAAATGACCAAGGTGTTGACAGGCGTTTGGCTCAGGGTGATAGTTAATGCTTCTTTGTAGGAGGGTGTGTTTCCTGCACCTTTGAAACATGTGTTGGTGTGCCCCCTCCTGAAGAATCCATCACTTGACCCAACAATATTGGCTGGTATTGGAGAAGGCAGTGGCACGGCAGATACAGGGGGGTTTGCATGTAACTAACATTGCACAAGCACCTGTTCTGTTTGCCAAAGTGTCTGTTGAATCACTGATTGTGCCACCAATGCATGTGTGAAGGTTCTCAACAGAATATTGCCCATTGAGTCTATGCATCTGAGGCAATCACTGCTGCTACTATTCTATTCTATGTACAGTATGTTATCTGCTGTCAAGTTTTCAAGATAGGTGACACTTAAGCATAGATGTGCCATTACTACCACAGCTTCTGTAGATGAGTGGAGATTTGTCTTAGTCTGTCACTCTATCTGGTATGCCACACTGGCTCTTCATGATGCAAATAATCTGACGGCAACCAGTAATACTGACACAGAACTGTAAAATTAGGCTGCTATCATTTTGTGATCCAGTATGCAGCAGTCATACCAGCCTGTAAGTCAGTGTTTCCCAATCTTTGGTTTTTGGACTTCAATTCCCAGAAGCCTAAGTCAATTCCCCAAAGTGCTGAGCAGTCAACACACTGACTTCAGCTTCTGGGAGTCAAAGTCCAGCAGTGTTCCATGAAATGTAGTTTAGGAAATGTTGTTCTAAGCTAGCCTCGAGGCTTGATGCTTCATCTTTAAATCTCTGTGCCCAACTGGTTTTGGCAAGCAGGGAACCACAAAACACACTGCTGTTATGTGTGGTCAAGTCCCTTCTGAGTTATGGCAGCCCTACTATGGTTTCTGAGACACTGCTGCTGTGATGTCTAATATTTTGAGGGTGGATTCATTTTTATCAGTTCAAGCATGGTTACTGTTTGAACCTGCACAGAAAAGTGTGCGTAGGAATTTATTTTTTATTTATTTGTTCATATTTCTCCACCGCCCTTCTCACCGAAGTGACTCAGGGCAGATGAGGAGGTGGGGAGAGAGGACATGCTTGTCCCTCCCAGACAGAAAATAGTAGACCTCCTACCTATGATCACCATCCAGCCTCTCCACATATCCATAGGGAGAGCTTGGGGGCTTCTCAAATTAGCAACCTACACACAGAGTGAGTGAGAGAGAGAGAGAGAGAGAGAGAGAGAGAGAGAGAGAGAGAGAGAGAGAGAGAGAGAGAGCATGGAGAGGTGGATTACTACCTCACACAGCTGTTGACAGGGCTTGGCTGCTTCAGAGCCTACCAACACTGCTTTAGGCTGGATAATGATGCTTCGTGCCCCATCTGCCAGTCCATGCAGGAAGACGTGGACCACGTGTTTTTTCATTGTCCACGGTTTGATGCAGAATGGGAAATTTTACAGAGGCATCTTCGATGACTTCTGTCTCCAGAAGACATCATAGGTGAGATGTTGAGCAAGGAGACTACCTGGCTCACAATGTCTAATTATGCAGTCTTCTTGGAATTTAGACATGTGGAGAGACTGTGAAGAAGGCAACCAGAGGCATAGAGGAGGAGGGCAAGTAGCCAAATTGGAGGAGGGTTTTTAACAGCCAGTCTGCCCCCCACAAAAGTAATACCTGACGGCAGTCCCGCAGGGTGGCAGGATGTAATGGGAGGTGGTTTTAGTGGGTAAAAATCCCACATGCTGTGAAGCTGAAGGGCTCCAAAGTGTCTTTTGAAGATTTCCACCTGCCCTTAAAAAACAGAGAGAGAGAGGTCCGTAGTCAGGGGGGCTCCACCAATCATGAGATAGCAGTTTGCCCCCTGGCCACTGGTGCCCACCCACATCTAGAATCCTGGCTATGGTCATGGAAAGAGAGCGAGCAAGCAGTGATTTGCCATTTGAAGCCATTTTCCCTTTGCCTCTTGCTTCATAAGTCACTAGTTCACTATGGCTGCACCATTAACTCATTCTCCACTACAGCCAGAGGCTTTGCTCGCTCTGTCTGGATACAATACCCAGCCTTTTGCCTTTATTTTTCAGATAAGGAAAAGTGAGAATGAGAGGAAGACATTTCCTTTCAGCCCTTGTTTACAGCTTGTTCAAGTAGTTCTATGATAGCTATATGTCTTGCGAATCAGGATTTCCTAGGTGCCACTTCACAGTGGATTAATCTGCATTTTTCTCACAGTGTTGTCACAACCTCAGTGGGGCACAAGACAATCTCAGGATATAATACAAGCAGGTCATCAAAACTGCCATCCTTTGTTCTTCCTTGGTAGTTAAAAGAATAATGACAGCAACATTCATAATGGATACTATGAATATTCATCCACTTATTTATGTTCAGTAATGTGACATTCAGAAGACTCCTTCATTTTATATTCTTGTACATCACACGAACTGTACGTAAAACAGCAAAGTCAAAACACTGGATGATGTGAAGAGGATATCCACCACTTTTCCTGTATGGTTTTTAATTATCTTAAACTTTTTTTTTACAAAAGCCATGATAAAATGAGCTAATGCAGCAGTATGAGAATTTTAGCTTTTTTTTTTTTAGGAAAGAGCAATAGAATCCTACTAACTAAGGATTTTGGAGATTCCTTATAAAGATATATCTTACATTGAAATGTACTTTGAGCTGATTTTAGTTATCAACAAAGGCAGCCTAAGAGAGATCTTCAACAGAAGCAGTCTTAGGCAGTCAGATAATTTTCCTTATGCTGCAAGAATGTGGAAGGGAAAGAAGAAGTGTGTCACATCAGGAATTATACAAGGGTACAACATCCAGTACCAAGTGCAGGTATTTAGTGCCTACTTATGATCTCTAATAGATCTTAGGAAAATTACTTTTTTGGATTACAACTCTCATATTTTCCCAGATATTATGACTAGTGGCCATGTTGTATAAGAGATCCTGGGAGCTTCAGTGCCAAGCAGCAAATATGTCAAGGTCATCCCTGTTGTAGTTGATAATTGGGCCAAAACCTGTTCCTTTCGAGTATTTATTTATTTTATGAGTACATTCTAAGATATTTTATGTTTTCACAGAATATACCTAGTGGTCTGAGTAGGGAGCACATGCTGGGATTTCACAGGGCACTGGTGGCGAACCTATGGCACACATGCCAGAGGTGGCACTTGGAGCCATCTCTGTGGGCACCTGTGCAGTCACCCCAGCACAGAGTCTGCCCCACTTCTCTGCCCAACAACCCAATGGGAATACTTCCTCCTTCCCCCCAGCACAGAGTTAACACCGCCCCTCTGCCCAGCAGCCCAATGGGAGCATTTCCTTCCTCCCCTGTTGCTGTGTTGGCATTTTGCAATAAATAAGTGGGTTTGGGGTTGCAGTGTGGGCACTTGGTCTCTAGAAGGTTAGCTCTCACTGACATAGGGCATGAGGCACGTGTAAACACTAGTACTTCTTCAATCCCCCAAAGCCCCAAGCAATAATTACAGAAAATGTCCAATTGTACCCAGCAAAAATTTTCACTACCACACCATGGGTGGAGCCTATGTTCTGGGCAGAGCCTACATCATGAGTGGAGCCTACATCATGAGGAGAGCCTATGTAGTGGGTGAAGCCTATGTCATGGCAGATCTAGTCATGCCTACCATATGGCCATGTATTCATCTGCAAACACAGGCAGCACTGGCTCTTTGGCTGTAAATGGAGATGTGCACTGCACCCTAGAGTCAGATATGACTGGCTTTTGAGCAACAGAGACTTTGAACCACTTGCAGGGACAAAACCTGATGTCAAATTTGAATACTGTACTATTCAACAGGGATCTTCTGTTATTAGGTAAAGGTTGTCCATGCTCGAAAGCCAGTCATTACCAACTCTATGGTTCAGTGCTCATCTCTGTTTATAGCCAAAGAGCCAGTGGACTTTACCCACAAAAGCTCACATTGAAATACAGCAGTTAGTCTTTAAAGTGCCACAACAGTTTTGTCTTTTTGTTTTGTTTACTTTCTGATATGCTTGCACAGAATAAAAACTTTTTTAAATGGTAGCCGTGTTAGTCTGTTTTTTAAGCATATCAGAGTAAACAAAACAAAAATAACCTCCCTTAGTCTGCTGCAGACCCTCTCCCCCTACATGCACACACACACATGTGTATACACAAACAGTGGCTCAAGTCCACTGATCATAGACAGAGTCCTGCCACAGCAAACGCTGACTGCAGTTTGCCCAAGGCCTTAGTCAGTGTGCTCTCCTTAGCAGTTCAGAGTACCTGATAGTTCTTTGAATCATCAGAGCTTCCTGCAGCAGTTCTTCGTCCCTCGTCTGTCAGATGTCCGTCAGTCTCTTCCTCAGATTGTCCTCCTCAGATTAGCCCATCTCAGGTGGGTTATAGTTATACTGTAATTCTGCTGACTCACCCTCAAAGTGGCTACAGCTGTGCACAGTCCTGAATCATGTCCCCAAGTGGTTACAGCTGTGCAATCAGTCTATGCCTCAACAGCAAACAGCTGTGTCAGACCCCTAAAGGTCTCTTAAAGGTACAGTAACTCAGTGGGCAGGCATCTTACTACAATACCCATAAAATATGCCCTAACACATGGCATGCAGGGAGAGTGGGACCCCAGGGGAGGCAGCCACACTAAGGCCAGGCTGTAGCCTCTGGGCCATCGACTCCTCTTACCACCCAGACTTGGAAGTGGAGGAGGAGCTGGATAGGGTAGGGCAGGGACATGGATGGGGCAGGGCAGGGAGGTGTGCATGCCCCCCCAAAAAAATTACTACCACCCCACCTGAAAGACCCCCAATTTTGCCACCCCCTGCTCGAAGGCCATCCAATGTTACCACCCCCTCCTGGGGGGTGCGGACTGGTTACTGCCCACCACTGATTGTACCTCATTAGAATTGTGTGCCAAAATCTGGCATTAGAAGGCTATTCTTCTTCCTGTTTTAATCTCCATACAGTTTTCTTTAGAAACTGGAATTTCTAACTTCCTTCCTTTTAGACCTTTCATGGAGGTAATTTCCCTGTTGGTGTTAGTCATTTTAGCCTACCAAGGTACAAGAAAGGGCAAAAATGAACTTCAGCTCCACAGATGTTTTCTGAATCTTCATGGCAATGGTGAGAATTTCAGAATATATAAATGGAATGTTGTTGCAAACCAGAGGTAATGAAGATCCTATTCTCTGGCTTTCTTCTTCAGACCATAAATTGGAGGGATGTCCACACAGCCAAGATGTTTCCTAGTTCATTGTAGACAGCAGAGTTTTCTTTAGCATAAAAATGCTAAAGCATATCACTTTTTGTCATTTCATCCTTTCTTCTAAATCTATACTAGTTTTAGAGCTGTATCATTTCTCCTTCCCTATTTGTTTTATTTTATTTTTATTTTTTTTCTTTTGGCCCCACCCACGATGTCATGACTTCATGACATTAGCTCTGCCCACACTGTGATGATGTCACGGTGGGGTAGTAAAATTTTTGACAACCCACCACTGAGTAGTGGTGAGTTGTCAAAAATTTTACTACCCCACTGTGACACCATCACAGTGTGGGCAGAGCTAATGTCATGAAGTCATGACATCGTGGGTGGGGCCAAAGGAAAAAAAATAAAAATAAAATAAAATTTAAAAAGCACACACTTACCTCAACCAACCCACAACACAAACCCGTAAATAAAATAAATAAATAAATAAATAAAAATTACATTAAAATACACCCAACTACCCAAACATCCACCCACCCCAAACACAAATCAATCTACCCACCCCAAACACAAACCAACCTACCCACCCCAAACACAAATCCGTCACTTATCTGTTAGTATAAGTGCCTGGGCAGCACCATGCTGCAAGATGGATATGGTCATCATACATACCAGCTCTCTAGGATAATATGCCTTAATGTAAATGTAAAACAGCTGTATCTTCTTAAGGATTCTCCAATTGGAACTGCAATTGGAACAGCACAGGTGTAGCTTATTGATGAGGTAACTCCAAGGCTTTGCTTAAAAACCCCAAGCCAGGCCACCAGGCCTTTTTAGGAACTGTGGTAGTACGTCAATATAGGTAAAGGTATTAAATACACATTAAAATACACAAAGACACACCACATCCAAAGGTGAGTCACTTACCCTGGGGAGCAGACTATAGGGAGCTTTAGACTAGCAGCTTCTCTTCCTCCTCCCCGCTTGGGAGGACAACAAGGAGGCCGTGCATGTGCGCCAAGCACTGTAGGCATGCATTCGCACCAAGTTCTTGGCGCACATGTGCAATGGGGAACCAGTGAAAAGGTAAGCCCCAAAGGTGGTTCCCCCCAAAAGCAGCTACCGGTTCTCCGGGACACTGGGAAAAGTTACTACCAGTTCTGGCGAACTGATGCGAACCTGTTGCATCCCAATAAATGCCTATACTGCACTTTACTAGGTACAATAGGAAATCAGGAAAGCTTCCTAGGCAATACACATTTTATGAATTTGTTTATTTTATTGAAGTACATAATCCCAATGCATCGAGTTGTAGACAATCCCCAGTCATTTATTATTATCACCAGATTTTCCTATTCAAAAGATACACAAGTATTAACAAACACATGCAAACAATTATCTTTCACAATTCATATTTAAACTAGTTTTAAGATTTTTGACTTTCCACTATTTAATTATTCCTGTCTCAAGGGGTATAATTAAAGAGTGGAAAGTCAGGAATCTGAAAGTAGTTTTGCATATGAGTTATGAAAAATATTATGTCTCAAGGAACACCATGGAATATAATACTCATCCAAATCAAATTTACAAATATTCCTAATGAATGACTAGGCTAGTAATGGTGAACCCTGGCACTCCAAGTGTTCTTGAACTTAAATTCCTAGCTTCCTTTTTCTCATTCTGTGTTCATAATGCTGGATAAAGTAATGACTGATAGAACTTATGTGTTCAGTGATCCAAATGTGACAAGGAGATGTCTTCTCTGAGCAGTTAAGACACTCTATTTTGTTGCCAAAATTGCTCTGTCAGGTTTTGTAAAATGCCCAAATATGGCCTGAAAATGCCTCTTATTTTCCAAATATAGACTATTTCAAACTAGATGTCAGATTGTCACTTCACATGGCCTCCAAGCTGCCATTAAATTCCCGACCCTTCCATTTTAACAGTCTACCAGCAAAGCCCCCCTTTGGAGTAAAATTCAAGATGTGTGACAAGTTCTGTCTCCGTGTCCACTCTGAGTTTTTCATTCCATTCCTCCTGGTTCTGAACTTTCTCTCATCACCAACTTACCTGCGTGCAGAGATGGGAAGGGAATGGATCATCTCCTCATGGGACAAGATATATATGATACTAATATCATGAAGCTGAATGCTGCCTGGGGGGTTATTAATGCGTTTGTCATTGAAATATCACTCATAAAAATGCTAATACATTTTATTTGCATACATTTTTCTGCATCAAATAGAAAGACGTGTGCATTTATATTTAATAAAAAAAGTTACTGCCTACTCATAAATGCATGCCTCTATTAAACTGAAGATTGAAATGTGGTGTATATCTGTATTCAGAGCAATAACCACAGTCAATACTTGAGGCATCAAGTTTAATCTTTAAGTAATTAATTATGGTTCAGTTGGCGCTCACGTGATTTGGATCTGAAATCAGCGATTCCAAGCGTAGCATCAGGAATTTGGGCACACATAGTCTGTTCCAAAATTCTAGACTACTGAATGAACTTAGACATGAAAATGGACTTTCCATGCCGGACCCTCCTCCTTGTCCAACTTGGGGGTGGGGGGCACAGTAAAAATGTGAGCTTTAGAAACTTATATTTCACTGCCAAACTTTTGCATATGTTGTGTTGCCAGCAAAGACTCTGCTATGCAATTAAAGATTAGTTCCTTTCAGAGGGGCCTTTGGCTTAAAGTCTTCTATTTTAATCTTTTTTCTAATGTCTACCATTCTGCTAAGGACAGCATGAGCATCCCACAACTCATCAAGAAAGTATTTAACCAGCAGCTGCAAAGGAGATCCTAGTGACTAGGTTCAGCCAGTCCTCTTCCTAAGCAATTAAACAGGGATTGTAGGTATTTTCAAAGTGGAATTTATTGATTGTGAACAACAGCCAATACTTGGTAATACTTTGAAAGGTAAATGTTACTTCCTGTTTGGTGGGAAATAATAATAACAATAATTAGACCAACAAGCTCATCATCATCATCATCATGTCCTGTGTCAAGCACAATGGTAAGCAAGTGTTCTCCAACAGCATCAGCATTGTCCCAAAAGACATTGGCTTCAAGATTACTATCAAGTGTTTAATGCCATGTTTTCTGAAGCCAGCCTTGCTTCTTCCTTCCTTTAAGAGGTATGCACAGTAGTATTACTTTCAGATGCTGATTTTTGGACATACATAAGATGTGGACAAGAAATTGCATCCAACATTAATTATGTTCGTTTGATCATAACGTTACAGAATGTTATTAACACAGCTCTCTAATAGCTAATTTTGAGACAGAAAAGAAATCCAAATAACAATCAGAGATCATCTGCTACTGCCAACTACAGGAAGCTGTATTGATTTGCATACTTATCTGTCATGTTGATTAATCACTCTATTCATCTGTACCTGGTGTATATAAATTCATGCCTTGATGTCTCACTCCTATGTCTGATGAAATGGACTTGATCCATGAAAGGTCACATTAAAAATATAGCAGTTAGTCTTTAAAGTGCCGCAACATTTTTCGGGTTTTTTGTTTTTGTTTTCTGATTTGTCAGTACCCCTGCAAAGTTTCTGCAATGAACACAGTAAATCTGTTTATTTCACAAACAAACATTAAAAATGGAAACATTACAATGCTAACATTACTGTCGTGATTAGAACAATTAAAAGCAACATTTGAGCAATTATTTGGAGAGAGGTGCAAATTGCAGGTGGCATGCCATTTGTAACGTGTTGCTTCCAAGCTCCAGCTTAATATCTATAACCACGTTATACTGCACAGTTAGGAAGCCAGTAGCAGAAAGGATTTATAGAGAGATTATTGAGACAATGCACATGAAGTGCTTTGAATATTCAACAACGATGCCAATATGATTTTATCTTCTTCATCATTGTTGTCATTCATTATCACTTTGTGATTATTGAGTTTTAAACATGGCTGCTGAGCTTTAAGTACATACCCAAAGTCTTAATCAAGCTATAAGAAATTGTAAAGTCATCGTAATTATCTTTTAAATGAAGTTACTAGAACAGAGGTTGTCCTTCACACAAACTATATATTAATAGCCTCTGCATCTGCTGAAGTGGAGGCTTTTCCAGTTGATAAAATCTTATGCCACAAGTCTCTTTCTTGTACTTGTTGGAACTAGGGTTCCAAATCTAAAGGCATCAGTTGAAGTCTACTGCTTTCTAGGTCTCCATGTAAAGAAGCAAATCTCAATATCAACTTTGCTGGAGGTAAAATTCAATTTTTGGGTACAAGGTGGTTTTAAACCTTACATGCCAATTTTATTTATTTATTTATTTATTTATTTATTTAACATTTGTATTGCCGCCCAATCAGCAAGCGACTCTGGGCAGCTCACAGAAATCAGACATCACCCACATAAAAATTACTGACCTTAAAAACTTTAAAAATCATTAAGAACTATTAAAAATACCCTCTCAACCCTGCTAATTAAAATTATAACTAAAAGTACCAACAGCCTTCAATGTATGAGCCAATAAGGGAGGCTATCACATTACTAATGCCTCGCACCTGCTTTGCCAGTCAGGTTTTCAATTCATTCCAGAAGGGCAATATCTCTGTCTGGAGACACAGCTCGGTCAGCAGGAGGTTCCACAGGGCCAGAGCAGATACCGAAAAGGGCCTTTTTCTGGTGCTAGAGAGGCAGGCCTCTCTAGCTGATGGCACCTTTAAGGAGTCCCTTCGGTCTGCTCTGGTGGGGATATTTCCAACAATTTCCAGATAGCATGACACGCTGGTTCAACACAAAGGTGTTTTTCATGTGGTGTGCTTGTGCAACAAAGGACCATGAAGGGAAACATACCAGCACAAAAGACTTGAATGAGCTAAACACCATGCCAACTAAAAATTAGCACAGATTTTAAGGGATGAAATGCAACCATGTGGTTGCCTTCATTTCCCACTTTTGAGCTTCACATAGGCCCATTGAGGATAATTTAGCAGGCCTGGGTGCCATGTTTTCACATCTGGCACTTGCTGCAGTTCAAGGTGTGCCCACAACTGTCTGGAAATGACCAAAAATATGAAAACAAAACAACAAACAGGAAGGGGAAGACTTTAATTTTTGAATTTTTCCTCACCACCTATAGCAAGACTACCACTCATGGAACCATCTGAGAGAGGGAGCAAAGTATTCAGTTGTTATTAGGGATTCTAGGGTGGCTTGAGGGAGTAACATAATACTTGGTGGTCACATACAGCCAATGGGCCTCTGTTAGTCCACTACTGCTATGACTGGTCACTCTGGAAAAGAATTTGGTGGGCTAGATACCTGTTAGAGTGCCTCTCCTTGAAAATTGTGCCTAGAATAGGGACTTAGGATACCTACTCCATGAAAATAGATCATTTTCAATAGAGGCTCTGATACTATGGAACACTTTACTCTGTATTCATCAGGGCCCATCTTAATGCACATTCTGTAGGCAGACTAAAACCAGACTACTCAAATAAGTATTTAAAAACTGGTTGCCTCTTAATTAAACTATTGTTTCCTCTTTTCTCCACTTAAATGTTTTTGCTGATAGAATTGTATTTGGATTTTGTGGTTCTATTGTTAATTAATTGGTTATGCCACTTTTGTGTTTGTTTTATCTTTGTATATATTATTTCTTTTTTGGGATGTTTTATCTGTTATTCTTTGTACTGATATCACCCAGAGTGAATGATACAATTAGTAGACAGACAGACAGACAGATTTGCTCCACCAGGGCTCTTGTGTTCTCTGCCTCTCTTTGCAGTGAATCCTGCTATATTGTTTTGCTCTTCTCATTCATTTTCTAAAATCCTACCTTAAACAATTTCTTTTATTGAATGCAGAAACCCTCGGTGTCTGACATTTACCTTGAAGTGAAAACCTTTCCCCGCTGCTGACAATATCTTCTGAATCTGATCTCAGTTATGATATTTAGTATTTGTTTGAATGTATCTGCTATTTCCTTATGAGAGTCTTCTTCTTCTTCAGCTGCCGTATCCGTTCCAGATATTGGCTATCATCATAGCGATAGTCTTCCTGTTCTTAACTTCTTGGAACAGTTCTTCCGAAGACATGCCACACCAGTCTCTCAGGTTCTTCAGCCATGAAGTCTGTCTGCATCTAGGGCCTCTCTTCCCGTGGATCGTTCCTTGCAGAGCAAGTTGGAGTATTCTATATCTTATGTTGTTCCTCATGATATGGCCAAGGTATTATGAGGAACAACATAAAATATAGGATAAAATAAATAAATATAGAATAAAAACATAAAATATAGAATGTGGGGTTGAAATCACACAGGGCTGCTTCCCACAGATAAATGTGCATCATTTGCCTACCTCTGCAAACTTTCTCCTTAAACACACTTCAGAATTTAATGGTACTTGTTTCATTAAAAAAGTAAATAAAAGAGAGAATGTTTCAGGTGTAATTAATTTGCTCTGATTATGCCTTGGATTTTAAGTACATAATTTCCTTTAAGTAGAGGAGGAGTTAGAGGGAATCAATACTGTAGCTTCTTAATTATCTCTAATGCCATCAGTGTCTGATTTTGTGGTTTAAGACACTAACAGAAAGTTGTGTGTGCGGCTGTAGATAAAATTTTGCAGAAATGCAAAACAATAAGGCTTTTTAGATATCTGACCAGGAGGTACTGATTGAGGCCTAAAGAGAAGAAAGTAGCCTCCATTCAGTGTATGCCATCATCAGAGAACATAAACAGCTTCTATACTGTGAGGAGTTACTTATGGTTCAGTATACTTGTTTATACATATTACATAAACATTAACTACCTGGAACAACTGCATGCTGTTAAGTCACCATATGAAGAGTGATGCTATGAATTAATGGTTTCCAAATGTTTGTAGCATTATGAGCCCTATTCAAGTATTTCAGACTAAGGGTTGTGTCCTTGATTGTGTCAATCTAACCCATGTTAAATAGTCTTTTTTACTCAGTTTTACAGAAAAGTATTGTCTTCTGATGATATACCCAACATATAAAATATTTCTGGCAAAATATGGTATTCACAAAGCCATCTTCCACTGTCATGTTTCATATGATTTATCTTTCTTGTTAATTTTCTTTAATGTCCAGCAGTTAGTCCTTTCGAACTTCCTATTCATTAAAAGCCACAAGGGCTCTCATAGTTCATGCTGGAAGCAAACCTTCACTAATGTTAAAACAAATACTGAGGGTTTTGTAATAAATCAATAAAAAGAGTTGCTGTAATTCAAGTAGATAGATTTTACAGTAGCTCATGTCATGCTTTTCCAATGAAGAAGAGGGGTTGATGTGACCTTAGCAGCCATCATCAATGTTAGCTTTAGATATGGCCTTAGAAAGCAAGCATTCCAAAACCAATTTTCTCTTTTTGTGCAAAATAATAATGGCTGCTACTACTTCACTCTTATGTTGCATTTTCATTCTCCAGTCAATGTATAAACATTTAATTAATTCTCACGGCAGCCATATGAGGTATGAAGACATTTGTACTCTGAAAAGAATACACATCACAGAGACATTCAAGGTGATTTGTGAGAGAAAACAAATGGTACAGGAGAGGCCATAGAAGAGGAAAGAGCATTATTCTTTGTAAGGTTTTATAATACTTACATAAGAAGCTGTCACCTCTGCAAAAGGTTGACGCAGGTCTTACACTGTGTTGAACCAATATAGAAATCTGAACTCAGTTATCCTTTCAAATTTTTACTCTGTTTTGAAATGAAATTCCACAGTAACAAAACTTACTTATAATCATGTGTATATTTGAGTAAAGTATGTACTCTAATAGTAGGAAATATATAAAATTTCCTCCAAATAGAATGCATACTCTACTCAAATAAAGGAGAAAATTGCTGTGTTCTATTAAACAAACTGCTTGGGAGAAAATAAGTGGCATTAAAATGTGTGAACCAAACTTTGTGATAAACCAAAATTATCACTGGGGAGGAAATGAAAAAAAATGGAGAAAAGTCAATACTGACAAATTTATACATTCCTTGGTAAGATGAAAACCTCACAGCTATCCTCGGTTGATATTCCTGTGGCAGTACTAGGGAATACTGTGAATCCTTTCTACATTTTGTCTGCATGTTACAGGGGTAATTCATGGTGTTGGACCTATTTGGGGGATAAGATTCAGAGTCCCTGAGAGATCCTTTAATAAGTGAAGATTAAAATACAAAATAGATCAATAAGCAAATCTGAAACTGGAATTAGCAAACATCATTGCCAGGAAGAAAGAAGGATGCTTCTGAAGTCAGGGTGACTAGAAAACACCACTGTATGTGACCTTCCCACAATTGCTGCTTTTTATCAGCTCCATTTTGCCCCAATTGATAGTACAGTAAAGCAAAATCCATGTGATGAGAAGTCAGTGATTTGAATTTCAGTATTATCATAGGCTAAATGTAGTCTCAAGTGAGCCACAAGTCCACAGTCCCAGCCTCTCAACTGTCATGTGAGTGGACAGTAAGAGTATAGGTTCATCTAAATAAGGTTATTGGAATGATGATCGATACTTTTAAAAGCCTATTTGAACATTTATTTCATTCATTCATGCCTTGTGGAATTTTCCTAGGTTTCTGGCTGGCTGCAGTCGCTTAGTTGTTATGATGCTGAGTTTGACAACCAGAAGGTCAGCAGGTCAGCAGTTCAAGACCCAAGTACTCCATGGCAGAGTGATTTCCCATCATCCATCCCAGCTCCTGCTAACCTAGCAGTTCAAAAGCAAGAAATTGCAAGTAGATAAATGGGTACAGCTTTGGCAGGAAAGGTAATACCATTCTATGCACTTTGGTGTCTAGTCATGCATGCCACATAACTATGAAAACATCTGCAGATGCAGACAGCACTGCCTCTTTGGCTATAAAAAGAGAAGAGCATGGTTCCTAGAGTAGGATACAATTGGCTTTTGAGTAAGGGAGACTTTTACTAATTGAACAGAATTCTGGAATACAGTACCTGGGCTTTTGATGTTATTCAGTAAAAATCTTTCTATTTTCTCTACATTTAGTTGTTACTGCTGACTGCTGGTTGTGATTCCTCATTGTCTAGAACAAGGATTAGAAACTTCCAAGAATCTGAGGCCTGTGAACCTTGAATGACCATACCAGGATTCATACAAAATGGATTTGAATGGTTACTCAGTAACCTATGACTATTTCTGTACCATTTTCTTGTTTCTTGAATACTTCTTGCATTGCATGTCTACAAGGTACAGTGTTTTACTTCTGTACAATAGTGTAGCATCAGGAATAACATGCAACTGTGAAGGAGTACAAGTGAGATGGCTTGTTCTCAACACAAAAACTGAAGGTCAAATTGACTCTTTGTGCTATTACTTTGCACTGTGCTACTGCTTAGAGGATTGTGCACCCATATGTTAAGAGTTTGCTTTAGACCAGGGGTTCTCAACCTACGGCCCATGGGCCAGATTCAGCCCATGATGTCAAATAATCCAGCTCCCGCCCTCATTCTAGCTACCCCCACAGTGGTGGGATGTCAACATTTTTACTACCCCATCGTGATGTCATCACAGTGTGGGCGGAGCTAACATCATGACATCATGATGTCATGGGTGGGGCCAAAGAAAAAAATAAATAAAAATACAAAATAATAAAAAGATAAAATAAAAATAAGCACACACACACACACACATCCTTCAACCCACCCACCCAGCCACAACACAAACCCATAAATAAAATGAATGAATGAATGAATGAATGAATGAATGAATAAAATAAAACATACATTAAAACACACCCACCCACCCAAACACCCACCCACCCCAAACACAAATCAACCAGAGCTTTTAAACCAGAGCTTAAAGCTTATTCTGGCTAATCTTTCTCACACTAGGTCAGATGAAAGGAACTACAGAATGAACTCACCACAAGATGGCCCCATTTTGGCATTTTTCAACTTTTCAACAGTTAAAGAAGTTAGGTACTAAGTCTTTGCCTAACCAGTTCTCTAGGATAATATGCCTTAATGTAAATGTAAAACAGTTGTGCTTCCTTAAGGGTTATCCAATTGGAATAGCAATTGGAATAGCACAGGTGTAGCTTATTGATGAGGTAACGCCAAGACTTTGCTTAAAAACCCCAAGCCAGGCCACCAGGCCTTTTTAGGAACTGTGGTAGTACGTCAATATAGGTAAAGGTATTAAATACACATTAAAATACACACAGACACACCACATCCAAAGGTGAGTCACTTATCCTGGGGAGCAGACTATAGGGAGCTTCAGGCTAGCAGCTTCTCTTCCTCCTCTCCGTTTGGGAGGACAGCAAGCAGGCCGAGCATGTGCGCCAAGCACTGTAGGCATGCATGCACACCAAGTACTTGGCACATATGCGCAGTGAACCAGTGAAAAGGTAAGCCCCAGAGGTAGTTCCCCCCAAAAGCTGCTACCGGTTCTCTGTGACACTGGGGAAAGTTACTTCCGGTTCTGGCAAACTGGTGAGAACCTGTTACATCCTATCACTGTACCCCCACCCCCAGAGTCGCCCACAGACTGATTTAAGACAGCCATAAACAACCAGTCTGGCCCTCTCAAATATTTGAGGGAGCGTGACCCAGCCCCTGATGTGAAAGTTGAGAATCCCTGCTTTACAGCTTTACAGATTTTGAACCATTTCAGATGTCAATGTTTGCTATAGGTTTTGGACTGGATTTCACTCTTTATCTCCACTTCCAGAAATGTCTCTCTTTAGTGACTGAAATAATAAGTTTTAATAAACATAAGATTTCAAAAACTGCAATCATCTCCATTGTATGCATTAATTGCAAATGGAATTCCTTTATCCCAGTGGTGGCAAACCTATTGCACACATGCCAGACAGTGCACTCTCAGCCCTCTCTGTTAGCACACGCACATCACCCCAGCACAGAGTTCACCCAGCCCCTCTGCCCAGCACCCCAATGGGAGCACTTCCTCCCTCCCCCAGCACAGAGTTTGCCCCACTTCTCTGTTTGGACCTCTAAAAGATTTGCCATCACTGCTTTATACAATACTAACACAAATATTAATGTCAAACTTGTAATAATGAATTTATGTTGGGAAACAAATTCGAAGTTATGGTCATCTTAATACTAAGAAGCATAATATGCAGTGATGGGATGACACCGGTTCTGACCGGATCCACAGAACCATTAGGAAGATTTCTGGAGGGTTCTCCGTGGGGGTAATACCGTTTTTGAGGTGTCCGGATCGGACACCTCACCGGCAGGAAATTTAAAAAAAAAAAAGTGGAGCCAAAATGGCTCCAATTTAGTGCGCCTGCGCAGAAACTCAATCTGATGCATTGCACATGCATCAGATTGAGTTTCTGTGCACGCGCACTAAATTGGAGCCATTTTGGCTCCACTTTTTTTAAAAAAAAATTCAGACCCGGAGCCGCAGCTTTTCAGAGCAGCTCCGGAGGCGGCCCTCAGAGGAGGGCACCTCCCCTGGGGCCGCCGAGCTCCCACGGGCAGATTTAGGCCTGCCCAGGCCGTATGCCGCCGCTGAGCCCCCATGGCCTGGGGACACCCGGTGGAGCGCGCCTCCTCCTCCTCCTCCTCCGGTTCCGGCAGCGATGGCTGCAACGGTGGCAGTGGTGATGGCGGGAGGCGGTAGCGGCAACAGTAGCAGCAGGCAGCGGCGACGGGTGGCAGTGGCAACGGCAGCAGCAGGCGGTGACAGCAGCGGCGGCAAGCGGCTCCAGAGGAGGAGGAGGAGACCGCAGTCGGGGTGGCGCACCTTGCCATGTGGCCCCGGGCCATGGGGGCTCGTCGGCCCCAAGGAAGGTAAGTGAGGGTTTTGTGTTTGGGGTGGGTGGGTGGTTTATTTGTGTTTTGGGTGGGTGAGTGTATTTTTATTTAATTTTTATTTTATTTATTTCTTTATTGTATTTATTTAAGTTATTTACGGGTTTATGTTGTGGTTGTTTGGGTGGGTGCTTGGGTGGGTTGAGGTGTGTGCGTTTGTTTGTTTATTTTAATTCTATTTTATTTATTTATTTTATTTTATTTATTTTATTTTTATTTATTTTATTTTTATTTTTGGCACCACCCACGACATCATGACGTCATGACGTTGGCTCTCCCACGACGTCATGATGTCATGACATTAGTTCCGCCCCACTGTGATGATTTCACAGTGGGGTAGAAATTTTTTTGTCATCCCATCACTGATAATATGGCCCCAGGTGGTGGGATTAGAGAATGGATTTGTAAGTCCTCATGAAGTCCAAGAGACTCCTTTCCTCCCTTCCTTTAAGAAGCAAATGAAAACCTTGCTTTTTAGAAAAGCTTTTGAGGAGGCTCTTCTCAATGTGCCCCCCCCTTAATTTAATACATTTTACCACCTGCCTTGCGGTTACTGACTTATTCTTTTTGTATCTTTAATGTGTCTATAATTATGTAACCACCCAGAGAAGCTCTTATACAAGATGGGTGGCATAGAAATAAAATCAATAAATAACAAAGAAGTCAGGAGAAGAAAAAGAGAAGGGAATTTTAGAAAGGAAAAATTATTATTTTGTTATTTGTTCTATTTTGTTGTTTGTTTTACTGTGATGCTGTTGTTTATTTGTCTTTACACCACCCGGAGTGGGAAATATCCCAGATGGGATGTATAAATAAATAAATAAATCTTCTTTGTCCCAACTGATTACACATTTTTTTGCAAATGATGAGACCTGCCTTTCGCTATACTAGGGATTCTCAGCCTGCAACCTGCGGCACCATTTCATGTGGCCCACCACACCAGGAAGTGCCATGTAGTGGAGGAAGGCAAAATGGCCATCCAGCCCCTGAAGCTATCAGAGGGAGTATGGCCCAGCCTCTGGCTTTCAAAGGCTGAAAACTCCAGCTCTATACATTCTTCATAGCCAAGAGGACATATTGATCATAACACAGCTGACTATTTGTATTAAGGTTTCAGCTGGCTGCCTCTATCAACAAAAAGATGCTGACAGAAACATCTCATCTTTTCACTAGTAGGTTCTCTTTGTCTCTCAGAAGTGTGAATTCCATTTTGTATACTGAACAAAAGTAACAAATCTGTGTATTCTACAAGATTTCCTCTTTTGGAGAGGACAGTCCTTTATTTGAAAGGTTGTCAGTGGATAATCCTCTTGTTGATAGTGGTGACCTCTATTTGAATGCAACCATTATTTGAAGATAAATAGGGAGATCCATGATCTTGAAATAGTCATTCCACAGTAAACACCTGGAGAGAAGAATTAGAAGTCACACACATCTCCTCGACAGAGTCTTCACTAATTAAATGAGACATATTATCTCTGTTTAAATTATTGTTGCCACCGTTGTTCATCTGAACATTTATGTATTTGCTTATTTGTTTCATTTGCAGGCACATTCCTTCTGGTGAGGGGCAGCTCACAATATTAGAACAAGTCAGGTAAACCCACAATAAATTACAAGGTTAAAAAACAATTCAGCATACAATAAGCAATTAATCAATTACACAGTAATAACAGTAATAATAATAAGCATTTTAAATGTTTGAAAACACACATAGAAGGCCAAAAACCTACCAAGACCAAAAACCAAACAAGTTATTAAAAGCCTGTCTCCTTCTACCACCACTTCCATACATTTAAAAGATGGTTTACCACATGGTTTCTGTAACATATGGGTGAACAGCCTGTGGTTAGAATTAAAAACAAGGATTTTTTAAAATTTAATATTAAACAAGAGGACACGATATGTGGTATCTAATTTTCATTGTCTGTGAAAAAAATAACATGAGAGTTATATTTTGGTTAAACCATGCCCAGGGTGGTCATCTGGATATTTTGCTCTCAGTCCACTCCTGTAAAGAGCTGAATTATATCCATCAACAAGGTATATTCCTATTTCCAACATCACACTATGCTGAATTTGAAGCACTTTATTGAGTCCCAAATGAATCTTGTTCTTAACTGCATGATTGAACAGCCAAACGATTTCCAGCACTGTTTCACTGAACTAGGTTATTAGCAGCTAAAGATTACACTGAGAATGGATGCATCATAATTTGGCTTCTATCCCCCACCCCATAGTATCTTTTCAATCCCAATTATTATTACAAGTAGACAAAACAAAATGAAAGCAACAGAAAGAGAACCAGGAGGTGAGGTGGTATGACAGCACTTTTCAAGTAATTGAAATATAGAAGTGTGGCAGGATCTGTTCTTGATCATGGAGAACACTGTATTACAGTGAATTTTAATTGGGACTCCATTTCTGTATCATCCTTCTGAAAGGCTGTAAGAGGAGGCAGTGGAGCTGTTGCAGAAAGACATGTTCAGGATTGGCTTGTTTAGACCTTCCTCATTCAACTTTGGTCTCTTTCGACACTGCTTAGTCTACTGACTTGCTCTCTTTTGGTGCCTAATACAAGAGCCAGTTGCTTAGGAGCCATTTAGGAATTTTTGAGCTATCCCACCTAATTGGTGTATTGTGGGCAGGACCTTCCCCCCTGTCCTGCTTGGATTGTCCTTAGGGACTATGGAAGCAGATTGAAAAAAGCTGTGAATATTAAATAGATAGTCAACTTAGGTATGAGCCTTGTCAAAGTGCAGGGGCTGGAGCAGTCTAACTAGGCAGTGTTGCCCATCACTTGTCAATGATGTTTGGCCAGGACTAAAACTCACCAAAGCATCCTCCATTGGATCCCTTGGGCCAGGTGAAAACGGAGGGCACACGTTATGGTCCGCCTAGCCAGATGATGATATGATATCCAAATGGCTAAAAAAACATGCAAACAAATGGACTTGATTTCCTGGGTCCATTTTCATGTGTGGAATGTCATCATGGAGACGTCTGCTGATACACCAAACTCCTTGCTGAGTAAGGACTCCAAGGTATTCAAGGTAGTCAAACTAGGTGATTATGGCAGATGGAGAGGGATAGCGCTGATGAAGTCTCAAGGGAATGTGAAGACATTCACCAGCTCTGAACTTCAGACCTGAGATTCAAGTTTTGAAGTGGAAGACATACATGGAAACCAATATATTATAAAGATTTGAAGCTTGAAGGAAAGGGTCCCAAAAGTAGATGTGGTAGGTTGGGCAGAATCTGGTTGTTGATAGCATTCTTCTGGGGCTGAGGGTCATAAGAGGTGATCTAGCAGGCATACTATGGAAGGCCCCACAGCAAGGTGGGAAGGTAAAAGATAAAATGATAGTGAACTTGTGGTCCTAGTTAAATCCTACCACCTATGTCTCACATGTGTGTTTTTTTACTGGGTAGAGCCAAGTAGTTTGCTTAGAAGTCAACCCTGCTATATTCATGGGACTTGTTTTTATGTAATGTCTATTTAGCTTGTATTGAGAAGTATTTAATTACTTTAAGTAATAAAAAGACATTTGTTTGTCCTTGTTTTCTTTTTCACACCTCATTATCTCACCATACCCTGCATTTCCTCAGCTTGCTATCTTGCATTTTGTAATTGTTCATTGGAAGTCAAGTGCAGGGTTAATTTGAAATCTGATTGTTGAGACATGCAACTATAACAAAATTCTGTTACTAGATGATAACAGTTCTCTAGCTCCTTAATATGACCAGAAGTGTAAATGGGACTGCAGTAATACATTTTTTTTAACAGATTGTTGCTACAGCCTCAACTACTTTGAAGGGTATATTAGAAGGGAATTGTAGAGTGTTGCTTATAGTTTTAGTAAACCTAATTTCCAAACAAGAAAATAACATTGATACAATTAAACCTCTTTGTAGTAGCTTTGTTATGGCTCATAGGATTCAATTATTTGTTGCAGCTATTATGGATACCCAGAATGGCACAGTAGATAGAGTGACAACCTGAGATACAGGGGGCCTTGTTTCAAATATCTGCTCACCCATGAAAATTCACTGGGGGTGTTTGAGTGGTAAAGCTATTCTTAAATATGTCATTTAACTTGAAAGCCATTTTTGGGTCACTATAGGCTTGTCCTGACTTGATGGCATGTAACCTCCTCCTCCTCCGAGTGCCGTATCCATTCGAGATATTGTTTATCATCATGGTGATAGTCTTCCTGTTCTTAACTTTTTGAACAGTTCTTACAAGGACATGTCACACCAGTCTCTCAGGTTCTTCAGCCATGAACTCTGTCTATGTTGAGGGCCTCTCTTCCCAGGGATCTTTCTTTGCAGAGTGAGTTGGAGTATTCTATATTTTATGTTGTTCCTCATGATATGGCAAAGGTATTTGAACTATTTTTGCTTGATGGTCTTAAAGCGTTCTTGTTCTTTATCCATTTGGCACAATACTTCTACATTAGTCACATGGTCAACCCATGATATCCTTAGCAGCTGTCTGTAGATCCACATTTCAAAAGCTTCAATTCTCTTTTCAGATGATTTAGTCAATGTCCAAGCTTCAACTCCATATAGCAAAACTGGCACTATGTAACATTTCACTATTTGGATCTTTGTAGCGAGAGTTAGATCTCTGCAGCATAATAAATGTCACATTTTTATGAAGGTGGATCTTGTTTAAACAACATCCCCCACTATGGTAAATAAAGCATTCATAACTGTACCGACAACCAGTGCACATGAAAAATGGTTCAAAGAAATGTAAATATTGGGAATAAATGGAATGAAATGCAAGCTCAGTGACAAATCAATTAAATAGGTGCATTAAAGTTGGTGATCATTTGCAACATGACCATAATATCTATTTAGACAAAAATGAAATGAAGATAAAAATGAAGACATCTGATTTTCTTAATAAGTATTCATGGATCAACTCCTGAACCATCTGAAGAACTGGATTTTTGACCATGGAAATTTATATACTGAAATAAATATCTCTTCAAAATGCCACAATCGTTTCCCTTTTTTCCCCTGACTTGTTTGGGTCTTAGTAAACTATAGGTTAGCACTGGACCAGATATTCTGTTTGAAGTTCCTTTGTTCAAGAGTAGCAAGCTTAAGGTCAGCAGAAATGTCTCACAACCCTTTGTTGTTTCTGTTCTATCTGGAAACTACAAAGGAGACTACAAAGCACTTTCAGTTTGAAATGTTCAAACCACCTCTGTTTCATCTGGAACAGTAATGTTTCACCTCTAAATTTTCACCATTTGACTTATTAGTTTCTGAAGGGTTCTAATTGCAAGATTTGGAAGAAAGCCAGAAATTTCCTCAAATACATGATTTAAAGTGGGCATTTGCTACAAAACTCTGCACTAACAATTGCAAATGAAATTGTACTAAGAGCAATACAACCAGAGACAAAAAAATAAAATATTTCCACATGTGGCAAAAAGGCATATTTGGCAAGGTTTCAAATAGTGATACTGGCTCACTAAAGCTATTATTATTACCAATTGTAATTTCAATTTATGGCAGCTCTTCCCAAGGATTTTTTTAATAAGGTAAAAAATACTCAGTTTACCAGTCCCCCCCTTCTAGCGGTGCTCTGGGACTAATCAGCTTAACCAAGGTCACATAGCGCATTGGGATGCACATCAGTGAATTTATCTCCCTGGTTGCACATTGGAGAATTTAATTCCCAGGTGCTCCCGTTCACTATTGCTGGAGCCTAAATTAGGTATAGTGAAGCCATAGTAGTGGTTGAGACACTGAGCATGATTGACTAGAAGTTCAGCAGGTCAGAAGTTCAAGACCAGAGTGCTATGCAACAGAGTGAGTTCCCATCATCTGCCCCAGCTGCCGAAGTGCTTCAGCCTTTCTTCCACAGGGCTGAGGGGAGCCCTACGAGAGGAACCAAAGCAGAAACTGCCAAGGTGGCATGGCCCTTTAAGTTATTAATTCTCAGTAGAGGCATGCAGCTGCCCGTTCTGGTAATTTGGCACCCCAGAATGGGCCTGCCCAATTTTTGCCAACCTAGCAATTCAAAAGCAATAGATTGCAAGTAGATAAATGGGTACCACTTTGGTGGGAAAGGTAACAACATTTGGTGTGCTTCAGCACCTAGTCATACCTGTCACATGACCATAGAATCATCTGTAGACAACGCTAGCTCTTTGGCTGTAAACAGAGATTACACAGCAATCTTTCTTTGTTCTAATTAAGGATCTAATGACATAGCCATTTATCTGGAAGTGAGTATTACTGGACTCAGTAGAACTTAGTTTTGATAAGGGTTTGATAAGGATTTGGTATAAAGGATTATGCTTTAGATTATTTTAGTCCCCATTTCATTCATAAGTATACAATTTAAGGGAATGTCCAGTCCTTTAATCATTCAGATAAATACACAATCATTTCTAGAAATCCATCTATGTATATTGTATTCTCAAACAGGAGAAAGACAACATTTCTGTGGAAAAGAGATCAAACCCTAACAATTCTCTGCCAAGCTATGAGATCAAGCCTGCGTGATCAGGAGAACTGGTTGTAGAAAAAAGGAAGTGGAAGAAGCTTGTGTCACAGGAAGGGATGGCTGATATGTGGCAGGAGTTCAAAGGCAGAAAAAGTAAGCAACTCAATCAGATCTTTCAGGGAATCTACTTAACCAAACATTAGCTGAACATGTGAGCAAAACATCTTGCTATTCTTGACCCAATGAGAAATTCTGGGTTTTTATTTTACTCAGTCAAAGTTTGCCTTCACATACCAAGGGCATTGTGACTTCTTCCTCCTACTTTTCCTGCTTCTGGAAGATGAATGATCTAGGAAGAGGAGAATGAGTCTATCTGCAACTTTAGCTTCTTAAAGTCTACCACAGTGTTTCCCAACCTTTGGTTTTTGCACTTCAATTCCCAGAAGCCTAAGTCAAATCCCCAAAACACTGCAGCCAATATACTGATTTAGGCTTCTGGGAATTGAAGTCCCCATGAGAGGTGTAGAACCACTGCTCTACCACTTTCAGCAGAAGGATAAGGTAGAGAGCCCAATAATTGGTAGATGCTCTTTCTTTGGTATTTATTTCTTGCAGCAAGATAACATACAGTAATTGGTATTGCAGTTTAAGTACCAACGTATTTTTAAACACATAATTTATCTCTTAAATTTAACCAAATTTACTTCCTACTATTTTGGTTGATCTTTGTTTTTGACATTTGAGAATGCCATTTCAAACCAAAGTGTTTGGAAAAATCAGCTTAGATGTTGTATTTGGAAGGAAATTATATTTGACAAGAGTACTTAAATGCAGATCAATCAAAAGTTCTAAAAATGCAGATCAATGGGGAAATTAGACAGAACAAACTTAAGAGTTAAATACATAATAAATTGGCACAAAATCTGCATGAATCCGTGCAGTCTTGGGAGCCAGTTCACATCCTTAAATGCTCATTGGGTCAGGATTAGAAATACAGTATACTCCATTAGAAATATACTCAAACATAAAGATCTAACAATGGTTCCTACAGTCTGGGTGGCATCTTGATCAGAAGTAAAATCAACCATAAGGGTTTACAGCACATTTTCAATGTTGGCTTCATAACCAGAGTCCAGTGAGACTGATCTCAGTAGTTTCCAGAAGAAGTTTTGGCTTTTCCTTGGGGATTCAGCTATCAATTTTCTTCTGCTTTGGCATGCCCTTCTCTTGCTACAGAAACTGATGCCAGGCACATTTGTTCAGATTTCAGTGCAGTATTTTAACTTTCCAAATACTGGAGCAAACTGTGACTATTTATTTGATCATATCAGAAAACAAAAACAAAAATAATAATAAAATAAAAACAGAAACACTGCAGCACTTTAAAGACTAACTGCTATGTTTTACTATTAGCTTTCGTGGATCAAGTCCAATTCTTCAGACAAGGAATAAAACTTCTAGGCATGGTTTTTATACACCAGATACAGGGTCAAGATGTCACAAGGCAAAAGGATCACAAAGCAATGAGGTAAAGACAGAAGCGTAGCTTACCTTGCCGGGGCCCCGTATAAAAATTGTTTGGGGGCCCTTTAGATGTGGGGCGGAGCTAACGTCATGACATCATGACGTCATGGGGGGAGCCAACGTCATGACGTCGTGGGCGGGGCCAAAAATAAAAATAAAATAAATAAAATAGAATTAAAATGTAAAAAAAAAAAAACCACACACACCTCAACCCACCCACCCACCCACCCACCCGAAACACAAAAACCTCACTTACCTTAATCCTGGGGCCTCTTCTTCCTCCGCCTCTGCTGTCACCGCCGCCGCGCCGCCGCCGCTGCCGATCGCTCCCTTGCCGCGCACGGCGAAGGCAAGGGGCAGTTGTGGAAGGCGAGCGGGCGAAGCGAGGCAGCCCCGAGGCCCTCCCCCCGGTTGCCGCGGGGGCTCCCTGGCAGGCTGCGCCAGCCCGGGCGGGGCTCTCCACCTTGACGCTGGGGTGGGAGTCCACCAGCTTCAGGACCAGCTCGCGCGCCCCATCCCGCACGCAGGCGGCAGGTGAGCTCCAGGCACGCGCGGCAGGTGAGTTCCAGGCGTGCGCGGTAGGTCAGCTCCAGGCGCGCTCCAGGTGACCTGCCGCCTGCCGCGGGACGGGGCGCGCCCGCGAGCTGGTCCTGCAGCTGGTGGACTCCCACCCCAGCGGCGACCGTGGAGAGCGCCGGCCGGGCTGGCGCAGGCAGGGAGCCCCCGCGGCGACCGGGGGGAGGGCCTCGGAGTTGGGGCTGCCTCGCTGCTTAAAAGCTGCGGCTCCAACTCCGACTCTCCGACTCCGGCTTTTTTAAAAAAATTGGAGCCAAAAATGGCTCCAATAAAGTGCGCATGCGCAGAAACTCAATCTGACACATGCGCAATGCATCAGATTGAGTTTCTGCGCATGCGCAGTAAATTTTTGCTCTTTTTTATTTTTAATTTTATTTTTTGCCGTTGGGGGCCCCCGTAGCCCGGGGGCCCCGTATAATTGATACGGCTGATACGGCGGTAGCTACGCCTCTGGGTAAAGAGTAATCAAGCAGAATGACATACAAGCATGCATATCAATACAGCTTCCTTATTTGACCAGGTTCCAGTTCAATGTTTAGCCCCACTGATAGCAAGCAGCTGAATAGGGCTATGCATATTGCTATAGCTGGCATATATGGATGAGATGGAGTACTTAACTATGGAATCAGGGCCAAGAGTTCAAATACCTGCTATGAGCAGGTATTGCTGATACATCTTTTGCCACGTATGTTGCCTTAAGGAAGCTACATGAACCAGAATGCCACCCAAACTAGGGTCTAGGAAATGACTAATGAGTATACCTCGAAAAACTGACATCACCAAATCCAGAACCAACTTAATAACTCATAATAATTATTGCTAGAACTGAAAGATAACAATGAGGAATCGTAATGCCCCCATCTCTCCTTTTTCAGTACTTCTTTCACAGTTATTTTTCATAGTAACATACCCAACATAGAAGGGAAAATAATTACTAATCTAGTCTTGAAACACAAATTAGAGTCCTTTGTTACACAACTGCTTCTTTAACAGCTTCCAAACCAAGTATGAATCTACATGTACGTTAAAAAAACATATTTTTCAATATTAACAGAAAAAGTGCTGGTAAGTTATGTAACCCAATTTTGTCATTTTTAAAGCAAAGCAGAACATGGAAGTAATCTTCCCAACAGATGCTGATCAGCCATATCCATACATTTCATTTTTTTAATGTAATAATTGATGTGTCCCTGAAAGATATATTGAATATACAGCCAAGGATAATGAAGTTATCAGTCTACAGGACAGAGTGACTATATGCATTAGTGTTTTCTAACAAATAATATAAGTCTCTCTCTTTTTCAGCGTGTGAGTTGTCCTTGAAAAGATTATGATTTCCAGCATTGTTTGTGCTATTTATTAAGATTATGCATCTATATTTCAGTCAGATGGGGCACTTCAAAGAATGGAATCTCATTAGCATTGAATAATTATTAGTTGCTATATTTTATGTAATATGCTAGTGTTCCACTGCATTCTTTGGTATGGATTACGAGAGGACTCTAACAGCAAGAGTGACAGCATACTTAAAAATCTTCATTGGGAGTATCACTTGGGTGCTCCACCCATTACTTGTGACCAACAGGACCTCAAATGATGCAGGAAGCAGACTCATTATTCATGTCTCCTGTTCCATCTCAGTTGTCACCAATGATCTCATTATAAGGTCCCATGCTTCTTCCGCAGGATGTTTCCCTATCCTGTGGCTCTCCTGTTCGATGTGAAAAAATGCATGTTGTCTGTATGTATGGAATTGCAAAAATGAAAGTGAATATGTGATTGACATCCCTTGCTGTAAGATCATGGACTGGAATCCCTAAGTAGGAGGACTAGAGCTGTAACCCAGTGATGCAGACACACACAAACACACACACACCATTTCCCTTCCCTGCAATGTTGTGCAGCCATTCTGCAAAATGTGAGACTTGGGGAAGGAGGAGGGCCTGAGTGCTTTCCCTGGAACCTTATTGGTTAATTTCTGCTTTGAAATGCTTGCTGATCTTTGGATGAACTGTATCCCGTATTTTTCAATGGTTTCAATATATTTCTTGAAGAAACTTGGGAGTGGTTATTTGGCCTAATGCTACCTTTTCTACACATATCTGGGCCCTGGGTTGTCCAGCCAGAAAAGTGCAATCCAGAAGAACATTGGGGCCTACTCAAGAGGCAGGTCCCTTCTGTTACACTGTACTGCTGATACAAAGGGTTGTAGAGTAAGTAAGTAGGAAGGACTTATGAAGCCATCAAGTCCAAGCTCAATGCAAGAATCCTACTGAAAACAGATCTGACAGATGGTTGTCCATCTTTCAATTGCCTCCAGTGTTTGACCACTCACAACCTCCTGAGGTAATTGGTTCTGTTCTTGTACTACTCTCACACTTCAGATGTTTTTCCTGATATTCAGTCTATATCTTGCTTCCTGTACCTTGAGCCTTTTTTTACCTATCCTGCACTCTGGGATAATTTTCTTTCAAGTATTTGAAAAATGGTATGATCTGTTCCTCAGTCTTTTTCCCCTCTAAGGCTAAACTTGTCCAATTCATTCAGTCATTCCTCATAATGCTTGGCTTCCAGTCTACCTTTAATTCTTGATGCCCTTCTCTGAGCTTGTTCCATTTTGGTAGCATCTTTCCTAAAGTCTGTTCTCTAGAAATGGATGTGGCCTAACTAGTGCTAAATAGAGGGGGACTAGTGGCTCAAGTGGCTAAGACACTTGGGGAGGTCAGCAGTTCGATTCCTGAGTACTGCAGGGTGGAATGAGCTCCTGTCATTGTTCTAGTTCCTGCCAACCTAGCAGTTTGAAAGCAAGAAATTGCAAGTAGATAAATAGGGATCACTTCGGTGGGAAGGAAAACAGCATTTTGTGCACTCCAGTGTCTAGTCATGCCTGCCATATGACCACAGAAATGTCTGCAGAAGCAGACAGTGCTGGCTATTCAGCTTTGAAAACAGAGATAATCACTGAACCCTAGAGTCAGATACGGCTTTTGAGTAAGGGAAACCTAGTACCTTACAGATTTTTGAGACTATACTTCTGTTAAGCAACCTAAAATGGTATTTGCCTTTTTTACAGCCACATTGCATTGTTAACTCCTATTCAGCTAGTGATCTATAGCAATTCTAAGATGCTTCTCATTCATAGTATTACTGAGCCAGGTATTTCCCATCTTGTAACTGTGTGTTTGTACTTCTCCCTGCTAAACTTCATTATGTTGTTTTCAGCCCAATATTCAAGCCTATTAGGATCGTTTTAAATTTTGTTCCTGTCTTCCATGGTATTAGCACACAATTTTGTGTCATCCACAAATTTGATAAGTACTCCTACATTCCCCAAGTCATTAATGAAAATGTTAAAGAGCACTGGGTCCAGGCTAAGCCTTGTAGTAACCCACTTGTTACTCTCTCCCAGTTTGGGAAGAAGCCACTGAGGAACACTCTGAGTAACTGACTGTGAATCCTGCTGACACTTGTGCTATCCAGGTCACACCTAATTAGTTTGCTAATCAGACTATCATGGAGCACTTTGTCAAAGGCTTTGTTGATGTCAAGATATATTATGTCTACAGAATTCACACCATCTACCAAGGAAGTTACTGAATTGAAAAATGAGATAAGATGAGTCTAGCAGGATTTGTTCTTGACAAATCCATGTTGGCTTCTAGCTATTGTTGTATTATTTTCAAGGTAATTTCAGAAGACTGATTTATTATCGGCTCCAAAAATTTCCCTGGAATTGATGTCAGAACCACATCTACCAATCTGCATCCTCCTTTTTAAAAAGCCCTTTTGTGCCATGAGATGGCAATTTATTTTGGTGGTCTTGGAGGGATTTCATACAATTTCTTTCTTCTTTTCTTCTTCTTCTTTTTTTTGCATATTTATGTCAAATACATATTATTTTTAAAGTTTCTTGCATCGACTAGCAAACATAACCACTTCTTCTTCTTCAAGTGCTATATCTGATTCCGAATACTGTATTGGCTATCATCACGGCAATCAATATAATGCAGTGGCCTTCCATTTGCCTTCTGCATCGCAGAGTGACACCTGTACTACTGATCTAGTTTTCAGTCCTGAGCCCTTTTGGCACACAAAGTCCTCATCAGCCCCAGGCCAGTATTGATGATGTGATTCAATCCCCTCCTTGGGGGACATCCCCCTTCCCTGTGGAATTTGCCACCCAGGGTCATTAGGCCTCAGAGTTGTCAGGTTAGTTAACCACGCCTGACTATTGTCATTGAGTTGCTGGCAGTATGGTCTACTCTATCATCTTAGCAGGATAATCTGGCGAGACAGGCCACCAGTCCCTAGAAGAGGAAATTCCTCAAGTGCTGATTGTGCATGAATGGGAATTTTTCTACCTCCTGCAATTTTACAAGTTAGCTTTCATTGTTGCTAAAACTGTTCTTCAGGCTAGGAGAACAATTTTTTCTTTGCAAGTCAGATTCATCAGATAAAAGAGACTACCTCAGTCATCTCTCATGGGCTGTAATGTGATTTCAGCTATGAAGAGTCATTATATGTAATGTATTGTTTAGCTCTACCTCTTAATTTTAAGGTTGTATAGAAGATAAAAAAAGTACAAAGGGAGGCAAAAAAATGGAGCAGGAGACCAAAGAAAATAAAAATTCATTTAAGAGCCCAAAGACAGGGGCAAGTATACACAGGAAGGCAAGGGAAAATGAAGGATAGAACAAATTGCTTTACGAAATGAACCATATAAGTTAGCAAATAGTAAAGAGTCAGAAAGGGACAAGGACAATGAAGGTGCTTTTGCCCTTAAGTGCTTTAATTTTGCTCATAAATCAGCTCAGCCAAGATGGATATGGCATTTCGGGCAGGACTGGGTGCCATCCAGACTTCTAAACAAGAGCTAGTCATTTGAAATAAATCCAATCATGTTCTCCATTGGAAACTGTGCCCATGATGCCTTGTTAGCTTGCCCAGACTGAGTACAGAGAAAAAGGTGACATTTTAAAGGCAGAAATGATTGATTTTTTTCTTCCCTGAAAAGACGTAGCAACAGAGGTTGTTAGGCTATGTGCTTTCTCACTCCACCTTCCTTTCTCTCTGACAAACAAGGTGATGATCAACATAGATGGATGAAGAGGTAAAGTATAACATGGAGCAGGAATAGCCCTCCATCCACTGTACTTTTGAAACTGCAGGAAATTGTGTGTGCTGAGAAGGGGTGTTGCTTACCATCCCTGATCTTTTTAAAAAGAAACTTAATTACCCTCCCAATAGTTTGAACTGATATAAAGGACCCAATCCTTTTATTTGTGAGTTATTAAGGTGCCACGGGGCTTTCTGGTATTATTTAAATGAATGAGAGTGCTGGAGAATACTTAGCATCATTGTGCCTTCACATTTATTTCAATTAATGATATCCCAGCAACTCATAATTATCTACTTCTTTGTACAGAGCTGGGCATAATACCGAGATATAATACTGGGCTGTATTACAAATAGAATGCTAATTTCCACTGAACCTTATCTTGGTTTCTTATATGAGATGAGATTCTGCAAATGTGCAGTCATCACTCAGAAGACCACGCACCAGAAATGACTTCTTCGAAAAAGTTAAACTCCCACCATCATCAAGTGAATTGCATTCCATGTTGCTCAAATTCCATTTTTCTGCTCACTTCTACTGCACATGGAACATTGATCTTTCCCTCCTTGTCAGCAATTCCACCCACATCTTTCCTGTAAGATCCTCATAAAAGATTAATTGCTTGGAACATGATTCTTAAAAAAGGAATTTGCTCAGTTACTTGTTGCAAATGCTAGCCTGATTCTAATTTCAGTGGGGTTTGCAAATAAGAACTTCTCAGGAGTTGTCACTCTTCATTTACAAAACCCTGGGAAACCAAGATAAAGTTGGTGAGAAAAATGTTATGTGTCAATTCATGAACTGAGTACTCAACAGCCCATAAGTACAGAAGAGTACAGTGGTTTGAGACAAGGCTATTAAATGTTATTGTTTCAAGAGAGAAACATAAGAGAGGAGGAAGTGGATTGGCTTATGTTTCCCACTATTAAAAAAAGCATTGAAAAGAAATCCTCTCAAATTCTGTGGCAAAACCATTTCTCTCAGTTCCTCTTCCAAAAGGCAGGATTTCAAATCACATGTCTACTTCTTCATAGTTTGCTCACAATACTTACCATGACAATAAGATTAAAGGAAAAACAGAAGCTAAAGAGACACAATCTAATTATGTTCCATGCAACAATAGCTTATTTTGTCTATCCCCCCCCCCCCAATCATTTCATTGCTATTCCAATGGAATTCTGTCATGTAAAGCAGATGGATTCCCTGTTCTCTCTTACAGGTGGTGAAACTTGTTGACTGGAGGCAATGGAAGTTGCCCCAAGGCAATATAGTAATGGTAAAGGTCGCCTTGCTCGAAAGCCAGTCGACTCTATCCGACTCTAAAGTTCAGTGTCATCTCTGCTTATAGCCAAAGAGCCAGTGCCGTCTACATCTACAGACGTTTCCGTGGACATGTGACAGGCATGCCTCAACACCGGAGTGCACGGAATGATGTTTACCTTCCCACCAAAGTGGTACCTATTTCTCTACTTGTAATTTCTTGCTTTCGAACTACAAGGTTGGCAGGAGCTGGGACAGAGACAGGAGCTCACTCCATCATGTAGTTACCGGGAATCAAACTCCAACCTAAATGATCTAAAATGATCTTACCTTAAACATCATTGCCCCTCACTTTCTCCTCCCTGCTTAATTTTCTCCGTTAAATTGGATACAATTGTTTAGTTATATATTTTCTGCTCAAAGTGACTCAAAGTGGCTCACAAATAGCTAAAACTGTTAAACAACCAACAATTTTAAAAATACAATAGAAGTATCATATGAAAAATGATGAAATATATCAAGATTAAAACCAAGAATAAAGCCAATTTTTAAAAAAATTTAAAAAATATTTAAAAAACGGTATGTTAATAATAATAATAATTCTCAGAAATTATTCTGGGTTGAAAGGATTTTTGCAAAAGAAACTGCACTCAGGGAACACCCAAATGAGGCTCCTTTTCATGTCCCCAAGGGCTGGGACAGAGACAGATGCTCAATCCATCATGCAGTACCCAGGTCTCGAACTACTGACTTGCCAGCTTTCCAGCTAACAAGGTGAGCTTTTTAACCACTGAGCCACCGCAGCCCCTATAAATAAATAAATTTCATGTCAGAAATCACTCTGGGTTTAAAGGATTTTTGCTGGAGAAACTCTGTTCAGGGGATGCCTGGATTCAGCACTCAAGTATTAAACCCAAACCTTCCAGTCTCCAAGCTCAGTGTCTTAACCTTTAAGCCAAAACATTCCTCAGATCCTTACTGCTTAAAAGTCTGCCTGAAAAGGAAAGTTTTTGCCTGACAACAGAAGGACAAGAGGGATGGGCGCAACCTGGCTTGTCAGGGCAAATGCTTTGCAAAGCCTAGGAGTAACCACCGAGAAGGCCCTCTCCCCTATCCTCACCAAATAAGCTTGAGAAGGTGGTAGAACCAAGAGAAGTCTCCCCAGAAGATCTTAGAAGCCTAGAATGCTTGCATGGGATGAAATAATCCTTCAAATAGCTTGAACCCAAACCCTATACAGTTTTATAGGTTATAACCAGCTCTTTGAATTGGACCCAGAAACAGACTTATTCTTGTAACAAGTGAATTATGTGCTCCCTGTAAAGAGCACCAATCAGTAGTCTGGCTGCAGCATTTTGAAACAACTGAAGTTTCTAGACTCTTCAAAAGGGATGAAGCTAAGGCATGTGTCATCATGGCAGGAGCACTAGATTTAATTGTGCAAATGCACTTCTGGTCACTGCTGAGATCTGTGTATACAAGCTCAGGATTGACTCCAGCGGAGCACATCCAGGCTGCAGATCTGATATTTCATAGGGTGTGTAAACTCGATTCCCTGATTTGGTTTTTCACTCAAAAGAAGTTCCTCTGTTTTATCTGGATTAAGTTTCAGTTTAGTGATCTTCATCCAGTCCATCACTGACAACAGTCATTGATTTAACCACAGAACAGCTTTTTCAGAATCAGATGGAAAGGAGAGATAAGAGTTGGGTGCCATCAGCATATTCATGCCATTGAACACCAATCTCCAAACAAACTCTCCCAGGCAGTTTCAATTAGATGTTGAATAACAAGAGGGGCAGAGCTTAGACCTGAGGGTGTTGAACGAGATTCCCTCAACAAAATATTGCTTTTAATGAAGCCATTTAACCTACACCAGTTGAGAAGATATGCCCCCTTGTTGGTATTGCTCCACCTAAGATCAGGAGAGAAGTAGCAGCAAATGCTGAGAGAACTAAGCAAGAGAGTGACCCTCAACACCCTCTGAATGGATATGAGTCTCAAGTCTGCAGGCCCAGATCCAGAAAGACTTTATGGCAAGACAGGGCAGTAGCCAGGGAGGCTGGGATGGAACCCTCTTGAGCTAGCAGCCCACCTACCCAGCCCACCCCGGGGTGCCAATGTTATATGTTTGTGTGTGACATTGTTGCTCCTCCTGACCCCCCCCCCAAAAAAAAAATAATCTAGAATCTTGGCTACGGCCCTGTGGCAAGAACAAACATTCTTGAGGGTACACAAGAGCAAAACCAAATTAGAATGTAGAGGAAGGAGCTCACTGGGAAAGGAACATCATTAAAGGAGTTCTCAATTTCCCCTACGGTCATGTGGCAGGCATGACTAGATGCTGAAGCACACAGAATGCTGTAACCTTTCTCTCTGAAGCAGTAGCTATTTATCTACTTGTAATTTCTTTATTTTGAACTCCTAGGTTGGCAGGAGCTGGGGCAGATGATGGGGCCTCACTCCGTCAGTACTCAGATCTCAAACTGCTGACCTTCTGTTCATCAAGATGAGTGTATTAACCAATAAGCCACAATGGCCTCTATCATTAGAATATATCACTCATAAAAAAGTTTCCTTTACAAGCTGCCTTAGATTGCTGCTCATAGCTCAGGCCTGACAATGCTACAACACATCAGTCCTCAATGTCTGCATTTTATAGAACTAGATTGCTAAAGCTGGATAAGCAGACTTTCAAAAAAGCCATGGGTGTCCCTTTTAATAGGACCTCGATATTTGGTGGAAAGTCTACCCCACAAAACCGCTACCTGTCTCACATGCTACTCACAGTCCTTGATGCTATAAATTGTATCACCAGAGGAGGGGGAAATTGCTAAGAACTGAACTCTCCTAACCTAATATTGGCCCCTTTCTAATGGAACAAGCTTCCTTAACAGGTTCATTAGTACTATTCTTCTTTGGTTTTTAGGAAGCTAAGTTAAAAGAGATTGTGATGGCTCAAGTGGTTAAGATGCTGAACTTGATGGCTGGAAGGTTGGCAGGTCAGCAGTTTGAGACCCGAGTACTGCATGACAGAGTGAGCTCCTGTCTCTGACCCAGCTCCTGAGTTCGAAAGCAAGAAATTGCAAGTAGAGAAATAGGTACTACTTCAATAGGAAGGTAAACAGCATTCCATGCACTCCAATGTCTAGGCATGCCTGCCACATGTCCATGGAAACATCTGCAGATGCAGCTCTTTGCCTGTAAACAGAGATGAGCACTGAACCCTAGAGTTGGATATGCCTGCCTTTTGAGCAAGGGTGACCTTTACCTATATAAAGTTTTATCTTAATAGTATGAATATCTCCCTTAGATGTTTAAATGGATTTGTTTATTTTTAATTGAAGGTAGTTCTAACTTGTGACAGAGTTTATTCTATTTTGTTTTTGTATTGTCGGATGATCTTTGCAAGATGGTACAGCTAGTGCGTAGCCAAGGATTAGGGCTGATTACTTTGAAATGGAGGCCCTCATCAATTCCCCTTTTCTTTTCTCTTAGTTCAGCTATGAATAAATACTTAGATATCACCTTAATAAAAGGGAAAAAATGATTTCTTACAAGGCTTGTGTTCAAATACAGTTGTAAGATATATGGCAAAAATATAATACAGCAGTTCATTTCATCTTAAACAGGGAGAAAAATCTCTCAAACAAATGATGTGCCCCAAAGGGTACTGAGTTACTTTTCTAAAAAAAATTACTTGAATTTGTATACCGTCCTCCTTGCCAGGGCAACTCAAGGCAGTTAACATCTCATATAAAACATCATCAACAATTTGAATCCAAAATTCTAAAAGATTTAAAATAAACAAGTTAAAGTTTTAAAAAATCTAAAACTAAGTCTTTAAAATTGGTTTAAAAGGGCGTTGAGGGTGAGAAGAAACTCATGCTAGCCAGCGGGCTGGAATCGTGGTGCAACCTGTACCCCATACCTGCCCTGCCAGCCATGTTTTTAAGTTCTTCCTAAAAGGCAGCAACTCCATCTGGAGGCACAGCTCTGTTGGCAGGAGGTTCCACAAGGCCAGAGCGGACACAGAGAAGGCCCTCTTTCTGGTGCCAGAGAGGTGTGCTTCTCTGGCCGATGGAACAACTAGAGAGCCTCTCCAGTCCGCTCTGGTGGGACAGACAGATGCTCTTGGGGTGAGGCAGTCTCTTAAGTATCCTGGCCCACTACCATGTAGGGCTTTAAAGGTGATTACCAGCACCTTGAATTGTACCCGGAGACATACTGGCAACCAGTGCAGTTCCCGAAGCAGTGAATAGGTACGTGCATACTGCCTGCACCCCATCACCACCCGGGCAGCTACATTCTGGACCAGTTCCAGCCTCCAAATGGTCACCAAGGGCAGCCCCATGTAGAGTGCATTACAATAATTAAGTCTGGAGGTGACCAGACTGTGTGTGATCATGAGTAAGGAATCCTGATCTAGGAGTGGGCGTAACTGGTGGATAACACGAAGTTGTGCAAAGGCCCTCCTGGCCACAATTTCCACCTGTTCTTTGAGCAGTAGTCACGAGTCCAGGTGGACCCCCAGATTACACACCAGGTCTGTATGGGTCAAAACTGCTCCATCCAGTACCAAAGATGGTAGCTCCTGTGATAACATAGGACCACTGACCCAGAGCCACTCAGTCTTGCCAGGATTCAGCTGTAGCCCATTTCCCCCCGATCCAGACCCTGATAGCCTCCAGACACCTGGATAGGACTTCCGCTGCATCGCTTGGGTCACCACGGGCCTATCTATATAACTGGGTATCATCTGCATGTTGAGGATACCTCCCCCCGTGAGAACAAATTATCTCAACCAGCGGTTTCATGTAGATATTTAATAGGAGAGGTGAGAGCCCTGAGCCCTGAGGCACCCCATATTTAAGAGATTGGGTTGGACTTCTTGGTCTCCAACCAATTGACAGAGTCCAGCCCTTCAGAAATGAGGAAAACCAGGACAACACAGTGCTCTGGATCCCCAATCCTTGGAGCCTTTCCAGAAGGATACCGTGGTCGACGGTAATGAAAGCCGCTGAGAGGTCAAGAAGAGCCAGGACAGATGGATAGCCTGTGTCCCGCTCCTGCTAGAGATCATCCACAAGTGTGACCAATGCAGTTTCTGTACCATATCCGGGCTTGAATCAAGACTGGCAAGGGTCCAGATAATCCATTTCATCCAGGACCTCCTGCAACCACAGTGCCACTGCCTTTTCCAAAACCTTGTCCAAAATGGTTGGCAAGCACAGTAGGGTCAAGCAATGGTTTTTTTTTAGGAGGGGGCACACCAAAGCGTGTTTCAAGGTTGCTGGGAAAAAACCCTCCCGTAATGATGAATTTATAATTGCTTCAACCCAACCACCTGTCACCGCACTGGATGTTTTAACTACAAACTTTCTGAGACTAACACATTTTGAGTCAGAAAGAGACTAAACTACACTGAACAACTGAAGCACTCAGGCACAATGGAAAGACAGATTGAACTACAACAACACTCCCACCCAGAGCTCAGCATGTTTATAGAGTGTGAAACAGTTACTTTTGGAGGGAAGAAACATTTAGCCTGCTGATTGGCTGTTTAAATTCAAAGCAGGCAATGACTGTGTTTGTTAAATGCTGAGCCTTCCCATCTCCATGTTAGTATGCAAAACAAAAACAAAGCATGATGAGATTGCCTGCAGTAAACTCAACAATTATATAGTGTTTCGGTATATGATTTTAATATATTGTGAATCACCCAACAGAGGCAAAACTAATAGGATGAGATAGAGATGGAAATATATAAGTAAAAATAAAATAATTAAGAAACTATGGTTTGGCAAGCACTATCCTGGATTCTTAAAGCAGTCAACATCCATACAATACAGCTCATATTTAAGTAACACTACAGTCTCATAAAATGCACAAGCAAAGATACTATATGCATTACAAAAAACATTTCTGCACTATATTAAATTGCCATATTATGCAATATTTTTACTAGGCAATCTCATACTGTATTAGAGAAAATAGATGGCCATATCTCAAGCTTTTTCACAATGCCCACATAATTGTTTTGAAATGTAAATACTGTGTATGCAACTTAGTACACAGTAAAAAATAGTTGGGTATAATAGCAATGAAAAATGCAAAGGCAACTTAATATGCATTAAAACATGGCTCTTAATGTGTACATACTATGTTTTAGACCAGGGATTCTCAACCTGTAGCCCGGGGGCCAGATTCAGCCCTCGGCACCATGTCATGTGCTCCCACCCCCAATGCCTCCACCACACCAGGAAGTGCCATGTGGTGGAGGAAGGGCAAAATGACTGTCCATGCCCCCAAAGCTGTCTGACGGAGTGTGACCCTGCACCAGTCTTAAAAAGATTGAGAACTCCTGTTTCAGACAATCATTCTTTGGAAATGCTATATAGTTTAATTTAAATGTAAGTGAAAAAATTCAAGAAAGTTTAACACAACTTTGAAAAGAGAAAATGTCTGCCCATTCCCCACACAAAAGGAGATTGGTGAAAGGGAAAGTCAAGATGGTCAATACTGGGAGGTTACTCAAAACAAAATAATAAAAACTCTTCTCGAATGTATTCCATGGACGTCAGGAAGGTTGCTACATTGTCAATGAACAACATTAAGTAACATTTGAAAGAAAAGAAAGCACCCTTCAAAAAACTAGAAATCTTACCCCCCAAAAGAACAAAAGGGAACACAAATGTGAAATGGCTATCAGGCTATTTTGACCAAACCCAGTTGTCCTGTTGAATAATGAGAGGTCCACCTACAAAGCAGTAACTAGTTAAAATAGCAAATGGGGTAAAAAAAATAGAGTTTTATGTCAATTTTAGCCAACGCTTAAACACAACTCTTTCAAAGAACTGGATCAAAGCAGAATAAAGTGCTTCAGGAACCTATTGCCAGTACTATGGGAACTGCCAAAGGACAAAAGCAGCTTGAATGGAGAAGATTGAGTACTCAGCTGAGTATACATGCTTTTAAGAAATGTATTTTGGTTTTGGTAGGGAAAGTACATTTTAAAAGCATCTACTACTATGCAAACCCCTGAAGCTACCTGTCTGAAATGTTAAAGGATTACTCTCCTCTTTACGGTCTGCTACATTACCAGATTAGATATATATCAGTGTAAGAGAAAAAAAGCTACAGCACATTAGGAATGTTGATAGAATGTCACAGGTGCCATCACAAAATGGATATCACAAGATGTATGGCAAATCGAAAAATACCTCAGAAAGGGAGATGGTGGGGCTGAGGAAAAACTTCCCAAGAACCTGAGCACACTATAATGGTTTACTGGTTTAAAGCAAATTGTTATTTGTTTGTTTTATATTTTGGCTGTAAACTACCCAATTTGCCAGATGTGTTTGTGTGTGTGCACAAAGTGAATTGATTCTTGGGGACCTTTTCCAGGGTTTTCTAAGTAGAGAATATCCAGAAGTGGTTTACCCTTCCCTTCTTCTTTAGGCAATCTGGGATTGGCAACTTGCTCATGACTACAGAGACTGGTTCTTCTCTCAGAAAGTAAACAGTAGGGAGTAAAATTTCCAAAATCTGGCTCTACAGCCATATGCTTAAACTACTGAGTTATCCACCCAGCTGTTCTATAAATGGAAGAAATAAACAAATAAAGCAAAGGCCTTGCCTCAGACCACCTGCCATTTTTTGCTTCCAGCTATTACTGCTGGATCCTATTCCAGAGGGGAAGCAAAAAAAAGATTGTAAACTCAGTTTTTATTTTTGGACTACAGAGCTCTAGAAATCCACCACCACCATAGTTAGCTCTGTCCCAGAGCAGGACACACATCACAGCATCCTGAGACCCAAACCAGTCTATTCTTCCAAGAGCAATCATAAATGTTGGAATTGCTAGACTGATTAAATATCAAGAAATAGTTCAGTGGTGGGTTGTTCCCGGTTCGCACCGGTTCACCCAAACCGGTGGCAACAATGCCAGGTGGTTCTCCAGGAAGGGAGTAGAAACCACCCGGGATTGTTTTTTGTTTGTTTGTTTGTTTTTTTAGATGTCTGGTTCGGACACCTCACCACCACAAAAAAATTTTTCAAAATTGGAGCCAAAATGGCTCCGGGGAACTGCGCATGCATCAAACCTTGATTTGATGCATGTGCACTTCTATTTTTGAGAGGAAAGGAAGGGTGCAGGCACCGCCTGAAGAAGCAACAGCAGTGGCAGCTGCCTTTCCTCACTGGGCCATGCCATGCCACCAGGCTGCCATGCCGTTGCAGTGGTTTGCCACAGCGGTGGTTTGCTGCTGCACCGCTGCAGCACTGCCTCTGTTGCTTTCCGATGGCGACGGGTTGACCCAGGGACAAGGTAAGTGACGGGTTTGTGTTTGGGATGGGTGGGTTGATTTGTGGGTGGGTAGGTTGATTTGTTGTTTGGGTGGGTGGGTGGGTTGATTTGTGTTTGGGATAGATGTTTGGGTGTGTAATTTTTATTTTATTTATTTATTTAATTTAGTTAAATTATTTACAGGTTTGTGTTATGTTGTGGGTGGGTGGGTTGAGGTGTGTGTGTGTGTGTGTGTTGTGTGTGTGTGTGTGCTTACTTTTATTTAATTTTATTCATTACAATATGCAACAACAACAACAAAATTTCCCCTGCTACTGGGTTGAAAATATGTTCCTTATAGTAATTCTTATGTGCTGAATACAGAACTGCAGTCAGATTTGCTCTGGCACATCAGGGAAAAAAGTTATGTATGTGTAAAGGTTATCAAGGAAAATGCTATTAACTATGTTGAAAAGTGATTGTGAGAAATTTTAGGGAAATTAATGTGCGTACTTTCGGATGAAAACACTAAATATTATAATTAAGAAGTGAATTATAAATGTTTATTTACCTCTGAAATGAGTCAGAGACCCTTAGTTACACTAAGATTGACAATGGCTTGGTTTAAAAGTGTGTAGAGCTTCTTGCTTTCCGCCTGTGAACATCTTCTGTTGCTCTCTGCAAAAACCAACAGTAATTCCCCATCATGTTCGGATTGAAGTGGCCATGATATCTTGCTTCCATGGTGGACATCTCCTGGTGGAATCTTTCACCGTGCGTGTCACTCACGGCTCACATATTTGACGGAAAGAAGGTGAGATGTGAATGCAAGAAATGCATCTTTAGTGACATTCGGCAACCAAGGTGCTGGAAGGCTGTTAGCAAGTTGTCCACAATTTCTGCATAGTTGTCTGCTCTGTGGTTCCCAAGAAAGTTGTATACAACAAGCACAAATGTGTCCCAAGCTGCTAGTTCTCATTCCGTGAGCTCCAATCTGAATTGTGGACATCGAATCAATTTTCGTAGTTCTGGTCCAACAAAGACTCCTGCTTTCAATTTTCCCTCAGTTTTCATCTTTCCAAACTTGCCTTTTAGATACTGAAAACCATGGTTTGTTTTATTCTTCACTGCAACAAACTGTTTCATAAGACCCAGTTTGATATGGAGTGGAGGTAGATAAATCTTATTACGATTCACAAGATGTGTATGTTGAACGTTGTGCTGTCTGACTACAGGTAAATTTCTGGGTGGCCAATTTTTCACTGTGTAGTGATTCTTGTCATCGCGAGTAAGTTCCACTCCTTCACTCTGGAACCCAACAGTTCAGAGTTTTCTTTTGACAGGGACAAATCACGAACCAGGTCATCCAATTCGGCTTGGCTGATCAAATGTGGCTTTTTAATGTCACTGTCGGGATCATTCGTGTATTCCATAGCTCCAGCGTCACTGTCATTACCTTCAGTATCACTTCCTTCATTGTTCATTGCATCAGATGAAGGAGGAATTGGTACTGGCTTTAGAGCAGACTGACAATCCGGATATACGATTTTTGACTTGTTCTTCTTGCTGTACCCACATACGATGGTCAAGCAGAAATAGCAATCCGAATGGTGATCTTTCTGCTCCCGCCAAATCATGGGAACAGCAAAAGGCATTCGATTTCGCTTACCATTTAACCACTGTATTAGGCCGGAGTAACAGATGGTACAACAGAGATGAGGAGCCCAGGATTTTGTTTGATCTCTGATTTCACATCCGAAGTAATGTTTGTAAGCTATACGCAGCTTTCTGGACATGTTCTTGCGTTGGTCAGACGTTGTATACTTGCCACAAATATAGCAAAAGCAGTCCAGACAATTCACACAGCTGTGCCTATTCATCTCTTGTTTACTGAATCACCATGTATCGAATTACCGAATCGTCTTATATGCAATCACTTAAATGCATGTTACTGCGACTGCTGATTAATAAAACACAGAACCACACTAGCACAAACTATTCTCTAGTCACCTCCAAATCAGACTGATGGACGAACACACACACACACACTCACAGAATCGTACATCAAACATGGCTTGTTGATGCATCTACATATTAACCCATGTACAGGCTTTTAATATCATATGACTTTCAGCTATAACTTTAAATCCAGACATCCTACAACATTTCTGATTACAAAATCGGAATTAGCACACCCTATAACAATCACATTATTTTCACCTAGTAGCAAATTTTTTGTTGCGTAGTGTTATAATTATTTTATTTTTTTCATTGGCCCCACCCACAACATCATGACATCGTGACATCATGACATTGGATCCTCCCATGACGCCATGACGTCATGACATCACGGTGTGGTAGCGGAAATTTTGACAACCCACCACTGAAACAGAAGCAATATAAATGCAATGGTAAATGTTAGAATGTGATGCCCTTTCATGATATCTACAATATGTCACCTAAAGCACCTAATGGTAGCGTTGGCCATGTTGAAACTACCATAAGTATTAACTAGTGTAAAGTAGGAAGCTGTAATGATAGAGCAAATGTGACAAAATCCAAGTGAACATATATAGATTACGTGGCTTGGGGATTTCTGCAGTTTTATTTTACTTTAAACACAATGATATCTTACCCTCTCTCAGCTATGACTGTTTATGAAGACTGAATTGATTCTTTTAATAGGCAACTCAGAATTAGATAAATCTCCACACTGAATAGGAAGAAAAAAAGAACATTAACCAGCTTTCTACAAGTTCAAATTTGATCAATGTTACACACACACACACACACACACACACACACACACACACACAAATGTAACAGATCTTCATTTTAATAAATACAAAAGACCCATGTGAAATACATGAACTTCAAAGCTGCTGTTGATTAAGAGGAAGAATTAATTCTTAAGTAACTGGTTTGATGTCAAAAAGATGCATAGACTACAAATGTGGAAAATGCATCAAACTAAACAGAATGTGTATGCAATAATTTAGCAGCATAAGGATTGCATTTTACACACCAGGAAGGTAAAATTTTACTTCTCTGTCATCTGTGGGAGTTATGCAGGTGTTAAATTAGGCATAGAAAAAGTTCACTATTGTTCCTAGAATGGTGTAGAAGCATGTTGAGAATTACAATTGAGACATACTGAAAATTAAAATTTAAGGGAAATGTTAACTTTTAAAAAATGAATGTGAAAGCCACATACTTCAAACAAAAGATATGCTTCCCCTAGTTCAAGCTAAGTTCTTGAGTGCATGTATTATTTCATACAAATCTGACTGTAACTTGCTGTGCTTTGCAAGAGGTTTCCCTTAGCAATAGGGCAAGTAAAGTATGTTCCATAAAAGCACGAATGAAATAGATTTCTGGATCTATTTTTTTATACATAGGATGTTCACACAAACAAAATAAAGAACCAGGATTTTTATTCCAAACCCTAGATTTCCAAACAGCTGTTCAAACATGAAAATAAATATCTTTGTTTTTTTATATAACATGAGTGAATTTGTTTCAGTCATGCCTACAAGAAAGTGTGTCTTGCCACTCTCATGCAAAAGAAAGCATCACATTTGTGAAAGGATCTGATATTTTGCTCTAAAAGAATGTCATCATTAATGAAAGGTAATTTTTGGTAATGGCAAACTTCCTATTTCTCTCCCACGGCTCTTCTGAACTCTCATGTAATACTTTTCATCACATGAACAAGATAAAAATAGTCTTGAAATAGCCCGTGATGGGGTGGTTAAAACTTCTGCTCCTGATCGGAGTGTGATTCCAATAAGTAAAAGGTTGATTCAGCCTTCCATTTTTCCATGGTCAGTAAAATGATCACTCAGCTTGTTGGGGCAAACTGTAGTTTGCATAATTACTTTGTGAACTAGCAGGGGAGTATTTATCACTATGGTGTAGTATATAAGTATGAGCATTAACAACAAATACAACCATGAAGCTCCTCATTCTGGCACCATCTACTGGTGGCAGCTGGTTTGGTTACTTAAAGACTTCCTCCTTTCATCCTGCCACTTTCTAAATCAAATATTTTGCTCATTTTACTCAGAAGGAGGCTAGCATTTGCATGCATGTTCTTATTATGTAAGGATAGGTGAATCCATGAACTAAACATAAATGCAGCACTCATAATCACTCCGCATGACAGAATAAACTTTTAAAAATTCTGAGAATTCAATGAAATCTTAAATCTCCTTCTGAATGATTCAGGTAAATTTAAAAAAAAAATCTGTTTTGGGAGAAGAAAACTTTATGGATATCACAGCTATGTCAAGCTCTGTCCTCTAACCCTGAGCCATGTAAACCACACATGGGAGACAGCTGAGCTGCCACAGTTTTGTGGCTTCTTCACGGGCATGCATCTGAGTTGTTTCAAGCAGTTTCAGTAGCTCTCAAAATGATTGTCAATCTGAAAAAATGGCCAACTTTATTTATTAATTCCTTTGTGTGGATCTCTTTTTACATCCAAACTGATTACAATGAGATGGGTTTGCTAAAGCTCCAGGGGTTAACATGTGTGATGCCAGTCCAGTTACTTTAAAATTACAGATACTGTATACAGTATCAGTTTTCATGTAGACATAGATGAGTAACCACTGGCTTTGTTCTTTTGATGATACTCCAATGTATTTTGATGTTGTAATGATCAATTTATGGAGTATGTGTCCGAAATGAATCCAGTGCAGTGTCTAGCTGAGAACAGAATCATACAAATGGAGCACCAAGAGATTCCAAAAAGAATTGAAGTTGTGGCCAATGAAAAACCCAACAGAATTCCATTGTGCCTTGTTTTCCTTTGCTAGCTTTATGCTGGATTTAGGCCCTAATCACTGCAAACTGTTCATCTACCACCATATAATGTATTATTTGTTTCCATGTTTCTTATTCACTATCAACTTGCAGGAGAACTTATCTTTCTGTCAAATACTGTACTTATCATTAAGGAAACCAATCAACAGAGAATGCCCTTTGAATGTCAAGTGTAGAGAAAAAGCTGTGAAACACCAACAATTGGTTCATAAAGATTTTTTTAATGATGTTCTGAATGAGGAAATTTTAAGAAGTGAGAACAATGGCTATTCAGTGAAATCACTGGAAATTGCTAGCTTTATTTATTTATTTATTATAATCTCTAGACTGCTTATCATACAACGTCTAAGCGCTGTACTGCAATAGAATAGCAATTGGCTTTGATCAATAAAACAGCATGTGACAACTAAAACTTGTGACAACCAGAAACTAGAACTAGGAAAATGCCTGAGTTAATGAGTTGATCTGCAGGTGGTATCTAAACACATGCTGCCTTTCACATAAGAACATGGATATTGTTCCAAAGAACAGACACTGTGATATAGAACAATTTCCTCTTAGTCACTGGCAGACATCCATGGAAAAAATAAATAGGGACACATTTTTTGAAGTGGTTGAAGTGTTGACTCTATGTCAGGTGACACAATTTAAAAACACACTCAGCCATGAATCTCACTGCACAATCAGGGGCTAGTCACACTCTCTCTCCTTGTTGAGAGGATAAAGTGGGGAAGAGGACTCATATATGCAGCCTTGAGGTCACTGGAAGAAAATTAGGTTATAACAGTAACTAATATATAAATAATAAAGGTAATAATAAATACAAGGACTTGGGATCAGGAACTGAAAATGCATGGGAAAAGATTGAAGATTGAACTGTAGGATTCATTGCCATGAGATATTTTGACAGCTGCTAATCTGGATGGATTTTTAAAAGGATTAGCTAAATCCCAGAGGCTAAGAACACTGCATGGTTTACTAGTCCTGGTGGTTATATATAATATCCAATATAAGCAGTAATAAGCCTCCTCATATTAGTTGCTACAATCAGAAGCCAGAGATTTTAGCTGCACTCACAACAGTATTGTGAACAAGTGGCTTACCACAATGTGATCACAATTGAGGCTGAAAAACAGTCCACCAATTTCATCCACTGTGGCCATCCTTGTGTTCGATTACTCTTATCATGTTCTAATTAGTAAAGGTAAACATCACCCTTGCTCGAAAGCCAGTCGTATCCGACTCTAAGGTTCAGTGCTCATCTCTGTTTCTAGCCAAAGAGCCAGTGCTGTCTGCATTTGCAGATGTTTCCATGGACATGTGGCAGGCATGACTATACACCGGAGTGTACAGAATGCTGTTACCTTCCCAACAAAGTGGTACTTATTTATCTACATGCAATTTCTTGCTTTCAAACTGCTAGGTTGGCTGGAGCTAGGACAGAGATGGGAGCTCACTCTGTCATTCAGTATTCATGTCTTGAGCTGCTGACCTGATAACCTTCCAGTTGTCAAGTACAGCATCTTAACCATTAAGCCACCACAGTCTTCATGTTCTAATTACTGAGGAATTCAACCTCCCCTATGTTACTTGGAAGACTCTGAATAGTCTGAGAGCCCCTAAATGTAAGAACAACATGTTCAAGTGGGGACTGCTGGAGTATAACAACACGCTGTGTGGATGTGGAGAGATGTAGAACCCAGCTCATTAACTGGTCTGTCAATTACTGCCAGAAGAATGCTCCAATGAGGACTTAAGTTTGGCCAATGACAAAGTGAAGAAAATGGCTTCATTTTGGCACTCCAGAGTGATCAAAATGATCAGGACATGAAAAAAAGAAGAAGGCCTGTGGCTGATGAGAACTATGCATACCAAAAGGGCTCAAGACTAGAAAGTGATTCGCGGAAGTGGATCAGTGGTACGGGTGTCATGCTGCAATGTAGAAGGCAAATAGTAGGCCACTGCATTATATTCTCAGGACAATCTTCATGGCTGATTGTCATGATGATCACCAATATTCAGAATCAGATTATGGCACAGGAGGAAGACATGGAGGATTCAGCCAGACTGCAGTACATGAGTGGACTTTTAGGCCTTGTGGAGTGCACTTCCCATCAATCGTAGCATAGACCATGGTAAGGAATTTTGGATGCGGCTATCTAACAATATCTGGAGGGCTACATGCTCCCCATTCCTGATTGCATTCCTTTTGGTGCCCCCACATTCTTAAAAAGAAAGGTAAAAGGCTGTATCAAAGGAGTGGGTCTCTTCTTATGGAGAATTGCAGGTCCAAAGCTCCTTTTCAATCTTCTATTTTTCATCCTGAATCTGAGGATTATAAAATTACATTAAATTATCATGAAATATACACAGTGGTAGAAGATTATAAAAATTACAAATGTCTTGGGAAGGATGAATGGACAGAAATGTTTCTCTCCCCCCTCCCCCCTAATCCAGGGTCATTCAATTAAACTGATTGCCAATAGGTTCATGAAAAACAGACCAAAGTATTTATTAATGCAACAAATAATTAACTTATGTAAATCATTTTCCACAGCAAGTAATAATGGCTATGAGTTTGTACATTAAAAAAAGGATTAGACAATGTCAGAAAATTATCTATCAGTGGCTGTTAAGTACAACAGACAAAATGGAATATTCACAATGAGATGATTTCCAAGTGCTGAGTTTCCATTAAAGCAATGCCAAAAACGGGCTACACAGAAAGAGCTTCCTCGAAGATTGTTGTATTTTTGAACCACAATCAGGCATACCCTGGTAACAACAACTTTGCGTCATTACACAATCTTTCTCATGCTATATCAGGCAAAAGGAACTGCTGAATGAACTCACCAAGAGTTGTCTTCATTTTTGCAGTTTCACTTCTGGCTTACACACGGAAGGGAGGGGAAAATGCCAAAACCTATCACTAGATACATTTTTTGTTGGGGAGCAAAGCATGCTAAAAATTTTCTGTTGTTTCTCTAGAAAAAGAAGGCCATTTGTTGAGTTTTCTTCAAATAGTATCGGCATCACACAAGCATGCATACATTGACATACTGTACTTAGAATAAAAAAGTATTTCTTCTATCATTGCTAGTAGTAAGACAACCCTAAGACAATGGGAAAAGTGTCTACTTCCCAATCCAATCAGAGGGAGGACTTCAAGATGCTACTCAAAAACATTGCTTTTAAGTAAGGATTTTTGACTTTTTGTCAGACAACTGTGTTAGTAAGGACTAAATCAGGATTAATTGTGCAATTTCACTGCAACCATGGCTCACCACAATGTAGCTCTTGGTCATCCGAGAACACAGATGCAATCCACATGGGCCACTCATGTTCCATGTAGCATGTGCAGTGCTAAAAATAAGAAACTAAAAAAGATGTTATGCAATTAAAATTAGGAAAATGAAATTAAGGAGGGCATTGTAAAGATAAGGAGATGGCAGCTTCTCTCTCTCACACACACACACGCACACACTGAAGTCCAAGACCTCTACTGGAAACACCAATCACTGAGAAGGGCCTCTGACTGAGGACATCAGGCTATAGTAGCCATTCTCCACTCTTTGTTTTGGATGAAGTGCCAAGTGAAGAACTTCCATCAGTGTAGCAGATTGACTGGTCTTCACCTCCCCCCCACTACTTTTTTTAAATTTAGCTAATAATACTATTGGTATTAAGATTTCACTTTAGGATATTAGTGTGCTGTTCCCAGGGTGGAGTTAACTCAGGGGTAACAAACAGGATGTAGGATGTAACAGTTGAAAGAGACCTAGGGTCAGAAACAATCCAAGCCCACTCAAGAGTTAAGCAAACAGACAGGGAGTGTTGAAAGACACAGTCAGGCAAATGACAAGAAGTCAGCAGCAAGATCAGGGTGCAAGTCCACCAGGAACAGGAACAAGAAGAGATATTACCTCTCGGATAATGTTTGCATCAGATAATGCTAAAACCACATAGCGTTAAGCAATCTGGAAACAAAATTGCATCGCATAACGTTAAATCCTATGGGATGCATCGGATAACATTCGCTAAAGCCTGTGCCAGTTACGATTACATTGTGGAACCAAGTTTTAGTGTTATCCGAGGTTTTACTGTACCTCGATTTATGAACACCTTGGTTAATGTAATTTTCACTTTATGAATGAAAATCCATTGAAAACAATGCCTTGGTTCACAATTTTTGTCTGGAACGGATTAATTGGTTTTCAATGCATTCCTATGCAAAACTGTGTTTCAATTTATGAATTTTAGTTTTCAATGCATTCCTATGGGAAATTGTGAAATGCATTCCTATGGGAAACTGGTTTATGAATTTTTTTGCAATACGAAATGTCCCAGAGAATACATTAAATTTGTAAACCAAGGTGTCACTGTACTTTTATATAGCATACAGTTGTGCATCTTTTTCCCCAGTTGAGCTCAGGGTGAAAAATGCACAACTGGGAGGTGAGCATTTGCTAACTTAGCCTCTGCATGACAGCATCAGTCTTCCTCTCCACCCCTTTTTGGGTTCTCTTTTATTTTTGAGTAGCTGACACCAGTTTCCCTACCTTGCATTATCTGGCCTGGTGGTGGTCATACAAATCTGCCTCAAGTAGTTCTGATGGTTCTGTGTAACCCCTGACCCATTCCATTCCAAGTCATAGCTTACTGGCTTTCCTTCTACATAGAACAAATAATGTAGAAAGTGGAGACAATACTATTTGCATATTCTCTGAAAATAAAAATAAAAGTTACAAGCAATATGTAAATAATGTGTAAGCCTTTGAGTTCCAGTTAACAAATTTTATGGAAGTTAAATTATGACTCCCCCCCACTCCAAAATGGAATGTAGTAAGAAACAAAATACTCAGATTAGTTCCATTATTTGGCAGTAAAATGTTAGCTACACTCATCCACTTTCCATCATAAATCTGTCTTGCTATAGCAGCAAATGTCTAGTATTGGCTTGGCTTTGCATACCAAAAAGCAATAGGCAACAAGGTTTTCTAAAGCTATGTCCAGTATCAGCACAAGAGTGAGACTTTTGTGTCCCACTTCAAATCTAAGGTTGAGATCATCTGCCAAGACCTAGATGCCTCAGTTGTCATGGTAGCTCAGGTGGAGATGTCCAGTGAGACTTCCGCTCGGGTCCTATGGGAGCAGTTTCAGCTTGTGTCATCTGAGGAGGTGGACAAGACACTTGCCACTGTAAACCCAGGACCTCCTGTTTTGATCCTTGCCCATTGTGGCTAGTGAAATCTACAACGAAGGTGGAGGAGTGGCTGAGGAACATCATTAACACCTCGCTGACTGAATATGTTATGCCTTCTGTTCTGAGACTGTGTTTCACCCTCTCCAGAAGAAACCGAATTTCGCCACATATGTCCTTAATAACTATAGACCTGTGGCCAATATTCCTTTCCTGGGCAAGGTCATTGAGAGGTTGGTGGCAGACCAGCTGCAGCTGTTCATAGATGAAACCAACTGCCTGGATCCATTCTAATCAGGCTTTAGGGCTTGTCACGACACTGAAACTACTCTGATCGTGTTGCAGGATGACCTTCTTTGAGAAGCTGGTAGAGGATCCTCATCTATTCTGGTGCTCTTGGACCTTTCAGTGGCTTTTGATACCATCAACCACAGTATCCTCCTGGGGTGACTATCAGAGTTGGGGGTTCAGGGGACTGTTTTACAGTGGTTCCTCTCCTTTCTGGGAAGTCGCTCCCAGAGAGTTCAGCTTGGGGAGACTATGTCAGCTTCTTGAACCCTGCAATGGGGTGTCCCCCAGGGGTCAATCACTCCCCATTGCAATTAATATTTATGTTAAGCTGCTGGGATGTTTCATCCGGGGATTTGGAGTGTGGTGTCACCAATATGTGGATGACACCCAACTCTCTCTCTCCTTTACATCATCTACAGTGGAGGCGGTCTGGTGCCTGGATGATTACCTAGCAGCCGTTATGGTGGGGACCAGTGCTAACAAGCTGAGGCTGATGTGTAAAGGCATTTTTTTCCAGCTACACCAAATGGCCTACTTGCATACCTTCCTGAACAGGTAGTCCCTCACAACAGTAGTTATCTCACTGGTAATCTCTCATATTGACTACTGTAATGCTTTCTACGTGGGGCTTCCCCTGTCCCTGCTAAAAAGACTTCAGCAAAGCCAGGCTGCTTACGGGAGTGAGAAAATTTGAACATATCCCCCCGGCCTTGGCAGACCTGCACTGGCTATCTGTTCCTTTCTGCATCAGGTACAACTTGTTATGTGATTTTTTCACTAAGCGAGTCACTCGTTAAGCAAGGTTTGACTGTACTATCTGGTTACTGTAATGTTTGGTGATGATTTTATTGTGAATTTTATTGTGTGTAACTTTTAATAATTCTTGATTGTTGTATGATTGGTTTTATGATGTTAGCTGCCCTGAGTAGGGATAATTTCCCCCCTAGATGTCAGGATATAAGTGTAAATAATAAATAAGTAAATAAATCTCTACAAGTCATTATTAATAGTTTGCAGGTTTCTCATAGCTTGTCTCCCAAGCATCAGTGCTTACACCAACTGTGCCTACACCAACTGCCAGGGGAAGAAGAAGCCGGGGTAGGATGAGGACCTTGCCGCCCCTCCCCCTGTGCCTATACCAACCTCCAGGGGAAGAAGAAGCCAGGGCAGGATGAGGACCTTGCCGCCCCTCCCCCTGTGCCCACCCCACATATTTTATTGGAATATAATATAATGTATTGCCTGTAAGCCGCCTTGAGTCGCCACGGCGAGTGGGTGGCAATATAAATTTGAACTAATAAATAAATAAATAAATCAGTTGCCTTTATATTTCATAGCTGCAGTCACCACCTGCAGTGATCTTTAATGCTAAGAAAGTAAAATCTGTCACTGCTTCCACTTCTTCCCCATCTATTTTCCAGGACACTGATAGGGCCTGTTGCCATTATCTTGGTTTTCTTGATGTTGAACCTCAAGCCAGCTTTTGCACTCTCTTCTTTCAACCTAAGCAGCAGCTTCTTTAGGTCTTCCTCACTTTCTGCCATTAGGGTAGTACCATCTGCATATCTCAAGTTGTTGATGATTCTCCCAGCAATTTTGATCCCACCTTGTGATTCATCCAACCCTGCATTGCACATTATGTAGGTAGCATATCTTTAATTCTTCCTTTCCTGGGACTGCATTTATCATCAGGGAAACATTTCTTGGCATTTATTTATTTACATTTATTTATGAAATGGTTTTCTACCATATGTGCATCCGCATGCACACATACAGTAAAACCTCATATAACACTAAAACCTGGTTCCACAAGTCTTCGTGTTATATGATTTTTAGTGTTATCTGATCCTCTATGGGATCCATAGAGATACATTGTAACCACACAGGCTTTCGCAGTTGTTATCTGAAGCATCCCATAGGATCTTAATGTTATCTGATGCAATTCTTCCCCCCAGATTCCTTGATGTTATGCGATTTTCGTGTTATTCGATACTAATGTTATATGAGGTATTACTGTATATATATCAAGCTGAAAAATAAAAATTTTAAAAATGCTTTGCACAGAAGTTAAGGATAACTTTAGCATAGTTGTCTCCATTAATAAGAGGCTCTTGTTAAGGCTGATCCAAGATATTTTCTTGCCCGAATAAGTGTAACAAATGTTCTCACCACATCCTACTTCAAGCTCCTGGAGGGCTGATTGACAACTGTATATGGAATGTATTCCAGGAGTGATTTTTATGACACTAGAGGAGTGTAAAATAATGTTTACAAATAAACTGCAAGTGATTGGTCCATGTGTTTTCTGATTGGAGGAATTCTGTTTTCTATATTAAAACTGTATAGGAGCACTTTTATCATGTGTGGTGAAGACGTAAAGTAACCAAAAGGTTCTGGAAGCGAATTTATCTAATAATGCAGGGAATTAACATGCAAATAAACCTAAAATTATTTTTGCTCAGTTTGGGGGAGAATCAGATAGGGAAAAATTATGCCATAATTATCAGATACATGACAACAGTAGAAAGATTTTTATATATGCAAAACTGTAAAGTCATTAGAGCAGGGGTCCTCAGCCTATGGCCCACAGGATGAATCCGGCCCATGGCACCAACTCATTCAGCCTGTAACTTCACTCTAGCTGCCGCTTCTGCTGTTTCCACTGCTGCCTCAATTCTTGTCTCCTCCGCTTAGATTGGCATGTCCCTACCCTTGATTTTTGGACTTCAGTTCCCAGAAGCCTAAGTCATTTCCCCAAAGCACTGATCAGCCAATGTACTGTCTTAGGCTTCTGGGAATTGAAGGCCCCCCCCCCCATGATTTTTTTGTCTAATGAAGGGAAACAATTTCACATCTGGCATTTCCTGTAACAAGGCCTATGCTTGCTAAATCTTTTGGAATAATAACTAGCCAGTTTTGATGTTATTTCATTTCATTTCATTTTTGTTCTGTCCTTATCTCTCAGACTCTGGTGAGAAAGCTGAAATAAGTTGGTATTCAAAAGCTGGAACAAACTGTCCCAAATTTCTTCAAAAGTTAAAATTGATGGAATTTTTCCAAATCCTCTATCATATTAATGCAAACACATATAATTTTTCATATCATTTCTATTTGAGTGCTTTGCATATTTCTCTAAATGACAAATATAACATTATTTATGTAGCAAAGCTCATTTCATCCACAGGTAATGAAGGGAAATATTATTTTATTATTAAAATATGATGTGTCACAGAGAACTGGCCCAAAAATTTTTTGTCATCATTGTTAATCATATTTATTAATGCTTTAAACCATCTGAGTTAGAATTACTCAGGTGACATCCTCTTATCCAAATGGAGAAGATATCTCGAGAAACTTTCAGTCTTTTATTATTCCAGTGAATCTATGAGGAAGAAAGCTAGATTGAGGAGTTGAGAAAACTATAAAAAATACTTATGGTTGCTAACAGTGAAATTCTGGATCAAAAGAGAATTAAAATTGAATGGCAAGCCCTTTGCCAGTAGATTTGGAGAGAATGATACCTAATATATCTTTTCTACACTTATTTGAGTGAGGAGAGAAAAGAGGTTTACCACTTCACATTCATACCTGAAGGTAAGAAATATCCATCAAGAATATTGTAAGACCTAATCCATGGTCATTAAACAAAGAAAATCTGCTCTACTTACTGACATAAAAAATAAGATTAATAAACAGATAATTGTAATATCTTTACTTCTGCCTTTGTTCTGATTAATAATTAGAAATATGTGTCCCTTTACTACTTTGGAATGTTTAAATTAGTGGGCTAGGCAAGCTTTAGCAAAGTATACTTTAATAGCAATGACATTTACACTTAGCTTTAGTAAATCCTAGATCTCCTTAATATGTGGTTTCTACTGGTCTAAAATAGGTTTGCTCAAGTTTCCTTCATTCAAAGAGAATAGTAATACTTTATTTGATTGGTAGACCCCACAGTGCCACCATACTGAACAGCTGGTAATGGTAAATTGGAAAAGAAGGTCATATACAACATAATTCAGTTACAGTATCTGGAAACAAGGGAACATGTAGACCTAAGAGTCTAAAAAAAATCCATTGGGGAGTATAAACGTCTTCTTCCCCACCACTTTCTCCTTTAACTTCAAGAAGACGAAATGTGTCTTTCCAAGATGTAAGAAAAGAGGATTTAGGAGACCTAATAACTTGACATTTGAACCTGTCTGAAATGCTTTCCACATGGTAGAAGCTCCTGAATACAGTTATAAAGTAGTCTCCCTATATCATGAAGCCTATACTTAAAATGATGGCATACCCATACTGGGAAAACTGTATACAACCCTGCTGCAGTAGTGTAGCATGGCGGGGCAGGGGGCAGCCTGCCCTGAGTAGCCCTTTCCAAGGGGAGCAAAATGTCCCAGCAGGAGGAAAGCCACTGCATCCCCGAGAAAGGCAGAGGAGGCAGGCACAGGTGCGTGTAAGTGTGTGTGTGTGTGTGAGGGAGAGAGAGAGGAGGGCTGCAGCCTTTTAGGAATCCCTCCCGCCAGACATGGGATGCTGTTTACCTTCCCACCTAAGTTGTCCCGAGTTATCTCCTTGCAATTTCTTGCTTTCAAACTGCTAGGTTGGCAGGAAATGCAACAGAGACAGGAGCTTATTGTGTTCTGCAGTACTCAGAAATCGAACTAATGACCTCCCGCCTTCCAGTCAGCGTCTTAACCACTTGAACTAAAGAGAGGTGCAAAAACTGGTTCCTTGTGCCACCTGCAAGTCCCAATTGCCAGGCGGAGGAGTGGAGCCCAGCTCAGCTTGGCTCCCTTAGTTTGGTTTTCCCCAAAAGCTTGGACAGAAAGGAGTGCTCAACCTGTCATGCAGTACCCTGGGTCTTGGAAGTGTCGACTTTCCAGCTCACAAGGCAAATGTCTTAACCCGTTGGCCACCACAATCTCTTACTGCTTGATACAATGGTTTGCAAAATACATGAAGCGGGGGCATTTCCAGTCAGGGGTCTGGGCCGGTTTTAATATACTTTGCACTTCAAGGAGAGACCTTTTAAGTGTGAGCAAGCAACATCTGCGACCTCTTTTCCTGCCTCCCCCCCCCCCCGTCATTGTTTACATTTCTGAGTACACTGGATTAAAAGGAAACACTGCCTCTTAAGTGCCTGCCCAAGGTTTGCAAAAGGAGATCGAGATCCCTCTTGCTCTTCTGGGGTGGGGGGAGATTCTTTTCCCCCAATTGTTTTAAAGGCCACGTCCTCACTCCCCTTCCCCCTCCCTGAAGGAGGGAAGGTGGTGCTGCATGCCAAGGCTCAGGTATCAATCTCCTGCACCCAGCCCAGGATTTCCAGAAGATTTGCTATCCATAGCTTTCCCAGCCCCAGTGAGTGACTGGCACTTGGAGAGAGCGGGGAAATTGGGGCTTTGAGTTTCCCAGGGGAGGGGTTTTTTCTCTCAGTGGCTAGCATGGAGGGGGGGTGGTCCTTTTGGGGTTGCCAAACTTTCACACTGCCAATGTTCTGGGCCCCATCAGGGGGCGGCTGAAACTCACATGATGCCAGTGCTGTGCCGACTCATCTGTAAAAAGTATTGTGCTCAAGTTGCCAAAGGTGCAGAAAGAAGCAACCAAATCAGTCAGGGTTCTGATGCTTTGAAGAAAGTTGAGGCACTTTTTTGCTCAGGCCAGAAAAAGTAAATCTGGGGAGATGACAGATGTTTTTAAAGTGGTACATGGGGTGGGACAAATGAATTGGCTGTCTTTCTCTCTTGGTGATTATTAGAAGTGTGTGAAAATCATCTACTCCAATTCATTCTGAACTGTATGTCTTTAAATTGCATCTGATTTGCTTCGAACCTATTTATAGACCATCCAATTCTATTTGTTACTACACATGTTAAAATATTAATACTTGTTTGAACTGTGAGAAAAATGCATGCCAGTGGGGAAAATAAAGAGCTCTGACCTGCAATGTGGGATTGGATTACTATTGAAAACTGTTCTTTGATTTCTAATGTGCAGGCCAAGCTTCTACAAGTTCCCTTTCTTCATTCCTTCTCCCCCTCAACCCAACAAGAGCAATGTGATTTACTCCATGGTCAGCTTTCACAGAAGACTATAGCTGGCACCAAAGGGCAGAAAAATGCTGCTTGCTTGCTTAATTATTTATTTCTTTAGATCAGGTTCAGAGTTTCCTAGGCAGGAGGCCAAAAAACAAAGGAAAGCAAAACAAAACCCAACACAAAAGACTCACAGAGAGGTACTTGCTAGCCTAACTGGTCAGGTTGGTGGGGGAGGTTGTTCTGCCAAATATCAGCACAGTGTCAAAAACAGCAACAATAGAGCCTCTGGAATGGCTGTCTTAAAATATACCCCACCTCAGCAAATGAAGAACACCAATTAGGTTTAAAAGGTTTTTTAAAAATACTTGTTGAAGTATGAAAATAAAGCAGTTAGTAGTTTCATAATAATAATAATAATTTCATGTAAGAAAATATTCTGGGTTGAAAGGATTTTTGCAGAAGAAACTCCACTCAGGGAATGCCCAAATGAGGCTCCTTTCATGTCCCCAGGAGCTCAATCCATCATGCTGTTCCTAGGTCTTGAACTGCCAACTTGCTAGCCTTCCAGCCAACAAGGCAAGCTTCTTAACCGCTAAGAACCACAGCCCCTAGGTAGTTTCATTACTCCAGTGTTTCACAGCTGCCATCCCCTCCATTTTGAAACACAGACATACACATCCGAAATAAATGGGGGACAAAACACTGCAAAAATAAACGGCAGGTACAAATTAAGTACAAAATGAGGGGTTGCTGAGGTGCCATTCTGAAGGCTGATGTGACCTACCCATCCAAAGCCCATACAACAGACTCAACATACCCATCATAGAACCAGAGCAAGGAAAATTGGCACCTATGGTGAGCAGCAACAAATGCATGCTCAGCTCAACTTTGCAATTTGTGACATGTACATAGTACAAGAAGTAAATACAGCATGGAATACCATACAGAAAGTTAAATAAAATGTTTAGTCCAGAGGCCTGGCTTATTCTGGTTAGACATGCTGTCTGACCAGGGCGGCTGATGTACTCATAATCTGATTAGACTAACCCTCTGTCTGAGTTTCAGAGTTTTAAATTATTGCTAACATTCCTTTTAGTTGTACAGTAGAAGCACAGAAACTTAGAGAGGAGAACAGCTACACATATCTCAAAGTCTACCTTTTTTTCATTAAGTGGCACTCATTATGAGAGATTTGTAGGAGGAAAGGTTTTTTTTTAATCTGTTTACTTACATTTACTTGGAATTAAACATGTTGCTTTCTTTATTGTCTGTATCACAACAACCAACAGAGAGGGAAAGATCATAGAGCAGAAAGGTGTGTGACTCAGAAATTGTAAGGAGCAATTGGCTAGTGCTTGACAGATAGTTACTACATCCTAGAAAGGTCTCTCCCAGTCATTCTAACTATAGGCAGTTATACAAGATTGTAAATAAAACTTCAGCAGTCTGTACTCCACTTGTTTCAAATTTGGGTCACAGCCTGATCTACTGAGCCCTAGAGAGAGCTTGTTTCCTCAGAGAAGTCTTGTATACCAACCACTTTAGTATTCCTTGAATGCCTAATGTACTCTCTGTTCCAATTACTGTAGACCAGGTTGCTGCCCAAAGGAAAAGCACACTGCTGAAATTTGGCACACTGAGACAAAGTTACTGTTACCTCATTCCAGTTTCAACACTTCATCCACAGCACATTCACACACTTGGCTTCCAAAATGTAATGGAAAATGAGATTTGCTGCATGATGATGATGACGATGACGGCGGTGGCAGCGGCGGCGATGATAATGATGATGGAGGAGAAAGAGGAGGAGAAATCTCCAACATACAACCCCCGAACTGGAAAATAAAGATCTATAAATGGAAATCTAAAACCCTTCCCTCACCCTGCCAAGATGTGAAATGGCCACCAATCATCGGGATAAAGGAATTTATCTGGTCAATGTGGGTCTTCTCAAGGATTCAATGACTGGGTTTCTAGAGGAACTTGGTCTTTTGGCTGGTGCTTGAACTGTCAACTTGTGTTTTAGCTTCCTATTTCTGTCATAGTATTACTTACTTTTTTCAAGTGAGTCTAAATGGTGTAATCCCCTTTCTGCCCCCAGTTTTCAAGATTTTAAACCTTCAAAGCACTGAAGCAAAAAAAAGAAAAGGTGGCAGGTAGAGTCTAAGGACACTACCATCAGGGATTTAGTTCATGAATTTGATGTGTTGAATTATGTTCATTAGTTCATTTATTTCTTTTATCTCATTCACTAGCTAAGGGTGATGTTTCAAATGGGGGGAAATAAAGACATTATGTTCATAAAATTCTTTTATTGACACTGTCAGTGAAACTGTCACTTTTGAGAGGCAGCTTCCAAGTGCAGTGATGTAATCGCTTTCCATTTCCAGCCTTTGGGTCTTTCAGTCAGCGTTCAGTTGTCGGTGAGCCAGCTGCCAGCAAAAATGTCACTTTTTGACGCATGTTTTTCCTCAATATATATCTTTGTGGTTGATAACAGATCCAGCGTCTTTCTTCTTCACATGATGCAGGCGAACTCTATCAACCTCAGAATGTGGTCCTGGTCAGTTTCAAACCTATTTTCCCTTTTATTTAGCATTTTTGTGCTGTTGGTCATGGGATTTTTTGTAAAAAGCTTCATAGAAAATTTTCCCGAAGTCTGATCCAAATGCTAATAGTATCACCAAAAAGGTTATTTCATCCTCTATCCAACGCACTTTGGATCACTTCAATAGTTTGAGTGGTTTGGTCGGTGGCTCACTGACAACCAATAACCCCCCCCAAGTCACTTTTCCAAGGCAACCTTTGAAAGCTATGACATCATTGCTTTGTATTTTTGACCTTTGGGTCTTACCATTCCTTAAAGTCGCTGAGACAATCTTTCATATGACATAAGCATTAGTTTTGTCAGTGCTTTAGTTTTAGTGTGGCAATTCGTCGAAAGTACATGATTTTCGTTACATGGCAAATACTGTCAGACCACCCTACCAAAACATAAGACGTTCATTGAATGTACATCAAAAACAATTAACCTTCAGAGAGCTTCTCATCCAGTTCAAGTCCCACTTTTGGCTTCCTCGATTCATTCTGTAATGGTTTTGAAAGGGAACAAATATTCCCACTTTGCTTTGTTTTCTGAATAAATTCTGGATTGGAAGCACATTCCTATTCATATTACTGAAACCTAAACTCATAACTCTGAATGATGAGACAAAGTTAAATGAAATTCTTCTTCATGTAGAACACAGTGAAACTATGGAATTTATTTCCTCAAGATGTGGTGATGGCCAGTAACTGTGATAGCTTTATGTAGGAATTGTATACGTTCAGAGGCAGTAAGTCTGGCTTTCTATTATTATTAGCCATGTTATCCATGTGTTCTCTTCAGGATCAAAGGCACAAGATTTTGAATACTATTGCTAAGGATCAATACCCAGAAGAGGCTGTTGTGATCATGCCCTACTTGTGAACTTCTCCATAGTGCCTGAAGGCCACAATGTGAATAGAATGTAGTTGTTATGGTCCATCAGATTGTCTCTGATTTATGGCGACTCTGCTTCCCTTAGAAACAGAATAGCAGATTCAATAGGCTTCTGTTTAGATCCAGCAGGCCACTAATGTTCTTATGATGACTTTATGACTAATCTTTAATTTCAGGTTATATTATTTCACATTTGATCTTCTGGCCAAGAGTAGAAAACAAAACTGTGTCTGGTTCTATCCCAGGAAGCATTTAATGAACTAGCAAAGATGGAACAATATTTTTGCTACTGTGTGCCATAAGCTCCTGTTTTCTCTGTTGAGACAGATATAGACATTTATGTATGTCCAGGGCTGGTCCTACACATTTTGGTGTCTGAAGCAGCACAAGATATTCTAATTCCACACATAAAAGTCAGGATACATAGAATCCAAGACCAGTCAATTTTTTTCTGCCATCTAAGGCAAAATAATATAATCCCACAGGCAGAGTATTGTACAGAAGTAGAAATATAATGGAAATATATTAAATAGCTAAATGTGTGCTCTTCTGTGACAGCTAGATGAACCCAGGTGCTGGAGGTGTCCCCATTGCTCTGCCTAATGATAGGGCCAGTCCTCCATCTGGCAGAACTCATTAAGCAAAATGAACTCGGTGAGAATATATATTGGAACAAATCATCAAAAGAGGCTGCTGTTCCCTTATGAAGGCAAACCAAGACAGCAAATCCAAAATTTTACAAGATTGCAATCAATCATTCAGAGCACCTCAGAACATTTCTGGTAGTCTTGATGACATTTGCTCGAAACAGGAAATAGAGAACAAATTAACACAAAAAGAATTCAGCAAGAAAAACAGCATCTAGCCCCACTTCAGGCTTCAGTGAAGAGAATCATAAAAGTCTGCCCGCAAATGGTCTTTAAGCACCTTTGTGAAACTAAATGAAGTCATTATTACACAAACCAAAGATGCTAAAACACTAATGGTATTGACACTAATGGAAGAGTGGAAGTAAAAGTGTTTCCAGGATCAAGGCCAAAATACCTAAGGATCCCCCTAATGTACTTTTATTCAGACATCATTGGAAATGATTTGTTTTCACTCCTAGGTAGTTTTTCCTGAGTATATTTGAAACATAATGCTTCTTAAAGTACAATAGTACTAGTAAAGGCCATTAAGCCAAGCACTTTTTCCTTCCCATGGTTGGATTACAAATGGTAGCAGAATGTTGACTGATGCTCCTGCTAATGGACTTTGACTGAAATCTATTTTCTATTTCATTTGAGAAGATTCAGATACTTATGTACTTAGTTCTTCATGGTCCAGCTAGAAGAATCATTCTAATTGACTGCTTAATTCATGATTAAATGAAAAGTGTCCTTGTCTTTATTATTATTATTATTATTATTATTATTATTATTATTATTATTATTATTATTATTATTATTATTATTATTATTATTATTATTATTATTATTATTATTATTATTATATGCTGCCCACTCGACAATGTGACTCTGGGCGGCTCACAGAAACAACAAAGCATAAGAGCAAATAAATCACAATATAAATCACAACATCATAAAATATCATAACACATTACAAAAAAGAAGAAAAGAATATTCATTTAAAAGTCCCATAGCAGCAAAATAACATACCCAACAATCCCAGCTTGAACCACAGCCATGGCACCACAACCAAAACCCATTGGCAGGGCCTGGAGGTCGGCAGCGGTGTCTTCCCCAGCCAAAGGTGGGGGCCCAGGTCGGCGGTGGTATCTTCAACCACCCATAAGGCCACAGTGAATCTTTATGCCTCCTGGCCAGGTGGATGATATCCAGGGGTCTCGGGGGAGCAGCAGCGTTGTCCTTTTCAGCCACCCACCCTCTTCTTCTGCTTCAGCTGCTTCTTCTTCCCCTCCGGCCAGGTGGAAGATGAAACATATAGCACTCATTTGTTTGTTTGATTGATTGATCATGTGTTTGTGTGTGTATAAATCAAACAAACAAACTGGACCCTTTTTTTAAAAAAATCCTTTTTAAAAATCAATCAAGTGAACAGGTGGGTGCTAAATCTGTCATTATTGAAACAAATGTTAAAACATTAACCTTCTCTGCTTAAATCTACTTTCCTAGTAAACTGGGAGCACCATTCATTGAAAATAAACAGCATTATTACTGTTGTAAGAAAGACCAGCCCACAGGCTAAACTGAAGTCAATTTGCCATTTGGCCAGTTTTTAACGTTCTGCTGAGCATTTTGAGGTTATACAGATGGTCATTTTACTGCCCACTGTACCTCCTGATGTTAGGTAAAGTGAGGCTGTGACACTTGGCAACTTTGTACAAATGACCAGAACACTGTGTGGTGACAGGTTTTTCCCTGAAGTCCTTTTTGTCACCTTGTTGTTCAGATGTACCCCTTTTTCTCTTGTTTTCTCACTGTCAATGCTACCATGTTTTACTATTAATATACTGTCTGTAATTAGAAGAAATTCTAATGTTAGTAATGCCACAGGAAGATATGGCATTTGTTTGCATGTTCAGTGTACCTATGTGAAAATCTCTCTCTCCCCCACCCCTGGAATCCAGTTGAATTTTCTTCTTATCCTTCTCTCATACCAGGTTACGAAGCTTTGGAATTTCTTCCCATAGTGACCTCACCAGGCCATTTCCTGGCATTTTGAATTGTGGATACAGAACTACAATATCCCACAATCAGAGGTTTTTTGATGAACTGAATTTATTGACAAGAGATGATCTCACTAGAATTATTTCACAAATAATTTGCCTCCTAAGGGTTCCTGTTAGGTAGAACTTTATGTGAAGTATCTGTAAACCAGTGATGGAGAACCTTTTAGAGACCGAATGTCCAAAGAGGAGGAAGAGGAGGGGCTCTGGGCAGGCACCATGAGTGCCTACACACCCATGTGATGCCTCCGACATGCCTCTGATGAAGTCACATCGGTGTGTGCACATGCATGCCACTTGGAGTGCACCACTGACACCACATGTGCACCTGCCCCATGGGTGCTCCCCCATGGTGCTCCCCCCATGGGTGCTCCCCATCCCCCTGCAGGTGCTCCCCCTTGAGTGTTCCTCACCCACCCCCATAGAGCTTCCCCACCCCCACCCCACAAGTGCTCCACACACCCCACTCCCCATGAGTGCTCCCACCTTACCATACCCAGCCACAGCCTCCGGGCTGGGATTTCAGCCTCCTCTCTCACCTACCCTTTAGGGGAAGCGGGTGGGGAAGCGGGTGGAGAAGCAGTCGGGCTGGGCAGGGCAGGGCTCCCCTCAATTGCCATAGGTTTGCCACAAGGGCTGAAAGCTTTTCCTCCTACATGCAGGTTTTTAAAATATCAAGTTCTTCCTGTCCAAGATTTTTTTTAAAAAAAAATTGCTATTTTAAATTGCTAATCACTTGGCCAGACAAAATTCAATTGGTTCACAGCTGTTCCCATTTTGTTGGGAAGCATGTTGTACCATGTCAATATAAAAGATTGGAATTGCTGCTTGCGTGTTGGTGAGTTTGTGTGTGCCAACAATGCTGTAGCACACAACATTGTATACATGAGAATTTAAAACCATACTTTTAAGAATTAAGGACCAAAGGACTGGCCTGGGTAGATAAATCTCTCAGTTTTGATTTCTCCCACATCCACATTTTCTTAATCTCAAAGTCTGTTCATCCTAAATAAGAAATAAATTTCACATGTTTTAACTTCTAGTCAAAAGCAAATTGAAAGAAAAATCTGATGCTTCCCTAGTCTGGGTTTGGCTCAAGTTATTGAGAGCAAGACTGATAATTTATGCAGTTTCCTGTTGTGAGGTATAAAGTGACATTGGTAGCATACATAGCATGCCCTTTGTGTCAACCATGGCAGCATATCATTTGTGCAAAGTTGTTTGGGGTGTTTAATTTTTGGTCAACAGCGCTTACTTGCTTTTACTTGCTTTCTATTTTATTTGTTGTCACCTTGACATTCAGATTGCAGGACATTTGATCTCTGCCTCGTCAGTTAAATGCCTGCTTTTAAGGGAAATTAAAACAACAGAGGAGAAAGCAGCAGGCTGGCAAATTATGCAGCCACTTTTAATCTGAATATTGCCAGTCCTAGAAATGTAAAAGGTCATAAATGGAGAAACGAGATCACCAGTAATTGTATTCCTGAACTCTTTTTCCTATTTCAGTGTCCCAGAAGCAGCATCGTTTATGTGCCATCAAATATATGTAAGAGATATCAAAGGAGTACATCAGTAATGGCTTTTTTTGTCATTCCTATGAGCTGCTCAACTGAGTCACTGATTGTAGTATCTGATGAAAACATATAAGTCAGGGGTGCCCAGTTTTTTTGTGCCGTAAGTCAGTCACATGGTTCAGGGGTGCCCAAACTATGGCCTGGGGGCCAGATCCGCCACCTGACACCAATTCATCCAGCCCACGCTACCATTCTTGCTCCCAGAAGCGGAAGTAAAATGCGCCCATACAGGAATGTCTTACTTCCACTTCTGGGAGTGATGAGGGTAGTGTGGGCTGGATGAATTGGTGTTGGGGACTGGATCCAGTCTCTGGGTCGTAGTTTGGGCACCCTTGATCTAAGTAGCCCTTCCATAGAGAGGCTTCTTTTCCCTTACCTCCAGCCACATTATGACTTATTTCTCTTATGGCAGGTCAAAATAGCTTTGTTATTGTTGATATCTGCTGTCAGGTGATTTTCCTATACATTAGTGACTTCTGAAAGGTCCCATCATTAATGTTTATGTTTGTGCCTATCAGACTAAAGGAAGGTCATGGCTTTCCTTTATTGAGTCAATCCATCTCATATTCAATCATCCTCTTCTCTTGCTAATTTTGACTTTTCCTATCATTGTTATTCATTCTAGGGGACCTGCTTTTCTCTACAGTTTTTTTGACATGAATTTGATGAATGTCTTACGTTTCAGTAGGGTGGTCTGACTGTGTTTGGCATGTAACAAAAATTGTATACTTTTGACAAGTTGGCACAACAAAACTACAGCACCGATGAAAATAAGGGTTATGCTGTATGAAAGATCGTATTGGCGACTTTCAGGAATGCTAGGACTCAAAGTCTAGGAATGCAAAATAATGACGTCTTTAAATTCGAAAGGTGCCTCGGAAAAATGACATTTTCACTGGGGGTGTCTTCTTGTCAGTGAGCCAGTGACCAACCCACACAACCGATTGAGGTGATCCAAAGAGGATAAAATAACCTTTATTATGATTCTATTAGAATTTTGGTCTTCAGAAACAGTTTTTATGATGTTTACAAAAAATTCCTCAAACAACATCACAAAAGCACACAAATGAAAGGGACAAATCTGTTGGAAACCAAGCAAAACCCTCTAACGTCCTCGTCAGCAACTTCTATCAACCACAGGTAGTGGTTTTGGCTGATTTCAGACAGATTTGTCCCCTTTATCTGAATTTTTTCGGGATTCTGGTCAAGGACTTTTGGATAAACGTTGTCATAAAAACTTTTTGGAAAGCCCAAACAAAATTCTAATAGTGCCAGAACATAGGTTATTTTATCCTCTATTTAACACATTTTGGATCACTACGATTGGTTGAGGGGTTTGATCACTAGCTTACCGACAACTGGATGCCCCTAGCAAAAATGTCCTTTTTATAGTGAAATGACATCATCAATTTGCATTCCCAGCCATTGAGTCCTAGCATTCCTAAAACTCACTGAGATGATCTTTCATACGGCCTAATCCTTATTTTCATCAGTGCTGTAGTTTCGTTGGGGCAACTCGTCAAAAGTACACAATCAAATTCACGAACTAAATCCCTGACGGTAGTGTCCTTAGACTCTACCTGCCACACTTTTTAAAAAAGTCTCTCTATGCCCCACTCACCCTATACATCTTCTTCAGGTCTAAAATCAGTAATGCTGAAGCCATAAGCCTCTGATGATTTAATCGATGGCTTTACAGCAGGAAAGGCAAGGAATGAAGAGCATACTTTTCTTCATCCTTCTGAATTTTCCTTTCCTTTTCTCCACTTCTAGTTATGATGCATGCATGTCATGTTTTAGGAGAATATATAACAAAGGACTCTTGGGAGCACCATTTTGTCCTGTTTCATCAACTACATCAGGAGTTCTCAACCTTTTAAAGCCAGGGGCCAGGTCATGCTCCCTCAGACAGCTTCGGGGGCCAGATGGCCATTTTGCCCTTCCTCTTCCACATAGCACTTCCTGGTGTGGTGGAGGCACTGGGGCCCCCACATGAAATGGTGCTGTCGGCTGCATCTGACCCACGGGCCACAGGTTGAAAATCCCTGCACTACATGGTGGCCTCAGAAATGTGCAAATTGTCCAACGACAGTCCGTGTGCATATATCTGTGTCATGTTAATGGCACCAGAAAGGTATTCTTAATTTTCACTATATCAGTAGAAACATAGAATTCACTCGTTAGACACAATGGAAGAATTGGTTCTACATATATGTAGATATACACGTGTACAGAAAAAGGTGTTGTGGTATTTGGTATTCATTTATTGAATACACAAATAATAATAACCCCACCCATCACATGATATCTTAGGAAGACATTTGGTGGTCAGAATAATATTCCATGGATGGCACAATGAAAGTACAAATAATGAGTCTGTAACAACATGTATGCAAATACATCAATTGTGATATTGTTGTATTATCTCCCACTCATTCTGTTTTGTTTTGCTTTTACCATATCTTATATTTTAAATGTTTGCTATTTTGATAAACTAAATTCATTTGGCTTTCAACCTAGATGAGACCATTAAAATGAATGGTGTATGTGTAGGCCAGTAGCTTATAAAAAGGGTTACATTGTTGGCAACTATCTGCTTAGAATATTTGTTCTAATTATTTGCAGCTATTGTTAGTTTATGAACTTTCTGTTGCTCTCTTGTTGTGCTACATAGTGGCCCAATTTGCATACCAAGTTGCACACAATGTTGTGAATTGTTCTCTTCCAGCTCTGAGATGTGGTGGTTCAACCCTTGACCCATCTGGCAAAGGATTAGGAGGACTAGAACAGTAACCAGAGCCAAACAATACATTACTGGAATGGTGCAAGTATATTTTAAAAATGTTTGTCTGGGCTATGTATTCATTTCCAAAAATAGTGAAGTCACAACCATTTATTTCTGCTTATTTTGATTAATTTCTCAAGAGACATTGCCTTGTAGTGCTTAACAGCTTGATATGTTGATGGGCTGTTCTGTAGGAAGGAGTAGTTTTTGAGGGCTCTAAGTACATAGGAACTATACTTATCATGATTCTGGCCAGACATCTCGCTATGGTAATGGAGTAGACTGCATAGCCAACAATTCAATGCCAAATGTTGGGCAGCGGTAAATAACCTGACTCTTTAAAGGGGCCAACAGCTATGGGCGGATGAGCTCCTTTAGATGGGGTGATGGTCTCCTCAGTTGTTCAGTTGCAAAGTCAATTCCAACCCTTTGTGACCCTATGGACCATTGCCTGCCAGGCACCTCTGTCCTCCACCATCTTCCTCAGCCTACCCAGCTCTGTGCCCATTGCATCTACAATACCATCTAACCATCTCATTTTTGGCCACCCCCTTCTTCTTTTGCCCTCTACCTTTCTCAGTGTAATCCAGATTATTTCTTTATGCATAGTGGAGGGTTCTTCCCTGGACAGAAAGTAACTCATAAAAGAAAGAGTGTGCATAAAATGTAATTCATAATTTATTTTATCACTTATTTTCAGAGAAAATTTAGCAGCAGTTTGTTAATAAATGTCAAATGACCCAACTGGGAATTTCTACATTTTGATGATGCTAGATTGCTGCAGGTACTAGTACTATAACAATACTTTGGGAAACAAAAACTATTAATGCAAGGATACTTCATCTTTAATAGCATGAATGTGCAGTAAAAAAATTGTTGCATTTTTATCTCATTCTCTTCTTCATTTCTGAGAATTCAGGCATTTCGTTGTCAGATATCTCATCTGTTTTGTTTTCTTTTGTTGCCATTTTGCTAATTTTCTCTCCCATTAATTAGAATTAAGTGTGGGTGAGAATGAAATTCAAGAATTTGTTTCTTTAAATAATCACTTTTTCATTTCCAGCAAAATGGTGCACCATCTCTAGCTTTTACTACTGTTCAAAAAACTTTGAACCTGCAAAGCCTCAATTTGCCCTGGGAAAGAGTCTGAATTTTAATAATGTTTTAAAAAGGTGTATGGTCCATCTGCTCTTGTCCATCCTAGAGATTAAGGCACAGATGCTTTTCTCAGGGTACAACAAAAATGAACTTTAATATAAAATCTTTCACTGCAATGCTTACAATCAGTATCAACTATTTACAGTCAGGGTTTACCAACAGTTATTTGATTGTCCTCCATTCCCAAGGTCCTTCATGGTCTCGTTAGTGCCACATGATGCGCTGCCAACAGTGAGGTCCCTTGGCTGGGTTTTCCCCATCTACGGTATCTTCTCATAATTGTCTGCTAGCCAGGCCTGTCTGTTAGGCCTACTGAGCATCTGTCCATCATACATATCAGAGAATAAACAAAACATACACAAACCAGATATGAAAGTGAGACTTCATGGCATCAATTTATATACATCAGATACAAAGGCACGGAGTGATTGGTCAGCATGATAGATAAGTCGCCGTCTTCAGCTGGAACTCAGATCCCAGCATAGGTTTTTTTTCTGGTTTAGAAAAAATGCCACTGCTGTGAATTTGTTTAAGGTGGATCCCAGCTTGCCAAGAAGTGACCCACAAACTATGATTTTGGAGCCATCTCCTGCGGCATGTATGAAATGAGACATGCAGGATTTAACACGGGGACTGCAATGGACTGCCACAGCCTTGAGGATATGGACAAAGTGCGCCTTCACAACCATTCCATCTGGCATGGCCTCTTCTGCCTCCATTATCATTGGGAATCAGAAAATGCTTTCTCCTCCACTCATTTTGTTATTGGGCCCAATATGATGGCTTCCAGGTGGCATTTCCAGTCACCATCAGAGGCCCAGCGGGAGATGAGTGGCCCATCTTGCCCCCTCCCCCAATCCAAAAACCTGATACCAGAGAGGAAAGAAGGCAGTGACCGAGGCCTCAACTGCCCAGTCACCATAGCAGACACCCAGGCGGAGTCACTGAAGGTGAGTGGGAGACAAAGGACACCAACGCAGGCCTAACCAGCGGCTGGAGCCAGGAGGAGGAAAGGAGTCACCACAATGGATGTTCTCACCAAAGACTCATAGCTGCATGTATTTGATAAGTAATTAAATTACCATAGTTGACTTGATATAGCAGAATTTCCTTTTCATACCAAGGTTTTCCTTTGCATACCAAGATTATGACTAACAAGATACTTTTAACTTTTGACTACATATATAAATTCTTGTTTCATATATCCAGCATTAATGAACTTAATTTTAGTCTGTTACTTTGTGTTGAATTGTGATAATATGTATGACAGTAAAATACTGGCATAGAAACCAGCAAACCACATCAGGAAGTTTCCCAAGAGAACTCTATGGACTAGAACAAAAGGCAAAGCAAAGGGGGAAAATAGATGAAACAGGGTGCTTAGCTCACCAGGTCAGAAAAGGGGGGGTGGATAGGACAGTGGTAGGAGAAATACAGTGTTGTAAGGAACAATACTGTATAAGGACATGGAATGTGAGATCTATGAATCATGGAAAGCTGGAAGTGGAAAAAAAGGAAATCCAAAGAATAAGCATTGACATCTTGGGAATCAGTGAGTTAAAATGGACAGGGATAGTTGTAGCCCGTTGTCCCCCATCCAAACCCTGACAGCCTCCAGGCACCTGGAAAGTACTCCCACTGCATCGCTAGGGTCCCCTCGGGCCAAGATATATAACTGGGTATCATCTGCATATTGATGATACCTCACCCCATGGGAATGGATGGTCTTTACCTTTACCTTTACCTTTACCTTTACCTTTACCTTAACAAGAAAGTGCAGCAGACAGCTGAACTAGAGCATTAGCTTGTAGCCTGTCGTTTAGATGGCACAAAAAGCAGGGAAACTTTGGCTTTCTATAGTGTGTGAGAATGATACATAGGATATTTATGCCCATTTGAAGAAGAAGAAGAAAGGCATCCACTTGGAAGCTGTAGTAGAAGGCTGGCTTCCTCTTTCCCGGGCAGTAAAATTGCACCATTGAAACAACAGGTAGGAAAGGAGAACTAAAAATGGCTGGGGAGGAAATACAGAGGCTAATTCCATAATTGTTGAATTTTTTTGGAATAGTAGACATGTTAGTCTATGTTTCAAGCATATCAGAGAGTAAACAAAACAAAGAGATTCTGGCACTTTAAAAACAAACTGCTGTATTTTAATGTTAGCTTTCGTGGATCAAGTCCACTTTGTCAGACATAGGAGGGAGGTTTCATGGCATCAATTTATACACATCAGATATAAACATGTCTAGAAGAACTAACCATGAGTTCTTCTAGATATCTTGTTGTTCAATCGCACAGTCGATTCCGACCATTTGCGACCCCATGGACCACTGTCCGGCAGACACTTCTGTCCTCCACCATCCTCCTCAACTCACTCAGCTCTCTGCCCATTGTGTCTACAATACCATCTAGCCATCTCATTTTTGGCTGCCCCCTTCTTCTTTTGCCCTTGACCTTTCCAAGCATCAAGGCTTTCTCAAGTGAATCTTCTCTTCTCATTTTAGATATACTTTTTTACTAGCAAACAACACAACCTATTGGGTTGTTAATGAGGGTGATGGCAATAAGGTAGTGTGGGGATATTATTTATGACACCTGTATTTTTGGACTACAACTCACATCAGCCTTCACCTGTAGGTGTGCTGGATAGTGCTGATAAGAGCTGCAAACCAATAACATCTGAGATTACTTATCCCATCACAAGAACATGGATAAGATCTATCTGCTGTGCTGTGACATATTTAGAACATCTAGGACAGTGATGGTGAACCTTGGCACTCCAGGTGTTCTTGGACTTCAATTACCAGAAGCCCAAGTTAACACTCCTGCTGGAACAGGACTTCTGGGAATTGAAGTTCCAGAACACCTGGAGTGCCAAGGTTCACCATCAATGATCTAGGACTAAATTTCTCACTTGCCTTTGTCAGCTACTAATCCTCTAAGTATCTTAAGTCAATGCTTATTGAAATGTCTATCTACACTTATGAAAATCAGAATGTTTCCAGATGTGAAGCCATCCTTGAAGAAATGGGTCTGCATTTAAACAGATGGCCATAGAGATAGGTTTCTGCAGCACAGAGAGCTGCTCCAAAGTGCAAACTAAAACTTAGAGCAGATTCCACAACTCTCTTACAGATAAACCTACCAGTCACCTCAGCAATAGGGAATGATACAAAATGACTGGGAGCAAAACACCATTCAAACATTTAACTTTACAGCTTTGGTAGTCTTCTATTATCTACAACAGGGCACGTTGTAACGATAAAGTTGGATATGTACACTTAATTTACCATCTTGCAAATGTACTCCAAGATTTCAATTTTCTGCTGTATGGCATCTAATGTCTGTCTGCGATAGCAAAAAAATGTGTTTCTAATTGCTAACTTTACGCAAAGGAGATGTCACAGATGAATAACAGCAGACCTATTAATCACCAGTCTAAGTGCAGTCATTCTTCTGCGTATGGCATATTCTGTGTACATGTTTGGAAATTATATGTAGAGAGAATCTGAAATATAACTAGAGTGTGATTCATAAGACTCTCTCTGGGTCTTAACAAGATGCTATGGGGGGGGGAGGTCATAAACAAATAGGAGGCAGACTTAATTTAGGCTCCACTATTTTGTCATTCACAATCACATTTGATACTATGCAATAGGGGAGCACGGTACTGAATTCCGGTAAGTCTCCAGCAAAAACAGGCTGAAGATAATGCTGAACTGAAACTTATCTCTCTGAAGTGGGCCATATCTGAATTTGTCTGAAGATTCAATAGCCATTCAGAATTGTACAGAAAAGAGACTATGGGTGTCAGAACACAGGGATTTAGAACAGAATTTGGAGCTCCTGTTTCCAAACAATCATATGATATCCTGGGAATTGTGCCCCCAGGCCAACCCTGGTATTTGCCCAAGCTGTAGGTGAACTAGGCTCACAATTTTATTACTTTATCAAGAGCTCTGCTGCAGTGAAAACAGTGTGTGTATAATAAAAGTCAGTAAATAAGGACAAACCTGATCTAACTCTACATAGTTGCCTCTGCTTTGAGGGCATGTTTTTGGAGCATTGAGGTTTCGTCTCCTGATTCCCTGTTCTTCTACATGTATGACCCACCGTAGCCTCTGGTCTCACGGCACCAGATCACAAATCCTGAAAATCCTGGTCTTCTTAAAATTGTCACCAGCTGTTCAAGAATAACTCATTCCCTACAGCCTACGCTTATTGCCTACCATTGCCTTGACTGACTCCTGCCTATTTAAGAACAGCAGCAGCAGCCTGCTAACAGTCAGCTGATCCTGGTGATTCAATGTTTAACAAACAAACATCTTAGACTGACCATGGGTTTTTTTTGTTTTGTTTTGTAAAATAATTGCTACTTGTCTCTGTCAGGAACAGCAGTGATCACCCTGTATGATGTGCAAGAGTGAATGATGTCAAAATGACAAGTACAGTAAAACCCCTACTTGTACCAAAAGTCCATTCCATAGACTATTGCTTAAATCAGTTTTTTATGTAACTCGAAGCAAACCCATAGGAAAAATGAACTTTTTATGTAAATTGAAGCAAACCCATAGGGAAATGAATTTTTACATAACTCAAAGCAAACCCATAGGAAAAATGAACTTTTTATGTAAATTGAAGCAAACCCATAGGGAAATGAATTTTTACATAACTCAAAGCAAACCCATAGGAAATCATGTTACATAAATTTATGTAAATTGGGATATTTATGTAAATCTAGACATGGTTTTAGCATGAAATCATTATGTAAGTTGAATTTTATGTAACTCAGGGCATTTGTATGTCAGGGTTTTACTGTACAGAAGGGAAGTGATGTGGCTAGTTTATACAACCTGGCTGGTCTAATGCCAGCACAAACAATGAGACTGTGGCTGATGTCCTGTTGTGCAGTTCACCCTGTGCATCAGGAATGTCATCTTCAGCAGCAGAAGACTGTCATTGATTGAAGGCTTCATTTTGCAATTTTGGGGTGCACAGATTATATAAGTAAAGGTAAAAGTTCTCCCTTGCTCAAAAGCCAGTCATGTTTGACTCCTGCGGGCACTGCTCAACTCAGTTTACAACCCAAGATCCAGAGCTGTCTGTGTTGGCAGACATTTCCATGGTCATGTGGCAGGCATGACTAGTTGCCGAAGTGCATGGAATGCTGTTACCTTTCCTGCCAAAGTGGTACCTATTTAACTACTTGCAATTTCTTGTTTTCAAACTGCTAGGTTGGCAGGAGCTGGGACAGACAACTCTGCCACACAGACTCGGGTCTTCAACTGCTGACTTGTAGACTTTCCGGTCGTCAAGCTCAGCATCTTAACCACTAAGCCACCACAGCCTTTACAGCTTATATGCAATGTGGCAAAGATGTGCGTACAACAAAAACTCAAAAGGAAGCCTTTGACCAATGACACTATTCCCATTGCACAGGCGCATCCCATCCAACAGGATTGCAGACAGTTTGTTAGCCAGCACATTCAGTTCAAGCTGCCTCCTTCTTTCTTGGATGTCAGCTGCAAATCCTTTCTCTTCTGCCAATTGACTAACATTGCCTCTGTGAGAAGCAGAGCTGTATATGTAACAGGGCAGGGGATTAGTGGCTATCCAAATATTTTTGCACTCCCAAGGCAATTTTTAGCTGGGAATAAAGGGAATCACAGTGCAACTGCATCTGCAAAACCACAAATTGCCTACCAGTGACAGAGCGCATGCACTCAACCATCCAGCCGCAGCTTTTCTCTGCTATTCTTTGATGAGCCTCACATTTTCAAAATAACCACAGCTTCCCAAGAGTTAGTTGGTTCCTCTCCCCCCCCCCCAAGATTGCAGTAAATACGACTTCTTAAACATCTTTGTTTTTTGTCAGAGTGGTGATGGTGGAAAGGGAATCCAACTGTGAATGCATTTCTTATTTAGACCTGGGGAATTTGTTTTATTGCTGTTTGGCCATCTCTTGCACATCAAGTGGCACAATTTAATCAGAAAATATTATTATTCTCTTGCCCATTCAGTTTCAATGTTTTCTCTGTGCACCAGGCTTTGATAATACTGTGAAAGGGGTGGGGGGGACAGAATCTAATTGCTTTATTAGTTTAATTGTGCCTTCTTGCACCCAGAGAGACCAAGTGAGAGCGCTAATCAATTTGCAGATAAATTCTAGCCCCATTTTATATAGTCCTGGCATTTGGGAAATGCCTATTTATATTCCGAAGAGTGCATTCATCAAGCCACATCTAAGTACTGTATATTGTTCTCTCTCACTCAGTGAGAAGGATGCATGTGGCATTGGGATTCAGCAATGAACAGCAAAATAGCTCCCACTTCCAAGGTAAGAGACCATGTTGGCCAAATTATTAGCTCAAATTGAAGTTTAAGGACGATTATGTAGTGTACTGATCTGAGGTTAAAAGGATACAATTTAAAAAAATGCTGCTTTCCTCTAATGCTGTGCCAAGGAAACACTAACACAGTCTTCACAAGTTCCCTGGAACAAATTGGCAAAAGGGAAAGTAAGCAGGTGGTTTCAGTCAGGGGGCATGAAGGAGTAGGGGCAGACTATGTGCTTTTGCGGCCTGAGGCAAAACTGCAAATGGCAGCCAAGCTATTTTGTCACATGAGGCAGGAAATCCCACAGGTGTCTCACCCTGTCTTTGGCAACAAACATAAAACAATAATAAAACAGATGTCAGTTTCCTGCTTTTTGAATGAAACCCAAAAGCTAGTGCCAGTCTCAGCCATTTCACATTCTATAATCACCTGTGGGTAAATATGTTCTAGATTATAAGGATCTTGAGAACTGGCAGCTGGGATTCCTGGATCTGCAAGTTGGCCCAAGAAGCAAAGAAAAATGAGTTGGTACACAATTGACTAAAGACAGCATTACCTTGGTATATCCCTTTCCAGCAAATCTAATAAGAAGTTGTTGGTTTAAGGAATGCATTCTCTCTTTTTGAAATGTATTCTGTCTTTGGATGCTGGCCAAATAACTGTGTCGACATTTTAAGCCCAAAAAACAGCATTACCCTGTGCTTGTCTATCATGTTTGCTGGAAATCACAATTTCACCACCATACTCCTGGCTACCTTTAAGCTAGTATCTGTTTTTCATTCTACAACTGTGACATTTTAAATCAATCTTATCCCACAAATCTATGTTAGAATTCCTTTACATTCTGTCTCTCTCTCTCTCTCCTTCTCTGGCACATGCACGCACGCACGCACACGCACGCACACACACACGCACACACGCACACAGACCATCTCTCTTGTAAGTTTGGCTCCAACAGCAGGTCTTGGTGTTGGATTTTCAACAATTTTGACAACACAACATACTCTATTCATCCTTGTACAACCCATTTATGTATTTTGCAGTTTCTGTTTCATCATCTAGGACACCAGACGTCTGCAAAGTACTGTAAATCTGCCAGTTTCAATGATATGCATCTTCAAACATCACTTGAATTAATTCAGTATTTTAGTACTGATTCACTATTATAATAGCTTGCTTATAGCACCACTTCATGATGGGATTTGCAGATGCAGACTCTGCTCAAATGACACCCATTTTAGGGCAAAGAAGCCTCTGGAGTACAAGTGAGCAAACTGTGGCTGGATGGCCAGATGCTCCGTTGGTCCATCTGTCCGTCCTTCCTTCCTTCCTTTGGTTGGTTGGTCAGTTGGTTGGTCCGTCTGTCCATCTGTCCATCCGTCGGTCCATTGGTCCTTCCTTCCTTCCTTCTGTCCCTCCATCCATCTGTCTGTCTGTCGGTCCATCCGTCAGTCCTACCTACCTTTTTTCCTTCGGTCCGTCCATCTATCTATCTGTCTATCCATCCATCTGTCTGTCTGTCAGTCCATCAATCTGCCGATCCATCGGTCGGTCCTTCCTTCCTTCCTTTGGTCAGTCTGTTGGTCAGTCCATCGGTCCTTCCTTCCTTCCTCTGGTCAGTCAGTCGGTCGGTCCGTCCGTCCATCTGTCCTTCCTTCCTTCCTTTGTTTGCCACCTGACTTAGTGCAGGCACTACTGGAGGTGATGAAACAAACATACAACATAGATATTAGAATAAAAACAACATAAACCAAAACAAACTGGAAAACAAAAAAGAACCAACAGGCAACAATCAATAAAATACAAAATTAAATATCATTATAATGCAGAGATTAATAGACAGAATAAAAAAACCAAAACCATATGAAACTCCGCCGACTGAAGAAGGATATCTGAAAAGGCCTCCCTATAAAGAAAGGAGCTAAGCATTTTCCAGAAAGCTTTTCCTTAAATCAAACTACAACAAGAAAAAAATAAAGCATATGAGTGGAGAAAAGAAGACATCCCCAAATAAAGAACTAGAAACAAATTATCCAAAATTTTAAGGATAAGGTTCTATAAATACTGCATATACATCCTGCTCTCTGTTAGGTTAAGAATCCTGTTATTTGTATGGTTGTGTGCAGAAGTTCGGCATGTGTGCAGTTCATGCATGTTTGTTTAGTTTCCACAGACTAATGAGTACAGTATTCACCAGATGAGACATCCATTTCACTCTTACTCTGCCATATACAAGCTTGTGACAAATCCTCTGTTTCTCAGAGCAGACATAATAAAAGCAACTCACCTGCAGGAATTGCTAATGTGGAGATTCAGTTGAATGCTTGAATGCCTGACACCCATTTTGTGGAAACTTACCCATTTTTTTAAACCCAGATTAGAGAAACTACAGCTGTGCTGTTCCCTAAGATTGAATAGGACAACTCATGAAACTGCAGTGTGGGGGCCGATGACTGACAAACATAACCTAGTGAAATCATACATCTTATAAAGCTTTCACTGGTCTACTTATTTTCCAGGTGCGCTGCAATTTTTTTTCTGTCACTTGTCTTCATTACATAGGACCAGATTGAGAAGTCATTATACATCTTTTCAAAGAGCAATACAAGAATTCCCATTCAGATCTGACAAAGTGGCAAGTATTTTGAAGGGCTGCGTGAAGAGTTGACAGGTTTGTGCTAAAAGGTACTTTTCCAGAGTGTCATGTTCCAGGCATAATAAGCTTCCATTAGAAATGATACACAAAATGAAGTTCTGCCGAATTTTTAGCTTGCTAAATAAGGTGCATTTCATACTTCTACGGTGTATATTTTTCCATTTTCTTACAGCAAATTGGTTTCAATAGTTGAAAATTTGATGTACAGGGTGGCCCATAAGTCCCTACTTAGTCTGTAAGTCCCTACCCATCAATATAGCTTATGTATCCAGTGTATCTGTGTGCTGTCCCTCATTCTCTTTTCATATATTATGTGATGCCATGTTCTGTGAGACATTTCCCTCAACATAGCAGGGGTTATTGTTCCAAATGCCACAGTAACAGCTACCTTTAATGTGTTTAGACACAAAGAGAGTAGGGCTCTGCTGGGGGAGGAAGGAAGCACTCCCATTGGGCAGAGGGGCAGGGCAAACTCTGTGCTGAGGAGGGAGGGAGGAAGCACTCCCATTGGGCTGCTGGGCAACGGGGTGGGGCGATTCCTGGGGCAATTCCTGGGTATGTTTTACTTCCACTTCTGGGAACGAGGGCTTCATGGGCCGGATGAATTGGCATCGAGGGCCAGATCCAGCCCACAGCCATAGTTTGGGAACCCCTGGTTTAGACTCTCTGGTCTCATGGAATATTATGATCTTTCATAAATAGCTTGACAGATTCTCTACAGAGATCGCTTTTCCTCATAGTCTGATCCGTTTAACTGGACATGCCAGGAATCAAATCTACAATTAGCAGCAAACTAAGAACTCTTTTTGAGTCTCAAGTTAGGTCATTCTCTCTTGAGGATGTTTAACAATTCAGTATCTTGCAGCTATAGAGACATGTATTTCAGTTTATTCAAGTTAAACATTTATTTTAGACATTTTGGTTACTTTGTGATTCTAAGCAATACATACATTAGAGAACTTATTGAAAGACAGACCTGACAATTGCTTTGAGTTTGGGTGAAAAATTAGTAACTGATGAAAAAAGGAGTCAGGTACTGCAATTTTCCCTTGCATGGCGTCTCTTTGTGAATAGAAGTGAGCACAAGAGGGCATCTAGTAGACCATCTTTACTGTTGTCAACTTTGAGAGCTGCACATTGCTACATAAAATTTAACATCCTTTTTCCTGCTGGCAACATGGGCACAATACTGCATAACAGTATCAGGCTGTTTCTGATGGCTGTTCAAATATATACAGTCAAACCTCGCATAAAGAGCGCCTTGCTTAAAGAGTAACTCACTTAAAGAGCAGAATTTTCTCAGATTGTTCGCTTCGCTTAACAAATAAAACCAACCAAAAACTTGCTTAACAAATAAATCGGGGTTCACAATCCCCCCCCCCCCAGAAGTCACAATTGGTAATTTACAATGGTGTTTCGCTTAAAGAGCAAACTCGCTTAAAGAGCAATCCTGTGGAACGTATTATGCTCTTTAAGCGAGGTACAACTGTATTTACTTTTTCTTTTGAAAATTATCAGGGGTTTTAAAGGAAAATGTTATCGTAGGTAGTTTATAAATGGAGGTTACATGTAATTTATTCAACTTCACTGTTATCATCCTATTCTGTGATAGCAGTACATGTTATTTGGAGATCTGGCTTAACTAATACAGTACTGAGGTCTCTCAGGTTCAAGTTTCATGATGGATATTTTAGGGCATCACTGTTGGTTATCTTTGTTGGTTAATTGAATACAAACTAAATTGCAATCATGTGTCTGGCAGAGCTGATGCAGTAGTTCTTCTTTAAATGTTAAGAAGCTCTCTATGTTAATAGAGATTATAGTTAATTTTAGCCCTAACAAAGGCTTTTTCCTTATTGATGGCCATTGTCAAAATCATATGGTTGTGCTTGCCCTAGTGTGACATTTCAAGAGTAGAAGGATCATCTGAAAAATGCTGCCAGTGCCCAAGGAGCAGCTAAACATGTTCACATTCTTCATGACGAATCCTCCCATATCTTCACTGCAACACTTACCATATAGGAAAATCTCCTAGATGGATGGGGTATAAATATAATAAATAAATAAATAAATAAATATGGTCCAAAATGAATGAATGACTGGAATAGCCCGCTGCTCTGAATCAGTTACAACTGTTAAGGCTTTAAGAACAAGAGGGTATGGAAACTGGGGACAAGAACTGGAAAAGCATAAGACATGTAGGACTTCAGCCACCATACCTACTAACATTTAATTTAATGGGACATATATAGTACTGTAATTATTGAAAGCACTGCACTGCCTGTTAAGCCCCAAGGGTCCTTCACATTTTGTTGCCTGCTTGATCTGCTGTAAAGACCTAGCTGTTAGACATTTTGTTATATGGGCAAGTCCTGTTTCTCCTTTTCAATGAAAGTCAATTCAGACACATTGATTAGTAAATGGAAAAGTGATTCTGTTGCTTATTGTTGATCTAAAACTGAAGACAGCTTGCCTTTTCCTTCATAGTTAGTCTGTACAGCAAATGAAGAAAGAAAGAATAGCAAGCACAAAAATATTCTCCACAAAGCCTTTTGTGTTTGTTACTCATCTTTTTAAAGTGGTGTAAATTCAGATATTTGGAGCGGATCAAGAAAAACTACCATACTCATGAAGTTTGGTAAGATTAATTTTCCTTCCTAGCCTTTCCCATCATGCTTCACTGCATTTTCTGAGAGAATACGGCACATACAGGAACAATTAATATCATGAATTTGCTATACTATGTTATTCTGTCCTACTTGCACACTGGCTTGACATCATTGCTAGGTACATAGCCTGCTTAATGGAAAACTAATTATGCCCAAGACATGTTGTTTCGGTAGCATCTTAGAAATACTATTTTTGGACAAATCCGTTAGTCTCCTTGCTCCCACTGCCTCTTGTTTACAGTTTCTCTTTCAGCAGACCATTTGAACACCACTCAGATCTCATCTCAGTAATTAAAGTGAAGCAACATTAATCACTAAGCTGCTGTAGCTTGAACAAGTTCTAATGCATTTGAAGGGGAAATGGAAATTTATAATGCTTCTAAACAATTAAGCCCATTAGGTATGATCCTTCTCTAAGGAGAGGGTAGTATGATTTAATTATATGTGCACGTATGCACGCACGCACACACATGCGCACACACACACACCCCTGGTGTCTACTTTTAGATACTAGAATGACAGAGGATTGTTGCAATCTTTCACATACTCCAGTCACTTATTCCTGAAACTCTCTTACTATTTATTGTGTGCCCAGGCAAGATAAACTGGGATGCCCTTTGGCTCTTGGCACTCACTTACTCAATGCACACACATTGAAAAGTCTTTGACAGTATTAGTGAAGGAAGTTTAACATGCTTTTCAATATTAGCACTTTTAAAAAAGCTATTACTATCCATTTTCTGTGTAACAGAGAATGTTATGTGTGCAGAGACAAACATATTATGTTAAATGTTCTTTAGAGATACATTTTCAAACTAAATTGGGAAGGAAAATGAAAATTAGGTCACGAAAATGTCTTTATTTTGTCATTCGGTCAATTCTTTTTAGCTAACCTATATGAAGAAAAACTATCAAGAGCCATAAGAGCCATGGAAAGCTCTCTGTTAACAGTATCCCTTTGTGACTACATTGTCAACCCCTAGATAAGAAAACAAAGCGGAATCAATGAAACTGTTGTTGAATATCATAAATGGAATTTGTGCTAGACATGTTTCTCAAATGACAGGTGGATGTTGGACAGCAGCAGTGAACAAGTGGTATCGGAGAGGAGTAAAAAGACCTCTTGGCAGGCATCCCCAAAAATGGGACAATCCAATCACGACCTGGAGAAGGAGAGTGCGGCAGTGACAGGAATGGAAAGCAAGTTGTGACCAGCAGAAACTCATCCCTTGATAGTCTGGTCAAATGAGGAATTGAGGAAATATGAAACTAGAATATTAAGAAGCCAGGCTAGTAATATAGGTTGTCTATTCTAATGCACTCATGGAAATGCTAAACGAATGTGTTTTCAATTAATCTCAAAAGTGTAAAAAAAAAAAGAACTATATTCTACATTTGTTGAAGAATGAAAGATCTAATAAGATTTAATTGACAGAAATCATGTCAATCTTTCACTTCATAGGGAAGATATTGTTCTGTGGCACAATTTCTGAGTGGATTAAATATTAACAAATGTTTTTGTACTGCTTAGATGTCTCTCATTTGATTTTCTCACTGGCAGCATCTAGTTGCACCTCCCAAGACTCACTCTGTACAAAGCACATCTTGCCTCAAAAATTCACATATTTACAAGGCTATGTATAAATTTTTGTGAAACAAAATACACACACAGCTGTGCACTTTCCATATATGTGAACTGATTTGACTGTGTCGACCACAAAAAATGTGGCAAGTAATTAAAGAGATGAGAATACCGGAACACCTTATACGCCTCATGAGAAATCTGTACATGAATCAAGAAGCAACAGTTAGGACAGAAAATGGAATGACGGAGTGGTTTGGAATAGGAAAAGGAGTAAGACAAGGCTGCATTTTGTCACCCTGATTATTCAACTTATACACAGAACAATGCAGGGATGGAGGAATCACAATTTGGGATCAAAATTGCTGGGAGAAACATCAATGATTTGAGATATGCAGATGATACCACCCTAATGGCAGAAAGTGAGGAGGACCTAAAGAAGCTCCTGATTAGGTTGAAAGAAGAAAGTGAAAATGCTGGCTTGAGACTCAATATAAAGAAAACCAAGATAATGGCAACGGGCCCTATCAGTCCCTGGAAAATAGATGGGGAAGAAGTAGAAGCAGTGACAGATTTTACTTTCTTAAGATCAAAGCTCACTGCAGATGGTGATTGCAGCCATGAAATAAAAAGGCGACTGCTTCTTGGGAGGCAAGCGATGAGAAACCTGGGGAACATAGTGAAAAGTAGAGACATCACATTGCAAACAAAAATTCGCATAGTCAAAGCAATGGTATTCCCTGTGGCAATGTATGGTTGTGAGAGCTGGACCATTAGGAAAGCTGAGCGCAGAAGAATAGATGCCTTTGTGATGTGGTGTTGGAGGAGAGTTTTGAGAGTCCCCTGGACAGCGAGGAGAACAAATAGGTCAATCTTAGAAGAAATCAACCCGGACTGCTCCTTAGAAGGTCAAATTGTAAAGGTGAAGCTAAAGAAGAGAAGAGAAGAGAAGAGAAGAGAAGATTTGCTTGAGAAAGCCTTGATGCTGGGAAGGGTGGAGGGCAGAAGAAGAAGAAGAAGGGGGCAGCCAAAAATGAGATGGCATTGTAGACACAATGGGCACAGAGCTGAGCGAGTTGAGGAGGATGGTGGAGGACAGAAGTGCCTGGCGGACAGTGGTCCATGGGGTCGCAAAGGGTCGGAATCGACTGTGCGACTGAACAAAAAAAAAGCTTTAATGTATTTTGTTCAATTTGTATACTATCCTCCTGGCCAAAAGGCCACAACAAGTACTTATCATTGAAAAGTATGCACAAAAATGATTTAATCAACGGAGGACATGTATACCAAATGCATTTGTTCAAAAAATATAGATGTGTTAGGGAAACTGTGTATAGATGTTCAAACAGAAAGGGGGAGGACAGTTTTATAACTTCACATGAACAACCAAAAGGAGGAGGAGGAGGAGGAGGAGGATGAGACTTGAAGATATGAGTTTTTCACATTTCTGCTCACAGTTTGGCTATGAAGAAGGAAGAGCCCTGGTGACACAGTGGTTACACTTTTACTCCAGCCAAAAGGTTGTGATGGGTTCAGAATTGACTCAGCCTTCCACCCTTCTGAGGTCAATAAAATGAGTACCCAGCATGTTGGTGACAAAATGCTAATTAACTTGTGAACCACCCAGAGGGTGCACTAAGCACTATGGAGTGGTATATAATTGCTATTGCTAATGCTTATTTTAAAAGTAGCCTTTTTGGTTCCTGAAATATCTGCCAACACATGTACTGGCTTGAGTTACTCTTTGTTCTTGTTGTTTGCCAGTTGTTGTGCCTGACTTCTTATTGCTTCTATCCCTTAACCATGGGCTCATCTGCAGGAAGTCACCAGAAGATGCTTCCATTTTAATTTTCCAAAAATGATTCAGAACAACACCCTCTATTGTACGTTTTCTTCTTTTTTTCTGCTGAAAATTTATAAATAATTTTAAAAAGAAGAAGAAGAACACCCTGTTGGAGCAAAAGGGCATTGCTGAACAATCAACATGGTGCTCATTTTCTTTACTGTTATGCATAGATGGACAAAAATATCAAACAGAGAAGAGGGTACTTGGCAGTTTTGTGCGGAAAAGAACCGGGAAAAAGCAAACAAAATTTTAAAAGCTAGACTAGGGTGTCTCTCAAAAATCTTGCTAGTATAGGAACACACAGCAATGAATCTCAACATGGCAAAACTTTGAAAGTTGCTGAATGTTAGAAATGTTTAGAGTTTTCACTGTATCTCTAGCTGTGTGATTTGACTTTGATTCCATCAAGTTGTCTTCTTCTTGTGAAAAGAATGTTCTCTGACTTGACATGTCCAACACAGTAGCCATTTTGTGGGGTTCAGAAGATTTCGGTTAGGAAGACTTTGTATATTTTAAAAGAAATTAATCATGTGTTTCTGTATGCATCATGAGCTTATTCCTCATGCTACAAGAATTGCCAGTAACCTGCTTCAGGCTGCAAGTGAGATCAGAAGACGGGAAGAAAGCTGTTGCTACACAGCCTATCTAGAGACCTGCAACAAAAGCACACAAAATATGTTCAGAAGAGCCTGTTCTTTGTGGGGTAGAAAATGAATTTTCATCATTTTCATTTCATCTGGGAATGTTTTTTGTAACTGGCTTGCACATCTTCATGAGTTGCTCTCTTTCATTTTCATTTCTTTTATGGAGATTCTTGCATTTGATGTGTATGAATCTGACTTCGCTGTACTTAATTTTTTTTCAGAATTGCATTTCTTCTGGCTCACTTTGAATATGCTTTTGAAGGAGGCTAAATGTTCACTGACAGTTTTATTGAACAAACAAAAAAAGACCTTTCCTGCTGCATCACACTGCTTACAGCTTGATAATGTTTGCAAGTGCTGTTTCTTTCAGGGTCAGTGCAACCACTATTATTTAAAGATGTGTGTTTTTCTGTCTTTAAATTTATAGAAAAAGCTGACTAGATAGCACAGTGAGTTAAGCATCCATGAATCAGAGGCTAATAGTTAAGTTCACCACTGTGTATCCCAGAAGATGCAGCCTTTGTTGTTTGAGAAGCACTCCCAGAAGAAGGAAAGAGCAAAACACTTCTGGGCACTTTCTGCCTAGAAAACCCTGAAAGGAACCCTAATCAAGGGCCTAAGAACTGTTAAGATGATGTCTAAGTATAAAGGAAGTTCCTAGTAAAGTTGGTTTTTCTAAGAATATCATATTCAAGTCTAATAAATCAAAAATTTCCAAATATCTAGGGAGTCCTTTAGGTATTGCTCCAAGAGCCATGATTACTATGAGTACAACAACATATTTCTTTTTCCATAAATGCTCAATTTCAGTTTGTAAATCATGATATTTTATTGTTTTCTCTAGTTGTTTGTCCTCAATTCATGCATCCCCTGGTAAATTAGTATTATACAAATCTACCATTTGATTCACAGTCAAGGACTGGTATAAAATTAACAGTTCAAGTCCTAACCAATGACCTAAGAACTGTTAAAGTAACATCTAAATAAATCTAAATATGTATGGAGTTCCTAGTAGAAATTGGTGTTTTCTGTTGTTGTTGGGTTGCTGTTGTTTTTTGAGAGTTAGGATGTTTAAATCTAGTAGATTGGAAATTTCCAAATATCTAGGAAGACCTCTAGGTATTGCTTCAAGGTTTCTGATCATGTAACATCATACAACAAGAGATTTCTTCATTCACAGACTCATCTTCAATTTGCAAATCACAATACAATAAAACCATGACTTACATATGCCTCGGGTTACATAAAATTCGACTTACATAATGATTTTGTGCTAAAACCATGTCTCAGTTTACATAATTTCCTCTGGGTTTGCTTTGAGATACATAAAAAACTGATTTAAGAAAAAGCCTACAGAATGGACTTTTTACATAAGTAGGGGTTTTACTGTATTTTGTTATTTTCTCCAATTGTTTGACTACGATTCATGCATTTAACAGCATCAGCAAAGGTAAACCATCTACCAGATATTCAGTTTTACAACCCTTGGATCTAAGAGTCAGTAATAGTGTAGCTAATGCCAATCCCACTCTGGTTGTGTTTTTTAAACCCATTTGGGATAACTCCCAGCACTCCTATTACTACTTGTATCACTTGATGCTCTTTTCTTCCTCAGATTTTGTACTTCATTTCTCAAATCCTGATAGTTTACAATCTTTACAATCTCTTTTTCTTCCACTGGACTGTCCCCTGGGATTGCCACATCAGTCAGCTATTGCGTTGTTGCTATTGAAAACATTTTTGATTGATTCAAAGCCCTACACGTGCTCTTATGAATATGCACCCAGCTCATGTATGCTGCTCTTGGTGGGATGCTTGCTCTACTCATGTTTAGCAGATACTAGTCCTATCTATGATTTATTTTTCCTAGATGAGGAAAAGGAGATGAGGTAATAGTTGTAGCAGCTTCCACTTCTGGCCATTTCATGCTGATGAAAAAGAGCTACACAGGACCTTTCACTACTCTCATATATAGCTGAACATAGCAAAGTTCTATAGAACAATCACATGTAACCAGGGATGGGATCAGTACAGTTCTACCTCACTTAAAGAGCATAATGCGTTCCACAGGATTGCTCTTTAAGCGAGTTTGCTCTTTAAGCGAAACACCATTGTAAGTGACCAATTGGGGGGGGGGATTGCGAACCCTGATTTATTTGTTAAGCGAGTTTTTGGTTGGTTTTATTTGTTAAGCGAAGCGAACATTCAGAGAAAATTCTGCTCTTTAAGCGAGTTACTCTTTAAACGAGACGCTCTTTATGTGAGGTTTGACTGTACTCACAAAATGTCTCATTCTTGGCAATTCTGTAACTCTCATCATGCCAAGGTTCCCTTTTGAGACCTCCCTTCTGTGCAAGATTATGAAAATAAAACCCCAATCACATATTTTATTTCATTTCTTTTTCTTTCTTTCTTTCTTTCTTTCTACTTGCTTTTTACATGTTCCATTGCATGGGAATTTTCCAGATTCCACACAGCTAAAAGTCCTTTCCAATTAATCCTGTGAGGGAAAGAGGATTTCTGTTCAGGATTGTAACAATTCTGTGCCGCCTGGCATTTCAAGTTTATCCTGCACAGGAATGATACCATTCTGTTCAGGAATTTTATGATTGCCATGCCTTGGATGAATTTTCCCTAGAAGAAGAGAATTAGGAGGTTCCAGACCAGCTATAGAAGAAAAAGGTAAATGCATAGCCTAAAGAAGGATACCAACTCAATAGGAATTGAAGTCCTAGAACCTCTGGAGAGCCATGTTTGCTGACCCCTGGGCTAGACTAATGTATTATGCTCCAGACAGATGTAGTGTGGTTGCAGCTGACAGAAAGCTAGCACAACAGACTAGCTTGATGATGGAATGTCTTGCATGATATTATTTGTTCTCTCAGATTTACTTTCTGTCCTAGCTACAAGGTCTCTGATCTAGTGACACCCTTTATATCCATAGCAGAGTCCAACATAATGAATAAACATCTGAACACTGTTGTGCAAAAACACTTATTATAAGGCAATATATCTGAGACATAAAACATTGCTCTAAAAACAAAACGGAAAATATGCTTTCAGAAGGAGTAAAACTCTTCAATGTTACAAATAAGAGAGGTTATTGTACTCTGTAGAAATAAGAAGGACATGGCTGGAGTCTGTGAAGTGTGATGACTACTTTTAAGCATCTCTTCCTTCTCCAGCCATCTGTTAATTGGGATTGATTTGGTTCTTTTGCCTAGCCTGTGATTGGTCTTACTCATGGCTTGATGGCTTTCTGCATCTTAGAATAGTTCTAAGAGCATTAGAGGAAATTCTGCAAATGGGGCCTATTCCTCTCCACAGGCACAGGTCATAACCCTGGGACACCATGTATTGAAGCCAAGAATTATTGTTAACTTCATTAGAAGTGTCAGTTCTACCTCCCACCAAAAAGTATCTTTAATCTTATACTGCCTCATAGAACATGGGCCATGTCAGACAGGAGTAAGGTAGAAAGCTGTTGCCAGTAGACAGCACACAGGTGAAAAACATGTCTTCATTTTGCAAGATAGCACTGTCCAGTGGGCAACTTGAATCACAAATCTGGTCTGCATCACATACCACTCTTCTAGTTTACCAACAAGACAGTTTTTTGGCCAGGGTGTGACAAGAAAATGGTGTATAATCTCATCCACACAAAAATAGTTTTCCTTTTGAATGACACAGAATATTAAGATACTTGGGCACATAATAAAAAGACACCATTCTCTTCAAAAGACAATAATGCTATGACAAGTTGGAGGCATCAGAAGAAGTGGAAAACCAAATATGAAGTGGATTGACTCCTTAAAGTAGGGGTTCCCAACCTAAGGCTCATGAGTCAGATCCAGTCTGCAGCACCATTTCATGTGCCCCCACCCCCTCCAAGGGCATTCAAGAAACAAAATGGCCACCCCTTTGAAGCTGTTGGTACAAAATGGCCACCCCCATCATGCAGGCAGGGCAAAATGGCCATCTAACCTTTGATGCTGATTGAGAGAGTGTGACTCATCCCTGGGCTTGAAAAGGTTGGGAACCTCTGCCCTAAAGGAAGCCCTAGCCTCAAATTTACACGAGCTGAGCAGGGCTGTTGGGAATAGCACTTCTAGGAGAGATCTCACTCATAGGGTCACCATATGTCCAAGGAAATTTGACAGAATGTAACAAGGAGATACATGCCAAAAGAAAAACCCACCATCTTTGAGTGTAAAGTACACCTCCCAATGACCAATTTCTTTATGTAAAGTAGCACCAGCATTATTACACAACCTGACAAGCTTTGGGCAGAGATCTAGAGGAAAATAATTTCTGTGAAAAAAAATTGAACACATTTTGATAAGTAAAAGAATATGGGTAGTTGGAAAATGCCTATATTGGAGTAAGAACAATAAAATGAATATTCCTCCATAGGAAAATATATATGACTTTTGTTATCTGATATGAAAATGGCATGGGACAAACTTATGTTGGAGGGAAATGTTATCATTAAAGAGAGTGAACCTGACTGATCTGTCCATTTGTAAACATGAAGATGTAGGCTTTTGTGGTAAAACACACTTATGGTCAAACCATGAAAGCCAGCCATCCTTGTCAGAGAATGTATAATTTCCCACTCCCTAGTATTATCTGAGTTACTAATGCACTTGAAGAATAAATGCTTGATAAAATTGCTTTTTTCCTTTTGTTTGAGAAGAAATTGATCAATAGCAAGAATGTTGAAGTGTTTTCCAATACAAAAAAGAAATAGTTGCTTTGTTTGCTGTTCAGTTTATTCTTCTTTCAATCTTCCCCCGTCACTCTTTAATGACTCAACTGTTATAATACATGAATGTATCGAGCAATATTCTATGAGAAGCATTAACAAATCAAGATGTCTGCAGAAATCCAAATGTCAATACAGAAGCCTTTGAATCAGCTTTGATTTTAAATTTCAAAAGCCATGTATGCTTTAGAAGACACAAACCAATGAGTCTATGAAATGAAATGTAAGAGACTATCCCTTCTTCCTGGCATATATTCATTTTCTGTAAAAGAAAATGACTCAAAGCAAGAGTTATTTGACAAAAGTAACACCTACCACAGAAGAAGGAAATTTGGCAATGTGCTTAATTTTAAAGGATCTAGACCAGGGGTTCTCAGCCTATAGCCTGGGGGCTAGATGTGCCCCATGACACCATGTCACATGACCCACCACCACCTCCGCCACACCTGGTAATGCCATGTGTGGCAGACAGGGCAAAATGGCCATCCAGCCCCCAAAGCTGTCTGAGGGAGCGTGACCCAGCCCTTGGTTTGAAAAGGTTGAGAACCTCTCATCTAGTCTGTAGAACAATACTGATCTCCTCCCATGTAATTTTTTCAGCAGCATAGTTTTACCAGGAATGGAAAGTTATTTCCCTGGGTTCTTCTCATGTGGACCCTTTCCATCTGTTATTCATCAGCTTCTCTTCAACAGGCTTAGAAAGTAATTCCTAGCCCCTACTCTTTCCATTATGACTTTCTCCACAAGAGAAACAATGCATCCACAGAGAAGAAGTTGCTTATGTGTTGGCTGCTTTCCTGGGTTTACATGGACAGCCAACGTGCAAGTAGGAACTTCTCTCCTACAGACACAGCAGAGAAAGGGACAAGATGCTTGAAGAGCAGGTGGAAGTTGTGGCAAGGAGGGCTTTTGCACAGCTTCGGGTCATATGCCAGTTATGCCCGCTCCTAAATCGGGACTCCTTGTTCATGATCACACACGCTTTGGTCACCTCCAGACTTGATTATTTTAATGTGCTCTACATGGGGCAGTCCTTGGTGACCATTCGGAGGCTGGAACTGGTCCACAATGTGGCTGCCCGGGTGGTGATGGGTTGCGGGCATTACACACATGCCTCACCACTGCTTTGGGAGCTGCACTGGTTGACGGTGTGTCTCCGGGTGCAATTCAAGGTGCTGGCAATTACCTTTAAAGCCCTACATGGTAGTGGGCCAGGATACTTAAGAGACCACCTCACCACAAGAACATCTGTCCATCCCACCAGAGCGGACCGGAGAGGCTCTCTGGTTGTGCCATCGGCTAGAGAGGCTCATCTCTCTAGCACCAGAAAGAGGGCCTTCTCTGTGTCCACTCCAGCCCTTTGGAACCTCCTTCCAACTGAGCTGCTCCTCCAGACAGAGCTGTTTCCCTTTAGGAAGGGCTTAAAAACATGGCTGGCAGGGCAGGTATGGGGTACTAACTATATGACAACCCCAACCTGCTGGTTGATTTGAATGCCTCTCCTGCTCTTAACTTTTTAATTGTTTTACCTGTTTTATCTTTTAAATCTTTTAACCTGATAAATTTTTAGGGGATTGTCATGGTTTTTATGAATCAATTTTATTGCCGTATTGTTGTACAGTAATACCTCGGATAACACTAAGACTTGGTTCCACAAGTCTTGGTGTTATCCGATTTTTGGTGTTATCCGATGCATGTTAAAATCCTATGGGATGTATCGGATAACATTAAAGCTCCATAGAGATACATTGTAACCGCACAGGCTTTAGCGGTTGTTATCCGATACATCCCATAGGACCTTAACGTTATTGGATCCAATTCTCCTCCCCAGATTACTTAACGTTATGCGATTTTAGCGTTATCCGAGGTAATCGTTATCAGAGGTATTACTGTATTATATTGATGTTGTTAGCCAACCTGAGTCGTTTCCCGAGGAGAGTGACATATAAGTACGAACAATCAATCAATAAATAAAATGCTGGTTGTTTCCTCACTACCACCAAAAAGATTTGACATATGTCTCTTCAGAAGTAGGCCTAGCTCTATTTGGAGATGGAAACAATAGCAACAACAAAAAATGCTGAGTAATATTTTTCTACTTGGATACCTTGGAGTCATTATTCAGCAATGAGTCCACACATTGGTAGACATCTCCGCAATGACATTCCGCATGTGCAAATGGGCCTGAGAAACCAAGTGCATTTGCATGTTTTTTTAGCCATTTGGATATCACATCACCCACTGGCTAGGAGGACCATGATATGTGCCCTTCGCTTTCACCTTGCCCAAAGGCTTAATATCATTGGCAAAACACTGCCTAGTTAGACTGCTCAAGCCCCCGCACCTCAACAAGGCTCTCATGTAGTAAATTTACTACTACTACTACACACACAAAAATCAGTTTTGCACTGATGAACATTGGCAAAAGGATGAAGTACATCTTGTCTTGGAATCAGCACATCAGTAAAAAATTGTAACGTGTTCCAGTGAGGGAAAAGTGTGCGAAAAACCATGTATACATTATTAAAATGTGCATGCTTAAAATGTCTCTATATGAAAAATACAACCTTATAGGAAAGAAACACAAAAAATGCATTCATTAGTTAGAATGTATACAACGATATATCCATGTTGGGGAATACGCACAAAAATATGCACATATTTTCAGGCCAGAAGGGGAAATTAAGTCTCATAATGCTGCACAGAATGAGAATGTGGTGAGAATACTAGCAAAAGTCTGATAAATCCTTTAAAAAGGAGACAGCCAGGTTTTCACAGTAGGTTTATATATAAGACGTGTCTACTGTTTGTTTACTAAAGTATCTGAGAAGTCAATTCAGGATTTAGTCAAGAATCCTAGACTCCAGTATTAAAAATAGGTCACATTCACTGCTGTCTTCATGCCACCTGTCCTGCAAAGGATTAAGCAGAGTTTATGGCAGGTTTACAATCCAACTGTGGCCAAAAGCAGCCAGAGCATTCTAATTATCCTGGCTCACCAGGTTTACAGTAATAAAGATTCAGAACAGTCAGAGGCAATGATTGTAATTAGACTTAATGATAACAATGCGATGTCACCTTTCAGCAACAGGAGAGTACAACACAAGCAAATAAAATCTGTTTAGTTTACAAAGTAAGGAGGATGTTATTAATCATGTATTTCTCTTTTTACATTATTATTATTTAGATTTATTCTAAATCTCAGCATTAAAGAAAAGTTAAAGATAGATTAAATCAATTTTAAGCAGAATACATGAAAGATATTTAAAATGTTAAAATATCTATGGATTCAAAAAATATTGTGGTGTTTTTACGTGCTATCTAAACACTTTCAACTTACAGAGACCTTAACAGGCTTTTTGAGAGATTTGAAATATTCAAGGAGTGGTTTATCATTGCCATTACCTCACAGTGAGTTTCTACCAATGAGCAAGCACTTGAATGCAGGATTTCTGAGTGAGAGAGAATCTGACGCTCTAAACATGGCAGCGTACTAGTTCTTAGAGGTAAGGGAATGGTAGTCCCAATATTAGCCTGGTATACTCCATTTGATTATATTTTTAACCTAAGTTTGGATATATAGTAAAGATGTCCTTGCTCGAAAGCCAGTCGTATCCAACTTGAGGGTAGCCGCCCTGAGTAGAAAAATTTCCTAGATGGGCAGGATATAAATATAATAAATAAATAAATAAATAAATATGGTGCTTATCTCAATTTGCAGCCAAACAGCCAGTGCTGCCTGCATCTGCAAATATTTCTGTGGTCATGTGGCAGGCATGACTAGACACTGGAGTGGACAGGATGTTGTTACTTTCCCATTAAAGCAGTACCTATTTATCTCTCTTGGTTTTGTTGACCTGCCGACCTTCCATTTGTCATGTTCAGTGTCTTAACCACTAAGCCACTGCAGTCCCTTACTTGGATACTTACATAGCTATAAAATTCACAAGAGGATATAGAAGATAAGAAGAGGTTTAATGGGGATAAAAGGAGTAGTGAGCAAATTCTATAAAATGATAAATGTTACTGAAGAATCTCCAAATATGGTATAAAAATTGTGGGAAATTGATTTAGGTACAGTCATACCTCACATAACAAATTTAATTCATTCTGTGAGGCTGCTCGCTATGCGAGTTTTTCGCTCTGCGAATCAGACTCTCATACTGAATTTTTTGCTATGTGAGTCGGACTTTTCCCAATGGAAAAACTCGCATAATGAGTGTTTCTATGGGGAAAACTCGCATACCAAAATTTTTTCGCTATATGAGTTTTCCCCATAGAAACGCTCGTTATGCAAGTTTTTCCATAGGGAAAAGTCCAACTCACATAGCAAAAAAAAATTATGAGAGTCAGACCACTTAGCAAAACCTTGCTCGTTATGCGAGTTTTTCACTAAACAAAACACTCGTTATGCGAGGTTTGACTGTATAAGCATTTCTGATGGAAACTGGAAGAAAAAGTGGAGGAAAGGAAATACAGTATGAGAAGCCAGTCCATGAAGGTTAAAGAACATAATTACAAAAAAATTGTGGCAATGGTATATGACACCAGTTTGATTAAATCAAATAGATAATAGTAAATCAAAAAAATGCTGGAGATGCCAATGGGAAACAGGGACGTATAAACATATGTGGTGGGATTGTGAAATTGTTTCTGATTTTTGGCAGAAAATAGCTAAAATATTATTTATTTATTTATTTATTTTACAGACTTATATGCCGCCCTTTTCAAAGAGACTCAGGGTGGCTAACAAAAGCTTAAAAAGATACATAAAAACACAATATAAAATCCAATTTAAAAATTATTAAACTATTAAAATATTAAAACTAAACAAGTTAAAAGATTAAAAAAATCATACAATGAGAAAGAGGGAGGGGTCAAATGAGCCAACCAGCCGGTGCAACTGTCTGACCCAGACCCTATACCTGTCTTGCCAGCCATCCAGCCATACCTGTCCTAACTCCCTTCCTAAAGGGCAGCAACTCCGAAAGGAGATGTAGCTCAATTGGCAGGAGGTTCCATAGGGCCAGGGCGGACACAGAGAAGGCCCTCCTCCTAGTGCTAGGTAGGTGTGCCTCTCTAGCCGATGGTACAACCAGAGCGCCTCTCCAATCCATACTGGTGGGATGGACAGATGTTCTTAGGGTGATGCGGTCAATTAGGTATCCTGGCCCACTACCATATAGGGCTTTAAAGGTAGTAACCAGCACCTTGAATTGCATCCAGAGACACACTGGCAACCAGTGCAGCTCCCTGAGCAGTGGTGAGGCACGAGCATAATGCCCACACCCCACCACAACCCGAGCAGCCGCATTCTGTACCAGTTGCAGCCTCCAAGGGAATCCCTGTGTAGAACGCATTACAGTAATCAAGTCTGGAGGTGACCAAAGCGTGTGCAACCACGAGCAAGGAGTCCCGGTCTAGGAGCGGGCGTAACTGGCATATTACACAAAGTTGTGCAAAAGCCCTCCTGGGCACGACTGCCACCTGCTCCTCGAGCAGTAGTCATGAGTCCAAGAGGACCCCCCGATTATGCACCGGGTCTGTTTGGGGGCAAGACTGCCCCATCCAGAACCAAAGATGGTAGCTCCCAAGTTAACCCAGGGCCACTGACCCACAACCACTCAGTCTTGTCGGGATTCAGCTGTAGCCCATTGTCCCCCATCCAGACCCTCTCAGCCTCCAGGCACCTGGAAAGGACTTCCACTGCATCGCTTGGATCCCCACAGGCCGAGTTATACAGCTGGGTATCATCAGCATATTGATGATACCTCACCCCGTGGGAACGGATGATGTCACCCAGCGGTTTCATGTAGATGTTAAATAGGAGAGGCGAGAGTACCGAGCCCTGAGGCACCCCATAACAGAGGGGCCTCGGGCTGGACACCTTGCCCTCCAACCACACCGACTGGGTCCGGACCCTCAGAAATGAGGAAAAACAGGACAACACAATGCCCTGGATCCCCAATCCTCGAAGCCTTTCCAGAAGGACACCATGGTTGATGGTATCGAAAGCCGCTGAGAGGTCAAGAAGAGCCATCCACAAGCGCAACCACTGCTGTTTCCGTACCATATCTGGGCCTGAATCCTGATTGAAAAGGGTCAGGATTTTAAGTTAAAATTGAAGTTAAAATTGATTTTAAATTTTGGATTTTAAGTTAAAATTGAATGGGGAAATTGCGTTGTTGACTGATCTAGAGCAAGGGTGCCCAAACTACGCCCCAGGGGCTGGATGTGGCCCCGATGCCAATTCATCCGGCCCACAAAGCCTTCATCACTCCTGGAAGCAGAAGCAAAACGCACCTGTACGGGCATGTTTTACTTCCGATTTCAGGATTGATGAGGGCTTTGTGGGCTGGATGAATTGGTGTTGGGGGCTGCATCCGGCCCCTGGGCCCTAGCAACCGGCTCCCTAAACCATGTGATCGGCCCACGGCCCAAAAAGTTTGGGCACCCCTGATTTAGACGATTTTAGTTTGGATGAAAATAAACAGGATTTATTAGCTATTTTATTAACATTAGCAAAGAAACAGGTTGCCAAAAAATGGAAATGTGGTTCAAATTTAGATTTGAGTAAATGGTATACCGATATTTGGGATATGGCACTCACATGGGATTTAAATTTAAAAAACCGGATACTGAAACAAAATAAATTCTGCGATATTTGGAAGCCATTTCTGCAATGCACCTTGGGAAAAAATAAAGGAGACAAACTTGTACTGGAGGTAATGATTTTTTGTCAAAATAAATAACCTTATAGGAGACAACTGGTAGATTCAAGGACATGCCCAAAAAAAATTCACAAGAGAACGTCTGACCAATCACAATAACCTTCAAGAAGCAGCCTACCTTACCAGCAAGTGGCATTTTTATATATCACAGCAAACACACACACAAGCATTATGCATATAACCTAGCCCTTACTATACCTCTAGACATCTCTATAACTGCGGACAAGCTCCCCCTCTGCCATGTTCACAGTCATTAGGCACTGTAGCCATCTGTTGTATTCCGTGTTGCCATTTTTTTCCACAGATGCATCCTTTGTCAGGTCAAGCTGGAGGTTTACCATCTCATCACCATCTTCTAGCCCTCACAACTGCCTAAAATGCTTATGAAACTACTCTGAAGCAGGTGTTCCATGCCAAAAAGAGCTACAGAAAGGAGGACAAGGGACCAAAAAGCCATGCTCTTTCACCTTAATTATGATAATTTAGAATACAAAGATGTTTTACTTCTAAGGATATTCTAAGCATCAAAGCTATAAACCACTCAACGATGTGACTCAGGGCAGCTCACAACAGTACCATATCTAATACATTATACACATATCACAATACAATAAAATAAGATACAATTAGCATAAGTCAAAACATCACAAATCAACTACCACAGTGGTAGGATGTCAAAAAATTTACTACCTCACCATGATGTCATCACAGTGTGGGTGGAGCTAATGTCATGACATCATGGGCAGAGCCAACGGGATGACATTGTGGGTAGGGCCAAAGAAAAATAATAAAAAATAAAATAAAAATAAGCGCACACACACACACACTCCTCAAGCAGAGGCGTAGCTACCGCCGTATCTGCTGTATCAATTATACAGGCCCCCCGGGCCACGGGGGCCCCCAACGTGCGTAAGCAAAACAAATCTTTACCCTTCCTAAGGGCCCCCAAACAAATTTTTATATGGGGCCCCACCAAGGCACGCTACTCTTCTGTCCTCAACCCAGCTACCCACCCACAACAAAAACCCATAAATAAATTAAATGCATTACATAAATAAATAAAATAAAAATAAACACACGCGTACACACACACACACACACACACCTCAAACCCAACCCACCCACCCACCCACCCACAACACAAACCCGTAAATAAATAAATAAATAAATAAAATATATTAAAATACACCCACCCACCCAAACACCCAGCCACACCAAACACAAATCAACCAGAGCTTTTAAACCAGAGCTTAAAGCTTAGTCTGGCTAATCTTTCTCATACTAGGTCAGATGGAAGGAACTACAGAATGAACTCACCACAAGATGGATTCATTTTGGCACTTTTCAACTTTTCAACAGTTAAAGAAGTTAGGTACTAAGTCTTTGCCTAACCAGTTCTCTAGGATAATATGCCATAATGTAAATGTAAAACAGCTGGACCTCCTTAAGGGTTCTCCAATTGGAACTGCAATTGGAACAGCACAGGTATAGCTTATTGATGAGATAACTCCAAGACTTTGGTTAAAAACCCCAAACCAGGCCACCAGGCCTTTTTAGGAACTGTAGTAGTACATCAATATAGGTAAAGGTATTAAATACACATTAAAATACACACAGACACACTGCATCCAAAGGTGAGTCATTTACCCTGGGGAGCAGGCTATAGGGAGCTTCAGGCTAGCAGCTTCTCTTCCTCCTCCCCACTTGGGAAGACAGCAAGGAGGCCGTGCATATGTGCCAAGCACTGTAGGAGTGCATGCACACCAAGTGCTTGGCAGCATGCACAGTGGGAGAACCAGTGAAAAGGTAAGCCCCGAAGGTGGTTCCCCCCAAAAGCTGCTACCGGGGAAAGTTACTACCGGTTCTGGTGAACTGATGTGAACCTGTTACATCCCATCACTGAATTACCATCATAAAACATTAAAAAAGTAAATAATCTAAAAAGTTCAATAAGTCAACCACAAAAGAGTCCAAGGCCTAAAAGTCCAAAATGTCCTAAAAGTCCAAGTCCTAGGCTGGCCAGGGGGAGATGTTCATTGTCCCCCCACTCCAACGGCCAAGTCTATGGTCAAGTCCACGACACCAGACAGCATAACGGCAAGAAACTCCACCACACCAGGGCCCCCGCCACTTGTGTGGCCAAACCACTCATTCTGCCACTGCTCACTCCACCATGGCTGAAACCAATGATGGGCCTGCCACACCCAACGTCGACCCAGCTGCATCTGGGAGCAGAAAGCCACTGCTGCTACGGCTGCTACTGCTTTTCAACCTCCAGTCAGGTGAGAGTGCTGGAGGTCTTGCAGGGGGTGGGATGCAGTTCTTCCTCGCTGCCTTCCCTTCGTGGCTGCTGCTTTTCAACCTCCAGTCAGGAGAGAGAGTGCTGGAGGTCTTGCAGGGGTGGGGTGTAGTTCTTCCTCGCTCCTCCAGGACATCCCGCTACTTTAACAGAATAGACCGTGCAGCCAGCGAATCAATGCTGAGTGTCAGGCGGTGGTTAACCAACCTGACTCCCTAAAGGGGCCAATGGCTATGGGTGGATGAGCTCCTTTAGGTGGGGTGATGGTCACCCTCAGTGGACGAAATGCCACTGGAAACCATCATATTGGGTCCAATGGCAATATGAGCAGTCATGGAGGCGGAAGAGGCTATGCCAGATGGACTGGCTGTGAAGGTGCACCCTGTCCATATCCTCAAGGCTGCAGCAGTCCATTACAGTCCTGGTGTTGAATCTTACATGTCACACTTTGTGTGTGCCATGGGTGAGATCATAGTGTGTGGGTCACTTCATGGCAAGATGGGATCCACCTTAAACAAATTCATGCTGGTGACATTTTTCCTTCTTCAGGAAAAAAAATGGATTCTCAGATACGAGTTGCAATCAACGACAATAGTGGCACCAATTACTTCAGGTGGTAGTGAGCCCTCCAGTGTGGGAGGAACTGAGCAGAAAATTGTACAACCAGATCTGCTTTGATTCAGCTTCCTGCATTGATCACGGGTTTGGAGATGATGGCCTCGTAGGCCCCTTCCAATTCAATTCTACAATGCTATGATTTGATGATTCAATAGACCTAGTTGACAACAACCAAGATGTTTAACAGAATTTAAACTTTCTCTTGTCTTCCAATCTCTTTTCTACCCCCTGCTGTGCCTTACAAAAACCCAAGAAACACCTCAAATATAAGCAAAGAAGCAAACAAAGGATCCATTTTAATTCATAATCTATCTTGTGGTTCTTCAATTGGTAGATTTCAAGATGCAAGCATAATCTTGAGTTGTATTCCTTAAGAGAAAGATACATGAGATTCCCCAGGGGTAGCTGATAACCAGCACGTAGGGGCTGCCCATTCCAAATTGATGGGGTGAGTCATCTATGGGACAAGCTATCACAAGCCATTTATGAGACTCACAAATCTCCACACAGACAAGGAGGGGGGAAATGATCCAGGGATAATTTCTCACTGTCACCAGTGACGGCTATGAAGCTAGATAATACAAATGTTAGTATTTATGTGGTGTAGAAATGGAGTTTTATAAAGGCAGAAGAATATATCACTAGCTTGTTGGTGCCATCTGAGCAATTGGAGTCTGGCTCTATGTCCGTGATGGTGGAGTCATAGTCATATTGTTTTGTTGAGCTGCCAACTCACTGAAAGTAACTTCTCATATGCTACCTCTGTAACAGCCATTGAGTGACCAAGAGTTATAGTACAGCTAACAGTAAATATAAATTCCTGCAGCAGCTGCAAATGCAGAATACTGCCTCAATAGCAACACTGTACCAAAGTCAAGCAAAGGTGGTTTGCTTAAGCTTTCGCACTAAGATTAATCACATAGAAGCTACCTGTGTAACCTTGACACTGTTGTTGATTTCTTTCCCCTCCCTCTATAAATAATTATACAACGTTGTTGATATTTCATGGCATCATTAACCTCTGTCTTAGCTGTAATACAAACTCATGCTACAGCATTTTAAAACAATATTAATGACAACCTCATAGTATAGTCATAGGTGTGGTCCCAACCCAATGACAAAAAGGAGAGAAGCACTTTTCAAAAACATTCTATATATATTACAGCGCATGTCTTGCATCATTTTCCACAATTAATTTGTTTTTTACATATTTATTCATCACCTTTTTTCAAAGTTAGAACACACACACATATATTACATATAATAACATACAAAGCTAAAATTAACACATAGAAAATAGAATTACAAAGGGCTAGATTACATCTGCCCAATAGTGGGTCACATCAACAGCATTTCCTCTTGCCAACATAAAGTCCTCCTCAATGTACGTTGAGGGACATCGTGTGTATTGTATCATATGGGAGATAGTTTATATTTCTCTACATTCACACAGGCTGTCATCTACTGAGAAACCCCACTTTTGATCTTACTACGCAGTCTATTTAAAGCTTACCACACAGGCCATGGGTGTTCTTGGCCAGACAGTAGAGAGTCATGTGGTTCTGCCCGCCAAATGTGGCTCTCCAGGTGTTCTTGGACTTTGATTCCCAAAAACCCTGATCAACAGGAGTACTGACTTTGGCTTCTGGTAATAGAAGCCAAAGAACACCTGGGGATCCAGGTTTGCTGGCCCCTGGTCTAGATAGTTATATAAGATTGATTAGGCATGTACACTGTCTTCAGACAAATGTGTAAACATCAACCCTAGCAGGGCAACTGTGGTACCACAAAGACAGAACAATTGTAAATCCCTCACATTTATTTATTTAGTTATTTATTTATTTGAATTTGTATACCACCCTCCTTGCCAGGGCAACTCAGGGTGGTTAACATCTCATATAAAACATCATCAACAATTTAAAACAAAAATTGTAAGAGGTTTAAAATAAGTTAAAAAATTTAAAACTAACACTTAAAATTACTCTAAAAGGGCGTTGAGGGGGAGAGGAAACTCACACTAGCCAGCAGACTGGGGTCGTGGTGCAACCTGTACCTCATACCTGCCCTGCCAGCCATGTTTTAAGTTCTTCCTAAAAGACAGCAACTTGGCCTGGAGGCGCAGCTCCATTACCAGGAGGATCCATAGGGTTGGAACGGACACAGAGAAGGCCCTCTTTCTGGTGCTAGAGAGATGAGCCTCTCTGGCCGATGGCACAACCAGAGAGCCTCTCCGGTGTGCTCTGGTGGGACGGACAGATGTTCTTGGGGTGAGGCGGTCTCTTAAGTATCCTGGCCCCCTACCATGTAGGGCTTTAAAGGTAATTACCAGCACCTTGAATTGCACCCGGAGGCACACCGGCAACCAGTGCACCTCCCGAAGCAGCGGTGAGGCACATGCATACCGCCCGCACCCCATCACCACCCAGGCAGCCGCATTCTGGACCAGTTCCAGCCTCCGAATGGTCACCAAGGGCAGCCCCATGCAGAGCGCATTACAATAATCAAGTCTGGAGGTGACCAGAATGTGTGTGATCATGAGTAAGGAATCCCGATCTAGGAGCAGCCATAACTGGCGGATAACATGAAGTTGTCCAAAGGCCCTCCTGGCCACAACTGCCACCTGCTCTTTGAGCAGGAGTCACGAGTCAGGGAGGACCCACAGGTTATGGACCGGGTCTGTACAGGGCAAAACTGCTCCATCCAGTACCAAAGATGGTAGCTCCTGAGATAACGCAGGACCCTTGACCCACAACCACTCAGTCTTGCCAGGATTCAGCTATAGCCCGATTCCCCCCCCCCATCCAGACCCTGACAGCCTCCAGACACCTGGATAGGACTTCCACTACATCGCTTGGGTCACCACGGATTGAGATATATAACTGGTTATCATCTGCATATTGATGATACCTCACCCCATGGGAATGAATGATCTAATTCAGCAGTTTCATGTACCGTATATGCCGATGTACAAGACGACTGGGTGTATAAGATGAACCCCAACATTTCCACTCAAAATATAGAGTTTGTTATATACTCGCTGTATAAGACTACCCCCTCTTCCGCACACCTTCCACACACCAAATAAAACGTAAAAGAACTTCAGATTTGATTTCAACATGTTAATTTATATTCAAATGCTTATGACATGCAGAAAAACTGTCACAAGGCTGTGTGTTATCAAACATGTACAGTAAATATAAAACAGTGCAAGTGCAAAGTGGTACTTATTTATCTACCATATTTACATGAATATAAGCCGACCCGAATATAACCCAAGGTATCTAATTTTGACCTTGAAATCCAGGAAAATTGATTGACCTGAGTATAAGCCAAGAGTGGGAAATGTAGCAACTGCTAGTGAGTTTCAGTAATTAAAATACAGTAATATTAATTATTTTATTGATTTTTTTAGAACTGTACTTGCACCACCCACCAGTGGTGGCGCTGCAGGTAAAGTGGGTGGGCAGGTCAATTGCACTAAGGCAGGAAGTGTTGCTCTAGCCTAGCCTCTTGCCTCCCCTGCAAGCATGGCTTTTTCATCCATTTTGGGCAGAGCAGAGAGATAAGGGAGAAGGTACCAGTAAATGAAACCCTTTCTTTTACCCCACCAGTTTGAAAGGGAGACACAATTGTAATGTAGAGCTTCTTTCTTCATCTGGATGGTATGTAGAATGAGGTGGGCGAGCATCAGGAGGCCACTATGGGTAGCTATGTCTATCCCAACTGAAGTGCACCTGGTGTATAAGATGACCACCCCAATTGGAGGCATGTTTTTCAGAGTAAAAAAGTCATCTTATACACCAGCAAATACGGTAGATATTGAAAAGGAGAGGCAACCCTGAAGCACACCATAATGAAGGGGCTGCCAGCTGGACTCTCCAACCACACCGACTGAGTCTGGCCTCTCAGAAATGAGGAAAACCAGGACAACACAGTGCCCTGGATCCCCAATCCTTGGAGCATTTCCAGAAGGATACCATGTTCGACAGTATTGAAAGCCGCTGAGAGGTCAAGAAAAGCCAGGACAGACAGATAACCTCTGTCCTGCTCTCACCAGAGATCATCCACAAGCGTGACCAATGCAGTTTCTGTACCATATCCAGGCCTGAATAGGGTCCAGATAATCCGTTTCATCCAGGACCTCCTGCAACCACCATGCCACTGCCTTTTCCAAAACCTTGCCCTAAAAGGGCAGGTTGGACACAGGCTGGTAGTTGGAGAGCACAGTAGGGTCAAGTGATGGTTTTTTAGGAGGGTGCGCACCAAAGTATGTTTTAAGGTTGCTGGGGAAAAAACTTTCCCGTAATGATGAATTTATAATTGCTTCTACTGAACTGGATCCATCAGTCTCCGGGGGCGGGCCAATTTAACTGGCCCTGCCTCCCTGCAGTAAGGCATTGCCCCTAGAAAGTCCAGAGTCACCAGATAGTGATCCAACCATGGCACAGGAGTAATGTCTAAGTTCTGTAACTTCAGATCACTCTGCCATTGCTCCAACACATAAACTAAATCTGGGGGGAGGTGAGTACACTGCTCCTAGTAGGGCCCTGAATTACCTGAGTCAGGCCAATAGCTGCCATGGAAGCCATGAACTCCTGTGTCACCCCGAAGCCAGTCTCCAATGAAGGCAGATTGAAATGCCCCAGGACCATAAGTCTGGAGGGTTCCAGCGCCAACATGGTGATGGTGTCAAGGAGCTCAGGCAGGGAATCTGCTACTCTGCAGGGAGGCAGGTACAGGAGCAAGATTCTCAACTGACCCTTAGGGCCCAAACACAGAAGCAAGGCATCACAATACGGAATTTGTGGAGCAATGGCTCTGGCAACTCCCAGTGACTCCCTATCTACAGTGGTGACGCCACCACCCCTCCCCTCCTCCCTAGGCTGGTGCCAAATACCGAACCCGGCTGGACACAATTCAGAAAGAGGTAACCCATCCTCTGGTCTCAGCTAGGTTTTGGTGATACATGCCAGGTCAGCCTGCTTCCCCAAAATAGAATCTGTGAGCAAGGGGGCCTTTTTACAGACTGACCTGGCATTCATCAGCAGCAGCATCAGTCCAGTGTTCCCCGAGTACGACCCGCCCCTCGGCTCCCACCATACTGCCCCATGCCCAACACAACACCAATTTGGACCCTAGGAACCCCCACGCCAACCCCCAACAGAGCACTGCCTCTGATTGCTGGCTGACAGGACCTGCCATCCCTCCCTCTCTGCCCTTCCCAATTTCCCTCCGCAATCCCCTCCCCCCCCATGTTTTAAAAAACCAGAACAAATACTTCTCTTCCCTTTTGGGCAAAGGGGACCCTACTATCTGTCCTTCCACCTCTTGAAATGTTCTGCAGCAGAGGCCACAACAGGGGACATTATATCCAGTATTTAAGTAGCCTAATCAGAAGTAGGGAAAGAGGAAGAAAAATTGAGAAAAATGACAGAAAATATACTAGAGAGTAAACTAAACAAAACAAAGACAAAAAACATTGTGGGACCTTAAAGACTAAATACTGTATTTTAATTTAGTTTTTGTGGATCAAGTCCACTTCGTCAGACATAAGAGTGGATCTTCATGGTATACGTTTATACATAATATACAAATCTGGTATAGAGGCCCATAGTGGCTGGGCACACAGTTGGTTGGTTCAACGTAAATGCCGCCGTAAATGTACCCACTGCTGTCGTAAACACATTTGTTGCAGCCATGGACATGTTTTATGGCTGCGTTTATGGTGGAAGGAACCACGTGACCAGCCTGCTCAGCTATCTAGGGGGCTCATGGCATGAAAAAGTTGGAAACCCATGCTTTAGGGAGTCGATTTATCTCACATTTGAGCTTTCAAATTTATCTAAAGTGTAGCAAAGAACCCACTTCTCCTGTTTCAACATAAAAACTTCTCTTAGCATCTGGGGGTGGGGGAAATCTAGCTCCTGTGATGTGAAAATGATTACAGCCAAAATGATGTGAGTTCAATTCTTATAAGCTCAAGGTTGACTCAGCCTTCCATCCTTCCGAGGTTAGTAAAATAAGTACCCAGTATGTTGAGGGCAAAATGCTAATTAACTTGTGAACTGCCCAGAGAGTGCACTAAGCACTATGAAGTGGCATATAAGGGTAATTGCTATTGCTATTTGTCTGTTAGCAGAAGGACAGCAAAAAGGGGGCCAGCATGGCCTTCCATGGGAGGAAGTTCCCAATTCCAGGAGCAGTGACAGAGAAGGCCCTCTCCTTTGTCCCTACCAAACTCACCTGTGAGTATGGAGAGATGGAGAGAAAGACCTCCCCTTAAGATCTTAACACCTAGGCAGGCTCATAAAAGGAGGAACGCTGAGGAACACTAATAGCAGATTAATGGAGTGCAGAAAACAAAGCATATTCCAAAAGGTGGGAGATAAGTTCTCAGTCACTGACACAGGTTCAAACAGAAAAAAGCCTACTAACACAAATCCTAACAGATATTGTATATAGTGGTTAAGTCAAAATTCCCAATTGTTCATTAAGCTAATCATTCTTTCTTACCACACCTATCACACAGGCTTGGTGCAAGAAATAATGGAAGACATTTGGGATAAGTTATGCTGGTGATGCTAGTTTTAGTATTAGCCCTAGCACAACAACACCAACTCAAAGCTATTGTAAGAAAAGCAGGATACAAGTGGCCACAAATACACAAACATGAAAGCCAGACCAGTGGTCTTAGAGCAGATGCATCACATTTGAATTTCTAAAACTGCAGTCAAGCTAAATGTCACAGCTTATTCAAAGCTGATTAGAAACAGAAAGAAGGCCAGGAAAGAGGCAAGATAATGATCAAGCAACAGCCATAGAAGATAGCTGCACACTAGCAACCCATGCCCATAGCTGGAACTATGGGCCCCAGGTAGACAGGAGAATATTGACAGCAATCAAGTGACTTGGAAAAACAGAAGTGTCTTCACCCACAAGCATGCTGGCTTCTCAGGACAATATTCTTTTAGTACATGATTTCTCACATTCATAGTCACTTGTCTGTTGGATAATTATCAACAATATAAAATAACATTTTCAGAACCAGCTGTATCATTAGCCAGAATAAGGCAATCAGTTCAGATGCCAGTGTGGTGAGTGGCAACACTCCCTAGTACTAACAATACCATGATGTTTTCCTCATTGTTTTCCTCTAGGTCCTACCCTTTTCTGTCAGGGTGGTGCTTCATCTTCCTCCTTCCAGGCAGACTAGTGCTTTTCACAGCCACTTTCTCCTCTTGCCCATCTAGAGAAGAGAGATACTGCTCCTCCTTTACAAAGCTTCCAAAACCATCTAGATACATAAACAAATTGGTTCATCTATTTGAAAAGAGAAAAGGGAGTTTCTGAAGCTTAGATTTGCCTTAAGTCAACTGGGTTCAGTTTTACCACTATGCTTAAATGCAATACACTGCTGTTATAGTCAGGTGAAGATTCTTCTATTGCTGTGAATGCTTCCTGCTGCTAATCTATAATAAATCTTTAGCATGTGATTCTAATTTATTTTGGAACAGGAGCTCACAAAATCTGCAAAAGTATGGGATTCCATCAGGTTGGCTCTGACATTAGAACTGGCATAATGAAAGCCATCAAAGTTACCATACCAAATGCCTGATAAACTTCACATTCCCCTCTATCCTTCTGCTTCATGTCTTTTGTGTGTCTTTTTTTTAAATCATTGATCACTATGAGCAGATTTAATTGACTATTCATATAGGGCTACTTGATTCCCTTCTCCTATTTAAAAATAATTCTATTAATTCATCTAATTCATTTAGCTGGCAACTGCAAAGGGGTGAGTGGACCAGTAGCATTGTCAGGTCTTAGATGCCAGCTAAAGTCACAGGAAATTGTTATGGTTCCTTGTGTCTCCAGACAGGCAAGAAAATCTCAGGTTGGAGCAGTACTGGAAGTGCTTTAAAACATGGACATATATCTCCTCTTCGACCTCACCTGGCTCCTGGTTGCCATGGATTCATGATGGAAGTGTTTTCATGACATTTGTTTAGCAGAAAGAAGTCCATACTGCCTTTTTGACTCTGTCTCACACACATATGTGCATGGATATTATTCTGCCATTGCTCAAACCTTCACCATCCCTCTCATGTTTTGTTCCTAAAATCTGAGAGAACAGGGAAACTGTTGCTCTGACCAACCTAGGAATAAGAGATGGGGAAATTTATCTTTCAGGGCTAGCTGAGATATTCCAGAAATTATAATTCATAAATCTCTCCTATTTCTGAACACTTATTGCTACCGTTATCATTTTCCTAAGTCATTTGCATCATTCACAACATTTTATGTTAAAGCTGAATTGCACAAGCATTGGGAAGAGATTATAAGTACGGGTGATTCCTTCTCCTATGGGTTCAATAAATGTGCAAGAGGAGACATTTGGCATATTTTTAAAAATAAATTCTTACAACAGTAAAACATTTTTAAAAATGGCAGTGCAGTAGAACTGCAGTAGTTACAACAGAAAAAGGCAAGCATCTCAGTTTAAAGAAAGAACTGCCTGACTAGTAACAGTTGTTTTTTCCATTGTCTGAATGCCATTACATTTGGCACCAGGCAAGATTCCTCTGACAAAACATTCCCACAGACAGAAGAAAACCATAACTGAAGGGTCTCTTTGACTGGTTAGAATTATCTTGTTGTTGCTTATAAACACAAGTTATGAAGATAGGATTGATTCATGTAGGAAAAGTCTGGTATACAACTTTAAAGCAACGACTCCTATGTCTGGACCCCAAATGTAGTAGGTTAGAATTCCCAGATGTTACTTCTCTTAAAGAGTTAAAGCCAGCTCCTAAAATTGTGCTCAGAAATACACTAGAGAAAGCCAATGAAACCTAGTCAACTAATGGGATGTTTGAGGAATGCAAACCATCTGAATCCCAATATGAACTGACGTTATCCATATTTCCTGGACTAATGTGGGTCCTAGGCTGAACTTTTAAATAATTTGAACTTGGAAGAAAACCAAACTGAAAGGACTTCTCCATCTAGTTTAAAGTCTCTGGGTGCCTCATATAGTGTGGGTACATGGAAACCCCATGTACAAAAAAATGCCTATGGTGCTGAATTAGGATTTTCACTTCTTTTTTCTAAGGCTCCTGAGGCACAACATGATCCCTTCTTTGCAAGGAACAGCTATACAGTATGTATGGAATTATCCCAACACAGCTGAATGAGGATTTCATTTGCTCTTTACTTGTCAATTTCACAAATTTCTTCTTATTTTGAGATTTAGATCAAAACATGAGATTAAAGTGTCCAAATATGGGAGACAGTACATCTGAGAAAGTAAATCTGAGAAAGTAAATCTGAGGCAACCTCCTCATCTCTGCCATAGTCACAGTGCTGCCCATTCTCTTGTCCCATCTCTATGAGTTCATTCTGTATAAATACCAGGGGAGAAAAGCAAGAGAAATAAATGTGTAATCTGCCCATTTTTGCATGTTTGAAGAAAGGTAGTTAAATAAGCAACAGCAGCTAGGAAGAGGACTGGGAAAGCTATAAGGCTTCAAAGAATTGCCAGGGGGCTTCAAGTTGAAAAGACAGGCTTTAGCAACTGACTACCAATGCCAAACTGTGAAATCAGCAATAAATCAAGCCATAGGTTTTGAGTGTATGTACAGACACAATGTGAAGAGAAAGAAAACTGTAGCCCACACTTAAGACATCACCCTATTTGGCTCAAAGCATATACTCACTTTAGTTCAATGTAAAACTGAGAAGCACTTTAACACATGGCTTTGCATTACTTTCCAGTAATAAATGCTGGTTTACACCTGAAGAAAGATTTTATATTTCTCACTAAAACATAAGGAACTCCTTTCCTCATTTCTCACTAGGCTGTACTCCATTCACTTCTGAAACTCAGATATTATTCAAACCCCTGTACTAAAGTATTCTCCCCCCCCCCCCAATTTGAAACAGTATTATTTATTCCTGCACTTCTACTCTCTGTATGAATGAACACACTGCTTTTACCACTGCCTTCTTTCTTTTGTGCCTCCCAACTTCATCATTGGGCTTCTTGGCCAAGAAAGAAAGACTGCTGAGGTCAACAGCCTTCTCCGGAAAGAGCAGTTTTAACTATATTGATCTTAGAGACAGCAGGACTGCTGAAGGAGAACCATAAAATATATGCAGTAGAATATAACAACAACAATTAAATACAATAGCACAAAGCAGATGAATCAGAACTGGCAGCAAGCAGGCAAGCCAATCAATTATTTCAAAGTTGCTTTTCCAATAACGAGATTACTAAATAAATGATGATAGACAGAAAGCAAATCTTAAAGTATTGTGATCAACATATGACAGCCATTCTTTCTTATGTTAAGATTGTGGTGCAGGATCCATCATATTAGGTACTGCAGGGCAATGAGAAGCTCTGTATAATGTGGAAAGAACTGGACTGTGGTCATTGACAAATGATATGAAAATGTCAGCAAAACCTCCCAATCACACTGCTCATTCCCCTTGTTCAATAATATTCTGTTGTTATGTGTCATCAAGTTGCTTCCAAATTATGATAATCTTAATATATGAGATGGGAAAAGGAAAAACTTTAAATAGCAAAGGGCAGCCTTAATGTTTACAATACCAATAGCAGCAATCAATATGATCTACAGGATACTCTTTAATGCTTCACCCTTGTCAAAAAAACAGCCAAAGCAATTTATTTGTGTTTGGGTGAGACATTTAAGACCATTGCCATCCACAGAGTGATTCTTTGACTGAGAGATAATTTGAACCCAGGTTTTCTACCCGAACTCTGTATCCACTACACCACATATTTCTTTCATCTGAACAAAAAGTTTGAAAGAGCTTTATTGGAGCCCAACAAAGTTGCGGCTTTGTTTCGCTACACTTCCTACGCCATCACTCTCCCAATGAACAATTTTTTATTACTGATTCTAAAAAGCAAACTTTTAGTTATATAGCACAAACATCTGTGGATTTATTTGTCTGAAACGTGCCTGATTTGGTACCATTAAGGGGACTATTATCTCTCCAGATTTCTTGCACAAACATTGTAAGATCTGACCCTTGCAACTGAATGGAAAGCACAGACATTCAGATTTCTGAATTTCAATTCAATATCAGATCCAAATTTGATCGGAGCAGATTGAGTTAGTGAGTTTGTATAGCTGAGAGAGTTTTCAGACCCAGATTTCTTGAGACTTAGTCCATCACTCTGTCCACTACACCATGCTGGATAGCAAGTTGACAAGTATACCCTAATTCAGACATGCCAAACTTATCAGCATAACAAAACACACAGTCCACACATTTTTCAGAATTTTGCAGTCTTGTTTATGGACAAAAAAGCAAACAGAAATGTTTGTACTATGGAGAAGAAAAAGCATAAACACATTGTTCTAGGGAAAATGCTCACAAAAGTGTACATACAGGACAAAGGGCATACACAAATCCATAGGTCAGGAAATACTCACAGAAAAATGCTTTTAGGTTTCCTTGTTCATCTGTAATGAATTTTTCTGGGTCCACAGATCATTGGCTGATAAAATATATAGTCAGAGAGAGTAGAAATATTGTGGGACTGAAATATATAAATTCATCCATCCACCAATGCCTTTGCTCAGACATTAAGTACAGTAATTAGATGGAAAAGGGATAATATTTTGCAATGTGACCTATGTGACAAGAAATCTGTAGTTCAAATCCTGGCTAGGAATGAATGTTTTCAGCTTTTGATAAACTTGTATCATTTGCATGTAATGAAGAAAAACAGTGCAATTGATTATATTTTGTATAATAGGATTATGTAAATAAATCAACAAATAATTTTGTTGATGTATGTAAAACATATGTTACACAATAGGAACCTTCAAATAATTAAGCATGCACACAGAAATTTCAAATACAAAAACTGACTAAGTAGTGCAGGCATCAGTAGTTGCAAAAATTAGTACTTCTGTAAGTTGCCACTTGTATACTGCCAATAAAATCCTATAGTAATGATGACCATTAAAACTGTATGCATGTAAAAATGAACTGAGCAGCCTAAAGAAATGCAGTTCTTTTTTTTTTTTTAAACCCCTCCATTTTATGAATGTGGGATTATTCTGCCTCTGTATTCATAATTCAAAACCCCAGGAAATGCCTTCTAGTGCTACACAATATTGTGACCACTTTGCCAGCACAAAGAAGGATTTGGAGCAAAAAGCAGCCTGAATATTGACATCACCAATGGTAGCAGCGCTGCCTGAGATGCTAAATAGAATGGGGGGATCTAAGTCTAAGTAAATAATGGCAGTAGTTGAGATGGTCTACAGAGTGATGGCTAACCTTGGCACTCCACACTGTCCATTTGTCATATAGCTTCCATTTTGTAACTATTGCTGAAAATTCTACCCCATGACATTAATTGGACACAACCCTCAGTCTCGTGATTTGGTCCTGAATTCTCACGCAATTACTTAATAGCCTTCAGGTTTTCCATGAATGTGACTAAACTTCTTTAAAGCCACTCAAGCTGGTGTCCACCCTTACATCTTCTGGCAGCAGTGCCCACAGCACTGCACTGTGCACAAAAATACTTCCTTTCATCTGTCTTGAATCTTGTACCACTCAGCTTCAAAGAATGACCTACAGGATGATCCCGAGTGTAAAATTTTGATCCCAGACAAACTGATTATTTTTCCAGTTTCCTGGGCTGCCAGCTGTTTAGTTCCCCAGACAGCTAAACATTTCAATCCATCAAATCTACTTATCTAGTCTGTGTCAGAGGCTACAATTCCAAAAGAGCAATACAATAGATTGGATGTGAAGACAGAGTAACAGCCTGAAAAGCTTGGGTGTTGCTTAAGTTTATCAAGATCTATGACTTTATTCATGCCAAACACATCTACTTGCGGGTAGGTTCCACTCAATCAAGTAAACTTGTGTACAAGGGAAGATACACAGAATTAATTTAAAGTAAACTGAAGGAATGGGGAAAAGAAGGAGAGAGGAAAAAAATCTTCAGCCCAAACTTTGACTTGCCTGTTTCCATTCCTGTAACTCGCTCCATTGCTCCTTTACTCTCTCATCAGGATTCTGATCATACATGTCTAAAACTGCACTGAATTGAACAGACTTGACTTGGTTTCACTCTCCATTCTGCCCTGGCCTGGCCTATGCTTCCATTATAATAATAAAATGAAGTTCACGTCAATGAAACAGTTTCATGAAATAGTTCAATGAAACAAGTTTCAATGAAACAATGTGCATAGTGACAGGATGCCTCAAACCTTCACCAATTGAGAAAATATATCTTGTTGGTATTGCTCCACCTAAAATAAGGAGAGAGGTAGCAGTGAACACTAAGAGAACTAAGCAAGAGAATGACCCTCAACATCCTCTGAATGGGTGTGAGCTTCATGACTGCCAGCTTGAACCAGGGAGATTTATGGCAAGAACAAACATTCTTGATGGTACGTAAGAGCAAAATCAAGTTAGAAGGTGGAGGAAGGAACTCACTGAACAAGGAATATATGGCTGAAGAACTTGACCTCCCTTATGCCACTTGGAGGACCTTGAATAGGTTGAGAGTCAGACTCCCTAAATGTAAGACCAACATGCTCAAGTGGGGGCTGCTGGTAGACAACAACCCACTGTGTGAACATGGATTGATACATAATCCAGTTCATTTGCTGGTCTTCCAGTTACAACCGGAAACATGTGCCGATGAGGATTTAATTTTAGCCAATGACAAAGCCAAGAAGTTGGCTTCATTTTGGCAGTTTAAAGTCTGACCTGGGCACAAAAGAAGAAGACTGAAGTTCCCTGAAGTATTTTCATATAACTATGATTAGGCAGATCAGCAACTTTTGCCCTCTGACTTCTTCATGCAAGACAAACAGAAGAAACAGTAATGGGAATGGTATGCCTCAGAACATGAAAAATGGCATTGCACAATATAATTCAGGACTGATCTCTCTTTTCCTGGTTTGCCTTCTTCTGAGTAGTACTATGGGTCTACAGGAAACACTAGCATGGTACAGATAACATGTTGATACTGCCCCATTCAATGGGGACATGAAAGGAGCCTCATTCGGGCATCCCCTAAAAATCCTTTCAACCCAGAGAGATCAAAATTATTAGTATTCAGTAACACTAAAAAGTGTTAACAGAGGTGTATTTTTAATTGTTTTTAGAAACAATATAATATCTTTGCGTCCCTTAAACTATTATTGTCACGTTGGATGGGGAGATAGAAGCAGAGATAAAAGCCTTTTTCCTGAGACTACCTTTCTCACTGAGGTAAATTTTAACTGGAAATTTCCTAGCCTACAGCAAATTGCTATACCAGCTCTCTAGTAGGCAGAGTACGTTATGAATCACCAATCATCATAATTATTGTAAAAAACAAAGATAAAAGATTTGTCTCCTGGGGCATCTTCCATAGTACATATTGATAGACACAGTTCAGTGCATAGCACCCATCATAAGACAAATCATGCTTTTCAGCAAGAAAAAGGTGCCTATATCGTATCTCAGATCATTTTACTGCCCTCAGAACATCAATCTTATGACTATAACCTTAATGGAGATTTTATTTCTAAAGTGTTTTTCCAGACTAAAAAGCTATCACAAGGTGAGGCATGAAGATGCCAATCATTTGGGATCACTTAACTAATTACAAAGGTGGTTTTCCTTGTTCCTTTTCTACCAGTGGCTGGGCATCATCATGGATAGTTTGATTTTGGATCCATGAATTTGACAATAATGTGTTTTATCTAGGTCAGTTCCTCAAATTCTTCAGCTAAGAAGATCACCACCTTCTTTCTCATCTGTTCCCATTCATTTTACATTGAATGAGCAGATGTAACAAACTGTATTTTGTGTTTCTTATGACACAGCTGATGTACTTTATGATTTTATCGTTCGTTTTCATTCACTTTAGTGCTTGTTCATTTGCCATCTATTCAGTCCAAGAATTTATAATCATCTATCCACCTCGCTTAGTCTTTCGTCATCCGCACTTCAGCTTTTATTTATTGCTGTTGAAGCTAAGAGAAAAAAAGATTCCACTTTTCTTCCCCTCCTGTCTCCCAGTCTAGTCTCCATTCCAGAGTAATGTACAAAAGGGCTGATAAATAGGCTTATGCACCACATTAATACTATCTTGCTCAGCTCCTGCTTCTGTTCCATCATTCAGTCCCTTTAATGAAAGATAATCTGACACACTTTATCACATTTAACTCTGTGTTATTATTTTCTTGTTTTATCCGCTTTCCCTGTTCCACTTTGTTCTTGATTTCTTTTTTGAAAGATAAAGGTGTCTATATCATATCTCAGATCATTTTAAAAGGATGTTAAGTCATTAGCATAATAGCTTGGAATTGGAAATGTCTCCGATGCAGCTATTATAAGAACAGATACTTCATTGTGAAAAACAGCGAAAGGGACATTTGTGCCAATACTCTGAGCTGCAGTCCAAAAGACATGGATTTCAGCTGCCGGTTGAATTCATGGCAGGACATCACAGCAAAGGTCACCTCATTACTTGTGAAATGCATTTGGAATCACACAATAATGTTAACTTGGATGTTTTTCCAAAGTGGTTTAGAAATGTGAGCTTCTTTGGGAAAATTTGTAGGAACAAGTTCATGGGAATTTTTCAGTGCTCAAGACTAATGGGTTGTCCAGACAGACATTAAATCTGCTCTCCAGGGTGATCTCAGGGTGGGCTTGTCCCCCCCTTTTTTTAACAGTGTTGACACATGACTTTGGGGGGGCTCAGCCACTTCTACATTTTCCGCTTGGTTCCATATATGCCATTCCCTGTACCTGTGGATAATGAGAATGGCATATATGAGAGCCTTGCAGCTGACAAAGCTGTTTCTAGGTTCCACTTCTGGTATGCCAAAGTCGTTAACTTCCCCTGATAATCTAAGAACAGTCAGGAGACATGAAATTGTTTTTTAATGTCTTCTGTTTCTTAACTAATACTATGCCTCACTTTGCTTAAATTTCTGATTCCAAACCTACATGAGCTAGATTGGAGTGCCCAAACTATGGCCCATGGGCTGGATCTGGGCTGTTGCACCAATTAATCTAGCCCGCAACATTCTCAGAAGCAAAAGTAAAATGTGCATGTGTGGGTGCATAACGTGCCCATGCATGTGCATAATGCTGCCACAAATGACCCACGGCTGTTGTAAACATATTTACAACAGCTGTAGATCATTTATGGCAGGGTTATGTGCATATATGGATGTGTTATGCACCCAAACATGTGTTTTACTTCTGCTTCCGGGTGGGAGGAATTATGTCACTGGCACACTCAACCACATGTCTGGCCTGCAGCCCAAAAAGTTTGGGCACACTTTAGCTAGATTGCTGTCAGTTGTGCTGATGGAAAGAGCAGATGAAGAAGTCTAGAACAGTTGTGTGGGCCTAACTAACAAACCAGGAAGATCTATTTGAGCTGTCTTGAAATGTTGGCATGGTAGATTGTTCCCCAAATACCAAAATCTGAGATTAGATCATTTTGTCTTTCTTTGGAAATGAGAATAATTTGCTCTTTTCTTGGTACTCCTGCTTAAACACTAGTTCATCATATCAGTGTGGTCTATAATTGCAAGATTTAGGTTGGGGGGGGGGATGCACTCCCTACCTGAAATGGATTAACTAGAATTATTAGAGCATAGCTATATAGTCTTTCATCTCTCATTTCCCTGATATATACTATAATTTATCTGAAATAGTAAAGTTGAGATAATCAACCTTATTATTAGTGACAGCATCAGTTGCATGACAGGATTCAGATTTTTATGGGCTCATGGACAACCTTTGACAGTGAGCACACCAGCTCTTCTTTTTTTAAAGCAAATCAATTGTTGGGAGTATAAAATAGAAACTGTAGCCATAAACAATTTCTACTTTGCCATACTCTGTTCATTTGTTTAGTATCCTATAGCAGTGATTGCAAACCTATGGCACACATGCCAGAGGGGGCACTCAGAGCCAGTGATCGGATTCAGCAGGTTTGCCCCGGTTCACCAGAACCAGTAGCAGAAATTATGGCTGGCCCCACCCATCCAAAGTTTGAAATAAAGTAGTCTTAATTTTGGTGCAATGCAGGGCTTTCCCCCTGGCCATGCCCACAGACTAGGTACTAAAAAAAATTGAATCTCACCAATGCTCAGAGCCCTCTCTGTGGGCACACACACTGTCATGCCAGCACAGAGTTTGCCCCACCCCTCTGCCCAATGGGACGCTTCCTCCCTCCCTGGCACTCAGTCTCTAAAAAGTTCGCCACCACCAATCGATCATCTAAAGATGAAAAGTGGGAGGGCAAACTAGCAAATAGCTGACAAGCCTGGGCAGAAGTAGCTCACCCCTATGTCCATACATGTAGTCTGCCTGGATAACTGAACAAGGCTAACAAAAAAAAAAAGACGTTGATTTAGCTCCTGAGCCATAATTATCGTAGACTAAAGAACCTGTTTCAAAATGTACACTTCTATGTTTAAATTTTCATATTTTGGAGTTCATGCATCTAGTGACTACCTGGTGTTTATATGGGGTTTAATCGATTCAATGTTCTTTGTGCATTTTACGAGCATGCATAAGCTGTCAGAAGTGTTTCTCCCCCTTCACAGAAGACATTACAAGCTTGGAAATGTAGTGATTTTGAACAGTGAGTTGCATTCAGTTGTATGTTTAGAGTTGGGAAGTGCAAATTGGGAGAAACTGATATTTCAAAAAGCAAATGTCTTTCCCATCCCCAGAATCTGATAATTAGTCCGTCTAGTTTAATATTGTCTGCACTAACTAACACTCTCCGGGGTTTTAAACGAGAGTCTTTGAACTAGGGATCTGAAGAATACTTGAGAAATTTCTTGTTCTCTGTGATTTTGACAGTTTGCCATGCTAAGACTTCTTGCCAAGACTTTACCATGCACCAGCAAGATTTCTCAGCTTCCCATGAAAAGGAAACTTTAGTCTTGCTTACCCCTTTTTCCTGTTTTTCTCCTGTTGTTTTGCATGAGAAACTGCCAAATTCTACATCACTCACTGTCCTCCATGGGGGATTTTATTCAGGAAGGAGGCCATTTTGCTCACGGATTTTATTTCTTGAGCAAAATAATGTAATAATTCTGTGCCGTCGGTGTTTCTTCTAGAGAAAAGAGGATTAAACATCCATGATGAGAAAAGAGGGTTTTTTCTTCCCATCAGTTTCTCGCTGACAACAAGACGCTAAGAGATTTACGTCCCTACACTGAACTCAATGAGCCAGAGATGCTAGAGATTGAACTTGTAACTTTCTGCATATAAAACATGGTCTCTGTCACTGATCTATATTCACTTTAGTTTTAGTTTCAGACACATGAATGCTCTGGCAGTGTTTGTGCATTTTGTGGCACAAAAAGAATTGGAAGCAGATACATTGCCCCTCAGTAGCTTGGTAGAAGGAGTTGCTGCTGTTATGCAATAAATATGTTTTCATTTCACCTCAGATTTCTCTTAGATTCAATCATTTTCGATGCTGCTGGAATTAAGCTTAGAAAGCAAACTACTTTACAACATCTAAGGTGCCAAAGAACTAAACAAATTCAGTACTAACAGTGATTTTCTTCTTACTTTTGTATGGTTTAAATACATTAGTCCCTAAAAATGGACCAACTTTCCAGCCTCCCGATATAGCTAGCCAGGTAATCAAATGTTCTGCTGTCCAAGGCTTTATTACAGTTCAAAAATGATCTCTGTAATTCACTTTTTTTTTCACTCTACAAATAGTCAGCAACATAAACACTCATAACTGGCAGCAATGTGCTGCTGTGATGCCCAGTATTGCTCATTCACAGCTGGAAAGGAAGTATAAATAATCCATGCTGGTTCTTTGGGCAAAGAAGGGTTATTTCGTTTGCTTTTAAGAAGCTAATGTTTTATCAGAGTCCCAGAAAAGAAGCAAAGTGAAATTGGGAAAAAGAGACACCATATTTTTGTTACTGCTTTGCTGTGTCTGTGTATGTTCTTTCCATCATCATAATGGTTCATTTAATAGTTCTCTTGAGCTAATGGCATTTGGAGATGAGCTATTCTTCACTCCAGTTATGCTGTTCTTTTCCCATTTCTGCACTCTGGTACATAAGCTTTTACACAGAAAGACACACAAGTATTTTGCAATTCTCTCACCTCAAAGGCTCAAGAGGAAGGAATTATTCAATATAAAGTACCCTTACAATATTTATTTCCTTTCTTTTTACTGAACTGCTGAAACACAGTTCAGAATTTAAGATGAAAAGTGACAACCTAGTGAAAGATCTAGATGTTTCCTTCTTCATTGGTGACTACAAAAAACTAGTGCCTTAATAGAGCTTACAGTCATATGTTAAAGGTAAAGGTCACCCTTTCTTGAAAGCCAGTCTTATCCTACTCTAGGGTTTGGGTCTCATTTCCGCTTATAGCCAAAGAGCCAGTGCTGTCTGCATCTACAAATGTTTCCATGGATATGTGGCAGACATAAATAGACACTTAACACTGTTTACCTTCCGATCAAAGTGGTACCTATTTATCTGCTTCCAATTTCTTGCTTTTGAACTGCCATGTTGGCAGGAGCTGGGACAGACGACAAGCGCTCACTCCACTGTGCAGTACTCGGGTCTCGAACTGCTGACCTACCGACCTTCCAATAATCAAGTTCAGTGTCTTAATCACTAAGCTACCACTGTCAGTCCTACAGTCATAACTGCAGCAATATTTCCAGCAGTATTTCTATATAATAATAGTATTTCATAGTATTTCTAGCATGTGTATGAAAGTTTATCCTGATGACTTCATCCTTACCAAAGAAATGAGGTGATGTGAAGTTCTATTAAAGAACAGCTGTCCTCTATATATTGGATGTTCCTGTCTGCCACTTTGAATGGTGCTTCCCCCAATCTGTTGCAGAAGTAATGACAGTCAGGCATCTTGAACATGGCTTGGATTTTTTTAGTCCACTCTGTTCAGAATAGTGTTTGTATCAAAGGGGCAAGATATATATGTGAATAAATAAATAGTCTGAGATGCCTTGGTAAGTACCACAGGAAATCTAAGAACTCATCAATTCCTCAATCTTCAATTGATTAAAGAAGTGAAGAGAGGAAGCAATACATTTTGCGCCATCTTTACTAGAGTACTGACTGCTATTAGGAGATCAAATTCACATCCAGAGAGTTAGAATGAGAAGCATAAGAATATTCAGTTTTCAGATGTTTCTAGTACTCAAACTTCTTCCCATTATGTGTACCAAACTTCAGTTCCCCATCCACTGTACACTTATCTTAACAATATTTCATAATGACTGACTTGTACAAATGGAGTGTGTTTGTGAGAGACAGATGGATGGGAACAATGACAAAGATGGGAAATCTGAAGTATTTCCTTTTGGATATTATCCAATATTGGCCATATTAATTTGTGTGAAGGTACATAAGTTCATCTGGTGAGTGGAAGGTTCATTCTTGTTCACATGAAGTGAAAACAAATCAAAATAAAATTAAGCTTAATAGAGATGACATCTCAGTATAAGTAGAGATCACCACAGGAAGGTGAAAAAAGATTTACTAATAATTTTAATAATTATTTCCCCCTTAATAATGCTCACTATGTTTCTTTTGAAATCAAGAAACAAACTGATGAGCCCCACTGTGAATAATTTAGCAGCTGTTGTTTTCTACAATAGCTAGCCCAACAGGCAGCAGAAAAAAGAAAATCCCAACGTCTTCCCTCGCTACTCTGCTGGCAATTTCGAATGACCTTCTAATAGCACCTTATTTCACATTTCTATTATGAACCCAATAGTGAGTTGTAAACATTAATTTCACTCCCTCTGATAAAAATAATGGAAAGGTAATAAGTATTTTGAAGCTTTTTGCACTAGAATAATAAAAATACTTCCATTGTTTGAATCGCAGTCTATTTTTGGTCCAATGAAAATTCCAGTGTATTGGAAGAGGGATGTCCACATCCAAAATAATGTTTCTGTGGGTAGAGTCCAGTGTATCTCATCTAGGCACCCAGTTTCAGGAAATGCAAAAACAGAATAACAGTAAGATAAAATCTGTGAAATGAAATGAAATGAATTTTTCATTCTGAAATTAAAGCTGCAAAACACAGAGGTGCTAAGCGATGGCAGGAACAGGGATCCTACTTCTCCACTGCTTAAACAGGTTCAGTAGTTCTGAGTCTGAGCACAATTCCAAGAAATTAGTGCTCACTTTCATACCTGTATGTGGTTTGGGACGATATCAGTCTATCTATGTTATGTTACATGAAGTACCATCAAGTCACAATCAACTTATGGTGACACTACTAAGGTTTTTAGGCATATCAGTTATTTAAAGAGCAATTTTACCAGAGTCCCTGTGCTCAAGCAAAGACTTGAACTCAGGTCTCCTAAGTCTTAGTCCAACACTACACCAAGCTGACACTAAGTCTAGCTATAGATGTTTCATAGGCTCTTGTCTGGATGCACCATCATCTTAAGGCAAGCTCCATATCAGTACCAAAGAAGGCTATCTCAGATAGGTTCATATAGCACACAGGTGCGCAATGTCTGGACTACAGAATGCATGCCCAGCATATTCTGTCCCTCAGCATCCCTTCACTATTTTGATATGGAAAAGCTCTTACAACCTCTAGGATCATTGAGTGGGGGAGCAATTTCTACATGTTCCCCCATTTATTTGCTTTAGGACCCAACAGATATTTCTCAAAATCAAAAGTGGGGTTCTCAGATCTAAGGCCATCTCCCTAAAGTCTGGAGGTTACCCACATGGACCTTTTACCTATACAGTCAAATGAAATTTGTTTGTTCCCCAAAGCCTTTGAACAGTTTTACTCCATCTGCATTTGGTGTATTGCAACTTCTATTCACTGGTCAAAATGCCATTGCTCAGTTAAGCCAAATATATAAATTTTAGCAACAAATTTCCATAAGTTAAGAAATGACTGTAGACAGTATATCTTGCACACTGAGTTGGATGTCTCGACATGCAGCATGTAGTGCCTATGAAGATCTTTTTTCTTTTTTACCTAGGGCAATTCACCACTAAGTGTTATGCCATTTGCGTTACTGCATTAAAATATTTTAGCCATTATATACTATTATTGCACTTGTGTTTTGTATGGAATTGTAGTCTCTAAGCTACTTTATGGATAAAGAATTTTAAAGGAAGAACTCTCATTTTATGATAAATAAACATTTTCTTTCTGGCAGTAATTCCACTATTCATTAAACCAATGGCTGGTAAAAGACTGAACAATCTACACATGCCTCATCCTAATCACTTCAGCAACCATAGGTAGAGGTCGTTTGTGTTACTGCACAAAAATATTTTAGCCATTATATACTATTATTGCACTTGTGTTTTGTATGGAATTGTAGTCTCTAAGCTACTTTATGGATAAAGAATTTTAAAGGAAGAACTCTCATTTTATGATAAATAAACACTTTCTTTCTGGCAGTAATTCCACTATTCATTAAACCAATGGCTGATAAGAGACTGAACAATCTACACATGCCTCGTCCTAGTCACTTCAGCAACTATAGGTCATACTTGCTCAAAAGCCAGTCATATCCAACTCTAGGGTTCTGTGCTGATCTCTGTTTATAGCCAAAGAGCCAGCGCTGCCTGCATCTGCAGATGTTTCCATGGACATGTGGCAGGCATGACTAGACACTTGAGTGCATGGAATGCTGTTTACCTTCCCATCAAAGTGGTCCCTATTTATCTACTTGCAATTTCTTACTTTTGAACTGCTAGGTTGGCAGGAGCTGGGACAGAGATGGAAGCTCACTCTGTCATGCAGCACTCATGTCTCAAACTGCTGAACTGCCAACCTTCCGATCGTGAAGTTCAGTGTCTTAACCACTAAACCACTGCAGTCCTCAGCAACCAACCATACACACTACCAAATTAAAAGGGTCAGGCGGATTGAAATCACCTGGCTTTACAATACTGAGCCACTATGAACCAAATTTTATTTATTTATTTATTACATTTTAATGCCACCCATTTGGGTGGTATCCCACTCTGGGATACACAACAATGTGTTTCAGACATATGTGTGAGGTCTTTAGTCTTTCAGAATAACTGACAAAACAACCAGTTTTTAGTAAGAAGTTTAGCAACATCAGAATGTGAAGTAGTTCTTTCGTGACAGACTCCCTGGTTTGCTCAATCAAACTGGCAAGCACAGTCTATGTACTGTGTAAATAATGGATGGAATGTAGAAAACACAGAAGCCCATTCAACCATCTCGATGTGTGTGCCATTATGCCTTATTTTAATTATCTGATAAGCACTCTTTTTATCACTCAAAAGCTTCTATCTTTTTGAAACACAAGTGAATATTTTTATCCAGAAATAGTTTCCTCCTGTGTTGTCTCTTTTCATTTCAGCTCTTTATCAATAGCAAGAGAGAGAGAGTAAAAATGAGAGAATTGTCCTGACTTACTGTCCATTTAAAGCTGTTATAATAGGAACTCTCTGATAGTTTTCAAACTAAATCTCATCAATTCTCCACTACCTGGTGACATAAAATCATGCAGAACTGTCTTCTAGCAGTTATAAGATAGATAAACATGTAAAAAATGGGGGAGGAACTTTATTCTACTCTAGGTTTTTTAATTGCGTCATTTTCAGTATCTATTGCAGGGTTTCCCAACCTAAGGTCCATGGGTCAAATCTTGCCCCCAGCACCATTTCATGTGAGCCCCCCATCTTTCCAAGGGCATTTGAGAAACAAAATGGCCACCCCTTTCAAGCTGTTGGAACAAAATGGCCACCCCCATCATGCAGGCAGGGCAAAATGGGCATCTGGCCCTCAAAGCTGACTGAGAGAGCATGACCCAGGTTGGGAACCCCTGATCTATTGTCTTCTAAACTCCAGTTCCTCAAAACATTTAATACTTCTGATGTAATAATTCTGAGCCCTGGTTGTGTAGAGGTTAAATTGTAGCCAAAACATTGTAAATACAATCCTGGCAGGGATCAAACTTGACTCAGCCTTCCATCCTTTTATCAGTTCAGTTAAATGAGTCCCCAACATGCTGGAAGCAAACTGCTAATTAACTTGTGAACCACCCAGGGAGTGTACTAAGCACTATGGGGCAGTATATAAGTGTAATTGCGATTGCTATCATTCTTATTTTTCTCCCTCAGAACTATCATTTTGCCTATAAATTAACATTCTGCAGCTACATAAGATTCACATGAGAGTTTCACAAGGATTCGTTCAGAACAGCATCCAAGAGAAGTGTTGTGACCTGGAGGTGGATAGCTCAGTGCAAGTATTACCACAGCCATTAAGCTATCAGGTGACTTTAAGCTTCACCGTGTCTTTTGCAGTGTGATAGTAATGTGCTATTATGGTACTTCTGATTTATGTTGACCTTATGAATTAATGACTTTCAATAAGTCCTATCATTAACAGTCTCACTCAAGTCTTACAAATTCAAAATTTCAGCTGCTATTATTGAGTTAATCCATGTCATATTTGGACTTTTTCCTGCTGCCTTCTATTATTCCAACATTATTGTATTTCTCTGTGAGCTTCTCAGAATTTGCTTTGAAGTATACTTGGTTTCTTGGTTGATCTGTGTTTTACATGTCAGGTTGATATGGCTGATTGAAGCATCATCTTCCACTGTTTCCTATCCCATGCTTTATTATATGGCAGTGAAACATGGGCACCTACAAAAGCTGACATCAAAAATATTGATGTAACACAAAGTGCAATCAAGTGAAGGAGGCTACACATATGACAGGTTGACTGAATATCAAATGAAGAACTGCATATAAGATCAGGTGCAAAACAAGCGTCAACGTTGATTGAGTTTGCAGGGCATCGGTGGCCTGGTCATGTGAGCTGCTTAAAAGGTGGCAGGTGGATGAAAGCTATCCCAGAATGGCTAATACTTGACATAAAATGACCACTAGGAAGGCCAGCAACCAGATGGGAAGATCAGTTCACGGCAAAGTTCCTGAGGCCCTGGATTGACCCTGAAGCATGATAGTCTTAATAGAAAGTTTGTTTCTATTGACTGTACAGGCTTAGCTAGTAGCTATATATTTGTCTTATTGGTAGTCCATAGTATGTCTAAAGCTCTCCTTCAACACTGCATTTGAAATTATTTTTTCCATGTCAACTTTCATAACACTACATAGCCATTGGAAATACTACAGTAAATATTATCTTGGCCTTGGTCCCAAATGACATATTTTTACTCTTATGGTTTTTGTAGTTTCATCATAGCTTCCCTTCAAAGTCTAAGTCTCCTGATTTTGTGTCTGTACCAATCTTCATTTGGATTGATGATTCAAGCAAGACATAGAAAATGTTACACAATTTCATTTTCTTCACTGTCAACATTAAAGTTATATAGTTCTTCTGTAGTCATCATTTTTATCTTCTTAATGCTCAGTCGTAAGTTGCTTTTGAACTTTCTTCTATTACTTTCTTCAGTAGTTATTTCAAGTCCCTGCTGCTTTCTGCCAGTAATATGGTAGCATCTGTACATCCAGAATGATTGATGTATCATCCACCAGTTTTAACTCCAGCAGTGATGATACTAGTCTGACAGCATGGATTTTCAGAATGAAATCCAAGATCATGTATGTGAAATGTTTAAAATATGTGGAACGAGGGCTGCCAAATAGAGCAATAGATCTACATTGCTCTTCTGTCTTTAACAGCAGGCTTCATTTGCATAATTTAAGGGGTGAGATTTTTCTCTGCATGGAGAGAAGCGTTATCAACTGTTTAGAGCCCTTTGCAAATCTATAGTATGGAGCTAGACAATGTACGGAGGGGAAGGAAGATTTTTCCTACAATTCCAGTAATTTCCATGCATTGGGCTGAACAGTTCAAGTGTGTATAGGTTTTGTACACAAGATCTGTATTTTGCAACAATAGAGGATAAAAATGGTTGGTAATATCCATCATTTATATGTTAATAGTGAGAGAATTCTTCCATAATCCTTTACATTTGAGATATCCATTAGAAAAGACATTGGAAAATGTCGATGTTTTTATAATTGCAGCTCTGCATATTCTCAAACCCTTTTCACTTGTCAGTGATGACAGCAACAAACTTTAGAATAGGATGTTTCCTTGATTACTCCCATTTTCTTTTCCTTCTGAGGTACCTGGTATAGAGTATTCTAGATACTAGGGACCCTGGGAAATGTAATCAGCCTAAGGAACCTGTAATCAGTCTAGCATACCAGCCTACAGCACAGAATCATCTATTCTGTTAGCATAAATCTTTCCCTGTTGCCTATAATATGGCCAGATTTTATTATGAAAAATATAGGAGCAGTTAAAAAAAGGGAACCACTTACCTAGAGAGGTGGAAATCTGCCTGGGGGGGGGGGGTAATCAAACAAATGCTTAGAAGCTGTGTGTCAAAAATCAGCTAGCTCTGGATTTTTTCCTTTGAACATGCCATAGTATCAAATTACCTACAAAGCATCCATGACCAATTTCATCGCTCAGTCTCAGAAAGCTAGTCATCTTTGGTGGTAGGTTGGAGGAAGTGGGAAATTCACTGCTTCTCCCACTATGTCAGGACTCCTTTCATGTTGGAAAATGTCACTATCCCATGCACTCCACTCCAAAGCTGGGCTCTAACAGTGATGGGGGCAATCATGAGTTGGAAAGGACATTTTAGGCCAGGAGTACTCCACCTTTTAAAACCAGAGGCCGGATCATGCTCCCTCAGACAGATTTGGGGGCTGGACAGCCATTTTACCCTTCCTACACCACATGGCACTTCCTGGTGTGGTGGAGGCGGTGGGGGAGCCACATGAAATGGTGCCGCAGGCCGCATCTGAACTGTGGGCTGCAGGTTGAGAATCCCTGTTTTAGGACACCGAATCCAACCCCCTGTTCAATGCAGGAATCCGAATCAAAGCAGAAATGACAGATGGTGTCCAGTTCTTTCTTGAATGCTTCCAGCATTGGAGCACTCACCACCTCTTGAGGCAGTTGGTTCCACTGTTTGTTCTTCTTTAATCATTAAGATGTTTTTCCTGATATTCAGCCTGTATCTGGGTTCCTTTAGTTTGAGCCTGTTATCACCTAAACTTTGGGATAATCAAGAACAGATCCTTTGACTGCTTCCTTTTACCTCCTGATGAAGGCTTTGGGGCATCACTTGTGATCATCCTTCCTTTTAGTGCCTCTGTCATCTTCCTGTTCTTTGAGCACATTTTGGATGTAAAGGCAAAGAAATACCAGCACAGTTGCCATACCTTCACGGCGGCCAACCGTCCCGCATTCTGCGCGGCAACCCCATTTAGGGAGGGGGAATTTTGACTTACCCTTGTTTCGAAAATGGTATCGGACCTCCCCTGTTGCGTCACGGAAGCACCGGTTTCCACTCCGACCGGCAGGCAGTTAAAGAGAAACGGAGCTGAAAAGGCTCCAATAAACTGCGCCTGCGCAGAGACCCAATCTGGCGCCAAATTGGGTCTCTGCGCAGGCGCAGTTCATTGGAGCCTTTTCGGCTCCGTTTCTCTTTAACTGCCTGCCGGTCGGTGTGGAAACCAGTGCTTCCGTGACGCAACTGGGGAGGTCCGGTACCATTTTCGAAAAAAGGGTAAGTCGAAATTCCCCCTCCCTAAATGAGATTGCCGCGCAGAATGCGGGATAGTTGGCCGCCCTACATACCTTCCTTCTGTTTGGCATTGGGTAGAGTTGCACAAATGCTACCAAAAGACTGCCTGTCTTCTCAAGGAGAAGTAGGCATAGGGGAAGCAGAGATTTTGATTTTAAGAATGCAGAATGGAACCAGTCTTGTATTCCAGAAGATAATTCATATGTTCTTCATTATACTTCAGCCTGTTTATTAAAAGCCAAAACCAGCATTTAGAGTTTTGCTATAGGAAACATTGTATATAAAATAGTCCCATGTTAATTAAATTAAATGTGATAATGACACCATCCTGACAGACCAGAACCGTTTCATAGCCTATACATTAGTTGTGGCACTTCCTTCATGACATTATTGCAACTACTGTTTGCAGATCATTACAGTTCACATTTTGGAAGACTATGAGTAAGAATATTTCCCAATATCACAGTTTCATTGGACAGTAAGTAGATTTAGAAAAAATTGCCTGAGCTTAGCTAAATATATGTCCAATGAATTATACTTCTCCAGTATGTTTAATTGCACAACACTATTATGCAGAAAATGATGCTCTTAAGAACCACCATAATTAAGAGATTATTTTAAAATAAATCCATATTTTGTATTATAATTTAAAAAGCCATGAGAAACAACATTTATTTTAGCATTAAAAAATCTTATGCTTTTGCCAAAATGCTTGCTGGTCAGAAGACAATGCTCACTTTTAAGCAGCACTGCTTGAGTACTAAGGCTAAAGTTAGCTCAGGGAACAATATCATCAGGAAATTGACAAACTATACATGGGGAACTCAACCATCAACACTGCATGCATCAGCTTTGGCTCTGAGCATCTCTGCAGCAGAGTATGCTGCTCCAGTATGGAGCACATCTGCAGATGCGAAACTAGTTGACATTGCTCTTAATGAAACAATGTACATAGCGACAGGATGATCAAACCTACACCTGTTGAGAAAATACTTGTTGGTGTCACTCCACCTAATATAAGGAGAGAAGTAGCAGCAGATGCTGAGAGAACTCAGCAAGTGAATGACCTTCAACATCCTCTAAACAGATATGTGCCTCAAGTCCACTGACTCAGATCTAGGAAGAGTTTTATGGCAAGAACAAGGTAGAGGTCACCCTTGCTTGAAAGCCAGTCATATCTGACTCTAGGGTTCAGTGCTCATCTATGTTTGTAACCAAAGAGCCAGCACTATCTGCATCTGCAGAAATTTTTGTGGTCATGTGGCAAGCACAACTAGACACCAGAGTGCACAGAACACTGTTTACCTTCCGACTGAAGTGGTCCCTAATTATTTAGTTGTAATTTCTTGCTTTCAAACTCCTAGATTTACAGGAGCTGGGACAGAGATGGGAGCTCATTCAATCATGCATTACTCAGGTCTTGAACTGCTGACCTGCCAACCTTCCTGTTTTCAAGTTCAGCATCTTAACCACTAAGCCATCATAGTCATGCATGCAAAAAAAAAAAGGAACCATGGATTCATCCCAAAGACTAAGGGCTAGTCACAGTAGCATCGTGTGAATTTCAGCCGCCTAGGGCTTAAGCCAAATTTGCCACTCCTTGGTGGACACCAGGGCCCATTCCCACTAGGGCTTCTGGGAATTGTAGTCAAAGAACACCCATAGCCCAAAAAGTGCCAGCCGGGGCCGGCTGCCGCCCTGCCCCACCCTATGCTACACCACTGGCTGGTCATGATGTTTAAAGCTCTAGACAGCCAGGAGCCTCAAGACTACATAGCATTTTAAGGGAAGTTAAAAGCCCTCCACATTATTTGGGATGTGCAGATCAAAACTAGGGGACTGGTTAGCATAGTAGCACTGCTGATCTTGTACACCTTCTATCGCCTTCTACAGGCGGAAGGGTTGCATTCTGAAAGAGAGAATTTCCTGGCCAGTGAAAATTCTCTGCTGAATTGTAAACATCAATTGTTCAGTGTTCTAATACAAGAGCCCTTCATGAATACTGGAGTCTGTCTTCTTCGTAATGTGGAGTTTCACGCACAAAAGTTCCACTGTGCTTCTTGGCTGCATGCCGCTCTTTCTTGTACACAGCTCTTTCATCCCCAAAGGGGGATTTTAAAAAGGCACTATCCAATTTGCACTTATGCTGATTTTTAAACGCTATTTTCTTGAATGTTAATATAGCTAGGGGAAAGAAAATATCCATAAATGCTTGGATGATGAAGGAAAACTACTTTCAGGTTGTCAATGTGCAGTTGCTGTTATTTTTAAAACAAAGCCCATGGTTAAGCAGAGGTGCCATGCCACATGTGCTATATGAAAACACAACTTTCTTTGGTGAAGCAACACATTCATTCTGTTTGGTCCCAACAAAGATATACTTTTGGGTAGAGCAGGGAGGGAGGTGTGTGGTTTTTTTTTTTTTTTTTTTTTTTTTTGGGGGGGGAGCACTTAAGTTGTCATTTCACCACAATTTCAAGCCAGGCTTCACAATGAGCACCATGCAGTTGCTTCTTGAATATAGAGATGGTTTTTTAACCCAATTGCCTGTGATGTTTAGCTGGGAGAAACACATCTTGTTTAACAGTACTAAATATCACATATCAAGACCAAGCTGGTTTGAAAGCCAGATACTGTAATTTTAATTTACAGTGTAATTCTTAAGCACAGTTATTCAGGAATAGATCCCAATAAATCTTATTTATTCCTTAGGAATAAATGTTCTGAATACTGTTACTTCACTCTTTTTCAGACATCTTCTAAAGTATGACTTTTAAAATATGTCAGACTTGTAAACTTGGATGGAAGTTATTTTACCTCATAGAAATGCTGCAAGTGGAAAGAAAGGGTTTTTTTAAAAAAAATCAAAGACAATGGTTTTTTAATGCTCATATTTTTAAACAGATATATAGCATATGTCATTTTCACAGCTTCCTTGGGAGCATATCCATCAAGGTATCTGACAGCTGCCAATTATTTTTAAATAAAGGTGGGTTGACAGTATCACTGCCTCACAGCTGGTTTTGCACAAAGAAGAATGTTATTTTCTCCCCACCACCACCACCATGACAGAGATTTCACAGATTTAAATGTTTTATATCATCACACTCAATTAATTTCATCTCAAATTTATAAGTTTTTTCATGCATAATTGCTATCTGTTCATTCAATGGCTCTATTCTAGGTGAGACCAACAAGTAATCATTAATCTTCAATTTATTATTATTGCAAACTTTTAAATAGAGCAAAGAAACAGAAGGATTGAAAGCTAGAGCACCACAGGAGGACAACTCAGAATAAGTCGGACCTTAAATATGATGAAAGGGAATCTTGGAAATACAAAGGCTGTTTCTGCTACCACTGCATCTTGTTGTTGTTCAGTCACACAGTCGAGTCTGACCCTTTACGTCGCCATGGACCACTGCACGCCAGGCTCCTCTGTCATCTGCCATCCTCCATAGCCTGCCCAGATCTATGCCATCTAGCCATCTCATCCTCTGCCACCCCCATCTACTTTTGCCTTTGATCTTTCCCAGCATCAGGGCCTTCTCCGGTGAGTCCTCTCTTCTCATTTTGTGGCCAAAGTACTTTTATTTTTATTTATTTATTTAATCAGACTTATATGCTGCCCTCCTCAAAGAGACCCAGGGCAGCTAACAAAGGTTTTAAAAAGAGACATAAAACACAATATAAAATCCAATTTAAAATTAATATTAAAATATTAAAACTGAGCAAAGTTAAAAGATTTAAAAAAATCATACATTGAGAGAGGGAGGGGTCAGATGAGCCAACAGGCCGACACAACTGTCTGACCTGATACCCGCCAGCCAGGTCTTAACCCCCTTCCTAAAGGGCAGCAACTCCGACTGGAGACATAGCTCAATTGGCAGGAGGTTCCATACTTGAGCTTCAGCTTCAGTATTTGTCTTTCCAAGGAGTGGTCAGGGTTTACTTCCTTTAGGATTGACTGATTTGATCTTTGTGCAGTCCAGGAGGCTCTCAAGAGTCTTCTCTAGCATCATAATTCAAAGGTGTCCATTTTTCTGCACTCAGCCTTCCTTAGGGTCCAGTTCTGTAATCATTGCAGATCCAATGCATCTGCAATCATGATTTCTGAACTGTGCAAAGCTTCAGGTAGTTGGCTGCTTCAGTTCCCTGTATTAGAAGAAAGGCAAAATGTCTAAAAATAATGAGTGAGTTGAGTGAGTGAGTGAGAAAGAGAGAAGCTGCCCATATAGCCTCACCTTCCTGGAAAAAAAATCTCAAAATTCTTCTTTTTCTTTCTTTCAAACATTTCCCGCATGACATGTTCATTACACCAAAAATTCAGCCCTTCTCCAAATCTTGCCAGTGTCGGTGTGGAGAGCAATTGCAATCAGTAGGCAGAGGATTACCCAGATTATCTGAAATTATGCTTCTTGGCATGCACAACTTTTATTAAAATGGTTATCAGTGTATAAAGCTGCAGACTTCACCCAGAAGTAATTATAATCACATTTGAGAAGCAATGTGCTTTAATAGCCATGATCACTGGATACCATTATTATTAATAATAATATTCAGTTTAGGTATTGAAAAGCGTCTGTAGTGCAGCTGGTAGAAAATAGCTGTTCAGCAAAATTTGATAATAACTAGGCAATAAATATAGGATATTATTTTTGTGCTCCTAAATTTTTTTGACATTTTCATCTCTAAACATTTGTTCCTGTTTATGCAAGACAGGAATAATGTTGTAAATTCACTGCCTCTGCTTTATTGCTACTTGGAGAACATAGCCCCTTCTTCATTTATTTGTCTCACAACATTAAACAATTCAAATGTATGAATATATCTGAAATATAAGTAATTACTGAAGTATATGAAATACAGGTAACATTCAAACAAATTTTAATTTTAATAGTAAGACTATTTTTGACCAGGAGCAGGCTACTTTAACAGTATTATCTCTTCTTTTATACATATGGAAAGGCATAAAGTACATGCATGTAAATGCTGCATTGATTGAATCTCTCCACATTCTCAGGAAAATTATCTTGTGCCTAAGTAGCCACATTTTACTTGATTATCCTTTGATTTTTCTATTTTGCTTCAAAGTCTATTAAGTGACTTCCAGATGATCCAGCCAGAAACTTTTTCCTGTGGGAAACAATCTTCAGCAGTCATCTATTCAGTATCATCTTTGCTCTCAATAGATTTAGCCTAGCCTTTCACATCTAATATTTAGAGTTTGAGAGGTGTGCAGAATGCTTCTCCACAATTTTAGTTGTTGTATATAGGGTATTGGTGTCCATGAAGCTGGTGTGTTTGGTTTGTATTACCTTATATCATTCATTATTTGCTAGCACCTCTCAACATACTTCTGGAAGAGCAATGCCTTTTCAGTGGGGATAGGTTTAGGCAGCCCATAATAATCTTGTACAACTCATTAAGAGCTACAGCCAATGGTTTTGGCATATTTTGATTTATACCAGGAATGTAGCCCATGGCACCATTTCATGTGACCCCCCTCTGCCTCCACCATACCAGCAAGTGCCGTGTGGTGGCGGAAGGGCAAAATTGCCATCCAGCCCCTGAAGCTGTCTGAGGGAGCGTGACCCAGCCCCTGACTTAAGAAGGTTGAGAACTTCTGATTCATACCATGACACTCCTATATTCTGCTGTGAGTAAAACATGGGCAAAACTATTGTTCTTATTGTTTGTGGATGTGCCCCCCCATCTGAATTGGCCTGCTTCCTAAGTACTGTATATACTCAACTATAAGTCATCCCAAATAAAACTCAAGGTACCTAATTTGGACCCCTAAAACTAGGAAAATAGATTGACCCGAGTATAAGAGGGGGTGGTGGAAAATGCAGCAGCTACTAGTGAGTTTCAATAATTAAAATACATGAAAATACAGTAAAATATTTAATGTAGACATTTGTGTGGGTATATTTTTGAGTGTTTATGATGACCCAAGTATAAGTCAAGTCCTTTTTTGGACCTCATTTTGGGGGCTAAAAAACTAGACTTATACTCAAGTATATACAGTATGTTATTTCTGATAGCAACTTTCTGTATGGTGTTTAGACACTGTTTGTTGTTATTCAATCTGGAATAATACTCAAATACATTAGGATAAGGCAATGTTCCAAAATCTTGCTTTAATCAGGGACACTTGAATCAGGGACACTAAAGACTGGGCATGATATACCATGAGTAAGAGTGGTTTAGGACAGATAAATTTCTTTTGGCCAAAACATTGCATGAATAACATTAACCAGACACTAAAACACAAAAGCTTGATTAGAATTTTACAAGATGACATGAAAAAATATCCAGTGATTCCATCACTGTTTGTGGTTGACAGTAATTATTAATGGGACTCTTCTTATAATGACACATTATAGCAAGTTTGGGAAATTGAAATGTTTTTGAGCAATTATTTCCAGGGAGAAAAGGCCCAGGATATTCAGTAAATACAGAGATACACGATTCTCTCTCTTTCCTCTCGGAACAGAAGAAACATTGAAAATTACTTGTCCCTTTGACAATTTAATGAGCTATATCACCAATTTATATGTTTATATATCTGTAAAGTATTCTCATAAAACTACCTTGTGAGCATATTAATTACTTATCAAAGGATAACAGTGGCAGATCCTCCCCTGGAAATATTCTAGATTACTTTCCAAACCACTTATTCTGACTTTTTAACACCATTCTCTATAATAGTGCTGTCACGGCAACTGTTCTTATGGTGGCTGCTACATTGCTACAATCAGTATTATTAGTGAGACGAGGCATCTACATCAGGAGCAAGGGGTGTAGGGAAGTGGAGGGATAATGAATTGCATTGCTCTCTCCCAAAAGAAAGTATCTCACTTTCCTTCCTTTTCCAACCCTACAAGTCCAACTTTACCACAATGGGACTCTATCTCCTAAAAGATAACGGTAAATGTCACCCTTGCTCGAAAGCCAGTCATATCTGACTCTAGGGTTCAATGTTCATCTTTGTTTATAGCCAAAGAGCCAGCGTTGTCTGTGTCTGCAGATGTTTCTGTGGACATGTGGCAGGCATGACTAGACACCACCCATTACTTTCCCACCAAAGTGTTACCTATTTATCTACTTGCAATTTCTTGCTTTTGACCTACAAGGTTGGCAAGAGATGGGACAGAGATGAGAGCTCACTCCATCGTGCAGTACTTGGGTCTTGAACTGCTGACCTGCCGACCTTCCAGTCATCAAGTTCAGTATCTTAACCACTAAACCACCACAGTCCCTTCCTCTAACTCCTACTCCTCTTTTAACGTAAAATCAGCAGCAGTGGCTCCTTTTCCACATTCCTCTTCTTTGTCTAGTTACAGTCTTTAGTCTCTCCTTAGGCACAGTGCTACTGCAATTGAAGTTACAATACTGGTAAACTACAGGATAACTTTTCTTCTTTTGGAGAAATTTGATGAAATGGTTTGACAACATTGTTTCTTCACAAAAAGGACAGCTGTTCTGCACAGGCCCAGGGGGGCCAGTGTGGAGAAGTTCTGAGAGTCTTTAAGGTTTCCAGAGTGATTTTCAACTTTTCTTTTGATTTTCTATTGACTCTTTTTTCAAATAATCTACTTCAGTATATCACATTAAATAACAGGGTTGGCAGCTAAGAAGAGGAGAAACCCAGTATAGTGTAATGGATGGACCAATTGACTAGGATTCAAGAGACCTGGATTGGAATCCCTGATCAGCCATGCAAACTCACTGGGGGAACTGAACTGATAAAACCCCTCCTTAAATATCTCACCTTGAAAGCACTACTAGGATCACTATTAAGTCAGTTCTGTCATGACAGTATGTAACAACAGCAACAGCTAAGGAGAACACCATTCCCAAAGGAAAAAGTATTGGGAACTGTTTTATTTATTTTTATTTACCCTTGGATGCCTATTGCTGAGAAGTATCTTTAGATAAAATCATTATGAGCTGTGGATTTTACCTAAGGGAACCAGAATTGAGATGAGAAGTATTTTTTGTCAAAAGTGCTTCCAAAATTAAAAGACAGATCTTGAAGCAGTGGCAGGACACTTCCTAGGAAATTTTTTGATCATAGTGCAAATGAAAATGACTGAGTTTCATAGACCAATGTGAATCTGAAGCTCTATCATGTAAAGAAAACTGGTGGAAATACACACAACAGCTTGGCCAAGGACCATTGTCAAAGGCAATGCTGAAGTCTACAAGCTCCTAAAACTGAACATACCTTTAGATCTGTGATGGCCAACCTTGGCACTCCAGATGTTCCTGAACTTCAATTCCCAGAAGCCCCAATCAGCAGGTGCGTTGATGTGGACTTCTGGAGTGACAAGGTTTGCCATCACTGCTCTAGATGTTTAGGAACCTAGGATTAGTGACTCAGAATCATCATCATCATCATCATCATCATCATCATCATCTCCACAAAGTGAAGTAGATAGATTAGAGCTGCCATGGGAGGAAGGAGGATTGCTGCAAGTCAAAAAATGGTGGAGGGGAGGGGGTTTCTTGATGAATACATTTGTAGTAGTAATGACAGGATGTTGAATGACATTTCTAGGGAAGGTATCATTAAGACTGCTGACCTAAAAATGCATACAGGAAAGAGGGGCTAAAAAATAGAGTAAATGCTTGGAAAGTAAACTATTTCATGCTCAATATATAAAAAACAGCAAAGGTAAAAGCATAAACCTGAAAATGTGGTTGAGAATGAGAACAAAATGGGTAACATCTTGTGGGGCTTAAAATCCAAACCATTAGGAATTGAATTGAATTGAATTTATTGAATTTATTACCCCGCCCCACTCGGGAGAACCCGACCCTGGGCGGCTTACATCATGATAAAAATAAAGGTAAAAGATAAAAACATATAAAATTGTAAACGTTTTAAAAGTTATCTGAAGTTAAAAACAGTACAAAAACTGCATACCAGTATTCCCATAATTCGGACCCAGAGTGGCACTCCTTTAAATAAGCCACTTAGTATGGGAGCCCATGTTCCCTGGTCCCCAAATATGTCCTGCCAGCCAGGTTTTCAAGCCCTTCCGGAAGGGCAAGAGCTCCGTCTGCAGGCGCAGTTCAGTGGGCAGGAGGTTCCAGAGGGTTGGGGCGGACATGGAGAAGGCTCTCTTCCTAGTACAGGCGAGGTGCGCCTCTCTCGCCGAAGGAACAACAAGGGAGCCTCTCCGATCTGCCCTGGTGGGCCGGACAGATGTTCTTGGGGTGACGCGGTCTCTTAGGTATCCTGGCCCACTACCATATAGGGCTTTAAAGGTAATAACCAGCACCTTGAATTGCACCCGGAGACATACTGGCAACCAGTGCAGCTCCCGGAGCAGCGGTGAAGCACGAGCATAATGCCCACACCCCACCACTACCCGGGCCGCCGCATTTTGGACCAGCTGGAAGCTCAATCACAAATTTTCAAACTGTGGCTGGAAAAAAATTGGTTAAGCTGATGTATGGGATCATCCCAGGTGACAGCAAGGTGGAAGAAAAAGAGTTTGAAAAGCTTGTGAGATATCAGGATGTGAGAACTGAAATACAGGACCTCTGGAAGGAAAGCAACAGTGTCATACAAGTAGTAATATCAGAACTTGGAGTCATCCCAAAAAAATGTTGAAAAAAATCTTAGATATGATCACAATCAGGTAGTCAGAGCACATTACTACTAGGTACCAGCAACATTATCAGGAGATAACTCACTGATTCTTAGGTCCAGGGCTAGGACCCAAGCGTGGAGTTCCAAAACTCTAGTGGACTTTGTACACCTATATCATCATTGCCATCATCATGGTACCAAGAAAAAAGAAATAAAAGGTTAGATTTTTGCTGCACAAGAACAAGCATTCCAAACTAATGTTATGAAAGCTAACATTCAAGGAATTATTGCAAACAGAAAATGTCGATTCTGTCAAAAAAGATGAAATTATGTCATACTTCATCTGTGAATTCAAAGATTGTAGAGACAGACTACAAAGCAAGATAGGATAGTTGAAAAATTAATACAGTAGTCATTATGTAAAAAATATAATGCGCCAGCATCCTAGAATTCATGGAAACATAAAATAGAGAAGGTGTTAGAAAATGACCAAGTCAAGCTCTTGTGGAATTTTCAGATGCAGATTGACAGAAATTTTGAGTAAAATACATGAGACATAACAGTAATAAAATGAAGAAATGTCTGGAAAATTGACACTGGTGTTCCAGGGGATGCCAGAGTTGAAGATAAAGATTGGGGAAATTAACAAAATATAGAGACCTCGCAATAGGAATAACTTGATTATTGATTAAACATGCTTCCCTATAGTCATTCAGACACTGGGAATAAAATATTTACAACCAAGTGCAAATAGCTGAAATAATACTATCAAAGTTGCAGATGACAGTGATTAGTGGAACTGGAATATTACACAACTTTTAAACTGATTCTTAGATTTTTGGTTAAAGCTACTATGTTAACCAGTGAGCCTCCTGCACAGCATATAGGCCTCCTTTGTTAATTGTTGCATTATTTCTTACATACATATGTATATTAAATGCAATAATTATTTGAGATGAAAGAAGGAAAAAACTAAATATGCATGCATGTGAACTTTAAAGCAATTGAGTTATAACACAAGACTCTGCAGCATTTAAGTATTACAGTAATACCTCGGATAACACTAAGACTTGGTTCCACAAGTCTTGGTGTTATTTGATTTTTAGTGTTATCCGATGCATGCTAAAATGCTATGGGGTGTATCGATAACGTTAAAGCTCAATAGAGATACATTGTAACCACACAGGCTTTAGCGGTTGTTATCCAATACATCCCATAGGACCTTAACGTTATTCGATCCAATTCTCCTTCCCAGATTACTTAACGTTATGTGATTTTAGTGTTATCCGAGGTAAATGTTATCAGAGGTATTACTGTACTTTCTAACTAGGGACATGCAAATGCCATCTGCTTTGATTTGGTCTAGATTATTTGCCTTATAAACCGTAACCATTTTTCATTGAGCTGATTTGTAGCCCATCTACTTTAACTGCTGTTTATGTATAAAGCCTGAATAGCACCAGAGCAATAATAAAAGTGAGGTTTCAATTTGCATCCAAAAAAATTGATGTATTTGTACATATTTGTTTGTTGTAAAAGTGCAAAAACATGAAAATCAAGTAAAGAGCTCTGACCTAGGATAAGGATTGAAATTCAGTTTGAACCAAATTTATGTCTGGTACTGAGTGAAAAGGAAAGTGGTGATTGCTTGTTTTCATATAGAATTACAAACCTAAAAGAGAGAAAACCTAAACAAGACATTAAGTTTGTCCAGGTAGGCATATATCTTTCTTTGGGGACATTTTGGGGGTGCACTAGTCCTCTTTTGTTTACATCATCCAAACAAATTCAATAGAAGACTTGAGTCATCATGCTTCCAATGTATGTCATGTGAGCCCTGGTCCAGAGCTTCCTCTATTTTTGGAATGCTACCATATATCCTGTTCCCAGTACCTGTGGACACTGGAATGGGATATATGGCAGTCTTGCAGCTGTCAAGGGCATTTCCATGATCAATATCTGGTATCCAGAAATGGCTCTCGAACTGCTTTAGGATATTGGAAGTGAATGTTGTGAATGATCAAGGTAAGTGAAATTTGGAAAATATTTCTTCACCTGTCTATGTATTGGCAATTGAAAACTGCCCAAAGCAGTATCTTGATCAGCAATAAACCAACAGGCAAAGAAGTAAAGGATGCTTCTCTTTTGATTTGCCACATCACACTATACTGGAAAATTGAACAATCCACCAACCATCTGTGCAGATTGTCAGGGGAAGTGAAATTATTTATTTATATTCAGTAAATTATCATTTTTGTGCTGTGCTGCTTAGATGACTAAGTGATGAATTGCAACTGTAATCATCTAGGTAAAGGTAAAGCCAGTCATATCTGACTCTAGGGTGTGTTTACAGCCAAAGAGCCTTCTACATCTGCAGACATTTCTGTGGTCATGTGGTAGACATGACTAGATTACAAGGTGCATGGAACACTGTTACCTTTCTGCTGAATTTGTACCTATTTATCTACTTGCAATTTCTTGCTTTCGAACTGCTAGGTTAGCACAGTTGGGACAGAGATGGGAGTTCACTCCATCATGCAGCACTTGGGTCTCAAACTGCTGACATGCTGGCCTTCCAGTCATCAAGTTCAGCATCTTAATCACCAAGGCACTGAAGTCCCTAGAATCATCTACCAAACATAAAACGACAAGTTCACTTCCCCTGACTGTCCACACAAATGTCTAGGGAAAGTGTTCAATTTGCCAGTATTTGGTAGGTGATTGCTGTTGCAATACATTACTTAGTCATCTAAGCAATGCATCACCCAGTGTATATATTTGTGTATTTACACACCCACACAAACACACACCATAATATAGTGGTTGGGTTTTCTTCTAACTATAGCTGGTGCTTTGCAAGAAAATGTGTGGTCAGTCCTGCCTCTCATTCAAAATGGAGGAAAAGGACAATCACTAAAAAATTGGTCTGCTAGATAAAAGTTAGTGCTGCATATAAACAGATACAGATAAACACACACACAAAGACACATACACGTATATACACCATAATATAGGTGTTGTGTTTTCTTATGAATTCCCTGAGAAAGTTTGAAAATCAGAACAGGTAACACAGAACCATGATTGCAGTACCTTCTTTGAAGAACATAATCTCAATTTGATCCACCACGCAACATTAACCAATGACATTGAACAACTTGATCTATAGTTTGTTGCAATCTTCTATTCAATCATCAGAATGAAAGGTAATATGGCATGCTTGAATTTGCAAGTAGCATAGGTTCTGCATCTTACAATATTCAATATTTAAAAGATGAGGAACATAAATAATACTTCATGAAATAGCTTTCCATTTTCAGATACAAGGTAACTTGAATCAACCAACATTTGTTAATTTGCAGATGAATAATGAATCAGTGCATCTGTCCATCCATACCTAAATGAAAAGCTTTACTCTGTTCCCCTGCCTTTATTTATAAACAGCATAGCATCAACTATGTTATTTTACTAGTTCACTTCTCTAATTTACTGACAAGGCATGGAACCCAAAATATTACTTTACTAATTCATTTTAATACTTTTCTATGAATGTATTGTCCACAAAAATCCACAGCTAAAGTGTCTTTGACAAGTGGTCGTATTGGGGTGTGCCTACATAGCAAGAGAAAATCAAATTCACTCACTGTGAAATTGCACCAAGAAATGTGGGCTTCACATTAATAGCCATACAAGGAGAACATAAACTTTACTAAATAGACTTGTTTGCAGCTTCTTAATGTAGCTATCCTGTAGCCCTTTAGAGGCACGACTATAGAACAACTACTTAATAAACTGTAAACTAGGGCAGAGTGGCAATTTCCATATCATGATTCCTCTTTTCATTCTCTCTGTCCTCCTTTTTTTCCCACACTGGCAGCAAGCTGTACATAAAAAATAGGGGGTGACATATTCTGCCCAGAGGTGAATGGATGAGAGTGAAGGATCATAATTTTCTGCAATGGTTTTCAACTTACCACACTGTCTGCACCTATGCAAATGGGTCGAATGGATAAAAAATATAGAAACCCCAGCAACGTAGATGAAACATACGGGGGGGGGGGGGAGGAGGAGCCCAGACTGATTTACACTGTTTTTATAGGTGGCCAACAGAAAAATATGTGACTCAGCCTGTTGCACTCCCATAGCATTTGCTACATCTTTTGCCAATGTGGTAACACCCTAACCTCTGCACATTATTCAACAAGAAACCTGACCGTGCCAGGCTATCCAGAGTGACTCAAAAGTCTAGGTTCTTCCCCAGTTGACAAAGTTATTCTACTGATAGATTTTACTCTAATAGTTTCTTTATGCAATGCAAAACCAGCTTGCTCATTCTACAAACATTTATTCTTGATTCTAAGTTGTTGAAAACATATGTGGCTCAAAATGTCTTAGCATCATCTTACATTCATGTAAAATTGTAGGTGCCTACTTAAAATTATGAAACTTTGACTACAGAGGCAGAAAAGTAAGAATATACAATGCTTTGGATAAAAATCCAACAAAAAGTTTCTTCAGAAATATTGCAGACATGTAGCAGGTGCAAACTGAATTCAAATGAAAGGCAAGTACAGTACTGTACTTGGAAACAAAAGTTACAGGTTACAGACAAGAGTGAAAAGCACTTAAAACACTGAAATATCTTAAAAGCAAAAATGTTACATATAAGTATTTTAAAAGGACACACAGCAAGAGTAGATTAACATCTATGCCTGTTTGAATTTATTGAGGGAAATCTGTGTTGTCCTGTCCTTCTCCTTCTTCTCCTCCACCCCTTTCTGCTTTTATGGGGTGTTATATTTACATCATTTTCTAACAGATCACAATCTCATGTCAAATGATCTAATATACAGGTGCTAAATCCTGCACTAACTTGTTGAATCTCTTCTTTTCTTCCTCTCCATCAGACTTTTCCAGCCTCTGTTTTTCTTTTATTTAGCATATGGGGCCTTGGGGAGCCCTAGTGAGACATCATCAGTTTTCCTTCACAATGGCCACCTTCTTACTTTCTTAATAAAATGTACTAAGAAAGGTGGAGGGCAAAGGAAGAAGGGGGTAGCCAAAATGAGATGGCTAGATGGTATTGTAGATGCAATGGGTACAGAGCTGGGCAGGTTGAGGAGGATAGTGGAGGACAGAGGTGCCTGGTGGGCAATGGTACATGGGGTCACAAAAGGTTGGAATTGACTGTCCCACACATGTATAGCTAACTCATATTGTCCTCCTCTTTTCTTATTAAGAAGTAGGCTACCATCCTTCTACTATATAAAGTTGCTCATATGTCAGTCTGCTGATCTTCATCATTCCCTCTATTTATTGATTCATCAAAGTACATAATCAATTAGCAATTCATGGGAGTTTCTTTTCAGATGAGGATCCACAGCTTCCAAGACCAGAAGGAAAAGATCATGTGAAGCTCCTGGACCTCTCTTGAAGAAGCAGGAAGCCTACCTCTGGAGTTAGGGGAAGAGAAAGGACTATATCACTGGCCGTTCCTGATCTGGAACAGGACATAGCTGTCCATCCTTCCAATATTTATTCTTGTACTATAAGACTTGCAAACTCAAGCCATGGCTTCTTTTTCATCATGTTTATATTCAGTTATGACTTTTCCAAACCAATGTATGTCTTTGTCCACCCAACACCTAATAGGTCAACACTATTCATGTTTACTCAGAAGAAACTATTACTATATTCAATAGGGCTTACTGCCTAACATGATGGTTTAGATTTGCAGCCAACGACTAATTATGTCAATAATGTAACAAGCTCTGGATTTCCACCAAAGCAAAATAAAACAAATGAAAGCACCCTGGCATGAAAAACAAAGCCACATCTAACTTCTACTAAGTCCAGACATAATTATATTTTATGGATTTTAATATTAATATTTGTCACATTAAGTAAGGCAGTAACAGATAGGTCATACAATACATACAAAAGATTAATAAAGAACTAATAAAACAAAAACAATCCTGCCAATTGTCTGGTCAATGAGCAATTATATCCAGACAGGCAAAATACAATTTATTTTATTGATGAGTGCTTGTAAATTTAGTTGCTTGCATATAGTCTTTGATTTGCCCTCGGAAACTTCAAAGAATTTTTGGCAGTAAAGTGAGAATTATCCACTTCAGACACCCAGATTTTGCAAAGAAACACATTTCCCCTTATGTTTCTAGTGTTGTGGCTGCCTGCGTCATTAATTTGCTTTGTCCATCAAATGCTGATTGATGAATACACTTAATTTTAGCACACAAATCAAATCTTTCAGAGACAGAACAAAGCAGTGAGTGGCAGTGGTTGACATATGAGCAATATCCATATTAGAACATTAAAAAAAAACATAATTTGTTTTTGCTGGAAAACTGAATGAGGTATAGTGACTCTCAAATGATCAGACTGGTCAGTTACCACATGAAGAGAGACTAATTTTTAAAAAGAATTATTTAGGCCTATCTATGCTTTAGATAATATATTTCAAGCATTAAAATATCAATGGCAAAGATTAATTCTGCATCATGTCCTAAATAAAAAGCTTATGTGGTATTGAACCAGAGAAATGTAGTTCAAAATTATGTGGTCAATTATGTGGATAATTAATGGTTGACTTCTTGGGGCAAGTTCTATTGCCATAGGAAAAAGCATCTGCACCAGATTACATTTCAGTGAGGATTCTATCTCCTCCAGCATCTAACTATGACTATCAATTTACCTTTAATTAATTTTAACCTAGTATGACACACTTGATTCTTGGTTTTCTGACATAAAGATTCCTATGTTGCTTAATATACAGTAGTACCTCACTTAAAGAGCATAATGCATTCCATGAGATTGCTCTTTGAGTTTGCTCTTTAAGCGAAATACCATTGTAAGTGACCAATTGTGACTTCTGGTGGCGGTGGGGGGTGGGGAGATTACAAACCCCAATTTAGTTGTTAAGTGAAGTTTTGGTTGGTTTTAGTTGTTAAGCGAAGCAACCATTCAGAGAAAATTCTGCTCTTTAAGCGACTTAGTCTCTAAGCAAGGTGCTCTTTATGCGAGGTTTTACTGTACAGTGGTACCTCGCTTAAAGAGCATAATGTGTTTCACGGTGTCACCCAATTTTGGGTGATTGGATTCACTCTCTGGCAGAGGTACTAGAAAGACCCAAGAACTTACAATGAGGCAGGTTTTTCAGTCAGAACAAAATATGGTTTATTGGGAGCAAAAGCAAAGGGAAGCCTACTCAGGCATATAGTCTGGCCAGACCTATAATTCTAAATAGCTAACCTTCCCACAACCGTTCTGAGGAAAAGGCCCCCCTCGTGATCCCTGCTCACAAAATTTGGTGAACAGAAGATAACCCCCACCCACCTCTAAGGGCTTATATCTGCTATCTAGACTAGCTTCTAGGTGACAAGGGAGAGGGGATTGCAACTGGGAAAGAGGAAAGGCAATTAACATATTTTAATTACATGCAAACATAAAACAAAGGCAGCTCTGAGGTCAGATACTTTTAGTTACACAAAAGCGGCAGATTACAGCTATTGCTGAAAAAACCGGTTATAGAGAGTTTACATTAGGTCAAAGGAGCATATTTGTGGTTGACAGGAATAACCAATTGCATGTAGCGGCGGGAAAACAGTGGATTCCGGCATGAATGGAGCCTCCGGACGCAATTGATTTAGCGTCTAGCGTGTAAGCAAAGAAACAAAGAGAGATGTTAGAATCAATATGCCTTAATCATTTAGTTAATGGGAGACCTTTGAGGAGAGAGGTCACCTTTTGTTTTTTCCCTTTTAATTCTCTGGCTGTGTACGTGGGAGACGGGATGTCCGCTTGTCCCTGTGCTTGTCATTTTACTTCGCTTGCTTCCCCCCCTTTTTCCCTGATCAACTTTGGGGTAGTTCCCCACAGATTTTTGCTATGTTTTATGCTTGGTCAGTGTTCTAATCAATGTTTAATTGAACTTTAATCAAACCAGAGGAATGAGTCATTCAGCTTCCTTTGTGAAGGAATTTCTGCTTATCAGAAAACGTCATCAAACCGGTTTTAAGAACAATGGAGGCAATCAGGGCCATGTTTTACATTCCTTGCCAGAGTCTATTGACTATTGGGTAATCCCCCTTCCTCCTTGAGAGCATTCCAATCATATGATTTAACTTTTGGCTTCTACCTTATTTTCCATGTGTGTGTGTTGTGTTGTGATTTAATAAACGTTTTGATTAATTATAATGCTTTATTCAAAATTTTAGGTATCAACTCCTTCCCTTCTTCTCTTAAGATTCGACTGACCAGTGGGCAGTCGTATCTTAGGCTGAGTGGGTCCTGGTGTGGTATGCCCCCCCCCGGGGGCCCTGGTCACGTGGGTCCTGGTACAGCGTTCTCAGGGATTACAAAAAGGGGCACACACACACAAATTAGAATTATAACTACAGCAATCCCAAACCCCGCTATGAATAAATGTTTCCAACATCTGGGAGTAGGCCAATTAGCCAATTCCCCAGTGAAAACCCAGTGTTTTACTCTCAGTGGTGAGATTGTGGATGGTTTCTTCTGCCTGCTTGCTGTTAAATTTAGGCAGCACATCCATTTAAAATAAGGGGGTTGTCCAAACTACCAAATGAACATCCTAACATTCTATACATTCTACACATGTTTAGAAATTTAAACTAAAGAAAATACAGGAACACAGTTTGCTAGCAATACTTTAGAGAGAGAGGTAGAGAGAGAGAGAGAGAAAGGGGGGTCGAGAAGAAATGAGGTGGTAGGAATACTAATAATAAAAGACATGATACTCCTCCATTGAATTTTAGACATGCTCTGGAGCACTGTCATCCGTTCACTTTTGGGATCCAACACAAGGCTTCCACATCTTTAGGTTTTCCTGTAGTGAGGGAGAGAAAACACAACACATCTCCCCAAAACCCTCCCACATTTACTTTTAAACTTTTTTTCCTTAACCCTAGTAACAATAAACGACAACCACTCATGTTTTCAATGTACTTCCATTGCATTCACTGTTCCCTGTGGATTTATGTAAGGGAATTCCTTAAGATTCCAGGTTTAGTAGGAGAAGAGGGCTTTTATTGTGCAAACCCCATACTTACTCCAGAAGCCACTAATGCATGATCCAATTGCAACTGTGAGTGCTTTTTAGAGGCAGGAATTTACCTTCCTGGCCCAAACCAATGTAAACCAAATTAAATACTTTGAGCAAACAATTGTTTCACTCCCATCTGATCTGAGGAAGGTGCTGCTTCCCTACCAAATTCAGCCTCCCCCTCCCCTTTGTGAGTCTGGGAGTCTCCTAACTAATTTCTAAACTGGCCTCATTGTGAAATCTATTTGTTTACCTTTACCCTGTTTTCCTTCTGGCATCCTGTATAATAAGAATGAGGGTTTAACAAACGCACTGCAGATGTTTTTGAAATAACTTTATTGTTGGAGTTGCAAAGCAATCTTTATGGTTCAGTTTCTTTAACTAGGATTCTTAACTGGGGACGGTGCATAGGGACACTCAAATTTCTTAAGATTGTGCACTTAGTAGGATGAGAGGAAATTTCCCATGTGCGATGTTCCAACAATCTTCAGAAGCCACTCACACAACACACATGCAGACAAGACAAAATACAGCTATGCAATGACAGAACAGACTATGCAGGGGCAGGGCACCTCTCCTGCCTTCCTTAAGGGAAATTTTGGCAGGGAGTTTGCCCAGAAATAAAAACATTTAGCTTTATTACTTTTGACTGTGCAGCCATTCTTTGTGATGTTAAAGGCTTACAGCTGCTCTTAAGGAGCAAGCTACTATGTGCTTATTTATTTACTATGCAAAACTTCTCCCACCTTTTTCCGGAACTCTTGTTGCAAGGTCCTGGGTTTGAATCACAATTTTTAAAAGCATTTTTTTTTCTTTTTCAGATCGAAAATCAAATGTGCTTCCTGGGGCTTTTGCGATTCAGTTAATTCAACCCCAGTACATGTGTGTATTGAGCCACATTATACAAAATCAAATTTACAGCAACCATTTCAGAAATGCATATGTTTTCAAAAGGTTTTAATAGGTTTATGTTCAAATTAACTTTTCACTATGGAGCAGCAGTTTCCTCCTTTAAAGCAATTCAGACAAGCAGAGCTTTGCACAGACATGATTCCAAGTTTCCAATTTAAACTTATCCAGATTATAACACATGCATAGCCCCTCTGTTTAAGCAAGTATCAGATTATACAGGACAATGTTCCATTTCCCCTGTGCCACACATTAAAGGTTCCCCTTTATTTTCCATTATTTTCCTACTAGGCCATATCTCCTTTTATTTCTGAAAATGGGTCTCCACGTGCCACAATTTAGAGACTGTTAAGGCATACATCAGACAAACCAAATTCTGAGTTAGCATGGCCCTTTTAAGATGTGGGCCAGATTTTCGAGATACAGTTTAGGCAGATGCTTCTCGGCCCCCCTTCCCACAAAACTGGGTTCTCAAGTGAGACTCCAATTGTCCTTTTTCCCAGGGTAAAAGACAAGCCAAAACCTCCATTTCCGCTATCTTCATGCCCTGCCTTGGGACGAGACCTTGGGCCACCCAGAACTCCAGGATTTGCTCCGAAGGCTTTCTTGGGGTCCCTTGCCTATCTGCAAGTTTTCCAATTCAATTATAATATTGCCAGGTTGAGCTGAGCACTTTAAATGAAGCCGGGTAAAAGGGTGGTTGAGGTGATTTGCCTTCTTGCATTGATATTTTGTGCAGGCCAATTCTGCCTGCGGGGAGTACCCTAAATTTCATCCATATGTGGGGCGTATGGCCAGGTAGCAAACTTATGTTTCAAAATTAGCCTTTCATCAGATAAGGCTCATTTATTTCATATTTGTCAACCTTGCTGGGACAGCAGGGTGACACAGATTAATTTGAGGCACAACGAAAAGGAAGAATAAGTCCCCATTTCTTTGCCAACTAGGGCAGTGGAATCAGAATTTGGGTGGGGCAGTGCATATGCCTGTAATCTTGGACATTATGCGACTCTGTTTACTTTAGTGGCCAAACAGGAAGTTCAGCTGATGGCCAAGCTTAGTGGAAGAGGAAGGAGGGGCTGCTTTCCCCCTTCAGGCTATTGTGAATGGAATGTGTTTTTTTTTCTCAGCAGGAGGCAATTTCTTAACTTCTCTGCAGTGCTACAATGTTTGCACTCTGCACATGTTCTATGGAAAGTCCGAATTTTTACTTTGGAAGCCATTTCTTTAAAAACAAATGCATTTCCAAACACATATTGGTTGCAGTTGGCTTTGTATGGGAAAGAGGGACCCTTCTAATTAATCCATCCCAATTTCCACCCTTTGCCAATCTCAAAAAAATTTTTTAGATATACCAATCATCAAGTTAGTATATTTGTTTTGTTTTCCAATTAATTCCATTTTATTTGCTGCATTTTTCCACCATTTCTAAGTTCCAATTCTTTAATTTTTCAAGACCTTTATTGCTTGATCAGTTCAATTTCAGGCCTTATTTTAAAGCAGCAATGCATTTGAGCGTTGCTAATTCACTAGCCTTATAATACTTTTGCCATGTCCCAATCTAAAGGACAACAATAATCCCGATTTATACATTTCCAATCTCTGTCTTAAAGTTTAAACTAGACAGGGAAAGGGATAACATCATTTTGTTAACCATACTTTTTATATACTTTTACATTATATTTACAGATCTGCCACATCTCCAGCATGCATCGGGCCTGGGTACTCTTTGGAAGCATAACTTCTTAAGGAAATGCTTCCTTCCCCTTTGAATTAAAGCCTTCTGCAGAGCATGTTAATACCTCACAATGGCAGTTTAAAATTTCTAAGTTTCTAGTCCTCATTATTTACATATCACAAAATGCAGGCACACATTTATTTCGTTCACACACACACCCAGGGCCCTCACTAAATTCATTCATTCATCATACCTGCATGCATATTTACATATATTACACATCCATTCCATTTTTAAACTTTACATTAGCTCTCCTTTTTCTCCTGCAATGCTCCACGCAATCGCTAGAAAAGCAAGGGAAAATGCCATGCTTTCTCAGACCTTAAGGGCCATGTTTTACTGTGATTCTCAGGAGGCTGGAATTACTTGCCACCTGGGCACAATGACTTAATCTTATTGTTACTCATTCTTATAAGCCATTCCCAGGCTGCCTCTTATGGCAATAGCCTGGGATTCTTCCAATTTGGGCTGCCCCGTGTTCGAATTCAGTTACACTTTAACAAATTGCTTTGACTTAGTTGGGGCTATCCTTTGAAATAACAGACAAATTACAATTTATGTGGGTGCTGGGCTACCTTAACCCTTTGTTTAATCTATGACTGCTGTCCCCTTCAAGCCTTTCAGCCTGAGTGGGTTGCAGCGGGCTCAAATTTTAAATGCTTTTCTATTCTGTTTACTCTTTTTCATTCTACTCTATTTAGCACCCCCCACTCTGCTAGCAGGGATGGATGGCAATAAACTATTCCTCCTTCCCTTTTCTCTTTTGACTGAGGGGTCCTCTTCTGCTTACTGTGTCCTAGCTTTCCCTTTTCCAACGAGTCCATTGAGATTGGCTCACTGTTTCAATTCGAGCTTTTAATTTTTACCTTTTTCTTTTTGATTTTATAGTGCCCAATTTTCCTCATGATTTCCTTATTTCACTAAGGACGCCTTCCATCATTCCTTTCAGCCCGCTCACTCCCGCAACTCCAGGAACTTCCATCTGTTCCCAAGGTCCGATTTCTTCTACAACTCCCCTTCCCAACATGTCCCGCTGGGGCATGTCTGAGAGGTCCAGTAGGTTTACCTCTGCGGTTTAACCCACTGTAACCTGGGGGGGGCTGCAAAGTTACGGACCCCAGACTCTCCCGACTGGATTTGTTCCTTTTGCTGGCAGGGGTGGTGGGCATCAAGGGCTGAGGGAGCACCCCAGATTTACAAGGATACCATGAGCAGCGGGTTTGAGGAATTAAGGAGCCAGAAGGTGCAATGGACCCAAAACGGTCCTCTTCAATCCTCCTCAATTGCCTCTCTATACTTTGGGGATCCCCAAATTCGGGAGGAGGATTAGCCTTCTCCCATTACAATATAAAGATTGCCCTCGCAAGGGTATCGTTCAAGGTTTTGTGGGTGCAGCCTCACGGAGAGCGCTGCGTGCTCCGAGTCCCCAGATCTCCCCAGACTCGCTTCTAGCATTCTAATAAATTCCTTTAGGTGCCTTAAACTTAAGTTGCCTTCTCTAGGCCAGGCGGGCCTCAGGTCCCTTTAAAAGGGGCCGGTCTTGGTTGCTTAAAAGTTTCAACCTCCATTTGCTCAATTTTAGACTTGGGTCCCACCAAATTCTTCCAATTCTTGAGGACATTGCTGCGTGGCGTCCCACCAGCCTTTTCCTTCTTTCAGCCCAGCCTGAACTCTCAAAAAGCTCCTCCCATTAGCTTGCCTTAGGCCTAGGTCTTGGTGCTTACCGAGTTACCCCGCGCAGCGCACTGGCGGGAGCGGACCACACAGTTTCTTCCCTTGGTGTCTCTCAACGGGCATCACCCGTTTCTTGAAACGGAATTTACCCTGGCCTCAAAGGGCAACGAACCCCTTTCTTGACCAGGCCTGCCAATTGGCCACGTGCACTCAGTTAATCACTCTGGCACACCGTGCTTTTCCGAAGGTCCTCAATGGGCGCCACCCGTTTCTTGGACCCTCCGCCCAACTCGTAAAGACCCCAGTGTCAGGTGATGAATCTGTTCACTGGACCCTGAAATTTAAACTAAATTGCTCACGGGTGGACAATTCCCGTTCTTGCTTGATTTCTAGCTGGCTAGCGAGGCCAGACTAGTGGTCAATTCTTTGCGCAGCTCAGGTTCGTCAGACCGTATCTGCTGCACCCTCGGTGGGACTCTAACCCACGCTTTCAATACTCGAGCTGCCACCCGAGGGGAAGTTGAGTTCAGCTGGCTTTTTAAACTAACTTGGCAAGAATTTCAAAGGGACCCCAAAATCAAAATTATACGTTACCGATCCTGAAGTTTTCAGTCGCAGAGACGAACCGCAGATGAGTCTCTCAAAGCCTGATTGAAGATTTCGAATAGGAGGTCGTTCTGGTTTTTCTTTCCCTCTCTTTGTGTCCTGCACCTCTTAAGGAGGTTGCAGGAACCAGAGGCATCCCGGCACGAGCCCCCAATTATGTCACCCAATTTTGGGTGATTGGATTCACTCTCTGGCAGAGGTACTAGAAAGACCCAAGAACTTACAATGAGGCAGGTTTTTCAGTCAGAACAAAATATGGTTTATTGGGAGCAAAAGCAAAGGGAAGCCTACTCAGGCATATAGTCTGGCCAGACCTATAATTCTAAATAGCTAACCTTCCCACAACCGTTCTGAGGAAAAGGCCCCCCTCGTGATCCCTGCTCACAAAATTTGGTGAACAGAAGATAACCCCCACCCACCTCTAAGGGCTTATATCTGCTATCTAGACTAGCTTCTAGGTGACAAGGGAGAGGGGATTGCAACTGGGAAAGAGGAAAGGCAATTAACATATTTTAATTACATGCAAACATAAAACAAAGGCAGCTCTGAGGTCAGATACTTTTAGTTACACAAAAGCGGCAGATTACAGCTATTGCTGAAAAAACCGGTTATAGAGAGTTTACATTAGGTCAAAGGAGCATATTTGTGGTTGACAGGAATAACCAATTGCATGTAGCGGCGGGAAAACAGTGGATTCCGGCATGAATGGAGCCTCCGGACGCAATTGATTTAGCGTCTAGCGTGTAAGCAAAGAAACAAAGAGAGATGTTAGAATCAATATGCCTTAATCATTTAGTTAATGGGAGACCTTTGAGGAGAGAGGTCACCTTTTGTTTTTTCCCTTTTAATCCTCTGGCTGTGTACGTGGGAGAGGGGATGTCCGCTTGTCCCTGTGCTTGTCATTTTACTTCGCTTGCTTCCCCCCCTTTTTCCTTGATCAACTTTGGGGTAGTTCCCCACAGATTTTTGCTATGTTTTATGCTTGGTCAGTGTTCTAATCAATGTTTAATTGAACTTTAATCAAACCAGAGGAATGAGTCATTCAGCTTCCTTTGTGAAGGAATTTCTGCTTATCAGAAAACGTCATCAAACCGGTTTTAAGAACAATGGAGGCAATCAGGGCCATGTATACATTCCTTGCCAGAGTCTATTGACTATTGGGTAATCCCCCTTCCTCCTTGAGAGCATTCCAATCGTATGATTTAACTTTTGGCTTCTACCTTATTTTCCATGTGTGTGTGTTGTGTTGTGATTTAATAAACGTTTTGATTAATTATAATGCTTTATTCAAAATTTTAGGTATCAACGGGATTGCTCTATAAGTGAGTTTGCTCTTTAAGCAAAACACCATTGTAAGTGACCAATTGTGACTTCTGGTGGGGCGAGTTTTGGGTTGGTTTTATTTGTTAAGCGAGGTGACCATTCAGAGAAAATTCTGTGCTCTAAGCGAGTTACTCTCTAAGTGAGGCGCTCTTTATGCGAGGTTTCACTTTATTTGTTTTCTAAACAATCAAATAAGTCGATTTACCTTGCCCAAAGAAACAAGTTGTAAGATCTTTTCATCTCCAGGGAGAGGAGACACTATAAACTGATCCATTGACATGTTTAGTTTCTCACTGAATCATAAACTCTTTGCCTTCCTAGCAGTCTGTTTTCAGGAACAACAGGCATAACTTCTGGCCCAATTTGCAGAATGTTTTTCTTTCCTCTTAAATTTTAGACCATCCTTTCCAGAGCAAGAGTTCTGGAAGACACAGATGGTTGTCTTTTTTGTAATAATAATCCAATAACACTATTAGTCAACTGAGAATTTATTAGTCTGGTAAATAAAATCTGAAACCTGGCTCCAAAGCTCTGAGGTATGCATTTATCTTGATTCTTCACAAAGATGGGAAATATTCATTTATGAGACCTCAACATCCAGTTCCCGAGTTTCCTTCCTTCTTCTTCTAGAAGTTATCCAAAACTAAGTCTTTCCCTATTTGTGATCTTTCAACTAAGTATTTAGTTCTAATAACAGATATTAGGCTGGATCTAGTTAATGCTTAACAGACTTTGCAATGTTCCAACCTTTTACCTTCTGCATCACACCTTCTTTGCTTTTGCAAGATACTGTGCTAGACTCCATATGAAGAGCAGGGGAAACAATGCAGAAGGTTGTATGGAAATGGGGGAATGGAAAGGGATACTGGGGAAGCAAATTTTAAAAAATGGACATGAGTTTTTACACCAGATCACTTGAGACAATTCATTCACGTTATCATCATCAGGATGAAGAATTAAAATTCCTGCTTGCACATTCGATAGTATTGATGCATCCTTTTATGTCAATTAGTTTTTTCCACATGCAGTGGGGGAGGCAGTCTTTGCCATCTGCCAGACTTTTATTTAGTGTGATTCAGATGAGCCGGACATCTTTACAAGAGAATGCAAAATCATTACTTTGTCAATTTACTATGAAACCCAAAGGAGAAATTTCTAATGTATCATTTATTGAAACAAGAATTTAAAAAACCACATTATGCTCCTAGAAATCAATGTTTAGCTCTTTACTCAGATGGATTCATCAAAGACACGTCAAGGGACTTTGGTGGGTAGATATAGGACTTCTGCTTTTATACTATTAAAAGTCAATTTTCTGTGTGTTTGCAATTGATTTAACATAGCCTTTAGAATTTTCAATGCACAGTTTTAAGTCTCTGGAGGAAGCATGCCCACTTACATAATCTGAGTAATGCAGTTTCTCAATCACACCTGTTGCTTTTAATGCCCTACTTTATATTTCCAATGTTCAAAATTAAAAGCAAATCAGGAAGGAAAAAAGGTACATCTCCATAGGTTTTTGCCAGCTTTGAAGAAATAGATACCGTATTGTTGAAAGACTGTAAACCATTAAAGATAGTAGCTCATAGGTTAAATTGTAATCTTGTAGCCATTTGTACTGGGATTATTTCCCACTACATTCAGGGATAGGATGGCATCGTTACCATTTTGAGCATATTTCAGGGCTCAGTTGTGTTCAAATTCCTTGCCAGTTGTGTTTTCTGAAAACTGAATGCTTCTTGTGGGGGGGAAATATTTTCCATTTATCCAGAATACAGTATTTGTATTTTCTCCAGATGGCACTTTCACTGGTGGTAACTAAGGAGGGATCTTCTTAATTGTTTCAACCCCATATTCTAAATGCTTCCCGAGGCAATCTAACTGGCACACAGCTTAAATTATGAATTTTAGGCATCAAGAAAACATGTTGTTTAATAAAACTTCCCAGGGTTTGAAAAATCCTGTGATAAATTTTTCTGAGCAAGAATAGTAGCCCAAATTCTGTTAGTTACACCAGTGAACATAATTAAAATGCCCTAACTCTGAGGATGGCCTGGATCAGGGGGCACTTCCTATGCCCAGTCTATTTCTGCCTGCACTCAAACCTAAGGATATCCTGAGCCTGGGATCTCAGCCTGCGCCTGACCCAAATCTTTTTCCCCCAGCTGCCGGACCTGTCAGATCTGGGTTTTGACTCTGACAGTGATCAGCCCTCAGTCAGGGAAAGGTCCAGAAAGGAGCTAGAACTGAGACATAGGCAAGCTAGGGCAAAGTACCAAAGAAGGTTTCCAGCTGATACTAATTAGCTGGGAGGCTTATAAGAAAGCTTGTTGCAGCCTTCCAGCATCAGTACAACTCTCATGCGAAGACTAACACCCTGCTTGACTACAGACTGCCTGCTTAGACCCTGATCTGCCTGCCATGACTCTGACTTCTCTGCCAACCCTGATGATGACCCTGGACACCCTTTGGATTAGATGCTTGCTTGGACTACCAGCAACCAGACCTCACCTTGCCTTTTGGACTTTGATATCTGAACTCTTCTCAAATAGACTCTCTGTGTAGTACTGCTGTGCAGTGACCGTGCCCAGTCAGGTAGGTGAGCACACCATGTGACATTGTTGGTGCCCCTCAAGCAGCACGCATTCACACACACCCACATGACATCACCGTAGGGATGCTGGCAACATCACATGGGTGTGTGGACACACGTGGTACCTGCTTGTGTGCCTCTTTCTCCTCCTTGGGCTCTCAGTCCCAAAAAGGTTCACCATCACTGCCCTAAGCCAGTACCAAGATTCTGCAGAGCAGGAAGCCTCACTTGGGTATAAAAGTGGAGGAATAGCAATTCATCCACCTCTGCAAAAAGCAACACATGTGCAGATGGCTCTATTTCTTACTGTGAAGCTTGGTTTCCACTAAGTGAAGCTGAACAGAATATTAACAATTATGTTTTTACCGGCGTAGTTTCTTTTTTTACAGTGCAAGTTTTTTCCCCTTATAGCTCACTTGTTTGTGTCTCTGGCTTCAGAGCCAGAGGTTGGCAGTTTGATTCCACACTAAGCCTTTGCTAATAGAGCCAGCCTGTGTGGTCCTGGGCAAGCTACACAGTCTTAGGATGTCCTCAGCATAAGGGAGTAGTAAACCACTCTTGAATATTTCTGCCGGGAAAATCCTGAAAAAGTTCATCATAAATCAGAATAGACTTGAAGGCAGATTATTATGTACAGTATTGCATTTTTTTTACTGTGCAGCTGCAAACCAGAAATAACAGGAAAGTTTCCAAGGCTTAAACAACAGGTAATAAAGTCACTGAAATCAAAGTAAATTTATTTTCTTACCCCCTCTATACTAGCCTATATCAGATCACAAACTGCTCATGAAAATTTAACTCAGAGCTAACCTATACTTTTCAGATACTCATCAATGAACAAGGGAGTGACCTAAGTGCTAAAAGCATGTAATCTCACAGCAAGTACTTTTCCCACTACACTTAGTTTGCAACTAAGCATGCTTTGCTTTGTGGTTGCTCCTTGGCATCTAAACACAGGCTTCTTTTCCAAGTGTGAATATTTTTCCTGGACACAAGCATTTACCTAAGTAATGTATATGGAACACTAACATTTCAGCTCTAATGTTAGGTAATCTTTAATGTTCAGTTGGGTCTAGATGAAGTTTAAAAAAATATGCAATTCATCTGCCATGTGACTTGGGGACTGCTATTCATATGTCAAGCCCTTCTCTCAATTCCAATAGTAGCCACCAACTCACTTGTTGAAGACACAAGAAAGGATCTTCTCACTGGGTGCTCTCAGGCTCTAGAAAGCACTGTCCCAAGAAGCTAGATTGGTCCCTACCAGTATATAGTTTTCTTTTGTGTTTTAGCTCAAAGCTATTGTATAATAGTACAATTTTTGCGGGAGAAACTCTGCTCAGGGACTGCCCAGATGAGGCTTCTTTCATGTCCCCAAGAGCTGGGACAGAGATGGGCACTCAATCTATCAATCAGTACCTGGGTTTCGAACTGCTAACTTGCTGGCCTTCCAGTTAACAAGATGAGCTTCTTCTGAGCCTCCGCAGATGCTTAATACTGCAGACAAAAATGTCTGCAGAAGCAGGCAGTGCTGGCTCTTCAGCTATGAAACAGAGATGAGCACTGAACCCTAGAGTTGAATACGACTGTCTTTCGAGCAAGGGTGACTTTTACCTTTACCTACCTATGATTTTAATTGTTATAAGAGATCCCTATGGTGAGAAAGGGCAAGTACAAATTTATTTATTTATTTTTATTTATTTATTTATTAGTCAAATTTATATTCCGCCCTACTCACAGAAGCGAGTCAGGGCAGAGCACAATGGACATAAAATAAACCCCTAAAAACACAAAAAGAACAAAGTAAAGTTAAAACCCATTTAAAAGACAACTTCTCATTCCCTACACTAACCCACCGAATATAGGAATGAGGGTAGGAATGGGGGGGGGGGAGAGAGATACAGAATGTTAAATAAGCCAGCGGGGGGTGTGTGTGTGTGTGTGTGTCAATAATTGAATTTTGATTGGTAGTTTTAATTATGTATTTTAAACCTGCTTTGTAAGCCACCCAGAGTTGGGGTTTCTCCCGATTGGGGCGGGATAATAAGTTAGAATAAATAAATAAATAAATAAAAATAAACCCTCATTACCCCACACCATCCTTGCCAGCCAGGTTTTCAGGTCCTTTCTAAAAGCCAATAACCCCACCTGAAGGCGCAGCTCCAGAGGCAGGTGGTTCCATAGAATCGGAGCGAACAGGGAGAAGGCCCTCTTTCTCATGCCAGAGAGTCGAGCCTCTCTGGTGGATAGAATCACTAAGGCACGACTCCGGTCCGCTCTGGTGGGACGGACAGATACCCTTGGGAAGATGCAGTCTCTCAAGTAAAGCCATATAGGGCTTTAAAGGTCATGACCAGCACCTTGAATTGCACCCGGAGGCAAACTGGCAGCCAGTGCAGCTCCCAAAGCAGCGGGGATGCATGAGAGTAATGCCCACATCCCAACACCACCAAGGCTGCCACATTCTGGATCAGCTGCAGCCTCCGGATAGTCAACAAGGGCAGCCCCATGTAGAGCGCATTGCAATAATCTAATCTGGAGGTGACCAGGGCATGGGTGATCATGAGTAAGGAGTCCCTGTCCAGGAGTGGGCATAACTGGCGAATTACATGCAATTGTGCAAAGGCCCTCCTGGCCACAGCTGCCACCTGCTCATTGAGCAGGAGCCATGAGCCCAGGAGGACCCCCAGATTGCACACCGGATGTGTTTGAGGCAAACTAGCCCCATCCAGAACCACAGATGGTATTAATAAATAAAATAAACCCACCCCTCTCTGGGATGTATGCACCCAGTCGCATGGTTCTTTGAACACAGAACCTTGTCCACGTTGGGGTTTTGCATGCATTTTTGCAATTCATTCAGAGCTGCTCCTCTTGCTCTACCACTGTTCATTTCGATCACTTAAAAATTTAATCACAACACAACTTTCTTTGAAATATATATATACAGTAGATTGCACAGTGGCATTTTTGTGTGTATGTGTGGAATGTGTCTCTTTATATTAGACCTGGAAATATCTCCTGAGAGAATGAGAGATATTGCAGAAAGATAAAAGCATTGTACCATTCTCCATTCCCCTTTGTTCTTTTTAGACAGTAGTATTGTACACATTTATGAAAAAATCCAGAGCAAATGGGAAAACTGGCATGTATCAGTGTTTACCATCAATGTCTTCCATGACAGAACAGGAAAGAGTAAGATGTGGAATCAAAGGTTGTGCAACCTGCCACATTGGATACTTGTTATTGATGCTTCTGTTGAGCAGAGATGAAGAGATGAAGAAAGCTAATGAGATTCCATAGCTAGAGGCATAGTAAGATAAAATAGCTAATGTAAGAGTGGCCATTTTGCAAACCTGGAGCTGGGAGACCTGATAATAATGCCTCCTTCTCATGGCAGAGGAAAACAGGCTTGTAATAAGGGCAGAATCAATGGATGTGCTGGGAGCAAGACTAGTAATTGCTTAGTACCAGAGAAATGGGAAAATGCTATCTGTGTGGAAATGGCTAGGGGTTACCCAGTGCAAGATAGTTCTCTAACAGAAATGGAGAACCTGTGGCCGCAGCACCATTTTGATATAGGAACACTACATTTCCCCCTGTCACTTCTGTCATTATCGTATATTTTTACCTCCAGTTCTGTTCCATTCTTTATTTCAACCCATACAATTTTTCCCCTTTCATTTTAAGATAAGTATTTCATTACATATTTAAACATGTGGTTATTTTTTTAAATAAGTGTGTGTGTGTGTGTTTTCTTTCAAAGTAATTCAGAGTGAAAGACTTGTTTTTTACTACAACTGCCAAAATCTCACATCATTCAGACCAGGCCCCTTGCTGGCTATGCTAAATAGGAATCTGGTATTTGTTATCCCCAAAGAAGTAAATTCCCCAAACCTTGAAAAACAAGTGTTTATTTTGATATATAAAACTGACAGATTTAGCATCTCAACAGTGATATAAATGAACAATACAGAGAAGAGCTGACAAAAAGGCTTGCTCCCAAAGTGTAATGTGGAGCAGATTTCTGAATAGATCTGCTAATAACTGTAATTTTAAAATGAAACAAAGAAACAATTTCTTTGGCTGAAATCCAATGGCAAGTTGCTAATAGAGTGGGCCTATTGAATCAATGGGAAGTACAGAATTGACTCACCAGGTCCCTATCGATTCAGCAGGCCTATTCTAGTTGTGGATTTCAGGCATCATATCTGTATTTATTATACAAGTCATTTATAATGTTTTGTGTGTATGCCACTAGCCAGATAGTTAGATTGTCAGTTCAGGAGGGGAGAAACTTCCATTCAAATCCTAACTGAGTACAGTAATACCTCGGATAACGTTAAGACTTGGTTCCACAAGTCTTAACGTTATCCAATTTTTAGCCTTATCCGATTCATGCACCAGATAATGTTAAAATCCTATTCAGATGGATCAGATAATGTTAACTCCATAGAGAACAGCAACAGAGGCTTCAAGGGAAAGCCAAGGAAACCTGCTGGAACCTTTGTCTAAAGGGTAAATACATTACAAAAGCTTGCAAAACAAGTCTGACTAGTTTAGCAAAGCAAAGCAAAGCAAAAGCAGACATGGGGGGTGGGGGACTCCAATTTAAACCATGCAGAGTTTCCATATGGAGCCATGAGCACAGGAATCAGTTTTAAAAGCTAATAGCAAGGGTGCCCATACTTTTCTGGCCACGGGCCAGTCACATGGTTCATAGGTGCCCAAACTACAGCCTGTGTGTCAGATCTGGCCCTGGCACCAATTCATCTGGCCAGTTCCACCATTGCCACTCCCAGATGGATTGGTGTCATGGGCCAGATCCAGCCCAGAAGCCTTGCTAACAGCAGGGATGCCTAAACTTTTCAGACCATGGGCCAGTCATGTGGTTCATGGGTGCCCAAACTACTCCCTGTGGGCCAGATCCAGCCTCTAATGCCAATTCATCCAGCCCACCCCATGCTCGTTGATACCAGAAGCAGAGATTGGGTGAGTTTTATTCCCGCTTCTGGGAGCAACGAGATTGGAACAGGCCAGATGAATTGGTATCAGGGCCAGATACAGGCTGTAGTTTGGGCACCCATGAATTACGTGACTGGCCCGTGGCCTGAAAAGTTTAGGCACCCCTGCTGTTAGCAAGGCTTCTGGGCTGGATCTGGCCTATGACACCAATCCATCTGGCCCACACCACCCTCATCACTCCTGGAAGTGAGGGTAAAACGGGCTGGATGAATTGATGCCAGGGCCGGATCTGGCTCATAGGGAGTAGTTGGGACACCCAGGAACCACATGACTGGCCAGTGGCCTGAAACGTTTGGGCACCCCTACTGTTAACAGCCCTGGGGGATGACATATTGTATTGCTTATGCTGCTCATTGTTTTTTTATTATTTTCCATTTAAAAACACTCTTGATTGACATAGACCTTCAAAAAGTTCAGTCAAAGTGCTTTTAAATGCCACTCAGAAATAATTTTGAAAGCAGCTAAAAACATTACTAGCTACACCAATAAAGCAATGCCTATTCAGCATGTTACTTTTGACAACGGTGTTACAAACTCTAAGGACAAAATGCATATTCCCAATTTCTCTCTTTCTTAATGAAAAAGGGTATCTTCACACAATGAACTAGTTAGTTCTGTGTCACTCTGATAAGGCTGTCAAGGTAAGTACAGTAAAACATCGGATAACGCTAAAACTTGGTTCCACAAGTCTTGGTGTTATCCGATTTTTAGTGTTATCCGATCCATGTTAAAATCCTATGGGACGGATCGGATAACGTAAAAGCTCCCTAGAGATACATTGTAACTGCACAGGCTTTAGCGGTTGTTATCCGATCCATCCGATAGGACCTTAACGTTATTCGATCCAATTCTCCTCCCCAGATTACTTAACGTTATGCAATTTTAGTGTTATCCGATCCAATCGTTATCCGGTGTTTTACTGTAATATATTTAAGGAATTGGTTTACCAGTTTTAGTCCCTCAGAGAGCTTTTGTTGCCAAATGGGGATTTGAACCCTGGTCTCCAGAATCATAATCTGTCACTTAATCCACTACACCACACTGGCTTCCTAACATCAGGTACCTCATTAAAACAACTGTCAATCACGCTCAGATTTTTCAGAGTTTCATAACTGCAAAAAGACCAGCCAATTTTCAGCAACAGCAGAATTACCCTCCTCCCCAAAAAGGTTATCTTTTTCATTTGCATTTTTGTTTTGTTTTGTACTGTTATTATGTTTAATTCTGTTTCTTTTGTTTTCTGTGTTCTGTTATTAAAATCTATTTAAACATTTTAAAGGGTTATTTTGTACAAAAAGTGGTGTTTTGCTTATAAAGCTTATGGTTTACACTACAATCTTTGTTTATGCTATGAAAAAAAAACACACCCTATTTCTGCAGTTTAATTTTGGTTGGGTTGGTTTACTTCATTTCAGTTTGATTTTGGCCAACAAAAGGTCCCAAAAGATCCACAAAACATTTTGTAATATCATTCAGCCTAGGGTTCTGAAATTCTGGAACCAATAATTTAAAAATCAATGTTTGCAACCTCTTAAAATCTTTATCCGCAGGCTATACAAATAATAGAATTTGGCATCAAAAGGTATAACAGTTACTTTGGTTAACATGGAAACTGTCACAAAGAGTATGAACATACACTGCACAAATCTTTTAGCTGTCCTGGGGAATAAAATCCCTGTGGACTTCTTTGACACAGCTGTGATGGGTGCTAGAAGAAGCTGAATGGTCAAGTTTGAGTACCTTAAACTCAAGTTGTAGAAAGAACCTGCCAAATATATCAAACAGAGCAATCAATGTAGAAATGCGTTGAAAATGGGTCTCGAAGGAAGTGGAAATATCCTCCTTGAAACCACCTCTGTCCATTTTATACCAACTGACAGTGAGGTGAGGCTATTAGTATACAGTCCAGACCAAAGAAAAATGTCTCAGATGAAAACAGTCTGTGAATCAGTTCCAACATGATGGCACATAACAAGAGTATGCTACTGCCTAAACATGAAATGAAATAACATCACATATGAAATCTCCCCAGGCCTTCATCCATCAGATATGAAACCAGTCTTGCAACCGATGAGAATGGCTATGCAACAGAGAGCCTACTGAAGCAGGTAATTCTCTATGTTCAGGCCATAGGATGCTAGTCTTGGTATTTTAAAGTGGTTTCAACACTGATGTGTTACTTATGACTCCTCAACAGATGGGGGGGGGGCTTTCTGGACTACAACTATAATTACTAGGTTATTCTGAGAGTTGTGGTCTAAACTAATAATATCTTCTATTTTTATTCCACAAGCAAAATGATGTCCAGCACTTTATACATGGTGGCCCACGAGAAGGTTCTGAAGATACTCCTTTTGGTGTCTCCATGGGATATAAAAGCAAGGAGCTTGTTAAAGGAATTTCCAGTTACAATACATGGACAACATTTTACTTAGCTGGTCAGAGGCTATGATGGAAGTACATACCTTAGATTAATTTGGCAAAAGAATGTCTATGATCTTTTTCTTCTAAAACTCCAGTCAAGGTTCTTTTTCACTCTTCATGGATAACTAACTTCATAGGACTTGCAAGATGTATGATCCAATCTCCATTTTCTTCTCATCAATTTATTGTGTATGTTTGTCTGTTCTGCACACTGAGAATCTATTTCATGCCCCCCTCCCCCAGTCACTTTATTTGGCTCATTTTGCTGATCGTACATTAGTCATATCTTTATATAAGCCAAATGGAAACTTTTCTTTTCAAGCAGACTTAATGAGGCAAGTAAAGCATATCACCTGGGTTTCTGAGAAGGAAGAAAATAGAATGCTATCCTCTACAATGAATAACAGCAAGATATTTTGGTCATTGTGCATAAAATTGCTATTTGATCAGCTTATATGTAAACATTTAAATGTAATTTTAGAATCTCTATCATTTTGTGAAGACACAAGTCCCAAAGGTGATTCAAAGAGTTACTAAGGAATTATACTGAATAGCTTACCCAAATGTTGGGAACCAAACCTCCTATTTTGAATACTTTGAAGATCCAAAATTTAAGTGGTATGAGTAATACACATTAGCATTTTTCTTTACCATCTTACTTTTTGTGATTTTTAGTTACTTAGGAACAATGGGTTTCATCCAGTTACTTTCAGTTTAAAGTATTATGCCATTCTCTTGGTGCTCCTAATTGGCAAGGGAAATATTCTTTACATGGTGTTTATAGCCATTTCCAAAATGTGATATCAAAACTGGCTACCAGAGGAAATTAAGATACAGTACCTTCTTACCTGTTGGTAACAAGAATGTTGTATACTAATAATGCACACCACACCAAAAAAAATACTTACATGAGCCTCTAGTGCACAGGTGGAAAACACAGGATTGGTTCTATAATTAGGAAACAAATAGGTGGTTACTTCAGGAAATAGGATGTCATGGTTGGATCCACTCACACCACCACCAAGAAGCCCCTGCTGCTACCATTCTCTTGAGTGATTTATTGCCTTGCTTTTCAGCTATTGTTGCCATACTCATGTTGCATCAATATCCTGCTATTATGCTTCACTTCAACAACTACGGGAGCTAGTCACACAACAATTGAAAGGAGGACATGCATCATTAAAAAGAACAAAAGAGGATGTTGATTTGCATAACATTTGCTAACAAATGAAGGCACCCTCTCATTTCACAAAGGTAACCTGCCTTCTAGACAGGCCCACAGTACAAGAAAGTCAATTTTGTGTCAGGTTGTTTAGAAAATGCATGTTCAATGAGATGTATGATTTGTTGGTGAATACATTTGTTGAAAGCCACCATCTGAACTGGTGCTAATGTCAGTTGCGATGATGAGGCTTGAAATGAATTAAGTAACTAGCTGCTGTTGCTCTAATGGAGAAACAGCAAAGGCACTTTGGTCTCAGCCAAGAGGTGGATTACCTTCAAGGGGTGGATTACCTTGAAATTCTGATATTACCCATATTTGACCAGCTGGTTTGAATAGCTGATCATAGAACTGTGCAGCTAATCATGGAAAGGACCCAATAGGACAAACAGGACAATCTCTGTACAAATAAGTGAATGGACACCAACTTCAACCTCCAAGGATACAGTGAATTGAAACCCACTTCAACCTCCAAGGATACAGAGTATCTAATCTCTGAATTGCCACTGTAGAAAAAATAATAATTACAAAGAGAAATTCATGAGAGATAGAGAGTTTGACTACCTAGACAATTTACAGTGCATTGCACTATCAAAATAATAATGTTACCATTGATGGTCTCTGACCTCTATTCTGTTACAGCCAATCTACCTGGCATAGGGCATATCACAAAGCTAGGGTGTGCAGCCTCAAGTAATTAACACCTTGATAGTCTTACTCCTGTGTTAACAAACCATTGTAACTTTGTGTATTTTTATTTATTTATTTGTATACGTCTTGATACCTACTGCCACAAGGATGTGTTTTAATAACAAAGGGCATAATATTTGCACACCTTGTGTCAGAAGAAGTGGATGTTAATCCATAAATGGTCACACTGAAATAAACATTTAGTCTTTAACATGTCAAAGTATTATTCCCTTTCCCCTTTTCTATTGTGTGTGGTTTTTTTAAACTTTAATTTTGCCAATAATCTTTTTCTCAACAGTCTTATAGTCCAGGAGAATAAGGGCACAAAACTGAGTTTAAAACACACCACATAATTGAGAATCCTGCTTTAACATGGCTCCAGCTTCAGTACTGCAACTCTGTAAACTAGCATTGTTGTAATTCCTTTACAGAGCTCTCCTGTCAACCTTGACAGGTTCTGAGAAGAGAAGCCAGAGCTGGAGAACATGTCCCCAATTCCCTCTACTCACTCACAGAAAATAACATCCGACTTTGGCTATACAGTTGGTTTGATTAGATTAGGAAGTAGAGGGGATTGGGCATTTCACATGTCATCTAGTTAAGCCCTATAACTTTGTCCATATTGATTGTCTGAATGTCTTTGTCCTTTTTTAAATTATTTCTATAGCTAAAAATGTTAAGTTGTCTTTTATATATGTAGCCCATACATGCAAGGAATATAGGTGTTACCTGTGTATAGGTGTCCTGGACTCCTGCATAAAGTGAAATTGTGTACCTCTTCATAGATAAATCCACTGCCATACAAATTGACAAGTTGGACACCTTATAAATCTCTCTATTAATATACAAAGTCTGACTTATTTTTAGACATGCATGAGACTGCAGGTGAATTTATGTGTGTGTGATGTATTTTCCCCATACCTATTAATCTCATCCAGTCTGGCCAGGTTATCCTGCTATGGTAATAGAGTAGACCATACTGCTAGCGACTCAACGGCGATCACTGAAAACTCTGAGGACTTGGGTGGCAAAGTCCACAGGGAAGGGTGATGGTTCCCAAGTGGATTAAATCCCACTTGAATCCATCATTATGGGGCTGATGAGGACCTTTATGTGCCAAAAGGGCTCAGGACCAGAAAGTGACTCACATAACTGGATCAGTGGTATGGGTGTCATGCTGCAATACAGAAGGCAAATGGAAGGCCAATGCATTATATTGTTCCCAGGACAATCTTCATGGCTGATTGCCATGATGATCACCGATATTCAGAATCAGATACGGCACAATAAGAAGAATTCATCTCACTTAAAATATGCTATTTTTACTGGTGGGGGACATATCGTAATGTTTAGAGAAACACAAAAACTTAATGAGTTTGAGTTCAATCTCCATAACAGAATAAGAAAATGTAAGTAAGATATTTATCTTAAAATTCATTCTGACAAAAATCTTCAAATATCTGTGATTTCCTGGAAAGGTTATTACTGGGGGGAATTAACTCCTTCATCATAAACAAATGCTTCCATTCAATATGCTCTTAGTTTAGAAACATTCCCTCTTTTAGAGGACTGGGTCAAAATAATGTTTTTCCCTGGAAGATTCTGGGTCCATGAGACTCCATTACCAAAGTTCATACTTGGTAAATGTAAATGTCACCCTTGCTCAAAAGCCAGTCAGATCTGGCTCTAGGGTTCGGTGCTCATCTCTGTTTATAGTCAAAGAGCCAGCACTGTCTAAGTCTTCAGACATTTCCATGGACATATGGCAGGTATTGACTAGACACAACACCAGTGTGCATGGAATGCTGTTACTTCCCCACCAAAATGGTACCTATTTATCTACTTGCAAATTCTTGCTCTCTTGCTAGTTTGGCAGGAGTTGGGACAGAGACAGGAGCTCACTCTGTCATGTACCACTTGGGTCTCAAACTGCTGACCTGCCAATCTTCCAGTCATCAAGTTCAGCTTTTTAACCACTAAGCCACTGCACCCTTGAAGTTCATACTACTCTTTTCTTAACAGCATGTCAATGACTAGAAGCAGGGGAGAAATCCTTCCAATGCACCCTACGATAAGAATGAAACAAATCAACATTTCTTAAACTAATACATGGATCTGAAATCCTTCAGTTTTTGTACACTTGTTAGAAATAGTGTGACTCAGTGTTCCAGTTTAAATTATATACAAAAGTGCATGCTTTTTGGAAAACTGCATATAAAATGTCTGCACATACATGTGTACATCAATATGAATTACAAAAGCATAGCATATAAAGATTTGTTCCAGAGGAACTAGTCACAAAACTGTTCATGTTAAAGGAATCAATGTACAGAAATGTATAATTTCTTTTTAGTGCTGTGTTTTTTGTTAAAAAAAATAGAAATATACAGTACAGTAAAGCCTCACATAAAGAGCGCCTCGCTTAGAGACTAACTCTCTTAAAGAGTAGAATTTTCTCTGAATGGTTGCCTCGCTTAACAACTAAAACCAACCAAAAACTCGCTTAACAACTAAATCGGGGTTCATAATCCCCACCACCACTACAAGTCATAATTGGTCACTTGCAATGGTGTTTCACTTAAAGAGCAAACTCGCTTAAAGAGCAGTCCCATGGAACACATTACGCTCTTTAAGTGTACCACTGTACTTGGAAACAGGGTAGAATGAATGTAATTGTACAAATGTAACAAATATGGATTTTTCTTTTTATAGGAGTCTTTGAGAGACCCTTGATTTTCTTTCTCTCTCTCTCTCTTTCTCCCCTCATATCATTAATGTTTCCTTAGCAATTTCATTTCAATTTGTAAGGAATACAAATATTGAGCTTTTATTGCTCTTTTGTCTGTTTCTCTGCCTGTTTGTTTCTCAGTGGATTTACTCAAAAGATGGAATACAGTACATAAGATACGAACAAAAGAGACAGAGGCAGTTTTGCTCATTTGCTCTGTGACAGATGAGATAATCTGAATCTATTGCTGTTTTGTCAGAATGGGCAAGGTGGTTTCTGGGTTTTCTATGCTTTTTTAAAATTGCCATTGTACTTTAAAGTGGCTTTTCCCAAGTGCTTGCTTTATCTGTTTGCAAGCTTGGTTTAACTCCCATAGCAACATAAAAGACTACAAGAAAGAATTGGGGGAGAGACTAAATTACTTGCTGTATTGCCATATAATCCCATTTATGCAGGAAGGTTTTTCTAGCTGTATTCTGCAAACTTCTCCTTTTATTAATATTTTGATAAAATAGCTTTATTAGCATGCCATACCTGGGGAATTAGAAACAACTTCTCAGGCTCTTAATGGGGCACTGTTAGAGTTAAGTTAATATGTACATAAATCTCCTAGGTGAATATTTTATTTTTCTCCTACAGTCTTTTTCTCCTTAATCCTTTCCCCTTACTGGATGATTCCTATTTTCGTATTGATTAAAGCTCTTTCCCAAACCAGAGCTGAAAACTGCATTGCCTGATTTAGCTTTGCAACATTTTCCACTCAATATGTCACAGAACATGAAGAATGGGAACTTTTTCAAAGAAACAGATAGAAAAATGGAAGGAGGTGTTCTAAAAAGAAAAGAAGGATGGGATTGAAAGAAATTCTTTCTGTATTTTAACAAAGGATACCAAGAAGAAAGTAGCAAAATCAACTGTCTCAAAGAACAGCTTCTGTTTGTGGTTCTCTGTGGTGGCTTAGTGGCTAAGATGCTGGACTTTACAACTGGAAGATCGGCAGTTCGGTAGTTCGAAATCTGACTCCTGCACAATGGAGTGAACTTCCATCTCATTCCCAGCTACTGCCAGTGTAGCAATTCGAAAGCAAGAAATTGCAAGTAGATAAAGAGGTACCACTTCAATGGGAAGGTAACAACATTCCATATCTAGTCATGCCTGCTACATTACCATGGAAACATCTGCAGAGGCAGAGGCTGTAAATGGAGATGAGCACCCATCCTCCAGAGTCAGACATTACTGGCTTTTGAGCAAGGATGATGTTTACTTTTCAAATAAAACACAAAAAGCTGAATAACACAAACATTGGATGCTTTTAAAATATCTTATTCCTTTCTAGGGGGGGGGATCTCACAGCCTTTACAGTCCATCAATACAAATATTTCATTTTTTAAAAAAAATGGGTCACAAACCACTCCTATCCACAAAATGTATGCAATATCCTACTTAGTAGATGTCACCCAGTTTTGGGATTTAGTTCTGTTAGTAAAGGTCATGCTTGCTTGAAAATCAGTCATATCTGACTCTAGGATTCAGTGCTCATCTCTGTTTATAGCCAAAGAGCCAGCACTGTCTGCATTTGCAGGTGTTTACATGGACATGTGGCAGGTATGACTAGACACTGGAGTGCATGGAATGCTGTTTACCCTCCCACTGAAATTGTACCTATTTATCTACTTGAAATTTCTTGCTTTTGAACTGCTAGGTTGGCAGGAGCTGGGACAGAGACAGGAGCTCACTCCATCATGGAGTACTCAGGTATCAGACTCTGACCTTCCAGTCTGCAAGTTCAGCATCTTAACCATTTGAGCCACTGAAGTTACCCAGTTCTGTTACTCATTTGCAAATGCAAATCTTTCTAGTTAGTAATAAAACATCTTCCATTAATCTGTATTTCTGGTACCAGAATTGACACACACTAATACAGGGAATAGTAAAATACTTCTATGTGATTTCTACCCAGAAAACCCTGGAACAGGTCACCATAAATCAGAATTGACTAGATGGCATACAAAGATGGTGGTGGTGATGTAGTACTCACAGCATTTTCACTAAACATTTTACACCTCTTTGTTTATAAACTCAGCTGTCCCTTCCAATCCAAACCATGAAATGGCACACTTTGACACTGTGTTGCTTTGAAAACCCAACTCTCTAAAAATCCATAAGCCCATTGACTTTTAATCACAGTTAATGTGAATTGTTTTGTCAGTTAATATCAAGAGCCTAAACTTCAGGAGGAAAGATTTATTGAACTGAGATATAAATCAGCAAAGTCAATTTGCAGCATTTCATTAGAAAACAGTGATTTTAAGAGAACAAGTTCAGTAAAGGCTGTTACCCAGCCATGCCTCCTGGGGCTCCTTCTACATCTGCTTGTAACCTTGCATTTCAAAGAAGTGTAGTACAATATTTCTTGCCTCTTGTCCAGGGGTATGGTTAAGACTGGCTTTCAAATTTCACAGTCATGAGCACATAATGGTACATCCTGAAGTTCCCAGAAACTGTCATCACTAACCCAAAAGCCATCATGAACCAGGAACTTCTTCTCAAAGCTTACACCTGATGTATATTGGATAGGACATTTGCTGCCCTATATATGTTGTCAACTTCTTCTTTTACCTAACTGGGTCAAAAAACATAGTGACCCAATATTAGTTGAACCCAACTCTACCACTAGGGTCAATGTTAAAAGTACAAACTTTGATCCTGGGCAGTTCTCAAGTTTCAACTCCATCTTCCTATCCAATCCCTCTCCATCTTCTGCCATTTTGTTGCTGTTTCTGACCCCTTCTGCTGACTTTGTGCTTTTCCTAGCCAACATCTGTCCCCTTCCCAATGTGCTGACCCTCCTGGGCAGGTATGGTCACCACACGGCAGCATTACACAGAGTCTTGTTCAAGGATAGTCCAGATATCAACGTCCAAAAGGCAAGCCAATGTGTGTTTACCAGTAGTCCAAGTCAGTAGTCTAATCCAAAGGGTGTTCAAGGGCATCATCAGGGTTGGCAGAGAAGTCAGGGTCACAGCAGGCAGGTCAGGGTCTAGTCAAGCAGGATGTTGGCCTTCACACAAGAGTTGTACTGACACTGGAAGGCTGCAAGAAGCTTGATTATAAGCCTCCCAGCTAATTAGCTGGGAGCCTTCTTTGGTGCTTTGCTATAGCCTGCCTGAGTCTCAGGTGTAGCTGTTTCCTGGACCTCTCCCTGACTGAGGGCTGATCACTGTCAGAGCCAGACTCCTGATCTGGCAGGTCAGCTGCCAGGGAAAACAGACTTGGGCCAGGTGCAGGCTGAGATCCATGGCTCAGCGCATCCTCGGCCTTGGGTCAAGACAGAACTGGGCTGGGCATAGGGAGTGTCCCCTGATCCAGGTCCTCTTCGGAGTCGGAGGAGGGCTGGATCACAACATTCAACTGTTTTCCTGATTCTCCTTTCTGTGCTACACTAACATGCCTTGCTTGTTTATTCTCTTCCTCTCTGCTGGCTCTAACTCTCTCTGTTGCTACACTTCCTTGTATGCAAATTGCAGAGGTCATAAAATCCAGTTTTGCATAATACTTGGGGTGAATTTGTGTAACCTCAGGAGTGGTCAAAAAGGCAGCAGGGGATCTACCACAACCCTCATCACCCCCAGTTTTCTATACATCAGGAATTTTAGGAGTTTGCTCAAAATATCTGAAAGATGTTAATATTCCTAATCCTGGCCAACCCTATTGTCAATATACCTTTAGTAAAAAGCACATCAGTTTAACTTCCTCTGAAGTGTCTAGGCCTCCTGTACAGACTGCCAAGACTGCAATATCTTCAACACTTTCTTACTTGACCATGGTAACTCTTTCTTTCTATCTCTATTTCTGGTCTTTAAAATGTCTGTTTCTCCCCCAAGCTGTTTACTGCCACTTTAGGTAAGTTCAGGTTTGATCAACCTTTCTGATGACAGCCTCAACATAATTGGGAACACTCTTTTCCAAAGACATCTGCTATGTGTAAAGCTGAGAAAGTTAACATTTCTGCTTCAAAGGCTATAGAATTTGATACAAATCTCCACCTGTGATCATTGGCCATATCTTCTGCTTCATGTATAAAACACGGCTTTTTCCTATGACATATCATATCCAGTGGTGGGTTAAAAAAAAATTACTACCATACTGTGGGTGTGATATGGTGGGCATGGCCAGGGGAAAGCCTTGTGTTGCACCTGAATTAGGACTACTTTATTTCAAAACTTGGATGGGTAGGGCCAGCCAGAATTTCTGCTACCAATTCTGGCAAACTGGTGCGATGCCCACCACTGATCATATCTGTAGACACAATGTTTACAAACCACACAGGTATGTATGCTGTTGGGTTATACCTATGTCCTTCAACATCGGGGAAAAGGTATAAGGATACATGATAACAAGTCCTTGTACCTCAGCTACACCAGAATTCAGTTTTAGGTTGGTGAGTGCTCTAGCTCAGGCATTCTCAATCTATGGCTTGGGGGCCAGATGCGGCCTGTGACACAATTTCATGTGGTCTGCCACCACCTCCATCACACCTGGAAGTGCCATGTGTGGCAGGCAAGGCAAAATGTCCATCTGGCCCCCAAAGTTATCTGAGGGAGCATAATCCGGCCCTCAGCTTGAAAAGGTTGAGAATCCCAACTCTAGCTCAAGATGCTAATAATCATTGGCAAAATGTGACAGCCAAAAGGTATCAGCAAGCTGAGGATGATGTAGCCCACTGAAAACTGTGGACTTAACTGTAGACTTAAGTCTCAGTCCCTTTGTTCTTCTAGAACTCACGCTGTTTCTCATAACAAGTCTATGGTCTTTTTATAAATGAATCTCATGGGGTTAAAAATATAGGAGAAAGCTTACCAGCTGTTAAGATAACAGTCTTGAGCATTAGTTTCAGAACAAAGTGGCTTGGCCCCTCCACCACCCATCCCTATAGTCGCTTCTTGTCATTGGTGTTCGCTCTCAAATGGAAAAAATGAGGCTCTGCTACTGAAAGTTTTTGATTCCATCAATTTAGCCAAGTGGCACTTACAGGCTGGGTCAAGTGCACTGCAGCCAGCTGTAATTGGAGACATTAATGCAGTTTTTAAATGGATTTCAAAATGACTCAAAGTGTACCAGCAGGCTAGAAACTAATTTTGTTAGTGTATAAATATACCAAGCAATCTGAAAGGAATTATTTAAATACTTGGCTGAAAAGACCCAGTTAATGTTTCCATTTTGTTCTCTTAAAGCACACTGCAGGCAACAATTTCTTTCTTTCTCCCATATGGGCTAGCTTTACAGCTTTGTAAGGAACACATACCTGTGATGGCCATTCCTCTACTGGTCTCTTCAGGCATTAGGAGTCCATATATTCACAAGAACTGGTAGAGAACAGTCCACTAGTCCTGTCCCTTCTATTTCTGTTGTCATCTGTATGTGGAAGTCAGTGAGTATGAATAAGGAGAACTGTACTCTCCATATGAAGAAGAACTCTACAAAAATCAGGATCCTGACTAATATAGAGAATATTCACATTAGCAGAAGAAGAAGGGAGGATGAGGAAATCAGACATATAGGAGAAGAGGCTAGAAATTCCTCTCTTTCCGTTGTTAAATTACACAGATCCATAATGCCTAAATAGACCTCCATAATCCTCTTTTTCTGATAAATACAACTCTCTGTGTGACAAGATTTCACTTTTTGTTTCCTCACCCTTTCACCAACAACCAATTAGAGTAGAGAAATGTAAAGTGCATTGACATCAGCCCTATGCAACTATTCAACTGGCACACAAGACAGCTCAAGAAAGGGTTCAAATGCAAGACCAGAATCAGACATACAAATATGTCTGAAGATCTTTTGAAGGACTTGGCTGGATGTAATAGATTTACTGATATACTCAGAATGGAAGTTGAAGAAATGCAAATAAGTTATAACACTTGATAAGTTTTTGACATAATGTGGTGCTAAGAAGTCATTCTTGGAGCTTCATGATGGCATCTAGAAACAGTATCTGCTATGTAGACTTGTCCAGGTGAATGTTAATGTTTGACCAATCTACATAGCAAGTACTGGTTTAGGCTAATGTTAATATTAGTGAGGCTGTCAGATTCTGGCCATCCCACGCAAAGGCCCCTTCCTTCCAGTTCCAGAGACCCAGTCTCTTTACAGGAACTGTAGCCCTTGTTAGCTCTATGGGAGAGCCGGTCTGCATTAACAGAACTCTTACTATGCTCAGGCAAATGAAGCAAACAAGGGAGTTTTGGTAGCTAGGCCTTGTGTGTGTGTGGTGTCAGCTTCTGTTAAGGAAAGAGACAATCTTCAAGCAAAAACAGTTGCTTTATTGTAGTAGGTTTCTTAAAGGATAATCCAGACAAGCATGAATAAGTTCAGTAAACAATAGTCAGTCCAAAAACAGTCCAATCACTCTAGGTGATCATTTTGAAGAAGCAAAAAGGCATAGTCTCACAGGCAAAGATGTTAACCCATAGACATCCAAAAGCAAACTCACTCTGCTCTCCCCAAGATGGGGATTCTGCAGTCAGGTGGGGTACCTTCTAACCAATTAGGGTACACTCCTATTGAAACAGAAAGTTTCTCAAAACATGGGAACATGTAGAGACAGTGTCTCTATGGTAGCCACAATAAGGCTAACTACAGATAAGGGATAGGAACACTGAACTGAAAACAAGCCGTCTCATGACACGTAGTCTTGTGAGACAGAGAGGAAAGGATTTTTGAGACCTAGTTTAAACCAGGTCCTCTCCAAGTTTTGAGAACATTAGAAAAGATGTTGTTTCATGACAGAGGCCATGGTAGCTTAGTGGTTAAGACACTGAGCTTGACAACTGGAAGATTTGAATGTCAGCAGTTCAAGACCTGAGTGCTGCACAACAGAATGAGCTCCCATCATCTGGCCCAGCTCCTGCCACCCAAGCAGTCTGAAAGCAAGAAATTGCAAGTAAAGAAATAGATACCTCTTTGGTGAGAAAGGTAGCAGTGTTCTGTGCACTCTGCCACCTTTTCATGCATGCCACATTGCCACAGAAATTTCTGCAGATGCAGACAGTGCTGGCTCTTTGGCTGTAGAATGGATATGGGCACTGAACCCTACAGTTGAATACAATTGGCTTTTGAGTAAGGGAGACCTTTCTCTTTACCTTATGTTAATGTTAAGTTACTGATATTCTGGTGGGTTGTGTGCAGTACTTTTTTCCCAAGGTCCCAGACAATAGAACTGTCATTAATGTACTTCAGATAGAGGAGTGGTTTGGGCCACAACAGCTAAGAAAACATAATTCCAAGTCAGCCATGGATATATACAGTATGCATATTGTACTGCCATAAGAGTGCCCATGGCTGTTCCTTTGATCTGAAGATAGATGTTGACATCAAAGGTGAACTAGCTGTATATGAGAACAAAGTCATAGAGGGATGTGGCTAGTTGGGCTGTGGCCTCATTTAAAACAATATTCCTGACATCTGTCTATCCTTTTGTGTAATATTGGCTTCTACATCCATAGAGGCTAGGATGGTGTCATGAGGGATAGTGAGTAGGCTTCTGGTTCCTCAGAAAGTCTATGCTGCTTCTTGCTCAGCTAGGTACATCAATGGCACTCAGTTTGAGAATGGAGTACTGATAACCAGACAGCCCAACAGTGATCGCTTTAATGTTTGATACAACAAGCCTTCTTCTTCTTCTTCTTCTTCTTCTTCTTCTTCTTCTTCTTCTTCTTCTTCTTCTTCTTCTTCTTCTTCTTCTTCTTCTTCTTCTTCTTCTTCTTCTTCTTCTTCTTCTTCTTCTTCTTCTTCTTCCGCCTCCTCCTCCCTCCTCCTTCTCCTCCTCTTCTTCCTCTGTGTCTAGGCCAGACGTGAAGCTGCTAAAACAAAGGCACCTTTCAGTGAGTTCATTCTGCAGTTCCTTTCACCTGACCTAGTGTGAGAAAGATTAGCCAGCAACATAAGGTTGCCTTTACCAATTGTGGTTCAAAAATACCACAATCTTCGAGGAGGCTTTTTCTGTGTATCCCAAAAAGCCTTCAAGATTTGCCTGGTTTGTTTATTTTCAATAGTAGCAAGTGTCTGGCTATGATAATTTTTAACACTGAAAGGCAGTTCACATACTACTAAGAGACAGGTCCTTTAGCACTTACTCTTATTTGACTATTCTGACAAAGTCAAGTGCATACAAACTGAAGTCCCCCCCCAAAAAAAAAAACATGGATAGCATGTTTACAAATTAGTTCAATGTCTTAATCATATTGCCTTGCTTTGTTTTGTTATTTCAAACAACAAAATGCCTAAAATATTTTTGGTTTAAAAATATCCACCTGCGTCAGTGCCACAACATCTATAAGAATTCTCTTGTCTTTTGACAGCAAGCCATCAGAATTTACATCAATCACTTCTTAGAATGACAGGTTATTTTTTGATGTATATTGAACAAATAGATTTTCTATACTTGGCTCCACCTGTGGCTTATTATCTTTGACAAAATTATTCATGAGCTAGGGCATCTGTTTAGCGTATGAAATGGTAGCAGATGTAGTATCTTTGGACTCTCAACATTCATAAGCAAAGACTCCTAGATCTCTCAGGAGCATAAATATTTCTCACAGCAATCTAAAATGAAGAAAATAGCTTTCCAACAGACATGGATAGGGACTTTGGCATTCTACATACTGTTTGTAGCATAAGCCACATTCCTCTCTGGTAAACAAAGGATCCTCAGGGCACAATAATACCTATTTATACATACAGTATAACAAACCAGTGTGTGCACATTCACCCCAACAAACATATTAGAGATACTTACAAGGGACCAAAAGCTATGATTTGGTTTTCTTTATGAACAGGATTTCAACTACAGCCAAAGTACATTTCTTCTATTTTCTTCCTGTGGTTTCTTCCCCCTCTTGTCTTTCTACAGCCTCCCTCTGTGCACCTCAGTCTAATAAGCAACTTTACCACTCCTTTATGATGACCCTATCTAGGTGTTCAGATTTTAGAAAAGAAAAGAAAAACAAGGAGCAGATGGATTAGGCTAGTTCTTCACCCTCTATCCTAGTTCCATTATCTGAAGAGCTTAAGAAAAGACCATATGGGAAGTGGCCCACACGAAAGCCTCAATCATGTCAACATTACAACAAAAATCTTTCTTGTTTCTATATTCTGTACTGGACAATTATAATTCTCCCAAAGATTTCATTCAGTATTGTTGACTCCACTTAGCTAAAAATGGACCTTCTGCCTTCAGACAAGATCTGATTAGATAAACATGGTCCCAGTTGTAGCTTTTCTCTATTTAATATAAATTACCAGATGTTCCTTCAATTAAAATTTGACATCAATCTTATTTTAGATCATTTATCAGACAGTCATATTTACCTTTTTGCATTCAACATTTTGCATTTTTTCTCTCTCCTAGTGAAAAACCAAACATTCCTTAGGAGTAAAAAAAAAAGAAGTGAAACACAAAAATGCTTCAGGAAGCTATAGTGACATTTGGAACAAATGTGTCAGTCAATAAAACAAAGACAGTTTTCAAGGCTGGATGAACAAGTGGTACCCAGATGGCTGCAACCATCTCTTATCTCCATCTTTCCCACCTCCTAGACCATGGCTAGGCTATAATGACTCTTCTGCTGCTCATCATTCTCCCTCCCTATCAATTTTCATTTCCTTCCACTGCTTCTTTATCACTTTCTTTATCACTTTTGTTGTCAGGCGTACAACTACTTTTAGATCAAATGTTTGCCATAAATCCAGGGAATAGACATCTCACCCATAAAGCATATAAATAAAATTGGCTGGCTTTAAGAGGTATTTGTAGATAATGTTGTTTCATATCCAGAGAAGCTATTAAATATCATCACATCTCTGTTTGAGAAAAAAGGCTTTTTCTTTCATTCACTATGAGTTTTGTTTTCTATACTCCCCAACTTACAAACAGCTGTCCCAACATGTAGCTTCACTTTCGTCCTGCTAGTATCTCCCATACACTACAATGGAGGAAAGAAATATGTTCAGAGGAATAATTTCTGTGCGATTTCTTACCTTTTAACAACAGAGAGGATTGTTTAGAAACTGTCACTTTAAAACATATGAAAACTTTTGGAAGTCTTAATTCTTCAGAGATATTCAAAATGCAAAGAACAAATTCAACTGACAGAGGTGAATTATTGTTTGACAACTTAATATTCAGTGTAAAAATCAACATACAATCATCTGGTTCCTTTCTTCCAAACCAAATACTCCTCTAATTCTTCATCATTTAACAAAAATGGTAAATCTCCCTTCATCATGCTGCATGAATCAAGAGTTGTAAACATTACCATTCTCAGAATCCCATGGTTTTATGAGTGAGCATATGAAAGCAAAAAAATAAATAAATGCAAATACATAAACAGGTACCCCTTCTTCAGGAAAAGTAACAGCATTCTGTGCACTCATGCCTGCCACATGACCATGGAAATGTCTGCAGATGCAGACAGTGCTGGCTCTTTGGCTGTAAATGGACATGAGCACCACTCCCTAGAGTTAGACACAACTGGCTTTCTGGCAAGGGAGACCCTTTTTTATATTCCACGTAGAACAACTTAGCTAAGATTTGGACCTTAACAAATGGGCCTTACCTCACAGAATTGAAGAGTTGGAGGGACCTCAAAGGTAATCTTATTCAACTCTTGATGAAGCAGGAAAAGGACAGCGAGAGCAAGTGGCCATTGAATCTATGGTAAACAATTGTCCATGGAAGAGACCACCCATTTGATGCAGTCCATACCAGCATTAAATTGCCCTTACTGTTAATATTTTCTTCCTAATGTTTAGGCAATATCTCTTTTATCATAATTAGAATCCATCTCTTTGGGTCCTCCCCTCTGGAGCTACAGAAGATAAACTTGCTCCATCTTCAACAAGACACCCCTTCTCAGTATTCTCTTCTCTTAGTATCTGGCATTCCAACTAGTCACAATCTTACAAACTGAGACCAAGAGAGGAGTATTTAATTTTATTTACATTTTTAACTGTGGATGCAAATACAGTAATACCCTGGATAACGATTGCATCGGATAACGCTAAAACCGCATAACGACGACAAATTTGGGGGGAAGATTGGCACTGGATAACGTTCTTTTTAGCGTTATCCGATACAGTCTTTCTTAGCAGTAGGGTGGCTAGAAAGCTGAATGGGGTTCTCCGTTCAGCTTCCCAGCCACCCTGCAGCTACGGAGGCAGGAGTGGGGAGGCTGGAAAGCTGACGGGGGGCTCCCCCAGCCACCCCACAGCTACGGAGGCAAGGGTGGGTGGCTAGGGAAGCTGAAAGGGAGTCCCCGACGTCCTCAGCCAGTGCAGCAAGCCAAAACGTCAGGATTCGAACCCTGACGTTTTGGTTTGTTGCAGCCTCAAAGAGGGTGGGGAAACTTCAAAATTAGCGTGCATCAGGTCTCCCGACCTCCCTAGAGCCGATGCGTGCTATTTTTGAAGTTTCCCCACCCTCTTTGAGGCTGCAACAAACCAAAATGTCAGGGTTCGAATCCTGACATTTTGGCTTGCTGCACTGGCTGAGGACGTAGGGGAAGCCCAGAAACAGCTTGGATCGGGTCTCCCCACCTCCCTGGACCCGGCAGGGGGGTCAGAGACCCCAAAATTGGTTTAAAAAAACAGGTTTTTTTTATCAATTTTGGGGTCTCTGACTCCCCCCCCCCCGCCGGGTCCAGGGAGGTGGGGAGACCTGATCCAAGCTGTTTCTGGGCTTCCTTGACGTCCTCAGCCAGTGCAGCAAGCCAAAACGTCAGGGTTCAAATCCCGACATTCTGGCTTGCTGCAGCCTCCAGGGAAACAGGGCTTTTTTTAACGTTGTGTGATCAATGCATCGCACAACGTTAAAAACCGGATAACGACGAGACTTGTGGAACCAAGTCTCAACGTTATCCAGGGTACTAGTGTATGTGGGCTATTGTAACACACTAATGCACAATCAGTATATTGCATTATGTGCAGAGGACATCTAGAGATCACATTTAGAGTACCATAAACAAGACAAACTGAAGTCTCTGTGTTCCTTCCCTATCTCTTTAGGAAGAGCAGGCCATCTATGGTAACAACAGGACATTCACATCAGTTTTCAGAAGATATAACTAGCTGCTGTTATTTACAGTTTTGTGATCCTGTTCAAGCAAAGGTTGAGATTTAAATAGTTGCAGAATTATTTGTAATCATCTACTTTCCCTCAATAATTAAGGTATAATAAATTACACTGCAATAATTTTCATCTTAGTGAAGGATAACTTCAATCCCTATGCAGTTGTTATTATAAGATTCACAATCTCCCCTATCCACGCCTTAGCCAGCAAGTGAGCAGAAGCCAACTATTATTTACTTTAACAGTTGCAGAGGATGTGTGGCCTGCCTGAATAAATGGCACCAAAGGAATATCACACAACCCATCTGTTTCTTTAGCTGTTGCCTCATCTTTTCTTTGGTGTGATAGAACAACCATTAAGTAGGTGGGAGGAGAGTGTTTTTGTACCCCATCCCAGTGGTTTACAGCATTCAGCTACAGTATTTAAAAAGAGCTGAAAAGTAAAGCCAGTGTTCTGTTCAATCTTCCCTTTGCAAAACTGTAACATGGTAGAGACTACAACAATATAAAGAGGCCACGTGTCCATTTTGTGTAATGCAGGGGTCCTCAATGTTTTCCAGCAGAGGGCCAGACCACATCCCCCCAAACAGCTGAGCAGGCCAGACTGGTGCCATAAAGTGCATCTGTGGCTGTCATAAATGCATTTACAACGGCCAAAGACTCAATTACAGCTGCATAAATGTGTTTATGCAGCTGTAAATGAATCTGCTGCTGATTCTGGTGGTGGTGGGAGGTGGAGCAAGTTTGAGGGCCAGATTATTTGGCACTGTGGACTGGATCTGATCCACTGGCCATAGGTTGCAAGCTCCTGGTGTAATGGGTAGCCACTTGACCAGCCCTCTCTAGGTCAGTGCAGCATCTTTCATGTTTGCAGTGACACACAGAGAAAACTAAACTCTACATCGGCCTGAAACATTTTTACTCGTTTTGAGAAAAGTTGTAAAAGAAGTGTACCAAATAGTTACAAATTTGCTTTGTGTTGTAATAAGCATTGTTTTCTAGGTGCTTTCCAAGGTTAATCTTAAGTGGCATTTGAAGGATTTGTTAGGGCTAGGCTAGGTGGCCAAATTGGAACAGGCAGGATTAACCAAAATAGGGTCACTTAAGGTTGGTTAAAGTGGGATCAGTGTGTGTATCCTTGCATCCACATGCAAGACTGGGGAGTTTCAGGTCAGAAAGCCATACAACACCTCAAGAGACTCTGTTGAAATCTTCTTTCACTTTCAAAGGAAAAGTTTGGTGTTTTGTTTTTTTTTCCTTTTTCAAGGGAAAGATTTCTCAAGATCATTATGACTTTCGCTTTGGAGAAGATGCTTAATAGGAAACTTTTGCTCGACTCTCCTTCGGAGGTTAAGGCAGGAGAGACATTTAGTATTTCTTTTTAATGGTTGCTAACAAACCATTAAGTTAGGGGCCACTGTGACTTAGTAATTAAGATGCTAAGCTTGAAGGCTGAAAGGTCAGCAACTCAACAATTTCAAGACCAGAGTCCCATGCAACAGAGTGAGCTCCTGTAGTGTCCCAGCTCCTGCCAACCTAGCAGTTCTAAAGCAAGGAATTATAAGTAGATAAATAGGTACCGCTTTGGTGGGAAAGTTAACAATGTTCAGTGCACTCTGGAGTCTAGTCATGCTTGCCATATGACCACAGAAATGTCTGTAAATACAGACAGCGCTGGCACTTTGGCTGTAAACAGAGATGAGCACTGAACCCTAGAGTCAGAGGTGACTGATTTCCAAGCAAGGGAAACCTTTATCTTTACCTAATATACCAGCAATGCTTTGAACGGTTTTTTAAGTGCAGTCACAGCATCAGTAATTCACTGGGTTATTTCACAACTGTTAAAAAGAAATCTATACTCTTGATCGGATATCTTAGTGGTTTAGGTAAAGGTTGAAAAATCAATTCCCCAGTATGCCTGTTGGGAAAAGAATCAGCCTGCATAGTAATGAGCAAACTGTGCAAACCTAGAGTGCCCCCAGGAGAAAAGGGGAACCACTTCTATGTGTTCCTCGAAAACCTTGGCAAGGTCACCATAAGTCCGTTTTGACTTCATGGGCATACAATTATTTATTATTATTATTAACAAACTTGAGAAACAGAAAAAAAATCCCTTTAAATCATCCTTGCCATTCATCTTTGGGGGAAATCATAGAATCATAGAACCACTGGTTTGGAAGTGTCCTTTTAGGCCATTGAGTGCAACCCCCTGATCAGAGCAGGAATCTAAATCAAAGCATATCTGAAAGATGGTTTTTGTATTTGTATTTGTATTTGTATTTTCGACTTATATGCCGCTCCACTCGCATAGCGACTCTGGGCGGCTTACAGAAGAAACAGTTACAATTACATAGCACATTCCATAGGATTAAAACAATTACAAATATCGCATCGTAAGTTACAAATATCACAAAGCAGGAATAACATCAAAAAACATATCAAAAATATATCCCCCAAAAAATAATCTCTAATAACAATTGTAATTACAAAACATCAGGACATCCTAAAAAATACATCAGAGATACTATAATATAAATCATTACAGCATCAAATTCAATAGGCAACAATATCAAGCAACAATCATAGATTCCAAATATCAATCCAGTTTACACAAAATTACAAAAATTACAAAAGCAGAAAACTAAACAAGAAAAAACAATTGCTTAATCCTGCAACAAGTGACAAGACTCTCCTCCCCGCCACAGGTGTTTGTAGCGGCGGCTGGGCTTCAGGAAATCCTACCGCCGAAGGGGCTTTTAAGCCCTGGCCAGGATGGAGCCCCCGGGACAGGTGGCTAGAGTCCCGGGGCTCGACGAAACGGCGGCCACTCCTCCCCGCCACAGGTGTTTCTAGCGGCGGCTGGGCTTCGGGAAAGTCCTACTGCCGAAGGGGCTTTTAAGCCCTGGCCAGGATGGAGCCCCCGGGACAGGTGGCTAGAGTCCCGGGGCTCGACAAAACGGCGGCCACTCCTCCCCGCCACAGGTGTTTCTAGCGGCGGCTGGGCTTCGGGAAAGTCCTACCGCCGAAGGGGCTTTTAAGCCCTGGCCAGGATGGAGCCCCCGGGACAGGTGGCTAGAGTCCTGGGGCTCGACGAAACGGCGGCCACTCCTCCCCGCCACAGGTGTTTCTAGCGGCGGCTGGGCTTCGGGAAAGTCCTACCGCCGAAGGGGCTTTTAAGCCCTGGCCAGGATGGAGCCCCCGGGACAGGTGGCTAGAGTCCCGGGGCTCGATGAAACGGCGGCCACTCCTCCCCGCCACAGGTGTTTCTAGCGGCGGCTGGGCTTCGGGAAAGTCCTACCGCCGAAGGGGCTTTTAAGCCCTGGCCAGGATGGAGCCCCCGGGACAGGTGGCTAGAGTCCCGGGGCTCGACGAAACGGCGGCCACTCCTCCCCGCCACAGGTGTTTCTAGCGGCGGCTGGTTGTCCAATTCTCTTCCTGATTATCTTTCAGGTATTTAAAAAGTGCTATTATATCCCCTCTCAGCCTCCTTTTCTCAAGGCTAACTATTCCCAGTTCCTCTAGTCTTCCCTCATATCAGTGCCAGATCAGCCATATAGCAGGAGTAGCAAATGCTACAGGCCCCCACACTCGTTTAGAATGAAAATCCAAATTTAAATATCCGCTTGGATATTTTAAAAATGTTCACTAGGAGATACTCGCTAATGCCTTATTGGTGTGTTCAATGAGCACTAAAGAGTAAAGATGTGTGCCCAGGTGGACCTGTCTTTGTATGTGCATGCATCTTACGCGCTACTCTGTAGTAGCATGAATGTGTTGAGTGGCAGAGTCAATCGATGTGAGCTGTGTTTTGTTTTATAGATTTTTGCTTAATTGATGGCACGGGGAGCAGTGGTGGTGTGTTTTACTAGTGGTGTTTTCTGTTATGGACATTCTAAATCCTAAATCTAAGCAAAGGTCTCTTGACATGATAAACTAAAGACCTCATGCTGGCTTAATCCGGCACTGCGCTCATGTAGCTTGGTTTTCTCTCCTCTGATCATCCATGTTGTCTTTCTCTGTACCTGCTCTAGTTTGTTTCCATCTTTCTTAAAGTGCAGTGCCTAGAATTGGACACAGTACTCTAGATGTGGTCTACCTAATGCTGAATAGAGGGGGACTAGTACTGTTGTAAAAATGATTATTTACATGTGTTTTTGTTTGCAATTTTAAATGTACTATATATATTAAATATATAAAGTATCTTAGCTTTTTAGAAATCCATGCTATTAGTGATTTAACGTTGACCTCTGACAAATTCTTAGCAGGTTCTGATGCTCTCTGCTTTTTCCTTTGTGCATTCTGGAGTGATAAGATGAAGTTGCAACATTGTGAAGCAAGGATAGATACCAGCAAAGGAACGTTGGTATTACTATATGCCCTGTTCTGTTTGTTATGATATTCAGTCTGTCTGTCAATTAATAGAAATAATCTGCACATTATAATCTACATACCAAACCCCCTATTTAAATTCTGTAATTTCTTAATAAAGATGAAAACCTGATTTAAATACTGTCCCAGTGTTACATTATTTGTTCTCACTCTGTTAGAAAGTTTGGAGGATTCTGCCAGAGATAAAGAATAACTAAAATAATTTGGGTCCCCTACCCCCCACCACCCCTGGGCTTAGATCTGAAAGAAGTAGCCATATTAGCCTATTTCAGAATCTTGGAAAAATCAGGAGAGAAGTGAGGAAGAATATAACAAGGGCAAAAATATTGTGGCTCCTCAAAGACTAATAGAATTGTTTCAGGAGTGTTTGAGGACAAAAATCCACTTTCTTAAATGCACTGAGTGCTATATATTATGCCATCTGCATTTATTATATACATCCCTGTAGTGGTCAGGGTCATGACCAGGTAAGGATACTGCAAAAGACCAAATGACATCACATTGTTAACACAGAAATTTGTCAAGATGTTAATTACTTAGCATTGCAGGCCATGGAAGGAATGATTAACTGGAATCTACCAAGCAGATTGGCTGTCACAGAAATGCTAATAGTGGTTTCTGGGGCAGAGGTCATACTACGTTAAGGAAGAGAACTATTTAATACACATGAGATATTGTAGAAAATTGGACTACTAATATATATAGTACGATAAAATGGATTTTAAAATGCATTTAAGCCCTTAGAGATGCATTGGAATTTGCTTCAGTCTGCATCCATTTCAATCTGCAGCCATATCATTTGTCTCAGGCCTGCATATGGGACAGAGATAGCTTTGGCCAATTTGGTGAATCAATTACAGTAAAACCTCATATAACACTAAAACCTGGTTCCACAAGTCTTTGTGTTATATGATTTTTAGTGTTATCTGATGCATGTTAAAATCCTATGGGATCCATAGAGATACATTGTAACCACACAGGCTTTAGCGGTTGTTATCTGAAGCATCCCATAGGATCTTAATGTTATCTGATGCAATTCTTCCCCCCAGATTCCTTAATGTTATGCGATTTTAGTGTTATTCGATACTAATGTTATATGAGGTATTACTGTATACTTAAAACTGGGTGGGAGAGTATAGCCCTGCTGGAGCTGCTAGACTTCTCAGAAGCCTTTGATACCATCAACCATGGTACCCTTTGGGCCATCTGTCTGGCATGGGTCTTGTAGGAACTATTTTACCAGTTCTTCATGGTAGGCCAAATTCAGAAGGTAATGCTTGAGGGATTCTGCTTGACACCTTGACCATTGGCCTGGCGTCATTCAGGGTTCAGTCATACCACTTGTGCTGTTTAATATCTACATGAAACCACTGGGAGATTTCATGGTATTTTGGGGTATGGTGAGACCAGAAGGCTGCTGATACCCAACTATGTCAATTCTATCCATATGACTCCAAGGTCACTTTTATAGTCCTGGACAAGTATCTGATGTCAATAATGGATTGGATAAGGGCATTTTTATCTTATCTTGCTGGCAATCAAAGGAAAGAGTGCACCCACTGATCAGGTGACTTCTAGCTAGCTCAAAGCTGGTGGTGGTCAGCTAATCAGTTGTGGAGTCAGCACTATTCCCAGTGGGGGTGCTTCTCAGCAGCAGATTAACAGACGCAGATATGGGAGAGCCAATCATCTGATCAGCTGCTCCAGAGGGTCGACTCCCCCCCCCCCCTATATCTCTGCTACCACCAATCCACTACCAGGGCAATCACCACCATTAATGTTGCCACCAATTAGTTGACTACTCTGAGAGGTCAATGGCATTTACTAGGACAGGGGTGCCCAAACATTTCAGGCCATGGGCCAGTCATGTGGTTCAGCAGCCTGGTCACATGGTTCCTCCCACCAGAAGTGGAAGTAAAATACGCCTTGCAATCTGTTTTGCAACAGGGTGAGATAGATTCTAGGCTGCTATTTTCTCTGCTTAAACCAGGGGTGCCCAAACTATGGCACATGGGCCGGATCCAGCCTGTGACACCAGTTCATCTGACCTAAACTGCCATTTTCACTCTCAGAAGTGGAAATAAAACACTCCCGTATGGGCACATTTTACTTCCGCTTCTGGGAGCAACAAGGGCAGTGGAGGCAAGATGAATGAGTGTCAGGGGCCAGATCTGTCCCATGGGCCATAGTTTGGGCATCCCTGCACTAGGGCATCAGCATCAGCAATGTACTCAAAAACGAGGTGGCGACAGCCCAGCAGAGAATGGATAGCAGCATAGGTATTGGGAAGCTAATTCTTTAATATGGCCGGGGTTGAAGAGATGCCACTCTGGGCAGCAGGAGTGTTGCTGTGCCCCCAGACCATGTTCATGGCCAGGGTTGAAAAGCTGCAGCTCCGGGTGGCAGAAATGCCGCCGCTAACCCAGGCCACGCCCATGGCTGGAGTTGTGCTGTGCTGGTGCTGGGACTTGGCTGTTGGGGTGAGGACCAGACATCGTTCCCCTGGTCAGCCTGGCTAGCCTACCCCCTGGACTGTCTGTGGCTGTTTTTGAACTTTTGTTCTCTGGACGACTGGTATTTTATTGCAAGTGTTTCTATTGCAATTTTATTGTGTATTGTGTACTGTTGTGAGCTACCCGTAGCCACATTTGTTGATTGGGCATCATCATCATCATCATCATCATCATCATCATGTGCTCAGCTCCCCATAACTCTGTCACTGTTGATCTGCTAATGGTGATCACCTCACCCCTCAATTGTCAGGAATGTCTCCATTGTTGCCACTGCTGATGCCACCAGTGCACAATGGTGTGCTAGAAGCGAAATGCGCCCTGCGCCCTCCTGGCCCCGCCATCGGCTGGGAGGCTGGGAGGCTAAGGGAGCCTCCTTTGGCCACTGGAGGCTTGAAGATGCCGAGGACGCTGATGCCGCTGCGCCCTCCCGGCCCTGCCATTGGCCGGGAGGATAAAGGAGCCTCCCGTGGCCACAGGAGGCTTGAAGACGCAGAGGACGCCGCTGCGCCCTAACGGCCCCTCCATCGGCCAGAAGGATAAAGGAGCCTCCCATGGCCACAGGAGGCTTGAGGATGCCGAGGACGCCGACGCCGCTGCGCCTTGCTCCCTCCCGGCCCTGCCACCTTAACAGACTCCTTCTCTCCTTTTCTCGCCTGGGGAGAGGAGACACAGCTGAGCTGAGGGCTAGCGGCTATGAGGCCTTGCTCCCTCCATGGACTCCTTCTCTCACCCAGTAGCCCAGGGAGAGAAGATGCAGCTGGGACTCCCAGCCTACGTCCTTTGGCCAGGGAGAGGAATTGGACTATAGTCGCAGGTGGACATTTTTTCATTATAATGTTTTCTACTATGATGTGTGTTGTTCTACTGTATGATATTTATTGAACCTTATTGCTCTGTTGCACTACATGCCATGGTATTTTGATTGTACTATAATGTGTATTGATGTGTAATGTGTACTGACCTACTATATGATATTTACTGTACTTTACCGTTTTGTTATATTTTATGCTATTGTACTTTTGTTTGCACTTTAATAGTGATATTAGGGGACTTTGTGAGCCGCTCTGAGTCGGTTGCTACCAAGGAGAGCGGGACACAAATCTAAGTAAATAAATAAATAAATAGAGATTTTACAAAATTTATTTATTTATTTATTCATATTTCTCAACTGCCCTTCTCACTGAAGTGACTCAGGGCAGTTTACAAGTAATAAAAAACATGACAATAAAACACAAACACTACCTAAAAACCTCGAATACAAAACTGTTAAAATTAAAATTTAAAATTTAAATGTAAAAAGATTAAAAGCACACCAAATGCTACATTTTACTTATCTTAGTAATTAAAAAGTAGAGGGAGGGAGGGGCTCAGATCATCCAGCGAGCTGAGGTCATTATACTTCCCACACCCCATACCTGCCCCACCAGCCATGTTTTTAGATTCTTCTTAAAGGGCAGCAGCTCTCTCTGGAGATGTAGCTCTGTTGGCAGGAGGTTCCATAAGGCAGGAGTGGACACAGAGAAGTTCCTCCTTCTAGTACCAGAGAGATGTGCCTCTCTGGCTGATGGAACAACTAGAGAGCCTCTCCGGTCCACTCTGGTGGGATGGGCAGATGTTCTTGGGGTGAGGCAGTCTCTTAAGTATCCTGGCCCACTACCATGTAGGGCTTTAAAGGTAATAATCAGCAGTTTGAATTGCACCCGGAGACATACTGGCAACCAGTGCAACTCCCGAAGCAGTGGTGAGGCATGTGCATACCGCCCACACCCCATCACCACACGTGCAGCTGCATTCTGGACCAGTTGATGCCTCCGAATGGTTGTCAAGGGCAGCCACACGTAGAGTGCATTACAGCAATCAAGTCTGGAGGTGACCAGAACATGTGTGATCATGAGCACGGATTCCCAATCTAGCACCGGGCATAACTGGCAAATCACATGAAGTTGTGCAAAATAGCATTTAAGTTATTCCCCTTACTTCAAGCAGCTTATTAAATGTCTCTTATTCTCCACAGAAGACCTTGCTTCTCTTTATTAATGAATTACTTGTTCACTGTAGATTGACACATACTTTGACACATACTTTTAGTATTGTAAGGATAACAAAACCCATTATTCCACTATCATAGGACTCGTTCCACCTGACAGAGACTTTGCTGCTTCAGAGTACATCTGGTTTTGCTCCAGGCTCGAGAAATCTATGATAAATTACAATCACTGACTGTTTGCGCTTACAAACAGCCAGATCAGGTAGGAAACAGCAATGTAAATTAGATAGCAATATGTAGCATTGCCAATAAAGAAATAAAGGAACTGGAAATCTCGCACCAGCTTATGCTCTATATAAATATCACAATATCTTTTGTTAAAAATCAGGTTTTATTTGAAAGAAAAATAAATTGAAGTTCAAGTTCACAAAAATAAAAAAGGAACATTTTTGCATTTCTCCTTTCCCTGGAGAAAATATTAAAAGCATATCTATCTATATTTCCTGGCGTAGCCAGCTATGTTCTACTCACAAGGAAATGTAGGTAATGCCTGTCTCCACCTGCATTTTTAACATACATACTCATAATACTCTGGTCCCACAACAATGGCCTGAGGGAGAAGACTCCATGGCCTGGCAGGCGGCTGAGAACATCCCCCCACCTCTGGGCCCACAACAATGGTCTGTTTTGCTTTGGTTGTTTTATGAGGTTGTGTTTTACAATTTTTACTGTACTGTTGCAGTTTTGACTATAAGCCACCCTGAGTCGTCTCAGCAAGTGGGCGGCAATATAAATCCGAATAAATAAATAAATAAATAAATAAATGCTCGGAGGGAAGTGACTGTTTTGTATTGTAAGTGTTTTATGATATATGTACTGATGATATTAATGCATTGCTGTTTGTAACTGTAACTGGCCGCTAGGAGGGAAGTGATTGTAATTGTCTGCTTGGAGGAAAGTGACTGTAATTGTTGTGTGTTTTTTTAAAAAATAATATACAATGTTGATGTATCTTTCATTATTTTGCTGTTTCATTGCATTGTATTATATTGTATTTTCTATTCTATTTAATTTCAAACATATTGTGATATATTGGGATTGCATAACATATTGTTGATTATACTGTTGATGTTTATGAGATGTTATATGTGTGGGTTTTGTGAGCTGCCGTGAGTCGGTTGCACAGAGTAGGGCGGCATATAAATTGAAATAATAAATAAATAATTAAATAAATAATCATGGTGTTTCTTCTACAACATTCTAAGATAACCAAACCCATATTTCATCTTTCATTCCACCTCTTCCTGTTTGTTACCCAATAAGACTTCCTTCTCAATGTTCATCTTCTGCACTTAAGTTCCCACAATGTGAAATTGTTATGAATTCCAAGAGCAAAGGAATTTTCACCTGCTTTTTAAGAACATATACCCAGACTTTTTTCACCCCCACTCAGGGAGCAAAGAACCAGCTACCATATTAACTCACTAAAAGCAAAGGCTCCATTTTGATTCATTACAGGTACTGTATTCCCCTTCATCTCAACACTGTTTGTTTACATTACCATCAGCATTACCATTTAACATCTTATTTAACACCTTATACTTACCCTCCCTTTCTTTTACTCTTTTACTCTTTTACCTAAAGGAATGAGAGGTTGTTTTAAATGGTTTTTATTTGTTTTTAGAGTTTTAACTGTGCATTGTATGTTTGTTGATTGGTTGTAATCCGCCCTGAGTCACATGTACAAGTAGGGTGGAATAGAAATTCAAATAAATAAATAAATAAATGAGCACTGCCCTAAAATTAAATTGTGACTGAAATCCTGTTGCTTAGTGTAGTAATTCACACTAATAGGCCCACTGAAACAATTCCATTAACATTTTCATTTAGCAGAGTAAGATGCAACTAGAGTATGACTGTTTGAAACATATGTTTCTGGTGTGACTTACTCCACTAAGAAACAGGATTTTGGCCCAGATGGCAAAAGATGGTTAGTGTGGAGAAGATAGAAGAGCCAGACTCTTGGACATTTTCTGCTGAAGGACTGGACTAAGTACTTCATGCAGATGCTCCACACTTTCCAAGCTAGCCTGTTGACTTTAAGCAAACAGAAGATGTTCTGTCACAAATGATAAAATAAGATTCAACTGGTAATATTGTTCTGTAGGTAGAATTGGGATAAGGGGGATACCATACCAGCCGTTGCCTCAGGCAGTGGAATATCTTGAACAGATCTTGGCTCCATTTTCTTTGTCCACAAAAATCGTCTTTGGCATATACCTTGACTGATCATTTTTCATGTGTGATTGATGTATGATTTGCATAACTTTCTTCCTTTCTCTTTAAAAATGAGTTCCTTTTCTCCTATTTATTCAGGCATATTGTGACAAGGGGCTTGACAAATGAGATGAGCAGAGGCACAACTTCAAAAAAAGTCTAGAAATAGTCAAGCATTTGCAGCTTCTAATTAAGCAAATAAAAAGCATTTACATTATCTGCTGGCTTGCCTGACAATTTGCCATGTTCAATTTCATATATGAAAAAGATGTGGAGGAACAGAGATGAAAGAAGGAGGAATTTAGTTCCTTACATGTGGGTGTTTATATTTTCTACCATTTGGGTACACTTGTTGATTCTTGAGAATTACAAGTGACTTTGGGTACGCTCAGATTTTATATCAGAATTGCTGCAGTATGTCATTGCACAATGAAAGTGGGACAATTATTGTTTTAATTATCTTTACCTGCCAAATTCCCTCATGCTCAGTATGCCCCCAAACCAAAAATAAATTACTCAGACCCAAAGTTTAAAGTAAAAAAGAAAGAAAAAGATGTTTACTCATTATATGCTCAGAAATCATAAAAGGTTGATTCCAGGTTCATTGGAAAAGAATGAAGATTGAGATTAATTACAAGGAGGAATAAGAAGCTTTTCCCCCTCCATCACAGTCATATGGCTTTAAAAATACCAAAATAGTTTAAACTGGCTACATCTCCCTCAAGAACAAACAGCCAACTGCTTCCAACAAAGTGATGACAAGAAATTAGGGTGAGGCAATCAAATTTCAGGAAGACTGGGCTTTTTCTGAATGGCTAGCAAACAAAACATGCAAGTAAGCTAATAAAACCTTCCTCCTCCCAAGGATTTAATGTTAACCCTTTGTATGTTGAATTGGCGTACCTCAACAAGAATGAAATTGTATGATTGAACTTTGAAAATACATTACCAAACTTCCCATTTCTAACTTTGCGAAGCCACAATGCACTCCCTCAACTGAAAATGTCAGAGTTTCTTCCATCTGATGACTGTCCGACTAAGATTTTAAAACAAAATGTGCATCACTTACATAACCCAATTTTGTACATGTTAAGATAATATCAACCATATAGAATTTAATTGGACTTATTCTCAAGTAAAGGCAAGGGTGAGATGGATAGAAGTCTATACTTCTTTCATTGCACACATGAGGACAATAATCTAAAGCAGCATTTCCCAAAATTTAGATTTTGGACTTCAATTCCCAAAAGCCTAAGTCAATTTCTCAAAGCAGTGATCAGCCAATGTACTGACTTAGGCTTCTGGGAATTGAAGTCCACCAGTGTTGCACGGAACATAGTTTGGGAAATGCTGGTCTAAAGTACTATTTCCAATGAGAATATGTGATTTTTTTGGTGCCTCTCTGTCTACAAGCTGATATTGCCTGGAATCATTGTAACAATGAAAAAACTTACCACCTTGATACCCAAATGAATTTTGAAATAGTTGAAAATAGATGACTGATTTCATTCTGGAATGAATTTTTTTAATGGTCTGTGTTTCAAGCATATCAGAGAGTAAACAGAGTTTACTGTAGAGTTTTGTTTATTCTCTGATATCATTATGGAATAAACCCTAAATGGGAGGCAAGCTGTGATGAACACAGGCTTCTGATTTTTAACTAGAGGTCTATAAAGTTCTTAGAGGAAGTTCAGGCATCAGACGCTCTGACCTGACACATCAGTATTTTACCATTGCCACCTTCTGTGCAGTACTAACAAAACTTTGTTTGAATGTCACTGCTGTTACCCGTGGAAGATCTCTCATCAGCATCACCTTCAGCTACTGTTGCTACCCAATAGCTGCCATTCTGAAGTTTCTTCACCTCCATTAGAACGATCCATTCTCTTCTTCTGTTGCAGATATTACTCTTAAAGAGAGCTGACACACCTTAACCTGGTGCCTTAGTTGTGAATATTCCACCTTGGCTGATCCTGCTAGAAGTCCAGCCTGGTTTTGGAATCTAGCCTTCTGACAGTGCTGTTCTCAGCTTCTCAAACACCCTTTACCACATTAAAGTGTGCATCCAAGAAGATGGATGTAGAAGCAAAAAGAAAAAAGAAATCCAGATGTGAGGAATATGTTTCAGAAACTGTGGGTGGATTGTGACAACTTTTGGAACTTTACTTCGTTAAACTAAGAGAAAGTATTCCTTCTTGCCTCAATGGTTTTGCAATTGACCACAAAATATTTTAGCAGCAAAATCAAGCACAGCAGCATTTATCTTCTCATTACTGCTGCTTAGCAGTTGCCAAGTTGCTTATGCTAAAACAACAGCTTTCTCTTTTCTTATCAGCCTGTACCTGCTGTCTCGTTTAGAGGCAGCATAACATATATGACTCTTTCTTTGATGATGAATTGTAGTGTCAGAAGCCATAGATTGTGGCATCAGAAAATACCCAAAAGGGATGGTTTTTCACAAAAATGTATTTATACTGGTCAAGGATTGCTGAGGTTATCTAGCAAAATAAACCATGGCCTTTCCATGCCTGTGAACATCTCTGTTTAAAAGCATAGAAGTGAAAGTGGTAGAAAGTAAGAAGACCTGGAGGTAAATGCCAGTCTTGGTTTTGAAAACACTGAAGATATTGCAGACTGGAGGCTACAATTTTAGATGCAAGAATATTACCTGAAGTACTTGGTGGGCTTTACATTCTTAGTGAACAGAAGCACTGTTAACTTGAGGGCCAAGATTGCCAACTTGTAGCTCTCCAGATGTTTTTGGACAATAACTTCCATTAAGTCTCACAATTTGCTTTGTTTGCTTTGTTAAAGGAACTCAATGCCAATAACACTGGCACAACAATACATATCTTTGGGAGCCTTCATGGTGCAGTGATTAAACTGTAATACTGCTGACATTGTAAGTTCAGTCCTGTTGGGTTCCAGGTTGACTCAACCTTCCATCCTTTCAAGGTCAATAAAATGAGTACTCAGCATGTTTGGTGCAAAAATGTTGACATCATGAAATGACTAGAGAGTACTCTAAATGCTATGTGGCAGAATATATGTGTATTGCTATTGCTATTTATTCATTCATTAATTTTTTCATTCACTTAGACATTTCTGTTTTTACAGCATCATCAGCTGTAACTCCTATCCAAGAATGCATTTTCTTCTGAAGCAGGAAAAATCCCATTGGTGTGAATTTGTTTAAGGTGGATCCCAGCTTGCCACGACAATACTGTGACAATACAAAATACCTGGGATTAAAACTGAACTATGATTTAACGTATAAACATCCTTGTCATGATATTAAGAAAAAAGTATGCATCAGGAACAATCTCATTTGCAAAATTACAAGTACAATATGGGGAACTCAGCCTAATGTTCTCTGTATATCTGCCTTTGCCTTGTGTTTCACTACTGCAGAGTATGCTGCCCCAGTCTCTGGAAAAATTCTCTCCATGCTAGTCAAGTTAACATGGCCCTTTGTGAAACAGGCCATATAATTACAGGTTGTTTATGATTGATGCCTGTTAATAAAATCTTCTTATTTGTGGATATAGCACCTCCAGATGTTAGAAGACAAGTAGCAACAGAAGTTGAGAAGGAAAAAGCAGGAAACAGATCAAGATTTCCAATGTTTGGACTTCAACACCATTCATCAATATTGAAGTCAAGGACGAGCTTCCTAAAAAGGATGGCAGCAATTCCATATACAGCTGAAGCTTGTCAAAATGAACTATGGAAAAGAATATCACCCAGAGTGTTATGGGTAATGATGGAGAAGCCAACAGCAGATTACCTTCTCCAATATGGGACATTGAGGATGCTGAATAGGCTGAGAACTGGGGTGTCATAATGCAAAACAAACTTAAAAACATGAGTCCACATTGATGATGGTGAATAATATGAATGTGATGAAAGACAAGACTTTGAACATCTGCTAATCTGTGGCAACTTGTCAGAACAGTGTGATATCAATAATTTGTTTAAAGGAAATGTCAGGGCTATTCAAACTGCTGAATATTGGAAAAGTAGACTGTGAATATATAAACATGCAGTTTATGCATGCACAAGAGTAATGCATTTTTAAAATTATGCTAGTTACCACCACCCCACCCCATCCGGCGATCCCCTCCATATGGCCGCTACTGGTTTGAGCGAACCGGTCCGAACCGGTAGCAGCCCATCACTGCCCATTTCTCCAAAGTTGAAAGATTGAAATTCCAGTCACTACTGTAGAGTGGAATAACCTTCTTTTGAAAAAAAATCAGCTTATAAATTGGCTCAAACATTGGTAAAGTCAAATAGGTTTGATTGGTTGTTGGGGATTTTTCTGAGTTCTCTAGCTTTTCTTATCAAACAACCTATAAGACCCCTGCAAGACTAGTCAAGAGAAAGTGGCATTGAAATAGACTCCTAAGAACAGGTCCTCATTCTCCTAATTTAATTTAAGGTGTTTTATCAACTTCCTTGCACTGGCTGAGCTTCAGCGGCTCTTTTCACATGTTTGTAAATCAATCATCTGCCATGTCGTTTGAAGCACATTCCAGAAAGTGCAATCAACAGAGGATCAAATTGTACTGGAGGAAAGGCAAATAAAAAAATAATGATGGGATATTTTTACCTCTTTGAACTGGAATGGCTCAGAAGAAATACTATGGCTGACAGTTACTGTGAAGGCAAAAGAACCAGACAGCCCCCTTGCAAAGGGATTTTAAGGGTTTTCCTTTCCTTTTCCAGAACCCACTTGTAACTCATTAGATTTATTACGCACTGCAGAAACATTACAAGGCAGCACAGCAAAAGGAACTGACTTTGAACTCCATTATTCTTCCTGAAGGGGAAAAATAAGATTTTTAAAGAAAAAAAAATCTTGCTCTTATAATGTAAGGCTTTTTAACATGATATCTGGTTCAATGCTGGATACTTGCTTATTTGTTATTTTTCCTTTGTTTTTCCAACTCAGAAAAAAGTTCAGTTTTCAGCTCCTGGCAGAGGTAGTAGCAATGGCAGATGGGTGTGGGGGGAGAGGGCAGATTTTGCAACATACCCTGTCTAATTTGTGCCATTTTTCAGCAACACAAACACCTTGTAGACTAGAAAACAGTCTGAAATAACACGACCAGAGCTGCTTGCAAAGGCAGTACAAAATTTATGGGTTATACAGTTTCATATGGCTTCAGTTGATAAACAGCCCAGTTTAGCAAGATAGCCCTATTGCAGCAAGAAATAACGAGCTGCTTTTTACAAGAGAGGAATGTAGGCCCTTGAAGGGTAAGTGGGGTACATCCTCTGTTAATTTTCAGAAAGGAAAAGGGCAGGAGAAAGTTTTTCATGCCCACACCAGAATCACACTGCTGTATAGAGAACTATGTCACTAGTCATGCTGCTTGGTTTGGACAGTGGCAGTAGAAGGTTTTTGTTGTTGTTGTTCAGTCGCATAGTCAAGTCCGACCCTTTGTGACCCCATGGACCACTGCACACCAGGCTCCTCTGTCATCTGCCATCCTCCACAGTCCATCCAGGTCTAAACCCAATGTGTCAACAATTCCATCCATCCACCTCGTACTCTGCTGCCCCCTTCTCCTTTTGCCTTCAATCTTTCCTAGCATCAAGGCAATCTCAAGTGAGTCCTTCATTCTCATGTACTTTGGCCACCAAAGTTGTGTTATGCTATTTCAGTGTCCAAAAAATGATGATCCGTCTTCATGCCTGTCAAAGGAAAAGGAAACAGACTCTATCCAAAGTCATATCTCCAATTGTTGTAGCTGTGCTACAAATAGTTGTTGTAGCTGTGCTAATCCACTTTTCAAAAAATTATTTCAGTCCCTCTCCCAGCTGACGGTACTCCCCAAAATTTAGGAAAACATTCAAAAAGGGATGAGGCTGAGAAAAGTAAACTTATGTGTTGCAGAGCTTTAGTTTCGGACTTTCCTTTCTCCATCAGAGCCATCCACATCTGAGCATCCTTTCTGCTTTGGCCCAGCTGCTTCACTGTTTTTGGACTACTTGTAATTGTCCTCCACTCTTCCCCAGTAGCATGTTGGACATCTTCTGACCTGAGGGGCTCATCTTCCAACATCATATCCTTTAGCCTTTTGTTACTGTCCATGAGATTTTCTCAGCAATATTACTGGTGTGGGTTCCCAGTTCCTTCACCAGTGTTTGCAGTGTTTGAAATGCCACAATATTTGTCACATTTGCATGTGTGTCACGCAGTGATGCAGAAGGCAGATGAAAGGCCACTGCATTATTCTCAGGAAAGTCTTCCTGGCTGATCGCCATGGTGATATCCAATATTTGGAATCAGATATGACACTTGAAGAAGTGACACTTGCTGCTGAAGAGAGCATAACGTAAGCATGAGGACAGCCAAAGTCCTCATCATGTCTTGAAGGAAACAGTGGAAGGAGGCTCTTACATGATAGATATAGTGGGATAAAATCCACCCATGTGACACGCATGTTAATTAGTTTTATCCTGTTGCCATCTCTGGTCAAAGTCATCTTATATGCCTCTGAAATATATTATAAACTGCAATGCTGGAGATGATAGTGGGGGAGTGTGGACACAATAGGCAATGATAGTTGTGTTATGCTATTTCAGTGTCTGAAAAATGATGATCTGTCTTCATGCCTGTCAAAGGAAAAGGAAACTGACTCTACCCAAAGTCATATCTCCAATTGTTGTAGCTGTGCTACAAATAGTTGTTGTAGCTGTGCTAATCCACTTTTCAAAAAATTATTTCGGTCCCTCTCCCAGCTGACGGTACTCCCCAAAATTTAGGAAAACATTCAAAAAGAGATGGGGCTTAGAAAAGTAAGTTTATGTGTTGCAGATGAGAACAACTCTTCTACATTATTATCTCCACCTCATACTTCAGCCCCATGTGTAGCACCAGGGATTCCAATACAGAACTATGAAATGGGCAGCAAGGAGACTAATCTACATACAATAAAGAGAATGGAAGCATCAAGCCATTCATCTCTTAAAAAACACACAGTATGTGCTGAAATGCAAACCTTCTGTATTTATGCATTCCTGGATTGTTAGGAAAAAGTTTTTCAGGTAGAGGTGTATTTATTTATTTGTGTGACATACCAGCTTTTGAAGTTAATTGGGTGTCATAACAACCTAATCTCCACTCATTATGTACCACTCAGCAATGTGGAAGGGATACTATTAAACTGAGATCTGTATGCTTCCTTCACCTAGCTCTGGGATCAGAAAATTTGGCTGTCCAGGTGTTCTTGGACTTCAGTTGCCAGAAGCCCAAGTCAGGACTCCTGCTGATCATGGCTTCTGGGAACTGAAGTCCTAAAACATCTGGAGAACCAAATTTGCTGACCCTTGACCTAGATAATCCAGTAGACTAAAGAAAGGCGGTGTCCTTTTATTTCAGATATCACTGGGTTTCTCCTTATACCAGTCCTAACCAACACTACCAATAGATAGACAAGATGGAGCTGTACTCCAGTAACATCTGGAAGGGTACAGCTTTTCCATCCATCGTGGATTAAAGTATCACAGAACCTCGAGCTTATCTCCATTGCATTCTGACCTGGATGGACCATGCCTCTCATGATCCAGCAAGGCAGTGAACTCCCCTTTGTCTCTTTTCCCTTCCTGGATCCATCATCTTTTCTATCTTCACACAGTGGGATAAACAACACAGCAGATTAACTTTCCTCTTGATTCTCTCTTTCACCTCCTGCCTTTTCATTCTCTTCTGTAGTCTCAGTTCAAACTGCTGAGCATTCTGTGGCATCTAGCAAAAGAGGATCAAACTCAATCTGAGCCCTGCCATCTCTCTTCAGGATACATGCTGAGTTCTCCACATGCTCTGTTTGCAGCCTATATCACACAAGGAAGTGCCCTCTTCTTCTTCTTTTGCCTTCTGCTCTTCCTTTGCCTTCTCCTCTTCCTACTCCCCTCCCCCTTCTAAAGTGCTGCATGGAAAAGAAATTTTGCAGACATTTAACTAATGAGGAAAGTGTAAAGAAAGGGAAAGGAAAAATAGGGAATGAAAAAGGAAAGATGAAGAGCAAAATAGTATTTCAAATGTTTGAGATCACATTGCCACCTAGTGGGAGTACAATGCATTGTCAAGCTCAAACTATGCACAATTATAAGATGCTAATTAATCAAATATTCATGCATTATTACCTGAACGGATGGGGCAGATAATCACAAAGCAGGGTAGAATGGCAGATATATTTTCCCTGTCCAACAGCTCTTGGCATTAATATATTGGAGGTGTTGTTTTGTTTTTCATTCCAGCTTGAGGAATTCTGTCTCTCTCAGGAGGCTGCTTATAACCATGGCGGGGTTTTTCTTTTTTCAATTTTTCTTGCTCATGTTTTAGAGCTTAAAAATAAATGTGCATACTTTCAGATAAGGAGCAAACATCTCACATTTCAAAGAGAGAAACTGCAAGGGCAATATATCAACAACGGCATCAGTGGCAGCTGGCTTCTGTTGAGTAATCATATGGACGAGTGACAGCACCATAAATTGATGGATAAGTTAAAAACTCTTTGCAACCTGCTTCAAAGCATTGCTCCAGTTTAGACAATGAGATCTGCATACAGAAATAAGTTTCTCTTCAGAAATCACATGCTAGAAAACATGTGCATCAATGGGTGAGCCAGGCATTGGGAATGTGTGACCCTCTAGATCTCAGAGCAGGGGTTCCCAAACTTTTTTTGGCTATGCTCCACATAAGCATCTCTCAAATCCTGATGCACACCCCTTTGTAACATATAATTCTTATTATTCAAAACACGAACTCCTATTCTTGTGGAGGAAGCCTAAAAGGCCATTTACTATTAATAATTCATTCACAAATTGCTCCACTTAAAAATCAAATATGGGATGTGCGCCTCATATTAGGAACCATGGTCTTAGACCATATCCCCTAAACTCTAGCCACTATTAGGGAAGAAACAAATATTCACCAAATCTCTCACTCTCATTTACGTAGGCTGATTTTGGCACTCTAAAACACCTAAATGAAGAATTTCCAAGTTTCATGAAAGATGATAATGAGAAAAAGAACACTCCCCCCCCCCGGCCAATAATTAAAGCTTTTATAGTTTACAGCTTACTGGGACAAAGCTAGTATATTTTCTCCTTTTGAAGAAAAGTGTGCACATACACTAGAACACAGTGATTTTAGAAAGGCTATCTGGCTGTTTTAAAAAAAAGACACAAAAAACCCATCTGGTGCTCCAAGTTTTAAAAATTACATGAAATGAAGTAGTAAAACTTACAGTTTTGCACAACTGGAATTACACAATTGACATAAAAACTGGCCATATAACATGAGAAAATATTTTGCCTTCTAGCAGGACGGGAAGGTAAGAAATGGAAATACATGATCTTTGTCTGCAAGGAAGAGGGGAACAAGGTTTTACATTCCTAGCCAATGTAGTCAATAGTGAAGGGTTGTGAGGTTTGCAGCCCAATATTTTCTGAAAGTCTACACATTCCCTAGAGCAGAGGTGCCCAAACTTTTTGAGTCAGGGTCCAGTCATGTGGTCGAGCATGTTGGTCACAGGCTTTTTCGCACCTGTAAGCAAAAGTAAAACATGTGTGCACATGCACAAAACGAGTATGCACATGTGCAGAACACTGCCATAAATGACCCATGACTGTCATAAACACATTTATTACAACCCTCATGTCATTTACAGCAGCATTCTGCACTTGCATGAGTGCATTCTGTGCACATACACTTGCATTTTACTTCCGCTTCTGGGAGTGGTGTGAGCAGCATGGGCCGGTTTAATTGGTGCCACAAGCCAGATCTGGCCCATGGGTCACAGTTTGGGCACCCCACCCTAGAGTGCTAAATTAGGACTGAGCCATGTTTCAATCCCAACTCAGACTTGAATGTCATTCGGTGACCTAAGTCCATGTACTGTCTCATGTCTTTATTTACTCAAATGGAATTGATAGATGAATTAAATCAAGGAGAAAGCTATGTGCACAACCATGATTTCTTTGAGGGTGGGCAGGATGTACATGTAAATAATGGTGCCAGACTGGAGATGCGTACAAATGCACATCTAAACTGATGTGGTTAATTTTTCACAGTGCATTTCCTTCACTGGGGTGTATGTGTGCCCTGCTACATCTGTATGTTGATGTAAATTCACTGTTGAACACCCAACTAGGCATGCACCCTGTTGAAACAAAAACAATGCAGACAGATGAACTGCATACCCTGTATTTAAAAGCGCATCTCAAATTTTTCATATGAATCACATCCTTAGTCTCCTTATGGTGCATGGCTTATTGTTGAGATGGACAGCAATGACATGTCCATTAACAGCATATGTTGAACTGTTTCAAGCCCTACTCCCTATGTTTTTGTTTGTTTATTATTTAAAAAAATGTTCATGGTGCTGCCATTGGAGAGGGGATTTTATCATGTTTTTAATGGTTGTTTTCTTTCTTTCCTTTTTTATATTGTAAACTGCTCACAGAGGGAATTTCCTCCCAGATGAGCAGTATAAAAATGTATTTAGTAAGTAAGTAAGTAAGTAAGTAAGTAGGGAGGGAGGGAGGGGGGATGATGATGATGATGATGATACTTACTTACTTACTCATCATCATAATTATCATCATCATCATCACCATCATCATCACCACCATCATCCTGCGGTGTATTATTCAGCTCATAAGAGCATGGACTAAACTGCAAGAAGAAAATGTTGGTTGGTTAGAATGAGACAGAGTTACTGTGTATGACCCAGGTTGTAATCAGTTTCCATATTTTAAAAGTCTCATGAAGCTGTTCACAAAATAATCATTTCTCTCAAAAGTATTCTTTGAAGGACATCTGTAACATATTAAATAATTATGTTATCACAAATAACTTGGACACTATATCCTTGTGATGCTCTAGTTTTAAACAAGAGGCATAGGCCAGGTGTTTCATACATGCATCAATCTCAGGAGTCTTTCTGCTTAGGTTAGGTTGATTTTGGTGTGGTGACAAATAGATATTCAACCTCACAGAACCATGTTTTGGTATAAATGTGATCTATGAGTGACAGCTGTCTGTATTATTTTCTGTGGAATGTCTGAGGGAAAAACATTTATAGTTTGTCCTTTGAGACCCATCTGCAGTGGTGGGCTCCAAAAAAATTTACTACCACACTGTGAGCATGGTATGTTGTGTGTGGCCAGGGGGAAAACCCTGCATTGCACCCAAATTAGGACTGCTTTATTTCAAAAATTGGATGGGCAGGGACTGCCAGAATTTCTGCTACCGGTTCTGGTGAACTGGTGCGAACCTGCTGATCCTCTTCCACCTTTTGGAAGGAATGTCAAAGTAAAGATGAAAACCATGAGGAAATCATGTCAGGCTGATGTTAGGATCCCATGAGATCAGAAAATAGATATGGGAAAACCCAGACAGTGGTCTGCCACATGAAATAAGAAGAAGAAGAAAGGAAAGGAAAAATAAGGGGGGAAAGGGGGGAAGAGAAAGGGAACAAAGAAAAAAGAAAAAAGTGTTTAAATCTTAATGTGCTCAGAAAATAGTTATTAAATGAAAGTGGTTTCTTCATTCCACAGCTCACCTGATAGCTTCTCTCTTGGGAGAAAGATTGGAGGACATCAAAGTGAACAAACTGGGTTTTGGAGACTAGGGTGCTTTGTCCTACATCTTAAATTTCAGTGAAAGAAACAACAGACTATTACAGCACATTAATATTAGTATTCTAAACATATTCTTTTAATGTAGATGGGGTGAAGTTAAAGTCAGTGTGCTTAGAGTTGCAGTTAATATCCAGTGCATGTTTCATTTGTATTTTGTAAGCAAAAAGTAGTAAAGATAAAGGTCACCCTTGCTTGAAAGCCAGTCGTATCCGACTCTAGAGTTCAGTGATCACCTCTGTTTATAGCCAAAGAGTCAGCGCTGTCTGCATCTGAAGACATTTCTGTGGACATGTGGCAGGCATGCCTCAACATGGAATGCTGTTTACCTTCCCACCAAAGTGGTTTTATTTATCTACTTGCAATTTCTTGCTTTTGAACTGCTAGGTTAGCAGGAGCCGGGACAGAGACGAGAGCTCACTCCATCATGCAGTACCCAGGAATCAAACTCTGACCTTCCAGTCAGTAAGTTCAGCATCTTAACCACTTAAGCCATGAAAAGTACCTTGTCTATAAATAATTATAGGGATTCAAGAATGGGGTGAGTAGAAGCTCCTTGTCCAGTGGGAGCACTTTCACCCCATCCCAAACCCCCTCTTTCACAACCCATTTCCTTTCCTACTGTCCACTGACTACAAATAAGAAATATCCCAGGGACTTTATAAACAACAATGGGGGGGGGGGGGGAAGAGAAGTAATGTAGCCAGATAAAGGGAAATTTTCTTTGCCCCTCATTTGTCTTTAAACATCCTGCAAGTGATGCAATGACAAAGCATAATACTTGATTACTTCAGGGACTACCACATATTTCCTCACCATGCTTGACTGCTGTGCCCTCCTGGGAAATAAGGCTAATGATAAATGTTCATCAGCTTCTTTGCTGTGTCTGCTTCTCTCAAGCATTTACAATAAGCGGAAGGTCAGGAGAATTGATAGCTAGCTGGCTGGCCAAATGTTATTCACAATGTTTCAAATGAGGAACAGCAAGATGCCATGTTCTAAACCTTCTGAGGATGCATGAAGAGTCAAAGCCCTGTTGTTGTGAAGATCACCATTATGATGCCATTTTGTGTACCTCCTCATAGGATTGGATCATAGGATTACACGTTTTTAGGAAATATGAGCTATCTAGAATCTAGCATGCAAGCAAAAAAAATCACAAATATGTCTTCATATATCTATATAAAGGATCCTACAGGAACCCTCCTCCTGCCAACCTAGCAGTTAGAAAGCAAGAAATTGCAAGTAGATAAATAGGGATCACTTCAGTGGGAAGGTAACAGCGTTCCGTGCACTCCGGTGTCTAGTCATTGCTGCCACATGACCACGGAAACATCTGCAGAAGCAGACAGCACTGGCTCTTCGGCTTTGGAATGGGATAGCTGTCTTTAGGTTTTACTAAAATGAGAAGTTGATATATTAGACCAGGAATAGCCAACCTTTTTATACCATGGGCCTGGCCATGCCCCCAGACAGCTGAGCAGGCCAGACCATACCCCTCAGAAGTGGGAGCAAGTGCATTTATGACTGTCGTAAAAGCACCCACTTCTGCATTTACTACAGCTGCTGGCACATTTGTGCATGCATGGGCACGTTTTATGGCTGATGTAAACATGCCCGTTTTCACTTCTGGGTACTACGGAGGTGGTGACTAGCTGGATGGAATGGTGTCTTGGGCTGGGTTGGGAAGCCTATATTAGGCCATAAGAGAGATGGTCATGAAATTAAAAGCAAAATTAATGTTCACTTAATTGCAATGTTCAAAATTTAATTTTAAAATGCCTTTCTCAGATATAAAATAAAACATGTGTTAGCATGGTAAATTCATCTTCAATTGGGAAATCTAGGTTCAAACTATTCACAGAGCCATGAAACTCACTTGATGACCTTAGACCAATTCCTCTTAACCTGTCCTACCTAGGTAGATCTTTCTGATGGTAACCCATACTTATTAGGGGGAAAGTGGCATATAAGTATAAAGAATAAAATTAGGCTAGGTATTGTGGTATTAAATAAATAATCCACACACATTCATCTTTGCAAATGCCAGTTAGCTCATGAAAATATAAATCCATATTTCTAGCCCTGGGTTTGATATGGGATTTGGTCTGTGAATACCAATGTGGAAAGCAAGAGTTTGAGTATTAGACAAGGTTTCAGTATTAGACTGGCGTTTGGGGAATCCATGTTCAAGTCACTAGACAGACCCATGAGACTCACTAGCTTCCTTTCTCTCGACCTGATATTCCTCACAGAAAAATAAAAATTAAACACAGCTGTATAGTATTTGACCAAAATTCAAAAGCAGAGTTGGACAATACCTTAATTGGTGCATTTAAGTATTATGTTTAACCATAAAAGATCAAAGCAAAACAACAACAACAGTAATTGTTGCCAGATGCTGAAGCTACAATATCTTTCTAAGATGAACGTGACCATGTTTCGAGCACTTCTTCTGGTCACCACAGGAATAGTTCTTTGTGTGCAGAGATTGAAAGAACCCATTAATTCTACATCCTCCAAAGAAAAATGTAATACCACTGCATCTCAGGTTGATTCTTCTTTAACTGGAGATCTTGCTGTGCAAGTTCAGTATCTTGTCAAGGATACTCTTCCCCCACAACAAGATCTGTATTGTTCAACCCAGTGAAGAAATGCTAAAAATGAAGCTTTTAGAGTAAGGAGATTAGATTTTCAAGGAAGGAGAGAAAAGAAAGGAAGAAGGTTTCTTTTTTGTGGGGAAAGTGAGAGATTTACCAAAAGAAAAAAAACTCATGTAGATATTTCCTTCTCTGCAAAATTCAAAAAGGGATCAACAAACAAAATCATGGATGGGATTCTTTTTTCACCTTTGAATAGTTCAGCTGTTTAAATATCTGGCTGTGAAGCTAGAGTTCTCAACCTTTTAAAGCCAGGAGCCAGGTCATGTTCCCACAGACAGCTTTGGGGGCCGGACAGCTATTTTGCCCTTTCTCCACCACATGGCACTTCTGGGTGTGGTGGAGGTGGGGGGCACATGAAATGATGCCACGGGCTGCATCCAGCCTGTGGACCGCAGGTTGAGAATCCCTGAGCTAGAGGTTGGGAGTTCAGTTCTCTTTTATTATCCTTTGCTAAGGGTCACATTGAAAACTCCTTCCCCTGAGATCCTGTCCTACTGTTCATCCGTGATTGACTGGCCTACCTGCTGACCTCCTTATACAATGTGATGATTACACTCCAAGACTTGCTAATACTGTATAGGTAAACTGATATATTTGGTGCCTCTAGCTTCAATTCTCTAGTGTACAGTATCAAAGACAAAGAGTAGTTATCCTATACCAGAGCTGAGCTCACAATAAGAAATATTTCCTCTTGTAAATTTCTAGTATGCAACCACCTCCACTTTCTCCCAGTCTTTTGAGTTCTGGAAGAATTTGTTGTCTTGAACATAGCAGAATACTGTGCTTATTTATAAGCTTGTAAGAGTTACTTTGGGGATTACATTTTATAGACCATAAAGTAACTTTTAAGATGCTGACAAGTATCTTCTCACACGGAAATACAGTAATATAGCTGGGTATTAAAAAAATCAAAGAAAAGCTCATCTGTAGGCAAAAATAAATCACTCATTTTCTTACCTGTGTTACACAAAAAAACTTCTATAAATGGAAAACAACATACAATGAACTTCATTTGAAGAATGAATTACATATTTTGGAATTTTGAAAACCTTTGTTTATCCTTATCATAAACTGGTATATAAATACTTTCAGTGACAAGAACTTGTGAGGCTTATAAAGACTGTTGATTAATGTCAGTATGGATAAAGGTATGTATTTTGGTTGGACTCACTTTTCCTAAGAATTTATTAAACTTCTCATATGTCTTCATAAACATGCTACAAAGAACCTGGATTTTTTTAAGTCAGGAAAATGGAAGAAAGAGTAACCAATGGATTTGTCCTTCAAGAGAGATGGTTTTGAGTGCTTAGCTCTTAAAAGTACTTCTCTGAATTCCAGGATATTTAATCATGCCCCTATTCAACATAAAATAAAAATCATCCTGTCCTCATGTCCAAGTATACATTTTTTCCTGATAATGTTTTTAGGGGAAATGCCATTGGCGTTAATTTATTTAAGTTGGATCCCAGCTTGTCTTGAAGTGACCCACACACTATGATCACAAAGCCATCTCCTGTGGCACTTATGAAATGAGACATACAGGATTTGACACTAGGACTGCAATGGACTGCTGCAGCCTTGAGGATATTAACAAGATGTGCCTTCACAGCCAGTCCATCTGGCATGATCTCTTCCACCTCCATAACCATTGGGAATCAGAATAGTGAAGTGGTTCCTCCTATACTCATTTTGCCGTTGGGCCCAATATGATGGTTTCCAGTGCCATTTCCTCCACTGAGGGGGACCATCGCCCCACCTAAAGGGGCTCATCAACCTGTAGCGATTGGCCCCTTTAGGAAATCAGGCTATTTTCCACTACCACACTCTCAGTGTTGAGTGGCTGGCTGTATGGTCTATTCCATTACCACACCAGGATGCCCTTCCAGGCAGTAAAAAATAAAAATAATCTCAACACATAAGCAGACTAGCTCTGCCCCTTCCATCCTAGCTGTTATACATGTAGAGTTAAATATGAATAGGACAGTATCTTAATACAATTGGGTACTATGTTGTTAAGGAGGTTTTGATTATAAGAATATCCACAAGGATAATGATCACTTTTGTCTTCTCCTTTAACTCCCCATAGAGAACAGCTACTATAGAGGAAGTTGACATTAGCCTCCTCCCTCTGTTCATGAGAGAATGGCATCCCTCTCCAGGATAGAATTTTCTATTTGTTTTGCTAAACCTTTGACAATCACTCTGTTCTTCGATATTGCTAGTATAGTCCCCTCATGGGAAGACTAGTTACAATTACTAAATTGTGGCAGTATAGATGAATGAAGAGGCACATTCAGTTTGCTTGGTTTATGAAAACTTAATGACATTTGCAAATTTCTTCATCAACATGAGTTTGAAAAAGCAATAAAATAAGGAAGACAACAGTCCCCTACTCTGAAAGTAAAATACAGATGTGGTTATTTTAACTTCTTGCTTTAACTTTCTTAAGAAAGAAACACTTCTCTTAACAGAAAACGTGTATCCCACCCAAGGGCATGATTAGGTGTAGTTGAAGCAAAGCATCATAGACATATGTAGGAATTCAGCACTCTCTCTGTTAGGTATAAGCTGAGCATTAAAGACAGGTTTTTCCCCACAAGTATGAAATGTTTGGGAAAAGGTCTGCAGAACCTTTTTGAAGCCATCCATTGAAACTGTTGTTTGATCCTTTGATTTCCTCCCTCTTTCCCTCCCCACTCTGGTCTCTGTCATATATGCGCACTGAGAAACAGAAACGTTCATCTTTACATCAGTACCTAACAAGCAACAGAATCTCTCAGAATGCAAAACGAGACAGCTTTTGGAAAGCAGATGGCCTTAGTGTGGCACTAAACATTTTTTATTATGTGTTAAGCTGTTTCTGCTGTTATATTGTATTTTGTGTTGCTTTATTGTGTTATTTTTACTGAAATTTTCAAATGTTTAGCTTTGTCACTCCAAGCTTGTGGAAAGGCAGGATGAAAATAGTTTAAATATTGAATATCTTGAGGTTTTCATCTTTAATAAAAGCCTGGAACCACAAATTCATGAAATCATTATGGTTATCCTCACCAGAGCCATAATTCATCCCACCCTCAATACTGTTACAAGGTCTTACAATGATGGGTGGGAGGATTTTTACATCTAATTGCCAGCTATTGCCTGATGTATGAGTTGCAATAACTCTCCCATAGGAATGATGGAAACGGATATGGCTTTTGAAAATGTTCTTGAGTAATGAAAACCTAACTATCACCTCTCATTTGTTCTTTTTTCAAAAAAAATATGACTGAGAAATTTACAGTGGACTTTTGTATAATAAGGAGCCCACATCTAAGTCCATTCCTTAGGACCACACTCTGTGGATAAACAGGTTGGGTGCAGCTATAAGCAGAGAAAGAGAAGAAATTCATTTGGTCCACACTTTAATGCCAGCCCACGTGCTGCCTGATTTTAATACTGAACTGGAATGCAATTATCCTTCAGATTTTAGCACTTATTCAATTTTTGTGATGAAGAGCACTGTTTTTTAAAACATACACAAAAACATGTTTATTCAGAAAATTGCTTACAAAAAGGTGTATATTAGCAAAAACAGAATATTAAAAGTCATATATAATGCCTTGGGAAAATGTACATTGGAAAATGTTTTAAAGAATGTGTAAAGTATTCTGAGAATATATAAACTTCTTATTGGCCTTTCAGCTGAGATTAAGTATATTTTCTGTTCTTAGTTTAATATAAAAATGAAACAGAAAAATGCAATGCACACATTTTCCCCCTACAAACTGTAGAATTTTTTAAATGCAAACTGATGTCAAAACAGAATAGGCTAAACATACATTTGGAAAAATGCAAACAATACAGAAAGCAAATCAGACAGAGCCATTCATCCTGAGCTCTGAACACTATTGGTCAAGATACAAAGAGGAAATAAACATTTTCTTCTAAGAGACCAGCAGTTGGCATAGGACCTTGATGGCAAAGCTTTGCACTCCCGGTGTTCTTGGAGTTGTTACCAGAAGCCCAAGTCAGCACTCCTGCAGATCAGGGCTTCTGGGAATTGAAGTTCAAGAACAGCTGGAGTGCCAAAGTTCACCATCACTGGCATATGATAACCACAAGAGTTGCATAGCAGCAAATGCATCTCTGCAAAAAAAAAATCTGTTTTGATGGGAGTAAATGTGAATGCAGACAAGACATGGCACAGAATTTGGAAATGTTATTATTCTTGGCTAAACTCCCAGAATGTCTGAGAGTGAGCTTGGAGTGAGCTTGGGATGTCCCATCTTAATTCTTTAATGTTCAGTGCAGAGTCCAGAGTTACCAACCTGATCTTCTAAAATGGCTACTCTAATATTAATTGCCTTTTTATAATGGTCTCTCTCAACTATCTCCAGTTGGCTTACTTTCTCTGTAGCAACCTGTAAGCATATCCCTAATAAGAATTCCAAGATTTGCAATTAAATTCTTCTTATAATTCCTTTGGCATTTTCTGCTAGATCAGCTAGAAAAAAATGCAAAAGTGAAGATGAACACAGCAGTCGTATGACATCGTAACTCAGATGTCTGCATCACCAGCGAAGACAGGGAAGGCAAACAATGGTGAGCTTGAATATTGAACTATATCTCAATTTCCCACACTATGACATTCAAAAATATGTTATTGATTTCTGTGCCTCGTGAAGCTCTGTCAAACAAGGGTTGAAGAATCTGGACTAAAAAGAATCACGGATTCACAAAAGAAGCGAGAAATAATAAAGCAAGAATGTAACATGTTGACAGCCCAGCAAGGATCAGCTAAACTGCCCCCACTGTTCTGGGCTTGTTTTCAACTAGTTAGTCACCTGTGTGTCCATCAATGTACCAATGCTCAACCTTAACCACTCACTTCTTCAGTGGTGAATCTAAATCTGACAAAGATGGTCTTCTTACAAAATTAAGAATCAACTATTATTGGTTTCTGTCTTACCACAGTCCACTGACCACAGAACTTTACTAGTGATATCAGGGGACTCTGTGAGCCGCTCTGAGTTGGTTGCTACCGAGGAGACCAGGATACAAATCTAAAAATAAATAAATAAATAAATAAATCTTGACTGGAGCTAGGATAGGAGCATCTTAAATCACAATCCAGGACCTCACCATAAGGGACAGTCTGGACAGGCCCTAATAATCCATATTGGATTTTAGAACGTGTCTGAATTTTATGGTATAGTTTACAGGATTTTTGGTCGCAGGAACTTTCTAAAGCCCATTTGAACTTATCCTCACATAAGCTTCTCTTTAGGTAATGGAAAAGGAAAGGTCACCCTTGCTCAAAAGCCAGTCATACCCAATTCTAGGGTTCAGTGCATCTCTGTTTATAGCCAAAGAGCCAGCGCTGTCTGCATCTGCAGATGTTTCCATGGACATGGGGCAGGCATGCTTCAACACTGGAGTGCATGGAACACTGTTTACCATTGCACCAAAGTGGTACATATTTATCTACTTGCAATTTTTTGCTTTCAAACTGCTACGTTGGCAGGAGCCAGGACAGAGAAGGGAGTTCACTCCATCATGCAGTACCCTTCCAGTCAGTGAGTTCAGTGTCTTAACCACTTGAGCCACCACAGTCCTCTTTAGACCTCTGTGCAAAACCTTCAAAGGTCTGAGACATTTTGATGTGAGACTTACCCTTATGGCCCTGTAATGACTACCCATCTAGCCAATTATCAAGGTATTCATTTACTGAATAAAACTTCTAAGTCTGAAGGGTTCCTACTGCCATAATTACTAACAGCTTGGTTATTTAGCATTTGGTAGGAAGGAATATGTTTTCCATGGGCCCAGGTAGAACAGAGGCACAGTGAAAGAAAAGGAAAGAGTAACTTGCATCTACCTTACCAGCTTTAGATGTATCTACTTGCCTTTTTCTTCAAAAACATCTCATCTATCTGAGAAATGTTATTTTGTCAGAGAAGGACACTAGCTAGGAATCAACACATAGCATCCTTTGAAAGTGTCTTTTCTTATGTTCCTGCCCTAAGTAATCTTAAAGTTGCTTATTTGCTGTCCATAAACAGCAGAGGCTTCAGAAATATTATTTTTTTCCCACCAAAAAGGAAGATAATGGCTGCACAGAAATGACATTAGTCTCTTCTGAAGGGTACATTATTTCTCACATATTCCTCCTGATATTTCAAGTTGTTTTCAATATATTTCATTCTCCTTTTCCTTTCCTCTTTGCTCCTGGCTAGCCAAAGGTTCTGAATCACCAGAATTAATCAGAAGCCTGGAAGACTTCCAGGTGTAACAAATAAAAAGCAAGGCGCTTTTGGTTTTCTTTCAGACCTATTGGGAGGCATAACTCATGTTTATGGGTGTGAGGAAAAGTGGAGCTAATCAGAGGAAAGAAAGAGGAATGGGGAAGCAGCTGTTTTTCATGCCTTGATACAAACTACCCTGATCACCATTATTCCAAATGGTATTTGTGAGTTTCATTAACCAACTAGAGGCTGCTAAAGAGATCCTGCTTCTGTTCACACTCAGCACAATGCAGTCATTCGTAACCATCCACAGCACTAGATGTGCATGGATTTCTCTGCTATGCACAGAAATTCCATCTGTACCCTCCTTCATTTTATGCACAGAATGTTCTCTTTGCTCACTGAAGAAGGTGAGGTCCATGGTCCATGCATGTAGTGACAACTGGAGCCATAGGCCCCTGGGCTCAAGTGCTAGGACTTTATTATTAGTAGACAACATATTAGTTTGTTGTCATCTATCACACATACACTGCAGAGGTTTCTTTCCCTCCCATCCCTTGAGATTAACTGTAGCCCACATACTAATTGGGGAATTCATTCATTTCATTTCATTTATTCAATTTGTATACCGCCCTACTCGGTGCAACCGACTCAGGGCGGTTCACAGAGACCACACACGTAAGACAATCAAAAGAGTACAACATAATCAAGGTCATTCAACTTAATACAATACAATACAACAATGCAATACAGTAGTGCAGTAAAGCACAACCACACTACGAAATAAAGTTACAATACAGTATAATGAAGCAAAATCACACTGCAAAAAGGTTACAAATCATAAGTTACAAGATATGAAGTTACAAAATAAATTCCAATACATATACAGTATATGACATAGCAAATAAATAATAACATAACAGTCACAGTCTCACAAGCAAGGGCCGGAGGAAGGTTGGGAGCATCTTCCGCCGCCCGCCGCCGCTGGTCTTTTATCGGCTTTCCGGGACAAGGTGAACGAGCCCGGAGGGAAGGCGGGGGCAGGAGCTCAACCGGCCGCAGCTGCGCCGGCGTCCTCAGGCTCCGGCCACGGTGGAGGAGGGCCGGAGGAAGGCCGGGAGCGTCCCCCGCCACCCGCCGCCGCCGGTCTTCATCGGCTCTCCGGGCGAGGCGGACGAGCCCGGAGGGAAGGCGGGGGCAGGAGCTCAACCGGCCGCAGCTGCGCTGGCGTCCTCAGGCTCCGGCCACGGTGGAAGAGGGCCGGAGGAAGGTCAGGAGCGTCTTCCGCCGCCCGCCGCCGCTGGTCTTTATCCGCTCTCCGGGCGAGGTGGACGAGCCCGGAGGGAAGGCGGTGGCAGGAGCTCAACCGGCCGCAGCTGCGCTGGCGTCCTCAGGCTCCGGCCACGGTGGAAGAGGGCTGGAGGAAGGTCGGGAGCGTCTGCAAGAAAGTGCATTTGCAAGAAAGGAATATGCAAGAAAGTGCATTTAGAACTTTAACTTTTTTTGTACTACAGGAAGGGTTGACAAGGAAACTTATTCAACTAAAAGCTGTAAGAGGAAATTATTTACCTAGGTTTATTTTCATCTTTCTCCTCGTCTTATATCTGAAAACAATTACATTGATCTGAACATTTCCAGGAAGCAATCACTGTTTAAGAAAAGGTTTGAGGACACAAAAAAATAATAACAAATCTTTTTAAAAATAATTACACACTCGTGTGAACAAAGGCCTTTTTATAACTTGTACCTCTCTTTCTTGTCTGTTCTTCCTAACATTGATATAAGGAGGTTGCTTCCAGGATGTGACTTGGACTAGTTGGCTGACTGTATCAACAGCAGTTTAAAAACACACATCTTTGGGGAGCAATCTGTCACATGTTCTGGTTTTGAAACAAAAGCTGGAAATCATTTCGACTGATGTTTTTCAATCCTGTCTTGAAAGCTTTAACAAATCTGAGCAACCTCTTTTAATGATATAATTTAAAGTCCCTTCACGAAATGAATAAGTAGGCTATTTGTTATAATTTAAGTCAGGAATGGAAAAGTACCTCTATCACTCATGTTAACTTAAGTCTATCATTTCCAGGTCCTTTAAAACTACCTGCAGCTGACAACTAACAAAATATGAGGAACTGATAGTACAGATGGAATGACATGAATTGAAACAACAACAATAGTAAGTAAACTATATAAAATACTGACATAATTTGAGGCATAACAACAAGGTTTAAGAATAAATTGGGAAATGGGTTTAGAAGATAACATTAAAGAGGAGGGGAATGGGCTAAGAAACAAAAAAAGTATGAAAATATGTGAGAATTAAAAAGAATTGTTATAAAACAATGTGGAAGTGGTACATGTGACTCTAACATCCTTAAGCTACTATAATCTAAAATGGATTCACAATGTTTTCCCACCAGCGTTAACTCTATGGGCACACATTTAAGCTCTGAATTGCCATTAATTAAGAAGTCAGAGCAAGGATTTGTTGTTGCACACCAGTCATGTGGCTTGGTGTGTAATAGCAAATGCCTATGCTGATTCCTTCACTGGTCACAAATGACAGCTGAAATGGTCACCAATGGCATCAATTTGGCCTAAATCTTTAGTTAAATTCTAACCATTATCCATTTAGTTTGCCAACTATGTCTTGGAAATTGAACTATGTTATCTTGGTGATTGGCACTCTCTGAGTGCATGTACTACTCAGTCTCAGAGATATTACTAGGGGAAAATGGCTGCCTGGAAGTGCCAGGTCACCACCAAGAAGGTAGACTTCATCAGGATGGTTTTAATCCCTTCAAACACAAGTAAACAGTGTATAGCCAATGACCACCTCCGTTCTAATGTTTTCAGCAGAAAAACAGGACATTTTGAAGCCTAACAGTTTGTCCAGACAAGTGCTAAGTACACTCTTTTGAGCTCTAAGGACCACTCCAGGCTCCATGCATCCACATTTCATGGATGCTAGAACACTGCTTTCTTCTCCTCAAACATTTCTTTATGAATGATTGTCAGGGGTTCTACTTTTTTAGTGTTGAAATATACACCAATCCAATGCCTCTGGAAATTAGGATTGATAAATAAGAGGAGGCTTGCAACAAAAAAGCTGCTTCCTCTGTCAACATCTGGTATACTGACAGGGCTAATGAGACCCATCAGCATATCAGGTCTGGAAGACGGCCTCTACTGCCAATTTCCACTTTCTTTATAACATGAAAAAAAAACCCAGGAAACAGACATGTCAAATGAGATACAGAGTTCCATTAACAAAGCAGCAGACTTTGTGGTCTGACATTTAGCTTTTTACCCCATCTGAGGTTACATCTCTTGCACCTGGCTAAGCAAAGCATAGATTTTTAAAATTATATGTTCTTGTGGTTTGGTCTTTTGCAGTTTTATACTGATATGGTAACCGAGTAAACCATACTGTCAGTGACTCAACACTGAGCGTCAGGCAGCAGTTAACTAACCTGACAATCCTGAGGACTAATGGCTTTGGGTGCTGAAGTCCACAGGGAAGGGTGATGGTCCCCAAGTGGATTAAATCCCACTTGAATCCATCTTGAAAAAGGGCAGAAGCTTCATCAATACTGGCCTGGGGCTGAGGAGGACTTTGCATGCCAAAAGGGCTCAGGACCAGAAAGTGACTAACAGAACTGGATCAGTGATACAGATATCAGGCTGCAATGCACAAGGCAGTTGAAAGGCCACAGCATTATATTCTCAGGACAGTCTTCATGGCTGTTCACCATGAGGATCGCTAACATTTGGATTTGGCTACAACAGCAGCAGCAGCAGAAGAAGAAGCCCTTCTAAATTTTCCTGACCTTCAGTCTAGGCTTGATTTCACTCTCCCTTCTTTTTACTGCTACTCCTGCTGCCACTGTTGAAACAACTTCACCACACCTGTCTCTGAGTCAACTATCTGGTGTAGAGGCCTCCCAGCCACTGACACTCAGTCACCCATTTCTGCCACTGCTGATGCTTGCTGTCTGCAGCTGCAGCACACTAAGAAGCAGCCCCTATTGTCATTATTCAATACCCATCATCTAGAATTTCTCTGTAAATGCTGCTGATGCTACCACCATATATCATTCATGGCCATCATAATAGCCTCTCCAGAGGTCTACATGGTAACTGCAACAGAGGATCCGCAGGGAGGGGACATTTATTTATTTATTTATTTATTTATTTATTTATTTATTCAAACTTGTATCGCCGCCCCACTCCGGAGACTCCGGGTCTCTCACAAGAAGAACAAAGATAAATCAACCATCCCCAAAACCAAAACCCAGAAATAGATTAAAAGATTAAAAAGTTGCCCAATCACAAAATACAAGGTTAAAATTTAAAAAACTAAAATTAAAATTAAATTTAAACTGAATTAAAAGATTAAAAGAGAGAGAGAGAAACCTTTACCGGATTAACCAACAGGTTAGGGTTGCCCTATTGCTGGCACCCCAAACCTGCCCTGCCAGCCATGTCTTTAGACCTTTCCTGAAGGGCAGCAACTCCATCTGAAGACGCAACTTAATTCGCAGGAGGTTCCAAAGGGTTGGAGTAGACACAGAGAAGGTCCTCCTTCTCTTGCTAGAGAGGCACGCCTCTCTAGCCGATGGTACTGTTAGAAAGCCTCTCCAGTCCGCTCTGGTGGGATGGACAGATGTTCTTGGGGTGATGTGGTCTCTTAAGTATCCTGGCCCACTACCATGTAGGGCTTTAAAAGTCATTACTAGCACCTTGAATTGAATTCGAAGGCATAATGGTAACCAGTGCAGCTCCCAAAACAGTGGTGAGGCATGGGCATACCACCCGCACCCAACACCACCTGAGCAGCCACATTCTGGACCAGTTGTAGCCTCCAAATAATCTTCAAGGGCAACCCCATGTAGAGTGCATTACAACAGTCAAGTCTGGAGGTGACCAGAGCGTGGGTGACCATGAGCAGGGAGTCCCGATCTAGGAGGAGGTGTAACTGGTGTATTGCAAAAGCCGTCAGTCTTCAAGCAGTAGCCGTCAGTCCAGGAGGATCACCAGATTATGCACCAGGTCTGTTTGGGGCAAAATAGCCCCATCCTGTACCAAAGATGGTAGCTCCCAAACTAACGTGGGGCCCACAACCCACAGCCACTGAGTCTTGCCGGGATTCAGCTGCAGCCCGTTGTTCCCCTTCCAGACCCTAACAGCCTCCAGACACCTGGATAGGACTCCAACTGCATCACTAGAATCACCATTGGGTGAGATGTATAGTTGGGTATCATCTGCGTAATGATGATACCTCACCCCGTGGAAATGGATGATCTCACCCATTGGCATAATGTAGATGTTAAATAGGAGAGGCGAGAGCCCTGAGGCTCCCCATATTGGAGGAACCTCGGGCTGGAACTCTCACTCTCCAACCACACCAACTCTCCAACCATACCAACATTTAAACCCTTGGCGAGTTCACCTCAAGCCCTACCTACAGAAGCCTCAGCTGTTGCTCTTAGAGCTGACCCTCCACCCCCGGGGGGAATGGGAAACCCCCATAACCACCATGTTGAAGGGGATTCACCCAACCATTGTGGTCCAACTTCATCTGAAGAGGAAGGGGCATGGCAAAGGGCAATCTTACTGCACAATTGTGTGTGTGAATGCCTGCCATGAAAGGTGATCATATGCCCAGGTAATATTCACATGCAACTGCAACCTATATGCCATTTGCTCAAATTTTGCAAGGTTCTCTGTTGATTGACTAACAGAAGGTGTGTATTTATTCTTCTAATGCTTCACTAGTAATCATTTGAGAACCATAAGGCCACAAAGGAACAATTTCTACTCCCCTTTTAAAAAGAAAATCTGACTATCATAAAATGCAATGATCAGAAACCAAAGAGAAAGCTTGTATGTTAAATCTCATAGAAATTATTTCAGGCCCCAAACTCCAGAATTTCTCCCTTTAAATGTTTAACTTGGCAGTGCTGAAATGCTTTGAGAAACAATGGTATTTTCTTTGAAATGGAGCATAAATCAGCTAAATGTGCATTCAGTTTTCCAAGAAAAGATTACATAGAGGACTTGGGTAAACATAATGTAGCTAGCATTCAATTGTGGACCAACTAAAGAAGAATTAAACAATAATATTATTTCTTTTATCTAAGAGCTGCTGAGGCTTTTTATTCTAAAGTTGAAAAAACTATGTCTACTGAGCAACATGAATAAATGAAAAATTCAGGAAGTTTTACTAAACCAAGCTGAAATAGCATTATCAACTGGATTTCAAGTATGAAGACTTTTGAAAGTCTGGCAGTATAATTTCAGGGGGAAATTAGACTATAAAGCAGTAGGGAAAATGCATTCATACAGTTCCAGATTTATAATAATCTCTATTATAACAAAGAAATCTATCCTGTGCGCATTAAAAATGCAGATGAAGATAGACCATGTTAACCACTATTATCATTACATTCCGCATTTTAAAAGCCTCAACCTATTACAATCTGATAAAGGCTAAATGGACAAGAATTTGTGTGTCTGTGCATGTGTGTGATTAAAATGCCAGACCTTACAAAGAAAATTCTACCCCGGCAGAGAACGGAAGATTCATAGTGATAAAATGAGATGCTAAATAATTTAAGCCATTATATTCCTTAAACAAATTAGCAGCACATGTCTGAATAGAGTTATGAGTATGCTATGGAGGATTAGCTCAGGAAGGTCAAGTTATACAGATCACTTTGTGTACAAAAAGGTTGTTCGCTTAGCATCTACACTGACATTTAACAGCTCTGGTCTAATAGCTGAAACTATCCTGGACTGTATTCTTCTCTGTGGAACAAAAAAATTCCTGATACTCCAGTTGTAGAAATCATTACACAGTCGATGACTGAAATCAATAGTGATATAGTCTACCTTTCAGCTGAGGAGAGGCAACAGATTGTGTATTGTAAGATTAATACCAGCGGTGTATGTAGGTCAGCTGTAATAAACTTAAAATTTCAGCAGCAGATTCTGACATGTTCAAAAAGCTATAACAGTATACAAAAGGAGGGGGGAATTGTTTACACCAGAATCTGAAGCTTGGTTGCTGTTTGAATTTAAGGCATATTATTGAAGGAATTACTTATTAATCTTTAAGATGGAAACTGTCAACATGTTACACTACAGTAGATTTGAGTTATACTGACATGATAAATAGTGACTTTCAACTGAAGCTAGAAGGGCAAAAGAGAATGAATGAGCACTTACCATCTCACCAGCTGAAACTGTTCTCCCATTTATTTGCAAGTACTTTTGTCAAAGCTTGACTTTGAAATAGCTGTTCCACGAGAATAATGGAGAGGATGGAATTCACCTTTGCCCTCCTCTTGCGCTCCTGTTTCTGGAGAGCCTCAACATACTATCTCTATACTGGAACAAAGGCATCTGCTTTATGCCATTTTTCCCTCTAGTTCAGTACACTCAGTTGCTCCTGATAGCAATTCTTCACAATTTCATAATTTCATTTTTTTTTCTAGGTAAAGGTCACCTTTGCTTGAAAGCCAATCATAGTCAACTCTAGTGTTCGGTGCTCATCTCTGCTTACAGCCAAGGAGCCAGTGCTGTCTTCAATCTGCAGCTGTTTCCATGGACATGTGGCAGGCATGACTAGAGACCGGAGTGCACGGAATACTGTTTACCTTCCCACTGAAGTGGTACCTATTTATCTACTTGCAATTTCTTGCTTTTGAACTACTAGGTTGGCAGGAGCTGGGACAGAGATGGGAGTTCATTCTGTCGTGCAGTACTTGGGTCTCAAACTGCTGACCTGCTGACTGGTCTTCAGGGAGCCCAACTAGCAATTGCATGAGGGATGGAAGAGTCCTCTCATCGGCTGGCTCCACTTTAAATGGAGCCTATGGTAACTCATCTTGTGACTGTGATTTCTGTTGGTGTATAAAATGTTGTCAGACACTTTTCCCCCAAATGAACCAAAAGGAAGATAATCACCAAGAGCCAAGATGAATTAGCCTATATTAAAGCTGCAACATACAAGAAAGTTGAGATTTTCAAGTTGGAAGAGCAACATATTACTTGATTAGAATATAACTAGATCATCAGGGCTCTGGTGTTGGGAGATTTAAACATTCATACTGAGGTGAGGCTGGCAGGTGTGCCTCAGAATTGATGGACACTATGGGTTCCATGGCTCTCCCACTGTGTCATTGGGCCAACTCGCATGGCTGGCCATATGCTGGACCTGGTCTGCACTGGGACATGTGGAGACAATGACCTGAGGGTTACCACTCAGCCCTCTCATGGTCCAACCATTACATGCTGAGGTTCAAGGTGGTGATGCCTACCCCACCCACCAAGAATTCAGAAATGATTAGGATGGGTTTACCCGATTGGGGCGGGATATCAAGTATGAACAATAAATAAATAAATAAATAAATAATGGCTCATTCCTGAAGGCTCCTGGATCCAACAGGCTTCCAAGCTGCCTTGAGTGGGTTCCCTTCTGAACTGGTCGGTACTCCTGTTGAAACCCAGGTGGCCAGATGTCATATCAAATCTGCCAGGGCAGTTGACATGATTGCTCCCAAATGCCCTCTCCTCTACAGAACTCATCCATCCCCATAGTTCATGGAGGAACTTTGAGTGATGAAGCAGGAAAGGATGAGGTTACAGAGCAGGTGGAGACAGGTCTCATCAGATGAAAACCTTGGACAGGTGAGGAGGGCCTTTTCACTATAACAGCAATCTATAAGGAAGGCCAGGAAGACCTATAACACAGCTCATATTCAGGAAGCTGCTAATCAACAAGCCAAACTATATAAAATCATACATAGCCTCATTTCTGGCCATTCTGTAGGTCCCCACCAATCCAAATGGTCCTGTGAATTATGTGCATCACATTTCTGATTAAAGGTGGAGGTCATCCTTTGGAACCTTGGTTCTTCAGTTGTCATAGTAAATCAGGAGGAGATGTTCAGTGAGATATCCTCCTAGGCTTCTTGGGATCAGTTTTGGTTTGCATCAACTGAGAAGGTAGACAAGGCACTTGTATGTTGTAATCCCACGACTTCTCATTTTGATCCTTGTCCATCTTGGCTACTAAAAGCTGTTAAGGGAATAGGGGAGTAGTTGAGAAATATTGTTAACACCTCCTTGGCTGAAGGTGTTACACCCTCTAGACTAAAGGAGACAGTTGTATGACTGCTCCTTTAAAAAAATCAAATTTGGCCACAGATGTTTTGGAAAACTATAGACCTGTGGCTAAGATCCCTTTTGTTGGCAAGGTCATCAAGAATATTGTGGTAGACCAATTGTAGAAGTTCTTGGATGAATCCAACTGCTTGGACTCATTCCAGTCATGCTATGGCACCGAAACCACGCTAGTCACACTGCAAGATGACTTGCTCCAGGAGGTTGACTAGGGGGCTTAATCTATCCTGATACTCCTTTTGATACCTTTGACCATAGTATTGGGGCAATTGTCAGAGTTGGAGGTCTGAGGCCTTGTTTTACATTGATTTGTTCCTTCCTTGAGGATCGTTCCCTGAGAGTCCAGCTTGGGAAATGCTTGTTGGCACCATGAATGCTTCAATGGGGTGTTTCTCCTGGTTCAACCATTTCCCCAATGCTATTTAATATCTATGTGAAGTCACTGGGAGGGGTTATCTGGAGATTTGGAGTATGTTGCCACCAATATATGGATCACACACAACTCTATCTCTCCTTTACATCATCTGCAGTGGATGCAGTCAGATGCTTGGATGACTGCCTGGTCATGGTCCTGGAATGGACCAACAAGTAAGACAGAGGTGCTGGTGTTGGAGGGTGCATCTGCCTGACTAGGAGCCCTGACCCCAATGTTAGATGGGATGGTCTTGGCCCCTAAGGACCAAGTATGCAACTTGTGGGTCATATTAGATAACCATCTGAACCTGGAAACACAAATTGCAACAGTGTGTAAAGCCTTTCTACTTGGTGGAACGTCTACCCTCAGAAATCAGGCCTACTTTACCCACTCTTCTCTGACAACTCAACTTCAAGTACTAACTCCCAGGTTTGCTAGAAAGCCCATTAGCTGTTGGAGGGTTTTCTTGGTGGCAGCTCCGGCTAACTGGAACACTCTGCCTGGGGAGCTGCATTTGATTGACTCTTTAGTTAGGGACCTTTAAGAAGCAACAGAAAACTTTTTGTTTCAAGGAGGCCTTTGGCAGCTGGTTGAAGTTTAAATAGGAGCCCCTCCCATTGTTTTGCTAGTGGTCCTTAGTTCTGATTGGACTGGCTGGGTTTTTTCCCTATGGTTTTATGGTGTCTGTTTTGCTCTTTTTACACATTGTGAGCTGCCCAGAGTGAGAGTGCATCCCAGATGGGTGGGGTATAAGTCAGATAAATAGAGAGACAGATAAACAGACAGACAGACAGATGATGATAATGATATAGTTATTTGCAAATTGAAGTTGAGCATCTATGGAGGAAGAAATCTGTTGTTCACATAGTGATCAGAGCCCTTGGAGCAATACCTAAAGGAATCCCCAGATATTTGGAAATTTTGGACTTATTGGACTTGAACATCATAACTCTCCAAAAACAACTCTACTAGGAACTGCATATATACTCAGAAGTTACCTTAATGGTTCTTAGGTCCTTGGTTAGAGCTTGAACTGTTAATTTTATTCCAGTGTTCAATTGTGAATCAAATGGTTGATTTGTATCCAATCATCATAATTTCAGTTTTGAGTAATGCACACAATGCTCCCTATCTGTTCAATTGTATATATCCTGCCATTTGGGATGGGGGGATGAGCAATTTTGTAAACCCCACCCCACACTCAAAATGGGAATTTTGCTCACCCACATGAGAAATCTGCCAAGAGCATTTCTGCCTTCTGACAGACAAAACATACATACCTAATCTTATTTTTTAAAAATAAAACATGGCAACAATAATTCACTTTGAAAATATCATATATGAAATAACTGCATGAAGAATCTCTCCATGTGCTGACTGAACTATTTTTTTAATCAGAAGAGAAGATATCAACGAATGAAGAAGAGCAAAAGAGAAAAATGGCAAGTGCTTATGCTTGACAGTGAAATCAGTCAAGAGATCTTTTGGCTTCTTCACCCTCATTTACTCCCACTGTGGTAATACCTATTTGACTGACAAAAACAAAACCAAGCTTTCCTGGCAATGAATACTGGTCCCAAACAGTTTTAATTCTCTTTGAGCCCAGTATGGTGTCAGAATCGTTTCAGCCTTAGTGTTTAGAATTCTATGCTGTTGTGAATTGAAGTACTTATTCTGCCTCCAGGCTTATATGAGAAGATGCTTTATGTTATCTGAACTCAGTTCCACAAAACCAGCAGCTGGCTCTGACCCAGCTATAACACTCAAGTGATTCAAAGATATAGCTGCTCTTTAGCTTTGGCTGCTCACTTGCCCAAGGCAGGCAATTTCTTATACAGCTGGAAGAGGCAGCCATCCTGGTATTTCCAGAAATCGAAGGATTTCTATTTAAAACTGGATGTAAGACAATCATTCAAAGTTGGGAGCGGGCTAGAGAATATGGATGGCCCTCTTTGAAATATTGGAGCAGCCTTAAATAAAACACCAGCATGTCCTTTGAAGTGGTTGTTTCCTGCATTGTACTCCACTCCATTGGAGGGGGGATTTTCTGCAAGAAATACCCTCAATTGCTGTTAGGATTGCAATTTTTACAATCTGTCTCTTGTATGCCTTGTTGGAATAGCAACTTTTCACACAATAAGGTTGGTCATTTGTGGGAGGGGGCTTTACAGACTAAAGTGTTTGTTCTTCACCACTAACTTGATAGTAAAGGTAAAGGTCACCCTTGCTCAAAAGCAAATCGTATCCAACTCTAGGGTACAGTGCTCATCTCCGTTTACAGCCAAAGAGCCAGTGCTCTCTGCATCTGCAGTCGTTTCTGTGGTAATGTGGCAGGCATGACTAGACACTAGAATGCATGGAACAGTGTTATCTTTCCCACTGAAGCTGTACCTATTTATCATTTCTTGCTTTCAAACTGCTAGGTTGGTAGGAGCTGGGCAAGAGATAGGAGCTCACTCAAGCATGCAGCAGTCACGTCTCAAACTGCTGATCTATCATATGTCTAGTCATCACATTTACCATCTTAACCACTAAGCCACAGTAGTCTCTTTTCACTAACTTGATAGGTAAGGATATTTTCCCACCTCTGGCATTTAAGGCACCCTTCTTTCTGTTTCTTTTTGCTCCCATTGTTTTGTCGCAAGCTGTTTCTTCTTTTCTGACCATTCTCCAAGGGGTACACAGAGAGAGCCTCCTAGAAGATTGTGGTATTTTTTAACCACAATCAGGCATACCCTGGTAATGGCAACCTTGTGTTGCCGCTTTATCTTTCTCGCACTGGGTCAGGCAAAGGGAGCTGCAGAATGAACCCATCAAATGGTGGCTTCAGTTTGGTAGTTCATGTCTGCCCTAGACATGGAAGAAGAACCATTCTCTAAGCCGCAAGCATTCAGGGGCAACTGTATGCTAGAGACTCCACTCCCAGCTGTAATTAATTAATTAATTTAATAGATTTATATACTGCCCCATTCAGTGGACTCTGGGTGGTGTACACAAGATAAAACCAATATAAAAGAAATTTTAAAAAACGCTTAAAAACATAGCAATATTACCCCCCCCCCCCGCTGTGTCATTTACTATCTAAAAACAAATATAAAATCTACAAGACCTTAACATTTAAAAAATAATAATTATAGGAGGCGAGCCAAAGACAAGCTTGTTGACAGTCTCGGGCCCCAGACCCATTTTGCCAACCACATCTTCAATACTTTCCTAAATGGTAGCAACTGTGCCTGGAGGCATAGTTCTACCAGGAGGAGGTTCCATAGTGTGAGCCTCCCCAACAGATGGTACTTGAAGGGTGCTATTTTTAAAACAAAACAACTACAGACATATCCATTCTGACTTGAAGATCATTTACTTGAACCATAATCAGTATTGAAGCATGAGTTAAAACAGTTGTACTAGAAAATACAAATCTCTGAGTCTCCCTGACAATATTTGTGGTTTTAAAATCACATTTACTTTTCAAGTTTGTATTGTTTTTTGAATTAATCTTCCTGGCTTTGTGGAAGACCTATGCAAACATCAAACAAAATTGACTACATAAAGAAGAAGATTAAAGAGTTCGCTCACAGAGTGCTATCAAACATATAAAGAAAATTTATTTTCTCCCTTCTACTTCTTGGTGCTGTTTGCTACAGGAGTAGAAGAATGAAATATTAACTATGTGTGGGATTTTTTATTTAAACTGATGATTTGTCTTTGTTTATTTCTGTGTTTTATTTAGTGCATTACCAAAAGCTGACAATATGACCGATCTTACTGTTAAGAGTACTGTATTAAAATTGTCTGTCACAAATGGAGACTTGTTGATCATTTTCGGATTTCCTAGATACACTTTAAAACATGACTGTACACTTTTTAAAATTTGCTGTCAATCAAAGGTGCAGCTCCTTGGTGTTCTTCTCCAACAAAAAACACATTGAAATAAAAATTGAATGTTTAGGGTCCAGAATTAGTTACTCTTAAAGTAGTTTCTTTTAAATCAATAAGAACTGAATCAATCAAAGCTTGAGTGGGTTCAGTCCAGAGGTTCCCAACCTTTTGATGCCACGGGCCTGACCACACACCCTGGACAGCTGAGTGGGCCGGACTACACACCCCTGGAAATGGAAGTAAATGTGCCCACTTCTGCATTTACAACAGCCTCAGGCACATTTATGGCTGACATAACCACATTTATACATGCACGGGTACATTTTATGGCTGTCATAAATGTGACCACTTCCACTTCCAGGTGCAGCAGCAGTGATGAGCCAGATGGAATGGTAGTTTGAAGGCTAAAATGGCCCAGCCCAATGACTCTCATGTGGGGATGCCAACATTTGACTTGTGTAAAACAAAAATAGGAGATATTTGTTAGTTTAGAAAGTCTCCAAGGCTTTAAAGTCACTACAGGGAAGATATTTTCTAAGAACTGATGGAATGTTTAACAAGAAATTTTACATAAATTGAAGATCTGTCATCAAGTGCAAATAAAAGCATATCTATTATACAATTTGTGCCCAAAAATTAAACTCTAGCTTTTCTGGGGGCACTTTTTAAAAGGCTAGGAGGAGCAAGGTCTTGCATATTTCCCATGTTTAATCCATTATTACAACCTTGATCTTTGCCCTCTTGGACAAAAGTGTTCATCAAACAATAATTGTCATATATTAAAGCCAGTTGCATTATACATTTTATGAAACATTGCAATAGCATTACTGTAGATGCTGAATACGTATCACAGTAATAATAGCATAATTTCTGCAGCTGGAGAAGAAATGATTTTTCACATATTAAATCAAATACAACAAATGGAACTTTATGCTTTCACACTAGTCCACTTTCTACTTTGTTAGATAAGGTTAAGCAAATATGTTCTTATCATTATTGTATCTCAGATGTTCTTGCATATCTTTGTGGGTTAGTTAGGGTTTTTAAAATTGAAATTGTTTCCGCTTTAATGCCTCATCATCATCACCATCAGCAGCAGCATCTAACATTTTAGCTTGTAAGGTATTTTACATGCAAGCTGTAAATATTGACCTCCTACTGCAATCCTGAGATTGTATTTTAAAATGTATTTATAGTATTTAAAAATGTTTGTAGGCAGCTAGCACCACCAGAAGATACAACCTGAAGGTGTTTGATTTAGAAATCTGGGAGGCAGTCCAGAGAAAATTGGAACTACAGTATTTCAGGCATATTGAAGCAATATTAACCCAATATATGATAAAACATGTTTCACTGATTTCAGTTGGCACGTTGAAAGAAAGAACCCTGGAGTACAATAAAACTTGGAATTCAAAATTATCTGTACATTCTTCAGACCTCTTAGGTCTCGCGCCTTCCCCAGAACAATATTGGTCCATACAATGGGAATAACGCAATCTTGTCATTATGAATTTGAAAAATTCTCCCAGATAGCTGTCAAAATCCAAGAGTGGCAATTAGCCCCATTCTAGTATTGTCCAAATGCACTAAGGGAAAATTCATGTTGGGCATGCTTACCATATGTCTATTTGCTTCTCCAAAATATCCCCATGCCTTCTTTCCTTCCTTCCTTCATTTGATTTTTATCCCACCTTTCTCCCCTATTAGGGATACAAAGTGGTATACAAAAATATAAAATCAAAACATTGGTTAAAACAAACTGATTAAGACTAACAACTACAGTATATAAATATTTAGAAAGAGCCCTGTTGGCACAGTGGTTAAACTACTGTACTGCAGCTAAAGCTTGTGAGTTCGATCCTGAACTGGCATCAAGGTTGACTCAGACTTTCTGAGGTCAATAAAATGAGTTTCCAGCCTCTTGGGGGCAAAATGCTAATTATCTTGTGAGCCGCCAAGAGAGTACACTAGGTGGTATATAAGTGCAATTGCTACTCCTATCCCCAAACACATGACAATGATATAGATCTCTAGTATTAATTTCTAAAGACTTTGTTAAGCAGTATTTCCTCTTTTACTCTATCACCTGCAACAGGCAAGAAAGCCAGCCAGCCACCTGCAGCCACCACTGTTTGCATTTCTTTGCTATGTGGGATCTGGAATCTCTGGTTGCTCATTCCCTCTCCACAGATGAAATAAAGAGGTGTGACACTTTCAATATTTTGGTCAACGTTCTGGAACACAATGTTATTTAAGCAATTTAGTCTCTTGCTTTTAGCAATGTGAGAGTTGACATCAACAATTAATTAACCCACGGGGGGGGGGGGAGGTTGACTGGTAGTGCTACGACCTGGTACTGGAGCAGGGAAAGCTAATCCATCCCTCTCCAGTTCAGATGGGTGAATCCTTGCCCCTGTGCAGTGCTAATCGTTGTCAGCTACTGCCCAGGCCTATTAGTCAGAAAGACAATTCTGAGGACATTTCCAACTCAGCTTGCATGAACCAAAGTTGGACGCCTCTCTCCCCAAAGTTATTTCATGGTGTGCCCTGTATACCCAACAGATTAGAATGAATCAGGCAATCAGTGCCACCATATCAATAGATGCCCTAAAGGATTTACCACTAACCCCATCTACCCAAGCACTACCTGCAAACTATTGTGACCTATTTATTAAAGACACCTGTCTTTACTAATGGACATGAAATAAACCAGAATAGGATAGATGAAAAATTAACCTATCTCCCTGAAGCCAATCTGGAAGCTAAGCTAAAAATTCCTATGTGGCCCCTCAATTGTGACCCTCTAAGTACTCTGGCCAATAGGGTGGACAGGTAGGTTCTCAAAACTCTGCTAGGCAAAGAGGCTGCAAACAGGGCATAGTTAGCCTAAATAGGCTGAGCCACCACCCGTTGTACCCTATGAGGTGACAAAATAATTTGTCAGCCACCTCACCCACCTTTCCTTCACCCAGGTAAAGGAAAGCCTTCCTCATCACTCAGGTCGGTGTGCATTTCCTTGGTATGGAAAGCAAAATAATGGCAGTGGAAACAGTGAACAAACCTTTCATGGGAAGGGAGAGTGTGCATTATGGCTACTTGTTCTACGATTTACTTATCCATGTATGATGTTATTATGATTGTATAACTGTATATTTTGCATTCCTGTAAGCCACCCAGAGTCGCTGTATGCAAGGGGGAAGGGTATAAGTCTAATAAATAAATAAATAAATAAATTCACTCTTCGGACAGTGGGAGAAGGCAAAGAAGCAGAGGTTACCACCATACAATACTCACAGAATCATGGAATCATAGACAGGTGGTTGTCTAATTTTCTCTTGAATGCCTCCAGCATTGGAGCACTTAGCACCTCCTCAGGTAACTGGTTCCATTTTCATACTGCCCTAACAGTTAAAACGATTTTCCAGATATTCAGCCTATATCTGGTTTCTTTAGTTTCATCATATTATTACATGTCCTGCACTCTATGATGATCAAGAACATTTGGATACTACCCCTTCTCTTTATGGCTATTTTTCAAGTACTGTATTTGAAAAGTGCTTTCATATCTTCTCTCAATCTTCTTTTCTCATAGCAATCCTCCTCTCTCTTTATGAACACTTCATGTGTAGAGTTGCCACAGCATTTCGGCTAGAAAGAAACAAAGACTAAATTTAGAGTGTCCTGCAGATGAAGTACAGTATTTGAGGAATTTTGTATTTCAATAACCTTGAAAAAGCATCCATCAGAGGTGTTGGAGAATACATCCCACATGTCTTTATATTATACATAAAAGGATATCCAGTGTAGCTCATGCTATCCAGACTTCAAATGCCTGAATTTGAAATGGCTGCCACTCAAATTGGAGTATGTTAGTTGAACTACCCAGATTAGGCACAACAAGACAAAAGAAACTAAATCCAGAAGTAAACACATATTTTCTTGTATCACCAAAGCAGTCTTAAGTATTCCTATACTACCTGAATTATTATAATCTATTAGCATAGGTGTCACATGTTCAAGGGAGGGGGATAACTTTGCATCTGAATTTTGGGGCTAGTCCCCTCACCTTGGTTGAATCACAAGTTGTTCCTGACTATAAATGTGCAAATTTCAAAGACATTTTGCTGCCTAAATCAAAAGGAAATATAGCAGTCCTATCACTTTCTAGTATAGAAACTGAATTAGCATGTACTGAATCTTACTAGGGACAAAAAAGTGTCTTAGACACCACACACAAGGACATCAATCTAGTTTATGGGGCAGAGGCAGACCGCATGGTATCACATGTAGTTTTGTCCTCCAGAATTTTGTTGCCTTCCCTCCATCCCAGCATCTATTCCTTGAAACAGCAGCCTCACTGTGCCTACTAATATGGTATTAGGAATGTACTCATTTAGTACCTACTCTTAGATCTGTCAGGGATACCTTGCAGTAGTCAGTTCAGCTTTCCCATATACTGGGCCTTGAGCCACCATCTCCTTTTCCACTTTTCCAAAGCAGTAGCTCTTAACTACCCAGCTTCTCCTGATCTTCACAACTGTGGATTGTCAATGTGTTTTTAATTCCTGTCTTTCTAAACGCTTGTTCTCCCAATTGAGGCAGCAGCAAGAGTGCTTGGAATAAGTATCTATGTAGGAGCACTGATTCCAAGACAGTTCATTCCTTCTCAAGGGTAGGGTTGCAATATGTCCCAGAAAACCAGGATTGTCCGGGATTCAAGATCAGAACAATTGTCCTGGCCGTTTCAATAAAAATGCAGATTTTTAAAATGCAGTCCAGGAAGGCAGAGCTCTTCTCCTTTCCCCCCCACCTGAGTGGGGTCGGTCTATATGGAGGGATGTGTGCAGTGATGGGATGAAACAGGTTCGCACCAGTTCACCAGAACTGGTAGTAACTTTTCCCAGTGTCCCGGGGAACTGGTAGCAGCTTTTTGGGGGAACCACCTTCGGGGCTTACCTTTTCACTGGTTCCCCCATTGTGCATGCGCGCCAAGTACTTGGTGTGCATGCATGCCAACAGTGCTTGGCGCGTATGCACAGCCTCCTTGCTGTCCTCCCAAGCAGGGAGGAGGAAAAGAAGCTGCTAGCCTGAAGCTCCCTGTAGCCTGCTCCCCAGGGTAAGTGACTCACCTTTGGATGTGGTGTGTCTGTGTGTATTTTAATGTGTATTTAATACCTTTACCTATATTGATATACTACCACAACACAAACCCGTAAACAAATTAAATTAAATAAATAAATAAATAAATAAATAAATAAAAATTACATTAAAATACACCCACCCACCCAAACACCCACCCTGAAAAGGCCTGGCAGCTGGCAGGCCTGGCGGCCTGGCTTGGGGTTTTTAAGCAAAGTCTTGGAGTTACCTCATCAATAAGCTACACCTGTGCTATTCCAATTGCTGTTCCAATTGGAGAACCCTTAAGGAGGTCCAGCTGTTTTACATTTACATTAAGGCATATTATCCTAGAGAACTGGTACGATGACCATATCCATCTTGCAACATGGTGCTGCCCAGGCACTTATACTAACAGGTAAGTGATGGGTTTGTGTTTGAGGTGTGTGTGTGTGTGTGGGTTGATTTGTGTTTGGGGTGAGTGGGTGGATGTTTGGGTGGGTGGGTGTATCTTAATGTAATTTTAATTTTATTTATTTAATTTATTTACGGTTTGTGTTGTGGATGGGTGGATGGTTGGTTGGGTTGAGGGTGTGTCTGTGTGTGTGTGCTTATTTTTATTTTATTTTTTATTTTATTTTTTAAAAATTCTTTGACCCTGCCCACGACATCATGACATCATGATGTTAGCTCCCCCCATACTGTGATGATGTCACGGTGGGGTAGTAAAAAGTTTGACAGCCCACCACTGTGTGAGAGAGAGACAGTGAGTGAGTGTCACTGCCTCCTCCTCCTGCTGCTGCAACCCTTGCCGTTCCCCCCTTGCACATCTGGCTCTGCAGAATGAGGTTGGCGAGGCAAACGCAGAGCTCCGTACTTGGCCTCCTTCCACCATGTTCCAAATGGACAAGACCTCAGCAGTGGCTTCCCTCTGCCATCAGCCTCTCCAATGGCCTCCCATTTTTGTCAAGTATACTTCTGTCCTGGTTTTGTGGGAGAGAATTATGGCAACCCTACTCAAGGGGAGCCCATAAGATGAGATCATTTATTAGTCCTACCCCACCCACCCATGTGTCCTATAGACATTGGTGCATTTTGGGTTTGGGAAGCTAAACTTTCCTTCTAGGTGCGGTGCTTGCTCTTTGAAAGAGAGAAACCCCCACCGAAGAATTGAAATTGGTAGCAGGCATTCTTTTTATGTACCAGATCTTGGACATAAGGCGTTATAAGTAAAGATGTGTATTGGACTCCTGAAATGGTCTGTGCTGAGTTAAAGTGTGGCCCACGCTGTGATCCTTTGGAAACAGTCCAGCACAATCTTTGTCTGGTAGCATAAGAATGTTTGAGCATTTCCGAATGTCATGGAGAAAATACATTCCTTCAGATGGAGAAATATGAATGGGTATGATTTGGGCTAGTGCCCCTAGCACAGATAGACAAAAAGCAAGCTTTGCCAGTTTTCAACTCTCACCAGGCAAAACCGTCATAGTACCATTGCTGCTGAGCCTCATTGGTTGTTTCAACTCTTCTCTCTCTTATTATTTGCATCTTTTATTTAAAAGTTGTCTCTTTTCCCTTACATTGCCTGTTCTTCGTCATATATTAGCAACACATTTGATAGCATTAGGCAATTCAATGAAATGTATTAAGGTTTACATTCACACAGCCTTTTGTAATTGTGTTTGAAACAATAATAGAGATGCTAAGTGATTTAGCGCATCACTGCCTTGGTGCTACATTTTTGTCTCTGATACATAGGCATAGTCCATGAATTTTTCATTCCATTATTTTCAGTTTAAAGTGTATGATGGTATTTTTCCTCATAATGGCTGGGATTCTTTTTCTGACTTACACTATCATTAAGTCCATTGATGTAAATTTCATCAGCTAATTGTCACCAGTTAAGAAGGCAACCATTGTTTTTCTTGCCACGTGTTATGTCCCACAACTCGTGTGCGATAAGAAAAGCAAACATCAATGTTATAACTGGTAGAATTTCACTGCTGGAATGTTTGTTGGCAGAGTTAAACTGGCCAGTCTGGCCAGGTTATCCTGCTATGGTAATAGAGCAGACCATACTGCCAGCGACTCAATGTTGATTTTCAGGTGGTGGTTAACAAACCTGACAACCCTGAGGACTAATGGTCTTGGGTGGTGAAGTCCACAAGGAAGGGTGATGGTCCCCAAGTGAACTAAATCCCACCTGAGTCCATCTAGATGGAAGGCAGCAACTTCATCAATATTGGCCTGGGAGGAGAAGGAGGAGAAGTTACAGTGTAGTTGTTATTGCTATATGACATCAAGTAATAATAATAATTTCATGTCAGAAATTATTCTGGGTTGAACGGATTTTTCCTGGAGGAACTCTGCTCACGGGACACACAAATGAAGCACCTTCCCACCAAAGTCGTCCCTATCTATCTACTTGCAATTTCTTGCTTTCGATCTGCTAGGTTTGCAGGAGCTGAGACAGTGACAGGTGCTCATTCCATCACACAGTACTTAGGTCTTGAACTGCTGACTTGCCAGTCTTTCAGCTAACAAGGTGAGCTTCTTAAATACTGAGCCACTGCAGCCCCTCTCTGAGTTATGGCAACCCTATGAATGTGAGATGTCCTGTCCTTGACAGCTCTGCTCAACTCCTGCATGTTTGGCCTTCTTTGCTTCCTTCTGCCTTCCACCTTTCCCAGCATTAATGTCTTTTCCACAGACTCTTGGCTTCACATAATGTGCCCAAACTAGGAGTTTCAGTTTCACCATTTTTGCCGCCACATGCAGCACATCTAGAATGCTTTGTCTAGTTCCTAACACCAGAGTTTAAGAAGAATGCCAGCAAACAGTAACATGTTCAGAGGAGGGAATCAAGGATGATCAGGGAACTGGAAAGCAAACCCTGTGAGGAAAGACAAAAGGAATTGGGTAGATTTAGTCTTGCAAACAGGAAACTAGGAAGGATGTTAATAGCACTTTTCAAATGCTTGAAAGACAGTCATAAAGAGAAGTGGCAGGATCAGAAATAGGGGCTTTGTCCCAGAGCATGAAAAGCTAGAGCAGGGGTTCACAAGGTTTCACGCCACGCGCTGAACAACTCCCCCTCAGACAGCTGAGCAGACTGGACACAACTGCGGTGGGCATGTTTGCACATGCACGGGTGCGCCCACTTCCAGGGTCATTGCCGTGGGCCAGATGGAATGGTGTGGGTGCCAGGGCTGGCCTGTGGACTGTAGGTTGTGAACCCCTGAGCTAGAGGGTGCCAATATCTAAAGTTGAGTCTGGTGGGAGTGTAAGAAAAATAAATGGTGACACCTCTTAGCCCTAGTGACTTTATCTTGTTTGAAAGGGAAAAGAATCTTTTTAGGGAGGAAAGCACCATCTTTTATTTGTGGGAGGTTCAAGCCAAAGCCTCAGGGCAGAGCGAGTGGGAGAGGGTGCCTGTCACCCCAAGTGGCAAAACTGCTAGTTATGTTCCTACTCACATGACTGAATTTAATCATTTTTAACAGCAATAGGAAACACTTCCTAGTTTGATCAGCTACAATTGAGATAAGGACAAATGTTTCAGATGCTACCTCAAATTTCTGTTGCAAAAATTCAAGTGGCATATATTTCCCTCTGGGTTTGTGGTGTGAAACCCATCACTGCTCAAGCTACCAGCTTATAATGGGATAGATACTGGCACAAGTACTTTGTGAGAATATGTGCTTGTGAACTCAAAATGAACAACAACCTATTTATAAAATGGGTCACTGCCAAAGACCAGGTTCTGGCGATAATTGCTCTCTCCAATTTGACACAGTGTGATTGAGTGCATGCCATGTCTCTTTCGCTAGGAAGTTGATTAAGCAATTTTAATTAACCAATTAGCCATACTCATTCTGATGAAATTGTTAAATGCCATGGTTGCACGGCCAAAGTACGGATGAGAACTCTTGAAAAGTTATGCTTTATTAATCAAAAACTTTGAAGCTAAATAAGAAATAACAGGAAATGAAAGCTGAAAAAGGCTTAGGTGGTTATGGTTATGAACTTTAAACCATGGTAATGGGACAAAACATATTTTTAAAAGAATAAAAACAATATACAGTACTCTATATGACATAGTGTGAAATAATTGTGAAAAAGAAATGCAGTCATCTAAAGCACAAAACACAGAAGGATAATAATGCCTAGCTAAATAAATAAATAAATAAACACACACACACACAGAGAGAGAGAGAGAGACATTTGTGACACCTTGAAAGACTAACCTATTTATCGCATTCTGTGTTTGTCTAAAGGCCCATTTTGGAGTGGGCTGGATCAAATGGATTGCTAAGAGGTGTGGCATGCCATTTTGCATGACTCTATTTGGTATCCAGGGACTGTAGTGGCTTAGTAGTTAAGAAGCTGAACATGACTAGAAGATCGGCAGGTCAGCAGTTTGAGATCCAAGTGTTGAATGACAGAGGGAGCTACAATCTCTGTCCCAGCTCCTGCCAACATAGTTTGAAAGCAAGAATTTGCAAGTACAGTATATAAATAGGTACCATTTTGGTGGGAAGGTAACAGCATTCAGTGCACTCCAGTGTCTAAGGGCTCTTTCAAATACCATGTGGCCTTAAATAGGCCACTTTTTGACACACCCCTCTGTGGCTTTCCATGACCTTTGACCAACCAGCTAAGGCCAGCTAAATGCAAAAAGCAAATGATAATTTTGAAGTCACGTGACTTCACGCCAAACCCCCTCCCACCATGACTTTCCATGACTTTTGGTTGACCCCTCCCCACCTAAAATGGTCACGTGTTATTTGAATGACCCTTAACCATGCCTGCCAGAGTACCACAGAAATGTCTGAGGTGCAGATAGTGTTGGCTCTTTGGCTGTAAACGGAGATGAGCACTGCCCCTCTAAAGTCGGATGCAACTAGCTTTCAAGCAAGGGTGACCTTTACTTATGTCTGTGACGGTGAATCTTTTAGAGACTGAGTGCCCAAACTGCAACCCAAAAATGACTTATTTATTGCAAAGTGCCAACACAGCAACCGGGAAGGGAGGAAATGGTCCCATTGGGCTGCTGGGCAGAGGAACGGGGTGAACTCTGTGCTGGGAGGAAGTGCTCCCATTGGGCTACTGGACAGAGAGGCGGGGCAAACTATGTGCTGGGATAACTGCACGGGTGCCCACAGAGAGGGCTCTGAGTGCCACCTCTGGTACGCATGCCATAGGTTTGCCATCACTGACCTATGTGGTCTCCACCAGCCCACCGTCAGAAGAGGGAAGAGACAGGAAGGAAGAACAAGAGGGGGTTCTGTTTGTTTTTCTCTTAAATAGCTGGTGGAGAAAAGCAAAGAAAAATCATCTCCAGTCTCTTCTTGCTGCTGCCGCTGCTCTCCTTGCTCTTTCTGAAAAGCCAAGCCATATGTGTGCATGTGCATATTTGTATACATGCAGGCAGGCACACATTTACATATGTGCACACTCAGGCAAGCATTCTGGGATAGAAACAGGCAAAGACACACATAGTAAGAGTGGGGGCATGTGCACATGTGCACACACATGCACACGCACACATGAACAAGTGCGCACACACACACACACGTATGTGAGGGTTCAGCTTTCCAAAGGCAGCCTCTCCTCACTTCCCTTGGTAATTAAACATTTATATGGAACCAAGGAAGTGTTTAATTTGGCAATATCCTGAGGTCGCTTTCTTATTAAGCCACTTCACAATGCTGGCAATTTCAAGCTGGAAAGTTTGCTTTGAATCAGTTTCAGTGATCACACATACTGGAATGGATCCAAACCAGAGCTATTCTACCTGCACTGAAAACTAGAGACTCCTGACAGAGGCACACAAAGGTAATTTGCTCCAGCTAAGACCTCCTCTGTTTGGCCGTTACTGCAGCAGAACAAACAACAGGCTAAAGTCTCATATTCTGCCGCTTAGTTAAACTAGTCAGTCTTTAAAGTACCATAATTCTTTGGGGGATTTTCCTGTGTATGCTGAACAAACACCCAATGGCTTCACAGCAAAGTTTAAAAGCTGTGTGGGACTCATATGGAAGTGCCCATGGGCTTGAAACCACCTCCGAAATCTGTGTGGGACTCATATGGAAGTGCCCATGGGCTTGAAACCACCTCCGAAATCTGTGTCCTCTAGACATGATCATCAAGGAAGGACCAGAGCCAGCTCAATATCTCCAATATCTATCCCATCAACCTGTCCAGGAGGATACTATGGTCAAATTATCAAGGGCTGCTGAGAGATTAAGGAGTGCCAACAGGCACCTACTGCCTCAATAAGCTTCCCTTAACCATGCAGTGTAATAAGTGTCATTTCTGCATTATGGTGTGGCCTGAACCCTGACTGGAATGGATCCAGGCAGTCCTTTTCCTCCAAGAATGCTATAGCAATTAAAGTCATCAGTTGCTGGTTGTATTTTTGTTGTTCAGTCACACAGTCAATTCCAACCCTCTGCAACCCCATGGACCACAGTCCACCAGGCACTTCTGTCTTCCACCATCCTCCTCAACTCGCTCAGCTCTGTGCCCATTGCGTCCACAATACCATCTAGCCATCTCATTTTTGGCCGCCCCCTTTTTCTTTTGCCCTCCACCTTTCCCAGGCTTCTTCAAAATGGGCAAAATAATAATCCCTTTTAGATAAAGGTCACCCTAGCTCAAAAGCCACTCATATCCGACTCTAGGATACAGTGCTCATCTCTGTTTACAACCAAAGATCCAGCACTGTCTGTGTCTGCAGACATTTCCGCGGTCATGTGGCAGGCATAACTAGACATTGGAATGCACGTAACACAATTACCTTCCCACCAAAATGATGCCTATTTATCTACTTGCATTTTCTTTCTTTTCAACTGCTAGGTTATTAGAAACTGTGACATATATGAGAGCTCACTCGGTGGTGCAGCACTCAGGACCCAAACTGCTGACCTGCTGACCTTTCAGTCATCAAATTAAGCATCTTTACCACTAAACCACTTCAATCCCACCTCATTTAAATTGGGAGGTGCATAACTCTTCTGAAGAGAAGAATTCATAATCAGCATGATCTAATGTCTAGTTTATCAGCCAGGAAGGGCAAAAATTGAGCAGGTGGGTAGTAATTCTACAGCATGCAAGTGCTTTGACCTAAACCTCAGATGTCACCAGCTTAAACAGATCCAACAAACACAGACAAGATGGTGCATTGGACATCTCAAGCCAACGTGATCCACCAAGATCAGCTCTACATTCACTCATACTAACTCTTTCCTTTCAGTGGGTGTTGTATCTGTGATAAAACAAAAGGCTGCTATATTCTTAGAGGCATGCACCATAACCAGGGCTGATTTCTATTTCCGATTTATATCCCGCCCCAATCATGCAATGCGACTCTGGGTGGGTTACAGACATATCGATACAATATCAATACAATATAAAAACATTCAGTCAACATAATATCCATTAATACAATAAAAATATCATTACCGCCCCCAACCCCCACCGTGTCACCGTGCTGCCAGAATTGGTTTAAAGAAACCATGTGACAGATTTTTCTTTTTCAGAACTATTGAAGGTACAAAAACAGTAATCAATGTTTTGTTACAACATTTGGTCACCACAGCATGCAAAACATTTAGGGATATATTGGGAGGGAGTCAGGATTTATAGTATTTCCTAAAGGCTGCTTTTTATCCAGATAAAGCAGACAATCTGATAGTCAATTGTTTGGATTAGAAATGCTGGGGAATGTGTAGCTCCTAAGGTAGTTATTGCAATCGGTAAAGAGAAGTAAGGCTAGCCTTAAAGCATGACAAGATATTTTTTTCTAAATGTGTGTGGTGGGGTAAAGCTGGGAGCACAAAAAGACAAAAAGATAAAGTTTGAATAGCAGGTCAAAGAAGAAGAAAATTCTACAGCTTTAGCTAGCTGCTAGCAGAAGATATAAAGGGCATGGTAAAAGTCATCTAATCCTAGGATTGACTGCAAACCCTGATCTAAGATAAGACATTTCTAGTAGCTTTCAGCCACTGATGGTAATCAGATAAGAAGGTTATAGGCCATTTGATTATGTCATACACATTACTTTTTCCATTTCACCACTATTCTGCTGGATACTCATATTTCAGTCCTTGGTGATTTAAGAAATCATTCCATTGTCTACTTCCATAAAAGTATTTTTGGAATAGTAGCTGTGTTAGTCTATGGTTCAGGCATATCAGAAAACAAAATAAAATGAACAAAATTAAATAAAAAAAACACCGTAGCACTTTAAAGACTAACTGCTTTATTGTTATTGTTAGCTTTTGTGGACCAAGTCCACTTCTTCAGAAAAAGAGTGAAACTTACAGGCATGGTTTTTGGTGTATATAAATTTGTATAAAATTTGTATAAAAACCATGCCTATAAGTTTCACTCTTTGTCTGAAGAAGTGGACTTGATCCACGAAAGCTAACAATAAAAATAGAGCAGTTAGTCTTTAAAGTGCTACAGTGTTTTTTATTTTATTTTGTTTGTTTTGTTTTGTTTTCTGATGTTCCATAAAAGTATTTTTCACAGAATAAAGTTAAAGGTCTCCCTTACTCGAAAAGCCAGCTGTTTGGCTGTTGCTTTTGCCTGGGAAGTATTTTGTGGTGCTGAAACCATCTTTGACTTTGGGATTTTCTTGCCTGGAATGCCAGTTCAGGCAGAGAAAAGGAACAAAAGTAAAACCCTGAGTGTCTGAACATCAACTCTGTCTGGGCCACGTGCACTAGAAATCCTGCAATCCTCTACATTCAGTATGTGTTAGCTGTTTTTAAGTTAGATTACTTTTAAAAGAAGATAAATCATTATGAAACATACACGCCCAGGCATATTTGAAAATTACATGAGCACAGGTGTGATTTCCTCAGCACTTTAAGAGAGAGGAAAATATTACCTGCACACTTCTATCAGAAGCAGCTGTTGTTTATTTTGGCTTCAGGGGAGTATAAATTCAGTAGCTCTTTTGTTTTTAAGAGATTTTCTTATCAGAGGTCTACATTAAAGGCACTTTTCTCTTCTTCTGATCCAAGAATAGGGTACTTCAAAAAGATGCAATTTAACACTCCTTTGATGTCCTTACCAAAGACCTATATTTGTGAAGTTATTCTTTATAACTTTATCCATAAAATAATTGGAAGGGATGTGCACAATTACATATGCTTCACTTTGCAAGACTGCTAATTCAGAGCTGTTCTGTGGGCTTAAGCACAAGCCAACCCATGCTATTTTGCTGCCTGAAATGGGAGAGCAAGTGGCACCTCTTCCATCAAGTCATAATGTGCAATACCCAAAACCAGACACATTATTTTGGTTCTGCTTTTGTGTCCAGATCAAACCCTGGACTGCCAAAATGAAGCCACTTTCTTTGCTTTTTCATTGCCCAAACCCAAGTCTTCATTGGTGCATGCCTCTGGCAGCAATTGGCAGCCCAGTAAATGAGCCAGATTCTGTATCTCACCACATTCCCACCATGTGTTGTTGTCCACCAGCAGCCTGCACTTGAGCATGTTGGAGTCCCACAGTCATACATGTTATGGATGAAACTACTATGGCACCTTATCAATTAGCTAGAGCAAGTTATGAAAACCTTATGGAAACCCCAATGTGAGCTTTCACAGGTTACCTTCTACTTCCTCAGACACATTCAAATAAGTACTCTAATTTGTTAATCAGTGTTTCATATAGCATACCTTTGAAAGTTAAGAAGATGTAATCATTAATGAATTTTTGATAACTATTGACAACATTGACTAAGTATCCTACAGCTAAGTATTGTGAAACACAATTAGATCCACTACTGATTTATAGTGGGGGAGGGGGGGTTTCAGGCATGTTTGAAGGGTTTTTGAGCAAAAAAAAGTACAGTTGTTTTGTGTAGATGTTCTGAGAAAAATATATCCCCCTCTCTCTCATTTTTTGCCCCCAATATGCTGGGTAGTAATTTCACCAGCCTCAGGAGGATGGAAAGCAGTTTAATGACTCTGCCACAAGGGCTCTGGTTCTGTTTAAAAATCACCTTTTGCAGTGCTAGAGAGCTGATCATTGTTCAACTAAAATAACTGCACCAAGTACAGGATCACAGTATTGATTATGAATGAACTTTTTACACAAATATAACACCTATGTTGTAGTACAGACGAGGGAGGTTATAACATGGTGTTTAAGTCTGTGTAAACTTTGAGCATGTCCAGACAGAACATACAGTCCACTAGTTGGAGATCTTGGGGGATACCCAGTGGTGGGCTCCAACAATTTTTACTACCACACTGTGGGCATGGTATGGTGGGCTTGGCCAGGGGGAAAGTCCTGCATTGTACCTGAATTAGGACTACTTTATTTTACAGCTTCGATGGGTGGGGGCAGCCAGAATTTCTGCTAGCGGTTCTGATGAACTGGTGCGAACCTGCTGTTTCCCACCATTGGGGATACCTGAAGAGATGTCATCAACACATTGGGGATGCTGGAGCACACCAACCTTCCCCTAAGTGCTCCTGTTTGAACCCCCATCAGAGGGTTCTATTTTTGAGAAGATGCTCACTTTTAGCTTGTTCACAATGAACATGGTCACTGACTGTTGGCTAAAGTAAGTCTTGCAGTTGTCAAAGGTGGCTTCATGTATAGATTTTCAAGATGCTGAAGCTGCTAACAGCTTTGTCTGTGAAGAGTCAGGGGAAGTATTTTTTTATTTTTATTTTACATTTAGAGATGCTTTAGCTATGATCTCTAAAACATAAAAAATCACTTCCTCTGGCCATTCACAAATGATCAGGAGACGTGTTCAATTATTCAGAGCATCATTTCCCATTCAGATAGGAGCAGCATGATAAATGGCACATTGGTTTTCCCCTTGAGCACAGGATAATAGGTACCTTTGAACAGTAGTGCTGGAGAAGACTTTTGAGAGTCCCCTGGACTGCAAGGAGGTCAAATGAGTCAATCCTTAAGGAAATTAACCCTGACTACTCCTTAGAACAGGGATTCTCAACCTGTAACCCATGGACCAGATGTAGCCCATGCACCATATCATGTGGCCCACAACCACCTCCACCACAACAGGAAGTGCCATGTGGTGAAGAAAGGGCAAAATGGCTGGCCACCACCTAAGTGTGACCCGGCCCCAGGCTTTAAAAGATTGAGAACTCCTGCCTTAGAAGGACAAATAGTGAAGCTGAAAATCAAGTACTTTGCCCACCAAATGAGAAGAGAGGACCTGATGCTAGGAAAGATCAAAAGCAAAAGGAAATGGGGGTGGCAGAGGATGAGATGGCTAGACTGCATTGATGATGCAGTGGGCATAGATCTGGGTGGACTATGGAAGAGAGCAGATGATGGAGGAGCCTGGCATGTTGTGGTCCATGAGGTTGCAAAGGGTCAAACTCAACTATGCAATTGAACAACAGACCCTCTCATAGAATAATGTTGTCTCATATCATGGGGACACTACATGTAAAATGGCAAAGTACTCCTGTTTCCTGGAATGAAAATTAAAGAAATATAAGATTTTACTACTACTCAATAGGCTCCTGGCCATATATATAATTGTTCACTTCTTCCCATTGCTGAAAAGTCTTTCCCTGCTCTGAAGCAATGAATTGTGGGAAAGGCATATTGTTGCTTGGCCTTAATTTCACTGTCATATTCATTTTCTTTTTTATTTGTCTCAGAACTTCTGTCTCACCACTATACACAGATATAATTTCAATCTTACCTCCTTATGCCCTGCCTGTATAACAAGTGCTTCAAGTAAAGACAGCAAAATTAGATTGTTAGAACACATTCTCTGTAATCCAAGGGTAACCTTTCCGGCATTTAATGAGTTGTTCAATCAATCAAGGAGAGTGTGTGAAGTTTCCAGTGAAGAAAACCATGATTCAACCTCAAGGGAGAGAGAGAAGCCACTTTAAAAACTTGACACAATGTCAGGAATGCTCTATTGAAAGAAAAGGCTTCTCTGTATTTTCTTACAGCCCTGTCAGCATGACTCTGAACTCTTCACCTCAGAAATGCCTTTATTGGGACTTGCATATCTCATCCAGAAATAATCTGAGATAATAGATCTCAGGATCAGTGAGATGTACACTTCCCATTTTGCATATTACAGCAGAGGTGAAGAAATTAGTTCCCATTGTTTTTCTTGCTCTGCTTTTGAAAACAGCTCTAAATTATTGGCTAGAAAAATACTACTTTATGATCAAACTAGATGTTAAAGGGAAAATATATATATTTCTTATCCTTATGTTCTCCATCTTGTAATAAAACTTCCTCTGAGGTGTGCCTCAGCAATCAAGTTTGCATCCTAATCCTGTGTTTACTTATCAAACATGTTACAAAACAAAGCATACTAAACGAAAGATATGAAGGCAATGCAGCTCTCATTCTGTGAAAAGCAAGTGCCTTTCACTACCTTCATGGGCATGAGGGGAAGGGATGGAAGTTTTGTATTTCTAGAACCTCCAATCCCAGAATTCTTCTAGAAGCCTCAAGCAAAATTCTGAGTCTGGGAGAGGAGAAACTAGTAGGCAAAAAAGATGCCACCTTACTTCCACTGTCTGGTTCACTCCATGTGTTCCCAGTTCAGAGAAGAGCAGAAGAGAGCATAGACTCAGACTCACTACTTCATGGAGGCTATCGCAGGGCTCTATGAGAAGAATAAGTTAGTGAGAGGCATTTCCTATAGAGTCTGATGGAGAGTGAAACTATCCTTCTCATGGAGCATAATCATAATCAAGGTGTCCAGTGACTTTACCAGCGGCAGCAGCATAGACTGCTACTCATATCCGAGTATACATTTTTCCTCTCTGGAAATCATGATGACAAACAAGAAAAATGCCATTGGCGTGAATTTGTTTAAGGTGAATCCCAGCTTGCCATGAAGTGACCCACATACTGTGATCACAGAACCATGTCCTGCAGCAAGTATGAAATGAGACATGCAGGATGTCACAGCCTTCACAGCCAGTCTATTTGGCATGGCCTGCCTCCATGACTATTGGAAATCAGAATAATGAAGTGGTTCCTCCTCCACTCATTTTTCCGTTGGGCCCAATATGATGGTTTCCAGTGGCATTTATTCCACTGAGGGGGCCATCAGCCCACCTAAAGGGGCTCACCCACCCAGAACCATTGGCCCCTTTAGGGAGTCTAGTTATTTGCCACTGCCCAGCACTCGACATTGAGTCACTGGGTGTACGGTCTATTCCATTACTATAGTGGGATGTCCATCCAGACATGTCTAGTGTCTTTGCACACATCCATTAAAAGCAGGATTGCAGTTTAAAATGTGGAATGGGCTGCACATGTGGCTCTATGAGAGAATCCATATTCATCCATTGTAGCTATGTATGTTTTATTGTGTTTATAACATCCATCTGATATTTCTCTCATAATATACTCATAATACTTTATACTCGTAATGCTTATGCAGGGCAAGATGTATTTGAACCTGCACATCTGGAATCTCAGAATGGCTCTTCCATGTGACAGAAATCCCTTCTTTCTTTTTTTCAGCACCACCTTACCACCTGTGCAAACAGCTGCTATCTTTGTTTACTAAGAAATAACCATCTTAATTAGACATAACGAAGCCCTTTCCCCAGTGAAAACAGAAAAGAGTTTCAATTCTATTGTGGGTTGTTTTCAAGGAGTCTGTTGTAAATTGGAATCTTCCTTCCAATGAAACAGAGTTAATATAAGTCACATTCTGCCATTTGCTCTGTATATTTCCTCTGTAACTCTTACTAAAGTCAGGCAAATTAGGAAGACTAAGCCTAGCTAATTATTACAAGGGAAAAGCCAGAGATAATCAAGCATTAATAGACAGCTTATTTATATTTAATACACAATTTGCTGGCTCAACTCTCCACAGGAGATTATATTAATAACATTAAAGTTTTTGTTTTCCAGAAGTCTTATTTTCTGAAAACAGGGCTGAGGTAAATTTCTTTTCTCTCTCTCTCTCTCTTTATTCATGAATGTGACTCATGAAAGCAAAACCTATACCTGTTCCATACCTGTTCCAAAGTGCATCTCGCTTTTCTATCTCCTCTCAGTTATTGGATTAGCTGTCAAGATGTCATGGAATGTTGAAGAACAGCTGGTTATAGAGAAACCAAAAATATGGTTGGAGTTTAAAGATCTAAATGAAAACAGTCAATACTAGAAATAAAGGTTTTGACACCAATCATACTGAATTTTGGTAACTACCTTATTTATTTTTTATTAACAGTGTCTCACAAACCCTAGGTAACTTAGTCCTTAGTTTTATCTTTTTGAATATAATTACACTTGTAACCCATCAATAACAAGTAATCATTTGGAGATGTTTAATTTATGGTGATTCTTGTTTCTGGATGCTTCAGATGAATGCAGGGTATCATTTAACAGCATGAATTATTCACACTGCATGAATAAATGGCTTCACTATTATATTCATTCTCAGAATCATTCAGGCTGGGGGTTCTATAAGCACTAATGTAATAACTGAATTAAATTTATTGATAAATAGACAGAAAAATTGTGAAAATCACCCAGATGCAATATACGCATAAAGGCTTAAAGTTTAAAGCCACTGTTGTTCATTATACCTATGTATGTTTTATTGTGTTTATAACATCTATCTGATATCTTTCTAATAGTATACATATAGGCTTTGTTTTTGTTGTTGTTCAGTCGCACAGTTGATTTTGACCCTTCACGACCCCATGGACTACCCCATGCTTATGATATGATGTGCCTATTAGAAAACTGTAGTTGTGTGGCCATTTCTTTCATTGTGTGCTGCCTAATGTTGATAATGGATTTGCTCGAAAAGGATGGATGCTAGCATCATCATGCAACAGGCAGGACAGTCAAAGAAAATTGGAATTACCTCCATGAGAATTTGCCATGACAATGGATAGGATTAAGAGGTGTGGTTGAGTTTTCCCCTCATTCTTCTGATTTAACACCCTTGACTTCTACCTATGGGCACCTTAAAGAATGTGGTGTACTGTAGAAAACTGGCTTCAATGGAGGTATGTGTGAAGGAACTGAAATGGCATGCAAGTGGACACTTTGGTCAACGTTGCTCAAGCAATTCATCTTAATCAGAAGGGTCTGGATACTGATAGTAACTTCTTTGAACACCTCTTGTAATTGCAGGATTCAAACATTACTTGTATTCATCTTAGGTTATTGGTCTATATTATTCCAATTTTAATACAGTTTTTTCCTTTCTTAAAATGTGTCACTTTTTTGGGATGGAGGACAGTGCATAGATAGTCAAATCATTGTTGTTATTACCGTAGTTACTTTTATGACTTCTGTTTAATAAAAAATTAAAACATCAGGTCAGAATAGGGTTATCCTTTGGATTTCCAATACCTTTAAATTTTGCAGCCCAGTTCTTAATTCAAAACTATACCAAAGTACATATAGAATAAATACTGTATGAAACATGTGTTTCAAAATACAGTACATAATTCAAGAGAATACACCTTTAGAAATAAGTAATGGCTGAAATCTAGAACTGAGTCCCAACTAGACTAGTGGAGATTTGGTGAATATACTCCTCCCCAAGTTGTATTGATTCAGTGGTCCTAGTCTAGTTGTGATTTACTACTGGATTTCAGCCATTTTGTAATAAACTGCATTCAGAAATAACATTTAAAGCTGGAATCACAGTCTGTGTTTTAGTGTATGTATTTGTTTGATTTATGATCAGCAGTAATTGTAGATAATTATAATTTTATAAAGAGTACCAACAAAAAGTTATATTATTAAATATTGTTGACTGCAACTCGTATCCGAGAATGCATTTTTTTTCCTGAAGCAGGAAAAATGTCACTGGCATGAATTTGTTTAAGGTGGATCCCATCTTGCCATGAAGTGACCCACACACTGTGATCTCGGAACCATCACCCATGGCACACATGAAGCACAACATGCAGGATTTAACACCGGGACTGCAATGGACCGCTGCAGCCTTAATATTATATTTATATTATTAAATATAATTATAATAATTATAATAAAACACAATTATAACATTAGAACACAATAGAATTAAAAGCACAAAAAGAGCAGTCAATTGGCAAATCCCACCTGAATTAATTAAAGTCTTTGCATGCTAACAAGGAAATTATAAGGAAGAAGGTTACAGCAGTCTCTTTCTTTCATCCCCCCACCACCACCACCACCTATGTAGGTAACACAGGGAATTAACCCATAGACCTGTCAAAGCCTTGGCAGGCTTGTATGTAAAAATATGGCCTTGCAGAATTTTTAAAATCCTTGATGATCTGATAGCTCAAAATGATCTCACCCAAATCTTCTTGTTGCCCAGAATTGAATGCCAGTCAGCACAACTCAACACCAAACACTGTTTTTGCCACTGATAACCAAAATTGACTGGTATCTCATGAGAATATTATCAGATGCCCAGTGCATCTAGCAAAATGTCATTATATATTTCCACGCACCAGCTGTGTACATAGCTCCCTTGCATGGTTTCATTTACCTAACTTTACTCTGAAAACAACCCTACAAAATATGCTCAGTAGTACTGGCGGATCAAAGATACCAAATTTTGCTATTGAGGAAAGAATTTGAATTTACACCCTTGTTCCAACCCCACCACTTCAGCTATCACCTTCAGTGCTGGGGGAGATTGCCACTAATGAGAGTTCCTCCTTTGATTTTGGACTGGGTGTGACTTGGTCTCAGTGTGCATTCTGAAACTTAAACAGGGGATTTTAATTAGGAACAATCTCCTGCTGTCACTGCTATATCAGTGTAGCTACACAATACTGGACACTGGTCAAAAATAATGTAAAATTAACATACAATATAAAAGCAAAATTATACAGTATGCAAATTTGCTGCTCAGATTTGAAGAAGTAGAATATGGCAACTTTACCCATGCATTAGTCTAATCCCTCTTTAAAGTTGTTATGAATTCCATTTGTTATATTTGGCATTGTATGAATAATTGCTTCCTTTGATATATCTCAGTCACATTCACTGAATAAACCCAGATGCTATTAATACTATATAGGAATCCACTCCTTTTCTTCTAACCATGCATAAATTCATGAACCCCAAACCTTGTTATCTTCCTTTACTAATCAATGTTTCTAAACAAAACTGCACCAAATATTGCAAACCTTGCTCTTAGGGAAGCTTTTACAGCCCCATAAAGATTTTGGTTGTCACTTTCTGTGTTTTTTGCCAGCACTCTAACAACTTCAAATTTCACCCAACTAAATAGAGTTCATAAATTTGTACTGCTGGTAACCTATATTATAGGTGGGCATGTTTATCTTCAGTTTGTAGCATTTGCCTGTGAAAGCCCAAAGATCAGTTTCTGCATGGAATACCCTGGATAGTTGTGATGAGTAACAGGTGACAGCTCTTCTCCAAACATACTCTTTAAAGCACGGAAACAGATTGCAGGCTTTCAACTGAAGTTAGCAGGATTGGCAGAAACTCTAATTTTATCATGGCTCAACCTCAAAGCTTTCAGCTTTTGGTAGTTATTACTGCACAATGGCAACCAAAGTGGAGAGGACAGAGGAACTCATCCTATGAAGCTTAACGGTTGTGATGCCAACTTAATACGTATTTTAGAGAAGGTTTCCCCATACAGCTTTCCACTTTTACCACCCCACATGTCCATCCCAGGCTCCCTGGCTTGGAGTCCCCAGCCTTATATATAATAAGCTTGACATTATCATTAATGGCCAAACTTTATAGCATTAAATAAGCATTTATAGCAACATGAAGATTTGTTTTAAAAATACAGTAATACCCCAGATAACGATTGCATTGGATAACGCTAGAATCGGATAACAATGCAAGTTTTTTGGTTCTCCAGAGAAAAAGACGTGATCGCGTCTTTTTTCCTTCCTGTATTTAAACTACAGGGAGAGAGGGAACTGCTTCCGTCTTTCTTTCCCTCTCTGTATGTAAACTACAGGGAGGGGGGAAGAGAGGTGTGGTTGGTTCTCTAGAGAACCAATCACGTCCCTCTCTTTCCCCCTTCCCTGTAGTTTAAATACAGGGAGGGAAATAAAGAGACAAGGAGTCTCTGCGACTGCAGTAGGGTCGGGGGAAAGGTGCTTTCCCCGACCCTACTGCAGTCGCAGAGACCACTGCACGTGGGGGAGTGGCTTTAAAGACAGGGAGGTCTCTTTTTCCCCCTGCCTGCCTTTAAAGCGGTTTGTCCCTGAAATCAGGGCTTTTTTTTAGCGTTGTTCGATGCATGCATGTAAGGCATTTTAAAATCTGCACAATAATTAAAAGACACATTTAATTTTGACTTTAAATGGTCTCTCTCTCTCTCTCTCCCCTCCCCCTCCCCCGTCTCTCTCTCTCTCATCCCAATGCTCCAGAATCAAATCCTAAAGAGCAGAAGAAACCAAATAAGATTCCAGGCTACGAGACAACCTTTATTGTGCAAAGGTCCTATTTCCTTCCAGTATGTCGTTAGTAAAGTCATATGGTAGTGACTATATTAACTTTCTCTTTCATTTCAAGAGTAAATCACCAGTTCATCCTGCTGGCTGCATTATTATGGTGACATTTAAAATCAAATGTTATTTTACTGTTGACACTACATGGTACGATAGTTCTGATTTTCTAATATTGTGTTCTTGTTGTGTATGAACTCTTCAACTCCTACCCCTTGCTCTACTCCCCCTTCCCTCCCCAGATACCTACCAGATTCCTTCAAAAACATTTCTCTGAGTGTGTGTTGTGTAACTTCTTCTTCTTTTTTTACCTAGGGGACCTACTATTTTAAATCTTCCTTGCTTGACAAAATTTAATCTATTCAATTCCAAAATTCTATTTGTTATTTGATTTTCCCTGCTTGTTAGCTATATCAAAATGGAAGACCTTCCAAAACTCAACAAAATCTGATTTTTATCTTCCCCTGAGTCATCACTTCCTCAACCTCAGGATATTTTTATTTTGTTAGATCACAGTTGGACAATTATTCAGTCATGGGCTCTTCATCTTCCTTTCTGAGTACAGTATAGTAAAACCCAGAGAAATGAAAAAAATCAGTTCCATGGCTTCTTTCATAACTCAATTTTATTTTATTGTAACTCGATGCATCCCCATAGGGATGCACAGGAAAAAATGAGCCCAGGATGAAGCTGAACCACTCTTCATCCTTGGCTCATTTCACCACCACCACCACCACCACCACCACCACCACCACCACCACCCGCACCTTCCCAGTCGGACTGGAGGGCTGGGAAGGCAGGCAGGTGAAGTGGAGCCCAGTCCGAAGAGCAGAAAAGCCTTTCCACTCTTCGTCCTGGGCTCGTTTTACCCACCAGTGCCTTCCCAGCCAGATCAGAGGGCTGGGAATGCACTGGGGGCTGAAGTCAAAAGAGTGGAAAGGCTTTCCACTCTTTGTAATGGGCTCAATTCAACCCCCGGTGCCTTCGCAGCTAGCCCGGAGGGCTGGGAAGGCACCGGGTGTGAAGGGGAGCCCAGTCCAAAGAGTGGAAAAGCCTTTCCACTCTTCATCCTGGGCTCGTTTTACCCACCAGTGCCTTCCCAGCCAGATCAGAGGGCTGGGAATGCACTGGGGGCTGAAGTCAAAAGAGTGGAAAGGCTTTCCACTCTTTGTACTGGGCTCAATTCAACCCCCGGTGCCTTCGCAGCTAGCCCGGAAGGCTGGGAAGGCACCGGGTGTGAAGGGGAGCCCAGTCCAAAGAGTGGAAAAGCCTTTCCACTCTTCATCCTGGGCTCGTTTCACCCTGCAGTGCCTTCCCAGCCAGACTGGAGGGCTGGGGAGTCAGTGCGGGCCTTTCGGGGCAGTCAGGTGAAGGTTGTGCCTGATTGCCCCGAAAGCCCTGTTCAGATCCTGCAATCGCACAGTGCCTTTTGTGGGAGGGAGCTGGTTCCTTCACCTCCCCCCGCCCAAAGGCACAGGGCGGTTGCAGGATCCAAATGGAGCTTTCGGGGCAGTCAGGTGAAGGCTGTGCCTGACTGCCCCGAAAGCCATGTTTGGATCCTCCAATCGCCCGATGCCTTTGGGGGGAGGGAGCTGGTTCCTTCATCTCCCTCCCCCTAAAGGCACTGGGTGATTGCAGGGGCTCTCAGGGCAGTCAGGCACAGCCTTCAACTGACTGCCCTGAAAGCCCCACAGTGCTACCTCAGCCTTCTGGTCTGGCTGGGAAGGCACTGCAGGGTGAAATCAACCCAGTCCGCTCTTCAGACTGCACTCCCCTTCATACCTGGTGCCTTCCTAGCCCTCCGAGCTGGCTGGGAAGTCACTCTGTGTGTGTGACACACACCCAGTGCCTTCCCAGCCTCCAGGCTGGCTGGGAAGGCACCGGTGTGTGTGTGTGTGAAACGAGCCCAGTCTGAAGAGCGGAAAGGCTTTTCTGCTCTTAATCCTGGGCTCAACTTTACACAAACCCCTTTCCTAAGTCGGGGGTGTGTGTAAATCAGGACACAAATTTTTCTATAAGAAAACTTTTGATAACTCAAGTTTTTCGTAACCTGAGTCATTCGTAACTCAGGGTTTTACTGTACATTATTTTAAATTTATCTTTCTTCTTGTCTGCATCTCAGCTAGATTATCTCCCCTACCCACCCACATACATCTGAATATCAGTAGTTTCAATCTCCTATAAAAGAGAAAAAACTTTCAAAAAGAGTGAGCAAGGTCACATTCAACATGATACGATGGTTACAGGGTTGAACTTGAATGCAAGAAACTTGGCTTTAAATACCCACTCATGACATGATCATGGGAAAGATACTTTCTCAGTTTGATCCCCTAAGATTGTTGTCAGAACAAAGTAAGGATGAGGGTAGCCATATCTTGTTTGTTACATCTCAATCTTACCTCTTTCGACATTTTATTTGCCATGGCATTTAGGATTCCTCCTCATCCAACCTTTAATGATTTTTCTCAAGATCAGGTTTGCCTTAATACTATTCTCACCTAAATGTTGATCATCTCTCGCTGCTCCTTGAAGTCTTGTTTCACTGTTAGAAGACTTTAGTGAAGAATAAAACATACATTCACCCTAGCACACAGTCCTGTCCAAAATGATTCTCTCTCAGATAAATCTTTTCCAAACAGACACTACCTCTAAAATAGTCAGAAATGAAAAGGTTAAGGTATGTGAAGCAGCAGGCAAAGAAAAGTGTCAACTGAAGAGAGGGAGAAACCTTGTGGGAAAATTGGCCTACTAGGTAAAGAAACCAGCAAACCTATCAAAAGTGTAGAGAAACTCTTTATTCACTACAAATGGAAAACATGTAAGATTAGATGTCTTCAAGGATGAACCATCAGGAGTTCTTTAAAATACATCTATGAAGGAACATCTGTCCTGAAAAGGGTAAGTTCTTTCTATTGCTCTTATAAAAAACCCTCAAGTTTTTGACTTCCCCACCCCAAAATGTTCTGAAATGCCCCCTCTTCCATTGGCACTGACCAAACACAATGCATCTATTTCCAGTGTGAAGAGACTATATTACCTGCAACATAGCAACTAAACATGATGGACATCCGGGGGGAGGTGTGTACCTTGATTCAGCACTACAACATAGCTGAATGGGTAAAGATTCAAGCAAGACTTCTAAGAGTTAAGCACTTGAGCCCTCTGCTTGGATAGACAAATATGTCAAATATTTGAGGGGAAAGGCCCAATCCGGAAGATTTCATTTTCATTTCATTTTCATTTCATTTTCATTTCAAATTTATACCCCGCCTTGCTCAGGAGAACCTGACTCTAGGCGGCTTACAAAGTATAAAAAATAACATAACAGTCACAAATTCCACATTATCATAATCACAATCATCACAGTATCAGAAAAATAAATATATACATATCAATAACACAGTAACAATCAGAAAATATTAATATCAGCATAAAATGTTACAAAAAACATTACAAAGAAAAAAACAGCAAAAACAAAACCGCATTTACAGAATCCTGCAATGATTATAAGCAAAATCCTACAAAACGAGGTCTTTTTATCGCCACCCAGGACCCATAGCTGTTGCTCCCTTCGAGACCGGCTGGCCAAGGGAGAGTCCAGTGAAGCGGCGGCAGTGGCAAGGTCTTTCATCGCCCCCGGGACACCCAGCTGTTGCTCCCTTCAAGGACGGCTGTCTGAGGGAGAGTCCAGCGAAGCGGCGGTGAGGTCTCCGGGCCGAGGTGACGAAGTCCAGAGGGGAGGGTGATAGCGTTCTCTCGCCACCCGCAGGTGCCGGCAGTCTTTTCCTCCGATCAAGGTGACGAGGAAAAGGTTTCTCACCTATGTGGATCCTGTGATGCGTAGAAAGGTGTGCTTCTTTACTGAAGCTTTTTCCACACTCCAGGCATTCAAAAAGCTTCTCACCTGTGTGGATCCTGTGATGTGAAGCAAGATGTTGTGGCCAAGCCCCAGTGATACCTTTTTGAATAACAATGTAGGTTAAAAATAGGCTTAGCTAAGTCATAATACCTTCCAGCTTGGGGTTTTCTTCTAAGTAAATCATATTTAGGTGTCTGGCTATCTGGCCATGTGATTGGGTGCAGTTTCCTGTTTAGCATGCAACATGCATTGTTCTTTTTTTATTTTTATTTATTTATTTATACCTCACACTTGCTAACCCGCCCCAATCGGGCAAGCCCGACTCTGGGCGGCTTACAGCCCAAATTAAAACACATCAATAAAAAAATTAAAAATTTATAAACTAAAACAGTATCTGGGGGTGTCGTCAGAGGTAATAATATTTTAATATATGAAATGTCCACTTATCTATTCTGGATCATTTCATATGTAGCCATTGCAGTCCAGCTTGCACTGGCACAATGTGTGATCCCCTTCAGCAGGTTTGCTTCATCATTCCAGGAGCAATAGAAGTTAATGTCTTAGCTGAGGAGGCCGCAGCATGACATAAAATATAGACCATTTCATGCTTGCCCAATGGAAAATGGAATTAAGTGAACCATGTACAACGTCATTAGTGGATTGGCATTTATAAGGAGACTGTTCCTTGGATGATTTCCTAGCACAGCTAGCATTGGATCTGAGCTTGGGCAGGCTTTATGGGTCAGAAAGCAGGTTTTGTTCTTGCCTGCTCAGTTCATGAAATCCTTAGTCTATCCTTGTCTTACACCTCTGAGACATGTCAATGATAGATTTTCTTGCAAAGATTTAAGTTTACCAATTGACAATATTTAGTTCAATGCAAAGACTTCAGTCAAGGGTTTCTTCCCCCTCAGCCTTCAGTCATTTCACTCAGAAATAATTTTCATTTGCTTTCTTTCTCTAAGCAAACTGGCATTTTTAAGCAAATGTACCTAACTTGCACCTCCTCTATTACTGAACAGATTAGACTATTCGCTTTTTGGATTTGGCATTATGCTAATTTTTTTCATATACATTCTTTGCCTCACACCTTGCATTAAAGCCTGCTGGAAGATTCTGGAAGCAGCAGGTTTTGGTAGAAAAAATGCATACAAGATATATGCAAATTTCCATGCAAGTGTTTTTAAACTATGCATAAACTGGGCAGAACAGGTGTAATGATTGAATGCATATTAAACTGGCACAGATCAGAAATAAACTGATCCCCCACCATTTCTAAATCAGCTTAATATTCTAAATGTACTTTTTTTGCTATTCTTATATTTGATAAAAGAAAATCCTTTATAGCTATTCCTCCCCATTGCCAAACCATTCTTACACTTTTATAGCATGAATCCATAATTAATTTCATTAATTTTGACTTGACTGCCTTAATCTCACATCTCTCCCATTTTTAGTAATTATATTACCTCCTTTCATCTAAGAATGCCTTACAGAGTAAAATTGGAAGTGATGTGCTCACTGAGGGAGTAGAACTGGTAGAACCTCTCCTTATATATCCCACTTAACCTTGAAAACCCTAGTATGGTCACTAGACTTAGGTTCCAACTAGATGATTCACAACACAACAATCGAGAATATATGCTATTGTCTCACGGCCATGTAGTGAATGAAATGTTCTCTTAACTCAGGTAAAAGAAAATATGAAACATCTCTTCATAGACAGCAGCACAAACATTCCCGTGTCTCCAAAATGATACTCATTCTTGCAAAACCCCATGTTTCATACACCCCTAGAATATTTTCTTTCCTCCCTGAAAAAGACTCATTCAAATATGTCAATGATATTCAGCTGTTTGGAGTCTTGCTTAACATGAATGTTGAAATGTTACAAGTTTGAAGTTTTAAAGCGCTGATTTCAAAAGCAAGCATTGCAGAATTTAGCCTAATTTCAAAAGCCTTCTGCAAAGTAAGATTTCAAATCTCTGACAAGGAAAATCTTTCCCTTCCCTGTTAGGTCAGCTAAACAGGAAGGAGGAATAAAGAAGAAATTGGGATGTCAGAAAGAAAAAGAGAGGAAAAGGGAGAGACAAGAGATGAGATGAAATGAAATGTGTAGTTCTACTCACTGGCCTTTGCTTAAAAAAGCCATGGCCCCATTCCCATTTTTCAAAAGAAGAGAGAGTCTCTAAATCTGTTTCAAATCAAGACATTTGTGCTGCTTGGTTCTTTCTCCATCATCCACCAGTATTTAAAGTTTCTGATTCAGTATATCCTACTTGCTAACAAATAAATAAAATGATTGTGTTATTTTCCTAAGTATACAGCACTGCCTGTTCTCTGTGTATAATATGTTAAACAGTTCTGGAATTCTGAACAATAATTCACAGATCATGGGGATTTGCTGAGTACCATCTATCATAGTCTGTCCATCAATGTGACAGGCAGTTATTTACATAGTTCTAGTTGCCATGATGCCTGAATGTATGGTACCTTATCTAATGCTCTGCAGGTTCAAGCAATACTACATTCTATAGGGCACTAGGAAGTCCCTAGTAGCCAGTCTTTTAGTCCTAAGTTATTTAAGGCTTTCTAAATTATTGAATAAAATGGTTATTGAACAGAATGGCTCCTTGCCTTGCTTCCTTCTGCTCTTTGTATGTTATCACTCTCTGTGTGTGCTGTATACAGTAAAACCTCAGATAACACTAAAACCTGGTTCCACAAGTCTTGGTGTTATACGATTTTTAGTGTTATCCGATGCATGTTAAAATCCTATGGGATCCATAGAGATACATTGTAACCACACAGGCTTTAGCGGTTGTTATCTGATGCATCCCATAGGATCTTAATGTTATCCGATGCAATTCTTCCCCCCCAGATTGCTTAATGTTATGCGATTTTAGTGTTATTCGATACTAATGTTATCTGAGGTATTACTGTATTCCATGTTCATAGTTGTTGGAAGAACCTTCAGAAGGCAACTGTTTTTTCTTGTCTTTTTTACATCCCACTTTGTTCTCACCACAACCTTTTAATGTTGGTCAAGCTGAACAAAAGTGACTTGCCCAAGTTCATCTAGTTAAATTTCATGTCTCTATGAGGCTTAGAACCAAAATATCTCAGATGTTCTTCTGAATGTGTGAAGAGCTATATTTGTGTTTGGAATATAAAATAAGTCCAATCTATGTTATATATCCCCATCAGCCAGAGGTTAGGCAGGCCTTCCCTTATTAAGTGCAACAGTTCAAAGAAGTCAAATCCTAAGATTATCTATCTAAACATTTCTTCCCCTGGCTTTGATAGAAAATTCAGAAAAAGCTCAGAATCATATGTTCTCAATCATATCTCTGTTTAAATACCTATATCTAGATGCCTATTCCTTTTCCATATGTCTCTATTATTTATATTTAAAAACATAAGGCCTCATAAGTTACTTATTTTAAATTTGACCTAAAAGCTAGCATAGCTTTTCAGAAACGTTTGAGGAATGTTTAAAGCTGTTGGCTGTATTAACTGAATATACCTTTTTGTCTGTTATATTAAAATTTCTGGAGAAAGGACAATTTAAACTGTGAAATTGATATTCTATTTTGTAAGTGGAAAAAGTAAGGGTCTGCAGTGGCTCAGTGGTTAAGAAGCTCACCTTGTTAGCTGGAAGGCTGGCAAGTCAGCAGTTGGAGACACGGGTACCACATGATGGAATGGATGCCCATTTCTGCCCCATCTCATGGGGACATGAAAGGAGCCTCATTTGGGCGTTCCCTGAGTGGAGTTTCTTCTGCAAAAATCCTTTCAACCCAGAATAATTTCCGACAATAAATTATTATTATTATTATTATTATTATTATTATTATTATTATTATTATTATTATTATTATTATTATTATTATTATTATTATTATTGTAGGAAAAGTACTGTATATACTCAAGTATAAGCCTAGTTTTTTAGTTCTAAACATGAGGTCAAAACAGTGGACTCGGCTTATACTCGGGGGTTGAGTGCGATGGAAAAAGGCAGTGGTGGCTAATGGCCTTCACCACCCACTTCTCCAATCCTGTCATCAGCGCATCTCAATTGGCATGGAGAAAATTCCTTGGTGCTGCATCTTGTTTTCATGTACCGTATTTTGATTGTTGAAACTCACTAGCAGCTGCTGCATTTGCCACTTTTGGTTTATATTTGGGTCAATCTATTTTCCTGGTTTCTCAGGTTAAAATTAGGTACCTCAGCTTATATTCGGGTCGGCTTATACTCTGGTATATACAGTTCTCATTGCATAACTAGAATTTTTCCTTAAAAACGTTTACAGGATTCTATCATCAGATGAAATCAGAATTCTTAGAAAATATGGTTCTAAGCATTTTATGCATATTTTAATTTAAAGAAGATTAAGATGTGTGCATTTTAACCCATGAACATGTTAATCTATCAAGAATACAAGCTTGTTTATTTTACTCTGAGTTGATTGGTTGTTCCCTGCAAGCTCATGTTTGCAATTTTAATATGTCACTGAAAGCAACTGGAAAACCCAAGCCAGAATGTAAACTGATGCAAAAATATGGAAAATTATTCACCTGGGTTTTTCACCTGTGCAATAAATCATTTTGATTGAAACTAACCAAGCTTTACAGAATCTTTCTCCATCCCTCTGTGCACACTTGTTTATGCTTAATTTTAAACTTATGAAAAAATACCAATAATATTCATAACAATGAATATGGAAAATCATTTACCGTGAAGAAAAAGGTCTGGTACAAATTTAGCTTGTAATGATGCTTGACTGTATGGGTAGTGTTCTGTTCTTCATTCCAATAATACTTATCTGGAACCTGCTACTGACAGACAACAATTTCCAGTTCCTAGTGGGGCGGGGTTGAGGAGATGAGTGATCTAGTAATACAATACCCAAGATAAATTGGGAGACAAATCTCATATACAAAATATTATTAATACTAATTTCAACTTATTACAAGGCAGCTTCTTTGCATGTATAACATTGCCTTTTGCTCTCTACACATGACTTTAATTAAGATTTAACTTATTCATGACTGTAATTCAGATCTAAGTGCTAGTCAAGTGAAATCAGTGTAATTAGTCCCAGAGGGCATTTATATAAGAACTAGGTTTCTGTTTCATCTCTATATTTAGGCAAACAGAATGGTTACTGGATGATCATTCTGAGACCTTTGCCATTTAAAGTCTCCTAAGAAGCTGACAGCAGAATTCCAGAGGAAAACAGTGCTACAAAGGACTCTTATAAAAGCCCATTTAGTTTGTCATTTTACACAGCATGCTGTTGAAGCAAAACAAAGAGGGCTATTAGCCAACATAAAACTCATAAACTTTTCATAACCACTTATCAGACTTGTAAGAAAATAAGGTTATACAGGTTTATACAATCTTTGAAAGGGATTAAAACCTTTAACCTTTTTAATTTTTGAAAGGGTTTTAAAGGGATAGTACAAAAGGGTTATCCTTTATCTTCTCCCACTCTGCCTAATATGTTTGTAATATAAAATGACAAGACAGGATTTGTAAGACAGATGTTTAGTAAAAGTCTCATGTCTTTGCCATACAAAACATATTTGCAGAGGCTCAACTTCACTGAGTCAGGGGAACAGCTAATAAGGTGGTCTTATACTACAAGTCAACTAAATACATGACATCATTGAAGGGGTCAACTGATCCTCAGATAAAAAGACACTCCAAAGGCCAGCCTCAAAATGTACCTGAGAGATACCAAAATTTGGAAGGTCACTGACTGAATAATTTAGATCAGTGACGGGGAACGTTAGCACTCCAGATGTTCTTGAACTTCAATTCCCAGAAACCCTGATCAGCAGGAGTGCTGACTTGGGCTTCTGGTAATTGGAGTCTAAAATAGGGCGGCCAACCGTCCCGGATTTCCCGGGACCTTCCAATGCAGGGAGGGGGAGTCCCGACACTTACCCTTCCGTAGAAAATGGTACGGACCTCTCCCGTCGCGTCACGGACACACCGGATCCCTGTCTGCCCGGCAGGCAGTTAAAGAAACACGGAGCCGAAATGGCTCCGATGAACTGCGCCTGCGCAGAAACCGAATCTGATGAACTGCGCCTGCGCAGAAACCGAATCTGGCGCCAGGCAGGAGTATTTGTCTTTTGCATTGCAGTGTGACACTCACACCACTGATCCAGTTCTGCGAGTCACTTTCTGGTCCTAAGCCCTTTTGGCATGCAAAGTCCTCATCAGCTCCAGGCCAGTGTTGATGACGCTGCTGCACTCCATCAACATGGATTCAAGTGGGATTTAATCTACCCTTCCCTGTAGACTTCACCATCCAAGGCCTCAGTGTTGTCAGATTAGTTAACCATCACCTGACGATCAGTGTTGAGTTGCTGGCAGCATGGTCTACTTTATTACCATAGCAGGATAGCATGGTCAGACTAAGTTGCACAGATCATACTGCAAAGAAAAGTTACCAACAGGATGAAAATGAAAACACAGGTTTTATTCTTCATTCTCTATCCAAGAATTTGATTTAATTATGAAAAACAGTTGTTGAGAACAGGAGGAAACCCAATGTGTGGTCCAAGGATTCTTGCCGCTGTATTCTATGTTTATGGATATAATGAAATACAAAGGAGAATTGAGTCCATCATTTTAATTTTAAGGGCTGGTAATATCCAATGAACCTGGGCTGTTTATTAAAACTTCCAAACATTTTGAGTAATTTTCTACATCTACATTGGGGGTGGGGAGGTAAGCAAATAAACAACTACCTGTATAACAATCAAGATCATGTGTTTCAACTGATGTACTTAATGTAAAAGTTGCAAGGTGGCAGTATATCCTCAGAAATAGCTTCAGATTTTTCAATTCATTTCTTTCAGTTTACTTCAGTCCTGCTGCTTATTTCAATGAAAATATAATACTCCACATATATGAATCGATCTTAACAATTTTAGGACTTGATGATCATTCAGGCATAGTCAATTTATTTGTATGCTACCGTAGACTCTGAGAAGCTCAAATATCTTATTCCTGAGCCTGGTGGTTATCAATTTATTGTATGCCCTCATCAACAAACAGCTATATTCCACCCTACATTTCTAAGGGATACTATTTTTGTACAAGTGCAATAATCAAATACCCTTCTTGGATGCACACCTTAATCTGGTGAAGGGGCTTCAATATGTTTGAGTAGTTGAGAGCAATGTCTCTGGACGCTAGACTTCCATTATGAGCCTTGGCTTCTACCAAGGTGGAATAATCTCAGTTGCAGCAATAGGCTAAAATGAACCCACACTCTTCAGGAGAAACAGCTGCATCAGCAGAAGAGAATCAATAATTCTAATGGTGATGAAAGCAGAAAAACTTCTGAAAGGCAGATCTGTCCATTCTTCCAGGTAACAAGTGGCCTTCCAGTTGTAGTAATAGTGGTTAAATGCTGCAGAATAATCCATTATTCTTGACTCTAACCTTCTTGGAATTTCTAGGCCTTGTTACATGATGCCCTGTAATTTGTTGATCATCCAGGTGGATCTTACAGTCTGGTATTATTGTAAGAACCAGCAATGCCACACAAGCTGAAGCCTTACTTAGCTAGTATCACAACACCAGGATTGGACACTGGCTACATTTCTGTTAAGATTCAGTAATGATCTCAAAATGACTAAACTTTTGCTTCTATTCGCTTGTAGATTCTGCCAGAAGAGGATCTGAGGATGGGACATTTTACTTACCTACATTTATGTATTGTTACAGAATCCATACAGAACTATGTAAAAATTCAGTGACATTGTCAGCTTCATAGATGTGGACAATGGTCCCAGATTTTAGCCACTTGACATCTACATTATCATTTCTAGTGCAAAAACAATATACTGTATGTCCAAGCAGAACTATTAATTTCTATAATTCTGGAACTTTTTGCAAAAATCTAATTATGCAACATGTTGTTTTTACATTGAACCAAAAATTAGGAAAGCAGAAATGACATATTCTGGTTACTGTCAATAGGTTGACCCTGATTGGATTAAAATGAAATTTCCTCCAAGATAAAAAATGTTGAAAATTCATAGGTCATAAATATGGTACCTCACGGTATAATATATACATGTTTATCTGATATTGGTCTACTTTTATACCATCTTAGTGTTTGGTTTTTGGTTTGCTTTGAGGAAACACTCCTTTGGAGGCAGGGTATCTGTATATTTCCAATACGCTGGGTTTTTTCTTGTGGTCTGAAACCCAATACCATCTTTTTGCAGCAGGGCCGTAGCCAGGATTCTAGATATGGGTGGGTGAATATTTTTTCAGGGTGGGCAACAAAGCCTTTTTTCAATGCATTCCTATGGAAAACCACACCTTGCCAGGGTTGGCAAACTGCTAACTCAGGGTGGGTCAAGCCCACCCTGGCCCCGCTCTGGCTATTGCCCTGTGTTGCAGACCAATCTTTTTGGACTCTATCTGCTGCTTTGAGTGTTGCTTGTGGTCTCTGCCCTGCTTTGTTTTCACCAGTCACCATCCAGTTATTAGCTGGATATTTTAGCCATCAGTTTGGCTAGAGTACATAAAGCTGTGATCCTGCAGGCACTTGTCTGGAAGTAATTCCTTCTGAACACAGGGAAATGTACTTCAAAGTGACATGCCTAAAACTGAGTTTCCATATTTTCCTGGAGATGGGAGAAACATTTCTTGTGTCAGCTATAAATGAAAATACCCATCCTCTCTGTGTAAAATGGGACTGTGGTGCCTCAAGTGGTTAAGATGCTGAACTGAAGATTGGAAGGTTGGAGTTCGATACCCAAGTACTGCACGTCAGAGTGAGCTCCTGTCTCTGTTCCAGCTCTCAGCAACCTAGCAGCTTGAAAGCAAGAAATGTCAAGTAGATAAATAGATACCACTTTGGTGGGAAGGTAAACAGTGTTCTGTGCATTCTGGTGTCTAGGCAAGCCTACCACATGTCCACGGAAACATCTGGGTCTTTGTCTATAAACAGAGATGAACACTGAACCCTAGAGTCAGATACAACTGGCTTTTGAGCAAGGGCAACCTTTACCTTTACCTTTACCTTTACCTTTACCTTTACCTTTACCTTTACCTTTACCTTTACCTTTACCTTTACCTTTACCTTTACCTTTCTGATTTTTCCCTTCCAGTCCCATAGTTTAAACATTTCTTAGGGAATAAATAGTTCTTCTTTACTGATATTTTTAATTCCAAACCCTTTTATATTACAACACTGGACAATAACTTTTGCTTTCCACATATACAACACTATTATTCAAGGCACATGTTAGTCCAAAGTGTCTTTCAAAAAAAACAATGAAAACAAGCAGTGGTGGGATGTCAAAAATTTTACTACCCCACCATGATGTCATCACAGTGTGGGCGGAGCTAACTTCATGATGTAGTGGGCAGGGGCCAAAGAAAAAATTAAAATAAAATAATAAAATAAAATAAAAATAAGCGCGTGCACACACACACACACACACCTCAACCCACCCACCCACCCACAACACAAACCTATAAATAAATAAATAATACATTAAAATACACACACACACCCACCCACACACCCCAAACACAAACCCGTCACTTACCTGTTAGTATAAGTGCCTGGGCAAGATGAATATGGTCATGTTGCAAGATGAATATGGTCATCGTACCGGTTCTCTAGGATACTATGCCTTAATGTAAATGTAAAACAGCTGTACCTCCTTAAGGGTTCTCCAATTGGAACAGCAATTGGAACAGCACAGGTGTAGCTTATTGATGAGGTAACTCCAAGACTTTGCTTAAAAACCTCAAGTCAGACTACCAGGCCTGCCGGCCGCCAGGCCTTTTTAAGAACTGTGGTAGTACATCAATATAGGTAAAGGTATTAAATACACATTAAAATACACACAGACACACCACATCCAAAGGTGACTCACTTACCACGGGGAGCAGGCTATTGGGAGCTTCAGGTTAGCAGCTTCTCTTTCTCCTCCCCGCTTGGGAGGACAGCAAGGAGGCCGTGCATACGCGCCAAGCACTGTAGGCGTGCATGCACACCAAGTGCTTGGCGCGCATGCACAGTGAAAAGGTAAGCCCCGAAGGTGGTTCCCCCCAAAAGCTGCTTCTGGTTCTCTAGGACACTGGGGAAAGTTACTACCAGTTCTGGCAAACTGGTGAGAACCTGTTACATCCCATCACTGAAAACAAGCCATTACTTTTGCAGTTGCTACTATTGATTAGTAAAAAAAAATTCCAAGTTTAAGGCTGTGATATTTCTATAATTGCAGCAAACAGGCTAGAGTTATTTTGGAACATAATTGGTACAAATCCCTAATTTACTTTTCCTGAAGGACACAGTAAAAATGAGATGTAGTAAATACATTTGGTTATCTTTGATCATTTTCCTGGTTTAATTAAATATCCTCTTAGTAAATAAAAAAGTTCAATTAACCTGGTACTATGGGAATTTCATTTGTAAACAAAGTCACTTTTAGACTAGATGGATTTTTGCTTTATTTAAACTGTTGCGTGCAAATGGGAAGGTGCTTCTTAAGAGGCAATTTGTTTTGTTTTGAAAACAAAATAGATCAATGGTAATGTCTGACTTATCTCTATGGAATCTTTTTCTAATGAGATCAATCTTTTGCTTTGGTGAAGAAGGTGAAAACATGCTGTAGAAACACCTCATTCAGTGCTTCTCAATTGAAATAGAGACAAAGGGACATTGGGTAGAGTATTCACTTAAATAGCAGTGAATAAATGAGAAAACAGCCTTGGTTTTAAATTTAACATAGTTCTCTTGTAACAGAATTTTCTTTAAAAGACATTTCCAGCTATGTTACCTTTTGAAAAAAATTAACTCTATAAGAGCCATATACAGTGGTACCTCGCTTAAAGAGCATAATGCGTTCCACAGGATTGCTCTTTAAGTGAGTTTGCTCTTTAAGCGAAACACCATTGTAAGTGACCAATTGTAGGAGGGATTGTGAACCCCAATTTATTTGTTAAGTGAGTTTTTGGTTGGTTTTATTTGTTAAGCGAAGCGAACATTCAGAGAAAATTCTGCTCTTTAAGCGAGTTACTCTTTAAGCAAAGCGGTCTTTATGCAAGGTTTGACTGTATAGGTAAGATTGTTAGGGAAAGGAGGAGATTTTTTGCCACAAAAACAATTTTGATCTGCTTAAATGAGAATTTTTTCTGTTGGAAAAAGGAAAATATATAAGAAGAACCTGTAGTTTATTTCTTAAATATGGGATTAATGACTGCTGATCCCCAATCTTTGGGGATTCAGCCGCTGCTATCAATGTGGGTAAACAATGAGGCCAAAAGTAGGGACCATGACTACTTGTTGTTTTTTAAAAGTTCTGGGGAGATGAAGTGCTCCCCTGAGTATGACCCAGTTGTCTTTACAGCAGTCCAGAGTATCTGCAGTCCTTTACTTCAGAAACATATTTCACATTCATACATAGTAATCAAGAAATGCAATAGTGTGGATGAACTTGGACTTGGTCTCCAGTTCTTCTTCTTCCGTGTCTAGGCCAGACATGAAACTGCCAAAATAAAGGTACCCTTTGGTGAGTTCATTCTGCAGTTTCTTTCGCCTGACCTAGTGTGAGAATAATTAGCCAGCAACACAAGGTTGCCATTACCAGGGTACACACGATTGTGGTTCAAAAATACCACTATCTTTGGGTAGGCTCTTTCTGTGTACCCTTGGTCTCCAGTAAAATATTCTTATGTTTTATTATATTTTCTAATTCCTTCATTACTAATCTTCTTCGGGTGTCTACTAAGTTCTTGGTTTTGTGATTTACTGAATTTCATAGTTTTATGACATACACACACCCAAAAAAAGGGGGGGGGATAAAAGTTTTTTTAAAAAAAAATCTTGCATTCACACCCATTTGCATCATGGAAATGCCTGCACATTTTAATACACATTTTTCAACTACAATCACATGATATATTTTTCCAGATACCCATTGATGTGTAAACTGTGTGTGTTGCCAGTGTTTCCATTAGAGAACTAGTGGGACATGGCACTCTTTTTTAAAGAATTGTTTTATTGGTAGTATTTTGCAATTCCTTTTGTGAGGCAAGACTCACTGGAAAAGACGATAATTCTGGAAATAGTTGAAGGAAGCAGGACAGAGGTAAACCAAATATGAGATGGATTGACTCAATAAAGGAAGCCATAGTCTTGAGCTTTCAAAAATCTGGAAAGAAATGTTAATAGCAGGCTCTTTTAAAGGTCACTCATCCATAGGGTCACCATGAGTTAGAAGTAAATATCTGGAACATGACAACTTAATCAATGTATTGATATGTTGTTTATTGGCAAAATAAAAGTACAATAATTGAGCTTTCTGAGTAAATACAATTTGTAGACTATTTCCAATGTTTTCCCCATATATCTAATTCATGAACTCTCTATTCTTTTTCTTTAAGTTCTTTCAAGGGTATAGCTTTAATCCTTTCCTAGTTTATTTACATCCTTTTATTATTCTGCTCCATAATAACTTTTGTCACAGATAAAAACAATCATTTTGCCATAAACAATAAATACCATCTTCAAACTCTTCTTGTGTAGCTTCCTACAGATGCTGGAGTTGTGGTTGTGTGTGGTTTTTTAAAATTTATTTCTGGACAAAAAGACTGCTTTATAAAATACTATCTGCTTTGCAATAAAAACAGGTGGTTCAAAAAGTGGCATTTGCAAATTTGACTGCATACATTAAAAAGGAAGTTTTAGATGTAAAAATGCTCATATACTCATATATTCACAGCCAGATGTTACAGAAATTGCCAAGCATTTGGTATCTTGAGTTAGCAGATATCCCTTTTTGGATCCAAAAAACCCTGTTTTTCAGGTTCAGATATATGTTTCAGCTATTGACTGAAGACTAGAAAAGGATCTGAGAGACAGATGATCCATGGTTTTTGACAGTACTGTCAGCAAATGATGAGAAATTTGATATTTCCCACATCAACATTGATAATCCACAGCTGCCCAGTATTAAGGAGGAAATGTGCCATAAGTAAAACAAATGCTATTGTGTTATAGCAAGTAACCAGACTGGCACCTGTCCCAAATCTTTCATTTAAAGACAAACTGCCTTTAATTTATGAGATACTGTTCAAAAGTCACAGAAGGCCAGTGCCTCCACTGTTGGAAAAAATATAAGAAGCTTTCGAGCATATATTTTTAAAAGGAAGAGCCAGAAATTAGCTTAATTGATCTTTGACTAATCTGCATGCAGAATTGATAGTACAAAGGGGGATGGGGATGAGACATTCCAGAAACTAGCTGAGCAATGGGAAAAGTTCAAATGGATAGTGAAAAGTTACAGGTATGGTGTCAAGTGTATATTCTATATGTCTTTGTGTAATCTGTAATTATCCCAAAAGAGCCATGTTAGAAACTCTGAAATTTCAGGGTGGACCGTAAGTCCCTACCTGTCCATATGTTATTATGTTATATTCAGATATGTATTATAATTTTTCTTTTGGAACAATAACCCCTGCTATGTTGAGGGTAATATCTCACAGATCATGGTGTCACATAATATTATGCAGTGAGAATGATGGACAGCACACAGATACACTGGATACATAAGATATATGTATGGATATGGACTTACAAGGCCTCCTGTACAACTTGCTATTATTATGAGTTGGAAATATATATTCTCAAGACATGGCAAACCTTCTGAATGTTTGTTGTTGCCAAGTAAACATTGCCAAACAGATCAATATGTCACATCAGTTACAGAGATGGGGGGGGGGATATTTTTAACTGGCCAGTGGAACTTTATTCATATTTACTCAGAAGTGAGGCACACTGAATTAATTGGAAGCCTTAATAGATAAGATACTGCTCTTGAATCTAAAATCATTGCTCCCTCAGAGGGCAAAAATGTCCTACTATAAAAGCATTGTAAAAGCAGAAGGGTTTTACATAATTACATAAGAAATCTTTGGAATATAGCCATTGGCTTCCTTTGCAGGTGTGTTTGTGGAGGTTTGTTACTTGGAGAAAATACTCAAGGATGGATAGGGTCCAGCTACAAAATTGTGAGGTGGAAGGACTATGGCATGGAAGTGGGAAGATGAGAGTTTCAGTACATGAGCAAACATCTACATAAGCATGATTTGATTTCACCTATAATAAATGTCAGCTTATTAAAGTATTCCAGTAATATTCAAACCAATAAAGTTTTCCCACACACCATGAAACGAAGAAGCAAGACACATAAATTATGGTTTGAAAACCTGGGCCACAATTTATTGAATTACATTAATTGAAATCTCCTGACCTGCAGTAGGGTCTGGTAGTGCATAAACCTGGTACCCGGGCAGGTAAAGTTAATCCTCACCTCCCTGGTCTGGAACTAGTGAAACCCTGGCCCCCAAGCTGCCCTGGACCTTGTCAGCTACTGGCTAGGCTGGCTAAAGTGGGGAGTCATCCATGCGGACATTTCCAACTCAGTTTGCATGAACCAATGTATGTTATACTGCATGTCTGTCTCAGGGTAAGTTCTGGATTCCCAGCTTCGTTGTCACACAAATATGCCACCCACCTCATCAAAAGACACCCTAAGGGAATCACCTCTGCTACCCTAAGCCAGCACTAAAGGTAAAGTTTAAGGTCAGCCTTGCTCAAAAGTCAGTCATCTCTGACTCTAAGGTGCAGCTCTCATTTCCTTTTACAGCCAGAGAGCCAGCACTGTCTGTGTCTACAGATGTTTCTGTAGTCACGTGGCAGGCATGAATAGAAGCCAGAGCACATGGAACACTGTTACCTTCCCAATAACGCAGTACCTATTTATCTACTTGCAATTTTTTCCCTTTCAAACTGCTAGGTTGGCAGGAGGTGGGGCAGAGATGTAGGCTCACTCCATCATGCAGCAGGGCCTTGAATTGTTGACCTGCAGACCTTCTAGTCATCAAGTTCAGCTTCTTAAGCACTAAGCCACTGTAGTCCCCCTAATCCAGCATTACCCAACAACTAATTGTGATTTATTTAACTGGTGCAGTCTTAACTAAACCCAAAATTCCCCCAGTGTCAGAGTGGGATAGGCAAAAAACAGCCCCACCTCAATACTGCCAATCATGAAACCAAGCTCAACAATATCTATCTAGGCCCAATTGATGATCCCTAAATACTCCATTCTTCAGGGCGGGGTGGCAGGTTACAAAAAACTGCACAAAGAGGTCAAGATCCGGCAAAGGGAGGCTTTAAAAGCTTGTCCTGACCTGCCCATCAGCCAAAGGAAGATGATGTCAGTGTGCAGCCTCCTTGTTGCCCCCTTCCTTCTGGCATGGAGGGGGAAACCCCTCTTCATGCAAGGTCGATGAGGCCAGAATTTCGGAGGTGTATATTCTATCCATTTTGGCCAATGAGAATTTTTTTTAGCATAAATGTGGTTAAGATTGGGTTGTAACTTTTATCCTTCACATATTTAGGTGAATTGTGTCTGTGAATGGGCAGAGAAAAGATTAAAGTTCCCTTGTCACAAAGAAAGGGAAAAGAAGAACCTGCCCTTGTTCAGATGTAGCTGTTCTGAAGCAGAAAGCCTTGCCGTACACTTTATCAGGCAATTATGGGAAATAGGTCAGAGAAGCTGAGACTATTCAAATGCCACTCTCAAATTTCAAGAATCAGTAACCAGCAGGGTTCAGAAAATAGAATGAATCTCTCTGGAGGGGGAGGGGGCTGGGAAAGAAGGGAGAGGGACTCTTTCCAGAAAAGAAATATTAACTCTCAATTAGATTATTGTTAAAGGGGACAACAGAAGTGTCACCTAGAAGATCTTTCATCTCTAAATAACACCTTTGATTTCCTTAAATGCCATCTGATCATGGACTTAACCTAAGGGGACGGACACACACACACACACATGTTATTTAAAAATAACAAGAACCAAATAATTTTTTATAGAGTCAGCAAAACCTCTTCAGGTGGAATAACCATAGGGTCCAGCTCAATAAAACTTGGTTTTATTAAATCTTAGGATGGGACAGTAAATCCTAAATAAGAAATAATCAGCTCCTGCCAGACTGTCTGTCTCTTGGTGAACTGACATCCAGTCATTAGTGACCCCAGTCAGTCCTGGCCCCCTCAGTCCCCAACTTACATCCACTGGGATCTGGAAGTTCAACCCACGTCTTGATGGGGTCAACCAGCACTCCATAAAGACAATTTGTACAAGTAGGCTCCTTTCACAAAGTGGAGTCTCTCAATTCCTCCCCCTTATTCTCTCTTTCCTCTTGTATACCACCTCTCCTCATTTGGGGTGGGCCCCTGCTAGCTGAAGTGCAGAGAGGGCTGAAAGGAGAATAGCTTGAAACTCCTGTGGTGGCTCCTTCTGTGATGAGGCGAATATACATGAGGGTCCCATCAAGGTCTTCTTTATGTAAGTAAAGTCAAAGAACAGAAACCAATTATTAGAGTTTAAGGGAGGAAACTCGCAACCAAGAATTCAAAACAAAGAGATGAAGTACAGTAATACCTCGGATAACGCTAAGACTTGGTTCCACAAGTCTTGGTGTTATCCGATTTTTAGTGTTATCCGATGCATGTTAAAATCCTATGGGATGGATCGGATAATGTTAAAGCTCCATAGAGATACATTGTAACCGCACAGGCTTTAGCGGTTGTTATCCGATCCATCCCATAGGACCTTAACGTTATTCGATCCAATTCTCTTCCCCAGATTACTTAACGTTATGCGATTTTAGCGTTATCTGAGGTAAACGTTATCTGAGGTATTACTGTACAGTCAAATCTTGCATAAAGAGTGCCTCGCTTAAAGAGTAACTTGCTTAAAGAGCAGAATTTTCTCTAAATGGTTACCTCGCTTAACAAATAAAACCAACCAAAAACTCACTTAACAACTAAATTGGGGTTTGCAATTCCCCGCCAGAAGTCACAATTGGTCACTTACAATGGTGTTTCGCTTAAAGAGCAAACTCGCTTAAAGAGCAATCCTGTGGAATACATTATGCTCTTTAAGCAAGGTACAACTGTATATGTTCTTACATCACAACAATCTCAGGTTTGTAAGCTCTCAATCGGCTAGCCATCTCCACCTCAGATCTCGCCTTGTTCCCCTTGGGACCCCTGAACACTTAGTCAGGCCCATACTTGGAACTCTGATAATCTGAGCAACCAGCAGTTAGAAGCTCGTCCTGCAAAACCCTTGCAGAAACCTGAGATTTCCACTTATTTAAAGTGATCTCAAACAATGACAATGGAGAGAATTAAAAAGTAGTAGTGATAGCACATGGCATCTTCTTGGCCTAAGCCAGGCTAAATTCTATATTAGGCATTCACAACCTATGGCCCATGGGCCAGACCTGGCCCCTGACACTATTCCATCTGGCCCTCCATGTGATTTGCCACATTTTCAGAAGCTTGTGTCTAGTCATGCCTGCCACATAAGCATGGAAACGTCTGCAGAAGCAGACAGCGCTGGCTCTTCGGCTTAGAAAAAGAAATGAGCACTGACCCCTAGAGTCGGATACAACTGGCTTTCGAGCAAGGGAAATCTTTACTTTACTTTAAAAGCAGCCGAAGGCATTTCTGGGTGGGGGAGAACAGTTGCCTGTCATTACCAGAGATGGCCACTACAGGGCACAAAGTTCAGTGTCCCACAGGAATGCATTGAAAAACAATTTCAAGCCAAAGAGGGAAGCTCAGACAGGCAGGTAGGAAGGAAGGATCCTTTTGTTTAACTCTGTAAGGGTTTCACCATCTGCCCCCTCTGTCTTATTTTGCATTCTGGCATACTACTGGCCTTTAAGAGGAGCCATTACAAAATCTGGAATGTGTGCTTCTTGGGCCTCCTGGGAAGTATTGCCTTCTGCATAGTCCTGAAGAAGTTCAACAGGTCTGAAATTTTGCAGAAGTGCTTTCTTAAAAACCTCCCTTTTTCTTCTTCCACAAGGGATGTATTTGTTTGGTTGTTCTGTTTTTGATTTGTTGTGTGTGTTTTTGTATTATCTGATATTGTGTGTACAACACCCAGAGTGGGAAATTTATAAATAATAAATAAATAAAAATTCTGTTCCAAAAATAATAATCCAGCCCCCCAAACAGTCTGTGGGAGCCTGACCCAGCCTCCAGCTTTAAAAAGTTGAGAACCCCTACTCTTACCCCCTTCCAAAAATCCCACGTCGTATCGAAGAAGTTCTTGTTTATTGTACATAAAGCATAGTAGAAAAGATAAAGTCAATCTGTTTGTTTAAGGATACAGAAAAATCCAAAGGCTTTAAGGCCTTGGCAATGGTCTCTCTCCCAGTCTCTGACTTGTACCTGCTGATAAGCCCAGCAGTGGGAGAACAGAACCTTGGCATTTCTGCACATCTCTCAACAACACACCAGTTTTTAAGCCTAAGAAACTCCATTTTGAATAACTTGTAAGTCCATGGTACTACATTACCATGACAAAGATGAAAAAGTGGAATCCTGTACATAAGCAGAAGGGGATGGATTTTGGAAACATACAGGAATTTTAGAACTGGAAGTTCCCACAGAACTAGAGCCAGAACTCAAAGTTTTCATCCCAACCCAACAAAGACACGCTAGCCAGAAAGCTGTCCAATGACAGCAGCACCACAAAAATGTTTAACATCAGCAACAATTGAGAGACTGCATGGAAAGGAGCAGAAGTTATGCTCAAAAATAAAACTGGGGCAGACACCGGGAAGCAAGAAGTCATTGGTTAAAAGGCTGTGGACATCCACAGTTAAAATTGCATGCTAGAAACAACAAAGCAAGATCAGATCATTTCCTGGTGTTCTGAGTTGTGGATACCAAAACACAACATTCATAAACCATAGTTTAGTTGATTGGTTCAAAAAACTGAAAAATCATTACTCAAATGTCCAAACCTTGCAAGAGATAATGTTTCTCAAAGATTTACAGTGGTACCTCACTTAAAGAGCATAATGAGTTTCATGGGATTGCTCTTTAAGCTAGTTTGCTCTTTATGCAAAACACCATTGTAAGTGACCAACTGTGACTGGGAGGGGGGTATTGTGACCCCCAATTTAGTTGTTAAGCAAGTTTTTGGTTGGTTTTAGTTGTTAAGTGATGGCAACCATTCAGAGAAAATTCTGCTCTTTAAGCGAGTTAGTCTCTAAGCAAGGTACTCTTTATGTGAGGTTTTACTGTATATATATTTTGTTGAGAACAGGTATTAAAATAATTAACACATGTTCTTACATTTTCAAGCTCTGGGTAGTCTGAAGGAAGGCTTAGTAATAAGCATCCACAGTTTAACAAGCTCTATTTATATAATTTTGACTCCAGCCTGCTAAACATGCACCTGAAGAGCAGAGTTACAACATGTGGCTTTATTAATGCATAAGATAACACTCCATCCCCATCATGGCCATCTGTGGGGAGTGGGGAGGCTTCAGCTTGTGGTATCATCAGGGCAGTAACCAGGATTCTAGATGGGGGAGGGGTATTTTTTTCAGGAGGGGCAACAATGTCTCTCTCTCTCTCTCTCTCTCTCTCTCTCACACACACACACACACACACACACACACACACACACACACACACACCATTGGAATTTTGCCGGGTGAGGGGGCAGGGTGTTAGCTCAGGGGGGCTTTTTCCCCCGTGGCCACCCCTTGGCTATGGCCCTGGGTATCATAGGCATTCACAGAAACCCAAACATCATTCAGCATTCAGATACAAACATATAAACAAAACTTGTATAGCTATTATAACTTGTCACATGTGCTTGACTCAGTGTGCACACTTGACTCAGTGTGCAATGATTACATCTCCTAGTACAGTCCAACAGATTTTTCCTTACATTGAAACAAATGGCTTATAGAAATGACTTTCAGGAAGGAACTCTGTGATCTGAGTTCAGTTGATTTATATAGTTTTCTAATGTTTATATCTTTTAGATTTGTTCACATGATTTATTACTCCTCTGGTGTTTGCAATCCTCTCCAACAGCAGCTATAATCAGGGACCAAACCAAAAGTTTTCATCAATATTGTGAAAAGTTATAGGCTGGCAATACATTATGTATCACTTCCCACAGTTCCCATTTTTTACATTAAAATACATCTATTCTACCAGATGAGAAATCACAATATATAACTTATGTTCTTGCTTAAGTCAGAAGGCTTTTGATGGTGTTCACACTCTTCAGGTATACCTATTAGGAATTACTGACCATACATTCAAGGAGAGCGATCTTTTCCATTTTTGCTTCCATCATCCTGAATGCACCATGAGTGAGAACAGAACAACTTCAAATATCTGTGGATGTTTACTGCATGAATTATCACTGCACAAAAGTGCAGCAAAGCAAAAAAACATTCTACAAGGCAATCCCAAAAATGGGGCACCCTAAATAAAATGTGTAACTTTTAAACTGGGCTTTGGACCCTTAACAATTTTGGTGCAATAGAAGTAAACAGTCTACTGTTGTTCTTTACCAAAGTTGATGATGTTTGGTCACATATATTTTTATTTACTTCCTCTGTGTAGACACAAGCAAACTTTTTTGTCAGCAGATGAGAAAATGCTAAATTATGATTAGCTTAAATGTTTATGTTAAGAGAATAGTAATAGTAGCCCTCTTTTTTTATTTGCAGCAAATCCATGCAACTGTCATAAAAATACAGTATTCAAAAAGTGAAAATACTCTTTTTAAATAAAAAATCATCCATTTTATAACTCTGGAGTAAACTCAGTAGACATTTTTTGTTCTTAAAGAGCAAGATACTGTGCAACAGTCTCCAAAATCTCCTCTCTCCCTGTATTGAACATGCAGAAATTCAACCAAGGCAACTCTTGCTTTACCTATCAAGAAAGTTGATTTTTTTTCCCCTCATAATTTCTCTGGCACCTTATTATTTTAAACATTCTTGAATTTTTTTGAAAACTTTCTAATTTTTCCATACAGGTTCTTAAATACTTGTTTAAAATCGCATTTGCTTCTACCATCTGATGTCTTTTACTTATTCATTTTTAAACTCTTCAACATATGGGTCAGTATCCTATTTCCAGTCCTGATTACAGTAGACCCATTGGTTCAAAGAGGTTTATTGTAAGTGTTGACTTGCCATTCAGCAATTGATTCAATTGATTTATTCTGAAGTTGACACTTGTAATAGGATACTGGTCATATTTTCTTGCAGTTTAATTTCTGTTTAATGGGTTGGAATAGTTTTAAATGAATGAAACCGGGCAGGCTCTGGCGCAAGCCATTCTACACATTTTCTTGAATTCTTGCCGACGTCAGCATTCCTGCCCTATTTAGTGGAGTTAATGTGTAGTCATACTCTGTAACCATCCCATGAGTTCCATTTCAGAAATTATTTTTATTCCATGGAAAACAAATAGAAGAGTAGAACAGAAGGGAGATAAAAGCTAGGCCATGACAGAAAATATGTGTATTCACAAAAATTGTGTTGCATGTCTTCTTTTTTTATGCAAATCCAATGAACAAAGCTAGCATCAAAGATCCACAGTAGTCAGGTACCTGTCCAGGATCTCACTTGGTTCACAGAAGGCTTGTGAAGGTGTTCACACTCTTCAGGTTTACTGAAAATTGCCAGCTCTCTAGAACTTTTCATCACTGGCTTCTTAACCAAGAAATGACCTCTTCATCAAGATATTCTCCTTTTCACTACTTCAACCTTCCCTCATTCTGTCTCAGACAATTGTAGTATTATAGAGCAGTAGATGCCACTTCACATTTATTTACTGCCTGTCTACCAGTGGTAGCTGTGATGAAGAACAAACCAAAGAGTAGAAGCAATTGGTGAAAATGCTGGTGAGAAGAGAGACTCAAGGAGGAAGGAAACCCATTAAGTATGTCACAGCTAAGAACCTTCCAAACCTAGGATTGGCACTGCCAGTGAGAACATGGGTGATAACTCTTTGGTTTCCTCTGTCAAGTGGAGGAGCTTGTAAGTCAATAACCAAGGAAAAACAAGATGTCCTAGAATCTAGAAGTCTTCATGATACTCTTCTCAAAAATATTTCCACTGGCATTATCTTGCAAAATGACAAGTTCTAAACTCAAGTCTTCCAACTACTGAAAGAATAGACAAAAGACTTTCCAAACTATTTATGTACCTAAACTACACAAACACCTGACACTTTGATTGTATTTTTAATGCTGATTTTAATGCTATCATATTTCTTTTCCTGACAGCTAGATAGATCGTTTGACAAATGCCAAAAAAGTGTTTTCTCAAACACCATAATTATGAGCCACAGCCTGCAATAAACAACCCTATAAGCAATGCTAATTTGGAACAGCTTGCAAGCATGCATCTACACTGCTGACATGGTGACATTATGTGTACTAACCTTAATGATTCCAGTTATACGATGCCTCAGTAAATATGCTAGCATTAAACTCACAACAGTAGCGACAAAGCATTCCCTCATGTAGACTTATATTGATTTGAAAACATGCTGGTTCAGGAACAAAACAGTCCTTCTCTTAACAAGTTGATTGTGGCTTTCTATCAGTCACAAAGATTTGCGGGTTGAGTTATGTTAAATTTTATTTTTTGTTTGTTCCGACATAAATTACAAGAATCTTGTTATTGCTGGCCATAATCTATTAAGAAACCGTATGTCCTTTGGAAGAAGGTCATGAGATTAATATAGTCAGTACCATTTAAGAATTGAGCTGGACCCTAAACACATATGTGTGTCTGAATAATGAAACAACAATCCTCTGTTGGCCAATTATCAGAAGAGTGGGCAAAACACCATCCTTTATTAAACCTGTTCCTTGACTTCCTGGTGTGAAAAACAAATTTAAAAATTGGAAAGGAGATAACAACAGGGCATTTTAAAAATGAAATACAGGCTTTCGCCTTTCATGTTTTCTGAGTTGAAATGTCTTACTTAAATGAAGGTGTAATTTTCACCACAAGGAAATCGTTAAAAAGTACTAGATCAAAAGGGCTGGCCCAAGATACATTTTCCCCCCACAGAGATAGAACCTCAAGTGACACTGAAGTCAAAGTATATGGCATCCTAAAGCAACCACGTTGTTTTGGCATGAGGCCCAAAATGCTATCAATACCTCTTTCCAACCCTGATAGTGAAAATAGAACAACAATGTCAACAGCTTAAATCAGGGATGCTCAACCTTTTTAAGCCATAGGCTGGACCACTCCACCTCAGACAGCTGAGTAGGCCCGAATGTTGGTTCCCCACCACCACCATAAACACTGCCATAAGATGTGTCCGCAGCTGTCATAAACTCATTTATGACAGCCGCAGGTGCATTTATGGCTGTCATAAACACATCCACTTCTGCTTCCAGTGGTGGGGGCAGAGGTTATGTGGGCCGCATGAAATAGTGTCATAGGACAGGTCCAGTGCAGTCTGTAGATTGAGAACACCTGTCTTAAATGATTAATCATTCTCTGCCCTAATATGATATGCCGAGTCCATTTTCTGAGGTAACATTGGTACCTTGCCTAATGTTTGGTAGGGGTAGGATTTTTTGGTAATTTCTTAGACTACAAATCATATTGAAACAAAGAAAGTGTTGCTCAATCTTTCTAATAAATCTCCCAGATTCTATCTCATTGAATTCTCTATACCTCAAAAGCAGTGTATCAGAGAGTAAACAAAACAAAACAAACACATCGTAGCACTTCAGAGACTAGTTGCGTATTTTAATGTTAGTTTTCGTGGATCAAGTCTGCTTCTATGAAAGCTAACATTAAAATATAGCAGTTAGTCTTTAAAGTGCTACAATGTCTTTGTTTTGTTTAGTCTCTGATATGCTTGAAACACAGACTAACAGCATTTCAAGACCCATATACTGCATGGGAGCAGTGACAGATCCCAAGAAGATAAAGTCTGTCACTGCTCCCATTTAGTCCCCTTCTATTTGCCAGGGAGTCATAATAATAATATTTTTGTGTCAGACATTATTCTGGGTTGAAAGTATTTTGCATCAGAAAATATGCTCAGGAAACACCCAAATGAGGCTCCTTTCATGTCCCCAAGAGCTGGGACAGTGATGGGTACTTAATCCATTGTGCAGTATCCGGGTCTCAAAATGCCGACTTGCAGCCTTCCAGCTAACAAGGCAACCTTGCCGCCCCTCCCCCTGTGCCCAACCCAACATATTGTATTGTAATGTAATGTATTGTCTGTAAGCCACCCTGAGTCGCCACGCTGAATGGGCGGCAATATAAATTTGAACTAATAAATAAATAATAAATAAAACCTTCTTAACCACTGAGCCAGGGAATGATGCCATGATTTTAGGGGTTTTTTATGTTGAGTTTTATGTTGAGTTTCAAGCGAGCTTTTGTACTCTCCTCTTTCACCCTTGTCAAGAGGCTCTTTTGATCTTCTTCACTTTCTGCCATTAGGGTGGTGTCATCTGCATGTCTAAAGTTGTTGATGTTTCTCCAAGCAATCTTAATTCAGGCTTGTGCTTCTTCCAGCCCTGCATTACACATGATGTACTCTGCATATAAGTTAAATAAACAGGGTGACAATATACAGCCTTGTTGTAATCCTTTTCCTATTCTAAACCAATCAATGGTTCCATATCCAGACCTATCTGTTGCTTATTGACCTACATACAGGTTTTTCAGAAGACAGGTGGGGTGGGGTGGTACTCTCATCTCTTTAAGCACTTGCCACAGTTTGTTGTGATCTGCACAGTCAAAGACTTTGGCACAATCAATGAAGCAGAAGTAGACATATTTTCTGGTACTCCCTTCCTATCTCCATGATCCAGTGAATGTTGGCAATTTGGTTTTTAGTTTCTCTGCCTCTTAGGATCTCAGCTTGTACTTATGGTAGTTCTCAATCTACAGACTTCTGAAGCCTAGCTTGTAGGATCTCAAGCATGACCTTGCTAGTGTGTGAGATTATTTCAATTTTGTGGGTTCTTTTTTTAAACAGGCTATCCAATACACTGGATACCTCTGTTTAGAAACATTTGGGGATGGGGATGGGAGTCAGACATTATTTACCCATGCAGTGGTGTTGTGTAGTCGTTTCGCCTGTGCCTTACCCCTTCTACAGGAGCTGCACTGGCTGCCTATATGTCTCTGGGTGCAATTCAAGGTGCTGGTTATCACATTTAAAGCCCTTCTTGGTAGCAGACCAGGATACCTCAGGGACAGCATCATCCCTAGGACATCGACCCATCCCACAAGAGCAAACCCAGAGGGCACCCTTCAGGTACCATCTGTTGAGGAGGCTCACCTCTCCAGCACAAGGAAAAGGGCCTTCTCGGTTGTAGCCCTCACACTATGGAACCACCTCCCGGTAGAACTACGCCTCCAGGCTCAGTTGCTACCATTTAGGAAAGAATTGAAGACGTAGTTGGCAAAATGGGTCTGGGGGGGGGCCGGGATTATACTGTATTTTTACATTGTATTGCATTACTGAGACTATGTCATGTATATGTAACTGGAATTGTATTTTGTAACCTTATTTTGCAGTGTGGTTTTGTTTTATTGCACTGCTGTACTGTATTGTTATATTTATTGTATTATACTGTATGACCTGTGATTATGCTATACGTTATATTACTTTTTATTGTCTTATATGTATGGTTTCTGTAAACCACCCTGAGTCGGTTGTACTGAGTAGGGTGGTACACAAATCGAATAAATGAAATGAATGAAATGAAATTGTCAACAAGCTCCCCTTTCTGGCTCATCTGAGGTTCCCCTTCCTGTAATTATTTTTTTAATGTTAAGGTTTTGTAGATTTTATATTTGTTTTTAGATAGTAAATGGTACAGCGGGGGGTAATATTGCTATGTTTTTAAGGGTTGTTTAATTGTTTTATATTTGTTTTAACTTGTGTACACTGCCCAGAGTCCATTGGATAGGGCGGTATATAAATCTATTAAATTAAATTAAGTTAAATTATTGCCAAGTAAATGTTGGAGGAAAGTGACTGGTCTATGGCATAAGAAACCCAAGCCAGCCTAACAAAGAAATCATCATGTAATTAGGAAACAGTAGAAAACAAGAGACAGAAACCCTACAACTTTGTCTGATTATAGTACTCCTAGGTTGTTGGGCTCCTGTGCTACAATGTACTGGATAAATGATTATCCAGTTTTGTATAAAGCCTCAGGATATATACACTATAAGCTTCCATCCAGACATTTCACAGTTCTCACATTTATGACCCACTTTAATTAAATGGTTGTTTTCTGACGAACTGTGTAGACATTTAATTAGACTGTACATATGCCATTGTGAAATTGTTGAGGGTGGTTTTTTTCCAGAGGAAGAATCATGGAGAGCCTATAATGTAAACAGCAAGGAAAAGAATACAGCACAGTTGTTTCCTGAGCGAAAGGCAGTAAAATCATGCAAATTGCATGGTATCATAAAGAGAGATTATTGCTTGTCTGGGATACACCTGTAAACAGAATTAAGGGAGTCAATCAAAGCAACAAGAACAGCAAGCTAGATGTTCAGCATCTCACTAATGAGTCCTTGTTGAATGAAGCTCACAGAAACCATTGGAAGAAGAAGGAATTCTTACATTTGAAGAAATAAATGTGAGAACAAAAGTACAAAACTTTAGTAAAAAGGTCTGGACTGAGCTGAGTTTTAAGAGACACTTTCCATCTTAACTGGCTTAAAGAGGTCAAGAGGTGCCATGTTTTGGAAGCTGAGAAAGTATTTGACAACAATATGGCAGTAGCTAGTGAAGGGAATATTTGAGGAAGGAGCTTGGGGTAGATGAGCATCACTAGGGATGTATGAAACATGTGTTTGGTTTCCTCCTCAATAGGACCTGATCCAGTTCTAAACTCTGGCAGAACTGCTGTCAGGATGTTATTTGTTTTTTTCTTAAGATTTATGCACCTTTTTGAAGTTTTAAAGGTGGTACTTTTTTAAAAATTGGACAAATTCATACATTTGAACCAAGATGCACTAAAAATGCATATACAATATTTCAAAAAGATACAGGTAATGATAAAAGTCACCCTTGCTCGAAAGCTAGATGTATCCAACTCTAGGGTGCGGTGCTCATCTCCATTTATAGCCAACGAACCAGTGTTGTGAACATCCGTAGACATTTCCGTGGTCAAATGGCAGGCATGAATAGACACCAGAGTGAACAAAATACTGTTACCTTTTCACCAAAGTTTTGTTTACTATTTGTTTACTTGCAATTTTTTGCCTTCAAACTGCTAGATTGACAGGAGCTGGGACAGAGACTGACGCTCATTCAGTCATGCAGCACTCGGGTCTCGAACTGTTGATGAGCCAACCTTCTAGTTGTCAGGTTCACCATCTTAACCACTAAGGCACCGCAGTCCCTTCAAAATGATATTTTTCAATAAAAAACACCCACAGTATATATTTAAGAAAATGAGCACAAAACCCATTTATTCTGCTTTATTTAAAAATGTGGAAAAAATATGAACTTGGACATATGTTACAAAATATAAACATTTTAAAAATGGATGCAAAAATGTGCACATTTCAAAGATTTGGGCAAAAGTGCACCTTTTTGAAACAAAATACACGAATACCCTAGATAAAGTTAAGACTTGGTTCCACAAGTCTTAGCGTTATCCGGTTTTTAATGATGTGCAATGCATTGATTGCACAATATTAAAAAAAAACCCTGTTCCTTTTCCGAAGAGGAAAGAGAACAGGGGGTTGATCTGTCTGACGCTTTGGAAAGGGCAGTGGAATCCCCGCTGCCCTTTCCAAAGAGGCAGGTGGATCAAGCCAAGCGCTGGTTTGGTTGGGGAGGAGTGCACACGCACACATTCTCTCCCCAACCCTACTGGCAATCGCATGTGGGACTGCCAGTTGGGTTGGGGAGGCACGTGCATGTTCTCTCTCCCAACCCAACCAGTGATCACATGCTGGGACCGCCAGTTGGGTTGGGGAGGTGTGCGTGCATGTTCTCTCCCCAACCCAACCAGCGATCGGATGCCACTCTGAGCGAAGGTCTCTGCCTCAAACCCCATAGGGCTGGTCTTAACATCGTGTGGTGCAAACATTTGCCTCAAATTCCTCAACATTATCCGGTTTAGGGTTGTGTAGTGCAAACACTAACTGGGGTATTACTGTAGACATAAATTTTCAGTTTGCAGCAAATGAATCAAAACTCATTTTTTAAAATACTTGGAATGTACTTGGAAGTGTAAAAGAATACTGATGGAAGTGAAACTGAGCTTGATAAATCCACCCATCCCTAGTTATTACCCTGGAGGTACATAGATGTCAGCTGGATAACAGTGCTGGGCATGACCACTAATATGGCATACATCCAGTGATGGCATGATGCCGGTTCCAACCGGTTCCCCAGAACCAGTAGGAACAATTCCAGAGGGTTCTCTGGGAAGGTAGATCTTTTTTTGAGGCTTCTGGTTCTGACGCCTCAAAAAAAGAAGAATTTTAAAAAAAAATTGGAGCCAAAATGGCTCCAATTTAGTGCACATGTGCAGAAGTCAAAAGAAGGCAAAAGCCGAACCCTTTTGGAGTGGCTCCGGTGGTGGAGGAGGCTGTAGGAGGAGGAGGCGCACCTAGCCTGGTGGCCCAGGGCCCCCTGGCCACAACCCTCAGCAGGCAGCCCCTGGCCTCGACACCCAGCAGTGGTGCACCTAGCCGTGCGGTCCAGGGCCTCCCGGCCACAAGCCTCAGTGGGCGGCCTTGGAGCCCGGTGGCAGTGCACCTAGCCGGGCTTCCTAGGGCCTCCCGACTGCAATCCTTGGCAGGCAGCCTTGGTGCCTGGTGGCGGCGCACCTAGCTGGGTGGCCCAGGGTCTCCCTGCCACAACCCTCGGCTGGCAGCCTTCGTGCCCAGGGGCAGCGCGCCTAGCCGGGTGGCCCAGGGCCTCCTGGCCGCAACCCTCGGTGGCTGGCCTCAGCACCCGGCGGCGGCGCACCTAGCCGGGCAGCCCAGGGCCTCCCGGCCACAACCCTCAGTGAGGTTTTGGTTGTTTTTATTTGTTAAGCGGCTGCTCTTTAAGCAAGTTACTCTCTAAGTGAGAGGCTCTTTATACGAGGTTTTACTGTACTTAAAAAGTAACTCTATTTACTTTGGACTAACACAAAATAAAGAGTTATTTCTAAAACATTTGTCATCTTCTAAAACGGTAATAGCCACTACCAAATTTTGTGGTCTTTGAAATGTGACAGTGACAAACAACGTTTAAAAATGTACTCTCCAAGTCCTAGGAGAATGTCAAGTAACTTTCTAAAACTAAAAAGAGAAAATATTCTGAATAGTAGATATTAAACACAATCTACTGCAAACAGTTTAAAGTAACAAGCAGTCCATTCCTCAGCACCTAACAAGTACATATGTTTGGCAACTACAGTAACAGCAATCATTATAAGAATGCTAGTTTTGTTAGCTGACACCATTAGACAACTGCTGAGAACCAAGCACAATAATAAGGCCCACTAGCTTTGACACATATTCTTTCCACCCATGCCAGATGAATTATAATTTGGGATGAATTATAGTCGAATATATACGGTATGTTCCACAGAGCACTGGTAGACTTCAGTGCCCAGAAGCCTAAGTCAGTACATTGACTGATCATTGCTGTGGAGAATTGACTTAGGCTTCTGGAAATTGAAGTCTACCAGTGCTCTGTGGAACATACTGTATATACTCGGCTATAATTCATCCTGAATATAAGTCAAGGTACCTAATTTGGACTTCTAAAACTAGGAAAATAGATTGACCCAAGTATAAGTTGAGGGTGGAAAATGCAGCAGCTGCTAGTGAGTTTCAATAATTAAAATACATGAAAATATGGTAAAATTAATTAATTTAGACATTTGTGTGGATATGTTTTTGGGTGTTTACGTTGACCAGAGTATAAGTCAAGTCCCATTTTTGGACATCATTTTGAGGACTAAAAAAACCAACTTATACTCGAGCATATACAGTAGTTTGGGAAACACTGTACTAGGCAATGCTATATGCATTTTCTACAATATATCACAGCAATGCTACAATGGATGCTCCAAAGGCTGATAGGAAATTTAACATTGTTTCCAATAGTTCCTGCTTTGTCCGTGGTTTGTTGATGGAGGCACCAATATAAAAAGCAGATCAGAGGTAATCTTTGCCAAGGGCCTTACAAATCTAGAGCTGATCTTGTCATTGACTTAGACAATCAAGCTTATGTCTCTGTGTCTGTGTCTGTGTCTGTGTCTGTGTCTGTGTCTGTCTATCTGTCTCTCTCTCTCTCTCTCTCTCTCTCTCTCATAAACACAAACATGTGAAAAGACTATACGAAAGACCTGACAGAATCCATGACTATTTGACCCCCTGTTTAAGCAATACTTTAAAAGGTATGTGGACTGCTGCAAAAAAAAAAAAAACACTGTATAAAACCAGAAATATCTGTCCACTGTCACCCTTCTCCTCAACATGCTAGCCTTTGAGCAAAAGACCACTGATATTGTGTTAGTTGCTTTATAGATCCCTAGGTTATTCAGGGGTAAGGCCAACGAGTTAAAAAAAGGCTTGCCAGGAACCCAATAAACAGACTATCAGATTCTTTTATATAGCTTGCTGAACTCTTGAGATTTATTCAATGGGAAAAATCTATGCTGGTTAAGCATTTCTCTTCAACCTGTAAAAAACAGATTTTTTTTAACACATTAAGGACTTCAAATTGTATAGAAAACATCATATATAGGTTGTGGTCTTCATCATATAAGAGAAACCATTCTCTGCAGCATACAAATGTTTAAACTACTTCTGTTTAATCGTAATCTAAATCAGGCCAAAGAGCCTTTGACGTGTCATAAATATTTCATAGCTCATGGTATAGTAATTTCCTATCCCTTTTACTCTACGTCATCAAAGAGATGAACTATTTTGTCTTCAGCTTAGAAGGAAAAATATAACTAAAAAGTACATGTATATTAAACCAAAGCTTTAATTCTTGATGCCCCCCCCTCTGTTTATGCTGCATTTTATATACAGAAGTGTACACCCAAACTTTCTTCCACCTAAATTGAAGACAAAATAGTTCATTAAAATTCCAATGACCTCCCTGTTGAAGAAAACAAAAACGGAGTTAAGGCTATCCTGTGAAGGAAATCAACCCTTACTGCTCCTTGGAAGGTCAAATACTGAAGCTGAAACTTAAGTACTTTGGCCACCAAATGGAAAGCAAGGACATTACTGGAGAAGCCCTTGATGCACGGGGTTGGCAGAGGATGAGATGGTTAGATAGCATTTTTGATGCACTGGGCATAGACCTGGGCAGACTCAGGAGGATCACAGAAGATCCTGGCATGCTGTGGTCCATGGGGTCCCAAATGGTCAGACTCAACAACAAAAGGCTATCCTGTAATTATCCATGCTGAGGAAAAAGAGAGCAAATTATTATACCAAAGGTCACAAAATATTTATGAAATATATGCTACATGATATAAACTACTGTATTTACCGGTTTTTAAGATGCACTTCCCCTCCCCCTCCCCCTTAAAATATGCAGGAGAAACAGAGTGCATTTTATAATCTGGTAACAGTCCCCCCCCCCCCCCCGGCATGCTGGTGCAGTTTGGCAGGACAGACGCTAGCCTGGGATTGGGGCTTCTGGGAGCTTCTCTCAAAGTCCAAGCCCTGCCCTAGCCATGCACATGGACAGCAGGCTGCAATTGGGGCTTCCTCTCTCGGCCCCTTATGGCCATCAGAAGGCAGGGAGGGAAAGCAGTTTAGTTTGTTCCCAGAAGAGATTGCCTTTGTGAGAAAACTTGTCCAGGTGAGGCCCTTCCCCGCTCACCTCCCAATGGGTGTTTCCCCACCCCCACACCACCCCCACTGGATGCCATAAGGCATAAGCCAAACACATCTCCTATGACAATGAACAGATTCATTTCACCCCTGAGTTTGCATTATAAAATATTTTGGCTTGGGCAAAATATGATGAAAAATCAGCTAAGGACCCACTGCTGCCGTTGTTTTGTACAAAGGGAGCTCACCCTAACAAGAGAAAGGGTCACCATAAGACAATATTAAATCACATTTCCAACGCAATTAAAAAGGTGTAACTACTTGTTATTTCAAACTACTGTATGTGTAGTTCTTCCTTACAGCACAGCAGTAAATGAAAACTCTACCCTTCAAGTACTGGAATGTGTACAGAATGTTTTGGCATTAAATGTACTGTATTGTATAAAAATGGAGTTAAACAAAATGATGATACCTATGAATTGGTATAATGAATGGTTTGGATTCCTATATTGATCAGGGGGTTAGATTCAAAGGCCTAAAAGGCAACTTCCAACTCATTTATTCTATGGTTCTGTTAATATTACAAACAAATAAATTTGGAGGAGACCTTTTCCTAAAGCTTTTTGTTTGCTTGTTGGCATTACAGAAATCACTTTACCACCTGGGAAATTCGAAACCACTTCACTTAGTGATAATGCTGTTGCCAACATATCAAATATCTTGATCACTCACATACACACAAACATAAGTGTAAAAAGAATAATCTTTATATTTACTTCCTATTTGCTATACCATAAGAGCAATAAAACTATTAAGTAAAAATAGCTACAATTTGAGGCAGTAACAGAATACTGCCTTGGTTATGCTTCCAAGAAAAATGCATTTCATGGCAATGCCACAGAGAAAGTCCCGGCAGTTATTGACTCCTAGTTGAAAACTGGGTTTTGTTCACCACTCAAGACTGGATTGCTGCTAGGCCACTTTCTGTGGAGAAGGACGATGGAGAATATGAGGAAAATGGTACTTGTAATTCCCAAAATGACTGTGCCTGAAATCAATGCACTGGTGACTGAATTGAGTTGGAAAGTGGATCCATTTGGACTTCCTACAAGGAGAGATAGAGAGAAGGAAGAGTTACAACATTAATGTACAACAGGGGTGCCCCAAACTTTTCAGACCATGAACCAGTCACGTGTTTCAGGGGGCCGGTCACTATGGCCCAGATCTGGCCCCCAACACCAATTCATCTGGCCCACAATGGCCCGTTCGGGCGCATTTTACTTATGTTTCCAGGAGCAACGAGGGCTTCATGGGCCGGATGAATTGGCATCGGAGCTCAGATCCAGCCCCTGGGCCAAAGTTTGGGCACCCTTGATGTACAGGTCTGGGAATGTTCCTACTGAATATATTATATGTTCCCAGTTAGATTTCCTCCTTAAGGACATAATCTTATGTTCCATGGAATAAGTTGGAATTGTCTTAGGGCACTTTCAATTAAGCAGTAACTGGAGAAAGAGGTCTATGGCTAGAAAGGGAGGGCCATATACAGGAGTCTCTGCATTATAGCTACCAAAAATGCTACAGTTGCTTGTCCTTGCCTGGCATTTCATATGCACCAGAAGCCATAATTGGGTGGCCATGCATCCACGACATCTCAAGCCTTTTCCTTCTCCAGATACATGTTTATAAAAGCCACAAAGCTACTCAGTAGCTATCAAGCTACTGTAACTCATTTGATTTTAAATGGGAAGAAACTTTAAAAAAAAATAAAGCTGCCACCTTCCCAAAAAAAAAAAAACCAGCAAAAAGAAGCCACTCTACTTATCTCCCTACTGTTGTAGTCCAACAGAGCTTTGGATATTACATCAAGCTCTGTATCCCTCAGGATGCTCTTGGCTACTCTTCCCATTCTATTGATTACACAATATATGGCTTTTTTTTTCTTCCCCCTATTATCATTAGTGGAGTATAGCAAGCATGATTTTAGTTGCCTTTTGTTTGCTGGTTGCTTTCCTACTTATTGCTGCAGCATAGCTGTAGTCTCACATCACTGTCTATCTCATTATCTTCTACTGAAGGCAGGCAGAAAGGCAGATACATATGAACATGACCTGTGTCAGATCTGAATAGTACAACTATGACTGCGACTGGCTTTTTAAACATATAATCCATTTTGAAAAATAGAGACTGTTAAGTTTTTAAATGATGGCCACAAGGATTTAAAGAGTTATTCACCATCTTCTATTTACTTTCCCATTGCAAATTAACAGGAAATACTGCAGTATATCAGACTGAATTCAAACAGTTTCATTAATTATCAGGATATATTCAAATCTTATTTTGGATTTTTAATTTAAAAAGAATGCTTTGTAGTTATTGGAACAACTTACCAAGTTGTGAATTGTTGGTTGGCGTCTCATCTGTTTTTTAAAAATAGAAAATATATATACTGTGATCTGAAGATACTATTTTTACATTCTATTTCTGCCTACTTAAAATCCAAGATACAGTAAATGTTTTCAAATGATCTTTTTGTCACTAAAATGTACATGTCAAACTCAAGCATGAGATCTGCCTAACAGAAAAAGATATAAAGCTGTGTCTTCATGTATACTTAATTTGGTGGGAATTATATCTAAATAAACTTCCACTGGATTGTGCTGCATATGCTTCAAGGATTACTCAATCAGACAGAGAGTTATTTGACATTCTTTCCAACAGACCAATTCTTCAAACTAATTTGTAAATATTCCTTCAATTTTCATTCAATAATAATATTAATATAGAAATATGGGAATCATGAAAGCCTGTTTCGGTCCCAATTTCAGTGGCAGACTAAATTTCAATAGCAAGCCAATTTTACTCCCCTGCTATTTAAAGCAAAAAAAAAAGCTTGGTTTAAATAGCTTGCAAGCCACTACTAAGGTAAAGGTTGCCCTTACTCAAAAGCTAGTTGTATCCAACTCTAGGGCATGGTGCTCATCTCCATTTACAGACATTTCCGTGGTCAAGTGGCAATCATGATTAGACACCAGAGCACATGGAACACTGTTATGTTTCCACCAAAGTGGTGCCTATTTATCTACTTGCAATTTCTTGGTTTTAAACTGCTAGGTTGACAGGAGCTGGGACAGATGATGGGAGTTCATTCCGTCATGCAGCACTCAACTTTCTAGTCATCAAATTCAGTAGCTTAACCACTAAGCCGCCATACATACCCTTATACATACCTGTAAGCTACTACAAGGCATTAAATTTTAACTTTACTTTAGAGCAGCCAAAAGGCTCATATTCAATAGAGGGTTCTCCCATATATGCTGGGCAGACTTCAAATGGCCCCTGGACAAAATGAAGTTGTGTCTCCCCCCCCGTCGCCTACAGGTAATATCTTATCTCTTTTCTCAACAATTTTGTCTTTAAATTTTCTATCAGTTTCATCTCACTTTGCTTCCCTTTGTCACTTTAGAAGATGGCTTCAGTTTTGAGTTGCTCACCCCAAGACAGATGACTGAACTGTGGTTGTGTGGACTGTGGTTGTGTGGCAACAAACATAACCAAATTATCAATTCCTTCAACTTTTCCTGTTTGGAAAACTTCTCCCATTTTTCCATCAAGCAAAGCCTGGTTCTAATCTGCAGCTTCATTTTTTTTTTAAATCTGTTTTACTTCTGTTTGTCTGGTAAGATATTAATTGCATCAACTTTATAATGTGACATGGACAGCTTAAATGTACTGTGACAGTAATGTGATGCGACAGCCCAAACCATGATAGACAAAGAACAAATAAGAAAGTGAAGAAATATATTACCATGTCCCAAACTTCAGAAATTGAACTTTTATAATCAAGAGTAAACTTAAAATGTATACTAGTTTCCATATGAGGAATAAATCCTGACTCTAGAATGGCAGTAAATCAACTGTCTAGGTCAGGGATTCTTAACCTGCGGCCCATGGGTCAGATGTGGCCTATGGTGCCATTTCATGTGCCCTCCACCACCTCCACCACACCAGGAAGTGCCATGTGGTGGAGGAAGGGCAAAATGGCCATCTGGGGCCCCTAAAGCTATCTGAGGGAGCATGACCTGGCCCCTGGTTTTAAAAGGTTGAGAACTCCTGGTCTAGGTATCCAGAAAGGCCTATTCAAGTATTCCCTCTCTTGTGTTAGAAAAGGAAGTGAGAGCATGCTTGTTGTGCCTTATCCCATTCTGTCACTTCTAATAGCTTGCCCTTCCTGCTCCTCTTGTGTTAGATGACACAACCTTCGAATGAAGGAGCTTTGAAAAGCTACCTTTTTTAGGTTACACTTCCCATCATCTTCTAGCCAACGTTGCCAGTGGAGGAATGTCAAAATCACAAGTAACTTTCCCGAGCTATAAGAAGGAAGTTGTTCAATGCTTGAAATTCTCCATACATTTTCAAACTACACATAATCCTGATTCCTGAATGAGAGACTGGAGGATCTGGCAGGCCTGCTTCAAAATAAAAGCAGATAAGCCTAACAAAAATATGAGAAGGGCACAGAGCCTTCCTTCAAACCATGATAGATTGTGTGAGGCTTGGAAGCCCAAGAGAGTTCTAGAGCTACGTTGGATACCTTGGAGTCATTATTAAGAGAGGACACATTGTTAGGTGTTTCTGCAATGACATTCCATACACGCATGTATTTTTTTTAACCATTTGGCTATCACGTCACCCACTGGCTAGGCATTAGGTGTTTTGTTTTGTTTCTCTCCATCATCAATAGCTTTTTTGTTCCTGGCATGTATTTTAAAAAATGTGTGATGTTTTTAATGTGTGAGTTTTCTGTTGTTAGCTGCCCAGAGTAGGATAATCTCCTAGATGGATGGGGTATAAATACAATAAATAATAAATAAATAAATGGTGTGTGTCCTCCACGTTCACCTGGCCCAAGGGATCTGATGGTGAGTTTTAGTCCCGGGCTAACATCACTGACAAGAAATGGGCAACATTTCCTAGTTAGACCACTCAAGCCCCCACTCCCTGACAAGGCTCCCACCTAGAGGGGGGTTCTAGAGATAACTGAAAATAATTCCTAGACAGGAGAATGCTTGGTTGCATTTTTAAAAAAAACACCATTCAACAATATGGTCTTCCTTACCAGTCCTAGTAATGATTGGTCCAGCAGAGATAACAGCACTTCCAGATGTGCTTTGAGGACTCCAGGTAGTTCTTTTTACCACATCTCTTCTTTTCCTATTGCTGCAGATCTGGAGAGTCAGTCAAAACAAGCATGATTTCAGAATGGACCATTTCTTTCTTCTCTTATTACAGAGGTTTATATATGATGTTGTATTGAAAATGGTATGAATGTTTCTGTTTCACTTCTTTATATGGAAACATATCTTGCCCTATAACTTCTAAAGTACTCACTGAGTACAAGGTCATCGTGTTTGTTTCTTTTTACACCCAGAATAGATTTTTGTTCAGTATACTGTATAAATGTGCAGGATATTAACTTTGACCCAACTTGCTTCAATGCAGCAAAGACTTTCACAAACTAGGGTTGTGTTTTGTTATGAACTGTTACATTACTTCCAGTTTACAGAATAGCTACTAGATTTTTTTAGCTACAGAAGATGTGCAAGTGGTTGTTATACCATTGTGCCTCCTCTCTGTAATCTTTCAAGGGCAAGCAGATTTTTGAACCCAGGTGTCCTGAATAATAGACTCTATCTGCTGTAGCAGATTAACATTCCTAAAGACATAGTTCAGTCTAGTAAAGATTTCCACTAACTAGGATGGATATGAATAACCTGGGGCAATATCCTGTTCCTTCTGAGGCCCCAAGGACATTTCTTGGAACTTATTTAACTTCCCAGATATTCAGAAGAATTATAGACATGCACAATAAGAAGTAAAAATCAATATAAATCACGTCTTCTCCTCGACAGCCATTTCAGCTGTTAGGAAGATCTTTTGCAACACCATTGATCTTTGGATAGAACACAATAATTTGGTTCTGCAATGTTTCTTTCATCACAATTTTCTATGAATTCTCCCACTGCATCAGTTGTCTTTAATCTATATACAGTACTATTATTGCATCTCTGATTATAACTTAAGTGATCTAAGCACTCATAACCTCTACATGGGAGGAGGAGTAGTAGAGACAAATGTGCAAGCCACCCAGGCTCTATGTAGCATGGAGCCAGCTCTGAGGTAGTTGCCAGTGCAATTCTTAAATGTGATTTTTCAAGACAGATTCTCTCCACATATGAGGAGAAAGATGAAGGAAAGATGAACTTTCTTGTCCATATTCCCTTCTACTAAACATAAAATAACTTAACAGGGCTTGTATGAAAACAGTGATCTGTAAATGGTGTGTCTTCTCTTTCTAGCAAGTGTTTGGGGAAATCACCAGAGTATGATAATCTTCTCACAAGAAAATCTGAGCTGATTATTATACTTTATTCTAATCACTATAATAAAGACAAACTGGTGAGAGGTACCATTAAATACATTATGTGTTAATGGTGACAGTGAATGACTCAACTTTTATCTCTCATTTTGCACAGTGTAAGAAAAGTGAGGGAGGACCCTTCAAAGCTAGCATGACCCAAACAGTCCAAAACCTACAGGAGAAAGAATGGGGCAGTCATCAGCTCTGCACAGCTTTGTCACACAGTGAAGAAAAACAGTGGACATTTTCTGGTTCTTGTGCTTCACGAAGCGGAACACCTCAAAGGAAAACCGGCCCATCTGACTCTTGCCATTTTCAATTACAGTCGTCTGAGGGTCCTTGTCACAACTGAAGGAAAATTGAAACACGGACAATTTATTTCTGATTCTAAGAGAACAGAGCCGCAGAGGGGGGGAAAACAGTACAGTATCATGAGTGGGACAAAATGCAGGAGTGTGGTTCACAATCCTTCCTGAAGTCATGCTGTTGAACTAAGCAGACCCAAATTTAACAGGCGGTCACCTGAAAAGCCACGCAAAACAAGTGCTGACTTCTCACACCACTGGACATAAGAACACTATGCTTTATATTAAGTGAAATGGGTGCATTTAATATCATTCCTTACCATCCGAATCACTGGCATGATGAAGGGCTCTTTTGAAACTACACTTCAATAAGCATATTCAGTGGGAGGTAGTACCATTGATAAGAATACTCAAGAAGATATCAAATCACCCTTTACGACATACCTTGTAAAATATAGATTAATCTAGTGCTTTAAAAGGTGATAACTGATGAAAAAAGTACTCCCTGCACACCAACAAATGTAGTTTGACTATCAGTTCAGACCTTCATTTTTTAAGAACATAAGAATAGCTATACTTAGTCAGACCAAAGTCTAGTCTAGCATTCTCTTCCCATAATGGCTAACCAGATGCCTCTAAGAATCTTACAGGATATCATGTTCCTTACTGATATATTCCAGTAATTGAAGTAATATATAGATAATTGGTTCCCTACCTTGAATCTCTAGCTATTGGTGGGCTACAAGTCCCAGAATCCCTGACTATTGGACTACAAGTCCCTGAATCCCTGACTATTCTGACACTTGACTTGAGATTGAAATGCATGAATATATTATGTTACAACTGGAAAACACTAAAACACCAAGACAGCATTTTCCATGGATTTCCATTTTTTATGCAATTTTTATGTTAACCGAGCCATTTGTTAACTGAGATTCCACTGTATCTTCATCCTCTGTTAATTAGTTTAATCCCCTTTTAAAGATCTCCAGGCTAACAGTTATCATTTACTAATCATTCATTGACCCAAAGCCTATTGCTTAGCATAGTAAATTGCATAGTTGACTCACCACATCCCCATTGATTCAATAGGCCTACACTAGCATGATTTACTATTATTTATTTATTTATTTATCCAATTTGTATAGCCACCCAACTCAAAATGACTCTGGGTGGCTCATAACATTAAAAACAGCACAGCAGTCCAACATTAAAAACCCATTAAAAAACCCAATTTTAAAAAGCTACAAAGATTAAAAGAGCGAGGATTAAAAAGAGCAAGGGAGCGATATTGCTATTATTTTATCAGCCAGAAGGTGGGGGTCACCACATCACCGGTGCCCCACACCTGCTTTCCCAGCCAGGATTTTAGTTCTATGTACAGTACTATGCTAAGCAACTAGATTCTAGTCATTAGATTTAAAGCTTTCAATGTCATTACAGGGTTTCTCAACCTTGGGCCTCCGGGTAGGGCTGCCATAATTCTCTCACGCCAAACCGGGACAGCCATGTGATGTCATTGCATTCTTCAAATTCTAAGACCCTGTGGATTCCCCATCCAGGGCGGGCTGCCTCTGTCAGTTTAAAATAAACTGTAGTCAAGAGGCTGTTCCTTCAATTTTGAATAAAAAAATTTGAGGCCACTCTTGAAATTGCCCTTCCTCTCCCTGAGGTCACTCCCACCCTTCCCTTCACCCCCCATTGAGCTGGACTCGCCCTCAAAAAATCCATGAGGATCGCTTGGAAGAAAGCTCTAAAAAGAGGTCCAGAACAGAAAATGCAGCCCTTGGAGTCCCCATTTCCCTCCAGAAGGAGAAAAGCGGGAAACAGGAAGGGACTTATTTTGGAAGAGGTCCTTTGTGAGAGATGAAACTTCACTTCCCATCCACAGTGTTCCCTTTCCCTTTAGGAATTCTGACTCTATGCATTTAACCCTTTGCAGTCATGTGAAGAAGGAATCATCCATAGACATGGGCATTTCTTGCTCCCTCCCAGTACTTTTACATGTTTTTCCTAGAACCCGATGGGACAGCTTGAACCTGGGACAATCCAGAAAAATGGGACTTACGGCAACCCTACCTCCAGGTGTTCTTGGACTTCCATTGTCAGAAACCCTGAGCCTGCTGATCCGGGCTTCTGGGAATTGAAGTCCAAGAACATCTGGGGCCCCATGGTTGAGAAACCCAAGATTAAGACATTAAAGTACACCCAACTGAAGAACAGACGCCTTTGAAGTGTGGTGTTGGAGGAGAGTTTTGAGAGTACCCTGGACAGCGAGGAAAACAACTAGGTCAATCTTAGACTGCTCCTTGGAAGGTCAAATAGTGAAGATGAAGCTAAAGTACTTTGGACATCAAATGAGAAGGGAGGATTCACTTGAGAAAGCCTTGATGCTGGGAAAGGTTGAGGGCAAAAAAAGAAGGGGGCAGCAGAAAATGAGATAGTTAGATGGTATTATGGATCCAATGGGCACAGAGTTGGGCAGGCTGAGGAGGATGGTGGAGGATAGGGATGCCTGGCGTGCAATAGTCCATGGGGTCGCAGGGGGTTGCAATCTACTGTGCGGCTGAACAACAACAACTGATAGCTACTAAAGACAGCTATTATTTACATAATAAATGAAGACTTTTTTTTTTTTTTTTTGGTAAGGTTTTCATATAATTCAGACTAGTATTTGTTTCCACCACTGTAAAAAGAGATTGCACATAAGTAATGTTTTATTTAAATTAGAACTTCTGAGCAGAGTCTGAAAATAATAGTCTGTTTCATCACAGCAATGTGATTGGCAACTGTGTATTTTTAGAATGCATTACCTAAGGAAGAGATCATATCGCAGATCATCATTTGGATTTCCGGATGGAGTCGTATAGCAGTAGTCCATCAAAACATTCCATCTGTAAAATGAAAGATAATTAACTGTTAAAGCAATATTTGAAGTTCAGTACATTCAGATATGTATGCTGCAAGGACTGGCCAATAACTGTAATATATACAATTACCTTTTATTATGATCCAGCAGATAAGTGATGTCACTGTGCTTTTATGTAATAATTCATTTCCTATACTACTGGTGATGATCAGTAAATGCAGTATAAGAGAAACTGAGCTCTATTCTCACTCACTTATTGATAGGGATGTGATAGACATGGTTTGTGTGATGCCTGTCATGGTTTGGTCTCTTTTCTTTGGCTGCTGCAGATTTTATAAAAGCATTTATTCTCATATTGTTCTTCTATAAATTCAAGTGTCTAAGACTACAAGAGTGTAAGTGGAGCCGTGCTGCATCAGACCAAAAGGCATTCATGCAGCAGCCAAACAGATGGCTAGAGCAAAGTAGGAGGATGATATCAACACAATTATGACCTCCCACATTTTGTGATCACTTAGTAACCAAGAAGAGTAAATCCAGATTTGTTTTACTGAGTTTACTTACTAGTGAGATTTTATAATTCAGAAACAGCCATCAAAAAGTTGTCCCCATTGGTTGAGAACACACTTTCCCAATTATTTTATATACTGCTTCACCCACACTATCCCAAACTGCATGATGAATCATAGGTGAGTCCAAGTCTACTGTCTCAAAAGGCTACATGGTTCTAATAATATACAAAAGACAAGTACAGTAAAACCTCATATAACACTAAAACCTGGTTCCACAAGTCTTGGTGTTATATGATTTTTAGTGTTATCTGATGCATGTTAAAATCCTATGGGATCCATAGAGATACATTGTAACCACACAGGCTTTAGCGGTTGTTATCTGAAGCATCCCATAGGATCTTAATGTTATCTGATGCAATTCTTCCCCCCAGATTCCTTAATGTTATGTGATTTTAGTGTTATTCGATACTAATGTTATATGAGGTATTACTGTACTGCAATTTCTTGCTTTCAAACTGCTACATTGGCAGGAGAGGTGCGTTCATTTTGTCATGCAGTAGTCAGGTCTTGAACTGTAGACTTGCAAACCTTCCAACTAACAAGGTGAGCTTCTAAACTGCTGAACCAAACATGTCAAATTGCATGGAATGGTGACAAATATACAATAGTGTGCAAAGTCTTAGGCCACCACCAGCTGGTTTGGGGAAAATTCTATGGGTGATTTGGGGGCAATAACGTGGACACCCTAACTCCAAACATTACTTAACCTAGAAAGGGTTGAGAGGAGAGTCAGCAGAAGACTCTCTCCAATTATTGTGTGTCTAGGTCAGTGGTTCCCAATTAGTGGTATGCGTACACCCAGGGGTAAGCGAGATTGCATCAAGGGGTACGCGCAGCAATCTCTTAACTAAAATATTAAATCCTTAAAAAACAATAATGCAATAACAATTGCCAAAAAAATATTCAATTTAATTAAACGATCAGTAGGTAAGTCAATCGTATGCATCAAGTGCTTTGTCCCGCGGCGGCGGTTTTTCCCACACGTCCCGCGTCTCGTGTTACCCGACCGCGGCTGCCCCCGTTCCCGCCTATTTGCTCGTCATTGTCAATGTGCACATTTGTCACATTAATGAAACATGTGTTCAGTGAGCTCCTTCCTCCATCTTCTAATTTGATTTTGCTCTTGCATACCCTCAATAATGTTTATTCTTGAATGTTTGTTCTTGCCACATTATTATGCTGTAACTGTTTGGAATAGCAATAGTAATATTGCATTGTAGCTAAATCCAATTTTGCTGATTCTGAGTGATCTAGAAGACATACAGATGTATCTAAAATGCATTTATTTTTAATGTTCCAGAACAGAAACAGAATAAATTGGGCCCAATAAGTATCCATAGTGGGTATTATAATCTATAATGACAAAATGTTATTATATGTGTTTTGGAGAACAGATATTAATAAACAAAAATACTGTAAAAGCATCTTAATATACAGTAATTCCCCGGATAATGTTAAAACTTGGTTCCACAAGTCTTAACGTTATACGGTTTTTAACGTTGTGCGATACATTTATCACACAACATTTTAAAAAAGCCCAGTTCCCTTTCTGAAGAGGAAGAGGAAATCTCTTAACATTGTATGGTGCAATCCATCAAATTTCCCAATGTTATCCAGTTTTAACGTTGTGCGGTGCACACATTAACCGGGGTATTACTGTACCTTAGATTCTAAAGCAGGAGTTCTCAACCTTTTTAAGCCAGGAGCCAGGTCACGCTCCCTCAGACAGCTTTGGGGGCTGGATGGCCATTTTGCCCTTCCTACACCACATGGCACTTCCTGGTTTGGTGGAGGCGGGGGGGACGTGAAATGGTGTCATAGGCCGCATCCGGCCTGTGGGCTGCAAGCTGAGAATCCCTGTTCTAAGGCTTAGAAATATAATCAGAATCAGCACTGCAGATTATAGAGAAGAGTGTTCAGAAAAAAGCTATGTTGATGCTCCTTGACAAAGCTGGAACTGGAAAGTCAAAAATCAAATGTTTCATTTTTAAGAATGACAGTTGTGGTTGCAGGTACACTCTCAAATTCTTCTATAACTTGCACATAAATATCCCCAGGCTATTGAGCGCTGACATCTCCAGTTATGGGCACCAGGGCAAGTGGCACCATATTCCACATCCCCCCCCCCCGAGGCATGAAGGTCTGCGTTTGAGAGAGAGAGACCCATGAAAAAGGAAGAGGAGAATGTGGAGATCTCACAAAGAAAGTGCTGTTGCTGGCAAAGTAGATAATACAAGGTGAGAAGATTAAAGTCCTAACTCAGTAAAAGACCATTTCATACGTTCAGAACTGTTACAACCCAAAAGTATTTGTGCTGAGCTACAGATACATTAAAGAAACTGAAGGATATAATTTACAGTACCTTCCATCAAGGTTTGTTGCTCTCACTGCTGCATACACTTTTGTTTTCAAAGGTAACCCTGTAGTAGGGATAATCAGCTGCTGGTTGTAGGTGGAGTCCTGGAAAAACAGACATATTTTTGTAGCTCTTAGTCACTACAATCCCATGTAACACAAAAGCTGGTGACCAAATGCAAAATTTAATCTCTGAGGAATAGGTTAGTATCAGTTGCAAACTGAAACTAAGGTGCAGGAAAACCTCACGTCGAAATGATGCTGTCCAGAACTTTTGATTCAAGGCAACACTGAATGTCAGCATTCAACCAAACTCTTGGAATCTCCGGTAACTCACAGTCAAAGCACCATCACATTTTGGGTGGGGTGCACTCTGTTCAAGGTAGAACTGGGGTTCCCAACCTTTTCAAGGTGGGGTCCGGGTCACACTCTCAGTCAGCTTCGATGGCCAGATGACTATTTTTCCTGCCTGTATGATGGGGATGGCCATTTTGTCCCAACAGCTTCAAAGGGTGGTTATTTTGCTTCTCAAATGCCCTTGGAGGGGTGGAGGGCCACATGAAATGGTGCTGCAGGATTATTCCACCCTACGGGCCTTAGGTTGGGAACCCCTGAGCTAGAAGCTTCCTGTGCAGCAGACCCAGGTCATCACTGCAATGATCGCGCGCCGGCGGGACATCCAGCCGGCGCGCGCTTTGCCCGGGCGGCGGGGGAGGAGGAAGCGTCGGCGGCAAGCTCCGTGGGCGGAGCCACGCGCAACCCTTAAAAGGGGTGCGCGTCCACGGAGCTTTGCTGTGTTCTGGCTGGCGGCAGCGTTAGGTTATGGGGAGGCGGACATCATGCGGATGGGGCGGTGGGTGTCCTCCCGGTTTCGGACTTATGTGCGACCTCTTTCTGTTTAACGGTTTCGCTGGCACAGTTTCTGTTTCTTTTTCAGATCGCCCTCCGCTGCCGGTTCCTGCCCGTGTGTGGATTGTTGGGCACAGCTATGTCTTCTGGGCGGCCCGACATGCTGCGGCCTCCTGCTGTGGGACCCACCTGGGTTTCTGGGGCCGCGCGTACCTGCTGTGGCGGGGCTTCCGGGGCATGGAGTGGAACGACCTTCTCCAGTTTGTGGAGGCCTGTGGACAGGCCCCCCCCGCCCGATGTCCTGGTTATCCATTTGGGGGGCAACGATCTGGGGAGGCATATGGGCATTGACCTTGCCCGGGCGATTTGCCAGGATTTGGAGTACCTCCATGGTAGGTGGCCATATACCAGGTTGATCTGGTCGGCCATGGTTCCCCGAATGGTCTACCGGAGCCCGGTGGGGCGTGAACCGCGTGGTGGCCCGCTTCTTCGCCAGGGAAGGATTGGGTACTGTGGTTGAGCACCCTCGTTTGAGGGTCGAAACCCCGCGTTTGTACCGCCAAGATGGGGTGCACCTCTCGGCGGATGGGCTGGCGGCGTTTATCGAAGCCCTGCACCTGGGCCTCCGGGCGGAATTGTCGCCCTCTTGGGGGTGGGGGGGCGGTGAGTAGTTCGCACTCCTCCCCGTGTGGCGGGTAGCACTGGTAACGATATTGTGTGGATCCCTGGCGAATCTGGTGGGGACGCAGTTCATCAGTCAGCGTGGGGCGAAGCATAGAGAGAATGACAGCACTGGCTGATGAAATGCGGTCCGGGGACAAGGAACTGCCAGTTTGGACAGACTGCAGTCCCATAAACTGTCCGCCCGATTCAGAGGTCCGAAGCTCTACGGAGACTTCGGACAAAGGGATCATCAATTGGGTAAACTAAGTAAAGTTACTAAGTAAAAGTTATTAAGATAAATTAAGGTAAGTATAGCGATTCAATCCTTACCAGTGCTACTCCGGCCCGTTGCAGGGCAGTTTAAAAGCGTTAAGCGTTAAAATGAGTTAAGCTGATTCAAGTTAATAAAGTGGCCCAGTTTTCAAACCAAAAGATGTTGTCTGACTCCTCATTCCGCCATACCAGGGCAAAGTGTTTTGGAGAAAATGTTAAGGGATAAAGAGTGTTGTGTTCAATCCATTATTCCTGGCAAATCATTCTGTCCTTGCAGTCCTTCAACCAAATCCTTTTCTTCACTTTCCTCCTCAGTTGTAGTTTCATCCTGGACCAATGTCATCGGGACTGGAGCATTAGGGTGGGCAACAATAAAAACAGAATAGGGAAAATAAACCAAATCTATAGTTCTATCCAACAAATTGGCTTCTTGACATCTTTGAAGCAGCGTCCATGTTCTCCAACCCCATGATGGTCACTAAAGCCCCACCATACGGAATTCTCATTTCCTGGCTTCAGAATGGGACACACATGAGAATGGATTTACTTTTCACCTCACTTATTCACTGCATATTGGGAACCACATAAAGCTGAAGCAAATCTCCAGCATGCCTTCAACAAAATTAAATGCACTTACAGTGAACTGTGTTTAACAATGTCACAGCTTATGAGGAGGAAAGGATGTCAGTATATATCAAGAGCATATCTAGTGAGAAGAAATGTGGCAACTTCACAGACTATTTGCTAGACAATTTGCAAGATAACGAAATAAACCCCGAATAGGAAAACAAAATCATTAAATGTGTGATATAGAATCTATAAACCAAGGTGCAGAGTTATCTAACAAGAAAATAATCCTGCAATTTAATTTAGCAACATTTTATAACCTGCCAAAGAGACCTACTTCTTATTTTCTAAGATGTGGACTATATCCAAACTGCCCCTTCCAGGGAAGGCTGGGCACACTCATTAGAGGACTGCAGTGGCTCAAGTTGCTAAGATGCTGACTGGAAGGTGGGAGGTCAGCAGTTCGATTCCCAAGTACTGCAGGATGGAATGAGCTCCTGTCTTTGTCCCAGCTCCTGCCAACGTAGCAGTTCGAAAGCAAGAAATTGCAAGTAGATAAATAGGGACCACTTTGGTGGGAAGGTGTTTCTGGTGTCTAGTCATGCCTGCCACATGATCACGGAAACGTCTGCAGAAGCAGACAGTGCTGACTCTTCGGCTTTGAAACAGATATGAGCACTGAACCCTAGAGTCAGATACAACTGGCTTTTGAGCAAGGGAAACATTTACCTTTACCTTTACCTTTAGAGGATAGGGGAAGGACTAAATTATACTTAGCCCAATCCGCCTCTATTCCAAATGGACAAAGTGATCCATTTTTCTGTATGGTGAAATGACAAAAAAGTTTACTGTTCACCATACAGGTAAATGATTCATTACAGAGGGAGGGAAAGTGTAAATATTTATCACCTTTGCAGACCTGTTGTAGTACTGGATTGGCAAGAAGAAAACCATATTCATTTCTCATTTCTCTTTGATCATCAATCGAAGCCACAGCTGAGAGAAAATAGCTATGGCTTCTATTGGTAATCAAAAGGAAAAGGGAAATAAATATATATTTTTTCATCACTCCCTCTGGTGGGAGTTCTAAATGGATAACTGAGGAAGACATTAGAGCTCTCCAGTGTCCATGAAATACCAACACTGCACAGCCAGAACTACCCCTGGGGAGCTTGAAAGAGCACTTTAAGCACTCATTTAGGGATGCTCGAACTTGAGCAAATTATGCCCCTGAGGCCATGTGCAATCACTTAAGGCTATACTTACAGCATGCAGCTCTCTGCACACACCATATTCTCATAGCAAAAAATGTTCTATTGACATTCCTGGAAGCCTACAGGAATGGCAGTTTACCATCAGGACTGTTTCAAATCACTACTTGCTTATACAGGGTATCTTGTGATCCAGCTCCTCTGTAATCCGAAATAATTTCCATAACATGCATCACTGCTAAAACTACCTGAAATTCAAAACTAAGCCTTATAAGAATGGAACACTGTGTTTTTATGTGTATTTTATGTCTATTTAATTTGTATTTTTATGTGTAATTATTTTTATGGGTTTTTTTTACTTTGACTCTGCCCATGATGTTGGCTCCGCCCATGACATCATGATGTTGGCTCCGCCCATGATGTCATGATATTGGCTCCGCCCATGACATTGGCTCCGCACACAGTGTAGTAAAATTTTTGGCTGCCCACCACTGCATGTATCATAAGCTTTGCATGCAGAAGGTGCCACATTTTGTTCCAATCTACTACCAGGTAGCTCCTGATCTCAACCTCTGCAAATTTGGTCTTAATCAATGCACTCATCTTGTAGATGACACCTCTTCATGGTCCCAGCTAGAGATTTGTGGTACAATACAGGGCTGAACTGCCCTGGGCCCATTTGAACAGCCACCCACACAAATCTTTGTCTGGGTTTCCTGCTTTTGTGCTTCTATTTTTCTGTGAAGACCCCATTTTCTGCAGAGGGAGAAATGCAAATGACAAGCCCTAGTCATAGACCAGCGATGGCAAACCTTTTAGAGACCGAGTGCCCAAACTGCAATCCAAAACCCACTTATGTATTGCAAAGTGCCAACAGGGCAACAAGGGAGGGAGGAAATTCTCCTATAGGCTACTGCTGAGCAGAGAGGCAGGGCAAACTCTGTGCTGGGGGAGGGAGGAAGCGCTCCCATTAGACTGCTGGGCAGAGGGGCAGGGCAAGCTCATGGGTGCCCACAGAGAGGGCTCTGTGTGCCACCTGTGACACACGTGCCATAGGTTCGCCACCACTGTCATAGACTGAATGATGCAGGTAGGACAGAAGGGCTTCTGGTCAGAGGAGTAGCTATTGCAGGGCATGACTGCTTTATTTTTATTTGTTTCCTCCCTTTTTCCAGTTGTGATGGTAAAGTTCTAAGCAGCTTCTTGAGGCAATTACTAGGAAAGGAATGAGGGAAGAACTTGAAAAGAGTGGTGGGCATATATTTCTTTGTTTCCTTTCTTAAAAGGTAATGCAGGAAGCCTGCACTTTTCTACCCTGTTTCTTTGTGCTCTCTCTGCCCTATGCTTCCTGTCTTCTGGATGTGAACTCAATGGGACTGTGACCCCAAGACTTTAATGATTTGATCAATGCCTTTACAGCAGGAAAGGCAAACATTCATTTCTAAGGTAACGAGCATACTTTTCTTCTTCTTCCTGAGTTTGTCTTTCTCTTTCCCCCTTTGAATAAAAAAAGATGAATGTTGGGTTTGAGTTCAGCATGCTGCTCAGCTCTATTAAAACCACTCAGCTTTCTGCTCCCCCCACCCCCATGAAATCCTTGGAAATTCACAAATACCCTTGATTTTTATACATTTGTCCAAAGCCAGCATGTTAGAGAAGCATCTCAAAGGATTAATAACCTCATTTTTAATCCTTTATTAAATGGCTACATTTCTTTGTATTTGGGAGGAAAGGAACTTAATACTATAGAATCTTCCCTCCAGACAAATTGCAATCAAATGAGCAAGAAAGCAAAACAGCTAGATTTTCCCAATCCCTACCCTGCTTTGCACTTTCCTCTCGCCTCCAAGGGCCAAAAGATTAATCTCTTTTTTTTCCTCCCCTTCTGTGTAATAAATAAATCTTTCTACACATATTTTATTCTTCTACGCCTGGTTCTATTTTTGGATCAAATGGTGCTGTGTAAAAGTTGTCAAATGTTAATTAAAGTACCTATGTAGTTATGACATTTGCATTATTAGTTTAGACTACTAATGGTTTGTTAACAAAAAAAAAGAATAATGAAGTAAGTTAAACAGTAGTGTCAGAATTTCACAAAGACAGCTCCCTTTTCAAGAAGGATGGAAGTCACCCTCTCATCGTGGTGAAAAACTGGACTCCAATCCATTATGTAAACACAGAACAGTTTGACTAGATTGTATTACATTTGAAATACTGTATATGGAAATGGATATGCTTCATATTCAAGCTTAATTAACTGTTCTTCTCAAAGAATGAGGGTTTGACCCTAACAAAACCCATACATATCGGTATCTGGTGTTTACCAATACTAATAAATAAATGAATTTTTTAGCATGCTGAGCAAAAGTACAATTCGTCCAGAGTCACAACTTCCTCCTTTAGTACCACGTGAATCACACTCTGCTAATAAAATCCATCCTTTCAACATCAAATAATTCAGCTGGGAATATCTTGTTTTAACTCGTATATGTTCATTTTAGTCCATCATACAGTATTTGCTCCATCAATATAATTTTAATACTGTATGAGGACATCATGAGTTTAAAAATTGGAAGCATCCCGTAATAACCTTTGGGTACACTTGGCTATGCATTTTAACATGAAATGACTTGTTCTTTCTGAACAGTCATGGATTTGACTACAGTCAGGTGTCTGGAGTACACTACAACAAACAGAATTAAGATATAATAAAGCCAAATGAATATTGGAGTAAGTTAAATACAACCTAAATAAGAATATGTCACAAAGGTTTTAAGAAAATTTTCACTTTCTTCCCATGGTTAGACAGCATTTGTAACCTTTTGGGAAATCTGCAAAAAGAGAGAGAAACTCAATGCTTCCTTTATTTATCGTTAAGAATGATTTGATCTCTGAAGATATTTTTAACACTGTTGTCATTGTCACTCTTCTATTAATAAATGTTTTTTAAAATTCCTTATTTTTAGGAGTTGTGGCCAGAAGACTCATTGTGCAGGTTTCTGGTGCCGTTCAGCCCAACAAAATGTAAGTGTGCTGGTCACCCCAATGCCATTACTAACTGGCACACATAACTTTGTAACAATTTAGCATTTGTTCAAGATTTGAAATTTTCCTAAGAAGAGCAAGAATGAATGTTTATAAGAATATATCCATGTGTACCTCCCAGCTCCTGCCAACCTAGCAGTTCAAAAACAAGAAATTGCAAGTAGATAAATAGGGACTACTTCGGTAGCAAGGTAAACAGCGTTCCATGTGCTCTGGTGTCTAGTCATGCATGCCACATGTCCATGAAAACGTCTGCAAATACAGACAGCACTGGCTTTTTGGCTATAAACAGAGATGAACACTGAACCCTAGAGACAGATACGACTGGCTTTCTAGCAAGGGCGACCTTTATCTTTGCCTACCTCTTTAAAAGTCAACAACAATCTACTTGGGATGAAGGAAGTAGGGGAAAACAAGACTAAAAGCCAACAAAGCTCTTTGGCACCAACTGATTGAAAGAGTTATTTGTTTAGTACAAACTGCAAAGGTACCTTTATATCGTAAACAAAGAGCTTGTTAAGGCTTCCCCTTGCACTCTACAGTATTTGTTACAAAGCAAGGTCTCAAAATGATGTGCAAAAATATCGTGTGCATAAAAATGATAAAGCAAGATGTGCTCAAGCAACACAGGAAACCTCATCAGTTTCATAGGGTATCACGGACAGATCCACCCTTAGGTAGGGTAAGAAAGGTGCTTACCTCAAGCAACTGATTTTTGGTTCAGAGAAGGCCAAATGGGCTGGGAGCAAATACCCAGCTTCCTGTGGGAGTGGCATCCTAACTCCATGAAATATTTTGCTGTCCTTAAGAAGAGAGCCTGGCAGACCACCACACCATGAACACTTTAATACATGCCTGAAGAAGTGGTCTTGAACCACGAAAGTTCACACGAATTTTTAGTTATTTAATTTTTCTGTTGCTTTATCTTTACTGCCAGTCCGCTTGCAAGATTTTCAGCCTCAGCTGCCAAAACAACTGGGCCATTTTGGAAGGGGAGGGATGTCATTTACTCAGTCAGAAAATTATCTAGGGCTGCTTTTATAGGACATATTTTCATGAGTTCTACCAGGATTCATTCACTGAGTTCTTCTAAATCTGATTATCATAAGCCAAATCTACAAAATAGTCTGTTCTAAAGGTTTCAAGAAACATTTTCTCTTCATCAAATACTTTTACCATGCTCTGCAGAACTTTTTACTGTCAGATAGCAAAACTTATGAGCAAGAAATTTGTTTAAATGTGATTGGAAATATTCTGCTGTGGTATTTCTATTCATTACACTCCAGGTCTAAAACACTGACTTTTAAATCAGCTGCATGAATTATAACCCAGGTCCATTATGGCATGAATAATAAGCCCAAATACGGATTTGTAATTTACTAAAATGCTGCATGAGAGAAGGAAAGCTGATTTGTAAATCAGGAATTTGAATGGATGAATAAAAATTTTAATCAACAGAAAAATAACATTCGGAAGATTAGTGTCACTGTTATAAATAAATGTCAGTACAAGTATTTTATATTTCCCTTCCAGTGTTCCTATTTGTGCAGTACATGTTTACACAACTACATATTTTCAAATCTGCTTATAATGCTATTAAGATGAAACATCAGCTACCCCAGAGAGCTTTTCAAAATCAGCTTTCTCACAATGTGGGCCTGCCAAGGATAGAATTAATATTGCTCTACAGAAAATGCATATATTTTCCACATTAATTCACTAGCTACATTTAGCAGTACATCATTGGCTTTGAACATGGTCAAGGTGATGGCATGAATCCATAGTTGCAACATACCAACAGAGAGATATGTACAAGCTCTGTCCCATCCCTCCCATAAAGCATAGTTTAGTCATCAAGGATTATCGGTTGAATAACCCTTGGCTGCTTCCAGACTATTGTCCCTACTATTACTCATTTGTGCTCTTCCAATGTAAACTACAAATGAGAGACCACCTGACTTTCCAAGCTATTGGTACTACTGTGTCTCATCCACTTGAGTATCCTTTGGACAGGCTCTCTTAAAACTTCAGTATATATTCGTTCGTTATATAAGAGAGTGCCATTTTATTACCTCATTTCTGTTGTGTGTGCATGTATTAAGTTGCTAATTAGTTAATAGGTACCACTGCAAAACTCATTTAGCTAGAGTTTTTTAACAGAAACAAATGCATAGTGTTGTAATACCATAACACTATACATATTTTTTTAAATAAACAAATAGAAGAACCACATTTCTGATCACAATCAATGCTGACACGTTTTAAAAATAATTAGCACTGTTGTATTACAATGTTACAGCACTGTATTAATAATACAAAAGTTAATACTGTATCTAAATTCTAAAGCATTATATTATTAAGGATAATGTATCCCTTTACTGCCTTTCAGCATCCATTTTTGTGCAGGGGCAAATATTTTGCTTAGATATGGTTGGTCCCCTGAATGCCACCATGTCCTTCATGATTCAAAAAACATCTCCAAAGAAGGAGAGCTTTCAGAGTTCTGGCCTGATAAGATGGCTAGAAGCCCACTGCTTTTTTGGCTAACACATTCCTAACCTATTCCTAACCAATCAGGAGGACGGTGCTACAGACATGAACCACATCTGATTCATGCATTACCTGCCCATCCAAGAGGGAAACATGAGCAAGTCTAGGAGAATCTCTAAATGTGGAAAAATACAAAGAAATAATATTTTGAAGGGGTAACTCTCTAATGAAGTGGGACTCAAAAAGCAAACCACCGTGTGCTAATTATGTTCAACAGTCATAGAACAATAATTAATATTTTTGTGACGGTCCATGGGAAATTAGATGGGGAACTAAAATCCTGAACAATTTTGTTGCAGGGCTCACTTGCAACATTGAAAAGGCAATCAGAAGGTGCTATTTAGTAGGAGAAAAGCATTGCTATGTTTAAGAAATGTTTTAATTTATCATACTTACATTGTAAAGGAGCAGATTCAAAGTGCTAATAAATGTTCCGTTGTTCTCTCTTACAGATATAGCAGCTGATGACCTGGAAGAGATTATTTAAAAAGCCACTATTTACATGAATTGTTTTTCTATTTTTTATATTTCATATTTCAATTCTTTTTGTTGTTCAATCAGTTTCTGAGTCCAAACAAAAAGAGTGAATACTTCTCTTTTACTTATAAATTTTGCTTATGTATGTATGTTTTATAGTAAAAAAAATTTAAATACCTATAAAAATTGAATAAAAATAAATTGCTATTAACATGAATATATGGTAGAAGTGCTAACAGATCCTCAAAGCAGTGGGCAGTGCTAAAACAGTGGCTCAAGCACATCATTAGTTAATAACCAATGTGACAAAACAAAAATTAATGTACCATGATGCACGCTTCAATTAAAAGAAACTAATATTTATTTATATTACTTACATTGTTGTGCAAAAATAATTGACATCAAATATGTTTTATAGCCCATGATGACTGTGTTGTTAGGCATAATGGAAGAATCAAGTCTCTTCATGAAAGCTAACACCAAAGTGGAGACTTCACAGTTTAGCTAATTCTGTAGCATTGAATGGATATTTCTTTCTGTGAAGTTCCTTTCTCCGCCCCACCTTTTCCTCATTCTGTAGATTTGATGTGCTTTTGTGTACAGAGGGAGGGATATGCCTGCATTAGCGTGTTTGGTTTCTATGGGGAGCTGACGTAATCACACAGCTTTCAAAGCCCAGAGCATCTTCCTCAGGAGAATAAAGAGAACGCAAGGATCCTTTGATGCAAAACATGACAAGCATCCCTTCACATATAAATATCAGACATAAACTTACGAAGCTAGCTGGGTATTATTGACAAGGTATTCCAAAGGGTAGCTACAACTGTATTTGTACAGAAGTCCTGGTAAATAGCTGATGATAGTTGGTGGATCTGGGGTGTCAATATACCCTGAAATATTCCCAATTTGGACTGTTGATATATTGCCATATGCATTCATGCCTGGAACTGAGGTTACCTATTTTGGCAAGATAAGAGAAATTACAGAAAGGCAAAAACCTGTCATGAAAGAGAATCTTTCAGAAGAACTTAACAACGATATAGTAATCATCCTTAAAGCTTGATATAAATGACCTGCCCCACCACAGCCTGTAATGCACCTTTCTTTTTAATCTACCTCATTGCCCAATAAATAAGTTTTTAAAACCCAGTCCATAAAGATCCAGAGATACACATGCCCTACCCTCTACCTTTGGGAACCACACCTTCCGTGGTGACTCCCACTACTCAATTAATTTTCTCACAAAAATTGGGCAGATTTGTCTGTCTGTTATTTGTTTCATTTCCATATCACGCCATTAATGCAGACACCACGGGGGAGGGGGTTGTCACAAACCATCGAAGCATAATCATAAATCATAAAAACAAGCAAAAAAATAAAATAAGTACAATTAAAACCCTATCTCTCGCTAAACTGATAAAGCCTCTATTTAAGTAAATTTTAAAATTTTAAACAAACATCTCAGGTCAATTACTTAAAACAATAATAAAAGGCAGTTTCATATAATTTGGTTTTTATTAAGTTCCTGAAAACTGAGGGAGATAGTGGCTGATGCATCTCTGTAGGAAGTTTATTCAAGAGGGAAAAGTCTCTCTGCTGAAAGGACTATAGGCGGAACCTTCTACATTATTAGTGGCCAAATCTGAATTTTAAAAAAATTGGGCCCGTCAAAATGTAGAAAACGTGCCTCCTATAACCCCAGTGTACATGTGGATTTTTTTCAGGCAAAAAAATGGGAAATGAAAACGTATGGCCTTATCTGCTAGCTTCATCCTACCTCATATCCACAGGCACTCTCCAACATGCAGCATACATGCTAAATGACATGAACAGCTTTCTTCTACTTAATTTTTAATAAACTGGCACTCAGAACAGATAAAGCAGAAAGTTATATCTAGCCAGATTCCCAGTATCTTCTTCTCTGCCAGTTCTGCTCCCAATCTTCCCACGTTGAATAAAAAGTTCTTAAAGGAAAATTTTGCCATGTTCATGTGAATCCATGAACTACTCCCTTCAATCTTCTCATTCAGTGTACAAATATCAATGGCTGAACTAATGGGGACTTTGGGGGATGTTCCCAGTACATTTGTCATTTATCCTCTGTCCAAACTTCATCCTCACACATGTTCTTCGAAGACATGGTAATAGCTAAAGCCTATCTTTTATTAATTCTAATGTGTCTAGAATATTTATCTTCAAGATATTTACAAGTGAGGGTATCCTATCTTGATGGTTTCAAAAAATTAAGGAGCTATGTCAGTACCTATTTGAAAGCAGCTGTCTAATGCACAAATGTTTTCAGAAGATGGTCTAAAGTACAGGTCTGGATCTATTTGGTAGCCCAACTAGAAAAGCTCCACTGAACATGTGGAATTTACATACCATATTTGCCGACGTATAAGACACATCAGAATATAAGACACACCTCATTTTTTATGCACATTTTTAAGGGGGAAAATAATTTTCTACATTTTTGTGAATTTCCAAAAATGATTTATTGTACTAATTTTATAGTTATTTATATCTACAGAAAATGTAACTAGGAAACACTGTAGTTAGATATCTTTTAATCTTCATGCTCAAAACCAAGAAATTCATCTTCAGAGCACTACCTGCCCTTCCAGGGTCAGAACCCTTCATGACAGCTTTCAGGAGATGACCTAGAGGAGAGGGGAGCCCATATCTCTCTCCCACCCCTTCCCCTGCATGCAAACATCTGTGTGCTCTTGCAGATGTGTGGCTGCCAGCCCTCCAGGGGTGAGGCGAACGGGTTGAGGAGAGAGAGATTGTGAGAGGGAATGAAAAATGGGGGAGGGCAATCGGCAGTGACTGGGCCAGGGGATGAATGGCTTCAAAAAGACCACTCTTCCCCTGCCAATCGCCATGTCCTGGGGAAACGGTGTTTTTTTTTAACTGCCCTCCCCCAGCTCGTTGCAATCAGTGACTGCTGGAGCTGGGAGCCAGGGTCTTTAAAACCTGAGAGAGGTAGGCTGACTAAATTTTCAACATGATAATTTTGATTACCAACACACAAGACACATTCCATTTTTCCATTGTATTTTAAGAGGGAAAGGGTGTTTCTTATTCACCGGCAAATACGGTAAGGATCAACTTGTTGCTCAGTGATTGATTCAAAGGATCTGCAACAATTATACGTTAGATTGAGTTTACTATTTGTGGAGTATGAGTATGACAATAAGGAGTTGATGTTGATGCAAGGTAGTTGATATCATGCATTTATGCCCACGTAGACATTCCCTTACCACTTCTTAGTTCGCTCCTTGGGTAACCAAGGGCTATGGAGTCACCAACAGTTTCTATAATAGCATATTTTTCCTAACTATTGCAATGGAAGAAAATGTTTTTAAAATATTTTGTTTTCTGTAAAATAGATTTGTCCTTGTTTCCTGTAAAATTCATGCCGCATCATACTTTAAATTGTGTGGTTCCCAATTGGAAATGGCATACCTAGAAATACCTTATTAACTTAAGCTTCAGCTTTGGTTTGTAACATTCAACTACAGTACTTTAAAATGTAATCTTAATAAACTTGGTTTGTAACAGTCAACTACAGTACTTTAAAATGTAATCTTAATAAACTAAGGCCAAACAATTGTTCTTGATGGCTTGGATATTCCATATGAGGGTGCAAAGCTCTCCCTCTTTCTTCAATAAATGAATATCCAGAATATTTATTAAAATTAGTTCATCTCCATACAATAGTGAATAGGTGGTATGAGTACGCATTGAGCACAAGATTAAATTCAGACTCTAGGAGAGTAATTTTTAAAAAACGCCCAACTCAGTGCACAGCTATATTGTCAAGTGATACTGGAAATGCTCCAGGATTGAGACAATCAGATTCAAATTATTTTCCATTGATTACATTATGCACAGGTCAGTGTGAATCAGCCTGAATTTTTCTTCCCAAATCTGTAGCTTTTTCATCTGCTACTGGGCTTCTACCTTTCCCTCCATACAAATACATTCACATCAGATATTGTAGTTTAATCCTACTATGGAGGGGTTGGCAGCCATTTTATATCAAGCTGTTCTACCCAGCCACAGCAATACTGAGGCAAGCCAGGAAACTGGTTTCCATTTGAATCCTCTCCTCCTATAATCTGGTGCCTAAGTCTATTTCCTTTTCCCTTCCTGGTCGATTTTTAAGACTTACTGCCATTGTACCAGAGTTTCAAGGAGAGCAGGAGGAAGTGAGGAGTCAACAGAGAATGAGGAGGAAACTGGAGTTCAACACTAATTTGCAGATTGTTAATGCAGCTCTACTGTAGCTGTACCCCCAGCAAATGTGGACAGCCGTAGCAAAGCTACTTTAACAAGCAGCAAACAAGAATGTTTGCCTATTTCCTTTTTTTTTCTACAATGATTCCTCTGACATCAGCTAAAACAAATTCCTCAGGGGGAACCCAGCATCCTGGGATTGACTTGACAGCAGATCCATACTCATTTCCCCTGTTGTATAGTTATGAAAGCTAGTATAAATTCAGAGGCCATCCAAACCAAATATGAATCTTGCAATAAAATTCTAAAACTTTTTCTCTTGCTACCTCTTCGTGATAATAATAATGTGCCACTGAGTCAATTGATGCAGTGGTTAAACTGCTATACTGCAGCCAGAACACTGTCAGTTCGATTCTGATGGGGATCAAGGTTGACTAGGCCCTTCATCCTTCTGAGGTCAGTAAAATGAGTCCCCAGCATATCGCGGGCAAAATGCTAATTAACTTGTGAATTCAGAGAGTGTACTAAGGGCAGAGGTGGGATTCACATTTTTTTAACTACCTACTCTGTGGGTATGGTATGGTAGGTGTGGCCAGAGGAAAGTGGGGCCAGCCAGAATTTCTGGTGAACTGGGGCAAACCTGGAGAATCCCACCACTGGCTATGGGGCAGTATATAAATGTAATTGCTAATTTCAGCTTAGGCTCATCATCTCCAAGTCTTCTAGGTAGAAAGTACTCAGAAACAGTTTACCAGTCTCTCCTTCTGGTAAAACTGGGACTGTACAGAACAGGTGGCAGGGCAAGTAACACCATCAGCCATACATACTGTGGGTAATCTTTGCTGGCCCCTTTCTCAGGAGATACATGGGAATTTGATCTCATAGGATGCAGCCAAGCACTCCAGTCTACTGATCTACACCAGCACATAGATATCTTTGGGAATTAACTAATGGTCCCTCCTTCTCCAGCTCAGAATTTTATGAGATTTTGAGTCAAGTGGATAAATTGCAGCAGGATTTTGCAACAGAGATGAAAACAGTGTAAAGATGATCTTAGTTCCCAACCCTGCATTGGGGTACCCAACCACACACATTAAGAACTTCTGTGCTAGTTTTATGTCACTCTGCAGGAGAGTATAGCTGGTCCAGTGTGGTACAGATCAAAACATGCAAAACAGGTGGATGTGGCCTTAAATAAAACAGCAAGACTGGTCACAGGATGTTTAAAACCAACCCCAGTACAAAAAGTGTATTTCTTAACAGGCATCCCACCACCAAAATCCTGTCAAGAAAGTGCTGCTCAGAAAGAGAGTGTCAAAACAAGAGCCTTGGAAACACACCTGCATTTTGATCACCAACCACCAAAGCAAAGACTGAAATCAAGGCACAGTTTCCTCACAACTTCTGCTCCTCCAGACAACCAGCTTCCAAAGACTGCCTTAGACTACAGAAGGCGAGCAAGGAGCTACCAGATAACTGGGCAAAACCACATGACTCTCTACCACCTGGCCAAGAACAACCATGGCCTTTAAATAGACTGTGTGCAGGGGTGGGGAGATCAAGGGCTAATCTGGGAAAGTGGGGTTTCCCTGAAGAAGATTGTCGATGTGAATGCGGAGAAGTACAAACTACAGTCAAACCTCGCATAAAGAGTGTCTCGCTTAAAGAGTAACTTGCTTAAAGAGCAGAATTTTCTCTGAATGTTCGCTTCGCTTAACAAATAAAACCAACCAAAAACTCGCTTAACAAATAAATCGGGGTTCGCAATCCTCCCTACAATTGGTCATTTACAATGGTGTTTCGCTTAAAGAGCAAACTCGCTTAAAGAGCAATCCTGTGGAACGCATTATGCTCTTTAAGCAAGGTTCAACTGTATCTCCCATATAATACACGATGCCCCTCAACGTGCACAGAGGACCTTATGTTGGCAAGAGAAAATGCTGTTGATGTGGCCTGATATTGGGCAGATGTCATCTAGCTCTTTTTAATTCTATTTTGTTCTTAGATGTGTTAATTTTAGCTTTGGATGTTATTATATGCTGGTGGTGCATCAGACACAAATAAAGAAAAGAATATCAAAAAGAGAAAAACTAAGTGGAAGCTACATGTGTTTTGTACCAAGAGAGAAAGAGTTTCAGTGTGAGCCACATATCACTATAATGTCTAGTGCCACCTTTAGCAATGCTGAAATATAACAGTAAACATGGTAGAAGATTCATGTGTTCTCAGAACTCTCCCCCCCCCCTCATTCAGTGGATTTAAGGCAAAAACAGACAAGATTACAGGCTTCACAGAAAATCCATGCACAACAAGGAGATAAAAGATAATTCATGCAGAGGCACGTTTTAAAAAGCTGTATATTTGCACAATCAACATTAAATTAGGTCTATTCGACTTCAGAAAACCATGAAACCAAATTAGCCTAATAATATGTAGACTTGTGAAAGTTCACTGGGAGAAAATAAAATGTCTTTTCAGGACTAAGACAGCTCAGCTTTTAGTTGTGAAGCTGTCACCTCATCTGTTTCTGCCACTAACATCCTACCAAGCATTCTTAGAATTATTAATGTTTCTGAACATGTGTATTCATATATCGGAACTTTTCATTTTTAAATTTAAGGGCATTCAGATTTGTCAATCACACAGGTACTATTCATACCATATTAGTTGCTTTACAGCAATAAATTCAGAAATAATCTCTAAAGAATTCCATCTTACCATTAAAGAGTTCCCACAGGCCTCCATTGTGCTGAGATTTATTATGAATATAACCACTGCTGGAAATGTGTTGTTGTTTATAAAACCCCTGCAATGGGCATCTCCATGTTTCCCATTTAATGCCAAATCCATTTCAGAATAACCAGAAAAAAGTACTGTGCAAAAATTAATCTTCATAGTAATTGCCTGGACACCACAGTAGACATTAATATCTCTTTCCGCTGCAATAAAGCAAGAGAAACATGTTTAAGAGACCACTATTATTTGTGGTTATTAATACTTTAAGTTGTTTCAATCAAAAGGAAAAAAAACAAGTGAAAATTGCAATCAGATTTGCCTTGTTAAAATACAAGTATGATAGCAATTCATATCAAAAGAATGAATCTTTGTTGACAAACAATGTTATAGCAGTCATTAGAAGTGAGGGAGGGATCATGGGATACTGGAAGGATTGTGTGACCTAGCTTGATGCAAAATGAAGAAAAGAACATCAACATTAGCATTAACATCTAGAAAGCAGTAAATGCCATTCCTGATGTTAAGAAAGCAAGTATAAATACTGCTTAACCTCATTTGTCCACTCTTTTCAATTTCTGTATGTGTGTCTTTTGGACAGGAAACATTCACTCCAAGACTTTAGGAATAAAAAAGCAATTTTTGTATTTTTGCTTTTCATGCTCCTGTAACTTGGATTGTACCCAGAATTAAACAGCTGTGCCTAGAGTTACTCATGACTGTAAAATGATGTTAAGACTTTTGAGATAACATGCCTGATACGTGGTTTCAATAACTTTGAAGTACCTTGGAGAGTTTTCTACAAAGAAATAGAAAGGACCGCTTCTTGTTAATAGACAATCTGATTTTGCATTGGATTATTGCAACATAGAAAAGACTTACTCCTGTATATCCAGATGAAATTAAATTTATACTGAATTAAAAAGTGCAAAATTCTTTGGGGAACACACTTCATTGTTAATATGCCTTTGTCAGCTATGAAGAATCTAGACCTGGGATGGTGAACCTTTTAGAGATTGAGTGCCCAAACTGTAACACAAAACCCACTCTGTGCTGGGGGTGGAAGTGCTCCCATTGGGCTGCTGGGCAGAGGGGCAGAGCAAACTCTGTGCTGGGGAAATGGTGCACGTGGCCACATAGAGGGCTCTGAGTGCTCCCTCTGGCATGTGTGCCATAGGTTCGCCACCACTGATTTAGGGTTCTGAGATTTTGTTTCCTAGAATTTCAACCTTGCTTGCCTTTTAAAAAGAAAAGATTCAAAGCATTCCGCTTAAGGGACCTGACAGTGAGATATTTAAGGAATTCAAGCCCATCCCTTGCAAGTGAATTTAAATGGCCAAATGGAGGTTTGAACCCAGGTCTCCTGAGTCCCAGTCCATCCTTCCACACCACAGCACCACACTGGATATACTTTATTTAGTGTTTGTATAGATTTTACCAGCTTCCCCACAGTACACAACCTTTGTGTGTCCTCTTTATAGGTACTGTACAACATGAATGCTTAGCACATCTCACTACTGAATGGTCTTTGAATAACTGGGCAGTGCGGGCTTCAAAAGCTTTCAGGCAGATAATATCACACATGAAGTGAGAAATTGAATTTCATGAGAAGAGACAGCTAGTAAGTCAAAATAGTCATTTCTTAAGACAGCCGATAAGTCTTGGGCAATAGCTGTGCTTCTTCAGGTCTCCAGTCAGGGACAAAAATGACTTGAAGCACTGGGGAAAGACTATTTGACTTCTCTGTTGAAAGAGTGTTTGTATGTGTGTTCGGTAAGAGCTGGTAAACTCCCCACATATCATGTGTGCTGCAAATAAGGCTACATGAGATATGACCCCTAGTTGTAATGCTAGGAAGCACCTTCCTGCTTAAAAAAAGTGTCAACAGTGGGTTGCCTAATCATTACAGATGCAATTTTCAGATTTTTTCTGGACTAGGTAAAGGTCACCCTTACTAGAAAGCCAGTCATATCCATATCTAGGGTTCAGTGCTCATTTTTGTTTATAGCCAACAGAACAAGTGTTGTCTGTGTTTTGCAGACATTTCCATGGACATGTGGCAGGCATGCCTAGACACTGAAGTCCACTAAATGCTGTTTACCTTCCCAATGAAGTGGTACCTATTTATCTACTTGCAATGTCTTCCTTTCGAACTGCTAGGTTGGCAAGAGCTGGGACAAAGATGGGAGCTCACTTCATCGTACAGCACTCAGATCTCAAACTGCCAACCTACCGACATTCTAGTCATCAAGTTCAGCATCTTAACCACTAAGCCACCACAGTCCCTTTTTCTGTACTACAAACATTATTCTCCATTTAGGGTGTTGTGTCTACCTTGCCAAAATGCTAGCACAAAGGCAGAAAGAGGAAAATTGGGTGACTCTAGGCCTAGGAATGCCTCAAAGCCTTCTAATTTAGACTTTTCTGACAGGTGCATCACATTTACATGTCTACAAGGTAGTTACAATTGCCAGAGTGGAGACGTATGGTGTTTATAGTCCAGAAAAGTTGAATGTCCAGTCCTTACTAATCACACTATCATTATCATTGTCACTGTTATTTTTAGGGGTATGCTTTTTGGATGCTTTGGACTACAAAAGCTTCCCTGAAACTACTTCAGCTTTCCAGCCAGGGTCAAAGAAGCTTCTTTTTTTAATTGAAAGTTAGGCTTATCTAAGACATGAGGTTTGCCTGGCCTTCTCTACAAGTGAGCACAGTTTAGATGATTGTAAGATTTGGGCCTCAGATAGGACAATTAATAGCAATAGAAATTACACTTATATACTGCCACATAGTGGTTTACACTTATATAATTATAATGTAATTGTGGAGAGATGCAGAATCCGGCTCATTTACTGGTCTGCCAATTACTGCCAGAAACATGCAATGATGAGGACTTAAGTTTGGCTAATGACAAAGCCAAGAATATGGCTTCATTTTGGCAGTCCAGGGTTTGATTGGGATACAAAAGAAGAAGACTAACACAAATTGCTTAGTGCTCTTGGGTGGATCACAAGGTAATTAGCATTTTGCCTCCAACATGCTGGGTACTCATTTTACTGACTTCAGGAGGATGGAAGGTTGAGTCAACTTTGATCCTCATCAGGATCAAACTCATGTTAGTAGCAGTTTTGGCTAAAGTACTGTACAGCACTTTAACCAGTGGTGGGTTGTCAAAAATTTTACTACCCCACCGTGATGTCACGGATGTCGTGGGCGGGGCCAACATCATGATGTCATAGGTGGAGCCGACATCATGATGTCATGACATTGTGGGCGGAGCCAAAGAAAAAATAAAAATAAGTAAATAATAAAATAAAATAAAAATAAAGACACACACACACACACACACACACTTCAACCTACCCACCCACCCCAAACAAAAAAAAACATTAACTTACCTACCTAGCTAGGCAGGCAGCAGGCATGCAGCAGGCAGGCAGGAACCGTGGCGTCGCAGTGGCAAACCGCCACAGCAGTGCAGTGGCGCAGTGCGGCAAGGAAAGGCCGCTGCCGCCACTTATACAGGCGCTTTCTTCCTTTCCTTTCCGGGCAGCCAAAATGTTCTATTTTTTACTGCGCATGCATCAAATAGAGGTTTGACGCATGCGCAGCTCCAGGCAGCCATGTTGGCTACCCGGAAGTACGCTTCCGGAGGGGGCCCAGAGAGGCGACCAAACTGGGTCGCCCGGGGGTTTACCACCACCACCCCTGGTGACCCCCTCCTGATGGGTGCTACCGGTTCGGGCAAACTGGTCCAAACCAGTAACATCCCATCACTGACTTTAACCATTGCACCACCAGGGCTAAAGGGAATTATAGAATTAAGGGACTTGTAGTCCCAAAAAGCAGTGGCTTAGTGGTTAAGACGTTGAGCTTGATGACTGGAAGTTCAGCAGATCAGCAGTTTGAGACCAAGTGCTGCGTGATGGAGTGAGTTCCTGTCGTCAGCTCCTGCCAGCCTACTCAACTCCTGAGTACTGCAGGACGGAATGAGCTCCAGTCTTTGTCCCAGCTCCTGCCAACCTAGCAGTTTGAAAGCAAGAAATTGCAAGTAGATAAATAGGGACCACTTTGGTGGGAAAGGTAACAGCATTCCGTGCACTTTGGTGTCTAGTCATGCCTGCCACATGCCCACAGAACATCTGCACACAAAGACAGTGCTGGTTCTTTGGCTGTAAACAGAGATGAGCACTGTACCTTAGAGTCGGACATGATCAGCTTTCTAGCACTAAGTTAATAGTCCATTTAAACCACCAGTCAAAAAAATATCTAAATGCACTTACTAGTTACCATTGCTTTTACATTTGTCTCCAGCCTTTACCACAATTAACTGGCCTAGAAGCAGTTTACAAATCTCTCCCTGCTCTTCCTCTGTGACACTTATTCCCATTACATCAGAGCCATTCATCCCCTGGTTTCAGGTTTTCACCCTGAAAGGAACAGAATGTTGCTGAGTTGGCAATCCCAGAGCAGGTATGGAATTATTTATTTATTTATTTATTTATTTAGATTTATATCACTGCCCACTCAACGTGGTGACTCAGGGCGGTTTACAATCAGGAGAAAAAAACAAACAAAAACAAAATAACAATAACTCACACACAACACAAACAACTAAAATCCATTCCTCCTTCTGGCCAGAAGACGTTAGTCTTTTCCTTCCCTGGGCAGATAGGTTTCAGTCTTGCCTGGGAAAGGCATATCAGAATTTGGTTTCAGTCTTGCCTGGGAAAGGCATATCAGAAAACAAAAAATATATAAAACAAAAACACTGCAGCACTTTAAAGACTAACTGCTATATTTTTACTGTCAGCTTTCATGGATCAAGTCCAATTCTTCAGATAAGGAGTAAAACTTCCAGGCATGGTTTATATTCACCAGATGCAGGAGCCAAGATGTCACAAGGTAAAAGGATCACAACACAATGATACTCTCAGGTTTTTTCCCTCCTCCTTTTAAGGTTACTGTACTCTCTTTTCATGTTGATTTTAGAGAAATTGCTTGCTGCCAGACGCTGGCCCTTTGCCCACCCGGCCAGAGGAAGAGGAACACCTGGAGAGGGCCAGTGTCTGTTTAAAAACTGCTTGCAACCAGATGCTGGCCCCTTACTCACCCAGCCTGAGGAGTGGGGAACACCTGGGGAGGGCTGGTTGCTGATTCAGGAGATGATGGTCCCTTTGCCACAGTTGTCAATGTATGTGTTGGTCTTATATGTTTTACTGCATTGTTATTTTTATTGCATTGTTACATTGTATTGTATTGTTACATTTTATTGTACTGTGGTGTTTGATATGTTGTGATTTTTGTGATTATTGCATAATTTTTGTGTTGTGTATTGATTATTGTTTCTGTTATGGGCCATTTTTGTAGGATGTAAATTGTGTAAATTTTGTGCATACTATATTGTTGTATATTGGATGTTGTATCATTGGTGTTGTTGAGCACTGTTTCTTTTCTGTTCTTTGGATATGTATTGTATATTTTTTGTATATGTTGTATTGCTGTGTATTCTGTAAGCCACCTTGAGTCGTTTTCACGAATGAGGTGGCATAGAAATCTAAAAATTAAATTAAATTAAATTTTAAATTAAATTGCTAGCAGGGATCTAAGCACAAAAGATAGCTCTGCAATCTTCTTTAAACAAGTCCCAGATTCTTTTCTGCTGTATTTTAAGTATTTAAATCAGTAGATATCAGACAGCTTCTACCCTGGCCCATTTCAATGTTTTGCCATCAGTCTTTTAAGAAGAAAAATACAGTAATACCTCATATAACATTAGTATCGAATAACACTAAAATCGCATAACATTAAGGAATCTGGGGGGAAGAATTGCATCAGATAACATTAAGATCCTATGGGATGCTTCAGATAACAACCGCTAAAGCCTGTGTGGTTACAATGTATCTCTATGGATCCCATAGAGGATCAGATAACACTAAAAATCATATAACACCAAGACTTGTGGAACCAGGTTTTAGTGTTATATGAGGTTTTACTGTACTTAATATTCCTTATGACTTTTTGCCTCTGACAAGTTGGAGCTGTGGAAACTGTTGAACATGTTCAGTTGTACTGCACATTTTAAATGGATTCCCTCAGTCTATTAATTTTCCTAATTTTAAAACATTACTCAGATAGATATGACATATTTTATATTTCTCTCCTCCATTCTGACTCTTCAAGTGAAATTAGAGCCAAGGTCTCATAATTTTGTTTAGCAAGGTATATGCAGTGGCGTGATGTGGGTTTCAGCCGTCCAGGGTGTAGGTGAAATTCGTCGCCCCCTGGGTGAGGCCCAGGACACTGGTGGTGATGGTGGGTCCCAGTGCCCATCCGCACAGCGGCCTCTTCACCCCGGCCTCTAGGAAGTCTGGGGTGGCAGTGACGTCCTGCCACCGTAGCGGCCTTTTGTGCCCTGGCCCAGGGCGGGACCCAGGACGCCGGTGGTGGTGGATGGTCCCAGCGCTTATCCCCACAGCAGCCTCTTCACCCCAGCCTCTAGGAAGTCCAGGGGTGGTAGCGAAGTCCTATTTATTGTGAAATTTTGCCACCCCAAAAAAGTGCCACCCGTGGCAGCCCCCACTTCCCCCACCCACACCCTGCTATGCCACTGGGTGTATGGCAAAGAAACAGATGGCTAAATCACTGCATTATTTATATTAGGAATTAACACTCAATTGTAATCTGAATCTCAATTTGCTTTGAATTTGATTTAAATAATGTAAATTGTGGTTGTATTCCATTGTTATGCCTCTAGCACATCTGACCTATGGTGTTGATAATAAAGTTAAGGTAATAAAGAACAAGTCATTGTTGTGTTTTCTTTTTTGATTTGGTTATTTTCTTCAAATGTTTGGCCAGACATCTCACTACGGTAAAAGAGTAGACCATACAGCCAGTCACTCGACACCTAGTGTTGGGTGGTGGTAAATAACCTGACTCCCTAAAAGTGCCAATGACTACTGGCGTATGAACCCTTTCAGTGGGGTGATGGTCTCCTCAGTGGAGGAAATGCCACTGGAAACCATCATATTTGGCCCAATGGCAAAATGAGCAGAGGAGGAACTCTGATTCCCAACAGTCATGGAGGAGGAAGAGGCCATGCCAGATAAAATGGCTGTGAATGTGTACCTTGCCAATATCCTCAAGTCTGTGGCAGTCCATTGCAGTCCTGGTGTTAAATCCTGAATGTCTCATTTCATATGTGCCACAGGAGATGGCTCCGTGATCATAGTGCATGGGTCACTTCATGGCAAGCTTGGATCCACCTTAAACAAATTCACGCCAATGGCATTTTTCCTGCTTCAGGAAAAAATGCATTATTAGATACGAGTTGTAGCTAATGATTTTCTTCAGTAATCAAAGGTCCACACTAGGCCACTTCATATTATCAGTAAGACGTCAAATATTCTTAAACTTCAGGCAAAATCTCACAAAGTAAACCATATCAATCCATCATCACATTTAATCTTGCTCTCTACGGGTATATAAATATGAGCCACTGTCTACTGCTGTATTCCTCTTTTCTATCTGATCATTATTTTAATTCACAACCATATGGAAGGGATAGCTCCTAAGTGTTAAGAAATCTCCAAACACACAATGAGCACACCAGTTTTGCTAATTTGATGACAAAAATGTTAATGGCTTGTATAATTATCCCTTTTATTGAATCAATAAAGTCTCAGAAATATGATTGAGTTCTATTTTAGTGATGCAGTAACCATCAAAGAAATGCAAAGTAAAATGTAGATTCAACAGTCTGTTTACCATATTTGATAGATCAGCCAGCATGTTGCTAATCAGCAAACCATCCCTTCACTTCAAAAATAAAGATTTAACAATGTAATTTCTGAAATATGTTCTCAGATCAAATATAATCTTGAAAGCTGATAAAATAAGCATGAACTAGAACAGTGGTGTCAAAACAATGGCCCGTAGGCTGGATCCGGCCTCTGGTTCCAAATCATCTGTCCTGCACTGCCCGTGCCGTTCCTGGAAGCAGAAGTAAAAGCATTTTAATTCCGCTTCCAATGGGAGGAGCCACGTGACTGGCACACTCAACCACATGACTGGCCTGCAACCCAAAAATTTTGGACACCCCTGAACTAGAGTGTAATCCGGGGGGGGGGGAGTAACTCACTAACTGAAATCATTTTGCATAACATAGTCACAACTAGAGTATCTATTTAATGGAACTACAGAGGAGTGAACAAATTCAGTAGACCTACTCTAGTTGCAACTTACTACAATAAGCAACAGGATTTCAGTATTCTTTTCATAAGTGGAAAAATATGCTCCTAAAATGGTAACATTATTAGAATTTTTTAATTCAGTCAGTCATGGAGCTAATTATTATCTATAGTGCACAAAAACCTTAGAATGAATCAATGCCAGAATAAACAGCACAACTGTTAATAGGCTTAATTATGTGCTGCAAAAAATGTTCATAACCTTCAAAAATATGCAATTTTTTTCCTTCAAATGTTGAGAGAGCATGAGAAATGAAACCCACATCTAATCCACTGGTGATATCTTCTTTATATATTCAACAAATCCAGAGATTCCAGCAGGTGTGTAGAAATCTCATCAAATAATTTAAAAAGGAGGTGAGAAATGTAGTATATCCAGTTTGGGATTTGTATGTGATTCATCTGTAATGAGCTGCCCAGTCCTTTCCAATTTACAGAGACTCAAATAGGCTTTTCCAGGTACAGTAAAACCTCATATAACACTAAAACCTGGTTCCACAAGTCTTCGTGTTATATGATTTTTAGTGTTATCTGATCCTCTATGGGATCCAGAGAGATACATTGTAACCACACAGGCTTTCGCGGTTGTTATCTGAAGCATCCCATAGGATCTTAATGTTATCTGATGCAATTCTTCCCCCCAGATTCCTTGTTGTTATGCGATTTTCGTGTTATTCGATACTAATGTTATATGAGGTATTACTGTATTTGAAGTTTTCAAATACTACTCTACCATTCCCATTCTTCTTCTTCATGTGTCGTATTTGTTCCAGATATTGTCTATCATCATGACGATAATCTTGCTGTTCTTAACTCCTCAGAACAGCTTCCAAGGACATACCACATCAGTCTCTCAGGTTCTTCAGCCATGAAGTCCATCTACATCCAGGGCCTTTCTTCCCAGGTATATTTCCTTGCAGAGCAAGTTGGAGTATTCTATACTTTATGTTGCTCTTCATGATATGCCCAATGTATTGGAGCTTTCTTTGCTTAATGGTCTTAAACAGTTCTTGTTCTTTATCCATCCAGTGCATCACTTCTACATTAGTCACATGGTCAACCCATAAATCCTTAGCAGCCGTCTGCAGATCCGCATTTAAAAAGCTTTAATTCTCTTTTCAGATGTGTTAGTCCAGGGCACGGGCTAACTTCGGCTTCTGGCAAGGTTCGCCATCACAGATCTAAGGGGCGCTGGGGTTATTTTGACATTCCTTCTCATGGACCTGTTTCAACTCTAGGGAGTGTGGTGTTCTTTTTGTTTTGTTTTTTAAATTAGATGTATCCAGATGTCTGAAAAAGACCAGGAGCACCTGTTAATTTGGTGTATTTTCCCATGACAGGGTGAAGGGATTTCTCAGGAAAACTCCATCAGCAAAGATGTGGGCCCTTGGATCTGGACTTCCCATATTCGACTGCTGAAATTCTGGGCAGCTTCCTTTGGATAATATCAGGATTCCCATTCTCTTGCTAGCAGTTAATACTAATCTGAGAAAGCCAATGTAATGGAAGCATTATACTGCTTGATTGAGAATAGTAAGAGCCATGTTCAAGTTACTGCTCAATCAAGAAGCTTACTGGATTTTCTCAGGCCAGTCAATATATTTTAGCAAACCCCAACTTAAAGGATTTTTGTAGGGGAAAATAAGGAGAAGTGCATATTGCACTAATATCATACAGTACTGCCAAAAATGTTGGATTGGTTAGTGGTTTAGGTATCTGGCTATAGAGCCAGAGAATGAGAGTTCAATTCCCTAATAAGTCTCCTTGACAAGGGGTTGGTCTTGATGATCTGTAGATTTCCATCCAGCGTTGTTGGTGTTGTTGGTGTTGGTGTTGGTGTTGGTGTTGTTTTGTTTTGTTTTGTTTTGGTTTCAAAAGGAAAAATATAACATACAATTTCTTTTAGAGATTTAGGTTAGATATTCTATTATTAGAAAGTATTCATTCATTCATTCATTCATTCATTCATTCATTCCTTTATTTATTTATTTATTTATTTATTTATTTATTTATTTATTTATTGTATTTCCATACCGCCCATTTGGGTGGTATCCCACTCAGGGAGGTGAACAAATGGATAACAAATAACAACAAAACAAACAGCAGATCAAACACACAAACAACAAATATGTCACAAAATAAAATAAAATAATTGGCGGCTGAAGGGATAGGTATTCCCTGACTGACTAATTTATCGGTAAAGGACATTTATCAGTAAAGGGTATTAAAATAGATGTGTTAATCAGCTCATATATACTGGGAAATCTAGGTTACCATCCAACTAATATTTGTTAATGATCATATTTAAAATACAAGTCAACCGAATTTCCATCGCTGTCTGCCCATCAGCTACACCAGGGGTGCCCAAACTACAGCCCATGAGCCAGATCTGGCCCACAATGCCAATTGATCTGTCCCATGCTGCCCTCGCTGCTCATGGAAGTGGAAGTGAAATGTGCATGTGCACTTCTGGGTGGGAGGAACCACATGACCAGCATGCTCAACCACATGACCAGCCCATGACCTGAAAAGTCTGGGCACCCCTGAACTACACTCTCACAACTAAACTTGTATATAACAAGTGAGACAATATTCTATACATCCAATGATTCAGGGAAGTTTATGAAAAAAAATCCTTGCTAGTCTTTCAGTTGCCAAAAGGCTCTGTCATTTTTGCTACACTAGCCCAATGCAGCTATTCCCCTTCTTCTTCTTCCATGTCTAGGCCAGACATGAAACTGCCAAAATGAAGCCACTTTTTGGTGAATTCATTCTGAATTTCCTTTTCCCCCTGAAAATGCTGAAAGAGGGTTCTTTATGTAAGAAACATATTTCAAAGTCAGTGTCAATTCAAGGACACAGTATTGCTCTCCCCCTTAGAAATAGCCTCCTATATTTTGCTGCTATTCTTATACCTAACAGCTGCTGTTTTATTTCACTGCTGTGTCCTACACATTATCTTAAACTTCTTGTCATTTTCTTAAAAACTTTTCTCATAGTTCTCTAAGATCTACAACAAGAATCAACTCAATAGGTTCATATTTTCCCTCTCCTCTTTTTCAAGCAAACCCTGCAGACTTTATAGCACCTGAAATACTAAAAAGTGCTACCATAATATACATTTTGATTCTGCTTTGTGTGAACACTTTTATTCTGCCAAATATCTTACACACGCACATGTGCTCTTTAAGCAAGGTACAACTGTATTCGGATTCAGATATGGCAGAACAACAGGAAGAAGACAAATAGGAATAGCTCTCATCTTTGATTAACCTTGTGTGTATGTGTAACGGCAAATGCATGTGCACAGACATGCATGCACACACACAAGGAGGTTGATCAAGCAAACAATTAATCATGCATAGAGGGGTGATAATATTTCTAAACAAGAAGATACTCCAGTAGCAATGGAAACTTTCCAGACCATCTGCAATGTTGAGGAATCTACACTCTCATATCACAAACGCTCTCAAGGATGCAGAAAAGTCATCCCTTCAGAAAATTACCATGCTTATGTGCAAGGCAAAAGAAATGGTGGGGAGGGGATATGAATTCTGTCTTCTGTGTCATTGTTTCCATTGTCCTCACCATGGAGAACTTTCTGGAAGGGAAACCATCTTGTATTCTTGAAAAGATTCCACATGGTACATATCTGCAATAAATTTTGTTGTTGTTCAGTCGCACAGTCGATTCCGACCCTTTGCGACCCCATGGACCACTGTCCACCAGACACTTCTGTCCTCCACCATCCTCCTCAACTCACTCAGTTCTGTGCCCATTGTCTCTACAATAGCATCTAGCCATCTCATTTTTTGCCGCCCCTTTTTCTTTTGCCCTCCACCTTTCCCAGCATCAAGGCCTTCTCAAGTGAATCCTCTCTTCTCATTTGATGTCCAAAGTACTTAAGCTTCATCTTTACTATTTGACCTTCTAAGGAGCAGTCAGGGTTGCTTTTTTCTAAGATTGACCTATTTGTTCTCCTCTCTGTCCAGGGGACTCTCAAAACTCTTAACATTTTCATGTGTTGCTAAAGAAGCTGGTGCATTAAGGACAACATACACAGAGAGACAGCAGCACTCACTTCTACAGCTAACTTGAAATTTTCATTACAAACAACAATTTTTACCAAGAATTTCAAGAAGCATTAGAAATAGTCTCCCAAAAGTAATCCCACAGCGCCTTACATTCTAGCACAGGCTAGAATGTTCAGCTTGTTGTTAGGGCTGTTTCGTGGTGCACTCAGAAGCCCATGAGGTAGGACAAAATATGAGGGAAACAAAATAGGGGTTTTAACATGTTCTGGGCTGACATATGGTGGTGTATACCTTATTTATTTATTTATTTATTTATTTATTTATTTATTTAGTCAAATTTAATATCCCACCCCAATCAGGTGAACCCGACTCTGGGCGGCTTACAAACATTGGTGTTAAAAGAACCAAATTAAACAATACAGAATCCTATGGGGCATATTACAATTAGTTTAAAAATTAACTTAAAAACATCGACTATAATCTACAGGATACTAAAAGGAATTTAAAACTTTAAGACTAAGAAGTTAAAAAAGATTAAAACAACGAGAGGCAAGAGGGTGGCTGTCCAATCAGATCAGCCATCCAACATGGGATCCCACATTCCTGGATCCCCAAACTTGCCCTGCCAGCCAGGTTTTTAGGCCCTTCTGGAAGGGCAAGAGCTCTGTCTGTAAGCATAGTTCCGTTGGCAAGAGGTTCCAAAGGGCCAGGGCGGACAAAGAGAAGGCCCTCCTCCTAGTGCAAGAGAGATGCGCCTCTCTAGCCGATGGTATGATAAGAGAGCCTCTCCGATCCGCCCTGGTGGGACGGACCGATGTTCTTGGGGTGACGTGGTCTCTTAGGTATCCTGGCCCACTACCATATAGGGCTTTAAAGGTAATAACCAGCACCTTGAATTGCACCCAGAGACATACTGGCAACCAGTGCAGCTGCAGAAGCAGAGGTGAGGCCCGAGCATAATGCCCGCACCCCATCACCACCCGAGCCGCCGCGTTCTGGACCAGCTGCAGTCTCCGAATGGTCATCAAGGGCAGCCCCATGTAGAGCGCATTAGAATAATCAAGTCTGGAAGTGACCAAAGCATGTGTGACCATGAGCAAGGCGTCCCGATGTAGGAGTGGGTGTAATTGGCGTATTACACGAAGTTGTACAAAAGCTCTCCTGGCCACGGCTGCCACCTGCTCTTCGAACAGTAGTCGTGAGTCCAGGAGGACCCCCAGATTATGCACCAGGTCCGTTTGGGGCAGGACTGCACCATCTAGGATCAAAGCTGGTAACTCCCATGATGCCACAGGACCCCTTACCCATAGCCACTCAGTCTTGCCGGGATTCAGTTGTAGCCCGTTGTCCCCCATCCAGACCCTGACAGCCTCCAGGCACCTGGAAAGGACTTCCACTGCACCGCTTGGGTCCCCACGGACCAAGATGTACAGCTGGGTATCATCTGGATACTGATGATACCTCACCCCGTGAGAACGGATGATCTCATCCAGTGGCTTCATGTAGATGTTAAACAGAAGAGGTGAGAGCATTATGCCGCCATAATGCCTATGAAATTATTTGAGGAATTGTGGGTTTCCAATGGCAAAAAAAAAAAATTATAGTGAAATTTGCAATTAGAAAATAATGTGGGGGACAACAGTAATTTTTAAAATACTTAACTATCAGTCATGGGAGGTTGTGGGCTAACAATGGATATGTTTTATTTTGTGACCAATCAGAGCTATCTAAGAGTGTGCACTGTATACAACTATGTACCAAAATTCTAACCAAATCAGAACAATTTGTGTATTGCCATGGTAAACATTAGGAACAGCAAATTGCCCAGGTACACTCTTGAGGTAAAGGTAAAGGTTGCCCTTGCTTGAAAGCCAGTTGTATCTGACTCTAGGGTTCAGTGCTCATCTCTCTTTATAGCCAAGGAACCAGCACTGTCTGCTTCTGTAGACGTTTCCATGGACATGTGGCAGGCATGCCTCAACACTGGAGTACACAGAATACTGTTTACCTTCCCACCAAAGTGGTCCCTATTTATCTACTTGCAATTTCTTGCTTTCAAACTGCTAGGTTGGCAGGAGCTGGGACAGAGATGGGAGCTCACTCCATCATGCAGTACCCAGGAATCGATCTCCGACCTTCCAGTCAGTCAGTTCAGCCTCTTAACCACTTGAGCTGTGCAGTCCCTACACTCTTGAGGTACAGCAGCACAGATTGTTTACATTAAAAGTAGAATTAATGGGATTAAAATTAAATAGCAAAATATAATCAAAATGAGGAACAGGGAAATTAAAAACTTTAATGTGAAAGAAGTAACAGTAGGTGGACAAATAATCATTCTGGATGTTGTTTCGATGGTGGCTTCCCATCTGAAAACATAGCCATCTATCTGCATTTCCTCATTGGCAGGGGAAAGTTTTTAAAAAAAAAAACTAGAAACACATCAATGGACACAGTCAAGGATCGACTTGAAGTGTCTCTAAAAGTTCATAGCCCAGAATGATCTTTATCTCTTTGGGTATGTACCAGATTGGAAGTCCAACAGGGAATCTCTATCAATGTCTATTCTAACTGAAGTATTCTGGATTATATAGTCCAGAAACCTGTTGTATTCTCATGGATCTTCAGGAGTATCTTTCACCTGTAAAAATGGATGCCAAAAAATGACAGCCATCTTATAATAATATATGCACCCAAATTTCTAGCAAACATAAAGAAATTGTGCAACTGAACAACAACCCAGTTTTGTAATATTTGGGGAAGGGGGTAATGAATGTTGTCATAATTAATAGCCATTGAGAGCTAACATTCACTGATTTCTTACTAGCCTATGAATGGCAAGTTAGACATTACATCAATTATGAACTGTGTAGGCAGACTTGAGCTAGACTGGTACAAATAGATGTAAAGAAACACTTTTTATCCCACCTGTCTTCACTACAATCTCACTCAAGACCAAGGAGCTGCACTGCCTTGTGCTACAACCTCTTTTTAAAAAAAGTCACACAATCACTAATTCTGTAGATAAATGCAGAAGGAAGGTGATACTTTTTTAGAATAACTTTTAAAAAATCAAACATTGTGAGCTTTCGTGATTCAAGATCACTTCTGTAAATAGCGTCTTATTTGATACCACAGAAAATTCTTCCCATCCTATTACAAATAAATATTCCATTAAAATTATCTTCAGCAATTAGATATGTTTTTGCTAGCAAAAAACAAAACAAAAGAGGAAACATTCTGTGAATATTGAATTGATGCATAAAAGTTCACCCTTTACGGTGAGGTGGAAAAACCTTATTGTTTGAAGCTGTGCCTGCATAGAGCAGAGCTGCTTGGTTTATGTTACCTCAGGGGAATTTCACTCACCATTAGCTAGTTAATGAGGAGTTCTATCCCAGTGCTTCATTTTCAGAGCTTTTGCCATCTTTACATACAAGCATTTAAAACAACAACAATAAGAAAGGGCTCGTCTTTAATGTGTTGCAATTAGCACTTACCAGGAAACCTGCTGTGGAAGTTGGCGTCACAGTTGTATCCATTGAATTGTGCAGTCACTGAGAGTAACTTTATGGTCAACAGGAATAGTAGCCATACTTGTTCCATTGCAAAACCTAGTAAAACATTTGGTAGTTATTCTTGAGCCCCTCTGTACTCTCTGAACAATGCCCCTTGGAGCCATTCATCATCTTCAGATCAAATCAGGAGTATGTAAGAATTCACAGCAGAGCTGATCATCTGAACCTGATTTTAAAGCAGCAGCTTGTAGGTAAAATGCTGTCTGATAAGAAAATATTATCTACTAGAAAATGAAACCACAACAGAATTCCTATAGAATGTCTGTCTCCTCTTATGCCTAAAAATGCTTTGTTCCCTCCTGTGTCTTGACAATGGCTGATATTCAGTAAGGTAAAAGTCACCTTTGCTCAAAAGTCATCTCTGCTTATAGCCAAAGAGGCAGTGCTGTCTGCGTCTGCAGACATTTCCGTGGACATGTGGCAGATATAACTAGACACCAGAGTGCACGGGATGCTGTTTACCTTCCCACTGAAGTGGTACCTACTTATCTACTTGCAATGTCTTACTTTCAAACTGCTAGGTTGGCAGGAGCTGGGACAGAGACTGAAGATCACTCCGTCATGCAGCTCTCAGGTCTTGAACTGCTGACATGCCAACCTTTCAGTCATCAAGTTCAGCGTCTTAACCACTAAACCACCACTGATATTCTGTTGTATCAGCTTAAGTTAAATAACCTTACGTTTATTAAGACTATTTCTTTTAGAAAGACAAACAAATAAAATCAGAATTCTCTAGCTCAGTGTTGGCAAATCTTGGCACTCCAGGTGTTCTTGGACTTCAATTACCAGAAGCCCAAGTCAGCACACTTGCTGACCAGGGCTTATGGGAATTGAAGTTCAATAACATCTGGAGTGCTAGGATTCACCATCACTGCTCTAGCTGATGAGATGTTTATGTTTTGGTACCTCTCTTTTTTGTATATTTATGTCTGCTCTGTCATAGCTAATAACTATTCTTGTGTTAAATCAATGGGTTCCATAACTGTATGCAATTGTTTGTGTATTTTAGAGCAAAATTGCAAGAATTGGGAGCCAATTTCACACTCTCAGGACTCCCAGTGTTTGGTCTCATTCCTAAATATGAGGGGAAATGGAAAAGATCAAAAGTGAATGTATGTGGAAATATTTCTCCAGTTTCATTTTTGTGGGGCTGGTTTCTGGGAAGCTTGGGGAGATGTTGCAAAATAACTACTTCTGAAGGATTCCAAGAGAAGAAAAGGTCTTTTTTTAACTTAACATTTTTCAATGGGAGTTCAAAAAGGCTTTAGAGACTGCTAGATCCTGGCATCAGATTTTACCCACTGCTCTGCAGTTATCAAATAATATCAGAACAAGTCTATGATGAATCAGCTTTAATTGTGAAATTAACCATTAATATAATTTTCACAATTATACAAGAAAATAGCAGTGATATGAAAACCTAGCAACAGAAATAAAGGATGTTTTAAGATGAAATAATAATAATAATAATAATAATAATAATAATAATAATAATAATAATAATAATAATAATAATAATAATAATAATAATAAAAGATAGAGGGACTTCAGTGGCTCAAGTGGCTAAGATGCTGACTGGAAGGCAAGAGGTCAGTTGTTCAATTCCCGAATACTGCAGGATGGAATGAGCTCCCGTCTTTGTCCCAGCTCCTGCCAACCTAGCAGTTTGAAAGCAAGAAATTGCAAGTAGATAAATAGGGACCATTTCGGTGGGAAGGTAAACAGCGTTCCGTGTGCTCCATGCATGCCACATGATCTCAGAAATGTCTGCAGAAGCAGACAGTGCTGGCTCCTTGGTTTTGAAACAGAGATGAACATTGAACCCTAGAATTTGATATGACTGGCTTTTGAGCAGGGAAAACCTTTAACTTTACCTGAGATAGATTACTTCAATAAAGGACCCCATGGCCTTTAATCTGCAAGACCTAAACACGGATGCTACTGACATGAACTTTTGAAGATCATTATCTCTTATCTACTGATACTTTTGAATTATAATACAGTGTAACAATAAAACTATGTAACTGGCTTTTTAGTTGCTTTAAGAAGCACAAGGCCCAAGTTGTCCACTTAGAAATAAAAATTGGTATTTATTTCTATTTTTAAGTAAAGTAGAATGAGTCCAGGTTTAATCCTGTTTGTAGTAGCCTCTTGAAATCAATGGGAATTAAGTCAGTCATGACTCGGAAAGGGCAAATCTGTTTTCCGTTCCATAACCTTCTCATTTTCCAAACATAAATTATTTCCATCCTATTTCAATATCACTTGTGCATGTTGTTTAAACACTCATGAAAATTAATGTGTACTTTCATGTGCATTTTGATATGCACAAAAGTTCTATGTATTTTTGCATTCCATTCTCCCTAATCTACATAATTTACTTTCCTCTTTTTGGCAAACACTAATGTATGAATTTTTATACACAGTTTGTGAAGGGTAAACATTACTGCAAAATCTGGAGAAGTATATATGACAAAAACTTCTCCCGCTGACTTTAATGAGTGTGCTGCAAGGATGACTACATCTGGACTCATCACAGAACCATTACATTACTGATGGAACTGACAGAAAAATGCTTTAGTAATACAAATAAGAATTAGTAGCATTATTGCATATTATTAAAATCCGCTTACATGCTATTCCTAGCTGGCATTTCCAAAGAAATTGAAACTCCCTTATGGTTCATCTTATGCTTAGCATTCTTCAACGCTATCAAAGTAGCTCAAAGAGCAATGAGATGGACTTTTTACGATTGCTACTGTTAACCTCCTCCCCCCTTTCCTTCTTAAGGATTATCTTTTAATATCTATGTTCCTTTAGACTCTACTTGATATCAAAGAATGCTTGAGAATGTTCAATCTTGTAGATGTAGCTATAGCTATCAAACTTATGAGATGTCAGTTTTTTAGTTCATCAGTTAATATATTTTTTAAAAAAGATAATATTTAACATTGTGGCATTAATTCCGTGTGATCCTTTCCAAACCTGTAAACTAAGTGGTTATTTGTACAACTGTGAAGTGATACTGATGGTTGTTTGGTTGCATACATAATCTGAAAAGAAGCATATGATGTTCTTAGTATCAGCAGCTGAATCAAGCTATTGCCCTTCAGAAAAGATCTTAAAAGCTGGCTAGCTAAGCAGGTTGGGGCACTGCCCTTAGTTATAATTTTAATGTGTGAGGGTTGGGAGGGTATTTTAGTTGGTTTTATGGTTTTTAAAGTTTTACGGTTTTTGTAATTCCATGCTGTGTATGTTTCATATTTGTGAGCTGCCCAGAGTCACCTCAGCGAGTGGGCAGCAATACAAATTCAAATAAATAAATAAAATAAATACTTATCAAACAATATTCTTCAAGCCTGCAATAAACTGATAACTTTGGAGCACAAATGAATAGGACAGTCTTACTGCACTTCTGTTTTTTAGCTGTTTTCTAAAATACATGTGGCCTTCAGACTTTGTTGACATTGTTGGATTCATTGGAAAGGCTCGCCCAGTGGCTTAGTGGTTAAGACACTGAGTTGGAGACTGGAAGGTCAGGTTTCGATATCTGAGGGTTGCACTTGGGGACATGGAAGGAGCCTCATTTGGGCGTCCCTTGAGCAGAGTTTCTCCAGCAAAAATCCTTTAAACCCAGAGTAATCACTGACATGAAATTATTATTATTATTATTATTATTATTATTATTATTATTATTATTATTATTATTATTATTATTATTATTATTATTATTATTATTAAGGGTTTGGTGCATGCAGAAAGACCCAGAACAATTTCTGGAATCTCTGGGGAAAGGATCAAAAAAAATTTCTGTCCCAGCAACTGCTTTTATTTCAGGGAAGTCGGGAGTGGTCTAGTTAATCAGATGTAGCAGAACTTTCATATTATAGAATGTTATATTATGCGGCGTAATAATATGGTAGCATTATTTAATGCTGAGTATTGCTTATATTCTTCAGTGCTGTGGTTTGATGCATGTCATTTTGTTTTAATTATTCTGTATGTTTTGGAAGTGAACAGAAAGAGAATATAAAACCAATTAGGTCCCAGTGCAGCCTCCTACTGCCAGCTTAAATGTGTATGAAGAATGACTTTATTGCTTCAACCGAGTCCTCTTCTCATTTCTTCAGAAAAAGAAATTACTTGAGAGGAACATGCAGTTTGGTTGCAATATAAAGCAGCCTAATCTAATCCCAAAAGGTTATGTGCACCTTTTGCTATATAAGGTTTCTGGCATTTCATTAAGTAAGCATAAAAATGCCATTAGCTGCATAAGCCCTTCTATTCCTCCTGTTTCCAGACTTTTTACTAACAAAAAAAAGGGGGGGAAGCACCCAGGGGATTCAAATTTTATGTTGAAATGGAAAAATGCTGCCTTTGAAGAACTCATTTATTCTGAATCTCACTCAATAATCATGCTGGACTCAAAAACTTTGAAGTCATTCTGGAAGCAATTTTTAAAATATGTCTTCTTTAATTCAGAAGAAAAAGTTGGGGGAAATGCACCATTTGCTGTAATATATTTTTCTATCTAGACTAAGAGTTAGTACGTCCTGTGTGTCTACATTAGTTATCCTCAAAGGTGGTGAAACCTGCTTGGAGTACACTTCATCCTCCTTATTTTGTTCTGACCCTATGTCACTGGAGTAAAGGGGTATCTTCCTCATGAAAGAAAATAGTAATTGTAAAAGAAAAACAACAAAAATTCAAGGACATCTGGTCACTGCTATAATTTGAATGTATCACACCTTGAACTGATGTTCTTCAATTGCAATGGAAACCTGACAAGAAATCTTGCTTATTAAAGTTCCCCCACTTGACTCTTGCACTACTAGACTGATTGTGGCGACTTCATAGAATGATGCCATTAAGTGGGATAAAATTGTCTGCTCTCTTTGATGAAACTGTTTGAAAAGATTTGAAGCAGAGCTGCTTCACCATCCCATGATGTTTCCAGTCCTAATTCCATTCTCAGGTCAAAACAACAAACTGATAGGTGGTTAAGATTTCAACAGCTACCAATCCAGGATAATAAAAAAAAACCTAGCACTTTTCACCATGGAAATTTGACAGAAGTTCGTTTCACCATGTCCACCAGCGACTCCCAACCACTCACCTAGAGTTACCCATGAACCCTTATTGCTGACAAGTGAAACAATAGAAACTTCGGAACATGTGCACGTCCTTTCATGTTTACCAAACAAATATCATGGAGCATTTTAAGTGGTTTCCGTGAAAGGCACTTACCCAAATCTCCCAAATCTGAATGTGAGTCAGCTGAACTCCATGTATCCTGTACTGCTGCATGTAATCAAGTGTTTAACATCACTGTCTGGCACAACATTTTCAGGAAATTCTCCAATGAGGAAAAAGACACTCATAATGGAAATTCTTTTTAAAAGTATGCCTGGATTTTAGATGGGGAAAATCTGCCAGGTTTCAAAATACTTAACAAGCCTGTTCATCACCAAAGTGATGCTTTTGATCTTCAGCTTTCCAGGGCAAAAACTATTTGAAGAGGTCCGTGTGGGGTGAGCAGTCAATATGGAGATATTATTCTGTCATCACCTCATTGAGAAAAAGCCTTGTCTGCTGCAGGGGGAATAAAACAGAAGGGGAAGACAAGAGTGGAGATAGCATCAGTGGCTAACCTGCAAGGTTATCAGTGTCCTGTTGTGCTTTGTGAGAAATTTCTAATCCTTTTTCAGTTGTGATCTTGCTCCAAAACTGAGTGAGAAACACAGAGAAGCACATTCCATATTGAGATAAAATGTGATATGGGATGACAATATGAATCAAATTAAGATTCAGCAACAAGGTATCTATATACAAAACCAGCTGAGCACAAAGGAAATGATCAGGGCTGCAAGGAACCTGATCTGTAATTTGAAAGTCATATCCCTGCATCTTTACAGTGTTGTCCCTTTTAAAATCTTTGTGAGGGTTTCTTCGCTACATTTGGATATTAGACTGGTCTATGGCTGTGGCTATTTGTAAGCATACAAATCTGACCAGATGCCAAACATTTTGGCCGGAATCCTCTTGCTCATTAGGAAGAGAATTATGTTCTGCCCACATGACTCTATACAGCCCCCAGTATGCTATCACACACAAAAACATTTGATTTTGAAGAACCAGGTTGACACTTGCAGACGGAGGTACCGATTACCATCTTGCGCAAACTCAGAAAATATCAATGTGCTTACAGAACAAGCTGTTGCACTCATCAGTCCAATGAACAGGAATCTGGCCCTTATCTATAGAAAACAGGCTATGGGGACAATATTGCAACAGGTCCAGGCTGGTGACATGTATAAAGAAATTCCCTCATATTTCCCCAGCAGGCTAGCACTGCTATCCTATTTCAGTCATGTTTTCACAGCAGGCTAGCACTGGATTCCTGTTCCCTATCATGTCAGATAAAGGATGTCAGTGTTATCGTATAAGGCCCTATATGGTTTGAAACCTTATTATCTGTTGGAGCATCTCTCCCTCAGAACAGCTCCCCACACCACTCACTCATCACAATCTGTGCAGCTCCAAGTGCCAACCCCAAGTATGGCTAAAAAGTCTATGACTAGAAATAGAGCCTTTTCAGTGGTGGCACCATTGCTTTGGAATTCACTGCCAGTGGAGTTGTACCAGGCCCCATCCATGAACATTTTTTTAAAAACCACTTAAAACTTTCTGCTTCGTGGAAGCTTTTAAGAATATCATATCTGTGACAATAAGTTAGATGTCTCTTTGGTCAGTTTTGAGATTGCTGCCATCAGATGCCATCAGATATTTATTTTGTCATTTATTTCATTTTGTTGTTTGTTTTTATTTTGCTGATGTTGTTTATTTATCTGTATACTACACAGAATAGGAAATAGCCGGGATGGGTGGTATAAAATGTAATACATAAATATAGTATTCAAAGAAGGTGGCTGCAATTTGTATCTGCGAATGCATTTTTTTCCCAAAGCAGGAAAAATGCCATTGGCAGGAACTTGTTTAAGGCGGATCCCAGCTTGCCATGAAATGACCCACACACTATGATCACGGAACCATCTCCTGTGACACATATGAAATGAGACATGCAGGATTTAACACCAAGACTGCAATGGACTGCTGCAGCCTTGAGGATATGGACAAGGTGCGCCTTCACAGCCAGTCCATCTGGCATGGCCTCTTCTGCCTCCATAACCATTGGAAATCAGAGTTCCTCCTCCACTCATTTTGCTGTTTGGCCCATTATGATGGTTTCCAGTGGCATTTCCTTAACTGATGGGGCCATCACCCCCACCTAAAGGGGCTCATCCACCTATAGCCGTTGGCCTCTTTAGGGGGTCAGTTTATTTACCAGTTTATTTACCACCAACACCCAGCATTGAATCACTTGCTGGACAGTTTACTCCATTACCATAGCGGGATGTCTAGCTAGACTGACTATTAATATTAGGTCATAAAGGACTAGGTCAATGTGTACCAACATTCTAGCAGTTTTCACTTCCAAACTGAAATACTGATGGTGAACCTTGGCACACCAGTTGTTCTTGGACTTCAATTACCAGAAGCCCAAGTCAGCACTCCTGCAGATCAGGACATCTGGGAATTAATGTTCAAGAACATCTGGAGTGCCAAGGTTCACCATCACTGCCCTAGAATATTTTGGATTACAATGGGGAAATTCACTCTCACTCCAACTACATTGAAGATTGTAGAAAAAAATCACAGAAAATCACCCCTTCCTACACTTTACTTTTGAAATTTCCAATTTAAAATTGAGGTTAAGAAAGGAGAACAAGAAAGGAATCAGCAAAATAAAATTCTTTAAGCATCATAAACAAATCTTTTTTAGGGCAGTTTTTTCTCCTGAAGTAATTTACAGTATGTGAATCTTCATCATTTGGTCTTTGGTGGAGATTATTACAGACTTGCAACAATTTACAACACACTTCACTGTCTCTTTCCACTAGTGCTGATATGAAACATGCCACTTTGTGGAAGTCTCTGGTGACATTCGATGAGTTTTCCCTCAAGAAAGAACAAAGCACAATTTCAGTCCTATTACTATTACTTCATATTTGTCTAAAACAATCAGCACAAAATATAGGTTTCGGGGTCAAAATATACTGTATAGCCAATTTAGTACTCTCTTGTCCACTTTTGAAACACAACTAACACTGTTTTTATGTGAAATTGTAAAAATATATCATTTTGAAAACACATTAAACGGAATAACATGTGCATCATTGGATTTATTTCTGAAATGTTAAGACTGACTTCTTTAACTTTTCTAATTCTGCAGTCATGCATAACAAAGTCAACTCTGCTGAGGAGAAAATGTAGAAAGAAGAAAAGCACATTTTGTTCAATAAGCATTTTAGACCTTAGTTAAGCGATGAAATAACATCAGGGAGTTGATAGAAAATGAAAAATTTAGACAACTGTTCACGAATGTTGAATTCATCCATTTACTGAAGCACACAACTACTTTCAATCTATTTAAGAATGCAAAGTGGTCAGATTGTTGCAGCATTTAGAATATACATTTAATTAAAAAAATTAACTTTATGTGTGAGGACAAACAGCAGGCTTAAGACAGGTGGAACAGAGGAATGAGACCCTAGTTCAATCATGGTGAACCTTGGGCTCCAGGTGTTCTTGAGCTTCAGTTCCCAGAAGCCCACGTCCCTGTGAATCCACATGAATGGGTTTACTGCATGTACACAGTACTCTGTGTGTATTCACAGAGACCTGGACTTCTGGGAATTGAAGTCCAAAAACACCTGGAGTGCCATGTTTCACCATCACAGCCCTAGTCCCTCTCCTTTCATATAGAGTCTTGTTGAACAGTCCAAACAATTATGTCCCTCAAACGAATTGCATTTTCATTCATTCTTTGTGGTCTTGGAAGATTTTGTTGTATAAAATGGACAGAGGAGGGTGTTTGATACCTTTCCAGAACAATTGCATATTTGATAGAACTATAATCAGAAGACACATATATGTCAGTTCTCTCATAGATTATTCATTTCAAAGGACTTCATTTTGAAATCACATTTCTAAGTTACTTTAATACCCTCATTATCATTTGTCTTGCTTTGGATGTAAACATTTGTTTAAAATAAATAATTTTATGTTATCTTTTTTTTATTTCAGCCATTAACAATCTCATTTATTCAACTTGAGAGAGGCTTAGCAGCTTTCCTTTCAGGAGAAGAAAGGCAAATTAGCTGTCCAGCAGTTATACCGTTTTTCTGCTATCCATTAGCATTCCTCTATATTCTCCATGCAGCAATCCAATCTTGCAGTGGCGTAGCGTGGGGGGGGCGGGGGGGGGCGGATGCCCCGGGCAGCGGCTTTCAGGGGGCGGCAAAATGTCCCCTCCCCACCCTTTTGCTGGCGAGCGCCCCGCGTGCGCTTCGCCGCTTGCAGACGAGGAGGAGAAAAAGGATTTTTTTTTAGGCGGACAATTCAAGGAGGGGGCCCGGCTAGCCGTCGGGGGCTCTCCTGGAGGGCGGCCCGCGCGCGCGCGCGCACGCTGCTCACCTCCGCCCGCCCAGCCACCCACCCAACTTGCCGTGAGACGGGGCGCTCGTCTGGGGTGGGTGGTGCCGTGGCGGGGAGCCCCTGGCAGCTGGCTGGGCAGGAGGAGGTGGGCAGCGCGCGCGCGCACGCGGGCCGCCCTCCAGGAGAGCCTCCGACGGCCAGCCGGGCGGGGCGGGTCCCTCCTTGAATTGTCTGCCTTTAAAAAAACCCCTTTTTCTCCTCCTCGCCTGCAAGCGGCGAAGCGCACGCAGGACGCTCGCCAGCAAAAGGGTGGGGAGGGGACATTATTTGCCGCCCCCTGAAAGCCGCTGCCAGCGGCAGGCGGCGCGCGGAGAGCCCCCGACGGCCAGCCGGACGAGCGATCTGCCGGAGGTGCGCTCGTCGGGGGTGGGTGGTGGCGGACGGCCCCTGGCGGGCGAGCGGACGGAGGTGCGCTCGTCGGGGGTGGGTGGCGGATGGCCCTGTCTGGCGGGCGAGCGGACGGAGGTGTGTGTGGCGCGCACGCAATCGCGCGCGCGCCGCTAGTCAGCAGGGGGGCGCCTTCTGCCTTGGGAGGGGGGAGGGGTGGCGGCAGCGGCGAGCTGGGGGGGGCGGCGAGTTTGCTTTTTGCCCCAGGCGGCTGAAGACTGCGCGACGCCACTGCAATCTTGCCTTTCCTCTTTCTACAAGCAAAGCTGGTAGGGGAGGGAAACATTATTCCTTTGTTCATTTTAATTTCTCTTGCAAACCTGAGCTCATTATGAGTTTTTGTCGTACTGATCTTCCTACAAATACTGACAATTCATTTCTGTGCTTCCTTGGTTGCTAGCACTTATTTTAAAAATACATTTTATGTGGGTTTAATGAACTGAAAAATACCTGATTTTTTTTCATCAGCATAGTTTGATATTTAATCTATGTTAATGTTATATCTGTGAAGATTTCCTCCCCTTCTGCTAGCTTCTCATTTATCAGTGAAGACTGATCAAGCAAGAATTCTACTCATTCCCAAGAAAAACAAAACTCTACTTCTGTCAAAAGTATTAAATGATTGTTATATGACTGCTTTTATGATGTTAGCCACCCTGAGTGGGGATGAATTTTTCCCTAAAGGAGTGGGATATAAGTGCAAATAAATAAATAACTATCCCTTCTCAGATATGAATTGCATGTAAAACTAACACTGGGGCAAGGTGGGCAGAAATCATCACAAGTTTTCTTTGCAAATCTCATTGTCTAAAATAAGTCTTTATACATGTATAGTCATACTATAGATCAGGAGTTTTCAACCTTTTTAAGCCAGGGGCTGGGTCATGCTCTTTCAGACAGCTTCATCAGCCAGATGGGCATTTTAGGAACCACAGTTCCTAAAAAGGCCTGACAGCCTGGCTTGGGGTTTTTAAGCAAAGTCTTGGAGTTACCTCATCAATAAGCTACACCTGTGCTGTTCCAAGTGCTGTTCCAATTGAATAACCCTCAAGGAGGTACATTAAGGCATATTATCCTAGAGAACTGGTTAGGCAAAGACTTAGTACCTAACTTCTTTAACTGTTGAAAAGTTGAAAAGTGCCAAAATGAAGCCATCTTGTGGTGAGTTCATTCTGAAGTTCCTTCCATCTGACCTAGTGTGAGAAATATTAGCCAGAATAAACTTTAAGCTCTGGTTTAAAAGCATGGTTGATTTGTGTTTTGGGTGGGTGTTTTGGTGGGTGGCTATATTTTAATGTATTTTTATTTTATTTATTTATTTATTTTATTTACAGGTTTGTGTTGTGGGTGGCTGGGTGGGTTGAGGGGTGTGTGTGTGTGCTTATTTTATTATTATTATTATTATTATTTTGTATTTTTTTTTCCTTTGGCCCCGCCCATGACATCATGACATCATGATGTTAGCTCTGCCCGCACTGTGATGACATCATGGTGGGTTAGTAAAATTTTTGACATCCCACCACTGCCTTCACTTGAAAATATATTGTCTCCTCTTTCTTGCTTGCTTTAGCCATTTAACCTAGAAACACAGAGGGAATGATTTTTTAAAAATCAAACTGAAGCTAATGTTGTTTTAGTCTATATCAGTTAATCACTACTGTTCTCACAATCAATGATATACAGTAGTATAGATTCCAAGCATTTCCATCCATAAGCCTGAAAAATGCAGACAAAGTTAACCTTCATCCTATAACAACCTTTCCATTACTTTTTATACAAATCAGTAAGCAGAACCAGAAAAAATCTCCATGACTATGTTCTGCGATGTATAACAAAACAAAAATGAAAACAAATATATTGTGGCACCTTAAGGACTAACGTTAGTATCCTGTTCAGTTTTCACCCTGCATTACTTGTAAACTCAGAAACCACTGCAGTGATTGAGGAGAAGTTGCTCATCTGCTTGTGTGGCTATTTACACAACTTGTAAGTTGTGCAGTTACAAAAGCAGGCTGGTGACCAGACCTCTGTAAAGTAAAGGTCGCCCTTGCTTGAAAGACAGTCGTATCTGACTCTAGGATTCAGTGTTCATCTCTGTTTATAGCCAAAGAGCCAGCGCTGTCTGCATTTGCAGACATTTCCATGGACATGTGGCAGTCATGCCTAGACACCGGACACAGAACACTGTTTACCTTCTCACTGAAGTGGTACCTACTTATCTACTTGCAGTTTCTTGCTTTCAAACTGCTAGGTTGGCAGGAGCTGGGACAGAGATGGGAGCTCAGTACTCAATTATCGAACCCCAACCTTCCAATCTTCAAGTTCAGTATCTTAATCACTAAGCCACCACAGTCCTCTGTGGACCTCAGTACAGCATCACGTTTGCTTGCATGCTTACAGTTATGTACAAAGCAAGACAGGATATGAGCCTAACAGGTTGTGCAGATTGTGCACCCCTGAATATAGCAGCTTAGCTACTGGGGTAGAGGGGCTTTTCCCTACCTGAGGGAAGAAGAGGCAGACCCTGGTGGTCAACAAGGTTCTGTTGCTATGTGCAAGGCTGAGTGGAGCCATGGCTTTTTCAAACCATCCTTCCCTGATCCTGGTCCTCTTTGGTTGGCTCATCTGCAGGCAACCCACCTGCCCACCCTATGACCTAAGTTAAAGGGCTGGATAGGAGTATTTTACTCTGGCTTCAGAACTGGCAATAAGAAGCTGGGTCTTTTGCCTATTCTATTCTCTGTTAAGAGGCATAAATATTTATTTTATGGTGTGGTCAATAAGTTGGTCACAATTGGAATTGGCAGATAGCACTGTGTTTGGGGGGTTACAGTGAATCTTTTAGCACTGATGGTGAACCTTAACACTCCAGATGTTCTTAAACTTGATTTAATTTAATTGTCATACTTATATGATCAGCAGGAGTGCTGACTTGGGCTTCTGGTAATTGAAGTCCAAGAACACCTGGCATGCCAAGGTTCACCATCAATGTTTTAGGGCATCAGTTGTTGAGGTGGTACTGATTGCCTGATTCGATTCATTAATTGGTTAGCAATAGCAATTGCACTTATATATTGCCCCATAGCGCTTAGTGCACTTTCTGGGTGGTTCACAAGATAATTAACATTTTGCCCCCAACCTAAGAAGAATGGAAGGCTGATGCAATGTTGAACCCTCTTTAGGATTAACAACATTTTGGCTGCAATACAGCAGTTAACCCACTGTGCCACCAGGATTCATTTGAGCATATAGGGTATACCATGAGACCCCTCTGAGGTACATCCAACATTGGTTTTCATGAACTGAGTTGGAAATTGTCATGAAGGGGTTTCCCTAAATGTCAGCCAGCCTGGGCAGTAGCTAGCAAGATTATTTTTATTTATTAAATAAATAAATAAAATAAATAAGATTCATTACTGCTCAAAACCACAGTATTTAAGCAGTATTCAGGCTAGACAAGGGTAAACTACCAAGCCCGACTGCAAGCGAGGAGTTGAAATGTTTTCAATAAAGTTGTGGCCCAAATCTTTAGATCAGTGGTTCCCAACATGGGGCCTAAGTCAGTACATTGGCTGATCAGTGTTTTGGGGAATTAACTTAGGCTTCTGGGAATTGAAATCCAAAAACCAAAGATTTGGAAACACTGCTTAAGACCAAAATCAATGGATCCTGCCTCTTTATTTCATGGGAGGGGAGGGAATTATTCCAATGTGGACTTTTGTAGTATACTATCCTCTTCCTCAGACACACCAAACCTTCACACTGAAAGAAAACTATTGTAAGCTAAATGGGCTTGCTCTGCAGTAATTTTTCAGTTGAATTCCAACCACTGAAACAAACTGATATAATTGTCACTTTGGGTTTGCTGAGTTATTTTTTAAAATAAAGCTGCCATTTAAAAATCCTGGTGTGTTTTTTCCTTTTGTAAAATTGTGTATCTAGATATTTTAAGTAAATATAAAAGCTACATGGTTTTTAATCTTCTCCTGAGATGGACTAGTCTTTTTTTCAGGGTTGAAGAGAACACTTTGATGCTAAAAAAAAATCACACTAAATTGATCTCAGCTAAGCCCTTCATTTTCTTTGACTTAACTCAAACACCAGGGTCTTTTGGCCAGGGAAAACAGACAGCCCATTACAAATGTTGAGGCGTGGACAGATTTTCCCATTCAGATAATTCCCAACACACTTGCAGGTGCTGAACAGCATCTCTTGTATTACTGAGAAAAAGCCAACACAGAGAGTTTATTATTCACTAAGTGGTTTTCTAGTTTCAAATTTTCTGAAGTAAAGTGTTAAGTTGCTAAGAGATGACTACATTCACGTCATTTGGACCCAAGTCAACTTTAGAGTGTAGGAAGAGCAAAGCGATAATTATTCAGCTGACAGTTATGAGCAGTTTAGATTGTATCTCAGAGAATGATGCCTATGTTTTCCCCTATTGTTTTGTAGCCAAATTCTGGACCCTTTATTATAATGTTTTACTTTTCATAAACATTTTCACACATGAATGGCCTCAGAAACTAAAATAAAGAGCACCAATCTAAGACCCTGAATGAAACAGAATTTCAGCAAATGGAACATTACATTTCAGTTTTCATCATTGCTAATGAGAATTCCTCCAATTAACCCCCCACTCTTTATCTACCCATTGGTTCAAATAGCTACAAATAGCCACTGATTGAGTAAGCACAAAGAAAAATCTAAATTTGAGCGATCTCAAAAGTAGACTCTTAGGTTAAGTTAGGATCATTACAAAGTCCTTGATTATAATGAATATCATGTTACGACTAGAATTCAGCTTTGTGTATCAATAGAGCAAATTTACTACCCAGCCATCTGCATATGCATATGTTGTGGGCTGGCTTAAGGTGGGTGTCTGTCCTGGCAGGGGCAGATCTTCCCAAAGGAAATTTTGGGTGTGAATAGAAGGCTAAAATGCAGAACAATTATTTCTCATATAATGTGAATACATTTTTATGAAGAAGTAAGGTCTGATTGGTTTAAGAAGGACTAATTCTAAAAAAAAGTCCCTCTGGGGCATTTCTGCAGCTCCCACAGACATGCCAAAGCCTCCAGTTCAAAGCATCCTATAAAGTTGATGTTGTGGTGGTGGTTTTTTATTTTGACTCCCGGAAACCTTCTACAAGCAATGCTTTTCTGTTTCTGGGCTTCGTGAACATACCTCATGAGTCCATTCAAACACTAACTGGAAATGGCCATCTGAGCACTTTCTGTTTCTTTGGGGTTATTTTCTTTGGCTATTTTCTGGGCCTAATGCAGCCCACATAGGGCCTCATGGTTTAATCTGGTCCCCAAGCTCTGCAACTTTTCCCACCATTGCTATAACTTTACATCATTAACAATGACAAAAACTTGGACCCTTTTCTCCTTGGAGGAGGGAATGTTGAAGTGAAATGTACCCTCAGATATCAAAACTAAGGAACAGAATGACCCTCGGCATCCTCCAAATGGATATGATCCTCAAGTCCATTGACTCAGATCCAGGAAGATCTTTATGGCAAAAACAAACATTCTTTAGGGTACACAGGAGCAAATTCAAATTAGAAGATGGAGGAAGGAGCTCACTAGGCAAGGAATAACATTAAAGGAAAATATAGCTGAGGAACTCGACCTCCCCCCATGTCACTTGGACAACCATGAATAGGCTGAGGGTTGGGGTGCCTAAATGTAAGACAGACATGCTCAAGTGGGGGCTGATGCTGAACAACTACACGCTGTGTGAATTTGGAGAGACAGAACCAGGCTCACCTATGATCTGTTGCCTACTACCAGAAATATGTTCTGAAAATAATTTAGTTTTGGCCAATGACAAAGCAAAGAAGGTGGCTTCATTTTTATGGTTTAAAGTTTGATCTGGACATGAAAGAAGAAAAATATCAAAACTAAGACTTTGATTAACTTTTAATAACATTATTTAATGAGTTAAAGATCTTCAATTTTGAACATTTATAGCAACAAACTGATTGCTCAGTTTCTACAGTTTAACTAATCAAGTTTTAAACTTAAAGTTTATAGCTGCAACACTGATTAACTCCCTTTGGCTTCGGGCAGGATTGTGAACAGCCATTAATAACTCCAAAGAAACACAGGGTCTCCAAATAACAGCTTCCATTTGGTTTGGAGGGAGAACTGGAGGAAATTGTGGGTCTTTCTGAGGCCCAAAAGCAGAAAAACACTTCTAGCCCTACTTGGAGCTGCCAATTTTTTTCCTATTCCCAGAACAATTAACTGATAGCAAAAGCTTGGTTAATCTGTTGATTAAATTTTGCCTGTTCTCACATATGCAAGCCAGAATGATGTAATCAAAATAATTATGTACGTACTAGAATACTACACCTTGCAGATAAATATAAGATTCTAATTACAATAACACACAGGGCTCAATCAAGTAAAATGCAACAAAGAAGTGTCTTTTAAAAAAATGTATTCGTCTGTAAAAGAAATTAAAACAACCCTTTTAAACGGCTTTGTGTCACCTGCAGTTTCAAAGGCATTTTTTTAATGCGCAACATTTAATTAGCTTTTCCATTTTTGGTTACATAACACAACATGCAAATAGTAAAGAATAAAAAGAGTGTCAAGAATAAAAAGGAAATACATTGATTGAAAAAAACAGTATTAATGATAGTTCATACTAAGCATCAGTTTGATTTATCTTTGAGAGATGTGAGATTTTTTTTCTTTGCTGTAAGATGGAAGGATGGATGGATGGAGCATTTATGTGTATGCAATTTGTGCCTCACCATGTGTACAAAAGAAGATTTAGTAAATGGCTGCGATAATGCTATTGGTTAGAAATATTCTATTTCAACATTTTAATTTGTTTTGAATTTTGCCTGTATTTCATATAAAAAGAAAAAGAAAAATAGATGTTGTGCATTCTGCAACATATTTGGTGCATTTCTGTAAGTGCACACAATGTAAAATGACTAGCAGCTGATTGGTTACATGGATTATTTAAACGGTAATACTATTAGATGGTTTGTTTGCCTCTTTGGGAGTAATCAGCCTGTTGTTCTGTGCTTGCTGTGTGCAGTGCTTAGCTTTACAAAGGAAGAAAACTTGGCTTTTTGCCTCATTTTTTCTTCCTTTAACCCCTGGTAGGCTATCATTCATGGTTGATGTGTTATATTTAGTTTGCAGGATCACACTTCTTGCTTACCATGTAGTCTGGTGCAGCAGAAAGCAATACCTTCAGATGTCATCCTCATCTTGTCATTTTTTTTATAACACTGGAAACAGTGATGGGATGTCCCCGGTTCTATACGGTTCCCTGGAACCGGTAAGAACAATCCCGGAGGGTTCTCCGTGAGGGGAGTCCACTTTTGAGGCGTCCGGTTCCGGACGCCTCACCGAAAGAATTTTTTAAAAAAAAAATCGGAGCTAAAATGGCTCCGATTTACTGCGCATGTGCAGAAACTCAATCTGCCGCATTGCGCATGCGTCAGATTGAGTTTCTGCACATGCGCAATAAAATTGGAGCAATTTTTACTCCAATTTTACTGCGCATGCTTAGAAACTCAATCTGACACATGCGCAATGCGGCAGATTGAGTTTCTGCGCATGCGCGGTAAATCGGAGCCATTTTAGCTCCAATTTTTAAAAAAATCGGCAACACCAGCAGTCCTCAAGAACGAGATAGTGGCAGCGGCGGCGCTGACGGCGGTGGCAACACAGGCAGTGGCGGCGCTGACGGGAGCAGCGATGACGGCACCAGCAGCGGCAGCAACGATAATGGCGGCGGCGGAGATTGCAGCGGCGATGACTTTGGCGGCCGCAACTCTCCACGGGCGCCCCAAGCCTCGCTGCCTGGCGGCGCGCCTAGCCGGGCGGCCCAGGGCTCCCAGCCGCAACTCTCCATGGGCAGCCCTGAGCCACAGCGCCCGGTGGTGCGCCTAGCCGGGCGGCCCAGGGCTCCTGGCCGCAACTCTCCATGGGCAGCCCTGAGCCACAGCGCCCGGTGGCGCGCCTAGCCGGGCGGCCCAGGGCTCCTGGCCGCAACTCTCCATGGGCAGCCCGTGGAGAGTTGCGGCCGGGACCCCTGGGCCACCAGGCTAGGCGCGCCGCCGGGCAGCGAGGCTTGGGGCGCCCTTGGAGAGTTGCGGTCGGGAGCCCTGGGCCGCCCGGCTAGGCGTGCCGCTGCCGCCGATGGGTGCCGAGGCTCAGGGCTGCCCATGGAGGGTTGCGGCCGGGAGGCCCTCGGCCACCCGGCTAGGCGCGCCACCGCTGGGCGCCGAGGCTCGGGGCCAGCCCCAACGGTCCCCATTGTAAGTGGGGTTTGTGTTTGGGGTGGGTGGGTGTTTGGGTGTATTTTTATTTAATTATTATTTTATTTATTTATTTTATTAACGGTTTTGTGTGTGTGGGTTGAGGGGTGTGTGTGTTTTATTATTTTTTATTTTTTTATTTTTGGCCCCGCCTACAACGTCATGACGTCATGACGTTGGCTCCACCCATGATGTCATGACGTTAGCTCCGCCCCCACTGTGATGACATCAGGGTGGGGTACTAAAATTTTTATCATCCCATCACTGACTGGAAACCAAAATGCTTGGGGAAGAGAAAGAAAGCTATAAGGAATACTCTATTTATGAGCTTTCTTTCATAAGCCATGCTTTTGACATCAACCCGTTGCACTGCAAAGAGGCATGAGGAACAGGATCAATATGCTATCAAGATAAGAGAATAATATAAATTGAGAACATCTTATTCCATTTGAACATTGGAAAGGGACTTTTACTTAATTTATGTTCTGTGTTATCCTAAGCTTAATTAGCATTCTGCAAAACAAGTGAATTCACAAATTGTGATTTTTAAAAAAAGTGTTTTAGTTTTTCAAAATATCCACTGTATTTCAGGTTACAGGATTGTTTTGTTGCTTTGAAATGAGACCATTTCAAAGTCTAGTGTAGCTACACATTCTGCATCATCATCCCAAAACATTAAGTGTAGGGGAACACCAGACCCTAGAGCAGCTTTGGCAGGTACAGTGACCAGGTTTCTACCCCTATAATCCTCCAGGGGTTGCACAGGCCACCAAAAATGGGAAATAACAAAAAATAACACAATCTTGTAATGACTGGACATCTCTGTTTGATTTGGAGAAGTGGACATATTCTATTCTATTCTGCTTTGGTTCATTTTTAATCATTGGTTCAGGAGGGCTATAATCTATTGAAAGGGTTGATTGTAATTCATGGAAACTTTAGAGATAGAGGAGTATGTGCTGTTTTTTGTTTTGTTTAGTTTTGTGTTGGTTGGTTGGCTGACTGACTGGCTGGCTGGCTGGTTGGTTAGTTTGTCCATGGTAACTTTTTTTTTGTCAGGGAGTCATGTGTTGTGGGTTACGAAAACAGCTGGATCAGTGTTCCCCAGCCTTTGGTTTTTGGACTTCAATTCCCAGAAGCCAAAGTCAATTCCCCAAAGCACTAATCGGCCTATGTACTGACTTAGGCTTCTGGGAATTGAAGTCCTCCTGAGGGGCATGGGCCCCACATTGGGAACCACTGAGCTAGATTTATACACAGCACCAGAACTTTGTTCACCTCTGTTATAAAGCCTTGGCTGTGACCCCACCAGTATCCTTATGCATTCCATATCAGAGAGTAAACAAAACAGAAAAATACAAAAGAAAAAAGGGGTGGCACCTTAAAGACTAACTCCTGTATTTTAATGTTAGTTTTTGCGGATCAAGTGCACTTTATCAGACAAAAGAGTGAGTTTTCTTGGTATCAATTTATACATATCATGTAAAGAGGAACACAATGTTTGGTCGGTGTGACTGATGGGTTTGCAAATCATTGTGCTATTTACAACCAGTAATAACATAGTCTCTTAAAATCATTCAAAACATATGACCAAGCCAGCCAGACCTGGATTTTGTCCATAGCAAGACAAAAATGTGAATGACAGTTAAATGGATTCCTCTTATTACATAGGCATGTTCCCAAAATTTGGAAGACCCTTCTGCTTCATCCACAAGCTATATGCATTCTACTCCCAGTTTTAAATGAAGTTTTATGCCAATGACTATTAATGGAAATAAAATACTTGCTTTAAAAGCCATTTAATTATAATTCCAAGCAGTATTATTAAATCTCCCAGCATTTTACACCATTTAAGAAACCTTGAGAAGCAACAATAATAATTTTGTGGATGACAGGTATTGGTTATGTCATTTTTGTAATTAAAATTACAATTTAACTTGATGGAAGAAAATTTCAACTCCATAGCAGGCCAATATATAAAAATCCTGACTTCTGTGGCTCCTAGGAAAACAACACCAATATTCATTCTTAAATGTTTATATAATATATTATGAATAAAGTGCGTAAAAGCAGGAGAAAAAATAATGATTGCTATACTTATGGCTTTATGTAATAGAGATTATGGGAAGAGATAATTGTAGCTCACTGAGTATAATCCTAAAAGCAAAATGCTAATATGCAAAATGAAAGCATTAGACCCCAATGCGATTAGAGCATCTTCATTTGAAAATCCTTACAATCAAACATTGGCCAAGATGTTCTTTCAGAATTATTGTTCCATTTGAGTGTGGAATTTCTCCCTCCTCGCTCCCTGGGTGGTTGAACTTAGCATATTATTTCTTTATTTAGCAGCTTTAATCAAGAGAGCTTCTTAACAGTCACATTTTATTTGTAAGAATCAGGAGGACAGGGCCAATTTTGCAGAAGCAAATCATTAGGAATGTTTATATCAAAGCATTTCACAATCTTATAATTGCATACACTTTTTAAGTTTTGCAGGTTAGATCAGGAGTGTACAAACTTGGCTCTAAAGCAGTGGTGGACTGTCAAAAAATTTACTACCACACTGTGGGCGGAGCCAACGTCATGACATCATGATGTCATGGGCGGAGCCAATGTCATGACAGCATGACGTTGTGGGCAGAGCCAAAGTAGAAAATTTTAGAAAAATAAATAAATAAAAATACAGTACACATAAAAATAGAAATAAAAAACACATTACAATACAAATTAAAATAGACATTAAATAGAAATAAAAACATAAAAATACAAATTAAAATAGACATTAAATACACATAAAAACACACCACATAAAACACACCCACACCTCAACCCACCCACCCACCCATCCCAAACCAGTTACTTACTCTGGTTGGGGAGCAGCAAGCAGGCAGGCTTGAACAGCAGGAACAGCGGCGGCAAGGTGGCAAAGCGGCACGGCGGTGCAGCGGACTTGCAGCATGGTGCGGCCTGGCCTGGCCTGGCCCGGCCCGGCCCAGCAGCGCAGCCTAGCCCAGCAGCACAGACTGGCCCAGACTGGCCCGGCCTGGCGGTGCACCAAGAAAAGGCCACTGCCACCGCTGCCGCTTCTCCAGCCGTTGCGCCCTTTTATTTTTCAGTGCGCATGCATCAAATGGAGTTTTGACGCATGCGCACTTCAGAGAAGCCATTTTGGGCTGCCCAGAAAAGCAATCTGGAGGGTGGCCGGAGAGCGACCGAACTGGTCGCCCAGGGGTTTACTCCCCCCCCCCAAGCGATCTCCTCTGGATTTCTGCTACCGGTTCAGCCGAACCGGTCTGAACTGGCAGCAGCCCACCACTGCTCTAAAGATATTCTTTGACTTCAATTCCCAGAAGACCTGATCAGCAGGTGTGCTGACTTGGGCTTCTGGTAATTGAAGTCCAAGAATGCCTGGAGAGCCATGTTTGCAGACCCCTGGGCTAGATCAGTCCCACTGCCATTGATATGAATTTGGTATAACTGCAAATGTTAGAACAGGCATTCTCAACCTTTTAAAGCCAGTGGGCAGTTCACCCTCCCTCAGACACCCTTGGGGGGGCGGATGGCCATTTTGCTCTTCCTCCACCACATGGCACTTCCTGGTGTGGTGGAGGCAGTGGGGGCCACATGAAATGGTGCCACAGGGCACATTCGACCCACAGGCCGCAGGTTGAGAATCCCTGGCTTAGAAGGTACAAAAAAGATGTCCTTCCTATGTAGGTGCTCCATCTGTGATGCCAAGTCAGAAATGCTCATAAACTAAAGTCATGGCAGCTTAGATACAGAAGAAGAATGAGAAATATTTTAAATCAAAACTAATGCACCACAGTCTTATTTGCCCTTGCAAGTCAGCGCCATGAGAAAACTCCATCTCCAATTTGTTCACTTCTCCAAATCCCATCTGCATTTTCATCCCACATTTTGCTTATATCAGCTAGTGAGCTTTCATTACTTTCCCTTCCTGCAAGAAAATTCATGCATTTTTAAATTTTCCCATTTAAAAAAAAATTAATCGATTTTGATACATATATTAATAGATACATTTATAACTGCAATTTCCCTGTTCACTAAAACACAAGCATGCGTATTTTTGATGGTCTATCTTTACTTTTCATGTTTTCAAAATGGGCACATGGTTTTCTATGTGTTCTATTTCTATTTCGCAAGTCATGTAAATGGCCTAATTTTTGTGGAAGATCATACTTTGTTACACAGTGGATCTTAGCAAGTGTAAAATTAAGTCAAGAAATTCTTGACTCCAGCCAAATTCTTTTCCATCCCTGCTGTGAAGTAACTGTTTCTGTAGAGGCTAAGCCATAGGCATAGAGAAATGATGGGAAATCCTATTAAATAATATGTGTTTCACTTCCAAAATATGCATAGAAAGTATTTTGCCAAAATGGCCACATGGAACATAAGCACAACAACACTACAAGAAAATCAAAAGCTTATCCCCATGAAGGTCAACAAATCTACATTAAACAAATGCAGAATAGTAGCATGTGAGAATAACACTTTTCTTTTGTTTTGCTTACTCTCTGATATACTTAACATGATAATACTGTAGTTTCCAGAGTTTACTATTTGCTTAATGTTGAGTTCAGACTTATGTTCTTATATCTTATCATCTAAGTACGTTTCTTTTTCAGTCCCACTTGGAAGACTCTGAAGGCATCAGAAAACATGTTTTCTTCTTAGAAAATGAACTCCCACAAAAATTCTGCATGGGCAGATATTACTAACTGCACATAAATGTAGCAAAATACTAAACCCAATACTCCATAGAGTCATAGCCCTCAGCAAAATAGTTTTGCTTATTTCATACCAAAGGAACAGAGAGTTTTAAAAATACAATTCTGATGGAAGTTCAGAAAGACGAGTATTTCACAAGAATCAAATGATGCAGCTAGGAAGTGAGAAACTAGAATGATTTGAAATGTATACAAATCATGTTTTTTCAAATGATTTTTTTTTAAACAGAGGGGAGAGGCCTTAAGATCCAGGATTAATTTGGAAAGATCACTGAAAGGGTTTTAGTTTTCAGATGTTTCAACTCAACACAGAGAACATTTGAAATGGTTTACAAATACATAGCATGATCCAACAGTAAAACTGCACAGAGAAACAGTTTGTAACTATAGAAGTTACCAATTCATAGGCATTTATCTTCAAGGGGCCAGATAGCCACACTTTGAGGGGGGAGCTACAAGGAGAAAGACTAAATGATTGAAGTGTTTTTAAAAACAGCAGGAAAGGACTGTAACAGTTATCTCAGAGGCATTGCCAAGGAATAAAGGGGCATATTTACAATAAAGAACGCATTGAATTAAAGTGGCCAGTGAAAAGCTTTGAGGGAGGAGCAAACTATGCCTGCTTCCTAGAATCTCAAGTTCTTTGTGATTCTGGCATAACATATCTCTATACTGTCCTGAGGACAAGACTAATTGAAAGATCTGTGATTCAGTCTCCGGTGATTTTGTTCCAAGATAAAAGTAGATGTGGGATATGTGCCATTTCTCCCTTCTGAACTTTTCTACAGCAGGCACGCTAAGTCTTTTCATCATATGTTAAGAGGAGAAAATAACAAGATATACCACTAATTTCCATTGGAGTCAGTAACACAGAACATAAAAATCTTATCTTTATTTGACCCAGTTTGAAAAGTTGTATCATTTGCTCCTTTTCCCTCCACTTTAAGTACTGTCTTTAAGAGTGTCAACAGCAGTAGATGCAGTACAAGAAGAATAAAAAACAATTTTCTTATTGACAAAGAGTAAAATTCAGATGCTATGAAACGACAGTCGAGTTTTATACTGGAGAAAAGTTAAATAGAACCTGAATAATTATTGTTATGCACAGATAGGGAGAAAAGAGAGAATAAGGAAATAATCTTAGACTTGGCTGCAGGCAGTTTTATCAAAGGGTTCTGTATGACAAAGCAAAGAAAAAATAATTATTTTTATATAAGTGATGCAGCACATCAGTGATGGTTTACCAAAGTCTTTAAAAAATTCACTTCCCAGTGGCTTACCATGACAACCTTACACACTACTAGTAAAAGTTTGTTTCAGTATCACTGCTGCCCCTGATGAAGGATCTTCATCACCACCAGTTTCCATAGCACTGTTGCCCAGGTCTTTTTTTATCTTCATCACCATTAGAACTAGAGCAGTGTTTTCCAACCTTTGTTTTTTGGTCTTCAGTTCCCAGAAGCCTTCATCAATTCCCCAAAGCACTGATCAGCCAATGTGCTGGCTTAGACTTCTGGGAATTGAAGTCCCCCTGTGGGACATGGGCCCCATGTTGGGAACAACTGGACTAATGCAATCTGATAGTACATAATGACAACAAAAGCAACTGACCTGACAAATTGTCGGGAGTCTTGTGATAACCAGATCTTTGAAAAATGTAATCAATTAATAATTGAATTGTCATCTTCTGTATCATATTCTGTTCCATTTCCATATCCAGGATGACTGTGTGTATAAAACTACCAAACTGTGAGCCATACTCTTCCATTATATTGATTTAGATACATTTTCCTAAACTATCTACACTTGAATGCACTTGTCAGCTACCAATAACATTAAGATCTATCTAGTCCTCAGGAATTGGCAAATTCCCTTTAACAATTAATTATTAGTCATCACCATAGTGGATCCTTGAATTTCCATTATATTTCACACACCTAGTCTATTACTTCTGTCTGGCCAGGTTATTCTGCTACAGTAACAGAGTAGTCTATACTGCTAGAGACTCAACGGCAAGTGTTAGAAGGCAGTTAACTAACCTGACAACAATATGGACTAACAGCCTGGGGTGCTGAAGTCCACAGGGAAGGGTGATGGTCCCCAAGTGGATTAAATCCCACTTGAATCCATCTTGATGAAAGGCAACAGCTTCATCATTACTGACCTGGGGCTGATGAGGACTATGTTTACTAAAAGGGCTCAGGGCCAGAAAGTGACTTGCAGAATTGTATCAGTGGTACGGGTGTCATGCTGCGATCCAGAAGGCAGATAAAAGGCCACTGCATTATATTCTCAGGATAGTCTTCATGGCTGATTGCCATGAGGATCACCAATATTCGGATTTGGATATGACATAAGAAGAAGAATCTATTACTCTATAAATTGATGTTATCCACTGAAGTTACAGTCTATACGTCTGAAGAAGTGGACTACAGTCCTCAAAAGCTAATGCCAAGTGCATTTTATATTTATCTTCAGTGTGCAATTGAACTTTTTATCACATTTGATTTCTGAGTAAGTATTGTTTGGAACCCAACAACAGAAATAGTTATACTGCTAACTGTTCATAACACTGAGCCCTTGTGGCACGATGGTTAAGTTGCAGTATAGCACCCCAATTGCTCATGTTGCGAGTACATTGCCAATAGGTTCAAAGCTGACTCAGCCTTCCATCCTTCTGTAGTTGGCAAAATGAGTACCCAGGGGTTGGGGACAAAAATGCTAATTACACTGAGAACCATCCAGAGAGTGCACTAAAGTGCTATGGGGGGGATATATAAGTGTAATTGCCATTGCTATTGTTAATAGTGCTAGCACTGTTAAAAAGAAACAGAAACAGAAAATGTTGAACAAAGAAGAGAGGTATCTGTAATGAGTTACTTTTTGAGGGACACAGTTATCAGTCTTGTTACTTTCCAAATGTAACAGATAATGTCTGATAGCACCATTACAATTTTAAAGCAAGGAATATCAGGAATTTATTAGTCCCAAATGTTGCTGATGGATGAAGGGTCATTTTAGCAGAATTTGAAGAAACACAGTGAACGGGAGATTTCACACCCCTACTGAAAACTGATTCAAACGATGCAACTCTTGTAAGCAAGACTGCCCAGCAGCTTGATGGAACTTACATAATTTTCTGGCCCTTTATAGATAGATAGACATATTGCACTAGAGCCACCATGGCTTAATGCTTAAGATGCTGAGCTTGATGACTGGAAAATCAGCAGATACAATTCTAGACCTGAGTCCTGTGTGACATACTGAACTCCTGTCTCTGTCCCAGCTCCTGCCCACCTAGCAGTTTGAAAGCTAGAAATTGCAAGTTGATAAATAGGTACTACTTCAGTGGGAAAAGTAACAGTGTCCTGTGTGCTTCATCATCTAGTCATGACTGCCACTTGACCACAGAAACATCTGCAAATGTAGACAGAGACACCGCTCCCTAGAGTAGGACATGATTGGGTTTCAATCAAGGGATACCTATACTTACTGTACATATGCAGGCCAACGCATGAGATAAGAGCCTTTAAATATTATGGGAGCTGTACATAGCACTTTTCTAAATCAGAGCTGCCCTTACACAGGATATGCAGAGCAAGGCCTATGACAGTGCCTACACTTTTGGCAATACTTACAGATCAGACTTAGTTCTCTCATTTAAAGAAAGAAGGGACAAGACTCCCTGCATTTCCCTGCCAAAGATTACCTCCTGTAATCTTGTTTGTGATTAGGTATATTCCTCCTCACTCAGCAGGAATGCAATCTAATATTTGGCACAGTTTTCTGGGACAAGGGTTTTTCAAATGGTACTTAATTCTTATAAATTGTCAGCAACTACAAAAGCAACCTTTTTTCCCCCTTCAACACAAACCTGCTCCAAGAAATCTCAGCAGAAGGTATGCTTATCTGTTGGAACCAGATGAAAATTTGGGCTTTAGTAATAAGGAAGCATTTCAGAAAACTGCCTCAGAACCCTGTGCTTTACAGCAGCATACATCCTGGAAGTACAGTGACCACATTTTTCAGCTAAGGGTTGTTTGTAAATGGTTCTCTGTCTTTCAAGCAGCGATACATTTTGTCCAGGGCATAGAAATCTTACTTTTGGGACTTCATCTCCCACAATACTCTCATCTTGGCTGTGGTTCATTCAAAATCCAGCCTTTTCACATTACAGTATTTTGATTTCTCACAGAGTCAAAGTGAAAGACACAAGGATGCATAATCTCACCGTCTGTTCAATACAAGCCAATGAAAGTAGAAAGTGGGTAAAACGCTATAAATGGGTCTCAGAGTGTGACCTTGACAAATTCTTTGACACCTGCTGGGCTGCCTACCGCAATCTAATCTCCTGGAAGTAATAAAAAATTGCATTGCTGAAGGGAACTGTTGTGAGCCATGAAATAAACTAATTTCTGACAGGTGCTGATTTAAGCAGCACCATGAGGTGTTTCAGTTTTATCAGGTGAGAGAAATCAGTTCTTCGCAATCTGTCTTCCCAATGCCACATTTCCAAATGATAATGTCCCGGATTGTGGGGGAAAGACCACAATGCAAATTGTAAAACCAAACAGGGTATGTGGGTAATAAAAAAGAAAGATTCCCCTGTACAAAATGCGGGGGGGGGGGGATTTCTGAAAAAGAAATGATTGCACTGAACAACTTTTGATGCATTTGGGTTGGTGGAAGAATAAAAACTACAGAATGTGCCTCTCTCCCTCCTCCTCCTCCTCAAGTGACAGAAATAACAAAGGGAAGCTGCAGCATGTATCATCTTCTGCTACAACATACTGCATATAAGCAAGACAATTTAGCATAACTTTCTGATCAGAGGAACATAGCAGAAGCCAGCATACATTCTGGAAGAAGGATACAGATCTTCTTTGTTCTAATTTGCTTCTGGCTCATCACCATCCCAGAACATGTGCGGCAAAGAAATGCACCTTGATGAGAAATGCATTGATAAGGCAAACAAGGTATACACCAAGGATAGAAGTCCCTCAGCTTAATACAAAGCAAGGGTGGAAAGATATTTGGCTGACCTTCAGAGCAAAGAAATAACATCAAAATAGATTTGATTATGCTAAATGTAGATAATTTAACATATACTTATGCCTTTGATATGTCCTACTGCATGTTGGCAGGTACACATCTTTGGTATTCTTTGCATCTCTGTGCCATCCTTTCTATGATGTCATTCAAGTGCCATATAAAAATATGCAGTCACACAAGACGTAAGAAATTGCCTTGTGGTGTTACACTTGAGATCAGTTTTACCTTTTCAGCACAGTTGCTCTGCTAGCTGTGACTCTACATAGTAGTAGCATTGTCTAGCCGGCATCCTACCATTTTACTAATGAGGGTCTCGCTGGAAACCTTGCCAAATGTTCTCCCAAACTAAAAAGATGCTACATCTGCAGACTATTAAAACTTTATGCAAAGTGTTTTAAAAAGGGATTAAGATAGACACATCAGGAGGAAGCTGAACGTCTTCCTTTCTCTAGCCCAGTGGTTCCCAACATTTGGTTTTGGGACTTCAATTCCCAGAAGTCTAAGTCAATTCCCCAAAACCCTGATCAGCCAATGTAATGACTTAGGCTTCTGGGAATTGAGGTCTCCCTATGGTGTGCATGCCCCATGTTGGGAATCACTGCTCTAGTAGTCTTGTGGCAAGATAATTATGTACCTAAATTCTCAAAAAAAATTAAAGGTAAAGGTAAATGTTTCCCTTGCTCAAAACCCAGTCATGTTCAACTTTAGGGGGCAATGACATTTCTGTTTACAGCCAAAAAGCCAGCATCTGAAGACATTTCCGTGATGATGTGCAGGCATGGCTGGATGCCTAAGTACATGGAACACTGTTACCTTTCCCACCAAAGCAGTACTTATTTATCTACTTGGAATTTCTTGCTTTTGAACTGGTAGTTTGGCAGGAGCTGGAACATTGTACAGGTGCTTGTTGCATCATTCAATACTTGGGTCTCAAACTGCTGACTACCTACCTTCTGGTTTTCAAGCTGAGTGTCTTGACCATTTAGTACCTAAGAAATACTGGTTGAAATCCACTAGTAAATTACTACTCTAGTAGGCCCACTGAATCAATGGGGATTTGGTGAGTTAACTCCTTTTTTCCATAGATTGAAATAGGTCTTCTCTATTTGTGACTTACTATTGGATTTCAACCAATATCTCCAAGCTCCTTCAGCAAAATGGGCCATAGTGGGTTTTGCACCCTTTTAATTTTATTTTATTTTTAGTATCTCTCATTAGCCTGAGCTCATTCAGTATTGAAGCATCCTGAGCAACATTTTCAAATGTTTGAGCCAGTGCTTTCCTACTAGCTTATCACAATCAGTGAAGTGAATTCTTCAACAGGCAAAAATCTAGAGACCTCACTTCAGTGGAGTGCAGATATTGTTTTTTAAAAATAAAATTTAGTTTAGCAATGTTCTACAAAGCCTGTCATTCTCTGCAAAGCTGTATAAGCAAAGAAGGGATTCTATTTTATTACCATTTATTTTACTGTCTTTTCAATCCATGGTTTTATGTCTTAAGGTTTATTCAAGCCAAACATTTAAATCAAATTTTGCTGACGAAAATATCCTTTGGCTTAAATTCAGTCCTTTTAACTCTTGTCTTGTCTTCTTAGCAGTTCTCATTGTGTTTCCCAGTTTGTCAGTATCCCTAATGAAATGCGACAAATTTGGTAGGATTCAGGTAGGATGAGTTGTAGCCAGTGGTGGGCATCAGCAGGTTCGCACCAGTTCGCCAGAACCGGTAGCAGAAATTCAGGCTGGTCCCACCCATTCAAGTTTTGAAATAAAGTAGTCGTAATTTGGGTCCAATGTAGGGTTTTTCCCCCTGGCTACGCCCACCATACCACACCCACAGTGTGATAGTAAATTTTTTTGGATCCCACCACTGGTTGTAGCTGATCCATGGAGAGAAAATGGACAATTCCAAATCTAGGAGAGAAAAGGAAGAGTGAAAAGTAGAAAGTGAGAAAAATCACATGTAATTTGAAACAGACATTGACCTTAAAGAACTGTACAGAACGTGTTGGGTCTCAAAGGTACAAGAGCAGTTAACTGTTGCTTGACCATCATTCATACCAAGAGTCCATCTTGTTTCGTTACAACCAATGCAAATATCTCAGAGAATAAAAGGAGTTCTTCTCATAGCACTGAAGAACATTCTGTTATTGCTAGTCCACGAAAGATTTATGAGCACAACTCTCCGTTGACTGAGGATAAAGCAGAATCTGGCAGGTTCCCAAGAAATAAATTGCTTCCTTCTCTCAACAGACATGTAAAACAGATTATTTTAAGGTGACAATTAATGTTTTATTTCTCTAATTACTAAAAAAAAAAAGGAGCAAATTGTGAAATAATTAATTGTCTCAGTGCTTTTATTTCAAAAGACTGGATAGCTTAATTATATCCATTTGTGATCATTTTATAATTGATTTTTAATTCTGATCATGTCTTTTCTCCGTTTATCAAATTTTGATTGTCATACTCTTTTCAAAGAAGCATCCCATATTTTGCAATAGAGGTTTCTTTCCCAACGCTGAGATATCATAATTTTTTTAACTGGATGCCCACTCCATTTATTTTCATCTCATTTCATTCAAAAGGGCAGGGGTACCATAAATGTATCCATAGATACCAAAAACAACGAACCACTGTGGTCCACCCACCTTCCCCCATCTTGAAACAAGAGTCAAGGATGCCCTGGGTGCAGTGCAATAGCAAAATTTAATAACAAACTGGATATGTTTAATCAGTTCAACTCTTTAGAAAAGTCTCTTTAATCTTTTATACAACTTGGCTTTGAATTCTCTTCGAGTTAACCTTTCTGATAGTTTACAGGGTGGCCCTTAAGTCCCTATCCAGCCACAAAGAGAGTAGAGGTCTACTAGGGAGGGAAAAAGCGATCCCATTGGGCTTCTGGGGAGAGGGGTGGAGTGAACTCTGTGCTGGGAGGAGGGAGGAAGCACTCCCATTGGACTGCTGGGCAGAGGGGCAGGGCCCATGCCCATGGAGAAGATGGGTAGGAACTTATGGGCCAGGTAGGAACTTACAGGCCACCCTGTATTTTACTCCCTTTAAAAATCAGATTACATGTTCGTTTCTCCCATCACAAAGGTGCCACTTTCCCATTGTTTCCTGCCATCCCTGCCTGCCTCTCTTCTTATCTCTCTTCTTTCTCATTCTCCCCAGTAATAGGGATTCATTACTATTTTCTTCCAGGCTTATCTTTCTGCCTTGGCTAAGAGTACTCTCATTGGTATTCTGGCCCCTGTGCAGAGGTCCTGCTTGAATTTATAGATCCACCCCAGAGGCAAACCCTCTAAATCACCTTCTTGGTGCTGCTCATTCACTGCCTCTCCTCTCTCCATCTCTTCCTCCCTTTTATCACCCTTCACTTCCCCATTTATCAGGAAAGCTTCAACCCCTCACAATCATCTGCACCCTAATCGACTAGGGTCTGGGATCCACAGGGTGGTCACAAATTTCCTTGGGCTTCCACTTGGGTAAAGGTAAAGGTTGCCCTTACAACCACAAATTGAAATTGGGCAAGATAAATATGACAGAGGGGAGCCACATTTATTTATCCACATATCTGCTTGGCTCACCTATGAAGAAGGAATGAAGAAAGATCTATTATTTTAGCAACACATATAGATATATGCATGAAAGTGACTCTTTACCTCCCTTCATGGCAACCCCTCTTTCCAGGTACTTTTCTCCCAAGTTCAGCTTCCTGTGATCAGTAGGTCAAAACAATTCCCTGAGAAGTCATCTACCAAATCATTAGGTAAAGGGAAAGTTCGCCCTTCCTCGAAAGCCAATCATATCCATCTCTAGGGTTCAGTACTCATCTCTGTTTACAGCCAAAGAGCCAGCACTGTCTGCATCTGTGTTGGTGTAGCAGAGTGGCCTGGGGGACACACAGCAGGCAGTGTGAGTTTTCCCAGTCAACGCAGTACAAGAAGCTTGTTCGGTGCAAAAGAAAATACTTCAGGTGTAAACAGAAGGCTTCGAATATAGATGAGATTATTGTAACTTCTCTGTAAAGTATGCAGTTGAGTTCACTATGGCATTCAGTAAAACAAACACAAAGTCTGTAACCCACAAGTTACGTCGCTCAGCTAAAAGGTAGTAGTCTCCGGCTGAGCAGTTGCAAAGGTCCATTGGTATGCTGGTCAAGTGATGAGTCAGCATACACAGTTACAAAGTAGTATCAAAGGTTGCTGTGCTTTCTTTCAGTCAAAGTTCTTACCACACAGGCAGCATTCAGCACATAGCCCTCAGCAGGCACATGGGCAGGGAGCTCACAGGCTCTGACGATTCCACAGACAACATGAACACACAGCTTCTGATTAGCACAATGGCTGAAGGTATGTAAACAGATGCCATACTTATACACAGAACCTTGGATTGCAGAAGTGAATAGGCAACACCTGTGTTTCCCAGACAAAAGCCTTTAAAGCAACAGTACAGCATTTCAGTAGAGTACAATATGCTATACAACTCAGTTAGGGCAAATACTTACTCCCTAACAATCTGCAGACATTATCATTGACAAGTGGCAGGCATGACTAGACACCGGAGTGCACAGAACACTGTTTATCTTTCCACCAAAATGGTCCCTATTTATCTACTTGCAATTTCTTGCTTTCGAACTGCTAGGTTGTCAGGAGCTGGGACAGAGATGAAAGCTCAGTCTGTCGTGCAGCACTTGGGTCTTGAACTGCCAACCTGCTGACCTTCTGGTTGTGAAGCTCAGCATCTTATCCACTATTCCAAATCATTATCTCTCATTTAATTGGAGAATGTATAGCACATTGTGGCATAAATCCTGTTGCACAGCTGCATGTGTATGTGTGCAAGGAGAAGTGCCACTGATTAAAGTCTCCCTTCAATGATTTCAAGTTGCATGCATCCCAAATGAGCAAATTACCGATCACTTTTAAGCAGCAGCAATTCACTCATGTTGTTGATGTCATTCCCCTTATGCAATGCAGCAGTGCAATGGGCTTCCAGTGAGTAACTGTCAAGTTCAAGTTAAGGCCCCACCTCCGGCCCCCACTAATGGCTGGGGGATAAAGAGCTGCCATGGCCACAGGCAGCAGAAGATGCCAACACCGACTTCCGGGGCCCATCAACAGTTTTGGTTGTGGTGCCGTGGCATGATTTGTGTGGTGACTGTTATTTTGTTGTTATGGGACTTTTTCAAATGAATGTTTTTCTTCCTTTTTGCAATATTTTATGACATTTTACGATACTGTAATTTATATGATACTGTGATTTATTTACTGTTATTCTATGGTATGTTATCGTGTTGTAAGATGTATACTGTATATACTCGAGTATAAATCTAGTTTTTTAGCCCCCAAAATAAGGACCAAAAAGGGGACTTGACTTATACTCGGGTCAATGACCCCGAGGGTCCCAAAATGAGGTGGTGCAATTTCAAACATACATTTATTTAAAAGTGCTAACATGACCACAAAAACTCAAAAACATATCCACACAAATGTCTTAATTAATTAATTTTACTGTATTTTCATGTATTTTAATTATTGAACCTCAATAGCATCTGCTGCATTTTCCACCCCCGATTTATACTTGGGTCAATCTATACTCAGGTCCAAATTAGGTACCTCGAATTATATTTGGGATGATTTATAGTCATTTATTATTATTATTATTATTATTATTATTATTATTATTATTATTATTATTATTATTATTATTATTATTATTATTATTATTATTATTATTATTATTATTATTATTATTATTATTATTATTATGATGATGATGCTCCTTTACTGAACTATAGCTCCTTTAGCAAGCATGGCCTGTAGTCAGATTTGCTGAGATTATTCTGGGAGCTGTAGTTCAATAGACTAATTTTCCATGCTCTGGTCAAAGAGCCACACAATTGCACATCAGCTGCTCTATCCTTGGCACAACTGGAGATTGCAGCTGAAAGAATTCAATGTGTGAAACAGCTCTCACCTATTTATCGCAAAGGTCAGATACAGAATCACTCCCAAGCTGTGAACCTACTCTACAATGATGAAAGTGACTCCATTGAGATGGATGGAGGGGCGTATGAGAGCTACTCCTTATAGCTGGATAAGACCCAAAGCATTACTGTTTTACCTGGATGAAATATCAGTTTACTTATATTCAATACATGACTAATCTTGGGCAGGCATTCACAGATTGTAGACTCACCATGGAAAATAAAAAATATAATTGTATGACATCACCATCCTGGTGACACCAAGGAACAAACCATCAAATTACTGGTAGATAACATGAAAGCCTCAGCAAAATACACACATAGTGAGTGAGAGAGAGACACAGAGAGACACTCGGAGAGAGACACGAAGTCTGTTTTGCGGCATCTCCTGGAACCAAATACATAGAGAAAAAGAGAGAGGAGGGAATGGAACTACAGTAATTTGGTGTCATTGCACTTCTGTGAAAGCAACCCAGAAGTATCTCACAGATGAAAACACTGGAAGCCACTGAAAGATCCAGAAAATAAAAAGTGACAGCTGCTTCTGTCCTCCTTTTTCCTGGTACAGTTTAGGTATATTCTCCATGGTGAGTCTAACAGGTTTCATCATAAACCTTGGTTAGAAACTGCACAGTGATGGATTTAGATACACTAGCACCTCAGATAAAGCTAAGACTTGGTTCCACAAGTCTTAGCGTTATCTGGTTTTTAACATTGTGTGATGTATTGATCGCACGTTTGAAAAAAGCCCTATTCCCTCTCCAAACAAGGGGACAATCCGCCTGACTCTTTGGAAGGCGCCGATCTCTCCCCAAACACCCCCACAGTCCCAGAACGTGATCGCTGGCAGAGACCCCTGCCCACTTTTCCCCCAAAACAAGCCAGGGATCACAGCGTCTGATCCCTGGCTTGGTTTGGGGTAAAGCGGGTGCGTGCGCCCGTGCGCATTCCCCCAAACCAAGCCGGGGATCAGACGCTGTGATTCTCAGCTTGGTTTGGGGAAACCGCTCAGCCTGCCCATTTCGGGGTGAGAGTCCACATATGCACTCTCACCCCAAGGAAATGGGTGGTCTGAATGTCGGGCTCTGATCTCAAGGAAGCTAGCCGCCTGACCCTCAAGCCCACAGGGTTGGTCTCTGCCTGGGAAGGTACTTTCCAGGCAGAGAACAGCCCGGTGGGGTTGAGGCTTAGATCTCCACCAATAATGTACCCTTGCTTTTGTGAGGCTTGTCTCACAAGAGCAAAGGTACATTACTGACGGAGATCCCAGCTTCAACAGGCAGAGAATGGCCCAGTGGGATTGAGGCTGGGATCTCACCTGGGGCAGATATCTACTAAGCCTCACAAAAGCCTCACAAAAGCAAGGGTACATTACTCGCGGAGATCCCAGCCTCAATCCTGCTGGGCTGTTCTCTGCCTGTTGAGGCTGGGATCTCTGTACCTTTGCTTCTGCAAGACAAGTCTCACAAAAGCAAAGGTACATTACCGGCAGAGATCCCAGCCTCAACAGGCACAGAAAAGCCCAGTGCAATTGAAGCTGAGATCTCTGCTGGTAATGTACCTTTGCTTTTGCGAGACAAGCCTCCCTGGTCAGCTTCCCAACCATGCCACTGCCATGGGTTTCGTAGTGCCGGTTTGGTTGGGAGGAGAACAGGCACACCTGATCCTCCCCCAACCAAACCAGCAGTCTGAGCCTCGGTAGATATCTGCCCCAAAGCCCGCAGGGCTAGTCTCTAGCCCTGCAGGCCTTGGGGCAGAGATCAACGTAGGGGGATTTTAGGCAAACATTAGCATCGCACAAAATTATCTTAATGTTGTGCGATGCAAATGTTTGCCTCAATTTCCCTGACCTTATCCAATTTTAGGGTTATCTGAGACAATCGTTATCTGAGGTACCACTGTAATTGAAATTGTCATGTGATTTCCATCTTGTCTAGGAATACTTAAGCTAGAAATGTATCTATAATTCACCAGAAATGGTCTGACCATTGCATTTTGCACTAACTAACCATATCTTATGAATACTTTCCAAAGACAACCCATTTATAGCCCATGTAGAATACATTACAATATTCTAATAGGGAGGTTTAAGTCTGGCCAGCATTAACGTAGACGATGCTGCCAGTGACTCAACACCGAGTGTCAGGCAGCAGTTAACTAACCTGACAAACCTGAGGACTAATGACCTTGGGTGCCGAAGTCCACAGGGAAGGATGATGGTCCCCAAGTGGATTAAATCCCACTTGAATCCATCTTGATGAAGGGCAGCAGCTTCATCAATTCTGGACTGGGGCTAATGAGGACTTTGTGTGCCAAAAGGGTTCCGGACCAGATAGTGACTCACAGAACTGGATCAGTGTTACGGATGTCATGCTGCAATGTAAAAGACAGATGAAGGGCCACTGCATTATATTCTTAGGACAGTCTTCATGGTACAGGTACACAGAAAGAGCCTTCTCAAAGATTGTGTTATTTTTGAACCACAATCGGGCATACCCTGGTAACAGTAATCTTATGTTGCCAGCGAATCTTTCTCACACTATGACAGGCCAAAGAAACTTCAGAATGGACTTACCAAAGGGTGGCTTCATTTTGCCGGTTTCATGTCTGGCCTAGACATGGAAGAAAAGAAATAGGGAGATGAATAAAGCATGGGTTATCACAGAAGCTAATTCTGTCTCCCCTAGGAACTAGCAATGTTAGTACCAGCAAAAGTTGAGCAAAGGCACTCCTGGCCACAGCAAGTACAGTACCTGGATTTCCAGGAACAATATTACATCCAAGATTACTTGTAAGCTGCAAACCTGATTATTCAGGGGACTACAATCTCATCCAGATAGACTGCCATTAGAATTGAACCCATAATTAGAGAGAAATTAGATGCCAAAGGAATCCTGTGCTTTATTTCTGAAGATGAATCACAAAACAAAGTAATTTAATTTGCAAACTCCAGCAAGGAAAAGACTTTCCTGCTCTGATGCTGACACATTATCAGAGTTTAAGGGTTTTCCTGTGTTTAAAAAGGCAATATCTGCTCTAGAACACATTATGTCTGTGTCTGCCCTAAACCATACTAAGTCAGACATTTGTGGTCCAGTCATTGTCTCTGCTACCTTATTATTTCCATTTTCAGTCTGAGTAATGCGTAACATCTGCTAGAGAAAGAGAGTACTTTTTAAATGCTGAAGTTTTGGACACTGTTGTGAGTTATTGTACACTGTTCCAATCCCAGCAACATATTGACAGAACAGCTGTCATCCTATTGTCCAAAATCCACTTAGCACAACTTCTTCTTTGTGCTAGAGTTTTCCATGCAGGTGCAAGGTTTGCTCTTGTCTGAACATTTGCATCTTCAGGGTATAAGCCACCTATCTGCATATTCTTATTAATAGTGTCTTGCCATCTCTGTTTTGGTCATCTGTATGGCTGCTAGCCATCGACTTTCAAGTTGTAAGCAGTTTTGGCAACAGTGGAAGGTGCCACTTGGAGGCCATGTTCAAACCAACATAGCCAGCTTTCTCTCTTCTTCTCCATGAAATTCTGTGCTGTGCCTGTAAAGAGAAGTTCATTATGTAGCCCAGGGGTGCCCAAACTATGGCCCGTGGGCTGGATCCAGGCCCCCAATGCCAATTCATCCAACCCACACCACCCTCATCACTCCCAGAAGCGGAGGTAAAACGCGCCTGTCCAGGCATGTTTTACTTCCACTTCTGGGAGCAATAAGGGCAGTGTGGGCCAGATGAATTGGTGTTGGGGGCCAGATCCAACCCACGGGCCATAGTTTGGGCACCCCTGGTTTAAGCAGAGAAAATGACAGCCTAAAATCTATCTCATCCTGTTGCAAAACAGATTTCAAAGCATGATTTACTTCCATTTCTGTTGGGAGGAACCATATGACTGGCCCCTGAACCATGTGACCAGCCCGCTGAATCATGTAACTGTCCCACAGCCCAAAAAGTTTAGGCACCCCTGATGCAGCCTGAGGCTCTCCAGCACTATAAGCCTCTTTTTAAACAGCTTAGTTAGCTGAGTCAAGGAGACTGCACAGCTGGTACACCAATAAAAGTCCCTTATCAGTCTCTATTCAAAGAACTTGAGGTCACCTAATAAAGTATAATTCAATATGATGGATCACAGCAAACCCCAAATTTGATTCTGATAGCTAATGTGTTCAGGGGCAGTTTGCATCAAAGTGAATGAAATAAACAATGATGGCCAACCACTTGTCAAGTTCTTGGAAACTTCTAGCTTGCCATCCTTGGAAAAATGTGTTAGGCAACATTAGTTGACCTTTTCCTTCAGTCCAACACTGTATCACATTTCTTCAGTTCTCAGGGTCCCTTTTTTTGTCTCCTCAAACAAGCCAAATTATCCTAATCTACAGTTTTTTGTTTCCCATTAAGGCAGTCTCAGGGTGTGATCACACCAAAAAATAGATTACAATTTTGCCCACTTCTAGAATGCATGATCACATGATGCATGGGGAAATGCACTCCAATTGGACTCCAATCTATGCCTAAGTGAGATCTTTTTGGCCCAGGTGTAGGGCTTCTACTTTTGTGCACTCATTCCTTGTCAGATAGTAAGATCAGTTTAAAGGAGTTTGCTCCCAGTAAAAAAAACTCTTATTAGTGCAATCAGGTACATGGATTTGAAGCTGTCTGTTCAGATGCTCAGTAGGCACTACCATATTCACTCTGTAGGACCTCTATTCCAGGGGTCAACAAACTTAGCTCTCTAGGTGTTCTTGGTACACCTGCTAATCAGGGCTTCTGGGAACTGAAGTCAAAGAACATCTGGAAACCAACGTTTACCGATCCCTATTATAGTCTGTTGCCTTAGCTCCAGTTTAAAAACATCTGGCGTAGGTGCTACATAGTCCTCCAGATGTTATTATATCAAATTATCCACCATCTAAGACCATCTCTATTGGCTATGCTGGTTATGGTTGATGAGAGTTTAGAAAACATCTGGGTGTCAAGTTGTTTTCCATCTCCAGCATATTATAATGATTATTTTAAAATGTTAACTTAGAAACAGAATGAGCTTAACTTCCACCATAGTAGTAGTTACAGCATTAATGGTGTTTAGAAATGTTTAGTTTATCTAAATCACTATCTCTTGTTTAGAAAAGTCTTATGGTTCTCCTAATTTACAAAGCCTCAAATCTGACAGAAATGTTAACATAAAGCCATATTAGATTCGCCTTCTTTAATTACAAATGATTATATCTGATAATGATTTTATGTTTTTCTTAATGAATAATAATTAGAAAATAGTGGTAAATATGTGATTAGATGTGTGGGCACAAATGATGCAATTAAAATAATTATACAAATTATACAAATGCAGCACAGTCAAACAAATATTTACAGGAAGAGGTTAACACAAAGTAGCAACAATTATTCTGTGCCAAGATGGTAAGAAGGGACACATGAGCTAAAATACTGTTGAACAACTACATATGTGTTAAGCTATTAATCTTTAATTTAAAGTTCCCTAAACGCCTCACCCGAGGTTTCAAGACTCCCTGTGGATCTGTTTCAACATGGGGAAGAATTTCGTCCCTTAAACAAATAACATAGGCAAGTTATCCCTTTCAAACAGGTCAAGGAGGTTCTTGGGTATGAAAAAGAACCAGCTAAAGTCCATTTGTCATTTAGAGCAGACAGATGCCAAAAAAAGTTTCAATTTGGATATACCCTGTTGTGATGGCTACCTGAAAGAAAAGAGATTTTATGAGGGTCTGAGGACCTTGTGTAACTTTCTATTAAGAGCTGTAGTGGACTTCTTGGAAGGTGGGAATTTATTCTGACAACCTCATATGTGTAAGTGTGTGATTCCCTGCTAGCTCTCAAAGTATGCATAGCTAAATCTCTAAAGCAGGGGTTCTTAACCTTCTCAAGCCGGGGGCCAGGTCACGCTCTTTCAGTCAGCTTTGAGAGCCGGACGACCATTTTGCCCTGCCTGCACAATGGGAGCAGTCATTTTATCCCAACATGGGTGGCCATTTTGTTTCTCAAATGCCCTTGGACTCCCACATGAAATGGTGCTGTGGGCCAAATCCAGCCCATGGGCCTTAGGTTGGGAACCCCTGCTCTAAAGTAAACATCTTTACACTAGTGACAACAATATCATCATTAATTATGTCCAATGTAGCAGATTACTGTTGTGGATAGACCAGCAACATTGATCATTTGGCTGAATCAAAACAATGAACAACAGAGAGAGATTCTTTTAAAAGAAAAAGAAAGAAAGGGAAACATTTTAGACTCTCTCTATGAGCATATAACATAGAGAACACTAGAAATGTTAGGAAGTGTTCTTGTTCTTGTTCTTGTTCTTGTTCTTGTTCTTGTTCTTGTTCTTGTTCTTGTTCTTGTTCTTGTTCTTGTTCTTGTTCTTGTTCTTGTTCTTGTTCTTGTTCTTGTTCTTGTTCTTGTTCTTGTTCTTGTTCTTGTTCTTGTTCTTGTTCTTGTTCTTGTTCTTGTTCTTGTTCTTGTTCTTGTTCTTGTTCTTGTTCTTGTTCTTGTTCTTGTTCTTGTTCTTGTTCTTGTTCTTGTTCTTGTTCTTGTTCTTGTTCTTGTTCTTGTTCTTGTTCTTGTTCTTGTTCTTGTTCTTGTTCTTGTTCTTGTTCTTGTTCTTGTATTTGGATTTATATGCTGCCCAATCGACAATGCGACTCAGGGCGGCTCACAACAATAGCACAATACATTATTACATCAATACAATATATAAAAACATGTCAAAAGCAATACATATTTCAAAAGCAACATACATTCCAAAGCAAAACACCGGGGGGGGGGGATACATTAAAAAAAACCCTCAGACTTGTCCACTTCCCTCCAGGCTAAATGGCCGAGGGAAAAGTCCGGTGGTGGCGGTGGCATTCTTGTAGCCTCCCGGCTGCCCCGTACAGCTACTCCTTCTTCCCTCAAGACCAGGGGCTGGCCAAGAGAAAAGTCTGGTGGCAGGGGCAACAGCATTCTTGTAGCCTTCTGGCTACCCTGTACAGCTGCTCCCTCTTCCCTCCAGTCCTCATCAGACTCCAAAGATGACCTGGATCAGGAGGCACTTTCTATGCCCAGCCCAGTTCTGCCTGCACCTGAACCTGAGAATGTCCTGAACCAGGAATCTCAGCCTGCTTCTAGCTCAACTCTGTTTCCCCAGGCAGATTACCTGTCAGATCAGAAGTCTGACTCTGACAGTGATCAGCCCTCAGTCAGAGAAAGATTCAGAAAGGAACTACACATGTGACGCAAGCAAGCTAGAACTAGTTACCAGAGAAGGCTCCCAGCTGATAGTGATTAGCTGGGAGACTTTTAAGCAAGCTTGTGGCAGCATTCCAGTGTGGGTACAATTCTTCAGTGCAAAGACTTCAGATACCTTTTGAGATTGGCTGCCTAGACCCCGACCTGCCTACTGTGACCCTGACTTCTCTGCCAACCCTGACAACATCCCTGGACATCCTTTGGACTACTGCTTGCTTGAACTACTGGTAACCAGACCTCGGCTTGCTCTTTGGACTTTGCTATTTGGACTCTCCTTGAATAGACCGTGTAGTGCTGCTGTGAGGCGACCTTGCCCGCTGGGGTAGGTCAACACAGTAAGACTCAAGGCCCTCAGACTCACATTTAATGTCTTGAAACCTCTGCAGCTACTTCCCATTATTATTTTCACAAGGTCTTTTAACATGAGGCACCTTCCTCCTATACATTCATATTCCACACAAGTCGGGTTTTATATTCCTCTCCTATTTAGTAATTACTGCTACAGTCATAAATGAGACAAGAAACAATGGCCCATATCCCAAGAAAAATGACTCCTAAATTGTCATCCCAAATGCATGCAAAGGAACAGAGTGCCAAAGGGGCCGGGCAACATTTCAACCAGTCAATCTGTTTACAATGTGTTCACGGTGGGAGGTTCCACCCGCCTCCTCTAACACATTTTTTATTGCCATGGTTGGAGCACCTTTCCTTCCCTCTAGTCAGGACACAGACTGCACCTCTACTGAGATAAATGAGATTGCTTAGACTCTCAAGCAGAGCAATGACAGCTTTGCAGCAAGTCAGCCAGCAAACCAGCAAATGACACAGCTTTTGCTAGGATCTTAAAACCTCAGATGCGTAACAATACAAATGAGCTATGCTCGTAATATAATAAAGGCTTCTACCTCCCCACCAGCTTCCTTAGGTAAGAAGGCCCAGCAATTCAAACCATAAAAAGTGCTGAGGTAGAAAAACAACTCACTCTGCCACTGGGATGCTTTGCAGGTTGCGACTGGCAAGATAAATTCCACCATAATACAATACGCAGAGCAACAAATGACCCTTTTCTCTTCCTCCTAGCCATAACAAGCATAAAACAGCTTTTTAGGGCTTTTTCCTCAATGCTCAATGCAACACGCTTCTTTTACAAAGCTGGTCTAGCAAAGCAAAAGGCTTAGCAAAGCATAGAGAATTGTGGTTAAACCTGGTGCAGAGTTTAATAATCTTCGTATGCTCAAATGTTCAGTGCTTAGCACATTTATTTGTCAGAAGCATAAATATACTGATATGTTGAAGCCATCCATAAATGAGCAAGGATAGGTCAGTGGTGACCCAGAGAATGGGCCTATCGCTGCACAGTTTCAGAGTCGGCTTATTGATTCATTCATGGTTCTTAAAAGTAATTTTCCAAGCTCATCCTGCCATAACACAAGGAAAAGCAAATGCCATTAAAAACAGTAGCAAAATTTCACTATTACCTGCTAAGTGATAGCTGATGCATAGTGGTTCCTATCATGCCCACTGATGTGCAGGTAATGGTACCATTTATTTAAATGTAGTTTATTATTACACCCATCATCCAGTAAACCTGCACTATTTGGCTTGACGCAGTTTGACTTGAAGCCAATTTTACACTTCTGTTCTGATTAAGTCAGTGATGGTGAACCTTTACACTCCAGGTGTTCTTGAACTTCAATTCCCAGAAGCCCTGATCAGCAGGAGTGCTGACTTGGGCTTCTGCGAATTGAAGTCTAGGAACACCTGGAGAGCCAATGTTCACCATCACTGGATTAATTAATCACACAGAGACTGTGCATTGTTTCAGTCTCAGTGTCCACATTGGCCTCTCAATCTGATGCATTTTGATCTATGTCACAGGCCACAGTTTCCTTTCCTTTGATCCTGCCTTCTGCCAATCTCCAGTTTTCCTTTTATCATTCACTGTAAAGCTAGTGGGCTGTTTAAAGTGTTGTATAATGCAAGGGAAAGGGAATAGTCTCTTGATGTTTTTCATAACATACACAGATTTACACATACTGTATACCAAAACATAGTAGTCTGCTGCAGTTCAATGAAATTGTAGGACTGTTATAAAGACAAACTAGTGGGTCTGACAGCAGATCAAACCTAAACTCTCTTTGCAGACAAAAATGATAAAACTGAGGCTGTGCTACTTTGTGCACTTCACAAGAAGGCAAAAATCTCTGCAAACCACAAATAATGCTGGGAATTGCTAAAGAGAAAGACCCAATATGAGATGGATTGATTCCATAAAGCAGGGATTGTCAACCTGTGGCCCATGGGCTGGATGCGGCCCATGGCACCATTTCTTGTGATCCCCCACTGCCTCCCCCACACCATGTGTGGTGCCATGTGGTGGAGGAAGGGCAAAATGACCATCCAGCCCCAGAAGCTATCTGAGGGAGTGTGACCCAACCCCTAGCCTTAAAAAGGTTGAGAACTCCTGCCATAAAGGATACCATAGCCTTGAGTTTACAAGAGCAAGGCTACTGAGGACAGGTTGTTTTGGAAATCATTTATTCATTAAATGAGGCAATTTGACAGCATACTACAGCATAAAACAGAGTAGACCCATTGATTCAGTGACAACATTTGATGAATCAACATTTGTTTGTGTTCTGCTGAATCATGACTCTGTTATAAATGGGACTACCAACTGGATTTAGGGTTTAGATATCCATTTCCTCCTGAGTAGTAAGTTTCCTCTCACACAAATCAAATCAAAGAACCTTATGATTATTGTATTACCTAGTAGGCTAGGGATTTTCCCCACCTGGACATTATTCATGACACCTAGTAGCTGCATACACTGTCAGCTGGCCTGAATTCTAAGGTTCATTTTAAAGAAAAGGTTAAGTCTTTATGCCCTTTTATGCTATGAGGTAAGCAAAATATACAGTCACTGTTTTTAGCCAATATTTATGTGAGTCATGAGCCTTTTATTATGATTGCCCAACTAATGAAATCATCTACAGATTGTTAGGTTCTTACAAATTTATCAGTTCAAGATTCATTCTCTCCTAATTCATTATTAACATGGGTAAATATTTCAGTTTTAGAAAAAAAAAACATGCCTTAGCTGGTTTGCAGATACTGTAGCTGAAATCTGTTTTGATTTGCATGCCAACAGATAACAATGAAGCCATAGGAATGGATCTAAGGGGTGGGATACAGAAAACTAAATGTTCATGCAAAGCACTATTAAAGAAGGGTAGAAATAGCTTGATAAAATGTCCAGGTTTAGGATGCTGTTGACATTGTTCTCATTGCAACAAAATAGTTGTCATGAGGGGGACTGAAAATCTTTTTTGTGGGGTAATATGTATAATATCAGGGCTCAACAAATAAAGGAATGGTGAGCTCTGCATTATGCAGACTACTGAGAAAATTAAAAGTTAAGGAAAATGTTTTATCTTGTACAATATAGGCCTCTTGGAGTTTAGGTACTCTTGGAGGTACTATTAAGAGGAAAATTGGAAATAGAAAAAAACACAAAGTTAGCACCCATATCCTAGCTATAGGTAAAGGTCTCCCTTGTCTGAAAGCTAGTCGTGTCCAAATCTAGGGTTTGGTGCTCATCTCCATTTACAGCCCAAGAGCCAGTGCTGTCTGTGTCTGCAGACATTTCCATAGTCATGTGGCAGCCATGACTAGATACACAGAGCACTATTACCTTTCTTGCTGAAGTGGTACCTATTTATCTACTTGCAATTTCTTGCTTTCTCACTGTAATTTGGACAGGAGCTGGGCCGGACGATGAGAGTTCAGTCGCACTTGAGTCTTGAACTGCTGACCTTTTGGTCATCAATCTCAGAACCTTTACCACTAAGACACCAGAACCCCTCATCCTAGCTACAATAGCTCTTTAAATGGAGCACAGGGCAGCCTTAAGCACATGGTGGAAGGAAAAGGTGGCCAATCTTTTCAACCACAACCTCTGCAGCCTTTCTACTATCATTCCCCATCCGCCCCTCAATTGGCTCTGACACTGACTGAGAAGCAAAACCTGTCACAGAAATAGCAAATGCCATCCCTAAGGCATCAATTGACATTTTCTCTTTGGGAGCTATGAAACAGTGACAGTGTATCAAATTTAGTGTCATGCCACCTTTGCAACTAGGAAGTGATAAAACTTTCTGTGTCCAAAACACAAATTCATTCAAACAGCCATGGTTACAAATGAAACCAATGGGCACTTACTACAACAACAAATTCTCAACATGCAGAACTTGGCATCTTGTCCTCCTTAAGGGAATTTAATGATGTACTGTGATAGGGCAGGAAGGAGAGGAAATATGCCATTTCACACAAAGAACAGCAGCTCCTGCTGCTATGACTGCCTTTTCTTTCCAATTTCTTTAATTGCAAACTGTTTTAATTTCTGTTCCATGCAATTTCCATGCAAACTCCATGGCTCAAAGGTATCCTATTAAATATTAATGGTACTTAATAGCATCCTAGTCACTTGGCATAGCTCCAAAATGGCCAACGTATCATAATAATATAAAACGTTTTTTAAATCTATGAAATACCCAGAACATGTGAAAATAACTCTCTTATTCATGCAAAGAAAAATCAAGAAGAGAATTTTTTGCAAGAAGAGAAGGCAGCCGAGGCTGACTCTATCATTAAGGAAAGGGTCACAAGAGAAAGCTGATTCTAGATGTCACGAAAGGGCAGCAAATCATTGGTTACTTGAATTATTATTTTCACTTCCAGGGAATTTCATCTTTCTTAATGGACCAGAATAATTTATTTGTACAACTTGTCTTAAAGAAAGTTGAGTCATCTGCTCCTCTGTCTCAGGCAACTAAATGTTTGTGTAATGCCTTAGAGCAGGTACTCTGGATAGATTTCCTGAGAAGAAAGAAGGTTTTCACTCTAGAAGACTAAATGTAAAGGTAAAGGTCACCCTTGCTCGAAAGCCAGACATATTCAAATCTAGGATTCAGTGCTCATCTCTGTTTCATAGCCAAAGAGCTAGCACTGTCTGCATTTGTAGACAATTCCAGGGACATGTAGCAGGCATGCCTAGAACTGGCATGCACGGAATGCCGTTTACCTTCCCACCCAAGTGGTTCCTATTTATCTACTTGCAATTTCTTGTTTTCAAACTGCTAGGTTGGCAGGAGCTGGGACAGACTGGAGGGCCTTAAAACATATATTGTCTTGCCATGTCACTTGCTTGAGGTAATGACCATCTGTCAGCAAAGAAAACCCTCTCCTTATGTGATAACAAGAGGTTTCCCTATGAACTCTACATTATTGATAAGATAGCATGATTTAACGGTAATTTCCTTCAGATTGTGAGAACTGATGACTTAAACCAAAAGCACTCACTTCAAATGCATTAAGTATTGATAGAAATATAATCAGAAAGTACACTTGAGACAGGGCTTTCTTTATAGTGGTGTTTAATGACATTTCATCTCCCTATTTTGGCATTAAGAAAGATGAACATTTCAGTCTTGGAACATGTAATGAAGAATGTCCCATGGACAAAATCATGGCACTCAGGGTCATTGGCAGTGTCCCAAATGCTTAATCTTCAGTGACAGCAAATTCCTGCCTTTTGGCATTTGTGACTAAAAAAGAGGAGGAAGGCTACTTAAGTGTATTGGCTCTGCGTCCTGAATATACTATCCTCCCGTTTCAGCCAAATTCAGCTCAAGCTAAAGCATAAGAAATTATTCTGCCATTTTTCTTTCTTTAAAATATGACCAAAGTGCCTTGAGGTAACCCTGGGCCAATTTCATTTTTATGTGTGCAAAGAGAGATGGCTGTTATAAGAAAGGAATAATATTCAAAGCTGTGAAATATACATTGGTAAAGCCAGTCCACGAAATAGGTTTCCAAATGAGGCTAGCAAGTCATGGATTTCAAGCCACTTACTCTGATAAGGACATCATCGAACTGAAGTACTGTTTAGGGAGAATGGAGGGGCAGGGACAACACTTGGATTTAGGAGTCTCCAGGTGTCATCTCTACATGGATCAATGAGGGGATTGATCCTTTGCTGGCATTAGGGTGAAATTCTAGCTAGCCAAGACTGCTGACAGCCAACTGAGCTGACACTACATCTGCTGAAGTTGCAATGAATTCAACAGCACCATCCTCACAAGCTAGGAGTATTGGAAATTACTCATCTTGATCTAACATTGTGTTGGCATGGGTTGTGCATCCCCTGGTGGATTTGGATTTGGTGTGATCCAGCCTCTCTGCTGTATTAACTGTTCAGCTAACGGGTCTTGGCTAACACAATAATTGTTCTGGCAAAGCTTTCTGCTGCCATATTTCTGAGGTCAACCAGCAGAAGGGTGTCCTTTTGGCAGAAGAGGCTTCTGACCATTTCAAATCCACTACAGCCACTGCATCTTGGAGTAAGATGGCATTGCTAGTTGGCATCATTATTTTTCTGAAAACGAATATGCCATAAATTCTGGTCCTTTGGGGTTGTTGATGTATTTTTTTTCAGCACCAGCATTTTTCTTTTTACTGTAGATGGCGATGACAGTGACAATTGCAGCCACCAAGGGGCATACAATATAAAAGTCAGGTGATCCTTGATGACTGCCTGGTCCATTCTGCATGTGGTGATGAGCCTTTGTAGAGAGAGTAATCTTTCTCACTATATTCTAGAGAACAGATCACACCATGTTCATGCAGGTGAGTACATTTATATATAACAGAAGAGATGGTGGACTAAATATGAAAGTCCAATGCAAAGATCACTTCAGAAAAGGGAGGGATTATACCTGTGTGGATAATATTTTATGAATACCATCTTTACTGTATAGTGGTTTCTCTCTGTTCTTTACAATGGCACTTCAAAGAGTACAAAAAAGTTTCCCATTCCCGCTACAGAACTCTTCTGTGCAAACAAGGCCTTCCTCATTAATGAAATGTAACTAACATAGGCACTTTTAGTTTAGTTCTATTTTGATTCTATTTAACAGAGAAAACTCAGAAACAGCTGTTATGTATAGAAGAATGCATACATATCTGGCTAGCTTTACAAGTAAAACAGGGTTATTTTATCTAATTACCAGTCTACCTTATCTTCTGATCTGATCTTCACAAAGGGTTTTCCCCCTTCAATGGATTATACTCTCACATACATAACAAACAAAAAACAACTCTATTCCAACCATATAAGATATCTAACAAAAAAAAACCTCTGCCATAATCATTATGGCTGAATCAGATTCCAAATGGACCCTAACTTGTAATGTGATAACAAAATCCATTCTTCACTCAAAGAGTCTTTTTTGTGTTGTTCTTCTGTTCCTTTTGAATGTGGATATAAAGATCAGAGCTGTCTGACTGAATGGGATTTGGAATTTTGATGGCAACAATAAACGATATTAAACACTTTATATCCCTCCCAAATTTGTATTCAACTCTCCCTTTTGTAAGCGATGAAATCGCACTCCCATCTGTATTCAACGGATTTATGCAAACAAGGCCTCCTCTGTCAAAAAAATCAGAGCCAGCAAATGCAATTTCAGACTGCTTCATCGTGTCAATTGTTGTTCCCTAAAAGAAGACACAACCTGGTATTTTGACATGTGTCTGTTTTATTTATGGCTCAGACAGTCTTACTGGGTTCTCATATCATCTTGGTTTCTGATGCATAAGGTATTGTGCTTATGTTCAATAGAGAAAAGAGCAAAACATGGAAAAAGAATAAAACAAAAGTCTATGTGAAATCTAAAGCAATAAAGAAATTCATACAAGAAAAATGAAGGATGAGTTTTCACATTCATGGAGATGGAGTATCAAGTGTCATGAAGCTATTGTTTCTGTAGAGATGTGGCCAACAATTCACTTTAATCCTCCTGTCTATATTTCTTTGTACGCTTTTACCTTGTGCTGCATTGTTTCTTCTCATGTCTAAATAAAAATTGTTTTACTCTCCTATAAAATCTGGACCCTTTATCCAAACTGTAAGTACTGTAATTGTAGTTATTAAGTGCTGGAAAACATATTTCTATTCCTCAGTAAAGATGGCAGAAATAAGTTAAAAGAGTGGTCAAGTCACACGCATTTTATTTCAGCCCCTTCTATAAGAAGGTATCTCTATTTATGTATCTACTATTACCATACAAATACTTTCACATGTATAATTTACATTGTCTACAGGATTATCAAACCTCTGCTTGCCTATTTTATGTGACAGATGGGCTGTGATAGCCATACTATATTTTGATTTTATATTCCTATTCCAGAATTTAATCACTAAAACAGAGGGTGTGAAATCATGCAGCAATTTTATCCCTCCTGTAGGTTCCCCTTTATGCAATTCAGCACTCAATTAATTTCACAACCAGTGTGAGATTAGCTACATGAAAGAGAGCCTTCTGAAAGAATAGAATGGTTCACATGATTGTCCTTATGAGATTGCACATGATTGCACTTAGAATTCTGGCCAATAAGGTCAGTGCATAAGATCTGATCGCAATAAAACATAAACAAAAGTCAATCACCACAGAAATAAGGTGTCTCAGGAAGGCTACTGGAGTGACTAAAAAGGATAAAATCAGGAATGAGATTATAAGGGAAAGAATTGGAATAGAACCAGTCTTAAACTACATATAGAGTCGGTTGCACCGAGTAGGGCGGTATACAAATCGAATAAATGAAATGAATGAATGAACAAATAAAGTGGTTTGCCCATTTGGAGAGAATGTCTTGGAATTCCATGTGAAAAGAGGAGAAGGACAAATACCACAAGGCAGACCCAGGGGAAGGTGGAGAGATAACATAAAAGAAATATAAGAAGAACACCAAATAACGCTGGTGGAGGCCGCGAGAAGTGCCAGGGCAAGAACCTTGTATCTCCCTGGACACCCAAAGGGGTAAAAGATGAAGTAAAGAAAAAGAAGAAGGTTAGAAGCCAGTAAGGTTGCCAATAAGATTTTGAAATTCATGGTGACATTTTGACTGCAATTCTGTTTATGTCCAGAGGAAGTCACAAAGCTCTATGGGAATTATTTGAATGGGACTAGAACAGCAGTTTCTTTATCAATTGAGCATTCATATTGTTTCTTTTAAATAAGTGAAGTCCCAGTCTCTCTCTCTCTCTTTCTCTTTCTCTCTCTCACACACAGAGATGACTTTTTATAGGCCCATTACTAGTATGATACTTGTGCAAATACTCTGTTTTATTCTGATTCTTTTAATGTTGCAAGACACGTTGCGTCCCCCATGATGGAAAAGATATTGAATGAATGAATGAATAGAAAAAAATATTTTGTCATCCTACACATTGTCCCATACTTTATCAGTTCTAAACAGATCTACATTCCAGTTTGAAGGGGCTGCGGTGGCTCAGTGGTTAAGAAGCTCACCTTGTTAGCTGGAAAGTCGGCAAGTCAGCATTTCGAGACCTGGATCCTGCATGATGTTTTGAGTGCCTGTCTCTGTCCCAGCTCCTGCCAACCTAGCAGATCAAAAGCAAGAAATTGCAAGTAGATAAATAGGGACCCCTTCAGTGGGAAAAGATCTTGGGGACATGAAAGGAGCCTCATTTGGGCGTCCCTTAAACAGAGTTTCTCCAGCAAAAAAAAAAAATCCTTTCAACCCAGAATAACTTCTGATACTAAATTATTATTATTCCAGTTTGAGAAGCACTTCTCTAAAATGGAATCCATGAATGCCACAAGCTAGAAGCTGATTTATGTGAATAACTATGTATATTTGTTAGTCTGTTATGATTTACTATTATCCAGTCCATAATGTTTTCTGGCTCCATTGCTATAAGCCGGGAAACTGAATGTGCATTTAGTGCTAAGAGCAAAAAGAACTTTCTAACAAGGAGCTCTAGAGATAAATGAATGCTTTACACTGAAATATTGAGCTCTTAGAAACACTTTGGCTTGCTTTCAGTGGACTAAGCACGTTATGCTATCATTATGTTCTAGAAGGAAAAGAATCATAAACTTTGCAATAATGTTTTGATAGGGAAAGGCAAATGTATATGAGTTTATCTGATGGTGCTGAACTGCATGAAAATGTGAATTTCCATGACAATTAAGAGATTGGGTGGAATCAGATGGACATTTCTCCCACAGTTTGGTCCACATTGTGGATGGGCTGGTTTGCTCCATTTTATTGTGACCACATGGGGTATGTGCAGTGGTGGGTTGTTAAATTTTCCGCTACCCCACCGTGACGTCATGACGTCATGGGCTGAGCAAAAAAAATTAAAAATGTCTGTGCATGCGTCAAAACTCCGTTTGACGCATGCACTGTTCTTTTTTTTAGTGTGCATGTGTCAAACCTCTATTTGAACTGTGTATTCATGAAATGGAGGTTTGACGCATGTGCAGTTCTGGGCAGCCATTTTGGAGGGGTGCTGGAGAGGCAACTGACCCGGTCATCCGGGGGTTTACCACCACCACTACCCGGCAACCCCTCCTGATGGGGTGCTACCAGTTCAGGCATGCTGCCGGTTCGTAACACCCCATCACTGCGTATGTGCCTTTGTGAACTAGCTTACCTTGATCAATGCCTACCCATATATATTTAAGGGGGGTACTGTCAGGGGATATTGTGGGGGGTTTGGGTGGTGGGAGTATGACTGTTGTTTTGGTTCAGTTCCAGAATATGTGCTTGCTGGCTGTCCCTTTGCTGATGCTGCTCAAGGAGCTTGAAAAATGGGAAGCTTCCTGGCCACTCACCTTGTTAATTGCTGGTAGCGCATTAGTGATGTGTTAAAAGGGCATTTCAAAACAAAACAAAAATGTTTTAGCAACAATCAAAAATAAATGGAAAATTTTCCCTCCCTTTCACTCCTTAGGCAAGTGAAAAGGTAGATTCCCATTTCTCAAAATAATTAAGTGACTTAGGGAAAGCACAGAGGTTGCTTTTGGAAAACAACTGAAGAGTCTGAAGTTGAAATTATTATTACAATAAAAATCTATAATTAGATTCATAATTGAAGACTGTAGTATTAGTATTAGTAGTAGTAGTAGTAGTAGTAGTAGTAGTAGTAGGCGGCGGCGGCGGCGGCGGCGGCGGCAGCTTCATTAGATACACAATCGAGAACTAATACGAAATTAACAGTTCAAGCCCTAACCAAGGACCTAAATTAATGTGTGAGCATATATGCAATTCCTAGTAGAGTTGATTTTTGGAGAGTTAGGATGTTCAAGTCAAATAGGTCAAAAACTTCCAAATATGTAGGGCAGGGGTTCCCAACCTTTTCAAGCCAGGGGCCAGGTCACAGTCTCTCAGTCAGTTTTGAGGGCCAGATGGCCATTTTGCCCTGCCTGCATGATGGGGTTGTCATCTTGTCCCAAAAGCTTCAAAGTGGCAGTCATTTTGTTTCTCACATTCCCTTGGAGGGGAGGCACATGAAATGGCATCATGGGCTGGATCAAGCCCACGAGCCTTAGTTTGGGAACTCCTTATCTAGGGAGTCCTTCAGGTATTGCTCCAAGGGCTCCGATCACTATATATTTTGTAGAAGTAGCTCTTTTGATTTGGTTGTGTAGCAGGTCAGAAGCTTCCAAAACTCCCAGGTATTTGTATCCCTCTTCTGGTGTTATTGCTTTGATACATTTTTCATTATCTAATTCTGGTGGTGGTGGTGGTGGTTGATAAAAAATTTTCCTGACAACACCTCATGGGGAGCTTGTTTAGCATAAGACCAGGAAATTGGTCTGTCTAGTCACAGCCTAAGTTTCAAATGGCAGGAGAACATAGAACTGTCTCACTCCAAACCCACCATAAGGGTTTATTATTTGTTGCCTTGTCCTATGTCACAAGCCATGTTATAAATCACATAACACAATCTGGAGTGCAGGTTGAGAATGTCTGTAGAAATGTCACTGTGAAGATAGATTATAGCTGAAAGAGTAGGAACTATTTTCTCAGGGGATAATTTGGAACTCTGTAGATCTCTTGTGAATCTGGATCCTGGAATATAAGGTATTGGTTTGTTAACAGTCATCTAATACAGTTGTACCTTGCTTAAAGAGCATAATGTGTTCCACAGGATTGCTCTTTAAGCGAGTTTGCTCTTTAAGTGAAACACCATTGTAAGTGACCAATTGTGGGGAGGATTGTGAACCCCAATTTATTTGTTAAGTGAGTTTTTGGTTGGTTTTATTTGTTAAGCAAAGCGAACATTCAGAGAAAATTTTGCTCTTTAAGCGAGTTACTCTTTAAGCGAAGCGCTCTTTATGCGAGGTTTGACTGTACACTAAAAACATATGAAGCTTAAGTTGACAAACAAAAGGATGACTTTTATAGCTCTTGTTAGGATTGCAAACTCTTTGGGTTCTTTCCATTTTTACAGAGAAAAAACATTAATAATGGAAGAAAAACACAGAAAGTACTGGGCATTTTAGCTATGGCACCAAACCACTCCCCATAAACAAGCGAATGAACAAAAAAATTGCATTTCTGGACAAGAAGCGGTAGAGTGGAAGCCTTACTCCATCTGTTTTTCATATGTTGTAAGATGAAGAAATTACAGCCTATTGTGAGGAGGACAGCTCAACTTCCAGCCTGCACAACTTTGATGTAAGCCTGCCTATATAGAGTTGTGCACGCATACAAGTAGAACCAACTCTACCATGGGGCAGAAGGTGCTAGAGAGCAGGAAACAATGATGAGACACCAGAAAACAGAGCAATGGTTTGAATGGCATTTCTGTGCCAGTGTAATTGTTTTATGATATATATGCATAACATTGATGTATTTGCTGTTATTTCCTTGTTTTGTTGTATTATACTGTATTTTCTATTAGATTTAATTTCAAATGTATTGTGATATGCTGTGATTATGTAATATATTGTTGATTTTTGTGAGCCGCCCTGAGTGGGTTGCACCGAGTAGGGCGGCATATAAATTGAAATAAATAAATAAATAAGTAAATAAATAAATAAGAAAGTTTCAACTGCTAGTCCAGTCCATTTCTATGCATGGAAACAAGATGGTAGCTTTGTCTCAAAGAGGGAAATGCCTTGGACCAGATTGAATGCAGTTACCTCTTTGAATGATCAAACCTGCCTTTCACGAGGGCCAATATGAGACAAAGGAAAAGCTGAGCCTTCATTTCATTTCATTTATTCAATTTTTATGCCGCCCTACTCAATAAAAACCAACTCAGAGTGGCTCACAAATAACAAAACAATCAACAATATAATACAATGTAATACAGTAAAATATAATGATAGAAAACTACAATGCAATGGGATGAGCAATACAATGTAGCAATACTGTCAAGCAATACAATGTAGCAATATAATCGAGCAATCCAAAGTAGCAAAACAATCTAACAATACAATATAGCAATACAAGCAAACAATATTATGATACAATAAAGCAATACAATGTAGCATTAAATCGAACAATACAATGTAGTAATACAATTAATCGAGTATCATACATATATACAGTGTCCCGCCCCCACCCGCAGCTGCTGGCAGTTTCTCCCCTACAGCCATCAGTGGTGGAGCCCGGAGGGTAGGCAAGCACATCGTCTCACCACCTGCAGAGAGTGTCCTTTTATCAGCCTCTGGGTGTCAGTGGCAGCGTCTGGAGGGTGGCCAGGAGCTCCATCTCACCGCCACAGCTGCCAGGAATTTCTCCTCCTCCGGGCGTCAGTGGCGGAGCCTGGAAGGCAGTTTTATGAACAGAGTTTTTAACAATGTTTCTTAGTTAAAAAGATGGTATTTTTGTAGCAGATTGTCTCAAATTATCTAAACGGTTTGATATGGTTCTCCATTAATAAAAAAAATCTAAATAAGTTTTCCTACCCAGTTAATCATATTCTTGAGGGAAAACATAAGGCAGGAAAATTATTAAGGAGCATGTCAGTAATATACACATCTTTATTCTGTCAACCCTTTGCCAAAAAGGGGGTGGGAGTGGAGATTGACAGTAAAAGCCACTTCACTTTTTTCGCAGTACAAAATTCACCATCTGTTTTATATGTACTAGCTGCCTATGTTTGATGAATTCACACATATTTCTAAAGCCCCAGAGTAACCATTTGAATGGAAATTTGACACTACTTGTTATTGGAAAGGGGGGGTTTGAGGTGGGGACTGAAGAGGCTTCACGTTTGTTGAATTAAATGTGTGTATAAGCAATACATTTTATTAAATTTATTCCCCAAAATAGAGAGGACCAAAATAATATTGATGGCAGAAGGCACAGCTGGTGCACAAAGCTATCATGGAAAAAGCATGAAGGGCAAGGGAACTAGAAATACTCTGCTGCTAAGAATATCAGCAACATTTCAAGCACCGATTCAACAATCTAGCTGTACTGTGATAGAATCTCTGGAACTGATGCAAAGCATATGGATGCTGTTATGTCTAGAAAAGCACACTTTATATCAATGGACTGAATTGCTAGTCACAACCCTCATGCTTGGCCATGAGGAGGAAGAAAGGAAGCTGCCTTCTTCTAAACCCAAGCACTGGTCTAGCTAACTCGGCTACATCAGCTGGGACTTGCAGCATTTCTCCAAGGTTCTTTCCTTGGTCCTGCTTATAGATGCTGGGATCAAACTTAGGACCATCAGCATGCAGGTACAGTAAAACCTCGGATAACGCTAAAACTTGGTTTCACAAGTCTTGGTGTTTTCTGATTTTTAGTGTTATCCGATGCATGTTAAAATCATATGGGATGCATCGGATAACGTTAAAGCTCCATAGAGATACATTGTAACCACATATGCATCCCATAGGATCTTAACGTTATTCGATGCAATTCTCCCCCCTCAAATTGCTTAACATTATGCGATTTTAGCGTTATCTGATGCAAACGTTATCTGGGGTATTACTGTATATGCTCTGCCACTAATCAACAGGCCCACCCTATAGTCCACTCTGAAGTATGTTCACTGTGGAAGCAAAGCCTGAGCTGAATAGGACCTGATTCTAGATAAGATACTTAAGAATCCATCAGTACATACATGTTTCTGTTCTAATGTAAATCTCAAAAAGGAATTATGATCCTAACTCAAAGACGCCCTAGCTGTAGGATATTAAACACAGTATGAATATTTAGCGAAGACAAATACGTATCATTCTCTACACGTGACAAGATCAAAAAACTAGACAGATTAGAGCTACAAATGGTGATACTATAAAATCATTATCAAGTGATAACAACTATAAATACCTTGGAGTGCTAGAAGCAGATATCCCACATACAAAAGTTAAAGATTTGACACAAAGAGAATACATCAAAATACTGCTGAACAATTTCAAAATCAGAATTAAATGGTGGAATTACAATCAAAGTCATAACCACATGGCAGTTCCAGTAATCAGATACCCAGCTGGAATATAGATTAGACCCAAAGTGAACTAGAAAATTTGGATGTAAAAAATAGAAATTAACCCTGATGTGGACAGGTTATACTCTATTTGAAAATTTGGAGACTATGGATTACTACAAATGCAAGTAGTAGTAGTAGTAGTAGTAGTAGTAGTAGTAGTAGTAGTAGTAGTAGTAGTAGTAGTAGTAGTAGTAGTAGTAGTAGTAGTAGTAGTAAGCCTAAGTGATCACAGCAATAGAAGCAGAGAAAAATTACCTATGTTAGTGACATTGGAAACCATTTTGAAAACAATAGAAACTAGAACTCAAGGAATTAGTGCAAATAGCAAATGTCAGCTCTACCAAGAAAAAGATGAAAAAGATGAAACTGTATCACACCCCATCTATGAATGTTCACAGATTGCACAGACAAAACACAAAGCATGACATGACAGATTTGCAAAATTTGTACACTGATCACTATGTAAAAAATGTAACCTGACAGCATCTGAGAAATTGTGGGAACATCAGGTAAAGAAAGTGTTAGGAAATGATCAAGTTATGATCTTGTGGGACTTTCAGATGTATACTGACAGATGCTTTGAGTATAATATGTGATACATAACAGTAACAGAATGAAGAAATGTCTGGATAAATGACATTGCAATTCCAGGGGACACCAGAGTTGAAGATAAAGAATTGAAAAGCTTAACAAAATACAGAGGTGATACAGATAACCCAATTTTGAACGAAACAAAACAATTTTAAAGTGGGCAGGTTGTAGGAGTTGGTGTGGCTCTCCAAGTTCCAGGCATAGCCATGTGTTGGCTTCAGACTTCTGGAAGATGTCCATTCTTGCTCTGGGCATTAAGTTCAATTACAGAAGTGCTTTTACTCTCAAAAGGTGATGTTGGTATTAGCTCTGGCATATCTAAAGAGGATTAGGTAATCTATGTGATTTGTTAGATGCTCTCTGCAGTTATCAACAGTTTACGTGTAGATAGAATTATGACTTGACATAAAAACAGTAAGGCAAGACACTTACTTTTCATGACTTGTCTGGAGTTCTTAAACATTGTAGTGTTTACGACAACACATGTTTATGAGTTATGAGAAGATGATAGTTAGAAACTAAAGACATTTCCTGGAGGTGTTAAGAGCCTGTAATAATTCTACCACAGCCAAAGTTCCCTTCAAATAAAGTTCAGCCGTATGAATTTACTTTTTTATTATTTGAAAATTTCTGTTGCAATTGATATAAATGCTCAGAGAGCAAGAGAGGAATGTTATTAGAAACTTGTCCCTTGAGGCATCTCTTATAACACAGAAACAGAAGAGATGCTGAGAAAAGGGGTGTGGTTCAGTGGTGGTGAGATGGAAAGAAACTGTAGCATAAAAACGTAACATACTCCATAAATGCAAGTGTTATATCTCTTTAATGTCATAGAATGCAGTTAACATCATCTGGATGTTTCATTCTGATTCAGAAAATTGGAAACTACCAGAGATTTGTAGATGTCGCGTGGATTTCAGCCCCCCTCCCCAGGGCTGAAGCCAAATTTGCTGCCCCATGATGGACGCTGGTACGTCCCGCTCCCACTAGGACTTCTGGGAATTGTATTTTAAGAACACACACAGCCCAAAAAGGGCAGCCCGGGGCCAGCCATCCCCCTAGCCCCCCTAGCGATGCCACTGGTTAAAATCTCATATATTCCTATACTAGAACTATGCATTGTTTGTTACTTACTTAATGCTAATGTTAATACCCTCCATTTCCAAGGAGTTCAAGGTAACATATGGCACTCCCTCTCTTTGTGTAATTCTCACAACAATGTTGTGAACTAAGTTGGGCTGTGAAAGGTACTGGCCCAAAGTCACACAGTGTGTTTCATAGTTTTTTTGGGGACTAAAGCTCAGATCTCTAAAGTACCAGTCAACCAAACTTGCTTTGGCTGAGGTAAAATGAGAGTGAGAAAAAGGAAGTTCATTGTTTATCTGATACAAAAACTCTCAATTAACTTTCAATGTGAAAACCCACCTGGAGAATGTCTTCTAAAATACCCTAGAGCAGTGGCTCCCAACCTTTTTTTTTCCATGCCCCACCTAAGCATCTCTAAATCCTGATCGCCACCCGCACCCCATGACATATAATTCTTATTATTCAAAAAGTGAACTCTTCACATGGAGGAAGCCAAAACAGTTATTCACTGTTAATAACTAATTATCAAATTGCCCCCCCCCTTTTAAAATCAAATTGCCCTCTTGTGGGGGGTGCCCCATATTGGAAACCACAGCCCTAGAGGCATTTGCAGGTTGATGGGGAGAAATATGCAATTGTCAGTGTACACCTACTCAAAGGTAAGCCTCACTGTTTTCCATGGTGCTTACTCTCAAATAACTAGTGGGTTTGAGTTTGCAAGACTTAGGAGGGTTATTAATGATAGTATGCCCTTTTGGAAGTCACAAATGTATAGGGTCACCATACATCAAATATGTAGTGTCATGGCCTACATGAGATCAGATTGATTTATTCAGTATATGTGAGGGATTCATTCTTTTGCTGATGTTTTTCAAAAGTGTTTTTTTCAGGGTTGGTCTAGAATTAGACTTCATGGATCAAGGTGTAGATTGGGCCACATGGTTTTGAGAACCCCCTCCAACTATATGGTTGTATGAACAAATGTTTCTGCTGTAACTCGCTAACGGATCATGAGACAGAAAGTCCAGCCCTACTAACTCGCCTGGCAGAGATATTGCAGCTCAGTCAGAAAGCTAGGAGAGAGTTTTCCCTGAAATTGTGGAGAACCTGTCACCAATCATCATCAGTAATGTAAAGGCCTAGCTCAGGATAAGATTTTCCTATGTTCCCATGAAACTCCTTAGATATCAGCAGTAAATTTGTAAGAAAGCCATTTTCTACCTGCCATTTTTCCTCCTTGGCTACATATACAGCTCTCCATTTCCCCAACATATCTTCACATGGACTGTCTCAAGAAGATTATGCTGAATGTGACTGGTTGTAAGTCAGTGAAAGTCGTCGCTCAACAGGAATTGAACCTGGAACTATCCGCTCCTAGTTTGTCTGACATTCTAACCATAGGCAGGCTATTTGGAAGACAAAAATAGAAGCAACTCTGTGTTTCTGTCCATATACACCAATCCAGTATAGGTGTTATACATATACAGTAAAACCTCACATAAAGAGCGCCTCACTTAAAGAGTAACTTGCTTAAAGAGCAGAATTTTCTCTGAATGGTTGCCTCACTTAACAAATAAAACCAACCAAAAACTCGCTTAACAAATAAATCAGGTTTCACACACACACCCATCAGAAGTCACAATTGGTCACTTACAATGATGTTTCACTTAAAGAACAAACTCACTTAAAGAGCAATCCCATGGAACGCATTATGCTCTTTAAGCAAGGTACCACTGCACTTTAGTTTTCATTGACCTGAATGACTCAAGATTGTACTCTTCTTAGTAAAAGCTTTAAAAGACTACTACCTAAGGATTTTTCTAAAGATATTGCACAGATCTTTTGTCTTTCTTTCCTTTTTTTTGTCTCTCTTTTGTCCCTTTGTCCACTTTAATATAATGGAGCGTAGGTGGCGTTATTGAACATGCATGAGATAGTTGAAAGGAAGATAGTGTTGGCATGTGTAGTTGTGTGAATGAAGCAGGGTAAAATAAAAGTTTCATCTAGAAGTACCTAAAGAGTCTGCAGGCAATATATTCCAACACCACTTTCCTAAAACTAGATTTTAAAATATGCTTGAAACATCTTCCCCTTTTTTAGCATCTTGTTTTTACAGGCTTCTCCGCTTAAAGAAAATATTTTCTTCTACTCCTCAATTTGAAATTTCTGTTAGAATTTTTCAGAACAGAGCAAATAAAAAGCAAAGACCAGTGAAGTCTTCTTTACAGATATACCGCATATACTAGAGTATAAACTGAGATTTTTAGCTCCAAAAATGAGCCCCAAAAAGAGGACACAGCTTATATTCAGGTCAGTGACCGCAAGGATCCCAAAACTGCAGCAGATTGATATGCACCAACAATTTAATTAATTTTACCATATTTTCATGTATTTTAATTATTGAAATTCACTAGCAGCTGCTGCATTTCCTACCCTCGGCTTATACTCAGGTCCATGTATTTTCCTGGGTTTTCAGGTCAAAATTAGGTACCTTGGCTTATAGTTAGGTTGGCTTATACTTGAGTATATATGGGTATATTTTAAACAGGGAGATAACAAAATGATATACACAAGGCATTTTAAAAATTATCTTTCAAAACCTTGGCACATTACTTTAAAACAAAATAGCAGGCCTTGTACAGTAGTTTTAGCAGATTTTCTGGGGTACAGAGAAAGTGCCTCCTCAAAGATTGTGATATTCTTGAACCACAATTGGGGATACTCTGGGGAATGGCAACCTTGTTGTGTCAGCTAATCTTTTTCACACTAGGTCAAGCAAAAGAAACTATGGAATGAATTCACCAAAAGGTGGCTTCATTTTGGCAGTTTGAAGTCTAACCTAAACATGAAAGAAGAAGCAGATTTTGGTGGACCTTCCTGAAATCAGGAGTCAATTATAGACAAGAAGGCACTCTTATCAAAGGTATCAACAGAAAGATCTATTAATGATTGTTAAGGTTTGGTGACTGACTTGAGTTTTTACCTGCATACATTCAAAGAAATAAAAAAAATGAAGGATTGAAAGGAAGGGTATCTAGAATACACAAGTTCCTTCACCCTATCTTCATACTTAAGATATGAAGATATCTTCTGTGAGCAGCCTCCAACTTTATGTGATCCTCCCTTTCCATAATAAAGAGGTGGGGAGCTATTATTAGACCCTTTTAAGGATGGGCCTTGGAGTCAATTGTTTTGTGCCTTATACATGGAGGTACATATATGGAGGTACACACAAACACAGTAGTAATCAATTTTGGTAAAGAAATATGTTTTCTAATCTCTCAACGGGTAATGCTGGGTCATTCAAGAAATCAGTGCCCTTTTTATAAAATAGAACTGAGAGAAATTCTATATCTCATCATCCCTCTTCCTCTTAAATTAGTTTTTCATTCCTTACTTTCTTTCCTTCTGTTCTGCTCAGTGTGGGCTCAGCTTGGCCGGAGAAGGACATTGTCCACACAGTATGATAAGCCAAGAACTATTATTTTGCATTATAACGAGACATTTTAGTCTTCCACAGTCCTGTTTTGTTGTTGAAATTAACTCAGAGGTTGGCATTCTACAAGGCTGTCTTCTCCACAGTTGTAAAAGATGTACCCAGCTTTGAGCCATTTCCCATGTAGTTTTTTCCCTATGAATAAAAACATGCTGATACAAAAGATGTCCAAACAAATCTATTGATTTTTATCGCTGATGCACTTTTTTTCTCCTAGTCAATGTAGCATATCTAGGCAAAATGTTTTTGCTTTGATTCAGCAGAGCAAGAGTGATATACATGTGGTTGTCGGGAGCCGGAAATAAAAATTTCTTCCAAAAGGGTGGTCTGATAATATTCACTGGTTTATAGAAATTTATTTTTATTCTGTCTTGTATATTCAAGGCTTTGTATCTTCAACTATGACACTTAGAATTCTGCTCACATGAGCACATGGAATATTTTTCTGACCTACAATACACTGGAATTCTCACTGAGCTCACAAAATACTCCACAATGCCCAGCCTATTTACCTCCACAGCTAAGGAACCCACAGCAGGGCCACCCAGCAAAGATAGTAAAGTTGGGTGAGTTCTCAGCCCAACCGCCACATCCTCTGCCAAGAAGGAATGCAGGGAGACCACAGCATCCAGAGACACACATAGGATAGGATGTTTTATCCCTTCACCATTGCCCAGTAGGCTGAAGGAGTCAGAGTTGGGCCAGAAGCATGCTGAGGTTCCTGGTTCAAATCGTCATCTGGTTCAGGTACAGGCTGGAGCTCAGGGTCAGCTCAGGAAAGTATCTCCTGATCCAGGTCGTCTTCAGAGTCTGATCAGGACTGAGTCACAACAGGTGTGGTCAGGCCCACAGCCTGAAAACATTGAGAAGCACTGACATAAGGCCTGTTCCTGAATAGTGAGTAGGCTTACACACAGATAGCAATCAATAGCACATGGTAAACATGCATAGCTGTTGACTTAATGACTGCTTTTACTGTTCAAAAAGCTTGCCATAGTTTTCTGTCCTGATCTAACTCTTCCCTTTTCAAACTGTGAAGAAGAAAACCCATTCTCCATATTCTCCTTCATTTAAAATAAATTATGGTCAAGTTCTCTCCATAGAAATGGTCCATTCAAGAGAAATTACTTTTGATAATCAAATATATGAATTTGCTGCCAGGAAATGTAGAAAAAGAAGATTACTTTTATAGTAAGTTGAATATAGCTTGCCATTATGTTTAAGCATTTTCTTTAATTTTACTGATGTTTATATCCATTGAGGAAACATGAAAAGAGAATCCCATATGCTGAAAGACTGAAGAAATATGATATCTTACAAGTATAGCCAACATACCGGATTTTTTTTCCATTGTGTTTTAGAGATAACCCATAAACCTTAACATAATGCTTGTGGTGTGATATACTTTTTTCATAAAGGAGGATATGAGTGTATTTAGTGGTCTTTTCAGGGGGGAGAGAATAGCACAGATAGGCTGAAATACCCTTGTTTAGCATAGTACAGTATGTTGCAACTAAAGTATGCCCTTTAAATCAGTGAGGATATGCTAATTCATCTCCTCCAAAAACCCTATTGATTCAATGGACCTACTTTAAGGAGTAGGTCCATTGCAGGGCGGGAAAGTAATGTTTAAAATGAACATTCTATTTTGGAGCTTCTCCAGTTCTTCAAAGCAGTCTGTCTATGATTTCTCGGGTGAGGAACCATAAGGAGACTCATTGCCCGATATGCTATAGTGGTAGAGACAGGCACCAGACGGTATGAGAAGGAATTAATACTATTAGACTCTTGTTCCAATCAGTCCAGGCCTGCACAATCAAGAGTTGAGGTAATGGAAACTATAGCCTCATCTCTAGAGGCCCACAGATTCCCCAAAATATTACTAAACAGTGGTATAACATTATGAAACCATTTGCTTCTTCAAGCTTGGGAGAGGAAAGTAAGGATTCAAAGCAGTAGAAGGTAAATATGTGATGTTTTCGTGTAAATGTTATTTATGCATGTATTCATTTACTTACATTTTTTTAAATTTGTCCTCCAATGGGCTGCCCAGGTGGTGCTGGGGTGTGGGTGGTATTCACATGCCTCACCGCTGCTCTGGGAGCTGCACTGGTTGCCACTTTGTCTCCGGGTGCAATTCAAGGTGCTAGTTATTACCTTTAAAGCCCTACATGGTAGTGGGGCAGGATACTTAAGAGAGCACCTCACCACAAGAACATCTATCTGTCCCACCAGAGCGGACCAGAGAGGCTCTCTACTTGTTCAATTGGCCAGAGAGGCGCATCTCTCTGGCACCAGGAGGAGGGCCTTCTCTGTGTCCGCTCTGGCCCTACAGAACCTCCTGCTAACAGAGCTACATCTCCAGATGGAGTTGCTGCCCTTTAGAAAGAATTTAAAAACATGGCTGGCAGGGCAGGTGTTGGGTGCGGGAGGTATAATGACCCCAGCCTGCTGGATGATTTAAGCCCCTCCCTCCCTCAAGATGTAGTAATTTGGCATTCTTTTAAATTTTTTAGATCTTAAATTTTAATCTTTCACAGTTTTAAATGTGAGGGTTTTGAGTAATGTTTTTAAAGAATGTTTTAAGTGTTATTGTGGTACTTTTATGATCTGTAAACCACCCTGAGTCACCTCAGTGAGGAGGGCGGTGGATAAATATGAATAATAAATAAGGAGGATCCTCCACTGTATGTTCACAACAATTTCATTAGTTCTCTTAGACTGAGAGGTTGTAGGTGACCCAAAAGAAAGGAATCCACAAGCATCAAAGTTGAGTACAGATACAGGTAGATCTGGGGCAAAAGTGGGGGGTTGTATTGGGCAGAAGGTTAGAAAGAACAGCATCTCAATCTTGGTCTCTTTTCATCTCCCACTGGTGCTGCTGTATTGGTCCTTGTTTATTTCTGCACATTGCAGCAGCGCCAAAAGAAAGAAAGAACACAAGCCACCTCTCACTATGAAAGCACAGTGGTTTGGCCTCTTAACTGAAACACCAAGTGAGAGCCTCCTCAGCTGCCATTGCCTCTTGTGCCAAGTGTAGTGCAGCCTCTTAACTGGCACATTAGGTGAGAAGCTCCTTAGCCTGTTTCCAACCCCAGCTCTTGCAAAATCTAACCTGGCCATCAGCGAAGGAAGAAAACCCACTTGACAGTCTTGTGTAAGATTCAGATCTGTGTATGCTCACTTGAAAATAAATGTGATTCCTTGCCCCTTAGGCTCTTCTTTGCAAGCAGAATTGAAGCAACCAATGTCTGCTTTAGCATTACCTTACTAGCTGTGAGGAATTAAAGTGATTGTGAGATAGGGTAGGGTAGGAAAAGCCCTAATGTGAGGAAAGATAAGATCTAAGGTAGGTAGGTTGGTACTTGTAGGTATGGAAATTGTCCCCCTGCCACAAATGAAGGTTTGCTAATCAATTTTTTATGATGTGCCCCACTAACTCTTTTTTTACAAGTTTATTAAATTAACAAATGACTAGGATTTGTTATTCCTCCTCTGATATTAGAGGGATATATCTATGGTAACTAATAACAGCCATTGATAATTTTAAATTTTGTCTACTCCCCTTTTAAAACTCAGGATTTGCAGTAGAATCAAAATTCATATTCAGAATTTAGAACTACAACCCCTTGGATTCAGAACTTGTTGTCAAGAAAGGGGGCCAACTGGGAAAAGACTCTTCAAGGGTCTTACTAGGGAACCCCAACTTGGGGTTCCCTCATGCAGGCAAGTCCTTTAAGCTCAACTGCCTGTCTGACTGCCCTGAGAACTCTCCCTCTCGATCCTCCTTCCTGCTTCTTTGGTGGGGAAGATGGCCTTCTGCTCTTAAGCAGGGATGTGGTAGCATCTATTGGCAACAAGGCTGAAAAACAGTTTGTTTACACTTTGCCACCTTCCCACAAAACACGCTCACACACACAAAGCAGAGTTGGCCCTGGGAAGCTGCCCTGGGTATGAAGATAGTTGTTACCTTCAAGGCAGCGACGTCTTGAAGATTCACTTTCCCAGGCCCGGCAAGGGATACAGGTGTCCTACCTTCTCTGGATCACCCTGACAACCTTATCAGTGCTTGAGAAAGCCCCCCCCCCTTCTCATGCTGTGCCGGTGCAAAGTTATAGTCCTTAGTTTGCCCTTCTCTCAGGCCTGCTCTGCTCTGCAGAATTACCCTTCTTTCTTGGTAGCCAAAAACCACAACTTCTGGATGTCTTTCTGGCTTTTATTGAAGAAGAAGAATAGTCCATGTATATGCAGGATACATAATGAAGAAAATAAGCTAATCTACTCTAATTTAACAAGCTTAATAAAATAAGACAATAACTATCCTCACCTATGAAAGCTGTTCTTTTCAGTGTGTGATTGTTAGCCCCCATCAGGATTTCCTTAGATCTCCATGTCTTGAGTTCGAAGTAGCATAGGCTCCCACCTATGTCCAAAAGGTTCCTTCTGATCAGCCAAAAGGTGCTGTTTTTATGTGCTTTTTGGGTGTTCACCCCTACCTCTAAAATGTTAAACATGTAAAATGATCTAATTGTTTTGACTATGTGTTGTTTACTCAAACAGGTGTTTCTTTTGATATAACTACATTCCAGACATGAATTGACGTAATTTGACATTCTCAGGTATATGTTTGTTTCCCTGTCCCCAGATGTGTGAACAGGTGTGTGAACAGGTGTGGATGTTCCATACTCCATTTCTGTGTGAAAGTCACTTTTTCTAAGATGATTGGAATTGAAGTTCATCAGCACATGGTAACCCCACATAAAAGAATAAATAAAGAAATAAAGAGCCAGTACTCAATGAGACCCAACCAATCCAGGCCCTTTGGAGATTCAAAATTTCTGCTCCTCCTCCCCCAGATGTTCTGCCAGGTTGCTGATAGCAGTCCTTGTGATGCTATTGAATGGAAAATTTTGCAGGTGATTTGACTTAAAATTATTTAAAGCAGGCTGCCTAAACTACGGCCTGTGGGCCAGATCCAGTCCATGGTGCCAAATCATCTGGCCCACACCGCCGTTACCACTCCCGGAAGCAGAAGTAAAACACACATGAGTGTGTGCATAATGTGTCCATGCATGCACATAATGCTGCTGTAAATTACCAATGGCTGTCATAAATGCGTTTATGACACATGCGGGACATTTATGGCACAGTTAAGCACATGTGGTGGGCATGTTATGCACACTCTCATGTGCATTTTACTACCACTACCGGTGGGAGGAACCATGTGACCAGCCCGCTCAACCACGTGACTGGCCCACGTCCCAAAAAAATTGGCCATGCCTGAGTTAAAGGAAGGTCAGACAAACACAAAAGAACACAACCTTCAAACACCTCTCTTTCATTAATACAAACTGTTCACACTTCAGAGGTTCTCTTTTGGGAACCAGTATAGCAAGTACAGAAAAATGAAGAAAAAAGCCTCTTTCAGGGTTGGTTGTTTTTCATTAAAACATAAAAGGCCCATCCCGATGCAGCAGTAGCGGTATCTGGAAGCCAGATTTGTACAGAGCTCTAAGCTCAAGGTCCACTGAAAAACCGGAGAGACTTATTATAACTGACATATTGCATTCAGAAGCTACACCGAGGAGACAACAAGAGGGGACCTTTTATTGTCTGTCTGTCTGCCTGCCTGCCTGCCTGCCTCTATCCCGCACATCTGGGATATTTTCCCACACTGGGCAGCTTACAACAATATTTTTTAAATCTTTAAAATAAAAATTAAACAAATTGAATAAATTCAACAAGAACAAAAATGATACACACTCCCAATTTTTAAAACCCAACAACAACAAAACACATATTGGCGATGGAAAATGTTTATCAAAAGCTGTTGCTCAGCCATTAACAGTATGTCCTTAAAAGCCTCTTTAAAGAGGAATGATTTTAGTTGTTGTTTTTTAATAATACAGGATAGACTGCAACAGTATGTGGAGAGAGAATTACCAGAAGTGCAAGCGGGTTTCAGAAGAGGCAGGGGGACTAGAGATCACATCGCCAACATAAGATGGATCATGGAAAAAACAAAGGAATATCAGAAACAAGTCTACTTCTGTTTCATTGATTACACGAAGGCTTTTGATTGTGTCGACCACAACAAAATGTGGCAAATAATTAAGGAGATGGGAATACCAGAACACCTTATATGCCTCATGAGAAATCTGTACATGAATCAAGAAGCAACAGTTAGGACAGAAAATAGAATGACGGAGTGGTTTGGAATAGGAAAAGGAGTAAGACAAGGCTGCATTTTGTCACCATGCTTATTCAATTTATACACAGAGCACATAATGCGCAATGCAGGAATGGAGGAATCACAATTTGGAATCAAAATTGCTGGAAGAAACATCAACAATTTGAGATATGCAGATGATACCACCCTAATGGGAGAAAGTGAGGAGGACCTAAAGAAGCTCCTAATTAGGTTGAAAGAAGAAAGTGAAAAAGCTGGCTTGAGACTCAATATCAAGAAAATGAAGATAATGACAACAGGCCCTATCAGTCCATGGAAAATAGATGGGGAAGAAGTAGAAGCAGTGACAGATTTTACTTTCTTAGGATGTAAGCTCACTGCAGATGGTGATTGCAGCCATGAAATAAAAAGGCGACTGATTCTTGGGAGGCAAGCGATGAGAAACCTGGGGAGCATAGTGAAAAGCAGAGACATCACATTGAAAACAAAAATTCGCATAGTCAAGGCAATGGTATTCCCTTTGGCAATGTATGGTTGCGAGAGTTGGACCATTAGGAAAGCTGAACGCAGAAGAATAGACGCCTTTGAGATGTGGTGTTGGAGGAGAGTTTTGAGAGTCCCATGGACAGCGAGGAGAACAAATAGGTCAATCTTAGAAGAAATCATCCCTAACTGTTCCTTAGAAGGTCAAATAATAAAGATGAGGCTAAAGTACTTTGGTCATCAAATGAGAAGAGAGGATTCACTTGAAAAAGCTTTGATGCTTGGAAGGGTCGAGGGCAAAAGAAGAAGGGGACGGCCCAAGATGAGATGGCTAGATGGTATTGTGGAGACAATGGGCACAGAACTGAGCGAGTTGAGGGGGATGGTGGAGGACAGGAGTGCCTGGCGGACAGTGGTCCATGGGGTCTCAGAGGGTCGGAATCGACTGTGCGACTGAACAACAAAAAAGCCTAAACTTTAGACTTTCTGGGTCTGCATGGTCCCCTCTTCCTCAAACCCATTTTGGACCAAATTCCAGGAAATCCAGGTAAATTACAGGCTCAGGCAACAACATGGGGGAGAGAACAAAGACAGTATAAAGGTGTCATCTGGAAGAGCTTTGAAGTAATGTTGTCTACACTGTTCTGTTCTTACAGTTATATTTTGCATAACTTCGTGATAATAAATAAATTTCGTGTCAGAAATTATTCTGGGTTGAAAGGATTTTTGCTGGTGAAACTCTGCTCACGGGACACCCGAACAAGGCTCCTTTCATGTCCCCAAGATCTCTCATGCAGCACTTGGGTATCGAAACCCAACCTTCCAGTCTCTAAGCTCAGCGTCTTAACCACTAAGCCACCTCAGTGCTGCTTTGTAATACTATGTATATTTTTTACATGGTTTTTCCTTTCTAAACTCTAGAAGGACTTCAAACAATGCCATTGTGGGGACTTTTTTAACTGCCAACAACCCCATTTCGTGAAATTAAGGCTGTATATCTGTATGCGTGCCTGGGAACAATTTCAACAGTATTATTAAGGTAAAAATGGTTGCCAAAGGCAATAAGTTCTATACATATCAGAGAATAAACAAAACGAAAATGCTGTGGCACTTTTTGTTTTTGTTTTGTCTATTTTCAGATATGCCTAAAAAACAGACTAACACGGCTACTATTCCCAAAAATGCTATACATTAATTGCAATCCTATATTTGTAACAAATCTGTTTTAAATATATAGTGTTATGCTGACAAGGTTCAGATAAACTATTTTTTTTTAAGAAAAGATTGTCTGTGAATTGTGAAGAGGAATTTATTGCATAAATTAATCACTTCCATTCCATCATAAAGGCAATGCAGACTTTTGCCCCCATTAAGAAATTTGTAGATCCAGGGAGGGACGTCTCTGGAGAAAATAATGTTATTTTTTTTCTGTACAGAGCAGAGTGCCATTAAAACAACTGTTTAAGAAAATTTAATAATCTCAATATAACAAGTTTTTCCTCCTGTCAACTGTTAATTGTGATACCGCCTTCCTAACAGACCACAACCTGGGCAATTTCCCTTCTGTTGTTAAAAGTTTGTTTGGCATGCTTATTCTTCTGGCTTCAAATTGAAAAGTAGCAAGAGTTGGGGTCAATTCCTTCCACAATGGAAAACATACAGTCAGGTCAAGAAAAGCCACTGTAGGGGATGCAAGTTGAAGAGTCTGGTTTAGTAGCTGTAATCCTGCTGCTTGTTTACAAATGCATAAAGAAAATGACATCACATTCAATTGCTTTTAGTTAGCAGTTAATGAGTCATCCCTGAGTATTTTAGTGGATACCTGTGCCCACTGGCTTGATGCATGCTTAAGAAACCAATAGGGACTCTTTAAGGGTCAGTCAGAAGGTATTTAAAGATGTACTGTTTTCGTTTGTCATATGTAACAAAGTAACAGAATTTCAGGTAATGTCTTCTAATTTGGGACTGTATCATAACGCATCAATAGAAGATTTGTATGCATGTTGTATATTTGTGATACTTAACTTGTTTTCTTTGAATTTCAGTTTAGAACAGGGAGTTCTGAAACAGACAACAAGCACAGGAAAGATGACTGGCCCATTTCCCAACCATAGTTTTTGTTTTGTTTTGTTTTGTTTTGTTTTGTTTTGTTTTGTTTTGTTTTGTTTTGTTTTGTTTTGTTTTGTTTTTGCAGGAAGGTTGAGCCGGCAAGGTTGGGCAAGTCTATTAGTTTTATTTTTCTCCACATTCACATTTTGGACATTTTGCTAAATTCTGTTAAAAAGAAGAAACTGAAACTAAAATTATCTCCTTTACTGAATGGGGAGAATGTTTACCACTCCTTTTCCCAGATATGAGATTGATAAAATGGGAATTTACACATCACCAAAAAGACATGATTTGTATGTGCCAAATTGTATGGATAAATTCAGATTACCATAATGAGAACAAATCAAGTTGTGTAATTTTTATCATGCTTTGTCTTTTTTTCAGGATACAATAGAGGACTATTTATGCAGATTCAAGTTTGTGAAACATGTTAAATTTGCTTTATGATTATTAACCACTAGCACCAGCAGCTATCTCTTGACTGCTTCAGGAAAGTCCAATGGTGCTGGGGACAGGGTAAATACAGGACTGACTCAAACTCCTTCTCACATAGCATCCAGATCTAGTGGAGAAATAACTATTTGGAATTACAATTTCCAGAATATCTCAGCCATGCTCCAATTCTCCTGTAGATTAGTTTACAGACTAGAAAAGCAGGTTTTCCAAGTTCTACACAACCCATCCTATGAGATCCAGGCAGAAAGTGATGTATTTGGCTTTGCTCCCCTTTGGTGAAAATTGGTCTGACATGGGGAAGAGGATACTGCTCTTCCCCCGCTTGCATATCAAACTATCACACACACACACACACACACACACACACACACACACACACACACACACACACACACACACACACACACACACACACACACACACCAGAGATATAGAGGAGAAGGAGGGCTAGGAGCCAAATTGGAGGAGGGTTTTTTAATAGCCATTTTGCCCCCCATGAATAATGCCTGACGGCGGTCCCGTGGGGTGGCAGGGCGTAATGGGAGGTGGTTTTAGTGGGTAAGAATCCCACACACTGTGAAGCCAGAGCAAGGGCTCACAGTGTCTTTTGAAGATTTCCACCTGCCCTTAAAACACACACACACACACACACACACACACACACACAATGAGCCAGAACTTTACTTTGACTGGCAAAAATACAAGGGCAAAGGTGCTACAACTCCAAATGGTTTCCTTCTGACCTTAATTTTTCACCTTCTTTTTGGCTAATCACAGTTTTAATTATCTGCACATTTGTACTCGCTCAAAGGCTAACATTCAATTTATCTATGGAAATTCAAGGCAACCCATGCAAAAAAAAACAGATTTGTCTACTCTTAATGAGGTCATTATTATTCATGGTAAATGTAGTTGGAAATGCATTAATAGCAAAATGCTTTCTTTCCATTTTCAGACAGCTGAGGGGACAGAGGTGAAAAAAGAAAGTGACTGCAGTTTATAGCTTTGTCATTTATGTCTGGTTTTGTCATAGAAGCAAAACAACTTCCTGAAATTTTCCAGGGGGAGAGGGACCTCAAAATAACAACTAGAACAAGTCATAAACTTTTTGAAAAACCTTGTGGATTAAGTCCTAGTGCAAATCCAAGCTAGAAGCAGACCTGTTGAATCAAATGCTGAATAGCGTGCCAACATCCTACTGACCCAAATGAACTACTCTGGAACTGCTAATAAAATTCTGGACACTATTCACAAAAAAGTGGTTTGCCCATTTGGAGAGAATGTCACGAAATTCCATACCTTAAGGCAGACCCAGAGAAAGGTGGAGCGATAACGCCAAAGAAATATGATGAGAATACCAAATAATGCTGATGGAGGCCGCTAGAAATGCCTGAACAAGAATTTTGTCTCTCCCTCGACATTCGATGGGGTAAAAGAGGAAGAAGAGAAGAAGACTATTTTATTTCCTGAAATAGCAAGCTGGGGTGCTATAATCAGAGGTGTAGTAACTACTGGTAAAAATGTGGAAGTGTTTAACCCTGAATTCCAGCTGCATTCAGACCTCAGTTTACAAACTTGCTTTATTTGGCAGCACTGAGCAGACAAGGCTCAGAATTTAATTGGTAAACTGGAATAATAGTGACCTCTACCAAAGTTGTTCTGTTGATGACCAACAGAACAGCTATAAAGCAGTTTGCACATTAGAAGCCTTATTATTCCCTCTAATTACAGACCCCTGCAGCGAATGCCCTCAAAAAAAAAGCGAGAACACTAAGAAACAAGCAGAATTTGCATTTAGTGGTATGTTAAGAGGAACACAAAGTTTCGAGATATACAAAACTAATTAAAACTAAGGAGGTTCTCAAGGAGGATCTAAAAATGCATAATATACATGGAATTTTATGAATACTTTCAAAAAGAAAACTGGAAAATGGCACGGGGAAGAACAAACTACAGTGAACCCCCACTTTATGGAATTAATCCATTCTGCCAGTTTGTCCTTAAAACGATTTGTCCTTAAAGCAAACTGTGATTTCCCATAGGAATACTTTGAGGGGAGGGACCATTCCGGAGCTCACAAAAAAGCCAAAAATAATGTTTTAAATGTTCAAAACTCTTTATAAAGTGGCAAAAAATTCCAAAGTGCACTTTATGAAGAATTTTGAACAGAAAAAAATGGGGGGAGGGGTGTTTGGCTTTTTTCAGAACAGAAGAAATTGATTTTCATTGCATTCCTATGGGGAACTGCACTTTTTGCCCTCTAGTGGCCAGCTGTGGAAATGGCACAACAGTCAGCTGTTTTACAACCACCACCCAGGAAGTGCCCAACGCTACCTTTAAGCTACCAAATCACACTGAAAACACAATGAAAAATTCATTAAACAGAGGGCAAATGCTCTGAATGTCCTCCTACTACCATGAAAGTGGCAGGGGGTGCCCAAGCAGCCCCAAAAAGCTTCACACCCTGGGGAAACCCGGTCCATATTGTGATTTTTGTCTGTGAAGCGGACAGTCATTTCCTGTGGATTTTGGTCCATGAAGCGAGCTGTCCAGTAAGTGAGCTGTCTGTAAAGCGTGGGTTCACTGTACTTCAATAGTCTGCTTGGAATACATGGGTGGCTGGAATATTGGGGGGGGGGGGGAACCAAGCTGAGGAGATACAATACACTGAAATATGTTGTTACAAGACCCACTTGAGTAGAGCTGCTACTCCACAACTTCAGCTCTACTACTTGGAGATAAGAATTTACCATTTGTTATGTTATGCCCAGCTTTTCTTATGCAAAGCTCAAGAAAAGGATGTATGTATTTCATTCCTTATTTTTTTATCTTCTTATTAGCTCACTTGGGATTGATTATACAGCCACAGATATACACAGGGAAAGACAAAGGGGATGCTTCATTCTCCCCACCCCCACCCCAGAATTCTGAATTTATATGATTATTTTTCACATATGAAAGCATACACAGTTGTGGAGGCATGTATCAAGCACATAAGTCATGCTACCATACCATGATGCAGATTTGGTGCTTCCTAGAAAAATTCCTATGGACACCTTTGTAACTATCCCAAAATCAGCTAGTGAGCATCTTGACCAGAGGATTTTTTGGAATAGTAGCCGTGTTAGTCTGTGGTTCAGGCATATCAGAAAACAAAACAAAATAAACAAAATAAAATAAAAAACACTGTAGCACTTTAAAGACTAACTGCTATATTTTTATTGTTAGCTTTCATGGATCAACGAAAGCTAACAATAAAAATATAGCAGTTAGTCTTTAAAGTGCTACAGTGTTTTTTATTTTATTTTGTTCTGTTTTGTTCATTTTGTTTTGTTTTCTGATATGCCTTGACCAGAGGAGGCTCTTAACCCAGGATTTTCCAACCTAAATCCAAACAAAGAACTTCCCAGAGTTCATGTAAAAAGTACAGAAGCTATATCTGAAATACCTTGAGCATGTTGGCATCACGCTCAGGGGCAAGTCATTAAAGAGATAGGAATACCAGAACACCTCATCTTTCTTATGAGAAATCTGTACATGAGTCAAGAAGCAACAGTTAGGACAGGAAATGGAACAACTGGTTGGTTTTTAGAATAGGAAAAGGAGTACGACAAGGCTGCATATTGTCACCCTGCTTATTTAACTTATATGCAGAGTACATAATGCACAATGCAGGGCTGGATGAATCACAAGCTGGAATTAAAATTGCTGGAAGAAAATCAACAACCTGAGATATACAACAACCTAATGGTAGAAAGTGAAGACCTAAAGAACCTCCTGATTAGCTTGAAAGAAGAAAGTGCATAAGCTGGCCTGAGACTCAACATCAAATAAACCAAGATAATGGCAACCACCCCTATCACTCCCTGGCAAATAGAAGGGGAAGAAATGGAACCAGTGATTGACTTTATCTTCTTAGGATCCAAGATAACTGCAGATGGTGACTGCAGCCATGAAATAAAAAGATGATTAATTCTAGGGAGGCAAGCTACGAGGCACCTAGGCAACATACTAAAAAGTAGACACGTTACCCTGCCAACAAAGGTCTGCATAGTCAAAGCAGTGGTATTCCCAGGAGCAATGTATGGTTGCAAGAAATGGACCATAAGGAAGGCTGAGCACAGAAGAATAGACACCTTTGAGATGTGGTGCTGGAAGAGAATTTTGAGAGTCCCCTGGACTGCAAGGAGATGAAATCAGTCAATCCTGAAGGAAATCAACCCTGACTGCTCCTTGGAAGGACAAATATTGAAGATGAAGCTAAAGTACTTTGGCCACCAAATGAGAAGAGAGGACTCACTCGGGAAGGCATTGATGCTGGGAAAGATCGAGGGCAAAGGGAGAAGGGGTGGCAGAGAATGAGATGGCTAAATGACATCATTGACACAGTGAGCATAGAGCTGAGCGGGCTGCAGAGGATGGCGGAGGATAGGGGTGCCTGGTGTGCAGTGGTCCATGGGGTTGCAAAGGGTCGGAAATGACCAAAAAGGTATCAGTAATAAATAATGGCAGTGATAAGAAGATAAAGAGGATGCATACTCTGTGAATACTTACTTCCTAGAAAACTGCATTTCTAAATTCTCACCTATGCTTTGCAGAATCGTAAATACCAGCAGATGCCATGTGCTCTAATAATTTTCATTTTCACCAGCTTCTATGTGATCTATATTCTGAAGTCATGCATGGAAATCTAGTCACCCACCATCAATTCCCTGTCAAATCAAGTGATGAGGATGAGACTATTATTTATCTACTGAACCCATCTAAAAAAGTTTGCTGTTTCTTTAAACGAGTCACAAATGAGCTTTGACAGCATTTCCAAAAATAAGTTCCAAAAATAAGTTTCCAAGGCCAACCTTCTGCATTTCTGAGAGTTGATTGCCATCTAGCGGAAATGATTCCAAACTGCTGCAAAATATTCTTGTGACATCATGCCATGTTTCTGCATTTCTTACTGAGCCAATCCACAAATTATAGTTTGCAAGACATCAATATATAAACCATCCTATGCCTAATTTTGTTGGGTGCAATGAACCCAAATAAAGCATTTTAGCTGCCCCAATTTCTATGGAAGATGGTTAAATACTGTATATAAAGCTTAACTAAAGACAATTTAACTAAATGTACTTACCTCTAATTGGATTACATTCTTCATTTCAATTGGGGGAAGAAAGGGAAGAAAACAAAATGCATATAAAATGTTACTTTCTTTCACTTGAACATAAATGGCACAGCTGTTACATGTGATCAAAATGCTGACATTATATAGTTCCAGCAGTGTGTTCTGTGAGGAAAGTAGAAATGAATCTTGCCCCTAAAGTCTGCCAAAATAAATCAAAAACTCTTGCACAGAACAATTAGCCCAAAAAAGATCAACTGCTATGACAAACTGGAATCAGAGACAGTCCAAAGCTAAGTTATCTCCCACCACATTTGCTTGTCTAGAGCAGGGTGCCCAAACTTTTTGGGCCGCGGCCCAATCATGTGGTTCAGGGAGCCGGTCACTAAGGCCCGGAGCCGGGGGAGGCCCCCGACACCAATTCATCCAGCCCGCGAAGCCTTCATCGCTCCTGGAAGCGGAAGTAAAAGGCTCATTTTACTTCTGCTTCCAGGAGTGACAAGGGCTTCGCGGGCCGGATGAATTGGTGCCGGGGGCCGCCCCCAGGCCTTAGTTTGGGCACCACTGGTCTAGAGCTTACAAGAGAACTTGTAATCTATAGTATATATTTTGTGGTATAATGATTACACTGTTGGATCAAGAATCTTGAACCCCTAAGTCCCTCTTCAGCCATTACATTCATTGGGCAACCTTCAGCCAGTCACATCTCTCTCACTAACCTACCTGACAAGACTCCTATTAAGGATAAAGATGGCAGAGTACAAACCATGTATGTGGCCTTGAGATTCTCTGATGAAATTAGTCCATAAACAACAATATAAAAACTGTAATTGTGAGTAATTCCAAACATCTATCTCATCTAGTATTCTTTACAAATGTTTTTCCCATTGATTTAAACACCTCTGTACATAATTTTCATTCCTATGTATTTTAGGCATTTGATTTTTCAAAAACATATGTAATATTTGTGTGTATCCACATATAGTATATTGCAGGCTTAGGAAATCTGTACAATTTTGAAGCAAGATGAATTTTATTTTGCAAAAGCATTTTGGAAAATGCTAGATGGAGAGTAAAAGTACCAATATTTTTTTCTGTCATTCTTATTGTTATGTTTGCAACTATTCAGATACAGAAGAAAGTATGTAGCCCTCAAGTGTTGTAGACATTGATACCTTTCTCTCCATGAATTCCTGAGCCCATTGTTTTTTATGCACTACATTCCAATAGTTCATGTTAAGAAAGCCTTAGAAAGAGAGCTTCTTAACTGAGATTGTTTTAATTAAATCTCTTCTTCAAGTGATAGCAGCTTTTCAAGGTCTAACCCAGAACTCTAAAGAAAGGGAAGAATTTATCTCTTCTCTTCCTTCATTTTTGTCCTCGTCACTTCAAAGAATTGGTGGTGCTTATTATATCCAAACTTCACTTTTAAAATCCACTTACAAGGCAGCATCTCCTCATCAGCAAATCCTAGGAATCCTTTTATAAACATCAAGAAATTCAATCCACTGCTGTAGTCTTCCTTGAATGGGTTGTTGTCATTGTCGTTGTCATTGTTGTTGTTGTGTTCCTCTGCTAATTTGAAGCTAATTGAAATCTTCCAATCAGGAATATTTTGACCATGGAAATTAACTTTGAGGGGAAAGTGCTACAGCACTAAACTGTAGATAAACAATTGTCCACGGAAAGAAATTCTAGAACAAAATAAATTATGCTTTTAAGATGGACAAAAAAAGCACAGGCCTGCATACATTTTGTCACTTATTTTTTACCAAGACAAGCATTAAATCATGGTGGCAAACCTATGGCACGTGTGCCAGAGGTAGCACTCGGAGCCCTTTCTGTGGGCACCCATGCAGTCACCCCAGCACAGAGTTTGCCCTGCCCCTCTGCCCAGCAGCCCAATGGAAGTGTTTCCTTCCTCCCCTTGTTGTTGTTTTGATACTTTGCGATAAATGAGTGTGTTTTGGGTTGCAGTTTGGGCACTCAGTCTCTAAAAGGTTCACCATCATTGCATTAGATCATCTGGATGGCTAGAAAAACCCAAAACAAACATTGCTGGAGTCAGTACTAACAAAGGAAAATCTATGTTACTATTCTGTTAGGCTGGCCTGTATGCTTGTGTACCTGACGTGTGTATAAATTGATGCCATGAGGCCTCACTCTTATATCTGATGAGGTGGGCTTGGTCCATTAAAGCTCACATTTAAATACAGGAGTTAGTCTTTAAGGTGACATAACTTTTTTTGTCCTTTTTTGCTGTTCTGTTTTGTCTACTCTCCGATATAGATTCTCTGTTATAGACATTTTTCTCATGATAAAAATGAAATTATATTCATCATAACTTATTTCTAAGAACAACTTCATGTCTTGTTACTGTGATTAGAGGAAACTCATATATAGCAAAAGATAGAGAAAAGAAACAATGGCTTAGCTTCTCAATGGGGATGGCAAAATGATAATAGATGACAAAGAAAAGGCAGAAGTGCTCAGTTCCTAGTTCAGCTCAGTCTTTTCCCAAAATTCAGTCTGTGACCATCCAAGCAAATGTGAAGTAAAAAGGGAAGGTACAGAATTGCAGTTTCAGACTGATAAATAAATAGCAAAAGAATATTTTATTACTTTGAATGAGTTCAAATCCCCAGTGCTGGATGAACTGCATCCAATAATATTGAATGGACTGGCTGAAGTGCTCTAGAAACTATTGTCTATCTCTTGAAATTATGGTGAATGGGTAAAGTGCCAGATGACTGGAGGAGAGCTAACATTGTCCATATCTTCAAAAGGTGCAAAAAGGAGGAATCAGGACACCACAGACCCGTCAGCCTGACATCAATCCCAGAGAAAATACTGCAACAGATTATAAAGAAGCCAGGGCAGGTTGAGGACCTTGCCGCCCTGTGCCCACCCCAACATATTGCATTGTATTGTAATGTAATGTATTGTCTGTAAGCCGCCCTGAGTCGCCACGGTGAGTGGGCGGCAATATAAATTTAAACTAATAAATAATAAATAAATAAATAAGTGGTCACTCTGCAAGCACTTTGAAAACAACTCAGTAATTAGAAGCCAGGACTGCAGTGGCTCAAGTGGCTAAGATGCTGACTTGGAGGCAGAAGGTTAGCAGCTCGATTCCCAAGTACTGCAGGATGGAATGAGCTCCCGTCTTTGTCCCAGCTCCTGCCAACCTAGCAGTCCAAAAGCAAGAAATTGCGAGTAGATAAGTAGGGACCACTTCAGTGGGAAGGAAACAGCATTCCGTGTGCTCTGGTGTCTAGTCATGCCTGCCACATGACCATGGAAATGTCTGCAGAAGCAGACATGGCTGGCTCTTCGGCTTTGAAACAGAGATGAGCACTGAAGCCTAGAGTGGGATACTACTGGCTTTCAAGCAAGGGAAACCTTTACCTTTACTAATTAGAAGCCAACATGGATTTGTCAAGAACAAATCCTGCCAGACTAAACTTATCTCTTTTTTTGATCTGGTAACTTTCTTGGTAGAGAGTTGGAATACTGTAGATTTAATATATCTTGACTTCAGCAAAGCCTTTGACAAAGTGCCCTGGGTTGAGGACAACAGAATGAAATTTATCAGGGATGAGTGTAAAGTTCTACTCCTAGAGGGGAGAAATGCACAATTACTCAGTAATACTATGAGTGAGAAGGATCTCTGAATTGTTGTAAATCACAAGCTGAATATGAGCCAACAATATGAAGTGCCTACAAAAAAGGCAAATGCTATTTTAGGTTGCATTAATAGACAAGCACAGAAACTTCATCAAACTTCATCAAACTCAACTACACCCTCCACCATCTGTTCAGTATAATGTCTGAGGTTGCATGTTTCATGCCAGGAACAGTTTATTGAGTCACCAGAGACACATCCATCAACTGAGAAAATGACTTCCAGGAAAAATGTATGATCGGATAAGAGTAGCAGCTGACGATAGAAGTATAGTCTTCAAAACCTGTGAGGTACTAGTCCTCCCCTATCTGGCCTATACTTCTGTTAATACATATAAGGCCTCATATAGAGTACTGTTAATGGATAGTCATAAAAAGTAGTGGTAGGATATGTTCTCAATCACATCAGGGTACATTACACATAATAATGGACTCAAGTTACATGAAGCCAGATGTAGACTGAATATCAGCAAAAATGTCTTAATTATTATTAGAGCAGTAAAACAATGAAACTAATTACTTTGGGAGGTGGCGAGCAACACCAGAGGCATTCAGAGAAAATTGGACAACCATCTGCCAGATTGGCTTTGATTTAGATTCCTGCATTGAGGGTTAGACTCGATGGCCTCATAGGTCCCAATTCAATTATTATATGACTTAATTCCTATAAGGAATAGAGACTATCATATACAACTGTAATTACCTCTGAGAATCTGCTTAAGTAGATTTCCAAAACCGTATACTCTACTGGCTTTTTAAAGATGTGTGTGTATAAATATTTAAGGTAAAGGTAAGGTAAAGGTTGCCCTTGGTCAAAAGCCAATCATATCTGACTCTAAGATTCAGTGGTCATCTCAGTTTATAGCCAAAGAGCCAGCACTGCCCAGTGATATCTGTGTATACAGACTTTTCTGTGGACATGTGGCAGGCATGACTAAACACTGGAGTGCATGGTACACTGTTTACCTTCCCACTGAAGTGGTACCTATTTATCTACTGCAATTTCTTCCTTTCAAATTGCTAGGTTGGCAGGAGCTGGACAGAGAAGGGAGCTCATTCTGTCGTGGAGCACTTAGGTCTCGAATTGCTGACATGCAAACCTTCCAGTCATCAAGTTCAGCATCCTGACCACTAAGCCACTGCAGTCCCTTTAAATATATAAGACTAGTTACTCTACAGTGTTGTTAGAAGCATTACTATAATTCTGGAAAATCTAGCAGTTATTACAACGTATATAGTGGCCCCTAAGGTCCTAATCCTATGCATACTTTGGGAGTAAGCTTTTACTTATTGTATATGCATAGACACACAGTGAGTGAGATGGAATTGCTCGTTGCTTAACAAATATCCAACGATAACCTCACTCTTGCATACTTAAATTTGGAGTCTCAAGTAACATTATATTATTTGCCTGACTGAACCTCCATTACTGGCATCTTTGAGGCATCTTTGTTATAGACACTTACCTGGGAGTAAAAATTAGAGAAGTCAGTGAGGCTCATTTCTCAATAGACTGCACTATAAAAGATTTTACTTAGCATCAACAGTTGAAAGTTATATTTATCTAGTCATAAAACTTAGCCTCCCATGCTAGCAACAATTTAGTTGTGCATTACATAAATTACACGAAATGGAGCAAAACAGCAGAGATGTGTTTACTGGCAAAGAATTAGATGCCCTAATTTTTTTTAGAAAAACTCTTCCTGTGTACAAAACTCCTGATCTCTTTTATTGTTCAGTGTGCTTACTAAAACAATAGGCTGCTGTCCTATTTAATTCTTATGGCAACTGCTAAAGGCATGAGCAGACTCATTGGTTTTCTGAAGGAAACCGTTAATTGGAGCCTCTTCCAAAGACGCTGCCAGGTTCTTGTGTCCAATTGTCCATATTAAAGAGGTTGTAGACTACTACCTGAATGTGTATAGTAAAGGATTAATTTTTTAAAAATCCTGCTGAAGAGCAGTTCTTATGCAAGGGTTATATTTCTTTTGCACAGTAGATTTATTTTAATTTGTAGACGTTCATCCAAGATATGAAGCAGTTGCTTTTTGTTTGCTTGCTTGCTTTGATTTTTAAAATGTTAATCATATGCAGCAAATGTTATGGTGTGTATTGCTGCAATTCTTTCTGTTTATCGTTATTATTGCATGCCATCAAATTGACTCATTTGTCCTGTCCTCAACAGCCTTGCTCAGCTCCTTGTGGTGGAGTGATTAAGCTGCAGCTATGTATCGCAGTCAAAACTTTGCTCATGATCTGAGTTCAATCCTAAGGGGATCAAGGTTGACTCAGCCTTCCACCCGTCTAGGGTCAGTAAAATGACAACTCAGCTTGTTGGGGGCAAAATACTAATGACCATGTGAACCAGCAAGAGAGTGCTGGTGTTGTGGGGCAGTCAGTTGCAATATGGTCTAGTCCGGGAGTCAGCAAACTTGGCTCTCCAGATATTCTTCGACTTCAGTTCCCTGAATCACTGATCAGCAGGTGTACTGATTTGGGCTTCTGGGAATTGAAGTCCAAGAACATCTGGAGAGCCAAGTTTGCTTACCCCTGATCCACACAATCAAAGTCTTTGCCCAATGGAAACACTTCCTCCCCCTGCCAGCACAGAGTTCACCCCACCCCTCTGCCCAGCAGCTCAATGGGAGTATTTCCTTCCTCTGCTGTTGCTGTGTTGGCACTTTGCAATAAATAACATAGTCTGACTTCTGCATTGATCATCTGGTAATATCGATGGGTACAGGCTTCTGCTTGGTTGCTTGGAGCATGTATTTGCAATAAATAGATTGTTGGCTTAGCAGAACTCTGCTTTGTTTCTGTCTCTCAGGCCAAATTTTCCAACAATGTTTGATTTTGCTTTATTCCCTACTTTTGTGTTCCATCCACCATGATGAAGATACCTGTATCTTGTTTTTGTGTTAAACATTTAAATACCGGAGTTAGTCTTTAAGGCAGGGGTGCCCAAACTTTTCAGGCCGCGGGCTGGTCATGTGGTTCAGGGGAGCAGTCACTATTGCCTGTGACACCTTAAAGCAGGGGTATGCAAACTATGACCTGTGGGCCAGATCTGGCCCCCAACACCAATCCATCTGTCCCATGATACCCTCATTGTTCCCAGAAGTGGAAGTAAAACACGTCTGTACAAGCGCATTTTACTTCCGCTTCCAGGAGCAATGAGGCCATAGTTTGTGCACCCCTGCTTTAAGATGTCACAACATTCTCTCCCTCTCTCTTTCTCTCTCTCTCTCTCTCCTTTTCTTTTTTCTTTCTTTTTTCTTTTTCTTTTTGCTGTTCTGTTTTATTTACTCTCAGATATGCTTGCACAGACTAACATGGCTACCACTTCAAACATTTGTTTTTGTGTGTGATCAATGTGTTCTCTGGAGTGCTTGCATAAAAGCTTTCAATTTCATATTCTTCAACATTGGTAGGTATAGCATTGACTTGAATTATGGTTATGTTGATAGGTTTTTCATGGGGTTTTTCATGGGGGCCCTTAGTGTCAGCAGAAAACTACTCTTCAAACATCTTCTGGACCTCAAAAACCCCAATTAGAGTTATCATTGGGTGGAACAACTTGATGGCAAACGATAGCAACCTGACATGTGAACTAGATAACTTTTAAGGTTACTTCTAATTTTATAATTTTTTATTTGTTGTGTTGGCTAGATAATTGCACTGTAGAATGAAAGCTTCAGTTCTATAGATTCCATGTATCTGAACAGGCACATTTTGGATTTGAGCACCAACAGCCATCCAGTTTTAAGGCAATGGAAACCTAGGTGCCATCACAGCATGAGATGCCATATCATCTGTATATTGTCCAAATGACACATCTCTTAAGTGTGTGACAGTAATTTGCTGGCATTTGAATCTTGAGTGAGCATGGAAGACCCTTAACACAACCTGTTCAGTTGAATGGGATGGTTTTCTTTGTGTTTTGTTAATTGAATAGGACAGCTAAACGTGTATTTAAATTTCTGATTGAAATGAAAGGGACTAAAAAGTAACAAAACAAAAGTCAAAAAAAGACAAAATTTTGTGACACCTTAAAGACTGACTGCTATATTTTATTGTGAGCTTTTGTGGATCAAGTCCACTTTTGCAGACAGGACTTAAAAGTGTTACACTCCAAATCTAATTTGATTTGCAAACAGAAATCCAATCCAACATTATTGAAAAAATACCTTTTAAAACATGTCAGTTATATTAAAGAACAGAGATGTGTCAAAAATAACATCTTAAATCGATTCAATGCATACATAAATGTTGTGGCATATAACAAATAATAAGCATTTCTGTAGGATTTCCTATATATGATGCTCAATTAAAATGACAAAATCAAAAACGAGGTAACAAGAAAATATGCTAACTAGTAGCCCTGTGCTTTCCAACATTTAAACTTCATTTGATGTTGTTCTGCTGCCATCTATGGGGTAATAACTCAATTGCATGAGCTGTTAACTTCAAGGCTGATACAGGACCTTTTGTTGTTCAGTTGCATAGTCGATTCCAACCCTTTGTGACCGACCCTATGGACCATTGCACGCCAGGCACCCGTATCCTCCACCATCCTCCTCAACCTGCCAAACTCTGTGCCCATTGTGTCAATACTATCAATGATGTCATCTAGCTATCTCATCCTCTGCAAGCCCCTTCTCCCTTTGACCTTGACCTTTCCCAGCATTAAAGCTTTCTCAAGTGAATCCTCTCTTCTCATTTGATGTCCGAAGTACTTTAGCCATCTCATCCTCTGCAAGCCCCTTCTCCCTTTGACGACCTTTCCCAGCATCAAGGCTTTCTCAAGTGAATCCCCTCTTCTCATTTGATGTCCGAATTACTTTAGCTTCATCTTTACTATTTGACCTTCTAAGGAGCAGTCAGGGTTGATTTCTTCTAAGCTTGACTTATTTGTTCTCCTCACTGTCCAGGGTACTCTCAAGATTCTGCTCCAACACCACATTTCAAAGGCATCTATTCTTCTGCACTCCGCTTTCCTTATGGTCCAGCTCTCACAACCATATATTACCACCAGAAATGCAATTGCTTTGACTATGCGGACTTTTAATGATAAATAAAATGCCTATTTTTAGTGTTCTGTTTTGACAGACATAATACCTATTACCAAAGTTCTGTAGAAAGTATAAAAGCCTTACAGCTAATAGGAAGAGTTGTCAGGATATGAAAGAAGACAACTTGCCTTCATGTTCTTTCCCCAAAGCACTGATCAGCCAGTATACTGACTTACGTTTCTGGAAATTGAAGTCCTCCTGTGGGGCAATACAGTCCTTTGGGGTAGTTGCATTAAGCAGTTGCCACTGCTTAATCCAGGTCTGTCTCTCTGAGATAAAACACATTTCACCTCTAGATGCATGATCATGACAACTGTAGAATCTTATAAGACCATATTCTTCTCAACTACAGTGTTTGCCTCAAGTCCCATGATATGACATACTGAACCACATCCGCCCTACTGACTTAAGCCATCTATTCTTACTAGTCATAGTAGTCAAGAGTCCCATTTTGGCTTTCTAAATTAGTGTGATACTTCAATTCCACTACAGAAAGAAGAGACAATCCCTTGCAGCTGGAAGAAGCCAGTGCAAGAGTGGAAACCAATGGCCCTGCTAACAGCAGGACTTAGAGGTCTTTGAAAGAAATAGTGTCAGTCCTGCCAGTGAGGTCTCTATCAGGATTTGCTGCTGCTGCTCTCAGTCCTGCAGGACTAGAGTCCCCCACCTGGAAGCAGCTACTCTACATTCTGCAGGATTAGCCCATCACCCTGCTGCAGCTGCTAAGCTCCAGCTGAGGGCTCCAGGGAAGGTTCTGGACTTTGATAAACTCCACCTGGAGTCCTTAGGTGGTGTAGCTATATAAAAACCCGCTTTCCTCCCTGAGGTTGCATCAGCAGATATGCAATTGCTTTGTTTGCCTTGTTCCTGTTGTTCCAGCCCCTAAGGGTTCTCTGCTGTGTCTGTTTCCCAGGCCACCTGACCTCTGGCTTGTTCAGATGCTTTTGTCGTCCAGACTAATCCTGCATCTCTGGTTTCACTTGTACTCTGGACTGTGATTCAGTTGCTGTTCAGTCTATCACCTGGTTGCCCTGGGTCTTGGTGTTCATGTCAGCTGTCTATGCCCTGGGCTCTGACTGTTTCCCGCAAACAAAAAGAGGCTAGCAGATGTAAGACCCATCTGCTTAAGGGAGAATCACAAGATCCAAAGGTTGGAGCAGAAATAAAGGCAGCATCTCAAAGCTGCTTGTAACTCACTAGAAACAGCTGGAAGCCTTGGAGGGGCATGCTATAGATTCTGCTCATTTGGTCAGCTTATTGTGGAAGACAACTACTGTAGATGACCCTTCCCCTGCCATCCATTCAGCTTGCTAAGCCTCCTCAGAACCCTATGACCTGTGTTGGCAGATATTCATGCTCTGCTTCTTCTCTATTGATAAAGTGACTGATTTATTGAATTGAACTTATGGCTTGATCTACAGATGTGGAACACCAGACTAGTACATTGGAAGCAGACTGGCCTTGATGATTCAACCCCAGGCCTTGTTGACTAACTACATTACTAACCTCCAGCTTCACTTTGTTCCCATAAAAATGACACAAATGAAGACAAACACTTCTTCTACATGTGAAAGTTGTTTATGGCTAGAAAAGGGTTTCCTTTTTAGATTGACCATACTTCATGTTAGCAAAGTAACAACAGAAAAAGCACAGCAAACATATGTTTACTTCATTCTTACTCAGAATGCCTAAACTCTGTTGAAGACATGCTACTTGTACTAAGATTTTAGAGGGCTTCGTAGCACAAATCCCACAGGTTGCATTTGTAGTCTATGTATCAAGAACAAAATAAAGTTGATGTAGAAGTTTGATATGGAAAGCATCAACAGTTGTATGCTTTAGCCAGCTATTAAAAATTCATGACTGGCATTCCTGCACTGCTGATGCACATTTATCTATCTTCTAAAAATGGTTTTTGTTGTTCAGTCACACAGTCGATTCTGACCCTTTGCAACCCTATAGACCACTGTCTGCCAGGCACTTCTGTCCTCCACCATCCTCCTCAACTCGCTCAGCTCTGTGCCTATTGTCTCTACAATACCATCTAGCCATCTCTTTTTTGGCAGCCCCCTTTTTCTTTTGCCCTCCACCTTTCCCAGCATCAAGGCTTTCTCAAGTGAATCCTCTCTTCTCATTTGATGTCCAAAGTACTTTAGCTTCATCTTTACTATTTGACCTTCAAGGGAGCAGTCAGGGTTGATTTCTTCTAAGATAGACCTATTTGTTCTCCTTGCTGTCCAAGAGACTCTCAAAACTCTCCTCCAGCACCACATCTCAAAGGCATCTATTCTTCTGCGCTCAGCTTTCCTAATGGTCGAGCTCTCACAACCATACATTCTCACCGGGAATACCATTGCTTTAACTAAACAAATTTTTGTTTGCAATGTGATGTCTCTACTTTTCACTATGTTCCCTAGGTTTCTCATCCATCTTCTAAATAATTTCAGGCTATCCCATGAATTTCTTTTAATGTGTTTAAATCAAGATAGGGAACCTTTGACACTCCACATGTTTCTTGATAGCCTTCCCATCATTATTCAGCGTGGAGTGCCTGAATGAGTGGAAATCTTCACGTCGACACTCTGCACAACTTGCAGTTTTCTAGCCATTTAGATAACACCACCCACTGGCCAGGTGGACTTCTTGATAGCAACTTTCATAATTCTTCAACATAGCCTATGCTACCCAGGACTAATGAGAGATGTAGTCGAATTAAGTCTGGAGAATCACATTGTCACCACTCTGAATTTATGTTAAGAATTCCGTGTTCCTTTTTAAATATATCTAAATAATGCTTACTATGATTTCTTATTCTCACAAAACTTTGAGTATCAACTGGCAGGAACACACTAAGATTTGGAAATCTCCGTGACTTTGGCTGCCTTGCTGCCATCCAACCACGAGATGGCACGCATACACCACTTGCTATTAAATCAATCTGGAAGTCAACAACAGAAATAACACTGAAAACTGTTTGTAGAACCTCTTGCAAAAGTTATTTAGGAACATAACTGTCTAGCTCCAAGATGGTGAACCTTGGCACTCCAGATTTTCTAGGGCTTCAATTCCCATAGAGGGCTGTTTTACTTCTGCTTCCAGAAGCAACAAGGGCATTGCAGGCGGGATGAATCGCAGTAAACCCATTCATGCGGATTCATGGAGGCTTGGACTTCTGGGAATTGAAGTCCAAAAATATCTGGAGTGCCAAGGTTCGCCATCATGGGTCTAGCTCTAATCTTGATTGAGAAAAGGTTTTATAATTGAAAAAATGGTGTTACTGTGCTTCAGGATTAATTTATTCAAGATACCATCGCAATAAATAAACTTTGTCTAGCTCAATGGCATTTTCTATTTTCTGGAGGTATAATTTATGCCCAGCCCAGGATGCATTACTATAGATCAACAAGATGATGGTTTTAGACCATACCCAGACTGTAAATAAGTAAAAGTAAAGGTCACCCTTGCTCGAAAGCCAGTTGTATCCAATGCTAGGGTTTGGTGCTCATCTCCGTTTATAGCCAAAGAGCCAGTGTTATTTGTGTCTGCAGATGTTTCTGTGGATATGTGGCAGGCATGACTAGACATTTGGAAAGGAAGAACACTGTTTACCTTCCTACCAAGTGGTGCCTGTTTATCTACTTGCAATTTCTTGCTTTTGAACTGCTAGATTGGCAGGAGCTGGAACAGACAACGGACGTTCACTCCGTCATGCAGCTCTTGAGTCTCGAGCTGCTGAGCTGCTGACCTTCCAGTTGTCACATTCAGTGTTTTAACTACTAAACCACTGTAAATACTTCCATGTAAAATGCGATTTCTGACAGGGTTTTTCCCCCCTCTTCTCTTTTCCAAATTATATAGAGAATTGCATAATGTAGCAATCTAAGGCTATGGTCTCACATGAATCTTTCATCCCTTCCCAAAGGGCATGAGAAACTGCTCTTTACATCAACCACAGAATTTTGTTTATTTTGTTATCTGGCACCATTTATCCCACTCTGTATTTTTATCACTTTCAATTACATCTTTGCCCTTTCCAAGTGCTATTCCTTTGAAAGAGTAAATCAAACAGTGGAGTACTTTCATAGCTACCCTTACGGGTTTTGTCAACAACAATTTCTCGGTACATGTATCCTGGCATTCAGGGCATGTAATCTGATTACTTCTTACAGTAAGTGTGCTGGCAGCAATAATGGGCAGCTCTTACCGGAATATACTCACCTACAAAGCAATTAAAAACTCCTTGCCACTTGTTGTACCCGTTGGACCTGCTTTGTGATGTGTTTGCTCTATAGCTAGGCTTTACAAAGCAAGGCATGACGAGACAGAGTCTCTTTGGTTTCATTTTAATTAGGATTTCTACTAATCAGTAATGTTAAAAAGTATAACCAGTACAAAGGATCATTAGCAAGCCATAATATGGGACAAATCAAACATAAGTAAAGGTAAAGGTTTCCCTTGTTCAAAAGCCAGTCATATCCGACTCTAGGGGTCAGTGCTCATCTCTGTTTCTAAGCTGAAGAGCCAGCGCTGTCTGCTTCTACAGACATTTCCATGGTCATGTGGCAGGCATACCTCGACACCGGAGTGCATGGAACGCTGTTACCAGTGATGGGATGACCCCGGTTCCATCCGGTTCCCCGGAACCGGTAGGAACAATCTCGGAGGGTTCTCCAAGAGGGTAGCCCATTTTTAAGGGCTGGAGCTGCACCTTTTCAGAGCGGTGGCGGCAGCGGCCCTCAGAGGAGAGCACCTCTCCTGGGGCTGGCAAGCTCCTATGGGCAGGTTGAGGCCTGCCCAGGTCATCTGCCGCCACCGAGCCCTCCCCGACAAGCCCCCATGGCCTGGGGACGCCCGGCGGAGCAGGCCACTGCCGCCTCCGGCAGCAATGGCAGCGGCAATGGTGGCGGCAATGGCGGCGGCGATGGTGGCTCCAGCAAAGGCGGCGATGGCAGCGGCGGTGGCGATGGCAGCGGCGGCGACTCCTGCAATGGCAACGGTGGCGGTAGCGATGATGGCAATGGCAGCCTGGGCAGGCAGCACCAGCCCTCAGAGTAGGGCACCTCCCCCAGGGCTGTCAAGCCCCCACGGGCAGGTTGATGCCTGACCTGCCCAGGCCATCCACTGCCGCTGAGCACTCCCAGGCAAGTTGAGGCCTGGCCTGCCCGGGCCGTCCGCCACCACCAAGCCCTCCTAGGGGTAAGTGAGGGGTTTGTGTTTGGGGTGGGTGGGTGGGTGTATTTGTATTTTATTTTATTTTATTTCTTTATTTATTTTATTTCTTTAATTTATTTACGGGTTTGTGTTGTGGGTGGGTGGGTGGGTGGGTGGGTGGGTTAAGGGGTGTGTGTGTATTTATTTATTTTATTTTATTTTATTTTTATTTTTAAGGCCCCACTCACAACGTCATGATGTCATGACGTCATGACGTCAGCTCTGTCCATGACGTCATGACGTCATGGCATTGGCCACGCCTATGACATCCGTGACGTCATGGCGTGGTAGTAAAACATTTGTAATCCCATCACTGGCTGTTACCTTCCCACCGAAGTGGTCCCTATTTATCTACTCGCAATTTCTTGCTTTCGAACTGCTAGGTTGGCAGGAGCTGGGACAGAGACGGGAGCTCATTCCGTCCTGCAGTACTCGGGAATCGAACTGCTGACCTTCAGCCTCCCAGTCAGCGTCTTAGTGACTTGAGCCACTGCAGTCCAACATACAGAACAATTATTCTGAGTGGAAAAACTCTGATTTTGTCAATGAAATAAGTTTATGGAAGGAAATTCCATTCATTTAGTGCTTCTACATATACTGACTCTCTGTGTGATTATCTTTCAGCATGTGCAAGCAGAGGGCATAAAATGTAGAGAAGGTTACTTAGGAAGAATGTATCATATTACCATCACCACCACGTTTGGAAATGTATAGCCAGCTAGATGTTGTTCAATGGCAGCTCCCATTAGCCCTAGCCAGTGTAGCCAATCATGAAAGATGATGAGAGTTGCAAACAACTTCTGGAAGACCACCCCTGAATTCCTCATTATCTACAAGGTCTGAGAGTGAATGAGTCAGACAATGCTAATTTCCTGTAATAATCCAAAACAAATATTATGGGAGTAATGCACATAAAACAGTGGTGGGCATCAGCAGGTTTGCACCAGTTCACCAGAACCGGTAGCAGAAATCCTGGCTGGCCCCACCACCAATCCAAGTTTTGAAATAAAATAGTCCTAATTCGGGTGCAATGTAGGGTTTTTCCCCTGGCCACGCCCCCCGTACCATGCCCACAGTGTAAAACATCTTTGTGTTGAGCTGCTGAGCCCAGATACCCATGGGACTAGTCTCTGAGGGAAACATAGCAATTATCTGAGCCTTGTGCCAGCACTCTGATATTCTAATCTCACCTTGATATTACCTCCAAATATAACCTTAGAGCAAAGCCCAAATAACCTCTTCAGTTACTATGTTGGTTCTCTAGGAAATTGTGATCAAAAGAACAAAAAAAATGCTAATAAAACATTTGAAGTCAAAAGATAACACTCATGGGCCAAATCCAAATTAAGGCTTAAATAAATGTTAGCTCTACAGGGAGTAGATCCATTGAAATAAATGGGGCTTATCAATCACAGCTAACTTTAATTCCTTCTATTTCACTGTTTTTCAGTGGAAATCATACTGAATTTAAACCTACATTTGTTGCCTTTGGTGCTCTTTGAAATCAGTGAGATATGTGAATATGCATTTTTTGTTCACCACTTTGAGTAGTGCCTGGCTGCTAAATCTGACAGTAGAAAAAACAATCAAAAATAAACAAGCAATCTATACATAATTCAGTTTTAACCAAGCCCGTAGTCTTTTACCACTTTCAATCATCTTTATCTCTCCCTGTGTCTGTAAGACAAAAACAGTATTTCACTGTCATTTGTACAGAATTAAATGAATGCACCTATACAACTGCATTGCTGCCGCTACCCTCGCACATACATGGTACCCTTAAATAAATTTCCAGAGAAAAATAATAATGATGATGATGCAGCAGCAACCAAGCCCCAAGCCGGGGGTCGGAGGATAAAGTGATTATTCTGTCCATTGCCAACCAGCTGATATTCTTATCAAGCATGATGTATATCTTGACATTACTAAGTTCTTGTTTTCTGTAAGGAGTGGCTTATGTATGATGCACACAAGAGCACCAATGACTTCTATGGTGGTTACTGTACATAGAAAAAGAAGGTCAACTGTGTTTACACTAGAAAAAGGGACTGTGGTGGCTCAGTGTTTAAGAAGCTCGCCTATTAAGCTGGAAGGTCAGCAAGTCATCAGTTCAAGACTCGAGTATACTGCATGACAGAATGATCCCCTGTCTCTGTCCCAGCTCCTGCCAACCAAGCAGTTCAAAAGCAAGAAATTGCAAGTAGATAAATAGGATTCCCTTGAGCTGGAAAAGATCTTGGGGACATGAAAGGAGCCTCATTTGGACATCCCTTGAGCAGAGTTCCTCCAGCAAAAATCATTTCAACCCAGGAAGTACCTTTGTGTGCTTCTGACACGATTTTGTTTTTTTAAAAAAAAAATACACTAGAGCTGTGATGGCAAACCTTGGCATTCCAGATGTTCTTGGGCTTCAATTCCCAGAAGCTCAAGCACCCTGTGAATCCACTCAAATGGGTTTACTGTGATTCATTTAGCTGCTGTTGCCTTTGTCGCTCCCAGAAGCAGAAGTAAAATAGCCCATATGGCAGTATTCCTAGCCTGCTTGGTTAGTTGTATTCCCCCCAAAAAGTAACTTTACTGACTGAGCTTAACCCAGAAAATCATGCAGAATAGATAAAAAGTTTTTATGGCTGGGGAAAAGGGAGGTGACAGAATTTTTGTGGTCACAATGTAATTCTGGGAACACTGAATCACTCATGCCCTGTTAGTCACATTGAGTGGCTGGGTGGAATTTCTGTGTCTTGTAAAACTCTCTACTTCAATACATATACAACCCAGGACAGGTAATAATTAAGATCAGGGTTAAGAAATTTCGTTACCAAAGGAGGAAAACCTAGTGGCACCTACACACGACATCCACCTACAAAACCCAGTTGGACTTGGGTTGCCAGTGAACCTGATTTCAACACTAGTAGTGGGAAAGCACCCTCTGGCATGCCTGAGGTTCACCACACTTGAGGGGTGTAGAGTAGGTGTAGAGTGGAAGAACACACAGTTCTAGCATTCAACAAAGAAGAAGGACCAAAAGGCTACTGCTATTGATCTTCCATTACTATCCTGGTAACTGCTTACTCCTTCCCTTCCTGGTGAAACTAGGGTGCACCTGAAAAATAAAAATACCGCACCAGATTCAAGATGATTGACATCATGTATGTGACCATTTTAAAGCAAATATTTCATTGGTGTAAATTTAGCCATTTCCATTACAGTGAATTGTTGTCAGTGTGTAATTTTTGCATGGTTAGCAAGCTTGCCAGATCTCAGAACATCAGATGAAGGCTCATGGACTTTTATTCCTTTCCAGGTAGAAATTAAAATAATAAAGTGACTATGACTGATGTATGAGAATGTTAAATTGTGTGCGTGAGACTGGGCACCTATCTCGATTCATTCCCAGCTGGTAGAAGGATTTGTTTGAACTATATGTGTTGCATACTTCATTCTCTCCCATTCTTTTCCTATCCTATCTCTGTGTTATCACTAGGCTCCACCCCAAGACATCACTGGAAGCAGTCCTAGAATTCTAGCAATTAAATCTTAGATGTCCTGACTGTTTAACAAGCAACTCCTTTATGTCGATTCACCACTGAGAACGTTTTCCTGATTATATGGAATTCTTATTCCATATAATCCAGCTACAGGGAGACACAAAGGAATAATTTTATAGTTGAAATTATGAAAAAGAAAGATAGAAAAAAACAAGTACCACCAACATTCTTTAAACCATGGTATATGGCCATTAGTAGGTGAAATAAGGGCTTTATAGAAAGCAGCTAAAGCTTCAGAAGGCTTGTATGATGAAGGCACGTTCTTCCTCACTTGCTCTGGGCCCCCTCAGCATTCATCCAAAGTGGATTATTCAACAAAAATCCCTTCTAGAACTAACCCAAGCTCCGCAAGAAAAAAACATGTCACCATTCTCCAGCCCATCCAGGCTGTCCAAACTTCTGCCTCTCTCTCTTTACAGAGACAAGCCCAATTTACTATGAGAGGTTTTGGTAGTGTTTTCAAGAGGCAAACCAAGAGAGACTTACTGTCTTTTAACCCAATATCCCATCTTCAATGAACACGCGTTGATTGAAGAAAATATTTTTATTTATTTAAATTGGTAGCATGGTTCTGATGAATCAGGTTACAGATCTCAGCATAAAAGTTATTTTCTAATTTTAAGTTTTAGAGAAAAGATGTTTCAGACAAGTCTTCCTCTTAATAAAAAAACCTGTCTAGCTATTGAGTTCCAGAGGTAGGCCTAGTTGGAAGGCCATCTCCGTCTTTGTTCTAGCCATGTGCTCATGGCTTATCTGGAGGAAGAAAGGCTTTCAGCATTAGCCCATTTCCTCCCCCCTTAAAGATTCTACATCTTTACTGCTTGAGAATCAAAATCTCTCTGTGTGTGTGTGTATCTGCTCAACTGCTTGACTCTTCCCTGCTTTCTGCTTGCCACTCCCTCCCTCCAGGTGTGACACAACTAGCAGACATCCAATCAAATACCAGAGTTGGGGTGAACCACTCTTTGAATTTTATGAGGCCTAGCTGGCGCCTTCAAGTCTGTTTATCTTTATCTGGGCCCCAAAGTGTGAAAACAACCAAATGGCCCTTTTGGCTAGTACAAAGAAGCCACATTTCTACTATAGACTAAAAACCTACTAAACTCCAATTTGGACATGTGAAGACTTGGGGCCTCATTTCATCACAGCTTGTTGTTTTATTGTAGAGTTTTCTTATATTCACTAATCTCTCATTTTATTGAAAAGCGTCTTAGCTCAACACTAAATAATTACCCATTAGGAGAGTGACTGCGCAACAGGAAAAGTGCAAATTGATCTGCTATGAAGTTGCATCCAGGAATTCGGGTTTATCTGGGTGAATTTGTTTTAGCTGATCACACAGGAGTCAAGAGGTGAGAGGGGGAAATTGGCAAACAGCCTTATTTGCAGTTTGTTAAGCTAGGGCTACTCTAGCCATCCAGAATTCCAGGAGGCATGTTTCAGTGAGCTACCTTAAGAGGCTACCTTAATATTCTCGTTTTATGCTGCCTTCTCACTCCTTTTTTCCCTTTGGTCTCCTACTTTACCTAACACTAGGACAGCATCTCTTTAAAAAAACAAAAGAATGGGACAGAAGGGGTAGGGATGGGAAGGGGAAAGCAAGTAGACCCACACATCAAGTTAGGGAAGGAAAGGATTCAGACTGCAGCCAGTTTCCCCACTGCCCTGCCTTTTTCACTGCTAAGTGTAGTAGTTTTCAAAAGAACACCTACAACCCCTTTCACATCAACTCAGATGATCATGCCTTCTGAACCAATGCAAATGCATTCAATTTAAAAAACTAGAAACCAAGTAGTGAAGAGGAAAAAATAGATAGAGGGACCACCAAGGTTTTTGTGTTGACTTGTACATCATGTAGTTAATGGGAAATTCTAGAGCATTTTCTACATTATTTGTCAATACTGTATAGTTGCACCTTAAGTTAAAAATGTGATGCATCATTTAGGATAATTTCCCTTATTAAAGCCATGTAAATATAAAAAGCCCTAATTTAGATTGGAAGAACCACTGTGTACAGCTGGAGAGAATTTAAGATTTATACTTCAGCTGTCTCCCCCCCCCCCTTGCAAATTTGTTACCTCTGCATACTAAAGAATTGTGGGGAACATGAAAAGGAATAAATTGTGAATTTAAAAAAAAGACTGAGGAGATATTTTAAGCCTCCCAAGTTCTACTATATTTGGTCTTCATTTGGATCGGGGCAATATATGCTTACTAAAGAAAAGAAACCAGAGCCTGGGGAAGTTATTTTTAGCTAGCTCTCAGGAGATCTGGATTTGATTCCTCATTCTACCATGAAAGCCCACTGGGAGTGTGGGACTGGTAAAATCACTCCTTAAACATCCCACTTGCCTTGAAAGCCCTGTTGGGGTTGTTGTAATTCAATTCCAACTTGGTGTTGCATAATGTAACATAATCCTAAATTACATACTATGTGTTAATAAAGTATAGCTTAGGTCCCTGTGATAGTATATGAGGCATGCAAAAGGCCCTACATTTAGTTACCTGAATCCTCATAGGACATCTGGAAATACCTCAAAGAAGGCACTGTAATTCTTGAGCATGAAACTTTATAGCCCTAGCTCTGCCTGCAGAGTCTGAAGAGACACAGGACCCTCCTCATTCTTTGGTTTGCAGTCATTCCTTTTTCAAATCCATAACACACAGTAGGTTTCCATATGATGATGACATAATACACAAACCAAACAATAGAAGAGAGTAACTGGTTTGTCTTTCCTTCATTATTATTACTATGATATCAGATGTTCCATCAACAAGTTTACACCTAAAAGGAATTAAGTAGTGGGCATGTTTTTATTCTTTTCTGTTGTACCTTTTAATAAGTCCGTGTGGATGCAGTCTGGACCGAGTAAGAACCTCCACAAGTGTAGAGGATCTTTCAACCTCTTTCCCAAGTGAGCTTTCTTCTTCTTCCGTGTCTAGGCCAGATGTGAAACTGCCAAAACGAAGGCACCTTTTGGTGAGTTCATTCTGCAGTTCCTTTTGCTTCTCAGTTTTCTTCTCTTCCTCTACTCCAGAATGAAATTAAAACCACCTTGGAGGAAAAGTTCACATTTTTCCTTGCCAGCTATACTATTCTTGACCTTGATGGGAGCAACAGCCACTTGCTAGAGAAAAAGAATCTAAAATTGCATGCAATGTAATGAATGTAGCCTGTAGCTTAGCCCTGAGTGACAAGAACTAGGCAGCATCATAGTCATTCCTGTGAATAATATATTAAGAAGCATGCTAGCAATGAACATACTAGCTCTGTTTCTGTGCCCAAATCAGACTCTCTTCTTCACTGCTCCTGGTTAGATCAAGTTAATATTTCTTGTGAACTAAGCATATTGCAACAGATTTCCAGTTGACATGTTTGGGAACAGGGTGGATGATTTATTGTGATCCTGGGTGCACTATAGCATAGACCAGATAGAGCTCAGCCTCAAGAAGTTAATGAATAATTCTGTTTTAAGGCAGGTTACAACATTTCTGAACTTTGCTCTTATCTCACATGCTCACATTCTGACCATTACTAGGTTTACTTCTTCATTTCTATGCTATCTAGAATGTGCCAGGCTCATAAATCCCCCCTTTTAGGGGGGGGGCATTAAGTTAACCCGGTTAACCCTGGCGAAAGGAAGTTTTTGTCTTTTCTACAGATCGCTCCAATTTTCTTGGTAAGATAGCTAGAAAACTGCCTGTCTGAGCAGACATTTATTAGAAACTTTGTTTGAAATTTCAAAACCTTCTCTCCTTACTGCCAGACAAGAATTTCACATGTGTTATTTATAGCACTGTACTGAACTATATCTGAACAAATCCAGCTGACTGGTAAGAAAGAAACCAGAGTAACCAGGTAGCTTACAGTTCTCCAGTGAGCCCCGTTCGGCCTATCCTTCAGACTTTAGTACTTGCCCTATCAATACGTGCTTTGAATAGCTCAAAGTCCCTGCTTGAATGAACACATTTTTTAAAGATCTGGCACTGTGTGCAGCAAACATGTATAATAAAGGAAGTTTTAATGAAGATTATAGGGCTAAACCGCTTGTCATCCAAAACTTTCACAAACTCCGGATAACAGTTTCCATTACATTTATTTATTTGCTTGCTTGCTTGCTTACTTGCTTGCTTCTTTGTTTGTTTAGATTTATATACCACCCCAATCAATAGAGTCTGGGCGGTATACACAGTCCATCGAACACCTCACTGGCTTCTCAGCAAAACTTAAAAACAATATAAAAACAGTTAAAGGCCCTTCAATAAAACCAATTACAGGGGGGCTTCAAATAAATGACAAAGGAGAGCTTGTTGGCAATCCCGGCACCCAGACCCGTTACGCTAATTATGTTTTCAATTATCTCCTAAATGGTAGCAACTGGGCCTGGAGGCATAATTCTACTGGGAGGAGGTTCCATAATGTGGGGGCTACAACTGAGAAGGCCCTTTTCCTCGTGCTGGAGAGGCATGCCTCTCCAACAGATGGTATATTCAGGGTGCCCTCTCAGTTTGCTCTCATGCAATGGGGCGATGCGGTCCCTGAGGTATCCTGGTCCGCTACCATGAAGTCCTTTAAAGGTGATAACCAACACCTTGAATTGCACCCAGAGACATATAGGCAGCCAGTGCAGTTCCCACAGCAATGGCAAGGCATGGGCGAAATGACCACACTCCACCACCACACAGGCCACTGCATTCTGGACCAACTGCAGTCTCCGGATGATCATCAAGGATGGTCATTTATCACCACTCAGGAGGAGTAAGTAGCAGGACTGCCAATTATAAGCTACTAACTATGCCAAAACAGAATCATTATCTCTGAAATCATAAAACAGGAATGACATGTTTTTCTCTGTAGATGTTTTTCCTACAGACCAAAAAACATTGAGAGGGCCCTGTACCTTTAACAGATGTGTGGCAAAGGACATTACAACAGATATAGTTTGCATTAACAGGTGTGCCTGCTAAAATGTCCTTTTCTGAACAACCATCAAACATACAGGGATTTTGCCTTCTTTTTTCATCTAGTCACCCTAGCAATGCTAGCATTGCTTCTAGGACAGGGGTACCCAAACTACGGCCTGTGGGCCAGATCCAGCCCCCAAAGCCAATTAATCCAGGCACACAAAGCCCTCATCACTCTGGAAGCAGAAGTAAAACACGCCCGTACAGGAGCAATAAGGGCTTTGTGGGGCTGGATGAATTGATGTTGGGCACTGGATCTGGCCAACAGGCTGTAGTGACTGCCCCTTTGAACCTCGTGACCAGCCCGTAGCCTGAAAAGTTTGGAGACCCCTGTTCTAGGATGTGGAAGACATGTATTAAAATATTATAACATTATGCCCATGCCTTTAATTTTCCCATTTGGAATGGACTGATGGCCAGCCCTACCATTAGGCAGAGCAAACAAGATGTAAAAGGAGGCGGGTGTGCTAAAGTGCTTCTAGCAATCTAAAAGGCAGAACCAGCTGTCTTTAGGAGCAGTGAAGGATATTGCTTGTTATAGATAATATATTCAGATTTTATTTGTGAAATGTAGATGGGTTTCCTTTTGTTCACCCTAGGAAAAAGCAAAAAAGCAATCACACTTCCGTGCCACCCCATAGCACTCAGTGCACTCTCTGGGAGGTTCCAAAGTTAATTAGCATTTTGTCCCCAACATGCTAGGTACTCATTTTACCCACCTCTGAAGGATGAAAGGCTGAGTCAGCCTTGAGCCTTGGTCAGGATCTAACTCACAACATTTTGGCTGCAGTACAATAATTTAGCCACTGACACACCAGGGCTCCTAATGGGCCTCTGAACCACCAGATTCTTAGGACCAAATTGCACAACAACTCAATGAAATGCCAATTTTCTTTCCCATGGAAAAATATTCCACACCCTTGAAATCAAGGAACATAATTTACTGATAGGCAGAGATGAATGTCTCGGCAGAATTGCTTCACCGTTCCCCTTCTGTTATCTACTCAAAATCTATCTATCTCTCCCTCCCTTGGTTATGGTCGTCTCTGCAGCAGAAAAGTTGCAGAGTCTCATTTGTGCAAAAAAGAAGATTTTGAACAAAATGCAGGAAAGGGTTAAACCAGGGGTCCCCAAGCTATGGCCCATGGGCCAGATCCATCCCCCAACACTGTACAGATGTCCATGTGGGCACATTTTACTTCTGATTCCAGGAGTGGCAAGGGTGGCATGGGCCAGTTGAATTGATGTCAGGGGCTAGATCCGGTCAATGGGCCGTAGTTTAGACACCCCTGGTTTAAGCAGAGAAAATGGCAGTCTAAAAATCTATCCCGTTCTGTTGCAAAACAGATTGGAAAGCACATTTTACTTCTGTTTCTGGTGGGAGGAACCACATGACCAGCCCACTGAACCACGTGACTGACCCATGGCCCAAAAAGTTTGGGCACCCCTGGGTTAAACACAACCACCCTTCTTCCTCTTCCTTGCCCTTCTTTGGCTCACAAGGTGACCCTCTCCTAAGGCAGAAACCAAGAAGCTGCTGGCTTCTTAGTTTATCTTCCTTAATATTTAGTTTTTCCAGAGATTTCCAAAGCTCACCAGGCTGCCAATTAGCACACTTTTAATTAGTGATTAGTCATCAGGTGGTAAGCATTAGAATTGTTTGAAAGCTTTGAGGCAATAAATATTTGGAAAGATTGAGACTCTGGTTTCTGTCCTTTTTCTTCATTTTATGTCATAGAAACATGGGAAAGGTCACCATGCTGGGCTCAGAGAACTCACACAGCAAGCCAAAATCAAAGTAGATTTGGCAAGCAACCACTGATCCTAGCCAAAAAAAACAGTTCAGCCTGCTAAATATTTTGGCTGCTAAACAAATCCAATTGCTTTGTATGAAGCAGGATATAAAAATCATCATATAATATTTCCTTTTAAATGCTACACTATGTTTAATAAACTAACAATCACAGCATAAATGAGATGATCCCAACATGGTGACATTTCTATTTAACTACTGCCATTTCTTCCTAACTGACCTATGACCAGGCAAACAGCCATATGCTAAAGTAGTATTTCTTCAGAAAGATCATTCCAAGCCCTAGCAACAATACATATTTTTATATTATAAAGGGTAAATGTCTGTGCACTTGACAAATAGGATTTTGTGGCATGTGTACTTTTAAAAATGCAAATGATTTCGGCTGATGAGAATAACTGTCACTGTAAACGTGAAGGAGAAATTAAACACTTTTCCTTTCCTTTCCTTGGGAAATCTTCCCCAAGGAAATTCCACATTTAGAGGACTACAGTGGGAAAGAGTAGCAACTTTCTCCATAGATGATGCAGTGCATTGTTGATTAGCACAGCTCCTCTGATTCTACATGCCATTTTAAAAAATGTGCATCATAAATGCAGAGGTACAGTTTTTAAATGTCACACTTAAAATCTGTTGATCTAGCCTAGTTTTTTTATAATTAGTTTGAAGTGCCACCTTAATAACAACAAAAACCCAAGAAATGTAAAGAATCCATAGACTGGAATTCTACTGGTTCAACAAGCCCAGCATAATGTAATTTTTTAAAACTAAATACTCCCTATTTCTGTGCCACACTCCCATGTAAATCCTTCCATCTGTTTTAGCTAGTTTTAATCTTTTAACTTGATAATTTTAAATTGTGGTGATGAATACATTTGACTAATAAATAAATAAATAAATAAATCATGCTGAGATTGTGTTAGTAGGAACTGTTTCCTTTCTAAAAATCACCTTCTACTGATGACATCACCACCTTTCCACTGGCACAATTATGCCAACAGGATTTCAGCCATACACTAGCTAGTAGAAAAAGTATTTGGTTTTCATTTTCTATCAGATGACATAAGATATTTTGATTCCCTCCCCCCCCCAAAAAAAAAAGAAAAGAAATCCCAACAGAAACCACCCACAATATCTGACCAGATTGGACAGTTACCAACTGTGTCAATCCATAGGCTGAGATGTCCAGTCACAGTACCGATCCATAGGTAATACTGTAAATGCATACTCAACCTGCATAAACTGTGGATTTCAATGTGAGTGTTGAGCCTCAAATGAAATGTGATACTGGCTCAGCTGTAGCCCACGTTAACAAGAGCAGTATTTGTGGTTTAGAACAGGGGTGCCCAAACTACAGCCCAGGGGCCGGATCTGGCCCCTGATGCCAATTCATCTGGTCCACATCACTCCTGGAAGGGAAAGTAAAATGCAACAGTATGGGCCATAGTGACCAGTTCCCTGAACGACATGATTGGCCCATGGCCCGAAAAGTTTGGGCATCCCTGGTTTAGAAGGTGGACCACAGGTGAAAAGTTAGCTACGCTCCTCCTGTGAAAACATCTGTGGCCATCTAGAAAGAACAGAGCCCTAGGCCAGATAATGTAACTTTTCTATAATGTTATTGATTGGCAAGAGCTAGAAAAACAGGGATGAGACAAAAACTATATATATCTTATATAGATATACAGTTGTACCTCGCTTAAAGAGCATAATGTGTTCCACAGGATTGCTCTTTAAGCGAGTTTGCTCTTTAAGCAAAACACCATTGTAAACAACCAATTGGGGGGGGGGATTGCAAACCCCGATTTATTTGTTAAACAAGTTTTTGATTGGTTTTATTTGTTAAGCGAAGCGAACATTCAGAGAAAATTCTGCTCTTTAAGCGAGTTACTCTTTAAGCGAGGCGCTCTTTATGCAAGGTTTCACTGTATATATACTAAGCCTAAGGGCATGTTTCGGTAGAACAGAGTATTGATACTGAATTAGGGTCGGGGAAAAGGCACGCGGGTGCCTGCCTTTCCCCCCAACCCTAGTTCAGCCTGATTGATCTCTGGACAAAGCCTAGCGGTGCCTGGGCTAGCTAGCCCGAGCGCCGCTAGGCTTTGTCAACAGCCCATTTGGGCTGTGTTTGAAGCCTAGCGGCTTTGGACACAGTCCGCACAGGCTGCGGAAGAAGGCTAGTCCGGCTGGGCTGGGCTAGCCTTCTCCCAAAGCCCTTCCGCACTGTGTCCAAAGCCCAGGGCTGTATATGGAAAAATAGTTATGTCACAGAACTAGAAAACAGCTCACAAAAAGGGAAGTTTGCTCATTTAACCAAGCATACTTTTAACAATAAAAGCTATCCTGAAGTCAGTATGGCAGAAATCCCTAGGACAGTGATGGTGAACCTTTTAGAGACTGAGTACCCAAACAGAGGGGCTGGGTAAACTCTGTGCAGGGGGAGGGAAGAAGCACTCCCATTGGACTGCTGGGCAAAGAGGTGGGGCAAACTCTGTGCTTGGGGGAGAGAGGAAGTGCTCCCATTGGACTGCTAGGCAGAGGGGCAGGGTGAATTCTGTGCTGGGGTGATTGCCTGCATGCCAACAGAAAGTCCTGGGAGTGCCATGTTTGGCACACATGCCATAGGTTTGCCACCACTGCCCTAGGATATCTGGCAACCCAACAAAGCAACAGAGACTAAAGTATGTTTGCAGAAGATACAATAATGACAACAAAAGTAATAAATCCTAGTCAGTTCAAGTGTTATAATACAAAAACTGCAATACTACACTAGCTCAAGCAAGTTATCATGGGAAAACTGTTAATTTTAATATGCTGGATATTGTAGTTCTGCATAAACAATAAAGAAAATCATAACCCATAAAAGGAGGCATTCCATCAAACAAGCAAGCACAAAAGGACAGAAGGCACAACAACTGCAAAGTGACAGACATTCGGACAAAAATCTAAAAGAATATAAAAGGAAAATCAAGTCATCCTCTTCCCCATACTAATTTCAGTATCCCAAATCCTTCCAAAATCCTTGCACCAGTCTAAAACAATTGGCAAAAACTGCTCATTTGCTTTCTGAAGTTGAAAAGTCTCTCATAATTGTTTAGGATTTGACTCCCAAGCTTTTAATTGGTTCATCCCCATGCACCAGCAATGCTGAGAAATGAAAGTAGTGGTAGTGGTAATAGTAGTGGTGGAAGAAGAAGAAGAAGAAGAAGAAGAAGAAGAAGAAGAAGAAAGCTACACAAACTTTGTATTTCAACGTGTGTTTTAATTTAGTACAGGGATTCTCAACCTGCAACTCGTGGGTTGGATGTGGCCCCCGGTGCCATTTCATGTGGTCCCCCCATCGCCTCCATCACACCTGGAAGTGCCATGTGGTGAAGGAAGGGCAAAATGGTCATCCTGCCCTAAAGGCTATCTGAGAGAGCGTTACCCGGCCTCTGGGTTTAAAAGGTTGAGAACTCCTGCTTTAGTAGAAACAGCAACTTTTACTGAAGAAATCTAGTGTTTAATTCTGTTTGTTTTATACTTCAGACATTCCTGCCTATTTGAGTGAGAAAACAGTGGTAAATCTCAGGGCCAACTGGATAAATCTTCTGTCCGAAACTAAGATGTTCATACAGAAAATGTTAAATATTGTGCAATGGGGGGAAATTTTGTTGCTGTTGATGATTGCTTTTCAGTTGCCTAAATGTCCTCTGCTCCAAAGACTCTTGTGTTGTGTGTAATTTCAATATTCAGGCTGGGTGTGCTGTTGCTTTTGATCATGTGTAAACAGAACGAGGGTGGCGCCAACAGAAAAAAAGAGAAATCTCTGATTTCTGTAGTCCTGGGAAAACAAAAATACAAAAACTCTTGCAAAATATCTGTAGGTGGGAGAATCCTTCAAAAAGAAACTCAGTAAAGGCTGATGAAGCACAATGGCTTGCTGAAAAAAAAGAGGTGAAAATTGGGAGGGGGAGGAGTAGAAGAAAGTAGCTGGAATTCTGAAGATAAAGTTTTCATGTTGCAGTGTTTTGCTCTGTGCTTGTTTTTCCTCCTTGGCATCTGCTTGCAAAGCTATAATCGCCATGTTCAGAGCTGTCCTTACCATGAGGCACCAAGAACATGTACATAAGTTAACATAAAAAGAAACTTGCAAATTTTACTACCACAGGTCTAAGTAATGATTTTAAGCTCCGAAAATTATTAGATACTTGTAGCTAGGCTTGTAGCTACAGTTTCTGTGTTTTTCCATAGCTGGCTTGGATTTGCAGAACATTTTTTATTTGTTTTCTGGCTTTTTAAAATCAATCAGCACCCATGCAGAGGTCAAAATATGAGGTAGAATGTGAAGTCATTATTTTGCCTAACAGTTTTGCAGAAACCAAGTTGTCTTAGAAAAGTCTCACAGTCCTGGTTTACATTTTTCAGGCTCCTAATGTCTGCAGTGGCTCAAGTGGCTAAGACACTGACTGGAAGGTGGCAGGTCAGCAGTTTGACTCCCGAGTACTGCAGGACGGAATGAGCTCCCGTCTTTGCCCCAGTTCCTGCCAACCTAGCAGTTCGAAAGCAAGAAATTACAAGTAGATAAATAGGGACCACTTTGTTGGGAATGTAAACAGTGTTCCATGCACTCTGGTGTCTAGTATGTCTGCCACATGACCACAGAAACGTCTGCAGAAGCAGACAGCACTGCTCTTCAGCTTTGAAACAGAGATGAGCACTGAAACCTAGAGCACTGAACCCTGGCTTTCAAGCAAGGGAAACCTTTACCTTTACCTTTAATGATTTAAAATCATAAAGTATTGTTTTTTGGAATAGTAGCCGTGTTAGTCTGTGGTTCAGGCATATCAGAAAACAAAAACAAAAAAGTAATAAAACAAAAATACTGTAGCACTTTGAAGACTAACTGCTATATTTTTATTGTTAGCTTTCGTGGATCAAGTCCACTTCTTCAGACAATGAGTAAAACTTCCACGCATGGTTTCTATATACCAAATGCAGGGGTTAAAGGGAGAAGGGTTTGCTCAAGCAGAATGACAGACAAGCAAGTTTAACAATACAGCTTCCTACAGCTATCAGTAACAATAAAGTATTCAGATTAGCTTTAAATGTCTCCCTTTCAATTTCAAAGGTATGAAGTAAAGCCCTGTCTGGTTTCTGACTAAACCTCTCACTTGTTTACTGCCACCTGGCCATTTCCTGTTCTGCTCAAGTTGTAAAAGAGAATTGGCAGGAAGGTTGTATAATACACAAAAATATAATATCTAAAATATCTATCAGCATATAGCAATCTGTGTATCAAATTTGATAATGTCCCTTAACCCTTGGCTAATATTTAAGCCTCTGTGATGGGTGTCCAACAGATGGGTGTACAGGTATTTTATTTCTGCTGCCTCTCTTTTGATCCTAGTCTTATAATTTCTCTGTTCCAGAATTGCAACTTTCAGGTCTTGGATAGAGTGTCCAGGTAGACAGATGTGGTTTGAGACAGGTTTCTCTGTGTTGCCATTCTAGATGTCTGATTTGTGTCCATTAATTCTCTTTCATAAAGATTGTCCTGTTTGTCCTACATAAAGCACAGAAGGACATTTTTGGCAAGAGTATTATTTCTTACTTATCTATTTATTATTTACATTTATATCCGATCTCTCTAGGGAAAAAATCATCCCTACTCAGGGTGGCTAACATCATAAAACTAGTCATATAACGATCAAAAGTTAAAGATTACACACAATAAAACTCCCAATAAAATCATCATAAAATGAACAACCCTTTCCTAGTTCTCTGGGTAAAAATGGCAATTTGGGATTGGTGAAGCCTCAGGGATGAATTGGAGACAAAGGCAATACTGTAGGACAAATACTTATGGAAAGTAAGAGTAGCCTTGCCACTGAGGAAGTCATGACATACCAAGATTAAAAGAATGTTGGTTTTCAAGAAAAAACCAAAACTCTGTCTGTCTCTCTGTCTGTCTGGTTGGTTGGTTGGTGTTTTCCTCCACAGACTTCTGGGAGAAGAACTGGGTTTAAAGTTTGTTTGTTTGTTTTGTAATTTTACTGTATTTTAATTTTCAGGTTTTAAAAAAATGAAAAGCCAGAGAAAGTTTTATTATCTTTTTTTGAGTGAGGCAACGGATATATAAAAATTTAATGATGTTGAGAACATTTAACCGGGAAGATTTTGAAGTCCCACTGGTGGTGGGTGGATGTAGTAGTTAGATGTAATCTTGTTAATATTTTTATGTGGGGCGGTCCTTAGGGGTGGTTGCTTCTTTTCTTTGTTCTTCTTTTTTGTATTTTAATTAAATAATTTTTTTAAAAAAATTAAAAAGTGTACTATATGCTGCTTTGGGAGGTGGCAACCAAGATCCCAACTGCCACTTGACATCGCAGAACCCCAGGGGGAAGTCAGTGAAACATCATGCTACGTCCCCCCCCCCCCCCAGGGCAAGAGCAGGAAGGAGGTGGCAACCAAGATCCCAACTGCCGTTTGACATCACAGAAGCCCAGGGGAAGCTATGTTTGAACCATGGTTATATGATTCTCACAACTTTTCAAGATACTCCAGGCACCCACCAATAGCCGGAGGGGAGAGATAAATCTATTATTGATTTATAAAAATGTATTATTATTATTTTTGTGCTGTGTTGTTTTGCTGATTGTAAGCCGCCCTGAGTCGCCATGGCGAGTGGGCAGTGATATAAATCTAAATAAATAAATAAACCTGGCAAAGGTGGTATATTAATTAAATAAATAAGTTGTAGGCTTGTGGAACCAAGTTTTAGGGTTATCCGAGGTTTTACTGTATATAACTTTCCCAAGATTGGGATCCTGTGGGATGCCACAGGATCCCAATCTTGGGAAAGTTATATACAGTAAAACCTCGGATAACCCTAAAACTTGGTTCCACAAGTCTTAGTGTTATTCGATTTTTAATGTTAAAATCCTATGGGATGCATCGGATAATGTTAAAACTCCATAGAGATACATTGTAACCAGCACAGGCTTTAGCAAAAGTTATCCGGTGCATCCCATAGGATTTTAACGTTATGTGATGCAATTTTTTGTCCAGATTGCTTAATGTTATGTGGTTTTAGCGTTATCTGATGCAAACATTATCCAAGGTATTACTTTATTTGTATTTACCGTACTAGGAATCTAATTTTTTATTTCAGTGTAACTCACAGAGAACAAAACAGCAGCTGTTGCTTGTATATTCAGCCAAATATTAAATGATAATTGTGTCCTGTCAAGATGATTCCACTAAACTCAGTGATTTAGGTAAACAGCTGTGGAGCCAGAGGCTGGTTGCTCAATTCCCCATTCAGACCCACTGAGTATTTCTCTATACAACCAAGGCAAGTGTGTTTGTTCCAGTAATACAACAATCAAAATGACCATATTTCATTACAGATATTCTATCACTAATGCTCGATCTGGCACAGATGGCTATCCAGAAATCTTTTTATGGGGTTTACCCTTTAATCCACTGTACAGTAGTCAAATTTTGATGCCTCCACTGAGCAGGAGGTGAAAAGAACAGTTGTCTTTCATCAAAAACAAAACAATTTTTATCACAAACAGATAATCCTATTGGCATCCTCAAGATACATGCTTTGGCATGTACACAGCAGTTTTCAGAGTTCCGAGGTCCTGGTGACTTAGCAAATCAATTTCTCAACCTTTGGTACACAAATAATAATTGAGCCAGTTCTCAGACAAATTCCCCAGCAAGCCACAGTGGGGAGTTATGAATGAGTCCTACCTCAAGTGATGAGCTCCTACAGCCCAAACTAATCCATACTTGGTGTACTACTTCACTCCAAACATACAAACCACAATCACCACTGGGTTAGCAAGGTCAACCCCAGTGACAAATAACTCAAAGAATTTTGTAAAGCCTGGGCTGACATGTGAAACCACAGGAGCAGCCTTTACTTCTAAGACAGTAAATTTAATGCCATACGTGACACTACTTGTATAGCTTATAAATCTTTGTCTTGTAAAGAGTTCATTAATTAAAGAAAAGTCACAAAGAGATCGATTTATAGGGTTATTGTTCACAACATGTAGCTACAGTATAAAAACCACATTGATGAAGTCAAAATGTTCTCCCTTCTCTGCATCAAAGGCTAAAAGAGAACCAGTTCTCACACACCCACTTTATTACGCAAATGAATGACTCAGCTGACTTAACCTGTAACAAACAAATCTGTTTAATTTGTTCATAGCAAAAAGAAATATGTTTGAATTCTTGAACAACTACTGTGGCCATCAGTGCTCTTTCAGCTTTGGAAATTTCCACCATATTTTTATCCCCATGTATGAATGAATAAACTTTATTAGTAGTCAAATGTATGACAACTGAGGTTATGACTAAAATTTCAGAATTATTTAATGTGAATCATGGAATCCCATTTTATAATAGAAAGGTACCTTGTAGGATTTGGTTAAAACCTGCCTGCCTGGCTGCCTGCCTTTGTTCCGAATGTTCACATGCTGCCCAAACTATGGCATAGAAATATTTTTTTAAATTATCAACAAATCCAAAAAAAAAAAAGATCATTTAAAAAAGATTAAAAGTTTTACAATAAAAACAAGTAAATCAACCAGATCAATGTCAACATGATGGCTGATCAAGTGCAAGGGTTCCTGGGAGAAGCAGATTGTCCAGTTTATTTATTATTTATTCATTTTGTATAGCTGCACTAATCGACATGTGACTCTAGGCGGCGTACATAAAATCAGTTCTGCTTTAGTCAGGATTTAAGCCACATCATAGACCTGAAGTAGCAATAGTCACCCTGCAAGATGCCTAAAGGAAGAAGACAAAGAGAATGCCTTGCTTGTCCTCCTGGATCTTTCTGCAGCATTTGATACCATTGACTATGGCATTTACCTGAGACAACTAAATGTTAGGAGTTGGTTACATAATATTTCAGAGGTATCACTCCTTTTTCAAGGCTGGTCCCAGATAATGAAACTTTAAGATGCTGTATCCACTCCTTTGGATCTCTTTCACGGAGTCTCACAAAGATTGATCATTATATATGTAGGCATTTTCTGCCCTGGCCCCTTTATTTTGGAACAAGCTACCATGGTAATTTGCCAAGTACCATTTCTTTTTATATTTACATTTACAGTAAAGCCCCAATTTATGTATGCTTCTACAGTATTTATGTAAAATTCAACTTATGTAAGGTATTTTGCGTAAATTGGTGTCCCAATTTATGAAAAAAAGTTACGTAAGGAGTTTTCCTGTCTTGCAATTCTAAGATGGTAGCAGCGCCATCTTAGAATTACAAATTCCACCCCTGTGCCACCAGCCTCCACTGCCGGAAGTCTCATGAAGAGACAACGGTGATTGCAGCAATTTTGCCACATTTCTCAGAGTCCCCACTGCTTCTGCGGGGACTGGGAGAGTGCCTCCCACTTTTTCCAGGCAGACCACCACCCCGCACTGTTCAGTGGAGGCATCTCTAGAGTTCCATTTGCCTGGGAATCCAGCCGGGTGGCTTTTGGAGGAGGAGAAGGCTCCTCCCAGCCCCTCCACAAGCTGCCCAGCTGGACTGCCAAGCCCCTTAGTGATTCAGCCTGGTGGCTTTCAGAGGAAGAGGCCCTTTTCATCTCCTATGGGGATGCATTGAGTTATGTAAAAAAAATGAGTTACATAAATTGCTACGGAATGGACTTTTTACGTAACTCAGGGTTTTAGTGTATGCTAAAAATTTAACTTTTTAAAACAGCTTTTAATAGTTTTACACCTGAAAATCAATATTGTAACAGTCTTCACTCTGATATGTGCACAGTTTTGCCTTTCATGTCCCACAGCAGCTGTGTTACCACCAACCTCTGTGGCATTATTATTATTTATTACATTTGGTATCCCGCCCCAATCGGGTGAACCTGACTCTGAGCGGCTTACATCAAGGTTAAAACATAGGATAATCTATATTAATGCTATTTATAATTAAAACTTAATGTTAACTCTAAAAACCATAAAAAGTTAAAACAGTGTACAAGCTGCACACAAATTATATGAAATTCAGACCCAAAAGGGTGGTAGTCCATTAAATAAGCCACCTAGCATGAGAGCCCACATTTCTGGGTCCCCATACTTGTCCTGCCAGCCAGGTTTTTAAGCCCTTCCGGAAGGGCAGGAGCTCTGTCTGAAGGCGCAGCTCAGTGGGCAGGAGGTTCCAAAGGGCTGGGGCGGACACGGAGAAGGCTCTCCTCCTAGTGCAGGCGAGGTGCGCCTCTCTTGCCGATGGAATAACAAGGGAGCTTCTCCAATCCGCCCTGGTGGGACGGACAGATGTTCTTAGGGTGACGCGGTCTCTTAGGCATATACCTGGGTGAGCATTGCCGTCAGGAAGCAAATAAAACAAACATTACAGATATTTGAATAGAAAGGAAAGGGCTTTGGCTTATGCTTGACCTGGCTCTCCATCATTAAGTTAATTTAAGACCTTCATTTGCCTCATCTCCGGAATGGTAGTTGTGAAACATGTTTTTCAAGTTTCTTGCTGCTATTTAATCTGCAAATATTTCAACCAAAGCAAGCCAAACATGTCACTCAAAGAAACTAAGAGTTTGGTCTGCTTGTCAGTTTATTTATTTTACTTGGCAGTTTAGCTTACATTACCAGCTCTGTTTATTTTGACCAGCAACTATCTGAGATGGTGGTCAAAAGTGCAACATCCTGTATGAATAGCAGAAAAATTAGTATGTAAACATATTTGATATACAACCGGTAAGCTTTGACCAAAACAAGAAAGAGGGGGGAAAGGCCTTACCCTAAAAGTAGCATAAAATATTTCAATGAATAAATGAATAAGTAATACGAAAAAACGTAACTCCATTTCCATTTCATGTAACTGCAACATTACAACTTAAATTGTACAATTCAGACTGGAGACTATCGGAATTAACAATGCAATTGTATACATGTGTACACTCAAGGACGTATTATAGAATTCCATGGCAGGATATGTATAAGATTGCAGCTTTTAAAAAGACAACTGAAAACACATTCTGGCCCCCAGTATTTGTGAATTGATTTTAGTAGTAGTACAGCAAAACTGGAACATATTTGGATGACACTGCATCATTAATCCTAGACCAGTGATTTCCACAGTGGGACTCAGGTCACACAAGGGGACATTAATTCCTAGAAGCCTAAATTGGCTGATCACTGTTTTGAGGGATTGAGTTAGGCTTCTGGGAATTAAAATCCAAAAACCAAATGTTGGGAAGCACTGTCCTAGACAGTCACAATCTTGTTACTTTGCATTACAGACATATTCACTAATGGTGGGACTCACTATTTAGATCACTGACTTCTAGTGTATTTTATTTTTATTGATTACTAGTTATATTTAACCTTGCCTTTCTTCCAGTGAGCTCAAGGAGGTGGGGCTTTTTGCATCTTGGACCAGAAATGCAAATTGCGCTGCTGCCGCCGCCGCCGCCACCCCCCCCCCAAAAAAAAAATAAATAAATAAATAAATTTGCAATCATGATGTGAAAATTGTTTAGGAAGCAGTTGCAGCACTGAACACTTTGCCAGCATCTTTCCTTCTCCACAGCAAACTTATCAAATCTAAAAAAAAATCAAAAGTCTATACATGTAGATAGACATGATATGCTTCATTATTGTTGTTGTTATGTGATGTCAAACTCTTATAGCAACTCTATATCTCAAGGTAAGTGAGATGTTTAAGGGGTAATTTTTACCAGTTCCACCACCCCAGTGAGGATTTCTGCCTGAGCAGGGCTTTCAACCCAAGCCTCTTGACTCCTAGTCCTTTTTTTTTTTTTTTTAGCACACCACAAATATTAATAAGACGACCTTCTGTAGTGTCCAGCCCAGAGGCCTGGCCTACAATAGATTTACCTCTAATTAGGAAACTTAGTCAACGCATAACTTGTTTAGACACCTGCCTGCTATTTGAAGCCTGGCCTACAGTGTTTACCAAGCTTTAGGTAGACCTGCCCTTCACAGCCTCAAAGATACCAAACACCTTTTCTCCTCTCTGCCCTAGAGATCTGGTTTAGTGCCATCGTGGCAGCAGACTAGGCTGCCAGGTCAACCTTGGAAATCTGGGTGAATGGGCATACCCTGCAAATTTGATGCTCTAAGCCAGTGATGGCAAACCTTAGCACTCCAGCTGTTCCTGAAATGAATAAGTCATCTGTTTAATATATACCTTACAGGTATATAGAATTATTCTATAAGCAAGGGAGTAGGAGTGTTAGGCTGGTGCAACGAAAACAACAAAAGATTCTATCTGATGAACTTGACAGTAGTGCTATAGAAGTTGATGCCAAGTAACATGTGTCAATCATTAAAGTATCTCAAGACTGTAATGAAACAGATTTTCTTTCTGTTTGAACAACTATTTCATCCCACTATAAAGCTAAATGCTTTTAAATGCTACTTTTAGTTAAGGACTTGACAGCAAGTTTCTTACTTGGAAATACTAAATGTATAACCCTGGTGAAACTTACATAATGCATTAAAAATGAATTATCCATGAAGTCCTTTTCTGTGATAGACTATCTAATTCTTCTTCACCCACATACCCCCACCTTGGTGTCCAGACTTTCCTTCTGGGGAGTTAGCACTATATGGTTATGAAATGTGCCTAGTGCCCCGTGAGCTTTTCCATCTAGAAATTGTGTATAATCACAAACCTGCTGATACGTCCTTCTTATCTGCACATATAAGGTGCTTACATGTTAGCATATCATGCCCCACGTCAGAGGAAATAATTTTCAAAAGCTGAAATGACGTATTAATTAACAGCAGTATTTCTATAATGCAAATACTGTATAGTGATAACCTCTGGTCATGCAGTTGAGGCCTCTGATGCTATCTCTTATGCTGAACTATGTTGCTATAAAGTGGTAACATACTTTTTGCAAAACATTGTGACCACAAATTTCTGTCATTATAGACGTGGAAAGGTCAAATCTTAGTACTGTATCTACAAAAAGCTTGAACTTATTCTAGCCTCAAACCAGATGATGAACAACTTCATCTGTCTCTTTAGGGTAGCAATTACAATGTCTACCTCAAACACAAATGACCTCAGATTGGAATCATGCAGAATTGGCCCTTTGGGATAATGATGTCATGTAGTGATTAGGATATAGAGGTCTAAGGCAGAAATTTCCAGTTCCAGTCTGACCTCAACTGTATGGTCATTTAGTAGCCTCAGCATAGCTCTTAAATCTCAATCCTCATTTAAAATATGAGGGTTGTAATAATGGTCTGCATGATCAGATCATTTTTATCAATAACCAGCAAAACAACCTCTACCATTAAGGCACAGATGAACACCTTTTGACCCTCCAAACCAGGGTGCCTAAACTTTTCGGACCTTGGGCCAGTCACATGGTTCAGGGAGCCAGTCACTATGGCCCAGGGGCTGGATCCAGCCCCCAACACCAATTTATCCGGCCCCTGAAGCCCTCATCACTCCTAGAAGCAGAAGTAAAATGCACCCGTATGAGCTTGTTTTACTTCCGCTTCCAGAAGTGACAAGGGCTTCATGGGCCAGATGAATTGGTATCGGGGGCCGGATCCAATCCCCAGGCTGTAGTTTGGGCACCCCTCCTCCAAACATTCATTCATTTATATGCCGCCTGACTTAGTGATGAACATTACTCTGAGTCACCACTTACAACAATAAAACCCTACAAACTAAACCTAACCTAAAATAAACAATAATGCACCTCCATAATCCACATCATAACCATAAATAAAAATTAAAAAACAGTAAAATACCAATAAGACAAAAGTATGTGGCAACAGCCAGAAAGAAATAAAACTCACATTGAATTCATAATAAACATATCTTACTTTGGAACTACAATATCCATATCCCCTCACCATTGGTCATGTTGTCTAGAAGACAGAGGAAATGTGAAGTGCACAATACAGTTTGGGGATACAGTTAGGTGTAAGGAGAGATAACAAGGTGTTAAAGGAAACATCTGTGTTTGCTTTGTTGTCTGGTCCACATCTCCTGGGTAAGTGTGTTGTTCACAGGCACAATGAAGACTACAATTCCATCACCACTGTTATATATGTTGCTATGACAATACAATGGGAGAAGAATCAGATGAGCTATCCTGTACTTCGTGAGAAAGGGTGGAATATTACCAGTAATTACCATCATTTAGTGTAGGGCTCCTAGCAAGTGCAGCATGGCTATGAAGCTAAGTAAAACCAAGACCTTCCAATAAGGTAACTTGACAGAGCATGCACACATATGTTCGTGCACGCACCCACATACACACACAGCAGACTGAACAGTAGCTAAACCAATTTTCTGGTTGGAAAATGCAGCACCCCATGGGCCCTAGTTGAGGAAATAACGTCTGTGTCATGGAAAAGTCCAATTCTGAGTTGTACTTTTCCCTGAGATATATCGGGGGGGGGGGGGAAATAAATAATACAAAAACAAAAACACTGCAGCACTTTAAAGACTAACCACCATATTTTTACTGTTAGCTTCATGGGTTGGGGGAAATGAAACCTAATGTGTGATGGGTGTGTCATGATGTAACATCATTGGTTGGAATCCTTTGGGGAATGGCTGGGAGGCAGTCCCTGAGGGAGGAGATAAAACCTAAGGTGAGGGCTAGGAGACACACACTCTCTTGGTTCTTAACTGCAATCATGTAGCTAACTTAGACAGAGGGAGGGCCACACTGGCTTTTTCCCAGATAGCAGTTTTCTTTATAGTAATATCCCGCATAACGTTAAAGCTTGGTTCTACAAGCTTCAATGTTATGCAGTTTTTAATGCTGTGCAATACATTTATCGCACAACATTAAACCAAAGCCCATGGTGGCCGCTTTGAGTTGGAAAGGGCCAGGGGGGACCCAGCTTCATCCAGGGCTGTTCCTAGGCACCCCCTACCTCTCAAAGTCAAAGTGGTTACTGTGGGCTTGTCCTCCGCTGGCCACTTTGACTTGGGAAGGGCCGGGAAGAGCACCTAGAAGCTGCCGTGGCTGGTGCTGGGTTCCCCCCGGCCTTTCCCAACTCAACACAATGTGATCCCCGAGCAGATTGCATGCCTCTTTGGAAAGGGAACCAGGCATCACTTCCCAGGTGGAGACCAGCCTTGCGGGTTTGGGGCTTGAGTCTCCAGAGGTACTGTACTCTTGGTTTTTTTCAAGACAAGCCTCGAAAAAGCAAGGGTCATTACCTCCAGAGACCCAAGCCCCAAAGACTGCAGAGCTAGTCTCCGCCTTTGAAGTGCCTTCCCAGGCAGAGAGCAGCCCTGCAGGTTTGGGGCAGAGATCTCTGGAAGTAAAAGCAAGGGTACACACACACACCCAGAGACCCAACCTTGAAAAAGCCTCAAAAAAGCAAGGGTACAGCAATCCTGGAGACCCAAGCCCCAAACCCGCAGGGATGCTCTCCACCTGGGAGTCTGCCTTCCCCCAAAGGCAGCCGGCGTTTGGAGGGTCTGAATGCTGGCTTCCTTTCAGGGAAGGCACGTGAGCATCCGATGCCCGGTTCTTGCACCTGCACTGGCAGCGTGGCTGGAAAGGTGAATGGGGAGTCCCCGGTCGGCTTCCAAGCCACGCCACCCATGCACCATGCCGCACCTTTGGACCATAAGATGCACCCTCGTTTTCCCCACACTTTGGAGGGAGAGTGTGTCTTATGGTCTGACAAATACAGTACTTTTTGCAAAAATCCCTTGGCTCACCTTGAATTTTGGGGGACAAGATATTGCCCTCAGCCCTTCTCCTCGAAAGCCAGGAGGGAGCAAGAAATACCCATATCTAAGAAGCCAAACCTCCAGCATTTATTTATTTATTTATTTATTTATTAGTCAAACTTATTTATCACCTTCCTCACCGAGGTGACCCAGGGTGATTTCACAACAAAAACATCAATAACATTTCACATATTTATTGAATGGATGTCCACTAGTTTCTTACTCTAAGTGGGTTCAGTGAAATAATTCCGTGCACCACCGCCACCACCGGCCCCCCAGGTTAACTCATCTTGACCTCCCTCATTCATCTCTTCGGTAATCTAGCTGTCTGACATCAGCATTCTTGTTCTTGTATCTGTGGAATGTGTCATTGCCTTGAGGGACATAGTCCATTACATGCTTATGAACCTTCCAGCCATCTGTGGCTTAACTAGTAGTCATTTATGTGAAAACTGATTTTACTCTCAGAATATAAGTATCACAGACGTAAGATCTGATTATATATTTATAGATCAGAAACAGCAAACCTTTCTCAGGGTGTAGCTATATTGGTGCAATTGCCTACATTTCCTGCAATATGAATCACCACATTTCTTACATTTCAAATAATAATCAGTGCTGGTGCTGGATTTGTGGGCTGAATTGGGAGTTCAGTATTTACACTTGATGGCATATGACTGGCATTCAAGTCCAAAGTCCCCTTGCTTTCTTTCCATCTTCTGGTTCCCCCTCTGTCAAATCTTTTTTCATTCTCTGTCTTGCTGGTTTTCTTTGTGCAGCTAGGGAGAAAAATCAAAACCACAAAAGAAAATCTCCTTAACAAGCTTATTGTATATACTGTTGTGAGCAGTCCAGAGTGGTACTTGCACCAATTGGGTGGGTTGTAAAATGGAGTGATGGAGGCATACAAGCCCAAATTTTAATATAAACACACACAGGCGCACACGCACACATGCACGCACGCACGTGCACACACACACGCAAACACACGCAAACACACACAAATACGGTTTCTTTCCTTCTCCATATTCACTCAGTTATTAATCAAGCAATAAGGTAAAAGTCTGCTCTATCACTAATCTTATTTTTTTTTAAAAAAGAGGACACTTGGGAGCCCTGGTAGAGCAGTGGTTAAACTGCTCTACTGCAGGCTAAATGTTGTGAGTTTGATCTTGAGTGGAGATCCAGGTTGACTCAGCCTTCCATCCTTCTGAGGTCAATAAAACAAATACCCAAGATGTTGGGGGCAAAAATACTAATTAACTTGTCAACTGCACAGAGAGTGCACTAAGTGCTGTGGGGTAGTATATAACTGTAATTGCTATTGCTATTTGGGGAGAGGAAAGAACACAGATCATGCTCTCTGAACATCCTGAACATCACGCTCCAACAGTCTGCATCAACAAAGCATCACCCACAGACATGATATCCATCTTTACAAGAAAGAATAACAACTGACCGCATGGTGGAATGCTCAGTCTAATCTTTCATATATTATAAAATTGTTTTTTTTTAAAGTTTTTAAAAAAACAGCGTTCTGTGCGCTCCAGTGTCTAGTCATGCCTGCCACATGACCATGGAAACATCTGCAGAAGCAGACAGCGCTGGCTCTTCAGCTTAGAAACAGAGATGAGCACTGACCCCTAGAGTCGGATATGACTGGCTTTCGAGCAAGAGAAACCTTTACCTTAAAAATCAGCAACCAGAGGTGGCGGAGAAGACAGATTGGAAGCAAAAAGTAGTGGAATATCAGCCTTTGCATCATGCAGCCAGTAAATAATAAATCAAATTCACCCATTTTGCAAATGCTGCAAATCTTGTGTTTTTTAATGGTGTCATTGGGCACCTAAATACTTCATCCCAATGCTAGTAAGAAAAGTAGCATGAACTTGTGCTAGTTCTTCAGTGTGACCTTTGTCAAGCATACCTTTGCATAATGGCTGGTTACTCAATTATAAGAATTGTGAAAAATACACCCTAAAGGAACAGTCTTGAATGCCAAACTTTATAAAGGTTAAGAAAACCACGCAAGCATTCTTATCCAGAATCAGTTGTATGGCAATCTGGTTGCTCAAAAAGAAAGGAAAAAATGAAATAAGATCCTAGTATGGGAGAAATTAAAAATGAAAATCCTTCACATAATTTACACAAAGCAAAACAAAAATCAGTTTACTTACACTTAAATTGAGCATATTTTCCAATATAAACATAAAAATCTGTCAGTTCTACTTTCATCTGAATGTTTAAATTTATGTATTGCTTGTACACTGCCCAGAGTGGCATTTGACCAGTGGGGTAGGGTATAAATGCTCTAAATTAAAGACATAAATGCATTTCAAGTTATTTCCATCCTACTTGGACATTAGCCAGACACAATGTAAGTTATGAGTCATCAAATCAATTCCAACTTGTAGCAACCCAAATAGCAATAGTATTACACCTATACACCACCCATAGTGGTTAGAGCACTTTCTAGGCCAGGAGTTGGCAACCTTTTAAAGTTTAGGGGGCCAGACTGGATAACCTTAAGACTTGGTTCCACAAGTCTTAGTGTTATCCAGTTTTTAACATTGTGTGATGCATTGATCGCACAACGTTTAAAAAAAAGCCCTGTTCCTTTTCCAAAGAGGAAAGGGAACAGGGGGCAATCCACCTGCCTCTTTGGAACAGGCAGCGGGAATTCCATGTGTGGAATCCCTGCTGACCTTTCCAACAAGGCAGGTGGATCCAGCCAAATACCAGTTGGGTTGGGGAGGTATGCGCATGCACCGGTTCTCTCCCCAACCCAACCAGCAGTAACAGCATGCAATCACCAGCTGGGTTGGGGAGAGAACTGATGCACAATCTACTGCTGGCTGGGTTGTAGAGAGAACATGCATACATGCCGGTTCTCTCCCCGACCCAGCTGGTGATTGCATGCTGCTACCGCTTGCTGGCTTGGGGAGAGAACATGCGCACACACCAGTTCTCTCCCTGACCCAGCCAGCGATCACATGCTCAGACCACCAGTTTGGTTGGGAGGAGAACGGGCGTGCGTGCCCTCCTCCCCAACCAAACTGCTGCTCTGAGCGGAGATCTCTGCCCCAAAGCCTCTTCAGCCCTGCAGGCTTTGGGGCAGATATCAACATTGGGGAATTTAAGGCAAACATTTACATCACACAATGTTATCTTAACGTTATGTGATGCAAATGTTTGCCTAAAATTCCCGAATGTTATCTGGTTTTAGCGTTGTCAGGGACAAACAATAACCAGGGTATTACTGTAAATAAATAAAATACAATCAAACCTCGCATAAAGAGCGTTTCGCTTAAAGAGTAACTCGCTTAAAGAGCAGAATTTTCTCTGAATGTTCGCTTCGCTTAACAAATAAAACCAACAAAAAACTCGCTTAACAAATAAATAGGGGTTCGTAATCCCCCCCACACACACAATTGGTCATTTACAATGGTGTTTCGCTTAAAGAGCAAACTCGCTTAAAGAGCAATCCTGTGGAACACATTATGCTCTTTAAGCGAGGCACCACTGTATATTCATTTTACTGATCTCAGAAGGATGTAAGGCTGAGTCTGCTCAGAGGCCATTGGTTTTGAACTTAGATCATTATCAGAGTATTGGCTACAGAACTGCACCACAAGGGCTCTTCATTTTCCAGGTAAGAGAGATACTTATGCAGTTGTTTTATCAGTGAACCAGTTCCTCTGGCTGAGCAAGGATTTGAACCCAGATCTTGGATTCTAATGAAACACGCTAATCATTTTAATAGCTCTCAGTAATCATGCATTTGCATAACTAACAAACTTGCAAGAAATTTCTCAACTAAGTCCCATATCATTGCTTTCAATTACATGAAGGAATGGTTAACTTTTGACTCTTACTACTACCCTGGCATCTAATTCAGACATGCCATATATAGGCCTATCTGCAGACAGGCTCAATTTGCATGTCTCTTCTGCCTTTCAGGGAGACGGAGAGCACATACCGTGAATGGAAAGGTCTTTTCCACCCAAGTTGTGTCAATGTGAAAGAGGAAATGTGAACAACTATGAGTGTCCTGTTTTACTTTCAGCTCACTTTCAAAGCAGACTGAAGGGAAATATCAAATATCTAGCCTACTTCAGGGGAGCAGAGCTACAAAAGAACAAGGGCAGTTTGGGCAGCCTATCATGCCTGGCTGTCCAGGTATTTCTCTTCTGTGAGATGGCACTAATATCCTTACATGGTATCTTTATATCACAGTAATCTTTATATTGCAGAGTGCAAGCATTACACCATGCCTGTGCAACTTGTTCACCTGGCTATTGTCACTGCATGGACATTCCAGCAACAGTGCATGCCATTGCACTTGAAGGTGAGGCATTCAGGCAGTAGTCCATCAAGTTTTTTTATTGCATACTTTAGCAGTGTGTACGACTACACTGGAAAGCCAATTTGGAGCAGGTTGATTCATAATCTCAGTTATGATCAAAATTATTATGAGTGTTTGCATTGGACTTGTAGGGTGGATCAAACCACAACACCCAAACCAATTCAGTTTGGCTTTCCAACAGTAGCTGCCATTGCTGTAGGATCAAATAGTCTGCACCTGATTTGAGGGACTTGCTTTGCTCCTGGGATGCTGCTGGAAATAGCACACATCATCTTCATGCAATCCAATGCCACAGCAGAATTAATAATAGTTGCTGCTTCCCTGCCATTTCCCTGCCTCCTTCTGCTGCTCCTCCTCTTCCTTTCACTGTTGATGTGATAAAGCAATGGTACTGAGTGCTGTGGTAGCCCCTAGGTGGGGCTTTCCTTGAAGTTGACACTGAAACTTAAAAGGGTCCACAATATGGGAGCCAGATTGATCATGAGTGTTAGCAAATTTGAACACATCTCCTTGATTCTGGCCCACCTGCACTGCTAACCTGTTGGTTTTCATGCAAGTTTCAAGGTGCTATTGTTTACTTAGTCCTAAAAGGGTTGGGACCTCAGTATATTTGGAGCATCTCCCTCTAAGCTTTTCTAAGCTTTTCTGCCCATCCTTCTCATATAACCTACAGGCCAGGGTATTGATGACAAGGGGCTGAGCCTTTGTGGCTGTGACACACACATTATAGAATTTAGGTTTCCCTTGCTCGAAAGCCAGTCATATCCAACTCTAGGGTTCAGTGCTCATCTCTGTTTCAAAGCCAAAGAGTCAGCACTGTCTGCTTCTGCAGACATTTCCGTGGTCATGTGGCATGCATGATTAGACACCAGAGTGCATGGAACACTGTTTATCTTCCCACCAAACTGGTCCCTATTTATCTACTTGCAATTTCTTGCAGGAGCTGGGACAAAGATGGAAGCTTATTCTGTCCTACAGTACTCGGGAATTGAACTGCTGACTTCCCACCTTCCAGTCAGTGTCTTAGCCACTTGAGCCACTGCAAAATGTAAGTCAGGCAAAAGGAACTACAGACTGAACTCACAAAAAGGTGGATTCATTTTGGCAGTTTCATGTCTGGCCTAGACATGGAAAAAGAAGAACACAACAAATACAAAAAATGAAATACAACAAATACAATTACACTAGTACCTCAGATAACATTATGACTTGGTTCCACAAGTCATAACGTTATCCAGTTTTTAACATTGTGTGATACATTGATCGCACAATGTTTAAAAAAAGCCCTGTTCCCTTTCCGAAGAGGGGAGCCCTGTTCCCAGCATGGGGAGCATGCCTGGTTCTTTTTTTTCCCCCAGCCAGCAATCACACGCTGTGATGGACAGCTGGGTTGGGGAAAGAACAGGGAGGGCTCCCGGTCCCCCCCCCCTTTTGCTGGCAATCGCAGTGAGCAATGGCCAGATGGGTTGGGGAAATCCCAGCCTCAACAGGCACAGAAAGCCCAGTCTCAATCCCACTGGGCTTTCTGTGCCTGTTGAGGCTGGAATTTCCCCAATCCAGCTGGCCATCATAGCATGTGATTGCCACCTGGGGGGGGGGGGAGAACTGGGGGCTCTCCCTCTTCTTTCCCTAACCCAGCTGGCCATCGCATTCTGCGATCGGCGCTTGGGTTGGGGGAAAGAACCAGGGGGTGCCCAACCCAAGCGCCAATCACAGCAGTGGTGTGTTTGCGCACCGCTGCCAAAGGTGCAGTGTCGGCGTGGCAGGGAACCTCCGGTCTGCTTCCAGCCACTCCACCAGTGCAAGCTTCATTATGCCGATTTGGTTGGGGGGAGATCAGGTTCATGCGCCCAATCTCCCCCCAACAAAACCAGTGATGTTTGCCTCAGTAGATTTCTGCCCCAAGGGCTGGCCTCTAGCCCTGCGGGCTTTGGGGCAGAGATCAATGTTGGGGAATTTGAGGCAAACATTTTCATCACACAACGTTATCCGATTTTAGGATTATCTAAGGCAAACGTTATCCGGAGTATTACTGTATTTTATATTATTATTTTTTATGATCTTAGTATTTGTGTATTTTAAAACTGTTGTATGCCAACCAGAGTAGCAACATGCTATATGGTAGTTCAGAAGTGTGATTAATACAATACAATACCTGAGTGTGTGATCAGAAACACAACCAGGATCTCATTATTCAGCAGTAATTTGCTGCCACAATTGACATGGTTTCATTTACATATGCCTAAATCGCCAATAGGATGCAGCCATTAAAAGGTACATATATATGTAACAAATGCATACGTTCTGTAGTTAACTGTCTTGGTTCAGTCACTGAGATTCCCACAGCCATTCTCTGTATCACAGCTTGTGGACTGAGCAGAGGGGAGGAGCACATCCCCTGCTTAGTCCCTGGGGCTCCAATCTCCTAGACAATTTTTTCTGTTCCCAAGTGTATGTTGAAACATACATTGAAAATAAGTATTTATAGGTGGAACATGCACACTAATGATAGTGACAAGTAAAAACAAGGAGCACAGAGAGTGAAGGCAAGGAATTTCACTGCCCGAATCAAAAGACAAGATACCTGCTCCATCCATCTCCAGAAGCTGATTGGCTTGGCAGTTCAATCTTTGTCAGAACATACAAAGCCTTTGCTTTATATATTGAATAATTGTGAATGCTGGAGGTCAGCTTCAGGAGGATTTCAGAAATGAGTTTTTCCAGCCCTTACTGTAGAAACTGGCAACTGAACATGTGACTTTCTATTAGAAAAGTGTATGCTCCAACAGTAAACAATGCCCCTTTCTTGGATACTAACAATGGGATAGTCTTCTCTACCACACATGAGGGCACTGGATCAATTTAGGGGATCCAGAACAAGTGATCTGGTGCTCAAACATCTCTGTCTAAGAGACTGGAAAGCCAAGGGGGCTCAAGGGGGAAATGCTAAGAAACTACTAGTGCTGAACCACCACCAGCAGCCCAGCATTTAAAGTTCCTGACTATGCATAATTATAGAGCTGCCAGTGACTTAATGGTGGAGAGAATGGAAATAACTAATCATGTGATTGTAGATTTCAGTAGGGGAAAGAAAGATTCACATACAAAAAGGTTCAGCCTTCCTCTTTTGCATGTTTAAAATGAAACTGGGAAAAATATGTTCTAAGACCATTTGAAACTTGATCAATCACAACCTGAAACAAATGTCATGAGACTGTCTCCTCTTGACTAAATTGTGCCCTCGAGAGTATCAAGCTTACAACTGCAAAGCAAGGAAGTGGGTTGAGACAGAAGGCCATCAACGAATGGATTTGCCACACTTTCCAGTGTAAAATATTCCATATAGACATGCATGTGAGAATTCTGCTTGCTCTAAAAAAAGTGTGATACTTAAAATGTTCACTTCATATTTTTAACACACCAGAAGTACAACTGCTTAGGCTGCTGATTGCTAGAGCAATTATACGTCATGCATATTGTATGATGCATATGATAATTGCATGAAAATAAGAACTAATATGTGTCCATTAAGTCTGAAATTGCTTCCAAATAAGGTGTCATTTCCAACATTTATCAGACAAGAATCAAACCAAACCAAAAGTAAAAATAACAAAAAATACAAAAAATCTTGTAACACTACAGTGTTACTGCTACAATTTAATGTGAGCTTTCGTGGATCAAGCCCACTTCTTCAGTCCTATGAAACTTGATCTATGAAAGCTAACATGAAAATATATGGTAGCAGTTAGTCTTTAAGATGCCAAAACATTTTTGTCTTCTTTTTTCCTTTATTTTTGGTTTTGTTTGTTTCTTGTCTGATACGTCTGTACAAATTAAAGTGGCTACCATTCTGAAAATTTGCAGTATTTGTCAACTATGCTTTTCCTTGAATAGTTTAGGTGCTTTTTGTAAGGATTCTGTGGAGTATGCCTGTGTATGCACATATTTTAGGAATATCATGCTCCCTTTCCCTCCACCCTCCACCCCTAGAAAAACATGTTGAGTAAAATTATGAGTATATCTCAGCATTCTCCCTGGTTTTGTTTTCTCCATAAAAGAAGCCATACTGGACTCAATCAAAGGATTATTTTCCTCAGTAGTCTGTTGCCATAGAGATAAACCAAATGCCTATGAAAAGTCCAGAACTAGGACATGAGCACAACATGTTCCCCAGCAGCATAGACATGTACCTTTAATATAAGAGATAATATATAACCTCATAGGCATTTGTTGACTTATTTTATCTTGTCCATATTTCCATATTCAATATGACAGTGTTACCAGCAATGTTGAATGCATCCAAAACATGGGCAATAACAAAATCAGAGGGGGGAAACTGGCAGTAACCTGAAGAGAAATGGAAAGATTGATGTACAGAGTAACAATCATGGATAAGGTCATCAATAAGGAATTACGCCAAAGAACCGGACTGCATGATGTGGTCAATGAACTATATTTTACAAAAAGAAGATGGGCAGGCCATATCACCCTCCTAAAAGATAACAGATGGACCTGTCAGCTAACAGACTGGATACTGAGGGACCACAAAAGACCACTAGGCAGACCCCGAAAAGATGGGATGAGCCAATGGTAAAGCTGCTTGCTTGTTTATTTATTTATTTATTTATCCAATTTGTATAGCCGGCCAACTGGCACAACTCTGGGCAGCTCACAGCATTAAAATCAACATAACAGTCTAACACATTAAAACCCATTTTAAAAAACCAATTAAAAATACTACAAGAATTAAAAGAACAAGGGAGCAATATTACTATATCAACCAGCAGGTGGGGGTCACCACATCACCAGTGCCCCACACTTGCTTTACCAGCCAGGTTTTTAGTTCTTTCCTAAAGGGCAGCAACTCCATCTGGAGTCATAACTCAATTGGGCAGAGATGGAAACAGAAGGCAAAGGAAAGAACATTTTTGAGTCCTGTTGATTTGCGCTTAAATAAATAAGTGATGACAAATCAATATTGCATTGGATTGTATATTTCCAGCATTGATTGCTGCATTATCACACACATCTCCAGTTTTTCCTCTTCCTTCCTTTTTAGTTTTAGGGGTGTACATAGCATGAAAAGGATCTATCAGCTCCTCACAGACAACGCTGTTATGCTTCACTGATCTACTTTTTCCTTTTCCAAGTCATGCACAGGCTTTTCTCAAGTTTTCACTGCTGCTGACAGGCTTCTGAGTACACAAGACCTTGTGCTTCTCAGCTACTGACAGCAAATCTCCACAGTCCATTTAAATGGGTATTTTGCATGTTGGTGAATCTCTGGCTCAGCCTCACCACCCACCCACCCGACCAACCAATAACAGTTCAGCCAGCATGGTGTTTCATTCCTCCTACTGAACTGCTAGGGTCAGTGCACTTGTGAGATATTTATATTGTCCATCTTTGCTTCTAGATTCTTCAGTTCACACCAAGACAGCTTCATGCTGGAACATCAAGTTTGTTGAGACTTCTCCATCCTCGATTGGGACTCAGCCACAATCTCTCCCTATTCCTCTCTAACTAAACATAGTCCTGTTGATGTAAGCTAGCTGAGTGCCCTGGCAGAGGCTACGCCACGTGTGCATGTGCAAAATTGTTGGATTAATGCAGGCACGACAAAACTTTTGAGTGCAAAATGAAAAACTGTTTACTCATAGGGTGAAGGAAAGGCTTAAATAGATACAGAATAATAATAACATAAACCAGATAAAGTCTCTTGGAAGCATACAGTTAGGTTCACTGTTGCCTTTAGTCTGCTACGTACAAGTCCAATGCTCAATAGTTCAATTAGCATTGTTGGCAAAAAGGTAAAGTTGCTTTTCTCTCTTCTGTAAGGGTCTTACCCTATGGTCAGTTCTGAGGGTGTCCAATGCAACAGTCAAACAGCGAAGTCTTCAGCACGATCCTGTGTCTAGCAGAAACAGCAGTCAGTGGGACAGGAATGATGGCTTACAGCACAAAGCCTCTGAGCATATACTCAGTGAGAATGTAGCTCGGTGAGCATATAGCTGAAGGTGCATTGGCCAATGCCTTACTTATACAGAAGGCTCCTGAATTACTGGGAGAATGGCCAACACCTTTGCATCCTGGATACAGTAGCTTAAAGTAACAGTACAGTACAATGTGTCATATAACCTAAGTTAGGGAGCACAGACTTAGGCCCTAACAAATCCCATCCTTGGCAACACCTGTGCTATCTACATGTGGCCTAGTCCTCCAAGCAGTTTAGAATTAATACATGCAGTACCTAGGCTTGGCCTCATTTGAATTTAGTTAGTAGTGGCTTACAGTCATTATGTAACAGTTGTGTTTCCTTGCAAATAAACACATTGAGCAGAGATGGAGGTACATTGAACACTTCAGTAAATATCCTACTTTCTGCAACCATCTACGGCAGTGTTTGTCTAGTTCATCCCCTAGATATTCAGTAGTACTGAGAATGAAATCACTCTCCTTGCAACATGAAGTGTAGAAAAGTATAAACCATTCTATTCAGACACACGTGTAAGTACATTTTTAAAAAAATGATCTGCATTCATGAACAAGATATTCCAAAACAGCATGAACCCTTCGAAACTAGGGAAATGCCCCATTTCAACACAGCTATGCTATAACTTCACAGGTTCTCATACTGTGGCTATTGGGAAAGAATAGGAACCACCCCTGTCCTCAGGCTCAGATGAAATATGGCAACACACAGGTATGTTACTGTTGTTTCTAACCAAAGATTCCCTCCTAGTTATATATTATGTGGAGGATAATCTTAAGTAAATGGTGCCCATTTTCTTCTAGGCCAGGAGTTCTCAACCTTTTAAAACCGGGGCCAGATCACGTTCCCTCAGACGGCTTTAGGGGCCAGATGGCCATTTTGCCCTTCCTCCACCACATGGCACTTTCTGGTGTGGTGGAAGCAGTGTGGGGCCACATGAAATGGTGCCGTGGGCCACAGGTTGAGAATACCCGCTCTAGGCACTTGAGAAGAACATAGTTTCCACTAGGTTCATATTCTTCTCAAGGTGGACTGTAAGGGCTAAGCTCCAGGAAGGTTCAGTTCTCTTCATCTGCATACCTATTTCTCTTCATCTGCACACCCTTTTGGTCATAACGTTGGAAAAGAAGGAAGGAAAGTGGATATTCTGTATATGGCTGGACAAACCTAATTTTAAACCCTTAGTTCTGAAACTCAAGGGAGAAGAAGACTTTACTAATATGGGGATTGATGATAAATTGTTGCCTTTTTAAGGAAGCTTGAGTTTTTAAAAATAAAGGTAGTTTCCATCTTAATGTGAAGAAACTGCCACCATGGCACTAACATAAATGCTTCAATATACATGTGCAATTAATGTCAAGGAAGTCTGCCCTGCCATCTGACCAGAACGGTATCCAAGTTGTTTACATCAATTTCACTAACAATGCTAGTGGACAGGTAATATGTTGTACACCCAACTTAGAAATCTGTATCGCTCCAGTATACAAATGTTGCTGTTATGTGCCATTAAGTAAGGACTGGCTTATAATGACCTTGTAGGGCTTTCAGGGTCAGTAAGATATTTAAGGAGTAGTTTTACCAATTCTGCTACCCCAGTGGGTTTCCATGACCGAGTGGGGATTTGAATCCAGGACTCCACTACACCCTGGGTATCTCTTACAAAGACAAAAAGATATATTTTTGATCTTTACTGTGTTCCTCCCAGTATTGCATTGAGAGATGAAAAGAGAATGAAAGCAGTAAAGAACCACCTCAATCTAGTCCACGCCTGAATAAAAGTTTCCAGATTGACAGTTGTCCCATCTTTGGGACACTCTTTGTCACTATCTGTGCTAGTGTGTGTCTCCAAGTCTCCTTGAAAAATCCCATTTCCACAAATGGGGAAACACAAACAGAGTTGATTTGGGCATAAAAGGTTATCAGAATTATTTCCTATAGAAATGTTTGCTGATTTCTGGCCTAGAGCACCCAAGAAAAAGAGAAAAAGGAAAGAGCTATTACAAACTTTTATGGTGGAAATTAAGAAAGAAGAAAAAACAAAGGGAGGGGAAGAAAGACAGATCCTAACATCCTGTAGTGGAGTCTACTTGAACCACAAGAACACTGGTATTCATCTGCGCACATGCACGCACGCACACAAACAGAAGTAATGTAGCTAATCAGATTTTTAAAAAAGAAAGAATAAAAACAAAGCCTGAGAAATGTGCTATAATGTTCTTAATTCACAGAGCATCTAAAAAGTGTGAAGTTTAATTTCAGGCCAGTGACCTCACTCAGAACCTCACCAAGGAAAGTTTATGGACATCACCAATCATGGGCTTCATTGGGAAATAAAGTTGCCAGTATTATCCTTTAGTGTCAAAAATCCTTATAAAGTGTAGATACTTCTGATTGCCTTTTTGCCTATGTTAATTGTATTTAAACTTTTTTTAAAAAAATATCCAACGAAAGCCCCACCTGAGAGCCCTGGGAAAGGTTCGTGACCATTATAATCTCTGAGCTAGAGGCTCTGGGTGGCTTAGCTATGTAAGAACCAGCTCTTCTTCCTAGAAGTAGCCACAACAGTGAAGATCATGAGGAACTCTTTGGTGTTACCCATGAACACCTCACCACTCTCCGCGTCCACCAACGGACTCTCCCTGGGCAGTCAGGCCAGAGATTGGAGGCAGCTGTGTGGACCGGCCATAGCTATTTCATCCTTGCCGCAGCTCCACGTCTGCTAACGGACTTCCCCTGGCCAGTTAGGCCAGAGATTGGAGGCAGCTGCATGGACCGGTCGCAGCTAGTTTATCTTTGCCATGGCCCCACATCTGCCAACGGACTCTCCCCAGCCAGCCGGGCCAGGGATTGGAGACAGCTGAATGGACTGGCCGTAGCTATTTCATCCTTGCCGTGGCCCCATGTCCTCCAACAGACTCTCCCTGGCCAGTTGGGTAGGGGATCGGAGACAGCTGCGTGGACCGGCCGGTTGAACAAAGATCACCACCGCCACAGCTGTTCCACAGCTACCCCTCTTTGCTGGGATAAGATAAAGACTTTCTTGACTCTCCTGACTTTATTATATTTTTGTGCTAGTGTATTGTATATATTTTTTGGCTTTTGTATTGTATATCTGTGCTAGTATTGGTAATAGCTCTTCTCAGCAGGAGGCAGTTGACTTATAAAATAGTATATTGTTATAGGGATTGTATTCTCTGACTGTATTGTATTTTCATTTTGATGATAGATCTATTGATTGTATTAATTGGGTTGCATTGTGTGTTATATTTATACCATGTTGTTGCATTTATATTTGAGACTGTAAGACTGTAATGTATGTTACCTATGTCATGTTAGCCGCTCTGAGTCGCTTCGGCGAATAGAGCGGCACACAAGTCTAAATACAAGTACAAAAAACAAATATAAATAATTAATGCCATAAATCACAGATTTAACACAAGGGATTTGACACCATTGTGTGCTGAGAGTTCCCCTGAGTTGCTTGTTCCTCCCCATGAGTTGTCTGCTCACCACAGAGATGCATAAAGAACCCTAATTCAGTTAATGTTTTGATGTTTGTCAGAATATGGTATTGACTAAGATGTTATATATCTTGTAAAACAAGTCACAGAATAGAAAGACAAATGTTATTACTGTATAACTTAGGTTTTTGCCATTAGGCAGGTTTAAATGAACGGTAATAAACTAGTACAGTTTATTATCACCCATTTGTCTGAAGACACTGCACATGCCTGCATGAAGTGTTAAATCAGATTAATATAAGAGTACATAAATCTCAGTGGCCTAAATAGTAGAGCAAATGGAATCCACCTATACGTGTAGTGGCATCAGAATAGTGCTTTGGGGCAGACCTCCAGAGCCTTCTTTCCATGAACAAAATGGATCGTATTCTGTTCATTTTAACCACACATATAAATGATCAATTCCACATAAAGTTGACTAGTGTATAACATTAGCACCAAAGGGAATCCATAAACCCCTTGCACAAATGAAAAGTTCGAGTGACCTTCAATTTGCATATCTGCAAGCTGGGGATATTGTGCAGCTGAGCACCCACAGAACCATTACTATCTGCAGTTATGAAAAGAATTCTAGGCAATAAAATCAGAGGCATTAATCATCCATTGGGTGTGTTAGGGAGTGGAGAAAAATATTCCACATTGTAAAATGTACAACTAATTGCCAGAAATCCTGCTGGTTGGTGTAATAGATCACACTAGAGTAGACCCATTGAATTCATTGAACTTACAAAGGAGTTAGCTCACCAAATCTCCACTGATTCAATTGGCTTGCCCTAGTGTTACTTACTACATTAAGCAACAGGATTTCTACCATTACATGGTCCAATCTAATCTTTTGACACACAAAGAAGATACCACAACCTTTATTCCACATCCCTCGCAGTAAATAGAATAATAAAGAAGCAAACTGTTAACCATTCCTGCCTTTTTATGACATCCAGAATCAGCCCCCTGAGGCAACCATCTTGCTCTGTCGATTGACCTGGTCCTGCTATTGAACCAGTCATTTGAACATATGTAATTTGGAGGTATTGCTTGTGACTATATTTTTCCTAATTGTCAGTCATTCAGTTCCCCAACAACTTGTCTAAAGAGATCTCTAAATGTTTGGTTGTCAAGAATGAAACATTTTAATTTCTCTCATGTTAGGGAGGGAAAACTTTGTTGGCTGGTTGCTTGCTTTGTTCATCAGTGCCAGAAGTCATGAAAGTTCTGCCTCCTTGTGCAACAGTAGGGCTGATGTAATTCTCAAAAGAACTGAGATGGGAAGTGCAATGAAGGTTTTTTTCCTCTTATTGATGTAATGTTATTCCTGTTACATGTTTGTGATATGAGAGTCAGCTCATTCCATCCTTTTTGTATTAGCAGAGGTCCAATGTTTTCTTCAAATGAAAAGATGGTGCAAGGACAGTTTGTGAGGGGCTGCAATAAGTAGGAAAGATTAGGCAGAGGTCACCTAGTTGGTTGAGCAAGCCCTACCACTAAGCAGAGTAAGGTGACCAACTCACATATCAGATATAGAGTGGGGGGAGCACTAGCAGGTTTTAGTTCTTCTTCCTTAGGTTCTAGGGATTGTTTTGCTTATAGATGGGCCAGAGAACCATCCCTCCAGACTCTTCATGTTAAACAGCCAGCATTTGTGCATCATGATTAGAAGCATGGAAGAAGGGGGGAAAGCTAAGTAAGATGCTGAGTTGGTGACAATGAATGAGTGTGCTCTTTACTTTAGAAGTAGAACTCGCTAGCTTTTCCTGCTGTAAGCCATTAATTAAATTATCAAAAGTTTATGGCACCAAAACCACTAATTTCAGATTCATGGAGTAGAAAGAGCAGGAGAAGATAGAAAGAACAGAGAGTGCATAGCTGTCTGCATCACACTTCTAAGAAGGGATCAGGGAGGTTTTGGCCCATTAACCTTCCCTCCCGTCTTAGGAAGCCACTATGGGCTTTCTCCTTGTGGCTAGAAAAAGAGGAAAAATAAAAGCAGTACAGATTGCTGCTGTCCTACCTACACCATTTAGTCTATGACCTGGACTAACATTTGCATTACAGACCTAGCCCCACCTGCAGTAAAGCACTTAGTGGGCTACAACAAGTATCACATAGCAATAGCAACTACACTTATGGCTCTTCAGCTATGAAACAGAGATGAGTACTGAACCCTAGAGTCAGATACAACTGTCTTTCGAGCAAGGGTTTACCGCCCCATAGTGCTTAGTGCACACTCTGGGCAGTTTACAATTTAATTAGAATTTTGCCCCTAACATGCTAGGCACTCATTTTACCTATCTCAGAAAGGCTAGAAGGCTAAGTCAACCTTGAACTCCATCAGGAATTGAACTCACAACATTTTGGCTGCAGTACAGAAGTTTAACCACTGTGCCACCAGGCCTGACATGAGAGCATGGTCTCACCCTATCAAGGGGACTTCTCCCTCCTCCCCCTGCGTGACTCTTGTGAGATCCCCAAATCTGATTATGTTAAAGGTCTTCCATTCTCTTGTGCAAATCCAGGGACATGTTGGGAGCTACAGAAGGAGGGGGGTGTTGTCAGTGGATGGACATCTACTGAGCATTGCTGGCAGAGAATAGAAAATAAGTACAGTACAGTAGTGTGAAAAAGACAGGCCCAAAATGGGCATTCACATGTGTACATAAATACACACATGATGAGATAGATATCAGAAAGGTCAAATAAGGAAGCATTCAAACATATACAATACTTTATAAAAGTCTTAGGCTACTACCAGCTGGTCTAGGGAAAACTTCAATGAGTGAGTTGGGGGGAGTGTACGCATAACACAGCTCCCAAGCCACCTAAAAACACCAAAGTTAGAGAGAGTAATCTGTTGACTCTACGCTAAACCCTCTCCAGGCCAGGTTTGGTGAAAATTGGAGTTAGAGTGTCCATGCTTTGGGCCTCCAAGTCATTTAATTTTTCCCAAACCAGCTCGTGGTGCCCCAAGACTTTTGCACAGTATTGTACAGTATAAGTAATAAAATATTCTAAAGCAAGTTATTGTAAACATCATTCAGCTCCACTAAGCCTGTACATGTTTAAATTAATACGTATTTTAAAATAAATGCCCCTTGTACTACTGACACCAAAGAAAGTTTTAAAAAATGATGAGCTATAACATTTTAAGAGTTCCTATTGATTCTGAAATTCTGGAATTATTCAAAAATCATACAGAAACTATTGTGTTCCTTCCTTTTCTCCTCCCCCCCCCCCCAAGAGAAATCTAGGTGCTTTGCAAGCATACATAGGAAAAGCTGTGTCAGTTTGTGGCTAGTGCCACTGACTTAAAAGACTTTTTTTTTAATCGTAGGCCATAGCAGACGTTGTACAGATCATTTTTAAAGCAATTGTGGAACCCAATTTTCATACTGCAGTCATCATTCACAACTTTTCCCACTCATATTGTGAAATTAGATCATGCAACATAAAATGAGATACTGCAGAGGGAAAGAACGAATAAGGATCTTGTGGTTAGGGTAAATGAAGTGATTCCGCAAAGCTTTATGCCGCACTTCCTGTGTGACCTTGTTAGTGACAGACAAAATCATTTCCACCCACAAACAATCTTGTAGTAACTCAAAGACCAAAAGATTCACACTTTTGTAGTAATTCCAGTATGAGCTATCCTTGCTCCTGCATACCAGACTTACTTTTAAAACCACTGTGACCAACACTCTAAACCCGGGATATTCAACCTGCAGCCCACGGCACCATTTCATGTGGCCTCCCACTGCTTCTACCACACCAGGAAGCACCATGTGGTGGAGGAAGGGCAAAATGGCTGTCTGGCCAACCTTTAAAATGTTGAGAACTCCTGCTATAAACAGTCGCTTTTACCGCACCAAACACAAGAACAAGGGAGCAAAGATCAGAGGGAGGAAAGGAAAACAGCAGCAATCAGAGGTGACACCTCACTAAATAAAGCGAATGACGCAGGTAGAAAGGAGAAATAAGAAGATGTGGAGATCCAACAGAGAGTCACTCAGCAATCAAGCTAGAGACAGAAGGTGGGGCAAAGCAAAGGAAAAACAGCACAGTAAGAGATGAGCACCTAGCTTGCAAGCTACAGAGAAACACTGTGAGTGAACAGTGATCACTAAGGGAAGGTGGAAAGAAACACTCAGTGACAGAGTTACTAAGAAGAATTGTGAAGGAGTGTTCACAACACCTCCCCCCTCAAGAGGACGGCATTAGATATAGTGGGACCTTTAGATAAGTTGGCCACCGGGCATACCATAATCATATATTATGCTACCTAGTACCTAGAGGTACTCTTATGCTTCATCTTTGCCAAAGCTTTAGCTTGGAAGTTATTGACCCTATTGACCTTCCCTTGAAAGGTGCTGACAGACCAAGACATATATTTCATGAGCTAAACTAAGGCTGCAACAATGTGGGCTCTCCTCAGCATATGGTCCCTAAGGCCTTAATCTATCAACCTTAGACCAATAGTTTGGTAGAGCACTTTAGTCATATCTTGAAGGGGTTCTCTGCAAATTAGTACAGTAAAAAAAATACCTGGCAGTAGCATCTATTCTTGTTACTGCTCATGCTTGCCATTCAAAAGGTTCACAGGCCTTCACAGGCTTTTCTCTGTTTTCAGTTGCTGTATGGGTGACTCCCCATGAGCTGCTAGACCTGTTTAAGGAGTGGTGTGAAGGCAGTATCCTCCACATCTCTAAAGGGCCTCTTGGTCCTTCCATTCCTTTAATAAGTTCACATGAAATATCTGGAGGGTCTGATTCCACTTGACAGGCCTCATACAAAATAATGGCTCCAATATTATTATTATTATTATTATTATTATTATTATTATTATTATTATTATTATTATTATTATTATTATTATTATTATTATTATTATTATTATTATTATTATTATTATTATTATTATTATTATTTCGATTTATATGCCGCCCTACTTGGTGAAAACCAACTCAGGGCGGCTCCCAACATACAATTAAATACAATATAACAATTCAATAATGATACAATATAAAATAGAGTGTAACAAAACTAAATAAATATAACCCCAAGAGGTCCCCAAGAGGAGCAGGCTTTCCTTGTATCAAAAAAAAAAGGCACTGTGCCAGAGCTCAGTCCTCAGAGCCCCAGATTTCTCCAGGCTTTTTATATTGTAAATGGAGATATATGAGAGAGGCCTGGGAGCAGTCTTAGCCCAATAGTGGGACGTAGAAAAGCACCAAGTCCTGTATTTAAGTCAGAAGCCGATAACACCGGAGCAAAAGTATATGGTGATCAAGAGAGAAGCTTTGGTCATTTGTTGAGCCACCATGCCCTACATTATTACCCTTTAGAAGGGCTATTCTGTAAGGATTAACCCTACTCTTCCTGGGAGGGTTAACTCCTCTGTCCCCTAACACACCACATTGTCTTCCCCTTTAGCCAGCAGTCTGTATCCACACTGTGGGCCTATGCACTTTCTCCTATTCCATTATACATTCACCTTGGTGATGGACCATGATTTTTTCCAATGACTGACCCAGATGAAGGATACCAACCTTTGCCTTACATGATGGTACATGCTCTTATACTCTATATGTTTAAGGTGCAGTATTAGAAAAATAAGGCTCATGTTAACATAGCCTGTTTCTCTCCACTGGTTCCTTGGACATTGGAAGAGGCAGAGGGTCCAATGGCCTGCTTGGAAGGGGGTCCCTAGGAGAAGGGGGAGGCAGGAGGAGGTGTGACTGCCTCCCCTAGGTTATTCAGGCCCTGTTCACAAAATGAGGAAAGTCATGTGGAGGGTGACACACACGCAGGCATGCAGGCACGCGCGCGCGCGCACACACACACACACACACACACACACACACACACACACACACACACACACACACACACACACACACACACACACACACATATTAATGATGGGCAGCTTGACAGGTCCATGAGGACAGGGATAAAAGAGTGTCCAAAAGAAGGCAGATAGAAGGATGTAAGGTTGCTGACACCAGTTGATGAAGACCAGAAGATGTGGGAAGATACAGTGATACCTCATTCCACGCAGTTACTTGTTATGTGAGTTACTCATTCAGCTTTGCTGCGTCAGAGGGCATTTGGGAAGGGTAAGGGGATCTTCCCCGTACCCTTCACAAATGCCCGCACGTGCGCATGCGCTAGCAGGGCATTTGGAAAGGGTCCGGGGAAGATCTCCATACTCTTCACAAATGCCCTGCTGATGCGTGCTCTGCAGCGGGGTGTTTGGGAAGGGTATGGGGATCTTCCCCGTACCCTTCCCAAATGCCCCGTTGATGCATGCTGCCCATCTGCGGAGTTTCGCAATGCAGCAGGGAAGTCCCCCATCCGCGTTCCAAAACACCCCACCACCCATCAGCTGGGCATTTTGGAACACCCGGCCGGCATGCATGCATCTGTGGAGTGTTCTGGAACATGGTGGGGAATCCCTCGTCCACATTCCATACATCCCAAAGATGCAAACCTTCTTGTTAAGCAAGTTTTTGCTTGTTCAGCGAAGCAGACCTTTTGGGGAAAGGTTTGCTCGTTAAGTGAGTTACTCGTTAAGCGAGATGCTCCCTATGCAAGGTATTACTGTACTAATAATGGCTGGGGAGCATTCTAGGCCAAGGAAGAATGGGTGGCCATTCTCTCTTTATGTCACTTTACCCTCCCTGCCCAGAAGTGGAGGGCTTTAACCCCTTCCTTACCCTGAGACTGCTCCTGTTCCACTCCCAGTATGGCACAGGAATGCCAAGTATGCATGGAAGAAGAGGGCCTGGACCTGAAGAAGCTGAACAACCTACCTCTTTCTAACTGTTTATATAAAATCCTATCTGAAAATGGTATGCACCAACTAGAGGTTTGCTTCCCAGGTCCTGGACTTGGGAGAATCCCAGTGGAACTGGGGCCCCAAACAGGAAAAAGACACCCATGGTGGTAGTGAATTTAACTCAATCCCTGGAGACTGTGAACCCTTAATAATAGTTGTTTGCAAATGAAGTGACCCCCAAAGCCCATAGAGTTTGTCTCAAGGGATCCTAAGAAGCAGCTGGTGGGGCATACAAAGAGATATGATATAGTAATATTTAATTTACAAGGCATAAACATTCTCCAGGAACCAAGAGAACCATTGTATTTAATGATAAAATAAGGCTGACTTTGACCCATGAAAGTTTGTGACATACTTACAATAGTTTCATTCCATCAGCTTTGTAGTGCTGAGAAATGTCAGCATCAACACTGAGACTAAATTATCATGAGTGACTCAGGACTTCCTGTCCTCCATGACAACCATGGATTTGTTCCAATTTGTTTCTAGCTAATTCAAGCCATAGGACACACTCTGGACCATATGCTAGGCAAGCTGATGGGGATCTACAGTATGTAAGGAGGAACTCTCCATAAATCTATTGCCATGGTTTTGATGAGATTTAACCTAACTGAGCTCATAACCTCTGCAGAATTTGAGGACTAATTAATATAATCCACGTCTGGAATATAATGAATCTAGATGGTTTCCTGACTGCTCTGGGGAATTTCCTACCAGGATTCCCCCAAACCTTGGTCACTTCCTGGAATGGGAAAATGTTCCTAAACCTTCATTCCCATGGTGTGAACTCCAATTAACTTCTTTGTTTAGTAGGGCTGTAGCAGTGATTTAGCAGGTGGAAAACAAAAGAAAACTCAGAGCAGGTCTAACAAAAGACAGGCTAGACTCTAGGTAAAGGTAAAGATCACTCTTGCTCAAAAGCCAGTAGTATCTGACTCTAGGGTTCAGTGTTCATCTCTATTTATAGTCAAAGAGCCAGCGCTATCTGCGTCTGCAGATGTTTCCACAGACATGTGGCAGGCATGCCTAGAAACTGGAGTGCACAGAACACTGTTTACCTTCCCACTGAAGTGGTACTTAATTATCTACAGTTGTACCTCGCTTAAAGAGCGTAATGCATTCCACAGGATTGCTCTTTAAGTGAAACACCATTGTAAGTGACCAGTTGTGACTCGGGGGGGGGGGGGATTGTGAACCCTGATTCATTTGTTAAGCAAGTTTTTGGTTGGTTTTATTTGTTAAGCGAAGCGACCATTTAGAGAAAATTCTGCTCTTTAAGAAAGTTACTCTCTAAGCGAGGTGCTCTTTATGCAAGGTTTTACTGTACTTGCAATTTCTTGCTTTCAAACTGCTAGGTTGCCACAGGTGCTGGGACACAGACAGAGCTCACTCAGGTATTGAACTCAAATCTTCCAGTCAATTTCAGTGTCTTAACCACTTAAGCCACTGCTGTCCCTAGGCTAGACTCTGGCAGTAAAGAATTTTCTTCCCCTGCTGGTCTTCCATCTTCTCCAGGCTATCCAGTAGAAGTGTTTCATGTTGTTAAAACTCTGTTGCACTTTGGCCTGCAGGAGAAGAATATAAACCATTCATTAGGCTGCTCTTAAATACTTAAATGGCATTTTGCAGATAAAATCACCTACATCCATTTTGACTGATGCTTATAATTGACACAGGCTCAGTGGATATAATTGCAACTACACTGTGCTGGATAATTAACTTTACTCTTTTTTTGCTGTGTTTGGTGAGGAAAAAGTCCCAGTTTAAAGTGCTGATCAGTCTCTTCCTATTCTTGGAAGATGTAATGGCCAGCCAACCCCAGAGGTTCCTGGATAACACTCACTGTCTCTAGTAGACAGTTCAGCTTCAGCTCTGGATATATAGAACTGAAACAGCTTTGGTTTCCTCGATGGAAGACCTGCCTGGGAACATGTCAGGGGAACTGAGTATTTGTTAATTTTGCTGGAATTTTCATTGGGTTTCAGCCATGATATTCTGGGAAGCTTTGGGATGAGACTGGAAAACATTTTCTTACAGTAGCTTTAGTCATTCCCAGAGTGACAAGCACAGGCACTGATGTGGGGAAACATCTGTTTGATAACCTGGCCACTGGACAGTGGAGACCCCAGTAATTCCTGTCTCTCACATCACTGAGCATTTACTTGGATCTGATGGGATAAAGTCCTGAGATTCACACGGTCATTCACACTAATGACACTCTACTTTACTGCTGTTTTCTGCCTAAATGTGACAAAGCTGTTTTGGCTTTACACTAGTGTATGGCTTTTGTAATAAACTGGATGAGGGCAAAAAGGAAGGAAAGAAGGCATAATCCTGACAAGACAGGTGTTATTGGTCAGTTGAAATGGATGCAACCTCTTTTGGGATGGAATTATGCTCCCTATTTTTGCAGTTAGGGTTCTGGGATTCGGACCTAAACATTGATGTCAAGTACAAGCAGCAGCCAGCAGCACATTTAGACATTTAAAGGTAGTAAACCAGCTGTGTTCAGTGTCTTAACCACTAAGCCAATGCAGTCCTAATAAAATTGCTATGTGGCTGTCCAAAGCACAATTAAGCAAAAGAACATCAATTTTGACTGAACTTGCTCATTCCTTAAAGGGGTAATGCAAGGCAATTTCCCTGGTTTTGCTGAGGGGTTTTTCTAATTAAAAAAAAACTACTGCAAGTCTTGTTCATCCCCCCCCCCCTTTTCTGTGTATAACTTTGTAAAATAGAGAAATTATAATTTAATAGAACCAATATGTTCAGGCAACAAACATTTTTATCAGTTCCTGGGGTAAAACATCTCCAGTCTCTTGATCCCAAACATCTTTAGCTATAGGTAAGGTAAAAGGGGCTGTGGTGGCTCAGTTGTTAAGAAACTTGTCTTGTTAACTGGAAGGCTGGCAAGTTGGCAGTTTGAGACCTGGGTACTGCATGACAGACTGAGTGCCTGTCTCTGTCCCAGCTCTTGGAGACATGAAAGGAGCCTCTTTTGGGCATTCCCTGAGTTGAGTTTCTTCCACAAAAATCCTTTCAACCCAGAATAATTTCTGACACTAAATTATTATTATAGGTAAGGTAAAAGTCGCCTTGCTCGAAAGCCAGTCATATCTGACTCTAGGGTTCAGTGCTCATCTCTGCTTATAGCCAAAGAGCCAGCACTGTCTGCATCTGCTATAGGTATAAAATTGCAAATGGAGTGAGGTTGCCCCATATTACTTTACTATCATATTCTAATGAAATGGTTTTGCAACAATATATATATCTGCTGACCTACTTCTTCTGTTGTTTACTAGCTTCCTTTAATTTCTTTCTAGTTCCTTATTTGTAAAATGTATAATACACTCTGGAATTTTAAAGGAACTTTACAATCTACTTTAAAAACCCATCTAATTCAAACATCTAAAATAAATAGCTATTTTGTTCCCTCCAATAAAAGTGAATAGGTAATACAATCTTTTTCAGTCAGAGGAAAGAGAATCTGTTCATTACACTTCACCCTGAAGGCCCTATCGTTCAGGTCCATGTATTGAATCAGTGAAAGAGACCTCCATGGTTTGGCATGCACTTTTTCTCCAGCATAGATTTAAAAAAAGACCTGGGAAGCTAGTTGGTCTAAGGCTATCCCTGTCCTTCTTCTCACACTTATCTTTTTTGTTCAGGTCCCTCTTTTCTATTGTAACCTATGGTCCAGAAGTCTTAACTTTTTCCCCAACAGCTTTGAACTCATGCTGATAACAGAGGAGGCAAATGATTGTTCCACCCCACTTTTTGATGAGCAAGGGAATCTTTCTTCACCGTCTCTATAGGCAAATCTGCATAATGACTCAGACTGAGACTCTTCCAACCACAAACTTCCAGGCAAAAATTAGGAACTTCCAGCATTCAGCATTTATCTGTTCTAACCATGATTTTTTTTAAAGACTTCCCTTTGTGTGACACTATCACACTTGCCCACCCATTTGGAATCCCACAGTTCTGCTATTTCTAAAATGAATCAGAAGCACTACCAAAAGAGGAATTATTTTTACCAACTCTTCCTCTGTTGTCATTTCTTCTGTTCTACACATATGAAACATCGATGGCCAAGAAGCATTTTAAGACTATCCTGGTTATATTTCCCCCCACCCTCAGATCTAGTTGTTGCTTCTTCCACAACAGCTACATGAGAATATGTGATCTGATTCTTTGTACATGTTTGAGGCAAGACCTCTACAAGCCAGGAGGGCAGTACTTCTTTTCTTGCTTTGCTGGTTGGAAACCCAACAGAGATAGGTCAAAACTCTTATTCATCTTATCTTGTACAGTGTGCATGGGTTTGTGTAAGGGACGGTTGAGAAAGAGAGAGAGAAAGAGAGAGAAAGGAGAGCCTTTATCTCAGGGGTTCCTAACATACAGCCAGTGGGCTGGACTCGGCCTGTGACACCATTTCATCTGGCCCATCACCATTTCCACCGCACCCAGAAGTGGAAGTGGACATGTTTACATCAGCCATAAAATGTGCCCACCCCCGTGCATGCACAAATGCACCCACAGCTGTCATAAATACGGAAGTGGGTGCATTTACTACAGCCGTAAATGTACTCACTTCTGCTTCTGGGGGCATGGTTTGGCCTGCTCAGCTGTCTGGGAGCATGGTCAGGCCCATGGCATAAAAAGGTTGGCCACCCCTGCTTTATCTTTTTTTATCCAGTAATTAGTTCTTAATCTGTCTCCTTACAATTTTTCCTAGGTAAGTCTGGAAGCTGGGCATTGCATTTCAAGCAAAGAGGAGAGTGAGACAGTAGTATGTATAGAATCAAGCCAAATGGCACACTTATTTAAAAGGAATCTTAATGCAAAGAAATGTGTCTTTCTTTAGTACCACTTCAACCAAATGTCAGATGTTTGCATGTGAAAATATTACAGTGATAAGTCAGACAAAGAGTTGAGTGGTGTCCCATAAAAGATCTGATATGGGAGCTGTGAACATTGACTATCTGGTGTTTAAGTTGTGGGGCTTCACCTACATTCAGTCTGTATATTGTTAAATAAATACAAGTCTTATTGTATGCACTAACACTGGGAATAAGAGGGATGGGGTTTTTTAATACCTAAAATGATTGTCCTTTACTAATCAGTTGGTAAAGTTCTTTTCCCCACCTCTGGCTTGCCCTTTCCTGTTCCTATTTGTCTTCTTCTTCCATGTCTAGGCTGTAAAACTACCAAAATGAAGCCACCTTTTGGTGAATTCATTCTGTAGTTCCTTTTGCCTGATCTAGTGTGAGAAAGATTAGCTGCCAAAATGTCCTTGATTTGGGAGTATGTGGTGTAAGCAATACACAAAAGACATGAATCAAACACTTTTAAAGTATTTTTAGTATTTTTATATTTTAAGCATTTTTAAATTGTTGTAGTATTTATTAGCGGGATCATAGCTGAGACACCAGACTAAGATGCAGCCACCCTCTTCTGGACAGTACCAGTAGATAAAAATTATTCTAGTCAGAAATGACAAACAGAGAGAAGCAAGAGTCACACAGGCAGGTGGAAACTATAAATGCAAGGTCTGACCAAATAATATCAATCAGACTTCATGGAAAACTTATCAATATAGTGGTACCTTGAATAACGTTTACCTTGGATAATGCTAAAATCAGATAATGTTGGGGAATTTGAGGCAAACATTTGCATCGCACAACGTTAAGATAATGTTGTGTGATGCAAATGTTTGCCTCAAGTTCTCCAACGTTGGTCTCTGCCCCAAAGCCTGCAGGGCTGGAGACCAGCCCTGCGGGCTTTGGGGCAAAGATCACCGCTGCAATCGCCACTTGGGTTGGGAGTTGAACTGGTGTGCGCACCTGTTCTCCTCCCCCAACCCAAGCGGCGATCACAGGGGGGGCAGGGTGAATATCTCGCTAACAGCGCTGGTTTGCCTTTGGCCGGAGAAGCCTTTTTCCAAGGGGAAAGGGCTTCTCCGGCCAAAGGCAAACCTAACAGTGAGGTATTCGCCCTGCCCACACTGTTGCTCAGCAGGGGAGACAAGGCGAATCTCTCTCGCTAGCAGCGCTAGTTTGCCTTTTCCTGTTGCCTTTGGGTTGGGGGTTGAACTGGCGCTCATGCCTGTTCTTCCCCCAACCCAAGTGGCGATAGCAGTGTGAAATTGCTGCTTGGGTTGGGGGGAAACAGGCGTGTGCACTGAGTCAACCCCCAACCCAAGCGGCAATCACAGCATGCGATCGCCAGCTGGGTTGGGGGGAGAATGGCCACAAGCGCCCGTTCTCTCCCCCAACCCAGCCGGCACTTGGCTTGATCTGCCTGCCTCTTTGGAAAGGGCAGTGGGGATTCCACGCAAGGAATCCCCACTGCCCTTACCAAAAAGGCAGGCGGATCACACACACACACTCTGTTCCCTTTCCTCTTCAGAAAGGGAACAAGGCTTTTTATAACATTGTGCGATCAATGCATTGCACAATGCTAAAAACCAGATAAAGTTAAGACTTGTGGAACCAAGTCTTAATGTTATCCGAGGTACTAGTGTAAAAATCTTTCAAGTCCATGGCTTAACTACTGATGCTGAAGAAAATGCATCTGAAAGCTTTTATGCATGCATCTAAGAGGAAATTGATTACACACCAAAACAATGCCACTTGACATCACAGAAGCCCAGGGAGAGCTATGTTTGAACCATGGTTATATGAGTCTCACACTTTTCATGATACTCCGGGCACCCACCAATAGCCGGAGGGGAGAGGGAAATCTATTATTGATTTAGAAAAATGTATTAATTTTTTGTGCTGTGTTGTTTTGCTGATTGTAAGCCACCCTGAGTTGCCATGGTGAGTGGGCAGTGATATAAATCTAAATAAATAAATAAACAAGACATCCTTATAATCATAGTGAAACAAAGTGACTGAAACACGAAAGTAATAAAGTGTTGTCAAAAAAATGGCAAAGGAGACCAAATTAAACAGGAGTATGACTCATAGAGTTGTAGCAATCTGTTTATTGCAACAGAACAGACAGCTGTACACATGGACATCATGGTTAATGTAGAAATCAATGGACTACATAATTGGAAGCAAGAGTTGGAGAAGCTGTATTCTGTCTGCCAAAACAAGACCAGGGGCTAGTCTTTGTTAGAATGAAACTGAAAAAGAACACTGAAAGAATTGCAGTGGCAAAATATAATTTAAATAACATTCTTGATTAATTAAAGTTAAGTAAGAAACAGATTTGTATTACTGAACTCAATTAACCATGAACCAGAAAAACTGTGGGTTTAAACTACGGATTTTATTAGGAAATAATGCAAAAATGCAATTCCTCTAGTTAAATATAGAAAAGAAAAGAAATAGATGATGTTAGAAACACTCTTCCTGGTGGATTGCTCTGCAGATGTCCTAGACTGCCAGAAAAAAATAATAAACAAGTGGGTTTCAGAACAAATGCAGCCTGAACTGTCTCTGGAGACAAAACAAATGAAACTGATGCTGTCATACCTTGAGCACATCACAAGAAGGCAAGACTCTCTGGAAAAGACAATAATGCTGGGAGAGGTAAAAGGCAGAAGGAAATGAAGAAGGCCAAAAATGAGATGGATTAAATCCCTAACGGTAGCCACAGACTATAACTTGCAGGAGTTGAGGGGTCTTGAGGACATGACATTTTAAAGATCTCTAATTTATAGGGCTAAATAAGTTGAAGGCAAATTGACAGCATACAGCAGCAGCAGCAATAGCAATAGCAACAACAACAGATCAATTCTAGGGTCAACATAATTGGTCATTAGACTGTACTTCCAATTTCAGAATAGCCCACAGGGAGGGGGAAAAACTGAGCTCTAATTATTGCACTGGGAAAGAGGAAAATGCTGACAGATGATGATTTTATACTGATGTTTTCAAGGTGAATGGTTCCCATTTCTCGCTTTCGAAAAGGGCAAACCATCATAGCTCTGTATGTTTGTGTTTCTTTATCTGCCATTTTGATCAAGGATTGCAATATGTCCCTTGTCTGCTCCTTTCAATTTAACTTTGTTAGAATCACAGCCAGAGTTAGAGTCAATATTTTGACATACCTGTATGTTTAATGTAAATATCACATTCCTCTCAGGAAAATGTAGAGGTTGGCCTGGTTCAACAGCCAATATTATGTAGTTTTCACCCAAATATATTCAGCTGCTATTGTATCTGTTTTGGAAGGTAGACTGAAGTCTCCACTCAGTGACTCACAAACAGTAAATTAACATTGTGTCAAATTTCCCACCTATATTATATCAAGTACTGTACATTGGATTGATATAAACCAGGGGTTCCCAACCTTTCTGCACCGTGGGCTTGACCATGACCCCTGGACAGCTGAGTGGGCCGGACTAGGCCCCCTGGAAGTGGAAGCAGACAGATTTACAGCTGTCATAAATGTGGCCACATCCACATTTATGACAGTCACGGGCATGGTTTACGGCTGATGTAAATGCATCCGCTTCCACTTACGGGTCCTGCGGCAGCAGCACAGGCCACATGAAAACATGAAATGGTGCCATGGGCCAGGGCTAGCCCATGGGCCATGCATTGGGAGCCCCTGGCATAAACTAAATGACAAAAACTGTCCATACAAAACAATATATAACCAATGCTAATTTCTAAACAACTAGCCCTATATGGTTGCTAAGTTTTCTTATTTTAAATGTTGGCCAGTATCCTGTGGAGCTTTCACAGAGTGGCAAGTCCCACCAGCAGAGTGATACCTGATCATACTTCTTATGCAAGCATTACATTTGGCAAGTGAATGACAGGTTTTCTTCTTGTGGATCACTGCTTACAAAAAAGCAACGCTTGAGTAAACCTCAAGGTCCACAGCTCTCCAGTCATGAGACTTTCCACTCAATGGAAACTCAATATGATGCTAGCCATATTGTTCATTTATCCCCAGAAAAGTCTTTGTAATTCTCCATGTTGGATGGTTGGTTGTTTTTTCTTTTCCCTGAAATCTGATCATGCACACCTGAAACCCAGGCCGGAAGTGGTCCTGCAGCTTTTTATGAGACCTGATTGTTGAGCATGAAAAATAAAGTTTCCTATGATAATACAGTCCAAGAAGACTACAAAGAGGCCAGAACTACATATTTGCCTCAAACTCTTATCAATATGAAGTGATTTTCACCATCCCATATGATGTATGCTTTACTACACAGTAATAAGAGTCCTTCCTTTTCCACTGGGTTTCCCAGTCCAGTTTATTCAGTGGATGGCAGGACAGCAGCAATGGGCCAGGGAGCAACTTTAAGAACTTTTGGCAACATGCCCTCTCTAGCAGCGCCCATCTACCCTGCCTGTCAGATGAACAAGCTCTATGGCAGAGGAAGGCCACATGCTCCACATGCAGTAAAAGAACAGCTGAAGTTGACAGAGCATTTGGTGGGCCTGTGTTTATTACATGAAATCATATGTGATATAAGAGTGTTTTCACTCTGGATTGCAGATAACCCACAGTAAAGGGTTTACTGTGGACTATCTCCAATATCAGAGAGTAAACAAAACAAAATTAAAAAGACAAAGAATGTTGTGCCACCTTAAAGTTTAACTGCTGTATTTTAATGCTAGCTTTCATGGATTAAGTCCACTTCCTCAGACATCTGACATGGCAAAGTAAAATTATATCAGTCATTTCCAACTGGTTAAGATCCTTTCCCATTCATTATATGTAGAAGACAATAGGTTCCAATTGGATATGTGTGGTCTGGAATCAGACTGCAGTGGCTTAGTAGTTATGACGCTGAATTTGACAACTGGAAGGTTGGCAGGTCAGCAGTTCAAGGCCCAAGTGCTGCATAACTGAGTGAGTTCCTGTCTCTGTCCCAGCTCCTGCCAACCTGGCAGTTCAAAAGCAAGAAATTACAAATAGATTAATAGGTACCACTTGGTAGGGAGGTAACAGCACTCCATATGCTCTGGTGTCTAGTCATACTTGCCACATGACTACAGAAACTTCTGCAGATGCAGACAGCACTGGCTCTTTAGCTGTAAATGGAGATGAGCACTTAACCTTACAATCAGATATGACTGGCTTTCAAGCAAGGGCAACCTTTACCTAATCTGAAATGGTAGCTTTGGTTCTATGATAGTGTCATCAAAATAGTGTCTCTTCTGTCCAACTGTCCAATCTGGGTCTCAGATATATTACAGTGTTGCTGACAGCCATCCACATCCAGGAGAGTGGATGATCTGGGAGAAATCAGTGCATCAGGCATTATATCAGAGCCATACTGACTAGGACTAGGTAATGCTTTTCCAAAGGGTGTGTCCCTGTTTAAAAGGTACGATTTCGTCAGTATTTTGAGGCTTCCATGAAGAAGGAAAGCATATTAAGCTGAAAAAAAGACTTGATAACAAAACTTTCTTCATATGTTTTTAACAAAACTGACACTACTAAGATTGCCAAATCGCCAGCAAGGTGATTATTAACGTTATTTAACATAAGCTGAAGAGGTCTTACATCAACTTTAGGTAAACAGTCCATTTGGAACTGTCTGTTTCACCTGCTGCTTTTGAAATATAATGTCTTAGAAGCTATAAACAAAATAATCTCTATAAAGAATTGCACAAACAGAAAAAAATATTAATGGGAGAAAGAATTTTAAAAAATAGAACATGTACTTTTAACACTAGGTTGCCTATGCTCAAAAGCCAGTTGTGTCAGACTCTAGGGTTTGGTGTTCATCTCCATTTACAGCTAAAGGGCCAGCACTGCCTGCACCTGTAGATATTTCCACGGTCATGTGGCAAACATTACTAGACACCAGAGTGCACGGAAGACTGTTACCTTTCCCCCTATTTATCAACTTGCAGTTTCTTGCTTTTGAACTGCTAGGTTGATAGGAGCTGGGACAGAGACCAGAGCTCACACCATCATGCAGCATTCAGGTCTCAAACTGCTGACCTGCCGACCGTTCAGTCATCAAGTTCAGCATTTTAACCACTAAGCCACCACAGTCCTACTTTTAACATTAAGTCAGTGTAAAAAGCATCTTGGAGGTGGATTTGACCAAGAAAATATAGCATGGAAGAATGAATTTTAAAATATGCAACATTACTTCCCTTCCTCATGTTCTGCCATGCAGCAAACAAAATGGTTTTCCATACCTTGATCCTAATTCTGCAGACTTGAACAAATTACTTGCCTTTACAGGTCCATTTTAGTTTTAAAACCCAGAAAATAAAGACCAGTCTCTTTCGTAGCATGTTGTACTTTTCTGTACTAGGAGAAGTAGGTTGAGATGGGGCTTGGGTCAGCTTATGGTACCAGTACTGTCATGGCTATAGTGGTGAAATCCAGATCTTTAAAGGACAAAGTAGATCACTCTGTTCCAGTCACTCCCTTATTCTTCACACAAACATAAGTTAATGAAAAATGTTTTGAAAGGCTAACATTAAAACAAGCAGCAAGAAAATAACATTTTTAAAAAAGCAATAAAAATCATTTTAATTATAATTTAAAATCAGGTAAGAGCCACATGTATACCACCTCCTATGTAAAGGTGTCTTCCTAATATTTTCAAGATTTTTGTGTGCACGTGGATGTGCACAGATACATACAGCTATAATCATCATTTGCTACCCAGTCAATTGTGATTTATAGCAACCCTGCACAAGGTTTCCTAAATAGATAATACTCTGGGTGTTCTTCTGGCAGCACCCTGGGACTGTACAGCTTGCATGTGACTACACAGGATGTCTCTTCTGGAATGAGAATTACACTCCCAATCTCTGGCTCCACAGGCAGATAGGTAAAGGTAAAGGTCGCCCTTGCTTAAAAGCCAGTCATATCTGACTCTAGGGTTCAGTGGTCATCTCTGTTTACAGCCAAAGAACCAGTGTTGTCTGCATCAGCAGACGTTTCCATGGACATGTGGTAGGCATGACTAAAAACCGAAGTGCACAGAATGCTGCTTATCTTCCCATCAAAATGGTATCTATTTATCTACTTGCAATTTCTTGCTCTTGAACTGCTAGTTTGGCCAGAACTGGGACAGTTCACTCCATTGTGCAGCACCCAGATCTTGAACTGCTGACCTACCGACCTTCTAGCCATCAAGTTCAGCATCTTAACCATTAAGCCACCACAGTCCCTAATATACAAATACACAGTTGTTTTTGTTGCAGTGGCAGATTGTGGCACTTTCTTACACATAGAGATGCATGAGCACATACCATGTTTTTAAGAACAGCCGTACTTCTTAGAGCCTTCTAGGAGTGTGAGTCTTAAAAAGGAAAGGGGTACCACATCTTGCTACATGACAAAAGCAGAAAGGTTGCTCCTGTAGTGGCAGCAAATTTGGCAGTGAGAGTGACATGTAGCCTCCTTTTGGTGAATGCTCCCTTGAAAGTTGCACTTAAAATATGCAAGGCTCAAGTACTGCATGTACAGTTGTACCTTGCTTAAAGAGCATAATGCGTTCCAAAGGATTGCTCTTTAAGCAAAACACCATTGTAAGTGACCAATTGTGGGAGGGATTGCCAAACCCGATTTATTTGTTAAGCGAGTTTATGGTTGGTTTTATTTGTTAAGTGAACCGAACATTCAGAGAAAATTCTGCTCTTTAAGTGAGTTACTCTTTAAGCGAGGCGCTCTTTATACGAGGTTTGACTGTACAGTACTTAAAACCCGGTTAGTTGTCCCAGTGACAGGTTCAACTTCCAGCTCAGCCATGGAAACTACTGGTGAGAGGGTAGAACTGGTAATGCCACTCCTTAAATATTAGGGTACGGTATAGGTTGGTTTCAACTTTATGGCACACAACACACACAATGTGTATACTTAACCTGGAGTAAGATCCAAGGAACCCAGAAATACTTGATTTTGAGCAGACTGGAATAGAACCATACTGTTAAAGGTTCCGAAAATGAATTTAGTAATGGTGCCTCAATTATGTTTTCAAAAATGCCCTTGGACGGCAGGTCAGAAACATCTCGCCATCCACCTTGTCAATGGCAAGGTTGAATATCCTGTGATTGGTGTCTGTTATTAATTGCCTCTGGGGCGGTGGAGGAGGTTACCTGATTTCAATGCATTCGGACAAAACATCATACAACATTTGTTTAGTTTTTAGATATTCTATCTGCGTTTCCAAATACAGTACAGTACAAAGAAAGCCAACATGTAATCTCTATCAGTAACTGAAGAGGACATGTATAACATGTATAACATCATTTTCAAGATTACTTCCATGCCTTTGAACTTTGGCAGGAGAAATGCCAGATTCTAGATTATGTTTGGTCCTGCTTAATTAGTAGTGTTAGTCACCCTGTTCCTCATTGCCAGAGGCTGCTTACTAACCAAGTGCTCTAACATGTTGAAACAGCATTGTCTCACAACTGTAGCTTTTGTCATTTTTATGATAACCTACTATGTGTGTGCTTCACTAGTTCCATAAGTAAATACCAAGACTACACAGGGTCTCATGAAACAACGGGGGGTAGGGTTAATATGTCTGCATTCTCTTCTATACAAAGGTATGTTTATTCCAGCCTACCCTAGTCACATAATTGTCTATCTCACATTTTGATCTTTAGCATTTCAGTCTGCCCAGTTTATGGGTTTGGCCCCTGATCTCACACAGTCATTTCAAATGGCATTCATAGTACAGTATTCCACAAGATAGTCTTTTTCAAAGTGTACGTGACATCTGTCCACAGGAAGAGCAACCAAAGTAAATCTTGTTTTCAGCATATTGTTGGCTGCTTAAACAAAGCTGGATTCTATTCAGGAACTGAAACGTTTTACATAGTGCTTGTACATTTTCACCAAAGTTGAACTAAAAATAATATAGAATAATTTAATGCTTATAATACCCTCACTACAGTTTTGTCTGCCTTTGTGTTTCTTGTGCACAATACAGATACATGCTTACATATAGTACCTGAAGACACTTCTCTATTCTTGAATTAAATTCTTTTTTCAGAACCTTTAGCAATAAGGTTGGTTGGTTGGTTGGTTGGTTGGTTGGTTGGTTGGCTGGCTGGCTGGCTGGCTGGCTGGCTGGTTGGTTTCCCCACCCTTCTCCATGAGTGGAATCCCCCCTGCCCTTTCCAAAGAGGCAGGCAGATCACAGTGTGGGATCAGCTTCTTGGGTTGGGGGTTGAACCAGGCATGTGCCCATTCAATCCCCCAACCCAAGCGCCGATCGTATGCAGTGGTCACAGCGCCCGGGTAGGTTGAGAACAGCATGGATTGGGTCCCCCGACCTCCCCAGGGCAGGGGTGTCAGAGAGCCTGACATTTTGGGCTCTCTGACACCACTGTCACCTCTGGGGAGGTCGGGGGACCCGATCCGTGCTGTTTCTGAAGTTTCCCCACCTCCCTGGAGGCTGCAGCAAGTCAGGATTCAAATCCCAACGTTTTGGCTTGCTGCAGCATCCAGGGAGGTGGGGGAACTTCCAAAACAGCTTGGACTGGGTCCCCCAACCTCCCCAGAGCTGGCAGGGGGATCAGATAGCCCAAAATGGGTGAAAAAATGGACGTGGGTTTTTCCCCGCCCATTTTGGGTTCTCTGACCCCCCTACTGGCTCCAGGGGGGTCAGGGGACCCGATCCACAGCTGCGGTGTGACTGGGGAAGCCGATGGGGAGTTGGGGTTGGGACAGAGACTGGAGCTCACTCTGCCATGCAGCACTCAGGTCTCAAACTGCTGAACTGGCATCCTTTCAGTTGTCTATGTTCAGTGTCTTAACCACTAAGCCACCGCAGTCCCCATGTTAATACTGCAAACCCAAGAAAATGTCTGTAAAAATTGGGCTACACAAATTTCCCTGCCTTACATCCTAGCCTGCTTCATAGCATAGCACTATGAACTCTCAATTTCTTCTGCCTCACCAACTTAATTGGTAATTATTTAGAAGCTATGTTTCCTCCATGTAAGTCTCCAAGTTGGAAAGAAACTGTACTCATGTGTTTGCATTGCTTCTAGGGGAAATATTCACTGCCTCATGTAGTTCATCTGATAGGGCTGAAAATATACGTCAAACGAGAAGATCTGTTGTGTGCTGAGTGTTAGAACTCAGAAGTTTGAATACATTCTTAAACAGCTTGTAAGTAATAGTTGTGCAACTGGTAAGGAAAGAACAGTTTATAGAGTAAATAGAACTGTTTAGAGATTATAAGAGGATTAGCAAGATTTCAAACATTTGGCTGAAAACACACTGCTGATGCAATTTTCTGCACCTGAAAATGAATCACATTTATCATATGGACAAAAGGGTTTTCAAAAGAGCTAATAACTTTGCTATTCCAGATTACAGCTCCCAGAATCCTCCAGCCATCATATCCAGTGACTAAATCCTGAAGCCCAGGAATTTGTTTCAGACTGCTAAATGGCGATCTCCTTCTCCTGTAATTCTTACCTTATATACTTGAATATAACGCAACCCGAATATAAGCCGAGGTACCTAATTTTAACTTGAAAACCCAGGAAAATATATTGACTCTAGTATAAGCCGAGGGTGGGAAATGCAGCAACTGCTAGTGAGTTTCAATAATCAAAATACATGAAAATATGGTAAAATTAATTAAATTGTTGGCACATCTCAGTCCAGTGTGGTCTTTGGACCCTCGTGGTCATTGACCTGAGTATAAGCCAAGTATCCTTTTTTGGGCTCATTTTGGGGCTAATAAACTCGGCTTATACTCAAGTATATTCAGTAATACAGATAGCAATTATGCTTATATACCACCCCTTAGCGCTTAGTGCACTCTCTGGACAGTTCACAAGTTAATTAGTATTTTGCCCCCAACATGGTGGGAACTCATCTTACCGACTTCAGAAGGATGGAAGGCTGAGTCAACCTGGATCTCTGTCAGGATCGAACTCACAACATTTTGGCTGCAGTACAGCAATTTAACCACTGCACCACCAGGGCTCTTAAAACATTCTGGGAGCTGTAATCCAAAAGAATGATGTTTCTGAGCCCTGGTTCTGAGGGGTTTTCTCCAAGACTTTATTACAGGCTGAGAACCCCTGTTGTAAAGCCAGTACAGAGGCCTCTGGCACAATCTTCTGTTTCCTGGCAGCAGGTAATAGAAAACAGCAATGTGGTTTTCTATATGGAAAAAGAGGAGCGTGACATTGTATTTTGCTTCAGGACACTAAATATCTTGAACTAGTCCTGTCAGAAAGCCTGTCTGATCCAGCAGTCTGTTCACGCAGAGTCCCTTACAGCACTATATTGTACAGCAGGGGTTCTCAACCTTTATAAGCCATGGGCCAGACTACGTCCCCTCAAACTGCTGAGTGGGCTGGACTGGTTGTCCCCCCATAAAAGCTGCCATAAAATGTGTCCATAGTTGTAAGCGTGTTTATGACAGCCATGGGCAACTTTACGGCTTTCGTAAATGAGTCCACTTCCACTTTCGATGGCGACGGCAATACAGGCCACACTTAATGGTGCCACAGGACAGGGACAGCTCACCTGCCGTAGGTTGAGAACCCCTGTTGTACAGCCAGTACAGAGACCTCTGGCACAATCTTCTGTTTCCTGGCAGCAGGTAATAGAAAACAGGAATGTGGTTTTCTATATGGAAAAAGAGGAGCGTGACATTGTATTTTGCTTCAGGACACTAAATATCTTGAACTAGTCCTGAATTTGATTCTTAAAGTCTCCACCTCTTAATCAGATTCTTATCCCCTTTTCTTCTTTCTCCGGATGTTAGCAATGTAACTAAATAAAAAAGGAAGATGCGAGTATGTAGCTCACTGTCTTAAAAATAATTGTTTATACTCATTCCTGCATATGAAAATCCAGTGAAAACACTAAGGCTCCAAACATGGCTAAAAACGTGACATAGATCAGGGGTGGCCAAACTACGGCCCACGATGCCAAATCATCTGGCCCGTGCCGCCTGTGCTGCTCCTGAAAATGGAAGTAAAATGCACCCTCGCATGTGCAAAACACTGTTGTAAATGCACCCATGGCTTTTGTAAATGCATTTATGACAGCTGTAGGTGCATTTACGACAGTGTTATGTGCATATGCAGGTGCATTTTCTACTTCCAGTGGGAGGAAACACATGACCAGCCTGCTAAACCACATGACCTGCCCATGGCCTGAAAAGTTTGGCCACCCGTGGGATAGATACTCTTCTCTATTTGATATGACTCATGAACTGGAAAAAACCACTTTCAGCTTACTAAACACGGATGAGTCAGCAGGTGCTATGAAGATGTGTTCACACAACTCTAGATTGTTGGTGGTTACTTTTTCTTAGTAGATTTATGTTTTCATAATTGTGCTTATTCTTTATAAACATTGCATGTGTCATCTTGCAGGGCAGTTCCAAGTAGTGAAAGATCTTTTACAGCTTGGCTTGTGGGAATGATGTAAATTCTGCAACCAATTTGTAAGGATGTTGCAAATAAAATCACTTGCCCTCTTCTTTCAGTTTGGGCTCTGATTTTGTTGAGGCCATCTACAGCTCCATTTTGCCCGGATCCTGTGAATACTTCACAGTTTCTTCAGTTCATATACAGTATACAGTTTGTAAATAGGGTGCTTCAGATAGTGTGACTGATCATGTGTATATTCATTCACTGCCCTTCCTGCTCTGTAACAAATTATAGCTCAGGACTTTCTAAAAGGATAGTGAAGTCAACTTCTTCTATGTCTACGTCAGACATGAAATTGCCAAAATGAAGCCACCTTTTGGTCAGTTCATTCTGCAGTTCCTTTTACCTAACCTAGTGTGAGAAAGATTAGTTGGCACAAAGTGGCTGTTGCCCAGGGTACATCTTATTGTGGTTCAAAAATACCACAACCTTTGTAAAGCTACTGGCCATACATTTTCTGATTCACCTCTACTGAAATTTGCTTTACATTCACAGATTTTAACATAACTCCCATGCTTTTATTGTGGGGTGTGGTTTTGGTGCACTTTTCTTCTGGGAGGGGCAAGTGAAAATAACTCTTGCCCTTGATAAATTGAGAGATAATTTTTCTATGAGTCATACAGCGAGACACCTGAAACAATTGCCCATGTAAATGATGCAAGGTTTCGGTCACAAAGTTCATTGAGACCAAGCAGGAAGATACAATTGAATTGGAAGAGAACTCTAACCTCACCTCATCTCTCATTCCAGATGCTATATATTAAAAATGTAAATAACACAAGCAGCAAGCTAAATGAATGAATTATTGACAGAGGTTCTGGACATAATACAGGAGACAGCAAGTAAAACTATACCAAAAGAAAAGAAGTGTAAGAAAGCAAAGTGGATGTCTGATGAGGCTCTTAAAATAGCGGAGGAAAGAAGGAACACAAAAGGAAAAGGCAAAAGGGAAAAAGTCATTCAATTAAACACAGATTTTCAAAGAAAAGCAAGGAGAGATAAGGAAACCTTCTTAAATGAACAGTGCAAAGAAATATAGGGAAATAACAGAAGAGTAAGGACTAGAGATCTTTTTAAAAAGAAAAACGGGGAAATCAAGAGAACATTTAAAGCAAAAATGACCATGACAAGAGACAAAACAGCAGGGATGTAGCTGATGCAGAAGAGATTAAGAAAAGAGGCAAGAGTACATAGAGGAATTTTATTAAAAGGACCTCAACACCCCTGACAATCACAGAGCTTTGAACTGGAGCCGGACATCCTGAAGACTGAAGTCAGAAAAGCCCTAAAAAGTACTGCTAATAACAAAGCTAGTGGAGATGGTGGTATTCCAGCTGAATTATTCAAAGCCGTAAAAGATGATGGAATTAAAGCATTGCAGTGGTTCAGGCATATCAGAAAACAAAACAAAATAAATAAAATAAAAAACACTGTAGCACTTTAAAAACTAACTGCTTTATTGTTAGCTTTCATGGATCAAGTCCACTTCTTCAGACAAAGAGTGAAACTTACAGGCATGGTTTTTATACACCAAATTCAGGGGGTCAAAGGGAGATGGGTGTGGGCAAGCAAGATGACAGACAAGCAAGCACAACAATACAGCTTCACACAGCCATTAGCAACAATAGATTATTCAGATTAGCTCTAAATGACTCCCTTTCAGTCTCAAGGTTGCTTCTTTTCCTCGCCTTCCAACTACCATCTTTGATGTTCTGTTATTATTAATGTTACCAATAGTTGGCAATATAATCTCTGGTGGACATTATTGACTCTCCTTTCAATCATCATATTTTATCATTTGTTTTATTACTTGGCTTATTGATCCAGTCATACTGTATTTATGGAGCAAATGAGAGGTAAAACTGAGGAAAGAAAGCAGCATCTGGATGTGGAAAAACAAGATTTTATTTAAATCCCTATCTAGTAATTAAATTTATGTGGCCCCAGGCAAGCTGATGTCTTTCAGTCTAGTTTATTATAAAATACTATATAGGTTGGAAGGAACTCAAACTCAGTTTACTAATTGTGTAACCTAGACCAATTTTTCCCCTCACTGGTGTAATGTAAAGTATCACCAACACTAAAAAGAACTAGTCTTCTTCATTAATCAATCAATCAAAACATGGGGTGGTCAATGAGTAAAGAAGAGTAAGGAAAAATTAAGGATGGGAACATTAACTCTCTCATCTTCATAATAAATGGTAGCTAGGCTGCCAGGTATTAAGCAAGGGAAAGCCAAAACACCAGGAGATTCGGGGGGGGGGGGGAATACTAGAAAAGATAAAGAAACATAAGTCCAAGAATAATACACCATTACTTTGTAATTAACAGGGCTGCAGTGGCTCAATGGTTAAGAAGCTCACCTTGTTAGCTGGAAGGCCGGCAAGTTGGCAGTTCGAGACCCGGGTACTGCATGACAATTTGAGTGCCCGTCTTTGTCCCACCTCTTGCCAACCTAGCAGTTTGAAAGTAAGAAATTGTAAGTAGATAAATAGGGGCCGCTTTATTGGGGAAAGATCTTGGGAACATGAAAGGAGCCACATTCAGGCATCCCCTGAGCAGAATTTCTCCAGCAAAAATCCTTTCAACCCAGAATAATTTCTGACACGAAATTATTAATATTATTATGAAAATGGCCAACATAGGCATGGACATGGCTGGTCTTACAATGTTCCAAATACCAAAGGCTGAGCCATAATGTTTGGGGAGTAATAGCAAACCTAATTTCTTCACCATTATCTTTTAAAGATACAGTAGTTGCATCCACCCCAATGGTAATACAGTAAAACCTTGGATAACGCTAAAACTTGGTTCCACAAGTCTTAGTGTTATCCAGTTTTTAATGTTATCCGATGCATGCATCAGATAATGATAAAATCCTATGGATGCATCGGATAACAATAAAACTCCATAGAGATACATTGTAACTGGCACAGGCTTTAGCGAATGTTATCCAATGCATCCCATAGGATTTAATGTTATGCAATGCAATCCCCCCCCCCCAATTGCTTAATGTTATGCGATTTTAGCGTTATCTGATGCAAATGTTATCGGAGGTATTACTGTAATGATGTTACACTACTTATGTCAATACCTGAAAACGTATGCCTGAAAATGTGCATTTTCAGCGAGGTCTTGTGCATTTTCAGCAAGTTCTCATGTGTTTTCACACAAGAACTCACTGAAAATGCACATTTTTATTGGTTTTTGTGCTTCTGGGCAGGGGTGGCAGCGGGAAAGAGGAGGGCTTCAGGGGCCAGATGAAATAGCTTCAGGGGCTGGGTTTGGCCCACATGGGCCGTAGCTTGAAAATGCCTGATTGAGACCAAGCCCACATCTACCCAGACACTCAGTAAAGGTCATCTGTTTAAGCTAGCAATGTGTCGATTCCAGGAACATATAGAATAAAGGGGACATGTTGATTGTAGTTCTCACTTCAGAAATAGAACAGCAACTTCCTGTCAACATCTCTGGGTAACTTCTGGCCTAGCTGAACTTTGCACAGAGTTTCAACAGATTTGACATGATTAATCTAATACAGTATTGATATAATTAATCACACATACTTTCATGTCAATCAAAAAGACAGACACAGGCCCCAGCAGCACAAGTACAAGAAGTTCCCTTATACCAGATCAGACTGTTTGTATCTTTAGCAGATTATTATTTGCTATGACTGTCAGAAGTTCTCCAGAGACTCAAGCAAAAATTGTCATTTCCTCATACCTGAACTTTAACCAAACAAATGAGCAAAAGTAACCTAGAGTCACTAGGAACTGAACTTTGAATCTCTGTTTACATAGCTGCTAAACCACTGCAGCCCCTACCAACAATTTTACTCCACATCATATGAATGCAGACATAAGAACAAGACCCCACTACAAATCCATGTGTCAAATCTGTTCCCACCCATCTGGCAATATTACTATAAGAAATAATAATGCAACAGACAACAGCAGAGATGCTTTTAGTTGTTTTTCTTTTAATGAGACATTTGCTACCCATCAACAAATATATAGCAAGAATAAGGACACAAACCCTCAAATCCTAGAATCATCTGATCAAAATCAACTCTCAGTAAGAGATGGTGTCTCCAGATTTTTAGAAAGGGAATTATTTCATTCATAAACACAGTCCAATGAGTTCTTCAGAGGCTATATAAAAAGAAGGCAAGTGACTGTAGCTTGAGCTGAGATAGTGTCTCTCTAAAATTTGACACTCCCAAGGGGTGGGAAGAATCTACTCAGCACTTTGAAGCTTGTCACTTAATGAAATTTGGAAACATATCAGGTATCTTTGTAGGAACTGATACTTTACTGGTATGCATAAGATACCTGACAAATGGCTGCCATTGAAATGATTTCATATTGCTATTCTTTGATTATAATATGAACATGGCACATTTTGACACAAGGAGAAACAACAAAAGTTCTATTGATCCTTTTTCTTCTTCTTTCATAGATCTTAATCTATTAGTTAAATGCCCTAGTCAAGTGGGGGCAAACCAATGGCATGGATGCCAGAGGTAGCATGCACAGCCCTCTCTGTGAGCACACACGCAGTCACCCCAGCAAGGTGAGGCAACCAAACACCACACACACACTCCCCCTATACTTACAATTGTGTGTGTACGTGTGTGTATGTGTGTGAGTGCCTGAGGAGGCAGTGATGGCACGTGGGCAGGCACTGTGCATGTGCACGTACCCCTGTGACATTGCCAGCACATCTCAAATGGCGCACACAAGATCCTTACCCATGCACCGCCTCCGCCTTCTTGGTCACTCTGTCTCTAAAATGTTTGCCATCAGTACTCTAGTCTGCTTGATGGTTTGACTACACAACAAGAAAAATGCAAATTTACCCAGTCTGAATTTGTTTAGGTGATTTGTGTTTCTGTAGGTATGTTAAGTTAACTGGCTGCACAGGAATTCAGATAAACAAGCTTGTTTGCAGCTTGTTAATGTATCTTTCATTAGCCTTGCAGGAGGCATAGCTACAAAGGCCCATTTAATAATCTATAAACAAGGGTAGAGTGTCAATTTCCTCATCATGTTTCTTCCTCTCACCCTTTATTTATTTATTTATTTATTTATTTATTTATTTATTTATTTAGTTGTAGTTGTTCATTGCCCTCCTCCCCGAAGTGACCCAGGGCGATTTACAGCATATCATATCAATCCCCTGTCTAGGTGCCCTAGTGCAATACAGCTGGCACCAAGCTGTTTAATTAAAAAAGGGAAAGGATAGGAAAAAGAAACGGCATATTCTGTCCAGTGGGTAACAGCAAAGAGTGATATGATCACAGTTTCCCATCATTTGAAGCAATCATACTATCTGAACCCAATGCAAATGAATCTGGTGGCAACAAAAAATAAAATAAAGGAGAAGCCACAGCAACATAGGCAGTGATGGGTTGTTACCAGATCGGACTGGAGGGGGTCGCCAGGGGGTGGTAAACCCCTGGGTGACCCGGTTCGGTCGCCTCTCCAGACCCCCTCCGGAAGTGTACTTCCCAGCAGCCAAAATGGCTGCCCAGAACTGTGCATGCATCAAACCTCTATTTGATGAATGTGCAGTAAAAATAGAACTGTGTATGCGTCAAATAGAGGTTTGACGCATGCGCAGTTCTGGGCAGCCAAAATGGAAAGGAAAGGAAGGAAGCACCTCTCCAAGCGGTAGCAGCAGACTATCCTTGCTGCGGCGGTTTGCCGCTGCGGCGGTTTACCGCTGTGGTGGTTTGCCACCACCCCCACGGTTCCTGCCTGCCTGCCTGCTGCCTGCCTAGCTAGGTAAGTTAATGGTTTTTTTTTTTGTTTGGGGTGGGTGGGTGGGTTGAGGGGGTGTGTGTGTTTATTTTTATTTTATTTTTTATTTTATTTATTTATTTATTTTTCTTTGGCTCTGCCCATGACATCATGATGTTGGCCCCGCCCATGACGTCCATGACATCATGGTGGGGTAGTAAAATTTTTGACAACCCACCAGTGAACATAGGCTAAAAGTATGGACATGGCGTGGGGGAGACTCCTCAGAAGAGGAGTCCATAAATCTACACTTAGTCAGGCAACACACACTCTTTCAGGCTAACCTACTTTACAGGGTTGTTGCAAAGATAAGGGATGAGGTGGCTTAGTGTTTAAGATGCTGAACTTGATGACTGGAAGATTAGCAGGTTGGCAGTTCGAGACCTGAGTGCTGCATGGTGGACTGAGCTTCTGTCTCAGCTCCTGCCAACCTAGCAGTTTGAAAGCAAGAAATTACAAGTAGACAAATAGGTACAACTTTAGGGAAAAATTAAAAACATGGCTGGCAGGGCAGCTATGGGGTGGGGGAGGGACTATGACCCCAGCCTGCTGCTTGCCCTCAATTAGTTTTTAGATTTTGATTTTAAAGTTTTAAATTGAGGGCATTTTTTAGGAATACTTTTAAGACTGTTTTATTGTGGCTTTTTTAAATAAATTGTGACCCGCTCTGGTTCACCTTGGTGAGGAGGGCGGTTGATAAGTATGAATAATAAAATAAATAAATAAATTCCATGCACTCCGGTGTCTAGTCATGCCTGCCACATGTCCACAGAAATGTCTGCTACAAAACAGAGATGAGCACTGAACTCCAAAGTCAGATGTGACTGGTTTTCGAGCAAGGGCAACCTTTACCTGTGAAGATAAAATGTAGAGGAAAAGAAGCATTTATACAAATTGAGATTGCTGGATAGAAATCAGGGGGGGGGGGTTTATTTCTTTGTTTGATTTCTATACTGCCCATCTAACTAATCGGTTACTCTAACAATTTAATAATCAACTAATTAGTCTTCTTACAAATGAGCACCAGGTTATTTATGTTTACATAACAACCATCCACCGCTCAAATTCTGCTTTTAAATTTGCTGTCAATCCACTGTCTAATCTCACCCCATATTATCTGTACTGTATATTTATCTGAATCCATAAAACTGTAATCCAAGCTATGTGAATCTTCATTTCACAACACATTTTTTTATCCTTAAAAGTACCATGTAAGAGTTATTTTTGTGCAACAAATTAAGCACTGCTCTTTCTGCAAAAAAAAATATGAAATTAATATATCTCTCATATCAGCATTCCTGTTGTTTGTTGGTTGCAGAGAGATCACACACTTGAATTATTCCCTTAGGCTAAGATCCATCATCCTTTCCCATGTGAAAGCTCAGATGGAGATCAGGTTGAATATATTAAAGTACAGAGCTATAGAAACATCACAACAGAGCAGATTTTATGTAGATGGGAAACACATTATCAGTGAACCTTACTGCATTCACTCTGCTGAATCTGTATTCAACTTTCCTTTAATGCATGGTAAAGTTGTACCTCGCTTAAAGAGCATAATGCGTTCCACAGGATTGCTCTTTAAGCAAGTTTGCTCTTTAAGTGAAACACCATTGTAAGTGACCAATTGTGGGGGGGGGGGGGGACTGCGAACCCCAATTTATTTGTTAAGCGAGTTTTTGGTTGGTTTTATTTGTGAAGCAAAGCAAACATTCAGAGAAAATTCTGCTCTTTAAGCGAGTTGCTCTTTAAGCGAGGCGCTCTTTATACAAGGTTTGACTATACTTACTGTAAATAAAAGGGACTGTGGTGGCTCAGTGGCTATGATGCTGAACTTGATGACTGTAAGGTTGGCAGGTCAGCAGTTCAAGACCCAAGTGCTGCATGATAGAATAAGTTTTTGTTTCTGTCCCAGGTCCTGCCAGCCTAGCAGTTCAAAAGCAAGAAATTGCAAGTGAATAACTAGGTACCACTTTGACGGGAAGGTAAACAGCATTCTGCGCATTCCGGTGTCTAGTCATGCCTGCCACATGTCGACAGATACATCTGCAGACGCAGACAGCGCTAGCTCTTTGGCTATAAACAGAGATGAGCACTGAACCCTAGAGTCAGATACAACTGACTTTTGAGCAAGGGCAACCTTTACCTTAACTTTTTACTTAAATAAATAAGAAAACAATATTTGTTTATTTTATTTTATTTTAAATATATATATATATTTCAGTAAGGGAGAATTTTCCCTTCACGTGGACAAAAGGCTACACAGTGCTCTTTATGCTTGCTCATTAACAGAGTTATAGAGAAGCATTCACTGAGAATTGTCATACGTGCTTTGATCCGGCATACAAATCTATAAGTGACATGGCAAAAGCAACATTTCCAGTAACAAGTTCTAATAATAAACCTAAAAGATAAACATACATTTATTAAAAGATAATATAATTAATCAATCATATCCCTTATCAGCTTGTTTATTATGGATTTCAGTCATAGATCATAACAATTTTAGCCATTGCTCTTTAATTACCCAACTGCAATTTAGATAGGGGTTTTAATAAATGGAAGTTTAAAGATACCATATGGTCTATGGAGAACTTTAAATATTTGTGGAAAAGTAGATAAATTATTTTCTTTTCCTAAGTGTAATTGTGAAATCAATGAGAACAAAGGTCTGATACATGCATGGAAGCTTAATTATTTGCATATTTATTCAAGAAAAGTATACCCAATCTCTTCACAGGTTTTTCTGTTGCTTAATGCTCATAAACCAGGTGGAGACATTTTAGTCATATACATTGGTGCCTCACTTAAAGAGCATAATGTGTTCCACAGGATTGTTCTTTAAGCAAGTTTGCTCTTTAAGCAAAACACCATTGTAAGCGACCAATTGTGACTTCTGGTGGGGGGGATTACGAACCTGATTTATTTGTTAAGCAAGTTTTTGGTTGGTTTTATTTGTGCAGCAAAGCAAACATTCAGAGAAAATTCTGCTCTTTAAGCGAGTTACTCTTTAAGCAAGGCGCTCTTTATGTGAGGTTTGACTGTATGTGGAACTTATGTAGACACTTGTAGAGGAGTCACATAATTTTGGTTCTTGCAGCAAAACCAAGTATATGCATAACTGCAGGATTCAGGAGTCTGTCACATGTAATCAGTATTTCATGTGCCAGAATCTCATTTGGATTTTGCACTACCATAATGCAAGTGGTGTTAATCATCCAGTCCCCCCACACCCTTGCTCCCACTACCGCCATCGGAAACAGGCATAAACATCAGTAAAACGCATCTGTGACTGTCACAAACACATTTACGACAGTTGAGGACACATTTACGGCTGTCATAAATGCGTTTTTATGCATTTACAGCTGTCATAAATGCATTTACGGCAACATTTACAGCAGGGACAAACCACCAGTCTGGCCCCCACAACTGTCTGAGGGAGCGTGACCTGGCCCTTGACTTGGCAACCACTGCACTAGACATTCACAAGCAACCAGGGACGTAGCTGGGGGAAGGGGTTCTATGCCTTTTGACTGAACTTACTCTTAAAGAGATTTGCAGATAATTTTCTCCAAAAAATATTCAAATAATGTGCATCTTCCACACTCAGTTGCACAGTTGAATCAATGCAAAACATTGAGAAAACTCTGTTAGCTGCCGTTGCAACTAGCAGATGGGCTTACTAAAGAGATAGGATGTGGTCAGGATTCAGAACAGAAGTGGAACACATGAACTAGTGGGTCCTTTCTCTTGCTGAGATGATAAACTTGTGCCACTGGGTGAAAAGCATTTATCATCTGGGGTGTGAATTTGGGATTAGGGCAAATGTGAAGAAGCTCCATTTAACCCAGTGGTGGGCATCACCAGGTTCGCACCAGTTCACCAGAACTGGTAGCAGAAATGCTGGCTGTCCCTGTCCATCCAAGTTTTGAAATAAAGTAGTCCTAATTAGTGTGCAATGCAGGGCTTTCCCCTTGGCCACACCCACCATACCACACCCACAGTGTGATAGTAAACATTTTTGGAGCCCACCACTGATTTAACCTCATAGACAGTGGTGGGATGTCAAAAAATTTACTACCCCACTGTGATGTGATCACAGTATGGGTGGAGCTAACATCATGACATCATGGGCAGAGCCAACGTCATGATGTTGTCGGCAGGGCCAAATAAAAAAATAAAAAAAAATAATAAAATGAAATAAAAATAAGCACACACACACACACACACACACACACACACACACACACACACATACCTCAACCCACCCACCCACCCACAACACAAACCCGTAAATAAATTAAATATAAAATAAAATAAAAAATACATTAAAATACATCCACCCACCCACTTTGCTTAAAAACCCCAAGCCAGGCCACCAGGTCTGCCGGCCGCCAGGGCTTTTTAGGAACTGTGGTAGTACGTCAATATAGGAAAAGGTATTAAATACATATTAAAATACACACAGACACACCACATCCAAAGGTGAGTCACTTACCCTGGGCACCTGGCTATAGGGAGCTTCAGGCTAGCAGCGTCTCTTCCTCCTTTCCGCTTGGGAGGACAGCAAGGAGGCCGTGCATACACACCAAGCACTGTAGGCGTGCATGCACATCAAGTGCTTGGCACACATGCACAGTGGAGGAACCGGTGAAAAGGTAAGCCCCAATGGTGGTTCCCCCCAAAAGCTGCTACCAGTTCTCTGGGACAATGGGAAAAGTTACTGCCGGTTCTGGCGAACTGGTGCTAACCTGTTACATTCCATCACTGCTCATAGATGTGTTTCACAGGAAGGATCCACACCATAATCACTTGGTTGTAGGCTAACTTTCTTGCACCTGCGCTAGGTGAAGCTCAGGCAAGCCAACATAGTAGAGCTGGGGGAAATCTCTCTGTCCTTCCTTCCTCCTACACTGTGAGTTCACCAATGCCACGGTACCACAGGGAGACAGAAAATAAACTGCACGTTGTCTGTCTGGCTCGTACAAGTCAACTTTTTACAATAGAGTGCCACAACTCCCCCAAATACTATATTAGTAGCTATACCAAGCCTAGATTTAAAATCAGAAGCACTGTTAAGTAAAATTCTTTATAAATGTATTAAGAGAAAACTTTAGAATTTGATAATTAAGATGTCTATAAATAGGAGAGAAGAGACTCTTAAGAATATATAGTTGAAGTAACACATCTCTGGCAAAATAGCTAACAGATGAAGCCATTCCATAGTATAAGTAAAAAGAAAAACATGTGTTCTAACAACAAAAAATCCCAATAAAATAAAAATCACTAACCTATTTACTTAGCTTGGCTCTAGAGCATGGACAAAGTTTAGTCATCTCTTCAATGTGATTAAGGCACTTGTTCCATAGTGTCTCTAGCTATGTATATTGCTATATATATGAACCATAGCCCCTTTTCTTTAAAGGCTGCTAAACTGTCCAGATGTTTGTAACTTCTGCTAGCAAGTAACTAAATTCATAAGCACTTTTCTTGCTTCAGATGGCACTAGTTTACACTAATTGGCTGTAACTTTTCTCTGGCAAATTTGATATTACAGCGATTCTAATTTAAAATACTATATTCCTATATGTTTATGTGAGGTTTGGGCTGATAAAAAGTACATGTGCACTTACCATATCTAATTTTTGAACTAACAAAGGAAAGTGACAATTATTGCTCAAAAAATAGGTTTATCAAGGCCCCCCTTTTTTTCTTTTTTCTTTTTTTTTAATGTCAGAAGCAAACAAAGATGCTTTCTGGGTTGAAAGGATTTTTGCTGGAGGAACTCTGCCCTGAGACTCCAGGTTTAGGATTTATTATATTGGTCTCAGATTCTGGCAAGTTGGGAGCTGTAATTCAGTCTGAGGGCTTATCCTGTCATTATGCAGGTCAACTGGTAGATCTACCTATGTACTCTTTCCCCACCTTTGGTTCAAGTTTTATGCCATTGTCTGATCAATTATAACTAGCATTTGAGGTAGTCTGTCTTCTAAGTTATTTCTGTGGTATGTTATATTGTAGAGCATGCTTTCTATATGGAAACACACAAAAGTGATCTGGGGGTGAACCACTCCTAGAACCAACCACTTTAAAGACTTGATCTCTACAAGCATCACTGTTAAACAGAGTTGAAAACTGATAAATATGCCAAAAAGAGAGTTTGTATTTGTATTTGTATTTTCGACTTATACGCCGCCCCACTCGCAGAGCGACTCTGGGCGGCTTACAGAAGAAACAGTTACAATTACATACCATATTTCATAGCATAAAAATAATTACAGATAAGTTACAAATATCACATATATCTACAATAGCAATTGCAATTACAAAACGTCAAAACATCCTAAGGAATAAAGCAAAAATGCTATAATATAAATAATTACAGAATCAAAATTCAATAAGCAACAATAAAAAAGCAATAACCCAAAAATTCAAAATATCAGTCCTGTTTACACAAAGATTACAAAAGAAGAAAACTAAACAATATCAGGACATCGTAAAAAGCATATCAAGACTATTACAAGACAATACATTGAAAATCTCGAAACCCACCCTCTCAGCCCTAGGAGTCCGTTGGGGGCGGAGGCAGGTCTTAAAGCCTCCCGCCCCAAGCAACACCTGTGCGCGGTCTCTCCGGGCCGGACGGACGAGAGCCGGGAGTCTGTTGGGGGCGGAGGCAGGTCTTAAAGCCTCCCGCCCCGAGCAACACCTGTGCGCGGTCTCTCCGGGCCGGACCGGACGAGAGCCGGGAGTCCGTTGGGGGCGGAGGCAGGTCTTAAAGCCTCCCACCCAAGCAACACCTGTGCACGGTCTCTCCGGGCCGGACGGACGAGAGCCAGGAGTCCGTTGGGAGCGGAGGCAGGTCTTAAAGCCTCCCGCCCCGAGCAACACCTGTGCGCGGTCTCTCCGGGCCGGACGGATGAGAGCCGGGAGTCCGTTGGGGGCGGAGGCAGGTCTTAAAGCCTCCCGCACCGAGCAACACCTGTGCGCGGTCTCTCCGGGCCGGACGGACGAGAGCCAGGAGTCCGTTGGGAGCGGAGGCAGGTCTTAAAGCCTCCCGCCCCGAGCAACACCTGTGCGCGGTCTCTCCAGGCCGGACGGACGAGAGCCGGGAGTCTGTTGGGGGTGGAGGCAGGTCTTAAAGCCTCCCGCCCCAAGCAACACCTGTGCGCGGTCTCTCCGGGCCGGACCGGACGAGAGCCGGGAGTCCGTTGGGGGCGGAGGCAGGTCTTAAAGCCTCCCACCCAAGCAACACCTGTGCACGGTCTCTCCGGGCCGGACGGACGAGAGCCAGGAGTCCGTTGGGAGCGGAGGCAGGTCTTAAAGCCTCCCGCCCCGAGCAACACCTGTGTGCGGTCTCTCTGGGCCGGACGGACGAGAGCCGGGAGTCCGTTGGGGGCGGAGGCAGGTCTTAAAGCCTCCCGCCCCGAGCAACACCTGTGCGCGGTCTCTCCGGGCCGGACGGACGAGAGCCGGGAGTCCGTTGGGGGCGGAGGCAGGTCTTAAAGCCTCCCGCCCCAAGCAACACCTGTGCGCGGTCTCTCCGGGCTGGACCGGACGAGAGCCGGGAGTCCTTTGGGGGCGGAGGCAGGTCTTAAAGCCTCCCACCCAAGCAACACCTGTGCACGGTCTCTCCGGGCCGGACGGACGAGAGCCGGGAGTCCGTTGGGGGCGGAGGCAGGTCTTAAAGCCTCCCGCCCCGAGCAACACCTGTGCGCAGTCTCTCCGGGCCGGACGGATGAGAGCCGGGAGTCCGTTGGGGGCGGAGGCAGGTCTTAAAGCCTCCCGCCCCGAGCAACACCTGTGCGCGGTCTCTCCGGGCCGGACGGACGAGACCCGGGAGTCCGTTGGGGGCGGAGGCAGGTCTTAAAGCCTCCCGCCCCGAGCAACACCTGTGCGCGGTCTCTCCGGGCCGGACGGACGAGAGCCGGGAGTCCGTTGGGGGCGGAGGCAGGTCTTAAAGCCTCCCGCCCCGAGCAACACCTGTGCGCGGTCTCTCCGGGCCGGACGGACGAGAGCCGGGAGTCCGTTGGGGGCGGAGGCAGGTCTTAAAGCCTCCCGCCCCGAGCAACACCTGTGCGCGGTCTCTCCGGGCCGGACCGGACGAGAGCCGGGAGTCCGTTGGGGGCGGAGGCAGGTCTTAAAGCCTCCCGCCCAAGCAACACCTGTGCGCGGTCTCTCCGGGCCGGACGGACGAGAGCTGGGAGTCCGTTGGGAGCGGAGGCAGGTCTTAAAGCCTCCCGCCCCGAGCAACACCTGTGCGCGGTCTCTCCGGGCCGGACGGATGAGAGCCGGGAGTCCGTTGGGGGCGGAGGCAGGTCTTAAAGCCTCCCGCCCCGAGCAACACCTGTGCGTGGTCTCTCCGGGCCGGGCCGGACGAGAGCTCCACAGCTAAGGTACCTTCATAGAGCAGAGCCATGGTTCAGAAATGGTTTTGTTCCTAATACCCATCTATACAGTGGAGGCATCCAGATCATAGTTTCAGCAAAGACTCCTGACCTAAAATTATAACAATGAGAAGCAGGACAGTCTGATACTGAATGACATAGCCTACAAATATGAGAACAAATCTGAGTTTGCTAGTCAGCAAGGAATCACTGGGTAACAGACTCTAATTGAGCCCCAGCTCTCTGAGTTTAAAATAAGTATGGTTAGGAAACACTGTGAATAAGAGTAATATGTTGGTAGCATGAATACAATAAAGATTATTGTATTTGGGTTCTAACACTGTTGCTTAAATTATTTGTAGTGCTAATCTTTCTATTGGGCCATGTCAAAATATAGGAATGCACAAAGCACACCTTGGAGGGAAATGCAAGTTGAGCCTTGCCACAGAGAATACTTGGTAATTAGGTTGCTTTCCACATGGCACCGTTGCCAGAACACCTCCTTCTCCCAAAAGAAACTAGCCCAAAGATGTTGGGAAATGGAGCCAAAGCTCCATACCTGCCGCCTCCTCTTCACATCTTGCAGCCCTCTACTCTTCGCACGCACAACATGCCAAGGCAGAGAAGGGCATTGAGTAGAATCCAATCTCAAAACGATTATCCTGGTTCACCCATCTCTCCTGTGTTCTTTGGCCAGCACTCCACCTTCATGACTAATTTTGCTAGTCTCTTCTGCTTCACAGCTTGTTCCCTTCCACCTCCGCACACCACACAGGAGTAACTTATGATTCATAAAGACTTCTGGAACACTAGAAGAGCCTTCATGTTTTGATCTAATTGGCTATAAAATTAAGAACATGCAATAGAAATATATCTTTCATCAAACATTTCTCCGGTGTTTATTAAGCAACATTGCGGTACACATAAAGAACCTCCTTGAAGATTTATTTATTTATTTATTTATTCATATTTATATTGCTGGCCACTCACCAAGGTGACTCAGGGTGATTTACAGTCAAAACAGCAACAGTATAGTAACAATCATAAAATACAACCTCACAAAACAACCAAAGCAGAACACAGACTAACTCCCCTCTTGCCGTTGATGTTGATGGGGGCCTGGAGATGGGGTGAGGTCCTCAGCCGCCTGCCAGGCCATGGCATCTTTCCCCTCAGGCCATTGGTGTGGCCCTAGAGGTGGGGGCAATGTTCTCAGCCACCTGCCAGGCCATGGCACCTTTTCCCTCAGGCCATTGGTGTGGTCCCAGAGGAGGGGACAATGTTCTCAGCCGCCTGCCGGGCCATGGCACCTTTTCCCTCAGGCCATTGGTGTGGGCCCAGAGAAGGGGACAATGTTCTCAGCCGACTGCCAGGCCATGGCATCTTTTCCCTCTGGTCGTTGGTGTGGGCCCAGAGGAGGAGGTGATGTTCTCAGCCGCCTGCCAGGCCATGGGATCTTTCCCATCAGGCCGTTGGTGTAGGCCCAGAGGTGGGGGCGATGCTCTCAGCCCCCTGCCAGGCCATGGCACCTTTTTCCTCAGGCCATTGGTGTGGGTCCAGAGGAGGGGGTGATGTTCTCAGCCACCTGCCAGGCAATGGTGTCTTTTTCCTCAGACTGTTAGTGTGAGCCCAGAGGAGAGGGCGATGTTCTCAGCCACCTGCCAGGCCTTGGCAGCAACTTTGGCAGCAAAACTTTCTGAAGAATGAATCCACCAGAAAGGTCTTTGTCAAGACCAACTGTAACAATGATTTCAATAAATATTGAGGGACTTCCAAGTAATAAGCATCTTACTAGTGGACATGTGCAGTAAACACAAATGTGACATACTTCTGCTCCAGGAAACACATCAGGGGATAGCTAGATACAGACCCAAAGTGGCTGGAATGGAACTAGTGATTGAGAGACCACATGACCAGTATGAGAGTGCAATTTTGCTAGACCCTGACTCAGTATAATATCAGCTGCACTGACGGAAACAAACAACATTGAAATTCTCACCATTCAAACATCACAGTTCTCTGTTCCTCTGCCTAAAAATCACCAGAAGCAAATTTGCAGTTTTAATGAACCGGACAATTTTACTTATGACCAAATAAATTTTGTTATTGAAATTTTAATTTTCCCAGTGAGGCTTTGGGATATAACCAGACAAATGAGGATGGTGCACAAGTTGTATCTTGGGTAGACACCAATGACCTCCAACTTGTCCATGATCCGAAACAACCTACATCCTTTAACAGTGGTAGATGGAGAAGGGGATATCTCTTATATTTTTGTTCATTATAGTATTATAAACCACTGCATATTATGCATTATGACTTTCAGTACTATAGTCACTTCCCATAATGTGTTTTAGAGTAACTCTTGTAGCAACCATAAAAATAATTGTTTGTCTTCCTCTGTCACTAATGAGGCCTGAGACATACAAGTTATTTCTTTCAAAACTCTTCTATGGAGGAATACAAATTTCTATGCAATGAAACCATACTTACTAAGAAAATAAGCCTAGTAGAGTTTTGGTTATTGTACAGCCATTAAAAGAACATCTGAAGTGGAAATTGTTTTGTTCATATTCTGTCTTTGAGCTCTTACCAAACATTGTGTCATGCAGACACCACATCTGTCTAAAAAATCAAAACTGGGTCACTGTTGAAACACAAAGAGGTTGTGTGATGTTTGTCAATCAGGCAAAATCTGTCAGTACAATTGCAGATCCTGTTTTTCACCATGCAAAGATGAGCTATAAAGGACATTTACAATGGGTAATTTTAAAAAAGATATATTGAATATAAGTTAATAAATGAAACACTATTTCTGTATTTCCTTGCTAAACTATAACTAAATGCTAAATGCTCTTCAAATAAGAGTAGTGTAGATAGCAAGGTCTTAAAGAGATTCTGAAAATCAATAGTTAGGTGATTGTTAAAGAGGAAATAAGTTACTTTATATGAGCATAACCCATGCTACATTTCTTCTTGACCTTGCAACTTCAAACAGGAAAGGGTGTTGTTTATGTGTAGATTATCTATGGTCATCAAAAAGACTGCCTTATTATGGTGGTGTAGACCCTGTTATCTGAGTGGGTCATAAAAGGTCTGTCCAGATAACAGACCTGATGGAAAAGATAAAGCAGCATCCATTTTTAAAAGAAGACTGGATTATGGTAAATGAAAATAACAACAATGGACTCTCTAAGTACCATTCTGTAACCAATGATGTATCCACCTGATGGTTGTTCTATCCAGGCCACACCTACTGAGCTTGTTAATCAAAATATCATGGGGAACTTTGTCAAATATTTTGCTGCAATCAGGATATATTATGTCTACAGCATTCCTACTTTCTAGCAACAAGATTATCCAATCAAAAAATTAAATAAGTTTTTGTGACAAATCTGTGTTGCATTCTAGGTATCACTGCATTGTTTTCAAGGTGCCTACAGCCTGACCACTTTATAATCTGCTCCAGAATTTTCAACATGATTGATGGGGTACACATAAAGTGATTGTGGTATTTTTGAACTGTACCCTGGTAAAGACAACCTCGTGTTGCCAGATAATCTTTCTTACACTAGGTGAGGTGAAAGGATCTGCAGAATGAACTCACCAAATGGTGCCTTCATTTTGCCAGTTTCATGTCTGGGCTAGACAGAGAAGAAGAACCAGGATTGATGTTAGTCTGACTAGTCTGTAGTTCCTCATATTTCTCCCTTTTGAAGGTAGAGGTAGCTTTAGCCCTCCTCCACCCATCTTGGCATTTCATTTATCCTCTGTAATATCAAGAAAATAATAGACAGTGGTTCTGAGAGTTCTTCAGGCAATTCCTTCATAAAGTTGTTATTTCATGGAAGGTGAGCAAGTATTGATATAAGACATGAAAATATGAATAGAAAAGTAGACCATAGAGAAGGAGAATCCTGAGACTAGGAATAAATCAAAATGTTATCTCAGAAAACAAAACAAAACAAAATAAAGTAAAATAAAAAACACAGTAGCACTTTAAAGACTAACTGCTATATTTTCACTGTTAGCTTTCGTGGATCAAGTCCACTTCATCAGACAAGGAATGAAACTTACAGGCATGTTCTTATATACCAAATTCAGGAGGTCAACGGGAGAAGGGTTGGTGTCAAGCAAGATGACAGACAAGCAAGCACAAGAATGCAGTATCACCCAGCCATTAGCATCAATAGATTACGTATTCAGATAAACTCTAAAAGACTCCCTTTCAATCTCAAGGTTGCTGAGTAAGCCCTCTTCTGTTTTACTAAAGAGAATTGGCAGGAAAGTTGTAATATAAAATCATATAGCAATCTCTGTATCAAATTTGATAATGTCCCAGAAACCCTTCACTAATATTTAGCCCCCTGTGATGGGTATCTAACAGATGGATGTATTTGATTTCTGCTGTCTCCCTTTCAATCCTAGTTTTGTAATTTCTCTGTTCCAGAATTGCTACTTTCAGGTCTTGGATAGAGTGTCCAGTTAGATTGAAGTGGTTTGAGACAGGTTTCTCCATGTTGCCATTCCAGATATCTGATTTGTGTCCATTAATCCTTTTGCGTAAAGATTGTCCTGTTTGTCCTACATAAAGCACGGATGGACATTTCTGGCAAGAGATAGCATAAATCACATTGGCAGAAGCACAAGTAAAACTGCCTTTAATGTTGTGTGTGGTGCCATTGGGTCCAGTAATACTGTTTCCAGAGCGAATGTGGGGGCATAGTTGACATCTGGATTTGCAGCAGGGTCTAGTTCCCATATCTGCTCCACTTCTGTGTAGTCTGTTGTGTGTCAATAGTTGTTTGAGATTGGGGGGTTGTCTATAAGCGAGTAGGGGTCTGTCACCAAGGGCTTTGGAAAGTGAAGCACTCTTGTCTAAGATGGGTTGGAGATCCCTCATTATGCGTGTGAGGGGTTTGAGTTGAGGGTTGAAGGTGACAACCAGTAGTGTGCGATTGCTTTCCCTTCTGGGCCTGTCTTGTAGTAGATCACTCCTGGGTATTCGTCTAGCTCAGTTGATTTATTCTTTAACCATATTGGATGGGTATTGTAGTTTGAGAAACGCATTTTGTAAGTCTGTGAGCTTGCCATCTCTATCGTGTGGGTCTGAGCAGATGCGATTGTACCTGAGAGCTTGGCTGAAGCCAATGGATTTTGTTGTGTGTTCTGGGTGGAAGCTGGAGGCATACAGGTAGGTACAGCTGTCTGTGGGTTTGCGATATAGTGTGGTACTAAGATGTCCATTTTATAATTACAAAGTGTTTTTGAAATCTGAGAACATTGTGGAAGTACAACAACAATGGAGGTGTGAGTATGCAACAATATGCCTAACAATTGTACACATTTGTGACACATACGTACACATATGGTACTATATGTGATGTGCACAAGGGAAGATACGGGAGGCCTCGCACAACAAAAAATCCTGCTTCTGCTATGGTGTTGAAACAGTTTACACACTCACCACAGAAGTCTACCAAACAATGTGAATGTGAGAATGGAGTTATGAAATGTTGTATAATATAGAAAGTCAGCTACCCTAGCAGTACTTTACGAAGGAATTGAAACAGCAATACAAGTGGACACTTTGGTCAATGTTGCTCATTGTTCACCGTAATCAGAAATGTCTGTATGCTGATGGCATCACGTTGTATTCACATTGAATATAAACATGACTTGTACAGTTGTCACGATCCAGCCAGCCCCCACACTTCTGGAAAACCCCTGGAAACCAAAATCAAAACAACCGAGGCGGGCTGGACGGCTAATTAGAACAGAGATACAACTCTCAGCTGCTTATCAGCTCTTAAGGGGTTTTAATTGGGTAGCGTGTTCAAAGATTTGTGTGTGTGAAAGGCAGCTCTTACCCTTTTTAGTCCAATGAAGACACGTTGTTCAGAAAAATGATGAAGATTTATTGATCAGGTTCATAAAGCATAAAAGTCAGTAGCACAGGTCAGTCCAATAAAGTCCACAGGCAAATCTAGGTAACCATTTTTAAGGAGCAAAAATGCATAGCTCCTAGGCTAAAGAATGTTAGCCCATTGAGATTCAAAAACAAAAGCTCTCTAATCAAAACAGGTCTTAATCCATGAAGAATCAGAGACGAACTCTTTCTTCTCTCCAAAATGGAGAATTTGCAGTCAGGTGGGACAGCTTAGCCAATCACGTATCAGCAAGCAACAGAGAAAACTTTCTCAAAACAACAGTACATTGTTTATACATGTGCACACAGAATGCACTGGGGCTAGCCATAACATGGCTCTTAGCTAGCTTACAAAAGATAAGAAATACTGAAAACATGGTTGAAAAACATGCTGTTACACAGCCTTGAGGCTCAGAGAGAGAAAAATGGATTTTTCTGAGGCCTATTTGGAAATTGGCAATTTCAAGCCTTAGGAAATAGGTTCATTTCCTGACAACAGTGTTCCTCTTTTATTATCAATATACATTGAGTATTAGAATTTTAATACAGGTGTGGTTTTTTTCCTTCTTAAAATGTATATACAGTATATATATATTGGCACCTCCTGGAACATGGTGTTGTTTCAATGCTTCCACCATCTAAATTAATGCTATTCACATGAATATTTTGTTTTATAGGTAACACTGACATAAGCAGGTCTTGGTTTCTTTTCCTCTTGTTTTGACTTAAGCAATAATTTAATCTAATCATACGCCACTGCCTGCATTTTCCAATTAAGGCCACAGGGTTTATTGCCTTAGAACATTTTCCTGAAATCAGTGGCAAGTCAATGGAATGTTGAGGTTGACCTATTTTAGATACGGTTATACATTTATTAGGAATTGATTGTGAATTGTATCACTTTCCTGAAAAGACTTAGATGAGATTGCCTTTACATATAAAATATTGAGCTCCTCCATTTTCTAACTGAGATGATAAAGAACAAACACAAGAGCAAATTGTGGGTATAAAGATGCTGACAGAGGAATTAAGAAATCTAAAGAGGAGTGTGAGAGAAGAAACCGAGTGGGGTGCTAGGCACTAGAGAAATTTCCAATTAATTTAAGAGCTGGTAAGAGGCTGTAATTAAGAATGACGAAAAGGGTGGGGGGAGATGCCTGGCAGATGGTAAGGAAGCCTATAAGCAGCAAATACCCTAGGGGCCTATAAATGAATAATGGCATCAAAGAGCTGATTTAACCAACTGATGCCATCTATATGACAACATGATTCCATTTCCTTTACATGCCTTCATTTTTCTCCATGATTACAATATACATTCATGCTTTTCAGAACTTGGAAAAGTTACCTTTTTGACTACAACTCAACCATCCCCATAGTGGCTATGCTGGCTGGAAAAGCATACCAAAAAAGTAATTTTTTTCAAGGCCTTATGTTTCACTTTTCTATTAGCAATTACCGTAGCAATAGCAATTACACTTATATACTGCCCCATATCACTTAGTGCACTCTCTGAGTGGTTCACACGTTAATTAGCATCTTGCCCCCAACATGCTGAGTACTCATTTTACCAACCCCAGAAGGATGGAAGGCTGAGCCAACTTTTAATTCTATCAGGATTGAACTCACAATGTTTTGGCTGCAGTACAGCAGTTTAACCACCAGGGCTCTTCACCAGGTCTATTAGAAATCAAGTACCGTTAGCTTTCAAAAACATTATTTTAAAGGTGTGCTGTACCAAATAAGTATGTTTTTGCAAATTTCCATTAGTCCAATCTTTGGTTTAATCTTTAGTTGATTAATCTACAATTATACTTTGGTGCCCTGTTATTGACTTTTTCCAGGTATAAAATATGAAACCAGCTGAAAGAAATATACAGATGTAAAACATGCAGCACAAAAGTTGATCTATAATGTGCATTTATTAATGGTGTTAGCCTATTTGAAACCATGTTCCTTTTAATTAAATTCATTATGAACAAATAAAATAACTCACAATTTAATCAGGTACAGTATCTCTGTGTGGAGCCAGAGGTTGAGATTTCAATTCCCCAATCTGCATCATAGAAAAGCCAGTTTGCCTTCGGGAAGTACCACAATCCTAGTATGCCCTCCAAAGTAGGAATGGTAAACCACTTTTGAGTACTGTACTTTGCTTTCTTGCTTGCTTGCATGCTTGTTTATAACATTTCTATCACACCCAACTAGTCAAACACCACTCTGTGTGGTTTGCAAGCAATAAGAACACAAACACTCATATAAAACAGACATCATAAAGCCTCATAAACAATAGATAAAAGAAAAAACAGGAAGACAAAAAACAGACCTCTCAAGCATCAGCTAGGACACGTACCCAATAAAACTCCCCATATTAGGCACACCGCAATCTGTTCTGTACCTAGAAAACACAATTGTTGTAATAATCATAATCATAATCATAATCTTAGAACTGCAGAGCTGGAAGGGACCCTTCAGATCATCAAGTCTAGACCACTGTCATGGAGGCACATCAGGGAACTGAACTTCCAACTCTGGCTCTGCAGCCAGATATCTAAATCACTTGTTCTTGTTGGTAGTGGTGTTCTTGTTGTTGTTAGCCAGAAGGAACGGTTATTCTTACTATTTTATTTTTAATTTGTTTCAGTGACACACCAGAATCAAAACTCACATTCCCATTAGAACTGCCAATAACCACTAAAAGAAACTATAGGGTGGCCCGTAAGTCCCTACCCAATCCATAAGTCCCTACCCATCTTCTCTGTGGGCATGTCTCCTGCCCCTCTGCCCAGCAATCCAATGTAAGTGCTTTCTCCCTCCTACCAGCATAGAGTTCACCTTGCCCCTCTGCCCAGCAGCCTAGTGGGAACACTTCCTCCCTCCCCCATTAGAGCTCTACTCTTTGTGTCCGGGTAGGGACATATGGGCCACTCAATATATATATATTTATCTATGCAGCTTGCTCAAGTCTACACAGGCTGTCTGTGAACCACATTGGGGAACTGAAATCCCATAATCTGGCTCTCCAGTGAAATACTGTACTCGATTAATTGTGGACTATTTTGTGTCTCCCAGAATGTTTTGATCCAGTGTTTAAATGCAAGGCTAGTGGCTAGAATTTTCAAACAAAGCAAAAACTCCTGGATTTAAAACAGGCATGATAATTATCAATCAAGGGTTGTGTGTGCCCAAAGGAAACATGTTGAGTTTCATCTACCTGGTTTAATGCATTTATGAATAAGAGACTGCAGTAGCTTTTCCATAATTAACCCACGCAGTCTATGTTGAGCAAGGTGGGTGGTGACAGAATGGTGTGAAAGTCAGATAGCAACAGCAGGATGTGTGTAGCAGGGTTACTAACACACCTAGTTCCCTGGACAACTTTTTCACTTTCTTCTAGACCAGCACAAGGTCATGTTCACCTCATCATATATGCCAGGAGCATCTGTACGAACACATAGAATTCTCCCAGCTCTGCTTTTGTCAGATTTCAACTTGCTCTGTTTTCTTGTCCTAACTGAGTACAGAAAATACCAAAAATGTATACACATTTTAAGAGATGTTATCTATGTCTTACGTTTTGAAGTTGAATTGAATTATAGCAGCAACATGTTGAATAATGTTCGCTTAAAATAATTTATTTATTTATTTATTTAATCATATTTATACCCCGCCCTCTTCACAAGTGACCCAGGGCAGCTAACATGACCTTAAAACAGCAATAACACAGTACATCAATAAAAAACTATCAATATGATAAAACCAATCTCAAGAAAAATTAAAAATTAAAAGTTAATTTAAAAAAAAGATTCACAGAGAGAGGGAGTCAAATAAGCCAGCAGTCCGGGTGACCGTCTGACCTGTACCCCACACCTGCCCCTCCAGCCAGGTCATAACACCCTTTCTGAAGGGCAGCAGCTCTGTCTGGAGGCACAACTCGATTGGCAAGAGGTTCCATAGGGCCGGAGCAGACACAGAGAAGGCCCTCCTTCTGATGCTAGAGAGATGTGCCTCTCTAGCTAATGGCACAACCAAAGAGCCTCTCCAGTCCACTCTGGTAGGATTGACAGATGTTCTTGGGGTGACAGATGTTCTTGGGGTAATGCTATATGTGATAGGCAGGATAGTCAAAGAAAATGGCAAAAGCATGGTTGTCTTTTGAGGAATGCAAGACCAATCTGAAGAGGTGTGTTTTGAGTTTCCCCCACCTTCTCCTCATTTAACACCCCTTGACTTCTTTGGGCATCCCCTGAGCCGAGTTTCTTCTGCAAAAATCCTTTCAACCCAGAAAAATTTCTGACATGAAAAACCCAGAAAAATTTCTGACATAAAATTATATATATACTTCTACCTCTGGGGGACCTTAAAGGACCTGGTGTACTGTAGAAAACTGGCTACATTGGCGATACTTCGGGAAGGAATCAAAATGGCATGTGCAGTGGAACAAGTGGACACTTTTGTCAATATTGCTCAACATACTCGAGTATAAGTCTTATACTCGAGTATAAGTCTAGTTTTTAGCCCCCCCAATGAGGTCCAAAAAAGAGACTCAACTTGTACTCAGGTCAACAGCCCCGAGGGTCCCAAAACCACAGTGGTGCACATTCAAACATACATTTTTTTAAAAGCACTAACACTACTGTAAAAACTCAATCTATTTTCCTAATTTTAGAGGTCCAAATTAGGTACCTTGACTTATATTTCGGACAACTTATAGTCGAGTATATACGGTAATCAGACATATCTACTCTAGACAGTGATGGTATACCACTTTGAGCACTTCTTGTAATTGCAGAAGTCAAATATGACTTATATTCATTTATTTGTATATATTGTTTTTCCTTTCTTAAAATGTGTATACATTTTTGGCACCCTCTATATTAGAATGTTAATCCTAACAATTAAAAATTTCCCACACTGATTAAAATGGGCACATCCAGGTGAAACCATCAGGTAATTTTTACTCAATCATTAATAGATAAATTAGGGTTTTATTTCAAGTGTGTTAGCACTATTTTACCATTCCTCTGCCCTCAGCAACATGGTCTAGTTTATGTGATCAAACCTGCCAGCATAACTCAGGATTTTCTATTCAAGCAGGCCTTAGACAGACAAACTTAAGTATTTAAGCCATTCTATTACAGTATTCAGAAAGGTTTAGCTGATTGCACACAGCTTGTGCTTTTTAGTGGATTTGATTTTAGTGGTGCCTTTATTGGATTTTATTTTACGTCTTGATGGTTTCAAGCTTTTATTTTTAATTCGTGTATTATTTTCAGCTACCTTATGCAACCTTTAGAGGAGAAAGGAGGGGGAGAAACTTAAATGAATTAATTAATATAAGAGCTTTCTTTTCTGAAAATGCAGAAGACATCTCCACCATAACAGCAAACCTCTCTGGCAGATAATATATATTTCATACATAGGGAGCTACTCGCTGGTCTCCCTTTCCCAAATGATGTTTATCTTCCTTCCCAGCAGCTCATTTTACCTAATAGCTGGGAGGGACAGGAGCCAGGAAGATTGATTGAACAATCAAGCAGAAAGGTAAATGGTGGCAGAAGGGAGGCAACCAATGATTTTTTTTTTTGTTCCTCAAACAGCTTCCATTCTCATTTGCCATTTGGCAAGGAAATCTTGGGTTGTGTCAATAGACAATGCTTACATGGGGTGAAACTGCACTGCACACTTCTGTTATGTGTACTCCGATTCAAACAACAAATTAAGATGGCAAAATCTACAGAAGATTTATTCATGAAGAAACATTAAACACAGGAAGGAGTAATTTGAATGTCCTGGCCTTCAGCTGCAATCTTATGCATACTTACTCACCAAGGTTTACTTTCAAATAAACACGTTTAGGATTGCAATATAAGGACACATAGGACTACTCTGTAAAGCCTCCTGTTCAGACTCTAGCACTCTTAATCCCATGAGGAATTTACAACCCATTAACTGCATCACCCATGGCCTTTTATCTTTATTTGTATCAGAGCATTGCACAATTTAAAACAATGGATCTATATACAGTAAAACCTTGGATAACGCTTTTGGTTCCACAAGTCTTAGTGTTATCCGATTTTAATGTTAACCGATACATGTATTGGATAACATTAAAATCCTATGGGATGCATCAGATAAAATTAAAACTCCATAGAGATACATTGTAACCGGCACAGACTTTAGTGAACGTTATCTGATGCATCCCATAGAATTTAATGTTTGGCAATGCAATCCCCCCCCCCGGTTGGTTTAACGTTATACGATTTTAGAGTCATGTGATGCAAACGTTATCTGAGGTATTACTGTATTATATTATAATTCATGCAACTAAGGTAATTTGGTGTAATTTAGAACTGTGGGGAGTGGAAGACAATTTGGAGAATTTTTTAAGAGTATAAAAAGCTTAATTGAAAATATTGAAACTTTGTTTTTGAAATCACAATGCGAATTTAGAGTACAGATAGAAAACTATTTAGCCTGTTAACTTCCCCATTAGGACTGTTAATGAGACTATAGACGTTTCTTGAATATTTGAAAAAGAGCATAAAGAAAGGGTTAAGAATAAAACTTAGTAGGTTGAAAGTGTGGTAAAAGAGGATGGGCAGCAGAGGAGAGGAGAGGAGGAGGGAGGCGACCACCACCTTCTCAACACCACCCTCAACACCACCCAGCTGGTGGGAAAGAGGACAGAGCAGCAATGGGGGAACCAGTGTTGACTCACCATTGCCAGCATTGTGAAGGAGGAGGAGGAGGTAAGAAGTTGCCAAACAATGTGCAGCCTGGTGCTCCCAACACTGCCAGGCTGGTGGGAGAGAGATCGGAACGGTGGAGCGGAAGAGAATGACATCACTCACTCACTCACTCACTCACTCACTCACTGAGAGAGACACCACAGGGCAACAACATCAACACACAACAACATCGCTGAGCGCAAAAAAACCCAACAGACTTATGTTGCTTTTATCACAGACTTCTTGATGCATGCAGTACAGTAATACCTCGGATAATGCTAAAATCGCATGGCGTTAAGTAATCTGGGGAGGAGAATTGGATCGAATAACGTTAAGGTCCTATGGGATGGATTGGATAACCGCTAAAGCCTGTGCGGTTACAATGTATCTCTATGGAGCTTTAACGTTATCCGATCCATCCCATAGGATTTTAACATGCATCGGATAACACTAAAAATCGGATAACACCAAGACTTGTGGAACCAAGTCTTAGCGTTATCCGAGGTATTACTGTATTTGAGTTATCACTATTTAGTTTGACTGCCTACTAATTAGTTGACTTTTTGGTAATTATATGTTAATTAGATACTGACACACTTCTTTAACTTTTAACTACATATATCCAGTACTAATAAAACCAAAGCTAGAACAATACTAAGTAGCAATGAATAGTATGCTAACTTTCTTTAGCATTGTTACACTGTCTTAAATTGTAATAATATATATGATAGGAAAATACTGGCATAGGGACAGGCAAACCACAACAGAAATTTTTACAAGAAAGCCCACGGATAACAACAACAAAAGGCAAAGTAGATGGAACAGGGTGTCAAGTCCTCAGGCAAGAAGATGGGGGTGGATAAATTAACAGGAAGGCAAATGCAGTGCTGCAAAGAACAATATTTGATAGGAACATGGAATGTAAGATCTATTAATCAAGGCAAGCTAGAAGTAGTAAAAAGTGAGATGGAAAGAATAAGCATTGACATATTGGGAATTGATGAACTAAAATGGACAAAGATGGGCAAATTCAACTCTGGAGATCATCATGTCTACTACTGTGGTCAAGAAACCCTCAGAAAAAATGGAGTGGCAATAATAGTCAATAAAAGGGTGAGAAAAGCAGTAATGGGATATAATCTTAAAAATGACAGAATGATCTCAGTACGGATCCAAGGCAAACCATTCAATATCACTTTAATTCAAGTCTATACACCAACCACTGGCAAAGATTAGGCCACAATTGACCAGTTCTATGAGGAAGTACAGCATCTCATAGAATTGGCACCAAAAATGATGTCCATATTATACTGGGAGATTGGAATGCCAAGGTAAGAAGTCAAAAAGTAAATGGGATAACAGGCAAGTTTGGTCTTGGAACAAAAAATGAAGCAGGACAAAAGCTAATAGAGTTTTGCCAAGAGAACGCATTAGTCATAACAAACACCCCTTTTCAATAACACAAGAGGCAACTTTACACATGGACATCACCAGATGGCCAACACCGAAATCAGATTGATTACATAATCTGCAGTGAGAGATAGAGGAGTTCCATATGTTGCATCCTTGTGGGTTGACCAGTTTAATCATGAGAACAAATTATTTGATAGGACTGATCAATAGCACAGGTTGCTTCTCTTCCCATGCTTGTAGGGCAAAGCTATTCTGGTCTTGAAACAATGATTGCAGGCAAAAAACATTCCTTCCTCTCTAAGCTTATACCATTGTAAGGGCCTAAAAATACATCATATCATTAATTATGTGATTGTGTAGTTGTCATCAGATCAGCTAGTTATGACCAGATCTTTGTGTAAAGTTAGCATAGAGAACTGGTGAAGGATGATGGAGCATGTCATTGTGTGCCATATGCTGTATGCTTGTGTGAAACTGTTAATAAAGAGAGCTGCTGGGAGAAAGAGAGAAATAACATGGAGAGGAGGGGAGAGAGAAGACTCCGAAGTACCCAGCTAGCCACCCCCCAAATTTTGTGTCCTTCATTCTTGCTGGTTCAAGAATTCCAGTAAATGCAACATCCATACAGTCAAGCAAAGATGAGAACTGGAACACACTGTGGGTTAGATCATAATCTACTGATTGCCAGATTCAAGCTTAGATTAAAGAAAATAGGTAAAACAATCAGGACACACAGGTATGACCTAGACAACATCCCTAAGGAATACACGGTGGAGGCATGAAACAGATTTAATGGTTTAGAATTGATAGAGTACCAGAAGAATTATGGACAGAGGTTCAGGACATCATACAGGAGGCAGCACATAAAACTGTATCAAAAGAAAATAAGTGTAAGAAAGCTGTCTGATGAAAGCTCTTAAAATAACAGAGGGAAGAAGAAACAGAAAAGGAAAAGGCAAAAGAGAAAAAGCCAATCCAATTAAACACAGATTTTCAAAGAAAAGCAAGGAGAGATAAAGAAACCTTCTTAAATGAACAGTGCAAAGCAATAGAGGAAAACAAACAGAAGGGGAAGAACTAGATGATCTCTGGAGAGAGCGGGATGGAGGTCACCCGTCTATTCTGGCTCTTCTCGATCTCTCAGTGGCTTTTGACACCGTCGATCATGATATCCTCTTGGGAAGGCTCCAAGGATTGGGGATCCAGGGCACTGTGTTGGCCTGGTTTTCCTCATTTCTGAGGGGCAGGACCCAGTCGGTATGGCTGGAGAATGAGAGGTCCAGCCCTAGGCTCCTCCAATATGGGGTGCCTCAGGGCTCGGTACTCTCACCTCTCCTATTTAACATCTACATGAAGCCACTGGGTGAGATCATCCATTCCCACGGGGTAAGGTACCACCAATATGCAGATGATACCCAGTTGTACATCTCAGCCCGTGGGGACCCAAGCGGTGAAGTGGAAGTCCTATCCAGGTGCCTGGAGGCTGTCAGGGTCTGGATGGGGGGAAACAGGCTACAGCTGAATCCCGGCAAGACTGAGTGGCTATGGGTAAGGGGCCCTGTGTTATCCCGGGAGCTGCCAGCTTTGGTTCTGGATGGGGCAGTCCTGCCCCAAACAGACCCGGTGCGTAATCTGGGGGTCCTCTTGGACTCACGACTACTGTTCGAAGAGCAGGTGGCAGTTGTGGCCAGGAGGGCTTTTGCACAACTTCGGGTAATACACCAGTTACGCCGACTCCAAGACCGGGACTCCTTGCTCAGGGTCACACATGCGCTGGTCACCTCCAGACTTGATTATTGTAATACGCTCTACATGGGGCTGCCCTTGATGACCATTCAGAGGCTACAGGTGGCCCAGAATGTGGCTACTCGAGTAGTGATGGGGTGCGGGTGCTATGCTCGTGCCTCACCACTGCTTTGGCAGCTGCACTGGCTGCCAGTATGTCTCCGGGTGCAATTCAAGGTGCTGGTTATTAGCTTTAAAGCCCTATATGGTAGTGGGCCAGGATACCTTAGAGACCGCGTCACCCCAAGAACGTCTGTCCATCCCACCAGGGCGGATCGGAGAGGCTCTCTTGTAATTCCATCAGCTAGAGAGGCGCACCTCTCTAGCACTAGGAGGAGGGCCTTCTCTGTGTCCGCCCCGGCCCTTTGGAACCTCCTGCCAATCGAGCTATGACTACAGACAGAGCTCCTGCCCTTTCGGAAGGGCCTTAAAATCTGGCTGGCAGGGCAAGTGTGGGGATTAAAGAATGTTGGATCTCATGTCGGGTGGCTGATCTAATGAGACAGCCACCCTCCCTGCTCTTGCCTCCCTGCTCTTGGCCCTCGTTCTCTTAAAACTCTTGTAATCTGTAAAGTTTAATTTCTTTTAGCTTAATTTTAGTATTGTATTAATCACATTCTTAATTTTTAACAGTTAAGTGAATTTTAATATATATGGGGCACGTTGGGACTGTCCTACTGGTTTTATATCTACTTATGAACTGTGGTTTTAAGCTATGTATTTTTTTCTAATTGATGTTGTAAGCCGCCCAGAGTTGGGTCTACCTGATTGGGGCGGGATAACAAATTGGAACAAATAAATAAATAAATAAACTAGAGATCTTTTCAAAAACATTGGGGAAATCAAATGACCATGATAAGGGACAAAAATGGCAGGGATTTAGCTGCTGCCGAAGAGATTAAGAAAAGATGGCAAAAAGTACACAGAAGAACTCTACAAAAAGGGCCTCAACACCCCTGACAATCACAGTGATGAGAGCTTTGAACTGGACCCGGACATCCTGGAGAGCAAAGTCAGGAGAGCCCTAAATGTACTGCTAATAACAAATCTAGTGGAGATGGTGGTATTCCAGATGAATTATTCAAAGCCCCAAAAGATGGTGAAATTAAAGTATTGCATTCTATATGCCAGCAGATTTGGAAAACACAACAATGGCCACAGGGTTGGAAAAGGTCGGTATATGTTCCAATCCCCCCCCCCCAAAAGGCAATGCCAAAGAATGCTCAAATTATTAAACATTTGCGCTCATCCCACACACTAGCAAGGTTATGTTCAAGATAATACAGGATAGACTTTAGCAGCATGCACCATGCAGAGAGAAAACTACCAGAAGTGCAGGCTGGGTTCAGAAGAGGCAGGGGAACTGCCAAATTCCCAACGTTCATTGGCTCATGGAGAAAACAAAGGAATACCAGAAACAAGTCTACTTCTGTTTCATTGATTACACATAGGCCTTTGACTGTGTGGACCACAACAAAATGTGGCAAGTAAATAAAGAGATGGGAATACCAGAACACCTTGCATGTCTCATGAGAAATCTGTACATAAATCAAGAAGCAACAGTCAGGACAGAATACAGAATGACAGAGTGGTTTAAAATAGGAAAAGGAGTAAGATAAGGATGCATTTTGCCACCCTGTTTATTTAACTTATATGCAGAGCACATTTACAGCTGGAGACCACCAGTCTGTCTCCTTCAACTGCCTGAGGGAGTGTGACCCGGCCCCCAACTTTAAAAGGTTGGCAACCCCTGCACTATTGTAATGGAGTAGACCATACAGCCAGCAACTCAATACCGAATATTGGGTGGCAGTCAATAACCAGACTCCCTAAATTAGCCAAAGGCTATGGGCGGATGAGCCCCTTTAGGTGGGGTGATGGTCCCCTCAGTGGAAATGCAACTGGAAAACATCATATTGGGCCCAATGGCAAAATGAGCAGAGGCAGAAACATTTCACTGTTCTGATTCCCAACAGTCATGGAGGTGGAAGAGGCTATGCCAGATGGACTAGCTGTGAAGGTGCACCTTGTTAATATCCTCAAGGCTGTGGCAGTCCATTGCAGTCTTGGTGTTAAATCCTGCACGCCTCATTTCATATGTGCCGCAGGAGATGGCTCTGAGATCATAGTGTGTAAGTCACTTCATGGCAAGTAGGGATCCACCTTTAAAAAATTCATGCCAGTGGTATTTTTCCTGAAAATGATTTCCTCACAAAAAATATATACAGTACTCAAGATACAAATAGCAGCCAATGACAAAAAATGAGAACTCTCCAAAATGCCCAGTCCTCAACAGTCCTGCTTCTTCTTTTTCCGTGTCTAAGCCAGAATGTGAAATGTGAAACTGCCAAAATAAAAGCACCTTTGGGTGAGTTAATTATGAAGTTCTTTTTGTCCGACCCAGTGCAGGTTGTGGCTTCCCTTAGGGAATCAATTTGCCTTGCATTTAGCCTTCCTTGTTTTCTACTGCATTCCATTTCCCCCAGCATTACTGTCTTTTCCAGAGTCTTGTCTTCTTGTGATGTGCTTGATGTCGAACATGTGCTTGATGTAGAACAATCTCAATGTCATCATTTTCCCCTCCAAAGACAAGTCAGGATTGATTTACACTAGGGCATAATTTTTCAGCTAGTAGGTTTCAGGTACGATCTTACACGATTCAGTAACAGCGGCAATCACTTTTTTCATGAGTTGATTTATACCATATGGTACTCATCTGGAGTAGCACAGGGGCAAAACTGTTGCTCTAATTGTTTGAGGGTGTGCACCTAAGACTGAACTAGACAATTTCCTAAGTAATATACAGTAATACCGTGGATAATGACTGTATCAGATAACGCTAGGATTGGATAACAATGCAAAATTTCTTAATTATTTTTTTTGGCATTGGATAACGATCTGTTAGTGTTATCCAATGCAGTCGTTCATAGCAGCAGTGTGGCTGGAAAGCTGCACAGGGGTTTCCCGTTTGGCTTCCCAGCCACCCTGCAGCTGCGGAGGCAGGGGTGGGTGGCTGGAAAGCTGCACAGGGGCTCCCCCATCGGCTTCCCCAGCCACCCCGCAGCTGCGGATTGGGTCCTCCGACCTCCCCGAGCCGGCAGGGGTGCCAGAGAGCCCAAAATGGGCGAAAAAACTTTTCATTTTTTCCACCCATTTCGGGCTCTCCGACACCCCTGCGGGCTCCAGGGAGGTCGGAGGACCCGATCCGTGCTGTTTCTGTCATTAGCCGACCTCCCCGGCTGCTGCAGTAAGCAAAAACATTGGGATTCAAATCCCGACATTTTGGCTTACCGCAGTGGCCAGGGAGGTCGGGAAACTTCAGAAACAGCGCGGATCGAGTCACCCGACCTCCCTGGAGCTGGCAGGGGTGTCAGCTCCACACCTCCCAAACGCTGATTGATTCCATAAGATCGGCACTTGGGAGGGGGAACCCATTTTCGAGCGTCCGGGATCCTTGGAGTCAGCGCCTGTAGGGAGGCAGATGCTTGAACCTCAGACAGATGCCTCCCCAAAAGTCTCCCTCAGCCCCTGCGATCGGTCGCTGGGGCTGGGGGAGAGGCCTTCGGTGAGCCATCCGTGCTGGCGCATGTTTGGTCCCCAAAGTCCCCCAGCACCAGTCGATTGCTGGTGCTGGGGGTTCGGGATGCCATTTGCACGCCTGTGGATGGGAGCAGGGCTTTTTTTTAAATGTTGATCAATCAATCCATCAGACAACGGTAACAATCGGATGACGTCATGACTTGTGGAACCAAGTTATAATGTTATCCAATGTACTAGTGTATGTTATGTCTGGCGGTGATTTTGTTTAAACAATGGTTGTTCTTATAGATTAGATTTTCATCCAGAATGATGTCTAACTATTTTTGGGTAGGGTTATGTTCTAAAATATTGCATTCCCAGCTAACTCAGTTTCCTTTCTACTTCACTGTTCTTTAAGTTGATAGCATATGCTTATGTTTTTAAAGGGCTTGATTTCAGCTGATTTTGTGAAGAATTCTTTTTTTCATGCAGACGTAAATTGGTGCTTTATGAAATCAAAGGTTTCCTCATAGACTATCCAAGCATCATAATCAACATGAATAAAACCTCTGAATATGGGAACTTCCGTTGATCATGTGTAAATGTTTTGTGGATCAGGTTCACTTCGTCTGACATGGGAGTGTCTGGCGAAGTGGACCTGATCCAGAAAAGCTAACATTAAAATACAGCAGTTAGTCTTTACAGTGCCACAATATTTCTTTTGACTTTTTGTTTTGCTTTGTTTGCTCTCTGGTATGCTTGAAACACAGACTAACACAGCTCCCATCTCCAAAAATTCCTTCTTTTATGTTTATGCCTTTTCCAGGTGGAGATGAAGCACTCATTCTGGGAAATGCTCTACTAAAGTTGATGCATACTATCCTCTCTTTTAGTAGATTTTGTTACCAGGTTGATAGGATCATCAGGCTTCAGGAACCAATGGGGAGAAAAATCTCAAGATGAGCAACAATGGAAGAAGGTGAAATTTGAATTTAAGAGGTGAAATGGCTTTAGAGCTTGCACACTAATTTTCGCACATTACAGCTGGATCATTGCCTGTGCATGAGTGTTTATATATGTAATTGTGCCTATACAAAGCTAATGCACCAAAATTCCAGGAACAATGGGAGTATTCCATAAAATGAATTCCAGGCTTCTTCTACGGGTCCAAGGAGGCAAGGGTACGAGATTTTGTCTGCTGACCCACTTTTGCCGCACGAGTGGTTATACATTTATGCATTCGTTTTAAGACTTTATATAGCTGGAATATATGGACAAGGCATGAGCCAAAAAATTTTGCCCACAGAACATTTTTGGACATAAGCAAGTTACTTTTGAGACTGTGACTGTTCTGAAATTTAAAGATCAAAATATCTTAGCGTGGTAATAAGTAATTCTATCTAAAAGAATACAAAATACAGTTTAAATGCATTACTTTCGTATAATTTACCCTGTTAATTTTCAGATGGGACACGTGTCTGTACATGCAGTCTGGAAAAATTATTTAGTAGCCAAGGCTTCTATAATTTCACTAGGAAATGCCTCCAGTTACTCTTTCAAACTACATCATTTTTGACATCATTTCCCAGACCTCACCTAGATAATCCCCATGACATGTCCAAGAAATTTGGTTGACAGGAAAAAGCAGGGAAACGCAAGCTGAGATTATCAGGCTCTGAAGTTGTGTGCATCAATTCCGAAACATGTGCTCACATGGTGTGACTATGGAAAAGTGACCTCTCTTGAAATAATCTGGAATATGTAGAACTTTAGGTAAGTGTAAAGGTCACCCTTACTTAAAAGCCAGTAATAGCCGACTCAAGGTTTCAGTGTTCATCCCTGTTTCAAAGCTGAAAAGCCAGCGCTGTCTGCTTCTGCAGACGTTTCCGTGGTCATGTGGCAAGCATGACTAGATACCCGAGCACACAGAATGCTGTTTGCCTTCCCACTGAAGTAGTTGCTATTTATCTACATGCAATTTCTTGCTTTCAAACTGCTAGGTTCGCAGAGGCTGGGACAAAGACGGGAGCTCATTCCATCCTGCAGTAGTCAGGTATCGAACTGCTGACCTGCCGCCTTTCAGTCAGCGTCTTAGCCACTTGAGTCACTGCAATCCCTTGTAAAACTTTAAGCAACATTAAATTTAAAATACTAGAGTTTTGCACTTCAGCGGTTATGAAAGGACCAGTTGTCAGAAGTTAATCAGATCATAAGAGACTAATGTTATTGATTAAAATAAATTTTATTGCGAACAATGTATTTGATATTCCAAGAATAAGCACTGTTTTAATATTTGGAGCTACAATTTCTCCGGCTATTTGTCTACAAGACATACTTGGCCAAACAATATGATCAGAATAGACATGAAAAAAGATTATACAGTGCAGGGTAGTCACTCAGCAAACAGGTAAATCTATAGTAGGATCACATTTAAAAACAAATAGTATTGCTAGAGCAGCAATTACTATATAAAATTATTCAGTATGATTTATATACAATCCTTAAATTACAAATACAATTTCCTGTTCTCCCCCAATTATTGCCTTTCTTAAAACATTTATACCCAACTATTCATACCTATAAGGTAAAACAATTTAAAAAACTAAATGTACACAAAGCCCTAAAAAGCAGTTTTCTCATTTCAAGAACAGAGAAATTCATCATGAGAACATAACAGCAGAGCTCTTCTAGATTTTACCTTCTTGTGCAATATTCATCAGTCAAAACATTTATTGCTCACTTAACAGATCATTGCAAAATTAAAAACAGTATTAGTAAAATATTAAAATGCTCTTGTTTCTCTTCATATGACATAAATATGCTATCATTAATCAGATGTCCCTTGAAGGCACAACCCCCCCCCCCCAATCATTTACCAGTTGGTATTCAAAAGCAGCCTTTGAAATCTGAACTCGCACCTAGCAATAATAACTATGAGCCAAACCATTAAGCAGTTACTTTTTTGATAACCATTTCTAGAATCCTACATCTTGAAATTTGAACTAGCAACTGAAGAACAGAGAAGAGTTTTTTCAATCTCACCACAATGAACTCAGATGGAAAATATTTCCAAAACATGCCCCATAAAAATCAACTCCTTCAAATACAAATAAACATTTTAAAATGCTCATAAAAACTTAATTGGATTCTACATAGAATTTTCAAATTGAAGTTTTAAATTACTAAGATTTTAGCAAATCACTGCAACTCAAAAATAAAATCACAATATAACCACATAAAACCAAGCAGAAAAGCTTTCTTATAATTTTTCTAGCAGAATATTATGTAAGTTTTCAGAAATGCATGTTTCATATAACAATAGGCCTAACTATTTTAAGTCTGCCTTTAAAAAGTAAATTGTTCTGCTTGGTATTTGTTATTTTACTGTTGGAAATCAGCAGTTCTATACAAGTCTACTGTGAAATAACCTCCACTGAGTGGAGGGTACTTCTAGGTAGGTACGTACAGATACAGTACTGCAATTTAGGTCAGTTATTCAGACCGAGTCAGAATACCTGGGAATTAAACACTCCCAGTTGATTGGAAGAACTGTGAGTAATCCACTATATAATAGTGAACCATATATGCTTGTTTCCTAGAAACAACTAACATTTGTCTTCAGAGGACAAATGGTCTATTTACAGATACATCAGGGCTGCCTTACTGACAGCGAGTGTAGGACATCAGTACTCATGGAGCTTAATAGATGGGTGATCTCTGCTGGATTGTCTTCCCTTTCAAGATCCGTCTTATCTGGGGAATAAAAAGAAGCAACAAGGGATCAGGTCTCTACCTCCATATTCTTGTTTATAATTTTAGTTGTGCAAAATCAAACTTAAAGTCTGCTAAATTGCTTTTCCCCCAAAGCATGAGAGACATTATGTCCTCTTCCAGACACTACATACTACCTGTCTAAGGAAATAAACAACAGAACTACAGTTACTGAAGAGGACCGAGTATTATATCCTTAAGGCAAAAAGGGTCCTTTAAAAGGGGACTCAGATTCCAAACCAAAGTAAACAATATGTCCTTCAAAATAAGGATTCATCTTTTATTTCTATAAATGTACAGTCAAACCTCGCATAAAGAGCGCCTTGCTTAAAGAGTAACTCGCTTAAAGAGCAGAATTTTCTCTGAATGTTTGCTTCGCTTAACAAATAAAACCAACCAAAAACTCGCTTAACAAATAAATCGGGGTTCGTAATCCCCCCCCCCCCCACTATTGGTCATTTACAATGGTGTTTCGCTTAAAGAGCAAACTCGCTTAAAGAGCAATCTTGTGGAAAAATTATGGTCTTTAAGCGAGGTACAGCTGTACATTAAATGCACAGTATTTCTCTAAGGCCCTTATTACTTCTCCAAAAGAAGTTATAGGAGTAAAGATGGGATTCAAAGAGCACACTAAAATAAAAATTGAACCCCATTAGGTTTTAATGAAAAATACCAATAGATTCATTCCTCACTTAATTAAAGGTATCAATTAGATCAGTAGTTCCCAATCTTTTTTTGGCTATGTTGCACCTAAAGCATCTGTAAAATCCTGATCCTGCCCCGACCCCACCCCATGACATATAATTCTTATTATACAAAAAAGTGAACTCCTATGCATGTGGAGGAAGCCTAAAACACTATTAATTGTTAATAGCTCATTATTGAATACCCCCCCCAAAGAAAAGAAATTGCTGCCCTACTGTAGGGCGTGTGCCCCAGTTGTGAACTATGGCAATAGATCAATTCCTCACTTTTCTAAGGAAATAAGAAATAGCCTGTTTGTATTAACTTTACCAAAAGAAGCAAGGAGAAAAGCAGCATGAAAAATCTGACACCCTCCACACTAAGAATATCAAATATTTACATTTCTCACCTCAACTCCTACTGAACTATCAGGAACCAGATGAACTGGCTGCTCGTTTTCCAAATTCCTGGCACTTGGATCAGCCCCTTTTCGCATCAATAAACGAACGGCATCCAGCTGAGTCATCCGATGCTGCAAACTGGCAGCTACATGGAGTGCTGTATTGCCATTGTAAGCCTGGTTGGGGCAAGAGAAAGATTATTATTATTTATTTTTGAAAAACAAGCAGCACCACAAAATAGAAAAGAGTGATTCATTCGTGCAAACAGGCACCAACAGATTAGACCAGTAGTTCCCAACCTTTGGTTTTTGGACTTCAACTCCCAGAGGTAAGGTAGATAAGGTAAAGGTCACCCTTGCTCAAAAGCCAATCATATGGGACTCTATAGTTCAGTGCTCATCTCTATTTACAGTCAAAGAGCTAGCGCTGTCTGCATTTACAGACATTTCCGTGGTCACGTGGCAGGCATCAGTAGATACCAGAGTGTGCAGAATACTGTTACCTTCCCACTGAAGTGGTCCCTATTTATCTATTTGCAATTTCTTGCTTTCAAACTGCTAGTTGGCAGGAGATGGGACAGTTGGCAGCTCATTCTGTCGTGCAGTACGTGGGTCTTGAACTGCTGGCCTGCCGACCTTGTAGTCGTCAGGTTCAGTGTCTCAACCACTTGAGCCACCACAGTCCCTACAATTCCCAGAAGCCTAAGTCAATACGCCAAAGCACTGATCAGCCAATGTACTGACTTAAGACTTCTGGGAATTGAATGTACTGACTTAGACCTCAGGGGCCCACGTTGGGAACCACCGGATCACACTACATTTGTTGTTTTTAACCTCTTGGCTTAACCTGAACATACCTTTGCATTGATAAAAGAAAGGCAAGTGGGCAACTCTAAAAATAGACGAAGGAGTTCAACGTTTGCTTCCTCAGCTGCCAAGTGAAGGGCTGAACGGCCACTTTTACGATCCTGTCCACACAAAAGAATGCCAATTAACTTTGGAATATTGAACATTTAATCACTGCACAAGCCAGGCATATGTAACATCAGTTAGGTTATAGCAAAACATCACAACTCTGCAATTCTAAAGTAGTCTACACAACTAGCAGACAGTGAAGTTTCCATTTAACAGACAGAAGATGTGCCTGTGAGTTCTGATGCACAATAAAATAAAATAACTGGAAATTGTGTTCATTTAAGCAAATACATGCCGTAATCGTAAAATAAAATATGCTTCACGTGTTTGGTATAAAACAATAAAAAATATTTTTCCAATATCTGTTTATATAATCATTAAGTCATTAACATGAGCAAATTTCAATATTTATTTGCTAAAAAAGCCACATAGAATCAAACTTAATAAAATACCTACTGAGAAGCAAGTGTGTTACTATCTAACATATTATGTTTTCCTATAATCAGTGAGCTGCTTGCATGTCTCTAGAACAGGAGTGGCCAACATTTTCATGCCGTGAGCCAGACCACCCTCACCCACCGCAGACTGCTGTGAAGGCTGGAGCTGTGGTTCTTCTCACCACTTCTGCCACTTCCTGTGGCAGCAAGAGTGAGGACGGCCCATTTTCAGTGCTTACGGCAGCAGAGTCCTCATTGTGGGCCACATCCACCCATGGGCCGTAGGTTGGCCTGCCCTGCTCTAGAAGGATTGTTTCATACTTCCTAGCACTACTTACTCTGGCTTCAACAGAGGCCCCCATCTGGATCAGAAATTTGATTGTGTCAGCCAGCCTCTTGCTTTTCAACCTTAGTTCCTGGACCTCAGGAGTGTGGGGAGATTGTTGGCTCTGCAGGTCATGTATCACAGCATTATGGGCCACTACTGCACAGTGCAATGCTGTCAGACCTAAAATGAAACAAAACAAAAACAATGAGCCAAACAAAATACCAGGAGTACTTTTGACCAGGTGGCATCTTGAGAAATAAATAATTCTCTTCCTGTTAGTTGTCAATCCAAAAATGTAACATAAACATACTTCTATTAACATCCCAAGTCAATTCTAATTGATCATGATGGTTTACTATGAACAAAGATTATGGTCTATCCGAAAAAAAGTGAAGAACAAAAGTTCTTAATATATTTTAATTAATAATTGGTTATTTCATCTGGTTCTGTTATGAGCTGTTGCGATTACAAGCCAGTTTTTATAATTTATATTAAATGGGAGAGCTTTTAATCTGGCTAGAATTTCCAAGGCTGCTGATCAAAATCCAATTTATATCCAGGTAAACTGACGAACATCTAGACTAAAATCATAAACATTTCACATTAAAGTTCTTTTTTTAAAAAACCATAATGACTCTACCCTTCTCTCAAACAGCTTAATTTTTTGCCTCTTTCAAAGTATATGCCATTAACAACAGCACATTGTTTCTATTAAAAACAGCACACTAACTATAAAAGTTTAAGAATAAACAATATTGCATATTTTATACATATATTTATTAACTCTTCACTTCACCTAAAACTTAATAAAGGACCATAGGTGCTCACCATCATAATTAGTTGCTTCCAAGTCTACATATTGATTGCTAACAATGGCTCCTTTCTGGATTGCCTGTAAAAGTTAAAGAGAATAAGCTTTAATGTCATACACCTATACAAACAAACAGTGACTGAAAAAGGGAATGCATTTGAGGATGTATACTGTGTCAACAAAAGTGTATGCCATAATGCTTTTTAAATTTTAACAATGACTAGAAGAACTATCCTCTTGTATTAAGATATTTCACGGAAGTAAATCTACTTTATTAATAATATAAACAGAGTTTGCCAAAGTTACTTAAGAATAACAATTCCTAGAACCAGATTCTAGGACTTGTGGTCCAAAGAAATAACTCTCCAAAAACTTTTTTTTTAAATCACTCTACATCCTTTAAATTAGTCACTTGAAAAAATAATTAATTCTCAGCACACAGAAGAAAAGATGATGAACTAGTTGCTCTCTTTTAACATACTGGAAAGGGAGAAGAAACAAAGGTCACACAATAGACTGCTAACTCATTAGAAACCCTGGTGGCGCAGTGGTTAAGCTGCTGTCCTACAACCAAAAGATTGTGAGTTTGATCCTAACCAGAAACAAGCTTGACTCAGCCTTCCATCCTTCCAAGTTCAGTAAAATGAGCACCCAGCATGTTGGGGGCAAAATGCTAATTAACTTCTGAACCACAGAGAGAGTGCACTAAGCGCTATGGGGCGGAATATAAGTGTGATTGCTTTACTTTTTTTTTCTGCTGTCCAGGTTGCTAGAGGCCTATTAATATCACAGTTACAAACACTACTGATCTCTTAAAATAAAGGTACAATACGGTATTTTGGTTCTTTAATGTACAACAATTATTTTGATGTTCACCACAACACCCTAATATGCCAAAGGAAAGAGTCTGGTTGATTACCTGAAGGACTTGTGCGTGGCCTTTTTCTGCACACACATGCAATGGCGTTCGACCCCAGCAATCTGTAGTATTCACCTGCGCCCCGAGGCTTACTAGGTCCTGTACAATAAGATGCTGATTTGCAGCCACAGCCACTTGCAAGGCACTCTAGTGTAACAGAAATCAGATACATGGGTTATCCAGATCTTGCAAAGAAACAGCTATAAAAAGCCACCTGGCTATAATAAAAGCACATCTAATCAGTTATTCCCAAGCATTGCAGAATGCATCCATTTCTAAGCTCCTGTAGACTTTTGCAGCAGCCCAGTCACACATTAACTTGCTTAGTAAACTCTAAAGTTTATATTAACAGACATTCCGGGATAGTTTATATTTGGTCCTGGAAATGTGAAGTATTCAAGGGGGGTAGTAGGAGATTGTAAGAGAAGAAGCTTCACCTGGCCATTGTGTTCTTTAATATCCAGCATGTGTAGAGCTGCCATCTTTCTTGCCAAAACATACGCAACTGCCCGCCTTCCCTGGGCAACTGCAATATGGAGAAACCTGTGGGAAATATTTTTTTGTTTCTCTTTTAGCATCCAAAAATCAAATAATGTATTAATTTATGTTTAAGAAGCGCCCCCAAACATGCCACCTAAACTCCTAAACTTCCTTGTTAGTATTTTAACATTATTTATGTTTTTGTATCTATATTTATATTATTGTTTTTGCATTCATAATTTTGGATAGATTTTTGATTGTTATGTTATTTGAATGTTGTTAGCCAGCACACCCTTCTATTTTAAAAAATCATCTTTAGGCATGGAGTCATAGATGTCGTCATAACATGCACTAACTCAGTGTCTCCCAATGTGGGGTCCATGTCCCACAGGAGGACGTCAATTCCCAGAAGCCTAAGTTAGTACGTTGGCTTATCCATGCTTTGGGGAATTGCCTTAGGCTTTTGGGAATTGAAGTCCAAAACCCAAGGATTGGAAAAATCACTACACTAACCTCTCTTTCATTCAACAGAATGAATGATATTCACAAAACAAAAGACACTAGTAACAAGAAAGCCCCCCTACTACTGATATTACATCTCCATTTTTAGCAACAATTAACATGTGGACCATACTCACGTGTCACCGTCGGAGTCTTTGGCAAGCATGTGATCTTGAGAAATGTTGGCCAGTTTGTCTTCTTCCTGTTCCACCTGCCACTGGAAGAATGATTTGCCTGGCTGTGCCGTGTTCCTGGCAACTCCTTGATGCTGCATTGGCATATTCGAAGCAACCAGTGGTAATCCATGCTCCTCAAGACTACTACATACATTACTAGGCAACTGGGTGAAATTTGGAGAGTGGCTGCTAATATCAGTTTGCTGCTGGCCACCAGGTAGTGGATGAGAGAGGGAGGGAGAGATGGTCTCTGACCCTTCCGAATCACTTAAGAGAGAAACAAATTGGGTAGGAGTGCAATATTGTAGTTCTTGGTTCTCAAAAACATTATGTTGATATTCAGAGGACTGGTTGCTCGTGGAGTGTGGCCTGTAATCCAGAAGTGAATTCTGATCATATTGGTGTGACAAGTCCTGGACTTGTGTTGGAGAAAACTGGTAATTATGAGGGAGTTCTAGCATTTGTGAGGGGCTGGTTGTTTGATATGCTTGATACTTATGAGGAGGTGAGAAGGTCTGTGCTCCAGCCATCTCTTGGTATTGTTCTCCTGGGGAGTTGGGATTCATGGTGTGAAGCCAACTAACTTGCACTGTGTTCAAAGAAACAGGAGTTGATTCATTCTTAATATTGATAATGTTCTGCAGCATATCACAGCTGCCATCTTGTTTGGGCTCATTTGTATGGGCATCATCCATACTGCTATCCATTGATGTTGGTGTCTGTGGAGGGGTCTGCAAGACAGAATGTGCACATTTTAAAACTTTAAATCAAAAATACATTTCAAAAATGTAATATATTTACAGACATGACACACATACACAGATCTTACCAAAAGGTGAGGTTGGAAATTAACTGTTCTTTTATAATTCGACCCATTAGAAAAAGATTCATGAGCTTTTCTTTTCCGATTATTAGTTAGTAAGTTCTTCAGCTCTAATGGAAAAAATGAAAATTACTCAATTTCTCTTCTATCCCATTACAGTATTCTATTCTTTTGTTTACAAACTTCAAGTAGCTCTGTAATATATATATATATTAAGCATACCTGTGTATTGATCATAATTCATTAATCCTCCTGGTCCCTGAAGAAAAGAGTTGACATTATTAATAATGTAATAGAATTTCTCTGTCTGTTGCTTGAATCAACTCTTAAGGGCAACCCAACTTGAGCAAGTTTACTTAATGATGTGATACAGAATATAGAAAAGTCACTTATCCACATATCTGAGATATGTAATCCAGGAATAATGATTTAACTTCAAATATAAAGTATATTGTTTCAGTACAGAAAATTTAATATGTCTTATAAGCCTTAAGGACTTGCACCTATTCAACACAGTAATTCTCCCTTCAGTCAAGCAAATCTAAGACGTCTTACTAGACTTTTCAACTTGGCCCTGTTTTCAACCACTCTATTCCTCTCAGCAAATTTTAAAAAATATTCCATTTAATTATTAAAGAATTATGCTTTATAGCAGGTCATCTAAGCATCTTATAATGTTACTCACTTGTGCAAACAGGAGTAGACAGATTGACATTTGCATGGTCTGAATCCATTTGGTATCTCTGAGTAGAGTAGATCCATTGATTCAATTGATTTTACCAAAGTGTTGATTCGGGCTCAACTGTTGATACAGTGGATCTATTCTAGCTAGGACTAGAGCACTGTTCCCAATTTGGGGCCCACACCCTACAGCAGGGACTTCAATTCCCAGAAGCCTAAGTCGGTACATTGGTTGATCAGTGATTTGGGAAATTGATTTAGGCTTCTGGGAATTGAAGTCCAAAAACCAAAGGTTGGGAAACACTGCACTAGAGTAAACCCATGAGTGTAGATAAATTATCATTCAGGTTCAACCAATCTCCCTGTTTCATCTTTCATGACCATGTAAGGCAGTGACAACAATGGATCTTGTCAATATAACTTCCACCACACATGTCTGATATTTCCAAGTAAGAGATCCTGAACAAAAACATTTTTTCTGAAGAATTTATAACGGGTACCTTTGTTTCATCTCCACCATGATCCGAGGATATCTGCTTGTTGTTTCTTAGGTGCAACAAGAGTTCCTTCACAGAGTTTTTCACACGAACACCTTGGAAAGGTCCTCTCTGTTGCTTTCCACCCCCCATAGGTTGTTCAACTGTTCAAAGAGGAGGAAAAATAAAAATGATATCTAAGTACTGTACTTATATACTCCATTAAACAAGAAAAAATGTTTTGGGATAAATTATTTGCAGAATTACCTTAAGGCAAATATTTATTTATTCATTCATTCATTTATTGAATTGATATCCTATCTTTCTACTTAAAAATAGTGCTCAGTCCAACTAACAATAAAATACAGATAACAAAGTCAAATTTAACGTTAAAAGTCATTAAAATCTACCCAAGTGTCAATTAAATCAAGTAAATGCTTTGATTACCAAGCTAATTCTACAAAATGTCCCTACCAAATATTCTGTAAGTACAGATGATATTTCTCAACTTTGCATACAATGATTTATCTATCCATTTCTCTATACTAAAAAAGATGGGGAAAATTCAGTCCATATTACTAAACATACAGTAAAACCTCAGATAACACTAAAACCTGGTTCCACAAGTCTTGGTGTTATACGATTTTTAGTGTTATCCGATGCATGTTAAAATCCTATGGGATCCATAGAGATACATTGTAACCACACCGGCTTTAGCGGTTGTTATCTGATGCATCCCATAGGATCTTAATGTTATCCGATGCAATTCTTCCCCCCAGATTGCTTAATGTTATGCGATTTTAGTGTTATTCGATACTAATGTTATCTGAGGTATTACTGTACATTATTATTAACATGACCTATGTGCATGGATCTTTGGAATTCCGTGTGTCCGCCCACCTTAATAATGAATGCTTGTCCCAAATAAAAAAAAAATCAACCAGAATGAAGAAAAATTATTACATTCATTCTCATGCCATCATCTCATTAAACAGGATGAAAAGCAGAAGTGAAAAAGAGGAAATGTTGATTCACTACAGTCAAAAGAGAAGTTGTGACTTCATTTCGAAAAGTTCAAAATATGCAAGTTTTCTAAATAGAAGTACTGTACTTCAAACTATATTTAAAGGAGTTCCTTTTTTAAAAAAAAAACCAATTCCCTTGCAGCTGGAATTTCTACATAGAAAAAAAAATGATTCCCCCCATGGGTTTTAATGAAAACCCAAAAAGAATACCTAATTAAAGCAAACTACTGCTGTGAATTAAACTGTCTTAAAGAAACACATACAGTTTCTAAGGCAATGAATGTTGTTACAGAGAGAATTTGAGAAAATATCTTAATGACACACAATCAAACAAAAAAGATTATATAGCAAATTATGCCATGCATTATTTTATACAAAATACAGAACAATGTGAAATTTAAAAAGTCAAAAACAATAATCTCTTCATGACAAAACATCTAATTGGCCAAGGAAATACAAAGAACACAAATTCCTAATGTTAGGATAACATCGCAAACAATGCAAAGCTATGTTTTGATATTGCCTAAAAAATTAACCAATTTGTAACTAATTTAGAATCTTGTTTTGAAATCAAACATTTTGACATGCCAAAGAACACTCAATGAAAAATATTTTAAATCCTTTTTTTTTTTACACTACAGATCAACTGTGCATTTTCTAAAGGCAATGGAACCTTCTTATATGCAATTTCAACCACAGAATCTTAAGAAATAGAAATAAATCCAGCTATAGGGAGCTGCTAACTTGGAAGTTTGTGTCTATTTCCAATGAAAATCAGAAATTGTAACATCAATAGCAATTACGCTTAGTGCACCCTCTAAACAGTTCAAAAGGAAATTGGCAGTTACTTTTTATGACTACAATTCTTAGAATCTCCAGCTAGTACAACCTTGTTTACTCCGCGCAACAGAAGATATTAAATTTAAAAAGGGGTTCTGCAGATATAATTATATTATGTCTTGGCCACGGGTGCCCAAACTTTTCAGGCCACGGGTCAGTCACGTGGTTCAGTGGGCCAGCTATGTGATTTCTCCCACAGGAAGTGGGCCATAGTTTGGGCACTTCCGGCCTAAGCTATATCTTATTATGTTCATGTACATTTTTACAAGAGATTTGAATATGACTTCCTGCTAATCTATTTATTTCACAAATTCCATTGTTAGCAGCCTGAATTATGTAATTCCTCTTTTCAAATAAAAAGAATACTTTTGCTTTTCAAATTAAAATTACACAGCATATTGGCTAGCTTCATTCTCCTTTAATAAAACAGAATTAAATCTCACTGAAATTTACACACGCACTTCTCATCAGTGCAGACATGAACTTTCCAAATTCCATTTCCAGAAAATGAGTAAGAAATAATTTACAGCCTAATACTGCAGAAAATAGTACTGTACGTCACTTCAGACTTACACGAATTGGCACTGTTCTGGTACCCTCCTTCTTATATGCCATCTACATCTAGATATGTAGGGAAATTTAATTGCTGGATTATTCCAAATTAATAATTGCAGTGTTTGTTTCTAGATGCTACTGCTTATCCTAAATAAGCATCATTTTATCCTAAATAAGTATTTAGCCTGGACCATCTGAAAGTCATAGACTTAAAAGTGAAATAAAAAAATCAAACAATAATCAAGAAAAACCAAGCTACCTGTTAATGTGGAGAAATTCAACCAAGGCAGCAGTTATGTGCATACAATTTATGCTCTACCACATTTACAAAAGATCTAGTAAATAGCCAAGATAATGCTACTGAAATAGCTTGCCTCTGGTCAAAAACAGTCTAATTATTTTAACATTTTAATTTGATTTGAATTTTTCCTATATTTCATAGACATAATTTTAATTGTGCAATGCTGATACAAATTTTTAAAAGATCCTAAATAAAACAAGTACGGTAGTCACCACTACTTTTTAGTCCTAAAAGCTGTCTATTTCCAGGAGTTGCTCTCAAATTCAGAAACTCTTTCAACAGAAAAGAGAGCCAAATTGTATGCTGCAAAGTTTATTGATCTGACAGTTGGAGGTGGGGGCTCAACCCCAAATTTTAACTTCAGACAATATGCTACGTATAAAAATAACAGTCTGGCTTCAAATAAGCACCTGCCATGCAGTAAGTATTCAATATTTACATGCAAAGCATTTTCCGTAATACAGTACAGCCCAAAAAAAATTGGAATTAAGACATTTACAACAATGTACCTTGAAATACACAGCTGTGAGCATCGCATACAGCAACATATAAATATGTTTTTAAACACCTTTTCAGACAAAGAAGAGTCTGTTCCAGAAGATCAAGCATCTTACAAAAGTATTTCTACATAGAACGATGGAGAATAACCACTTTGCAAAACATGACATAAGGCAGTGGCACACATATAACTGAATAGTCCTGATGGATTACCGACTGCCTACCTCAAAGCCATCCATTAACCAATTTTTAAAGTACCAAGGACTAATCTACTTTGGGTACAAGTGAGATCATGCTGGGGTCACAGGTTTATATACAGAAAGAATATGGCAGTTAAAATAATAATAATAATAATAATAATAATAATAATAATAATAATAATAATAATAATAATAATAATAATAATAACCAAACAAAATGGGGAAAAGAAAGTGACACTAAGATGGCAATAATTTTTACAAAAACCCCATGATCCAGGCGAAGGCACAAATTGCAAAGCTTGTGGAATGGGTGTGGCTTTTCACATTCACTAATGACCGAAAATCCTTGACTAAAACTCATACTGTATTTACTCCTGTGCATGTTTTGTTCTGCAAAGTGGCAAGCTTTGCCGCTTCACAGATAAAACATCTGATCACTTCCCTCCATCCATCCTTCTTTTTTTTTTATTTTTCACAAGGCAAACTAGAATTAATATTCCAGAGTACGACTTTAATAGCACAGTGGTTAAAAACTGCTGTACAACAGCCAAAATATTGTGAGCTCAATCCTGATGGGGACTCAGCGTCCCATCCTTCCGAAGTTGGGAAAATGAGAACCCAGCAAGTTGGGGGGCAAGAAAATAACAACCACCTATAAAACTCCCAGTGTACTAAGCGCTACGAGGCTGTTAAGTGTAATGGTATTGCTGCTATTACTATAGACCAGGGGTCTGCAACTTGGCTCTCCAGGTGTTCTTGGACTTCAATTCCCAGAAGCCCAAGTCAGCACTCCTGCTGATCAAGGCTTCTGGGAACTGAAGTCCAAGAACAGCTGGAGAGCCAAGTTTGCTGACCACTGGCACGGCTCGGAGCTAATCATTATCCACAAAAACAGTTTTAACTAGGAACGACCTATATATTAGACGTCACATTAACAGTTCTTAGGTTCTTGGTTAGGTCCTGAACTATTTATTTCATACCATGTCTTTGACTGAGAATCGAATGGTAGATTTTAATAATAATAATAATAATAATAATAATAATAATAATAATAATAATAATAATAATAATAATAATAATAATAATAATGATGATGATGATGATGATGATGATGATGATGATGATGATGACGATAATAATAATCATCATCATCTAGGACTGACCTATATATTAGACGTCACATTAACAGTTCTTAGGTTCTTGGTTAGGTCCTGAACTATTTATTTCATACCATGTCTTTGACTGAGAATCGAATGGTAGATTTTAATAATAATAATAATAATAATAATAATAATGATGATGATGATGATGATGATGATGATGACGATAATAATCATCATCATCTAGGACCGACCTATATATTAGACGTCACATTAACAGTTCTTAGGTTCTTGGTTAGGTCCTGAACTATTTATTTCATACCATGTCTTTGACTGAGAATCTAATGGTAGATTTTAATAATAATAATGATGATGATGATGATCATCATCATCATCATCATCTGTAAACCGTCCACAGAGTACACTACGCGCTATGTAAGCGTAATTGCTATTGCTGCTGTTGCCATAGTTGGAACCAAATGGTAAATTTCTACTTGATATAAACATGGAGACAGTAGGCAAAACAGGAACAGCACCAATATCCGACGGAGCGGTCGACCTCCGTCAAACACCCCAATTTCGACACCCAAACCCCGAAAGCAGCCTCATCATCATCATCATCATCATCATCATCATCCTCGGAGAGAAAGGCGCGCCAAAGGACCCCCCTCCGCCCCAGCTCCGGACCCCCGACGGCTCGGCGAAGTCGGCCGTACCTTCCCCGCCATGGCGCGGCGCGCTGCCGCGGGATCCGCGCCTCCTGGCCAACTCGCCCCGCCTGCTCCCGAGGCTTTGCCCGACGCCGCTGCCCGAAGCGTCCGAGTCGGAGCCGGGGGAGTCCGGCGCGGAAGGCGTGGGCGAGCAGCTCCCCTCGCTGGAGTGTGGGGAGGCGCCGTAGAAAAAAGCCAAGTTGAAGGGGCTGCTCATGGAGCCGTCGCTGCTGCTGCCGCCGCCGCCGGACTGCGTGTCGCGGCTTCCGTCTACAATCATCCCTGGCCGCCGATGGGACACGACACGGAGCGGCAACGGAGGGGGACAAGACCGGAGCCAGCAGCTGCCGTCGGTGTAGGGCACCGACGTGGAGGGGGGTGGTTCACGGAGGGCGGAAAGGGTGCATCTGTTCTTATACCGCCTCCACGCCCTAGCCGCGCGGGGCGGAGCTGGAAAGAAAGGGCCGTCCGGGGTAGGGCAGGGCTTTGGCCGACGGCAAGGCGAAAGAGGCGGGCTGGTTCTGGAACCGACAGTTCCCGTAAATGTGCGGGTTTTGTCCGCAAGCCCTGCGTGGTTGTTGTTTTTTTCCGCCGCCCTGACGTAGCGTCCGCCGGCGAGCTACACTAGAACAAGTCTGTGGCTGACGCGGTGGTGGTTATTATGCGTTGGCATAACGCGCCACACGTCGCCAAAAAGGGCCCCTCTTTTTATTTATTTATTAGTCGTATTTATTATCCCGCCCCAATCGGGTAAACCCGACTCTGGGCGGCTTACAGCATGAACTAAAATCACAGATTAAAACTAATATAATAGTTATGTTTAAAACCATAAAAAATTCATAAGAAAAATTAAAATTAAAATAGCGCACCGCTAAAAAAAACCGGAGCAAGAAGAGGTGGCAGTACCCTACCAGCCTACAATGTTTATGTTTTAAATTTAATAAAAATCAGTTTAAAAATAAAAGGGAGAAGAGAGACACTATTGCAAACATCTCCGCTAGAACTGCACTTGTCGAAGAAGAAAAAAATATTAAATGCAGAAGGTGCCCAAAATGTATACACATTTTAATATTTATTTATTTGCTTGCTTGCTTGCTTACTGGATTTATATGGCCGTCGATCTGGGATATTAGTGGACTTGATCCACGAAAGCTTACATTTAAATACAGGAGTTAATCTTTAAGGTGTCACAACATTTTTTTGCAGTGGTGGGCCGCCAAAAAATTCACTACCACCACCGTGGGCGGAGCCTGCATCATGGGCGGAGCCTGCATCATGGGCGAGCTAGTCATGCCTGCCATATGGCCACGTATACGTCTGCAAACACAGGCAGGACTGGCTCTTTGGCTGTAAATGGAGATGAGCACTGTACCCTAGAATAGACGCCTTTGAAATGTTGTGTTGGAGGAGAGTACACAGGACAGTGAGGAGAACAAATAGGTCAGTCTTAGAAGAAATCAACCCTGACTGTTCCTTAGAAGGTCAAATAGTAAAGATGAAGCTAAAGTAGTTTGTATATCAAATGAGAAGAGAAGATTCACTTGAAAAAGCCTTGATGTTTGGAAAGGTGGAGGGCAAAAGAAGGGGGCAGCCAAAAATGAGATGGTTAGATGGTATTGTAGACGCAATGGGCACAGAGCTGGGCAGGTTGATGAGGATGGTGGAGGACACAGGTGCCTGGAGGGCAATGGTCCATGGGGTCGCAAAGAGTTGGAATCGACTGTGCAACTGAACACTGTTGTTGTTGTTGTTGTTGTTGTTGTTGTTGTTGTTGTTGTTGTTGTTGTTGTTATTATTATTATTATTATTATTATTATTATTATTATTATTATTATTATTATTATTATTATTATTATTATTATTATGTGGTGTAACATAGAGAACTGGCTATGCCGGCGGTACTTTGAGAAGGAATTGAAACAGCATGTATGGCGATACAAGTGGACACTTTGTTCATTTTTGCTCAAGTAGTAATCAGAAGTGTCTTAGCACCTCTTGTAATTGCAGAAGTCAAACGTGACTTGTATTCCTCTTTTGTTACCGGTATGTATTCAATACAGTATTACAATTCTAATGCAGTTTTTTTCCTTTAAGTGTGTATACATTTTTGGCACCCTCTGTAAAAATGTAACAGACACAGATATTCTATGACAGGGCAGTATCTCCCTCAAATTTTGGGGAAAGGCTCTCTGTGCTGGGTCCATGAGTCTCCCCTGGTTGAGAGCAGATGGCTAAATGACAACCTCACTTACCCGCCTGATCTGGACCTGCTGTTCTACTCAGGTTAGTAATGGATCTCCAGGAGTCACAAAAGTTAGGCTTTGTGTCAAAGGAAGTGGGTTGTAATCCAGAAAAGCTCCACACAGAAATAGTCTTTAAACTGCTGCAATATGTATGGTTTTGTTCTCTTTCTGTCATATTAGCTCAGGGGTGGCCAACTTTTTTGCGCCTGCAGGCTGTAGGCTGGGAACCCCTGTATTAGCTAAAACATGTTAGCACAACTGCATTTCTGAAAACCTATTTTTCTAGGGGTAACTGGGTTAATCTGCAGAACATCCAATAGTTTTGTAGCCCCAGGAGGATAAACATGATTTATTTGACGTAATCTTATGGAGAGTAACAGAGTTGCATCTGATACATGTGTAGATATTTAGCCTATTTGCCTACTAAGATAACACTGCATGCATCTGTTGAAAAATGGGCTACAGTCCACATATAAAACCTGTTAGTGGTATAAGATTTAGCATTGTTAATGTTGATGTTGTAGATTGGTTATTCCAATTGTTCTGCTTTGAAGTACTGTACGACCTAATGAACGTATTCTGATGTGGAGTTCAGGTTCGGGACCATTTGTCGCTATATTTTCCAGCTCAAAGTGGCCTTAAAGGGAATAAAAAGTGTGAACAAGAATATAGCGGCCAACCGTCACGGATTCTCAGGGACAGTCCCGATTTGAGAGGGGGAATCCCGAGTTACCATTTTTAGGAAAATGGTCACGGAATTCCCCCATGACGTCCCGGCTGTCCCGATTTCTCTTCGGCAGCAGGCATTTTAAAAAAAAAAGGAGCAAAAAATGGCTCCAAAAATTCAGCGATGTGATTGGATCTCTATGTCAGCTGACATAGAGATCCAATCACATCGCTGAATAGGTGTTTCCCCTATTCAGCGATGTGATTGGATCTCTATGTCAGCTGACATAGAGATCCAATCACATCGCTGAATAGGTGTTTCCCCTATTCAGCGATGTGATTGGATCTCTATGTCAGCTGACATAGAGATCCAATCACATCGCTGAAATTTTCCCCCTTCCTTGTTTCCCTACCGGAGTTTTTAAAAAAGCCTCTGAGTCTGATCAGCTGTTAGTCGGGAGAGAAAATAAGCAGAGCTTGAAGGTAAGCAGAGTTGGGGGGTGTATTCTCTGTGTCCGAGCAGGCTGCCTGCTTATTTTCGGGGGGTGGCTTATATTTCTATATACTGAGTATATAGAAATATAAGCCACCCCCCGAAAATAAGCCATCAGGCCATTTTTGGCCATTTGGGGGGGGGAAGAATATAAGCCATGGCTTATAATAAGCTTATAATAAGCCTATTATAAGCCATGGCTTATATTCCTTTCCCCCCCCCCAAAAATGGCCAAAAATGGCCTGATGGCTTATTTTCGGGGGGTGGCTTATATTTTTAGAGCCCCCCGAAAATCGGCACATGGCTTATTTTCCAATAAACTGTGCATGCGCAGAAACTCAATCTGATGCATGCGCAATGCATCAGATTGAGTTTCTGCGCATGCACAGTTTATTTTTTGGCCCCGCCCATGACGTCGTGACGTTGGCCCCGCCCATGACGTCATGACGTTGGCCCCGCCCCACTATCCCGGATTCAGTTTTGTAAGGTGTTGGACGCCTTAAACAAGATGGCTCCTCCTTCTCCAGGAAGGCATGAGATAATTATCTTATTAAAAGTTACTTTTAGGAGTCCTGTGAATTGTGCAACTCTGCTACAGAAAGATAAGGAAGACCTGTAGAGCTCATGTTAGGTACAATTTTGAAGACAAAACAATTGTGGAGGGAGGATTTCTATAAACACCTTGGTCTCTCCCTTGGATTAACAGTGTCGTTTTATTCGGATTACCCAGGGCTTGATTCAGTGGTTGGCAGCAACAGGAACAACCGGAAGACCAGAAGGAGCCTTTTCTGTCTTTTTTTTTCTAGAGACGACAGGTTGAACATAGAACACGAAATAAAAGCATCCTACAGACTCAGATGTGTTTCTTTTTCTGCCCGTCTGGAGAAATGGGTGCCACTCAGAGTCCAAGGAGCCGGTCCAATCTCTGCACGAGGAACTCTGTGAGGTCACTGAATCTAGCATTAGGTATTATCCCATTTCAACAGGTAAAAATTGCCCCCCTAGTAACGGAGCACCTCTCTTTCAAAAGGAACGGAATCAGGGTGACAGACGGGGGGGAATAGATTCACACACAGCTCCCTCCCACCTTGTATTTGTAGGCCGGAGGGGCAATTACGAAACCCAGGGCTGGTTTTCCCAGGGAAGGGCGTAGAGGTCTCGCCTTTGGGACGATTCTTACCAAAGGGCTGGCATTCTTACCAAAGGGCTGGCAGACAGCAGGACCGCCTGAGCAGAGGGTGGGATCTTTAAAAATGGACAGTACTGCCTCGCTGCCCTCACCACCAGGAGATGCTCTCAAGCCAGCCCTGCAGAGAGCAGGAACACCTGAGCAGCTGGTGGGATCTTTAAAAATGTACGGCAGAACTTTAAAAGCCAGGTAGTCGAGGTCGTGTTTATGAGACTTTTTAAATGAATGATTTTTTCACTACTATTATTGTTAGTATTTTCTTAGTAATGTGTTATGATTTGATATGATATTGTAATTTATTTGTTGCTACCCCATTGCTTTTTATCCTGTTGTAATGTGTATATGCTTTGCTCTATTTTATATTGTAATGCTGTTTTTGTAATGTTATAATTGGGGACTCTGTTAGCCGCCCTGAGTCGGTTTTTACCGAGTAGGGCGGCATATAAATTGAACAACAACAACAACAACAACAACAACAACAACAACAACAACAACAACAACAACAACAACAACAACAACAACAACAACAACAACAACAACAACAACAACAACAACAACAGTCATTTTCAATAGTTTGGACACCTTAAATCAAGGTGTGGTCAAATGGCATGTTGTTCACATTTTGGACTGCCTGTGGCAGGGTCAAGTGTGAGCTATTCCCTGGCACTCACACAACATACAGCCAGGAGCTGTCCAGCCCATGTTCCTGTTGCACCTTTATGCTAAAATATTTTATCTAGATATGATACTCCATCAAATGTAGAGATTGATTACACTGGTATATCCCTTGCTGTTTGGTTTACTGCAGGGATGGGTGGATTTGCTCCTAAAGATAATTATTACAGTGTCTTTGAAAGCATGAAGATAAAGTCCTGTATGCACCTTTCTGGTCTGTGTCAATGGTTTCTGTATTTTTGGTGCAGAGAGGATCTCCTTGTTTTATTTCATTTCCACTTTGTGTGATTGATGGAAACAGACACAAAGAGAGCCTTTCTATCAATTGCTGATGCCATGTAGTGGCTTAAGAAGAAAGCCACTTCAAGATATTGGCAAATTAAACACTTCCTTGGCTCCAAGAAGTAGTTGAGGAGGTGGAAAAAACATTTTAAATATATTAGGGCAGCATTTGTGTTACATCACTTAAAAAAATAAAAGCCAAATGGAACACTTGGTCCCAGAAGGAAGGAGGACACAATGAAGTATTTTGTTTGCTTTTCTCGACCTACTTTCAATCAGAAGAAAAAAGGGAAAAGAAAGGGAAAAAAGCTCAATCTTTTGTGAGGTTTTCTCTTTTTAAAAGTAATGCATTACATATGCACTGCCCCAATACACTTTTTTAAAAGTGCACTTCCTCAGCCTCTCCACAGTGCAGAGGAAGTATTTAATTTCAGAATATCCTGAAGTTCTCTCTTCTTAAACCCACTTCATGATATCGACAAATTGACAGTGGGCCAGATAGGGTTGCTTGCAGTCCATATTCCATTTGGATGCAATGATCTAATGAAATAGCATACTTGACCCCCTATTAATCTAATTTAGCCTGATTCAGTCCTCTCCAAAACAGTTTTCTAGACAAGCCCTAATTTTTGGGAAACATCTATATTCCATGTTGACAAAGACAATTTGTGAATAAATACCAATGTGTACCTTGTCTAGATGCTAAATACTGAGAAGCAACTTCAAGACTCCTGATTTGGACTACGCAGCTTTTCAGACAGGATTAACCACTGTAAAGAAAGGCATATGAGTGCCAAGAATGATGCAGATTGTACTGCTTGTGTCAAACTATTTGAAGATGAGGGGGGGAAAGGCATCACTGTCTCTGTAATGTTAGGACAGTGTAGCTCCTTGATCTCTGCTCCATGAAAAATGCTGATGTGGAATTAATTAAGCAGCATATGTGTTTATATTTAAAATATATTCAAAATGGGAAATTAACCATACTGTATTAGGTTAATTTAATGGCCAGAATCCTATGTGACAAATTGTTGCTGTTAATGAGTTATCACCTGTATTCCTCTTTGCTTATGGGTTGACATGATTTTGTATAAAATGAAAAATAATGTGCAGTTCCTTAACTAGCACCATTTCAGCAATGTGATTCACACCACTGCAATCTATGTTGGCATAAATAAACAACATAATTTTTGCTAATGTAGTTAACAGTCTCATTCATTCAGAGTTACAGAAGTAAACCTGATTAATTCAACAATGGTTCAAAGCCTGGGAAATTTTTCTTTTTAGACTATAATTCTCTGAATCCATCAGCCAGCATGAAAAATAAAAATAAACTTTCCAAGCATTGGGAACCATAAGTCTCCCCGATAGCTATACTAAAATGCTTTGCCTCCTTTTTTCATGACATGTTTGTGAATGTGGTCATTATGTTTTGTTGCCAGAACACATCTGAGACTAGAGATAGATGTCTAGTCATCACATAAATCTTCTCACCCAGATAAGACTGCTTGTTGGGGAACTGCTTGAAAAGTAGGACAGCCTAACCTTTATGGAAAGGAAACCGGAAAATAGTTAAAAAGAGACTCTGTGAATGAAAACTTAAGAGTTCAAGTGTATTCAGAGTATTATTTTGTCTGAGCTTTTTAAATATTGGATGGATGTGTCTAAGTGTATTGAAGGTTTCATTCTCGTTTTTATTCTGTGAATTAATTCATTGTTTTTATTCTGTGAATTAATATTTACATTTTTATGGACCTGTTCTTTTTTGGTAATAAAAGAGAAAATGTAAAAAAAAATATGCTCTATTACCTTTCATAAAAGTATACAGTTATTTTTGTTTGAAGGTGGTTTATCCTGAATTTAGCAACCTCAGACTAGTGGAAATTAGTAAACTGGGGTCCCTAGTTTATGAAATAAAAGACAGTTTTGCTTAATCCTCTTTCTTTAAACAGCATGTACTGCACATCCTTTCTTCAAAACAGATCTTAATGATTATTATAATGAACAAAGAGAACATGACCTAATACATCAACTGATAAAGAGTCCTTTATTGATACCATACAGGAAACAGATCACAAAAGACTCTTTACAATTAGCAAACATTGCAGTTTCTACACAAATATTTGCCGTACCAAAGCAATAGCCTTTGATATCAGTGTTCTTGCCCCACGGTCACCATACAGCTTTAGAAGTTAGGCTAATTTATACAAAGGCAGCTGCTATGTCCTGATCACTAGAGAAAAGCCTGATTGTCAAACTATAATAAATCATAATAGAAGTAACATTGTTGTATTAGAATAGTATGATAGTTCAGGAATTTTTGTTTAGTTGTTTTTTTAAAAAGAATCTGGACATTTGACTATTATTGGGATGGCATTGTTTTCTCTCCAGGAATTAGTCAACACTCACTGGATTGAGAGAGTGCCAATATCAAATGCCAAAAGGACTAATAAAATAAAAGAAGGAAGGAACTGTATCTAATATGAAAATAACAAAGGAATGTCTCTTCATGGAGAGAAAAGCAGAATAGCGATAAAATGGAGCCATAAATAAAACAAATTATAAATTATTTAAAAGCTCAGGAATTTATTTTTGAGAACCTTCTGTTTTTGAAACATTCCGCCATTTTATTTCACTGTACTGTATTGTTATATTTATTGTATTATACTGTATGACCTTTGATTATGCTATATGTTATATTACTTTTGATTGTGTTATATGTATGGTTTCTGTAAACTGCCCTGAGTCCGTTGTACTGAGTAGGGTGGTATACAAATCGAATAAATAATAATAATACTAGGGATGGGAGTTTTGTGTTACCACAAACGGGGGAGGGAGGGATGAAAGAGATTATTTCTATTTCACATTTTTGTTGATTCTGGAAGGAGTCACTGTTAAACACAAATGCCTTATGTTACCCACAGAGAGGGACACAATGGTTTTTCTTTTTGTTTCCTTCATTTATTTACCCATTCTTTCACCCTTTGTCTATCAAATCACCTAGTTGATTTTCTATCAGCATCACAAGGAGAGATGTCAGCAGCCATTCAGAACATCTGGAGCAAGGTGGAAATTTTGAATCTCTTAAAGCCCCTGGATAGACAGGAATTCAGAGAGTGTGCTTTCTTTGTTTTACTCCTGCATGGTTCTCAGCAGGGGAGAATGTTATATTGCTTATTAAAATGCCTGGAATCTAGAATGTTTCTGTTTTATTTTAGATAGCTACACTGAATTATCTGCAACCCATAGGCTGCATTTGTCCATCCCTGCTCCATGTGCAAAGTTGACTTCTCCATCCCATAGAGATACTCTATGGCCCACTTCAAGCTTTTTGTCCAGCTGCAACTCTGTTCTTTCCATGAAAATCTCTTTTAATCCAGAGTCTGCAATGAATCCAACACAACTGCAGTGTGAAATATCCCGCCGCCGCCCCGCCCCCCGGTTGAATCAAGGCAAATACAGGAAGCACTACCACTTATGTCTCTATGTAACATTTTTAAAAACGAACAGATTTATTATGGCATTACTTTCATGACTCATGTCCATGAATATGCATGTCATAGCAAAGGTTGTCTTTAAGGTTCACCTGAGATTATTTTTTTATTATTTACGTATTTCATTTAGAGCCCTTCTTTCTGCAGAGATCCAGAGTGGCTTGCAAATTGGTCTAAAATAGACACAACTAAAACCACAACAAAATTTAAATATTGAAATGGAAATGAACATAGTACAGTACTTTTAAAGACAATAAAACTACATGGTCCTTGCACAACACAAATGTAGGAAGAGTTGGTAACTTTATCAGCCACTCATCAGCAAGCTTTAATGGTTAAAAACACCATTTCTTCAGGCTCTGCTCCAATATCTTGCATACAGTGCAGAAACATTATAAAATAATTTCCCAAAAACTCAAGTTTGCCAGGCATGATTTTAAAGTTGAGCAGAAAACTGGTTACAACTGGGCTCCAGGGTATGTTGTTTAAATGCTCCACCCTTGGCAACATGTGGTTGGAATTTTCCACACGTTTATTCAGACAAAGGCTAGTGGGTCAATCTGCATAAACCCCATTGCCTGTTTTTGAAACAAAACTTTCAAGTTTGGCTACTGGGGTGAAGAAAGGAGTATTGTATTTTTAAAAGGCTTCTAATCTAATATAATATAAAGCATATTAAAAATAAAACCAAAGAGAGTAGAAAATGTCTTTCTCAGTAACCCATACCACCACCAAAGGCCCTACTACATAGCCTTTGTCTGGTAGCCGAAGTATTTTCTAAAACAGAAGAACAGTAGGGATTGGAAGACTGTTCCACACTCAGGAAAAAGTCTACTCTGACATTCTTGCCAAACATGTTTGTGAGTGCTGTGAGATCAAGAAAAAGGCCTTTAGTAAGAGTCTAAAATGTAGGCAGATTTGTTTGAGGAACCTGGACCCAAATCATACAATATAATGCCTTATAGGTCATAAGCAAGACTGTGATTGATTTGATTACCCTCTTCTTCACCTTTTCCAATTCTTCATATAGCCTTTCTGATGCAGTGACCAGAACTATATAGCAAGAATCCGAGTGTGCTTGCCCCATAGATTTGTATAAGGGCAGGGCGCTACTAGCAATTTTACTTTTCATTCCTTTTCTAAGTACACCCACAATGGAATTTGCCCCTTCCCGTTTTTTACAGTAGCTGTGTATCCGCTTGTATTTTTTTCCTCCTCTTCCTTGATTTTTTTTTTGATTCATCGCCCTAATTTCATTTCAAATTAATGTGTATGTTTTACTGCAATGTGTTTTTTTAATCTCACTATGCAGCATTTTATACTTGCTTACTTTGAATCTCGTTTTGCCATTGTGTTGCCTATTTCTCCAGTTCGGAGTGTTAACAACAGCAGCTAGAATGCTGTTTGTTTACATGATCATCTAAGAGCAACAGAGTATGACTACATGGCCAAATACAGTGAGATTTGCTCATCAAACGGGTGAATTCAAAGTGGGGTTTCCACTAATGGCATTACACAAAGACTGAATTGAATCTTTTGCCTTCTGAGGGCAAAGTGTCTCTTGAGGGCTTCTACTTTTGTATTTCAGAACATTTTAAAGACACACACACACACACACACACACAAATGTGGTCAATTGTATTTTCTTTTTTGTTAAAAACTGTATTTGCTATCTTTGAGTAGTGACACCATTATTATTATTATTATTATTATTATTATTATTATTATTATTATTATTATTATTATTATTATTATTATTATTATTATTATTATTATTATTATTATTATTATTATTAGTTCAAATTTACATTGCTGCCCACTCACCGTGGCGACTCAGGGCAGCTTACAAAAAACACATTACATTACAATACAATATGTTGGTGTGGGCACAGAGGGAGGAGCGGTGAAGTCCTCAACCTGCCCTGACTTCTTCTTCCCCTGGCAGTTGGTGTAGGCACAGGGGGAAGGGCGGCAAGGTCCTCCACCTGCCCTGGCTTCTTCTTCCCCTGGCAGTTGGTGTAGGCACAGGGGGAGGGGCGGCAAGGTCACTCAACGTGCCCTGGCTGCTTCTTCCCCTGGCAGTTGGTGTAGGCACAGGGGGAGGGGCGGCAAGGTCCTGAACCTGCCCTGGCTGCTTCTTCCCCTGACAGTTGGTGTAGGCATGGGGAAGGGGCGACAACCTGCCCTGGCTTCTCCCTCCCCTGGCAGTTGGTTTAGGCACAGGGGGAGGGGCGGCAAAGTCCTCAACCTGCCCTGGCATCTTCTTCCCCTGGCAGTTGGTGTAGGCACAGGGGGAGGGGCAGCAAGGTTCTCAACCTGCCCTGGCTGCTTCTTCCCCTGACAGTTGGTGTAGGCATGGGGAAGGGGCGGCAACCTGCCCTGGCTTCTCCCTCCCCTGGCAGTTGGTGTAGGCACAGGGGGAGGGGCAGCAAGGTTCTCAACCTGCCCTGGCTGCTTCTTCCCCTGACAGTTGGTGTAGGCATGGGGAAGGGGCGGCAACCTGCCCTGGCTTCTCCCTCCCCTGGCAGTTGGTTTAGGCACAGGGGGAGGGGCGGCAAAGTCCTCAACCTGCCCTGGCATCTTCTTCCCCTGGCAGTTGGTGTAGGCACAGGGGGAGGGGCAGCAAGGTTCTCAACCTGCCCTGGCTTCTTCCCCTGGCAGTTGGTGTAGGCACAGGGGGAGGGGCGGCAAGGTCCTCAACCTGCCCTGGCTGCTTCTTCCCCTGACAGTTGGTGTAGGCATGGGGAAGGGGCAGCAACCTGCCCTGGCTTCTCCCTCCCCTGGCAGTTGGTTTAGGCACAGGGGGAGAGGCGGCAAAGTCCTCAACCTGCCCTGGCATCTTCTTCCCCTGGCAGTTGGTGTAGGCACAGGGGGAGGGGCAGCAAGGTTCTCAACCTGCCCTGGCTTCTTCTTCCCCTGGCAGTTGGTGTAGGCACAGGGGGAGGGGCGACAAGGTCCTCCACCTGCCCTGGCTTCTTCTTCCCCTGGCAGTTGGTGTAGGCACAGGGGGAGGGGCGGCAAGGTCCTCAACCTGCCCTGGCATCTTCTTCCCCTGGCAGTTGGTGTAGGCACAGGGGGAGGGGCAGCAAGGTTCTCAACCTGCCCTGGCTTCTTCCTCCCCTGGCAGTTGGGGTAGGCACAGAGGAAGGGGTGGCAAAGTCCTCAACCTGCCCTGGCTTCTTCCTCCGCTGGCAGTTGGTGTAGGCACAGGGGGGGCGGCGGCAAGGTCATAGATCAGTGGTGGTGAACCTATCGCACATGTGGCAGAAGTGACACACAAAGGCCTCTGTTGGCATGCGTGCTGTTGAGAGGAAGCCCCACCCCACAAGCCAGCGCCAAGGCCAGCGCCGCTGCTTCCCCACCACCCCTCTCCCTCCACCAATGGGGAGGGAAGAAGAGAGGCTGAAATCCCACCAAGGAGGCATTGGCGGGGACAAGGTAAGGCAAGCAGATACCACCCACCCACCCTTCCTAGGAGTTGGGTGCACCTTCAGGGGTGCACCCACAGAGGGGTGTGGTGTACCCATGGAGGTTGAGGGAATGCCCATGTGGGGTGGGGGGCACCTGCAGGAGGTGGGGACTGCCTGCAAGGGAGAGTACCTATGGGGGTGAGGGAGTATCCACAGGGGGGATGCACCCATGTGACTTTGCTGGAGGCACGCTGGAGACATCACAGGGTGTGTGGGCATGTACAGTGACTGCCCACATGCTGCCTCCTCCTCCTTGGGCACTTGGTCTCCAAAAGGTTAACCATCACTGCCATAGATCATGATCCTTTTAAAATTCACTGTAAAGCCACTTTCTCATTTAGAGCTTCAGACTACTCGAAGCCCTTCCGGAAGGGCTTGAAAACCTGGCTGGCAGGACATATTTGGGGACCAGGGAACATGGGCTCCCATACTAAGTGGCTTATTTAAAGGAGTGCCACTCTGGGTCTGAATTATGGGAATACTGGTGTGCAGTTTTTGTACTGTTTTTAACTTCAGATAACTTTTAAACTTTTACGATTTTATATGTTTTTATCCTTTACCTTTATTTTTATCATGATGTAAGCCGCCCAGAGTCGGGTTCTCCCGAGTGGGGCGGGGTAATAAATTCAATAAATTCAATTCAATTCAATTCAATTCTCAAAAACATTTCTGTAGAAAAATTATATGGAAAGGTATTTCATATCTAAGAGTATGGGACCCAAATGTATGAGTAGTAATTTTGCAAAATACATTATGATTCACATGCCTAAATGATACCATATATGATCACCTCTTCCGATCACCAATCTATTATTTACCCCCTTACTTTCAAGTAATACATGCAAGAATTACCTTATCTCTGGTCACATAGGGTTTTAAATTAGGTTTCCAGTGTAATCAGATCCTCAGTAAACATTTATCTCCCCTCAGCAGATCTTTCCTTTATGTGAACCAGCAAGCACTGACGTGTAAATGGTTTTGGCCAACAAAGAACAACATGAAGTACAAAAAACACATCCATAAAAAATATGTAAGCCACACTCACCAACCATTTTACCGGCCAATTTCTAGCGGAATACCAATTACTGTACCTTATTTCTTTTCCATCAGGAAAAACAACCTGCTCAGATCAACGATACCAGTTTGCAGTCAAAACATGGCTGACAAAGACTTGGAATTACAGTAGCTTGCTTTGACAGAACAGACTTCCTAAATATGCTTTAACAAAATACTATTTCTCCTATGAATCCATGCCGGTTCTTCTTTAAGACTGAAAACTTGCTTGTACTCTGTACTCCGTCATAATTTCATAACTATTCATACCATCCCTGCAATAAATGAACTACTTTTTTACATTCAGTGGCAAAATTACAGGGAGTTTACTGTGGGGGAGGGGAAATATAAGTTCCTCTTTCTTCACATCCATTTTCTGAGCTGATGAACAGCTGCATAACTAATATTAATGTTATAAGTATGAGACAGAATGTGGAAATGTTATTTTCAGGAACTAATCCTCATTGATTTTTCCAAACTCTCCCTTGAAGACAGGTCTGAAACCTGACACTGTAACTCAACCCTTGGTCAGAGACATGTCAGCCACAGAATTATGGCCAATCTGCTTCTGCAAAACCTCTTCCTGACCATTGATCACAGATATATCCCTAGAGAACAAGAGCCTAGCTAGCAGAACTGATCTGTTTGCTAATAAATCTTGGCAGAAGAACTAAAAAAAAGGTGGGGTGAGTAGGAGTCAATCTATTTCTGACTAAAAGTACATTGAGAAGTAATAGCAAGTAACAAATGAAATAAGGTAACACAGTACTAAACCCATTCACTTCATGCTCACCAACCCCCTCGACTAGGGTTCCTTAAGCTTGGCTCTCCAGATGTTCTTGGACTTCAATTCCCAGACACCCTTATCAGCAAGTATGCTGACTTGGGCTTCTGGTAATTGAAGTCAAAGAAAACCTTGAGAGCCAAGTTTGAGGAACCCTGCCCTACACAACGGGTAAAATTGATGTTTTCTGCATACCTCTCAAGCACTACATATTAAACCAGAAAAGGCTAGACTAAATCTATGGGGAACAAAAACAACACCTTGCGAAATGGGTGAATGCCAAAGAGTGCCACCCACCAGGGCAAGATTGTGGATGAAAGATGTGGAAGTCACTTAATAAATTTCAGAGGATACCCTGGACTACCAGAAAAGTAGACAAGTAGGTCCTAGAGCAAATCAAGTCTGAAATGTCTCTGGAAGCAAAAGAAAAAGATGAATCTGAAGCTGTCCTACTTTGGGCACATCGTGAGAAGCTAGGATTCTCTGGCAAAGGGGATAATGCAGGGAAAGGTTGAAAGCAGGAAAAGAGAAAGACCAAATGTGAGATGGACTGGCTCCCTAAAAGAAACCCACTGTTGAAAACAGTGAGACTGTTGAAAACAGGACGTCCTGGAGATCTCTACTTCATGACACACAACAACATGCCTTACTTTACCTACAAAAGAAGATCTATTAAACGGTTGAGATAATGCTATTGAGGTACTGTAGTTAGCTTCTGACTAAAAACATCTAATCATTTTAACATTCTATTTAGTTCACATTTTTATCTATATTTCATGTACTTCCCTAATTTTAAATTGTACAGTGCTCTGATATGAACAAAGATAGGAAGACTAGCCTACTGTCAGCTCAGCAGGCTCTTGCCTGCCTTAGTCAGTTAATACATTGATCAGACTCGAGACCAGCAAAGACAGCCAGTTGCTCTTTAATCCCAGAATTCAAAAACAGCACAATGAATTAAATTTGCTGTGGGATTCATCACAAGACTTTAAAGCAGGGGTTCGCAAACGTTTTGCACCATGGGCCAGTCACATGGTTGAGCAGGCCAGACACGTGGTTCGTCCTGTCGTAAAACGCATCCGCAGCTGTTGTAAATACATTTACAATAGCTGTGGGTACATTTACGGTGTTTTTTATTATTCTAAATTATTTTTTCTTTGGCTCCGCCCACAACATCATGACATCATGATGTTGGCTCCGCCCATGATGTCCATGACATCATGATGTTGGCCCTGCCCATGATGTCCATGACATCACAGTGGGGTAGTAAAATTTTTTGAAAACCCACCACTGCTCGGGCAGCTACAAAACCGCCACCGCTGCCACTGGACACTCCCTTGGCCAGCCAGTCTGGAGGGAAGCAGCAGCACCTGGGCGGCTCGGGCGGCTACAAAACCACTGCCACTGTTGCCACCCCCACCGGACGTTCCCTTGGCCAGCCAGTCTGGAGGGAAGCAGCAGCAGCTGGGTGGCTTGGGCAGCTACAAAATCTCTACCGCTGCCACCACTGCCGCTGCTGCCGCCTCCGGACGTTCCCTCGGCCAGCTAGTCTGGAGGGAAGCAGCAGCAGCTGGACAGCTCAGGTGGCTACAAAAACACTACTGCCATCATCAGACACTGTGTTTTTGTATTGTTTAATTATCCCAGTTATTATTAAAGTGTTTATTGTGATAATTTGATATTTTGTAATTGTAATTGTGATATTATTTTTTAAAATGTTTTTGAAATGTTTTTTGATATCATGTAATTGTAATTGTGATATTTGTTTCTTTGTTAGCTGCTCAGAGTTGCTTTGCGAGTGGGGCGGCATATAAATTGAAAAATTAAATTAAAATAATTATTCCAGGAATGTATTTTCCAAGTTTCGACCCATCACACAACCCTCCCATCTATCCTTCTTTGTCATTGCCTCCACCGCCCTCTTCCCTGTCCCTTTCACCTCCCATTCATCCATTGTCAACCAACATGGCAGAAAGCATTAAAATTCTTTTTTTTTTTAATGTATAGCAAGTGATACAGTACAGAACTTAAAAAACACAATAAGCGTTTGATTCAGCATTGTATCAGTTTAGTACTACAGTACTAAATCTTCAGGGACAACATTTAGTACTACAGTACTGAACAACAGCCCTAAACTGCAGTACTGTACTGTACTACAGTACTAAACTAATATATATATATATTTATAATTAAAAAAAATTACTTTTCATAAATTTCTTTGCTGTTGTAATGTTTGCCAGTGTGAACACAAGATAAGTGAAAAGAATATGATTAACTTCTATTACCCCTTCTGCACATCATCAATAAAATCATTTAGGCACAGCCAAAAATTCACCCAAAGAATAAATATAGGCAATCACATGGCCCAAAGGGGAAACAAAATGTTTGTAGGAACACTAACAGAACACACATGACCACACAAACACACACACATAGAATAACATAAACACTATCTGCCAAACAAAATAAGCTGCATGTTCATGCCAAACTATCTATTCCTGATTAGCGCTACACCATGCAGTCAATAGTAGCCATCATATCCTGTTCCAAGGAATTCTGGAGCTCCTAATCAGGAATTCTTCATGGACAAGATTAGCAGTGGAGAACATGCTGCTCTAAAAGATATGCCTGCTGTAGGATTGCCTGGTCATCTGCAGCGCAAACACTGAGACTGATTAAGTCAGGTTTGGGCAATTCCACCGTGCCATTTTGTCAACGAATGCTGCAAACATTAACTGAAATGAAACTGAAGGGCTTGCTTTTGCTATTGATTCCCATGGTGAGGAAACAAATCCAAACTCAAATTTGATGGCTGGCTCCTCCAAGCAGGACTAGAATAGCAAAGAAGGTTATTGGAGCAAGCACAGAAGAGCCCAGAGGTAGAAAAGAACTGCTAATCAGGTAATGGGCCTGGACTTTCACTGTAGTTGAGATGGACAGACCTCTGTTTTGTTGCTCGTTCCTGGGGTGCAAGTTACATAATGTTCTACTGAGACTCAGGAGAAAAATGCTGAGCATTCTATGTAATGAGTAGGTGACTTAATATCAGACAAATTCATACAGAAGGCCTTACTTGAATATAGAAAATGTGTAAATTACAGAGTAGTATAACGGATATAGAGTGTCAGACTATGACTCAAAGACTTGGATTGAAATCTCTGCTAAGCCATTAAAACAATGGGGGGGGGGGGAGGTAAAACTACTCTGTACATATCTCACCGAGAGAATTCATAAGTCAGAATCAAGTGGACAGCACAAAATGCACACAAACAACTACATGGACTCCACTGCCCTCAGATACCATCAACTGTTATTGATTATATATTTCTGGTTTTAATTGTCATACACCACCCAGAGTGGGAAAATATCCCAGATGGGTGGGATAAAAATCTAATAAATCAAGAAATATTTTGTGTTTCATTAACACTAATTTTATGGATTTTTTTTCAAAACGTTTGCATACCTTTAAGTCTATAGCCTTTGCATTTCTGTCTTACTTTGTTGCTTACATTTCCACCTGCTAAAGCTATGTGTACATGTCCGGTTAGGATACCACTTCATGTCTCACCTACATAACCATGAGTCATAATAAATAGAAAAGCTTTTTAATGTACAGTACCAAAATAATTTCTGAGTTAAAAGCCAATAGCTTAAAACTGGCGTTCTCAACCTTTTAAAGCTGGGGGATGGCTCACACTCCCTTAGACAGCTTTGGGGGCCGGACGACCATTTTGCCCTTCCTCTGCCACATGGCACTTCCAGGTGTGCTGGAGGCAGTGGGGGCCCACATGAAATGGTGTCCCAGGTCGCATCCAGCCCGTAGGCCACAGGTTGAGAATCCCTAGTTTAAAAACACGCACATAAGAGATATTGCACAAATGTTTATCATGGTTTGTCAGCTGACCATCACAGAACTGAATCACACAAATGAATGTAAAAGCAGGGAAATGACCATATGCATGACACATAGCCAGCAAAACACTTACCCTAGCTAGTAAGCACAGCAGGATTCTGGCCTTTGTTCCCCAGGGCCCAAACCAGTAGTTCAGAAATATACTACATTGCTTTATATATTAAACACCTCTTCCTATGAATTGTGAATCATCTATTATATTTCTTTACCACTTGGCAGCTCTAATCTCATCTACATTCCTTGCTGATCAATAAAGTTCCTAAATCATTATTAGTTTATCTGATCGTTTTCACTGAGTTTGAGCACAAGTAGTTTTGATTGTATCAGACCAAGCACACATACTTGTGCAGATAACAACTTAGAATCTTTTAATTTGCCTAATATAGAACAGAGAACATGTATCTGATCTCAGCCAGTTTTTAATAACCAGATAGATATTTCAGATATTTAGGCTCAGATTTCCTACCCAGAACACAAATCAAGAAAATTAAAGCAAAGTGATTTCCAAAACTAGAACTAGGTTTGTGGCTTTTGGTTTTGGCAGCACTTGGGTGTTTTCATTTTAGCATAGCAAGCAGACATTCATGCTAAGGAAGAATATTAACACCTGGATGTCTCTCTGCCTTATAGCTGAAAGTTGCAAATTCTGAACACTGCAGTTTCCCCCCTTTCCTCTTTTTAGAGGTGTGTATATGAAGAAATAATCTCAGCTATTGGTTAGTATATTAACAAACAGGCAGGGAAAGCATCTATACCTTCATCTCTTAGAAGCGAAGCTAGTTTGAGGAACGAAGTCAATCGATTCTCCAGCTGGTTAAAGGTCCTCTGTGACTATGTAGTTGTATATATCACCAAGCAAAGAAAAAAATTTCCTCTGTGGTTAAAATAATGTAAGCAAAGTAAGCAGTAGGAAATCTCCCCATGTCTTCCTCACGTTGATAGCCACACAGGGCCTTTCTAGGCTAAAGTGAAAGTTTCAAACATAAGTGCTACTAGTCTTTCAGGGGTTCTTCCTTTCATTATTCAGTGATTCAGAGCTGAGTTGCCTGTTTAGTGTTGCAATAGTTAACAGTGAGAGAAATGGAAGGGGAATGTTGTGACATGCGAGAGGAAGTCCGGGTGGAGGGACAAGAGTTGCAACTTGGACTTTTTCAGCATTGTGGAAATTCCCATGCATGGGTGAGTCTCTCACTTGGGACGTTTCCCAACCCTCTTGAACATCTGGAAAACCCGGGCTGGCCACATTGCTAATTGGAGAGGATTCTGAACGTCTTGAGTAGATTCAGTATTTTGGCTGCAAATACATTAAAAGTCTTGCTTATTGAAAGAGCGCCAAAAGCTTTTCCCCCAGTTTTCCTTTCCTCATGGAATGGGTTTATGTAGAAATTGAACTTTTTGAGGCAAGCATGTGTAGTGGAACGGAGTCAGCCTAGGAAAATTTAGCTGTTTATCAGAATTCAGACTCTCAACGATGTAAATCCACAGGTTGGAGAAAAACAATAAACAGAAGGGGAAGAACTGAGCCTGCCTTGTGAAAGTCACACACCAATTTTAGGAATCAACTTGCCGAAGCAGGAGTAGAAATGTCTATACTTGACAGTAATAGGAGCAAATCCAGACTGCGGCCTTTCTCCTGTTGTCTCCCAGTATAACACATACTTCATAGCAATTGTTGTTGTATTTTGGCTTCCAAATGACTGTCTTTCATCAATAATTTGATTGGTAAAGTTATTTTCCCACCTCTAGCATTTGAAGCAGGCCCCCGCCTGCGAGTTTCCCCCCATAGAAACACTAGCTATGCAAGCGTTTCCATAGGGGAAGTCTGACTCGCATAGCGAAAATTTTCGCTATGTGAAAATTTTCGTTATGCGAGTCAGCTCGCTTTTTGAAAAACCCACTCGTTAAGCAAGTTTTTACTAAGTGAGTTACTCGCTAAGCGACGTTTGACTGTATTTCATTTCTGGTTTCCTACTAAAGTTTCCTCGCTCTAGTGCAAATTAAGCTCTACAGAACTCTTAAAACTACTGTACAAAGCAGGGGAAGCGACAGAGAACCAATCTGTGTCAAAAGCAAACAACAGTATATGAGAAAGAAAAATCACCAACCTCCCTGAACATATATATGTACCTTTTACAGAATAAATACACAGTAAATTAATCAAATTAATCTCCAGGACACTGGGAAAAGTTCCTACTGGTTCTGGCGAACTGGTGTGGACCTGTTGCATCCCATCACTGCATAAAACACCTTGGGAAAAGGGTCATCATAAGTTGCTTGGGTGGCATGCAGTTATTATTATTAGGAGAACCATGTTCATTCAGTGAAGTCGTTGGACAGAAGGCAGGATGTAGATTCCACAAATAAGCAAGCAAATGAAACCTGTGCATCTCCCAGAGGTAAAGACATTAATTCATTCTGGAACTTTTTGCTAGGGACTTTCCTCTGCTGCAGTGCCGCCTACAGCAGAATATTCTGGGCATGAAACAAATGTGTATGAACCTCTGCCCTCTCTTGTATGAGTAAGTAGAAAGATGCACAAGATAGCTAACCTTTCTCAAAGATGAGCATTTTGAAACCTACCCTGAAGCCAGGAAGTGCTGAGTGGGTGATACCTTCCTGTTCCCTTGCATGATATTATATAATTCATTTGTTCACGCAGAACAGCTTGGTGCAGGAAACAGTTGGCCTGGATTACTTTAAGCTATTTACTCCATCCAGCAGGAGCATTTCATTATTTAAAGCCTGAATGTTTGTAGAGCTAATTGTGCCTAAATTATTGAAATAAAGAGGCTTAGACTTGCCTTGCTCTGCATATAATTAAATAGTCTGCTGCTAGCCATGGGGTCATCCTGAGACATTTAGTTACCTACAGCAGGAGTAGTATGCATTGTCCCCGCTTTTAAAAAAATGCATGTTAGCCAAGGGCAACCAAATTATTTTGGCACCAGAGGCAGAAAATATCACTATACCAGAGATCAATATTAGCAATACTAGTCCAGTAATAATTAAGTTAACTGAATTTTAGGAAAGCCAATTTTAATAAACTAAAAACAGTGATAAATCAGGTGGCAGGAGCTCCCAGTAGGAAAAGGCATCCAACATGGGAGGGAGTTTCTTTTAAAAAGGATTTCTAAAGGCACAAATGCATACAATTCCAACTAGAAGAAAAGGTAGAAGACAGCAAAAATAGGTAAATGTGGCTTCACAAAAATCTCAGAGAGGACCTGAAAATAAAGATGCACATAGGGAGTTGAAGGAAGACATGTAACAAAGAATTGTGGGAATGGCATTAGGAAAGCCAAAGGTGAGTTAGCAAGAAAGCATTAACAACATTTGTCAGGTATGTGCATGGCAAAAGACAGAGAAAAGAAATAGTGGCTCAGCTATCTCAATGTAGAGATGGAAAAATAATAACAGATGACCAAAAAAAAGGCAGTAGGACTCAATTCCTACTTTAGCTCAGTCTTTCTCCAAGAAAATGTGAAGTAAAAGTGGAGGGGACAGGACTGCAACTTGGGATTCTAAGCAAATAGACAAGGAATTTTATTTATTTATTTATTTATTTATTTTATTCTTCAAATTTATACCCCGCCTCGCTCAGGCGAACCTGACTCTAGGCGGCATACCTTACTACTTTGAATAAGATCAGCTCTCAAGGGCAAGTTGAACTGCCCATATCTGAACTTGATTCTGGTCCAATAATATTGACTTTGAGTGCCAGCAGGTCTTCAAGGTTAATGTCAGGGTATATAAAGTAATGGCTTAATTATAGGACTCAGCCTATGGTAATATACAACATGTACTGTATTTCAGGAATCAGGAATGTATGGCTTTGCAAATGTTGAACTGCAACTCCTATGTGCCCTCAGAATTGGCTGCCTAGTGGTTAGGGATAAAGAGAGCTGTAGCTGAATAATTATGTAGAAGTTTATAACTTCCCCATCCAATCTTACTTAGTAGTACAGTATAGTTTGCCTGGTTTTGGTTTAATTTATCCACATGTTAAGTATGTATGGCACTGCAGATTTTCTCTGGTTTGTACCATGCAGAAGAGAAACTTACCACAAATAATAGTGAAAATATTTAGGACTGTGCTTTCTACAGAACAAGCAAAATTTTGATAAGATTTGGCAAAGAACATGTTCTTTTAAAAAAATGTATTCAAGTCATAAAACAGCACAATGGGAAAGTCAAAATTGCACTCAATTCTAGAATCCAGCCCAGGTGTCCTGATGTTGAGACCTTCCTTATACAGGGATGGGGAAGTTTTTCAGTAGGAGACAACTGGTTAAATAGGAAAGGATCTCTTATAACTCATAGGACAAAGACTCCTTTATATATGCAGTTATGAAACCTGGCAAGCGTGGAAGGATCACAGCTAATTTCTCTCTCTTTCTTCTGTTTGTTAAGGCATTACTGTTTGTCTCATAATTTATACTTTTAAGTCAGATGCCAAGTACAGTATTTTATTTATTTTGTTTATGCTGTCTAGTCATGCCAGCCACATGACCACGGAAATGTCTGCAGAAGCAGACAGCGCTGGCTCTTCAGCTTTGAAACAGAGATGAACACTGAATCTTAGAGTCAGATACAACTGGCTTTCAAGCAGGGGAAACCTTTACATTTAGTACTGGCCTATAGTGGGAAAATACGGTATTTATTAAATGCTTCTGTATCATCTTTGGGTGCTCAGTTTTCCAACTAAGAATGAATTTATACATCAAACTGATGGTGTAAGAACTTTGTCACCCTATGGAATATAATACTTCTATAATAAATTTGATCAGCAGACAACATTCATAACACTTTGTTCAAATTAACGTTGGACAGACTTGTCAAATTATTTCCATTGATTTCCTCTTTTTCCTACTTTCAAGTCCTTTTCACCCCAGTGTAATTTCTTCTTCTTTGAGTGATGTTGCTACTGTTTATAGATAGATAGAATGGTAGATAATTGTGTGCACTTTTGCAATGGATGCATTAGATGAATTCATAATCATATGCCTCCATTTACCTCAGCATGTTTATGCATGTATTGCTTTTGTGTATGTTTGATTGTGAGTTTAGTATCTGGCTACAAAGCCAGAGGCTGAAAGTTCAGTTCCCCACTGCGCATCCTAGACAAACCTACCTGTAGTCTTGGGCAAGCTGCACAGACATCCCCAGGAGAAGGGAATGATAAAGTACTTCTTGGTACTTCCTATCTAAAAAGCTCTGGAAAAGGCTGCCCTAAATCAGAATTGACAAATGCAGACATTTGTGGCCACATTTTTTTCCCATGCAGACTCAGAAAGAAACTGTACAGTATCTATTTTCAGTTCTGAAAGTGAAGTATCAGGTAATTTAAGGGGTAAAGAAAAGCAATAGCTATTAAAATTTATAAAGCTACATGAAGTGAAAAGTATGGGAGTCATGCTGCGATGTGAAGGCAGATGAAAGGCCACTGCGTTATATTCTCAGGACAGTATTCATGGCCGATTGCCATGATGATCACCAATATAGATATGGCATAATATACTATACTGTGAAATAAATCTTCATCAACTAGAGGTTGTGTTTCTGGATGTATGAACATATTATTGATGTAAACTTTGAGAGCTATCAAACAGGCAGTTAGGTCGCTGTTTGGTTTGGTTTTAGTGCTGTTCATCTGCTCCATTTTCTGAAGACCTCATGTGTTTTCAATAACAGTTATCTGTCCCATCTCTTTTGCAAGCTGCCCCGCTTCCTTTCCAGAATAGCACAAGGGCTACAGTTTATTTTCATGTGAATTAGGATCACCACTGATTATCCCATTCTACATTCTGTATGGTTGGTTAACTCACTCCCAAATAAGAGCTATGGGTGGTGGTCTCTGTAGTGACTACAGTGACTCTGTAGTGATGTATGTATTGGGCTGTGATGTTAAAAAGAACCGTGGAGAAGCCCCTTTCCTATTTTCATCTTTAAAACTTTCTTTAAAAATGTATCTCTAACTGATGTAGTACAATGCTAGATATACTGGAGGTGCTCTTTGGTACTTGCATTTGATGCAATGCTGGATGGTTTGAGAGCATATATACTTGGTTGATCTGTATTTCACAGGTTGACATAGTGGATCATCTTCCACTGTTTCCAATCCCATGCCAATCTCATATAGGGCCTTGGGAACTGTGCCCTGAATTGGTCTTCTCATTTGGTTGTTGGCCTTCCTAGTGGTGACTTTGTCAAGTGGTATCCATTGTGATAGGGTTCATCCACACGTACCTGGCCCACCGTTGCCTTGCAAACTCAATCAACATTGATGCTTGTTTTGCACCTGATCTTATATGCAGTTCTTCGTTTGATATTCGATAAACCCATGGGTGATAAAAAGCAACAAAGAGGGTGGCAATGAGGCATCAGTAATAGAAAGGGGGTAAAATTGGAGCAATCTGAAGTGGTCTTGAGCCTTCTCACAAGAAACATATCCAGGGTGAAAAGAACGATCACTCAAGTGCAAGATATAATAGATCACATGGAAGAGCTTTTTAAAAGCAAACCAGATCCCTTCAACTTCCCCATCTAGTTGTTCTTGTAATCTAAACTTTAGGAACTAATTTACTGTGAATTCATAATAGCAACATTTTTCAAATACCTTTAAATATTTCAAAATGTCTTTCAAAAAGTGGGCTTTTCCTTTCCTTACCATTTCCACCTGAACTAGTGCAGGTTATGTCACCTCAAGTTGTTTTCATATTACAAAACACAATCTCAAGATGGAGGAAGCAAAAGTGTAAAGCAGCAAGACTGATGTGATGTGAGAATCGACAGTACCATCTAGTGGCAAATAGGGCCATAGTAATTGTTGTTTGTCTCCTAGGGAAATTTCCCTGTCAGCCTTTTGTATTATCACTTTTCATTATCCTGTTATAATGTAATAACCTTTCAGGAATTCCTGATATCCCAGCACCTCTGACTGCAAAGAGATTTAAGACCTCTTTAAATTGTTTAAATCATGCTTCTAAGATTTCTATAAGCAAGGAAAGATGTCTGAAGTAATAGACAGTTGGTAGCCAATCAACAATAATATTCTGATTAGGTATTTTAAGAATAATAATAATTTTGTGTCAGAGATTACTCTGGGTTGAAAGGATTTTTGCTGGAGAAACTCCACTCAGTGGGCAGGTTGTTCAGAGGAGAAGTTGTGAGGAAGCTATGCCTTGATTTCAGTCTCTGCTTTGGTGGTTGGTGAGCAAATAGGTGTGTTTCCAAGGAACTTGCTTTGACCCACTCTTTCTGAGCAGCAGTTTCTCAGTGGAATTTTGATGGAGGGATGCCAGCTAAGTAATGCACTTTTTGTATCAGGGTTGGTTTTAGGCATCCTGTGACCAATCTTGCTATTTCATTTAAGGCCACATCTACCTGCCACTTCCCTGAATTATATACTTATTCTGTTTGCTTCATTTCTCCAACGTATTTTCTTTGCCACTATCACCATCCTGAATAGGCATTGACATGTGCACTACACAGAAAGCTAAGACAGGCCATGCTGGAAGAAATTCATTTAGACTCTGCTCCATGTTATCTATCTCTTGGCTGCCTCGTTTCAACATGACAAGCAGAATTCTGCACACTGAAATGCACAGTGCAACATGGTATATTTATTTATTTAGATTTATATTGCCGTCCACTCGCCGAGGCAACTCAGGGCAGCTTATAATCAAAACAACAGTACTGTACAATAAAAATTATAAAATGTAACCACATAAAACAACTAAGCCAGAACACAAACTAACTCGCATAATACCTGGCTCTTTTAATAATCAATTTCCAAGAACTGTACATGTTTGTATGCTATCATACAGATTGAGCAGAAGAGATGCAGTTTATAATATCTCAAATTACCAATAACTCATAATGCAGACTAATTGTTCCATGCTAAACTATAGAAATAGAGACCACATTTGATTACGGACTCCTCTTAAGAAGCTGTAATGTGTTTCTGGTGGACACACAAAGGACAAGAATACATCTAATTGGTTTTTTATAATGATATCTTCTGGGTGTAATTTGTGAGGCAAATAGTGTGCCAGTGACATCTCCCAAGCATCCACAAAATACACCCCAATACCTGAGAACATTTTCCTCATAATTGTGTCAAGCTGCAAGGAATACCAATCACTGTTGAAAAGGCTAACTTCCGGCCCAAGCTCCTGGACATTGGCAGTTTTGATAACTATCTGAGTTTTGGGACTCCGATCCAACAGCCGAATGACTGACCTGCGAATATTTCTTAGTCTCCTGATATATACTTCTACAGGGAAAGTGCTAAAGTGAGACCAGATGGTTATGGCTATCACAGTGTTTCTACCACCTACGATGCGATTCAATTCATTGGCAATATAGTGTAGCTCGCTGCTGAAAACAGTGAAAAAGCGAATGGGGGGTCCATGACAGCGAAATTTGAGTATGATGTTGTGTTTGGGGTCCACAGCCATAAGAGGACCAACCTTTTTGGGACTGCCAAGATTTAATTCGACAAGATCTGTAAAACAGTAAGAATAACTATGAATGACCTTTTCAACAATCTATCATCATCCACAGCCATTAGATGTAAACAATTTTTAGCATTATTTTTTAAGACATGGAAGGCAATGAGAACAAATAGCATATATTTCCTGTAATCAGTTCCAATCTTATGTCTGAGGAAAAAGACTTGATCTATGAAAGCTCACAAAAAATAGAGCAGTTAGTCTGTGTTTTTGACTTTTTTGTTTTTACTTTTGATTCTTTCCTGTAATCATTCTACTTTAATAATTCATAAACACTGAAATACCAGCCTAAATCTAACTGCTAGTCCTCCTTAGGGTAGAACTACTGAATCAATGGTATTTATGTAACTGCTGACTTTTCAATCAGTATCTAGTTCGGTTGGTCTACCCCATTTCAGTTTAAGCAACTGGATTTAAAGAACTATTTCAATAAAGCACTTGAGAGATGAACCAAACCTATTTTTAAAGGCCAATTCATTTGTATTAAGCCCAGTATGGTTATACTTCAAAATACTTCGGACTACTTCTCATGCATTAATTTTCCATCAAACTATGACATCTGCTTAATATAGGGTACCCTTGCTCAAAAACCAGTCGTGTCCGACTCTTGGGTTCGGTGCTCATTTCTATTTATAGCCAAAGAGCCAGCACTGTCTGTGTCTGCAGAAGTTTCTGTGGACATGTGGCAAGCATGACTAGACACTGGAGTGTGTAGAATGCTGTTTACCTTTCCACTGAAGTGGTACCTATTTATCTATTTTCAATTTCTTGTTTTCAAACTACTGGTATGAGGTTGGCAGGAGCTCTGAAAGAGACGGGAGCTCACTCCATTGTGCAGCACTCGGGCCTTGAACTGCTGACCTGCCAACCTTCCAGTTATCAAGTTCACAGTCTTAACAAATAAGCCAGGGGTTCTCAACCTATGGCCTAGGGGCCGGATGTGGCCCACAACACCATTTCATGTGATTTACCCACTGCTCCTGCCACACCCAGAAGTGCCATGTGTGGCAAGCAGGGCAAAATAGCCTTCCGGCTCCTGAAGTTGTCAGAGGGAGCATGGCTCGGCCCTTGGCTTGAAAAAGTTGAGAACCCTTGCAATAAGCCATCGTAGTCCCAATACAGTGTTGCAAAAGCCTGTTTGCTTGGCTAAAATTATAACGATTATAATAATCACTCATTACCTATCATAGTCACTTTCAACTGTCTGTTCCCTGCTGTAAGAAAATCCTTTTAACCCTATAAATGACCCTAATACCAAGTCTGTTAATGCACCCGGTTGATCAAAGTGTCCAGATCTATGCCTCTTCCACAAAAGCCAAGATATCTTTCTATGTGCACAATAAATTCCTTATTCCTACCTATTTTGTAACCTCATCCTTACTCTTTATGGTAAATTAAAACATACTGAGACCTTAAGATACACAAACTTAAGAGGTCCTCCAGCACTACTATTTCAATAGACAGCTGGGGAATGAGTTAGTTAATATATTGCTTTTGATTCTGAAGCCCTAAATTATAACTGATTTAATGTGTTCACAAATTTAGTAATGCAGCTACCTCTTAATGTTCTTCATATGCTTCTAAATTCTGTCCTAGAAAATCGCCTCACTCCTTTAAGTCTCATTTCTAAGTGGAACCCAACTGTATGTATTGTGCATACATTCATCCTAAAATCATTATTAATTGGGGGGGGGGGTGTTCCTTTCTTTTATAGCATCTGCCACTGCTTTCAAAATGTACAATGGGAGAAATAAGGATAACTGATTTGCTGGGAGCAGTTATTTATTGTGTCTTTGGCTTCTTCTTCTTCTGCCATATCCAAATCCAAATAATGGTGATCATCATGGTGATCAGCATCTTATCCAAATGATGCTAGTGAGCTTCATGGTGTATCTCTAGAGGTGGTAAGCTCTTCAGCACTGGAGACACTCAGTAGCAAATGAGGAAGCCATCTCTCAGATATGCTTGAACTTTAATTTTTGCACAATGGCCTTGAAGACCCTTTCGAACTTCATTACTCTAGCTCCTCATGAATGAAATATGAACGACTCCATACTAGCATTTTTAACAAGAAAAGGCTATAAATAAATAAATAATAACCTGGAACAAATGCTGTCAGATATTCAAACCATTGCCTGATTGTAGAGTCTCCAAACAAGTGGATAAACTTCCCCCGTAAACATTCAGTAATATCTGATGATTTGTTAAATCGCTGAATCCACTGTGCTCTTGGCTGCCATTCATCTTGATAATAATGACCAGAAGGAAATATACCAGGGCTTTGAGATCTTTCCAGATTGTCCACTTCTATAAGAGTCAATTTTACATTATCAGAAATGAAATAGGATACAATTTTAACAATTATATAGCATCAATTTTACCAATACAATTTGTTATACAAACTCTGCATTTTTTTTTTTAAAAGCAGGTATCATTTTCTTAAACATGAGGAAAATTCTGTATCATCCAGTGCATCTGCATAAAAAAAATCCTACCAACATGGAGAAAGTAGAAACTCTCCAATGGCACATAAAAAAAGCTGCTTTGAATTAAAAAAAAAAGAAGATGAATTCTATTCAACCTTGGGTCATGCAAACAGCAAAAAAAACCCCAAACAACAACCTTCAATCCCAAATTTGTTGATATTGTAGTTGCCTGATTAACTTAACTGCATTTACCTAGCACTCAAAACAATTACGCACATAACCTGAATGAGACTTAAACATACTTAATTTCTTTGCTGCCTTCTTCCCAATAGATGATTACTGGAATTAAGAGACTATAGACCAATGATGACTTGGGCTTCTGGTAATTGAAGTCCAAATACACCTGGAGTGCCAAGGTTAGCCATCACTACTATAGACTAAGCCTATTGAGATCATAATTTGTGAGTGATATAGGCTCACCCATCTAATGCCAATACCGTCTTGTGTTCCTTACAAAATTTTAATGTGTAAGCAAAATCCAGTAATCCCTTCAAAGCAAAAGCGCAACACGCTAATGGCTAAAATCCTGTTTTGTTCTATGTGCAAAAGGCAAACAGTACAATATTCAGTCAGTTCTACCTGGCAATTAAAAAATTACCAATGGGATTCTCAGAACGATGCATACCTGCCGGATTAGTTTGCACTCAAGAATCCCGGCAAGGACCAGCTCGATGTAACTAATGGCCAGCTCGATGTAACTAGTATTATGTTGCTAGCCTTCTACAATTCAGTTTACATTTTAAACTGCAAAGATAAGCCAGGAAGTTATGATATATAAAAGTGTAATAGAGGTATCTTTGCATTATAGTCCAAAGCCAAACCATAGATCTGTAATGAGTTTACATGATCAGCTGAATTGCTATGTATCTGATTGAGTTACCAGGATTTGACAATACAAATGCAGATGCAGGTGATATACTTACTAGACCACTAAAATCAAACCATCAGTGAGTTTATGTGGTGTAAGAGTACTTTTTCAGGCCACACATCGATATGAGCATTCTCAGCTGCTATATTGAACTAGGCACAATGCCAGTAAAAAACCACATTGTCAAATCACTGTGGAGAGTGCAGAAAAAAATAATAACATTAAGAGTCCAATATACTCATGGCAGATGTTTGTGCCAGCATGTCTTTTAAAGGTAAGTTAGGAGAAGGACAAGCTGTCCTGGAGGTGTGATTTTCAAACTATACCCTTGGTAGCTGATAGCTGGATTTCTCCCAATTTCTCAGACAAAGGCCTGCCAAAAAATCCACATTTAACCTCCTCACATTGCCATATTGTGAAACTCAACACTTCTATTCAGCTGGGGAAAAGGTTATGCAGAAATGTAGTATCCACAATCAGCATATAGCCTGAATAAGTGATTTTGAATCTCAAAAACTCAATGATGATTTTATTGTTTAGTGCAGGAGTTTTCAACCTTTTAAAGCCAGGGGCTGGGTCACGCTCCCTCAGACAGCTTTGGGGGCCGGATAGCAATTTTGCAATTCCTCCACCACATAACGCTTCCAGGTGTGGTTGAGGTTGTGGGAAGGCCACATGAAATTGTGCCATGGGCCGCATATGGCCCAGGGGCCGCAGGTTGAGAATCCCTGGTTCAGTGGCTTGATAAAGGTTTCACCTGCATTTGCATTGTGTAAAGATCACCATGACCAAGAAGATAAATTATTTCAATTTCCTTAGCTCCCTAGTAGATCATAATACTCTCTTCTAATGCAGGCTTGTTGAAAAGTTCCATGAAATAGCACAATTAAAGCGTTTTTCATCCAAAAATGACCAAACTATGCTTAATAAATATTACCATTAAAGCAGCCATAGAACTGGAAGTAAATTTCTAACCTGACCCCCAAAATGTTGCCTGATGCATGAATTAATTATACTAATTTGGCATATTTATTGATTAAATGTATAAATTATTACTGTAAAATGTATAAAGGCTTTAGAGGTTTAAAACATGTTTTTTTTCCCTTTAAAAAATCCTTACGTTACCTGCATGTCCCAAGGGCCTTACAATCACAGTATCAGGGCCACTGGAGGAGATTGGCATTTTGATATTTACATTACTAAAAAAGAAAGAAAAAGAAGCCACACGTACAAATCAGAAAACAATTCATTTATATTTACCATATATACTCAAGCATAAACCGACCAGAATATATGCTGAGGTACCTAATTTTGACCTGAGAAATCAGGAAAATAGATTGACCCAAGTATAAGCTGAGGGTGGAAAATGCAGCAGCTGCTATTGAGTTTCAATAATCAAAATACAGTAATACCTTGGATAACGTTTACCTCGGATAACGCTAAAATCGCATAACGTTAAGCAATCTGGGGTGGAGAATTGGATCAAATAACGTTAAGGTCCTATGGGATGGATCCGATAACAACCGCCAGAGCCTGTGCGGTTACAATGTATCTCTATGGAGCCTTAACGTTATCCGATCCATCCCATAGGATTTTAACATGGATTGGATAACACTAAAAATCGGGTAACACCAAGACTTGTGGAACCAAGTCTTAGCGTTTTCCGAGGTATTACTGTACATGAAAGCCTGTCAATGTGGTGATCCAGCCCTCCTCCTACTCTGAAGAGGACCTGGATCAGGGGGCTCTCCCTATTCCCAGCCCAGTTCTGCCTGTACCCGAACCAGAGGATGCCTTGAGCCAGGGATCTCGGCCTGCGCTTGGCCCAAGTCTGTTTTCCCCAGCAGCTGACCTGTCACGTCAGGAGTCTGGCTCTGACAGTGATCAGCTCTCAGTCAGGGAGAGGTCAAGGAAACAGCTACCCCTGAGACACAGGCAGGGTAGAGCGAAGCACCAAAGAAGGCTCCCAGCTAATACTGATTCACTGGGAGGCTTATAAGCAAGCTTTTTGCAGCCTGCCAGTGTCGGTACAACTTTTGTGTGAGACTGACATCCTGCTTGACTTCTAGACTGCCTGCTTAGACCCTGACCTACCTGCCTAGACCCTGACTTCTTTGCCAACCGTGATAACACCCCTGGACACCCTTTGGATTAGACAACTGATTTGAACTACCAGTAAACAGACCTCAGCTCGCCTTTTCGACTTTGATATCTGGATTATCCTCGAACAAGACTCTGTGTGTAGTGCCACCGTGTGGCAACCAGGCCTGCCCAGGTGGGTCAGCATGGTCACTGACAAGGAAAAAAATCCATGGCTACAGCCATGATCAGGGTCTAACCACATCCTGACCAGGACAGGAAATGGTTCCTGACCCAAAGAGGAAGTACAGATCTGTCACATAGCCGGGTAAATAGAGCAGATGACTCGAGTATAAGCCAAGTCTGCTTTTTTCAGCACATTTTTGGTGCTGAAAAAAAGCAACTTATACTAGAGTATACAGTAATACCCCCGGATAATGTTATGACTTGGTTCCACAAGTCATGACGTTATCCGATTTTTAGCGTTGTCCGATGCATGCATCGAACAACGCTAAAAAAAAAAAGCCCTGACTTCAGGAACAAACCGCTTTAAAGGCAGGCAGGTTATCCGATCCATTAGATAACCTAACTATTTCTGAGGCTAATGTTTGCCTCAACTTCCCTGAGGTGTAGCTGTGACTCACCAGTTTCTCTTGGGAGAAAGGGAGGGGCTGCCTGCTCTCTTTATCTCAAGCTTGCAACATCTGAATAACAAAAGCTTGCAAAACCAGTCTGACTAGTTTAGCAAAGCAAAGCAAAAGCAGACATGGGGGTGGGGGGTGGGGATTATTTCAATATGTTCTGACTCCAATTTAAAAACTAAGAAGCCCCAAACGGCCCAACAACTCCCTATGAGCCAGATCCGGCCCTGACACCAATTCATCCAGTCAGCTTCACCCTCACTTCCAGGAGTGATGAGGGTGGTGCGGGCCAGATGGATTGGTGTCATGGGCCAGATCTGGCCCAGAAGCCTTGCTAACAGCAGGGGTGCCTAAACTTTTCAGGCCACGGGCCAGTCACGTGGTTCATGGGTGCTCAAACTACAGCCTGTGTGCCAGATCTGGCCCTGACACCAATTCATCTGGCCCGTTCCACCGTTGCCACTCCCAGAAGCTGGGTGAGTTTTACTTCCGCTTCTGGTGTCATTAGCTGGATCCGGTCCATAGGCCATAATTTGAGCACCTCTGGCTAATGGATAGAAGCAGGACCCAAAATGGATGCCACCATTTACCAACATGCAAGGTTGCCATCTGGAGCCATGAGCACAGGAATCCATTGGTGTCATGGGCCAGATCCAGCCCACACCCTGTTAACAGCAGGGGTGCCCAAACATTTCAGGCCACTGGCCAGTCATGTGGTTCCTGGGTGCCCCAACTACTCCCTAAGAGCCAGATCCGGCCCTGACACCAATTCATCCAGCCCGCTTCACCCTCAGTTCCAAGAGTGATAAGGGTGGTGTGGGCCAGATGGATTGGTGTCATGGGCCAGATATGGCCCAGAAGCCTTGCTAACAACAGGGGTGCTTAAACTTTTCAGACCATGGGCCAGTCACGTGGTTCATGAGTGCCCAAACTACTCCCGGTGGGCCAGATCCAGCCTCCAATGCCAATTCATCCAGCCCACCCCATGCTCATCAATCCCAGAAGCGGAGATTGGGTGAGTTTTACTCCCGCTTCTGGGAGCAATGAGGTTGGAACAGGCTGGATGAATTGGTGTCAGGGCCAGATCTGGCCCATAGGGAATAGCTGGGGTACATAGGGAATAGCTGGGGTACCTCTGCTGTTAACAGGGTGTGGGCTGGATCTGGCCCATGACACCAATGGTGGCCATTTTGTTTCTCTAATGCCTTTGGAGGAGTTGGGGACCACATGAAATGGTGTCGCAGGCCAGATCCAGCCCACAGTCATTGTGGTGTATTGGCTAAAGTGATGGACTGTAACTCAGGAAATCTTGATTTCAATCCTGAAATGTTACCAGATGATCTTAGGCTAGTCCATCTCCTTCAGACTAACCTGTCTCACAAGTTTATTAAGTAGAGGGAAATAGAGCTTTATTGAGCATACTGGAGGAAAGGCAGAGAAGACGGCTAGTAAATTAAGAAAACTAAGGCAAAAGTAAATTGAACAAAGCAGGATGAAATAATAAACACACACCAAGAGAACACATACCTTTGGAAAAGGCGTCTCTCCTCTGAGGTCAAAAGACCCTTTTGATATCCCCCTTTGTAATGGCTGATCCGTGTGGCACAGGAGAGTTTTCTTGGCTTATAGCAAAACCACGGCTCACCAGTGTAGAGATCTGTGAAGTTACAGACCGGCATGTCTCCAGGCAAACACACATTGCATACAGTGATTTCTGAAGTACTCCCTGATTTGAACAGACTTTTAAAGAAGGCTCTGTCTGGCCTTTCTTTTTGTAAATGTTGAAGCACTTGGATCCCTTCACTCGGGTGGACCAAGGACACAGAAACCATGACCTCCCCAGGCCAAAGTAAAGTGAAAGAGACTTTGTACAATCCATTCTGATAATCCAAAACTCTTCCGATAGCTCCAGCTTTCAGATGAGCAGAGTGGATTCTTGCCTGAAGGTAGTCCCCACCATACCGCTTTGGTTTCCCTTCATAATCCCTCACGTAGACCAGCACCTCCAACTGATCACCAACTTTGAAGTATGCATGAGCGTTCACTATCACAAAGTTGCTTTGGGAGGGGTCAGTACTCCTCACAAAGGGGACATTATCTTCTCGAGGTTTGGGCCACTGTACAGATGCAAATAAGGCTTCTTCTTCCTCTCGCTCACTTTTTGACAAAACCTGATGCTCATAGCCGCAGTACGACCTCCTGGGAGTATTAGTCAACTGTGGTGAGAGCTCTTGGTAATCATCTTCTACCAACCATTTCAACCCTGCAGTATTCAGATTCTACAAAAAAAGGAAGCTGTGTGAGAATCATTCCCATCAATATTTCTAACAATGCTTACAAGCTGCTTTTCAGATACCCAAGGAATTTCCAGTTAAAAAACCCCCCATATTACACTGGGGGAGGGGGGGAACATTGTAGATGTACATTTACAGATTGAAAGATACATTTTCATGGGCCAAAATCCAATTATATTTTTATGCCAACATAACACTGATTGATTAAGTCTTGGCAGCAAATTAGAAAAGGGATCTATTGCTGTGTGTTGAGTCAAACAACTCAAAGAATTTCACGTGCTGCTACCATTTGTTTCAACTTGGTTGCCAGTCACTTCATGTAAATGCGACAAACACAAGTGTTTATATTTACTATTTTTATTCTCTGGCATTACTTTAGAGAGGAGGGCTATGTTGTACAGCCGAAGCTTGTTTGTGTTTTGTCTTTTTGTCCTATATGTCCTGTTCATACAGTAGAATCTTGGTTAATGAACAGCTTGGTTAACATAAAAATCACATAACAAAAGGAAATCCATAGAAAATACTGGATCGGTTTACAGAACTTTTTTCTGAACGGACTAATTGGTTTTCAATGCATTCCTATGGGAAACCACATTTTGGTTAATGTCATTTGGTTTTTAATGCATTCCTATGGGAAATTGCATTCAATGCATTTCTATGGGAAATTCGGTTAAAGTACTTTTCGCTGTAAGGAACATCCCAAAGAACGCATTAATTATGTTAACTGAGGTCCAACGGTACATTCATTTCTTTGTATGGGCCTTCTGTTACTTATTTCGTTACCTCATCTATACAAAATCTTTCTCTTGAGTCCAAAATGGCCCTACATATGATTTGCTCTAAAATCTACTCATTTAACTAATCATCTGTGGGGAAAATGTGCATTGTCAACAAGAAACATAACACAGGTCTGCAACCAAAAACTGCATATGATTTTTTTTACTGTTTCTTATAGATTTTTACTTAGTGAAACCAAGAAAAATACTAAAAAAATTCTATCACATCAAGTTTTCTTGCAAAACTCGTGTTTTTAGTTTAATTTAGTGTGAGGTTTGCCTTTAACCCAAAATCTGATATCCTATTCTTGATTCTGAAAACCCTATCCAAAAATTATTTCTTACTTTCATTTAATATTTATTAGAGCTAGAATCAAGAATAATGCAAAGAGAAAATAAGAGGAATGGTGGGGGCGTGGCATAGAAGTGTAGGTTTAGTGATGTGAAGAAGCTCAGATGTTCCATGTCCCAACAGGTTTATTTTATTTGTAGCAAAAGGTGAACATATCCAGGAATCTTACTGGCTGGGTTGAGCATGTTTCAGCATGTTCTCTGGGGTATTATAAATGAGTATAAACATGCCTACTGTCAGATTTGATCATATTTCAACATGGTAAGTTCAGGATCTTGGTTGCTGTATGAGCCAAACTCAGTTTACATCCTGCAGTCAAACGTGACTGTGCTCATTTTTAGTTCTGTATTATGGCCCCAAAAGGTTGTGTTATTTCTCCAGACAACTTTTGTTTTATTAGTGGTGAATACACTATTAAAAGTCAACAGGAAACATAAGTGATTTTGTGAAGAAAATGTATTTTGTTTACTTCAAGTTGAAACTTGGGGATCTTCAATTGTGGTTTAAAAGTAAGAAAACCTCATTCCGTTTTGGCATTCCTATGATATGCTGGAGGAGAGTTTTGAGAGTCCCCTTGACAGCGAGGCGAACAAATAGGTCAATCTTAGAATAAATCAACCCTGACTGCTCCTGAGAAGGTCAAATAGTAAAGATAAAGATAAAGTACTTTGGACATCAAATGAGAAGAGAGGATTCACTTGAGAAAGCCTTGATGCTGGGAAAGGTGGAGGGCAAAAGAAAAAGGGGGTGGCCAAAAATGAAATGGCTAGATGGTTTGTTGTTCAGTCGCACAGTCGATTCCAACCCTTTGCACATTGTAGAGATAATGGGCACAAAACTGAGTGAGTTGAGGAGGATGGTGGAGGACAGAAATGCCTGGCGGACAGTGGTCCATCGGGTCACAAAGGGTCAGAATCGACTGTGCAACTGAACAACAACAACCAATAATATGGTATGAACAGCAAAACCACACTACTGACTGCTATTCTTGTTTGGTAGATGTGAAAGGCTGTAATACAAAAAAATAAAAAGAAGATATCTTAAGTCAAACCTTAATTCAGCTTTTCGTCTAGTGCTTCATAGCTTCCAGTTTGGATAATATCCTGAACGATTTGGAGGATGGAGACACATTGCCTTCCCAGGACGAATCTAGCTCAGATTTTTTTCTGTTGATGAAGTACCTCCACTTTTTTCTCAGAGCAAGCTCAGTGACCTAGCTAAGAGATTTAGGCCTTTCCAAAGATTCAGCCAAATTGCTGGGGTCAAGACTAACAAATAAAAACCTGCTGTCACCTGGAGCATCATTTTTGTGGTACAGGCACCGAAAGAATTCACTCAGTTTTTCTCTAAAGATGGAAATCTCGTTTATTGTAATGATGTTCAAGGGCTAATGAAGTGCTTTGAAATAGAATATGATTCATCTGAGTGGCACCTACTCATTGATTCGTTTAAAACAAGCCTCAAAGCAGTCTTGCTGCATAATGGAAATATATTTGCATCACTTTCTATAGGACACTCGGTGCATCTGAATGAAAATTATAATGATTTAACTGTGATTCTTGACAAAATCAATTATCAAGAACATTGCGGGATGATTTGTGGAAACATTAAAATACTAACTATGTTGTTAGGCCAAGAGGCAGGTTATACAAAATATCCCTGCTTCCTATGTTTGTGGGACGGTCGAGCCAGAGACCTCCATTGGACAAAAACTGACTGGCCACTTCGAGACGCCTTAATCCCTGGTGGGAAAAAATGTCATCAATATGACCTTGGTTCCAACAGAAAAAGTTTTATTGCCACCTCTTCATATTAAATTAGGGCTTATGAAGCAGTTTGTTAAATCACTGCCAAAAGATGGGGAATGTTTCAGATATCTATGATCCAGGTTCCCAAAACTGTCTGAAGCCAAGTTGAAAGAGGACGTTTTTACTGACCCTGACATAAGAAAACTGTTATCCAGTCCCCTATTTTTAGAAACAATTGGAGAAAAAGAAAAGGAAGCATGGGACTCTTTAAAATACGTAGTTCACAAGTTTTTAGGGAATACTAAAGACCCTCACTACAAAACTGGCATAGTATTTCCAAAGCAGATTTACCCCGCCACACCCTTGCCTGCAGTGTTGATGATTTGTGGCTTGGGAGCCCAGAAAACAGTTCTTTGTGAGGCAACAGAAACGTTACTCACGAGGTGAAGTGCAGGAAAAATATTTACAGTGATGACAAAAGAACAAGCTTAGCTGCAGCATACAGGAATGGCATATATACAAGAAGCTCACAGTCCTTAGAGAGTTTCAGCTCTCACTCGCTTTGCTTACCCAGTAAGCTTTATCACAGAGTCCTTGTTGGTTCCTTGCAGACCTTAAGTTGAACAGCTGTTAGGCAAGTTCTTCGTAGAAGCAAGCTCCAAAGCAAAAACATCAGTTATCCAAGCTGCTTGTATTCACTGACACAAGAATCACTACCACGAAGTGGCAAGAGTTCCAAAATCACTGGCCCATAAAGTTACCTCCAAGATGAGCACTCTAGCGAGGTGACCACTCCATTAAGGTGAGGCATTAAGGCGTGCTACATTTTATGCACAAGAGGCTTCTTTCATTAGCTGCTGACCTTGAACAGCTGGCCGTTCTCTAGAATATACCTTAAAGATATACACAACCATTTATCCATGATGCAATATGTGCCACGCCCAGGCACTGCTACTAACATTGTACAATGGATGTTGAATGCGTATAAAGCTCAGGGATGCAAGATGAGTTTAAAAGTTCATTTCTTACACTCTCATGTCGACTATCTTCCTGAAAACTTGGGAGCCTACAGGGAAAAACAGGATGAAAGATTTCACCAGGATGTCTGTGATATCGAGAGATGCTACCAAGGAAGATGGAACGTCAATATGCTAGCTGACTACTGTTGGATGTTCAAATAACAAACAGAAAATGGAAAGTGAAAGCATTTTTGGAAGAGCATAAAAGAGAAGAAAAGGTTTCACAGACAAAAAGAGTGAACACTGAAGTATATTTTATGATGAAATTATTTGTTTAATTATAAGAAATAATGTTTAATTATAAGAAATAATATGTTTAGTTCATTGTAATAAAATAGTGATTTTCTCATCACCCTTATGCTTTTTTAATGCAAAAGCCTCATATTTTGCAAAAGAAAACTGTACGTGATGGGGGGGAATCGAGGTCATTTTTTGATTCAGCACACTAGAAAACATAAAATTTACCAAAAATATCCTATGTAGCTAATTTTTTTTGGCAGACCTGTGTTATCAAAAAGTTAATAGTCAGGATTTAAAAAAAATATGTTTTAGCAGTTTTAAAGGGTCTCTGTATTTTTGGATGCTCCATTTCAGGATGGTCAAAATATGACTAGTTACAACCACTGGTTAAGAAGTTAGAGTAGGCAGAAGGAACGGTACGACAGGATTTCTCTTGGACAAAACTTGATCTCATAGCCACAGTATAGTTTCCTAGAATTTTAGTCAACAACGATAAAAAAAATTTTAGTAATTATTTTGATGCATTTATAAGTGAAATGTGTTTGCACACTGAATGATTTTTTAAAAAGTCTATTGCCAACTGACGTACAGTACAGTACTTCCAATTTCCTTTTTTTTTACAGAATAGGCAAAACTAGCGGTAATAATTTCCTAGCATTGTGTAGCAGTTGTTGTTGTTGTTTCACAGATTTGGTCTCCAAGTCCTCTGAGACTGCCCACCCCAATAAACTAGAAAGAAAGTGGAATAATAGATGCACAATTCTAATAAACTAATCTAACATTGGAAAAATAGAGTGGAAAAAGGTGATGTTTGCTCCCGTTGTCCTGTCCTTGTAAGAGCTAAACAACTCACCCTTAATTGATGGAAGTTGTGAACAAAAGCCAGAATAGCCAGAACTGCCAGAACCAAGTATAAAATATGGATCCTGGAGTAATTGGGCCACATGATCCCTTCATTTCGCTGTCACCCGTGCAAGATGGTGCCACGCTGCGCATATACCACAAGCCTCAATGACATTGTTACTCAGAGTCACATAAGAATTTCACCAGGAACGTCCTTCTGAATTGGCTCTTCCTATGAAAGTACACATTTGAACTTCTGATTAGATCTTTAAAAGCTGTTTAAATAACAATTTGTTTGGCATCTGACATTCAGAAGCATCAAAATCATATATCACTGAAAATCAAAGGATAAACACCTTTTAAAGGATAATTTTTTACACCTGGGCAGTAACAGGTTTGGAAACCCACCCACCCCGGCAAGGGAGGGGGAGCAAAATTGGGTGGCCTTTGGGCAGAGGTGTGTCAAAAATTTAGGTGGCCTTTAGGCGGGGGGTGGGTGAGTAGCGAAATTGGGTGGCCACGCCCACCTCTCTGCCCTGCCCAGACTAACACAGCTACCATTTAAAAAGTTTTATTCTGTGTAAGCATATCAGAGAGTAAACAAAACAAAAAGACAAAAACAATGTGGCACCTTAAAGACTTCTGCAATTTAATGTGAGCTTTTGCGGATCAAGTCTACTGGCTTTTTGGCTATAAACAGAGATGAGCACTGAACCCTAGAGTTGGTAACAACTGGCTTTCAAGAAAGGGCAACCTGTACCTAATAACAGAAGATCCACAATTGGTATTCAAATCTGACATCAGGCGTTGTCCCTACAAGTGGTTCAAGGTCTCCCTTGCTCAAAAGCCAGTCATATCTGACTCTAGGGAGCAGTGCTCATGTCCATTTACAGCTAAAGAACCAGTGCTGCCTGTTTACAGATGTATACATGGCCATATGGCAGGCATGACTAGATCGCCTACACCCTACAGCGTAGGCTCTGCCCATGGTGTAGGCTCTGCCCATGATGTAGGCTCCACCCACAACACAGGCTCTGCCCACAACATAGGCTCCGCCAAAGGCACCTGGTGCATATTAAATAACAAAAATAACTCCCCCCGCCAGATTCCAAAACACCCCGCAGACTAGAGCATGCTGGCTGGGTGTTTTGGAACACAGCAGGGAGTCCCCCGTCTGTGTTCCAAAACGCCCAGCTGACAGGTGGCTTGGCTACAGGGTGTTTTGGAACGTGGACGGGGGCTCCCCACTGCATTCCAAAATACCCAGCCAGCACGTTCTAGTCTGCGATGGGGGCTTCGGTGCCGGGTTTCACAGGCGCATGCCCGTTCAACCCGGCACCCAAGCCCCCATTGCGCAGCCCCCCGGCACCCAAGCCCCCATCTTAACGAATAACTTGTATAACGAGCAAGTGCATGGAATGCATTATGCTCGTTATGCGAGCTATGACTGTACTTAAAGATGTTTTCTATGTTGAACTTATATTTATGCAACCCGAATTAATCTACGTTTTTTAAAACTATGTTATGAAACAATAAATCAACGTGTTTTTTTCCCCAATGCACAACCCTGAATTGACTACCAAACTTTTCTCCCTAGTTAATTGCTTTTTCTTTTGATCCGCTGGCACTCAATGGTCTTTGAGCGGGTCCAGGAAGAACAGCTAAGGGTTTTTAGCTGGAGTTTGCAGCCCAGTTCTCTCTCTGGTTTGGCCCTGGAAGTTCCTAGGGATCCTTTTGTTTAAAGAAGGGTCCTGGAATGGAACAATAAGGAGAACAGGGAGTAGAGAGAGAGGGCTGGTAGCTGACAGAACCTGAAGCTGGATCAACATCTCCTGGGTAAGTAGTCACTTCATCAGTTGAAACAGAGGGCTGCACAGAAAGAGCCTCCTCAAAGATTTGTGTACAGTATTTTTTAACCACAATCACAGTATTTTGAACCACAATTTGTGTATTTTTGAACCACAACCACAGGCGTACCCTAGTAATGGCAACCTTGTGTTGCCAGCTAATCTTTCTCACACTAGGTCAGGTGAACAGAACTGCAGAACTAATTCACCAAATTTCCTTAATTTTGGCAGTTTTACATCTGGCATAGACACAGGAGAAATTGAAATGGAAAATTACAGAATCCCTAAATCTTTGGTGCTATTTTATATGGGTGAAACGGCGTTTGTTAAAACACCAAACAAACAAATCATATAATAACTGAGTTAAAAGGGGCCTTTTAAGCCATTGGGTCCCACCCCCACTCAATGCAAGAATCTGAATCAAAGCAAATATGACAGATGGCTGTCCAATTCTCTCTTGAATGATTCCTGTGTTGGAGCGCTCACCATCCGCATTTGTTTCATTTTATGGACGGCTCACTCAGCTGGCTTTTGCTAACTTTCCCACCAAAGTGGTCCCTATTTATCTCCTTGCAATTTCTTGCTTTCGAGCTGCTAGGTTGGCAGGAGCTGGGACGGAGATGTGCGCTCACTCTGTCGTGCAGCATTGGGGTCTCAACTGCTGACCTGGCCGGCCTTCCAGCTAGCAAAGCGAGCTTCTTAGCCACTGGGCCAACAGCAGCCTCTTGCTAGAACCGGTAGTAACTTTTCTCAGTGTCCCGGAGAACCGGTAGCAGCTTTTTTTTGGGGAAAACACCTTTAAGGCTTACCTTTTCACTGGTTCCCCCACTGTGCATGCGTGCCAAGCACAGAGACTAACGTCCTCTGGCCAGGAGGAGGAATGGACTTCAGCTGTAGGAGGCGCCAGGCTGATAAATCCGTGCCGTCACCTTTACCAGACCTTTGTCCAACATCCCCCAGATAGTTATGTTGTGGTATTGATAGTCATGAGGCACTTTTAGCCATTGTGTATTGATTTATTGTATATGAACATGTAATTTTACATGTGTTGTGAACCGCCCTGAGTCGGCTCTACCGAGTAGGGCTGTACAGAAATCGAATAAATAAATAAATAAATAAACTTCTTTAACTGTTGAAAAGTTGAAAAGTGACAAAATGAAGCCATCTTGTGGTGAGTTCATTCTGTAGTTCCTTCCATCTGACCTAGTGTGAGAAAAAGATTAGCCAGAATAAGCTTTAAGTTCTGGTTTAAAAGCTCTGGTTGATTTGTGTTTGGGTGGGTGGGTGTATTTTAATGTATTATTTATTTTATTTATGGGTTTGTGTTGTGGGTGGATGGGTGTTTTGAGGGGTGTGTGTACTTATTTTTATTTTATTTTTTATTATTATTTTCTTTGGCCCCACCCACAACATCAGTGATGGGATGTAACAGGTTCTCACCAGTTCGCCAGAACCGGTATTAACTTTTCCCAGTTTCCCGGAGAACCGGTAGCAGCTTTAGGGGGGAACCACCTTCGGGGCTTACCTTTTCACTGGTTTCCCCACTGCGCATGCACGCCAAGCACTTGGTGTGCATGCTGTCCTCCCAAGTGGGGAGGAGGAAGAGAAGCTGCTAGCCTGAAGCTCCCTATAGCCTGCTCCCCAGGGTAAGTGACTCACCTTTGGATGTGGTGTGTCTGTGTGTATTTTAATGTGTATTTAATACTGCAGTAGCTCAAGTCACTAAGACGCTGACTGGGAGGCAGAAGGTCAGCAGTTCAATTCCTGAGTACTGCAGGATGGAATGAGCTCCCGTCTCTGTCCCAGCTCCTGCCAACCTAGCAGTTCGAAAGCAAGAAATTGCAAGTAGATAAATAGGGACCACTTTGGTGGGAAGGTAACAGCGTTCCATGTGCTCTGGTGTCTAGTCATGCCTGCCACATGACCATGGAAACGTCTGCAGAAGCAGACAGCGCTGGCTCTTCGGCTTAGAAACTGAGATGAGCACTGACCCCTAGAGTCGGATACGACTGGCTTTCGAGCAGGGGAAACCTTTACCTTTTACCTTAATACATTTACCTATATTGACATACTACCACAGTTCCTAAAAAGGCCTGGCGGCTGGCAGGCCTGGTGGCCTGGCTTGGGGTTTTTAAGCAAAGTCTTGGAGTTACCTCATCAATAAGCTACACCTGTGCTGTTCCAAGTTCTGTTCCAATTGGAGAACCCTTAAGGAGGTAGAGCTGTTTTACATTTACATTAAGGTATATTATCCTAGAGAACTGGTTAGCCAAAGACTTAGTACCTAACTTCTTTAACTGTTGAAAAGTGCCAACATGAAGCCATCTTGTGGTAAGTTCATTCTGTAGTTCCTTCCATCTGACCTAGTGTGAGAAAGATTAGCCAGAATAAGCTTTAAACTCTGGTTTAAAAGCTCTGATTGATTTGTGTTTGGGGTGGGTGGGTGGGTGGTGGCTGTATTTTAATTTTATTTATTTATTTATTTGTTTTATTTACGAGTTTGTGTTGTGGGTGGGTGGGTGGGTTGAGGGGTGTGTGTGTGTGTGTGTGCTTATTTTTATTTTTTTATTTTTTTATTTGGCCCCACCCACGACATCATGATGTCATGATGTTAGCTCCGCCCACACTGTGATGATTTCACGGTGGGGGTAGTAAAATTTTTGACATCCCACCACTGCGACAACATCATGTGATGATGTTGGCTCCGCCCATGGTGTCATGACATCATGATGTTAGCTCCACCCACACGGTGATGACATCGCGGTGGGGTAGTAAAATTGTTGACATCCCACCACTGTAACCTGAGCTAATAATAAGAGAATACAGTACAAGGACTCTTCCAAGCTTTGCCTTCCTCCCTTCCCTCTGCTAAAGGAAACCTCCCCTTTCTTTGCACCCGTGGGCCGGATAGCCCAGGACCCATAGCAGCAACTATCCCAGGACCCTCCTCGGTCCATCCTCTCCGCCCCAAAAAGAGCAGGAGAGGAGCAAGAAACCCCCCCCCCCAACCCGGCTTAGGAGCATCACTCACCCAGGCCTTCTTTCTGTCTCGCAGCAGTACCACCTCCTTGGACACGGGGGTGGGTGAGACCACCCACGCGGAGCTTTCTCCCCCACCCCCGCGCGGGTGGGCGCGCCCTCCCGGGTCAGGCTCCCTTCTCGTTCTCCTCCTGCAAACTGCTACTGACTGGCTGCTCTCCTTTCGGAGGCGGTGGCTTTGCGAAAAGGGACGAGACCACCAAGGGGGGGGGGAGGGGGGGAGTCTTCTTGCATCGCCGGGAGACTCTTTGTCTCTTCCGTAATCTATTGCCAGCAGATTTGGGCGCGCCTCTGATCACCAGTGGATGCATCCTCCGCCCCTGCTGGCTGGCTCGTTGGCATCTTCTCATCAGCCTCTGGAAATGGTCCCCCCTCTCTCCCCCCCCCTCTGTTTGGGCTGGCTGGCTGAGAGGATTCTGGGAGCTGTAGTTGGAAATAGTAATGTTCCTGAGCTCTGGCGCGCGATGCCTCTCGGCCAGGCATCCGGAGAGAGACAGCAGAGATCTATACATGGCTGTGAACAAAAGATAAAACAGAAAGATGGGGGGGCACGTTATGGCACCTTAAAGACTAACTGCTGTACAGTATTTTAATGTTTCCTTTCGTGGATCAAGTCCACTTCGTCAGACATAAGAGGGAGACTTCATGTGGCATTCATTTATACAGGTCAGGTACAGAGGCACAAAACAAACATTGTGGGATTATTGCATAAACTCGTTGTATAATGCCATAATGCTTATTTTGCATCCATCTACTAACCTTCCAGCCTAGCAGTGGAAAAGCAAGAAATTGCAAGTGAATAAATAGATACCACTTAAGTGGGAATGTAAACAGCATTCCATGCACTCCAGTGTCTAGGCATGCCTGCCACATGACCATGGAAACGTCTGCAGAAGCAGACAGCACTGGCTCTTTGGCTTAGAAACAGAGATGAGCACTGACCCCTAGAGTCAGATACAACTGGCTTTCGAGCAAGGGAAACCTTTACCTTTACTAAGTGGGAATGTAAACAGCATTCCATGCACTCCAGTGTCTAGGCATGCCTGCCACATGACCATGGAAAGGTCTGCAGAAGCAGACAGCGCTAGCTCTTTGGCTTAGAAACAGAGATGAGCACTGACCCCTAGAGTCGGATACGACTGGCTTTCGAGCAAGGGAAACCTTTACCTTTACTAAGTGGGAATGTAAACAGCATTCCATGCACTCCAGTGTCTAGGCATGCCTGTCATATGTTCACGGATACATCTGCAGACGCAGATAGCGCTGGCTCTTTGGCTATAAATGGAATTGAGCACCAAATCCTACAGTCCCAACAGGTTTTGAGCAAGGGCGGCCTTTACCTTACTAACCATTTGCAACCCAACAGGGCCAAACATCACAACAAATCTGAATACCAATCAGGGATCTTTTGTCATTACCAGTTGTAAAAAGCCACACTGATTTGTAAAGTTACCTGTTATGGTAGCCAGCCCTTCTGCACCTCTTTACCTGATGTGTATAAATTGATGCCATGAAGTCTCACTCTTATGTCTGTTGAAGTCGACTTGATCCACAAAAGCTAATATTAAAATGCAGGAGGTAGTCTTTAAAGTTTTAAAATGTTTTTGTCATTTTGTTTCATTTACTCTCTTGCACAGACTAACATGGCTACCACTTCAAAAACTTCATACATATGCTGGAAACACATCTCAAAGGTTTGAATATTTGCCAAGAGTTTCTGAGACATTATCATATTTGGTCCATCACAACTAACAGGTTGTTATATGCTGCAGTTTTCCACATTGTTTCCATTCATGGGGTTAGCTTTTTTGCTTATACAGTAAAACCTCGAATAACGTTAAAACCTGGTTCCACAAGTCTTGGTGTTATCCGATTTTTAGTGTTATCCGATGCATGTTAAAATCCTATGGGATCCATAGAGATACATTGTAACCACACAGGCTTTAGCGGTTGTTATCCGATGCATCCCATAGGATCTTAATGTTATCCGATGCAATTCTTCCCCCCAGTTTGCTTAATGTTATGCGATTTTAGTGTTATTCGATACTAATGTTATCTGAGGTATTACTGTACAATAATACCCCGGATAACATTAAGACTTGGTTCCACAAGTCTTGACGTTATGCGATTTTTAGTGTTATCCAATACATGTATCGGATAGCGTAACAATCCTATAGAGCTGTCTCGGATAATGTCAACTCCATATACATTGTAACTGGCACAGAGTGCAAGGGAAAGTCAAGGAAATATGCTGGAACCTTAAAGAACTTTAAGAAATAATTGTCTAAAGGGTAAATACATTACAGAAACATGCCAAGCCACCCTGACTTTAGGGGGGGGGGGGGACAGAGCATTTTTAAACTTCTGAAAACTTTATAAAGTGCTGTTTTAAAAGGTAAAAACAAAACTCTACATTTCAAAAACATTCCCAACCACCCTGACTGCAGGGAAACAAAACATGAAACATTTTTAAACTTTTTAAAACTTTGTACAGTAAAGTGGCTGTTTAAAGGATAAATAAAGTGCAAGAACATTCCAAACCACAGAATACAGTAAACAGTAAACAATTGCAGCTCAGTTTAATACAGTACTGAACAGTATGGATTTTAACTGGAGGAGGAGGAAGACAACTCAATAACAGCTGAGCAAGATGGTTCTTCATCAGTTTTTTGTCTTTTTAAGAACTTTTCCATCGGCTGTTGTTTCTGGCGCTGCTTCAATTCGTTTTTAAAAGCTAACAGCAGGGGTGCCCAAACTTTTCAGACCATGGCCCAGTCATGTCGGTCATGGGTCCCCAAAGAACAGTCAGTGGGCCGGATCTGAACCATGACACCCTCGTCGCTCCCAGAAGCGGAAGTAAAATGCACCCGTGAATGGCACATGGCCTGAAAAGTTTGGACACCCCTGCTGTTAGCTTTTAAAATGGATTCATATGCACATGGCTCCTGAGGGCCACTTTGCATAATGGGTAAATATTGGCATCTATTTTGGGCCTGCTTCTATTGCTGTTAGCCAGGGGTGCCCAAACTTTTCAGGCCACAGTCCAGTCATGTGGCTCATGGGTCCCCAAACTATGGTCTGTGGGCCGGATCTGGCCCATGATGCCAATTCATCCGGGATGCACCAGCCTTGTCACTCCCAGAAGCTGAAGTCAGGTGTGTTTTGCTTCAGTTTCTGGGAATTATGAGGGTGTCGCAACCCGGGTGAATTGGTGTCATGGCCGGATCCGGCCCATGGACCATTGTTTGGGCACCCCTGGCTAACAGTGATAGACATTTACCATCATGCAACATTTACCATCATGCAAAGTGGACATCTGGATTCCCCAATAGATAGCATATCAACACCACAAAAAACAAAACAAAACAAACAAACAAAACCCACAGAGATGGACAATGGAATCTCTTTTTAGAAACAAAAACTGTTTTTTCCCAAACTTTGTAAACAACCCACCACTAGCAGATTCACAAAGAAACAAAGATGTAGAATGGAATCTCTTTAAAAAGAAAATAAAATCAATCTCACCGAACTTTGTAAACAACCCACCACTAGCAGATACCCCTCTTGGTATAAAAAGGAACATCGCTGGAGGGTGTTAGCAGTTCTATGGGAAGAATGAGGGAACACAGTTCAGAGCGGGTTCTGTGGTAAAAGGAGGACTGAGGAAAAGAGGCCTGAGAGATTTCTGTGATAAAAAGAGAAGTCTAAGAGAGTTCAGAGTTTTTCTGAGGAAAAAAGAGTCCTGAGGGTTCTGAGGTAAAGAGAGCAGGGAGAAAGAAGGAGTTTTGAGGGAACAATTCTGAGGTAAAAGATCAGAGAATCTTTAAGAAAGAAGAAGGGAATCTTGACAGTACTAAAGGACTACTTAAATATGTTTTCTCTGTTGGAATTACTCTTTTTTTTTACTATGTTATGATACAATAAATCAACGTTGTTGTTTTTTAAAAGTCTCTTTATTGGGTAAGAGTTAAAATGCATACAAGCCTCTGAATATGCTACCTATTAAACCTCCTGACAGAAGAAAAGCAGCTAAGGGCTGTATAGCTGCATTGCCGGCCAGCTCGGCCTCTGGGAGCTTTGGTTAAAGGAGGTCCAGAGCAGAGGGGGCCGGCTGGTTTCGTGACACCCCCCTCCGTCCACCTCCAACCCCCAAGCCAATTGGAGCAAAAGTTTCATCTGCCTATCTTTCCACTGTGCCAAAGAATGCTCCAATAATCTGAAGAATGAAGCCAAAATGCCAAGACTTCTTTCAAAAATATTGACCAAAAACAAAAAAAACCCAGAAAATTCAAAATGGCTCTCAAGAACTCCTCCCATACACTTCTCTCCTCGTGCAAACCCGCAACAACAACAAGGAAGGCGGGCTCATCCTTTACTGCCCAGCCCAGGAGCAATGCATCCTGGGAAAATGTTTTGTGTACAGGTACAGGTATCAGAGAGTAAACAAACAAAAGACAGGAAACGTTGTGGCACTTTCAAGAATACAGTAACTGCTGTACGATTTTAATGTTAGTTTTCGTGGAGCAAGTCCATTTCGTCAGTGAGATTTCGTGGCATTAACTGCTTCAAATCTGAAGACCCAGCACTATCTGCTTGGTCATACAGCAGGGAGGATTGGTCATGTGGCAGGCATGACTAGACACCGGAGTGCACAGAACGCTGCTAGGTTAAAGCAGCGGGGAACATCTCTGGAAATCTTAATTATGGTAACTTAAAATAGCTAGACAGATTCCTTTTTATTTTAGGGGAATACTTGTCTGAAACATCCTTTTTCTCTAAAACAAATTAAAGTTAGAAAATATTTTTTATGCTGAGATCTGTAACCTGATTCATCAGAACCATGCTACCAATTTAAATAAAAATATTTTCTTCAATCAACGCGTGTTCATTGAAAATGGGATATCGGTCTAAAAGACAGTAAGTCCCTCTTTGTTTGCCTCTTGAAAATGCTACCAAAACCTCTCATAGTAAATTGGGCTCGTCTCTGTAAAGAGAGAGAGAGCCAGGTGTTTGGATCAGCCTGGATTGGCTGGGGAACGAATGGTGAACATATTTTTTCTTGCGTGAGCTTGGGAGAGTTCTAGAGGGGATTTTTGTTGAATAATCCGCCTTGGATTGAACGCTGAGAGGCCCGAAGTGAGTGAGGAAGAACGTGCATTCATCATATAGACTTATCTAGATCAAAAAGGATAATCAAAGGCTCCCCTCCCATGCTTTACGTCCAAAGAAGACAATAATAGCTCTTACTTATAACCCACATTTTCTCCAAAGACCTCAGGATAGCATGCACATTTTCTTCCCGCCCTCTCTTCATCCTCACTTAAAATATCTGGTGAGAGACATTGACTTGCAAGTTTTGAAGGGATATCTGCAGTATGAATTAGATTCTCCCAGTTAGTGTCCCACACGTTAAAAGTTTTCATACCAGATTCTTCCCCACAACAAAAAGAATCCTGGGCCAAATTAAAAAAAATATGAATTTCAAAAAAAAGTGAGGACCAATGTTTGAGAAAAGGATGGGTAACAGCTGACCTGGCAAGAATATGTATGAAAAGGATCTAGGGTTCTTGGTATACCACAATAGGTGATGTGATGGGGAAAAAATTAAATTAATCATCTAATGTAGTACCAGGCCACATCAACAAAAATACACGGTTCAGTTCAAGAGAAGTAACAGCATCACGCTTATTTTGCTATAGTAAAAGCTCACCTAGAATACTGTCTCTAATCGATGGTGGGCAGCCAAAATTTTTACTCCCACACTGTGGGTGGAGCTGACATCACGGGCGGAGCCGACATCATGACGTCGTGGCGGAGCCGATGTCATGACGTTGTGGTGGAGCCGATGTCATGACATGGTGGAGCCGACATCATGACAATGTGGGCGGAGCCGAGGTCATGACGTCATGACAATGTGGATGGAGCCAACGATGTGGGCGAAGCCAACAAAAAATAAAATAAAATACAGTACACAAAAATAGAAATAAAAAACACATAAAAATACAAATTAAAATAGATATTAAATAGAAATAAAAAACATAAAAATACAAATTAAAATAGACATTAAATAGAAATAAAAGCACACTACATAAAACACCCACCCACCGCAAACACAAACCCTAGTCACTTACCCTGGCTGGGGTCAGGGAGCAGCAGGCAGGCAGCAACAGTGGCGGAGGCCTAGCCCGGCCTGGCAATGCGGCCTGGCCTGGCCTGGCCTGGCAGTGCACCGAGGGAAGGCCCCCAAGGGCCTTAACAGCCAGCCACTGTGCCCTTCCTTGCAGCCCAAAATGGCTGCTCGTAAGTACGCATGCGTCAAAATACCATTTGATACATGACATGTGCACCTTCAGTATTCAGCACGCATGCGTCAAATTGTGTTTTGACGCATGTGCACTGACAAGCAGCCATTTTGGGATGCAAGAAAGGGCAGCCGGAGAGGCAACCGAACCAGTCGCCTCAAAAAAAAGTAAACATCCCGGATGGTCTCCCGGGTTACTACCCCACCCCTGGATTTTTACTACTGGTTCGGTAGAACCGGTCCGAACTGGCTGCTGCCCACCACTGTCTCTAATTCTGGTTGTGGTAGTTTAAGGAGGATGTTGAGAAACCTGAATGTCTGCAGAGTACAAAAGACTGTTTGGTGGGAGAAAAGTTAAGCTGGAGGTTTTTATCTCGAAACTGGTGGCTAAATATGTCAAGGAACGACTTAACTGTGAATTCCCTGCTTTAGCAGAAGATCCTCCAGCTCTATAATTCTGTGAATTCCTGTACTAAGATTTCAGTATGATACCAGTGCTCTTGCAAAAAGTGCTGCCTCATCACTGTTGCCTAATGAGAGCTGTAAACTGAACAGTCAGGAAGGAGTGTCTCAGTCATTTCAGGCTCTCCCAAGCTTTCTCATTACTGTCTTAGCAAATAGGATGGTGAAAATGAGCCAACTGGAAACCCTATGCAGTCAGAATGGTGTATCAGATGTAACTCTTCCAGATTTATATTGTGCAGTTCAGAGTACTGTACTATGTGTCCAAGGACAAGATGGAAGGACAAAGTGCCATTGTCATATTTGAGACAAGAACATCTATTCAGCAGTGAGTACTGTTTCCTTTCTGTGCTTTGAATGGGACAGAGAGAGATGATGAAGCGCTGGGATTCGCTGATGGATTCATCTATTTGCAGGAGACTAACTTGAGAAGCCCAGGGGGAGATCAGTGAAACAAATGCCACCTCTCCCCCCCCCCCCGAGGGCAAGAGCAGGAAGGAGGTTGCAACCAAGATCCCAACTGCCATTTGACATAGCAGAAGCCCAGGGGGAGCTACGTTTGAACCATGGTGATCTGATTTTCACAGCTTTTCAAGATACTCCGGACACCCACCAATAGCCGGAGGGGAGAGAGAAATCTATTATTGATTTAGAAAAATGTATTAATTTTTTGTGCTGTGTTGTTTTGCTGATTGTAAGCCGCCCTGAGTTGCCATGGTGAGTGGGCGGCGATATAAATCTAAAATAAATAAATAAATAAATAAATAAACTTGAGAAGGCTCAGATAGTCACAGTGTTTTAAATGGGAATCTTCTGCAAGCTAAGAAACATCACACTTAATTCAGAAAAATCTTTATTCAGCTACATCAATACAAGTTACTCTAAACTGCACATTTTCAAAAACTGTAACATGCAGTTTTGTTTTGTTTTTTAAAAAAATCCCAACATTATAAAATTCCTATTACACCAACTAAGTTTACAAATAACATTTTTACTTGCCTCTATGGTTACCTAGCTTGCAACCACATTGCCTTTTTACATGGTTATAGCGTTTTGTGGACACAAATATATAATCAATTAAATTTTTCTTATAACCCCTTTCTCTCAGACTAGCCTATCTATGTAGGTGTGTATTTTGTCTCAAAGACAACGAAGCTGCTCTGCTGAATTCAGTAAGAACAGCAGACGGCCTCATGACTCTAGAAATGTTACACAGGACTCACTCCATTTATTGGTAGTGGATGAGTCATCATTACCAACAGGCCATACTGTATTGTCATTGTTAGATTTAATTAAGGAGAAAGATGAAAATGTATTGTCCTAAAGTCATTTATTTAAATGGTGAATCCACTAATTTAAACAAAATGCCTGGATGTTTAGTCAAAACATCTTATGCAAAGAAGGAAATTATGGAAGCAGCCTCAATTGGAGTGCTCCAAAGCTTACCAATGGAACACAAGTACAATTATAAGGCTACTTACAGGAAAACCAAGTGACTCATCCCATGCCACCTCTAATGCACTATTGAAAAAGAAGGGAACACTTTCCAGAGTGTGACTAGAGAAATCGTGATAAAAGTAGTGAGATGGGGCATGAGACAGAATTGTATCCCTGCTGTGAGAGCACAAACATCTCTCTGCCCCTTGTGTCAATTCCACAGGAGCAGAGAGAAAGCTACAAGAACACCATAATTCCCATGTATTCTTCTCTAATGAAACAAGCAAGCACAGACATCATGCAACTACACTTAACTGTGACAAGCAGATTCTACTGAGAGCCAGTGTTGTGTAGTAGACAGAGGGGAGACTTAGATTCAGGAGACTTCAGATCTTTGCTTAGCCGTAGAATCTTACTAGGTGTGATGATGGTAAATCAGGCCTTGAAAATCTCACATATTTTGAAAACTCAGAAAAGTTGCTACAAATTGGAATTAGGCTTGACAGAACATAATAGCAATTCTAATTTAGACCAATGCTGGATTTAGTTTACCAACAGCAGCTAATCCACTGGGGGGAAACCACGGCCTTACCCTTAAAATTTCCTCTTTTATAATTCCTTTTTTGGCATTCTACAAACACACTCACAAATTTATTTTACGAAGGGAACTGATGGATTAAATGCAATTGTTGAAAGAGATCACTGAATCAATGGGAATGTGGTAATGCACAAGTTTTCTTGATTCTTTGACTAATTCATGGATAACTTTACTCTAGATTAACACTGGCTTTAGACTAGTCAATTTAACTCAAGTTTCAGAAAAATAATCAGCAGAGGACATAATGTATATGTATCAACTCCCCCAAGAACCACATTTTAAGAATCTAGTGAAAATTCCAAAGGAACAAATAAACACTTCGTTTTGTTAATATGAAAAATTTCATAGTTTACTCTTCCCCAGGGCAAAAACTTTCCCCTCTGGCTTTTTGTCTACAATGCTATAAACCTTTTTGCATATATACATGCAAATTACACATCACTCTGCAGAAGCTTACCAAAGCCTCCTAACTAATGTTCTATGCAAGCAATTACTATCAAACAGATTAAATTGTTTTGTGTGGAAATACAGAGAAAAATTACGCCTTATCTTCTATATTGTGCATATGTTCATCTAGTAAAAGCATTTTGGTTGTTCCATGCACACTTGAGAATATTAGCTAAACAAAGTTTGTATTTAATATATATGAATTTTAACAGAAGTGTTTGTGCATATGATTTTTTCAAGTTCCACTATTGCTGATAAATACTATGAAACTTTTGTAAAATGAGACAATTCTGTGGAATAATCTTTCTTATGGCATCTATGAATCATGTTTTCTTCCCCAGAATACATTCAAATAACATGCTGTAGCCAACTCTAGTCAGATACTTCACCATAATACATCACAGTAGAAAGACAATTCCCACACAATTCCATAAATGCCTTTTAATTTCACAGACCTGTATTCTGTTAGATACTATGTGTAGAAGAGTCTTTTTCACACATTAATCTTCTTTTAACATTGTCTATATAAGAGGGACTCCATTAATCTCTTGCACCAGCATAACCCCTTGTTTGCTGTGGGGCATTTTCCAGCTTGCATATTTATAAGCCAGAGATTGACGGAGCTAATAACAGATTCCACTGGATGCTGAGCCCTTATATTCTGCAATTGGAAACAGGACAGTTGCTGCATTTTTTGATAGAGTTAAGAATTGTTCATCTTTTGGAATTCATTTCAGTGTTCTGTAAACATCATCCATAGTATATAACTCTCCAAGCCTTCTAAATGCTGAATATTTTAGCTTCTACTGATTTTTGCCTGGTTAAAAAATGTTTATCCAGCCATCTAGAAAGCAGGTTATCTTAATCTCTTTCTCTACCATCAAAAGAATCAGATTTTTCTCTTACAAAAAAATCTTCAAGTTTAGCAACAACTAAAATTTGAACTGAGTCCCAACAACAAAGGGCAAAGTTTAAACAGATTTTGAAATAGGCTCTTAATATGAATGAGTACTTATATTACATTGATATAATTTGGATAGTACCTAACTATCCAAATCATCCCTTGAAGGCTTAGGCCTCTTTCTTTCTATCCCAGAACAGGTATTTAGTTAATTAACCATGTGTCTCCACCAGCATTTATCAAACTTATGTTCTACAGAACACTGGTGGACTTCAATTCCCAGAAGTATAAGCCAGTACATTGGCTGATCAATGCTTTCAGGAATTGACTTAGAGTTTTGGGAATTGGAAGTCCAAAAGCCAAAGTTTAGGAAACACTGGTCTACACAATGGACTTAAGAGGTCTGGCACTAATTTTGTATTCAGGATTGGAAATGGACTAGAATTCTCAAATCCTAAAGAAAACCATACTAAATCATTTTAAAATGGGAAAGGAGGCTCAAAAACTGCTGCAATACAGAGTGTGTAATCTTGAACAAATAAGATTGCAAGACCCCCCCAAAGCAGATCTTGAATTAAGCCCTTTTATATTCACATTGCTTTTCTAATAAAAGACCACAGCATAAACCTTTGCACTTCACAAAACAGTGATACATCTGAAGGTAAAGGTTGAAGCTGTAGTGACAGCATTTTACAAATTGCCTCTTCATCTGTATATAGCAAAATAATTTCTCTGTGGTAATCTTATAAATTGAAAAATACAAGATCTTTAAGTGACAAGAACTATTCATAATAAATATTGGGAAAGTATAGACTGGTTTACTGGAGGGGGGGATGGTTCTGGATGGAAATTATTTTTACAACTTAAAGCAGAAGGATTTAAGAAGTGTCCCTGACTGCTGGAAACTCCAGACTTATGAGCCAATAGAAGGTAGTTGTGTAATTTGTCTAGTGGACAATTATTTGTCAGCGCTAAAGCAAATCCAACCACTTGGCCTTTATGTCTTACTACTGACAGAAGAGATGAACCAACAATGCCCTAACATAAATTCAGTTTGTTTATCTTAAGTTACAATATCACCAGAGCAAGACTGTATTTGCATATGAAAAAGAACTTGCCAGAAGAGCACTGCCCTCATAAAAGGAGAACAAATCCATCAGTGTGGTCTTTGGAGAAAAGTGGCAGAGGATTATTCATCCTTCTCTGCAACCCTTCAAATTGCCAGGCAGGCTCTGCTGCACCATGTTTGAAGAAACTTTGTGTAAGATCATGACAAGCAGCTAGGCTGCATGAAATTCAGTAGCCACATTTATAAAGCAGGTTTTGTTGCAAATTGGGCAACTACTTCACTGTTTCTTAAAACAAGGCAACACAGCCACAAAACAAACACTAGCAAACAAAATATCCAAAAAAGTGGCTTAGTACCTGAGTTGAAGTATATATTTCCAAATTGCTATTTAATATACATTATTATTAACTATGCATGTCTTGCACTCCTATGTCCCTCAAATTACAAAATTCTGATTATTTCTTCCCATAGTCTATTAGGATAAGAATTTTAATAAGAGCATGTTTGCCTTCTGGGAAAATGTAATTGTTCAGTTCAGTGAAGGTAATAGGAAAAGTAGTTAGACACTTCAAAATTATATTTTGTAGAAATCAGTTACTGTTCAAGTGCTATTTAAAAAATTAAGCACAGTTATATCCATCGTAGTGAACTCTACCTGTTACAGTTTTAACATACTGAGAGTCAAAGGACAGAAGATTAGCAAAACCGTTTACAAGCTGATTTGTTCCAACAGTGTAGAGACACATACCTTCCCACCCCAAACGTAGAAAATGTGTATAAATAATAAAAAGCATGTTACTATGCTATACAGGAATGCTAACAATAAGAGCTGGGAAGGAAGAGTCATGCCCTGTCTGTTTTCTTTCTGCCATTTCTTCATTCAAATTGCAAATTTCGGCTGCATGACCAATCTCAGCTTGTGTTGAAGCAAACATCTCTTGAGATCCTATCACAGCACTGCATAAGGCAGCTTGGTCTTCAGACGAAGCAGGCCCGGGACTCTCTATTCCATGGCTGCAAGTTGTATCGTCATTGGCTCTGTCTAATTGCTCAACAGATTTTAAATACTGCTGGAGGAGGCTACTATCCTGCTCCCCATTTAAGCTTGCCTTACTACACTCCCCGTAGTGCAGCAAAACTTCCTCCAGTTCTGAAGGACATCCTGGGAGAGAATTCTCACACTGTTTGACTGTTTCCAAAGAATTTGCTACAGAGTTCTCACTTGCTTCTGTTAAATGTCCGAAGGAGTCCCGAGATTCATTAAGGCAATTGTGGCCAGTCACGCAGGACTGAAAACCCGAGTCAGGAAATTCTGGCAAATATTTCTGATGACAAGCTTCAGCAGCTGAACCTAACCAGGTCGAACTATCAAGAGGAGAAGGTGCTTGATTTAGTCCAGATGACTCCATTGGTAGTTTGGAGGGACGCAAAATGCTCGATGTAGGAGTATCCTGTTGCCAGATAATACTCAGATGTGAATTTACCGAAAGCTGCCACTCCTCGAAAGACCGAACCTGTGAAATATAGCAAGTTCAGTGAAAGAGAGAAAAATGCATAACAGCTAGTATCAAACACAGTCTCACATATGTCTCTTTAGTGTATTTCCTTGAGTGTCTTGGTTTTAACAAATACTGTACACAATTTTTAAAAGTCTTAGGGGTAAAAATTTTACCTGATTCCAAAGAAATTTAACAGCTTCCTCTTGCACTATTCTTTGAAGTTTCTCTTCATCTTTTTCTTTTCTTAATCTGCAAATAACATACTTCAAAATTTTAAAACTGTTACAAGATAAAGATTGCCCTTGCTGAAAGCCACTCTAAGGTTCAGTGTTCAACCAGTGGCGTAGCATACCGGGGGCAGTGGGGGTGGCAAAATTTCACAATAAATAGGACTTTGCTGCTGCTGCCGGACTTCCTAGCAGCCAGGGTGAAGATGCTGCTACAGGGACAGGCACTGGGACCCTCCACCACTGCTGGTGTCCTGGCCCCCACCCTGGGCACAAAAGGCCACTATGGCAGCAGGACTTTGCAGCTGCCCCTGGACTTCCTAGCAGCCGGGGTGAAGAGGCCACTGTGGGGACGAGCACCGCGACCCACCACCACTGCCATCATCCTAGGCCCTGCCCTGGGCCAGGGCACAAAAGGCCGCTACGACAGCAGGACTTTGCCCCTCCCCCCCAGACTTCCTAACCAATTGCCCTGCAGTAATTACCTGTTTTATTTTGTGCTCGGGTTGTCCACAATGAATTTCTGTAAATTTTGGAGCCTTTTGGATTTAAATACCCAAATAAGGGGGCAGTGAACTTAGCCTACGCCCTGGGTGGCTGAAACCCACGCTATGACACTGTGTTCAACTCTGTTTATAACCAAAGAGCCAGCACTGTCTGTGTCTACAGATGTTTCCATGGACATGTGGCAGGCATTACTAGACACTGCCAGTGCATGGAATGCCATTTACCTTCCCACCAAAGTGGTACCTATTTATCTACTTGCAATTTCTTGCTTTCAAACTGCTAGGTTGACCGGAGCTGGGAAAAAGACAGGAGCTCATTCTGTCCTGCAGTACTGTACTCGGGAATCGAACTGCTGACTTCCTGCCTTCCAATCAGCATCTTAACCAATTGAGCCACTACAGTCCTGTTATGTAACTTACAACTGATATTAAACTTTAAACAATATCAATGTAATGTCTATGTTATCACCCATGGTAGGATTTTCAGATTTTCGGACTGCAAAGATCATAATTCTTTAGTCTGGGAGTTCAACATGGCAGATACCTAAATTTGGGTCATGTGAAAGAAATTTGGGTCATGTGAAAGGACCTTTCTTTCAGAACATGAAGCCAGGTAGACCTTCCAGCTTAGACCTTTCTCCAAGGTGAGCCACATTTAGATGTCTATACATTTTTCTGTTAGCAAGAACTCTCAGAATGAAAAATTATGGGATTTGGGGGTTAAAATCCAATGTCTGGTTACTACTTTCATTTTGAGCATGGCTGCAAACTTACTGTTTTACTTCTTCAGTTAAATGTATAATGTGCTCCTGCATCCTGCGGAGTCTAATTTCATAGCGCACTTCCTTAGCTTTGGGATGGTGGTTCCTCACACAAACTCCTCTCCAACAGGCTTGAAGCTTGGTCGCTGCTCTGTTCATTTGTTCAAGTATTTCTTCCTTTTGGGTTAAAGTAACAGATGCACCAGAAGGTAGTTCTAAAGATTTGGCAATGGAGGCAGTTTTAATTACGTTTTCTTCAGAGGTACATGATTGCTTCAGATCATTATGCTCAACATGGTCTTCGGAAGGTGCTTCAGAACAGTTAGGGTCAGCAGATAGAGAGAAAGTGCTTGCCAATAAACTAGAAATGGACAATATGCTTCTCTCTTGATCTTTCCTTTGAGTTTCTATAACATCTGCTGAATTGGTGGCTCCAAGAACCAAAGTATTATCTTGGTCTTCATTTTGTTTATTAAAATTAACACATCCCATACCATCCGCATCACTACCAATTCCGTGGAGCCTTAGTTCCCCAACAGTAGGCGACATTGGAGAGAGTCCTGAAGCAACTGGCATAAATGTAGATTCTGAGGAAAGAAGGCTACTGTTTAACTTGTCTTCATCGGTTTGTATGTCATCCACATACAGATCCTTAGAAGTACTTCTTTCAGCTTGTTTTGGGGCCAGACAAACATTCTGAATTGCATACGAATGATCATCATTGGATTTTGCTGAAACCCAAGTATTCTTTTTGACAACAGGCTCTGAAAAAGAACGAAACAACTACTTACCTTGTTGGCATATTTCATCAAAGACTCAGTAAGCTGGGGATTTAATTTAATTTAATTGTTCAACTTGTATGCCTTACTGGGATGGCCCAGTATGGTCCTCCAAATGTTTTCCATAAGCAACTCCTATAAGCCCTAGCCATCATAGTTGAAAAACATCTATGCAAACACCATCAGTAAGCAGTAACAAAGAACACAAAACATGATCTTCACAAATAATCGCATAAAAGATTCCTAGAGCACATTTTTCAACCACCCCCCTCCCGTGACATTCAAATCTTCTCTTTATAACATCTGGCCATTACTTTCAATGGAGATGAATTCACTGACTGAATCAATGACAGTGCATCTCAAAACTGTATGGTATCAGTCTGAAAGCTACCAGCAACAAGGAGCACAGGAAAGGGATCTGTTCTATGGGTGGTCCTTTCCTAAGCAAATGTGGCCATAAACCCTATAAGCCTGTTTCTGCTATTCCATCATTCCCCAGAATGATAAGGAAAGAAAGCAGGCCACGGCTAGACCCTAAACCTGATTAACAGACTGAAATGACCAGAGAGTAGGTTTAGCCATCATCTCAGCTGTATCTGCAAACGACCTCTTTTTATGGCATATCAGAAAACAAAACAAAATAAAATAAAAAACACTGTAGCACTTTAAAGACTAACTGCTATATTTTTATTGTTAGCTTTCGTGGATCAAGGCCTCTTTTTACTTTCTCCCATATAATTGAATGGATGGCAATTATTTCTAAAAGGAAAGATGTACAACAGTGATGCAGATACAGTTCTCATTAGATACTAGCCACCCTGTCTCTCACTGGCAGAGTATTATGGAAGAGAGGGGCAAAATGTCCAATAATCTTCTCAGGAACCCCAGAAAGCAGGGTAGTACATTATAAGCAGGGGCAAAAAGTAGAAGACCATGAATTTTCATTTGGTTTTCATAGATAAGCTGGGATTGGAATCAGTAACAACTAGTTCACACTCAGCTTCTATGCCACATACACACACCACTAAAGTCAAGGAAGCACTGTCCAGTATAGCTTGGGCCAAGACGACTGCAGACAAATTACATCAGCAAATGTCAAAAGCCCTGGTGGTGCAGTGGTTAAACTGCTGTACTGCAGCCAGAAGATTGTGAGTTCAATCCTGACCAGGAATCAATAGTGACTCAGCATTCTATCTTTCCGAGGTTGGTAAAATGAGTACCCAGCATGTTGGGGGTAAAATGCTAATTAACTTGTGAACCACCCAGAAAGTGCACTAAGTGCTATGGCATGGTTTATAAGTCTATTTGCTATTGCTACTAGTAACAGCAGTAGTACTGAGTCTTATGTCCTGTCATGCATTGCTTACTAAACCATTTATTTCATATCACAGACCAACCTGTCAGGAAGATAAGTTTCAGTCGTTATAAACCCTCAAGCTTCCATTTTTTTTTATACTGCTAGTTGATACCCTCCTATTTCAATAATATAGAAAGAGTGGGAAAATATCCCAGATGGGTGGGATATATATATATATGAATAAATAAATGAGCAAGCAAACGAGTAGAGCGGCATGGAAGTCTAATAATAATAATAATAATAATAATAATAATAATAATAATAATAATAAATAAATAAATAAATAAATAAATAAATAAATAGTTACAGTCTTTCCCTCTCTCCTAAGCTCAGAGATGCTTCTTTTCCATTTAAACTCCCAGTCAACCAAAAATATTGTAATAGTGTACTAACTAAATGTACAATGGGCCCCAGTAGCAGTACAAAACAACAGTAAATATGAAAGTTACCATGTTCACTGATTATTTGTGGCCTATGGACAGGGCTGTTTGGCGCACTGGCAGAAGACTGCAATTTATTCTGAGACGAGGATACAGGTGATTCATCAATTTGGCTTTGGTACATCAGTTGTTTCTGGTGTAGCCTGCACACAAAAATAAGAGACTGTTTTCGCTTTGCTCATAAACAGAATGGCTCTGACAACCAGCAGGTTATTTGTTGTCTGAATTCTTGAAGCTAATTTAGCAAATACAGGCATAAGCCATTCTCCGAATCAGCTTTCTAGACAAGTGGCAGCTGAAGCTGGCAGGTTATTTTTCCACTGCTTGTAACACCAAAAACATCTTTAAGATTAAAACTATTAGAAGCATTCATCTTCACATATGTTAGAGATCTCTTTGTTCCTGCAACTCCCCATGGTCCTCTTTTCATCTAGATCTGCTGTTCCCAATGTGGGGCACACACACCACAGGGGGCAATTTGATTTTTAAGGGGTGAGTTTGACTTAAGTATATGGGCTTTTAGGCTTCCTCCACGTAACTAGTTCATTTTTTTAATAATAAGAATTATATGTTGGTGGTGGCGGCAGAATTTGAGAGATGTTGAGGTGGGGCATGGCCCAAAAAAAAAAAAGATTGGGACCCTCTGATCTAGATTTTTTCTCTTTCCTCATCCATCCACCTATCCTGCCAAATCTCCCATTTCCCTCAAATATTCACCCACCCAACTTGGTGCTCTGTTTGCTCCATTTTTCTTTATTCAAACCAGGTGCACTCTCCATCTGTTGTTGCTTTCCTTCCTCCATCGATGCTTTATTCTTTCATTTTCTTTCTCTCCTTCGTTCCTCCCTTCAGTCCATGCTCTCTGCTCTTTTCTTAACATATCGGAGAGAAGGACCTTCTTGAGATTTTGGAAATATTTGCACAACACACTGTTTCCCACTCTTGTGTCTCACCCCACATAAACAAAACAGGATTCATTTGGAGAAATGAATACCATAGACCTGATACCAGTTTGCTTTCTGCTACTCTGGGAAGTCTACCACCTAATAATTTGTTGTTGTTGTTTTTAAAAAACCATGTGTCTTAAGTCCATACTATAAGGCTCTTCTTTCTTAGCGCACCAAGGTCCAGATGTCTAAGATACAAGTACTAAAACCAGACAGAAGACTGACAAATATATACAGATTTTCCTTGGTTGGTTTTAGATCAAGGTTTCTCAACCTTGTCACTCCAGGTGTTCTTGGACTTCAATTACCAGAAGCCTGAGTCAGCACACCTGCTAATCAGGGCTTCTGGGAATTAAAGTTTAAGAACACCTGGAGCACCCAGGTTGGCCACCCCTGGTATAGATTATACTGTGTTCACTGATGATAAAAGATAGTATTCTCACCTTTGTTTATGTAGTATTTTTTCCAGTTTAGCATCTTCAGCAGTTTGGAGCCCGAACATAGTAGTAAGAGGACAAACGCTGGCCAAATACTGTACCAGCTGAATGTGTTGGCCTGGTCGAAATGATCGTCCTTTCCCCTGACTATAAAGCCATTCTGCTTTCAGGCTACAAGAGAAAAAGGGCACTACCAAAATCTTGACCAGAAATGTTGTTTATGCTAAATTAATAGGCATGTAGCATTCCAGGGTGGTTTTTTTTACTCCAAATCTCAGAATTTTTCATTCTGAGAATTCTACCTGCCAGAACACCAGCTATTTTTTTTAACCTAGAGAAAAACAGGGCTGGAAGATTCCATGGCTCCAGGCTTATCCTAGGCCAGTGATGGCGAACCATTTAGCGACCAATACCCCAAAGAGAGGGGTGGGCAAACACTTTGCTGAGGGGAGGGAGGGAGGAAGTGATCCCATTGGGCTGCTGGGCAGAGGGGTGGGATGAACGATATGCAGGGGGGAGGGAGCAAGTGCTTCCACTGGGTTGCTGGGCAGAGCGAACTCTTGCTGTAGGGAGGGAGGAAGCACTGGGCACAGCAAACTCTGTGCTGGGGTGATGGCAGAGTGCTCACATAGAGGGCTGTAAGTACCATCTCTGGCACGCATGCCATAGGTATGCCACCACTATTCTAGGTCATGAAGCCTTCCAGCCTAAGTCTGTCTCCAAGTAAGCATCATCCAAGATTGGAGCTAGCAGGTGAAATTTTCAGAGTGCAGAATTCTTGGATCTGGAGTCCATAAGAAAAGGAAAGGAAAACAAATGACAAATCCCTGTAAAGTATTGCTACGTGTTTTATAAAATGCTCTTCTGTTTGTGATAGATAAAACACTATACAAGACTACAAGGAAAAATGACTCCAAATCTAGAAAAAGATAACCAAAGCAACCCCAGGAAGGTGTCTGATGTAGAAGTATCAGAGCAGATTTAGAAAGCACCATCATTTTCAGAGAAGCTATCAGCTTCTAGGCCACACCAAACAGAAATAATAAATTCTACTAGTCTAAAGGATTCCAGAAAAGTTTTACATCAGAGTGGTACCACACACAGCCTCATAACACTCTATCCTTCCCCCAAATGTTGGCTAAAAATGCTTTGTACAGTTTGTGGGAAAGAAACATAATATTTTAGGCACCCCACCCCCTCTGGAGCTTTCATTTCCACCACCCCCATTTGCAACTTTCTTAAAACGGTGTCTTCAGCTACTATAAAGACCTTGCAGGAGTAGCTCTCCAAAGGTCATGGCTGAATATGTATGGGACCTCTCCCTACTTTATATGAAAGAGAAACCACCTCCGAGTGTCCAGTCAGAGACGGAGATACAGTAAAACCTCATATAACACTAAAACCTGGTTCCACAAGTCTTCGTGTTATATGATTTTTAGTGTTATCTGATCCTCTATGGGATCCATAGAGATACATTGTAACCACACAGGCTTTCGCGGTTGTTATCTGAAGCATCCCATAGGATCTTAATGTTATCTGATGCAATTCTTCCCCCCAGATTCCTTGATGTTATGCGATTTTAGTGTTATTCGATACTAATGTTATATGAGGTATTACTGTACATTAGTACAGGGGTTACCAATGTTTTCCTGCCAGGGGCCATTCCCACCTTCAACACTTAGCTGTGGGGGCCAGAGGCATGGTTGCTCCCAGTGCTTATGTTTTCAGCAGTGATGGCAGCAATCGCTCCATTTTTCCGGCTTCTTGCACAGCCTCCACTGCTCCCCACGGTGATGGGAGGCTTTTTGGAGCATTTTCGTTGTTTTGGGATTTTTTCGCCATGCACCTGCTGCATTTTGCCAGCTAAAACCCGACGTTTAGGCACTTCCTGATTCTGTGTTGGGAACCCACATGCTGCTGGAAGCTCCACCTGGCACAGGAAGTCCCAAATTGGCACTATTTAGGTGCCGAAGTGCAGGGGATACATGATGAAAAAAATCCCAAAACAGAGTGAAAATGCTCCGAAAACTGTCCTGCCGCCATGGGGAGCAACAGAGGCTGTGCAAGAAGCCAAAAGGACGGTGCGATTGCTGTCGCCATGGTAAGTGAAGTTTTCAGACTTCTGGTGGTGGTGGTCGCTTCTGGTGGTGCCTATGTGGCCACTGCGGGCTGTATTAATGAGGTTCGCAGGCCGTAGTTAGGGAATCCCTGCACTAGTATAATCCCTAATTTTATATTTTCTCTGAAATTAAAACAACTTCTGGTTGCTTCAGGAATTTCAGTTTCTCATTGGCCTGAGACTACAATGCAGTGGCCTTTCATCTGTTTATACTAGTGCAGGGATTCCCAAACTGCAGCCCGCAGGTCTTATTAATACTGTTTCTCATCTCTGTATCATAAAAATACATCAGGCAACTCCCTGTGATTTGTTTTGTTACTTTTTTCAAAGACGATGCCTCAGACTCATATATTAACTCTCATTCTATCACTGGAATTGTTAATCATCATCATCTTAGAATTGCAGAGCTGGAAGGGACCCTATGGTTAATCAAGTCTTGCCCCCATCAAAGAGATATAGTGGGGAATCGAACTCCTGGCTCTGTGGCTAGATACTGTACCTCTGGCTCTGTGGCCAGATACTGTACCTAAATCACTGAGCTGTCAAGCAGTTCTTAAACTATCTCTGCATCTTAGCCCACCCGCATTCTGGTATCACATCAGCTCTCCAGCTGTTAGTTGCCAATATAATTTGTGATAACAGCAGCACCAGCAATTTAATTAATACAAGCAGAACAAAGTAAAGGTACAATTTTTTAAAAGTACAAACATGCAATAGAGTTTGCTATTTCAGTTTTATCAGACTCATTGGCCCTGTATCTCAATAGTCTTACCTTTCTTTCTGTGAAATTACATAGCCATCTAGGACTTTTAGACTCAGACACCAACTGACAATATATGGCCTATAGTCAAACCCAGGGATGGAAGGTGTGGCCATCACACAGGGATTGTTCATAACTGATAACTGCTCCAGCTCAAGAAGGGAAGCCAAGTAAGAAATCTGAAAGGTAACAAAACAACAGCTTTGCTCATCGGTTGGAATTTCCCAGTGTTTAGAGGTGAACAACAGCTTGGTGCAGTCAAGCCATACTTCATTCACTCATAATCATTTAATTATTTTTATGTATTGTCAAAATAATTTGGAATCTGGCCAGGTTATCCTGTTATGGTAATAGAGTAGACCATACTGCCATCATCTCAACGCCGAGCGTCAGGCAGCAGTTAACTAACCTGACCACCCTGACCTTGGGTGTTGAATTAAATCCCACCTGAATCCATCTTGATGGGCAGCAGCTTCATCAATACTGGCCTGGGGCTGATGCGGACTTTGCATGGCAAAAGGGCTCAGGACCAGAAAGTGACTCAAGGAACTGAATCAGTGGCACAGATGTCACACTGTGATATGGAAGACATATGAAAGGCCACTGCATTATATTCTCAAGACAGTCTTCATGACTGATTGCCATGAGGACTGCTAGTGTTCAGATTGGGATAAAGAAGAAGAGGAAGAAGAAGCCTTTTTTCTTTTATGTCAGGCTACCTCATTTTTCAAAGCTCATTTTACACAGCTCTTTAGTAGGTGTCACATACTTCACAAATAAATAAATGATCAAAATCAGGGTTTCTCAATCTTAGCCCCCCAGATGTTCTTGGACTTCAATTCCCAGAAGCTCCGATCAGCTGGTATGCTGCCTTGAACATCTGGATCAAAATTATTCAAAGAAATTCAGGTGACAAAACTGTACCCTAGAATACTGTCATTACACAAATGGGACTCTTGTCTTCCCAAAATAACTGCTTAATAATATGAAAAGTTCGAAGTTGTAGGTGTGTTAGTCTGTGCAAGCATTTCAGAGAGTAAACAAAACAAAACAGCAAAAAAGGACAAAAATGTTGTGGAACCTTAAAGACTAACTCCTGTATACGAAGGCTCACATTTAAATACAGGAGTTAGTCTTTAAGGTTGGTACATTTTTTGTCCTTTTTTGCTGTTTTGTTTTCTCTCTGATATGCTTCATAATGCTTGATTATTGACATAATTGCAGAGCCTACAATTGTTTTTAGCTACCAGCTACTTTGTGTAGTTTACAGTATTATTTAAGACCAGAATTGGAAGCCTCAGTAGGTCAGGGAATCCATTTTCTGCCAGAACTCTGGGAGTCACGCAGACCACCAAAAATCAGAAAAAGGCAAGCCAGAAGTACCTTTTTGACACATGATGGGGTAAAAAGGGAAGTAATGAAGAAGAAGAAGCTGCTTAAATCCACTTCTAGTTTTGAAAGATGGGTATTTCTGAGGTGTTTAAACACTGCCAAGTTTCCAGAATGGGTAATTCCATTTTTGTGAAGGGGAAAAAACCCAGGTTACTATGGGAGAACTGGGGGTTTCAGATATACTAGTACCTTGGATAATGATGAGACTTGGTTCCACAAGTCTCGTCGTTATCCGGTTTTTAACGTTGTGCGATGCACTGATAGCACAACATTAAAAAAAAGCCCTGTTCCCCTGGAGGCTGCAGCAAGCTAGAATGTCGGGATTCAAATCCTGATGTATTGGCTTGCTGCACTGCCCCGGGAGGTGGGGGAAGTCCAGAAACAGCACGGATCGGGTCCGCTGACCTCCCTGGAGATGGCGGGGGGAGGGGGGTCAGAGAGCCCAAAATGGGTAAAAAAACCAGACTTTTTTTTACCTATTTCGGACTCTCTGACCCCCATGCTGGCTCCGGGCAGGTCGGGGGACCTGATCCACAGCTGCAGGGTGGCTGAGGAAGCCGACGGGGACTCCCCGTTGGCTTCCCTAGCCACCCACCCCTGCCTCTACAGCTGTGGGGTAGCTGGGGAAGCCGACGGGGAAGCCCCCCCGTCAGCTTTCCAGCCACCCCACCAGTGCCTCCGCAGCTGCAGGGTGGCTGGGAAGCTGAATGGAGAACCCCGTTCAGCTTTCCAGTCACCCTGCTGCTATGAACAACTGCATCGGATAACATTAGCAGATCGTTATCATCCGATTTTAGCGTTATCCAATGCAGTCGTTATTCAAGGTACTGTATTACTGTACTGCTTTATGGTAGGCTTCAATATGATCTTCCCCTGCTTTAGCTATACAGCTAGAAAACTATAAGTGCAATAAATTCAGTGTAGCCCAGAGGTTGAGGGGGCCAGAATGGTTGTCATTTACGCCATTTACAGCTGTCATAAATGGATTTACGAAGGCCACAGATTCATTTACAGCCATTGTAAATGTGTTTATGATGGCCGTAAATGAGTCCACAGCCAATTTCAGCAGCAGTGGCTGGAGCATAGGTTGAGAATCCCTGGTGTAGTCAAACACATAACAGAACTATAAATAATGCAAGATTCTTAATTCAGTCTTATTGAGGTCTGATATTCTTACCTCATTCAAGTCTCTGATTTCATTTTCTGCCAATGATAGAATAGCCAGCCTCTGCGGTAAACAAGTAGGTGCTGTACGTAATGATGTTATGATATTCCCATGAAGTAAGAGAGTCTTGTGAGAGAACAGAAAGAATGAAAGAAAATATTATATGCAGGCATTTATTTTCATATCTATAAACCACACCAAACATCAAAGAAATCACACATGTTCTTTTTGTTAAAGTCACACTGTTGTACATCATAAAGTAGAATATAAAGGCTGTAACTGAATTAGGGTATTTTGCTGCTGTCGTCACTACTTTCACCAGCAAAACTGGGAAAAGGACATTCTCCCTCCACTGTATCTCTCCATTCTCCTAAGACAGGGGTGTCCAAACTTTTCAGGCCACATGGCGGTCATGTAGTTCCTCCCACCTAGAAGCAGTGTGGGTGGGATTAATTGGTGATGCAGGCCAGATCTGGCCCACAGGCTCTAGTTTGGGCACCCCGTCCTAAGAGATCTGATCTGAAGGAACAGAATAAAATATTTGATTCTGCTCAGAAAGCTTAATATGACTGATATCAATACTTCATTTCAATTTAAAATGGGCAAATGTACCAAAGAAATGTTATGATCTTCACACTCACACACACTTCAGATACAGCCAGTGTTCTGTGGCTCTTTATGGTTTCTCCTCATGCCATAGATGCTTTTCAACAAAAAAAATAACCAAATGGACAACAGCTGAACAGCATTCACCTTTAGATGTAAGAGTCTGGATATATCTCCTATTTGGGATATATTGTTGTCAGACAAATCAAGATGTTGAAGAGATGTACAGGTATTTATCTGGTCTATAGTCTGCAAGAAAACAAATTACAGTGATGTTATGAAACTTCATAAAATTGTTGCCCTGCTAATGTATTTCAGAGGTAAAAAATTAAAGAGAGAAAAGATCACTACTGTATAATGGTAACTGCGATGAGATTAGTCATAGCTAAGAAATAGAAATCAGATAATAAACTTGAATTAGAAGAATGGTACTGTATAGAGAAATGTAGAGTATAGTAATAAATAACAAATTAACATCAGAAATAAAAATAAAAAAGAATGATAAAGATGTGGATTTTAAAGGAAAATTTACACACTGGTAAAAGGGAAAGGAATGAAACCAGGTCAAGAATATGTATCATTCTGGAAAGAAGAATAAAGTAAAGGGACTGTATATTAAACAAAGTAAAGAAGCATATATACTGTCCAGCTGGGTGAAGGGAGCATACAATATTATTGTATATTGTAGTACAGTAATACCTCAGATAATGTTTACCTCAGATAACGCTAAAATCGCATAACGTTAAGTAAACTGGGGAGGAGAATTGGATCGAATAACATTAAGGTCCTATGGGATGGATCGGATAACAACTGCTAAAGCCTGTGCGTTTACAATGTATCTCTATGGAGTTTTAATGTTATCCGATCGATCCCATAGGATTTTAACATGGATCGGATAACACTAAAAATCGGATAACACCAAGACTTGTGGAACCAAGTCTTAGCATTACCCAAGGTATTACTGTAGTTGTATATTTTTTTTAAAAGAACAAGATTGCATCACCTACAAAGTTGGCTTCCAGGTTTAACACTCTCTTGAACTAGCATAGAACTAGTACGTTGGAGGCTGAATGTAATACTGTTGAATTTGTTATTGCAATACAGCTGAAAGTAGAGCAAATTCCCTTGAATTTGCCACTTACAGCAATGGCAAAACACCTTCCTTAAAGAAACTAAGTTTAAAACTAGGTGCATGGAAGTACACTACCGGTATTTATTTTAAAGGAACACTCCTATATCTGGAGGAAAAAACCCAATCTAAACAAATACAGGAGAAAGGTGATACCTTTTATGGAATCACTTAAAAAACACACACACATTGCAAGCTTTCATGATTCAAAGATCACTTCATCAGGCAGAAAAATTCATGGCATGCTGTTTAGGCCAGGTAGAAATGCTTAGAACAATGTTCTGTGGGGACATAAGCAGCACATCACATCCTTTTTCAATTTAAAAACAGGAAACCTGGTATTTTTGTTTACTGGAAAAAACTAGTAAGATTTTGACCACACATAAGCAGGTTTGCAGTCTTCAGATCTCACACATTTTCAATGTGGTCTCTGGCTTCTAGATGTTGCTTATCTCCGATTTAGGGCAAGTTTCTGTATTTAAAGTTCAATCCCTCCAAAATTGATGTCCAAATCATGCTGAACAAAGCCAAAATTTCCTTGGCCATAAATACAAGCAGGGCATCGAGGGTCAACACCACTTGCACAAGGAGTTCCTTCCACAGACTACAAATGAGTGCTTTCAAAGGAAATGACAGACTATACAGTAAAGGGTTAAACTTCAAATTCCTCACTGTCTGTTTTACTGACTAAGACCATTTATCCAATTAAGCTTCAGACTTATTAACCAATCCACAGTCACTTTGCATCTAGCACTGTATTGCCTACTTTGTGTTTCACTGTTATATGGACATTACATTTACCATTTTCAAACTAGAACAAGGGACCTAGAAGAACTTTCTCACCCCTGACTTTGTTAGACTTGCATGTTTCTTAGAGGGAAAATTACCTTCAAATTATTTCCTGCCAAGTTCAACCATTCCAAATGTACAAGGTCCTTTAATCCTTCTGCACAACCAATACTGTTATGAGGTAAATTTAATACTCGGAGCTGAGTCAGCTTCGCTACACCCATCATCTTCACCAATCGATTATTGGCTACTGATAACTGTGAATTAAGAAAAGAAGAAAAGTCTCATTTCACAGCAATGGTTTAATAGGAAAGACAAATGAAGATATTTTCTGTTTTTCTCAAAACTCTTGGAATAGTGAAGGACTTTAAGGAATCAGCTCACAGCAGAAATAAATACAAAGTTGGGTGAGCATTGTATTTCAAAATGCTGTTGCAACCTCATCAAACACAGCTTCTGATGGATTTATGTGCAAAATTAAATACAACACAATCTTAAAAACTGTAAAGTAATTAATAATATTCAAATTAGTGAATGTAATTTAAACTTTTAATAATTTTTAATAGTTGAGAAACAATACTTTAGTTTTTGTTTAGCAGAAAAACAACAACAGATTTTTCTTCTTGCAGTAACTATAAAAGTGACAGTACCACCAAAAGCACGTGCGTGTGCACACAAGCATGAAGAGGTATAAAGTTCAACTGCATGGTCATCATTGTAGAACACCACTTTCTGATAGCCACTTGGTTAATGCAGAGATACTACCTTAGTTGGTAGGCTGGTTCAGGTGGGACCAGGCAATTATTTAAGTACAGTCAAACCTTGCGTAATGAGTGTTTCGCTTAGCAAAAAACTCGCATAACGAGCAAGTTTTTCGCTAAGCAAAAAATTTTCGCTATTCGAGTTGGATTTTCCCTATGGAAAAACTCACATAACGAGCGTTTCTATGGGGAAAACTCGCATAACGAATTGTTTCGCAATGCAAATTTTCCCCATAGAAACACTCATTATGCGAGTTTTTCCATAGGGAAAGTCCGACTCACATAGCAAAAAAATCGTTCTGCGAGTTAGACTCACATAGCGATTTTTTTGCATAGCGAGCAACCTCGCAGAACGAATTAAATTCATTATACGAGGTATGACTGTACCTGGATCCTAAGCTATCTGAAGTTAACACCAGCATTTTAAATTGACAGAAAATATATTATAACAGCATACAATTGTACCTTGCTTAAAGAGCATAATGCATTCCACAGGATTGCTCTTTAAGTGAGTTTGCTCTTTAAGTGAAACACCATAGAAAGTGACCAATTGAGGGGGGGATTGAGAACCCCGATTTATTTGTTAAGTGAGTTTTTGGTTGGTTTTATTTGTTAAGCAAAGAGAACATTCAGAGAAAATTCTGCTCTTTAAGCGAGCTACTCTTTAAGCGAGACGCTCTTTATGCGAGGTTTGACTGTACTTTCTGTAGCAACCTCAATTAACAATCTGGCTGCTCAAATTTCCAAACATTCTTAAAACAGTCTTGTATGAGTATATAACACATCTGCCTATTTCTATGTATTTTCAACAACCAGCAACTTGCAACCATCACATGACCATGTTTTTACATGAGACTAAAATCATTGCAGCCAGTGGTGGGGTTCAATTTTTTTACCACCTACTCTGTGGGCATGGTATGGTGGGCGTGGTCAGGGGAAATCCCTGCGTTGTACCCGAATTAGGAGTACTTTATTTCAAAACTTGGATGGGTGGGGGCAGCTGGAATTTCTGCTACTGGTTCTGGTGAACCTGCTGAAGCCCACCACTGTAGCCCCAAATAGTCATATGAATTAGCCTTCATAGGACATCAAAAATGGTAGGGATCCCAAGCATTGTGACAGCTGGAAGATTACAAAGGATCTTGTTGGAAATTTTGGATGAATCCATGCTTCCAGATTACATAACATAGATTCTTCTAGCCCTGTAAGAATGAAAAGGTTCTACTCTACATAGGTTTTCATAAACTGTAGCTCACTCATTCAGATGTGTAAGATTTATTAATCTTTAAACTGCCATAAGATTATTAGTAGGTTATGTGAAATATTATCCTCTTTGAAAATTTCCAGACAAGATGCCCTAAAAATCCAAGAGAACCTCAGAAACCAACCCTGTGTGTGTGTGTGTGTGTGTGCTGAAGAAGGAACTACAACATGAAAAATTGATGCAGCAGGGCACGCATAGAACTGTTTGTGTACACTTTCTAGGTGTGGCCAGAACCAACACAATTTCTTTTTCTCCTCTGCCACACCCTTTACTTCCTTCCCTCCCAGTGGGCTGCAATCATTTCCAACATATATCTGAAATGATTGCTTAATGAGGGCTTTCATTATCAGATCAAAGGACCACAGATTGCTGTTTATATATGCAGTTTACTGTGCAAAAACTGATGTTGCTGTATATAGATTGTATTGTGCTGATATATGTGGATTTTTAAAGCAAACTTTAAGATATCTTACACATTTTAGTTCCATAGGGCTAACTCTGTTCTTCACACTCACACAAAACTTGCATGGAACTGAACTAAAGACCCCAACAATGGTTATACTCAAACAGATGCATTCCAGAAAAGTGGGAATCTCAAAATGTTTCCTTGAGCATGTTGTTTGCCAAAAACTATAGGAGACAGTTCAAAAACTTTGGGAAATAAACATTTATTTAAAAGTCTTCTCTTGGTTATAACTATAAAGCAACTCTAATTTAAAATACAAACAATAACATTTTAGCAACTAACCTGCATCAAGTTCTTGCAGTTCTCCAGGTACTCCAATTTAATCAACTGGTTTTTATCCAGAATCAAAGTTTGTGTATCTGCATCGCAGGAGAATGTTGGTCCTAATTTTTGCAATCCCTGGCCTGATAAATTAACTAATGAACCTGTGAAAACACATAAGAAATAAGAAGTTACAAGATAATAGAGAACGTCAGTTTGTTTGGGATAAGATTTAAATAATTGCCCACCATTAAGAATACTTAAGCAATAATGCTATACTGTACTTTAATATTCAAAAGAGAGAAGCAATCACCTTTAAACAGAACATTATCAGACTCATGAAGATGACTACGTTAAATGTCCTAAATAATGAAAAAATAATCAGTAGACACTCTTTTCTCTCCAAATTTGACTAGAATGGTTTCTTTGCAGATAGCCGACTTCATTCATTTAGTTTCTTTTCTAGAAACTTTATCTGATCAACAGTTTAGGGCAGCACACTGTTCACATGCTTAGACCCACTTCATTACCATTATACTGTTTGTAAACACACATTCTATTATTGAACCTTGACGCTGAAGTCAGAAATATATTACAACGTACAGTACTGTAATTGAAATTCATTTATCTGAGCAAACCTCTGTCTTCTGGACTATCAATAAGATCTGGTCCTTGCCATCTACATCTCTGAAAATTAAACCCCGTTTGTACACCTCCATAGTGATCCCAACAGCCATCTATGCCTGCGAGACTTGGAAGGCATCAGCAAATATCAACAAGAGGATTGACATCTTCCAGCAGAGGTGCCTCTGCTGAATGTTAAGGATTTGATATTTTGACCATATTATCACCGAGGTCCTTCGAAGGAGTGGCTCGTGCAAATTACACAACATTGTTACATGAAGCAGACTACAAAAGGCAGGCCATATTCTTTGTATGGAGGAAAACAGGTGGCAATAAGTTGGATCCCTCCTACTGCCAAAGATGAAGACACCTTTGAAATACATGGAGAAGGAATTTCATGACAAATTGAAAGAGCCTGAAAATGACATGGATACCAAAGTACTAAGACAGATATAGTTGGAGATATGCTATCTTCTAGGTCTAAGAAAGTAATCTGAGCAAATGAGCTTCAACAGGATCTTTTCCACATCCTAGCAAAACACTTCTTGTTCCGTGTCTAGGACAGACTTTAAACTGTCAAAATGACGACACCTTTGGGTGAGCGCATTCTGCAGTTCCTTTCACCTGACCTAGTGTGAGAAAGATTAGCCGGCAACACACGGTTGCTGTATACCAGAGTATGCCCGATTTGTGGTTCTGAAATATACCACAATCTTCGAGGCGGCTCTTTCTGTATATACCCCAGGCAAACACTACCAGAGTAGCAGTCCAAATCCTGACACAAGACTACAGACGAATGGCAAAGAAGGCATCCCGCAAATTAACATGGCCTTAATGCATATTGATGGCCTACCGCACCTGCCATTATTAGGCATCCACCTCAGGTGCTTATAATGATCCCACAGAACTGCACAGTGGAAGCAAAGTGCCCTCGGTTTGTGTCTCCAAAAACAAATGGTGGTGCGAAGCGACCGCACCGCTTTCTCTCTCTCTTCACGTCTGGCCAGTCCAGTTTCCACGCATTTACACCCTCCAGCACCCAAACAAAAGAGAGGCGATATGGACCTGTCGCAAAGCCCTGTGGGATTTATAGTCCAACCCTCGGCTCAACTTGATAAATGAAGCAAGACGTGCTACCACGAAGACTACAACTCCCACAAGGCATCACGCGGTGCTTTGTCACAGGAGACGGTAACGGTCTAAGAAGAGCCCTTCATTCACCCGCCCCAATTTGTCTTCATGGGAAAAGTAGACCTACTGCGAGTCTCGTCTGCCCCTTCCCTGACGCTCATGGCGGCCTTCTCCTCCTCCTCAGGCTGCTGCCTCGCCGCCGCCATACTTCCCGCTTGCTCGCAACGCTAGGCAACCAGGCGGGCACTGAGCGCTCTGATTGGACGATTAGACCGTTGGGGGGTGGGGAAAAAAATCTAACGGTTATTGACCGGAGCAAAAAAAATTTTTAGGGCATGAATATAACTTTTAAAACCCTATTTTAGGAATAAACGAGATGCCGGATTTTTTAAAAAAAGGGAGGGGAGAAAGAGGAAAAAAAACAGAGCGCCACTCCTCCCATCATGCCCCGGGGCAGTCGCTTTCCCCCATCATGCTCTGCGCGGGCACGTCATTCCCTCTTCCCATGAGCCTCTCTTCCTTTTCCCTGCTGGAGAGGCCTGAGACGGAGCTCGGGCTGCCGCCACCATGAAGTAAGGCCTGCGGCCTGGTTTTTAATCCGATCCCATCCTCCGGTTGGAACGGGCTGAGCGGGTGGGGTCGGGGATGCCTTCCCCTCGCTGACCGCTTTCTTCCCTCTCGCTCTCTCGTAGGGTCGAGTTGTGTAGCTTTAGCGGGTACAAGATCTACCCGGGCCATGGCCGACGGTACGCGCGGACAGACGGCAAGGTAAGGCCGCGGATAGGGAAGGGCGAGCCGGCGCTGCGGAAGTCGACGCGGACTCGACAATTTTAAACGGTGGCCTAAATGGAGCCTCTCTCGCGTGCCCTGATAGATGTGCCGCAAGTTCGCCGGTTCAAAACCAGGAAGAGCTTTAGGTCAAGGGAAAAAACATTCTTGAGAGAAAAGTCAAGCTCTCCCTTGCTCGAAAGCCAGTCGTATCCGACTCTAGGGGGCGGTGCTCGTTTCCGTTTAAAGCCATAGGCTCAGCACTGTAAGTGTCTGCAGATGTTCCCATGGTCATGTGGCAGGCACGACTAGACGCTGGAGTACACGGAACACCATTACCTTTCTTGTCAAAGTAGTACCTATTTATCTACTTGCAATTTCTTGCTTTCAAACTTCTAGGTGGGCAGGAGCAGGGATTGAGATGGGAGCTCTCTCTGGCATGCAGCACTTGGGTCTCAAACTGTTGACCTGCCAACTTTCCAGTCATCACATTCAGGGGCTTAACCGCTAAGCCACTGTAATCTTATACCACTTTTCTCCCATTGTGGGACTAAAGGGATGTATATGAAGCTGTGAGGTCTCCCAATTAGAAACTAAACAGTCAAACAAAAGGCCACCCTTCCCCCTTCTTGAGTGTATGTAAGAGCAAAACCAAATTAGTAGATGGAGGAAGGAGCTCACTGAACAAAAAATTAGATTAAAAAAGGATATGTCTGAGTAACTCAGACTTCCCTCTGCCACTTGAAAGACCCTGAATAGGCTGAGGGTCAGAGTCCCTAAATACAAGACCAACATGTTCAAGTGGGGGCTTCTGGCAGACAAGAAAACATGTTATGTGAATGTGGAGAGATACAGAATCTGGCTCATTTACTGCTCTGCCAATTACTGCCAGAAAATGAGGACTTAAATTTGGCCAATGACAAAGCCAAGAAAGTAGCTTCATTTTGGCAGTCCAAAGTTTGATCTGGACAGAGAAGAATAGGGAAGAGACCCATGGTTTGTTTCAGAGTGGTTTATTATTAAACCAGATTTGAGGTGGTGCTCTCATTCATTTTGGTATATGGACTGAATTGGAAGAAAATCTTGACAAAATGTGATGATGTCTCAGATGTTAGGAGTTTTTAGGTCCTTTTAAGCTTTGTAATTTCAACTACCAGTGTTAAAAAGTGGTTTTCAAGTTTGAATTTCCTAATTATTGCTGAACTTGAATCCCTAATTACTTAAGCCGTCACAGCAGATGATAATGGGAGTCATAGGTCCATGTCATCTGGAGAGCCAAATTTGGCAAATGCTAGCAGGTTGATATGTGACTTCTGGCGAGAATGATGTTTCACAGTGAGGCAGGACCAAGATGCCTTCATGTGACATGTTCATAATAGATAAAAATATGGTTTGGGATTACAGAAATAATACATAATGCTATGTAGTACATTTCTGTTTTCTCAGTAAAGTTAAGACAACACTGGTGGCGTTGAAGACTTCTGTTAGGTCTAGGCCCAAGCAGGGCTGTGGAGTCGGAGTCGAAGAGTCGGAGGAAATTTAGGGTACCTGGAGTCGGAGTCAGAAGTAGACAAAACTGAGGAGTCGGAACATTTATCTACTGACTCCACAGTCCTGGGCCCAACCCTCGTCTAGGCTGAGGTGTAACATAAGAATTGGGCAGCTCCTATAATGTGGCTCAGTAGCTATTTAATGATGCTGTGAGTAAATATATGTACAGTCAAACCTCGTATAAAGAGCGCCTCGCTTAAAGAGTAACTCGCTTAAAGAGCAGAATTTTCTCTGAATGGTCGCTTCACTTAACAAATAAAACCAACCAAAATCTCGCTTAACAAATAAATTGGGGTTCACAATCCCACCCACAATGGGTCATTTACAATGGTGTTTCGCTTAAAGAGCAAACTCACTTAAAGAGCAATCCTCTGGAACGCATTATGCTCTTTTAAGCGAGGTACAACTATACAGTATCTCAGGTAAATATTACTGCAATGATTTAATTCCCCAGGTTTTTCAGTTTTTGAATGCAAAATGTGAGTCTGCATTCCTCTCCAAGAGAAACCCCCGTCAGATCAACTGGACTGTTCTGTACCGACGAAAGCACAAGAAAGGACAGTCGGTATGTGTTTTGTGACTTGGGTGTTGAATTTCTGGAACTGAAAGTACTCATCAATATGTGTTATAGACCATTGTTCTAAGCAAATCTGTTAGGGTGGTGCTTAAGAGTTGTATTTCTCAATATGGTCTTGGCAGTAAAAGGTGCAGTTTGCTCCTTAAATGTTTATTGAGTTCAGCATTGTCAGATGGAAAATATTGTGATTATTAGTTTTAAAAAAGAACGGGGGCAGTCTGTTGATTAAAACATAGTTGTGTCTTTGGAGTTGGAAGTTCTTTAGAAATGGTTTGATGCATAGACGGATGTTCCCTAACTATGAAAAACCTTTAAAGAAGCGATGGGATGGGTGAACCTCCTTGCAAACTTGACTGGGGTGGGGGGGCATCTTAAGTTTTGTCAGAAACTTACTACTCTCTAGGGATGTGGTGGTAGCTCTTTTGTTTTAAGGGACCCTTTTCTATCTTGTTCTTCCTTTATTGCCACATAGGGTCAAGTTGTGTGTGCAAATTCAAAGACCCACTTTGTGTTAAATCCATTTTTCTCCTAACAAAAACCCAGTGTGTCAGCCTTTGTGGTACATAACCACAGGATTAAAAATATGCATATCAGCCACTTTAGGACTGCAACCTCAGGCTACTGGGAAATCTGAAAAAGCTATTAGCCCTGCAGAGATTTCCCATCATTTTAAAGTAGCATGCAGGCATTCTTGAAGGCTGTATGAATAGGCAAGTCATGTGTATTTTCTTTTTGCTGTGCTTTAGATTTTTCTTAAAATATTTCTTTAATTATTTAGGAAGAGGTGCAAAAGAAACGTACCCGCCGTGCTGTTAAGGGCCATAGAGCAATCACAGGTGCCTCATTGGCTGAAATAATGGCCAAGAGGAATCAGAAGCCTGAAGTGCGAAAAGCCCAAAGGGAACAGGCCATTCGGTGAGTAATTACTGCATTATCTTTGTGTTGTGCTGTTCATGAGAATATTTTTTGTGAGTATTACTTCTGTAGTGGCTCAAGTGGCTAAGACGCTGTCTGGGAGGCAGAAGGTCACCAGTTCGATTCCCGAGTACTGCAGGACGGAATGTGCTCCCGTCTGTCCCAGCTCCTGCTAACCTAGCCGTTTGAAAGCAAGAATTGCAAGTAGATAAATAGGGACCACTTCACTGAGAAGGTAACAGCGTTCTGTGCGCTCCAGTGTCTAGTCATGCCTGCCACATGACCACGGAAACCTCTACAGAAGCAGACAGCTGGCTCTTCAGCTTTGAAACAGATGAGCACTGAACCCTAGTTTGATATGACTGGCATTCGAGCAAGGGAAACCTTTACTATGAAAATGGTATTTGACTGTAATTGATAGTACTTAAGTAAAAGACCCAGAAACTTTTATCAAGAGTTGATAAAATTACCATCTTAGTCCTGTCCTTTTCCCAACTATGGGATCACATCTTTGACATCATCCTGAACTTTTCTGTTTTCTTATCCTAAACTAAGAGTGGCAAAACTCATTCTTAACACTGCTTTCGACATACTGTGCCTGCAGCACCTGTATGCATTTCCCACGTAGACTAGTTAAAGTCCTCATCAGAAAGAATCATTCATGTTGTAGATCTTATGAATGCATGAATGTAGTATCACAACCGGGTTGTCTTTCAATCAAACATTAGGAATACTGAGGGTTTTAATGCTTGATGGGAAGAGATATTGGAACCTGCTCCATTGCAGGCACATTTATAATTAAGTACAGTAATACCTTGGGTAATGCTAAAACTTGGTTCCACAAGTCTTGGTGTTACCCGATTTTTAGTGTTATCCGATCCATGTTAAAATCCTATGGGATGGATCGGATAACGTTAAAGCTCCATAGAGATGCATTGTAACCGCACAGGCTTTAGCGGTTATTACCCGATCCATCCCATAGGACCTTAACGTTATTCGATCCAATTCTCCTCCTAGATTACTTAACGTTATGCGATTTTAGCGTTATCCGAGGTAAACGTTATCCGAGGTATTACTGTATGGCTTTGTAATGTGTGATACTTTCTACTGAAACCTGAACACCATATTGTTTCAGAGTTGACAGAAATTCTTGAATGTTTTTCAATCTGTCAAAGATTGATAACTGGGTTGTAAACTAATTTTAGGGAAGGTGAGCTATCAAAAGTAACATACACCCTTTGTATGGAACATGTTATTAGAATAATTAATGGCAAAGTAAGGACTTGGCTCCTTTTGGAAACTACCTGAAAGAAATCAGAAAAAAATCTAGAGATGCTCTATTTTGGAGCAAAGAGGTCAGATATCTGAAAGATGTTTCTGATCCTCTCCCCCACCTCCGCTTTTTATAGTTTGATCACATTTGGCACAGTAAACCATTTACTTTCTCAATCCCCTTTTTATGTCATCATTTTTTGTGTGTGTCATTGTGTCTTATTACTAAACTTTTTGCTGCCAATGTGATTTATAGAGCTGCCAAGGAAGCAAAGAAGGCTAAGCAGGCAACAAAGAAGGCTGTACCTTCCACAACAAAGGTAATTGTTTTTCACACACTGAAAAGACAAGACACTCAGTTTTTTCCAGTTTTGATACTACTGTACTATTTTAAAATTCAGAATATATTGTTCTTTAAATTCAGTTTTCCTATATGATTTGTTAATGTTTGAATGTATAAATGCCTATTTGTTTTTTCTAAAATTCATTGTACACCTTTTTTAACAGTTTGTATTTTGCTGTTTTTTCAAAATGGAGGATTAAATCTGAGGATGATTTTCCTTTATCCTTTGATCAATAGTGCAAGGTAGAGTAGGCTACTATAGCAGTAATTGGGTTACACTCCATATAGGGAGAATTTCATGACATGGTTACAATTAAAAGTTTAAAATCCATTCTCTTTTCCCCATTCCGGTTTTCATTGAATTTAGTGTAACAGTACAAATATCTGTTGGGAGGATGTTATTAAACATGGAAAGAATCATACTAATTTGGCATCTCAAATGTTTTGGTGTGCTGCTTAAGTTAAATCCATTGTAGTGAAGTTGAAAGATGATTTGTTTCTGCTCTGCTCATTCTCTCAACTGCACAATTTTAAAAAACCCCTCAGAGGGCTACCGGAAGCTTAAAATACTGAGATAACATGGTGGATGTTCTGTAGGTCTGATGAATTAAAGGACATCAAATGAAGTGATAGCATGGAGTTCTCTTTATAGTAAGTGAAAGACCCTCGCGAGAAAGAAAAAGGAACTTTTTTCCATTCCGCTTGATATAAAGAACTTTAGAAAAGTCTTTTTTGTGCTGTCAGAACAGTTATCCTAATTTACAGTGACAACTTCAGCATAAATATATTTTCATTTGTCTTGGTATTCTTTATTTGCAGGCACCTACAAAGACTGCACCAAAGCAAAAAATTGTCAAGCCTGTTAAAGTTTCTGCTCCTCGTGTTGGTGGAAAACGCTAACATGCCCTGCATTGGTGGCATTAAATAAACAATTCATTTCTAACCTGAATGTCTCCATATGATCATTCTGTACTCTTCTCTTAGTTTAAAGAATCAGGTTAACATTGTGGTTATATTATCATTGATATGATCCTGATTAATATAATAATTAATAATAATATATAATAAAGAACCAGTGGCGAAATAAGTAGTTGGTCAAACAATGTCCAGTGGTTTAGCGATCCCTCAGAAATGTTAGTTCTGGGTCTCCTTGGAACTGAAAAAGATGAAGAATTGCAATGAGGTTCACCAAGTGGTATTTATCCTGAAACTCAAATTATTTTCTATTCCTTGTTCCCCCCACTTAACCTGAATAGAAACTTCATGTAAATCTAGGCTACTCAGCCACTGTTTAATTTTACATTGAGGATTAATCTCCCTTGTAAGGATTGTGATTCATAGAGAACTTTTATCGACCTTGCTATCAATCAGCTTGACTAAATAACATAAAATAATTAATTTATTTTAGATTACGTAATAGGGTATGATTCACATGATATTTGCAATACTTATATCAGTTGTGGAATCTTGTGGAGATGACATGCCCTGGGGGTTCTGCGTTGCCAACCCCAGTTTACAGTGGGTCTTCTGTGGAGATCATAATTCAATTCTACTCTAAATACAGTAATACCCCGGATAACGATTGCACCGGATAACGCTAAAACCGCATAACAACGACAAATTTGGGGGGAAGATTTGCACTGGAGAACGTTCTTTCTAGCGTTATCCGATGCATCGTAATAAAGAAGTAAAGGAGGCCAAAGCTCCTCTCCCTGCCACTTCCCTCCTTCCCCCTGCCCCCAGCAATGGGGTGCCGTACTGCCGAGAGAATCCAGCCCAGCCCTGGCCCTGCTTACTTTCAAGCCACCGCAGCTGCTGCTCCCACCAGGTTCCCCAAACAGCCCTTTGCACTGAAACTCATGGCTGGCCCAGGCAAGGGTAGCGTGTAGGAGCCTTGCCCATGTGGAATCAGCCTAGCTGCTCTTTGCTCCGACTGAGCCAGGCTTGACCAGCCGATTGCAGAGCACAGAGCTATGCCTCATGGCAGGCAGAGGCAGCCGAGCGCTGATGCAAGAGATCAGAAAATGGAGAGGAATGGTTGCCAAGACAGCAAGAGACGCATGCATCGGATAAGGCTGAAAAATCGCATAACGTTAAGACTTGTGGAACCAAGTCTTAATGTTATCCGATGTATTACTGTACTGCTGTATTAATTAATTGAAAAGCAGATCTTTTAACACTTGATTATTCAGTCTTAAAAAATTCCCAGATGATTTTTTAACAATTCAATGAGATCTTTTTTCACCAAAGTTACAGTAAGAATTATTGCATGTTTTGCATTGTAAACCCAGTAATTATATATGACAAATATTTTTGAAAGGCTTTTAAAAAGTACTTCCATTAAGTAACAAAGATGGAATATGCAGCTTCTCATGTAACGCTCATCTGTTTGACTAATTTAGTTTTGCTTCCTTTGTATAAATCCACAGGTTCTAAAAACATTTTTCTGTCTATACCCTAAGTTTTCCTGCAATCTCCCTGTGTTTTCTGGAAGGCTACTGATAGGATTCTATTGGTGAAAATTCATATTTGTACAACTGGCTGATAAGCAGTCTTAGGTTACAAAATAAAGCAAATTTCCTGCTTAAATATTTAAAAAGGGTACTCAAACACTACCTGATGTGAGTTAAATGTTCTTGATTAAGTCATTAATTCATAATATTGCTGTAAGTCAGAAGTGCCTTGCCATTATGTAACAATATGCTCAAAAAGTTATTGACTTAATTAAAATAGCATTTAAAATACAGAGGAAAAGCTTTTTAATTTCTGGACCCTACTGATGGAATGTTCTCTGAGGTACTTGCATAGTGCTAAGATTAAAACGTTGCTCTGGCACTTCTAGCAGCCTCCACCAGCGTTCTTTGGTGTTCTTGTAATATTTCTTGCATGTTATTTGATGACGACAACTCCAAATACAGTACAGTAATACCTCGGATAACGCTAAAATCGCATAACGTTAAGTACCGTAATCTGGGGAGGAGAATTGGATTAAATAATGTTAAGGTCCTATGGGATGGATCGGATAACAACCGCTAAAGCCTGGCAAGTTACAATGTATCTCTGGAGCTTTAACATCCGATCCATCCCATAGGATTTTAACATGGATCGGATAACACTAAAAATCGGATAACACTAAGACTTGTGGAACCAAGTCTTAGCATTATCCGAGGTATTACTGTACTGCATTTAAAATCCGTAGTCAAAAGGTAATCTTTTTTAAAATGGATTTTAAATACTGTATGTGGGGATGTGTCGTCATGAAGTTATTTTCGCACTTGTAAACTAACCTTTGTTTTTAAAAGGATTTTTAAAAACTATGTAGTCTGGTGCTTAAGAGTTAATTACACTGACACACATTTATTTGCCTTGTCTTAATTCTTTAAAATTAAGAAACCTGCATGCAGGTTTATAATCCAAGACAACAGAACGGCAAAAAGTGGGGAGGAAAAATAAACAAGCAGATTCCTAGCAATCTAAACTAGCATTTAATTAATTGTAAAGGTAAACGCTACCCTTGCTTGAAAGCCAGTTGTATCCAACTCTAGGGTTCAGTGCTCTTCTGTTTCAAATCTGAAGAGCCAGTGCTGTCTGCTTCTGTACAAGTTTCCATGGTCATGTGGCAGGCATGACTAGACACCGGAGTGCATGGAGCGCTGTATACCTTCCCACCGAAGTGGTCCCTATTTATCTACTTGCAATCTCTTGCTTTTGAACTGCTAGGTTGGCAGGAGATGGGACAGACGGGAGCTCATTCTGTCCTGTAGTACTCGGGAATCGAACTGCTCCTGCCTTCCAGTCAGCGTTTTAGTCACTTGAGCCACTGCAGTCCCTAATTAATTGTAAAATGGTCCCTTTAATAGCTTTCTGGAATAGCATATCAGAGTAAATAAAATAAAAAGACAACATGTTGTGGCACCTTAAAGACTTAACTCCTGTACAGTATTTTAATGTTCGCTTTCATGGATCAAGTCCATTTAGTCAGCCATAAGTGAGACTTCATGGCATTGATCTGCAAAACCTAACGTCAAAATACAGCAGATAGTCTTTAAGGTGCCACAACAGTTTTTGTCTTCTTTTTTTTACTCTCCGATACGCTTGCACAGACTAACACTGCTACCACTTCAAAAATGTCTGGAACATTATAAACTTAATACTGTATACACAACTGAAGTGGATTTGATCCATGAAAGATAACATTTAAATACAGGAGTTCGTCTTTTAAAGTGACACAACTATTTGGGTTGTTTTGTTTACTCTGCTATGTTTGCATAGACCAGGGATCAGCAAACTTGGCTCTCCAGATGTTCTTGGACTTCAATTCCCAGAAGTCCTGATCAGCAGGCATACTGACTTGGGCTTCTGGTAATTGAAGTCCAAGAACACCTGGAGAGCCAAGTTTGCAGATCCCTGGCATAGACTTAACACCAAAAGGGTGAATGAATAAATAACACTGCTACAATTTCAAAGTCTCCTTACTAGTACAGTATTGGCTAGTAGGGGGAGTTAGCGCGCCCACACTAAAGATGGCGCTGATCGCCACGGCCTGCCTTGGTTCCCATCCTCCAATGGGAACACCACCCGCTGAGCTGACCCGTTTTGCCCGGCCCCAACATGGCACCCTCCCTCCCAAACCACTTCCCTTTTCCCATCTCCGGTAAGGGCTAGGAGGCTACATCTTCCCCGACCTCACTTCCGCTTGTGCAGCAGCCATTTTGTCTTTCCGTTGAGCTCGCTGCCCGAGCTTCTTCCTCCCACCCGTCGCTTCGGACCGCGGAACTCCAGTTCCACCCTCTCCCCCCCCCCCGACTCCTTCTGGACCCCCGAGGCCTTGGGCCTCCCCCCTCTTCCTCGCCTCCCCCATTTTGTGTGTTTTATTTCTCCCCCTCCCTCTTGGCTCTTCTCAGCCTCCTTGGGCTTCTCAGGTTCGTATTTTTCTCACCCCCCCCTTCACCTGTGACACGAGAGGAGGGAGATTTTCCTCTCCCTCGCCTCTTAGACCCCCTTCCCCCCCCATAGAAGGCAGCTTAGGGGCCCCCAAAAACACCTGTGGGGAAGGCCCATTGCCCCACACGCCTGAGGGAAAGGTCCTTCGCCCCATACACCTGAGGGGAAGCAGTCTCGCCCCACACACCTGTGGGGAAGGCCCCCCTCTGCCCGGTTCCCCCTCAAACGGCCAAGCTAAACCTCACCTGAGGTGTGTGAGGGGGGGGTGTTTCCCCTTCCCTCCCGCTCCCCCCCCGTGCCCCGCCATGTCCAGCGAGGAGAGCTACCTGGCCATCCTGCGCTACCTGACCAACGAGCGGGAGCCTTACGCGCCGGGCACCGAAGGCAACGCCAAGCGCAAGATCCGCAAGGCGGCCGCCTGCTACGTGGTCCGCGGCGGCACCCTTTACTACCAGCGCCGGCAGCGGGACCAGCCGCGCTTCGCCGAGCTCGAGGTGGTGCTGCAGGCCGAGCGGCGCGGGCGCCTCATCCGGGCCGCTCACCTGGAGCCCGACGGCGCCCACCGGACCCGCCTGCAGACCTGGCAACGCCTCTCGCGGCGCTACTGGTGGCGAGGTGAGCGAGGGAGGGAGAGAGACCCCCGGGGTGGGAAGGTGGGGGGGGGTGGAGGCAGCGGCCAGGCGTGGCCGGGTGGGGGGGTGGAGGGACCCCCCCCCCGGCTGGCAGCGAGCGAGCGAGCGAGCCCGCGGGCGTGCTCGCTCTGGAGGTCGAAAGGGGTTTCGCTTCGCAGCCGCGCGGTGACACACGCCACACCCCCGGACCTTAGCTTGGGGGAGCGCCGCCCTCCTGGTCCGGCCGGTGAGCCGCCTCCGTGGCCTCTGGAAAGGCGGGGAATGGAGCAGACAGAGAAGAAGGAGAGAAGAAGGGGTGGGCCGGTGGGTAACAAACATGTCCCGGGATGACCCCAGTGGTGACACAGGGAGCTCGACTTTAAAAACATCAATTCACCCAATTCAGGGCGATTCGGTCTCCTCTCTCTCTCTCTCTCTCTCTCTCTCTCTCTCTCTCTCTCTCTCTCTCTCTCTCTCTCTCACACACACACACACACACACACACACACACACACACACACACACACACACACACACACACACACACACACACACACACACACACACACACACACACACACACACACACACACAGAGTGATCAGCCATGAAGACTGTCCTGGGAATATAATGCTATGGCCTCTCTCTCTCTCTCTCTCTCTCTCTCTCTCTCTCTCTCACACACACACACACACACACACACACACACATAGTGATCAGCCATGAAGACTGTCCTGGGAATATAATGCTATGGCCTTTCACTCTCTCTCTCTCTCTCTCTCTCTCTCTCTCTCTCTCTCTCACACACACACACACACACACACACACACACACACACACACACACACACACACACACACACACACACACACACACACACACACACACACACACACACACGGTGATCAGCCATGAAGACTGTCCTGGGAATATAATGCTATGGCCTTTCACTCTCTCTCTCTCTCTCTCTCTCTCTCTCTCTCTCTCTCACACACACACACACACACAGAGTAATCAGCCATGAAGACTGTCCTGGGAATATAATGCTGTGGCCTTTCTCTCTCTCTCTCTCTCTCTCTCTCTCTCTCTCTCTCTCTCTCTCACACACACACACACACACACACACACACACACACACACACACACACACACACACACACACACACACACACACACACACACACACACGGTGATCAGCCATGAAGACTGTCCTGGGAATATAATGCTGTGGCCTTTCTCTCTCTCTCTCTCCCTCTCCCTCTCTCTCTCTCTCTCTCTCTCTCTCACACACACACACACACACACACACATAGTAATCAGCCATGAAGACTGTCCTGGGAATATAATGCTGTGGCCTTTCATTCATCTGCCTTCCGCGTCGCAACGTGACCCCAGTACCACTGATCCAGCTCTGCGAGTCACTTTCTGGTCCTGACCCTTTTGGCACACAAAGTCCACCTTCAGCCCCAGGCTGCTGCCCTCCATCAAGATGGAGTCAAGTGGGATTTAATCCACTTGGGAACCATCATCCTTCCCTGTGCACTTCTCCAAGGCCTTTATTCCTCAGGGTTGTCAGGTTAGTTAACTGCCTCCTGACACTTGCATTGAGTCACTGACAGTATGGTCTACTCCAGATGTTCCCAGCCTATGTCCTGTGGGCCTAATCTGGCCCATGGTGGCCACCCAGGCACCTCTGGAACTACCCCCACCACTGGAAGTCAAAATAAATCATTTAGCATAGCAGACAATCCTGCCGTTTTAGTGGCTTCTTGCACAGCCGCTGCCGCTTCCCAGGGTGGCGGGAGGCATTTTGAAGCATGTTTGCTCCATTTTGGTATTTTTTCACCACCCATCCCATCTGCTTCAACAGCCAAACCACCATGGTTGGCGACTTCCAGTACTGGGCGGAGCTTACATCAGCACCTGGGTTCCCAGTGCAAAAGCAGGAAGCTGCCAATTGCCATGGTTTGGCTGCTGCAGTGCACCGGAGAAAATCCCAAACTGCAATGAACATGCTCCGAAAGCCTACTGGCTTGAGACCAGCAATGTCTGAGTAACATGACTACCACCTCAAAAAGTTCAACTTTAGTAAATAAATACTTCATTATATGCTTTTTTCGTACTTCTTTAATAATCTTCTAATATACTTTACTAATGGGATAGAAATGGTAAATTTTATGAGCTTTAATAGTAAATCTTTATGTTTATGTTAGTTTATTAGTATCTATTTTTTGTATCTTTTAATGTAATGTATTTTGTGTTGAATTTCAATGTAGATTTATTTTTTCTTTCTCTTTTGTTGTAGTTATGTTTTTTCTGTTGAAAATTCATAAATAAAAATTTAAAAAAAGTTCAACTTTAAGAAAGTATCAGGGTTGAGAAAATTTCAAGTTTTTCTAGGTAGAGAATACACAGCAGTGGTTTACTGTTCCCTTTTGGGGGTGTCCTGGGATTGTGCAGTTTACCTGTTGGCTTTTTTCCTGGAGGCACAGGGGGAAAACTTACCTGGCAGGGAAGACACTTTATTTCTTTATTTATTCAGATTTATATTGCCGCCCACTCACCGAGGCGACTCAGGGCGGCTTACAGTCAAAACAGCAACAGTACAATAAAAATTATAAAATATAACCTCACAAAATACAACCAAACCAGAACACAGACTAACTTCCTTCAGGCCGTTGTTGTGGGCCCAGAGGAGGGGGCAATGTTCTCAGCCACTGCTAGGCCATGGAGTCTTCTTCTCAGGCCGTTGCTGTGAGCCCAGAGGAGGGGGCGATGTTCTCAGCCACTGCTAGGCCATGGAGTCTTCTCCTCAGGCCGTTGCTGTGAGCCCAGAGGAGGGGGCGATGTTCTCATCCACTGCTAGGCCATGGAGTCTCCTCCTCAGGCCGTTGTTGTGGGCCCAGAGGAGGGGGCGATGTTCTCAGGCACTGCTAGGCCATGGAGTCTTCTCCCTCAGGCCGTTGTTGTGGGTCCAGAGGAGGAGGCAATGTTCTCAGCCACTGCTAGGCCATGGAGTCTTCTCCTCAGGCCATTGTTGTGGGCCCAGAGGAGGGGTGATGTTCTCAGCCACTGCTAGGCCATGGAGTCTTCTCCTCAGGCTGTTGTTGTGGGCCCAGAGGAGGGGGTGATGTTCATGTTCATGATCATGAAGGAGGTTTTCCCAGTTGAGGCTTATCCATTGCACAGGGGAAATTAACTCCCAACTTCTAATCACTGCGCTATCCAGCCAGAGTTTTTAAACCAAGTACTGTATAAATTTGAATGTGATATCAGTAATATCAGTTGGAATGAACCAAAAAGGAGAAATTCAAGGCACAAAAATCAGAGATGGAACTTTGGTGATTTACAGAGAATATCTTGTCAGAAACCAGCAGAATATAAGATTTAAACACAATTAAGAATGATATAGTTATATATGGCTTGATAGAAAACTTTTCAAAATATGTGATTATTTATGTTATGCCCATATTTCATAGCTAGACAATTAGAAAAGATTTTTTATTTTAGTTTTTTTTTTTTTTTGGGGGGGGGGGAGGTTAGTGCCATGTAGTACAGTTGTTATATATATATATTATATTTTAAATTTTTATTGAATTTAAAAAACATTACATAACAATACATACCAAAAAAGAAACAACAACGTAACAATACAGAAAGAAAAACATCCACAGCTAAACATAGATAAAAATAGTACAGTTGCTACCTGTATTGAAATAGTCTACTGGTTCCAAGCAGGAGTATCATGTCACTCAGCATTGTGGAGGACACCTCTAGGTTTTAATAGTTTGTTCAGTAGCTTGTCGAGATGCAAATCCCAATGAAATCAAAGAATGCCATCATGGTATTTGTAAAGCAGAGTTTCCATTCACAAGAATTGTAAACCAATTGTCTGCTCTTCTATCCTCCTATTATTCAAGAGTAGTAAAGGTAAAGGTTTCCCTTGCTCAAAAGCCAGGTGTATCTAACTCTAGTTGTCAGTGCTCATCTCTGTTTCAAAGCCGAAGAGCCAGCGCTGTCTGCTTCTGCAGACGTTTCCATGGTCATGTGGCAGGCATGACTAGACACCGGAGTGCATGGAATGCTGTTACCTTCCCACTGAAGTGGTCCCTATTTATCTACTTGCAATTTCTTGCTTTCAAACTGCTAGGTTGGCAGGAGCTGGGACAGAGATGAGAGCTCATTCCGTCCTGCAGTACTCGGGAATTGAACTGCTGACCTTCCACCTCCCAGTCAGCATCTTAGTAGAACAAGGGAATTAGTTGTTCCTATGTTGGTCTTATACACAGCAGGTTGGTCATTGTATTGATAGATTTTGTATCAAATGGACCTTTGATGTGATCCAGCATGTAAAAGCCAACCCTTTAGCTCCACTGTTCCCCATTCCTTAGGTCTAACCTAGTTCTAGTGTTCCTTTAAAAAAACAACCCTAAAATAGCACCTGGGCACATGGTGGGAGTGTTCCCCTTCCCCTGTTTTTATCCAACTTCAGTGAAAGACAAAGATGAGTAAATAAAATTCAATTTATGTTAATTTCCTGAATAACTGTTGTGTAGTGCAGTGGTCCCTCATACAACAATTTTAATCCATTCTACTGGGCTCGTTGTTGTATGAAACAATTGCTATATGATACATGTATCGTATAGCAATTTTCCCTGTGAGATGCATCATACAATGATATTTTTTTTGTTGCTAAGTGGTTTTTTCCCATTGAAAAATTGTTGTACAATTTCTTCCATAGGGAAAATTGTTATGCGGGACGCCATTTCTCCCTAAAACCTAATTGTTATGTGATTTCGTTATATGGGGTGATTGTTATATGAGTTTCCACTGTATATGAAAGAGTAAATAGAGGCTCATCTTTTTTTGCAGGAATGAAGTAATGCTTAAAATTCTATGCCTTTCTTTAGGTATCCTAAAGCAAGTGAAAGATTACATTAAAGAATGTAGCAAATGTCAGGAAAAATTAGATCGTTCCAGATCTTTGTCAGATCCATCTGAAATGCTGGAAGAATTAGGATTGGATGCGATTTCTCATGAAGAGAGTAATGAAACAGATGATGAAATAAGTAACTCAGCATCGGTCACAGTAGCATCACCAAAGTCTCTGAAAAAGAAGCCAATAGCCAAACACGAGCTTGTATTTGTAAGTAGCATTTCATATAATTTAGCACTAAGGGTTTATTTTAGGACTTTCCACTTACATTTTCTTACTTTTTTAAAATGCTAGGTTGATAGTAAAGGTCTTGTGAAACAAACTTCCCCGAAGCATTGTCAGTCAGTGTTGAACCAGTTAAATCAGCAGCGTCTTTCCAGTCAGTTCTGTGATGTTACCTTGCTTATTGAAGGAGAAGTGCATAAAGCACACAAATCTATTTTGGCTGCCAACAGTGAGTACTTCAGAGAACTCTTTATTGAAAAAGGAGCTGTTTCCAGTCATGAAGCTGTTGTGGATCTTTCAGGTAACAAAACCAAAAAGAACATGTGTGTATTAATTCTGTAGATTACTAAAAGGTTGATTATGCAAATACAATACAAAAATTAGCAAATTTTGTTTTTTGAGAAGTCTGGGCTGTTGCTGAATTTTTCTGTTGTCCATATTGTCTGCATTGGTAAGCAACTGATTTACCTTGGGAAAAATATTCCAGTTTGCTTTAAGTTTAATATATTTGCTTACTTTCAGTGCAAAAAATATTGTCAGGATGGCTTAATCCAGTATAAAATGATGGCTGAAATTTCCTACAGAGGAGATTATTTGCAGTTAATGACTTCCTTCTTCTGTCCATAGGTCCTTCGCTTCCATACAATGAATCAGATTACTTGCAAATTGGGCAAGCAGTAGTAAACAAGAGAGAAGTCTTCTATTACTGAATATGTATTCCTACCAGTAGTGTCACTATCATTGCCCAGGTGTAGATCTGTGATAGTATTTTGATCATTAGTTTATGCTCGATAATTCAAAATACTGTAGTTTAAATTTAAACCAAAAGATTTTTAAAATAGCAGCAGCTAACCATACATCATAAATCAGTAAAGCACTGGATGCAGCAGAAAGAGGAGACCTGATGGAAGGTAGATGTAGACAAAGCTGAATATATTTCTCTAAGGAAATAATTCCCACAAATGTGGAAGATATTGTTTGCTAGAAATGGTTTGAGTACAACCAATGGGCTGCACTGTGTTGCCAGCACAAACATCCATTAAAAAAATAATTTGGCCTTCAAAAGTCTAATCACACTACTAGTGCTATTTCAGCACCGTTTCACAGCTCCATAACTTATTTAAGCCTGTAGAGGCCTAAGTAGTTGAATGAACTGAATTAATCAATCATGTTCTTTAGATGCCCATTAAAAAACTGGGAAGATCAAGGAGCTCTTGGAGATCTGAGAGTCTGTAAATGTAGCCCAAAAACCTCTGACTGCTGCCTATGACTGTATTCAGTAGACCTTCATTGGAGGAGCAGGAAAACAGATTGACTGATTCAGGAGGCAGAAGTGCTTCACAATTTTATCTAAACCATTAGAGTGACTGTTGGGCACAAAGAAATATGAATCTTTTTCTGGCATGAATGATGTATAAATAAGGGGAACCAAAAGGATGTGAGACCTGCCCAATAGCAGGAAGGAAAGCCCAGGAAACAGAAATAATCAAAATTAAAAAGTCAGTGGACAGAAGGATCCATTGCTGCTTTTACATGAGTGAAAAAGTCAGGCATTTTGTCTCGAGAGTGCAAGGAAGAACCAACACAAGATTTCTGGAACAGGAAGCTTCGTGTGAAATATATAATCAATTTAAATGCTCGTTATAATGAATACTGCTTTACCTAGAAACCCTGCAGACAGAAACTAGCTTTAATGAAGAAAGCTAAAGGATATAAGTATCCATTTAAAAAAATAGATAGAGGATAAATATCAATTCTAAAAAACAGATAAGGGACCCAAGAAGGAAATTTTGTTTAAATGCAAACACCAAATTGATGTGTGTGCCTCCTGAGTACATGAAAATCTGAGTACAGTATGTGCAATGTCAATAGGGATTTTTTCTTTGCCTATCATTAGTGCAGATATCTGATACATTGGTAAATGGGCACATCTTATTTGTGATTGAAGTAGAATTGCCTCTCTGTGGCCAGAATGGACAATGTGTTCCTATTATTGTAGGTTTAATATTCCTGGGCAAACAATAGCTACATGATGAAGGATTCCACAATTTTTCATTCTTTACAGAAACATCATTTTACAAGATTCACCCTATGTTACAAAATGCTAAATAATTTAATAGTCAGAATCCTGTTGGTTAGTTGCACTGCCATAAGTGCAGCTCACAGTGTGGAACTGCCACTAGTGAACAAGTTGCCATTTTTATCTCATCACACACCAGCTCATGCAGTTGCCATTTAACAAGCGACACCAGCAATGGTGTGTTAACTAGTGGCAGCTCATGCCATTGCACTTAATATTGACATAACTAACCACTAGGATTCTGGTCACTATTTCCTGTATTAAATGGCCTAACTTCAGTTGCTAATCCTAACTAGAGATGACTTATTGAATCAGTTAATGTGCAAGTGAGTCAACCCTTAACATAAATCCACTTGACTCATGAGCCTGATCTTATTAGGAGCTACTGACTGGATTCAGGTAAATATATTTATGACAGCTGTCAATATATTTAAGACATCTTTTCAATATGGTACTAAATTTTAAAAAAAATTGAATTGCAGTCTTTCTCTACATTTCTAATCTTTTGAGGCCAGAATACAGTTTAGTGTGGAGAAGGAACCCAACAATGAGGATTTGTGCTACAATTTTTTTGTTCTTAATATTCAGACATACAACATGGTAAATAATATAGGATATGCATTCATTTGTTTCAGAGTAAGGATTACATTATACAAAAGACTCTTAAGGGATTTACAAATATATGGATCCTCTCCCTCTCTCTCTTTGTGCTTGTATTAAGGCTCTCTATTCTATATGAGGCCAAAATAGGCAATCTTTAATTAAGATGACATCTAGGACTAGCATATCTTCTTCATGTGCCCATGATCTTTGACAGGTGTTTCTGGGCTGAAATTCTGTTGTACAGTTATTTATAGACATGAATTGCTGCAAGTTAAGAAATCTTTGTAGACGTTATTAGTTGCTTGCCTAGTTGTATTACTCAGTTTGTAATGGCTAATGTCTACTACAGAGATTACTTATGCCAATTTGCTTCCAATAGACATTGACGTAACTGAACAACAGGATTTAAGCTAGGGGTGCCCAAACTTTTTAGGCCGTGGGCCAGTCACGTGGTTCAGCAGGCCGGTCACATGGTTTCTCCCACTGGAAGCGGAAGTAAAATACGCCTTGCAATATGTTTTGCAACAGGGTGAGATAGATTTTAAGCTGCCATTTTCTCTGCTTAAACCAGAGGTGCCCAAACTATGGCCTGTGTGCCAGATCCAGCCTCCGATGCCCTCATCACTCCCGAAAGCAGAAGTAAAATGTTTGGGCACGTTTTACTTCAACTTCCAGGAGCAACGAGGGCAGTGTGGGCTGGATGAATTTGCGTCGGAGTCTGGATCTGGCTTTAGCAGAATCTCTAGGACTTCCTCTCCTGAAGCCAAAATGCCAATTTGTTTTTAGTTTTCAAAGTACCGTAGTAAATACATTAGTTTCTTTCAGCATAGGTAACAAAATGGAAATGAAAGAGTTAGACTGCAGTTTTATTTAAACAGAGGACATGCTTGTCCACGAGGAAAATCTCCCTTTTTCTCTCTCTGTTGTCCATCTGACCTGTAGGTCAGTCTGGGTGGTTAACATGGATAAAACATAGAACATGTCCTTCTACCATGTCCTCTGTGCATATAAACCTGTGGCCTAATAACTATACATATGTCTGAAGAAGTGGATTATAGTCACACTGAAATAAAGCTGTTAATTGTTAAGGTGTCACAATCTTTTGTTTTTAATTTTGTTATATGCAATTTGTACTCTTTGAATTTATCTTCTGTTAAGAGCTTCAGAAGTATATTCCTGCAGACGAAAAATGTTCTGAGGATTTTGTGCTTCAAGTAGGTTGAAATTAATATTACACTTTTCTGATAATAAGTAAAAACAGTTTTGTCAATGTAAAGGTGAATAAATTTACAGTAGCAAAAGGTTTTGCAGATATTGTACAGCTAATTTCACTTACGTATTAAATGTAAATGTATTACAGTGGAACCTTGTATAACGAATGCAACATACAACAAAAAATTGTACAATGAAGGGAATTTTGGAACAAATGGGTGCATCGTACAATGAAATTCTCTATGGGGAAAATCGTACAGTGAAAATTTTCTTTGTATGATTTTTGACATAGAGATTTTCAGTGTACATTTTTCCCATAGAGATTTTTGTTGTACAATATGTGCATCATACAACGAAAAAATTGTATAACGAAGTGCCTTGTGGAACCAATTATTTTCATTATACGAGGTTCTACTGTACTTTTCAGTGTCATAAAACTCCTCCCCCCTTGGAAGTGAGGGGGGAAATGGACCAAATCCTGTGTTTTAACTTTGTGCCACTAGTCTCAATCTGGTAACAGTGATATAGTAGCATTTTTTAAAATAGTATTAACAGTCTTTCCCCATCAAATATACCAAGTCTCCACAAGGCAAAAGGGAGCTGTAGAGAGCCTTGTAAGCTGAAGGTGAATAAGAAACTTTCCATGAGTTTAAATTAAATATGTCTGGTGCCCGATCCAGATTACACCAGTGTAAAGTTACACAAGAGGATTTTACTCAATAATTTATTTGCTAATAAATTCAAGATTTTCCTTAAAGGCCTTTTGATATTTTCTTTTATTTTTGGTGCAGGATTTCGCAAAGCCAGTTTTCTCCCTTTGCTGGAATTTGCTTATACCTCCGAGTTAACGTTTGATTTCTGTAATATGGCAGCAGTTGCTGAGTTGGCTCAACATCTTCTCATGACAGAAGTCCTGGAAATCTGTGAAAATATACACAAACAGATGGAAGATAAGCAAATCACAGTATACCAGAAAGGTGATGTTCAAGTAGTAGAGGTATCTCAAAATCTTCTTGTGGAGAATGAAAGTGAAGCAAATCTCGCAGAAAGGACTGGGACTGAACAGCCGTTGCCTACAGAAGACACAGTAGCAACGATGAATGGAACATGTTCAGGCACTGAGGTGGAAGAAATGACTGCAGCAGAAGTCACACTGCAGGTTGCCTCGGAGACAATTGTGGACAATCCTCCAGAGCCACCAGTTCATTCTGCTGGTGAAGAAACAAATGACATTGGATCAACCGAGAATGAAGAACAACCCCAAATAATGGAATGTGCCATTGAACAAACTATATCTGTGGTGCCAAGTGAGCCTCCAGTAGCAGAGCAAGTCGTTATCAGCACAGTGCCAGAGTGTGATGCTGAGCAGAATGTAGACGAAGAGCCAATGATGAGCAGTGAATCAAATGCAGATGTTGATGCTGATGCTGTTGCTGAAGATTCTCAGGAAGGACTGAAACGAAAACGTGGCAGGCCATGTAAGACACAGAGTAGTCCACACCCACCTTTAGAGACCTCGGTTTCCAGCCCAGATGACACTTACAAAAGCAAGCTACGCCAGCGTTCAGTTAGTGAGGGTGGCTACATCCGGTTGCATAAGGGAGTTGAGAAAAAATTACAGAATAGAAAGCCAGCCACCAAATCGGCTATACAGCAGGTATAATAAGTCTTCTCAAAGTCTTCATCCAAAAATACAGAACAAAATTGCACAGAAGCTAAGAATTCTTGCATTTGTCTATATTTGTCAGTGCATCACTTGGTTGCATTTCAATACTACTTTCCAGATGGGCCATCAATGTGATTTATTAAGCCAGGGGTGCCCAAACTACAGTCCCAGGTGCAGGATCCAGCCCCCAACACCAATTCATCCAGCCCACACCACCCTCGTCGCTCTCAGAAGCAGAAGTGAAACGTGCACATATGGGTGCATTTTACTTCAGTTTCTGCGAGCAACGAGGGTGGCATGGGCTGGATGAATTGATGTTGGGGGCCGGATCCAGCTCCTTAGCTGTAGTTTGGGCACCCCTGAACCATGTGACTGGCCCATGGCCCGAAAAGTTTTTGCACCCTTATGTTAATCTAGTAAAAACCTGCAGCACTACCAATAACAAGAAGCCAGTTCAAGCAGTGATGGGATGTAACAGGTTCTCACCAGTTCACCAGAACCGGTAGTAACTTTTCCCAGTGTCCCGGAGAACCAGTAGCAGCTTTTGGGGGGAACCACCTTTGGGGCTTACCTTTTCACTAGTTCCCCCACTGTGCATGCGCACCGAGCACGGTGTGCATGCACACCTTTAGTGCTTGGCGCATATGCACGGCCTCCTTGCTGTCCTCCCAAGCGGGGAGGAGGAAGAGAAGCTGCTAGCCTGAAGTTCCCTATAGCCTGCTCCCCAGGGTTGAGGTGTGTGTGCGTGCTTATTTTTTTTTTTTAAATATATTTTTCTTTGACCCCGCCCACAATGTCATGACATCATGATGTTGGCCCCACCCATGACATCATGACATTAGCTCTGCCCACACTGTGATGACATCACGGTGGGTTAGTAAATTTTTTGACATCCCACCACTGAGTCCAAGCGCATGTATTAGTACAGTAATTATAATAGCTGTTTGCTCAAGAGAGAATCAATATCCTAACAAATAGTTTCTGTAACAGTAGAGCGCCACTGTTAACATTTTTCTAAAAATGAAGAGATGTAACTGGGAGTCCCATCTCTTAAGTACCACCATCTAGGGGGCTTTTGAACTCATGCTGTGCCTGCTGGGCACATGCTGAAAGCCTCTCTTAGTGACTCTTAAAGCATAGAAAAGGAATGTCTAAAAGTCAAGATGCCATTACATCTTTCTGATGTTAGTTTGTATTGGGAAGGGCTATTGCTCAATGTGAGAGCTTACACATAGCATGCAGAAGTCCTAGCTTCAATCTCCATCATCTTTCAGTTATAGCTGGAAATTGTATTGCTTGAAAATCCTGGAGAATGACTCCTGGTCAATATTGGTGTTATTGAGCCAAGATGGACTAATGATCTAACTCCATATAAGGCAGCTTCTTATGTTCATGAGGGAAGACTTATGTTCATGAGGGAAGACTTGCCAGTGAGAACAAAAAACAGTTCTTGAGGAAGGGTGCAAACACCATTTCTTTCAGAATATGGCTTATTATAACCAAATCGATAAGGCAGAGTTGATCTTGATTCTTTCAAGCATGGTAGCAATGTAAATGGTGCTGGGTATATAGTCTCACTCGTTTATGCCATGAGCTTTTGTGATCACCACCCTCCTCTTTCAGTTGATGAGTTCACATTAAACAGTACCCTAGAGAAGAATGGCTTACTTCATTTTATCTACACTTAAAGATTAAATAATTTCTTTCATTTTCTGGGGGATATCAGCACAAAAGTATTTAGGAACATTGCAATTAATGTGTAAAAATGCATTAGAGTAAGCAGAGCCAATATATAAAATGCCTTTAGGGTGGCATGATAAAGGAAAAAATCACGGTGTGGTTTTGGGGTTGGGTGTTGGAAGGATTTATTTTAAAACTATTACAAGCTGTTTATTCTTTTAGGTTCTGAAGCTCCCTTTTGCTTTGGTAAATCCTTTAGGAGCCTTAGGAAAGGGGTGGAATGTTTTATTACCAGATCACTGCCACTGGTTCACATCCCACCCGTGGTGATCAGGCAGTGATTTTTGATGGGTTTGCCCCATTCCTAGGTTTCTAAAGGCTTCCCAAGAGAAAAAGATAACTCCAGGACATGAAGTAGGATAGGAAGCTTTTCGTTCATTTAAATGTTTCCAATGTACAATCTAAGGTACACTATCGTAGAATTATGCCAGCTAATATACAGTATATCACTTTGGTAGAAAATTACAGCAACTTTTATGCTGCTGTTCATACCAAGCTATAGATTAATACTATATAATTCTACATTAATTTGAGCAGATAGGTCAGGGTGCCCAAACTTTTCGGGCTGTCGCCCAGTCACAATATTCCTGGCACAGGAAGCAGAAGTAAAACGTGCCTTGCAGTCTGTTTTGCAACAGATATGTTTTGCAACAGGATGAGATAGATTTTAGACTGCCATTTTCTCTGCTTAAACCAGGGGTGCCCAAACTACACCCTGTGGGCTGGATCCAGCCTGCAGGCCGTAGTTTGGGCACCCCTGAGATAGGTGTTATGCAGAAAATCAAATGGCTTTTTCTGTCCCTTAGATAGCTAGAGCTACTGACAAATCTGTAAAAATAACTTAGTAACATGCAATGCACTTCTTCATATGTTCTACTTGTAGCGTTATTTTTTTTTCATCCTGCCAATGAACTGTTCGTATTAACTAGCAATTTTCCATTAAGGTTGCTATGAAGCTAGTACAAAGAGGAAAGAAGATGAAGCAGCCCAAGAGAGATACAACAGAGCACACTGAAACAGAAACTCAGCACAAATGCAATGAGTGTGGAATGGTTTTTCAAAGACGTTATGCTCTTATAATGCACACATTGAAACACGAAAGAACAAAAAATTACAAGTGTCCGGTAAGACGCTCTTAATTTATTTTGAGCAGACATTCCTGCTATTTTATACAATCATTCTTTGAAGGCTCCCCTGCTCTCAGATACCATCTTAGGGGAGCGGGCTGATCTGGCATGCATCACCGAGACCTGGCTGGTGCCTGAGAATGGGGTTCCTCTATCTGAACTATGCCCGGCCAGGTTCGGTATTTGGCACCAGCCTAGGGAGAGGGGAAGGGGCGGTGGAGTCGCCGTAGTAGCCAGGGAGTCACGGGGTCACCAGGGCCACGGCTCCACAAATCCCGGGTTGTGAGGCCCTGCTCTTGCGTGTGGGCCCTAAGGGTCAGTTGGGAATCCTGCTCATGTACCTGCCTCCCTGCAGGGTAGCAGATTCCCTGCCTGAGCTCCTTGAGGCGGTCTCGATGTTGGCATTGGAGACCCCCAGGCTGATGGTCCTGGGGGACTTCAATTTGCCATTGTTGGGGACTGACTCAGAGGTGGCTCGGGAGTTCATGGCTTCCATGGCAGCCATGGGCCTGACTCAGGTAATTCAGGGTCATACCAGGAGCAGTGGCTACACCCCGGACTTAATTTTCTTATCGGAGCTGTGGCAGAGTGATCTGAAAGTACAGAAATTAGACATTGCCCCTGTGCCATGGTCAGATCACTATCTGGTGACTCTAGACTTCCTGGGGGCGAGATTTCACCATAGGGAGCCAGGGCTGATTAAATGGGCCTGCCCCCGGCGACTAATGGATCCAGAAGGATTCCAGAGGGAACTGGGGTGTTGTCCTCTTGACTTGCAATGCGGTTTGTCTGAAGCCCTTGTCAACTTTTGGAATGAGAGAGCGACGGCAGCTTTGGACGTGATCGCTCCACTACAGCCTCTCCGTGCTTGTGGGTATCGCTCTGCTCCTTGGTTTACAGAAGAACTAAGGGAGCTCAAACGGGCAAAGAGACACCGAGAGCCCCGCTGGGTGAAGACTCGGAGTGACTCTGATCGAACACTAGCTATAGCAGCTATTAAAGACTACCTAGTGGCGATGGGGGCGGTGAAACGTCAATATTTCATTGCCCTTATTGCCTCTGCAGATAACCGCCCAGCAGCCTTGTTCCGGGTGACCAGGTCCCTCCTTGGTAGAGGGGGGTCAGGCACTGGTTGGCAGGGATTGGCTGAGGATTTTGCTGATTATCTGGCGGGGAAAGTTGCTCAGATCCGCTCAAAGTTTAATCCCGGCGTGGAATGTATGGAGCTGGGGTTGGCCGGAGCACAGTCTGGCCACGTTATCTGGGATCGGTTCGACCCAGTTGGCCCTGAGGAAGTGGACAGGCTTCTTGGATCTGTTCACGCCACGTCCTGTGTACTGGACCCATGCCCCGCCTGGCTGGTTAAAGCATCTAAGGCTGTGGCAGGTGGTTGGGTCGAGGTGATTATAAATTCATCTTTAAAGGAGGGGTCTTTTCCAGCACCTTTTAAACATGCTTTGGTGCGCCCCCTCCTGAAAAAACTATCCCTCGATCCTATGGTACTTACTAACTACCGACCAGTATCCAGCCTACCTTTTTGGGGCAAGGTGCTGGAAAAGGCAGTGGCGCAGCAACTACAGGAAGTCCTGGATGAAGCGGATTATCTGGACCCTTTTCAGTCATGATTCAGGCCCGGATATGTGACAGAAACTGCACTAGTCGCATTGGTGGTGGATCTCTGAAGAGAGCGGGATGGAGGACATCCGTCTGTCCTGGCTCTTCTCGATCTCTCAGCAGCCTTCGATACCGTCGATCATGGTATCCTTCTGGGAAGGCTCCAAGGTTTGGGGATCCAGGGCACTGTGTTGGCCTGGTTTTCTTCATTCCTGAGGGGCAGGACCCAGTTGGTGTGGCTGGAGAATGAGAAGTCCAGCCCTAGGCCCCTCCAACATGGGGTGCCTCAGGGCTCGGTACTTTCTCCTCTCCTATTTAACATCTACATGAAGCCACTGGGTGAGATCATCCGTTCCCACAGGGTGAGGTATCATCAATATGCAGATGATACCCAGTTGTACATCTCGGCCCGTGGGGACCCAAGCGGTGCAGTGGAAGTCCTATCCAGGTGCCTGGAGGCTGTCAGGGTCTGGATGGGGGAAAACGGGCTACAGCTGAATCCTGGCAAGACTAGTGGCTATGGGTAAGGGGCCCTGTGTTATCCCGGGAGCTGCCAGCTTTGGTTCTGGATGGGACAGTCCTGCCCCAAACAGACCCGGTGCGTAATCTGGGGGTCCTCCTGGACTCACGACTACTGTTTGAAGAGCAGGTGGGAGACGTGGCCAGGAGGGCTTTTGCACAACTTCGTGTAATACGCCAGTTACGCCCACTCCTAGACCGGGACGCCTTGCTCATGGTCACACATGCTTTGGTCACCTCCAGACTTGATTACTGTAATGCGCTGTACATGGGGCTGCCCTTGGTGACCATTCAGAGACTCCAGCTGGTCCAAAATGCGGCGGCCCGGGTAGTGATGGGGTACGGGCGCTATGCTCATGCCACACCACTGCTTCGAGAGATGCACTGGTTGCCAGTATGTCTCCGGATGCAATTCAAGGTGCAGGTCATTACCTTTAAAGCCCTATATGATAGTGGGCCAGGATACCTAAGAGACCGTGTCACCCTAAGAATGTCTGTCCGTCCCACCAGGGCGGGTCGGAGGGGCTCTCTTGTTATTCCATCGGCTAGGGAGGCTCGCCTCACTAGCACTAGGAAGAGGGCCTTCTCTGTGTTCGCCCCGGCCCTTTGGAACCTTCTCCCAACTGAGCTGTGCCTACAGACAGAGCTCATGCCCTTTCGGAGGGGCTTAAAGACCTGGCTGGCGGAGCAAGTGTGTGGACCCAGGAACGCAGGTTCCCACGTAGGATGGCTGATCTAAGGGACAGCCACCCCCTTCCTGTTTTTGTTTTTATCTGTTGCGCTGTTTTAATTTTTTATGAACTTTTAAGGTTTTAAACATCAGTATTATAATAGACTTAACCTGTGATTGTAATTTATGTTGTAAGCCGTCCAGAGTTGGGTCTACCTGATTGGGGCGGGATAGTAAATATGAGTAAATAATAAAATAAATAAATAATACATTTTGGCTTGTCAGATTGTGTGCAGCCATTATCCAAAGAAGCATGATCTGGATAGTACTGCTTTCTTTTTCTAAGAAGCCTTTTGTTTCTGATCCTTTCACTGATTTTACTGGTGTTTACTGTTTCAGTCTTTCAAGCAGTTTCTACAGAAGGTAACCATTTCACACTGAGGTCTTACTCGTATGTTTTGATTCTTCAGAAAGGTTCATAGTTTGTAGAATGGAAACATGATATGAAACAGCAATCATAGGTTTACAAACGAAGTATGTCTGAATTGAAAAAGATCTTAGATTTAAGATTTCACAGCAGTCTCTAACAGCCAAATGTAATAGTGGTATTCATGGTTACATTTACAAGTAAAATAATGCATATATAGAAATCTGTATCTACATATTTATTTCTTGAATGTTGACCTCTTGTGGGAAAACAATGCAAATTTTTGTTTCCTTAGCTGTGCAAAAAAGAATTTCAGTATGGGGCCTCTTTACGAGCTCATCTTGTTCGTCATACCCGGAAAAATGAAGTATCTGTTGCAACAGCAAGTATAGAGGAAGGTGGTGCATCTGTCAAAGGCAGGACTAAGCGGGAATTTATCTGTGATATATGTGGAAGAAGCTTACCTAAACTCTACTCGCTGCGAATCCATATGCTGAAACATACAGGTGTAAAGCCTCATGCATGTAAGGTAAAAAAAAATCCTGTTGTTGTCATCTTAGCACATTTAAATCATTTAGCTTACCTGACTGATATTTGTTTAGTTACTGTTTAAATACAAACAACTAATGATATCATAAAGTAAGAAAAAGAATGAAAGTTCTATTTTTTAACACTGAAGAGTCTTAGTGTTAAGTTGCAGGATCTTTTGTCATTAAACACTGCTTTTAAAATGTGGATACTATTAATATCAGTAGCCAGTATGCTTTCATTGATTTAATCTGAAATTTAAACTGAAATCTTTGATCTTAGTTGCTGTTATAAGTAGATGAGTAGGAAATATGCTTAACCATATGCAGCAAATATGATTTATAGATGTATTTTTAAAGTATTTCCTTGAATCTGAAGGTATAATACAAATTAGAATTGGCAGGTTTCTAAGCCCATGATTATCTGTGATGTCAGTTTGCTGTGTGATCAAATATTGCACTCACCTTATAGTACCTTTTAAATCCTCTTAGGTTTTGATTATTTTGGCAGAATTTTTGTTTCTTCATTGGAATGTTAACATACTTCTGTAGGTACAACATATGCTCCTTCTAACACCTTATTTTTTCCTTTTGTATAATACTACTTGTTTTAGAAAATATTAAGTCTGTTCCTGTCATGCCATGTGAAGTGTTCCCCATTGATAATATGGTGTTGTTTTTTTAGATTTGTGGAAAGTCATTTACTTACAAACATGGTTTAAAGATGCACCTTGCACTTCATGAAGCTCAGAAGCAGTTTAAATGTGAATTGTGTGATAAGTCTTTTGTCACAAAAAGAAGCCTTCAGGAACATGTAAGCATTCACACAGGTAAATGACAGATCCTTTTAAAATTGTTAACAAAAGTATGCAGTCAGTTTTCAGGAATATACAGAGTTTCAAACTGAAATCAAATAGTTGGCTGTTAACTTTAAATTTTAAAGCTAACATTAAAATACAGGAGTTAGTTTTTAAGATGCCACAATGTTTTTGTCTTTTTTTGTTTTGTTTGTTTACTCTGATAAAACTTTAAATGAGTAAATTGGGAGACTAGAAGAATCTTGTGACAATTGTTTGACTGACTACTCTTAATTAGGGAAATTAATATTACAGTAATACCCCGGATAACGCGAGTACCGGATAGCGCTAAAACCGCATAACGTTACAAGATTTTCGGAAAAATCTTGTATCGAATAACGCGATTTTTAACATTATCTGATACAGTCGTTCTTAGCAGCAGGGTGGCTAGAAAGCTGAACGGGGTTCTCCGTTCAGCTTCCCAGCCACCCTGCAGCTACAGAGGCAGGGGTGCGGACGCTGGAAAGCTGACGGGGGGCTCCCCCGTCGGCTTCCCCAGCCACCCCACAGCTGCGGAGGCAAGGGCGGGTGGCTAGGGAAGCCGACAGGGAGTCCCCGTCAGCTTCCCTAGCCACCCTCCAGCTGTAGATCGGGTCCTCTGAGCTCTCTGGAGCAGCCAGGGGACCCGATCCAAGCTGTTTCTGGGCTTCCCCGACGTCCTCAGCCAGTGCAGCAAGCCAAAACGTCAGGGTTCGAATCCCGACATTCTGGCTTGCTGCAGCCTCAAAGAGGGTGGGGGAACTTCAAAATTAGCGCGCATCGGGTCTCCCGACCTCCCTAGAGCCGATGCGTGCTACACTTGGAGATTTAGTGTTTTATTCCCTGGCTGAGTGGGCTAGAAAAAGAAGGGATGAAGGGAAGGGTGGGAAGTGGGAAGGGTTCCCAGAGACTTGCATTTGTACCCAAGGCCTGGATAAGCCCTGTGACCTGGTAACATAAGCCCGGCGGCAGTAATGGTGAACCTTGGCACTCCAAGGTACACTCAATAAACCCATTTGTGACGATTCACAGAGACTTGGTCTTCTGGGAATTGAAGTCCAAGGACACCTGGAGTGCCAAGGTTCACCATCATGGGAATTGGTGCGGCTTCCCCATAGGCACTTCAAGGGATACCACTTGCATTTCTCAGGAGTGAAGAGACTCTTGAAGCTTACACCTAGCTATTCTCTTTTTAAGGCTGCTTAACTTACTGGGAACAAGTCACAGAGAAAATAATTATCTTTGTCACGCAATGAGTCTCGAATGTGGTACAATATGGCCTATTTTTGTTTTTGTGCTTTAAGCCTTAATATATTCATGTTCCAGTACTCTTTCCTCCTTTCAGCTCATTAACTGTATCTGTGATGTTTTCTCCAAAATTTCCTCCACTACATTCTTTCTGCTGCCTCTCCTCCTTGTATCTTCCCTCAGATTTTCGCTCAATACCTATCACCCATATGTTCTTCTTTGCTAGGCTTCTTAGAAGCATTATTTTAATTTATGAGTTCTACTTCTGCTGGAAATTGAAGTAATTATTCCTATATCTTGCAAAGTAATATTCATTAATGGCCTTGATACTCTTTATTTTGTTAGGAGAATCAAAATATGTTTGCTCACATTGTGGAAAGGCTTTCCATAGAGCTTCAGGTCTTAGTAAACACATAAAGAAACACCAGCCAAAACCTGAGATTCGTGGATATCAATGTACCCAGTGAGTATTAATATATTTTATGGCTTATTAGTTTTAAAAGTAACTTTGTTGAATATTACTGGGTATCAGAATGAATCCATGTTGCTAACAATGAAGAAGGTTTGAAGTTGTTGTCATTCTAAAAAATTATCCTTCATGAAAGCAAAATATAGGTGCCCTTAGGTGTGAGCGTTACCTGGGACATCTAGAATTCTGTCTGATGACAGACGGCTGTCCAATTCTCTCTTGAATGATTCCAGTGTTGGAACGTCCACCACCTCTCAAGGCAGTTGGTTCCACTGTTGTACTGCTCTAACTGTTAAGAAGCTTTTCCTAATATTCAGCCTATATCTGGCTTCCTGTAGTTTCAGCCCATTATTGCACTCCTGAACTCTGGGATGATGGAGAACAGATCCTTCCCTTCCTCTATATTATTATTTTTCAGGTATTTGAAGAGTGCTATCATATCCCCTCTCCATCTTCTTTACAAAGTCATAGAGTACAGTAATACCTCAGATAACGCTAAGACTTGGTTCCACAAGTCTTGATGTTATCCAATTTTTAGTGTTATCCGATGCATGTTAAAATCCTATGGGATGTATCGGATAACGTTAAAGCTCCATAGAGATACATTGTAACCGCACAGGCTTTAGCGGTTGTTATCCGATCCATCCCATAGGACCTTAACATTATTCGATCCAATTCTCCTCCCCAGATTACTTAACGTTATGCAATTTTAGTGTTATCCGAGGTAAACGTTATCCGAGGTATTACTGTAATTATGTTTAAAATGCAATTTATGACATAAGCCCAAACCCCCATCTCAGTAATGTATTAAACTTTCCTAAATCACTATTGCTCAATCAACAATAACCAGATCAGAAATGGAAATATAAATTACAGAAAGAATAGTTAAGCTGCCTGGGAGTTAGTCCAAAAAATCAAATTGGGTATCCCTAGTAGCTAGAATCCTATTGGTGTTAGCTAAGATTTGCATAAACTGGCATATCTAATTGCAACTAATTGGCAAGGTGATGTCATGGGTCTTGGTAATGCATTTGGAGATGTGAGCAGGCTTGCAACAAAGACACACCATGTCAGTAAGCCACAATTAGCCGAAGCAGAGTGCCACAAACCTTACACAAACACTTAATAGGATTCTGGCTATTGTCTCCTGTGTTGCAGATTCAGTAGGGGCAGTGGTGGGCACCAGCAGGTTTGCACCAGTACACCCGTACTGGTAGTAAAAATGACTGGCCCTGCCCACCTCCCCTACCCACCCTTCCTCCTAGAAGAGGCTTCAGAGGGGGCTGGCTCCATTTCTCCCTTCATCAGGGGCTTTTCCTGGGCTCTGTTTCACTCTGGACTGGTTGGGGTGAAACGGAGCCCTGGAAAAGCCTTGGACAAAGGGGAAATGGCTTCAGAGTTTCGCTATAGAGTGATGAAAATAGAAAATGCTTCTATTTTCATAGCTCTATAGGGAAGAGCAGTCACATGGCCAACTGGCCATACCCACCCAGTCACATGGCCATGCCCACAGTATGGTAGGAACATTTTTTATGCCCACCACTGAGTAGGGGTTGTTCTGAGAAATGAAATGAAACTTTTTGAATGCAGACATAGGGTTGCATCTTGATAATAATGTTCTAATGTAGGATCTTTTATCAAGAAAATACATAATTTTTTGCCATTTTATTTCAGATGTGAAAAAAGTTTCTATGAGCCTCGGGATCTCCGGCAACATATGAACAAACATCTTGGAGTCAAGCCATTCCAGTGCCAAGTTTGTGGGAAGTGCTATAGTTGGAAGAAGGATTGGTATTCCCATGTGAAATCTCATTCTGTTACTGATCCTTACAGGTAAGTCAATTTCACCTTTGTAAGGCAAAAATACTCAAGTAATAATGACTGCATGCAACACTGTGGCTGCAATCTTGCTCATAGCGTAAGCCCAAATAACTTTTTTTGTTTGTCCTTGGTAAACAAATCACCACTGTTGTGATGCCCATGGATGTGTATCAATATTGTCTTGCATAACTACAAAATAGAGGAACATTTGTAGGCAAATTGCCCTAAGTTAAGAAATCATCACAGATGTTATTAGTTACAGACTGACTCGCACAACTGATTGTGCAACAAGTAATATCTACATTGATTTCTTAACTCTAGGTTATTTACCTCAAAACTTTTTATCATTTGTGTTATGCCAGTGTAACTAACTAGGCAAGAGGATTTGGGTCAGTGTTGTATAACAATAACCATCATAATAGTTGGGAGCTTTATTTCTTGTAACAGCTTTGTAGTATTGCTTCAGCCCTAGTGTTTAACTTTTGATATCATTTGGTTGTTTTAAAACAGCTCCTCTCTTCTTAGCTGAAAACTGTTATTTAAATAGGTAAATATTGCTTGGGGTTATGGAATACTTAGACAGAAGCTGCTTAGTAATTTTAGTAATCATGGAATGCACAAGACATGGATAATGATTTATTTTTGTGGGTGTACCCCATTTTTCAGTCTTTCCCATAGCACCTTACATTTTAAAATATGTGCGAATAAAGCCGTAAAAAAACCCCAGTGAATTGGTGGTTTGAACATAAGATTAATATTTGGCTGAACTGTTTGGCTCCAGCCACTATTTTAAGATTTCTGTTTTAATATAACAAAAGGGCCCTTCCCCATATTGTTTATTATTCTGGAGGGTACTGTAAGCCATCTTTGTAAAACAGTATTTGTCATCCAAACTTCAACAGGATTGGCTCATGCTGGTAAAAGACTACTGCTTTCAGGTTCCTTCCTTACAGGGTACAGAAAAAAAATGTGTTGTGTGAATTTCTAGAATGAATAATTGTGGTATACCCTACTTGGAAGCTATGTGGTGTGAGAAGGGAATTATATTTGCTAGGTAATTCCCAACCTAAAGATATAACATGGTTTGGAAAATGGATATGTGAGCAATTTTCAAAAGGCTGATAGGCCTTTATTAGCAAATCAACCATCTTTGGATTCACTTTCAACTGTAAAATCCTTTATTTTGCCAAATTGTTTAAAAATACCTAAATTAAAATACAATCTGCAATAAATATTGTCACAAGAGCTGCACTTTCAGGAGTTCCCTGTTCAGCTGAAAGCTTTATGCTTTTTAGGTGCAATGTATGTGGCAAAGAATTCTATGAAAAGGCTTTGTATAGAAGACATGTGAAGAAGGCCACGCATGGGAAGAAAGGGAGAGCAAAACAGAATTTGGAACGTATTTGTGAACACTGTGGGAGAAAATTCACTCAGCTGCGAGAGTACAGAAGACACATGAATAATCATGAGGGTAAATAGAACAAATTTTAAAGTACTGCCATTGAGATTTACTATAGAAATTACTTTAAATATTAGGGAGAAATTGTTTCATTTAGCATTGCTGTAAGGTTGTGCAAAAATTTTGCTGTATGTATATGGTGTATGTGTGCATGCTAATACCAAACTCAAAGACTAAATAGAATAAGCAAAACCATCATGCAAAGCCTTACATTTTTAGGAGACACTCTAATTAAAAGCATGTTTTGACTCTGTAACTTTCTATCTTATTTTTATCTGTATTGTATTATTCAACATAATCAAAATAAGAAAAAACTAAACCTCTAGTTAGCCACTATCGATAGATTGCCTAGTATCAGTGAGAATCTTATAATCACAGGGTGTGAATTGCTGTGTATTACAATATTTAATTTTTATTCAGTATTGGCTTTTCTTACATCTGCTAAGGTTAGTAACATCGTTGTCTTTGTGTGTTGTTCTATAGGAGTTAAGCCTTTTGAATGTCTGACCTGTGGTGTGGCTTGGGCTGATGCACGTTCTTTAAAGCGCCATGTAAGATCACATACTGGAGAGAGACCCTACGTGTGTCCAGTATGCAACGAAGCCTACATAGATGCTCGTACCTTACGAAAGCATATGACCAAGTTCCACCGTGATTATGTACCCTGCAAAATAATGCTGGAAAAAGACACACTTCAGTTTCATAATCAGGGAACACAAGTTGAGCATGCCATCAGTATTGTAACATCTGACGAGCCAGAGCAAGAAACAGAGGTTTGTAGTGAAGAGATTGAGACAGTAGTAGTGACTGAAGAAGTACTGGATGCTGTTGCAGCTACTGAAGAATGTACAACCGTTTCCACCCTTTCTGACCAAAGTATTATGCAGGTTGTCAATTATGTCTTGGCACAACAACAAGGACAGAAAATATCTGAGGTTACAGAAGCTATTCAGACTGTGGAAGTAGAGGTGGAGCATGTTTCTGATCCGGACTGAATACAGACGTTTCTTAATGCAGACGATCATGATATGGCTGGGAGTGTATGCAGTGTTTCAGACAACTCACTGTCTGAATGGACATCAACAATAATACAGAAACTCCAGAACCCTGTTTTCAGTATCTCAAATGTACTGCAGCACTTCTGTAATTAAAGCTGAAGAAACAAGCCATGGACTTTACTTAAGACTGCTACATCCGTTGTAATCACTTATTTTAAAAATAAATCTAAAAATAAAGTCAACTGTGTGATAGTGGTAGGTATGATGTAGTACTTATTTTCTTCAAACCACTTGATTTTACAGTTATTATGCACTATAGCAGGGGTGCCCAAACTACAGCCAGTGGGCAGATCCAGCCTCTGACGGCAATTCATCCACCCCATGAAGGCCTCGTTGCTCCTGGAAGCAGAAGTACGGGCACATTTTACTTCCGCTTCCGGGAGCGACGAGGGCTTCGTAGGCCGGGTGAATTGCCATTGGGGGCCAGATCGGCCCGTGGGCCATAGTAATAGGCGTCCTGAATCACATGACCAACCCACAGTCCAAAAAGTTTGGGCACCCCTACACTATAGAATAGTTCAGGGTGCCAAAGAATTAGTTGCTAGCTTTGAAAGTCTGTTATATTTGCTGTTCAAGTTCATAAAAAAGCAAGATCGGTATGTAATCTGGAAATTAAACAAATCTGCCCCTGATACAGAGAGTTACTGGAGTGTTGGAGTTTCCCGTGGAAATATCGGTACAAGGCACTGAGTCTGACTGGTGTGGTTATTTGGCCATATCTCTGCACAACAATTTTGGCATGAACACAAGAAGAGTTACTATTTTCTGAAATATTAAGCTTTCCATACGGAAACAGCTGAATAAACTTTACATTGTAACCAATTATAACCTTTGGTAGGTCACACTGTAATGTCTTGTAGAAAAGCTGACTAGTTTCAAGAAACATGTATGTTTTGCATTAACTATTCTAGATTTTTAAATATGAAATAAATGCAAGGTATCACGTTTTGAAACAGGTAAATACATTTGTATGCTTGATATATAAACTTGTGAAATTATGCTTAATTTCCAGAAATTACGACCAAGAATGAAGTAGGGCAGAATTATTTTGTACCCCAAAAGAAAATAATTATTTTTTGAATCCCCTAGGGCCGTGATGGCACTCCAGATGTTCTTGGCACATTTTACTTCCACTTCCAGGAGCGACGAGGGCTGCACGGGCCAGAAAAATCGCAGTAACCCATTCATGTGGATTCACAGGGGCTGGGGGTTCTAAGAATTGAAGTCCAAGAACATCTGGAGTGCCAAGGCTTGCCATCATGGCCCTAGGGCTATGGTGGCGAACCTATGGCACACATGCCACAGAGAAGCCTGTTGCCATGTGTGCTGTCGTCCCAGCACAGAGTTCACCCTATATACAGCAGCTCAATGAGCACTTCTTCCTTCCCCTGAGCACAGAGTTCACACACCCCTTTGTACAGCAACCCAATGAGAGCACTTCTTCCTTCCCACAAACGGTTCACCTGCTCCTCTGCACAGCAGCCCAATACATAGATTTTGTGTCAGAAATTACTCTGGGTTGAAAGGATTTTTGCTGGAGAAACTGCCCAGGGGACGCCCGGATGAGGCTCCTGTCATGTTCCCAAGATTCATGAGAGCACTTCTTCCTTCCCTGGAGCACAGAGTTTGCCCACCCCTCTGTAAGGCAGCCCTATGGGAATGCCCTCTTCTTTCCCCTGAACAGACTTTGTTCTGCCCAGCAGCCTAAAGGGAGCACTCCCCCACCCCCCACCCTGCAGCGTTGGCCTGTTTGGACACTTGGTCTCTAAAAGGTTTGCCACCACTACCCTAGGACTAAGTTTTGGTTCTTAGAGAGATCTACTTTTTAAATAAATTGTAAACAGTGGAGTGAAACCTGGCTTGTTAGCAAGGCACATGACTGGAATTATGTACACACATGAAATTGGCCCCTTTTGAATAAAATGCAAATGTATATTCTATCATTCTCAGTTAAAACATTATACTTGTTTTTCCTACCAACAGAATGGCTCCATCAGTGGAACGATGAGAGGTATGACTTCTCTTCCTCTAAGTGTCACCTAGAAGATTGGGAAAACCCTTCTGCAGATTCGGGAGCAGAAAGACCCTTGTACAAGTTGGAGTCTACTTATAGTGTTGGATTTTGCCAGCAAACTGTTTGTGGATATAAAAAATGCCATATATTCATCATGACCTACTCCTGTATATTTTGCAAATATGTCAAATCTACAGTTGTCAATTATTTTAAAATATCACTTTTTCATTTGTTCCGAGTCTGTAAAATATCCTGAAAGGACAAATGCATTGAAGCTTCCTATATAAAGAACATACTCATAAGAACATTGTGTCTATATTTTCTATGCATTGTTAATAGCTTGTCAATTGAAATTAATTGAAATAATTAGAATAATTTTGTTCAGTCTGGATATATCCTGGGTGATGGTATGGTGTTTCAAGCCACTTCCAACCTATGGCAACTCTATGATTTAGTCACTTCCAAAGTCTTGTCATTAATAACCCTGATTAGCTTTTGCAGTCAATGTTACACCTTCATTTACAAAAATCCTATTGTTTAGTGTAGTAAACCATTAGAATAAAGCCTGTTCAGTCAGTGGATTTCTGTGAATCAACTCAATTTTCTTCCAGATTCAAATTGGCCATATTTAGCATAGTAAGTTGCAGTTAAGAGTAGGCCCATTTGAATCAACAAAACTTAAGAGGAATTGATTCACCAAATTCCTGTTAAGTAACTTCAAGCAATGAGTTTTGGGGCATTGTGTTAATCCATCTCATCTCTCTCACCCCACCCCCGTCTTTTTCCAGCACTTTTTATCTTCTCATGTGTCTAAAGCACAATATGCTCACGCACAGAGAGAATTAAAGCTTCTAGTAAAGGTAATGGTCACCCTTGCTCGAAAGCCAGTCATATCCGACTCTAGAGTTCAGTGCTCATGTTTCATAGCTGAAGATGTTTCCGTGGTCATGTGGGCATGACTGGACACCAGAGTGCACAGAATGCTGTTTACCTTCACAATGAAGTGGTCCCTATTTATCTACCTGCAATTTCTTGCTTTCAAACTGCTAGGTTGACAGGAGCTGGGACAAAGACAGGAACTCACTCCGTCATGCAGTACTCAGGAATCGAACTGCTGACCTGCCGCCTTCCAGCCAGTGTCTTACCACTTGAGGCACTGCAGTCCTCGTTTGTATATCTTTCTGGCAGTTAACCGTGTCAGAAATTTCAATAAACTGATTTTTTCCATTACCCTTCTTCACTCCAACTTTTACATCTACACATTATAACTGGGAATTTCATTTGTATACAATACCTTCATCGTGGTCTCCAGTTACATGTCTTTAAACTTCAGGATCTTTTCCAGTTCCTTTGCAGCTGCCTTTCCAAATATGCCATATTCCCATTTCTTAACTGTATTCTCCATTTGGATAGCTAACTAAACCAAGATTATTTTCAATTCCTTTAATACAGTTGTACCTTACTTGAAGAGCATAATGCGTTCCACAGGATTCCTCTTTAAGCGAAACACCATTGTAAATGACCAGTTGTGACTTCTGGTGGGGGGGATTGCGAACCCTGATTTATTTGTTAAGCAAGTTTTTGGTTGGTTTTATTTGTTAGGCGAAGTGAACATTCAGAGAAAATTCTGCTCTTTAAGCGAGTTACTCTTTGAGGCACCCTTTATGTGAGGTTTGACTGTATTTTGCAGTTCCTCTGTAGTCTCCAAGCAGTCCAGCTTTGTATTTTCTTTCTCATGAAGAGTCACTTCAAACCACTTTGTTAGTACAGTGTCATTTGCATATTCTGAATTATTGAGCCATCTACCAATTCTTACTCCTCCCCTCAAATCTAATCCAGCTTTCTGTATACAGTAATACCTCGGATAACGTTTACCTCAGATAACGCTAAAATCGCATAACGTTAAGTAATCTGGGGAGGAGAATTGGATTGAATAACGTTAAGGTCCTATGGGATGGATCGGATAACAACCGCTAAAGCCTGTGCAGTTACAATGTACACTAAGTACCCCGAATAACGTTATGACTTGGTTCCACAAGTCCCGTCGTTATCCGGTTTTTAACGTTGTGCGATACATTGATCACACAATGTTAAAAAAAGCCGTTTCCCTGGAGGCTCCAGGAAGCCAGAACGTCGGGATTTGAATCCTGACATTTTGGCTTGCTGCTGCCTCCAGGGAGGTGGGAGAACTTTGGAAACAGCTTGGAGCGGGTTTCCCCACCTCCCTGGACCCGGCGGGGGGGGGGGGGTCAGAGACCCCAAAATTGGTAAAAAAAATGGAATTTTTTTTACCAATTTTGGGGTCTCTGACCCCCCCGCCGGGTCCAGGGAGGTGGGCAGACCTGATCCAAGGTGTTTCTGGGCTTCCCCGACGTCCTGAGCCAGTGCAGCAAGCCAGAATGTCAGAGTTCGAATCCCGACATTCTGGCTTGCTGCACTGGCTCAGGACGTTGGGGAAGCCCAGAAACACCTTGGATCAGGTCCCCACACCTCCCTGGACCCAGCAGGGGGGGGGGTCAGAAACCCCAAAATTGGTAAAAAATGGACTTTTTTTTTACCAATTTTGGGGGCTCTGACCCCCCCGCCGGGTCCAGGGAGGTGTGGGGACGCGATCCAAGCTGTTTCCAAAGTTCTCCCACCTCCCTGGAGGCTGCAGCAAGGTAAAATGTCAGGATTCGAATCCCGACATTCTGGCTTGCTGCAGCCTAAAAGAGGGTGGGGAAAGTTCAAAATTAGCGCGCATCAGCTCTAGGGAGGTCGGGAGACCCGATGCGCGCTAATTTTGAACTTCCTCCACCCTCTTTTAGGCTGCAGCAAGCCAGAATGTCGGGATTCGAATCCTGACATTTTGCCTTGCTGCAGCCTCTAGGGAGGTGGGAGAACTTTGGAAACAGCTTGGATCGGGTCCCCACACCTCCCTGGACCCGGCGGTGGGGTCAGAGACCCCAAAATTGGTAAAAAAAAAGTCCATTTTTTTTTACCAATTTTGGGGTTTCTGACCCCCCTGCTGGGTCCAGGGAGGTGTGGGGACCCGATCCAAGGTGTTTCTGGGCTTCCCCGACGTCCTGAGCCAGTGCAGCAAGCCAGAATGTCAGGATTCGAACTCTGACATTCTGGCTTGCTACACTGGCTCAGGACGTTCGGGAGGCCCAGAAACAGCTTGGATCGTGTCTGCCCACCTCCCTGGACCCGGGGGGGGGGGTCAGAGCCCCCAAAATTGGTTTAAAAAATCCGTTTTTTTAAACCAATTTTGGGGTGTGTGACCACCCCCCCCGCTGGGTCCAGGGAGGTGGGCAGACACGATCCAAGCTGTTTCTGGGCTTCCCCAATGTCCTCAACCAGTGCAGCAAGCCAGAAAGTTGGGATTCGAACCCTGACATTCTGGCTTGCTGCACTGGCTGAGGACGTCGGGGAAGCCCAGAAACACCTTGGATCGTGTCCCCTGCCTGCTCTAGAGAGATCAGAGGACCCGATCTACAGCTGCAGGGTGGCTGGGGAAGCTGACGGGGACTCCCTGTCGGCTTCCCTAGCCACCCGCCCATGCCTCCGCAGCTGTGGGGTGGCTGGGGACGCCGACGGGGAAGCCCCCCATCAGCTTTCCAGCCTCCCCACCCCTGCCTCCGTAGCTGCAGGGTGGCTGGGAAGCTGAACGGAGAACCCCGTTCAGCTTTCCACCCACCCTGCTGCTAAGAACTACTGTATCGTATAACGTTAAAATCGTGTTATTTGAAACAAGATTGTTCCAAAAATCTTGTCACGTTATACGGTTTTAGCGCTATATGATACGTTATACGGGGTATTACTGTATCTCTATGGAGCTTTAATGTTATCTTATCCATCCCATAGGATTTTAACATGCATCGGATAGCACTAAAAATCGGATAACACCAAGATTTGTGAGACGAAGTCTTAGCGTTATCCGAGGTATTACTGTATATATTCTGCATACAGATTGAAGAGAGATAAAATATACCCATGTCCAATACTAATATGGAGAAACACCATTCTTTTCTCTATTATTTTAATCATAGCTGCTTCTCCAGATGATAAATATACATGGAGACAATCAAATTTTGAGGCACACCCATTTCTTTTAGAAAAACCAATGGTGTTTAATGATACAAATAATCAAAGGCTTTGATATAATCAATAAAACACAAAATGACTTTCTTCTGAATTTTTTATATACTCTAGCAGCCAACACAAAATATATGATTTTAGTGCCTCTTGCTTTTCTGAATTCAATTAAACATTGGGTATTTCTTACTCAATAACTTGGATAGGTCAGACAACAAAACAAATAAACAAAAAATTACAAAAATGTTGTGGGACCTTAAAGACTGCTATGTATTAATATGAGCTATTGTGGATAATATCCATTTCCTCAGAACGCAATACTTTCTTAGTCTTAGGAACTGGAGTTGATACATATAAGCTCACACTAAAATATAGCCATTTTTAAAAGTTGCCTCAATCTTTTTGCCTTGATATTTTTGTTTATTGTCTGATATGCCTGCACAGACTAACATGACTATCACTTCAGAAGTTACAACATTGGCTAGATCACAATGTATCTTTTTTTTTTAATGACTACAGAACGCAATCGTTATTTTGAAACACAAAAATTTAGGCTGCGAGTTGTTTTATGCCAGCTTCCACAATTTCTCATCCTCTGTTTGGGGTGTCAATTCTTAGCAGTTGCAGAAGCTTAGGTCTAAAATATCTGTTTTTTTAAAACATATGAGAAGGCTATATTACATGCCATCTTGTAATATAAAGATGAAGACCAGATCGCTGAAACAGTGACTTGGCTGTGAGACATTCCTGTTAGAACCTAGAAGATGCTTAGACTCTCTAATGTCAACTGTCTATTGCAAAAAAATTTGATTTTTAGTAGCCCAAGGAATCAGTGCAGTGATGTGGATCTGCGTCACCTAATAACTATGTCACTGGACATGAACATGTAACCTCTACTTGAAGAGTGATATTTTACAACCAGATTATTCATTTTAATTCTCAGCAATGAAATAATTACTGCTTCTAGCCATATATTTATTGCACATCAAGCCAATGGTTAAAGCATTCCAGATACAGCTGTAATATATGACAAGAATTAATTTTAAGGGGTTAAATGTTTGTCTTTGAAATAAAAACAGGTTAAATAATATTCTTTACATCCTTAGCTCCCATGAGCTTCATGTTCAATTATAAAACAATTGCAGGAGGGAGATGATACCTTTTCTAGGTCACTTTAAAAATTCCAAACTTAGCAAGCTTTCGTAGCTCATGGCTACTTCTTCAGGCTAACATGGCATGGAGTACTATGTAGTCCCAGCTAGGCTTATTCTTCGATTTTTAAATGGGGAAACAGACAGCAGCTTACATCCTTTTACAATTTAGAGGCGGGAAACTAGGGATTTGTACATTCCCTTCCCCCAAAGTGCTCTTTTGAAGCTTGTAGCTTTCCATGTGGATTGCAAGTATGTTCAGTTATGACTCAATGAAACCTGTTCCTCTTCACTTTGGAATAGTACTTTCTCTGTTCATAGAGAGAAGCCCTGTTGTAATGGAAATATAAGCTCAAAGAGCCTAACCCTTTTGACTGGGCCAATACTTCAAAGACCACCAGCTTTCTGGAAGAGGGAACAACATGGAACAAAGGGAAAATGTGATGAAAAACAAGTTGGGCATGTTATTGCAGGTGGCAACCAGAAGCAGATGTTGAAATGTGTCTCAAAACAGCTTTATTGCCTGGAGTCCTCCGGCAGTTGCTGTAAGAATAAATGTACTGCAGACAATCCTGTACTGGAGAAATGGCCACACTCAAAGCTGCAAAATGCTAGTTAAAATTAAGGACTATTCAATCATATCTATAGCACTTCCAGTAATGATTAGTAAAGGTAAAGGTTTCCCTTGCTCGAAAGCCAGTCGTATCTGACTCTAGGGTTCAGTACTCATCTCTGTTTCAAAGCTGAAAAGCCAGCGGTCTGCTTCTGCAGACATTTCCGTGGTCATGTGGCAGGCATGACTAGACACCGGAGTGCACGGAACGCTGTTACCTTCCCACCAAAGTGGTCCCTATTTATTTACTTGCAATTTTTTGCTTTTGAACTGCTAGGTTGGCAGGAGCTGGGACTAAGAAGGGAGCTCATTCCATCCTGCAGTACTTGGGAATCGAACTGCTGACCTTGTAATGATTACAATCCAGAATTATTAGAAGTCCAGAAATCCAGCATGTGGGCACAACAGACTCTATTATAATGCCCTATTACAGGGATTCTCAACCTATGGCCTGTGGTCCAGATGCATCCCATGACACCATTTCATGTGGCCCACCTCCACCATACCAGGAAGTGCCATGGGGTGGAGGAAGGGCAAAATGGCCAGCCAGCCCCTGAAGTTGTCTGAGGAAGTATGACCCGGACCTGGCTCCTGCCCTATTATAATACCCCAGCAAAATTGGCTCTCCAGGTGTTCTTGGACTTCAATTACCAGAAGCCCAAGTCAGTACTCCTGCTGATCAGGGTATTTGGAGAGCCAAGTTTGCTGACCCCTGCCCTTCTAACTATAAATGTTTTGTAGTTACCCACCACAAGTCAGCAATTTTCTACCACCAAACTACATTATCATAAAGCACCCAATCCCTGTACAGTAAAACCTCAGATAACGTTAAAACCTGGTTCCACAAGTCTTGGTGTTATCCGATTTTTAGTGTTATTCGATACATGTTAAAATCCTATGGGATCCATAGAGATACATTGTAACCACACAGGCTTTAGCGGTTGTTATCCGATGCATCCCATAGGATCTTAATGTTATCCGATGCAATTCTTCCCCCCAGATTGCTTAATGTTATGCGATTTTAGTGTTATCCGATACTAATGTTATCCGAGGTATTACTGTATTTCATAAAATAACATTTCTCTAAGTTCAACTTCCTGTTTTATAACATAAGATTCTTGGCACTTTTCAAATATATACATACAGATAGTCAACAGACTATGGCTATAAAGCCTAAAACAGAAAAAAGAAACCTGAACAACCTGCAAGAACAAACATCATTCACCTTCCAATTATGTGAGTTTAACAGATCCTTCTAGGAGGTACAATAATTTTTAAAATGACTGTCTTGATAGTTTCTGCATTTCACTTGAACATTAGCCCCTAGATGTTTTAACAGCTGCCAGATTTGTTTAGTCCAGTGGTTTCCAACATGGGGTCCACATTTCCCAGAAGCCTAAGTCAGTACATTGGGGAATTGACTAGGCGGCTGAGAATTGAAGTCCAAAAACTAAATGTAGGGAAAGGCTGGTTTAGTCCAATGTACTGTATACATCAAATGGAGGCGAAAGCCAGGCTGCAGCCAGTGAAGAGATGATGGTGGGGAGGGGTGATGGCAACAGAGTAGGGCAGGGGTTCTCAACCTACAGCCCAAAGAGCCATTCCACTCAGCTCATGCCCTTGCTCCCGTCGCTGCCACTATCCTTGTCCCCTCTACCTGGGTTTGCATGTCCCTAACGCCACTCCACAGCAGGGCAGATGTTGTAAGGCATACATCTGCTCTGCTACAGAGTGGCATCAGGGACATGCCAAAACAGGTGGAGGGGACAAGGACAGCACTGCCAGCAGCAGAAGACTTTCGTGGGGGCTGCTCTGAGCGTGGGTAAGGACAGGTAGGACCTCTCCTTCACCAATGGCAGGCCAGTAAGCAGGGAAGCAGTGGCGGCATGGGGAGTGGGTGCTTGTGGGTTGGACTGGTGGCATGGGGGGAGTGTTGGTGGGACTTAGGATTATCCACAATCATCTGAGGAACACTCAGGGTATGCAAGAGGGTAGCAGTGAGGAGAAAGACATAACTATTGCCCTTCCCTATTCTTCCTTTTCTGAAAAGGAATAAGACTATTTAACACACTTATTTATTTATTTAGAATCTATGTCTTCATGTACATAAGTTCAAAAAAAAAGGCAGTTCAGGAAGGCTAGCAATTTGAATTTACAAATCAGTTCAGATCCAGGGCACAAATTGAACAGATTCCTGCCCACATCAAGAGCAATTTTGAAGCATCAAGTTGGCCTCTGTACTAATTTAGGGCTATCTAGAATATTCCACAATACGTCTCGATTACTCTAATTTAATATTATCAAGTAACATTCATTTTCAAGTTATATAACAGATCAAGAGGGAAGCTGGAATACTGAGAGCATACCTCATTTCAGATTTGAAGACAACTAAACAGGAACAAGAACAGATGAACCTCCGGAATCCAAAGTGAATGGCCAATTGGTAGCCAATGCTTGTATTATTTTATTATTTGGTACAGGGAAATACTTAATGGACCCATCCTTTTAACAGGTTACTGGGATACACAGAAAAAAGCCTCCTCGAAGACTGGTATTTTTGAACCACAATCGGGCATACCCTGGTAATGGCTGAACAACCCTCTTACTCCCAAGTAGCACTCCGGCATCCTGGCCATGGGATCGTGCCTGATCCTGCTTCCCTGGCCCTCTTTGGCCCAGCAGCTCAGGCTTTTCCTAAAAGCATGCTCTCTCACTAAATCTAGGTAGTGAACAAAAGGTGCTCATGAAATTAGTGTAGATTCAGGTAACATGAGCCAAGTAAACACTCCAGTCTCCTTCGGGTATTTTAAAAGTACAGTAAAACCTCCGATAACGCTAAAACTTGGTTCCACAAGTCTTAGTGTTATCTGATTTTAATGTTATCCAGTGCATGCATTGGATAACGTTCAGATCCTATGGGATGCATTGGATAACGTTAAAACTCCAGAGATACATTGTAACCGGTACAGGCTTTAGCGAATGTCCGAGGTATTACTGTATACTGAAATCAAAGTAAGGTACAGAATGAAGTTTATCAGAAGTTTAGAAAGCATTTCAAAATAAAGCTGCTATCTGGGGAAAAGCCAGTGTGGCCCTCCCTGTCTAAATTAGCTACATGATTGCAATTAAGATCCAAGAAAATGTGTGTGTCTCCTGGCCTCACCTTCAGTTTTTATCTCCTCCTTCAGGGTCCATCCTTGTCATTCCCCTAAAAGATTCCAAACATAGATCCTACAGTATGACATCTCCAGCACACATTAGGCTCCACCTCTTTCAACCCCACCTGGCCAACATTGTTTACATTCCAATCTCTTTCTGGTATGTGAGAAAAAACCCCGCCCCCCATGGAAATCTCCATTTTGGATGGGCTAAAGCACAAGGTAATTTGGTGGACAAAATCTCAGGAAAAAGTACAACTCAGAAATGGAATTTTCTATGACAACGGGCACCTTGTGTTGCTGGCTAATCTTTCGCATACTAGGTCAGGCAAAAGGAACTGCAGAATGAACTCGCCAAAAGGTGCCTTCACAGGTGCGTCGACACAAAGAAGCAGGTTACTGTTAGTTGGTTGCTCAGTTAATAACCGGCTATACACTTTCAAAAAATTGATATAAAAAACAGGATATCTCTTAGACTATTACCACCACCAAATGTATTTGATATATTACTGAAATTATTTTACTGAAAATACAATATTTTTATTTGCATCCAAAACCTGTTCTTGAAACATCATTCTCTACAGCAGTGGCTTTCAGACACTCCATGCTCCTATCCATGAATTCATCATGGAATTCTTGTATAATTCAAGACTTTTGTTTTCCTTTGAAAGATGGTGACATGAACTGGGCTTCGTTGCCACAAAGGCCACTTTTATTGCTTGAGATGTATTCAGAACTTTCCAGAGGCTATACACAGATCACTAACAGCCAGCAGATAGATCATGAACTTCTGCCTATGCCTACTGATTTGATTGTGGAATCCTGTGGCTCTCCGTAATTTTGTTAGAAAATTTCTGTTTTATATTGAAGAGAGTTCTGACAGTAAGGGCCCAGACTAGGATAATAGCTTCCACCTTTTGAAAATACAATGTTGTCATTGTAGTCATCAGCCTTTCTATTCTCCCAGTGATCTGTAAAGCTAAGTAGCCTGATCACTGCTTGTTTCTATGAGGATACATTATTAATTTCAGCCTTTACAGTATTTTTCTTAGTCTCACAAAGCAGGATCTAGTGCTAGGCTTCTACTGGGAGAATCTGGCAGAATTGGAGGAATCTCACCTTTACACTTCAGCCCTCCAGTTCTGGAGGACAGAGAAAACACTCAAGAGCTAGGTGTTTTGCCGGCAATGAGGGTTATAGTGCAAGTGAAACATTGGATGTAGGCCATGTTTTCAAACATGAAAGCAGAAATTCAAGCTATTATAAGCAAAACTTCTGATTATTAATGGAGATGCTAAGATGTTTATATCCTATTGTCAACATCCAATATTCGAAACACTGGTGGCTCTCTAGTCATACTAAAAATGGACCCAGGAAAGTCAACAAGCTATACCTAATTGGCAATCTGATCTAGAAACGATGTGGTAAATCATTGAATGGCAAATCAGCCCTTATGTAAATTCTACTGATTCAATGGGACTACTGAAGCTGCCGTGATAGAGGGGATTCAGGCCAATGGGTGACTAAATTAGGTCACAGATATCAGTGGTCACACTTCCAAGTATAATTTAGTCTGGATTCAGTTCGTTATCAAAGTCCAGATAGTTTCAACCTATAGACCCAAATCAATATATATATATATTTGAGTGCACAAAGGTACAGTGCCATAGACCAAGGTTTTTTTTGTTTTTTAAAGAAAGCTTTGCTCTCACATTTGGCTTGATAAATTTATGTATTCCCTTGATGATAATAATAATTTCTTGTCAGAAATTATTCTGGGTTGAAAGGATTTTTGCTGGAGAAACTCCACTAAGAGGATGGCTGAATGAGGCTCCTTTCATGTCCCCAAGATCATTTCCCACCAAAGTGGTCCCTATTTATCTACTTGCAATTTCTTGCTTTCAAACTGCTAGGTTGGCTGGAGCTGGGACACTCGATCCTTTATGCAGTACCCGGGTCTCAAACTGCTGATTTGCTGACCTTCCAGCTAACAAGGCGAACTTCTTAACCACTAAAGCCCCTTATTCCCCTGATGTATTTTGTATACAATACATGAATTTGACATGGAATCTAGTTTTAGTTTTCAGGTTTTTATGCTTACAATACTAACCTCAGCAGTTAGAATTCATTCCCTAAGAGTACACAATATCAGCACAGATACCATTCAAGAAATAGTTACACCTTTTGCTTCCTACTTTTCTTTCTTTTTGAATTTGTCATTACAGAAAATACTCAAAAATCTCATTTCCTACTCCTTCTTCTTCTTTGAAACTTCAAGATAATAGTGATTTTAGGCCTGGGTTACAGAATGTATATAATTTTTCATTGCCTTGAAAATAAAGAAGATTCTGAAAAACATATACCAGAACAGGATAATTAAGTGCCCAGATTTTAAAGGTCTAGGCACCTTTAGCAAACAGTTTTTAAGAAGGCACTAATAAACTGAAGGATCTATTTTTCTTGGCATATGAACTGTTGCTAGTAATTTGCTCCTTTCTCCTCACATAAAGGTTGTTTAACAGCCAAAAATTACTTTACCATCTTTTTGAAGTCTTAAACTTTCACAAGTAGTTAAACAATTGCAGCTATAGAAAATTAATTTTGACATTTCTTATGTTTATAGCAAAGCCATTAAAGAAAATGTAAATAACAAGTTTTTAACTGTGATGAGAAAAAAACATATACAAATATCAAAATACAAAAAAGTTCCAAATTTAAAATACATGTTTACATGATCAAAGGTCTAAAATTTAAAAAGAAATTAAAATGCAACTTGCTTCAACCAGTCACTCAGCTTTAGCATGATAGTTTACTTTAAAAGACCTAAATGATCTGAATTATGTTCACAATATTCAACCCAGCTCTACAATACACCTACAAATTCCAGTTCTACCAGATAATCGGGCAATTTAGACAAATACACTATTTCAGATGTTTTTATCTAATTCCACTAGACCTTGCAACAATGGCTGCTGATGCTACCTAGTCCCAACAATATCTCAACAAGATAAACCCTGTCCAAGGGATATCAAGTAATAAATATCAATCGTAAATATTGGGAAATAGTAATATTTATAGGATCACAGATAGATTAGGAGTAACAGAACTGACTTTTGCTGCTATAAAAATTCCTACTGCTATTGGAAATTACCTATCAAAGTTGTGCAAGTAATACTAAATCTAATACAGCCAGGGATATAAATGAAGTTACTGTATTCATGTTCTAGCAACGATTATTTAATAGCAATAATAGGTTAAATAGTTATTTAAATCTGAATGGTAAAATCCTATGCAGCCAGTTATGCCACTTAAGGCTGATGATGTCATTAGTGCAGGCAATTTTTCAGAAATTAAGCATTTTCAAACCAACCATGCCAATTTGCCATGACTCCCAGGGAATCCATTTCATTGGCAGGAAGCCACTGGTGGCTGCAAGATGAGGGGAGCCTAATTTTCAAAAATCCCCACCACTAGTGTAATGCTACTGAGAATGGAGTTTTTGGGAAATTAAAAACACAAAACCTCACCATCCCACAACCCCCAATGGCTTCTAGTTGACAAAAGAGATTCCAAGGGTCTCAAGACCTTTGAGGGGTGGGAAAGGCTTTATTTCTAAGAAATCAGCCATACATGGCATAGCTGCATAAACAGGATTTCAGCCATAGTGTCATTAATTAAGAGTATAAGGAAAAAGTTCTTCTAAGATCTATAGCAAAACATGGAAGCACATTTCTAAATTATTTAATTAATAACAAACTGCTTGCTCATTTGTTTCTAACTTCTCACCTCTTAAAAGGTTATGGAATATATTGTAACACAACTAAATCAAGGATATCTTTCTGGCAATGCTTGTGAATCACTGCATGAACCTCACTAATAGCAATAAAGAAACATCAACAAGCACTGGTGCAGACTCATGATGATAAAAACACCAAAAATACAGATTTATGTTTGTTATAATTTTTTGTTCTGTTCGAATATTGAATCACGCACAAACCCCATTTCTAGGGGTGAAATAGGCTAGAGAAATTACACAAAATTTGGAAACTGAAATACAGAACTTAGTTACCATAGCCAGAAGTCTTAGATTAAGATAGTTAAAAGTACTAATTTATGTTTGCAGTAGTCTAGTTCAGTTTTTATGCTGCCTAGAATCTCAATATCCAACGTTGAGTGTAGTGTTCCTACTCTATAAAAGGAGCCTCAAGGAAACAAAAAGCTCACTTATCACAGATAAGGAACTGGAAGGTCGCGTGCAGCAGCAGCATTTAATTGTAACTGATTAAAGAGACAGTATCCTTTTCTCTGTCTTTATACAAGAATAGGTGTAAAAAGAACATTCTTTAAAAAGTTACCATTTCCAATGACTTTATTTTTCATAACCTTGTGAAATTAATTGCACAAAGCTACAAAATTAGCAAATGCTTTGAAATTTGTATACAAAACATAAATTACCTCTAAACTCATTTTTGTGCACCACTAGAAACTTTTAAAAGTGGCACCCAAAATAGCCTTAGACCACTCTAAAAAAGAAAAAGAAGAAACGGTTCCTTTACATCATAACCTCCCCATTCCCCCCAGCAACCAAATTACAACTAGTCATCATCTTGATGTTCACGGACATTTCCAAGGTGGGATTTTATATTCCGTTCCCATAACTTCTGGTTGTCAGAAAACCCATGCTTTCCTTTGTTGAAAGAATTTGGTCCTGCTGATGTTGGAGTATCCCTGTGAAAAAGGAACAAAAGCAAGTGGGTACCTTTACTAGTATCATAGATGACGTTTACAAGTCTTAATGAAAGCAAATTAAGCTTTTTAAGAAATAGGCACCGCGGTGGTTCATTTCGGGGGAGGAGGGGAAGTATTGTGGCCTATCTGAGATGGATACATCTCAACATCAACTTTTGTGGACTGCTTCTTTAGACCAGGAGTGGCCAACCTTTTTGCGCTGTGGGCTGGACCATGCCCTCTCAGACACATGCGCGGGCCGGAGGCATGGTTCCTCCCACAGCTGCTGCCACTTCTGGTAATGGCGGTGAGTGCATTTCCAGTGTGTTTTTGCTGCTTGTGCTGCTTCCTGTGGCAGTGGCAGTGGCAGTGAGGGTGGTGCATTTTCACCCATTTTTGGTGTGTTTTCAGCACTTCTGGTGTTGGTGCCGGGGACCTCACCGCAGGCTGGACTAGCTGGCATCATGGACCAGATTAGTTGGCAATGCAGACTGGATTTGATCCATAGGCTGTAGGTTGGCCACCCTTGCTTTAGACCCATGGAGCACAATTAACTGGGCTACAGATTTTATCTCGAGTACATAGTAACAGGAACCAAGAGTGGATAAGTGAACATATACTAGGGCCCTATTGGCCAATCTTGGCACTCCAGCTATTCTTGGACTTCAATTACCAGAAGTCCAAGTCAGCACACGTGCCGATCAGGGCTTCTGGGAGTTGAAGTCCAAGAACAGCTGGAGTGCCAAGGTCCGCCATCACTGTACTAGGGGTCAGTATGCACATAGCATTCCACTTTGCCCCATTATCCACTCTCCTTTAGCCACACTTGCTACCTCTGCCACCTTGTACACTGTACATAAACCTTTGACTCGGATATTGTGTTTTATGTGTCTAAACAAGTGGACTGCAATGCATGAAAACTCACAAACCAATTTGTTATTTCAAGGATGTCACAGTAAGCTTTGCTTTGTTTCTGTAGTTAAGCCTACAGTATAAACCTACAACTAGTATACATTTTCAGAGAAAACCAAAAGACCACCACATTTCAAAAATATCCTAACGTTAGGAAAAAATTCAAAAAATTATCTCCTGAATTATGCTCACACAACACAAGACTTTTCTTCTGTGCCACTACAGAACATCAATTTGTGGCAAAAAAAAATTATGACACCAACATTTTAAAAATATGGCTAAAATCTGATAATAAGCTGCAACTAGAGTAGGGCCACTAAAATTACCGTATATACTCGAATACAAGCCGAATTTTTTAACACAAAAATGAGGTTTAAAAGAGAGACTTGGCTTATACTTGGGGCACCCACTGCGGGGGTCCCAAGACACTCCCAGATTGAGCAGTGCCGACAAAAAAGATTGGGGAAGCAGGCGCACCTCCAGCCGGCACGGAGAAATCTCCTTTTTTGCTGCTTCCGGAATGAGACACGATTGCCTAGCTCCCCCCTCCTCTTGTGGGTGTATCTCTATAGCAACGGGATTGCAACAACAATGGAGACAGGCACATTCAAATTGCTGTGGAGAAAAAAATGCAGTACCCTTGCTGCTCTTGTTTCTCCATTCTGTTGTCAGAGGATCTCTCTATCTGGGATAGTTTGCTGGAAGCACGGAAGTGTCTCTCAAAACAAAAGTAGCAGGGGTCCCCCGCCCACACGCAGCAATTTGAATATGCCTGCCTCTTCCGTGCTTGTCGGTCAGCAAACTCTCCCAGAGAGACGCTCCAACAACAGAAGGGAGAGATGGGCATCTCTCAAAACAAGAGCAGCAGGATTACCCCCCCACACACACACACACACAGCAATTTGAAAAGTGCCTCCCTCTTCTGTACTCCCTTCTGTTGTCAGAGCATCTCTCTGGGAAAGTTTGCTGAGTGACAAGCACAGAAGAGGCAGGAATATTCAATTGCTGTGGAGGGAAAAAAAAACCTTGCTGCTCTTGTCATGCCTTTTGAGACGCCCCTTTCTCCCTTCTGTTACTTCTGTTCAGAGCGGTCTCTAGCCAGGAGAGTTTGCTGACCGACAAAAACCATGGAGGAGGTGCTTTCAAACTGCTGTGGAGAAAAAAACCCTCTTTCTTGCTGATGTCTGGTTCGGCCCATACCTGCTGCTCCATGGGACAGCCAAACCAGAAAGGAGAAACCACGTTTGCTTGCCTTGAGAGCAAGAGACTCTAGCCTAGAGTGATGTTTTCTGCCTCAGTTCTATTGGCCCACGTACCTCTTTACCCTGCAGTGCCCCCGCTGGTTGGGTGGTGCTAATTCAAATACACTAGTACTTCGGATAATGATGAGACTTGGTTCCACAAGTCTTGTCGTTATCCGGTTTTTAACGTTGTGCGATGTATTGATCACACAACGTTTAAAAAAATCCCTGTTCCCTTTCCAAAGAGGAAAGGGAAGAGGGGGGCGATCAGCTTGCCTCTTTGGAAAGGACAGTGGAGATTCCATGAGCGGAATCTACCCTGCCATTTCCAAAGAGGCAGGCAGATCACAGCGTGGTGGGATCAGCTGCTTCGGTTGGGGGAGAGCCCCGTTTAGCTTTCCAAGCACCCTGCTGCTATGAACGTCTGCATCGGATAACGCTAACAGATTGTTACCCGATGCAAAATTTCTTTAGAATTTTAGAAAATTTCTTTATCCGATTTTAGCATTATCCGATGCAGTCGTTATCCAAGGTATTACTGTACAGTAAAAAAATATACCATACCTGCACATTGCCGGAAACATTCTAAAAGCTGATGTCTCAATAAACTTAATTTTATTTTCATTATAAGTGATTATGGAAACTCACTAGCAGCTCCTGCATTTTCCATCCTTGGCTTATACTTGGGTCAATCTATTTTCCTAGTTTCTCAGGTAAAAATTAGGTACCTCGGCTTATATTCAGGTCGGCTTATACTCGAGTATATACAATAATGGAACTTATGGAGGAGCTAACTCATAAATCCCAACTAACTTAATGGGCTTACTCTAGCTGTGACTTACTACTGGGTTTCAGCCTATGTAGTGTTATACAAGAAACAGAAGATAGGTAAGGAACTCAAGTAAAATTTAAAGAGAAGGAAGCATTATTTGGATTCCTATTATTTCTAACATACTTTTGAAGACCTGGAAAGGGTAAAACAGATATTTTATATGAAACACTTCCAGGTTCAGGTAGTGGCATTTCCAGATAAGGCTGCAAACGTCTTACATGCATGACCTTGAAAGAGCTGCTGCTAGTCCAAACAGACATACAATACCAAACAAGATGAACCAATTATATAACTCAATGAAAGGCAGCTTTTGGTAAAACCTACAATACAGTATTTTCCATAATTACCTGTTACAGCCCGTGCAGCATATAAACTGCTTTCTCCATAGAAGCCTCCATAAAACTTTAGAATTTATAGTGAAAGCATACGTTTCAAAAACATTTCACTAAGAAACAAAATCCAAGTGCAAGGAAGGCAACACGATACGGAAAACATGGTGGAATGAAAGAAAATGCAAATAGCTTTGGCTGTAGCCAAACAAAATTGAACAAATTTTAAATTGCTTCTGTATGAGAAAGTAGAACTTGCATAAAAGTTATAATTTTTTAAATTATCTGCATACTTTTAAGCCACTAGGCCTTCTTTCCCCCTACATATGGGACAAAAATGACCTAAGACACTGAAACATGATGTTTACTGCCTAAAATTTCCACTGTGTTTCAGCCAGTTCTTCTAGGCTTTCTTCAGGGGGATTAAAAAATATACTGCATAAATGTTTATCAAGAGTCTCCAGACCAACTTACTAATAAAGAATCAGTTGAATCTCTTGTATGTCTGAAACGTACAAGGACTTTAAAACAATGACAATATGTTACAGGATCTTGAGCAATCTCTCTCCTACACATGAGTTCTAACTGGATGTTCTGTAGTTTCTACTGTCTTCAACCTTCTTTCCGCACATTGATGAATAGTTACTCTACCTTCCAATGTTCTTCATACGCATTTTAGCTTCCGGAGGCATCTCTTCAGGTTCACTCTAGTTACAAAATAATATTAAAAAAATAAAATAAATCATGTTTCATATATCAAACTGTCAAAGCCCTATGAATGTAATACATGATAAGGCTTGGCCAATCGGAAGTTTGTATTTGCATTGGGGGGGGGGGCAAATGTAGCCTTATAGTTAGTTACAGCAAGTATGGGAGGGGGGATCTAATGTCATAACTGTGTTTTCATTCCCAAATTCCTCAAACATAAAATCCCCAGGACTAGTATTAACAATGTCATCATGTTCTCTCCAAAAACACACATCTTTTATAGTTCTTTTACAGCCACAATTGTTCTTAGAAGCAGAATGCCAAGGTCAGAAATTCATGCCAGATGACCAGTTGGTTTAAAACAGCAGTACTGATAAGTTTCTCATAAGAGACTGAAAACAAAGACAATCATCACACCAAATACAAAGGGATTATCAAGTCAAAAGCTAAAAAGATTTTCTTTTTCTTAAAATATGTCAGTCTTGCACAAAGATGTGGGAAATGCCAAATTTCTTAAACAGTGAGACAACTCAGCTTTCAACCTTATACAGTCTGCATTTGGAATAATGTACTATAACAGTGGTGCCCAACCTAAGGCCGGAGGCCAGGTGCGGCCCCCAACGCCAGTTCATCCGACTCATTTTACTTCCGCTTCCAGGAGCGACGAGGGCTTTGTGGGTCGGATGAACTGGCGTTGGGGGCCATACCCGGCCCCCGGGCCTTAGTGACTGGCTCCCTGAACCACATGATCGACCCGCGGTCCAAAAAGTTTGGGCACCCCTGCACTATAGCATATTTCAGATCCTCTTCATCCTGTACTTAGTTTTTGCTAGATATACTGTACTGCAGTATGATATCTTTATTATAAGATATTCACTTACGTCTTCATCTTCATTGAAGATTGATGCTACAGAACGTGTTTTTGGAGCTAAAGTTGGAGTAGGCTCTTTAGGTTTCTGCAGTGAAAGGGAAGCTTCATGTTATTATCGCAAAGAATACAAATGCAGTTAAGTAATTTAAAGCACATCTCTCCTCATATATTGGAATCTATTTGAAAACTAACAACTATTCATTTGGGTAATCAGAGAATCTGAAAATGGGGTCCCTCATTTCCTCCCTCCCTTCTAAAAAGGGGGATTTGGTTTGTTTCCAAAAGGCAACATTCCATTTTATCCTCTCTACTGCATGGCAAACCAGAGAGTTCAATTTGGCAAGAAAGCCAGACACTGAAAAAGAGAAAAAATCAGATTGACCAGTCTAGCATGATTTAGGATCCAAACATGTTTTCTATTTTATTCTGTTGGAGTGTCAAGATCTACATCTAGGGTTCATCAACTATTCATGACAATGTGCTTTAAGGCAAGGATGACTGGAGAAAGCAATTTTTCCAGGGGGGTCTCTCCTATGGACTGCCCTCTGCAAGGCTATTGTTTTAATACCTGACAAACACCTTTTTGTTTTCTTAAGTTTACAAACACTGTTGGCCAAATAGTTAATTCTTTAAAAGTGCCATGAGTTTTTGTCCTGTGTTTAACTGTTACATTTTTCAACCTTTGTTTTACTGCTTTGGAAGCCTCATGGGAATGCTAAATAGCTACCGAAGGAGGCAATATTATCTCTATTTATAATTATGCTGCTGCTACTACCATGGAAGAAGGTAAAATATTACTATCACTACTACCTTGTTTAGTACTTAATGAACTCCTGCATCTTTAATTTATGTTCAAGTATTACACTATATGAATACTTAATATGCAGCATTACATCAAATGGTTAGCAAAACTATAGTATAATTTTGCTCCAAGTCAGGCACTCGATAACATTCATATAATTCCATAATAAATAATCAGTTAGGAGTCTTGCAAACAAATATCACATCTACCAGTATCTTCTGAAAATTACCAAGCCTTTGCGATAGTCAATTATTCCAAATATTTATGAATCCATTAAGCCTGAAATAAAGGGGGTTTGAAATCAATTTTTAAACAATTTTCAATACATGTACGACTTTAAAAAAACACTACAATTTTACCGTTCACAATAAAAGATTCCAAGATCTTACATTTGCTCCAAGTTTGATAGATATTGCAGGTGTTTTCTTTGAGATCTGTGTGCCGATTGCAAACCCAATCTTTGACATTTTGGCAGGAGCAGGCTTTGTTGAGAAGTCTTCAGCTTCTTCGTCAGCCACCTGCTTCTCCATACTGCGATTCGAGCTTTCCCCTCCATTACTGGAAGAAACAGTCTTAGTTTTCACAGGTTTTTCTGCCTCTTCTTCAGGTCCTGGTGAAGTCGAAACAACTTACCAAGATGAGCTATTTTTACTGAGTGGACTGATGGGAGCAGCAACCTCATAAAGCACTGTTATGCAGAGGAGACTTTTGCACTTACAGTGTCAGCGCCTCCACAACTGTTTATACAGAGTACACTGTAAGGATATAGACATATAGTGAAAGGACCTCCAATCACATGACTGATGCATAACAACAGCAACAAAAACTTCAATTACAAATATCTTTACATCTTGAAGCTGCATGACATCACAATGGAAAATGGAGGGTCATTCAGATCAAGACAGAACATGTTATCTATGCATACACCCACTTGGAATAGTTAAATGTTTAACTCTGAAAGGTCCCCTTTTATACTCATCACTGTGTATGTCTCAAACTCTACATTCTTCTGATAACAGAAGATAAATAACTGAACTGTTGCTTGAAATATTTATTTGTTAAATCACAAACATTTATGCCACATTTAGACTAAGTGCCACAGAACTTATAGCCTTATTTCAACACTAGGGAATGTCTTTCAGGAGAGTTGGATTCAGCCCCGGGACGTGCATGCTCCCTTGTCTAGCAGAGAGAGAGAAAAATCAATCCAATGGTTTATACAAATGGTTATTTAAGACGTTCTTTCAAAAACAGATTGAGATCTAAGAGTACACTTATTATATATTCAGGGACAGGAACATAAGTTGTTAAAATATCTCAGCGCTGCAACAGAATAATAATAATAATATGGTTTAGGTTTGATGAGGAAAATCAAGAAAATGAGAGGAAGAATAATACCTGGCGATAATAATTGTCAAGGAAGTGGACAATGAAGGGATGGTAATTCAAACAACAGATCTGTACTCAGACAGAGTGATTATATGCCTATGTGAAGTTGTAATCAGTGGATTAGATCCAGATTTATTCATATTTGGGAAGAGAGCCACTGTTTAATCGTAAAGACACCCCAACTCTCTCAATTAGATTTTTGGGATGTAGAGAATGCTACAGCAGAAAGAACAAAAATTCTTCCTTCAAGTTCTGAGATCAGCAGACATACCTCTTGGGATTCTGGCCAGCATCACCTTTTCAGAGCAATCACTCATCATTGGAATCAAATTATATTCTTTATAACACAATTTGCACATGGGGATCAGCCTTTTAAAAAAGTGTAGTTTCCCCTGATTTGCAATAGCTACAGCTGTAGCAGAATAAGGCCTAAACAGTATAATAGTTTTCAATAAAAATAGAATAATTAAGTTAATAACGACTTAAACCCTGATAAATTTCATATACAGTGGAATGAAGTAGTGTAAATCTTAATATCCCTAAAGGGGCCAACAGCTCCGGGCAGATGAGCCCCTTTACGTGGGCTTATGGGGTCCCCTCAGTGTAGGAAAAGCCATTGGAAACATCATATTGGGCCCATAGCAAAATGAGTGGAGGAACCACTTCACTTCACTATTCTGGCTGTGAAGGTGCACCTTGTCCATATCCTCAAGTCCCAGTGTTAAATCCTGCATGTCTCATTTCATAAGTGCCACAGGAAATGGCTCCATGTTCACAGTACAGTATTGTATGTGGGTCACCTCATAGCAAACTGGGATCCACATCAATCAAATTCATGCCAATGACATTAATTTTCCTGCTTCAGGAAAAAAAAATGCATTCTCGGATACGAGTTACAGCCGACAACGAAATCTTAATAAACAAGCATTGGTTTAATGTGATTAGAACTTTATAAGGTTCTTAGCACAAGGTTGCAATGACCACATTCATCAGGAAGCAAGTCCCAGTGGACACTAAAGAAGAAGACTCCCTTCCCCAGCGGTGGAGGAAGGAAAATAATGACATTTTTTAAGCATAAACGTCATCCTCACAGTAAAGGCACGTCAGGAATTTGGAACCAGTGACTCAGCAGACTACGGCAGGAGGCGGCCCTCAGAAAGCGTCCGGCCGAGCAAGCCGAGGAACGTGAGAGGGTAACTGGGCAAAGGAACGAACGTTAGGAACGGAGCCGGCCATTGCGAAAGATTTTAAAGCCGACACCCAGCTTCCTCCTCTCTGGCTCAAATCTGCTCTGACTTCGTCCCTCATCCTATCTGGAGACTCACACGCAAAAAAAAAAGGAGACGGACTGGGCCCAAAGTTTACCTTCGTCAAGACGCGGTCTCTTCAGCTTCACATCTCCACCTTTGCAGTCCGCCATTTTCTCCCACCGCCTCCTCCCCGCGTCGTCCCGAGCATGCGCAGTAGCGTCGCTGAAGTCCCCCCACTCTTCGGCTGGGAGCAGCGAGACGCTGGCTAGAAGGGACTCTTCTTGTTGTTCAGCCACTCTACACCTCTTTATAAGCCATAAAGCTAGAGATGGGGAACTGAACTGTACGCGCGCTGCGGTGGCTCAGCGGTTAAGAAGCTCGCTTTGTTGGCTGGCAAATCGGCAGTTCGAGCCCCGGGTAGTGCATGACATGTTGAGCGCCTGCCTTAGTCCCAGCTCTTGGGGCATGAAAAGAGCCTCACTTAGGAGTGGAGTTCCCCCCCCCGCAAAAGTCCTTTCATCCCACAATTTCTTACACAAAATTATTTATAATTTCTGTGATTGTATTTTTATCTTGTAAGCCGCCCAGAGTCGGGTATGCCCGATTGGGGCGGGATAATAAATGGGAATAATAATAATAATAATAATAATAATAATACTGCGGATTTCCACCATAATTTCCCAAAAGGCAGGGCTGGAGCTGGAGGTCGCATGACAAGGGAACAGACGCATTGCTTCAGCACCGACACTTGACAGGATGCTCTGTTAAGAAGCACTGCCCTACTAAAGTTAATACAAAGAACATCATCGTCATCAGGAAACTCACAAACTATAAATGGAAATCACTCTGGACCAATGATGATGATGTACGTAGTGTGGATGGTCGAGTCTCCCATTTAGTTATCAGAGCATAAAAGGCAAAAAACATTGTGGCACTTTAAAGAACTCCTGTATTTTAGTGTTTTGGTACTGCAGTGGCTTCAAGTGCCTAAGGCAGAAGGTTAGCAGTTTGATTCCCCAGTTCTGCAGGATGGAATCAGCTCCTGTCTTTGTCCCAGCTCCTGCCAACCTAGCACTTTGAAAGCAAATTGCAAGTAAATAAATAGGGACCACTTGAGTGGTAAGGTAAACAGCGTTCCATGCACTCCAGTGTCTAGTCATGCCTCCAACATGACCATGGAAATGTCTGCAGAAGCAGACAGCGCTGGCTCTTCAGCTTTGAAGCAGAGAGGAGCACAGAACCCTAGAGTCGGATATGACTGACTTTCGAGGAAGGGAAACCTTTACCTTTACAGTTAAACCTTGCATAAAGAGCGCTTCGCTTAAAGAGCAGAATTTTCTCTCAATGTTCGCTTCACTTAACAAATAAAACCAACCAAAAACTCGCTTAACAAATAAATCGGGGTTCGCAATCCCCACAGTTGGTCATTTACAATAGTGTTTCGCTTAAAGAGCAAACTCGCTTAAAGAGCAATCCTGTGGAACACATTATGCTCTTTAAGCGAGGTACAACTGTACTATTTTAGTTAGCTTTTGTGGATCGGGTCCACTTCATCAGACATAGGAGTGAGACTTCTTGGCATTATTTTATACATATTTTATACACAGCAATCGGCTAGCATAACAGATAGATATTTGCAACTAATAATAACTCAAGACAAGAGAAACAACGTTCACAGTAGTTAAGTCTAACCCCAATCAGGGATTTTCTGTTATTCTAGTTGTAAATAGCCACACTAATGATGTTATTATTAGTTATAAGCAGCTATCTATTATGCTAGCCCAGGGATTCTCAACATGTGGCCCACCTCCAACACACCAGGAATGCCATGTGGTGGAGGAAGGGCAAAATGACCGTCTGACCCCTGAAGCTGTCTGAGGAAGCGTGACCCGGCCCCTGGCTTTAAAAGGTTGAGAACTCCTGTGCTAGCCAATTATTGTGTATCTCTGTTCTTGATATGCATGATGTCATGAAATCTCACTCTTATGTCCGATGAAGTGGACTTGATCCATGAAAGCTAACATTAAAATACAGGTGTTAGTATTTAGGTGCTACATTTTTTGTCTTTTTTTTAATGCTCTGATAACTATAAATGGGGAACTCAGCCATCCACACTGTGTACATCATTGGCCCCGAGTGTCTCTGCAGCAGAATAGGCTGCTCCTGTATAGAGGGCATCTGCAGATGCAAAACAACTTGATATTGCTGTTAATGAAACAAGCGTATAGTGACAGGATGCCTCAAACCTACACCAGTTGAGAAAATGTATCTTCTTGCTGGTATCATTCCACTTAAAATAAGGAGAGAAGCAACAGCAGAGAACTAAGGAAGGGAATGACCCTTGACACCCTCTGAATGGATATGTGCTTCAAGTCCACAAGCTTAGATCCAGGAAGAGCTTTATGGCAAGAAGAAACACTCTTGAGGGTACACAAGAGCAAAATCAAATTAGAAGATGAAGGAAGGAGTTCAATGGGCAAAGGAGGATATAGCTGAGGAACTCAACCTTCCCTACATCACTTGGATGACTCTGTATAAATAACAGTTGGAGTGTCTAAATGCAAGACCAACATGGTCATGTGGGGGCTTCTGACAGACAACATGGGGAGTGAATGCGGAGAGATACAGAATCCATCTCATTTACTGGTCTGCCGATTACTGCCAGAAACATGTACTGTCAAAGAGATAATTTTGGCCAACAACCTAGGCTCAATCATCAATCCAATCCAGCAACTGCCCCGCTTGACTGATAAATATGGGAGTACACAGCTAGTAAAGGATGATACAGGTCACATTAGCAAATGAAGATGTAACATTACTATTTTGGGTAGAGAAGCTAAATTGATACCGTGACACCTTTATTTTATGTTAAAGTGAATTTGCTATCTCAATTTTGCTTTACCAAACATCTGTAACAATAATGGTCACTACATCTGGCCAGATTTGGGGACCATTTTTCTTCACCAGTTCCAAAAATGTTCAAAATATCTGGCAGAGCAGAGAACCATAGTAGTGAAGTGTATTGAATGATGGATTAGGATTCAGAGACCCAGGTTCAAATCCCTATTTGGGCACAGAAACTCAGGGGGGCGGGGATTCTATTAGGATAGGATCAAATGTGTTTTGACAGCACATAACAGGAAGACCTCTGCGGCAGTTCCCAGATTGTGGAATGCTCTCACTCAGATTAGTTTGGGTTTCTCCCTTTTATCTTTCTACTGACAGCTTAAGATCCATCTCTTCAGGCAGATTTTTAATAATAATAGCTGAATCCCTGGATGCCGGATATTAGCTGAGTTAAGTCTGTTTTGGCAGTTTTTAACAATCTTTTAATCATTTTATGTATTTTAAGCACTGCTATAGTTTTAATTAGTTTTTAATTATTAATTAGTTTTAATTTGATCTTTTTAACATTGAATGATGCCTTGAGTCCCACAATGAAAAGTGGCCTATAAATGCAATAAATAACATGCCTAAAAAGAATGCAATAGCAGCTATAAATCCAAATACTATACATTTATTTTTCAATACATCCACAGCTATATTTCTGTTTGAACACCCTACAGAATATTTACAATAATGTAACTTTTGAGCAAAATTGGAATTGCAGGTTGGTAAATATGGGTTTGATGTTATCTATGCAGTCACAATTTGTTGCAATTGTGGAAAACTGGCCCCAGCACCATAGTATAAGTGTACTGTTAACCATCAGTAATTTTCCACCTGTGAAACAGCTCAACATCAACTACCGTAAACTACATATTACATAGTCCACCAAGTAATACTCCTGGCAGCCCCGAGTACAAATTTATACTTGGACTTTTTCATGCCACGAAAGTTGCAATTATTATTGCAGACATTTTCTGGTCTCATCTTACAATATTGTGGGCAAAAGTTCTTTTTGGCAGTCAAGGCCAGAAAGCTTAGAGTCACTTGCTAAAACAACATGTTGCAGTTTTTAGATCACTGTTTTTCAAGGGGTAAATGTGTAGGTCAGCAGCTCTCAACCTCTGGCCCATGGGCCAAATTGGCCTATGCATATCATTAATCCAGCCCGTGGTGAGAACCCAGACACTCGTAGGCTGACGTCATTGGTGCACAGCAAGGGACCTCTATCAACATGAATTTCAAAGGACAGAAGCAGAGAAAAATTTTCAAACCACTGCGATTGATCTCTGCAAAGCCTTCTGCAGCTCTGCAGACCAGAGAAGCCTGTCCCAAAACAGCAGAAAGAAAACACTGCCTCCACCATGTGCTGCCAATGATGGTCCAGGGACCAGACATACCTCTGACCCCTGGCAGGAAGCGCAGGGTCCGGCTTCTGGAGGGAAAACGTTGAGAATGCCTGGTATAGATGTTCTTCCATCACAGATCCCTAAATGATACTAAACACAATTTAGCTCAATCTAATATTCTCATTGTTATAGAAAAGTTAAGCATGTGTTTTCATCACATATGGTGAAATCAATGTCAGTCAAGACTAACAAGAGAAATCTTTAAACAGGAAAAAGCTTGTGCAGGCTACATTTTATTTAACTCAAACTTGTAGCAAGCATAACTCATTACTGATACACTATGAAGAGTCATCTTCCCACCACCTTCCCTTGCTTTGCAATTTTGAGGAACTGGCTGTTCTCCCATACAGTTTTTGGTTTTTCCGTATTACAGTTTCTGCGATAGAAGGGTCCATAAAGCCAGAATGTTTCCTTTTTGGAACAAACTCCAGAGCTTTTTCCCAGTTTCCGGTGTCTTTCAGAGATAATAAGATATTTACCACTTGATTCAAAGTAAGGTTTTTGGAACCAATCTGCCAATCCAAGTATCGGTCCAAAGGTAGTTGTGCTGTTGCCAATTTCAGCCGTTTTGCACGAGCAAAGGTGAACCCTGGTTTTGGTGACTTATCAACCAAGCATCCAACAATGTAGATTTTATCATGTTCAAACTTTTTCATTACATTGGGAGAATCACCAGTTAAATAGACAAGCTGATCTCTTGGAAACATTTCAAGGTAGGTCTTTTCAGTCACCGTCACCATCAATTTGTCCCACATTTCTCCATAACGTTTTCTAAATTCCTTGTGTTTTCGACCATTAGTTTTAAAATTGCAATAATGGAAGTGGAATGGGTCCTTGGCTCTACGATTAAATCCTTCACATTCCATCATCTGTTTCACTGCATTATTCAGTTCTATGTCTGACATATCATTTTCAAAGTCCATGTCAAACACCAGAGGCTGACCAAAGATCATAGACTGTGCAACTCTCCAGTTATAAGCTGTGTCCTCAGAGTTACTCCAAAATTTCAAAAAAAGTTTATTTTCTGGCTCAGTACTGGAATTTCTCTCAATCTTCAGGGTTTCCTTGAGTTCTTTTTGTTTTTCTTTTTTGGCTTTCTTCAAAATCTCTTTTTTTGCCAAGAAAGTTAAGTATTTCCTTTTGGAAGTATTACTTGGACACTCTAGTAAGGTCTTGAACTGTTCTTCACTGATATTTTCTGGAACAGGTTTATTGGTAAGCCTCATCACTTCAATAAGTTCCTTAGTAGCTACTACATTAGAATCTTCTTCAGTCTCTGAAGTTTTTTCACTGGTTTGGTCTTGCAAGGGAGTTCGCATGACATGTTTCCATCCATCCAAGTCTAATTTCTTAGTTGCATCTGGCAAGCATTTTTTGTTCAACCAGGTAGCCAAAAAAAATGTTCTAAAAGTATTGAGCTTGCTGGGCATTATTAAAAATACCCCTCTTTTTGTTCTACTTTGAGTAGCCAACTGGGAGAAAGATCTTCTGATAACATTCACAAGACACATGTTTAAAATTTGCATTTTTAAAGTATGTGTAGCGGTTCTGTAATTACACAAAGAAACAAGATAATTCAGTATTAGCAGATAGAAAGAAAATGGAAACTGTTTGTGACTTAAATAGTATAGTTGGTAGTAGGAACAAATATATATGCTGCTTAATGGCAGTGCTACATTGGCAACTAATGGCTAAAAATAAAACAAAAACATTTTCTACAGCAGAGGTTCCCAACCTTTTTACAGTGGGCCAGACCACACACCCAGACAGCTGGGCGGGCCAGTCATGTGGTTTCCACTGGCACACACGCTGGCGTAAAATGTGTCTGAGTCTTTCATAAATGCATCTGTGACAGCCGTAAATACATTTGCTTCCGCTTCTGGTGCAGTGGTGATGCAGGCCACATGAAATGGTGCTATGGGCCAGGTCCCACCCATGGGCCATAGGTTGGGAACTGCTGCTCCACAGCAAAGAGAAATGAGAAGGATAGAAATGTATTAAGGAACTTCATATGCCTCAGCTTTACAATCCTATCCCTATCACATAGATTTGCTATAATTCTCTCCCACAAAACTAGGACATAAGTATATTTGACAAAACTGGGCAGGTGTGTTTCCTCGGGCGGGTCTCCTTATGAGTAAAGGCAGAGAAAAAACCCTCCACCACATTTCTCCCCACACCCGTCAAAGCGAGAAGAATTAACCTCAGACTCAAAAGCATTTGCTCTCCCATTTTGGTGACTCCAAAGCTGCCAGAGGAAGAGTGAGGGAATGGAGAGGATAGGATGATGGATGAGGTATGGGCACATGCATGCAACGAGGAGGAAGATGCTGCAATCCCAAAAGCCCCATGATGGGGAACCTGGTCCTGCATCCACCCCACTCGACACTCCTTCCCCTGAGAATGGGGCAGGAGTGGCCTCCTAATTGGATTCTTGGAAGGGTTGGGGATGGCACTGGCTGAAGCAGGTGCTGCCTGCTGGCTCCCCCGGGAGCCTCGGCAGACCAGCAGGGGTGGTGGATGGGCGGATCAAAGACTAACTGCTATAAGTGAGTCTTTAAGGTGGCACAACATTATTTTAATAGTGTGTTATAATACACAATCATTAAGTTTTAAAAATCTGGGACTTTAACATGAATCTTATTGAACTGGCCAGGACAATTTTTGAGCCTTGAATCCAGGTCAATCCCGGTGTTCCAGGATGTATGGCAACCCTACTATCACATGATTCCTTCCACTGGTATTTTAACAAATACACAAGGAAACTAAAATATAGTTAAACTGCTGTACTGCAGCCAAAACTAATGATGTTGTGAGTTGAATCCTGACAGGGATCAAGGTTGACACAGCCTCCCATCCTTCCAGGGTCAGTAAAATGAGTCCTCAGCATGTTGTGGACAAAATTCTAATTACTTTGTGAAGAGAGTACACAAGCGCTATGGGATGGTATTTAAGTGCCTTTACTATTGCTACCAAATCAGTGGGAATTTAGTGAGTCAACTCATCTTTAAATCTTATTGATTCATATAGTCCCACTCTTTCACTTACTATCTTGAATCATGGTTACAACAGAACATTTGAATGAAGCTGACTCACCAAATCTCCATTGATTCAATGACCTACTCTAATTAAATTTACTACATTGAGGCTGTATCTTAACTGTTAAATGAATCAGGGTTCCAATGAATTTTGTTACAAAAAAATATTGTGAAAGTGTCACAGTTCTTGGTTGGGGTTTCACCTTTGTCAGAAGGGCTGAAGGTATTTTTTAGCTGTACAGTAATACCCCGGATAATGTTATGACTTGGTTCCACAAGTCATGACGTTATCCAATTTTTAGCATTGTCCGACGCATGCATCGAACAACGCTAAAAAAAAAAAAACCCTGACTTCAGGGACAAACCGCTTTAAAGGCAGGCAGGGAAAGAAAGAAAGAGACCCAATCGGGTCTCTTTCTTTTCTTCCCTGCCTTTAAAGCCACCCCCCACCCGCAGCGGTCTCTGCAACTGCAGTAGGGTCGGGGAAAGGTGCGCCTTTCCCCCGACCCTACTGTAGTTGCAAAGACTGCTTGTCTCTCTTTCCCTCCCTGTACAGGGAGGGAAAGAAAGAGACACAAGCAGTCTCTCTCTCCCTGTAGTTTAAATACAGGGAGGAAAAGAGTAAGACACGATCACGTCTTACTCTTTTCCTCCCTGTATTTAAACTACAGGGAGGGGGAAAGAGAGAGACGTGATTGGTTCTCTAGAGACCCAATCACGTCTCTCTCTTTCCCCCTCCCTGTAGTTTAAATACAGGGAGGGAAAGAGACACAAGCAGTCTCTGCGACTGCATTAGGGTCGGGGGAAAGGCGCATGCTTTTCCCCGACCCTACTGCAGTTGCAGAGACTGCTGTGGGTGGGGGGGGTGGATTGGGTAGTTATACCCAAATCACCCCACACCCGCAGACCATTACCTCGGATAACGCTAAGAATCATTATCCAGAATCGTTATCCGATGCAAGTTTATCCGATTCTAGTGTTATCCAATGCAGTCGTTATCCAGGGTATTACTGTACTGCAAACGGCAAATGGAAGGCCACTGCATTATATTTTCAGGACAGTCTTCACAGATGATCACCATAAAATAAACAAATTTTGTGTCAGAAATTACTCTGAATTGAAAGGATTTTTTGCTGGAGAAACTCCACTCAGGGGGCTCCTGAGTGAAGCTCCTTTCATGTCCCCAAGATCTGTCTTCCAGTCCTTGGGTATCGAAACTCGACTTTCCAGTCTCCAAGGTCAGCATTTTAACCACTAAGCCACCGCAGCGCCTTCCAGTCAGTGTCTTAGCAACTTGAGCCACTGCTGATATGATGTGAGATGCTGATGTGAAGCGAGAGGTTAATATTTACCTTCTCAGAGTGGCTTAGTGGCCATGAGGCTCGCCAATATTCGGATTCAGCAAAAGAAAAAGAAGGAACACACACACCCTTTCCTCAGGAGACCTAAAAACTCGCAATTCGCACCTCAGAAAAAAATGAATCTCCCTCCCCTCTCCCCATTCTGAGAAGGTAAATATTAACCTCTCACCTCACACCAGCAGTGGTTCAGGTGACTAAGACGCTGACTGGAAGGCGAGAGGTCAGCAGTTCGATCCCCCAGTTCTGCAGGATTGAATGAGCTCCCGGCTTTGTCCAACCTAGCAGTATGAAAGCAAATTGCAAGTAGATAAATAGGGACCACGTCAGTGGGAAAGTAAACAGCGTTCCATGCGCTCAGGTGTCTATAGTCATGCCTGCCACATGACCACGGAAACGTCTGCAGAAGCAGACAGCGCTGGCTCTTCGACTTTTTGAAAGAGATGAGCACTGAACCTTAGAGTCGGATACGACTGACTTTCGAGCAAGGGAAACCTTTACCTTTCTCACAAAGGACAGAAACGCGCTCCCCTCACGTGCAGAGGTCTGGCTCTCGTCCCCTTCCGACCGGAAACAAGCGCGACCTGCTCTGCCCGCCAGCTGAATAGTTCCGGGTCAAACTGCACGCCGCCGAAGACGTTCCGCGGTCGCTGCCGTTGATTGGCGAACGCCTTAGCCAATCACCGGGAAGCGGCTGACTGCGCATGCTCGCGCTGCGGGCCGGAGGTTTTGAACGTTCCGAGCGAGCCGGGATGAATTTTCTGCTTCCGAAACTGAACCACAAAAAGGAGGTGGATGAAGCGATCAAGGGCGTAGCCGAGAAAGTCCTGGTCCTCCGCTTCGGGCGAGATGAGGATCTTGTTTGTATGCAGCTGGATAATATTGTGAGCAGGACAATATTCGTTTGATTGCGACTTTACATTTTTATTAGCTAGGTTAATTGTTTTGCTCTATAGCAAGGGTGCCCAAACTACAGCCCGTGGGCCAGATCTGGCCCCGACGGCCCGCGCCCCCTGGCCGCCCCTGGAAGCGGAAGTAAAATGTACCTGTATGGGCGCATTTCACTTCTGCTTCCAGGAGAGGCAAGGAGGGTGTGGGCCGGTTCAATTTGTGTCCGGGCTGGATCCGGCCCACAGGCCGTAGTTTGGGCATCCATGCTTTAAGCAGAGAAAATGACAGCCTAAAAATCTATCTCTTCCTGTTGCAAAACAGATTGCAAGGTGCGTTTTATTTCTGCTTCCAGTGGGAAGAGCTTTGTGACGGGTCTGCAGGACCACATGACTGGCCCACGGCCCAAAAAGTTTGGGTACCCCTGCTCGATTGTTTCCAGCATTACCCCATACTATTATTATTATTATTATTATTATTATTATTATTATTATTATTATTATTATTATTATTATTATTATTATTATTATTATTATTATTATTATTTCGATTTATATGCCGCCCTACTTGGTGAAAACCAACTCAGGGCGGCTCCCAACATACCATTAAGTACAATATAACAATTCAATAATGATACAATGTAGACCTAGTGGTTAGAGGCTTCAGTCCCAAAAAGTACATTTCCAAACTGTGTAAGTTTTAAGATTGAGACGTTCAAAGGTCAAGATTTTTTTAAATGTCATACAATACTAAACTTGTGGACAGTAGAGCAGCTAACATACAAAATTAGCTTCTTATGGCATATCCAAGTCTGAATATTGGAGAGCCTCTTGGCGACCAGTCATGAAGACTGTCCTGAAAATATAATGCAGTGGCCTTCCATTGGCCTTCTGCATCGCAGCATGACGTCCAGCTATGCTAGTCACTTTCTGGCCCTGAGCCCTTTTGGCATGCAAAGTTCTCCTCAGCCTCAGACCAGTATTGATGAAGCTGCTGCCTTCCATCAAGATCAATTCAAGTGGGATTTAATCTACTTTGGGACAATCATCCTTCCCTGTAGACTTCGGCACCCAAGGCCATTCGTCCTCAGGGTGGTCAGGTTAGTTAAGTGCCACCCGACAATCAGCATTGAGTCACTGGCAGTATGGTCTTTCCAGGGGTTCCCAACCTTTTTGCACCATGGGCTTGACAACGCCCCACAAACAGTTGAGCAGGCCAGTCACATGGTTCCTCCTGCTGTAAATGCTGCCATAAAATGTGTCCGTGACTGTTGTAAACACGGATGCATTTATCGGAGTGTCTACAGTAGGCATAGGCATGTTTACGCATGTGTGGGCATGTTTTACAGCTGTCATAAACATGTCTGCTTTAGGTAGTGGTGATGGTGGCGGCAGGCCACATGAAATGGTGCCACAGGCTGGATCTGGCCAATGGACTGTAGGTTGGCCACCCATGGTCTATTCTATTACCATTACAAGATAACCTGGCCAGACATAGCTAAGGGAATTCAAACTCACCAGCCATGTAAGATGAAAAAACAACTTGAATAAATTTTTCATTCTGGGTCCTGGGATATGAGGCTCAGCTGTGCAGAGAAAAGGGAGGTTTCCATTTGCAGAGGAAGGGGAGGAAGGCAAGGTTTGGAAGGGTCCCTGCCTTCTCTTATTATATCAGAGAGTAAGATTGTGGTATTTTTGAACCACAAGAGGGGTTACTGTGGTAATGGCCACCTTGTGTTGCAGGCTAATCTTTCTCACACTGGGTCAGGTGAAAGGAACTGCAGAATGAACTCACCAAAAGGTGCCTTCATTTTGGCAGTTTCACATCTGGCCTAGACATAGAAGAAGAAACAAGGGACTGCAGTGGACCAGTGGTTAAGAAGCTCACCTTGTTAGCTGGAAGGTTGGCAAGTCAGCAATTTGAGACCCGGTTACTGCATGATGGTTTGAGCACCTGTCTCTGTCCCAGCTACTGCCAGCCTAGAAGTTTGAAAGCAAGAAATTTCAAGTAGGTAAATAGGAATCATTTTGGTGAGAAAAAATCTTGAGGACATGAAGGGAGACCATTCAGGTGTCCCCTGAGCAGAGTTTTTCCAGCAAAAATACTTTCAACCCAGAAAGCAACTTTTTGTGCTTCTGACAATTTTTTTTAAAAAAAAAGTTAAATAAAAACTATTATTTGTGTTGCATGTTTGTGTTTCCTGAATAGCAACAAAATCTCAAATGTACAGCAATTGTAGTTATAATTTTAGTCTCAAAAAGTATAATCGTTGTCCAGACTTTGCTTCTTTTATTGGACTCCACCTAACCATTTGTCCTTATATGCAGCTTGCAAAAACATATCAGGATTTAAGGAAAATGGCTTCTATTTATTTGGTGGATGTGAACAAAGTACCAATGTACACCCAATATTTTGACATTAGCTACATTCCATCAACAGTCTTCTTTTTCAATGGGCAGCACATGAAAGTGGATTATGGGTAAGTTGGTTTGCATGTAATCTATCTATGTCTTATCCTTTATGAAATAGCCCCTATTCCACATTATGCTCAGTTTATGCATTCTGAAGGCATTAATAAAATACTACTACTACCTTTCTTTTTAATCAGAAAATCTTCATTCTCTAAACTGAATGAAAATAATTTCCCCATAGTCTCCAGAAATTGGACAATATATTTTAGGATCAACTCCTCCAAAACATTATAGCCAAATAATGCCCATTTGGCCAGCTAAGACATTGGCCACTTACTCAGACACAAACAGAGGTTGCAGACTAAACAAGTTACTGATGTGCAGATTTATTTACAGTAATACCCCGTATAACGCGAGTACCGTATATCGTTAAATCCGCATAACGTTACAAGATTTTCGGAAACATCTTGTATCGAGTAACGCGATTTTAACGTTACACGAAACAGTCGTTCTTAGCAGCAGGGTGGGTGGAAAGCTGAACGGGGTTCTCCGTTCAGCTTCCCAGCCACCCTGCAGCTACGGAGGCAGGGGTGGGGTGGCTGGAAAGCTGACGGGGGGCTCCCCCATCGGCTTACCCAGCCACCCCACAGCTGCGGAGGCATGGGCGGGTGGCTAGGGAAGCCGACAGGGAGTCCCCGTCAGCTTCCGCAGCCACCCTGCAGCTGTAGATCGGGTCCTCTGATCTCTCTGGAGGTGTTTCTGGGCTTCCCCGACGTCCTGAGCCAGTGCAGCAAGCCAGAATGTCAGATTTCGAATCCCGATGTTCTGGCTTCCTGCACTGGCTCAGGACGTCGGGGAAGCCCAGAAACACCTTGGATCGGGTCCCCACACCTCCCTGGACCCGGCGGGGGGGTCAGAGCCCCCAAAATTGGTAAAAAAAATGGACTTTTTTTTACCAATTTTGGGGTTTCTGACCCCCCCGCCGGGTCCAGGGAGGTGGGCAGACCTGATCCAAGGTGTTTATGGGCTTCCCCGACGTCCTGAGCCAGTGCAGGAAGCCAGAATGTCAGATTTCGAATCCCGATGTTCTGGCTTCCTGCACTGGCTCAGGACGTCGGGGAAGCCCAGAAACACCTTGGATCGGGTCCCCACACCTCCCTGGACCCAGCGGGGGGGTCAGAAACCCCAAAATTGGTAAAAAAAACGGACGTTTTTTTTTTTACCAATTTTGGGGTCTGACCCCCCCGCCGGGTCCAGGGAGGTGTGGGGACCCGATCCAAGGTGTTTCTGGGCTTCCCCGACGTCCTGAGCCAGTGCAGGAAGCCAGAATGTCAGGATTCGAATCCCGACGTTCTCGCTTCCTGCAGCATAAAAGAGGGTGGGGGGAGTTCAAAATTAGCGCACATCAGCTCTAGGGAGGTCGGGAGACCCGATGCGCGCTAATTTTGAACTTCCCCCACCCTCTTTTATGCTGCAGGAAGCCAGAATGTCGGGATTCGAATCCTGACATTCTGGGTCGCTGCACTGGCTCAGGACATCGGGGAAGCCCAGAAAAAGCTTGGATCGTGTCTGCCCACCTCCCTGGACCCGGCGGGGGGGTCAGAGACCCCAAAATTGGTAAAAAAAACGTCCGTTTTTTTTACCAATTTTGGGGGCTCTGACCCCCCCGCCGGGTCCAGGGAGGTGTGGGGACCCGATCCAAGGTGTTTCTGGGCTTCCCCGACGTCCTGAGCCAGTGCAGGAAGCCAGAACATCGGGATTCGAAATCTGACATTCTGGCTTCCTGCACTGGCTCAGGACGTCGGGGAAGCGCAGAAACACCTTGGATCGGGTCCCCACACCTCCCTGGACCCAGCGGGGGGGTCAGAAACCCCAAAATTGGTAAAAAAAAACGGACATTTTTTTTACCAATTTTGGGGGCTCTGACCCCCCCCGCCGGGTCCAGGGAGGTGTGGGGACCCGATCCAAGGTGTTTCTGGGCTTCCCCGACGTCCTGAGCCGGTGCAGGAAGCCAGAACATCGGGATTCGAAATCTGACATTCTGGCTTCCTGCACTGGCTCAGGACGTCGGGGAAGCGCAGAAACACCTTGGATCGGGTCCCCACACCTCCCTGGACCCAGCGGGGGGGTCAGAAACCCCAAAATTGGTAAAAAAAACGGACGTTTTTTTTACCAATTTTGGGGGCTCTGACCCCCCCCGCCGGGTCCAGGGAGGTGGGGAAACCCGCTCCAAGCTGTTTCCAAAGTTCTCCCACCTCCCTGGAGGCAGCAGCAAGGCAAAATGTCAGGATTCAAATCCCGATGTTCTCGCTTCCTGCAGCCTCCAGGGAAACAGGGCTTTTTTTAACATTGTGTGTTCAATGTATCGCCCAACGTTAAAACCCGAATAACGACGGGACTTGTGGAACCAAGTCATAACGTTATTCGGGGTACTAGTGTATATTAGGTTTTATCTATCAGTGTTTAGTGGGATGGTGCAGCGAGGACAGATCTCTATTTCCAAAAACAAGGCTGTCTGTAATGCCAAATTCTGCCTCTTGCTTAAGTGAAATACACAGACACTTGAGACAGCAGATTCTACAAGATGGAAAGAGGTTGCTAGTACTTAATAGTAATGAAGGCATAGGAAAGTAGCTTTTATATTACTTTGTTAGGAAAGCTGGTAGGAACTTGAAAACATCCAGTTTCAGGCTGAATCATCTCTTGGAAATGAATATAAAATATTTTCGATTGCCCAAGTGATGACATGGTTCAAGTAAGCTATAAGCACTTGATGGGTTGTGATAACAATTAAAGAGTCCTAAAGCCAAAGTCAAGTCTAGCCAGGTTATCTTGCTATGGTAATAGAGTAGACCATACGGCCAGTAACTCAATGCCGAGCATCAGGCAGCAGTTAACTAACATGACAACCCTAAGGACTAGCAGCATTGGCGAAGTCCACAGGGACGAGTGATGGCCCCAAGTAGATTAAATCCCATTTGAATCCATCTTGATGGAAAGCGGCAGCTTTATCAATACTTGCCGGGGGCTGATGAGGACTTTACGTCTCAGAATTGCTCAGGACCAGAAAGTGACTCCTTTAGCTGGATCAGTGGTCCAGGTGTCATGCTGCGATGTGGAAGGAAGATGAAAGGCCACAGCATTATATTCGCCGGACAATCTTCATGGATAATCGCCATTATTTGGAATCAGATACGGCACAAGAAGAAGAAGAAAGCCACAGTGAAAGTTGGATTACTTGGCTTTAAGGGAGAATTTACATGTAGTGAACATAAAATAAGTCTTCTGGAGTGAAGTAAACTATTGCATTTTCCTTTTCTTTTGGACATAGTGTTATCTTGTACATCACAAATAGAACAGTGTCAAACTAAACATTAAAAGCCACTTACTCCTGCATTGTGGCCAACAGTACCAGACTCTGTAAGTGACCTAGTAGTGGGGACATAATGCCAAAATACTCATGTTGAGATGGAGAAAATAATAGAAGCATTGAAAGTGGAATGTGTTGAAGAAAAATGTATGTATAATATCCTCATGTGGTTTCGATAAATCGAGTGTTCCTACCATTGACAAACAGCTAACATTTCTTGATCCTCATTTGGTCAAGGGAGACTGCAAGAGTACAAGATTTATAAAATTATGCATAAAATGATAGACAGAATAATGTTCTGGAATAGTAGCTGAGTTAGTCTGTGGTTCAGGCATATCAGAAAACAAAATAAAAAAATACTATAGCACTTTGTATTTGGATTAGTATGCTGCTCTATTCGCCGAAGTGACTCAGAGCGGCTAACAACATAGATCACAAAAATATCACATATTAGATATTAGAACATATCAAAATATCACATACATTTCAAGAAATCCCCCATCACAATTACAAAATTAAAACATCATAAAAGACATATCAGAAACACTTTCAGAAGGATCTTAAACAAAACAAAGTATCAAAATATCCAAAAATTCAGTTACAAAAATATCGCAACAATACAGTATCAACACAATATAACAATTCTTACTGCCAGGCGGCTATGCCACCCAACTGTGTCCCATTCTCTCAAGGCCGAGGCTGGCCGAGAGAAAAAGAGTCCGATGGTGGTGGAAAAGGTAGCGCTGTCCTTATGCTGGTCAACAGCCACTCACAGCTGTGTCCCATTCTCTCAAGGCCGGCCCGGCTGGGAGAAGAGTCTGGCGCTCCCAGCCAAGGGTCTCCTCTCGCCCCACCAAGCTGAAGTCCAAGGCGCTGGGGATGAGTCCTGCCGTGACTGCCTCTTAAGCCCGGCATGGAAGCGGGCCCCAGGAGCACCAACAAAAGGTCTCGAGGGGGGGGGGGTGGCAGCAGTGAGGTCCTTTTGAAGGCAGCCCCCAGGATGACGCAGCTGGTCCTCGTTCTCCCTGCTCGTCCGGCCGGGGAGAGCGTCCGGAGGTGGTCTCAGGGCGGTGGCAGTGGCGAAGTCTTTTAAAGGCAGCTGCCTGGACAGCGCAGCTGGTCCTTGTTCTCCCTGCCCAACCAGCCAGGGAGAGTGTCCGGAGGTGGTCTCAGGGCGGCAGCAGCGGCAAAGTCCTTTAAAGGCAGCCTCCTGGACGGCTCAGCTGGTCCTTGTTCTCCCTGCCCGACCAGCCGGGGAGAGCGTCCGGAGGTGGTCTTTAAAGACTAACAACTTTAAAGACTAACTGCTATATTTTTATTGTTAGCTTTCATGGATCAAGTCCACTTCTTCAGACAAGGGGTGAAACTTACAGGCATGGTTTATATACACCAAATTCAGGCGTCAAAGGGAGAAGGGCCTGCTCAGGCAGAATGACAGACAAGCAAGCACAACAATACAGCTTCCCACAGCCATCAACAACAATAGATTATTCAGATCAGCTCTAAATGTCTCCCTTTCAATCTCAAAGGTGCTGAGAAAGCCCATTCTGGTCTCTGATCAACCTCTACCTGCATGTCAGAAAACAAAAACACTGTACCTGGTTGCTTCCTGTTTTGCTAAAGAGAATTGGCAGGAAGGTTGTGATATAATATATAAAATATCTAGCAGCATATGTTTACTTCCCTTTGTTTTTGATAGTGATACTGGCAGTAGATCTGGACAGTATTTCAGACAACACCTGATTTTTGAATCACTTGCTATGGGATAGGTAATGCCCCTGTCATAGGTGTTGTGAAAGGAGGGGTGAATCAAATTCATGAAAAATATCTATACTTGACATTTTTTGAAGTGGTAGCCATGTTAGTCTTTTCAGAGAGTAAACAAAACAACAAAAAAGTTGTGACACCTTAAAGACTATAGTTGTTCATCATGATGGCTAACTAAAATTCCTCATACTTATGTATACCATGTATAGAGTTAATATTCTACTTAAGCAGTTGCCTTTGTTCTCTGATTATAAGTTTCCTGGAAGCATCTGCCTGGAAAACACAGTCCTTTACCTAATCCAATAAGGATTGGATGCGCATTCATGGAGACACATGATATATGCACCTATGCACACTATGATTTGTGAATGAGTTCTGGATCCAAACACTGAACCAAATGTATTTGTTTAAATATCTACATTATTATTCCAATTTTATTTACTTTGTACTATTTTTCTTTCCTAATTAGATCTCCTGATCACACCAAATTTGTAGGAAGTTTCAAAACAAAACAAGACTTCATAGATTTGATTGAAGTGATTTACCGTGGAGCGATGCGTGGAAAGCTCATTGTACGCAGCCCAATTGATCCAAAGAATATTCCTAAGTATGACCTCCTCTATCAAGACATTTAAATGCCCCACAATGTGAAGAATGAAAATGAGAATTCACACATCCTCTTCAAATACTTATTCTCAAAGCGAGAAGAAAGCAGAAGAGACTATCTTCATTCTCAAGACGATTGTTCACCACCAAAAACCCCAAACATTTTATTATTCACATCTTCCAGTCTGCTATTTGCAAAGAAACGGGGGGAAATGTATTTTTTTAAGTTTAGAGTATCCATTAGAGAAGTGTTTACAGAGGGAAGCCCTAGTTCCGATAAGTTTTCAGAGCTATTTGGGAATGTAGCTATCATTCTATTGGTGTTATGTCTCATTGAAGAAGTCTGAAATAAAAATGGATTTTTTTAAAAAAAAAATCAAAACAAAGTAGTCCAAATACAGTATATGACATTATAGCCTACCAGTTCAATTACTTTGAACTGTAATGTTTGAAAGACATTACTGGTTTCACCAAGTAAAATTGAAAGTTATTTTTCACTGAGTACTATCTTATGGTTTATACTGCAGAACAATTTACTCAAAACATTGGAAAACTGTCATGCTGGATAAAAGTGTAATGATAAAGTGAAAAGACTGAATGATCTGGTTAGCCTTTGCAACTAAAGGCAAACTCCAAATATAGAACACAATAGCTTTGCATCTGGAGTATTTTATATTTCCTTTAGCAGTCTTCAGCTTGAAGGCAACTGGACTTTCAAGTTACACGGGTTCATGAGTCCCTTTTACACATGATGAAAAACAAGAAACCACACATGACTACAGACCATACTGCATGTTTATTACAGTATTCTAGGCCATGTTTTTGTACGTCTATTTGCTACATACTAGTACTGTGATGACGAACATTGGTACTCCAGCTGTTCCTGAATTTCTATTCCCAGAAGCCCTGATCAGCAGGAATGCTGACTTGGGCTTCTGGTAACTGAAGTCCAAGAACAACTCGAATGCCAAGATTTGCCATCACGGTGCTAGTATATCCATTCATACTTACAACTGACATAGTGAGTGATTTTTATTATTATTCACACACAAAAAATTGTTTTGAAGAAAAAAATTGCACTTACATTATTTGTAAGAAACAGAGGAAGGGTTTGTCATAGGGACAGAAACATAAATCTGCGCATCTCTAGTTAACACAAAATTTCATTTCACAGATACAGTGAATGATAACTCAAAATTAAATTTCTCAGAACATCATGGTAACATTTCCTCCTCTAAAGCAATCGTATGTATCCAAATAAAATAGCAAGCTTAAGGGTGAGTTGAGCCACCTGGCACCACACAGCTGTTATTGATTTAAAAAAAGCAGATACTTCTTTAACTGTTTTTCATAAAGTGTCTGCTCCTCGTTGCAATAGGTGACCGGACAAAATATTCCTTCGTGACAGCTTTCAGTCTGTTCTTCAGATACTGGAAAACAGAGTGTAGACAAAATGAAGGTGCCAGACCATATTTTTCAGTCCCTGCAGAAATAGTAGGGCAATCTGCTTTGACCAAATAGCCCAATGGCTTACCTAAAGGCTTACTGTTTGACACCCACCTTTGACAGTGTTTCGATATCCATGCCTGTACCTGGGAATTGTCTTGTGTCTGATGCATTGTGTGATGTGTGGAATCAATGAGCGCCACAGCATACACTTTGTTCATCACTTCCAAAGTTCTTTGCATGAGCAAGTTGATGAAAACCAATCCTCCATAGCCATGGGCAATGAAAGCCACATGTCTAGCTGTGGCTTTTGAAATGAAGTGGTCCCAAACATAGATTGTATGTTCTTCAGGACTACTGGTGCGTCTCTTTGGGACTCTCCAGGATTCTATATGGGAATGTTCATTCTCCGAGAGGCTTAAAGATTCTTTTTCGAGCTTCAAGTCAATGAAATTGTCATTGGGATTTAAAACCATCACACCCCAAGAACACTGCAGAGCCATTGCGATGAATGGTAGTTGTGATCCACATAGCAGGCCTTCATGAATTATGACCTGCTGTGCCCACTGACCTGCACGAGAGGTTCCTTGGTCTTGAAGAAGGACAACCAGAGTTGAACAACTTAATGCATTTTCAGTCAAAAAAATGAAACTACGAAGTTCATTATCTAGTATATCTTTGGGGATGTACATTTTTTGCAGCTTGCAAGCCTTTTCTAGAAGTTCGTAAACATATTGTGTAATTAAGTGCCCAAGAATTTGGTAATGTTTGTGATTACCAGTGTAAGAATTTTGACAATTAAAAACAAAAGCTTCATTGGTTTCAATATGCCTAAGCTCACCATTTTTGTTAAAGTCATATTTAAGTGTTTCTGGACATTCCGAGCCACTTAGTAATTTTCTGAAGCTGAGATCTTCATTCACTTGTAACCACTACAATTAATAAACAGAATATATCAACAATATATCATTTCTTGAGACAGTATTTTCAACATCTTGTAAGATATTGTTTAAGATCTAGAGAACTGACTATGCATATCATACCACTTCTCACTAGTGTAGGTAGTAAAGGCGTAAGAATTGAGTCAAATCTTTTTCTACCATCACTCAGAAATAATGTCAGGACTCAAAACTGGGTCATTTAGTTCCCACTGAGGTTAAATGTTAAGCAGTGATTTTAACTAACCTCTGAATTCACTGCAACTTAACTTTGACTGACTCATGCATTGCATTTTTGTTACATTTCTTTCCTACATTCTTTCATTCTCTGAAATATAACTCTGAATAGAATAATATTTTTGGTGGTACTAGTCCGAGGGGTTGTGATACCCATGGACACCTCCCTTGATGCTAAGTAAGATTTCTGGCTCTCCTGATTTATACTATTATTAATGGATTAATTATTTATGATTATTTAATTATTTAATTATTTATGAGATGGAAAGTGAAGTATTGCCTTCCACTATTACATTAAAATCTATAAATAAATTGACATCTTTGAATGGTTGTGGGCCCCAGAGACATGTTGAGAATTTTTTTTAAAAAAGCACCACAGATGGTGAAGAGCCTTTTGGGACCTCCTCAGGTAAAGGTCACCCTTGCTTAAAAGTCACTCATATCTTGCTCTAGGGTTTGCTGTTCATCTCTGTTTACAGCCAAAGAGCTAGTGTTATCTGCATCTGCAGACATTTCCATGGATATATGCCAGGCATGCATAGACACCCAAATGCATGAAACGCTGTCTACCTTACCACCAAAGTGGTTCCTGTTTATCTACTTGCAATTTCTTGCTTTCAAACTGCTAGGTTGGCAGGAGCTGGGACAGAGATGGGAGTTCACTCCATCATACAGCACTCAGGTCTCAAACTGCTATCCTGTCGACCTTCCAGTCATCAAGTTCTGCATCTTAACCACTAAGCCACTGCGGTCCCCGGGCCGTCAGATCTTAGAGGAGCGGAAAGGGAATGTTTTGTCTGTTCTGAATTAATGTTTTGAGATGTTATTGTGTGTGCACGCTTTTTGTTGTTCAGTCGGACAGTTGATTCCAACCCCTTACGACCCCATGGACCATTGTCCGCCAGGCACCTCTGTCCTCCACCATCCTCCTCAACCTGCCCAGCTCTACTGTTGTGTTTTACCACTTTCTTTTTTCAGTCCAGTTAACCCAGTGATGGGATGTAACAGGTTCTCACCAGTTCGCCAGAACCGATAGTAGCTTTTCCCAGTGTCCCGGAGAACCAGTAGCAGCTTTTGGGGGGAACCACCTTCGGGGCTTACCTTTTCACCGGTTCCCCCACTGCTCATGCACGCCAAGCACTTGGTGTGCATGCACACCTGCAGGTGTGTGTGTGTGTGTGTGTGGTGAGGGGTGTGTGTGTGCTTATTTTTATTTTATTATTATTTTTATTTGGCCCCGCCCATGATGTCATGTTAGCTCCGCCCACACTGTGATGACATCACGGTGGGGTAGTAAAATTTTTGACATCCCACCACTGAGTTAACCTACAGTATTTGCTTATCTACTGGGTTATTTTAGTTCAGTTAGAGCAGACCTGATATCTACAAAACTTAGATCAACACAAAAGAGAAACCTTGAATAGATAACTCATGCTTACTACCTGTTAGTTAGCACAATTTCTACGGAGTACCTGTATACAGTATTTAGAATGATTATACTAACTGATTTTTCTTACATTGTTGGGGGAAAGAATTGTTGAAAAGAAATGGAAGATACTGTATACCTTTACTAGACTTCTCTATTTCAAGAAAGGAGGATACGATTAGCCATAATTTTAATATACTTACATTCATTTTGCTTGAGAATCATGCCAATGACTTCTATCAGCGTATTCTGCTTCAGAGTTCTATTTGAAGAGAATTAATCATTATGACAAGATCTCTCTCATTTCTTATGGCTATAATTCTAATGCTCAAACACAGTTTGCAAATACCATATCAGCACAGCACCTCTCGATTTAAAATGAGACTAAAAATATTCAGATTGATTCCACATGCTCCTTGACAGTAGGGATAAATGTATTAAAGTGGTTCTAAAGTTTTGTTCTGTTTAGGGGTTTTTTTTTGTTCATTTCATCTCATCATATTTTGGCTATGTAACCATCATATTGGAGCACCTGCAGATGATGCCTTAGTTAACCACTGCATTGCCCAATGAGGGTGACACATGTGTACAAGTGCATCTTTATAATCCATGTTATTGGGAAACTGCTTATATTCATACATACAATTTTAATATATGTTAGTTTGAATATTTATGGATATTTCTTGAGAATGCAATGCATACAATCCTCCTTTCTGTATTAAAGATATAAATCTGCACAACAATCCCATGTTTTTAGACACATTTACTTAAAATGCAATTTAATTTTTTTTTAGTAGAAGACTTTAAGAACATAGGTACACGTCTCACTCTGTATCTGTGGGGATAAATTCTGAGATTTACTGCAGATACCTGAAACTACAGATAACTGTGAACCTTATATTTTACATTGCAGTCAGTGGCCAGCTATGATCATGCACCATATAAATACATTTATTATGTATTTCAGGATTTTCTACTGAAAAAAATTGGTGAGAGCTTTGTCATGGCTTGGGGGTTTGAGTGGTTTAACTAGGCAGTGTTGCCCATCTCATGTCAATGATGTTAGGCCGGGATTAAAACTCACCAAAGTGTCCTCCATTGGATCCCTTGAGGAAGATGAAAGTGGAGGGCACACATCATGGTCTGCCTAGACAGTGGGTGACATGATATCCAAATGGCTAAAAAAATGCATGCAAGTGGACTTGATTTCTCAAGTCTATTTGCATGTGCAGAATGTCATCGTGGAAATGTCTGCCAGTACACAGACTCCTCACTGAATGAAGACTCCAAGGTAGTTCAGGATTTTTTATTGAATATTTTTATACCTGCCGATAGCTGTGTGGATGCTGAAGCTGCCTCTATTGGGTGGCGGGACTACCTGTACAGAAAAACATAAGTTGATAATTATTATGAAAAAATATCTCTACAACCAAGGCAAACAGTGGCAACACAGGAAATTCTAACAGTATATTGTCACAAAACCCAGTCAAGATGGCCAAGGAAAGCAAGGAAGACAACACAAAATGACAGTGAATAACTACTGAATAGTTAGCCTCTGGATTTACTACATGTTAGTTTACTCTTAGACAGTACCAGTACTGCAAATAAACAATTGCCTCCTTTTGCAAACTGCACACTAGCATATTTTTCTTCTCTTGCTCTCCCCCTCAACATCAAGTCTTTTTTTTTTTTGGTGGGGGGGACTCTTCTGGTGACCTGACGGTTTCCTCAAATTGGGGCAGTCTTTTTCTGGAGCTTTGGGATTTCTCCCTCTAATGCTGTGGTTCCCAATGTTGGACGCACACACTACAGTGGGGCAATCCAAGATTCGATAATTTATTTGGAAGCTTGTTTAGACCAAGTTAATGGCATTTTAGGCTTCCTCCAGTGAACAGGAGTTCGCTCTTTGAATAATAAGAATTATATGTCACGGTTGGGGAGGGCATTAGGATTTTAGAGATGCTTACATGGGACATGGCCAAAAAAATGTTTAGCAACCACTGATCTAATGGATCAACCTCACTGACTACCCACCAATTTTTGCGCATTTTAGGTATGACTTCCACACAGGCCAGGACTGAACTTCCTGATTCAACAGCTTCATCCTCTGGGAAGGGGGCAATTTGAATGTTGGATTGGGACCTTCAGAAGGCACATTCCAGGGACCTTTAAATACCCGTGAGTGCGGGTAGGTGGGGGTGGAACCCAACCATGGGTCAACAAACCCACCCAGAGGCTTTGAGGCTGCTGGTGAAGTGCTTAAACTGTTGTGAGTTTGATCCTGATGGAGTTAAAGGTTAACTCAGCCTAATTTTATTACTAATTTTTATTAATATTTATCATTCATGTTTGATCTGTTTGAATTCTTCTTTTTATATTACTGTTTTGTGGTCTGTTCTTTTATCATTGCAAGTGGCCCAGGGTGGTGCTTGCAACAATTGCGGCAGGCTGTATAATAATAATAATAATAATAATAATAATAATAATAATAATAATAATAATAATAATAATAATAATAATAATAATAATAATAATAATAATAATAATAATAATACAGTAAAACCTCAGATAACACTAAAACCTGGTTCCACAAGTCTTGGTGTTATACGATTTTTAGTGTTATCCGATGCATGTTAAAATCCTATGGGATCCATAGAGATACATTGTAACCACACAGGCTTTAGCGGTTGTTATCCGATGCATCCCATAGGATCTTAATGTTATCCGATGCAATTCTTCCCCCCAGATTGCTTAATGTTATGCGATTTTAGTGTTATTCGATACTAATGTTATCTGAGGTATTACTGTAATAATAATAATATTATTATTATTGTTATTGTTGTTATTATTGTTATTGTTGTTGTTGTTGTTATTGTTATTATTATTATTATTATTATTATTATTATTATTATTATTATTATTATTATTATTACACAAATTCTTTCAACCCAGAATAATTTTTGACATGGAATAATAATAATAATAATAATAATAATAATAATAATAATAATAATAATAATAATAATAATAATAATAATAATAATTTCATGTCAAAAATTATTCTGGGTTGAAAGAATCTTTGTATCAATAAAAGTTCATGGGATGATGGTCTGTTTGTTTGCCAGGCTCTCATCTTAAAAATGAATGTGAATCCTTTCAACCCAGGATAATTTCTGGCAGGAAATCATCATCATCATCATCAGTCCATTTGATACCCCTTCCCCATTTGACAAACAGAGGAAACAAGGCCTTTGTTGACTTCTCTCCCAATGGCTCCATGGAGGCTGTAGCCTCCTTCTCTGGCAAGGCTATATATAAGCGTTATCGCTATTGCTATGGAAACAAAGGCCCAGGGGCCCAAAACGGCCTACTAAAGCTGGCAAGGAAAGAGAAGGGGGGGGGGGGAGTGTCTACTCTATAGGAGTTCCTCAAGAGGTGGCCCTACACGCAATTATCCAACCCTCACCCACCAACATAGAACTGTAATAAATAGATTATATGGAGATATATTTAAATTAAGGGGGCGGCGCCTGGGCCGGAAGTGGCGGTCTCTCCCGCGCAAGCCAGGGCAAAAACAGGCCGGCGGAGCCGAGCTCGATAAACAAAAGGGAGGCGTAAAAGGTGTCCTCCTTAGGCCAGGTAAGGGGGGGGGGGGGAGGCGGCGTCCCTCAAGCAGAGCCAGACCTGCCTCAGCGTCGGTGTTCAGCTTCCCGGCACAGGCCTGGAGAGCCGCTTCCTTCCTTCGGTTGTGCTTTTATTTAGGCGAGGTGGCGGGTAGAGGAAGGGGAAGAAGAAGAAGCAGCTGCCACTCGTTTAAAATGCTCTGGCCAAGGCAGCGTGGCTTTAAAAATGGCGAATGAATGGGGTCGGCAGCTCCTTCCTCACACCTGAAACGGGTCTTTGGGATTCCAGGTTCACGCCTTCGTAGGTTTGCACCCAAGAAAACCACGGGTTTACTCCCGAGGAAACGTGCACGGCGGTGTGTGCCGAATTGAGCCCACCATCGCTCGATTTTGGTCTTACTTGTCTCTGAACGCCTGGTTGCTTTCTGGTTAAAATTGTTCTCCCTATATATAGGTTTTTTTTCTTTTGTCATTCCATTGGGTTTTCATTTTTTGTTCTGGTCAAAATTGTTCTCCTTCTAGCTCCTGCCAACCTAGCAGTTCCAAAGCAAGAAATTGCAAGTAGATAAATAGGGACCACTTCGGTGGGAAGGTAAGTAACAGCGTTCCATGCGCTCCGGTGTCTAGTCATGCCTGCCACATGACCATGGAAACGTCTGCAGAAGCAGACAACGCTGGCTCTTCGGCTTAGAAACAGAGATGAGCACTGACCCCTAGAGTCGGATACGACTGGCTTTCGAGCAAGGGAAACCTTTACCTTTACTGTCTTTTCATTGGATTTACTACATTTCTGAAATGGTAGCTGTGTTAGCCTGTGCAAGCATATTGGAGAGTAAACAACACAAAAAGACCAAAACGTTGTGGTACTTTAAAGACCATCTGCTGTATTTTAATGGTAAAGGTTTCGGTTTTCCTTGCTCAAAAGCCAGCCGTATCCAACTCTAGGGTTCAGTGCTCTGCTTCAAAGCCAAAGAGCCAACGCTGTCTGCTTCTGCTGATGTTGCCATGGTCATGTGGCAGGCATGACTAGACACCAGAGTGCACAGAACACTGTTTACCTTCCCACCGAAGTGGTCCCTATTTATCTACTTGCAATGTCTTGCTTTCGAACTGCTAGGTTGGCAGGAGCTGGGACAAAGACAGGAGCTCATTCCGTCCTGCAGTACTCAGGAATCGAACTGCTGACTTGCCGCCTCAATCAGCGTCTTAGCCACTTGAGCCGCAGCAGTTAATGTTAACTCATTAGCAAATGTGTAGTGCCCCCAATATTTGTTTTGCATCTGTGTAGTCATGCCTGCCACATGACCACGGAAATGTGCAGATGCTATAAACCAGGGGTGCCCAAACCTTTTGGGCCGTGGGCCGATCATGTGGTTCAGGGAGCCGGACACTAAGGCCCAGGGGCCGGGTGCGGCCCATGACACCAATTCATCCGGCCCACGAAGCCCTCATCGCTCCTGGAAGCGGAAGTAAAACACGCCCGTACGAGGGCTTCGCAGGCCGGATGAATTGGTGTCACGGGCCGCACCCGGCCCCCGGGCCTTAGTATGGGCACCACTGCTATAAACGGAGATGAGTGCCACACCCTAGAGTAGGATATGACTGGCTTTCAAGCAAGGGAGACCTTTACTTTTACTAACCATTTGTAACCCAACAGGGCCAAACTTCACAGCAAATCTGTTATTACCAGTTATAAAAGTCACATTGGTTTGTAAAGTTACAGTATCTGTTATGCAACCCAGCCATTGTGTGCCTCTGTACCTGATGTGTACAATTTGATGCTATGAAGTCTATATCTGACCAGGTGGATTTGATCTATTAAAGTGAACATTAAAACACAGCTGTTAGTCTTTAAGATGCCACAGGGCTTTTTTTGTCTTTTTGTTTTCCTTACTCACTGATACACTGGTTTTAAGTGACTCATTTTTGAACCTTGAAAACAAATGGGTGCATTATTACAGCTTTTGTAAACTAAATTCAGTTTCCTCAGGTGATTGGAGATCTATCTCTACTTACCCCATTGCTTGGGAAACAGAAAAGGTTGTTGCCAAGGCCAAAATGCCATGAAATTAAATAATGTCTCACACCTTTCTGTGCAGAGTGCAGGTGCAGACACAGTATCCAATTACTGTACAGTCATTTTCTGCATTTGCACTATCATTCTGATATAGGAAATATCCTTTTGACAATAGTCAACACAATCAGTTATTTGTTGTTGTTCAGTCACACAGTCGATTCCGACCCTCTGCGACCCCATGGACCACTGTCCGCCAGGCACTCCTGCCCTCCACCATCCCCCTCAACTCGCTCAGCTCTGTGCCCATTGTCTCTACAATACTATCTAGCCATCTCATTTTGGGCCACCCCCTTCTTTTGCCCTCGACCTTTCCAAGCATCAAGGCCTTCTCAAGTGAATCCTCTCTTCTCATTTGATGTCTAAAATACTTTAGCTTCATCTTTATTATTTGACCTTCTAAGGAGCAGTCAGGGTTGATTTCTTCTAAGATTGACCCATTTGTTCTCTTCGCTGTCCAGGGGACTCTCAAAACTCTCCCCCAACACCACATCTCAAAGGCTTCTATTCTTCTGCACTCAGCTTTCCTAATGGTCCAACTCTCACACCCATACATTGCCACAGGGAATACCATTGCTTTGACTATGCGAATCTTTGTTTGCAATTTGATGTCTCTATTTTTCACTATGCTCCCCAGGTTTCTCATCGCTTGCCTCCCAAGAATCAGTCGCCTTTTTATTTCATGGCTGCAGTCACCATCTGCAGTGAGCTTTGATCCTAGGAAAGTAAAATCTGTCACTGCTTCTACTTCTTCCCCATCTATTTTCCAGGGAGTGATGATAATAACTTGTTTTAAACTGTGATAACATGTATGAGGAGCGGATACTGACGTAGAAACCAGCAAACCAACGTCAGGAATTTTGCCAAGAGAACCCTATAAACCAAAACAATCAGTTATACTGTACAAGTATTATGCTTCCCTGCCTTGTTTTTTCAGAGGCAGAGCAGTTGCTATCTTATTTTTCAAAGGTGCACTAATCTACTCTGGTACAGAAGGACTTTCACAGCTGGTTTGCAGGAGATAATTTACCCAGTATTTTTTGTTGACATTTTTCAAGGCCATAGGCATCCCAAGACAGGCTGAAATGCAGAAACTGAAAGTCCCTATCAACACATTACAGTACTACCTCAAACTTAGATTTCAAATTCATATTATGAGATCCTTATTAAACAAACTAGAAAATTACACAAAAGTAAATTCTAAGAATTTGGAAAATAAGTCATTTTTAAAAAAAATGAAGTTCTTTGATGCCCACCAACCAGTGAGCAGGATCTTCAGTTTTAAAGCACAAACTGGTTCATACTGATGTAGACTGGTCCTTCGTATAGCCTAGCTGGACCGATATAATTTTGGACTTTAAGGGCCAGCGTTGTCAATTAGAATTTGATCTTGAAATGTGCTGGGAGCAATGTAGTTGGTACACAGTGTAATATTGTTTGTATACCAGGGTCTACTCTAGACCAGTGATGGCCAACCTTGACACTCCAGGTGTTCTTGGACTTCAATTCCCAGAAGCCCTGATCAGCAGGAGTGCTGACTTGGGCTTTTGGGAATTGAAGTCCAAGAACACCTGGAGTGCCAAGGCTAGCCGTCATGGCTTTAGAAAAAGACATTCACTTGTCATCCCCTGTTGCCCCCCCAAAATATTTCCCAGAAAGACAAAACCTGTGCTTGGAAGCTTTCATAACTGTGCTTTAAATTAGCTAGTCTCCATTGTTTAACATCTTATAGCACCAAATTTTGAAAACCAAAAATGGACATCGGGGCATAGTGAGTGGTTTTCTATGGTTTGTTGCATTTTTGGTGGAGGATCCAGTGGGCAGTTGTCCTCTGCATTGGACTGAGTGAGGGCACTTTTTTTTATCAGTTTGAGATTTCCAAGGTAAAGGTCGCCCTTGCTCAAAAGCCACTTGTATTCTTCTCTAGAGTTCAGTGCTCATCTCTGTTTATAGCCAAAGAGTCAGTACTGTGTGTCTGCAGAAGTTTCCATGGACATGCGGCAGGCATGACTAACCACTGGAGTGCACGGAACGCTGTTGGCCTTCCCACTGAAGTGGTACCTATTTATCTACTTGCAATTTCTTGCTTTCAAACTGCTAGGTTGGCAAGAGATGGGACCTCATGCCATGATGTAGTACTTGGGTCTTGAACTGCTGACCTGCCAACCTCTGAGTCATCAGCATCTTAACTACTAACCCACCACAGTCCCATGAGATCTCCAAAGGCATCTCTAAATGGAGTGCTTTATAATAGTCCAGTGTGGATGTACCTGGGGTATTATAGCAAGATGCCAAATACTTTGTTTTCTGTCTATATTGTACAGGAACCACTATGGAGGAATGTGGAAAAAAATCTTCGATTCAACATGTGAGTTATTTATCTACACCTGTAACTTAGTGGTTTGCCTCATAACAATCTGCAGTTTTTCTAAAATAAAATGGAACAATTTACCTATATAAATTAACATGTATGCAACGTTCTTAAAAATATAGCAGACGTTGTATTATATGTAATTTTGTTTAGGTTAGGTTTTTATTGAGATTTTGTGTGTTTTTTTCCTCTGTATTTTAATTGTAAGAATATAACAGAAGGTCCACATGGTTGTTCTGTTTAGTGAGTTAACAGTATGTATTCAGTAAAAAAATAGATTTATAGGTAATCACTGATAATGAATAGTGCATTGATATTACTTAACATTGTTAAATATGTAAGTCCTAATTTTGCACCTGTTTTTGTACTATAATGACTTGGAAGTTTGTGTGAGAAATATGTATCAATCCAATATCTCCTTTCAGTATCGAATACCAAAGAAGGTGTTTAATGTCAAAGATGGACAGTCAGATGATATCTATATTCAGTCCCCATTGTCAAGACTTCCAGAGGCTGACCAGTGGGAACACCGACTACAAGGGGTAAATAAAAGCTGCCTAGAATGCTTTGAAAAACTTGAATAGAACTGCAGTTGGTGGGCAAACACATTATTCTTACTTGTCCAAATTATTCTGTATTTGGTTGAAACGTACAGTTATGCAGCTTTATGGCAGTAAGCAATTTGTGAACACATTGAAACACAAAGTTTAGAAAGACGTGGAAGAGAGGAACTGACTATCATTTGCAAGTTTAATTTATTGATTTTGGCTGCATTTCCTTCCCTTTGCACAAAAAGCAGGATGTAGAGCTTGACAATGCTTCCAGCCAGGATGAAACAGATCTTTTGGTAGTTTGGGTGAAGTAAAAGTGTCTGCTTTCAGGCAGTGGTGGAGGACATTTTGGAACTATGAGCTGACCTTCCCACTTACATACAGGAAGAATCAACTAGCAAGGCTTGAGCTGGGCAGTTTCTGAAGTGGCAGGGCAATCTCCAAACTAATTCAAGTCACACCTTTTTTATAACAAGCTCTTTCTCATATCTCTTCCAACTAACTGCTTATGCTGGAGTTTTCGCTATTCGCTTATGGAGAAGCTTGATTTACCAAATTCTAACTGATTCAGCGAGGCTGCTCCAGTTGCAGCTTACTACACTAAGCAACAGAAATTCAGCCACTGAATGAATGAGATTTACTATGTGAACACCTGCAATTATCACAGTCAATGGATCAACTGTAATTGGAACTCACAATTGGTTTTAGCCTGCAGAGGTGTCCACCTTACCCTTTGCTCAAAGACAAAAAGTCTGTCATGTTTGTGTAGCATCTGGTCTCTATAGAAACATGGAATTTTTCATACTATTTTCCCCCATTTTTTTATCATCTCTATCCCCACCCCACCCCGTTTTATACTCCTTTCTTTGCTTTTCCATTAGTTTCTGCCACCTTTTCATGTCTTTAAAATTCATCTTGTCATATTTCTGTTGTATCCATTTCAGTGGACTTCAAGATCAAGAAATAAGAATAATCGAAGCTGGAAAAGAAAAAGACAGTGCGAGAAGAATTACACCAATGATGAAGCATTGGCATATAGGTAAGCATATGAATCTTCAGAAATCAAAATCATAATTTTGGGTGCAAAAAGCTCTTGAAGTATAGTTGCAATATTTACCTGACATTTGTTAGACAAAGTGATCTAAGAACTTTTCATCATTCTGTGGTTTTAATACTTGTTCTTATAAAAGCTATAGGTGACTTACACCATAGTAGCTTGATTCCCACTTTCTTTAACACAGGATTTATGTTCTAAAATGATGCTTGCTGTGATGTGCTTGTCTTTCAGAGAGAAAGGAACAGTGGATTATTATTCGTTATATGCAACATATGTACTTTTATGGTGTGGTCATTTGATTCCATTGGGCCTTCCATTGAGAGTTCAGTCTTATTTATACCCAAGAAAGCATGTATAGATGTTGCAATCTCTCCTTCATATGTTGCAATCTGGCACTCCGGATCCCCACCAGCAGGGATGATTAGGTTAAGTAAAGAAACAGAGAGAACATGGAAGATCTTTTTGCTTGCTAGCTTCCCAGGGAAATCTGTATCTCTCTTCCACTGCCAGTAGCTATTTTATTGGTACAATAGGAGAAGCAGCCAAATGGTCAAGTGGGAGGGACTTTACCTCAGAGTAAGAATCAGTACATAGACCCAATGCAGGGATGTTCTCAGATCTTGAGGGCACATGATTTAGGGATAGTAGCCATGCCAGACCTCAGTGTATGATCTTTATCTAACAAGGGAAGTCACTGGTCATAAAGCAGGCAATAAACTTTACAATCCCTCTCTATTCTTTTGCCGGAGAGACTTGGGAAGTGTAAGATGTCTTGTCTTGATTAATTCCTTTCGGAGGATATGTCCTCACGAAGCAGAAACCAAATGCAAGGCCTGGGGATTCCTACATATAGAAGTACAGTCTTAATCAGTATTCACTGAAATCTCGTGTTTATTCAGATGAAAATGCCATTAAGTTCAGTAGTAATTATTCCAAGGTAAGTGTTTCTAAACAGCCTAAAACTGCTATAATTACAGTAATACCCCGGATAACGTTATGACTTGGTTCCACAAGTCATGACGTTATCCGATTTTTAGCGTTGTCCAATGCATGCATCGAACAACGCTAAAAAAAAAAGCCCTGACTTCAGGGACAAACCGCTTTAAAGGCAGGCAGGGAAAGAAGGAGACACAATCGGGTCTCTTTCTTTTCCTACCTGCCTTTAAAGCCACCCCCCACCCGCAGCGGTCTCTGCGACTGCAGTAGAGTTGGGGAAAGGCGTGCCTTTCCCCCCGACCCTACTGCAGTCACAGAGACTGCTTGTGTCTCTTTCCCTCCCAGATTAAACTACAGGGAGGGGGAAAGAGAGAGGCGTGATTGGTTCTCTAGAGACCCAATCACGTCTCTTTCCCCCTCCCTGTAGTTTAAATACAGGGAGGGAAAGAGACACAAGCAGTCTCTGCGACTGCAGTAGGGTCAGGTGGAAGGTGCGTGCTTTTCCCCGACCCTACTGCAGTCGCATAGACTGCTGCGGGTGGGGGGTGGATTGGGTAATTCTACCCAAACCATCCCACACCCACAGACCATTGCCTCGGATAACGCTAAGAATCATTATCCAGAATCGTTATCCGATGCAAGTTTTTTCCATTCGCTTCTGTGTTTAGTCATGCCTGCCACATGGCCACAGAAACGTTTGCAGATGCAGACAGCGCTGGCTCTTGGGCTTTGAAACAAATGAACACTGAACCGTAGAGTTGGATACAACTGGCTTTCGAGCAAAGGAAACCTTTACCTTTACTAAGAATTACAGAAACATTAAAAGCAAATGGTACAACCAGTAAAATATAAACAGTGTATGAAGATTAAGATCAGTTTGTATAAATTGAACCTAGGCAGTTTGGACTTGAGGCTAGATCTGAGTAAATATTTGTCCTTATTCCAGAGAAATGATTTCACAGGAGTCAGCCTAAGCTATATCCACACTATAAACATGTTTTTGTTGTGTGCCTTCAAGCTGACTTATGGCAACGCTATGAATGAGATACAGTATCTCTAAAATGTACTGTTCTCAACAATCCTGCTCAGCTCTTGCTAATTCACACTTCTGGCTTCCCTTAGAGTCAATCCATCTCACATTTGGTCTTCCTCTTGTACAGCCATCTGTTTATTTGCCTGAAGCATGTATTTGGAATAAACTGATTTTTAGCTTCATAGAAGTCTATAGGCTAAATTTTTCAACAATATTTGGTTGCTTTGTTTTCTACTTTTGTGTTCCAGTTGCCTATGATTATAAAGATGTATTTATTTTTGATGTGTGATCAATTTTTTCTTGGATGGTTGGATAAAAGCTTTCATTTTCCTACTTGGCATCTGCAGTTGGAGCATATACTTTAACGAGGTTTATGTTGTTATGTTTTTCAAGGAGTCTGATTGATATTACTTGGTCAGATCTTGCATTATAGTCTCTAACTGCCTGTGCTTCATCTTTCCTCATTATTACAGCCATTTAACTTCTTCTGAGTCTGTCATGTCCAGAGTAGAACTCTTTGTAGTTGTCGGATTGTAAATATCCTATTCCTGTCCACTTTATTTCACTGGTTTTCGTCTTACTGCATCTCTCCTTCTCCAGTAACTAGATTTTAAAAGCATTTAAATGCATTTCCATCTAATCTTAGTTTGTCATGTAATACATACCAAAGATTGTGATTTATTACAGAATACCATTGCAATCTAGTTTGAGAAACAGATGTCTAAAGCTGATTTGTTAAGTAACTGGTCCAATGTTATTAGAAGCTGTCCAACATTTATTAGAAACTGATCTCTGTTTCATGCAGTGTTACTGGAATCTTGTTGAATGCCTGTGTGATTATAACTTGACATTATGTAATGTTGAGTTAGAACAGGGGTGCCCAAACTACGGCCTGCATGATGTTACCATCCGGCCCATGGGCAAGATTGCCACTGATGCCAAAAGTGCTCTAACATCACTGGAAGTGCTGAAATTGGCACGTTTTCATGCCAAAATGCAGTGAAAATGTGCCGGGAAAAAAATAAGGGCGTGAAAATGCTCCCCCAATGTTCCCTCCCCCAAGGGAAGTTTGGGTGAAGGGAGAAATCCTGGAAACACAGTGTGATTACATGCAAAGCTGACTGAGTGGGGCTGGTCAGGTCCCCACTGGGAAAAGTTTGGGTGCCCCTGAGTTAGAGGAACTGCAGTAGTACCAATGGAGACAGGATATCTACAAAGAACTTCAAGGCATGGCACAATCTTGGTACCAGGGCATAACACCTGGCACAGTTAAGCTTGAGCAGCAATGCACAGGATCCCAGAAAGGCTGAGAAAGCTGAATCAATACTAAAGCTAAATGCTGGTAAAGTCCCCCTCCCCCCCCGGCATGCATGAAGAAAAGGGAGAGGAGGATTATTATTATTATTATTATTATTATTATATTTCAATTTCTATACCGCCCTACTCGGTAGGACCGACTCAGGGCGGTTCACAACACATGTAAAATTGCAAGTTCATAAACACAGCATGTCAATAAATCATAAATAATATCACATAACATTAAAATATCAATATCATTACAATAAAAAAGATTCAATAAACATACAATATAACAGAACAATGAGGATTGGTGAGAGGCCTCATGTTAGCTCACAACCATAGCATGAACTCCTCATTTAGCGCTGTGCATAAATGTAACCATGGCTTTGTGGTTAAGTCACTGAGCTTAATGATCAGAAGGTCAGAAGTTTGAGACCCGGCATCTGTCCCTGCTCCTACCAACCTAGAAGTTCCAAAGTATGAAATTCCATGTAGATAAATAGGTATCACTTCAATGGAAAAGGTAATAGTATGTCATGTGCTCTGCCATCTAGTCATGCCTGCCATATAACCTCAGAAACGTCTGCAAATGCAGACACAGCTAGCTCTTTGGTTGTAATAGAAATGAACACTGCCCACTAGAGTCGGACATGACTAGCTTTTGAGCAAGGGAGACCTTTACCTATAAATGCGGCCAACATTTTTTTTGTTTCTTCCTATAGCAACTCTAGAGGGCATTAGTACGTCATTCTTATTTATAGAATAAAAATGCTATACAGCATATAGCAGTGAGTTTTTAAAAATTGTAGAATCACACAGATTTCCAGAACTCAACACTTGCTTCTGTGTATATTTGTATATTGTGCTTTTTTTCTGTTTAATTAATAAAACCCTGCTTCTGTGTTGCATACAACATGCATAATTTGTGGAATATATTTTAAAAATGTATATCTAAATCTAAATACTAATTAATGTTCAAACTAATAATAACTATCTAAATAATTTTGTCCCGTGTAACCTATGATAGGTTTCTGTGATGCAGATATAAATCTAGAGTTGTCACCCCTTGCATCTGAACTTTTTGGGACTTTCGTTATATATTATATCTATAATAAAGGGATGATTGCCTTTAGGGAAGCCTCATAATATTTCTTTGTAGATTCCACATTTCTTCTTGGTTTGAAAGGCTTGTGATCACTTACTTACTTACTTGGTTACTTATTTGGTTACTTAGTTGATCCATATTTCACGTCAGGTTGACGTGGCGGATCCAAGCATTGTCTTCACCTGTTTCCAATCTTGTGCCAGTCTTTTATCCATGGCCTCAGGAACCTTAAAATAGCTAAAGGAGCATCGTGATCACTTAAAATTCAAATAATTTCCTGGGGTTACAGTTCTGTAATGGCTGAAGAGATCCCAGTGCAATACAGCTGACAAGCTTAGTCTCACATATTTATTGTCTCTTAATTTATAAAAGAAAATGGTGCAATTTTCCTAATATGAACTTTAGTCCCAAACAATGAAACGGTGGCTGCAGTTATAAAGGAATACCTGGCAAGATCTTGGATTAGATGGATTCTTTCGATGTCCTGATCATTCTGTGGTCTAAGGTAACTTTTGTTACCAGACAATTCTGTGTTAGCTCTTACATTTTCCTGCATTGTTGTTCATTATCTTCCAGTAAAAACATCCAGTTGACTGTTATCCTAAAGGAAATGGTAATAGTTACATATAACATTGTAGGCATCTTTAAAGTAAACCTTCAAGACATAATTTTTACCACCATGTTAAAGAGGCTTACAAGTGCTCAATAAAAGTTGAATAGAGCTGTTTCAAGGAAGAATTTTAAAATGAAGACTCAACTTTTGTTAGTACAGTATACATTCTTGGCCGAGTTCATCTAAAATGAAAATATAACAATGGCATTACTATAGGAAACTTTGCTGAATTCTTTTATCTTTAGACATCATTATTTATCATCATCTTTATAGGTATGGCAGGCAACCCAAAGTTATCTTGACGAATGTCCTGAAGACGGAAATAGGAAGAAAATACATAAAGACACAGCTCATAACTGATGCTAATTTACCTCATGGTGTCAAGTTGCAATCAGATCAACAAACTTCATCATCTGTTGACAGTGTAGAGATATGGGAAATATTAAATCCTCTTCATGAAAACCTTTTAATATCCGAAAGGTATGTTCTCTTAAGTCTGATTATTTCAGACATAATACAACTTTGTCTACTAATATTGAAAGAAATTGCATGCAGTCATGACTAAACAATCTTGTTTTATCCTGTTATCATTAGTCATTTTTAAAAATCTTTAGTACAAAATTAGGTGTCATTCTTGAAACTTGTTTTGTACTTTGAGAGGGTACTGAGTTCCTTTAACACCTGCAAAAGATAATCCATTTCTACTTCTCCTCCATCGCAGAAATTCAATTTTCCACTTTGCATAGAAGACAAAAATATGTTTCTAGGAGCAACTAAACTCATTCCTTTGTGTTTTAGGTTAAATTTTTATTAAACATAATAACATAAACCATGCATTATATATAAAAAACATACCCAGTAAAATAAAATAAAATAAAATAAAAAATAAAGCATAGACAAGGAAATTACATAATTTTGTTAGTTACTTTATATTATAACAGCATTTCAGTTCCATGTATTAATCCTCTCTCATACTTTGTGAACCCCTTGGCTTTCCAATAAGAATTTTATATCAATGGAACATTGTGTTTTGTATTGAAAATACTTTTGATACCATAAATATGGACTGTTATAGTATAGAGCAGGAGTGTCTAATCTACGGCCCATGGGCCAGACCCAGCCCGTGACACCAATTTATCCAGTCCACAGTGATGATCCTGTTGCCACCATGGGAAGCGGTGAAAGTTGTGAAAACAGCCAAAGACGCACCATAAATGCACCAGCGGCTGTCGTAAATGCATTTATGACACCTGCGGACACATTTACGACAGTGTTTGTGGCAGGAGGAACCACACCTCCAGCCTGCTTAGCTGACTGAGGTGGTGTGGTCTGGTCCATGGTGTGAAAAGATTGGCCAGCCTTGGTATAGAGCATGGAAAATAATGTATTGATAGATAGAGCTATACAGAGAACGACCTCTGGCAGCAAAGGCTAATATTATATGCCCAGACTCAGAATGTCCACCCTTCCCATCTTTCCCTCCTTTGGGTTCCAAGACCCTTTAGGGACCCATTCCTTTGGGGAAAACTTTGGAAGTTTTAGGATGGGGGAAAGGGGAAGCTTTTAGTATCAGAAACTTGCAATCCCAATATTAAAGGCTCCCACTTCTCCTGATACTCCCAAAGGTCACCTCAGGAAAAATGGAATCCTTAGGGAGCTTAGAGCCTGAAGTGGGGAAATACAAAGTTTTAAGATGAAATGAAATAAAGATTAACATTACTGGGTAATGACATTTTCACCATTTATGCATGGAGTAGTTATTCAGGATCCAGCCAGTTACTACAAAAAAAAAATTACACAAATTTAATGTTGATGTTAAAAAAAGAAATACAGTAGTTAAGTATTTTCTATGCCACCCTTCAATTACTATTATTATTATTATTATTATTTATTCAATTTATATGCCGCCCTACTCGGTGCAACCGACTCAGGGCGGCTCACAAAACTCACAAATATAACATTCAACACTATAATCAATTAATAAAACATTTCAGCAACACTTCAAATAATACAAAATCAAAAACATATCAGAAATCCCCAATCCCCAATCACAGTTACAGTTCAAAATCCCCAGAGTCCCCAATCATAATTACAAATTACAAATTACACAATATCAGGTCATCATAAAAGCACAGCTGTCGGCATTCTTCTGCTCTGGGCCAAGATGGCGAGGCCGAAATGGCGAGGCCTGGAGTGAGGGTGCGAGCGTCCTCTGCTACCTGCCACCGACGGTCTTTTAATGGTGAAGCCTGGAGGGGGCGGGAACGTCCTCTGGGCAGCCACAGCTGTCAGCATTCTTCTGCTCCGGGCTGAGATGGCGAGGCCGAAATGGCGAGGCCTCGAGTGAGGGTGCGAGCGTCCTCTGCTACCTGCCACCGACGGTCTTTTAATGGTGAAGCCTGGAGGGCTCTAAATGAAGACTGCAATAAAGAAATCAGAAGATAGAGGCCTAAAAGGGGAGCTGATAAAAAACTAGAATAGATCCTTCAGGGTTGGAATATGTGACTGACGGCCAAGGCAAAGATAGTTTACACTATGGTATTCCCAGTTACTGTGCATTGATGTGAAAGCTGGACAGTGAAGAACTCTTGACAGGAAGAGCTCATTTGATGTAGTATTGGAGAAGAACTCTAGGGATACCATGGATTCCCAGATGTGGGTGCTAGATTAAGCAAAGGCTGAATGCTCTCTAGAAGTAAAAATTTAGTAAGCTAATGGGATATTCATGAGAAGATAAGACTCGCCAGAAAACACAGTAATTTCCCAGTAAGGGGGGGGGGGGAGGAAGACTCAACATGAGATGTTTTTATTTAATAAAGAAGGTTTTGCTTTGCAAAACCTGAGCATGGCTTTTACTGATGGAACATTTTGGGGATCATGAATTCATCAGTTTAGTCAGAAGTCACTTGACAGCATACACCACCACAAGAGCAGCCATGCATACATGATCAGCAGAGCTTCCTGTTTTCCTTCCCTTTACCTTAATTATGTCTGCCAAAGCTGCACTGGCCCTGAAAAAAGAAGAGACAGATTGTTAATTAACAAATTTTAAAAGAGTTGTTATTTTAATAGTCAACATAGGAAGATAGTTGATGAAAAGTTATTTTCTAGCAGTCTTAATGTAAATAGGTGGACAGCTTTCTTTTGCTTTTGCTTTTCTATTAGCAGAAGCTAATATCACTAGTGATTTCTAACACTGATGAAGAAAAATCCCTTATTTTACTAATCATTTTTGCATCCACAGCATGGCAACTGAACACTATATTATCCAAAATATACTTTTTTCCCTTCTGTTTAGAATAAAAATTCTTTATTTTCTGTACAATTTTATGCATGCTCTGAATTTCCTGACATAAAATCAACAATTAAGATGCCCAAGGCAACTTAAACCAATCCATACCACTTCTTATTGATCCTCTCTACCTCCCTCTTTTGAGAGACTTAACGTATTTATTAACTATTTTCATTCATTATTATATGCTTCTTGACAGTTATATTTAATACAATTTGGGATTGCGCAAACAGTTCCATTAGTCATTTAGCCAAGTGAGTTTTAGAATTTTAATTATTGTATGTATGGCAGGCAACCCAAAGTTATCTTGACGAATGTTTTGTGGACGAAAACAGGAAGACAGTTTTTAAATGATGTTAACATATCTGATGCTAACAAGTTGCAGTCAAATGACCAGCTCTCCTCATCTATTGCTAACCTAGAATCATGTCAAAAAGTATGCTACCAACAAAGCCGTATTTTATCTAAAAGGTATGTCATTCACCATTGTGTTTTGATTATTTTTCACCCTTAATTTAACATTAAAACTAGTATAGTACAAGTCAGTACAATCTTTGGCGCAACAAACATAAGACAGAATCCAGTCAGAGTTAAGTTCTTATTAATTTCCAGTGATTATAGCTGGAAAGAGATTTACACATTGCTAATTGAAATCAGTTGGGATTAGAGTAACTTTGGCTGTATTCAGTTCTTTGTGTCTTGTGCTTGTAAAGAAATGCACATCCTCCTTTTGCATTTTTTTAGCATAATTGTGTTAATTTAAAACCTTTTATTAGAATGATTGCTATGATGAAATACATATGAAGAAAGTGTTTAGTAAAATGAGAATTAAGACAGATTGACATTTTGAGTATAATTTTTACCACCAGTATTGCTTTGAATTAAGTTCCAGGTAGCATAGCATTTTGTTGCAGTTTTCTTAAAGATAGGGATATAATGTAACATTAAAGTAAATTAGAAGCGTTGTCATCTCCCTTGATATAAGGATAGAGCAGAGCTTCCCAATGTGGGGCCCATTCCCCACAGGGGGACTTCAATTCCCAGAAGCCAAAGTCAGTACATTGGCTGATCAGTACTTTGGGAAATTGACTTAGGCTTCTGGGAATTGAAGTCCAAAAACCAAAGGTTGGAAAACACTGGGCTAGAGCCTAAAGTAGGCTTTCTTAATATTTTTGGAGCAGGGGTGGATCACTACCTTAAGAATGGCTACACGGGCCAGTCATGTGTTTCCACGTGAGTTCTCATGCGAAAATGTGCATTTTCGGCGAGTTCTCACATATTTTCAGTGAGATCTTGCACGTTTTCAGTGAGATTTCGGTGAGATCTCACGCATTTTCTGTCAGATCTTCCACGTTTTCAGTGACATCTCGTGAGATGTCACACGAAAACTTACTGAAAATGCACGTTTTTGCTGGTTTTTGGTGTTTCCAGGTGGCGGCAGTAAGGAGGGCATCAGGGGCCAATGAAAAGGCTTCGAGGGCTGGGTTTGGCCCATGGGCCGTAGGTTGGGAATGCCTAGACTAAAGTGTGTAAGTGATGTTAAAAGTTGATGTTAAAACCAAAGGTTGGGAAACACTGGCCTAGAGAGAGAAAATGTTTGCATAGGGGCGATTTCCCCTTCTTGTAACTTTTTCATGTACTGTAGAAGCTATGAATAATTGCAGATATTAATTAAAAAATTTTATGTTAAACACAAAGTGATATTACTGCTAAGGACTCTGGGTTTTTTTAAAAGGTCTTCAGCTCTTTGTCATCTTAGTTATGATTTCTTTCAGCCTGTCTCCTTACCATGAATACTTCGTTTAAAAAAATGAATTAAGCAAGACCGTTGCACCTGAGTACAAGCTGTTCCTTCCTTTAACTGCCTCAATCAGCTTCTGTGAGCTTAGGGATTTAGTATCTGCGCTTCCTGCTCGTTAGTGTGACAGCCATCCTGCTGAGCCCACTCACAAAAGCTCAGCACCATCTGCAGGTTCTTATTGCATTAACCAAACATGAACTTAGGAAAGTAAGTCCTCTCTTTGACAGAAAAGAATAAAGCTTTGGGAAGTCAGTGCACCTTCTGCTGTGATGGGCAAATCCATTAGAACTGAGATTACATACTTCCAATACATTAAAAATGCATTATGTTGTCAATGGAAAATTGGGCAAATGTCATCTAGCCCTTTTTAATTTTGGTGTGTGTTTAGATGTGTTACGCTGGTGGTGCATCTGACATGAATAAAGAAAAAAATGGATATTTTTTTGAGGCATCCTAACATGATAAAAAAAGAAAGAAAGATCCTTATTGGCCTCACAGTGAAGTTTCAGAATGTTTATTTATTTATTTATTTACTCACATTTGCTATCCCACCCCAATCGGGCATACCCGACTCTGGGTGACTTACAAAATAAAATAAATAGAATGTGCTTCAAAGAGGCCTCTAAGAAACCAGCAATGCATTTTATTTCTTGTACTTCCCCCACTGGCCATTCACATCTACTACCTTGTCAATCTTCTACCAGCTTTCCTTAGAGTAAGTGATACTAAACACTGAGGGACCAATATTTGAGTTATTCTGTATAGCTGTGATGGCAAACCTATGGCATGTGTAAGCCCTGTCCCATCCACCCCTACTGCTGCCAATGGCAGGGCTGCTTCTTAAATCATCTGACTCTCTCTTCCAATGGGGAGAGTGAAATCCCTCCCAGGAGGTGTGGCCAGACATCCCCGGTCCTGTGCACATGCTTCTCCTATTACTTGGATGGGTGTATGTGAGGTTGTCTCTGGCTAACTTTATGTCACCTCCAGATACGGATTTCAGCCTTTTTTTTGGGGGGGGGGAGCCCCTCGCCTTGTGCCCCAGCCCAGCTGCTGGTCTTTCCGCTCTTTATTGTGTAGCAAAAGTTGGGGGAGAAGACAAGGGGAGTGGTCATTTGGGTGCTCAGCAATGCGACTTTTGGGTGGGTGGGGGAGGAGGAGTTTTGTATTCCCCCTCCCCGCTTTGTCCCAATTTTTTCTTTCCTGCGCTCTGCTTTTCAATGGGTTGCCTCTTGCTTCGCCAGCACTTTCGTGGATCAAGCCAACAGGCTGCAGGAGACCCGCTTTTTTATTATCTAGTCAGAAGCATACAAAGGTGCTTTCTGAGTTGAAAGAATTTTTGCTGGAGGAACTCCAATCAGAATACACCCAAGTGAGGCTCCTTTCATGTCTGCAAGATCTTCCCCCCACCAAAGTTGTCCCTATTTATCAACTTGCAATTTCTTGCATGACAGAATGACGTCCCAGTTCATGAGCTCTCAAATGAGCTCTTGACCCAGCTCCTGCCAACCTAGCAGTTTGAAAGCAAGAAATTGCAAGTCGATAAATAGGGACCATTTTGGTGGGAAAAGTTCTTGTGGACATGAAAGGAGACTCATTCACGCGTCCCCTGAGCGGAGTTCCTCCACCAAAAATTCTTTCAACTCAGAAAGCACCTTTGTGTTCTTCGGACACAATAATAAAATAGCAGGTCCCCTGCAGCCCAATAATTAGGGGTTGTTGTTGTTGTTGCACCTTAAAGACAAACTGCTGTATTTTAATGTTTGCTTTTTGTGGATTAAGCCAACGGGAGGGAGTCCCGTTCTTTCCTGCTTCTTGAAGGAGGCCTCTCCGGTAGAGTTATGCCTGCCTGTCTGAGGGAGTGTGATCCAGCTCCCAGCTTTAAAAGGTTGAGAACTCCTGCAATGTCCATAGAAATGCATGTTTGTTTAGCCCACTTGCAAAATAAGTGAACAAAGGAGTTGAGAAGGGAGAAGTAATTAGCTGAAGCAGCATAGTTCAAAATATATTTCTTATTTGTATGTTTTATTCCATTAAAATGATATCAGCGAGTCAGCCTCCCAATAAGACATTTTATACTTTCTTTGAAAGCATCACTTCTCAATAAACCTAGTTTTCAAACACAGGGCAAAGTTCCACAAAGCTCTGGAGTACCTATACAACTTTGCTTCAAGTTTGTTTTGACTCAGGTCTACACATAACCATGTTGCAATTCTCATATAATCTGTCAGAATGCAACATGGGAGGGATCATCTATGTGCACTAACTGTAGGAATCAGTGCTTCTCTGTGATGCTGCATCTCATGGAATTTCTGTCCCATTAAAACATAAACTGCTTGCCACATTTTAAATTACAGTCAAACTTCGCATAACGAGTGTTTCGCTTAGCGAAAAACTCGTATAACGAGCAAGTTTTTTGCTAAGCTGTCCGACTCGTGTAATGAATTTTTTGCTATGCTAGTCTGACTTTTCCCTATGGAAAAACTCGCATAATGAGCATTTCTATGGGGAAAACTTGCATAGCGAAAATTTTTCACTATGCGAATTTTCCCCCTTGAAACGCTTGTTATGCGAGTTTTTCCATAGGAAAAAGTCTGACTCGCATTGCGAAAAATTCGTTATGCGAGTCTGACTCGCATAGCGAGCAGCCTCGCAGAACGAATTAAATTTGTTACGCGAGGTATGACTGTATTCTCATGTGAGAGTTCTGGTCTGTACAATTGGTGCCTCTTCATGTTCCCTGCCAAATTATATGCTGTCTTGCATGTTGTCACATGGTTCTAGTGGAGGAACACAATTAAACTAGCCATTTCAAGGAACTGATTTTCACAAGACTGCAGCAAGGAAGGAAAATATTAAATTGTTCATTCCTGCCTCCTATCAATATCATATACCAATATCCTAAAGATGTGATTTTTTAAAAGTTTTATTTGCATATTTAATGAGGAAGCGCAATTCATGTTGTAACTCGTTTGACTATCTAAGTGCCATACAGTTACAATACTGTACTATTTAAATACAAGAATCAAGCTAGATGCTACATGAAATGTGCCTATAGTACAATGCCGGCTTACTACCGCATTTGTCGGCGTATAAGATGCATCGGAGTATAAGATGCACTCCATTTTTCCGGTGTATTTTAAGGGGTAAAAGTGGATTTATATGCTGGTAAATCTGGTATTTTCCAGTGTATAAGATGCATCGGAGTATAAGAGGCACTCCATTTTCCCAGTGTATTTTAAGGGGGAAGTGCATCTTATACACTGGCAAATATGGTAATTCAATTATATCTAGTAAGTGTCCACCTTGACTATATTATTTTGACCCATAAACTGGTGCACGTGCCAAAAGGGCCTTTCATTTGAATAGTTTATTTTGCATATGAACAACTAGAAAACCTGGAAGCAATATGGAATGGTATCCTTCTCATTTAAGGAACATACTTTTCAAAGCAGGAGGCTCACAACTTGGGTATTGTCTGTAGTCAGCAGAAATACAACCCAGTAACAGATTTGACACCTCAGTGAAAACTAGGCCTTTGTCCGTAGCAATATAGGACTCAGTAGAAATGCATGTAGAAATATATTTAGACCCAATCTGGATAATTTTTTCTTGCTAGGGCAATGAAGGAACAGGATAATATATATAAGAATATTTGTCACCTCTTCTGTTTTTTAGCTAATGTGCTAAACCAATATCAAGTTAGTATTTTTGAAGCCTTTGTATTTTTTAAAAAATACATACTTAACTGCATTGTTACTTGGCACACAAAGCCACTTTCATAATTTTATTGCTACTTAATTCTACTGTATATTTACACGAAACTAATCTCAGCTGTATCCATATATCCCAGTAATTGTGCACCCTGTATAGTTGTGTTTATGTTTTCTAGTTATCAATGCAAGAGAAGGCAGAAAAAATATATTTCAGCAGTCTTTTTTCTTTTATGTAACAAGGAAGCAGGGAGTGAGAGGATCAAAGATAATTATATCGTTCAACTTCTGGTCACATACCTGACTTGACAAAAAGTTTAGAGCCATGACGAGAAATTGAGTATGTGTTTTGCTGAGGTTTGTTAGAAAAAAATCACTTAAATTTCAGCTAACAATATAATAGTTAGATATTAGGTAAGATCTTGTGGTATTTAAACAATATCTGTGAAAATGATTCAGCATACTTGGGATATTGCAAAAGTTATTATATTGATATGTGTTTTCCCCTCCCAGGTATGAAATATATAATAGAAGGTCAAATGACTGGAAATCACCAAAAGATGCAGAGAGTAATAATTTGCTGACTTTAAGAAAATGTGATGTACTGCTAGAAGGTTTGCAATTATGAATTTGTTTGATGCAATATGAAGATACAGTATGATGAAATAATTGGGTTTACTGCAGTAGGATTCTTTGTTATCCAAATGGAGACACAGTGTAAAGCAGGGCTGCCAAACTTTTTAGGCCATGGGCTGGCCAAGTGGTTCAGGGAGCCAGCCACTATGGCCCAGGGGCCGGATGCAGCCCCTGATGCCAAGTCATCTGGCCCGCGAAGCCCTCATTGCTCCTGGAAGCAGAAGTATGGGCACATTTTACTTCTGCTTCCAGGACCAATGAGGGCTTTGTGGGCTGGATGAATTGGCATTGGGGGCCGCATCTGACCCCTGGGCCGTAGTTTGAGTACCCCTAACATACTGTATTACTTACATACAAAATGGTTATGAATGTGCAAGTCCATTTAAAAAAATCCAAAATTCACAATTGAGTGATAATATAATGTGCATCCAAACTGCCACACATTTTTTGAGTTCTTCAGAGTTCTTCATCAGGCTAGGTGGTACCAGAAAAAGAGGAGGAAGAGGGAACAAGGCAAGGAATATACACAAATTCAGTGGTACCTCACTTTAAGAGCATAATGCATTCCACAGGATTGCTCTTTAAGCGAGTTTGCTCTTTAAGTGAAACACCATTGTAAGTGACCAATTGTGACTTCTAGCAGGGGGGATTGTGAACCCTGATTTAGTTGTTATGAAAGTTTTTGGTTGGTTTAGTTGTTAAGCGAGGCGGCCATTCAGAGAAAAATCTCTTAAAGTGAGTTAGTCTCTAAGCGAGGCACTCTTTATGCGATGTTTTACTGTACAGTAAAACCTCTACATACGATTTTTTCCATTCCACAAGGTTATTGGTTATTTGTATGTCAAAAAAAATTATGTTGAAAACACATTGCATTACCAGAAGTGGCCATTAGATGTCACTGTATACTTTTTTTGTATGTCAAATTTTTCCTATTAAAAATTTGTACAGTCATACCTCACATAACGAATTTAATTTGTTCTGTAAAGCTGTTTGCTATGCGAGTTTTTCACTATGCGAAACAAACTCGCATAGCGGAAATTCCTATGGAAAAACTCACATAACGAGCTTTTTTAGGGGGAAAACTCGCATAGCAAATTTTTTTCGTTATGTGAGTTTTCCCCATAGAAACGCTCTTTATGTGAGTTTTCCATAGGGAAAGTCTGACTCCCATAGCGAATATTTTCGCTATGCGAGTCGGACTCGCATAGCGAAATTGTTTTCGTTAAGCGAGTTTCCCCCATAGTTTTCCATAGGGAAAGTCGGACTTGCATAACGAAAATTTTCATTATGCAAGTCAGACCGGTTAGCGAGAAACCTGCTCATTATACGAGTTTTTCACTAAGCGAGTAACTCGTTAAGCGAGGTTTGACTGTATGTTGAATCTTTTTTTAGCCAGGATTTCTATTTGTCCCCTTTTTTGTAAGTCAAATGGTTTGTATGTCGGGTTTCCACTGTAATGCCAAATGTTTGGGACAGAAGGTCTGAAGTATAAACCAAGCAGCAGGATTCCCATCCAGCTCATTTTCCCTTTTCGAATGTTCAGCAGGGTGAAGGGGAATCCCACTATTATCTCTAATCAGAAGTAATGGCAGGAACTTCTGCTGGGTAACTTTTTAATAAGAGATAACTGCAAAATCTTATGGATTTCTGTCCTATTACTAAAGCTGGAGGCATGTATAGAGATCTCCCCAGATGCTTCTTTTGAATTGGATTTCACCATTTATGTTCCTTTTAATGTAGATTTCTATGCCTCTTGTCCTGAATGTAAAGAAGTAAAATAAGCATGCTTGGATAAAGTTTGCCTATATTTGACTTTTACATTGTTAGTTTCTTATTTTTAAATGTAGACTGTATCATAAAAAATAAAGAAGATAGGTCAGATAAAAGAAGGAAGGTTTCTATATGTCAGTCTCCTAACTTGAAGGAAACATGTGTTCAAACCAGTGAAAGCAGAAATGAATGGGGCGATGTTTTGCAAAGTCACCAGAACTCCTCTTCACCACAAAAATCTTCATTGTCGAATGTAAGTAACTTTTGAAAGTTTGGGTAGCTACTAAAGATAATGGTGACCTTGTACTGTTAGGCACATCCACAGCTGAACATCTTTTTGGCTTTGGTCCAGCTGCTTTATTCATTCTGGGGCTAGCTGTATTTACCCTCTCCTCTTCCCCAGTAGCATATTGAACATGGTTCAACCTTAGGGGATCATCTCCTGGCATCAAAGCTTACAGCCTTTTGATGCTGTCCATGGAATTTTCTTGGCAACGATACTGGAGTGGGTTGTCATTACCTTCCCTTTAGTCTGAATTCTCCATTATGTCCTCTCCTGTCTTGAGTGTCCCTACATGGCATAGCCCAGGGGTGGCCAACCTTGGTACTCCATTCCCAAAAGCCCTGGTCAACAGGCATAAAATTTGGTAGACATGCTCTAGATTAAAAGTAAGCACAGATAGATCTTTAATGGGATTTAACTCCATGGGTATGTAATGATTTAAATTCCTACCTAGGTTGCAGATTCCTACCTGGGTTGCAGGTTACAGGCATAAAATTTGGTAGACATGCTCTAGATTAAAAGTAAGCACAGATAGATCTTTAATGGGATTTAACTCCATGGGTATGTAATGATTTAAATTCCTACCTGGGTTGCAGATTGCGGAGCAAAGAGGGATTATGGCTACAAGCTTCTGCACTCCTACTTAGGGCTAAGATTCTTTAAACCTAACAGGATCTACTTCTGAATTAACATGCATTCCATTGTGCAGTTATGGATCATTTAAGTAAGAATGGAGCATACAAAAATTGCCAAAAATTGCCAGTCTTCATCAGAATTAGTAGCCTGCCTCAGTATTGCTATTCCCTCCATAGATGAATGAATGTATGAGTGCCATTGTAAATCAGATTTTTACAGTGTAGTTTTATGCATGTTGTGCCCTCCATCATGTGTTCAGTGGAGACTATTTTAAGTATATATGTGCAGGACAGCAGTTGGCTGGCATTATCTTACCCATTACTTATTCAGATGCTTAATTTAATGACACTTGCACTAAATTGAAATTATCAGGTATTGACTTAGACATAGGGGCGCTATTGTGTTAATGTATTGGGGCTGTGAGGTTTAGTGAAGAACAGAGGCAAGAGTGGGAAAAGTTGGATTTATTTGCTCCCCTACCACAATTTGCACAAATAAGATTGATCAATGCAATCAACTTGAAAAGGCATCTGAAAATAATCCCACAAAACCACTGGAGAAGAAAGGTAGGGACAAGCCCTGTTTTTAAACCAAGTGTAGCTAGAAAGTGGTGGCCTTGGAACTTGCAGGAAGCTCTTACCTTCCTCTTAGTAATCTCATTGTAAATATGTGGAAGCCAAGTGTGACAGGCATCTGTTTTGCTAGAAGAACATGACTAACTTGCTCATCAGTTGTAGTGAAAGTTTCAATTTTGTGTCCTCCCTTAAGTTTCTTCACGTCCATGAGTTTGGCTACTAATGCTAGGCCAGTGTTTCCCAATCTTTGGTTTTTGAACTTCAATTCCCAGAAGGCTAAATCAATTCCCCAAAGCACTGATCAGCCAGTGTACTGACAGACTTCTGGGAATTCAAGCTCCACTGTGGGGCATGGGCTCCACGTTGGGAACCTCTGTCCTAGGCTCTGACATGCCTTAGTGTGTCATTGAAGATGTCCCAGAACTGAGAAATCTCTTTCTTTTTGTTTCATATCCAATTCTGAATATATATTGGTGACCATCATGGTGATCAGTCATGACGGTTGTCCCGAGAATATGATGCAGTGGCCTTCCATTTGCCTTCTGCATCGCAGCATGACACCCGTACAACTGATCCAGTTCCGCGAATCACTTGCTGGTCCTCAGCCCTTTTGGCACACCAAGTCCTCATCAACCCCAGTCCAGTATGAGAAATCTCCAGGCATCCTTTCACCTGCAGTTTTCATAACTTATTAGAGGTTGTGGTTCTTGTTTAAAGTTTTAAAATAATGTTCAGCATGTGAGGAAACCATCACTGATAAAGTCAGCATGCTTTTGGAACTTAAGTTTTATTGTATATTTTTCTAGAAAGAACAAATAAGAGAACTAAGCCAGTCACCTGTCTGCAGAAACTTAAATAAGAGTTATAGAGACAGCCCTCGGCAGGAAAATGATAATCAACCTCTGGAATTGGGCTGTAACGAGCAATTCATCACTGTAGATCCGGAAACAATTATCAGCTGTCCACATGAAAACTGCTCAAAATCTTCTCCTGAGAGAAAGGAGCATGGTGTCACTAGCAAGGAGAAAGAGATGTCCCCACTGGTCACTGATGCTGGGAAGCAGCAAGTGAATGTAACTTCGTCTCCAGAAAATTTTTTGAAAAAACCTGCAAGGAGTAAGAATGCAGCCGATTCAGCCGAACCAAGTATGTAGTTGTACTGCCCCTGCCTTTGTTAAAAAGAAAACTGGGATGAATAGAAAGACAATAATTAATAGTACACTAGTACCCCGGATAACGTTATGACTTGGTTCCACAAGTCTCGTCATTATCCGTTTTTTAACGTTGTGCGATGCATTGATCACACAATGTTTAAAAAAGCCCTGTTTCCATGGAGGCTGCAACAAGCCAGAACGTCGGGATTTGAATCCTGACATTTTGGCTTGCTGCAGTCTCCAGGGAGGTGGGGGAACTTTGGAAACAGCTTGGATCGGGTCTCTCCACCTCCCTGGACCCCAGGGGGGGGGTCAGAGACCCCAAAATTGGTAAAAAAAAAAAAGCCTTTTTTTTTTTTTACCAATTTTGGGGTCTCTGACCACCCTGCGGGGTCCAGGGAGGTGGGGAGACCCGATCCAAGCTGTTTCTGGGCTTCCCTGACGTCCTCAGCCAGTGCAGCAAGCCAAAACGTCAGGGTTCGAATCCCGACATTTTGGCTTGCTGCAGCCTCAAAGAGGGTGGGGGAACTTAAAAAATAGCACGCATCGGCTCTAGGGAGGTCGGGAGACCCGATGCGCACTAATTTTGAAGTTCCCCCACCCTCTTTGAGTGCAGCAAGCCAGAATCTCTGGATTCGAACCCTGACGTTTTGGCTTGCTGCACTGGCTGAGGACGTCGGGGAAGCCCAGAAACAGCTTGGATCGGGTCTCCCCACCTCCCTAGACCCCGCAGGGGGGTCAGAGACCCCAAAATTGGTAAAAAAAAGTCCTCTAGGGAGGTCGGGAGACCTGATGTACGCTATTTTTGAAGTTCACACACACTGCTGCAAGCTACAATGAGTCAAACATCAGGTACAATGCAAGCTACAATGAGTCAATGCAAGCTACAATGAGTCAGTGCAAGCTACAATGAGTCAAACATCAGGCTTATCTTATCTGCAGCTTATCTTCCTAGAGCAGGCAGGGGAGCCCGAAATGAGTAAAAAAAAAAGTCCTTTTTTTTACCCATTTCGGGATCTCTAACCTCCCTGCCTTCTCCAGGGAGATAAGCTGCAGATAAGATAAGCCATCCTTCTGCTACAAAACCACACCCTGCTAGAAACTGTAACAAGCCAAAAACGTCAGGATTTGAATCCTGACGTTTGACTCATTGTAGCTTGCAGCAGTGTGTGTGAACTTCAAAAATAGCGCGCATCGGGTCTCCCGACCTCCCTAGAGCTGATGTGCGCTATTTTTGAAGTGGAAACAGCTTATTTTTGAAGTGGAAACAGGAAACCTTTGGAAACAGCTTAGATCAGCTCCTCTGATCTCGCTGGAGTAGGCAGGAGGAATCAGAGATCCCGAAATGGGTAAAAAAAAAGTCTGTTTTTTTACCCATTTCGGGATCTCTAACTCCCCTGCCTGCTCCAGGGAGATAAGTCTTTTAATACTAGCGTGGGGGTGGGACGGTGGATATTCCCCCCACCACCACCCCTCACCCCCACGCTAGCATTAAAAGGAAGAAAATCCAGAAGTTCTTTGAGGCTGCAGCAAGCCAGAATGTCGGTATTCGAACCCTGACATTCTGGCTTGCTGCACTGGCTGAGGACGTCGGGGAAGCCCAGAAACAGCTTGGATCGGGTCTCCACAGCTCCCTGGACCCGGCGGGGGGGGGGGTGTCAGAGACCCCAAAATTGGTAAAAAAACCGGACTTTTTAAAACCAATTTGGGGGGCTCTGACCCACCCCCCGCCGGGTCCAGGGAGGTGTGCAGACCCGATCCAAGCTGTTTCTGGGCTTCCCCGACGTCCTCAGCCAGTGCAGCAAGCCAGAATGTCAGGGTTCGAATACCGACATTCTGGCTTGCTCCAGTGGCTGAGGACGTCAGGGAATCCCAAAAACAGCTTGGATCGTGTCCCCTGCCTGCTCCAGAGAGCTCAGAGGGCCCGATCTACAGCTGCAGGGTGGCTGGGGAAGCTGACGGGGACTCCCTGTTGGCTTCCCTAGCCACCCGCCCTTGCCTCCGCAGCTGTGGGGTGGCTGGAGAAGCCGACGGGGGAGCCCCCCGTCAGCTTTCCAGCCTCCCCACCCCTGCCTCCGTAGCTGCAGGGTAGCTGGGAAGCTGAACGGAGAACCCCGTTCAGCTTTCCAGCCGCCCCGCTGCTAAGAACAACTGTATCGTATAACGTTAAAATCGTGTTATTTGAAACAAGATTTTTCCGAAAATCTTGTCACGTTATACGGTTTTAGCGCTATATGATACTCACGTTATACGGGGTATTACTGTAATTGACTTAAAATCCAGATGTCCTAGGCAGAATCATAATTCAGATTTGGATTCAGCACACTTAATTTAGTATAGGATACATGGATTAGACCAAATAGCAGACTATATTTATTTCTTTGTGATGCTGTGTTATCCAGTTAAATTTTTACCAGTTATACATTGTGTTGCTCAGGCTTTACATCACTTTTCCCCTCCCCATGCTTTGCTTTAGTTGTGCTTTCTAGTGATGAAGATGAAGGAAATGTTGAAGCAGAAGAGCCAGAGAAATATTCAGAGATTGGGAAAGACCATGAACTAGAAAATAATGAAAAGGAACAAGAATCTGAATTATCTGTTTCAGAAGATCTGCCACAGAGTGTAACTGAAAGCAAAACTGAACAGGTAAGAAATCATCTGGTAGGCAATGGTCTGCTCCTTGTGCCATGCAATTATAATGACTTTTAAGTATTTATTGTGGTATATAGAATAGTTTTATTTGTCCCCTAGCATACTCTTCTGTTTAGCCTTATACATACTAGTTGGGTAGGCATGTTAGTTTCAGTCCTATTGTGAATGGAATTTACTTCCATAAGCTCTGCTTAGAATTGCAGCTTTCTAGTCAGTTTTTATGGATGTATAAGAAGCTTTCTAAAAACAGTTTTAGAAGCATGGTGTTTCTTAATAATTGTATAAATGAGATCTGTGTGATTGTAAATGAATGTTTCTCGTGTTTTTGGCTGCAAATCCAGTGGTACCTCACATAACGAACACATCACATAACGAAAAATGTGTTATGTGGGGCGATACTCCACATAACGAAAAAAATCATTCATGCAGGAGGTTTGGTAACTGGGGTATACCCGCTCAGTGGGAACCCTGGTTAATGAACTCCCCCCCCCAATTATGCAGGGTCTCTTCCATAGGGGACCCGCATAACGAAAAAACCGCATAGCAAAGAGCTCCGTGGAACAGAGTTTTTTTGTTATGCAGGAGTCTACTGTACTAGTAAAAATGCAAGATTATTATGAGAGGCTTGAAATAAAGAAATCCATACTCACCTATGTATATGTTTCCATTTTATAGGTTTCAGAGGAACTACTTAACTCCACTGCAGATGATAGCTCCTTCAGGGAACAGTTGAGTCTTACGTTAGATCTCAAATTTGAAATGCTTTACATTGGAAAATACAAAGGAACAGCAACAGATTGTGCCAGAGTAAGTTTTTGTTAGTTTCGGAGGCCAAGATGTAGAGAATTCTGAAACTCATTCCTAAAGAGGCTTGAGACTTGGCTGTCTTTAATGACATTCCTTTTGTTTGTGTGGGAACCTGCAGATTAAATCCAGAGTTTGGCTGATTAATCATTTAGAATCTCCTTCCCGTCATACTCCTTTTTATACAACAATCCATAAGCCCAGCTCCAATGAGTTTCCAGCCTTCCAGGGCTGGTTTTGGAGACACATGGTCAAAGGTGGACTGCGATAGATGGAGAAATTGCTCCTCTGTCAATTATTTTATATTCTGCTGGTTGGTGAACATATGTTCGCCCTACCTTTGACACTGAACAGAAGGACTCCAAAGGACTCAATCAATGCAATATTAAGATCAAAAGTTAAACATTCCACTGGCTGGCAACAGAAGCTCCTTATATGAGCCTAAACAGCCCTCTGGATCTTGGCCTTTTATTTTTAGGATCAATATCATGTTTCTCAATGGCAGCAACATGTATCCTGATGAAATTATATAGGCATAAGCATCCATAATATAAGATTGCTGGTTTACAGCTTATGTCAGTAGATATTGCAAGATCCTGATCTAAAGGTCTGTCACTTTCATGGAAGTTATGCAGGGAGGTGGGAGGTTGCTACTGAATCCCAGCTATTTGCTTAAAAATAAATTTATTGGATGTTTATCTTTTGAATAGAACAGGGGTGAGGAACCTATCCATCCTTCTGGTCCTTAAGTGCGGCCATTTGCCTGAATCCACATTTTACAGAGCAAATCCTTTTATTTTTATTAATACATTTTGTTAGTCTTTCATACTTTTATTTTATTTTAGTAAATTTTAAATTAGTTTTTTTTAAATTATTAAGTACATGCGGCGTTCCAACAGGAAAAGGTTCCCTACCCATGGAATAGAACATACTTTTTTGGTATGCAGCCAGGTGGATATTAATTTTAGATTCAAAATTTGAAATGCTTTCTCAAAATAATTTAATTTACTTTGTGTCAGTTTAAACTTTAAAGTCATAATAAAAACATACCCAGGGTAATGTAGTGGACACAGTGATGGACTAGGAATCAGAAGACCCAGGTTTGTGGAAATTCACTTAGAGTGTGGAACTGGTAAAACTTCTCTTTAAATATCTCACTTACCTTGAAAGCCTTATTAGCTAGAAGTCAGTTCTGACTTGACACCATATAAGAACAACAAACAATCTTTCTGAACAGGTGTCCTTAAAAAGGACTGATTTTCTTTTTCTGCCTTTTAATTTCCAGTTTACAACCAGAAGCATTGCAATCCCATTTGAAGGTAAGGGATTATATTTTTTCATCATGTTTCTTGAAGAATAGAAAGGGCAGTATTTTATGGAAATTTCTTTCAAATAAGTTTTCATCACAAAATCAATAGCTGATAATTTTTTAATGATAAATTTCTACAAAATGCAAGTTATGTTGAAAGTTATGTGAAGAGGAAAAACTAGAGTAAATTATAGCATTTCCAGAAACATCTATATTAGGCATGGACAACCTTTGGCATGCCAGACATTTTCAGTTCAGGTTTCTGTTGGCCCTGTGGGGTCATTGATGTGGGATTATGAAAGTGACAGTCTAAACCAGGGGTGGATAACCTGTGGCCTTGAGGGGAACCTGGGCTTGTGGGAATTGAAGCCTGCTTTCTCTAGGCCAGGGTTTCTCAACCTTGGACATCCAAATGTACTTGGACTTTAGTTCCCAGAAGTCCAGACTCCCCTCATGGCCGCAGGTTCCCTGTCCCGGCCTAAACCAACTAAAATGCTAAAGGTTTCCTAACTTCAGTCTGTAGTGTTTAGAGTTTCCCAATCTTTGGTTTTTGGACTTCAATTCCCAGAAGACTATGTCAATTCCTCAAAGCACTGATCAGCCAATGTGCTGACTTAGACTTCTGGAAATTGAAGTCTACCAGTGTTCTGCAGAACATAGTTTGAGAAGTGTTAGGTCAGGGATGCCCAAACTATGGCCCAGGGGCCTGATGCGGCCCCTGATGCCAATTAATCCGGCCCGCTTAGCCCTCGTCACTCCTGGAAGCGGAAATAAAACACGCCCATATGGGCGTGTTTTACTTCCGCTTCTAGGAGTGACGAGGGCTAAGTGGGCCGGATGAATTGGCATTGGGGGCCGCATCCAGCCCCCAGGCCATAGTGACCGGCCTGCGTGACCACCCCTGCATTAGATGAAAAGAGGAGGAGAGAAACTATGGTTACTGCAAAGTCAGTAGCATAGATTGCAGGATTTCACTAGTATTTTATTGTAGGTAAACTGATGCATCAAATGTTGACTCTTTGAAACTATATCCTACAGGTTGATGCATTGTTAGTTTATACACTTGCTAATTTTGATTAAATGGCTGTTTGTAATCTGAGGTTTGCTTACAGAGCAGTTCTAAATTGTTCAGGCTGTGTAGATAGTGGACTGATCCTCAACCGCTCAAGAAAGGAGGGGCTTCAGATCTAACCAATGAAGGCTTCCTCTGACCCTTCCCAGAATGTCCTATTTTGGAGCCTCAGCGAGTGGGAGGCAATATAAATCTAAATAAATAAATAAATAAATAAATTTCCACCTGTAGAACTTTAAATAATTGTATCGGAAACAGACCAAGCAGGTATTGTCTCTTACCAATCGGATGCTTCAGAAATAGGTATGAGATATTTTTGCCTCATCCGAACCCCTCTGAGTGATATATAATTATTTCACTGAAAAAATAATAGTCAAACCTCACATAAAGAGCACCTCGCTTAAAGAGTAACTCACTTAAAGAGCAGAATTTTCTCTGAATTTTCGCTTCGCTTAACAAATAAAACCAACCAAAAACTCGCTTAACAAATAAATCGGGGTTTGCAGTCCCACCACCACCACCAAAAGTCACAATTGACCACTTACAATGGTGTTTCACTTAAAGAGCAAACTCGCTTAAAGAGTAATCCCGTGGAATGCATTATGCTCTTTAAGGGAGGTGCCACTGTACTGTCATGTTTTGTTTTCAGGATACATTTTTTGTCTTGTATGCCTTCTGTGTAATTTTTTTTCCAGTGGCCCATAATAAGAAAATAGAACTGTCTGTGGATTCAATGCACTTACAAAGATTTGGACTATGGACGAACAATGATCCTGTCACTTCGATGAACGATGCCATCATTTTTTTTTGGTTGTCATCAGATTATGAGGAACAAATTGAAAACAAAATTGGATTGTCTGTAATAAACAGGAAAGGTATGTTTTGGGGATTGTTTTTTGTTACTCAAAATTACTGCTTCTTCCATGTCTAGGCTAGATGTGAAACTGTTAAAATGAAGGCACCCTTTGGTGAGTTCATTCTGCAGTTTCTTTTGCCTGACCTAGTATGAGAAAGATTAGCTAGCAACACAAGGTTGCTGTTACCAGAGTACGCCCGATTGTGGTTCAAAAATACCACAATCTTCTATGAGGTTCTTTCTGTGTATAACCCCAAATACATATGTGTATATATTTTTTTACCTTCCAGGGATCAGTTTTAAATTTTAACTTGGGAACAATGAGATTAACCACTGAAAGCATAAAGCATAACAATTTGTGTGTGTGTGTGTGTGTGTGTGTGTGTGTGTGTGTGTGTGTGTGTGTGTGTGTGTGTGTGTGTGTGTGTGTGTGTGTGTGTGTGTGTGTGTGTGTGTGTGTGTGTGTGTGTGTGTTTTAATTAGGGCAGGTGGAAATCTTCAAAAGACACTGTGGAGCCCTTGCTTCACAGTGTGGGATTTTTACCCACTAAAACCACCTCCCATTACGCCCCACCACCCCATGGAACCGCCATCAGGCATTACTTCACGTGGGCAGACTGGCTGTTAAAAACCCACCTTCAATTTGGCTACTTGCCCTCCTCCTCTATGCTTCTGGCTTCCTTCTTCTCAGTTTCTCCATATGTCTAAGTTCCAAGATGACCCCGGCTGCATAATTGCGATGCCTATATCCAGGTCCTGCACAGTTTGCTTCAACAAATCCTGTGCTGTCTCACAATGATTACGATTTAGCTGGAGGATCCTCATCTCCTGTTTACCACTGCCTTCACTGCTGCTTGGTAGGCCGCACACCCGAAACTCCTTTCCGGGTGGTTCCTCTGAGCCTCACACAGGACACACTTCACTCCCTCGCTCTTACATGCCTCACGAGTGTGGCCGCTTCACACATCAGAGACAACTCTTGGACCTGTCCACTCCCTTACAGTCGCATGGCAGGTGTCCAAAAGACCAGCACTTAATGCACTTCCCACATCAGCCTTCTCCTTAACTCGGCAGATCACCCAGCCGATGTGTACCTGGCCCTTCTCTATCGCCTTCCTGGCTAGGTCTGTTGGTAAGTGGACCACGGCAGTTTGTGTGCTCTTGTATGCCTTCCTGATGGACTTGATGGCCTCTGTGTGTGTCTGTGTCTGTGTGTGTCTGTGTGAGAGAGACTGAGAGAGAGAGAGATTCAGATAATAAGGATAATTTGTCATTGGTTGTAAAGCTAGGTGGAATTGCAGAGTCAAGTAAGCTGTTTATCAGTATTTCAAATACAGTACAGTGGAACCTTGTATAACAAATACCACCTATAAGAGAAAAAAAATTCACATAACAAAAAGTTTTTTGGGGGAAAAGGCGCCTTGCATATTGAAAAATTTTACTGTACAAAAATAGTGTACCCTGTGGGAAAAATCGCATAACAAAAATTTTCGCTATGCGATATGGCATCCCTATGGCAGCAAATCGTATAATGAAGATTTCAAAGGAAAAAACCACTTAGCAGAAAAAAAATCATTATACAATTTTTTCCATAGAGATTTTCATTGCATGATTTTTTTTCCTTAGGGATTTTCATTAGTATGGTAAAAATCATATAACAAAAAAAAATCTCATTTGCGAAAAGCCTTGTAGAATGAATTCTTTTTGTTATACAAGGTTTTGCTGTACTGTATAGGATAACAGTCAAAGGAAGACACACTACAAATGCAGTGTTACAGTATTCTGGTGTTCAGGTCGTTTCTTCAGGCCATTTATTAAGTCACTCTCTAGTACTTGAGATCACAAAGGGGATGCATGATAATTTATTTATTGTTTAAAGCATTATCATCTATCTTCACTCTTGTTTTAAGAATGTAGAAGGTCCATCATCCTGTGAATGCTGGGCAGAGTCCTGCAATCTCCGCATTGTTATTGTGCATGCCAGAGGTTACTCTGATTGAAACAAACAAAAGTTGTCAGGTACCAAGTTCTGACACTTATCACCTCATCTCAACACAATTTAAGATCAGTTGGCAAAGACCAAGACTTCTCCCGTACTGTTAACCCATTCTAGCTCACTGTAGCAGGTCCGGTGTTTGTCCATGTTTATTTCGGCCTAGCGAGAGCAAATCAGTTTTTGCTTCTTCTTGTAAATCTATAGCAGGGATGCCCAAACTATAGCCTGCGGGCCACATCTGGCTCCTGTCATCAATTCATCTGGCCCACACTGCCCTTGTCACTCCTGGAAGCAGAAGTAAAACACATCTGGATGTTTTACTTTTGCTTCTGGGAGCAACGAGGGCATCATGGGCTGGATGAATTGGTGTCGGGGGGCGTATCTGGTCCACGGACTGTAGTTTGGGCACCCCTGGTTTACGCAGAGAAATGGCAACTTAAAATCTATCTCATCCTGTTGCAAAACAGATTGCAAGGCGTGTTTTACTTCTGCTTCCATTGGGAGGAACCACATGACCGGCCTGCTGAACCACGTGACTGGCCTGCGGCCCTGATCTATAGTAACGGATCGCTTCCCCCTTCCCCTTTCTTCCTCTGCTTTTTTTCTTACAGTGAAGAATACTGAATTCATTTATATTAAGCTTTCTCAACCACTCACAGAGGAGGAGCAAGTTATGCTAAATAAGATAATAAGGGAAATAAGCAAGGAGAATCCCGCTCCAGGCCTCGTGGATGCTATACATTGGGAGGATGTTCTTGAAGAAATCTCACGTGAGGAAGACAGCTCCTTCATAAGCACTTGCTATGAGTCATTTCAGCAGCAGAAGGACAGTGTGCCATGTCCCAAAGACACGCCGTCTCAGGTAAATTAATTACTATCAAGTGAATCATTTGAAATAAGAAAGCTTACCTAAATTTGGAAGGAAAACAGCAGCTTCTCTGAGAAATTACTGTCTTTGTTTATGGATCATAATCTTTTAACATGAATTGTAAAAATCAGGAGCCACCTATTGATCCATCTAGCACATTAGTGTCAGTTCTGTCCTACTGGCATGAGTTTTCCTGGAAGCAGGAGCCTTTTTGATTCTCACCTGGAGATCCCTGTTTTTCTAAAGGCTCACCAAGTCAGTTTGGTTTCCACTATCAGACAAAATCAGATTTGTTCAAGGTGATGTGATATTCTAATGCTGTCTGTGCTCATAATGCCTACACTTCTAGCAAGGTAATTGTGTTTAGTTCATTGTGGAACCATCCATCCATCCATCCATCTTGTGGCATTTTGAAAAATAACACATTTGTTATGACATAAATTTTAGGTTTCATACAATTCCCAACATTACTGACATTTGTTCACCTCTGTTTCAATTCTTGTAAATTTGGTGATGATAACTATTTACATTGCTGGTCAAGGTATAATCATTTACGAAACATTTCCAAGAGGAAGTGCCATAAAAGGCAAAAAACTCTGTCATTCTGATTTCTCATCCTCTGTAAGCATTTTTGTGTGGCTGGAAGAACTTCTCCCATACGTCATTAGTTTCAGACCTGTCTCATGAATATATATTTAATGGAACATATTCTTACACTGCCTAAGTGTTTCTGATATTACCTCCACCAAAATTCTCATTGCGATCATTTCACAAAGAATGTATTAAGGATAGAATGCTTCAAACTGCTGAATGATTATACATTTTTAGTGCTAGAAATGTTCAGATAAGCCAGTAAGAAGAAATTCACTGAAGGATGTGGTATGTAATGTATGTCTAATTTTGGCTACACCTAGAAGAGGCCCCCCAGTTCTTTTTTAAAACAATTAAAAGCTTGACAGTGCACATTACTCCCCTTCCCCATACCACTTGGTGTCTGGTGGGGAGGGCAGGGTGGAAAGTCGTACCGCTCTCCTGGTAAATAAGAAAATGGCAACAAGTGGCAGGAGGAAAGGATCATGGAGGGAGGGACAAGCCACATGTCTGGCCATTCCCTCTGAGAGGTTTCAAATCAGATATGTAACAGGATACATGGCAAATCTATCCAGTCGCAAAGTCCAGGGAGTTAGAAAAGATTTTAACTAGCCCCATTTACTTTCTTGAATTCAAATTCAAGAGAATGGAGATTTAACTTTATATCAGAAAGATCAAGTGTGAGTTCATGAGAGGGCCAGTTCTATCATCTTTCAGTCCAGGTGATAGTTTGATTGAGAGGCAATAAATGTCATTAGGAATTGGAAAACGTGCTGTTTCTTATAACCAACTTCCAACTGTTTCCATCTTTCAAAGGCTTAATGGTTCTTTGAATCAAAATCTGAGAAGAACCTTAATTTTTTTTCTCCTCCCACAGGTATCAATGACAAGTATTCCTAAGCCCAGCTACACTCTACTACAGATGCAAAGTAACAGCCAATATTCATTTTCTATCACTTCTACGAACCATAATGAATGGAAAGAGTGGCGTCCAGCTGGACCTGTTCAGAAGTATGTAGATTGCTTGTGTGATCTTGAATTGTCCAGAAGCAAATGATATATAGCCGCCTTCTCTGTTGCTGGGCAAGTGCCTAGGCTCCCTCTAGATGACCATCTGTTCACATGGCCCTCTGCAAAGGTGCATGTTCAGGCTCCCCATAATTATTGAACTGGAAAAGGGTTTTGTTGTGTATTCAGGATTTACTACCATGCTCTTTTATTCATTATGTTTCTTCTGAATAAAATCACATTAGAAAAAGATCTTGGTTTTTTTCTACCAAACTTTTTTCTCTTCGCACATTAGACGCAACTGTTTAATTCAGGATGGGACAAAATATGGTCCTCCTGATAGTTATCTGACTGCAACTCCCATCTGCTCTGGCCAGTGTACCCAGTGGTACTGGTGGATGCTAAGATTTACAGCTCAACAGCATTGAGGACTGGACACTTCTTGTCCATGGGGTAATCCAGCAATAGGTACCTAAGGGGGATGCTAAAAATGCACAATGACAAAGATGTTTGAAACAAATATAAATAATCATGTGTATATAATTAAATAAAATTTGGTCCCCTTCCTGAAGTATGGCAGGTGTTAAAATTAAGTTCTAAGATACATTGCATTTAGCCAGGGGGAAATCTTTGGGGGCTATGACATCATTTTCTCACCATGTTGTGGAGTGTTAAAGAGTGTGATACTGTATAACTAAATACAAAGAGTCATGCAGCATCTTGAAGGTGAAAAAGCCTAGTTTTTAATGTTTCTAAAGTTTCATATGTATAAAACTGTCAGTAAACATTCTTACATTTGATTTCAACTGGAGAAAATCACAAAATATCGTGATTTGCAAATTGAAGCTGAGAATACAAGACTTGCCTTTTCATTTTCTTATTTTCTTCCAATGTTTTGCTGTTTTGCCTGTTCAGCAATTATATGCTCTCTCTCTCTCTCTCTCTCTCTCTCTGTGTGTGTGTGTGTGTGTGTGTGAGAGAGAGAGAGAGAGAGTATGCAGTTGTGGGGTGAATGTGTGCTCTCCCCGGAAGCAAAACAGGTTTTTCATAATTTTGGATAGCAAGGCTCAATAAGCCAAAAAAGACCATCTGTGAAGTTGTAAGGGGTTATCTACTGCCCATCTTTGTAGAGAAATAAAGAAACAGGTTGTTTTACTTTACTTTTATTAATTGTAACTTTGTCAGACTTAGATTCACTTCTTGTAGAATTGTATAAAGGTGTTCAATGTCACTTGTGCTTTCCAGTTTGATCATTTACCCTCCTCCACCAGCCAAAGGCGGACTAGGTGTCACAAGAGAAGATTTGGAATGTTTAGAGTATGGAGAATTCCTCAATGACGTGATCATTGATTTTTATCTTAAGTAAGTTTGTTTATTTTTACTCTTTTGTTTGTGCTTGTGAGGTTTTGAGGAGTGAGGAACAAGAGTATATGAGATCACTTGCTGATTTTTTTCATAATGTTAAATTAATATTTGTATTGATTTCCAAGTACTCAGTGCTTGACATCAAATTACTGTATAGGTATGTAAATAACCATTTGCTTCATTGTCTTTGACCAAAAAAAAAAAACCAGCCTAGAAAAGGAAGATTTGCTCAAGTTGCATTTGTTATTTTAATCCTGGCTTTTGTAGATGTGTTTGCAAAAGTAAAGGTAAAGGTTTTCCTTGCTCAAAAGCCAGTCATATCCAACTCTAGGGTTCAGTCCCCATCTGTTTCAAAGCTGAAGAGCCATCGCTGTCTGCTTCTGCAGACATTTCAGTGGTCATGTGGCAGCACACAGAACGCTGTTTACCTTCCCACTGAAGTGGTACCTGTTTACTTGCAATTTCTTGCTTTCGAACTGCTAGGTTGGCAGGAGCTGGGACAAATATGGGAGCTCATTCTGTCTTGCAGTACTCAGGATCGAACTGCTGACCTGCCGTCTTACAGTCAGCGTCTTAGCCACTTGAGCCACTGCATAATTTTAAATATTAATTATTTTTAAATCCTGTGGAAGTTGGCTAAAAATGGCATAAGCAGAATTACCACTGTTCCTTAAAATGAGATTGTCGTACGCCTGGATTTGAAGCTAGAGGTAAAAGTAGCTTGAAGACTGTTAAGATCTTTTCCTTCAGTAAAGTTTTTTCTTGACATCTACCGGTACTTGCTTCATTTTTCTAGCCAGAGCGTCCTTGTAATTTCAGCTAAACAACAAAAACCTTCCCATTCAAATGGGAATCAAGATTGAAATCCTAAATATATAAATCAGAGCAAATCCCAGTAGTGATCTTTTCTTTTAATAAAACATTTTGTCTATACCAGTGTTTCCCAACCTATGGTTTTTTGGACTTCAATTTCCAGAAGTCTAAGTCAATTCCCTAAATCATTGATTAGCCAATTTACTGACTTCAGCTTCTGGGAATTGAAGGCCCCTGTTGGGCCCCACATTGGGAACTACTGGTCTATACTATGGTTATTTCTGTAACGGGTTTCACTAACTACCATTCAGAACCAAAAGAGCTTGTTTGGGTTTCTCCTCGCTAGCCACCCCTTTTAAAGATCAAAATAGCTTCTTACCATTGAATGAGGATGAAGAAAGTTGTTACTTTGAGACTTAACTGTGGGACAATATTCTGTTCTTTCCCTCGAAATGTTACTTGGAAGTTCAGTAGAAAGATATATACATGAGCAAAAATGTCTACATGAAACATGTGTATCTTCTATCTTTTTGTTAGGTATCTGCTACTGGAAAAGGCCCCTAAAGAACTTGCTGAGCGGTCACACATATTTAGCAGTTTCTTCTATAAGTGTCTGACCAGGACCGAAAAAAACTCTGAAGAAAATCCAAACCTTTCGTAAGTTTGTGTTTAAATGCATGAATGTTAGTTTATTTAAATCAGGGGTTTGCAACCTACGGGCTGCAGGCCGGACCCGCAAACATGCCCACCACTGTTGTGTCCGGCCTGCTCAGCTGTCTTGAGGATGAGTAATTCGACCCATGGTGCAAAAACCTTGAGAACCCCTGATTTAAACTGTTGAAATGAAAGTGAAATCATTACATCCTGGACTTAAACTGAAAGCACTATGCAAAACAGTGGCACTGTTTGTCAGTTCAACAAACATTTCTGTGGTTTTCTGAAGCTAGTTTTAAACAGTGATAACTAAAATCAGTCTTTTTAAATTCATGTTTCCCCCTTCAGTTACAAAAAGGAAGCCTCTAAAACACAAATTCTTCTTTTGTGTCCAGATCAAACTTTAAACTGCTCCGACACCGGAAACATTCAAGAGAGAATTGGACAACCGTCTGTCATATCTGCTTTGATTCGAATTCCTGCATTGAGCAGGGGGTTGGATTCAATGGCATAAAAGGTCCCTTCCAACTCAGTTAATCTATGATTCTATGAAAATGAAACCACCTTCTTTGTCATTGGCCAAAATTAAATCTTTATCAGTACATATTTCTGTTGGTAATCAGCAGACCAGCAAATGACCTGGATTCTGTATCCATTCACACAGCTTTTTGTTGTCTGCCAGCAGCCCCCACTTGAGCATGTTAGTCTTACATTTAGAGATTCTGACCCTCGGTCTATTCATGTTCCTCCAAGTGACATGGGGAGGTTGAGTTTGTCAGCTATATTCTTCTTTAATGTTATTCTTTGTCCAGTAGGCTCCTCCTTCCAATTTTAATTTGCTCTCACATACCCTCCGGGATGTTTGTTCTGGAGAGAGAAGTTTGAGTATTTTCAAAGGTTATTTATGCTGGCCTAGCCAGTGCCTATATGCAAATGGTCATCTCATGGCAAAAGGTGGATTTACCTATCTTGCAAAATAAGGAGCAATGTACTTATTCTCCTTTTGCTACATTTCGGGAGAACAATGAATCTATTTCCTTCTGTTCTTCTGAAATATTATCTAATCAGTTCTTTTATATCTACACAGACTAGCACAAAGAAGACATAGGAGAGTAAAAAGATGGACTCGATACATTAACATTTTTAATAAAGACTACGTTTTTGTGCCAATAAATGAAGAGTAAGTTTGTCTTATTAACTGGCGCTTCAGCCCTTTTCTGCCCAGCTATTTTCCTTCCAGAATTTTTAACCTCTTTTGCTGTTAATTTGCACTTTCTATTTAGAGCTTGGCTATTTCTTTTAAAAGTACAAAAAGACTGACATTTCTCTATTAAATGTACCAAACTGTGGTGTAGATGAATAAAATTAGATGCTTTCCTTTAATGTGGAATGGTCACATAATTGCTTCATATTAAGTGAACATTATTCTCATATCTTAAATCAGGGGTTCCCAACCTAAGGCCCATGGGCCAGATCCAGCCCATGGCACCATTTTATGTGGTCCCCCACCCCTCCAAGGGTATTTGGGAAACAAAATGGCTGCCCCTTTGAAGCTGTTATAATGGCTGTCCCCATCGTGCAAGCAGTGTAAAATGGCTGTCCGGCCCTCAAAGCTGATGGAGAGACCGTGACCTGGACCGTGGCTTGAAAAGGTTGGGAACCACTGTCTTAAATGTTGACCATGGAAGAGAAATACATGTGCAACCCAAAGCTCCTCTCTCTTTATTTCATTTTATCTCCCTAGTGTGCTGAACTTCTTTACTTATTTTGCTAGGAGTCATTGGTACATTGCAGTCATATGCTTCCCTTGGCTGGAAGATGTCGTCTATGAAGATGCTACAGACAAACAATCAAGTTCACAGCAATCAAGTTTTCAGCAATTTCCACATCAACCAGAAATAAGAAATGAAAATGTTAGGACAGAAAGTGTTTTGGTCTTTATGGATATCCAGAATGATAAAGAAAAATCAGATGTAGATTGCAACCTACAGCCCAATGGTAACCATTTAAGAGCATATACCAGATAATTCTGTTGCTGGGGCATGGGGGTGCTTGTGTATATATCACCTGTGAATTCTTTTTTAGCTAACCTATTGCTTTTAGGGAATAGTCTACTGACAAATCAATTCACTGACCTACAGCTATGCCACAGTTATATGAATCAATCTCCAATGGATGTTACCTTCATATTGACATGTTTATAGGCATAATGGGCCAAACCCATGGTTAGTCATATTTCATCTTAATTCTATTTTTCCTGTTTGGGGTTCAAAATAAAATTAGGATGAAATAGTTGCTTGGGACAGGGTGAATTGTAGATAAATGAAGTGGCTGAAATCACGTTGCGCATCTCTTGTGAAATAGAAATTATGTCAGCAGCAGCAGGTTGCTGCTGATGAAAGGCTTCCTTTTATGGTTTTGGGATGCATGTGACTTCATTGCATTCTGTCATAGTTGGGTGCACCCCAAAAATCAGCAATGGAAACTTTCAGTCAGTGGTGATTTGCCACTGATGATGACAGAATGTTAGCAGAGAGAAATTTCAGTTAAAGACATACATTTTGTGTGTGTGTAATTCCTCCCAAATATCACTTTAAAATTATGTGTGCATTTGCCCCCATGATAGGTAATGTTCAAGCATTAAGTGGCTTTCCAGAACTGGATTCCTGTAGCTCAAAAGTAAGTATATATTTTGCTTAATAAAACCAGGTGTGAATGAACCTTTTTCCAGTGTGAGTTCTCCTTTACTCTCCTTTCTTGGTAGCGGTATTCAAGGCACAAAGTCTCTAATTAAACATATTTCCTAATTTTGTCCAAACCAGAAAACTATGGTTACAACTGTGGGAAAAGCTGTGATATTAAGCCAGAATCAAACTGTTCATCTGGTTTGGATAACATGGAAAGAAGTCCTATTTTTTCAGTGCCACTACAAAGGAATATCAGAAACAAGTCTACTTCTGTTTCATTAACTACACCAAGGCATTTAACTGTGTGGACCACAAATAGGTTGATCTTAGAAGAAATCAACACTGACTGCTCATTAGAAGGTCAAATAGTAAAGATGAAGCTAAAATACTTTGGACATCAAATGAGAAGAGAGGATTCACTTGCGAAAGCCTTGATGCTGGGAAAGGTGGATGGCAAAAGAAGAAGGGGGTGGCCAAAAATGAGATGGCTAGATGGTATTGTAGACACAATGGGCACAGAGCTGGGCGGGTTGAGGAGGATGGTGGAGGACAGAAGTGCCTGGCGGACAATGGTCCAGGGGGTTGAAGTCAACTCTGTGAGTGAACAGCAACAACAAAGATGGGAGACTGCAAATATGTCAGTTTACTAAACTAAGAATATATAAGCTGGGTCTTTGTATTCTTGTTTGTTTGTCATGTGCTATAGCAGTTCAAAAGAAAGAAATTACAAATAGATAAATTTGACAGTAGCAAAGGTTACAGTGTTCCATGTGTTCCACGTCTAGTCATGCCTGCCACATGTCCACAGATGCAGACAGTGCTGGTTCTTTGGCTGTAAGCAGAGATGAGCACTGCCCCCTAGAGTCAGGCATGGCTGACTTTTGAGCAGGGACACCTTTACCTTTACAATTAAAATTGGACATACCAGTGACTCTAATAGGGCTTTGAAGGTTTGTGAGATTTTTTTAAGGAATGGGTTTACCATTATCCTCATTTGTGGATTTTGTTTATTCAGGCCATGGCCACTAAAAAAAGATAACAGTATAGTTAAAAAATAGAAGACAAGTGAATTGCTTTCTATAATAACAAGTTATCATAAAAATATTGAGATGCACAACTACCTTGAAGGCAAAAAAAAGGCAAGTTCTTCAACCATGTTTTTACTACACCATTGGCTGACAGAAATCCAGCATTTATTGGTTATCCAGTAGTCTTTCCCTACCAGAGCTAACCTAGATATTTGTACTTAATAACCCTTGTATGATGATGGTGCAACAAACCATATGTAAAAAGTGTTTAGCAGGTCCCTGACATCCCTTTGTCTCATTTGTAGGATTTAAGATGAAATAAAGGCATCCTACAACAACCTCTGTTTTTTAAATTGTATATACTATATACAATTTTGCTTTTAAATTGACATTTGATAAAGTGAGCTGCCTAAAGCATTGAAAAGGTAGCATGTGAGTTAGTTTCATTAACCAAAATTTTTATTTAATTAATTCCTATATCATAAAATGATATATATCATTATAAAATGATTTGCTAATGCTTGTATTTTGCTTTTATTCTGATCTTTATTTGTGAATGTGTTTTTCAGAGCACCTCAAGCATGCCTAGATCCAAGAAAAATTGTAAAAGGTAACCATTCAATTCTAACTGATCACTATATTTCTGTATATAATACTACTACTAACTAATTTGTCTCATCAGCTGTTCTAATAATTTGTTTCCCAGAGATGCACAATGCTCTAGCATGGACCTGTTGAGTAATGGAAAATGAAAATTCTTTTTTCTTTTATATAGGCCATGTATTCTCATTTTAGATTCTCTGAAGGCAAGCTCTGCAAAGAATACAGCCCAGATCTTGAGAGAGTGAGTAACACTATATTTCACTTGACTCTATATTTAAATGCACAATGTCAGCTTAAGTTTTAGGTCAAACGATGTGTGGACCAAGAGGTAGCCACCAGCTGCCCTCTAGATGTTGTATGACTAAAACTCCCGTCAGACTTGGGGAACATAAAAAACAATGAGAACTCATGGGAGCTATGCTCTAGCAAGATCTGAAGGACTATGAAGAAAAAGTTCAAAATGTACTATAGATTTACAAAATGAAATTTCATATTGCTATGATCAGGTTGGATTTAAAAGAGTGGTGCAGTACAGCCCATGGCCTATATGCAGTCCCTCACCCAGTGATGTGTCCCTCTGGCAACACTAGCACCTCTAACCATATATTTAGGTCTGGGGAAATAAAATGTTATCGTGTGATAAATTGTCATTATAGCATTTTTGCTATCTATTTGTTTGTACACTTTTATGAATAAAAATATTCTTAATTCTCCCAGGCATTTTAATTTAAGTTTTAAATATTAAAGATTTTTCTCCTGTGGATTTATTGCTATATAACATAAATGTCTGTATACGATCTTGAATCTTGATAAAATGAAGAGCAGGATATAATTTTAGTTATCATAAAAATAGTAGTAACCAATTATGCATAGCATATACAATAATACCTCGGATAACGTTTACCTTGGATAACGCTAAAATTGCATAACGTTAAGTAATCTGGGGAGGAGAATTGGATCGAATAACGTTAAGGTCCTATGGGATGGATCAGATAACAACCACTAGAGCCTGTGCGGTTACAATGTATCTCTATGGAGCTTTAACATTATCCGATCCATCCCATAGGATTTTAACATGCATCGGATAACACTAAAAATCAGATAACACCAAGACTTGTGGAACCAAGTCTTAGCGTTATCTGAAGCATTACTGTACCAGGATACACACTACTTATCTATAGAGACTGGAACAGTTTCAGACTAAGTCACACATAGATTTATTTGAAACCAGTGAGTCTTGACTAAGCTGTATGTTTCAGTTTTATATCAATGAGATGCAAGTGTATTGTAATACAGATCGACCCCAGTATCTTTCCCTTTTATTAAATTTCAGATATCTGGAAGCAGAATGGGAGGCAAAATGCAAAACAGATCGTAAGTTCGACAAATCAACAATGGTGGATTTCTGCCCAAGAGTTCCAAAACAGAATAACAGCAGTGATTGTGGGTTGTATTTACTGCAATATGTAGAAGCTTTCTTCCAGGTACAGAAAATATTAATTACTTTTTTAACTCCTATTTTCTGAGAATTGTGGTCTCAGCTCCTTTCTGTCATACACAAGCTGATGATAAAAATTCTTAAATCCTTTAGCTTAGTCTCACAACACTAAAGTAGGCTCACTGATTTACTGAGTCAGCTCCTATGTAACTTCAATTGATTCAAATGGGTCTACTCTAGCCTAACTTCCTAACTTCCTATTTTTTGAATTTTCTGTAAGCCGCCTAGAGTCAGGTTCGCCTGATTGGGGCGGGATAATAAATCTAAATAAATAAATAAATAAATAAATAAATATAGTAAAGAATAGGCTTTCAGCCACTCATTGCTGGGTGGAGGTATAGATGAGCTCCATAATATGGTGCTCTGTTTGTATTTTGCTTCTTGATGTGTTTGGGATGTAAATAGGATAATCTACTGGGGGTTTCCATTGTGTTATTTTTTAGGAAAATATACTCTATTAGATTTGTAAACAATATTCATTCAGCTTGTTTGGGGTTTATGATTTCTTGTATGTTTGCAGAGAAATCAGGCAGATTAATTTGAAATCTCTTTCTATGTGGGGAAAAGCTTTCACCAAACATGCACCTGTCATGTTTAGAACTGTTAATGCATTGTTTGGATAAACAGGGTCCATCCCTAACCCTATCATTTGGGCCACTGATTATTGATATAAGTGATTGCTATAATCTCAGTTCTGTCTATCTCAAAGCAATATTTGTTTTCTTAAACTGATATAGTGTCTTTTTTAAAAAAAATCTCAGAGACCTATTGTTAGCTTCGAGCTTCCAATACACTTGGAGCGATGGTTCCCTCGTCGAGTTGTCAGAAGCAAGCGAGAAGAAATTAGAGACTTAATCTTGCAACTTCACCTTCGGCAGCAGAGTGGCAGCAAAAGCTAGCAAAACTCATTCTGACCTTGGACTGAAAAAAGATTTCTACAAGAAGCCTTTTGTCTGGGAATGTTGGAAATCCAGTCAGCATTTATACTTTGGACATTGCAAAAAGGGAAAACTGCATATAATGTCAGTAGCTATGTTATCCTAAGATTTTGTTTGTGATTTCTATCACAGGCCATTGTAAGTGATGAAGACGATATAAATTACAGTTTCGTAATTTAAAGTAAGCATTTGTTACAGTGTCTAATTTGATTTTCATTGGAATAATAGCAGTATGCTGCAAATCTGGGGAAATATTTTAGCCCTAAAAGATCTGGACTAGAAATTCTGCCTGAATGATAAGGAGATACAGTAAAGTAAGGCTTTAGGAATGTTTTCCCTTATGTTTATAAATCATATGGAGTGCTCTTGCAAACCTTTCCCTCATACCCTTAAATATGTTTTTTTTTTCATTTATACTTCAGATTTTGAGGGAAAAGAAAAATGCTACTGATCTTATTCTGGATTCTGCACATATTCTTGACATATTGATCTTCATAGGATTACATGCCACGAAACATTGCATTTTTAAAACTCAAGAACAAAAATGTGGAAATGTGTCTCAATTCTAGCATGTTTATGATGGTGGCATGGTCATTCTTCCATTGCTGATGATCATTTAAGGCCAAATTTAGGACCTCTGTCTTCTGCTATGCAGCACTATGTATAAATACTGTGTATTTTAACATATATATATATATATATATATATTAGTATAAGGCCTTACAGTCTTTGCTGTATTGTCTGCAGCTGTAACTTACATTTGGCAAGGCATCATTCTGGTGAGAATTGTTCTAGTGCTTTGTTGTATTTACATTGGAGGTTAGGGGAAATTAAAATAATGTGCCCATAACTGGGAATAAGCCTTACACAATACACCAGACACAAGACATATTGCTATTAATAATGTAAGCAGAGTTTATGAAGAGAAAAGGTTTTAAAACAAAGTAGTACTTTGTTGCTCAAAAGGTTTATGTTTAGAGACATAAACTGAATATTTATGAAACGTTGGCCATTGTGGCTTAAGCTGTTCAGAGTTTCTACTATTGTAATACTCTGTGGTATGACATGCTTATATATTTAAATCTGAATGGTTCTGAATTTTGAAAGTTCCAAGCTAAAACAACTATAGATACTTTTCAGTAAGAATTGCATTTATTCAAGTTCACCTCTTGGCTGTGTTCACTTAAAAGAAAGGATAAGGAAGTTACAAAAATAAGTTTCTTTTAATTCCCATTAGATCAATTATTTTTTTCTGCATATTATTTACAACAGCTCATTGCTGTTTCCTTGGTATTTGATAGAATGCTGCTTGTCAAAATCTCAGCCACCATAAAGCAAATATTGTTGTAAAATCTCAGTTTATATTTTTTTTACTGGTATGAAATAAACACTGTGTAGGAAGTGGAAATGGCAATGTATGCTGGTAATAAATATTTTGCTCCAGTGAAATGTACTTGAAACCTATGGTGGGTTTCAAAACAGTTTTAATCACAAAAATTGACATTTGATATTGTGACAAAGTGTGCATTTTTTTTACTGCATGCTTCTTATCTAGATCTACACAGAGAGAAAAATGGCCTGTGAAAGAGACACTCGTCCAAAAACACACAGATTGAAATCTGGTAGGAAGCTGCAACTAGAGTAAATCAGTCAGATCACTCGAATTTATAGAACAGCTGATTCACCAGACGGAAAAAATGAAAATTTAAAAATCCCTTTGCTAAATATTTCTGCTACAGCACGGGTGGTTAACATTTCTTGGCCTGTGGCCCTTATGGATTTGTTAACTCCTTTTCTGTTCAGATATTCCACTTCCTTTGCCATTTATGTGTAAAGCTTTCATGGGGCTTACAGACTAAATCAAACTGTCACTCCCAATTGTTAGTCTTATCTAAAGTACATACACTGAATGAATAGGACTTGTTAAGCCAACCACTACTAAGTCTCTTTGATTTGGTTGGTCGGTTCTTCTTGGGAATAACAATTGAATCAAGTCCTAGGTGTTTTGTCTGCTTAAAAACATGATAGGCTTGCTAGTCATCCTACAGTCTTACCCTATCTCCCAAGAGTCCCTTGTAATGTTGTTTGGCTGGGTTATCCTGACATATTACTGTCCTCATCTTAGTTTGAGCTCTGGATGAAGAAAAAATGACCATTACAGCCTTAGTGTGAAATAATAATAATAAAAAAAGATAAACTTGGTGGACAGCTCTTTATTGTGAAGGTCTTAAGCATGCTGAATCTCCATGGAGAATATTTTCATACTAATTGTTCAATAGAATGCAGAATGTCCGCATCTTTTATTTTGAATGCCTTTTGGAGAGCATTGATTTCTTAGTTATTATTATAAAGTAGCAGTGTCTGTTTAGTTATTCCCGTACCAAATTTTATTGTTAAATTCACATGTATGTTTGTCAAAGGAAAATCAGCAGCATCTTTGTTAGGAAAATGTTTGCTGCATTTGTATGCATTTTAGTCATACTTCTAAACAGTTTAGGGTGCTATACTTAATTTATACTCACTGTTTCCTCACTCCTTACCCCAGTGAGGTACCAGTTTATCCCAAGTAACATGGGAGAGCAGTGTTCGGAAACTATTGTCTCAAACATTGTAGTAGCAATACCATATCTGTTCTTATCTCGTGGATAATATTGTGACATATGATTTCTGTGGTAAAATAGAAAGGGACAACTTTCTGGATGGGATATTAATCCTTCTTCAGAAGGCCTCAGTGGTTTCCAGTCAGGTGTTTTGATCCACAGAGTCCTGAAATAGCCTCAGATGGCCAGTCACAAACTTGAGGAGTTACTACAAAATGCAAATGTAACTGCTTAGATAGGTTTCCACAGTTTCAGTTATTCATAGGTCTAACAATTTCAATAAAATACTTGAAATGCATAATATATATAATTTCTGTGGTACATTACCAGAGCTAGCCCCTTGAAGCGGTGACCAGGAGGAAGGGAATCGAGGCCAGTGGTCATTGCGGTCCAGTACCTCCAGCCGGAGCAGCACCGGCCAGGTGGAGTGTCCCCCTTGCAAGGCTTGGCCGGTGCTGCTCCGGCTGCAGGTACTGGACCGCAATGACTACTGGCCTCGCTTCCTGCTCTACTGGCTGCTGCCGCTGCTGGAGGTGGACGAGCTGCCGCCGCTGGGCTTGGAGGTGACACGGCTGCGCGCTTGGGATGCCAACGGTGGGCTCTTTGCTGGGCTTGCGCCACCTCAGCCTCTGGGTCTCGATCCGGGACCAAGGGCAGCCCCTGGCCCTTGCGCAGCACTACCTGGCACCATGAGATGGCCAAGAGGAAGAGGGTGCATGAGGAAGAGGAGGATGAAGGCGGAGGAGGAAAAAACACCCCCTGGTCCCCACCACAGTAGCATTTTGGATTTGAATGCCTAGATGGGGGAATGGCAAGCCTAGGCCGGGGTGGGTGGGGTGAGCCTAGATGGTGGTGGGCGGCGAGTTTGGCATGCCACTGCTTCCATGACTGAGGTGTAGGTGCTAATATATAGGGGTTGCTGTTTTCCATGGTTTTAGGCATCCATGGAAGATCTTGGAATATATCTCTTCACAGATACAGGAGGTGACCTGTATATTGCCCCATCGTGCTAAAGGACTCTTTGGACAGTTTACAAAGAAATGGAAACTACAATTTGCCTCCAACATGTTTGGTACTCAGTTTCTTTACCTTGGAAGGATGGGAGGTCAAATCAACTTTGAGCCCGTGAGGATTCAGGTTGTGAGCAGAGTTTTGACTACAGTGCTGCAGCTTGAACACTGCATAATAGAGGCTTATTGCCATGGGAGTGACTGGCCATTTTCAGAACAATGGTACACCAATGGGCTGGAGCTGCATGTGATTCACAAGCCACGCTTTGCCCATTCCTGCTGTAAAACAATAGTTTGATTCAGATGAGTATGTGCACAATAGGGCTTACCTGTGTCCTTTCTACCAGCACTCTTCTAAAGGATTGGAGGCCTTTGCTGAATAGAATATGCCAAGGAGTTGGGAGGAAACCCCTGAAAACATCACAGTTCAATTTTACTTAAGTGCAGAAGCAACTTCAGGAAAACAGCCAGCATTATGTTATCATAGGAACAAATGAGATGGGCCAACACCAAGTCTGATTCTGGTTGGGTATCTAGGTAGTTCATTATCTACAATATATTGTGGTGTCAAGTGATTTTGGCTGATAGGTACAAATATTGAGAATGTGTTATAGGTGTTTTGACCAGTGGGAGGTGAGTTCAACGTATGATGGACTTGGTTTAGTCACATGACAGCTATTTTATATTAGAACAGCCTGGCTGGATTCAAAAATAACTTGCTCAAGCTCTTGAACACAAACCAGGAAGGCCTAACCCCCAAAACACTACATTCCTTTAAACCTACTTTCCTTTTTCATTCTTGCATTGTCAACCCCTCCCCACTTCCTTTCTTTCTGCAATGCAGATATACAATATCCACACATATCAGTAAATGAAACAAAAAGACAAAAATGTGGTACCTTAAAGACTAACAGCTATATTTTCATGTTAACTTTTTCGAATAAAATCCACTTTTTTAAATGTTAGAATGAGACTTCATAGCATTAATTTATACATGTAGCCATAACCAGGTACAGAGTGGTTGGTTAGTAAAAAAAAGATACAGTTGCAAACGAGCTGTCAATGACCAAAGATCCCTGACATTGAGATTTATTTTTGTGAAGTTTGGTTCTATGAAGTGGCAAATGGCTAGCAGATAGATGCAAGCTGTTGTGGTATTATACAATCAGGGATGAGTTTGCCTTCAGACCTAGTGCTTAGAATTTACCATGTTGTGTGAACATTGCCAATGGTTTGAATTGACCTAGGTGGTGGCACGCATAGCCTTCTGTGTGGACATGCACACAGTTATGGGCAAGCCTCGCCCCGTGCTGCTGGCGCCAATGGCAGCACCACTTCCCCACCCACTCCTCTCCCTCTGCCAATGGGGAGGTGAGATAGGCTGAAATCCCGCCCTAGAAGTGATGGCTGGAATGAGGCGAAACAACCAGACAGCCCCACCCACCCCTCCGAGGAGGCGATGGCAGCACACCCACAGGGAGTGCACACCCTGGGAGGTGGTGGCGTGGATGAGGTGAGGCAACCAGACATCCCACACATAACATTCCAAGGGGCGGTTGCAGACCCGTGGTGTGTGTACATGCACCCGTGGGGGGGCATGTGCACACACTCATGTGACATCATTAGAAGTGTGCCAGTGATGACACATGGGCATGTGGGCACTCACGATGCCTCCCCATGCTGTGCCTGCCCATGCCCCCACCCCACCCTTGGGCACTCAGTCTCTAAAAGGTTCTCCATCACTGACCTACGCTCTTGTTCTGTGGGGTGGCCTGAGGCTATGGATAATGTGCTGATGAATACTTCTGAACTTCACTAGAGTAGTGGTTTATCAGATAAGTGGGATATTATAAACAAACAAGTTTGTTCTGTAAAAGTGATATAGGAAATTACAGCATAAAACAACCTAATAGTTGAAGTATTTCAAAGTTGGTAATGTCTCCAAGATGGATATCCAGCATGTGTATATATTTTACCTCTGCTATCTCTTCTGTATTTTTTCTGTATTTTTCTGTATTTTTTCTGCTATCCTTCTGTTTTTTTTCTGTTCCAGAATATTCATACACACTCTTTCAGGATCATCTCTGCAGACACACCAAAATCATACACACATTACAAATGAGCAATTTTTCTCTTAGACTTCTGCATCCTTCACACTTCCATCCATACACATGCTTCCAACCATGCATACCATTCATTCATCCATCCATTGCACGAGCACACAGATAGCTTTAAATTAGGATAGACAACATGAAATCCACACCACATAGTGGCTTACTATGGTTTTCCTCTGATTCTTAACCCCGTGTTATGTTTCACCTATTCAACAGAGGTTGGTGCAGGTGTAAGATGGGAGAGGCATGAGTGCGTGCATGCATGCATGCGATTGGACCTATTACACCTGACATCAATATTCTCCTTTGGACCAGTTTAAAATCTTTTTATTTGCTCAGACATCCCATATTTTAAGCTTGCCTTTTCCAGCTATTTGAGATAGTTTTTTTTATAACTCTCAGTTTTTTTTATATTTACATTTAGATTTCATACTATCTTTGCTGTAGTGAATATATGACTTTTGTATGTACCACTCTGAAATATTCTTTTGGGTAAAGGTATGATCTTTATTTTGGGTTTTTGGAACGATCTACCTCCCACAACGTGTAAAAATGTTTTATTTCTGTGCAAGTTGTTGTGGATTGCAAGGCATACTTTCAAACACATCTGAAGAAATGAATATACAGTAATATGCAAAAGTCCACAATGGAATAAATCTGTTAATATTTAAGGTGCTACAACTGCTGCTTTCACTTTTGTTCTTTGCGGTGCCTGTGAATACACACAAATTGATTAAATTCCTGCACATGCATCTAGGAAATAGTTGGTTGTGCAAAGGTAAGAAATGTTGCTGAAGAAACCTGCCTGGAGTCTGCAACAAGAATTACAAGGAAAACTAGCTTCTTCACACATGTGAGCTAAAAAACCTAATTCTTTTCTTGACATTCTGTTTCTTATTGTATTGAGATCAGTGAAGGCATGTTTCGAATTCTGATTTTTGTTGGTCGCCGTTTCTGATGTCAGCATTGTATCCATTCTCTTGTTCAGAGAGTCTCCTGTTTGCCCTATCTGGAATGCAGAGGGGCAGAGGATGGCATGTATCATACCCTTTATTAGAAAATGAACAAATAAATGACTCTTTGACATTGTTATGCTGGCAGAACTGCCCTTGAACTGGGTGATCTCAGGTATATGTCAATAGAAGATCTGTTGGACCAACTGCTGTGTTGACTAAGATCAACCAGTAGAGGAGGTGGAGTTTGTGAGCCACAAAGTTGTACCAGATTTCCCCCAGCTCTGGCATGCAGACATTATCCTAGCACATGGTATGTCCAAGATGAGGATAGCCCTAAATTATTTGCAACATCTATAAGCTGAAAGAGATTCAGCATACTTTCAGCTTGACCAGTTAGAATTGTAGTGTGAGAAATCAATAAGCATAATATTTCTCTGTTTAATAATTTTTTAAAAAAACAAAACCCTCCCCCCCAACTATACACACTTCTGAAAATTTAATCCATTCCACTATGCAGAAACTTGCCCTCCATGTGATCCTCCACAGTATAAGGCAGGGGTTCTCAACCTTTTCCCACCATGGGCTAGACCACACCCCCTCAGATAGCTGAGTGGGGCTGGCACGTGGTTCCCCCTGCCGTAAACTGTGTCCGTGGCTGTTGTAAATGTATTTACGTCAGCTGCAGGTGCATTTACAGGATGTTTTTGGCTGCTTTCACCGCTTCCGCCACTTCTGCCAGCAGTGGCATGAGCAAGGGTGGTGTGTTTTCAGCTGTTTTCTCCACTTCTGGCAGTGGTGGCAGCGGAGGCAGGAGTGAAGGTGGCAGGCCACATGAAATGGTGCTGTGGGCTGTAAGTTGTGAACTCCTGGTATAAGGGATGAAGTCTGTTGCTATACGACTTACTGTAGTTGCATACCTTTACTCGGACAGAGGAAACTGTTAAGAAAGAATAGTAAACAGGGCCCTGTTTCAGCATAACTGAGCTGCTAATGATGAAAAATATGTATATATCAAACTGTGTGTTTCTTTGAAGTCCAATATGGCTACAGGAATAGTACTCTGGGAAGATTATCTTCTTGTGATTGCCATAATATTAGTATAATAAATGATTACTTGGATAACAGGCATTTTGTTAAATAAAGGAAGCCAAAGAAAATTGTGCTTAATTAAGTGTGAAAGGTACTGTCCTTGTGAAGACGGCCAGTTAACGACATGACAAGCTCCGGTAAAGCTGGCTTAGCTGTACAGCTTAAAGCTAAAAAATTGCCTCCATGGTCCATTGGATAACATCAAGCAGGCTCTCCTCCAGCACCTCTTGTGACTTCCACAATGAGAATCAAATAATTCCTATTATTATTAGACTATCTTGAAAATAGTCTAGTTATTTGGGCTGGCTTTTACTGAAGAAATCATATTGACTCTCTTGTCAAAGGCAATTAGATGTGACACCACAACGTCTCCAGGAAGGGAAGCTTACTGGATGTTTAACACGTCCAGAGAAGCTGACAGGTCTAAAAAGGATCTTGATTCTTTTCCTTTTCCCTTAAGAAAAGGAAAGAAATATGTGTGGCTTTTCTTCGAAGATCTGCCTGGGAATCTGGATACTTTTGTTGATTGAAAGAGAATTTCAAGTATTTGCAGGTAAGCAAACACTCCACCTTTATTTATCAAATTTCTTTTGAATTTTCTCTTAAATACTGAATTGGATAGATGGTTTGCTATATTTACAGCAGACACACTGAAATCAAAAGCAACAACTAACTTTTACCTAATTGGCTTTAATGAGCCCCTTTAAATTATGATCATGCATGGATCTACTTCATATATGGATCACGAAAATGTATATAGCTAAAGTGAAATATATTTACAAGTATGCAGTCAAATTCTACATCTTGGTCATGGGTTTCAATGAGATCCTTAACATTTACTGTACCTGACAGGAGAACTTAATGAGCCATTCATTATGTGTCTATCTTTAGCCTATGAGCACTCATACAAAGATAGTTTTCTTGTAAATACACATACCATAAAATCATAAAGACTAAGCTTCTTTCTCATTACTTGAGGGACATCATATGAATGAGCAATGGAGTCTTGCAAATTTTAAAGACTAGTTATATTTGCCATATACTTGGTCTGCAGTTCATGAAATCTTAAGCCAAATAAAATGTATTAGTCTTTAATGTCCCATAAGATTCTTTGCAGCTTTTGCTGTTAACAAACTAAGACAGCTACCTTTTCAAAATAATTTGCATATGAATGAACAAAATCTGATTTAAATCTGATTAATATAACACAAAATTGACTGACAGTCTCATGACTGTTTAAGCTCATTTTTAATTAATTTATTCTTTCATAAAATCAGATACATCAATAGTTTTTTTTTTCTGTTTGTGTTTTTGTCTGGGTGTACAAGCAGACTGAAAATATTTCAAATGAAGTAAGCTACTGGAAATCATAGAATACAGTTGGGAAAATCTGTTACGTTGCTAATTCTGAAAAAAGTAAGCCAGCAAAACAATGCAATTTACTTAAGTGTTGACATGACATGTCCTATTAATTCACTGGGTCTACTCTAGCTGAGACTAACAGCTGGATTATATCCATAATGTCTTAGGATATGTGACATGTCACAATAGCTCATGTTCTGGGGTGAGTAAAAACTGGTCCTAGGACTGAGGGGAGGGATCTCATAATTTAAGCAACAAGATGTATTAGCAAATTAATAAAATGTATTTGTGTTTTCTTTGTCATTCTGGAGGCACATGTTTTTAATATTTTCATTCTGTCAAAACAATTGTACTTCTATAACTTATTTGGGGGAAATCTAGTAAACACACTTTATTCTCCTATTAAATGTTACTCTTATCTAGATCAGCGATTCCCAAACTTTGGTTTCTGGACTTCAGTTCCCAGAAGCCTAAGTCAATTCCCCAAAGCACTGATCAGCCAATGTACTGACTTAGGCTTCTGGGAATTGAAGTCCATCAGTGTATACAAGGTATAATTACTTTTCAAAAGTGTTCAGTAAGTCTATGGTAGTATAGAAAAAACAAGAAAGTCATGACATATTGGATAAAGCATGATGATTACTAGAAGTAACGACTACTAGGCTGCACTACCAACCAGTGGGACCTGAAACTTTCATTGTTATCTAAATGGATGAAGACAGAAACAAAGGAGTTTAGTTGAAATCCATATTTCTTAATGAAGCTTATAGTGTTGTGAGAATAGATGTTCAGTTTTTTAAAGTCATGTGTTTATGATGTGCTTTTGCAGAAGAACCCCACATATCTGCAGAGGACTCAGAGGATAAAGAAACTACACCAAATCTCCTACCCGATGGCTGGCAATCAATCGGAAGCCCTTCCCAGTTTCTGGACTCTAAGCATCTTCTTGATTTTGGGGAATTTGAGAAAATCAACAAGCATTTGTTGAACCGAAAGAAGAGGTCAGTTTTCTTTCCAACTGGAGTTAAAATATGTCCAGATGAATCTACTGATCAAGCTATTGCCAACCATCTGAAATACTTCAAACTTAGAGGTAAGTTAGTATTGCAAGGCCAACATTTGGGTAAAACAGGATGTGGATGTCTAGGGGTGCCTAGAGAATAATTTGGGAGCGTGTATTATTTCTGAGCTTGGGGAGGATAGATGTGGCTTGTTACCTTGGTCTGGCTTTCTAAAGAATGTGTGGCCTAAGAAAATCTGACAGCTCCATCAATGAAAAGATTGATTGTCATTATTTACATGACCAGGTGGATATATTCCTAATAGATGGCTATTTTCCTTAAGGGGAAAATGCTAACTTTTCTTTTCTCAGCATTTCTTCATCGTCACTATTTGTTCTTGCAATGGCAAAAATTTTATTATGAATGTTCAGCTTCCAACAGATACTTGAACAGAATATGTACGAAGAGTCTCTCTCTTTTCCAAACTGTTCTCAGTATCTTCTATCTCAGTTTGTGAAGATATCTGATTCATTAGATACGTATATGAAGTTATTTCTAACTGAGACGTGAGAGGACTATGCATGCTATATGTGTGATGTTTTAATATATGTAAGGAGACTAGATAAATGTCTAGGTCTGTGAGGTGGTGAACATGTAGATCAGGGTTTCTCAACCTGTGACCCACGGGCTGGATGTGGCCCATGGTGCCATTTCATGTGGCCTCCACCACACCTAGATGTCATGTGGTGAAGGTAGGGCAAAATGGCCATCTGGCCCCCAAAGCTGTCTGAGGGAGCATGACCCAGCCCCCAGCTTAAAAAGGTTGAGAACTCCTGGTGTAGATGCTATATATGTAAAAGAGAGAGCCCATAAGATTAGAGATAAAAGGTGGACATGAACTGTAAGAACATTCAGAATGTTCCGGTTAGAATAGGAGCCAATATGAGCACGTGGATGGAGGTTTAAGACTGACATATATTTATGGCTGCTGGAGATTTAACTGATCTGTAGACTCCAATGGTCAAGTTGTAGCTCAAGTACAGTACATAGAAGATCAGGAACCACAGGAACCAACCATTTGCAAGAATAAGTAATCAGTGGTTTCATTCCTGTACTCAAGAAAAGAGCTCCTCTTCATTTCCTGTAAATTTTGACTTTATGTCTAGTTGAAATTTAGTTTGCTAAAGTAAATTGAAACTAGTATAGGCCTATTTGCATCAATGGAACTTATGGAGAAGCTGGCTGACTAAAATCCATTGAGTCAGTGGTCGTATTCTACTGCAGTTTACTATGGTAAGCAGTAGGAGTTCAGACATTGTATTGTACTATCCACATAAACACTGTCCAGAAGGTTTATAGGCCATTTGGGCCAGTTTTTGTTTCAGTTTATGAAATGCAGATCTGGAGCACCTGCAACAGATGGTTGTCCAGTCTCTGAAGACTTCCAACAAAGGATAGTCTTCTTCTTGATATTTAAATTAGATCTGTTGTTAAACTGTACCTGAGACCTGATTGTTTCAGATATACTTTACAGTTCTAAAGACTACATGAGTGATGAAGACATTTCAGCCCCAAAATTGAATTTTATTTAGGGAAGGCTTCTGGGGAGGTGAACTAGTGGTGGGCAAGACAAAGGGCATGAAACTCCATGGCTTGCAATGCAAATCTGGGTGTAGCATTCTACCATCTAGGCAACAGCAGGACAGCAAGGGAATATTGCATGTAGGATAAGGAGGCTTAATTTTACTAATTAAAACAATTTTACTAATTAAAAAATATATGAGAGAGAATGTGACTCCTCGGAGTATCTCTCATGAATGTTTTTACTTAGTCAACCCTTTGGTTGTGAAGCTATAAAAAAGGTTAGTTTTGCCTGAGTCAATATACTAATAGTTGCTGTAGATGGTTCAACACTTAAGAAGTACAAATGGGATTATGTCTGGATTAAATCTGAGCACTGCTCATTTACACAAATGACCAAGCAAGTAGCCAACCAAACCCCTAGCATGCATCCAGTCCTTGTCATGTGCTGTCCCTCCCGGTAACCTAGCAAATCCCTTTCCATAGAAATGAGATGTAATGAGCTAAATCACTCTTACTGCTTGCAAAGACAAAGAGGCCTTGAACATTCAACCCAATGCCAAATAGTGAATAACGAAAAGCATAGCAATAAGCAGGCAAGGTTTTATGAAAATCTGAATCCTATACTTTCATAAAGGGGGGGTGGTACAAACATAAAAAGAGAGTGCCACAATTTGCAACAGAAAACTCAGCTCTATCATTTAGGAATGGATAAATGATAGAATGGGAAAACAATGATGATACTCATGGTCACTAGTCAACAAATGTTTGTGATATGTCAAAATTAAATTTTGAACTCTGAATTGCAATGATCTTGCTTGGTAGAGAAAGAATCATATTCCTCTTATGACCAAGGTTACACTAATACATCAGGAATGGGAAAAGGCAATAGAGAAAACACACAATTATTGCATAGCATACACAAGCAACAATTGCACATTTATTGTCTGGTGAGCTGATTCTATCAAAAGTTATATACTGTATGCAAAATGCCTTGAGTAGCAGATGCACAGAAGAATTAAGGCCTTTTAATTATTGCTTAATGGGACCAATTCAAAATCACTTAACTTGTAGAAGGTTATCTTTGTTTTAGGCTATTTTGGGTTTTAAAACTATTGTAATAATTCTGTAACCAGAAAATATAGGTCTCTAAGCAAAAGGTAACTACAAAATTCCTCCTTCAGACAACTTCAAGTTTATTAACCAAGCAGGGTAGTTTATTGTGTTGGTGAAGCTGCAGTTCTGCAGCCTGTACAAAGACATATCCAGTAACTCCTTGTGTAAATGGAAGCACCATTATTAACAGGAATGTTGCATGTTGCATGATCTCTGCCTGTGCAATAGAAATTGGCAACTCCTGGGCATAGCAGTTTGCTCTGTTTACTACCGCCGTATCAGCCGTATCAATTATACGGGGCCCCCGGGCTACGGGGGCCCCCAACGGCAAAAAATAAAATTAAAAATAAAAAAGAGCAAAAATTTACTGCGCATGCGCAGAAACTCAATCTGATGCATTGCGCATGTGTCAGATTGAGTTTCTGCGCATGCGCACTTTATTGGAGCCATTTTTGGCTCCAATTTTTTAAAAAAAGCCGGAGTCGGAGAGTCGGAGTCGGAGCCGCAGCTTTTAAGCAGCGAGGCAGCCCCGACTCCGAGGCCCTCCCCCCGGTCGCCGCAGGGGCTCCCTGCCTGCGCCAGCCCGGGCGGCGCTCTCCACGGTCGCCGCTGGGGTGGGAGTCCACCAGCTGCAGGACCAGCTCGCGGGCGCGCCCCGTCCCGCGGCAGGCGGCAGGTCACCTGGAGCGCGCCTGGAGCTGACCTACCGCGCGCGCCTGGAACTCACCTGCCGCGCGCGCCTGGAGCTCACCTGCCGCCTGCGTGTGGGATGGGGCGCGCGAGCTGGTCCTGCAGCTGGTGGACTCCCACCCCAGCGTCGAGGTGGAGAGCCCCGCCCGGGCTGGCGCAGCCTGCCAGGGAGCCCCCGCGGCAACCGGGGGGAGGGCCTCGGGGCTGCCTCGCTTCGCCCGCTCGCCTTCCACAACTGCCCCTTGCCTTCGCCGTGCGCGGCGAGGGAGCGATCGGCAGCAGCGGCGGCGCGGCGGCGGTGACAGCAGAGGCGGAGGAAGAAGAGGCCCCAGGATTAAGGTAAGTGAGGTTTTTGTGTTTCGGGTGGGTGGGTGGGTGGGTTGAGGTGTGTGTGGTTTTTTTTTTTTTTTACATTTTAATTCTATTTTATTTATTTTACTTTTATTTATTTTATTTTTATTTTTGGCCCCGCCCACGACGTCATGACATCATGACGTTGGCTCCCCCCATGACGTCATGATGTCATGACATTAGCTCCGCCCCACATCTAAAGGGCCCCCAAACAATTTTTATACGGGGCCCCGGCAAGGTAAGCTACGCTTCTGGTCAAGAGCATTTTGCTTCTGATCTTCAACAAACCCATTACAGTGATCTCATTCCCTTGTGTCATTGATCATGAAGAAGAACTTTAAAGATTCACACCCTTGAACTCTAAATAAGCAGTATACAGTATGTGGATGGTAAGCATGCACTATGGAAGGCTATGGTACTGGTGGGGTGATCACATCAAACCTTAAAGTTGAAAAAAAAAGGCTGCCCCTCCTTGAACATGGGGCAGAAAATGAATAGACTGACCCAGGAACCACATGGGACTAAATTGCTGGAAGAGCAGGATATAAAACTGGTTTCTTCTTTAGAATTTTTTTTAAGCTTTAGAAAGAATATGTACTAGTGAACCTCCATTAGACTTATTAACAGTTATTGGAGTCCACAGGAATGTCCACCCAAACGTATAGGACTCCATCTTCTTTCTCAAAGGCCCTAGAGAGGCTCCATCTTTTATTTCAAGAGGTACCAGTGCTATTTGATTTGTACTGATTGTTTGGTTACAAAGTTCATATAATGTGAAGAAAAACCTATTAAGCTTGTATCCACCTCAATGATCTGCTGGTCTGTATGTTTAGGCTAAAAGTGGCCTTGTGGTAGAATGAGCTGTGTTTTTCATGGTATAATCAAACACTTGTTGGCCTGGAATTCAGTTGCATGGAAAACCACAGACTAATTGTGTTGTTATACAGGATAGCTCAAAAGATGGTCCCACAGGGTTCAGTGGCACTTGCTATAAGGCAGGGGTGCCCAAACTATGGCCCACAGGTCCATGGCACCAATTAATCCTGCCCATGCCATCCTCATTGCTCCCAGAAGCGGAAGTAAAATGTGCATGCATGGGTACATAATGCACCCATACATGCACATTTTACTTCCGCTTCCGGGTGGGAGGAACCATGTGACCGGCACACTCAACCACATGACCAAACATGTTTTGGGCACCCCTGCTCTAAGGAAAGCTGGTAGAAGACTGATAAGATAGTAGAAGATGTGATTGCCCAGCGGGGGAGAGTGCAAGAAACAAAATGCATTGCTGGTTACTTAGAGGCCATTTTGAAACACTTTCTGAAGTTTCACTGTGAGGCAAATAAGGATCTTTCATTTTTAAAAACATGTTAGATATGCCTCAAAAATTCTCCATTGACAATGCATTTTTTTATGAATTGGAAGCTTGTAATCTCAGTTCTAATGGATTTGCCCAACGCAGCAGAAGGTGTACTGACTTCCCAAAGCTTTATCCTTTTCTGTCCACGAGAGGCCTTACTTTCTTAAGTTCATGTTTCATTAGTGCAATAAGAACCTGCAGATGGTGCTGAGCTTTTGTGAGTGGGCTCAGCAGGATGGCAGTTGCACTAACAACGGGAAGCACAGATACTAAATCCCTAAGCTCGCAGGAGCTCATTGAGGCAGTTAAAGGAAGGAACAGCTTGCACTGAGGAGCAACCGTCTTGCTTAATTCATTTTACAAAATGAGGCATTCATAGTAAGGAGACAGGCTGAAAGAAATCATAACTAGGATGACTAGGACCTGAAAACCTTCAGAAAAACAACAGGGGTCCTTAGTAAGAAAAAAAAACCTTTCTGTTTAAAATAAATTACCTTTAATCAGAGGTTTTAAGAAGCCAGCCTATTGTCTGTATTTGAAAAAGTTATTAGACATGGAAATTGTTCCCTACAATAACATATTTATTAGCTGTTGTATAGTTGTGTACAGTAAAACCTCACATAAAGAGTGCCTCACTTAGAGAGTAACTTGCTTAAAGAGCAGAATTTTCTCTGAATGGTCGCCTCGCTTAACAAGCAAAACCAACAAAAAACTCACTTAACAACTAAATTGGGGTTTGCAATCCCCCCCCCCAAGTCACAATTGGTCACTTACAATTGTGTTTTGCTTAAAGAGCAAACTCGCTTAAAGAGCAATCCTGTGGAACACATTATGCTCTTTAAGCAAGGTACCACTGTATATGTTTAATACATCTTCTGGTCACAATGGAATCCATTTATTTAGATGCCTAGTGTAACACTCTCTGGTTCTGTCTATCTGTTAAATCGGTGTGGTAAGCACACACTACACAAGAATGTTTTTTCCTTCTCTATACTGATATGCCCAGTCTGGCCAGGTTATCCTGCTATGGTAATAGAGTAGACCCTACTGCCAGTGACTCAATGCTGAGTGTCAGGCAGTGGTTAACTAACCGGACCACCCTGAGGACTAACGGCCTTGGGTGCTGAAGTCCACAGGGAAGGGTAGTGGTCCCCAAGTGAATTAAATCTCACTTGAATCCATCTTGATGGAGAGTAGCAGCTTCATCAATGCTGGCTTGGGGCTGCTGAGGACTTTGTGTGCTAAAAAGGTTCAAGACCAGAAAGAACTCCCGGAAGTGGATCAGTGGTACGGAGGTCATGCTGCAATGCAATGCAAGGCAGATGAAAGGCCACTACATTATATTCTCAGGACAGTCTTTATGGCTGATCGCCATGATGATCACCAATGTTTGGATTTGGATACGGCAGAAGAAGAATACTGATATAACAAACACCATCAATAGACCTTCTTCTTGTGTCCTTGCACACAAAATCATGCATTGGGTGATCAATTGCCTCCAACAAGTTTGATTTGCTCCTACATTTGGTGCTTCTTCCCAGGCGACTTGTATATTCTTCAAATCTTCTCTAAAAGTCACTCTCCATTTTTCTTTGGTCTACATGGTTTCCTTTCACCTCCTTGTGGCACCCCGAGCATCACTTATTTTGAGGGGCCAGTGCTCAGGTCATTTCATGTTATGCCCTGCAATTCTCATTCTTCATTTTACTATAAAATGTTCCAGGTTGTGTGACTCACTTCTATGTAGAACATCTTTATTTGTAGCCCAATCAAAGTACAGGTATGTGATGCTAAGAATCTTTCTCAAGCATTTCTGTTGGAAAATGTTTACCTTCCGGGCTATCTTCATTGCAATTTTAATAGTAAGATGACTAAACTGAATGCTACAGCGTGTACACCTTGAGTTATCCCACCAGGACTAGAGTGGAAGTTGCTTGAAGAAATAAAGAAAAATTTGAATGTCTATTTGAAATTAAATGAGAACAAAGTCCAAATGATGTGTATCAGTTGAGATACTACATCCACAACATTAAGAAATTGGCTACACATATAGTCTTTAAACCTCTAAAATAAAATACAAACACAATTAGATAAGATCATTTATATGGATTCATTCTGCTAGTGCCTCTCCTGCAGAAACATTGATATTCTACTAAGCTAAACCATGACAAGGACCTTATCATCTAACTGAAATCCTGAATCACAGCTCCTTCGAAGGACTTCCCTACACATTAAGTGGAACCAAATACTCCACAAGGGTTACATTAGCAAACAGTGCACTACTTAAGAGAGGCAGTCTATGACAGCATTTCCTCTGAAGTTTGTGGTATCCAGCTCCAGTGGATCACTATTAATAACATCATCATCATTTTCAGCTTGTTTTGTAGCATCAAAAGTAAGAAAACTTCAATGCAAGAAGACCACAGTTTAAAAGTGGCCAAGAGAGAAAAAATGAAGGGGGAAATAATATAAAATAAGGGGATAAACAAAATGAATACAAAATAAGGAGATAATCCTGTCCCTCACTATATCTTCCTTTCCATGGTGACAATAACCATTTTGAAAGGTCTTATTGAATTTTGACAAATGACATACCGCCAAGGAATGGGTTTTTTTTTCTTAATGGGGAGTGCTGTACTTTTTCCCTTTTGCTCGGAAGTGCTTTTGAAAAATTGTAAATTATTTTAATTTGCTTGTTGCATTACTATATTCAATTTAATCATGTTTCAATATTATAACTGACCATGTTTTGAGCCTAGCTTGGTTCCCAGTAACGTTCTCAGCTGCTTTTAGCACCAGCATTGGGAAAAGATGATTAGATATTCTCTTCCACTTACTGTCTTATGCTTAGACATTGCTAAATGTTCATGGGTAGAGTGAATTATCTTTTAGTAATTTATTTAGTAATTTATGTAAATAAATTAAGTTGGTTATTATATTTATTAAATTAGGCTTTTTTGTTGTTGCAAACTTTTATTGTTGAACAGTTCCACACAACAAAGCCCTGGTCCCAATATCTTCTTTAGAGGCCCAAAGTCTATTTTTTTCCATATTCCTTTCCCCCCAATTATAGGAAAATGCCAATGTTTCCTGCAGAACCAAACACAAGTCATGCCAGGTAGGAAATAACAGTACAGTATTACAGTAAAACCCTGACTTACAAATCGCTCAAGTTACATAAAATTCTACTTACATAATTATTTTGTGCTAAAACCATGTTCTGATTTACATGAATTCTTCTGGATTTGCTTCAAATTACATAGTCTTTTTCCTATGGGTTTGCTTCGAGTTACATAAAAATTCATTTCCCTATGGGTTTGCTTCGATTTACATAAACATTTCATTTTCACTATGGGTTTGCTTCGAGTTACATAAAAAACCAATTTAAGCAAAAGCCTACGGAATGGACTTTTTACGTAAGTAGGGGTTTTAAAAAGTCTGTTCCGTAGGCTTTTATGTAAATCGGTTTTTTACTTAACTCAAAGCAAACCCATAGGAAAAATGAATTTTTACATAACCTGAAACAAACCCATAGGAAAATGATATTTATGTAAATCGAAGCAAACCCATAAGAAAGTGATATTTATGTAAATTGAAGCAAACCCATAGGAAAAATGAATTTTTATGTAACTCAAAGCAAATCCATAGGAAATTGTGTTATGTAAATTGGGACATTTATGTAAATCGGGACAAACTTGATCAAGATTGTTGCACATGTAGAAGCTGCCTAGAAAATAGTGTCTCAAATCCTATTTATTGGTAGGTACCCTAGTGGTGCAGTGGTTAAACTGCTGTACTGCAACCAAACGGTTGTGAGTTCTGTCTTGATCAGGCATCATGGTTGACTCAGCCTTCCATCCTTCAGAGGTCAGTAAGATGAGTACCTATCATGTTGGGGGCAAAATGCTAATTATCATGAAAACCACCCAGAGAGTGCACTAAGCACTATGGCAGTGATGGCGAACCTATGGCATTCGTGCCAGAGGTGGCACTCAGAGCCCTCTCTGTGGTCACCCATGCAGTCACCCCAGTACAGAATTTGCCCTGTCCCTTTGCCCAGCAGCCCAATGGGAGCACTTCCTCTCTCCCCCCTGGCACAGAGTTCAGCCACCCCTCTGCCTAGCAGTCCAACAGGAGCACTTTCTCTCTCCCTGAGCACAGAGCTCACACCACCCCTCTGCCCAGCAGCCCAATGTGAGTGTTTCCGTCCTCCACTGTTGCTATGTTGGCACTTTGCAATAAATAAGTGCAGTTTGGGCATTCGCTCTCTAAAAGGTTCACCATCACTCAGTGGTGGGCTGCAAAAGAATTTACTACCACACTGTAGGCATGGTATGGTGGGTGTGGCCATAGGGAAAGCCCTGCATTGCACCCAAATTAGGACTACTTTATTGCAAAACTTGGATGGGCGGGGCCAGCCAGAATTTTTGCTACTGGTTCTGGCAAACTAGTGCGAACCTACTGATGCCCACCACTGCACTATGGGGTGGTATATATGTGTGATTGCTTTTTGCTTTTAGAGCTACACTGTACAACTCACATAGTAATGTCAGAAACAGCTGTGCTGCAGCTGTTTGGAGACAATAAAAACTTCCTAGTCCCCATCCCCAGATTCTAGGGTTGGCTTAAAAAGCCACAAAATAAGGTAGAGAACAAATTTAAAGCCTCAAAATCTTTGCTCCTGATCCAAGTTCAGCTTTAAATCATTCCTTACCACATTTTGTAGATCCCAAATTTTTCCCCAGGGGAAGGGAGATCCCCAGGCATCTTTGGAACCTGGGGAGAGGAACTAGGAAGTTTTTTTTAATTGGCTTTAAATAGCCACATAGATATTTTATTTCTGATGACACCATTCACATTGCACAGTGTTTTCTCTACCAATAACATTTCAACCAATGTCTTCTAGACATCTCCTACAAGCACATCTCCTGCTGATCCCTATCCAGCTGAGATGGTGATTATCCACCTTTGAATCATTCCCTAAAACATTTCACAATCCAAAAAAGTCTTTCACAAGATGAAGAGGGGTCTCTAGAATCACTAGAACCAGATCAGGGGGTACAGTAAAACCCCATATAACAAATGCCTCTTACAGCGGGGGGTGGTACAATGAAGAGGATTTGAAAAAAAACATTGTGCCCTGTATGATGCAATGCATCTCTATGGGAAAAATCATTCAACTAAAATATCTTTGGGAAAAATTGTACAACAAAAACTTTTTCATTGTATGATTTCCCCCATATTTTCATTGTACGATTTTCCCCATAGGGATTTTCATTGCACAATGCATGCATCGTATAATGAAAAAAATCATACAGTCAAACCTCGCATAAAGAGCGTTTCGTTTAAAGAGTAACTCGCTTAAAGAGCAGAATTTTCTCTGAATGGTCGCCTCGCTTAACAAATAAAACCAATCAAAAACTCACTTAACAAATAAATTGGGTTTCGCAATCCCCCCCACAATTGGTCATTTACAATGGTGTTTCGCTTAAAGAGCAAACTCGCTTAAAGAGCAATCCTGTGAAACGCATTCTGCTCTTTAAGCGAGGTACAACTGTATAACAAAGTGTGTCATAGAACAAATTATTTTCGTTATATGTGGTTATGCTGTACTAGGAAGTTTTTACTTGCCCCAAAACTCAGCAATGGCTGACAACAGCACCCAAATTGTGTGGCCTAAGTTGTACAGCAGAATGTCAACCACTATCTTTGAAAGTGCAACATTTCTTCTTGCCTCACAAAGTTCTCCATCATCATAGGGAAACATAGTTTGAAGCAGAAGTTAGAAACAGTTGGCACCTATATCTAATTCCCCTCATTGTTAGAAGAGGGTTGAAAACATTTTAATGTAAATAGCAGTGTGCAACAAAAATAGCTTTATTTGTAGAATGCATGATAATCAGAGTGGTGCTTGCCCTGAATAGGTGGGATATAAGTCAAATGAATGAATGAATACACCTGGAGTTCTCAACCTTTTAAACCCTGGGGCTGGGTCATGTTCTCTCAGACAGCTTTGGGGGCTGGATGGCCATTTAGCCCTTCTTCCACCACATGGCACTTCCTGGTGAGGTGGAGGTGGTGGGGGTCCACATGAGATGGCACTATGGGCCACATCTGGCCCATGGGCCGCAGGTTGTAAATCCCTGGAATACACTATAGTCTGAACAGAGACTCACCCACCCACCCACCCTCTGATTTGTGGTCTGGACCAGATAGCCCTGCTGCCCCCCCCCCCCAATCTTCAAATGCCAGAACTATCCTGGACCTATTTGGCTACACTAGCAATGAAGGAAAACTTGTTCAGTTAGGCCTTGAAGAATATAACATTTATTTAAACCAAATGGATTTTGTTCCAGGAGATTCATGGGGAAACTCTTGTTTCTTGAAGAGATTTCTCTGCATTTCCCTGCATCACCTATTCACCTATCACTAGATAGATGTCAGATTTGATGGATGATTGTTCTGATCTTCCAGGTTGCTTCTTGCTCTTGTGCAGCTCCAGTAGGTGGAATAATAGTAACAATTTTTAAATCCATATTTTTCTTTTCTTTTTCCCCCCTAAGTGTGCCAGGAGGCCGTATGGGAAGTCTTCAAAACTTTTTGGGGTCGGCTCCCTGGACATGAAGAATACCAGAAGTGGCTAAATCTATGTGAGGAAGAAACTATGGGTATTTTTGAGATGGGTGATAACTTCAGTCAGTCTGATGAACATCAAAGCCTCATAACAAAGGTAAGGGAAACAGGCTTTAAAATATTTCAGCCTTAATTCTCTGAAGTATTATGAGATCTTTTCTTCCAGCATTTTGCTTCATAAATGCCACAATCAACCATTATCAGACTAATATTTCCATTCCTCAAAGATCAATCCAAGCATACAGAACTGAACTTTATGACTTTCTTGTCACTTCCAGCACTGATTCTATGTTTATTATTTCTCATTATTATTTCCTTCATTAGTTCCCTGAGCTATTTGTTTATCACTGTTACATTGTTCCAAGAATAATTGAGGACACCCGTGTGTTATTTGGCTTTTCAAAATTAGCTTCCATGATTTATACATGTGTGTGTTTTTTTGTTTGTTTGTTTGGGGTTTTTTTTGGCCATTCTGAGGAGTTGTGAATATTTAAATATTATTGTTTTTAGTTATTTTGGCACTGAAGCACTATTTTTAAAAATACTGTTGTGCATTGCTTTGCAACTGTCAGTTGAAAAGTGGTTTTAAAATAACTGCAAATGAAGATTGCATAATAAGTTACAAATGCAATTAACTTCCAGAACGTAGCCAAAAGGTGAATGTCAAGAATATGGGGTAAAATTTGAAACTGAACTGAATCTTCTGGAGCTAATTTATCCTTAAAGTACCATAACTTTAGACAATAAACCTGCTTTTAAATTCTGGGATGGTAATTGGATTAGTTTATGAGGAAAAGAGATAAATTGGTTTATGGTTTGTGGATCCTGGCATTTGAACAGAGGCTTGGTCATAATGGAATTTTTTTGGTCACTTCAAAATCTGATCCTATAATGCTGTTTATTATGCCTTTCCCCCTTCCGCTCTTTTACATTAGTGCTGAAAATCATCATTTTCCTTAGTGCCTTGTGTGCCAAGGAGGCATAGAAAAAAGTAACTAACCTCCCACTCAGTTGATTAGTTGTTCTTTTCTGAGGAATAATCTTACACAGCTGGTATCTGTTAGCCTCAATCATGGTTTTGTAAAGTGATAGGGTGATAGAAAAGGCAATTTACAAATTCTGTACATCTAAAAGACTTATAAAGGAATTAGTACTGTAAAGCAGTGTTACAAAATTCTCCACAAAGTCTGTCCAAATCCATTCTTCTGGTTGTATTCTCTTCAGCAAGCACAGAAAGTACTACTAGGGAACAGATCACTGCCTGAGCAGGGACAATACCTTTGTGGAATGTGACTGGCACACAATCAAAGATTGCAAGAGATGAGATGGGGAGAGTAGTGTGCCTTACAAATGTGAAAATTTAGTGTTGTGTTACAGTATTTCTTTTGTTACTACTGCCCAACATGAAGCCTGGAGGGACTAGAACAGTGATGGCAAACCTTTTAGAGACGGAGTGCCCAAACAAAGGGGTGGGATGAACTCTGTGCTGGGGGAGGGAGGAAGCACTCCCATTGAATGTTTTAAAGTTTTAAGCATTAAGTTTTAAGATGAATTAGTATTAACATAGGATTACCTATGATTTTAATTTGTAAGCGGCTCAGAGTCGGGTTTACCCGATTGGAGCGGGATAGTAAATACAAGTAATAATAATAATAATAATAATAATAATAATAATAATAATAATAATAATAATAATAATAATAATAATAATAATAATAATAATAATAATAATAATAATAATAATTGCACTGCTGGGCAGAAGGGCAGGGAACTGTGCTGGGGGAAGGAGGAAGTGCTTCCATTGGGCTGCTGGGTAGAGGGACAGGGTGAACTATGTGCTGGGGTCAGTGGTGGGATGTCAAAAAATTTACTACCCCACCGTGATGTCATCACAGTGTGGGCGGAGCCAACATAATGATGTCATGACATTGTGGGCGGAGCCAAAGAAAAAATAATAAAAATAAAATAATAATAATAAAATAATAATAAGGACACGCACAAACACACACACACCCCTTAACCCACCCACCCACCCACCCACAACACAAGGGCAGCAAGGAGGCCATGCATACGCGCCAAGCACTGTAGGCATGCATGCACACCAAGTGCTTGGCGTGCATGCGCACTGGGGGAACCAGTGAAAAGGTAAGCCCCGAAGGTGGTTCCCCCCAAAAGCTGCTACCGGTTCTCCGGGACACTGAGAAAAGATACTACCGGTTCTGGAGAACTGGTGAGAACCTGTTACATCCCATCACTGGCTGGGGTGATGGCCAACAGAGAGGGCTAAGAATGCCCTGTCTGGCACATGTGCCATAGGTTTGCCACCAGTTGACTGGAATGTAGGATCACATGGAGAAACATTTCCTTAGTAAAGAGCACAGGAGTACTATTTCATAGAATTATAGAATAACTGAATTGGAAGGGGCCTTTTAGACCATTGAGTCCAACACCCTGCTTAACACAGGAATCCAAATCAAAGCAGATCTGACAGAGGGTTATCCATTTTTCTCCTGAATGCCTCCAGCATTGGAGCACTCACCACCTCTAACCAGCTCAGATGTTTTTATTGATAATCTGCCTATATCTGGCTTCCTATATGTGTTTTGCACTTTGGGGTGAAAGAGAAGAGATCCTGCCCCTCCTCTTTATCACTATCTTTCAAGGATTTGAAAAAAAATGCTATCATATCCCCTCTCTCAGTATCCTTTCCTCAAGGTTAAACATGCCCAGTTCTTTCAGGCTTTCCTCACAGGGCTTGGTTGCCAGTCCCCTGATCATCCTTGTTGACCTCCTCTGAACTTGTTCCAGTTTGTTAGCATCCTTCTTACAGTGTGATGTACAGAATTGGACACAGTATTCTAGATGAGGCCTAACTAGTGCTGAAATAAAGGGGGACTAATACCTCACGGGTTTTGGAGATTATACTTCTGTTAATGCAGCCTAAAATAGCATTGGCCTTTTTTTGCAGCCACATTGCACTGTTGACTCATATTCAGTTTGTGATCTACAACAATTCAAATATCCTTCTCACTCATAGTATTGCTGAGCAAAGTACTGTATTTATTTATTTATTCATTTTATTTTATTTTATTTTATTTTGTCAGATTTATATTCCGCCCTACTCACACAAGCGACTCAGGGCGGAGCACAACAGACATAAAATAAACCCCTAAAAACATGTATCCTCATTTTGTAACTACCGGTATGCATTTTCCCCTTCTTGGTATTGATCTTTGCATTTCTCCCTATTCAATGTCATTCTGCTCTTTTCAGCCCAGTATTCAAACCTATAAATATATTTTGAGTCTTGTTCCTGTCTTCAAAGATATTAGTCATTGCACCCAATTTTGTGTCATATATGCAAGTATGATAAGTATTATCATACTTCCTCATCCAAGTCATGAATGAAAATATTGAAGAGCATTGAGCCCAGGACTGAGCCTTGTGGTACCCTACTTCTTACCCCCTCCCAGTTTGAGAAGGAACCATTGATAAGCATTCGCTTGAGTACAGTTCTCTAACCAACTGTGTATCTGCCTGATACTTGTGCTACCCAGCCCACAGCTAGTAAGCTTGCTAATCAGATACAATTATTTATTACTATAATAATAAATTTGTGTCAGAAATTTTTCTGGTTTGAAAGGATTTTTGCAGAAGAAACTCTGCTCAGGGAACGCCCAAATGAGGCTCCTTTCATGTCCCCAAGAGCTGGGACAGAGACGGGCTCTCAATCCATCATGTAGTACCCGGTTCTCAAACTGCTGACTTGCCAGCCATCCAGCTAACAAGGCAAACTTTTTAACCACTAAGCCACTGCAGTCCCTATACCAGTGGTGGCAAACCCATTGCACGGATGCCAGAGGTGGCACTCTCTGTGGGCACCTGTGGGCACCTGTGCAGTCACCCCAGTACAGAGTTTGCCCCACTCCTCTGCTCAGCAGCCCAATGGGAGCACTTCCTCCCTCCTCCCAGCCCAGAGCTCATACCACCCCTCTGCCCAGCAATGGGAGCATTTCCTCACTCCCCTGTTGCAATGTTGGCACTTTGTGATAAATAAGTGGGTTTTGGGTTGCAGTTTGGGCACTTGGTCTTTAAAAGGTTTGCCATCACTGCCCTATGCTGTACTGTATCTTACTGTACTACTATAATAACTTATTAATAGTTTTATTTTCTTATAAAGTATTGCCAACATTTTATTTGCATATATCATAGCTGCTTTCCTATATGTAGCATCTTGAAACACATAATTAAATATTTTGAAATGTGAAACTGCATTGTTATTCATGTAAAATTCATGCAGAGGGAGGGGGCAAAGGGTCTGTGTTCAAGTGTACAGTGGTTGTTTGCATCCAATATTTGTTCTTCTTAGTCTTAGAAACAAAGGACTGACGTTCTCAGACAGTGCTGACATCAGGAGCACATAGACTGTGGCCTCTAAGACCACATCCATTCAATAGCCTCTCCCAATACAGCACTTACCCCTTTCTTTCAGAGGTGGGAAAGAGGCACGTCTGGTGTTGCTATTAGTAGCGCAAGTACATTTGTAAGGTAAAACCATTGGGTGGGGGATGAGAAAGATGAAAGTCTCTTCTAGCCCCAATCTCCACTATAGAGATCCTCATTTTCCTTCTTTGGAAATCACTGGAATGGGAAGAATCAAGGGAGGGGGGCAGTGAATTTGTTCATTTGTAGATACATATACATTACATTTTTCATATGACCTTGTAGGACTGAAGAAAATGATGTCTCAAGCTAGAATAAGTCCTCCTTACTAGTTTCAGTTTTTTACAATTAACAACTTATATCATTATCTTATTTGCATAGTGGTGTCTGCATAGTTCTATTTTCTTGGGACTCTTCACATATAATGAATTAATTTACTTTAATTTACAATTCCATTCATAAGCCAGTAATTCAGTATTATGCACTCAAAATTGACTTAGATACATTTGTTTATTTAAAGGATTTGTTTATTGATTTTTTGCCTAGCAGAGCTCCCAAAATTATGTTTTTATGTTTTGTTGGTAAATTCTGTTCAGTTATCTTCAACATCAGAGTATAAGATGCACCTACTTATTACCAAAACAGCCCACTATATATAGTATAAGACACACTCAATTTTTCCATTTTTTTGGAATAGTAACCATGTTAGTCTGTGGTTCAGGCATATCAGAAAACAAAATAAAAACACTGTAGCACTTCAAAGACTAACTGCTATATTTTTATTGTTATCTTTCATGGATCAAGTCCACTTCTTCAGACAAGGAGTGAAACTTCCAGGCATGGTTTATATATACCAAACATAAGGGTCTACATGTTAAAGGAGATGCCATCACTTGTCAAAAATGTCTGCCTGTGCTTTATGTAGGACAAACAGGACAATCTTTACGCAAAAGAATTAATGGACACAAATCACACATCCGGAATGGCAACACAGAAAAACCTGTTTCAAACCACTTCAATCTACCTGGACACTCTATCCAAAACCTGAAAGTTACAATTCTGGAACAGAGAAATTACAAAACTAAGATTGAAAAAGAGACAGCAGAAATCAAATACATCCATCTGTTAGACACCCATCACAGGTGATTAAATATTAGCAAAGGGTTTCTGGGACGTTATCAAATTTGATACACAGATTGCTATATGCTGCTAGATATTTTATATATTATATGTTGGTGTATTACAAACTTTCTGCCTATTCTCTTTAGCAAAACAGGAAGTAACCAAGTACAGTGTTTTTGCTTGTTTTCTGACATGCAAGTAAGAGGTTAATCAGAAACCAGAATGGGCTTTCTCCACACCTTTGAGATTGAAAGGGAGACATTTAAAACTAATATGAATAATCTGTTGTTACTGATAGCTGTAGGAAGCTGTATTGTTATGCCTGCTTCTCTGTCATTCTGCTTGAGCACATCCCCTTTAAAAGGTAGACCCTTACGTTTAGTATATATAAACCGTGCCTGGAAGTTTCACTCTTTGTCTGAAGAAGTGGATTTGATCCATGAAAGCTAACAATATAAATATAGCAGTTAGTCTTTAAAGTGCTACAGTGTTTTTTATTTTGTTTTCCATTTTCCAGGGTATTTTAAATTGGGGAGGTGGGTCTTATATGTCAGCAAATATAGTAGCTGCTGCATATATGAGATTTCTATAGTATTATGCACAATAGGTATACCACTGAAGCACCTGGTTCTTGACAGTGTTTTTAGGGTGTTGGTATTTATAATAGGATCATCTAGACATTTATTTTATTATTTATTTATTCAAATTTATTATCCCGCCTCAATCGGGCGAACCCGACTCTAGGTGGCTTAAAACAATACAAAATGTCACAAAAGAAACTAGGCCGTCCCACTATACCCCCACAGATTTGGTTTAAATTAATCAACAAATTCGACTGTAATTAGCACAATATTAAAAAATTTAAAAGTTAAAACATTAAAAGTTTAAAACAGCGACAAGGGTGGCTGTCCTATCAGATCAGCCACCCAACATGGGACCCCACATTCCTGGAGCCCCACACCTGCCCTGCCAGCCAGGTTTTCAGGCCCTTCTGAAAGGGCAGGAACTCTGTCTGTAAACGTAACTCAGTTGGTAGGAGGTTCCAAAGGGCTGGGGCGGACATGGAGAAGCCCTCCTCCTGGTGCTAGAGAGATGCGCCTCTCTAGCCGATGGGATGACAAGAGCGCCTCTCCGATCCACCCTGGTGGGACGGACAGATGTTCTTGGGGTGACGCGGTCTCTTAAGTATCTTGGCCCACTACCATATAGGGCCCACTACCCGGGCCGCCACATTCTGTACCAGCTGCAGCCTCCGAATGGTCACCAAGGGCAGCCCCATGTAGAGAGCATTACAGTAATCAAGTCTGGAGGTGACCAAAGCATGTGTGATCATGAGCAAGGAATCCCGATCTAGGAGTGGGCGTAACTAGCGTATTACATGAAGTTGTGCAAAAGCCCTCCTGGCCACGGCTGCCACCTGCTCTTTGAGCAGTAGTCGTGAGTCCAAGAGGACCCCCAGGTTACGCACCAGGTCTGCTTGGGGCAAGACTGCCCCATCCAGAACCAAAGATGGCAGCTCCCGAGATAGCACAGGACCCCTGACCCATAGCCACTCAGTCTTGCCAGGATTCAGTTGTAGCCTGTTGTCCCCCATCCAGACCTTGACAGCTTCCAGGCACCTGGCAAGGACTTCCACTGCACATGTGTTTCCCAACCTTTGATTTTTGGACTTTAATTCCCAGAAGCCTAATTCAATTCCCAAAGCACTGATCAACTAATGTACTGACTTAGGCTTCTGGGAATTGAAGTGCCCCTGACTCCCTGAGGATTGTGTACCCACGTTGGGAACCACTGATCTAGAGTTTCTTTTCATAGAGTGATATAATGGATCAATAAAGCACTGATATGATGGATCAATAAAGAAGGGATGATAACCACTAGAACATTCTTATTCTCAGTTCAAAGCTGCTATATCAACAAGCATACCTAATTATGTAAGTGGGGAGATGCCTGAGCTCTGTTAATGAATTGAAGAAAGTCCCCTATAGTCTGTAACTTGGTTTGTGTATCAGGATAAGCCAAGGCTAACTGGAATCAGTAGCTAATTATGGATAAGCAATGTGCTGATATATACTGCCCAAGCATTCTTGCAGCTGGAGCAGCTAGCAAGCCACAAACCTCTGGTGTATGATCTGTTGCATATGAGTTCTACATGAAGTTTCACAAACTTTAGAATGACATTGGGCTTCCTAGGAACAAGTTCAGCATGAAAGGTGGCTTGTTGTTTCATCATGAAGTGCTTTCAAAGAGAAAGGTTGGAAGAAATATGAGTCACCTGTACTAAAAGCAAGCTTTTTTGAGTGCATCTCACACTACTAAGTGTAACATTTTCAAATTAAGCTCTTGGTTTGACTTAATTCATCTTTTCAGTATACAGTCAAACCTTGCATATAGAGCGCCTCTCTTAAAGAGCAACTTGCTTAAAGAGCAGAATTTTCTCTGAATGTTTGCTTCATTTAACAAATAAAACTAACAAAAAACTCGCTTAACAAATAAATTGGGGTTCGCAATCCCCCCCCCCAAGTCACAATTGGTCACTTACAATAGTGCTTCACTTAATGAGCAAACTTGCTTAAAGAGCAATCCTGTGGAACACATTATGCTCTTTAAGTGAGGTACAACTGTAACCTGTTTTTTGAGAGGGAGTTTTTCCCTTGAATATTGACCTGTAAATGACATATTCTATGACCATTCGAGACATAACTTAGTCATTAGCATTACAGCTAAGTAAGTGTCTAAGTCAGTGCTGGCTGTTTAGTTAAGTGAGTTAGGTATCTGGATGTGCAGCAAGAGGTTAGGAGTTCAATTCTCCACTGTGCATCTCCAAAGTGTCAGCTTGTGTGGCCTTGGGCAAGCTGCACAGTTCCAAGATGACCCCGAAAGAAGGGAATGGCAAACCATTTCTCAGTGCTCTCTGCCTAGAAAACCCTGAAAAGGGTCATCCTAAATCAGAACTGATTTGACGGCACAGGATTATTGTTATTTATTGTTATACATTTTAGAGAATATTAGTGTATTGTGTGTATGTATAACAAAATATTCATAGCATTCAGTCTGAACGAGCAATATATGGACAATAGCCTTATTTCCAGAAAATAATTATCTTGTTTTGTTCTGGTAAAAGCCACTTTGTACCTTGATCTCTGCTAATTTATTATATTCATAAAACCAAGTCCAGGGGAATATTTCTGACTCTTTGTGAACTCCATAAAAGCTACCTACTCAGAGTACTAAGCCTAGGCAGCAGGAGAGAATGCCTAATCCCTCAATATCCAGAGTGACAGCACACTTACATTTGCCATCAAACCCAAACACTTCTGGGAAGTGTTATTTTAAGCCTGCTGGTCTTGACCAGGTCAACTGCCAAAGTAATTTAGAGAGAGAGGTGTTTGAGGAAAATAGTTTCTGCGCTGCTCAAATTTTGCAGTGCCCCATTCCAAGGAACGATAAGGCTATGAAGCAGGTGAACAGATGATTAATAAGAAATTACAAAGTATCCGTCAGCATATGTACAAAGTGCTTGTCTTTGGCTTTTTATTAAAATGGATTTTGTTATGTTATCAGAACATATGCAAAACACAAAAATAAATCATCATAATATCCATGTTGATTACAGAGCAAAGTTACTGTAAGAATAAAGAATATTGAAATCTCATGTATAATTCACAAGTGGTTATCCAGTTCAGATAATATTTTTTTTAAAAAATACCACATACAGTTGTACCCCGCTTAAAGAGCATAATGTGTTCCACAGGATTGCTCTTTAAGCGAGTTTGCTCTTTAAGCGAAACACCATTGTAAGTGACCAATTGTGGGGGGATTGTGAACCCTGATTTATTTGTTAAGTGAGTTTTTGGTTGGTTTTATTTGTTAAGCGAAGTGAACATTCAGAGAAAATTCTGCTCTTTAAGCGAGTTACTCTTTAAGCGAAACGCTCTTTATGTGAGGTTTGACTGTATAATTAAATGAAAAATCTTCTATCCCTATCATAACTGTTTTGATGATCTCCCTCATATTGTCTCTCTCATATACTGTACAGATACCTAAACAATCTTAAGATACCTAACTTAATACTTAAGATACCTTAAGATACCTAAACCTCTTAAGATTCTTCTGAATCTGTCTATAACATAATAGAATATGGGGCTAATAAAGAACATTGTGGTAAATGCCAAACTCATTATAGATAGCCTTTAACACAGGAATCCTCAACCTAAAGCCCACGGGCCGGATTTGGCTCATTGCACCAAATCATCTGACCCCACACCCTCACTCCAGCCGTGGCAGCGGCAGGACCACCAGTCCTGCCCCTCAACAGTCTGAGAAGGTGGGAACCGGGGCCCAGATTAAAAAGGCTGAGGATCCCTGCTTTAACACAACTGTGTCTTGCAATTCAAGTAGCTTTTTAATGAGTTGTATTAAGTAGAATAATTGTGAAGTCATTCATTTTGTTGAATGGGATGTCTATAGGCAAAGTAGCATTTAATTATAGGGAAATTACATTTTCAAAACATTTTAATTGGGTTCGGCAAAGTGCACCCACCCAGATATTGGTAGATTGCAACTAATATCAGCCTTATCCAATATAACTAACAGAAAGGAATTCTAGGAGTTGCAGACCAAACCTTAGAGCACTATACTTCTTCCTTCCCTACTTTGAACTATGATTTAAATCTCCTGGATGATACATTTTCTCTTCTGCATGCTTAGCTATTTATCATCAAGCATGGTTTCTATTCTTCCACTATCAAATCATTCAGACTTCTATTTCTGATTAATACAACATTTTCAAACTTCTGGAGAATGTGTGAATTGGTGTGAAAGACTTCTTCCTTCTCTCCTGCAGCTTGTCCAACTTGTGAACAATATGTTTCATTGCATGAGAGCCACAGGGTGGAAGGAGGAAGTCTTTCATTAGTAAAAATCATCACTGTTTGATTACATTGTGAGCGTGGTGAGATTTTGGATAACAAAATACTTCCTGTCCCATGGCTCTCATGTAATGAAATAGATTATTTGCAAGTCAGCAAAACATTGGGAGAGAAGGGGAAATCTTTCATTTCTGAAAATCTCCCCTTGCTTGTGATGTCATCACCTGTCCCTAGGCATAGTTATACCAATAGGATTTCAGTCACTCTGTCAATGAGTGAGAGGGGAGGGGACTGACTGCTGAAAACACCTGAATACACTGCAGGAGCCTCTCTCTCGTTTTTGCTTCACATAATTAGCAAATTAGCTGGTTTTGTCTCATAAATGGTTTTCAGGAGGTAAAAATAGGGACCAATTTTTCAAACCAAAATATCACCTCTGTTGCAATCCCTCTGACACTAACATGCTTTCAGTTCTAGTCATAGCCTATTTATCGTTTTCTCTGGCTATGCTTGATTCTCTCTGACTTAACATGTTTTCTCTGGCCATGCTTGATTCTCTCTGACTTAACATTTAGGTTGCCCTTGCTCAAAAGCCAGTCATATCTGACTCTAGGTTTTAGTGCTCATCTGTGTTTATAGCCAAAGAGCCTGCAGACATTTCTGTGGACACGAGACAGGCATGCTTCAAGACTGGAGTGCATGGAATGCTGTTTACCTTGCCACCGAAGTGATCCCTATTTATCTACTAGCAGTTTCTTGCTTTTGAACTGCTAGTTTGCCAGGAGGACTTAACATTTAAGACAGACTAAATGTAATTTGATAAATCTTCTCTCACATAAAGACACCTGATATTTACAAACCAATATTGCTAGTTTCCTTCTATTACTGATTGCAGGTGAACCCTTAGTGGTGGTGTTGGGCAGCCCTTTTGGGCTTCTGTAAACTCCACCCTCAAATTTGGCTAGTAGAAGACATGTGATGAGGGGTTTTTTTTTTCAGTTGGAAAAATGATTTAAAGGGAAGAAAGGGTTAGACAAAGTACAGGAATACTTCATGATCCCACATGAATGGGTGTAATCCTGAATCCTCTGGAATTTGGCCACTGCTATTTTATTATTTAACACAGGGATTCTCAACCTGTGGCCCGTGGTCCAGATGTGGCCCATGGTGCCATTTCATGTGCCCCCGCACCGCCTCCACCACACTCAGAAGTGCCATGTGATGGAGGAAGAGCAAAATGGTTGTCTGTCCCTCAAAGCTGTCTGAGGGAGCATGACCTGGCCCCTGGCTTAAAAAGGTTGAGAACTCCTGATTTAACACACAAATAAGGCTTTTTAAAATGAGGAGCAGCACACCTTGGACTTGGCAATGAAACTGCATCTTTTGCACCATTCGAAGCAGTTTTTGTTATTTCTCTCATGTTCTAAGTAATGGCCTGGATCCAAAGAACAATATGTATGTGTGTGTGTATATATATATATATTTTTCTGGCTACAGGACTAAATTCTGTTGGCTGTATATGACATGCCTTAAAAATTGGAACTGTTAATAATGTTGCTGCTGTTTGATTCCCTATTGGCAGTGCTTATGTTTATTTTCAGTATTTAGTTTGATGGCCTGCTCCATTTCAAAAGCTTTGGGCAAGTAGTGAAAGCCAAACAAAAGAACTCCCATCTCTCACCCAGCAAAGCAGACTAAAATGTCATTAAATCAGAATGTTAGATCCCTCCATCTTTCACTAATCTAGTCATGAACTCTACAGTGTTGGATAATGTATGTGAAAAAGCAGAGCTCCTTGCTATTATTACCCTAAGGCTGTCAGTATAAATTCATGTTGGCTGGTATTCTCCCCCACTTCTTTTCTAAAAACACACAAAAAAGAATGCCTGACTGGTACCATAATTCAAATCCATTGTTTTAAATATTTTTTTCAAAGCAATCTAAACATGCAAAGCACTTTTTAAAAAATCTCTTAGGATTTTATGCCATTGTATCTGTAAAAAAGCATCCATCAAAGGTAAAATGTATCAATCCAGATATTCCCTCTAGTCTTAAAACTGGAACATTCCTCCACAATTCTTTAATTTCTTGCAGAAATGGCACTGTTTGAAGAATAAATAAGGGATTTTTTTTTACCAGAGACACAATGTGGTTGTGGATGTTAATGGGTATGTGATAACACTGTCCTGTTGAGTCATTGTTATCATGCTCACCTCAACTGTAGCTACCATCTTATGTTTCATGGAATGGGGAAACGGTTGCCAAGTCTCACATTTTTATTGCAAGAAAGCCAGATCTGGGGTCTACTTTCCAGGTCTCAGGTTTTGGAACTGAAATCCAGTGAATGGGATGCCACCTAATTAGTAACCATGTATTTTGGTGTTCATAGTTAGAGCCTGGAAATAGATACGCTCATGAAATATGCCCTGCTACCCCATGAAACCACCACCATCAGGCATTACTTCGTGGGGGACAGACTGGATGTTAAAAACCCTCCTTGAATTTGGTTACTCGCCCTCCTCTTCTATGCTTCTGGCTGCCTTCTTCTCAGTTTCTCCACATGTCTAAGTTCCAATATGATCCCGGCCGCATAATTAGACATTACAACCTAAGTAGTCTCCCTGCTCAACAGCTCGCCGATGATATTTTCCGGAGACAGCTGTCATTGAAAATGCCACTGTAGAATTTCCTGTTCTGCATCAAAACATGGACAGTGAAGAAACACATGTTCCACGTCTTCCTCCACAGGCTGGCAGACGAGGCACAAAGCATCGTCATCAAGCCTAAATCGGTGTTGGTAGGTTCTGGAGCAACCGTGCCCCAACAACAGCTGTGTAAGGTAGTAGTCCACTTCTCCATGCTGTCTTGTTGACTGTATGTTAATGTGCGGGATGAGATGATGAGTCCACCATCCCTTGGTCGATGTATCTCAGATCTGCTACCATTGCGCTGTCCTCTCTGTCCTGGCTTCTGTGGCAATTGTGCATCATTCCGTCACCTGATCTCGCCTTCACTGGTAAATCTTCACCCGTTCCTCTGCCAGCAGACGGATCAGCATCATATTGGCAATGACACACATGGCATTGTATGCCCGAGCCACCCACAGGGCACTCCTACGCTATATCAAAGTTATTTGTCACACGTACGACATCTCTGCCTTGGCTTCTGACCAGATTGGGGCTGCATACAGCAAAATGAAACTAACAATGCTGAAGAAGAGTCTTCAGCGAGTCTGACATGGGTCTCCAATATTTGGCATGATTCTTGTCAATGCATTATAAACTGCTCCAGCCCTTGCGCTCCCAATTTGTAAATGCTCATCGACGCGTAGCCTGGTGTCTTTCTGGTCACTCAGATATCGTAGTGATGGCTGCGAGAGTATACTGCAGCCTCTAACAGTAAGAGTGATGGTTTCCCTAGCTTTCCTACTGGTCATGAGAAATGCCTCAGATCTGCTAGGTGCAAGCCAGCTAACAAGAGCCACTGACGAATTTTGGCAACACTCTTGTTTGTGGTTTGGACAACTTCCTCTAGATGTTTGGCAACAACCACTACTGGCCACATCGTCTGTAAACCCAACTGTCCTTGTCTCTACTGGCATAGGCAACCAAAGCAACCCATCATACATAATATTCTACAATAAGGGACCGAGCACCAAATCCTGTGGAACCCCTCCTGTGATGTTATAGGTTCAAAGTCCGGCATCAGAGTTATACATCAAAGTTCGATCTGTAAAATAACTCATGATTATGTGTCTGATGTACTCTGGAACCTCCATCAATCTAAGCGCATCCAGGATATGATCCCAGTTTGCTGAACTGAATGCATTCCTCACTTCCAAGGTGACGATAGTGCAGTAGTTCTTGGCACCTTTCTTCCAGAGTTTGCCTTCTTTGGCCTTGCGGGCAATATCTACAACTACGTTGATGGCATCCATGATAGATCTTGCCTTCTGGAATCTTTGTTGGCTTTTGGACAATCCACAAGCTTTTTTGCTGAACTCCTCCATCCAGTTGCAGATGATCCTCTCGTGTTTGTGTGTGTGCGCGCGTGCGTGCGTGCGTGTGTGCATGTCTGCCTGCCTGCCTGCCTGCCTGTCTCTCTCTCTCTCTCTGTGTGTGTCTCTGTCTGTGTGTCTGTGGGTGTGTAAGGAATAATAGAAAAATAGGAAGTGAGAGACTGAATATAATGTATACACTCCTAATGAAAAGCATGACATGGAATCAGATACACACAAACCTTTTCATAGTTTGACACATATGTGATAGAATATTCAATCAGCACTTCCAATTACAGTACTTGGCAGTTCTATGGTGTGGGAACAGCTTTAGAATGTAGCCATTTAGAAGATGGCTGTCATTTATTTCAAGCCCTTCTTTAGTTTGGAGGTATTTTGGATTCCACTGTCTATATTCTAGTTTATATTCTAAGGCTCAGCAAACTTGGCTCTCCAGGTGTTCTTGGACTTCACAGAAGCCCTGATCAGCAGGTGCACTGACATGGGCTTCTGGTAACTGAAGTCCAAGAACACCTGGAGAGCCATGTTTGCTGACTCCTGTAGTGTATTAATTCTTCTGCAACATTAAAATGGGACATCTACATACAGTACTATATAATTCCAAAACCTCTTGCTCCAAGTATTGATGAACATCTACATTAACAAGACATGAAACTGATCTCAAATGTTTTAAGAGGGCATACAGATTTTAGAATTCATCTCCCAGTGCTAAATAAGCTATTAGTGAGTAAAGAAAAAGAATTTATTTTATGAATTAACCTAATGTTCTGTTCAAATTTCTGTAATATATTCATTATATCTTGTAGGATATGATAACCAGTATTTCAAATGGTGATGGCTGATTTTGCTATCTGAGTTAAGAATTCTCAATTCAGTGCTTACGGTGTTCTATAGTTACTGAAACAGAGTCTTTTAGGTGTCTTCTTTTACCTTTGCTGGTAGTTCTGGAAATGCCTGAAGAGTCTGATCCCATTGACTAGACTGCATTTACTTCCCACAAGTGACATTCAAAAACCAAATTTGTCTCTAAACATGTTTTTGCTTCATTTTAATTTGGGATATTGTGTGATGTAGTGGTTAATGTGGCAAGCCACCATTTACTGTAGAGAGAGGCCATTTGATTTTAATTTTCCAAACTTGTCATTGCTTTCTGAAACACTGAAGGATACAGCCTTTAGATCTATGCAACAAGCTTTCTTTCTGGAAGTTTTCTCAGCATGGAGCCCTCTGTATGTGTTGAAAAGCAAGGTCCACTTGTCCTATCCATCCTGCCACAACTGGAGACCTCAGTTGCAGAGAAGGCAACTTTTGCATTGGAAAATAATGGGTGCAGTAGAATAAGGAATGCAAAAGTATAATTTTGTAAAATACAGGTTCTCACTTAGAATCTGTTTTTCTGTTTTCTAGAAACTGACTTTTGCTAAAGAAGCAGTGACTGGGTGAGTATCTATATTGCCCTCTATTACACAATACATTGTGAGATATGTGAAGCACCATTAAAATCATTTATACATTTTCTTTTCTTCTGATTTCTTGGCAGTTCCTGCAATGACTGGTCTTGTGGGTAAGTCATTTGCCCTGTTTTTAAGTTTCATAGTGTACTTCCTTTCCAAGTGGGGGGTGGCATTCATTTTAGTTCAATGATATTTAAAGCATGATTCACAGGCATTCAAAAGCATTGCCAGTTGCTTAAGCAAATGGAAGTTCACCTATGACAACATCATATTAGACCCTGTATAACTTTGGCATGTATGTTCAAAATATATTTTTGCCTACTTAACATGGCATGGTTACACATGATAATACTTTTGTTAACTACAGCGGCAAGCAAAACATTTGTTCAGCAGTGGCTGAAAACCTTTTGCTTAGTATAGTTAGTTGCACTAAAGTAGACTTATTGAGCCAATGGGGATTTGGTAGTCAACTCCTTCATAATTTATTTATTTATTTATTTACTCATATTTACTATCCTGCCCCAATCGGGTAGACCCGACTCTGGGCGGCTTACATCATAGATTAAAATCACAGGTTAAAACCTTAAAAATTCATAAGAAAAATTACAACAACGCAACAGATAAAAACAAGGGCAGAAAGGGGTGGCTGTCCCTTAAATCCCTTAAATCAGGTAAAATTATCCTGTGCTTGAAAGCCAGTCACATCCAACTCTAGGGTTCAGTGCTCATCTCTGTTTCATAGCAGAACAGCCAGCGCTGTTTGAATTTGCAGACGTTTCTGTTGCAGACATGTCTAGATACTGGAGTGCATGGAACGCCTCCACAGTTGATTACCAAATCCCCACTGGTTCAATATGCCAACACTAGTGTGACTTACTAAGCCAAGTAACCACTATACAAGTACTTGTGTGTTAAGGCATTTGGCATCTAGCTTAACAGTTTCTTATCTAAGAAGGAAGAAATTAAACCCCTAAAGTGTTATTCTGGGGAACAAACCCTCTAAGATTGACATCAAAGAAGTGTGCACCTATTTCAATGCATTCAAAGGAGTTCTGGCAATATACTTTCTACATGAGAAGAGACTGGAAGCATTTTCAAAAGCGATCTCTGAAATGGCACAGAGATGTGTTATACAAAGAAATATTTTCAAAGTCATCCTGGGCTAGGCCAAGCCCATGGACTCACTTGAAATCTCTTTGAATTCTGCCTATGTGTTGGACATAAAAAACAAAACTGCACAGCTGCCCTTAACTACTCTGCCAGTAGATTTAGATATGTATTTCTAAATACTGTAATGCACTAACTGGAAAGATAACTAAAGGAGTTTTTTTAAAAAAGAAACCATAACTGTTCTCATAAAATGATTTCATAACCACAACAGCATTAAAAGCATGAAATTATAAAATTTGGCAGGTTTAGGTACCAAACTAAAGGCAATAGTCCAAAACAAAAGTACACATAATTTCCACACTGTTTTATCCCCATTCTTCACAAATTCCCTAATTTAAGAAACATTTTGGAGGAAGGAAGTCTATTCATTTTGTATCTCATATCCCTCTAAATATGTTATTTGTAAAGGAACAAATTGTGGACCTTAAATTGAACAATGGGTTTATTTTAGGCATCTTGTTATGTTTCAGATATAAAGCTTAATATTTATTTAATACTTTGCATGCACAAACAGAGAGTCAGTAATGTGACTTGCCCCAACTTCAAGGATAACTAGAATTCCACAAGGGAAAAGTTTGTTAAAATTGAATATATCACTGTAAAACTTCCTTGGTCATCTTTATATAAACTATGTACAAATACATGAGAATAGAAATTATTTTTGCACTATCACAAATGTGTTTACTTGAAAGAAACCCTACTGAGTTCAATGGGATTGTCATTGTCTCCTAAGAGAGTCCATATAAGATTGAGGATATTGGTCAAAATCCACTTCACATTGTAAATTGCACTAGAATAGAGCTATTTAATAAATGGAGCTCTGGTGACTCAACTCCTCCATAAATTCCATAACAACCACCCACCCAATTGGCCTATTTTAACTGCAACTTACTGTGCTAAAGTAGACCTTTGGTAGAAAAAGCCCACTTGCATTAATGGAATTTGGAGGAGTTGAATCACTAAATTCCCATTGATTTGATGGGCCTACTCTCATGTAATTTAGTGCACCAAGCAACAATATTTTGGCCACTATGTATCATACCAGGTTTTTTTTTTTGAGGGGGAAGGCAAAATTATTTCCCCATTTCACATTATAATTGCCTTATTGCTAGGCATGAGTAATTTTTTTTGTTTTGTTTTGTTTCTTTAAGATGGTGAGTGGATGTGTTTAATGCAGAATGGAAAAGAAGTGGTTAACATTGTGGTATATCTGTGTGTGTGGACTGACAAATGGGCTAATTGTTCTCTGGTTCTAATAACTAGATAAATTTCAGCTTAAATTTGGAGAATGTGTGCTTGAAATCACACCTCTTGTTCATCACTGCTTCATGTTTCATGATGGCGTTTCTGATGGCTACCATTTTTTTTTACTCAGAAACTCTTTTGCTACAATGCATAATGATTGAATATCAAGTCCAGAAACTGTGTGCAATTGGGGGGGGGGATGGGTAGCTATCAGGAGGACCACAGGAAAGGCTTTCCTCAAGGTTTTATCTCAAAATGACTCTCACAGAATTTGAAAGGCATTTAAATCAAATCTTATTTATTAAGATGTTTTATCAATTTGCAATGTTTTGTTGACAGTTTACTTAATAATTATATATATAATTATTAAGTAGACCAAAACTGGATATACAGTAAAACCTCGCATAAAGAGTGACTCGCTTAGAGACTAACTTGCTTAAAGAGCAGAATTTTCTGTAAATGGTCCCCTCGCTTAATAACTAAAACCAACCAAAAACTCACTTAACAACTAAACTAGGGTTCGCAATCCACTCCACCAGAAGTCACAACTGGTCACTTGCAATGGTGTTTTGCTTAAAGAGCAAACTCGCTTAAAGAGCAATCCTGTGGAACACATTAATGCTCTTTTTAAGCGAGATACTACTGCGTGTATCTCTCTCTCTCCAGATTTGGTCTACGTACTAATTACCAATCCTGGCCTATTCTGTTCTATATTTGGTCACCTCCTTTGAAGTCCATATTCACTTCATTTCAGATGCTAACCATTTTCTAACAATGAAAATGTAGGGGTCAAAGTAATTGTTTTAGAAATAGAAGATAGTTTTGCATTAAGCCCTCTCCTTTCTCAGAAAGTAGCAAAACCCAGAAGAAAACACTCTCTGTAAACAGTATGGGTTTCCATTTTGCTCCATTCCCCTCCACCCCACCCCAGAGGGTCTGGAAAAAAGCCTATAGTAAAACTAATCTTTAATGTGTGGTTTGTTTTACTTCCATTGTGCACATGTGTTTCCATCTTTCTGAAGCCAGGAGAAACACTGAACAAAGCAGCATTTATTTAGCTAGATTGGCTCTTAAATTATAGACAGAAGAAAGAAAACAAAGTTGTGACAAACACCCACAGCCTTAACTACCAGCTTTGCCAAACTGGGATTTAAAAAAGTGACAAAAGATGGGCAATTTGTTATATGTGAAAGATGAGTATTATCTTTAGGCTGCTCATGATGACAGTCCAGATGTTTAAGTTTTGTGGATAGACAGGGGCTACTCTTGCCTAGGTCTTTTTTCTTACATTAGCACCTGCTCCTTCTTGTCTTTTAGGCTCAGTTGAAGCTATAGTTTTGTAAAGCAGGAGGGGATAATGCCTAGTTTAGGGATTGCATGTGGCCAACTATTCTGTTTTTTCAGGAGATAACCCACCCAGGTAAAGGTACAGATCACCCTTGCTTGAAAGCCAGTCATATCCAACTCTAGGGTCGGTGCTCATCCCCATTTACAGCCAATGAGCCAGCGCTGTCTGAGTCTGCTGATGTTTCCATGGGCTTGTGGCAGGCATGCCCTTTAAGAATGTAAGGTAAATGAGAAACAGCTGCATTGCTGAAGAGTGACCGTCTTCCAGCAGTACGTACCTGTTCACATGTGCGCCAGTTTAGTGTCCATGTAGCTGCTGCAACACCAGCTTCTGACACTACAATGCTTAGACCAGTCCTTTCTGCAGCTGAATACCAGAGCTCCTATTCACATCGTTTGGCCTAGTGGGAAATATTTTGTGGCCAAAAGGTGTAGCAACAGGCATATAAAAGTTCTGTAGTCCAATAGCAGTTTGAATACAGTGTATCTTGACAAACCTTACATTTTGCAGTGAAAATTTCAACATGACTCTATTTTAGGATTTCTTCAAAATCACATCACTTTAGGATTACTTTCAAAACTCTGAGTATAATTTTCTATCAGCTTTGTTTCAGCTCTGCATTGTTTTACACACCTTAACAGAGTTATGTTACCCTGCAAGACCTTACCTGACTCTGTATTCTGTTTTAGCTAGAACAAGAGAAATCCAAACAGCAGCTTATTAAAAACCAGTTGCTCCTCATGTGCCACAAACAATTTCAAAAAAAAAAAAAAAATCAGACATTTTTATGTTGTAGTGTCTTCTGAAGCATTGGCACTTTGCTTTTGTTGGATAGTATGAAACACCAATAATAATTCATTTTCAGGTGGTCCAGAGAAAGCCAGGAATTCTTTCCAAGTCTGCATATTCCGAAGAACAATGAACATGCATTTTAACTAGGGAGTTGAGCCTGTATTTAGTTTCAAAAATCTTATTGTTGTTGGCTGCTACCCATATTTGAGTATACATATTTCCTGGAAACAGGAAAAATGGCACTGGTGTGAATTTGTTCTTAGGTGGATCCCAGCTAGCCAAGAAGTGACACACACACACTATGATCATGGTGCTATCTCATGTGGCACTTATGAATGAGACATGCAGGATTTAACACTGTGACTGCAATGGACTGCTGCAGCCTTGAGGATATTGACAAGGTTCACTTTCATCTGTCATTACCTCTTCTGCCTCCATGACCATTGGGAATCAGAAGTGGTTTCTCCTCCACTCATTTTGCCATTGGGCCAAATATGATGGCTTCCACTGACATTTCCTCCACTGAGGGGGACCATAACCCCACCAAAAGGGGCTCATCTGCACATAGCCATTGGCTCCTTTAGGGAGTCAGGTTATTTACTACTGCCCAACACTCAGCACTGAGTCATTAGCTGTCCTGTCAACTCCATTACTGTATTGGGATGTCCAATTCTCCTTTCTATTAAACATGATGAGAAAAGCTGTTCTTTTTCAAGAACAGCTATGAAGAAGAAGAAGAAGAAGAAGAAGAAGAAGAAGAAGAAGAAGAAGAAGAAGAAGAAGAAGAAGAAGATGATGATGATGATGATGATGATGATGATGATGTCTGGAATAAATTTAACTTTAATGTTCTTGTCCTTTTTCCACTGTTGTTTCTTGTTCAAATCATAGTCTGAAGAGAAGACATGCATTTCAAAATGTTCACTGCCACAAGTGTTTGCAGGTGCATATTTTCACATTTAATCACAGTGAATAGATGCAAAACCCTTCTACCATCATTTTGTTGAAGAAAATAGGGATATGCTTACTTACTTGTCACTTTCATTCATAACTCAGAAATGTTGCTTTTCTGAATTCTGTCCCTTGCAATCCCATCATGGGCAGTAGCTATATTAATTGCTGATTACTGGGATTTGTAGTCCAAAAAGAAAAGAAAAGAAACTTTCCCCTCTACTCTTATCATCACACTAATTCTCACTAACTTGTATTATGTTACTTTCAAGTAGCCTGTCCTAGGAAGGATGTGTTAACAAGCAGGTTTCTTCTTTAAAATATTTAGGAATGTTTCATCTCTCAAAAGTGGTACCGGTATTTATTGCTGCATAACTGAATTCTGATGCTTTTTACAAGAATTTATGGCCTACATAGCTAAGACAGTGGGTGTATGTGTGCAAAGCAAAATGGAAAAGAAGTAGTTATGTTGTGGTATACCTGTGTGTATACACTCAGAAATTGGTTACACGTTCTCTAATTATACTAGCTAAACTTTCAGCTTACAGTTGGAGAAAGTGAATTTGAAATCACAAATCCTGATTGCTTTCTGCTGCAAGGTAGTGTTTCTGATCTCCAACATTTTTGACTCGGGAACTCTCTTGCTACAACATTATATAATATTTAAACAATACTGATTTTGTAGTTGTTAAGGCTTTTAAAATTCAGGTGTATCAGTACATAAAAGGGAAATAAGTGTGCCTAGGGCATTACAAATAATAAGAACTTAAATGAAGATTTTGCAATCTGTTCACTAATTAATAGAAATAATAACTGCTGTTATGTCAATTTTGACTCATGGCAACCCTTTTCAGGTTTTCCTAGGTATAGAGTACATCTCCATTCCTTTGGGACATCTTACCCAAGGACACATAAGCTGGCTCTTCTTGGAGGCACAGTGGGAAATAAAATTCCCAACATCTGGTTTCACAGTCAGATATCTAACTCATTGAGCAATCCAACCAGCTAGAACAATGTTTCCAACCTTTGATTTTTGGACTTCAATTCCCAGAAGCCTGAGTCAATTCTCCAGAGCACTGATCAGCCAATATACTGACTTAGGTTTCTGGAAATTGAAGTCCAAAAACCAAAGGTTGGAAAACACTTAGCTAGAAGAAAAGAAAGGAGGATTAAGTCAGGTTTAATTAGTGTGCATGTGACGGAGAATTGGCATATATTCACATATGCACTTATATGCCCACTACTACATTGTATGTTTACTTCATATACTGTACTAAGAATATAGTCTTCACTAAAAATAAAAACTTCAATTTCTTGCCCTTTGGGGAAGATACAAATAACAGAATAAATAAGAGAGAATATAACAAAAATAGTAGGGTTTGATAATGATGGAGATAATTAATATCAGAAAACAAGAGAGAAATTTGGGGGCATTCTCCTTCTATTCTTTTAGTAATATATGTAGAAAAATAAAATTTGAGTACAATATTTCAATGTTTAGCATTCTTTAGCTTTTATGGTATTAAAGTGAGAATTTCCAGGGTTTGTAGTTTAATTGCTCCTTAGAGAATAAACATCCAATGAGAGGAAATTGACTACCTGCCAGAACTTTCACAGTGATAATATTCTCTTTATTCATTCAAAATTCCTTTATATTATGTACTCAGTGCTGAGGTAAGCACTCACCCCCCCCCTTGAGAAATAGCCAAGGTATGTCTGCATTAATTAAAAGTCTGACATTTGTGCCAACTTTACAAGGTTTCAAATTGATTTAAAGATCACGGAATACAGGACACACAGCTGACGCACATATTATCTTGCTGAAATGCAGGTTATTTTAAAGCATACACTGGGGGTCATTCATTTTGCATCAATTCCCACGTTTCTGCATTCTTCTTTAGTTAAGGGTATGCAAATGCATGTGTTGTGTATATTATGTCTCTTGGGTTTTCCATGTAAAGACAACAAACTTCCAGTTGCAGGATTAACAGTTGACACACCCTCAGCCTCCCAATTCAGATTTGAGGAAAAGTTTAAATACTCTAATTGGAGGAGAAGTCTTTAATTACAGAAACTCCCTCCCTGAAGGTAATAGCAACATCTTTCTATAGGCATAATTTAACATAATAAGAACCTGGCAAATACTTCTTGTTTAGGAATGTAAATCTTTCCTGATTTTTTTCATGTTGGAAAAGAAGGTAAATCTAATTGTTGTTCCTGTTGAAGTCAACATTTATGTTTGCCCCAATGATGTATTGGCTTAATGGCAAATGAGCTTCTTTGCATTCCAGAAATGAGGTGTTGAATAGGGAACAGCCATAACTTGATGTAAATCACACACCACTTACTCCCAAGATTGTAACAACCTGATGAAAGACCTTCGAGGAAGTGGCTTGTAGGAGAAAGCTATTCTTAAATTAATCTGATTGCATGCTGTGTAGTCCTTAAAAGGTCAGAACCAGGACCTTGTATTAGCCTGAAAATGCACCTGGTGTGTCTTTTTCAAGCCTCACAAAGCATATTCCAGAGACTATACATCTAGTTTTAAATAAATAAGCTGGAAGCTCCATTTTGTAGCAATTAAGGTACAGTAAAACCTCGCATAAAGAGCACCTTGCTTAGAGAGTAACTCGCTTAAAGAGCAGTATTTTCTCGAAATGGTCGCCGCACTTAACAAATAAAACCAACCAAAAACTCACTTAACAAATAAATTGGGTTTCACAATCCCCCCGCTAGAAGTCACAATTGGTCACTTACAATGGTGTTTCACTTAAAGAGCAAACTCGCTTAAAAAGCAATCCCGTGGAACGCATTATGCTCTTTAAGTGAGGTACCACTGTCTCTGAAATGTGTTCAGGGACTTCCCTGCATATATATTTCATGCTGGCAAGTTTTGTTCACATTGGATTTTAATGAATAGTGGATATTTCTGCTACAAAACTATTTTATTTGCTATTTTGTAGTAGTGCTAATGGTATTGATTTTATATGTTTTACTTGGAATTGTGCATTTACTATTCTACAACAAACGTAGGAGGAAGACGATACCTTTGTTTTGTGTATGGAATTATTCTACAGCAGTTTTCTTTGATTATAAACAACCACTTAAATCCATTGGACTGAACATGAGGTATTAATATGTAAAATAGATGATTACATGTAAATCTAAAACAAGGGTGCCCAAACCTTTTGGGCCATGGGCCGGTCACGTGGTCCTTCCCATCAGAAGCGAAAGTAAAACACACATGTGCATAATGCTGCTGTAAATCACTCACAGCTGTCGTAAATGTTTATGACAGCTGTGGATCATTTACAGCAGCATTATGAGCACGAATGGACACCTTATGCACATGTGCATGCACATGCGTGTTTCTGGGAGTAGCAAGGGTAGCACTAATTGGTGCTGTGGGCTGAATCCAGACCGTGGGTCAGTTTGGGCACCCATGATCTAAGAGAATAATTTTCTAATCAGTTGATGTGGCAAAAGATGGACTGAAGGGCTTTTCAATTGTGCATTCTTTTTTAAAAAAGAACTCTTTAATGAGTGCATGGACTCATTATATAATAAAGAAAAATGTTGCCACTTTTTTAGTATAAAAGGCATTAACTGGTGTTAAAGATGTTGCTAATATGATAGAATCAAAATTTCTCTTTACTTTTAAATATTTATTTATTTACATACAGTTTTAGAGCATAATGCGTTCCACGGGATTGCTCTTTAAGCGAGTTTGCTCTTTAAGCAAAACATCAAAGTGACCAATTATGACTTCGGGGGGGGGGGATTGCATACCCCGATTTATTTGTTAAGTGAGTTTTGGTTGGTTTTATTTGTTAAGCAAAGTGAATATTCAGAGAAAATTCTGCTCTTTAAGTGAGGTGCTCTTTATGCGAGGTTTGACTGTGTTGCATTTCTGTTCTGCCTTTGCGTAGCTATCATCATTAAAAACTAGATACAGTATATCACAGATAGATTGTTGTTAGAAGTGTGGGAAATTACACTCACAGATTGACGTAATAAGGGAGATTGAGCAGAGAGTGGCAAAACATGGATTTATTAAATAATGCAAATACAAGGTTTTAAATCACCTAAACAGTTGTAGCTATGTCCTTCGAGTTTGTCACTGGCCATGTTTGTTTTGAAAGCCTCCCCCCCCCCCCATCACAGTAATAAAATTTGTTGCGACAAATTTTCCATTAGAGCTGTTTTTTACTGCCTTATCCTGGAATGGAAAACATGCTAAGCTATCTCTCAGAATCATGATGCCGAGACACACAAGAGGGATATTCTACTTGTCAGAAAATTGGCTCCACTAATTAGAATTCTAAGTGGATCTATGACATATCAATGTGTGTGTTAAATATTAACCCAAAGAATAACATTAACCTTGAGGTGAAACCTCAAAATATTGGAATTTTCATAATTTACTGCACAAGTTACTCATTGCAAGTTTTTTTTATCCTCGTGGATGATTGTTAAAAACTATGCTTCTATTTGGAGGGAAAGTAGAACAGTAATGAGAAGGCAAAACAAAATAAAGAAAACAAAATAAAAATAAATTAAAAAACACTGTAGCACTTTAAAGACTAACTGCTATATTTTTATTGTTAGCTTTCATGGATCAAGTCCACTTCTTCAGACAAAGAGTGAAACTTAAAGGCATGGTTTTTATACACCAAATTCAGGGGGTCAAAGGGAAAAGGGGTGTGGTCAAGCAAGATGACAGACAAGCAAGCACAACAATACAGCTTCACATAGCCATTAGCAACAATAGATTATTCAGATTAGTTCTAAATGACTCCCTTTCAATCTCAAGGTTGCTGAAAAACCCCATTCTGGTCTCTGATCAACTTTTGACCTGCATGTCAGAAAACAAACAAAAACACTGTACCTGGATACTTTCTGTTTTGCTAATGAGAATTGGCAGGAAAGTTGTAATATAAAATCATATAGCAATCTGTGTATCATATTTGATAATCTCCCAGAAACCCTTTGCTAATATTTAGTCCCCTGTGATGGGTGTCTAACAGTTGGATGTATTTGATTTCTGCTGTCTCCCTTTCAATCCTAGTTTTGTAATTTCTCTGTTCCAGAATGGCAACTTTCAGGTCTTGACTAGAGTAGCCAGTTAGATTGAAGTGTTGCCATTCCATATGTCTGATTTGTGTCCATTAATTCTTTTGCGTAACACGGTCACTATTCCAAAAAATTCAAGTAAAGAGAAAAAAAACACAAGGAAGACACCCAACAAAATTAGTTGTCCCTTGTATCACAAGGTCTTTAACAGGTGTATAATTTGTCACATGTTTTATTGGTACATGACTTGAAATTTGCTTATTTTATGTTCCTTTTGCATAAATGAAATAGAAGACCATAATAAAAATGAAACACGTTAAATGCAAAATAATAAAAATCAACAAAACAGCAATATTATATGAAATAAAAATAAAAACCCTAGCACGTAAAACATTATGGAACTTAATTAAAATAACCAGGCAAAATCCTTACAACATATGTACAAGTCAGTTTGTGAAACAAAGGTGTATCTTTCTAAAAACATATTTCCATGGTGGCACAAGCTCATGATTGTTCAGGTAGGTGTCCCACTTCAACTAATGTTTATCATTGCAGCAAATAACACTCTCCTTCAGGGACAAATGTGCAGAGGATTCAGCTTTAATTTAGCTGGATCAGAACCAGTGTTAAAGACAGGCCTTGTTAGTCTAAAATACATGCATATCAAAGAATTCAAAATATTTGATTGTCAGAATACATGTTGGAAGTAGTGGTGCATTTTTTTGACATGCATGTTTAATTTCCCCACAACTCTAAATAGCCTATTTGGAGGGGAGTCAGGATTATAGTATATAGGAGGATTTTTAAAAAATGTCTTTATCATGATCTTGATTACTGTCTCTCTTTTGTATTTGTTGTGAAATGGTACATTTCCTTTCAACACAAGCAGCAATGAGATTTGAGCAGAATTCTGGTAGGAGGGTGTTAGGGATTAGATAGCAATTTTTAAAAACTCACTACAGTATCTTCATTACAATCCCAATCTTGATCAGGATTCCAGTGAATGGTAGTTAAATATAAATAATTAAGCATGCAAGACATAATTATACATTAAACTCCATAATTTGAAATAACAGTGGCTAAAATCCTGTTGCTTACTGTAGTAAATCACACTGAAGTAGGCCTACTTTTAATTGTGACTTATTTTTGCATAGCAAATTGCTATGCAAATTGTAGGTCTATTTGAATCAATAGAATTTAGGGAGTAGTCAAGGCACCTCATTGATTAAGTGACTCTAGTGTAAATTATTACACTAAGCAGGATTTTGGCCACTGACACAACAGGTGAGTTTACCTGTTTACCTTTTACAGAGATTGCCTTTTAACCATTATTTTCTACCATGGAATATTTTCAGAAGCTGAAACCTCTGTTTATCATAGTTATGTCATCAAGGCATTTATGCAAACAGCATTAATCACAAAAAAATTAAGATATAGTTACCTCATTGGACAGAAATCTCTCTTAAAAGCAGGTGACCAGCTCATGTTTTCAGTATAAATATGGTTGCTCTATTTAAGTGCCTTTAGGTGACTAATATACTCTGGTTTTACTCATACTTGGTTTTTTTATTGCTCATGTTACATTTTTTAAAATTTGCTTATACATATATATGTATACATTAACATTTTGCTTAATACCCAGCCAAGTTGGTCCAGACCTTCATTTATGCAGGTAGGCAATAGATATTATTGTTACATAGCCTTTTATCTATGTGTATAAATGATGGATAATTTTTTTCTTATAGGAATAATTGGATTATAAAAATGTTACTGAGAAGTGTAACTGCTCCTCCATTCCCTAGTTTTGCAGATAAATATTCTCCGTAGTAGATAAATATTGTATTGTGTTCTATTGTAGACACACATTTTCTGCCTTAAAGGTCAAATGACGTAAAAGGGAAACATTTTTAACAATGTTTTCATTTCAACCGTAGTTGATACGTTATTTTGAATGCAACAATCAGAAACATCTAGAAGTTCGATGTTGTGGCCAAGGATTTAACAAGAATTCTTATTATGTGTGGGAGACAGAGGTTTGTGACCTGTCATGTCCCCTATGGACCACTCAATCATTGTTCTTTACAATTTTATTAAACCTGAAAACTAAATCAATTAAACAGACCAGTTTCTGTCCTATGGTTACATCATTGGCTTTGGAGAGCTGTATTTAAGGATACATTATGTCCTCTCACTTACCATGTGATTTGTTACAAGGATTTCGACATTTTAGTAAAACACAATTAACATTAAAGAATTTCCAAATTCCTTGGACCACGTGTGCATGTGACTTGTTGTTGTTGTTGTTTGTCTGTTTTGGGTTTATTTGCCTGTGCTTCAGCTTTCACTTTCTGCATGGGAGAATCTGTGTGTAAAGAAGCCTTGCCTTGATTAGGATGCCTCATTTTTTTGTCTCTATGTTATTTTTGTGGTTAGATGGGTTGTCTACCAGATATAGGACCTTCTCATTAGTGGTGAGCAGTGAGTCTCAAATTTTGGGACTTCCTGACATCCTTTTCTTCTCTGAGGTTTTAAAGGCGTTTATGTCAAGTGTCTGTCAGTGTTTGATACTTTGAAATGGCTCGTGAGGACAATAGCGCCACTAGAAAATGTTGTCATTTAATTGTGTTTGTTGGAAATGCTGTCTTAGAAGCTAGATATATTTGATGGGTTTTGGTAATAGACAACTCAATACTAGAGACAGGATTTGTGAAAATGCTCTTATTTTAAGCTTGCAGTCTGACTTTCATTATGTAGAATTAATCTATTCTGGGGGTATAGGTCAAAGGCTCTTCAGCCTCAGAAGGAAATAGCTTATTTTCATTCAGTTCCTCTTTCTCTGAGAGCCCTGTCTGACCACAAAGAGGCAGATTATCCCTTCCACCTGATGTTCATCTCTTCCTCTCTGTGTCTCTGCTCCAGCAATGCCAATTTGCTGACCCCTTACTAACAACCATAATGTTCCTCTTGAAACAACTTCCCTAAGGGTAAAAAAAATTACTGTAGGCCTCCTTAGTGAAAAATGTACCCAGGACTTCTGCTTTCCTTGTAATTCCCTGTGTACTGCTAGCTCTCTCGTATTTTGGGGTAGTGAACTGTGTGCCTGCTGAGTCTGCACTTCACTCTGGATAGGGTGCTCCAGAGCCCCAAATCTTGGCACTCCAGGTGCTCTTGAACTTCAATTCCCAAAAGCTCAAGTCTCTGTGAATATGCACAGTAAACCCATTCATGTGGATTCACAGAGAATTGGGCTTCTGGGAACTGAAGTCCAAGAACACCTGGAGTGCCAAGGTTTGACATCACAGTTTTGGGACATCAGTAAGTTGGGGATATACCAAAAGCCCTACATTTGATTTAGCAGTAATTAACTGGAGGAAGTGCATCACCACAAATGAAGAAGCGATTCATGATTTGAATGAAACTGCATGTGCTAATTAATATGTACAGAAGGAAAACTGGGAAAAATAATTTAAAAATAATTAGCTGTGGATCTTATCAGAAAGGCAAAGACTATGACCAGGTGCTCTGTGTGCTTGCTGAGTCTGCACTTCACTCTGGACAGGCTATTCCAGAGTCCCAAATCTCCCTCCTTAGGGCTTTTTCCTTTCTAACTCAAACTTGCAAGCAACAACCTTTCAAATGAACGAAACTGTGGTTCTGTGACAGCTCTTTAAGTGGAGGACTACTGCAGTGGAGGAACTTGTGACCATCCTAATTCAAGGCTACTAGTTCAGAGGATCCAAAGGAACCTCTCTGCCTTTTATTTCATGCTTTGGGTTATTTGAAAAAAAAAGAAAGAAAGATGTTCATCAAATCACAACCATTAAAGAGCCAAACCAGTGTGCAGAGTGTGCAGCTACAGCTCTGCTTTGAAGACATGAAATAGGTAGTAGTGTGCTGGAACTGAAAGATTCATTGGTTTTTTCCCCTTTTCTGATGGCTGCTTTCTGCACATAGTTTTAACCACCTGGTTTATAAATTTGGTTGCTAAAGAAAGAAAAGAATGTTAGTGATGTGTAAAAATAAACAATCTTCTGGATCAGAGATTATGGGGAAAGAGTAAAAAGTTTGAATATAGATTTGAAGCAAAAAGAAAGCCACCTAACAACTGTAAGAATATAATAAATAATTGACAATTTATTGTGATTTGGCAATTACCTAGACTAAGATAATTATAGAATCATAGAATAATGGAGTGGAAAAGGCTGTTGAGTCCAACCACCTGCTCAATGCAGGAATCAAAATCAAAAATATCTGACAGATGGTTATCTGATTTTCTCTTGAAGTCTGGAGCTCTCACCACCTCCCAAAGTAATTGGTTTCCCTGTAATACTGCTCCAGTTCAAGTCTGGTTTCCTGTAACTTGAAGTCTGGTTTCCTGTAACAGGATACATTATTATGTATCCTGCACTCTACGATTGATTGAGAACAAGCTCCTCCTCTATAATGACATTTCAAATATTTGAAAAAATGCTATCATATTTCTCCTCAGTCTTCTTTTCTCAAGACTAAACTGTCCCAATACTTTCAGTCGTTCCTCATAGGGTTTGGTTTCCAGTCCCTTCATCATCCTTATTGGTCTTTTCTGAACTAGTTCCAATTTATTGTCATGCTTTTTAAAAGTGTGATGTCCACAATTGGGCACAATATTCAAGAAGAGGCCTAACTAGTGCCAACTAGAGAAGAACTAGTACTAGTAGGATTTGGAGACTATACGTCTGTTATGCCCAGAGAGTGCATTAGGTGCTAATTGCTATTAATGAAAATAGCATTGGCCTTTTTTGCAACTAATCATAGTACCCAGTGATGGGATGTCAAAAATTTTACTACCACTCCATGATGTCATCACAGTGTGGGCGGAGCCAGCATTGTGGGCGGAGCCAGCATTGTGGGCAGAGCCAGTGTCATGGGTGGGACCATGTGACTTGGTGGGCGGGGCCAAAGTTGGTCATGTGACTTTAAAATATTTTTTAATTTTAAAATAATAATAAATAAATATAAAATCAATATAACCGGAACGTGGCCGAGAGGGCCGGAGGCCTCTTGCCGGGCGCCAGGACGCCTTCCCCCAACCCACCCACCCCTCTTGTAGGCGCTGCTCTGGCCGCCGCCGCCACAATGGTGGCCACCGGTGAGCGGCCTCTTGTCCTCCTCCATCCATCCCTCCTCCCCGGCGCGGAATTTCCTGAAGGCCCGGGCGGCCCAGGCACTCATCCTCAGAGGCTCCAGCTGGAACCGGAACGTGGCCGAGAGGGCCGGAGGCCTCTTGCCGGGCGCCAGGGCGCCTTCCCCCAACCCACCCACCCCTCTTCCACCACCACCACCCCTCGGAGATAGGCGCTGCTCTGGCCGCCGCCGCAATGGAGGCCGCCGGTGAGCGGCCTCTTGCCCTCCATCCATCCCTCCTCCCCAGCGCGGTGGCCTCCATCGGGTTGGGGAAAGGCGTCCTGGTGCCCGGCAAGAGGCCTCCGGCCCTCTCGGCCACGTTCCGGTTCTGGCTGGAGCCTCTGAGGATGAGTGCCTGGGCGGCCCAGGCAACATTTCTCTCTCCCCCCCTTCCCTGCTCAGACACAGAGAATACACCCCCCAACTCTGCTTACCTTCCCTCTGCTTATGGTATTTTCTCTCCCGACTAACAGCTGATGAGAGACTTTTTTTTAAACTAGGGAAACAAGGGGGGAAAAATTCAGCGATGTGATTGGATCTCTATGTCAGCTGACATAGAGATCCAACCACATGAAGGGAGGGGAATACAGCGATGTGATTGGATCTCTATGTCAGCTGACATAGAGATCCAATCACATCGCTGAAAATTTCCCCCCTTGTTTCCCTAGTTTAAAAAAAAGTCTGATCAGCTGTTAGTCGGGAGAGAAAATACCGTAAGCAGAGGGAAGGTAAGCAGAGTTGGGGGGTGTATTCTCTGTGTCCGAGCAGGCAGTGGGGTGACTGTTTTTTCATAACACATGGCGTATTTTCGGGTGGTAGCTTATATTTTTAGAGCCCCCCGAAAATCGGCACACGGCGTATTTTCGGTGGTCTCTTATTATGGGGGAAACACGGTATTTGCAATTTCAGTGCGCATGCGTCACTAAATTGGAGCCATTTTGACTCCAATTAAAAAAAATTTTTTTTTCCTGCCGGTGAGGCGTCCGATCCGGACGCCTCAAAAACGGTATTACCCTCCCGGAGAACCCTCCGGAAATCATCTTAACGGTTCTGTGGATCCGGTCAGAACCGGTAACATCCCATCACTGATAGTACCGTATTAGCTCATATTTAGGTTGTAACTTATAACAATTCCAAGATTTTTTAAAGTACTGTACTAGTGGAGTATTGCTTTTAGCATCTCTTGCTAACCTCATCTCATTCTTAGCTTTTGGCTTCTTAACATTATCTCTGCAGTTCTTTGCTATTTGTCTATACTCCTTCTTTGTTTGTCTTTCCTTCTATTCCCTATAAGTGTCCTTTTTATTTTTAGGTCCTCTCTGTGGTTTTTGTGAAGCCACATTGGTCTAGTTTTCTGTTTTTCATCTTTCTTTCTTGTTGGAAATGTTTGTAGTTAGGCATTTAGAACTGGGATGACCAAACTTTTTGTGCCAGGGGCCTGACCATGCCCCTGGAACAGCTGAGCGGGCCTGGCCACACCCCCAGAAGTGGTTTTGCCACTCCTGGAAGTGGTTCTGAACATCACTGTGCATGCACAAATGTACCCCCACCACTCCTGGAAGTGGTTTTGCCACTCCCAAAAGTGGTTTTACCTCTCCTGGAAGTGGTTCTGGATATCTCTGTGCTTGCAAATGCATCCCCACCACTGCCAGAAGTGGTTTTGCCACTCCCAGAAGTGGTTCTGGATGCACATGCGTGTTGGTGGCTGTGTCTCCTATCCACTTTTAGGAGCAGCGAAGACTTCGGGGGGGGGGGAGGCAGATGAATTGGCATTGGGGCCTGATATGGCCCATGGGCCATAGTTTGTGCATCCCTGGTTTAAAATTTCCTTTTTTAGAAACTCCCACCCATCTTGAACTTCTTTTCCTGATAGAATCTCCAGCCATGGGACTTTACCTATCATTGTTCTGAGTTTATTAATTACCGGTACTTGCTTTTCTAAAATCCAGCACACATGAATGGCTACATTCTGCTTCTGTTTCCTTCAAGAATTCAAGTAGAACATCATGATTTGTAGGTGCAATCATGCAAATAAAAGTTATTTCTTTTTCCAGAAATTCCCATTATAAATAATTTCTTTTATTCCTGGCAATATTGACTCATATCCAATACTAATATTTATAAATTTCATTGTTACTTTATGAATATAGAAAAAAATGATTTGATATTGCAATGCCACTATGCTCTTGCCTAACTTGCTATTTATGGATCAGACAGACCTCCAAAGTTCTCAATTCCTATGAATTGTTTTTTTAAAAATTAGTTTTTGTTCTACATGAGCAAGACCTAGCACTGTTGAGAAGATACTATTGAGTTTGGACAAAAATAGGCTAATTCAAATGCCACCTTACTCACTAGTGGCTCTGTTCAGCTCTGCCCTCTCATAGTATAAATTTGATATATAGGAAAAGGGGGAGACACAGGATATGTTAATTACCTCAGTCACTTTGGATTACTTCATAATGCTTGAATTGGGATTCATTAACTGTGCCTCCTTATTGAAATTTAAAGGAGGTCCCTGAATAGTTGTATCCTGTTATTCAACTAAAAGCTTACATCAGGGGTTCACGACCTATGGTCCGTGGGCTGGACCTGGTCTGCAGCATCATTTCATGTGGCCCTCACCACCACCACCACCACCACCACCACCACCACCACTGGAAGTCAGACACATTTACAACAGCTATAAATGCACCCGTAGTTTTAATAAATGTATTTATGACACCCGTGCATGCGTTTTACAGCAGTGTTTATGGCAGGGGAAACCACCAGTCTGGCACACTCAGCTGTCTGAGAGGGTGTGGTCCAGCCCACGGCTTGGAAACATTGAGAACCCCTGGCTTGCATAGTATAAGGGGAGATGACATGCGCATAGACTTTGCCCTAGTCATCCCCACACACAATTCTTCTTTAAATCTTCATGCATTGAGCCCATTGATCTTCAGGGGATATAAATATAATACACTCAATGTTCCCACTTCATCAGTGAACACTTGCTGTAAATTTGGCCAATGACAAAGCCAAGAAAGTGGCTTCATTTTGGCAGTCCAGAGTTTGATTGGGACATCCAAGAAGAAGAAGGGTTCCTACTCATAGAAAGGGATTGTAAGCATATTCAAGTAAATATGATTATCCGTCTTTAGTTCTTAGGACTGTCTATACTGCTGTGTCTTGCTGGATAGCTCACTGGTTTGAGTGTCTGGCTGCAGGGGCAGAGGTTGGGAGTTCAATTCCCTGCTGTGCCTCCTGGGAGAAGAGCCAGCTTATGTAATCATGGGCAAGCTTCAGAATCCCAGGTGATCCCCAGAAGAAGAGAATGGTAAACCACGTCTTTGCTTAGAAAACCCTGGAAAGGGTCATAAGTAAGAATTGATGGCACATTATTATTATTATTATTATTATTATTATTATTATTATTATTATTATTATTATTATTATTATTATTATTATTATTATTATTATTATTATTATTATTATTATTATTATTATTATTATTATTATTTTGTACAAATCAACCATTTGGTTCACAGCTGAGAACTGGAATAAAATTAACAGTTCTAGCCCTAACTAAGAACCTAAGCACTGTTAAGATAATGTCTGAGTATATATGCAGTTCCTAGTAGAGTTGCTTTTTAGAGAGTTAGGATGTTCAAGTCTGATAAGTCCAGAATTTCCAAATATTTGGGGAGTCCTTTGGGTATTGCTCCAAGGGCTCCGATCACTACGGGTACAACAACAGATTTCTTTCTCCATAGACGCTCAATTTCAATTTGTAAATCATGATATTTTGTGATTTTCTCCAGTTGTTTGTCTTCAATTTGTGCATCTCCTGGTATAGCAATGTCAATAAACCAGACCCTCTTCTTTTCAACAACAGTTATATCAGGTGTGTTGTGAGGCAGAAGTCTGTCTGTTTGAATTTTAAAGTCTCACAGGATCTTGACTCTCATTTTCTAAAACTTTCTCTACTTGATGTTCCCAATGATTTTTACTGCATTCATATTCAAACTTCTGACAAAGGTCCCAGTGGATAATTTTTGCAACCCTGTTACGATGTTGCAAATAATCAGCCTGTGAGATTTTGCTGACTCCGCTGATCAGATCTAGTGTTTCATCCTTTTCATTACAAAGCTGGCATTTGCTGTTGTTGGATACGTGCTGATTTTTGTCTTCATGCCATTTGTTGGCAAAACTTGTTCCTGAGCTGCCAAGATAAATCCTTCCATTTCCTTCTTCAAAACTCCTCCTCTTAACCTTCTCCATGTCAGCTTTGGGTCAGCCTTGCCTTCTATGTTTTTCGAATATTGACCATGCATAGGCTTGTTTTTCCAGTTTGCCCTGCGATTTTCTATTCTTTCCTTTTTATATTCAGCTTTCTTCTTCACTGTTTTTAAAAGTCCTCCTTTGCTCACTTCCTGAAGCATAGGCTCTTTACTTGTCTTAATGTAGTCATTCAAGCTATGCTTTTCTTCCTCTACTGTCTGTTTCAACTGTAGGAGTCCTCTGCCACCCTCAACTCTTGGTAAGTAGAATTGATCAACATCACTTTTAGGGTGCAGGGCATGATGTATGGTCATTAGCTTCCTTGTTTTTTGGTCTAGATTGTCAAATTCCATTTGGGTTCGATCAATTATCCCAGCTGAATATCATATAAGAGGCACTGCCCAGGTATTAATTTCCTTGATAATATTGCCTCTACTCAGTTTTGACCTCAAGATTTTCTGGACCCTCCTTAAATATTTTGTAGAAGTAGTTCTTTTGACTTGGTTGTGTAGCAGGTTAGAAGCTTCCAGAACTGTATCCCTCTTCTGATGTTATTGCTTTGCTACATTCTTCATTATCTAACTCAAATCCATCACCTTTGACAATTTTGCCTACCTTAACATTAATTGTTGTACATTTCTCAATTCCAAATTGCATTCTGTCTATACTAAATTTATTTGTAGTTTCCAGCAGTGTATGTAATTCAGCTTTTGTCTTTCCAAACAATTTTAGATCATGCATATAGAGCAAATATAAAACACAAATATCAAAAGTGATAGTGAGTCACCTTGAAAAATTATGTGCTTAATTCCAACTTCATCAAATTCTTCTCCACTAGCCATTAATTTTATTCACCATAGCTTCATTGAAGTCTTCATGAAACACTGAATATTATTATTATTATTATTATTATTATTATTATTATTATTATTATTATTATTATTATTATTATTATTATTATTATTATTATTATTATTATTATTATTATTATTATTATGCAAAAGGGTTTTGGGGGTTTGCAGGCACATCCCTCCCATTACCCTTTAAGTCTTTGTGTTGACAGTTTGAATCCTTTCGTTGGGCTCTTCAATAGCCCATGGGTATCATCTAGCTTGTTTCTAACCATATTTCTACAATATCGCATGTCAACATGTTCTTTAAAGTTCATGATGGATTAAGTATCTTTATGACATTTTTAATGTGTCCCTATATCAATGATTGAATATTTGCTTATATTTGCGTAGGAAAAAATTATGAAGGCACCAAATTAGTGTCTCTTTGTGCAATAAAATGTAAATCAAATTAAATGGATTTAAATTATGGCTGCTTAGATCTAGGTTGAATAACATGAAAAGATGACCTTAAAAGTGGTTTAAGTTTGGGATGGACCAGAGGCCAGTGACAGAGCAAATGCTTTGCATGTAGAAGATGCTTAATTTCAATTCCAGACACATCATATTTAAGGGGAATCAGGTGGCAGAAGCTAAGTCTGATTGATCATCCCAAATAGAATAGATCTGGAGTAGGTTTACTGAATGAATGGGATTGGTTAAGTTTATTGATCCTGATGATTTAATAGGTCTACTCTAGTTAGGACTAGGTTGAATTTTGAACATCACACATTTCTGGTGTGATGTAAGGCAGCTTTCTATTGTCATAGAATTATGAAACTATTCTTAGGGAGTTGATAACAGGAAAGTTTTACATTAGGAATTTGATTATTCCTTTCATTAGTAGGACACAAGGCAGAAAAACAGAAAGTGTTAGATTATCCTAGTTTCATCTCCTTCTTGTGGGACATGAAGAGAGCTCAATCAGAAAGTCATGCTGTAGGGCAGGGCTTCTCAACCTATGCCCGGGGGCCAGATGCAGTCTGCAATACCATTTCATGTGGCTCCCTACTGCCTTTGCCACAACCAGAAGTGCCATGTGTGGCAGGCAAGGCAAAATGGCCGCCCACCCCCCAAAGCTATCTGAGGGAGCGTGACCCGCCTTCGGCTTGAAAAGGTTGAGAACTCCTGCTGTAGGGGGCAAGTTGGTTTGCTCTATTTTCTGGCAATTGGACAATCTGATCACTAGAGTGGAGCAATCTGTCCCCAGAGTACCTTTTTGAGCCCCAGTCAGGGGCATTTGCTCTTTGGTGCAGGTGAGTGTACTTTAGTGCAGTTGCTGGGAACAGGACAAAATTGAGCCTTGCAGGTGTCAGAGCTGCCAAGGTTGTTTCTGCTGTCAATTTCTAATATTGTGAAGTGGTATAATAGGTGAGCCACTTTAGGATATTGATAAACCGAACACTTCCTCCATTTGTGCCATTTGTGGATATCATTAATTAAGCCACTACACAATAACTCATAGTTATCACCTGTAGTTACAATAAGTTTCTCTCATGGAGGAACCTCCATGTTTGGTTTTCAAAAAGTGGGTTGAGGAAGAAGAAACAAATGAAGGACCATAAAAAAAACATGAAGAAGATGCTGACCCAGTGACAGAGGTGGAGAAAGCTTTACCAATCAACTAGTAGCAAGTTGTAAAACCAGATAGGTCTTGCCCCCTTCCACTGAACCTAAGTGTTAAGGCATGAAAGGTTGCAATTTTCTCAACAGAAACAACTTTGCTAGAAGGAGGAGCTGGATAAATATACAGTATGATGAACGAGGTTTTAGTGCTGGGTTCCTCACATAGACATTTCCTCCAAAGTCCAGAATTCCATGCTGACTAAATAAATGTTTAATAGTTTTTGGAGTTGCTTCACATATTGCTAAATCTAACTATTCTTTGTGCTCGGTAGTATGTAGATTTATCCACATGTCCAGTACCATATAGGTTCAGTAACATTATATAGATATACATACAAACACCTACAGTATAGAGAAAGTATACCATAAATTATTGGAACAATTACTGTCATCCTCCTATCCTCCAAAAGCAGAATGAAAGATTATGAGAATCAGCTGTATCACATCTTTGGTTCCTGGATAGATTTGGTCCATGTTGCTTTGTACTCGTGTTGATGGCTGCAGCAGCAGTTCTGATTGAAAGTAGCCATAGTGTACTAACAATATTTGCTCAGTGTCATTGTGTTCATAGATTCCCTCCTGTGTTCCAATGACTCTTATCTTAGACTGGTGATTACTCAGTAATGTTTTTAATAAGATATGAATATACAAGTAGACTTTTGAACTAATTCTGACAATTTCATGTGCGTAGAAATATTTCCTTAAAATAAGCTAACAACAATAATCTCAAGGACTATATCAGTAATGAACTACAAACTTATTATAACCCAACAAACTGTTTTTTATACATGTGAATCAAGAGGAAACATTCTCAATGTTTAGTTTGCTGTATTTGTCAGAGTATAAGACGCATTGGAGTATAAGAAGCATCTCGCTATTACCAAAACACCCATTGTAGGTCACTATATACAGTACAAGACACACTCCATTTTCAGTGTATTTTAAGGTGGGGGAATGGGTCTTATATGGCAGCAAATACGGTATATTACAAAGGAAAATAGTTTGGCATTAGGCCCTTGTGCTGAGTATCTAAGCCAGTGTTTCCCAACCTTTGGTTTTGGACTTCAATTCCCAGAAACCTCAGTCAATTCCCCAAAGCACTTATCAGCCTATGGATTGACTTAGGCTTCTGGGAACTGAAATCCCCCTGAGGGGCATGTGCCACACGTTGGGAAACACTGATCTAAACATAAGTTGTTCATTACATGTGTGAGCAAAGTCATTGTTTTGTTCTTTCTGTATTCCCTGTCGCATATCTTTCAAGATTTGGAATATCCACATAAAGTAATTTTATCAAATAATAAAATCCCTTTTAAAAGACTGTAATTCATCACAGATGTCATAAATATCCACCAACTTCTATTGATGTCCTGGTTGTTTCATTAAATTGCTGCTTACAATAACAGTACTGATGAAATCTTTAACATGAGAGTGCAGTCAAAACCAAGCCACCACCATCAGACACCATGTTAAAATACCCTTCATGGTTTATACCCTGACAAGGAGCCTTCTTCCAATGGGATTTTATGCTGCTATGCTTCCTCTTCACCACAGACACCTACTCATTGACTTACTCTCTCTTTTTGTTTGAGCTAAACATCTTCGCCTCTCTCATCAGCCGTGTCCCTTAACCACAGGGTGGTAGTGGGCACAAAATTGAGGAGAAGCAGTTGCTTCTTCTCACATAATCAGCATAGCCCTCTGGGTTAGGCAGGGTGTTTGTAAGTGAGGCATTCCCCCATTGTTCACATTATAAGAGAACACATCATTGTTTGATGAGGCCAAGTGAATGCATCTTACCTGAGCCGTCCCCCCCCCCCCAAATTTTAGAACCTACATTATGTCAAAGTTGCAGTTAAGCAGTACCCTTCCATTTGGCAATAGCCTCCTGGGACTTAAAGAAGTTAAAATAGTATTTTGAAAGAAAGTGGAACTTTTATCCCATTTTTACACTACTCTTTTTGTTGTTTTTGTTTTCAGTTTTGGGATATCAACAACTTCTCCACCTAGTGATGCTACCACATTAAGAGGTCTGTTCTTCATTATCTATATATTCAGTGCCTAGGAAGTTGGTGGGGAGAGTGAAGTTTTCAGTTAACAATGATCAGGTCCCCCCCTTTTGTGTGGGTCTCATGGATTTTCTTGGGTATAGGGCAGTGATGGCATACCTTGGCACTCCAGATGTTCTTGAACTTCAATTCCCAGGAGCCCTGATCAGCAGGAGTGCTGACTTGGGCTTCTAGGAATGAAAGTTGAAAAACACATGGGGTGCCAAGGTTAGCCATCACTGGTATAGGGTTTACAACAGTGTTTTAGCCACATAAACAATAAACAAGAGAGTAGCATTTCCTGCACAGGGATATGTGCTCCACCTTGCACAGTTGTACAGTATCAGAGTTCATGTCACTCTTTTTCTAGTCACTTTGCCAACAAGCAAATTTTATTATTCATTTTATTTATTGGACTTATACCCCACCATCTGAGATGGACTCCCACTCTGGGTGGCTTATATTATTAAAAAAGTGAAAGAAACACCATTAAGACAATAAAACAACCCCCACCTACCTAATCAAAATCAGAACCAAAGACACCAAACTTGTGACAGAAAGGAAATGGAAGGGTCTACTATTTGGTCTTTAACAAACTGCTAAAGGCCTCCTCAAACTGAAAGGTTGTCAATTGTTTCTTAAAGGTCCCTAAGGAGTCAGTCAAATACAGCTTCCCCAGCAGTGTGTTCCAAAGAACCGGAGCTGCCACCAAGAAAACCCTATGCTATAAGTAAGGCAAAATGCCTGATGCTGCTATATTGATTCAAATGGCCATCGTTTTAAAGAGTTGTAAACATTTCATAAGGTTGGATTTGATCCCAACTTAATAGTACTGTAGTTAGAATACAGCAGATTAAATCAATAGGGCAGCTCATTCATGACTACTGTAACTTAAACCCCTTGATTTGAGTGGGTCTATCTCTATATATAAGCAACATCCTTTTATTTTGACTTGATATTCTTTTCAGGACTACATATTTAGGGTCCCCCCCTCTTTATCTGCTAAAGTGAAACAGATAACAGTATTCTACCATTTAGCAAATGCATATTTAGCTAATTCATATGAAATTTTATTTCCTTAGATGCAGCTGCCAATGTTCCACCACCTGATGTGGTCTCAATTGAGAGTCCTATAGATATAATCACCGACACAACTGAAGACCTCAAAGTATGCATAATGAGCATTATGATTTGTTGAGGGGTGGAAGCGTATACTGACTAACACCAAGAAAAGAATGGATTTTAAATATAATTAAATGGTTTGTGTTTTAAGACAGTTTCCAGAAGACAAGCCAAGATCAAGGCAACATCAAAAAGCCCTATGCTATGCTTAGCTGGTTTTTCCCTAATTGTACAAAGCTGTGTACTCAAATTGGATTTTAATTTCTAAACCCTTCAAGGTTGCCATGTTTGAAAAACTGTGCCTTTACTTTTGAAGCATCTGTTTTTATTTGTTGTTCAACTTTGTTTCATGGGTTTTTCTGCAATCATATTGCAATATCACAAGGGCAGATATAGTATTTTGAATTGCAATGTACAGTACATCTATCTGGAAAAAAAAGTTGTTAATTCATAGAGAAATAATCAAACAATTACCAACTTTCTGTTATTCCCTGAGGCCACATAGTTTTCTCTGTTCCTGACATCCTCATTTAAGCCCTGGGTCTTTACAAAGAGAAAGAGTACACACATGGGCTTCCAGAGCAGTTAGAATCCTAGTCCTGTCAGTTTGTTCTCTTCTGCACAGATATGTATACAGTCAGGTTTTCCTCTGCAGGCCACCACACCAAACAGCATGAAACCTTGCAGGTGAGATAGGGCATATATCTCTACTGCATAGTGTTTATGTGGAGACACCATCATGCATTAGCACCAATGAAGCCAATCATTCTAACTAGCATGCTCCAGAAATGACTGGTGAAAGGAAGATTTCGTACTCTAATTCAGTGGTGGTGAGCCTATGGCATGTGTGCTATATGTGGCACTCCCAGCCCTTTCTGTTGGCATGCACACCATTGCTTCCTCCCCCAGCACAGAGTTTGCCCCACCCCTTTGCCCAGCAGCCCATTGGGAGCGCTTCCTCCCTCTTCCAACACAGAGTTAACCTCGCCCCTCTGCCCAGCAGTCCAATGGGAGTGCTTCCTCATACCCCCAGCACAACATTCACCCTGCCCCTCTGTTTGGGCACTCAGTCTCCAAAAGGTTTGTCATCACTGCCCTAATTCAATAATAAATTTGTTTTATTTTTTCACAGGCCACCAATGAGATAAAGCCAGATGATGAAAAACTGCTGAAGCCATCTCCTGAACAAATGGTTGAATTTAGTATCCTTCTTCCTGAAGAAAAATATATTAAGGAGCTGAGTGACCCCTCTACTGAAGAGTATCAACAACTCTCTTTGCAGTTTGTTTCTGAAGTAATTACATTTACTTTTCATTTTTGTTATATGTCTCAAGAAGCTAGTAATGAATATAGATGTTTTTAAGCAATATCATTAGTAGATTCCCTCCCCCCCCCCACCACACACACACCTTGTGGTTAATAGCTACATTCTTCAAATACAGTAAAACCTCAGATAACGCTAGAACTTGGTTCCACAAGTCTTGGTGTTATCCTATTTTTAGTGTTATCCGATGCATGTTAAAATCCTATGGGATGGATAGGATAACGTTAAAGCTCGATAGAGATACATTGTAACCACACAGGCTTTAGTGGTTGTTATTTGATCCATCCCATAGGACCTTAAACCACCCCAGATTACTTAATGTTATGCGATTTTAGTGTTATCCGAGGTATTACTGTAGTTCCATTTCAGGAATGCCTCTTCCTGCAGAGAAACACCCGGAACACCCAAATGATGAAATTGAGGGTGGCCACACTGAAAAAGGTTAAGAAAGCTGGCACCAGAAATAGAGCATTTTCAGTTGTGGCCCCCAGACTTTGGAACAAGCTACCATCTGAAATCAGAGTCACCCCCTCTTTATTGACCTTCCAAAAATCCTTGAAAACTTCTATTTTACCAAGCTTTTCCAGGATAAATAACATCAAGTTAGCACCTTTGTGGTGTAGCTGTCTAGATTTTTTGCACTGGACACCTGTAGGTTATATATTATTGTTGCTTTATGTTTTTATACATTGTTATTTGTTTTATTAGGTCTTTAATGGGGCAGAAGCATTTGTTCTCCCCATCAGTATCTTTGGGTGTTTAGAGATTTGAAGATTGGACTAGGGTTAAATTATTTGAAGCAATGTTATCACGGTAGGTTTTCAGAGTCACAGGTGGCCTTTAAAACACTTCAAAAATATCCTTGATATGTAGATTGCAGAAATAATAAGATGTGTGGAAGCAAGCCTTGCAGGTTATAGTGTAAGATACATGAAGTAGCATCAGGTGGTACCATGACCATAGTTCCAAGAGGAATGCTGTGCTGGTCAGTCCTGGCTGTTTGTGTTTATTTTCTTGTACCTCCTCCATTTCCCCATATTTGCATATTGCTCCAGCACAGCACAATCTATACTGTTTTCCTGCAAATATAATCTAGTAGTACTGCTAATGATCAATACATAGTACAAAATAGGAAAATGATGGTAATTTTTTCATTATACCCTGCTGGTTATGGATGTTATGGAAAGATGCCATCTCCATTTGCCCTAAGGCACTTCATCCAAGTCAAAATTCCAGGATGGCCATTCTAAGTTGGCTCATGAGAAAATGCAGGATAACAACATGACATTCACATTCCTTTTTTTGCTATTTTAAATTTAGGACAGTAAAACAGTTACTGCATGGTTTACCCATATTTCTTGAAATATGTTGGCGGTTTGCGATGACAGGTCACATATTTGTTCTCTGGCTCCATGCCCTCTGACTGAGTCTACCTCATACATCTATGCAAACACTCCCCATTGTTCTCTCATAACTTCAGACAGCCTTCCGGTGAAATAATGAGAGCTGGGACCTTTGTTTCTATCTTAGCCTGGCATCCTTGCTGAGAAAAGTTGGCACTGAAAAAAATATAAGATCTCTAAGGCCTGGAAATCCTCCCCCAAACAGTTTATAATATACAGATGAAAGGTTATGAGAAAGGGCAAAACTTATGAAGAAAGGAAGAAGCTTTATAGCTACAACAATAATATGAGGTCAGTATGAACACACCTGCATCTGTGACCTTATATCCCGAGAAGGGGCAGGGAATGCCAAAGAAGTAATAGTTCAGCTCTGGTCTAAATGATACAATCATTAGCCAACTTCAACTGACACTATGAAAATGCAACACTAGTTTTGGTCTGCCTGGCTATTTGTCAGCAAATCAATATATTTTCTAACAATTGCTGCCTAGGACTCCCCTTTAATTATCCTTATCAAGCTTACTTGGGCAGCTGTTCTTGTGGGACCTATGAAATAATAATTACAATATTTTCCCCAGTTCACCTGGATGGCAAAACCTGGTCTAATCTTCTGACAATGAACCACTGCAATCATTATACACAACTGCATTAAACCAAACATCTTAGTTTTCCTAGAGATGCAGCCAAGTTACAATGCCATACTATAAAAGAAAGAAATGTCTGATTGGACAAAGACCACGTTGCATCTGGTCAGTCTTTTCATCCTTTGCCTAGTTCTCTCTGTGCTTGGACAATGACACCCTTCCAATTTGGCAGCCCTTGGATGCTTGAGATTCAAGACAGAGATATTTGCCGAGAAGGAATGACTACAGGGTCAAATTGCTTTCCTGTATGTGAAGAAGCATTTTCTTGAGATTCCAGACGCATTCCTCTAATTCCTTTATTTTTAGTTGCTAGATGTTACTGCCACCACAGCAGATCTGCTTATTGAATTCATGGGCTTTGCATAATGTATTTTCTAAACACCTTTTATCCATTTTAAAGTGCTATACTGCTAACAAAGCTTCCATCTTTTTTGAATGGTATTACTGATAGATTTTATAAAAAATAACATTCTATATTTACCGAAGGCCTTTGAGGGTGCGATTATACTGGCATGCCAAACTGGAATGATTTAATTTGGCTTCAATTTGATTCGAAGCCTGTATTACATTTTAATAGGGACCACTGCTTTCACAGGGCTGCAGAACGTTTTGGGAGTTTTTGTATACAGTTTGAGTCACTTTCATTTCATTTCATTTCAAATGTATACCCCGCCCTACTTAGGTAAACCTGACTCTAAGAGGCTTACATATTATAAAAGTAACAGCATTACAGTCACAAATTCCACACTATCATAATCACAATCATCACAATATCAGAATATATATACACATATACTGAGTCCCACAATGATTATAAGCAGAATCCTACAGAAGGTAGCTGGGAAAAGTCCAAGAGAAGTCCAAAAAGGAAAGAATCCAGTCCTGGTGAGAGCCATCCACTGCCACGGCATCCTTTTGAGCTGGTGCGAGGCTGGGTGGGGTGCCAATGACAGAGTGGCCCTGGCACCCCACAGCTGTGGTAGCCTCTCCACCCGGTGGAGAGTCCAGAGGTGAGGGTGGAGAGGACCTGGCGTCACAGCTGTTCCGACTTCCCTGGGGCTGGAGCTGGCCAGGGGAAGAGTCTGGAGGAGGAGGCGAGGGTGACCTGCGTTCTTATGGCCAACTCCCACCTGCCTCGTAGCTGTTCCGTCTTCCTTGGGGCTGGAGCCGGCCAAGGGGAGAGTCCGGAGGCTTCTTTCCAGTCCACAGACCCCTTCTTTCCTTCATTCCGTTGGTCTCACCTTGGCTTTCTTCCTCTGTTTCCTCATCTGCTAACCCATTTATGGTTCTCTGTCTTGTTGGTTTTGTGTGTGGAAAAAATAATCCAAACTACAAAACATATGGGATTCCTCTCTTCCATCACCTTGGAGCTCTGTCTCCAGAGGTGGAACCTTTTCTCTTGATAAAGACAAAAATTCCTGAAAAATTGAAACCAACAAGGCAGATGAGTTCTTCTTCCATGTCTAGACCAGACATGAAACTGCCAAAATGAATTTTTTGCCAAAATGAAGCCACCTTTTGTTGAGTCCATTCTGTAGCTCCCTTGGCCTGACCAAGCATGAGAAGCATTAGCCTGCAACATAAAGTTATTGTTACCAAGGTACACCCGATTGTGGTTCAATAATAGCAAAATCTTCGAGGAAGTTCTTCCTGTGTACTTGTACCATGAAGACTGTCCTGAGAATATAATACAGTAGCCCTTCATCTGCCTTCCACATCACAGCATGACATTCATACCACTGATCCAGTTCCACGAGCCACTTTCTGGTCAGCCCTTTTGGCACACAAAGCCCTCATCAGTCCCAGGCCAGTACTTATGAAGCTGCTGCTCTTCATCAAGATGGATTCAAGTGGAATTTAATCCACTTTGGGACCATCACCCTTTCCTGTGGACTTCAGCACCCAAACCCATTAATCTTCAGGGTTGTCAGGTTAGTTAACTGTTGCCTGATACTCAGTGTTGATTTACTGGCAGTATTGTCTACTCTATTACCATAGCAGGATAACCTGGCAAGACAATCAGGCAGATGAATAACAACCAGGTATGTTCTATGAAACAAACACAGAAACTATCTAGAGATGGAAACTCATAACATCTTTGTCTCTGTCATTCAAATAGGTCCAAAAGGCATATGAAGGACTGCCTGGATACAAGAATATCCATGTGACCGAATTCAGGTATGAATTTTTTTATATTAATGTTGTTGTTACAAAACAATTGGTAAGTCATGAGCTATACCAGTTTCTGAACTTGCTCTCAATTATACTGTTTTTTAAATAAAAAATAAAATAAAAGTTGTGATATCCAAGGAATGGAATTATTTTTCAGCATATATAATATTTTTGACCTGTTTTGGACAGCCTTTCCCCTTCTAAGTGTTATAAAACTGTTTATAAATTATTACAGGAAAACATAATGAAGAAGCTAGCTTAGAGACCTGTGAGCATGGTCTGATTTTGTTTCCATCATTGATCTGGGAGCCACTTTGCATGTTAATGTTTTTCAACACAGAAAAATAACCTGTCAGTGGTTCTTTAAAAGTGCCACATTTCCAAAGGAAATATCTTCATACTGTTACAAGTACACTTGCTGTGCACTATCTTTGGACAACTGTGCAAAAGCACACTGAATCAGAGACATTTGTTCAGTTCTGGATTTACTAAAGAGTAGATCAAAGAGTCAGCATTCACCACTGGAACAAAGCAACACCAGATAGGATCCTTCATAGCTCGCTGACATGTCTATGGTTGGTAAATATGGCCTGCATTTTATATTAAGGACACAGGAAAACAAAAGCAAACAGTAGACTGAGCTGTTGGCACCAAAACAGAAGGATTCACCCTGGGTACCCTAAGAGCCAAAGCACTAGAATGACCTGAGACTGAGGTCACTGTATAATATGTATATCCCCATGAATTGCTCTGTCATGGAGCTGTAGGGCAAACAGAAAGACTGGTAGTGTTGTTTCAATAGCCTTTTTGCATTCTAGGATAGTCCTAATTTGTTTCTTTGTCCCTTCACACAGTCTACTTTGCTAAACTTCATAGAAATAGTTATACTACAAACAATTGGGATGTCTGTGACTGTGAAAGTATTCTTTCATGAACTTTGAGTGGATAAATCATGCAATTAGAGCACTGAATGTCCCGCTCCACCCACCATCATAGTTGCTTGTGCATCCCCTTTCACAGGGATGGTGCTTTGGTGGGTTTTTTTTAAAAGGAAGATCTGGAATTGTGCAATTTTTTTTAAATGGATCAGTGTACAGCAGTGGTGCCCAAATTAAGGCCTGGGGCTGGGTCCGGCCCCTAATGCCAATTCATCCAGCCCGCAAAGCCCTTGTCGCTCCTGGAAGTAGAAGTAAAACATGCCCGTACGGCGGGCGTTTTACTTCCACTTCCAGGAGCGACAAGGGCTTTGCGAGCCGGATGAATTGGCGTTGTGTGCCGGAACTGGCACCTGGGCCTTAGTGACCAGCTCCCTGAACCACATGATCAGGCCATGGCCCAAAAAATTTGGGCACCCCTGGTGTACAGAATGTGCCACATTTTCTCTGAGTGGGTGTAGACCAGGTCAGCCCCAGTCTGTATGCCCTTTATTCAGGTACAGAGCAGCTCAGGTGGTTTCTTTACTTCACTATACTAATTCCTTACCCAGACATTCTTGCAATTTCATACACCACAATTTTTTTTTAAAAAAATCAAGTAGTGAATAAACTCAGATATTGCATTTTAATTGCATTATATGCATAAGCAAATTAAACCAGTATCTCAAGTTACTGCTTTAATATAAATAATGATTCTTTGTGTTATGCTCTTTCCTCTTTTTGCAGTGCAATAATGCTAGTAGACAGAATAATGAGTAATTCCTCACAATTATTATTATTTATTACATGTACAGTATATCTCATTTCTTTAGATTACTGAAGGTAATACTAAGGATATATAAGTCTTTCTCCAAAACTAAGTTGTTAATATGGGCAATCGTCCAAGATACACAGTAGTGTTTTGTGGCTGAGTTGCAATTTGTAGTCAGGACTCCCCATTCTGCAGTGGTTTAAAGAAGGCTTTTTCCGCATGTTGTCACCCTGTCTTGCTCACAGATTTTATTTTTCAGGGATTTCAGACACTGCTGTCCTCCATTCATTAAATCCAGTTGTTTTCCAGTGCACTTCCATCTTTTCGCTTCAGACAGAAAAATGACAAAAAGATGGAATATTGCATATTACCTTCTAATTAAGGAGATTTGCATCTGGAAAAAAATCTAAGTCCCAAAATCTGTGCACGGCATCACAGTGTGAACAAGGCCATACCTATGGTTTCTTAGATTTTTTTTAATGCGTTGAATTGTTCTAGAGTACAAATTTAGTCCAAGAAAAAAAAATAGGACAATTATGATCAGCTGTGAACAACCGTTTAACAAGTATTATGGTCTGTATTCTCGTGACGTTGAGGAATTTGGTGGTAGGGATGATTTGTAATACATGGATGGAAAAATCCCTTTAAAATTCTATTTCTTTTTCTCTTGTTTCCTCTAATGTTTAGGCTTCCTCTGGAACACAGGTAATGGGCAAGTGTTGGATTTGTGCATTTACTTGAGACTGATGAGTAATTAATTTGCTACCTTATAAGCAAGTGTCTTGTCCCAGTAAAAGACTCAGGAAGTAAACTGCAGTGAGGAAACTTTGTTTGAAAGCTTCTAGAATAAACCAGGTCTAGAGTTCTTTAGTTCTGCCAAAAGCCACTCATAGCTTAATACTTGAAAAATAGATTCTGATTTTTGAACAATGCTGCAAAATACCAGCTGTACAGTCAAAGGCTTTCAAGACAGTCTTCAATATCAGATCAGGCTGTGACATGTGGCTTGGGCTGCAACATCTGGGCAGCTGTACAGGTGCTGTTGATTCCAACAACTGGTTCATTAAAACAGCTAATGATTATTTACTGCAACTAGTAACCATTTGGTGTGAACTAGAATAGTTAATCAAGAGTTATTGGTACTTGTGGGAACTTCCCCACATTAATGTTATTTGACTTAAATAATTTAATCAAGATGACAGTGGATGGGCCCCCATTAAATCTCCCCACCCTGTATGGCGATCCATCTGAAAAGAATTTCAATTCTAGTATAAAATACATTTTAAAACCCCTTACTCAGTTAAAGTAATATCAGACTTTTATTCCTTAGAAATTACCCATTGTCAAGAATAGAAAGATTTTAAAAATACCATAAACAGAATAAGTGATCTGTGAAAATTACTTGTGAGAACACTTTTGGAATAATAGTGTTTGTACTAAATAGCAGTCTGTCTAACATACCTTTTTCTTAATGCTTTAGTGGTGTGGAAGTTCTGTACACTGTGTTTTTTGATGGGGAAGCTATCAGCAATGCTACTTGGGACCTGATTAACCTGCAGTCCAACAAAGTAGAAGACAACGCCTTTCTAGAAATTGAAGATAACCCAACTGTTGTTTACACAGCCAGTGACTTCAGACGTTATATTGCTGAAATCCTCCATAAGAACTTGTTACTTGAAAATGCCTCATTAAATTTGAACCCAGACTCTCTGCAGCTTATTAATGGTGTGTAATGAGTAAGAAAACTTGTTGCAGTTCAGTTAGCTAGTATTCACGCCAAAAATATGTTGTGATATTACTATCTACTGTTAAGAATTCATTGGATAGGTAGAAAGTGGCTGCAGTGCTCAGTGGTTAAGAAGCTCGCCTTGTTAGCTGGAAGCCTGGCAAGTCGACAGTTTGAGACCCAGGTACTGCATGGGTCGTGGGCCGATCATGTGGTTCAGGGAGCCCGTCACTAAGGCCTGGGGGCCAGGTGCAGTCCCCGATGACAATTCACCTGGCCTGCGAAGCCCTTGTCACTCCTGGAAGCTGAAGTAAAAAGCGCCCATACGGGTCTGTCTCTGTTCCAGCTCTTGGTGACATGAAAGGAGCCTCATTTGGGCATTCCCTGAGCAGAGTTTCTTCCACAAAAATCCTTTTTACCCAGAATAATTTCTGACACAAAATTGTTAGTGGATAGGGATATGTTCCAGATTTCACCTTGAAATCCTACATCAAAAGCCACTTCTTGTCTCTAAATAAGACCTCTTAAACCTTTATCTATTTGAATGAATTGTCAAATGATCTTTACTTGCACCCTCATTATGTGCAGTCCACGGATTATGAAGAACTAGAGAAATGGCCTCCAGACTTCCAGTACAAAGCAACTGAAGGAAATGGAAGCAGGATATAACCAGAGGTTTCTCTCAAATGTCTCATAGTTGTGCCTGGGGTATACTACTAGGCAGTTTCCTTGTAGCCACTCCTCTTAGGGCCAAGCTGCAGGTTAAAAATATATATACAAATATCCTATATTTAACAGTCCTCCCAGCAGATGCATTTGCATGTTAAATGCTACAAAGCCTTTAAGATTATACCTGTTTTAAAATCAAACATCTTGTATAAACTTCAAAAGAGCCCAAAATATGGTGCAGTATCTTTTTAAACAGGAGTGCCCAAACCTTTTGGGTCGTGGGCCGATCATGTGGTTCAGGGAGCCCGTCACTAAGGCCTGGGGGCCAGGTGCAGTCCCCGATGACAATTCACCTGGCCTGCGAAGCCCTTGTCACTCCTGGAAGCTGAAGTAAAAAGCGCCCATACGGGTGCGTTTTACTTCCGCTTCCAGGGGTGATGAGGGCTTCGCGGCCCAGATGAATTGGCGTCAGGGGCCGCACCCAGCCCCTGGGCCTTAGTTTGGGCAACACTGTTTTAAAACATACGAGAGCCTGGAAAGTGAAGCAAGGCTTCCTTTACTCTCTTCACATTGGCAATGGCACAGATTTATTCTGTTTGTTTTTAGTTACAACAACATGGGCAGAATTTACTGCTTGTTTCAGATTGGAGACACACATACATACGTGTGTGTAATTCAGAGAATAACAATTTCATGAGCTCTGTGGGGAATATTAGACTCTGTGGCAACAGAACCCAGAATTCACTGTGATGTGAATACAAGGAATACAAATCGGTCCTTTGGGGTGGGCGGATGATTGAGTTGCACACTTCTGATCTAAGTTTACCTTATTAGCACCATTACATTTTAAAATGCATGTTTTCTTTAATGAAAACATTAATGTGACATATGCATATATGGAATCACAAACAGTTTAAAACTCTGCATAAGTCTAATGATTGTTTTTCCTTATAATTGCAGTAAAACAAGTGGGCACGTCTATAACAGAAGCTCCATCCCAGATTACTGCTCAGCCTATTGATTATGTAAGTTCCTTGTCTTTTAATGTCATGCCCTTTTGCTTTTCAACCACCACTAGTCATCTCGCTAGTCCAAGAATAGTAACTAAACCTTGGTCTTTCAAATGCTGTGTAAAACCTCATATATTCTTAAATCCTTCATTCAACAAGCACTTCATGAGATCTAAGTAATTTGTAGATCTTTTATATTAAATTGTTTTGTATAGCTTGAGATGTGGTGTTGGAGGAGAGTTTTGAGGGAGTCCTGGACAGCGAGGAGAACAAATAGGTCAATCTTAGAAGAAATCAACCCTGACTGCTCCTTAGAAGGTCAAATAATAAAGATGAAGCTAAAGTACTTTGGACATCAAATGAGAAGAGAAGATTCACTTGAGAAAGCCTTGATGCTTGGAAAGGTCGAGGGCAAAAGAAGAAGGGGGTGGCCCAAAATGAGATGGCTAGATGGTATTGTAGAGACAATGGGCACAGAGCTGAGCCAGTTGAGGGGGATGGTGGAGGACAGGAGTGCCTGGCGGACAGTGATCCATGGGGTCGCAGAGGGTCGGAATCGACTGTGCGACTGAACAACAAATAGCTTCATAAGTTTCAACATATGATTATTGAGTAAGGCATTATGCTCATGGAAATTTGTTGAAAATAGTTTGGTTTTGCAGAGTGGTCTCTCTGTTCTGTTTTTATCTCTCCAAATAGTATGTGTAAGAACTCAGAATTTGCCAAAACAATATTATGTCTCTTAATGTAATGTACCGTTTTGAGAGTGTATTATATGTCATAAGAACAAATCTCGCCATTTAAACAAATGATGAGGTGCAATTCTTGGCAACTGTGTACAAGTGCTCCAAACATTTCTACTGAAAAGTAATTTCTCCCAGTCCCTTCTGGTTATTTTAGTACTTAATTCAGTACATTTTTTTAGATTGTGTGGTATTACATTTTCACAGTTTTATTCAAATTTTTGAGATTCTTGGAAATATTCATTACTGGTGTGATAGTCAATGAATAACGACTGGAAGGGAACCATGGAAGCAGATCTAGAAGTTCAGTCTTTTTCTTTGAAGATGCCAGAAAATCTAGCTCTTCATACTTCCATATACCTTTTGTGACAGTCATCTGAGGGATTACAAAAAGCACATGGCTCTAGCTGAATCTACAGCTCATTGAAACATCCATGTACTAATAACATCATCTTTATAGATTCAAGGTAAAAAATTGTATGGAGAAAATGGGCTTTGGCAGAATGACTGTGTTGAAGAAATTATTCATTTTTAATGCTTTGTTGCAGCAAGAACAGATAAAGTTAAGTTCAACAACCTTGTCCTTAGCTTTGTAATATGCCAAACATTCTGCTGCAAGAAAGCTACAAAAAAGTTTTTCTCTGTCGAACTGTCTACAGCAGAGGAAGGTAGCAATGTCTCAAAAATATATTTCATAGAATTGAAAACTTTAGTAATCATAGAAGGAACTGTTTCATATTGCCAGAGAGCTTCTGTTTGTGGAGCAGCCAGGGAGTTTATTGTAGAGCATTTAAAATTGTAATCTTTTCGCTTGGTACTTTAAGAATAAGATTGATGTCATCCAGAGGGACCTGGACTCCAGACTTGATACAATAGATGAGATGAAGATTGATTTCAGCTTGTAACATTTCAGGAAGTCTCCAGGACGTTTACTTGTTGCAGGGCCACCTCTACTCTGCTGGACTCTATGGCTAGTGAAAGCTTAATGGAAAGGGTGATGAAGATTGTTAATTCTTCATTGTGGGAGTTTCCCACCAACCTGATTGAAGGAAACAATCATCCAGCCCATCCTAAAAAACCGGAACCTGGTGACTGATGCCCTTAAAAACTACTGTCCAGTTGCCAATATTACCTTTCTGGGCAAGCTAGTGGCGAGGGTGGTAGCAGACCAGGTAAGATCGTTCATGGAGAGGACTGAATACCTTGATTCACTGCAGTTCAGGCCCTGACAACATGGGACTGAATTGGCATTGGTCACTTTGCTTGTTGACCTTCTCAGGGAGACTGACCAAGGAGGCTCCTCTTTGTTGGTTCTCCTTAATTTTTCAGCAGCCTTTAATGCTGTCAACCATAGTATCCTCCTGGACAGGCTTGGAGATTTGAGCATTGGGCTTTGGCATGGCTTCAGTCCTTTCTCAAGGACCATGTCCAGATGGTTCAGCTCAGGAAGGAGCTGTCAGATCCCTGGGCACAACAATATGGGGTACCCCACAGTTTGTCAATTTCCCCAATTCTGTTCACAATCTGTGTAAGACCATTAGTAGAGGTCATCAGGAGGTTTGAAGTTCAATTTCATTCGTATGCTGATGATATGAAGCATTATCTCTCCTTTTCCACCTCAGCAGATGATGTTGTCTGTACCTTGGAGGATTGCCTGGATATGGTTATGCAGTGGATGGAGGGGAATAGACTGAAATGGAATCTAGACAAGACAGAGATCATTTTGGTGGAGAGTAATCAGTCTCAGTCGGGAGAATCTCCCTTGATTTAAAGGGCATTGCTCTCCAGATAAAAGAGGGTATAGGTAATCTGGGCATGCAACTTGACCCTACGCTATCTATGAAACAGCAGGTAGCAGCTGTGGTCAAGTCTGCATTTTTCCATCTGTGACACATTGATCCCCTCTTTATCCACACTGACCTATGCCTTGGTAATCTCCAGAATTGTCTATTGCAATACTCTCTACATGGGGCTACCCTTGAGACTGGTTTGGAGATTCTAATGAGTGCAAAATGTGGTAGCCAGACCGATTGCGGATATTGGTTGTTATGAGCCTATTACTCCAGTCCAGGTTGACCTGTACTGCCTTCCCATTGAATTCCATGCCATGTTCAAAGTTTTAGTATTAACATATAAAGCGCTATAAGGTTTGGGACCATTCTACCTTTGGGAATGTCTTTACAGAACAACACCCAGAGCACCCAAATGATGAAATGGAGGGTGGCCACACTGAAAAAGATTAGGAAAGCTGGCACCATAAATTCTGTGTTTTCGGTTGTGGCCCCCAGACTCTGGAATGAGCTGCTATCTGAAATCAGAGTCACCCCCCTCTTTATTGGCATTCTGAAAATCCATGAAAATTTCTATTTCACAATGCTTTTCCTGGATAAATCACATCAAATTAGCACCTTTGTTGCTTAATTGTCAAGGATTTTTGCATTGGTTTATGTTGTTATTTGTTTTGTTGGGACTTTAATGTATTAGTTGTCTTATTATGCCTAACTTTTATTGTAAGCAGCCCAGAGTAGTGGTCTCACTAATTGGGTTGGATATGAAATCAAGCAAGCAAGCAAGCAAGCTTTTTTTGAAGAAAAAAGATTCATTCAGAATGTCCCCTTTTGCTCTCTGTGGAGCATGGGAGGCCATTTTGCATGGTTTTGAGGATTTTCACAAGCCAAATGTAGTTACACCAGATGATCATTTATGTTTTTAAAAACCCCTCCAGCCTGGGTGGGCCTGTGCAGACTTCATATACATTTCCCCCCAAAAGCCCAAACGTTGTGCTTCTTCTGCTGTGCCTAGGCCAAATGCGAAATTGCCAAAATGAAGGCACTTTTAGGTGAATTCATTCAGCAGTTCCTTTTGCCTGACCTAGTGTGAGAAAGATTAACCAGCAACATTGTCCATGGTTCAAAAATACCACTATCTTTGAGGAGGCTTTGTCTGTGTACCCCAGCTTTATGCTAAGAAGAGTTAAAAACGGAAACTGCAGAGAAAAGCAGAATAGAGCTTGAGCCAGTGAAAAAGACACAAACCAAGCTGTCCCTTCATTTCTCATCTCTTGATCAGCTACCCTGAAGGAACAGATCACCATGATCAGGACCTTGTCAGCTGTACTCAAAGTCTGTTTCAGAGGTTCCCAATCTTTTCAAGCTGGAAGCTGGGTCACGCTCTCTGTCAGCTTTGAGGGTCAGATGGCCATTTTGCCCTGGCATTTTGTCCCAACAGCTTCAAAGGGGTGGACATTTTGTTTCTCAAATGCCCTTGGAGGGGAGGGGAGGGGGCCACATGAAATGGCACCATGGATCGGATCCAGCCCACTGGCCTTTGGTTGGGAACCCCTGATTTAGAGACTGCAGCCATGTCAGTGGTGGCAGAAGTATTTGTTCTCCCCACCAGTGTCTTTGGGTATTTAGGGATTTGAAGATTGGACAAGGGTAAATTCTTTGAAGCAATGTTACTACTATAGGTTCTCAGAACCACAGCTGGTCCTTGGAACACTTCAGAGGCCAATTCAAAAATATCCTTGATCTGTAGATTGCAGAAATAATAAGATGTGTAGGAGCAAGCCTTGTGGGTTATTTTATGCAACACACAAAGCAGCATTAAGTGGTACCATAGTTTATAACCATTATGCACCTTTATTTTAGGACCGTGCCGTGGTGTCTGAATGGCCCTCTGCAGATGAATCAACTATAAGCAACATCTTGCCACTTGATTTCACCAGACCAAGTATCATATTCGATACTGAGCAATACAGTGACAATGAAATCTGGTTAGGACCTGATGGTTTTTTGACCACTGAAAGCAACTTCAGTTCAACACCAAAAGCTACTTCCCATTCAAAACCTGCTGTCACCATTCCACCCGATGATCTGCTTATTGTGGATGGAAAGCATTCTGTCACAGTGTCAGCATTAGACACTGATTCACCTGTGGACTTAGAAAGCAGATCTCATATCTCTTTGCTGGAAGATGGTAAGTTATTTTGCTGTTTCTTTGTCTTGCAAAGTTACATAGATGTGTGTGTATAAACAAGAAGGCTTTTTAGCAGTGATACAGAAATGAGAAAGCTCTTTCTACGCAGTAGTTAACTACACACCCGGCAACTGACATTTTGTGAAATTTTGCACTGATAGCGTATTTTAAAGTGGCTCTGTGAATTCTGAGCAGTCTTTGTCATTGCAATATTGGACGCATTGATACTATAAATATATTTTAGTGGAAATGGCAGTTTCCCAATCAGCACTTCACACAAGGGAAAGAAAATATTTTTCAAAAATTATTATAAGTGATACAGCGCATAGACAATGGTCTAGAACAGTGGTTCCCAACAAGGGGTACACAGCCCACTAGTGGACTTCAATTCCCAGAATCCTCAGTCAGTACATTGGCTGATCATTGCTTTGGGGAAATGACTTAGGCTTCTGGGAATTGAAGTCCAAAAACCAGCATTTGGGAAACACTGGTCTAGAATAAAAAAATATTTTACCTTCCTCTGCCCCTTGCACTTATTAAGCCACTTCAATAGAAAACTGACAGTGGAAGAAGCCGTGACAGTTTAAGGCTCACTTTGTGGTCTGTTACTGCACATGCTGGAAGGAGACTAAAGTACTGTACTGCAAACCTACCTGCCTCTGGCAGAAGCTCAGAGAGGTGTGTATATGGGTGCTCTGGGGATAATTGGTTCGCTCTGGCAATTACTTTATCTGATTATAGAGCAAACTAACCTATTCCTGCAGCATGGCAGACAACAAGACAAATGTCCATCTGATTGTGCCCTTGGTCCCATCAGCTGTAGGTAGGTAGGATGTAGAATGTAGATTTGGAGTTCTACTGCTCTTTCTCTTGTTGGTGTACTTCGGAGTTCGATTCATCATCAAGATCAAGAATGGGGAACGTCTGCCTGTGAGCCAGAATCAGCTCCATATAACTACCAAGATTAATCTGTTGTTGATTTGAAAGGGGCATTTAAGGTCTTCATGAACAAAGATCTGACAATTCACACAAAGCTCATGGTACACCAAGCTGTTGTTATCTCAACATTATTGTATAGCTGTGAAACATGGACCCTCTATCACCAAGACATCAAAAAACTTGAGCATTTTCACCAACGGAAGCCAAGGTCCATCTTTAATATTAGGTGGGATGACTATGTCACCAGCATCACATTTCTCAAAAAGGCACATGTAAATAGCATTGAAGCTTCCATCATAGGCCATTGCCATATGGATGGTTCCAGGTTTTCTTGTCAAATTCTTCATCTCATTTTGGGTATGAGATAAGGGGGCTTATCTGGACTATATTTTATATCTGGACCACATGGCAAAGAGCATACTCTTTTTATGTTCCACTCACATTTTGTGTCCACTCTTTGATTTTTTTGGGGGACCACCTTGCCCATTAGCTGAGGTAGTGATACTTGCCACTTTCTGTCCGATCCTCTTGTTTAGCTAGGGATATTTGCTTCTCTCACAAGTGCTCAGAGGCAGTGGCAACATTTCTTTATCTCACCAATATGGTGAAAGGAGGCAGAAAGAGGTAAAGGTCACCCTTGCTCGAAAGCCAGTTGTATCCGACTCTGGGGTTTGGTGCTCATCTCCATTTATTGCCAAAGAGCCAGTGCTGCCTGCATCTGCAGACATTTCTGTTGACATGAGGCAGGCATGACTAGACACCAGAGTGCATCGAACACTGTTACCTTCCCACCCAAGTGATCCCTATTTATCTACTTGCAATTTCTTGCTTTCAAACTGCTAGGTTGGCAGAATCTGGGACTGAGACAGGAGCTCACTCTGTCATGCAGTACTCGGGTCTTCCAGTCATCAAGTTCAGCATCTTAACCACTAAGCCACCACAGCCCCCCACACTTGCTACCCACTGTGCAAAAAGAGGAGAAGGCAGCTTCAGGGAGCAAGAGGGAGAGGAAGCAAGCTATCTCTTGGAGTTGAGGTTGTACACATCATAGAAATACTGACCAGGATCCTAGGTCCTAGGAGTTAACTGAAAAAAAGAGATGACTCTGAAGAACTGGCATCTTCTTCCTATGGTTGTGGGTAGATCCTTATTTTCACTGCCAGCTTGGCTGAAGGGAGTAGGAACACCTGAGCGGCAGGGTGGGACTTTAAAAGTCGGACTGCTCCCGCCGCCACCAAACACCAGACGCTCCCCTCGCCAGCTCGGTTGAGGGGAGCAGTAACACCTGAGCAGCAGTCCGGGACTTTAAAAGTCGGACTGCTGCCACCACTGCTGGACACCGGACGCTTCCCCTCACCAGCTTGGCTGAGGGGAGTAGAAACACCTGAGCAGCAGGGCAGGACTTTAAAAGTTGGACTGTCGTTGCCACAGGCCGCTGGACGCTCCCTTCACCAGCTTGGCTGAGGGGAGCAGGAACACCTGAGTGGCAGGGCGGGACTTTAAAAGTCAGACTGCCTCCGCCGCTGCCGGACGCCAGACGCTCCCCTCGCCAGCTTGGCTGAGGGGAGTAGAAACACCTGAGTGGCAGGGTGGGAATTTAAAAGTCGGACTGCCACTGCTGCCACTGGATGCCGGACGCTCTCCTCACCAGCTTGGCTGAGGGGAGCAGGAACACCTGAGTGGCAAGGTGGGACATTAAAAGTTGGACTGCCGCCACCGCCGGATGCTTCCCTCGCCAGCTTGGCTGAGGGGAGTAGGAACACCTGAACAACAGGGCAGGACAGGACTTTAAAAGCTGGACAGTCGAGGACGTTGTTAGGAGACTTTTTAAATGAATGATTTTTTCATTATTATTACAGTCTTGGTGTTATCCAATTTTTAGTGTTATCCAGTCCATGTTAAAATCCTATGGGATGGATCAGATAACGTTAAAGCTCCATAGAGATACATTGTAATCGCACAGGCTTTAGTGGTTGTTATCCGATCCATCCCATAGGACCATAATGTTATTTGATCCAATTCTCCTCTCTAGATTACTTAACGTTATGCGATTTTAGCGTTATCCGATCCAATCGTTATCCGGTGTTTTACTGTATTAGTATTTTCTTTGTAATGTGTTATGATGTGACATGATTTATTTGTTGTTACCCCATTGCATTTTATTTTATTGTAATGTGTATATGCTTTGTTATATTTATACCTTATATTGTAATATTGTTTCACGTAATGTTATATATGGGAATTCTGTGAGCCGCCCTGAGTCGGTTTTTACCGAGTAGGGTGGCATACAAATCGAAATAATAATAATAATAATAATAATAATAATAATAATAATAATAATAATAATAATAATAATAATAATAATAAAAAATACCTGTTGCGGTTCCCCCCTTTCCTGTACGGAAGTTTGCCTTCTCCTCTTCCTGTATGGTAGGGGATAGGATGCTGCCGTTCGTACTGTGCACCTTTTCCTCCTTCAGTCGTTTGACTTTTCCCTAGCAGTCTGCCCCTGCAATAGGGAGTTGGGGAGTGAAGCGCTGCTGCCACCAATACTGCATTTGTACCTTGGAGTGGGAAAATAAATTCCTTTGTATCCTGTAGGCAGATGGGTAGAGCCTTGTTTTCAGCCTGAAGTAGCAGGAGAGTTTGGCCCACCTCTGGATTTTTTGACTCCAGATTCCTCAGTGCCATGCAGCACAATGAGCAGCAATTGGGAGTCAAGCTGTTTCTGGATTGCTGCTGCCAGGATGGAATGCCTTTTCAAGACAGATCCATCAGACCATGTAAATTGTACTGTTTTAGGAAGTTGGCTATTTATGAAGCCTTTTAATTAGATGTTCTCTTGGTTTATGTTCATGTTATTTTTACTAGATTTTGCGACTATTTTTTGAAAATGGCCTTCTTTGCTTCTCTCAGCTTGTTACATTAACATTTTTCTGTTTCTAATTTCTTAATTTTAATGTATTTAAGATATACTTGTTTCTTAAAAAGCGGGGTTTGACTTTTCAGGATAATAAAAGGGAATGCAAGTAAAATGCAAGAAACAGCTCCTAAAGTAATCTCTCTCTGTCTCTGTCTCTCTCTGTCTCTGTGTCTCTGTCTCTCTCTTAGGGTTTGAAGATTCTACGGAATCAGAAGGTTTGCTTTTGCCTTCAGGTCCTACGCATCTCACCGTGCCAAAAGTAATCCAATCTACAAGCGATTCAGTGATTTCTCTCACTGCTGTACCACCCATGGCCTCGGAACCTGTGTTAGAGCCTAGCACTGAGGAAGTACCATCTTTAAGTTTTGTAGAAGAGGAAACTCTGCAACCTTATATTTATACAGAAGATGACAGTATTGATATCTATGGTTCAGGTTCAGGACTTGAGTCACAAACACACATATGGCCTTGGTATACATCTACTTTGGAAACAGAGGGATCAGGTGTATATGATTATAAGGAAACAAGTGCTATACTAGATTCCACAAAAGACTATGAATCTAAGGGCCTACCAGATGAAATCATATCCCAGTCGTCTTTGGAAATAGAAGACACTTCAATAGAAAATATTCTTGCTTCTTCTATTGAAATGTATAACGTAACACAGTTGGAACGTTCAAGAGAAGAACTGCAAATCATTCCTGAGATAATCAGAATCAAAGACAAAACAAAAACAGAACAGTTACCAACTGATTCTTCACATATATCCATTATAATAAAACAGGCAGATAGTACTGCTCAAGGACCTGGTTTTGAGAAACCAGAAATAACTTCAACAGCAAAACCTTCAGTGCGAAGCCCGGTGGTAGAGCCAATCCCTGCTTCAACAGCACAAGAAGCTTCTGCATCAATTGTTCCTGTGGAAAGTGCCACTCATCCACCTGTACCCGAAGTCAGGACTTCAATAGCACCACCTAGTTTTGAAGTTTCAAGCATAGTTCCTTTCTTCATCAAAGTGATAACTCGTCCAAATGACTTCACCAAAGAGTTTGGTGCAACCCACATCACGTATACACCAAGTAGCTTTGACAGTGAAGTAAGCTCTTCCGCTACTGTGGCTGTAACAGAGTATTCTGTCCATGCCTTCTCTGACATGTCTACCACACAACCAACTGTATTACAGCCTACAGTTGCCCCAACTGAGAAAAGCTTAATCACAGAGGAACTGGAAGTGACAGAACAGGACCACACAGGCATGGCATACTATCCCACTGAAATGAGTGAGGAAGGAGCCATGACGGACAGTCACATGGAATTGTCTACCAGTGCCCAGTCAACAGAGATGGCCAGTGTAGCTGGGGCAACTCATGAAAATCTCAGCAATGTTACTGTTCATGCACGTGCTTTAGTGGTATTCTTTAGCCTTCGTGTCACCAACATGATGTTTTCTGAGGACTTGTTCAATAAAAATTCCCCTGAATATAAAGCTCTGGAACAGAGATTCTTAGAACTGGTAAGAAATGTTTTATATCTGCCCCTTCTCCCCAAGCTTGTATTATATGTTCAAGTACTTTTAATTGTGAGAAAGCAACAGAGAGGTCACAGTAATTTCTAAAGGGTAGAAGCAGTCATACTGTGTGCATACTGCACAGTCAACTTTTCCCTGGCTAGCTATGGGTGTTCACATACAAATATTTAGATTCAGTGATTCAAATACAGTATGTCAAGAAAAATAAGAAAATATTTCAAGCAATAGAATTATACCTATGGCTAGGAGCCTGTTGAGCACCAAAGGGGCATAATGCTCTGCTGGTACAATAATGCTGATCTTCCACTTGGTGTATGCGTTGGCTTTGGGCAACTGGAAATCTCCTTTAGGAGTACCTAACTTTGCTTGTGTAATGTGGCTTTGGATACCTTCGTGGTATCCATAGAGTATCCACTTGGTATCCACAAACCACTGAGTTGTAGTTGTTGCACAAGCTGTTGAATCAAAGAGGATCTTGTCCCATGTGTTCTGCATTGCACCTACATGACTAAGGTCACGTGAACTTAACTATTGATGAAGACATTGTGTCCTTACTGGTCAACTGGAGAAACTGAACCAATAATATTTATGTTTTCTGTTAGTTCAGATGAGTCCCATACTCAAGTTAAACTATTTTGATTAGAGTCCCATAGCCAAGCAAGTTAAACTTATTTTTATTGATTAGCTGTGTGAAAACTATGTGTCTTAATTCATGTTTTCAGATATAAAGGAGCAAAATCCATGTGTAGTGCAACTCTTAGCTTGTTTGTTCAGATGTAAATCTAAGTTTACAAAATATTCCCAGTTCAATGTACATTTATGTGCGTCTCCTTCTCTCTCTCTCTGGTATTCACAGAAAAAAGAGGCAGAATCCCTGCATTAATTTTTTATTTCTCCTCTATTGTAGTTGGTTCCTTATCTACAGTCCAATCTAACAGGCTTCCAGAATCTAGAAATTCTGAACTTCCGAAATGGGAGTATTGTGGTGAACAGCCGAATGAAGTTTGCAAAACCTGTGCCTCGCAATGTCACTAATGCTGTATACTTGATCCTGGAAGATTTTTGCAACACTGCTTACCAGACTATGAATCTGGCAATTGACAAATATTCTCTTGATGTAGAATCAGGTATTGTAAAGGAAGAATGTTATTGCACAGTCCTGTCTATTGAAAGATTAAGGGTTTACCCTCACAAACCCTTCCCTAGGCTGTACTATTACAGACAGCAAGTGAGGTATCAGATAACTGAATGCTTTTCCAATCAAAAATTCCACCAGTAAGGAAATTTATTTTATTTATTTATTTATTCTAATTTGTTATCCCGCCCCAATTAGGTAAACCCAACTTTGCCGGCTTACAACATAAAATTCGAAAAGGACATAGCTAACAACAAATTCTTAATTAAATGTAAAGCCAACCGGACAGTCCGATCATGGCCACACATATTAAAATTCACTTTAACCGTTAAAAATTAAAACTATTATTGATAAAAATACTAAAAAGAGTTAAACTTCAAAATTTAGGGGAATTAAAAACAGCGAGAAGCAAGAAGCAGGGAGGGTGGCTGTCCCATTAGATCAGCCACCCAACATGAGACCCCACATTCATGGATCCCCACACTTGCCCTGCCAGTCAGGTTTTTAAGCCCTTTCGAAAGGGCAGGAGCTCTGTCTGTAGGCGTAGTTCACTTGGTAGGAGGTTCCAAAGGCCCGGGGCGGACACAGAGAAGGCCCTCTTCCTGGTGCTAGAGAGACGCGCCACTTTAGCCGATGGAATCAGAAGAGAGCCTCTCCGATCCACCCTGGTGGGACGGACAGAAGTTCTTGGAGTGATGCGGTCTCTTAGGTATCCTGGCCCACTACCATGTAGGGCTTTAAAGGTGGAAAGCTGGATGTTCTGGAGATGATTTCTCACTTTACTACAACCATGTAAACAAAGCCCAGGTATCATCTGTATCTGACAGTAGATATATCACCATTTGTAAAGAAGTACCTCACATATTTCTTCGCAGTATTTCTTACAAGAACAATTCAATGAGGTGTAGATGAGATTTGGCCCAGAGAGCTTTCTGGTTCACAGTTCACCTTGTAGCCACTGCAAAACGTCAGCTGTCATTCTCTTGTTTTCTTGCTTGTACATAACAGTATTGTCTTGGTGGATGCTAAATTGTAATTTGTTCCTCTTTATTTGCTCTACAGCAGTGTTTCCCAACCTTTGTTTTTTGGACTTCAATTCCCAGAAGCCTAAGTTAATTCCCCAAAGCGTTGATCAGCCAATGTACTGACTTAGGCTTCTGGGAATTGAAGTCCTCCTGTGGGGCCTGGGGCCCACGTTGGGAACCACTGCTTTAAAAAGATGTCTCTCAGAAAACCATTTTTCTTTACAAGGCCTTTTGAAACCCTTTAAATCATTTTAAATTCACTACCCTGTGAATAGAGCCCCAGCCCCCCCCCCGCCCAGGCCCCCCCCCCCCCCACGGTTTTCAGTCAGTTTACTCAAACTGAAGTACTCTGCTTGGAAACTCTGATTGTAGCCACAAACTTTCTTTTTGAAAATGTTATTGCATTAAAATCTACTTCTACAGAAAACTTGGTGTAATTTTATAAACTGACCCAACAGGAGAGATAAAAAGTTATGGGAAGCATTGAACCAAGCAAGACAAGCCTTATATCATGTGGATGACAGGGGAAGCACCAATAAAATAAGTTTTAAAAACACTCCAATACTTGTAATTAGAACAAACATTCTGACTGGATAATCCTTAAACTCCAACTCCTGTCCCTCCGAACAAACAGCCCCCACAAACCGCTTTAGAAGTATGGAAGGGGAGCAAAGAGCTACCAGATAACTGGGCAGAACCACATGACTCTCTACTATCTGGCCAAGAACAACCATGGCCTGTGTGGAAAGCTTTAAATAGACTGTGTGCAGGGGTAGGAAGATGAAGGGCTAATCTGAGAAAGTGGGGTTTCCCTGTGGATGACAGCCTGTGTGAATGCGGAGAAGCGCAAACTATCTCTCATATGATACAAAGCACACAGTGCCCCTCAACGTGCACTGAAGAGGACCTTATGTTGGCAAGATGAAATGCTGTTGATGTGGTGCAATATTGGGCAGATATCATCTAGCCCTTTTAAAATATGTTTTATTTTTAGATGTGTTAATTTTTAGTTTTGTAATTATATGCTGGTGGTGCATCTGACCTGTTATGGAAAGGTCGAGGGCAAAAGAAGAAAGGGGCAGCAGAGAATGAGATGCCTAGATGGTATTGTTGATGCAATGGGCACAGAGCTGGGTGGGTTGAGGAGGATGGTGGAAGATAGGGGTGCCTGGCATGCAAAGGTCCATTGGGTCACTGAATAACAAAAAATCAGTGTGAATTCTCTTTTTGTCAACTTTTCTAGGGGAACAAGCAGATCCTTGCAAGTTCCAAGCATGTAATGAGTTCTCTGAATGTCTGGTGAATCAGTGGAGTGGAGAGGCTGAGTGTGTCTGTTTCCCTGGGTATTTGAGTATTGATGGATTGCCTTGCAATAGCATTTGCGATTTGCAACCCGACTTTTGTCAAAATGATGGCAAATGTGACATAATTCCAGGACAAGGGGCGATATGTAGGTAAGTAAACATTTCTCTTGTTTGCAGAAAATCACATTGTTTATCTATTTTATATCTTATATACCATTTATATGGTATATAACTGTTATAACTATTACATACTAGTTTTAATGTTTATTTTGATTTTAAAAGGCAAAAGAAAAGAAAAGTAGCTGTACTTTCCCATTCTAGGAATGCTGCAACAATACAAATATTCTTATTCTATTTCACTTTATTTTAGTTAACCCATTACTTAATTACTTTGCAATAGTCTTTGCAAATCAGCTTAAAAATAATGAAAATGCATTGTTAATCATATTATATGTAGGTTTTTAAAATAAAAGCCAATTGAAGCAAGTATATTGGACTAAATCCAATTGTTAGTGCCAACTAGAGTGGACCCATTGAATCAGTGGCTGGAATCCAGTAGTAAAGTGCAACTAGAATAAACCCATTGAATCAGTGGCTGGAATTCAGAAGTAAATTAAACTAAAATAGACATATTGAATCAGTGGGAAATTTACCAAGTGAATACCTCTGTAAGTTCCATTGATTTAATAGGCCTTCTTTAGATATGACTTACTCCTGGATTTCAACTATTGGGACTTACATGAGTGCTAATTTCCCAAAATCTTAGTGAGTTAATGGATCTATTCTAATTAGCACTAACTATAAGTTGTAGGCCACTTAGCCTTTCTAATCCACATCATTTTTCTTCTAAAAACCCCCAACAACCCTGGTTTACAATCAGTTGAGAAATACATATCTTTGTGTTCATTTGCTATCATACATTAGTGAAGAATAGGATTTAATGTGCCCTTCTGTTATTTAAGTTGATAACGGAAATACATTTGTTTGTTTTTATTTGCTCTCTTTTGGTGTTCATGGATAACAGATGTCGCGTAGGTGAGAACTGGTGGTACAGAGGAGAGCATTGTGAAGAGTATGTCTCCGAGCCACTTGTTGTGGGTATTGCAATTGCTTCAGTAGCTGGCTTCCTTCTTGTAGCATCTGCCGTCATTTTCTTTCTAGCCAGGACCCTTCGAGAACAGTACTCAAAGAATGAAACTGAAGAATCTTTAGGGTAGGTATCAGCTGGAGTTTCATTAACCTAATGTGCTTGGTAATGCAGTAGATTAGTGGTTAAGACGCTGAACTTGATGCCTGGAAGGTCGGCAGGTCATCAGTTTGAGACCTGAATACTGCATGATGGAGTGAGCTCCCATCTCTGTCTCAGCTTCTGCCAACCTAGCAGTTCGAAAGCAAGAAATTGCAAGTAGATAAATAGGTACCACTTTGGTGGGAAGGTAAACTGTTCTGTGCACTCTTGTGTCTAGTCATGCTTGCCACATGACAATGGAAAACACCTGCAAATGCAGACAGTGCTAGCTTTTTGGCTGTAAATGGAGATGAGCACCAAACCATAGAGTTGGATACAACTGGCTTTCCAGCAAGGACGACCTTTACCCTAATGAAGAACAAGGCTACAGAGCTTCCTGGAAGAACGATATTTTCCCTAAGCCTAGTAGGTAAGAAGTATTTTATAGAATTGGTTCTCAGTTTTCTTTATCTGAGAATAGGTGAGAAGAAGGGTCTGAAGGCAATTTTTCTGTTAATTGCAAACTGGGAAGTAAAAGTGGCTGATCTACACTCTGCTAAGGAGAGGAATAGCACCTAGTGGGAGAATGAGCATATGCCTCCTGTAACTGTTGAGACTTTTTAGACTTTTCCAAAGATCTGAAGTAAACCCAACCTCTTAGAAATAGGGGAGATTCTGTATGTTTTGGCCAACTTGATATAGCTCTTTAATAAGAGATCACCTCCACTGTTCTTGTAAATACCTGTGTAGGCTATCACTCAATTAATGTGGGTGATAGCCATTGGCCTTTTAAAGTTGTTGCTTCATCTTGCAATACTCTCTGCGATCTGTCATAGATCTCTAAATTTTAGAGGCTCTATAACAGGGACAGAAGCCTAAATTGAGATTTGACAATGTGGACATGGATAGCCTGCAGACAAAATTGTCACTTCAACCTTGGCTAATATTTAGAAAAAAACAGTGGTATAAGATTTGACATATGCTCATTCTACTTTCTTTATAGGCAAGGAGACAGTCTTTCATCCATTGAAAATGCAGTGAAATACAACCCAATGTACGAGAGTGATGCTACTGGACAAAGCCACTATTATCGGAGATATCCTCAGCTTACTTCGTATAGTTCAACCAGCAATGAGACATCCACTGAGTACAGCAGTGAAGAGATTAGGCATATTTATGAGCACAGTGAGCTAACTAAGGAGGTAGGCAGATAATATCCAGTTAGTTCAATTCTAATGCTATCCTATCACAAATATTTGACAATAGTCCTTAAATCTGACTGATAAATGTAGGGAAGAATTTTGTTTAGAAACATATTTAAATGTTTTGAGGGGGAAATAAAAATGCATACATGTTTTGGTATTCTGTAAGTAAAGGCACATTTGATTACAACTTTTGGCTTCATTTACAGTTAAAGATTTCTTGTATAATGATTGTGTTTTGCAGGAGATTCAGGACAGAATACGGATTATAGAACTCTACGCCAAAGACCGGCAGTTTGCAGAGTTTGTAAGACAGCATCAAATGTGAGTTGAAAATTTTCTAAAATAATTATATAAATATTTCTTATTTGAACCTATCCATTTTCTTCAATGCAAAATTCATTTAACTTTTTGAAACAAAATACCTGGGGCTCATAATATCCAGTCAGTATAAAATATTATAACAAACTGTAAATTAAATAAAGCCACACGCAATCAGAGCTACACAAGATAGGAGTATCCTCTATATCATTAATTTAATGACACTCTGGAGATTTTACTTTTCAAAATTATACTTCACTGTGGTATTTAACAGTATAAAAGGTAGCTTTGAAATGTTTCGATAAACAAATACAAAATCCATTTTCTGTTTATTATGAAACATCAATCTACTTTCATTTATATCTTTACTTTGAAAAGAATATACAGTCAAACCTCGCATATACTTCGCTTATAGAGTAACTTGCTTAAAGAGCAGAATTTTCTCTGAATGTTCACTTCGCTTAACAAATAAAACCAACCAAAAACTCGCTTAACAAATAAATCGGGGTTTACAATCCCCCCACCAGAAGTCACAATTGGTCACTTACAATGGTGTTTCACATAAAGAGCAAACTTGCTTAAAGAGCAATCCCATTGGACGTATTATGCTCTTTAAGCAAGGTACAACTGTAGGTAGTTCAAGCACTATTATTATTATGCGGTGGTTCAGTGGTTAAGAAGCTTGCCTTGTTAGCTGGAAGGCTGGCAAGTTGGCAGTTCAAAATCCAGGTACTGCATGACAGATTAAGCGCCCATTTCTGTCTCAGCTCTTGGGGAAATGAAAGGATCCTCATTTGGGCATTTCTGAGTGGAATCTCTTGCAAAAATCCTTTCAACCCAGAATAATTTCTGATATGAAGCTGTTGCTGTTGCTATTATTGCTCTCCTCCTCCTCCTCCTTCATAGGGCTTCATGTAGGGTGTTGCTCTGTATCCAAGCTTATTTTTAAGATTCAGACTACATAGGATTAGATTAATTTATGATTTTTTTGGCAGAAAATCAACCACTCTTATAACACTTCAAAGATTAACAACTCAAAATAATGCACTCATATAGGCATGTTGAATCTAGTCCATGTAAATTTATGTTAGTAATAAATCAATTGGTGTTTAAGGTATTAAGTTTAGGCATGTTGTATTGGTAGCATTAGAATTAATGTAGTGTTCAAAATAATACTAAAAATGAGGTTGACACTGGCTACATGCAGCATGTTCATTCTTCAGCACCAGAATGGCCATGCTCAGGATTGGCAAGATTTAGGGAAAGACTCCTTTTTTCGAATATCATAGAGTAAAGAAAACAAACAAAAAAGACACAAAACTGTTGTGGCACCTTAAAGACTAACTCCTGTATTTTAATGTTAGTTTTTGTGGATCAAGTCCACTTCATCAGTCATAGGAGTGAGTTTTCATGGTATCAATTTATACATGTCAGGTATTGTATACCATGAAAACTTATGTCTGATGAAGTGTATTTGATCCACAAAAACTAACATTAAAATACAGGAGCTAATTTTTAAGCTGCCACAACAGTTTTTGTCTATTTTTGTTTTATTTCGTTTACTCTCCGATATGCTTGCACAGAGTAACACGGCTACCACCTCAAAAATTTATACTGGTCCCAAATGTGTCACTTCCAGGCAGGCTTAGGAATTAACACTTGTTTTGTTAGAAACTGCAGCTGGCTTGCCCTTAAAAACACTGTAGGCATCAACAGTATTATTCCCTTCCAGTCTGTGTGTCATCTGTTTGCCACTTTTAATAATAGCTTAAGTAATTACAGTTGGCTTTATTTTTCCCCCCAGGAAGTTACTTTAAAAACTTGATCCAGCAGAAAGGTCATGGGAGATGAAGATAGGCAGTGGTGCTACAGAGATTCTGCAATGTTCTCTGGTATTATTTAGAGTCTTTTCAGGGATGCATCTTACCTGCTCTTGAATGGATTCTCGTGTCTTTGGAATGAATAAATCTACAGGCAGTAAGATATCGTTGGTGTTTCAAAATGCAAAAAAAAATCATGAGAAATGACCAGAAGCTGCAAAGATCATGAAAGTCAGTTTTATGTACCTATAAAAAACTTTGTTCTGCAATTTATTTTTCTCCTATTTTGTGAATGGGTTTTTCCACTTCTTTTTGGGACATATAAATATAAATATTAATAATAAATAAGAATAACTATCTGGTGCTCTTTGTTTTGGAAGGCTTATTTTGCTGTTCTTGTTTTAAAAAGTGTTCCTAGGGATATATTGGGTTTCATGTAATATGTTTATAGATTTTATACTGTTTTTGCGCAAATATCTTTTTTTAAGGAAACATTGAAATAGTAGTGAGTTATCTAGGTATTTTGCCTATACAACATATTTAGCTTTTCTTGCTCAAAATAAAACTAGAGAAAATCCCCATTACTAAAATGGTACTGAGGTTGCAACCTTATACATTTTTTTGCCTTGGAGTAAGACCTATTGAATCAATGGGAATTACTTCTGAGTACATATGCATAGGACTCCACTGTAAATGAAGAATTTTATATTGCTGTTGTCCTCCTCTTTTAAGTAGTGGTTCTTCCTGTTGCCTTCACTATTCATAAATTGGATCAAACTATCTACATAGTTCTCTCTTCACCAAAAGAAATATGAGAGCAACTATGTACATATATGAGAGATAGTGGGAGGCAAAATTGTTTAAATATCTTAGAATTATTTTAAATGTTTTTTTAAAGCTAATGTGTATTTGACTTATCAGAAGGTTGTTTAAACACATGGGGATTGAAAACAATTTGGGTACTAGTGTATTGTACATCCTGTTTCTCATTAACAGACCCATTTTGTAATGGTTTTGTATATGTTCTAATTTTTAAAAGGGTTCAAATATTCTGTCTCATTCTCCTACTATTGTTTCTAGTTCTTTGGAATGGCAATGGTAGTTTGTTCTGGCTTCTGCATTATTATCTTTGTTCTTCCTTGTCTTGAATGACATTATTATGAACGAAACAGAATAACATTTAATTAGTCCCAGCAAAGCAAGTATGAATTTACCCAGTAAGCAATTTCTGAAAATATTTTCATTGTATATCTCCAACAGAAAACTGCAAAACATTATTACACTCCTTTAATAGAGCACTCAGTAGATACATTGCAAATAAGTTCCAATATGTCCAGTGATGGAAAACCTTGGCACTCCAGATGTTCTTGAACTTCGATTCCTAGAAGTCCTGATCAGTAGGAGTGCTGACTTGGGTTTCTGGTAATTGAATTCCAAGAAGACCTGGAGTGCCAAAATTCGCCATCACTGCTACAGTTGACTTGGGTTTTAGCTTTGTTAATCTGGGGTGAAGTAGCTAGTAGCTGAATATGATATTGTAGGATTTGGAAGGGCAGAGCTGGGTGCAAGAATAATGTTGGTTCAAATCTAGTTATCCCTCTGTCTTTATAATGCTCTGATTTGTAGTAGTTGTGTTTCTCAGCAATCCAAGCCACATTCAAATGTATCACTCAGATCAATATGGGTGGTTTATTTCTACTCTTATATAGATTCTGTTTTAATTGTGGCCAGAATTCAGTATTTTAACATACATGATACCAGCCCACGGCCTTAAAATTTCACTGTGCTATTTGAAAACAAAGACTTTCCTAAGCCAGTGGAAAGTTGACTCCTCTAGTTCCATTTGTTTCAAGTTGGAGGGCTATTTAAGGATAATATTCTCCAACTTGTCTTCCTCAGGATGGTTTGAATTACAATACCCATAATTTTCAGACAGCAGACCAGTTTTTAAACTGACTAAATTATGGCTGTTGTAGTCAAACACATCTGAAGGCCATCAGTTTGGAGAGCCCCATCCTAAGATCCAGCTTTGGAATGTATTACAGAATAAAATGGTGCACGAAGAAATACTGACTCACTTCTTCATGGTTCTTGCCTGCCTTCATACGCTACCAATAATTTGCCATTTAGGTCTTGTCTGCACTGCTGCTTAGCTGCAATGAACCTTCAGTGGGGGCAAATTTGAAGTGCCTTTTCCCTGTGGCATTTACAGGAAGCAAAGCTGGAGTTTTTGCACTGAGCAATCTTATTTTAAAATCATCACAGTTTTAAGAAGGCCCTGATTATACCATCTCAGTACAGTGCTGGTGTAAAAGTAAGTCTTGTTGAGTGCAAATTTTTGTCTAATTGGCAGTTGTTCCTTCTGTATGTCTACGATTGCAGGAATGCAGTTCTTCTGAGGCAGGCATGTTTGCAGGCCTTGTGACTGATATATTGTTGTGGTTTTTGTTTTTAAATGAGCTAGTGACAGAGGCAAGCGTTCTGGCCATCATGTCTCAAGTCACAGCTCAGTTATCCCTGCATAATCTGATTAACGAAGAAAGAGGAACAAGAACATTCTAATTCATGGTTACACAGGAAAATAGAACCTGCTGAGGCAAATGTTCTGAAAACATGTAAATGAAAACTGCATACCTGTAAGCTATGATAAAGTGCAGTGCGGACACAGCTTTAGTTATACAAACAAAGTAAATGTTAGTACAAAACAGGGATTGGCAAATACTATGTGTCGATAGCAGATTGAAACTGGATGTAAACTCTGTTCTAAATTACTGTCACACATAGAGGATTATCTGCAAGTTAGGTCAAAATCTCTCAACAGTTTCTGATTCCTGAATGCTATCCTTGAACAATTTCTGGTCATGTAAAAAAAATGAATATTTCATTATGTACACAGGAAATATTTTTCTTATTGTATATAACATCTGTTTATTTTTCTCTGCAATAAACGTGTTTTGTTTCAAGTCTAAGAGATTATGTTTAATCATTTGTAAAACAATGAGCCCCACATTTGTATAGAAAGAGGTGGTTGCTTATGCCTTCTGACTCATTTGGACAGATTATTGACCTTCTGATCCAACACATGTTTGTCATAGAAGTCAAAGTCATTGCATGTTGATAATTAGCGCTAGAGTTCTACTGTAACTTCAGAAACCTCAAAAATTGTTAGGACTTATTTTAAAATTTCTAAAGCATTAACACACATTAATGTTGCCAGCATTGAACAGAACTAGTAGCTTTTGCTGTACAGTATCCTCCTCCCTTCTTCTTCTTCTTCACATTACAACACATCTACCCTATGTAGTACTGCAGTGGCTCAAATGGTTAAGATGCTGACTGGAAGGCGGCAGGTCAGCAGTTTGATACCCAAGTACTACTCGACGGAATGAGGGTTTGTCTCTGTTCCAGCTCCTGCCAACCTAGTATTTTGAAAGCAAGAAATCACAAGTAGATTAACAGGGTACACTTGGGTGGAAAGGCAAACAGCGTTCCATGCACTCTGGTGTCTAGGCATGCCTGCCACATGTCCATGGAAATGTCTGCAGACGCAGACAGCGCTAGTTCTTCAGCTATAAACAGAGGTGAGCACTGAACCCTAGAGTTGGATACAACTGGATTTCAAGCAAGGGTGACGTTTACCTTTACCCTAAATAGGAACAGCATTGGATTCCCCAGCTCCAATTACTGTACCTTTGATAGCACCAAATGTACATGTATTTCAGAATACAAAGAAGTGACCTGCACAAAGGAAAATGGATCTTCTTCCATCATCCTTGTTCTCCATTATGACTCCATGAAAGCAGTGAGAAAACAGCAAAATATTGCTCCAGATTGAGACCAAGAGATAGTTCTGCCACTGAGAGTTCCGTCCTCTTTGCCTGTTAAGGTGCCATGCATTAAGGAAGAGGGCTCAACAGGAAAACAGCATAGAAAGGAGGGATTACATCTCCTTCCCCATTTGGGGTGACGAGCCAGGCCATTCCCCAGCTTAAATTAAGATGCACATTTTGTGTAAGAGAGAATCTGAAAAAACAGAGTCACAAACTGTCTGTGCAGTTCTAAACTAATTGCACTAAAACAGCACCAGCTGGCTCTGTGAATTTAAAATTATGGGGCTACAATCTGAGAAGGTAAGAGGAGAGAGTGCTCAGCTATAATGAAAAGACAATCCATGTTAAAGGCTCCAGTGTAGTCTTGCCGAAGCAGTTACAAAAGGACTGTTACGGCTTTGGAGAAAGAGGATTAGACAAAAGAATATTGTAGAAGATTAGTTGTCTCTTGGAGAGAAAGAGGGCATCAGCAGAGCATTTGCAGTGGCAGCTCAGGCTTTGCGAAGGACCAAATGAAGGCATTTCCTTGTTTGACCTTCAGGTGGTGATTTCCTGGTACTCACTGCAGGCATCTATAATCATTTGTTGAGGAAGTGAACACCTCCAGTTTTCCATTTGGCACCTTCCAAAAGAAGAGATAAAGCTAATAGGTTTATATAACTGAACAGGAATGTTTATATATAACTGCTAAGTACACTCAAGACACCATCACCATTACACCTGGATTTAAAGATCAAAAAAGTGCTATTCCACAGACTTTTTCTGGGGAAAATAAATTCCTGCAGGAAGTCATATGCCACCATTGCTGACATATCAGAGTGTTTTAGTACTACATCAAAAAAAGGGCAGGGAACTTGCAGGCTATACCCAGTGATGGGATGTAACAGGTTCTCACCAGTTTGACAGAACCGGTAGTAACTTTTCCCAGTGTCCCAGAGAACCGGTAGCAGCTTTTTGGGGGGTGGGGGGTGGGGGATGGGGAAACCACCTTTGGGGCTTACCTTTTCACTGGTTCCCCCACTGGGCATGCGTGCCAAGCACTTGGTATGCATGCACGTCTACAGTGCTTGGCGCGTATGCACAGCCTCCTTGCTGTCCTCCCAAGCAGGGAGGAGGAAAAGAAGCTGCTAGCCTGAAGATCCCTATAGCCTGCTCCCCAGGGTAAGTGACTCACCTTTGGATGTGGTGTGTCTGTGTGTATTTTAATGTGTATTTAATACCTTTACCTATATTGACGTACTACCACAGTTCCTAAAAAGGCCTAGCGGCCTGGCTTGGGGTTTTTAAGCAAAATCTTGGAATTACCTCATCAATAAGCTACATCTATGCTGTTCCAATTGCTGTTCCAATTGGAGAAACCTTAAGGAGGTACAGCTGTTTTACATTTACATTAAGGCATATTATCCTAGAGAACTGGTACGATGACCATATCCATCTTGCAACATGGTGCTGCCCATGCACTTATACTAACAGGTAAGTGACGGGTTTTTGTTTGGGGTGCGTGGGTGGGTGGGTTGATTTGTGTTTGTATTTTAATGTAATTTTTATTTTATTTATCTATTTATTTAACTTATTTACAAGTTTGTGTTGTGGGTGGGTGGGTTGAGGGATGTGTATGTGTGCGTGTGCTTATTTTTTATTTTATTTTATTATTATTTTTTCTATGGCCCCGCCCATGACATCATGACATCATGACGTTAGTTCTGCCCACACTGTGATGACATCACAGTGGGTTAGTAAAATTTTTGACATCCCACCACTGGCTATACCCCTACAAACTGGCAAGAACATAACACAGTGATTGAAAAGCTTGACACTCCCATTCATGTAGATTCACAGAGACTTGGGCTTCTGGAAATTGAAGTCCCAGAACACCTGGAGTGCCAAACTTCACCATCATGGACAACTGAAAAGGGGAGACCACTTTGGCAAAATACTTCGGACAGAGAAGTAGCATTTGAAGAGAGTTTGCTTTACTCTTCCCTGCCAAAATAATTTATTTATTTATAAATGTATATATATATATATATATAATAGACAATTACATAATCAAATACCTGTATGTACACTCCATCACCATTATAAACCATTAACCTGCTATCCATATATAACATTAATTTTATATATTTGTACCCTCTTTCCAGAAAGTTGTATATTATTTTATCTTATACTGTATATTAGATTAGATATGTGATTGGGGATGCTTTGAAATGCCTTTGAATTTTTTTTTGTGATGCAATATCTTGTAACTGTGATATATTGTTTTTTGTTATTGTATACTTTTTATCTTTGTTAGCTGTCCAGAGTCACTTGGCGAGTGGGGTGGCATACAAGTATAATAATAATAATAATAATAATAATAATAATAATAATTATAATTATAATTATTATTATTATTATTATTATTATTATTATTATTATTATTATTATTATTATTATTATTATTATTATTATTATTATTACTAGTCCCTGGGTTATTTGATTTTTATCCTTCCATTTCTGTCTTCTTTTCTGCCTGCATTTTTTATTTTAAGCCTGAGGGCAAAGTTCATTTTGTAAACTGCAATGGTAACCTTTTCTGGCCAAAGTGGAGGATTAAAATCTCACCTATCCATCCATCCATCATTCAAAACCTATATATATTCCCACTTGCAAGACATTCTGAACTTTAGAGATACACAATGGAGAGGTATCAAATTTAAGCTTCATGCTATTTACTACAGAAAATTAAACTATAGGGTGTCCCAATATTTGCCACACATAGGAAAAGTTAAACCCATACTTTATATTATTCATGTGTGTGTGTATGTGTATAGAAAGAGGTGGTCAACATGTAGAGGATATGTTGAAAATATGTTGTAAGATTTTGTAATGAATGTTTTGTCAATAAATGTATATTTAGCTACAATTTACCACTTCCCCTATATATGGCGACTTTTGGGACACCATGTAGGATGTCGGCCATCAAAAGACACAGACTACTCAAGCCAATTCTGTACACAATCCACTGACATTCTTCTTCAGAAAACTCTTTGAACAAAAAGCACGTGACCACTCCAATTCATTTCAGAAGAAGTTGTGCAGGAAATTTTCCTCCTGTCTCTTTTTCTCATATACTGTACCTCCATGTCATGGGTGGGTGGGTGGATATCTGGCAATGTGTCTTCTAACCAGAGTTCCCTTGTACTCATTTGCAATAGTGCTACTTGTTGAAATAGTTCTGCACTATTCTGTCAACTGAGATCACAAGTAAAACAAATTACAGTAATCGCTTTTTCACACAGCCTGTGAATATATCAACAATCTTTCCATGTAGATGTGAACAACTTCAAAACTATGAGTAAGTTATCTGCCAATCTTAAGCAATTCTGCAATTCCTAGTAGCTCTTTTTTTAAAAAAGACTGCTGTATAGTAAGACAAGTTATGTAATAAAAGAGAGGTGCATTTTAAACCAAGATAGTACACTTTTTTCACACTACATTTTGTTCTATGTAGTAATCTGTTTGCATTATAATATATGTTTAACACCTCTCATTACAATATTACTTTCTATTAAATTGACCCAAGCCATATAATTTATGTCTGATAATTGACAGAACTATTTGAAAATCTTTTTAAATATTTGCTCACACAGTGAGCATTATTCCATGAACTCTAAAGCCTTAACAAATTTATTAGTCTTTAAATAGGCACAGTGCTTCCTTGGTTTATAAACTGTGAGGAAATAAAATATTATGCAAAGTTTTTACTAAAGAGAATCAAAACTACTTGGTTAAGGATTGAATACAAGGACAAAGGAGGAGGAGGAGAAACAACCCAAAAAGTGAGGAGAGAATGTGTCTAAAACATGGATTGTGATGGTGTCGATGGGTCACAAAATTGTATAAAGAGAGGACCATTTGCCCCCCAAAAAACCCCAGAACCTCAGTCTTGGACATAAATTTCATTTGAAATGACAAAGCATTCAATCAGAAACATTGTAAGCAACTGAAGGCACGTAACATGAGTTTATGGATCCTGAAAATATGAATTAGATCTCATTTGGAGCAGCAAAGTCCTTCCTCTAATACTGTTAGCTAATAAATTGTTTCAATCATGTTAATTGGACCATAAACGCAAGCTTGGTAATATAAAGTAGTGAATAGTCTGGTAAATATCTTTCCTACCATAAAAAAAGTCTCAGCATTTTAAAAAGTTGTTTTGGACTTGTTGGTGATTTTTTTTAACGTTATTTTCCAAAAAAGATTCTGGTTGCTTAGCAATTGTAGTAAAGGAAACAGATGGTAAGGATCTTTTCTCCATAAAGTTAAGCTGTAAACCATATGCTTATTATTTCAATATGCCTCCTGTTTCAGCTCAGTAGGCTTGGGAATATATTTTCCATACTTCAGATTTTTCTGCCCAGTTGAATTCTTCCATTGACTGGTTGCTTGGAATGTTTTTGTTGATTATTTAAAATTATCTAATTTTACTTTAAAAATCTGCTTTATTTTTAGCAGAAGTATAGCTTCTCAAGGTCAATACAGTCAGTTTACACTGAGTTATGTATCAATAAAACACATTGCAGTAACTAAAAGCATGTGAAACTAATTTTAGTCTTGCTAAAGTTTTAATTGTAGTTTTCCATTTACAGACTAAAACAGAAGCCCTAGTAATTTCATCACAATTTTTCTGCATGCTGATTCCAACATTTTCTCTCCCCCCCCCCCCCCCCGCCATATTCAGGAAGAGCTTGCATGTCATTATGCAAGTTCACTTTACTTTCTCCATTATCAAGTGCACGATTGTTGTATAAGAAGCCTAGAAAGGGAGGAACAAAGGAAGGAAAACTAATAGGCCCTAATGATGTAAGAGTATTTAGTACTGATGTTAGTAGGGTGCTGAGAATTTCTTCCATAGGGATTTCTGACCATTCTCTTGCAATTCAATAGAAAAGAAATTCCCAACAAATAGAATTTCAAAGTAAATTTCTGATAGATTCTTATGGGTGAGATTCATGATTCATGTGCTTTCCTTACTTGCTAGGTGTGTTTCCATGTCTTGGCTTTTCACTGCACAAATATCTGTGTAGCCGCTGGAAGTCTCTTTCCCCTCCTACCACTATCCTGGCTTCCATAGTTCAACTGGCGCTAAGCAGATATCATAACTCCTTTCACAGGATTCTTTTCAGATTGAAAAGTGTGTCCAACGAGGAAGGCTACAGAATGCTTAATAGAGATGATGTAATACAGAATAAAGACAAGGATAGTGTCCTTAGCCACCTCGCAATATTACAGCAAGCTCAAACAAACACAGTTTTAAAATACATAAATAAATGAAAATTTTAAAAATAAATCAAAGGGGCCCCAAGACTGAGGAAGAAAAATTGAGATCTTTTTCAAAGGGAAGTAAAATGCTTAAGAAATTGAGTGCCAAATTATGCCACAATGCTAACTTAAACGTTTTTCCTGGAACTGGGCATAGCATTGCTTTCCCTGAAACATGTAACATTGGAAGGCATGGGGAAAGTGCTGGAAGCTGAAGGCCACTTTAAACAGTTACTTCCAAAAATGTTTCCACTAGTTTTAAGGGGTCTACCTCCTCCTGCCAAGACCATAATTGCCCCCAAATGGATGTAGGCAGAGAGGATTGTGGAGAAACCAAAATGATAGACAAGGTACCAGATAAAGTGGACTTGATCCACCAAAAACTAACATTAAAATACAGGAGTTAGTCTTTAAGGTGTCACACCTTTTTTTGTCTTTTTGTTTTGTTTACTCTCTGATCCTGCACAGACTAACATGGCTGCTGCTTCAAAAAATTAAAAAGGGGTAAGTACATGAGAAAATATTAATTAGTTAAAAATAGAGATCACATGGTGATTCTTTGAGGAAGTCAATTTGAAAGGTAAAAACCATAAATTAGTTCGTAAAAAGCCCTACGTCTCTGGATATGCTGGTAGTCATTATGAAGGAGAGAACATATGTCTTTAATATTAAAAAAGAGGAACATTTACACAGATTTTGAAGATTTAAAGTTGTCAAGAAACTGCACTGGAGGTAATGAGTAGATCCATGTCTGGCCTCATAGATGCATGGCTTCTGCCACTCAGGCTGCCAGCTCACTTGGGCTATGGGACTTTCTCTCTGTCCCTCAGGTACCTTTGCTCTCTGGCTGGAATACTTTCTTTAAAAAGGCTTTCCCAGGTAAGGTTTTACATGTACTGCCCCTACTTCTCAGTAGCTGACCTGAGTGGTCGCTTGCTCTCCATTGATTCTGCTGAGCTCAGAGTTAAGCTCTGGATTTCAGCACCTCAGAGCACTAGGTCAACCTGACAACAATTAATTGGTGTTTAAAAACTTTTCTTTATTGAAAAATAAAAAATAAAAGGGTGGAACAATAAAGGAAAAATGGGATTCAGAGAAAAATCAAAGCACACGGACACAGACACACATGGACACTGGATGGGAAAATGAAATCTTCAATTAAGCCATTTTTTAAAAGCATAGCACAAACCTTACAGGCTTTTCTAAACGCTGCCAAAATACAAAGGGAGCAAAAGGTTGAAACCTTGCAGCCTCTCAAGGTGGACCAGAGTGTCAGACATTCCCCACTGAATCAATCTGAACTTATCCAAAGCACCAAGGGTGCTGAAATCACATACAGCACTTTTGTGGAGTACACCATTTGACCAGTTCTGGTCACATAACATTTCATGTAGACAAGAACCTAACCTAACCATCCCCTCTCCTGGTGTCTACCCTTACTCTCATCTTTCCTTCGCCGGATCTTAGTTGGGAAATCAAGAATAGGGTGCACAGGGCTGTAGGGAAATTCTCCCCAGATACAGCCTTTTTGTTTGGCAAGTACAACTCAGATCCAGATGCATCTTATTTATCCCCCTCATTGTGCCTAAGTGCCCCCCAATCTGCCCCCCACCAAAGGCCATGTTCTAACTCCCGTCCACCTAACATTTCACACTCTAGAGGCTTTGTTTTCCCCTTTTGCTCCTTTTACCAAGATGTTAAGCCTTAGGAGGCAATTTCTTCACAAAGGTAGTAAAGAATAGTAGTAATTGACATATCAACAAGTGGATATTTAAACTAGTACAGTGGTACCTCGCATAACGAACACATCGCATAATGAAAAATTTGCATAACAAAGCATTCATTATGCAAGGGTAATACCCCGCATATTGAAAAAAACTTTCATTATGCGGGGGGTTTGGTAGCCAGGGTATACCCGCTCAATGGGAACCCTGGTTAACTAACTTTTTTTCGTTATGTGGGGTACCGCCAATAGTGCTTCGCATAACAAAAAAAGCTGCATAGCAAAGAGCTCTGTGGAACGGAGTTGTTTCGTTATGTGAGGTTCTACTGTATCTTCTTTCCCAGAATCATAGATAGCACACTCAGTTTTATGCATATTTCCTCCTCTCTCTCCTCTTGTGCAAGGGGAAACCAGTATCCCTTTATGCAAGTTGAAATACTCATAATGGCAAGCCAGAAATCACCTGAGCAAATGTAGAGCACTTCCCTAGTGCAGGCCTTATGGTACATTTGACAACAGGAAAGTAGTCGGACAATAAAATACATTTCAAAATAAATTATGTACTTAAGCAGGAAAAACCAGATGCACAAATATAACATGGGCGACAACTGGACAACTGTGAAGGGGATCTAGGCGTCTTAGTAGGCCACAAATGAAACATGAGCCTATAGTGTGATTCAATGGCAAAAGATAGTAAAAGAAAACACCTAGGGTAATAGTACACTGCATCAACAGAAGTAGGGTGTCCAGATTAGGGAAAGTAATGCTATCACTCTAGTCCAATGATGGTGAACCTTGGCACTTCAGGTGTTCTTCAATTTCTATTCCCAGAAGTCCAGACCAGTAGGAGTGTTGACTTGGGCTTCTGGGAATTGAAATCCAAGAACAGCTGGAGTGTCAAGGTTCATCATTTTAAATTTAATTTAATTTTCAAATTTATACCCCACCCTGCTCAGGCAAACCTGACTCTACGCAACTTACAAATTATATAAAAAAAATAGCAACATAACAATCATAAATTCCACAACACCACAATAACAATCATCACAGTATCAGTATCAGAAATATATATATATATCAATAACACAGTAACAGTAAAAAAATATCAATATCACTGCTCTAGTCTGTTTTGGTCAGGTCTAACCTGGAATACTGTGTCCCATTATTGCAGAGGTGGGCAACCTTTTTACATGACCACACTCCCGGACAGCTGAGCGGGCTGGATCACGCCCCCAGAAGCAGAAGTGAGCACATTTATGGCTGTCATAAATGTGCCCACTTCTACTTATATGACAGCCATGGGCATCTTTGCACCTATGTGGGCACATGCACCCACTTTCACTTCTGGGTGCAGTGAAGGCAGAGACAGCCCAGATGGGATGGTGTCTGGGGCCACGTCCAGCCTGCAGGCCATAGGTTGGGAACCCCTGGTTTAAGGATGCTACACTTAAGATAGACATAGAAAAGTAGGTGCATGTCCAGAGGACAACAATCAAGATGAAGAAGGATTTGGAAAAGCACTCTAAGAGAAATTGTTGAGAATACATTTAACTTTGAGAAGATGTAGAGTTGATAATGATTACCATCTTCAAATACCAGAACAGCTATCATGTCGAAGATGAGCTTGTTTTCTGCAACACCTGGAGGCAGGAACCAAATGAACACATTCCAGTTACAAGAACGGAAACCCCCTGCCATGTAATTTGAATCCCAATTGTTTGGGTGTTACTTTCTGAATCCTCTCAGTATTCTCTTTTCAAGGTTAAGCACCCTACTCTCTGCTAGCTTCCAAATATCCTTCTTAAACAGTCTGTTTCGCCTTCAGTTATCAAAAGCCTCTAACCTAAGAAACAAGACTTTTTTGTATGTGTGTATCTAACTTTTGCTAGTTTCAACAAGTGGTCTCTAAGACTAATATTTTAATTATTTCATGTGTTCATGCGCTGAAATAAAGTGACAATATCTGTAAGTAGATATGATGACAAGAGGTAATACAGAAAATTAACTTGGAATGAAAATTAGATATGTTAAGGGTTGTGATGTTCCTGAGGATTAACACTAGCATATGGCACCTTTCTCCTCCCAGTTTCTGGCTCAAATCCAGCTATAGCAACATTTGCCATCTGTTAATTTATTTCTTCAGAGAAGTCAACTGGGATGGTGGTCTCAATCCACTTTAGAATGAACAGGTGGTCTAATGGCAGCTCAGTTCTGTAATCATTCAAGTGCAGCTCTGACTCCGTTTTTTATGCAACTAAAATTGACCACTTCCATCAGTCAGGGCTTTTCTGTTTCTTACATTTTTATTTCTCCTGAGATAAATGTTCTCTTGTGATTTTACCACTCAGCTAAATAAACATCTCCCTTTAAAAGAAAGTGTTGACTCACAGATCTACACAGTTCTGTTTGTCGCTTCTACATTTTAAATTTCTGCCTCCTTTGTGAGTTTTTTAAAAATTCCAAATGGATTGAAGAATGATTTAAATGTGGACTTATTTCATTCATCATCACCTGCATCTGTATTATGTCACCACCCAGGACAAAGTTAACACAGGGCATAGAAAAATTTTGCTTTGTTTTCAATGATAGCTTTAGCTGTTTTGAACAGTAAGTCAAACCTGGCATAAAGAGTGCCTCGCTTAAAGAGTAACTCGCTGAAAGAGCAGAATTTTCTCTGAATGTTTGCTTCGCTTAACAAATAAAACCAACCCAAAACTCTCTTAACAAATAAATCAGGGTTTGCAATCCCCCGCACAATTGGTCATTTACAATGGTGTTTCACTTAAAGAGCAAACTCGCTTAAAGAACAATCCTATGGAACGCATATTGCTCTTTAAGTGAGGTACAACTGTATTTCCTTAGTAGAAAAGTGGGGTGAAATATAATAATAAAAATAAATAAATAATTTACATGTGTTGGCTTTTGCCCAGATTAATTAATCGGACAAGACCATAATATTATAATGTTGTCTATACCAGTGCTGTAGTGGATTCAGGGTTGAAGCCCATGGACTTTTTGAGTTGCAGGGACTGTGACAGGGGTTCTCAAGCATTTTAATCTGTGGGCCTGACCACATATCCTTAGACAGCTGAGCAGGCCAGACTGGTGGTTCCACTGCTGTAAAATGCATCCAGGGCTATCGTAAAGGTATTTACAACAGCCATATGCGCATTTACGACTGTTGTAAATTCATCCACTTCCGGTGGTGTCGGTGTCTGTATGGTGGGCCACATGAAATGATGCTGTGGGCCAGGTCTGACCCATAGGCCATAGGTTGAGAACCCTTGTACTATGACATCATATGCCACCCCACTCCACCCAGCTCCCGTGTTCCCTCTGACCTTAACTGCAGTCCTCCCAGTAGTTAAGAAAAAAATAGATTCTCTCAGTGACAATGTATTATTGCAAGCTATTGCTATTGTAATACTTAGTATTTGAGGGTAGTTTGATATTAAATGGGCAGTTAAAAGCAACTTTTCAAAAATCTGCTTGTAACTGAAGCATTAAAGCCAGTGCTCATAATAAAATTGCTTTCTCTACAATTTGTCCCTCCATCCGAAGATCCAGGAAAGCACAGCAATTCCTTGAGACTTTAGTCACTCTGCACTCCTCTTCTTCCATGTCTAAGCCAGACATGAAACTGCCAAAATGAAGCCGCCTTTTGGTGAGTTCATTCTGCAATTCCTTTTGCTTGACATAGTGTGAGGAAGATTAGCCGGCAACACAAAGATGCAACTACCAGGGTATGCCTGATTGTGGTTCAAAAATACCACAGACTTTGAGGAGGCACTTTCTGTGTACCACTGTCAGCAAGCTGAGAAGAGGCTACCCTATAGTTCTGTATGGAATGCCTGCCATGGAAACCCTTTTTTGTCCTTGAGGAGGTTCTAGTTGTACTGGAATTTTTAACTTCTGGTAAAATCTTTAAGATAGTGGTAGCAAGAGATGGGTAGATGAGAAGTATGAAAAACAAAGAGAGGAGACTCTGTTGAGAGTGGAATACCATGAGAAGAAATTCTGAGATAAACAGGGACTAATGTATTAGTGGACAAAAGCAGCACTCATCTACTACTTCCCTCTCTGGTAACTGCAACACAATGGCATGCAGCTACATACATGCCAATTGTTATATAGCTGGAACAAGATTATAGAAAATGAATCTCACTTGTAATTTGGTCATTCTTCCATGTTGATGGATTTTGTGTATTCTTGGTTGAAAGGATTTTTTTTCTGGAGAAACTCCACTCAGGGGACGCCCAAATGAGGCTCCTTTCATGCCCTCAAAATCTTTTCCAACCAAAGTGCTCCCTATTTATCTACTTGCAATTTCTTGCTTTTGAACTGCTAGGTTGGCAGGAGCTGGGACAGAGACAGGAGCTCACTTCATCATGCAGTAACTGGATCTCAAACTGCCGACTTGCTGGCCTTCCAGCTAACAAGGTGAACTTTTTAACCACTGAGCCACCATAGCCCCTATGTGTTGATATGAATGTTTCTTTTAAGTCTTTCCCTCCACCTTCCGGTTTAAGTACTTCAATTTTCTATATGAACATTAGAAAATTAACATTTATAAATAAGTTACCCTCTGGTTTCTCTCCCCATCTACAACTCCCAGTAGGCAAAATTGGATTATTAGCCTGCCATCACAAGATTACATGCTCTATTGGTGGCCCCAGCTTTCTCCATCCATCCCATTATTGCTTGAATCCATGTCTAACATGATCTTGCTGAGTCTAAACAATGACATTTGTTAAATGATTTATGTTTTCTGCTAGCCACAACAAACTGGAGTGCTTTAGTGATTCACACTTGATGGAGCAGTCTTGAGAATTTTTTAAGATTTCCTCTTAAGGATGAGGTTTGGTAATAGGATAGCCATTCAAATCCTGAGTTTATCACTTCACTTCTAATGACATCTGGTTATTCCTTTTCCAGCAATAGCGTCAAATAACTTTAAGGTGTCATAAAAATGTATGTATATGTATAAATGTTGGAACTTATGAAGTGGTCACATGGAAGCCATGCAATCTGTCTTTCAATATTTAAGGTCATTTATTTCAATAAGAGCAGAGTACCTGTATCTGTTTTTCACCTTCGCTATTCACCTTACCACTTTCACATTTTGCCTCAACAAAACCTTATTAAAAGTATTGTCACAGCCACATTAACTAGACAATGAAGTCATAATGATCTTTGCCTTAAAATCAAATCATCACATATTAGTCAGTTGAAAGCAAGTAATTTCCAACATTCCTAGATTAAGAAGGGTTTGAACTCAATGCAAGTTCAGCTGGTCTGGGACAGCTCATCTACCCAGCAACCATCTTGGCTACTGAGCATTGCATTCTTAATTATCTGAACCAGAGATTCTCAACCTGCAGCCCACGGCACTATGTCATGTAGCTGTCCATTGCCTCCACCACACCAGGAAGTGTCATGTGGTGGAGGAAGGCCAAATTGGCCATCCGGCCCTGTAAATTGTCTGAGGGAGCGTGATCCAGCCCCTGGCTTTAAAAGGTTGAGAATTCCTGATTTAAACCTTCTCTACAACTAAATTATCAAGGATACTACTCGTGATAGAATACTGAGATCCCAGTGGGAAAGAAAGCTAAAAACTCTTTTTTTCAAGGTCTTTGTTTTTTCTTTAAAATCACACAGACCAAAGACCAGTGGACATGTCAGCTTGCCATTTACTTGAAAGGCTATTTCTATTTTACCACACAGATTGCTATGAACTCTTCCACTGTATTGCTGTTTAATAGTACAGGTACTTTTATGAAGGATCTCCATGGCATTGGTATAAGTTATAGCCTTTATTCCTCTTTCCCATTATTGAATATTACTATGTGTGTGACTTGCTCCTGTTCTGCTAGATCAGAGATGTTATTGAGCTTTTGGAAAGCAATTGAAGAATCTGCCAGGAAGTAAAGAAGGGATTTATTTTTCCTTTAGAACTATTACCCAGTACAAAAGGTAAATGTTTCCCTTGCTCGAAAGCCAGTCATATCTGACTCTAGGGTTCAGTGCTCATCTCTGTTTCAAAGCTAAAGAGCCAGTGCTGTGTGTTTCTGCAGACATTTCCGAGGTCATGTGCCAAGCATGACTAGACACCAGAGCACACGAAACTCTGTTTATCTTCCCACTGAAGTGGTCCCTATTTATCTACTTGCAATCTCTTGCTTTCGAACTGCTAGGTTGGTAGGAGCTGGGACAAAGACGGGAGCTCATTCCATCCTGCAGTAGTTGGGAATCAAACTGTTGACCTCCCACCTTCCAGTCAGCATCTTAGCCGCTTGAGCCACTACAGTCCTTTTTAACCAGTACTGCTCTCCTACATACTATACATTGAGGGCGTATTGTGAAATATAATGATCTATTAAATCATTGTTGCCTTTTCCCTTCCTTTTTAATTTTATACAAATACATTCCTACACAAACCCTGCAGTTATGCTGGAAGCAAATGCTGTACTGTGCTGGGAATCCCCCCCCTCATTTATGTCATCATGGGTGTATACAATCTGCTCGCTAAATCATGCTGCTTTTCCATATGCTGTTTTTCTTTGGAAGTCAGCAAAGATCCACTGATCCTATTTACAGAGCTCTTGCAATCAAACTAGATTACACCTTGGGCACTGATGGAGCTAAAAGAATTGTATTGCCTAGTCTTAGTTAAGATAGATGTACAACACTGAGAGCTACTTAAGAAGAAGGAGAATTAAATCTGTTACTTAGACATCCTGATAGCCTCTGACACTGTGACATACAAGAAGAATGTAGCAGAAATATGGCTGTGATTTGAGAATCTCTAAAACCCCATGCAGTGAAATGTTACTTCTGATTCTGTTGGAGGCCTTTCCAATTCTAGTTCTGTGGTTAGAAAATCTTTAGCTGAAAATCCCTAGAGCTAAAAAATAATTGTATAGTTAAGAAAGCAATATGTAATACTATTTTCCTACTGGTTCAGCCTTCTCATCTGTGCTCTTGCCAGAGGTGGAAAAGAGATCCCCTGGTTTGACATTTTTGTATGAAAAAAAATCATTTCTTATCTACTGGAGCAAGGAGTAAGATGAAGAACACCTTGTCCTAGATATCCTCACATTTCCAAGGCATTTTCATGGGCAGAAGATGGACAGAATATCATGTATGCATTTGACGATTTTGCACATCTAAAATACAGTTCAATATTTACACCAACAACAGTGTACTGGTGTAGTTTATAGCAGGGGTTCTCAACCTTTTAAAGTTGGGGGCTGGATCATCTTCCTCAGACTAGTGTCACCTTGCTGCCACTGCTGCCTTTGGCAGCAACCGTGGTATGACCACCCTGGTACTACCACACCCCAAACCTCCCATCCACCTGCTCTTCTGCTTACCGGCCTGGAGGAACTCCATACCGTGGGTGAAAGAAACCCACCTGCAGCCACCAGGAATGCCTCCGTGACTGCCGGAAACACATTCGCAGATTATCTGGACCCTTTTCAGTCAAAATTCAGGCCCGAATATGGTACTGAGACTGCATTGGTCACACTGCTGGATGATCTCTGTTGGGAGCAGGACGGAGGTCACCCGTGCATCCTTACTCTTCTTGACCTCTCAGCAGGCTTCGATACCACTGATTGTGGTATCCTTCTGAAACTGCTCTGAGGATTGGGGGTCCAGGGCAATGTGTGGTCCTGGTTATCCTCATTTCTGAGGGGCCAGACCCAGTCGGTGTGGTTGGAGGATGAGATGTCCAGCCCTAGGCCTCTCCAGTGCTCTCACCTCTCCTATTTAACTTCTGCATGAAGCAGTTGGGGGAGATCATCCATTCCCACGGGGTGAGGTATCATCAGTATGCTGATGATACTCAGCTGTACATCTCAGCCTGTGGTGATCCAAGTGATGCAGTCAGAGTCCTATCCAGGTGTCTGGAGGTTGTTGTGGGGGGACAAAGGCTACAACTGAATCTCAGCAAGAGTGAGTGGTTATGAGTCAGGACCCCTGCATTATCTTGGGAGCTACCATCTGTCATTCTGGATGGGACTATCTTATTCCAAACAGATCTGATGTGTAATCTGGGGGTCCTCCTGGAATCATGACTCATGCTAGATGAGCAGGTGGCAGTTGTGGCCAGGAGGGCTTTTGCACAAATTTGTGTCATACGCCAGTTATGCCTGCTCCTAAATCGGGACTCCTTGCTCATGATCACACATGCTCTGGCCACCTCCACACTGGACTATTGAGTGGGCCAGGATACTTAAGAGACCGCGTCACCTCAAGAACATCTGTCCATCCCACCAGAGCAGACCGGAGAGGCTCTCTTATTGTGCCATGTGCTAGAAAGACTCGTCTCTCTAGCACCAGAAGGAGGGCCTTCTCTGTGTCTGCTCTAGCCCTATGGAATTTCCTGCCAATTAAGTTACGGCTCCAGACAGAGTTGCTGCTGTTCAGGAAAGAGCTAAAAATCTGGCTGGCAAAGCAGGTGTGGGGCACCGGTGATGTGGTGAGTCCTGCCTGCTGGCTGATATAGCAATTTCGCTCCCTCACCCTTTTTAGCTGTTGGGTAATTTTTGTAGTACAGTAAAACCTCATATAACACTAAAACCCGGTTCCACAAGTCTTGGTGTTATATGATTTTTAGTGTTATCTGATGCATGTTAAAATCCTATGGGATCCATAGAGATACATTGTAACCACACAGGCTTTAGCGGTTGTTATCTGAAGCATCCCATAGGATCTTAATGTTATTATTTATTTATTTATTTATTTATTTAGATTTATTATCCCGCCCTAATCAGGCGAACCTGACTCTAGGCGGCTTACAGAAATTCATAAATTAAAACCTTAAGGTTCATAAATTACTTAAAAGTCAATTAAAAAAGAATTAAACCCTGAATTTACAAAAATCTAAAAGATTTAAAAAGGTTAAAAGGTTTAAAAAGATTTTAAAAGTTTAAAAGAGTGAGGGAGGGGTGGCTGTCCCATCATATCAGCCACCCAACATGGGACCCCAAATTCCTGGAGCCCCACACCTGCCCTGCCAGCCAGGTTTTTAGGCCCTTCCGAAAGGACAGGAGCTCTGTCTGTAGACGTAACTCAGTTGGCAGGAGGTTCCAAAGGGCCGGGGCGGCCACGGAGAAGGCCCTCTTTCTGGTGCTAGAGAGATGCGCCTCTCTAGCCGATGGAATGATAAGAGAGCCTCTCCGATCCGCCCTGGTGGGACGGACAGATGTCCTTGGGACGATGCGGTCTCTTAAGTATCCTGGCCCACTACCATGTAGGGCTTTAAAGGTAATAACCAGCACCTTGAATTGCACCCGGAGACATACTGGCAACCAGTGCAGCTCCCGAAGCAGTGGTGAGGCACGAGCATAACGCCCGCACCCCATCACTACCCGAGCAGCCGTATTCTGGACCAGCTGCAGCCTCCGAATGGTCACCAAGGGCAGCCCCATGTAGAGCGCATTACAGTAATCAAGTCTGGAGGTGACCAAAGCATGTGTGATCATGAGCAAGGAATCCCGGTCTAGGAGTGGGCGTAGCTGGCGTATTACACGAAGTTGTGCAAAAGCCCTCCTGGCCACGGCTGCCACCTGCTCCTCGAGCAGTAGTCGTGAGTCCAAGAGGACCCCCAGATTATGCACCAGGTCTGTTTGGGGCAAAACTGCCCCATCCAGAACCAAAGATGGTAACTCCCGAGACAGCGCAGGACCCCTTACCCATAGCCACTCAGTCTTGCCGGGATTCAGTTGTAGCCCGTTGTCCCCGATGCAATTCTTCCCCCCAGATTCCTTAATGTTATGCGATTTTAGTGTTATTCGATACTAATGTTATATGAGGTATTACTGTACTTTAATTGGGTTTTTGTGGGTTTTAAGTTTAGACTTTGTTGTTGATTTTAACTTTGTGAGCCGCCCAGAGTCGTTTTGAGTTGGGTGGCTATACAAATTGGTCAAATAAATAAATAAATAAATAAATAAATAAATGTTCTCAAGGCTGCGCCAGTCCATTGCAGTCCTGGTGTCATATCCTGCATGTCTCATTTCATACATGCTGTAGGAGACGGCTCCATGATAATTGAAAACCCAACTTGAATGCCATAAGATAGAAGTGACTTCATAGCACACAGCACAACCTGATCCATGTTTTCTCTGGGACCTATGTGCAACTGACAGTATGATTCTCTTTTATCTTTGAGGGCACTAGTTGTTTTGATGGACTCTAATAAGTTGTGATTAATTGCAAAAATGCACCAAAAGAGTGATATAATGCATGGGTGACGAGGCACCATGTGAACACTAGCTGTTGATAAAACAGCTTTCAACTGTTTGGTTATAAACCATATAGATCTATCCTGTTCTTCTCTTCCATTATATTCTTCATTCTTTCTTTAATTTATAGTGGGAATCTTATTTAGACTGTTAACAGCTGTAACTATCAAGATAATACACAACTAAGTATGGTTGGCCTTTACAACATTCTACCTTCACAAACAGTCAATAACACTTAACTGTTCATGTATTAAATGTTGTTACCAGATTTGCTAGATTTGTACAATGACACTACCCCTCAACAAACATTTAGGCATCCCAGAGGTCTTCACCATTGGCTGAGCAGAGCAAGATTTCTGGGTGCTGTAGTCCAAGATTGGGAGCCACTGCTGTAAAAGTTAGCATCTATGTGTATATATAATACACAGAATTGCTAGTTTAATGTGGAGCTGCTTGAAAGAAAAGTGGATGTTACAGAGGCCACAGTCTGAGAACAAAAAGAGGCAACTAGTAACTGGGAAAAGATAACACCAAATATTCACATTCAATGGAATCTGCTCCAAAAATATAAGTAGTAAAATCAGTGGAACATTAGGCATGGATAAACCCAAGGTACAGAGTATAGCTCACAGGTTTAGACCTTTTTCACGAAGGAAGTGCTTACTGACATGGCTTTTGTTGTGCCCATATCTCCCAGCGATTAAGAGAGGATTCAGCTCAGAGTGATTATTCCTTTTCTTAAGCAAAGCACCCTTCATATCTTCCAGCACTGGTGTGGGGGTCCCTTTAGCCATTCTATTGTTTGCTGGTACCTCATGGAAAGATAAAGCCATCAGTATGGATTAGCCATCTGCAGAAGGCTACAAGCTGGTTGGAAGAGTTGAGAAGGAGTAGGAGGATGAAGTCTGAGGGAATTGATTAGTAGGTGGACAAAAATACCCAGGATCTTATGTTGTTGCTGTTCAGTCACACAGTCATGTCCGACCCTTCATGACCCCATGGACCACATCTCACCAGGCTCCTGTGTCATTCACCATCCTCCAGAGTCTGCCCAGATCCAGGCTCGTTGAGTCAACAGTACTGTTTAACCATCTCATTCTCTGCTGACCCCTTCTCCTTTGCCCTCGATCTTTGCCCTCCATCTTTCCTTGCATCAGGACCTTTTCCAGGCCAAAGTATTTTAGCATCAGCTCCAGTACTTGTCCTTCCAAGGAGCAGTCTGGGTTGATTTCCTTCAGAATTGGCTTGCAGTCCAGGGGATTCTCAAAAATCTTTTCCAGCACCACAACCATATATTACTACTGGGAAGACCATTACTTTAACTTTATTGGCTTTTGTTGGCATATTATATAAAAAGGTAAAAGATTGCCAGGTTTTTCATTCTGCATACATTTGTGTGCTGTTTCTATCTCTATGTGAAACTGATTGACTCCTGATGAAACACAGCCAGGTTCTGCTAACTTTCTTTTTGCTTTAATTCCCTAAAAGCCTGATCTCTCCCAGAAACAGGCCCAGCTAAAATTACTTTCTTATCCGTCTGAATCTAATATTTAACCACATAATCCAGCCAGTTTACCTTTTGCACATGTTAAGAAAGGCAAATTCTAGGAAGGACTGGATCTTTTAGCTAGAGGTTTGCTGACTGAAATCCTCTGTGATTTTTATGGTGATACACTGGAATCCAAGTGAAAAGCATAAAGAGCATTTCACTTAAAGAGTAACCAGTGGTGGGATGTCAAAAAATTTACTACCCCACCGTGATGTCATCACAGTGTGGGCGGAGCTGACTTCATGATGTCATGATGTGGGCAAGGCCAAATAATTTTTTTTAAAACAAATAATAAAATAAAAATAAGCACGCACACACACACACCTCAACCCACCCACCCACCCACAACATAAACCTGTAAATAAATTAAATAAATAAAATAAAAATTACATTAAAATACACCCCCCCCCAAACATAAATCTGTATTTATGGTACTGTGGTAGTATGTCAATATAGGTAAAGGTATTAAATACACATTAAAATACATACAGACACACCACATCCAAAGGTGAGTCACTTACTCTGAGGAGCAGGCTTTAGGGAGCTTCAGGCTAGCAGCTTCTCTTCCTCCTCCCTGCTTGGGAGGACAGCAAGGAGGCTGTGCATACACGCCAAGCACTATAAGCGTGCATGCACAGTGGGGGAACCAGTGAAAAGGTAAGCCCCGAAGGTGGTTTCCCCCAAAAGCTGCTACCGGTTCTCCGGGACACTGAGAAAAGTTACTACCGGTTCTGGTGAACTGGTGAGAACCTGTTACATCCCATCACTGAGAGTAACTCACTTAAAGAGCAGAATTTTCTCTGAATGTTCGCTTTGTTTAACAAATAAAACCAACAAAAAACTCGCTTAACAAATAAATTGGGGTTTGCAGTCCCCCCCCCCTTGGTCATTTACAATGGTGTTTCACTTAAAGAGGAAACTCGCTTAAAGAGCAATCCTGTGGAACACATTATGCTCTTTAAGCGAGGTACAACTGTATCTGTTATGAAATATGTATTGTACCTTTAAGTAGAATAACTAATATCTTTCATTCCTCAGAGAATGTTTTGAAGTTGCACTTCTATTTTAGTTCTAGAATTTGTTTTAGCTTACATTTATGATGAGGAGCTGGACCATTAGGAAAGCTGAGTGCAGAAGAATAGAGGCCTTTTAAATGTGGTATTGGAGGAGAGTTTAGAGAGTCCCCTGGACAGTGAGGAGAACAAATAGGTCAGTCTTAGAAGAAATCAACCCTGACTGCTCCTTGGAAGGTCAAATAGTATAGATGAAGCTAAAGTACAGGTACTTTGGACACCTAATGAGAAGAGAGGATTCACTTGAGAAAGCCTTGATGCTGGGAAAAGTGGAGGGCAAAAAAGGGGACAGCCAAAAATGAGATGGCTAGATGGTATTGTAGATGCAGATGGGCACAGAGCTGGGTGGGTTGAAGAGGATGGTGGAAGACAGAGGTGCCTGGAGGGCGGTGGTCCATGTGGTTGCAAAGGGTCAGAATCAACTGTGTGACTGAACAACAAACAACACTATTATCATTGTTCAGACAGGTATGTATTCTCAAAACATCCATAATTTCATGAGAATATTTTGGGAAAGAATGTCCAAATTAAAACCTGACTGAAAAGCAGTGATTCCTAGCATTGATTCTGTCACCTCCCTGTTTAAAAGGTTGCTCTCTTCAAACATTATTCTTTCATGAAATATAACAGCCTTTCACTAGAGGGCAGAAGAAGCTCACTCTATTGTATTATCTGTAAATCAAAGCCAAGAGTACCATTAAAATGGTTATTAAATAGACTCCACTTTCCTTACCATTTGAAGCCCAATTCGGTAAGAGTAAGCTCCCTTTTTGGGGAGGAAGTGAAATATTAACATGTGCCAGAGTGAATCTGGAACCATTTAGTTCCTTTTGTGCAACAGTTCTGTTCCACAAGGGGAGTTACTCTCACCCTTCATTGACAACTTGCAGACTAGGATGGGTAGGATTAGAAAACCCCTAGTTGTTTTAAATAAATTTGTTGTAAAACACAGGAATTTAAAATACAAGGTGCTGAAGCATTTTATGGAGCAACTGTTTGGAATATTTGGGATACTTTGGAATAGAAGATTGTATGAAATCTTGGAGGAGTTGTTCCAATAATCAAAACCAGAAGAAAGATGAATCCTGCAGAATTTGCAGGAGGAAACAATGGACACTAAAAACCCAGGATCAGTCAATACTGAATGACATTATTTGTCCAGACTTCCTTAGAGTACCAAACTTTTGGATGAACCAAGCAAGAATTCGGCCAGCACAAACAGCAATCCCATAAGGCCATACTTCTGTGGATACAAATAGGAGTGAGTACTCCACACAGAGATGGCAGCCCAAGCCCTCTGGAATGGAAGGGCAATGATGGATCTTCTTGAAGCAACCATGAACAGAAACACATAACTAGCAACACACCTTTGTATGTCAAGGTGCTGAATTGTATTCAGACAGTGTACACTATAAGCCAGGGATTCCCAACCTAAGGCCTGTGGCACCATTTCATGCGCCCCCCACCTCATCCAAGGGCATTCAAGAAACAAAAAGGCCACCCCTTGAAGCTGTTGGGACAAAATGACTGCCCACATCATGCAGGCAGGGCAAAATGGCCGTCTGGCCCTCAAAACTGACTGAGAGAGAGTGACCCGGGCCCCAGCTTGAAAAGGTTGGGAACCTCTGCAATAAGCCTAGCGTGCAACCCAGCTAGACTCAACCTCTATCTTGCATCAGAGAGGTTGGACAACTTGTATAAAAACCTTAGCTAGGCAGCTCTTCATTAGCCTGTTAAATTACCAACCTCTTTGTGGAGTTTTTATTCTGTAAGCAACTTCCAAAAGATAACATGTTTACCTCCAGGGACTTTTTAATGTATAATGATAACATCACAATCTGCATAATGATGTGGGTAAAATGTCCTCGAGTTGTCAAACTCCTTTAATCAAGATCTGTTTTATTTTTCCACAGTGTAGTAATCTGAACGTGTTTGCATTGGGACATTTTGTGCATTGTCTCAACTTGTGCTGCACAAGAGTTGTTGGGTTTTTTAATGGAAATAAATATTCAGTTGTAATGTTAGCAAGTTAAGTTGTCAAGCTGAAATCAACAAACAGAGTAAAACAGCTCTAAATTCCTTACATAACATTTCTTTCTGGACCTCTGATGTTTGCAGATGTGGCTGGTGAGTGAAAAGGCTCACAATCAAATGTGGCTTTGATCACAGCAAATATCACTGGCTGTTCCAATGTAGTCTGGCAAAGAGGATAACGTATTTGTACTTTCAAATTCTCAAGCCTGTTGATGTTATTTACCAATTACATTGATATCCCATCTCTATCCCAGTAAGCTGAAGTCAACATATCTGGTTCTGCTCTCCCACGTCTACTCTTACAATATCTCTATGAGAAAGGTCAGCCTAAGAAATTGTGATTGGGCCAAAGTGAGCCAATGTGTTTCACCTCCAAGCAGAAATTTGAACCCAGGTCTACCTGGGGCATAAACCCACATTTTAATTACTCTACCACATTGGCTATCATAGCATAGCAAAATGTAGTTTTTAGGTTCACAAATCTTAGTAGAGAATATGTAAAGGCATTCCCATTTCTCACAGTTCATCTGCTTAAACTAGATTTATAACATTAAGCAGATACTAAGTGAGGGAGCAGGGTTGGTAGTAACAGTGACAATTGGAGCTGTAGAGAAAGATATGAAGATAATGCCATTGGAAAAGCAGGCAGAAGAAGCAGAATAAAGCCCATAGGTGTTCATGAATATGACTTTACAGTGTGACTTAATATCCTTCCAGAAGAAATAATAAAAAAGGAGCATTCATTCTATCTTGGCTCAGTAAAGACAAGCTGGTGAAAGTGTAGAAGAAACATAAAAGTTCCAAAAATTATAGCCAGACATGAAAACCAGGTTCTTTAGGTTTAAAAAGTTCCAAAATGGTGGCCGCAGGATTGTTTCAGAGCCATCAATTTACTTTTCTAATCTTGTTAGACAAAACTTCAGTCATTCAGCAACCTCCCATCTCTCCATTATATTGATACATAAATTGAGGAACAGAGGCACATAGAAATATAGCACAGCCTATGTTAGAGAAGCTGGGATAATATTTGTAGGTCAACTTCAACCAAACTAAACTAGATAAATCAATTGCAGTCAAATTAAAAATATTACCTAGTGGCTAGAGGAAGATGTTGTCCTCTGTTCACAGTTCAGCTTGGGTGATGTTAAATGCTCTGCCTTGGTTTTAGATACTGTCTGGTGACAGAGATATGATAGATGCATTATTGCCCACTTTCCTGAATCACTTCTGCTAAACAGGTGTTGCAGTATTGCAGTGCCCCAAAAAGCATGTTTGAGCAGAGATGACCAAGAGATGGAAAATAAATTTGTATGTCTCCTCTAACAGAAATGAAGTCCCTGTCATACTGTTTTCAATTCTTCTTATTAAGAAAGCTTAAGATGTAATATATCATCCCTCTCCAGTTTAGATGTGTTTTCTGGACAGAGCAAGGGCACTACTTGTTCAAATAAAATGATTGCACCCCCATAATAAAATGCTCTAGAATCTTGAAGATTGCCAGTTTTATTGAGGTGTATGTTTTACAACTTCCTAGACAACATCTAGATTACATCCTTCATGAATATACAGTGGAAGGATGAGACTTGACAGACAGAGTGTCTGAAGAATTATAGACTGAGGTTCATAACATCATACAGGAGGCAGCAATTAGAACCATCCCAAATAAAAAGAAATGCAAGAAAATGAAGTGGTTGTCTGATGAGGCTCTACAAATAGCAGAAGAAAGAAGGCAAAAAACAAAGGTGAAAGAGAAAGTTTCACTCAACTGAATGCAGAATTCCAGAGAACAGCAAGGAGAGATAAGGAGGCATTCTTAAATGAACAGTGCAAAGTAAAAGAGGAAAATAACAGAAGGCAAAGGACTAGAGATCTCTTCAAAAAAACCTGGGGGAATTAAGGGAACATATCAAGCAGAAACGTACACGATAAAGGACAAAAATGCTAGGGACCTAACAGATGCAGAAGATATTAGGAAAAGATGGCAAGAATACACAGAAGAACTCTACAAAAAGGACCTTAATGTTCCTGACAATCACAACGGTGTGATCATTGACCAGACATTCTGGAAGGTGAAGTTAAGTGCGTCCTAGAAAGCATTACTAACAACAAAGCTTGTGGAGATGATGGTATTCCAGTTGAGCTGTTTAAAGCCCTAAAAAAAGATGCTGTTAAAGTGTTGCACTCAGTATACCACCAAATTTGGAAAACACAACAGTGGCCACAGGAATGGAAAAGGTCAGTCTACGTACCAATTCCAACAAAGGGCAATGCCAAAGAATGTTCAGATTATTTTACAATTGCGCTCATCTCACACGCTAGCAAGGTCATGCTCAAGATCTTACAAGCTAGGCTTCAGCAGTACATGGATAGAGAACATTTAGAAGTGCAAGTTGGATTCAGAAGAGGCAGGAGAACTAGAGACCAAATTGGCAACATTCACTGGGTCATGGAGAAAGCAAGGGAATGCCAGAAAAATGTCTACTTCTGTTTCTTTGACTACACCAAAGCCTTTGATTGTGTGGATCACAATAAACTGTGGCAAGTCCTTAAAGAGATGGGAGTACGAGACCACCTCACCAGTCTTCTGAGAAATTTGTATGTGGGTCAAGAAGCGACAGTTAGATACAAAACAACTGAGTGGTTTAGACTAGGAAAAGGAGTACAACAAGACTGTGTATTGTCATCCTGCTTATTTAACTTATATGCAGAGTACATCATGCATAATGCAGGGCTGGAAGAAACATAGGTTGGGATTAAGATTGTTGGGAGAAATATTGACAACCTGAGATATGGAGATGACACTACCCTAATGGCAGAAAGTGAAGAAGTTTGATGGGGGTGAAAGAGGAGAGTGCAAAAGCTGGCCTGAAACTTAACATTAAAAAAAAACCCCATGCACCTGGCCCTATCACTCCCTGGCAAATAGGAAGGGGAGGAAATGGAAGCAGTGACAGACTTCACCTTTTTGGGATCCAAGATCACTGTGGATGGTGACTGCAGTCATGAAATAAAAAGATGCTTACTTTTTGGTAGGCAAACTATGGCAAACCTAGGCAGCATAATAAAAAGTAGAGACAGCACCCTGCCAACAAAAGTCCACATAGTCAAAGCAATGGCATTCCCATTTGTAATGTATGGCTGTGAGAGCTGGACCATAAGGAAGGCTGAGTGCAGAAGAATAGACGCCTCTGAACTGTGGTACTGGAGGAGACTCGAGAATCCCCTGGACTGCAAGGAGATCAAATAAGTCCATCCTAAAGGAAATCAACCCTGACTTCTCCTTGGAAGGACAAATACTAAAGCTGAAGCCCAAGTATTTTGACCACTAAATGAGAAGAGAGGACTCACTGGAGAAGGCCCTGATGCTAGGAAAGATCAAAAGGCGAATGGGACAGCAGAGAATGAGATGGCTAGATGGCATCATTGATGTGGGTGGGTATAGATTTGGGCAGACTACAGAGGATGGCAGATGACAGAAGAGCCTGGTGTATGGTGGTCCATGGGGTTGCAAAGAGTCGGACTCAACTGTTCAACTGAACAACAACATGTTTTATAAGCAGATTTCATCACTTACTGGTATAGTAATAATAATTTTGTGTCAGAAATTATTTTGGGTTGAAAGGATTTTTGTTGGAGAAACTCTGCTCAGGGGGCACCCTAATGAGGCTTCTTTCATGTCCCCAAGAGCTGAGACAGATGGGTGCTCAGTCAGTCATGCATTACCCAGGTCTTGAACTACTGAATTGCTGGCTTTCCAGCTAAAAAGGTGAGCTTCTTAACCACTGAGCTGTGCAGCCCCTACTGGCATAGTGAATAGTAGACCTCTAGCTGTGCAGCCCCTACTGGTATAGTGAATAGTAGACCTCTTAACCACTGAGCTGTGCAGCCCCTACTGGTATAGTGAATAGTAGACCTCTAGATATAGAGCTAAATGCAGTTCTAAAGCATCCATCTTAATGATTGTGACACAGAGCTTAACTGAAATTTGTATAACAGAGTTGGGTGAACAACCTGATGTCTACTAGATATTTGGAATATGGATGGCATAGTTCCATCTCACTGACCATCACTGATATGGATGGTGATTTTACCCTAGAAATAGACTGCTGTGTGTTCTGGATGTTAAATGGAACCATTCAGGGCAGTTTTGACACTTTACGTCTCCAGGATGTCTGACATTTTAATTAGCTGCATGAAGTACCTACACGGATTCTCTGAAAAATCATTTCACTGGTCCACTGTGGCAAAAAATATGTATTTGATTTCCCCCTGTGTTTTTCTGTATTGAATTCAAGGGTATTCATGGGTCACATGAAGCAATTAAAACATTTCACGTCTCTTGGGTAGGTTTTATACTGACCTTACAACATACCTACATTCTTGTCCAATATTTCATATCCATAAATAGTCCAGAGTTCCCCAAATTCTCTTCAATGAAAATCTGATTTGAATTAATCTCATGATTATCTTCTTAGTGAATAAGATACTGCCTCAAAGGAAATTACAAAAGAATTCCCCTTTTCTTAGTAAGGCTGTTAGCTTGATTACTGGAAAATATTTTATTGAAACCACATTGATGAGAACAGAGTCAAACAAAAAAGACAACATCTTGCATAGTGCAAATAATCCAACCATTTAAAAATTATTTACTTAATCTACAACATATATGCACTCAGCATGCTGCAGATTCGATATACCACCCATTCATCCAAAAAAGGACATTATAGCTTCTTTTCAGCTCCCAATTGGAAAAATCTGGGCAATATTAATAGTACACTCAAATGTGTTTCACACTTTTTTCTTGTGTTTTTAAAAGAATTTAATTTTATAGTGTTTCAAATCTGCAATTTCATCTTCTAAAAATAACTGTTTGTTTTTAATTCATACTGAGAGCTGCTTTGGGTCTGACAGATGGAAAGGCAGCATAGAAATTAAACAAATTAATACTTTTTATTTGCAATGAAATTTAAGAAGCTAAACTATAAATTAAAAAATAAGAATGGGTATAAGAGAATGCTTGGAGTAAGGAGAAAAAAATTGTTATGTGTTGTTCCTGGCTAGAGAGATTTTGGTTTCGTAGAGGTGTATGTGAAGGAAAGGGTTAGTTACAGTTAGTGTTTGTGACCGGGGAAGTAAAGGTGAGAATTACTGAAATCTTGTTGCTTATTACAGTAAGTCACACTTGAGGAGGCCTGTTGAATCAATGGGGATTTGGTGAGCTAATTCCTCCAGTAGTTCAATTGATTCAAATGGGACTGGTTTAGTTGCAATTTTTAATACTAAAATAACTTATAACTTCATTTCTATTTTCACACTGAGCAAGGCCAAAGTAGGAGAAATAAATGCAAGCATTTGGGAACAGCTTGTTGTCTGAATGGAGATTGACTGCCATACAAATTGAGGGTAGGGGACTCCCTGCTCTGGTTACAAGATGCTTATGCAAACATGTCATGGTTGCATGGTCTAGGAAGTCTTTAAGCCAAACAGGTGGGATCACATAATTTCAATGTTTAATAGTATTAGGGGATGTGTGTAGGTAGAAAGTCAATTGATGTGTTTGTGAGAAATTATGCTTTAATGGAAAGGATTATGATTTCATCACACACATTTTTGTAATCATGTTGGTACCCCGGATAACGTTATGACTTGGTTCCACAAGTCTCGTTGTTATCTGGTTTTTAACGTTGTGCGATACATTGATCACACAATGTTAAAAAAGCCCTGTTTCCCTGGAGGCTGCAGCAAGCCAGAATGTCGGGATTTGAATCCTGACATTTTGGCTTGCTGCAGCCTCCAGGGAGGTGGGGGAACTTTGGAAACAGCTTGGATCGGGTCTCCCCACCTCCCTGGACCCGGCCGGGGGAAGGGGTCAGAGACCCCAAAATTGGCAAAAAAAAAATCCAGTTTTTTTTTTTACCAATTTTGGGTGCTCTGACCCCCCCCCCGGCCGGGTCCAGGGAGGTGGGGAGACCCGATCCAAGCTGTTTCTGGGCTTCCCCAATGTCCTCAGCCAGTGCAGCAACCCAAAACGTCAGGGTTCGAATCCCGACATTCTGGCTTGCTGCACTGGCTGAGGACGTTGGGGAAGCCCAGAAACAGCTTGGATCGGGTCTCCTCACCTCCCTGGACCCAGCCGGGGGGGGGGGTCAGAGACCCTAAAATTTGTTTAAAAAATGGACTTTTTTTTTTACCAATTTTGGGGTCTCTGACCCCCCCCTGCCGGGTCCAGGGAGGTGGGGAGAGCCAATCCAAGCTGTTTCCAAAGTTCCCCCACCTCCCTGGAGGCTGCAGCAAGCCAAAATGTCAGGGTTCGAATCCCGACATTCTGGCTTGCTGCAGCCTCAAAGAGGGTGGGGGGACTTCAAAAATAACGCGCATCGGCTCTAGGGAGGTCGGGAGACCCTATGCGCGCTAATTTTGAAGTTCCCCCACCCTCTTTGAGGCTGCAGCAAGCCAGAATGTCGGGATTCGAACCCTGACATTTTGGCTTGGTGCAGTCTCCAGGGAGGTGGGGGAACTTTGGAAATAGCTTGGATGGGGTCTCCACACCTCCCTGGACCCAGCAGGGGGGTCAGAGACCCCAAAATTGGTAAAAAAAAGTCCTATAAAATTAGGATCAATTCTGGGAATTCTGCCAGTTCTATATAAATTAGCAATAAAATTCTAAATTATACACAACATTTCATTGGTTATTCCTACCAGCATATCATGTTAGTTAAGCTTATTGAACAATTCCTCACCAAACATTAAGGAAAAGCCCAACTTGAATGTTGACAAACCCAGTACTAATCATCTGCTCTTCTGTAAATACTGTAGTAGATCCTCCATAGAATTAGACATGGTTGATAAATATTCTAAGAAACTTTCCTCTTAGATTCATAGCTAAAGTGAGCCTGCAAGTGGAAGCCAAAAATGTTCATTTTTTCAAAGTGACAGAATTAGATGTTCTTTATATGTTCTTTATGTGAGGTGCTTCCTGAAGAAGAAACTGTTCTCACGAATTCTGGCTGTGGAGTGGATGAATGACCATAGGGCTCCAAGGGCTCTTGGACATGAAGAGAATCAACACTCCTGGAAGCAAGATGACCTCGTGGTGCAATGCAGCCAAAATTCTCCTCACAATATGAGTTTGTTCCCAAGGGACACAAGGTTGACTTAACCTTCCACCCTTCTAAGGCCAATAAAATAAGTGCACAGCTTGTTGTGGGTAAAATTCAATTACCTTGTGAAACATTAAAAGAGTGCTCTAAGCACTGTGGGTCATATATAAATAAGTGTAATTGCTATTGTTGTTGCTATGTATGATGTCATAGTTCATGTTAATGAAAAAGCATCAGAGATTCAATCCCATGGGCCATCCTCTCGTGCAAGAGTCCACTGCACAAGTCTTTATATAGCTTCTGAACTTGCACTAGGAAGTGTTAATAGATCTCTCCTTCCACAACTATGGTTGTTCAAGTGGAAGGAGCAGACAAAATCCTGTCAATAGGCTATTTTGGCAATGCTATGTTCTTCAGCTCTAATAGCTCTATATAACCAGTTCAGAAAGTCTGAACAGAATAGTTTTAAGGGAAAAAATGACAGTGTGCTTTCATTTCTTTAACTCTTTTTCTTATGGCCATTACACATAATCAGTTCTAATATTACAGCTGTTACATATTATAGTTGTTACATGATAATCTAGCTGAGAAAGACCAAACCTTTCTGCCCAATAATATGCTACCTGTCAGCGTGAGGAACCTGCACCAAGTCATAAGATAAACAACTCAGTTAATCAAATGAATGGGTTTTTAATGGAAAGTTGTATTGCAATTAAAATTTCGTCACTTGGCAGCGTCTGACATTTCAAGACCTTGTAAGCTATGAAGTAGTACTGATTTTGAAAGGACAGCTCTTGCCTAGTTATATAAGCATTAAAATTATAGCTGGGTTACTGTAATGTTCTTTTATGCTGAGTTGGTTTTAAAAACCATTTGGAAACTTCATATAATGTAGAATTGGATACCCAAGTTAAATTAAAAACATAATTTAAAGCAATTTAAACACAAATTTAAAGATTACTAAGAAAAGAAACAGTACCTGACTGGTAACAAGCAGTCCTTTTCCACAGCTTTTTTAAAAAATTATATACTTCACCTTTCATATAATTCAGTTTCAATAGTTATCTTCTTTGTTTTAACTATATTCTCTGTATTTTTATATTTCTGTATACTCCCATTTTGAGGGAATGGGTATAATAAACAAATAATAAATCTAAGCTTTTAGAAAAAACTTTATATCTTGTTTTTCTCCCCTACTATTAAGTTGTGGGAGGGCGGCGGTTTACTGGTTAAGACGCTGAACCTGACGGCCTAGTAGTTTGAAAGCAAGAAATTGGAAGTAGATAAATAGGTACTACTTCGGTGGAAAGGTAAACAGCATTCCGTGTACTCCAGTGTCCAAGTCATGCCTGCCGCATGTCCACAGAAACATCTGCATATGCAGACGGTGCTGGCTCTTTGGCTGTAAAAAGAGATAAGCACTGAACTCTAGAGTCGGATACAACTGGCTTTAGAGCAAGGGTGACCTTTATTAAGTTGTATTTTACTGTGTTGCTGTCGGTTCAAATGGTATTTATTTTTGGCATTTTAATGTTTTCTTAGATGGAATGTCCAGGTCAACCCTTGAACAATGTGGTAACCCTCACATAATCAAAAATCCACCTTAGGTCCCAGTCATCAATATAATTTGCCTGGATTTGGGTTGCTGATATATCATTTCTCTGATGTTTATTAATTTTAAAATTGTTTTAAGAAGTAGCCAAACTTAACTCTTAACAGTTACTTGGAAAAAAGAAGAGAAAAAGATACTGGTAAGTTCGAATGTCCTCAGAGGGTTTGGAAATGAAGTTGTGTGAGGAACAGTTGAAGTACTGTATTCTGATATGCTTAGCCTGGATAAGAGAAGAATGAAGGGTCATATGAAAGTCATCTTCAAATATTTGAAATGGAAAGTGCCAAAACTTGTTTTCTGGTGTTCCACAGCTGAGGACATGAACTAATGGATTCCTATTATAAGAAAATAACTTATTTGATTAAACAGAAAGAGCCATAGAGAAATAGAATGGACTGCCTTAAAAAAGTTGGACTGCGATCATTAGTCAGTTATGTTTTACCTATAGATTTCCTTCCTGGACAATGATCTTTGGTGGCCCTTGTGGATCTACAGTTCTATGATTCTGTGAGTCATAAAGGAAAAGTCTTTCAGTCCACATTAATGCAGATATGTATTTTCAGATCACAGGTCCCTAGTGCAGATATACTACTGTATTGGATAATTCTTTAAGTTGTGATAAGGGACTGGGCCTTCTCAATGTTGGCCCATATGATTTGGAACACCATCTCAATGCACATTCCTGCCACCTTTTCTCCAGGAACTTCATAAAGCTGTCAAGACCAAAATATATAGAAAGGCTTTCAGTGATATTCTGCCTTCCTCTGCCCAACGCTCATGACACTCTGTCTGGGTTGATTTGTACATGATCCATCAAAGAATCATAAAATAACTAAATTGGAAGGGGCCTTTTAAACCATCATGTCCAACCTCATGCTCAATACAGGAAACCAATTTAAAGCAGATATGACAGATGGCTGTCCAATCCTCTCTTTAATGATTCCAGAGTTGGAGCACTCACTACTGTCTTACTTCTTTATCTGCTCACATTTCAATTTCCTTATTTTTATTATGTATTTTAATGGATTTCATTATATTTCTATGTAGTTTTAAACTATGCTTGGTCACCTCCCTGTGTGGCCTTTTGGCTAAAAGGGTGATATATAAATCTGACTCTTTGGAAGAGTTCTTCTGAGGACATTCAACACCAGTCTCTCAGGTCCTTCAACCACAAGTTCTGTCTATGTCCAGGGCCTCTAATCTTTCTGCTTATCTGTTTTAAAAATATTTTTCTAACTGATGCAGCATAATTCTAGACACAAAGGGATGCAATGGAGATGTGAGTGCAATGTGGATACATCACTATTTCACTATATCATTCCTTTTTAAAAGAAAGGGAAGGGAAATGACCAATGAATGATGACTGTGAAGGAAGGAAGGGGAGAGGGTAGGCAGCAAAGAGGTGACAAGGTGGAACAATCCAAAGTCATGTCTGGATTCCTGGCCCATGAAAACAAACATCTACAGTGTGAATGGTAAGATTGCTCCAATGATCCTCAATGAGAGAAAATTTTGAGTGCAGTAAAGATAAGAAACTTTTCACATGATACAATTTTCCAGTCTGGACATTTTCTAATAAAGGCAATGACATTCTGACTAGTCTGTCGAGTAAGCCTCTCATCATTAGCAATATGTTGTGGATTTTATACCATTCTGAATGATTTAGTACAGTTCTTGAAAGTATAAAATTATCAAGCTAATAGCCTAAAATATTTACTACTTGGATTTTGGGAATTATAGTCCAATGAAATAACTTTCCAAAGCTTTGAATTCAAAATATACATTCATACACTATTCTGAAAATGGAAAGCAACACATAAATATGACATTCAAGAGGAATTTTAAAATGCATAAACTAAAGAAGGAATGGGACAGAATCATGGGCAAAACTGGTGATAAAAATTGGAATCAGAGAAATTCAGTGGATCCCTCTTATGAAGGGTTTATGCCTTTCATCTTGGCAAGGGTGCTCTCTGTAGGCCCCACAAAGGTAGTGTATTTATTTTGATTGCTATGGAGCTATAGTATAAAACTGAAAATAAACAAAGGAGACATAGGCGATTGATATGTTTTTGCCGAAAGCTACTCAGATTGTGAAATTTTTACAGTTTGCAGTCCATTTACAAGTCTATTTACTTTATTTTGCAGCAACAACTACTGCTATCAGTGACATCTCAGTGGGATTATGTAGGATTACTGGGCAGGGAGAAAGCATAATTCCAAACACATGAAAGGACTCTCAAAGAAATGAAAGTTCACCCAAACTCCTCTTGTTTGTGCATCAAAGCACTATTGTCAATCCATCAAACCTTATAGCTTTGCTATCCAAGGTTTAACATTGTATAATGTATCACTAAGAAGGTAAATACAAAGTGTGCTCCCTTTCTGTAATGCCATACCAGTTGTGATGCTCATTTATAGAATGGACGTGTAGTAAATGGTGACATTTACTGTAAAACAGCTTTCCAACTACAACTGTGATGGCCAATTTTTCCTTCTTTCTTTCTCAATGAGCTCAGATCATTTATTACCCCTTTTTAAATATAACTAGCAGATTGTTAAACCATCTCCTGATATGAAATGGAGGGTAAAATATGGTGTTGGCAGAGAAGTGACCAAATTTGAAGAGATCATAAACCAATTAGACAAAAGGAAGGAGTAGTAGCAGGATTGGTAAGCAAGATGTATAGAATGTTAATAAAAAGTGGAACTAGTCAGATGTTATTAAGAAATATTTGGGAGATAGATCTGGGAATGAAAATAGAAGAGACAGCATGGAATAAACTATGGTCCCAAAGAATAATGAGAGATTGATCAGTGAGAATTAAGGAACATTCCTGTAAGCTATTATGGAGGTGGTATATAACACCAGTGCGCCTAAATCAAATTAACCATAATTATAAAAGTGAATGTTGGAGGTGTAAGGAACAAATTGGGATTTATCTTCATTTATGGTTGGGGTGCAAGGTGATAAATAATCTGTGGGAAAAGGTGTTTAGAGAAATTAATATGGTATTATCGATTAAACAAATGAGTCCCAAAAATACATTATTAATGGATTTAAGTGATATTAACTTAAATAAACACAAGAAAGAGATGGTTATAATTATGGTTACAGGTACAAGACTAATAATTGCTTAAAATAATGGAAAATAAACATCTCAGAGGGGGTCTACAGGAATGGTACAAAAAAGTATGGAACATTGCACTAAATAATAAATTAACATGTGAATTAAAATTTAAGAAACGAGAGAAAAAGAATAATGAATTTGAACTTATATGAGAGAGTTTGTCAACTATGTATTTCAGAAAGCAAAGGGAGTTAAACCAAACTAGGAACTCATAAAATTTTGAAAATAACAGATGAAAAATATAAATATTAGAATAATAGTTAAGATCCCAGGTGGAGGATACAAGGTGGTTATGTACTATTAATGTGCTTAAATAAGATTATAAACAAAAATGATAATTCAAAAGGGTCAGATTATACAATATTGTTACTAGGGGTAGTGTATACAATGTATTTTTGTTAATTTTGTTTTGTATTAGGTGTTCACGTGATTGTTTTAGTATTTTTTGTATTTTTTGAACCACAGTCTAACATGGCTACTATTCCAAAATATTTTTTGTATGTTATCCAAGATAAATAAAAAATATTATTTATTATTTATTTTTTTAAAAAAGATATTGGTATAGTGGACAGGATCAACTCACTGTGAGATAATTTAGCTGAATCTATATTTGATTTTATTTTTAATGGAATTAAGACTTGTGCAGAGAACATTTGAATGCTATGTACTCTACACCTAGGGTCTCCAACCTTTCCCATACCACGGACCCGCTTCATGCCAAACAACCTTTTCAAACAACCGCAAGTTGGGGCAGCAGGACTGGATGGTGCAAGCGTACAACAAAATATGACAAAGTGCACACTGTACACATGCAGGGAAGAAGGAGCCCTGCTGCAGTTAAGCCCACCCAATGTCTCTGAAGCCCCTGCCCTCCCCATTGGGCAGACCCAGCAGAGCACACCGGGGGCAGAAAGCCCTCTACACTTCCTCTACACTTAGTCACACTTTCTATGAATTCTCAACTATTCAAAATGCAATGCAGCACATTTACTAAGAATACTGTTCCCTTGAGCTTAGTTATTCCAAGGAAATATGTGCAGAAATGCCACGCCATCTGAAGATATTTGTTGAAGGGATGCTTTCTTTCTTTGCAGACCCATAATAAGGCAAATGTTTATTTGATCTCATTGTAGAGGCCATGTAATAGCAGCCTTTCTCCCTTGAGTATAGCTGACATTAGCTGTAAGAGAAGTTAACAGCTTCTCAAAATAGGTGTGGGGATTTAGTCTAATGACATCCATGTTAGAAGCTTTTTCTAACACTGGCTTCAGCCACCTCTGATCTGTAATTGCTTACTGATTTGCACAGATGAAGTGTACAGAAATTGGTTTCATGAATGGAACTGAAAAATTCAGCAAATTAGAGTGTTTGGGGTGGGAGTTTCAACATATTGAAGGATTTGTGATAAGTCAGTAATATCTCTGGAGGCCTTGCCCTGGGGCAGGAGCAGACAAAGTGTAGACCTTCCAATGTTATTGGGTGGCAACTCCGAGCAACCCTAGACAGCATTGCCAATGGTGGGGAATGCTGACAGGTGTAGCAAAAGAGCTGGAAGTCTGCCATTTTGCCTTAATTTGGATATATTGGAGTCATTATTCAGCGAGGAGTCCCTGCATGAGTAGTTGTCTGTCTCTGTGATGACATTACATGTAACTTCTGTCCATAATTATCAGTCCCTGGAAGTTCTTCTCCATGTTGGCCCAACATTTTTCTTGAGAAAATCTTCCCATCTGTGAGGTGGTTGTCCCTTAGGTCTTTTGCTATCTCTCGGATACCAATTCATTATTCTGGTGATCCATCTATTGTCAATTGTGCATGCAACACAGCCAGCTCATCTTAATTTGATCATCTAGTATTCTGTTACTACGTCTTTTAGCAGTGATCTTCACCTGATATCCTCTTTTTTTTTTTACTTTATTATGAAGTGAGATTCTGAGCATTGATCTCTCCATTGCTTGTTGTGTTACTTGCAGCCATTTTTCTTGTGTAGCTGTTAAAGCCTACGTTTCACTGCTGTATATCATTGCTTTCAAGACTGTAAAATTGAGCAAATTTGCCTTTGCTTCTGGTTTAGCTTTTGACTTCAAGATAGCTGACTCTTCTCTGAATTTTATTCATGCTATTTTGCCTAACCTAGGATAAAAGGTATAGACCTAATGCTTTTATACAATGCTCACAGTAGTGCCCAAATCTGTTATAGTCACAGCACTTGGCAATGTCACCTCAAAATAAAGCCGTTTCCTACTGATTTTCATCTAGAATGAATGACATCAAAGTGGAAACTTCAAAGCTAACTGCTTTCATTAACTTGGCTGACTGCAGAAAGTATATTCAATTAAAAAAACCCTAGCCATTAAGCAAAGTTCAATGTGCCTTTCAGCTTGATGCTCAGTGCAAGCACCCAGTTTACACATCTTTAGAGCAGCCTTATTCTTGTGAGGAAGAACCAGAAATTTGTTATTAGGAAATGTGCACAGTAAACATTTTCATATCTCTTTCATTTCAGAATCGTTCTGTGAGTGTTTCTTTTGTTTTTGTATTTTTCAGGTATCGGTGCTTATGGTTTATACAAAAGAGAAAATCTCTCTTTCCTATTTATGCTTTCCAGCATGTCAAAAGGTGGCTTAATTTTTGCAGTTTAAAGTCTGACCTAGACACAAAAGAAGAAGTAGACAGAGTAGGAACTAAGACTCAAGAGAACTGGGTCTGATTCCCTGCTTTAGAAATGGCATCCGGGGTGGGGGTGGAACTGGTGAAACCACTCCTTAAATAGCTTGCTTACCTTAAAGGCCTCATTAAGTCAGTATAAATAATTTCCAGCTTGATGACATATAACATACAACACACTCAAATTAATCATATAACAAAAAAACCAAATACACCAAGATAAAAACACCCCCCCCCCCATACAACACATTTCCCAACCCCAATAAAAGCAACCAGACAGGTAAGTAAATTAAGGTAAAAAACATTCAAAGCCACCTCAACCAAAAACAACTTGAATATGGGAAGGTTTCTCTCCCACCCCTGCTTGAGTTGATGCCTTTTCTTCTTGTCTTTATGTCCTGCACACAGAGCAGTCAAAATCTGAGAAAGGAAAAGACCAAAAAACAAACAAACATGAGAGATCCCTCTTTCAAAACAACTGGGGGGGGGATCCAAAAGATAATACTACAGTGGCATGCTGACACCAGTAATAATCATCCAAAGAAATGGGAAAGAAATCCACTGAAATATATAGGGGGGGGGGGGATTTTAAAAATCTGAACAATCTATTGTTACTGATAGCTATAGGAAGCTGTATTGTTATGCTTGCGCTTGCTTGTCTGTCATTCTGCTTGAGCAAACCCTTCTCCCTTTAACCTCTGCATTTGGTGTATATAAACCATGCCTGTAAGTTTTACTCCTTGTCTGAAGAAGTGGACTTGATCTACGAAAGCTAACAATAAAAATATAGCAGTTAGTCTTTAAAGTGCTACAGTAGTTTTGTTTTATTACTTTTGTATTTACTTTTTTGTTTTTGTTTTCTGATATGCCTTTTAAAAAATTCCATATGGAGGCAGCAATCCTCCAAGGAGTTTAGCACATAGTAATCCCACAAAGATTGCCTAAAGCAGGGGTGCACAAACTAGGGCCTGTGGGCTGGATCCAGCCCTTGATGCCAACTCATCTGGCCCATGCTGCCCATGTCACTCCCAGAAGTGGAAGTAAAACACGCCCGTATGAGTGCATTTTACTTCCGCTTCAGGGAGCGACAAGGTTGGCATGGGCCAGGTGAATTGGCATTGGGGGCCAGATCCAGCCCACAGGCCGTAGTTTTTGGCAACCCTGGTTTAAGCTGAGAAAATGGGAATCTAAAATCTATCTCATCGAGTTGCAAACATCTGTTGCAAAACAGATGGCAAGGCACATTTTACTTCCACTTCTGATGGGAGTAACCACATGACCAACCTGCCGTACCATGTGACTGGCCTGCAGCCCAAAAATTTTGGGCACCTCTGACTTAAAGGAAAGGGCACTCCTCATTTGGTTCCAGATCATTTTAGAGAGTCAGAATTTCTGTTCTTCCCACCAACTTTCTGATTGGCTAGCTGCTTACAGTCCTTGCAAAGCTATTGGATGAAAAATTTCTCAGGCAATCTGACACAGAAAGCCTGGAAGAGCACAGGAAGGTTACATGAGAGAGGGAACACAAAATAAATATGAACCTTTTGTGTAACTCCCTTTCATAAACATGAATCATTCATATTACAACCCCTCCTTCAGCAATCCCCCAAAGAGCACAAATTATGTGAAAGACAGCCTGTTTTGTTTTCCATCTTTTGTTTACATATGACAGACTCATCTCTAGCTGACAGCATTTAGGGGTTTTCTTTGTTGTAGATTTCCAGAATACCACCACCACCACCCGCCCTTTCCTTTCTTTCTTTCCAGGATCAGCATTCTTCTAGAAAAGTTTCTCACCACTCTCTTTCAAAGCCACAAAATACTGCAGTGTGATATGAGTTTTGGGATTTCAGTGAAATGTATTTGTTCTACACAACTGCAGCAATTTCACACCATTTTAATTGCCATGTGTCACCCAAAGTATTCCTGGGATATATAGTTCAGTGAGATGCTTAGAATTCTCTGTTGTACTTTAGGGGAGTCAACAAACATTATAGTTTGTAGGGTGGAACCATGGTGGTTAAAGTAGCCTAGAAATGCTTTACCTGTGTGTTTGAGATATGCTCAAGAGACAGGCAGACTATTCCATTCTATTTTTCTTCCCTTCAGTTTAACACTTACATAAACATAACAGATACTATATGCACTCTGTGGCCACTCAGTATACCCAGTCCTTATTGGTCTGTTTTAGGTTCCACCCTTTAGAACAGGGATTCTCAACCTGTGAACCATGGGCCAGATGCGGCCCATGACATCATTTAATGTGGGCCCCCACTGCCTCCACCACACCAAGGGAGTGCCATGTGGTGGAGGAAGGGGCAAATGGCTGTCCGACCCTCGAAGCTGTCTGAGGGAGCGTGACCCGGCCCCCAGCTTTAAAAGGTTGAGAACTCCATTGATTTTCTCTATTCTCCATTGATTTTCAACTCTCCTTATCTCTGCTCATACCTTACTAATATGTGGATGGTGCCCCACTGATTACATAAGCACTAGCATTCAAATCATTAGTTTGCTATGTATAATAAACAAACTTCAAATAACTTGCAGATAATAAACAACTAAAATTCAGATACATTCAAACATGAAAAACCATGCTATATTGCATTAAAGCTTCAGCAAAGAAAGACTTCAGATAGTCTTTCCCAAAGTTTTGTGGAATACAATGTTTCTTGATTTTGCATCAGAGAAAAGCAAAAGTCACATTTTAAAATATATAATGTATATTACATTTCATAGAACTGGAAAGTTTCAGCTTCAGCTGGCTTCTATGAGCAGAAAAGTCCAAAGAACATGGATAACCACTGAGAAGACCTCACTCCCACTATCTCATTCTAGATCCATCAAGAAGAAGATTCCACAGCAGTGGTGGGATGTCAAAAATTTTACTACCCCACTGTGATGTCATCACAGTGTGGGCGGAGTAGATAGTATCTGTTTCATAGTAAGTTATGTGACTGAGTGCAGAACAGATTATATTTTATAGAGATATCTTAACTTGAGGCAATTTGTTTCAAACATTAGGGCTTCTGCTTAGCAATACAATAGGAGCTCTGTTTCTATTAACAAACAGCCATTGTTTATTAAATAGATTTTCAACTGTGGAGGTAGGGTGGCAGTTTTCAACTTCAGTAAAAAAAAAACTGTGATGGGGAAAATTCAATTACGAACTTAAAAAAAAAATCAGATTATACTATCACATACACATCTGGAAGATATTTTAAAATGGATGCATTTAAACATTCTTAAACCTAAGCTCCAATTTGTCATAATATCTCTGTTGCAGAGGAATCATCTCTAAAACATGCTGGATTTGCCAATAATAGTAACAATCAGCAACAATAATACTCTAGGTAAAGGTAAAGGTCACCCTTGCTCAAAAGCCAGTCATATCCAATTCTAGGGTTCAGTGCTCATCTCTGTTTCATAGCCGAAGAGCCAGCTCTGTCTGCTTCTACAAAAGTTTCCGTGGTCAAGTAGCAAGCACAGAATGCTGTTTACCTTCCCACCGAAGTGGTCCCTGTTTATCTACTTGCAATTTCTTGCTTTTGAACTGCTAGTTTCCATTTCTAAATCTTAAAGGGATAACATTTTTCTGTAAAATTCCAAAGATACATTATAAATATATGCCCTGCTTTACAAGTATCTTAGGGACTGATGTAAGACATCTTGCCACTGAAAAAAAAAGGTTAATTTGGTTTATTTTAAAGAAAAGTGATCTTGCATGTAATAAGCAATAATGATTAGAGGTACTGAAGAAAAATAAAGAGCCCAAACGAAGCAGCTGAAATAACATTGAACTGGGAAAAGTTTGAAAGAAGGCACTGTTATAAATGGTTTACCTATGAGATGACCCTAACAAATATCTGTTGCCAAATGTTTCTGTAATGACCATATTTCCAGCAGCTATTCCAGAATTCAATTTCTTCTTATTTTGTTTTAAAGACAGCTCTTATGAGGTAGTTAAAGGGCTCATTTGCTATTTATATTGATGGGGGAGGTGGAGGAATTTCTAATGGTCCCAATCCATGATAATTTTCTAGTGCGCTCCATGGAGAATTGCAAAACCTAATAAAGTTTTGTTGTCCTGATTTTTATCTAGAAGAAATGATGGCAGTTGAAACATTGGAAAAGAAATATTCTTTACAGATGATTAATAGAAGTTTATTTTTGTAGTTAGTAAACAAACAACTTACAGAAATGCTACTCCCTCTGACTGCAACATTTCACATTTTGGAGGCTGCTTGCCGGGGCTGAAGGAAACTGGCACTAGTCTCTTGCAGGGCATTGCATAATGTTTTGGTCAACATGGTAGCCAGGAAGTATAGGTCTCAGGATGTCTGGGAATCAATACCGTTAGGTGATATAATATCTTATGTACTAGATTATGGCAGCTCTCAAATATTGGCTTGAGCAGACCTGTATAAGGTCTTCTTCCAGCTTTCATAAAGGCCAACTTAAAAAAGGACAAAATAAGGTCATTTGGAGTGCAACTATTAAACTGATCTTATGCAGGTTTTACATGTCTGGCCGGACATCCCTCTATGATAACGGAGTAGACCAGGGATTCTCAACATGCAGCCTGTGGGCCAGATGTGGCCTGCAGCACCATTTCATGTGTCCCCCTATTGCTTTCACCACACCAGGAAGTGCCATGTGGTAGAGGTAGGGCAAAATAGCCATCTGGCCCCTGAAGCTGTGTGAAGAAGCATGACCCGACCCCTAGTTTTAAAAGGTTGAGAACTCCTGGAGTAGATCATACAGCCATAGACTCAGTGCCAAGTGTTGGGTGGTGGTAAAAGGACCTAAAAGGACCAATGGCTACAGGCAGATGAGCCCCTTTAGGTGTAAGAAATGCCACTGGAAACCATTATATTGGGCCCAAACCCAATGGCAAAATGAGCAGAGGAAGAACTCTGATTCCCAATGGTCATAGAGGCAGAAGAGGCCATGCTAGATGGATTGGCTGTAAAGGCACACCTTGTCCATATCCTCAAGGCTGAGGCAGTCAACTGCAGTCCATTGTCTCATTTCATATGTGCTGCAGGAGATGGCTTGGAGATCATAGTGTGTGGGTCACTTCATGGCAACCTTGGATCCACTTTAAACAAATTCATGCTGGTGGCATTTTTCCTGATTGCCTTGCTGGGTGAAGGCAGCCCAAAACCAGCTGGCCTCTAAGATGAGGCCTCCCGGTGCCCTGGGGCAGGAAAAAACCCATATATAGTACTCAGGTCGAATTGTGGCCACTGAGGATGACATACAAGTTTTACTCTCTTCATAAATTTAATTTGTAGCCCCACATGGATTAGAGGAAGATAATTTAAAATAACAGATTATCTTTCCTAAGGCATTAAAAATACAGTAGTTGGTAATCTGGTATATACAAAGGCAAATAAACACAGGTTACTCCATTATCAAAAAGATCTATGGCATTCCAGTTCTACAACTTTATGTAAACTTTCAGAAAACTATAAACCAAGCCCTATTGTTTAGAAATAGATGATGAGTGAATGAGAGTTATTATGCTTCTTTGTATAATGACATGTGCATGCATTTTTAGAACCTGGTTTGCTGATCTATGATTTTCTCTCATGCCAACCCAGCACTAACATACAGTAAAACCTCAGATAACACTAAAACCTGGTTCCACAAGTCTTGGTGTTATACGATTTTTAGTGTTATCTGATGCATGTTAAAATCCTATGGGATCCATAGAGATACATTGTAACCACACAGGCTTTAGCAGTTGTTATCTGAAGCATCCCATAGGATCTTAATGTTATCTGATGCAATTCTTCCCCCCAGATTCCTTAATGTTATGCGATTTTCGTGTTATTCGATACTAATGTTATATGAGGTATTACTGTATTGCTGAAATCCTGTTGTTGTTCAGCTACACAGTTGAGCCCGACCCTTTGCGATCCCATGGACTACCTGCACACGAGGCTCCTCTGTCATCTGCCATTCTCTGTATCGCGCCCAGATCTACATCCATTGTGTCAATGATGCAATCTAACCACCTCGTCCTCTGCCACCCCCTTCTCCTTTTGCCTTCGATCTTTCCCAGCATCAGGACGTTCTCCATTGAGTCCTCTCTTCTCATTTGGTGGCCAAAGTACTTGAGCTTCAGCTTCAGTATTTGTTCTAACAAGCAACCAGGGTTGATTTCCTTTATAATTGATAGATTTGATCTCCTTGCAGTTCAGGGGACTCTCAAGAGTCTCCTCCAGCAACACAGTTAAAAGGTGTTTATTCTGTTGCAAGCCCATATTAGAATAGGCCCATTGAATTAGAGGGGTTTGGTGAGTCAATTTCTTTGTTAGTTCCATTGATTCAGATGAGTCTACTTTACTATGCTAAAGTACGTTGCAATTAGAGTAGGCCCATTTGAATCAATAGAACCTATGGTACATCCATAGGCGAACACTGAAACACCATGCTATGACGATACAGGAATTGGTAAGACAATTAGAAGTACACAGGAAGGTAAATGAATGCTGGAAAATTGTTCATTTCATGAAATTACCATCCTTTCACATTTTAAATGTAGGAATTTAATTAGAAGTTTGCTAGCATTTTTTATTTTCATTGTTATGGACAGAGGATTCTATTTCTTTCCTCATTGTGATTGTAATTTCTCTATTATAGTAGTGTTTCTGTGCAATCATTTATGGAACAACACAATGCTTTTGTATTATTATTAGATTTTGACAGAAGCCAGGATGTCTTTAACTTTTCACTCCTCCATGCCTTTGTTAATGCAACACAAAATGTCCTTTATACAGGAAACAAACAGATCAGACACTTTACTTTACTTCGTCAATAGATAAAAAAAAATTTTTTTAAAAAAAGTTTGGCTAATGTTGTTAAAACAAAGCTGCCTCTGCCTCCTCTTCCTTCTTGTGCCATATCTGATTCCGAATACACTTGTACCTTGCTTAAAGAGCATAATGTGTTCCACAGGATTACTCTTTAAGCGAGTTTGCTCTTTCAGTGAAACACCATTGTAAGTGACCAATTGTGACTTCTGGTGGGGGGGATTGCGAACTCTGATTTATTTGTTAAGCGAGTGTTTGGTTAGTTTTATTTGTTAAGTGAAGTGACCATTCAGAGAAAATTCTGCTCTTTAAGCGAGGCTCTCTTTATGTGAGGTTTGACTATATAGGCAATCATCATGGCTATCAGCCATGAAGACTATCCTGTGAATATAATGCTGTTGCCTTTCATCTGCCTTCTGCATCACAGCCAAGGTGAATTATTAAGCTAAATTTTGTTTGTACCATCATCTACAAGCAATAGAATATCCAAACTATAAACTATCCAGAGAATAAAAAGAACCCCACTTAATATTTATAGGCAGCAGCATGACCTGCTACTTGTGTGGTTCATGAAACAGCTTATAACAAAAATAAAATCATACAACTTATAGTAAAATCATGTTCTACAATAAGACAATAATGAAACAGACAATTGTAAACCAAGAAGTCCTGCAAGTATTTTAATAGCAGAAGGCAAATTCATTCAGCATTTCCTAAACAAGCGTAACTGTCATATTGTTGCCCTAGCAAACATGACTCTATAACTGTGGTTTCCAATGTGCAGAAATTTTAGAATTATAACGTTAAATTCCTACTTACTAAAAAGTCTGTTCCATAGGCTTTTATGTAAATTGGTTTTTTACTTAACTTGAAGCAAACCCATAGGAAAAATGAATTTTTACTTAACTCAAAGCAAACCCATAGGAAAAATGAATTTTTTGCATAATTTGAAGCAAACCCTTAGGAAATTGTGTTATGTAAATTGGGACATTTATGTAAACTGGGAAATGGTTTTAGTGCAAAAATCATTATGTAAGTTGAATTTTATGTAACTTGAGGCATATGTAAGTCGGGGTTTTACTGTATTAACAGTGAATTCTTTGGAAGCTTGTTTGGACCAAGTTAATGGCCTTTTAGGCTTTCTCCATGTGAATAGGAGTTCACTTTTTTTAATAAGAAGAATTATATATCACCGGGGAGGGGGGACAGGATTTTAGAGATGCTTAGGTGGCACATGACAAAAAAAGAGTGGGGAATCAATGTTCTATAGCAAGGATGCATAATTTAAGGCTTTTGTTTAAGTAATGCAGTAAGATTTTAAAGTACAAATGCAACATTAGAACACAATAGAAACTCAAACACCTGTCGGTCAACTGTGTTTTGAAACCCACAGATTCATTTCTTTCATCCACTATAAACCTTTTAGCATTGCTGGGGCATTGTGTTTTCACAGTTAGCTGTTGATGGAATTAAAACAGATGCTTCAGTTCTTAATTCAGCAGTACCCTTTCCATGGCCAAAGTTAATGTCTCCTTCCTTGTCTTCTGTTGCTTTCTTTATATGACTACTCGTGATAACCCATTATATGCCCCTTGAATTGGTTCTTGGATGGCTCTTCCAACTGTTGCTTTGCCCCACTTTTGTACTATTTTGTGATCACATTAGCAGCTATTTCTGAAATCCACAGCTAAATACTTTGTATACTGTACTTCCTTTTTCCTCCTTTCATTTCTCTCCCAATTGCACCCCCTGTTCTAATAACCTTCACCAGGGTGTCCTTGCTGGCACTTTCCTCCATGTTTAACAATAGCAGTTCCTCCTGTTTCTTGGCAGAGCATTGGTGTCTACCCGTGCCTTCACCTTTGGAGTGTTCCTTACCTCTTTCTGTGATCCTGATTCCATTACTTTTCTTCCACTGTGGATGCCAGTGCTCTTTCTGATCTCCGTGATAATCTTTCCTTGCTCTATTTAAAAGTTAGAATTTTAAAAATTACATACAAATTCTTACTGCAGTTACTAGCAGATATGGAGAATTTATTTACATTGAGAATTTATCATAGGGGAATGGGTAATATTCACCTCTGATTAAAATAATTAGCTTCTGAGGGTGCTTTAGGTGGCATTGTGAAAAAAATAAATTCAGTTCACAAATCTCCTTCCTCTCATGTACTTTGGCCTCACAAAGAACAGGAAATTTTCTTCCTACCTACTTCTGAACATCTTCTGGCAAGTCTTTCCCAAACCCTTCATATATACTAAGGGATTCAAAGGAGGGAATGAATTTATAATGACCATAAGCAGTGTCTGACTACCATGACTAACCTATCAAAATTTGTGGCTCATCGCTGATTTTTAGACATACAAGTCAAGCCTTTTTGGGCTAAACCTTGTGTCAGATGCTTAAATAAAAATGTTGTATAAATGTCTGGATTTATGAACTTGAAATAAATCTCTACTTTATTTTCTGTGTCTTGCTTTTTACATAGTTGTGGTTTTGCCATATTCAGCACGTTCCTTTCCAAGCAGGGAACAATCAACAATAAAACTGAAGTGTGCAGGAGGATATGAAGAAACCTGCTCCACAGCATAAAAACAAAAGTTTTGGCTTGACTATTCCAAGTTTGGATAAACTAATGCCAGAGTTAAATTTTAATTATGTGGCATTTGTTACATGGTGCTTCTTCGGTTAAATACGGTGGCTAAAATGGAAACCTTTAGTTGAGGAGCAAAGATAAAGAAGAAAGAGCTATCTGCCCAGTGATTGACCACAGGGTTTGCAAATAGAAGTTTCCAGACTTACTTTCTGACAGGTCTACTTAAAATGTCTCCATCTAACAACCTGGGGTACACCTGTTGGTTAGAGTGGGCAATACTTAACTACATGGGATTTGTATGAACATTGTACTGTACGTACATTTTTGTAAATGTCTTGGATAAAGCTGTACAGAGGATGCTTATCAAATGTGCAGAAAACACCAAACTAGGAGAGCAATATAGCATTTCAGAAGACAGAATCATAATTTGAAATGACTATGACAGATTGCAGAAACAAGTTGGGGGGATCAGATATATAGTTACAGGATGAATGACATCAGGCTTGATCTCGGAGTTTTTGTAGACCACAAGATAAACAGGAGTCAACAGAATAATGCAGCAGCAGCAGGAATAAAATGTTACTGCATTAACCATCAAGATTAGTGGAAATGATAATTCCTGTAGTCAAAAGAAAAGATAAACCTAGATGGATGGCAGAAGAGACACTTAAAATTGTAAAGAACAGGCAAAAGAAAAAGATGACAGAAATAGGGTCAGAATCATGAATGCAAATTTTCAGTCACTGTGATGTAGAAACAAAAAAACTATGACAAGGAACAGTCCAAAGAAATAGAGGAGAACGACAAAAGGAGAAAACTGAGAGAAGTCTTTCAGAAAATCCAAGATATCAAATGAGAATTTCAACCTAGATAAGAATTCTGAATGCCCACAGGAAAGTACATGGTTGAACAGGAGAAAATAAGGGGAAGGTGGCAATAGTTTTCTGAAGATCTACACAGAACAGATAAAAGAATAAACAGATTCCTTTGAAGGGGAATTCTGTGATGAAGAATTTGTAGTTCTACAAAAGTAAAGTGAAAGCTGATCTAAAAGTAGAAATAAATCATCAGGTGTAGATAAAATACTAATAGAATTATTTCAAGGCAAGACTGAATCTGTCAAAATCCTAACAAGAATATGCCAACAAATATGAAAAACCAAACAATGGCTCACAAAATGGCAACATTAAATATACATTGTTATTCAAAAGAAAGGAACTTCCAAGGAGTGTAATAACTATAGGATCATTATTTTAATATTGCATGCAAGCAAGGTGATGCTGAAGATGTTGCAACAAATGCTTTTCTCATATGGAGCAAGAAATGCCTGAGATTCAAGGTGGATTCAGAAAAAGAAGAAGAATTCGACATCATATTCCAAATACCTGCTGGCTGCCCAAATGCTTCTTCAAAGCTAAAGGAACCCTGAGAACCTGAAGTGGGAGAGTATGAAATATCAAATAATATCTAAATAATGCTTAAATTACTTAAATTAAACATTTCCTTTGCCAGATAATGACATCTTCTGACTCTGCTACAAAACTTTGGGCTAAAATGATTTTGACCAATTTATTTGCTAATACATGGTATGGAAATGCCTGCTTACAAGCATGTAAAATACATAATTTACCCTGAAATCCAGAATCATAGCTTCTCGTTACCTATGACAAAACAAAAACAAAAAAGTTGTAGCACTTTTATCTGATGAAGGTGACTTGATCCATGAAAGCTAACATTAAAACACAGCAGTTAGTCTTTAAAGTGCTACAGTGTTGTTGTTTTGCTTTGTTTACTCTCTGATAGGCTCGAAACACAGACTAACATGGCCACGATTTTTAAAAATTACCTATGATAGTTAACTGTGCAGACAATAATAATTTCATGTCTTAGATTACTCTATGTTGAAAGGAATTCTAGGAGACGCCCTAATGAAGCTTCTTTCATGTCCCCAAGTGCAGCTCTCGGATATCGAAACCCGACCTTCCAGTCTCCAGTGATAAAAAGAAATCAGTTGTAGATGATGGGTTGTAGAGCTAAGCCTTGGTGAATCCTTAGCTCCGATTGATCTATCAGGAAAGAAATGAGCTAGCCTGGATCATCTGCAAGAAAGACAAGATAGAAATGAAACAAAGACATAAACAAACTAACTCACTCCAAGGGAGTTTTCCTTTGATTCACTGCCTGTAAGAGAACATATACACTGCCCAACCATGCTGATTCTAACTGACAGACACTAAACAGCTGGTGACTTGACTTGGCTTTTCATCAACAGCTGCTCCTGTATTAGTAGTGGGCCTTCTGCTTTGCATCGCCATGGAATTTTGCCACTGGCACCACTACTCTGCTGAGTCTTTTTTGAGTGTATTGATACTGGATGACAAGACAGTCACCAGTTGCCTTTTTAATACTACAGAATGTTGACGTTGTAGTATACAAAAGCTGTGTAGTAGAGGTGGTGCGTGACAAAATATGATCATCTTTCAGCTTCCTTAATTATCTTTTCCACATTTTATGTTTACGTTTTCCTTAACGCTACGTGTAAGTCATTTGGATTCCGTTTGTTCAGGAACATGGTCTGTTATTTTTGTAGGTTAGGCTATTATTAACAGACAAGAGGTCTGTTCATATCCCCTGGAGTGACTTGGAGATTAGTAGGACTTAAGGAGCAGACATGAAGGCCTCATGCAGCTCCCAAGGTACTTTAGCGTGTGACTCATTACAATCCTAAGAATTTTAGTACTCATTTGTTTGAAACAGAGGTCATCCCTAAAGTACATGGGGTGGTGTGTATTGTTGCTCTTTCTTTTAGATTCTTCACTCCACCTCAAACTTTACCAGAGCCTGACAATTACAATAAACCACTTCCTTGAGATCATAAGCATAATGAGTCCTTCAGCTGTTGAATATTATGGTATTCCCTATGCAAACTTCAAGAAAGCAAAGTACTGTATGGAGATGGTCTGTGTAGATATATCCAAAATAATAAATGTCATAAAGATGATTTATGCATGTTGCAGAGGGAGGGACATATGCACTTTGTTCAAGTTCAGTAGATAGCATTCAATAGGTAGTAGCTGACCAGTGTGTACCAGTTCTGGAGAAAATGTGGGATATAAGTCAAATCCATAAACCAATAAGTGAGACTTGTTTTTTCATATACTATCAGCCAGTTTGGGATTTTTGAGTAAGTATGATTTCTGAAAACCCCATTCCTCCCATTTGAGCAAATGCAATTCTAAAACATAGCATCAGCCTTCTGGAGAATCTAATGGCTTCTGCTTTAGGCAGAGACGCTTTTAAATTCTGTAAGTGATGAGTCTACAAGGTCCCATGAGACTAATGTGGTCTTTGATTACTGCAACACACTTAATGTTTTATTTTGAGGCTGAATTCCTTTCAGATTAACTTCCACCTGCTGAACTCTGTTAGGACTGTGCCTGAGCTGCTGTCACATAACTGGCCTGTGTTAATACGTATGGGTAAAGTGTCCCTTCCAGCCTCATTTTTGGTAGAGTGAATTATGTAGGCTTGTCATCAGGAGGCTTGTTTCAGACTTGTAGGCTACAGGTTAAGGCACAGTGACACTTGGAAATAAGTCCTAGTGAAGTTAGTGGAGCTTTCTTTCAGGAAAACATGCTAAGATGCTAAACCCTCATTTACTGCCTACTCTTTCATTTGCAGAAGATGTGAAATTGTACAAAGTGTTCAAACAACAATCTTACTTAGATGAAAAGAGAACCCGGTTCTTAAAATTTCTTAGCTCCAGTCAGCTGTGCTTTTTTCTCTTTATTTAAAGCGGGGTGCCCAAACTTTTTGGGCTGTGGGCCAATCATGTGGTTCAGGAAGCCGGTCACTAAGGCCCGGGGGCAGGGGCAGCCCCTGATGCCAATTCATCCAGCCCGCGAAGCCCTCATCGCTCCTGGAAGCGGAAATAAAATGTGCCCGTACGGGCACGTTTTACTTTTGCTTCTAGGAGTGACGAGGGCTTCACGGCCCAGATGAATTGGTGTTGGGGGCCGCACCTGGCCTCTGGGCCTTAGTTTGGGCACCACTGACTTAAAGTGAAGAAGTGTGCTGCATTCTTGACTGACCTAAGACCCGAGAAGACGATGTTTTACCTTGAATCTTGGAGCTATCCAACACATGCCTCCTCTTCTTCTTTCATGTCTCAATCAAACTTTGGACTGCCAAAATAAAGCCTCCTTCTTGGCTTTGTCACTGGCCAAAATTAAATTCTCATTGGTACTTGTTTCTGGTAGTAATAGGCAGAGTAACAAATGAGCCTGATTCTGTATATCTCCACATTCACATAGTGTGTTGTTGTCCGCCAGCAGCCCCACTTGAGCATGTTGAGCATATGCCTCAAAGGTTCTACAGAAAATTTCTTTAAATGATCTAATGCATCTAATTTATATTCAGAAAACTTTGTTATTCTTTATACAGATTCTTACTATGTCCAGGGGTATTCGTGAACCTAAGGTAATGTAGTGAATCAGATCTCCCAAATTGTTACAGAGAATTGCCCTCCCAAAAATACTGTGTTGCCTTCATCATGCCTATTTTGGGGTTGTTCAGCTTCCTGCACATGCCTGGCATATGACATTTATCATCATCTGGTTGTGGGCAACAGGGAAAGCCAAGAAATGCATCATGTTGATCACACTTTGGGGCCCATAGCATCCAGTAGAAGTGCAGTAGAAGTTATGCCGGTGATGATGAGATCCATGTCTACCTTCTTTTTGGCAGCACTGGGCATAGTCAGTAGTGTGATTGCAGGCATTTCAGGGTGAATTGGACAATGTCTTATCTCTACATCATAACCATATGGCTTGAATTTGCCATAGGATTTCAGATCAAGCATATGTTGAGCCATGATTCTGAAATCATCTTAGCTGTCTCTAAGGTCCTTTAACCTACATCTGAAGTTAAATGTTTATTCCAATTTATTTTTAAAATATGGTATGTTAAAAACTTACCACATCACAAGTTTAAATTGGGTTTTATCATAATTTACCATATATTGTTATGAACAAACTCTCTTTCATAAAGGAACATAGTTCTGGCCAGACAGGGCATTCTGAGACATGTTATATTGCTTCAAGTCTATAATTGTAATTGCAGCCGTACTCAGACATTTTGAAAAAAGAGTTAATTTGAAAGCATGAGCAGGGAGAGAGATTTAGACTTACCCTTTTGGCTATCACTTTCTCCACATGAAGGGTAGTCTGAAGAGGATACTGTCTACTGCACATAGATGCTTGCCACATGAACAGGAACAGAGAGAGTTCATGCATTGCAGGGACTTTTCTGTTCAAACATTCCTTTTGCCCATTGAGTCCCCTTGCAACAGGCAGGGAGTAGAGTTTAATTTTTTCCCTCAACACCTGATTAGGGTTGAAATTGCTTTTCATACACAGATCTGCTAGCAGCTATCCAAGCCTAATTCTTTTTGCAACATTTGACTAGCTATTCCTGATAGATCTCATTTCTCTCTGGCCTGAATCCTTCATAGTTATCCTGCTGTCAGACTGGGAGACAAACTACTTCTTCAAAGGTGGCTTGAGGCAAAGTTATTTATTAGACTAAACAAGCTTTCCTCTTAAGTGTGCACCATGTCTACATATTGAATTAGTATCTTGCATAATCAGGACCTGTGAATGTATCCAACTCATTCTATTTCTTTCAACATCAAGGAATGTTTAGATTAATATGAGGCTGGAATTGGTAATCTTAAATGGTGGGGTGGAAGTGCTCTGCTGTGGATACCTAAGCCAATATGATGAGCATATTGTTGTCAAATAGAACACTTATGTAACAATCAATGTGTGTGCTTCGCAGAAGTTTCAAAACAGGCAAGGAATGTTCCAGGAAGGCATTATTATGTGAGCACAGCAGTTGTTTCAATGTATGCCATGACAATTTCAGAGCTCAGAATTGGAGAAGTAAAAAATTCCAGGAAGATGAATGATTTCATCTTACTTAATAGTTGGAATTAACATTACATGATCAGGTTGCAGAATTGCAGTGACATCATTTGCCTGTTGTGTAAAGGGTCCCAGAGGTGCATTGTCTTTTGGGCTCCAGCAGCTGTTTATGATATCAGGTCAAAGATTGAGGGGTGCACTCAGATGTATGTCTATTCACATACCCCAGGGACTGTCTTTCTTTGTTCCACTTTTGCCTCCAGCGGAGAATCAGCAATCTGTAGGATCAACTTTGGGAAAAGAGACATGATACAGTAATCTTCTTTTCATTGCTTCCTTTCATGACCCTGATATAGAATTACTCTTAGTAGAAGTACGGAAAGAGTGACCTGTGTGAAATTTGTGTCCTCGCATAAAGAGGACCTCGCTTAAAGAGCACCTCGCTTAAAGAGCAGAATTTTCTCCGAATGTTCTTTTTGCTTAACAACTAAAACCAACAAAAAACTCGCTTAACAAATAAATTGGGTTTTGCAAACCCCCCCCCCCAATTGGTCATTTACAATAGTGTTTCGCTTAAAGAGCAAACTCGCTTAAAGAGCAATCCTGTGAAAAGCAATATGCTCTTTAAGTGAGGTACAACTGTATAACCCTCTTCTGCCTCCTTGTGCCATATTTGATTCAGAAAATTAGCTATCATTATGGCAATCAGCCATTAAGATTGTTCTTAACACCTGTATCCCTGATTCATCACAGTGAATTCAAGTGGGATTTAATCCCCTTGGGGACCATCATCCTTCCATGTGAACTTTACCACCCAAGGCCCTTAGTCAGGTTACATAACCACCACCTGATGTCCGGCATTGAGTTGCTGGCAGCATGGTCTACTCTATTACCATAGCAAGATAACCTGGACAGACACATATACAATTAAAAATATATATAATTAAAATAGGGCATTCAGCCCTGAGGGCTTCTTGGGCTGCAAAATCTGCACCTCTGCTTTTTCCAGAAGGCACACACAACTGCAAGTTCAGAAAAGTTACTATATTTTCTATGTGATTTTAGGCGTTATACTTCAGAAAAGTATTTTTTCTAACTCTGGTTGCAAGTTGCATACCTATACACTATACATTTCATATTTAGGTCTAGTATGTTCTTTGCCTTATTTCAATATTAAAAAGATGGTAGATTTTATATTTACATAGGATTCTTATTTTCCTATTTACCTTGGCAGATTTTTTATCCTTTCTTTCAGAATGTGTTCCATATCATAGCTTGGCATATAAATAAAACTGTATATATTTGATCTTCCACGAATAATTCCATTGGGAAAAATGTAGTTAGTATTTTTTAAAATTGCCTGTAATATCACTATTTTCCCCAGTTGGTTGACTCTTTGTTTTTACAACTAGTATAAAAAGAAAATGAGTGGCCCATGATATATATTTAAGCAAGTTGCAGTAGGAAACCATGTTGGATGGCATTTTAAACAGGAGAGTGTAAACTATTTGTCATCAGCATCACGCCATATTGGGCCTGGTTAGTGTCTCTCTTGAGTGCATGTGTAAACGATTCTGTTGGCAAAATCTTCTGGAAGCTAACAAGAGTCTCAAAAACTGGCAATACAGTATGTGTGTGTGGTGGATAGTTTAAATTATTGATATATGTCTCTTTTGATGTTTATTGTAAGCACTGTATATCAAACCCTGTTGTATTAATGAATAATGGTACAATTCTGCTTCAGCTGCTATGTAAAGCTTTAGCCTGAGCCTTTAAGTCAATATTTGTCTGGATTATCACAGAGTTCTTACTTTGCAGAATGAAGAGATAGTCTCAAAGGCCAATCATGCAAGCTAATCTGAATATGAATCTTTATGACGACTGCATGTTTGGCTAACTCACAAATTGATTACAGCATGAAAGTTCTGACTTTCTGCAGCAGCTTAAGAGAAAAAGAGCCAGTTCTCTCTGATACTATCAGAACTGTAATTAAGACTGTGTAGGCCAGGGATTCTCAACCTGCGGTCTGTGGGCCAAATATGACCCACAACGCCATTTCATGTGGCCCCTCACTGCCTCCACCACACCAGGAAGTGCCATGTGGTGTAGGAAGGGCAAAATGGGGGTCTGGCCCCCAAGGCCTAGCATGACTCGGCCCCTGGCTTTAAAAGGTTCAGAACTCCTGGTGTAGGCCCTTGCAGGGTCAGGACACATGGCACAGCACTTGAGTTCATGAGAAGTTCACTTGGATAATGCTTTCAATCTGTGCTGAGAAAGATTTTGTGGTGAACTAGTATGAAGATATATGCCTTATGAGAAATCTGTACATGAGTCAAGAAGCAACAGTTAGGACAGGATACGGAATGATGGAGTGGTTTAGAATAGGAAAAGGAGTAAGACAAGGCTGCGTTTTGTCACCCTGATAATTGATTGATTGATTGATTGATTGATTGATTGACTGACTGACTGACTGACTGACTGACTGACTGACTGACTGACTGATAGATTGATTGATTGATTGATTGGATTGGATTTGTATTCCGCCCAACTTGGCTATGCAATGTAGGGTGGCTAACAAGAATCACAATACATCTAATAATACAATAAAATAAAATAGAATAGAATACAGTACAGTAAAATAAAACACCAGTGTACATCATAAGAAATTGCAAAAATGTTGCAAAACAGTACAAAACATTACAAAAACATTGTAAAAGTGGCTATAGGCCCTCTGCAACTGTAACCACTTCCCCTCCAGCCAGCCCGGCAACAGACTGGGGTGGGGGGTTCTGGTTGTGGCAGCGGCATAGTTCTTGTAGCCGCTAGCCCTCCACAGCTGCGTCCTCTTCCCTCCAGCTGGATTGCAGCTGTTGCCTCTTTCCCTCCGGTCAGGTGGGCATTGGACGAAGGAGTGGTGGTGTAGTTCTTATCAGCCTCCAGCCCTCTGCAGCTGCTTCTTCTTCCCCTCCGGTCTGGCAGGTAATAATGCAGAGCACATAATGCACAACGCAGGGATGGAGGAATCACAAGTTGGGATCAAAATTGCTGGGAGAAACATCAACAACTTGAGATATGCAGATGATACCACCCTAATGGCAGAAAGTGAAGAGGACTTAAAAAAGCTCCTGATTAGGTTGAAAGAAGAAAGTGCAAAAGCTGGCTTGAGACTCAATATCAAGAAAACCAAGATAATGGCAACAGACCCTATCAGTCCCTGGAAAATAGATGGGGAAGAAGTAGAAGCAGTGATAGATTTTACTTTCCTAGGATCAAAACTCACTGCAGATGGTGATTGCAGCCACGAAATAAAAAGGCGACTGATTCTTGGGAGGCAAGCGATGAGAAACCTGGGGAACATAGTGAAAAGTAGAGACATCACCTTGCAAACAAAAATTTGTATAGTCAAAGCAATGGTATTCCCAGTGGCAATCTATGCTTGTGAGAGCTGGACCATTAGGAAAGCTGAGCGCAGAAGAATAGATGCCTTTGAGATGTGGTGTTGGAGGAGAGTTTTGAGAGTCCCCTGGATAGCGAGGAGAACAAACACGTCAATCTTAGAAGAAATCAACCCTGACTGCTCCTTAGAAGTTCAGATAGTAAAGATGAAGCTAAAGTACATTGGTACTTAACGAGCACAATGTGTTCCATAGGATTGCTCTTTAAGCGAGTTTGCTCTTTAAGTGAAACACCATAGTAAGTGATCAATTGTGACTTCTGGTGGTGGGGGATTGTGAACCCCGATTTACTTGTTAAGTGAGTTTTTGGTTGGTTTTAGTTGTTAAGCGAGGTGACCATTCAGATAAAATTCTGCTCTTTAAGTGAGTTAGTCTCAGTGATGGGATACAACATGTTCGCACCAGTTCGCCAGAACCAGTAGTAACTTTCCCCAGTGTCCTGGAGAACCGGTAGCAGCTTTAAGGGGGAACCGCCTTCGGAGCTTACCTTTTCACTGGTTCCCCCACTGCACATGCACGCCAAGCACTTGGCGTGCATGCACGCCTAGAGTGCTTGGCGTGTATGCACGGCCTCCTTGCTGTCCTCCCAAGTGGAGAAGAGGAAGAGAAGCTGCTAGCCTGAAGCTCCCTATAGCCTGCTCCCCAGGGTAAGTGACTCACCTTTGGATATAATGTGTCTGTGTATTTAATACCTTTACCTATATTGACATACTACCACAGTTCCGAAAAAGGCCTGGCGGCCAGCAGGCCTGGCTTGGGGTTTTTAAGTAAAGTCTTGGAGTTCCCTCATCAAGAAGCTACACCTGTGCTGTTCCAATTGCTGTTCCAATTGGAGAACCCTTAAGGAGATACAGCTGTTTTACATTTACATTAAAGCATATTATCCTAGAGAACTGGTACGATGACCATATCCATCTTGCAACATGGTGCTGCCCAGGCACTTATACTAACAGGTAAGTGATGGGTTTGTGTTTGGGGTGGGAGGTTGATTTGTGTTTGGGGTGGGTGGGTAGGTGTATTTTAATGTAATTTTTATTGTTTTTATGTATTTTTTAAATTTGTTTAATTTATTTACGGGTTTGTGTTGTGGGTGGGTTGGTGAGTTGAGGTGTGTGTGTGCTTATTTTTATTTTATTATTATTTTTATTATTTTCCTTTGGCCCTGCCCACAACATCATGACATCATGATGTTAGCTCCACCCACACTGTGATGATGTCACAGTGGGGTAGTAAAATTTTTGACAACCCACCACTGGTTAGTCTATAAGTGAGGCGCTCTTTATGTGAGGTTTTACTGTAAATTGGACATCAAATGAGATGAGAGGATTCACTTGAGAAAGCCTTGATCCTGGGAAAGGTGGAGGGCAAAAAAAGAAGGGGCGGCAGAAAATGAGATGGCTAGACGGTATTGTAGATGCAATGGGCACAGAGCTGGGTGGGTTGAGGAAAATAGTGGAGGACAGGGGTCCCTGGAGTGCAATGGTCCATGGGGTCACATAGGGTCTGAATCGACTGTGCGACTGAACAAAAAAAATGTATTATAGGTAAAAGTTACTGAATTACAGCTTCTACTGAAGTACAGAAACTTCTGCCATAGCATGCATGTCTATAATACAGTGCATCTGTGTATGTATGATTAAACAAAAATCAGTCTAACAACCCATAGGGGTAAACACACTCACACTTAACCCCAACTCTCTTGCTGGGACTAGAAGCATGTTAAGCCTTTTCTCTGCTGTAGGAAAACAGTTACAAATCAGAATAATCCAGACTGGAATAAATAGACCAACCAACTGTCTGATTTAGTACAATGCCATATGAATCTAGAAAGCAAAGCACAAGCACAGAAGGACTGGCTGATTGTTAAAAAAAAAGTCAAAAGCAGTCCAAGGCTTTAAACTTAGAAATGTTCATAACATTAAAGAATATTCCTTCCTATTTTGTATAATTAACATACATACATTGGTGTTGGGGAAAATGGTGTTGCACTTGTAAAATCCATTGGAGAGCACCAGAAACCTTGGGTGATCCTTAGCTGGGGAGAAAAAGAATACAGTGATCCCTCATTGTCACCTAGCTGGGATTTGTATCTCTGCTGAATGGAAGATATGGAGGAGATTTACAGGCACTTGCATAAAACAATGATATCTGGAGGGTGAGGAGCCTGAATTGTATCTATTAGCCTTGATTTGAATGGTGTATCTTCCATAGGTGGGTCTGTAATTGAATTGCTACATGGTGTCTCTTCTTGTCCTGAGCAGTATCACAATCTGGCAGGGATACAGCTATTTTCAGCTTCATCTCATTATATCTGATGAAAAGCAATGAAACCATGGAACTCAAATAAAAAATGTTGAAGGGCATGTTGTTAAAAAAGAAGAAGGAAAACAGGGAGAAGCATGGAGAAAGGATGACAAAGTTTGATTGAGAGGATTGGCAAGATTTTTCTTTTAACTTTTAAAAAATCTCTCTTCCCTACGGAAAGGATTTAAGAGATGAGTAAAATCCCATATATTGGAGATACATCATGCTAGAGAATTTTGTTGTCAACAACTTTTATAGTGACAGCTGTTGACAGCTTTTATAGCATGCCATAAGGGATAAGGATCACTCCAGATAGAAAGGTTATAAACAGCACATTGGGCAAACCATTAGGTCCTTTCATTGACCCTTCCATATAACTTTAATTGGATTTTTATTGCTTATTTCCCACAAACACTTAAAGGTTTCAGTTTGACTATGATAACTGAAAACAAGTTTGTGATGGGATATGTACTCTTTTATTTGAACAGACCAACTTTGCATCATGTAAATATTTGTCTTGAAAAAATTTGTGTGATTTCTAGCTGAGACGTAGAAACAATATCATGTGTGTATTGTATTAATTGCACCTAGAAAGACAATGCTGGTTTTCTCTTCTTTAATAACCCTCCTAAAGGATTTTGTAAAAAACCCAAAACCAAATATTGAGTGCTTCTATTGAGACATGGATGAACCCCAGAGTAACATAGTGGAAGATGGCAACAGAAAAGGTCTTGTACCAGTACCCTCTTAATATATTATGGGAAATCATGAGTACAGCCTCTTCTGTACATGGCAGTTCTTGTTCTACTCAGAACATGGAAAAAATCAGACTTCCCTATAAACTGTCAGATGAAATAGGTCATTTTCCTTTCCTATTAAATAGAATTTTCAGCCACTCCTAGTTTGATGCTTCTCAGACAAAACTAATTTAGCCAAACCAGACTGCTACATAAATATTAAAGAGATTGTTTCTCTTTTTCTCCCCATTCAGAATTTGTCACCAAGTAGCCATTGCCACAGACTTGCAAGATCTTAACACATAAATATGAACAATCTGTGCATAGCTTCCAAAATGACTCTAAATCAAAAGCAATAATATTAAAAGTTACATATAAATTTAAATACTACTACTACCAACAGCCAAACCACAACCACAACCACAGCAACAACAAAGCGAGAGACAGAAGAGGCATGCCATTCACCAATAAAACCTGAAAAAGAACTGATTATGGAAAAACAGCACATGGTTTTTAGATTTTGTAACATTTGCATTCATTCACAGTTATGCAGGTTTAGCACAACTAAACTCTTTAGATGACGAGCTTAGTTCTACTTCTGCCTCTTGTCTTTGTGATCCCAGTCTTTTAATTCTGTCTTAAAATAGTATAGGGCCCACATACAGCTATTATTCCAAAAACCTCCAGCCTCCAGTGGTTCCTTTGCAAAGAATAGGATTCTATGGGAGACTTGGAGCCTTTAGAGAGAGAATTGAAATAATTTTAATTCCAAGAAAATAACAGGAAATGTGTGTATCTATAATAATGACTATTTCCAGCAACTTTAGAACTGTCAATTTTCTGGAGGTCATGAATGAGGAGCCTCCCAACTGTCTCCCTTCAGGAGTTTCATCCTCTAATTCCCTTTCTGTATCCTCCTCATGCTCAGGTGCCAAACTCTTTCGTAAGCCCATCAGGGGATGCAGGATATCTGACAGTCTGCTAGGAGTGTTCTTCTCACATTTCTTCTGATGATATCATCAACCTCAGCAGGTATAGCTTCTACAACAACTGTCAGCCTGTGTGTAAATAGAGGATCTTCTCAAGTCCACCTGCCTCTATTTTCATGTTTTTTCTTCAGTCATGCAGTAGTACAAAAAGGATCTCTTAAATGTGGAAATTATTTTTTTGTTGTTCAGTTGCATAGTCGAGTCCAACCATTTGTGACCCCATGGACCACTGCATCCCAGCCACCCCTGTCCTCCACCATCTCCTGCAGCCCACTGATCTCTACGCCTATTGCATCAACAATGCCATCTAGCCATCTCATACTTATTTTTTTTGCCTTCAATCTTTCCTAGCATCAAAATTCTGTTTAAGACTAAAATTCTATCCAAGACTAAAAAACAACAACCCCTCTTGCTGTCTGTGAGCTCTGCTGCCCTTGTATGCAAGCAAGACTGAAAGAAAATCTCTCTCACAGTCTTTATGTAGTATCTTAGGGGCCTTTCAAAAACCATGTGACCTAAAGTAGGCTACTTTTTGACTCCCCCTCTCCCCTGTGACTTTATGTGACCTTTGACCAACCCCCCGACCCCCCAAATCACATGGTATCTTCGTTTTCCTTAATTTGAAGAGAAACGGCAGAAGCATGGCCAACCTGGCCCACCTGGCCTGAGGACACCTGCTGCCTCAGACCCGGACTTCCACTTGGCTGTGTGTGTGTGTGTGTGTTAAAATTTTGGAGTCATTGTGGTTCCAAAACTCTTGAAGTTGTTTAATTATATTTTAGATGGGGGACAAATGCCGACTTCATGATATAGGTCTGTAATAGCTTTAATTCTTAAACCTGGGAAAGTTTAATGCATATAGACCAATATCTTTAATAAAGCAAGATGCCAAAATATTTACAGCAATAATGTCAAATAGACTGAACAGTTTTATGACTAGCTATATAAATAAAGATCAGGCAGGCTTTTTGAAAGGGAGACACATGGCGGACTTAACAAGGAGGGTTGTGGACCTAATGTATATAGCTGAACAAAATAAAGAGAAGGTTGGACTTTTGTCTTTAGATATTTTTAAAGCATTTGATTGCTTCAATGAGTTACAATAAATGAGATAGTTGAGAACTATGTTTTCAGAATAAAGTTTAGAAAAATAAATGAACAATTATATCAACAGGGTTCTGCCAAAGTGAGGGTGAATGATAGCTCTTTCAGAAGATATTCAGCTTAAAGCAGGGACAAGACAAGGAGACCTGTTGCCACCAACATTGTTTATTATGGCTATGGAATTATTGCTGAATGCCAGACGGGATGATAGAAGCATTGAGGGAATAGAAAGCAATAAAATTAGTTTGTAAACAGATGACACATTGGTAATATTGAAAAATCATAAGAAATTATTAGAAAGGGTATAAACACATGAGTTTGAGGAAGTAACAGGATTAAAAATAAATTGGGATAAATCTGAAATAATATTCTGTAATATAGAATAAGAAGAGCAGAAAGAGGTAAAGGATAAATATAATATTCAAATTAAAGTTAGTTTGAGATACCTGGGGATAAACATTTCAAATAAGTTTGATGAATTTAAGAAATTGAATTATGACAGACAAGGAAAGGAAATTAAAGACAAAATACAACAATATAAAAAGTTGAATTTAGTTTGATTTGGCAGGGTTGCATTATTAAAATGAAATTATTACTAAAAATAATTTTTTGTTTGATGCCCTGTCAATTCAACTTAAGGAAAAGGAAATACAGTAATACCTCAGATTACGTTTACCTCGGATAACGATAAAATCGCATAACATTAAGTAATCTGGGGAGGAGAATTGGATCGAATAATGTTAAGGTCCTATGGGAAGGATCAGATAACAACCGCTAAAGACTGTGTGGTTACAATGTATCTCTATGGGGCTTTAACATTATCCGATCCATCCCATAGGATTTTAACATGCATCGGATAACACTAAAAATCGGATAACACCAAGACTTGTGGAACCAAGTCTTAGCGTTATCTGAGGTATTACTGTACAGTCAAATCTCACTTAATGAGCGCTTTGCTTTGCAAAAAAACTCGCATAACGAGTGTGTTTTTCAAAAAGCGATCCAACTCGCATAACGAAAATTTTCGCTATACAAGTCCGACTTGCATAGCGAAAATATTCGCTATGTGAGTCTGACTTTCCCTATAGAAAACTCGCATAACGAGCGATTCTATGGGGGAAACTCACATAACGAGTTTTTCCATAGGGATTTTAGCTATGCTAGTTTGACTCGCATAGCGAAAAACTCACATAGCAAGCAGCCTCGCAGAACGAATTAAATTTGTTATGCGAGGTATTACTGTAATCGTATTTCAGAATTTGTTGAACAACTTTTGTAATGGAGGGAAAAGACCAAGAATATCAAAAAAATTATGGTACTTATCCCAGAAACTAGGTGGACTAGGATTACCGAATGTTAAAAATTATTACAGAGCATTTCAATTGAAAAATATGGTAAAAAATGAATGAAAGAGGAGGTAATGTGGGAAAAAAATGAGATGAAAAAATTAAGAGGGGTAGGTAAAGCATTTTTTTAGATAAAGAACGATTAAAGATTCGTGTTAACAATAAAATGATGAAGACAATAATGGAAAGGAATTGAAAAGAAAGTTGGCCCTAGATGTATCTCCAATTATGGAAATGGGAGATTTTAAAAGTTTTCCTGTGAAGATTGATAGAAAAGTGGAGCAAGTATTTCTAAAACATGATGTGTTCCTGCTGAAAGATTGGGTCCAGCTATGTAAGGATAGGGGGGCGGCGGCGGCGGCAATAGAGTTATATAGACAGATTAATTTGAATTGGTTTCAAATTGTATCAGTAAATAATTGGAATAAAAATATTTAGATGAACTTAATTTAGAAATGGAAAGGACAAAATTTGAGGAAATGGCTTACTATACAAGAAGGTGGCAGATTGGTGTTAAAGGTTTGGTTAGCAAGATATATAAGATTCTAAATCAAGAAGGAAGTGCACAAGAAGTTTTTAAAACAATTTGGGAGCAAGATTTGAATATTAAAACTGCAGAATTGAGTTGGATAGGTAAATGGAAGAAAAGGAGTATGAGAACCCTGTCTGTTAGAGTTAAAGAGCATAAATATAAAATGTTGTGGAGGTGGTACCTGACCCCAATTCGGTTGCACCAGATGGATAGTACAAAAACAAAATTGTGTTGAAGATGTAAGAATACACTGGGGACGTATGAACATATGTGGTGGAGCTGTAATGTGTTAAAAAGGATTTTTGGATAAATATAGAGAAAGAAATGAAATAAATAATGGATGTGGACCTAAAATTGGGATCAGGTGCTGCCTTATTGACTAAAGTAGATAATTTCAATGTAGATGCGAATAAAAAAGACTTGTTATCTATTATACCATCAACTGGAAGGCAATGTATTGCAAGGAATTGTAAGAGTGATACGTCGGTGAAAATGGAAGATTGATATAAGGATTGGCACCAGGTCAATTGAGTAACAGTAAGAGTTAGAGGAAAACTGCAGTCTCCAGCGCATTGTAAATATCACTGGTGATTTTATATGGCTTTTTTTGTCTTTATTTTTTTTGTTATTGATTACTAATGTGGTACTTAATGTGAATGTTTTCATATTATTAGTCTGCTTAGAATAAAACATACATTTATTGAAATATATAGTTAAATATATAAGTGATTATACAACATATGAGATAAGGGGTATATATGTAGTAAATAAAGCTCAAAAATGAGATTATTTTTAAATACATGGATATGAAAAGGTTTAATTTTTCTCATTATTATTATATACTTAGTGTTGTTATTTTTATATATGTATTGTATTGTATTTTGTATTGCATTGAAATGTCTTGTGGTTTGATTTTTTGTTTGTTTTGTTACTTTTAAAATAAAAATCATTAAAAAATTGGAGTCACGTGACTTCATGCCGAACCCCCTCCCTCTTGTGACTTTTCGTGACTTTTTGTCGACCCCTCCCCCCCTAAAAAGGTCACGTGGTATTTGAAAGACCCCTTACTTACAGACTAGGAAAATGGACAGGTTAACAGAGATGATCTATAAGCAATTATTTACCAATATATCTATCCATCTTGAAATGGTCATAATAACCTTTGGTTTATCTTCAAGAATTCTTGCAGCAAGAAAAGGGCTCATGGTTTGGCCTTGCTGCAAAAGAGTTTGTCTTTCTCCTGCTGCTAAAACAAAACAAGTAAGGCTTTAATCTTTCAACACCAGCTGAATATCCTGTCATGTCCAATGCAAGTGAACAGCTGTTGGTGGATTGGATTAGACGCCCAAAACATTTTGACTGTAAAGTTAGAACTTCATAGCTTGCTGCATTTGAGGTATTTCTGCTTCTTACTTTTTAAGAACCATTATTCATATCGTTTAAGAATCTTTTTCCAGATATCTCTAAAGAGCTGTACGTATAAATATAGTTCTATAGACTGTGCCTGATATCAACCATAATAATTGACAGTCCAGACATAGTTCTTGCTAAGAAATGCATTTATTTATTTCCTTTTTAAAGTGTATTTTTTAAAGTTCTTTGAAAATTTTAAAAAGCAGAGGTCCATCAAAAAGTAAAATATCTTGCCATAGATCACAGAACAAAATTAAAATAAAGCTAGTGACAGGAAACAACTCTTCTGTCTCTCTCTGATGGGTCCACAGCTGGGAGCAAGTGAATGTTATGTCTTTTGCCTTCTGCTTGTGTAACAAAGCAACAGGATTTCAGCCACTATCTTAGACTCTTCCAAGTCTCTGCACATGTCACCAATTTCCTGCGCTACACATCAACTCTGCTTTTTTTCACACTATCACCACTAAGCAGATTGCGGGTAATAAGAACAGTCCTGTTATTTTGCAGATCTAATAGGGGCCAATAAAAGAGATTAGACAAAAGTACTATCAGATATATTTAATTGCGTCTAAAGCGGGTCATATGTTGTCTTGTTAAACAAAACAGTTCAGTTTTCTATTGTTTGTAAATTAACATCTCTTCTTCAAAGAGTAACCTGCGAATTCTGTGTGCCTGGTATCCATTAAAATGAATGGATTGTAAAAAGAGAACTTGCAGTACAGGCTGTTGAACAGAATGTAACAGTAGAGAGTTTATTTTTAGAAACACTACATTTCAAAAAGTATAAACAACTAAGAAATTGACAAAGTTGTTTATCCTTACATGTACTTTCAACTTTCCCCCATTAACTAAAGAATTAGCTGCTTATATTGAAACTATTAAAATGTCACTATGTATTTTCAGCACATAAAGGAAGAGGCAAATCTTAGGCAATTCAAGTTTTTCTAAAACTGGGAAGAATTTAGAATAGTGATAATGGGTTCTTTTCTATTCAGTTTGGAATTGGTTCAGATTTTAAACATTTTCTCAGCAAGCATTCAAAAAAAAAAAAACCACCTCAATCTGTTTCCAAGAGCTGCTCCCAATTCTTTTATTACTGATTCACAAATGCTGCTGGTAGTTTCATGCATATTATTACATTTCCTACCAATGACTATCATTTGTTTTTACTGCAGCTGCTCTGAAGTATCAGGCCACATGAGACTGGGTTATCTCCTGAAAAAATCCATGAGAAGATATTCACACACCTGTGAAAAAAGAAATGGTTCCATATTTGGGCGTGGACTACAGCTGTATATTGTCCTTTTAAGATACCATCTGGTTTAGGATTTAGAAAAAACATTAGCCTTGATTTATTTTCTCTAAATGTCTTTACTATGATGATGAATGGAAAATGTTGACTATGTGGAGCCTTGGGGTACAAAAGTGAAAGATGATACTAGATGGAGCTGTGGAACTACTCAAAGAACTGTTCAGTTCTATGGAGCATTTTAGAAACTCTTTGTTTCAGTTTCTTCAGGCCCATTGTGCTGTGCTGAGGTTATTAAAGAAATGTGACTCACTGAGAAATCAAACACGATTTCTTGGTTCCTGGAAATATTAAAAAGAGGATGTTAAGTAAATGTATCGAACAATTATATATCTGGATATAAGAATGGGTGGCAGTTTAAGAAAATGGAAAAGGGATTTGAGGAACTCAATTTTAGAGGTTTTAATGATGCTGGTTCTCAAACCCTGTTATGTTTTAATCAAGCAGGGAGTATCAACATGTAGAAGACCTTTCAGTAATTTGGGGTCATCTTCAGAGGGCCCTACTTACTCACTTTCCACCAAGAGTGATAAGAATGGTTGGAATAGGAGAGACATTTCTCAGTCATATACCCATCTTGTAAAATTCACTCCCAAGAGGAGTAGTAGGAGTAGTCGTCATCGTCATCGGCGGTGTCAGTGGTGGGCAGCAAAAATTTTCACTACCACACTGTGGGTGGAGCCTACATCATGGCGATCTAGTCATGCCTGCCATATGGCCATGTATACATCTGCAAACAGGCAGCACAGGCTCTTTGGCTGTAAATGGAGATGAGCACTGCACTCTAGAGTTGGATATGACTGGCTTTTGAGCAAGGGAGAACTTGAACTACTTGTAGGGACAAAACCTGATGGAGCAGGGCAGGGAGTTGGGCATGGCCACCCAATTTCGCTTCCCCCCCCCCCGTCCAAAAGCTACCCAATTTTGCTACCGAACCTGTTGCTGCCTACCACTGGTGGTGGTGGTGGTGGTGGTGGTGGTGATGGTGGTGGTGGTGGTGGTGATGGTGATAATGATAATGATAATGATAATGATAATGATAATACAGCCAACAGGAAATAATAAAAACTGATCATCCCAATCCTGGATAAAGTCTTGTATTATTTGTCAAGGTAATTACCCTCCTTACTTGTTAATTAATTATTTGAATCCTGTTTAATGCAAAGTTAACTTTACTTTGGTCTTCCTTGCTCGCAAGCCTTTGCATCTGATCTCCCCTCCCCTCCCAGATTCAGTTTCTGAAAATCAAAGAACTCAACATTTAAAGCTGTATTAAAACCTGCAGTTGCCTTTTTTTCAGCAGACAAAGTTGTCTACTTGATAATGTTCAGTTGTACTATAGACTGATTATTATTCATCCAGAAACAAGCCTTTATCAGTGACAGGAATTTGGAAACTCAGTCATATAGAATGTGGATGTGCAGGGAACATAAATTAATTCGTAATCTGTTTGAATTCCAAAGAGTTAAGGTCTGTTGGAAAAAAATCAGAGTTCATTTATTATTCATTTGAGAATAATAAATGTACCCAAACTGGGTTTTTTTTTGAGTGTCTAATTTTGAGTTTTTCCAACAGAGCTATATTTAGCTAGACCAAGAGACCAAATAGCATTTCACTTGACACCTCCCCTATTTATTTCAATTCTCCTGTGTGAAGAGAAAGGGATTTGGAAAGGTTTTTGTTGTTACTTTTACTCTTAGTTTATTTTTTAAAATGTTGGCATAATATGTGTGGCAGTTAGTGTTATGCATTAGTGAAACAGTGATGTACCTAAATACATGCAAGGGAAATAATTTTATCATTTTCCAATATTGTTCTTCCAAAATATATCAATATGTTCTATTTAGTAAAACTAGATTGTCCACTTACCTTTCTTCCCTAAGTCTAGCACTTGTCATTTTTTAATGCATACCATATTTTGTACACTTAAAATTAGTTCTAATAAAGTAGAGATCAAGTTTTTTCATTTCAAGACTAGCTAACCTGACCAACGTTAAGAGGTACATGGGCTTTTTCAACTCTCTCAACAAAAGTCTAATGTTTAGGCAGCCACTATCACCATTGGGATCACTAGGACATCTAAGTGTAATATACTGAATGTAATGTCAAAAAATGTATGGTCACAGGGCAACTTGAACAAACATGCAGCAAATTTGCTTCAGTTCTATGCAAACATCCAGCAGAATTCAGTGACTGTTACCTGGATCTGAACAATGGTGTAATAGGAAACAAAATCTTGTTGTGGCACCTCCTTAAAAACCTCTAAGTTTTTAAAAATCATTCCAGTTCCTTGTTCATAGCCTCTTCCCAAGGTTTTTGGTCCTCTACTGGGAGGTTTGTGAGTTCATTAAAACTGCTTGGCTCAATTAAAATTGTACAGGCCTGGAACTTGTCAGGTGCCCGCCTCTCTCTACTTGAACACCTTAGGACAAGAGGTGGTGCAGGCACATCGGAGGGTCCCTCATCAGGGTCCTCCTCCTCTGCCTCCTCCCCTTGGGAGACAGGGTCTTCTAGAGCCTCCTCACCCTCAGAAAAGGACTGTTCTTCCTTTTTTATTTTCTTCCCCCTTTCAGCAGAGCTATGTCTGCGTATTTGGTCACTAGGAGTTCTGGAATGCTGTGGTGTATTGTCTGGCATTGAGATCCCAATATCTCCCATGGGAAGGGAGCCTTGCTCCAATCTATCCCAACCCACATGCTCTAAAAACTTTGCGCTGGCACTATTAAAAACTTGCTTGGTGCCTGGCAGCCAGAATCTGTAACACCTGCAGTTGGTTTCATACCCAATGAACAGCAGTTTTCTGGCTCGATGCTGTCCTTTCTTTCTGAGCTGCTTGGGTATGTGTACCCATGCCAGCACTCTGAACACACGAAGATGGCTCAAGTCAGCAGCAGTGTCCTCCCACCGAATGTGGACCAGCTGGGAATCAGCCAAAGTGAGTCCAATAATGGAGAGGGCCTGCTGGTTTCTCTCTGCTGTCTTGATGTCATCCTCATTTTCCATGTCAAGGACAGCCAGGTCTATGGGTGCAGCAACAATGCCCCACAAACCTTCATTCTTTAGAAGCAAAGAGCACTTGAGTGCCCAAGCAGGGTAGTTGCTGCCATTCAGCTGGGGAATGAGGTTTAAAGCAGCACCAGCCATCCTAGCACCTCAGGAGTAAGTACAAGCCTCAAAGAGTCCAAACACAGCTTCAAACACAGATTGGGCGTGGTCCAGCGGGCAGCTCCTGGGCCCATAACCTTGACAGAGTATTTCATAGCAGATTTGCCCCTGCCACACCCTTGCCTGCAGTGTGGATGATTTGTGGCTTGAGAGCCCAGAAAACACAGGCAAACAGTTCTTTGTGAGGCAACAGAAATTTTACTCATGAGGTGAGGTACAGGAAAAGTAATTACAGTGATGAAATAATAACAGGCTTAGCTTCAGCATACAGGAATGGCATACACTAGTACCCCGAATAATGTTATGACTTGGTTCCACAAGTCCCGTCGTTATTCGGTTTTTAACGTTGTGCGATACATTGAACACACAATGTTAAAAAAAGCCCTGTTTCCTTGGAGGCTGCAGGAAGCCAGAACGTCGGGATTTGAATCCTGACTTTTTGGCTTGCTGCTGCCTCCAGGGAGGTGGGAGAACTTTGGAAACAGCTTGGAGCGGGTTTCCCCACCTCCCTGGACCCGGCGGGGGGGGGGGTCAGAGACCCCAAAATTGGTAAAAAAGACATCCTTTTTTTTACCAATTTTGGGGTTTCTGACCCCCCCCCGGCCGGGTCCAGGGAGGTGGGCAGACCCGATCCAAGGTGTTTCTGGCCTTCCCCGACGTCCTGAGCCAGTGCAGCAAGCCAGAATGTCAGAGTTTGAATCCCGATGCTCTGGCTTCCTGCACTGGCTCAGGACATCGGGGAAGCCCAGAAACACCTTGGATCGGGTCCCCACACCTCCCTGGACCCAGCGGGGGGGTCAGAAACCCCAAAATTGGTAAAAAAAGGACGTTTTTTTAACCAATTTTGGGGTTTCTGACCCCCCTGCCGGGTCCAGGGAGGTGTGGGGACCCGATCCAAGGTGTTTCTGGGCTTCCCCGACGTCCTGAGCCAGTGCAGCAAGCCAGAATGTCAGAGTTTGAATCCCGACGTTCTCGCTTCCTGCAGCATAAAAGAGGGTGGGGGAAGTTCAAAATTAGCGCACATCAGCTCTAGGGAGGTCGGGAGACCCGATGCGCGCTAATTTTGAACTTCCCCCACCCTCTTTTATGCTGCAGGAAGCCAGAATGTCGGGATTCGAATCCTGACATTCTGGGTCGCTGCACTGGCTCAGGACATCGGGGAAGCCCAGAAAAAGCTTGGATCGTGTCTGCCCACCTCCCTGGACCCGGCGGGGGGGTCAGAGACCCCAAAATTGGTAAAAAAAAACGTCCGTTTTTTTTTACCAATTTTGGGGTTTCTGACCCCCCCGCTGGGTCCTGGGAGGTGTGGGGACCCGATCCAAGGTGTTTCTGGGCTTCCCCGACGTCCTGAGCCAGTGCAGCAACCCAGAACGTCGGGATTCGAACTCTGACATCCTGGCTTGCTACACTGGCTCAGGACGTCGGGGAAGCTCAGAAAAAGCTTGGATCGTGTCTGCCCACCTCCCTGGACCCGGCCGGGGGGGGGGGGTCAGAAACCCCCAAATTGGTAAAAAAAACGTCCTTTTTTTTACCAATTTTGGGGGGTCTGACCCCCCCGCCGGGTCCAGGGAGGTGTGGGGACCCGATCCAAGGTGTTTCTGGGCTTCCCCGACGTCCTGAGCCAGTGCAGGAAGCCAGAACGTCGGGATTCGAACTCTGACATTCTGGCTTGCTGCACCGGCTCTGGACGTCGGGGAAGCCCAGAAACACCTCCAGAGAGATCAGAGGACCCGATCTACAGCTGCAGGGTGGCTGGGGAAGCTGACGGGGACTCCCTGTCGGCTTCCCTAGCCACCCGCCCATGCCTCCGCAGCTGTGGGGTGGCTGGGTAAGCCGATGGGGGAGCCCCCCGTCAGCTTTCCAGCCTCCCCACCCCTGCCTCCGTAGCTGCAGGGTGGCTGGGAAGCTGAACGGAGAACCCCGTTCAGCTTTCCACCCACCCTGCTGCTAAGAACGACTGTATCGTGTAACGTTAAAATCGCGTTACTCGATACAAGATGTTTCCGAAAATCTTGTAACGTTATGCGGTTTTAACGATATACGGTACTCGCGTTATACGGGGTATTACTGTATATACAAGAAGTTCACAGTCCTTAGAGTTTCAGCTCTCTCTTTGCTTACCCAGTAAGCTTTATCACAGAGTCCTTGTTGGTTCCTTGCAGATGCTTGCAGACCTTGATATGAACAGCTGTTAGGCAAGTTCTTGGTAGAAGCAAGCTCCAAGGCAAAAACACCAGCTATCCAAGCTGCTTGTATCCACTGACACAAGAATCACTACCACGAAGTGGCAAAAGGTCCAAAATCACTGGCCCATAAAGTTACCTCCAAGATGAGTACTCCAGCAAGATGACCAGTCCATTAAGGCAAGGCATTAAAGCGAGGCTAGGCAACTTGGCTTTTGGGTGTGCTACATTTTATGTACAAGAGGCTTCTTCATTAGCTGCTGATCCTGAGCAGCTGGATGTTCTCTAGAATGGCCCTTAAAGATATACACAACCATTTATCCATGATGCAATATGTGCCACGCCCAGGCACAGTTACTAACAGAAAGCAAGAAATCACAAGTAGACCACTTCAGTGGGAAAAGATCTTGGTAACATGAAAGGAGCCTCTTTCAGGCATCCTCTGAGTGGTGGTTCTCCAGCAAAAATCCTTTCAACCCATAATAATTTCTGACACACTACTACTACTACTACTACTACTACTACTACTACTACTACTACTACTACTACTACTACTACTACTACTACTACTCACCCTTGCCTTCAACAGTTAGTTTGAATTCCTACCTTCCTGGCCTTCCCTGCCCTACCAAGAACCCTCCATAAGAGTTATGTCAACATCGGTATGAACCTTTAAATACTAGTTCCACAAACACTATGTATTCTACCTCAAGGAAGATGACAAACAGGGCAACAATTGGGCTGTAATCCAATTAGTATAGACAGGGAAAAGAAAATCCTTCTTGGGACTCTGAAGGATTGTGAATTGGAAGGGTAGGCCTGCTGGTCAGCAAAGGAACTGGACGATTAATAGGGAAGCCTTTCAAAAACTTTGTGAAGGTTCATTTCACAAAATGCTGAAATAGCATTTCATGAGACTTAGACTTCACAGTCTTATATGCAGGATTTTAGAAGCATGCTAAAGGTCGACAATCATCTGTTTGGCTCATGAAACCAAAACTGCAGTTCTCTATTGGGATCATGAGGCAAGGAGTTGAGATCTACTCTTTGAGTGAAAGAAGAATTTATTACAGTATATGCAAACAAAGTATAATATAATGCAGAAAATAGGGAAGACACAAAGATGAAGTAGAATGAAAAGGCACAGAACATCTAAATTGTGCCTTGTTGCTTATTAGCAAAGCCATCACATTACTGACCTGGGCTTATTCTGGGGAAATTTATACAAAAATTATCCAATTCTGATAGACAGTATCCCATTCTTATTCCTGCTCTGCTTCTAGTGCTTCCCTTAGGCACCCATATCCTTCTGTCCTCTCATGACATGCCCACTATAACCAATGTGGATGAAAATGCTTTTCCAGAGGTTTGTGGTATTGTGCTCGAATCATATGGCTAGAATTTGAAATCTAACTACAGTATATAGGTCAGATTTTGCTTTGGGTTTTCATTGTCTTGCATGTGCACAAAATAACATAAGAGATGACTCTCCAAATCAACTGAACCAGCTATTGAGACTCATTGAGACCAGCTATTGCTGACATTATACAACTGTGAGAGGTGCTCTAAATGAGAGATTCACTTCTTTTCAGATTCTTTTTAGAACTGAGATTGAACCCATTAGGATTATATAACTAGGTATACTATCAGAATGTGTTGGTTTAACATTCAAAGCTCTCCTGTCTTCCAGGGTTTAACACTGGAAATGAGAACATTAGTGTTTGCCCTGACCATTTGTAGATGTGTACAGGCTTTGACTTTTTTGGAGGTAAGCCAGTGCTAAACGCAAGCCAAGTGTAATGTGAAGCCTCTTTGAATTCTTCATTAAACATGTTTTCCAGATGGAGATCAACAATTGAAAAACAGCACTGCAAAAGTGCTAAAATGATTAGACAAATTCATGAAAAATAAAAATAACTCTAGATACTAGATTAACTTTGTTTCTTTGTTTTCCCTCCATTTTTCTGGCACCTAGCTGCACCATCAGCTGTTAATGTTTTTACATACTTTCTCTCAAAGAAAGAAAGAAAGAAAGAGAGAGAGAGAGAGAGAGAGAGAGCACTTGAGAGTGTATGCTATTGTGGTAGGTGTCTTCCCTAGTCAAATAGCTCATTCTGTAATCTTTCCTTGTTTATATTAGATAGGACTTATAGCAGTGACAGTTAATCATAGTGGGGAAGTATATACTGTAATTGAGCATTTATTTATTTATCTATTTATTTATTTATTTATATTTTATTTCATCTGTACCCCGCCCTCCTCCGAAGACTCAGGGTGGCTTTACAACTAAAAACAATTAAAACACATACATACAATCAAGTTAAAAATTAGCAGAAAAATAAATTAGAATTAAAAATTAAAATTCAAGTTAAAAACACCAAGGAGAAAGGTGGAATATTTAAAAGAGCCAGGTGGCCAAGTTGGCCGTCTGGCCCACTCCCCACACATGCCCCGCCAGCCAGGTCTTCACTCTTTTCGTAAGGGGCAGCAACTCCGTCTGGAGACGCAACTCCGTTGGCAGGAGGTTCCATAGGGCCGGAGTGGACACCGAAAAGGCCCTCCTTCTTGTGCTAGAGAGATGAGCCTCTCTAGCTGAAGGTTTGACCGGAGAGCCTCTCCTGTCCGCTCTAGTGGGACGGACATATGTTTTCAGGGTGACACGGTCTCTTAAGTATTCTGGCCCACTACCATGTAGGGCTTTAAAGGTAATAACCAGCACCTTGAATTGCACCCAGAAGCACACTGGGAGCCAGTGCAGCTCCCAGAAAAGTGGTGAGGCATGAGCATAACGTCCACACCCCATCACAACTCAAGTAGCCGCATTCTGGACCAGCTGAAGCATCTGAATGGTCACCAAGGGCAGCCCCTTGTAGCGCGCATTACAATAATCGAGTGTGGAGGTGACCAAGGGATGTGTGATCATGAGCAAGGAGTCCCGATCCAGGAGTGGGCATAAATGGCACACAACACGAAGTTGTGTAAAAGCCCTCCTAGCCACGACTGCCACCTGCTCTTTGAGCAGTAGTTGTGAGTCCAGAAGACTCCCAGATTACGCACCGGGTCTGTTTGGGGCAGAACCGCCCCATCCAGAAACAAAGGTGGTAGCTCCTGAGATAATGTGGGGGCCCTGACCCACAACCACTCAGTCTTGCCAGGATTCAGTTATAGCCCATTGTCCCCCATCCAGACCCTAACAGCCTCCATGCATCTGGATAGGACTTCCACTGCATCACTAGAGTCCCCATGGGCCGAGATATACAGCTGGGTGTCATCTGCATATTGATAATACCTCATCCCGTGGGAACGGATGATCTCACCCAGTGGTTTCATGTAGATATTAAATAGAAGAGGCGAGAACACCGAGCCCTGAGGTACCCCATATTGGAGCAACCTAGGGCTGGATTTCTCACTCTCCAACCACACCGACTGGGTCTGGCCCTTCAGAAATGAGGAAAACCCGGACAACACAGTGCCCTGGATCCCCAATCCTCGAAGCCTTTCCAGAAGGTTACCGTGGTCGACAGTATCAAAGGCCACTGAAAGGTCAAGAAGAGCCAGGAGAGATGGATATCCGCCATCCCACTCTCTCCAGAGATCATCCATCAGTGTGACCAATGCAGTTTCTGTACCATATCCGGGCCTGAATCCTGGCTGAAAAGGGTCCAGATAATCCTCTTCATCCAGGATCTCCTGTAACCACCATGCCATTGCCTTCTCCAAAACCTTATCCAAAAAGGGTAGAATAGAGACAGGCCGATAATTTGTCATCATTGCTGGGTCGAGGGATGACTTCTTCAGGAGGGGATGCACCAAAGCATGTTTTAAAGGTGCTGGGAAAACCTCCTCCTGCAGAGAAGAGTTAATGATTGCCTCGACCCAACCGCCTGTCACCGTCCTAATAGATTTAATTAACCAGGCGGGGCATGGATCTAACACACAGGCAGTGGCCTGGACAGCTACTAGGAGCCTGTCCACTTCCTCAGGGACAACTGGATAGCACCGATCCCAGATAACACGGCCAGACTGTGCTTCAGTCAACTCCTTGCTTTCAAGGAGGAAATAAATGTCTGTAGTAGAAGACACAACAGCAGTAGTTGCTGTAGTAACACTAGCAGTACAAACAGAAAGTCAAAAGAAGTAGGGGAAGGTATGGTGGAGCGTCATTCAGCTTTAGAGTCAGAAAATGGAGAATCATTGAAAAGTGAAGAACAATGCAAAGAAAGTTGAGAGAATGGGTATGGGGAGCTAGGAAACTGAGTGAAATAGAATGCAGAATAAAAGCAGGCATTGTTCTTAACATCTGAGGTGAAAAGAGGGATACAATAATTTATCCTCCACTTTCCCAGGTGCTGCCACTGATGGAAGCCAAGATTTTTCACAGAGAAGTAAAAATTCACTAGAAACTGTTAACTTCTTTGGGAGTGAAAAAAAAAATCACAATAAAGATCCTTGCCACAGGATGTGCCAAAAATCTTTGAGAGATCATGAAAAGAAAATGGCCTTTCCCTGGTTTTTTTGGAGCATATAATGAGCACGAGACCTATTTATTTTAATGTTGTGTCTTTTTGCTTGCATTTTGTACCTTCTCAGGTCCATTTGCTATTGGGAAAAGTATTGGTTAAAAAAAGAAATCAAGTAAAGGTGAAAGAAAGACACACATTTTGTGATGGATTTCCCAAGTAAATTTTTTCCAGGTAATTATAACATTAAACTATTCCAAATGTTAAAGGTGGAGTTGGGGTGTGTGTGTGCTTTGGTTAATTATAGTCTGTAAACTCCAGTAATTTTTCACTTGTGTCTTTCAATGTGTAGCTACATTCCTTGGGGGGGGGGCGCGCGGAGGGACTTATGCTGGAGAGTCTTTATACATGGAATAAACTCAAACACAGATGTTGAATGGAAATTGACCTCGTGTAGCACAGATGATGGGTTAACTTGCCCAACAACCCTCACAATGGCCTATCCCAAGAAAATGATTCTTCTTTCCTCTCTTTGTCCAGAGGTTCCATGCTGTAAATCAAATTCTGCTAGGAGTATTGATTACTGCATTTACTATGCTACAGAGACATCCTGTTATTGTCTCTGGTTCTATGCTTGTCCTAATTATTTATCCATTGGCAACAATCAACAATTCACATCTCCAATACACATCTTGACTTGTTCTCTATCCAGATATAACATAACAGAAGCAGATTTCTTCATTATCTCCCCTCTCCCAAGAAGTGAAGCTCTATGGGTCTAGACCAGGAGTTCTCAACCTTTTAAAGAGAGGGGCCACATCAGGCTCCCTCAGACAGCTTCGGGGGCTGGATGGCCATTTTGCCCTTCCTCCACCACATGGCACTTCCTGGTTGGTGGAAGCGATGGAGGGCCACATGAAATGGTGCCAACAGGTTGCATCAAGCCCATGGCCCACAGGTTGAGAATCCCTGGTCTAGGTACTAGACATAAAAGGTCTGGCAAGGAAGGAATTTAGAATATGAATAACTACATAAAACCTTAAGAGAAGAAATTGATATTAATGTTGTATTTAAAAAATAAACTATCACTATGGTACCAGAATTAGATTTGGGTGAACTTGGAATCCTCTTTTCCTTGTCTTCTGCTGAGTAAATAACTGGGAATATCTCCAAGTACAACATGTGGGATAGTTCAGTTTAGAATTTTTTTCAAGGATAAAAAAGAATAAATCTCAAAATCTAAGTGGTAAGACTTCTACACTGGAAAGGCTCACATTTTTGCCTCAAGATTTCTCCCTTACTTCACTGCAGTGTAGTACAACAATGTAATTATTCCTTCAGTGCAATATTATGACACTTAATTATTTGGCCTGTAGGATTCATCTCAGTGATACAGGGCTAAGGGCTCTCGCCTCTCCTGTTCAACATGTACATGAAACCACTGGGGAGGATCATCTGTTCCTACTGGGTGGTATCATCAATATGCTGATGATGCACAACTATACATCACAGCCCGTGATGATCCCAGTGATGCAGTGGAAGTCCTATCCAGGTGACTGGAGGCTATTAGGGTCTGGATGTGGGACGATGGATTACACCTGAATCCCGTCAAGACTGAGTGGCTGTGGGTCGGGGTCCTGTGTTATCCCAGGAGTTACCATCTTTGGTTCTGGATGGGGCTATTTTGCCTCAGACAGATCCGGTTTGTAACTTGGGGGTCCACCTGGACTCACGACTCCTGCTCGATGAGCAGGTGGCAGTCGTGGCTAAGAGGGCTTTTGTGCAACTTCACATAATTCTCCAGTTGCGTCCACTCCTGGACTGGGACTCCTTGCTCATGGTCACACACACACTGGTTACCACCATTCTAGATTGTTGGAATGCACTCTACATGAGGCTGTCTTTGATAACCATTCAGAGGCTGCAACTGGTACAGAATGTGGCTGCCCACGTGGTGGTGGGCCTTATGCCTGCTCCTTTCCTCTGCTGCATTGGCTGCCAGTGTGCCTCTAGATGCAATTGCCAGGTGCAATTCAAGGTGCTGGTAATGACCTTTAAAGCCCTACATGGTAGTGGACCAGGGTATTTAAGAGATTGCATCACCTCAAGAACATCAGCCAGTCCCACCAGAGCAGATCAGAGGGGCTCCCTAAGGGTTCCATCTGCCTGAGAGGGTCGTCTCTCTGGCACTAGAAGGAGAACCTTCTCTGTACCTGCTCCGGGCCTATTGAACCTCTTACCAATCGATTTGCACCTCCAGACAAAACTATTGCCTTTTAGAAATGGACTAAAAACATGGCTAGCTCACCAGGTGTGGTTGATATAAGGGCTATTCAGGATGGTTTTAGCTTTTTTATCTTAGTTTTAGCTAGTTTTGATGGGGAACAGGAGATAGAGGATTTTAAAAGGTTTTAATAATTTTAACTTGAGGTTTTATGAACTGTTATTATGGGGATGTTTTAATGTCAGGTTTGTGATGTTTGTTGTAAGCCACCCAGAGTCACCCCGGTGACGCAGTGGCAATACAAATCTAAGAAAATAAATAAATAAATATTTCTATGGATTTTTTCTCTTTGTTGGCAACCTTGGTGAAAATATTTTATTCATATGTCTTTGAGGCACACTTACTGGGTGTTCCAGGTGTAGCTGTGTGGGAAGGAGCCCTCTCTGTGGTTTACAATATAGTCACCACACATGGAAAGTTCCTTGTTCACACTGCTCTGGCTGGTCTAGCTGGGCACATTATCAATGGCAATTACACTAAAATACTGCCATATAGCACTTAGTGCTCTCTCTGGGCAGTTCACAAGGTAAACAGCATTTTGCTCTCAACATGCTGTGTACCCATTTAACAAAATTTGGAATGATTGAAGTCTGAGTCAACCTTGATCCTCATCAGGATTGAACTCACAATGTCAGCAGTTTTAGCTGCAGTACAGCAGTTTAAACACTGCACCACAAGGACGAATAAATGACAGGTCTAAGGAGAAGTGGATTTAAGATACAGTGGTATGTCACTTAAAGAGCATAATGTGTTTCACAGGACTGCACTTTAAGCGAGTTTACTCTTTAAGAGAAACACCATTGTAAGTGACCAAATGTGGCTTCTGGTGTGGGGGGGGGGGGATTGCTAACCCCGATTTATTTGTTAAGCAAGTTTTTGGTTGGTTTTATTTGTTAAGCGAGGCAACCATTCAGAGAAAATTGTGCTCTTTAAGTGAGTTAGTCTCTAAGCGAGGCACTCTTTATGCGAGGTTTTACTGTGACTTGTTTTAAGGCTTGATAATGACAGTGGTCCATGGGGTCGCAGAGGGTCGGAATCGACTGTGCGACTAAACAACAATAAATGCTTTGAGAAGTAATTGGTTTCAAAACCAATGTATGTGCTCCCCAGAACCTTTGTTTTAAAATGGTAGTACTAATTTTCAAAGGTGGTGGTGTGTGCTGCTGCTGCGCCACAATACAGTCTCTCAGGGATAAATGAAAATTAGTAACGTATCATGGGATTCAGCCGCCCGTGGCATAAGCTAAATTTGCCACCTCCTGGGCGGGCCTAGGATGCTGGCACCCGCTCCCACTAGGGCTTCTGGGAATTGTAGTCCAAGAACACCCATACACCCAAAAAGTGCCCCCCTACACATACACACTACGCTACTGGTGAAAAGACTGCTTTTATTGTTGCTATTGCCATTTTTGTGTTAAATCTAGCTGTAAGAAAGCTTTGGGTGCTGCAAAAACAATTTAGAGTACCACATGTGATCTGGAGGCTACATTTTACTTACTTTCTGATATTCTTCATTAAGTGCAGTATCTGATTTCAAATATTGTCTCTCAGCATGGTGATCAGCCATTAAATTGTCCTGGGAGCAATAGAATGCAACAGCCTTCCATTTGCCTTCTATGTCACAGCATGATACCCGTACTACTGATCCAGTTCTGTGAGTCACTTTCTGGTCTGAGCCCTTTTGGCACACAAATTCCTTATCAGCCCCAGGCCAGTACTGAGGAAGGTACTGCCTTCCATCATTAAGGATTCAATCCACTTGGGGACCATCATCCATCCCTCTGGACTTTGCTGCCCAAGGCCCTTAGTCCTCAGGGTTGTCAAGTTAATTAACTGATACCTGACTCTCAGCGACTCTGAGTCGCTGGCAGTATGGTCTACCCTATTACCATAGCAAGATAACATGGCCAGACTGCCCACTTTCTATTAGCAGCAAGAAAAAAAGAGAGGGAATTGCACTGCACCAGGCCATAAACCAAGCAACACTTGAGCCTGCAAACCCTAACCAGTCTGAGGTATATAGTACTGTGCAAAAGAATTAGGCCACCACCAGCTGGTTTGGGGAAAATTCAATGAGTGATGGGGGGGGGGCATAACTCAGACACCCTGACTCAAAACTCAACAAAAATTTGGAGTGAGAGAGAGGAGTGACAGCAGAAGACTCTCTCCTATTATGGTGTGTCTAGGTGTCTTGGGAGCTGAGTTATTTCCCCTCCCCAATCATTCATTGAATCCCCCCCCCCCAATCAGTTTGAGTGGCATAAGACTTTTGTACAGTATTATACCTCTAAGAAAACTGTGCTATCATAACATTTTTCAGTCAGACCAGGTAAACATCTCAAACTCCTTGCAAAGAGATGGCGAAATGGAGGCACTTTGGGTTCTGAAGCCCTTTGTGAAAAGAGCTGATTTCAATTGGCTGGTAGAGACAGGCACAGGGAGCGGGAATGATGGAGAGAAAGGAAAACACTTTGACACCTCACACCTGTGAAATTATTTCCTGTGAAAGGAATATATCTCAAGGTCAACACAACAGGGGGTCTGCAGACCAGCTACCCTACATGGTAGTGGACCAGGTTACTTAAGGGACCGTGTTACCCCAAGGACAGTTGCCCGTCCCACCAGATCAGACTGGAGGGCTCCCTAGGGGTTCCATCGGCAAGAGAGGTTTGCCTCTCTACCACTAGAAGGAGGGTCTTTTTGGCATCTGCTCTGGCCCTGTGGAACCTCCTGCCAAAAGAGCTGTGCCTCCAGGCAGAGCTACTGACCTTCAGAAAAGGCCTAAAACCCTTGCTGGCACAGCGGGTGTGGATGCTGCTGGTGGGGCAGCTCCGCCGCCCCCTGGCTGGCTTATTAAAAAGGCCAACCAGTTTTTTTTGTTTCAGTTTTTAATTTATTGTAGCTGGGAGGGTATTTTAATGGTTTTTAATTGTTAAATGTTTTGGTGATTTTATTGTTGCAGGGTTTTATATTTGAATGTTTTTATGGTGTTTGTGAGCCACCCGGAGTCATTTTGGTGAGGGGGCGGCAGTAGAAATCTAAATAAATAAATAAATAAATACTTGCCAATTAGGAGAAACTGGTTTAATCTTGAAAGAAAGTAGGAGAGGAAGTCGCTTTAACAAAAGTTACCATCTTTTAAAAGGTTCAATGAGATTCAGGTTCTAATAGATGTTGGATGATAAGTATAAATCCACAGATGAAGGAAGGTTATTTTGGCTTAGCTCTACCTTCATGAATTATGTTATCTTCCTGTTATGTCTGCATTCTACCTAGCCTCTGGAATAATGCTGCAATGTAAGTAACCAAGTATCATTAACTAGTTTTTATTGTTTTATTGGGATTTGCTTCCAAATTGCTCATCTGTATTTCTTGTAGAATTGATTGGCCTTGATCCTATTTCTGTATTTATACTTTCTTAAAGTCTTCTTTGAACTTTTGCCCCATCTTTAAATAAAAATGATAAAATTCTTAACCTGATTTAGTTCCTTGTGGAAACTGGGAACAGTATGGTATTATTCCCAGTTGTTATACTTCACCACACAAGAAGTCATTTGTATTGCATGTGTTTGGTCTGTGTTACTGTGCAAATCTAAGCATACAACCTTGGGATCTTATTGAGTCTTCCCGAAACACTAAGCACGTTGAGGACTACGAGAGTTCCTTGGCTGCAGCATATTCACCCACTTGGAAATCACACACAACAGGAAAGTTTTTGGGTAGTGTGGCTCAGTGGCTTGTGTGATCCTTTATGTCTAAGTCAGTTTTTTTATAATATTTCTCATGGATATACAGATGCATTCCTATCTGGTATGAAACAGATACTGTAATGTAATTCTGAATTTAGACATGTAAGCTGATGTTTTCCATTAAAGGATGCCACGCTCATATAAAGTCCAGGAAAAGGTTCCATTCCTAACTTTGGAAGCTGGGCTATTATTATCTGTCAGAGTTGTTTTTATCCTTTAAAAACACACATGAGACTAGTTATTCTATCATTACTTTCCTAAACTTCCTGAATGCCACCCATAGGCATTTAAATTTAGCACTTGTATTCATGCATTCCGCATATGATTCATGCATATCCTGTGGTAGTAAAATTGACTCAATATTTACTGTTTAGTAATGTTTGGCTGCAGCTCATATGCTATACAAATAAACCATGTTAGGGGCATATCATGTGAGATTACAGGTATGTTGTTGAAACAAGTAAATCTGATTGTATTTCAACATTGTCAATTTTGACACAAATGTTTTACTTTTTAAGTGTGTAACCACAAGCATCCCAGCACTCACATCCACTGCACTATCCTGATTCTCAGATAATGATTTAAAAATAAGAGGGAGAAAATGGTCATAAGTAACAGAGAATCTCTACAGTCTACTTTTGTTGTTGTTCAGTTGCACAGTCAATTCTGACACTTTGTGACCCTATTGACCATTGCCCGCCAGGCACCTCTGTCCTCCACCATGTTCCTCAGCCTGCCCAGCTCTGTGCCCATTGCATCTACAATACCATCTAGCCATCTCATTTTTGGCCTTTTTCTTTTGCCCTCCACCTTTCCCAGCATCAAGCCTTTCTCAAGTGACTCCTCTCTTTTCATTTGGTGTCCAAAGTATTTCAGCTTTGTCTTTACTATTTGACCTTCTAAGGAGAAGTCAGGGTTGATTTCTTTTAGGATTGACTTATTTGTTCTCCTCATTGTCATTATTAGTTACAATAACACTGGAAGAGCTATAGATGAATCATGGAATGTACCGTTGGCTCTAGCTAGAATCTTATAAACTTGAGGATGGAGAAAGAAACAACTAAATATTAACAACCCAGGAACTTGAAATCAAGAGAACTTTGGCATGCTAGGATACATATAGTTTAACAAAAGGTATATTGGGTTTTGTTGTTGTTACATACTGACACCTTGCCCCGAACCCATTATGATCCTTTGAATGAGTGGCTTTTAAAATGTCCTATCATCAACAGCCCTGCTCAGCTCTTGCAAACTCAAGAGCATGTTTTCTTTATAGAGTCAGTCCACCTCTTATTTGCATCAATGCCATCCACACATCTCATCCTCTGTCGCCCCCTTCTCCTTTTGCCCTTGATCTTTCCCCGCATCAAGGCCTTCTTGAGAGAGCCCTCTCTTCTCGCTTGGTGTCCAAAGTATTATACCTTCATCTTCAATATGTGTCCTTCCAAGGAGTAATCAGGGTTAATTTTCTTCACAATTTACTTATTTGATCTCGTTGCTGTCCAGGGTACTCTCAAAATTCTCCTCCAGCACCACATCTCAAAGGCATCTATTCTTCTGCACACAGCTTTCCTTATGGTCCAGCTCTCACAACCATACATTACAACTGGGAATACCATTGCTTTGACTGTATGAATTTTTGTTTGCAAGGTAATGTCTCTACTTTTAACTATGTTCCCCAGATTTCTCATAACTTGTCTCCCAAGCATCAGTCGCCTTTTTATTTCATGGCTGCAATCACCATCTGCAGTGATCTTGGATCCTAAGAAAGTAAATGTCACTGCTTCTACTTCTTCCCCATCTATTTTCCACGGACTGATAGGGCCTGTTGCCATTATCTTGGTTTTCTTGATGTTGAGTCTAAAGCAGCTTTTGCACTCTCTTCTTTCAACCTAACAGAAGGTACTGCTGATGATACTACCCTGCTATTAGGGTAGTATCATCAGCGTATCTCAAGTTGTTGATGTTTCTCCCAGCAATTTTGATCCCAACTTGTGATTCATCCAACCCTGCATTGTGTATTATGTGCTCTGTGTATAAGGTGAATAAGCAGGGTTACAAAATGCAGCCTTGTCTTACTCCTTTTCCTATTCCAAACCATTCTGTCATTCCATATTCTGTCCTAACTGTTGCTTCTTGACTCTTGTACAATTCTCATGAGGCATATAAGATGTTCTGGTATTCCCATCTCTTTAATTACTTGCTACATTTTGTTGTGGTCCACACAGTCAAACACCTTGGTATAGTCAATGAAATAGAAGTAGACTTGTTTCTGATATTCCTTTGTTTTCTCCATGATCCAACATATATTGGCAACGTGGTCTCTAGTCCCCCTGCCTCTTCGGAACCCAGCCTGCACTTTTGGTAATTCTCTCTCCATGTGCTACTGCAGTCTATCCTGTATTATCTTGAGCATCGCCTTGCTAGCATGTGGGATGAGCATAATTGTTCAATAATTTGAACATTCTTTGGCATTACCCATTTTTGGGATTGTCCATTGTTGTGTTTTCAAAATCTGCTGGCATATAGAATGCAATAATTTGATTCCATCATCTTTTAGGGCTTTGAAAAGTTCAACTTGGATACCATCATCTCCACTGGCGTTGTTGTTTGCAGTGCTTTCTAGGGCCTTTCTGACTTCACTCTGTAGGATGTCTGGCTCAAGTTCAATTTCTTCATCATTGCTATTACTGTATCAGGAGTGTTGAGGTCTTTTTTGTAGAGTTCCTCTATGTACTCTTTCCATCTTTTCTTTATCTTATCTGCATCAGCTAACTCCTTGCCATCTTTGTCCCTTATCATGGTCATTTTTGCTTTTGCATTTTTGTTCCCTTGATTTCCCCATTTTTTTAAAAAAAGATCTCTAGTCCTGCCTCTTGTGTTGTTTTCTTCTATTTCTTTGCACTGTTCCTTCAGGTAGGTTTCTTTATCTCTCCTTGCTTTTCTTTGAAATTCAGTATTCAAGTGGTTGTATTTTTTCCTTTCTCCTTTGCCTTTTGCATCCCTTCTTTGCTATTTTAAGAGCCTCATCGGACAATTGCTTAGCTTTCTTACGATTCTTTTCTTTTGGTATGCTTTTCCTTGCTGTCTCCAGTATGATGTCCCATGCCTCTGTCTATAATTTTCTGGCACTCTGTCTATCAAGTCTAAGCCATTAAATCTGTTCCACACCTCTACTGTGTATTCTTTAGGGATGTTGTCTAGGTCGTATCTGTATGGCCTAATTGTTTTTCCTATTTTATTTAGTGTAAGCCTGAATTTTGCAATCAGTAGATTATGATCTGACTCACAGTCTGCTCCAGGTCTTCTTTTTGCTGACTGTATGGAGGTTCTCCATCTTTGGCTGCAGAGTATGTAATCAATCTGGTTTCGATGTTGGCCATCTTTTAATGTCCATGTGTAAAGTTTCATCTTGCGTTGCTGGAAGAGGGTGTTTGCTATGACCAGTGCATTCTCTTGGCAGAATTCTATCAGCCTTTGCCCTGCTTCATTCTGTGTTCCAAGACCAAACTTGCCTGTTATTCCATTTACTTTTTGGTTTTCTACTTTGGCATTCCAATCTCCTATGATAATGTGTACATCATTTCTTGGTGTCTGTTCTGTAAGGTTCTACTTAAAGGAGCCCAAAGTTTTTCCTTAAAAGCCTGCTCTTGGCTGCACATTAGAAAGCTTTATCTAAGAGAATGCTGAGGCAAATGGAAGATTAACTGACCTCAGAAGTCCAAAATGTTCTGAGGTAACTCTACAACATGCCTTTTAAAAGGAAAAGTCTTCAATTCTAGTAAGAAAGCCCATATCTTTTTGAAAAACATGTGGTAACTGATGTAAACAAATAGTATTATTTCTTGGAAATTCCTACACAGAAATACAAATACTAGTCTACTCTTTCTACCTTCATGACAGATGAAACATTAGTAAGGGAAGAGGGCTGAGGACTTTTGTTGAAGGTGTGTAGAGTGCAGTAAAAAGTAAAAATAACAATTTTTTAAAAAAGCAACTAAATTGATTCTGAATATTTACCAGGGAAAGCAACAGAAGAAACAGAGCAAACATATTCCAAGAACTCATAAAACCAGACCAAACTCCATTATATTCCTCCCCCCTCACACAATGTTATCTGCAGATCTTGGCAGTCACAAAGGGTAATTCATTTGTGTATCTGATGGTAATCAATGTAGGTTCTTCAGCTAACTATTTTTTAATCAGGTACTAAAATTTTTGTTAAAGGTGGCAACATTGATCAAACTGGGTATCTTCACAACAGCATTTTTAAATGTATGCTGTCTCACACAGCCTTCTGTCCAAAGAAAGATACCTGGATTTTTAAAAAATGCCACATGTTTATATGACTAATGCACATTTGTCTCCTGTTTTGTTTAGCTTGACTGCTTGTCTCCTTTGAAGGTATGATTAGGGTTAGCACAAAGTTCTAGAGGGTGCTGCCTTTCTCCCCATGATCCTAATTATAAGACCCACCATAAACTTACTCCTAAAGATTGTGATATTTTTGAACCACAATTGTGCGTACCCTGGTCACGGCAACCTTGTGTTGCCAGCTAATCTTTTTCACACTAGGTCAGGGGGAAGGAACTGCAGAATGAACTCATGAAAAGGTGCCTTCATATTGGCAGTTGCACCTCTGGCCTAGACATGGAAGGAGGAGGAAGAAACTGCAGAATGAACTCACCAAAGGGTTCCTTCATTTTGGCAGTTTCATGTCTGACCTAGACACAAAAGAAGAAGAAGCTGATGTTTCCAGGGAAATGCAGTATTGATACTGTATTATGATTTCTGTTTGGAATGTGGCTGAGTAAACCTTGTGGGCAAATACTGGGAAACTCACAGCTGTGGAAGTCCCCTCCCCAGCAGAGGCGTAGCTACCGCCGTATCAGCCGTATCAATTATACGGGGCCCCCGGGCTACGGGGGCCCCCAACGGCAAAAAATAAAAATAAAAATTGGAGACTCCAAAGGTGGCCGAGGGATCTTTCGCCGGGCTTGGCAAGAGACGGACCTGAGGGCTGCAAGCAGAGAAAGACGATGATTCTCTCCTGGCTTTCGTTCCCGACCTAGAAAGGAGGGATCTCTCTCCCCCCCCCACTCAACGGCTCTCCCTTCCTATAAGTCTTCACGAAAAGAACGGGGGTCTCTTCCGTCGAAGGGTTGGATCAGATTCGCGTTTCCCGCGCCAAGCGAACCCCACCGACTCGGGAGGAAAAGTGTGTTTCTAACTCTCCAGTTTACGCGGAGTGGCTCCAGCACCCCCGCAACTCACGCACATACACATGAGTTGGCTTAGTAGTGGTTAAGAAGCTCGCCTTGTTAGCTGGAAGGCTGGCAAGTCGGCAGTTCGAGACTTGGGTAGGGCAGGGCGGATTGAGCACCTGTCTCTGTCCCAGTTCTGAAAGGAGCCTCATTTGGGCCTTCTCTGAGGGGGAGTTTCTTCCGCCAAAAAAAAAAATCATTTCAACCCAGAGTAATTTCTGACAGGAATAATAATCATCATCATCTTTTTAAATGGCTGGACACCCTACTACCCCCACCCACCCCAATTCCCAGCCTTTAAAAGCTACACATTCGGCGGGGGGGCCAGGAGTAATGAAGAGGCCGAGGGCCGTGTGTGTGTACAAGGAGTGGGGCAACTCCTTCAGACGAGAAGCGTGTTTGCACAGGCCAGCGCGCCAGAACTTTTTAAAAGGCGCGCGCGCGCGCTCAGGCTCGTTCGGGTGCTCGCGTCTTCTCTCCCCCCCGCGTGTCATATTCCCCGTTTCAGCAGTAGCGCCCCCCACTCCCCCCCCGCGGGGCAGCGTTAGAACCACGTGATGTCGCGGCCCTATTTCCGGTCTGTAAGGGGGTGGGGTTGGGTGGGGTGGGGGGAGCCAAGCGGCCACCTGCCCACCTTCCCTGCGCGAGCCTGAGAAATTAGCATGAGAAAGGGCCCCCGTCTCTCTCTCCCCCCCTTCCTCTGCACAAATGGAAGGGAAGAGCCTTTCCTGAGCTGGCAGGCGTCGTCGGAGGGAAGGGGGCGCCCAGGGGAAAAGGGGCTACCAAGAGAAGGCTCTTGTGTCCTAGAAAAAGGGGGGAGGCCCTTGCCCACGAGGGGGCAATAGCAATTAGACTTCTATACCTGCAGTGGCTCACGTGGTTAAGACGCTGAGCTTGATGACTGGAAGGTCAACAGTTCCAGAACCCGAGTACTGCATGGTGGAGTGAGCTCTGGTCTCTGTCCCAGTTCCTGCCAGCCTAGCAATTTGAAAGCAAGAAATTGCAAGTAGATAAAAGAGGGACCACTTCGGTGGGAAGGGTAACCAGCGCTTCATGAACTCTGGTGCCTAGGGCAGGCATGCCTGCCACATGTCCATAGAAACATATGCAAACATAGATAGCTATAAGCAGAGATGAGCACTGAACCCTAGACCTTTATCTTACCCAGAGGCATAGCTACCGCCGTATCTGCCGTATCAATTATACGGGGCCCCCCAACGTGCATAAGCAAAACAAATCTTTACCCTTCCTAAGGGCCCCCAAACAAATTTTTATACGGGGCCCTGCCAAGGCACGCTACTCTTCTGCTCCCCAGCTTCCAGTTCATTGGAAATTGTGAACTTTCCTGTTGCACAATGTGTCTTACAACACATGTAGCCAGATATTGCTTCTCAGTCAATCCCATAGCTGCTCCTGGAATGCACATTTGTTTGAAGACAATACATGTGGTTAAAATAGCCTGTGCACTGAACTTTGAAGTTAGTTTGCAGAGTGGGTTGTTGGCTTTTATAGAATTCAGCAGAATAAGTAGGAGTATCTGAAAAAGAATTCTCTGAGGTCAAACTAGATGATACACTTATTATGAGGGGTGTTTTTTTTTGCCAGATGCTCCCCTAAGTAGTGGACATGGTGGTATGCTTATCATACTCCATAGCATGTAGTTTTCCACATGTATGTTTACCACATTTAGTGTGTTTTGTTTGCAATTGAACATTGGAAGGCACACGCAGATTTAATTTATAAGGTTGCTGATATACCTATCTGTAAGGAACGTCAGTTGAGGGATGGAAAATTAACTCTGTATGAGGGTTAATTGTAGGGTATATGCATGTTCCTAATGTTGGTTTTGTCCCTTGGACCATCATTACATTAACCTTAGACTCTCTGTGTCCTTGCTTTATTTTGCAGGGAAGCATTTTACAGTATTTCTAAATTATACTAACTGATGATTGCTAATTGACACTGAAAAACATATACAGCATAGAAAACTATGGAAAGCAAGTCAAAATTCATAGTTTTAAATTGCTGTTTAAGATCTAGAGGAAATAGTTTTTCTTTTTCTTTCCAGTATTAGTATCTAGATACTTCTTTGGATGAAACATAAGACTGCATAATTTTTGGATGTGTTCACTAGAGTTTTCTGGAAACTCCCTGTGTTACATGATTATTATTTTTTACTTCAAATGATTTTCAGAAAGTACTTACAGAAATTTACAGCAGCCAAATGTTGCTTTTAAAAAACCTTCATGTGCAGTAGACTGCATATTGTAATAAAATGTCTAAATATTTTGTCAAATAAAATATTGCCAATGTTTTTTTAAAAATTCCCCACCTGCTACCATCTGTGCAAAAAGAACTGAACACTGAAACAAGACTTCAAATCTGTCTCTAAAATTAACAATCACTTGCTGTTCTTCTAAGGGGGATATTAACAATATTTTTTCCTTTCCTTTTCCATGTTCAGCTATTAGAGTCCATGTCATGTTTGGACATCATAACAGGCAAAAGGTTCTGCAGGAACCTTAAGAGTGCTGTGGATAAGCCACGTGGTAGAGGGTGCCATCCAATTGCTCTTGCTTATAGCATGGTTAAGATATAGGTTGCCCTTTCTCGAAAGCCAGTCATATCTGACTCTAGGATTCAGTGATCATCTCCTTTTACAGCAGTGTTTCCCCACTTTTGATTTTTTTGGACTTCAGTTCCCAGAAGCCTAAGTCAATTCCCCAAAGCACTAATCAGCCAATGTACTGACTTAGACTTCTGGGAATAGAAGTCCCCCTGTGGGGTGTGGACCCCATGTTGGGAGCCACTGCTTAACAGGCAAAGAGCCTGCACTCTGCAGACATTTCCATGGACGTGGCAGGCATGACTAGACACCAGAATGTTGTTACCTTTCCTGCCAAAGTGGTACCTATTTATCTACTTGCAATTTATTGCTTTCAAACTGCTAAGTTGGCAGGAGCTGGGACAGAGACAGGAGCTCACTGCATTGTGCTGCACTTGGCTCTCAAACTGTTGACCTGCCAACCTTCCAGTCATCAATTTCAGCATCTTAACCACTAAGCCACAGCAGACCACTAAGCCACAGCAAACAGCTTATAAAATGGATGTTTGGACTTTGGTTTACTTATTGTGATGTGCAAGGCATCACCTTTCTGACATGTCTCTCTCTTGACAACTCAGAAAATTTACCATACAGCTAATCCTCCATGGTTTCTGTGCCCTATGTGTTTTCAGGACAGGTGGGAAAAATAAGTCTGAAAGCTTGTTCTCTATCTTACTTCCATGTGAAATGTATACTATGTATAGTAGAGACAAGAACATCACCATTTATCTTTGCTTGCAAGACATCCAGAATGTCCACTCTTGACACATATATATCAGATATAGAATTTTTAAAATTGGTTTAATGTAGTTTAGATGGATGGATTTTCTCGCAGAATCATTGGCCCACAACTGTGCTACCACCTTATGCCTAATCTCCTTTGAAACCACACAGGAGAGTGGTGTAGTGATAAAAACTTACTTTAATGTTGATTATTGGAGAATAATGCTCAGTAGCTACCAGTTGCCATGGCTATATATTCAGAATCAGGAGCAGTATGGGCCCCATGCTAAGGATCATGAGGAAGACAAGAATGTTGCACTCAAGTCCTGCTTGATGTCCCTCAGGCATTTGGTTGGCCATAGTGAGAACTGAATGATGGACTAGGTTGGTGATTCATATGACCCTTCATGACTCTTACACTCTTATATTCTTATGAGAATAGTCATGCATGCATGGGCTGGAGGAAAATCCTGACAGAAATCATGCTCATGCTTGGCTTTGTTATCTAGCCTTTGCCAACAACAAAGTAACCATCATGCTCGAAAAATCTTCAAATGGCTTGTGATTCTTGGATGGAAAGTAAAATATTATAATTGCCAAAACTATACTGTAACATGTTGTTATATTAATAGTTTAACATGCTTTGCAGATATATAGTAACATGGTCAACATATATTATGTACCTTTCAAACAGATCTACATTACAAGCTATCTTACCTGCTAATGGTTAAGATTGATGTAGGAAAAATTTTTAATACTGTATACAGCTTTGTGTTGATTGATGTGATAACATTGTTTTGATTCAAACACATGGAGTGCAAAATATTTATGGTAATCTCTTGAGAAAAATTTGTGGTCAGAAATTGTTGCAAAAGATGTTTTGTGGTTATCTGCTGCATACTTTTGGAATACAGTAACATTCTCGCCTTTAGATTTAAAGTGTAACATTTCTTCATGAAGAGAAGCAGTGTGTGAATGTGTGTAAAAATCTATATACAATTGACCTTGGTAAAATGTATACATTGGGTTCTTGCCACTGCCTGTATTTAATCTTATCTTGGTTATGCCATAATAAAGAACTTTAACCTGAAATGTCTGCAGAAGGCATTATCTTAGCCATGACAATTCATAATCAGGATGAGAGAACATTTAAGTAATGTACTGTATTTCTTATCCCTACATACATCTAATAGACAGTGATGGGTTGTAACAGTTTCGCACCAGTTCGCCAGAACTGGTAGTAACTTTCCCCAGTGTCCCGGAGAACTGGTAGCAGCTTTTAGGGGGAACCACCTTCTGGGCTTACCTTTTCACTGGTTCCCCTACTGCACATGGATGCCAAGCGGGAAGGAGGAAGAGAAGGTGCTAGCCTGAAGCTCCCTATAGCCTGCTCCCCAGGGTAAGTGACTCACCTTTGGATGTGGTGTGTCTGTGTGTATTTTAATGTGTATTTAATACCTTTACCTATATTGATGTACTACCACAGTTCCTAAAAAGGCCTGGCAGCCGGCAGGCCTGGGAGCATGGCTTGGGGTTTTTAAGCAAAGTCTTGGAGTTACCTCATCAGTAAGCTACACCTGTGCTGTTCCAATTGCTGTTCCAATTGGAGAACCCTTAAGGAGGTACAGCTGTTTTACATTTACATTAAGGCATATTATCCTAGAGAACTGGTTAGACAAAGACTTAGCACCTAACTTATTTAACTGTTGAAAAGTTGAAAAGTGCCAAAATGAAGCCATCTTGTGGTGAGTTCATTCTGTAGTTACTTCCATCTGACCTAGTGTGAGAAAGATTAGCCAGAATAAGCTTTAAGCTCTGGTTTAAAAGCTCTGGTTGATTTGTGTTTGGGGTGGGTGGGTGTATTTTTTATTTTATTTATTTTATTTATTTATGGGTTTGTGTTGTGGGTGGGTTTGGATTGAGGTGTGTGTGTGTGTGTGTGTGTGCTCTGCCCATGATGTCATGACATCATGACGTTAGCACCGCCCACAATGTGATGATGTCACGGTGGGGTAGTAAAAGTTTTGACATCCCACCACTGCTAATAGGTCAAAAAGGTATTTTGATGTTTTTCTTCAAATGTCAGGAAAATCTGAATTCTTCTTTTAAACCACGTACAATTATACACCGGATAATGTTATGACTTGGTTCCACAAGGCATGACATTATCCGATTGTTAGCGTTGTCCGATGCATGCATCGAACAACGCTAAAAAAAAAGCCCTGACTTCAGGAACAAACCGCTTTAAAGTCAGGCAGGGAAAGAAAGAGACCTCCCAGCCTTTAAAGCTACCCCCCACAAGCAGCAGTCTCTGCCACTGCAGTAGGATTGGGGAAAAGCACCCGCCTTTCCCCGACATACAGCAGTCGCAAAGCCTCCTTTTCTCTTTATTTCCCTCCCTGTATTTAAACTACAGGGAAGGGGGAAAGAGAGAGAGGTGATTGGTTCTCTAGAACCATGACCGCGAAAAAGATGCGACACGGTTTTTTCCCTCTCTGTATTTAAACTACAGGGAGAGAGAGAACTGGTTCCGTCTTTCTTTCATTCCTTGTATGTAAACTACAGGGAGGGGGAAAGAGCGATGTGATTGGTTCTCTAGAAAACCAATCACCTCTCTCTCTTTCCCCCTTCCCTGTAGTTTAAATACAGGGAGGGAAATAAAGAGAAAAGGAGGCTTTGCGACTGCAGTATGTCGGGGAAAGGCGGGTGCTTTCCCCCGACCCTGCTGCAGTGGCAGAGACCGCTGCGGGTGGGGAGTGGATTGGGTACTTCTACCCAAACCACCCCACACCCACAGACCATTGCATCGGACAACGATAAAAGAATCATTATCCGATGCAAGTTTTTTCCAAAAACTTGCATCGTTATCCAAATCTAGCGTTATCCAATGCAATTGTTATCCGGGGTATTACTGTACTAGCAAATTTTAAGTTGTAATTTGAGGCTGTATAAATGCAATATTATGGCTGAAATTTTGTTTGTGCAACTATGACACCAATAATGTTGATGATATAATTTGTCAAGGTATTTTTTTAAAACTAAAACAACCACTGCCGATTCTGTTCAGTGGTTGCTGTAGTTTCCAAACAATGGCAGTGATTAGCTCGGAGATGTGGAAGATGTGGGACACAAATAGGATGTATTTAATTTCTGAAGAATTTCCTGCTAATGATGTTATCAGCCTTCCAATAGCATATCTGCATGAACAACCATTGCTAACTGATTTTTTTTAATGCACATAATTAGTAGCAGGGCTGGAGTAACGAACTAGCAAAGTACTGGAAATCAGAACTTCCCAGAGAAATTAACACATAATCCAATTATAGCATTATAATCATTATAATCTAGTTGTCTGATATTTTGACAATATTGCAGCAGCGGGGGGAGGGGGGGTACCACAGAGTCTTGTGGCTCTAAAAGACAAACTCATTTTATTTGCCACAAATAGTGAATAGTTAGATAAAACTTGTTTGTAATTAAGACTCTACAAGACTCTATTGTTTTTCTAGTAACATACTGACATGTTTACCCCACCTAGGAATGTTAAAATAAATATTTCTTATTCTGTGTATTTATTGTGTTTAAGAGTGCTTGTCGATCTCTATGTAAATCGTCTGCAGCTAACACCAGTGGTGGATTCCAAAAAATTTTTACTACCACACTGTGGGTGTGGTATGGTGGGTGTGGTCAGGGGGAAAGCCCTGTGTTGTCCCCAAATTAGGACTACTTTATTTCAAAACTTGGATGGGCGGGGCCAGCAAGAATGTCTGCTACCGGTTCTGGCAAACTGGTGCGAACCTGCTGATGCCCACCACTGCCTAACACTCAAAGGCATTGTGCTAGTGCCTCAGTCATATTTAGATGCCTGGAATCTAATCAAACCTCACTGGTTAATTGCCTTGGAACTTTTTATATATAGAAAAAGGTGGTATATAAATGGATAAATAATTAGGAAGATCATCACTGTCTCTTGAAACTTTTAAAAAAGTTTCCTATCACTTTAACTTTCTCTCCTTCACAGGATATGCAATCTGAGAGATATAGTGTATGTATGTGTGATGATGGAAATGTATTCAGAAAGGGGAAAATTTACTGATTGCAGAATGCTCTTGCTGATGCTTGCTGGCTTGAAGATGTTACAATTTTATATTCAGATTAGATGAGGTTGGTTAAGGGCAGCAGTGGCTTAGTGGTTAAAATGCTGAGCTTGACAACCAGAAGGTTGGCAGGTCAACAGTTTGAGACCAGAGTGTTGCACGACAGAGTGAGTTCCTGGTGTTTGTTCTAGCTCCCACCAACTTAGCAGTTTGAAAGCAAAAAATTGCAAGTAGATGAAAAGGTACTGCTTCAGCCGGAAAGTTAACAGTGTTCTGTGTGCTCTGATGTCTAGTCATGCTCGTCACATGACCATGGAAACATCTGCAGCTGCAGACAGCACTGGCTTTTTGACTGTAAAGAGATGAGCACTGCCCCCTAGAGTCTGACATGGCTGTCTTTCAAGTAAAGGAGAACTTTACCTGACCTATGGCAACCGTCTGACTTCATGACCTCTGAAATGTTCTGTCATTAATAGCCCTAGTCAGGTCTTGTAACTGACTAGGCTTCCTTTATTGAATTAATCCATCTCAGGAAGCAACAAGACATATCTTGTTGTTTGTGCTGTTGTCTCTTTCAGTATTAATTCTACTGCCCACATAGCATTAGTGAACTGATCTTTTGGCATGCCCTTGCATATTTTTTGTTCTGCCAAGAGGACTTGTATTTATGTTTCCAGTTGCATTGTTCTGTCTTGCTTTTGACTTGGGTAATCACCTATATCAGTGATGGTGAACCTTGGCACTCCAAGTGTTCTTGGACTTCAATTCCCAGAAACCCAAGTCACTGTGAATCCACATGAATGGGTTTACAGTGTGTACACTGTAAAACAATTCATGTAGATTCACAGAAACATCAAAACACCTGGAATGCCAAGGTTCACCCCCATGGACCTATATCAATCCTTTAGGGCCATTGTTGGGCATGTCCAGATGACATTACTGGTGATGCATTGAGAGATGTGCAGTGCAGGAGTTAATCTTAGACCCTTTACCTGCCTTCTGTTTATGCAGATAAGGACAACAATTTTCTAAAGAAAGCGGGGGGGGGGGGGCTTATTCATATATCTAGTTTCTTTTTTTAAAGGAGTGGGGCAATGACATTCAGCTAACAGATCAGAGAGGCAGCCTTCTATTTTCCCCCTAACTTATTTCTTAGAAACAAGGCCTGGCACAAACATCTACTATGAACTTTTGGAACTCTCCTTTTTAATTTTCCTGCACTATCCGCAAGAAATTGGTGTGCATGCCTAAGAAGTGATATTGAATCATGAAAGCTTGTGTAATGTCATTTGTGGCAGGATGCCAAGGCAATTCTGAGTTCAGGCTCTTCTCTTCATTCATTCATTATTATTATTTTGGTTATTGCCTTGTTTCTGCCATTGTATTGAGCAAGGATCACACTGCTCTCTGTGTTTTCAGCTTTTACTAGATTGTTGTATGGTGATTGATCTATATTTAAGCATTTGCTTCATGATTAACCTACTAAATACAATGCACAGTTATGAAATGTAAATGGATGAGGTACTCTATTTTGCTTAGTTCTCATATTCAATTTTTTTTTAAAAAAAAGTCAATTACTTTCTGCATTATTGAGGAATACATCAACTGGTAAATTCTTTTTAAAACAACACACAGAATGGAATTCTTACCCATTCCTAGTGCATAGTGACTCATTATGCCTTAATGGTTGGGGGGGCACACCCATATTTCCAGCTGTAACATTCAGCAGGAGGTCATTCCTGCAACAGTTTATACTTGCTATTTTATTACTGAATACCAGAGACATTTAGTTTTTCTTTCAAATGCATTTTCCAAAGCAGCAAGCTTCCGACTATATTAACCATCAGTTTAAACAATCAAGATCAACTCACTTGGCCACTCCTCAAAAACATTAAGCATTTGTGCCAGATCAGACTGTATTTTTCAAGTAAATATTTCTCCATCCTCAAATGCTTTAAATCTGCAAAATAGGAGGATTACCAGTTCTCTAGACACTCATGCAGCAAATTATGTACTGTTACTAGGCAACTGACATTCCTAAATTTGGGAAGGTAGATCAAACCTACTTTCAGAATACAGTAAAACCTCGGATAACGTTAAAACCTGGTTCCACAAGTCTTGGTGTTATCCGATTTTTAGTGTTATCCGATGCATGTTAAAATCCTATGGGATCCATAGAGATACATTGTAACCACACAGGCTTTAGCGGTTGTTATCCGATGCATCCCATAGGATCTTAATGTTATCCGATGCAATTCTCCCCCCCAGATTGCTTAATGTTATGTGATTTTAGTGTTATTCGATACTAATGTTATATGAGGTATTACTGAGGTGGAACCAGTAATAATGTAGATGTTACTTAGATGTTGTCATGCTAGATTGTTTGGGAAAAGTACAGTGCAGGGATAGAATAATCTAAACTGTAGTGATGGAAATAAAGAGGATTGAATCTCCTCTGACTTTTTAGCTGAAGTTAGAAGGGTTTTTTTCCCCATTTGTGGCAAGATGCCGAAGTAATACTAAAATTCACACCTCTCTGTTCAATTGTCAATCAGTTTCACCATGCTTGCTGTAGACATTTTAATAAGCATATTAAACCATCATAAATCCATATAATTTCCATTTCATAGTCCTTGTAAATCCTAATCCTTTAAGGCTGTTCCCTAAAATATGTTTGAATAATGGGAGCATTGTGGAACATGCAGAATAAAATAGGAATAAAAACTGAGGTAAAGGTAAAGGTTGCCCTTGATCAAAAGCCAGTTGTATCCTACTCTAGGATTCAGTGCTAATCTCAGCCAGTGCTGTCTGTGTCTTCAGACATTTCCATGGTCATATGGCAGGCATGCCTAGACACTGGAGTACACAGAACTCTCTTTTACCTTCCTACTGAAGTGGTACCTATTTATCTACTTGCAGTTTCTTGCTTTTGATCTGCTAGGTTGGCAGGAGCTGGGACAGATAACAGGAGCTCACTCCATTGCACAACACTCTGGGACAGAGACGGGAACTCACTCCATCATGCAGTACTTGGGTCTTGAACCTTCCAGTCCTCAAGTTCAGCATCTTAACCATTATGTATAGGTCTGATAATACTAGTCTTTAAGAACTACTGCATCATCTCTTCAAGTACTATAATATAAAACTAAGCTTTCTGCTCTTAATTTAACAACACTTTTTAACTATAGGGGAAATGGGGAGGCTATATAAATCCTGGTGCAACCAAAAGAAATTAATCTCCATAAGTGTGTTATGTATATACTAATGAGTACCTATTCACAATCTGGAAAACATTAATATTTGCTTTTGCTGTGTTTGGGCATTGGAAGAAAAAAGACATCAAGGAATAGAATAGAAATGGCACAGTACTAAACTTCCTCTTTATAACTAAATGAAATCATTACAGTTCAACCAGTAGGCAGAATGAGGCACCTCTATATTCTAATGGTGTTTTAAATACTAACTGTATTTCCAGGCCAGTTAGATTCTGTAAATTAAATGGGACAAGGATCATCAAAATCCTTGGGCCATGCCTCTTCACTCTATGGGGATCTCTAGACTCTCCTTATGGTGTGGTCTGGGATCACTGCTTTTGTGGTCATGTGAGCACAGTTGTCACAATTATCTCCCACAAAACCAGGACAGAAGTTTACTTGTCAAAAATGGGCAGGTTATCTACAAAATGGCCTCTTAAAAAAACATAATATAATGCAAGCTATAAAACGGTTTCACAGTAAATATATCAGTGTCAAGTTCAGTGTCTTAATCACTAAATCACTGCAGCTGATAATATACATTATTGTAGTTATTCTTTGTTTTTGTTAGTCTCTTTACTTCATTATTTTTTTTAAAAAGAAATCCATTCCAACATGAAAAGAAATCCAGAAAGAAGTTACTATCTTCCATGCAATATTGTACAGAAGCATAAGCTACTTTAAGGTCAGTTTCAACATGTTTGTGTGGCCAGAGATCAAAGATTCCCCCATTACTGGGGGAGGGGGATATTACACAAAACACATTACCAAGTAGGGAGATGGTCGGGACAGATTTTGCAAGCGAGCCAAGAGGAAACCCATGCAAAAATGTCCTTCCATGTCTTTTCATCCCCCATCTCTTTGCAACCCAAAACAAGCAGCCCTACCTGAGAGCTGGTACTTTCAACTTGATATGCAAAGTATGCACAGGTTCATTTGTCAGCGTAGATGTCAATATTTTGGGAGCCAGTGCGGTATTAGGGTGTTCCATATTAGCCACCTTTCCCTCCCCCCCACGCCGTCAGAATGACGCTTCATTGACTGTGTGCAAACCCTGCAAAGTCCCCCCCCCCGGGTCCACTTCAAATCACGTTCTCACTTTTCCTCTCCAGCTCCGAAGGTACACTTGATCATGTGTAGTATTTCAAGAGGCGAAGAGAGGAGAGGCAAGCCAGACCCATCCCAAGCCATCCTTGTTTGATGGCAAGAGTTCAAAAATCCAGGACTTTAACAAGATTTTTACTGAACCAGCTGAGACAATTTTTCTGACCCTGAATCCGGGACGATCCCAGTTTTCTGGGACATATGGCAACCCTACGTGAGGATAAGGAAGAGGCTAAATCCCTATCTAAATAGTGCAAGCAACCTTTGCCCATTTGGTGATTGGTCTGACAAGACATTTTACCACAAGGGCAAATGAAACACTTTCACTGCTCATCTGTGGAGGGACAGGAAAAACATAATTATTTTTCCCACCCTGCCCCCTCCTAGCTGACTTTGTAGTTCGGGGTCAGTTAGGAGGATTAATTAAAAATTCTGGCTGTGAACAGTTTCTCAATTGATCTACTAGGAAAAACAAATTTTGTACCCCAAACTATTTGGGAAGCATTTTGTTCAGCTGTGAAATGTTCACATGCTGCATCTTCTACCAAAAGACTGAGATCCCAAAAGTTAAATTCAAAACACACACATTAGGCTTTATTATAGTCATAGTCCTGCAGTGTCAAGGAATTGTATACTTATCCTGCAAAAAAAAAATCTACTTTGTTCAAGATTCGTTAAAGGAAATGCTTTCCATAATACTGTACGGTGTAAGCCAGCCAATTCACTGCTTCAGGAGGACATCAAGTGCTTTTAAAAAACTGTGATATTTATTTTATTTATTATTTATTTAGATTTATATCGCCGCTGACTCACCATGGCAACACAGGGTGACTTACAATCAGGAAAACAACACAGCACAAAAAATAATAATACATTTTTCTAAATAAACAATAGATTTCTCTCTCCCCTCTGCCCCTTGGTGGGTGCCCGGAAAATCTTGAAAAGTTGTGAGAATCATATAATTACTCTTAAACCATGGTTCAACCATAGCTCCCCCTGGGCTTCTGTGATGTCAAATGGCAGTGGAGATCTTGGTCACCGCCTCCTTCCCTCTCTTATTATATATGAGAGCCAAAACTTAATAAGTATGTTTTGGAGCATAAAAAATTTCCACATGGACAAATGAACTAATGTAGAAAATAATCTGATCTATTTTATTCCTAAAGTAAGTACTTGTAGCCATTTTTCAGACTAGTTAGAGAATGTGTTGTAGAATCATAAAAGATGCGTATATTTTAAAAAGCAGGGAACAGAATGCTAGAGTATTGCAAATAAGCTCAAACTAGTATAAAATGCTAGACTCAGAATTATTGCTACAAAAGAGTACAGCAGTGATCTAGAGCTGGCAGAGCAAAACAACATTCTATAAGACAATTCTAAATATGGAAGTAGAACAAACAGGAGATTATAACTTTTAAAGTGGGCTTCAGATCACTTCTAAATCTGGCACTCTCTTTTTTTCTTTGCTCCAAATCTAAGGACGTTTGGGTAAAGAGAATTCAAGTTATATCTATATGTACACATATTTTATCCTCCATTGAAAAATAGCAGACATCAAACTTCCCCAAATTTAAGAAGCTCCTACAGAGTGAAAAGACCATTCTTGCTTAACTTGAAAGAGAATATTAGGTCATTTTCTCATACAGTACTACGACCCCTCCTTCCCAGCAATAATTTCTTTTCCAGTAAGTTCTGTTCTGGTCTTGAAAAGTAATAGCTGTGGCTTCCTTTATTCAGACAATCTGTCTCATATTAGGATTTTTTTCTTTCTATTGCCCACCCCTCACTTTCCCTATTAACATTGTTTCTTCTAGTTAGTTCTGTATTCTCTATATGATCATCATAGAATAGCCTCAAGTTACTCATTTTTCCACAGTGAGAATTCAGGCTTCATGGATTGAGCACCCACTTATTTGAATCGCTGGTGGCCTACATAGTATCTGTAAGGTTTTCTTCCAATATTACATATCATATGAGTTGATTTCCTCCCCTTCTTTCTTTGCAGTCTTTCTTTACACAATATGGATGATTTTAACCATGGTTTTTCAGTGGCAATTATTACTAACCTCTTACCCTTTCCTTTTTTACTTCAAAAACTAAGGGACATCTTTCAGAAAATATGCACATAACATATTTGTACCGATTTTAGTCCTATATAGCTTTTCTTGCTCAGGTTAACTAACCCAAGTAAAAGACTTTAGAAACTGACATACAGTGGAACCCCATATAATGAATTCATCATACAATGAAAAAATTGTACAAAGGAGAGGATTTTGAAACAAATGGGTGCATTGTACAACAATAAATTTTCATTGTACGATGCACACATTTGTTCCAAATTCCTCTTTATTGTACAATTTTTCATTGTATGTATTGCTTTCAAAGGATGTAGCTGAGCAGTTCAGCTGCCTCCTTTGAAAGCAAACTGGGGTTTGTAGCGTCAAGTCCCGGGCTGGCTTGGAAAGGAGGGAGGCCAGCGGGTGGCCCCCCTTCTTTCCCAAGCTAGCCTGGGCTTCATAGACTCAAGTCCCAGGCTGGCTTGGGAAGGAGGGAGGCCAGCGGGTGGCCCCCCTTCCTTCCCAAGCCAGTTCCTCCTATGAAAGGAAACTGGGGATGGGGGTGGGTTCCAATCCCCGCCTTCCTTTCACAGAAGGCAGGCGAGCAGGTCGCCTGCCTCCTATGAAAGGAAAGCAGGGATGTGGAGGTCTGATCCCTGCCTTCCTTTTGCAGAAGGCAGGGATGTGGAGGTCTGATCCCTGCCTTCCTTTTGCAGAAGGCAGGCAAGGGGTCACCTGCCTCCTATGAAAGGAAACCAGGGATCGGGAGGGGAAGGTAAGGCAAGCTGTAGCCAAAAACAAGGCAAAAGAAGTTCATTCTACAGCATTTGTTCTCCCAGTGGAAGCTTGCTACAGTTAGTTCTCCTTAGTTCAGTAAGCAAGGATGGAATATTCAGCAAAAAGCCATCAGCATGAACAATGGCAAAGGTTCAGTCCATACAGCAGGTTTCAGAAGATACAGGAATCTTTATCCAGTGTACCAGCCTGTCAGCATAGCAAGGTGAGCATTGTAGCTGAAGATATGCAGGCTTGCTCTTTCCTATATACACTGGTCTCTTGGAGCACAACAGGGAAAACACTCAGCACCTTTGTGTCCCAGCAGTATAGTCTTAAAGGTATAACAGGCATAATATTCCTTGCAACTACCGTAGTTCTGAAAAAAAATATTCGCCCACCAATGTCTAGAATCCTGGCTATGGCCCTGTCTTGGGCACTTCTTGAGTGGCTTTTAGGATGCTTCCAGATACTGGTCACAGAGCTGCCAGTTAAAAGACATTGCACAGCTCTTCTGTTTTTCCTTCAACAATTCTTTTTCTGATAAGGAAAGAAAAATATGGGGAAGTGATAGAAAAATGACATCATTGGATATTCTTAAAAATTCTGTGAATAGGTCAGGGTGATTGCACAATGGATGTTTTTTTTCTGGCAGTACCCTCAGTTCTACTTTACCTTAAAAAGAACAGAAGAACTGTCATTGTCTTGTTTTTCATTGTTCTGCTTACTTCCTTGACATTATTTGATTTATTTGATTTATAGCCTATTTGCCTCCCCGGACTGGGACCCAGTGTTAGCTCCTGATTTAAAAAAACCAGATACAGCAAAATCACAGTAACTTGTAATATTAAAATACTTTTTTAAAAAAACCATAGTATTGTGTAGGAGAATATTTCTTTCAGATACTTTGGACTGGACCCAAAGCATGTTATGTTTATAGCTCATAACCACCACTTTGAAATGTGCCCAGAAACAGACCAGTAGCCAGGAAAGCTGTTGTAAAAGTGTTCTTTATAAGTGGCCCCAGTGAACGACAGACTTCATATGTTGCCTTTTGTTATATTGTCATGCAGATGATAGCAATAACCCACAAACTGTATACTGTATATATATATTATACTGTATATCTATCCTGCCTATCTTTTGTCTGGGAACAGTATACATAGGAATTTCAGTACCAACCATATATAAATCCTGCCTATCTTCAGTAAAGTTGCTGTGTCATTGCTTTTAGGTCACGCCATACTCCATAATAGTGCAGCGTTTCCCCAACTATGTTCTGCAGAACACTGGTGGACTTCAAATCCCAGAAGCCTAAGTCAGTACATTGGCTGATCAGTGCTTTGGGGAATTTACTTATGCTTCTGGGAATTGAACTCCAAAAACCAAAGATTGGGAAATGCTGGAGTGGGCTTTTTTCTCCCTCTGTTACAATGCTTTGATGTTCCAGACAGGGCCATATCCAGGGGGTGGCCAGGATGGGTTTTGCCCACCCTGAGTTAGCAGTTTGTCCACCCTCAAATTCCCAGCTGCTTATATCACACACACACACACACACACACACACACACACACACACACACATACACGACATTGTTGCCCATCCTGAAAAATATTTGCCCACCCACATCTAAAATCCTGGCTATGGCCCTGGTTCCAGAAGGTATCTGCCGCCCATGCTCAAATATGGTTTTTGATTCCATTTCATAGCTTTAAGAAACTTGAATATATCAGATAGCTATAGCCGCCTAGAGTCGGGTTCGCCCGATTGAGGCGGGATAATAAATTTGAATAAATAAATAAATAAATAAAATAAAATAGCTGAAAAGCAATGGGATGTGTGAGGTATATTGCCAGATTACCAATTTGAAATCTTAGTCTCAAAACACTCACATTTTTGATGTTTTAAAACCACAACTCACAAGGGAGAATGTGAAGCTGGAATATCTACTTTGCTCTCCCTTTGTTTAGCAGTGCTATAAACAATGACATCTGAACAAAAGATCAGGTTTGCCATATTGTTCATTAATTTCCTCTTCTTGCCTCAGCTGCAACCACATTTTTAGGAACACTTTAAAAACCAGGATTATGTTCTTTAGAAGTGGCTATATAGATATCTGAACCTCTCAGTCTAGATTGGAAGCAGCTTCCATTAAAGTTCTGTTGTCTTTGAGTTCTACAATAAAGTTCCTGGAGATTTATGTCCTGTTGTTTTTATGTGCCATGAAGTTGGAATTGACTTACAGCAACTTTAATATGGCTTTCAAGTTATGTGGGATATGTTAGGACTGTTTTCACTAGTTCCACAACCACAGTAAGTTTCCATGGCTGAGTGGGAACTTGTAAACTGGTTTCTTGAGTCAGTCCTTTACTCTATTCCCATGGTTCCCAATGTGGAGTCACACACACCACATGGGGACTTCAATTCCCAGAAGCCTAAGTCAGTACATTGGCTGTTCACTGTTTTGGGGAATTGACTCAGGCTTCTGGAAATTGAAGAACAAAAACCAATGGTTGGGGAAAAACTGCATTCAGTACACCATATTGGGCATCAGTGTTTAAGTCTACCAAATTACAAATATTAATATACCGGTATATTCTTGGGGGGATATGCATTTAAACATGAAAGATGGGGAAAGCATTATACAATTATTAAATGTGAGTTTATAATATATATCTAAAGATATATTTTCAGAGTATTTTTGAAAATATCAGAATAACACTAGATCAGGGATGACCAGACTTGGTGCCCCAGGTGAGAAAGCCTGATCAACAGGTGTGTTTACTTGGGCTTCTGGGAATTGAAGTCCAAGAACACCAGGGGCACCAAGGTTGGGGACTTGGGCACCAGAGCCTACTTTTGTTAATTGATTGATTGATTGATTGATTGATTGATTGATTGATTGATTGATTGATTGATTGATTGATTGATTGATTGATTGATTGATTGATTGGATTTGTATGCCACCCACTCGGCTATGCGACTCAGGGTGGCTAACAGCAATCACAACACATTTAAAAATACAGTAAAAATACAATATAATAGAATGCAGCAAAAGAACAACAAATACATCAATATCATCACTGCATGTCATAAGACAATTACAATTACAAAACAATCACTTCCCTCAGAGTGAACATTTACATTCACTTCCCTCCAAGTGGGCAATGGGTGGGGGAGACCCTACCCCAGTCCCAGGAAGGTGGCGCCCAAGGTCAGCTGGGCGGCAATGTCCGGCCACCTGGAGAAGCCCACGGCCTTTTCCCTCCAGCCCCGGGAAGGTGGGACCTGAGGTCAGCTGGGCAGCAATGTCTGCCCACCCGAAGAAGCCCACAGCTTTTTCTCCCTGGCTCCGGGAAGGTGGGCCACGAGATCAGCTGGACAGCGATGTCTGGTCACCTGATAAAGCCTGCAACTTTTTCTCCCCAGCCCCGGGAAGGTGGGGCCCGTGGTCAGCTGCGTGGTGATGTCTGGCTGCCCAAAGAAGCTTGCAGCTTTTTATTCCTGGTCCCAGGAAGGTGAGGCCCAAGGTCAGCTGGACTGGCCGCCCGAAGAAGCCTGCACCTTTTTCTCCCAGACCCCAGGAAGGCCCAAATCATACCCTAATTATCATTAAACCTGGCATCCAAACCACTTGTGACACCGGAGAGCCATGTTTAGCTTGCCTGTCTCTTTATGATTAGCCCCAAAGTCTCCATTGAGACTATGGAGCCATTTAACAAGAGTTTAACTCCCATGTGCCTTCTCTTCTCATGTTACTCTTTGCATCATTGGTAATGACAATTCTGTGTTGCATAATGTTAAGGAATAATATCTATAGATGGTGGCAGTGTGGGGAATCATGTTTCAAGTGATAATCAGCTTCCTGTTGTAACCATCAATAGCTGGAATCCTACCACTGTTTGCATATGATTTGCATAATTTTCTGCAACTAATGGCAGATAATTCACACAGCATGTTAATTAACAACAGTTATATCAACTTGGATAAATTTTGCAAGAATACTGCTAGGGCAATGTAGTTTTAAGATATACCAATAAATCAGAGCTCTACAAAAAGAAACCTGTATCCATTACTACCAGATGTGGCCATACAGTTGCTTGGAGTAGAAGATAAAAATGATAATAAATATATATTTTATAATAACATTTTAAAAGATAAAGTTCGGTTAGGTTCTGGTGGCAGATCTGAGGCTTATTTTATGGGGCATTTTCCAGCACATCTTGTGACAGATTTTCGGCAAAGATGAATTCCAATAAATAAGTCACATATTATAGGAACCTCAAGCTATTTAATGTTTACTTAAATCTCAAAAGACTACAGCATATGGAATTTGTAACACAGATGGAACAGAAAGTACAGTCAAGTCCACTTTGGAGAGACAGTGGCAACCAGCTGATATACATCACAGTCTGCAAACACAAAAAATGGAAAAGTAGACTAGAAAAATTTATGTGACATTAGAACAGATTTATGCCACAATTTGCATGCATAATGAAGACCAAAGTAAATGAATTTTCAGTTCATTTTTCAAAGAGGCATTCCCTCTAGTTCTCATACCATGTGCTGTTCCTCACCTGCAAATGTTGCATTTAGCATTCTTTGTTTTATGAATTATCATTGGTAGGCAAACATCAACTTTATATCTGCATGTTTTAATTTGTATGTTGAGGTACATACTTCTGAAGAATTCCCATTAGGTTAGGGACTGAAAATAGATGACTTGCTAGGAAATAACAAATTCCATTAAATAAATATCTACATTTGATGAAGTGTGCTGTATATAACTTTATTACAGTAGAACCCCTAAAATGAAACAATTCCGTTCCATGGGGCTCTTCGTTATGCGAGTTTTTTAAATTATATGAAGCGCTATTGGAGATATCCCAAATAACAAAAATAAAATGTTCATTATATGGGGTTTCGTTATGCAAGGTATACCTTCTTAACGAAAACCCCATATAATGAACATTTTATTTTTGTTATGCGGGATATACCTTGCTTAACAAAAACCCGTATAACAAAAAATTCATAATGTGGGGTATCGCAGTTAGTGAAAAAATGCCTTGTTATATGAATTTTTGGTTATACAAAGCATTCGTTATGCATGGTTCCACTATATTTGTATTGGTTGTATAGAACAACTTTTAAAAGGCATTATTCCAGTAGCTAGGGAATACCTTTGGGAAGAGATTGAGGAGGCATTTGTATGTTTATATTCTTGTAAATAGTACATTCTATATACTTAAAATTCTCATTTCGAGAAGCAGTACGTCCAAATATGATACTAAGCTAAAACAGATAAGGGTCCAGACTCCAGCTGTAACACATGTAAAGACATTCCTGAAAATGTGTACTGAAAACAGGTATATCAAGCTGCATATTACAAAGAATACCTCACATATATGCAGCATATTGTAGAAGATACTATTGTGGCTCCAGATACTATATTATCATGATTAATGAATTGTCTCTGTTCATGTCCCTCACAGAAAATACTAATGGAAATTGTTTCTCTCTCTCTCTCTCTTTTATTTTGGCAACCTTATATTATGGCTATTATTTACTGATGCTGCAGCTTTACCTGTCCATGCTGTCACCCTTCAAAAGACTGAATTTTCTACTTGTAGCTTTCATCCAAACCGGTGGCTGCTGCTGAGGCCCTTGGTGGCCTCCTTGCTGTCCTCCCAAGCGGAGAGGAGGAAGAGCAGCTGCTAGACTGGAGCTCCCTACAGCCTGCTCCCCAGGATAAGTGACTTGCCTTTGGGTGTGGGGTGGGTGGGTATATTTTAAAGTACATTTAATGTGTATTTATTTTTAATGTATATTTTTATGTGTTTTATGTGTATTTAATGTGTATTTTTATGTGTTTTATGTGTATTTTATGTGTTTTTATGTCTATTTAATTTGTATTTTTATGTGTACAGTAATACCCCGGATAACGATTGCATCGGATAATGCTAGAATCAGATAACGATGCAAGTTTCTTTAGCGTTATCCAAGGCAATGGTCTGCGGGGGTGGTGGTTTGGGTAGAACTTCTACCCAAACTACACCCCCCCTACTGAGACTGCAGTAGGGTTGGGGGAAAGGCATGTGCCTTTCCCCCAACCCTACTGCAGTCGCTGTGAATGAAGAAGGGGTGAGGAAATCTAGCGCTGGGGGGTGGGGGTGGGGAAAAATATCCCTCCCATGCAAGGGCAGTGATCCATCACTGCCCTTGCAGGGGGGGGGGTATTCCCCCCACCCAGCGCTAACTTTAAAAGCAAAAAGATCCAGAGGAAAAGAGACAATGTTTCTTTTCCTGTGAATCATTTTGCCGCCCTATTTTTTAAGTTCCTCCACCTGGAGGTTGCAACAAATCAAAATGTCGGGATTTGAATCCTCACGTTTTGGCTTGTTGCAGCCTCCAGGGAGGTTGGGTAACTTTCGAAATAGTGAGGATCGGGTCCCCCGACCTCCCTGAAGCTGACAGGGGGGTCAGGGAGCCCAAAATGGGTAAAAAAAAAAGTCCAGTTTTTTTACCCATTTTGGGCTCTCTGACGTCCCTGCTGGCTCCAGGGAGGTCGGGAGACCCAATACGCGCTATTTTTGAAGTTCCCCCACCTCCCTGGAGGCTGTAGCAAGCCAAAACATTGGGATTCGAATCCCCCGTTTTGGCTTGCTACAGCCTCTATGGAGGTGGGAGAACTTTGAAAACAGTTTGGATTGGGTCCCCCGACCTCCCTGGAGCCGGCGGGGGGGCCAGGGAGCCCGAATTGGGTACAAAAACTGGACTTTTTTAACCCATTTTGGGCTCCCTGACCCCCCCTGCCAGCTTCAGGGAGGTCAGGGGACCCGATCCTCGCTATTTCCAAAGTTACCCCACCTCCCTGGTGACTGCAACAAGCCAAAGCGTCAGGATTCAAATCCCGACGCTCTGGCTTGCTGCAGTCTCCAGGGAAACAGGGCATTTTTTTAACATTGTGCGATCAATGCATCACACAATGTTAAAAACCGGATAACAACAAGACTTGTGGAACCAAGTCTCATCGTTATCTGAGGTACTAGTGTACTTTTAAATGTTTTTTTACTTTGGATCCGCCCACATCGTTGGCTCTGCCTGTGACATCATGACATTGGCTCCACCCATGACATTGGCTCCACCCACAGTATGGTAGTAAAAATTTGGTTGCCCATCACTGAACATATCTGTTCAGTTACATCAACACTATGAATTTTTTTGTTTGTTTGCAATGTTTTGTTTGGGAATTACAACACATGCAATTATCAGTGCACTCAACTAACAATGTAGAACAGGGGTTCCCAACCTTTTCAGGCCATGGGCTCAGTGGTGGGCAGCCACAATTTTTACTACCACACTGTGGGTGGAGCCAACTTCATGGGCGGAGCCATTGTCATGACATCATGGGTGGAGCTAATGTCATGATGTAATGGGCAGAGCCAATGATGTGGGCAGAGCCAATGTAAAAAACCCATAAAAATAAGTACACACACAAAAAAACAAATTAAATAGACATAAAAATACATATAAAACACATAAAATACACATTAAAATAAATACACATTAAATAGACATAAAACACATAAAAATACAGATTAAATACACATAAAACACATAAAAATACACATTAAAAATAAATACACATTAAATACACATTAAAACACACACACACACCACACACCCATAGGTGAGTCACTTACCCTGGGGAGCAGGCTATAGGGAGCTTCAGGCTAACAGCTTCTCTTTCTCCTCCCCGCTTGGGAGGACAGCAAGTGCTTGGCATGCATGCACAGTGGGAGAACTGGTGAAAAGGTAAGCCCCTGAGGTGGTTCCCCCCAAAAGCCGCTACCAGTTCTCTGGGACACTGGTAAAAGTTACTACCGGTTCTGACGAACTGGTGCGAACCTGTTGCTGCCCATCACTGCATGGGCTGGTCACGTGGTTGAGCGGGCTGGTCACGTGGTTCCTCTCACCCTGAAGTGGAAGTAAAACGCACCCATGCATGAACAGAGCACTGCCATAAATGACCCATGGCTGTCATAAGCACAATTATGTCAGTCATTGGTAATTTATGGCAGCGTTCTGCACATGCATGGGCACATTTTACCTCCACTTCCAGGAGCGGTGTGGGCCAGATGAATTGGCATCGGGAGACGGATCCAGCCTAAATGTCGTAGGTTGGGAACCCCTGATGTAGTAAGTGAAAATGTAATGGGTGGAGGGAGGGACTGGAAGCTGTGACAAACTTAACATGTTCCAATTCTGGAATTCTTCTATTTAAACTAGAATTGTAAAGTAAAATATTGGCTGGAGTAAACTAAGAGAAAATATAGAGGAAGAAAATCATGTCAATTATCACATCTTTATTATGAATTAATATCTAAATCTTTTTTTTAAAGCTTTGAAATGACCAGATGTATTTATACATCTCTGAACAATATTTTCCATCAAAACTGACAGGTGAGCATTGAGAAGACAAGGATTGCATTGGACAAATTGTTTCATCTTTCTTAACATTGTTTTCTAACAAAATTGTTTGTTTTTTTCTTCAAAAAATTATCTTCAACTTTCTTAACATTGTTTTCTAACAAAATTGTTTGTTTTTTTCTTCAAAAAATTATTCTGCTCAGAATTCTATGCAATTACAGGCACTTAAATCTAATTGAAATAAATGGAAAGTTATCTTGATGTTCTTTGGTTGGTGAACACTGACTGTATTACACTTGACTATACAGTATTCTTACTTTATTTAGCTTTAATGCCATGACGCATTTCTGGAGAACAGTGATTTCTTTTTTACCAGTTACACACAGTTGCATTTGTTATATACTGTACTTGGAGAGAGATAGCAAATCCGTTTCATGGAAGAGATTGAGAATACCACTTATATTTTAGTTCTCTTCTCTTTTCCAGTGAGATAGTGTGATGTCATTCTGTCTCCTCCCACAAGTGTAAACTTAACTGTCAAACTTTAGCTGCCTCTGTGACAGAGAGAACAGTTCACTTTACTGCAGCTGCATTACCTTGCATGACACCCTTCAGCATCTTCCACTGTGCATGTTTGCATTTGAAAACATGATATCAAGGCTCATCTTCCTACTTTTCTTTGGAAATATTGCACTGCTTCTTGGAAATGCTCAGAAGCTGCCAAGAGGCAAGTAGATGTGACTTTTTAATGTTTTACTTTTTTGGGAAATGTTTGGACTTAATGAAACATCCTAGAGAGAAATGTAATGGGGAAAAGGTTCAATTACATTTGAGAAATGAGTACAGTACTTTAAAACATTGTATATAGAAACAAAGAAATAAAATAGCCTTTTTATTGCATGATTCAAGTGACATAAACTATGCTGCAAATAAAGAGAAACCATTTTTATTGTTTCTTTAGCATTTACTACTTTTGCCAATGTGTGATTTATCTACTAGGAAATGGGGAGGAATCTAGTTCAGTTAATGCTTTGGGATATTGTGTTATTCTTGTTTATCAAGAGTTTTGATTAAAATCCATGCTTGCATGATTATAAAACAAAAAGGGCTCATGAGCATTTCAGAGAATGATTTTCTCTTTAGTGTGAGAGAAAAATTAGCAAACTCTGGGGTACTTTCCACTCTTACCTCCACTCCTCCGAATCTGATCTATGCTTTTCTGGCACTTGTGAAGTATTATGCTGCTTCAAAAAGAACAGATGTAATTTAAAATTAATTCCATATTACTAAACCTAGACAAACAAGTACTCCGTAGCATTCTGGCATTAAAGCAGTGCTTCACAACCATTTATGTTCTTCACACTCTCTATTGCTGACTTTGCCTAACTGCTTTTTAAGAACTTTGTGTGCTTTTTAGAGACACATGGTATGTCCTGAGAGCTTCAAGCAGGCGCCTTAAAGAACTAGCAGGTTTTTTCCCCCATGTCAAGTTGCTTTAGTGGTGTGCTAAGTCAGAGAGCAACAGCCTTGAAGATGTCTATGCATCCTAAATAAGGTTATACAGGTCTCTTTATGTAAAAAAGATGAATGAATCTTCTCCCTGAAAATTTACATTTTGAAGTGTTTTTCTTCACCCTCAACTTTATGTTCTTTAACCTTCATAATTAAATAAAACAGCAATGTGGATAATAGTTTTCCAGTATTTATATTAGTGGTATTTATTTGAGAGATGATTGAATAGATGGTTTTGGGATTCAACAAGGCACCCCCACCAGGGACCATTAATTTCCCCTCTTCCTCAAATTCACATACATTTGTGCACTCACGTTAACAGCTTGCAATGTCATTACACTCATTGTTTTAAATTGTATGTATTGTATATACAGTATGTGGACCTCAATATTTTTAGGGATGCACTCCCTTGCTATGGTTATGAGTTTCCACTGTTTTCTGCCCTTGGGATATGGACCTTTTCCAAAGCATACAGTTTGGAGATGGTTTTATTTGTCTTTCCTAACCATTTCCATGGTGCAATAGCCATAATTGTCCTTTACAGTTAAAATGTTGGCAAGGATAAATGCTTTACATTTTATGCCTTAATCGCTGGGAATATTTTATGAGCATTGTAAAGCTAAACCACAAGTCTTCTTCTCAAATTAAGTTGAAGTACAAAAGCCTGTGTGTTGTCTTTCATTTGGTTTCATGCTGTTCTTCCATTTGCATGAATAAACAAAAGCAATTATTTCAGTATATACCATGTTAATTTGAGGATACTTTATTGGGTTGGACACTGTGCATATTTGTTTTTGTTGTACAGTATTAGTTATGTGGACATGTTCTGAATTGCATCTAGTCCCCCCCCCCCCGGCCATTTAAACACCCTAAGCAATCCTTTGCTGATGAGCCACTTCACCATGAGGACAAATGAAACATTTTCCCTGTTACTCTGCAGAGGGATGGGAGAAGTGTAATTGCTGATTGTTATAGTACTGGATCAGCAAGGAGATGGAAAATATTGTTTTCCCCTTTGATTGCCAACTGAAGCAGCGACTGACAGTGGACAGCCATGGCTTCGGTTGGCAATCAAAAGGGAAAACAGGAGAACAAACATTTTCCCCTTTTCTTGCTAATCCAGCACTATAACTATCGGTAAGGGGGGGGGGGCAATTATTTATCCTTTTGATCCATTGTCTTGTCAGACAGAAAGTTCAAATCAGTGAACACAAAATAATGCTCTCTTTGGTATTAGTTAATTCAGTTTTTCAGCATCATATAAAATAATTATATGAGAGCCTTCTGCCAGGTGTATTTTTGGGACTAACAATTTTAATGTCTGTACTTTCTCATTCTTACTATGCTCCTTGAATCCAGAACTTTATTTTTCTCTCCAGGATGTGAAATCTTCTTATTCCTGGCCTTATGTCATAAAATTGGATTTCCTTACCCTGGTATAAGTAAGGAAAGAAAATTTGCTTCCTGCAGCTCTGGGAAAGAAAGCCAGTAAGACTTTGGATGCCAATTGCTCATGGAGCTGTTCATACAAATAAGCTATTCTTGAAGCATCAAACATTAAGGTTTTTGTCTTTTTGAGGTGCTGCCACTTGCGCAAGCACCTGATTGGATATCATGATGGGAAACATCTGTTTTAAATGTCAGTTTTGGAATGGTCAGCAGGAAAACTACTACTTTCTGTAGGAGTGCTTGGAAGGTTGGTTTGATACTTACAGACATGCAGTGGAAAGAGAATTGATAATTAAGGTCAAGTTGTTATATGCAAAACAAATTTTGGGGGGATTATATGATTGCAAAAGCAGGTGTGAAAAGGTTGGACCATTATGTTTGCCTATGGATGATTGTGATGGCCTATCTCAGGGCTATATTTATGGTTTGTAACACTATCACTGGAAGGTATTGTGATTAGTCCTATTTTCCCCTCATTTCATTTTATAAGAACATTATTCAATCTTCTGGTCTTTTCTGTGCCAAATACAAGATGCTCCTATTAAATAAATTGTTTTCAAGTTTGCACAATTTAAGTATCATTTTATTCCAAGGAGTTTCAACTGAAGTTTCATTTAATTAGATTGTTTATTGGCCTTCTTGGGCACAAAGGCTTTATTGGTGACCACATTCTCTATTTTTTCTCCTTCTCTCATGTCCTGATCAAACCATGGACTGCTAAAATGAGGCCACTTTCTTGGCTTTGTCATTGGCCAAAGTTAAGTCCTCATTGGTGCAAGTTTCTGGCAGTAATCAGCAGACCAGTAAAAGAGCCAGATTCTCTATCTCTCCATATTCACACAGCATGTTGTTGTTTGCTAACAACCCCCACGTGAGCATGTTGGTCTTACATTTAGGGAATCCAACCCTCAGCCTGTTCAGGGTCCTCCAAGTGACGTAGGGAAGGTTGAGGTCCTCAGCTATATATTCTTTTAATGATGTACCTTGCCCAGTGAGCCTGTTCTTCCATCTTTTAATTTGGTTTGCTCTTGACAGGTCCATAGGCAGGATTCTAGATGTGGGTGAGTGAATATTTTTTTCAGGATGGGCAACAAAGCCTCTTTTCAATGCATTTCTATGGGAAACCGCGCTTTGTCAGGGTGGGCAAACTGCTAATTCAGGGTGGTCCAAGCCCACCCTGGCCACCCCCTGGCTATGGCCCTGGCTCTTGAGTATCCTCAATAATGTTTGTTCTTGCCATAAAGCTCTTCCAGGATCTGAACTGGCAGACTTGAGGCTCATATCAGTGGTGTAGTGTGGGTTTCAGCCACCCAGGATGTAGGCCAATTTGCTGCCCCCTAGGCGGGGTCCAGGACACTGGCGGTGGGGGAGGGTCCCTATTTATTGTGAAATTTTGCCTCCCCCCAAAAATGCCACCGAGGGCGGGCCACCCCACACACACACTATGCCTCTGGCTCATATCCATTCAGAGGGTGTCAAGGGTTATTCTCTTGCTTATTTCTCTCAGTGTCTGCTGCTACTTCTCTCCTTATCGTAGGTGGAGCAATACCAACAAGAGAGTATATTGTCTCAACTGGTGTAGGTTTGTGGCATCCTGGCACTATACACATGGCTTCATTAACAGAGATGTAAATTTGTTTTGCATATGTGGATGTGCTCCATACTTGAGCAGCATACTCTGCTGTGGAGACACTCAGAGCCAAAGTTGATGTATGCAGCATGGATGGTTGAGTTCCCCATTTGTAGTTTGTGAGTTTCCTGATGATGTTTTCCCTTGTACTGAACTAACTTTGGCTTTGGTATTCAGGCAGTGCCGCTTAAAAGAGAGTGTCCTGTCGAGTGTCACACCAAGGTGTTTTGGTGCTTGGCAATGCAGTAACCGGTTCCCTTGCCACATAATATTCAACTCAACCCTTGCCTTTTAGTTTCAAAGGTGGAAAGCACACACTTGTTCCTACAGCCAGCTAGGGAAGAATCTCCATTTTCCAGCATCAAACAACTAGATGTGTTTTTGTGAAAAAGTGATGCCTGCTGTAGTGTCCATGGACATCATACTAATAATTTCATAGGTAATGATTGTAGAGTGGCTGTAACAACGCTTAGTTTTTATTCTATCAACTGTGCCATTTTATATCCTCACTTAAAAAGACAACAACCATATTTTTGTTCCTTTTGTTAATTGATGGTACTCATGTCTTTAAAAAAAATGCATACATGAAATCATCTCAATGCATAAACATTTCCCAGTAGCAAAGCTACTCTTGTACCATCAAAGTCAATGGCTGGAACCTTGTTTATCACAGCATAATGTAACATTTGGTGTATAGGCCAAATGTACTTGACATATCAGCCACTCTCTACATACATTAATGTCCTAATGTTCCATAAATACCCAAAAAGTATTCTATGTAGCAGCATTGATTGTTTCTTCTTAGTTTCCCAGAAAGCACATGGAGGCATATAAACAGAAAAAAGAAAGCTTAGCGGCTTCCTAGAAGTAATAGTAGTTATGTCATACTAAACCTATGAACTATATATGAGCTGCGAACTAAAGTGCTTTCCATCAAAGAAAAAGAAATGGGCATAGCAACAGACAAAGGTCACAACAATGACATCATTAGCATCTGCTCAGGTTATCATTTCAGCTTTGTCAGCTTTGAATGAACTTGGATTACCTATAGATGAATGTGTGTGTACAGTGCACATAGTGATAGGATGTTTGAAACAGCAGTGAGTTGTGTTGTTCAGGATCTGTGAGAGGCATGTAACTGTACTCAATGATTTCATACCATTCCTTATTGTGAAAGACTAGCATATTGTGTCTTGCATCCATCTTTGTGCATTATAGCATTTAAAAGAACAGTGTAGAGATTTCCAAATATCTATGGTATATCTTGGCACATGTCTACTAAGAAGCAAGCCCAACTGAATTAAAAGTTGTAAGAGAATTAGTCTTGAGCATATGTATCAAGCAAAACGTAAGATTGGACTGTTTGTGACATATTCATTCAACATGGAGAACATATTCTGGTTGTTAGGTGATTTTCTAATAGTATCACCTAGAACAGTAAATATAAAATATGAATAATAAACATAAAAAGAAAAGATGAGAACAAAAAGACAATAGACTAAATTGGATAGATTACGTCTATAAAATGAATGGGTTTTGGTAAGACAAAACTTGTATAAGTGCATTGGTTAAATGGGTCTACTCTAGTTGCTGCTGCTGCTCATCTAGACCAGATGTGAAACTGCCAAAATGAACCCACCTTTATGAAATCTGATAAACCATTGTCCAGGTCATGGACCAAAATAATATTAATTGTTTAATGTAATATTTTCATAAATATATTCTTAAAGAGACAATTATTGTTGGTGCCATTACTTTATATATCAACAGTACCAAAGTCTCAATTACATTTGAGCTTGAATGGCATAAATTCACATAGCATTATAATCTGTACAGTATTGAATGAGACGGTCCATTTGTTTGACACTGAGATTGCAAGAGGCAAGCAATTTATTTCAGACAAATTGTGTTCTTTGCACTCATGACCATCAATATTACATTCATAATAGTGCTAATCTCTGCTAGCAATTGCTCTGAGCTCACTACCAGCATTGTGGCTATTGTTAGGCCTGTAACATATTACTAAGTTTCAACAAGTTAAGTGCTTGCCATAGAATGGCGTGGCAGGTGGCTGCAGGTGACTGTAAAGAGAGAATTTCATTTCATATCTCAGTTTATCTGCCAGACTTATTTGGACCCCGAGAAAAGGCACAAACTCCTCTTTGTTTCAAAACATGAAAATATGTTCTACATGAGGGCTTGATGGTCCTTTTTGTAACACTCCACAGCAGGGATTCCCAACCTTTTAAAGCTGGGGGCCGGGACACATTCTCAGTCAATTTTGAGGGCTGGACAGCAATTTTGTCCTGCCTGCATGATAGGGTGGTCATTTTGTCCCAACAGCTTGAAAGGGGTGACTATTTTGTTTCTTGAATGCCCTTGGAGGGGTGGGAGCCACATGAAATGGTGCGATGGGCCAGATGTGGCCCATTGGTCTTAGGTTTGGAACCCCTGTTCAACAGGTTGAAAGGAGTGATGTCAGTTACAACTACAAAAGAGTTGGAGAACTATATCTAGTTATTGTGGTGCAGTTGTGTTGATTTTGTTGATTAGTGAAGGGGGACACTGTAATGTAGCCAAAAAGCTGAGCTCCTAAATCTGTTTTTCATTCTTTAAATGAAAAGGTATCTGCACAAGCCAAATCAAAATTTCTTGATGAAAACTGTTGAGAAGCTGGTGGAGCCACCTGTTATTCAGCTAATGTGAGACCATCTGAGATTTAGATCATTCCGATCTAATCATGTACATGAATCAAGAAGCAACAGTTAGGACAGAATATGAATGACAGAGTGGTTTGGAATAGGAAAAGGAGTAATACAAGGCTGCATTTTGTCACCCTGCTTATTCAACTTATAGAGCACATAAGGCGCAATGCAGGGTTGGACAAATCACAAGTTGGGATCAAAATTGCTGGGAGAAACATCAACAACTTGAGATACGCAGATGATACTACCCTAATGGCAGAAAGTGAGGAAGACCTAAAGAAGCTTCTGCTTAGGTTGAAAGAATAGAGTGCAAAAGCTGGCTTGAGACTCAACATCAAGAAAACCAAGATAATGACAACAGGCCCTATCAGTCCCTGGAAAATAGATGGGGAAGAATCAAAGATCACTGCAGATGGCGATTGCAGCCATGAAATAAAAAGGGTACTGATGCTTGGAAAACAAGCTATGAGAAACCTGGGGAACATAGTTAAAAGTAGAGACATCACCTTGCAAACAAAAATTTGCATAGTCAAAGCAATGATATTCCCAGTGGTAATGTATGGTTGTGAGAACTGGACCATAAGGAAGGCTGAGTGTAGAAAAATAGACATCTTTGAGATGTGGTGCTGGAGGAGAATTTTGAGAGTACCCTGGACAGCAAAGAGATCAAATCCTGAAGAAAATTAACCCTGATTGCTCCTTGGAAGGACACATATTGAAGATGAAGGTAAAATACTTTGGACACCAAGTGAGAAGAGAGGGCTCTCTCGAGAAGGCCTTGATGCGGGGAAAGATCAAGGGCAAAAGGAGAAGGGGGTGACAGAGGATGAGATGTGTGGATGGCATTGATGCAAATAGGAGGTGGACTGACTTTATAAAGAAAACATGCTCTTGCAAGAGCTGAGCAGGGCTGTTGATGATAGGACATTTTAAAAGCCACTCATTCAAAGGATCATAATGGGTTGGGGGCAAGGTGTCAGTATGTAACAACAACAAAACCCAATATACCTTTTGTTAAACTATATGTATCCTAGCATGCCAAAGTTCTCTTGATTTCAAGTTCCTGGGTTGTTAATATTTAGTTGCTTCTTTCTCCATCCTCAAGTTTATAAGATTCTAGCTAGAGCCAACGGTACATTCCATGATTCATCTATAGCTCTTCCAGTGTTATTGTAACTAAGAGCTAGTATACATTTATTTTTCTCTCTCTTCAAACTCTTTTCCTGAATTCTGCTGCTATATCCCTTTTCCTCTTTGGGTCAGAAGCAAGCTCCATACTGCAGAAGGGTACCACTTATTCTGCAGCCTTGCTTTCTCCTCTTCTCTTTTTATGGAAGACCTTTCATCTTGTTTAGCATATAAAAAGAGTTTTCAATAAATCTGTGTTTATATGCTCTGATTTTGTATCTCTTATCCTCCTCCACAGTACAAATGGTATGTAGGCTTTGCTCTTGTTTAGTGTTTTGTCTAGCTGTACCAAGCTGTTAGTGCCCAGGTGGTAGGCAGAAGTGTACCATGATTACAATGAGAAAGGGGCTCAAGTGGCTCAGTGGTTAAGAAGCTTGCCTTGTTAGCTGAAAGGCTGGCAAGTTGGCAATTTGAGACCTGGGTACTGCATGATGGATTGAGTGCCCGTCTCTGTCCCAGCTCTTGGGGACATGAAAGGAGCCTCATTTGGGTTTTCCCTGAGAGGAGTATCTTTTGCAAAAATCCTTTCAACCCAGAATAATTTCTGACACAAAATTATTATTCTTAATGAGAAACAGTCTCCATGGCATACACCATTTGAATGAATTTTTGCTAAATAGTGTTCTAGAAAGCTTATTTTTTTGACCTTGGAAATGTGGTCTGCCATAAACAGGTTTGTAGAATAATACTGTACTTTGGTTTTGGTTGTTTTCTGACACATAGATAGTGTTGTCAGATCTAAAGACTGTACTAGATGCCAAAGTTATCAAAAGCATTCTAGAAACGCTGCCAGGCAAAAAAAAAAGGGCGATATAATTATGGCGCCAAAATGCAGCAAAAGTGTATGTGTGTTTACATATTCTCCTAGGTACAAAAACATGACTGTAAGCAAATTCATATAAAAAGAAACATTCAGGTTTTACCACAGTGTCTCACCTGCTTGTCAGTCTTCAGAATATCCTTACAAAGAAATCTCCTGGAATTCCATTCAACAGTACCACGTTAATCCACTTTACCTAGAATGTTTTCTCTATGAGCCATCAGAGTACATTAGATGATAAATTTAGTTTTACCTGACTCAGACAATGAATCATTTAAGGCTATATGAATTCTTGTTGGAACTGTATTTGAGTTACAAGTCTCAGCTTGGTAAATTTTATAAAATAAATACTATATAGTTTCAAAAAAGAGGTCCTGTAGCAACAAGACTAAACAAGTGGCATCTTTGAATACATTTTATATATTCTGTTGCACACCAGATTTTGTATACTCTGTTCCTGACATTGCTTTTCAATGCTGGTAAAAGAAATATAATGCTTTTCTTTTTCTGGACGGCGTTTCAAGATACAGTAAAACCTCATATAACACTAAAACCTGGTTCCACAAGTCTTGGTGTTATATGATTTTTAGTGTTATCTGATCCTCTATGGGATCCATAGAGATACATTGCAACCACACAGGCTTTAGCGGTTGTTATCTGAAGCATCCCATAGGATCTTAATGTTATCTGATGCAATTCTTCCCCCCAGATTCCTTAATGTTATGCGATTTTAGTGTTATTCGATACTAATGTTATATGAGGTATTACTGTATCTTTATACATATTTCTTCCCTTAGTATTATGGATGTAATATGTAATGTAATGGACAAAGAAGTTATTAAAGTGCACGGAAAGTTAATCATGTTAGAGCAGAATCCATGGGCAGCAATACGTAGGTCAACTTTTTCTTAACTTTCCCAAATGAGTATAACCAGCCAGTATTTTACTAATTTCATTATCTTTTCTTTTTTGTTCTTTCTTTCTTCCCTTTTTGCTGTTTCATGTTCATTTTGTAGGTTCATGTAAAATACTGATACTGTATAACATTAGGGTTAAGAAATGCAGTTATGTAAATTAGCATAAATTTAGCTCTTTCTGCATCTTGCCTATATAAATAACAATCTTTTCTTCCCCATTGATGGCTGAAATAGCAGACTCTCCCTCTTTATGTATTCAGAGTACAGGTTTATTTATAAATATACTTACACAAGTATTCACCATATGAATAGAAAGCTCTTCACAGAAGACTTCATTTGGGAATTCTGGAAAAGTAATTGGACAAGATGCTGAGCTATTTGTGGCTTAAAGAAAACATCATTAGCTTTTGAAGACATTTAGGGAAGAAAACATATGTTCAAGTTATTTGACACAGAATTCCTAAACGTGTAGAGTTAAGTACTTGTTGAGCAAGTGTACAAATGGATATACAGTACCTGTATAATAAAGGCCTATGTGATTTCCAGCTGAAACTCACAGCATAAGATTTTGGTTAAACTGAAGGTGTCTTGTGATTGCAAGATATGGTGGTGATTAACAAGGAATTAAAAGATGGCTTCCTTACTGAAATAATGGTGCCCTATACAGCTCAGAACAACATTCTTTCCCTAATACATTCAGGATGTGTTAGGAAATACTGTAAATGCTGTGGTGAAGGTTTTTCACTGATGCAAGATAATGCAGTTTTTGTGCCACTCTCCCAATTTAAAAGGCAACCCTTCCCCTAACTGGCTGACATGCTCCTGCTCATTACAAATCACAGGCTATTTCTGTGGTTAGCTTTAATCAATTCTACATTTATCATCTGTATTGCATTAGGTGACACTTGTCCTTAACCTCAACATGTGTTTTCATTTCTTTTTGTCAAACAACGGTAATTTATTATGGTGTATTCTATGACACTGCATTTCTTTTAAGTTTCTTTTTAGTTAAAGGTGTTTTGAGGTTATTCTTACATTTGAGCTTCTTTCTTTCTGGTTAAAAGGGGTTCTGAGTTTATTTTTTTCCATATGCATTTAAAGTAGTAGTTCTAAGCCATAAATTATCCCATCAAGTCAATAGTATAACAATTGCTTTCATAACAGAATAATAATAGTCATGTGTCATCAATTCAGTCTGATTTATGGTGACCTTTTTTAGGGTTTACTAAGCAGAGAATAAGTGAAGGCAGAAGGCTATATAGGCAAGTTCACTCACAGGAAGCATTCTAGGGAACTGGACTCCCAACTCCTGATTCCTGATTCCTAAACTATTGAGCATTTGCCAGTAAAATAGAAACTACAGTATTAATTCTTGAGCAAAGATACTCCAATTAGGAATACAGGATGATGCCTTCTCCTAAACTCATATAGTTCAGTTTTGTCTATATCAGGGATTCTCAATGAGTGCCCCATGGCACCATTTAATGTGGCCCACGACCAACTCCACCACACCAGGAAGTGCCATCTGGCCCCTGAAGCTGTCTGAGGAAGTGTGACCCAGCCCTGGCTTTAAAAGGTTGTGAACTCCTGGTTTACACCATAAGTGAATAATTCATGTCCATGAGCCACACATGGTCACTGTGTTATTTTCCCCTTCATTAGAGTATCCAATGATCTCGTAAATTTAATTTGCCACCAAATTTTGATACACTGTAAGTGCTTTTTAAGGGATACTATACAGGATTAATATTGAATAATAGGTGATGCAAAAGCCATTTTACATTCTTGTATGTTGGAAATGAGGGCTGCAGTAGCTTAGTAGTTAAGATGCTGAGCAGCAGTTCAATACACGAGTTCTGCGTGATGGAGTGAGAACTCACCAACTGTCCCAGCTCCTGCCAACCTAGCAGTTAGAAAGCAAGAAACTGCAGGTAGATAAATACGTACTCTTCTGCCAACCTAGCAGTTCAAAAGCAAAAAATTGCAAGTAGATAAATAAGGACCACTTTGGTGGCAAGGTAAACAGTGTTCCGTGCACTCTGGTGTCTAGGCATGCCTGCCACATATCCATGGAAACATCTGCAGACGCAGACAGTGCTGGCTTTTTGGCTATGAAACAGAGATGAGCACTGATACCTAGAGTTGGATATGACTGGCTTTTGAACAAGGGTGACTTTTACCTTAAGCTTTAAATAGATGCTGCTTCAGCAGGAAATGTAACAGTGTCCCATGTGCTTTGGTGTATAGTCATGCCTGCCACATGACCACAGAAAAGTCTGCAAAAACAGATAGCCCTGAGTCTTTGGCTGTAAATGGGGATGAGCACTGCCCCCTAGAGTTGGACATGATTGTCTTTCAACCAAGGGATGCCTTTACCTTTACTATGTTGGAATATAAACACTGTTATTCTGACTGAGGAATAAAAATAGTCCTGGATGTTTTAGAGTAGTCACATGATGATGAAGGAATGTACTCAGTATATATTTAATGTTGGCCAGAATCCTATTGGTGTTCACATAAGGTTAACATAACTTGCTCAGTTGAGTGACCAGGTGTTGTAGTGAAGCGTGATTGCATGCCTGGTCATGTGCCCAGTTGTGCAACTAAAATAACCTTTGGAACCATATTAGCTAGCCTTAATTAACTGCAACAAGATGCATAAACTTTAAATAATCATCATTAGGTTTCTCACTCGCTCATGGCTGTATGCTGGACTTATGAAATGACAAAGAATAGAGGTAGAAGCCTTTTCTGGGAAATTTGCAGCATGCAAATATTAAACAAACCACTCTTCTCAAATATCTCCAAGAACATTAAGCTTAATTAAATACTTACAAATACTGAAGAGTAATTCTAGATCAGGGGTTCACAACCTATGGCCCACAGGCCAGATCTGGCCCATGGCACCAAATAATCCAGCCCCCAATCTTGCTACAGCCATGGCGGCAGGAATGGAATTGGCCGCAGACTCATTTACGGCTGCGTAAACACCTTTATGACAGCCATAAATGAGTCCATGGCCACCATAAAAATGCTTACTACGGCCGTAAATGAGTCCATGGCCATTATAAATGCATTTACAACAGCTGCAGATGCATTTTACTGCAGCGTTTACGCCCGGGGGGGGGGAGGAGGACCAGTCCAGCCTGCTCAGCAGTCCAGCCTGCAGCTGAAAAACATTGAGGATCCCTGTTCTAGATCAAACCAGAAGTACATTTCAAGCAGCCTCTTCCTCTCTACAGTGGCCACCTCAGAGCTTAGAAAGGGTTTTTTTTTAATGCAAAATTTTGATTCTAGACTCAAATATGCTTTAAAATAAGAATTGTTGTAACAATAATATATCTGACATATACTGATCACAGAGAGGAAAGCAGGGTTCTCCTCTGACAAACTGAGAAATAGGAACATGATGAATTACTAGGAGGATCTGGGGCAACTTCAGGGCTCTAGCTGCTATGAAGGCAGTTCTGATTAGATTCACAGCCTGCTGCAGCTGCTAAGGCCCTGATGAGCTCAGTAGGAAGAGCTATATAAGAAAGGGCTCCTTCCCTTAGAACAGGGATCAGCAAAGTTGGTTCTTCAGGTGTTCTTGGACTTCAGTTACCAGAAGTCCAAGTTAGTACACCTGCTGATCATGGCTTCTGGGAACTGAAATCCAAGAACATCTAGAGCAGGGATTCTCAACCTGTGGCCTATGGGCTGAATGGGGCCCATGACCAGTGGTGGATTATCAAATGTTTTACTGCCCCACTGTGATGTCATGACGTCGTGGTCAGAGCCAATGTCATGACGCCATGACGTTGTGGGTGGAGCCAATGTAAAATAAATAAATAAATAAATAAATAAATAAATAATAATAATAATAATAATAATAATAATAATAATAATAATAATAATAATAATAATAATAATAATAATAATAATAATAATAAACACCCCTCAACCAACCCACCCACAACACAAAACCGTCACTTACCCTGGGTTGTCGGGGAGCAGCAAGCAACAGCGGCGCTCTGGTGGCAAACCACATCGGTGGCAAACCACCACAGCAAGGCAGCGGTCTGGTGGCTCGGCCTGGCGAGGAAAGGCTGCCACCGCTGCCTCTTCTCCAGGTGCTGCCTTCACACTTTCCGGGCAGCCAAAATGGCTGCCGGGAACTGCGCATGCTTCCCTCCCAACCCTCCATCAGGCTCACTGATGCATCGGTGAGGCTGATGGGGGGTTCTGGGACCAGCCATCCACGCATGTGGCTTCCCTCCCAAAACTAGTCTTGTGACAAACAGCCATCCACTTACAAATATGAAAACCTTTTAGTCTCAATTTTATCACATTCTCCAAATTCTACTTGCATTTATTTCTTGTCCTTGTTTTGGATTAGATTTTGATGCTTTTTCTTCTTCTTCCCACACTAGAATTCTTACACTGTGGTTTTTCCAATTTCTCCTAACATGCAGATTTATTTCCATATTTTACCTAGTTTATGTATTTTCTCCATTGACTCAGCATGGCTTATGTGATTTTTTTAAAAATGTATTTTAGCCACTCACATTTTAATGTGTATGTACATTATAGGGACTGTGGTGGCTCAAGTGGTTAAGATGCTGAACTGGAAGGTCGGCAGGTCTGCAGGTCGAGACATGAGTAGTGCATGAAAGAATGAGCTCCCACCTCTGTTCCAGCTCCTGCCAACCTAACAGTTTGAAAGTAAGAAATTGCAGTAGATAAAAAGGTACCACTTCGGTGGCAAGGTAAACAGTGTTCCATGCACTCCGGTGTCATGGCATTCCTGCCACATGTCCATGTCCATGGAAATGTCTGCAGATGCAGACAACGCTGGCTCTTTGGCTGTAAACAGAGATGAGCACTGAACCCTAGAGTTGGATACAACTAGCTTTTGAGCAAAGGTGACCTTTACAGTTTGGTATGTACTTGACTTCTTTGAAATATACCATATGTCTCACAAATATGAATATTCTGAGGACAGAATCTAATGAGATTTTCCATACAGTATCTGCTCCCAATTCATTTCTTTCTTTGGAGGTGCTACTTGTTACCAGAAAGTTGCCTCACTCAGAAAACAAGCCACAGAATTATGTTGCAACTATTTAATCATCACTCAGATTAGCCTACAAAATGTTAAAGCTCTTTTAAAAAAAAATAGACATTACAAAAGCAGTAAAAACAAGAGATGTTAGAACAAATTCAAATATTTTACAAGTCACAAGGATCATTCACTAAAAGTCTTCACTTATCAGGCTAAATGCTTGCCAGAATGCCTACAGGACTTAATACCATCTCTCATTTCAGCATTGACTTTCACAAAGCTTTTCTTTATAAAGGACCACACAGAGATGCTGAACACAGCAAGTGGGAAAACTCTGGGCTTGTCTACACTGGTCTTCTCAGGCATTTGAAGAGTTGTTTTCCAAAAGCTACCCGGGGGGGGGGGGGATGTTGGTATGATTCTTATGCTGATGTCCAGACAGCATTTTCTCCTTCAAAGGAGCAAGCTTCTCAGCCCTACCCTGATCAATGTAGAAGCAGGTCCTTTATACTGTCATTGAGGAGGCTGCTGAAGCAGTACCTATTTATTTACAGTTGTACCTCGCTTAAAGAGCATAATGCGTTCCACAGGATTGCTCTTTAAGCAGGTTTGCTCTTTAAGCGAAACACCATTGTAAATGACCAATTGTGGAGGGGATTGCGAACCCCAATTTATTTGTTAAGCGAGTTTTGGGTTGGTTTTATTTGTTAAGCGAAGCGAACATTCAGAGAAAATTCTGCTCTTTAAGCGAGTTACTCTTTAAGCGAGATGCTCTTTATGCGAGGTTTGACTGTACTTGCAATTTCTTGCTTTCAAAATGCAAAGTTTTCAGGAGCTTGGCCAGATGACAAGTATTTGGGTACTGAATGCTTACCTGTTGACCTTCCAGTCATTAAACTCAGTAGCAAGGGAATTTAGTTGAACCCCTGATGGGGTCTCAAAATAAGGCAGGTTGGAGTGGATTGGTTCAATTTACGTGTGAACTTGGTCAGACAAAACTGACCCCAATTCACCCCAATTCACCGGTTATATACCTGTGTAGACCGCCTCTCTGTTAAGACTAAAGAAGTGGTTTGCTCCTCATGCTGGAACTGTAGTCAAAGTAGCTGAGTACCACTTCTATTTGTCTCACAGCAGTCCAGTTGGAATGATGCTTTGAGATAATATTATTTGCGCTGAACCAATGTGGGAAATTAGAAAAGCATCAGATTGCTTTGTCTGCAGTGTTGCATTCATCAACATAATCCAGCGAATATTGGCAATTTGGTCTCTAGTTCCCCTGTTTGTACTTCTGGAGATTCTTGATCCATGTACTGCTGGAGCCTAGCTTGTAGGACACGGGTTCTCAATCTTTTAAAGCCAGGCGCCAAGTCACACTCCCTCAGACAGCTTTGGGGGCCAGATGGCCATTTTGCCCTTCCTCCACCACATGGCACTTCCTGGTGTGGTGGAGGTGCTGGTGCACCACATGAAATGGTGCTATGGGCTGCATCCAGCTGGCAGGCTGCAGGTTGAGAATCTCTGTTGTAGGATCTTGAGCATGACCTTGCTCAAGTGTGGGATGACTGCAACTGTATGATAGTTTGAACATTCTTTGGCATTCCTCTTCTTTCCAATCCTGTGGCCACTGCTGTGTTTTCCAAATTTGCTGACATATTAGGGTTTTTTCCCCCTTCCTGGTATATTTATATGTATTTTTGTGTGTGACTGTTTTTAATGTGTGGGTTTTCTGTTAGCCAACATAGTTAGAAAATCTTCTAGATAAGTTGGGTATAAATATAATAAATAAATAAAATTTGAGTGCAATACTTTAATGTCATCATCTTTAAGGGCTTTAAATAGCTTAAGTGGAATACCATAATCTCCACTAGCTTTGTTGTTAGTAATATTTCTAGGGCTCACTTGACGTCATACTCTAGGATGTCTGGCTTGAGGTAAGTAATCACATCATCATGGTTGTCTGGATCATTAAGATTTTTTTTAATAGCAGCCATGTTAGTCTGTGTTTCAGGCATATCAGAGAATAAACAAAACATAAACAAAAATGCAGTAGCACTTTAAAGACTAACTTATATTTTAATGTGAGAATTAGTGGATCAAGTCCACTTCATTGGACATGGGAGTGAGACTTCATGCCATCAATGTATATAAATCAGATACAGAGGCACAGAGTGAGTGGTCAGCATGACAGATAAGTATACAAATCAATATTGCTTTTTACAACTGGCAGTAGCAGATGATATCTGGCAGTTATTCAGTTTTGATCCAAATGTCTCTCAGGGTCATTAAGGTCCTTCTTGCATAGTTCCTCTATGTATTCTTGCTACCTTTTCTTAATCTGCTTCTGTTAGATCCCTACTGTTTTTGTCTGTTATCATGGCCATTTTTGCTTGATACGTCCCTACATTTCCCCAATTTTCTTGAAGAGATCTCTAATTCTACCTTTCTGTTGTTTTCTTCTATTACTTTGCACTGTTCATTTAAGAAGGCCTCCTTATCTCTCCTGGCTGTTCTCTGGAAATCTGCATTCAGTTGGGTGAATCCTTCTCTTTCACCTTTGTTTTTAATTTCCTTCTTTCTTCAGCTATTTGTAGGGCTTTATCAGACAACCACTTCATTTTCCTGCATTTCTTTTTCTTTGGGATGGTTTGGGATGGTTTTAATTGCTGCCTCCTATATGACGACATGAACATCAGTCCATAATTCTTCATACACTCTGCCTGTCATGTCTATTCCCTTAAATCTGTTCTTTACCTCCAGTGTATATTCATGAGGGATGTCATTTAGGTCATACCTGAGTGGCCTAATGGTTTTCTCTACTTTCTTCATTCCAAGCCTGAATTTGGCAATCAGCTCATGATCTGAGCCACAGCCCACTTCAGGTCTTGTTTTTGCTGACTGTATAGAACCTCTCCATCTTTAACTGCAGAGTGCTTAATCAATCTGATTTTGGTGTTGGCCATCTGGTGATGTCCATGTGTAGAGTTGCTGGAAGAGGGTATTTGCTATGACCAGTGCATTCTCTTGGCAAAACTCTATTAGTCTTTGCTCTGCTTCATGTTGTACTCCAAGTCCAAATTTGCCTGTTATTTCAGTTACCTTTTGACATCCTGCTTTGGCATTCCAATCTCCTATAATGATAAGGACATATTTTTGTGTGTGTATCAATTCTAGAATGTGTTGTAGGTCTTTATAGAGCTGGTTGACTTCAGCTTCTTCTGCATCAGTGGTTGGGGCATAGATTTGGATTACTGTGATGTTGAATGGTTTGCCTTGAATTCAGACAAAATGATTCTGTCATTTTAAAGATTGTATCCCATTACTTCTTCCCTCATTCTTTTATTTACTATAAGGGCCACTCCATTTCTTCTAAGGAATTCTTGCCCACAGTAGTAGATATAATGATCCCCTGAGTTAAATTCACCCATCCCTGCCCACTTTAGTTTACTCATTCCCAAGAAGTCAATGCTTGGTCTTTCCATCTCATGTTTGACCACATCCAGCATTCCTTGATCTTACATTCCAGGTTCCTATGCAATATTCTTCTTTACCTCATCAGACTATCCTTTCACCATCAGATTCAGCCACAGCTGACCATCTATTCAGCTTTGGCGCAGCTGTTTCACTCTTTCTGGGGCTACTTGTACTTGTCCTCTGCTCTTCCCAAGTAGCACATTGGACAACTTCTGACCTGAGGGGCTTGTCTTTCTGTGTTATATCTTTTAGCCTGTTAATACTGTCCATGGAGTTTTCTTGGCAAGGACACTGGAGTGGGTTACCAGTTCCTTCTCCAGTGGATTGTGTTTAGTCTAAGTCTGTCCATCTTGGGTAGCCCTACACAGCATAACCCATAACCTCATTGAACCACACAAGCTCCCTTGCCTTGGTAAGGCAACAATCCTTGGAGGGGGTGAAGCCATATACACCACAATAATTGAAAATGCTTACCCACCAGTAGAAAGGGACAGTAGGATAGAAGACTAGCTGGAACAATCAAGCTCTCTTTCTAATATACTGATATATACTGAGCAGACAGACCAAACGAAAGCCTGCTCCACTCTGGTCTGGCTGCCCAAGTCTCATTTCCCTCAACCTGGCTGGCCAATTGGAAAGGAGCAAGAAAGGACATTACTATGGCTGGCTTTCCAGGAAACATGGACCCATTATGCCAATGAAAGCCCAAGGATTTGGCTTTTTGCCAGTCCATGCCACTATTCCAAGGTTTGGGGTAATTCTTTCAACACTATATGCCTGGCATTTTCTGCTACCACTTCAAAACTTACAGAAGTTTAGAAAAAGCTTTCCCCTGATTTAAAACCCAGAGGGGCAGGATGGTCATTGAAATATACATCTACATTTTATGGAGATTCTTTGAGGTTTTTTTTTTACTGTTAGTTGTTAACTCATTCCTTATGTCTCTGGGCATAATGCCTGCCCATAATTGATTTTATCAATAAGGTTTAACTTTGAGTAGCTTTCAAAGAATATTATTCCTTGCTGAGATCTTTTGTTATGTCTTTTGGTAGTATTTTTTAGAGGTCAGCATACGATCCCAAGTAAAATCTAGGATTCTTGATGCAAAACATTGACTTGGTTGGACAGCCTTCCAGCTAACCTGAAGTTTTGAAGATGTCTGCTAATTTCTAAGACAAAAGGCACACCCTGGAATTTTGGCATAGTTGGTTTAGTTTCTGTTATACATTAAGTTCTTCTAATGCACTTTTTACAAAATGTTCCATTGTTGACAACTGTCCCACTGAGCAGCAAGGGTGAGATTGTCAGTATAAATAAAACTTCTATTACATTGAGAAAGTAGCTGATCATTGGAACAAATTTCAACAAAAATAAGAGCCATTAGAGCGCCCTGAACTGTAATTGAAAACTAACAAAAAGTCTCGTGTTTTGTAGAATAGTTGTTGTTACTTTAATGATTTTATAATCCTTGGTTAAATTATAGAATAGTTCAGTAATACCTGATGATGAACAGTGTCATAGTGTGGAGAGGTTAAAAAAATAGTTCTGTGATCTTCCTAATTTCAAAGCCATCCTCAACATGTTGCATATAAATGTAGTACTGTATATGTCTTATATAATTCCCCCCAGATCTAATACCAACCTGTCATAAGATGTGGAATGTTTCTACTATCTCCATTAGATAGTTAAGACTCATTCTTTCCAGGATTTTGCAGAAATGACAAATGAACTAACCAGAAGTTTTTTGGATCTGAAGGTTCTTTTCCAAGTTTCAGGAGCATTCATAACTTTCTCCAAATTTTTAGGATCCTGAGAGAGTCAACAAAGTTATAAAAGAAATTAAGGAGCCACTTTTCTGCTACTGTGGCAAAATGTTTTGTCTCTTCTACACAGATTCCATGAGGACCTTCTGCCTTGCTGTTTTTGCAACTAATAGCTTTTCCCAATTTACTTAGATTGAATGGTCTTGTAAAGTCATTGGTCTCTAGCTGCTAGTTTCTTCCAAGTATCTAATTCCTTATGGAGATGTTCAGATTTGTCATTAATGTGGAATTGAGGGGATATTTTATTTGCTGAAATGTTCTCATGAGTAGAGTCTTTAGTTGGGTCAATGTTAAGCTGCTTTAATAATGTTCAAGCAATTTGACTGTTTCTTGACATTTTATTTCTTCCATGAGCTTTATTATTATTTCTTTTGGATTCTGAGATCAAAGAAACTAATATCTGCTCAGCCAAGATGATTTTTCCACTCAATGGATTTTGTGAAAAATAATTCATTTGGGCAACTTTTTTTAATGCTAGGTCTTGGAGCTAGTTAATTTTGGATTTGTAAATCTTAGACAGTTGGGATGATCTCTTCACTTCCTTGACAAACCATTCATAGACTCTGGGCCCAAAGAAATGTTTGTTATAATTCCATCCAGTGTTGTACAGTACTGTACTGAACTTCTGCCTATTGGTGTTTTTTTAAATTAATCTCCTGTGGAATGATCCTGTTGATGGTTAGAGTTCTGGCATGATGTGGCAATTTTATAGGCTGGTATTGTTTCTTTGGAATTGGATTACAGACTTCATGCACTGGCCTATAACATAACTAGCAAATATCAGGTCTAGTTTATAGCCACATTGTCATAATCTATGATTGAAATAATTGTTTCCAATGTTGTTATGAAGTATATATTGCCCAGATACTACTGTAGGTATTCAGATCTTTGTGTATAATATTCGTTCGTTCGTTCGTTCGTTCGTTCGTTCGTTCGTTCGTTCGTTCGTTCGTTCGTTCGTTCGTTCGTTCGTTCGTTCGTTCGTTCGTTTACCAAACTGCAGTGGCTTAGTGGTTAAGATGCTGAATTTGACGATAGGAAGCTTGGCAGGTCAACAGTTTGAGACCAGACTGCTACATGACAGAGTGAGTTCCCTCCTCTGTCCCAGCTCTTGTCAACCTAGCAATTCAAAAGTAAGAAATTACAAGTAGATAAATAGGTACCACTTTGGTGGGAAGGTAAACAGCATTCCATACACTCTGGTGTCTTGTCATGCTTGCCACATATCCATGGAAACATCTGCAGATGCAGACAAAGCAAGCTCTTTGACTATAAACAGAGATGAGCACCAAACCCTAGAGTCAGATACAACTGACTTTCAGTAAGAGCAACCTTTTATTTATTTATTTATTTATTTATTTATTTATTTATTATTTATTAAATTTGATACCCCGCCCCAATCGGGAGGACCCGACTCTGGGCGGCTTACATCCTGATAAAAACAGAAATAAAACCTAAACACTCAATATCAATAAAAGCGTCAAAATTAAAAAATCATCAGAAGTTAAAACAACGCAGAACTACACACCAGTATTCCCACATTTCAACCCAGGGAGGCAGTCCTTATATAAGCCACTTGGTATGGGAACCCACATTCCCGAGTCCCCAAACCTGTCCTTCCAGCCAGGTTTTCACGCCCTTCCAGAAGGGTATTTAAATTGTCTGGGATTATAAACGGCTACAAGTGATGAGTGCAAGTAAAGATAGCCATTTCTAATTTAAGTGTTTCTAGAGTGATGCTATCATACAAAGTATTAATTTGTGTGCAAAAAAAGGGGCCGAGGAAACAGCTGATCTCTCTGTTTTCCTGTTTTTTCTGCCTTATACTCTGGTAACTAGAAGGAAGTGGAAGAAGAAAATGCCAAAGCAAGACTGCAGTTGAACATTAAGGAGATAAAATCATGAATATAGAAAAAATACACAACTTTAATGTAGAGCTCCCATGGCACAGTGGTTAAGCTGTAGTACTGCAGACAAAACTGCTATTGTTGTGAGTCCAGTCTTAGCAGGCTCCAAGTTGACTCGGTCTTTTATCCTTCTGAGGTTGGTAAAGTGAGTACCCAGCATGCTAGGGGAGACATGCTAATTACATTGTGAACTGCTATGGGGCAGTATATAAGTGTAATTGCTATTGGTGTTTCAAGACAATGAAGAAATTAAACTGCCAGAGAGTGCTATGCACTATGGGACAGTATATAAGTTTAAATAAATAAATAGTGTGATGTGTGCTATAATATGGTATTTATATAGGAGTCATTCATGTAAAAGTGGCAAACAGGGCTGAAGATACCAATTCAGGGAAGTGTTGAAAGATTGGTGTATACCAGGGATTCTCAAGTTGCGGCCCATGGCACCATTTCATGTGCCCCCACCACCACCGCCTCCACCACACCAGGAAGTGCCATGTGGTGGAGCAACAGAAAAATGGCTGTCCGCCTCCCGAAGCTGCCTGAGGGAGTGTGACCCAGTCCCCGGCTTTAAAAACTTGAGAGCTCCTAGTGTATACTATAATAATAATAATTTAATGTCAGAAATTATTCTGGGTTGAAAGGATTTTTCCTGGAGAAACTCTACACAAGGGATGCCCTAATGAGGCTCCTTTCATCTTCCCAAGATCTTTTCCCGCCAAAGTGGTCCTTATTCATCTACTTCAGTGATGGGATGTCACCGGTTCCAGACGGATCTCTGGAACCGGTAAGACCAATCCCAGAGGGTTCTCCGTGAGGGGAAGTCCACTTTTGGGGCGTCCGGTTCCGGACGCCTGACCGAAAGAAAAAAAAAAATTAAAATCGGAGCGAAAATGGCTCCAATTGACTGCGCATGCGCAGAAACTCAATCTGACGCATTGCACATGCGTCAGATTGAGTTTCTGCGCATGCGCAGTCAATTAGAGCCATTTTCGCTCCGATTTTCAAAACATTTAGAACTTTCAGGGCAGCGGCGGCGGCGGCAGCCCTCTGAGGGGGGCGCCTCCCCGCGGCACGTTGAGGGCTGCCTCGGCCGTCCGCTGCTGACAAGCCCCATGCCCTGGGGACGCCCGGCGGGGTACACCGCTGCCGCCGCCGCCGCCGGGCGCCTGTGGGCCGGGTGCCTGCACCCGGCGTCCACAGCCGCCGCCCGCCGCCGCCGGATCTGCCGCTGCCTGAATCCCTGTGGACTCCTTCTTGGGTCGGTCCCTTTTGAGCTCGGCTGCCGCGCGCTGCGGAGGAGGAAGCTGTAGGCGGCGGCGGTGCGGCATGGGGACGGCCCAGGGAGGCGCAGCAGCCGCGGCTGCCCGTCGCCCCTCGCCATGGCCGGAGACGGGCTAAAAAGGTACCGGCCCAAGGAGGACGCCACAGGGGTGCAGGCAGCTCCGGCGGCGGCGGCGGCTGTGGACAGCAATCGGGGTGCCGGGTCCCAAGAAAGGTAAGCGAGGGGTTTTTATTTGGGGTGGGTGGGTAATTTATTTGTGTTTTGGGTGGGTGGTTGTTTTTATTTTATTTATTTATTTGTGTCTGGGTGGGTGGGCTGAGAGGGAGGGGTGTGTGTGTATGTTTATTTTTATTTTTTATTTATTTTTATTTTGGCCCCGCCCACAACGTCATGACGTCATGACGTCGGCCGTGACGTCATGACGTCATGCCATTGGCCACGCCCATGACGTCCGTGACGTCATGGCATGGTAGTAGAATTTTTGTCATCCCATCACTGATCTACTTGCAATTTTTTTGCTATCAAACTGCTAGGTTGGCAGGAGCTGGGACAGAGCCAAACGTTCAAACTGTCATGCAGTACCCGGGTCTTGAACTGGTGACTTGCCAGCCTTCCAGCTAACAAGGCAAACTTCTTAACCACTGAGCCACCACAGCCCTTGATTTTGTATCAGTATATACTGTTTATACTGTATATAGTGTACACAGTATACAGTGTATACACAGTGTATATACATAGTGTATATACTGCGTATACAGTGTACACTGTGATTTTGTCTTTGAAAGGAAATTCAGTAAGAGATATGAAGGGGGAAATGGTGAAGAATAGTCTGGGTGAGACTACTGAGATAGGCAAAGGTCTTATCCAGTATGCAGCATTTCTTCCTGTTGGGGCCTATATATATATATAGTTTGTTCTGTGGCTGGATAGCTCAGTGACAGCTGGCTGAATGACTCAGTGTGTTAGATATTTAGCTATGGAGCCAGAGGTTGGCAGTTCAGTTCCCCTCTGTGCATCCCAGAAGAGCCAGCCTGTATAGCTTTGGGTTCATATGCAGCCAAGCCCTTAGACATAATTGCATCTACTCAGACCTACTGGATAGAGGCTCCAAACTTATGGACCTAGCAAAGATATTTCTGAGACTATGGCACACACACACCCTTTGTAAAGACCAAATTAACTGGGCAAGACTCTTATTAGATGCAGTCTACTGTATCATAGACTCAGAAGAGAAAATGAAAGAACACCATGGGTTGTTACCTTCAGCTCAAAACTGAAATTCCATGGATACATCATGAATGATCTACAGTCCATTTTTGACAAAAATATGTGTGACTCTCTCAAGCCCTTGCTGGCAGATCTGTACTTGCTTAAAAACAATCTCCCAATTTCAAACAACTATTACACAATAGACTACACAACACTGATACAGAGATGGGAAGTAAACCCTACTACAAATCCAGTTCTGTCCCCATATCTACTCTGGTAGTTCAGTTATAGGCCCCAACAATGTCATTTACAACATGAGTTGCTTGTTTCCTTGTTCCTCTGCTAATGTGATCTGTGCCATCCTTCGCCATATTTGTCCTTCTGCATTCCATGTAGGACAAACATGACAATCTCTATACAAAAGAATTAATATATATAAATCTGAAATCAGAAATGGCAACATATAACCTAGTTCTGAACATTTTAGTCTTTCATGAGATTCTTTGAATAATCTGAAAGCAACTGTCATATTTTTTTTAAAAAATTACAGAACTAGATTTGAAAAAAGGATAGTTGGGAAAAGGTTAAATAAAAATATTGGAAATCCAGTTAAAACATTGATCAAGGTCTACTAGCACATTACCAACTGTGAGATCCAACACCAATCCCCACTATTTAACAATTGTACCAATAAAGCATTTGTTACTTTGTAGACTGACTAACTGTTGTAGACTAACAGTAACTGCAAATTGAAACCATTCCTGGCTTGGTGGTCCTATTCCTGGGCTAACAAACCATTGTTACTTTGTCCATTGCATGTCTGGCCAGACATCCCACTACGGTAATGGAGTAGACCATACAGCCAGCGACTCAATGCCGAGTGTCAGACAGTGGTTAACTAACCTGACTCCCTAAAGGAGCCAATGGTTATGGGCGGATGAGCACCTTTAGGTGGGGTGATGGTCTCCTCAGTGGAGGAAATGCCACTGCAAACCATCACATTGGGCCAAACAACAAAATGAGCGGAGGAGGAACTCTGATTCCCAACGGTCATGGAGGCAGAAGAGGCCATGCCAGATGGCCTGGCTGTGAAGGTGCACCTTGTCTATATCCTCATGGCTGTTGCAGTCCATTGTTGTCCCGGTGTTAAATTCTGCATGTCTCATTTCATGTGTGCTGCAGGAAATGGCTCCGTGATCATACTTCATGGCAAGCTGGGATCCACCTTAAACAAATTCACACCAATGACATTTTTCCTACTTCAGGAAAAAATACATTCTCTGATATGAGTTGCAGTCAGCAACAACTTTATACATGAGGCCATGTATAAATATGCCAGTCATATAGTCTGACTCTGATATCTGAAGAAGAGTTGATCCATGAAAGAACGCATTGGAACAGGGTGCCCAAACTATGGCCTGCAGTGCCAATTAATCCAGTCCACACTGCCCACGCTGGTCCCAGAAGCAGAAGTAAAATGCACATGTGCGGGCACAGAACGCACCTGCGCATGCACAGAATGCTGCCATAAATGAGCCATGGCTGTCATAAACACATTTACAAAAGCTGCAGGTTATTTACAGCAGTATTCTGCATATGTACGGGTGCATTCTGCATATGCACATGCACATTTTACTTCCACTTCCGGTGGGAGGAACCACATGACTGGCACGTGCCCCCAAAAGTTTGGGCACTCCTTCATTAGAATATAACAGTTATCTTTTAAGATGCTACAATGTTTTTGTCTTTTATTTTATTGTTTTGTTTTGTTTTTGCTCAATTGAGCTTGATGTGTTTGTTTACTTGAAGAAATTGAATATTAACTCAGAGGAAGACAAACTAGTCAATACCTGCAATTTATGTTCGTGGGGCCAGAGCGCTAGCACCATAAGACTCCTTTTCTTACAGGACAGTGCTTCCATCTGTTAGAATCATATGCATTTCAAGCCAAAACCTATATATTCTAGTGGAAACAGTATGTGTAATCCAAGGGTAAGCATATTCAAATTAGCAGGAAAACAGATTAAGTTGAATTTTTTGGGTTGCTGCTTTTTGAAACCATGGAGTCAACAAGAAAGTAATATATTTTAAGACCATATACATGTAATTATTTGCTAGTGAATTACGACTTGGAAGACTACAGATAAAAACAGTATGCTATATTCATTCAAGGAATAATATTATTACATATGATACTTAATAAAACAAAAAGTATGCTCCAAACCCTAAACTATCATTTTCCTAGATTTCAATCAGGATATTGTGCAATTTTTTTTAAAAAAAAATTAAGCTTTTTCACATATAGTTCAGAAATGTAACTGTTTTATCAGATGGGATGCAATTTAGGGGGAAGGCACACACATTAATGATATACCATATCAAGTTATTTGTGTAACAATGAAGAAAACAAAAACCTAAAATACAATTTTTAATCCACTGGTAGGTGAATTTGAAAAGATCTCTTTAAAATACAAAGATCAATAGCTAGTTCTATAATCTATACAAGGGATGGTTCTTTTAGAGACCGAGTGCCCAAACTGCAACCCAAAACCCACTTATTTATCGCAAATTGCCAACACAGCAATATGGATGGAGAAAATACTCCCACTGGGCTGCTGGGCAGAGGGAGGAAGTGGTCCCATTGGGGGAGGGAGGAAACACTCCCATTGGGTTGCTGGGTAGAGGGGTGGGGCAAACTCTGTGCTGGAGTGACTGCATGGGTACCCACAGAGAGGACTCCAAGTGCCACCTCTGGCACATGTGCCATAGGTTCACCACCACATATCTATGCTTTGCTTTTTACATTAAATATTTTAAATGTATCGCAAAGGATTGGACATTGAGAATCCTTTAGCTCAATGGTGACGAACCTATGGCATGCATGCCAGAGGTGGCACTTGGAGTCCTCTCTGTGGGCACCCATGTGGTTGCCCCAACAGAGTTTGCCCTGCCCAGCAGCCCAAGAGTGAGGAATCATGGTATCAATTTATACACATCAAGTACAGAGGTGCAAAGTGATTGGTTAGCATAACAGATAAGTATGCAAATCAATAGCTGCCATCATTAAAGCATAAAGGAGGGCATGAGTGGAGATTTCTGAACTCCATGGAAACTGCAAGCATTAGAGGAGGAGGAGCTTCCTTGTTCTTAGGCTTTGTAGAAACTTACTTTGAAAAAGATCCCAGTTCCCTAATGATTTGCATTTGCCATTGAGCCACTTGTGCTGATGGTAGAAGTGACAGGTCAACTGAATGCTGCTCTTTCATGACAAGCTAAGGTTCCTGCAAACTCCTAGCTTATCATTGTCATTTCCCATTTTCACTATGTATGGCAGCTTTTTGGGACACCCTGTAGGTGCATAGCTTACACCAGATCTTCTTCTTGTGCCATATTCAATTTTGAATATTGACGATCATCATGGCAATCAGCCATGAAGACTGTCCAGCAAATATAATACAATGGCTTTTCATCTGCCTTCTGCATCACAGCATGATTGCTGTACCACTGATTCAGCTCCACGAGTCACTTTCTGGTCCTGAGCCCTTTTGGCATGCAAAGTCCTCCACAGCCCCTGGCTCCTGCTCTCCATCAATTATTTTGGAAAAGCACCATCTAGCACTTCAGCTTATTTTAAGATAAAATCTTTCCTGTGTGCAATCAACCTTTTTAAAAGACTTCTATGGATTTAATTTCATGGTGTTCGTGAGACAGCAACCAAAAGCATCACAACTGTTGTTAAGTCCAGCTACTCCCTGGAAAGTTTCAGAAGTAAACTGTATTTCTGCAATAGTAACATAAGGATTTGACTGCCTACTAGTGCAGTACCTGGTGGGCAGACAGATGGGCCTCCTTGTTAAAAGAAGCACAAAAAAACGAGTGAAGGAGAACATCTGTCATTTTTCTGCCCAATGTTTTCCACACTTTGCATATAATGCAATTCCCTTGTTTTTTAGTTAATAGTTGGCAATGATATTCAAAATAACAACTGGCAAATTTTAGCACTGTTAATTTGAGAAGGCATTTGATACATATAAATATTAAAAAGTCACAAAAGAATAGAAGAGATCCTTTTTTCCTATACTGCTGCTTTTAATCCTTTTGAATGTGCGAATATGGAAAAATAAGAAGTTTCCAACCCACTGCCAAGATTTGTCCTCTTTGCAGTAAACGTGCAAGCTGTCCTTGTAGTCAGAAGAGTTCAGAATTCCTAGGCATTGTAACAGAGTATAAATTCTCATAGCTGCAACCTCTCTGAATTCTAGCTACGGTATATATTTCCAAATATTGGATTTATGTAGTCTCTTGATCCTGGAACTTAACAAAAATATAAGAGGACCTTTGTATATTTCAGTTAGTGCAATCTGAAGATATGGACAGGATTTTTGAAGAGGTAAAAACCCATTTCCCTTTCAAAACAAATGTTTTTATTGTCAACTTTATTGGTAAATCTTCATTTACAAATATCCAATTGCTAGTCCCAGCTAGAGTGGACTTGTTGACTCGGTGCTTGATCCAACAGTTGATCCAATAGATCTACTGTAGCTGGGACTATAAGATATTGGCCACTGTATAGTATTCTAACTATTGCATCCCAAGTGAGTTTCAAATTGCTGAGCAAAGTCCAGGGCGTATGAATAGGGCAACAATTTGTTCATGTTTTTGAGTAGCAGCTCTAACAGACTAACTAAATATGGATATAAGAAAAAATAGTAGAGCCTCTGATCTCACGTTACAAGTCTCTTAAGCCATTCTTATTCACATAAGAATAGATTTTGCATGCTAAATTTCAGGAGGCGTTATATCAAACTTGTTAGCATTACTATGTCATCGTCCCCCCCACACACACACACACACTTCTTATTATTACAGAATGTCATCATTAGTGTTGTGCTTAGGTGTACACACTGTAGAAAATCAAGAAGAAAGTTATGGAAAGTGAAGTACATTATACTTTACATTTTTAAAAGGTTTACATGCAGAATTGCTGGGTAGATTTTTGGTGATCAGAATCTGGTGTGCAATTCACTGAACAGTAAATATAGATTTACCCTTTGAAATAATCAACATTTCTTTGATTACCAAAGGCTCAAAAATTATATTATTACAGGTACTTTGTGTCCAACTCTTATCAGCATCTCCCACTCTTAATAAGGAAGTTTCTTCAGCTCTGCTTACTGAAAGAAGACACCAGAAAACAAGTTCTTTCTTCCCTTTTATGCTCTAAAGGTCTGACTCCTCCCTTCTAGCCTCCTTGGAACTTGACTCTACTCCCAAACCCTTGTTCTTTCTAGAAGGTGCCCTGGTCTCCAAACTTTCTGGGCAAGCCACAATTGTCCTCTTCTTCTAGCTCCAGCAGAGACTACTGGGGTTGGCAGCTGCACAGGAGGTGGTGAGGCAACTTTTTAGGGACAAGGTGGCCCTAGCTAGGTCACATGGGAGAAATACTGGGGTGGAAGTCACAATGGATAGCCTGATTCTGTGACCCTCTGTGACCACTTCACAGCATGTCAGATATCATTGTAACATGTCAGTGTTTAAGGCAGATATTGCATTACAAGGCAACAGAGAATGCCAGACAGTTGAGTTAAACCAAAAACCTTACTTCATTCAATTACACAGATTGTTGTTAAATAGTTTGACACGCGGTCAAGTACAATAGAGACCTTTAGAGACAAAGCAGAAAAAGAGAAATACGAAAGCGTACAGAGCCCCAAAATCCTAACTAAAACATGAACTTTAACATGCAAATTTCAGCACCTATCATGGGAATTATGCAGCTGGACTGATTTTGATATACAAACAGCACAGCTGTCTTTTTGTTGATCTGCCTTTATTTGCTAGCTAGATAGACATAGTTGGCTTAGAAATGGGACACAAAATTCTGTGAAAATTTCTTTTCTTTGTGTGTAGGCCAGCTCACTTAAAATCATTAGAAGTTTTGCTGTTGACCTCAACTAGATGTGGACTGATTTTTTCTAGTTTTTGTAACAACGCACTTTAGCAATAATGTTTTTCTCTGGTGGATAAACAGCTGTTTGTTTTGATAGTCAGATGCAAAGAAATAAAGGCAAGACTAACATTATGCAAAGCTAAGTATATGGTCCTTTATTTATTCAGAGCATAGCTAATTGGAACAATGTGTTTACTGAAGAAAAAATTCCACATATACATGCTATTAAGTTACTATATATACTCGAGTATAAGTTTGGTTTTTTAGCCCCCAAAATGAGGTCCAAAAATGGAACTTGACTTGTACTCGGGTCAACATAAACACTCAAAAATATACCCACACAAATGTCTAAATTAACTAATTTTACCATATTTTCAACTTCTCCCTCAACTTTTTTTAATCAGTCAGTGTAGTTTAACCTGTGATCGTTTATTATAATCTGGTGATTTTTTAAAAGATTTAATTTTTTTATCTTTTATACTGTTAAATTTGTGGTTTTAAGGGAATGTTTTTATTTCTTTGTTGTTGTGATTATTTATAATGTTTAAACTGCCCTGAGTCACCTCAGTGAGGAGGGCGGTGGATAAATATGAATGAATGAATGAATGAATGAATACTTGGGTCAATCTATTTTCCTAATTTTAGAGAGCCAAATTAGGCACCTCGACTTATATTCAGGACGACTTATAGTCGAGTATATACGGTAAATATATGAAGCTGTTATTTTTACATGTAAAACATAGAATTACCAATTAGCAGTTAAACAGGAAAACACAAAACATCTGTAGAGGTTTCATTTATTTTCAAAATAAATAACTGTGTTTTTATATTAATACAAGAATACAATAATTATACATTACAATAAACAATAAAACAAACAAAAACCACTATTACAATATACAAAAGCACTGTGTTCTCCCTTCACCTTGCAGTACAATGTGTATGTTTTTTACCTTGTATCTACTATAATCTCTTTAATTTGTAATGTATCCTTTCCAAAATTATATTTGCTCTTTGCCTGTTTTTTCCTTTCACTTTTATCAGTGTATAGTCCTGAAACTCTCCCCATATTTTTTTAAAATTGGATTTCTTTAGAATTCCTTTTTTGACTCTTAATTATAATGCAAATTTATTGTTTGTTGCCATTTTCCACATTTCTCTGTACTGTACTATTCTTCCAATTCTATTTTGCTATCAGATTTCATTTTCTTAGCTATGACTAATATCATAGCAGTTACCATGGTAGAGATCATGTCTTTCTTTTCTCTCTCAATTTTTTTTACTTCTGAAATCCATCAGTAGGGTTACCATAGTATATTGTAGATTTCTTTTTCCATAGTATATTGTAAATCTTGCTAACTAACCCTTTGCACCCCCACCACCAATAAGAGACGACACAGTGTTATGGATTTATAATTGGCCACTTTATATTATGATAGAATTACGCACAGCCTGCGCTGCGGTGGTAGCACGAGAAGGTAACTACTTAATAGCTTCTCAATTCCTCAGCCTATTTATGTTCCACCCCATATTCCCTGGTGATTAAACCTCTCATTTATTCCTTCACAAAACCGCCAGGCTTTATGAGGCTGCTATCCTTCCTTGGTTAGCCAGGCCTTCCATTTTCCCCATCTGGGCCAGCCTGCTGAGCTGAATTCCTTGAGAATTACTGTAATATCCCTTGCTATTATTCTCCTATCTCGTGCTGCCAGCCAAGCACGAGGTAGAGCAAGCGAGCAGGCAGGCACGCAAGTGCCAAATTTGCAGCTTAGCTCCGGCCTGAAAGTCCGGTCTGCGGCACGAAGCACGTCCGCCCGGAAAGCAGGGAGTGCCCGGTGAGGGATCCCAGGCCCAGGCCTGGAGCCACGAGCCTCCGGATGTGTGTGGGCGGCCCCAGAAATTTTGAGTACTGCTCGAACTGGGGCCAGGCAGCGTGCAATGCAGCTGCCTGCAGTCGCTGCAGACGCCTGGCTTGGAGATAGCCAAGTGGCTGCTGCTCAGTCCGCGTGACCGTGAGCAGCCACCCGCTTGGATCCGGAGCCCAGAATGGCATCCGGGACTGGGGCTAGCCCTTAAATAGGGCTAGTCCCGCCCTGGAACGTCATCACTGTGCATCCCGGTTGAGGTGCTGCAAAGGTCACGCCGGAAGCATTTGCTTCCAGCGTGCTCTCGTTTGATGTAATTTTCTTCCTCTCCAATTCTATAACTAATTCCTTTAACTCTGTTAATTTCCTACATTCTCTACTAAATACATAACTGGTATTTAACTATATTATTATTTCATACTATACTATTAAGTTTACTCTCTAGTATATTAATAAGCAGTCAATACTTAATAACATGAGGTCAGGTAACTAAAAAAATACTAAATATAAGTGTTTAAGAATAAGTGGGTAAGAGTGTTATTAGAAAAAATGGAAATTTTGCCAGGGTGGAGTGTCCCCCCACCTAACTAGAAAATTATGGCCTAGACAGTTGTGTCTGTAAGGTGGATAAGGGGAGGAATATGTGTATATGGTGATTTAGATGTTCTTTGGGTTACCACCAGTTTTTCTTCTTCTGATTTTGTTATTGCCCACGTTTTGAATGCATACAACATTGCTGGTAACATTGTTGTATTGAATACATTTGCCCTGATATTCATAATCAGACTGTCATCTGTTAGCACTGTTTGGTTTATATTAAAGGCAATCCAAGCTGCTTTGTGTCTTCTTATCCACTCACCACATGGTATGTTATATGGTTGGGTTTGCTGACCGATGTAGACATACTCAGTTACTTCTTCAATCTTGGTTCCATTTATGGTGATGGAACCCTGAGTACATTGGCCATTTCTCATCCATTTTATTTTTTGTTAGATTCATCTCCAAACCAACCTGTTTAGAAGAGTAAAAGTATGTATTTGTGGAATTTAGACTCATATTTCTTCAGTAAACACACACACACATATAAACATTTCTTCATTGGTATCAACAAGATTAGTGATTTCATATTTGTATTTGTATTTCGACTTATATGTCGCCCCACTCGCACAGCGACTCTGGGTGGCTTACAGAAGAAACAGTTACAATTACATAGCACATTCCATAGCATAATCCCATAGCATAAAAGCAATTTCAAATATCACATAGTAAATTACAAATATCACATAGCAGGAATAATGTAACATTGGTGGTTTCAGCAATTGTTGGGCCTCTGTCTTCCTCGTCTTGTTGTCTCTTATTGGAGGCTGAACATCATCATAGCAGCTTTGACTTTGGGTGTAGGTGCTTTAAGCTGTGTTCTTGTGTTGTATCCAAAGCAATCTCCAATGCTTTGCAGCTAAAAAGGTATTTTTCCTGCATTTGTTTTCCCATTCATCCATTCCCTTCATCATTTCATGAGTTATGAGCTGTAACATTTCTTATTGTGAGAGTCAAGTGTTCCAGCTTTCACATAAGTGTTTTATGATTCTCTGATCTTTATTTATTTTAGTGCTTTTTATTTATAGCCTGCTTGAGCCAATTCTTTAAAACTCTGCTCAGTCTAGTGGTAGTTGATATTCATTATTGTTGATAGGATTAATGGCTCATCATCTATTGGTAAATAAAACTAAGAGCAAAAGTGAATACACAGACACAAAGACAGACACATGTATGTGTATACATATGTATAAACACACAGGAAGGCAGGCAGGCAAACAAGCATTCACACATAGACAAACATAGAAGCCCTCTGCCTCTTGTAAGGAAGCAGGCAGTAGACTGTGATCAAGTAGTGTGCCCTAATGGAGGAGCCACCATTTAGTCCTAATCTAAAACAGATTTTTGGTTCATCACTGAACTGGCTATTGCCAGAATCTGAGGTAGCTCCAGTATTTGAAAGATGAGTTCCCCAAAGGTTTGATCCTCACAGGATCAGACCTCCTAACCTACAAAGCAGCTCTAGTACAAGCAAGGTTAGGCCCTCACACTGCTGCAGCTGTTAGGCTCCACCTCAAAGCCCTAGAGTAGGTTCTGAACCATCATAAGCTCCACCTAGATACCCTGGAGGGCTGAGCTATATAAGAACTAGCTTCCTCAACCTAGAAGCTATCACAGCAATGAAGGACATTAGGTATTTTGTGGCTTGGCTCCAGAATTATTGACTAACCTGTTGCCTGATTGCCTTGGGTCTTGGTATTTGTGCTACTTGCCATGCTGTAGGCTCTGACAGTTATTTAGTGATGCCTAGAAGAGGACTGGCACCACACAGGAAGTACAGTAGAAACCCGCATAACAAAAAAACTCAGTTCCACAGAGCTCTTCACTGTGTTTTTCCCCCCGCTATGCAGTTCGCTATGGGAGATGCCCTGCATAATGAAAAAAAAAAGTTCATTAACCAGGGTTCCCATTAAGCAGGTATATCCCAGTTACCAAAAAACCTGCATAATGGAAATGTTACGTAGGGTATCTCCTGTATTGGTGAGTAGGGCGGTGGATAAATATGAATAAGAAAGAAAGAAAGAAAAAAGAAAGAAAGAAAGAAAGAAAATAATAAACACTTCATTGTGTGAATTTTTCACTATACAATGTGTCCGTTTTGCAAGGTACCAGTGTACTGAGAAAATCACCTAACCACTCACCTATATGTGCCACTTTGTTCTGTCCATTCAAACAAGGCAATTGGATTAAGTGTTCCTGTGATTGCAGGAATTGCAGCTGACAGAATTAGGCACCACATATTGTCTTCACAACATTCTGGAAAGAATGAACAAATGAGATTCTTTCTGGTGCCTCGTATTAAATAAATTAAAATTTATTAATCCAATGTCTTTCTCTACTTGTTGATAGGTGTAAAGGAAACCAGAGAACAGCCACTAGAGTTTTACAGGGGAAGGGATATATAGTAGGAGGAAGAGGCTATGATATTATACAAGACGGGTGGGCAACTGGTTGCTGGTTGCTCCCAAACTGTCCCCAAATGCAAATAATTTAGATAGCCTCTTGGTCTGATGGCAGGTCAGTAAATGTGAAAAACAGCAGCCATACACAAACAAAAATAGCCATGTGATCCATATACAAAACAAATGTAGAAGGTGATATCTTTATTGCCATAGCTCACATTTATACTGAGACTTGGTTGGATGAACCTGGAGAGTTTAAATCTCTCTCAGCTTTGCCCACCAGTGTTTCATGTTACAGCAGGCAAGACCAGGTTGGGAGGTGGAGGTAAGGAGGAAGAGTTTTAGTGATCTATCCAAATCTGAAACTGCAGGTGGCACCAAAGGTTTTCATTTTTATTCATTTGGCTTAGTTTTAATACAGCTGCCATTCTGTTGGCAATTTGGTCTCTAGCTCCCTTGCCTCTTCAGAATGGTAGTTCTTGATCTGTATACTCATGAAGCCTAGCTTGCAGACTCTTGGACATGACCTTGCTAGCATGTGAGATGAGTGCAATTGTATGATAGTTTGAACATTCTTTGGTGTTGCCTTTCTTTGGAATTGGAACGTAAGCTGACCTTTTCCAATCCTGTGGCCATTGTTGCCTTTTCCAAATTTGCTGGCATATTGAGTACAGCACTTTAAGGACATCATCTTTTAGGGCTTTAAATAGCTCAACTGGAATACCATCATCTCCACTAGCTTTGTTGTTAGTACTGTAATACTTTCTAGGGCTTACTTGACTTCACACTCCAGGATGTCTGGCACGAGGTAAGCAATCACATTATAATGGTTGTTATGGTCATTAAGGTCCTTCTTGTATAGTTCTATGTATTCTTGCTACCTTTTTCTAATCTGCTTCTGTTAGATCCCTATCATTTTTGTCCTTTATCATGGCCACCTTTGCTTGAAACATTCCTTTTATTTACCATTTTTAAAAAGAGATCTCTAGTCCTTCCCCTTCTGTTGTTTTCCTCTATTATTTTGCATCGTTCATTTATAAAGGCCTCCTTTTCTCTCCTTGCTGCTCTCTGGAAATCTGCATTCATTTGGGTGAATCTTTCTCTTTTGCCTTTGCTTTTCTCTTTCCTAAGCTATTTGTAAAGCCTTATCAGACAGCCGCTGCATTTCTTGCATTTGTTTTTCTTTGGGATGGTTCTGATGGCTGCCTCCTGTAAGATGTTATGAACCTCCGCCCATAGTTCTTAAGGCACTCTGTCTATCAAGTCTAAATAAACCCTTAAATCTATTCTTCTCTTCCATTGTACATTCAATTGGGATGTGAGCTAGGTCATACATGAGTATGACTAAGGATTTTCCCTGTTTTCTACACATGTTTACATTGGCTTAAAATAAGTGCCAGAGTGTTCTCAGTATTTTGCTTACATTCTTTCTGCCAATATCATGATGCATAGGCTGCAAGCATGCGCCATGGAAGTAAGCCATATAAAACCTAAATAGACAAATACAGAATTGTATTGTTGGAGGTAGATTGAATTATGCCTGTTTCATGACAGCAATTCACTATTTGTCGCTTACTAGTAATACGCTGGCTCCAAAAGCCTGCAGTGCAGGAGACGATGTAGCTTAATTAATATGAATGTTTGGGTGAAACAATATAGGATAATATTACTGAGAATTATAACACTGGTTCTGTGTAAGATAATGTGTCAGAGTTAGTAATAATATAATGGTGGCTGGATTACTCAGAGTTTGATGCTTTGAAGTCTAGATTGCAGTAATGAGAGTACAAACAACTGATGCTAACGGATCATCTGGTGTATTTTAATTAATTGTGACTTTCTATATTTTAAAATATGCAGTATTATTGGTTTTGCTTCTACTTTACAGCAGCCTTGTGAATTAATAACTTGTCTTCAACAGCCTTGATCAGCTCATGCAAATTCAAGGTGGTGGCTTTCTTTAATGAGTCATTCTATTCTTATTTGGTCATACTCTGCTCTCGCCTTCAACTCTTCTAAACATTATTAACTTTTCTAGTGAGTCTTGCTCCCAAAGTTTGGTAGCCTCTGACTCGATTTGATCTAGAACTCTTATTTGTCTTTCTGGTAGTGTATAATATCCACAAGACTCTCCTCCAACATTTAGAGATGTAAATGGCATTTTCCTGTTTTTGTGTGGGGGGTGTTTTTTACTGGGGGGGGGGATGAAATAGAAAGAAAATTGATTATTGAATGTTGTATTTTTGCACAATGAATAAAATATTTAAGACAAAGTTTTCATATACTGTATTCTCCAAATCATTTCTAAAAACTATCTACAGTATCAGATTATTCTAATTTCTTTGCATTGGGGAAAAGCAAGTCCTAGGTTACAAACTGAACTCTCTAATCCAAGGGCAAGATGTATTTCTTCCTTTAGAGCAGTGGTTCCCAACATGGGGCATATGCCCCACAGCGGAAATTCAGTTCCCAGAAGCCTAAGTCAGTACATTGGCTAATCAGTGCTTTGGGGAATTGAAGTCCAAAAACCAAAGGTTGAGAAACACTGCTTTAGAGGGAAAGAGCCCTGGTGACGCAGTAATTAAAACTGCTGTACTGCACCCAATGTGTTGTGAGTTTGATCCTGATGGGTATCAAGATTGATTCAGCCTTCCATCCTTCCAAGCAGGGTAAAATGAGTGCCCAGTGTGTTGGGGCAAAATGCTAATTAACTTGTGAACCACACAGAGAGTGCACTAAGTGCTATTGGGTGGTATATAAGTATAATTGCTATTGCCAGAAGAGAAGAAAAAAGTCTCAGATTCGCTTTCGCTCGCAGGTGGTTCTGTTTGGTTCTGTTCTGTCCTCCTCACTAGGCCTCAAAAACACTGGAAGGATGTAGAGAGCAACAAAAAGGACCTGAACATATATATTTAATTTTAAAAGGTAAGAGTTTAAATTTATCTGATTTCAGAAAATTGAACCCTATATTAGCGACATTAGTTTATCTTTATAACCTTTATGTAAATAATAATTTAATTACTTCTAATCTGTTTTTTTATTTCTCCCTCCCCCAACCATAATTTAGTGCTTTCTTACAAGCTGGCCATTAAATTATTTTCCTTTCCTATTCCCCACAGGAAAATGGTGAGACCAACATCTAGCATATGGAGACATTTTCACATTACGAGTTCTTCTGAGAAGAAAAATGGGATTTGCAAATACTGTCAGATGAAATATGCATTTCCATATGCTACCAGGATGACAAAACACATTCTTGTATGTGACATGTGTGCTGTAAATATTTTAAAAATCTTTCATGGATATAAATGAAGACGACCATAATGATGAAAGTGCACACAGCTTCCCTCAACATTCTTGTTCAAGAAGACCTCTTCTTGTTTTATTTGTAACATCACCAACATCACCAAGTGTTGTCCCAGCAATAGCAACTTCAAGTAAACAAATGTTGAAAACAACGGCATCCAAAAATACTCAAATGCTGTTTTGTAGACAAGACACCTGAAGATCATGAGGGAAATTGATCAAGCTCTTGCAAAAGCAACATACAGTATTCTTCTGGAATGCCATTTTTAATAATTGAAAATACTGTACCTACTGGCAGGAAGCTTTGAAATTACAAAGACCATCATACCATTTGTTCAGCAGCCATTCTTTAAGCATTCCTCTTTTGGAGTCAAAATAGGAACATATAATGGAATCTGCAAGGAAAAATCAATGAGGCATTGTGTCTTGCTCTACTTACAGATGGATGGGCAAATGTGAGAGGAGAAGGAATTATAAATTTTGTGATAACAACACGTCAACTAGTCTTTTTAGAGAAGCATTGAAACAAGAGAGAACAGACATACAGCAGAGTAGATCAGTTGTAAAATACAGTATGTGAAGTCCTACAGAAATTTGGGAGTAGTAAAGTATTTGCTTCGCTGACTGACAATGCCAGCAATATGAAAGCAGCATGGGAGATCATAATGGATGAGTATCCACATATTACTGCAATAGGACGTGCATCTCAAGGGCTAAACTTGCTTCTTAATGATATGAAACTGGACACCCTTCAAATGATCTATAGACAACCAAAAGAAGTTCTAAATAGAGTCTGGTCTATGTTTGGAAACTCACTAAATTAAGAAATAAACTGATATGTGAAAGGATAGAGAAACTTGTTTCATTCTGGGTAAATCTTCAGTTTTTAAAAATCTTTAATAACTGTGATGATGACAAACATAACAAAGCAACTGTAAAAGCACAGACTGAAAACGATACTGATAACTGTAGCTCAGAAAATGAGTCTGATTAAATTTCATGCTTATTCATTGAATCTTAGCCCCTTCCATAAACTTTCTCCCCTGCAGTTATTTTTATGGGAATGGATGCTTTATGTCTATGTGATACTGTGGACAGAAGATTAAATAATTTTCTTTGTTACTATTGTTAATGGTTTCTTCTGTTTTTTTAAAAAATTGTTTTTTGCCTCCTTCACATAAACTAACCAAACCAAAGAGGTTCCATCCTTACAGTTCAGGAGATAGTTGTTCCATTTATTATAACTACAAATTAAAAATAAAAAGTAAATTATGTTTGTAACAATTGTTTGAATACACTGTATTTTAATATACCAATTTTTTATAATTTTATGCCAAATAACAGAGTGAATATCAATCTGTTTTTTAAAGGCGTTAATATTACATTTTTCAATTTTTCCAAAAGAATTATTTTTTTCTGAAAAAATGGGGAAATTTCCCATGTGGCTTTAAATGTTTGGAAAATTTACATCTCTACCAAAATAGCATTTCAATGAGTCAATTGTCAACTTTCTTCATTGTCCACCTATTACATTCATACAGAATAACTAGAATGTTGTGGTATAGATAATCTTTACTTTGATATTTAGTGATATATTCTTACACTTGATTATATTTTCTAATTCCTTCATTACTGCCCTTCTGAGTGTTTTTTGATTTGTTGGCAGGAGTTCCCATATGGAATGATGATTGAACCAAGTTATACAAACTTTGCTATTTCAGTTTCTTTGTTGTCTACATTAAAGTTGTATATTTCTTCTGTAGTTATAATTTTTGTCTTTTTAAAGTTCAACTGCAGTCCTGCTTTCTTTCACTTTCATCAGGAATCATTTCAAATCATTGTGGCTTTCTACCAGTCAAGAGATATCATCTGCATATTTTATATTACTGATATTTCCTCCATCAATTATCACGATTTTCTGATTCCTTCAACAGAATCTTTTGGTATCTTCTGCATTTAGGCAGGAGATAAAATGAACCTTTTTCTGACACTTTTTTCTATGAGGAACTATTCTGTTTCTTTGTATTTTGTCCTAATAGTACTTTTGTGTCCAGAATTATAGGTTATGTATTTAAACAGTCTAATGTTGAAGCACATCCATATCTTTTAGAATATGTCATAACTTTTCATGATTCATACTGTCAAATATTTTGCTGTAGTCTAGTCCAGTTATAGTGAACCTTGGCACTCCAGCTATTCTTGTACTGTACTTCAATTCCCAGAAGTCCTAATCAGCAGGAGTGCTGACTTGGGCTTCTGGGAATTGAAGTACAAGACCACCTGGAGTGCCAAAGTTTGCCATCACGGCTATAGTCTATAAAGCACAAATCAATCTTCTTCTGAAATTCTTTGGTGTGTTCCAACAGTAATCATATATTTCCAGTATTATAGCTAGTGCTTCTCCTTTTTCTGCATCCAGCTTAAACATTGGGCATTCCTCACTCCATGCATTGTAATTACCATATTTGCTGCCATATAAAATGCATCGGAGTATAAGACACACCCCGTTATTACCAAAATAGCCCACTATAGGCCACTGTATACAGTACAATTGTACCTCGCTTAAAGAGCATAATGTGTTCCACAGGATTGCTCTTTAAGTGAGTTTTTTTCTTTAAGTGAAACACCATTGTAAGTGACCAATTGTGACTTCTGGGGGGGGGGGATTGCAAACCCTGATTTATTTGTTAAGCAAGTTTTTGGTTGGTTTTGTTTGTTAAGCGAAGCGAACATTCAGAGAAAAATCTGCTCTTTAAGTGAGTTACTCTTTAAGCAAGGTGCTCTTTATGCGAGGTTTGACTGTACAAGATGCATTCCATTTTTCAAGTATATCTTAAGGGGGGAGTGGGTCTTATACACCAGCAAATATGATACATATATGAGCATGCTGCATTTCTTACTGTACTATGCATGTTAGCAACTGACTAAATAGATCAACAGCAGACCAAATAACACCAATGATCAAAGACAGGGGAAGTACACAGAGCAGATAGAGGCAGGGCTCCCTTTGAATTTAGAGGGAGGTTTGAATGATTAGTTAGTGTTGGATGGGTAGAGAGTAACCCCAATCCAAAAGAGTCCCTTCTAATTACTCCAATTGCAAGCAAGAGGTGAGATTATTATAAAACTCCAGCATGCTGAGCCCAGAGACAAACCATCCAAACATTCCAGTTAATGAAACAGTTTGCAGGAAAACTATGTGTAACTAAATAAATATCAAGAGATAACAGTCAAGCAAAATCTTCACATTAACGGTTACATCAGATGACAAATAAGAACAAAATCATAGTGTTCTTTTAGATTCCCAAGAATATATATTGCGAGCAGTTAAAGAAGGAATAGAATTCCTGTTAAACAAATGCATTTAATCTCCATTTAAAGATCCAGCCTTTAATTCCTTACCACTCAGTTAATTATATGAACCAGTTCCCATGCAATTGGACCCATGTGCCATTCTTCATATATAATACAATTTTGAATCACCTTTTGAAATGCCATTGGCTGTCACTCATCTGTTGACTTGACCAGTCTATATGCTGCAGAATGTGTACTGTATATTGATGCCAATAGATTTGTGCTGCTTCAGTAAATAACCCCATTTTTTGTCTCTGCAGCCAAGAGACAAAACCTGAAAGTTCAGATCAATGTGACCGCTGATGCAGTGTGCATGAGGTATCTTCGATCAAGTCCAAGCATGAAACTGGAAGGCTTCATCTTGGGGTATGGAAGCAGCTTCTTCTCTAACCAGTATATTTCTCTACCATCAGATGGGAAACATTACATAACAGAACTTGGTAAGAATATTTGCAAAACTGCATTTTTGTGAAATGGTTGTGGAACCTGAAAGGATGTTTGTTGTGGCTGAGGTAGGGAGGGATCTTTTTCTTCTTCTTCTTGTGCCGTATCCAATTCCAAATATTGGCAATCATCATGGCGATCAGCCATGAAGACTGTCCTGCAAATATAATGCCGTGGCCTTTAATCTGCTTTCTGCATCACAGAGTGACCCCCCCCCCCCGTACCACTGATCCAGCTCCGCGAGTCACTTTCTGGTCCCAAGCCCTTTTGGCATAAAAGTCCTCCTCAGCCCTAGGACAGTATTGATGAATCTGCTGCCCCCCCCCCCATCAAGATGTATTCAAGTGGGATTTAATCCACTTAATCCACCCTTCCCTGTGGACTTTGTCAAGGTTGTCAGGTTGGTTAACTGCCTGATGTTTGGCGTTGAGTTGCTGGCAGTATGGTCTACTCTATTACCATAGCAGGTAGGGATAGGAAATTTAAAACATTGGAAACATAATACAGTACAGTAAAACACCGGATAACAATTGGATCAGATAACGCTAAAATCGCATAACGTTAAGTAATCTGGGGAGGAGAATTGGATTGAATAATGTTAAGGTCCTATGGGATCAGTGATGGGATGTAACAGGTTCTCACCAGTTCGCCAGAACCGGTAGTAACCTTTCCCAGTGTCCCGGAAAACCGGTAGCAGCTTTTGGGGGGAACCACCTTGGGGGCTTACCTTTTCACCGGTTCCCCCACTGCTCATGCACACCAAGCACTTGGTGTACATGCACACCTGCAGGTGTGTGTGTGGTGAGGGGTGTGTGCGCGTCCTTATTTTTATTTTATTTTATTATTATTTTAATTTGGCCCTCCCCATTACATCATGATGTTAGCTCCGCCCACACTGTGATGACATCACGGTGGGGGTAGTAAATTTTTTGACATCCCACCACTGTATGGGATGGATCGGATAACAACTGCTAAAGCCTGTGCGGTTACAATGTATCTCTATGGAGCTTTAACGTTATCCAATCCATCCCATAGGATTTTAACATGGATCGGATAACACTAAAAATCAGATAACACTAAGACTAGTGGAACCAAGTTTTAGCGTTATCTGGTGTTTTACTGTATTTCAAAAAGTAAACAAAACAAAAAGACAAAAAATGTTGATATTAGCTTTCCTGATCCACTAAATCTAACAACAAAATACAGCAGTTAGTCTTAAAGGTGTCACAATGTTGTTTGTCTTTTTGTTTTGTTTCATTTGCTCTCTGATATGCTTGCACAGAGTAGTATGGCTACAATTTCAATAATATTTCAAAAGTGGCAGATCTAAATGCTATGTGGTTTTTATTTCATTTCTGGTTCTTTTTGTTTGCATGTTTCTAATTAGTAATGTCTGCTAGAATAACTGATTAGATATATGAAAGAGGCTAACATGACACTAATGCAATCAAAATGTTGATTATGCTGTTCAAACAGTTCTGTAATTATAAGGATTACAAAGTGAGTTCCTTACTGATCTGTTCTAAAGCAGTGACATGGAGAACTAATCCTCAGAGTAGAATATATACTCTTGAAGGATACTACTGGATTATCGTTAATATATTTTTGCTATGTTATTATGCCAGTCAACGCTATTGCATTGTAGTTCCTCAACTCAATTTTAAGACAGTCAAAGCAGGTCTAGTCAGGTGGAGATACTGTAATATGCAAAGATAACCAAAAGCCAATATATGTGCAGGGGACAAATAATGCAGCATTTAGCATCCTATCTACCTCACTGTTAACTTTGGAATGTTATCTATGTTATCTGCTTGGCTTTCTGCTCTATGTAGTGTCCATTCTAGATAGCGTTATCTGAGATGCCACAGAAAGTTAATTTCTTGTTTAGTATTTCCTTTTAAATGATTCTTTTTTTATTCTTCATTTCCTACTGCAATTTGGATGTCATTGTGGCCATCTTGTCTTTAGATGTGGTAGTTCCAAACAATAATATTTGCTCAATCCCTGTTGAGTAAATCATGCCCGCAGAAGAGTGATGACATTGACAAGGGGAAATTGCCACTAATTCCATAGTTCCTGCTTTGATCTCACTCACCTATAAATTACTATATGCATAGTTTGCAAGTCAGGGGAGCCCTAGAATTTAAGCAGTAACTCTTTAATTACCAGCAATCTTCATCTCCCAGATCAGTGATGAAGATTGGGACCTTTTAGAGACTGAGTGCCAAACAAAGGGGCAGGACGAACTCTGTGCTGGGGGGGGGGCAGGAAGCACTCCCTTTGGACTGCTGGGAAGAGGGGGAGTGTGAACTTTGTGCTGGGGGGAGGCAGGAAGCACTCCCATTGAGTTATGGGGCAGAGCGAACTCTGTGTTGGAAGACAGCTCATGTGCCAACAGAAAAGCCTGGGAGTGCCATGTCTGGCAAGTGTGCCATAGGTTTGCCATCACTGTCCCAGATAATGTTACTAGCAGTGGGAGATTGCACAGAGTAGTATACTGTAATTAATACAGAGCAGTATACAACAATTAAAAAGTTCCTGCCTCTGCCCCAGGGTTAAACTGACAAACCTGAAATGAGATTGATAACAGGCAAATTGTGATGCATAAAACTGAAGTAAAAATCTCTTGAATTATCAACAGTCTCTCTTTCAATGATATTATCAGATTTATGGAGGCATAATTTACTCAGCAGAATTTTATTCAGTGTGTCGTGTCTAAGGTTCTTGCACCCATAACTACTTCTCCTTCTTTTAGTTATATTCCCATTTATTTCACCTGGAATGATCAACTGTTATAACCTGTAGCTTTTGATTCTCATTATGTGATCACATTTCATGTGCTTTAAAAGAGGCAGTAGACAAAATATCTGCTTTGTAGTGGAGCTGTTTGAAAGAGTTTCACTTTATTAAATAACATTTGCATGCTGAGAGTTCACATATGTTTCTTTTAACTGAAGATAATTTCTTTACCTGTACTGTATATGATAATCTGTTGTATAGCTACATGATTTAGTTAATACATGTTAAACTGCTGTGTATTCATTTGCTGAAGGCATTTCAAAATTCATATATAAAGTTAACAAAAAATCATTGTGTTCGTCAAGTGGCAGGAATGTTTATTATGATGTCACAATCTGGAATAACCTTAGGGAGAATAAAGACATGCTTCAAAAAATAGTTACAGGAAACAGAACATGAATTCAGAGTTGTAAAACAATAACAAGAAAACAGGATTGTAAAATAATAAACTGACTTAGTGGAAATATTAAAAGTATAATAGGCTGGCTCAATACTTAGAAGTTTATTTTACTTACCATACAACTTCCAAAAAGCAAAATCTGTTTCTGGCTGGAGTTCACTTGGATGTGCTTTTTTGTGATGTCAGAAATAGGTAGAGCTGAGAAAAGCTAACCACACCCTCAACAAACAAAACAGGCATTAGACAGAGAAGAGATTGTTTAATTATAATCTTATGTGTAACCTATTACAATTTTTTTTGAATAGTAGCTGTGTTAGTCTGTGGTTCAGGCATATTAGAAAACAAAACAAAATAAACAAAACAAAACAAAACAAAAAACAAGGTAGCACTTTAAAGACTAACTGCTATATTTTTATTTTTAGCTTTCGTGGATCAAGTTAATTTGGTGTATAAAAACCATGCCTGTAAGTTTCACTCCTTGTATGAAGAAGTGGACTTGATCCACGAAAGCTAATAATAAAAATATAGCAGTTTGTCTTTAAAGTGCTACAGTGTTTTTGTTGTTGTTTTTTGTTTATTTTGTTTTGTTTTCTGATATGCCTATTACAAAATATGGTGCTATTGATTAGAATGTAGTTCAGGTGCAGAAGGATAAGCCAGCTAAGAGAAATCTGATTTAAACCACCAGAATAGATTGATATTTTTGGCTGTCAGGATAGAAAGACTTGGAGAAGGAGAGGAAAAAGTGATAGTTATGCTTTTGTGGATGTTCTTATTTAACATAACTCTTTCTTTATTTGACAACACCAGCATAGGAGGTTTATGTCTTTTTACATTTCTCATTGTAGGATTAAGTGTAGTGAACAGCATTGGCACTCCTTCCGAAACAGCTTGTAAAGTCCATCCTTTATGTAGCCCTTATTCAGACCCATCTTTTACACTACTCAAAAGCTAACCATGTTGAACTTAACTAGGCCAGTTGACCATATTGTGTGATGTTCCTGTATGTCAATTTGTCATATGGCTGTAACTCTGATGCTGTGGTATGTCTACTATCCACATTAGGTGACAATAAAATAGACAGAGGTCAATCAGTATACACTATAATCTTACTCTTTCTAGTATTTCTCTTGTCCTGGATACATGGTTTCACTATGAATATTGTTTGCTATTCTAATGCAAGCATATTTCTATATTGGTCAGAATGCAAAATTTGAACAGACTGCAGTAAATGTAGGGAGTAATTCTGTAGGTAAATAATGAAGGAATAACCATACTGGATCAAACTAAAGGAAAATTTTAACCAACCGTCTATTTCCACAATGACCAACTCAAAACCTGCAAGCAAAACATGAGTAGAAGTGCATTCTCCCTCATATTTCTCTGGAATTCAGAAGGAATAATATGTAGTCTTCATACCTAGTAGCCACTGATAATCATGTTCCATTAAGTAGTCTAATTTCCCTTTCAAACTAGGTTGTTGGCACTCACTGCAACTGTTGCTATAGTTTATAGTTAGTTACAAGCTATCAACACAAAACCAATTTATAGTGGCCCTAATAAGGATTTCAAGGTAAGTGAGGTATCTAAGGAGTGCTTTTACCAGTTCCACTCCCTCAGTGAGCTTCTGTGGCCAAGTGGGCATTTGAACCCTGGTCTCCAGAGTCTTAGTATAGCAGTCTATTATCTCCTTTTATTTGTCCTCAACCTCCCACCTTTTATCTGCAATGGATTGCCCCATGTTCTATTGATTTTGGATAGAGAAAAACTTTTCTTTATCCATGTTCACCACACTATGTATGATGCTTCTTTTGCACCCCTCACTACTTATCCAACATAAAAAGCTGTGGAAGGCAAGAATGGGAGGAACTGGTAGTGCCAGAAGTGTCTTTCCAACTGGCCCAAGGATAATGTTGGATTTAATTTGGTCCAAACTTGTTTTAAAAGAAAAGGAAAAAGAGCTAAAGCTTAGAACATACAGTTTTAATAAGAGACCCCAGGAGACTTAGTCTAATTGCAGCTTGCCAGTACATTGGGAGACTTGAGTAACAGAAACAATTATCTTCATAAATTAAAATGATATCTTGAAGAAAACATTGTAAATGGTAAGTGTGGGTCTCGTCATGGCACAACTTAAAGAAAGAACCATTCTAATAATCACTGTAATTGTAGAAAGTTGGGCTGTGGTGGCTCAGTGGTTATGAAGCTCACCTTGTTAGCTGAAAGGCCAGCAAGTTGGCAGTTTGAGACCCGGGTACTGCATGATGGATTGAGCACCTGTTTCTCTCCCAGCTCTTGGGAACATGAAAGGAGCCTCATTTGGGTGTCCCCTGAGTGGAGAATCTCCAGCAAAAATCCTTTCAACCCAGAATAATTTCTGACACAAAATTATTGTAGAAAGTTAGAAAAGGACAAACAAGCTTCCAAAGTCTATTCTTGTGTTTACATCATGGGCAGCAACATGACTGAAATGGATGCCAAAAGGAAAAAGCTATGCTGATCTTTCCAATATGATTCAGTCACAAAGCAGCTGTCCAAATTATAATGAAAAATTGACATAACTTGAAAGAAGAGGTAATGGCCTACATTTTTAAAATATATATAAAAATTTGTTTTAATACTAATAGCAAAATGACTGGTTGCTTCTTATGGTGGCAGGTTTACCAGAGTTTGTGACAGTAATAGGATTTTTGAAGTTCCAAAAATACATGTGAATGAGGATCCAGTTGATATCAATCAAACTACAGTCAAACCTCACATAACGAGTGTTTCGCTTAGCAAAAAACTCACATAACAAGCAAGTTTTTCGCTAAGCGGTCTGACTCGCATAATGAATTTTTCACTATGTGAGTTGGTCACATGGTTCAACATGCTGGTCACGTGGTTCCACCAGAAGTGGAAGTAAAACGTGTCTGTACATGCTCAAAATGTTGTCGTAAATGCAGCATTTTGAGCATGCATGGGCACATTTTACTTCTGCTTCCAGGAGTGGCACGGATCAGATAATTTGACTCCATGGGCCAGATCTTGCCCATGGGCCATTGTTTGGCCACTCCTGGGTTAAAGTAAGGTCTCAGTTCAGGAGAGAAAACTATTAATCATGTTGTTAAGAGGTGAGTCATGTTTTCATGTAGAAATTCTGAGGCTTAATGTATGTTGTTATTGGAACTTCCTTAAAAACAAGCCTGTATAAAGAACTGAAGGTGCTAAAGGTATAAAAAAGAAGGTAGAGAAAAGTAAAAGAGCTTTTAGAGGTCTGATGAAAACTTGACAGAATGTAATGGCTAGATAATTCAGTGGTTTAGATATTGTTGGGAATTCGACGCCTCTCTGTACATTCTTGACAGGGGCAGTGCATGATGATCTATAGAATCTTTTCCTTCTTACTCTTTTTATAGGGCCATGCAAATTCAGCTCTGTATTTAAACAGAGCTTAAGTAGCTGTGGAAATGAAACATTGGCTGTTTTCATGGATTTGTAAAAGGGATGATCCAGAGGGAGGAGTCTGTATTTACAAGTTAAATGGCCATCCCAAAATTAGTGCAGGAGTTTGAGGTAGTTGATGGGTTGCCATGACATTAACCTACTGTATTTTTAGCTGCATTTATTTTTATGAGCTGTTTCAGATCTCATCATGGGGGGAGGGGGGAAGACAGTAAAGAAATAAATTGAATTGAATTGAAATGAATAATTGACAAGGGTTAAATGGCATTGGCAACACAACGTCCCAGGGAGCTGTGAGCTCCTTCTCAGTCCTGCTGCTATTGGGTGTAATTGGGATGCCACAATGCCTATTTGCTCAGGAACCTCATTGCCACTCCTGACGCTGTTAAAAGGAAGATGTCAGAAAATGCTTGCACTGTGCAGTCCAATGAGTCTCATCTTTTGCTCTCCTTAATAGGTATCGAGAGATTTTGTCCCTGGATTCAGATAGCTATAGCCCAGTTAATGACTCACCTGTTTCTTCAGAAGTGATAATTGTATTTCAGAGTGAGCCTGCAACTGTGCAGGAGTCTCACAGAAGAAAATGTAATCAGTTTGAGGACATGTTGAAATATTCATACACTGTTTTCTGCCAAGTCTCAACATTGTTGGAGCTCAACAAGTTTCCACATAGTATGCTGATGGAAAAAATTGTGATTAATGACAGCTTTGGACAAAACTCAAGGAGAAATGTTGTTCCTTCCAGATCTGTTCTGTGAAACTAAACACTGCCCATTTAGGAAGCTTTACTCTGTAAAAAGTTAACACAATGCTGTATTTGAGAGGCACTATGCCATAAGAAAGAAAAATGGCTGCTTTAAACCAAACCTTTGCCCAAAGCTGTCAGAGTTCTAAATTCCCTTGAGTGGAGGATAATCACAACAGGGGGAAAAGTAGAGTGAATTTCTAAACCAAACATGAGTCAGAAGCTCCACATACAGCAGAGATTCCCTGACTGATTTATATTTCGGTCTAAATCTCTCAGATTAAATCAAGGGGCAGTGAATGATTACATATAGCACCCATCAGAAGAAAGCAAACAAAAGCTACCAGGGCAACCATACCCTATAAGAAATTGCCAACCAGATCAAACAATTAAGACAAGAGTGGCCCAATTCTGACCACCCATTAGCAGCAAGAGTAGAAAAATTATCAGATAATATATGAAGTACAGTATAGCTCAATTCTCTAAATAAGTGCTTGAAAAATTCTTATTTCATGTCTAGGTCAGACATGAATGTCAAAATGAATCACAGACCTGTTATTGCTCAATCTCATGTGGCTGAACACCACCTGTCCCTCTAAGAAGTGGTTGCCAACCACATAACTAGTTAGCATGAGTTTGGTTCGTTCTTTGAATTAACCAAACAAATCACTCCACCAACTAATAACAGCCATGCAAAATGAAGGCATCCTCTGATGAGTTCATTCTGCAGTTGCCTTCACCTGACCTAATGTGAGAAAGATTAGCAGGCAACTCAAGATTGATGTAACCAGGGTATGCCCGATTGTGTTTCAAGAATACTACAACCTTCGAGGAGGCTCTTGCTTGGAGAAAAAATGCAAAATGACAGTGTGTCAAAACACTTGCCTGGTACACATTCAAAAACCAGGCTCATGTTGGGCATCAAAGTAAAAAACAGAAAAGGAACCTTCATTTTAGGGAGGTCATTAGCAGAGAAGACAAAACTGACCTCATTGTCCTTATAATCATTTGTTCTTTTATTTGCCCCCTCAGATATATTATTGGCTTATAGAACATACTCATGAACTCTTAGAAATGTCAGCAAACCTGCAAATTTTGTTATTAGATTTACAAGACAACAGTGAAAAAACCATGTGGACAGCTGTTGAAACTAAAACACCTGTCAATTTCAAAAATTTTAATTTTTATCCTAGATCGAAATATCAGCAGAAGAAAGTACTCCAACCATGCACTAAAGGTAAAAGTAAAGGTTACCCATTCTCAAAAGCCAGTTGTACCTAACTCTAGGATTCAGTAAAATATTAAATATTTCCTAGCTCAGTTTTGCTCTTTATTAATGCTCCGTTAGTAAGTTTCAAAGATTATAGCAGAGGAACATGATTTGCAAATTAACCATTCCACACATGAAAATAAAAACCATTTCTAGCTTTCAGGCTATGGTCCGACTATATCTAATTAGTGAACTACATTGTGACTATTCTACTCACAGTTCCCTCTGGTGTAAAGCAATCCTACGCCTCCCACAACATGCTAAACATTCTCAAAGCATGGTGAGAAGACCCCCAAATCTCAATCTCTTCCTCATATCAGAACACCCATTTCCTACCTTTGGCCCTCCTTCTGAAGGATTCCAGCCAATAGCATTAGATGTCTATCAAAACTAAGTTCCGTTCTCACAAAACACACCATTAGGTTGGCCATTACTGAGTTATAACTTGAGGGGTGCGCAGAAAACCCTCTTTATTTGAGGCATTAGCCAAGGGGTTGGTTTCCATGAAGTAGATGGGACTGGAGCTATATTATCTTATTTTGTTCATTATATGCTAGCTGGTATTTCTGCAGACTTTTTCAGTGGGTGCAGATTTCAAACAGTGCTACAAACCCAGAGTGTAAATCCACTGAATTCAACTATAGAAAGGCTATTAAACCAAGTGTTCAGATTATTTTGTGATTTGTTCTGCACTGGGTTTTTTAAAGTTTAGAATGTTTTTATCTAGTGTTTAAAAGGATGGAAAGTTTCAAACTCTGACTGTTGGTGATGAAGGAAATTCATATATTCAAAAACTATGCTCTCCTCACCAAAAAAATGATAATCTCCCCTGAGTGGTTAATCAGTTTATCATTACCAATTTTTGGATAGTGTTAGATAGTTTTCATTAGAAATGTTAAATGAACCTTTGGCCTCTTGCCATGTAAACATCTCTTCTTCCAGATCACATCAAATTTACTAAGAAGTTATTCATAAGTGAGTAAAAATATCAACAGGGTTGGATTTGGTGTACTTCAGAACATTTCGGGGGAGGATATTAAACTGGATTTCAATCAATCTATTCAGAGTACAGTCCTAATTAGCCAAACAATCTGTTGACACCAGGCCAACTGAATTTGTGCTTAATCCAAACCTCTCCCAGCCTAAAGATTTGGGAAATTACTACACTGTCCATGGTTTAATTTTGTATCTGGGTCCTTGGGCTGGAATAGACTAATATTTGCCCACCTGATCTTTCTCCACTCTGTTGGTTGTTTTTTGTTTTTTTTTGTTACTCTGCTGATAGATCTGATTCAGAAAAATGATTCTTTGGGCAGATTCTTCTGTAACCATATCTCTTGAGTTTTTTCTAACACAAGAGCTGTTCTGCTGGCAGAAGAAATTTGCCTTTTCCTATTCCTCAACAACCAAAATCTTTTATATGCCAGCCATTAATTTATTCTGATTGAAACATTTACCAATAAATTTATATCATTTTCCTCACCATGGCTTGAGGAACACTTAGTCCCCCCCCCCCCCCGCTCCGGCCATAACTTTCTTTCTTTATTCATGTCAGAAGCACCACCAGCATATACTGTAATAACAAACAAAGCTAAAATTAACACATCTAAAACAAAAAGGAATTAAGGTAACTAACAATTGATCACTGGAAGTGCTTGTGATTACCTCTTTACCCTTCCAGCCAACAATGAGAGTGCTAATTGGTGGTAACATTAGTCTTCTCAGCCCAGGTCACTGCACCAATGTTTGAGGCATGAGGCCTGGTTGAAAACTTGCCATCATCCTTATAGCCACTGTTATTTTATGGAAACATCGTCCAGTGAAAATCGGGGTCATAAATTATGGGTCCACCACTATATAGCACAATAATCCATGTAGAAGATACAAATCCCTATGTATCATAATAAAAAAAAAAATCAAATGTCAAAGTCAGTGAAGTTTTTGAAGCAGTAGCCATGTTAGTCTGTGAAAGCATATCAGAGAGTAAACAAGACAAAAAAAAGACAAAAAACACTGTGGCACCTTAAATACTAACTCCCGTACAGTATTTTAATGTTAGCTTTTGTGGATCAAGTCCACTTCATCAGACATAAAAGTGGATTTTCATGGTACTGTATACATTTATACATCTGATATAGAGGCCCAGAGTAGCTGGGCAAAGTTGTTTGGTTCAGGAGATGGATATGCAAATCAATGAATTATTTACAAACAGTAATAAAATATAATCAGTTTGTCTTTTTAGAGTGGTGAATCTCTGATGGGAGTCAGTTTGAGGAGGTGGGTTTGCAAAATAAACATTCTCACATTGCACTCTCCTAATGAGTTGATTGAACAACCTTTATGGAACAGACACAGCCAGGGATCAACAGTCCTGAGAAAAATCTCCCTCCCCCCTCTCCACATTTTAACGTCTGTTCTGCAAGGTGAATGTAACCCCTTATTTGTGACATTTTAAAATTTGATAATGTCCCAGAAATCCTTGGCTAATATTCAAATCTTTGTGATTAGTGTCCAGCAAGTATATATATTTTATCACCAACCTTTGGTGGCCCAGGTGTTCTTGGACTTCAATTACCAGAGGCCTTGATTAGCAGATGTGTTTACTTGAGCTTGCGGTAATTGAAGTCTAAGAATACATGGGACACCAAGGTTGGCCACCCTTGCTCTAGGATTTGCCTGGAGGGCCTTCTTTAGCAATTGTTTTCCTTCCTTGCTTGGGATGCTTGGTTGGTCTGTGTTTCACATGTCAGGTTGATGTGGCAAGTCAAAGCATCATCTTCCATTGCTTCTGATCCCATGTCAATCTCGTCTAGGGCCTTGGGAACTTTGCCCTGAACTGGTCTTCCCATCTGGTTGCTGGTCACTTTCTGTCGAGAGGTGTCCATTCTGTGATTGCTTTGTCCACCTGCCATCTTTGAAGTGGCACAAATGACCAGCCCACTGATGCCTTGCAAATCCAATCAATGTTGACACTTATTTTGCACCTGATCTTATACACAGTTTTTCATTTGATATTCGATCAACCCGCTGTATGTGTAGCATCCTTCACTCAACTGCTCTTTGTGTTACATTAATTTTTTTTGGATGTCAGCTTTTGTAGGTGCCCATGTTTCAGTGCCATATAGTAAAGCAAGTAGACGGGTGTTGTTGACAAGCTCAGTCCATAATTTTCTTGTTTTTGTTTCATTAAGCACATCCTTTATGCCAGGCACTCTCAACCTTTTTAAGATGGAGGCTGGGTCATGCTCCCTCAGACAACTTTAGGGGCCAGATGGCCATTTTGCCATTCCTACACTACATGGCACTTCCTGGTGTAGTAGAGGCAGTAGGGATGCCACATGAAATGGTGCCATGGGCTACATACAGCTCGCAGGCTGTAAGTTGGGAATCCCTGCTTTATGCTGTTAAAAGCTGTCCATGCTGCTTGCCTTATTCTTGAAATTGTAAGATCGTGCCTTAGCTTAACCTCTTGCCCATACATATGGATCAACTTCTTCTAGTGCAGTTGTACCTTGCTTAAAGAGCATTGTAAATGACCGATTGTGGGGGGAATTGTGAACCCAATTTATTTGTTAAGCGAGTTTTTGGTTGGTTTTATTTGTTAAGTGAAGCGAACATTCAGGTAAAATTATGCTCTTTAAGTGAGTTACTCTTTAAGCGAGACACTCTTTATGCGAGGTTTGACTGTATCTCATTTGCACATCTCATATCTATGGCATTTGTGGAGGCACTCCGTTTATATTTCGTTTTTGACATATTGATCTTCACGCCAATATTTCAACTTTCTACATCTAACTCTTGGAGCATATTCTGCACTTCTTCTACTGATTCTGATATTAACAATATATCATCAGCGAAACAAAGGTGGAATAAGTACTCACCATTTATATGAATTCCCCCTTCCTCCCATGTCAAATTGCATATTGCTGATTCTAAGTCAGCAGTAAACTTTTTAAAAAAAGTTTCTATTACTATTTTTGACAAAACAATAGATGTCTATATTATTCTTCCATTAGCTCAGGCATTTTTCTTTATATCCTATCCTCAGTGATGGGCATCAGCAAGTTCAAACCAGTTCAACAGAACCGGTAGCAGAAATTCTGGCTGGCCCCGTCCATCTTTTGAAATAAAGTCCTAATTTGAGTGCAACACAGGGCTTTCCCCCTGGTCACACCCATCATACCACACCCACAGTGTGGTAGTAAAATTTTTGGAGCCCATCACTGCCTATCCTGTACTCCTTCTGAATCCTCATTTTTGTTCCCTATTATGGGTTGGTTAAAAATGGTATATCTATGTATAAAGCAGGACTGCTCTTCCCATGGCAACCCCTGGAGCCCCAGAAGAAATAAGATGATCTTCTGAAATTGTGTGGAGTTGGCCTTTTACTGATATGAGACACCTTTTGATCAAAGCCAGTAGGTTGATATGTTCTTGGTGTGTTTTGAAAACATATTTGAATAATCACACATTTACTCATGCCTTGGACAATGATAAGATGTAGAACGTACTCTTGCTTGTTAAATGTTTTCCCTTGTTGACATTTACAAATGTTCATATTAATATTTTCCAGATGCAGAACCAAGGTACTTGATTTCTGTGAGGCCAGCACCTGCTACAAATCACAAGAAACCCTGCTCAGGTAATGTCACACTTTTAAACGTTTGCCCAGAAACTGCTACATACATTTTTCAGTTGGGATTACAGGCCCTGCGTTTGGCTGCAGGAAAAATGATAATCACACAATTCATTTCTTTCTGTGAATTCATAACATCCTAAGGCAGAGTCATAAAGCTTGAATACATTATCCAGTGGGTTGTGGCAAGAAATCTTTTGTCCTTTACAGCAAGAGATTATAGCTAATTAACTAATGTGAGATCTTGAAACATTCATACACTTTCTTGATTGTTCAGCAAATAAGGTTTGTGACAGTTTGATCCCCCCAATTCCTGCTGGCTTGGCAGAGCTTTCTCCTGACACAAAGGTTGAAATAGATTTATTATAAAAGGGGGAGGGTTAACAAGTAAAGGTTCAGAGTCTTTGTACCCAGTTACCTCCCCTGGAGCATTAGAATGAATTGCTCTTGCCCCTCAGTTACCTTTACTAAGGGAATAGCTTCATCTGTACTGGCTTTTGTTCTGCTTTCTAGGCTTGAGTTGGGTGGTGGAGACTGGGCTCCTAGGCCAAAAGGGCTTTTCAACTGTCCTACCCATAAGAATGATAGTCAGTATGGTTGTTTCTTATTAATTTAAAACAACAACAACACAATATTCATTAGCATATGTTCAATGCCTTGTGTTTGTTTTGTATCTCCCTACATTTAAAATTGGAAAGGGGACATTTAGAGCTAATCCAAATAACAACCAGAGATCATCTGCTACTGCCAACTGTGGGAAACTGTATTGATTCGCATGCTTATATGTCATTCTGATTGATCGCACTCTGTGCCTCTGTATCTGGTGTATATAAACTCATGCCTTGAACTTTCACTCCTATGTCTAATGAAGTGGACTTGATCCATGGAAGCTCACATTAAAAATATAGCAGTTACTCTTTAAAGTAATGCAGTGTTTTTGTTTTCTGATATGCCTGAAACACAGACTAACATGACTACTATTCCAAAAAATTCAATATTCATTTTTACTACTTATTAAAACACCTGTTCAGGAAATTATCAATTGGATTAGGATTGAATAAATACTGGTGAGTGCTATTTAAGTAGCCAAAATACTGTAAATCTGTTTCAAAATAACAAAGAGGGAATGAATACACAGATTTTGGAGGTGAGGAAAAAATAAACTAGCAATATTCTATGGAAGTTGGGAATAATTACACAGACGAATAAGAAGGACCCAGGTCTGTGCAAGTCATATGTTTTAAAGTTCAAGTAATGTATTGAAATGAAAAAGAGACAGCTGGATATGGGATGTTTCTAACATTGTAGCTGTGTCTTTGAAAATTTGGGCACTGCAGAAATAAATACAAGTATACTAGAAGGTGGTATTGGCATGAGGGTTTTTACCCTTTCTGCCAAGCAATATTATAAATCTAACTGAACACCCTGAATATCCATCCTTAGTTTATGTTGCCTTGAAATGTCACAGAAGTAATCCTTTAGGACAGTGTCTGTTTTATTCTTGGCCTTACTTCTGGTGATTTACTATACTGAATGCAGCTAAGTAGCTATGTACTCTGTCCTGCTAGGTGTTTCACAACACATCTGTGTAGTTTCAGGCAGGCATAGAAAACAAAAGATTCATTGACTCTTGTGAACTCATATATTTGACCGATGGGTCACACTTTGTACAAGTCCTTTAAATTTATTTTCTACTATGTCAAATTGAATAAATCAGTTTTTTCTATGCTTTTGCTGTTCAGGTAAAACACAGAGTCCCAAACCCCTACAACTGGTAATAGGCACCTTAACTCCAACTTCTGTCTTCTTATCCTGGGGAATCTTAGTCAACCCAAAGCATGACTGGACCACATTGAATAATTGTGCAAATGACAGGTAAAAATTTGTTTCCATCAGGATAATTTTACATAATGAAATTAATCCCTAGGGGACCTTGGGGAAGGGGAACATCAGAAACTTAACATTGTGTTATTTTTGAACCACAATCGGGCGTACCCTGGTAACGGTAACCTTGTGTTGCCAGCTAATCTTTCTCATATTAGGCCAAATGAACTGCAGAATGGACTCACCAAAAGTTGGCTTCATTTTGGGAGTTTCATGTCTGGCTTAGACACCAAAGAAGAAGAAGAAGAATTTCCAAAACCTCTTAACAGGTGATGACATAATTCTTTTTGGTTGTAAATTGTCCGATAGAACATGTCAACCATTGTAGCATGAAAGAACATTTGAAATCATAATTGTTTAAGGATCATTCCCATAATGCTTGGGTGTATGTGAAATATCAGAGATACTCTAGCAGTATATATTTCACAATAACTTTTAATGTATAGTATTTGTCTAAGCTACTAAACAGGCATCTGTTTATATGCCCAGTATGATATAGTGGGCAGAGTAATTCAGGAGGCCAAGTTTCAAATCTCCACTCAGCCATGGAAACTCACAAACTAATCCTTAAATATCTCACTTAATTTTAAATCTTTATTAGAGTAACTATAAATAAATTCTGGCTTCATGGTACATAACAACCTATAATATTATTTCAGTACACATATTATTTAGTTCATCAGTATAAATAAGGAAAATTTTCTGGATTAAATGGAAGAATTGGCATAATTTCTGAGAATATTTATTACCAGGAGGCTAATAAATTGCTCAGATTATATGATATTATATATAATTATATTATTCCTGCTTCAGGAAGAAATGCATTATCGGAAACAAGTTGCAGCCGACAACAATATTATTAAACATTTTATTACATTTGTTGCGTGGAAAGATAAAATAAGATTAGAAAACTTTATCATATTTTTAAAATGGATCATTCAAAAGAGTACAGTTAAGTAACTCTAATACTGATAGAACAGCAGTTACAAAAGGTGATTCCATGAGGCCACTTATGTCTGACTTTAGCTTTGAACATATGTTCTGAGTCTCACATTGGTGATATGAAGGTGATAATTAAAACTGCATAAAAAAGGCTTTTCAATGTTTTCCTCCCTATTTGTGGCAATTCTTGAACAATTTCTCATAGGTAGGGCTTACCATTAGCAGTGGCTCTAGCACAAAGTTATTTTTTTCCCTTAAGTTTTTTTCCTCCTCTTGCACTACCATTGTAAGTGAATTGTTCAAAATCAAACATTACATTTTGACTTTTTCCTGCTCCCTTTAAAACAAGATTTATTTATTTTTTAAAAAGCATGAACAGAATTGCATTATTATGCCAATTAACTCGGTAATACTGTATCATGAATTCTAGTGGACTGTAGACATTTGCTTTAGTATTATTGAACAAAAGAAAGAAATGGCCATTTCAGATACTTGCGATACTTTCCTTTCAATTAAGTGTATACACTTGCTTTTTATTGCCTAGATTCTATACAGTGCGATATAGAGAAAAGGGCAAGAACAAGCAATGGGTTCTGCAGCTTTGCCCAACTACCGAAACAGTGGTGGACAATCTGAAGCCTAACACAGATTATGAATTTGGAGTGAAAGACAATACAGATAATGGGATCTGGAGCAAGATTTTGAGTCACAAAGTGGTTATGCCAAGTAAGTAATTTGCAGCCATTTCTAACCTCCATTGTTTAAAGATCCAAGTGAGATGTGATAGATTCATACAATCATAGAAGATTAACACTGGAAGAGACTGCAGGGACCATCAACTATAGTCCTTCTACCAAAGCAGGAAATCCCCCACCTAAAGCTTTTCTGACATGTGTCATCCAACCTCTGCTTAAATGTCTACCGTGCTGGAGAGCCAATAACCCAAGGCCCTCAGGTTTGTACCCTAAACCCATAACATCTATACTGGTTAATACTATCCCTCATTAATAATTTTACCTATATAACTAAGATGGCTAGGTGGTATTGTTGATGCAATGGGCACAGAGCTGGGCAAGTTGAGTAGAACGATGGAGGATAGGGGTGCCTGGCGTGCAATGGAGAATGGGGTCACAAAGGATCAGACTTGACTATGTGACTGAACAATAACATATAACTAAGGATCTAAAGGGGTGTATTTGTTTGACAAGTCACTTCATAAATCCAAGTTATCATTAATACTTCATTTTATTTATGTCAAACAAAGGTTTCTTATTATCTTTTATGAGAAATAAAATGCTTGGTACATGTGGTATAAAATACTTATGTTTATATGGAATATTTAACTAACAAAAAAATGAGAAGCCCTGATGCATCTAAAACTTTGGAATGAAGCCTATTTTATATATTGAATGTTGAGTGGTTTGCAGAGGTTAAAATAACACAATAGTTTATTTAACTTACAAATGCCTACGGTGAAATTTATCTGTGGGCTTAATACCAGACAGAAATGACAGCCAACAAATGCCTAGGCTTTAACTTTATCAGAATCCTGCAGCAGAAACAAAATTCCCAAGACGGTTTGTGTGATTGCTTTGTTTCTAGAAAAATGCTCAGGAGAACAAGGAATACAGTAACTTTATGGCATCTTGTAGAGCAGGGGTGCCAAAACTACAGTCCGTGGGCAAGATCTGGCCCCCGACACCAATTCATCTAGGCCCATGCCACTCCTGGAAGCAGAAGTAAAAAGTGCCCACACATATGCAGAACGCTGCCGTAGATGCACCCACACCTGTCATAAACACATTTATGACAGCCACAGGTGCATTTACAGCAGTGTTCTGTGCGTGACTGGGCATGTTTTGGTTCTGGTGGGAGGAACCGTGTGACCGGCACAATCAGCTGTCTGGGGGACATGGTCAGGCCTGCGGCCTGAAAAGTTTGGGCACCCTATTGTAAAGTAAGAAATGTATTGTGGCACTCACTTTTGTGGACCTATTTACTCTTTTATAAGTATTATACATGAACTAGTCCCATGATGCTTCATCTCTTATCTTAAATGGCACAGGGTTAGAAAGGCAGAGAATTATGAATATTGAAGTCAGAGAAAAATGTAATGAAGAAAGCACCAGCAGAGTATCTGTTAACAGAACACTAGTGGGGGAGTAACACAGAACTCCTAATCTCAGTGATCTGAAGGCTGGTGTCCTGGTCAGCATTTACATACATGCAGAGCTCCAACTGTGGAAACTACTGCTGTGATCTGATGAGATGTTGGTTGTGGGCAATGCCATGGCAACATCAACAGTTCGAATTCCATGCATGTAAGTATTGACAGGACCCTGACCATAATGTGATTAAAAAGACTTTCTCCCCTGTTCAATTACTTTTACCTGCAGATGTAAAAGGTGTGCAAAGAGTCCCCAAGGAAGGTAGGGAGAAGGCAACACCTTTATAGGATCACTTTTTAAAAAATCAAACATTGCAAGCTTTCATGATTCAAGATCACTTCTTCAGGCATGCATCAATTTCTTGTGGATAGCAGTCCTTTTGCACAGTCGTTTTCCACCTATCTCAGCAGTAGTTTCTACTGTAAAGACTTTTTTGTAAGCCTCCCAGAGTGGGAAAATATCCCAGATGGGTGGGATCTAAATGTAATAAATAAATTAATATTATAAAGGAAAGTTTTGGGACTTTCTTTTATAATTTTCCCACCCTATCCACAAGAAATTGAAACTCCAAATGAAGAAGGTGGTAAACATAACCTAATGACACTAAAAATGTTCTTCCGTAAAGAATTCTAGAAGTATGTAGTCCAAAAATACAAGCTCTCACACCTGTAAACTATGCATAAAAAGTAAGTAACATACTTTCTGACTAGTTTGATAGCTGGCCCTGACCTGAGTAAAATTGGAAAGTGATTTGAAGAACTCATGCACATATCATTTTATGCATGTTAAACAAGCAAGAGTAAGATTTTCATGTTTTTGTACCAGGTAAGGACAAAGAAAATGGAGAACTCCAGAATACCTATAAATTACCTAAACTCCAAACACAGGTATGATAATAAACCTTTTAAAAACAATTATATACTATAAAGAATAAAAATGAGCTGATACTGCAGATGTGGTGTATGTATTGCTTTTCTTTTGTGTGAGGAAAAAAACCCTTCAATCATAGTCCAGTGAGGCTGTATCAAACTTACCTGTAAAGGAAACAAAAAGCATTTTTACCTTATACTGTACTGGAAAAATAATGTATTTATTAATCCTGTATATCGTTTAGTGCACTCTTTGGGTGGTTCACAAGTTAACTAGCAATTTGCCCCTGACATCCTGGGTACTCATTTTACTGATGAAAGATTGTTTGCAAAATATACTGAAATGGATGCTTATTATTATTATTATTATTATTATTATTATTATTATTATTATTATTATTATTATTATTATTATTATTATTATTATTATTATTATTATTATTATTATTATTATTACTGTTGTTGTGTTCAACTTATATGCCGCCCCACTCCCAGAATTGCACTTTGCGAGTGGGGTGGCATATAAGTCAATCATCATCGTCATCGTCATCATCATCATCAATTTCAATCCATTTCGTTGAATAAATTGCTATTGTAAGAAGTAAGCTACATGGTTCTAAAGTAATGATAGTTTATACTTTACTAACGCTAACTGTCTGGTTATTGATTTCTAAGTCAGTTTTGAGGAAATCTAAAAGGAATTAACTAATGGCTGAGGGTCGGTATTGCATAACATACAGTGGGAAAGTGTCCTAAGATATTGTACCTCCAGAGTTCTTTAGACAAAATAATCAGCAACAAAAGACTGATGAAATACAGGCACTCTGGACACATTCCCCCCCCCTTTTTTTAATGATTTTGCACAGAGCTATGTAAAGCAACAATTACTTAATAACTGGACTAGTTGTTGCTCTCATCATTTGGAAGAAGACATTTGTGTTTCTGACCTTGTACCATGGTAAGAAGCATCACAACAGCAATGGCCTACTGTCTTCTCTGGTATCATTAGCAGATGTGTTATGGCATGAAATTTTGGAAGTCTGCTTCATGAGATGACATTGTTTTTAACAGTGGCCATACTGAAGTTGAAGACTTACTGAAGTTGAAACAATAATAGATTTTTTTCAATGCTGATTCAGTAACCAGGATCCAATGGTGTACTGGTATGGGATTCCCCCCCCCCCCCGAACCAGCTTTCATCACTTCCTTCCTGTAGTCCACACACACACGCGAATCATGAAAATATGCTCTAGAAGTCTAGCAAGCTCTTTATAATAGGTTTGTGACATCATAGAGGCCTGCAATGGAGAGGGAAAGGACTGGATAAATAAAATCACCATTGGATCTTGACATACACTAGTGGATGTTGGCCAAAGTATTCAATGCAACTATAATACAACAAACTATAATGCAACAAACATTCACATAAAGCCACCTAAAATCTTTTAAATGGGGAGGGGGAGATACTTTGACATTGAGCTGAAACTGGGGCTTAAGCCAGTAGCTGGCTGGATAGCTCAGATGTTTAAGTGTCTGAGGAGTGCTGTCATGGGCAAGCTACATAGTCTCATTTGTTTGTCTTCTCTACCTAGAAAACCATGGAAAGAGTTGCCATGAGTCAGAATTGACTTTAGGGCATCCTATTATTATTATTATTATTATTATTATTATTATTATTATTATTATTATTATTATTATTATTATTATTATTATTATTATTATTATTATTATAAAAAACCACTAAGGGATTCCTCTTTCAATGAGAAGCATTCCTACAGTCATTGCCTCTCTGGGTTTTTTTTTTTTGCCAAGGTTTAAGGAAATGCCTGAGTAATCTTTGTAGTAAAGCCAGATGCTGACTCCTTGTACATTGATCACACTACAGTGCATTCAGTTTGTAATACAACGGTATTGTATTTGTAATACAATGGTAAAAGTTTTTAAAAATCTCTAATGTGATGTAGTAAATAGAGTAGGACTCTGGGATTGAATATCTGCTGTAATTGGGAAACTCAAAAGGAGTGAGAATGGACATTTCACTGTTCTCAGCAGCATGTGGGCCAATAACCTGTTCATTCTTCTTTTACTACCCACCTAGAGTATATCTTCTATATGTAATATCTTCTATTACATACTCTGTCACTTCCTCTATCACGTCAGGTAGTTCATCAAAAAACTCATTCTTTTGTTCTTCTGTGTAGTGATCATGCATGGAGCATATAATTATACATATATTTCATAACATCATGTCTGAGTGATAATCATGTTTGTCCCATTTTCTTTAGATAGATCATGTTTTGGTTATATCAAGTATTGTATGCATACTCAGTTACACAACCTAACTTGGGGGAGAATGAAGTAATTATTAGAACTAAGGTGCCTAGCGGTGTATGAACCTAAAGATTGCCAAGTATGATTTGGATTGTATCAGAGGGATTGCTTCAAGCTATATTGTGCAAAGAATCTTGAAATACAAATTTGACTATCAACTAAGATTCACAGAAGGGGGCAGGGCTTTCTGCTTAGCCCTGCCAGCATACTGGATGTTTACTCTGGAGTAGTCTTTAAAGTCCGCAAGCCTCTCATATATGACCTTCTTCTTTTAAACCGGTGTTATGTTGATATATAGCTTTATTTTCTGTTTCTACAATGTATATGCAATTTTGCATGAGTTTTGTTTTTGTGTTAACGATTTTGTTTCTTACATTTTAATCATTGTCTAACTTGTTAAAGAACCTGTAGTTTCATGCTATGGGTGTTTGGAAGTCTTTTTCATGTTGACAAAAGTTTTTTAAAAATCGAAATGCAGCTATTGCCTCTGGTTATATGCCAGTTCATCTGAATGTCTGTATAATTACTGTAGACTAAGCAAACATCAGCCATCCAGATGTCATTGGATTGCAGCTCCCATCAGCCCTAGCCAGTGTAGCTGATGATGAGAAATGCTGTAGATGCAGTCCAGCAACATCTGGAGGGCTGCATCTCACACATTCCAAAATTACTGCCAAGTTCTGGTGCAAGTGGCAGGGTTACTCACATCCTGTGTCAGGAATTTAGCATTCTAGCTGTGTCTTAAATCAGTTGAGGAAATCTGGTTCTTTTGGAATTGAACCTAGTAATTGCACCTGTTTTGTACTGAAAATATATAGTAGCAAATTGAAAGAAGGTGCTAAATACAAATAAAATATCTACTTTAACATGAACAAGACAGAAGAAAAAGTTGTGAACATAGAAGAAGCAAAAATAGTAACATTGCATAACATATGGTGAACAGGTTGATACCAAAATCAGGGAAAGTGTAAAGAAGATACAAGTTGTAACAAAATATCTGATTGGCTGAAATCCCATAATAAGTTGCATCCATTGAATAAGGAGAAGGTTTGGTGAGTCTACTCCTGTGTAAATTCCAATGATTCAGTAGGCCTACATTGGCTGTGACTTATTACTGGTTGTTTCCTGTTTAACCACTGCTTGTCTGGGGATAGGAAACTGGTATGTCCAGTGCTATACCTATAAAGTCAAAAACAGACATAATCCTATCCTTTGGTAGAGTTTCTTTGTTCCCTTTAGATGACTATCGTGAATCAGAGAGAATTAAATGGGGCCACGGGAATCCCAAGGAAGGAAAGGTGGATGCTAAAGCCACATTCAGTTACAAAAGATATTATAGAATGGGTCCCTATTCTTATAGCATATTTTTTACCCTTTCAGCTTGTACCAGGAGATTCCAAAGTTCTGCATCCAATTACAATAATCAGACAAGGTAATCTCTGTGACTTCTATTTTTAATAATATTCATAGACTGGGACTGATTTTTATGCATGAAAAGAAAATGTGTGCAGTTTCTAAGCTTTGTTCCTCTCATGGGAGTGGAGATCCAGAAACAAGAGTGGATGATTCCTTTAAATCAGAGGTTCCCAAACTTTTCGAGCTAGGTGCCAGGTCACACACTCTTAGTCAGTTTTGAGGGCTGGATGGTGATTTTGCCCTGTCTGCACGATGGGGGCTGCCATTTTGTCCCAACACCTTCAAAAGTGTGACCGTTTTGTTTCTTGAATGCCCTTGGGGGATGGGGGCCCACATCAAATGGCACTGCAGGCCAGATCCAGCCAACAGGCCTCAGTTTCGGAATCCCTGTGCTAAATAATAAATATGGGAAAGTTTTCAAATGCAGCAGAGGTCTTTGTTGGCCTGAGAATTACAGAGCTTGGGGAGGGGATAGATGAGAAACAGGATAGTCCAAAAATCATTCAAAACCGAAACATTACAGAGTCAGATTCTGAGGCTGTGATTACATTGCAAAAATACCCCATGATTAGCATCAACAGTTTTTTAAACCAGTTGGGGTTTTTACAACCAGCCAAGGGTTTTTCTGTTGCTGAAATAGCAGAGCGGTGCCAAGACATAGTTTAAAAACTAATGGAAATGTTGCTGAGAGGAAAGACAAAAGGATACACTTGAGGGGAATTATCCCACTGGAGCTATTATTCTCAATGTAGTTACATAGTCATTGGACATCCCCACAATTCCTTCTCTAGGCCAAGATAGGCAGTCATGCGCTCCAGGAAAATGAGGTAAAAATAATGCAAAATAAACACACACACACACAGCCTTCTGTTCAAGAAGAAATGAATGATTGTAGAAAAAGTGAGGGTTTCTGTACAATTAGCTTGTCCGTGGAAAAAACATCTAGTTTCAACCTATTGGGTCTGACACAAAGCACAAGTTATAAAATGTGACTTATAATGCACCAGAATAAAAGACTGCACCACAACACAATAAATGTATCAGATATTTTTTTTCTCTGTGATAGGCAACAACAAGAGCATGTAAGACAGCTAATGTCAGATCTTCCATATTGTGCCTCAGCTTGAGATATCAGATTTCATCTCAGGCAACGTAGGATGACTTGCCTATAGATAAGAATTTCCAGTATCCTGGTACATTCCCCATTGCCTTGTGTCAAGTGTCCTTCTGTGTGTCTATATTCCCAGCAAAAACAAATACAGGAACTTGTAGTGTGACGATGAGCTCAGAAACAGTTTCTAATATAGATGCTCTGAGATATGCTTACTATATAATGATATACCTATGGATTTACAAAAGTTCAATTACTGTTTTCACAGTACTTCAAAATGCCACATACCGGAGACAGTCTAAAATGCCAGAGAAGTCTCCTTTAGCAGGACCAATACTAGGTGATTTGGATATTTGTTATTTCTGTCCTTATAGTTTCTCTGTGGTTTACTCAACTCTTGTCTTTTCTAGTTTCTTCTTTCCTTTGAATGGATATAATGAATACTTTCAATCTTACTTTCAAGCATTGCGCCCAAGTACATAAAGATGTAGGAAAGTATATTCTATAGATAAGAGTGTGAGCAAGAGCAATCTTGTTGGTAAAAAATCATAAATAGCTTTGTGATGATAGTGATCATCATGACAATGATGAAATTGAGGACAGACTTTTAGTTTGAGACCATGATATTTTGAAAAGCATATGAATACTTTGCCCACAGGTGCAAGGAAAATTTGGCCTTGGCTGTTGAAAGCAGTGTTTTAAAAGTACAGATATTTAAAGATGATAATAAAGGAGACAACAGCAGCCCAATTAAACTAGGGCCATACTTATTAAGAAAAAAAAACCAGATCTACAATAAACACTGTTTAATTTCAAAGCCATAGACCTGCATAGCTCTGAGTGCCAAAACGTTGGAAATTGTTTATCATCTGCCATCCATATTTATCCATGCATACCTATCGTGAATTATCAACAAGCCTCTACAAATAATTATACCTTCATTGAGCTCACATTGCAGAACTCTGTCACTTTCATAATTAGGCATCTTGCAGTTAAAAAAGGTGAAATCTATTCTCTGGCAGACCAGTCACCATATACCAAAATGGCCACACACTTTCATCCTAGCAACTGGCAAGTGACTCCATGATCAAAGCAAAGCCCCCAGAAAAACCATACATGAACACAAGCCTATTGAAGCTACAGTTATCACAAGTCTACAAAGAAAAAAGGTCAAGAGGCTGGGCTTGGCCCACATTTATATGCCAGGCCTTACCTCCACAATGCAAATGTGACTTACTAGTGTCCATGAGCTTAAATGCTGCATTGTTTCTATCCACAAATTTACTCTCTTCAAACAATGGTTATGGAAGGGGAAGCACCCATACTGTAACAAACAGATAATTTTCTATGATTACAAGATGAAGCTAGTTCTTATTTCTGCCTTCCTCTGATCTCTCTCTACTACTAATGCTTTATATTAACCACAGCTTGGAAACATTGCTTTTAAAATGAATGTTATAGCATCTGTTTGATAAAATAAAATTATGCTATAGTTATTTATTATTACATTTAAAGAGTCCTATTGCATTGCTTATTAGAAGTGTTTTATTTAATATCTTTTGATGGAATAATCTTAATTAAAACACAAGACCACCCCTCCAGTGCCCACCCAATTCCTAGCATCCTCCTTGTTAACATATAAAGTAGTGTTATCTGTTACACACACTTCATATGCTTGTTGTTATAAAGTTTGGAATAATTATGTTGCAACTCATTTTGGAAGGGAGACCTATTTTCAAGCTCTGATATTAATGTCTACTATAACATGTGAATTAAAAGCAACTGTCTGGATGAACCTTTTACTTTTATGTGTAGTTCACCTGATTGTTCCAGATTTCAATGGAACTCTGAAGAGACTGCCATCATCTTTAACACTGGATGTACCTGAGAGACCAAAGAAGATACTAGGTAAGTAAATGGCTATACTGTATGTGATTTCTAATGCAAGCCATATAGCAGTTGGAGAAAGTAGATTAAGTCCTGGCTAGGTTTGTCTTCTTGAATCACAAATCACACAAGCTATACAACTACAGGTATAAGCAAAGAAAAAGTTATTTATTTGTTTTGCATGTGTTATCTTGTTTTAATTTTTATCAAAAAGGCAGTATACATCAGAATGAAAAGATCAGGTAGTCTTGATTCAAACATCTTGCATCAGATCAAGTTCAGCTGCTATATCTCCAGTGGGTTTTTCCAATAACCCAAGGTTGCTATCTCTTAATCAAACTAATGGAATGGGTATTTCCTGCAGTTAACCCTATTATCCTCTGACAACAGAACTTCTTCAGAAGAATGTGCCTCAGTACTCAGACTTGAGACTTAAGCTTAAGTTTACCTCCCAATGACCAATAAAAATATTAACATATGCTAAATGTAAGTTATGTAGATGAGGGAGATTCCATGCTATGACAAAACATCGAATTGATGGAGAAACTTATAATGTGACCCTAAGTTTAATTCAAGTGCCTGAGCATTTTTAGAGCTTCCACTCATGAAGGGAAGGTCTTCTTCTTTCAGGTCCTGATCAAACCCTGGACTACCAAAATTCACACAGCATGTTGTTGTTGTTTGCAAACAGCACGCACTTGAGCATGTTGGTCTTGCCTTTAGGAACTCCAACCCTCAGCCTATTCAGGGCCCTCCAAGTGATGTAGGGGAGGTTGAGTTTCTCAGGTATATCCTCCTTTAATGTTCTTCCTTGTCCAGTGAGCTCCTTCCTCCATCTTCTAATTTGGTTTTGCTCTTGCATACCCTCAATAATGTTTATTATAGGCATAAAGCTCTTCCTGGGATCAAGGGAGGTAGAATTATAGAACAGATTCATTGAGTGAGATAAGCATAAAAAGGAAATGAGAAAGTTTCAGAATCCATCTGAAGCAGCAGCAGAAGTAACTTTTTTCTGATGGAACTAAATGATTTGCAAGCTAGTAATCATCTCAGAGACATTTACAAAGAAAACAGACTGCTAGATTACTATTCTGGTCTACCTGACATATTTAGCAAGGTAAAGAAATTTGCTGGAGGCATGTGCACAGTATTTGGTGCCACATACATCTGTGAACAAACTTGTTCCAAGGCGAAACTTATGAAATCCAACTTTTGTCAAGACTTACAGATGAACATGACATTTTAAAGGTGTCTGTCACAAACCTTGACTTGGACATTAGTGTCTTGACAAACAGAAAACAGCCAAAGAAAGCATACTGACTAGGTAAGCATGTATAGGTAGATAAAAAGATTCCAAAGTAAAACATTGTTTCAAAATGGATTGCATTCAAGTTAATGTTTCTTTATTGACTTCTGAAAGCTTACTTTTTATCTAAATTGGTAGGTTAATAATTTTGTTACATTTGATTCAAGATGTGGCCCTCTTTAGGCATTGGGCACTCTAATTCAACCCCTGTGAGCAGGAAGGTTTGGGACTACTAGCCTAGATTATTTATCATCGGGGGAAATAGAAAAAGTCAGTTTCTGATTACTTAAATCTTTTATATCTTGTCATAATCTTTATAATTGTAATGGATGGTGGGTGTTTTATTCTTTCAGCATATCACACATAATTCCTAAAATCCTATTTATTACTTTATGTAGTTAAGAACGAAACACAAGAATGGCCAGCGGAATCCAAAACACCAGAAATACAAGAAATCTCCCCCCAGTCCCAACCTGGTGATTATTTTTCTGTTTCTTTCAGTATATTAATGTAACAGAACAGACCTGTTTCTTTTACTCAAATAATTTAATCCATTAACTATTTGTTGCACACATCTTTGTATTTTTTCAAAATGGAATTTTGGTATACAGAATTAAAATATATTTCAACATAAAGATGTTCTGTTAATACAAATTGTGAGTTTGAAGAAGGTTTCTGGTTTGGAAATCCTTATTTGAATTACAGATAATTAGATCCATTAATAGTTTATTTATGCTCTATGACTATTGCCCTATAATAACATTCACACTCCCTTCTTAATAATAATAATAATAATAATAATAATAATAATAATAATAATAATAATAATAATAATAATAATAATAATAATAATAATAATAATAATAATAATAATAATAATAATAAAAGGTGCCATCAAGTAAATTCGGACTCACAGTGACACTTTCCAGGGCTTTTCAGGTAAATATGACTCAGAAGTGATTTGTGATTCTCTTTATCAGGGGTGGGGTTGCCCTGTGCAGTTTGTCCAAAACTATGCAGATTGGCTACACTTGCAGAAGCCACAGTATGGAGTCAAACTCCCAAGCTCTGGCTGTGGAATTAGATATCTAAACCACTGAGCTATCTCCATCTAGCCCAGGAGTCAGCAAACATGGCTCTCCAGGTGGTTTTGGACTTTTATCAGAAGCCCAGCTACAGTTCTATACACCTGTCAGTACACCTGCTGATCAGGGCTTCTGGGAATTGAAGTCCAAGAACATCCGGAAAGCCAAGTTTGCTGACCTCTGATCTGACCCATTCTTATTAATATTTTATGTGGCTATATTTATTATGAAATAGGATTTATTACAAGTCAAACACAATAATTACAGTACTTTTATCTCTGTCATTGTCCATTTACAACACTTTTCCACCCTGGTTTGCCAGCTGTGTCCTAATTTTTCATGGTTTGTTGGCATGATCACATGATTTATGCTGTTGCATAAATCTTTGGGCCCCAGTTCTGACCACATTTTTGCTCACATGAAGATTAAGATGCATCCCTATGGACTGTTCATTTTCAAGCTGGGCTTTACATAATATGAGGAGACACAATATTGAAACCTACCAGCTATTATGGTTGCAGTTCAAATACCCATACTTGAAGTGGAGCCAGTACATAAAATTGCACTGCTAGTGACTTCGTTTCATGAAGCAACAGTTCCTGCTAATATTATAGCATCAAACCTGTACTTCTTCCAACTTTACTAATTGCCTGATGGGTATAACAAGAAGTGGGCATATTTTGCCCATCATTGTATTAGTTAGATATCTGCAGTGTATGAAATGTCTCACTGATGTTCAATCACACACACACACACAAAATCTGTATGATGAGTTAACATGCACAATATCTCAGCTTTTATGTGCTTTCATTGGAGTGCTTAAAGAGGGCTAAACAATTGTGTTTCTACATGAACAGAAATAACTCTAATGGCAAGTATGTTTGAAATTGTGATCAGTCATTTTAACATGTTTATTGGAATAGCAGTCAAATGTATTTATAAATCAAATAAACTTGGTGCAAACTGGACATTTTCTTATGTCTCAGATACTTTTAATTCTGTTCCAGTATTTGATCATTTTCATGCTTCATCAGCCCATTTTTAAACCTTTAGTCTTATAGCCTGTATTTGGTAACACTTACTGACACTCCTTCACTCCTTTAACTGGCTCTGTTAAATTACTCAGACTACAAATGAATTGTTCTCTTACATAAATCCCAGCTGATCAGGAGAATGATTTCCATTTTGCTTCAGAGACAGCAGGACTGGCTATTGTTAGTTACACCCTTGTCTATGTTGAGGGAGTAATTACTTTAAAAAAAACCTCTGAGTATTGTTTTTGTGTAAAAAAAAAATCCACATTTTACTACATTTACCTCTGAAGGATTATTCATATGTTATTATACTTTAATATTCTGAAATCAATTTTATTCTGTTTCAAGCAACTAATTTAATCCTAACTCAGACACACTAAGATATTTTACTTTAACAGTCTTTCCTCCAACTTGCAGCTATTACTGAGCTAGATTGGGAAAGCAGTAAGCCTACAGTTCCCAGTACCTCAGAAGAATCTGACAGCTTTGTAGGTAATGCATATGCCTCCTATACTTTAGTTTAACTTGCACTTTTATCTTGACCAGGAAATAACATAGCCTATTTGTTTCAGATTTTTAAAAAATAAAATATTTGCTTTTTATAAAACACTTTTTATAAAATACAGTACTTGCTTGCTCTTGTATAAAGGATATTCTACTTCAAAAATGAAATATGAGTTGATTTTTGGTCCCATTTAAATAACATTAGATAAGCAGTGTTTCCAAACATTACTATAGAACTGTAGCTGTTGTATAGTCAAAACTGAACAGTAATAGCTCTGATAAAGAAAGTCAACATTTCCCCCCAAGCTTAGCATCAAGGTGGAATTTTCAAAACTACCAAATATTCCTCTTTAAGCTTATGAATCCCACATATTGAAGTTAATTTAAAGTATCCTTCAAATATAATTTTAGGTTATTGTACAGCAGTTTGCTTCAGCTACTTTTCAGAGTTTTTTTTTTTCAGTGATGAAAATTACAAGAGTATAATTATAAAAATATGCTCACTTGTTGGGCGAAACATCTAGTGCAGAGACTCTCAACTTTACCACACCATGGACCAGACAACTCCCCCTCTGACAGTGGAGTGGGCCAAACACGTAGTTTTCCCCTCCCAGAAATGTGCATTTGCACATGTGCGTACGCTTCCGGAGTCGTCGTCACAGGCCAGATGGAATGCTGTTGGGGGCTGGGTACAGTCCACCGGCCGTAGGTTGTGAACCTCTGATCTAGTGTTTCATTCTGTATCATCAGTAAAATATTTCCATTTGCTCCAGTAATATATATTACTGTATATCTGTTCTAGTAGTGAGGCTAGAAGACAAACATTACTTTTAAAAAATTGTCTTCATTATTTTGTCCTGAAATATTTCCTCATGCAGTCATAGTACAGTATAATGACTATCTAAAGAAGGGATGTTATCTCTTTCTGTCTCCCCTGCTCTGCTGCCTTTTAAGCTTACACTGAAAGTGAACTTGAATCTTCAAAACCTAGCATAACCCCTATGGCTGAACTGCCAACTGACACACTTGGTAAGTACTTTGTTTATTGTACTTCCACTGCAGGTGTAGGTTTATTGGAAACCATGTCTGAAACGTATTGGTGCATGTGTGTAGTTAAATGCATTGATTTATTATTATCCTTCGTCTTCTTACGTGTCTAGGTCAGACATGAAACTGCCAAAATGAAGCCTCCTTTTGGTGAGTCCATTCTGCAGTTCCTTTTGCCTGACCTAGTGTGAGAAAGATTAGCCAGTAACACATGGTTGCCGTTACCAGGGTATGACCGATTATGGTTCAAAAATACCACAGTCTTCTAGGAAGCTCTTTCTGTGTACCCCTGATGCCACAGGTACCAGATAGTAGGTAAGCAGATATTCATTGCCATACAGACAAATGTAGGAACTTTAAACTGTGGAATTTCTCCATGTAATCTTGATCACTGCAGCTTCTGCAATATATACAAGGTTTGTAAAGCAGCTCTTACATTAACAATGCTAGGAGGGGTAGGGAATACTACAGAAGATACAATCAGGATTTAAAATGACCCTAACAGGCCAGTGACTTGGGTCAAACCAAACTAAATGTAAAGATCTACATTTAGGCATGAAAAATGACATGTGCAAATAGAAGAATAAAGTGTCTGGAAAGTAAGCTGTACTAGGAGTGGTTGAGCATTTAATAGCCATCTTCAAATATCTGAAGAGTTGTCATAGAAAGTAATTCAAGTGACCTTGTGCTCATCCAGGAGGTAATCCACAGCAATATGTTGAAATTATAAGAAAGGAAATTCTGACTAAATATTAGGAAGTTTGTCGCTCATAATGGAAGCTGCTGCTTTTGAAATGCAATCTTCAGTTTCTCCCTTTCTTTCCTCCTCTCCCTTCTCTGAAGTACTTTCTGTATATTGCACTGTTTTATAAAGTTTTCAAGATATTTATGACTTTCTTCACTATTTACCATCCCCACCCCTACCCCAAATTAGCCCAAAAAACAGGCCTTACCAAGACTGAGGGCCATTTTTCAAATGTGTTATCACTTAATCTATGTATTTAATTTTAAAAATAAAATAATGTTGTAATAATGTACTACTAATGTAAAGGTTGATGCCACAGTTTTGTTAACTGTAAAAAAAGGGTTCAAAATGTGGGGGAGGTCTTGCTTGCTTGCTTGCTGAACAAACCTCATTGGACACTTCATCCTCAAAAATTCTATGGGGTCAGGTGTTTTAGGGATTTCTCAAAACATGCTTCACTAGAGAGAGAGGAGAGTCAGCAGAAAACTCTCTCCAATTTTGTTGTTTTTACATGGCTCAGGGGCTGAGTTATAGCCTACAAAACACTCATTAATTTTCCCCAAACTACCTGGTGATGGCCTAAGATTTTTGCATTCTACTGTATATTAAAATAATGAGGGTGCTGGAGGGACCTCAGAAATGCCCTGAGCTTTGCTGTAGAATCCTACATCAAAAAAATTAAGAAAATGCAAAAAGTAAAATTAACAGAACATAAATTCTACAGTACTTCTTATAGTGAGTATAAACAGAAACATTTAAGGTTTAAATGTTTCTTTTCTGTTTAAAATGGGAAAGAAAGTAGATTGCAATAAAAAATAAATTACTTCTAAAGAATGAATTGGCAAAAACTCAATTACACTGGTTGGTTTTTTAAACTTGATATTACAGAAAGGATTCTACATTATTTTCTTTATAAACTTTTATATATGACCTATTCATAATCATTTCTGTTAATCTGCTAGGTTTATTTTGGTTTATGTACTATCATAAAATTGTTGTATTATAAAAGCCTTTCTGTTTTGTAGAAAAGCTGTCTGCTCAACTTCCTCTAATATAAGCATTGAGTCTTGAAACCAAATAGTGCTTCTTTATCACACAGTGGAAACCTCTTGATTTCCCTAGGCCACTCTTTGTTATTGTCCTGGAAATGCTTAAAACGATAGCTTTGATGATTCCCCAAAGCAAGCATTAAACAGAATTCACTCTTGTTTTCCATTGATGGTCATTTCACTCACCAAGTGTAGGGTGGAGATGACAATGTTTCTGTATGGGATCAAGGCAGAATGGCCATAGTCCAACACATACAGAAAAGCATGCTTAATTGTATTGAAATAAATCTACTCAGACAGGAACAACTCTGTCAGATTGTTGCTAACGTCCCTTTAAAATTGCATGTGAAACTGAAGTAAGTTCCTGTGAGTGGATGAGGGAAATTGTTAAGTAATGTGACTGTTTGAGCATCACAACCTAAACTTTTCTTGCCTCTCAGATTATACAAATTAATTTACTTTGCAGCAGGTAGAGGTTTTCTTTATTAATTTGTGTATGTATGTCCACTATTTATTTAATATTTATTTTCCACTTCAGATGCCTTTTTTTTAAAAAAGAAAAATATTTGACCCTTTGAAATAATTATGAATTTGATTGTCTGGATTTTCTCTGTAGTTTAGACTTGAGGAGATTTGACTTCTTTATTCCCAGACAAATTTCCCTTCATTGACGTTTGTCTACCTGCTTAGTAACTCTGGAGATCTTTAACAGAGAATTTAGTTACTTATACCCAGGGTGCTTATGTCCAAAATCAAAGAAATACAGGGGCTACAAAATTTTGTGGATATTGGGGGGGGGGGACCCTCAGTATTATCTTTTAGAATTAAAGGTATTCATATGATTAGCCTTTTATTTTTTTATTTTTTCAAACTTTTAGCTCCACCTGAATTTCCAGAGTTTTCTAAAACAAATATACTTCCCACAGTTGAAATAACCATGGAAACCTCAAGTAAAGGTAATTTTCTTAACTTTGTTTTTACTTAAAAAACTGTTCAAAAAGCTATTAATTCTTAGAGCAAGATAATGGTAATGGTAAAGCAAACTGTGTTGGAATATCTACTTTAGTTATTCTTTTCCACAAATTTCAAGTGATGTAATCTTAATGTATCTTCCATTATTTATAAAATTATATCCAAAAAGGTCCATACTAATGCTTGCAAAAGTAGTTTTGCAACAATGACCTTTATAAAGATCTGCCCATTTCTTTTACTGTAGCTTCAGGTGAAAAACAGTTTGTTCCTGCGCAACCCCAAACTCCAGCTCCAAAATCCACGTGGACAAAGCCAGGTAATAAATTTCTGTTTCCCTACAGCTACATTTGAATAATGCCATTTGACAATAAGCCATGCTGTTACTGTAGCCAAAGGATATAAGATGAAATACGTATTCCCAAATTTATATCTATGTATACAGTGTATTGTGGAGATACCCTTTCCCAACTATCCCAATACTTTATGCTAAGAAGCCATGCAGATTTTATCACATAGGTAAAGTAAAGGTTTCCCTTACTCAAAAGCTAGTCGTATCCGACTCTAGGGTTCAGTGTTCATCTCTGTTTCAAAACTGAAGAGCCAGCACTGTCTGTTTCTGCAGATGTTTCTGGGGTCATGTGGCAGGCATGACTAGACACCAGGGCTCATAGAACGCTGTTTACCTTCCTACTGAAGTGGTCCCTATTTATCTAGTTGCAATTTCTTGCTTTTGAACTGCTAGGTTGGCAGGAGCTGGGGAAAAGACAGTAGCTCATTCCGTCCTGTACTCAGGAATCAAACTGCTGACCTCCCACCTTCCAGTCAGCATCTTAGCCACTTGAGCCACTGCAGTCACTTATCTCATATGAGAGACACAATATCATCTCTTCTAAATTTCTTCTTCTTTCCTATTTCCAAAGAGTTTTACTGACACATTACAGCTAATTTATTCAATTTTAGAAGCAAATAATTTGTGGGGCATGTTGACAAGGAAATTGGTGCCTGTTTGTGTGGACAAAAGACCATTCAGCAAAATATGAGTGGGAAGAAGGACATGCTGTATGGAGTCTGAAACGTGTATTTTCACACTGCATGTATTAACTTTATTGTAATCCACAGCTGTACATTTATTGAGAAACCCAACCAGATTAGAGATTTCCCCCCATACCACAAAATGAAGAGGCAGGACATGATTCTTTGGGTTAAAACCTTGGCTACCATTTAGTTGAAATTTAAATACCTGACCTGCGGCGGGGCAGTAGTGCTATACACCTAGTGCTAAGGCAGGGGAAGCTAGTCATTCCTCTCTGGTCTGGACTGGTGAAACTAAACCCCTGAGCTGTGCTGGACCTTGACAGCTACTGCGTAGGCTGGCTGATTTGGGACAACATCTAAGTGGGCATTTCCAAATCCATTCACATGAATGAAAACTGGTCATACTGCTTGTATCCCACAATGGTCCACCCTGCATTCCAGCCAATTCACTCCATGCCAGGCATAAAGAACCAACCTCGTCAAATGACACCCTGAGGAATCACCTCTACTACCCTAATTCAATACTATCCACCAAAACTAAATTGTGACCTATTTATGGACGACCACATTAATTGCCCTGTGTCCTGCAGGCCAGAGTGGACTAGGCAAAAAAATGACACAACATCTGATACCAGTAACGAAACTGAGCCCAAAAATTCCTATCTGGCCCCATACAGTGACCTAAAAAGCATTCAAACCTGCAGGGTGGGCGGGTCATCTGCATAGGAACCAAGATGGGAACATGAGTCAATCCTGTTTATGGGATCATCCTAATTCTCACCCAACACTGTTGCAATCTTGATGCACAAACTTTCTGGGGCAAAATGTTGTTCTTCAGGTGAATTTAGGTTAGTTAAAAAATAAAATGCTCTTTTTAATGATACCTTTATTGTTTCAGTTTTGATTTAAGATACAAAAAATGGTTTGGGCACCAAAGGAAAGTCAATTGATTTTATATCTAACTGACTTTTTAGTTTCTGTTCCAAGTAAATTGAGAGGATTTATGGTTAATGCCCCTAGATTTCTTTTTCACTGTTATTCCATCTACAAGAAAGGAAGACATTTGTTTTAATTTAGAAACATCCTGGGTGGGCTGTTTCTGGTGAACTTTTAAATATTTTGAATAGACACCTTTGTTAAAATTATTATATTTTTAACTCTGATAGCTTTGAAACTATGCAAATAGGGTAAACTGTATTGTTTCAGCCAAGAGCTATGAATCACACAACTTTTTCCATATATAATCTCCAGAGATACTTGTAATCTGTCTGTTGGCAAGGAATTATTTCCCAAGCTTGCCATATTTGCAAACAAATTAATTCAGTTAGCATAAATTATTATATGTTATAAAAGGAGTGCATTTTCCATATAATTCTGTACAAAAGGAAACTAGCTTTCTCTGTAAAACTTATAATGCTGACATTTGACTGTGAGCCAGGCAAAGATGTGTTGCTCAAACTATAGCATACAATTATATATGGATATCTATCCTTTTAATGGAATTTTAATCTTGGAAATAAATTACAACATGTTCCCTTGGTTTAAATTAGTAACACTATGTATAGTACATAGTGTACTGATATAACTTGGTCATGATCCAACACTGAGAAAGTTGGAAGGTGTGTTTATTTACTATTAAATAATCATTAAGGAGAATAGGAGATATATATGTTATAGTTAAAACTAGTTTCTCCTAGTTGAAACCAGTTTTAATCAAATGCCTTCATTAGAACTAAAATAAACTTCCAATTAGGTACAAATGTCAGTTAAAACCAGTTCCTAGTTCTAACAGAAGCATTCAATTAAAACTGGTTTAAACTGTAACACACACACACACATATATATATTTAAAAAGGGCAATGCCAAAGAATGCTCAAATTATTGAACCATTGCATTCATCCCACATGCTAGCAAGGTCATGCTTAAGATAGAACTACCAGAAGTGCAGGCTGGGATCCGAAGAGGCAGGGGAACTAGAGACCAAATTGCCAACATACGTTGGATCATGGAAAAAACAAAGGAATACCAGAAACAATTCTACTTCTGTTTCATTGACTACACCAAGGCCTTTGACTGTGTGGACCACAATAAAATGTGGCAAGTAATTAAAAAGATGGGAATACCAGAACACCTTATATGTCTCATGAGAAATCTGTACATGAGTCAATAAGCAACAGTTAGGACAGGATACGGAATGACAGAGTGGTTTGACTAGGAAAAAAGAGTAAGACAAGGCTGCATTTTCTCACCCTACTTATTTAACTTATACAAAGAGCACATAATGCTCAACGCAGGGCTTGATGAATCAAAAGTTGGAATTAAAATCGCTGGGAGAAACATCAACAATTTGAAATATGCAGATGATACTACCTTAATGGCAGAAAGTGAGGAAGACCTAAAGAAGCTTCTTGCTTAGGTTGAAGGAGGAGGGTGCAAAAGCTGGCTTGAGATTCAACATCAAGAAAACCAAGATAATGGCAACAGGCCCTATCACTCCCTGGAAAATAGATGGGGAAGAAGTAGAAGCAGTGACAGACTTTACATTATGTAAAGTGACAGACTTTACATTATATAAAGTGACAGACTTTACATTCTTAGGATCCAAGATCACTGCAGATGGACATTGCAGCCATGAAATAAAAAGGTGACTAATTCTTGGGAAGCAAGCTATGAGAAATTTGGGCAACATAATGAAAAGTAGAGACATCACCTTGCAAACAAAAGTCCGCATAGTCAAAGCAATGGTATTTCCGGTAGTAATGTATGGTTGTGAGAGCTGGACCATAATGAAGGCTGAGCGCAGTAGAATAGATGTGGTAGTGGGCATCAGCAGGTTTGCACCAGTTCGCCAGAACAAGTAGCAGAAATTCTGGCTGGCCCCACCCATCCAAATTTTGAAATAAAGTAGTCCTAATTAAGATGCAATGCAGGGATTTCCCTCTGGCCACACCCATCATACCATGCCCAGTGTGGTAGTAAAAAAGTTTTGAGCCCATCACTGAATGGAGGAGAATTTTGAGAGTACCCTGGACAGCAAAGAGAACAAATAGGTTGATCTTAAAAGAAATCAACCCCAACTGCTCTTTGGAAGGTCAAATATTGAAGATGAAGCTAAAGTACTTTGGACATCAAACGAGAAGAAAATATTCACTTGAGAAAAAGCCTTGATACTGGGAAAGGGGGAGGGCAAAAGAAGAAGGAGGAGGCAGAAAATGAGATGGCTAGATGGCATTGTTGATGCAATGGACACAAAGCTGGGCGGACTGAGGAGGATGGTGGAGGATAGGGGTGCCTGGCATGCAGTGGTCCATGAGGTCGCAAAGGGTCGGAATCGACTGTGCAACTGAACAACAACAACAACAACAAACCACATAGAATTTTCTTGTGTTATAACATTGTGGGAAGCACCTCCAGGTGAATTCTAAATACTCTTAAAGGAGTAATTTTAAATAAACAGTTGAACAACTGAAAGTGATTTTTCTGATTTTTATACAATTTTTTTTAATCTAACAAGCTCTCATTAAAATATATCATTACGCTTCCCCTACATTCTTTATGGAACACGTTATGAATTTTCATATTTAGTCATCTGTTTAAGAGCATGTAGGAAACTCATGTAATTCATATGGTTTTTGGATTTTCTATACCCCCTCCCCGGCCTAGGTGTGGTTGATAATATTCTGTATTCTCCTTGGAGGGGGAACTCCAACATTTTGTCCTCTTTATCGTAGGCGATTATTGCTTGGTGTTCAAAATTTCTTCCCCATATATCTAAAGTTTCTTAATTTTGTATAGCTGTCCAGCACTTGCTAATCTCAATTAATGACACTTGGTAAACTGGGCATATGTTGTTGTCTGGCAAATGAAAACCTTTAAACAACAACATAATTTAAAAAGTCAGATATGTCACAGATAGACCAAAAGAAGGAGAGGAGACTCTTCACCAGCAAAACCACTTTCAGAATCATGAAGCGGAATCTAGTGGACAGCATGCAGAAGAAGACAAACAAGAGATCCCTGAGAGGACACGAGAGAGCCTGAAGCTCAGGAAATCAGAGATGTAGAAGCCACACCCTACAAAAAGAAGAAGAGAACAGTAGTTGTAGTAGAGACTTCCTACTGCATGGGATTGAAAAAAAATATGGTAAGAGGTTCTATGGAACTGACAGGTATGCTGTCTCCTTGGAGCACAGATAAGGAATATGATGGAAGCAGTGCTGGGCTTCAGCAGGTTTGCACCAGTTTGTCCATAACCAGTAGCAGAAATTCTGGCTGGCACCGCACATCCAAGTTTTGAAATGAAGTAGTCCTAGTCTGGGTACAACACAGGGCTTTCCCCCCGGCCACACCCACCATACCGTGCCCACAGTGTGGTAGTAATTTTTTTTTTTTAGCCCACCACTGGATGGAAGGATTGCCATCACTCATAAATCCCACATTACATCTCATCAATGTGGGAACAGATGATACTGCCAAGAAGAATTATGAAGAAATTACATCAGGATTTAAATCCCTGGGAAGAAAACTGAAAGGTTTGGGGGCTGAGATAGTCTTTCCATCCATCCTACTGGTGCTCAAAAGAGGAATAGAAAAGGAAAGGGAAATAATCTGAATAAACAACTGGCTTCAAAGGTGGTGCAGACATGAAGGATTTGGTTTTTGGGACCATGGACACAGAAGCACTAAATTCCTACTTAAGCTCAGTTTCTGCCCAAAAGAGAGCATGTAGCCCTCCAGGCAATTGTGAAGTACAAGGGAAAGGGGCAGGATTTCATCTTGAAATTGATAGACAAACAGTCAAGGAGTACCTTATTACCTTAAATGAGTTCAAATCCCCAGGACCAGTTGAATCACATCCAAGGATATTGAAGGAACTGGCTGAAGAGATCTCAGAACCACAGTCTATCATTTTCTTGAAATCATGGAGGATGGATGAAGTACCTGACAACTGGAGAAAGGCTAATGTTGTCCCTATCTTCAAAAAGGTCAAGAAAGAAGAACTGGGGAACTACAGACCAGTCAGCCTGACGTCAATCCCAGGGAAAATTCTGGAGCAGATTATAAAGTGATCACTTTGCATATTTGAAAACAATGTACTATTTAAAAATAATGTGATTTAAGTTTTTAGCTGTGGCTTAGTGGTTAAGATCCCGAACTTAATGACCAGAAGGTCAGCAGGTCAGCAGCTTGAGACCCAAGTACTGCACTATGGAGTGAACTCCCGTCATCTGCCCCAGCTCCTGCCAACCTAACAGTTCAAAAGCAAGAAATTACAAGTAGATAAATATGTACTGCTTTGGCATGAAAGGTAGTGATGTTCTGCATCTTGTTATGCCTGTCACATGACCATAGAAACATCTGCAGATGCTGACAGCACTGGCTCTTCAGCTGCAAATGGAGATGAGCACCACCTCTTAGAGTTACACACAACTGGCTTTACCTTATCATAGAGACTAATCAAGCAAATAGACATTCTTTTTTCGATGCCTGTCAATATTGTAATTTGTATTTGTATTTGTATTTTCGACTTATATGCCGCCCCACTCGCATAGCGACTCTGGGCGGCTTACAGAAGAAACAGTTACAGTACATAGCACATTCATAGCATAAAAACAGTTACAAATATTGCATAATAAATTACAAATATCACATATACAGTATATATATCTCCAATAACAGTTGCAATTACAAAACATTAGGACATCCTAATAAATAAATCAAGATGCAGTACCACAATAAATCAATAATAAAATAAAATACAGTGCAACAAAACAAAATAAAATAAATATAAATATAACACAATATACTCAGGCTACAGTCCATAATCAATATACCTAATGGCCAATGGCAATATACCGCCGCAGGGGCTTTTTGGCCAGGCGTGGGGGTGAGGCTCGGGAGCACCGGCAGGTGTAACGAATCCAGGCGCTCCCGGCCAGAGTCCTCCTTGCCCCGTTGGTCCGGCGTCCGGGGAAGCGTCCCGCCGCAGGGGCTTTTGTAGCCCGGTGTGGGGGTGAGGCTCGGAAGTGCCGGCAGGTGTAATGAATCCGGGCGCTCCCGGCCAGAGTCCTCCTCGCCCCGTTGGTCCGGCGTCCGGGGAAGCGTCCCGCCGCAGGGGCTTTTGTAGCCCGGTGTGGGGGTGAGGCTCGGAAGCACCGGCAGGTGTAATGAATCCGGGCGCTCCCAGCCAGAGTCCTCCTTGCCCCGTTGGTCTGGCGTCCGGGGAAGCATCCCGCCACAGGGGCTTTTGTAGCCCGGTGTGGGGGTGAGGCTCGGAAGCGCCGGCAGGTGTAATGAATCCGGGCGCTCCCGGCCAGAGTCCTCCTCGCCCCGTTGGTCTGGCGTCCGGAGTTGAATAATAACATGCCAAGATGCATCAAAGGCTCTCTGAAGGCCTGGTCTAAATTTTCTTTTGGCTCTTTATGGAAGAAAGACTGAGAGCTTAAGAATGAGCACAGACATAATTTGATAATTATAGGCTGCTATTTCTAGTGGTTCGTTTTCTTTTAAATCAATTTTCTATGCAGAAAATCTGCCATTGCATTTCTTAGTTAGTGGTTTTCTTGAATTGAAGGGCTTAAATTATTATTGTTGTTTGGTGGGTGTGTAACATTTGTACTTTGTTACAGAACAGTAGTTTTCAAACATTCTAACTTTATTGAACCCTCTTCCATCAGTTTGAGTATGACAGGCCCCTCCCCCAGCAATTTAGGCAGAATTATTGTGTGTTGCAGAGAAACACCTTGGAAAAGTCGCTTTTTGGGCTGTAGTCATAGAACCATTCCATCAGCATGACCAATGTAGTGCAAACCTCTATGGTTTTACAGTTACAGGTTTGCTTCCTGATACACATAATATTCAAAAGCAGAAGCAGCTCTTATTTTATACTTCTCCCAATCTTTCAGTGACTGAAAATGAAATTCAGCATTTGTTTAGAACAACTACACCAGCTGTGTCATGTTGTCTTTTTTCCAAACCCTTCACTCTTCTGAACTTGATGTATTAATGTCTAATGAAAGATGATGGTTTAGCAAATCTTTTGCTACATTTTATCCAATTTACTGAATCTGGATAAGATAGAGGTCATGCTGATTAGAGGCAATCAGTCACGGGTTGAGCGGATCTCTCCAAAACTAAAGGGTATGACTCTTCCAATGAGAGAGAACATTCACAATCTGGGTGTGCAGCTTGACCAATCTTTAATTATGGAACAGCAGGTGTCATTGAGGATCAAGTCCACATTTTTCATCTGTACTGCATTGTCCAGCTCTGTTTACTCCTGGACAGAAAGTCCCTGCTGATGCTGACCTACGCACTGGTAATGTCCAGAATCGACTGTTGCAATGCTCTCTCCATTTGGCTACCATTGAGGCTGGTATGGAAGCTTCAACAAGTGCAAAATGCAGCAGCCAGGCTGATTGTTGACATTTGTCAATTTGACCATATCACTCCTGCCTTGGCTAGCTTGCATGGGCTACTGGTGGTGTTCCATGCCAGATTCAAACTTTGGGACTATGATATCTGAGGGAGTGCCCCTTCCCTAGGAATTATGCCAATTCATCTCAAATTCTCAGACTTAATGTAGTCACCCCAACAGAAGTTTGAAAGATATTCTACATCGAGAGTATTCTCAGCTGTTACCCCTAGTCTGTGGAATGAATTGCCAGCAGAATTTAGATCTGCACAACTCTGTTGGCATTTCAAAAATTGGTAAAAACATTCCTATTTTATCATGTCTTCCTCTCCTAATTACATTAATCTGGCATTTCTTTCTTTTTCTTTTTTAAGTTGGTTTTATTTAACTGATGTTGTGCACTTTGCAAGGAAGACAAATTTGGAACCTAACTGATCTAGTTTATTATGAAAATATTGTAGGTCATTAATGTGTTTATCTTTTAGTTATATTTGTGTCTTTATATTCTGGTTATGTGATTTTATACTTTGTTAGCTGCCTAGAGTTGTGTTTTATCAGATAGGTGGAGTATAAATTTAACAAATAATACTATTAATTTGGAAGAGATTCTTTTTTTAAAATAAATTGGCAGCCAGGTATCAGCAACATGTTCAATTTCTGGTCATTTTTTTAAAATTAAGCCACCTATACAGGCTTACAGTCTTCCTAGTGAAAAGATATTCTTAGTTTTAATCATCTGCAGATGTTTTCCCATTTCATTGTCAGGATGTATTACAGTTAGCACAAAAGGCAAAACACATATGAAAACTGTAGGATGCAAAATTAGCCCTTGCCAAGTCAGAGAACAACAAACTCTTATCTTGAATCAAAGAACAGGTTCACATCAAGGACAGTAATGGAAAACAGAGTATTGGTGGAACAAATAAATAAGGTTTAGAACAAGAAAATAGATCCTTAAAAGGACATGTGAAGTCAGAAAATAAGGAAAAGTAACAACTTTAGATTATGTTATATGACATAATGACAACTGCAATGACAACTGCTACCTATATTACAGATATACGTTTCTCAAGACTATGTATGTATGTATGTATGTATGTATGTATGTATGTATGTATGTATGTATGTATGTATGTATGTATGTATGTATGTATGTATGTATGTATTGAATTTATACTCCACCCTTTTGGGGTTTTTTTTAATTTGTGTCAGATGCACTACTAGTAACATACTATAACATACAAAGCTAAAATTTACAATCTAAAACAAAATAGAATTTAAAGCCCTTTTGGTGCAGGTACAGTTTGAGTTTATTTCAGGCCAGTTACAGTACTATGAGTTTGACAGAAACAACGCCTACTATACGACAGAAAGAATCTCAGTTGATGAATCTCATAATATTTTTGTTTTTAAAAGGAATGATAATTATAGGAAATCATTATTTCAGAATGCTTAAATTAGCATATGTTTTGTTATCAAATGTACCTACCATCTCTTTTTTGTCTCTAGAGAGCACTGTGTCTTCTGCATTAATTTCCCAGGATGCCTCATTTTCAGGCCCTGGGTTGCAATCAGTGATGCCCCCCACCCTCTACAGCAGAAAGTTATCTCTGGCCCACTGAGTCTTTCTGCAGTCCACTCTGGCCCCCAGAACTTTGGTAGATCCTCCAAAGTAGTTGTGTGCAAGGGGAGAAAAGAAAGGAAAACTCTTTTTATAGAACTGAAAGTCTCCTCACACAATTTTAAAGGTAGCCAACTGTCCCAAACTACATTTAACTTTAGGACAGTTGTTTAAATTAATAATCACATTCTATGATTGTTTATTAACTTTTAACCTCACAAACCTGGTGTATTTAGAGAAACGCTGAAAATTCTTAGATCATCCCATATTAGGAATCCCTCAATGAGGAAAACAATAAGAACGTATCATTTTACATGGAAGTCCTTACCCAGCAACCATTTATATTCTACAGCAGGGATGCCCAAACATTTCGTGCCACAGGACATTCATGTGGTTCTTCCCACCAGAAGCAAAAGTAAAATGTGCATTTGCATTTTACTTCCCCTTCCAGGAGCAGTGAGGGTGGCACAGACTGTATTATTTGGTGCCATGGGCCAGATCTGGCCCATAGTTTTGACAGCCCTGTTCTACAAAATTGAGTTGAGATAGAGATCTCAGGTATTCTGGCGGTTGTAGGATCTTGCCATCAAATACTATGGCAAAGGCATAGTAAGTTGAGCTTGAGATGCATCTCTTGTAAGCAGGTACTGTCATGGACAATATTGTGGCAGCTGATCAAAGAACTGTTTATCATCCCCAAGGAAGTTTTTCTTAACATCCCTAAGGGAACTATTCTCCTAGCAAAATTGGTCAGAATACAATTCCTATCACTGAGAAATTGTTGTTTTTCAAAATATAAACTTCCCCTTCAGTTAAATTCCCCAAATGCACTACAATTTGTAAATATATTTTAATTTACTTGGTCAATTCACTAAACATTTAAAAGCCAGCCTAATCAAACCCCTTAAACAATTTAACAGTTCTGCTTATTGTTAAAGCATACCAGGAAAATAAAACAACTAGAACTTTCATAAAACAACATTTGATTTAAAAGAAATAATTTTTGATGTCATTACCATTGCATCAATTTATTATTTTTAGTTTTCAGCAAAACACAACCTGCTCTTTCAAGACCCAGAACACCTGATGAGATTGACATCTTATATTCCAAAACAGGTATACCACTGTCATCCTATACTTACAGACTTCCTGCTATTTAACTCAGAGTAGTTTTAATGAATTGAATACAAAAGTCAGATGCTTCAGATCATGGGACCATCTGTCTATATGGGACAATAGAGCAAAACCAACAATTAATGCATTCAATTAATTCCATCTATACAGGTCTTCCATATATCATAAGAAAGTAAGAACATTCCTGCTGGATCAGAGCAAAAGCTTGTTATATCCAGCATTGTCTCCATACTGACCTCTAGTTGCTTATGGAAAGGCAATAAGCAGAATATGAGTGTAATAGCACCCTCTCTCCTACTTGTTTTCAAGGGCATTGTATTTCAGTCCCTAGTTTTTTGGTCTTATTCTCCATATGGTAGAATTTGGTATAGAGTTTTGTTCTAGTCATAATGTAGAGGTGAAATAAAATTAAAAGCCCACTGAGAAAGAAAATTGGACAACCATCTTTCAGATCTGCTCATAGGTCTCTTCCAACTCAATTATTCTATTATTCTAATCTGAACCTATTTACTTGAATGATACAACTTGCTAGAATGCCCAAAAATCCTATGAATTGCATTGATTCAGTCAACAAAACTTAATCCAAAACTGTCACAAGCAGGAAGGATCTAAATCCATGTCCATCCAGCATTTGTTGAAATTATATGTGATGAAGGAAATCCTTAATAGTGTGTGACAGAAACAGATTACTTCATCTGTAACACCCTATAAATGGGTAAACCGAAAACAATGACCTATAGCCAGAGGAACACTTCAGTTTTTGCTATAAAAAATAGTTTCCCTCATGCAAACACTTTATTTAAAGGTAGTTCTTTTTATTCTTATACTTGTCATTTTAAACTTTCTTATAACAGTTACAGATGAACCCACTCTGGACTCTCTTACATCTAAACCATTTAAACCTCTTGACTGGCCAAGGACAACCCTGGGTAATGTTGTTTTGCAGTTTGTTTTTCATCACATTTTCATTCCATGTGAATTCATTTCTTGTGGACTATTACCATCATTTCAGTACCCTCATCCTTTTCAGTACTGTCCTTTATTGCACTTTTATCAAGGCTCAAAGCTTTTATGAAACATGACTCATACTTTTAATTTTAATTGTAAATATTGCATGGATCTTTTTTATGTCATGCACCCCTTTTTATGAATGTTTCTTTATGACAACTTGCCACACCTATGGAATATTAGTAGTCTGTTTAAGACCAGTATAATATTGTTTGCAATATTACTTCACTTTTGTTAGCTGACTGGCCCATTCCATTTTGAACTCTTCATTTCTCATTGCAAGCTTGCTGCATGCACTGTCTGGTGAAAGATATTTGCTATGATGTCTGATATTTTAAATGTAATCTTGGTCCTTTTTTCAGCTCCACTTGAAACACCACATATGCCTTTTAAATGGGAGCATTTTGCTACTCCAGAGAGAGGGCAGGTGAAACCTGGTAATTAAATACTGAAAAATTTTATACTCATGGAACAACCATATTTACACTTTTGATTATGAACAGGAAGTATGACTCTATAATCACTCAATGATTAACGAATTCACTTCATTTCTAGCTGTATTTGCTTTCAAGATCTCAGGAGCTAAAGTGTTATTTTTCCATTGCACGAAAAGGAAGTGCAATCTATTCTATATGATTACAACTTATTCAGCCATGATGGGATAGGTTCAGAGTGTAAACCTTCTCTTTTGTTTTGGTAGTTTCATAAGAAGAGGATTTTTACATCAACTTTCTGTGTGAGGAAAATCAGCATGTATGCTGATACTTAGCCAGTGCATTATGTTGTTCCTTTGTTTTTAACCTCAGTGCTGAAGCATAGTCAGTAAAAAGGAAGTATTTCATTTATTGGAATGGTAACTTGACTTTTCCTGTTCAGTGTTTGAATTGTTTTATCTTTATAGCACCTAATCTGCCAGCTTTGAAGCAACATACATCTGTAACATCTAGGACTAATGAACAATTGAAAATAACCCCAGGTACTACACTTCCAACTCCCATCCTTTGCATCATTATTTTCTTCCCTTTGGCCCTGTCTGCCACATTCAGATAACAGAACAGGTCACAGTTAGCCATGACTTACCCCTTCCTCCCTTCGCTGTTTGTGCACCTTTCAAAACAAATTGCAGCTTCCTTTATGCTGAATGTAAGGAACTGGCTTGATTTTTTTTTTATGGAGTTAGTTTTAATGGCAATGACAATATTTGTATAGAAATTGTAAGTATTCAGATCACTTCTTATACATTAATATTTGCAACAAAAATATTGGCAGTCTTCAAGTAAGAAATAGGGCTTTCTTAAAGCATTTACTAAGTTCAAGGAACAAAAAATTTAAATATATGTTTTGTTATTTTGTGACACTTTAAAATATTTATATTTACAGCTATCTTAAGTTTTTTTTGTAAAACATTTTACTTTATCGCCCACTTCAGCTCATATGATCCTAATTTCTAGGCAGAAGAAAAGACAATAAAACCAAAAATCTATGATACATCCTGTGTCTTTCAGCTCCAATGGAAAAACTGTTTGTTCATTCTACACCTAAACCTTCTGCCAGGCTGAAAATAACAGAAACTAAATATGGTAATTACATTTCATGCCATAGATTTTAAACACTATTAATATTTCAATTAGTATTTTGTTAAGACAGCCTACATGAAGTAAGATGAATTATTTTTCTCAGGAAAGCTTATTTTGTTTTATTTAATTTTATATTTTGCTCACGTGTGTGTCTTTTGTCTTTCTGAGCATAATCCAAAAAATAATCATAAAATCTTACAATGAAAATGTTACTAATGATAAAACTGTGCTGGGGACCAGAAGGAAAACAATGTTCATATTCTTTCTTTTTTGTAAGTACTGTAATCACATAATGATCCTGGGCATTAGAAGGAAGATCTTAGTTAAATAATCATCTAATGTATATAAAGGTAAAGGTTTCCCTTGCTCGAAAGCTAGGGTTCAGTGTTCTGTTTCAAAGCTGAAGAGCCAGCACTGTCTGCTTCTTCAGACGTTTCCATGGTCATGTGGCAGGTATGACTAGACACCAGAGCACACAGAACACTGTTTACCTTCCCACTGAAATGGTCTCTATTTATCTACTTGCAATTTCTTGCTTTTGAACTGCTAGGTTGGCAGGAGCTGGGACAAAGACAGGAGCTTATTCCATCCTGCAGTACTCCGGAATCGAATTGCTGACTTCCTGCCTTCCAGTCAATGTCTTAGTCACTCGAGCCACTGCAGACTGTATATACTGTATATAGAAGTGTTTAATTTCTACCTGACTTATTGCTGATTTCCTCCTTTCCTTTATCAGCAGAAAATGAACCTGATTTGGAAACTACTACATCTAAAATGTATAAAACTCTTGAATTCCCAAGAACAACACTGGGTAATGGTTCATTAGCTACGTTTGGCTATTAGGGAGGAAATTGTCATAGTTAAATATCTGCGCACACGCCTTCATCTACTCCATCAGAAGTCAATCTTTAGTGAATGTGTCATATGGAATGAGATGTAGAAGTCTGGGACGCCCATGGAACATGATAGAATAATGCCCTACTGCCTTGTATTTGATTCAATGTACTTGGCGGCAAAGCCTAGATATTTAATGTACCATGCTAATTACAATTGAATGTCACAAAAACTACAAAAATACTTTGTCATATGGCTTTTAAGGGAGTGAAACATTAAGAGAGGTATGTTCCATAGGACTGGTACAAGTGTGCTGTGTAAACTGTTCAAATCACAATCTGGAATATTTCATGCAGGTTTGGACTTGAATGTGTAAAAAATACTACCGTATTTATTTATATCTACAAAAAGTGTAACTAGGAAACACTGTAGTTAGGTATCTTTTAATCTTCATCCTCAAAACCCAGATATTCATCTCCTTTGGATGCCCCTTCATCTGGCTTCAGCTGCCACTGATCACCAGGAGCTGGGCAAAGGGCTTCCAAAGGAGCCCTCTTCCCCCACTGATCTCACTTTCCCTGGCTCCTGGCGATCAGTGGTGGTGAGATACGTGGGGGAAGAGGACTCCTTTGGAAGCCTCTTGCCTAGCTCAAGTTGCCGCTGGTCACTAGGAGCTGGGGAGGGTGGGATCAGCAGGGGAAGAGGGCTCCTTTGGAAGCCTCTTTCCTCACCAATCCCACCCCTGCTGGTCGCCAGGAGCCATGGGAGGGCGGGATTGGCAGGGGAAGAGGACTCCTTTGGAAGCCACCCTTCATCCAGCTCCAGCTGCTGCTGATCAACATGATCATTTTGATTACTGGCACACAAGATGCACCCCATTTTTCAAGCGTATTTTAAGAGGGGAAGTGTGTCTTATATGCTGGCAAATACGGTACTTTTGAAAGATTACCATTCATTTTAGAGGCCCATATACCAGCATTTCTGTTAATTATGCTATTTGTGGTACCACCTATCTTAAACATATATTCATAACATTTTTATTTATATTCCTTTCAGCTCCCAGTAAAACAAAAATCACTGTTTCTAAGCCCCAAATTCTTCCACATCTGGAACAGCCAAAGAATGTACCGGGTAATTGCTATGTACTTTCCTATAACTGCTTTGTTCCAAATAATGGCTCAAATTTTCATGTCATTGATTTGGAAAAACATATCCTAAAAATAGAACATGTGTTATTCACATGTAAACATTTAATATAATATGATACATAATCAGAAGTAATATTTTGAAGTCTTATGCCTATCATTAAAAGAAGCTTCTAAACATCCAGTAAGATTTCATGATCCTGAAATAGGGGGGGTTAATTTCCCCCCCCCCAAAAGAACAAATATTTGTATAAAATAATATTTTAGCTAGATTAAGAATATGAGCAGGGGACCTCAAGGGGTCACTTTAGTGGGAGTGGAATTGCTTGAGCCTACACAAAAAAATAGAATCTCTACAATTGGTCTAATAAACGTCTCACTTGAACACAAATCAGGGTTAGCTCAGTAGCGTAGGGGGGGGCAGGGGATGGATGGACCTGGGTGGCACTTTTCAGGAACTGGCAAAATGTCCCCACTTCTTTGGCCTCCCTCTGCCTGGGCTTAGGGAGCCAGACTTCCCAGGTAGAAGGTGGGCCTTTTGCTGTGCTGGCAGGTGGCCCGACCCCTCTTTGCCTCCTGCCAGCTGCAGATGCCCCTGCTCCGCCTCTGCCTCCCTCTGACGTGTGCCAACTGGGAACGCAGGCAGGCAGGCAGGCAGGCCCGCCCGGCTTGGGGGCCGCCACATTGAGGGCCACCCCCGGCATGGCAGCAGAGCAGGAAGGGCGGCTGTGGTGGCAGTGGGAGCAGCACTCTGATCATCTCCCATGTCCTCCACCTCTTCTTCTGCCTCCTCCTCCTACCGTAGCCGCTGCCAACTATGGAGCCAGTATGCTGCTCCCCACCATGTTTGGTGCAGGCAGCCCAGAGTTGGACATGCCCTTGCCACCGCGCCCCACCCCGCACCTTGTCCTGGCCATGTCCCTGGTGCCAGAGGTGTAGCGGGCACCCGGGCTTGGCCTCGCCTCACCTGCTCGCCTCCATGCGCCTGCCCAACTGGCCGTCGGGGGCTCTCCCCACCCTGGGTCCAGGCCCCGGGGGCCTTGGTACAGGCAGAGAGGGATTAACTGGGTCTTGCGGGGGGGGGGATGGCAAGTCTAGATGGAGAGGGTGGCAAGTTTGGCCTTTGCCCCTGGTGGCTGAAGCCTGCGCGACACCATTGGGTTAGCTGGAGCTAATTTCCCCATATATCATATGATTACTAGGTAATAAATCTCACCAGACTGCTCTACAAGCAACCCAAGTTGCATTCTTATTGTGATCACATCTTAATTCAGATAAAAGATTCTAAACCACCAGTTCTGGAGAACTGGTAAGAACCTGTTACATCCCATCGCTGTATAAATGTGGTTCTCCATCTAGTAATTAGATTGTCAGGGTACAAAGAAAGAGATTCGTTGAAGATTGTGGTATTTCTGAACCACAATCAGGCATATCCCAGGCAATGGGCACCTTGTTGTGCTGGCTAATCTTTCTCACACTAGGTCAGGTGGGCCACATGAAATGGTGCTGTGGGTCAGGGCCAGCCAGCAGGCTGTAGGTTGGAAACCCTTGGTTTAACCCATAAATCAGTTTAACTAAGCTCAAGGCTCATTTCCTCCATCATAAGTGGTATCCTGCAGAACTGATCATTGTTTTTCTTCTATTAGAACAAGTAAGAAAGAAGGCATTTTAGTTCCTTAAATTGCTATCTATTATCCTTTAAAATGAATATCTTTTAGGTATTCATTTTCTTCTGCGGTGCTTATAGTAACCTTGTAGTAAAGCTTCCAAAATCAGGGTGTATGGATTTACTCATGAAGATGACAAAATTAATTGATGACAATTTCTTAGTCTAGAGAGGCTTTAAATTTTTTGAAGAAGTGAAGGCCCTACTTCAGAGTTGTCTATACATTAGGAAATTGCCAATAAATATGAATGTTCTCTTAAAATGTTGTATGTAACAAGTCCTGCTATTTTTATTCTATTTTAGTATAATAGCTCATTAATCAATTTGCACAGGATTAGTGTAGGATAATCTCACTAGCATATTTTATCTTCATAGTCAGCTAGCAATATATGACATGATACAAAGAACTAATATAATGAAGACCACTGAGTTATTATCACAGCTGAACAAGCATTTGAACCTGGCTCCTCCCAGTCCAAACTTAACATTACACCATTGGGAGCTTTCTTTTTTTATGGTCAAGCAAATGGTCCAAAAATGATATATCATTCAAACAGAATGTGCAATTCACACTTAGAATATTAATTCTGAAATCCTGAACTCTCAAATTTTCCTTATATCCATCTCAAAATAATATCATTTACTCCAGCAGTTACCCGCAGATTGATTCCAGTTCCTCCCACAACTAAGATTTCTTACATTGCTGGCTATCCAGAGGCAACAATGGGTAATATCTTTTATTTCAGCTGTTTGGCACTATCTTGAAGTACTGTATCTTTTAGTTTCCTTTTATTTTTGAAGGTATATTTTATCTTGCACCAGTACATTTATGTCACTATATTCAACATCAGAAGTTCATTAGAATTTTAAATATTGAATTAGTTTTGTGTCATTTCTTCATTAGATGTTTATGTTGTTTGATATTGCTCATATGTGCTATTTATTAATTTTGCAAACATGCAAGTAGTTGGCCTATCTTACTTGTCCTTGATCATTCATTAACATCTTCAGTACTTTTTTTGTCTAATTTATTATTATTTAAATCCTGGGACACTCAAACATGAGTAGTCAGCCTGTGATATGGATGCTACAGATCTCATATGTTCTACACATTGTGCCATGCTGAGCTAGGAGCATTGACCTCTGTTTGGCAAAGCTAGGGATATAATCCAGCCTGTTTCTTCTTTCTTCCTTGTTACCTGTTCCTCAGCTCAGTAGACTGCATACAAAGCAATGTCAAGGTACAGGGGAACTATATGATATATCATAGTGCACACTAAACTTCAGACTTGATCCAATATTTGGCCCCCTTTGCCTTAAGCTAGTTGTAGAACTCCTATTGAGAATAGAATCAGCATCATGCAGGGCACCATGGGAAGCTGCTGGACAGGGAGTAGTGGGGGCGCCTGTTTGGAGTAGGAGAAGGGTGGAATCCCATACATTGCTATTGGTGCCCCAGGGTGCCAGAGGTGAGGGCGAGATGGGACAAAGCCTGATTGCCTGATATACCAGGACGCACCTGAATAGAATAATCAAACCAAAGCATGAAATTGACTGCTAAAACTTATTAGGTAATGTTTGACTTTGTTTCATCACTTGCAATTACAAAAGACACATCTAGTTAGCATTTGGATCCTACAGTCCTAATCTTCTTCAAACATAATTAAGTTAGAATGATGATGGTTTGAATCAACTAGTTATTCAAACCAGATTAGCTGAAAAACCTCTGTGTCGTGGAAATTAAACAGATGATGTGCCTGAGAAAGTATAAGTGGACTCTGTAATATATTATATTCCATGAAAATCTGCTATGCTCCATTTTTTTGTAAGAAGAGTTGGTATCCCACCCACCATCTTTCATGGTCTCTAAAGCATGAAGTCAGAGGCCAGATGTGAATAAGTATTTTAATAACTGTAACTTCAAACAACAGGGAAACATGAATGATCAGGAGAGCCTGCGAAAGTGTCCAGACAGATTCTGTCACAACCTAGGGTCCACAGTCTACTCAGGGCACAAGGGTTCCTTCAGTGCGTTTTTACTAAGGTCTTGGTTAACCAGCCCTCAAAACTGTATTTAGTCCAGCCTCTAACACCAAGGTTGGGGCCTGACAACATGTAGGACACATAGCACAACACCTCTCATAGCTGGCAGCCCTCACAATGCATGAGCATAGTCTTCATCTCTCTCTCTGTCTTTTTCTCTGAGGATTGACTCTTGCTGGTGTCTCTCTCAGCATCAGCATTCACCCCAGTACCTTCACCTCACTACCTTCTTCTCGTGTATCTGTCACTTAGCTTCAACTAGGAGAACTCTCCAACAGTCCAAGGCTTCCATCCAGGGATCTTCCTCCACCAACTTCTCTACTTTCTTCTCCAGCTTCCCCTTCACACCTTGCTTCCCTTAGTTTCTTTTTCCTTTTGTTATTCAATCTCTCTCTTCCCAGATTGCCTCTATCTCTAACTTTTCTAGGCCTTTCTTTATCTGCCTTGGCCTGATTGACCCCTCCATTAACTTTCCAGAAGATTATCCCTCTCCTTGTTCAACCATAACCTGTTCCTCTGTTATTTTTGTCCTCCCTTCTCAACGGGGAAGTCCCCTTCCCTCTCAGCACCTTCAGGCTCTTCAGTACCTCCCCAACTGATGGGATAACTCATTGTATGGAACTCTATTTACAAGGCCATGGGGAGGGGGCACGGTGGCCAACCGTCCCGCATTCTGCGCGGCAATCCCATTTAGGGAGGGGGAATTTCGACTTACCCTTGTTTCGAAAATGGTACCAGACCTCCCCCGTTGCGTCATGGAAGCACCGGTTTCCACTCCGACCGGCAGGCAGTTAAAGAGAAACGGAGCCGAAAAGGCTCCAATAAACTGCGCCTGCGCAGAAACCCAGTTTGGCGCCAGATTGGGTTTCTGCGCAGTCGCAGTTTATTGGAGCCTTTTCGGCTCCGTTTCTCTTTAACTGCCTGCCGGTCGGAGTGGAAACCGGTGCTTCCGTGACGCAACGGGGGAGGTCCGGTACCATTTTTGAAACAAGGGTAAGTCGAAATTCCCCCTCCCTAAATGGGATTGCCGCGCAGAATGCGGGATGGTTGGCCGCCCTGGGAGGGGGGGCAAAGGGTCTCAAACCTCCTTGATTCTCTTTAAAGAAGTATATTCTTTACATCATATTATTTTCTGCTTTCAGATTACTTATTAAGGAATCAATGCTATTTGTTTTAAAATATTGTGTGCATGGATGTATGTGTATTTATGTTGTTGCTAACACAATATGAATTAATCCTACACTGGACCTTTTTCCCCAGCTTCTTATGAGCCAAGTTCTGTTCCTTCTCAATCTAAAGAATCTGACTATACCATTCCAGAACTGCCAGATAGCAAACCTGGTACAGTAACTCGTAAAAATTTACTTTAGCTATTTGTACTACAATGTGAAATATTTACTTGATGTTACATAGTGCAATTTTAAAAATTAGATACAGAACTTTATGAGTTTATGATATAAAAACTATTTATATGCTATATTAATTTTCCATTTATGGATAGCCACTATAAGTATTTTTTTATGAATGCAATTTGGGATCCTTTATTCCAGTGGTGCCCAAACTAAGGCCCGGAGGCTGGGTGTGGCCCCCAATGCCAATTCATCCGGCCCGTGAAGCCCTTGTCGCTCCTGGAAGCAGAAGTAAAACACACCCGTACGGGCTGGATGAATTGGCATTGGGGGCCGCACCCAGCCCCTGAGCCTTAGTCACCGGCTTCCTGAATCACATGATCGGCCCACGGCCCAAAAAGTTTGGGCACCCCTGCTTTAGTCATATTAGAAACCGAAATCATTCCAATCTAGTGATCCTCCTGGGAATGCAACAGAGCAGCCTAAACATTAGACTCAAAGCTGCTGCACCTCTTTTATTTTTAGCAATTAGTTGTAGACTTGAAATTTTTGAGCCCAAGGTATATGGAAAAAAGAGATTTTCTCCCTTCTCACAATAATAATGAAAATGGTCCCTTAGTATCACAAATTGCTCTTAGTCAAAAAAAATTCCTCCTGGAGCTGATAGCATGATTTTTTTAGCCCTGTCAGAAGCACACAATGGTGCTTTCTGAGTTGAAATGATTTTTGCTGGAGGAACTCCGCTCAGGGGATGCCAGAATGAGGGTCTTTTCATGTTCCCAAGATCTTTTCCCACTGAAGTGGTTCTTGTTTATCTACTTGCAATTTCATACTTTTGATCTGCTAGGTTGGGCAGGAGCAGGGACAGAAATAGGTGCTCATTCCATTATGCAGCCCTTGGGGCTTGAACTGCTAGCATGATGGTCCTACCGGAAACTACCATTTGTTCTTTCAACAAATTAAAGATGCCATGAAAAGTGAGTCAGGCCACATTCCTAACTCCAAGTTAAGAACAACTGAGGTTGGTTTGGATAGGGTATAAGCTTGCTGTTTATCGAAAGCTGTCAACTCAGTTTCCATGGCAATTGTGCTGGGTTTGTGGTTTTTAATTTTTCCCCCATTGTGCTATTTTCCCCTTATGCCAGCTGAAGTCCATCTCCTCCTGATCTGGGAGGAGTTTGGATACAGCACACCCTCAGCCTAAAGTCAGAGTAGCTAGTTACATCTAATTTGGACCTCAGTTCATATATTTAAAAAGTGACCAGCTATACCACTGTATAGATTATATGCATAGAGTGACCTCTTCCATTAAAGTGTGTTGGGATTTGAAGTCTGCTTACATGGGGTTGCTATGGCTTGCAGAGCAAAATGGGAGCAGAAAGGAGGTCATGGAATAGGTTCAAAAATATTGTGGCTTGGGACAAAATGCAGAAAACAAAAAACAAAATTAGGGAATGGAGCAAACTGCTTGCGATGAAAGGTTCAAAGTGCTGGAACCTTTGAAAACTCATGAAATTTAGTCCTACAATATATGATGATGATTGCCAACTTGGATGACTTCATCATGAGATAAATTTGAGAAAGATGGTATTGGAATGGCTATACTGTATATTCAATTTAGCAGCAATGACAATAGTACATCTTAGTTATTACCTTTTTCTGCCATCATCAATATGGGTCAAGAGGAAAATCCATCCACTCTCTTCTGCCTCACTGTCTTCTTTACAAAAACACTACCCAACTGAAGAGGAGATTCCTACTTGCATATAAGTTCTGCATAAAATTGGGTTTATCCAGGATTCTTGCTTGCATGTAGACTCAGCCTACACAGCATCAGGGATCTCGTCTCTTCAGACTAATCCCTGGTTTTGTATGGAGGCGGGGTGTAACCATTATTCTCTATCTGTGTTGGCCATGCCAGATAAGGTAATGAGAGAATAGGGATTATATGCCTCTTAGTACCAGTTGCTGGAAATTGGGAGAGTGCTATTGTGCTCATGGGCTGCTTGTGGACCTTCTTTAAGTCACTGACTGGCTACAACAGAAGAAATTGCTGGACTAAATAAACCTTTTACCTGCTCCAGCTGGGCCTTAGTTTCAAGGGCTTGGTCTCATCCATTGAGACTTCTCTTCTTCTCTCTAGCTATCACTTTTGGGTTTCAAAAGAAATTTGGCATACAACATGGGGAGCTATGCCACATTTTAATAAGTACATATTCAAAGAATATTTAGGCATATGGAACTAATTTGATCTCCCAGTTCTTTGGTGTTAGGTCTTAGGCTACAATCCAGACACAAAGGCTTACTGATAGTAGTAAACTTGCATCCAAGTAAACATAAGTAGCATCACACAGTCTTTAAGGGAAACAGAATTTGAACTTTATTTAATAAGATGTATCTATATGTCCTTCAAGTTACAGATACTTGAAATGATTTGCTGGTTTTTTCCTTCTCCAGATTCAATTGAAGCAGATAATTTCTCTCTTAAACAATCCAAGGCATCAGAAATTCCATTTACTAAACCTGGTAATTATGCTCTTTTTGTAAAGGGTTCTAATAAAGCTTTAAGCATCCACGCATCCATCTATTTATCTATTTATTTAATCATTCATTCATTTAATTTTTATATTGTCAGTCTAGTGATAGACACTACTATGGTTGTTCATGTTGTTAGATAAAATACCCCACCCACCTCAGCCTGCAAAAATAAAATAAAATAGTCAAGAACTCCATAAAGTCATATAACCAACAGCAAGTACACAACCAAGAATGGCAACAAAAATTATAACTACAGTACAATAAAGGTTGGTGTGTGTGTGTGTGGGGGGGGGGGGACTATCACCAGGGCAAAATATTACTAAACACCTCTCAGTGTAATTATGACTTAACAGCTTATGAAAAATTTGGAGGGAGGGGGCCTGGCAGACATGTGACAGTAGAGCATTTCATAATAATGAGGCAACCACCAAGAAGGCTCGTTTCCTGGTTGAAACTATCCATGCCTTCTACAGAGTGGGAACCAGCAGTCCCAAGACCTGGGAGGGCTAGATGGCTCAGGTAGCATTTCTCTGGGAGAGATACTCCATCAGATATCAAGGTTCCAAACTGTTTAGGCCTTTATTTGTCATTACCAATATCTCACCTTTGGTACAAACGCCTACAGAAAGCCAATGCAGGCATGTTAGGGTCAGGGAAATATGGTCAAATTTCTGTGCCCCAGATCCCAACTGAGCAGCCACATTTTGAATCTGCTGAAGCTTCCAAACCAACTTCAATGGCAGCCCCATGTTAAGAGTATTGCAGTAATCAATTCTCAAAATTTCCAATGCATGAACCAGTGTCCTGTCCAAGAAAGAGTGTAACTGGACAATCTTCCTGAGATGAAAAAAAGTACACCTGATTATGGACATATATTTGCTTCTCCATGTAGAGAGCTGGGTGCAAAATCACAGCCAGAGTACAAGTATATTGAGAGGTATGATGGAAAAATATAATCAGTTGGAGCTATACCCAAGAGATAGAGAAGCCATTACAGATGGAGGCTTGTTAAAGACACCCAAAGGAGTGGTACACTTACACATGGTATATAGCTTTGTTACTTGTGTGGGATAGTGACATAAATGCTCAATGTAAGTGCTGTTGCCCATCCTCTATCCAATCACATTTTAATCCTGCTCTCTCTCTAAGAAATTCAGATCAGCATAAACATGTTACTCAGTTTCCACTCATAACAACATTAACACATTAAATTGAAAGTTTGTCACTTGTCAAAGGATATGAACAAACTAAAAATTTGTCACTTGTCAATGAATAAACATGTGAACCCATCATTCCACATTCAACTCCATGTCTCAGGGCTGTATAACCAAGCTGGAAGCTACCTTAAAGCTAAGCATGGTAGCCCAACAGGGATTTTAGAAATACTCTCTGTTTATTTTCCATTGAGAATTACAAAAAGAAAATGAGCTATCATGTACTAGGTCTCAATTAAGCAATTTTGTTTACATTCTGTTTAGTGGGTCACAACTTATACAAGTTTGTACAAATAGCTCATAATTTACTGTTTAATGAACCATTGCATTGAAATATATTTTATCATTATGTATATAGATTTTGAGATGTGCTACAGTTGATGTAGACTCAAAAGTCCTCACATGTTAATGATTTCTTTGAATATATTAACACGTTTAAGAACTAGGAACAGTTTTGTTCAGACACTTAAACACTTTCTTCAAGTAGGTTTTGCTGGTTATAATTGTGAGTTCCAAGCAAGGGTGTGGCATAAATGCAAATATAATTCAACATGGTTTGTGCAGAGAGTTTTGCATAAAAGCTAGAATCTTAGAGGTAGCAAAGAATATAGTTTTACTAAACAAAATATGTGTGAGCGCACTAGCTCTGCCACCTCTCTGTTTCAACTTTCAACATCCTTCAGTGTAACAGGTAGCAAAAGGAGAGAATCTTCAGGATTATGGATTATGGGGAGGTCCTTCATTAGTTTGAGAGGCTCTCTGCTTCATAGAGTCGCCCACCACATATAGGAGCAGTGAAAATGGGATGAAGCAGTAGCAGACCAGTAGCATGCTCCTACCTACATTTTCTCCTTGCATTTCGGATATTCTGACTTTGAAACACCTGGACAGTGTTTTTGTGCTACAGCTGATACAACCTAATCTAGAGCATGCCTTAATTTATGATAGCATACTTGATATGTTGTAGAGGCTATCTTGCTGATTAGCCTATATTCTACTTCTTTTCTAGACCCAAATAATCTAGACCAACGTTTCCCAAACTATGTTCTGTGGAACACTGGTGGACTTCAATTTCCAGAAGCCTTAGTCAGTACATTGGCTGATCAGTGCTTTGGGGGATTGACTTAGACTTCTGGGAATTGAAGTCCAAAAGCCAAAGTTTAGACCCTGAAACAAACATAAGCCTGACCTATGGTTAATAATTTAACCATCAGACCATATGAACATGTATAAATGTACTTGAAAAATGTAAATGGGAAGTTTAAATGAATTTACAACCCCACTACATTTCAATTGGAGAATATTAGGCAGTCGATATCACCTGAGAAGCTGAATTGTCAAAAGTAGGATGCAGAAGACAGTTGAGATTTAATGTATTTCTTGACACTGTTTCTAATATTTTCCAATGTTGAGCAAACACTTGTATAACATTTAAAAAGTCAGAAGTAGTAAATCTAAAATTAAAACATCCAATAGTAACAAAAAGAAAGAGCAGTAACAATGTAAAGGTTAGATCTCCGTATGATTGTTGAAAGGCCTTCTCACATAGTTGAATCTTAGACAAGAATTTAGAGGAAGTGTAGTGAAAGTGGTCATATTTTCTTATATATTTTTACAAGTAACTAAGTTGTATCAACATCTACCTTAATATTATGTATTGCTGTGATTAGTTTCCAGATGTTTATCGATTTATACAGTGGTTATGTTCATTCTGAAAAGTTTTTCTCATTTTAATAGTTCCCTTTGTTTCTGGTACAGTCTTGGAACCAGTTACACTTAGCAATGAACTTCCAATAGTAGGTAATTGGTGTTTTCTTAGCACACTGAACAATCTTGCCATTTTACTTTCTTGTCTCAGAAAACTGTTTCCATTTGCACTCTCCACAAGATCATCTAACATCATCCATTTTTCCCATTAAAATTCATCTTTTCTCTAGGTATGCTGATCATGTAGCATGGAAGACTTTTATTCATTTATTATTCCACAGTTTTTTTCTCTTTCCTTGCATAGTGATTCTGTTACCTTTGAAAATGGCTGGAAATAGCTGCACTACCCTGCAGTCAAGTCATCAATATTTCTCATTCACATTCCTTTTTAAAGCTGGGCTCGAGAAATTGTCATGAATCACATAATGTCTATACTAATCTTTGTACATTCAGGCAATTCTTTCTTCTTCAGTCTTTCTATATGTCTGCCTTTGTAGTCTTATTATCTACAGCATGATATTCTTCTCCTCCTCCCAACCTGGAAGCCGGAGTTGGCCTTATAACCAAAGTTTTAACCATTTGGGTCTATCTTTTTTTCTCTCTTTCAGCTCCAAAAGCCAAACATCATATTGTCAGCCCTAAAACTACAGTTGCCCCTCAGGAGCTGCATACAAGGCCTGGTAAATTTTCTAAATTGTCATGTTTACATTTTATTTGTCTAGGCTATTTTTTTCCAGAAAGAGAGTCAGTAAAATAGTACAGTGGTACCCTGCTTAAAGAGCATAATGCTTTCCACGGGGTTGCTCTTTAAGCAATATGCTCTTTAAGCGAAGTGCATTTTCCCATAGGAATGCATTGGAAAACAAATATTCCATTCCAGACAAACCTAAAATGGCACCCACACTCCATTTTAATACAGCAATTCCCCCCAACTCCACTTTTTAAAAAACCTCCAACTCCCCCTCAAATCCCCAAAAATGTTGAATCACATACTCCTTACCTTTCCACTGCTCGGGAAATCCAAAACTGTTCTAGAAAATCTAGGAATGGAACTCCAAAACTAGTCACACATTTCTTCATGGCTTTTGGAAGTCTCTGCTCCCTCCCAGGGTGGGAGCAGGCTTTGTGGTCTGAACAGTCCATTTTTAAAAATTTTCTACTGCCTCCCCACACAGCCAGGATTTATGTTTCCCTTGTCATCAGGGACACACAGGGGCAGGGTTAGTGGTGATTGTGCGTTTCTTCAGTCTCTGCTGTCTCCCAAGGTGGGATCAGTCTTTGCAGAGTCTGAGCAGTCCGTTTTAAAAAATTTCTGCTGCCTCTCCGCTTGGTCACAGCAGCAAATCCATGAGGCTTGCATAAATGATACTTGGATACATCCTGGTTCAGCACTGGGAAACCAGGCACTGACATCAGCACTCTGCGCCAATGGAAGTCTGCAAGCGCATAGATTTGCTGCTGTGATCAAGTGGGAAGGCAGCAGCAAATTTTAAAAATTGACTACTCAGGCTCCACAAAGCCTGCTGCCACCTTGGGAGGCAGCGGAGACTGAAGAAATGCATGATCGCTGCTGCCCCTGCCCCCACGCTCCCCCAATGACAATGGAAACGTACATCCTTGGTGCGTAGGGAGGCAGCAGAAAATGGTTGCCCAGCACTGAAGCACAAGCTCTCAAAGCACTGAGGACAAGCCTCCTGCCACCTTGGGATGTAGCAGAGGCTGTCCAAAACACCTGGGAGAAAGTGCCGCCACCACCATGGTAAGTGACACATCATGATTTCTGGTGGGGGGAGGGGGTTGCAAATGCCTGCTCTAGTTGCTTAGTGACTTTTTGGTCATTCCACAACGGTAGCTTTTTCAAGAAAATGCCACTCACTAAGTAATTTAGTCACTCTGTAAGGTGCTCATTCAGCGAGGTTTTACTGTATTGACATATATTATTTAGTACTACATCCTAATCCCTTCCACTGATGGTTATGCATGGGTTATAACTATGGAAAAGAGAACTAATTAATAATGTATTCATTGATGCCATAACTTGAACTAAAGGAATGTTTGATAAGACATGGTGTAAGTAGGTAATTATGCACTAGCATCATTACATATGGTGTAGTCTTGAAGTAGTTTATTGTAAAACATGTAATGAAACCAATATCTAAAATGGTAGAATAGTGCATGGATGCCCAACCACCAGGCCATGGGCTGGTACTGGGCTGTGCGCTGTCCTGAACCAGGCCATGCAGGTGGGTGATGCTGTGAGCCTCAATGGCAGCCTTCTGTCCTCAACATGCTCCACCAGGTCTGCCTGGCAAATGAAGTGAGAGCACAGGCTTCAGACATAGCAGGTAGGCTTAACTATGGTGGGGCTCTGACCCCACCTGTGTGCAGTTTGATATCTCACTGCCTGAGTCAAACAGTGTGGCTGGCAGGCAGCTGGGCCCCTTCTTCTTGTTTATGAGATACAGCGCTGTTCTTCCCCCACTTACAAGGACTCCACTGCCCTGCGTCTGGGCCCCTCCCCCACTTGCCAGTCGGTGGGAAAATTGTTTAACATGAAACAGTCCATGATGCAAAAAAGGTTGGGGGTCCCCTGGTGTAGTGGATAGAGTAGGAATACTTTTTTTTTTTTTGCTTGTATGGAAACTCACTGGGAGAAGGAACCAGTAGACCTACTCCTTAAATACTTTACTTACTTTGAAAACCCTATTAGGATCTCTGTAGTTCATGTCTCTGTAGCAAAGATACTTTCTTCTCTCTCTCTGACACATACATGCCATTGCGATTTTGTGCTTCCTTCCCTAATTGTCACTGCCAATTTCTTTGCTTAGTGACCTTGGCTTTGCATTAATCAGACATAGATTTTCTAAGAGTTCAACAGACATTTTTTAAAACAAAACCAAACAAGGATCTTAAAAAATATTTTATCTTGATTATAACTTTTGAAACAACTGCTAACAAAAATCAGTACAGTAGTACGGATTTTCAAGGGGGAAATGATTTCCATGTTTCATTATATTATTCATTATGTATTTTTACTGTTTGCTGTATTTTATTATTTGTTCTTACAATGGTTTATTGTTCCACTGCTTTATTTAGCTGGTACAGTCAAACTTCGCATAAAGAGCACCTCACTTAGAGAGTAACTCGCTTAAAGAGCAGAATTTTCTCTGAAAGGTTGCCTCACTTAACAAATAAAACCAACCAAGAACTTGCTTAACAAATAAATCGGGTTTCACAATCCCCCCCCAACAGAAGTCACAATTGTTCATTTACAATGATGTTTCGCTTAAAGAGCAAACTCACTTAAAGAGCAATTCTGTGGAATACATTATGCTCTTTAAGCAAGGTACCACTGTATTTGTTATTTTACCAGAACTGCAGAATATGTGTTTTATGTTTTGTTTCCTTGCAGTCCCGAAATCTGAATTCACTGAACTGGGAACTGTGCCAAAAAAGACAGAAAGAGGTAACGATGTTTCATTAAGCTTACATTATATAAGTTTGTTCATTAGACTTTTCTTTCTATATCTATGTTACAATTTTTCAGATCACGGAGTAGAAACCCAACACACTCACAAATTCTAACAATTTTTGAAAGCACCAAACAGTACTATGACCCCCCCACACACACACACACACACACACACCAAAGTTTTTAAAATTGGCAATTATAGAGTACAAGGGTTTTTTTCCAAGACCTCTCTGCTTGTGTAGCAATTTACCACATGACTTTCGTTTACATACTGTATGTGTAAATCAGTAATAGGATTCTGGCCAAGATATGTTATTTGCTTTTTCACAAAAGCAGATTTCTCATTCCTCAACATAAGTTACTATGTTCTTTGTATGTAATGTCTCTCTTCAGTGCTTCCAATGCCAGTCTCAATTTTTTGAACAAAATGGGTTCTATATTTTATTTCCAGGAGAGAGACATCCTGTAACGTCTAGACCTAAAACTTGGTTTCCACCTGATGTACCACAGATGAAGCCTGGTAAATATCTGTTTTTTAAAAAATAATTTTCTCCCTGCTGACACAATTTTTGCTAGGAATATAGGTAATATTCAAAGAGGATAAGAATGTGTCTTCTGTCCCATATCTGTCTAATATGTATTCATTGGTTCCTATATTCCTGTTTTAGCTACTGAATACTGAACAGAAGTTTTATTAATTTATTTATCTATTATTATATCCTTTTCTATTGTTTATGCTGCTCAAGTTTAACCTGTTAAAGGGGCTTTCCTTTTCCTGACATCTACTGTATGAAAATATATTCCCATTAAGACTGGTCCAGATCACACAGTGTCAAGAGCACCTACAATCAGCTAGCAGGGGTTCTCAAGCTTTTCAAGCTGAGGGCCAGGTCATGATCCCTCAGACAGCTTTGGGGGCCAGACAGCCATTTTGCCCTGCCTGCCATACATAGCACATCCGCGTGTGGTGGAAGCAAGGGGGGCATGAAATGGTGTCGCAGGGCCCCCGGGGCCCTATGTTGACAACCCCTTAGCTAAAGTCATGTTTTCCAGCCGTTATCTTAATTATTATCCTTATTGCACAGTGTTGGGTGGGTTGAAAGAGATGGTGGAGGACATAGGTGACTGGAGGACAATGGTCCATGGGGTCACAAAGGGTCGGAATCAACTGTGCAACTGAACAACAACAACAACTCCTTATTGTTGAAGTTATCAGTTATTCTTATTGTATTTAATATTTTATTACTATTTTACCATTTTAGATATTGGTTTCATTACATGTTTTACAATAAACTACTTCAAGATTTTTCAAATGAAAATTTCATTTAATTTCCATCAATGAATATATAAATACTGCACATTTTTAAAAAATCTGGAAATAAAGAAAACAGAAAGAAAAATACTACTTTTCTGGCATATCTGTGGCTTTAAACTTATTATTTAGACCAGACTTTTCCATCCTGGTATCCTCCAACACAGACAGCTAAAATCCATTACTCCTGCCGGCCAGAGGACGTTAGTCTTTTCCTTCCCTGGGCAAATAAGGCACAGGATTAGGAAGTGGGAGCTTCCATCTAAAAACCTTTAAACTTTTAAAAATTAAAAATTAAAATCTGGAAAAGATTAAAAACGGATTGAAAACACACCAGATGCTACAACTACTAATTTAAAAGTAGAAAAAGAGAGGGGCTCAGATCAACCAATGTGCTGGGGTCATTATACCTTCCATACCTCATATCTGTCCTGCCAGCCATGTTTTTAGATTCTTCCTAAAGGGCAGCAACTCTGTCTGGAGATGTAGCTCCATAGGCAGGAGGTTCCATAGGGCCGGAGCAGACACAGAGAAGGCCCTCCTTCTGGTGCCAGAGAGATGTGCCTCCCTGGCCGATGGAACAACTAGGGAGCCTCTCCGGTCCACTCTGGTGGGACGGGCAGATGTTCTTGGGGTGAGGCGGTCTCTTAAGTATCCTGGCCCACTACCATGTAGGGCTTTAAAGGTAATAACCAGCACCGTGAATTCCACCCGGAGGCAAGCCGGCAACCAGTGCAGCTCCCGAAGCAGAGGTGAGGCATGTGCATACCGCCCACACCCCATCACAACCCGGGCAGCCGCATTCTGGACCAGTTGAAGCCTCCGAATAGTCGTCAAGGGCAGCCCCATGTAGAGCACATTACAGTAATCAAGTCTGGAGGTGACCAGAGCATGTGTGATCATGAGCAAGGAGTCACAATCTAGGAGTGGGCGTAACTGGTGGAAGCTGTGCAAAAGCCCTCCTAGCCACGACTGCCACCTGCTCTTCGAGCAGTAGTTGCGAGTCCAGGAGGACCCCCAGATTACGCACCGGGTCTGTTTGGGGCAAAACCACCCCATCCAGAACCAAAAATGGTAACTCCCGAGATGACACAGGACCCCTGACCCACAGCCACTCAGTCTTGTCGGGATTCATCCAGACCCTCACAGCCTCCAGGCACCTGGAAAGGATTTCCACTGCATCACTAGGGTCCCCATGGGCCGAGATATATAACTGGGTATCATCTGCATATTGATGATACCTCACCCCATGGGGCCGGATGATCTCACCCAATTAGTATTGTGGCTAGATGGCAAAAAGAACTCTTGATCAAAGCTCCAAGTAAACATTGCTTTTAACAACTAGCATGATTTGCCTGTAGGCTCCCCATTGTTAATGTGTAAATCTAAATAAGCAGGTACAAATGAAAGCTTAATAAAATTGTAATATTGACACAGAATCCTATAGATAAGAAGTGTCCAAACATTTCCTGCCAGGTGCCTGACCACATCCCCTCAGTCAGCTGTGCAGGCCAGTCACATGGTTCCTCCCGGCAGTACTGGCACGTGAAATCACGTTGTGAAATTGTGCCATGTTTCTGGGCTTTTTCCCATCCTCCAATGCTTCCCTTGGAGGAGGGGGGCATTTTTGTACCCTTAAAAAAATTCCGGTGTGATGTCAGAGCACATCCAACGTCAATGGCAATCTGGCCCATGGGCCGGATGGTGACATCACATGGGCCAGATCCAGCCTGGGGGCCATAGTTTGGACACCTGTGCTATAGATACTTCAACTACAACCTCCTCCTACTTGTCTGAAGTAATACTGTAGAAGCAGAGCCTTATGCAACAGCTGTTTAATAAAGAAGCCAAAGGATACACTAAAAAAAGGATCTCAGCTTGAAGTCGGTCAAGTGAGATCTGTTGATAGTTGAACTGGAAACTAGTTGAGCGCTAATCACAAATGTAGAAACTGATTCTCCATTTTATGCTTTATAATGATTTACAAGATTATTGTTGAATATTAGAATTTTTATTTGTTAATATTATTTTTACAGGCACTGAAGCAGTTACCTTTAGAAACGAACAAACAAAATCAACAATAGGTAAATACTATCTAAATGATTTATTTATATTATTTTTCCTTTTAAATTATACATAGCCAACATTCTAGAATTTTTATTTGTAACATACCATATGAATTCTATCTTGGCTGTTGATGGCTTTTCAATGACATCTTACTTTGCTAAGCTTAGAAAATATTCTGGTTTTATCTATCTATATCTATATCTATATCTATATCTATATCTATATCTATATCTATATCTATATCTATATCTATATCTATATCTATATCTATATCTATATCTATATCTATATCTATATCGACAGACAGACACACACACAGACACACACACACACACACACACACAGGGTCCTTACCCATTCATATATGTTTTTATTTTATTTTTATTTTTCAGAGAAATCTAGCTGATTTAAGCCTATTTACATTTTAAGAGTGCATTGTGACAAGTATGTGGGTACATGGGTGCAAGAATACTGGTGAAACCTGGATACAATAAGTGGCAAATTTAGAGAAAGATTCAATAGGGCCTTACAGGCCACCATCTATCTATCTGTCTGTCTGTCTGTCTATCTACGTATCTATCTGAAGAAGAATTATTATTATTATTATTATTATTATTATTATTATTATTATTATTATTATTATTATTATTATTATTATTATTATTATTATTATTATTATTATTATTATTATTATTATTAAAATGTCTCTTAAGTCAAATGAGAACAAAATCCCAAATATATTTATTGACTGGGATAGGACATCCTCAACATAAAGGAACTGACTCCTAATATACAGTCTCTAAAACTCTGAAATAAAATGCAAATACATAACATCACTTTGTGGATTCACTCCTCTAGTGCCCCTCCTGCATAAACATGTTGAAATTCTACTACCTAAGCCAAGCTGACAAGGGCCTTATTATCATTTGTGGAAAACATCAGCTCCTTCCTCTCCAGTTCTCCTACACTTTTTAAGGTCCTGTCCAGATGGAAACATTTGGAATGATCTGGTTTGTGTTTTAGAAGGTGCAGAACTTTAGTACTATCTATTTTATCTCCTACTTGAGCAGTCCTTCTGTTCACACTTGAGATGTTCCTTCTCCTGTGAGAAGGCTCCAATGTAGGTCTTTTGATTGCTCCACTTTTCCACTCCAATTATTCCTGAAAAACCTTTTCATGTGCTCAAAATAAGTTTTGTGACTCTTTCTGAGCGGGTGAGTGGGGAGTGTGAGAACATGTCCATACTGATGATTTTGTATGATACTGAAAATTTTCTTAGCTTTACTGTGATCAATTTTATTTCTCCTTGGGGATCACTGGAGTGAGCCTACTGTTCACACTGTACATGCGTTTATTGTCCTGTGCCAAGTTTCCAGACATCTCTTCAGAATTCAGTTCCTTTTCCTGCTGCTTGACACTGCACTTTCCACTTCCTTCTCTGTCTTCTTTAGCATATACACTATGCAACTCCCCAGGTGGCTTAGTGGTTAATAATCTCTGACACTAAATTATTATTATGTGCACTATTATTGTTATTGATAAACTAATATTCAATGTAGAATAGATATATACTTGTATGCTGTTGCTTTGCTGATGCTATGGCAGCTGCATTGCATTAAAAAGATGTATGGTTAATTTGTTTCAGCTCCTAAAGGAACACGTCGAGGGACTCCTAGACCAAAAACTCCCAGACCAAAACCACTTCCCAGTTCTGGTATAAAACCAACAAAACATAGTAAGTTACTCATTGTTTTAACTTTTTAAAATTATAAACAGTACAGGTATAGATGGTAAAGATTAACATATTTGTTTCATTTCAGGGGTGCCTCTTCTGTTTCTGTATTTTTCATGTACTGGCCCCTTTGTTTGTCACAAAAGAAAAAGGCTCTTTTAGATCATATGTTTTGTGTTTCCATCTGTAGGGGTGTTTTGTTTTGTTTTGAAATTCTAATTATTCTCCATGACATAAGGTTGATGATATCAGGGCATGTGGATTTTTAGCCACTTGGATATCACATCACCTGCTGACTAGGCAGACCATGACATGTGCCCCCTGCTTCCGCCTTGCCCAAGGGATCCGACGGAGGCAGCTTTGGTGAGTTTTAGTCCAGGCCTTATATCATTGACCAGTGATGGGCAACACTACCTAGTTATACTGCTCAAGCCCATCCCCACCCCGTGCTTTGACAAGGCTCTCACCTAGTGGTGAATATGCAACGAAAATAGAGAGGTGGGGGGAGAAGAAGAAAGAATCCAAGATGGAAGCACAGTAGCAGGCAGGAAGTGCAGTCCAAAATGGAGGACACCAGGTGCTCAGAAGTGCACAGCAAGCTCACCCACAAGGAATGATGACAACAAAGAACACCTCAGTGGAGTCCAACCAGTTGAGGCCATTTTACAGATTCAAATTCCACTCCTCTCCCAACAAGACAATGTGATTGACAGCTGACAGCAGTTCCAGGGTTGATATTGGATGAAAAATTACCCAGCCACATAATTGATAAAAGAAAGATTAAATGAAAGAGAGAAACATAAAAAGTGAAAAACTTTGTGTAACACTTTTTATTGATACAAATAATGTTTTACATGCTCTCATTTAGGTAAAGATTTCCCTTGCTCGAAAGGCAGTCGTATCCGACTCTAGGGTTCAATGCCCATCTCTGTTTCAAAGCCGAAGAGCTAGTGGTGTCTGCTTCTACAGATGTTTCCATGGTCATGTGACAGGCATGTCTAAACACTTAAAGAAACTAGCGCTCATCAGGGAAAAAACCCCAGCCTTTTTAATGGGTTTTCTTTCATTTAAATAGGAAATGCCTTTTCCTAATTTAAGTGTATAACATCTTCTCCACCAGGAATTATATCAGATATATAAGCAACATATGTGCATTATGAGCAAAAAGCAATTTGCAAAATATCTATTGTAGAAATTTGCTGTATTAATGGGGAAAACCTTTTGTTTACAGATTTTACCAGATTCAACTGACCAATCAACACAAATATCATATATCATAAAAATTATGTAAACATAATTTAATTAAAATATCTGCAGTGTGTGTTGAGCGTGATTATTCAAAAAAGTGACATGTGTCTTTGGTCATTTTCTTTCTGCTCTGTGAAGAATGTAGAAATAACATGCCAACTGAATATAAAAGAAAAGGATGAATCACTGCTTAGCAACCAGAGCACTGTTTTTGTTTTCTAATCTCATGTTTGGCTTACAGAACACAAATCATTTTTCTTCTAATGCCTTATGTAAAAGATACTTCCATATATAATGTAATAGTCCTTCTATCTTCTGCCATAGACGCAGCCATCTACCATTTTCAGGAGGTGTTGCTGTTATGTGTTGTCAAGTCACTTTCAACTTATGTGACCTAAATAAGGTTTTCAAAGTACTGTACAGTTGTACCTCGCTTAAAGACCATAATGCGTTCCACAGGATTGCTCTTTAAGCGAGTTTGCTCTTTAAGTGAAACACCATTGTAAGTGACCAATTGTGGGGGGGGGGGATTGCGAACCCCAATTTATTTGTTAAGCAAGTTTTTGGTTGGTTTTATTTGTTAAGTGAAGCGACCATTCAGAGCAAATTCTGCTCTATAAGCAAGTTACTCTTTAAGTGAGGCGCTCTTTATGCAAGGTTTGACTGTATATAAGATATACAGTAGCTTAAGTAACTTGAAACAACAGTTTGGATTATGGGCTTTAAAGTGGACTAGTGCACAGCTGGTTTAAAATTAACATATTGGCTGAAATTCTCACTAAGTTCCATGGCATAAGAGTGATGAAGTCAGGGCAATTTTCTGGACATTAAACATTTCCTCCCTATATCCCAAGGTACCCTAATGGGATGTTCCCGCACGTGCTCAGAGGACTGGTTCTTCTTGAAAATAAATATTACTCAGGACCGTATGAACCTTGGGATAGAAGAAGGATCTGTTTGACTTCCATAAAATTGCCATAACTGGTGACATCCTAAGTTATATAGCAATAGCAATTATATTTATATTTCACCAGATAGCACTTAGAGCACTCTGTGGGCAGTTCACAAAGTTAGCATTTTGTCCCCAGCATGTTGGATACCCATTTCACCACGTTTGGAAGGACAGAATTCTGAGTTAACCTCAAGTCCATTGAGATTAAATTCAGTTCATGAGCCGAGTTTGGCTGCAATACTGTAGCTTACCTACTGCACCATGAAGGCACAACTCACACAAACAGCATTTTCCCCCATTGTTCTGTCTGTTGGTATCACACCTGATTTTTGTCTGTCTTCAATTTCCTAATTTCCCAGCTATGACTCTTAAGAAATAATTTTTTTACTATCAGAGAACTTTTGTTTCTAGAATGTTGTTTTTTTAAAAAAAAATTGAGAGAGCCTATGATTTCTTTTGTTGAAGTAATTTACATGATGTCAGGACAAGCATCCCAAGAAATAATATCATAAGACTTTGAGCCAGAAAGAGGACTGCATTTTCTGTATTAACTAGCAGGGTGGAACCCTCCAACTAACAAAAATATTCACTAATGAGAATGGTTCTATCTTGCCATTTCACACAGAGACAACAGGCCTTTTTGTGTATGGATCTGACAAACTATAGTAGAAGACACAGTATTGAGATTGGCTTCAGCATGCCATTTGAATCCATTGGCTGAAATCCTGTTGCCTTAATTTAACTTTGGGATGGGACGGGAAATCTCTATCTACTGTAAATTGCCTTTACCAGAGCAACTTTACAGCTGTTCATGATTATGGGGAATTAGTCTCCCCACCCCATGCCTCCACAGATTCCCAACAATGAAACAAATTATGTTGGAGCCTTAGAAGCTTTGGAAGATAAGTAAAAAAATGTTTAATTTCTGAAATATTTCCAACAAAACCAGGTAATCCCTACATACAGCCTTACTTGGATTAAAAAAGGATTTGAGTCACTAGATATTGATAGCTAATATTTTGAAACAGATATAGCACTTGAAGAAGAAGATTGAGAATTCCTATGTCAAGCTTATATTCTTAAAGGGAATCGTTGCACCTTTTCCTCTTTCCGTAGAACATTCATTTGCAATGGAAGACTGAATTCTACAACATAAACTATTGCATACCTGCAAGAAATAGCTCAGAAATATGTTGGGATCTGAAAGGAACTCAAGTGCATATTTGCCCTGTGGAGCACTAGTTTTATGTAGTCTTGTTCTTTTCTTTTAGGTTCAAAAGGCAGCCGCCGCGTTGTATCCAAACCTAAAACAACACCCAGCCCAAAAATATTTCCAACAAAACCAGGTAATCCCTACTTCTTCTTTTTTTTTTACATTCAAGAATATCTTTGGCCAAATCTGTATCATTTTGCTTTTTCATGGTTATGTCAAGTGGACTTGAATAGCACCTCTTGGCTTAAGATAAGGTAAAGGTCATTCTTGGTCGAAAGCGAGCTGTATCCAACTCTAGGGTTCAGTGCTAATCTCTGTTTCATAGCCAAAGAGCCAGCACTATGTGCAATCAAGTTAATTCTGACTTATGACAGCCCTTTTCTGGGTTTTCTATGTAGAAAATACACAGAAGTGGATTACCATTCCCTTCTTCTGAGGGTACCCTGGGTCTGTGTAACTTGGCCATGACTACATATGCCAGCTTTTCTCCAAGGAGGCCCAGCGAGGGATCAAACTCCCAGCCTCTGGCTCCTCAGTCAGATACCTAAACCACTGAACATTAAACCTTTAATATACAGTGTGTTCCAAAAGCCACCATACATAGGGGAAATGGGGAACTGTAGCTAAGCATACCTTTATTGACAAAATATTCATTACAAAATATTCTCCTTGTGTTGGCCATCTTTTTCTACACACACACACAGGGTCATGGCAAGCACATTCCAAGATATCTGTTGTTATGTATGGTAATAAAATCCACAGAAAATAATTTATACTGTCATATATGTGAAAGTAATGAATGTGGCTATTTGAAATGATCTTGGCATACTGGTGCAAAAGAGTTTCATTCATTGTTCTCTAGTTTTCTCATGCTGTATTTCCCTTCTTTTTGGCAGCAATTATTCTATTCTCTACAGAATCTTCCACAGCTATGATGCCTCGTGCTCCTGGAAAGGCAAAGGCAACAATGGGTAATCATACTTAACTCATAGCCATGTTTATTCTCTTAATTTGTGCAGGAGAAGACGTTTACAGGAGAAGCCTGTGTAATGCCACAACAACTAACATCCTGCTTTTCTTTCCATTTATTTAGATGCCCTTTAGCACAAAATGCACTATGATTATTGATCCCCACCCCCACCCTGACTGTGTTTATGTTGGTGGTATAGTCCAAATTATCTGGAAAACACCAGCTTGCGGGGACATGTTGCTGGCTTGTTCATTTATGTTCTATGTATATTAATCAATTTCACTAAAATGATTCTGAAGTAGGGCATGAGTTAATTAATTTGCATACCATCAAGTCAATTCTGACTTCCAGCAATCTTTTCCAGAGTTTTCTAGGTAGAAAGTACTCAGAATTGATTTACCATATGCTTTCTCCGGAGGCACCCTAGGTCTGTGCAGCTTGCTCAAAACTACACAGGCTGGCTCTTCTCCCAAAGGCAGAGTAGGGATTCAAATTCCCAAACTGGCTCCATAGCCAGATACCTAAACTACTGTGCTATCCAGCTAACATTGCAAAAACATTTAGAAGTTTTAAAATGAATGTCTTAGTTTGATTTATACTTCAGTTCTAGTTTATGCTTCTTGTTCTAATGGTATATGTCTTTGACAATTTCTTTGAGCTTGTGCAACCGTTCTCATCACCATCACCCCATTTCTGAGAAAGGGCAGAGTGCCTTTTCTTTATCAATGAGTAATTACAAACTATACTGACTCAGTCTGGGATTAGCACCTAATAGAATGTAACACAGAGCTGTAGCTTCTAAAGAATTATTTCTTTTTATGATGTATTATTACAATAATTGAATGAAAGTTGAATCTTAAGAAGAATATTTTGTATTAATGTAGACTATACTGTATAGCTTTTCTAATTAAGCTCTCCTTTTCTGCAGAAAGGGTATTTGATTAGAATGTAATAAGACAATGTTTCCATTAATTGTAGAACACTTATTTTTCTAATATTTTTGTATTTCAAATTAATCCCCCCTCTAAATAAAAAGATTTCATAATGAAGAAACATTGAAACACAGTAGAACAGTTTATGTTCCAATTCCAAAGAAGGGCAATGCTAAAGAATGTTCAAACTATCAAACAATTGCGCTCATCTCACATGGTAGCAAGGTCATGCTCAAGTTAATACAGGCTAGGCTTCACCAGCACATGGATCGAGAACTTCCAGAAGTGCAGGCTTGGTTCAAAGCAGTAGAGGAACTGGGGTTCCGAAGAGTAGAGGAACTAGAGACCAAAATGCCAACATTTGCTGGATCACGGAGAAAATAAATGGAGTACCAGAAAGAAGTCTTCTTCTGTTTCATTGACTATACCAAGGCCTTGATTGTGTGGATCACAGTAAACTTTGGCAATTAAAAATATGGGAATACCAGATCACCTCATCTGTCTTATGAGAAATCTGTACATGGGTCATGAAGCAACAATTAGGACAGGGTACAGAACAACTGATTGATTTAGAATAGGAAAAGGAGTACGACAAGGTTGCATATTGTCACCCTACTTATTTAACTTATATGCAGAGTACATAATGTGTGATGCAGGGCTGGATGAATAACAAGCTGGAATTAAAATTGCTGGGAGAAACATGGACAACCTGAGATATGCAGATGCTACTATCCTAATGGCAGAAAGTGAAGAAGACCTAAAGAACCTACTTAGGTTGAAAGAAGAGAGTGCAAAAGTTGGCCTGAGACTCAACATTAAAAAAACCCCCAAGATCATGGCAACCGGGCCTATCACTCCCCTGCAAATAGAGTGAGAGGAAAAGAAAGCAGTGACAGACTTTACCTTCTTGGGACACAAGATCACTGCAGATGGCAACTGCAGCCATGAAATAAAATGACAATTAATACTTGGGAGGCAAGCTATGGGAAACCTAGGGAACATAATAAAAAGTAGAGACATCACCCTGCCATCAAAAGTCCACATAGTCAAAGCAATGGGATTCCCAGTAGCAATGTATGGTTGTGAGAACTGGACCATAAGGAAGGCTGAGCGCAGTAGAATAGATGCAGTAGTGGGCATCAGCAGGTTTGCACCAGTTCACCAGAACCAGTAGCAGAAATTCTGGCTGGCCCCACCATCCAAATTTTGAAATACTGTAAAGTAGTCCTAATTAAGATGCAATGCAGGGATTTCCCTCTGGCCACACCCACCATACCATGCCCACAGTGTGGTAGTAAAAAAGAAGAATAGACACCTTTGAAATGTAGTACTGGAGGAGAATTTTGAGAATTCCATGGACAGCAAAGAGATCAAAGAAAATTAATCCTGATTACTCCTTGGAAGGACAAATATTGAAGATGAAGCTAAAATATTTTGGACACCAAGTGAGAAGAGAGGACTCTCAAGAGAAGGCCTTCATGCTGGGAAAGATCAAGGGCAGGAGGAGAAGGGGGCAGCAGAGGATGAGCTGGCTGGGTGACATTGTTAATGCAATGAGCATAGAGCTGAGCAGGCTTTGGATGGTGGAGGATAGGGTGCCTGGAGTGCAGTAGTCCATGGGGTCTCAAAGGGTGAGACTCAACTATGCGACTGAACAACAAAAACAACAACAAAAGAACAGATTTATATTAAATTACAATTTATTATGTAAAGAATAGAATTCTGAAAATTGTCACTTAATAGTCTAAACAGGTCAGCTCATGAATGTTCTTGTAAAAAGAAATATGTTCCAATGCATTGTCCACATGAGAGTGCTTCTTCACAATGACTATTATCCTTGTAAAATCAAGATTAAGTCATCAACAGTTATCCAAACACAAAGAATAAAGCACCGGCATTAGATGTTCAGATATTGTTTGCTGTGAACAAACAATTTTTTCCTATTGACGTTAGTCTCCAGTAAAGTGTCACCTTGTATTTATTGTACACAAAGAGTATCTATCCTTAATTATAGATGATCCAAGAAATGTAGTTGTGCCATTTGTATTTTCTGGTTTTTTCTACAGGTCCACACCTTCTGACAGCTGCAGAACTAATCCCCCAAGGCTGCATTAATTTTCTGCCACAATATTTCACAGAAGGAAGCTGCCAAAATGTTTTCTAGGTGGCATTGTTTCTCTCTCCTCTTCTATTGATGGTGCTCCTTAAGAATTATAACACCCAAGATTAAATGTGGAGAGGAACAAAAGCCTAGGATGCAGTCTTGGGGGACTAGGTCATGCTCCAGGTGAGGGAAGTGAAGGTAGAGGTCTGTGGGCTGGAGCTCCTAAAATTCTTCTTGGGGAATTCTGGGAGAATTCTGGGAGTTGGTGTCCAAAGCTCTGAATGGCACATAACGATAAACTGCTCCCATTCCTTATAATTAGGAATAGATATACTTAATGTACAATAATTGGGAATTTTGTTTATTTGGGGAGCTTTTATATCTTTAATTGCACCTATTTCTGGGTGCAAGATTATCTAAGATACACCCTGTGGCAGGAGTATACTTAGTGACTTCATACTTGCAAAACTGTGACTGAGCCATCTGCTGACCCCAATTTCATTTCTTCCTCATGGTGATGACAGGCGATTTCCACGAGAGGAACATCTATTTGCAACTGGTAGCACTGGTATTAAAAGGTTATGTAGAAAGACGGTGAAATGGCTTATAATTCCAGAACTGAGCTGCAGTACCTGCTGACCAGAATCCTTCCTGTTGTCATGTAGTATAAAGTTATGCAGGTGTAACTTTGCCAGAAATCACTCCCAGGCAACAAGGATTATGTAATTGGTTGTGTGGTCCCCATAGCAACCATTTGTCCAATGGGCCTACAGAAGTGTTTGTGTTTTGGAGCTATTACAGTTACTGCTGGCATAAAGTTATGTTACCATAGCTACTCAATAGGATTTCAGCCAATCTAATCTATTATTACTGCCTGGTGTGCAAAACACAAAATTAAAAATGGAACCCTCAGTAATGCAATTCAGAGGCTTGTCTTCTTCAATAAATAAATAATTGTATGCTGTCAAATCAGTTCTCACTTATGGTGATTGTTTTCAGGGTTTTCTAGACAGAGAACACACGGAAATGATGTACTATCCCTTTTTTCTGGGGCATCATAGGACTGTATAACTTGCCCATGACTATATAGCCTGGTTCTTCTCCAAGGAGACACAGTAGGGAATTGAACTCTCAATCTCTGGTTCCAGAGCCCGGTATCCAAACCACTGGGCTATCCAGCCAGCTATCTTCAAGCCAGATCTAAATAATGGTGTCACCTTCCAGGATTTTCAGAAGTGGTTTACCATTCCCTATGCCTGAAGGTGCCCTTAGGCCAGGGTTGGACAACCTTGGTGCTCCAGTTGTTCTTGGACATCAGTTCCCAGACACCCTGATCAGCAGGTGTGCTGACTTGGGTTTCTGGTAATTGAAGTCTAAGAACAGATGGAGCACCAAGGTTGGCCACCCCTGCCTTAGATTCTACAGCTTGCCCATAACTACACAGGTTTATTTTCTTGCAGGAACATGATAGGGAATCAAACTCTCAACCTATGGCTCCACAGCCGGATACTTAAACTGCTGAGCATTAAATCTTTAATATATAATAAAATCCACAGAAAATAAGTTTTTTGTTGACATAATATGTGAATGCAATGAGTGCAGCTATTTGAAATGTTCTTGGCAAACTGGTGGAAAAGAGTTTCATTAATTTCTCTTGTTTTCTCCTGCTTTTTCTCCCTTCCTTTCAGCCGCAATTATTCCATTCTCTACAGAATCTTTCACTGCCATGATGCCTCGTGCTCCTGGAAAGGCAAAGGCAACAATGGGTAATCATATTTACTCATTGCCATGCTTTTCTCTTAATTTGTGCAGGAGAAGATATTTCCAGGAGAAGCGTGTGTTATTCCACAACAACTAACACCATGTTTTTCTTTCCATATATGTAGCTGCCCCTTAGAACAAAATGCACGATGACTATTGATTTTTATTTTAAAATGAAGAAATTATTGAAGCAGCCACACTTTCATACCATGTTCAAGTCTTTGAGTTCAAGGAAGACAGCAAGATTAATGCTATTTCAACAACATTTATGCATGAAAAATTGAGTTATTTCATTTTTGCGTGGGAAGCTGATGGATATTTAGTGTAGGGTATATGTAAAGACTGATTGGCTTTAATAGGCTGTATTTTAAAGGAACATTTAATAAAGATGTATGACTACATGCTCAAGAGGCAAGGAGTAAGGAATCTACACAAGTAGTTTCTCTAAAGTAGAGAGAACAAACAATTTTGCACAAAACATCTGAAATGAAGCAACAAAATTCATATACAAAATTAACATGTGTAGCCACAGAGTTTTATTTGACATTTGGACAGCTACAATTCTTAGTAGCAGGGAGACACTCCACTTTGGATGCTGACTAACTAGTTTATTGCAGTGTGAATTCCTAGAGGCAAGGATCTATTTAGCAATAACAAATACTCTCATATACCACCCCATGTTCATTCAGTCATGAGGTAACATGATGTTAATTTAAGCATGATTGATCAAAGTTGGATGCCGTTTGATTTAATAATGAGTAGCTTAATTTAGAGTGCTTTATACTGAGGGGCAGAAAGCTAATTCTTAAATTTATTATTTTAAAAGAATTGTCATCTGACTAGACCAGTGGTGGCAAACCTTGGCACTCCAGGTGTTCTTAGACTTCAATTACCAGAAGCCCAAGTTAGCACTCCTGCTGATCAGTTCAAGTGCACCTGAAGTGCCATGGTTCACCCACCACTGGAATAAAACAAACTGCCTTTTAATTTGTTTAATGAAGTTGTGAGTTACTGTATTTAAGACCTTAGTTAATATTAAGTAGAATAATCTTCCACCAATACAGCTGTACAACAATTCTTACTTCCACATTTTTGTCTTTTGATTATCCTCTCCCACAACTGAAAATACTAAAAGAAAGTACAGTAATACCTCGGATAACGTTTACCTCGGATAACGCTAAAATCGCATAACGTTAAGTAATCTGGGGAGGAGAATTGGATCAAATAACGTTAAGGTCCTATGGGATGTATCGGATAACAACCGCTAAAGCCTGTGCGGTTACAATGTATCTCTATGGAGCTTTAACGTTATCTGATCCATCGCATAGGATTTTAACATGCATCAGATAACACTAAAAATCGGATAACGCCAAGACTTGTGGAACCAAGTCTTAGCGTTATCCGAGGTATTACTGTATATTTGTTATGCTTGTTATTCAAAACATGTATGGATTATAATAGTAATAATGTCTGCTTTCCCATTTGAAACTTCTCCATAATAAGCTTCCACAGCTGCTTTCACATATTTAATTCTTTCAGGCTGAAGTACAGCTATGTTCTTGTGGGTTGTAATCCAGGTTTAAACTTTTATTTCAGCTTCAGGAGTGGAACAATTCATTCCCAATAAACCAAAGCCTTCCACTAGGCCAAGAATGAGAGAGACAAAACCTGGTAATTGAGTCACTTTTGTAATTCTATATATTCATATAATTATCTTCTCTAAACCTCACTTTCTGTATTTTTAGAGCAAAATAGCCAAATTCTTCTTGGTTGTGCTTGAGCAGTTATAGTCATGAGAGGAAAATATGATATCCCCCATCCTTGATCTTCTGTGGAAACTATTATATTTTTGCCAAATTTAGCCAGAAGTCCTAACTGAAGAATGTCAGGAGAGCTACACTGGAGTTTTTCTCTTAGAACAGTGTTTTGAACATCATCAACTATACATTTGAAATGACTGGTAGAGACTGTAGTGCAGGGGTGGCCAACTGTAGATCTCCAGCTGTTCTTGGGCTTCAATTCCCAGGAGCCCAAGTCAGCACTCCTGCTGATCAGGGCTTCTGGGAATTGAAGTCCAAGAACATCTGGAGATCTACAGTTGGCCACCCCTGCTGTAGTGCATTTTGGTGCACTAGAGCTAATTATATAGACCAGGGATTCCCAACCTTTTCAAGCTGGTGGCTGGGTCACGCTCTTTCACTCAGCTTTGAGGGCCAGATGGCCATTTTGTACTGCCTGCATGATGAGGGTGGCCATTTTGTGCCAATAACTTCAAAGGGGTGGTCATTTTGTTTCTTGAATCCCCTTGAAGGGGGGGGGGGCACGTGAAATAGTACCATGGACCAGATCTGTTTATAGCCAAAGAGCCAACAGGAAGTGTATGCAGACATTTCTATGGTTTTGTGACAGGCATGACTAAACACTGAAGTGTATGGAATATTGTTACTTTTTCCACTAAAGTGGTACCTGTTTATCTACAGTATTTGCAATTTCTTGATTTCACACTGTTAGGTTGGCAAGTGCTGGGACAGACAATAGGAGCTCACTCCATCATTTATTTATTTATTTATTCTTCAAATTTATACCCCGCCTCGCTCAGGCAAGCCTGACTCTAGGCGGCATCATACAAAAACAAAACAATATCCCACCAACATGCAGCATTTGGGTCTTGAACTGCTGATCTGCCAATCTTCCAGTCGTCAAGCTCAGCATCTTAATCAATATAAGTCAGTTCTAACTTAGCAGTATACTACTACTACTACTACTACTACTACTACTACTACTACTACTACAACAAATGTGTGTTTTTTTTGGTTCTGACGTATGGGTAACACTTCCTAGGGTTTTTTAGCTAGGGAATACACAGAAACAGTTCACAGTTTCCTTCTTCTGGGTGTGTTGTGGGATTGTGCAACTTGCCCAAGTATTCTTTTATAGGCATCTTCATAAAAACTAAATATAGCACAAGTTGTCATTCTTAAAGAATATAATAACAATTTCATTCCTTTTTTCGTAGCACCAAAAGAAACACGACTTGTTACTGCTAAACCCAAAAAATCCAGCAAACTAGATGTTCCTCATAACAAACCTGGTAATTTTATTCTTTATCATGTCCTGTAGGTAGTACTTTAGTAGTACTTTAGTAGAACTGTCTCAGTCTTCTCCTCTGAGATACGAGGGGGGGGGGATCAAACTCCCAACCTTTGGCTCCATAGCCAGATAATTCATTTTATTAATATATTTGTACTCATGTTCATGATTGCCATGAAAGTTGCAGTCGCTTCAGAAACTTATTATCAGCCTCATAAATCCTGTATAACAGTAGGGTTAGTAGAAGTTATGGGAGAATTCTCATCAGTGATGAACATATTGTGAAAATGTTCTTTTTGTCCTCATGAAGTTAAACATTTGCAGTCTCACATTATCTGCTATGGTGTACAAAGATCTACATGTTAACATTATTTTATTCATATTTTTGTACTCATGTTCATGATTGCCATAAAAGTTGCAGCCGTTTCAGAAACTTATTATCAGCCTTCATAAATCCTGTATAACAGTAGGGTTAGTAGAAGTTATGGGAGAATTCTCATCAGTGAACTTTTAGAAATCATTTGTCCCATTTCTGCATTGACCATTTAGAAAATAGGGAGCTTATCCTAACTATGTAAGATGTGAAATAAATCTTTGCATTTGTATGTTTGTATGCTTGACTTTAGTTGCCAGAGATACTCATGATATCAGCTGAGAACAATGTATGACTGCATGTTTTGAAGCCTTTTTCTTGAATTATCAGCTACTGAAAAACCTTCCCAAACCTATTATGTATCATCGATTGGAAGATGCCCCCTAGTCTTTCTCATGCCATTGTAACTTTTGTATTACATCTTTTCTATTACATGTTATATTTCATTTATTCCAGTATTATAAAAATGTTCATTTTTTCCTTCCAACAGCAGTTCATCGAACAACCGCACAACCACTTATAATCAAACCTACTCTGTCTTCTGAACAAATAAAGACAACTATGGGTAAACACGTCCTTTGTGATGTGTATAAAATATTTATTCTCTTTTCAGTGTCAGAAAATTAACCTGATCATCATCATGTGTCGTGACATCCGCTTACTTTATTTACAGCTACTCCATTTGCTCTCCTTTCTTATATCCATCTCAGAAATGGTTTCTCAGTTGCTGAGAACATTACTGGTAACATCTTGATTTCTGCCTTTCTGACCCCTGATATTGCTCTTTTCAAAGCCTGACCACTCTTCATCACACTGCTCTAAACTTCCATGCCTTTCAAACCCACAATCAGAGACACATAGAATTAGTATTGTTGTTAGAGCATGTTCATACAAACTAAATATAGCATAATTCTCATCCTTAAAGAATACAATAACAATTTCATTCCTTTTTTTCTAGCACTGAAAGAAACACGGCTTATTCCTTCTAAACCCCATACATCCGGCAAACTAGATGTCCCTCATACTAAACCTGGTAATTTGATTATTTGTAATGTCCTGTAGGTAGGATTTTAGCAGAATTTGGAAATGGTGCAATCGTACCTTTAGACTTGCTTTTAGATGTCATATTCTGAAACATTTTAGTATTTTAAAAATCAAGAACATCATAGATTATTCCTAATGGAAAGTGAAAGAACTGAGTATGGCCAAGGGAAAGAATATAATCTTCTCATTTTTCTTCCCCACTTCTGCTGAAGCCCAGTTTGCTCTGTCCAGGAGACATGAGCAGCAGAACACTTTTTAACATTGTATTAATAAAGACACTATATATGTTGGCTCCACAGTGTAGGCTTTTGAATGCTGTACTACCTATCACCCTATCTATAATTTTTTTTAAAATGTAAAGATTAAAATAACATGGGTACCTACCAAGAACTGGATCAGTGGTACAGGTGTCACACTGAGGTGTGAAAGACAAAGGGAAGGCCACTGCATTATATTCTCAGGTCAGTCATCATTGCTGATTGGCATGATTATGGCACAATATTTGGAACTGGATACAGGACTTGAAGCAGAAGAAGCAGAAGAAGAAATATAACATGAGATAAGATTCTTTAATTATACAATAACAATTTTATTCCTGTTTTTTTTCTAGCACCAAAAGAAACACGGCTTATTCCTTCTAAACCCAAAACACCTGGCAAACTAGATGTTCCTCATACTAAACCTGGTAATTTTATTCTTTGTAATGTCCTGTAGGTAGGATTTTAGCAGAACTGTCTTAATCTTCTCCTGGGAGAGACAGTGGTACATCAAACTCCCAACCTCTTGCTTCACAGCCAGATAACTAAATACACCCGTCTATGTCTGTTTAAGCTGGGATCCACCTTAAACAAATTCATACCAATGGCATTTTTCCTGCTTAAGGTAAAATTTATACTCGGATATATTTATATTTATATATATATATTGGGGCATCAACTGTTACTCGTATCGGAGTATAAATTTTACCTTAAGCAGGAAAAATGCCATTGGTATGAATTTGTTTAAGGTGGATCCCAGCTTGCCATGAAGTGACCAACACACTGTGATCATGGAACCATCTCCTGCAGCACATATGAAGTGAGACATGCAAGATTTAACACCGGGATTGCAGTGGAGTGCCATAGCCTTGAGGATATTATCAAGGTGTGCCTTTACATCAAGGCCATCTCGCATGGCCTCTTCCACCTCCATGACCATTGGGAATCAGAGTTCCTCCTCCACTCATTTTGCCATTGGTCCCAATATGATGTTTTCCAGTGGCATTTCCTCTGCTGAAGGGACCATCACCCCACCTAAAGGGGCTCATCTGCCCAAAGGTATTGGCCCTTTTGGGGAGTTAGGCTATTTACAGCACTTGGTATCAAGTCGCTGACTATACAGTCTACTCCATTACTGTAGCGGGATATCTGGGCAGACATACATATGTACATACAGAGCTTTTGAATAACATAGTTGATAAAGCTCTGGCACCAATATGAACATATTGTGAAAATGTTCCTTTTGTCCTCATGAAGTTAAACATTTGCAGTCTCACATTATCTGCTATAGTGTACAAAGATCTACATGTTAACATTATTTTATTCATATTTTTGTACTTATGTTCATGATTGCCATGAAAGTTGCAGCCGTTTCAGAAACTTCATTATCAGCCATCATAAGTCCTGTATAATAATAGGGTTGGTAAAGGTTATGGGAGAATTCTCCTCAGTGTACTTTTACAGATCATTTGTCCCATTATTGTATTGACCATTTAGAAATTAGGGAGCTTATCCTATCTATGCAAGATGTTAAATAGATCTTTGCATTTGTATGTTGGCATGCTTGACTTTAGTTGCCAGAGATACCCATGATATCAGCTGAGAACAATGTATGACTGCATGTTTTTGAACTGTTTCCCTTGAATTGCCATTTGCTAAAAAAAATCCTTCCCAAATCCTATTATTTACCATAGATTGGTAAATCTGTGTTACATCTTTTCTATTACAGTATATCTTATATTTCTTTTACTCCAGTACCTGTATTATAAAGATGTTCATTTTTTCCTTCCAACAGCAGTTCATCGAACAACCACACAACCACTTATAATCAAACCTACTCTGTCTTCTGAACAAATAAAGACAACTATGGGTAAACACGTCCTTTGTGATGTGTATAAAATGTTTATTCTCTCTTCAGTATCAGAAAATTAATCTGATCATCATCATTATGTGTTGTGACATCTGCTTACTTTATTTACAGCTTCTCTATTTGCTCTCCTTTCTTATATCCATCTCAGAAATGGTTTCTCAGTTGCTGAGAACATCACTGGTAACAACTTGCTTTCTTCCTTTCTGACTCCTGATATTGCTCTCTTCAAAGCCTGACTGCTCTTCATTAGAAATGCTGTATTATTGTACTGTTCTAAACTTCCAGGCCTTTTAAACCCACTATCAGAAACACAGAATTAGTATTGTTGTTAGGGCATGTTCATACGAACTAAATATAGCATAAGTTGTGACTCAAAGAGTGTAATAACAATTTCATTCTTTTTTTCCTAGCACCCAAAGAAACACGGCTTATTCCTTCTAAACCCAAAACCTCTGGTAAACTAGATGTCCCCCATACTAAACCTGGTAATTTGATTATTTGTGATGTCCTGTAGGTAGGATTTTAGCAGAATTTGGAAGTAGTGCAATAGTAGTTTTAGACTTGCTTTTAGATGTAATAACCAAAAACATTTTAGCATTTTAAAAATCAAGAACATCATAGATTACTCCTAATGGGAGGTGAAAGAACTGAGTATGACCAAGGGAAATGCTGTAATAGAACCTTTTCATTTTTGTTCTCCTCTTCTACTTCTGCTGAAGCCCAGTTTGCTCTGTCCAGGAGACATGAGCAGCAGAACACTTATAAAGACACTATATGTGTTGGGTCCACGGTTTAGGCCAGGGATTCTCAGCCTGCGGCCCAGGGGTTGGATGTAGCCTGCAGCACTATTTCATGTGGGGGGCCCACCGCCTCCACCACACCAGAAAGTGCCATGTGGTGGAGCAAGGGCAAATTCTCCATCTGGCCCCAAAGCTGTCTGAGGGAGCATGACCCAGCCCCCAGCTTTAAAAGGTTGAGAACTCCTGGTTTAAGCTCTTAGATGCAGTAGTACCTACCAGTCTACCTATAATTTTTTTTAAAAAAATATAAAGATTAAAATAACCTCAGTGCCTACCAAAAAAGTATCTAGCTAGGAGCTGCCTATGACTTCCATTTTCTTTTGTCTACTATGTTGCTGGCTCCATGTAGACAATACTCTTCAAGTAGTCTTGCTAAGTAAAGACATCAGAACCAATAGGTTACAGCAATCACCTAATTTGTACTGAGTTTCTTGGGCAAATTGTTATATAGTCTTACCAGTTTGCCTTTCAGGTATGTTTTGTGTCTGGCTCTCATTTTATGACATGACCCATTTTGTGATCAGGCAAATCTCCCCACCATGTCAACCATTTTGAAATATTCCTAAAATTCCATTCCCAAAATTCTACATGTATTCACTACATATATTACTTTACCCTCTTGGTACAACTGCCAACCATAGCAGTCCCTTTGGCCTAGTCTTCTGAGCACAAACACAGTGATAATTGGGTCCTTGTGTCATCTTCCTCTGTAAAAAGAAACAGACAGAAGAATTTCACACAAAAAGCGATCTTCTCCTTTATGTTTTTATTCATTTTTGTTGTTGTTGTTCAGTTGCACAGTCGAGTCTGACCCTTTGCAACCCCATGGACCACTGAACACCAGGCACCCCTATCCTTCAGCTGGCTATTTGGTAACATGGATGAGAGAAGCAGTTCCTTTATCTATGTTTATTTGGCAGTAAATAGTGAATGCATGTGCAGTATAAAGCCAGAAAATATTTAAAGAACAATTTGGCTTGTAATTATTAGCTTTGGCTTGTTGGCTTGCTTTTATATAATGTACAAAATGTATTTATAGTTAGAAAATATCAAATGCAACATACAGAAGAGAATATATTTCAGGAAAAGTGAAATTATATGAATAGAGAATTTGTCTCAAATGCAGTATCCAGAATTTTGATTGGAGAATATGCTTGATGATCAAGAAATATAATTCCAGTTTTATTTCATTTGGCTGGGAACTACTCTCACAAACCATACTGCCTTTGGCTTTCAAATTCTAGACATAGATATGATTATTGTCAAAATTTCCTGTTTCAAAATGGACCTTTTAGTTCCTGCACTCAGGCCATTAGGCAACTAAATTTGACAGACAGGACATGATAAGTGGTGATGCTATTTTATTAGGAAATTAAAAACTTAATTAGAAAGTGATAATGTACTTCTTTAATCTAGTTTTCATATCAGAATAGCATTGTTTTAAAATATGTTCCGGACATTTGGGGGGGAGGTGTTGGAAAAAATAAATGAACTCATCTGAGTCCCCCTATGAGGGAATGATATAAACATATTTAATAGTTATAGTAAGTAAATAAATGGCAGTTGAGTCAGAAATATATTTTCTCTTGTGAAATACTTTCTTACTACTGTCACACTTGTTTTATTCCCTATAGCACCATCTACAACATATCCAGGATCAATTAACCTTCCCATTCATGTTAATGATCCCAAAAACACTTTGGGTAATTTATTTCTTTATGTATTTCTTTTTTATTGGCTAAATTATTTAACTGTATCGCTTTCTTACAGTGTTTATGAATATAAAGGATTCTGACTAGACAGACAGAGAGACATTAACTTGTCAATTTGCTTTCATTATGTCATGAGTGCTATGTTGTGCTTGTTATGGTTGTGTCCAAAGTATTTCTTTCCTTTCACCTGGGAACCCAACTCTAATCCATAAACTCTACAATATCTATAATGTTTATGAAATATTAAATGAACTGCATTGAACTGCATCAGACATTGTTCGTCATCTGAGCTTGTTAGTTATCAATCTGCTCCCAACTTCAAAGGTTCTGTGTCCTATTGAAGCAAGACACTCTGCCAAGATTCTAGTGCTGGCCATTTTAACTGCTGCATTTTGAGAAAGCTGTACTATTACTTAGATATTTACAACATTCCCTTGAAAGAAGAGACTACATTAAATTAATATGTCCAACTGTTTTGTTTCTAGTTACATCCAAGACCCACAGTGGTGTAACAACAACTGAAGGCCCACATTTGAAAACTGGTAAATTGTTTGTTTTGTTACCATTTGAATGTGTTCAATATTTCATGTGTTTGTTAAGGATCTGCTAGATGTAAACTGTATTTGTATTTATGGCCCAGGAATGTATATACTGTACTATAAACCTTAAACCCCATTTTACTCATATGACTGTATAACAGTAGCTTTTCTTGCTTTTTGCACTCAGTAATCTAAAGAAAATTAATGGAAAGGTCCTATAGTTACTGCAATCTTTGATGTCTTCTTTCTTTGGAGTTACACAGGGTGTACCAAAAATCACCATACATAGGAAGAATTGTATAACAACAGATATCTTGGGATGTGTTCACCATGAGTGGGGGAAGAAGAGTTCAGGTGTCCATAGAAAGAGATGGCCAACATGTAGATAATAGTTTGTAAGATTTTGTCAATAAAGGTACATTTAGTTACAATTTCTCATTTTCCTTATGTATGATGGATTTTGGGACATCCAGTATATTGAACACCAAAGCAGTTCATTGTTTTGTTTTTCATATTTGTTGGTACATTTTCATTAGAATGTTGATAGATTCAGTGTCTACAACTTGAAACAGAAATATTGGTAACCTATTGATCAGAAAAAACAGCAATATATTTCTTCATTATGGGTGACCCTGTTAGGAGTTTAGATTTGTAACAGAATTTAGCGGCATTTTTACAAAGTTGCGCTCACTAAAGGGAAATCTGACCGGCAGAGCCTATTTTGATCAGAAAGGATACATAAATCATGTGGTCCATGTGTGAAATAAAAAATGATGTGTAGTTACTACCTTTATGGACTTTTAATATTTCATAAACATTATTGATATTGTAGCATAGTTCTTCAGGTTGAGCTTTGCAGAGCTTAGACAGGAGTGAAAACAAAGTTCAAAAATCATTTTAGCTATGGGGCAACGTTACAGAATATATAATTAAACAAAAGTTACAAGGTGAGGTTGAAAATTTCAGCTTCAGATATCGTTGAACTATCATGTTTCACTTTTGGAAATTTACAGTCAATTATCTTCCTACATCTCTGTAGATTGTGTGATGCCAGTCACACTCATTGATTTCTCCAAGGAAACTACTTTGACAAGGTCATCTCATGAAAGTTCGAACAAGGATGCAGTTTGAATAAAGATAGTTTAAAAGTGAGGAATTTCATTTAGCTGCAACTGAATTTCAGTTGCTTTTAGAATCCGGTTGCTTATTACATTGAGTTTGCATTCTGCAATTTTGTCAGATACCTTGTGTGTTTATTAGAAAGGGATATGTTACTGGTTAAGATGTACATCTTTTGAGGGTTTTTAAAGTCAGATCCTATAGAAATACACCCATAGTGTCCAGTGGTGGACATCAGAAATTTTCACTATCACACCAGAGGCAGAGCCTTGTCATGGGTGTAGCCTACATCATGGGTGGAGCCTACATCATGGATGATCTAGTCATGCCTGACATATGGCCATGTATTAATTTTCAAACACAGACAGCACTGGCTCTTTGGCTGTAAATAGAGATGAGCACTGCACCCTAGAGTCGGGTCTGACTGACTTTTGAGCAAGGGAGACCTTAAACCACTTGCAGGGACAAAACCTGATGGGGCAGGATAGAGAGGTGGGCATGGCCATCCAATTTTGCTTTCCCCCCTGCCTGAAGGCCACCCAATTTCACCATCACCCTGCCCAGAGGCCACCCAATTTTGCTAAACACCCCCCTCCCGGGAGTGCGAATCTGTTGCTGCCCACCACTGATAGCATGTCGTAATAAGCAATTTACAGTGTTTAAAAACAGGGGTTCCAAACCTTTTTAAAGCCAGGAGCCAGGTAATGCTCCCTCAGTCAGCTTCAAGGGCAGGACAGCCATTTTACACTGCCTGCACAATGAGGGTGGCCATTTTGTCCCAACAGCTTCAAATGAGTGCCCATTTTGTTTCTTGAATGCCCTTGGAGGGGTGGGAGCACATGAAATGGTGCCACAGGCCAGATCTGGCCTGTGGGTCTTAGGTTGGGAACCCCTGGTTTAAAGCATTGAATATATATTTTCAGCAACCATTATACTAGCCCTATAAAATAGAGCAGTGCTGATATACCTTTATGGTGAAGAGGTGAAAGAGAAAAAACAATTGAGATTTACTGTATGTCCAATCATGGAGTTCACTGTAGAAGGAAGGCTATGAATAGGGCTTCACAGCTCAATCTTTTAGCTATGTTATATAATTAATCCATGTCTGAAGGTATGGTAAAGAACCCTGAGTTTCTCTGGATTAAATGAGTGTCTTACAATGTCTAGAGAAACTTCAATGGTGAAACTCCTGTAATGTTTAAAAATACGTCCAATGTTTTTAATCGGAGTACAAAATTGTGATTTGGGTTTAATAAATTGTTTGCAAGCTCATTTTTTATGTAGCTCAGACACACATTAGGGTAATTGGATCTTGTTTCGAGCTGCATATTATTTTTACTATAGTTTATTTCCTTGGAATTAAATTTTGGTTTCTTTCTAACAGCACTGCCTAAAATGCATACTCCTACTGTTAAACCTAAGCCAACTGACAAGTCACCAGTCAAGCCTGGTAAATACATGATTCTTTTAAATTAATTGATATTTGGAGTTTGATAATCATAATTATTATTAATCATTTATTAGTAATTGCCTTTTGATTTATGAACAGCTGTAAATTTGTTAGCATTGCATAAGCCTTTCTTCTCTTTCGTGTCCCGATCAAACCCTGGACTACCAAAATGAAGCTACCTCCTTGGTTTGTCATTGGCCAAACTTAAATTCCTCATCAGTACATGTTTTGTATATGTTTCAGACTAGCAAATGAGCTGGATTCTGTATCTCTCCATATTCACAACGTACATTGTTGTCTTCCAGCAGCCTCTACTTGAGCATATTGGTCTTACATTTAGGGACTCTGGCTCTCAGCCTATTCAGGGTAATTCCTAAGCAGTTAAAGTGAGACACATTCAGAAATAGTGTGGCCCTGCTTGTTTCCTAAAAGCTTTTTCAGCACTAATGGATGGTAAAACTAGTGTGCAACATCTATCCCATATACCACAGTGTGCCGCACAAGAAACTACAAATAGATCTGATTTCTGCATTTTCTCCTCCCCAAACAAATTATTATCTTCTGTGTCAGTACATCTCGCACTTCTTTCAGTCTCCTTGGAGGGCCCTGGATTCCACCCATCCTATCCTTTGCGGCTGTACTACAAGAGAACATCTAGTACAGCTGTTGTTCATACACAGTATTAGATGCTTTTATTATTTTGACCTAACTTAAGTGAAAAAAGTGAAATGTAGTTCTGCTTTCCAAATTCTAAGATACTCCAGAGACTCTGGATTGGAGCCAAATTTAGTTACATGCAATGGAACAGGGAGAAGCAAACATTCCTGCCTCCTTCTCCATTTAGTGCCCCCCCCCCCAGGACAATGTTGAATTGGATGCATTTTTGGGGAAGGGGTGGCTGGCAGGGAATGGGGAGGTCCTGCAAATTCAGTGGAGGCAATTATAACAGACTGAGAGAATCATAGCCATATATAACTGTGCAACTCCTTTTCTGCTTATAATAGTCAATGCAATATTTTATAATAGATAGTAACCAAATAATGGTAATTACTTTCAATGATCTTTGCAACTTGGCATTCTTTTCAGTTCTAAACAGGACAACAGCAGCTCCTCCCAGAACAAGAACACCAGGAGGAATGGCTTGGGGTAAACCGTCAAGAGGTAATGCTTATGTATTTGTCCCTGTTGAAATGTAGTTTTATTATTTTATCCACAGAATGAAAAAGGATTTATAGCTATAGGTTCATCTAAAGCAGCAATGTTTCCCAGTCTTTGGTTTTTGGACTTCAATTCCCAGATGCCTAAGTCAATTCCCCAAAGCACTGATCAGCCAATGTATTGACTTAGGCTTCTGGGAATTGAAGTCCAGATACCAAAGGTTGGGAAACAATGCTCTAGATAGAGTATTTGTTTTTCATTTGAAATTAGCTTCAAAATAAAACCTCCATGAGTTTACCTCAGACAAAGTGAAAACATAACAAGATAAGGAGAGATATTTCTTTATCTATGGACTGAATCCAGAAGATGAGGGGCAGAAGATCGGTTTCTGACACTTCCTCCTCTGACAGTCCTCAAAAAGGTTATTCCCAGGTTGACAGTGTCACAGGAACTGAGGAAAGAAAAGAAGATTGCCAATAATTAGATAGAGGCACCACACTGTAGTTGTTGGAATATTGTCCAGGACAATGCACAGATCTCTCCTCAACCACATAGCATAGTGGGTATTGTTGAACCAACTTCCAGACACTAGTTGTAAGCCTTTCTTCTGCCTCTAGGTTAGAATGAAAGAGACCAAAGACTTCAGTTCATTCAGCTCAATGAGCTGCAAGAAAGATCACCTATGAAATAAATGAATAATCAAAGATAGAGGATTATTGCCAATCAAACACCAGACAACCTTAAGGATGGCATAATTTTTGTATGAAATCTATATAACATGTTAAAATGTATTAAAATTGTACATTATGAGTTGTCTTTGGTCAATATTTCATTTGAGTTATGTCTGAAAATGAGGTTAGTACTGATATACTGAACCATTTGTTTGTTTCTTTGTTTAATTCCCCCCAGCAGTAGAACTCTTTTGGAGAGAAAGTTTTGAAGCTATGTCCTTAGTTTCATCTACATTCAACAAATAGTTAGAGAACACATAACTTTCTTGTGTGGTTGTTTGGATAAACCCCACAGCACATATGAATGTATTTTCCTTTTACAGGTGACAAATTAACAAATCAGGATGCTACAAAGCTTCTTAGTACAAGTTCTACTATAAGATCTAATGCCTCAGTACATTCCTCAGTTGCAAGGAAAAAAACAGATCCAGGTAAGAATCATTTCTGATTAATTAAATGATAATAGATTCTGTAGGGAGGGGGATGTGGGAATGCTAATGTCTGCGCTGGCACGCCACGTTGAATTGCCTTATTCAACGTGGCGTGCCAGCGCTGACATTAGCGTTCCCACATCCCCCTCCCTACAGATTCACTTTTCCGAACAATATAAATTACAGTAAATAATTTCAGAATTAAATCTGAACCATTGGCCATAATCTTATTGTGAAATACTGCATGCCATAAGGGAATCAACATAAGCAATGTCTACAATGTTCTGACTGGCCTTTTCATATTAAAGTACACCAGCTTGATATGTCCAAGCAAGTGACAAGCATCCAGGAGAATTTCACATACACACCATCCTGCAGAAGTATGAAAGTTAGAATGGATTGAATATTCCTCTTAATAATATACTTTGATATCCAGTAGTGGAAAATGACTTACATAACGTGTCCATTCTCTTGTGTGGCAAACGCATTTGCAGAGTGAAACACGATTTAGCAGATGCTTGCCAGTAGAGAAAAAGGATGGGGTGACTATTTCTCCTCTTTCTTTCCTGCTTCCACAGCAGCCCTACTCTTGCTCCACTGCCAACAAAACTCCACTGAGCAAAAGCCTGGCTTAAACACATTATACACTTTGGCTTGGATCCACTTAAATACTTGGGTGAGAAAAGGACACTTGCTCAAACAACAGAGAACATCAAATTATAGCTGAATAGCCTACCTTCTGGTACAGCTTCCCACACTTCATCCATTTTTGTTCCAAATATCTGCCAACAGAGCCTGGTGCAGAGGGAACAAGACAATAAGACAGAATGTCCCCATTCCACAAGTGTGATCCTTTTTAAGAGCCCAAATGATTCTGATTTTGTAGACAAGTTGACTGATATAGTAACAGCTAAGGCCTCAATTTCAAAACAAAACAAGCTTCACTTGGTGATTTCTACTGTGTCCATACAGACTGAAATCTTAATTACACTTTGCTTGACTGCATGATTGATAATTGTGTAGTTAACAAATAAGATCTCCTCTGTTGAAAATAATGTATTTGTGATATTTACTTCCATGTATCATAACATTACTTAGTGCTGCTTTGGCATTTTCTATTTTCTGACCATTCATTCATGTATTGTAATTTTCTCTGAAACTATGCATGAGCTTGTTGTTATTTGATGCATTTGAAAGCTTCTCTTATTGAATTCTATCTAGCATTGCAGCTTGGAAAAATGCATGGAAACAGGCTTTTAAAATTATGAAAACTGTGGTATAATTTTAATTCTTGTTAAGAACAATGGAGTTAATTTAGACAAACAGAAAAAGACTGGTTTTCGGAAATTGTAACATCCCTTTAGCAGAAGAACCATGGTGTATTTTATTAATTATGAAATTATAGCATCAAACTATATGACCGAAAAATAAATGATAAACGATGTGATATATAATTACCCATCATTGCAATATTTGAAATTTTTACTTGAGATATGCCCATCTAGTGCTATTTGCAAAAATATCTTATACATTGTATGCATTGTATTTTAAGGCCACATTACTGCATGTCTAGGAATATTAGCTGGATTAGCTAGATTAGGAAGGGCAATTTATTTTTATTTAAGACCTGTGTGCCAAAACGAAGATGAGGCATGCATTCCTGAGCCTAAAATGCTATTATATTTCAGGAGCTGCATTTATATAACCATGGAATATAGGCCCGATCAGATATTAAACTTTCACCCCAACCATAGAAAGTGTTCCTTCCCCCCCCCCCCCCATTGGAACTTGCAGGATTTCCTGGTACCCATGCTGGCAAGGGGGATTCGGGAGCTGTAGCTCAAAAATCATTCTCCCCCCCCCCCCAGCTTTGTTTCTGTGTTAACTCTCTCCTTGTGTACAACACATCTGGAAATTGAATCTTCCCAGTGTTCTTCCTTTCACCGTGCAAAACATGGATATGTTGAACACTCTTTGGCAAAGTGTCCACATGGATTTACTCTGAAGGTGACTACTCTTGCCTCATCATTTCTGAAACTGTAGGCTTTTGTGCTAGTGGTTATACCTTCAGTTTTCGGAAGGATCAGAGAAATTTGCTGAAATTCAATAGCAAAGTGATGAAAATGGCACAACCTTTGGAACTGATCTGCTGTAAATTAAATCTTTGTAGACGTTATCTTTTGCCTGCTGAGTTACCCAATTTGGCAGGCAACAGATAATGCCCACAGAGTTTTCTTAACCTATGTCAGTTTACATCTAAAAATTATGCTCTTTACATAATCATGAAGCAGGTTTCAGCCATTGTAGTCTACACCTTATGCCAGTGTTTCCTTAATGCTCCAGTCCACAGATTCCTTCAATGGCTAAAATGGTTGTGTTCCTGAAAGACAATGGCCATTTTTCTTACACTATTTTTATTTATCTCCCTTACTAATACCATTTAACTAAACTGCTAGTTCTACATTCTGTCTCTGTAGTGGACCGGCAATACAGATTCTGTACTGAACAAGAAGTACCTGTGAATTAGCTTTGCTGCTTTGCTGTGTTGTTGTTTGCATGGTAGAAGCATGCATATTTTCGTGCAATAAATATAAAAGCGCAAAATAACTCCTTTCAGCTCTTTTCTACCTATGTTTTGTGTTCTTTTGCAGTTCTTACCGCTGAAGCTCATGCCTTAAATTTTTGCTTGAGAAGTGTAGCTATTAGCCATTTTCTCTTTTTGATTGCGTGGTGTGCAGTTCTTCCGTTAACAGTGGTGTCTTGTAACGTTATACAGTAGCTACACCACCTGATTCTCCACAACCTCCCTTAGCTCCTGCCAGACCTACACCAGTGCGAAGAAAACCTTTGCCACCAAACACTGTGACTGGTAAACCTGGACATTCAGGTACATCCATTTCTTAGGAGGCATTTTTGTTTTGTTTTGTTCCCTTTTTTTTTGCATTCTAACCTATAGGCATAATCCAGAGAGATCTCTTTAGCTGTGCCCAGGTGCTTGTTTACTTCTAGTTTGACTTCTGTTGTTTGTTATTACAGCAAGATAAACTTAGGATTTTTGTTGCCCTTCTTTCAAATATGATTGTAGGATGTTTCGACAATCAGATGGTTCAGATTCTTTTGAATTAATTTGCATAATGGTGTTTTGTACATATTCTGGGAGATACCGTCAATATTGAACCCATAGATCTTAGGTGACCACAGGTATTGATCTCAAGTATCTAGGACATGAGTTCTCAGCCTATTTAAGTTGGGGGCCGGGTCACGCTCCCTCAGTCAGCTTTGGGGGCTGGACGGCCATTTTGTTCTTCCTTCACCACATGGTACTTCCTGGTGTGGGGGAGGCAGTGGGGGCCACATGAAATGGCACCATGGACCACATCTAGCCTACAGGCCACAGGTTGAGAATCCCTGATCTAAAGGAAAAAAATACTTTATTGTATGCACTGAGGGACTGCGGTGGCTTACTGGTTAAGATGCTGAACTTGATGACTGGAAGGTTGGCAGGTCATCTGTTCGAGATCTGATTGCTGCACGACAAAATGAGCTCCCATCTCTGTCCCAGCACCTGACAACCGACCAGGTCAAAAGCAAGAAATTGCAAGTAGATAAATAGGCACCACTTCAGTGGGAAGGTAAACAGTGTTCTGTGTCTAGTCATGCCTGCCACATGTCCACAGAAAAGTCTGCAGACACAGTGCTGGCTAATTGGCTGTAAACAGAGATGAGTACTGAACCATAGAGTCAGATACAACTGGCTTTCAAGCAAGGGCGACCTTTACCTATACACTGATAGTTCTCTGCTTGTTAACAAAAAAGGAAAAGCATGTTGCATGTTTAGGTCTCTGGGAACCACTGGGCACAATTTCTTTCAATAATGCTCTAGGGCTGGTTTCCTGCCAACACTGGTTTATGTCAAAGTTACTTTATTCTGTGAATGTTGTAGACTTAGACAGCTAGAGGGAAGAAAAGGGAGTAAGAGAGATACGGGAATGTCACATTTATATTGGCAACACTGATCATGTAAATCTTCACATTTTATTGCAATGCTGACAGGTAGAAGAAAATGTTGATTACCTGGCAAAGAATAGATTAATCAACCTCATCCACAAGGCTGAAGTATAGTAACAATATAGCCAGCTCCCATCCAAATTAGCCTACATATGGAGAAGATAGTAATTATTCTTCAAAATTGGCATTAGAATGAAATATGTCCCCATATTTTCCCAAGCTATTTGGATTCCAAATAAATTTCATATTTTCAGCATACTAAAATATAGGATTTTTTAAAAGATTTTTTTTCTTAACATGGAAGTAAGTATACATGTAAGGGAGAAGCTGCAGTAGAAATTTGTTGTGTGTTTTATTATGTTGCTTTGATTTGTATGTATACCACCCAAAGTGGGAAATTTCCCAAATGGGTGTCATAAAAATGCAATAAAGAAAGAAAGAAAGAGAAAGAGGGAATATAGAATATGGGGATTTCTTCTTTCCCTTAAGGAGTGAAAGTTAAGGGCTCATGTTCTAAAAGTATAAGGAGATTTTTTTTCTTTTGCAGTCTTATTACTGGATTCTTCTTTTAGATCTATTACCTTTTTCTTTTTTGAATCATGTAAAAATATTTCCCATTTATTATTATTATTATTATTATTATTATTATTAGTAGTAGTAGTAGTAGTAGTAGTAGTAGTAGTAGTAGTAGTATATTTTGATTTTTATGATGCTCTATTCGCCGAAGCGACTCAGAGCAGCTAACATCATAGATAAACAATACAGTCTTACAATCACAAACAACATAATATAAATATGGCATATAGTGCAACATAATACAATCAATAAATCTAACCATGCAATATATCAGTAAAATAATACAATTTACATAATTAATACAATTTACATAAAAACACACATAATACTTAAATAACAAACAATTAAATAAAAAGACTTTTCCCCCTCATACTCCTCCTCCCTGCAACATGTTGTGCAATCTATATAATACAGTAACAAATATCAACAATACAAAAATCATGATACCATAATAAAGACAATATATACAATATACATCATAAAAGTATAAAAGAGAATATCAAAGCATTAGCTGTTTATTCTACTCCGCCAATGTTGGAGGGGGGGGCAAGGTTTTGTGCCTCCTGGCTGCCCTGCACAGCTGTGGCCCGTTGCCTCTGCCCAAGCACCATGCAAGGAAGTCTGGTGGTGTTGGATGGAGGCGGTGGGACCAAGGTTTTGTGCCTCCCGGCCGCCCCGCACAGCTGTGGCCCGTTGCCTCCGCCCAAGCACCAGGCAAGGAAGTCTGGTGGTGTTGGATGGAAGCGGCGGGAGCAAGGTTTTATGCCTCCCAGCCGCCCTGCACAGCTGTGGCCCATTGCCTTGGCCTGAGCGCCGGGCGAGGAAGATGCCCAATATAATTTTTAAAGTGCAATTCTACATTTTAATAAACCTACCAGATGCTGATTTTTTATTAGCAAAACTATTTCTTAATATATGCCCTCTATCTTTATGGATACCTAGTACGGTGTAAGTAGATAGAGTGATGAACTAGGACTCAGCAAGTGTTGGGTTCAAATCTCCACTCAGACATGGAGACTCACCAGGTTAGTGGATCTGGTAAAACCACTCCTTAAATATCTCACATTGTATTGGAGTTGGTGTAAGTACATTCCAGCTTGATGGTACATAACAACAACAATAATCCATCTTTAATCATGAGACATTTTTAATCATGTCAGAAGAACACAAAGGTCCTTTCTGGGTTGAAAGCATTTTTGCTGGAGGAACTCTGCTCAGGGGATGCCCAAATGAAGCTCCTTTTCATGTCCCCAAGATATTTTCCCACCAAAGTGGCTTCTATTTATCTACTTGTAATATCTTGATTTTGAACTGCTAGGTTGGCAGGAGCTGAGTGCTCATTCCGTCATGCAGTACTCTGTTCTTGAACTGCTGACTTGCCAACCTTCCAGCAAACAAGGCAAGCTTCTTACCCACTGAGCCACCACAGTTTCTAGAAATCCATTGGGGTCTCCCTACGCAACTTCGGATCCTGCCAACTATGGTGCATTAATCATGTGACATGTCAACAAGTTTATCAGAGGTTTTATTGCTTTAGATATAAAGAAAAGTACCTATCACATGAAACAGTATGTTGGCTCATTCTGATTTACCAAAAGACACAAATGAAATTCTCTCAACATTTCTTCAAGTTATAAGACAAAGGATACTGTTTAAAATTTGTCTCCCATTGTTAGTGAATTGGGGAAATCCAGCTTTTCATTTTTATCTTCATCCGGCTAAACTTACTATTGTTACTATTTTTTTGCTGATGCTATTATATTTCAGAGAATTCATATTTTAAATTATCAGCATAAAACAACAAGAAGCAAATGTAAACAAGGAAGTTTGGCAGAGTTTCCTGCCAAAGGTTTCAAGAAAAGTCAATTCTTGAGAAAAGATGAGAAAAGGGAAGAAAGGTGGCATCTTACTAATGTTCTAGGAATTGCTTCCATGTATAAGTAAACTATATCTGCAGCTGAAAGAAGGTCCTTTAAGATGGGAGGTTGAGACTGGTGGAAGACAGATGAAGGGCAGGAATGTATTGGAGCATAAAAATTGAGAAGTAATGGGATCCAACCCAGAAATTTCTCTTTGGCTCAAGAGCAGATAGGAAGCTAGTATATAGGTTTTATGAAGTTATTTACCTGTTACTAGTTCATCCAGAACATGGATAGGGGTCCAAATTCAAATGCATGTGAAAAACATATTCTACTGAAAATAACTAAATATGGATAGATGCAATTCACATTATGAGAGAAATATGATAGATTAGAAATGTGTTTCTTAGAGAATTGTATTTGTAATCACTTTAGTACTTTATGCTCAAATAACAATCCACATCTGCCTCTGTTCTCTAGAATTAATAATTATATATTCTCTATAACATAGGAAATGTTCTGTATAGAAACAAGTCTACATTGATTCCAATTGGTGTGGTTTTTTTTCAAATGGAAAATGTTTTGATGCCATCAACATTTTCTTTTTCTACAGCATCTTTCCTGGCAAAACCTACTGGACCAACTAGTCTTGCAAAAACTAGCTCACCCAAAAAACCACCTACAGCAGCTTCTTCTCCAGATTACAGTAAGAATCTTAGTTTCACATTTCTGGGGTCTCTCCTTTTAAAAAATAGTTCAACGCAGCAGCCTAATTGATAATATTGAGATTTATTTTATTTATTTTATTACATTTATACCCCGCCCTTATCCAAGGACTCAGGGTGTCTTACAATTTAAAACAATTAAAAACACATCACTTACAATAAGAATTAAAGTTAAAGTTAAAATATTAAAAAGTTTAAAAAAAACAGTTTAAAAAGAACAGGGAGAGGGGTGTGGTATTCAAAGGAGCCAGCAGGCCAAGCTGACCATCTGGCCCGCACCCCACATATGCCCTGCCAGTCAGATCTTCATCCCCTCCTGAAGGCCAGCAACTCTGTCTGGATATGCAACTCACTTGGCAGGAGGTTGGAAGGTATACTGCTTTTGTTTTGTTTTCCATATTTCTTGGTATCATTTTGTTAGGATTTGATAAAGTCTGTCTCTATATCTTGAAATAGCTATTTTGATAAACTGTCTACTTATGATCTATCTGTTCCACTTGCTTTGAGAATAGCTTTCATTTCATTCTCTCAAACTGCAAGTTCTTCATCAAGAGGAATTTGTCGTCTTTGCTTCTCTTCCATGTAGCATGTACAGGATGCACTTCTTTTCATCTTTTCTTTATTTTCCCCTGATTAGATAATATATCTGTTGTTCATTTTTCAGAATCCCTAATCTTGCTTCAAATTTTCGCTTACACAAAATATCTTTCATTTGCAACAATTATTATAATAGTTCTCTTTGTTCTCGTGAACCAGTGGCTGAAAGTTGTAGTTGCAATTCTGACCTTATTTTTGTCACTTTTTAGTTTTAGTTCTTGTTTGTCAGACACTCTTCTTTTCTTTTGACTACAGAATGAGCCACTTTGCATTCTTCCTGGACCATATCTCTATTTTCTTTCACAGTTCTTCAGGTTCACAGTTAATTGAATTTGATAATGCAAAGCAGACTTTCAATTCTTTAAGAATGTTATTTTGACAACATCATTATTTTAGTGTTCCTTTTCACCCTTACTCTATTTTTAACATGAAGAATTAATTGTGTGTACGATAGTCTGCTTCTATTTTTATTTTGCAGAGAGAACAGCCTTTCTCCTTATTTTGCTCCCAATTTTATACTCTATTTGCTTTTTATATTGGCCATTCAATGACATCCACAAATACAATTATATGTTAAATTGCCTGAAGCATGTATTCAGAACAGATTGTTAGCTTCACAAAATTCTAGGAGTCAATTTCCTATTTAATTTTTAATCACTAACAAATTCTCCAACAATATTTGGTTCTGTTTTATTTTTTGCTTCTGAGTTTGATTGATAGTTTTGGTTAGATTTAATATTATAGTGCCTAATTATTTGTGCTACATCCCTTCTCACCATTAGATCCACACCACTTCTTCTGTATTTGCTGTATCCATGATAATACATTTTATAATTACAGTGGTACCTCGCTTAAAGAGCATAATGCATTTCACAGGATTGCTCTTTAAGCAAGTTTGTTCTTTAAGTGAAACACCATTGTAAGTGACCAATTGTAACTCCTGTTGGGGGGGGATTGTGAACCCCGATTTAGTTATTAAGCAAGTTTTTGGTTGGTTTTAGTTGTTAAGTGAGCCAACCATTCAGAGAAAATTCTGCTCTTTAAGTTACTCTCTAAGTGAGGCACTCTTTATGTGAGGTTTTACTGTATCTGATTTTAAAAGTCCTAACCCAGTCCACTTTACTTCAATTACCATGAGTATTGCACTATTTGAGCATTTTGCTTCTTGTTTTATGACTTTGAGCTTACTTTGATTCATACGTCTCACATTCTATGTTTGCTATCTGTAACATGCAGCATTAGGCCTTCCATTTGTGTCTGTGGACATCAGCACCTAGATAGCCTTTCAGCTACCTGTGCTTCATTAGCAACAGTCCTATTGATACTTATCTTTTGCTCCTCCCTGTTGCTGATTCCAGTGTATTCTGACCCGGTTGTCTCATCTTTATTATTATTTATTATTTATTTATTAGTTCAAATTTATATTGCTGTTCACTCGCCGTGGCGACTCAGGGCAAAAACAGCCCTGTCTCTTGCTTCATTTTGGATAATCTTATTTATTTATTTTATTGGTCAAATTTATATAGTCACCCAATTGGCAGGTGACTCTGGGCAGCGTACAACACTAACAACATAAAATACATAAATCCCACATTAAAAACTATAAAAATCCTTAAAAACCCTTAAAAACGTTAAAAAAAACCTACTACTCCCCAGCCCCAATAAGAATTCTATTAAAGGCGAGCAGTCCTCCCTATATTAGCCACTGGGGGGGGGGGATACCCCAACATTGCTTCACCACACCTGCTTTGCCAGCCTGGTTTTGAACTCTTTGCTGAAGGGCAGCAACTCTGTCTGGAGACAGAGCATATGATAGCATAAATTGTTATACAAGTATTCAGAAGTGATTGAACAGTGCTTTTTGCACTGTACAGTACTTACAAGGGCTTGCTTGAGTATCATGCCTTTGTCCATAAAAGATCCTCTACTAGTGTCACCTTCTACTACTGATGCTGCCTTTCAAGAATGTGTCCACCTTCATCGCCACTATCAGTTCTTGTCTGCTGATGTAGTTGTTAATTCTTAAAGAAGATAGCTGCATCTTAGTATAGTGCCTTATCTTCTTGTTGGGTAACCATACTAGGAATCTAAACTCATAATGGATTCTATATTTCTGTCTCCATTGTTCTCAATTTCCTTGATACAACCAAACCCTCTCATCATGTTATGGATTGCATCCAAAAGACAAACAAGTCAGATAACAAACAATAGACTTGAAATGTTGTAGTTTTGTAGAATAATGTGCTGAATTCCTTATACTTTAAGAAAAACTATTTACACTTTATTTTTGAATAATAGAGTACATTCCCTTAAATTATGATTTAATTCTTGCTTGCTTCGGTGGGATCTATTTATCTCATTAGCTCAGAATGTGGGCCATTACATTATTTAATTTATTTACCAGCATAACTTCACTGGCATTTTTTTTTTTGCATGTTTCTGTTGGATAGCAAAATGTGTCTTCATATCTTTCCTAGGATATGAAAAGACATGCTGTGGCATGAAAAGGAGAATTGGCTCAGATTTGCATTCAAAAATTTTAAGTGTTACTAAATACAAGACCAAAGGTCTCCCTGGGGAAACAAATAGTATTAAATGACTGTAGCATCAAAAACATTTTTTAAACTTTAAAGAAGACTCTGTGTATATACATGAAGCATCTCCAAAAGAAATAATGAGCTAAGTTGTTTGGATTATGATTATCTTTCTTTGGAGGGGCAAGTACAAAGAGGCATTTATTTTCCATCGCTTCCAGATTTCAGAGAAAAAGGTCACATGATTCTAGGTCTGCACCAAGGGGAACTTTGAGATTAAAATGAGAGAAGTGAAATTTAATTTAAAGTACAGTATGTTATGCTTTTTCTTAGGTAGCCCGATGTTCAGCTCACTTCCTACCACAGAGACCGATATTACAGGCACACCAAGGTATACAGGTATGTCTGGAAAATCTACAATTATTTAGTACTGAGGAACTATTTAATGTATTGTAAAATCAGGCAGTTGTAGAGCAGGAAGGATCCCTAGAGTCGTCTAGTTAAATTTCCTGCCAAAACATCCATAACAGATGATTATCCAATCTCTTTTTTAAAATCTCAGATGAAGGAGATTCCACCACCTTCCAAAATACGTAATATGTTTCACTGCTGTTACAGCTAGAAGTTCCTCTAGATTTTTAGTTTAAATCTCCTATCTTATCATTTGAATCCTTGAATTTGAGTTCTACCCTCTAGAGCTGCTGAAACAAAATTTGTTCCATCTTCATTCTACATGATAGTCACTCACATATTTTAAAAATGGCTCTATTCTGTCCTCCAGATTGAAATATCCAGCTTCTCTAATCACTCCTATTAAGGTTTGGTTTTCAGACTCATTTTTGGTTTATTATCCAAGTTCCCAAAAACAAATAATCTTTTGATAAATGTATATTTATCTCTCTGAGCTTACCCCATTTTCCCAGGTCACATTACAGTTATTGATGTTTATTGTACAACTTGTTTATTCAGAAAGCTATCTGAACCATTGCTGCAGTAGCTAACAAGGATGGACCTTACTCTTTGTGTATTTGGTCAGAGGTAAATCATAAGCATATATGAGCATAGATAAACAGTTTGTACCATTATAACCCATATTGGGCTAAAATCTGACAATTCCTTTGGGTGACTCTAAGCATGTTTAGTCAGGAGTAAGCCCTGATGTCCTCATTGGAACTTTCTAGTGAGTATGTTTAGAGCAGGAGTTCTCAATCTTTTTAAGCCAGGGGCCAAGTCATGCTCCCTCAGATAGCTTCAGGGGCCAGACAACCATTTTGCCCTTCCTCCGCCACATGGCATTTCCTCGTGTGGTGGAGGAGGTGGAGGACTACATGAAATGGTGCCATGGGCCACATCCTGCCTGCAGGCCACAGGTTGAGAATCCCTGGTTAAGGGCTATTGCTTTACAATACAATGGTTCATGGAATATAATGGAGCTTTCTCTCACTTAGGACAGCTATGCAACCATGGCTGCATAAAAAGAAGGGTTTTTTGGCAATATATCGGTAGCTAGATGCTTAGTCCGGGACTGCTGTGGCTTAGTGGTTAAGATGCTGGACTTGTCAACTGGAAGGTCGGCAGGTCAGCAGTTCAAACCCGAGTGCTCATGACAGAATGAGCTTCTGTCTCTGTCCCAGCTCTTGCCAACCTAGCAGTTTGAAAGCAAGAAATTGCAATTAGATAAATAGGCACCACTTCAGTGGGAAGGTAAACAGCTTTCTGTGCACTTCGGTGTCTAATCATGCTTGACCCATGTCCATGGAAACATCTGCAGACACAGTACTGCATCTATGGTTATAAACAGAGATTAGCACTGAACCCTAGAGTTGTATCTGACTCTAGGGTTCAGGGCTCAACTCTGTTTAAAGGCAAAGAGCCAGCACTGTCTGCATGTGAAGACATTTCCGTGGATATGTGGCAGGCATGACTAGAGATTGGAGTGCATGGAATGCTGTTTATCTTCCCACCAAAGTGGTACCTATTTATCTACTTGCAATTTTTTGCTTTCAAACTGCTAGGTTGGCAGGAACTGGGACAGAGACAGGAGCTCACTCCGTCATGCAGTACTCAAGTCTCAATCTCCTGACCTTCGAGTTGTCCAGTTCAGCATCTTAACCACTTGAGCCACTGCAGTCCCATAAACACACTTAGAATCAGTGGTGGGCATCAGCTGGTTTGCACCAGTTCGCAGCAGAAATTCTGGCTGACCCCACGCGTCCAAGTTTTGAAATAAAGTAGTCCTAATTTGGCCACCATACCATGCTCACAGTGTGGTAGCAAATTTTTTTGGAGCCCACTACGTCTTAGAAAACCTGAATTCATCATAGGTGTCAAAGAAAAAAGCTTTATCTTAATGTCTCCTCTTTGAGATGCTACTTTTCTGTTAGAATGTTGGGGAGGGGAGGGTTGTTGTTGGAAGGCATTTCATGATGAGAATTAAGCATATACTTTACCATATCATTTGATGTTTGACAAAAAGGGGGCCTAAATGCTGATATTATTTTTTCAGGTGACCATGTAAAGTACATAAAAAAGAAGGAAGATATACCATGTTCCATCACAGATACTCTCCAACACTTTCCAACAGAGGAGGGGGACATGTCCGATACAGCCACTAGCCCCCCTCGAAAGCCTCCTACAAATCTAACTGTGGTGACTGTTGAAGGCTGTCCATCTTTTGTCATTCTAGATTGGGAAAAACCACAAAATGAAACTGTTACAGGTTAGCTAGAATTTGCTATGAACTTGTACAAAAAACTGAACCTCTTTCTTTCCAACAGTTCTGGTGTTTTGAAAAACGAGAGAATTGACTAATGTTCTTTAGGTCTCTTTATTTAGGATCCTTACTTTCCTGGCTACATAGTCTCTAATCAAGGCAGATTTGGCAGTATGTGTGTATATTATACACAACCACTTACAAGCCACTGACTTCTGTAATCTAATGTTAGTTCTTCTATGAACTTTGGAGAACAGACAACTGAATTAATTTCCTCACATGTACTCTGGAGCCTGTAAATCTTGCCTGTAGTGACGGCACCTTCTACATTTACTTCCTATGTCCCCTTGGTTATTATTTTATATGTCCCACTTCTTTCAACTATTTGGATACTACAGCAGGGACTCTGAGACACCAGTTTGTCCTCAGGAGCTTTAAATTGTGGGATTTCTTACACAGTTTTGCTATTCAGAATGTGGCTTTTTAAAAATTTGAATACTGTTGGTTCCATGAAATTTCATCAGTTGTTACATGATTTGGATCCCATACAATTGTAGGAAAATAACTCCTCGAGCTTGAGATATGTTTAAACCCTATTTTTAGCTTAATGGTGATTTCAGAGAGAAGTACATTGGAGAGCTGTCAAATAATTCAGACCAGGAATATCCTTTAAAGGTTTAAAAAAAGATGATCTGTAAAACCTGGTCAACAGTACCTTCTTAATATTTGTAGTTGTTAAATCTGTTTGTTTGTTTGTTGTTTATTTATTTATTTATTTCAATTTTATTTTTAAATAAAAATTTAATTGTAAATACAAAAAAGGAAGAAGAAAAGAATATAGAAAATTAGGAAATGCATATGATATAATAATATATTAGGTAAATCTTTTTTTTTCAATAACAGCACACAAAATCCAGCTACATTGACCATCAATTAAGTCACATAATTTAAAAGTACATAAACACTTGCACATATCAAATGTTTTTAATACACCCTGGTAGTGCAGGGGTTAATCTGCTGTACTGCAGCCAAAACATTATGAGTTCAATCCTTATTGGGAATCAAGGTCAAGTCAGCCTTCCATCCAGAAGCGATGGTGCAGTCCAAGAACACCTATAGGACCAAGCCTACTTTAGAGCTACTGTACATGGCCTTTCAAGTCTGCCTTGATTTCTGACACTAATCAAGCGCTTCTTAAGAATAGATGAATATACAATTGTAAGTGTGAACATGTACTTTGGTTTGAAGTTCCCCCTCCCAATCAGTATATATTGTCTATTTGTTCCCTCTGTGCCCTCAAAATACTAAAAAAAATAAAAATTTCTCAACATGAAAATTACATGTAATGTATGTAATGAATTATAGGCTTGATCAACAGTTGCCAAAATGGTTGTCACATATCAAGTGAAGTATAAAACATGGTCACTAGCAAAGCGTTCTTTAGCACTGAGCACCATTTTTATAAATGTATAACATTTTTTATTACTGAAGAATGATCTTATAATACAAATAATATGCCATGCTTTAAAAATATGAATTATTTTCACTTGTATGTATATAGCATGTAAAGTTGAAACATTGTTCTTCTGTAGAGGCCACCTACTATATATTGTTCATATTATTTTAAGGACTCTAGTGGGGAGAAGTTATTTGACTTTTTGAAATGTTGGGGGAAATAAGCATAAGTATTCCTTTCTTCGGACACACTACTACCATAGAGATAATATCAGTATTTTTATGCTAAAGGATAAATTGCTGGGAAGAGAAACATAGTGTACATCAAGTGACTGATTTCACAACTAGTGTATGACTTGCTCAATGGCTCGCTTATAAAAAGGGAATCTTACCCCTCCCCAACAGGATTCTGAACATAATCTTTATCTTTTCTTTGTATTATAGAAATAAGATTGTTTTTATTGAGTCTAACAATGGTACCTTTTTAACAGGCATATAATGCAACTTAAAGTTTAATAAGAACTTGAAGCATTGGTTAATGCAAATGAATTAGTTAGCAAATAATAAGTAAAGAGGGGGATGAAACTGGGAGAATAATTGATTATGTTTCTTCTTCATTTCAGAATATAAAGTTGTATCAACTGAAAATGGAGGCTCTACAGGAAAAGATATGTCCATTATAACTACAAATCAAACCCATTCTACGGTAGAAAACCTGAAGCCTAACACAAGGTAATACAGTTAGAAAATCAAGGAAACTTCCTGGAATATTGATGATATACTCACAAGCAATCTTGCATTAAAATGATTTTGGAGCTCATTTTCTTCTAGAAAGTAACTAGATTGTTTTTGAATCAATGAAAGGTCTGAACCCAATATAATTCTTCTCAATATGGGCATTTCCCCCCATAACTCAATAGCAATCACTTGTATGTGTGTCTGCTCAGGACTGTATTCTAGTGGAATAGTTTTCAGGCATACAAATCACAGGTCAGTTGTATGCATATCAAATCCTACTGCAATAGCATTTCAGGCTGCAAATCACAGCTGGGTTTCACACAATACCTTCTCTAGCTGCAAATTATGCAATAGTTTTCTTGTCTTCTATACTGTTACTGTTCTGGAATAAAGTAGAATACACTAACTCAGTGATGGGCAGCCTTGGCGACTCAGATGTTCTTGAACTTCAATTCCCAGTAGCCCTGATCAGCAGGTATGTTGACTAGGGTTTCTGGGAATTGAAGTCCAAGAACCACCTGGAGGGCCAAGCTGTGTCATCACTGCACTAGTTGAGTGGCTGCTAGCTTGCTGGCTAAGAACCTCTTCAGGTTACCTCCAGTTTATAGATAGAGATGGACTGTTTTGTGTTTAAATAAGAGACGAAAAACACAAAAGAGATTCTCTTTAGCGTAATTTGTGTTCTTTTGGCAATCGCTGAAAGAGAGTCATATGTCTTTTGTGTTCCCTCCATTGTGTAACCTTTCAGTGCCTCTCATCCAAATTGCCTGACAAAACTTTCATCCAATAGCATGGTGAGGACTGTCAGCAATTTTCATCCAATAGCACGGTGAGGACTGTCAGCAATCACCTAATCAGAATGTTCAGGGGAGATGGAATTTTGAATCTGAAACATGGCCTAGAACCCAGTAAATAGTGCTCCTTACTTCAATTGACCTTTGGGGGTTACTGTGAGACAACCACCTGGTGCCCTCCATCTATGATTGCTGCTTGCTTGCCTGCCTATTGTCCCTGTGTTGGATCCTTTACCTTTTTTGTCTTTTGCTTTGAGATTTCCTCTCCACTATATTTTTGGATTATCTTTGCTGGTACCAGGTAGCCACTTTCAGATATTTTTTTTGCATTTTCCTCCTGATTTCTTTGGTGATTTCCCCATCTTTTTTTTTTTTTTTTGGTCCTATCATTTCTTGGGTTATTTTTTACTAATACCTAGCCTGCCCTCTGGAGTCAGAGAAAAGAAGGCATCAAATGGTGCTGATGGTGGGAGATGCCCCATATTCTACTACTGAGGCAATGGAAATATGTAGTCTCACTGACCATTAGGCTTTATAGGGGGCACCACCCAAAGAATTATGACTCCAAGGAAGGACTGTGGCAGATGTCTTTTCTTTTCTTTTTAAGTTACAAGAGGAAGCAAAGACTGGAGAAGCTGATGCAACATCAGAGGCAAGCCCTTCTCTAGGGCAACATTTCCCAAACTTTGATTTATTTATTTTTTGGACTTCAATTCACAGAAGCCTAAGTGAATTCCCCACAATACTGATCAGCCAATGTACAGACTGAGGATTCTGGGAATTAAAGTCCACCTGTGTATTGCTGAACATAGTTTGGTAAACACTGCTTTAGTGAATTGATATATAGGAGTCTTCAGATTTGTGCTGGTTGGTCCAAATTCCCAGAATTCTGCTGGGAGAGTTTTTGGAGAATTTTGGGAACTGGAGTCCAAAAACAGGAAAGAACATACTCCTAGTTAATTTGTCTGGCATATAGTTTTCCTACCATTTTAGTGTCTACAGAGTGTTTACAATTTCTCTTAGTTTTCTGTCTGTAGTCTTTAAGATTTTTGTAAACGTTTAGAGAATTGTACATTTCCAATAAGAAATGCACTAAATCCCATTTCTTGCATTTTAATCTTCATTTTGATGTATATACAAATGATTAAGAGAAGGTTTAGGGCCAAACTGCATGTTCTATAGGAGAACAATCCTTTTTTTCCTTAGCCAAGTTAGTGACTGCTTAGAAGACAGATTTCTATAGAGAAATAACATTGGAGGAAGGGATTACGCCACAACCTTGATGTAAATCAGCCCCTCCCAAACATTGTTTAAATTATAAGATCTGATCCGAGGCTTCATCTGCAGCATTTAGTTTGGCCCTCTGACCCTGCAAAGAAATGCTGAAGACCCTAACTGAATGAATAAGTAATTGCATACTTTTTTCCAGTTGCAATTTTTTTAAAAAAAATACCTGACAGAGAACACGCAACAGATACATTCCTGTATATTGCTTTTTGTATGTCTTCCCATAGGAGTTTCCCTTTATATATTACAAATGCAGCGGCAGTGATGTGGAAACATGGACTGTTTCATTTGCATTAGAGTGGTGCTTTGAGGGATGTGTGTGTTGTTCATTAATTTTTTCAATCCAACCGCAAATTTTAGACTTGCTGACATTTTTTTGCTTTCTAGTTACATTGGACAGCCAGATTGTTGGAAAATTCCATGCACTTATTACAGATGGAGACTTGATGCAGGGATTCCATACTCTCATGTCTGATAATCAGAACTTTTCATTGGTTAATTTAATTTTTGTTCCCTGGGTGAGAAGCCCTTTGGCTCTTGAACCTGGAGAGTTATCAAAAATAATGTTTGCAGTATTTCAGAGGAAGGAAAATGCAAGCAACTAGGAAAACACAAAACATTTATTCATAATGTGGTTCACTTGGCCTACTTCAAATTATTAAAAGTTGCTGGAATGAATAAAGTTTGGCTAAATAGTCAGTCAGAACAAAATTGTTTGTATGCTCTTCATGCTCAGATGCCCTGACCTTTCAACAATTGCATTCATCTAAGGAGCTTGAAGCATTTTACATCAATAGATTAAAATGTTGACAAAAGAGATGAAAAGATAGGATAGCCTAAAATACCCTTGGACCATATATAAATAAGCCATGGCTAGATATATACTTTGATTACATTTATGTACAAAATATATGCTGCAGTGGGCCTTTTGCAATATTATATATTATGGATAACATTGACTCAGCTATCAGGCACCATCTCACCCAGGTGAAATCAGAAATTGCCTATGTTGACATATTTATGATGCTTCTGTGAATTCTCAGGCAGAACTCATCAGTAGGAAATGTTGGCTAAAATTTCTTGATACTGCTGTGTTATTTTCAATAAAGCAATAACAATAATTGCCACATACAAAGAGATTAATTGCAGTGGTTAATGAAGTTGGGTAGGTAAAAGGTAAAGGTTGCCCTTGCTCGAAAGCCAGTCATATCCAACTCTAGTGTTCAGTGCTCATCTCTGTTTATAGCCAAAGAGTCAGCGCTGTCTGCTTCTGCAGATGTTTCTGTGGTCATGTGGCAGGCATGACTAGACACCTGAGTGCATGGAACCCTGTTTACCTTCCCACTGAAGTACTATAGCCATGAGCTAAAGAAGTAGAAATATTGGTGTGCCATGTTGTAAAATGAACTCTCTTAAGCAGCACAATGGGTAGGTGGGATGTACATGCAGAGATTGATATCTGAAGGGTGCAGCAATAGGTTCCGAAGTGTTTACCATTTGGATTTTGTCTTAGGCTGCAAAGGAGTCAGTATTGTTCAGTGTGCCAACCAAGATCTCCCAGAGCAATTGTGGCTGATGGGACTATGTGCCTTGTCACCTGTGCACCCTTGGGTCTCAGAACACCACTGGAAGGAGGGACTAGTGAGTTGCTTCTAGGTGCTACAAAGAATTGGGAAATGACTATAAACTCAGGATTAAGTTGAAGACACATTTATTATTACTATTTGGGCTACTAAAATTTCACTAGAAGGGAGGGTAAAAGAAAAGAAAAGAAGCTTCTTCTTCAGATGCTGTATCCATTCCAGACATTCACTACCACCAATACAAAATCTGTGCTGCTCCTTGGAACAGTTCTTCTGAGGACATGCCACACCAGTCTCTCAGGTTCTTCAGCCACCAACTGACTCCACATCTGACTCTGGACCCCTCCCTTGACGAGGGAGGAGAGAAAAGCAGCCGGGCTTCTCAGTGGCTGGAGACTGCCCCCGCAGCTAACTCCAGGCCTCTCCCTTGGCCAGGGAAGAGAGAAAAGTGGCCGGGCTTCTCAGTGACTGGAGACCCCCACCACAGCTGACTCCAGGCCCCTCCCATGGCTGGGGGAGGACAGGGAGCCACTGTCAACCTCGGAGCTTTAGCAGGATGCTGAGCTCCATGCTCTGTTGATGGCATTGGGCTTCGGGTTCCATTGGGCTCCAGTCTCTGTTGAGGATGTTGAGCTTTGGGCTCCATTGAGGTCGTTGAGCTTTGGTCTCTGACCTCCAGGCCACCACCAATGCCCAGCCACAAGGTCAGCAGTGGACATTATGTTTCTAATTTTTTCTGTCTTATTATGTATTTTGACTGTATTGTATTCTATTACGTATTCTGTATTGTATATTTTATTATACTGTAATATTAGATGCTTTGTGGTGTATGTAAGCCGCCCTGAGTTGCACAGTCAAATGGGCAGCATACAAATCCAATAAATCAAATCAGATCAAATCAATCAAGTCCATTTACATCCAGTGCCTCTCTTCCCGGGGATCTTTCCTTGCAGAACAAGTTGGAGTACTCTATACTTTCTGTTGTTTTTCGTCATGATATGGTCAAGGTATTGGAGCTTTCTTTGCTTAATGGTCTTAAAGAGTTCTTGTGCTTTATCCATCCGGCACAACACTTTTTCATTAGTCACGTGGTCAACCCATGATATCCTTAACAGCTGTCTGTAGATCCACATTTCAAAAGGGTGATGGAGGTCCAAAATAACGATTGAGAATACAGCATATGATGGAAGTCTATAGCCAACAAAAGGAAGTGCTAAAGGAAAGTGTGAATGGATGCAATGAGGGCCAAATAAATCATGGTAGCAATAGTTACCTGGTAAGTATGGTCTGCCAAATACAGAAATAATATGCAACTAGATTTTTCCAGTACTGAATTATTCAAGTTTAAAGCAGAATGTTTTGGCACAAACAAAAGAATGACAGATCATGGGTTTTGACTGTGTAGATGTGCCCAAAGCATTAGTCTTGAATACATGCTGCAGCCAAAGGCATCACTACCTTTTTCTGTTTTGTATTTGGAGAGGGTGGCCAACAAAACAGTGTACGAAAGACTGGACTTACTAAAATGTCCTCATATGTGAACTATTAAAGGCTATGGATCCCCATCTCTTTTGTCTCTGACCATCAAAGAGAATGGAGGAGGAAAAACAAGCCTATAGGAAAGGGTACGGAAAATGGATCCAATGATCCAAGTGGGAATTGAAAGTAGACTTGAAATCTGATTTAAAAAGCTAACTGCCTCCCTAAGGCTACAGTCTTATTCATACCTATCTGATAGGAAAGATCTTTCAACTTAATGTGACCTGTTGCCTCCCATTCAAATTCAGCAAGTTTGGCCTTCCAGTCCACATAGGCACCTTGGGTTTTAAAAGATTGAAGTTTTCCCATAATTTCATTTTCACAATAGCATGAAAAATATGAGTGCAACCCAGATAAACTAAGTATTTTTAAGCTTTATGCATTTCAATTACCACTACTACCCTTAATCACTATTTGAAAGTAACAGGATTTAGGTGTTTAACTGTGGCTGGAATATCTCAGGGAGTGCATTCCTGTCGTCTGTCCTCACTCCTTTCAACTTAGTAGTTCAAAAGCAAAAAATTACAAGTAGACAAATAGGTACCGCTTTGGCGGGAAAGGTAACAGCGTTCCAAGCATTCCAGTGTCTAGTCATGGCTGTCACATGACCACAGAAATGTCTAAAGATGCAGACTGAGATGAGCACCACCCCTTCTAGAGTTGGACATGACCGGCTTTCAAGCCTAGGGGACCTAGATGACTTAGAGTATCTCATTTATGTCTTCAGGGTTCCTCTTTGCAGGAACCCATAGTATGAAGCAACATCTCATGAATGCATGACAAGTAAAATACAAATATTTCTGCTTTTAATGAGTTGCTTGTTTTTGTTAGTGTCTTGATTTAACAGCAATCTATAGTCCTTTCTATAACCAGTGGACCCAACAATATTATACAACTAATAATTAAAAAAAAGCCAGCTGTTCAGACAATGGACAATGTTTCTCAACATATCAGTGTGATATGTTTCTTTCTTAAATAGGGAAGTATCATGACAGAATCACCTTTTCTGCTAATTTTTTTAACTGGCAGTTCAACTGAAAAATACTAGAGGCTTTTTAAATTCCTTTGTTACTTTTCTGTGTGCTTGCATTTCTGTACTGTCACATAATTTGGAAGGTAGTGCAGTACAATCTTTTTGCCAGGATTCCATATGGGATAGCAATTTCCCTTTGAAAAAGTCCTTGTTGCAATAAATGGCATTCACTAAATCTGTGGAAGTACACTTATTCCCATACGTGTGCATTGAATGGTAAAACAATTTGGTTCTTGGTTTACTCCAATAGCTAAAGGCAAAAGGTGTATGTTCAGTTATATGTTCATTAGTGATTGTGTTTCAATTTCTTGGGAAATGTTGGTTATTCCTCTTAGTTAGCAGAGGAACCGCAACAACAGTAGCACAGAGAAACCTGGCAAGATTGACTCAGTTTTCATTAGCTCTTGCCCCCTCCCACACTGACTCATGTGTTGTATGGTTTAAAAAATACTCTGTTGTTCAACTGCACAGTTGAGTCCAACCCTTTCTGACCCAATGGACCACAGCACGCCAGTATAAATATTCTAGAAGTGTTTAAAGTAGAAACATTATCTTCACTTGAAGTTACCATATGTTGTTGCAGTCAGTAAAGAAAATAGGGGGGAATTGGAAAAGGAGTCTCCAACATGTAGAGAGAGCCTCCCATTATTTTTGTTTGGTAAGGTGAGAGCCTTGTTGTGGCATGGGGGATTGAGCAGTCTAACTAGGCAGTGTTGCCCATCTCTTGTCAATGATGTTAGGCTGGGACTAAGACTCACCAAAGCATCCTCCATCGGATCACTTGGGCAAGGTGAAAGCGGAGGGCACACGTCATGGTCCGTCTGGCCAGCAAGTGATGTGATATCCAAATGGCTTAAAAACCGTGTGCAAATGGACTTTATTTCTCAAGTCCATTTGCATGTGTGGAATGTCATTGCAGAGATGTCTACCAATGTGTGGACTCCTCACTGAATAACAACTCCAAGGTATCCAAGCTAACGGATCAATAAAACAATTGAAACAAGCTAACAGCTCAAGAAGAGGGAACAGGAGTTTGTTTCAAATACCAGAGGTAGGACAACAAATCTACCAATCATGATAGTGGCAAAACACAATCACATTAGGCTGCAAAAGCCCCCTTCCACTGATGCCCAGTATTATTGCATGCAAGATTGTTAATTTCCCACTAGACTTTATCTTTGGATAATGACTGCAAGGACCATCTTGCTGCTTGGTCAGCTGCATTAGCTGCACAAAGCTAATGAAGTGGCAGTGGTTTTTGGACTTTGAACACAACATGAGGGTAGAAGAACCACCTTATTTCCACTCTCTCTTTAGCTCCACCAACACTGGAGAGGCAAAGACCACAGAAGGATTTTTTAGAACCTGGAAGGAACTTTGTGACATAAGATCTCCTCTCTCCATCCTCCGTGGAAATGATCTAAAACATACAGTTGCTTCTGGGATGCTATTCCAGACATCATAGGATTATAATTACACATTTAAAAAGGAAGAATAGGGAATCCCATGAGCTTGCCTGTGTGATTTTTGGATTGCGCATGTCAGTCATTTTAAGTCCTTAACCATGGTTCCCTAGTTTTGTTTCCACTGGATATGTATTGTGAAAAGACATGTAACTAGTGGCAAAACAGAATAGCATATAATAAACCTTGTGGTCCTGAGATAATAAAATGGTCCAGAAAAAAATTATTAAAAACATTTAAGTTTTGAAATTCATCTGGATTTATTATGCAAAGTATTCCTTCTCAAAAACAAAGTGAAAGTCTATTTTCTGGTTCTAGTATCTTTCATGTTTATTTAAACTATGTTTTCAAGGTCACTTTGTATAAAGCAAATGCCTTAAAAATAGGCATGATGTTTATGTAGACTTCTGTCTCCTGCATATGATAAACTTGTTTGTGTCTGTTTTGATGTACGCAGTTGGACCCACTTATTAACTGGCACTTTTGGAGGCTAATGATCTGAACCTGAAATTTGGTGGAGACAAGATAGATGTTGTGTGAATAGGTTGTTGCTCTGTCCTTTGAGTGGTGTTTAACCTGTTCTGGAATGAAAAACACTTGCCTTGAAGGGTCATATGTTTTCCTGGATCTATCATTGTCATATGAGCGACATTCGGCTTTGAAGTGCCATTTATCAGCTCTACCTCAAAACATGACATTAAGAATGATCAACCAATTTCTCCCCCGCCAATTGTTTATTTCCTCAAAGATACATGCCTCAGCAATCAGGCTTGCAAGTTAGCTCCATGTTTATGATTTAATGATAAATCATGAAGCAAAGCATATTGTACGCATTATACATAGGTGAAGAAAGTCATGCTTTAGTTACTAGTATTTCCCAAATTATATTCTGTGGAACTCTAGTGGATTTCAGTTCCCATAAGCCTAAGTCAGTACATTGGCTGACAAGTGCTTTGGGGAATTGACTTAGGCTTCTGGGAATTGAAGACCAAAACCCAAAGGTTGTGGGACACTACTTTAAGATACATTGGTATTATTATGATGTGACATATTGATATTCATAACCAGGTCAGAATGCATTTTTTAAAACTTATTTTGTTCCTAGTTATGAATTTGTTGTGATACCAAGTAACCCTCTTGGTGAAGGTCCAAGTACTGAATCAAAGCCATTTAAAACTGAATCAGGTAAGAGTTTCAATAATTATATACATTAGACGAAGTCTCATCATTTCTTTACAGTGCTTAACATCTAGCTGCATAGTTGAAAAGAGAAAATGACGGTGATTACATTCCATTGGGTTGATTCTAACTTACAGAAACCCTTTCCAAGATTTTCTACATACAAAATACTGTACTCAGAAGTGATTTGCCATTTCCTTCTTCTGGGGGCTTTTACAGACTGTATAGCTTGTCTGAGACGATACCAGCTGGCTCTTCTCCTATATAGCACAGTGGGAAATGGAACTCCCAACCAGATGCTCTGTTTCACTGAGCTATCCATCCAGCTAAAACAGCATTTAGGGATGTCTGATACAGTATTAGATTGCAGCATCTTCCATTAGAGCTTTTTGAAATGGAATCTTAAAATGCTGTAAAGAGGCAGGATTTTATAATAATTCTTTTTAAAAGGAATTTCTTTTTAAACATCAACACAACTCTCCATCTAATTATATATAGCCTATTAAAGTTTGGAATACCACTGAAAATTACTGTAATTTCATTTTAGGTTCACTAGAACAGATGTTCTGGTAAGAATGAGTAAGCTGGAGCTCTTGTACTTTGAGCATTTTAATTAAAAGACAACATTCACTGGAAAAAGCAATCGTGCTAGGAAATGTGATAGCTGATAGGGAAAGAAAAAGACTTATCAGAATGCTGGTGAACCTTAGCACTCCAGCTGTTCTTGGACTTCAATTCCCAGAAGCCCAAGTCCTTGTGAATCCTCAAGCAATAAACCCACCCATGTGTATTCACAGGGACTTGGGCTTTTGTGAATTGAAGTCCAAAAACAGCTGGAGTGCCAAGATTCACCATCATGGACTTATCATATCCTTTAGTTTGTAAGCCCTGAGTAGGGCTATTAATTATAGGACTTTTTGGATGGCATTCCTTCATAGAGTTGCTATAAATTAGAAGCTTTTTTTGGAATACAACAGAACAGGATGGACAGAAAGTAGTTCTAGTTCTCTCAATCTATGTTGTGTATCTCCAGCTAAATTTTAGTAGATCTACAAAGATTTCTGACTCCTAGTTGTTTGACAATAGTGGCAGAAAATGAATATACAGTAATACCTCGGATAACGTTTACCTCAGATAACGCTAAAATCGCATAACGTTAAGTAACCTGGGGAGGAGAATTGGATCGAATAATGTTAAGGTCCTATGTGATGGATCAGATAACAACCGCTAAAGCCTGTGTGGTTACAATGTATCTCTATGGAGCTTTAACGTTATCCGATCCATCCCATAGGATTTTAACATGCATCGGATAACACTAAAAATCGGATAACACCAAGACTTGTGGAACCAAGTCTCAGCGTTATCCAAGGTATTACTGTACCTGTATTTCAATTGTACTATTGAAATGAAGAATGCTTGAGATAATCATTTTCCAGCAGGAAGACCTGTGAGCTTCATTTGGGTGCTCAGAAGAAGACGTGTGGGGTCAGAATTATTTCATTATTTTGTACTAGGCTCTAGTTGGTACATCTTAAAGTTCTAGAAAGGTTCTAATAGAAAACAAAGTACTGTAGGTCACATCAGCCTGAAATCTGCCCCATCCTTGGACTAGAAGCAATAGGTAAATATTACTTTCAAAAACACTCACTCACATACTTTAATGCAAGCCTTATTTGTTGAATGGATTCCTGCAATAGTTTTGTCTAGAATGGAGCCATGGTTATAAATACACGTACAGTACTCTAATTCATGTTAAATACAAAGCAGGAAAAAATACTTTCCTAGTCTTATCTGAACATGCTGTTATTTTGCAGTCTGACCTTGTGCTTTTCTCCTCCTCCATAGCGGATCCTCGAGTAACTGAGCCAATTCCAAGTAAGCCCTTTATACTTATAACTTGCTCTGTTGAGAACATTTTTTAAAGATGAGCTAATGTTCTGCTCTATGTGACAGAGTCGATTTGGAAGAGAAAGGCATTTTGCACATGATTTAACTTTTTTCAGCCTATACCACTTACAAAGAATTCTTGCCAGTCTAAATGTTTACCTGAGAACCACCCAAACAACATGATGTGTCGTTCCAGTGGCATGAAACCAACTGCTTGAAATGTGCCAGCCACAGGCCATATTTTTTCAACCCTGTCATTAAATTAAAAGACATGCTTGTGAAATGAATAGGCTGTTTCTCACTTAATAAGTGATTTAACAGATTACATGGCAGAGTTCTGCCATTGTGCTACAGAAAATGTGGGATCAGGTTCTGCTTGATCTCTAAAATTCAAGGTGTTGTGGAGAGAAACTTGTCCTTAACTTATGTTAGAGCAGAATTTGGTGCATTTTTCCATTGGTGCCTGTTTTCAAATTTGCCGTCTAACCCACTATATCAGTGGTGGAGAACCTATGGCACAGGTTCCAGAGGTAGCATACAGAGGCCTCTGTTGGCACATGTGCCACCGAAGGGGAGCCCCACCCAGCAGGTGCCAGTGGCAGTGCTGCTTCCCCACACCATCCCTCTCCCACCGCCAATAGGGAGGTGAGAGGGGAGGCTAAAGTCCCACCTGAGAGGCAGTGGGAGGGTGAGGTGAGGCAACCAGACACCACCCATCCACCCCTCCTAGGAGTCTGGCACACCAGCGGGGAGATCGGGCACCCCAACAGGAGGTCAGGCACACCTGTGGGAGCTTGGGCACACCTGTGGAGAGGAAACAGGAGCACCCACAAGGGGTTTTGAGCACCTGTGGGGGGGACAGGGGCACTCTGGTGATGTCACATGGGTGTGTGGGCTTGCACAGTGCCTGCCCACGTGCTTCCTCCTCCTCCTTGGGATTTGGTCTCTAAAAGGTTCACCATCACTGCACCATATCCTTCCAGAGTTAACTTATTTTCATGGTCAATGCATATGCTTGAATTTGTAAGACATCTTCTCTCAGATCAGTCACTGGATACTCTTCTGCAAAAGCTATGACCTGTTGAAGTCAGATGTGTACCTCCTTGAAGTACATTTTCTGTGGTGAAACCCAAATTACAATACTTTCTTATTATCCCATGGTTTTTCAAGCACCGGTCACAATCTCACTGTTTACCTCAGACTTTTAATGAGGATTTGCCTGGCGATGCTCATGCCCTTGCTTAAATGCTTGCAAGGAGAATTGTAAGATTGCAAAAAGTGTACTCACATTGATCCTGTGAAATGCTACCTTTCCATTCCCTGAAATAAGCTCAGAAACTTATTTTGGAAGAGCAGAATGTGGAGATAGTGAGCACTCCCAAACTTTGGCAGAAAGTTGTTTTCTTTCTATAAAGTGAGGCTGCAAGTCTCAGAAGCCCTAGCAAGAAATGAAGAGACCTGTCAGTTCTACAAGTCCCCAGTGAGAAAGAAGCAGTGTCAAAATGCCATGTGAATTTTTGGCCTTTCCCCCCTGCCTCAAAGTAGGTTTTTGAGCCTTCTGGTCCAGGGAAAGGGAGAAATGTAGAAGAGGATGATTTGTGAAAACCAAGGAGTGTTTGTATTTGTTCTGTTAACATACCCTAGTTTGACACAATTCAGCCAAACCTCATGACCCTTTTGCCCCCTCCTAGTATAGGATGCCTTTTGATGACCTTTTAATCCACTACTTAGCTATTTTTAATGTGTTCCACTTCTTAATCTGCTTGTTTTTCACTGCATTGGATCCAGGATCTGCCGACTTTCATGTTTTCTTGTAGGCTGCTTATCCGCAACAGGTTGACCATTGCATGAAATGAATGTTGAACATGATAGGCTTTTGATCTAACCCAGCATGGGACTTCCCATTTACTCCAGTCACAGAAGATCCTCTTGCTTTTCAAATATTGCACACATGTGCATGGGTGGAAGAGAGAAAGCACAGCTTAATTCAGGGTATCTCAACCTAGGGCCTCCAAGTGTTCTTGGACTTCAATACCCAGAAGCCCAAGTTATAGTAGTGGGCAGCAACAGGTTCGCACACACAACCGGGAGGGGGTAGCAAAATTGGGTGGCTGCTGGGCAGGGGGGTAGCAAAACTAGGTGCCCTTCATCAGGGGGTTTAGCGAAATTGGGTGGCCACGCTCACCTCCTTGCTCTGCCTCATCAGGTTTTGTCCCTGCAAGTGGTTCAAGGTCTCCCTTGCTCAAAAGCCAGTCATATCCAACTCTAAGGTGCAGTGCTCATTTCCATTTATAGCCAAAGAGCCAGTGCTGCCTGTGTTTGCAGATGTATACATGATCATATGGCAGGCATGACTAGATCACCCACGATGTAGACTCTGCCCATGATATAGGTTCCACCCATGATGTAGGCTCCGCCCACAGTGTGGTAGCAATTTTTTCCTTTTTTTGCTGCCCAACACTGCCAAGTTAGCACACCTGCTGATCAGAGCTTCTAGGTATTGAAGTCTGAGAACATCTGGAGACCCACAAGGTTTAGAAATCTTCATTCCTTAGGATTCTATTTTGAAGGCAAATGGAGAACTACTCAGAAAATGGGGAAGCAACACTTCTGTGATAGCCTGTTTTAACGAGCCTGCTTGTAGAGCCAACACATTGTGTAATTAGATTTTATTCTGATTACTATTGTGAATTAATGCAATTGTTTTACTATAAAAATTGGAAGAGACATTTTATAAATAAATATAAAACAGCCATGTCAATGTGTTGTCTTTCACTTGGTTTCAGAATCTATCCTACACACTTCTTTTTTTCACCAACAAAATACTTGTTCTCTTAACAGTGGGAAAAGATGCAATCTGGACTGAAATCAAATTTAACTCTGATGCCTATTCGGAATGCAAAGGGAAGCAGTACGTCAAGAGGACCTGGTACAAAAAGTTTGTGGGTGTGCAGTTGTGCAATTCTCTCCGATATAAAATTTACCTCAGTGATTCACTTACAGGTATGAAATTTAAAGGCTGTTACTTGAAGTAGGAACTCAGCAATGCATGTATATAATAGCTGACTCTCTCAGTTGCCACAGGGCACAACACAGGGTGAAGTACAGGGATCAGTGCTGATATACAGTCAGTGCTGATATACACTGAGTGTTGGGCGGAGGTAAATAACCTGACTCTATAAGGGACCAACAGCTATGGACAGATGAGCCTGTTTAGGTGGGGGTGATCATCCCCTCAGTGGAGGAAATGCCAGTGAAAACCATGATATTGGGCCCATCGGCAAAGGAAGGACTCAGATTCCCAACGATCATGGAGGCAGAAGAGGCCATGCCAGATGGACTGCCTGTGAAGGCGCACCTTGTCCATATCCTCAAGGCTGCAGCAGTCCATTGTAGTCCTGGTTCTAAATCCTACATGTCTCATTTCATATGTGCAGAAGGAGATGACTCCAAAATCATAGTGTGTGGGTCACTTCTTGGCAAACTTGGATCCACTTTAAACAAATCCACGCCAATGACATTTTTCTTGCTTCAAGAAAAAATGCATTCTCAGATATACAGCAGCCGACAAGGAGAAAAAGTAGCTTCTTAATTTAGCATGGTTATACAAAGCATTTATGTGCAATGGCACTAAACAGTGACAGGGTGTGACTGTTATAATTGACACATAAACAGCCAAATTTTTTTTGAAATGGTAGCCATGTTAGTCTGTGAAAGCATATAAGACCACAAAGAAAACAAAAGAAAAAAGGCAGAAACCTAGTGACATCTTAAAGACATTTTTGTTGTTCAGTCGCACAGTTGATTCCGACACTTTGCGACTCCATGCACCACTATCCACCAGGCACTTCTGTCCTCCACCATCCTCCTCAACTCACTCAGTTCTGTGCCCATTGTCTCTACAATGCCATCTAGCCATCTCATTTTTGGCCGCCCCCTTTTTCTTTTATCCTCCACCTTTCCCAGCATCAAGGGTTTCTCAGGGGAATCCTCTCTTCTCATTTGATGTCCAAAGTACTTTAGCTTCATCTTTACTATTTGACCTTCTAAGGAGCAGTCAGGGTTGATTTCTTCTAAGATTGACCTATTTGTTCTCCTCACTGTCCAGGGGACTCTCAAAACTCTCCTCCATCACCACATCTCAAAGGCATCTATTCTTCTACGCTCTGCTTTCCTTATGGTCCAGCTCTCACAACCATACATTGCCACCAGGAATACCATTGCTTTGAGTATACGCATTTTTGTTTGCAATGTGATGTCTCTTCTTTTCACTATGTTCCCCAGGTTTCTCATCGCTTGCCTCCCAAGAATCAGTCACCTTTTTATTTCATGGCTGCAATCACCATCTGCAGTGAGCTTTGATCCTAGGAAAGTAAAATCTGTCACTGCTTCTACTTCTTCCCCATTTATTTTCCAGGGACTGATAGGGCCTGTTGCCATTATCTTGGTTTTCTTTATATAGAGTCTCAAGCCAGCTCTTGCACTTTCTTCTTTAGGTCTTCCTCAGTTTCTGCCATTAGGGTGATATCATCTGCATATCTCAAGTTGTTGATGTTTCTGCTGTATTTTAATGTTAGCTTTCATGTATCAAGTTCACTTCACCAACTGCCACAGAACCAATGGAATCAGTGGCCAGAATCCAATTTCCTCCTCTCTCTTCAGGCATCCCCATACTTCAGCTCCTCATTTCTCTTACTCTCAAGACACCAGATCTTGCACTGGTTACAAATCAGGAACTCAGCTGGCTATATGACTCAAATGCTCTCTGGCTGATGGATATTATCTAAGCATAAAACAGGGTCTTACTGCCCTTGCTGCTCTCACTGAAAACAAATGTACTAGTAGTCAGACTCCTTGGGTTACTTTAGTGTCTCTACTAACATAAATATGCCAGTGTTGAGCCTATAAAGCAGCAACTGCCACTGATCTCATTTGGCAAGCCTGGTATGCTCCCAGTAACCAGCAGCTTTAGGAAAAGGTAAAAAGAAGGGTTTGAATTTTGAGTGTTGCCTTCAGTGCCTGAAATGTTAAATAATTCCACTGACTCTAATGCCAATCTGAGAATGTGAAAAGTAAAAGTGATTTCTTGCATAACAACTCCCAAAAAGAAAGCATCCTTATCACTTGGAGAATTTGCTTTGGGGTCATTTTTAGCACCCACAAGTGAGACTAGAGCAGCCAAACCCTAATTTTGTTGCAACACTTCGTAGGTATTCCCATTCCACTGCTTTTTCAGGAGGGATGGTACTGTCCAGTTCTGTGGATGTTCCAATCCATCTAGAGACAATGGGTATGAGGAAACAAGCTGGCCAGAATGACTCCTTTTCTAAAAAGCAGGATAACCAGTCTGGCCAGGTTATCCTGCTATGGTAATAGCATACTGCAAGCAACTCAATGCCGAGTATCAGGCAGTGGTTAACTAACCTGACAACTCTGAGGACCAATGGCCTTGGGTGCCAAAGTCCACAGGAAAGGGTGATGGTCCCCAAGTGGATTAAATCTCACTTGAATCCATCTTGATGGAGTGCAGCAGCTTCATCAATACTGGCCTGGGGCAGATGAGGACTTTGCATGCCAAAAGGGCTCAGGACCAGAAAGTAACTGATGGAACTGGGTCAGTGGTACAGGGATCATGCTATGATGAAAGGCCACTCCATTATATTCTCAGGACAGTCTTCATGGCTGATTGCCATGATGATATAATAGAATAGAATTATTAGATTTGTATGCCGCCCCACTCTGGTTACAAGGTTACAAAAATTACAGTTACAATTACAAAGTTCAATACAACATACAGTTAAACCTCGCATAAAGAGCGCCTCGCTTAAAGAGTAACTCGCTTAAAGAGCAGAATTTTCTCTGAATGTTCGTTTTGCTTAACAAATAAAACCAACCAAAAACTCGCTTAACAAATAAATCAGGGTTCGCAATCCCCCCCACAATTGGTCACTTACAATGGTGTTTCGCTTAAAGAGCAAACTCGCATAAAGAGCAATCCCGTGGAACGCATTATGCTCTTTAAGCGAGGTACAACTGTATCATCATCACAAATCACAGTACTGTATCAAAAAGGTTAAAAAAATATTTTTAAAAATATAAAAACCCTATTGATCTTTTTCCTATTTACAGGTACATTTTATAATATTGGAGACCAGAGGGGATATGGAGAAGATCATTGTCAATTTGTGGACTCTTATTTAGATGGAAGGACTGGACAACAGCTCCCGTCCAATCAGCTACCAACCAAAGATGGTATGTTCCAAAAGGTTTTAATGTATTCCAATGCAATTAGAATTAGCCACAGAAAGAGCTAGGGAGCCAGTGAAGATGTTGGAAGTCTTAGCATAAATTTTTCATAATATTGAGGCTATGTTTTGTATTAGCTGAAGATTCTGGCTTTCAAAGCAAGTCTTATATAAAGCACATGGTGATCATCCAACCAGAATGGATAAAATAGCAAGAGAGTATATTTGGGGTGGGGACAAATTAGTATGGGATAGGATAGTACAACAGACACCAAAGAGAAAATTAAATTGGTTTTTTTTTGGGGGGGGGGGGGAGGGAACCACTGACTTAAGGGAGCATTGCACAGACACTACACTTTCACGACGTTAATGTCACCAAACTGAATTGTTCATCAAAAATTGTGCTTAGTCCCCCCCCCCTTATAAAAATGCTTTTATATTCATCACCCAGAGAGCATGCTCACAATGAGGCAATATAAAAACATGATTTAGGTTGGATTATTTTTGTACAAAATACTGAAATTTAGATTCCATCCTTGGTGTATCTAAGCCATATAGGCAGTAAGCAAAACTTATCTTTTGAATTGCTTATTACTATTGGTCTAAAAAAATCTAATTGTCCCCTACATCTATAACTGTACTTGAGCAGCCTTTCTTTCTTCATAGCCTACTGCACCGACCACCTCCAAAAATGAGAAATTTCAGGGACTTTTCTCAATTCTGATTTGGGAGTACATTCAACAGGGAATCTCAGCACGTTTCCTTAATGGTTGCATGGAGCCAATACAGTGTTAACTTGATAGTTTTGAACAAATCCCCACTTGGCCATGGAAATTAACTGGGGACTGGTCCTAATAAAATCGCTACTTAAATGTCTTGCATACCTTGAAAACCCTGCCAGAGTAACCATGGAAGCCAGTCAATGGCATGTAACAATGATTGTGCAGACAGGAATTTGTTTAAATGTTTCATTTTTAAGTTTTAAATGTTTTTAGGTTATTTATTTTTTTCATTTTAAGTACCAGTATAAACACTTTTCATGTGTTCCTAAAAGAATCTAGCACGTGTACGAACCCTTCAGCTTCCACTAATGCTTGCCCGTTTTTTTTTAACCAGGCTTTTTTAGAGCTATACGACAAGAACCTGTACACTTTGGAAAAATGGGAGCTGGAACACACATTAACTATGTTCACTGGTATGAATGTGGAACCACAATACCTGGAAAATGGTAGAACAAGAAATGAAATACTGAAAGACTGCATCCGGCTATGACTATCATTAAAGCTCACAGATGGAAATGTATAATGCATGGTATGTCACACTTATCATGCTGAAATGTGAGGACAGTTCATTCAATGGGATTGGCTGCTTAAATGTAGTTGTCCAGATCTACAGATTTTTTATAGGAAGACTTAGAATACATCATAGAAGGATATTTTGGGAAGCTGGCTCCCTATTAGTCTCTTGTGGTACCATCTACATATTTTACAAGATGTAGTTTATTATTTATCATGGTTGTGATATTTTAAGACATCTTTACTGAAAGTGGGTAAGAAACAGATACGTATTCTGGATTTTACTGGTGTATACTGCCAAAGTTGTTCTTGTTTATTTTCAAACACTTAAATTATTGCAAGGCCTGAATAACTTTTCTGCCACTTAATACATCCAATCAGAAAACACACAATTTCCCAACTTCATTGGAACAGTACAGTATATTAAACTGGTCATGTTGTACAGCTCTGCGCTCAGATAGACTGCAAGTAAACTTATGTCAGGGAACCCTGTAACTCTCCAAGACCAATAAGGATTCTGTTACTACAAATATAATAAAATCTTGTCACAAGTCTCTCATAGGTCTCTAAAAATAGGGCATTAAGAGCCCCAGATGCACAGGACTGTTAAAAAAGGGTTTACGCTTACATTTTATTGTTGTATTTACTTCTGGGGCAAATGGAAGCTATAAATCATTATAGATTTTTGTCTCTACAGTGAAATGATTTTTAATATAATCAAAAGCCTGCAGAAGTACATTGTTAAAGCAAATAAGGAACAAATATGTGCCTTAAACATTTCTACTCTTATGAAGAAAAACAGAAGACTACTCTGACATGCATTTCCAAGTTCCAGTTACACCTGCATTATGCCTTTTGTGAAGGGTACATATATAAATTACAGCTTTCTCCTTTTTGTTACACATGAGCAGACATTCAATCCCTCACTGCTTCCCGAGAAAATTCAAAGTACAGCATAGCCCATCATAACTAACACAGTCAAGACTACAATAGCAAGAATAAGTCAAATTTACATGTACAGCACCTTTGATGAACCAGTATGATCACGGAGTTTTGTGAGTAAGTGTAGATCCATGGAGATTTTAATAAAACAGTATGTGGAATTATTGCTTAAGCATACGAGTTGTATATAAAACCTCAATTCTTTATGTAAAATTGAAGAGGAATGTGATTTGCTTTGTAGAATGGAAACATGAGTGTTTTTGAAAATGGCTCACCCCTTCCCCTCTACACAGTACTCTATTTGTATTGCTTCAACATGTAAACTATATAAAGAGATGTAGGATTTTAAAGGTGCTTATTCAATGTAAGAATATATAAAGAAGGAAGGCAAGGAATATTTGCCTTGACTGTTTGTAAAAAAAAAACCCTTTCTAAGTACATTGCAGGTACACTGTACTATTAATAAAAAGTATTTTTAATCATAAATACTATTTGATCCATTGATGTATAGCAGACTCACAAACAGAACTGCTACAATTGAAAATTACCAGATGTCCAAATCCTGAAAATAATACCGTTTTGCTGTTAGAAGTCCCTTTACCAAATTCAGGGAACCATAAATTGCAAAGATAGTGTCTAACATGGACTGTGGTGTTTTCTTGTTTTAGTGATAGCAAGATCAAGTTGTAATAAAGCTTGGCTCAACTCCATTTCTGTGTAGTTAAGTTCAGTGGCCTCATGAAACTAGGAATATATGAGGTTGCTTGCTGACTTCACTACTCTGTGATATATGGGAATAAATTGTATTAACAAATATTCACAAGAACACTTAAATTACAAACTTGGTCCTTCAAAGGCTATGTAGTCCCATCTTGAATTGAAGTTAAGATTTCTAAAGCAAAGTAGATAGTAGATAAAGGCACAGAATAGATTAGCACTGTCACCTATACCAAAATGTGTGCTTCGTGTCAAGAGATTACTCTGGGTTTAAAGGGTTTTTGCAGGGGACGCCCAAATAAGACTCCTTTTGTCCCCCATTGTGCAGCTCTCGGGTATCAAATCCTCTCCTTCCAGTTGCCAAGCTCAGCGTCTTATGCAATAAGCCACCAGGGGAGCTACTATACGAGCCAACAGTGGCTCAGTGGCTGTAAAGCATTGGAGGTCTCTCAAGGTCTGTGCGTTCGAATCCCTGCTTGGTTGCTTCACTCAAAAATATACCAAAATAATAGTATTCTTCAAAATATTCTTATTGAAATAACTATACAAGTTATTGACAAATTCATGAACATTAGTGACAACATGGTCTGGAAAATATTTTCAATCTTAAGTATTTTTCAATGATCAATTGTTAATATTTTTCTTTTAAACTGAATTACATTGAGAAAAATGCATTTTACATTTACAGTAATACCTCAGATAAATTAGTATCGAATAACACTAAAATCGCATAACATTAAGCAATCTGGGGGGAAGAATTGCATCGGATAACATTAAGATCCTATGGGATGCATCAGATAACAACCGCTAAAGCCTGTGTGGTTACAATGAATCTCTATGGATTCCATAGGATTTTAACATGCATCGGATAACACTAAAAATCGTATAACACCAAGACTTGTGGAACCAGGTTTTAGTGTTATCTGAGGTTTTACTGTATTATACTGGTATTTGTTAGAAACTATTTGGTAGTCTGACCTCCTCTAATCTCATTGTTTCACAAGTATTCTGTCTAGTTTTAGCTCAGCAATATTTCTAAACCATTGCCAATATCTCGACTGGTGAAAAGGTTCAACGGCAGCTTTTTATTTATGTAGTCTGAGATATCTTTGTATCAGCAGCTTAGTCTCTTATCCCAAAACTATTTGTCTCAATATTCTAAGTCTCTATCTAACCCTCTATTTCCAAGCATATACTGAGAGGACAGCAGGGGGAAAACTGCTTCATTGTTGCTAGGTAAGAATCATTCCATATGTAGAATCTGTATTGCACATGAAAGAACTGGGCTCTAAGAAATCTATTTAAAAATATCTGCGTACCTTGCTCCTATTAATATATCAATGTAGTTCACTGACTCAAGCTTGTCTGCAAGTTTGTCATGGTAGAAGAGATAATTAAAGATTTTAAAATACTTATTGTTAACTAAATAATAAGTGAAATGTTTGAAGTGGTAGTGGTGTTAGTTTGTGAAAACATACCTGAACATAAACAAAACAGCAAAAAAAAAAAAAGCCAAAAAATGTTGTGGCTCCTTAAAGACTAACTCCTGTATTTAAATGTGAGCTTTCGTGGACCAAGTCCACTTCATCACTTGTCTGTTCTGTTTTGTCTACTCTCAGATAAATAATGTTATACGTTAGTCAATTGCAACAGTCCAGCATTCGGTTTTCAGGTACAGGTCTCAAAATATCTCCTGCATACATAAGAACTTTCATTCTAATATAGCAGACATTATTTTCCAAATAATGTCTATTTCTGCAGTGAATGGGAAAGTCCATAGGTGCTGAATAGCATGAAATAACTAGCCCCGTGTGTTCTATAATTTCAATTTGCTCAGCACTCTCATGCACCGATGAGGACTTAAGTTTGGACAACGACAAACCAAGGAAGTGGCTTCATTTCAGCAGTCCAGGATTTGATCAGGACATGAAAGAAGCAGTTTCAAGTTTTCCTGCATACAAGTGGGAACAAACAAATAAATAAAATCTGTGAGGCTCGGCAGTATAGCCACTCTATAACAGTACATATTAAGTCCATCCTCCCCAACATCATATTTCCTTGATGGTATTCACGTCAACAAATATGCTGAATGAACACAATAACTTTAAAAAAAAAACCCTTCTAGAACTCTATGTTAACAATGGCTCTTTCCAGTTGCTACAATCTCATTGACGGTTGTGACTCACTCATTTATATATTAGAATGTACTACAGAAATGTAACCAGGTAGGTAGTAGAAATACCTGTGCAGCAATTAAATTGTGGTTTGAATGTTTTATTCAATTTCAAGTTGCATGTTACAATTTATGTATCTTAGCTATATTTTAGCAAGTGGATCTAATTTAGTACATCATTTTATTAGTTAAAATAGGCCAAATAAATCAGCTAGATTTTTATCTAGCAGTTTAATAATGGCAAGCTAGAATATCATTGCTTTACAAACATTTAGGTAGTGTTTCGAGAAGAACCAATATTAAACTAGAAAGCCAATACAATTTGGAGCAGGAAACAAGATTCATTTGGTCATCTATCCCAGCAAATTAAACAATAACAGTGATACCATACAATTTCTCTTTTTCATTAGTTTTTGTACTTCAGTTAAAGAACTTGGACACTGCATGACGGAATAGCTTGAGCAGCTGCTTGTACTTATTTGGCTGGGGTCTTTTAACAGCAGACAGATTACTTATCGGTACCCAGGGCCTGGCTGGGTATAACCCTGGGCAAAGGGAGGGCGATTGCGAGCGTAAGGATTAGGACCACTTGGAGGGGGGGTCATAGTAGTTCCAGGGGGTGGAGTGTAGCCTGGTCTCGGTTGATAAGCAGCTGGCTGACTCGGAGCCATTCCGGGCTGTGAAGCCGGGGGCACGTTATATGAAGCAGACTGGGATGCTTGCGTTGTATAGTTTTGTGCAGGATAGGTGCCTGCCTGGTACTGCTGGGGTGGCTGAGCAGGCAACTGTTGTGCCTGGCCAGCAAAGCCAGGACCTGGAGGCTGTGTAGGCTGCTGACTGTATGCCTGGAATTGCTGGGCTTGTTGAGGAGCCGTCTGCTGGCTGTAGCCTGCTGAGATTCAGAAAAACAAAGAGGAACACATTTAACTGAAAGTAACAAAGCTCTTGATACACATTAGCCCAGTGATGCTGAACCTTTTAGAGATGGAATGCCCAAACAGAGGGGCGGGGCGAACTCTGTGCTGGGGTGATGGCACACGTACCCACAGAGAGGGCTCTGGGTGCCCCCTCTGACATGCATGCCATAGGTTCACCACCACTTCATTACCTCTTCATTGGCCTGATTCCCTGTGATGTCTGGGGTTTTTTTAAAACATGCAAAAGCTAAATAGTATACATTACAGAACTCAAAAAAGATGAACTGCCATTTCCATAAACCCTGAACAAATAACAAGTGAGAGAACATTTTCATCGGCAGTGTTCTGAAAGATGACTCACATGCTAGCCATTTGCTGATTACGATGACTTGCACATATGACCAAGCTACACTTTTCATATTACTTGGCATCACACAAAAGCTCTGTATTGGAGCAAGATCATACATTCAGTCATTTATCAGCTATGAATAATCAAGTTAAAATTTGTACTAATTAATTCTGAATTTATACTGTTTAAAATCTATGAGGATGGGAAGGAGAGAGTACAGATCCCATTAGCTGAAATGATAATACAATTTTATAAAATCTGAAAATGTGAAAACATATTTTATGAAATAATATAGGCAATGAAACTCTTAAAAGAAAAGAAAATTTCATTTATTAAAATAGCATCACTGCATCTCATATCTGCCTTTTCAAATCACACCTATCCAATTTATATTTATAGTTCAAAACACACAAAATTCACATTTAAACATGAACACAGAAAATATCTCCAGACTCTAGTTTCACAAGAACAAAGACAACAACAGGAGTTTAAGGACTTTCCACACTATGCTTTGCTATTAGTCTAATTCATTATAAAAATCGTTCTAAAAGAACATTTCAGAGTTGTCATGAAACCACAAAAGAACCCAGAACAAAAACTAGTAACTCTGTATTTCTAGCATGAAACACACCTGAAGCTACTTGCAATGAAACCTCTCCATTTACTGGAATCCTGTTAGCATTAAATACCAGATAGATAGCAATTATTAAAAGGCAAGTCTCTAAGCAAAGGAAGTACAGGGCTAAAGAATGCATGGGGGTACATTTTGAACTCACCTGGAACTTGGGCTCAAAATTTACTACGAGAGAAATCTCTGAAAGAAAGGAGCGCTACTGAAAGTGCAATGCTGATATGGCTAGAATGAGCTATCAACTCAAACACATGGATAAAATGGGGACCATAAGAAACAAATACAATTTACTGGTAAAAGGAAAACCCTCCTAATACTAAGCGTACACAAAACTGAGAAGGAACAAAACCACATCATTACCCTCAATTTACACAAAATTAACTTTGATTTTATGAGAGCGCAACTACTGCTAACTACTTGACTTACTAGGTAAGAACCTAAATTATTTTCCCCTTTGAATTTTATAAAGAAGGCCTCAAGAAAAATTATGGTCAGGATACAGATCGTACGCAGCTATATATAACTATGACTATGACAACTTGGAAGTTTTAAAAGGGAGTAAAAACTTTAAGGCACAGGTTTTCCTGGCTTTCTTAGAGTTCACACAACTTTTCAGCATCTTAGAAGGGTATCTGACCAAAACTATGATAGATGAAGAAAGCAAGATATTTTCAGGAAGACTAAGTAAAGGAAGCAAGCAAAACCATAAATGGGCATTTTCTTCTGACGTCCCTTTGTTCTAACACAGAGAAGAAAGAAGCTTCCTAACAATGAATACTGGCCTTATTATGGACATCATTACTACCCAGGAAGAGGACTGGAATGTTACAGTCAGTAATCTACACAATATATTTTGACGTGTACTTCAAAAGGAGAAGCAGCAAGTTATGTGAGAGATAGTGTTCAATAAAATCACCTCAAGTTGCTGGGGTTTAGATCTGAATGCTATGTTTCCTATGAATAATGCAACTATGTGAAAAATAGCAGTGAGTCATCCCTGACAACAGGGTGTTATTATTCTTATGCTGACTGGGATTACCTTATCTTGTGCAGAGGTATCTGAAGTTTCTGAAAAACCAGCTATTGAGAAAAGCCTTGAGAGCTTCTCTTCACTGACAATATATCCAATTGCAACCCACAAAGAGATGCATTTCAGAACCGAACCACAAAAGGCATATCCAGGAAAAAACAACTGAGTGATTACACTCCATCCTACAGCGTTGTTCCAAAGTACCAACCACCTGCTTACCTGGATACTGCATAGCATATTGTTGTTGAGGCTGACCTTGTGGCTGCTGAGCAGGATATCCAGCCTGCTGTGGATACTGTTGATACATTTGGCCTACCAATTAAAAATTGGAAACTTTTTAGAATTAAAATAGTTAAACTTACTTGTCTCATACACTATGTTATTAAACTCAGAATATTGAAAAGAACAAGATTAAAAATCTAGTGTATATATTTGAATATATTCCTGTAAAAACATGGTTCACAGAAAGCTGTTGATCTCTGAATACAGATGGAGGAAAGATGAAAACTGGCAACAATCAATGTATTTTGTGGAAAGTCTTTTAATTACTGATATCACAATATTGGTTAAAGGATATAGCAACTAATAGATAACAATATAAGCATGGAAGAAACTTCCTTAGGTAACAAATATTTGGCAACATGTGAAAAGAAAAGTGGATCGTACAGTTCTTAGCTTATCTAGTAAGCCGCTCTCCTCTTTTCTTCTTCAAGTGCCAAATCTGACTACCAAAACTGACTATCTTCGTGGTGATCAGCCATGAAGACTGTCCAAGGCGCAATATAATGCAGTGGCCATCCGTTTGCCTTCCACATCACAGCATGACACATGTACCGCTGATCCAGTTCCACAAGTCACTTTATGGTCTTGAGCCCTTTTGCCACACATCAGCTCCAGGCCCTATAGCTAACTTTCATAAATATAGGAAATATTGACTACAAACTGAATATCAAATGCTCCCTTCTTTGAGCAACTATGTTGAGTTCTTCCAGCTTTCCTCTCTTGCACAATTACTAAAAACAGAAGAATTAATATTCATTGGCACCTTTCTAGTCTTCTGGCCACGGCTCAAGTGAGAAGGGAACACAGCAACTTCCACTGGTTTTGTGGCACGACGCCAGGGCTTTTCTCTGGGGTACCACTCCTTGCCCTCCCACATCCAGACATCTCAATTTACTTGCTTTTTTTTTCTGGCCTGTCCATGTATCCATTTGTCAGAACAGATGGGGAGCCTCCCCAAAGAGTAGAGAGCATTGGGAGTACACTCAGGTGTCCCCTGGGCAACTGTGTGGAGCTGGGCAATCTTTCCAGTCCTGAAGCATTGCACTGCACTGCACAAAACTATGATATGAATAAAGATGCCAGAACAGATGAAAGCAAGTCATTTGTTCGGCTATCTTGCTTGTAGGCCTTCCAGAGGCACCTGGTTGGCTGCTGATTGAACAGAATCCTCGTTTATATAGCTAAATATTCATGACGCAAGAACTCAGGATGATATTTTCTTGAAACTGTGAATTTAAGATTATCTTTCTTAGGCAGAAATTCATTTTATAGTTGTAGAACGCACAACACCCAATTAATAAACAAGCACTGCTTTACAAAGTCAAATACTAGGATCACACCTATCTAGCTTGTGTCAGTTTTCTGGGGTATTAACTGACAAGACAAAATAGATATTTCTACTGTTAAAATCAACTGAGGTTTATTTAGCCATTACACCTGCTTCATCAACAGACAATTCCTTAACCATGTCCCATCATTCATTCTGTTTGCTGCGAAGAGTAAGAGTTTTAGTATCCATACTTTCCACATGACTTGGGATGCTGGAAAATCAACATCCCAATCCAGATGGCAAATTACCTGCTAAGCTGTACTCTCCCTCTTCTGACTCATGTAGCAACAATAAAACAAAGATCAGAAACGATTAAAGTATCCCTTTTTTGCAGAGTGAGTACGCCCAAATATATAATACTTGAATGGGTGTTGGATTGTATAAATAAGAGTTCAGTGTACAGTATTTCCTTTTAAAAATGGTGGAAGTCACAAATGCTGCTTCAAGCTACTGCAGAAATCCTCCAACAGCTTTGATTGCAACTCAGCACTATAGCACCATCTAGTGCTCAAAAATGTTATAAAATCAGAAGTTTTTTTTAAATCTGCAGCAATACATCTTAGCCAATCTGATTAGTTTTCTTCCCTGTCTAGGCCAGAGGTGAAACTGCCATAATGAAGGCACTTTATGGCGAGTTCATTCTGCAGTTTCTTTCACCTGACCTAGTGTGAGAAAGATTAGCAGGCAACACAAGGTTGCCTTTACCAGTGTACGCCCAACTGTGGATCAAAAATACTACAATCTTCAAGGAGTCTCTTTCTGTGTGACCATTATGCTAAAGCTAAACTAACACCAGAAAGCCTTGTACAGTAAAACCTTACATAAAGAGCACCTCGCTTAGAGAGTAACTCGCTTAAAGAGCAGAATTTATCTGAATGGTCGCTTCGCTTAACAACTAAAACCAACCAAAAACTCGCTTAACAAATAAATCGGGGTTCACAATCCACTACCACCACCCCGTGCCAGAAATCACAATTGGTCACTTACAATGGTGTTTCGCTTAAAGAGCAAATTCGCTTAAAGAGTAATCTCATGGAACACATTATGCTCTTTAAGTGAGGTACAACTGTACATTATTTACACAGCCAACCCATATGGTCCTGTATAAAACATAACACAAGTAGAGCTTGCAACCTAAAATCTGACAAGATGAAAAGACAAAAGGGAGGGCAGGGAGAAACAAGGATCAATATAATCAGGTGTAGTTACATATACTTAAGCTTGGTCACATTTGGGAACAAATATACAGAAAAAATGTATTCCCACCCCGACAGGATAACTGCAAGTTGATCCAAAGACCTGAATAACAGCTGAAAAATTGCAGTCATTTCAGAAGACATTGATGGGTTAATACAATATAACTACATCATACAATATTGATCACCTTCTATTTGACCAGTTTGTGGCTGAGTTCCCCCATAAGGGGGCTGGTGTGGTTGACCAGATGGATGTGGAGCAGAGGAAGCAGATGCAATGCTATCAGGTGTTCCTGAACGTTCTTCTATGGGAGCACTGGGGGGTCCTGAGAAGAGAAAATAAAGTAAATCCATAAACAATGCAAAGTAGTTTAGGAAGATTTTATCAGGATGGCCACTTGTTTTCAAAAGTTAAAATGCCTAATGTATATCCACCTACTAAACTGACATTCAAAACTTTACATTTTGTCACAAAAATTTATGTTTTCTAATAAACAGACAGCTGCAGAAAATGTTATGAGTACCAACTCATTTTGTAATGAAAAGCCTATACTTTTTGACAAAAATAACTATTTAGAACACAATGTTGTTTACTCTGTACTATATTTGCTATTTTAATTGGTCCTTTGGGTGGTTTTTTTTTCAATTTTCCAGAATCTTTGGATCAGAATCTCATTTTCACTAAGCAATGGCTGCCTTCTTCTTGAATTACTGTAAGAACTCTGATATTTAGATACAGTAATACCTCATATAACATTAGTATCGAATAACACTAAAATCGCATAACATTAAGGAATCTGGGGGGAAGAATTGCATCAGATAACATTAAGATCCTATGGGATGCTTCAGATAACAACCGCTAAAGCCTGTGTGGTTACAATGTATCTCTATGGATCCCATAGAGGATCAGATAACACTAAAAATCATATAACACCAAGACTTGTGGAACCAGGTTTTAGTGTTATATGAGGTTTTACTGTACTAAATTTAGAAATTATTTGCTAATAAAACAAGTACTTCTATATGTCTTTATTTCTACTGACATTTGTGACAAGTGCCCTGAAGAGTAAGCACCAACTTACATGAGAACATCAACAGGGCCATAATCTGACCTTAGAGAAACTTTAAAAATATGCATTAAATAACTATTTCATTAGACTATTTCACATAACAATTAGAGACCAAACTTTTCTGTTCTGCTTGTTGCTGTACATCCTGTCTTAACTACTAATGCATCTTTTTTATCCACCTTCTTTAAGAGCCACATCATTTATCCATCTACAAATACACACACATCTAGCAAGCATGAATCCAAATGGCAATTCAAAAAAATATATAAATGACTACATGCTAGATCAGGAGTTCTCAACCTTTTAAAGCCGGTGGCCAGGTCACATTGCCTCAGACAGTTTTGGAGGCCGGACAGCCATTTTTCCCCTTCCTCCAAATGGCACTTCCTGATGTGGTGGAGGCAGTGGAGGGCCACGTAAAATGGTGCCACGGGTCGCATCTGGTCCACGGGCTGCAGGTTGAGAATCCCTGTTCCAGATCAGTCATTTTTATACTATAGACTGCATAATGATGCTAACATTTCAGATATTTGAAGGCAATACAGTAATGCCTCAGATAACGATTACATCAGATAATGCTAAAATCGGATAATTATGCAAAATGTTTTTTAAAATTTGCATCGGATAACAATTATCCAAGGTAATTGTTTGTAGTGGCAGGGTGGCTGGGAAGCCGAATGGGGTGGCTGGGAAGCCGAACGGGGGAGACTTTCCCTTCGGCTTCCCAGTCACCCTGTAGCTGCGGGCCCAGGGGTTCCCTTTGCAAACTAAGGGCTATCCCAGCGACGGTTAGCCCTTTGTTTGCAAATGGAATGCGGTTCCCAATGTCCCCAGACCTACCCGGGCAAGGCAAAACACTGGGGTTCGAACCCTGGCGTTTTGCCTTGCAGCACTGGCCGGTTAGGTCTGGGGACGTCAGGCACAGCATGGATCGGGTCTCCTGACCTCCCCAGAGGCGGCAGGGGTGCTGGAGAGCCAGAAATGGGCGGGGGGGGAGCCTCCATATATTTTTTTTTTGCCATTTCGGGCTCTGTGTGCCCCTGCTGCTGGGGGGGGGGGGTCAGGGGACCCGATCCACGTGGTTCCCAATGTCTGCAGACCTACCCAGGCGGTGCTGTAAGGCAAAACGCCAGGCTTCAAATCCCGGCATTTTGCCTTACAGCACCGCCCAGGTAGGTCTATTGACTTCAGAAACAGCGCGGATCGGGTCCCCCACCCCCACCCCCAAGGTGGCAGGGGTGCCGGAGAGCCCAAAATGGACAAAAAAAATGGAGTTTTTTGCCCATTTTGGGCTCTCCGTCGCCACTGCCGCCTCTGGGGAGGTCGGGGGACCAGATCCGCGCTGTTTCTGAAGTCTCCAGACTAGCAGCCCTTCGTAGGTTTTCTCAGCCAAACCCCAACCAACTCAAACTCATAAAACCTTCTCAGTCAAAACTTGGTATACATCCTCAAAGATTGTGGTATTCTGAACCACAACTGGGCATACCTTGGTAACGGCAACCTTATGTTGCCGGTTAAACTTTCTCACACTAGGTCAGGTGAAAGGAACTGCAGAATGAACTCACCAAAAGGTCCCTTCATTTTGAGAGTTTCACATCTGGCCTAAACATGGAAGAAAGCAAAACTTCCCAAACTCAATGATCAACCAATCTGCTCGTCCTACTCTGAAAGTGTGGTGAGTGTACAAAATGCACTGGTTTGCTTCATCTCCCATGGACCATCTCTTTTGGCGGCACCTTGAAAAGAGCCACCTTTCCCCCTCCTACATTTTACAAAATCCAGGGGTTATGGTTCAGGACATAATTTTTCTAACTCTCCTGGAGGATGAAGTCTAGTTAAGCTGCCTGCCGTTTCAGTTAATTCTGGGTTGTTTGTAACAATTCCAGTATGGCCCATCATAAATGATGTTCTCCTCCACTACATGCATCGGAAACTCTGATGCTCACTGTGAAATATCGATTTTTATGTGGTGGAAGTAGGATACCCTCCCAATTAATCAGCATATTCTTTCAGTGTTAGTGGGGTGGCTGTTTCCACAGGAAGCTTCTTTTTTCAACACTTTCAATTTTAGTTTTGTATGTAGGTTAGGAGTGTTATTCCTTAAATCTCTACCACTTTCTTGTCTTATTATATTGGCTTTCTTGTACAGCCTGGAGATGAACTGGCTTGCAAAACACTGTCCTCCAATACTGGAGATTCTCTGTTTTACAACTTTTTGTTTCTCCTGACTGGTGAAACATATGGGAGGGACAACTCATTGAACAGGACATACTCTTTCCAGCAGGTAAAATAAATGTCACACACAGCTAAAAACAGTCCTACTTCCTTTGTGTTCACTGCATGATTGTGATGATTCATGGCCACTTCTAAAAAGCTCAACTTTCAACAAGGGTTTCAATAAAGTATATATTCTTACCTGACACCTGATCATCTGCCAGCCCAAATGCTGACATGACATTTTTGCTGATTTCATCTTGATTTTTTAATGGATCAAAAGCAGACATACTTGCTGCTATAACTTGAGATGGCTTGACAGCAGAGTCAGAAGTAGCAGGCTTGTCTTCTCTACCCTCTGCAACATCTGAAAAACAGAAGGAATGGTATTGTTATGCTGGGATAACACATGTGTTTTAGAGCTAGCGTACTTCACTTTGTGTCTTCAAAAGTGAGACCAGAAACTCTGCCATATTAAAATGAACATCACTCCACTGCATCTGGAACATTTAGATTTAGAGAATGCTGGTAGCATTTTTCATTTTACTATTGCCTTTACAATAATTCTTCCATGGGGTATAAAACAAAAAGTTACAGCTACAATATAATTGACACAAATTGTTGTGTTTAATAATATTGTAGATACAATGTTTAATAATATTGTAGACACAATGGGCACAGAGCTGAGCGAATTGAGGAGGATGGTGGAGGACAGAAGTGCCTGGCGGACAGTGGTCTGTGGGGTCGCAAAGGGTTGGAATCGACCGTGTGACTGAACAACAACAATAATTTTTGTCAAGCAAATGTCAATTTAGCTGGTGAAACAAACTTGATATGCAATTTTTTAAAATTCCAGCTCATTTAACTAAACATTTCCAAAAGTAAGAATAGGCCATTTCTCTATCAGTACAATGTTAAGATTACATAAACAGCAAAGCTGATCTTTTCCTTCTTTTGACAAAAAAGATAAGCAATATCATCTGATTAATACTTAGCAAACTACATTCTTGTTCTTTGGGAAAACACTCTCTAGTAGATGACTTTCCAAGATACAAAAGCTGCAGTTATATAAGCCAATTTCAAATTAAAAACAAAAACAAGTATACCATCTGACAATATAGACAACAATCAGTCTTGACTTGCTATACAAACATTACTACAGTGGTACCTCACTTAAAGAGCACAATACACTTTAGTAAAGTGGTGTCTACAGTTTTAACTAGAACCAATAGGTAGACCTTTAATATTTTCCAAATTCATTACTTTTTTTATTTATCATACGGCAAACTTCAGTTGTCTGCATTAATGTTGATATATACAGTAAGCACAAATTGTCCGTCTCAAACTCCTAGCTAGAGTTCCACATCCAAGTTTGAAAGCCTCTGAAGGGCTTCATCTGTGGTACTATGCAAGTCCTCCAATGTGCCTCCAGATTATTTACTCCCAAATTATGTTATGTACCCAGTTTCAAATCCAGGAAAACACATGCTATTGTACTGCAGCCTGAAACACTGTTTCTCAACCCTTGGTCCCCAGATGTTCTTAAGAGTAAAACTCCCAGAAGCCTTCACCATTGGCTATCCTGGCCAAGATTTTTAGAAACTGTAGTCCAAGAATGTTTTATACTATGTTGTTTGTATACTGTTGTTTTATGTTCCATGGAAGCCGCCTAGAGTCAGGTTCGCCTGAGCAAGGCGGGGTATAAAAATAAATTTGAATTGAATTGAATTGAAAAGAACATCTGGGAACCAAAGTTGGGAACCACTGGTTTACGATAACATACTCACTGGGCAAATAAAGAATATAGGGTCCTGTTGGGTCAGGTCAGAGACCTATTATAATCCATACAGCTGGCTGTTTGCTGCCCCTACAGCAAACAGCCAAATGTCTATAAAAAGCTCCCAAGCAGAACACATGTCCAGCAGCACTCTCAAACTGGCTTTGCTTTGAATTTTGTAAAAATGCTGCATACTTAAATCATGATTATACACAGTACAGCCACAATCCAGTTAACTTCTTTCTATCTCATCTGTGCTTTCTGTTTCCTTACAGAAAAGGGAAATATTCCATGTTTTCCTCACTGTGCACAAGGACCGTGTCCCTCTTAAAGAACAGAATGGGAAGTTCCTGAATAAGAATTAGGACAAATTTGTCATTGTATCTACCTGTATTTAGTATATACAGTATTACCAGATCAGACAGCGAAAAATCCATTAATTTCAAACATTCACAGGTAATACATGAATATTTTTTTAAATCCCACTTTTCTTCTTAAAGTTTTAGTCTTTCATCTCAGAGTGTTTGATTGCTATGCAAACAAACATAGAATTTGAATTAAACACATCCATAAGACTAGAGAAATGGCAACATTCTACACTTTTTTAAAAAAAATGTTGGATTTAAACATTGTGAACTCATATGACAGGGCACACTCAAACATACAACACACCAAAAGTACTAGGTAATGGTTTCGCAGTACCAGATGGCAAATTACCATTTTCAGGGAGGCTGTTAGAAAGTCCAGGTTCACCAGGTGGCTCCAAAAAATCCATCAAATGATTAACTTTGTTGCGAAGTTCTATCAGTTCTCGGCGCAGGTATTTTACCTGATTGGATTCTAGAGGCCTTGGCTGCCCATTAACTATTAAAAAAGATATTCAATAAATTAATCTATATCTCACAAATCTTGATTTAGTAACTTGCAACATAATTCTCAATAATTCCGTGAAAATGTTCTGTAAGAACCTGCACCTTCTTAGATGTTATTGAATTCCACATCAGCCACAGAGAATGATTTTCTAGTACAGTGATTGTTCTAGTCAAACATCTGGATGGTCACAGGTTCCCCAAAGTCTTGAAGACTCATTCTAGCAAATTCTGCATAATGACCACTAAATGATACTCTAAATTTGAATCCACTGTTCCAGAGCAAAAGGTGATTTGTGCTAAGTGCATATTTTGGAATTGCCACAGGAATTGTACTGAAGAAAAGGCTTATCACCAAAGTAAGAGATGGGGAAGTAGTACAATAACTGAATCATTGAACTATCAGAAAACAAAACAAAATAAACATAAAAAACACTGTAGGACTTTAAAGACTAACTGTTATACAGTCAAACCTCACATAATGAGCATTTCGCTTAGCGAAAAACTCGCATAATGAGCAAGTTTTTTGCTAATTTGTTCTGTGAGGCTGCTCGCTATGCGAAAAATTTGCTATGCGTGTCTGACTCGCATAATGAATTTTTCTCTATGCAAGTCGGACTTTTCCCTATGGAAAAACTCACATAATGAGCGTTTCTATGGGGAAAACTATGCGAGTTTTCCCCATAGAAATGCTCATTATGTGAGTTTTTCCACAGGGAAAAGTCCAACTCCCATAACGAAAAAATTCATTATGCGAGTCAGACACGCATAGCAAATTTTTCGCATAGCGAGCAGCCTCACAGAACAAATTAAATTCGTTATGCGAGGTATGACTGTATTTTTATTGTTAGTTTACGTGGATCAAGTCTACTTCTTCAGACAAGGAGTGAAACTTACAGACATGGTTTTTATACACCAAATTCAGGGATAAAAGGGAGAAGGGTGTGTTCAAGCAAAATGACAGACAAGAAGCCAGCAAAACAATACAGCTTCCCACAGCCATCAGAAACAATATTGTTCAGATTAGCTCTAAATGTCTCCCTTTCAATTTCAAAGGGTCTGTGAAAGCCTATTCTGGTCTCTGATCAATCTTTGACCTGCAAACAAAAACACTGTAACTGATTACTTCCTGTTTTGCTAAAGAGAATTGGCAAGGAGGCTGTAATATAATATATAAAATATCTAGCAGCATATAGCAATCTGTGTATTAAATTTGATAATGTCCCAGAAACCCTTTGCTAATATTTTAATCCCCGGCGATGGGTGTCTAACAGATGGATGTATTTTATTTCTGCTGTCTCCCTTTCAATCCTAGTTTTGTAATTTCTTTGTTCTAGAATTGTAACTTTCAGGTCTTGGGTAGTGTGTCCAGTTAGATTGAAGTGGTTTAAGACAGGTTTTTTCTGTGGTGCCATTCTGGACATCTGATTTGTATCCGTTTATGTTTTTTGGGGTTTTTTTGGCGTAAAGATTGTCCTGTTTATCCTACATAAAGCACAGATGGACATTTTTGGCAAGAAATGGCATAAATCACATCGGCAGAAGCACAAGTAAAACTGCCTTTAATGTTGTATGTGGTGCCGTTGGGTGCAGTAATACTGTTTCCAGAGCGAATGTGGAGGCATAGTTGACATCTGGATTTGCAGCAGGGTCTACTTCCCATATCTGCTCCACTTCTGTTTAGTCTGTTGTGTATCAATTGTTGTTTGAGATTGGAGGGTTGTCTATAAGCGAGTAAAGCTCTTATACTCACCAAAGAGGGTCAATTTCAGTATCCTACTGCACTGAATTGCAAAAGAAAGGTCTGAGCTATCAAAGATTGTTATAAGATCACCATCTGTAAATTGAGAAAAAGTAAATAATCAGTTATAAACGAAATGAAAAAAAATCACCTACATCCAAAAATAAACAATTTAGATCAGTTTAAAGCACATGACAATTTAAAACTCTTATTCACAGTACACCTACAAGAACAGTCTTTTTTTCATACATGTTAAAAAAAAGCCACTGTTAATACTCAAAAACCAGTGATTAAAAATGAACATAACCTTCTTTCTCTCCAAAATTGGGTTTCTCAATGTTTTAAAGCAGTGAGCTGGCACACACCCCCTCAGAAAGCTGAGTGGACCAGACTGGTGGTGCCCCCGTTGTAAACGCTGCCATAAAACATGGCGGCGGCTGTCATAAACATGTACACTCCCATTTCCGGTGGTGGCGATACAGGCCACATGAAATGGTGCCATGGGCCGGACTCGGGAGGTATGTTGGGAACCCTTGATGTAAGACAAGCAGTTGCAAGTTTCATCATACAAATGACCATGCAACTGACCATACAACTAAAGGACAAAGAGGCACACTACAGCCAGCCAACTAAATGTCTCCTACCATATGTGCATTTGCCCTTATGCAATCACATAACCAAAAAGAATGCTGGGTCATAGCTTTGAGGTAGTAAGTTAAATAAGCATTTCTACAGAGAAGTCCAAAAGAATTAATTAGGATCCTATCCACCAAGATACAGTACTTTTTAAACACAATATTGTTGATCTCACCTACAGTTTACACCAGAGGTTGGCAATGTCTTGCCTTCTAATGTCATTGGATTGTGACTCCAGCCTACCTCTGCGAGGACTGTCAATAGTCAAGCATGATAGAAATTGTAGCCCTGTAATATTTCTAAATCCGAAAGTTACTAGTGAGATTTCTAAAAAGAATAAAATGTTACAGAAATTTTCTAGGCCTTGTTTCCTGACAGTTATTGGGGGTGGTAGTTGACTATCTTTTATGCTGTACAGACGGAACCTCCAAAAGAAATGGAACCTCCAGAAAGTACTACAGCACGCTCTTCCTCCCAAAAAAGGCATGTCCTTAGTTGGCTTTATTGGCTCTTCAGGATCTCTCTGTTGTGAATCGCTCTGGGTCCCCTTGGGGAGGAGGGCAATAAACAAATTTAAATAAATCTCTAGTACAGTATTTGTTTCCATCTACTGTTCTCACGGCACAGTGGTTAAGCTGCAGCACTGCAGCCAAAACTCTGCTCATTTCAGTTCAATCCTGACTGGCTCAAGGTTGACTCAGCCTTCCATCCTTCTGAAGTTTAATTTAATTTAATTCTCACACTTGTATGCCGCCCAATAAGGAAACCAGACTCAGGACAGCTCACACAATAATTATACAGTAAACACAATAATACAGTACAGTAAAACCTCGCATAAAAAGTGCCTTGCTTAGAGAGTAACTCGCTTAGAGCAGAATTTTCTCTGATGGTCATGTTGCTTAACAAATAAAACCAACCAAAAACTCACTTAACAAATAAATTGGTTTTCACAATTCCCCCCCACACACACACACACACACACACACACCAGAAGTAACAACAAACTCTTCCACTTTATACTGCTGTAGGTGTAGATGCAAATATAAAATGTGCCCTGCCTTTGAATAGACCAGAAAAACTTGTCCAGAGTCAGGCATGAGAAAATGACTTTGTCAAAGAAAAGTGCAAGTAAAGGTACAAATATTTTACAACACAGAAAATCCCAGATGCTAAAAGACTGCATTCAGGGTTATGACCCTAGTTCCTTTGCTATTTAAGCATTTCTTCTGTTAGTCATCCAGATTTTCCTTTTCTTTTTAGTACAGAAACTGATTTCTTGCATTCTCCCCTGATAACGTCTCTGGTTTCACCCCACAGTTCTTCTGTCAATTGAGTTCAGTACTGCAAATCTGTTCTTTATATGACCTTTAAATCCCTCACGAATGTTCTTTTAGATTTCTTTTCTAGCTTTACTCTGATGGATATTAGCATCCATGTCACAATCAGTTCCTAGTCTTGATTTGGCAGAGAGATCACAGCTTTTCCCTCTCCTGCTTCCTGTAGTCTATTTGATTTTTGTACTGACCATTTGGTGAAGTTCACATGTACAGGCATCTGCTCAGTTGCTTGAAGAACATATTTGTAATAAACAGATTGTTTAGCCTCTCATTTCAAATTTGTTCTCTAACCAAAATTTCTAACCTCATTCAGTTCTGCTTTATTTCTACTTTTGCATTCCAGTCACCCATTATTAAAAACATGTCTTGTGTCCTCAAAAAGTGATAAAACACAAGTCCTTTAATCTCCATCCACTTCTGGTAAATTAGAGATAATGGGACTTTCAATGACTTACATGAAAGACGCAATGTTGAGAAGACTCTCCTACTGCAATTCTATTACACTTTTCAAGCTACTTTGTAATTATTATAAATTATAAAGCCTCCATTTCCTATAATGTTGCAGTTCTTGCAGAACACTAGCACTCTACTTGCATTCCAAGGTGTATATAGGTACAAAAAAAGCCCCATAACCACAGGAGCTGAACAACTCCTAGAACATTTCTGTACCATTAGGTAAACTAAAATCTTACCTTCATCTTTGTACTTTATTGTAACTTCATCATTGCTCAGAAGCTTCCCCCGGAAAACTCGCTGCATCATCAACACTAACTCATCATAGGTGATATCCTCATTGTGAATGGGAATTCTCCTAATATCATCACCCAGCTGAGCTTTAATTATAAGCTTCCCACTCAAATCCAGTTGGCCATTCATGGTTTAACTTTGTTCTTTTCCCAGAGCTATGAATAATAAAGAAAAATTATATTGTCACTTGCTATAAAACAATGAAATGGATTGATTTTACCAATGCACCAGTTAGATTAGGACAAGGAAAGAAAACAAAGAAAATGTTACTGAAAGGAAAACATTACTAAAAATAAAAGTGTACAAATACTATGCACTCTAAACAAACATTAGAATGTTTACGTTCCAAAATTCTCTAGACAAAATGAATGTGTACAATACCAACTACTTCTGAATGGCTACAATCTGTAAGCAGAGCACATCAACCAAATGTACAATACATTCTACATCACCTAGACATGTTGCACACTGTATGATTTTCAAGAGAGATAAGATATATCTGTGTTTTTCTAACTGTGCAAAGATAGCCCACTCCTGTCAGTTTTCCTTGCTCCTCTAACTTTGCCTTCACTTGGAATAATCTAACAACATACATTTCTGGATTAACAGAAATACTAAAACCAAATCACAATTTCAGTTATTTTAAGAGATAAAATTAAAATACTATTTTGCATATTGTGAACCGTACTCTTTAGCATAAAACATTTGGCAGTACAGTAAAACCCCTACTTACTTAGAAGCAGATTCATACATTCCCTCTTTAGACAAAGCAGCATCACTGTGAACTTTATAATTTCAAACTGATTTTACCTTTCTTACAAAGTTTCTTGAATAGCAGGTAGAGATTTTTTTTTCAGCTGGAGGTCAGGGGTCCCGCCATGCAGGGCCAGTTATCAAATACAAAGGCAGCAGGGTGTAGAATCTGCATCAGAAAGCAAATACAGGTTAACTTTGTTGCAATTTCTGACAGATAAGAATTTTTTTTTGACAAGCATTTACACATATGCATAAAATCTAAGCTATACGGTGCAGTACTAATGATCTACCTGTACTTATATATTTCTCACACTGAAGAGAATATACATACTAGGACATAATGTATAAGGAGTTCAATGCAAGATGCATGAGACTTCAAAAGCAATCTTGAGGGGGAATTCAAATGACCCATGGGCCACATTTTGTGTATCTCTAACCTAACATCATCAGGGACTGGAGTGGCTTAGTGGTTAAGATGCTGAGCTTGACAACTGGAAGGTCAGCAGTTCAAGTGAGCTCCCATCTGTCCCAGCTCCTGCCAACCTAGCAGTTCAAAAGCAAGTAGATAATAGTGATTCCAATCACTTTGGTGGGGCTGCCCTTGGTGACCATTCGGAGACTGCAGCTGGTCCAAAATGCGGCGGCCTGGATAGTGATGGGATGCAGGCGTTATGCTCATGCCTCACCACTGCTCCGGGAGCTGCACTGGTTACCAGTATGTCTCCGGGTGCAATTCAAGGTGCTGGTTATTACCTTTAAAGCCCTATATGGTAGTGGGCCAGGATACCTCAGAGACCGCGTCACCCTAAGAACGTCTGTCCGTCCCACCAGGGCGGATCGGAGGGGCTCTCTTGTTATTCCATCGGCTAGGGAGGCTCATCTCTCTAGCACTAGGAAGAGGGCCTTCTCTGTGTTCGCCCCGGCCCTGTGGAACCTCCTCCCAACTGAACTGCGCCTACAAACAGAGCTCCTGCCCTTCCGGAAGGGCTTAAAAACCTGGCTGGCGGGACAAGTGTGGGGACCAAGGTATGTGGGATCCCACACAGGGTGGTTGTTTTAAGGGATAGCTTCCCTTGCTGTGGGTTTTATTCCGCGGTGTTGTTTGTTCCCGGTTTTTACTTCTTGTTTTTATGATCCTTTTTACAGTTTTAAAATTTTAATTATTAGTATTTATTGGATGGGGTTGGGGTTGTGATTGTGTTTTGTCTTGTAAGCCGCCCAGAGTCGGGTATACCCGATTGGGGCGGGATAATAAATGTGAACAATAAATAAATAAATAATAATAAATAAACAGTGTTCAGTGCACTCTGGTGTCATCATGCCTGCCACATGACCACAGAAACGTCTACAGACACAGACAACACTGGCTCTTTGGCTATAAACAGAGAGGAGCATGGAACCCTAGAGTCAAATACCACTAGCTGTCAAGCAAGAGCAACCACAACCTTTACTCTAACCTAACATCATTTTATCTACAAAATAAATATAGTAATGTGCTAATCTTTAAACTCCCATACAGTTATGTTGGTTTGCTGCAACAGACAAACACATCTACTTTTTGGGGAACTGTTGATTAATTCTTATTTAAAGATGCAGGAAAAATAAGCGAAGAGCAAAAACAATGCAAGAACAAAATATATAAATAAGTGTGGGATATAACATTTTAGATCTTATAATATACTGTGTCAGAAAAATCAGATAAAATCTATCTTCCAGATCTAGTTAACAACAACCTCATACTTATGCAATCAACTGGTGTTGGCAACTATTATCTTGTATGACTATTAAAAACAGATTGGTATGTATAACTGTTGGTAAACAATCTTACATTTTGTTTTGGAGGAAAGGGAAGAGGGAAGGAAAGAAGGAACTAGACGGCCCATGTGGCCTTAAGGTCACAGATTCCCCACCCCTGACTGAGACATTACCTTAACAATTCTTAGATCCTGGGTTAGATCTTGAACTGTTAATTTTATATCTATCTTCAACTGTGAATCTAACGGTAGTTTTTATTATTGTAAAATTAAAATCTATCAGATTTGCAGTCAAAAACTGGTATAAAATTAACAGTTTAAGCCTTAACCCAGGACCTAAGAACTATTAAGGTAAAGTCTCAGTCAGGGTTGGGAATCTGCGACCTTAAGGCCACATATGGCCTTCTAGTTCCTTCTTTCCTTCCCTCTTTCCTAAGAACTGATAAGGTAGTGAGTGAGTGAGCATGCGTGCGTACAATATTATTGGATACAAATCAACCATTTGGTTCACAGTCGAGGACTAGAATAAAATTAATAGTTCAAGCCCTAACCAAGGACCTAAGAACTGTTAAGGTAACGTCTGAGTATATATGCAGTTCCTAGTAGAGTTGTTTTTTGGAGTTAGTATTATTGGATACAAATCAATCATTTGATTCACAGTTCATGACTGGAATAAAATTAACAGTTCACGCCCTAACCAAGGACCTTAGAATTATTAAGGTAATGTTCTGATTATATATGCAGTTCCTAATAAAGTTGTTTTTGGAGAGTTAGGACGTTCAAGTCTAATAAGTCCAAAATTTCCAAATATCTAGGGAGCCCTCCAAGGCAGGGATTCTCAACCTGAGGCGCCATTTCAGGTGGTGGTGGGGCCTCTGCCCCAATCACACCAGGATAAGTGCCATGTGGTGGAGGAAGGGCAAAATGGCTGTCCAGCCCATGAAACTGTCTGAGGAATAACTGGGTCCCTGGGCTTTAAAAGGTTGAGAACTCCTGCTCCAAGGGCTCCAATCACCATGGGAATTGTTGTTGTTGTTGTTGCATACAAAGCAACCATTTGATTCACACTTGAGGACTGGAATAAAATTAACAGTTCAATTATTATTATCATTACTGTTACTATTTTAAAAAACCAAATTTGTAGATAAATTTTTGGATTGTTGTTTAAAACTGATGCTTACTGAATTTTTTTTGATGCTGTGTAGTGATGCTGTAATGATGTTGATATGTTTTTTTTTTTTTGGTATTTACACTGATTACTTTTGATATTTATATGTTGTATTTATAATCGTCCTAGCCAGAAATGAAATGGAATTTTAGTCCTAGGAGAAAATTCCAGGCAGAGGGAGTCAAATTAAAGGATGCAAATAGCTAATTTGAATGAGTAAATAGCAAAATGCTTCTGAAAGTACAGTGTCGACCACAAAAACGTGTGCTATTTTCTTCTATGGTTTCTTTTAAAGCAAACTAATAATTTAATGCTTCACTTATATGAACTCGCTGTTTTTCTTTATCTGTAAACCGCTCTGAGTCGGCCCAACCGAGTAGGGCGGTATAAACATTGGATAAATAAATAAATAAAAGACCCGCAAAGAACAAGGATCCTTCCCACGGCCACAAAAGACTTTTCTCAGGTGAACGCGGCCACTTCGCCGCCACCCGGAAGCTCTGTGAGGAAAAGGGCGCAGGCCAAGAGAAGGGAGAAGAAGCGCAGCAATGGCTGAGGGGCGCTATACGAACAACAACCACCCCCCTCCCTCAGAAGCAGACTGGGAGGGCCGCGGCCTAGGCTTTCGCCTCGGGCCCCTCACATAACCATTCGTCCCCCTTCCCGACCCGCCGCCTCCTACCCCACTCGCTGCCTTTTCGGTTGTTGTCGCCGCCCGCCGCCGCCGTACGTGGCAAAAGAAGGGCGCCACTGAGGCTGCCGGGCCGCCGCCGCCGCCACTACTGCGCAGGCGCGCGCGCAGGCGCAGGCGCGCCCCACCTGACGCCCAAGGGCCCGAGCCTTCGGTGTGTAGGGAAACTGCCACTAGGCATGCGCGGAGAGAAGACGGCCACGCCCCGTTAGGTTACGCGTAGGTAATACTGTAGCCATGAGAGAAAGAGAGAGAGAGAAAGAGAAGGGGGGAGTGGCCAACCTTTCGCTTTAGGACTTCAATTCCCAGAAGCCTAAGTCAGTACATTGGCTGGTCAGGGCATTGGGCAATTGCTTCAGGCTTCTGGGAATTGAAGTCTTGAAGTCTCTTGGGTCTTTCCCCCCCCCTTTGAGAGGATCTATTCAGGCTTCTGGGAATTGAAGTCTTGAAGTCTCTTGGGTCTTTCCCCCCCCCTTTGAGAGGATCTATTTAGGCTTCTGGGAATTGAAGTCTTGAAGTCTCTTGGGTCTTTCCCCCCCCCCCTTTGAGAGGATCTATTCAGGCTTCTGGGAATTGAAGTCTTGAAGTCTCTTGGGTCTTCCCCCCCCCCCCCCTTTGAGAGGATCTATCTGTAGTGGCTCAAGTCACTAAGACGCTGACTGGGAGGCGGAAGGTCAGCAGTTCGATTCCCGAGTACTGCAGGACAGAATGAGCTCCCGTCTCTGTCCCAGCTCCTACCAACCTAGCAGTTCGAAAGCAAGAAATTGCAAGTAGATAAATAGGGACCACTTCGGTGGGAAGGTAACAGCGTTCCATGCGCTCCGGTGTCTAGTCATGCCTGCCACATGACCATGGAAATGTCTGCAGAAGCAGACAGCGCTGGCTCTTCGGCTTAGAAACAGAGATGAGCACTGACCCCTAGAGTCGGATACGACTGGCTTTCGAGCAAGAGAAACCTTTACCTTACTATCTGTAGTGGCCTCCAAACTTTAGGTTTTGGACTTCAGTTCCCTGAAGCCCTAAGTCAATTCCCCAAAGCACTGATCAGCCAGTGTACTGACATAGGCTTCTGGGAATTGAAATCCAACCAAAAACCAAAGGTTGGGGACCACTGTGTAAAAACCACTGAGGTGGCTCAGTGGTTAAGACGGTGAACGTGACAACTGGAAGGTCTGCAGTTCGAGACCCGAGTACTGCTTGATGGGGTCAGCGCCTATCTCTGTCCCAGCTCCTGCCAACCTAGCAGTTTGAAAGCAAGAAATTGCAAGTAGTTGGCTACGGGCCAATGGCTACGGGCGGATGAGCCCCTTTAAGTGGGGTGTGACCCCCTCAGTGGAGGAAATGCACTGGAAACTATCATATTGGGACCAATGACAAAATGACCAGAGAAGGAACCACTTCACTATTCTGATCCCCAATGGTCATGGAGGCATAAGAGGCCAAGCCAGAAGGTCTGCCTGTGAAGGTGCATACCTTGTTAATATCTTCAAAGCTGCAGCAGTCCATTGCAGTGTGGGTCACTTCATGGCAAGCTGGGATCCACCTTAAACAAATTAATGCCAGTGGGATTTTTCCTGCTTCAGGAAAAAAGTGCATTCTTGGATACAAGTTGCAGCCAACGACAATGACGAGGGTGCAATACATCAGTGATGGTCTAGCAAAGGCAAAAAAATTGTTTCTTCCCCATGTCATTATAAATATTTGTCTATTAGTACAATACTCCATACATCTAAAGAAATGAGCTATAATACATGAAAGCTCATGGTATAATAGTAATAATTTAGTGTCAGGATTTCGTGAAAGGATTTTTGCTGGAGAAACTCCACTCAAAGGACGCCCAAATGAGGCTCCTTTCATGTCCCCAAGAGCTGGGACAGAGATGGGTGCTCAATCTGTCATGTACTGCCCGGGTCTTGAACTGCTGACTTACCGGCCTTCCAGCTAACAAGGGGAGCTTCTTAACCACTGAGCCTCTGCAGCTCATGCTAAAGAAAACTTATTAGTCTGTAAGATATCATATTTTTCATACCTCACTTTCTCTCTTTGTTAACTATTTTTGTAATTTTTTAATATTTAGGGTGGCTTTCAGTAACTAAATGCTTCCAGTCATGAGGAAGATATGGACAAAAGTGCACACTTGATGGAGTGTCAAAGTTCATAAGTCACTGCTCTTTATAGATAATGCTGTAATTATTACTATTATGATATTAATAGCATTTTGTTGTCCAAGGCACATTCTTATTCTCTACAGCTTATCCATTATGAGTAATATGGAAAAGATTAGTCAGTGGGGTCAAAAAGCAAAACATACATGAATGGTGGGAGCAGTACTTGACGTATTTTCATAAGGCATGCATATTCAAACTGTTCATCAACCTACCAACAAGTGACCAAGGCTATCAGTTGCCCTTGGTGGCTGCAGTGGCTGCTACTCATACCCAAGTATACATTTTTCCTGAGACAAGCACGTAAAATGCCACCAGCGTGAATTTGTTTAAGATGGAACACAGCTTGCCATGAAGTTACCCACACACTGTGGCACATATGAAATGAAATATGCAAGATTTAACACCAGGACTGCAATGGACTGCCACAGCCTTGAGGATATTAACAAGGATATTAATTGCCGCCGCGACTTGTCGGCGACCGCCTCCGCGCTGCTGCAACTTGTTGCCGCCGACAAGTGACTGCCAACTGCAGACACCGACCGTTGTTGCAGTAGGCCTGGCCGCAGCACACTGCCGGCCCAGGCCGTGCTGCCAGGCTAGGCCAGGCCAGGCCACACCGTCACCAGGCCAGGCCGTGCTGCCAGGCCAGGCCACGCCATGTCGCACCACCACTGTTGCTGCCTGCTCCCCAGCGTAAGTGACTCAGGTTTGTGTTGGGGTTGGGGTGGGTGGGTGGGTGGAATATGAAGTGTCCTTTTATGTGTTTTATGTGTATTTTAATGTGTATTTATGTGTTTTCTGTCTATTTAATTTGTATTTTTATGCATTTTTATGTCTATTAATGTCAATTTAATTTGAATTTTTATGCATTTTTATGTCTATTAATGTCTATTTAATTTGTATTTTATGTGTTTTATGTCTATTTAATTTGTATTTTTATGTGTTTTTTATGTGTATTTTTATTTGTACTGTATTTTTATATATTCTTTTACTTTGGCTCCGACCATGTCGTTGGCTCCACCCATGATGTCATGACATCAGCTCCACCCATGATGTCATGATGTCATGACGTTGGCTCCGCCCATGATGTCAGTTCCACCCACAGTGTGGTAGTAAAATTTTTGGCTGCCCATCACTGGTCACACCCCACTTAAAGGGGTTCATCTGCCCGTAGCCATTGGCCCCTTTAGGGAGTCAGGTTATTTACCGTCCCCCAATACTAGCCGTTGAGTCTCTCAGTCTCTGGCTGTACGATGTAGTCCATTACCATAGTGGGATGCCTGGCCAGACTAATCAGTTGCCCTATACCCAAGCTATTAGGGAGTTTTTCTCTACATCAGTTCTCAGGTAGCCCTCAAATAACAGGTTCAATAGCCATAACATTTTACAACAAAGATAACCTGTTCTGTGCCATACAAATTGTCCTATCTGTACCTCAAAGCCAGCCTGCTGGTATCTGTTAGTAGCAGATAGTTTTCCGCCAATGACATTGAAGTAAGATTCAACTCCCAATGTAATCAATTTGAGATTCAGATAAACTCACAGGCAAGTCAGACTTAGATCTGCATTCAGACAGCAAAATGCCTTGGACTACCCCTGCTGAAAGGTAGAGGTTGCTCCAGGATCGTCCCTTTTTTATTATACTATCATCATTAACAACAGAAAGAGCCCTCTCGAAGATTGTGGTGTTTTTGAACCACAATTAGGCATATCCTGGTAACAGTAGCCTTGTGTTGCTAGCTAATCCTTCTCACACTAGGTCAGCTGAAAGGAACTGCAGAATGAATTCACCAAAAGGTGCCTTCATTTTGGCAGTTTTACGTCCACTCTAGACATGAAAGAAGAAGAATCAACAACAGTAGGCCCTGTGTGGAGCACATTGGGCAGCAAGTGTTCTCCAGCAACCTTGGTCATTTGCAACAGCTTTAGCATCTTCTCAAGAAACATTAATGGTTTCAAGATCCTCTTTAAGAGTTTGGTGCCAAGTTTTCCAAGACTGGCCACATTTCCTCTTTCTGCTAGAGATGTGCATCATAGTGCAACTTTTGGACACCAATCTTTCTTTTATAGTCTTTTCATTTAGTACTCACTAGATGGCAGTAAAGTTCTAGAATTTAAATAGTAAATTATGGCAGGTTTTTTAAAAAAATCAACTAATTAGTACCAAAGGCTGTCTCAAAAGTGCCTCATAACAGAAAACATTTTTTGTTTAAAACAGGACAGAGCTGGCACTGAGAATCTTACATATGCATAGCAGGATCATAGCACTGGTGATCATAAAGAAAAGGTAAAGGTCATCCTTGCTCAAAAGCTAGGCCTATCCAACTATAGGTGCTCATCTCAGTTTACAGCCAAAAAGCCAGAGCTGTCTGCATCTGCAGATGTTTCCATGGACATGTGACAGGAATGTCGAATGCTTTTTACTTTCCCACCAAAAGCGGTACCTATTTATCTATTTGCAATTTCTTGCTAATAATATTTTCATGTCAGAAATTATTCTGGGTTGAAAGGATTCAAACTGCTAGGTTGGCAGGAGCTGGGACAGAGACAGGAGCTCACTCCATCATGTAGCACTCATGTCTTGAACTGCTGACCTGCCAACCTTCCAGTCATCAATGAAAATGCTGCAAAAACACCACAAAAATTCTGAGAATGCAGCAAAAACATGTCGCCCTCGTTCCCGACGCCACAGGAAGCAGAACAAGTGGTGAAAATGGGCAAAACCATGCTGCCCTCCCGCCGCCATCTCCACCAGAAGTACCAGAAGCGACGGGAAGAACCATGCCTCCAGCCGGCTCACATGTCTGAGGGGGGTGTGGTCGGGCCCACAGAGCATAAAGGTTTCAAACCCCTGGATGAGATCCCGTCTAAAAGAGAAATTGTATACAAGCAGTATATTCTCTCATTTGCTACAACTCAGTCAATATTTGGACACAGAAGACATGTCTAGATTGTTAAATCTTCCATTCAGTTTCTTTTTTAATAAAAGCTACTTGAGTTATGACTGAATGGAGTTTGTTTGGTCTGGACCTGGCAGAACAGAAATAGACAGCTCATGAAGCTATGGCACTGCTCCAAAGAATACTTCTAACCTAGTTACTATGAATGGCAATCTCCTGACTCCTTCTCCTTTGGTGATGTGAATAGCTGCATACTGTGAGAAAAGTAAACCGCCAGGAGACAGTAATTACTATTTTTGAATGAATGCTTAAGAGAATGCATCTTGTGAGAGAAGAATGAATTTCTGTATCAAATTTTGTCATGGATGACATCTTAAGACTATTTCAGTAATTATAGTTCCTGGCAAGATGAGGAATTGATAGTGTAAGAAAAAATACAGAACCACAAACTACATCAAATATCTGTATGGTTGACAGGAAAAGAAAAACACATTCTAGGCGAAACATTTCTTACAGTATGTATTAGCAATTACATTTGTGGTGATTTCATTTAATGAAAATTCATAGCAAAACACTTAAGGAAGGGCTAATGAAAGGAAACAGAAAGCCATGAGCCAAAATAACCAAATACTAATCTAATTTTGTTGCAATCGTACAACACGAAGTACTAAACATGACTTCTCCCACATCCCACTCCATCTACAGGACTCAGCAATTGAAATCCCACACTGCCTTGGCTACAGACACATAAGCTGGGGAAACAACAAAGAAGACACCTGTCTTGAATCCCCTAAGCTTCCCCTAAGTCCACTTAAACTAGCCTGCCCTACCTCTCCTGTGAGGCCTGGTACCCCTGAAATGGTCAGAAGTAGGATTGCCATAATTCTCTCCCACCACACCGAGACAGCCACATGATGTCATTGCATTCTTCAAACTGCATGCGTTGGACGGGACTGTCAGGGAGACTACGGGTCTAAGACCCTGCAGAATCCCCATCCAGGGTGGACAGCTTTCATCAGTTTAAAATAAACTGTAGTCAAGAGGTTTTTCTCCTTGTGATTCTTCTTGCAAAAGACTATTCTTGATGGTACTATTTTAATTTCTAAATTTTTGAATAAAATGTCTTGGGCTACTCTTGAAACCACCTTTCCTCCCCCTGAGATCACCCCACCCTCCCCTACAGACACACCCTACTGAAATAGACTCACCCTCAAACCCCACATGAGGATCCCTTGGAAGAAAGTTCTACAGAGGGGCCCAGAACAGCAATGCAGTCCATGGTGCCTCCGTTTCCCTCCAGAAGGAAAAAAGCAAGAAACAGGAAGGGACTTCTTTTGGAGGAGGACCTTTATGAAGGAGGACACTTCACTTTCTGTCCACCCTGTTCCCTTCCTCTCTAGGAATAATTGCACCCTATGCAATTAACCCTTTGCGGTCACATGAAGAAGGAATCCTCCATCCCAGTGTATTGTGGAAGTTTGGCTTCTTAGATATGGGTATTTCTTGCTCCCTCCCAGCTTTCAAGGAAAAGGGCTGAAGACAACTCTTTGTCCCCCAAACTTCAAGGTGAGCCAAGGGATTTTTGCAAAGTTATTTCACTGCCTCCATGCCTTTCTCTCAATTATCTCGCTTGCAAGTATCTCCCCTCCCTGGCAGGCTTCTCAGGGTGCTATTTTGCCTTCACCACTTTCAAGCAGGTTAATTGAAAGAAAGTCAGGGAGGCAGTGAATTAACTCTTTGCAAAAATCCCTTGGTGAAGGGTGATCTTGCTTCCTGTGTTCAGATTTAAAAATCCGGGACTTTTACATGTTTTTTCTTGAACTGGCCTGGACAACTTGAATCCAGGAAAATCCTGGAAAACCAGGACATATGGCAACCCTAGTCAGAATCAAAATTCCTAAGTCTGAGGCCTCCCTGCTTTTGACATTCTTTGCATCTCCTGGGCCTGGGGTCTGCACTGGAATTATTGGCTCTCCTACAGGGGCTCCAGGGTCCTGGGAACCAATGTGCTGAAACTAGCAATGCCCCAAGATTTGTTCCTTTAAGGCTTTCTACTTGGTGGGAATTGATAAAACTTGGAGAGAGAAGTCCAGGCTAGAAGTATAAGAGAGCTCAGTTTTACTCCCTGCAGTTTTGGTGCTTTGAGAACTATTGTTAGACTGCTGTGCCTTCTGACCACACGCTATGCAAGTGGGGCGGCATATAAGTCGAAATATACAATACAATATACAATACAATCTTCTGTACCAACATGAACATGACAAGCCCTATGTTCAAAGGGTATTTGCTGTCATTTCCTTGAAGGCTAAAGATCTTTTTGAGCTATCAATCAGTTTCCTTTTATTTTAAATGTGAATAATTTGTGATTATCTCTCTTTTGGAGATACTGTAATAGTAGACTGTAGAATGAACTTATTCAGTCAGAAACTGAAATAGTTATGTTGTTTTGCCTAAGACCTGAAAAAACAGTGCTAGTTGATCTGGTGCAGCTGTTGGGTTTTTGAGTAGGTACAGGTGTCTGGTCTTGACTGTGACCCAGCTCTCAACGAAAACATTTGCCTCAATCATGCCTCCATACAGTGATGGGCATTTTTTTTAAATTACTACCACACTGTGGGAGTGGCCAAATTGGTGGGTGTGGCCAAATCAGTGGATGTTGTCAAACCGGTGGGCATGGCCAAATCAGTGGGCATGTGACTTGCTGGAGGTGGCCATGTAACTGGGTGACCAATCTAGTCATGCCTACCAATCTAGTCATGCCATGGCCAATCTAGTCATGCCTACTACAAAATGAAAATGATTGATATAAATAGGAGTGCATGAGGCTGCCATCTACCAAATTAGTTCAGCAATACCTCTTACTCAATACTGCCCTATATAGGCTTGGTATATCTCTGTCCCTGTCCTACTCCATAGCAGGATATGCTAGTGCCATATGGTATAGATCCGCACATGCCAAACAAGTGGATGTAGCTCTTAATGAATAATGCATGATTATTACTGGCTGCCTGAAACTTATAACAATGAAAAAGTTATTATTTGGCTGGCTTTACATTTCCAGAAGTATGTAAGAGCTGTTAGCAAATAATAATTGAAAGAATATAATCAAGCACCATAACCATCAATTTCATGGACACCAACTCCCTAGACCAGAGGTTCTTAATTTTTTTCCACCATGGGCAGTACCATGCCCCCTCAGACAGCTGAGTAGACCGGACACATGGTTCCCCCCACTGTAAATGGTGCCATAAACCACGTCCGTGGCTGTAGTAAATGCATTTACGACAGCCACAGGTGCATTTACAGAGTGTTTTTTGCTGTTTTTGCTGCTTCTGCCACTTGTGTCAGCAGTGGGAGTTAGGGTGGCCTGTTTTTGTGTGTGTGTTGATTTTTTTTTTTTTTTGCTGGTTTTGCCGCTTCTGCCACTTCCGGTGGCAGTGGTGGACCACATGAAATGCCGCCGTGGGCTGGGTCTGGCCTGTGGGCTGTAGGTTGTGAACCCCTGCCCTGGACAATGGCTAAAATTGAGGAAGAGTTTTTCTGCACACATCTCAAGCTCTTAAGATTAAACCAGAAGAGGCCAAATCTATGGAAAGCAAAAACAACACACTGCGAAATGGGTGTGTTACCAATGGGTGACCAGGACAAGATTCTGGCTAGCTAGACCATCAGGAAGACACTTTATAGACTTTAAAGCAAAGTAGGAAGATCAAACGTTAATCAAGTAAAATGGGGCTACTTAGACACAAGACAAATTTTCTGTGAATGTGGAGAAATACAGACAATGCAGCATTTATATGCATGCAGTTTATTCCCCAACACATGTACAAAAGAAGATCTAGTAAACTGCAGAGAATGTGATATTGAAATACTCTGCTTTTGATCAAAAATAGTCTAATTATTTTAACATTTTAATATGTTTTGAATTTTACCTATATTTCATATGTTGTTGTTCAGTCGCACAGTCGATTCTGACCCTCTGCGACCCCATGGACCACTGTCCGCCAGGGACTTCTGTCCTCCACCATCCCCCTCAGCTCGCTCAGCTCTGTGCTGATGTATATATTTCATATACTGTACATCTATCATTTCAAATTGTGCAACACTCTGATATAAATAAAGAATATCTGGAAATATCTGAGCTGCTTTCCTCATACAGTGTTTATGTTCTGCCAGTATTTTGCCAAGAAATGAAGAGACAGGACTTTCCTCATGCTGGCCCATAATTCTCCTGGAGAAAACAATTTCTATTTACAATAATGAACAACAATGTGCCATCAAGTCACTTCTGACTCGTGGCAACCCTCCCATAAGTAAAAAGTATTCAGAAGTTGTTTCCTAGTCACTCATTTTGGTGGTGCTCCATTAGCCACATATGGGCTTCATCTTAGCTGGGGATTTTAATTCCCAGCCTCACTGTCAGCAATTAGAAACTTCAATCCACTGAGGTATAACAACACTCATATGGTTCCTTGGATTGTATATACAGTACTCATTCGTTTTCATGTCAGAGATTACTCTGGGTTGAAAGAATTTTTGCAGGGGACGCCCAAATGAGGCTCCTTTCATGTCCTACATTGTGCAGCTCTTGGGAATCAAACCTGTGTTTTGAGTCTCCAAGCCTTAATCACAACAGGTTAGGTTTTCACTATTATAAAAAGCAGATGAAAGACTTACCAAACAAAGAACTTAATGATAAATTATTATTATTCTGCCGTATCCGAATCTGAATATTGGCAATCTTCATGGTGATCAACCATGAAGACTGTCCTGAGAATATAATGCAGTGGCCTTTCATCTGCCTTCTACACCACAGCATGATACCTGTACCACAGATTCAGTTCCTCCTCAGCCCCAGGCCAGTATTGATGAAGCTGCTGCCCTCCATCAAGATGGATTCAAGTGGGATTTAATCCACTTGGGGACCATCACCCTTCCCTGTGGACTTCAGCACCCAAGGCCATTAGTACTCAGGGCAGTCAGGTTAATTAACCACCACCTGACACTTGGCATTGTGCCACTGGCAGTATGGTCTACTCGAGGGGTGCCCAAACCTTTTGGGTCGTGAAGCCCTTGTCGCTCCTGGAAGCAGAAGTAAAACGCGCCCGTACTTAGTTTGGGCACCACTGGTCTACTCTATTACCATATCAGGATAACCTGTCCTTTTTCTATCCATTATTGTCTACATTCCTATAATGAAGAAGTGGGCTGCTTTTATTTGCCAGGTTTGAAAATTGGATACCAAACATTTAGGAGTATTTCTCATAGCAAAAAAGGAATGAGACCATTGGTTTAAAATCATTGAAATATTAACATTCCAGTAACTAACATGGAATTATTCACATTCCAACAACTGCCTGTGTAAGTTTAATCCACTTTGACATTTGGCAAGTTTCCATGTGCCTTAGAGGCAAGCTCTGGAAACAGAACTGTGGCCTCTTCTAATTTAATAAGTGAAAATACACAGATTTAGGTACACCTTAAGTTAGAGGTGACTTACAGTCACCTCTAACTTATGCTGCCCTCCATCAAGATAGATTCAAGTGAGATTTAATCCACTTGGGGACCATCACCCTTCCCTGTGGACTTTGGCACCCAAAGCTATTAGTTCTCAGGGTTATCAGGTGTTGAATCGCTGGCAATATGGTCTGCTCTATTTCCATAGGAGAATAACGTGGCCAGACTATGAGTACACATATACAGGTACACAATAAATAAAAGTTACACTTTAAGGATCAGATGCAAAGTTTCTTGGTATGTGGATTGTTATGCCTCAAAAAGCATAAGACTTTAAGCTGCTCCTAGACTTTTGTTCTTTTGAAACAAAATAAATGTACTGAAGATAGCATGACCATGTGGGGTTTTTTTAAATAGAAGACAGTTCTCCCTGTTTGAACTAATGTCCCTCCTCTTTATGAAGCATTCTCTCTTTACCTAATCTATGTCTGGTTTAAAGAGGGAACATTATGATGAAATTTTAAGTACGGTCGTGTTTTACTTCCGCTTCCGGGAGCGACGAGGGCAGCGTGGGCCGGATGAATTGCAGTAAACCCATTCCTGTGGATTCACAGGGTGCTTGGGCTTCTGGGAATTGAAGTCCAAGAACATCTGGAGTGCCAAGATTCACCATCACGGATCTAAGCATTGTTGATCCACTTAGCACTGGTTGGTACGTAGGTCACCACCTCACAATTTCCCTCACTTAGTTGTGACATACTGAAATTCTGTTTAAATTCTAAACGTAATTTCTAATTTTACATCTGTAAAAAAAATTCCTATGATATTTTATGCTACTTAGTATCTTCCTTGTCTCCCCTCCCCCGCCTTTACATATGGATATCAAATTAATACATCAGTTAAAATAAGACAGGGGACTGCGGTGGCTCATATGGTTAAGACGCTGAACTTGCTGACTGGAAGGTCAGAGTTTGATTCCCAGGTACTGCAGGATGGAATGAGCTCCCATCTCTGTACCAGCTCCTGCCAGCCTAGCAGTCTGGAAGCAAGAAATTGCAGTTAGATAAATAGGGACCACTTTTGTGGGAAGGTAAACAGCATTCCATGCACTCCAGTGATGAGGCATATCTGCCACATGTTCATGGAAATGTCTGCAGATGCAGACAGCACTGGCTCTTTGGCTATAAACAGAGATGAGCACTGAACCCTAGAGTTGGATATGACTGGCTTTCAAGCAAGGGCTACCTTTACCTAAAATAGGACTTCACAACTGGTAAAAAAAACTGTCAACATTCTAGATACAGAAAAGGGAGAAAACCCCTGCAAAAGTTCATTCATAAGCAGAATGCTATGGAAGCAGTTCTAGGTTAATAACATTTTATCTCTTCACTCTGCAACGCTTCTCCTACTGAACGCACTCAATGGTCAGTTATGTTACAAGTTTCATCCATTTGTACACAGTGATGATTCACTACATTAGCTTGGGCTGAGATATTTTGGTAGCAGTTACTTACAATATAGTGACATATTGCTAAGGCTAACCCAAGACATTTTGCTGAGTGAGGCAAACGACAAGATGGCACCTCCTTCCCAGTCCATGCACAAAGGCTTCTTAGATTGACAATTGGCTTTTGTTTCAACGGTAGCATTAGGATAGGATTCTATATACCCAATGGAGATGAATAGCACAGGATGGCCTGAATGATTTTGTGGCTTTAACAGTAGAAAATAGACAGAAAATTCATGAGAATCAGTCAGAAAGAAGGCTGCCAATACTGTACATGTCTCAAGCATCTGCTACAGAATTAATAACTATGAGTTTTTAAAAGGAACTTGCTGCATTATTCATTTATTTGCTATTTTATATTTTAACAGTCCAATAAAGTTATTACTCATGCTTGTTTTTGGATTTTTACAAGGACTTCATGGCCTTTTTAAATGGACTATGGAAAATATCCTGAATAATCACACAGTGCATGATCTACAATCGGAGGAAGGAATTCTACCACAACACAAGGACTGTACCACTTTGAGGACCACTTCCTTTACATACCAGATGGTACATTGAATTGAAGCAATTAATAGGTTCTTAAGAGTCTGGCCAGGTTATCCTGCTAGGGTAATATAGAATAGACCATACTGCCAGCGGCTCAACACTGAGCATCAGTAGCCTGACAACCCTGAGGACTATATGCTTTTGTGAAGTCGACAGGGAAGGGTGATGGTCCCCAAGTAGATTAAATTCCACTTGAATCCATCTTGATGGAGGGTGGCCTGGGGTTGAGGAGAACTTTGTGTGCCAAAAGAGCTCAGGACCAGAAACTGGATCAGTGGTACGTGTGTTAGGCTGTGTTGCAGAAGGCAGATGAAAGGCCACTGCATTATATTCTCAGGACAGTCTTCATTGCTGATCACCATGATGATCGCCAATATTCGGAATCAGATACAGCATAAGAATTTTTTTTTTTTGCATACTGTACCACAAAACAAAGATTCGCATAGCCAAAGCAATGGTATTCCCTGTGACAATGTATGGTTGTGAGAGCTGGACCATTAGAAAAGTTGAGCGCAGAAGAATAGACACCTTTGAAATGTGGTGTTGGAGAAGGGTTTTGAGAGTCCCCTGGACAGCGAGGAGAACAAATAGGTCAATCTTAGAAGAAATCAACCCTGACTGCTCCTTAGAAGGTCAAATAATAAAGATGAAGCTAAAGTACTTTGGACATCAAATGAGAAGAGAGGATTCACTTGAGAAAGCCTTGATGCTTGGAAGGGTTGAGGGCAAAAGAGGAAGGGGACGACCCAAGATGAGATGGCTAGATGGTATTGTAGAGACAATGGGCACAGAGCTGAGCGAGTTGAGGGGGACAGGAGTGCCTGGTGGACAGTGGTCCATGGGGTCGCAGAGGGTCGGAATCGACTGTGCGACTGAACAACAAAACCACAAAATTTAATCTCCCTCTTTCCTGAAATGGAGACTGTCATGTTCCTGGGTGCTTCTACTCCCAGCCAAAGCAGAAGAAATACCTCTCAGCAAAAATGAATAAAAGATTTGCACTTACCTCTTCTATCTACTGAAATTGAGAGATATGATTGACTAGAGCAGGGTTGAGCAACCTATGGACTGCGGGCCAGCCCAGCCCATGGCGCCAAATCATGTAGCCCGTGCCGGTGGCAGAAGCGGGTGCATTTACGGCAGCCATGGATGCATTTTACGGCAGCGTTTACGGCAGCGGGAACCACCAGTCCAGCCAACTAAACTGACAGAGAGTGACCTGGCTCATGACTTTAAAAGATTAGCAACCCCTGGACTAGAACCATCCTTGAGGATGGTTTGCAAAGATAGCAATTTACATCTTTTGACTTTAATGATGGAACATGAAACTTCACCATCTGGCCAGGATGATGCTTCTTCCCATTCCATTAAGGCCTACAATTCCCAGGCTGAAGTACTCTGGACACCACCTCTTGACATTTCAGGGGTCTACTAATTACCCTCAGTTTGGGATATCACTAATCTGAGGGGTTGGATGATTGCTACCCTTGTTCTAGTCACCGAAGTAGCTTTTTCTGTTGCGTGTTCTTGATATATTGCATTGTTATCATTGGTGCACCATAAAATGCAAATAAATATTGTGTGCTTATACATGAGGTTAAGAACTTTCATAAGCCAAGGACATTTTAATGCAAGTAGACTTGCTTAAGTGGATTATGAATTGTGGCCAACAACAGAAAAGCAACCCATCACACAAAGTATTGCTTATTTCAGAATGATCGGAAACTACTTTATTTCCACATGCTGTGACACAATGCAGTACATTTAAATGCAAATAATGATTCATAATGTTAAAACAATTGTGCCAGTCTGGAGCATTTGTTACTGATTAGCAATCAGAATTCTTTTTTCTCTATTAATGGTTTTTGTTATAAGAATAATTCTGATTACATGAAAAGTATATATCAAATAGCAACAAAAATGACTTTTGGATTCCAGTATGTCCAATGACATAAGAGATTTTCCAACATATGAACACATATACACTATGAAATTTGCTGATAATTTTCTTACTGTTTTGAGTCTCAGACCAGAATTTCTTACCTGAGAATGTATCTACTGGCTAGAATCCTACTGGGAATTTATAATGGCTTAAATGTAACTACAGTAATACCTCGGATAATGCTAAGACTTGGTTCCACAAGTCTTGGTGTTATCCGATTTTTAGTGTTATCCGATACATGTTAAAATCCTATGGGATGGATCAGATAACGTTAAAGCTCCATAGAGATACATTGTAACTGCACAGGCTTTAGCGGTTGTTATCCGATCCATCCCATAGGACCTTAACGTTATTCGATCCAATTCTCCTCCCCAGATTACTTAACGTTATGCGATTTTAGCATTATCCGAGGTAAACGTTATCCGAGGTATTACTGTATGTAAATCATGATAGCAAATTGTTTGCTACACAAGTCCCATAACCCCTAATAGAATTCTGGCCACTAACGTTAAAGCTAAAGGCACACAATACCATATTGTCTTTCCTGAGTTTAGTTTCACAAGAAACTGTGTTGCATAAAAATGGATATTTTGAACTGATGTTTCCCCTTATAAGCAGAAAGTTAATTGCCTTGCCAAACTGCAAGTTGGTGAAAACAAATTCCATAAAGAGGTCATTAATAATATGGGTATGGATAAGTGGATCAACACTAATCACTACTGATCCACACTTCTAGTAGAAATAGCCTTCAGAGGTAAGTGTATGCAGACTTGCGCTTCTGCTAAAATGGCTATATAGTCAAGCTTACATTAAATATAAGGATGTGTCTGAAGGTTCATTACTTCCAAAGACACATGGCTTGTCCAGATCCAGATTAAACACACAGAATGATCAGAAGAAGATCAAGGGTCTTGAAGTTGCCCATCAATGATTAGCACCAGGACAACAAACTTGGGAGGTACACAAGTTACTGGGATATAGTCTTCCACACTATGGTAAGGTTCACTGTATGTCTACTTAAATCAGAGTAATTATTTCTGAATTTGCATCTGGGGAGGTAAGTATATAGGGACTGCAGGGGCTTATTGGTTAAGATGCTGAACTTGATGTTTGGAAGGTCGGCAGATCAGCAGTTCAAGACCCAAGCGCTGCACAATGGAGTGAGCTCCCATCTCTGTCCCAGCTCCTGCCAACCTAGCAGTTCAAATGCAAGAAACCATGTGCTCTAAAGGTCTAGTCATGCTTGCCACATGACAATGGAAGCATCTACAGGTGCCTTCTCTTTTTGGTCATATGCTTCCTCTCTTTTTTTTCCAGTGCAGAGGTAGCCATCTAACCTTCAGATGTATTGAGCTCTGAAATATACTGCTACAATCTGAATATGTGCAACAAAATGTTTCTGCTATGAGGCTTCTGGTACATGGCAATTATATCTTTACAATCTGTTCCTGTACTCAAATACAACTCTACTATCAAGAAGAAGAAGAATATTTAACACCCTTCTTTCAAGAAGTTTAAGGCAATGCATTTCCTCCCTCACATTCCTGTGAGGTAGGTTAGACTGAGACATAATGGTTTTTCTAAGATTGGGCAACCTTCTTGGCTATGCTAGGATTTGAAATTTAACCTCAGCCTAATCCACTGCATGATGGAGTGAGCTCCCCTCTCTGTCCCAGCTCCTGCCAACCTAGCAGTTCAAAAGCAAGAAACTGCAAGTAGATAAACAGGTACCACTTAGGTGGGAAGGTAAACAGCGTTCTGTGCACTCTGGGGTTGAGACATGCCTGCCACATGTCCACAGAAACATCTGCAGATGCAGACAGTGCTGGTTCTTTGGCTATAAACAGAGATGAGCACTGAACCCTAGAGTCAAATATGACTGGCTTTCGAGCAAGGGCAGCCTTTACTTTTACCTAATCCACAGTGCTATATCTCTCAAGTGTGCAGAAATCTTGCACATGATTATTATGTTGATTCTGCTGAAAGGAAGGAATTAGTCCAACGGAATATCTGTAATTACCCAGCAATTCAGAAATATTATAACTTGCTGGGTACTAATGATAAACAATTCTACATTGCCTTCTTGTGTGCCTTGATGCAATTAATGTGTATCTGATAATAAATAAGAAAGGTGATGATAAAAAATAATATAAACAACTTCAAATTTACCATAAATACATTTTTCTGAAAACTAGAAAGGTAATTATTCTGTATACTTAAAAACAAATACGTACAATGTATAAGTTGCTTGATTTTAAGAGATGTGCAGTTTTTGGCAACAATAAGGCTATGTTTGTTTTTCAATGCTACGTGTGGAAATTTCCCAATTTACCCATGAGCAATAGAAAAGTAGACCATCATCTATTAATGGCCTGGATTGATTTTCACTTGACAAAGTCACCTCCAGCCTGTTCAATAGCAAAATGTTCTCTTTCTACTTTAAGCTCAGGATAAACAATGTACCATTAGAAGATTCATAAATTACCATCTAGATGCACTGATTGTGTACATCTAAATGATATAGTAAACAGAACCACTACAGATCAAAAAAAAGAAAGGAACAGACAGTAAACTATGAGATTCTATTGATGCTAAATTAGAGCTCATCTTCTGACTCCTGGTCTCGCTCAGATGTTTTCAGTAATCCTATTTCCATGGTTGGAGCTTGCTTCATTTTTGAACGCACTACCCTGGAAAGTGAAAATAAAGAATCATACTTTGTGCTACATACAGGTCCACATAACTGACTGTGCAGAGGACAGTGTGCCCTTACATGAAATGCCACATTAACACCCGCTCCCAGCATTCAACTCTCCTCTCTCACCTTTCCAGTTGGTCAAACACTAACATGGGGTTGTTGGACTGCAATTCCCATCAGGTCTAGCTAGCACAGCCAATGGCGATGAATGTAGAGAACTGTGGTGCAAAAACATCTGGAGGCTCACCTCCACTGGGGCAAGCAAGAAAACATACCCTAAAAAGAACCTGTATGGATTGGTGTAGTCTAGATTCTTTATGAATAGTCCCACTGGGCCAGGGAGCAAGTTTAGTACTTATCATAATGTTATACACAAAACAATAAAAACCTTAGGTTTAGTAGAAGAAGAAATCTGGCTGGGATATCCAGCTCCTAATCTCTGTTGACTGGAAGGCGGGAGGTCCGCAGTTCGATTCCCAAGTACTGCACGACAGAATGAGCTCCCGTCTTTGTCCCAGCTCCTGCTAACCTAGCAGTTCAAAAGCAAGAAATTGCAAGTAGATAAATAGGGACCACTTCGGTGGGAAGGTAAACAGTGTTCCGCGCGCTCCGGTGTCTAGTCATGCCTGCCACATGGCCACAGAAATGTCGGCAGAAGCAAGAAAGCGCTGGCGCTTTGGCTTTGAAACAGAGATGGGCACTGAACCCTAGAGTCGGATACGACTGGCTTTCAAGCAAGAGAAACCTTTACCTTTAATCTCGGTTTATCAACTAGAGAGCCCTGATGGCAGTGGTTAAACTGCTGTACTGCAGTCATAACTGCTGACATTGTAAGTTCGATCCTAAAAGGGATCAAGGTTGACTCAGACTTCCATCTTTCTGAGGTCATTAAAATGAGTTCCTAGCATGTTGGGGGCAAGATGCTAATTACCTTGCAACCCAGAGAGCGCACTAAGCATTATGAAGCAGTATATACAGTGATGGGATGTTCCCGGTTTGCACCGGTTTGCCTGAACTGGTAGCAACATTCCCGGGTGGTTCGCCGAACCGGTAGCAACCACCCAGGATTATTTTGGGTTTCATTTTAGGCGTCCGATTCAGACACCTCACCGGGATTTTTTTTTAAAAAAAAAAATTGGAGCCAAAATGGCTCCCCGGTACTGCGCATGCATCAAACCTTCATTTGACACATGCGCAGTTCTATTTTTTTACTGCGCATGCGTCAAATGAAAGTTTGATGCATGCGCAGTTCCTGGCAGCCATTTTGGCTGCCAGGAAAGGAAGGACCCCTGGAGCGTCTGAAGAAGTGGCGGCAGCAGCGGTCTTTCCACGCCTGGCCCCACTGCCCCACCAGGATGCCGCACTGTTGTGGCAGTTTGTCGCCACAGCGGCTTGCCACCACGCTGCCACATCTGCTGCTTCAGTAAGTGAGGGGTGGGTGTTTGGGTTGGTGGGTGTATTTTTATTTAATTTTTATTTTATTTTTTTAATTATTTTATTTATTTACAGGTTTGTGTTATGGTTGTTTGGTTGCGTGGGTGGGTTGAGGGGTGTGTGCGTGTATGTGTGTGTGTTTATTTTAATTTTATTTATTTTAATTTTTAATTTTTTCAAATATTTTTGGCCCCGCTCACAACGTCATGACGTTGGGTCCGCCCATAATGTCATGACAGTGGCCACACCCACTATGTCCACAACATCATGGTGTGGTAGGGAAAATTTTGACATCCCATCACTGGGATATATACGTGCTATTCCTAACAAAAACAAGACTTAACACATAGCTATACAGTAAAATGAACTGAGCCATGGGAGGGTGCTAGTAGCCCCGGTGACAGCCTTCTGTCCTCAGTATGGTCCACTAGGTACACCAGGTGGGCGGGGGGGGGCAGGGTTCAGACACAGCGGCTGAACGGGTGGCTGAGCCCCTCCCTCACATTGCTTAACTACAGCGGGGCTCTGCCCCCCACCTGTGTGCAGTGTGATGCCTCACTGTCTAGGTCAGGCAGTGTGGCTGATGGACGGTTGTCTCCCTCCTCCTTGTTTTTGGGCTGCAGCGGAGCTCTTCCCCTCAACTGTATGCAGTGTGCACTTTGTCATATTTTGTTGTGCGCTTGTGCTGTCTGGCCCTGCCCCCCACTTGCCAGTCCATGGAAAGATTGTTTGGCACGAAGCCGGTCTGTGGTGCAGGAAAGGTTCAGTACCCCTGGTGTAGTAGAACTAGAAGTCAGGAGGCCTCAGTTTAAATCTTTGCTTAGCCATGGAAGCTCATTGGGAGTGTGGACCTGGTAAATCCATTCTTTAAATATACCACCTACCTTGAAAGCCATATTAGGGTCGCTATAAGCCAATTCTGACTTGATGGCACATAATAACATATAGTAACATGATATGGTTGAAAAGATAAAATGATTCATAATTTAGTCAGATAGGAATAGGAATTATTCAAATGCCTAAAACATAAGTTTTGTTTTAAAAATTTAAACAAAATTAGCATTTACAGGTGAGTTACACAAAGCCCTTTAGACCACCATTGTAAAACATATTTTACTTACCAACTAACTATAGTATAATTCAGTGCCATTATAAGGAGAGCAAATGCATAATGCCAGCAGTAACACATTGTGAGAAACATGATATTATTATGATCCATTTGGTCCCATTCTGAACTCCCGCTTGGAGGATAAAGTACAAATCCAATCTGTAAAAAAATCACAAGGCGTTTGGTTTAGAAATATTAGGTTTTTTTATTTGTCATTTGCCAAGTCAAATTTTACAAACTTTCCTTGTTTTAAGAGACAGTTGTTGGTGCTTAAGGAGAGCTTGCTGTAACTTAGATGTGGATATCGGACTTACTACACATCTACTGTGCTGTCTTGAACAGATCAGAAGAGTTTCATTCAATTCCTAATGTATAGATTAGGCAGAATGCATTCCTTTCTCAAGGGTTTAAAGTAAAAATGATCAACAATTTTCTTTATTAGTCCATAAGATCCATAAGGACCAGAGAAAAATACAACACTGGGGTGTGGCCAAGATGTTATGGGGTAGATTAAAAATAAAGGTATGGGGTTTTGTTTTGTGAAAAAAAGTCACAGTGTTTTTATTTATTGGTATTTCTGCACCGTTAAGGGCTACGTGCAGAGTTCAGCTCCTTGTGGTTTAGTGTTTGTAGCTTTGTAGTTTAGGTAAATACTCTGACCTCAATTTAAAAGGCAACACACCATTATGGACATCACTAGGCATCCAGTCACTTTCAACATTCAGTTTCTGCACTTGGTTTTATTTTTTTCTGCAGACACAAACAACCTCAGTAAATACTTGCCTCCAAAACCAAATAAAAACTGAAGAAATTTAGTTGTATCAGTTCAGGATGATCCCAGTTCTTCAAGCAGCTCTCCTTATATCAGAGGTGCCCAAACATTTTGGGCCATGGGCCAGTCATGTGGTTCAGGGAGCCCAAACTACAGCCCAGGGGCCGGCCCCTGCCCCTGCCGCCAATTCATCCGGCCCACAAAGCTCTCATTGCTCTTGGAAGTGTTAGTAAAATGTGCCCATACAGGCGTGTTTTACTTCCACTTCCAGGAGTGACAAGGGTTTCGCGGGCCAGATTAATTGGTGTTGGGGGCCAGCCCCCGGGCCGTAGTTTGGGCACCCCTCCCTTACATAGTCAAAGTGGCACCTAGCTCATCCCAAACATGGAAGGAAGAGATCAGTAATCTTGAGGAAGCCCTGAGATTTGCAAAATCAAAAACAAAATCTCATGGGCGAGGGAGTTCAAGGACGGAAACCCACATGATAACTTGATGAAAACTGAATATGCTTACTGGATGCAGAACATCCAAGAGGGAGGAAGATGGAATAGCTGGTACACTACTGTTGACTGTGAGGAAGGCTTCCCATTTTTATGCAAGTGTCGATTACTACATTTTAATAAACAGTTCTTCCCTCTACCTTGGGACTTATTTGACTTGTCCACAATGAGACGACGACAACGACAATGACGATGACTACTTCTTCTTCTTCCATATCTAGGCCAGACGTAAAACTGTGAAATGAAGCCATCTTTTGGTGAATCCATCCCACAGTTCCTTTCGCCTGACCTAGTGTGAGAAAGCTTAGCTGGCACAAAGTTGCCATTGACCAGGGTGTGCCTGATTGTGGTTCCTTATTGGTTGATGCCAGTACATCTGATCTCAAAATTTTCCTGGACAGAAACTGATCATGAAGTCAAGAAACAGTGATTCACTCACCTGCCAGAACCAGCTCCCTTGCAGTATGCAAAGGCTTGTCCGGAACATCTCAAGGATAATGATACCCCGGAAGAACACTTCCAAGAAGACACAGATGGCTCCACCAAAAATCGCCACTAAAAGCAACTGATGAACATGGAGATCTAGCATAGCACGCCCGTGGATATGGTAATAAAAGAGAAAACCTGGTGGTGGGGAAATAAGGAGGACGGTCAGTTATTTTTGCCCTTGGTAATTTATTTACTACACAAAATTCCTGTTACAATATGAAGTATAAAATTTTGGTTTTGCATAAAGTGATATGTATGTGTATTATTCTGTGAATGAGGTGTACAGACTCGTCGAGAGATGGAGGAGCTCTCTCATTCCACTTACCTCTGCTTCCTTGGTGATATGGAGGTATTAGTCAATGATGCGAGATGAGAGACCACTCAACACTTCCCAAGGGTAGAAAATTCAGAACCAAACTTGACAAACATATTGTTCAGAACCATGCCAGACCACCAACCCTACCCATTTTTAAATAATGCAGGCATGTTATTTATCATATAGTGCAGTCACTCTGCTTGTTCTGTATAAGGGACCACAAACCAATCCTGTTTCTTAAATGTTAAATTATTCAATTAAAATAAAGTGCATTAATTATAACCCCTGAGCTACATCTGTTTCCCCTCCATTAAGTCCTTTTGGTCATGCTATAGTCATTCTAATGCAGGGATAGGCAAAATGCATATATTTTAGCCCGGTCTCATATAAAGAGCTTCCTCCTCAGCAGTCAGCCAAATAAGGGAAGGAGGAGACAGCGAACGGCAAGACAAGACAAAAATTGTGTGCTTGTTTAGATTGGGTCTGGTGCTCTCCACCACTGGTGCTCTCTACCATGGGATTCTTTGGCATGTCTACTCACCCTAGTTATCTCTTCTGCCCAAGAGTAAAGTTTGTTCTCATATAGATTACTGCAATGCTCTCTACATGGGGTTTCTCCTGACTCTAGTACGGAAAATTCAACAGGTACAAAATGCAGCAGCCAAGCTAATCACTGGGGTGAGGAAATTCGAACATATCTCATCAACACTGGCAGGGCTGCACTGGTTGCCCATTCCATTCTGTATCAGGTTCAAGGTGCTAGTTCTGACTTTTAAAGCCCTAAACAGTTTGGGACCTTCCTACTTGGTGGAGTGTCTCCCTCTTAGAATATCGTCCCGCATCATATAATCTTCCCAGATGGGTCAGCTTTGGGTGCCGACGCCAAAACTGGCAAGGAAGGCTACAATCTGGATAAGAGCCTTTTCAGAGGCAGCGTCAACCCAATGGAACTCACTCCAGATGAAATTGCATCAGACCACCTGCTTACTGACCTTTAGAAAGCAGATAAAATGCCTCCTGTTTAGGGAGGCATTTGAAAAGGGGTCGTCATCTGCCTAGTCTGAACAGGAACAATTTGTGCCTGCTCAATTTAATTTTGATTGAAAAAGAAATTACATGCACAAAATGATTAATGCACAGAACAGCACAGTGCAGTAAACTTACCTTCCACAAAAATGGCGAGTGAAAGCATCATTCGGTCTAAGGCTACTGGCACTGCATTAGTGCCATGAGTCACAATGTCTGCCAGTCCTGAGATACCGTAGAAGAGATACATAGTTGCATGCTGCCAGTTCATGAGGTGATCCCATTGTTTCATTTCATAATTATAAAGTTTCAAATGAGGTCCATCAGGAACAAATTGCTCAGCTATCATACCTGAGTGGGTGTGGAACAATGGCAAAATATATTAGTGATCTCCTTGTGGATGATGATCATGATAATAATATCACTGGGATAATAAGAGTACTTATCATATGTACATTATATAAGGCACTCACCCAGCTACGTGAGCACCTTATCAGGGTGCAGGGACTTGAGTGGTCCAATTAGCAATGTTGCTCATCTCTTGTCAATTATGTCACCAAGCATCCTCTGATGGACCCCTTGGGTCAGGTGAAAGCGGAGGACACATGTCATGGTCTGTCTAGCCAGCGGGTGACAAAATATCCAAATGGCTAAAAAACTGCATGCATATGGACTTGATTTCTCAGGTCCATTTACATGTGCAGAATGTTGTCGTGGAGATGTCTACCAATGTGTGGACTCCTTGCTGAATAATGACTCCAAGGTATCAAAGATATCATACATATAGTTAAAATCTAGATCAATAATCAGTACTATAATTGATTTCACCCCAGAGACTGCAGTGACTCAAGTGGCTAAGACACTGACTGTAAGACGGGAGGTCAACAGTTCGATTCCCGAGTACTGCAGGACAGAATGAGCCCCCATCTCTGTGCCAGCTCCTGCCAACCTAGCAGTTTGAAAGCAAGAAATTGCAAGTCAATAAATAGGGACCACTTCGGTAGGAAGGAAAACAGTGTTCCATGCACTCCGGTGTCTAGTCATGCCTGCCACATGACCACAGAAATGTCTGCAGAAGCAGGCAGCGCTGGCTCTTCGGCTTTGAAACAGAGATGAGCAATGAACCCTAGAGTCGGATATGACTGACTTTCGAGCAAGGGATACCTTTACTGTTTCTCCCCTAGACATCTTGGTCATTTTCTAGACAATTTGTCCAGAATAAGGCTTTTTGTTTACATATATCCTTCCCACAGTTCAAGGGAGTACAGCTTTATGGGCTTCTCATCCTCATCTGTCCATGCTCAGCTACTCACATCCTAAAGTGGACACATCGTTCAAACCAAGCCAATATACCCTTGACTTGCTACACTGTATTGAGTAACAGATGCCACTGTTTTCATGTGGAAGCTATTGGGCTACCTCTGAAATTTTACCACACTAACAAAGGCCAAGCCCAAAATCCTGTTCAATCAAACTGCTCAGGTTGCAAGCAGTAATGCAGTGTGACATTTACACTGTCTACACCAGGGGTTGCCAACATTTGTAAGTCAGGGGCAGGGTCTCGTTCCCTCAGACAGTTGAGTGGGCTGGACTGGTGGTTCCCCACTTTAAACGCTGCCATAAAACGCATCCATGGCTGTCGTAAACATGTTTATAATAGCCGTGAGTGCATTTATGGCTGTAGTAAATGCGTCTTGCTTCCGCCAGTGGCATAGTCTGGGTGATTTGGTTCTGTGGGCCACGTCCGGCCCACAGGCTGTAGGTTGCCCACCCCAGTCTACACAAAGACAAAGGTTTCTCAAGGAGGAACATCAAATGTGCAACAGTAATGCTCAGACAGGTAGTGCTGCTCCTCATTGTTTTGCTGGTCAGGCTTTCTGTCCAAGCAGTTTCAATAGAATCCTGGACTAACGAATACACCTTTGACACATGGAATATAGTTTGAGACATACTTCTTCAATATCTAGTTTGAAATAAGACATATTAGAGGTGCAATAAGTTCTTGTCACTTGCCATAGTCAAAGTACAGTAAAGAATTTTGTCTTGTAGTCAGTCCGTCAATGCGCTGATGTGGACCAGCTGATTCCTTCACCAACTTGCAGCAAACAAACCACCTTTCCTCCATGGTTTGTTTTCTGTGATGTCAGAAGCATTCTGGCTTCTCTTTTTTGCAGACCAGAAAAGTAATTTTAAAAAACTGTGGCAAACCTAGCTCATCGTTTGCAAACAGTATGTTTGTGCTTTGCACTCTATTTCAAACAGGAGTGGCTAAACCAATTACAGCCTCTGTCTCCGTGATATGTATGTCATGATGTGATACTTTGTGAGATTCATCACTCACTTCTCTCTACCACCAAAAAGTGAGAGAATTACTCTAGAAAACTAAATTCCAATTGCTTGAGCAAGAAAGCTGCACAGAAGTGTATTAAGAGGCACAAAACACACTAATAGTAGACTTCTGCATGTCACTACCATCAACATGTTGATTATTGATTACTTTGTTACATACATCTCGGATCTTAATGCCAATGTTTGGAAGCTCAGCCCAACAAAATCAACTTACCTGTGAGAGCAAAGCCAACTTTGATAATACCCTCAGTAAATTCTAAACGGTGAAATCCAACTTTGGAGCTAATGGAAGATGTGCTTTTTTTCCTTCGACAGAGGTACTTCAATGGGTATTTCACTGACCACCACAAGCCAAAGAGTAGGAAAAAACTCCCAGGAAGGGCGTGACCTTTAAAATTTCCCATCTTTATTAAATGAAAACCTAAGGATAAATAACATTTCTTATTAAACCATGTCTACTAAGAATCTGCTTTTTGTAACTCTAATCTGGGCCTCAGCAGCTGGACGGCTCAAGGGTTTAGGTCTCTTGACTGCAAAGCAGAGGCTGGGAGTTCAATTCCCCACTCTGCCTCCAAAGAGAAGAACCAGGCTATGTGGCTCGGGGCAAGCTGTCTGTCACAGGAAGCCCCCAGAAGAAGTGAATGGTAAGCCACTTCTGTGTGTTCTCTTCCTAGAAAACTTCTGTAAGAGTCACCATGAGTCAGAATTGATTTGATGGCATTTGTTGTTATTGTTATAATCAATCTACCATTAGATTCACAGTCACAGTCAAAGCATGGTATAAAATTAACAGTTCAAGATCTAACCAAGTACCTGTTAAGGTAAAGTCTAAGTGTATAGGTAATTTCAAGTAAAGTTGTTTTTTGTAAAGTTAGGATATTCAAGTCCAATAAATCTCAAACATCAAAATATTTAGGACATCCTTTAGATATTGCTCCAAGGGCTCCGATTACTATGGGTACAACAACAAATTTCTTCTTCCATAAGTCAACTTTAATTTGCAAATCACAATATTTTGTTATTTTCTCCGGTTGTTTGTCTTCAATTTGTGCATCTCTTGGTATAGCAATGTCAATAAACCAGGCCTTCTTCTTTTCCATGTGAGAGAGAATTTTTGATTCATATTATTTACAAGCAAGTGCAGCCATTTTAATTGAAAGTAGAATCAAAATGTCACTGTGACCTCTACTAACCTCAGCAGGTGGCTCAAGACAGAACTACGCGTGACTCATACTGACCACGTGTCTCACGTGTATCTTGCTAACCGCAAAACATGACTCATGCTGACCACGTGCTCACGTGTATCTTGCTAACCACAAAACGTGACATGACCTAGTACTAGAAGGTATATAAGGGAGGAGAAAAGACAGGAAGGTGGGCATTGCAAACACGGGATCCTAGGGAAACCTGTCTTTGCTTTGTTCCAAATTTCTATATTATTGGCCAATCTTAATATTACTTGCATCTCTTTATTATTAAGGTATTGTACTTTATAGAATGTGTTCTGATTTTATTTGGCTTATGCATGCAATAAATTAATTAATAATATTTTAAGATATTGTGCCTAGAGTCCTTTTGTGTGTAGCAGCTGGGGAAAATAGAAATAAAAGTTCCCCGACAAAAATGGGGGCTCGTCCGGGATTCCAGATATCGTCTAAGGGAACCAACTGGGACATTCTCTGGTTTGCAGTTTGCCGGGTGGCGCTTGGATGCATACATGCGCTTTCTGGTTTTATTTCTGCCTGCCATGAGCTCCCTTGTGGTTAAAGCCGGTATCCTGGAATTCAAAGGTTTTTAGCTGCTACAGGACTGTCGCTTGTGGTTAAGTTTCATTTTATGGTTAAGTTCTCATTTATAGCTTTTATTCTGTGGTTAAGTTTTATTTATTGTGTTGACAGTTCATGGGTGTGAACTGGGTTGTGATCTGATCAATCACACTTGAGGCAGGTAGCCTTGGAAGGGTGGGAAAATGCCTAAAGGAATTTGTATTTTGTGTTTAAAGTGTGTTTAAGTTTAAAGTTTTGTAGTCAAAAAGATAGGTAAGTTTTAATATGTCTTCGTATGAGTGATGTTCTGCCTTTTCTTTCTTCATATCCAGTTGTCTAACGGTCTTTATTACTTCTCGTTTTTCGTTTCCTTCTCTCCGTGGCCACAATACTTTTCTTTCCTTTTTTTACTTTCCCTTGTTACGTGTCTCTGTCTAGCACCCAAGTCTGCACAAATAAAATATTATTAATTTACCTAGGCTGAACCCGTAAATAAGGGCTGGCGACCTCCTTCTGTTTTTGCCAGAGAAGCCGTGGTAAAACAATTTTATCAAATTGCTCGTGCCAGAACCTCTGGGTTGAGATTTCCGTAGATAAGGACTGGCCAAATGTTGTCAGCCAACCTCAGAGAGATTTTGTAACTTCCCAAAAATAGTTTAGGCAGAAAATGTAAGGGCTGGTTTTCTGTAGATAAAGAACGACCGATCGTTGTCGCAGCCTCGGAAAGGAGAATTTTACAATTTCCTCAAAACAATTTTGCTTGCTTGTAGATAAAAGCAAGTGTCCTGTGTTTTAGAAAGTTAGAAATCAACAAACAAAATAAAAGTAAATATTTAACTACAAGTCCCACACATAAGGGTGCTGAAGACTGTCTTGTGTGATTGAATTAACAACTTAATTCTTTAAAGTGATCTGTGTGAAGTGAGGAGTATCCGACCAGAATCTGTATCTTTGATGTATAAGCATTTTAAGTATAAGGTGTTCATTTTATGAATATGGTAGAACTGGTGTGGTTTGTGAGGAATCTAATAGTGACTCTGAACTGTGGGTACCTTATTGGACACTTGACTTTCCCTTTTAAAAAGTTCTACATCTGTTTCCTTTTCCTTCCCTTTCTTTGAAAAGTTGAGCTTTAGATTGTCTATGGTCACACGCGCACCCATTCTATTCCAATCCTTGAGATACTATCACTGTCACTCCTCAGATCTGGATAATATAACTAAAACTGTTGCATAAAAATGTTGATTCACCCACTTTCCTTTGTTTTCTTCCCTTTATTGGAAAAAGTTCTGTGTGACTCTTACTAATTTATTAGATTAAAATGATTCTAATGCCAGATCCTGACTTTAAATTAACTTAGAATCCTTAAGCGATTTATAAACTCTTACCGATATACTGATACTGATCTCTTTGCTGATTCATATGCTACATTTAACAACTTCATTTTTTGAGACTTTCAGTTTTTAGGATTCATTTGAAGTTTTACTTCTTCCAATTCTGAATAAGTTGGCCCAAATTTAGTAAACCAAAATTAAATTTAGTGTTTAGTAACATTTTATTATGAACACTTTATTATAAACTTGTTGATATTATCTGGTTTTCCCTCAGCCCATAAGGAAAAGCCCTTTTTATATTTTATTTCTATATGTCTTCTTTTATGTTCCCCTTAATCAAGTTTTACTTGGAAGGTTTGCCTCTATTTTCTTCCCATTAGCATCACGTAAGCTATTGTATTATACTTTGAGTATTTTAGCTAATTCTGTCTAACTTATGCATAAAATAAAGTTATCATCTGCCTAAGAGTCTTGGCGACAGGAAAGTTGGCAGTAACTTTCTGTTGCATGACTTTGCGTCTTCTTATCCTTTTCACAATCTTGTTACTTTTGTTCTAAACTAGGTAGGAATAACTTACATCTTTAAAACCTGTTTTAGCCCTTATTGCATCTGTTCAGAGAGCTTCACAAAGATTTCTAATGCATTAGGTTAGAATCTTTTAGTCTTTTAACATTGTTTAGTTTTAATATCTTTTAATATTAATTTTAGACAGGATTTTATATTGTTGTATGTCTCTTTTGACGCTTTGTTATCCGCCCTGGGTCTCTTTAAAGAGGGCAACATATAAGTCTGATTAAATAAATAAATAAATCTATTGAATTCAGTGTTTATGCAAATGCAAAATTAATCTTTTAAATTTTATTTCCTGTGGTTTGAGGTTTCTGCATATGAACGAATGTTACAAAAGATATGATCTCTTTACCCTACTTGCTTTCGTTTGCTCATACGTGCTGCGTTCTGATACTTTGTCACTGTTATCGAGTTAAAAGGACTCTAAATCTGCCAGAATTTTTGGCAACAATCCCTGATAAACCTATTTCATGAATCTGAAGCGTCTCTGGTAAACTACAATTCTATTGAGCTCAAGATGTTTATTTAAATACTTATTGCCTCAGGAAATAATATTGTCCGTAAGTTTGGGTTGCACCGTTGCCTGCCTTCCTCCCTGTCCTGCCCACCCAATAGTCCAACGGCATTCACTCCCCTGTTTTCCATCACTTCCCCGTACTTTATCCCACAACTCAGAAAGAAATGCAATCCCTTCTGGATTTTGTAGTACCTGAATTTTATTCTACTACTACAGGTCCGGTTGCAGCTGCCTTTTAAAAGCAATAGTAGCTGCTGTACATTTTGTTGAGGCTTCTGTTAATTTAGTTTTAAGACAAACTTATTGTTGCTGCCCTTTTACTTAAAACTTGGTACTATCTTTCTGGTGCTTGTCTCCCCAAGTATAAAGCACTATTTTATTTTTCCCTCTTGACATGTTACAGGTTTTTTTTCCACTTCATATTCAATTGGTGCATTGCACTGTTTTAACATCCTATATTCCCTTTCCCCTTACCCACTGATGGTGAATTCCATGAATATGAATTTTGTATCTTTTCTTGTAAACCTGCTTCATAATCCTAACCAAAACCTTAAAAATTTTGACCTGGTATTATTTTGTGATGATTCCTGTTTTCAGGGATCATCTTGTCCTCTACCCATGATTTTGTTCAACCTTGGCAGTGATGAAATTGCTCTTTTAAACTATTTGGCAGATATTTTAGAAAAAAAAAGGGCCATGTCATTTTATTATTTCATGTGCCTTGCCAATAATCTGTTTTTCTTTTGATAACATTTTTACAGTTCTAAATAGCCTTTTCTCAGGTTGAAGGGACCTCCTGTGTAGGAGTACGTTATGCTTTTGGTATGGATGGCATCTGGATACACTCTGATGGTCGCAAGATGGTTCCCAGAACCCTCCTGCCTTATTTGGTCCAAATCCAACATGTTTGGTTTGTGTTTCCAACATGTTGGAAACAGGGGAAATATTTATATCTGCCCTCTAAAAAAAGAATGATTTGCCCTAGTGTCATAGCTGTGACACATAAGGTATGTTCTAGCTATGCAATAATTGCAATAATTAAAATGTGCAACATAAGCAATTTAACATACAATGAAGTCTTGCTACTGTGTAAATATCTCCTGTTTCATTTTGGAGACCTTTTTGTAATTAAATTTATATCAATGTATTTGGTAAGATTTTGAAATTATCAAGTACAAGACTTCAAAATAACAGCAAGTTATGGTTTAAGTAACATTACACATCGGGAAGCGATTAGCAATTTTTGCATGTGTTCAAAATACAGTAACTACTACTGCATAGATCCTCAATAATGCTTAATTATACCAAATGATTTGTTGCTATGAGACAAAGTTACATCCATATACAAAACAATTTTATCTATAATGCTGCTGTTTTAAAAATATATGCTTGTTCTGTTGTGTCTTTGCTTGTTCTGTTGTGTCTTTGCTCTGGTAGATAAAGCTAACAATGTTGATAAATTTCTCAGTGTGAGACTAAAGTAAAACTTTACATTCGTACTCCTTTTAAGAAAAAAAAGAGACAGACTCCTGTTTGAAAAGCCTAGCTTCATATCTGTAGCAAATTAATGGAATAATGTTTAGTTATTTCCCAAATATCCCAAATTTACATGATCTTGGCTGGACAAAATAGACCAAGAGTTCTATTTTGCTAATCAAGAAATAAGGAAAGTATCTCAGCATCTACCTCAGCATCTACAATGTGTCAATCATCTCAGAGTTCTGGGGAGATTGAGTGTTATAATTATGAAACAGGCCTTAATTGACCTGATTGTTTGCCTTTGTCTAACTGTTTATAAGAGCTAATCTAGCATCATTTAGAGCTCTTTCTCCTTGATGATACAACTTACGGGTACTCCAATATGTTCTCCTTTGATGTTCCACAAGAAAGATATCCATGTACTTGTGCTCTCATAAAATTGTCTCAGATAATTCTATTAGCAGGTTGTAGCAGTAATACCAAAGGCTCCTGAACATCCACAGCATTCCCTGTATTCCTAATGAAAGTATTTCAGCAAAAGAACTGACTCCAACCTCGGCTCAAAGAGCCTTGCTGAACCACAAATCCAGCGTGTGGGCCAAACCGCTTCACATTGCAAAAAGGTATCCAAATGAACTGATAAACATTGTTCCTGATCAACGACATCGTAGAAGCCAAAGCACAGATATCAGCATGCCATCTAATTATTTTGATCTAAGTCCTATGGTTGAAATTGAAGTTCACCCCAACGTAAGAGAACTAAGTGCTGTGACCAAGAAAGCAAAGATTGAACTGTTCCTGTTTTGTCTAGATGGACTTTGGTCTGTGACGGGATTCTCCGTCTCGCCATAAGACTGTGGTCCTGTGACGTATGCTGTTAGCTCCATGCTGGACAGATAGTTTGATGTGCTTTTTGCTTCAACTAAGGAAGAAACATTTTCAGTCCAAGGCATGATGAAACAGCTTATAGGAAACAGCACACTGTGTTGGTTTCAACTGAATTTACGGGACATGGGATATTGCACCATTGTTAGTTAAGAAACAAATAAAACTGAAGCTTTATGTAAAAATAAAAAACCCTGCTGATTTAAGTATGTCTAGAGAACTAATTTTAGTACCAGAGAGCAAAAGACCTGAATATAACTATGAAGATTGGAGTTCAAATAGTTTCACAAAGCTTGTCAAAGATGTTCATAGTTTTATAGAACTTACAAAATGCTAGATGTGAACCTATGCTTTATATGATCGACTGATAATGTGTCCTAGTTTTTAGAACCCCTAAAGAATAAATCTAGAATAGTAACATTTAATCCTTAAATGTATAAATACTTAGAAGATCTTGTTGGTACAAGTACTACTACTGCTCCACCAGAAGTAAAAGACACATACATTATAAGTAATCTGCTTTCTTTTGCTATGGAAATGACGTAGTTGCACCTCCTGTTTCCTTAAGGAATAGGATGAAAATAGATATGAAAGTAATATGCCACTTTGAACCATAAGTTTGAAGTAGAAGCTGAGATACTGAGATAATTGTGAGATGATAAAGTATACAATGACCAAATAGATAGATTTTTGTAAGTTAGATTGTGAGCCAATGCTCTGGACAGTTAAGTAAGAGTTTATATAAAAGTTCTGTATGTGAAGAAATGTGTATGTGAAGAAATGTGTATGTGAAGAAATGTGTATTGAAGTGTTGTCCTATAGGACAAAAACGGGGGATTGTGAGAGAGAATTTTTGATTCATATTATTTACAAGCAAGTGCAGCCATTTTAATTGAAAGTAGAATCAAAATGTCACTGTGACCTCTACTAACCTCAGCAGGTGGCTCAAGACAGAACTACGCGTGACTCATACTGACCACGTGTCTCACGTGTATCTTGCTAACCGCAAAACATGACTCATACTGACCACGTGCTCACGTGTATCTTGCTAACCACAAAACGTGACATGACCTAGTACTAGAAGGTATATAAGGGAGGAGAAAAGACAGGAAGGTGGGCATTGCAAACACGGGATCCTAGGGAAACCTGTCTTTGCTTTGTTCCAAATTTCTATATTATTGGCCAATCTTAATATTACTTGCATCTCTTTATTATTAAGGTATTGTACTTTATAGAATGTGTTCTGATTTTATTTGGCTTATGCATGCAATAAATTAATTAATAATATTTTAAGATATTGTGCCTAGAGTCCTTTTGTGTGTAGCAGCTGGGGAAAATAGAAATAAAAGTTCCCCGACATCCACAACAGTTATATCAGGTGTGTTATGAGTCAGATGTCTATCTCTATGGATTTTAAAGTCCCACAGGATCTTTACAAGTGAGCTGTGTTTGATCATTAACAATACAATTATAGGTTATGCAAATAAGCTTTAGAGAGTCTTGGGTTCAAGTGGCTCCCCATTCCCAAAGCTACAGTGATACCTCGCTTAAAGAGCATAATCATTCCACGAGATTGCTCTTTAAGCAACTTTGTTCTTTAAGCGAAACACCATTGTGAGTAACCAATTGTGACTTCTGGCGAAGGGATTCCAAACCCCAATTTAGTTGTTAAGCGAGTTTTTGGTTGGTTTTAGTTGTTAAGCAAGGTGACCAGTCAGAGAAAATTCTGTTCTTTAAGCGAGTTAGTCTCTAAGTGAGGCGCTCCTTATGTGAAGTTTTACTGTGTTTTCCTTGTAATCTATGAAAGCTCATACTACTGTGAATCTTAAAAGATGCCACAATCTCCTCACACTTTTCTTTTATGTCTTTGTTATACAAACAGTACTGGTTACACTTCAGGGTCTGATGGAAATTCTTTATTACTAAATGGAGCAGAAGCTAAGGCTTTAAATCAGGGGTCAGCAACCTACAGCCCGTGGGCCGGATCCAGCCCATGGCACCAAGTCATATGCCCCCCCTCGCTCTCCTCACTGCCGCCAGAAGCGGTGGAAACAGCCGTAAGCACATCCGTGGCTATCATAAGCATGTTTACAAGTGACAGATGTGTTTTGCGGCAGCGTTTACAACAGTTGCAGACACATTTTACAGCAGTGTTTACAGCAGGTCTCCCACCACCCCAGCCTCCTAAACTGTCTGAGGGAGTGTGACCCGGCCCCCGATTTTAAAAGGTTGCCAACCCCTGCTTTAAATAGACAAAATATGAAGAAGAAAGTATGCTTCTCTGAAAAACAGTTTTCTGAACCTACAGTCTGCATAGTTCAAAACTTGTCTTACTAGAATTATCATATTTTTTTCCCTTTTCTTCCAGTTAGTAAATATCCTGAATAGACACAAACAGAATTTGCTCCTAATATTGTACATTTGTTTAGCCAGGAGCAGGTTTTAAAATGTTTGCTGGGGATTTAGTAATAGCAAAATAGTTTCCTGTTCTTTAAAGAAAGGTATTTCAATCTTGGCATACATTTTGCATACACAACATCATTGTGTACTTCCCGTTCCTTCCCTCTATACATGCCTGCTGGCCTTTATAAAGATTACAATGTTAACCATGACCAAGATTTCCCGGTAAGTACAGTACTGGGATATCTTTTCTGCAAAATAGGTTTGACTGATGTTTCAGCAACAAGACAACTGGTCTTATTTAGGAAAACTGGTCATTTTCTTACAACCACGTGGCTGAAATCCTGTTGTGCAGTTATGGAAATGGTATAACTTTTTGAGAGGCAAATTGCTATAAATTGAGAAATCTCCAAAGTACTGTACTTATTTCTTGCATGATGAGTAACATGATAGCTGTAAAATGGCATTCAAGTTATGAAATCTTAATTTATAACAATTTGCTTTCAGAAATTATGCCACTTGTGTAACTGCTCAACAGGATTTCAAGCCACGACAAGTCATGCCCCAACAATTTGATTTGGGATGAGCGGGAATATGCTTTCAAGAAGGACCTATTAACTTCTTCTTCCATGTATAGATGAGAAGTGAAACTGCCAAAATGAACTCATCCTTTGGTGATTTTATTCCGTAGTTCTTTTCGACTGACCTAGTGTGAGACAGATTAGCTAGCAAAAGGGTGCTATTCAGTGATGGGATGTCCCCGGTTCCAGACGGTTCCCTGGAACCGGTAAGAACAATTTCGGAGGGTTCTCCGAGAGGGTAGTCTATTTTTAAGGCGTCCGGTTCCGGACGCCTGAAAAAAAGAAAAAAAATTTTTTTTTAATTGGAGCCAAAATGGCTCCAATTCAGTGCGCATGCGCAGAAGTCAATCTGACGCATGCGTGCTGCAATTTTAAATTGCGCATGCGTCAGATTCTGTTTCTGCGCATGCGCACTTGTTTTTGCCGGAGCCGGACCATTTTGAAGTGGCTCTGGCAGTGGCGGAGGGCTTAGGAGGAGGAGCCGTGCCTAGCCGGGCGGCCCAGCGCTCCCAGCCGCAACTCTCCACGGGCGCCCCAAGCCTCGGCGCTCGGCGGTGTGCCTAGCCGGGCGGCCCAGCGCTCCCGGCCGCAACTCTCCATGGGCAGCTCGGGGCCGCCCGGCTAGGCGCGCCGCGGAGCGCCGAGGCTCGGGGCCGCCCGTGGAGAGTTGCGGCCGGGAGCGCTGGGCCGCCCGGCTAGGCGCGCCGCGGGGCGCCAAGGCTCGGGGCCGCCCATGGAGAGTTGCGGCCGGGAGCTCGGGGCTGCCCGTGGAGAGTTGCAGCCGGGAGCTCGGGGCCGCCCATGGAGAGTTTTGGCCGGGAGCGCTGGGCCGCCCGGCTAGGCGCGGCGCCGGGCACCAAGGCTCGGGGCCGCCCATGGAGAGTTGCGGCCGGGAGCGCTGGGCCGCCCGGCTAGGCGCGCCGCCGGGCACCAAGGTTCGGGGCCAGCCCCAACGGTCCCCATTGTAAGAGGGGTTTGTGTTTGGGGTGGGTGGGTGTTTGGGTGTATTTTTATTTAATTATTATTTTATTTATTTATTTTATTAACGGTTTTGTGGGGGGGGGTTGAGGGGTGTGTGTGTGTGTTTTATTTTTATTTTATTTATTTTATTTTTGGCCCCGCCTACAACGTCATGATGTCATGACGTTGGCTCCACCCATGACGTCATGACGTTAGCTCCGCCCCCACTGTGATGACGTCAGGGTGGGGTACTAAATTTTTTATCATCCCATCACTGGTGCTATTGCCCGGGGTACCTCTGATTGTGATTCAGAAATACCACAATCTTCAAGAAGGCTATGTACCCCACCTATTAACTAAAGGCCTTTGACAACAAGTCAATGAGGACACACTGAGCGAACATCAGCACATGTCTCCTGATATGGAACTCTTTTCCAGTGCAGTTTCACGCATGCTCAATTCATAGTGCTTTATGAACAGAGCTTGGTCTGCCTCTCCCAAAATTCCAAGGGGACGTTTCCATCCTCAGCCTTTGGGAGGTACCTGAGACCTCTCTGTTGAGCTGAATTTTGTGCCAAGGACTCCATAGTAGAACAGTGAGGACATATAGTGGAATTAGAATTGGTCATGTTATGTTTTGTTGATATTTTCTCGACTTATATCTCCCAAGCCCGTAAAAGATAAGTGGTCAAGACCTCTCCCACACCTTATAAAAATTGGCCTTAAAACGCTATACAGTGGTACCTCGGTTAATGTAATTAATGGGCTCTCAAGGACATCTCTTACAGTGAAAATTACTTTAACTGAATTTCCCATAGGAATGCACTGAAAACCAATTAATCCGTTAAAAAAAACCCTTCCGTAAACCGAGCCACTATTTTCTATGGATTTCCTTTTATGCGATTTTTATGTTAACTGAGCCTTTTGTTAACCAAGGTTCCACTGTATTGCAAATAATATCTGTATGGAAAATAGTGATCACCCCACTTTACAACTTAAATGTTGTATTACAGTCTTCCTTTGTAAATATTGTATGTTACTTTTGCTAGAAAACACTATTTTCCTTAGTTTTTCATCTTGCTAAGTGCCACTGAATTTATTCTTTGCCACCACACACACTGCAGGTGAAGAAAAGTTGCCCCCTGTGTCAAAACATGAAAGGTGATCACTTTATGCAAACTGAGCCTTTGAACTGCTTACATTCAGGAAGTAGAATATAATTACAGTTCAAATTAATTAAATAACAGCCACATATTATGGCAATGATATATCCACAGCAACAAGGAATGCGAGGATGCTAATAAAAATGTTTAAATAAATGAAATTTTTCCCAACATGTACGCACATTATAGAATCAACAATTCATTAAAATGCTTTGCTTGTCTATGAACTTTTGTTTGGGAATCCAGATGTTGGCTTCTATTAGCAACCCTCCTACATTTTCCATTTGTCTTTTTTAACAGCATTTTATCTCCCATGGAAAATCCATTAAGGAAAAAAAGATGGATTAGGTGCACAATAAAAGAAAAACCCACAGCCTTTAGTCAGCAAGACCTGAACAGAGTTGTCAGTTCTAGGATACTTTGCAGACAATTAATTCGTAGGTAACAGTAGGTCAATAATATCTTGGTGACACATTTTAACAGTTGCGCAAGATATTCCAGTTTTGGGAAGTAGAATCTGAGGGCACCCTTATCTAAAAACTGCAGAGCCAATGTGGTAACATGAATTCAAATGACCTCTTGATATGCTCACTTGGTCACTTTGTGTCAATCATTCACTGTAACCCTGAACTACCAGGGTGTTATATAAGGATAAATTGGGAGGAAAGCACTTTCCTGTCTCTGTCCTAGTTCCTGCCAACCTAGCAGTTTGAAAGCAAGAAATTGCAAGTAAATAAATAGGTACAATTTCAGTGGAAAGGTAACAGTGTTCCGTGTGTTCTGGTGTCTAGTCATGCCTGCCATATGACCATGGAAATGTCTGCAGACACAGACAGCGCTGGCTCTTTGGCTATAAACAGAGATGAGCATAGATGAGTCAGATACGACCAGTGGTGGGCATCAGCAGGTTCGTCCCGGTTCGCTAGAACCGGTAGCATAAATTCTGGTTGGCCCTACCCATCCAGGTTTTGAAATAAAGTACAGTAATACCTCGGATAACATTAGTATCGGATAACACTAAAATCGCATAACATTAAGCAATCGGGGGGGGGGGGAGAATTGCATCAGATAACATTAAGATCCTATGGGATGCATCGGATAACAACCGCTAAAGCCTGTGTGGTTACAATGTATCTCTATGGATCCCATAGGATTTTAACATGCATCAGATAACACTAAAAATCGGATAACACCAAGACTTGTGGAACCAGGTTTTAACGTTATCCGAGGTTTTACTGTACTGTAGTTCTAATTTAGGTGCATCACAGGGCTTTCCCCCTGACCACGTCCACCATACCATGCCCACAGTGTGGTAGCAAAAATTTTTGAGCCCACCACTGGATACAACTGGCTTTTGAGCAAGGTTGACCTTTACCTTTACCGGTACATTATTTAAAGAGAATATAACTGCAACAAGCAAACAAACTGCTATAAAATCAGAAGCTATAAAAGGTGTTTCTTAATCCTTTCCCCCCAGCCATTTCCTGTGTTTTGTAATACAATGTGTATCATTTTTTAAATTCCTGTGTAAATCCTGGAAGGGCAACAACCCAAAGGGTTTTTTAAAAAGGTGCTGATGGCTGTAGTAAAGCTCTCAAGTTTTCCTTCTCATTTTCTGTCCACCTCAGCACGTTTGTAATACTGATGGAGTCTCAGAATTCAGTGTGTCTTGATTGATTGATTTTTGTTTTATTTTGACTTTTGTTTTGCATCTTGTCTGTGAGCAGAGCTCTTGAAAAACAGATTTGCTGTGTTCATCACAGGTTAATAGAAAAATGGAGGCACTGTGTTTTCCAACATCTCTAAAATTGTATGAAAAATAATAAACGTTTTGGTCACATTATTTTGACAGTGAAAATGTATTTATTTCCTTTAAGTCTAATTTAATAATAATAATAATAATAATAATAATAATAATAATAATAATAATAATAATAATAATAATAATAATAATAATAATAATAATAATAATAATAATAATAATAATAATAATAATAATGCTATTGTTATTTTTTTATATTGCCACTGATAACAGATTCCTGTGATGTATGAAGCTTGTGAAGAAGTGGTAGTGGAGTTAACTGACAAAAGCAACAAAGGGGCTATCTTAAACCTGCAAACGCAGAGAGCACTGGCTCTTCAGCTATAAACAGAGATGAGTACTGAATCCTAGAGTTGGATACGACTGACTCCTTTACAATCTTCATTCAGTTTAATGAGAAACTAGAGTAGAGATTAGAAGTCTCTAGTTGAAATCTCAGCTCATCCAGAAATTGGGTGAATTATCATAAAAAAGATAATACAGAAGGAAAAATTCTGTGGAACCTTTTGTTGTTGTTCAGTCACACAGTTGAGTCTGACCCTTTGTGACTCCATGAACCACCGCACCTGGCCAGGCTCCTCTATCATCTGCTATCCTCTGTAGCCCGGCCAGATCTATATCCACCACATCAATGATGACATCTAGCTATCTCATCCTCTGCCTCCCCCTTCTCCTTTTGCCTTCGATCTTTTCCAGCATCAGGGCCTTCTCAAGTGAGTCCTCTCTTCTCATTTGGTGGCGAAAGAACTTGAGCTTCAGCTTCAGTATTTGTTCTTCCAGGATTTATTTCCTTTAGAATTGATTGATTTGATCTCTTTGCAGTCCAGGGAACTCTCTATATTCTTCTCCAGCGCCACAGTTCAAAAGTGTCTATTCTTCGATGCTCAGCCTTCCTTAAGGTCCAGCGCTCACAGCCATATATTAATATTGGGAAGACCATTGCTTTAACTATGTGGACTTTTATTGGCAGGGTGATGTCTCTACTTTTTATTATGCTGCCTAGGTTTGCCATAGCTTGCCGCCCAAGAAGTAAGTGTGTTTTTATTTCATGGCTGTAGTCACCATCTGCAGTGATCTTAAATCCGAAGAAGTAAAGTCTGTCACTGCTTCCATTTCCTCCCCTTCCTATTTGTCAGGGAGTGATGGTACCAGATGCCATGATCTTGGATTGTTGTTTTTTTATGTTAAGTTTCAGGCCACCTTTTGCACTCTCCTCTTTCACCCGCATCAAAACGCTCTTTAGGTCTTCTTCACTTTCTGCCATTAGGGTAGTGTCATCTCCATATTTCAGGTTGTTGATATTTCTCCCAGCAATCTTAATCCCAACCTGAGCTTCTTCCAGCCCTGCGTTATGCATGATGTACTCTGCATATAAGTTAAATAAGCAGGGTGACAATATACAGCCTTGTCATACTCCTTTTCTCTTTTACACCACTGGTTTGAAAGCCAGGCTTACTGTACCTGTGATCCTCCAGATGCTATTACATTGCTGTTTCCAGCAGTGCCAAAGGCGAGGCCAGGTGAGAATTGTTGTTCAACAATATCTGGAAGGCAGGAGGTATTAAATTCTTGTGGAACCAGCTTCTTTTTTATGCCATCCCAATACTTAACTCGGAAGGGTTAGCTTTGGTTTTGACATGAATTCGATGAATGTCTTATGATTCGGTTGGATGGTCTGGCAGCTTTTGCAATGTAACGAAAACCATGTTCTTTCAATGAGTTGCCACCACAAAACTTAAGCACCCATGAAAATAATGGTTACATTGACTGAAAGCTTGTCTCAGCGACTTTCAGAAATGCAAAGAGCCATTTGCCAAAAATACAAATCGATGATGTCATTGCTTCTGAAAGTTGCCTTGAAAAAATGCAATCTTCACTGGGGGGTTGGTTTTCGGCAGCCCAGCAACCAAACCACACAACCGATTCAGGTGAGCCAAAGTGTGTTTGAAAGAGGAAATAACAAACTTTGTGGTGACACTATTACATTTGAAATTGGACTTTGGGGGGAAACTATGACACATTTTACAAAAAAACACTCAAATGAGGTCACAAAAATGCAAAAATAAAAGGGGAAAACATGTTAAAAACTGAATATAACAACTTCCCGAAGCAGAAATCAACAACAAAGATATTAAGGAAAACGTGACTCATAAAAATGACATTTTGGGGGGTGAGGTCGGTTGGTGGTGAGCCAGTGACCCAACAGATCAACCGATCGAAATGATCCAAAGTGCTATTGATAAAAGGACATAATAACCCTTCTTGTGACACTTATACAATTTGGATTGGACTTCAGAAACATTTTCTATGAAGGTTTAAAACAACAACAAAAAACCCTTTCTTGCTAACCTTCCTTCCTTCAAAAAAAAGTATCTCTCCAACTCTCGCCTTCTCACTGGATGTGGAAGTAAACAGGCTGTCAACCTGTTCATTCAAATTCACATCAACAAATCAAATTCACGAACTAAATCCCTAACGGTAGGGTCCTTAGACTCTACCTGCAGCTTTTTTTTTTTTTTAGATTCAGCTTCAACAGTCCAGATATTTGAAGGCAAAGATGTAATGACAACATTTAAATATCCATTCTAATACAAGGATTGTCAAAGAAAACTTTTCACAACTTTCAATATAAGAAAATTGTTTACAGTTTTAAAGGGATAGTTCATGGCCCAAATCAGAGAGGGAGGTATATACCTCACCTCAAAATATCAGGGTGGGGATAGTCACAAATCCCTGGTTTTTAACTGTTTTGGAACATTCTTGCGTGTCAGAATAGGTCAAGCATTCAGGTGGAGAAGCAAGCAATCCACAGGACTGTATTTAAGAGCATATGACATACTGTAGAATTATATGGATCTCGTGTTTGTAATGGATGATCACAGCTGAAAAGATCTGTCATAGAGTCAGAATTTCAAACCACCCTGGCTATTTTAAGACATTCAGTATTCTCATCAAAATCTGAATATATGAAGACAAGAGGACAAACAAAATAAAAGGCAAAGGTAAAGGTCGGCCTTGCTCAAAAGCCAGTTGTATCAGACTCTAGGTTTCAGTGCTTATCTCTGTTAACAGCAAAAGAGCCAATGCTGTCTGCATCTGCAGACATTTCCATGGACATGTGGCAGGCATGCCTCGAATGCGCAGAATGCTGTTTACCTTCCCACTGAAGTGGTACCTATTTATCTACCTTCAATTTCTTGCTTTCGAATTGCTAGGTTGGCAAGAGCTGAGACAGACATTGGAGCTCATTTCATTGTGTGGTACTTGGGTCACAAACTGCTGACCTGCCAACCCTTCAGTCATCAAGTTCAGCGTCTTAACCACTTGAGCCACCACATAAATAAATAAATAAATATTTTTTTTAAAAAAAAAGGTAGTCGCCTGCTATCCTCAAAATCCACTTGCTGCATCTCATCTCTTCCCTTATGCCAAACTCCCCAACCTAAGAAAAGGCAAGCCCTCAGGAACTCTCATTCCTAGACGCTTGCCAGCCCAATTCTGGCTCTGCAAGGCTCCCATTTTCTTTTGGTGGGATTTGCACAAGAGAACTCCTTCACTGGATCAATTTGTGGCCACAATAAAGAAAACAAGAAAATCCAGCAAAAGATCCTCAAAAGTCACTTCAAAGGAAGACATCCCACTGAACACAGCAAGGAAAACTTCGGCATAAATACAGCTTTGGAAGTGGTAGCCTTGTCAGTCTGTGCAGCATATCAGAGAGTAAATAAAACAAGACAAAAAACGTTGTGTGGACTTGATCCACGAAAGCGAACATTAAAATACAGCAGTGCTACAGCGTTTTGGGCTTGGGTTTCTTTTCTTTTTTCTTTTTTTGTCTTTTTGTTTTGTTTACTCTCTGATTCTGCATGAATGACATTTTGGCATAATGCTGCCAACGACCATCCTGAGCTATGTTGAAACAAGAAGAAAATTTTAAACCAGGAGCCAAAAGTGCACTTCTACTTCCCCTCTTTCACATAAATCTGTGAAAACCAATTAAAACAAAAATAAGTAAATAAAACTTTTTTAAAAAATAGAAATCCGCTGGTAGAATATTATTTCAAAGGCTTACCTAATTTATCTCTGTCTCTGCAACTTATATTTTTGATTTTAAAAAAAAATGTGCTCCTTGGAACTTTAAAAAGGAACTTCCCTCCAAGGTGCCCCGTTTAGGATTCTCCCCTAGTTAAGGGTGTGGACGTGCGGCCGATCTCATCGTTTCCCCCTGCTAGCCGCAGTTCGGCAAAGGAGGATGCTCCACCCGCCTGCATCCCGCCTCCTTCGGCAGCTGCCCAGATGTGCCTCTCCGGGCTGGACCCGCCGGCGCCTCCGCGCCGCCCTCAGGCTTTGGCCATTGGCGGCTCGGGGGCTCCCCTCGCCTCCTGATGGGCTGGAGGCAAAGTCCGTCTCCAAGGCGGACCCCCGCGGGTGGGCGAGTGGACAGCCTCCTCCTGCTGGGGCAGGAAAGAGCAGGCGCTGCAGCTGCAGTGATGTGGCACTGAGGGGGACGGGGTGGTGGTGGTGGAGTGTCCAACCGAGAAGGGTCCTTCATGGACCTATGACGAGAATCCCCCCCCCCCTTGGCTGACTCCATAGCCCCTGAAGCCTGTCCGGAGCCCGTCCTCTCCTCTAAGCAGGAAAGAGGCGACACCTATTCCAAGTCACATTAAAAAGGGAACTATGCAAATCCTGGTTTCCTGCCTCTAAACCAGGGATTCTCAACCTGCGGCCTGTGGGCCGGATGCAGCCCATGGCACTCATCACCACACCCGGAAGTGCCATGTGGTGGAGGAAGGGCAAAATGGCCATCCGGCCCCCGAAACTGTCTGAGGGGCCGTGACACCCCCCCCTCCTGTGCTTAAAAAAGGTTGAAAACTCCTGCTCTAAACTGTAGAAAGATGTAAACTGCTGTTGTCTCATTTATACACCTAAGATTGAGCCTGGCTGGACTACATACTCCATTCCATGTTAGCCTGAGGAAGTAGTGTTGAACTACGAAAGATTGCAAGGTTTTGAATGTTTAAAGTGACCAGGAATAGGTATCATCTCTTTCCAGCATTTGTTTGAATTTCTGATGGGGGTCGCACGGCTGGATTCTGTTTATTTTTCCTCAGATGGGGAAGAAGTAGAAGCAGTGACAGAGTTTACTTTCTTGGGAACAAAACTCACTGCAGATGGTGACTGGAGCCATGAAATAAAAAGGTGATTGATTCTTGGGAGGCAAGCAGTGAGAAACCTGGGGAGCATAGTGAAAAGTAGAGACATCATATTGAAAACCAAAATTCGTATTGTCAAAGCAATGGTATTCCCTGTGGCAATGTATGGTTGTGAGAGCTGGACCATTAGGAAAGCTGAGCGCAGAAGAATAGATGCCTTTGAGATGTGGTGTTGGAGGAGAGTTTTGAGAGTCCCCTGGACAGCAAGGAGAACAAATAGGTCAATCTTAGAAGAAATTAACCCAGAATGCTCCTTAGAAAGTCAAATTGTAAAGATGAAGCTAAGGTACTTTGGACACCAAATGAGAAGAGAGGATTCGCTTGAGAAAGCCTTGATGCTGGGAAAGGTGGAGGGCAAAAGAAAAAGGGGGCTGCCAAAAATGAGATAGTTGGATGGTATTGTGGAGACAATGGGCACAGAACTGAGCGAGTTGAGGAGGATGGTGGAGGACAGAAGTGCCTGGCGGGCAATGGTCCATGGGGTCACAGAGGGTCGGAATCGACTGTGTGACTGAACAACAACAGTGAGTCCCTCAACTTCCTCAGGAGAACCTCCTGAAAGTTTCCCACTTTCCAAATAACAGGGCTTCATGGCATTTCCAGAGTTATGGAACATCTGTTTCTTTAGGAATGTTTCTCCCCCTGGCGTTTCCAATAGAAACCATGGTTTCTAATTTGTGTTTCTGAGAACACTTGGAATGGTCCTTTCTTTGGCAGACTTTTATTTTCGGTTGAAAACTTTTGAAGTAGTAGCCGTTTTGGTCTGTGTTTCAAGCATATCACAGAGTAAACAAAGCAGAAAACAAAAACAATGTTGTGGAACTTTAAAAACTAACTGCTGTATTTTAGTGTTTGCTTTCGTGGATCAAGTCTACTTCGTCAGACATAAGAGTGAGACTTTGTGGCGTCAATTTGTACACACACCAGGTACACAGGCATGCAATAGTTGTCTTGCATAACAGATAAGTTTACAAATCAGTGTGGCTTTTTATAGCTGGTAATATCAGAAGACCCCTGATTGGTATTCAGATTTACAATGGAAGCTTGGTTAACAAACAGCTTAGGTAACATAAAAATTGCATAACAAAAGGAAATCCTTAGAAGATAGTGGCTCGGTTTATGGAATTTTTTCCAGAACAGATTAATTTATTTTCAATGTATTTCTATGAGAAATTGCATTCAATACATTCCTGTGGGAAATTCAGTTAAAGCAATTTTTGCTATAAGAAACACATTGATTATGTTAACCGAAGTTCCACTGTACTGTGAAGTTTGGCCCTGTTGAGTTGCAAAACATTAGTAAGGTAAAGGTTGCCCTTGCTTGAAAGTCGGTCGTATCCAACTCTAGGGTGTGGTGCTGATCTCTGTTTATAGCTAAAGAGTCAGCACTGTCTTTGTCTGCAAATGTTTCTGTGGTCATGTGGCAGGCATGACTAGACACTGTAGTGCATGGAATACTGTTTAGCCTCCCACCTAAGTGGTACCTGTTTATCAACTTGCAATTTCTTGCTTTCAAACTGCTGGTTTGACAGGAGCTGAGACAGAGATGGGAGTTGACTCCATCATGTATTTGTTTATTTATTTATTTAGTCACACTTCTGTCTGGAGACGCAACTCGGTTGGCAGGAGGTTCCATTGGGCCGGAGCAGACACAGAGAAGGCCCTCCTTCTAGTGCTACAGAGATACACCTCTCTAGCCAATGGCACGATCAGAGAGCCTCTTCAGTCCACTCTGGTGGGACGGACAGATGTTCTTGGGGTGATGCGGTCGCTTAAGTATCCTGGCCCACTACCATGTAGGGCTTTAAAGGCAATTACAAGGCACCTTGAATTGCAGTCGGAGTCAAACCAGCAGCCAGTGCAGCTCCCGCAGTTTTTAACATTGTGTGATTTTTTTTCTGCCCATTTTGGAATCTGCCGCCCCTGCCGCCTCTGGGGAAGCCAGGGGACCCGATCCACGCTGTTCCCGATTCCCCCAGACCTACTTGGGTAGTGCTGCAAGGCAAAATGCTGGGGAAATAATCCCGGCGTTTTGCCTGACAGCACTACCCGGGTAGGTCTGTGGACGTTGGAAACCATGTTCCCTTCACAAGCAAAGGGCTATCTGATGCTGGAATAGCTCTTTGCTTGTGAAGGGAACCCCTGCGTCCACAGCTGGGGGGTGGCTGGGAAGCCGATGGGGGAGTCCCCTGTCGGCTTTCCAGCCACCCTGCAGCTGTGGGCGCAGAGGCAGGGTGGCTGAGAAGCCGAATGGGGACCACCCGTTCAGCTTCCCAGCTACCCTGCCACTACGAATGATTACCTCGAATAACGCTAACAGATCGTTACCCAATGCAACAATTTGTACTAAATTTTGCATTGTTATTCCATTTTAGCATTATCTGATGTAATTGTTATCCGAATTATTACTGTATTAAAATTGGCTAGACTATTTTTGACCAGAAGCAGACAATTTCAATAATTTTATCTTGGCTTTTTACAAGATCTTCTTTTATACATGAAGTAGAGCGACTGATTCTTGGGAGGCAAGCGATGAGAAACCTGGGGAACATAGTGAAAAGTAGAGACATCACATTGCAGACAAAAATTCGTATAGTCAAAGCAATGGTATTCCCTGTGGCAATGTATGGTTGTGAGAGCTGGACCATTAGGAAAGCTGAGCGCAGAAGAATAGATGCTTTTAAGATGTGGTGCTGGAGGAGAGTTTTGAGAGTCCCCTTGAGAGTACCGTAATTCTTTCAAAACGTCTTATCTTTTTGAAATGCAAATTGTTAATTGTGATATGTCTGCATAGTATGAGATTTCTCTTGCATCTGCTCAGTGTAATACACAGTCATATAACACAAATAGTAAGTTTGTAAAAAGAATGTAATTAGTTAACACTGTGAATATTACTACTGTGTGTACTTTTAATTCAAAAGCCTTCTTTTTAAATCATGTCGGAAGCAAACAAAGGTGCTTTCTGGGTTGAAAGGATTTTTATTGGAGGAACTCTGCTCAGGGGACATCCGAATGAGGCTCCTTTCATGTATCCAAGATCTTTTCCCACCAAAGTGGTCCCTACTTATCTACTTGCAATTTCTTGCTTTTGAACTACTAGGTTGGCAGGAGTTGGGACAGAGATGGGCGTTCATTCTGTCATGCAGTACTTGAGTCTTGAACTGCCGACTTTCAAGCTAACAAAGTGAGCTTCTTAACCACTGAGCCACCGCAGCCCCCCCCCCCAAAAAAAAAAAAAAGATGAAAGAGGAGTACAGAACCTTTTGGCTGGAAGGAACATAGGAAGCTCTTACACTGATTCAAGACAGCTGGTTCATCTTAAGCCATTTTAATAAAAATTCATTGTTTGATGACATCACTGATGATCTAATAATTCTGCTGATGCAGGTCTCCTGTGATCTTCTTATATATGTGATAATAACTTCAATATTTCAGTACCCTCTTTATTTCATCTAGTGAGGATGGCTTATGGAGAAAAGAGACTTCTGAAAAAATTTGTTTTTTAAAAAGGTAATCTCATGTGTTGGTATATAATGTACAAATAAGAAGTAGTAATATTAGGAACTTTAAAGTGTTATGTAATCTCTTCACATTAAAAACAGAATGGCTGACAGTGGAAAAATGGCTGAAATCCTGTTGCATAGTGTAGTAAATCATACTAGAGTAGGCACATTGGATCAATGGAACTTATAAAAGAAGAGATTCACCAAATCCTTGCTCATTCAATGGACTTACTCTAGTACAGTGATGGCGAACCTTGGCACTCCAGGTTTCTTGAACTTCAATTCCCAGAAGCCCTGATCAGCAGGAGTGCTGACTTGTGCTTCTGGTAATTGAAGTCCAAGAAAACCTTGAGTGCCAAGGTTCTCCATCACTGCTCTAGTATGACATACTACACTTAGCAAGAAGATTTCAGACAGTAAGAAAGAAAATAAATATACTAAAATTCAACAGATGCATTCGCTATGTCAGTCACTTTATTTAACAACAACAACAAGGAAATTAGTTGCAACACAGAATGACAACCACTAGAAAAGGTGGGGAAGTGGGTGGGAACACAAGCAGTGGTGGGCATCAGCAGATTTCACCAGTTTGCCAGAACCAGTAGAAGACATTCTGACTGACCCCACCCATCCAAGTTTTGAAATAAAGTAGTCATAATTCAGGTGCAATGCAGGGTTTTCCCCCTGGCCATGCCCACCATACCACACCCACAGAGTAGGTAGTAAAAATTTTTGGAGCCCACCACTGAACACAAGTGTCAGTCATCAAGATTGTGAGTACAAATTGAAGCAATCCAAAGACCAGTGTGGATACTTACCATTGGAAAATAAATATCTCTAGTGTGGATACTCAAGTTACAGATCAAATGTAGTACAGTAAAATGTTTGGCCATTATTTGCACAGAATGTTGTACTAGACAGGATTTTAGTCTGATCCAACATGGATCTTCTTTTACCTTTAACCTGATAACATCTAAGCATGACAAGTGACAATCTGTGTCTTGGACATAGTATCAAACTAGGACTGGGGGCATCTGGGTTCAAATTCCTTCTCAGCCGTGAAAACTCCTAGGGAAGGTGGAAGTAGTAAACTGAACTGCAAATCTTGAAAACCTTGTCAGGATTCCCCTGGGTCAGAAGCAATGTGATGGCACATAAGCAGCATGAAAATAACATTTTGGATTAATAGGTGATTTTGGCATGAATTCTGCAGATTTCTTTTTTAAAAAATTGATAACATTTAATGTTCTCCAAAATAATTAAGAGCATCTGGGACAAAATTGCAAATAAAATGGATTCAGGGAAATTTCATGACACACGTTAACTTTACTACAATTGAATCTGAACTTGGTAAACCTCTCATCTTCAGTGAATCAAACCATGCCCAGTAGGGTCTACAGATAGAGGCTCCTTTGAGGATGCCAGTCAAAAAGTGGGGTCCAAATCTATTCTCTAACAATGGACAGTTTGGTTCCATCCCTCCATTGGTGGGATTCACTGTATATTCATCTTGTTTGATAAAAATTGATTTCCAAAGTGATACTGTAGTGTTATCTTGAAAATGGTGTCCCAATATCTTAAGAACATGGAGTAAACTTGTATTGATTCCACGAAGAGGCTGCATTTCAGGCTTTGATCTCTCCAGCTGATATTTTAAAATAATTTCAAACAAATAATACTTCCTTGATTCACTGAGAATCTATTCATTACTGTGGGATTCCAATGGAAAGCAAATTCTTAGTGGCTGTGATTGTGAACCATTCTGAAAGTATGTACAGTATCTCTTAAAATGTAAACAAAAATTAAGAAACAATTTGCTTTTTTTTTTTTTTTTTGGTAGCTTGTAAGAGTAAGGACACCATGAGCAATGAGTAGAGCGCAATGACAATTTTCTGCAAATGGTGCTGGAGTAAAAGCTGAATCCTTCCAAAGATCTGTATGATTGATCAAAACCTAAATGCACCTCACTACAAACAATGGAGAGACTTACTAAACAGCAGGTATCCAAGATAGAGCGTCAGGTAGGTTGGAAGAATGTATTTTTAAAGAGGCTTAGCAAATGGAAAAGTTTGTTGCTGAAGATGTACTAATGCATCCTTGGAAAGGAATATATAATTACTTTATTTTTGCAGAAGTAGCTAGGAAAAGTATATATTATACTCAAGAAAGAAAACATGGGACCTAAAGCCAATTGTTAATTCCAACTAGAGTGGTCCCATAGGATCAACTACTGAATGGTGGAACATCATTTATATATCCTGTTGATTCTGTAACTTTACTTCATTAGGTTTATTGCATTAGATTTAGACTCCTTGCACATTATATCTCCCCCAGTAATTGAAGCTCAAATGTGAGTACAGAGTCACCCCATATTTACAGGGATTTCCCTCTTGTTTAAACCAGTATTTTCCAACTTTTGATTTTTGGACTTCAATTCCCAGAAGCCTAAGTCAATTCCCCAAAGCACTGTTTAGCCAATGTACTTAGGCTTCTGGAAATTGAAGACTTCCCATGGGACCTGGGCCCCACACTGAGAAATACTGGTTTAAACAGAGGGCAGGGCTGGCTCCCTCATTACATGGCATGCAGCTTCTAATATAGGTAGTACAGTTCAGGGGGCAGTGAATCCCACACTGCCCTTACAGAAGGGATTCTAATGCTGTTTCAGAGAATCTCCTTATCCATTCATAGTAGGGCATTTATGGATTCTAGATGTGATATGGTGGTAAATTGGTAAATGCAACTGCTCATCGAGAGAAACCCCACAGCCAGCATTCCTGACACTCCAAAAATGCAGGCAACTGTAGTGATTCCATATCAACAAATAAGGCAATAGACAGTGGTGGGCAGCAAAAAAATTGCTATCACACCATGGACGGAACCTATGTCATGGGAGGAGCCTACATCATGGGCAGGGCCTACATCATGAGGAATCTAGTCATGCCTGCCATATGGTCATATATTATGTATACATCTGCAAACACAGGAGGCACTGGCTCTTTGGCTGTACATGGAGATGAGCACTGCACCCTAGAGTCAGATATGACTGACTTTTAAGCAAGGGATACATTGAACCATTTGCAGGGACAAAATCTGATGGGGCAGGGCAGGGAGGTGGGCATGGCCACCCAATTTTGCTCCCCTCCACCCAAAGGTCACCCAATTTTGCCACCCCCCTGCTCAGAGGCCACCCAATTTTGTTAACCCCCCCTCCCAGGGGGTTGCAACTTGCAAACCTGTTGCTGCCCACCATTGCCAAGAGCTCTTCATTACCTATTCAAGGTCATGCCATGCTCATACTTCACATGGCAATATGGAGAGCTTCCAACACTATTCCATCTTCTTTTATGGAATTTTGTATCCAAAAAAGAACCAACACAAAACTTTCCAGAACGGGTCAGGCCCCTGGCCTGAGGCAGCACAAGCCAACTCCCAGGACATTCTGTTCATAATGCTCTTAGAACTTAATACAGAAAGCCAGGCACTTGGGCTCCTCTGACTGTGTGGAAAGCTACACTCTGTTTCTGAGAGCCTCCTTACCCACGCATAGCAGGGCAGCAAAGTGGAGAAGGTGGTGGAATTGACAGTAGTTTGTTTTGGCAGAAGTGCTGCTTTTCCCACCTGAAATAGAAGGAACCCTTGGACCAATACAGCTGAGAGAGCAAGGGCATGCCTATCAAATATCAGTATCTCTGCAGAATATTGGAATGAGCAGTTAGATATCAGATCGCAGGCAAAACGTTGCGTTTTCTTCTCAACTCCCCTATCTGGAAACTGGCTCTCTTTCCATTTGGCTTGACAAAAGTTTCATGTAACATTGAAACAGTTATACACGCACCAATAGATTTCCTTACAAAAGAAATCACCTTGAACATTTGATATCAAAATATTTGCTCTCTTGTTCACTCAAGAGTTCCATTGGTTTGAGCTGACACAGTAGACCACAATCCTAACCACCACCACCACTTAGTGTTGAGGCCTAGAGGTAGTTTGAGGTCATATTGTTGTCTCTGTGCTCATCTCCTGGATTGCCATGGAAGAGATGGGTACATTTATACCTCCCTGATACCTGTGTAGGTTCTTCTGCTGGCATTAGTTCACCAAAAGACCCAGAATGGGGCGTTCTGTGAGGGGGGGGGGCTCACTTTGTTTCTACTAGATCTATTGTTGCTCTGTCAGTCTGAGATTAAACTCTTCGGGATTCATCTACTACTCTAGCTTTAACCAGACAAAGAAACAGGAAACTTTTGTAGTCCATTGAACAAATAACAAGGATTGGAATGTTGCAGAATACAGTCAAACCTCACATAAAGAGTACTTTGCTTAAAGAGTAACTTGCTTAAAGAGCAGCATTTTCTCTGAAAGTTCGCTTTGCTTAACAAATAAAACCAACCAAAAACTTGCTTAACAAATAAATCAGGGTTCGCAATCCTCCCCTCCAGAAGTCACAATTGGTCACTTACAATGGTGTTTTGCTTAAAGAGCAAACTCGCTTAAAGAGCAATCCTGTGAAACACATTATGTTCTTTAAGCGAAGTACAATTGTACTGTATTTTGAATGTTATAGTAGATTTTGCTTCTTCCTGGTACTACTTTGAATTACTTTGCCCGGCACTTAAAGTTCTAGCTTTCTTATTTTGAATCACAGATTAAATCCTGCTGGGACCTTCTCCCAGGCATGTTAATAAAGGTGTGATATATCTTGGAATAAATCCTACTGATCACAGTAAGTCTTACATCTGTATAAACTAGAATTGGCAAGAAAGCATAATAATAAAAAAGACTATCTCATGAAGCGTACAGTACAGTATATCATTTTTTAAATGATGCATTTAGAAACACAATATCTAATTGAACTAAATTTGCAATATGGTGTACAAAAGGAAACACCTTCCACAGGTCCTAACATCTTGATTATTTTTTTTATCATACTGTACTTCAAATCCAAATACGTAATGTGTTTATTTTAATAATGAACTTGCAAAGTATCACCTTTTCAAAGATAGATTATGCACAACAAGCCTGCATTTTAAGTTTAGATAAATATCACAAGACTGAGACTGGAAATTAAGAAAACACATTTCAGAGCTCAAAACAACTTTAATTCATTCGTCTCAGACCAGCGGGAATTCTTCTTCAAGGCAACTACCTGTTCAGAAGTTTTTGCTGTTCTTTTTGCCACAGTCTACACAACAAAATCAATAGAATCATGGGAAAGCGTAGTAAATAATTTATTTCCTTTGAGATATTTTAAAGGGACATAGCCATGGATTTTACTTTGCCATCCATGGATGGGGAAACATGGTCTTATGGGAAATATCCAGTGGTGGGCTCAAAAAAAAATATTACCACACTGTGGGCATGGTATGGTGTGCGTGGTTAGGGGGAAAGCCCTGCATTGCACCCGAATTAGGACTATTATACTTTATTTCAAAACTTGGATGGGCGGGGCCAGCCAGAATTTCTACTACCGGTTCTGGTGAGCCTGCTGGTGCCCACCACTGGAAATATCTTTGGGATGGACTTAATGATCATTCAGTGACAAATGACACATAACTGTAGGAAGCCTGGGCTGTTCTATATGAATGTAAAGTAACACAAATTAAAGATAAAATTGGAACAAGGATGAATCCCTCTCAGCAAAATCCTATGTATGTTTACTTTCTAGTAAACACTTTAGGAATCCTGACTTAAAACTGTGTCTCTTGGCATGATGACTTACTTGTCAAGATGCTTTTCTCCCTCCACAACTCTGAAACTATTTACAGTACCTGGACTGGTTGTGTGAGACTGTTAAGAGAGAAATCTACTAACAATCTCACATACATTTATTTATTTATTTATTTATTTATTTATTTATTTATTTATTTAAATTTGTTTAAAATGCAGCTCCACCCAGCCACCATAGTATGTAGTTTAGACCAAGAAAATATATGAATTTTGAAAAGACAATATTGTGAAGAAAAGTGGAATGGGATGTGGCATTATAAGTTCAATTGGAAAGTATTATTAGTGGAAACATGTACTAGTCCCTGTGAGGAAAATGGACTTCAATGTGTGTGTGTGTGAGAGAGAGAGATGAATAAAAATATTAGACTGGTTTAGTGTGTCTGTGGCCCCTTCTTTAACATACTTTAATATACAGCATGTTTTGTTTCTAAAGATACAGTACTATTTAAAATTTGTGTGAGCCATAGTTTGACATGGAATATTCCGGATAACATACACACACACACCCTATTTTCATATGCATTTGCATAATCACAGAGCCATCAGTTAATTTATTTATTTTTTCTTGGAAAAGGAGCACACATCTTTTTCATACTTTACACTTTAAGTAAAGATCAGCCTCACTCCAAAGCCAGTTGTATCCAACTCTAGAGTTCAGTGCTCCTCTCCCTTTGCAGCCAAAAAGCCAGTGCTGTCTGCATCTACAGACATTTCCCTGGTCATGTGGCAGCATGACTAAACACCAAAGTGCATGAAATGCTGTTACCTTTCCCACCAAAGTAGTACCTATTTATCTACCTGCAAATTCTTGCTTTTGAACTTCTAGGTTGGCAGGGGCTGGGACAGACGGAAGCTCACTCCATCTTGCATCGCTCAGATCTTGAATTGCTGACCTTCCAGTCATCAAGTTCAGCATCTTAACCACTAGGCTACCACAGTCCCTACACTTTAAGACCTTGTTAACTGCTGGAGCTTATTTCCAATGGAACAGCTGCCCACATCACTCAGTCTTTCCAAACATTGCAGCTCTAGGTCCTAACACCCAGAATTGTAAGGAAAGTCATTGCAAGAAGTAGAGCCTTCTCAGTGGCATCACCCACACTGTGAAATGTTGTACCAATGGATCTGCATCAGATCCTACCCCTGGGCATGCTCAAAAAACAGCTGAAGACCTTCCTCTTTAAAGAGGCTTTTATTGACACCTTCCCTAATGCCACTCAGCATTGAGTTTTGTATTTCATTTATTGTCTATCTAATACATTACCGTGAGGTTTCGGTCTTGTGGTTGATATTGTTGTTGTTCATATAAATTTTTGTAATAATGTACACTGTCCAGAGTGGGAAAAACACCCAGATGGGTGGTAAACAAAAAAATAAATGGTTTCATCTGAGAGCAAAACTATATAAGATGCCAATTTCTCAATTAGAAGATACAGTAATACCTCGATAACATTTGTACCACATAACACTAAATCCACACAACTTTAAGGAATCTGGGGGGGAATTGCATTGCACAATGTTAAAATCCTATGGGATGTATCACATAACGTTTGCTGAAGTCTGTGCTAGTTACAATGTATCTCTATGGAGTTTAACGTTGTGTAATTCATCCCATAGGATTTTAACGTTATGCGATACAGTCAAACCTCGCATAAAGAGCACTTCGTTTAAAGAGTAACTCGCTTAAAGAGCAGAATTTTCTCTGAACGTTCACTTCGCTTAACAAATAAAACCAACCAAAAACTCGCTTAACAAATAAATCGGGGTTCGCAATCCCCCCCACAATTGGTCACTTACAATGGTGTTTCGCTTAAAGAGCAAACTCGCTTAAAGAGCAATCCTGTGGAACGCATTATGCTCTTTAAGCAAGGTACAGCTGTACATGTATCACATAATGTTAAAAATCGGATAACGCTAAGACTCGTGGAACCAAGTTTTAGCATTATCCGGGGTATTACTGTAATAAAACATCATTCTGCAAAGGATAAATTCCTTCAAAGCTAACATCCCTAAGCAATCTGAACTGCTAATGAAGCCCATGTTGTATTTGCCTTCCAATGATCATTCATAAAACTTAGGAAACCTCATGATTGGGTAAACAAGTAGCCATCAACTCTCAAAAAGAATTTTTCTTCTGAGGCTTCATTAACTCTGTTGTATAATTTGGCAGTGACTTAATATCTATGTTTGGTTTAGATTAAACAAAGACTAGGAGTGACCCACTTCCCATAGGCTGGGGCTGCATTGGTCCCCTATAATTCACTGTAGCTGAATTTGTTGCCAATTCTGCTGCCCTGCATACCAGAAAAAAAATGTTGGTGCACTTTGCTTCAGGAAGATGCCAGACAGTACATCTTCCTGCATCAGAAAACCCTTGGGCCATCATGTTGTGATACACCTTACAATGGAGTGGATCATGAAGCAGGATAGAGGTGTCCCACCCAACACATAAGAAATGTCCCCCATCATTGTCATAAACCACCTTTGTCTCACATCTCATCTTGTCACCTGGAAATTAGAGATATTCTAGTCTAGGGGTGGGAACCTTGAGGGGAACCTGGACTCTTTGGAATTGAAGTCTAATTTCACCTGTAGCAGTGGTGGGATTCACCAGGTTTGCCCCAGTTCACCAGAACTGGTAGCAGAAATTCTGGCTGACCCCCATCCATCCAAGTTTTGAAATTTTGTTATTGTTCAGTTGCACAGTTGATTCCAACCCTTTGTGACCCTATGGATCATTGCCCGCCAAGCACCTCTGTCCTCCACCATCTTCCTCAGCCTGTCAGCTCTGTGCCCATTCCATCTACAATACCATCTAGCCATCTCATTTTTGGCCGCCCACTTCTTCTTTTGCCCTCCACCTTTCCCAGCATCAAGGCTTTCTCAAGTGAATCCTCTCTTCTCATTTGGTGTCCAAAGTACTTTAGCTTCATCTTTACTATCTGACCTTCTAAGGAGCAGTCAGGATTGATTTCTTTTAGGATTGAGTTATTTGTTCTGCTCGCTGTCCAGGGTGCTCTCAAAACTGTCCTCCAACACCACATTTAAAAGGCATCTATTCTTCTGCGCTCAGCTTTCCTAATAGTCCAGCTCTCACAACTATACATTACCACTGGGAATAAAAATTGCTTTGACTATGCAAATTTTGTTTCCAAGGTGATGTCTCTACTTTTAACTAGCTTATCTCCCAAGGATCAGTTGCCTTTTTATTTCATGGCTGAAATAACACAGGGCTTCCCCCCCCCTGACCATGCCCACCATACCATGCCCGCATAGTAGGTAGAAATTTGTTTTTGAATCCCATCACTAACTTGGAGGCCCAAGGTTGAGAAATTCTAGCATAGAGGAAACATGCTAGTTCTCCAGGTGTTCTGGAACTTCAATTCCCAGAAGCCCAAGCTCCCCTCAAGGCTACAGGTTCCCCACCCCTGGTCTAGCCTGAAATTCTGGTGAATGGTTCTGGGCTGTTAAGGGACAGTTGCTACAAAAAATGGTTAAAGTCCACATTTGTTTGATTCATAGTGAAAACCTTAGATTTAATGAAGAAAATGTTAACCATCCAACTTATATAGCTCAATAATTTTAATTATAATTGTAACATGTATTGTCACTTCTACTTTAACTAGCAAAACTGGGCTGAACTGTACATTATCGATCTGTCATTACAAGACTGCAAAAATGTATGATTGTCACAGCAGTAATCTCTTGCATTTCTTAGTTTATTCTCTTTTTAAGATTGGTATTTATGGATAGGTGAGTGGTTTGAGTAGTCAATGGTACACCTCTTCAGTGTACTCTACCTAGTAAATCTTGGAAAGGAACACCATAAGTCAGAATTGACTCAGTGGCACACAATTATTATTATTTATGAGCCAAACATGTTCTTATTTACAAATATAACTTTTCAGAAACAAAACTGTGGCTGAATAATATATATGGAACACTTAATATGGTTTTACATCCAATGATGTGTTACTTACAAAGTACAGTTTAGTGCCAAGTGTCAGAACCTATTCTACATGCTCTCTGAATACAAAAATCAATCACTAATCATTTATACAGGCATGTTTTCAGTTTATGCTTATATTTCATGGGGTTATTGACTATGTTTTCCTTCCTCATGCTCTGTTTTCCGTTCCTTTTTTTCTCCTAGTTTCTTAAGAAACCTGCTCCTAGGAATGCGCAGCTTTTCTCTTTCTCTCCTCTCTTTCATACCTTCAGGTTCCTGGGGAAAAAGAAAAAGATGCTGAAAATTAAAATTAAATCTTACTGCTATCTGTAACAGAGTCTGAATGTTGAGGCCTGTGTGGATTACCTGTAAATGGAATCTACTCTAAGGTACCCCCAGGCACATTAAAATATAACCATTAGCCTTCAAAGTGCTACAACATTTTTTTTGTTTATTCTCTGATATACACTAAGGCAGCCATTTGCAACCCCTGGCCTGTGGGCCTAATCTGGCCCATGCATATCATTAATCTGGCCCATGGTGGTGCCCGGCCACCTCTAGGACTGCCCCCGACACTGCCCCACTACCAGAAGTTGTGATATGTCAATTACCATGGCAGGAGCAGCGATCACATGTTTTTTCAGGCTTTTGGACAGGCTCCGCCACTTCCTAGGGCAGCAGGAGCCTTTGTGGAATCTGATTACTCCATTTTTAAACTTTTCCATGGCTCACCCGCTCTGTCTCCGCAGCTAATCCCTGGCACTTGGAGAATTCTGTTGGTGTGTGGTGCTGACATCAGTGCCTGGTTTCCTGGCTCTTTAGTACTTTCTGGTTCAGTGCCGGGAAACCAGGTGCTAACATCAGTGCCACGCACCAATAGAAGTTTCCAAGCGCCGGGGATTAGCTGTAGAGACAGAGTGAGGGAGCCACGGAAAATTTTTAAAAATGGAGTGTTTGAGCTTAGCAAAGACTCCTACCGCCATAGGAAGTGGCACAGCCTGTCCAAAAGCCCTGAAAAATGTGTGATTGCAGGTGCCACTGCACACCGGAGCGCTGCCATAAGTCCATGGAGCAATCATGCCTCCAGCCCCCTGGCGGGAAGTGTCAGGCGGGCCCGGCCCCTGGTGGGAAAAAGTTGCAAACGCCTGCTCTAAGGGAAGTATGCAAATTTGTGTTGGACTTCAGCTCCCAGAATTCTCATGGGCATCATGGCGACAACTACTTTGAGACTACTGTACTGTATATTTAAAACAACATCAATTCTGCTTACCACTAAACTGAATTATACAACTACAAACCATTTTAGAAACCTTAGTTTTAACTGGGGGAAAGGCTACAATATGTCACTATCATCATCTCACTTTTTTCCTTGTCTCACCATCAAGGAGCTCAGTATAGCATTAATGGTACCTATTTTTATTGACAGAAAGCTGAGAAAGGTTTGAACAGTCTCAAAACCACTCAGTGAGCTTATGGTTGTTCAGGAAACTGAAACCTGATCTCTCATATCCTACAGCAAAGCCACAGTTTAGAAAAATTATTACCATATTTGCTAGCATATAAGATGCATGAGACTATAAGACACACTCCATTTTTCATGTGTATTTTAAGGGGGGTGTCTCTTATACGTTGGCAAATACGGGGTATTAGACTGTAATTTTCATGCTTCCCCATTCAGTACAGCTATTAAGCATTATAGGTGACAAATTCTGGGAGTTGTCATTCAAAACAATAGTTTCTCCAAGCTGCATTTGATGCTACCTGCTATATACCATGCGGTCTGCAACGCTAATAGAAGAACAGACGAGACACCAATTTGCATTTAGAAGATAATAACATGTTATTCCTCTAATGGTTTTTCTCAAAGCTTCATTGGTTGCATGATCATCAAGAATCTCATATTTATCTATTGATGACCACCAAGGCAAGCTAATTTATGGAATTTAGCTATGGAATAACAAAACTTTGTGGAAGAAAAACAACTCCTTTTACTCTTCAGGGAACTCTATTTCTAACTATGATGCTGATGTCTTGCCTCTTTCTGCTCTATGATAACTTAAATGACAACATAATAACATGGATGTTAACTTGAATATCTCGAAATAAGCAATTACAAATTCTATACATGAAGCAAAGCTAATGAGTTAGTAAATGAGGATGCATGATCTAAAACACTGATGAGGATTTCAGAATGCTGATAGAAGGAGCTGAGAAAAATGAGGCTGGTAAATGCAAAAATCTAAATGAGGGGAGGAGATTGTAGGGAGGTTTGGAAACAGTTGTTGAAGAGAGTTTAACTGATCTATCACCAAGTTTATGAACATAATTTATATTATTAAATTAAATATTTTCTATTGAAATGATCACAATATTGTGCTGATCACAATATTCGTTTGGACTAGCATAGGGGTCAGCAAACTTTCCAGGTGTTCTTGGATTTCAATTACTGGAAGCCCATGTCAGCACTCCTGCAGATCAGGGGCAGGGTGTCTGGGAATTGAAGTCCAAGAACATCTGGAGAGCCAGGTTTGCTGACCTCTGGACTAGCACATGTAAAGCATAAACATAACATGAATTTCACCACAGATTTCATGGCATTTGAAAATGGTTGCTACTTACCAAAGAAACTGAGCGCTTGTTTTTCAAATGCAGTTGCCTTTCAAAGGATTCCGAAAACTCCTGGATAGAGTTTGATTGGCTGTTTGGTCTACTCGCCCCATGAGAAGAACTACTAGTTGAAGACTTTTTGCATGCCTTCACATGGCAGTCGCAATTTGTATCTTCATCTTTCCGCAATTCTTTACTACCTTTCAGATGTCCAGTTGATGGGATCCGGGTAGAACCATGAAGTCTTGTCATGTGGATGGAAGATAGCCTAGCCTGTGAAAAATAATTGTTTTATATGTTAAATCTATAAATAGATTTTACCATAGAAATCTGACTCACTTAAAATACTTTTCTTCATTGGCCATGGGTTACTCTGTAAGCACAATTCAATATACGTACTGTTTTTTGAACTATAAAGTGCTGGATATCTTGGATCCATGCTCTCTGTAGTATAATTTGTCTTTGTACAAATTTGCCTGGGTTTTGAGATCATTGGGGGAATTCATTTTGTTTGGTCTTATCTCTTTTTGAGGTACACCTAATTCAATCATTCATAAGAGGAGTTTTTCTTCATGGTAAACAGCTCTTTTACTTGGAATAGCCTTTGGAAAATGATTTTGCTTTCTTTAAAAAGGTCTTTTTTTACTGAGTTGCTACTGAATGTTTCTTCTATTGTTATGTTTTTGCATTGTGTTTTACATTTTAATGATTTTATTCTTGTTATGTTTCAACTGTACTTTATCTTATTCTAAATCTGTATTAGCACTGCGACACTGCAGTAATCTTCCGTTTTAGTGCTAAATCACCTCTGTACAACACAAAAGTTGAAAAGTGGGAAGGAAAATGAAGCAACCCAGATGAAATGAAGTACATTCCCATAGTATATGTGTTCCTTTCTACATTATCAAGAACTTAGCAATGCTACCACCTTTCTTGGAACACCAAGCAGAAATGTAGCAAACCATTAAAAGATCCGCAGAGGCTAAAACACAGGAAGAAAGGATGGGCAAAGGCAGGGTTTCAGAAAGGAAATAATGTGTGTGTATGTGTTATAGGTTAGAATGCCAACCTCATTGCATTGAGTATGAACACTGAACTCCCAATTCAACCCACAAACCCAGTGTTAGCTCTTTATACTATGACTTCTAACATAATATAGACTGTAATTCAAGTTATAGCAAAGTCAATTCATTTCTATTCAGCTTTCCAGTGTAGCCACACCCTATCTTGTGTTCTGGAGCTGGCACCATTTCTTCTTAACAGCAAACCATAAGTCTGCTGAGTGTTGGCAGACTGGAGCCAAATGGAGGTTACTAGAAAACAAGGTAGTACTGTATCAACATACTCATAGGAACCTCCTGGTATGCAGCGCTTAAAAGAGAACTAAAAACAGGAACTGAACACAAGTTTAAGGCGAATAATGCAGCACCAGTTGCAGAAGATAAATACTGTACAGTAGTGGTGGAGAGGAGAAGGAAGTGGAATGGTTTACCCTAGAGGAATCTATAACTTTTTGCATAGCACCCTAAGCAAAAGTGGCCCTATTAGGGAGTAAAGATTCTCTTTGTTGCAGGTCTCTCTTACGTACAGTGTTAAGAATTTAGGGACTCCATGTCTATCAGTAAGGCAAAGATATTTAGAAATATGTTAGTTGGGTTTTTAAAAGACCAATGTCGTCTGCAAAAATCTGATGGCAACTAGGCAGGCTCATTGCTCTGTAAAAGCTGGAAAACACTGGGGGCAATTCAAGGTCAGCTGACAAAAAATGGAAAGCAAGATTGGGAATACTGTACCTTGCTTAAGCCCTTAATAGAAAAAGCAGGGATATGTTTATGCTAAAGTCTAGACCTGTGATGGTGAACCTTGCACTCCAAATGTTCTTGGACTTCAATTCTCAGAAGCCCAAGCCCCCATGAATCCACACGAAGGGGTTTTCCTGTGATTCATCCAGCCCGCGCCGCCCTCGTCGCTCCCAGAAGTGGAAGTAAAACACGCCCGTACGTGACAAGGGTGGCACGGGCCGTATGAATTGCAGTAAATCCCTTCATGTGGATTCACGGGGGCTTGGGCTTCTGGGAATTGAAGTCCAAGAACATCTGGAGTGTCAAGGTTCACCATCATGGATCTACACATTCTCACTTGCCAGACCAATGCTTGAGCTCTTATTCTACAAAACCCAAATTAATTTTGTGGGCAAATGGAATAGTATTGGATTTATTTGGATCAGAGTGAGGGAAAGGGTTTCTTCTGATATCATCTGAATTTTTCATCCCTTCAACGTTTTTTTTTTCAGATGAAAAGGAAGATATCCTAAATGATGTACAGTATTTGTGAAAATAGAGCACACATTATGTGCACTTAGTTCTGAAGCTACTCATCTAATCATGGTATTTACAGTTACAGAGAGAGGGTTTCCCAGCTGTTTGTTCCTCTTCTCATACTCCCATCCCCTACTTCTAAATACATGTTAAACATCTCAAAAAAAATTAAAAAGTTAACTCTCAGCTAGAGCAGAATTTAAAACAGCTTCCCATTTCATAGTTCGTCTAGTTTTGACCCTTTCTTCCTTGTAACTCAGATTCATGCATATATGGCTGTCAATAGTTCAAATGGCTGCCCATTAATTTATTTCATTTTTTGATACACAAATATGGCTCAGGATCTTAACGCAATAAAGGCATTCAGTGCCCTTGGTACTAAGTAATCTTCCCTCAGTCGGTTAACCTATATTTTACTTGCAAGCTCTGAATCTGAAAACCATCATGTTGAGATTGAGGTTGAAAACCATTTAGTCTGTACATCTTGTTATGCAAGTAATGGAAAAGAACCTTGCTTCAATATGCTTGTCATTATAGCTGATGATCATACCAAATTCTTGTCCCCTCCCTTTCCCCGCTTTCTTTTTGAATTCCTCTGCACAATCTTACCGGAAGAGAGGCTCTTCTTTCATCAAAGGTTCTTGCCTGAAGTTTCCTGTGAGCTCTACTCTCTTCTTTGTGTTCATCTGTCACACTGTGTCCCCAGAAACTGCTCATCCATTTTGCAAAGGAGACATCTTCATCCTCTTCATAGTCCATGTACAAACGGGAAATATGTGTGTGAAACAGCACTGCTGACTTAGGGAGCCACGCAGGAAGAAAAGCCCTACAAACCCAGCGAATGTCTTGGCCTGGGGATGCCCTTGGTCTTGTCTGTATATCTGCAAACCAAGCCCTGATGATCTATTTTAAAAATGTTGACTTGCTTCTAACCTTTCCATTATACAAAATCCCAATGTCACAAGATAGTAAGTGTACTCTGTGGCCTTATTCATATTCTTGCTGGTGAGTGCACAGATTGTCAATACTGATGGAAAGCTGCCCACAATTACATGCCTGGAAGGCTCAGCCTTTGATTTTGTTTCAGTATGTAATTTAGGTATTGATCATGTTCAGGACCTAGTGCAATATGGATCTTAACTTGCTTTATAAAGTAAATAAATTTTGCCCCCTTTCTGGCCTTTAATACTTGAATTGCATGCCCCAGTTTACTTCCTTTTATCCCTTTAGCTGTCAAGGGAGATACCTGTATAAGGCTTTTGTTTTGGCATTTCTAGTGGTGTTATTTGGTGTTCTTGTAATATGTTATTGATTTTACCCCTCCACCTTCCTCTGGGTCTGCCTCGTGGTCTTTGCTTTCCTTTTCAAACATGCCTTCTATTTTTTATGGTCATCAGATTTTTGGAATAATTTAATTTATATTTGTATCACAGAATAGAATAGAATTATGGATTCATATGAAATAAAAATAAAACAAACTAATTTAAATGATTCCAACATCTGGTGGGATAAAAGAGGAAGCAAATAAGAAAAAATTACAGTATTAGATTACATTTGACCAGAAGTGGGATACTTATACAATAGTTTTATTTTGACCATAGACTTGATCTTCTTTTATTGATCTTCTTTTATATACATGGTGGGGCATAAATTGCATACACATAAATACTCAATTGATTGACTGTCCTATATTTAAGTAGTCCCATTCTACTTGGTAGTGGGCCAGGATACCTTAGAGACTGCGTTGCCCCAAGAACTTCTGCCCGTCCCACCAGGGCGGATCGGAGAGGCTCGCTTAGGATTCCATCGGCTAGAGAGGCACACCTCTCTAGCACTAGGAGGAGGGCCTTCTCTACGGCCGCCCCGGCCCTGTGGAACCTCCTGCCAATCGAACTACGCATACAAACAGAGCTCCTACCCTTTCGGAAGGACCTTAAAACCTGGCTGGCAGGGCAAGTATGGGGATCCAAGAATGTTGGATCTCATGCTGGGTGGCTGATCTAATTGAGCCAGCCAGCCACCACCACCCCCTGCTCTGACCTATTGCTGTTTTGAAGCTTGTGTAAGTATAATTTTTATAATTTTTAAAATTAATTTTAACTGAATTTTTAACATTTAGTTAATTGTAGTCTTAATTGTAATGAATGAACTGAATTTTAATATGCAGTACGAGGCATGTTGGAGTGCCAGATTGGCTGGATACGTACTATGTACTATTGTTTTAAGTTATGTCTTTTTTGTAATGTTGTAAGCCGCCCAGAGTTGGGGTCTACCTAATTGGGGCGGGAAAACAAATTTGGACAAATAAATAAATAAAGTATTCTATGATCTTCCTACTGTATTTTGAGCCCTATTAAATGGCCTCCAGATGGTCAACCAGCTAGAATCTTGTTCTGGTGGGATACATTCTTTGGCATTCATCCATTCAACAAGGTGTGCTGTTTTTGCTTTCCATAGGTTTAGCCTAGCCTGGTCTGCTTTGCTATAGCTTGAGAGGCCTGCAAAAAACTCTTCCTTGATTCTAACCATCCTCTAGTGTTTCCCAAATGCTGGTTTTTGGACTTCAATTCCCAGAAGCCTAAGTCATTTCCCCAAAGCACTGATCAGCCAATGTACTGACTGAGGCTTCTGGGAATTGAAGTCCACTAGTGGGCTGTGTACCCCTTGTTGGGAACCACTGCAGGGAGTTGGTGACCCTGAAGTTGATGGTTGGGATATTGGGTGCCTAGCATAGTTTTCTAGTCATTTTTAACATTTTAAAGGTGATTATATAATATTAGTATATATTTAATTGTGTCTAATAATATATTTTACAATTATTCCAGTTCTATATCTCCTTTAAGCATTTCTAAACTGTCTCAGTCCCTTTCTGGGACTAAAGAGGTAGAGAAAGAAACTAAATAAATGAATAAATAAATAAATACTGTATATAAATTCATTAACACCATCACTTTGGCTCCTTCGCTGAGCTGTTCAGAGGTTTCAAGCAATGAAATATTCCCCTTTTAGCCACTCTCATATTCCTAACATTTCATTTCCCCATTACAGAAGAACTGTCAAGGAAAAAGCAGTAGAAGAGTTGCATATGTACAGTATAGTGTTAGGAGACCTTTGTCTGAAACTGGTGTCTATAGATCAGTGGTGGTGAACCTGTGGCATGCGTGCCAAAGGTGGCACTCGGAGCCCTCTCTGTGGGCACTGTGCAGTAACCCCAGCAGAGTTCACCCCGCCTCTCTGCCCAGCAGCCCAATGGGAGCACTTCTCCCAGCATAGAGTTTGCCTTGCCCCTCTGCCCAGCAGCCCAATGGGAGCATTTCCTTCCTCCCCTGTTGCTGTGTTGGCACTTTGCGATAAATAAGTGGGGTTTGGGTTGCAGTTTGGGCACTTGGTCTCTAAAAGGTTTGCCATCACTGATATAGATCAATGGCAGGGTCAAAAAGTGGACTAAGCTGTGAAACCATCTTTAGAATGCAAGCACTATCTTCGCTTCAAAATCAGATAGAAGAATAGTATCTAGGAACAGCTGTGAATTAATATACTAATTTTGAACCTGCACATTCAGGAACTTGTCCTGAATGCACATACAGTACTGGATGAATGGTTGTACTCCTGGAGTTCTTCCTAGTCACAGGATTTGGATTGAATTTAAATAGTATTTTTGTCTAGTGCTCATTGGTAAATACAGTACTATCAAAAGTTGCAAGGGGGAAGTAATGGAGTATTACCTAGCTGAAATACTGAAGTACTGTATTTCTTTTCTTGTCATTCTTAGGAGAGTTTTACAGATGCATATGCAATGGCAGATTTTTCTCTCCCACCACTAAGACCGCCAGGAAAGCCACCTTCAGTGTTCAGTGTGCATCTCCCACCAGTAAAAATCTCAACCAGGCAAGCACCAGTAGCACCTTCTTCAACCACAGCAAGTCCTCACTCCCACTCAGTTAGAGCTGCAAACAAACATATGTTATCATCTTCCCAGATGCCCAATCCTGTTTTTCTTCCTCCGCTGACTATTATAGGGAAGAAAATAGGAGTAAAATGCAATACTCTCCCACCATTAAATGCTGCAATCAGACAAGCTGAAGCAATACAGGAAGCATTTTATTTGCAGGTGAGCAACCTCTTTTTATTGTCTTTTGTTTTGGTTCAGATAGTTTATGTTACTTTATATGACTAAGGAACAAAAAAGGGGGAGGGATATCAGAAAGAAACAAAGGGCATTCTCACGCTACATTCTTCTACTTGTCCATTTTTTTATGTTTCAGGCCCTACTGCAACTTATTTTAGGCTTCCTGCACATTGCTTGTATTCTTGTCCTAGACCTCTTTCAGTTTTCCATATGTTATCCCTGTGCTAGGCAATGCTTCATTCATGGCTGGCAAATCCCCCCTGCCCCTTGTGTAACATGTTACATGGCAAACTCACTTCTTTTATGATGATGTTTGGGATGTATGTGCAATAATTCATCATAATACTGTGCTCCCTTTCTGCCATGTCATGCTCAACATTGTGCCCTGGAAGGAACACAGTGAGTCAAACATCATGAGGACAGAAAGTGCTATTAGGGTCTTAAGCCATGTATTCAAGGTCAGCAGTGGCTTTCACTTTGTTTTACCAACATGTTGGCATGTGTAATCAAGGCTAAGGCGAGAGGAGAATGTCAGGTTCTATTGAAGGTATAAGAGTGTGCATGGTTTAAGTGGAAAATAGAAGGATATATATGTGGTCCAATGCCAGATAAGGTTTGACTGCAGACAAGTTGATGTTTTAAAATGTGAAAATGTATACATCTGTAGATAAGTGCCCTGGTGGTGCAGTGGTTAAACTGCTGTACTGCAGCCGAAACATTGTGAGTATGATCCTGACAGGTTGAAGATTGACTCAGCCTTCTATCCTTCTGAGGTTGGTAAAATAAGTGCCCAGCATGCTGGCGGCAAAATGCTAATTACCTGCAAACTGCCCAGAGAGTGCACTAAGCACAAGTTGTTGTTATTCAGTCACACAACTGAGTCTGGCCCTTCGTGACCCAATAGACCACAGCACAGCTGGCTCCTCTGTTATTCGCCATCCTCCAGAGTCTGCCCAGATCCATACCCACTGTGTCAATGATGCTGTCTAACCACTTCATCTTCTGCCACCCTCTTCTCCTTTTGCCTTCAATCTTTCCTAGCATCAGGGCCTTGTCCAGTGAGTCTGCTCCTCTTATTTGATGGCCAAAGTATTTCAACTTCAGTATCTGCCCTTCCAAAGAGCAGTCAGGGTTGATTTCCTTTAGGATTGACTGGTTTGATCATACATATGGGGTGGTATATAAGTGTAAAAATGAACTGCAGTTAAGATGCTGGACTTGACAACTGGAAGGTTGGCAAATAAGCCATTTGAGATCCGACAGAGTGAGCTCCTGTAGTCTGCCCCAGCTCTTGTCAACCTAGCAATCTGAAAGCAAGAAATTGCAAGTAGATAAATAGGTACCGCTTTGGTGGGAAAGATAACAATGTTCCGTGTATCTAGTCATGCCTGTCACCAGACCACAGAAACATCTGCATGGACAGTGTTGGCTCTTTGACTGTAAATGGAGATGAGCACCATACCGTAGAGTTGGATAAGACTGGCTTTTGAGCAAGGGCGACTTTACCTATGTAAGTATACAGTAATTGCTATTGTTATAGGCACGAGATGGTGAATGTTGGCACTCTAGCTGTTTTTGGACTTCAGTTCCCAGAAGTCCAAGTCTCTGTGAATCCACATGAATGGGTTTACTGCGTGTATGTGCAGTAAACCCATTTGTGCAAATTCACAGAGACTTGAGCTTCTGGGAATTGAAGTCCAAGAACACCTGGAATGCCAAGGTTTGCCATCACAGTAGGACAGTAGTAAACCCATTTGTGTGGATTTACACAGACTTGGGCTTCTGGGAACTGAAGTCCAATAACGCCTGGAGAAGGTTCACCACACCACGCTATAGGCCAGGGGTGCCCAAACTTTGTGGGTTGGTCACATGGTTCAGGGAGCTGGTCACTATGGCCCGGATCCGGCCCCCACGCCAATTCATCCAGCCCACAAAGCCCTTGTTGCTCCTGGAAGCGGAAGTAGAACGTGTCCGTATGGATCCATCTGACGTGCTATGTTCTCTCCTACCCTATTCAGAATTCTTTACACAGCTCCCTCTGCGGCTTCGGCAACGCCGTTTCCTGCCAGCAGGTGGCACCGACGGTATTTTTTTTTCCCCTCCGGCTAAGGCCGCCCCGGCGGGCGTCCTACCGCTTCTGCCCATAGGGGGCGATGGAGCTTCACGCCTTGAGAGAGCAAGAAGGTACCCGGCGGGCGGAAGCCGTCTCGGGCCGTTTCCCCGCTACACGCTCGGCTTCCGCTGACCCCCTCGCTTTCACCTGGGCTTTGCTGCTGCTGCTGCTGCTTGGGCTGTGAGGCGAACAGGGGATCATGGCCGCCTCGAAGCCCGTGGAAGCCGGGGGCGGCGGCGGGGCAGGCTCGGGCCTACCGCGCTGGCAGCTGGCCCTGGCGGTGGGGGCGCCGCTGCTGCTGGGCGCCGGCGCCCTTTACCTGTGGGGGCGGCGGAGGCGAGCCGGCCGGGGCGGAGGCAAAGGCGCCAGCGAAAGGAAGACCCCCGAAGGGAGGGCCAGCCCGGGGCCCTCCGACGGCTCCGGAGAAGGACACCCCAACGGGCCCGGCGGCGACGAGCTGGTGAGGAGAGAACCGGCTTCTTCTTTCGCGCCACTTCCTTGGCTTTGCCGTTGGCCAAATTTAAAGTCCTCGTAAATGAGCCGGATTCTGTGTCTCTCCACATTTATCCGTCACTTGAGCATGTTGGGCCTTGCATTTAGGGTCTTCTCTTCAACCCTCAGCCTGGTTCAGGGTCCTCCAAGAAGCGGCACAAGGAAGGTGGAGTTCCTCAGTCGTCTCCTCCTTTAATATTATTCCTTGTCCAGCGAGCGCCTCCCTCCATCTTCTAATTCTGTTTCTGAGCATGTGAAGGGTGTTTGTTCTTGCCATAAAAAAGCCCCTTCCTGCATCTGAGAGCCGGCGGGCTTGAGGCTCACATCTCTTCCGAGGGTCCTTTCTCTCGCTTGAAGTGGTAGCCGTGTTCCTCTGGGCAAGCATATAGCTGAGGTAGAACAGAACAGAACAGCCGCCTAGAGTCAGGTTCGCCTGATTGGGGCGGGATAATAAATCTAAATAAATAAATAAACAGATAAAAAATAAATAACTTCTCTTGCTTAGTTCCCTCGGCGTCCTTCTCTCCTATAATAATTTCGTGTCAGAAATTATTCTGGGTTGAAAAGGCGCTCAAAGGAGGCTTTGCTTTGTCCCCAAGAGCTGGGTCAGAGACGGGCGCTCAGTCCGTCATGCAGTACCCAGGTCTTGAACTGCCGACGAGGTGATTTAAGGAGGTGGAGCGAGGCCAACAAGAGGGTATATAATTTTTATTTACGGGTTTTCTCCCGTCTCTGGCCGTGTAGCTTCATGTAACTGCCTGGCTGAGGGAGCCTCAAGGGGAAAAAAAACAGCCGCCTGAAGGAGGCGCACTCCCGGGCGACCGTTACTGGCGGGGGCCGCGCGCCTCGCGGCGGGCGGGTAGGTGGGTGGAAGGGGCACGCGCTTGCTCGAAAAGATGGGGGGTGGGGGCGCCTGGGTGTCGGTTAGTAACGGTTTTGTGTGGGAAACCGGGACGCCGAATTTCCTCGTCCTATTTTTATTTTTCGATGTGATGTGCGTGGGGATATTATTAATCTCGTATTTCCACTTGCACATTCTCCCCCACCCCGAAGAATAGCCATAGGAACTTGTGCCCACAGTCCTGGGGCCAGAGCTCGACTGTGTGGGAGTCTTTGGCTTCATACAAGTGAAGGCAGCTTTTCTCTCCTGCTGTGTGTAGCGATGGCGGCTGCCTTGGACGACTTTGGAAGAGCATTTGACTGTTTCAGGGTTGGTTAATATTGACTAGCCATCAGTGGTGGGATGTCAAAAAATTTTACTACCCCCCACCGTGATGTCATCACAGTGCGGGCGGAGCTAACATCATGATGTCATGTCAAAGAAAAAATACAAAATAATAAAAATAGGGAGCTTCAGGCTAAAGGGAGCTTCAGGCTAGCAGCTTCTCTTCCTCCTCCCCATTTGGGAGGACAGCAAGGAGGCCGTGCATATGTGCCAAGCACTAGGCATGTATGCACACCAAGTGCTTGACATGCATGCGCAGTGGGGGAACCAGTGAAAAGGTAAGCCCTGAAGGTGGTTCCCCCCCAAAAGCTGCTACAGGTTCTCTGGGTCACTGGGAAAAGTTACTACCGGTTCTGGAGAACTGGTGAGAACCTGTTACATCCCATCACTGCTAGCAATGCTGAACCTTGGCACTCCAGGTGTTCTTGGACTTCAGTTCCCAGAAGCCCATGTCTCTGGATCCACAAGAATGGGTTTACTGCGCGTACCCAGTACAGAGACTTGGGCTTGTGGGGATTGAAGTCCAAGAACACCTGGAATGCCAAGGTTGGCCATCATAGACTGTCAGCTACTAAGCCGGGCTGTGAGATGTCGCTGTTAGGTTTAAAAATAGTTAACTTTTTTTTTTTTACTGGTAGCCATGTTAGTCTCAGGAAACACATCAAAGAGTAAACAAGAGAAAAAGATGAAAAAATGTTGCGGCACTTTAAAGACTAACTGTTGTATTTTGATGTTCGCTTTCGTGGATCAAGTCCACTTTGCCAGATGTAAGAGTGTATAAATTGATGCCATGAAGCCTCACTCTTATGTCTGATGAAGTGGACTTGATCCAGGAAAGCGAACATCAAAATACAGCCGTTAGCCTTTAAGGTGCTGCAGTGTTGTTTGTATTTGTTTACACTCTGATATGTTTAAAAATGCAAGTCCTCTCTGTAGGAGTAACTGGCAAAAAGAAAGCCAGTCTTGTCTATCTCTAGGAAGCCATGCTGAGCGGTTGGCAGGTTAGCAGTTATCCCTATGAGACTTGATGCCATTATTTTTCTAACCAGATTTTATTAGGCCATTGTGCAATCCCTTCAGCATCATATTGTGGTGCTATGAAATTATATATATACAGTACTGTATATCAATGTTTCAACACCTTTGGCAGCAATATCTGCACTGGCATAGGTGGGCATCTGGTGTCAGTGTGATGACACTGCATGTGATTGTGTGGAAGCATATTAAAACATCTTCTCTGGGGAACATCATAACATCATGGCAGTCCCTAAATTGCCAATCCCTGATATATATCTTATTTAATTTGTTTATTCGTATCAGATCATTGCACAGTTTAAAATTAGGGATGTATAAGAAGTATAGGTAAAATTCAGAATGAGTTAAAATAGACTATTTTGTATCAAAAGTGGGTTATTTCAATAATATTATCTTAACCATTTATTAGATATTTTGTGCATGCAGTGAAGTGTACATTTCATCCACATAAATGGTGAACTGATTGAATTTCTTTACACTCACAGAAAATTTGTCATGTTTTGAAGTCTATTTAAGTGACTTCCAGATAGTCCAGTTAGTATCTTGTCAGTATAGGAGATACTCTTTAGTGTTCATTGATTTGGCTGTGTGTGTTGATTTTACTTTAATATTTACAGCTTGAGAGGCCTGCAGAACACCTTTCTTTGATTTTAGTTGCTAGCTAGGTGAATGGTGTCCGTGAAGCAGATGGTCTTGGTACTGTATTACTTTATTTTGTTCATTACTTCTGAGTGTTGTTCTGGAGCGGCAATGCCAGCCAAATAGCAGACTTCATTAAGAGCTACATCTACTTGTTTGGCATGTGCTGATGTATACTGAACAGCATGCATATTCTGCTGTGTAGTGAGTGGTACAGGGACAGTCAGGATCTGAGGCAGCTTCAGGGCTCCATCTGCTAGGAAAGCAGTGCTGCTAGTTGCAGGATGAGACCCACAGCCTCCTGCAGATGCTAAGGCAGTGATGGTGAACTGATTAAATTTCCCTACATTCACAGAAAATTTGTCATATGTCCAAATAGCCAGATTCTACTTGGTTATTCTTTGCTCTTCCTACTTTGCTTTGAAGTCTATGTAAGTGACTTCCAGATGGTCCAGTCAGTATCTGAGAGACTCTTCAGTGTCCATCGATTTGTTCATCACTGTGCTAGGGTCATCTATAGTTCTACCTGGGAGCCTGGGAGAAGAAGTTTACAAGAACTTCCCCTAGAAGCTGCCTCAGAAGCAAATGCTCCTGATATGCTGTGGTGCTTTGTATGGACCCCTTCTTCTGATTGGTTTAGTCCAGTGGTTCCCAATGTGGGATGCCAGTAGTATCCGACTAGGGTTTGGTGCTCATATCCATTTATAACCAAAGAAACAACACTATCGGCATCTGGAGATGTTTCTGTGATCAGGTGGCAAGTATGACTAGACACCGGCTTGCACAGAATATTGCTTACCTTTCCACCAAAGTGCTACCTATTTATCTAATTGCAACCTCTTGCTTTCAGACTGCTAAGTTGGCAGAAGGTGGGACAGAGACGGGAGCTCAGTCCGTTGTACAGCACTTGGGTCTAGAACTGCTGACCTGTCGACTTTCTTCCGGTCATGAAGTTCAGCAGCTTAACAACTAAGCCACTATAGTCCCCTAAGCCACTATTGTCTACAATATTCAGTATATAGTCAGATATACAACTAGAACATTATGAAAGAAAACAAGATTCCTGTAAGCTCAAAGCATCGTTATTCCAAGTTAGAAGCTCGAGAAGTTCCAGTTCATGTTGTCAAACTGATTCCCTACAGGCATTGTAATAAAAGAACGTAACCTTCATAGCAGTGTTTTTATTACTATATATTTCCTTTTGCTGATTAGATGATGATCGCTTGCATGTACTGTATTGTTATGATTCAATTAAAAAGAGGTTTCTTGCTTTTTAATGCTGTTTTGATTTTTAAGGTGATAGTGCTCTTTTGAACATACCATGTGAACTTTGAGCCAACAAAGATCTTGAGCACAATACTTTAATAAACCAGGGAATATATTTTAAAGATTCCTTCTAACTTAAAGCTGGGGGAGCCCTGCATATAGAGCATCTTGTAACTATACCCAGTTAAAATTTGTGCAAGCCTCCTTGAGCAATTATAAAATAGGGATTAAGTAAACATGTGAGGAGTATTACCTCCAAGTTAGTGAAAGAAAGGTGCATCACCTTGCTTTCTTTAAAACAGGGGTGGACAACACTGGTGAGTTGGAGGAATAGTTCTTTGTACCCAGGAGCCTGTGGAGTCTTGACAGGCTGCCAAACACACAAATACAATGGGGGGGGGGGAAGCTGGAGTGTATTTTCAAGGGTTGATATGTGTGTCATATGGCTTCAGTTTGCTCATCTATGCTCTGAAGTGTTTTCTAAGGGGTAGAAGGCTTTGCCTCTCTCTTGACCTCCTAGGGAGCACAGAAAGCTATGGAGATGTCTTATCCCTACTTCTGTGGAGGCTTAGATATAGATAACAGCAGAACAGTAAGAATAAGTGAAATACTACTTGTTTCTTTTCTTGGTTGTATTAGTGAGGGCTTCTTGATGTGATGCTGTGAGTCTCTTTAGCTGGGGGCAAAGGACACTTGCCTGTGGTAAGTAGGTGAGTGATGTCTGATAGTATTTTTTCCTTAAACAGAATGAAACCGAGATTTTGAATTTACTTGATTGAAGCCATGTTTTTTTGGGATGTCATGAGAGATACTTTTTAAAATAGTCTCCCTTGTGATAGAAGTCTTTGTGTCCGAAAGATATCTTGAGTAAATTCTGTAATTTACTTGCATAGTGATCCCTGTGAGTACAGAAACCAACAGTTGGAAGATATCTTAGGAGACTTAAGAGAAGGAGTTGGCAATATGTTACGTTTCAGATTTTGTTGGCCCACGTTACCTCTGAAATCTATCCAGCATTAGCTAGTAGTGAATGATGATGGTAATTGCAGTTGCCTAGTCTACTTTTAAAGCTTTCTCAAGATACTGTATTGTTATTTATATTTACTCTCTGGATAATTTGTATGAATAGTAAATATTTTTCTTTTTCCCCTTCCAGAATCCTCTTGACAGAGCCCAAGCAGCAAAGAACAAAGGCAACAAATATTTTAAAGCTGGGAAATATGATCAAGCCATTCAGTGCTATACCGAAGCCATCAGTCTGTGTCCCCCTGAGAAAAATGCTGACCTTTCTACCTTTTACCAGAATAGAGCTGCAGCATATGAGCAGTTGGTATGAATTTTTAAAATGTCAGCACACTATGTACATTGGCACTTTAAATACAAACTTCACCTGTATGAGAAGGGAATTTGCATTTTTCCCTGGACTCTATCATTCTTGGAATATAAAGTATATAAATTGCCTGAGTGGACATTTGAATGGAAGTTGACATACTTTTGTTTTCAAAATCACATTAGTTCTTTGAACATTTCCAACTACTGTACATCTTATGCTTTTGATGCTTAAATGTTGCTTATTGTCTACATAGGCCTATTCTGTGGTTTTATAGGATGTAGACTGGATAAGTTCTAATTTACTGGGGCAAAATCCATTAAAACTAATGGGACTTTCTTACAACTTAAACTACAGCAAAGCTTCTCTGTATAAAACTGTGCTTCAAAACATTGATAAGATTATTCATTACATGGGAAAATTGTTAAAGAGCTTCCTTTTCCTATTCAGTCGGTGTTAATGTAAAGGAACATCAGTTCTGGACCCCTGAAATCCTCCAATGAGAGCACTATGTTTTTTCAGCCAGCAGATGTAATGTATAGAGCAGGGGTGGCCAACTGTAGATCTCCAGGTGTTCTTGGACTTCAATTCCCAGAAGCCCAAGTCAGCACTCCTGCTGATCAGGGCTTCTGGGAATTGAAGTCCAAGAACATCTGGAGATCTACAGTTGGCCACCCCTGGTATAGAGTATTAGAATTAGGATTCAAATCTTCTGTTGGCTTTGGAAATTTACTGTCATGAGTTACAGTGATAGACTATTCATTGAGGTCACCATAGGTTAGAAGCAATGTGGTGTCACAAAACATTACCCATACTGAGTTTTTAATTAAAGACATCTATTCTGGTTCTTTTTGGCAGCTGTATCACTTTTTAAAAATTCTTTTATTGTACTTTCATTTTTTGTAATGTTGCATGATTCTCTTTTTCACTTGATACAATGGATTTTCTATATTCCTTGACATCCATTTCGAAGGAATAGCTTTAAAATGATAGTTTTTAGTTGCATTCCCTAAATAATTTTTTTAGGAGAAGCCATATTGACTTCACAGATGCTTCAATAAGGCTGGGCTGCAGAATGATTAAGGCCACAGTTCTGGCTGCACTTCTCTGCAAATAATGTACACTTGACTCACAATTGAGTAAATATGCATAGATTCACAGTATTGGTTTAAAAACTTAAAAATTGTGGAGAAGTATCTGAAGACAAGTTGATTCTGGATAAGAACTATATTTGAGCTTTCTCACTAGTAGTGTTAAAAGTGATTAGAACTTTGTGGAAGTATTGTATTTTTTCACCTGTAGTCATTTATTTTATTGTTTATAACTATAGCAAAAATGGAAAGAAGTAGCCCAAGACTGCACGGAGGCAGTTAAGCTTAATCCCAGATATGTGAAAGCTCTTTTCAGGCGTGCAAAAGCATATGAAAAACTAGACAACAAGAAAGAGTGTTTAGAAGGTGAGTATGCTGTACTCTAAATGAGGGGTCCCCAACTACCGGGCCGTGGACCGGTACCGGGCTATGGGTTGTCACAAACTGGGCCACAGGAGTGGGTGCTGCTAGGAGCTCTGATGGCAGCCTTCTGCCTTCAACATGCTCCACTGGGTCTGCCTGGTGAACGGTGCGAGAGCATGGGCTTCAGACACAGCAGACAGGCGGGTGGCCAGACCACACCTCCATATTGCTTTACTACGGCAGGGCTCTACCCCCCCCCCTGCGTGCGGTGTAATTGTTTAGCGTGAAACTGCTCTGTGATGCAAAAATGAAGTTTAAAATCTGCCATTTGATTTCTGATGAAATAGAAAATTGTGTTGGCTCTGATACTACACTTTTTTCTGGATTTCCAGTATTTCATTGTGTAATTGAGATTTTTGGCTGTAGTTAGAGCTACAGAATATCAGTTTGTTTTCAAAATATTTGGTAATAAAACTTACGTGAAGCAAGTGCTTCGTTCATTATAACTCATTAAATGCTCATTTTTAATATATTTTAAGCATTAGTAAGCTAATCTATCTTTGTTTACAACTTTTGATTCCCAGATGTCACTGCAGTATGCATTTTAGAAGGCTTTCAAAATCAACAAAGTATGCTGCTAGCTGATAAAGTTCTTAAACTTCTTGGGAAAGAAAAAGCCAAAGAGAAATACAAGGTATGACAATAATAGTTATGGTTAATGATATTGTAGGTGCATCCTTTGTATAATTTTGTTGGGTACAACATTTGATTCAACTATCACTTATCATATGATTCATTTAAGCAGTTTATGTTTTTTTTCTTCAATGCAAAAACCTACCAAAAAAAACCCCAGAAATTAATCTGTGCAGTGCTGTAATGGAAGATAGGAAAATGTCACCCAAGTTTTGATCCTGGGGTACAGTTTCTAAAAATATTCAACTGAGTTGTTTGTTTTCATGCAAACGATAAGGTGCTTTGAAAATGATAGTCTTAATGAAACAAAGGAAAACTAACTTTTGGAGAAGTAGCGAGTTTCCAAATGTGTTACTTAAGGGGCAGAGTCCTATTAGTGATGTTGACATAATCACAGTGGTGTAAACTGCATCAATGAATTGCTACTGGTTAATGAGTTGCCACATATCCCTTGTCATGCACCAGCCTCTATTATCTAGCAACAAGGTGCTTCTTCTGGCCAACATTTGTCCTGCCTTTTCTGCATTAGGTAGGTTAAAATATCGCAGTAGGTAAACCGAAAGAGGTGTGTTTGGCGCTGTCTACGGGTATGGACTTTTATGCATAATGAAAGAAGAGGGTTTCTGTCCCAGGGCCTTATAGTCTGATGAAAGGGAGTGAATATATAGTTATTTCAGTTGCTTATATTTACTATTTGTTATGGTAGGATACTTGTTTTAGAGGTTTAATTAAGAATTAAAACAACGTAGAGTGATATAAAACAACAACAAATGAACAGCACATTGGTGGTTGAATGGCATGATCATATTACTTCCACTAATATTGGGGGAAAACAAACCTTTGTGAGTAGGGTCTAAAAGGGTACTAGCATCATAGATGTATTGGCACTTCTCAGAAGAATGTTCTTGGGGGGTGTCTTATACCCACAGCACCCCCATAAGTTGGTAGGAAAATCTGGAAGGGAACATGGGGAGGAATGCCATGGATAAACGAGCTTCTTTTGTGTCCCTTTCTATCTGTTTATCTGCCTGCCTATCTATCTATCTATTCTATCTATCGATTCTATCTATTCTATCTATCGATTCTATCTATTCTATCTATCTATCTATCTTCTGAAACTGCCTAAATGAGGTCACTTTTTGGTGGGTTCATTCTGTAATTCCTTTCGCCTGATTTAGTGTAGGAAAGATTAGCTGGCAACACAAGGTTGCCGTTACCAGGGTATGCCCAATTGTGGTTCAAAAACACCACAATCTTCAAGGAGGCTCTTTCTGTGTACCCCAATGGGCTGATGGTTTTCAAATGTGCTAGTCCCACTCTTCTTAAAGTTTTATGGGATAAAACCTGCATGGTAATTGTAGTTGGAAGCAAAATAGAACCAGAAGTCTATTTTCCCCAAACTGTAGTTAAAATTGTATACTGTTATTATCTTAATTGACTGTGCGACTAAGCAACAAAATTATCTTAATTGCATTTTCTGACTTATAATTAGCTTTATAGAAATAGTTACTCTTAGCCCAGCAATGTTAATCTTTTTTACAGAATCGGGAACCCTTGATGCCTTCACCACAGTTTATCAAATCTTACTTCAGCTCTTTCACAGACGACATTATCTCCCAACCTCTTCTTAGGGGAGAGAAATCTGATGAAGATAAGGATAAAGAAGGAGAGGCCTCTGAAGTAAAAGAAAAGTAGGTTGCTGAGATATATTCAGCACAATAGTCTAGCTTCTGAATCACACAGTCACCTCTTATAAAAAAGGAGCAGAGGTACATGTTTGTGATACCATTATAGAATGTTACGTAAGAGCATCTAAACGGATTGAATGTCCCTTCCCATTCAATGGTAGGAGTTTTCTTACACTAAGACGACTAATTCTGTGTGGAGTTAATACCACTTACATATGTACAGTAAAACCTCACATATAGAGTGCATGGCTTAAAGAGTAACTCACTTAAAGAGCAGAGTTTTCTCTGAATGGTAGTTTCGCTTAACAACTAAAACCAACCAAAAACTCGCTTAACAAATAAATTGGGGTTCACAGTCCCCCCGCCAGAAGTCACAATTGGTCACTTACAATGGTCTTTCGCTTAAAAAGCAAACCCATGGAACACATTATGCTCTTTAATTGAGGTACAACTCTATATGAATTGCTGATTCACTGGAAAAGGTATTTGTGGTAAATTTTCTCCTTGGTTTAGAAGTACAGTGGTACCTCATACAACGATTTTAATCCGTTCCATGGAACCTCACTTAAAGAGCATAATGCGTTCCATCGGACTGTTCTTTAAGCGAGTTTGCTCTTTAAGTGAAACGCCGTTGTAAGCGACCAATTGTGACTTCTGGTGGGGGTTTGTGACACCCGATTTAGTTGTTAAGCAAGTTTTGGGTTGGTTTTAGTTGTTAAGCAAGGCGACCATTCAGAGAAAATTCTGCTCTTTAAGTGAATTACAGTAATACCTCATATAACATTAGTATCGAATAACACGAAAATCGCATAACATCAAGGAATCTGGGGGGAAGAATTGCATCAGATAACATTAAGATCCTATGGGATGCTTCAGATAACAACCGCGAAAGCCTGTGTGGTTACAATGTATCTCTATGGATCCCATAGAGGATCAGATAACACGAAAAATCATATAACACGAAGACTTGTGGAACCAGGTTTTAGCGTTATATGAGGTTTTACTGTAGTCTCTAAGCGAGTTGCTCTTTATGCGAGGTTTTACTGTACTACCTGCTTTCACCCTTTCATTTCACTGAAATGGGATTTCAAGGCTGCATGCATCTCTCAGACATTTCACCCTCACACATTAGATTTGAGCCCTTGGAACAGAGACTATAATGGTATTGGTAGACTTTTCAAATACGTTGAGATTAGATAATGTCCTCTTTGAAGATACATACTTTGAATGTTGGGAAATAGCGCAAAGGAATGGGATAGATGAAGAGCCAATGAATTTGATTAGAACTTATGAAGCCTTTATATCAGAGGTTCCCAACCTTTTCAAGCTGGGACCCAGGTCACACTCTCTCAGTCAGCATCAAGGGCCAGATGGCCATTTTGCCCTGCCTGCATGATGGGGGTGGCCATTTTGTCCCAACAGCTTCAAAAGGTGTGGCCATTTTGTTTCTTGTATCCCCTTGGAGGGATGGAGGGTCATATGAAATTGTGCCAAGGGCCACATCTGGCCCATGGGTCTTAGGTTGGGAATTCTTGCTTTACACCCACATGCTAATAACTGCTATGCTTGTTGTTTTCAGCTGTGGCTATTTAAAGGCAAAGAAATACATGGAAGAAGAAAATTATGACAAAATAATTAGTGAATGTACTAAAGAGATTGAGGCTAGTGGAAAATATATTGCAGAAGCCTTGCTATTACGAGCAACATTCTACCTGCTTATTGGTAATGCAAATGCTGCCAAACCAGATCTCAATCAGGTTATTTCTATGGAAGATGCTAATGTAAAGGTGAGTCCATGATAGATGGAGTTTGCTCAAATAGTTGTAGTATTGGTGCACTATTAATCCTCTCTGGAATGATTATTTATGGAGGTGTATTTAGCATGTAAATTGTGATGCTTCTCATCTGATATTAATTGCTGAAAGCTGCCAGTAATCTGTTCCAGAGATTTAGTGACAATTTTCCCAATCTAATATCTCCAGAGGTTTGGTCTTAAAAGTGTTGGACTAAGATTTCCAGCATTCCTGGCATTTGGCTATGTTGATGAGAGTTAAAGTTCAAAATGATCGGAGGATCTCAAGTTGGTTCCTAGCTGTATTTTCCATGCCTTTTTTGGTGTCCATTCAGTTCTATACAGCAGAATTTGGTGTATAGAACTCTGTCTTGGCTAGATGATTTTAATGTTATGTTTAGAAGAAGAAGTTGTAGTTGAGGGCATAAAACATCCTTTTGTAAACCAAGACCATCCTGATGTGCTGGGCATCACTCTTTATCATTCCTAGACTGCATGGCCTTTTGTCTTGGCAGCATTAGCTTTGACTGGTAAGAATTAAATCCAGATGATACTATATCTAGAAGGCTGGGATAGAGGTTGCTTTAATTAAGTATGTTAATGGAAAAGGAGACTGGTGGTTCAAGTGGTTAAGATGCTGAATTCAACAACTGGAAGGTCGGAGTTCGATTCCAAAGTACTGCACAATGGAGTGAACTCCCGTCTCTGTTCCAGTTCCTGCCAACCTAGCAATTTGAAAGCAAGAAATTGCAACTAGATAAATAGGAACCACTTCAGTGGGAAGTTAAACAGTGTTCTGTGCATTCAGGTGTTGAAGCATGACTGCCACATGTCCATGGAAAGGTCTACAAACAGCTCTTGCTCTTTAGCTGCAAACAGAAATGAGCACTGAACCCTAGAGTTGGATACGACTGGCTTTCGAGCAAGGGCGACCTTTACCTAATTGAAAAGATAATGAAAGTGGTGCCTGCATCTCTATTATAATTTTATCAGTTCTTTTGTTTACTTAGAATACAGATGAGTGGGGTTTTTTGTCCCTCTAAGTGTCAAAATTGGCACCTTCACACCCAGTTTTACATTTAAAAAACAAAACAAATTTAGTTCATAATGTTTTCTTATGTGCTCTGAGGGTCCTGGGGAGAAATTTTGCTATGTTTTGAAGAGACCTCAACACCCCTGTAGGTCCCCAAACATCAATTTTTTAAAGGTAAGCAAAAGATGTTTGGCATTAGAGGGTGCAAAGTTTTTTTCCCCTCTATTAAAAAACCAACTTTTGTAAGAAAAACAATGAGCTTAAGAGTTGTGGAAATAGGAGTAGCCTTCAAGAACCCAGAGATGCAGGCTACTCGTTGCTGTTATAAAAGATTTGAGAAGATTGAGTCCTCAATAGGATCCCAGTTTCTGGGATGGATTGCTGTGGCAAGCCACTCTGCAGTTAGTTTTCTTTTAAACTGACTGTTATTCATCATCGGCTGCTACTTGTATCCAAGAATACATTTTTAGCTGTTCTTTATACAGTATAGCCATACACTTCATTTAGGGATCTAAACAATTTGAATGATAGGAATGTCAAGCCTCGGTTGTAGAAACTCCTCAAGAATAATGGTGACTGTAATCGGAGCCATTGTTTTCAGGGGAAAATGCTAAAAATTTTGTATGGGAAGAAAGCTTTGCATCAAACTATAATTTTCATTATTCCTAATAATAGCTTCGTGCTAATGCTCTAATCAAACGAGGAAGTATGTATATGCAACAGCAACAACCTATGCTCTCTACACAAGATTTTAATATGGCAGCTGATATTGATCCTCAGAATGCAGATGTTTATCATCACAGGGGGCAGGTAGGTGCTATTTTATCTTGTTAAACTCTTAGATATAAGTTAGATATTCTGTAGATAGAATAAAATTGTATCAGATAAATTTTGCTGGCTGATTACTTCACCTCATGCATTAAATTATATGTAGTCTTTACTGTGTGCCTGTGTACCTGATATGTATATAAATTGATGCCATGAGGTTTCACTCTTATGTCTGATGAAGTGGACTTGGTCCACGAAAGCTCACATTTATATACAGGAGTTAGTCTTTAAGGTGCCACAACATTTTATTTTATTTTATTGCTGTTCTGTTTTGTTTACTCTCAGGTATGATCTACATTTTAGCAGTCAGAAGCTTTGTAGAACTAAAAGATAAGTTCTAAACTGGAGGGAGAGTTTAAGAAAGAATATAGTCTTAGACAGCTTTAAGGAAATCATGCAAATTGCCAGTTTTATAATTGGGCAGATCTGTTTTCTTGATAATGATATTCTAGCTTTGATTGTAATAATGTATACTGTGGAGGTATACTCAGTCTTTTTGTATCTGTGTGTTAGCTAAAAATTCTGCTTGACCAAGTTGAAGAAGCTGTAGACGACTTTGATGAATGTATCCGTTTGCGACCAGATTCTGCCTTAGCACAAGCACAAAAATGTTTTGCATTGGTGAGTATATGCAGTATTATTAATGTTTTGCTCTAAAATTAAGTGTGAAATGCACCAGACTACTGTTTTGCTTTCACTATATCTTGGAGTTATACCTGAGAAGGTATTGTGTATTTTTTGAATAGATAATACTAAAATAGACCTTTCATCATTGTATTTTTGACATGGCAGTTTTTGTTTACAGTATCGTCAGGCGTACACTGGAAACAACTCTTTGCAAGTGCAAGCGGCTATGAAAGGCTTTGAGGATGTTATTAAAAAGTTTCCAAGATGTGCTGAAGGCTATGCACTCTATGCCCAGGTATAAATGTCTTTATTCTTCTGAGAAGACTTTTGTGCATTAGAATTCTGTAATTATTATAATTAATAAATTTGGTACCTGGTGTGTTAAGTAGTATGGTAAAGTTTTATATAAGTATGCACCCTTGATTATTACTGGAGAGCTACATGAGGAGATTGTGGATGCCTTCTTGTTTAAGTTGCCACATAGATTTATTTTGTTACTCATTTAATGCAGGCTCTAACAGATCAACAGCAGTTTGGCAAAGCTGATGAAATGTATGATAAATGTATTGACCTTGAGCCAGATAATGCTACTACCTATGTTCATAAAGGGTAAGTAACAGGATTATTTTTATGTCTTAATGTATGTATGAGAACTTTCCCTCAATTTCATTTAATAAATAATTTCTCTGAGATGAGAAAGCAGTAGGCGTAATGGTGGCTTTTCACTATTGTTGGCGACATGGAACATTTAGCTGGTTGGACAGTTCAGTAAGTTTGGTACCTATCGTGGCTGTGGAATCAGAACATAGTAGTTCAGTTTCCCTCTGTGCATCCCATAAAACCCATCTTTTGTTGCCTTGGACAAGCTGCAGAGTCCCAGGTTGGGAAGATAAACCATATCTGAGTTATCTCTACCTGGGATCCTCTGAAAAGTGTTGCCATAAGTCAGAATTAACTTGACAGCACACAGTTGTTGTTGTTTAATGGAATATTTGTATTACAGTAGAACCCCGGATAGCAAAAAAGCCCCGTTCCACGGAGCTCTTCGCTATGCGTTTTTTTCACTATGCGGCTCCAATGGGAGAGATCCCCGCATAACGGGGGTGGGGGGCATGTTCATTATACGAGGTTTCTGTTAACCCGGCTTTACCCTGCTTAGCAGAAACACCATATAAAGAATTTTCCCCCGTTATGCAGGGTATTGCCTTTGCATAATGAATGTGTTGTTAAACGGAGCGTTCGTTATGCAGGGTTCCACTGTATTACGTTAGTGCATTCCGTAGTTGCATGGATGCAATACCTGTCAGATCTCAGACTAAAGCTGTAACTAACTTTTTTCACATGGCTGTCCTTTTCTAGCTGTTATTTACATAGCTCTGCAGGCATGCTAAAATAAGTAAATTAAGCACGACTTTATCCCCTGTTAATATAATGTAAGGGAAGTGTGTGCTATTGAGTACTGCTTTTAAATTCCATTCAATAACATTTCCAAATACAACTGGATCTTTTGCCCATCAAGGCAGTTGGCTGTTAGTTCAGAAAGACAAAAAACCCTTTCAAGACTTAGAATCCTTGAAAATTCATGCAAACAATAACAGTCATCACATGATGGGGATAGAGTACAATAGTTTTTAAAAAGTTCCTTTAAATGTAATTGTCATGATTCAGATATTTATCTGTTTTATGTTGAAGGTTCTGGTATAAATAATGCTATAAATGTTTTTTGAGAAAGGTTTCAATTTCTGTATTGATACATCAGTTTCTCGGGATCTGATTTCAAATTCAGCTACATTTTGTAACAAATGTAAAAGCTGTAGTATTTATGTAGAATTTAGCCTCCATGTTTTAGAAATCACTGAAATGCAAAAATGTAAACAATTTCAACTGAGTTATATTGAGGTTTGATTAAAGTGAAACACTTTTTAGTGCCACATACAGCTACATCATATGGTTGCTTTCTTGCTCTTGGAATGCTAACATGTTAGATTTCAGTATTATTTTTGTCCCCTGATATGTTTTAGGTTTTGTATTAATTGCTGACCTGTTATTAATTTTCAGTTTACTTCAACTTCAGTGGAAACAGGATTTAGATAAAGGTTTGGAACTTATTAGCAAAGCCATTGAAATTGATACCAAATGTGACTTTGCATATGAAACCATGGGGACTATTGAAGTACAAAGGTAAGTCTGGGAATTTCAAATACTGTAACTTACAAGTGCAAAATGCTATACCTTTTTATTCTTAGTACAGATCTGATCCACTGAATTAACTTTAGTGTAGGGAAGCTCTGGTATTTGCTGAAATTCTGTTGGCATTGCTACACTGGCAGAAGGTTGATGATGTCGCTAGTGGGGGAGATTGTTTAGTAATTAAAAACTTTCCCCTTCTCTCCTGCAGTTTGTTCATCTTTTGACTTACCCATTCCTTTACATGGAAGCTGGGGGAACTATGTCAGAAGAATGAAGTCTGTAATTACCAAAGGTTTCCAGCTACCAAGTAATGTCTTCCTACAGCACTGATTTTTGGCAACTAAAGACTTCCTCTTTCTGTCTTGTCGTGCCTGCAGCTTTCACAAAATGAAACAAATTATTTGTAATTAAGACAAGCTACAAGAGAAGGGGAAAGTCTTTACTTACTGAAAATCTCTCCCTGCTGATGATGCCAACACTGCTTTGTAAATATAATATGGCAACCGGATTTCAGCCATTTAATGTCTTCTGCGTCTTAAGTCAGACGTGAAACTGCCAAAATGAAAGCACCTTTTGGTGATTTCATTCTGCAGTTCCTTTTACCTGACCTAGTGTGAGAAAGATTAGCCAGCAACACAAAGTTGCTATTACCAGGGTATGCCTGATTGTGGTTAAAAAATACCACAACCTTTGAGTAGGGTCTTTTTGTATACCTCAGCTAGGTATCTACGTTCTATTAAAGGAGAAATCACAGTTTTTCTTAATGCTTTGTGCTGCTTTTGATTCCTTCATTGTTCCAGAAATTTGCATTTACAGTGGTATCTCGCTAAAGAGCATAATGTGTTCCATGGGATTGTTCTTTAAGCGAAACACCACTGTAAGTGATCAATTGTGACTTGTGGCAGGGGGATTGCTAGTTGTTGAGCAAGTTTTTGGTTGGTTTTAGTTGTTAAGGGAGGCAAGCATTCAGAGAAAATTCTGCTCTTTAATCGAGTTAGTCTCTAAGCAAGGCACTCTTTATGCGAGGTTTTGCTGTATTAGAGACAATAACATTTTGATTTGTATCTTGCTATCAGTTAGAGAACCAATCACATCTCTCTCTTTCCCCCTCCCTGTAGTTTAAATACAGGGAGGGAAAGAGACACAAACAGTCTCTGCAAAGAAAGCTCTCAATGTGGTAACTGCTCCCCCCCCCTTCTAGGTGTAAACACTAGGAGCTTGCATGCCTGGATGCTTTGGGTATAACTCCTGAGAAAGAGGTGTTCCCTCAAAGGCGCTTCCTTTATTTTAATACAGTATTTTTGTTTATTTCAGAGGCAACCTGGACAAAGCCATTGAAATGTTCAATAAAGCGATTAACCTAGCCAAATCTGAGATGGAAATGGCTCATCTCTACTCACTCTGCGATGCTGCCTATGCCCAAACAGAGGTTGCAAAGAAATATGGACTGAAACCACCAACATTGTAAAGAGACAATAAGAGGGAAATGTATTAAAAGTAAAGCTGCCCATTTTGACCTAGTCCTAATGACACTGTTGCAGTGTGTTGAATGGTGGAATTTTTTTTCCTGTTCTTGGTGATGTAATTATCTGTTACGTGTCTAGGTGTTGTGGGAGTGGCTGTTCAAGAAAGTTAGCAGTTTGTTCTACCTGTCCTGGATAATTGTTAAGAGAGATCAAAACAGATGCATGGGGATCAAAGATTATTTTGGCCATACAAATAAAAACTTTTTTTTTACGTACATTTTGAGAAATAGTCACTGGTACTATCTGGAAAGATGTTTTACAGCTTTTCATTTGGATGATTTTAAAAATTAATAGTGCAGTGTAATTTTTATATACAACTCGTGCATCCTTTAGTTTCGGTTTTAGTTTTGCAATAAAAAATTGCAAACTAATTTAATAGTTGGGATTTTTTAGACAATTGTGGGTAAAACAATATTTTCAATACTATCACGATGATTAAAGTTTTCTTCAGTCACTTTTTGCTTTTTAAGAGGATAGTGGCAGCTGTTTAAAAAACCCAACTGTTTAAAATTTTCAGTTGTGCTATTCAGGTGCATACATTGAATAACTTTTACTGTTTAGCCAATGTCCCTTGAGTATACCCTGTATCTTTGATAAAGTGGTACATACTCATCTTTGTATGTATATCTGATAAAAAACACAACTTAAATTCACTTAACATTAGTCTTGAATTGAGAAGGAACCTAATTGTAAAAGTATTTTAAGAGGCCAAAATTGCCATTGCACAGACATTGCCTAAAGCAGGGGTTCCCAAACTTTTCACACTGCAGGCCTGACCATGCTCCCCAGACAGCTGAGCTGCCCGATCACGTGGTTCATCCTGCTGTAAACACTGCCATAAAATGCATCCCCAGCTGTCATAAACATGTTTATGACAGCCACAGGTGGATTTTTAGTAGTTTTTATGGCAGGTGTGTTTACGCATGTGCGAGCATGTTTTACGGCTGTTGTAAACGCGCCCGCTTCCAGTAGCAGCGAGGGTGGCAGCAGGCCACATGAAATGGTGCCACAGGCCAGGTCCAGCCTGCAGGTAATAGTTTGCCCACCCCTGGCCTAAAGAGTTGAAATGTTCATGTTGTTATCTGTTAAAGTTGCTGTGTAGAAATAAGGATATTGGATCTTTTGGCTGAAACTTAGATCAGTGGGTCCAGCCGATTTGGAACCCACAAAATTGCTCTTACAGAAAAGAGTGAGGGAAGCCTCTTACTGTCTTTGCAGCTCAGTTTTAAGTCTTTCTCTGCATTAGGGAGTTTACTGCTTCTTATTGTCATACTGTTCTAGGACCTATTGAAGCAACTCCATAGTTCTTGCAGTTCTGATACAATTGATAAATCATGGCATGGAGTAGGTATTTAAAATAACATCTTTTGATCTACTTTTTCCCCTGGTTCAGGTGTAGAACAAGCTATTTACACCTTTTTTGCTGTTCTTTTTTAATATAGTAAATACAATACAGTATCATAGAAATTCAACAGATGTTTGATTAATATAAGTTTAGTTAAATCAGTTCCAGCCCTCTTTCTAAAAGCCAATATGAAAAGAAGTTCTCTATTTCCTTTTGGGGTGGGGATGGGGTTTCAGGCTTTCTATCTATTGAATTATCCCCTCCGAATCTCTTTGTTTCCCATTCCTAACCATAATTGCATCATATTTTTCAAAAGGGGTTTTATTTGTGTGGCTCGGAAGTACACTGGCATTTCTCTTTCTGAAAAAAATTAAGAATGAAGCATGTGCTGTCTAATAACTAGCATTCCAGATCATCACAGACTGTTGCTTGTTTCCCAGATATTTGAACCGCACTGAAAGCATATGTTATTTTTTTGTAAATGACTTACACATGTAAAGTCACCAAATAAAAATTTCCTTCAAATATCTCTTATACATATATGGTCCTAGGCTATTAGTTGGAAACATTAACTTGGAAGATAAACATGCAAAATGATATTTTTATTTGCATATGAGTGAATGTGAAACTGTTGCATGCCATTTTATTTGTCTTTTTATATCTCCACTGCCAGAAATTTGGAAGAAATATTGTTCCTGTGTTTGGATTCATGGGGTTAGATTCGTTCTTATACTTAAAAGATTGTTCATTCAGATCAGTGGAGCTTAAGATGGTTAACTTATACCCCTTCCCCTCAGGGTATTTCATCTAAGGATAACTAAGTTTGTTTCTTGTCCAGTGTGTTTAAACTATGATTCTATTAAGTAATATGTGCCATATATGTTACTTCATGATGATGAAAACCAGACATCTAAAATTTGGCATGTATACTAAAGAAAATGTGGAATATGCCACTTGGTTTAAGTGATGTTTTAAATGCACTTGTTAATTTAAATTGTGTCTGTATGTTTGAATACTGTTTAGTCATTAGCCACACGTCTTTAACCAGTGCACACATTCATAATGGATACAGTTTGAAATACTGTGGGCATTCTTGCCAGGCATGAATTATACAGAGATGAAGCAGGTGTACCTTGTTTTCATAATGAAAATTTATACATAAATGCCTTTGCCTGTGCAGAGCCATAATTCAGAAGTGTCTAGATAGGTAAGGATAGAACCAGTGGTGGCCTCCAAAAAATTTACTTCCACACTGTGGGTGTGGTATGGTGGGCATGGCCAGGGGAAAGCCTTGCATTGCACCCGAATTAGGACTACTTTATTTCAAAACTTGGATGAGCAGGGCCAGCTAGAATTTCAGCTACTGCTTCTGGCAAACTGGTGTGAACCTGCTGATGCCCACCACTGGGTAGAACACAGGCGTTCGAAGACTCAGTTCTGATTTGTAGGGTACATTGGCAGTATCTCTTTAGTTATACATAGCTTTTACAGCTTTTATTATTATTTAATTCATTCTCTTTTTTTGCCTTGAGAGCCTGTGATCTAGTAGCAGTTTTTAAATGCTGTTTTGTTGTTGAGGAAAAATTACTTTGGCAACAGACACACAGAAATAAGTATATTGTCTTTGCATATAAAGTCTGTCAATCGTTTTTAGGCCAGACATAATCACAGTGCTCATTTGGTCTCATATTTTTAACAAGCCAATTTATGATGTATAATTTTTGGGAGATGTCTTTTGCATGTAAAACTTTCAACATTTGCTGAGGTGGAAGTCATTATCTGAGCACCAACACTTAGAGATTCTTAGAATTGCATATTCCTTGTTGGCTTTACCTGAGCAGCAAAATCCTAAAGAAGTAAGAAAAGAGCCCATCATGACTTAAATTCTCAAGCTTGCTACATATTTTGGAAGGAATCTTGCTTTTAAAAAATGTATATCAACTTCTCAAGAATATCCTTGGTTGTTCCAAGGTCATCTTGAGTCCTAAGATGGCATCTTCCGTATTCGTGACCTCCCCAACATTTTGGCCTACCTGTTGCCTACAGTACTGTACTCAACCATTCTGAAGAGCCATTTATTGTTCTGCTTTTCTTAATGGAGTCTCCTGCAAAGATGACCGGTTCAAGAGATCTGTGCATGTACAGAACTTGCGCTTCTTCCTCTCTTAAGTCACCTGCAGTTAACTCTTCTGCTGCTGTGTTGTTGGGATTTTGAACTCAAATATGCACTTATATGCACATAAATAGTACTACTGCCAAAAACCATGTCTAGAACATTCCCAATCAGAGGTTGATCCAAATCTTCATATGTTCGCAACGGCTGTAAATTTCCTCAAGTGGAACAGCTCCAGTGTGAACAGGCCTAATCTAACCCATGTGAAGCCAGGAGTTTTTGTGAGCAAAACAGGGAAAGTATGGTTTGAAATAAAATGCCAGCATAGTATGAAATTGGAGAATTTTGCTAACAGGTGGGCTCCTAAGATGGAGACGGCACATTGCCACAAATATTCTAACTTTTCCTTCTAGAGGATTTGCTCATATTTACTTGACAGTTTGGTCATCTTTTCCTGTATTTTCCCCACTTCTCCAACAAATTGTCTTGGGTGTTGTAAACAAAACTATATGCAGTATTTGAAGTGCAGTCAGAATTGTGAAACCCTGCATTTTTTTTTTTTTTGGGGGGGGTTCCCTATTATGCTCAAGATGGCATTCCTCCTGCCTTTTTTTAAACAGCTGGGGTCATTTTTATAACTATCAACATAAACCCAAGATCATTTCGTTGTCAGTTGCTGCCAACTTAGATTCCATCAGCATAGAGGTAAATTTAGATTTTTACTGCTCCAATATGCATTATACTTGCCTATATTGGATCTCATTTAGCATTTTAATGCTCATTTCCCCAGTTTCCATCAGCCCAAATCAAATATCTGAAGAGTCTCACTGCTAATAGCAATTATGAAAACTTAATTGGTATCCCGCTCCATTTAATGAATTCCAAATCCATAAGAGTACTTCACTTATTCCATTTCTACCTTATTTGGTATTTTTTGATGGACTCAGTCAAAACCCCTTTAGACGCTTACTTATTTTAAACCACCTTTGCCCCATGAGTTTTGAACAGCCTGAAAGTTTGTCTTATTTAGTGATTGATAGCCAGAATCAAGTTGAGTGTTAATGCAGTTGTAACTGCAGCATTCGAACTTGGAAGTGACAAATAGCTGTTACCGGTAATTATTGAAGAATTCAATAAAGGATGGGAATTCAGTCAGTGACTCGCTCATTACCAGCTATTCACTGCTCCATGTTCTGCCACTACATGTACATCTGTGTGGATATTTATTTGGTTTCAGACCAATGAATGTATTGTCCACCCTCACTGCAGTCTCACTGTCTCCCATCCTTTCCATATATTTATTACCATTTGGAAAGAACTCAAAGGCTTGTGAGATTTACCCTTTCAATAGTACAGTTGTACCTCACTTAAAGAGCATAATGCATTCCATGGGATTGCTCTTTAAGCGAGTTTGCTCTTTAAGCGAAACACCATTGTATGGGACCAATTCTGACTTTGGTGGGGTGGGGGGGATTGTGATCCCCAATTCAGTTGTTTAAGTGAGTTTTGGTTGGTTTTAGTTGTTAAGTGAGGCGACCATGCAGAGAAAATTCTGCTCTTTAAGCGAGTTAGTCTCTGAGCGAGGGACTCTATGCAAGGTTTTACTGTATAAAGAAAGCCTATAAGATTGTATTTTTGAACCACATTTGGGCGTACCCTGGTAATGGCAACCTTGTGTTGCCAGCTAATCTTTCTCACACTAGGTCAGGCGAAAGGAACTGCAGAATGAACTCACCAAAAGGTCCCCTCATTTTGGCAGTTTCATATCTGGCCAAGACACAGAAGAAGCAGCAACCATCTAAGTTTGGCTTTACTTTTTGCAGAGATTGGGAATTTTGTTTTAATGTGCTCCACCAGTTTTATTTGAACAGACTTAGCTAACGTATCAGCAGTATAGCTAACCAGGAAGACTGTAAATGTTTGGGAAGTTAAGTTGGGAATTTGGAGAAATTGATCTTGGAAATAAGTAGTTGACCACAGCTTTTAAGGTAAAAGGTTTCCCTTGCTTCAGAGCCAGTCATATTTGACTCTAGGGTTCAGTGTTCACCTCTGTTTCAAAGCCGAAGAGCCAGCGCTGTTTGCTGCAGACTTTTCCATAGTCATGTTGGCTGGCATGACTAGACACCAGAGCGCCTTAGCCACTTGAGCCACTGTAGTCACTACTTTGGGGGATTGTGTTTGGAAATAGACCAGTAGCTTCCAAAGCTTTAATTTTATGGAATGGTATCATCACAGATAAATTATTGAGATAAGAATTTCAAAAACTATCAGCTTTTGGTTTATATACAACCCAAAGCTGACTTTTGGACTTTATTTTTGAAACTATTTTCAAGCCGTTGTGGATAATTAATCTAAGACAATGTGGAAAACTGATAAAAAACAATGCTATCTTGTTACACAGATTACTTATTTACACTAGGTACTGTCTAGTTGATGGTTAATTTGTTAAAATGGCATTGCTGGGAATCATAAAACAGTTGGGGTTTTTTGTGTGGGGTTTATTCAGAATGTGGGGTACTGCTGTGATTGAAGCTTATCAATATTGTACACGTCAGCTAAGGAAGGCAACCAGATGAGAAAAGTTCTGCTTGCATCAGATTTATTTCAATCCTTGTGTTTTATTAACAGGTTGTTTCCTATACTTTAAAATGTTAAACATTGATGCAAAAAAGGGTGCGGGACAAGCTGGCATCATACTAACATGGTCCAGCAACTTTATAAGTATTTTGATGTACTGTTGATTTTTAAAGTAATGGGGAAGATGAGTATCCTTTTCAGTATTTCCTCCCAAGAACTATTACCGATAGAGGTGGACAGGTTGTCTCCTGGTTGCTATTTGATTGCTTCTCCCATGTGACCACAGTTGATAGGAATTGCAGTACAGTAATACCCAGGATAACGTTATGACTTGGTTCCACAAGTCATGACGTTATCTGATTTTTAGCGTTGTCCGATGCATGCATCAAACAACGCTAAAAAAAAAGCCCTGACTTCAGGGACAAACCGCTTTAAAGGCAGGCAGGGAAAGAAAGAGACCCAATCGGGTCTCTCTTTTCCTCCCTGCCTTTAAAACCACCCCCACCACCCACAGCGGTCTCTGCGACTGCAGTAGCTTTATTTCTTAGTTTTATCCGAGGCAATGGTCTGCGGATGTGGGGTGGTTTGGGTAGAACTACTCAATCCACCCCCCCACCCGCAGCAGTCTCTGCGACTGCAGTAGGGTCAGGGAAAAGCACGCGCCTTTCCCACGATCCTACTGCAGTTGCAGAGACTGTGTCTCTTTTCCTCCCTGTATTTAAACTACAGGGAGGGGAAAAGTAATTGGGTCTCTAGAGAACCAATCACGTCTCTTTCCCCCTCCCTGTAGTTTAAATACAGGGAGGGAAAGAGACACAAGCAGTCTCTGCGACTGCAGTAGGGTCGGGGGAAAGGCGCGTGCTTTTCCCTGACCCTACTGCAGTCGCAGAGACTGCTGTGGGTGGGGGGTGGATTGAGTAGTTCTACCCAAACCACCCCACATCCGCAGACCATTGCCTCGGATAAAACTAAGAATCATTATCCAGAATCGTTATCCGATGCAAGTTTTTTTCCAAAAAACTTGCATCGTTATCCGATTCTAGCGTTAGCCGATGCAATCGTTATCCGGGGTATTACTGTACTGTATCTGAAGGGCCAACTGGATGCCTATCTCTACTTACAACATAATGTGCACAAGATCTACTCAAGCTAGCAGAGAATTTTTTTATCACTAAGTCCAGGGTTTGGGGTTTTTTTTTGGGGGGGGGGCAATTAAAAATAGTGGCTATCAGATTTTAAGGTTATATCTGAGATGTTAGGATGTAAATAGTAAGTGTCTTAAAGACTAATCATGCTTTAAACACTAGTATCAGATTCAAATAGTACTGGAATTGTTTTTGAAAATAGTTTTAATGACATTAATTTTCTTTAATCTTAACACCTTTGGGGTTTTTTTTGCCTTTTTAAAACATGTGATCTATGCTTGCAAGCCAACTAAAGGAGCAAGAAAATGTACTGATGAACAGTTTGGTGTTTTTCTGGAATTAAATGCTTGTGGTTTACTTCTACTTCAGATTTGTAGGCAAATTTTTTGTTTAAAAGTTGAACTTTCCAATATTGTGGAATTGTTAGAGTTCGGAGATTTCCAATAATCCTGCTGGTTAAATGAGAAGAGTGTTCATTCAACTAGGAAAAAGCCAACAATGGTTTAACTTGAAAGACTTGACTAATGTCCAAAAATTAATAAATAGCTAGGTCTCTCTGGGTATACATTAGATTACAGCCTTGTTCTATGCCAGTAGAAGCTTTTGAAAGTGCTTTTACTGCATGGAAAAGCCAGCACTTTAGAACCCATCATGGTAAAATAGGACCAAGGGTGGGAAGTCATTAGCTTTCCAGAGCTTTTGGACTTCACCCCTCAGGAGCACTAACCAACAAAATGTTAATGGCTTATAGGAGTAATGGCCTAAGACTGTGATGGCAAACCTTTTAGAGACTGAATGTCCAAACCACAAAGCCTGCACTGTGGCCTGAGTGCTTCCCTCCAGCTATGTCATGCTGGGAGCTACGCTCCCCTCCAACCCCATCACAGGGATCACCTTTGACACAGACTTAACAGACCACTGTCTGCCGCACCCTCATGCCGCATGTGAGCCGCCCACCTTACCCCAGATGGGAGGGAGGAAGAGCTCCCATTGGGGTGCTAGGCAGAGGGGCGGGCGATATAAGAAATTCTTCAGGCACATGTGGAGAGGGAGGGGATCAGCCTGGCCCCACGTCCCTCTGGCTTTCTAGTAATGCACTCTGGAACACTGCTGGGGCGATGGCATGCGTGCCCACAGGGCTCAGTTCTCCCTCTGGCACGTGTGCCATAGGTTCACCATCACTGGCCTAAGAGATAGACAATGAGAAAAGAATACCTATCCCTCTGCAATAAGAAGTACTTGCTAACATTAATCTAATTTCTACTTCAAAAACCTAACAAGTATATTAAGTGTGTTATTTCATATTGAAAGACTTGATGTTTTCTATAATACTTTGTGTGAGACTGAGGAAGGTTGTAATTTACAATACAAATGCATGAAAACTGATCCAATTCAAAATAGCAACACTGAAAAGCACTCTTACTTGGTCAAAATGTATAGTGCACATGAATATGTTGGTGCACAGATAACCTTTTATCCAAAATGTGCTTTAGATATAAGACACAGCTCCCCTGATTAATCATAATGCACAGTGAAGCAAATGAAATACAGTAATACCTCGGATAACACTAAGACTTGGTCCCACAAGTCTTGGTGTTATCCAATTTTTAGTGTTATCCGATGCATGTTAAAATCCTATGGGATGGATCGGATAACGTTAAAGCTCCATAGAGATACATTGTAACCGCACAGGCTTTAGCGGTTGTTATCAGATCCATCCCATAGGACCTTAACGTTATTCGATCCAATTTTCCTCCCCAGATTCCTTAACGTTATGCGATTTTAGTGTTATCCGAGGTATTACTGTACAGTAAAACCCTGACTTATGTAAAAAGTCTGTTCCATAGCCTTTTACGTAAATTGGTTTTTTCCATAAATCAAAGCAAACCCATTGGGAAAAATGAATATTTATGTAAATTGAAACAAACCCATAGGAAACAGCATTACGTAAATTGGGACACCATTTTAGTGAAAAATTGTTAAGTAAGTCAAATTTTATGTAACTAGATGCAAGTCTGGTTTTTACTGTATTGAAGGACCTATACAAAAATGTATGAACATCTCAGATTCAAATTTCTCCTAGCTTTTTTTAAGTACACAAATCATTTATTTATAAATTTGGTTTACAGTCTTCTTATACTGAAGCGACTTCATTTTTAAAGATTTGATTTGATTAGAAAAAACACGATATTGATCCAAGTCCATCATGTAGTTTTTGCTTCTACAGCATAAAGATCTGACCGCTTTTGGGAAAGAATAGGAATTTGCTGACGAACCTCTGCAAGCTTTTTTAGATCTGTAAAAAAAAAAGTCAAGAGGCCTATGACTGACACTTTTATATGCATATATTGAAGTACATTCACACGAGAAATATATCTTAATCTGTTAGAGCCAACTACATTCAGCAGGAGACCCAATGGCCTTAGGGGCCCCTTAGGTAAAGGTCATCCTTGCTTGAAAGCCAGTCGTATCCAACTCTAGGGTTGCTCATCTCTGTTTACAGCCAAAAAGCCAGTGCTGTCTGTGTCTGCAGATGTTTCCATGGACATGTGGCAGGCACGACTAGACACCCAAATGCACAGAATGCTGTTTACCTTCCCACCAAAGTGGTACTTATTTATCTAGTTGCAATTTCTTGTTTTCAAACTGCTAGGTTGACAGGAGTTGGGGACAGAGACAGGAGCTCACTCTGTTGTGCAGCACTCAGGTATAGAACTGCTGACCTGCCAACCTTCCAGTTGTCAAGTTCAGTGTCTTAACCACTAAACCACCAGTCTCATTACAGCTCCAATATTCCATCATTTTATAAAATGTTACACATTTGTAATGCATCTAGAGCTGTTGCCTACCTTTATGGCACTGTCATCATAACCATAGGGATGATCAGTTGTTGCCAATTTGCAGGCAGCAGGGAACTGAGGCCAAAAGAAAATGATACCACCAAAACTACACGAAGTGTCCTTAGCAGAGGAGCAGATTCTGCACACAGAAAGGTCAAAGCACTCCACTGTGACTCACCTATATCTGTGTAGATAGTAGTTTCTTCAGGACCAGCTTTGGCTATGACCTCCCCCCTGAAAAGGAAAGGAGAGAATCATACTATCTTGTCCAATTCTTCCATTCTCAAGAAGAAGTTACTGATATGTGATCTTGTAAATATGCTTAGAAAAAAAAAGAGATCCAGGAAAGATTATTCTTTCTGTTCACTTAAACTGTAGGAAACTGGTATCTGTACAGATCCCTGAACAAAACTCAGAATCTTCTTCCCTCTTCTAAAGTAGGGGTGCCCAAACTTTTCAGGCCATGAACTGGTCATGTAGTTCCTCCTGCCAGAAATGGAAGTAAAACACACCTTGCAATCTGTTTTGCAACAGGATGAGATAGATTTTAAGCTGCCATTTTCTCTGCTTAAACCGTATGGGCATGTTTTACTTCCGCTTCCAGGAGCAATGAAAGTGGCATGGCCTAATCCACTAATTGGCACAGCTGCTATTCCATTCTCCAAAAGGAAACATGGGAGGGAAGCTCCTCAGCCAGATTCAGGGTTCTCTCAGCTATTAAGTGTGACGAAACAAGAGGAATAGCAGAAAACCACATGCTTACATTTGCTGCCAGTTGTTTAATGAATGAAGCTGCAAACCAAGACCTTTAGAGCAAGTGTGTTCCCTCTCAGCTGTCCCATCCATATATCATGCAAGCTGATATTCTGCATCCTTGGCAGCTAGTTATCAACTGTGGAGGTTCCTGACAACTCACAAAAAGTCACGTCCATGGAGTCACATCAAAAAACACACTTTGTTTTTAAAACATTCATTCCCTCCATTGGCTTGGTTTTCATTTGTCAGAATTGTGTCTAGATTATGGGGAAGTTTCAAAATTTTATTATTATTATTTTGGCTAAAGCTTTTTAGGTTTTAATTAGGCATTTTATTTTCGTAGTTTTACCTAGTAAAACTTTGTATTGTACTGCAGCAGCTTATTTCCCCACTTACCATGGGTTGACTACAGTGCTGTGTCCCCAGGCTACGTAAGATGCCTTCTCGTCCCTAGCAGGGGATGCAGTTGCCACGTACACTTGATTATCGACAGCTCTGAACAAAATGAAATGGAAAGCCATAAAGTCTAAGGCACTGCATAAAAATGGCAGTTGTCTGGGGAATCAACAGGCAATTGGAATGAAATAGCTGTTCAGGCAGGAATACTGAGCCTTGCAACTCCCATTCTTCAGCAAAACCAGTAATGAAAGGTGACAAGCGCTACAACACAACAACAGCTGGAGGGCCACATTTTAATCTTTCCTTCATGCACACACGCACATGGCCTATGTGGTTGTCTTCCCCACTTTATCTTCTTAACAATCTTGTGAAGTAGTTTCAAGTTCAGAGTGTGCAATTCATTATGTACATATACCTCTATTTTAGAGCCCTGCTAGCATAGTGGTTAAGCTGTTATTCTGTAGCCAGAGTGATGTGAGTTCAATCCTGACCAGGGCTCAAGGTTAACTGAGTCTTCCATCCTGAAATCAATAAAACTAGCACCCAGCATGTTGGGGACAAATATGCCAATTATATTGCGAACCACCCATAAAATGCACAAAGCACTATAATAGTGGTGGCGAACTTATGGCACATATGCCAGAGGTGGCACTTGGAAGTCCTCTATGTGGGCACCCGTGCAGTCACCCCAGCACAGTTTGCTCTGCCCAGCAGCCCAATGGGAGCACTTCCTCCCTTTCTCCAGCACATTGTTCACTCTGCCCAGCAGCCCAATGGGAGTGTTTCCTTCCTCTCCTGTTGCTGTGTTGGCACTTTGCAATAAATAAGTGGGTTTTGGGTTGCAGCATGGGCATTCGGTCTCTAAAAGGTTCACCGTCGCTGCACTATGGGGTGGTATAGAAGTGGAAATTGCTATTGCTATTTTATGGACATGATTTCAGGACTCTGGGGAGATCTTATGGCCCCAGATTTCTTGTTCAAACAGGACTGCAGTTGCTAAACACAGCAACAAGGGTTTGCCCGATTGGAGCGGGGTAGTAAATATGAGAAATAAATAAATAAATAAATAAATAAATAACAAGGTTTTAAAAAATATGACAACAACGTATCTGAACTGCTTTTCTGCACCCCCAAAAAATCGCCACCTGAAGTGATGTAATGAGTCATTTTCTCAAATCAGTTTTTGTACAAAGTCTACTACTTCTTACCGAGCCCTTTGCAGCAGCTCCCAGTGGGCTGGTCCAGTTGTCAGGTTAAAAGCCCCCGGATAGACGAGGAGTTGGCAACCTGGGTCAAATGGAAGGATATAGTAGCGGAGATAATATTGTGATAAGCCTAACTCTTCTAACACAGAGCACAAAGGACAACTCGTTTCGAGCTCCGGGAAGATCTCCGATATACCTCCCCTCCCCAGCACATCACCAGTTATGGGCTTACCTTTCTGGGTGTAGATTTGAGCAAGCTCAGCAAAACGAATGTCGTAGCAGATTCCAAGTCCTATCTTACAATATGCTGCCCGTAAACAAAAACAAATTTCAACTTGTTATTGCTTAGGCAGGCCTTATGCAAAAGTCACTACTGAAAATTGTTAAGCTTGGTGTACAACAATTTTGACTAGGAAGGAAGAAGTCCCAGTTTATAAATACCTGCAAGTGAGACTCGTCTCACTTAAACCACAACACAATGCATTAAAACAGAAGACACTTTTTATAAATGAATGTTTTGGGGCTTTTTTTAAATGGCTCAGAAGAGAGTCATAAAAATATACTAAAACAGCAGCTCAAACTCTCAGTTCTGACTTCTCTCTTTATTTACATGCCACAACAATAAAATAATAACACATTATAATTCAAATTCACATTTCAATGGAGGGATATAAACCATAGGGGTCTCTCAAGGATCTTTATTGAGACTGGCGCTATTACATTTATTTCATAATTGGTAAGGAGTGATGGCTGTCAACCATTAAAGCTATTAGTAGGTTAGATGAATTCAGGGGTGACTTATGATTCATACATCCTAAAATTTTATCTCTTCTATCTGAGGTGCAATAACTCTAAATACCAGTTGTTGCAGAAGACAAGTGTTTGTCCTGTTTTCAGATTTTCCCAAAACATGTGGTTTTCCATTACAGAATCAGAATGAGACTTATTTGGTTTGATCCAGCACACTTCTCATCTATCTATGTAAGCAAAATTATGAAGAGGCAGCATGAGCCCTATTTAGCCATTTAAAAGTGTGCTGTTGCAACACACAAGAAGGAGTGTGCGGGGTAGCTTAGGACCTTCCACATGAGACTCTCCACCTGAGATGGAACCAGGATGCTCCAGCATTTAAACTCACATGGAGACTCCCCATGGACAGAAGAGGACCTCTAGGTCAGACTCTCTTCCTGTAGGAAGCCAACCCAAGTGTTGAAGAAGCAGATTCAGCTACTGCACTCTCCTCCAGGCACTGAGCACCTGAACTGTTACAACACCTAAACAGAACTAAATATAAACAAGAGAACCAACACAATTTCGCCCAGTTTTTCCTGAGCCAAGTTAACACTAAGAGAAAGTTTGTGGATTGGAACTGGAATGCAGATATATATATTTTTACATACGAGTATCAAACACAGAGAACCTGTCCCCAGGACACAGAATTTCTGATTCCTGAAACCGAATCTTCCCAGGAACATCAATGTCAAACAAGTGAATCTGTTTTTAAAAAAGGAAGACACCACATGGACATTAATCTGCCTCAGACACATGCTATTCACACATATAAAAGAAGATACAGAATACAAAATCATATTGTGCAGTTCTGTAGCTTAACTAGAATGCTTTACCTATTTGTAAAACAAAATAATAGTCTTTTCCTACAGCCTTATCAAACAAGCTGTCATTGGAGAATAAAAGGGGAAAGGAAAACAGTGAAACTAAGAAATGTTTTTTAAGTTTGGCTTCACAGAATAACCAGATTGAATGCAACTAGAATGCTATAGTGCAGTCAGTATAATCTAAATCTAACCCAGATAGTGATTAAGTTAGCTAACTACCTACCTATTTATTTATCTTTACCTTTCTGTGCTTGGCTATCATTGTACCATCTGGATTGAAAACTGTACATGTGTTATATAACTTCCCAGCATCCTCTTCTGGAATAGAACCTTTTTTTTAAGGAGGGAGAGAAAATTTGAATTACTTCACCAAATATTCAGATATGACTGCTCTGTAACCCAGCACTTGTCTTAAATAAAGGCAAGAAGGATGAGGAGACTTTTAAGTGTATCTGTTTACCTCCAATGAGATATACACCACACTCCTTGGCAACATCTGAAAGCTTCTGTGTTGAGTCTCCAGGAATTTTCTCTGCATACTCTGGAAAATATGTTGTGCCATAAGGAGAATTGAAGCATTCCTACGATTGGAAAACAAAATGAAACTGGTGTCCATCTAACACATTCATAACTGAACAAAATATGGCTGGCAGCAATCAAGCAGTTCCAATATTCCACAGAGTTACAAAGGCTGCTGGCTGAACTCTACCATTGTCAGTTTTGCTTCTACAGCGAGTAGTTTTTAGTTGATTCATTAATTTTTATTCCACCCATTTGGTGAAAAGCCACTACCTGGTATGGTTTACAACGGGGTGGGGAACCCAACCACCAAGCAATACAATTTAAAACTGAAATACAAAATAATAAAGAGAGTAGGCAGACAGCAATAGCAAAAACGTGGTGACAATTGGAGTAGATAATGCCAAAAAATATTGTAGGGAACCATGTTGTTAAAAGCTTCTTTATTAAACTCTGTTTTAGCTAACTTACAAATGGTTAGGAGGGAGCGGGGTCAGGAGAACCTCTGGTGAAAGTGAGTCCACAAAGACAGAGAAGGCCCAGGTCTTAGATGACACCTTCCAAGGCTCCTTTAGTGTGGCCACCCACAACAGCAAGGCCAGAGAGGAATAGGTGACATGGGTAGCAGTTCCTTGATATGCTCTAACAGATACTGAGGTCCTCAACACCTTGAATTTGACATGGAAGTCTATAGGGAGCCAATGCAGGCAGGCCAAGAATAGAGAAATATGATTGAATTTGTGTGCCCTGGAAACTATTTGGGCTGCTGCCTTTTTTACCTGTTTCCATACTGTCTTCAAGGGTAACCCCAGATACAGAGCACTGTACTAATCAATTTTCAGATTACCAATGCAAGAACTAGTGTTGTCAGAGACATGGGATGTAGTTAGGAAATCTGCTGAAGTTGGAAGAAGGCAGATTGATGTTTCTTTCTCCCATGGAGAGAGCCAGGATGAAAATCAAACCCAAGTGGTAGAGTTGATCTTTTAGGGGAGAAGAGTAATCTCATCCATACCAGGCAAGTTGCTACCTAATCTATCCAATGGCTAGATCTCCATTTTGTCAGGATTCAATTTCAACATGTCAGCCTTCATCCAGTCCATTATCGAGGCCATACAGACCTCTAGCATTAGCACAGCATCCACTGCAGATGATGTAAAAGAAACACAGAGCTGCACATTATCGGCATACTGATGACAGCAAACTCCAGATGATCTCACTAAATGGTTTCATATAGATGTTAAATAGTACAGTAATGCCTCGGATAACGCTAAGACTTGGTTCCATAAGTCTTGGTGTTAATCCGATTTTTAGTGTTATCCGATGCATGTTAAAATCCTATGGGATGGATCGGATAACGTTAAAGCTCCATAGAGATACATTGTAACCACACAGGCTTTAGCGGTTGTTATCCGATACATCCCATAGGACCTTAACGTTATTCGATCCAATTCTCCTCCCCAGATTACTTAACATTATGCGATTTTAGCGTTATCCGAGGTAAACGTTGTCCGAGGTATTACTGTATTGGGGAAATGATCAACTCCTATGGGATCCCATGACATTGGGCCCACAAGCCGAAACAGCATCTCCAAGCTGAACCATCCGGACATGACCATTAAGAAAGACTACAGCCAGCAGAGTGCTAAACCACTGATTTCCAACCCTGCCAACCTATCCAGAAGGACACCATGGTTGATGGTATCAAACCCACTGAGAGATCTAGGAGTAGTAAGAAGGTTACTCTCCCCTGATCCGGTTCCCTAAGACAGTGGTTCCCAATGTTTTCAAGCTGGGGGCCAGGTCATACTCTGTGTCAGCTTCGAGAGCTGGATGGCCATTTTGCCCTGCCTGCATGCTGGTGGGGACGGCCATTTTGTCCCAACAGCTTCAAAGGGGGTGGCCATTTTGTTTCTCAAATGCCCTTGGAGAGGGAAGGAGCCACATGGAATAGTGTTGTGGGTTGCATCTGGCTCACAGACCTTAGGTTGGGAACCCCTGCCTTAAGAGGTCATAATGCAAAGCAACTAGTGTTGTCTTGGTTCCATAACATGGCCTAAACTGGTTCTGTAGTAGGAAAAGATTTATGCAACCCAGGAGGTCCTAATTTTGGAACAGGAGATATTTTCCCCCACTTAAAATGTTATGGCTGAATTGTCAAGAACTTTGCACTATTGAGTCACATAGTCTTGAGCAGAAAGTTAATGACTAACTTGGGCAGGAATGTTCTGCAGCAAAAGTGATCCAAAGGCGTTTGAAAGACACTAGCTCTACCATTAAGGAACACAGCTGTGGTGCAAAGTAACATAATATCATGTTTAAGAAAAATTTGGATTGCAATGTGTGGAAAAATGACAAAAGAAAAGAAAAAAGGACAAATACAGGACATAAAGTTCAGGAAACTCTATACCTGTGATGACAAACCTTGTACGGACACATTTTACTTCTGTTTCCGGGAGCTATGAGGGCACTGTGGGCCGGATGAATAGCAGCAAACCCATTCTTGTGGATTTACAGGATGCTTGGGCTTCTGAGAATTAAAGTCCAAGAACATCTGGAGTGCCAAGGTTCGCCATCACGGCTCTACACCATTGGTTCCCAACCTCTTTTTGACCATCCCCAAAGCATCTGTAAAATCCTCATCCCCCCACATGACATATAATTCTTATTACAGATATTAAAAAAGTGAATTCCTATTCACATGAAGGAAGCCTAAAAGGCCATTAACTTGGTTTAACTCGTTCTCGAATTTTATTTTATTTATTTATATTTGTTTATCGCCTTCCTCCCCGAAGGGACCCAGGGCGATTTCCAACAATTTTAAAAACACTTTAAAAATGAAAAACTTTAAAAACCTTAAAAACTTAATTAAAAGCTAGGTATTATAACTTGGACATACTGGGGGTGCCTTGGATCCCCAATCCTTGGAGCCTTCCCAGAAGGATACCGTGGTCGAATTGTCCCCCTTAAAAATCAAACTGCCCCTCTGTGGGGTATGTGCCCCACACTTTGGGAACCACTGCTCTACACCAAGCCAATTTGTTAATTTGATTCTGTCCAAAAGTCTCTTAACTTACCACCCATTTATTTAGGAGGAAACATCAGAAGAGAACTTACAGGGGTGAATTCAGATGACAACATATGCCAGAATTTTTCTCCCACTACATCAAGGCACTGGTCTCTCATATATTGCAGCTAAATAATCTAGGGAAGTGGTCGCCAACCTTGGGTCCCCAGAACAAGTTTGTTGCTGATTTAGGATACTGACATGTTAGGAAACAAAGAAGCCAAAGTGAATTCTTGGACCCAATGGCTCAATTCATAATATGACACTCCATTATACCTGCAGATTTGTGTCATTAGCAAAAGGTAAGGAAGTATGTTATGAAGAGGCCTTTTTCGTGATCATTTGAATTTAGAATGCCAGAGATGCTCTCCTGGCACCTTCTTTAATGTCTCTTTGGCATCAGTTGAAGATCTTTTTATTCATTCATGCTTATTTTGATATTTGCTATTAGTTGGTGCTCCTTTTCTTTTAGTTCTTATATGCTGTATTTCACATGTGTTTGCTTTCCATCTTTAGTAGATTTCCCAGGGCTGCAAACAATGCATTGACTGTCTGCAGCCCTGGGAAATCTACTAAATTTATTTAGTGTATGAAACTTGTACACATTGAGACAATATATAGCAAAAAAGGGAAAAATATAAACTCTATAAAACAAAACATTAATTTATAAACAAACATCTAAACAATTTATATATTCAATTGCACCAGGAGTCACCCTTAGAAAATCTTCACTATTGCCCTCATATGCTCTAAGGCTACACTGTTGTATAATATGTTGCACAGTCTGTCACGGTGCCCTGCACTCACATGCTGGTGATGGTAGTTTCTCCCATTTATGCAAAAAGTCCGCACATCTACCGTGCCCTATTAAAGCTAGCCCATATCTTGTGAGGTTGATCAAAAAGGGGTAGTGTTTCAGTTGCACGTTGAAAATTCTGGTACTGGTATGGCACTTTTCCCAACCATTCTCTTCTCCATGCATCTTGCAGATTGAACTCTTCACTGCCTCCAATAGTGGCGCTGGATAAAGGTGGATGTCTTGAGCAGAGTCTCTTAATATTCAGACTTAACATGTCAGAATTTACTGGTAGTTTTGGATTCTGAACTATTTTGCGGTACCCTCTTAAAAGAGCATTTTTCCTATGAAGTTCTGGTGGAGGAATGTTACTTAACGCTGGAAGCCAATTAAGTAGGTGTAGACCTAATTGTTCTACTACCTAATCTACAAAAGAAAAGATCTAAAAAGAAGAACCAAACAACTATTTCCAACTTTCTTTACCAAAAAGATAAAGTAATAAAGGACAAATCTTTTACTTGACTATACTTTACTTATTTCAATCCTGCTTGTAAAAAACTAACTACATCAGAGAGACTGACTAGAGCACATATGTTTTCTGATATGATAAAAGCATTGTACAAATGTTTTGATGGCTTCCCAAGGTTCATAGTTAAGGTAATGTTGGCAAATACTTACTGGCAAGACCACGACATTTGCCCCTTCTTTTGCTGCAGTCCTCACAAACCCACAGGCACGGTTAATATTCTCATTTTTGACAGCAGACACGTGAAGCTGGATGAGAGCAATACGAAAATCTGAAACAGAAAGAGGAAATTTTATTTATTTATTTACTTTTGCATTTATACCCCACTCAGGACAAATTACAATCATATAAAACTGGCTGGTTGTGCTATTTCATGTGCCCCCCCCCCTTCAAAGGCATCTGAGAAACAAAATGGCCACCCCTTTGAAGCTATTGGGACAAAATGGCCACCTGCCTCCATTGTGTAGGCAGGGAAATATGGACGTCCACCCCTCGAAGCTGACTGAGAGAGCGTGACCCAGCCCCCAGCTTGAAAAGTTTGGGAAACCCTGATATAAAACATCGAATACTGAAACAATAAATTACAACAACAAAGCAATATCTTTAAAATAATGTACATAAGAAAAACAAAATTATAATTAACTTGAGAAGTGACATTTTAAAAAACCCTCCAACCTCATCTATCAGAATCAGTGAGTGTCAGACATTAATACACTGGGGAACAAAAAAAATGTTTTTTCTTGATGCCTAAAATATTTCAATTGATTTCGGGCATTTTGGGGTGGCTGATTCCGAAAATGCCATCCATTTTGTTCTAGCAGCTCTAGTTCATGAGATATCGATGATGTCATTATACATTGCTCTTATGACTACACTTGTATTTGCCTACACTTGTATTAGGAAGGGGGGCAGGGGGGAAAATGCCCCAGGCGGAGTGCTCCAGGGGGGTGGCATTTTGAAACCCACCCCCCCAAAAAAAATCCCCATTTTTTTTTCCAAACAATTTTTTTTGCCTCCAGGCGCGCATTGAAGGCTCCCGGAGGCGGGAGGGGTGGTGGAAAAATCTTTTGGGGATGGGAAAATATTTGGGTGGGCAAAAAAGGGTTGGGTGGGTGGAAATTATTTGGGGGGGGCGGCAAAATTTTACTCTGCCCCGGGTGACTTACACCCTTGCTACTCCTCTGGTTATCTATGCAACCAGTATGGTTAGATTGACCTAATGTGAATAAGCCATATCTAAACGACTAGAACTGATGGGGCATAACTGAAAGCATTTTTGGAATCAGTGACCCAAATATAGCCAGAAATAGGTGAAAATTGTGAGGCACCAAAAACCACTGTTCCCCAGTGTAATGCCTGGGAAGTGATGGGTTGCGGGCGTTAGTCATGTGCCTCACCACTGCTTTGGGAGCTGCATTGGTTGCCAGTGTGCCTCAAGATACAATTCAAGGTGCTGGTAATTACCTTTAAAGCCCTACATGGTAGTGGGCCAGGACATTTAAGAGACTGTGTCACCCCAAGAACAGCTGTCCATCCCACCCGAGCGGACTACAGAGGCTCTCTAGTTGTGCAATCGGCTAGAGGCGCATCTCTCTAGCACTAGAAGGAGGGCCTTCTCTATGTCCGCTCTGACTCTATGGGACCTCCTGCCAACTGAGTTACGCCTCCAGACAGAGTTGCTGCCCTTCAGGAAGGGTGTAAAAACATGGCTGGCGGGGCAGGTGTGGAGTACTGGCCACACGATGACCCAAGCCTGTTGGTTGATTTGATTCCCCCACCTCTCTTAATTTTCAACATTTTAATTTTTAACTTGTTGAATTCACAAAGTGTTGTGAGGTGGTGGAGATGCACCTTTAGATATGGACCAGTGGTGGGCTCCAAATTTTTTTACTACCACACCCACAGTGTGAACGTGGCCAGGGGGAAAGCCTTGTGTTGTACCCAAATTAGGACTACTTTATTTCAAAACTTGGATGGGTGGGGCCTGCCAGAATTTCTGTTAACGGTTCTGGCAAACTGATGCGAACCCACTGATGCCCACCAGTGATATGGACCCCTACCTACACTAGTAATGGTGCACAGCACCCCAAACATGCCAGGTTATCTTTTTGCACAAGGCAGAAAGACCCTCAAGCACCTTTCCCCCACATTGACAACAAGACACAAGAGTAAGGTTTTTTAAAAAAAAAACCCGACAGTTTCTGCAGACGTTTTCATGGACATTTGGCACGTATGACTAAACACTGGAGTGCACGAACGTTGTTTACCTTCCCACCAAAGTGGTACCTATTTATCTACTTGCAATTTCTTGCTTTCGAACTGCTAGGTTGGCAGGAGCCGGGGCAGAGACGGGAGCTCGCTCCGTCGTGCAGCACTCGGGTCTAGAACTGCTGACTTGACCGCCTTCCAGTGGTCAAGTTCAGTGTCTTAACCACTAAGCCACCGCAGTCCCATTACTGCTCCAAAATTCCATAATTTTATAAAACGTTACATATGTTTGTAATGCGTTTTAAGCAGGTTGGCAGGAGCTGGGACAGAGATGGGAACTCATTCCGTCGTGCAGCACTCGGGTGTCGAACTGCTGACTTGACCGCCTTCCAGTTGTCAAGTTCAGTGTCTTAACCACTAAGCCACCGCAGTCCCATTACTGCTCCAATATTCCATAATTTTATAAAACGTTACATATGTTTGTAATGCGTTTTTGAGCAGGTTGGCAGGAGCTGGGACAGAGACGGGAGCTCACTCCGTCGTGCAGCACTCGGGTGTCGAACTGCTGACCTGCCGGACTTTTGGCCGCCGAGCTCAGCGTCTTAACCACTAACCCACCGCAGCCCTAAGGAGGAGAGGAAAGCCTCACTCCCTGCTCATTCCACTGGACACCCCCCCCCCGCCGCCCCTGTACCCCAAAGGACTCCCGCCTTCGGGAAACCACTCACTAGCCATGACACCGCCTCTGGCGAGCTGCATCGCACTGAGCTTTGCTGCCTCCCAGCTACAGAAACATCTCCGCGGAGGAGGCGCAACGCGCATGAGCGACGTGACCAAAAGGCCGCTGGGAAATGTAGTCCTGGCCAAAACATGTGGATTTTTATATGCTCCAAGCCTCGGAATAGCTGAAGCTTGCAATATCCTCTGCAGAAAAGAGCATAAGGGAACGTACGGCTACCATCTCTCATTGTCTCGTTTTTTAAAGTCCTCTTGAGAAATTAGCAGGGGGTCAGACAAGGCTGCATTTTGTCACCCTGCTTATTCAACTTGTACACAGAGCACCTAATGTGCAATGCAGGGATGGAGGAATCACAATTTGGGATCAAAATTGCTGGGAGAAACATCAACAATTTGAGATATGCAGATGATACCACCCTAATGGCACAAAGTGAGGAGGACCTAAAGATGCTCCTGATTAGGTTGAAAGAAGAAAGTGAAAAAGCTGGCTTGAGACTCAATATCAAGAAAACCAAGATCATGGCAACAGGCCCTCTCAGTCCCTGGAAAATAGTTGGGGAAGAAGTAGAAGCAGTCACAGATTTTACTTTCTTGGGATTGAAACTCACTGCAGATGGGGATTGCAGCCATGAAATAAAAAGGCGACTGATTCTTGGGAGGCAAGCAATGGGAAACCTGGGGAGCATAATGAAAAGTAGAGACATCAAACAAAAATTCGTATTGTCAAAGCAATGGTATTCCCTGTGGCAATGTATGGTTGTGAGAGCTGGACCATTAGGAAAGCTGAGCGCAGAAGAATAGACGCCTTTGAGATGTGGTGTTGGAGGAGAGTTTTGAGAGTCCCCTGGACAGCAAGGAGAACAAATAGGTCAATCTTAGAAGAAATTAACCCAGAATGCTCCTTAGAAAGTCAAATTGTAAAGATGAAGCTAAAGTACTTTGGACATCAAATGAGAGGATTCGCTTGAGAAAGCCTTGATGCTGGGAAAGGTGGAGGGCAAAAGAAAAAGGGGGCGGCCAAAAATGAGATGGTTGGATGGTATTGTGGAGACAGTGGGCACAGAGCTGAGCGAGTTGAGGAGGATGGTGGAGAACAGGAGTGCCTGGCGGGCAATGGTCCATGGGGTCGCAGAGGGTCGGAATCGACTGTGCGACTGAACAACAACAAGTTGTAAAGCTTCACTCACTGGTTCTTACCTCCACACTTCACCTAAGAGTGTGGTCTAAGTTTCCGGCAATTTCTATTTATTTTCTCATCAAACAGCAACGTTACTCTCATCCACTGCAATTTCCCCTCTGCCTGTTTACTCAGTCTTAAATTCTATTATTTTCAACGGGGTTTTCTTGCAGATAAATACAGTATACAGTAACATGATTAGATTCTTAGGTTTTCATTTGGAGGGGGAAAATCCCCGCCCCCCTTTTTGGACTACAATTCTGAATGGCAGTTGTAGTCCAAGGTGCTGGGTGGGAGTTGTATTGCAAAGAGGTAGCTATTCTCAGCTCAGATACACTCTAGGAAGGAGTTTCTGAACAACATGCATATAAGCAGGGCCGGATTTTCCTATAGGCTAACTAGGCTTCAGCCTAGGGCCTCAAGATCAAGAGGGGCCTATATTCAAATTGTTTGCAAATTGTTTCATTTAACATATTGATATATATCACAGTAATTATGTATTTTATTATCTCTCATGTAATTTACAAACTTAAAAATGGGAGGTGAAAGGGCCACATAAGTGGAATAGCCTAGTGCCTCTTTTCATGTAAATCCGGCCCTGCATATAAGTATCCAACAGATAACCTGTTAGCTTTTGCCAGCAAAAACTACAAAGTCTTGAGGTAGCTTGGACACAAATCTTGGCACTCCAGATGTTCTTGGACTTCAGTTTTCCCAGAGGCTCAAGCCCCCATGAATCCTTACGAATGGGTTTACTGCGATTCATCCAACCCACACCACCCTTGTTGCTCCTGGAAGCATCGGGCCATATCCGGCCCCCAGGCTGTAGTGACCAGGCCCCTGAACCACGTGACCCGCCTGCGGCCAAAAAAGTTTGGGTGCCCCTGATTTAAACCCTTGGAGATCATAAACAAAACATTCTTTGTCAAATAACTTGTTTTCAAATAGTATCGATTTATTTACAATGGCAGTTTATAAACAGTTACAACAAATATCTTTACATTAACAATGTGAAAAAAAATCTCATTGCTGAAGTAGGCACAATGCAGGCCCTTCAATTTTGTTTTTAAAGGGGGACAGAAGTAAAAAAACACAACAGCTCTGGGGTAGAACTATACATGAGAATTGGCAGAAGTGCAGTTCATGGGATTCATTTTCAATTACTTTTTACTTTAATAGTATTTAGATTTTTTAAAATTGGTGTTGGTTTTAGGATTAAAGTGCTTTTAACTTGACTCCGACAAAACATGCTGGTACCTTATAGATCTGCAGATGACTTGTCATTCTTTAAAACGGCACATTAAGAACTGTCAAACTATTAGTCCTTAGTTATGGAGGCCTTTATGACAGCATGTAGACAACATGCTTTAGAATTCTAAGTGCATTCATGTCTCTCGTCGACAATACATGAAAGATATAGATTTGCAGCAACATCTTTTCATTTCCAAGCATTTAAGACACTAAAAATTTAACCAGAAGTTCTCAAAGATTGTTGCAGAGAAAATATTCAACTTGCTTTGCTTGCATGTAGTACAGCTTCAGCCAGTATCAGTTTTAGAAACTTATAGACTGTGGCTGTATCCCCATCACTGCAGTCCATACTTATACTTTATCATTGGAGCATGAACTATAATTTCAATTTCCTCTCTCGTTGACCTTAGTCTGGAACAACAGTAGCTTTCTCAACAACCAAACCATAAACTTGTGAGGGTAAACATTTTATTCGGTATTTCAAGGTTAGTAATTGAATCACTTTTAAAAACCTGATAGTGCATAGAAGACTTTAAAAACCACTCACACACAGAATTATTATCTTCCCACCCTCATTTTAGTGAAATGCAATATTTTTGGTTGGGTCCAATTTTTTTTTAGAGAGGAAAACTATTCTATGTCCTACCATAAATATTGTGTCATTTCTTGATATGACACAGCTGTTCAAACCAAATAGTCAGTGCTTATAACTTTTAAAAATATCACCTATTTTCCCATTTTTAATAGAATTATACATTTTAAACGTTTCCTGGTATTCAGAAGTATTGTGTGGCTTCAGCATAATTCTTCACACATCTGTGTGTCAAGTCACCACCTTAAGAACAGGTCAGCTCTCCATAAGTTATGTGAAAATTAACTGACCTTCATAATAAACATTTTTTTGCAAAATCCAAGCAAGTTAAAGGAAAAATACTTTAAAAATCTGTTCAAAATGTATAATTTACCCCTAGCATAAAACCTGTTTATCCAGGCACTCCCATCAGTAAACTGAAATGTCTTTTTGCGTAAGTACTCAGCCGGTACACAGTCATTGTAAATTCCTCTGTAGTATTTGTCAATTTCGTTGCTTGTACCATATTGAAACAAAATTTTCTTATTAGCTTTCCAGAGCATCCAGTACTTTCATAATCTGTTGTTTTATAGCTTTGGTAGCATCACCTGCATTTGGAATCAAATACCTTGAAAATGGAAAACAAAAGATAAAAAATACGTAGATTAAGATTACAGATATTTTAAAATATCATTCCATAATGTCCAGCAATGCAATCCTATTCTTATCTACCCAAAACTATATCTCACTTCACTGTGCTCAACTGAGGGAGCAGCATTGTAGTCTAAGTTTTAGTTAGATGATATATACATCAATACTAAATTGAAGCTTACCTGTTCAATCCACCAAACTTTCTTGCCGGCGTTTGGGGGGACACAGCTGTGGGATGCGGCCAGGAGGCATAAAAAACCTTACTCCTGCTGCCTCCAAACACCACCGAACTTTCTCGCCGGCGTTTGGGAGAACGCAACGGGACACAGCTGTGGGAGGCGGCCAGGAGGCATAAAAAACCTCGCTCCTGCTGCCTCCAAACACCACCGAGAACCTCTCCGCCCTTGCCTCTGGACCACCACAGCTGCGAGTGCCGGGGCCATTCCATCGCCGACGGTCCCCCTCCCCGCCCGGGCCAGCCTAAAAAGACGCCGAGATGGATGGCAGGACCTCTCTGCCCTCGCCTTCAGACCTTCGAGCACCGGGGCTGTGAGCACCGGGGCCGTGTCATTGCCGGTACCCCTGTCCCACCCTGGGCCAGTTTAAAAAGACACTGCCGCGGCGTACGGGTCTCACCAGGACTGGATTCCTTTTTTGTGGACTTTTTTTGAACTTTTCCAGGTTGGATTCTGCTAATAATCATTGCAGGGCTTGGTAAATGTGATGTTGTTTTTGCTGTTTTTGTTTTACTTTTTTGTAAAACTTTTTGTATTGTGATATTGATTTTTTTTACTGTTACTGTGTTATTGATATATATATATATATATATATATATATATATATATATATATATATATATATATATATATATATATATATATATATATATATATATATATATATATATATATATATATATATATATATATATATTCTGATACTGATACTGTGATGATTGTTATTGTGGTGTTATGGAATTTATGATTGTTATGTTGTTATTTTTTATATAAATTATAAGCCGCCTAGAGTCAGGTTCGCCTGAGCAGGGCGGGGTATACCATGAGCCCAAACTACAGAAGAACCAGCAGATAAGCAAGTTCTGTTTAACTGTCGCAATTTCCTATTGAATTTATTTTAGTTGTTTCTAATAGTTGGATCTAACTCATTGTTGGTGTGTGAAACCAAAGAGTTTTGATTTACACGAGCACGTGTGCTAGGACTAACATTCCTAGTTATAGTATTCTATGAGCATCCATACAACAGAGTAATCCACCATCTACGCAATTAAAAGACAGAGAACAAGCATTTCATATGAGCAAGAAATGGGGACATGTGGCTCTCCATGTGATGCTGGACTACAAATCCCATTATCTATCAATACTGGTTATACTGGCTATGGCTGATGCCTGGCAAAACTCTTCAAACAACCTCACGTTCCCTACCTCTGACAATAATTTTCTTTATTTTATTTTATTGTTCGACTTGTATGCTGCCCCACTCGCCAAGCAACTCTGGGCGGCTAACAAAGATACAAAGTATACAACAACAGAAAAAAACAATATATCACAGTTACAAGATATTGCATCACAAAAAACATTTCAAAGGCAATTCAAAACATCCCTAATCACAATTACAATATCAAATCATTATAAAACAATTCAAAAATACTTCATAAATAATACACAAAAACCTCCCAAACTCAACCCCACCCCTATGTCCCTATCCCTCGAGGCCAAGCTGGAGCCGGCCAGGCCGCGGAGGCTCTTCTCAACCCAACCGGTGTAGGGGTCTGGGTCCGAAGCAGCGTATCCTGCCTCCCGCCGGGCCACCGGTGCTTCTTTTGAACCTAGCCAGTATTGGGGGCTGGGTCCGAAGCAGCGAGTCCTGCCTCCCGCCGGGACTAATATTCATTAAATACCATGTTTGCCAGCATATAAGATACACTTTCCATCCTTAAAATACACCGGAAAAACAGAGTGCGTCTTATTACTCTGATGCATCTTATACGTAGGAAAATACAGTAATAAACATGAAAAATTAGTGGAAGACAAATTTGCTTAATTGTCAAAAGAGATAGGACTGTTTCATTGGTCCACTGTCTGCTCCAGTTCCTACCAATTGCAGTGTACGTTCTCCAATGACAATTCTATTAAGCTACCGTATGATTTTGCCATGTGTTTGTCTATTTAGGACTTCTAGTGGCTCATTCTCCCATTTTTTGCACCTGGGAAAGTCAGGTAATCTAGGACTTTGCTGAGGCTGACCAGAAGGAAGCTCCACAAAATTCCAACATATGTACAAATGATGTAATTAAACTCCTGCAAAATGATGACCACTGATTTAATTAGAACTACTATAAAATAATCATTCACACAGTGCCTTTCCCCTGAAGTATAAGCATTAAAAGCTAAGAAATATGTGGACCCAGTTTAAATTTGATAAGGCAAATTAGCCTTGCAAATGACAAAACATGCATGACATGTTAAGTGTGGTTCACGGCTTATATAATTCTGCAAACACTATACTTGAATTGCTAGGGGAAAATGACATTTTAATGACTGATATGCCTAAAAGAATCCCAAGCAAACCATAATCTTACCTCTCAACTGCCAGGATCTCTATGCCTGAAGTGGTGGTATTTCCATATTTAAAGGTGATTAATTCAGGGTGTTTTTTCTTGGATGTAATTTTAACGACAGAGCTTAATGCTTGGCGAGACTGTATGTAGGCAAATCCCTTCCTGGAGGGAATCTCCCTCAAGCAGTACATGTGTGTTGCTGTTACTAGAAGATGGCTTGAAGAAAAAGAAATGCCAATCAGTGAAGTGTTATATTTTGACCGAAACAGAAACAAAACAAAAAAAAGGGGGGGGAAGGAGGAGGAAGAGTACTGATTTTCTGAAACATATACCTTAGCTTAGAACATTAAGTTACTACCAGTATATACTCCTTGGAGAAACCAAATGCTGTTATTCTTTCTAGAGAAACATGGGTTGTCTTTCAATCAGATAACTGTAGATTTGTTCAACATGTTATACTCTGTTATTTTTCTTAATCTAACATAAATTCAAATATGGGCTTTCTTTTGTTGTGGAGTTCCACATCCAACTATCTCTAATGAGTTTCTGGAATAACTTTGCAGTGAATATATGTGAGACATTCATTCATGTGAGCAAACTAAACACTGTCAAGTCCCAGGTGAAAACAGGATATGGTTTCAATGCTAAAAATTGATGTCTATCTCACTGAGTTCAATGTGGTTTACTCTTGGTATTCACAACTAAGCATTTAGTCTGTATGTTGAACATCCAACCAAGATAGGTACATTATTGTGCATAAGTCTTAGGCCAAAGTTGGTTTAGGCAAAACTCAATGAGTGATTTGGGGTGCTGTAGCTTGGACACCCTAGCTTGGAGGGGATTAAAAGAAGAATCAGCAGGAAAATTACTCCAATTTTGGTATGTCAAGTTGGTTTAGGGTTTCAGTTATGCCCCATCCCCCAAATCATTTAATGAATTATCCCCAAACCAGATGGTGATAGCCTAAGACTCTTGCACAATACTGTACGATGCAGATTTATAACATGAGATGAACCAAAATTCTTGTAGAAAAATAATTAATATGAATTCACATACTTTCTGGCATGTAATGGGCAATAGGTTCTTTACCAAAATAATTAATGTTATAATGCAATTTTAAATATTGATCATGATAAACATTAATGTCAAAGCCTCAATACCTAGGAAACATGTTTCCATTTTCTTTCACTTCATTACAAGGGAAATGATGCTTTATGTCTGGCTTATTTATCCAGGTCTGGATATTGACAATTTCTTTTCGATCATCATCTGACATTGAAGAGATATCTATTTCATCTGTTCCAGAAAGAAAAGAAAAAAAGGAAGATGTTACAGGGACAAAAGGTAGAGGAAATATTTTTAAAAACGCTAACAAACATTTGAAAAATAGTTTGTACGTTCTTGTTTGAAATGTCTAAAATTGACAGAATAGTATATATCAAAGTTTAAACGCTGTGCTGAAAGACGTAATTTTTGCCTGCTTCTTAATAAATCTATCCACAGCATATTTTAATCTTCTATGATTAAAGTAATGTCAGCATTACATCAACTCTAAACTGCAGTTCTGAAAATGGACGTTAACAGCTAAAACTGCAAGGTTAAAAATAAAGCATTTCTTCCAGTTACATTACATGCTTCTTCTTGTGTAGTTTTTAAAAATGGTGGTGAAAAAATAGTTTATTAGACATAGAGCTGCAAGGATGTTTAATACAAGTTCTAATCAACTGATAATATGAGCTTTTATTGTTTAGTCAAGTAATCTGCATATACAGTACTTAAATTTTTCACAGCCATTAGTCTGTTCTGACATGTATAACAAAATTAAAAAAAAAACCTGGAATGGCAGTGTAAAGACTGTCTATAAGATTTATTTCAGTGTGAGATTTTGTGGATTACGATGAGTCAGGTGTGTCCAAGGATGTAGACCAGGGATGCCCAAATTATGGTCCAGGGACCGGATCCGGCCCCTGATGCCAATTCATCCGGCCCATGAAGCCTTTGTTGCTCATGGAAATGGAAGTAAAATGCACCTATATGGGCACGTTTACTTCCACGAGTGACAAGGGCTTTGTGGGCTGGATGAATTGGCATAGGGGGCCAGATGTGGATCCCTGAACCACGTGACCGGCCCATGGCCTGAAAAGTTTGGGCACTCCTAATGCAGAAGTAACCTACAAAAATTCACACTTATAGATGTGTTAGTCTTTAAGATGCTGCAACTTTTTGTTTTGTTAAGACACATATATGCGTGAGGTAATTTCAGTATTAGATTTATGTAGGGGTGAAACCAGTATATACGGAGCAAGCTACATGTTTTAGATGATGCACACATATCATTCAAGCCATCCTTTGAAGGTGCATGAATTACATGCACATTTCATAACGCTTGCATTAAAACGTACATATGTTCTCTGACAGCATGATTAGTTGCCTGACTGTCTGAAAAGATTTATCAAAAGATTAATCATGAACATTCTACTCTTGTTGAATTTAACAAGATGTGCTGTCATATATTCAGATAGAGGATTGCAATCAAAATTGTTCCAATAAGTTAGTTCAATCTATTTATCTATTAAATGTTATCATACTATAATTCAATTATACTTATTCTCATTTGAGTATATGAAACAAAGCAGAACCATACAGTGGCAGGCATTTTATGATTCAAAAATTAGGGTTATTTGCACATCAGGGTATTAAGAACAAAGCCTACTGTTTCTGCTGTTTTATCTTCATGGTTATAATTTATCTAACAGCAGCAGAGTACTTAACTACCCTACTGCCCACCCGCAAGCAATTTCCTTATCTAATTTTTCCATCCTATGTATGTGTCCTATATAATATATTGCTATCCGATCAATGCAACACAGAGTTCTAGCACAAGTGCTATTCAATGCTAAAAGCAATTCTAAATAAACATTGGAGAGGTTAGTCAGCTGATATTCCTTAGTGATTTTTAGATCACATGCCTAGCTTTGCAAACACAATGTTCCAATAGCTTTGCATAGTCACAATATGAATAGACAAAGGTGGATTTTTCCTCATTTGCACATACTATCTTTTTTTGAATGCGGTAAAAGGTACAGTATTCTTCTTTAACTACACCTTTACAGTGTATGTGTTCCTTTCAGTGCACACTATTTGTAATGACAGCTGCAGTCCATTTCCCACGCAAAGCCTAGAGCAGGGGTCAGCAAAATCGGCCTTCCAGATGTTCTTGGACTTCAATTCCCCGAAACCCTGATAAGCAGCTGTATTAACTTGGGCTTCTGCGAATTGAAGTCCAAGAACACCTGGAGAGCCACGTTTGCTGACCACTGGTCTAGGAAAAAGCCTGACAGAAACCAGTAATACAAACATTTTGATTCTGCAGAAATTCTGTTTGATTTTAATCCCATTAAGCAGATGGAATCCTAGGGTTCCTTGAAAGCTAAATGAGAAGACCAGTAATGGTACCCAAGTCTCTATACTGTTACTCATCTTCCTCGGCAAGAGAGTACTGAGCTTGCTCAAGGGAGATTGTGACTGTCTCTTCAAGTGAGTCCAACAGGCCTAGACATTTCCCCCAGAAGAAATGACATTTGGTCTGAAACATGGTCCCCAAACTTTCTAGACCAGTGGTTCCCAACAAGGGGTACACAGCCCACAGGGGGACTTCAATTCCCAGAAGCCTAAGTCAGTACTTTGGCTGACCAGTGCTTTGGGGAAATGACTTAGGCTTCTGGGAATTGAAGTCCAAACACCAGCATTTGGGAAACACTGTTCTAGACTGCCACTGGGTTACATGGCAGATAGGCAGGGATCCCTCAGAAAATGTTATTCTGTCAATAAAAAGCTTGAAAGTACTGCAGGAAGCTTAAAAGAACGCCAACCAGAGGAAAACATCTTTGTAAATAATCTTCATATAGTGTTAAAGGTCTCCCTTGCTCGAAAACCAGTCATGTCTGACGCTAGGGTGCAGTGTTCATCTCCATTTACAACCAAAGAGCCAGTGCTGTCTTTGTCTGCAGACATTTCCGTGATCACGGGGTATGCATGACTAGATGCCAGAGTGCAAGAAATGCTGTTACCTTTCCTACCAAAGCGGTACCTATTTATCTCCTTGCAATTTCTTGCTTTTAAACTGCTAGGTTGGCAGGAGCTGGGACAGACAACAGGAGCTCACTCTGTCGAGCAGCACTTGGGTCTCAAACTGCTGACCTTCCAGTTATCAAGCAGTGTCTTAACCACTAAGCCTCTGTGACCCTTTCATATAGTGTAAGGTGCACCTAATTTGAACAACAGATCCAAAGTTCATTTCTCACTCAACTTTTGTCTACTAACTGAGACACTGGATTTCCAATAGAATTATCCCATACTATACCGGTATCATATTCTTCTTCATCTCCAATGCTGAAAACCGGTTTCACACCACGGTACGGCTTCCCCACTCTATCACTGCTGCTTACATGTCTGTTGATGGGTAAGTCACATAGAAAAGGAAGAAGTCCCACATTATTTATTTATTTATTTAAAAAAATCATAGCCTATTTTCCATAGCAGCATGCAGGAGGGCCAAAGCGTAAACCTGTGTGTGAAGCCAAAGAATTCTAGATGAAGAGAGACGGCCGTGACAGTGTGCAAGGGTGAAGCAAACCACACTGAATTAGTGAAAGCAGATAAAAAGGGTCATCAGATGGGCTGGATTGATTTTTTTTTTCTCAATCCGTTTTGCCAAGCAGGTGAAAGGGCCTTTTTAAGCTTGGTTGGAAAAGCAGCTCTCCCTAAACACGTTTCACACCATGGAACTGATCTGAAAAGTTAAATGTACCTTTATAGTTCTCTCAAAATATTACGGCATGCCATTAGTCAAGCTGTTTACCTCTCAATAAACACTGTAGCCAAAATGTTGTTTGATCAAAGAATTGTAACTGGATAAAACTGGATAAAACTCAGCACACAATTAGTCCTTAAATCATGGCACAGAGCATATATTTCTACTTTGCCATGAATGCTCTAGAAATCACAGGGACTTCAATCAATTAAACCTTTTTGTAAGTCTACTTTTGAAATACATGTACAGTACAATAAAACTCTGAGATACAACTGCCTTGGTTTAAGTTTGCTACAGTTTATAATGACAAAAGCTATGGAAATGCTGTGCCGGTTTACAATTTTTTAATGTATTTTCTTGGTTTACAATTCAGGACCATGTTTTAATTTTTCAATGCATCCCTATGGTTGTTTCGGTTTACAATTTTTTTCGGGTTACAACGGAGACTGGTGAAACGGACCTCCCTCATAACCCAGGGTTTTACTGCATATTTTTTGATTACTGCATAAATTGAAATAATAATAATAATAATAATAATAATAATAATAATAATAATAATAATAATAATAATAATAATAATAATAATAATAATAATAATAATAATAATAATAATAATGTGTATTTCCACACTCTTGTGGTGGGAGAGAATAAATTTAAATACCGTATTTCTGTTATACAGGTAGTGGCAGATGCCTGCCTATCTCTAAAGGCAGATCTCAAACTGCTGACCTTCTTGATTTGGATTTAGGGCACTGAAGTGAATAGTACTTGGGAAAGTAAAAATAAACTGGCTACCCAAGTAAAGCATAGTAAGGAGGCTTGTTAGTAACTTGACACAACAGACATCAGTGACACTGACAATGTTCAAATGATGGAATGGCTGGTGTGAATAATGGTCCATAGAATTACAGCACACCTCTCAAATGCTCACATGACTTCTTACAGTTATATTGTTTATATACAACCTTTGTCTCTGACAATGTATCTGTTTTCATTATCTTGCTTCAGCTGCTCTACACAAAACTCAACTATTATTGGTACTGGTCATATATTCCTGCCTTTATTCTGATGAAAATTTAAAATCATAATGATGGTTAGCATGCTTACTTCAGTCTTACTTTGAGAAAGTATGCATTGGGAAAACAGGAGAAAACTGTTCTTCAACTGTAATCTGATTGGTGGATAGGCAACATGTTCCCCAAAGCACTGCTCAGCCTATGGGGTGTGGTCCTCACTTTGGGAATCACTGATCTAAATTTTCCTGCTAAGAATATTCTTGGGATAGATATTTGGTGCTTCTTCTGTCACAAACAGCAATAGTTTTAATGATGATGATTATCTGTTCATCTCTTTACACAAGCAGTAATTAAACGGAAAAGGCTCAAATCTTCTTTTGTGTCCCAATCAAACTCTGGACAGCCAAAATAAAGCCAATTTGTTGTTGACAAGACTCAAATTACATAGGGTACAGAAAGACCCTCCTTGAAGATTGTGAATATAAGTGAATGTGCCCTGGGCGGAAACCTTGGCGGCTAATCTTTCTTTGAACCAAAAGCTCAAATTATCCATCACTTCACTTTCTTTTTCAAGCTATGAAACTAAAGTTACTACCATCAGAAAAAAGGAGTACCAAAAAATAAAATAAATAAAAATTCAAACCATGGTTACATCCTGGTTTGTTCCAAAACTGGTGATCCTAACTTCATGGCTTACACTAAACTAGGAATATATCAGTGATGGCGAACCTTGGCACTCTAGGTGTTCTTGGACTGCAATTACCTGAAGCCTAAGTCAGCACTGCTGCTGATCAGGGCTTCTGGGAATTGAAGTTCCAGAACACCTGGAGTGCCAAGGTTTGCCATCACTGGAATATATGATCAATCAGAGAGTTCCTGGTTTGACTCCTTTTTCTGTGTCTAGGCCAGATGTGAAAGTGCCAAAATGAAGCCACCTTTCGGTGGGTTCATCCTGCAGTTCCCTCCGCCTGACCTACTATGAGAAAGATTGGCTGGCATAACAAGGTTACCGTTACCAGGGCACACCCGACTGTGGTTCAAAAATATCAATCTTCAAGGAGGCTCTTTCTGTGTATCCTGGTTTGACTGCTATACCTTAACAACACAACAACTGAGCTGTGATCATTTGAGTACAGAATTGATGTTTAACAGCCGAAAGAGAAACAATAAGCATGACCTGTGAGAAAGAGAAAAGCTGTTCCAAAGCAAGCAGTGAGGTGAAGAAAATATGGAAAAGTGACACCCTAGATAAATATGGACAACTACTTTGTACGTAACTTCTTTTCCTCTAGTTGTTAAAATAACACTGAAATGGTTTTGTAGCTTGATCTTGAAAGCATAATTTAAAAATAATAATCTGGGAGAGATTGTCAGTGCAACTAATGCTTACAAACATTGTGAAGTCATGCTAAACAAGGACAAAGGCAGCTTTACTTAGATGGTTCCATACAATGGCTTACCGCTGCATACTTGTTCTTTCGGGCCAGGAAAGACTGAAAGAAACTCTACTGTAAGTTGGGGCAGAGGATAGAAGAAAGTCATTAAAATATACAAGAGGGAACAGCTGACATTTTTTCTCTCATTTGACAGGGATTTACCAAGAAGATTTTCAAATTCCAGGACAAGCAATCTAACAGCAGCTGAAAAATTCCTTTTAAAAAGGAATTTACAAGTAGTATATTACAGATGCGATAAATAATATTTAGGACATCAGGGCAGAAGTGGAGAATTTCTTTTCCATGCAGGTAAACATTCCCCTATTTTGCAATATCTTCATAAAATTATTTTAGAGTATGAGGGATGAAACATAACCTTCTGTGGAGTTCGTTGTTTATCCGTTTGCTGAAATTTAGATGTTCCAATTATACCAGAAATTACAAGTCAAACTATTAAGCTGGAGAGCCACTTTCATGACAACAGTATGCAATGAGAAACCACTTAATTTAAAAGTGTCTAATGTTCATGTTCAAAGTGTTGAGGGGAATAGAACAATAGCTTTTGAGAACACAAAAACTAACACAAAATCAGATTAAGGAGCTTTAAAATGGTGCATAATCAATTGCTAGTGTTTGTAAAAAATACAGTGAAGAAGTAAAGTTCTCATAAATAATTTGATGCATAACAAAAAAAGCAACTTGAGACTAAACATGCACAACTTTAGTCAGTAATTACTGAAATAATTAAAACCAAAATAACTCACCTATCTACAGGGGTTGATGTATTTTCAATAAAACTAATCACTTTCTCTTTCACATTCACAGATCTAGTCTTCAAAGCTTCAGTCATCTTGTTAACCAAGGATTTGACACTTTTCCCATCACTTGAACCATTGGGAGAATCACCCTATAAATGCAACTTTGATTATCAAACCTAAAGCAATAGCTGATCTGTAAACATGTAATTTTTATAGGGGTTCATAGCTAAGTTTACATCTGAGATGGACACAAAAGTTGGTTAAAGTTAAAAGTTAACTTTACAAAAGTTAAAACTTAGAAAAGCGAATTGTTATGGGTTCTCAGCTCCTAGCAATCTTCCAGTCAGCTTGGCCAAGGGGATTCTTGAAGTTGTAGTTGAAAGAAAGGGGCTTTTCCAAGCTGTGGCAAAGAGAAATGATATAGGATAAAGAGTGTGTGTGTGTGTGTTTGCATGAAGTTGAGTAAAATCACTGCAGTTTTCTTCGCTTATTGAAAAGAGAGTCAGAAGTGGTCACCAATGTTTCAGAATTGATTAGAAGATTTGGTGCACAATACACACTTTGTGCAAGAAAAGGAGGGGGGAAAGGAAAAGAGGACCACTTAAATCACCGTATTTGATGGTGTATAAGATGCATTGGAGTATAAGATGCACCCATTTTCTGGAGTATTTTAAGAGGGGAGAGTGTGTCTATACACTGGTAAATACGGTATTTGCTAGTGTATACGATGAATCGGAGTATAAGATGCACTCCGTTTTACATACCCAAATATGGTATGTAATCTGATCTGCAAAACCCTGGAGGCAGATGAATTTGAAAAATTGTCACAGGAAAGTGAAGGAACTTTTGTATGCAAAACTGCTATGCCTTTAAATTAAAAGCAGTGTCTGAAAAAAAAATCCACAGAGCAGTAAGACAATAACAAGTTCACTTACATCAACTAAGGAGTTTAGGCTACTTTTTGAGCCTAAAGTGCTAGCAATCCAGTGGCCATATCCATTTTCTGGTCCTTCCACATTAATGTCTGCTAAGTGCTGTTGCAGTGCTGTAAGAAATGCAGTTAAAACACTTTATGCCAATACAGTAATACTGCTTGCTTTATCACCATTAGAATACATATTCTGGGCTGGCTGGATACCTCAGTGGTTTAGGTATCTGGCTGTGGAGCCAGAGGTTGGGAGTTCAATTCTCCTCTGTGCCTCCTAGAAGAGCCAGCCTGTGTGGTGTTGGCCAGGTTGCACAGTCCCAGGGGGCCCCCAGAAGAAAATGATAAACCACTTTTCTGTATTATCTACCTAGAAAACTATAAGTCAGAACTGACTTAGGTAAAGGTCACCCTTGCTCGAAAGCTATTCATATCCAACTCTAGGGTTCAGTGCTCATCTGTTTCATAGCTGAAGAGCCAGCGCTGTCTGTGTTTACACATGTTTCCATGGTCATGTGGCAGGCATGACTAGATACCAGAGTGCACAGAACACTGTTTATGACATGCAAATTAATTAACACACATCTTAGAGCAGAATCATTTTAGTGAAACTGGTCAATGTACACAGAGGGTAAATGAATAAATGAACAATAGGTTATACCAAAATTGATCTAATCCCAAGGACACTTGACATTCCTAAGGTGGGGAGTAAGTCACCTTTTGGGGATAAAATGAGCTGTCAGAGCTCAGTTAGAAGACTTTTTCGGAGGGAGCAGGAGCTTTGAACCATTGCCAGGAGAAGCGGAGAGATGGGACTTTGAAGAATGTGGAGTTCAGGGCTACCCTTATCGTCTAAGTTAGATGGAAGCGGCTGGACTTAGTTTTTCCCAGCAAGCAACACTTTGAAGAAAAACCTCTGATTGGGAACTTAGACGGATTTGCAACATTTTGGGACTCAGAAATATTTGCAGAGATGACTCTTAGAAATATTTTGAGCTTGGATAAGCAGCACTTAGAAACTATCGTGTTTCTTATTTTCTAGAGTTAAGTTTTGATAGGCTTTGGATGCCTAGGAAATAGATAGCTAGTGAGAGCTATTTTAGAAGCTTTTCAGCTTAGATTTTACCCAAGAATGAGAAGTTTTATTTTGGTTTTGTTTAACCAGGTTTTACTTTTTGCCTTTGCTATGCTTTGCTTGCTGAAGCAACGGACTGCCTTATGGACATTATTTAACTTTTTATTACAATAAATTGGGAGGCTACACAGTTCTCTATTGAAAAGACATTTAAAAGCGTTGTGTCCAAGTTTTGTAGAGGTCCTGAGACATGGGATTTCGCACCACCTGTTCCTGCTTATAATTATTTCTACATGCTACCACTGCAAAATATCCCATGGCTTGTCCTTGAAACACGAACTGGAGGGGAGATAAAGGGAGCCGACTCAGGCAAAATGCACAATGTTCCAGGGCTGGACTGTAAGGAGGTGTGGGAGTCAGCCATTGCCCTGAAGCCTGAGGAAAGAGATTTCAGCAGACTTGAGACCCAGTGTCCTCTATTCGGGCCCCTTCCCTGAGCAGGATCGTGATATGTAATAGGTATTGCTTTGCTGTATCAAAATTTTCCTAGCATTTCCCTTCTACAACATGTGTAACATTAACTAAAATAAACACATTTGTGCAGAAAATGCAGGGTCCAAAACTTAGAATTGGGGTGCCCAAACATTTTGCACTGCAGGCAGTTCAGGGGGCTGGTCACTATGGCCTGGGGGCTACATCCGCCCCCCAATGCCAATTCATCTGGCCCATGAAGCCCTTGTCACCCCCAGAAGCAAAATGCTTCCAGGAGCAACTAGGACTTCATGGGCCGGATGAATTGGTGTCAGGGGCCAGATCCAGCCCCCGGGCCGTAGTATGGACACCACTGTCTTATAACTTTGTTATTTTCAAAGTAATGCTATAACCTCCCTTTACTTTCAGCATGATAATCTTCAGGCAACAGGGCAGTCAGTGCGTTTGCAGACTAGATAGTATGAGACCAAGCTGTGTGTCTGTGTTAATTTCCAACAAACCTGGCATAATACAATCTTTACCAACGCTGTAACTAAGCATTTTTTTAAAAAGTGAGTGAACTGCAATTGAATGCAAATCTTACCCATAAATCCTCCTTTAGCAATGCTTACATATTCTTTATTTTTCTGCAACAAAAAGAGGCGAAATGACACCTGTAATATTAACATTTTTCCTTTTTATAAGGCAAACAAAAATGTAGATGAGACTTGGCCCGCTATGTATTGCTGTACTATGGCAGGTTATAAAACTTGTAGTCACAATGGCTTAATAACCTAAGCCTACAGAAGTCCACATATGAATATTGCTTGTCAGCGGCGGCAACTCGTGTCCAAGAATGCATTTTTCTTCAAGCAGGAAAAATGTCATTGGTGTGAATTTGTTTAAGGTGGATCCCAGCTCGCCATGAAGAGATCCACCCAGTATGACAGTGATGGCTAACCTTGGCACTCCAGGTGTTCTTGGACTTCAATTCCCAGAAGCCCTGATCATCAAGAGTGCTGATCAAGGCTTCTGAGAATTGAAGTCCAAGAACACCTGGAGTGCCAAGGTTAGTCATCACTGCACTATGATCAGGGAGCCATCTCCTGTGGCACATATGAAATGAGACATGCAGGATTTAACACTGGGACTGCAATGGACTGCCACAGCCTTGAGGATATTATCAAGGTGAGCCTTCACAGCCAGTCTATCTGGCATGGCCTCTTCCACATCCATGACCATTCGGGATCAGAGTTCCTCCTCTGCTCATTTTGCCATTGGGCCCAATATGATGGTTTCCAGTGGCATTTCTTCCACTGAGGGGACCATCACCCAAAGGGGCTCATCTGCCTGTAGCCATTGACCTCTTTAGGGAGTCAGGTTATTTACTGCCACCCAACACTGGGTGTTGAGTTGCTGGCTATACGGCCTTCTCCATTACCGTAGCGGGATGTCCAGCAAGATTGGTTATTGCATATAAATGTGAAGATAATTCACTAAATCCAGACATGCTCTTTAAGGAACATTCCTGAAAAGGTCTTTCATTCCACAGAGGCTACTGCAGTTATTCCGTTCAATTTCTCCTTTCCCCTGCACTACCTCCAGGATATTGTGGAAGAGATCCCTAACTTTCTGGAGGGAATTTTCAAATCTCCTCTATACATGGTGGCAGAATAAACATGGATTACTATAGGGGCCAGTTTTGGTTCTGGGGCCTGAGTTTCCTCATATGCATAATTAGCTAAATTGTCCACAAACAAAACATTCTAAAATTGAGATATACCTGTAAGAAATGGGCTAGCACCATGTTCATATACATATCCTCCTCTTCCCTACCACTTCCCATGAAACAAAGGTGCTCTCCACCTGCTATGGAGCCAGACTCAATAGACTGTTTCTGTGCTTCTAACAAGGACTTCACCGACTGGGCAAATTCTGATGGGTTTTGAAGCATCTGTGGACCAAGTCAAAGAGGAGAATAAATTTTGGGCATATCTGTTGAACAACTGACTATGAAAAAAATTATGAAATCACTTCAAACCTACTGATAGCAAATGACAAAATAATGTCTGCCTGATTGTTAAAGACTTTGACAGCTTTTTCGTATTTTCCATTTCTAAAATGTGAGGATTAAAGCAGGGGTTCTCAACATTTTCCAGCCGGGGGTTGGACCACACCGCCTTAGACAGTTGAGTGGGCCGGACAGGTATTTCCCCCACCATAAAATGTATCCAGGACTGTCATAAACGTGTTTACGATGCTTAGTGACTCATTTCTGGCTGTCATAAACATGTTTACACAGCTGTAACTGAGTCTGCTGCCGTTTGTGGCGGTGGCCGCTGGAGCAAGGGCGGAAGTTGGATTATTTGGCATCATGGGCTGGGAAACACAGGATTAGAGAATATATTTAGGAAATGCAACAAAAACTGAGAAGTCTATAAATGATGCTATAATAGGGAAGGTGAAGTACCATTTGTGAAAGGACCGAGAGGGGACCTACGATTTGTTTGTAGGGGGTGAACCTCAGGTTCCAGATTTAGCCCTGGGACCTGACATCTACTATCTACATACAAGCTAAATTGTTTATAAACAAAATCAAAGAGAATATTTGAAAGACATTTACTTCTGAAATATGACAGTATGAAGTTAATATTAGAAACTGAAAACCATTTACTCCTAGATCTAAAGTTTAAAAATCCTTGTGCTCCTTCCCCACGCCTCAGAAGAAATGAAATATAAACTATATCAACTGGCTAGACACACACAAAAAATACTTACCAAGTCTGAGTCTAAATGAAATGCTGTTGATAAATGCCCAGCGTTGTACTGCTCTGCAGGCCGACAGTCCACCACAAAAAAACGTACCCCTTCCTGAAGGAAAAGGTAGTTCAGTCATGTCAGCATTTTTTCATTAGGGAAAGTTTATTACACCAATTCTTCTTCAATAATGGAGGAAGGATCCAGAAACAAACAGCTACAACCGTTATGGTGAACGTTGGCACTCCAGATGTTCTTGGACTTTAATTTTCCAGAAGCCCAAGCACCCTATGAATCCACATGAATGGGTTTATGCGATTCATCTGGCCTGCGCTGCCCTCGTCGCTTCCGGAAGCGGAAGTGTTTTACTTCCGCTTCCAGGTGCAACAAGGACAGCGCGGGCCAGATGAACTACAGTACACCCATTCGTGTGGATTCACAGGGTGCTTGGGGTTCTGGGAATTGAAGCTGAAGAACATCTGTAGTGCCATGGTTCGCCATCACAGAACTACAATAACCAGTAAAATGTATTTACTGTATTTGCTGGTGTATAAGATCCATTCCCCCTCCTTAAAATACACTAGAACAGGGTTTCCCAACATTTTTCCGCCATGGGACATGCCCGTCCTGACTCATAGCTGCACTGGTTGGAGGCTTAAAAAACGTCACGATTGCATCTGCCATCGCCACGGAACCAAGAATTGCAAAAATGCCGTGTTTTCACTGTGGAGCCGGTGTTTTTTGGCTGCTTTCGCAGCCTCCACCGCTTTCCACAAAAGCGGAAGGATGCGTGGAGCATTTTTGTTCCATTTTTGTAGTTTTTCAACTTTTTCACTATGTTATCGCAGCTAAAACCGGCGGCAGCGGGTGGCAAAAGGACACTCCCGACCTTCCTCCGGCCCTTTCCCGACCTTCCTCCGGCCCTTTCCACCGGCCGGAGTCGAGCAAGCCGGCGCAGCTGAGGCCGATTGAAGTGATGCCCCCGCCTTCCCTCCGGGCCCTTTCTACTGCGGCCCGGAGGTTTGATAAAAGACCGGCGGCAGCGGGTGGTGAAAGGACGCTCCCGACCTTCCTCCGGCCCTTTCCACCGGCCAGAGTCGAGCAAGCCGGCACAGCTGAGGCCGGTTGAAGTGATGCCCCCGCCTTCCCTCCGGGCCCTTTCCACCGCAGCCCGGAGGTTCGATAAAAGACCGGCGGCAGCGGGTGGTGAAAGGACGCTCCCGACCTTCCTCTGGCCCTTTCCACCGGCCGGAGTCAAGCAAGCCGGCGCAGCTGAGGCCGGTTGAAGTGATGGCCCTTTCCACCGTGGCCCGGAGGTTCGATAAAAGACCAGCGGCAGCAAGCGCGCGTTGTAATTATGACATTGATATATTGTTTTCTACTCTTAGAGGGAATTTATTTTTTGTCATTATATTGTCATATTGTTGTATTTTTATACTGTATGTTATATTGTACTTAGAACTGTATTTCTACTTTGTATTTTTTGATTTGTTATTTTGTTACTGGTTGCGTTGCCACATTGTTGCTGTTTTACTCTGTGGTGACCTTTCATAACTTTGTTTGCCTTATTGTTGTACCTTATTGATTGACTATATGTTATTTTGTTGTACACCGCCCTGAGTTGGTCGCACCAAGTAGGGCGGTATAGAAATCTAATAAATAAATAAATAAATAAATAAATAAATAAATAAATAAATAAATAAATGTTTATTATTATTATTATTATTATTATTATTATTATTATTATTATTATTATTATTATTATTATTATTATTATTATTATTATTATTATTATATTTCAATTTCTATACCGCCCTACTTGGCATAGCCAACTCAGGGCGGTTTACAATAAATATAAAATTACAGTAAAATTACAGTTACAAGTTCCTAGACAATATATTAATAAATCATAATAGTCGATATCAGCATTACAGAATACCAAAGCATAGATATTATTACAGTAACAAAGAATTCAATAAACAGTAACAAAAAAATTCGATAAACCTCATTCAAATTTACAGAAAGAAACAGAATTAAACAAAATTGAACAAAGCACCACGACAGGTAACAAGCCTCTTCATCCACCATACAGCGTCTCTTAAAGCCCCTCAGCAGGGCGCGATCCTGGGGGCAGGTGGAACGAGTCCAAGGCTGAACGCCACCGCAGCCACTTATCTCGGCTGTAAATGTCACTGTGCGGCGGCCACCCGCACAGTCGGGTAGCGTCTTTTGGCTAAGTCTCCTGCCATCGGTCCCCTACAAACCCATCCTCCGGACAGATGCTGCGAGTCCGCGGGAGAGGGCGGAGACGGCCATGGTTGCCTGCCGCCCGGGTCCCGCAGCTGTTGCTACTCGAGGCTGGCCGGTGGAGGGGGAGACCGGCAAAAGGCGGCGGCGGCGGAGGTCTTTATCGCCGCCTGGGTCCCGCAGCTGTTGCACCTCGAGGCCGGCCGGCCAAGGGGAAGACCGGCAAAAGGCGGCGGAGGTCTTTATCGCTGCCTGGGTCCTGCAGCTGTTGCACCTCGAGGCCGGCCAGCCGAGTGGGAGACCGGCAAAAGGCGGCGGCGGCGGAGGTCTTTATCGCCGCGCGGGTCCTGCAGCTGTTGCACCTCGAGGCCGGCCGGCCGAGGGGGAGACCGGCAAAAGGCGGCGGCGGCGGAGGTCTTTATCGCCGCCCGGGTCCCGCAGCTGTTGCTCCTCGAGGCCGGCTGGCCGAGGGGGAGACCGGCAAAAGGCGGCGGCAGCGGAGGTCTTTATCGCCGCCCGGGTCCCGCAGCTGTTGCTCCTCGAGGCCAGCCGGCTGAGGGGGAGACCGGCAAAAGGTGGCGGCGGCGGAAGTCTTTATCGCCACGCGGGTCCCTCAGCTGTTGCACCTCGAGGCCGGCCGGCCGAGGGGGAGACCAGCAAAAGGCGGCGGCGGAGGTCTTTATCGCCGCCCGGGTCCCGCAGCTGTTGCTCCTCGAGGCTGGCCGGCCGAGGGGGAGACCGGCAAAAGGCGGCGGCGGCGGAGGTCTTTATCGCTGCGCGGGTCCCGCAGCTGTTGCACCTCGAGGCCGGCCGGCCGAGGGGGAGACCGGCAAAAGGCGGCGGCGGCGGAGGTCTTTATCGCCGCGCGGGTCCCGCAGCTGTTGCTCCTCGAGGCCGGCCGGCCGAGGGGGAGACCGGCAAAAGGTGGCGGCGGCGGTCTTTATCGCCGCCTGGGTCCCGCAGCTGTTGCTCCTCGAGGCCGGCTGGCCGAGGGGGAGACCGGCAAAAGGCGGCGACGGCGGAGGTCTTTATCGCCGCGCGGGTCCCGCAGCTGTTGCACCTCGAGGCCGGCCACTTCTGGTGAGAGTGGGAACTTCTAAGCGGTGCCTGGGTTCCCATCACGGGCTGGATTAATTGGCATGCAGGCTGTAGGTTGGGAATTCCTGCACTAGAAAAATGCATCTTGTGTGTATATAGTAGCTTCTAGTGAGCTAGTTTGGTAATAACGGGGTGCATTTTATACTCTGAAATGTCTTATATGCCAGCAAATACAGTAATTATCCTTTTAACAACTGGCTCTTCTGACATCCCAAAAAGCAAATTCTGATCCTTCTCCCAGATCCAAAACACTCCTTACTATCTGTGTGGTTGTCTATTTGCACACATGTACATGTGATGTTTGCCAAAGGCTGTTATTTGTCGGGGGAAATCAGGGTTCTTGAGAATTGTCCAACAAGTTACAACAAAAGCAACATGTCACATAACTTTTCACTAAGTATGAAAATCTGATTAACTAAGCAACATTAAAATAAGTAATAGACATTACTTTCTTTAATCTGAAAGGAATGATTTAGGTATATACTGAATAGGTTTACAGTATATTGTTTAAAATTGTTTAGCAGTATATGAACAATTATATGTCATGAAGTTAACTCTCACTTGCGGCAACCTTCTTGACGGTTTTCTAGGTAAAGGTAAAGGTCACCCTTGCTCGAAAGCCAGTTGTATCAGATTGTAGGGTTCAGTGCTCATCTCTGTTTATAGCTAAAGAGTCAGCGCTGTCTGAAGACATTTCTGTGGACATGTGGCAGGCATGACTAGACAAGGAACACTATTACCTTTCCCACTGGAGTGGTACCTATTTTATCTACTTGCAATGTCTTGCTTTCAAACTGCTAGGTTGGCAGGAACTGGAACAGAGATGGGAGCTCACTCCATCATGGCACACTCGGGTCTTGAACTGTTCACCTGCCAACCTTCCAGTCATCAAGTTCAGCATTTTAACTACTAAGCCACTTAACCACTAGGTAAAAGGTTTATCATTCCCTTCTGGGGTACATGTAGTTTACTCACAGCTACATATGCCAGCTCTTCTATTCAGAGGCACAGTGGAGAAATGAACGCCTAGTCTTTGATGCTACAGCCAACCTGAGCTATAGAGTTCCAGATGTTATTGGGGGGAGGGGAAATATAGAAACTGAAATATAAAAATTCCAAAGCTGACTGCAAAATATTAGGAGCGATCAATAATTTATCCTTTCACACGACACCAGTAAGCAGCCAATGAAATAACAGATAATAATGTTGAGACATAAAAAATGGATGTTTGGGTGCAATTTCAGCACAGATAGTTACTGCGTAAGAGAAACAAATGTACAGTATCACCCTTTGGGCTTTTACAGCTGGTTCCACAGTTACTGGAACATTAACCAACAACCAGAGGAAAAAGTAAATAAAAAGCCTGGTTGTATAAACTCCTAATATTTAGGAAAACAGATCCTTAAGTGATTTCCTTCATTATCCCCATTTGCAGGTCAAGCAATTTGGACTTACTGACCCCTTGCTGTTGATTTGCTTGAAGAATCTCTGACACAGAAACTGCCAGACAGAGAGCTTGGCTCAACTCTGAATCGTCATCTTTGAGACCCAACAAGCTGCTGCCAAAAAGGGTATGGTTATCCTGCAGTGGAAACAGAAAAGTAAGAGTAAGACTATATACAAAATAAAGATGACAAACTAAGACTGTCTTGTTTCCAAACCTTGTACAAAAGGCTACAATATAGTAATAAAAATGATAGGCCAGTGGTTGCAAACATATAGCATGTGTGCTACTTGGCACTCCACCTCTGTTGGCATGCGTGCCGTCACCCCAACACAGAGTTTACCCGCCCCTTTGCCCAGCAGCCCAATGGGAGCACTTCCTTTCTCCCCTAGCAGTTTACCCTGCTTCTCTGTCCAGCAGGTCAATGGGAGCACTTCTTCCCTCCCCCCCAGCACAAGTTTCCCCCACGCCCTCTTCCCCTCAGCCCAATGGAAGTGCTTCCTCCCTCCCCCAGCACAGAGATCGCCTACCCCTCTGTTTGGGTATTTGGTTTCTAAAGGGTTTGCCATCAATAAAATAGAGTCACACTTGCTCAGTTGCATTTTGTATCACAACTTGGTCTTTTCTCACCATGTTGACTAGATGACTCTGGGAGTCATTGGCCAAAAGAGAGTTTCCTCATGCTCTCCTTTTATATTTGACATCATTATCTCAGGAAACCTTTAGGCCAAACTCTGACATGAAGAGTTGTCTTTAATTTTTTGATTATTACCTTTCTGAAAGAAGCTGGAGTTTTGCTACAATAATACTGAGCTAGGGAGAAAAGGTCTTCTATGTCTTCTACTTCCAAACTGGCAGGGGAGCTTTCTAGTAATTCTGAAAAATAGAGCCAATAGTAATTTTACTATATAAGAACAACAGCACAAAAGCTTTTCATTAACACTTGAAATTTATTCTCTATTTAAAACACAGAAAAATTACTCATGCTAATATCTTTGCAGCTGATCTTCTTTCAATCACTCATACCTATGGGCTTAAATCCCACTGTTATAACTACAGTTGCAGAAGGCGGATAATATCATCAACAAGGGACAGTAGTCCTATTTCTGTCTCATTACTTTTCCAACCCCAATAATTTCTTATATCATGTTTAGCCACCAGAATGAAACCACCTTTGGTGAATTCATTCCGTAGTTCCTTTCATCTGACCTAGTGTGAAAAAGATTAGCCAGCACAACAAGGTTGCTTTTGCCCAGGGTACACCCAATTGTGGTTCAAAAATACCACAATCTTCGAAAAAGGCAGAAGGAAGGTTTTTTAACTATCCAAAATTGCCCTCTGCTGATGACATCAATAGCCTTTAGTAGACATAAGTTATGTAACAGGATTTCCAGCATGGTGTAATAGCTCAAATAATTTCTGTTGCATCATTTGGGGAGTAATAGTACAAACAGTGGGATACACAGAAAGAGCCTCCTCAAAGATGGTGGTATTTTTGAACCAATCGGGCATACCCTGGGCAACAACCTTGTTGTGCCAGCTAATCTTTTTCACACTAGGCTGGGCAAAAGGAATTATGAATTCATCAAAGGTGGCTTCATTCTGGAGGCTCAATGCTTGACCAAGACACAGAAAGAAGTACAAATAACATGTGCGAGAGATAGGCAAAGAAAAGGTAGCACTAAATGTTAAATCAATAAAGGGGCACAGGACAGTTGCTTGAGCAACTACGGCAGTGAACTCTTCCATATATGTTACTAGTGGTAACAGTGAGAGATCTATGTCTTAATCATCATAGTAATAGGACAATGCCTTTATATCTGGGAGTAGCTCCAGTGGGGCCCACCTAGCTTAACTTTGATCCTTGGTTCAGCACTCATTACTGGAGGCTGCACAGGAGAAAGAGACAGAAGGGTGATGGAGCAAGCACTGGGTGAAAAGGACTGCCTACTACAGGCGTTCGCAAGCTACAGCCCACAGGCCAGACCCGGCCCCCATTCCATCCAGCCTGTGGCAACGACCCCGCAAGCAGTAGCTGGCGTGCCTGTGCCTGCAAAAATGTGCCCGCTGCCATTGCATTCGGTCTGTGGTTGAGTACTCCGGCCCGTGACGCAGAAATCTTGAGAACCCCTGGCCTGCTATCTAGTTCACCATGTGATAATGGCCTCTGTGATGGAAATTAACAACAAAATGGTTATCTGTAGCTGTCTAGTGGTCTGAGAACCACATAAAGAGCTTAAAGCTTTTATTCATTTCAGTATGGGATAAGTAGCTTCAAAATGTTCCTTTCCTGACTCTTCCACCTTATCTGTGGGACAGATAAGATGGATTTCAAAGTACAGTAAAACCTCATATAACACTAAAACCTGGTTCCACAAGTCTTCGTGTTATATGATTTTTCGTGTTATCTGATCCTCTATGGGATCCATAGAGATACATTGTAACCACACAGGCTTTCGCGGTTGTTATCTGAAGCATCCCATAGGATCTTAATGTTATCTGATGCAATTCTTCCCCCCAGATTCCTTGATGTTATGCGATTTTCGTGTTATTCGATACTAATGTTATATGAGGTATTACTGTACAGTACTTATCTTTGGCTATGTAAAGACTGTTTTAAGCAGCAACAATAGCCCTGACAAAGAAGGACTTACTCACGATGTCTTCTTTGCTCTCTGATTCTGGTGCCAAGATCATTTCTCTGGAAGGAGAGGGGAAAAGGGGAGAAACGGAATAAACAAGCTCGCTAAAGACAAAAAATATATGTTGTCAATATGAAAGCTATACTCACTTTTCATTAACAAGGATGATCAGCATTAGGAAGTAAATGAAGAATGGATCTGCTAGCTGTAAGTATCCATCCCATATTGCCTGAGTGACTTCATGAGAACAATGCCTTGAAAATAAACATCGAAGCTAGAAAGCGGAATGAACCAAAAGCAAGGTAATCTTTAGTTTTAGTAACACAAATGATCTTGTGTTACAAACTACCTAAAATAATAACAACAATGGTCCACTTCAATTCATGGAAACGAATCCCTTGGATTTCAGTAGCACCTTCACATGAAAGCATATACTATATATCCTAATACCTGGTGAAATTAGTGACACCTATTTCATGGTAAAACCTGCATAGAAATTACATTGCACTTACCTGATTGCCTGTTAAAGAGCTTTTTTTTAAACCAATCTAAGTCAATTGAAAAAACTTGCTTAACTGCCAAGTTATGACTTACTATGCTGAACTATGGTGCAACTAGAATAAGCCTATTTGAATCAATGGACCTTTGGGAGGAGTTGATTCATGCCCTCTGATTAAACACACTTAATCTACTTGTGACTTAGTGCATTAAGCAACAGGATTTCAGTCAGGAAATCCCAAAAACCATCAAAGCTCTTCTAAAATTATCAGAATGCCAGAAAACAAGAAATAAACTAAAAGTCTTGAACCTATTTCTGCAAAAACAAAACAAAACACAGCAGTATGGTTCTTGTTCCATGCAATAAGAAAATATTACAAAAAGTGTGTTGGTTCATAGGCAAACTGTAGCTGTGTAAAACTTCGGAAGCCACAAAAGGTTCAGCTCAAACTCCAATCCTCTGACATAGAATTTCTGACCAACTATTCTTCGCAGTTGGCCAACCACTGGGTCTCCAGATATTTTCAAATAAAACTCCAATAATCCATCAGCGTTGTATGTGTTTGCAGGAGCTAAAGAACAAAAATCTCCCGAGGACCACAAGCACACACTCTGGATTACTGAAACAAAACAACCCCTCCTTGTTATAAGATGAGAAATTTCTATTATTTCTTGGAAAATTCATCGTCATACTATGCACACTTATATTGCTCTTTGTGCATTTTACATACTGTGCTTAAAACCTTCCTTAAAAAAGAAAGAGTTATGTTTAGTCCTAGGATGGTCCAGGATTTCAAGATTTCAGTAGAACAAAACACAGAAAGTACCAATACAGAGAGTTACATAGTTCTATGACAGAGTGCTTCTATGCCTGCCATCCCCAAACTGATACCATCCATGTGTTCAACTAGAACACCCATTCCCCTGCAACCTTCTACAGCTAATGATCAGTCCAAGATTTCTGGAGAGCACCAACTAGATCTGGTCTACAACGTGAATAACCATCTTTGTTTCCTTTCTAGGAATTCAAATTACGTTTCTGCCACTTTTTCAAATCTCCAATACGAAGAATCTTCAGTTTCCAAGGTACCATATGAAAAATGGATATAGTCAAACCTTGAGATAAGAATTTAATTCGTTCCTCTAGATTGGTCGTATCTTGAAAAATCCGTACAGTGGTACCCCGTATAATGAACGCTTTGTATAACAAAAAAATTGTATAACGAAGTGTGGAACTCCATGGAACACTGCATTACCAGAAGTGGCCACTAGACATCACCATATACTTTTTCATATCTCAAAAAAATCCTATTAAAATTTGTATCTCGACCCCCACCCCCCGAAATTTCCATTCTTATAACGAGTTTTTCCGTAAGTAGAGCTGATCATATCTCAAGGTTTCACTGTATTTGATACATCAGTTGCACTTAGAGGGCCTTTTATCAGTGTGGGATCCATTATTAGTATGAAGCATTAAACCAGATTTTAGAATAATATATCAATGTAATGTCTTCTTGCAAAGAGAGAATACACAGAAATCCAAATGGACAAAAATACTCTCTAAAAGCATGCATAGTCCATTTAAGCTTTCTTATTCAGCAGTGGATACTTTTAAATGTTTCCCTACTTTCACTTTATTACCCAGTTGAGTGCATATGAGTCTGGCGTCATCTTTTTGGTGTCCAGAAAGGAGCAAAGTTCTGGCTCATGATACTGTAGGAGCAGCCGAAAGAGATGAAATGGTCTCCCTTTCTGAAAACAGTCCCTAGAAGATAAAGGAGGATTCATGAAGAGTGCCACAATAATGACATTTGTAAGCAATTAACTAGTACACAGAGTATCTAAAGTTACATCACATGCATTTGTTATTTCAGAAAGATGGGGAATGCTTGGCTTAGCAATAGTGCGAGCAAGAAGGATCTTGGGATTGTTGCAATGTGGTTGCAAAAATGGCAAACACTATTTTAGGCTGCATTAACAGAAGTATTGTCTCCCAAACCCATTAAGTACTCGTCCACACTCTATTTGGCACTAGTTAGACAACGTCCAGGGTACTGTGCCCAGTTCTGAGTTCCACACTTTAAGAAGGATACAGTAATACCCCGTATAACGCGAGTACCGTATATCGTTAAAACCGCATAACGTTACAAGATTTTCGGAAACATCTTGTATCGAGTAACGCGATTTTAACGTTACACGATACAGTCGTTCTTAGCAGCAGGGTGGGTGGAAAGCTGAACGGGGTTCTCCGTTCAGCTTCCCAGCCACCCTGCAGCTATGGAGGCAGGGGTGGGGAGGCTGGAAAGCTGACGGGGGGCTCCCCCATCGGCTTACCCAGCCACCCCACAGCTGCGGAGGCATGGGCGGGTGGCTAGGGAAGCCGACAAGGAGTCCCCGTCAGCTTCCCCAGCCACCCTGCAGCTGTAGATCGGGTCCTCTGATCTCTCTGGAGGTGTTTCTGGGCTTCCCCGACGTCCTGAGCCGGTGCAGCAAGCCAGAATGTCAGAGTTCGAATCCCGACGTTCTGGCTTCCTGCACTGGCTCAGGACGTCGGGGAAGCCCAGAAACACCTTGGATCGGGTCCCCACACCTCCCTGGACCCGGCGGGGGGGTCAGACCCCCCAAAATTGGTAAAAAAAAGGACGTTTTTTTAACCAATTTGGGGGTTTCTGACCCCCCCGCCGGGTCCAGGGAGGTGGGCAGACACGATCCAAGCTTTTTCTGAGCTTCCCCGACGTCCTGAGCCAGTGTAGCAAGCCAGTATGTCAGAGTTCGAATCCCGACGTTCTGGGTTGCTGCACTGGCTCAGGACATCGGGGAAGCCCAGAAACACCTTGGATCGGGTCTCCACACCTCCCAGGACCCAGCGGGGGGGTCAGAAACCCCAAAATTGGTAAAAAAAAAACGGACTTTTTTTTACCAATTTTGGGGTCTCTGACCCCCCCGCCGGGTCCAGGGAGGTGGGCAGACACGATCCAAGCTTTTTCTGGGCTTCCCCGATGTCCTGAGCCAGTGCAGCAACCCAGAATGTCAGGATTCGAACCCCGACATTCTGGTTTCCTGCAGCATAAAAGAGGGTGGGGGAAGTTCAAAATTAGCGCGCATCGGGTCTCCCGACCTCCCTAGAGCTGATGTGCGCTAATTTTGAACTTCCCCCACCCTCTTTTATGCTGCAGGAAGCCAGAACGTTGGGATTCGAATCCTGACATTCTGGCTTGCTGCACTGGCTCAGGACGTCGGGGAAGCCCAGAAACACCTTGGATCGGGTCCCCACACCTCCCTGGACCCGGCGGGGGGGTCAGAGCCCCCAAAATTGGTAAAAAAAAGTCCATTTTTTTTACCAATTTTGGGGTTTCTGACCCCCCCGCTGGGTCCAGGGAGGTGTGGGGACCCGATCCAAGGTGTTTCTGGGCTTCCCCGACGTCCTGAGCCAGTGCAGGAAGCCAGAACATCGGGATTCGAACTCTGACATTCTGGCTTGCTGCACTGGCTCAGGACGTCGGGGAAGCCCAGAAACACCTTGGATCGGGTCTGCCCACCTCCCTGGACCCGGCGGGGGGGTCAGAAACCAGAGGCGTAGCTACCGCCGTATCTGCCGTATCAATTATACGGGGCCCCCGGGTCACGGGGGCCCCCAACGTGCGTAAACAAAACAAATCTTTACCCTTCCTAAGGGCCCCCAAAAGATTTTTATACGGGGCCCTGCCAAGGCACGCTACTCTTCTGTCAGAAACCCCAAAATTGGTAAAAAAAACGGACTTTTTTTTACCAATTTTGGGGGCTCTGACCCCCCCGCCGGGTCCAGGGAGGTGGGGAAACCCGCTCCAAGCTGTTTCCAAAGTTCTCCCACCTCCCTGGAGGCAGCAGCAAGCCAAAATGTCAGGATTCAAATCCCGATGGTCTCGCTTCCTGCAGCTTCCAGGGAAACAGGGCTTTTTTTAACATTGTGTGTTCAATGTATCGCACAACGTTAAAAACCGAATAACGACGGGACTTGTGGAACCAAGTCATAACGTTATTCGGGGTACTAGTGTACTAACAAACTGGGACAAGTTGAGAGAAGGGCAACAAGGATGACCAGGGGACTGGAAACCTAACCCTACGTGGAAAGACTGAAAGAACAGGGCATGTTTAGCCTTGAGAAAAAGGAGACTGATAGTCACAAAGAGGAAGGGCAGGTTCTGTTCTCAATCCTCCCACAGTGCAAGAGTTGTAATAATGAGCTCAAACTACAGAAAGTCAGCTATAGGCTGAGTATCAGGAAAACCTTCTTCATTATTAAGAGCAGTACAACAATGCAACCAATTACTTCAGGAAGTGCTCTAACATTGGAGGCATTCCAGAGAAAACTGGGCAACTTTCTGTCAGATCTGCTTTGATTTGGATGCCTGAATTGAGCAGGGGGTTGGAGTCAATAGTCTAAAACAGCGTTTCCCAAACTATGTTCCATGGAATACCGGTAGAGTTCAATTCCCAGATGCTTCAGTCAGTACAGTAGCTGATCAGTGCTTTGGGGAAACTGCCTTAGGCTTCTGGAAATTGAAGTCTAAGATGCAAAGATTGGGAAACACTGGCCTAAAAGGCCCCTTCCAACTTCACTACAGTGGTACCTCACTTAAAGAGCAAAATGCGTTCCATGGAATTGCTCTTTAAGCAAGTTGCTCTTTAAGCAAAACACCTGGAAAAAGTGCCGCTACTGCCATTGTAAGTGACCGATTGTGACTTCTGGTGGGGTGCGGGGATTGCAAATCCTGATTTAGTTGTTAAGCGAGTTTTTGGTTGTTTTTAGTTGTTAAGTGAGGGCGACCATTCAGAGAAAATTCTGCCCTTTAAGCGAGTTACTCTCTAAACGAGGCGCTCTTTATGCGAGGTTTTATGTATTATGTCATTTTATAATTCTATGAAATATCATAGAAATTCTGCAGTTTTATTTTATACCAAGGGTGCACAAACTTTTCAGGCCGTGGGCTGGTCATGTGGTTGAGCATGCTGGTCACATAGTTCCTTCCTCCTGGAAACAGAAGTAAAACATGTATGCGCTGGTGCCAAACACACCCACACATTCACAGAACAACAGCCACGGGTCATTTACAGCAGTGTCCGGCACACGCGTGTGTGCATTCAGCGCCTGCACCTTTTACTTCCACTTCTGGGAGCAGCGAGGGTGTGTGAGCCAGATTAATTGGTGCCACGGGCTGGATCCAGCCTGTGGGCCGTAGTTTTGGCACCCCTGTTTCAAACAATCGGGGGGGGGGGGAATCATGACACATATTGAACCCTGAATTATTTCATTGTGGAAACAAAGAAACAAAAAAGCCAGGCAAGCCACTTTTCCTTGGAGAGGTTTGGAATGAGGAGATATCAAGATTCCACAACACTTGATATCAAATAGCAAGTTTATAAAAACTTCCTTTACCTAGGAATGTATTTATTCATGACAGCGTAGAAGCAGTTGTATAAGTCACTTCGTGGAAGTTGAAGATGCACCAATGGTTTGAGTAGATATGTCCAACTAAGGTTAGAACTGTATTTAACATTACGAGATTTACAGTAAAAGGTAATCACAGATTCAATATCCGAAAGCAATACTGACTTCTCCTCAGGTACTGACAGCTGATCTGAAAGCAAATAGCACAAGCATATTAGAAATGTGACATTTATAACCTGACTCATTGGTGAGATCTACTGGGCTGAGACTACTCCAAATAACTGATAGTATGGGTGGTGGTGGTAGACATTATGTACAATCTATAAGTGATCACCATAGTGCTATGCCTTTACAATGTAATAACCAGAAACCAAAGAGATATATGGGTGTTTTAACATTACTTTCTCTCCACCCTCCTCTACACAAGCACTAGTTGGTTGTTGTGCCATATCCGATTCCAAATACTGGCGATCATCAAGGCAATCAGTCATGAAGATTGTCTTGAGAATATAATCCAGTGGCCTTCTATTTGCCTTCCGCATCCCAGTGTGACACCCATACTATTGATCTAGTTCCATGAGTCACTTTCTTGTCCTAAGCCCTTTTGGCACACAAAGACCTCATCGGCCCCAGGCCAGTATTGATGAAGCTGCTGCCCTCCATCAAGTTGGATTCAAATGGGATTTAATTCACTTGAGGACCATTACCCTTCCCTGTGGACTTCAGCACCCAAGGCTGTTAGTCCTCAGGGTTGTCAGGTTAGTTAACCAACGCCTGACGATCAGCGCTGAGTCGCTGGCAGTATGGTCTGTGAGTAATTCTTCCTTCCAGCTATGTCTCTCATGTTGTTTCTGATGACGGATGCTACAGAGCATCAACCAACACTAATAATTTCCAAAGAGATCGTTATTGGATGAAAAACAATGAAGGTTCCAGTTGCACAACAGAATAGAGTCTAAAAATCTTCAGGATGTGCCATGATTCTTTGTTCTTTCACCCATGTTAAAAAAAACCCTGTTTTTCATGAATATGAGGCTCTACAGGAAAAAAGGAGAGACTGAGCATCAATGGGCACCCAAGGATCTTAGACCAATTATATATTTTGCACAACAGCTCAATCTGGAGAAACAGAATCAGTGTTATTTCATTTTGTTCTTTCCCTACTGGAGATTGGATGCCATCATAGGATCCATTAGAATCAACAGCTCTAAACTGGGTTCAAGTTTCCTCTTCTAGAAAATTATTCTTCTTGCTCTCCGTTTCTCATAAAAATCCCAATTTTTGTTTAAATTATTAGCTACACCAGGCTGTACCTTTCATTCCTCCGTAAGTGACTGAAATATTCTAGTTTCCTCTACTTCATGTGTTTTGCAATTCCTCAATCTTTCTTCATTCTATTTTGTACTTCTTTACTGTTCATCCTCACAATATATTTAATATGAAGTTTTCTGCAAAAACTCATAATTATACTACATCTTTATGCAGTTTTGATTTCTTATTCAGCTGCTTATTTGGTAACGATTGCAATTCACCCATAATGAACATCCAACCAACAAACTACGCAGCCGTTTTGAACCTGTAATGTGAAATGCACTTTAAATGCTCTTCTGTTCTGGAATTACTTTTTACAACTGTGTTGCACAACTTTGTACAACTGTGTTTTAAAGTTATCTTGGAAGGTGACAGAGCAAAGAATTTCTTTATTAATCCATTGGTCATGGAACTACCCTCCAGCTATACAAAATAAAATGGCTAGTATGTGGAAAACCTATTCATCTGTGATAATGGCCCATATTTATTTATTGACACATATCATGTCTTTTGATTAAAATTATATTCTCAGAACCACATTTCAGCTGCTAAACTTAATTTAAAGAATAAAACAACAGTACAATAACATAAACATAATTTCTCCACAACAGGGGAAAAAGGTAGGATAAAAATCAAATATGAACAAATAACAGTGAAAACAGACTTTGTATAGAAACAAGAGCAGTCTAAAAACTGTTCATTGCATTTGTAATGAAGTCTGGGAAAATAAAATGCCATTTATCTGGTACTAAAATGACTCAAAAATAAGCAATAGCTGTACTTTCCTTGGGAGGTGACTTCACTAACAGAATGTGACTGTAGAGAAGGGCTTTTCAGAATTTGGGGAGCATAATAAAAGTTCTCTAAGATCTTAACATAACAAATGGAGAAGAAGCAAAAATGGTTTTCATGTACTCAAGTCCAAGTGTTTTATGGCTGAAAGTGCATGTGCTCTACTAAAGGAGTCCAATAAATTTTGCTTAAAGCAATCACACTTATATTGCCCTTAGTGCACTCTCTGGGCAGTTCACAAGTTAATTAGTAGTTTGCCCCAACATGCTGGGTACTCATTTTACTGACTTTGGAAGAATGGAAGGCTGAGTCAACCTTGAGCCCTGGTCAGGATCAAACTCACAACCTCTTGGCACTGTGTCACCAGGGCTATAGAGTTTACTATGATAACTAAATTTTATGTCCAAAGGGAGCCCTCATCAGGAAGACAACTATAATGGAGCTACTGTAATACAGTACATAAAGGTTTTTAGCTTAGCAATCGAAATGTTACTCTAGACCAGGGATCTGCAAACTTGGCTCTCCAGGTGTTCTTGGACTTCAATTACCAGAAGCCCAAGTCAGTATGCCTGCTGATCAGGACTTCTGGGAATTGAAGTCCAAGAACATCTGGAGAGCCGAGTTTGCAGATCCCTGCTCTAGACCAGAGGTTTATTTATTTATTTATTTAGATTTATTATCCCGTCCCAATCAGGCAAACCTGACTCTAGGCGGCTTACAGAAAATTCATAAATTAAAACCTTGAGGTTCAAAATTACTTAAAAATCAATTAAAAAAGAATTAAACCATGAATTTACAAAAATCTAAAAGATTTAAAAAGGTTAAAAGGTTTAAAAAGATGTAAAAAGTTTAAAAGAGTGAGGGATGGGTGGCTGTCCCATCAGATCAGCCACCCAACATGGGACCCCTTGTTCCTGGAGCCCCTGCCAGCCAGGTTTTTAGGCCCTTCCGAAAGGGCAGGAGCTCTGTCTGTAGACGTAACTCAGTTGGCAGGAGGTTCCAAAGGGCTGGGGCAGCCACGGAGAAGGCCCTCCTTCTGGTGCTAGAGAGATGCGTCTCTCTAGATGATGGAATGATAAGAGAGCCTCTCCGATCCGCCCTGGTGGGACGGCCAGATGTCCTTGGGACGATGCGGTCTCTTAAGTATCCTGGCCCACTACCATGTAGGGCTTTAAAGGTAACAACCAGCATCTTGAATTGCACCCAGAGACATACTGGCAACCAGTACAGCTCCTGAAGCAGTGGTGAGGCACGAGCATAACGCCCGCACCCCATCACGACCAGAGCAGCCGCATTCTGGACCAGCTGCAGCCTCCGAATGGTCACCAAGGGCAGCCCCATGTAGAGCGCATTACAGTAATCAAGTCTGGAGGTGACCAAAGCATGTGTGATCATGAGCAAGGAGTCCCGGTCTAGGAGTGGGCGTAGCTGGTGTATTACACGTTGTGCAAAAGCCCTCCTGGCCACGACTGCCACCTGCTCCTCGAGCAGTAGTCGTGAGTCCAAGAGGACTCCCAGATTACGCACCGGGTCTGTTTGGGGCAAAACTGCCCCATCCAGAACCAAAGATGGCAACTCCCGAGATAGCGCAGGACCCCTTACCCATAGCCACTCAGTCTTGCCGGGATTCAGTTGTAGCCTGTTGTCCCCCATCCAGACCCTGACCCTTATGGCTCACGGGCTGGAACTGGCCCACGGTGCCATTTCATGTGCCCCCCCATCCCTCCAAGGGCATTCAAAAAACAAAATGGCCACCCCTTTGAAGCTATTGGGACAAAATGGCCACCCCCATCATGCAGGCAGGGCAAAATGGCTGTCCAGCCCTTGAAGCTAAGAGAGAATGACTCAGCACCCAGTTTGAAAAGGTTGGGAACTCCTGCTTTAGACTTACTAACTAGCTCTTGACAATCTTTGTGAATCAACGGCTGTTCTGGAAGATCCAAAGAACCATCCCAGGAAGCCAGACTGTCTCCTTTCCCTGCAACATTCAAAGCAATCTAAAAACAAAAACAAGGAGAGAAGAAAACAACAACCTTCAACATTTTTTTCTCTATACCCAGCATCTTATTCTTAAACCTGGTAAAATTAGAAACATCAATGCTGGAAGAAATGAAGGCTTTAGAACTTTTATATTTTCTGCATCATACGTAGCACTGTGGCACCTGCTCTGATGGAGAATATGAATTAAAAAAACTAGCTTCTGATTGTAATTTTAAAAAAGTGGTCGAAACTGTACTCTCCATTGGCTTTGGATTTTAATTCAACATAGCTATTCCTAAACAGACAGGGTTTATTTATTCTATTAATGTGCAACAAAGAAAGAAATAGCAATAGCAATTACACTATATACCGCCTCATAGAGCTTAATACACTCTCTGGATGGTTCACAAGTTAATTAGTAATCTCTCTTATTTTAAAATATTACATTTTCGTCGATGTATTTCATTGAGACAAAAGGCTTCCAAGTTAGAATGTTAGCTAAGAAAGGGTTAAAACAATGTTCAATGTTTGCCTTTGTGCCTGAGAACAACACAGCATGCACATATAAAAGTGTAAACTGGTAGCACTCTTGAAAGATAAAGTGAAAGGAACTGGAAATGCGAGTGGCCACACTTAAGATTATAAGAGAAGATGAAGAATTCATAGACAGAAATCTTGAGCTGCAGCATTCAAGAGTGGCACCGGAAGTTGAAGAACAACAAGGCAAAGCAGAGGAAGAGAATGCTTGTTCTTTGTTGTGTCCCGATCAACCCTTGGACTGCCAAAATGAAACCACTTTCTTCGCTTTGTCGTTGCTCAAACCCAAGTCCTCATTGGTGCATTTCTCTGGCAGCAATTGGCAGACCAGTAAATGAGTCGGATTCTGTGTCTCTCCACATTCACACTGCCAGCAGTCCCCACTTGAGCATATTGGTCTTACATTTAAAGATGCCAACCCTCAGCTTATTCAGGGTCCGGCAGGTGACATAGGGGAGGTTGAGATCTTCAGCTATATCTTCCTTTAATCATGTATCTTGCCCAGTGAGCTCCTTTCTCCATCTTCTAATTTGGTTTTGCTCATGTACCCTCAAGAATGTTTGTTCTTGTCATAAAGCTCTTCCTGGATCTGAGCTGGCGGACTTGAGGCTCATATCCATTCCGAGAGTGTTGAGGGTCATTCTCTTGCTTAGTTCTTTCAGCGTCTGCGGCTACTTCTCTCCTGATCTTTCATGGAGCGATACCAACAAGAGGGTATATTTTCTCAACTGGTGTAGGTTTGAGGCATCCTGGCACTATGTGCATGACTTCATTAACAGCAATGAGAGAACAAAGCCAGTCAACGAAGAGCCATGGAAAAGTGCCATAGTTAGGATTTTTTTAAAAAAGGAAAAGACTTTTCACCAGTGGAACTGCAAAACCACTTTCAGATTCTTAAAGTGGAATCTAGCGGACAGCATGCAGAAGAAGACAAACAAGAAATCCCTGAAGAGGACATAAGAGAGCCTGAAGCTCAGGAAACCAGAGATGCAGAACCCACACCCTACAAATAGAAACTTAAATGTCATATTATACTTCTTATATAGTACTCTGAATTTACTGTATTAAAGAAACAGTCAACAGTTACCTCTGCATTTAATGGCCAAACTAAATAGTATTTATAAATAAATTAATGGTACCCTGATGTTCTTAGTCAATCTATCTCTGGATGCATGTGGTTGGGACCAGAATTGTGACGATTTAACATGTTCCCATCTGTCCCTTTTCTACCCCAAAACAAATTATCCCCAGCTATTTTTTTTGATGTAGAATTTCAGAACCGTTTGTTCCCATGAACGTGCATTTGGAACAGGAGTTGGAGAAAGTGATGTGCAACAAACAAAAACAATGCAACAAAAGGAGTAGGTGTCATATTCTCACATAGATTCTGTATGTCCAGTGGCAACTTCTGAAGTGGTGTTTCCACTTTAAAATAGTACCAATACGAGTGCAGTGGTGGTGGTGGGTAACATGAAATGGTGCCATGGGCTATAGGTTGGGAACCCCTGGTCTAGGTAATAAGTGTTACATCATCCCAAATTGTTTTCCTGAACTTGAGCCTGGCGAGAAGCAGAGAATGTAATATTTTATGTATTGGTAGATCTCTAGAAATTGATATCCTGTTTATTTTACTCCAATCTCAGACAATCTGTTGTCATCTAAACTCAGGAGGAACAATGTTAGAGAGGAACATGGAGCCAAGAAAGTGTCATAGATTTGAGGGTTCCAGATACTGTGTTTCCCCAAAAATAAGACATACTCATAAAATAAGCTGTACCAGGATTTCTCAACAGTTGTGCAATATAAGCCATACCCCAAAAATAAGCCATAGTGATAGGCGTGGCTATACAGTGTCCTGGAGTGGAGCGGAGTGGTAAAGAAGACAGGCAGCCAGTGGTGTAATAAAAATAAGACATCCCCTGAAAATAAGCCATAGTGTGTCTTCTTGAGGAAAAATAAATATAAGACAGTGTCTTATTTTCGGGGAAACATGGTATTATCCTCATTGTGTCATTAAGATGAACATCAATCTGATTAGAATGGCAACCTCTCCCCTTACAGGTTTGTGATATTCAGCAGCAGAATAGACTAATGATTGTTTCAGTACATGCAATGTTTTTGATTGTACATAACAGAATTAGGACAGGTCATGCTAGAACTACAATGATGCTCTTCAAGTGGAGAATGCCTGAGAGCCAGCAGTGTGTGTGTGTGTTGCTATTTTAACTAAACATATAGTTGCATATTAATAACTGCATAACCTCTGTAGATGCCATCTGCTAAAATAAAAAATAAGTGGTACTAATGATAGTTCTAAGTACTAAGTACTAAGGCAGCCCTTATGGGCAGATGTCTGCTTCTTTTGAAAGACACACAACATTCTGATACAAAGTATATTCTTCCAATAAAAGCTCAAAATAAAATGTGAAATCCTCACCTTCCACACTTTGGCTCTAAGGTCATCAGGTATAGGTCTCCCTTGGATTATGTTTCGGACTGTTTCAAGATCACAACCACCTTCCTCAAGAGCTTCTTCAAGGTCATGTTCCCTGGGGGGGGGGGGGGGGAATCTTTTGTAAGTTTCAACAAGTTTAAAAATATGGCAATACATTTGTGCTATAGGATAAATACAACTGCACAGAAATAGACAAGAGATTTCTTCGGCAATTGTAATATTATTTGAGTAATGGAAGACAAGAAAGAGATTATGAGTGCAACATCCTATCTCTTGTACTGTTCATCATTTATATTGAAAGGCATACTGCCTCTTAAATTGAAGATGATATTTCCCCATTATTTGCAACAATTGAAAATTCTGCCCCCTATGAGTTTGTGTAGTCCCTTTCTAAAGTAGTCCAAGCTGGAGGTTTTCACTTCACCTTATGGCAGGGATGCCCAAACTTTTTGGGCGGTGTGGTTCAGGGAGCCGATCACTAAGGCCAGAGGGCCGGGTGCGGCCCCTGACACCAGTTCATCCGGCCCACGAAGCCCTCATCGTTCCTGGAAGCGGAAGTAAAACGCGCCCGTACAGGTGCATTTTACTTCTGCTTCCAGGAGCGACAAGGGCTTCGTGGGCCGGATGAACTGGTGCCGGAGGCTGCACCCAGCACCCGGGCCTTAGTTTGGCCACCACTGAGCTATACAGTACTTATTATCTTCAGATGAATCACATATAAGTAAGTCTTCATATCTCCCTCTTTACTACTTTCATTATGAGAAATACAGAAGTTTTCAAACTAACTCTGTGATGAGCCAACTGGAACATTAGAAAATTAAACTCCACCTTGATTGTTGCAATATTCATTCATACGTGTGATAAGACTTCCACTTCTACTAATGAGAGCAGTTCAGTAGAAATTTCCCATGGCTTATGACCACATTCATTATAAACTTCTTTAAAAGTGCAACCTGATTCTATAAATCCTAAGACTAATGCTCACACATTTTTCCTGTAACTCACATGTACATGGAATTTGCACAAACTATTGTCTGTCTTTAGGTTCAAAGAGTCTTACTGAGAATGTGCGTCAATCAATTGATATTTATGGTACAATCTGTCAATTATGGTGGGAAATTCGCTCATTTCTAGAGGGATACCTTTAGAAGTGAAACATAACAGCTACCTTGTGTTAAAATTAACATGGTGTGTTAATTTAATTTAATTTATAGATTTCTATGCTGCCCCCTCGCACAAGGGACTCTGTTAATGACCTTGCCAAACTGCAGCTAGTGGACATGTTGCTCTTATTGACTGAAATTCTGTTGTACAGTTTATACAAACAGGGAAATGAAGTGCCATAAATTAATCTCAGTAGACGTTATTTATTTATTTTATTACTTAGACTTATATCACCACCCACTCCCCATGCTGTGTAATACTAAGTTGCCAGGAGAAGATAAGGTTGTTGAAGATTTCCTAACTTATGGCAAATAGACTTTAAAACTGCAGTTTGTGTAATTGGATTTCAGTCAGTGTATTATTTAGAAATGTTCAATTTAAAAAAGGGGTGAGTTAGATTATGAAAATTTCTGAAACAATTTTTAATTTCTTAAACATAGATTATATATTACTTTTTCATTCTACATATAGTTTATGTATTTCCATCAAAGTTTTGTCACTATCACTAAAAACTGTGATGTTAGAACTGGTGAAGCTTCCTCTCTCGTCTCCATTCTTTCAATTTTAATTTTTTTCACAGCCAAATAAAACTTCTGTATTTCTCATGTGAGGCTGATTAAAGCCAATAAATGGGGAACTGCTACATTGTTCCATTCCACTTGCTATTTGCTCTGCACTCTTCCAAGACATCTGGCCAATGTAGAAGTCTGTCCTGTTTTCAGACCGTCTCACCACTGTATCTCAGACCATGCACCATTTAAGAAGTTTGTTGTTTTAGGAGTCCTTCAACAGTTTCCCCCATTAGTTAGCAAAAGAGATGCAAGTGTCTTTTTTATGTTACAAATAGAGTTTACAACAAAATGTGGCTGTGAAACTGCTCCTGTTAAGATTCTAGTCTGCCATTCATGTCCTTCTCAAAAAAACTCTACTGTATTTCTCTCCCCTACTCTGTTTTATCACTCACTCCACAGCAGCTGGTTTGCATTCCATGTTCACGAAGCATATTCATTTCTCACTGAGTTCTTTCCTTTGCAAAGTTTAGGATACTTTTGTTCAAAAGGGTATTTCTGATATTTTAAAAATGTACTTCTGAAACAGTGGGGTTTCCCAAGATTGGTATTTCCATTCTTATACAGTATGTGGAAGATACTTTCTTAATTCATACTGAAGTGTTGCAAAAACAAAGGACCTATTTTAGCTGTATGAAATTACTAGCATGTGTATAACAATTTTAAATACAGTAAAGCCTTGCATAAAGAGCGCCTCGCTTAGAGAATAACTCGCTTAAAGAGTAGAATTTTCTCTGAATGGTCATCTCACTTAACAAACAAAACCAACCAAAAACTCACTTAACAAATAAATCGGGTTTCACAATCCCCCACACCAGAAGTCACAATGGGTTACTTACAATGGTGTTTCACTTAGAGAGCAAACTCGCTTAAAGAGCAATCCCATGGAACGCATTATGCTCTTTAAGCGAGGTACCACTTGTAGAACTATAACTACTATTATTATGTAGTTTGTGGTGTTCTCATGAACACACATGTTGAATGAGTTTGCTATAATACGTGCCATTATGTGCTGTCAAGCTGGAACTGACTTACAATGATGCAAACAGAGCTTTTGAGGTAAACAAGATATTTAAAGAATAGCTTTATTTTCACACATCGAGTAAGTTTTCAAGGCTGAGTGGAGATTCAAACCCAGGCCTTTCGACTCCTAGTCTACTGCTCTATCCACTATACAACATTAGATATCTTGCTATAAGACATACCAGATAAAACTTATGACTTTAATGTTCCTAACAAAACACTCATGTGTGCTCGCTTGGGCTTCTGGTAACTGAAGTCCAAGAACACCTGGAGAACCAGGTTTGAGCAATCCTGTTCTAGACTACAATACCCATTAACTGTTTGTTTAACACAACAATTATTTGATCTGCATCCAATAGTTAGGACCAGTGGTGGGCATAAAAAAAAATCCTACCACACTGAGGGTGTAGGCATGTGATTGGGTGGGCGTGGCCTGTTAGGCATGTGACTGCTCTTCACTATAGAGCTATGAAAATAGAAGCCTTGTCTTTCCTGGGCTCCATTTCACCCCGAAGTGCCCCCCCAACCATTCTGGAGTGGTTGGGGATGTGCTTTGGGGTGAAACAGAGCCCAGGAAAAGCCTTTGATGAAAGAGGAAAGAGAGCCAGCCCCCTCCGAAGCCTCTTCTAGGAGGAGGAGGTGGGCAGGGCAAGGAGGTGGGTGGGGGCAGCCATTTTTACTACCGGTTGCACGTACTGGTGCGAACCTGCTGATGCCCACCACTGGTTAGGCCTGACTACAGTAGATTCACTGAATTAATGAGATTCTGATCAGTCAATATTTAAGCAAGTTCAAGTGATTAAATGACTCTAGTCCAAGCATTTGTATTTATTTATTTATTGTTCACATTTGCATGCTGCCCTACTCGCAGAGTGACTCAGGGCGGCTGACATGGTATCATAGAACAAATTTGTGGTGTACATTTGTATGAACAAATGAATGTGTTTCCTATAATACATGCCATTAGGTGCCGTCAAGCTGGAACTAACTTACAATGACCCAAACAGAGCTTTCGAGGTAAACAAGACATTTAAAGAATAGCTTTATATTTTGTGCCATGGGCTGGACAACTCCCCCTCAGATAGCTGAGCGGGCCGGGCACATGATTTCCTTCTGCTGCAAAAGCTGCTGTACACCGCTGTAAAATTTAGCCTTTTACTAACGTCTGTAGTGAATTTAGGTAACATGATTCCATCAAAATTTCTGTATTCCAATTGCCAACAGTCCAGCTAGCCTGGCCAATGAAAGGGGATCATGGGAGTTGTGAATTATTGCATTGGGTGGACTACAAACTGCCCAGCCCTGAAGTACAACCAAATTAAATTCAACACATACTGTAACTGCTGGCATATAAGATCCACTTCCCCCCTAAAATACACTGGAAAAATGGAATGCATCTTGTACTGTATATAGTGGCCTAGAATGGGCTATTTTGGTATTAGCAGGGTATGTCTTATACTGTACTCTGATGTGTCTTATATGACGGCAAATACGGCATATTAAAAATGGAGTAGCAGACCAGGAAGTAAACAGTTTAAATCTCCCCCCCCCCAGGCATGAACCCACAAGGAAACTTTATATTCACTTTCAGACTCAGTATATAGGGCAGGGGTTCTCAACTTTTCAAGCTGAGCACCAGACTGCGCTCCCTCAGACAACTGAGTGGGCCAGCCTGGTGGTTCCCCCACCATAAATGCTGCTTTAAAACATGTTTGCACCAGTTGTAAATGCATTTACGACAACTGCAGGCACGTTTACAGCAGTTCTAAGTAACGTCTGCTTCCACTTCCAATAGCGGCAACTTGGGCCACATCAAATGGTGCTATAGGCCAGTTCTGGCCTGTGGGCTGTAGCTTGAGAACCCCTGATATAGGGTAATACCACTAAATACAGTTAGAAAACACATGTGCAGCATTTTGAGCACTTGAAACTACTGTACTATATAAATTCTAAGTATTATTGTTATTATAGTTTGTAGTGTTCTCATGAATGAGGTTTTAAACTTCAGATTGAATCAATTTACGTTTCTCAGATTCTCCACTTTGCTATATCTCTGATAACGTAAGAGGGCTTCACAGAGTTGGGATATATATTGTACAGACAGGATAAATAGTTTTCATTAACCTTCTAAATAATTATGTTCAGTGACAGTCTAAGAATTAATTTCTCCTGCTTTCTTCTGGCTTCCTTCTCTTTCACACACTATTTCTTTTTATAAAGAGGTTTGCTAAATACCTCTTCAATGTTTTATCTATTGATAAGTCATTGTTACAAAGTGCAAGACCAAAAATGGTACAAGAAATAATGGTGGCAGATCACCATGCAGACAGAATTCTCTGCATGACTGACTACATTAAACAGAAAAATGCAGAAATATACCATGATTTTCAAAGGCCTTCTATGCAGATTCAATCCCATTAATCTCAGTTGTTCAGCTGGAAATGTTTCCGGCACCTAGTCCTGAAAAGCTTTTGTTAGGGGCTTTATTCTGTGTTTTTCAGTCCTGCAGACAGCAGGTTCCTAAAATCTATCGTATTTGCTGGCATACAAGACCCCCTCCCGCCCCCATTAAATTACACTGGAACACTGGAAAATGGAGTGTGTCTTGTACTGTACATAGTGGGCTATAGTGGACTATTTTGGTAATAATGGGGTGCGTCTTATACTTTGGTGTGTCTTATACTCCAGCAAACATGGTATATGTAGAAAGTTTTAAGTATTCCGGTCTTATCTTTAATCATTTGAAAACTGTGTCTGGAAAAAGATCCTGATATTTTGGCACAACTGCAGGACTTAACGCCTCAAAATTAGTTCACTTACTTCCAGTGTTTGCCTAGAGCAGGTATTCGCAACCTATAGCCCATGGGCCAGCCCCGGCTCCGAACGCCATTCCATCTGGACCGTGGCGATGACGCTGGAAGTGGATGCATTTATGGCAGCCATAAATACACCCACACATAAGTGCCCAGGCCTGCACAAACGTGCTCCCAGCAGTTTACAGCAGTGTTTGTAGCAGGGGAAAACCATGAGTCCGGCCCACTCAGCTGTCTGAGGGGGAGTTGTCCAGCCCATTGCACAAAATGGTTGAGAACCCCTGGCCTAGAGTAATTCTCTGGCACAAGCATAAATAGCCTAATGTTGGGGAAGACACCTCCAGCCAACCTGATCCTAAAGCAAGCAGCCTGCTTGGCCTCTCTGCTTTGGGATCAGGGTGGCTAGGGCTGTCTTCCACCCACACCACACCCACCGTTCACTCCCCAAGCAAACCGGATTGCCCCCGTTCCCTTGCCTCTTCGAAAAGGGAACAGAGCTTTTTTAAAAATGTTGTACGATCAATGCATCGCACAACGTTAAAAACTGGATAACATTATGACTGGTGGAACCAAGTCATAACGTTATCCGAGGTACTAGTATATTTTAAAGTTTAAACCAAAGGGAATTTATGAAGCAAACTTAAAAAGGCTATAAATAGTGGAGTTTGACCCCTAAATTTTCCATCTTCCAACACTGCAGTGTCCTTTGTCACCGAGTAACAATCTTTGCTTATACTATATGACACTAATCTCAAAACACATATTTACCAGAATATTACACTGTAGATATCTTTATGGTTCTGTCTTGTGCATTCACAACACCTCATTAGGAGATATGGAAATTAGGATAAAATTTGCAACTCAGAATACATGATCTCTTTTTACCACAATCTAGATCTTACTTGATAAAAAAAAAATCAGCAACATCCAATTTGCTAAAAAAATTCTGTAAGAGATACCAATTCTACCCAGTGAGAATCAATTTCTGTTCACCCATCACTGAAAGCCTAGTTATGGATAAACAGTGAAGACTTCTTGGTTGATAGTCAGGAATGTTGGGAGTTGGAGATCAAAACATCTCCAGGGCATCTAGCTGGGCAAGGCAGGGATGGAGTGCCAGAACAGCACTTCAGGTGGGGGAAGGTTCAAATCTTCGTTCAGTCAAGGGGTAGGATCATATCAGAAAATAAACAAAACAAGACAAAAAACATTGTGGCATCTTAAAGACTAAGAGAATGAAAAAGCTGGCTTGAGACTCAATATAAAGAAAACAAAGATCATGGCAACAGGCCTTATCAGTCCCTGGAAAATAAATGGGGAAGAAGTAGAAGCAGTGTCAGATTTTACTTTCTTAGGATCCAAGATCACTGCAGATGGTGATTGCAGCCATGAAATAAAAAGGCGACTGCTGCTTGGGAGACAAGTTATGAGAAATCTGGGGAGCATAGTTAAAAGTAGAGACATCACCTTGCAAACAAAAATTCGCATAGTCAAAGCAATGGTATTCCCGGTTGTAATGTATGGTTGTGAGAGCTGGACCATAAGGAAAGCTGAGTGCAGAAGAATAGGTGCCTTTGAAATGTGGTATTGGAGGAGAATTTTGAGAGTACCCTGGACAATGAGGAGAACAAATAAGTCAATCCTAAAAGAAATCAACCCTGACTTCTCTTTAGAAGGTCAAATAGTAAAGATGAAGCTGAAGTACTTTGGACACCAAATGAGAAGAGAAGATTCACTTGAGAAAGCCTTGATGCTGGGAAAGGTGGAGGGCAAAAGAAAAAGGGGGCAGCCAAAAATGAGATGGCTAGATGGTATTGTAGACACAATGGGCACAGAGCTGAGCAAGTTGAGGAGGATGTTGGAAGACAGAAGTGCCTGGCGGACAGTGGTCCACGGGGTCGCAGAGGGTCAGAATCGACTGTGCGACTGAACAACAAAAAAAGACTAAGTGCTGTATTTTAATGTGAGCTTTCATGGATCAAGTCCACTTCACCAGATAAGAGTGAGACTTCATGGCATCAATTTATACACATCAGGTACAGAGGAACACAATGGTTGGCTAGCATTAACAGCTAACTTTACAAATCAGTATGGCTATTTACAACTGGCAATAACAGAAGATCCTTGGATTGGTATTCAGATTTACTGTGAAATTTTGTCCTGTTGAGTGGCAAATGGTAACTAGGTAAAAGTCTCCCTTGCTGGAAAGCCAGTCATATCAGACTCTGGGATGTGGTGCTCATCTCCATTTATATCAGGGGTGCCCAAACTTTTTGGGCCGTGGGCCGATCATGTGGTTCAGGGAGCCAGTTACTAAGGCCCGGGTGCGGCCCCCAATGCCAATTCATCCGGCCCACGAAGCCCTCTTTGCTCCTGGAAGCGGAAGTAAAACACACCCGTATGGGCATGTTTTACTTCCGCTTCCAGGAGTGACAAGGGCTTTGTGGGCAGGATGAATTGGCATCGGGGGCTGCACCCGGCCCTTAGTTTGGGCACCACTGATTTATAGCCAAAAAGCCAGCGCTGTCTGCATTTGCAGATGATTAAATGGACATGTGGCAGACATGACTAGACACCAGAGTGCACAGAACACTGTTTACCTTCCCACTGAAGTGGTACCTACTTGAAATTTCTTGCTTTTCAACTGCCAGGTTGACAGAAGCTGGGACAGAGACAGGAGCTCACTCTGTCGTGCAGCACTTGCGTCTCAAACTGCTGACCTGTTGACCTTCCAGTTGTCAAGTTCAGTGTCTTAACCACTAAGCCACCATAATAAAGGTAAAGGTCACCCTTGCTTGAAAGTCAGTTATATCTAACTCTGGGGTTCAGTTCTCATCTCTGTTTTATAGCTGAACAGCCAGCGCTGTCTGCGTCAGCAGGCGGTTCTGTGGTCATGTGGCAGGCATGACTAGACACCAATGCAAAACGAACATTGTGACATTATAAATTTGTTAATGGGTAGAATCAATATATCTTTTCTAGTTTGTTAAAAAAAGTGGATTTCCTGGGAATATACTGCTGGGACTCCTTTGCTTTTCACGATTTTTGGAAATTATGAGGTTACATAAATCCCTGGACAATGTACATAGCACAAGGGTGATAATAATAATGTAAAATGTAACAGGGTAGGAGAATATTATGTATTAGTTATTGAAAATGTGAGAAATTTATTTACACTTATTTTATGGATATTGGATTTTCCTTTCTAATGTTATACTGTTACTTTTCTATTTTATAATTTTTATGATTTCATGTATATTTGTATTTGTCTTTTCTTTTATATACCTAATAAAAAATAAAAGTGCTTTTTCACAATCTTGAGACCTCTGCCTCCTCTGTTATCTAGGAACACAAGAAACACCCACCCACCAGTGGGATGAATGGGCAGCTTTTTATGGAAACAATCCCACTGATTTCTTTAAAATTCGTCTCTGGGGAAGAGCCAGAGACAAGAACAGCCACCTTCTACTTTGCTACCTGGCGTTAATTCAAACTACTGTACAACCAAATGTTTTAATAGGTTTGGGTCTAGAGATGGGGAAGCAACCGAGCTAGCCGTAGCAGTACCCATCCCCCCAAAAGGCTGCCTGTGAGACACGAGTCCAAACACGAGTCCTCGACCCCACTCAGACAACCACTTCGGCGGCAGGTTGGTTCCACTCACCAGCTGCTTGCCGTAGCGGCTTCCTCCCCCTCCGCCATAGCTGTGGACGTGCCCCGCTGCCTTGCCGTAAAGCGAGGCCAAAATCTCCCACCATTCCACGTCGCAACTTCTCCCATCGGCTGCGTGAAGAAGTGCCGTAAAGCGCAGCAGCTACCTTGACGTCTATGTCTAGGGCGGTACTTGAAACTCACACTGCTTCTGTGCGAGTGTTTGTTTGTTTGCCCCAGAGGGCTTGCATAACGTTATGCAGCAGTTAGTCTGTAAAGCGCCACAGCGCCTTTTGCTTTCTGTATTTTTAGCAATTGTATTTCTATACCTCCCCAAGGAAAGGCGGGAGGTCAGCAGTTCGATTCCCGAGTACCGCAGGACGGAATGAGCTTCCGTCTCTGTCCCAGCTCTTGTCAACCTAGCAGTTCGAAATACAGTAAAACCTCAGATAACACTAAAACCTGGTTCCACAAATCTTGGTGTTATACGATTTTTAGTGTTATCCGATGCATGTTAAAATCCTATAGGATCCATAGAGATACATTGTAACCACACAGGCTTTAGCGGTTGTTATCCGATGCATCCCATAGGATCTTAATGTTATCTGATGCAATTCTTCCCCCCAGATTGCTTAATGTTATGCGATTTTAGTGTTATTCGATACTAATGTTATCTGAGGTATTACGGTAAACAAAAAAATTGCAAGTAAAGGTAAATAGGAACCACTTTGGTGGGAAGGTAGCGTTCCGTGCGCTCCAGTGTCTAGTCATGCCTGCCACATGACTACGGAAACATCTGCAGAAGCAGACAGCGCTGGCTCTTTGGCTTTGAAACAGAGATGAGGACTGACCCCTAGAGTTGGATACGACTGGCTTTCAAGCAAGGGAAACCTTTACCTTGCCTCCCCATAGCGCTTAGTGCACTCTCTGGGCTGTTCACAAATTAATTAGAATTTTGCCCCCAACATGCTGGGAACTCATTTTACCAACCTCAGAAGGATGGAAGGCTGCAATTTAAAATTTACTTGCAAGTGAATTAATGACTGTAGGCAGAATTCTGAATAAATATGCACACTACACAAGTCTGGAAGGTCCATAAACTTCTTCACTTGCATCTGATGTGGTAAAGTTCAGTCTAGGGCTCTTATGGGTGTCTAATATTGCTCGAGGGACTGTGGTGGCTTAGTAGTTAAGATGCAGAACTTGAGGACTGGAAGGTTGGCAGGTCGGAAGTTCAAGACCCCAGTGCTGCATGAACTTCCATCTCTGGCCCAGCTCTTGCCAACCTAGCAGTTCGAAAGCAAGAAATTGCAAGTACTGTACTGTACTGTAGATAAATAGGTACCATTTGGTGGGAAGGTAAACAGTGTTCCATGCACTAGTGTTTAGTTGTGCCTGCCACATGTCCACAGAAACCTCTGCAAATGCAGACAGCATTAGCTCTTTGGCTATAAACAGAGATGAGTACTGAACCCTAGAGTCTAATATGACTGGCTTTTGAGCAAGATCAACCTTTACGTTTACTTAATATTGCTGGATTTAGCCCTACCTATTAGAATGGCAGGAGGAGGCAGTTCTGCAACACCCAGATGGCCTTCAAAATATTTCCTCACTGTTTTTGGCACAAAACAACTTATAGAGCAGTGAGGATGCCTTATATGTTATAAAAGCGTGGTCATGTCTTGTCAACTATGGTAACCCTGTGAATGAGAGAACAGGTCTTGCAAATTAAATCTGTAGTCTCCTTTTAGAAGTCAATCTCACATTTGGTCTTCCTCTTTTCTTGCTGCTTTCAAGCTTTCCCAGCATCATTGTCTTTTCCAAAGAACCTTCCTTTCTCATGATGTGTCCAAGATAGGGACAGTCACAGCCTCATCATTTTGGCCCCAAAAGACAGTTCAGGCTTGATTTGCTCAAAGACCCAAGGTAGCCACCATGTTTTCCTCCAGCACCATATTTCAAATGAGTTAACCTTTCTCCCCTGTCAATTTTCTTTCCTGTCCAGCTTTCATAGTGAAAGAGTGTGGATCTTGGCCTTGGTCTTCAGTTGTATTTCCACTGGAAGCTCACTGACCATATATCTCAGCGTTATAACACATACACCATTCAAAATGTACTTTGATTCCTTTTATAAAATTTCACATACAGTATCTGGGAACCTAGCATAACACAGGCAGGAGTCTCTGCAAATGTCTTTATTTTGAAGCAAAATCCTAGAGTATAAAAATTTAGAATGAAATGCAAAGGTGCAGGATTCTTCAATGAACTCTATTAGTTTCTCTTTTGTTTGTTGATTGAATTACTGTGTATTTTGGCTGCAAATATGAAACAGGTTATTAATTAATGCAATACTCTAAACCAGTATTTCCCACCACAGGCCCCACAGGGGGACTTCAATTCGCAGAAGCCTAAGTCAGTATATTGGCTTTATTGGCTGATCAGTGCTTTAGGGAATTGATGTCCAAAAACAAAGGTTGGGAAACAATGCTTTAAATGTATTAATGCCATATTAATGGTTTTCAATGATTTAATGATTACAGTAAAACCTCGGATAACGTTAAAACCTGGTTCCACAAGTCTTGGTGTTATCCGATTTTTAGTGTTATCCGATGCATGTTAAAATCCTATGGGATCCATAGAGATACATTGTAACCACACAGGCTTTAGCGGTTGTTATCCGATGCATCCCATAGGATCTTAATGTTATCCGATGCAATTCTCCCCCCCCCCCAGATTGCTTAATGTTATGCGATTTTAGTGTTATTCGATACTAATGTTATATGAGGTATTACTGTATATCATTTTTAATGTCGTGCTGTTTTTATACCTGCTTTAAGAAATCAATAAAGGCACAGTGGAACACAGCATTGTTATGTTGGAAGTGCTTTTAACTGTTTTTTTAATATTGTATCTTAATTGTTGCTGGGTGGCCAGTGAGGTGCTCACTGGACTGTGTACACCACCAGAGTCTATTGATTGGGGCAGTATATAAATCTATTGTAAATAAAAATAAATAAAATAAGTAGGTATTTTATTAGTTTTAGTTATGTTTATTATCTATTTTTATTTTGTTCGGATTTTTCTGTTTTCATATTACTATTTTGTGGGCTGTTTTTTTTAAATCATAGTAAACTACTGAGAGTAATGCTTGCACCAATTTGGGTGGGAGACTGTAGTGATTAAAATGCTGAATGTGACAATCAGAAGGTCTGCATTTCGAGAGAAGGCTTATGTCCCAGCTCCTGCCAACTTAGCAATTCGAAAGCAAGAAATTGCAAGAAGATAAACAGATATCCAGTGATGGGATGTAACAGGTTCTCACCAGTTCGCCAGAACCGGTAGTAACTTTTCCCAGTGTCCCGGAAAACCGGTAGCAGCTTTTGGGGGGAACCACCTTCGGGGCTTACCTTTTCACTGGTTCCCCCACTGCACAGGCCACCAAGCACTTGGTGTGCATGCACTACAATGCTTGGTGCGTATGCACGGCCTCCTTGTTGTCCTCCCAAGCAGAGAGGAGGAAGAGAAGCTGCTAGCCTGACGTTCCCTATAGCCTGCTCCCCAGGGTAGGTGACTCACCTTTTGATGTGGTGTGTCTGTGTGTATTTTAATGTGTATTTAATACCTTTACCTATATTGACGTACTACCACAGTTCCTAAAAAGGCCTGGTGGCCTGGCTTGGGGTTTTTAAGCAAAGCCTTGGAGTTACCTCATCAATAAGCTACACCTGTGCTGTTCAGTTGGAGAACCCTTAAGGAGGTACAGTACAGCTGTTTTACATTTACATTAAGGCATATTATCCTAGAGAACTGGTTAGGCAAAGAGTTAGTACCTAACTTATTTAACTGTTGAAAAGTGCCAAAATTAAGCCATCTTGTGGTGAGTTCATTCTGTAGTTCCTTCCATGTGACCTAGTGTGAGAAAGATGAGCTAGAATAAGCTTTAAGCTCTGGTTTAAAAGCTCTGTTTGATTTGTGTTTGGGGTGGGTGCGTGTATTTTAATGTATTTTTTATTTTATTTTATTTATTTACTGGTTTGTGGGGTGGGTGGGTGGGTGGGTGTGTGCATTTGCGCGCACACTTATTTTTATTATTATTTTTCTTTGGCTCCATTAGCTCTGCCCACACTGTGATGAGGTCACGGTGGGGTAGTATAAATTTTGACATCCCACCACTGCAGATATCGCTTCGGTGGGAATGGTAACTGTTCTGTGCACCCCACGTCTAGTCATGCCTGCCACATAGTCATGCAATTATGTCTGCAGATGCAGTCAGCGCTGGCTCTTTGACTGTAAATGGAGATGACCACTGCGCCCTACAGTCGGATACGACTAGCTTTCGAGCAAGGGAGAGCTTTACCTAATAAGATAGATAGACAGATAGATAGATTGATTGTTGATAGATAGATAGATAGATAGATAGATTCCTCTCCTAGCTGGTGCAAGAAGACCGGCCGCTGGATTCCAGCAGCCTTACGTACTGGCAAGCTATCAGGGCAAACATGCGTCCACTGTCAGCTGCGGAGGCTGAACATGGGAAGCCCAACCCACACCCTTCTCTGGGCGGGCTTCCCTAGCAGCGACCGCAGCAGCGGCGTCCTTAGAGCTCCCACGGTTGCTCCTCCTCTGGCAGAGGCGGCGTAGCTTGTGGCGGAAGAGCAGCATGGGAGACACGTTGGACGACCCGTGGTGGGAACCACGTGAAGGGAGCGACAGCAGCCCAGGTACCAGGGCCGGGTTTGGGGAGGACAGGAGGGCTTGGGCTGCCGGCTAGCGAACCTGAACGAATAAACAAGCAGAGTCCGTGTCTAAACATCCTCCCCCGGCCCCTATTTCTCCTACTTCAGAGTTCCCTTTCACAGAAAACCTGGTTCATTATTATTATTATTAAATTCAAATTTATATGCCGCTCTTCTTGCCGAAGCAACCCAGAGCGGCTAACAATGTTGCAATAGAAAACATAATATACATACAATATAACAAAAATATTACAATCAATGTGGTCAACAAGACCCTCATAAAAATAATAAAAATATAAGTACATTACAGTCAAAGAAATGCAAAAAACAATCAATAGGGAAAATCATGTCTCTTCTGTGATCGGTGCTGGCCATTTTCAGTTTGTTTCACCTCTTTCGCTACCCATTTTTATTTACAGTTCTTTTAAACAGGAAGAGCAATTCAAACTTCAGCTTCAAACCCACCTCGGCTTTATTGCCACTGTCTCCTGAACCCCAAATTCATTCATCCTCTACTTTCAAAAAAGTAGAAAAGAAGGGCTACCTCCTGGTTGCACATTAGCAATAGCAATTACACTTATATACCACCCGGTTAGGGCTTAGGCCTGTGGCAATGTATGGTTGTGAGAGCTGGACCATTAGGAAAGCTGAGCGCAGAAGATGCCTTTGAGATGTGGTGTTGGAGGAGAGTTTTGAGAGTTCCCTGGACAGCAAGGAGAACAAATAGGTCAATCTTAGAAGAAATAAACCCAGAATGCTCCTTAGAAAGTCAAATTGTAAAGATGAAGCTAAAGTACTTTGGACATCAAATGAGAAGAGAGGATTCGCTTGAGAAAGCCTTGATGCTGGGAAGGGTGGAGGGAAAAAGAAAAAGGGGGCGGCCAAAATTGAGATGGATAGATGGTATTGTGGAGACAATGGGCACAGAGCTCAGTGAGTTGAGGGGGATGGTGGAGAACAGGAGTGCCTGGCGGGCAATGGTCCATGGGGTCGCAGAGGGTCGGAATCGACTATGCGACTGAACAACAACAAAAAAGGGCTTAGGGTGCTTCACGAGTTAATTAGTATCCCCCCCAACACGCGGGGTACTCATTTTACTGACCTCGGAAGGCTGAGTCAACCGTATACCATCAGGCTCGAATTCACAACGTTTTGGCTGCAGTACAGCAATTTAACCACTGTGCCACCAGGGCTCTTATTAGAGTTCCTCATGGTATATTTTAATAGGCAGAGGGTGGGTGGGTTGAGAACTTATTTTTGTTAGCCTGCATAATGGAAGAGTTTAATGCAGTGTTGAAATGTTCAGTCAGGTCAATAAATATTGGAACAAGGATACCTTTTTGGGTATGTGGCCTCTGTGCCCCACCTCAGTAAAGATGAAAGGAAACACTCAAGATGTCAGTGAAGTCAGGACGGTCACCTTTAATGCATGGGATTTGACAACAGTGGGGCATTAATTCTCCAGGAATTATCGCAATTGGCATACACACACCCCACTCCCATTTTTGGTGGCTCATCAGTAATGGACCAAACTAACATCAGCACAAACAGAAAGATTACGTTCAATATTCGGTTGAAAATCCTTTGCAGTCAATCACTGCCTGAAGTCTAGTTCCCATGGATATGACTAAATGCTGGGTTTCCTCCCTCGAGATGCTCTGCCAGTCCTTTATGCAGTTGCCATCAGCTACTGCTTGTTCATGGGTCTTTTTGCCTTCAGTCTTGTCTTTAGTAAGTGAAAAGCATACTCTCTCGGGTTGAAATAAAGGGGCTGCGGTGGCTCAGTAGTTAAGAAGCTTGCCTTGTTAGTTGGAAGGCCAGCAAGTTGGCAGTTCAAGACCTGGGTACTGCATGACGGTTTGAGCGTCCGTCTCTGTCCCAGCTCCTGCAAACCTAGCAGTTTGAAAGCAAGAAATTTCAAGTAGATAAATAGGGACCACTTCGGCGGGAAAAGATGTTGGGGACATGAAAGGAGCCTCATTTTTGAGTGGAGTTTCTCCAGCAAAAATCTTTCCAACCCAGAATAATTTCTGACACATTAATAATAATAATAATAATAATAATAATAACAATTGCATAAGTATAAGATCCATGGTACTGTGTGTGTTGTGTATAAGGGAAGATCCAGGAGGCCTCACAATGCAACAAGTCCTGCTTCTTTTGTTATGGGGTTGGAACAGTTTACACGATTACCACAGAAGTCTACCAATGTGCACATGAGACAGGAATTAACACAACAAGCATACAAGACGCAATCTTAAAACAGCAAAATGCTGCATCCACAATAATATAAGTGGACACTTTGGTCAAAGTTGCTCAAGCAGTAGTTCACTTTAATTAGAAATGTCTGGACACTGATGGTAACTACTGTACTTTGAGTACCTCTTGTAAATGCAGAAGTCAAACATGACTTATATTCATTTTTTGTTATCAGTATATATTGAGTATTACAGTTTTAATACAGTGGTACCCCGCATAACGAACGCTTCATACAACAAAAAATTCGTACAACGAAGTGTTCGGTAGGCAATGCCAATACCCCACATAACAAAAAAAAAATCGTTATACAGAGTTTTTGGTAAGCAGGATATACCCCGCTTAACAGAAACCCCATATAACTAACATTATTTTCATTATGTGAGGTATCACCAATTGGATCCACATAGCGAAAAAAACCACATAGCGAAGAGCTCCATGGAAAGGAGCTTTTTCATTATGTGGGGTTCTACTATACAATTTCTTTCCCTTCTTAAAATGTGTATACATTTTTGGCACCCTCATTAGCTACCTACCTACCGTCCCACCCACCTACCTATGTACCTACCTACGTACGTACCTATCTACCTACCTACCTACCTACCTACCTACCTACCTACATACATACATACATACATACATACATACATACATACATACATACATAACTTGGTTTGCTGCTAGATTGTGATACGTGGCATCTACGACTTGTTCCATCTACTCACTAAGGGTGTGACTCACCTGCCCTAACCCACGAGTTCCCACTATTGGGAAGAAAGGAAAAAGAACAACTACAAGCTACACTATATTCCTTGGTCTAGTTCCATGTTTAATCATTTTTAGAATAGTCTCTTTGTTTAGTAAAGGTAAAGGTTTCCCTTGCTCGCAAGCCAGCTGTATCCAACTCTAGGGTTCAGTGCTCATCTCTGTTTCAAAGCCGAAGAGCCAGCGCTGTCTCCATCTGCAGACGTTTCCGTGGTCATGTGGCAGGCATGACTAGACACCAGAGCGTACAGAACTTTTATTTAACACTCAGAAATGCATTTGATACGAATTTAATTTAATTTTTCATTTCCAAGTAATACCTACCAATCTTTCCAAATAATAATTAGTTTTATCTATTTTCATCTATTATATTACTTATCTTTCATTTAAAAAGTTCCCATCCCCTTCTCATAAGTCATGATGCCTTTGGGACATGGTCCCTTTCATGCCCTCTCAGCCCTTGGCAAATCTGAACAGCTGGGCCCTACCCTGTGTCAACTGCCCACCCCTGAGCTAGACCCAGAGAAATACTGTAAGTTAGAGCTTAATTTCAAAGACCCATGAACCTCAGTGGGTCTACTCAGTGGGTCTACTCTAAGTATGACCCAGTCTGGATCAAACCACTCTGGAAAGAAGAGACCTGGTGGCACAGTGGTTAAACAGCTGTACTGCAGCCAAAATGTTGTGAGTTTGATCCTGACTCAGCCCCCAGTTTATTTAGCCTTGCATCCTTCCGAAGGCAAAATGCTAATTAATTTATGAACAGCCCAGAGAGTGCACAAAGCGCTGTGGGGCGGTAAGGTCTTCAGATGTTTCATGGTCATGTGGCAGGCATGACGAGATACTGGAGCACACAGAACACTGTTATCTTCACACTGAAGTGGTACCTATTTATCTACTTGCCCTTTGTTGCTTTCGAACTCCTAGGTTGGGAGGAGCTGGGACAGATAACAGGTGCTCACTCCATCCCTACAACACTTGAGTCTCAAACTACTGACCTGCTGACCTTCCAGTCGTCAAGTTCAACGTCTTAACCACTAAGCCACTGCAGTCCCTTATTGCTGCTGGTACAGAACAGGGCAAAACCGTGATGGAAAGGACTGTGGACTGAATTTAATTTTTTTTTCCTACCAAGTTGTTCTAAGGAGGGAACAGAAGGGCAAGAAAGGACAAAAATGCAGGCTTCTCGAGATGGGAAGCTCTGCTTTGCACGCACAAAATCCTGCAAGGGGACTCCGTCATTCTCTCTCCCTCCCCCCGAGGGGCGAGGCTTGTTCCTTCACCCACCTTTCCCGCCCTTCTTTCTCGCGGCCTCATTTGGTCCTACCGGGCAGTTCCCCAACCAACCCCCATCCGTGCTGGAAAAGCTCAGTGGTTAAGAAGCTCGCCTTGTTAACTGGAAGGCTGGCAAGTCGAGACCCGGGTGTTGAGTGCCCGTCTCTGTCCCAGCTCTCTTGGGGACATGAAGAGAGCCTCCTTTGGGCGTTCCCTGAGTGGAGTTTCTTCCGCAAAAATCCTGTACACCCAGAATAATTTCTGACACGAAATTATTATTATTATTATTATTATTATTATTATTATTATTATTATTATTATTATTATTATTATTATTATTATTATTATTATTATTATTATTATTATTATTATTAATGTGTCAGAAATTATTCTGGGTTGGAAAGATTTTTGCTGGAGAAACTCCACTCAAAAATGAGGCTCCTTTCATGTCCCCAACATCTTTTCCCACCGAAGTGGTCCCTATTTATCTACTTGAAATTTCTTGTTTTTGAACTGCTAGGTTTGCAGGAGCTGAGACAGATGGGCGCTCAAACCGTCATGCAGTACCCAGGTCTCGAACTGCCGACTTGCTGGCCTTCCAACTAACAAGGCAAGCTTCTTAACCACTGAGCCACTGCAGCCACTTTATCCCAACCCAAGAGAGTATTATTATTATTATTATTATTATTATTATTATTATTATTATTATTATTATTATTATTATTATTATTATTATTATTATTATTATTATTATTATTATTATTATTATTATTATTATTATTATTGAGATTCAGTGACTGACTTGGCCATTGAAGAATATCCCACTTCTTTACATTGAGAAACCCCTGGGTAGCTTTTGCATATGTTTCAGGTCGTTATCCATATGCAGCGTGTGGCGGTGTCCTATCGGTTTTGTAGCATTTAGGATAATCTGAGCAGAAAGTATAGCTCTATACACTTCAGGATTCCATCTTGCTGCTTTCATTACCAATCAAGTCATCAATAAACACCATGGACCCAGTTCCATTGGCAGCTGTACATGCCCATTGCATAACACTGCCTCCACCATATTTGACAGATGATGTGGTATGCTTTGGATCATGAACTGTTCCTTTCCTTCTCCATACAGTATTTTTTTTCTTCCCATAATTCGGGTTCAAGTCAATCTCTGTCTTGTTGGTCCAAAAAGTCTTATTCCAGAGCTGAGTGGGCTGTTCTTGAGCATTACCAGTGTTGTTGTCAAGCCTCAGCATTTACATTCATAGAGCCGTCTCTTGACTGTAGATCTGGACAATGACATGCCTACTGCCTCAAAAGTGACCTTGACCTGGTAATAATTTGTGTAAGAGATTACTCTGGGTTGAAAGGATTTTCGATGGAGAAATTCTGCTCAGGGGACGCCTGAATGAGGCTCCTTTCATGTCCCCAAGTGCAGCCCTCGGGTATTGAAACCCGACCTTCCAGTCTCCAGCTCAGCATCTTAACCACTAAGCCTCTGAGGGAGCTGGTGAGATGTTGTGAAATGGTCCCTCTTCACCATGAGCAGAATTGTGCAGTCATCCACGTTATTTGAGGATTCTGCAGTCATTCATGTTAGTTGTCTTCCATGGTCATCCATGAAAGCTTACTGGCTACTTCCTTCTTTTTCAGGATGTAAATGTGACAGACAAGAACAAGTACTTCAGCAGTCACTGCTTTACCTAATGATCTGTATCCCATTTATTTCATTCCTTACTCTACACATAGGCTCAATATATTAGTGAGTATATTGTTTCTAAGTAACAAGAAAACCAAGAGTCCCCATCTTAAAAATTAGAAGTTTCAGTAAACCTCCAGGGCTTTCTCAGAGAATTCTTGGAATTGTAGTCTCACAAGATTCTATGAGAAGAGGAAGTGCCTGTTAATTCAGTTGAAGTACAGTACTGTATATGTCCAGAGAATGCTTGTTTTTGGTAGTGCACATGCTGCCCTCTAGTGTCCTTTGGGTGTCAGACCTTTACAGATAACCAGTTTTTTGTTTGTTACTCATTTAGTTACTACCACCTGAAGTACCTAGTTGGGATACTCTGGGAGTTGTAGTTAAAAAAATAGCTTTCTGTCTCCAGTTATTGTTAGAGATGAATGAACTCTTTTGACTCCGTTCTTGAAAAGAGTTGATTTGTATTCAGTTTTATTTGGATCTGAACAAAGCTTGTTTAAGCTTGGTTATATTCCAGGCAGAAGTTCTAGGACACTCCTGATCATGCCATCAGCTTTGGGGGAAATGATTTCTCATAGATTCTGACTGCTCTGTTGGAATTCCAGTATGTACAGCAAATATATATCCTGTGGATACTGGTTTGCAACTGTGATCCTAGGAACAGCCAAGAATACTTTGCTAGAGTGTCATCTTTTTGTGACAGTATGCTGCTGGGTTTGCATTCAAAAGAGAAGCTGTTATGTAGGTGGTTGTATTACAAAGGACTAGTGCTAAGATTTTACCCATTCTAAGTTGTTTATGAATTCCATATACTCTGACTGCAGTCTTTTAGTGGATATCTACTCATTGCCAGATATAGAAATGTATTTTGTCACATGTCTCTCTTGTCCATCTACCTGTGTCTAGAGTAGTGGTTCCCAATGTGGGGCACATGCCCCAAAGGGGAACTTCAATTCCAAGAAGCCTAAGTCAGTACATTGGCTGATCAGTGTTTTGGGGAATTAACTTAGGCTTCTGGGAATTGAAGTCCAAAAACCAAAGGTTGGGAAACACTGGTCTAGATGTTTGATTTCCTATATTTACTGACCAGAAGTGATGACTGGAATTGTCCTTTAAGTTCTTCCATGAGAGCTGTGGTTGTCTTAGGGATCTGAGTAGGAATTGCTCATTGGAAGACATCAGCAACCTGGGATGAATAAAGGGGAATGAGGGGCAGAAATGGTTAATTTCATAATTTGCAATGTTCTTTAATAATATGTAAACTATCCTAAAAAGTGATTTTGAAGAGTTGCAAGATCCTGTTTTCTCTTGTCACCTGGACCCGCACTCAGGTAGTTTTAGACAAGGGGGTGCTTTTGTTTATGTATTTATTTACTTACTTAATTTATTTGATGTCTTTCTACCAATGAATGAATAAAAGATAGCATGATGATGACAAAACAATGAAAATGGCAATTCTGCTCATACATAGTTTTTAATATATTGTCATTCAAATAAATAGCATTAAAAGGCCAAAACAAGTAAAAGCTCACAGTGTGTTGGATATACTGTATCTAATAAATATATGTGCATACGTACAATGAAATCTGTATTATGCAAACAGCCTATGTGGACTATCTTGTGTATCAGTGTTTACCATCTGGAAAATATAATGTTAACTAGTTTAGCACACTTTCCCCATCTATTAATCGTATGTTGGGATTAGCCTGAATACACACACACACAAAATGACCTAGACAATAAGAGTTCAGAATAATTTTAGCTAGTTAGCTACTTGTCACTAGGTGGCACCAAAGTTAAGTGGCTTGTAAAATCTGACTTTTTACAGTCTCTTGAAACATTCTTTTGAAAAGGTATCCTTGAGTGAAACTTAGAATTTTTAGATTCCTGTTACAGAAAATAATTGTGAACCAAGCAAGGATTCAGGAACTTTTTTTAGAAAACAAAGAATTTTAAAATGCATGATTAAAGAACTGAACAAAGTAAAGTATTGTTTCTTTCTTTTTATCCACAATATCACAAAGTGTTCCTGGTGCAACCATCATAGAAGGTTTTTTCATCTTTTAGGAGCTTGTATGAATCAGAATGAACACTGCTCTTGTGTGAGACAATAAATAAGATATGTCTAATTGTAGAAAGAGTAAAACTAAATAGACTATCATCTGAAAACCTCAATAAGATGTTGCTAAAAAGGGACTGTGGTGGCTTAGTGGTTAAGACACTGCACTTGATGACTGGAAGGTCGGCAGGACAGCAGTTCGAGACCCAAGTGCTGCATGATGGAGGGAGCTCCTGTCTCTGTCCCAGCTCCTGCCCACCTAGCAGTTCAAAAGCCAGAAATTGCAAATAGATAAACAAGTACTGCTTCAGTGGGAAGTTAACAGCATTCATGCTCCGGTGTCTAGTCATGCCTGGCATATGAAACTTCTCCAGACACAGACAGCACTGGTTCTTTGGCTGTAAATCAGGGGTGCCCAAACTTTTTGGGCCGTGGGCTGATCATGTGGTTCAGGAAGCCAGTCACTAAGGCCTGGGGGCTGGGTGCGGCCCCCGAGGCCAGTTCATTTGGCCCACGAAGCCCTTGTTGCTCCTAGAAGTGGAAGTAAAACACGCCCGTACGGCCCCCGGGCCTTAGTTTGGGCACCACTGCTGTAAATGAAGATGAGCACTGTATCCTAGAGTCAGTTGCAACTGGCTTTTGAGCAAAGACGACCTACCTGATAGTTCAGTGGGTTGTAGGGCCTGGCAGTGATGCCAAGGCTCGGAGGTCAACTTCCTGCTATGCCTCTTAAGAAAGGTACCGGCTTGCGTATCTTTGGAGAGGCTGCATCACCCCAAAGCCCCATCTGAAGGAAGGAGTGATGGGATAATTCTGGTTATTTTACCCTGGTGGCCATCCTTGGCACCCCAGCTGTTCTCTCAGAAGCCCTGCTCAGCAGGGGTGCTGACTTGGGCTTCTGGTAATTGAAGTCCAAGAACAGCTGGAGTGCCAAGGTTGGCCACCTCTGCAGTTGCCACAAGCCAGTATTGACTTGGCAGGACATTATGATTGTTGTTAATTGTTTATAGGTACTCAAGGCATAATGCATCCAATCATAAACATTTATAGGTCTTTACTGTTACAGTGGGGAAAAGAAGAACGTATGTTTTACATTTCCATTAAGATTAAAGAACTATAAAAGTCTTTAATGTTTATTTTTCTTTGAATGGATTACTTTTAATACAAACAAATTCTTGCTCAGGGATTCTCATCCTGTGACCCGTGGCCCAGATGTGGCCTGTGGCACCATTTCATGTGGCCCACCTCCACCTCCACCACACCAAGAAGTACCATGTGGTGGAGAAAGGGCAAAATGGCTGTCCAGCCCCTGAAGCTGTCTAAGAGAATGTGACCCGGATCCCAGCTTAAAAAGGTTGAGAACTCTTGTCTATCTGTAAGTTCTGCTGCTGCTCCTTGTCTGCAGCTGCTTCTTAATTTGGAAGCTAGACATAAAACTTCTGCGGTTCTTTGGTGGTATCCACTGTGTTTAACTGGCTGATAACTCCACAGCATTGGCTGGCAGGTGTCCTACTGAGCAGACGGTTTGAAGCATTGTAAAGCTAAATGCCAACTGCTTCCTATACTTCTGTTTTCCTTGCCATGATGTTTGCATCTCCTTACTGCTGATCTTCTGGTGGTCAAACACTGGATACAGGTTACAAAGACAACTCTTTCCCTAGTGTCAGTGGTGTGGCGATACTACTTTTGATGAAGACCACCACAAGACAAATCTTTCATCTAATCCAAGAAAACAATACAGTACAGTACTTGTATGGGTGATACATGATGAGAATGAAAGATTCTTACATGTTGCTGTTTTCAATTATAGAATACATGAAGAGTAGCCTCAGGAAAATAATGGTAAATGTTTTTTAAACCTAGTTCTTGTTGCTTTTTATGATGCAACTGATGATTCAAGGATTTCTACATTTTTTATTATAGGATGTTTAATTTAGTGTGGGTTCAGGGTAGAATTGCTTAATTTCACAGGATGTGGTTACTATTTAAAAAGAAACCCTGCATTTAAGTTAAAAGTAGAGGAACCTTAGGGGCAGTTGGCATAATCTCTTGCCAACCCATTATAGTAATATTATGATAGCTTTTCACATGGTATTTGGCATAGAACTTCAGTTGTCAATAGAAATAGAGGTCTATTATTCTTTTGAACTATGATCCTCTCTCTCTTCTGGTTAGCATCTCTTCAAATCACTGTAATTACTAACAAGTCAATTTACATAATTTTTGTAGCTATGTTAAACAAGAGCTGATTGTTAGCCTTATTAAATGACATTTGTGTTTCACCAGAAAATTAAAATAAAATTAGATGTCCAATCTTTTAGATCTTACAGAATGATATTGTCTTGTCTCGTTTACAGCTTTCCTTTTCTTTCTCTGTCACTTATGCAGAAGAACGTGTGCATGCACGCGCACACAAAGTATGCCAGCTTAAATATAATTGCTAGGCCTAATGAGTGGATCCATTGAATCAGCAGCTGAATTTAAGTCAACATTGATTCGAATCTCTTTGATACAATAAGTCTATTTTAGTTGGAACTAGCAATTGGACTTTGGTCCTGATCTTTGGTCAAGGTATTGATGATTAGTTCTGATGGGATCCTTGTGTTTTAGTATAAATAAATCTAATGTAGGCGAACCTTTCTGTGGTTTGTAATTTGCAAAGAAGCTGTGTTGTGATTATCACATACACTGGCTGGTTGTTTGAGATTAATGCCAAACTCTGTTCTTGATGTTCTCTATGAAGAACCAACTTGTTACTTTAGTTTCTGTAATGATAGTAATAATTTTGTGTCAGAAATTATTCTGGGTTGAAAGGAATTTTGATGGAGATACTCTGCTCTGGGGATGCCTGAATGAGGATTCTTTCATGTCCCCAATATCTTTTTCCCACCAAAGTGGTCTCTATTTATCTACTTGCTATTTCTTGCTTTCGACCTGGTAGGTTGGCAGGAGCTGGGAGTGTCTGGCTTTCATCATGCAGTACCTGGATCTCGACTTGCCGGCCTTCCAGCTAACAAGGCGAGCTTCTTAATCACTGAGCCACCACAGCCCTCTGTAATTATCTTTTCACACAGAGTGTTTGAGGTCTTTCTCATGTACAGATAATAATGATTTTTTAAAAAAACTTTCCTTCTAAGTCTTTCCCCTAATTTTTCAAACATTTAATACTGTACATACATCCTCAAAAATTTACTGTTGCAAAGTGTTGTGGTTTGCAGATACATAAATTGGTCAGTATAAACCAGGGGTGCCCAAACTATGGCCTGTGGGCCAGATCGGGCCCCCAATGCCAGTTCATCTGGCCCATGAAGCCTTCGTCACTCCCAGAAGTGGAAATAAAACATGCATATGGGTGCATTTAACTTCCGCTTCTGGGAGCGATGAGGGCTTCACAGGCCGGATGAATTGGCATCAGGAGCCAGATAAGGCCAGTGGGCCCCCTGAACCACGTGACCGACCGGCCCATGACCCAAAAAGTTTGGACACCCATGGTATAAACCTATGTGCATATCATACTCGTAGTCTGTGTACTAAATAAGTAAAAATGTAAATATAATCACTCTTGGTCATTGATTAGCTCCTGAGTATTTAAACCACAGTTTCCTACTCCATATGAATGAGGAAACGATAACTTCATTCCTTCATACTAAACAACAAGCTCTGATTTTTGATAATGGGAAAGGATTCAACCACTTCTTCCCGTTTTGTTTGTAATAGAGAGTGGTAGTTTAAGCAAGCTATGATCATGGCAAGAAAATTCATAATAGTTAGGTATCTTGGTTAATCATATTGTACTAAGCCTCTGCACTGTGCTTCTGGCCATGGGGAGGTACCCAAAGGAGTATCTGATGTTGTTTTCTGATAGTACAGGACCCATTTATCAAGAATGCAAGATACAAGAATGTTAAAACAAAAGCTCAGCCACATATATTAGTGTCTTCTGACATCCTGTCTGCTTCCTTATCACATGAGAAGAGCCAGTGTGAACTGAGGAGTTTGTTGGTTCAGTCACATGTATTCCTGTGGTTATGATACTTGGAAAAATGGTTGCCAATGGAATTCACTGCTAGTGGTGTTAATGTACAGCATAGACCACAGTGATATTTCCTTGTGTGATTGCAAACACAGATGTGGTTGACAAAGCACGTAAGGGAGATTGCCTGTGAAACTAGCCCCTTTGGAGGTGATACTCGTGAGAGAGTTCAGTTCCACCATGGTAAATCCTTCGCTGATAATTAGGAAAGACAGAAGGAAAAGAAGCACATGAGATGTGGTTACAAAATTGGAAGTAACTTGAAGGAAGGGAAGTGGGTAAGTAAGGGATAGAATATGAAGAAAACAAGGGTTCAAAATGATGAACCAGGAATGGAGGAATGCTAAACAGAGCATTATAACAAATAAGGTCAGTGAACTAAGAGGGGAAAAATTTCCAAAGAGTCAGCATCCAACTGTTTAGTCAGTGGCATGTATGGAAGAAATATAGCCTTCATTTCAGTGTTCATAAATGTTAAAAAAAAATAGATTTTGGACACTGGGATTATCCCTATCCAGCAAATAAGCTTGAGAAAGTAGTTTTCCAGGACATCTTGTAAGAGACATGATTTAATCACTAACTACTGTACTACCTTTTTCTGGGGATTTCTTATGGGAACCATATTTGCATATACAATTCAGCAAAATTCAAAGAACTTTTAATTAGTGAATTTTGTGGAATATTGAGACCATACCTGAGGTTATCCTGCAATTAAATCCATAGTAAATTTTGGTGTTAATACTCCTTTTTATCTTGCTTTTTAATGTCCTAGAGCAGGGATTCGCAACCTACGGCCTGTGGGCCTAATCCAGCATGTGGCACCAATTAATCCAGTCCGCAGTAAGGATTCTGGAGCTGCTGCCACCAGAAACCCTGAAAACGGGCCAGAAGTGTGAAAAATGCAGTGAAAAAAGCTGGAAACCCATCAAAAATGCACCACCCTTGCTTCTGCTGCCACAGGAAGCAGCTGAAGCAGTGAAAACAGCAGGGATCACGCCATGACTGCACCCAATGCCACTGGAAGTGGCAGGAAGAACCATGCCTCCACCCTGCTCACCTGCATGAGGGGTGTGTGACTGGTCCATGGCTCAAAAATGTTGCAAACTTCTGTCCTAAAGATTAAAATTACAAATATCTTTGATAGTTAGAAATAATAAAAAACATGTTTGGTTTTTTTGGTTCAGCAGTAAAATGAAACTTGGATTAGAGCTTAATTACAAAAGTCATAGTTTGCCTGGAGAAAAGTACTCAGATTCAATGCCTGGTTCCTCAAAGATTACTTGATGGACAAATCCTCTGTTTGAAACTTGCGGTCGGTTAGAGCAGACAGAACTGGCTAGATTAACAAATAATATACAGTAATACCCTGGATAACGATTCCATCGGATAACGCTGGAATCGGATAACGATGCAAGTTTTTTTTTTGAAAAAACTTGCATCAAATAATGATTCTGGATAACGATCCTTTAGCGTTATCCGATTCAATCATCTGGGGGGTGGGGGTGGATTGGGTAGCGCGCATTTTCCCCGACCCTATTGCGCTCACAAGAATTGTTGCGAGCGCAGTAGGGTCGGAAGGAAAGGTGCTAGTGAGCGCGCATTCCCCCGACCCTACTGCGCTCACAACAATTCTTGTGAGTGCAGTAGGGTTGGGGGGAAAGGCACTTGTGAGCGTGCATTTCCCTGACCGTACTGCACTTGCAACAATTCTTGTGAGCGCAGTAGAGTCGAGAGGAAATGCGCTCTTGAGCGTGCATTTTCCCCGACCCTACTGTGCTCGCAAGAATTCTTGCGAGCGCAGTAGGGTCAGGGGAAATGCACACTCATGAGTGCATTTCCCCTAAGAGGCTCGGCTTTGGTGACAATCATCCCCCCCCCCACGGGGGGAGGATTGTCACCCAAGCCGAACCGAGCGTGGCTTGGGATCACCAGCAGCAACTCGGTTCGGCTTGGGTGACAATCCTACCCTCCCTCTGCGAGGGGAGGATTGTCGCCAAAGCCAATCCTTGCCCGGGTGGGTGATTGCGTAGGCAAGGATCGGCTTTGGCGACAATCCTCCCCCCGCACGGGAGGAGGATTGTCACCGAAGCCGAACTGAGTTGTGGCCAGCGGGCGCCTCTTCTCCGGACCCCACCGGACTCTTAGCGAGCGCTAAGAGCCTGGTGGGGTCTGGAGAATAGGCTTCTGCTGGCACGCCTTCTTGAGCGTGAGCGGGTGCCTCTTCTCCAGAGTCCCCACTGGACTCTTAGCGCTCGCTAAGAGTCCAGTGGGGTCCGGAGAAGAGGCGCTCGCACACGCGCAAGAAGGCGTGCCAGCAGGCGCCTCTTTTCCAGAGTCCCCACTGGACTCTTAGCACTCGCTAAGAGTCCGGTGGGGTCGGTAGAAGAGGCGCCCGCTGGCGCGCCTTCTTGTGTGCAAGTGGGCACCTCTTCTCCAGAGTCTCCATTGGACTCTTAGTGCTCGCTAAGAGTCCGGTGGAGTCGGTAAAAGAGGCGTCCACTGGCGCACCTTCTTGCGAGTGTGCGAGCGCCTCTTCTCCGGACCCCACCGGACTCTTAGCAAGTGCTAAGAGTCCAGTGGGGACTCTGGAGAAGAGGTACCCACTTGCGCACGAGAAGGCACACCACCGGGCCCCTCTTCTCTGGACCCCACTGGAGTCTTAGTGAGCACTAAGAGTCCAGCGGGGTCCCTGAATTCAGGCCTTTTTTTTAGCTTTGTTCGATGCATGCATCGGATGACGCTAAAAATCGGATAATGTCATGACTTGTGGAACCAAGTCATAATGTTATCCGATGTTCTAGTGTAATTCAAGGTAGTTTTCTGTGTTTCTAGAGCAGCGTTTTCCAAAATATGTTACATGGCTGATCAGTGCTTTGGGGAATTGACTTAAGACTTCTGGGAATTCAAGTCAAAGAACAAAAGGTTGGGAAACACTCCTGTAATCAGAGATGAGCACCACACCCTAGAGTTGGATACGACTGGCTTTTGAGCAAGTGAGACCTTACCTATAAAATAAATGAATACATTTACTCCAAAAGATTGGGAAACATTGTTCTACAGAGTATTCAAGAAGGCTTTGAATGGCTTTCGGAGAAGTTCTTACTTCAAGTTATTTTCCAGGGGAAAAGAGATCAGAGGAAAGAAATGTATGCTAACTCTCCTCAGATTTTTTTTTATTTCTTATGTATCGATCATGCTGAAAGCACTACCATACATTCTCCTTATTCCTTAGAACAAGCTTTAAGGTACACTAAGGCTCTAGAGCAGGGGTTCCCAACGTAAGGCCCATGGGCCAGATCCAGGCTGTAGCACCATTTCATGTGCCCCCACCCCCTCCAAGGGCATTTGAGAAACAAAATGACCACCCCTTTAAAGCTGTTGGGACAAAATGGCTGCCCCCATCGTGCAGGCAGGTCAAAATGGCCATCTGGCCCTCAAAGCTGACAGAGAGCGTGACCCGGCCTCTGGCTTGAAAAAGTTGGAAACCCCTGCTCTAGAGCAGGGGCTGGGGAAAATATGCTTTGATTTACAGCTCCTTTCTATTCCAGCCGGCATTGCTGACACTAAGAGACTCTGAGAGGTGTGGTCCAAAATGAGTAAAGAGTCAGTGGTTCTCCACCCATGCCTTTACACTATCCACAGAGTTCATTGCTGGTTCAGATTTCACCATAACTGCTGTCTAGCTCTCTGTTCATTCTTTTTAACCACTATATTATTCTAGGTTCATATGTAGTTTCATGCATCATTATTTTAAAATGTGTGCAATTTTGTGATACTTGATCTGAAAGTACTTTTCTGTATAGTCATAAGAGAATAAAGATGATGAATAAGGTTTTTTGTTGTTCAGTCACATAGTCGAGTCTGACCCTTTGCAACCCCATGGACTGCTGCACACCAGGTAGGAAAAAGCTAGTAGACCTAAATAAATAAATAAATGGCATGCTATCTAAAGATTAACATTGAACTCCTTTTAAATGCAACAGTTCACACCCAGGGGAACAAAACCAAAATGAATCCTGCAGGCAACAGTTAAAAAAAATATTTACTATCTTGTAGTGTTAAAAGTAGTTCTTTGAAACAATTGTAGTTAAAAGCAGTGTCAGTTACTGAATGTAAATACGTACGTGGAAGATGAATTTATACAGGTGCAAGTCTAAGTATCTTACAAAAATATTATTCAAATGAACACACAATACAGTAAGCGCACACTTGATTATGATTAAAGAGGCAGATCTGCGTGTGATTTCCGTGTACAGTTGTAGGTCACATACAAAGAACTTTCACAAGATTCTCATTAGAAATGTCCCAAGTCATTTTTTCCAGGATGAGATACCTAGGTTTGTATCAGCGATACGTATGTCAGCACAGCGTGGGATGGTCAGTTAGAAACATTACTTACTGTAATTTGTGCCTGTCGTGAGAGTGGAGTGGCTGTTGGTGTAATAGTGATACTGCTGGTGATTTTGTTGATAGGTTTATTTTGTGTTCCATTAGTTAATGCTGAGGGCCTGGTATCTTGCAGCGGGACGCAAGGGCTGATGGTTTTTGCTACATTAGGAGTAGCTTGAACATAAGGGCTTCCTAAATGAATATGTATTTTATTATCCTCAGTAGTTATCACACTAGAATTAGAACTATTCGATCTTTGAAAATGCCACGAAGATGGCCGTTCAGGAGAGACTCTGAAGACTGCTTGCTTATCACCAATTTCCATTGGCTCAGGTGAAAGTAACTGCTCGGGTGAGCTCAAAGAACTTGTCAGAGCTAAAGGGGACATTGTCCTTTCAGGAGTTACAGAGCCAAAGGATTCAGGAGTTTGAGACCTAGCAAAGGCAGCCATAGTGAGAGGAGACATGGTTTGCTCAGGGCTTAAGTGACCCTCACCTGTTTTAGATCTTATAGGAGTTAAAGATCCATTTTGAATGATGGTTATCCTTTGCTTTGGTGTGCCACAGTTGGGTATGACAGCTGTGCTGGTAAAAGACTGAGCACTCTCTGTGGTAGGGCTTGTTATTTCAAGGGTGGCTGTGTTTTGTCCGTGATCAGGAGTAACTTTTATATGAAGAGGCTGGCCTGGTGTGTGACTTAGAACTAAATTTCCAGGCTGAAGGCAGTTTCCATTCTGCTTGGTGTGGACTTTCCCATTTTGAATATGACCTTCTTTGGATTTCATCCAAGGTATCCAAAGTTTACTATTATTCACTGCACTCGCAACAGGGGAATTGCATTTGAAGGATACAGCTTGCTCATAATCATTGTCATCCTCTTCATTATCACTCTCTTCATATAAATGTCCGTTTATGACAGCCCGTTCTAAGGGAACTAAGCTTTTGTAATCAGGTGGTTCATTATCTACTGGTTCTGTTTGGACTTCTTGAGAAACAACCTGCAAATCAGAAACTCTCCTTCCATTGATATTTGGTCTAAGGCTTTTACTGAATCTTCTGTACCTGTCCAGTTCTTTATAAAGGATTTCCATTTCTCTTCCTAAATCTTTGTTTTTATTTTCTTGGTGAGTAAGTTTCTTCTGTAAGACTCTGTGGTCTTCTCGTAGATGACTTATTACATCCTCCGTTGCCATGTACTCATGAATCTTTTCTTTCAGTGCATCTACTTCTCGTGAAAGGTATCCAGATTTGGCTGCCTCTTCCTTGAGTTTTCTGAATAATCTCTGCTCTTGGTTGCATTCTGTTTTTTCTGCTAATTTATATCGGGCCAGTTCTCTTTTCACAACCTCAAGTTCCTCTGAGAGAAACCTGGCTTTTTCTTGTTCATTAACATATCTACGTCCTAGAGATTCAAATTCATCTTCTGTTTTCATGAGATCATCTTCAATGGCCTTCATATCTTTAAGTTTGTGTTTGAGCCTATCAATTTCTTGAGCCAGTTCTTTAATCTTGTTGTTTTCTTGCTGTAAAGATGGGCTAGGTTTTGCTGTTTCCTTAAGCTTATTTTTCAGAAACTCTTTTTCAATGGCTTCTAGGGACTGAAGTCTCTTCCTTAGCAGATTCACTTTAGAGGAAAGATCATTTCCTTTCTCTTGCTCCACTTTTAGTTTGTTTTTCAGTTCATCTGTTTCTCTTGCAAGAGTGGACATTTTTTCTTCAGCATCAGTCTTAGATTTTAATGCTTTCTTACTTTCCTCAATCAGTCTTTCTGTGACTGACATCACCTTCTTTTGCTCCAGCTGAAGCTGCAAATTTGCAGTCTGTAGCTTCTCTTCTGTATGTTTTATTTTTTCGTTCATTGTTTTCCTCTCGTCTACCAGCATCACTGTTAACGATTTCAGTTTAGTCAATTCTTCCTTAAGCGTGAGCTCTGTTTTTTCTAATCTACTTTCAATAGCTTCAAGCTCTCCCAAACGAGCTTTTAGACCATTTAATTCCTGTGACAACTGCTTGGTTGACATTTTCTCTTTTTCTAGGTTGCATTTCAAGAAGTTACATTCCTGCTTGCTCTTGCCAAAAGCATCCTCTAGTCTCTCAAGTTCCATAATTCTCTTGTTGAGTTTGTCAACTTCAGTTTTAAAACTTTTACTCTGTGAGGCTTCCTTTTCCAGCTTCTTATGAAGCTCCCTGCATTGTTCTTCCATTTTTATGAGTTCTTCATCTTTCCCTTCCATTTCCAGCAGTCTTTTCCTTAGCTCCTCCACTTCAGACATAATGGAAGAGTTCCCACATTCCCCTTTACTTATCTTCTCTCTCAGATCTTGCAGTTCTTCTTCTGCCTTTCGTAAAGACCTGTTAGTTTCCTCAAGTTCGTCAACTTGTCTACTGAGAGCTGTTAATTTCAAACACAGCTGGCGATTCTGGCTCTCCTCGTTGGTTAGTTTGGCCATTACAGCTTCTTGCTCCTGGGAAGCCTTATGAGCTTGGGCTTTAAGTTCTGTTTCAAGCCTGAGAATTTTCTGCTCCTCCCTCTGAGCTTTTGCTTCCTCAGTAGATAGTTTCTCATGTGCTTGTTCTGCAGTGGTGGTGAGGTCTTGGATTTTCTGGTTTTGCAAGCTTAACTCTTCTGTAAGTCTTTGTTGTTCATCCACTACCATTAAAGCAAATGACTTGAGTTTTATCAGCTCTTCCTTCAGTTGGTTTATTTTTTTGTTATCTTCTTTCTCTTTTTTGGCCTGGTATACTGCTTCTTGTTCAATAATCTTTTTTAACCTGAAAGAAAGAGAAAACACATTTTATTTGTGATAGTGTTTCAGAGACTTAAAATGAATAATATTACTTCACGGGGTAATGGTGCATTTTGGTCTGGGTTCTGATAAATACATTTCTTCAGTAGATCTTGGATACTTCATTGGTCCTCTGTCACTAAATAGTTTTACGCAAGAAACAAAATTGTGTTGGAATGTGTGTGTACTGTATATATACTTAAACTATTTTTTTTTAATTGGTCACATTTTAAAAACCCAGGAAATTCAACTCTTAAAAAAACATTAGAAGAGTGGTACAATGAAATATGGAATATGGCAATAAATGATAAATTAACACTAGAATTAAAAGTTAAAAAAGAAATGTTAAAAAAATTAAATTTTAAGAAAATATGAGGAGAGTTTCTTGACTATGTGTATTGATAAAAGGAAAAGGAAAGAAACCTGGCCAAAAACAAATGTCATTTTGGAAAGAGGGATAAATTACAAATTATATAGATGATAGAATAAAGAAAATGAAAGAATCATAAGTATTGTTCTGCTGGGTGAAGGGAGCACATAGTATTTTTGTATATTGTACAATGTTTTTGTTTTTTATTTGGTTGTTTATTGTCTTATTGTTCTTTTTTGTAATGTGCATTTATCTTTATAATAAAAATGTATTTAAAAAAACACTTCACTTCCCATTTACTGTATAAATGTTTCTGAATTTGCTGCACAGTATTGTGTCTGCGTTGCCAGCAGGAAAAAAAGATGACAAGCTTTACATAGCAAAGGACAATCTGAATGTTGACAACACAGATGGCAGCAGTCAAGATGGTCTACAATACAGGATACCCTCTTGTTCTCAGTATCATTCATGTGTGTCAAAAATAGCCACAGCAACTGCTTTGTGCTTGTGTGAATGGAAAAAAAGGAGTCAGCTTCTGGGATTTTCCTTTGCTTGATGTCTCTATTTGAATGGTGGTGAGCAGGCACAATTCAAAGTACAGTTATAACCCATACTTTGGATTGTGCCTTAAAACAACCTTTACAGTCTGTCAGTCGACATTTTCATATATTTCCAAAGAGGAAGCTATATTAGCCTGTTTGAAACAACAACAACAGAAAAAAGTCTTATTTGGATTTCATTGTGTATTCATTAATGTTTCATAAGCTGTTTTAAGGCTCTTCTAGAGGAAAAGGCTGGCTTATAAAGCAGTTAAATAAAAAACTAGTCCCATTTTTTTGTAAACTAGGGTAGGATAGTGGCTGCAATGCTAGGTTAGGATTCAGCAGATGTCAGTACCAATCCCACTTAGCCTTGAAACTCAGAGGATGACCTTGGACTAGTCACATATTTTCAGTCTGGTTTACCTTACGGAAGGAGTGCCCAAACTATTCGGGCTGCGGGCCGGTCACGTGGTTTATTCCACTGGAAGTGGAAATAAAGTGCATGTACGAGTGCACCTGCACATGATGCTGCCGTAAATGACCTGCAGCTGTTGTAAACACATTTATGACAGCAATGAGTAATTTACGACAGTGTTATGCACCCACGCATGCATGTTTTACTTCCGCTTCTGGATGTGGATTCCGGATTAATTTGGCCCAGTGGGCCATAGTTGGAGCACCCCTGGCTTACAGGATTGCTGTGAAGATAAAGTGGGGAGAAATACAATTGTATCACTGAATTCAGCTCACTGGAGTAAAGGCATGCTATAAAATCTTGCGAATAAATAATCCCCAACATCAGTTATGCCAATTTTAAGGATAGACATCCATGTTTTTAGCAATACAAGTTACTCGCTTTAATTGACCAAAATAAGTAAGTAGAATTCTGCTGTAGTGTTAATACTGCTAGTTTTGTACCAAGAATTTGTACCAAGTGTCATGTCTGGCCGGACATCCCGCTACTGCAGTGGAGTAGACCATACAGCCAGCGACTCAACACTGAGTGTGGGGCATTGGTAAATAACTTGACTCCCTAAAGGGGCCAACGGATACGGGCAGATGAGCTACTTTAGGTGTGGTGATGGTGCACCCAGTGGAGGAAATGCCACTGGAAACCATCATATTGGGTCCAACGGCAAAATGAGCAGAGGGGGAACCACTTCACTATTCTGATTCCCAACAATCATGGAGATGGAAGACAAAAAAGACAAAAAAAAAGTGGCACCTAAAGACTAACTCCTGTATTTAAATCTGAGTGTTCGTGGATCAAGTGTGATAGTACAATTCAAGCTTGTGTTTACAACCACAGTGAAAATGAAATCTAAGAATAGTTGTTCATTTTGAGCTCCCTAAAAGGGATTTTTTTTTTATTTTTATTTTACTTTGAGGAGAGACAGCAAAACATTGGGAGCTAATTTTCAGATTGCTCCAACTATTTCCTAGAAGCCAGTGGGTGGCCACAAGTTGTTTCCCAATTCAACAATAAGGAGGACTATTCTCAACATGGAGGGTAGGACAGGGTCAAAAACCTGGTGAGGCAGGGACTGGAACAGTATATCTGAATTATTTTTTAAAGTTTTCCTAGTGCTGAATACAAAGCATAAAGCATTTGTGGTCCTCTAAATAGTGTAGGACTCCCATCAGTATGGCCAGTTTTCAAGTATGATGGGATTTGTAGTCTGCGTAATGCTGTATTTTCCCTATCCCAGCTGTGTACTTAATGTACATACATATTGCATACCAAAGCATCTCAGGGCCAGTCAGTTCTTGCTTTAATGAAGCATACTTAACAAGCGGACACATCTGTAACATTATACTAGTGTTGCAAATAGATATTCTAGACTAGAGCAAAAGGCTTAGTGTCCGGATAGAAGATAGATTCTGTACACATTATATAGGAGAAACTGACATTGGTAAGATGCCCAAATTATGTAAACTCTAGGACTGAGGTGGAAATCTTAACATATCCTGCATATGTAGAAAAAGCAGGTCAGAACACAGCTGTGGATTTAATTTACTATAAGTATTCCTGGAAGGCTTTTGTCATCTTACTTTTTTTCCAGAAAAAAATTCATTTGGGAACAAGAAGGGATATCCTCACCATGTTGGAAACATTTTCTTATTTAGTTAAGAAAAAGAGTATGATGGAATTAAAAGGATCTGGTGGGAATCAAAAGTAGCTCCTTCTGTGTCCTAAAATACATCTGTTTTGAAAGAGAGAACTTATGTGAAATCAATTCACAATGGAAGTATAGGTGGAACAATATAATTCAGTAGCAAGCAGTGAAAAAAGAGGCAAAAAGCGATTTCCTTCTAAACTGTAACGGCTAAACATAACTGACTAATACAGAATCAATAATGAAGAATTATTCAGTTATATATATATATATATACAGTATATATATATACAGTATATATATATACAGTATATATATATATATATATATATATATATATATATATATATATATATATATATATATATATATATATATATATATATATATATATATATATATATATATATATAAATAATGCTTTGAATGTGTATATGCGGAGTACATAATTATAACAAAATGCCTAGTATATAAAAAAGAAAGCTGAGGTGACTGGGAAAACAATTCTGTATTGGGAGTATTCTCCACAAAGCTGTAATGTTCAGAATACCTAAGGATGTCACTATTATCACTGTTTCTGATTTCTTTTCCTTTATGTTTCCATATTAATTGACTGAGGGAATACTTTGGAAAATTGCTTCAAGTTATACAGTTGGAAAGGCTAGCCAGATTGGTTGTGGCAGGCATCCCTGTGAAATTCAGTGCCAAAACAGATCTGCATAGTGCAGGTTTACATATTTATATATGAAGTTTTTCTTAATGCTCTTGTTGAAAATGCATAATTAACAGCAATATAAAAAGTTGCAGTGTTACCACTACACATGTTTTCATTAATATATCAGTTACCATAAATAGATACAATTGGATTAAACCTGGTTATTGTTTTTATCTGTTGTTCTTTAAAAGTAAAAACAACAAGTAAACTGAAAGATGGCCACCTTCTAGCTATACATTGTTTATTACCTTGAGAAGAAATGGTTTTTCATTTAAAAGAAATAAAACCTAAAAGAAGTGTTTCACAGAAATAGATCTACTTCTAGGATTTGGTTAACTACAGCGGTCTGGACTTGGGAAGGTAAGTGATCTAATTCTGAATGAGTTGGCACAGAGGTGTAGAATATTTAGTTTTTTAAGAGAAGTAACTACTTTTATAAGAATTACAGTCAAACCTCGCATAAACAGTGCTTCGCTTAAAGAATAACTCGCTTAAAGATCAGAATTTTCTCTGAATGTTCGCTTCGCTTAACAAATAAAACCAACCAAAAACTCACTTAACAAATAAATCGGGGTTCGCAATCCCCCCACAACTGGTCACTTACAATGTTGTTTCGCTTAAAGAGCAAACTCGCTTAAAGAGCAATCCTGTGGAACGCATTATGCTCTTTAAGCAAGGTACAACTGTATTGTCAATTTGGTAGGAATTAAGATTAAACATAGAGAATGTCTGAAAATTAGGAGGTGGTGATAATCAACCTAGAAGCAAGGAAGCTAAAGGAAGAATGTAAAGCGGGGGTTCCCAAACTTTTCTTGTTGTGGGCCGGTCACGTGGTTGACCAGGCCAGTCACATGGTTCCTCCTGCCATAAAATGCATGCACTGCTGTCATAAATGTGTTTACATTCCGTCTTGCACCGTGGGTGTATGTACGGCAGTGTTTGCGTATGTGCGGGCATGTTTTACATCCGCTTCCGCTGGTCTTGGACCATATTAAAGATTTGATTTGACTTTTACTTCCAGTTGTGGCAATGATGGCATGGGCCAGATGATTTGGCTCCATGGGCCAGGTCCGGACCATGGGCCGTAGTTTGGCCAACCCTGATGTAAAGGGATGAGAAAAGAGTGCAATGGAGAAAGGTTAAGTGTATTGAGGACACAGAAAACACAGGGGAACAACAGTTTAATCAGAGATGAGGTTTTGAAAATACTGGTACTTCATGTTGATTAAGTTCAAGAGGGGTTGCAAGCTACTAAAAGAGGGAATGTAAATTGGTGGAGAGATTGCTCCAGAGAGAGCAGTGAGATATGAACAGGAACAAATACAACCATTTCAATTTTTGACTCCCACCTCTCACATTCCACTTGACTGACTAGAAGTAAGTTGACTGAATAACAGGTATCTGCTGGAGACTTGTAGGTGATGGAAGTAAGAGAAAGAGGAAAAGGAAGATCAACTACTTACCACTTCTAGGGATGGGTGAAGTGGCCTGCTTTAGATATTGAAAGAAATGGCCTGGCAATGTAGGCTTAGGGGACATTGTGGGATATGGACTGAAATGGATTGATTTCTGTTTGTAATTTTTAGTAGGACCTGACAGAATTATCTTGCCAGAAGTATCTTCAACAGTGTTCAGAAAATACAAGTGAGTTTCTGCAGCAGGAGTCCTCAACCTTTTAAAACTGGGGTCCAGGTCACGCTCCCTCAGACAGCTTCAGGGGCCAGACAGCCATTTTGCCTTTTCTCCACCACATGGCACTTCCTGGTGGTGGGGGCTCACATGAAATGGTGCTTTGGGCTGCATCTGGCCCACGGGCCACAGGTTGAGAATCCCTGTCCTACAGGGAAGCTAGTGAAGGAAATGGAGCTTTAAAATCTTCTGAATGCCTAGAATCATATTTATCAAATTCATTTGTCAGATTGCATGTCTAAGGGGTTTTATTTCACAGGGTTGAGATTTGTTTTCAGTTTTCTCCTTCGTTCTCCATCTAACCCGGTTTATAAAGGTAAAGGTCACACTTGCTTGAAAGCCAGTCGTACCCGACTCTAAGGCTCAGTGCTCATCTCTGTTTCATAGCCAAAGAGCCAGCGCTATCTGCTTCTGCAGACATTTCCATGGCCATGTAGCAGGCATGACTAGACACCGGAGTGCACAGAACACTGTTTACCTTGCCACCGAAGTGGTCCCTAATTATTTACTTGCAATTTCTTGCTTTCAAACTGCTAAGTTGGCAGGAGCTTGGACAAAGACTCATTCCGTCCTGCAGTATTTTGGTATTGAACTACTGTAGCCCGTTTATAAGAAGTTTTAAATTTTGATTTCTTTCTGTAGTTGGCTTGCATTTGACCAGGTTTTGTCAATGACAGGTAGCGTAACAGTGGGATTCTGCGTGTCTTTATTCAGAAGTAAGCTCCACCATGTTCACTGTACTGCATTCCCAATTGAAAGTACAGAAGTGTTCAACCTGCACACACTTAACTAAGTTTAAATCCCATCAAACATAGTGAAGTATATTTCTGAATGGGATGGCACTGTCCGGAACTAATTTAGGCTAGCAGAATGTGCAAGTAGAACTACAAAGGGAGATATCAGGACCAAGCACAACTCTGGATAACTCTGGATGTTGAACATTTTAATTATTTAACTTGGAGTAAGAAAAGAGGAAAGAGGGTGTTAATGCCTAATGAAAATAGTTCAGAGCTGTGATTGAGCTAAAGAAGAATGATGAACCTCTAGGTCTAGGATAATAAACAGGCTGCAGTTAATTCACCCTGGTTTTCTTCTGTGACCCAGAAAGAGAAGGGCTGGGATTTGTAAGGTCACTCTTCACAGGAAAGAGGACAAATCTGCCTTGGGAGAAATACGCTTTGGAAAACATGGAAAATTCATTCCAAGGGTGAACCATTGGCTTAGGTCTGTAGGTGTGTGTATATGTGGCTCATACATAAAATCTTGTGCATACTTATTTGTTAAAAAGCCTAACTGAATTCTGTTTAGTGATCCAAAAAAAAAAAAGGTATCACCTTCTTCTACATTTGAATTCTGTCTGTGAGACTGACTAAGCCAAGGGTTTGCAACGTTTGGCCTGTGTGCCGGCCCTTGCCCCCAACACTATTCCATCTGGCCCATGGCAATGACCCCAGAAGTGGAAATGCATATGCAAATGCACATACGCGCCTGCTGCCATTGCATCTGGGCCACAGTGTGGCCTGAGAGGGAGTTCTCCGGCCCATGGTGCGGTAAGGATGAGAACCCCAGATTAAACCTATATGGAATTGGTCTGCTATGGGTTTGCTTCTTCAGTCACAGAAGAATGTATTTGTATTTTGTATCTTTAATCTTCATTCATTGCACTGCTAGTCTAAATCTTTGAAGCTGGATTTGCCTTTCTCCCAGAGAGTAGAAAAGTTAGTTTATGGGCTACAGGTCCCAGAATTCCTGACCACAGTACTAGCAGTGCTCTCTAGTAAGTTTTCCAAGCTCTGCTTCTATCCATTAACCCTCAGACTTATTAAATAGCATCATCTGGCTTAGTCTTACCTTCCCTTAAGATCTGGCAGCATGAAAGCCCCATTTTTAACAAGACTCTGTTAATTTTAATGATTTGGCATTATTGTTGGCAAAAAATAATGCCTGTTAATGCTGAAGCCTTCCTAGTAGGTGGGTTTATGCTCGTTTGTGAATGTACATAAATGTGACTTGGGTCCTTTACATTTCCCCTTTTTCTGTTTCATGAACAGATTGATTCTAGGCCAGAAAAGAAGCAAGTGATTTCATTTGGCACAGCAAAAACTGGAACTTGCCGACGTTTACATCACTGAGGAAATTACTGTTATGCAGATACAAGACTAGCAAGAGGAAATGGAAAGATTAGACATTAGAGATGTGGGCTGGTGGTTAGCACACAAAACTATGAGTAAAGAATGTCTGAATTTTAACTTTTCTAGCCTTGTCTTCTTTGTACTTTAGTTAAATTTGCCATTTGCATTTTCCCATGCAGGGGACTGGTTTCATGTACAATATATTGTCTTCTTGTTTATCAGAACAGTTGTACCTTGCTTAAAGAACATAATGTGTTCCACAGGATTGCTCTTTAAGCGAGTTTGCTATTTAAGCGAAACACCATTGTAAGTAACCAATTGTGACTTCTGGGGGGGGGGGCGGATTGCGAACCCCGATGTATTTGTTAAGCGAGTTTTGGTTGGTTTTGTTTGTTAAGTGAGGCAACCATTCTGAGAAAATTCTGCTCTTTAAGCGAGTTACTCTTTAAGTGAGATACTCTTTATGCAAGGTTTGACTGTATTTAAATGTATGTCATGGGAACTAGCCAAAGGTGCTGAAATGTGGAACAATAATGTGGAACAATAATGAGAGCCTAGGAATAGAATCCTCATCCTGTTGTTTTGTTGTTTAGGGATCAAGTTTCGAAAGTATAAAAATATGTGTCTTTCATAACCTATTTCCCCTCAGTTGATCAACATTTTTGGTACCTAGAAATATAAAGATTTGTATCACTTGACTACAAAACCCAATATTCCTCAGGCAGCAGGGCCATAGTTTTAGTAATCCATATGGGGTGGGGGAGAATTGGATTGAATAACGTTAAGATCCTATGGGATGCATCGGATAAAAACTGCTAAAGCCTGTGCGGTTACAATGTATCTCTATGGAGCTTTAACGTTATCCTATGCATCCCATAGGATTTTAACATGCATCGGATAACACTAAAAATTGGATAATACCAAGACTTATGGAACGAAGTTTTAGCGTTATCCGAGGTTTTACTGTACTTCCTTTAGCTAATTGACTAAAAAACCCTTCAATTATAATATGATATTCATGGTATAGCAGAGAAAATAGGAAAGCTAGGATAAGCTCAAATTAATGACGTGTTGCTTATTAAGAACAGAAATTAATTTGTGTTAAAGTTTTTCCATTTTAGTTTTAGATCCTAACAATAGTTACTAGTAAAACTACTTCTAACTATGTCTATGTGGTAAATGTATTAAATGTGATTGCAAACTACACACATGAATGGATATGAGAAAAACAATCTTCCTGTCTAAAATTGTGTATTTATGAATAGTTTTATCTGCTTTTCCCCTGTCAAACCCTAGCTTTGCATCTTAGTCCATAAGTCATATTTTTGAGTTCTGGATCTGGAAAGCTGACTGTTCTTTGAAAAAGGCTTGGACAGCCCTTATCCTAAATACAATTTCAGGGTCTAAAAGTGAATCCCACACACTTCAGGGAGCATTACTTGCCAACAAATGTGCTTACAACCAGGTGCCAATTGATAGTCATCCCACTGAGTACGCATGAAGCATTTATCTTCCTTCGCGCATTACAGTGTTGTTTATTTCAAGTATTCCAGTAGGTGAAGTTTGTGTGGATATCTTAAGCAACAAGGTTATGTAAGTGTTCCGATACACAGATCTTTCTCTCTTAAAGTAGCCCATAATTTTGGATGAATCTGAGTGTGGCTCTTTGCCAGCAGCAATTAATTATGTTTCTCAGGGGATCTGATTGGTCATAAATGTTATTTTCCCAGAACATTTTCATCTGATTGGTCATAAATGTTATTTTCCCAGAACATTTTCAGGAGTTAACAGTACACTATTGTTATTGTTATCTGTTGTCAAGTTTCCTCCAACTTTCGTTGACCCTATGAATGAGCAATCTACAAAATGTCCTGTCCTCAACAGCCCTGCTCAGCTCTTGCAGACTCAAGCTTGTAACTTCCTTTAGGGAGTCAATCCATCTCATATTTGGTCTTTCTCTTTTCCTGCTGCCTTCAACCTTTCCCAGTATTACCGTTTTCCCAGAAAAGCTTGCTTTCCATGTACATTGTTCCATGTGATATATTTGATAACTTGGTTTTATGTATGATATGTTCTGTGAACAGACTGAACAGATAAGGGGATAAAATGCTTCCTTGTCTGATACTTTTGCCTACAGGAAACTATTCTGTCTCTCCATGATCTATCCTAATGGTAGCTTCTTGTCCACAATATAGGCTATGCACCAGAAAAATCAAATGATAAGATACTCCAATTTCTTTTAGAACCTCTCTCAGTTTCTTATGATTTTCACATCAAATGGTTTGCTGTAGTCAATAAAACACAGACTGATCTTTTTCTGAAGAGGACAATGGACAGTTTGGCATGGAACCTACCGGGGGGGGGGGGGGAGATCAGATACGATCATCATAAGTGTGGGTGGTGTTAGGAGAGTGACCTGGTTGTAGAAACCAAAGGTACCGGTAGTACTGAAAGAGTAGATGCTTCCTTCCATTTTAGCCCCCACCCCATAATTATTTTCTCTTTCTCCATACAAATGCAGTCTTTGTCTTCAGCCTCGAAAGTGTCTTCCTTGATCCCTGCCCTCTTTCCCTACAAGTCTACTATAGGTAACATTGGCTGAAGTCCTGTTACTTAGCATAGTAAGTCACATTAGAGTAGGTCCATTGAATCAGTATGGATTTGATGAATCAGCTTCTCTGAAACTTCTGTTGATTCACATGGGCCTACTCTAGTTGCTATTTACTTTAGCACAGTAAGTTGAAACTAGAATAGGCCCTTTTGAATCAATGGAACTTACCAAGGGGTTCACAGAAAGAGACTCCTCGAAGATTGTGATATTTCTGAGCCACAATCAGGCATACCCTGGTAACGGCAACCTTGTGTTGCAAGCTAATCTTTCTCACACCAGCTCAGGTGAAAGAAACTGTAGAATGAACTCACCCAAAAGATGCTTTCATTTTGGCAGTTTCACGTCTGGCCTAGATACAGAAGAAGAAGAACCAAGGGATTGAATCATCAAATCCACACTGATTCCAGTGGGCCTATAGGATTTTGGCTGCTTCGTGGGATTTACTTTGCCTTTTTTATTCCATTAAGAAGTCCATTTACCATATGACATTACTGAACAATAATAACAACCAACCATTCAGCTCAAGTATTAGCATGACAGTCTTAGCCAAACCATGATTGACCAAATGCATTAGTAGAATCAACCCCATTACCGGTCCATGGAAATAACATGCTAAACCCAATCCATCAACATAAAAGAAAGGAGGGGAAAACAATGCTTTGCCTTATGCTGTAAGACAGGGGTTCTCAACCTTACCGCACCCAGACAACTCCCCCTCAGATTGTGCTGCAGGCTGGACATGTGGTTCCCCTGCTGCAAATGATGCAGTAAACTGGCAGATGCATTTGCACACGCATGGACACATTTGCACATGCGCAGGCACATTTAGGTATGTCTTAAATACTTCTGCTTCCGAGGTCATCGCCATGGGCCAGATGGAATCTTTTTGGGATCTTTTTGCTTCTGCACGTTTTACTTCTGCTTCCGGGAGTGACGAGGGCTTCACGGGCCGGATGAATTGGCATCAGGGGCCGGATATGGCCCATGGGCCATAGTTTGGGCACCCCTGACCTATATCATAAAAGAACCAAAGTTGCGATAAAGGAACAAAGTCTGGCTGCTTAAATTTGTGATAAAGAATATCACAAAATGATAGGATTTTATGGTAGAAAGAAGGAATTTTGAACATGTATATTTAACAACTCCTGGAGAAAGAAGTATTAGCAATTTGAATGTTCTTTAAGCATCCATCTCATTCTGGGAGAATATGTGTTTATTGTCATTGAATTCCAACAGGTTTAATTATGGACATGCTAAGTAAATGAGAGAAAAAAGAAGTCTATAGGCTGCGTACCTATTACCATGCTGGTTATAATCAAGTTTAGTATAATATGGGATCAAAATTGCCGAGAGAAACATCAACAATCTGAGATATGCAGATGATACTACCCTGATGGCAGAAAGTGAGGAAGACCTAAAGAAATTCCTTATTAGGTTGAAAAAAGAGAGTGCAAAAGCTGGCTTAAGACTCAATATCAAGAAAACCAAGATACAGTAATACCTTGCATAACAAATTTAATTTGTTCTGTGAGGCTGCTCGCAATGCGAGTTTTTCGCTATGCGAGTTAGACTCACATAGCAAAAATTCCTATGGGGAAACTCGCATAACGAGCTTTTTTAGGGAGAAAACTCGCATAGTGAATTTTTTTCATTATGCGAGTTTTCCCCATAAAAATGCTCATTATGCGAGTTTTCTATAGGGAAACTCCGACTCGCATAGCGAAATTTTTTTCGTTATGCGAATTTTCCCCCATAGGGAGTTTTTCCATAGGGGAAGTCTGACTCGTATAGCGAAAATTTTCGTTATGCGAGTTGGATCGATTTTTGAAAAATCCGCTCGATATGCGAGTTTTTCACAAAGCCAAACACTCGTTAAGCGAGGTTTGACTATAATGACAACAGGCCCTATCAGTCCCTGGAAAATAAATAGGGAAGAAGTAGAAGAAGTGACAGATTTTACTTTCATAGGATCCAAGATCACTGCAGATGGAGATTGCAGCCATGAAATAAAAAAGCGACTGATTCTTGGGCGACAAGCGATGAGAAACCTGGGAACATAGTTAAAAGCAGAGACATCACCTTGCAAACAAAAATACACATAGTCAAAGCAATGGTATTCCTGGAGGTAACGTATGGGAGCAAGAGCTGGACCATTAGGAAAGCTGAGCACAAAATAATAGATCTCTTTGAAATGTGGCGTTGGAGGAGAGTTTTGAGAGTTTCCTGAACAGCGAGAAGAACAAATAAGTCGATCGTAAAAGAAAACCCTGACTGCTCCTTAGAAGGTCAAATAGTAAAGATGAAGCTAAAATACTTTGGACATCAAATGAGAAGAGAAGATTCACTTGAGAAAGCCTTGATGCTGGGAAAGGTGGAGGGCAAAAGAAGAAGGGGACAGCCAAAGATGAGATGGCTAGATGGTATTGTAGACACAATGGGCACAGAGCTGGGCAGGCTGAGGAGGATGGTGGAGAACAGAAGTGCCTGGAGGACAATGGTCCATGGCGTTGCGAAAGGTTGGAATTGACACTGTGACTGAACAACAACAAAATGGCAATTCTGTAGGATTCTAATGGAAATAGACTATGCTGTATGTCTCTCTGTGTTAACATACTTGTATCTGCTGTGTGAAAACTTTGAACTGTGTTAGGTGCTACAAAGTTCCAGGCTGGTGAAGAATCTAGGTTTATTTGGAAATGTTATCTTGGTAACAGCCAAGCTGTTTTAAGAATTGTAACACATCTTTACAACAAAACATAAACAAAAGTTGGTAACCCTGGACATGTGATGTCTGAGGAAGGTTGCTGGAGTGACTAGAAGGGCTAACATCAGGAATTATAAGGGAAAGAATTGGGGTAGAACCAATCTTATATTACAGACAAAGACAATAAACAAAGTGTTTTGCCCATTTGGAGAGAGGTGTCTTGGAATTTCATACCATACAAGGCATATGTGGAAAGAGGAGAAGAACAAAGACCACTAGGCAGACCCAGATGAAGGTGGAGAGATAACATCAAAGAAATAGCACAAGAACACCAAATCACACATGTGGAGGCCGCTAGAAGTCTCAGAACATGAACCTTTCATCTTCCTTGACAGCCAATGGGATAGAAGAAGAAGAAGAAGACGCCGCCGCCGCCGCCGCCGCCGCCGATATCATCTTGCAAAGTACAGTTGGCCACTCAGTAACTTTTCACTTGCTGTTTGTCAACACTAACTTTGTCTTTTGGGAATCATTACTTTCAGTGGTGGGATTCAAATTTTTTTACTACCTACTCAGAGGGCGTGGTATGGTGAGGCCAGGGGAAAGCTCTGTGTTGCACCTGAATTAGGACTCTTTATTTCAAAACGTGGATGGGCAGGGCCAGCTGGAATTTTTGCTACCGGTTCTGGTGAACTGGTCCTAACCTGCTGAATCCCACCACTGAGTACTTCCCAAGCAAAGTTTTCTAGTACTAACCAGTGACATAGCTCTAAAAATAAAAATCCCTTTTGGGCAGATTTTAATGGTAACTCAGTGTTAATCTAAAGAGCTAAACCAGAGCTGTGCAGCTGATGTAATTGATATGTAAGTGGTGCCTAACAAGTCTTGTTCATTTGAAAGGATATAGCATTGAGGCATGTTTGGGCCTCCAGCCAGCCATGGACTGCACTAATATTTGTCATAGCCAGTCTATCCAAGGATGAGGGATTTTGCAGTTCAATTAGAGGCCCCAACTTTTTCTGTGTCTTCTTAGCCTACCTGAGATTTAGATCAGGATATGTAGGGAATGACAGAACATTCCCTTGACACCTGATGGGGTAAAAGAGGAAGCAAAGAAGAAAAAGGGAATGATAGAACATTGGGCAACTGAATAAATTAAGTTGTCATTTTTGATGTTGGATTATGACCTGCATTATTGAGCTAATATATACTAATGAAATATTTTGTAACAAATTGCTTGCCATTTAAATTGTGGATTGGGTTTAATTCACCCAGCTTGCAGATAGCTTGCCTGACCCATGGATTCCCTAGGTAAAAATATTACCAGTGTGGTGTGGGATTTTGACTACTCATAAAGGGCAAATATACCACAGCAACTGAAAAAAAAAACTGGAATCAGAAAATGGGTGCTAGCCAAGGTATGCATTTAACCCTGGAGTATCAATGAAATGATTCCTGATGGGTTTGTAAAACTGTTATGGTTTATTTTGTGGGATTATAGGCTGTAACATTTATTTCACCTATATGTGTACATGTTTACATACAGACATGAAAATCTCTGGTGTTTACCAGGTGGTCTGTGAGAATTTGAAATAGAATCTGAAGCACTCTTGAGTTGAAAAATTGCATGAGGAGGTGACGGAATACTTTGGCTTTTGGCATTTGGTTTGTTTTTCTTTCTGCTCCAGTGTATACGCGGCTGGATATAACTCCAAACTTCATGATATATTTTCCAATTGAAAATAACATTTTAATATTGTAGAAATATGTACAGTACACCTACACAATTCTGCTGTTCTTATGTTAGTTTTAGTGTTCAGGTATCTAGCTCTGTGTTGCTAAGGTGAATCTTGCATACTACAAGCAAACATAAGAGAAACAATGTGGTGTAATGGTTAGAATTTTGGTCTTTATTCATGCCAGAGCATTACACAATTACAGTGCAATGTTTCTGGATCAGAATGATTGTCCGTCTCTGTGCTGTTGCCCAGGGGATGCCTGAGTGTACTTGCAAAGTCTTTCACTCTTAGGGAAGGCTCCTTCTATGTCTAGTTGTTCTAATTTAGGCATTCACAACCTATGGCCTGTGGACCAGGTACGGCCCCCAACTCTGTTCCATCTGACCCACAACAACGACCCTGGAAGCAGAAGTCTGCGCATGTGCAAATGTGCCCACTGTCATTTTGTCTGGCCCACAGCATGGTCTGAGGGGGAGTTGTCTGATCTGTGGTGCGGTAAAGTTGAGAACCCCTGTTCTAATTCTAGTTTTGGTGTGATCTAGCTAGGGATATACAGGATGTCCCTAAAGTCACCATACATAGGGGAAATGGGGAATTATAGCTAAATGAACCTCTATGTACAAAATATTCACCCGGTTTTTAACAGAATAATTACACAATATTCTCTATGTGTTGGCCATCACTTTCTACAGACACACAAAATCTTCTCCCCCACTCATGGGTAACATATTCCAAAATATCTGTTGTTATCCAGTTTTGCTTATACATGATGACGCGGGACACCCTGCATTTCTACTCAGCCATGAAGCACTAGTGAGCTGAATATTGTTAAATTATTTTCTATTAATTTTTATCATAACAACTGATGAAAATATATTTTAAAACATCAGTTGATTCTGAAAGAAATTTCAAAGATAATTGACCAAGAGCAGTTTCCTTTATGCATTTTATGGCATAACAATACTGTACATCTAAAACACATACTGTACTAAATGACATTGTCCTTGCTCCGCCTAGCTAAATACCACTCAACCGGCATGAAGCAACTGATAGACCACAGAACTTTTGGAAATTTAAGAGATTTGAGCAGTGGTGGGATTCAAATATTTTTACTACCTACTCTGTGGGTGTGGTGTGGTGGGCATAGCCAGGCGAAAGCCCTGCGTTGCATCTGAGGACTACGGTACTTTATTTCAAAACTTGGATGCGTGGGGCCAGCCACAATTTCTGTTACTAGTTCTGGCAAACTGGGGTGAACCTGTTGAAGCCCATCTACCTTGTAGGCACCAAGGAAGCCAAATCATAGCATGAACTAGAAACAAAATGAAATTAAATTAACAATAAAAAATAATGTTACTACTCTATTGGTTACACAATCAGTGCCATAGTTACCGGCAAGTAATATTATATGGCAATGAAAGTTCATAATATCCATAAATAAGGCCTAATTAAATTGTTGTAGTCATGCAACCCTCCCCCACCTATACTGTGGAAGAATAATATCCCTCTTTTATGAAAAGTTGACGTGAGAACAAGCTTGTTTATAATACTCCAAAGATTGCAATCTTGTTATCCTGCTTTATCCTCTTCCTGTTGCATTATTGCCCCTAAGTTCTGTTTCATTCGATTGAGTGAAGTAGGTGGCTGGAGCAAGGAAATTGGCATTTAGTATGTGTCCTTGGAATCAAACAATCCGCTACAAAACCCTTTGGTTCCTGTGTTTGTGTTGGCTGGGTCTTGGGTAAATTGCTTGTCCTTACTCATAAGTGAATGCTGTGGCTTTTGAGGGCTATGTTGCCTTGTCAACTGGAAGTTTTCTCTTTAACATAATTTTTATTGTTTAGACTGAATAAAATGCCAAGGTGACCTTCTTTGACCTTTGGAGAATCAAACATGCTCAGACATTTGTGGGTATGAAATACATTCTGCAAGTTAAATCTCAGTCTAATGGTCACAGGAGCTAAACTATTGCCATCTCTTTCTAACTTCCAAATGTTTGAAGTCAGAATTCTAGATAATTTCATTAAATTAGTGGTTGCTTTTGAGGGACTGGCTTTATCGTTAAATGTATGGGGAAATATCTTATGTTTATTTGTGCTTAAGTCAGCTGAGTACTAACTAGAACTTTTGAAGTAAAATTTCCTACTAGTATAAGAAATATTTTAGATATATTTAAACGGATAAATGGATATAAATACAGTATGTTGATAAAATGAGTCCTAGTTAAGGAGCAGGTTCTTCTCATGAACCATATTGCTCTCTATGTAAAATTTATAAAATGCCTATAAATGAAATAAATTCAATTACATTATCCAACTAAAGAATGCAATCTTATAAGTCATATGAGAGTAAAACCTTGTTTCACCACTATCTCAGTATGTAGGGGTAAACAGAAAGAGCCTCCTCGAAGATGGTGGTATTTTTGAACCACAGTCGGGTGTACCCTAGTAACAGCAACCTTGTGTTGCCGACTAATCTTTCTCACACTAGGTCAGATGATAGAAGCTGCAGCATGAACTCACCAAAAGGTGCCTTCATTTTGGCAGTTTCACTAGACATGGAAGAAGAAGACGAAATCTCAGTATGTAGAATACACATACATTGGGGATAGGATGATAGCCCTGTCCCCCTCCCCCAACTGCTTTCATCATGTGAAGCAATAAGTAGGGACAACTCAAGTTGGAGTAGCCTCTTTCCACGATCCAGCTTGATAACAGTTGAAAGAGTATCAAATGTCATTGACAGTTGCTGGAATCATGCTTGCCTGGGCACAGTTTAACATTACACCTGAATCAATGTGCTCAAGTGATGCAAATTATGCTGTTCAATTTCACCATCATTCACACAGTTTTGGTTTTTATCAGTTGATGAGCCTGTGAAATTGCTTTTATTAATAGCACTTCTGCCTTGACATTGTGAGCAATACTGCTTCCATAACCTCAAGTTATGGAAGAATAGTTGTTCAATAGGATTCCAGCCACTGATAGGATTGCACCTCTGTTTTAAATGTGATGAAAAAAGTAGATATTTTTCATATGAAACCTATTGACTTATAATATTACCGTTGATATGCTTACAAAGAAGTTATACTTGAAAGAGTAGCATAGCACATAGGCAGTATTGATGGGAAAATGTGGCTCTCTTCTTGGGTTACATGAATTTACATTGTATTGCTCTTTGCAAATAAAGCTGCACCATCACCAATGAAGGTTGCATAAACTCTTTCAATATCTTTTGCTTTGATTTACTACTGTCTGGTATAAAAGTAACACCCATCTTACAAGTTGAACACTGATAGTTACAGCGCTAATGTAGGTAATGAATAAAGAAGGTGCTTATTGAATACAGCACATTTTTTAAAAAACAGTAACTTACTGAGTTTTCACACAGACATTTTTCTAAGAAGTCCCACTGAGTTCAGCTAGACTTCCTTTCAGTAATTTGATGCATAAAACTGCAGCCTTATTGTATGTAAATAAAATGGGTGTGATAAGCAATATTTAGGATACCGAACTGCACTTAAATCTCATAATGAAATGGGACACTGAAATGAAAGTTACACAATAAGTAGTAGATGAAATTCTTGGAACATACTTCAGTGCCAAGTAGTGTAACTTGAGAATCACACTAGGTGTAAGTGAGAGCCGCATCAACTCCATATCTAAATGAAAGATTATCTCTGAAAATAAGCAAATATTAGGAGAAATCTAACTGCTCATACAGTACTTTGATTGGGTGATATGGTTTTTATCTTATAGATCCGGTTTATTGTTCAGTGAGTACTTAAGATAGGTGTTACAGAGTAACTAATGATCTCTTCATAGTTTAAAAGATTTGGATGCCTGCAAGCTAATAGGAATGACTTTTCTATACCCATCTGCGAGCTAAATAAAACAAACCTTTCTATTAACATGTGCAATATTTCTTAGCTACTTGGGGTTTTTTTAGGGTTTGAGCTTTTCCTCTACCAGTTTGTTGCAATCTTTTGCTCAGTGAATGCTCTTTTTTCCTTGCTGCACTTCTTCCATGTCTAGGCCAGATGTGAAACTGCTAAAATGAAAGCACCTTTTGGTGAGTTCGTTCTGTAGTTCCTTCTGCCAGACTTAGTGTGAGAAAGATTAGCTGGCAACACAAGGTTGCTGTTACCAGGGTACACCCGATTGTGGTTCAAAAACTACCACAATCTTTGAGGAGGCTCTTTCTGTATATCTCGCTGTACTGACATCTACAGTAACAGTAAAATGGTAGGTAATTTTATAAAGCAATCAGTTAACAGCGTACAACTAGAAGGCCACCATATTTTTGATTGTCCTGTGTGAGAAATGAAAAAAAAAGGTGTGTTTAAATACACCACTCCTAAAAGAGTTTACTTAATGAAATATATGGCTCTTTTGAGTTCATTTTTCTCAATTTGTAGATCAATGAACTTAGTTGATCTTGAGCCTCCGACAGAGTGAACTGCTATTTACATAGTCTGCAAGTATCAGAAGAGCTAGAGTGTTCATCATTAAAGGATATTTGTTTTAAAGCCTCTTGTAAGAACAAGATTTTAAAGCCTTAAAATTATCTTGTAAGAACAAGATTTGAATTTTAATAAGTTACATACAGTTTGGAAAGTGATGCCTAAGGAACCCAATATAGCTACAAATAACATACAGTAAAACCTCGCATAAAGAGCACCTCGCTTAGAGACTAACTCGCTTAAAGAACAGAATTTTCTTTGAATGGTCGCTTTGCTTAACAAATAAAACCAACCCAAAACTTGCTTAACAACTAAATTGGGGTTCGTAATCCCCCCCCCAGAAGTCACAATTGGTCACTTACAATGGTGTTTTGCTTAAAGAGCAAACTCACTTAAAGAGCAATCCCATGGAACACATTATGCTCTTTAAGTGAGCTACCACTGTATACAGTATTAGAATTCATCCACATTAACAGTGTTGTTTTGTTCTTCTTCCTGTAAATAACAGACTTTCCCTTGATGTTGTTTCAGTTACCTATTGTTACTCTGGCCATTAACGTGTACTTCTGGTATGTGAAAGAATATTTCAGGGACACTATAAAAGTCAGGTCATTCAAGTGTCCTGTAAACTGCCTGGACAATATTCTGCCCTTAACACTAGGTACTCTCTACCAATTTGCATCTTGCTGAAATATGATTTAAAAGTAATTGCTCTTTCATTTATCAATTGAAAGGTCCATTTGAATCACAAAAGTGAACCAGTGACTAGAACTGTACTTATATTTGCATTCCTAACGTAGCATCATCTTAACTATAATATACATTTCCATAGTCAAGTATAATAAACTATACAAAAGCCTCCTAAGTCCAAGTCTATGTATGGTTTTTTTTGACATGGCTGTTAATATACAGCACATATGTGTGCAAAGAATGAGTATAACTTTATGAAGTTGTTGGGTCCTTTCTCACAGTTTTAAATGCAGTTATGACTCTGTCCAGCATATGCTTGGAAACTCTGTGTAATTCATAGTGTTCCCTCTTTCCTTAGTGTTAATTAATGCTACATCTTTTATGTTGGAAAGAACCTCTGATACTTAAATGGAAAGCATTTAAGCAGTTCGATAGAAGTTGACAGTAGTTGTTACTAGTATTGAATAGCCCCCCCCCCCCAAAAAAAAATCCCCTCTATGCTCTACAAATAATCATACATGCTGTGGATCTCTTTAAGGGAAGCAAAATGCCTATTGGTTGCCAAAAGAAACTTCATCCTTAAGCTTGCTTCTTACCTTCAGTGAATGAACTGTATCGCTCCCTGAGTTAGCAGTTGCTCCGTAGTGTTTGATTCTCTTAGGCATCAGGGATGTGAGCATTCCAGCAGTTACACCAAACAATGAGAGAGAGACTCTCTGCATGCCCCAAGCCTATGGAGCATTACGTCATGGCAATGCCATATAAGGAACTGTGTGTTGTGCAGCCTCGTCGTGTCTGTAGTAGAATGCTTCAGTGATATCCAGAACGAAAAACAAAAACAGCTTATTAATGTGTTCTGGGTCTGACTGACATGCTGGATGGTGTGAAACATTTTAATTTGTCCAATCAGCTTTTGGCCAAAATGAATGTATGGAAGAGTTAGGGCTAGGGCAGTTCTTTCTCACTACTGATAACAGTGTAAATAGCTGGTTGCAATCTATCTTCTTTTTCCCTAGGGCAGGGGTGCCCAAACCTTTTGGGCCTTGGGCCGATCATGTGGTTCAGGGAGCCGGTCACTAAGGCCCGGGGCCCGGGTGCGGCCCCTGATGTCAATTCATCCAGCCCACAAAGCCTTCGTTGGTCCTGGAAGCAGAAGTAAAATGCCCCCATATGGGCGCATTTTACTTCCGCTTCCAGGAGCGATGTGGACTTTGCAGGCTGGATGAATTGGCGTCCCCCCCAGGCCTTAGTTTGGGCACCACTGCCATAGGGCAATTGTTTGGAGAATTTGAGTTGTAGTGTTCCTTTTCTTTGAAGTACCGAATAAATAAATAAAATAAAAATAAAAACCCCAACCCAACTTAGGTGGACTCTTCTGAGCAAAGCATGAGCCCTCCATATTTTCCCCTCTGTGTTATATTTCCTGATGATGTAACTAGCAAACAGTTCTTTAAGTGATGATGGGAAGGTCAGATGAGAAACCGTGGTGTGCTTTGTGTGATTGTGTCTGCTGTCTGTTTTCCCTTTAAACCTATTTTTACATCCTAGCCCTACAGGTCTCCAACCCTGTGGGCTTTGGGGCAGAGAACAACGCTGGGGAATTTGAAGCAAACTTTTGCATCGCACAACATTATCTTAACATTGTGTGGTGCAAAGTTTGCCTCAAATTCCCCAATGTTATCCGGTTTTAACACTGTGCGGTGCACACGTGAACCAGGGTATTATTGTACTGTGTAATAACTTTTCTACTCACTGCCCTTTTATATCACAAATGTTTGCTGAGCGTTTATTGATTTGCTGAATTTCATGTTTTAAGTTGAACACAATATGCTTCCATGTTAAAAATACTCAACACTTAGATTTGATTATGGAACTGTAAGCTAAGACTGCATTCTATATCTTCAGTTTGAGTATTCATTTTTCAGCCTCTGATATGTTGGGAATATAACTCTCAGGAGTCACACACTGGAAACTTTGTACATCTCATGTTTTGGCAATTGTTCTAAAGCAATGGTTCCCAACCTTTTTCTGGCCATGCCCCACCTGAGCATCTCTAAAATCCCCCTCCCCCGATATATAATTCTTATTATTCAAAAAGTAAACTCCTGTTAGAGGAAGCCAAAAAGGCCATTCACTGTTAATAACTCATTCTCGAATTCCCCCCAAAAAATCAAATTGCCCTCCCCATGGGATGTGGGCCCCACATTGGGAGCCATGGGTCTAAAGACACAATAAGCTGCTGTAACATTGGGAAAGGCCTTATGCCAGTGGTGGCAAACCTATGTCATGCATGCCACAGGGGCACTCAGAGCCCTCTCTGTTGGCATACATGCTGTTACCTCAGTACAGAGTTCATCCCGCCCCTCTGCCCAGCAGCTCAATGGGAGGACTTCCTCCCTCTCCCCACAGCACAGAGTTTGCCCTGCCCTTCTGTTTGGGCACTCAGTCTCTGTCTAAAAGGTTCATGATCACTGCCTTATGCTTTGGCATGCATATTTTTTCTTGGATAAGGAGGCAGCATGCAAAAGAGGTGATATGCAAGAACTGGCTCTCCCTGATCCATCTGTTGTAGAGCTTCTTGAACCAAACAATATTTGTTTCCATCAGTTGTTTGGGAATAATAGAGCTGGATTTTTGTCTCATCTCCTAACCATTGCCTGCTGAATTAATTGAATACATTTGCTGCTTTTAAAGAAAGGTTATGTGTATGTTTGCAGGCTGGAGCACGTGTATAGTTTATTCAGGGCCAGAATGTCCAAAATAGGATGTTCTAACATTTGTTGTCAAACCTGCTTCATGACAAATGAAATTTCAACAATTGGATGTTGTAAAGTCCATGTTGGTCTGTTATGACT